>CM019831.1:46483682-52223884 GCA_009763385.1 Coix lacryma-jobi var. lacryma-jobi
GAGATGTTCGTCCATCTCTTCGGGGCGAGCTCTTCATCAAGTCCCTGAAGCCCAGCGGGAGGCGGCCCGTGCGCATGGGCTCCCTTGCCATCACCGCGAGGGCGGGGACCTCGTCGGCCAACATCCCCCGCGAGTACCTGCGATACAAGCTATCCACCAACCAGGCCGGGTGGGACGACCATTGGTTCTATCTGCGGAACGAAGGTGGCCTCCTTCCGCAGTACACCGGCAGGGTCCTTACTCGACGCCCGGAGAAGTGGACCTGGGGCGTCGCGGCGGACAGGCAACGCCACCTGGCCCCGCTGATGGAGATGATGAAGACGCTGGTGGATGAGAAGAAGCTGACCGTGCAAGCGGTCATTTGGGCGTTCCACCAGCGAAGAGTCCTTCCGCTGGCGGACCGCCCCCTTCTTATGCACGAGATGGGCCCGCAGGCTCAGCTCGAGGCGCTCAATCGCTCGAGGATGGCCGAAGAGAGGCTGTCCCGGAACGAGGGCGTCTCCCGGGTGTCGATCACGATCCAGGGGCCGTTCGTCCCTGAACTCTCCAACCTGGTTGCGATGGCACCCCACGAGGGGTGTCTTGACCTGGTAAGCCTTCCTCGAGTCGAGCTATCTCGAGCCTCCTCCCCCTTCTTCCTCCTTCGACCCGTTTGCATCCGTCTTGTGGTTTGTCTCATCACGCTTCTCCTTTCTTCAGGGGGCATTTACTGTGTCGCGCGTCGAGGCCCCGGTGAGGGAG
The DNA here is from genome assembly GCA_009763385.1 of Coix lacryma-jobi var. lacryma-jobi. Classification (NCBI taxonomy): domain Eukaryota; kingdom Viridiplantae; phylum Streptophyta; class Magnoliopsida; order Poales; family Poaceae; genus Coix; species Coix lacryma-jobi. Next base: position 46,484,424 of record CM019831.1, read on the forward strand.
GACGCCGCGGGATGCTCAGGTGAGGCGCCTCTCTGCTCAAAAGGACAAGGAGAGCAAGGATGCCAAAGAAGAAGAGAAAAGATAAAAAACTTGCGTCGCTTAGCTCGGGAGCAGAGACTGGCGAAGGCCGTCGTAATCGTCAGCCTGGGGACGGTTCCCCCGAGCTGAGCTCCTCGAGCTCGGAGGAGAGAGTGGTGACGAGGAGGAGGGCGACGACGAGGGGATGGATGCGCGCTTGATGCGCGCGGGGCTCGTCGATGACAGGGCTGACCGCTCCTCTGTGCAGGAGGGTACACTGGAGGTCCCACCGTCAAAAGGGGCGCGCGGGCGCAGCCGCGGAAGGCGGCGCCGATCTCTGCCTCGTCGGGGGCCCGAGGTCCGTCGAGCTCCGCGCCGGATGTGCCCCCGGTCGTAAGGAAGCCCCGGACCCGGAGCGCCTCTGCCACAGCGCCAACGGAGGCCGCCCCCGCGTCAGCCCAGACGGGGGTCTCGAGAGGGGTCGGCCTCGAGAGGCGGCCGACAGGTCGAGAAGGGTTCCGGGCCCGACCCCCGCGAGCCGTCAAGGGCGCCGTCGAGCCCGCGGAGGAGTGGGCGCCAAGAAGAGGCGTCGAGCCCGCGCCATCATGAGCGTCGGGGAGGGAGCCCCCGAGCGTCTCGTGACCAGGGGCGCGAGCGTCCCCGGAGTCCATCGCCGCACCGCCGCCGGGACGCGGAAGCGGACGTGGGGGGGCGCGACCACCAGCGCGGGCGCCGGAGCAGGTCCCGGAGCCCGCGCCGGGGCGAGCGCCACGACGTCAGTACGAGGGTGGTACGGTCGCCCTCCCGCGATGTGGGGCGGAAGGAGGCTCTCCCTCGAGGTCGAGCCATGGGAGGCGTCGGGAGCCTCCCCCCATCCCAGCCCTGTGGAGACGGCCCAGGCGCAGGGCTCGAGCCGTGGGGTGGGCTCGAAGCCCCCGAGTGGGTCCGGCGATTTGGAAGAAGCCCAGCCGCCGCTTCGGGTGAGTAGTTCCTTGGGTCTCGTCGGTAGTGAGGCTTCACCTCTTTGCTTTTAATGACGCGTGCCATCTCCATCTTCTCAGGGGGAAGCGCTCCTACCAGGAGGTGGACCTTGCTTCGTCCAAGCGGGCCAAGACCTCGAGCCCCGTCGAGGCACAGGCACCTCGAGGTATGGCACCTTCCTCCGCTAGAGAAGCCGCTTGGCTGGAGAAGGCCCGAGCTGCCATGGCTCGAGGGGGCCGGATGATCGTCGCGAATTTTGGTGAGGCCGTCGCCATCGACCACAGGGGTCGAGGTACTCTTCCTGGTTCTGACTTCTCCGTCGTCTCGTATTGCAGGGGCCTCAGCTCATGGCATCGAGCCTGCCACCACCGTATCCGCCGAAGCGCTGCCTCCTCCCCCTCCTCCTCTTCTGCATGGTGCCAACTGGGAGCGCCATCCTTCCCCTCACCACGACGGCTGTTCCGGGGAAGCGCCTGGGGCGAGCACGGCCCCGCCGGCGTCTGGGGCTGAGGAGACCGCGCCCCTTGTGGCTCCGACCAGCACGGGCCGGGCTGCGGAGGAGGGAAAGGGGGGAGAGGCGTCGGCGGAGAAGGAGCCGACGGTGGAGGACCTCCTGAACGAGCTGGAGCAGGGGCCGCTCCTTTCCGCGGGCTCGATGATGGTGGCGCGCCCGAGGTGCCGGCTAGCGCCGACAAGGCGCCGAGGGCCCGGCCAGGGAAGGGGGCCCAGGGTCGAGCCTTCCCTCGACCGATCCGCAACAGGAGGCGCCGGCGGAGGGACGGAGGGAGTCGGGGCCCGTGCCGTCGAGGCGGGCGGGTCGCTGTCGGGGCAGCTCGAGGCGAGGAGGATCTGCCCGACATTGAGCTCGACCGACCGATATGGCCGTTCCCGTCCCACTGAGCCCGCCCCTTGCCGTGGTTCCCATCGAGCAGCCGGCCCAGCGGGGGGCCGCGCGAGGTGCGGTCCATCTTCCGGAGGTGGCCGTGCTTATGGCGGAGGCGGAGCGGTCCTGCTCCGAGGAGGCGGGCCGATCCGCACAGGTGTCAGCCGCCCTCGCGCGGGCTGAGGCGGAGCTTCGAGATCTCCGCGCGAGCTGAGCCGGAACGCCCAGATGGCGAGCCGGCTTAACGAGGCGGAGGCGGAGGTCCGGGTGGCTCGAGGCGAGGTCGCCCGATCCAAAGGAGGCCGCCGCCGTACTCGAAGCGTCGAGGAAGGAGGCCGCGGACGCCCGAAGCGAGGCCACCTCTGCCCGGGCTGAAGCCGAGGCGGCGAAGCAGGAGGCCGCTGACGCCCGTGGCGAGGCCGCCGCCGCCCGAACCGCAGCGGAGGCGGCGAGAAAAGAGGCCGAAGACGCCGTGAGTGGTGCCGCCACCGCCCGAGCTGCCGAGGGGGCGGCGGCAGGAGGTGATCCGCAAGGATCTGGCCCTGGTGGAGGCGGGCCGGCTGATCGAGGACCTTAGGTCCGAGAAGCTCCTCACGCTGGCCGAGAAGCGCAGGCTGGAGCAGCGTGCTGAGGGCCTGACCAGCGACCTCGCCGCACTGGGGCAACACTGCGACGGTGAGGCTTACACCTTGTTCTTGTTTGGTTCTCGAAGTTCTTTGTTACGCCGCAGTCTCACTCTTCCTTGTTTGTTGCGCAGGGGTCGAGAAGACGGTCGAGGAGCTCCGTGAGACGAACCAGGCTCTCTTGGACCAGCTCCAAGACGAGACGATGGTGGCGGAGCGGGCTCGCTCCTTCTCTCGACCGGCTCGGCCCCATGTGGGGTGCTCCTCCTGTGCCGCGGCAGAAGGTGCAATGGCTCGGGGCGATGCCTTGGTCGACGCCTTGTGCTTCTTCGACGCAGCCGCGGGACCGTGTCCGGCAAGCTCTCCATCACGGCGTCAAGCAGACACTCGGGCGTTCGCTCCGGTTTCCGCTTCCCGGTCCATGTTGTCGCGAATGGCTTCATCGAGATCGAGGGGAAGGATGAGGAGTGGAACAACCGCCGTGTCGACAAGATTTTGGAGAAGATGGAGAGGCCGGGGACGTCGCTCGCGAAGATCTTCGAGGAGGACGTGCTGCCTCCTGACGCCAGCAGCGGTGTCGGAGCCCTCCTCCTTCGAGCTCGGGCGTCGAGGTCGAGCCTGCCATCGTGGACCTCGGGGAGGAGTACCGCACCGACGAGGACTGAGGCCTGCGTGCCAAATTTGGGCGTCGAGGCCCTTGTAAGAATCTATGACATAAATGAGGGTACGTCGAGACCCGAATGTATATGTGTTTTGTTTATGAAAAGAGTTGTTTTCTTTTCAAATGCGTTTGACCGCCTCTTTGTCGCAAGCTCGAGTTTCTGCTAACTTAGTCTGTGTTCCTTCGATACGTCGCGAGCCCCTCGAGGGGAGGCGTAGGTAGGGCACCGTAGCCCGGGGGCGTAGGCGGCCGTCTACGTCGACGCCCCCCGACCTTGGAGGCTCGAGGTACTTTAAGATTTAGACGTCGCTAGTTCATTCGAGGCGCGAGTCGAGACGAGGGTCAAATTTTTGAAAAGAAAACACGCGTTTTTTCCGGAGTCTGGGGGGTTTTACCCCCTTGTCAGCCCCCGAGGGAGGCTCGACCCTGAGCTAGGCAGGGTCGAGGCTACCTTGAGTTGCTAAGAACATGAAAGATGGAGCACGAGTTGGCCCATTCATATTCAACGTGTTTGTACAAAGCAATAAAATGAACAAGCCTCGAGGCCCTTAAGGGTAGAAGCGACGTAGCTGAGATATGTTCCACGCGTTCGCCAGGATCCTGCCTTGGTCGTCGTAGAGCTTGTATGTGCCTGGCTTGAGCACTTCGGCCACGGTGTATGGGCCTTCCCACGGAGGGGTGAGCTTATGGCGCCCTCGATTATCTTGCAGCCGTCGAAGCACGAGGTCCCCCACCGCCAGGTCCCTTTTGCGCACGTGCTTGTCGTGGTAGCATCGAAGTGTTTGCTGGTAGCGTGCAGAGTTGATGAGCGCCACGTCTCGAGCCTCCTCGAGCTGGTCCTTGGCGTTGGCGAGCCTTTCGTCACTGGTTTGCTCGTTGTAGGCTCGAAGTCGAGGTGAGCCGTACTCGAGGTCCGTAGGTAGACGGCCTCGGCGCCGTAGGTTAGGAAAAACGGAGTGAACCCGGTGGCTCGACTCGGCGTAGTCCTGAGGCCCCACAGCACCGAGGGGAGTTCTGTAGCCCACCCCTTTCCGAAATTCTTGAGGGTCTTGAACAGCCTTGGCTTCAGCCCATGGAGTATCATGCCGTTGGCGCGCTCGACCTGCCCGTTGCATTGGGGGTATGCGACCGAGGCCCAGGTTACGCGAATGTTGTTGTCATCGCAGAAGTTGGTGAACTTTTTGCCCGTGAATTGGGTGCCATTGTCGGTGATGATGACATTAGGCACCCCGAACCGGTACATGATGTTGGCGATGAACTCGACAGCCTTCTCGGAGGGGGTCTCCTATCGGCTTAGCCTCGATCCACTTGGTGAACTTGTCGACGGCCACGAGCATGTGTGTGTACCCTCCACTTGTCCTTTTGAGGGGACCCACGAGGTCGAGCCCCCAAACGGCAAATGGCCAAGTGATTGGGATCATCTGCAGGGCGTGTGCGGGCTGGTGCGTTTGCTTGGCGTAGAATTGACACCCATGGCACGCTCGGACCAAACGCTTGGCGTCCCCAATGGCGGTCGGCCAATAGAAGCCTTGACGGAAAGCGTTCCCAACCAGGTCCTCGGCGCTGCGTGGTGGCCGCAAGCCCCCGAGTGCATATCGTCGAGGAGCTTGCGCCCTTCCTCGAGTGGGATGCAGCGTTGAAGGATTCCAGTGGACTTCGTCGGTATAGCTCCCGTTCGTCGCCGTAGATGACGTAGGTCTTGGCCCTCCGAGCGATGCGTCGGGCCTCCGTCTTGTCTTCTGGTAGCTCGCCTCGCGTCAGGTAGTCGAGGTAGGGCGTCCGCCAGTCGAGGGGCCGTGATGACGAAGAGGCGTGTGCGTCGACCTGCATCCCCTCTGCGGACGTCGAGGGGTCCTTCTCGAGGGTGGCGCTGAGAGTCGAGCCCCCGTGTCTTGCTCGAGGGGTGGCGTCGAGCCCCCAGCCCCCGGTCAGGTTCAATTCGACGGATGGCTCGAAGGACGTCCCTCGAGAAGACGTCTGGCGTTACCGTGCCGCGCGTGGACGCCAACTTTGCCAGCTCGTCTGCGGCCTCAGTGTATTTCCGAGCTACGTGGTTGAGCTTGAGGCCGTAAAACTTGTCTTCCAGCTTGCGCACCTCCCCGCAGTATGCCTCCATCTTGGGATCGATGCAGCTTGAAGCCTTCATAACCTGGTTGACGACGAGCTGCGAGTCTCCTCGGGCGTCGAGGCGTCGGACCCCGAGCTCGAGGGCGATGCGCAGCCCATTGACGAGGGCCTCGTACTCGGCGACGTTGTTGGAGGCGGGGAAGTGCAAGCGTAGCAGGTAGCGCATGTGTACTCCGAGGGGTGAGATGAAGAGCAGGCCTGCTCCTGCCCCCGTCTTCGTGAGGGATCCATCGAAGTACATGGTCCAGAGCTCGGCTTGAATCTGTGCCGGCGGGAGCTGAGTGTCGGTCCATTCAGCAACGAAGTCCGCCAACGCTTGCGACTTGATGGCCTTTCGCGGGGCATAGGTGATGGTCTCCCCCATTAGTTCGGCGGACCACTTGGCGATGCGCCCCGTGGCCTCCCGATTGTTGACGATCTCTCCGAGGGGAAGGACGACACCACCGTCACGGGATGAGGGAGGAAGTAGTGCTAGAGCTTGCGCCTTGTGACGATGATGCCGTAGAGCAGCTTTTGGATGTGCGGGTACCGGACCCTGGCCTCGGAGAGTACCTCACTGGTGAGGAAGTATACCGGTCGCTGGACTGGCAATGTATGACCCTCCTCGTGCCTCTCGACGGCTATGACCGCGCTAACCACCTGAGTGGTTGCGGCCACATAGAGGAGGAGGGGCTCGGGGGAATCGTCACCTTCGGCTGGTCGCGGGGGGCACGAGAATTGGTGCAGAAGTCAGCAGCCCCTTCAACTTGGTTTAAGGCCTCCTCGGCTTCGGCGGTCCACGCAAAGTGTTCCGTCTTTTTTAGTAGGCGGTAGAGGGGTAGTGCTTTTTCCCCAGCCTTGAGATGAATCTGCTGAGAGCGGCTAGGCAGCCTGTTACTTTCTGCACACCCTTGAGGTCACGAATCGGGCCCATCCTCGTGACTGCTGAGATTTTTTCAGGGTTCGCCTCGATCCCCCGTTGTGAGACGATGTAGCCAAGTAGCATGCCTCGAGGCACACCAAAGACACACTTCTCGGGGTTGAGCCTCACATTCTTGGCCCGGAGGCACTCGAACGTGGTCTCGAGGTTGCTGATGAGGTTCCCTACTTTTTTAGTTTTAACCACGATGTCATCGACGTAGGCCTCGACGGTCTTGCCTATGTGCTCGCCAAAGATGTGCTGCATACATCGTTGGTACGTCGCCCCGGCGTTTCGAAGGCCGAAGGGCATCGTAACATAGCAATACATACCAAATGGCGTGATAAAAGAGGTCGCAAGCTCATCGGATTTTCTCATCCTAATTTGGTGGTAGCCGGAATACGCATCAAGGAACGAAAGCACTTCGCACCCAGGAGTGGAATCGACGATCTGGTCAATTCTAGGTAAAGGAAATGGAACTTTTGGACATGCTTTATTCAGACCAGTGTAATCTACACACATCCGCATTTTTCCATTCTTTTTCCTAACTAGTACAGGGTTAGCTAGCCACTCTGGGTAAAATACCTCCTTGATGAATCCGGCCGTCAAAAGCTTGTGCACCTCCTCGCCGATGATCCTGCGCTTTTCCTCGTCGAAGCGGCGCAGGCGTTGCTTCACTGGTCTGGACCCGGCCTGGATCTCCAAGGCGTGCTCGGCGACTTCCCTCGGTATGCCCGGCATGTCCGAGGGGTTCCACGCAAACATGTCGATGTTCGCGCGGAGAAAGTCGACGAGCACTGCTTCCTATTTGGGCTCGAGGCTGGTACTGATGGTCAGCGTCTTGCCATCGGCCGAGGTCGGGTCGACGGGTATTTGCTTGGTGTGCTCAGCCGGCTCGAAGGTGCCGGCGTGACGCTTTGCTTCTGGGGCCCCCTCGGTGGCCAGAGCTGCCAAGGCCTCGAGCGAGTCGAGGTGGACGTTGGCCTCCCCCCGCTCGACGCACTCCACGTCGCAGTGGTATGCGTGCTTGTAGGAGGTGTCAACGGTGATGACCCCTTTTGGCCCCGGCATCTTGAGCTTCAAGTACGTGTAGTTAGGAATTGCCATGAACTTGGCGTAGCCTGGCCGGCCGATGATGGCGTGGTAGGTCCCTTGGAAGCCGACCACCTCGAAGGTGAGCGTTTCGTGACGGAAGTTTGCCGGCGTGCCGAAGCAGACCGGCAGGTCGATGCGCCCAAGGAGGTGGGCTTTCTTTCCTGGTACTACTCCGTGGAACCCCCCGACGCTGGGTCGAAGCTGTCCCTCTGAAATCCCCAGGAGGTCGAGGGTCTCGAGGTATATGATGTTGAGGCTCGAGCCCCCATCCATCAACACCTTGGAGAACCGAACGTCAATTATGATGGGGTCGACGACGAGGGGGTAAGCCCCCGGGTTTATGACCCGGTCCGGATGGTCGTCACGGTCGAACGTGATTGGCGCATCGGACCAGTCAAGATACCGGGGGGCGTCGTGGCCAAGCGAAAAGATTTCCCGGCGCTCCTTCTTTCTTTCTCGAGCTGAGAGCCCGACGGTCGCCCCCCCGTAGATCATGTAGCAGTCGCGCACCGGGGGGAAGTCGCCATCTGCGTTTCTTCCGCCGCGTCGATCGGTATCCTTTCCCTTAGGCGCGTCTTCCCTCTTATCGCCGAGCTTGGAGTAGTAGCCCTTCAACAGTCGGCAGTCTTTCAACTTGTGGTTTACGGGGCCCCTGTGGTAGGTACAGGGATCCTCGAGCATCTGGTCGAAAACAGCCCCATCGGGGGGCCTCGGGGCTTCTTAGGCTCGAGGGCGCCCGCGAGCACCTCTTTGTCGTCGTCGTCATCGGCGCCACGCTTCGCCTTCTGGCCCTTGCGTTTGTTTTTCTTCCTTTGTTGCCGTCATTGTTGTCGTTCTTGGCGTCGTTGCCCTTGCTGGAGCCCTCCGGCGCGATCACCGCCTTGCCTTTGTCCGTGGAACGGCCAAAGAAGGCCCCCACTGCTTCGTCGCCCGAAGCAAAGCTGGTGATGCGATCCATCAGGTCCTTGACTGTCCCGGGACGGTAGCGTCCTAGCTCATGAACAAGCTCTTGGCATGTCGTGCCCGCGAGGAACGCTGAGATGACGTCCTCGTCAGGCACGTGGGGGAGCTCGAGACGCTGCTTCGAGAACCGTCGAGCAAAGTCGCGGAGGGGCTCGTCCGCCGCCTGCCTGCAACGCCGTAGGTCCCAGGGGTTGCCTGGACGCACGCAGGTCCCCTTGAAATTCCCGTCGAAGACCCTGACTAGGTCGGCCCAGTCATGGATCCGACCCGGCGGGAGCCCCTCGAGCCACCGGCGGGCGGTGTCCGAGAGGTAAAGTGGGAGTTGACATATGATCACGCGGTCGTCGTTCTTCGCTCCGCCCAGTTGGCAGCCAAGGCGGAAGTCCGAGAGCCAGAGCTTGGGCTCGACCTCCCCGTCATACTTCACGATGTTGGTCGGCGGTCGGAAGCGGTCGGGGAGGGTTGAGCTGCGGATGGCCCGGCTGAAGACTCGGGGGCCCGGGGGCTCGAGGACCTGCCGGTCCTCGTCGCTGTCATAGCGCCCCCCTCGATGGGCGCTATAGCCACGCTCTTGGGCCCCCTTGTCCTTGCGCCGTCGGTTGATGTCGTTGCGGGCGTCGTTGGGGTCTCGAGGTGGCCGGTTGTCGACGATCCGTTCGCGGACTGACCTAGCTCGAGAGGCATCCGGCTGGTGGACGGATGCCTCGCGAGCGTCGTGGGGCGTGTCCGCCGGTCTCCCCGAGGCTGCTCCGCGTCGGCGTGACGCCGAGCTCTCGGCCTGCTGCACCGCGGCTGTCTCGAAGAGGTTTTTCATTTCTCCGAGCATGCGCCTGGCATCGGGGTTGGAGACGGCGGGCAGGTCACGGAGCATCATAGCCGCCGCCACCACGTTCTGTCCGGCTCGCGGGAAACATGCTTCAGGGCGTGCTGGTGCCCCGTCCTCGAGGATCCGCCGGTGGACCTCTCGAGCCCGGCCTCGAGCTCCGGCTCCTCGGGGCTGGGGTGGTTCCTGCATCAGGGTTTGCCGGAGCTGCAGCAGGTGTCGCCGTTCTTCCTCGGCTTTGGTGATTGCCTCTTGCACTTGTGCGAGCTGTGCCGCCCGGCCATCGTCGTGCTTAGGCGGTACAGCCGGTGCTGGAGGTTCGTCCCTTCCCTGAACGCGTGATCCGCCTGCCGCGGCCACGTCGCTAGGTCCCTCTAGGTCGAGCGCCGGCCTGCCGTCGTCGCCTTCGTCCTCGGTGTCGCAAACGACTCCCTCGAGTTGGAAGCACTCCCTGGTGGGATCCCAGAGGTCGGGGTCGTGGTAGTCGTATTCGTCAGAGTCGGAGCTGTTGACGGCACGCCGCCTTGACCGTTGCTGGGACCGCAGCTCGCGGTACCATTCTCCGACGGTGGCTCGCCGAGGTGGCTCGAAGGCTCGCAAGAAGTCACGGTCGACGCACGCGGGGTGGACGATCTCCAGGCTGGCCATGGCCTGCAGCAGCGCGCCCGAACGCTGCTCCCGGTCCGCCATCGTCTGGTCCTGATGGCGCTCGTCGAGGCGGTGGGCGTGTACAGCTGCAGAGTTGTCGAGGCCGACCGGGAACCGCTGGCGCCGAGCGCGGCGCGACTCGTGCGGGAGGAGGCTGAGTGGCGTCGACGGCGCATGGCTCGGAGGCCTCTGGCCTGGTTCCTGGTCCGTACGCATGATGAATGTGAAGTCGCTAGGCGGGTGCGAGTGCGCCCTGGAGGTCTCCGGCCGCGCGCCGGGCTGGTTTCCCCTTGGGGACCCTGCACCGGCTATGGGGGTGTAGGCGTTTGCCGCAGGCACCGCCTGCGCCCGGCGACGACGATGACGACGGCGCCGCTCGCGATGTGGCGACATGTGGTGGTGCGGGCGACGCGTCACGCCCCCCGCGCGGGGTGGCGTGACACGCACTCCGCTCAGGCCCTCCGTGGAGAGCAGAGTCAGCTCGTTGTCGTTGCCTGTGGCCAGGAACTCGAGGCTCCCGAACCAGACGATGGCACCAGCCGAGAACGGAAGAGGGGATGAAGCCATCCAGGAATCAACGAGAAATCGGCTCGGACACGCGAAGTCCCCTACCTGGCGCGCCAACTGTCGGTGTTTCGTACCCGGGGGTATCACACCAACGAGTGATATGATCGCGTGCTTCTCTTCCTGGATGGTGATGCAAGAGGACACAAGGATTTATCCTGGTTCGGGCAAAGAAGGCCCTACGTCCAGTGGGGGGATGTTCTTGTATTACTTGCACCTAAGTGCTCGTACAGGGAGAATACAAGCTCAGTGAGCGTGGACCGGGGTCCGGACTCGTGCCTGTGTGTGGACTCGTGTGTTGTGTCCCCCTCTGAATGAGGGCCCTAGCGTCCCTTTTTATAGAGCAAGGGGAGGCCAGGGTTACATAAAGGTATTACAGGTGTCGGGGCGTATGGTGCCCCATACGGAGAAGGGTAGGAGCCCTGTCTTGTCGGGGCCACTGGAGCCGATGTGATCGTCGTTGTTGAGGCGTCCTTGGGTCGTGGCTTCCATCCTGGGCGCGGACGTGGTGGCGCGACAAGGCGGGAGCCGTACAGCACCCATCCCGGAATGTACAGTACGCGGTGAGGTCCCTCCGGGTCTTGGGGGTACCTGTTCTCCAATAGCACGAAAGTAGTTAGGGCTCGAAGGGCGCGGAGCCGGCTTCGAGGTGGTGCCACGGGGGCTCGAGGGGCGCGGAGCCGGCCTCGAGGTGTTACAGTGCCTGGCTTGGCCGAACAGTGTTGTACTGGTGCCCTTTTGCCCATGCTTGTGGTGAAACGAGACTTGACCTTTACACCGAGTTACTGTGGTACACGTCGTGTACTTGTGGACATGACCGGAGTAGGTGAAGGTATTAAATGCGTGGTATGGGCTGGTACGGCTGTATGTGCAGCTCGAGGTCCGTGCGTTAAGGCTCGAGGAATGGGGGCGCGCATGCCCGAGGTCTGGAGGGCTCGAGCGAGACGGAGAGCGATCGTGCTCGCCCGAGGCCTGGCTGGGAGGGCTCGGGCGAGACGGAGACGGAGCGTTCGCCCGAGGCCTTGCTGGGAGGGCTCGGGCGAGACGGAGATAGAGCGTTCGCCCGAGGCCTGGCTGGGAGGGCTCGGGCGAGACGGAGACGGAGCGTTCGCCCGAGGCCTGGCTGGGAGGGCTCGGGCGAGACGGAGACGGAGCGTTCGGTTGTTTGCGTTGATTGGGGGTACCCTTTTTTGTACCACCGACAGGCGGTCAAGCGCATTATGAGGTACCTTCATTTCACTCCAGAGTTTGGGATTTGGTATTCTGCTTCCTCCACCCTCTCCCTTTGCGGTTATTCTGATGCCGATTTTGCTGATTGCCGACTTGATCGCAAGTCCACTTCTGGGACTTGTCAGTTTATTGGCTCTTCTCTTGTATCTTGGTCTTCTCGCAAGCAGTCTAGTGTCGCTCAGTCTACCACAGAAGCTGAGTATGTTGCTGCGGCTAGCTGCTGTTCCCAGTTGCTTTGGATGATGGCCACTTTGCGTGATTTTGGTCTGAGTTTTTCTTGCGTGCCTTTGCTTTGTGACAACATGAGTGCAATTAGCGTTGCTAAGAACCTCGTGCTGCATTCTAAGACCAAACACATTGATGTGCGCTTTCATTTTCTGCGAGACCATTTTGAGAAGGGTGATATCGACTTTCGCCATGTCGACACTCATCATCAGTTGGTAGATATTTTTACTAAGCCTTTGGACCAATCAACCTTTGCTAGGTTGAGAGGTGAGCTTGGTGTGTGTTTCCCTTTTTAGATAGGGGAAACATTTTGTCTATTGTATTATAAACTGACTCCTTTTTGTTTTGGCTTATTTTCGATTAGTCTTTGAATTGCATCATGCATTTTTGCATTTTCGAACTTCATGACTATATTCTTTAGAATGTAACTATGCTCTGTCTAGTATGCTCCGATGCTATATGATGATGCTTGTAGCTTATGCTCTTTCTTTCTGATCACTGATACATGTTGTGAGCTGAGCTATTTTATGAATGGTGAATATGCTTAATGAACATAAAATTTGAAATTTGTTCACCATTGAGACTGGCAACTAGCATGTGTAGAATGTGTCAAAATCACTTGTGCTTTCATATATGCTAGGTTGCTATGTCTCTAGTTCTGAGTCATTCACTTGCTTGGCATGTTCATACTCTGTGATAAAATTGAACCAAGTTAAGTAAATTGGAAAGATTGAGATGGGATTGCTTGTCAACACATCACGGTATCGAGACTGTTTCTCACTGCACTTTGAGTTAAACTTGAGCCATGTAGTGTAAGACCGAAACCGTTGCTTTAAACTTCTGATTGCTTTTGCATAGGCTTAGCTCGGTTGAAAAGTTAGGCAATGACAAGCTTTCAACCTCTCGCAATCACATGCTGAAATTTGAACTTGTGTAATTTAACCGCTGCAACTCCGATAAAATTTGAATACACAAGTCTATGTTTCATTCTATAGCATGATGATTGAACTTTGTTAGGGGTAGTTCACCTTGTATACATGCTTAGCACTTGTTTGACTTTCTGTCTATTCATGTTTAGTGCTATTTTGATGGTGAATACCTTTTTGGCTAAAACTGCTTACTTTGCTCATATGTTCATATTTCGTATTTGGTGATCAGTTTGAGCCTTTGCTAGCATTATGTGCGTATTGTTGAGTCATCGGATCAGCACTTTGTAGAGCATCTTTTCATTCTATTGACTATATTCCTGAAGCTACTAATGTGCATTTCTGACTCATGCATTTGGACGTAAGAGATTTACTTGATAGTGCATTATCAACTAAGGGGGAGAAAATTTTCAAATCATATCTTAGTTGTGTGCATTATTGAAGGGGGAGTTTGTTGGGAGCATTTTTCAATTGGCTCGGATTTTTCAATTGGTTTGGAGCTTTTCTGCTAGTTGTGTTGAACCTCTGTGCCTCTATCTTGAGGGACTAGCAGTTTTGTGTAATGATATGCTTTTTAGTTGATTTTAGTTCAATTGGTATCCAGGCTCTCTTGTTTTTCAGTTTGTATCGAGCTTTCTCGCTAGCGGTGTTGAGCCCGTTCTGCCTCTTATTGAGGGCTAGCTTTTCAATTGATGTTGAGCTTTCTCAAAGTTTCAATTGGTGTCGAGCTTTCTCGCTAGCGGTGTTGAGCCTGTTCTACCTCTTCTTGAGGGCTAGCTTTGCTTTGCTTGGTTGCGTCGAGCCGTTGCCCATGTCTTTGGGAACCAAGTTGTTTTGCTATTCCACTTGACCTTCTTCTAGTTTTGCTATGCTTTTAGGTCATTTGGATGAGTTCTCTACTTCTCCTTCTTCTTCCTTCTTCTACCTTGATATGATTTGTGTTGGTAGTTGACAATGCACTCATCAAGGGGGACATTGTGGATACATGGGTGTACGCCAGATCTTGAGTGATGAGTGATTGTCAACTGGTTTGATGTGCATGTTCTTTGGCTTGTGTTGTGCAGGTGTCGAGCACGGATATAGTGATCGAAGGCAAGGTGAAGGTCAAGCAGAGGCGTACCGTGCCGATGGACCGGGAGCGGTGAAGGATGTGCGTGCCGTGCGGCGTACGTGCCATGTCGATGGACCTGGAGCGGTGAAGGGCGAACGTGAGGCTTGGACTGACGGACTAGTGGCCTGAGGATCGGCCACGGTGGCTGACAGCCTGGGACAGCGACAAGTGAAGACTTGTGGGTGGATGGGGTGCACGGGCGGTGCATCCCCTCTACCGCTCGGTTTGGTGGTTGAGCCACAGAAAAACCACCGAGTGGACGGTTTCTAGGTTTGGGCCTCAAAACCTGGGTGCGGCCGGTTTCCGAGTTTGGGCCACAAAACTCGGGCCGAGGATGGTTTCCACGTTTGGGCCTCAAAACCTGGGTGCTGACGGGTTTCTGGGTTAGGGCCACAAAACTCAGGCGATGGTCGACAGGTTTCCCGGTTTTAGCCTCAAACCGCGGGGATGGCCCAGGTTTCCCGGTTTCGGCCTCAAAACCGGGGGCGAGGTCCGTGAAAAGAACGAGCAGAGCGGTGGCGGCACGTGGCGGCAATCGGTGAGGTCGCGTCGAGGCGAAGCTACCTATTGTGCGGGCGTGGCCGTCGGATCACTATCTACTTCGAGTTGGTCCAGAATAACCCTAGGGTTTAGCTGGTTCGCTCTGTAATTAGTTAGGGGTAGAGTGGGAACTATAATTAGGATAAGTAGAGGGAGACACCCACCTCCCATCCTATCTCAGCCATTGCTATTTTCATTCTAGGGTTTCCTCTCTCCCATTCTCTGCTGTAGCTAACTGAGATCCGCAGAGAAGACAATCATACCTCTGTGTTCGTGAGATTTTGAGGAAGTGAGACCGTAATCTCACTGTTGTCTCGTGTGGTAGCCACACGGTTGCAATTCGTGGTTTGAAATTCGCGTTTTGAATTTGTTCTTCGCGTTCTATGTTTCTCCACGATTTTCCTGTCACTCGATCTCCCTCTACGTTGCGTCTTTTTCGAATCCACTTGAACCAACTTGTTCTTTGACGTGAGGAGATCATTTCCACCGAAGGAATTCATCTAACTCCTCACGAACAAGTAGATCGGGTCGATTCAAGTTTCGTGGCGCTTTTTCGGTTCATGCACCTTCCCTTTTGATTTCCCGTTGATTGAGTTTATTTGAGCGGATGATTTCTTGGGGATAGTCTTCCAACTACCTCGTGATCATCTTCTCCAAGTTTGGGAACAAGGGATTTTGATTTGGATCGGATTTGGGTGAAGGACGACCAAAATCGCCCTCACTGGGTGGTCGCGGACAGTCCGCCATCCACCCCGCGGCTTCCGTCCACATCGGGGGCGAGTCAGGTCAGTGCTGCGAGTCTCGGTGAACAGTGCTGAATTTTGACCGGCGGACAGTCCGCCGGTGTGATCCGCGGACAGTCCGGGATCACGCAGGGAGTGTTCAGCAGCAGTGCTGTTTTGAGGTTTTTGCCGCGCGACAGTCCGCCCTTCCCTCGCGGACAGTCCGGCAGTACCGCGGACAGTCCGGGACCATACTCGCAGACTGTCCGGGACTTCGCAGACTTGTCTTTTTCAGTGCATTTGTTCTCCCGACTTTTCCGCTTGGTTTTCGGACTTTTCGTTTGACCCTAGAGTTAACCAAGGAACCTCTCTTGGTATCTTTGCTACTTGTTAGCATAGGTATTTGGAGATTTCTCGATGTAGCCATCCATCTACGTTTGGGAGTCGGTTTTTGGGGTTGAATTTGAGTCGAAGCTTTTGGTGTTTGGTTTGCTCTTGTTTGGTGGTGCCTCACTGTGATCCAAGGGATCATCCACCCTCTTTCAAGGGTCGTGGGCATCACATTTCGGTTGAAGCTTTTGGGGGTTGATTTTTGGGACAAAGGCCAAAGTTTCGAGAGAAATTTTTAGGCTCCCATTCACCTGCCCCCCTTTGGTCGCCTTGCTTTAGCATTCTCGGTCCTTCATCCTTGTGTCAGCCACAAGCCTCCAGATGATCATCAAGCTTCACGATCACCACCAAGTCGTCTAGGTGATGCCGGTCACCAAGAGTAACAAGCTAGAACTCTCACTTGACCAAGACAATGCCAAAGAGATGGATGGATGCACACTTGCTACTCAATTCTCACTAGGAGGTCACTAATTCGTTCAATTAGCAATTCTCTCAACCTCACTAGGGCTCTTGCTCTTTCTCACACTCACAATGTGTTTCTCAGCAAAGGAAAGTGGCAAGAACACTCTAATTGAGGAGGGGGAGGAGTATAAATACTCCCCCCAACCGGCCATCCAATAGAGCACTGAACAGGTCATTTCTCGGGGCATCGGATGCGCCGATGCCTTCGACCAACGGTCAACTGTACTACCTGTTAGACATTTCAAAGTGACATCGTACGCTGGGCAGCATCCGATGCCATCGCATAGGACGCGTCCGATGCGATTCTGACCTCTCTGGAACCTCACTGCATGGCAATCGGACGCTGGCCCTCAGCGTCCGATGCATGCCCAGGTTCACTCGCAAGTGAACAGTGGCATAGGCGCGTCCGATGTGACAACATCGGAGCGTCCGATGCCACGCACCAGACAGACCCAAGTCTAGTGAGCATCGGACGCGCGTCCGATGCTAACCAAGCCAGCGTCCGATGCTTGTTTCACAGGCAAAACTAACTCGGATCACGACGCGGCCTTAACGACTTTTCATCCTAACGACATAAGGGCTCTCTCTGAGCTACCTAGGGCTATGAAATAACAAGTGTGCACCACACCTACCTCAATAGACTCATCTAGGTCAAGCTACTGATTCACGCTCCCCTTTATAGTACGGCCAAAGGAAAAACAAAGATCTAAGACTACATAAGTGTCCTCCAACACCATATGACACTTAGCCTAGTCTACCACCGTCTTCAATGTCCGTCCTTTGAAAACCTAAACGATTTCCATCGCCAGGGGACATGAACTTCATATGTCTGTATCGTCGCCATTATCGTGACCTAACTCATCTCTCCCTGGCAAAACACACGTTAGTCACAGTAATCTTGTGTTTCATCCAATCACCGAAACCCACTAGGGGCCAAGATGCATTCAACCTCCGTGGAGAAGTACGATGGCAAAGCCAACCCCGAGCAGTGGCTAACCACGTACGAGATCACCATCCAAGCCGCCGGGGGTGGAACAGATGTGATGGCCAAATACCTCCCAGTGATGTTATCCTTCTCGGCAAACAGCTGGCTCCACAAGCTCGCCGAAGGCTCCGTCGACACATGGGATCAGCTCAAGGAGATCTTCATCAAGACCTACAATGCTATCTGTGACCAGCCAGGGATGCGCTACGCTACGATCGAAGGCTCAACTCAACCTGACGCCTCAGCTCCGAGCCATCCACATCCACACCACTCTACGATGTCCGTCGGCATTCCACCCCACTTCGATACCGCCATACAGGCCTTGTTATGGCGGGCATTGACCGTCGTTGATAAGCCTCGGTTAATCGGGAATAACCGAGGCGGTCACTTTGCCCGTCTCGGTTAATCGATTAACCGAGACAGACATTTATATGGTGCCCGCCTCGGTTAATGATTAATGGAGGCAGGCATTTGTAAGATGCTCGTCTCGGTTAATGGTCTTCAGAAAACAAAAAAACCAAAAATTCTACTACTTCTAGGAATTGAACCCAAGACCTCACGCTTCACACTTCCATGCCTTTACCACTACACCTCACACTTGTTCATGTCTGTATATAATACGTTATTGTTTTATATCAATATTTTGTAATCTTATATTGAATATTTGGGCTACTAAATGAACTCAAATAAAAAAACTTATAACTATAAAGTTTAAATCTTGTTAAGTACTACAACTTTGGTATAGAATGTATCTCCATCAGAGAAAGTTTAAAAAATTCAAAAAGTTGAGTCTCAAAACATGTAAATTTCAAACACATATTTGAGACTCTAGATGATTTTAAAATAAAAATTTGTCAATATCAAAGATGTAGCTTAGGTCGGCCACTACAACTTTGGTATTAACTATATGAATATTTGAGATCGTTTAGGAATTTTAAATTTTAAATTTTAAAATCTATAACCTTTGAACATATTTTTGGGACTCTAAATAACTTCAAATTCAAAAAAAAAAATTAACTACCAAGTTGTAGATTCTATTGAGAACTATAACTTTGGTGTAGACCATGTCAACATATGAGATCGTTTGATAAGTTTAAATTTCAAATTTCAAAATTTATGCACTTATAACCATATTTTGTGACCCTAAACAGTTTTAATTCAAAAAATTTTCAACTACAAAGTTGTAGATCTCATCGAGGGCTACAATTTTGATATAAAGTTTGTCTACAACCGAGTTCATATGAAAGAATTATGAATGATTTTCTGTTGCAGCCATTAACCAAGGCGGACACCTTGAGATGCCCGCCTCGGTTAATGGATTTACCGAGGCGGACGCTTAAAACGACCGCCTCGGAAAATAATTGATTAACCGAGGCGGTTGCCTTAAGGTGACCGTCTCGGTTAATCAATTAACCGAGGCGGACACCGAATACCCGCCTCGGTAAATATTAACCGAGGCGGACATTGGACGCTCGCCTCGGTTATTTCAAGGCAGTGTCTCGGTAAATCATTTGTGTAGTAGTGCACTTCTCCAACAAATACCATATTTTGCCAAACAAAAAATGCAAAATCGTTGGAGTTGCTCTAATATCCCAAAATTCTTTCACCCTACATCTAAACACAGCCCGAATATAAAAATTAATGCATGCATTCTTACATTTCAAAGCCAGGAGCGCCAAATATGCACAGGCTGCAACAGAACGTATGATGGCGAACGATCCTGGCCGCCACAAAAAGACACAAGCTAAATAGCATTGTAATCAAGTCAAAGATTATAGGCCCATCAGCCTCATTCATAGTTTCGCTAAATTGGTCTCTAAGATCTTGGCTAATAGGCTGGCTCCGTTGCTCCCTAATCTGGTTTCCAAGAACCAAAGTGCTTTTATTAAAGAGAGAAATATTCAAGATAATTTCTTGCTAGTTCAGCAGTTGGCCAAGTGTTTGCACACGAAGAAAGAACCTCATATCCTTCTCAAATTGGACATATCGAAGGCCTTTGACTCGGTATCTTGGTCCTTCTTGTTGGATGTGTTGCAGTAGCTCGGATTTGGTCGTCATTGGTGCAATCTGCTATGTCTGTTGCTGTCCACCTCATCAACTCAGGTGTTGGTTAATCGGGAGCAAGGGGATTTAATCCTTCACCAGCGGGGCCTTAGGCAAGGTGATCCGCTCTCGCCTATGTTGTTTATTCTGGTGATGGACGTTCTAAACTCTCTGATCAGCTATGCTTCTAGAGAGGGCTTGCTGCAACCTTTGGCGGTTCCCCAAGCGCAACATAGAATTTCTATTTATGCTGATGATGTCATTCTGTTCCTTAGACCTGCAAGAAATGACATATATTTGGTCAAGCAGCTGCTGGAAATTTTCGGCCATGCCTCTGGCCTCAAAACTAATTTGGAGAAAAGTTCTGTGACGCCTATTCAGTGCTCTGTTGAAGATCTGAGTTTATTTTCAGACCCGGTGCCTTGTGAGATTAAGAATTTTCCAATCAGTTATCTTGGCATTCCCCTCAAAATCCGTAAGCCAACCAAAGCGGAGTTGCTACCTATTGTGGATAAGGTGGCTAATAATCTGCCGTCTTGGAAAGCCTTGCAAATGAATAAAGCTGGAAGACTCATTACTGTGAAGGTGGTTCTTTCAGCCATCCCTATTTATCTCTTGATTGCGCTTGATATACCTAAATGGGTTATTAAGGTTGTGGACAAGGCGGCGGGGTTCCTTTGGAAGGGACAAGAGCAAGCCAATGGTGGGAACTGTTTGGTTGTCTGGAATAAATGCCAACTGCCAGTGCAGTATGGGGGTCCACATTCTTAATTTAGAAACCATGGGCTGGGCGCTGCACATCCGGTGGTTATGGCAACAAAGAACTGATCCCACCAAGCCTTGGGTGGGGCTTCCTATCTAGGTATCACGAAATGCCCAAGCCTTGTTTGACATTGCTATTGAGACTCGGATTGGCAGCGGTGAAGACACCAAATTATGGACTGATCGTTGGTTACAAGGTAAAACTATCTCGGAGTGGGCTCCCCACCTTTTCAAGACGATTCCTAGAAGAATTGTCAAGAGAAGGACTGTCAAGGAGGCCTTAACCAATAAAAGTTGGGTTCTTGATATGAAGGGGGTGCTAACTGTTCAAGTGATTCTTGATTACCTGTACATTTGAGGGCTGGTGGACAATCTTGTTCTTGACCCTGCTATTCCTGACCAGCATATATGGCGCCTTTCTAAGAGTGGTATTTATAGCAGCAAGTCACCCTATGAGGCCTTCTTTATTGGTGCAGTATAGTTTTCTCCCTAAAAACGGATTTGGAAGAGTTGGGCTCCGCTGAAGTGCAAATTCTTCATTTGGGTTGCTGTTAAAAATCGTTGTTGGACTACTGACTGCCTCGCGAAACGTGATTTGCCTCACCCAGCTGCCTGCCCTCTTTGTGATCAGGCTGATGAGACTGTCCAGCACATTCTGGTGGCTTGTGTTTTTTCCAGGCAGGTCTGGGGCAGTTGTTTTTCATAAGCTTGGCCTTAGTTCCTTGGCGCCCCAACCATATGCTAGTAGTTTTCTAGCTGGTGGTGCAAGGCCCTTAAAGGTTTGTCAAAAGACACAAAGAAGGGTCTGAACAGTTTGGTCATTTTGGGTGCCTTAAAAATCTGAAAACATAGGAATCGTTGTGTCTGAGGGAGATAGCCCTAGTGTTCAGTTGGTGCTTCAGAATCTCTGGTGCTCTGCTGGAGCCAAAGGCCTTAGCAGGCTGCTATCCTCTTTTTTTTTGTGTGGAGCTGAGTTGGGCTAAGTGAGTTTGTTGTTTGTGTGTGAGATTTTGGGAATTGGTCTGTCAACCTTCCCGTTGTATTTTTTTTCTTCCTCTTAATGAAATGACACGCAGCTCTCCTGCGTCGTTCGAGAAAAAAATAACTCAGGACACTAGCATACTGAAATTATTGTTGTCAGAGACCAGGAAAGACAAGATCATCATACATAATAATGGCAGAAAAATAAAAATCATGAAACTCAAAGGTCAGAAAAAGCAAACCATCTTCTTCGGGCTTTAAGGTGCAAAAAGTGCCATAGTTTGCTCAAGATGGGGTACAATCCAATTCTGAAGTGGAACAGAAGATGATGTGGTCTAAAATAAAATCCTGTGATCAAAGCTCCTTAACTGAAAACTTTGCAGTCAACAAAACTTAATAAGGTTACAGAGGCTACAGCTCCAACCCAACATCATCCTACTTGTCTTTGCTTTCCTCTGCTTCCTGCTCATATCGACGTTTGAACTTTGCAATCTGACCAAGGCTTTGAGCCATTTGTCGCTTGGCCCTCATGTGGTAAACTTTGCCAGTATGGTTCACCTTGGTCATCATGATATTGATCAGCCTACCACTCTGAGTCACATATGAAATCCATTGCATCTGAGGATGCAGTCCCTTCCTCATCCTTCAGGCCTATTCAGAAGTAACCAGGTGAGCAAATTCATCAGTTAAATCATAATAATAACAATGGCATTTACTGATGCTCAACCTCTTTGTGAGTTATAAAATTTGATCAGCACAGGCCACATAGATGCAGTTAATGAACGTCTAATATGCTTGAGATATGTTAATCAAGGAGGCAATAAAGCCAATAGCCCAGTGCTAATGTGCTATACAGCTATCCTCTAGAGAAGCTGTGCTGCCCACTACTTACACCTCAAAGTAGGAATCTATCATAGGTGAGTGTGGGAGAAACGGGACAAAGGGTGCTGAGATTATCGCAAAAGGGGTGAACTGAGGCAGGGGAACTGGTGGTTTCCGGTTAGTAATCCGCTAGACCTAAGCTATAAATATTCAATATTTGCAATTACTCTTTCATCAAGTAATGTGAATTACCTGGCCCTACAAAAAGAAGGTAACAAGAATAAAGGTAGATAGAAACATGGTATCAGCAGTGACATACTGCCATGGCCATTTTTGAAAAAAAAAAACAAATGAATGTAATCAACTAATCATCAAAACAATCACTACCACTCAGGAAGATAACTGTAAGCATAGACCCCAATTTGATGAGTTGCAGTAGAGACCTTTAGTATATTAAAATTCCTCCATCCAAATCAAGGCATTATACAACTGATTCGATATTACGTCTTAAATACAATCACAAGTATATTTTCACTTTTAGCCTGATTAACAATGAGGTGAAATTTCATTTTATCTGGACAAAATACAAGTATCCCCTGGTACCCATGGATAATCTCCTCTCTCCCACTTTAAAAAACAGTAATTTTCCTCTGTCCACAACTCAATAATTTTCATCTGTTCCATAACTTTTTTCTGCCTTCGTTGTGCCCCATTTCCCCCTATGGTTTTCACGCAACTGCGCATCCATGGCCAGTCATCAAAACCCAAATATTGCGGACAGACTGTTTCATTGTTTCTCCGCTCCTCTTTTTTTCCCCTGACTCCCACAGCTTCCTCAACTAGCGATCTACCCTCACAGTGGCACCAAGAACCGACTGCATGACAGCAGAGTTTGGTGTCCCCTACTGCCATCCGCCATATTCATCCCAAGTGCCAACACAGCAGCGAGTCGCCATGTTTCCATTGTCCCCACCCAGCCGTCCGTCCCTCCGCCCTGCAACACCTCATCCACGGGGCTCCTCCCAGCATCCACAAAAACTTCAGCCCAAGAACGATCACGACAAGACGAACAGTAGGGACTTGTGCTGATGGACCATGAAATCGTCCAGGACTCCAGGCCATCAAACTCTGCTTCCTCCCATGCCTTTACAGCCTCCTCACCAAGATTTTGATTTGTTTGTGGTGTGACCTAGGTCTGTGAAAAAGAGAAGATAAACCGGTGGTGGATCACGTGATGGTTCGCGACAGGGCACATTGTGCAAGGAGGAAGCTGACCGGCAGACTGTGGGGCGCAATGCCTCTGGCTTCTGTTCTTTATTTTAGGTACTAACAAGTAAAGTGGTTAGACAGCTTTTATTTTTTCATGCAACGTCCATACATGGCCTTTTTGGTAGGTTAGGATTGATCTACCCTCCTAACTAATTTTCAAGAAAGCATTCATACCTCAGATTACTGTGATCCATTTCATGGCAATCTAACAGATTAGGCAGTTTAAAGTTTTTCAGAGAAGGTTCATACCGCAGATTATCTTCTAACGATTTGGTGTGTTTCATTCATACATGGCCTTTTTGGTAAAATAATCATAATTTACAAGACCATCTTAGTACTGGAAACAGTACATCTGTCTTTTATAGTTCTGTTTTGTAGAAGCAGGTAACATAGACAGCGCTTATGAATTTGTCCTTTCATGTTGCCCTCTCACCAAGTCATTTTTTACTTGCAGATTTTATAGGGATTATGTTATGCAACACAGGAGAAGACAATATTTGTGTTATGACCGGCCAGCACTACTCCAAGCGTAGCAGGCCCATTAATGGCTAAATAGGCCAATATTTATTTAATTTCCAGAATTATTCTATAGTATTAGCAATTACTTCAGGGGGTTATTTAGCAAAAGACAATTAGAACGGATAAATACTCTGTAATTTGGATGATTGAGATTAAGCAGAACAATTATCTTGTTCCGGCTTCCTTAGGGAGCCGGGAGTTCCTAACCTAGCCGCCACTTGCCTCGTCCTCCTCCTCGCGCACGACGGCGCCTCGCCGTCACTCCGTCTTCAAACCTCGACCTCCCATCACCCACGTCTACAACCTCCGCTCACGAGTGGGCAGAGCCCTAGCGCATACCAGCCTGGTATCAGCGTTCCAGGTTCCAATGTTGACTTCGCCGCCCACCACCTCCAGCCCGCCGATCCCTCCAACCACTTCAGCGCCGCTCCCTAATCCCCCGGCGTCCCTAGCCACGGGAACCCTGCCACTAATTCCCGGGACCTCGCTACCAATGACTTCGGGGGCGTCAGCCTTCGTCAGCGGCGTCATGTCGAACTAAGAGCTGACGGCGGCGGTGCTCGACTTGGGAAAGATGGTGGCTGGGATCCATGCGTTCCTCCTGGGACCGCAGCCAACGCCGCCACTAACCCTCCCCCCTCCGCAGCCCACTGCCCCCACCCCCTCTACGTCCCGGAGGTGGGGGATTTGCGCCACCAGGTAGTGGCCCTGGCACACACGACGGGTCATGAAGGGGTTCAGAAGACTTTGGTGCGCCTCCGTGGTGACTTCTACGTCCCCTGTCATCGCCAACTCATGCAAGACTTCGTCCACTCGTGTGATGTGTGCCAGCGAAACAAGACACCGACCACGCAGCCGGCCGGCCTTCTCCAGCCCCTGGACGTTCCATCTCAGGTGTGGGCTGACATCAGCATGGACTTCATCGACAGCCTTCCCAAGGTGGCCGGCAAGTCGGTGATCCTGACAGTGGTCGATCGCTTCTCGAAGTATGCCCACTTCATCGCCCTCAGCCACCCCTACACCGCCGTGTCTGTGGCTCGCGCATTCTTCGAGGGGATCGTGCGTCTCCACGGCTTTCCCAACTCCATCGTCAGCGTCCGCGACCCCGTCTTCACTAGCCACCTTTGGCGTGATCTTTTTAAGCTTGCAGGTGTTAAGCTTTGTTTGAGTACAGTGTTCCATCCCCAGACTGATGGCCAGTCTGAGATCGTCAACAAGGTCATTGCCATGTATTTGAGGTGCGCCACAGGGGACCGGCCGCGCTCATGGGTGGACTGGCTGCCCTGGGCGGAGTACTGCTACAACACCTTCCACACCGCGCTCCGCGCGACGCCGTTCGAGGTGGTGTACGGCCGTGCCCCGCCTCCCATGCTGTCGCGTCAGGGGGGCGGCATAGACAACGGACGCCATGTTGCGCGACCGGGATGCGTTCCTAGTGGAGGTTCGCGGACGGCTTCTTCAAGCGCAGCAATATGCCAAGCACTACTACGAAGAGCACCATCGTGAGGTGGAGTTCGATGTGGGGGCCTGGGTGCTTCTTCGCCTGCTCCATCGCCCCACTCACGCCCTCGCCACGCCATCGAAGGGGAAGCTGCATCCTCACTACGCGGGGTCGTTCCGGATCATCGAACGTGTCGGTCCGGTCGCCTATCGCCTTCAACTCCCAGCTACGGCACTAATGCACGATGTCTTCCATGTGGGGTTGCTCAAGCCCTTCAATGGCGCGCCGCCTATAGCCCCGGCAGTGGTGTCGCCAGTGTTGGATGGAAGCCTGCTGCCAGCCCCAGAGCGTGTTCTGCATGCTCAGCTTCGTCAGGGTGACTGGCATCTCCTTGTCAGATGGCAGGGCCTCACTGAGGACGACGCAACATGGGAACCACTCCAGAGTTTCAGGGATCTCTACCCCGGTGTTCAGCTCGAGGACGAGCTGTTTGACCAGGTGGGAAGAGATGTTATGACCGGCCAACACTACTCCAGGCGTAGCCAGCCCATTAGTTGCTAAAATAGGCCAATATTTATTTAATTTCCAGAATTATTCTATAGTATTAGCAATTACTTCAGGGGGTTATTTAGCAAAAGACAATTAGAAGGGATAAATACTCTGTAATTTGGATGATTGAGATTAAGCAGAACAATTATCTTGTTCCGGCTTCCTTAGGGAGCCGGGAGTTCCTAACCTAGCCGCCACTTGCCTCGTCCTCCTCCTCGCGCACGACGGCACCTCGCCGTCGCTCCGTCTTCAAACCTCAACCTCCCATCACCCACGACTACAACCTCCGCTCGCGAGTGGGCAGAGCCCCAACGCATACCAATTTGTTATCTAACTAAAATAACTTTGCTAGCCATGATTCCTCAAGTTTGATAGTTGTGGATCTCTTTCTTAGCAGAATTTTCTGCCATGGAATCCAATAGTTGTATGTTGGCACCAGTTCATTTTTTCAGTTAATACATGTAATCAGTCTAGGAAAATGTATGCCTTCTCTTAACAAAGCACACATATTCCTCAAGACCTAAGTCTTTATTGATACATGGTTAATGAATCATATCTTGCATTGGCTATTTGCAAGTGTCCTAGTGAGTCAACAATAGTATCCCAAGCAAATTTTGGTTCTCCCATCGCAACGCATGGGCATGGAGCTAGTACATCTAAACACACCTATGCAATATTAAATTGCATAGTAGGTCTTTCTACCAGAGGAAGATGACACCAAACTAGACATTTTACAGGTTATTCAGTTTTCAATGTAGGTTGTGCCAAGCAAATTATTACGCTTCAAAGAACAAAGATTCCAATTAAATTAGGCACTGTAAATGCAATGGATTGGTGTTAGAATGTTGGTAATACATAAGGAAGATTCTAAGCCAAATAGATTACAAAAGGTAACAGTATTAAGCTGCCAGATTGCCTGTGACTTGAAAACAAGCTGTGACCCAACAGACTGTTGCTTTAAAGATTTTTGCAGACCAATATTCAGATTTCTTTTCTTTGGCAGCAAACTAATCAAACTGCTAAAACAAACAAACTAGAGCAGTCATTTTTCATCAATCCAGGGACGGACTTAGTAAGGACATGGGTGTACCCAATAATTTTTGCCAAAAAGAAAAGAAAAAAATCGAAGTTCGTAGGCAAAATACACGAAGAAAACATCAAAGTTTAGAGGCAAAATACACGTAATGCTCCATTTGTAATTGGATCAGATCAGATCCGAATACAGATAGCTTAAGCTAGGGTTTGGGGGTAGGTTTCGCACAGCAGGAACGGAGAAGGGGTGGGCGTACCTTTTGGGTGCTTGTCGCCAGCGAAGGGCCAGAAGATGGGGACCTGGGCACTGGCCTAGGGCGGCAGCGGCGGCCCAGGCGTTTGTAGTGGTGGGATGGGAGCTGGCAGAAATTGGGGAGGCGAGGTGAGCAGTGGGCGGAGGCGGCCAGGAGAGACGGGGAGGGTCGGAGGGACGAGGTCGACGGCCTGGGGCCGCGTGCTGGTCAGCCGTCGGCGCGGCGGCGGCCAGGCGAGACGGGTGGGACGCGCTCGGATGCGGCGGTGGTGGAGGTGTAGAGGCCCCCTAATGCCTGGCCACAACCTGCCCCAACTAATCTTAGACAAAGTAGAAAGTATGGCAATCAAAAGTGTGGCACACTTTTCTTACCTAAGAGAATATTGTCATACTTTTTCTACTCTAACATGTGGAGTCCATAAAAACCTTGCCTAAAGTTAGTCATCAACCAAACACTTGCCAATCTAGTCAAAGTTAACTAAGATAAAGTGTGGCAAAGTATGACTAGCAACCAAACAGAGTCTTTTTAGCAGTAGAGGGGTTCACAGTGGTCTTGCCAAATGAGACTTCTCCTACTTCCACGTCATCTACCTAACCTTGTTAAACCTTGTTAAGTTCCCACCCACAAACTTTAGATTTATGTATATTTTAGAGCATCTCCAACAACTCCTTATTCTCACTTGCTATTCTTATAAATTTGGTAAAAGTACAAATATTCTTCTTCAACAACTCCCTAAATGAACTTGCTATCTTTTCCAACTTCCTATTCCTCCATGCCGCACACGTAAATTTCCGCGCGGGGAGGTGAGGTTGCTATCTCGTGATTTCACCGTGGCAGGCTCCCGCGCGCTGTTCCCCCACCTCTCTTAGCGCAAATTTTTTTCCCCTCCTCTCCCGCGACAACGCACATCGGCCTAGCTAAAAAACCCGTAGCTCCCTATTCGCCCTGCGCGGCTCTTAATCTCGTTGAACGCATCTTGGCTCCTAGTGGGTTTCGGTGATTGGATGAAACACAAGATTATTACGACTAACGTGTGTTTTGCAGAAACAAGGATAAGTTAGGTCATGATAATAGCGATGATACGGGTATATGGAGTTTATGTCTCCTGGCAATGGAAGTCGTTTCGGTTTTCAAAGGATAGACGGCGAAGACGGTGGTAGACTAGGCTGAGTGTCATATGGTATTGGAGGACACTTAGGTAGTCTTAGGTCTTTGTTTTTTCCTTTGGCCGTACTATAAAGGGGAGCGTGAATCAGTAGCTTGATCTAGATGAGACTATTGAGGTAGGTGTGGTGCACACTTATTATTTCATAGCCCTAGGTAGCTTTGAGAGAGCCTTTATGTCGCAATGATGAAAAGTCGTTAAGGCTGCGTCGCGATCCGAGTTAGTTTTGCCTGTGAAACTGGCATCGGACGCTGGCCTGGTGAGCATCGGACGCGCGTTCGATGCTCACTAGACTTGGGTCTGTCTGGTGCGTGGCATCGGACGCTCCGATGTTGTCACATCGGGCGCGTCCGTGCCACTGTTCACTTGCGAGTGAACTTGGGCATGCATCGGACGCTGAGGGCCAGCGTCCGATGGCCATGCAGAGAGGTTCCAGAGAGGTCAGAATCGCATCGGACGCTGTCACTTTGAAATGTCTGATAGGTAGTACAGTTGACCATTGGTCGAGGGCATCGGCGCGACCGATGCCAGGCATCGGAGCGTCCGATGCCCCCGAAAAATGACATGTTCAGTGCTCTATTGGATGGCCAGTTGGGGGAGTATTTATACTCCTCCTCCTCCTTCATTAGAGTGTTCTTGCCACTTTCCTCTGCTGAGAAACATATTGTAAGTGTGAGAAAGAGCAAGAGCCCTAGTGAGGTTGAGAGAATTGCTAATTGAAAGAATTAGTGACCTTCTAGTGAGAATTGAGTAGCAAGTGTGCATCCATCCATGTCTTTTGCCTTGTCTTGGTCAAGTAAGAGTTCTAGCTTGTTACTCTTGGTGATTGGCATCACCTAGACGGCTTGGTGCTGATCGTGAAGCTTGGTGATCATCCGGAGGCTTGTGGATGACCCAAGGAGGCTTGTGACCGGTAGTGAGCGATTCACCGGGCCGGAGTGACGAAGAATCAGCTCGTAGTGAGCACTTGATCCTTGCGTGGATCAAGGGGGAGCGATACCCTTGCGCGGGTGCTCCAACGAGGACTAGGGGGTGTGCCGACACCTCGATACCTCGGCAAAAAGATCGTCGCGTCATCTCTACTCTCTTTACTTACGCATTTACATTTGAGCAATTCAATTCCGCAATTTACTTGTTGTTCATTCATACTTGAATTGCTTTGCTAGAGTAGAAATGACATAGTGATAGTTTTTTGTGGTAGAGTATAGAGAAACACACTTCTAGGCACAATGGGTTAATTGGGCTTGACAGGTTTTAATTTGAGCTAAAGTTTTAGAAAAGCCCAATTCAACCCCCCTCTTGGGCATCTTGATCCTTTCAATTGGTATCGAAGCATCGTGTTGTCGATTTAGGCTTAACCGCCTAGAGTTAAGATGTTCGGAGGTGATGGACCACCTCCCATGTTCGAGGGAGATGACTTCCCATATTGGAAAATCCGTATGGAGTCGTACCTAGAAGCGGTTGATGTAAAATTCCGTGAAGCCGCGATCACCAGTTTTGCCAAGCCCAAGGAGGGCACAAGCCTTACTCCTAATGAGGAGGATAATGAGAAATGGAATGCAAAAGCCAAAAACATTCTTTTTAGAGGCATTTGCAAGGATGTGTTTAACTGCGTCCGGAACCACAAAAATGTCCATGATCTATGGGAAAACATTTGTGCACTCCATGAGGGAACCAAGAGTGAGCGTGAGGAGCATTACCATTTGGTCATGCAAAAGTTACATTCTTTTCAAATCCTTACTTATGAAAGTGCAAATGAAATGTACTCACGCTTTAATGTTCTTGTAGAAGAGCTCAATGGACTTGGCCTCACACAAATGCAACCATCCGATGTTGTGAGGAAAATTCTTTGTGTCCTTCCGATTGAGAAGTATGGACACATTGTGACCGTGCTACATCAAGGTGATCTTTCCACATCACACCAACACAAGTCTTGGGGATCAATGTGGCATGAGATGTACATGCACATCACACCTAGTGGTGGGTCCTCCACCGACAAGAAGAAGGACTTGGCCTTCAAAGCAAGCCATGACAAGAAGGGCAAGTCCAAGGCAATTGAGGTGCATCATGAGAGCACAAGAGATGAAGAAGATGATTCCAACATTGCTCTCATGGTGAGGAGGACCACCAAGATGTTGAAGAAGCTTCACAAGAATAGAGTCAACTTTGACTCAAGAAAGAAGAAGTTCTTCACAAGTAGCAAGAGAAGGCCAATCTCCGAAATGGATTGCTACAATTGCGGTGAACTTAGCCATCTTGCTCATCAATGCACCAAGCCTAGGAAGGACAACTACAAGAACAAGAACAAGGGCAAGAAATATGACTCATCTAGCGAAGATGAGAAGAAGAGTGAGAAGCCCTACAAGAAGGATGGCAAGAAGAAGAAGCAATACCACAAGAAAGGTGGCAAGGCCTACATTGTTGGTGATTGGCTCACCGACATTGACTCCTCCGGTGGCTCATCCAATGAAGATAGTGATGATGAGAAGGAGAAGGTGGCCGCTCTAGTCATTGGGACTTCTACACCACCACCACCACCGCCGCCATCATCCTCTACACACCTATGCCTCATGACAAAGGGTGATCGGAAGGTACAAAGTGATGATGACTCTAGTGACGATGAGAGTGATGGAGAGTTCCAAGCTCCTTCTTATGATGAACTTTGTTGATTTGCTAAACAACTATTCTAAAATCATAAGAAAGACTAGAGCTAAAAATGAAGGCTTGTTCATGATAATGAGTCTCTTGTTGAAAGTACAAAAATGCCACACATGCTAGTGATGAGTTGCAAAATGAACTTGCTACTATGTCATCTTCCATCAAGGAGCTCAAGTCCTCTAACAAAGAGCTCAAAGCTAAAAATGAAAAGCTTGAGAAGATGCATAGTGACCTTACCACTAGTTATGCTTCGCTCAAAGAGCAATATACTCAAGTTAAAGTTGATCATGATGCTCTCACCATTTCTTATGATATGCTTTCTTTTGAGACACATGATGCTTCTAACCATGTTGTTAAGTGTGACATAGCAACATCTTGTGAGGACTTGGTTAGTGAGCGTGAAGAGCAAAGAGCTAGTGGCAAGGGCAAGAAAGTGGTTGAGGCCGAAACTATGATGATTATCTCAAGATCAAGAATGAGAATGCACAGCTCAAGAGTGATCTAGAGAAGCTATCAACCACAAGCAAGTTATCATTCAAACTCATGATGATGACTATAGCATGTCTCTTGAGCTTGACATGCTAAAAGAAGAGAACAAGAGATTGAAGATGGAGAGGGATTACAAGATGACACCATCCAATTGGAACTCCAACAAGAGAATGACAAGCTCAAGAAAGAGAAAGAGCACCTTGCCACCGGGTTGAAGAAGTTCACCAAGGGTCAATGTCTTCAAAGTGAGCTTCTCATGAACACCGTGATGAAGACAAATAGAAATGGTATTGGCTTCCTTGAAGAAAAGATGAAGCAACACAAGAGCATCCCAAGCCAAAGAAGAAGAAGTTGGGAAGATGCTTTGAGTGTGGAAAGGAAGCCACTTTGCTCACAATTGTGAAGAACCAAAGCCCCACACCCTTGCCCAAGCATGCTAGGCCCTTTGCTTTCAATGCTCACTACATGCTTAGACAAGATGCTAGTGGAAAAATGAAAGTCATGTTATGGGGCCTCCTAACAAGAATAGGCCAAGCAAATATGGGTTGCAAAGTCTCTACTAGTTGAGAAGGTTAAGGGACCTAACAAGTTTGGGTCCCAAAAGCTCAAGCTTGATTTCTTGTGTGTGTAGGTGAATTACAAGACCGGTGGATCTCATAGGGTGATTGATAGTGGTTGCACACAACATATGACCGGTGATCCCCGGATGTTCACCTCACTAGAAGAGAATGTCAATGACCAAGAAAATATTACATTTGGTGACAACTCAAATATGGGCAATGTCAAGGGCTTGGGCAAAGTGGCAATATCAAATGATCATACCATTTCAAATGTGCTTCTAGTTGCCTCATTGAGCTTCAACTTGCTATCCGTTGGGCAACTATGTGATCTTGGCTTTCAATGTTTGTTCACCGACAAAGAAGTGGTTGTGACCAAGAAAGATGATACACAAGTGATCTTCCAAGGCTTTAGATACAACAATCTCTATCTAGTGGATTTCTCCTCCGAAGATTCCAACTTGAAGACATGTTTGTTCACAAAGCAATCCTTGGTTGGCTATGGTATAGAAGATTGGCACATGTGGGAATGAACACTCTCAACAAGCTATTGAAGAAGGATTTGGTTAGAGGCTTGAAGGATGTCAAATTTGAGAAGGACAAATTGTGTAGTGCATGTCAAGCCGGCAAACAAGTTGCAAA
This sequence comes from Coix lacryma-jobi var. lacryma-jobi, assembly GCA_009763385.1. Lineage (NCBI taxonomy): Eukaryota > Viridiplantae > Streptophyta > Magnoliopsida > Poales > Poaceae > Coix > Coix lacryma-jobi. The sequence continues at coordinate 46,516,482 of CM019831.1, forward strand.
TACTCATCCAACCAAAGCCTTTGTGTCAACTTCAAGAGAGTTAGAGCTACTTCACATGGATCTATTTGGGCCAACAAAATATGCTAGCTTGGGAGGAAATCTCTATTGCCTAGTGATTGTGATAACTACTCTAGATACACTTGGGTATTCTTTCTTCATGACAAATCCGAAGCAACCCCTTCATTCAAGAAATTTGCCAAGAGAGCCCAAAATGAGTTTGACTTAAAGATCAAAAAATTAGAAGTGACAATGGAAAAGAATTTGACAACACCCACATTGAGGAATATTGTGATGAAGTTGGGATCAAGCATGAAGTCTCCGCAACCTACACACCACAACAAAATGGGGTAGTTGAGAGGAAGAATCGGACACTAATCACCCTAGCAAGGACAATGTTAGATGAGTACTCTACACCAGAAAGATTTTGGGCGGAAGCAATCAACACTGCTTGCTATGCATCAAATCGGTTGTTCCCCCATCGTCTCCTTGGCAAGACCCCCTATTAGCTACTCAACAACAAGAAGCCGGATGTATCATTCTTTATAGTGTTTGGGTGCAAATGCTACATCTACAAGAAGCGCCAACACCTAGGGAAGTTCCAACGCCGATGTGATGTTGGTTTTCTTGTTGGTTACTCATTGAAGTCCAAAGCATATCGAGTATTCAACCATGCCACCGGGATGGTAGAAGAAACATATGATGTGGAATTTGATGAATCTAATGGCTCTCAAGGAGAGCATGAGAATCTTGATGATGTAGGTGATGAACCATTGAGGGAAGCAATGAAGAACATGCCGGTTGGAGCTATCAAGCCTAAAGATGATGATGATGTGCAAGTCATTGACAAGCCATCCTCATCAAATGTACCACAAGATGATGATAAAGATGGGAGAGAACCATTTGAAGATACTCATGTCTCCCCTGATCAAATGGTGGTACAAGCTCAAGATGTTGATGCTCCACAAGCGACCCCTCAAGTGGTTGATCGAAGGACTACTCCTCTACTACAAGCTCATCCTCAAGATCTCATCATAGGGAGTCCAACAAGGGGTGTAATGACTCGATCTCAAAAACTTACTTTATTTATGGAACATCACTCCTTTGTTTCTCTTGTTGAGCCTACTATTATAGATGAAGCTCTAAGTGATCCGGATTGGGTGAATGCCATGCATGAAGAATTGAACAATTTCACCCACAACCAAGTTTGGACACTTGAAGAGTCACCTAAAGGCGCAAGAGTCATTGGAACAAAATGGGTGTTTATTAGGAACAAGCAAGATGATCAAGGCAAGGTTGTTAGAAACAAGGCAAGGCTAGTTGCAAAGGGGTTCTCTCAAGTTGAAGGTTTGGATTTTGGAGAGACCTTTGCACCGGTTGCAAGACTTGAAGTCATTCGTATCCTCCTTGCATATGCATCACATCATGACATTAAATTATATCAAATGGATGTGAAAAGTGCATTTTTGAATGACTTCATAAATGAACCAGTCTATGTTGATCAACCTCCTGGGTTTGAAGACCCTAGATATCCTAATCATGTTTATAGGTTGTCCAAGGCGCTATATGGGCTCAAGCAAGCCCCTAGAGCGTGGTACGAGCGCCTCCGAGACTTCCTCATTGAGAAGGGCTTCACCATTGGGATGGTCGACACCACACTATTCACCAAGAAGCTTGATGGAGAGATCTTCATTTGTCAAGTCTACGTTGATGATATCATCTTCGGGTCAACAAATGAAGCCTATTGCAAGAATTTGGTGACTTGATGTCAAAGGAGTTCGAAATGTCCATGATTGGCGAGCTCACATTCTTCCTAGGCTTCCAAGTCAAGCAATTGAAAGGGGACTTTTATATCTCAAGAGAAGTATACAAAAGATCTCCTCAAGCGCTTCAAGATGGATGATTGCAAGCCTATCAAGACTCCAATGCCAACAAATGGACATCTCGACCTAGATGGGGAGGTAACCCGGTTGATCAAACTCTCTACCGTTCTATGATTGGTAGCTTGTTATATTTGACCGCATCTAGGCCCGACATCATGTTTAGTGTGTGCATGTGTGCTAGGTTTCAAGCCGATCCTAAGGAATCACATCTCATAGCCATAAAGAGAATCCTTAGGTACCTAAAGCACACCCAAGCATTGGCCTTTGGTATCCCAAAGGAGCTAACTTCCAACTCGTTGGGTATTCCGATTCAGATTACGCGGGTTGCAAAGTATATAGAAAGAGCACATCTGGAGGGTGCCAATTGCTTGGGAGATCACTAGTCTCATGGAGTTTGAAAAAGCAAAATAGTATGGCCTTGTCTACCACCAAGGCGGAATACATAGCCGCGGGTGCTTGTTGTGCACAAATCCTTTATATGAAACAAACCCTTTTAGACTATGGTGTAGTTCTAGAAAGGGTACCTTTGTTGTGTGACAATGAGAGCGCGGTTAAGCTTGCTAACAACCCGGTTCAACACTCTCGCACAAAGCACATTGATATTCGCCACCACTTTCTAAGAGACCATGTTTCAAAGAAAGATATATCCTTAGAGGAGTTAGAACCGAAGATCAATTGGCGGATATCTTCACAAAACCCCTAGATGAAAATACCCTTCGTAGATGGCGAAGTGAGCTTAATGTGCTTGATCTAAGTAACTTTGTCAAAAGGTGAAAAGGGGTTGTCTTTGCATTGCATTGTATAATATGCAATGTTTAATTTATGCTATGCACATAGGCTTGTCAGACGTGGTTAAGATAACCGCCCTAAAAAGCGTGTGAAAAAGCTTACCCATGAGCAAACTTGATAAGCAACCTAGATTCAAATTCCGTATTGCATTGCATATGCATGTGTGTTGCTTTGTCATTTCTTTTTGTTTTGGTTGAGCAACCGCTATGTTCGTCCACCTCTAGGGGGAGCATTTGAGGCTCCTAATGGTTGAGACCCCTAGTTTTGGTGGCCACATGTTGTCTCCTCGGGATTTATTGTCTATTTTCACTAAAAATTATATGTAGCCTATAGAAAAATATTTATAAAATAGAGGGTTTAAGCGAGGATGCTCATACTAGGTTCCAACTGGTGTTTATTTGCCTCTTATTTGACTTGGAATTTGGTTGGGAGAGGGAACCACAACGGAGATCTTCAAAACAGTCCAATTTGCAGCATCGAACGCTGGCCCCAACGTCCGATGCCTGCACTGTAGGCAGCCCCGGCTGAAATAGTGATCTGTCAGCGTCCGATGTGTCACCATCGGCGCGTTTGAGGCTCCATCGAACGCTGCTCACCTTCCGATGCTGAGGCATAGGACACGTCCGATGTGTTCTGGGTGTTTCTAGAGCTATCTGGATGGACATCGGCGCGTCCAATGTGTTTAATCGGAGCGTCCGATGCTCCTTTAAGCGGCGCAGTCAGTCCTTTTCACCGACAAAACGGTCCCATGCGTCATACCCCTTCATTCATCGTCTTCCTCGCGCCAGACCGAAACCGCCGCCGCGCCCCCGAGCAACTAAACCCTATATCCAGCCGCCGCTTCTCCTCGCACGCGCCCAGCCACCTCGCCGCCGTCGCCGCCAGCTCTGCCGCACCTGCTCCACCTCGCCCAGGCCCGCTGAACGCGCGCCCGCTGCCGCATTCGCTCGCCGGAGCTGTGCTCCTCACCGGGGTCGTGCCTACTCGCCTGGCGATCACTGGAGTCTGCGTCCTCTTCGCCGGAGTTCGACCCCCTGCATTCCTCTCCACCTCCGACGACATTTCCCCGGCCTGCCAACCACTCGCAGTGAGCATTCCCCCTCTTCATACCCCATGAACACAAGGTGCTCGACAAAATGTTCCAAAGTTCATGTTCTGAACCTCTTTTCGCTCCTCTCTCTTTGCAGACCCCTCAGTGTGACGTGTGGACGCCGAAACGTTGGCTCTTACCCCTTTCTTGGTTAGGTTCGTCGTTCGTCAGGTAGCAAAGCCCCCTCCATTCTTATCCACATGCTCTGCTTCCATAGGCTCTTCTTGTCTCTAGCATATATGTTTCTTATATATATCTCTCTATTCTCTGCAGCGAGTCCGTGTCAGGTGGCAGTTTGGCAGTCGGTCAGTGTTGACGTCTATTAACTATCATTATTTACCGTCAACATTACTTGAATAAATGCCAAAAAGGATTGCCAACTTAGAAATAGGGTTTAAAACTAACAAATTCCAACGAGTTTTGGTGATTCTACATTTTCCAGGGATTAAATAGGAAAACCAACTATATTGCTTCCCCAAGAAGGAACCCGACGCAGGTTACTTCATTGCCATGTCGGGATATTTCTAGAAGACTCCAGAGGGCACAGCAAGACACCACGAGGCGGGGCACCACAGGAGGCTGACCTGTGGGACCGACCGGTCCCACAGGGCCCACCGATCGGTCATGGCCAAAGCCCCCTCGCCTCATCTTTCCGGAACCTTCCTCCACCGACCTCTAGGATGCATCTTGACCGTACCTCAAGTCGGTTTGATCCATCGCGATTCCACGCCCAGGGCTATATAACCAGACCCCTGACCCCCCTCTAGGGAAGAGATCAGAAGGCAAGATAGAAAATTAGGGTTTCTAGAGAAAGATTTAGAGCTCTACATCAAGATTAGAGTTTAGTCTAGCTAGGTTCAAGTAGAGGCAGGCGACTTCGTCGGCATATCCGGCTTGAAGCTTCGTCTGAGTCTCCGGATCGTTGTCGAAGACTCAGTAATTTGTATCTTTATTCGACTTTTGTAACACCCCGGTGTTACGAACGGCTTTTAACAATAAACATGTTGTTATCAACGTGTTAATAATGATTTATGAATAATTTAGTATGAAAAAGAAACTAAAATTTGAGTGAACAAAAACTTTTCAATGACTCTTAGTGGATCGAAACAAGTTCTTATCCTCAAGTTTAGCTCACATGAATGATAATCACCTTTAGGTCTTAAACATGCCCAATAATTAAACTCTATGTTTTGTGTGTGACCAAGGGTCAACCATGGTACCATTAGATTCTAATTAACTTTGTGAACAACTTTCATGAAGGTGTCATGTACAACTTTGTGGAGAACGTGCTCCGAAAACGCTAAATATTAATTATGCGTTTAATTTTTTTTGACACTTTGGATCAGTTTAATTAATAATTTGATTAAACACTTAAAGTTTTGCCTATAAAAGTTGTAGTATAAGTTTAGTACTTTCATGTGGTGCTCTTGGTTGCTGATGTTGTGATATTTTGATAGTTCTTTTCGAAATCTAGAAACCAAATCAGCCTAAGGTTTCAGCCCAGACTTAGCCAAATCCTAAGTCTGCAGTCCGAACCTTGTCGACCGAGTGACATGTCGCGTTTCCGTTAATCCGTTGATCAAATGGCCTCAACCCTTTAATAGAAGTTGTAGTTTTCTTCATGAGCTGCAACGCAGTGATAATGGTATTGAGGTTTGATGCAATCTTGATGTCGTTATTACTGTTTTCCCTAAACCATGATTAGCGTTGACACTGCAAAGTTGGGTGCTAGTTACCTGCTAACCGTGACAGTTCTGGCCATGCTCCGTTAATCAAAGTTGTAGATCTTTTTGATTGGAACAACTTTGCTTTTGGACGCCAGAGCTAATTCCAAACCGAGCACGTCCAAACCGTGCGTCCACATCTGCACGCCGACTGTTCGGTGAAATGACCGAACGAGTCAGACGCCATGCGAGCCGCTGCCAAGGTGCTGTGCACCTGTCGCGTTCATGTGCACTGTTGCGGCCGCACATGTGCTCGCAGCGCCGTTGTCGCGTTGCCTTGCCCTGCTGCGTGTTTAAGGACGGTGCCGCGCCGTTGCTCTCATCCTTGCTCTCGCTTTCCCTCGCCTGAGCTCGCTCCGCTTTTCCTCGCGTGCTCTCCCTCAGTCCGCCATGGAGCCGAGCAGAGCTCCTGGATGTCGCTTTTGCTACGCCCCAGCTGCTGCTCCTTCTCCTGCCGCCCACTCGGATGCTGCTGCCGCTCGCCGCTGCCAGGCTGCGGCCTCCCTGTGCCGTGCTCTCCCGGCTGAGTGCAGGCTGCAGCCAGGCCACGCGGCGACCGACCAGTGTACCTGCTGGCCTCTGTGACCGGCCCAACCGGGCGAAAGCGTGGCCACGGCCGGCCAAGGCCAGAGCAGAACTGGCCACCCGCTGGCCATGGTGGCCTCCGACCGGTCGCTCCCCACCCGGCCAGCTCGACGCCACCTCTCGGTCCCGTTCTGTCTACGTGAGGTCGAAGAGGTGGACCCAAAAATGATTAGTAAATCTTTATTATGTCCTTTTTGTAAATAAAATTGCCAAGACTCATGGATTTACCTATATGTCCTTAGTTTGTTTTCTGATAAGCGTAGGGTTGTTTTGTGCAACGTTGTTTTCCTTTTTCGTTTTTCTTTTATGCATTAAATGGCTGAAACTTCTAAAATACATAGTAAATCGTAGCAAAATCGTATGATAGCAAATGTGGACTTTTTAGAATCCTTGTGAGTAGATCTACACAGTAGTTATATAATATGATATGCTTTAGAGAATGTTTTTGCTGTTTTTATTTATCTTTTGTAATAGCTTTTCAAGGGATAAATTCATAACTCGAGCTAGGAAAAGTCTAAAACTAGTGAAACTAATTTTGTTAGTTTTCCTTTCTCTGTGATCTACATGTTTGGTATATAAAGTTATGCTGTTTGAGAACTTTTTGATAGGGTTTTCCTTTTATATGTAAAAGTGTTCCTAAAACTAGATAAAATCATATCTGTTATTATTTTGCTCCATTTGAGGTGAATGTTTATGGTAGCCTAATGATATCATGTGATGCTATGATAAAATTTCAGATTTAGCTATGCATGTATGACAAGTTATTATTTAACTTGCTATGGTTTATTAAATGGAAATAAATGATTTCTGAATAATAATTGTAATGTAAAATAGAAAATATGGTTTCACACTGGTCTTGTATGATGTGTTGTAACCTAAGAAATTTTAATATGACCATGTGTTTATAAAAATATGATTTTTAGATTGTCTTGCTCTCTCATGTATTGTTGCAATTAAAACTTGTTTTACTTGTAGTAATTAATTTATAAAATCTGGGCATGAAATATTTTAGCAGTAGTCATGTTTCGTCTTTTCCTGACCATCCATAAAAATCTAAGCTCTAAACTATATGTTTGCCACACCACTTAAAAATAATATTTATATTTATTTAAATGAAAGGTAGAGAAAATATTAAATAGTAATGCATGTATATGAGCTTTGTAATGATACCTTGCTCACCATCATGTTGATGACATGACGCTGAGCTATACTGATACTGTTTGAGCCTTTTGATATGTTCATGTCCCTTGTTAGGAAACAAGTAAGAAGATAATTGTCTTTGTGATGCTGAGAATGGCTGCGAGTAGTTCCTGTTGGAGTTAACAACTTTCGAAGATTAAAATTATGTTTTCTGTAAGATTCATGAATACAAAAGTTGTAGATAACTTTCATATCTTTCTTGTCCCAAATTTTATGATTTTACGCCAAGAAGTTTAAGAGTTATAGATTTTACAAGTTCAATGTCAGGTTTTACATGCTCTCTGAGTAGATCTGAAAGATTGAGTTGTAGGTTAATATAACTTTGGAATCACCTGCTGGTGTTAATAAAAGAGTTTTAGTAATTTTTCTAAGCTTTCCAAAATGTCCTAGATCATATCTTTTGGTAAAATAGAACTCCAGTTATGAGCGTTTGAAGTGGATTATCAGAATCTGTCCAAGTCTGGATAGGTTTTCTTTTTTGTGTTGTTTGGCCTTAATATATGTTGAATCACTTTTAGATGATTATAAGAAAGTTATAGAAAATTTAATAAGCTTTCCAAAAAGTTAAGAATCATGGGGTTGTTGGATGCTTAGAACTTCAGATATGCCTCTTTGAACTTCCTGTCAGTTTTCTGTCCTTTGTTTGTGCAGACCTGCTTGTCGGCATATTTTGGTCTTGTTAACTAGTGAATTAGATCTGGATGATAATAGTAAAGTTACAGACAATTTTATTAGCTTTCTAGAAAGTCTTGGATCACCTTGTTTGGATACTTATATCTTCAGTTATGATTAAAATAATTAACTGCTTTGTTGTTGTCCAGATTCTGAGTTTTGTTTGTGTCACTTTGCTATACTTATGAGTTTGCTAGTATATCTTTTGTAGCGAATCGTGTGTGTATTCTTTATGTTCATACATATGCATTGCATCTCATTTAGGTACATTACTTTTGGTCACGAGAACCTGAAGGACGTGGTGTTTAACCAAAGATGGTGCAATGATGATCGTTGGCATGGAGATGAAATACTAACTTTCTGAAATCTTCTTTACCCAGGCAAGCCCCGGTGCATAACCTATATTTTTGAATATCTCTAAATGAATATATGTATGTTGTGCATTATATTTTCAGGAGTTATATGAAACCCACCTGCATATATATACATATCCATGAGTCCTACTAGTACAGGTTCGAGTAGCGCTATGCTTAGGATGAACGGTAGCGTGGGCGACCTGTCGTTGCTCACAAAGTAGGTGCTCTACTTTAACTGATGATGATGGAAAAACTGAGACCGGGCAGGGATGTGGTTTGGTTCTTTTGGGTGTGACGAGTTATGTCCCGCGGCCACGGGCTTAGCTTCGGTTGCACTATTTCCCTGTCTGTGTCGCTTAGGGACTGTTCGTTGTTGTGGGTGTGAGCTATGTCACAGATCCTCTTATCCCGAACACATACTTGCTTATGGGAGCGGGAAGGCTAGCTGACTCTTGCCTCGGTTTCCGGCTCTATGTGATCCGACCGTTAGATTTTTGGTAGGAGGAGGTCCTTGCACCACTCACGGCCGGGCTGGTGAGTGGGGGCTTGGAGTCCCGGTCCTGGATGCGGATACTGGACCCCTTGGCAGGAGTTGGCGAGTTGGTCTCGGTTGTGCCTTGGTACAAACGGGGCGTGTGTTTTGGGGTACCCAGCGGGGCTACATTGATTCGTGAATCGCCGTTGTTTAAACGGTACCGGTATGACAATCGCCCGACAGCGTAGTTTAACAACTGTAACTAAGGATGAAGAACTATACTGTATTGTTTACCACTTGCTTGGAAATAGAATAGGTGCTTACATAGAAATAGGAGTAACAACTAATATGGCTAAATAACATGTTACAACCTTTTTATTAAAAATGCTCTTTTGCAATAAAGGAAAACCAGAGCCATATAGCCTTTCATAATCCTTGTGAGTCGGGATCTATATTTCCCATTCGGGTAAGACTTGCGAGTACAATTGAGTACTCAGGGTTTGTTTTCCCATTGTTGCAGGTAGCAGGTGAAGTTTGGGAGCTAACTCTTGTGTGTGGATTCCTCCTGGTGGGCTCAGAGAGGATTTCCTTTTATCGTTGCGACCATAGTATTTATTTATAACATTCTGAAAAGGGTTTTTACAAAGGAAAAGATTTACAAATTGTTATAACCTGTCTTTACGATAAATTCCTAGAATTATTATATCATTGCTTCCTTCTGCATTAACTTTGATCATATGTATAACTTCTGTTTAATCTAATAATGTTTAATTCTTGTTGCATATCAAACTGTTGTAATATTTCTGATGATGAAATCTTGTAATAAAAGAAATGTTTTCGAGTTTGGATGCTTGGTCCTCAATTGTGATTCTGGAAGAAATGTGGATTTTTGAGTTCTCCCGTTGGGTGTGCTCGACAGACTACCGGATTTAACTTGGTCTTAAGTTCACTTAGTGTCAAATGGTTGACGAGTGTACTTGGGATTTAAGTTAAATTGGGTGGTTCTGCCACAGGAGGTATCAAAGCATAATTGAGGGGTTTAAGCATCTAAACGGTTTTCTAAACTAAAAATTGATAACCCAAAAGCTTTTAAAAATTAGGACGCGTTGTTACGAATGTATATAAGCCCTATTACTATGGTTATATATCTAGGATAGATGGCACCTTGCTGACTAGAGAGGACTAATCGGATTTTCTGCAGGTACACACTGACTCTCAAGTGGGTTAGTACAATAGTGATCGACTAGTATAGGGAGTGAACGTTGTGCCAAAATGAAAATGTTGCCCTATATGTTGGCTGTGAGGTGAGAATGAATAGGTCATGCATGCATGCATACTTGTGCATTTTCTTTTTCTCAACTTTGCCTCTCTATCTAGTCTATGCAAGTGTTTAAAGTGGTTTAATGCTTTTCCTGGATGAAGGAGTGAATGCTTGTTTGTGTTCTCTAAGCTAGTAAGGGTTTTGAAACACTAGGAACTCGGTAGCTAGTACATACCCCAACCAAAACTGTGTAACCCGAGGGAAACACAGTGGAACTCTGGAACAGTCATCGATGTCGTGCACGCTAGCGATTCCCGCTCGCGCCGCGAGACGCCAGCTCGTGTTGTCCCATCTGTTGTCCTCTCGGTGCACTCGCGTGCACTACCAGCCATGTTGCCCACTGCCACCCACGCGCACCTCGGTGCAGCCGTTGTACGGTTGTCCCCCCCTCGAGTGCGATGCCACGCCGCAGTCACCGAGGCCACCGACGCCGGTGCTGCCAAGCCCAACCCCGCCATCGCTGCCTATAAAACGCCACCCCCGGTTGCCTTCCACTGCAAGCCACCCCGCTAAAACCCTGCCTGGGAGTGAATAAAACCTTCGAGGATGTGTATAAGCGAAGAGGAGTTCACCATCACCATCTTTGCTTTCTTACTCCCCTTTCTTGTGGGATCAATACTGTTGTGTATCCTTGTGCATCGCCCGTTACCCTATACACCACCCTGAGTTGAGCACAAGTTCATTCGGGTCCCTTGAATGCAACTTTAAAGGACCCTAGTCTTTCTAAAGAAGCCACCTAGTGCTAGAATTGAGGTTTCCCCTAGCCACCCTTTCTTCCTCGATTCGAGCAAAACTCTGTTGCTGGATCCACCAGTCAACTCGTCCTCCTGTAGCCACCCAACGTGTCTCCTCTTTCCAGTACACCCAGACTGTAGTTTTGACCAAGCTTCTCGGAGAAGCCTTGCCCCCAGGCCTCTATAAAAGAGATGCCACCCCTTTGCCTTCAACCGCATCCCCTGCTGGATAGCCACTTCGCCCCAATCTTCTCCATCCTTGAGAAACAACCATGGACTCACAAGAGCCACTATGCCCTTGCCTTTTACCCACTAACCCTCCTAGCCTACCTGAAATGCTAGCGGAAGGGGTTTGGACAAGCAGTGTTTGCCAGGGCATAGAGGGTTTTCCCAAGCTTCTGTACACCACCACGCAGTGGCTGGGAATCAAGGAGCACCCCGTGTATGAAGGTCGTGAGTTTGAAGAGCGTAACACTGAGAGGTGTGAGGTCACCGTCTACATCGGGAAGAGTGAGAGTTTCCCCGATGTGGATGGTTGGAGTGTCACCACCACCGGTTTTCGTTTCCCCGACACCTATCAAGAAGTAGCCCGCAAAGCCCTACGACTCCTATGCCAGATCTACGCGGGTCACCTTAGTCGTGCCCCCATGAGGTTCTTTCCACCCACGGACCGGACAGCTCCGTTCTGGAAGACCCGCATGGAGGCTCTGCAAGGGCGTCCCATGCAAGCAGTCGACCCCACCGTGGTATCCCTAGCCACATACCTACTGGCCTTGGATGAGCGCCACGACCAGTTGGCCTCCGAGTTGAGGGAGTGTATCACCCGGGCCGAAGAGGCCGAGCTTATCATCCGGAAGCTCCATGTCAGCCTTGTTGCATCTCGTGCTCAAGCTGTCACCGCTGAAAGTCGTGAGACTTTCACCGCAGAAGCCCTGTGTGAGGCAGGAGACCGCTACACCAAGAAGTTGAGGGAGGCCTACCTCATCAACCGAGACCGCCGAAGAACTTCCGCCTCAGAGGGGCAGCAATCCCCGATTCTGGAAGGGATTCCCATTCCTTCCCGGGAGCGGGAGAGCAATGTGGCACCACCACCTGCACCGCCACCCCACTCCTGTGGAAGCCTCTGGGGTTGAGTCTCCCTTCTCTTGCACGCAGCCCCGTCCTACCGAAGACCCTCCGGAGACCAGCCGTGGAGCCCTCTGCCTCGACGACGTAGATTAGTTGTTTCCCAAGAGCTGTACCCTTTGCTCTGGTGTTGTGAGTCTGTTGTTGAGCCGTTGTGGTGTCCGCTGTGATCCGTTGTTGTGCCGTTGTTGAGTCGTTGTTGCACCTGTTGTGGTACCGTTGTGATGTCCCAGTTGGACTTATGAATGAATTGCTCCCCTGATGTTTGTCTCATAGATATCTTAGTCTATGTTAAAAACTTGATGATAACTCCAGGAAGAAGTAAACATGCTAGTTAAGGTAAAATGGTGGGGTACACTAAATCAATTAGTTGTGGTTGTCCCAACAGAACACTTAAAATTTATTTGATCAAAACCGTTGTGGGTTTTGAAATTCTCGTTCCTTGCTCCTTGAAAGGAATCCTTGGGTTTTCAAAAAAAAACTTTCCCTTGCATTGCTCTCTACTTCTGTGGTCTATGTCCCCACTGCCTTTTTGTTGTGTGTAAATTGGTGATAGGGCTGAGTAACAATTTATGGTGGCGCGACGAAACCGAGGGCCTCCTGTGGAACAGCTGCCACACGGTGCGCTGCTCGACACGCGCTGGTATCCTAGATGTTCCCCAGTACCGTTATCAAGTTACACTACCGTGCCACTTGTTTTCTCTCAAACCTTCCTCCTTAGAATTTATATTATGTGTTCTGTCGGGAAATCTACAATAAGTTGATGGAGTTGTACCTTCACAAAGAAGTTAATTTGTGCTTGTTTTGAAGCCACTCCATTCCCTTAGAAGCATTCCATCCTAAATCTCGCGACGAGATTTCTTTTAAGGGGGTAGGGTTGTAACACCCCGGTGTTACGAACGGCTTTTAACAATAAACATATTGTTATCAATGTGTTAATAATGATTTATGAATAATTTAGTATGAAAAAGAAACTAAAATTTGAGTGAACAAAACTTTTCAATGACTCTTAGTGGATCGAAACAAGTTCTTATCCTCAAGTTTAGCTCACATGAAATGATAATCACCTTTAGGTCTTAAACATGCCTAATTAAACTCTATGTTTTGTGTGTGACCAAGGGTCAACCATGGTACCATTAGATTCTAATTAACTTTGTGAACAACTTTCATGAAGGTGTCATGTACAACTTTTGTGGAGAAAGTGCTCCGAAAACGCTAAATACTAATTATGCGTTTAATTACTTGTTTGACTCTTTGGATCAGTTTAATTAATAATTTGATTAAACACTTAAAGTTTTGCCTATATAAAAGTTGTAGTATAAGTTTAGTACTTTCATGTGGTGCTCTTGGTTGCTGATGTTGTGATGTTTTGATAGTTCTTTTCGAAATCTAGAAACCAAATCAGCCTAAGGTTTCAGCCCAGACTTAGCCAAATCCTAAGTCTGCAGTCCGAACCTTGTCGACCGAGTGACATGCCGCGTTCCCGTTAATCCGTTGATCAAATGGCCTCAACCCTTTAATAGAAGTTGTAGTTTTCTTCATGAGCTACAACGCAGTGATAATGGTATTGAGGTTTGATGCAATCTTGATGTCGTTATTACTGTTTTCCCTAAACCATGATTAGCGTTGACACTGCAAAGTTGGGTGCTAGTTACCCGCTAAACCATGACAGTTCGGGCCATGCTCCGTTAATCAAAGTTGTAGATCTTTTTGATTGGAACAACTTTGCTTTTGGACGCCAGAGCTAATTCCAAACCGAGCACGTCCAAAAACGTGCGTCCACATCTGCACGCCGACTGTTCGGTGAAATGACCGAACGAGTCAGACGCCCATGCGAGCCGCTGCCAAGGTGCTGTGCACCTGTCGCGTTCATGTGCACTGTTGCGGCCGCACATGTGCTCGCAGCGCCGTTGTCGCGTTGCCCTGCCCTGCTGCGTGTTTAAGGACGACGCCGCGCCGTTGCTCTCATCCTTGCTCTCGCTTTCCCTCGCCCTGAGCTCGCTCCCGCTTTTCCTCGCGTGCTCTCCCGCTCAGTCCGCCATGGGAGCCGAGCAGAGCTCCTGGATGTCGCTTTTGCTGCGCCCCAGCTGCTGCTCCTTCTCCCTGCCGCCACTCGGATGCTGCTGCCGCTCGCCGCTGCCAGGCTGCGGCCTCCCTGTGCCATGCTCTCCCGGCTGAGTGCAGGCTGCAGGCCACGCGGCCGGCCGACCAGTGTACCTGCTATTGGGTACACACTTGCCAAAGCCCCGCACTTGTGCGGAGAGAACAGCGAAGGTGGCCAAGCGTCGGAAGTAAAGGTGGAAGCGAAGGTTTTGAACTCAATTAATGCTGTAGTGCACCAATCCCAAAAAGTCCGTGGCGCACACTGTTCACTCCCTGGTATTTATAGTGAATACCAAGGGGCATAGGTCAAATTACAAAAGGGTACAACAAAGATTCCTTGCCTCCACGCAGGGAGGAGGGGTAAAAAGGTAAGTACATAGTAGAGGCTGAAACCCTAGCCAGCTTTCCCCCTGTGCGCCGCCACCTGACTCAGACCGCCTTCGGGAATGGGACGGTGGGGCGTTGACCTTTGATTCGTGCTCGCCGGACCTTCGACTTGCTCGTCTACCTTCGACTTCGGTCGCCCTTGGCCTGCGACCTTCGCCGCTTGCTTGGTCCGCTCTGAGTAGAGCGACCTTGGGACCCGGCGAGGGTCGCCTGCCGTGCCGCTAAGCCTTAACCTGCAGGGAGTGAAAAATGGAGCATCGAGGGTCGAACTCACGTCCGAAGGTTAGGAAATTGATCCCGAAAGGAGGGGGACCTCGCAAGGACACAAAGACCAAGCGAAGGTTGTTCTTGGCACCATATCGGGCGGCGTCTTTGCCGAGGGTCCTTTTCCCCAACAGTAGCCCCTCGTTGCCTTGGATCTAAAGAACAGAGTTTTAGGCCCAAGCAGCGCATTTTGGACGGGAAAACGTAAAGGGACCCTTGGCAGCGACGCCCGCGGCTGCTTTGGGCCGTATCGTTGTACTGTAGTTCATACTGTTGAGGCCCGTTTCGTTTTTTGCGCCGCGTTTTTCGATTGTCGTGCCAATATTGTCGCGAGAGTGCGGGCCGCTTGGTCTATAAATAGGAGGGGTAGGTGAGTGGTAAAGGACGTGCCCTCATTCGCCCTAGCCACCCTGCTGTTGCAATTTGCCTGTAGCGAAGGTTTGTTTTAGTTTGACTGCGAGGGTCGAGGCAAGCATTCGCTGCGCGAAGGTGTTAGCGTTTAGAGAGATGGCTAGGCTGAAGCAGACTGCTCGTGCTGCTTCCCCTGTTTCGGCGGAAGAGGGGATTACCTTTGAGTTTGGGCTCAGCCGAGTGTGCGCATCGGAGATTGCGTCTTATGTTAGGTGGGGTTGGATCGAGGAGGGCAAGGCGAGGACCAGCGCCGGGGAGACGGTGCCGAAGGCGGATGCGGATGAAGTTGTAGTGTTTGAAGAATTTTTTTCGGCTGGCCTTCGCTTCCCGGCCCACTCCTTCGTGGCCTCTGTGTTGCGAAGGTTCAACCTGAAGTTTCATCAGCTGACACCTTCATGTTTTACGAAGATGTCGGTGTATGTGTGGGCGTGCGTCCGTTCCCAAGGTATTGCTCCAAATGTCGAAGGTTTTGTTCGCACTCATCGGGTGCACATGCAGCCTCGGAAGATTGATTGTGGCGAGGGTAAAAGTTGTCTGGGTCAATTTGCTGTGTACACATTCTGCCACCGCGCTGGGTCGGAGTTGCCAGTGCAAGCTCAGAAGAACAAGTGGACCAGCGGTGGCAGGAATTTTGGTTTTACTACAAGCTCAGTGATGTGGCGGAGCTGTGCGATGAGCTCCCGCCTCTTGGGGATGTAAGTGCGGAGGCCAAGATGGACGGCGAAGCACACGCGGCTGTTGATTGTTTGAGGGTTGTCTCGCGCTCTCAGTGCGCCCGCGACCTGGTTGAAGAGTACTGTTGCGCCAAGATCTGGCCTCTTCGCGAGGAACAAGTATGGTTTGAGGTTGAGGATGACCCTCGCTACCAGGGCAAGGGGTTGAAGAGACCGAAGGTTGATTTGAACAAGGTCTGGGCTAATGTTTTCAAGAAATTTTCCAGGCGAGAGGATGGGCTCGAGGTTATGTATAAACGCGTGCAGCAGTGGGTGGAGGAGTTAGTTGGCAAATTGTCAACGTTGGAAAATAAAGCTATACACAGCGCGTTAGGCGCCGAAGGTCGAGTTAACAGACTGTTTGACATTCTTGGCATCCAGTATCCAAACTGGCCCGTTCCGTCGAGCGAAGATACTCCAAAGAAGAGGAAGCGTGCCGCTGCGGGAGATGAGGAAGTTGTCTCTCGGCCGAAGAGGGGTCGTGGCCGTGGGCGCGGCGGTTCCGGCGGCCGGGCGAAGGTTTTGGCGACGAGGGTCGCAGCTGTTGTTGGTGCTTCGGGCACTTCCACATCCTCGGCCGTTGCCTCGAGCGGCCGAGGCTTTGCTAAGGTTGGAGGAGTGGTGCCCCGGGTGGGCGGTATCGGAGCTTTAATTCAGATCTCGGATGACGAAGGCGTCTCTGAAGACACCGACAAGGAGAGAAAGAAAAGGAAAAGGAAAGGGGGGGGGGAGACGAGTCATCTAGCGAGGGCAGCGATTCATCCAGCAGCGAGGATGACTCCGATAAAGACGTTTCTATTGGGGACACCCGAGGAAAAAGGATAGCTTCGTCCAGTGCTGTTGCTGCGGCTGCCAAAGATGTTGAAGAAGTGTTGCGGGAACTGGAGGGAGAGAGCCCTCGACGAGGGTCACTGCCCGATTACGCCGGCACGCATGTTTGGGTCGAGGGATCCAAAGTTAAAGGTGACCATGAATCGGACCCGGTGCCTGGAAAGAGGCCATATGGCGAAGCCAGCCGGACAAGCCTTCCTTACTACGTGAAGGAGCTTGGCGTTACTGACCCGACGACCCATCTGTACACGAGCGCGGACCTTCAGGCGACTCGTTTGCCATGCTCTCCGGAGGAAAGGCGATTCCTGGGTCGCGTGTTTAACCGGGTCTGTCTGCCGGAAGCGGAGCTTCGGCTTGCCAGCGAGCCCTTGGATAATATTCATGATGATATTTATGTGAAAGTGGCTGAGCTGATGCTCCTCAACCGGTCGGCGCGTCGAAGGTCTAGTTACAATCTTCATTATCTGAACGACCGGTTGAAAGACACGCAGAAAACCAACAAGGAGCTTCGCCAGAGCTTGGAGGACAAGGATGCGGAGCTGAAAGCAGCCTTAGAGGAGGCTGAGAAGTGGAAGAAGGAAGCGCAAGAGGCTGCGAGGACCAGTGCGGAGCTCCTCGCTGCAGGACGGCAAAAAGATAAAGACTTGGCGTCTGCAAACGAACGCGCAGAAAGTTGTCAACGGAGGTGGCAACCCAGGCCGAGGCTTGGCGTGAGAGTCTATCTAGGGTTAAAGCTAAGATAGACACATGCTTGACTGAAGCCGGAGGTTCAGCCGGGGAGCCACTTCCTACAGTCAGCGCGGAGGCTTTCAAGGTTGGTTAAGTAACGAGTTGGATGTATTCAGCTCGCTGGTTGGGAATGCAGCTGATTTTGGAGGGTATGCCGGGGCGTTGGCGATGGCTGGAACGCTTCGCCAAGCGGACTGTGAGCACCTTCGTAGAATTAAGAAACCCAACCATACTTTCCCCACCGTCGATGAGGTGCGACAGATGAAGACAGACGACGCCGAGGTCCGAAACTGTGCGATGCGGTTCCTTCGTCGATTTTGGATTGCGGGCGGCGGTCGAGTTCTTGCCTTCGATGAGACTGCCGAGGCTACTTGTCAGTTTTTTTTAGAGTTAAAAAAGGGATTTGTTTTGTCCTTTTGGTTCTTGCAGGCTCGGAGGGAGGCGATGCCTTCGCCGTCTGCTGTCCTTGAAGCTGGTGGCAGCTCCGAAGCCGCTCAAGCTCCCAGCTCTGCGGAGGTGCCACCAGTGGCGGTTGAGGGACACGCAGAAGCCGCAATCACCGGCGAAGGTGCCGAACAAGAGAAGGCTGCGAGGGAGGCATCTGCTGGAGATGCGGAGACCGTCACTGGCGAAGCTGTGACGACCGAGCTTGATGAAGCTGAGCAGGTGTGAGCACGTAGGGTTGTAAGGATGAGTTATTTTGTAAAGGAAAAACAGCGATGCCTGAGATGACTTGAAGAATGCTGAGACATTTTTTACTGTTTTATGTGAATGCAGGTTCCTGATGGAACCATGCTTGAGGTTTTTGACGTGACACCGTTAACGCTTAACTATCAGGATGTTTTTATAACTGGTGAGTCGTGGGCCCGTGCAAAGTTAAAACATCCTTCGTTGACCTTCGAGCGTTTTTGGTGGTCAAAGGTGCGAAGGTACGATTTGAAGAATAGTAGGTCGAGCAGCTTTTGGCGCGAGGCGGACTTTACTGATCGGCAAGCTACGCGTTATTTGTTTGGTCCGTCTTCGACCTCGCAAGCCGTTTTAGATGATGATATCGATGATAACACTGCATTGGACTATCTATTTGGGCGAAGCAATCTTGCAGTGGACTCCGGCGGGTCGCTGGTGGTTCCGAAGGAGGAACCGTTGGAGGTTAATGATTTACGCCGCACGTATATGTATCGGGCGAGGGTTTTGACTGGTGAGTTGCCGATTGTGCCGGCAACTCCTTTGTTGTGGGGGCCCGTTGTTGCGGTAGAGCCGGAGTTCGAAGAAGTTAGCGAGGGCCCCGATGATTTGATGCTAATCGAGGGGAGCGATGGTTCCTTGTAAATTTTTGTAATTTTTAGTGATTTAACTGTCGTTGTAAAGATTTTTTGTGAATGTATGAGAAGGTTGTATAATTTTGTGCAAACTTGCTTGAACGATTCTTGTAGCGGAAAAAATAGCGACGCCCCCTTTTTCTTTTAGCGAGGCTCGCGCAACACTCTCGTGAGCTTTTTAGGAAAAAACAGCGACGCCCCCCTTTTCTTTTAGCGAGGCTCGCGCAATGCTCTCGAGCTTTTTAGGAAAAAACAGCGACGCCCCCTTTTTCTTTTAGCGAGGCTCGCGCAACGCTCTGGAGCTTTTTAGGAAAAAACAGCGACGCCCCCTTTTTCTTTTAGCGAGGCTCGCGCAACGCTCTCGTGAGCTTTTTTAGGAAAAAACAGCGACGCCCCCTTTTTCTTTTAGCGAGGCTCGCGCAACGCTCTCGAGCTTTTTAGGAAAAAACAGCGACGCCCCCTTTTTCTTTTAGCGAGGCTCGCGCAACGCTCTCGTGAGTTTTTTTAGGAAAACAGCGACGCCCCCTTTTTCTTTTAGCGAGGCTCGGGCGAGACGGAGAATGTGGACCCGCCCGAGGCCTGACTTGGAGGGCTCAGGCGAGACAGACTATGTGGACCCGCCCGAGGCCTGACTTGGAGGGCTCGGGCGAGACGGAGAATGTGGACCCGCCCGAGGCCTGACTTGGAGGGCTCGGGCGAGACGGAGAATGTGGACCCGCCCGAGGCCTGACTTGGAGGCCTCGGGCGAGACGGAGAATGTGGACCCGCCCGAGGCCTGACTTGGAGGGCTCGGGCGAGACGGACTATGTGGACCCGCCCGAGGCCTGACTTGGAGGGCTCGGGCGAGACGGAGAATGTGGACCCGCCCGAGGCCTGACTTGGAGGCCTCGGGCGAGACGGAGAATGTGGACCCGCCCGAGGCCTGACTTGGAGGGCAGGCCTCGGGCGAGACGGAGAAAGTGGACCCGCCCCAGGCCTGACTTGGAGGGCTCGGGCGAGACGGAGAATGCGCACCCGCCCGAGGCCTGACTTGGAGGGCTCGGGCGAGACGGAGAATGCGCACCCGCCCGAGGCCTGGCTTGGAGGGCCCGGGCAAGACGGAGAATGCGCACCCGCCCGAGGCCTGGCTTGGAGGGCTCGGGCGAGACGGAGAATGCGCGCCCGCCCGAGGCCTGGCTTGGAGGGCTCGGGCGAGACGGAGAATGCGCGCCCGCCCGAGGCCTGACTTGGAGGGCTCGGGCGAGACAGAGAATGCGCGCCCGCCCGAGGCCTGACTTGGAGGGCTCGGGCGGGACGGAGAATGCGCGCCGTGCTCGACTTTTTGGACTCCGCGCCTCCCCTTATTTCAGGCGAAGGTGAAGTTTGCTTTTTTGCGAGCCCCTGTCGTTTGTGCCAGGGTGCTCGACTTTTTGGGACTTCGCGCCAACCCTTATCTTAGGCGGAGGTGAAGTTTGCTTTTTTGCGAGCCCCTGTCGTTTGTGCCAGGGTGCTCGACTTTTTGGGACTTCGCGCCTCCCCTTGTCTTAGGCGGAGGTGAAGTTTGCTTTTTTGCGAGCCCCTGTCGTTTGTGCCAGGGTGCTCGACTTTTTGGGACTTCGCGCCTCCCCTTATCTTAGGCGGAGGTGAAGTTTTCTTTTTTGCGAGCCCCTGTCGGTTGTGCCAGGGTGCTCGACTTTTTGGGACTTCGCGCCTCCCTTGTCTTAGGCGGAGGTGAAGTTTGCTTTTTGCGAGCCCCTGTCGGTTGTGCCAGGGTGCTCGACTTTTTGGGACTTCGCGCCTCCCCTTATCTTAGGCGAAGGTGATGTTTGCTTTGAAAGAAAAGTAGTGTTTTTCGAAGCAATCTTAGCAGGTTTTCATCGAATGTAGCGCTCTTGAAAGAGACCCGCTTTTTCGATGTTTTGGAGATTTTACTTTTTTGGGGGTTCTAACCTGTATTAATGCTCTGGATACTGCCTCGTTAAAAAACCTTACGCCCCTTCGTAAGGAAAAAGAGTGCAGCTCCTGTTTTTGTTAAGTACATGAATGTAGATAGCGTAATATGCGACAAAGATTACATATCGCGAGGGCTCGCTAAGGCTCCGCTATGGGTAGAATTTGCGAAGGTCGTCAATGTTCCAGGTGTGTGGTAGGATGTTGCCTTCGTTGTCGGAGAGATGGAAGGAGCCTGAGCGTTTGCATTCTGCGATCATGAACGGGCCTGTCCATTTAGGCTGAAACTTTCCGGCCATGTTGGCGTTTTGTTTACGAATGAGGACGAGGTCACCCTTCTGCAAGTTTTTGATTCTGACCTTTTTATCTCTCCATTTTTTGGTCTCTTCCTGATACTTGCGAAGGTTGTGCACTGCGCTGCATCTTGTTTCTTCTAGTAAGTCTTTGTCAATCAGGTTAGCTGGCTCATCATTTGCGAGGGTTGTTCTCGGTGAAACATATTTTAGCTCCTCTGGTAACACGGCTTCTTCGCCGAACAGAAGTTTGAAGGGTGTGAATTTGGTTGCTCTGCATTCGGAGGTATTGTGAGGCCAGGTGACTGAAGTTAGCTCGTCTGCCCATTTGCCTTTGGGTCTGCCTTGCAACTTTTTGGACATGGATTGGAAGATTGCTGCGTTGGCTCTTTCAACTAGGCCATTGGACTGCGGGTGTCGGACTGAGGCGAAGCATAGAATTGTTCTGATTTGTGCACAAAATTCTTTGAAAACCTCGCTGTCAAACTGGGTGCCATTGTCGACGGTTAGATGTTGGGGGACTCCAAAACGACAAACTATCTGCTGCCAAAAATTTTTTTTTACTGCGAGGGAGGTTATGGAGGACAGCGGTCTTGTTTCAGTCCATTTTGTGAAATATTCCACGGCTACCACCGCATAGTGAAGGTTCCCTGGAGCCGTCGGAAGTAAAGGTGGAAGCGAAGGTTTTGAACTCAATTAATGCTGTAGTGCACCAATCCCAAAAAGTCCCTGGCGCACACTGTTCACTCCCTGGTATTTATAGTGAATACCAAGGGGCACAGGTCAAATTATAAAAGGGTACAACAAAGATTCCTTGCCTCCACGCAGGGAGGAGGGGTAAAAAGGTAAGTACATAGTAGAGGCTGAAACCCTAGCCAGCTTTCCCCCTGTGCGCCGCCACCTGACTCAGACCGCCTTCGGGAATGGGACGGTGGGGCGTTGACCTTTGATTCGTGCTCGCCTTCGGACCCGCGACCTTCGCTGCTCGCCGGACCTTCGACTTGCTCGTCTACCTTCGACTTCGGTCGCCCTTGGCCTGCGACCTTCGCCGCTTGCTTGGTCCGCTCTGAGTAGAGCGACCTTGGGACCCGGCGAGGGTCGCCTGCCGTGCCGCTAAGCCTTAACCTGCAGGGAGTGAAAAATGGAGCATCGAGGGTCGAACTCACGTCCGAAGGTTAGGAAATTGATCCCGAAAGGAGGGGGACCTCGCGAGGACACAAAGACCAAGCGAAAGTTGTTCTTGGCACCATATCGGGCGGCGTCTTTGCCGAGGGTCCTTTTCCCCAACACCTGCTGGCCTCTGTGACCGGCCTCAACCGGGCGAAAGCGTGGCCACGGCCGGCCAAGGCCAGAGCAGAACTGGCCACCTGCTGGCCATGGTGGCCTCCGACCGGTCGCTCCCCACCCGGCCAGCTCGACGCCACCCTCGGTCCCGTTCTGTCTACGTGAGGTCGAAGAGGTGGACCCAAAAATGATTAGTAAATCTTTATTATATCCTTTTTGTAAATATGCCAAGACTCATGGATTTACCTATATGTCCTTAGTTGTTTTCTGATAAGCGTAGGGTTGTTTGTGCAACGTTGTTTTCCTTTTTCGTTTTTTTTTATGCATTAAATGGCTGAAACTTCTAAAATACATAGTAAATCGTAGCAAAATCGTATGATAGCAAATGTGAACTTTTTAGAATCCTTGTTAGTAGATCTACACAGTAGTTATATAATATGATATGCTTTAGTAGAATGTTTTTGCTGTTTTTATTTATCTTTGTAAATAGGCTTTTCAAGGGATAAATTCTAACTCGAGCTAGGAAAGTCTAAAACTAGTGAAACTAATTTTGTTAGTTTCCTTTCTCTGTGATCTACATGTTTGGTATATAAAGTTATGCTGTTTGAGAACTTTTTGATAGGGTTTTCCTTTTATATGGTAAAAGTGTTCCTAAAACTAGATAAAATCATATCTGTTATTATTTTGCTCCATTTGAGGTGAAATGTTTATGGTAGCCTAATGATATCATGTGGATGCTATGATAAAAATTTCAGATTTAGCTATGCATGTATGACAGAGTTATTGATTTAACTTGCTATGGCTTATTAAATGGAAATAAATGATTTCTGAATAATAATTGTAATGTAAAAATAGAAAATATGGTTTCACTGGTCTTGTATGATGATGTTGTAACCTAAGAAATTTTAATATGACCATGTGTTATAGAAAATATTGATTTTTAGATTTGTCTTGCTCTCTCATGTATTGTTGCAATAAAACTTGTTTTAC
The DNA here is from genome assembly GCA_009763385.1 of Coix lacryma-jobi var. lacryma-jobi. NCBI lineage: Eukaryota > Viridiplantae > Streptophyta > Magnoliopsida > Poales > Poaceae > Coix > Coix lacryma-jobi. Next base: position 46,539,686 of record CM019831.1, read on the forward strand.
TTGTAGTAATTAATTTATAAAATCTGGGCATGAAATATTTAGCAGTAGTCATGTTTCGTCTTTCCTGACCATCCATAAAAATCTAAGCTCTAAACTATATGTTTGCCACACCACTTAAAAATAATATTTATGTTTATTTAAATGAAAGGTAGAGAAAAGATTAAATAGTAAATGCATGTATATGAGCTTTGTAATGATACCTTGCTCGCCATACGTTGAATGACATGACGCTGAGCTATACTGATACTGGTTTGAGCCTTTGATATGTTCATGTCCCTTGTTAGGAAAACAAGTAAAGAAGATCTGAAAGATTGAGTTGTTAGGTTAATATAACTTTGGAATCACCTGCTGGTGTTAATAAAAGTTTTAGTACTTTTTCTAAGCTTTCAAAATGTCCTAGATCATATCTTTTGGTAAAATAGAACTCTAGTTATGAGCGTTTGAAGTTGATTGTCAGAATCTGTCCAAGTCTGGATAGATTTTATTTTTTGTGTTGTTTGGTCTTAATATATGTTGAATTACTTTTAGATGATTATAGGAAAGTTATAGAGAATTTAATAATCTTTCCAAAAAGTTAAGAATCATGGGTGTTGGATGCCTAGAACTTCAGATATGCCTCTTTGAACTTCCTGTCAGTTTTCTGTCCTTTGTTTGTGCAGACCTGCTTGTCGGCATATTTTTGGTCTTGTTAACTAGTGAATTAGATCTGGATGATAATATTAAAGTTGCAGACAATTTTATTAGCTTTCTAGAAAGTCTTGGATCACCTGTTTTGGATACTTATATCTTCAGTTATGATTAAAATAAGTAACTGCTTTGTTGTTGTCCAGATTCTGAGTTTTGTTTGTGTCACTTTGCTATACTTATGAGTTTGCTAGTATATCTTTTGTAGCGAATCGTGTGTGTATTCTTTATATTCATACATATGCATTGCATCTCATTTAGGTACGTTACTTTTGTCACGAGAACCTGAAGGACGTGGTGTTTAACCAAAAGATGGTGCAATGATGATCGTTGGCATGGAGATGAAATACTAACTTTCTGAAATCTTTTACCCAGGCAAGCCCCGTGCATAACCTATATTTTTGAATATCTCTAAATGAATATATGTATGTTGTGCATTATGTTTTCAGGAGTTATATGAAACCCACCTGCATATATATACATATCCCATGAGTCCTACTAGTACAGGTTCGAGTAGCGCTATGGTTAGGATGAACGGTAGCGTGGGCGACCTGTCGTTGCTCACAAAGTAGGTGCTCTACTTTAAACTGATGATGATGGAAAGAAACTGAGACCGGGCAGGGATGTGGTTTGGTTCTTTAGGGTGTGACGAGTTATGTCCCGCGGCCACGGGCTTAGCTTCGGTTGCACTGTTTCCCTGTCTGTGTCACTTAGGGACTGTTCGTTGTTGTGGGTGTGAGCTATGTCACAGATCCTCTTATCCCGAACACATACTTGCTTATGGGAGCGGGAAGGCTAGCTGACTCTTGCCTCGGTTTCCGACTCTATGTGATCCGACCGTTAGATTTTTGGTAGGAGGAGGTCCTTGCACCACTCACGGCCGGGCCGGTGAGTGGGGGCTTGGAGTCCCGGTCCTGGATGCGGATACTGGACCCCTTGGCAGGAGTTGGCGAGTTGGTCTCGGTTGTGCCTTGGTACAAATGGGGCGTGTGTTTTGGGGTACCCAGCTGGGCTACATTGATTCGTGAATCGCCGTTGTTTAAACGGTACCGGTATGGCAATCGCCCGACAGCGTAGTTTAACAACTGTAACTAAGGATGAAGAACTATACTGTATTGTTTACCACTTGCATGGAAATAGAATAGGTGCTTACATAGAAATAGGAGTAACAACTAATATGGCTAAATAACATGTTACAACCTTTTTATAAAAATGCTCTTTTGCAAATAAAGGAAAACGAGAGCCATATAGCCTTTCATAATCCTTGTGAGTCGGGATCTATATTTCCCATTCGGGTAAGACTTGCGAGTACAATTGAGTACTCAGGGTTTGTTTTCCCATTGTTGCAGGTAGCAGGTGAAGTTTGGAGCTAACTCTTGTGTGTGGATTCCTCCTGGTGGGCTCAGAGAGGATTTCCTTTTATCGTTGCGACCATAGTATTTATTTATAACATTCTGAAAAAGGTTTTTACAAGGAAAAGATTTACAAATGGTTATAACCTGTCTTTACGATAAATTCCTAGAATTATTATATCATTGCTTCCTTCTGCATTAACTTTGATCATATGTATAACTTCTGTTTAATCTAATAATGTTTAATTCTTGTTGCATATCAAACTGTTGTAATATTTCTGATGATGTAATCTTGTAATAAAAGAATTGTTTTCGAGTTTGGATGCTTGGTCCTCAATTGTGATTTTGGAAGAAATGTGGATTTTCGAGTTCTCCCGTTGGGTGTGCTCGACAGACTACCGGATTTAACTTGGTCTTAAGTTCACTTAGTGTCAAATGGTTGACGAGTGTACTTGGGATTTAAGTTAAATTGGGCGGTTCTGCCACAACTTTATACTACTTTAATATATTTCAGTTTATTCAGTTTTGGAGTTTATTCTAGTTATATATTTAATATAGATCTGATTATGATAGAGTTTATGATCATGTTCGTAAAGTACTTAGCTTTATTGCGGATAGAGTTAAGTGGTCAAACTGGTGTAAACATGGTGTTTAGACTTAGTTTACCTGCGGATACATCCTATGCTCTGGGTCGAGAGGTAGATCGCAGGAGTGACAGTCCTGTTGAGTCCTTTGTAGTCCTCCCTCCGAGTGTAGATCTTAGTAGGACGCGGTTGCAAGTTAGAATTCATTACTCTGTTCTTGATTCTAATTTAGTAATGTCCCTTGATCATGGATGATAGAGTAATTAGCTATAAATGATTGTATATTAACTAGAGTAATCACTAGGCTTAGTAAATGTGAAGTAACTTAGGATTCGAATCTCTAAATTTATCTCCTGACTCTCTGCTTATCCATGTAGTTCGCTCTATCTCTGGAATTCCCGTTATTATCATTATTTATCTTTACCTTGTCTTACCCCTGTTTAGACATATGAGTGATGAATGAATAGTAATCTTCGTTACATTTGAATCATATTTATCTCTTGGTTCCCTGCTTCGTTGCTATCTTCGGTAGAATATAAATAACGATACCTAGATACCTTGGGTGAAATGCTGCTACAACAGGTATATTTATCTGTGCGCTTGCGGATAAATATTTGTTTATATCTTTTGAGCTAGTGTCACATGTGAATTACATTTCTAGTATCATGTTAGGGATGACAACTTGACTTTAAGTGATGCTAGGAGTGTCCTGTACATTTCTGAGGGCTTTTGCTAGAATCAGTTCATTAAAGTTTATTATAGGCAATTGCTTTAAGAAGTGTCAACAAGCATTTCTAGCGCCGTTGTCGGGGAAGTCTAAGTAACAGAAGCCACCGGAATCAAATGAAAACCAGTAAATCAGTGGAAACAAAACTTATTAGGAAAGGAGATTATTCATTCATTCACTTATACCTCTGTCTTGGCAGGCTTACCCTTGTTTTCTTTTGTTTATATCATATACAGGGTAACACAGGTTCAGTTGTAATCCATCACTTACAAATCAGAAATCAACTCAATCGTGTGGAAGATCTACATCATCAGTTAAGCCATGGCCAACAACACTCTGCTGGAGTTCTCTATTCCAAGTGTCAGGAACATTCGCACAGGACCTACACTCCAGACGAACAACCTTGAGTTCGAGCTCAAGCCAAGTCTTATTAACATGGTACAAGCTACTACATTTGGTGGAAAGGAAGAAGAAGATGCAACTGCCCATCTTCAAGATTTCTTGGAGATTGGAAGCACCATCATCATCAAGGACGTTCCCCAGGTGAAAGGTCCTAGTTTGGTTTTGGTAATTGAGTGACAACTTAGGTGGACTAATATGTGTTTAAAGTGAATTACGCAGGTGATTAGTCCACAGGTGATCATGTGTGAGCAACATATGCCATAGAGGTGAAATGGCTCAGAGGATGCTGCAAGGCTCACACATGTGAAGAAGGAGCTTAATGCACATGAAACATGACATGTGGTCATGTGGCTAAGATGGTGAAGATCGAGGCAAGACTTGTCTTGATGGACCGGTTGTGAAGGTGAAGGGCAAGTTGGAGGCTTTGAAGCCGTTGGTACCGAGTGTCGGGAGGCTTAAGCAAGACTCGGCGCCGAAGGACCGAAGCGATGGTGAAGAGCAAGTGATGTCAAGACCGATGGACCATGGAGGCCATATGATGATATGAAGTGGATCATATCATTTGATGATAGGTCGGTGCATGTGTTGCATCAACACCGAAGGAGATGGAATGGAATGCGCAAGGCAAAGGTATAATTGTAGGGCATTTCATTTCACCGGTCATATGTGTGTAGAGAAGATTATGACCGGGTTTAGGATAGATGGCCGTACTATTAAGAGGAGCAAACTTGTTTACATATCGGTCATCTAGTGCCACTTGAGCGATCTAGCTTTGCGATGTTGCTAGGATCGAGTGGCGTGGTAAGTGCAAGTGCTAATCCTTTGGAAAATGATTGTGAAAATGCTAACACACATACACATGATGTTGTACACTTAGTGGTGTTGGCACATTTGCAAAGGAGAAGTTGTTGGCGAAGAAGTTGCATTGAAAGGACGTGTGGAGAAGTGGGAGAAACTAGTGTTTAGTCCCTCTCCCTCCTGCCGAGTTTGCGAGGCAGGATTCAGCGGTTTTCGGAGGAGAAGTGTTGTGCTCGGGAAGCATCGGACGCTGGTCCGAGGAGCATCGGACGCTGGGCCGAGCGTCGGATGGTAAACCCTAGTTTCTGTCAGAAATTGAAAGAGCATCGAACGCTGGCAACGGACGCTGAGGAATCACAGTTGCAGAGTCCGATGCTGGTGACGTGGCGCGAGCGTGTTTTCCAGGGAGCATCGGACGCTGGCCTGCGTCCGATGTGGAACCATCGGACGCGTCCGATGTGTTTCTGCCCTCTCTGCAACCTCTCTGGTGTGTCATCGGACGCTGGGGTCGAGCATCCGATGCTAGAGTCTCGGTGTCCGGTGTGAGGGCGATCTTGCACAGAATTGAGAGTAGGCATCGGAGCGTCCGATGCCTGGCATCGGTGCGTCCGATCCCACTTTAACTGACGCGCGAAGGATTATAGCCGTTGGGATTGCTCGGCCAAAGTTGAACGTGGGGGACACATGGCGAGCATCCGTGCATCGGACGCTGGCCTCAGCGTCCGATGGTCCCGACTGGCGCGTCCGATGCTAGCGCAGTTTGCCCAGTGAAGGGGCAACAGCTAGTTAGCCCTTGGGGCTATAAATAGCGTTGGTGACCGGCCTTGGGCTGGTTGTTGAGCACTCCAAATCCTTGTTGGCTGGTGTGGATGTGCTTGGGAGCCCTCTAACTCACTTGTGCTGCTGTGTGCGATTCGTAGTGATAGCTGGTGCATGTGCATTGATTGATGATGATGCATCGAGAGTGAGTGGCACTAAGTGATTGTGTTGCAAGCCGGTGGTGCTTATTACTCTTGGAGGTTGCCACCTCCTAGACGGCTTGGTGATTGAGTCTCCGTCGTGAAGCCCGCATGAAGATTGTGCGTGGCTCCGGAGAAGCTTTGTGAGGGGCATTGTGCTCGCCCCGTGGGAGATCGCGAAGAGCAACTCTAGTAGAGAGAGGCGCGAGGAGCGCCAAGTGGTCTGGCCGGATCGAAGCTAGAGCTCTTGGTGAACACTCCATCATGGAGAGTGTGACTTAGGGTCACCACTAGCAAGAGGATCGGCGGCAACCTTGGGCTTGCCTCAACGGGACTAGCTTGTTGGTGACCAAGTGAACCTCGGGATAAAATCACCGTGTCAACCTTGTTCATCCTGTTGGTTTGCATTCCCCATACACAAGCTTGTAATTACTTTCAGATATATTGTGCTTGTGTAGTTGCTCTTGTAATTAGTTAGCTTGTGTAGCTTGCTAGTTACCTTCTTTGCTTGTGTAGACTAGAAGTAGCTCTCTTGCGTGACTAGTTGACTTGTAGTCTTCTAGTCACATTGCTTAGTTTGTGTAGCTAAGTTGAGCTCTCTAATTTGGCTTGTGTAGCCTTATTATTGAGCATTGCTAGTGAGCTTAGGCTTTGTGCTTTGCTTGCTAGATTGTGTAGGAGCTCCCCCGTGCTTGATGTACTAGTTGCATAGGCTTGTGTGATCTTGCTTCTAGAATTGGTTAGGTGAGCTCTAGCTAGCCCGACACCTTATTTTCTTTGTTTAGAATCTTTTGTAAGGTGTCATAGAGTATAGGTAGAGGGGTGTAGTCTTGGCTAGACTGATAGTTTTAATTCCGCATTTGTTTCGGTTAGCCGGTAAGATTTATTTTTAAAAAAGGACTATTCACCCCCCCTCTAGTCCGCCATCTCGACCCTTCAAGTGGTATCGGAGCTAGGTCTCTCATTTGTGGTCTTTCCTGACCCGAGAGGATGGCGACTTACGGGCTAGGCATTGATTATCCACACATTTTTGATGGCACTCACTTTACACGATGGAAAACTTGGATGATGTGTAATTTCAAGTTTATTTGCCCTCAAATGTGGTGGATCGTAGATGTAGGCTTTTCTCATGTGTTGGATGAAAGACTCTAACTCAAGCACAAGAGAAATGCCTAGATCTCAAGTGCCAAGCTACTAACATCATTTTTAGATCTTTGCATGATGATATCTTTAGTGAGATCATGGATATGGAGTCCTCCCATAACATGTGGAAGTTTCTCAACAACAAGTATGGGAGGGCCTCAAATGATGATGATGTTAGTGAGCTCAAAGTAGAGGCACATAAGGGTGTTGAGCATGACCACAACATGATAGTTGTGGAAGATTGCTCCACCTCATGGTCAAGTGATGAAGATGATGATCAATCCTCAAGATCACTTGACAGGATGATGGCTATGAGAGTGACGTCTCCACAAGCTCTTCTTCTATACCACATTGCTTCATGTCACATGGTGACACTAAGGTATCAATTGCAAATATGGTTGTTGATTGTGATGATCCAAACTTTGAGCTTGTATGTAGACTCACCAAAGCTTTAGAAAATGAGATGTCTAAAATGCAAAATTAACAAAGAAAACTCATTTCTAAAGAATGCATGTAAACAACAAAAGCATCTACTTTATGTTACTACTTGTTCACATGATGAGCTTAAATTGACTCATGAGGAACTTAGTGTTGCTCATGACAACTTGGTACAAGACCATGCTTTCTCACTAAGAAGCTTTCTAATGTAGAAACTAAAACTAGTGAGAGCTCATCATTTGGGTCAAGTGATAAATCACATATTTGTGCTAACCCATGTGATGTAGAGAAAAAGCATGTATCCACCTCTTGTGATGATTTAATATCTATGCCATGTTCTTCACATATAGATGCTTGTTTCTACTTCTATGTCTTGTGAGACTAACATTTTGAAGGAGAACAATGAGCTCAAAAGTGAAGTGAAGAATTTGAGCAACAAGTTAGAGAGGTGCTACAACTCCAAAGTCACCTTTGAGCCCATGTTGAAGAATCAAAAGCGCTATGGTGTCAAGAGTGGCATTGGCTTCAACAAGAGCAAGATCAAAGGCAAAAGATGGGGAAGAAGAAGTATGAAAGAGAGATGAAGAAGCAAGAACAGGAGAAGCTATCTCATTTCATGTGCTATCGATGCCATGAGATGGGACATCTTGCAAATGCTTGCCCCAACAAAAAGAAGCTCAAGTTGAAAAAGGAAGAAGAGAGGCTGAACATGTCAAATGCTTCAAGTGCCGCACTAGAGGACATCTCACCTCTATGTGCCAACCAAGCAATTGGTGTTGCAACAAAAGAGCCTCACCAAAGCCACAATTTGAGCAAAAAGAGAAGCCCCAAGATCAAGTCAAGATCAACCGTATGTGGTAACTTGATGATGAAGAAGAAGAAAACAAGAGGGGTGGAAGAGCAGGCATCCAACTCACATTCAAGATGCCAATGATGATTAGAAAGAATGAAGAAAAGAAGAAAGATTTGGCTCACATCAAGTGCTACAAATGTGATGACATGGGACACTTTGCCTCGAAGTGTCCTACCACAAGCTTGAGAAGAGGCTCAAGCAACTCATGAAGGCAAGGTCAATGAACAACAAATAGCAATGAGAGAAGGCTCAATCAAAGAGAAGTTGCTACTCATGCCGGAAAAGGGGCACATGGCAAATTCATGTCCCCTAGTTTGGGTACCATCAACTAGTGGATGAATGTGTGTAGGTACCATGACATTGGAGACTTGATTCATTTGTTCTATGTTATTCATCATGGATTGAGTCAAGAAATGAAGCTTATTGCTATTCTCATCGTGCTCAATGCCAAAGGCAAGTGAAGTGAAGTCCAAAGTGCTATAACATACAAGTGCAAAAATCAAGTTGTGGTGGTTGATTGGAATTATTTGAAGGCTTGCAATCTAATTGAGTAGAAGCTTGATATTTGGATGATCATGAGCTACTAAGGTATATCTCTAGTTGATCATGTTCTTTTAGATGCATATGAGATGATTGAAATTGGATATATATGCATATGTTGCTTTCTATAAGATGATCGAATGGATTTAATGCTTAAGTGATCAAATTGAGTTAGTTTGAATGGATATGTTCATGAGACTTCTTTTAGTAAGTAATTTGAATGGTTATATGTCTTGTGAGAGTATTCAAATAAGTTAGCTCAAGTTTGATTCAAATTGGTAGAGTATAGCTCAATTGCTCAAAGTTGCTTCAATATTGCAAAATCTGAGTGAGCTGAGAAGATAGCCATGTTTGAGTGATCAAATATTTTTGGATTGACTTGAAATTTGGTACACATGCTCTACACTTATGATACTAGTTATTGTGCAAAATTCATAATAATTGGATAAGTGATGCTTCGGTTTTGGAGTGGACCTTGTCAACTATAGTGCAGCAGTTTTCAGCATGTAGTACTATGGATAGAATTGAAATCTGGTAGCAATCTAGAAAGCCAATGAAGCTCAAATTTTTATGGCTGCTAGAACACTTAGAGAGGCACATCTCCACCAAATTTCATAGTCATTGGACTTATATTTTGGGAGATATGCATGTTTCTTTGAGAAGGATAGAATCTGCCAGAAAAGTGACAATTATTGGATTGATCTAGAGTCACTTTGATTGAAAGGCCCTCAAGTTGGAATCATGTTTATAAGTGGTTGAGGGTCCTATGTTTGGTTTTGAGATAAGCTAGAAGTATGACAAAGATGTGATCAAGACCAACATCAAGATGAAGAGTAAGATCAAGTCCTAGTATCAATTGAAGATCATTTGAAAGAAAGAAAAAGACTCAAAAATGGATTCAAAGTCACATTTCAAGAAGAGTTCAAAAGGATAAATCAAACAAGGTCAATTCAAGTGAGTATCAAGGATGATTCTTTGGAGAGAGGTCACTTCTCCCTTTTGTAGGGGCTTGCTGCCTTTTGTAGGTTAACCAAGCGAGGCTTGAAAGGCTAACATGGAAGTGGTGATCTAAAGTATCATTGGAGATGCTTAGTTGGAGCAATCAAGAGATTGATCAAGAAAGCAAGCAACACCCAAAAGAGAGCAAAATCTTGAAGAATTCAAGTGGTATTCACTATTGGTATAAACAAGTGGTATTCATACATGCAAGCTAAGAATAAATGAAGAAGCAATGTCAACCACAACATTGAGCTAGTGCACTTGATCATACGGGTGAAGATTTGTTCTATCAATTGGTATCTATTGGTCTTCACCATGGACTTCACATTGCTATTTGGAGCTAAATTGGAATCTATTGACTATCCTCTACTCCAAGAAAGCAAAGGTATCATTGTAATGTGCATTACTAGTATGCGGTTAGTGCATATAGTACATGCTCAATAGGATCATGCATACCAAATGAAAAGTTTAAATTCATAGCCTACCACTATTGCTTGTTTGATTATATGATCTAGTGGTTAGTATATGGATTTGTTCATGAGCTAGTAAACCTAAGTACTTGACCTAGAAGATGAGCATTCAAGTGTCTAATTCAACGTGAGTAAGATAACCATTGAAAGATGTGTGAAGAAGCTTACTCTAGAGCAAACCGAGTTAGATATCTTGTGCAAGTTTAATAGTTCAAGTCACAAATGAGAGGCTCATGACAAGAGTTCAAGAAGAAGACAATAATGCAAATGGATATCAAGTTTAAACTATCATTCAAGTGGTATCTAGACTCATCATTTCTTCACATGGTATCTATTCAAGATGGTATATGATCTTTCAAGTGATATTTACCAAGTGGTGTCTAGATCAAGCTCACAAGTGGTATCCTACAAGATGTCAAGTGATCCTCAACTTTAAGTGATCAAATCAAGCAAAGCATCCCTCACCAACAAGAACTCAAGTTTATCAAGTGAATGACTCATGCTACATAAGATGCTACATAAGGTGCCCCACCTATTGGTATCAAGGTCAAAGATCCTACACATGGTGTCATTCCAACACATATGGTGGTGTCCATAAAAAATCAAGACTCAAGTGTCAACCATCTACCCTTGTGTCACCCTTTGTATGAAAAGAGCATACCTTTTATGGTCATTGATGACAAAGGGGGAGAAAGTGCCAAAGATATGATATGATAGGGGAAGAATTTGTGGCAAAAATATGTCAAGGACAAAGGGGAGAAAAACAAAAGATGGACATGGATCAAGAGGGAGCAAGATTGAACAATGGAAAAGGATCAAAATTCTTGGACAAAAGAGAGCACACAAGTAGGGGGAGCAAGCTCATGAATACATGATTGATGCATTTGTTTGTGCATTACATTTGCTTGCTCACATTGCATATGTTTTACATTCCAACATGCTTGTGTGCAATATTTGCTAGAGCTAAGACTTGGATGATGATTGTTTTCCTTTATTTGGTATCTAGAACATAGTCTTAGTGTAACAAGTGGTAACTAGAACCTTGATTATAATGTTGATCTCACGTGGTATCTAGTTTCACTTGTTTCTAGCAAGGTTGATGCTAAGGAAGATTCAAATATGGTATACACGCTTCAAAGGTAAAATTCAATCTTGTATACCTTAGCATCACTTTGTAGTGCTAACACTCCCACAAATTTCATATTTATGCATGTGTGCAAGCTTGAAACCAAACCATTTGAGCACACATGTAGGGGGAGTTAACGCTACCAAGTCGGGTTGTATGGTACTTATCCAAATCTTCATATGTGGTCTTAATATTGGATAAGTAACATAGAATCCAAACCAAGTTAGTAATTTACATTCTTGTGAAGTGCTAGCTTGGAATAAGCTTAATTTCCATATCTTTGTAGAGTTGTCATCAATTACCAAAAAGGGGGAGATTGAAAGGTCCTAGTTTGGTTTTGGTAATTGAGTAACAACTTAGGTGGACTAATATGTGTTTAAAGTGAATTACACAGGTGATTAGTCCATAGGTGATCATGTGTGAGCAACATATGCCATAGAGGTGAAATGGCTAGGAGGATGCTGCAAGGCTCACTCATGTGAAGAAGGAGCTTAATGCACATGAAACATGACATGTGGTCATGTGGCTAAGATGGTGAAGATCGAGGCAAGACTTGGCTTGATGGACCGGTTGCGAAGGTGAAGGGCAAGTTGGAGGCTTTGAAGCCATTGGTACCGAGTGTCGGGAGGCTTAAGCAAGACTTGGCGCCGAAGGACCGAAGCGATGGTGAAGAGCAAGTGATGTCAAGATCAATGGACCATGGAGGCCATATGATGATATGAAGTGGATCATATCATTTGATGACAGGTCGGTGCATGTGTTGCATCAACACCGAAGGAGATGGAATGGAATGCGCAAGGCAAAGGTATAATTGTAGGGCATTTCATTTCACCGGTCATATGTGTGTAGAGAAGATTATGACCGGGTTTAGGATAGATGACCGTACTATTAAGAGGAGCAAACTTGTTTGCATATCGGTCATCTAGTGCCACTTGAGCGATCTAACTTTGCGATGTTGCTAGGATCGAGTGGCGTGGTAAGTGCAAGTGCTAATCCTTTGGAAAATGATTGTGAAAATGCTAACACATATACACATGATGTTGTACACTTAGTGGTGTTGGCACATTTGCAAAGGAGAAGTTGTTGGAGAAGAAGTTGCGTTGAAAGGAGGTGTGGAGAAGTGGGAGAAACTAGTGTTTAGTCCCTCTCCCTCCTGCCGAGTTTGCGAGGCAGGATTCAGCGGTTTTCGGAGGAGAAGTGTTGTGCTCGGGAAGCATCAGACGCTGGTCCGAGGAGCATCGGACGCTGGGCCGAGCGTCCGATGGTAAACCCTAGTTTCTATCAAAAATTGAAAGAGCATCGGACGCTGGCAACGGACGCTGAGGAATCACTGTTGCAGAGTCCGATGCAGGTGACGTGGCGCGAGCGTGTTTTCCAGGGAGCATCGGACGCTGGCCTGCCTCTGATGTGGAACCATCGGACGCGTCCGATGTGTTTCTGCCCTCTCTGCAACCTCTCTGGTGTGTCATCGGACGCTGGGGTCGAGCATCCGATGCTAGAGTCTCGGCGTGTCCGGTGTGAGGGCGATCTTGCACAGAATTGAGTAGAGGCATCGGAGCGTCCGATGCCTGGCATCGGTGCGTCCGATCCCACTTTAATTGACGCGCGAAGGATTATAGCCGTTGGGATTGCTCGGCCGAAGTTGAACGTGGGGGACACATGGCGAGCATCCGTGCATCGGACGCTGGCCTCAGCGTCCGATGGTCCCGACTGGCGCGTCCGATGCTAGCGCAGTTTGCCCAGTGAAGGGGCAACAGCTAGTTAGCCCTTGGGGCTATAAATAGCGTTGGTAACCGGCCTTGGGCTGGTTGTTGAGCACTCAAAATCCTTGGTGGCTGGTGTGGATGTGCTTGGGAGCCCTCTAACTCGCTTGTGCTTGCTAGTGTGCGATTCGATAGCGAGTGAGTGATAGCTAGTGCGTTGCATTGAGAGATTGCATCGAGTGGCACTAAGTGATTGTGTTGCAAGCCAGTGGTGCTTATTACTCTTGGAGGTTGCCACCTCCTAGACGGCTTGGTGATTGAGTCTCCGTCGTGAAGCCCGCGTGAAGATTGTGCATGGCTCCGGAGAAGCTTTGTGACGGGCATTGTGCTCGCCCCCCGGGAGATCGCGAAGAGCAACTCTAGTAGAGAGAGGCGCGAAGGGCATCAATTGGTCCGGCCGGATCGAAGCTAGAGCTCTTGGTGAGCACTCCATCGTGGAGAGTGTGACTTAGGGTCACCACTAGCAAGAGGATCGGTGGCAACCTTGGGCTTGCCTCAACGGGGACTAGCTTGTTTGCGACCAAGTGAACCTCGAGATAAAATCACTGTGTCAACCTTGTTCATCCCGTTGGTTTGCATTCCCCATACACAAGCTTGTAATTACTTTCAGATATATTGTGCTTGTGTAGTTGCTCTTGTAATTAGTTAGCTTGTGTAGCTTGCTAGTTTCCTTCTTTGCTTGTGTAGACTAGAAGTAGCTCTCTTGCGTGACTAGTTGACTTGTAGTCTTGCTAGTCACATTGCTTAGTTTGTGTAGCTAAGTTGAGCTCTCTAATTTGGCTTGTGTAGCCTTGTTATTGAGCATTGCTAGTGAGCTTAGGCTTTGTGCTTTGCTTGCTAGATTGTGTAGGAGCTCCCCCGTGCTTGAAGTACTAGTTGCATAGGCTTGTGTGATCTTGCTTCTAGAATTGGTTAGGAGAGCTGTAGCTAGCCCGACACCTTATTTGCTTTGTTTAGAATCTTTTGTAAGGTGTCATAGAGTATAGGTAGAGGGGTGTAGTCTTGGCTAGACCGATAGTTTTAATTCCGCATTTGTTTTGGTTAGCCGGTAAGATTTATTTTAAAAAAAGGACTATTCACCCCCCCTCTAGTCCGCCATCTCGACCCTTCACCAGGACATTATACTTCTTCGTCTTTTTCCCTTCTCACTGAAAGGAAAAGCGAAGCAGTGTTTCTATACAAACATGGACAACATCGAGACATGGGAGAAATGTTCAGAGAGCTTTCTATCAAGATTTTTCCCAATTAGCAAAGTCAATATCTTAAGGGGAAAGATATACAACTTTCAACAACAAAAAGGAGAAACCATTCCAGAAACTTGGGAGCGTTTTCAGGAACAAATCTTAAGATGCCCACATCATGGAATAAGGAATGAATTGCTCATGCAACTGTTTTATCATGGATTATTACCAAGAACACGAGAGCAACTTGATGCCACTGCTGAAGGATCATTTATGTCACTCACTTTCGGAAAAGCAGAATGTCTAATGGATAAGATAGCCGAGAATCAAAGCTGGAAACAAGGTACTACTCAACGCTGTCACCAGATTGAAGAAATTCTAGAAGAAGTGTGTGCACTGTCAACTAAGATGGATGTACTTATGGATCGACTCATTCAGAGAGCCAACTACAAGGAAGAACGTCAAGCTATTCAAGACGCATTTGATGCTCAAACTAGAAGTGGAGAATATTTGGGAATAGAATTTCCCGAAGATCAAGGAGAAGTTAACATCATCAACAACTCTACCACTCTACACAAGCAAGGATTACGTCAACAACAACCTTCCAAACCAGATAAGTACACCAGTAATTTCAGTTCTTCCAATTTTAAGCAACCTACTTTGAGAGATTTAATTTTAGAACAAGCTAGGATAAATGATAGCATTACTAAAAGACTTGCTTTAAATGATAAGACTCTTGAAAATGTAAATGCTAAGATGGATGAATTTTCTTCTGCCATTAAAGATCAACTCAATTATAATAAAAGAATAGAAACCCAAATATCACAATTGGCTGCTGTTTTGCCTGTTACCACTAACCATGAGCAGATCAAGGGGATCACCACTAGATGTGGGAGGACCACTCGAGATCCGCCATACCCAGAAGGAGCACAAAGAAGACAGACAGCACCAGTAACATCCCCAGGGGCAGAAGAAAGACATGATGAAGTTCAAGAAACTCAAGTACAAAATGAAGAAATACCGATAGATTTTCAAGACACCAACGTTCTACCATTTCCACGCAGAAATCGAAACACCAAGCTAGATGCGCAGTTCAGTAAGTTTGTTGAAGTAATTCAGAAACTATATATCAATATTCCTCTGCTGGATGCATTACAGGTATGTGAGGGATATATCGAAACACCAAGCTAGATGCGCAGTTCAGTAAGCTATGCCAAGTATGTGAGGGATATACTTAACAACAAACGACCACTGCCAACTACTAAAGTAATCGAGCTGACAGAAGAATGTAGTGCGGCTATCCTCAATCAAATACCAGAGAAGAAAAAGGACCCAGGATGCCCCACTATTGAATGCTCAATTGGAAATCAACGGTTTAGCAACGCACTGTGCGTTCTTGGAGCTAGTGTTAGCGTGATGCCCGCATCAGTCTACTATAAGCTCAACCATTCAACACTTGTGTCAACACCAATGTGTCTTCAACTAGCTGATCAATCACTCAGATACCCAATAGGAATTGCTGAGAACATCCCAGTCAAGATTAGAGAGTTCTTCGTACTAGTAGACTTCGTGGTACTAGAAATGCACCCGGATTCAAAAGTATCACTTATTCTCGGAAGACCATTTTTGAGCACCGCCAAGGCCCATATTGATGTCAGAGCTGGAGAAATCAAATTCACCATAAATGGAAAAGAAGAAAAGTTCTCATTCAAACCACGGCCCGAGCAATGCTCAACTCTAGTAGACCATAAAGCTCAAGAAACGAAACTGCTATCTCCGGTAGTGGAGACCCATCAAGAAGAATAGAGAAGACTGGAGAGTCTAATTCGGTGGACTTTAAACCCCGAACTTTCACCGGAGGTAACTCGGTAGTTATCAGCATTTACTTTTGCATTTCATATTTATTTTCTCATACATAGGAAAACAAAATAAAAATTTATTATCATCATAAAACAAAAACATATAAGAATTTCATCATTAGAATCCCCATTTTCTTATAAAAGCAATTTTCTTCTATACTTGCATTATACAAATACGGGAGACATACGGACCCACAGACACCTAGGACCCACATCATATCATTTCATATTATCACATGCGCTCACAACCACTCATCTCACCTACCACCACATGCAACCGTCGGCATATACTCCAAAGAGTGGGTACTTGAGCAAGGTAGGTGAGGGAGCAAGATGGAAGAAAGTGGGCGCCATAGGGGACCGGTCGGTCCCACCACTAGACCGACCGGCCATCCCCTTCTCCCCCTATAAAATGGCAAGCACTCTTCACACTCTTCACACACTCCACTCTCCAGAAACACTAGCCTCATTTCGAAATTCTGAATTCCAATTTCGAGTTCACTTAGCACTTCATTTGGGTAGTTTCTGAGTGAGAGAAGATATAAGAGTAGAGAGGAGGAAGCTTTGACCAAATAGCAAGTAGAAAGGGATAGTGGGAGCAAGCAAGAGAAATCAATAAGAGAGGGGAAGTGCTGCCCAATTAGTTAATAAACTAGGAGAAGTTGAAATAAAAATGTCAACTTGAACGACTGACTCCTGGACTACTAACTTTTGGACCGCTAACTCTCTGACATTTATTTGTTCTAACCCTCACTTGTTCCACTAGTTTTGTTTGTGTGTTCTCTTGTTTTTGCAGCAAAGATGAGCAACTTCTTGAGGAAGGCGAAGAACACGCTTACTTTCTGATCAACGAGAAGCCGTTCGCGAGATGGCTCATCACAAGGAGGCTCGGACATGGATACTTCATCCCTGCCTCAATCCTCTACCACAAGCCAGTTCGAGCCACGTGATCTTCTTCATGAAAGGCACATCAAGCTCCAGACAGCCTACGAGAAGGATCTGTTCAGGCATTACCGCGATAAAGAGTACACCCACACTCCTACCTTCGATTCACAATTTCTTCGAGACACAGGTATGGACTCTGAGTTCGATCTAGTCTTCTATAATATCGGGTGGGAGAATACTTGGGAGCTCTCCGAAGAGGGTTGTAGATTGCTCACTCTTGAATTTCTATGCACTCTTTCTTTGGATGACACATATGTGTACTTTAGGCTGTACTATGAACCTTTCACTCTCACATGGAAATAGTTCAGTCTAAATCTGGGTTTTCCTGAAACCTGCACTGTATATTTAGATGTTGCTTTAAGAAACTTTGATAGAGAAAGCTTTTGGGAGGACATTACTGGTAAGAGAACAGATCATCACCCTTGCACCAATGATATACATAACCCCACATTAAGGGTGATGCACAAGTGGCTAGGTTTCACTCTCTTTCCTAGGCAAGAAGGTCATACTATTAGAACTGAGGAGTTAAAGATTATGTATGCAATGGTTAAGAAAACTAAAATCTCACCCGTAAAACTCCTGGTAGACTATTGGCCTTACATTCACACTCTACAAGGCCCCATATCTATCACTTCTTGGGTTACTCGTCTTGCTGGAAATCAGAACTTGAATGGAAATATTATGTACATCTCCACTCCACGTCCAGTCATAGGCTTCTACTTCTTCAGTCAAGCGCATCTCATTAAGAAGAGGAATAACAAACTCTATATGCAATATAAAGGATATACAAATGAATATGAGTTGCCAAACAGATCACTTGGTCTGTATGTCGTGGAAACCTTTTTGCTTAACCTGCAGAGACCTGGCGCGGGAGTAGGAAGAAGCCCCTCCACAAGATTCACTAGAAACGCTGCCCCGAGATATCAAGGACAAGACGCTGCACCAGCCGGCCCAGCCTACACTCACTATCAAGGATTCGAACGAGCTGGACCACCTTCATCACACCATCAAGCCTGGGAAGATACTACTGCCTACGAGCCACATACACCGCAAGATTCATGGGGACAAGGAAACTTTCGCAATTACACTCCACCACATCGCGAAGAGGATACGATGTATGACTTCCAGAGAGGACGAATGTCTTTCTCTGGAAGAGGCGTTCATGATGCCACTCATCATCCATACTCCTATCATGCCACCCATGGTTACCCAGAATACCAGCCACACCACCAGTTCCCGTACCACAGAAACCCCTACTTTCAGGGCATCGACACTCGTCTTACTCATCTTGAGACGGGTCAAGAAGATATGCGCCACACCCTTGAAGAGATACATCATCAAGGCGCCCAGACGAACGAGAATTTCTACTACCTCTTCGGGCAGATGGGAATCAATCCACCTCAGCCACCACCACCGTACGAGTAAAACTAGCTTGGGGGAGGACCCCCTATTCCCGAGGTAAGTATGTTGTATCCCTCTGTTTACTTTTTGATTGTGTTTAGTTAGTATTTGTTTAGTATTCAAATAAAGTAATCTTGAAGTAGAATATATCTATATATAGAAAGCCGCTCTACATAAGCCTCAACTACAAGACATTTCCTTTCAAATTTTCAATTGAAAAATCTTATAATCTTAACAAAAGTTTGGATAATTTGAATTAGAAACGAAAAGGTTTAAGCTGTTGTTTATCTTGTTCTTAGTTTCAATGAATCTCCGGAATTTTAATTTTGAAAATCTCAAACATATGATGAGAACCTGTACGACATAAGCCTGATAATAAATGATTCATAATTTGAGGCTGCTTATTCTATTTTAAGTTTTTAGCCATGGTAGAGAGGTTTATCATGCTTTAAAAGATCAAGCTTCTATAAATATAAAAGATTCACTCTTCCGAAGTAGTATTGTGTTAAAGGCATGGGCTATGCAAAAATATGATAAGGAGGAAAAAAAGGGACAAGTGTCCGACTACCTCAGAAAAAATGAATGATAGCCCATGGTTCCTCTAATTACAATATGCCAGTAAGAGTTGACAATTTCAAAAAGTTTCAAATACTTGATCTAAGAGTATGTTTTTAATCTTAAATATATATATATATTTTGAAAAAAATGTCATACAGAGGTTCTCTGAGTTTTTATTATGAAAAATCTTGCAAAACTCCGGAGTGAAGTTGGAATGAAGAATTTGAGACATAGTGCTTGACTTGATTGCTTCTAACTTTCAATTATTCTGAACTAAGGTAAAAGCTTGGCAAAAAGGAACATGTGAAATTCTTCCAAACTCTTTTCAAGAAAGTTTTTAGTTGATGGTTTGTATTTTTCTCTCAGAACCCGTGTTTGCTAAGGGACTAGCAAAAGTTTAGCTTGGGGGAGTTTGTTGACGTCTATTAACTATCATTATTTACCGTCAACATTACTTGAATAAATGCCAAAAAGGATTGCCAACTTAGAAATAGGAGGTTTAAACTAACAAATTCCACGAGTTTTGGTGATTCTACATTTTCCAGGGATTAAACAGGAAAACCAACTATATTGCTTCCCCAAGAAGGAACCCGACGCAGGTTACTTCATCGCCACATCGGGATATTTCTAGAAGACTCCAGAGGGCACCACAAGACACCACAAGGCGGGGCACCACAGGAGGCTGACCTGTGGGACCGATCGGTCCCACAGGGCCCACCGGTCGGTCATGGCCAAAGCCCCCTCGCCTCCTCCTTCTGGAACCTTCCTCCACCGACCTCTAGGATGCATCTTGACCATACCTCAAGTCGGTTTGATCCAACGATCGCGATTCCACGCCCAGGGCTATATAACCAGACCCCTGACCCGCCCCCTCTAGGGAAGAGATCAGAAGGCAAGACAGAAAATTAGGGTTTCTAGAGAAAGATTTAGAGCTCTATATCAAGATTAGAGTTTAGTCTAGCTAGGTTCAAGTAGAGGCAGGCGACTTTGTCGGCATATCCGGCTTGAAGCTTCGTCTGAGTCTCCGGGTCGTTGTCGAAGACTCGGTAATTTGTATCTTTATTCGACTTTATACTACTTTAATATATTTCAGTTTATTCAGTTTTGGAGTTTATTCTAGTTATATATTTAATATAGATCTGATTATGATAGAGTTTACGATCATGTTCGTAAAGTACTTAGCTTTATTGCGGATAGAGTTAAGTGGTCAAACTGGTGTAAACATAGTGTTTAGACTTAGTTTACCTGAGGATACATCCTATGCTCCGGGTCAAGAGGTAGATCGCAGGAGTGACAGTCCTGTTGAGTCCTTTGTAGTCCTCCCTCCGAGTGTAGATCTCAGTAGGACGCGGTTGCAAGTTAGAATTCATTACTCTATTCTTGATTCTAATTTAGTAATGTCCCTTGATCATGGATGATAGAGTAATTAGCTATAAATGATTGTATATTAACTAGAGTAATCACTAGGCTTAGTAAATGTGAAGTAACTTAGGATTCGAATCTCTTAATTTATCTCCTGACTCTCTGCTTAATCCATGTAGTTCGCTCTATCTCTAGAATTCCCGTTATTATCATTATTTATCTTTACCTTGTCTTACCCCTGTTTAGACATATGAGTGGTGAATGAATAGTAATCTCCGTTACCTTTGAATCATATTTATCTCTTGGTTCCCTGCTTCGTTGCTATCTTCGGTAGAATATAAATTACGATACCTAGATACCTTGGGTGAAATGCTGCTACAACAGGTATATTTATCTGTGCGCTTGCGGATAAATATTTGTTTATATCTTTTGAGCTAGTGTCACATGTGAATTACATTTCTAGTATCATGTTAGGGATGACAACTTGACTTTAAGTGATGCTAGGAGTGTCCTGTACATTTCTGAGGGCTTTTGCTAGAATCAGTTCATTAAAGTTTATTATATGCAATTGCTTTAAGAAGTGTCAACAGTTAGTGACAGTGAACCCGGGGCCAAGCCCGCGGGTAAGGATCGAGGACAAGCCTTGCGAGTGTCAGTGTCAGCTAGTCAGTGAAATAGGGGGAGTCAGAGTCCGTGGATTGTCTGTTAGTTGAGCTTGGCAGTTGGTTCTTTCAGTGGCAGCTCAGCGCCAGTAGTACTCTTGTTCTTGTTAGCTATGCGCTGCAAGAACGTTGGTGGTGCCTGTTGACTCTTGCTAACATCGTCACTAGGAGTAGACTATGGAATCTATCCCTGGCAACGGCGCCAGAAAGGTTTGTTGATACTTCTTAATGTAAGAAGTATAACTAACTATTCGTATGACTATTGGTAGGTTCCGCAAGCGCATAGAATAAGTCTATTGTAGCACTTCACCCGGGAGTAACCGAGTATCGTATTTATTTCCACAGGGAAGCCACTATGGCAGAACTAACACTAGGACCGCTATGAGCAACTAGTGATTCTAGCAGGGTTGATCGAAATGTGTGAATGGGGGTTGGTTTCTACTACTACTAAAAAGAAAAGAAAGACTAACTAATACTAACCTAAATCGGTGGGGTCTGGCCGATGAACAGATTAATGTTTTCCTACACACTTACGATCACAAGTAACTTAGCAATAAAGAGTTTATCTAGTTCTTCGAACCGTACACACCCTCTGGACTATTTACCTCAGATGTGCACAACGAGGTTTATGATTTAAGAACTAACCCAACTACGTGGTGGAATTCAAGGCTCCCAGGGCTGTCACCACCTGTTTGCTACCACAGCTATCCGGGGAGCTAGCCACAAACTAAGGTATAACTAGTCTAAGCACCGCGCTTACACTAATATATACTACTCTAATCTTGCGTCCAAAACTAGAGCACTGATTACTCAACGAAGAACCCAAACTAGATATAAACTAAATACTAAGTTATCTATGATCGAAAGCACTCAACAAGAACAATAAGTAAAGAACTTAAAGTAAATGCTGAAAGTAGAAGAACACTAAGATAAATGAAGGAAGACTTGGAATTATACCAGAGACTTGGAAGATCCTTTATTACAACTCCAGCTCTTGTCTTCTACACTCTCGCTCTCACTCTAAGTCTCTCAACTAGAGTGTTACTCCACCAGAGCTCCGCTTACAAGAGAGTGGGACTAATGAGGTGAGGTCTGAGTACAAATGAGCTCGGGGGGTCCTATTTATAGCCTAAGGGACCTAGGGGGGTACTTATGGACCTAGGGTTAGGTCAGGGGGGTGAGTGTGGTGGCGGGCGCCAGCCCTAGGTGGCGGCCGCCACCCCCTGGCCCTTGGATCCACCGCCTCTTCACCAACGGCATCCAGGAGGTCCTCCAAGTCGGTTTGGGGTCGGTTAAGGTTGTCCAATAACCGTCACATGGGTAATTAGGCCATGATCCATGTGACACTGCTTCTTAGCCCTTGGATGAACCGACTTAGGTGAGCAACGGCTGCAAATGAGTGTGGGGTGCTTCTCCTGGATCAGTGACGTGGCAGGGGGGAGTTTGGGCTTCTCCCCCCTGGCGGCCGCCAGTTGTGTGTGGCGGGCGCCACCCCACCTTGGCCGAAAGTGAGCCTAGGTGAGTGTGCTCGCCTCTTGGTGGGTCCTTTTATTCATTTTGCTCAAAAACCCTGCAATTTCCTACATTCAAATAAAACTCAAGGACAAGTGGAAATCGTTAGTTTATAAAAGGTTTTTGGTTGATTTTATGCCCTTGTGTTGTGTTATATGACCTTGTTGATGCTAAGAATATGACACTTAGTGAGCGTCAACAAGCTCCCCCAAGCTTACCTCTTGCTCGTCCTCGAGCAAGCATGGATTTGAATAATCTTGGAAACTCTGTGTTTTTGTTGTGTATGCCAATATTATTTTCATCATCATGGAATTGGTAGCCTTCCCTGCACTCAATATTAGAACAAAAGACCAGCAAGAAAGAAGGTTTGTCTTTCCCTTGCCTATTTTGCTAATCAAGATATGTGGAGTTTTTGCAAGTTTTGTTCAAAAGAAAGCATGCTTAGTAACTTCTGTGGCTCACTCAATCACTCATATTTGTATGTGGAAATGGAAGAATTATCCTCTCACTAAGACTTTATGTGGGGTTTAATGGGTAGGATAAAAGTGAGCATGCAATGCTAGCATAAATTTGCCAAGTTAGACAAATGGAGCAAAGGAGCAACAAGTCATAGGTTCAGACCAGGAATGTGCAAGTGTGTGGTATTTATTGTGGCTACTACTTTCATGGCACTTCTCCTTTCTATGTCTTTTGTGGGATCATGGCTATGGATGAGAGCATTTGCTCTTTTGGATATTCTCTTCTTTCTAGAGCACTTGCTCTTTTGAATTTTCTTTCTAGAGCATTTGCTCTTTTTTTTTGAATGAATGATTATAGCCATGTCCCTGAGATTTCATTATGGAGCATGATATTTTGCCATGAAGTATTCCTAACAATGAATGAAAATAAAGGCATGTTGTGTGCGTATTCTCAGTGTAAGAATAGCACTATATAGGTGGGTGCAAGTGAATTCCTTGGTCTGAAGATATGACAAGTGTCTCTACCATGACTATCAACAAAAGTCTAACTAGCTCAACACTAACATGCAGTAGGTGGAAGCTCCTACTCTAGAGTAAAAAATTATTTGGCTCTGGTAGGACTTTCTTTGCCACAGAAGTACTTAGAGCAAGTTTTTAAATTTTTTCAAAATAATTACTCCACAAACTTGACTTGCTCAAGTCAAAGTAGAAACTTACTTCCCCTTTACTTAGTCTAATGCTCATGTCTCAAGTTTAGTTCTAGCATACGTTCTCCCATGATAATTCTAATGCATGGCATACATTTTTATTTATTAGAAAGACTTATGATGAGAGCGTTTCATATTTATTATTATTATATATATATTTTAACTACAAATTAACTAAGATAAAACTCAAATTTAAACTACTGAAATAAAAATAAAACTGACAGTAATAAAGATGGCAGTGATACTTACCTCGATGACGGGGGTCCTCCCCCAAGCTGGCTTTTGGCATGGTTGGGCTACATCCATCCCTGACGATGGTACATGTTGTCCCAGTTCTGCTGGTTCTGCTGCAGGAGAGAAGAAATATTATCCAGTTCTCCACCAGTTTCCTGGCGGAATTCCTGGAAATTTTGATTCAAGTTGTTCATGTCCTGACGGATTTCAGCAGTATCCATGGTAAGTCCATTCATCTGGTGCTGAAGATATCCCATATCGCGCATCCACTCGTCCTGATGAAAGGATGAATGACGAGCGGCCTGTGGCGAGATTCCCCTATGGAAGAACTCATCACCACGGCTAGTGTACCGGGTGGATCCTCCCAAGGAATGGGTTGAACTCCCCAACTGGGATGAGTGAAAGGACGCCTCCTGGCCGTATTCCCACCGCGGATGTTGCGGTTGTTGCCAATTTGATCCTCCTGCTTGGTGCGAGCCAGGGGGTGTCAAATGACCATAGTGTGCTGCTCCTTCATACTGCCCTGCATGGAAAGGGTCAAACTCCTGTGCCGCTGCTGCTGCTCTTGCGACCTCTTCTGCTGCGCGGGTCTGCGCTCGCGTCCTCCTCCTGGGAACCTGCATGATGTTCTCTCGGGCCAACCTACGGTTTTGCTCTGCCTCGGTTTCCAGGGCCAAAAGTAATGTTGGTGCATTCACCAACCAAAGTGACATGTCAGGAAGAGCGATTTTATTCACATAATCTTGGTAGATCATGTGAATCTCACCGGTCTCCTGGTTCTCACGCAAGAGGTGTCCTTGCGAGAAATGCTCTATGGTCAAAAGGTCTCGGTCACTAGGAATGTAGGAATATATAGCGGTGTTCAGCAGACCCATGTTAAAAGCCAGTCTAGTTATCTAAGATGTCATTTCAATATTTCTATTGCGTTGATTAAATTTAGACCAGTAGTCCGCCATGGCCTTGGCGGGTGATACTTTTATGTGGTTAACTAGAGCATACAACAGCAGCATTTCAGGCTTTTTAATTGGTCTCAAGTCAGGTCTTGGAAAGAGTGTGATACTAATATATTTGTGGAAAAACCTGAGCGTGGGGTTGTGGGTATTACTTGTACGGGGCAAGCCTGGGTCTCTGTTCCCAGCAATGCTTTTCCAAAAATCATTTCTATTAAAACCCGTACAAGCAGATTCCAGGTTTAGTAAGCATGAATCATCAAAATTTAAATGCTTGCTAAACTGCCCCATGAAACAGTGTGCTCTTCATTAAAAATCTGGAATGTTATGTGAGTAGCAGACAATTGCATGGTAGTTAGAAATTCCATTATGAGGGGAAGGATTCCCTCCTCATTAACCATCCATGCATCTTCCCATCCTAGGGTTCGAGAAATATAGAGAAACTCACTGTCCATACCAGTGCGACGTAGCAATTCATCGTCGATGCAGCAGGTGTGAACGAACTCCCTCTCACTGAGGATGTTCCGGGCCTGCCGCTCCCGATCACTCTGCCAGATGATATCATTGACGGAGTTCAGGATGCGGATGGTCGGTCCGGCTTGGTGTGAGAACGAAGAGTTCCGATCCATCGACATTTCGTTGGTGGATGGAATACCCCACCCGGCGCTCTCCTCATCACTCCCAGCAAAGCGAATGTGGGTGTTTGCTCTCGACGAACTTCCCTCACCCTTGCTCTTCTTCTTCTTGCCGGTGAAGAAGTTCTTGAGAGGGCCCATGACTTCCTTGCTAGTGCTCAAGATGGCTGATGTTTTTGTGTTTTGAGTGAGTTGTGAGAACTTGCATGGGGTGTGGGTAGTATTTATAGGCTGAGGATGGAAGGGGGGAGGCTGTGAGCTCCTCCCACCTGGCGGGCGCCAGGAAAAAGTGGCGGGCGCCACCCTCCTTGGCTGAATTTCACTCCAACTCACCCCTCCTTTCACCTAGTGCTCTCCTTGTCACTCTCCATCATATGTGCACCAGAATTTTTTGGGTGGAGATGTGTCCAAAAGGTGGAGTAACGAGGGGGAGACATGGGGAGACATGGAAGTGAGTGATTGCATTGAAATGAGCAAAGCCATAGGTCTCCCTTGGTGTTATTTAGGTCTAGGAGGTAGGTGTAATAGTCTAGAGATTGGCTAGTGCTCCCTAGTGCACCCTAGGGTGGCGGGCGCCACCCCTATGGCTGCCCTAAACCCCCTAGGTGCCACTTAATCACTCTAGTAAACCTCTACTTTGCTGAAAATTAAATTGCTTAAGTAAAATGAAAAATTAAATGAGGGGATGAAGACTTACCTTAGCCTAACTTACCTTGGTTAGCCGCTTTGGATTCCCGATTAGGGTCGCTTTCACGGTGGTTGTGGTGGAGTGTCGGCACCGACGAACCTTGATGACGGGTGTTTTTCCGGTCGCGGTGTGAACTCGAATTTCTCCTCCTTTCCACTGATGTGGAGCTGAATTTCTCCAGCTCCTTCATCAATGGTGGCTTTTGCGGTGCTCAGAAATGGCCGTCCCAAAATCAATGGCGTCCGGTGGTCGGGATTAATATCCAGAACCACGAAATCCACTGGGACAAAGAGATTCTGGATTTTCACCGGAATATTCTCTGCTATTCCCGTGGGATATCGGAGCGATTGATCGGCTAGCTGCAACCACATAGAAGTAGGGGACAAGGTATGATGATTTAATATATCATATATTACCTTGGGCATGACGCTGACGCTTGCTCCCAGATCACAGAGTGCATGCTCGAAGTGCTGCTCTCCAATTGAACATGCGATCGTTGGGTTTCCTGGGTCCTTCTTCTTTTCTGGGAGTTGGTTTAAAATGACCTCACTGCAATCTTCAGTCAATTTAACCACACCCCTACTTGGAATTGGTTTCTTCTTATTGAGCATGTCTCTCAAATATTTTGCATAAGTTGGAACCTGCATAGCGTCAATAAATGGCACATGTATATATAATTTTTGAATTACCTCGACGAATTTCTTGAATTGGTCATCTTCCGTCGGATTTCTGTTTCGATCTGGAAAAGGTAATACATGTGTATCATAGAATTCAGGAGGAGCAGTTCGTACCTTGGATGAAGGTTCAGCTGGGGTCTCCTCTTCTTCGTCATCTTCAACATTAACAATATTTTTCTTTGCAGCAGTATTACTACTAGGAACTAAATTAGGATGAGGTGGATCATGAGTGGATTTACCACCTCTCGTGGTTACAGCTTTTAATTCCTCATAGCATTTAATTTGAGATTTAATGTTATCTACTTTTTGCTCTAATCTCTTATTAAAGTTAATTTGTTCCTTAAATGCTTCAGAAAAATCTTTTAGTTTAGCATAAATTCCTTCTAACATTTTATCATGTTCAATTAATTTATTATTTATGCTATCATTAATTCTATCTTGATTAGAAACTAATTTTCCAATAGGAGAATTAAATACGGAGGTTTGAGGCATACCTTTATTATTCCATTGTTGGATCATTGGAATTGGAGGTTCTCCGTAGCCACCATTATTAAGAAGGGATTTGGCATCCTCTTTCTTAATTTCTGCTTGACCTTCACTTGACGAAGCGGCTCTTTGCTTGGCGTAGTACTCCTTTGCAGCACGATCTCTCTTCTCATTTATTCTTTGCTCTAGCAATTTTACCAAAGTTTGCAGGGTAACAGAATCAGCTTGCTTAATTTCAGACATACCTCTAGCACGTTTTTCTGTCCATCCTTGATTCGCCACCATTGTCTCGATCAGTTTGGTTGCCTTATCTACAGTGAGAGAGAGATATGCACCTCCGGCGGCAGCATCAATGTGTTGTCGAGATTCTTGCTGGAGTCCATTGTAGAAGCTCTGGATCAAGTACCAGTCTTGCATACCATGGTGAGGACAGTATTCAACATACTCTTGTAGTCTGTCCCAAGCTTCAGTGATTATTTCTTCGTCTCCCTGTCCAAAGTTGGAAATCTTGCTACGGACAAGAATAGTCCGACTTATCGGGCAGAACTTGTTGAGGAATTGATCCGCGCATCTCACCCACGTCAGTAGGTGTCCAGAGTTGAAGAGGAACCACTGCTTCGCTTTTTCCACTAATGAAAATGGAAAAAGACGAAGTCTGATGGCATCCTGCAAAACTCCCTGCACAGAAATTATACTACATATCTCCAGAAAATTCCGGAGGTGAGCGTTGGCATCCTCGGAAGGTTTGCCATTGAATGCAATAGCTTGAGCCATACATATTAAGTGAGGTTTAAGCTCAAAATCTACATTACTAGTAGAAGGTAGCACTGGAATGTGAGCAAGAGTAGGCATGGAATACTCACAGAGTGTTTTGGTCGACGTCGATGTTGATTGATCATTGGAGCAGCTTGGTTCCTCAATCACTTTTGACTGGGATTCTTGTCTCGACGAACTCCTCTCACGAAGCTCCAGGTTCTTCCTCGGAGGAGTGAGATTAGCTCTCGCTCTCCTAAGAATGGCCTCAGGATCTTCTTGATAGTCGCTCGGAAGATTGAATCTGACCATGACTACTTGAACGATCACAAACAACGAATATATATACCCGCTAGAACTACGGGGGTTAATTCGATAGAAATCACAAAGAATTAATTCTAGCCAATTGCTTCCCCGGCAACGGCGCCAGAAGTGCTTGTTGACTCTTGCTAACGTTGTCACTAGGAGTAGACTATAGAATCTATCCCTGGCAACGACGCCAGAAAGGTTTGTTGATACTTCTTAATGTAAGAAGTATAACTAAATATTCGTATGACTATTGGTAGGTTCCGCAAGCGCACAGAATAAGTCTATTGTAGCACTTCACTCGGGAGTAACCGAGTATCGTATTTATTTCCACAGGGAAGCCACTATGGCAGAACTAAAACTAGGACCGCTATGAACAACTAGTGATTCTAGCAGGGTTGATCGAAATGTGTGAATGGGGGTTGGTTTCTACTACTACTAAAAAGAAAAGAAAGACTAACTAATACTAACCTAAATCGGCGGGGTCTGGTCGATGAACAGATTAATGTTTTCCTACACACTTACGATCACAAGTAACTTAGCAATAAAGAGTTTATCTAGTTCTTCGAACCGTACACACCCTCTGGACTATTTACCTCAGACGTGCACAATGAGGTTTATGATTTAAGAACTAACCCAACTACGTGGTGGAATTCAAGGCTCCCAGGGCTATCACCACCTGTTTGCTACCACAGCTATCCGGGGGGCTAGCCACAAACTAAGGTATAACTAGTCTAAGCACCGCGCTTACACTAATATATACTACTCTAATCTTGCATCCAAAACTAGAGCACTGATTACTCAGCGAAGAACCCAAACTAGATATAAACTAAATACTAAGTTATCTATGATCGAAAGCACTCAACAAGAACAATAAGTAAAGAACTTAAAGTAAATGCTGAAAGTAGAAGAACACTAAGATAAATGAAGGAAGACTTGGAATTATACCAGAGACTTGGAAGATCCTCTATTACAACTCCAGCTCTTCTCTTCTACACTCTCGCTCTCACTCTAAGTCTCTCAACTAGAGTGTTACTCCACCAGAGTTCCGCTTACAAGAGAGTGGGACTAATGAGGTGAGGTATGAGTACAAATGAGCTTGGGGGTCCTATTTATAGCCTAAGGGACCTAGGGGGGGGGTACTTATGGACCTAGGGTTAGGTCAGGAGGGGTGAGTGTGGTGGCGGGCGCCAGCCCTAGGTGGCGGCCGCCACCCCCCTGGCCATTGGATCCACCGCCTCTTCACCAACGGCATCCAGGAGGTCCTCCAAGTCGGTTTGGGGTCGGTTAGGGTTGTCCAATAACCGTCACATGGGCAATTAGGCCATGATCCATGTGACGCTGCTTCTTAGCCCTTGGATGAACCGACTTAGGTGAGCAACGGCTGCAAATGAGTGTGGGGTGCTTCTCCTGGAACAGTGACGTGGCAGGGGGGAGTTTGGGCTTCTCCCCCTTGGCGGCCGCAAGTTGTGGGTGGCGGGCGCCACCCCACCTTGGCCCAAAGTGAGCCCAGGTGAGTGTGCTCGCCTCCTGGTGGGTCCTCTTGGTCATTTTGCTCAAAAACCCTGCAATTTCCTACATTCAAATAAAACTCAAGGACAAGTGGAAATCGTTAGTTTCTAAAAGGTTTTTGGTTGATTTTAGGCCCTTGTGTTGTGTTTTATGACCTTGTTAATGCTAAGAATATGACACTTAGTGAGTGTCAACAGTGCCCTGGAAGACTCTCCTCCCTGTCCTCCCCCTTCTGGTCAACAGAAGGGGAAGGCGAAACTTATCACGCGCAGGAAGCGCTCCAGGGCTGAGCGCGAGGTAGAGCAGGCTCAGGCAGTTGCAGACGCCGCAGAGCATGCTGAGATGGGAGGCCGTGGTGGCGGCTTACGGATCAAGGATCAGCTTTCCCTCGATCAGCAGAGAGCAGTTGAGGAGGTAGAGCGCTTTCACGGTTCGCCGACTGGCACGCTTATGGCTGCCGGTCGTCGTACGACTTTCATAGCTCTAGGTGTCGAGCCACAGGGCTCACAGCAGGGCTAGGCAGAGCCCGAGACACTAGAGGAGGCTAAGGCCGAGGCAGAGGCTGAGGAGGAGGTCCCAGAGGAGGTACCCAGGCGTCGGTCATCTCGCCACAGGACAGAGGTGCCACCCCGCCCCGATGTCCCTCTGCGGGGTGCACGTGCTCCATCGAGGCGTCCACCTTCGCATATTCCGTGGCTTGACCTCCGAGCGGCCACTTGCTCCTAGATCCAGACTCTTTGACTTGTACCAGTGGAGCAGTGGTTTCCTAGGGAGAGGCAGCAGCAGGCAGAACCAGACTTCTACACTGTCCTCCAGTAGGACTTCTACCAGGGTTACAGGAACGCTGGCATCGTTTTGCGTTCACAGCGAGTGTGTCCCCTGGAGGCAGTGGTTACGGCAGCTAGAGAGCAGATCCGCCCCATACTCACATACCTACCCGGTTTGGCAGACCTGTTCGGGCGATCTGGATCATATATTGAGGACTGAGTCTTTCAGTTCTATGCTTCACTTTGGGTGCACCCTGACAGAGATACTATTGAGTTTGAGTTCAGAGGGGAGCACTACAGGCTGTTCTCGTCTGAGATCCGGGGTTGGTTTGGACTTCAGCACTCTCAGACCTGGATCCACGACCTGTGCTATGACAGGATCGAGCCACCCAGATGCTCTCACGGTGGTGCTCAGCCGTCGACTGACCTGGTCCGCCCCTGCTTCACTGAGCCTCTCGGCGAGGGTTTGAGTCGCGTGCCGAAGGATCTCACTCCTACGACTCGGATCCTCTACGAGGTTCTCAGGAGGACCTTGTTACCCAGGGTTGGCTTCTGAGAGGGACTTTCCCACCTGCAGCTCTAGTTACTTGCATATATGGTCAGGCAGCAGGAGTTCGACGTCTGGGATGTCATCTTGTGCGAGATGGAGGACACAGTCGCAGAGGGCATCAAGGCCCGCAGGCAGCTACCATACGCGCACGGGATCTCCTATATTCTTTGGAAGGTAGCTGCCACGACAGGGACAGACCCCAGACAGACACTCACAGGCTCCACGACCGTGTTCCCCGAGTACAACATGAGTCAGCTTTTGGCACACGGTCGGGACCACAGATAGTAGGAGCAGCCACGTCCGTCCAGCTCTCGATAGAGGCCAGAGGTGCCAGAGACTGCCCAGGAGCTGAACGAGGCTGTCCGAGCCCTCGCAGAGCAGGATCTTGCAGAATTAGAGGGAGAAGGACAGTACGTGGCTGAGGACCCCACAAATAGTTCAGATGAGGATTACCACCTCCCGCCTCACTACCAGCCTCGCGCAGACGACTCTCAGGCCGGGACGAGTGGTACTGCTTCCTCCGATCCAGCGCTTCTTGCGATTCTTTCACGGATGGACGAGCAGCAGCGGACGGTCACAAAGGACGTCCAGCGCTTGGCCCAGGAGCAGCAGCGGTTAGCACAGGCTCAGGCCCTCGCTCAGCAGCAGGCACAAGAGCGGTCAGACGCCCTGCAGAGGCAGATGATGGAGCTTCAGCAGCAGACCCTGAGCTTCATGGAGAGGATCATGAGTGGTCCACCTCCGTGGCAATGGCAGTAGCCTCCACCTCAGCAGTAGCTCTAGTGGCTGTTGATGGTGCTTAAAGCATCATTTCAGCATCAACATTTCACCCAAAACCAAGGTAAAACAACATAAAAAGTAGAAGATTTGGCTTATAACTAACCTATTTCCACATGTGCATAGTTTCTTATCTTAATGCAGGAAATGATGGAATTTGGGCCAAACAAGTGTACCAGGAGCAAGGCCAAGCCACTCTGGCCCATTTGGGCCTGAGTAGGGTGGCGGCCGCCACCTATTACTGGCGGCCGCCAGGTCACTCGTGCCAAAAGTGGCCCAAGCCACGTCATCGATCCGTGGGATTCACCTCAAGCTCAAATCTTGGCCATTGCACATTAAGGCGGTTTGATCCAAGGGCTAAGAAGAGTGTCACCTGGATAGTGGGCTTTGGACACGTGTCTAAACACTAACCGGCCCTCAAACCGACTTGGGAGAGCAAATGAAGACCGTTGGATGAATGGCGGTTGCAACGGATGGCTGAGAGGTGGCGGGCGCCAGGGTTTGGTGGCGGGCGCCACCCCGTAAACCCTAACCGACCCCCTCCTCACTCTATAAGTACCCCCCTAGCTCCCTAGCACTATAAATAGGCCCCTTGAGCTCTCATTCGGAGAGCCTCACACCATTCCTCACCATTTGGTTAGATTAGCACACTTGCTATGCTAGAGAGATTAGAGAGAGTGTGAGTGCCTCACTAGAAGAGGAGCTGGAGAGGAGAAGAGTAGAAGTCTGGAGAGTTCCGGAGTTGTTGGAGACCTCTGCTTCGCTCTGCTCTGCGCTTCAACTTTGGTAACTTCGTATCTTATTTTATCTTCAAGTATTTACTTTCATTACTTGTGTGTTTGTTTCATTGCTTGATATTAGTTTCAAGTGCTCTAGTTCTAGTACAGGGCTAGTAGTAGCAATTTATAGATTAAGTGTGGTACTTAGGCTATATATTGCCAGTGAATATGGCTAGGCCCCCGGATAGCTGTGGTAGCAAGCAGGTGGTGACAGCCCTGTGCGCCTTGAATTCCACCACGTAGTTGGTCTAGTTTAACAGTATGGCTCGTTGTGCTAGCGTTCAACCTAAGTCAGTGGTAAAGGCTAGTACGCCCACAGTACACTAGTAAAGAACTTAAATCACTAGAAGTCTAATAGAACTAGGATCTACCCCAGTAGATAGTGCCCGTTCCCTTCATCTATCCTAGATATCCTTATCCCCCTAGTTTTCTCAAAATCACTTCGCGTTCCTCGTGGATTCGATACCCCGGAATACTCTGAGGTGAAAAGCTACAACTGGCAGCCGTGCGCTTGCGGTTTCTTCTGCGTGCCACCCCAGGTGTCAACAAGCTTTTCTGGCGCCGTTGCCGTGGAACGGTAGCTGATATTTGAGACTAGAGTTAGGATCATCTTTACCCTCTCCGCATGGAGAATCAATCTATCTTACAATTCACAGCTCCTAAGAGTTCGCGATTAGAGCCACATTTATCATCACAACCTATATATGCCGATAGTTATGAATTGCACCCTGACTTTATTAACAAAGTTCAGGAGAGCATGTTTACGGGATCAGAAAATCCCTACATACATCTACATGAGTTTGAGCAAGTCTGTTCATGCTTGAACATTCCGAGCATTTCACCTGACACTGTCAAGTGGAAGCTATTTCCGTTCACTTTGACGGGAGCAGCTAAAACATGGCATGCTCGAACCGTGGGAAGTGCCAGAGGAGACTGGGGAACTTTACGGACCAAGTTTATCTTGACGTATTTCCCTGTCCACCGAGTGGTACGACTATGAGTAGAAGTGTTGACCTTTAGACAAAATGATAAGGAGACATTAGGGGAGGCTTGGGATCATTTTATTGGTTTAATCAATGCAGGACCCGATTTAGCCATACCCGATCCAGTGCTCCTTCAGCATTTTTATGTCGGTCTAGAGAAAGAGAGCGCTCTTCACCTTGATCATTCGTCAGGTGGAGCGTTTCTTCATCTTTCTCCATGAGGTGGAAAGGAGGTTCTTGATAGAATTCTCGAGAATACTCCTTATACTGGAGTTTCCGATGAAATCCCTGAGGAAGAAGTCGTAGAAACCCAAGTTTTGACCGTAGAACAACAAGAAGAGCCCGAGTCTAGCTCGCTGGACTTAGCGGAGCCTATTCCATCCACATCTGGGAGAGAAATTCTTCCGGAATTTTTGGGCAAGATAGAGGATGATGTGTTTGAGGATTACAGAAATGCTATGAACTACTCCGTTCAAGCTCTCCCATCCGACAAACCACTTCCTGAGTCTTCTGATGGAATCTTTAGCCGAGAGCGTCTTTTGGAACTTTCGGCTGTCATGAGTCATGAATGGACAATGGAAGCCGAAGTATCAGAAAACATTCCTCGCATAGATAAAGTACCTAGCGTAATAGATTGTCGAATTAGGGGAGAAAGAGCCTTTGCCTTTTACAACCCTGTCGTGGGAATTAATGTTCTTGCTAGTAATTACGTAACCCGAACATTCCCCGACCTTCAACGACATCCAACTAAACGATGTTTAAGAGACCCAAATGGTGACATCTTGGAAAGTGAAGGAATCCTAAAGATGGTCCCCATCCAAGTAGATGGAGCGGACATGGCCTTAGATTTCTACATTTTCGATGTAGTCCTTTTTGACGTCTTCTTAGGACAACCATGGTCTATACTTGCCTTGCAAGGACCATGTCAAGAGCACTTTAATGCTCAAATCGGAGGAAAAGAGTACTCAGTACCTTTCGTTCGTGCATTAAATTCTATTGCCGAACAACCACCAGAACCAGATCTTCTCGATCAAGCTAGAACCTCTACCCTTTATGAGTTGGCTCAGCCTGATTTTGAAGAAGATTCTGAGTTCTTTGTCGAAGAAGAAGCCGAGACAGATGAACCGTTTCGCTTAAACGAATCGGAAAAGCCATCTCGACCTTCCATAGAGCTAAAACCTCTGCCTGAAGGCCTGAGATACATTTTTCTAAACAAAGACCCCGAGACTCCGGTAATCATTAGCAGTAAGCTATCTGAAGAAGAAATCCGTAGGTTGACCCTTGTCTTAGAAAAACACCAATCTGTCTTTGGCTATTCACTTCAAGATTTAAAGGGAATTAGTCCAAATCTCTGCACCCATCGTATCCCTCTCGATCCTGAGATACCGTCTTCAAGAGAGCCACAAAGACGACTTAATAACGCTATGCGTGACATCATGAAAAAGGAGGTTTTGAAACTCTTGCACGCGGGAATTATTTATCCAGTTCCTTATAGTGAATGGGTAAGTCCCGTGCAAGTAGTTCCAAAGAAAGGAGGTATGACAGTCGTTAAAAATGAGAAAAATGAGTTAATCCCTCAACGTACTGTCACTGGATGGAGGATGTGTATAGACTATAGGAAGCTGAATAAAGCCACAAAGAAAGATCATTTCCCACTTCCTTTTATAGATGAGATGCTAGAGAGATTGGCAAACCATTCCTTCTTTTGCTTCCTGGATGGATGTTCTGGTTATCACCAAATCCCAATCCATCCAGATGACCAAAGTAAGACCACTTTTACATGCCCGTATGGAACTTATGCCTATAGACGCATGTCCTTTGGACTTTGCAATGCGCCAGCATCTTTCCAACGGTGTATGATGTCCATCTTTTCCGACATGATTGAACAAATCATGGAGGTATTCATGGACGACTTTTCGGTCTATGGGAAAACCTTTGATGATTGCCTAGCCAATTTAGACAAAGTCCTCCAACGCTGTGAAGAGAAGGACCTAGTTCTTAACTGGGAAAAGTGTCACTTCATGGTGCGGGAAGGAATTGTCCTAGGCCATCGAATTTCAGAACATGGGATAGAAGTGGATAAAGCCAAAATCGATGTAATTGAACAATTGCCACCACCCACTAATGTGAAAGGAATCCGAAGCTTCTTGGGCCATGCCGGTTTTTATAGAAGGTTTATTATGGATTTCTCACAAGTCGCTAGACCCTTAACGAGCCTGTTAGCAAAAGACGTCCCGTTCAAATTTGATGAGGATTGTCTACAAGCTTTCAATATTTTGAAAAAGGCTCTAACTTTCGGCACCAATCATCCAACCCCCAGATTGGAATGTGCAATTCGAAATCATGTGTGATGCTAGTGATTATACTGTGGGAGCCGTCCTTGGTCAAACTAAAGATAAGAAGCATTATGCTATTTCTTATGCTAGTAAGACCATGACTGGCCCCCAGCTAAACTATGCAACCACAGAAAAGGAACTTCTGGCCGTAGTCTTTGCCATAGACAAGTTTAGATCTTACTTAGTGGGAGCTAAGGTGATTGTTTATACTGATCACTCTGCTCTAAAATATCTCTTCACTAAGAAAGATGCTAAGCCAAGGTTGATCCACTGGATCCTTCTCCTTCAGTAGCTGATCACTTGTCTAGACTACAAGTCAATAATTCGGACAATCTCCCAATAAATGACTTCCTTCGCGATGATACCCTTCTAAAAGTCACGTATACCAACCCTTGGTATGCAAACATCGTGAATTTTATAGTCACCGGCTATGTTCCACCGGGGGAGAATAGGAAGAAACTGCTATATCAAAGCAGAACACACCTATGGGATGAACCATATCTCTATAAGGTCTGTGCAGATGGACTCTTGAGAAAATGTGTCCCCATAGAAGAAGCAACAAAAATCATAGATAGATGTCACTCCGCCGAATATGGAGGACACTATGGAGCTTTTCGGACACATGCTAAAATATGGCAAAGTGGTTTTTATTGGCCATCAATGTACGAGGACACAAAGAATTATGTGAGACGTTGTCCTCGTTGCCAAAAGCATGGTAACATTAATGCCCGAGATGCTATGCCTCTCGTGAACAATCTCCAAGTTGAGCTGTTCGATGTTTGGGGTATAGACTTCATGGGCCCCTTTCCTAAATCCTATGACGCCGAGTACATTCTTGTGGTTGTGGATTATGTCTCGAAATGGGTAGAAGCCATACCCTGTCGAGCGACAGATGCTAAACATTCGAAGAAGATGTTCCAAGAAAACATCTTTCCTCGTTTTGGAGTTCCTAGACTAGTCATTAGTGACAGAGGCCCTCATTTCATAGATAAGAGCTTCCGACATTTCTTAGCTAGTCAAGGAGTCCAACATAATGTAGCCACTGCATACCACCCCCAAACAAGTGGACAGGCCGAAACGTCCAATAAACAAATAAAGAATATCTTGCAAAAGACGGTAGAAGAAATGGGAAAGGGATGGAAACATAAGTTACCCGAAGCTCTGTGGGCCTATCGGACCGCCTATAAGACCCCGATTGGAATGTCCCCATACCAACTAGTTTATGGAAAAACTTGTCATCTTCCTGTTGAGCTTGAGTTCAAAGCTCATTGGGCCATTAAGAAATGGAACATGGACCTTGACCAAGCTGGCCAAAATAGGAAGATGCAAATTTCCGAACTAGAAGAATGGCGAGAGAAAGCCTATCATAGTGCCAAGCTCTATAAAGAGAAGACTAAGAGATGGCACGATAAACGGATCAAAAAGAAAGAGTTCGAAGTAGGAGATAAAGTTTTACTCTTTAACTCCCGTGTTCGACTTTTCGGACATGGTAAACATCGAAGCAAATGGGAAGGACCTTTCAAGGTTGTTGCAACCTCTTCCCATGGAGCCGTCACATTAGAAAGTGAAGATGGGCAAATCTTCAAAGTCAATGGACAAAGATTAAAAATATTCTATGACTTTGATAAAAATGAGCTAAACGAAATTGATATAATTAACCTTGAAGTAGCTCAAGCCCATGACAATTAATGGATGGACCCAATTTACCCCTTGTCCTTTTCATACACCTAGTCCACCCAAAACCCCAAGAATGGCCTCTTTAGGCCCAACCAAGCCATTTTGACCTCAGAACTTTAAATTTTAGGAGGCTTACCTTCTCCCGCTCGATGCCCGTTGAAGGAGGAGTGGCGGCCGCCACTCCCAACTGGCGGCTGCCACCAAACCCTGGCGCCCGCCGCTCTAGGTGGTGGTTTAGAAGCCCCTCTCCACGTGGCAGCTAATCCCGAGCTCGGGAGAGTGAAAGAAGGAGGAGATGAGGACGTGTTAGTTCATCTAAGGCTTATCCCTCCACTTCTCCCCCTTCTTAAAAGAAGAACTCTTTCTTCTCCCTCCATCTACTCACGAAGCCTAGCCAAGCCTCCTCCAAAACCATGTCGTCTGCACGGAAATCCGAGTCCTATAACCCTCAAGGATCCATCTCGTCCTCCACCAAAGCCATCATCCGATCTTTGATCGATGACGACATGGAGGTACTTGACGTGCCTCCTTTAGCAATGGTGCTGCCAGACGGCACTTATGTCAAGGGGACACCACCGGAGGGTGCAGGGAAGGCACCAGCCACCAGTCCAGTGGCGGGCGCCACCCCTGCTGGGCGGCCGCCAGGGGTGAAATGCCCCCTGGCCTCGTCTCCAATCCGTCTTCATCCTCCTCCAGTGGCGCCACCCGAGAAGAAATTGAGGACGCCCACCAGGCCGACCACAGGGGAGATCACCCCGAGGAAGTCTCCGACCGTCAAGGCCAGGGGTGATGAAATGCCCTCTCCATCAAGGGCGAAATCCCGGGTCAGCTTTGGCTCGGATAGCCACACCCGGAGCTACAGCCCCAATCCTAAGAGGGCTAAACTATAGGTGTATGGCGTGAGAATGCCCGATGGGCATTATGAGAAGAGGCTGCGTGAGCGCGAGATGAGCACTCATGACTCCAATGGGTCGCTCTCCGAGCCATCCGTGCGCCGCCGTCTCAACCCATCGCCGGCAGGAGTCCCCGGCGAGATGGAGCACAACGGTGGTGAGGAGGGGTTAACCCTCGAAAAACTCACCGCCGAGGTGAAGAAGCTATGCAAGGAGAAGAGCGCCTTGGAGGATCAAGTCGCAGAGATAGCCCTCTGGCGAATGGATGTGGAGGATCGGTTCACCATCCTCCGCAAGGGCTGCACCTCGAAGATCAAGCGTCTCTTCAAAGAGACGGGCTTCGAGGATCTCTACGAGACTCCTTCACTAGATTAGATTAGATTTAGGGTGTCTAGTTAGATTTTTAGTTTGATTTAGTTTAAGTTTAGTTTTGCTTGATTTAAATTTTAGATTGTTTAATTTTCAAATTAGAACTTTTGTTTAGGAAGTTTCTATAATGAATAAAAAGACACCCTTATTTTTCCCTTCATCAAGTTTGTTTATTTAAAAAAAATAAAAAGTACCAAAACTTCTAGTGTGGGGGAAATCCCCTCTCTAAACACCTCTGTAAAACATGACAAAATATTCAAAGCTATAACCTGAACTTAGCAAGGTAACTACCACACTGTTTGCAAGCCGCATGGGCCAAAGCCCATGGCGGCCGCCACTTATTTCTGGCGGCCGCCAGACCACTCTGCACCGAGACACCCCCGGTGAACCCCTAAACCTGTGTTTTGAATTTTGTACAATTTGGATCACTGGATGTCTCGGTTTGAACTAAAAATGCAGCTAGAAAATAAAAATGCTGAAACAATTTCTTTTGAATTGAGTGTTTACATGACATGTTATTCTACCTTTTATTCATGTGTAGTAACCTACTCATTTTGATAGGGAAGTCAACCTAGGTTGTTGTTTGATAAGATATAGAAGTAGTAATTGAAATTGCATTAGTACTCTGCTACAACCTTGGGAGTTTTTATTTTGAAAACCAAAATTATCATGGTTCATGATCTTTCTTCCCTATCCACCTACCAAAGCCAAAATATTAGAGTATAGGAAAACAGCCCATAAAGCCTTCTAAATCAATCTTTGAGCTTTGTCAAGAATAGTTGATCTAGGTAGAAGAGTTTAGTCATGCTCTAAAAGCCAAGGCAAACCATGCCTTTTTGAGAGAACTCTCACACTGAGGGTATACTCATGTAGTTCTCCTCCAAAATTTTGTTCTAAAAGAATTGTATAAAATTTCACATTCCTTCAAAGGACATGGCTATATAGCATCTAAAAAAAAGAGCAAATGCTCTAAAAAGGACAAGTGTCCAAGTATTCAAAAAAAAGAGCAAATGCTCTCAAAAGGACAAGTGTCCAAGTTTTCAAAAAAAGAGAGAGAGAGATGCATTTAGCCATGATCCTTGGTAAGAGAAGAGTTTCAAAAAGAACAAAGGAGTTGAGTTAGTCCACCCTATACCTTGGCTAGTGCATGACTATACTCTCCCATGATCCTAAACTTGACTTAGCAATAAAAGAGAGATAGAAGTGCCCTACATTCCTTCGTTTCCCTATAAACTCCACATAAACCATAGGATAGACTCTGGCATTTTTTTTGCCATAAAGTGAGGATATACACCATGAGTGCCTTGAGATTTAAAGAGAGATTCAATGAACCATGATTTTCATTTTGAAAATATCCTGAAACCCCAAGGTATGTAAAAGAGGAAATTGTGTTTCTCTTCCTTGCAAGCTATTCTATCCTTCAACCGCCATAGGTATGATTTATTAGCCACTTGGAAAGGTTACTAACATGAGTATAGGTAGTTGAACATCTTGTGTGAATGCTTAGTTCAATAAAATTGTTTCATTTCTTAAAGTCCATGCTCGCTCGGGACGAGCAAGAGGTTAGTGTGGGGGAGCTTGTTGACGGTGCTTAAAGCATCATTTCACCATCAACATTTCACCCAAAACCAAGGTAAAACAACATAAAAAGTAGAAGATTTGGTTTATAACTAACCTATTTCCACATGTGCATAGTTTCTTATCTTAATGCAGGAAATGATGGAATTTGGGCCAAACAAGTGTACCAGGAGCAAGACCAAGCCACTCTGGCCCATTTGGGCCTGAGTAGGGTGGCGGCCGCCACCTATTACTGGCGGCCGCCAGGTCACTCGTGCCAAAAGTGGCCCAAGCCACGTCATCGATCCGTGGGATTCACCTCAAGCTCAAATCTTGGCCATTGCACATTAAGGCGGTTTGATCCAAGGGCTAAGAAGAGTGTCACCTGGATAGTGGGCTTTGGACACGTGTCTAAACCCTAACCGGCCCTCAAACCGACTTGGGAGAGCAAATGAAGACAGTTGGATGAATGGCGGTTGCAACGGACGGCGGAGAGGTGGCGGGCGCCAGGGTTTGGTGGCGGGCGCCACCCCCTAAACCCTAACCGACCCCCTCCTCACTCTATAAGTACCCCCCTAGCTCCCTAGCACTATAAATAGGCCCCTTGAGCTCTCATTCGGAGAGCCTCACACCATTCCTCACCATTTGGTTAGATTAGCACACTTGCTATGCTAGAGAGATTAGAGAGAGTGAGTGCCTCACTAGAAGAGGAGCTGGAGAGGAGAAGAGTAGAAGTCTGGAGAGTTCCGGAGTTGTCGGAGACCTCTGCTTCGCTCTGCTCTGCGCTTCAACTTTGGTAACTTAGTATCTTATTTTATCTTCAAGTATTTACTTTCATTACTTGTGTGTTTGTTTCATTGCTTGATATTAGTTTCAAGTGCTCTAGTTCTAGTACAGGGCTAGTAGTAGTAATTTATAGATTAAGTGTGGTACTTAGGCTATATATTGCCAGTGAATACGGCTAGGCCCCCGGATAGCTGTGGTAGCAAGCAGGTGGTGACAGCCCTGTGCGCCTTGAATTCCACCACGTAGTTGGTCTAGTTTAATAGTAGGGCTCGTTGTGCTAGCGTCCAACCTAAGTCAGTGGTAAAGGCTAGTACGCCCACAGTACACTAGTAAAGAACTTAAATCACTAGAAGTCTAATAGAACTAGGATCTACCCCAGTAGATAGTGCCCGTTCCCTTCATCTATCCTAGATATCCTTATCCCCCTAGTTTTCTCAAAATCACTTCGCGTTCCTCGTGGAATCAATACCCCGGAATACTGTAAGGTGAAAAGCTACAACGGACAGCCGTGCGCTTGCGATTTCTTCTGTGTGCCACCCCAGGTGTCAACTGTGGCCGCCTCTAGTTCCACCGCAGCACCAGCTGTACAACCAGCAGCCGCAGCTCTCAGGCCCATGTCCCTCTCAGTTCACTAGCTTTACTACTCTGCCTAGAGGGGCCCCGTTGTTCAGTCCACTACACACAGGCTTCACTCCTCGTCCGACAGAGTCCTTGTTCGCGACGACCACCACTATGATGCGTGGCCTGTCAGCTATGTTCAGCGAGCTCACTGGGTTTCCCACGCCAGATCTTTAGGGCCTAGTTCAGACATCGACGGCTCCGGTGACTTCCACTACCGAGACCCTACCGAGCTCCGTCACGTCTTCAGAGCAGACAGAGCCTATTCAGTCAGAGACTACGACGTCCGTGCAACCTGAGCTTACTTCTATTCCAGAGCTTCCGCACTCCGAGGCTTAGGCGGGCACCACTACAGAGACTGTGGCAGAGCCAGAGTAGTCAGCGCCAGAGCAGACCCGAACCGCTTCTCCAGAGCTTCCACCTACAGAGGGTCAGACTGTCAGCTCTTCTTCGTCCGACTCTGAGGCGCTATTGCAGCAGTTCGAGTTCACCCAGCGCACTCCGGAGACGGCACCTGACTCGTCTACACCACCTCCGCCCTCTGACGCTTAGTTTGGTGCTTGACACCAAATGGGGAGAGTGGTCGAGTATAGCGATAGGGGGAGCAATGTGAGAGGGTTTTGATTCTTATGCTGTGTTATTTTCACATACGCTCTTTACTTATCATATCTTTTGGCACTATGTTTACTTTATTTATGTGTGCTATGGACTTTATGACATGTATGTGCTCACTATGATATCTTATATGACATGTCATTTCGTTTTTGCTCGATTGCTTGCGCTTAATTCTCACTTGTTATGTATTCGAGCTCTTTACTCTTGCACTTGCTATTTCTCTCTAACTTGTTGAGTGCAGGATGTTGGCATGATATGTATGAGCTTGCCCCGAACCATTTTCTCTTATTCATTGCAAGTTCATACATGTCATGATTTGAAAACCTCTTCTCTCTATACTCGAGGTCGTGTTGCCATCAATCACCAAAAAGGAGGAGATTGAACGCATCTTGGCACCTAGTGGGTTTCGGTGATTGGATGAAACACAAGATTACTATGACTAACGTGTGTTTTGCAGAAACAAGGATAAGTTAGGTCATGGTAATGGCGACGATACGGGCATATGGAGTTCATGTCTCCTGGCGATGGAAATTGTTTCGGTTTTCAAAGGACGGACGATGAAGACGGTGGTAGACTAGGCTAAGTGTCATATGGTGTTGGAGGACACTTAGGTAGTCTTAGGTCTTTGTTTTTTCCTTTGGCCGTACTATAAAGGGGAGCATGAATCAGTACCTTGATCTAGATGAGACTATTGAGGTAGGTGTGGTGCACACTTGTTATTTCATAGCCCTAGGTAGCTTTGAGAGAGCCCTTATGTCGCAAGGATGAAAAGTCGTTAAGGCCGCGTCACGATCCGAGTTAGTTTTGCCTGTGAAACAGGCATTAGACGCTGGCCTGATGGGCATCGGACGCACGTCCGATGCTCACTAGACTTGGGTCAGTCTGGTGCGTGGCATCGTACGCTCCGATGTTGTCACATCGGACGCGCCCGTGCCACTGTTCACTTGCGAGTGAACTTGGGCATGCATCGGACGCTGGCATCGGACGCTGAGGGCCAGCGTCCGATGGCCATGCACGGAGGTTCCAGAGAGGTCAGAATCGCATCAGACGTGTCCTATGTGATGGCATCGGACGTTGCCCAGCCTCCAATGTCACATTGAAATGTGTGACAGGTAGTACAGTTGACCGTTGGTCGAGGGCATCGGCGCGTCCGATGCCCCCGAAAAATGACCAGTTCAGTGCTCTATTGGATGGCCGGTTGGGGGAGTATTTATACTCCTCCTCCTCCTCCATTAGAGTGTTCTTCCCACTTTCCTCTACTGAGAAACATATTGTGAGTGTGAGAAAGAGCAAGAGCCCTAGTGAGGTTGAGAGAATTGCTAATTGAGAGAATTAGTGACCTCCTAGTGAGAATTGAGTAGCAAGTGTGCATCCATCCATCTCCTTGGCCTTGTCTTGGTCAAGTGAGAGTTCTAGCTTGTTACTCTTGGTGATCGACATCACCTAGATGGCTTGGTGGTGATCGTGAAGCTTGGTGATCATCCGGAGGCTTGTGGATGACCCAAGGAGGCTTGTGACTGGTAGTGAGCGATTCACCGGGCCG
The DNA here is from genome assembly GCA_009763385.1 of Coix lacryma-jobi var. lacryma-jobi. Taxonomy (NCBI): domain Eukaryota; kingdom Viridiplantae; phylum Streptophyta; class Magnoliopsida; order Poales; family Poaceae; genus Coix; species Coix lacryma-jobi. The sequence goes on from CM019831.1 coordinate 46,583,660, forward strand.
GAGTGGCGAAGAATCAGCTCATAGTGAGCACTTGATCCTTGTGTGGATCAAGGGGAGCGATACCCTTGTGCGGGTGCTCCAACGAGGACTAGGGGTTGTGCCGACACCTCGATACCTCGACAAAAAGATCGTCGTGTCATCTCTACTCTCTTTACTTACGCATTTACATTTGAGCAATTCAATTCTGCAATTTACTTGTTGTTCATTCATACTTGAATTGCTTTGCTAGAGTAGAAATGGCATAGTGATAGTCTTTTGTGCGGTAGAGTATAGAGAAACACACTTCTAGGCACAAGGGGTTAATTGGGCTTGATAGGTTTTAATTTGAGCTAAAGTTTTAGAAAAGCCTAATTCACCCCCCCTCTTGGGCATCTTGATCCTTTCACTCGCGACGCCTAACCTTCCTATCCGCTCGGCTCCCCACCTCGTGTTAACCCAACCACGCTTGCCCCGCCCAGCCGTGACGCGCTGCCCGGCCACGCCCAAGCCCGCCCCTGCCCTGCCACGCCGTGCCGCCTCCCTGCCTGTCCCGCTGCTTCTCAACTCTATCTACTGCTGCAGGCGGTACCCAAGCATAGGACCGGGCGACCGCGTTGCCACCGTTGCACGCTATGTGCAGGTCTTCGATGGGCCCTTCATCGGCAACGAGCACCAAACAGGTTTGCCTACCGCTTCTCTTGCCTTTATGTTGTGCAAAATTGAGTATTTCAAACATAACTTAAGCTATCTGTGTTTGAAAAAGGATTGGGGCTTTTAAGAACAATGCAACAAAAAGAGTACTTATAAAAAAGATCTGCCTCATTATCATCAGGATGATCTTGTGACCTAAAAGCCAAAAGTTTCATTGCTTAAGATTCTTTCTAACTTCTTGTCCTTGTGGTTTAATTTGGTTTGTTGTTTGGATCTTGTAGAGGCTACCAGAGATCCAGTACCTAGTGTAGTCTCTCGCTGTGGACAATGAGAGCCTCCGTGAGGTTATACATCGTTCCTCACCAATTACTTTGAGAGTATTTCAATGGCGGTTCTATAGACTGTCGTTCATTCTTCGTTGGCTATGTGTGGAGGAGATTGAAAGGATCAAGATGCCCAAGAGGGGGGGGGGGTGAATTGGGCTTTTCTAAAATTTTAGCAAGAATTAAAACCTATTAAGCCCAATTAACCCCCTTGTGCCTAGAAGTGTGTTTCTTTCTATTCTACCGCACAAAAGACCAAGTCTATGCCACTCCTACACTAGCAAAGCAATTCAATAGTGAATGAACAACAAATATATTGCGGAATTGAATTGCTCAAAGGTAAATGCGTAAGTAAAGGAGTAGAGATGACAAGACGATCTTTTTGCCGAGGTATCGAGGTGTCAGCACACCCCCTAGTCCTCGTTGGAGAAACCGCGCAAGGGTATCGCTCCCCCTTGATCCGTGCAAGGATCAAGTGCTCACTATGAGCTGATTCTTCGCCACTCCGGCCTAGTGAATCGCTCGCTACCAGTCACAACTTGACTTGGGTCATCCACAAATCCTCCGGATGATCACCAAACTCTGCGATCACCACCAAGCCGTCTAGGTGATACTGATCACCAAGAGTAACAAGCTAGAACTCTCACTTGACCAAGACAAGGCCAAAGAGATGGATGGATGCACACTTGCTACTCAATTCTCACTAGGAGGCAACTAATTCTCTCAATTAGCTATTCTCTCAACCTCACTAGGGCTTTTGCACTTTCTCACACTCACAATGTGTCTCTCAGCAGATGGAAGTGGCAAGAACACTCTAATGGATGAGGGGGAAGAGTATAAATACTCCCCCAACCGGCCATCCAAGAGAGCACCGAACAGGTGTTTCTGAGGGGGCATCGGACGCTCCGATGACCTCAACCAACGGTCGACTGTACAACCTGTCAGACAATTTAAAGGAGCATCGGGCACGTCCGATGCCACCACAACGAACGCGTCTGATGTGGTTTTACCCTCTCTGGAACCTCTCTGCATGGACATCGGACGCTGGCCCTTAGCGTCCGATGCCAGCGTCCGGTGCTACCCCAAATTCACTCGCAAGTGAACAGTGGCACAGGCACATCCGATGTGGCAACATCGGCGCGTCCGATGCCATGCACCAGACTAAACCCAAGTCTGAGTGAGCATCGGACGCGTCCGATGCCCACCAGGCCAGCGTCCGATGCCCTTTTCAAGGGCAAGACCAACTCGGATCGGGACGCGACCTTAATAACTTTTCATCCTCACAACATAAGGCATCTCTCTGAGCTACCTAGGGCTATGAAATAACATATGTGCACCACACCTACCTCAATAGACTCATCTAGGTCAAGTTACTGATTCACGCTCCCCTTTATAGTACGGCCAAAAGAAAAACAAAGACCTAAGACTACCTAAGTGTCCTCCAACACCATGCGACACTTAGCCTAGTCTACCACCGTCTTCGTCGTTCGTCCTTTGAAAACCGAAAATGATTTCCATCGCCAGGGGACAAGAACTCCATATGCCCGTATCGTCGCCATTACCGTGACCTAACTCAATCCTGTTTCTGCAAAACACACGTTAGTCACAGTAATCTTGTGTTTCATCCAATCACCGAAACCCACTAGGGGACAAGATGCGTTCAATCTCCCCCTTTTTGGTGATTGATGACAACACGAGATCGAGTATAGAGAGAAGAGGTTTTCAAATCATGACATGTATGAACTTGCAATGAATAAGAGAAAATGATTAGAGGCAAGCTCATACATATCATGCTAACATCCTGCACTCAACAAGTTAGAGTGAATAGCAAGTGCAAGAGTAAATAGCTCGAATACTTAACAAGTGAGAATTAAGCGCAAGTAAACGAGTGAAACAATATGACATGTCATATAGAGTATCATAGTGAGCACATACATGTCATAAGGTCCATAGCACACATATATAACATAATAATGTGCAAAAGATGCGATAAGTAAAGAGCGTATGTCAAACATAACATAACAAAAGATGTAAATCCTTCTCGCATCGCTCCCCCTATCGCTATACTCGACCACTCTCCCCCTTTGGCATCAAGCGCCAAACTAAGCGTCGGAGGGCGGAGGTGGTGCAGACGAGCCGGGTGCAGACTCTGGAGACCGCCAAGTGAACTCAAACTGCTGTAAGATGGCCTCTGAGTCTGAAGAAGAGTCGCTGGTAGCCTGCTGTCCCTCTGGAGCTGGAAGCTGCGGTGAAGCGGTCCGGGTTGGCTCTGGTACTGACTGCTCTGCCTGCTCTGTCTGCTCTGGCTCTATCATAGTCTCTATAGCTGCGGCCACCTGAGCCTCGGAGTGCGGAAGCTCTGGAATAGTAGATAGCTCAGGCTGCGCTGTAGTGGTAGTCTCGGACTGGACAGGCTTTGTCTGCTCTAACGACGTGACTGAACTCGGTAAGGTCTCTATGGTAGAAGTCACAGGAGCTGTCATCGTCTGAACCGGACCCTGAAGATTTGGAGTGGGAAGTCCGGTGAGCTCGCTGAAAGTGGCAGATAGATCCCGTGTCACTGTAGTGGTCGTCGCAAATAGGTAGTCTGTCGGACGTGGCGTGAACCCAGTGCGAAGAGGGCTGAACAGTTGATCTCCTCTAGGTGGTGTAGTAAAACTGGTGAACTGGGAGGAGCTCGGGCCAAAGGATGGCTGCGGCTGGCTGAACTGCTGAGGTGGCGGTGGGACCTGATGCTGCCACTGCCACTGCCACTATGGAGGTCCGCTCATGATGCGCTCCATGAAGGATAGAGTCTGCTGCTGGAATGCATCGGACCTCTCCTGAGCCTGCTGTTGAGCTAAGGCCTGAGCCTGGGCTAACATCTGCTGCTCCTGTGCAAGGCGCTGGACATCCTGCATCACTGTCCGCTGCTGCTCCTCCATCCGAGATAGAATCGCAAGGAGTGCGGGGTCGGAGGAAGTAGTACCACTCGGCCCGGCCTCGGAGTCGTGAGCGCTAGGCTGGTAGTGAGGCGAGAGCTGGTAGTCCTCGTCTGAGCTGTCGGTGGGGTCATCGGCCATGAATGTGTCCTCACCCTCTGAGTCTGCAAGCTCCTGCTCGGCGAGGGCACAGATAGTCTCATCCTGCTCCTGAGCTGACTCTGGCACCTCGGGCCGCTGTCTTGAGCTAGAAGAGGCTCCCTGCTGCTGTTGCTGCCTGTGGTCCCGACCGTGTCCCAGAAGCTGACTCATGTTATAAGCGGGGAACACGGTCACTCGGTTTGCAAGCCCGCACAAGACTTGCACGCACCCAACAGCAAGGATCTAGCCTTCAACTCATCCACCTATCCTACCAACGCAACATACTTACCTCTTAAAGTGAGAAGGTCAGTCATGTGCGTGGTGCACATCTCACACTCAACCTCCTCAGAAACAACTATGGTGGACTTGGCAAACTCAAGTTCCTTCAGCGTATCCTCCCACTTCTGCCTAAACTCCTTGCGCTCTCTAGCAGCACGCCTAAACAACTTATCTTGACTAAGGAGAGCGGCAGTGAGTTTCTTGACCTCAGCAGAAAGCTCGTCGGGGGTCAGAGATACCTGGGAGGTGTCGTCGTCGTCGTCCCGAGGGGTCTCCTCCAGCTCGCCGTTGACCTCCTCGCCGAGGGCCATGGTGCAGAAGCCCTCATCGTCGGCGAAGAAGCATAGGCCGTTGAGCTTGTCCTCGATCCTCTTCTTCTTCTCAGACTCGTCGTCGCTTGAGGAAGCGGAGTCGTCATCCAAGTCGTCGATGTCGCTGTGCATGGCGAAGAACGCACGCTGCTCAGCCTGGGCCTTCTCCAAGTACTTCGTCTTGATGTACTCCTTGTTGAAGCCGCCCTTCCGCTTGTGCTTCGCGGGGACGTACTTCTCCTTGCGCTTGCCGGAGTCGTACTTGTGCCCATGATCCGCCTTGCTGAAGGTCTGCTTGTTCTTCTTCGGGCAATTGGCGATGAAGTGGTTGGGGTCACCGCAATCAAAGCATCCTGAGCGTCCTCCTCCGCGGTGACGGTTCATGCGGTTGTTGTGGAACCGCGAGAACCAGTTGGCGAGCAATGTCAGCTCGTCATCCCCCATGAACTCCAACTGCTCCTCTATGACAGAAAGAAGAGAGGAAAGTGCAAAGCCTCCAGAGGTGTTAGCAGAAGAGCCAGAAAGCAAAGCCATTGATGGGCGAGAAGGATTTTCATAAGAAGCCCTCACCATGGCATCGATCTCACTGGACTTGAGCTTACTGAAGAGCTCGTCACACGTGACGGTCTCATAGTTAGGCGATTCGATGATCGCCTGAACCTTGGAATCCCACACCGATCGATCAAGAGTATGGAGTAGCTTGAGAGCTCTCTCATGATCGTCGAAAGGCAACAACTCCTTGTTAGCCCTGATCCTGTCGACAATCACCTGAAAGCGAGCGAATAAACTTTCTATGCTCTCGCCAGGCATATGTCGAAAGTTCTCATACTCTCGCTTGAACGACTCATAGAGATGGGTTTTGACTTGAGAGGTTCCCTCATGGAAACGCATAAGGGTAGTCCAAATCTCCCGAGCCGTAGCGAGGTGAGAAATGCGATCAAACTCACTCATGCTCAAGCATGAGAAAAGAGCATTACGGGCTCGGCTATTGGCATCGTGCTCATCGATCTAAAGCTGAGAGACACGAGCAGCCAAAACCACGTAATCGACAGAGTTGCAAATATCCCAGATGGAAGCACCCAAACTCTGCAGATAGGCCAACATGCGTATCTTCCAATACGCATAGTTCGTCCCATCGAAAAACAGCGGTTTGCCCATGCCGCGATCCATGTCGCCTTCGGTGGATTTGGAACCGGCTAAGGTGGAAGATCCTTAACCTGCTCCGATACCAATTGAAGGACCAAGAATGCAATAGCAAGGTGACCAGAGGGGGGTGAATGGGAGCACAAAAAAATTCTCTCGAAACTTTGGCGTTTTGTCCCCAAAATCAACCCCCGAAAGCTTCGATCGAAACCGTAATGCCCACGACCCTTGGAAGAGGGTGGATGATCCCTAGGATCACAGCGAGGCACCACAAAGCGATAGCAAACCAAAAACCAAAAGCACTGGCACAAGTTCAATCCTTGAAAACCGAGTCCCAAACGTAGATTGAAGGCTATGTCGGGAAATCCCCAAATACCGATGCTAACAAGTAGCAAAGATACCTAGAGAGGTTCCTAGGTGAACTAAGAAGCCAACCGTGAGGTCCGAAGACCAAGTGAAGAAGTCGGGAGAGCAAACACACCAAAACTCAACAAGCACCCGACTCCCGGACTGTCCGCCAGTACGGTCCCGGACTGTCCGGCTCAACCGCGGACTGAACGCGGGGGGATGGCGGACTGTCCGCCGGTCAAAACCCCGAAACAGCACTGTTGGTGCAAGTTCCCTGGACGTTCCCGGACTGTCCGCGAACTTCAATGATGGATTGTCCGCCGGTCAACCAAAAGCCAAACGGCCGAAGAACAGAGCCACTGGTTCGGCTCGTCCCCGACGCGCGGACTGTCCGCACCTTGGGTGGCGGACTGTCCGCCAACACCCACTGAGGGCGAATTTGGTCGCCTCTCACACAAATCCTCCCAAATTCGAATCAAATCACAATACCACGTTCCCAAACATGGAGAAGATGATCACGAGGTAGTTGGAAGACTATCCCCAAGAAATCATCCGCTCAAATCAAATCAATCACCAGGAAATCAAAAGGAAAGGTGTATGAACGAAAAAGCACCACGAAAACGAAATCGACCCGATCTACTTGTTCGTGAGGAGTTAGATGAATTCCTTCGGTGGAAATGATCTCCTCACTATAAAGAACAAGTTGATTCAAGTGGAATTCCAAAAGATGCAGTAGGGAGGGAGATCGTGTGACGGGAAAAACGTGGAGAAATGAAGAACGCGAAGAACACGAACCAAAACGCGAATCAACACATCGATCTGCAACCGTGTGGCTACCACACGCTACAACAGTGAGATTACGGTCTCACTTCCTCAAAATCTCGAGTACACAGAGGTATGGTTCTCTGCGGATCTCAGTTGCTACAGCAGGGGATTGGGAGAGCAGGAAAACCTAGAAGGCAAAGAGCTAATGGCTGAGATGGAATGGGAGGAGGGTGTCTCCCTCTACTTATCCTAATTCTAATTCCTACTCTACCCCTCTCTAATTACAGAGCGAACCAGCTAAACCCTAGGGTTATTCTGGACCAACTCGAAGATACTGGTGATCCGACGGCCACGCCCGCACAACTGGTAGCGTTGCCTCGACGCAACCTCACCGATTGCCGCCATGTGCCACCACTGCTCCGCTCGTCCTTTTCCCGGACTTCGCCCCCGGTTTTGAGGCCCAAACCGGAAAACCAGCCTTCACGACCAACCCCCGGTTTTGAGGCCCAAACCGGGAATCCAGCCGTCCATCGCCTGAGTTTTGTGGCCCAAACTCAGAAACCCGCAGCACCTAGGTTTTGAGGCCCAAACCTGGAAACCGTCCTCAGCCCGAGTTTTGTGGCCCAAACTCGGAAACCATCAGCGCCCAGGTTTTGAGGCCCAAACCTGGAAACCGTCCACTCGGTGGTTTTTCTGTGGCTCAACCACCAAACCGAGCCATAGAGGGGATGCACCGCTCGTGCACCCCGTCCACCGACACATGTCCCTAGGTCCTCGACCCAGGCAACACCGTGCCCGCAAGTCTTCGCTCGTCGCTGTCCCAGGTTGTCAGCCACCACAGCTGATCCTCGGGCCACCAGTCCCTCAGTCCAAGCCTCACGTCCTCCCTTCGCCACTCTCGGTCCATCGGCACGACATGTCTCTACTTGACCTTCACCTTGCCTCTGATCACTGTATCCGTGCTCGACACCTGCACAACACAAGCCAAAGAACATGCACATTATCCCAGTTGACAATCACTCATCACTCAGAGACTCAGCATACACCCATATATCCACAGTTCGTGAGCTGAAATGCTCTCTCCAGGCTCCTGTTCTCCTGCACACTCAAAGACAGAAGAAACACAAGGCATTGTCTTGTCCATTGTGACCTCAAGGTCTCCACAAAGCGGTTAGTCACATAAAAGCATAAGGTAAGCTCTCAACAAAAAGAGGTCTACCTATGAATGATACCGCAAGGAGATTTGAACTCAAACTAGTTAAGCCTACCATGCAACAGGATAAAGCACTATATAGCAAAATGCAATCTAGAGACATGATCAACCCAAACACAGCCTAAACCTCAACACATGCTACAATGCAAAATAATTATAGCAATAGATCCAAAAGCATGTAACATGATAAAATTGTGGAAAGGCTAGTGCTCAAACTAATCATATCAACACAGTACATGTAGCTAACCAAAACTAGCACCTGAAAAGTGATAGCTAATGAACATCATACCTCTACATGTAAAGCTCATGGAGAAATAAGGTAAAACATGGCATAATGTTCATGAGGATCACAGACTAGCATGAAAAGTGGAATAGCCACCAAAACTATACAGAAAGCTAGCATGACATGATATACAAGATAACACATGCTAGACTAAAACAAAACATGATACAAGAGAAAATGTACATGCAAGAACTATACAAGTGAGCACATGAAAGACCATCTCATACCACAAGACATAAATCATGGATGTACAGGGTATGAGTGTAAAAGAAAGCTCACAAAGCTATAAAAACCTCTTTGGAGGCAATTCTAAGCGGGGTGTAGAGAACCATCAAATCTTGGTCACATCTAAAAGACCAAGTCCCATCAGGTGCATGTTCTCCACCCCGCGTCCTCATATCTACACACAAGAGGACAAAGTATCCCGAGTTTTGGATCCCGAAGGGTTAGCAAACATATACTTGGGAACCCTAGACTTGGTCACAAAACTCAACTTATCTTGTGGGTTAGCATGATGCAAATGCTGGTTCAAATGCAATTGTGAAACACCCTTGGATGCATTCCTCAAAAGGACAACTCAAGGAGAAGAACAAGTCGTACCTCGAGAAAAGAGGCAAACATCTTCCAAGGTTTTTGTAGAAGAACCAATAGAAGCACCATGAAAAGCATGACGTGGACCAAGAGAGGAAACACTAGAGGCATGTCCACGACCATGACCTAACCCACTAGAAAAGGAGTCATAAAACCCATCAACAAAAAGGGACTTCTTACTAGGAGCACAAGCATTCATGCCATGAGAAGGGCCATGAACCACCAACTTCCTAGAAGAGTGAGCTTGGCGCAAACGTTTGGCACGCCGATAGCAAAAGCTTTCTTGATGCCCATCTTTCTCATAAAAAGAGCAATGGTACAAAGGCCTATCAGAAGGCACACCATTCTCCGACAAGTGAGAAGTCCCTTGGGACTTAGAACAAGAAGCATCAACAACCAACTTGGTGCCAACGCTAGGAGCACACGTGCCATGGGAAAGGCTACGCGGCTTCCTAAACGCCTTAGCTCGAATACGTCACTCGTGTTTGACACGGCGGAAACAAAAATAGAATGAATGTCCATCCTTCTTGCAAAAGGTGCAATGGAAAATCGGATTGGAAACCCGAGTCCCAAAAATGTGAGAAGCACCTTTGTCAAGAGAAGTCCCTTGGACATCACTCGAAGAAACAACAAGGTTAGGAGTAGCTATGAAAGAGCTATCCAAAACCTTGGCACAAGTGCTAACGTCAAAAGACTCACGCGCAGCACAAGAACTCAACTCCGGTTGCAAAGATGCAAACTCAGAAATATCAACATCAGAGTTGGAAGAAATGCGTGACTCAAACGACTTAGCACAAAGGCTCTTGCATCTTTTGGCCAAAACCTCATTTTCAAACATGAGGCGGTCACAAGTACCACAAGGAGTGTTTCTCAAGTTTTCCATCTCCTTTTCAATGCACTCAGCATATGTGGTACGCAAGAGCTCAATCTCCTTCTCAAGGTTGGCACTCATATCATTGTGCTCAACCAACTTAGCGCTCATATCATCGCGCAACACCTTCAAAGCCAAAACTTATTTTTCCAAATCAATGCATGATGTGCACATGAGATCGGTGGAAGAAACATCACAATTCACATCAAGCAAAGAATCATGAATAGCACAAGAAGTAAGGCAAGCATTTTTATTCAAAGAGCACAAGCTACAAGGCCTAGAATTTATCTCATCAATTTCAGCCCTAGCATGCTCAAGTTCATCTACACATGTGGTGTGAGTAAATTTTAATTTATTAATTTCAGCAAGTAAAGACTCATAAGAAACACATGGTAACAAAGCATTTGACTTTAGCAAGGTTATTTCAGATTTAGCAGAATCAAGGTCCTTGAGCAAGTCAATGCAAACTAAACATGGTTTGGAAGCATTTGATTTCAACAATTCGTTCTCAGATTTTAAGCTAGCAAGAGAAAAGCATAGCTCATCATTCTTCCTAACCATGTCACTACAAGAGGTGCAAGGTAAAGATGCACTAGACTTCCAATGAAAAAGGCCACATTTTAACCTAGCAATAGAGCATTTCAACTTCTTGATCTTCCTATGCAAGGTATCACAAAGCTCATCATATCTAACGTTATCATCACAGCAAGCTTCATATCGTTGGGACAAAATCCCAAGACTAGCAAGAAGTGTACCTTTCTTGGCCTTGCCAAGTTCACAAATTCGATCCTCCGTTGAATGCTCATCATCTCCTAGGAAGTCCAGCAAAGCATCCACCTCACGTTCTGCCTCAAGAGCCGCACTCCTCCTTGCCAAAATGTCGTCCTCGGTCGCATGTCCAAGACTCAAACCTAAGGACAAAGACACACTAGAAGAAGAACTTAGTGCCATCTCTAAAAGAACTGTTAGTGTTAGCCAAAACACAAGCTCAACACCTCGACAAGCAAAGTCGGAAACACAACTGCTCTCAAAAAGGTCGCCTTCGCGGATCCGGAACCGGTTAAGGTAGAGAGATCCTTAACTGGCTCCGATACCAATTGAAGGACAAAAAATGCTAAAGCAAGGCGACCAGAGGGGGGGGGGTGAATGGGAGCCTAAAAATTTCTTCCAAAATTCCGGCCTCAGTCCCAACAAAAGCAACCCCAAAAGCTTCGGACTCAAACGTGATGCCCATGACCCTCGGAAAGAGGGTGGATGATCCCTAGGATCACAGCGAGGCACCACACAAGAGAGCAAACCAAAACTCTCAAAACTCCGAGTCATGTTCGTGCCTAAAAGACCCACTCCCAAACGTAAATAGAGGGCTACGTCGGGATTCCTCCAAATACTGATGCTAACGCATAGCAAAGATATGTAGAGAGGTTCCTAGGTGAACTCTAGGAGCAAACGAGAAGTTCCGAAAGCGAAGCCGAAAAGCTGGGAGAGCAAACACACTAAAGTGCAACCTACAGCCGATTCCTGGACAGTCCGCCGTCGGGCTCCCGGACTGTCCGGTGTGGGCCGGACTGTCCGCCACTAGGGGGCCGGACTGTCCGCCGGCAAAAAGGGCAAAACAGCAATGCTGCTGGACTCTCCCTGCGCGACTCGCGGACTGTCCGTGGTTCCTTCCCGGACTGTCCGCCGTTCACCAGACCGCGCACAGTGCTCGCTGCGCTGGACTGCTCTGGCCGAGCCCCGATGGCCGGACAGTCCGCCACCAAGGGGCGGACAGTCCGCCACTGCCCAGAACACCCAAAAACGCCATGGGACAAAACCAAAATCGATTGGATCTTCACCAAATCGAATGGGGCTGCAACCAAACTTCTCCCAAGTGTTCTTCGACATGTTGGGAAGCTAATCCTAGGATATCATCGCTTCAACCCAACTAATCCATGAGAAATCCGAAGAACACTAGAAAAGGGGAAGAAAGAAGAACAAAAACAATTTTGACCCGATCTACTTGTTCGTGAGGGTAGAGATGAATTCCTTCGGTGGAAATGTTCTCCTCACTTCAAAGAACAAGTTGATTCAAACGGAATCACAAAAGACGCAGCGTAGAGGGAGATCGAGTGAGGGGAAAATCATGGAGAAAAGAAGAACGCGAAGGACAAATTCAAAATGCGAATTCAACCACGAATTTGATCCTTGGATTCAGCGGAATGGATGATTGATTAAGCACTCGGTGTCGGGCTACAAGCCACTCCTAGCAACTCAAAGCTTGGATGGCAAAAAGCTCAAGAACAAGAGCCAACTCTCCTCTAACCCTAGCCTCCTCTCACCTAAACAAAATGAGAGTGACACCTCCAAGGATGGCTGTCCAACACAGCCCCTTCATCTATATATAGGCGCACGTCCAAATGACACAAATGCCCTAACATGAAGTACTAACCCAAATACCCCCTAGGGGTAAAACCGTCCAACTCTGGTAGTTTCCATCCGACGGCCACGCGCCTTCTCATCCTTTGCTTTGCCTCGACGCAAGCTCCAGGATGCTGCCACGTGCCGTCACCATCGACCGCCACGCCTTCTCACTGATAGCTTCGCTGCAACGCAAGCCTCTCGGTGCTGCCACGCATCGACCGTCCTTTTGGACCTTCCCCCGGTTTTGAGGCCCAAACCGGGAAACCTGCCAGCCCAGGTTTTGAGGCCCCAAACCTGGAAACCGTCCGCCCTGAGTTTTGAGGCCCAAACTCGGAAACCCGCGAGCCCAGGTTTTGAGGCCCAAACCTAGAAACCGTCCATCCCGAGTTTTGAGGCCCAAACTCGGAAACCAGCCACCCGAGTTTTGAGGCCCAAACTCAGAAACCGTCGAGGGTAGCTTTTTGAGGCTCAGCTACCAAACCCGCGCCGTAGACGGGATGTGGTTCGCACACCCCGACCATCGGCACCGATGCCGATGCATGTCCAGCCTCCACGCCGGGCATAACGCCTTCGCCTTCCTTCTTGACTCGGCCGACGGCACTTGCGCCGCACGCAAGCCCGTGTTCGACCTCCTGCCAAGTGCCACGACGCCATCGTCTTCATCCCGACTAGGCTGATGCACCGCACATCCCCAAGTGCTCTTGCTCATCGATGCGACGTGCCAGCTACCACAGCTGGTCCTCCGGCCTCTCGGTCCGTCGGTCCAAGCCTCACGTCCGCCCTTCATCGCTCTGGGTACATCGGCATGGCACGTCCGCCGCACGGCACACCCATCCTTCACCGCTCCCGGTCCGTCGGCACGACATGTCTCTACTTGACCTTCACCTCGCCATCGACCACTGTATCCGAGCTCAACACCTACACATCAACACAGCCAAGAGACACATGTTGCACACGCACACCAAACAGAAACACCACAACTCAACGCCACCGGTTAGTTGTAAGCATTAAGCACATAGCAAGATAATGACTCAACTGGGAAAAGCCTCAAACCTTCCTCATCAAAGTCAATCATTCATCATATATGTTCTCATAACGTGACAAAGAGTTAAACAAGTGATGGTACTCGGTAACAGATCGAGTCCCTTGTGTCAAGCTCATGAACTCTGCTATCTTCATCTGAGTTAAGCCTGGCGGAATATAATGCCCTCGAACAGCTTCTGTGAACATCCTCCAAGTGACAGGTGTACGGGAAGGATAGGTGGTGCGATGATGTCCCCACCAGATTCCGGCCAGTCCTTGCAGCTGATGTGCAGCATACTCTGCCTTTAACTCTTCTGTAAGCTAGAGCAACCGAAACTTCTGTTCCATGGTATGCAGCCATTCTTCGGCCTCTAAGGGTTCAGTAGCTTCCATGAAGATGGGTGGTTTAGTATCCAGGAAAACCTTGAAGGACCTATACTGATTTGGTTCAGGACGCTGGTGGCCGTGCGCCAAGTTCTCTCGCAACAAAGCTTCAATGTTGCGCTGGCTTCCCAGGAATTGGGCAAAAAGCTGCTCGGGAGTGGCTGGTGGAGGAGGTGGTGGATTGCGGTTGTCCCTGGGGTCCTCATTTCCACCACTACCGCTAGCTCCACTACGGGTTGTCGTCATCTGCATGTATTAATAGCAAGTGATCATTAGGCGGAGTTGCAATCATTGTAGAGAACAATAAATCACGCCAACTGAATTTATTCGGAAAACGAATTTGTCAAACAATCACAGAGGCATAATAAATTTCAATCTACATCGCAGCATCACATAATAAGATCGCTTAGTACATAACATACAAAAGCCAACACAAACATCCATAGTTTTGCCCATACATATGGGACTTTCCAAAGGTCTCGCACCATGTGCACATAAGTTTACTACTCGTGCTTACATCCAGCCCACAACAAAAGCAAAAGATCGGGCTTGCCAAAATACATCAGAGAACACTAAGCTCTAAACATACGAACTGAACTACTCTCTAGCGACGTCGCCATTATCATCATCATCACTAGACACATCCGAAGAACCACTAGAAGAGCTACGCGGGTCCGGGTCTTCCTGAGGAAAGATGGGATTCCTCTCATTCTCCCTGCGATGGATCTCCTCATGCAAGCGGTCATTGTAATCCTGCAGGTAGTGAAGTTGCAACTCTAGGTCTCCCACTCACAACCTCAACAGCCTGTTCTCCTCTGAAGCGCGTATGCCCTCAAGACAAACACCTCGGAGCGACTCCTCGGTCTCCCTCATGATCAAAGCCAAGAAGGTAGCAGACTCCTGCTGAATGTTGAGCTGATGGGTGGTCTCCTGCTCTCTCTGAAGTGTCTGGTCCCTTTCCATTGTCATACGTGCCAACTCTGCAATGAGGCGATCTATCTCAGCGGTATGCTCCTGCTGCCTCTGGTGCTGTGCAGCCATCTCCTCACTAAGGATGTGGTTCAACTGATCATGGCTGCGTGATAGACATCCATAGGTAGCCATGAGTGCAGCCATAGCACTCCCTGCTGGTCCGGCACAATGTTCCCTCTCAAGCGAACTGGCCTCGAGTACGGTGGCTCCTGGCTGATGCCACACTGACTGATAAGGATCTGCTGTCGGGAAGATACTGGCTGTAGCCTGGGCAACCACTTCCGGATGGTCCTCCATAACGTCCCAGAGAACGGTGTAAGCGACTCTATTAGCTCCATCCCATGGGGTTCTCCCCTGCAACGCGAACACTCGGCGGCACCAGATGTGATCCTGCTCATCATGGCTAGGCACGTCCACCTCCACCGTTTACATATGGCGGTCCTCAGAAACCTGCACCCGATGCCAATCATACTGTGGCTCCTGACCCTCCGGTATCCCACCAAGTGCAGCACCCTACAAATGATGGTAGGCATGCCGAACTCATCTAAGAAGTCCTCCGACCCCTCAGCAGTCCACGGTCCCAACATGTAATTAGGCCTCTTGCCTCTGGTTGACTTACGAGCTGTGCGCTTGGTACGGGCCATCTGTAAGAAGTTTATCCACACAGGTTTTCATTAGCTTGAGAACAACTTTTATTAAGGAAAACAGGACGGATAACCTAAGAAAGGAAGTAAGATTAATGCAAAGTTATATGATCATGATGCATGTGCGCAACATACGTCCTCACTGTCTAACAATCTAACGGCTAGACGGTGGCATACAATGTTCGCTCATAGCGTTAACTAAACGTACTATACGTTCGCAAGTTAGCGTACCTGCAAAGACCATTTCAGCTCTACCCACAGTATGAATATCATGCATTGCTGAAAGTAAATCTAATACTAACTTAGGCGCACACCCAGTATACGCGTAAGTAGTATATGCACCCATAAAACTTAAATACTCCCGCAATCAAATACTTTCACATATACTTGTGTGTAATAGGTATACATTCCGGTACCATTCAGGCACACCCCTAGATTGGCGGTTGTCCAATCATGCTCTCACAACTCACTTATTACCTTGGCGTAGAGGCAATTGATCCATACATTACTATTCCGAAGAATAGCACCCATACAATTTCACCCTTGCCGTATGGACGACAGAAAACAACAGAATTTAAATATGATGCACGACCCCAAAGTTAGTACTTAAATATGATCCATACACTCATGAACAGTAATGCTAACCACGCTCCGATGCCAGCTGTGACAGAACCGACCAATTTATACCAGATTAAGCATCGAACCCCTGTTTTCACAGAGATTGACAAGTACTTAAGCTCGTACAAACCCGGTAGTCCAGAAATCTCGAAGGATTTCAAACATTCAATATTAGCCAAGATCGTAATAGATTAGCGTACATGTCCACAAGGTACATTCAGTTCGCACATAGTTCAAATACATTGGAGTTCAACAATTATTACAAACCATAGTTTGGAATTTAAAGCGGAAGCAACATAGTTTTAAAACATAAGTTCATAGTTCACAATACGGTGTCATTGCCTGATCAGTCCACAAAAGCATCAGGAGAGGATAAGGGATGACCATGCCCATGGTATATTCACCACCCGAACTGGATACAGGCAGTTCTAACAGTAGCCGTAGAAGCACTGTCCATCTGCAACAACAAGGGATAAAACCCTGAGTACAAGAAGGTACTCAGCTAGACTTACCCGTCATAAACCAAAAATAAGGTGACACCAAGGAGTATGCAAGGTTGTATCTGGGGTTGGCCATACTTACCTTTTTACATAAAAGCATTTTGTTATTTAATAATCATCATTAGAGTATTAGCGGTCAATTTTATGTAATCCACCTGATTAACTAGATTTGCACCTGATCTAGAGCAATCACTTGGCTAATTTAATCAAACAAGAGTGACTATTTCGTCAATAGCCTTTCAGATTCAGTCCCTAACCATCTTTAATTCCATGAGTTACTACGGTAACACATGCTCAGTCAAGTTACTCATTGTCTAGGAGTGATGGCGATTATAATCGATTCCTACCAGCTAGGGATAAAATGTCTCACACTCGCTCGACACATCCGGCTACGGCAGTCGTAAGCTACCAGTTAGGAGATTCGAGAACACAACGCGCGGGACGGTCATGGGCCCTTCTACACCGAGGGTTATCTCAATGCCAGGTCGCTCAAGCTATAACTGCCCACGGTCATGCCAGGTCAATTAGGCCCCGCCTATCCACGGACCATGCCAGGTTGCTCAGAATAGATGCCCATGGTACATATAAGGCCCTGCATGTTAGGCGTCAACATCTCCGTCACCGGCTCGAATAACCTAACTCGGCTTCACGGGAGGTACCCGCACCTGCTCTATTAAGTGATTGACGCGTTCAAAATGACTGAGGTGTGCCTTCGTCGGGTCCTAATTGACACAGACGGGAGACTACCAGCACACAGGACCCATGCCCTGCTGCTCCTACATCCCGCCCGGTCTCAAATTAATTATCACATGGTTATTTCCATGGTAGCACCAGGCTAGTCATGATCAGTATCCACCTATGTGCGGGAGACAGGAAATCACCCGACTTGTACCGGTCTAAGCAGACTAAGCATATAATGGCCTAGACTTAACAGGGATATCAAGATAATAATTGTAGGTCGACAAGGATAAGTAATAATGCACCAACGGTATCAATCAACTCCTATAACTTAATGCAACAAACAAATCAAGTTAATTTCATAATGAATTTGCAAACTATAGGAGTGGGATGCTCCGGGGCTTGCCTCTTTCGAAGTCGGAGGGTCGATGGTCGCGGCACTCAGGTAAGTCTTCGACGTCTCCTTCTTCGGTCCTCTCGCCCAGGGTCTCCTCCGGACTCGGCTCCTCCGGCGGTTGCGGGTTCTGGACCTCCACTACCGACCCTGTATGATGCATAGCATGTGTGAATAAAAATGAATGCACATGGGATGCATTGGTGATGCAACATGGAACAAGATAACTTAGGAGATAAGCATATGTCATCTACTTCATTTTCTTTAACAAGGTAGTCAACATCATCCTATTATCACTTAACCACTTGCTAACACTTAATCATTTTATTTATCCTAGAACATCAACCTTTAGATAACAATTTCAGAAAAACCTATAAAAATTACTGAAGGTTGAAAGCGTACAATCTAGTCTTCTGTCCAAATTTCAAGCCATTTGGACTTAAACTCTACTCTCTATGAAAAAGACAAATATTACCATGAAAAGGTGCTTTGAACTACACACTCTAGCAAAAAGTGTCAAACAACAAATTTCCCATTTTTCAACTGAACTTCATAGCAAAAGAGAAGCATACAAAAATTCTCAGGTTCATATTCTTCATATTTTAATTACTACAAATTATACAAGAAAACAACATTTAATCATTTTAATTGCTACTACCAAAATATTTCACATAACATCCTCCTATCATATTTTTCCCAGAAACTATTCATCAACACAAACCTAACAAAACAAAAATCACATTTTTCTGAGCAATACACAGTTTATTAAGCATTAAACAAGATTTCAGCCTAATCATAAATTAAATACAACTGCATATAAATTTATCACAAACTGGACATATAATATTTTTCATGCATAGAACTCATCAAAACAAACTTAACAAAACTTATTTCACCTTTTTAGCATCAACAGAACTCAAGATATGAATTAAGCAAACTACAAAAGCATTTCTGAAAACTATTTCAACAAAACCCTAAAAAACCTTTCGGCCTAAACTGCTACGCGCACCCACACTACTGCACCCAAGCCACTGAACAGCGGGCCCCCGAGTCAACCCGGCCCCACCTGCCACACACAGAACAGGGGAGGTCGTTGACCGTGGCGAAGCTCGCCGACGACGACCCCTCCGGCGAAACCACCACCACCATTCTACTCCTCTCCTTCTTCCGCACCGATCTATGCTACCCACCGGCTCGGCATTGCGACGGACGAAGCTCGCCATCGAAAATGGCAGACACGGCGGCGCGGCTTTGCTACGCCGGCCGACTCCAGCCATCCCGAGGCCAACCATCCCTCGATTTCAACTCCGGTGACCCTCACAACCCTAACCCGAGGCTCCGAAGCCAGGGTTCCTGCTCCGAGCACCCGAGACCACAGCCATGCCAACTCCGGCGGCCATGACGAGCGATGGACGGTGGCGTACCGCAGTCACCAAACCCTAATCGGCTAAACCAACTCCCCCTTCTACTTCTGCGGACCTCACTGACCCTCGAACGGGGGCTAGGACAACACGAAACCCACGGGAAGGAGGTCGGCCATGGCGAACCGAGCTCGGCGGTCATGGCGGCCATGGCGGGAGCTCGTCCTGGGGCTCGCCTAGGGCTTTCTACGGGGCGCTAAGGACAGCAAGAGGTGTGGGGCTCACGGCGAAGCTTGGTGGGTGGTCGGGCTTGCGGTGAGGCGGCGGGACGACGGCGAATGACGGTGAGCGCTCTGCTTTTCCCCCTTTTCCCGCCCGAGCGCCGGCGAGAGCAGAGAGGAGGCAAACTGGAGGGAGTGAGGCGGCTCTGGCGGCGCGAGGGCGAGCTGGCGGCCTTGTGCTCGCCACGCCGCGCGCGGGCGCTGGCTCGGCCGGTCGCGGCACGCCACGTGGCCGAAGATGCCTGGCGCGGTCGACCACTAAACTCGCCGATTCAAACTGAATCGGACGATTCAGTTAAGCCCTGGCCGACTGATGGCCAAAATTCAAACGCGATTAACTCACTAATTACTCAATGAAACGATACACCGTTTGCTCCTTTGGTTAGAGCTATATGTCGGCTACAACTTTGGTTATAAGATCAAACTTTGGTTCGGCCTAGATTTTGCTCAAGAAAGCTCCAAAGATCGCTAGACGAAACTGTTTCGATAGTTTAAAGACTTAGGAAATTTTCCAAGTCTAAAGTCTCCCATTTCTGCCTTGTGGGTCCTAAAACACCTTGTTAAACCCATTTTCATGAGTTGGTCCTAAAACAACTTTTGTTCTACTCTAAAATCTACACACTTTTGGTTAAGGGCCCACAACCATGCAAAGCTTCTATCAAGGAAGTCTTAGTTAGTCAAAGAAAAGGACTCCTAGGGCTCTATTAAGGCAACTAGGGTTAGAGGCTTGGTTAGTGTTGGTGGTCCTTAACTCATATTTTATACCACCAACTTCATTATAAAAATATATAAAAATATTCCCAAGACTAGTGAATAGAGCTTTACACTAATGCATTCCACGAGTTTTGGTGATTATTCGCTTACAGGCATACTTCGATGGAAATGCATATAAAGGCAAGGAAAATAATGCATAAAACATCATTATGCAACACAAATACCAAGTGGCCCACCTACCATGCAATCCAGGGAATAAGAAGCATGCATTTTACTCATATATATACATTTATTGCTAACCAAGTTCCACATGTAGTGCAAAGTTATGTTTTGCAGACCATAAACATGCATACAGGTGGATAACAACCAAAAAGGCGCAATCCAACACGCCGAAATGCGCAAAATGAACAAGGACACAAAAAGCCCATAAAGTAGTGCATCAAACTTCAACCAGATTCAGACCCAGCACGACATTTCAGGCCAAATGGGCTTTGGCCCAGCCCACGGGGGCCCACAGCCACGGGGCGGCCGCCCCCTGGGTCGACCGCCCCCCCAGAACGACGGTTTCAGCCCAATTTTGTTGAGGCGGTGCATTAACTCCTCCCTAAGGCGGTTCCAGGTGATTTTTGCAGCGAAGTCCCTCCTAAACCGACCTAAAGCACCTATATAAGGAGAGGAGGAGGGGAGGCCAAAACAACAACACACAAAAGGAATAGAAGAGCACCTCTCTCTTGAGTAGATCCCCACTCCTTAGGGCCATGCCCTAGTAGCTTTCTAGAGTTGGAGAGTGAGATGTGAGGGAAGAGAGCGGGGAAGTACCGGGCTTGTCGGTCTCTCCCCGAGCTTGTACCTCGACGAGCCCTTGCCTTTTACCCACATCGGGATCCATACATAGTAAGTGTTCGTGGTTTCTACAGTATTATTGTTCTTTTGATTAGATAAGCTTTATCTCTTCTTGTTTGCGGGGTTCGTCATCCGTTCTCGTAGCGGATACTCTAGTAGAGGAACCTCTGAATCATTTGGAGGGGTTCCTGCGCAACGCTAGAGTAGTGATCAATAGCGTAGACGTGGTGTCTAGGCTAGGGTTCACCTTCGTTTGCCTCGTAATCCACGGGTGAGGGATCGGCGGCAGGTGGTGACAGCCCTGTTTGCCCTTAGTTTTCCCCACGTTCGGTTATGGCGTAGAGCTACACAAAGGCCGGAGTTACCTGGCAGACCAGGTATAAGCCGATGCCCGAAGTGAACAAGTAGAAGTAACGTTTATCTATCTTTAGACAGTAAAGCTTTAGCGATCCGTCTCTATTCCCCTCTCTTTCTCTACCCTTGTGTTGTCCTTGGACGAACTAGATAGAAGAAATACCTCCGTTCCTCGTGGAAATACGATACCCTGAATACCACTGGGTGAAGTGCTACAACGGTAATTCCGTGCGCTTGCGGATTCTTCTGCTTACGCTAAGAAATACCAACAAGCATTTCTGGCGCCGTTGCCGGGGATGGATCGTAAGGTCCATTCTTAGTAACGACGTTAGTAAGTGTCAACAAGTATTTCTGGCGCCGTTGCCGGGGAACGGTTGCTATTTTGTTCGAACCTAGTTCATCCTCGTATCTGTATCCCTTTTTATAAAAACCAAAAATATTTTCTTTTTACCTTTTCTATCATGAAGCCAACCACTCCAATTAAAAATCCGTCCGCTTCAAAAGGGGAGTTCGTCGAGCCAAAACCTTCTCCAAAACTTTCATCCAATGATGGACTCCACCCTTATTCAAAATCCATAGCTCGGGCACTACACTTCTCTGGTTTTCATAATGAAGATTCTTTTAACCACTTGCTAGATCTTGAGGAAATTTGCTCATGCCTAAGCATCCCAGGCATGACAAAAGAAACGATTATGTGGAAATTGTTTTCGTCTTCCCTCAATGGGGAGGCGAAACAATGGTACGCTAATGTCGTAGAAAGTGTGAATGGGGATTGGGAAGAACTTAAAAACAAGTTTTATCTTGCATTCTTCCCTAGATCCCGTATCACCTCTATACCAAAGGAAATCCTCCATTTCGAGCAAGATGAGGAGTCTATAGGTGCAGCCTGGGCCAGGTATTTGACGATACTACACGCCAGCCCAAACATGTCTTTACCCAAGAGCGTGCAATTGCATCTCTTTTCTACGGGTCTAGATGAAGATGCTGCCCTAGTCCTTGACAGGGCCGCTAGAGGGTCGTTTTTAAGCAAATCTACAACGGAACAGAGAAAAATCCTTGATAAATTCCTAGAGAAGCACACTTCTCCCGTTGTAGAACCAAAACCTCTCCAAAACAAGGGCATGTCAAGTTTTGAGGAGCTCTCATCAGTCGAATCAACAACTTTGCCATACATAGATTCAACTTTTGAGCCCTCACCCGAGCTGCAAACACCGATAATGCTTTATCCTTTGGAGTTTGCAATTGAATTCGAGGATTATGACAGAATCACGAACCTTCGTAGGTACGAAAAACGCTCGACATATGAAGTGTCCCCTAAAATAGAGCCATCAAAAGAATTGTTAGTGGAGGTTAAACGTTATTCTGATGTAATTCGGATTCTTTCACCCTCCACGACCATATCTTGCACATTTAGGGGAACAATTGTCGATGCTCTTCACAACCCATCGGTCGGAACAAATATCATGTCAAAATTCTTAGCGGAATCTCTTTTGGGTAACACTCCGCTAATCCCGACCGACAAACTCTTTGAAGGTCCGCCAGGGTTTCTCTGGGAGTGTTGTGGAGTTGCTAAGGCCGTACCTTTTGAAATAAACGAAAACGTGGTTCACCTAGATTTTCATATCTATGACATCCTCGAATTCGAACTTCTGTTAGGCCACCCTTTCGAAAAACTTTCCATAGAGAAACCATTTCGTGGGGGCCCTGATGAACAGTTGGGAGCGATCACTTCCGCCGAGTCTATCGCTAGTTCCGCAAATCCAAAGGCGAAGGAGCAGCCCAACGCTAACTCATGCGAGGTGGTAAAATGCATAGCTCCGTGCGTTTCGTTTGAGTTTCAATCTCATCCTTGCGAAACGATACGTCCACTACCATCCTTGCTCGAGCTTACTCCATGTCCCTCTGGCCATCATAACGTTGTTCTTGACAGCAGTCAAGTATCAACGCTCGTCTTTCATGATAGATCTTTCCAGTGCGGAAACTTTCATGGCATGGACATGTGTGAAGCAACAACTCTAGAAACCAAGCAAGAATCTGTTAATGAGCATGATAACTTCTCTTTTGAGATCCCTCATGTCACATGCTCACTTTTAGGTTCTCTAGAGTTCGTTTTGCTTCAAACCACATGCTTCTACGAGGATCACAACCTTCTCTTGATTCTCGTTGTCAAACTCTTTAAGAGAATGGTTGTGGATGCTTATGTTTATCACAAACATTGCAAATCCCGTAATTGCATGGTGGTGCTAACCTTGTAGCTTGAGTATTAATGCCAAATACTTGGTGGTGAACTGGGAATTACACCACCACTGTAGGCTGCAAGATGAAGTTCCCAAGGTCGAGCTTAAGACTATAACTTAAGCACTGCCAGGAGATACCCCGGATTATCCTAAAAAAAAGAGAGTTTTCCTAAATGATAAAAATAAAAAAAAAGGTTTTTCATAATAAAATTGAGCTTTCCCAGTTTTCAAACTGGTAGAGCCTTTCTTGTTGTTTCTTTTGTTTTGTTTCAATAAACAGGTACAAGAATAAGTGTGGGGGAGATCTCCCAAGTATAACCTTTCACACAATTGAGATCTCCCCAACACATTGCACAACATCGAGAAACCCAACATGGAGAAGGACAAGGTAAAAGGTTTTAGAATGGATTGACTTAACTTCCGGGTTGGTCAAATCATTTCTAACTCATCGTAAACTCCTTCATCTTCAAACGATGGTTTGTGCAAAACTCTATCCTCACATCTCCCATGTTTTGAAGATTAAAACTAAACAAATTAAAAAGACAAAACTTTTGACATGTCATCTCCAAGTTATCCTTTGATAAAATTTGCATACTCTTTATTCCTTGCTAATATTCCTATAACTTGTGAACACATTTCATAGGGACTCCATGCTATCTAAGTAATTGAAATATGAGATATAGTAGGATGAAAATGAACCTTGCTCTTTCATGTGAAGAACTTGGGATTTATTTTACAAAAACAAAGTTCAAATAGCATGCTCCTCAATGATATGAAAATTCCTACCAAAGCCATATCTAGTGTTAGATTTTAAAACCTCCAAATACTTGCAACTTAATACTGCATTGAGTTTTGTCAAGTCTTGTTGATGCCTTGTTGAGAAACTTATCATGCCCCTAAGATCAAGATTCACGTACACCCGCATAAAAAAAATGCTAACTCTTGCACTAAGAGTTACGCAAAAACATGCCTTTCCATTCCACCAAAATAAAAACTCCACCACTTGTGTTATGAACCTCTCTTCCCAAAATTCTTTTTTACTTTTGCAAAATATGGGCTATGAAAAAAAATAATCCCATGCCAAAAAGCATGAAGAAAAGAGAAAAGATGCCTTGCCAAAGAAGCATGTGCCAAAAAAAATGAGAGAGCAGAAAAAAATGGACAAGTGTCCAAATGAGAAAACAATGGGTACTTCGATGCCCGCCTCTCTCTAAAAAAATAATAATAAAGATAGCCCATATTTTCATAAGTTTCTAAAAAAAGGGGGAGAGAGAAGCATGACAAAGGAGTTCAAAAATAAAATAAAAAAATATATATACATATATATTCCCCATACTTGCACTTCTTGATCTAAGGGTATGGCATCTTTCTCCTCGGATCCGAGATTTGACTTAGCAAAATATGCGGAGTAAGTATGCCTTCATATCTTTACCTACCCAAACTCCACAAAAGCTTTTTAGGAATAGGAAAGAAAGAAGGCAACACTTTGGTATGCCTTGGTGAGGAACCAAACACATAAATGAGCGATTTGAGAGAATCATTTGAGGAGCTAAGCTATGGTTTACATTTTCAAAATTAAATGAAAACCCAAGTTTCTGAATTGATTGATGCAAGGGGATTTGAATCCATGTTGTTCCATCTTTCAATCACCCAAGATATCATGGTAGACACTTCAGAGTTCATAAGTGCAGGTGAAGCTTGGAATAACTTGTATGCAGGTTACATATCAGAGAGATGACCCATCTTAGTCCTAATCTTTACTCGAGGACGAGCAAAGGGCTAAGTGTGGGGGAGTTTGTTGGTGGTCCTTAACTCATATTTTATACCACCAACTTCATTATAAAAATATATAAAAATATTCCCAAGACTAGTGAATAGGGTTTTACACTAATGCATTCCACGAGTTTTGGTGATTATTCGCTTACAGGCATACTTTGATGGAAATGCATATAAAGGCAAGGAAAATAATGCATAAAACATCATTATGCAACACAAATACCAAGTGGCCCACCTACCATGCAATCCAGGGAATAAGAAGCATGCATTTTACTCATATATATACATTTATTGCTAACCAAGTTCCACATGTAGTGCAAAGTTATGTTTTGCAGACCATAAACATGCATACAGGTGGATAACAACCAAAAAGGCGCAATCCAACACGCCGAAATGCGCAAAATGAACAAGGACACAAAAATCCCATATAGAAGTGCATCAAACTTCAACCAGATTCAGACCCAGCACGACATTTCAGGCCAAATGGGCTTTGGCCCAGCCCACGGGGGCCCAGCCAGGGGGCGTCCGCCCCCTAGGTCGACCGCCCCCCAGAATGAGGGTTTCAGCCCAATTTTGTTGAGGCGGTGCATTAACTCCTCCCTAAGGCGGTTCCGGGTGATTTTTGCAGCGAAGTCCCTCCTAAACCGACCTAAAGCACCTATATAAGGAGAGGAGGAGGGGAGGCCAAAACAACAACACACAAAAGGAATAGAAGAGCACCTCTCTCTTGAGTAGATCCCCACTCCTTAGGGCCATGCCCTAGTAGCTTTCTAGAGTTGGAGAGTGAGATGTGAGGGAAGAGAGCGGGGAAGTACCGGGCTTGTCGGTCTCTCCCCGAGCTTGTACCTCGACGAGCCCTTGCCTTGTACCCACATCGGGATCCATACATAGTAAGTGTTCGTGGTTTCTATAGTATTATTGTTCTTTTGATTAGATAAGCTTTATCTCTTCTTGTTTGCGGGTTCGTCATCCGTTCTCGTAGCGGATACTCTAGTAGAGGAAACTCTGAATCATTTGGAGGGGTTCCTGCGCAACGCTAGAGTAGTGATCAATAGCGTAGACGTGGTGTCTAGGCTAGGGTTCACCTTCGTTTGCCTCGTAATCCACGGGTGAGGGATCGGCGGCAGGTGGTGACAGCCCTGTTTGCCCTTAGTTTTCCCCACGTTCGGTTATGGCGTAGAGCTACACAAAGGCCGGAGTTACCTGGCAGACCAAGTATAAGCCGGTGTCCGAAGTGAACAAATAGAAGTAACGTTTATCTATCTTTAGACAGTAAAGCTTTAGCGATCCGTCTCTATTCCCCTCTCTTTCTCTACCCTTGTGTTGTCCTTGGACGAACTAGATAGAAGAAATACCTCCGTTCCTCATGGAAATACGATACCCTGAATACCACCGGGTGAAGTGCTACAACGGTAATTCCGTGCGCTTGCGGATTCTTCTGCTTACGCTAAGAAATACCAACAAGCATTTCTGGCGCCGTTGCCGGGGATGGATCGTAAGGTCCATTCTTAGTAACGACGTTAGTAAGTGTCAACAGTTAGCCAAAGTGACCAACATAAACCTAGCTTCATTTTGACTCCTCAACAAAGTTAAGCTACTAAGGAAACTCAACCACTCCAAAAACAAGCTAAACAAGCATCACACCATGCACAAAAGCAAAAACTATCACATAAAATGGCACTTTACAAAAAGAATGAATCATGAGATGATGCTTTATGTTCATGAGATGCCAAGTTATGCATTTAGGGTTGCTAAACACCAAAGGGTGTTACAAGTACTCACCCTGTTACACACTAACCGGACAAAGGTCCGACCCACTTTCGCACACAAGCTGTGACTACCAAGAGGATACGATTCACCCAACAGGAACCATCACTACGGTCCTTTAGAGGTGCTTGA
Source organism: Coix lacryma-jobi var. lacryma-jobi (assembly GCA_009763385.1). Lineage (NCBI taxonomy): Eukaryota > Viridiplantae > Streptophyta > Magnoliopsida > Poales > Poaceae > Coix > Coix lacryma-jobi. Next base: position 46,610,557 of record CM019831.1, read on the forward strand.
TCAAAATTATCCCTTGAACATGGGTACTAAGAGTAGTACTCGGGCAGACCAAGTTCTCTAATAAGACTGTTAACAATTATTAGAGAAACGAAGTCATACGACCCAAACCCAAGTGCTAGAGAGCACCCGGATAGACCCGTCTAATAAGACGCCTGGTCACACATCCACAAAACGACCCATTGACAAGAAATTTCTTGCAATGCTGAGTCGACCATACACGAAATCTCGAAGATCAAAAGTAACTAATACTTTGATTCTTTATACATAATATTAATTGTTTACAGGTGATACAAATCACGACCAGAGGACCAAGGGGACTATACTACTCTACAAGATCAAGAATCTGCGAGTACTCCTCCACTACGGCCTTGACCTCCTCCTGCATCACCGCAAGGTCCTCATCGCTCTTGCCTTCAGGAAGCGTCATGAGGGACGACAGGTCAAAGGATGGCGCATGCAGTCGCCATGTCGCCAGCAGACCTTGCACCACTGAAGTTGCCATGTCCTTGATATATTGAGCCAGCCGCCCGGGTGCAGCTTTCACTCGATCAATCAAGGACTCGTCGACTCCTTTAGGGCGCGGAATCATTTCAAGGATGGGCTCGACGGCAAGCTCCTGCGCCTTCAAAGAATCCTGTGAAGTCTACAGGGACTCCTGAGACTCCTTCAGTTGCGCTTGGACGGCCTCCAGGGTTTCCTGCGATTCCTTTATCGACTTCAAAGCCTGCAGGAGGTCCTGATCAGCACCCTCACGGATCAGTTTGGCCTCTTGAAGACTACTCTGTGCGTTAGCATATACCTCCTCGAGTTCCGCCTTCTTCTGATTGAAAGCAGTCTGCCACCCGGAAGCCAGCGTTTTCGCATCTGAAAATACATCAGTCGGATAAGTGTCATCAGTTTGCCAAAGCAATAAGGACTCAGGACAGTACATTCAACTTACCAGCTAACTGCTTCTTGGAGGTTTTCTTGAGCTCCTTCAACTTCTGCTCTGAGGCTGCATCCTTGGCTACTAGCTCAATCTCTCGGTTGTTGGCCGCATCACGCTCGGCAACTACAACGTTGAGATTGTTTTGCAATTCATTGATACGGTTGTGCAGGAGCTGAGTGGCTACCTTTTGGCTAATTTGATCTTGGGCAATATAGTCTTTGAGCTGCTGATTCTCATGAGATAACTCTTGGCGAATCCGAGTGATTTGCTTAGTGCCTTTTACATCAAAACCCTCTACAAGAAGCAATAATGTTAGTACTCGGATGAGACTACAACTTACGAAGAGGACTTCAAAGGAATTACCTCCACAAATTGATAAAGCAATTGCTCAACTCCTTCAACCGAGTAAGATCCTGGTTGTACCCCAGAACGTCAAGTGTCGCTCCTTGGCGCGAGGACTCGGGGGCATCTTCGGACCCTCCTTGCAGATGAGTCGAAGCTTCAGCATTGACATCGGCAACGACCATCTCTAGAGTCGGTTCATCTGGCTGTCGAGTGCGGAAAAACCACTCGTTCAACACACGGTCAAATTCCAATTGAGCAGTAGAGCGGAAGATTGAGTATGGCACACCAACCTGAGGCAAAGGGAGAACATCCGCTTCAGGCGCTGCATCGACCTGGGATCTGGACGGAGAGGAGCCGGGCAGAGGATCTACCTGGCTAAAGATTGGAGGGACGCCAGATTCTTCCTTGTCCAGCATCTCCGACTCCTCTGCTGCCCGGGTCTCGGGGACAACACTTGAGGGTGCCGCAGCAGGCTTTGTTTTCCTACATCAAATGAACATCCATGCTAGTACCAGAAACACGCGGGTATTCTAAAGAAAGATTTGTGACTTACTTTGCAAGCTTCAATGCCCGTGGCAACTTCAAGAGCGGCTTCTTCAGCTGTGGGTCCGGAGCCGGAGCTTCTTCAGGAACCGCACCGCCTGAAGTTCCCTGGGCTGTTTCAACATCTGGATCAAACAAAGATATAAGACAAGGATTTATTAAATCCAAACACAGAGAGAATACAAGGTACTCGGGTTTCCCCTTACTAGGAGCACCTGTATTACAATGCTTTTCAGCCAATTCTGTGGACAAAAGTACTTTTCGACAAGCACGGCTATTACCAGTGCGAGCCTTCTTTGGTCTAGGTTCCCCGGTTTCTTGAAATGGAGTCAGAGACCTCTTCCGTCTACTCTCGGCTTCTGGGTCTATAAGCATGACATCAGAGTCAGTTGATTCTGAGACAAGCCAATCAAGGTCATCTGGAGAGCTTGGTTTCTTTGGAAGGTCCTCACTTCGGATGGGACCTCCTAGAGCTATGCCTCCGCCTTCTTCAGTTGCCGGAGGCAGGGGAGGACAATCATTGTTATCCCTCCCCTGGCCCTATAAAAAGAAGACAATTCGGTCAAGTCAGAAAGATATTTACTAAGAATCTCAAAGACAAAACAGCTCAACTACTCACCTGTGGAGGCGGGTTGATCTCAAAAAAGGTGGTCTTCACTAGGACAAGTTACTCACGACTCTTCAATAGCCGGTTCATCCTCCTCAGGATCTCATGGTCAGATAGCTGCTCGGCATCATGACGACCCGGGTCCTTCATGCCCAGGTACTCGAAGCTAAAATTGGCTCGTTGTTGGAGTGGGTGGATTCGGCGCGCGATGAAGTCTTGAACGATGGTGTACCCGTTCAATCCGCAAAGCTTCAATGCCTCTATCATGTCAATGAGAGGTTGGACAGTCTCTACCTCCTCAGCGGTAATCTTGTCTTTCCACTCCTGGCACTTCTGCGGAGGCCATCCATCATGGCGACGTAGAGCTGGCGGGGGGTTGGCCATGTAAAACCACCCGGCAGCCCAATCTCGGATAGAATCTGACAACTCTACAGTAATATACTATGTGGCTACCTCTAGCCTAAGCTGGATGCTAGCCCCTCCGACTACCTCTACGCTAGCATCACTGGGTTGACACTTCACCTAGAAGAAGTAGCAGAATAGAGTAAAGGAAGGGCAGATCCCCAGAAAAGCTTCACACAGATGGGTGAAGATAGCAATGTGGAAGCAGGCATTGGGAGTAATATGGTTGAGAGTCAAACCATAGTAATGAAGCAACCCCTGGAGGAATTCAGATGCTGGAAGCCCCAATCCTCGCTCCACGAAGGACTTGAACATGACTATCTCTGTCGTATTGGGGGTGGGAGCGCGATGGTCAGTGGGTACTCTCCACCCATCAAGCGGTTGCGATCGGAGCAATCCTTGCTGCGCCAAGTAAGCAAGCTCCGTCTGCCTGGTATCTGGCATCTTCCACGCTAAGACATCAGTAGGTGGGCATGGATGGCACGACCTCTCGGTGGTGGTGATCTTCGCTTTCCTCTTCTCCGCAGCGGCTTGCTTCTTAGGACCCATGTTGGTGACAAGGGATTTCCTACGCATCAACTTTGGTTTGGCTATAGGATTTCTGAAACTCCGAAGGCAATGGCTTGATGAAAGCGTGAGGACAACATTGGCCCGACAGTGGCTTCTTATAGATCTGTTTCAACAACCGTTCATCTTTTCCCAAATGACGTTATGAAACCGTTCGAAACCCTAACGGCTGGGGGACGTTTCAGACGGCGTCAGAGGCAGTGAATAGGTACACCTCAAGCAGACAATGTTACTTCTTTAACAAGACACAGTTAGTACTCAGAGAAAAAGACAAAGGACTTGGAAAATATTCCAAGTACCCGGATCTTATTTATTATTACTCAGAATTACAACAGAGATATGTGGATACATCTTGAGATACAACAACTACCAGCACAACTACAATCAGGATGTAAAACGCTACTCTAGTGTAATCAAGGTACAGAGTCTTGATGCCTAGTGCACCAAGGATTGGGTTCAGTGAGACGCAGTAAAGCAGACACAAAACCTTGGGTTGACACTATCTTTTTAGTGCATCCCAAGGCGGGTTTAAGGCACCGCCCCAGTACCCAAGGAACTCGAGGGAATGCCCTAACCCTAGCGCCCTTTTGACAGCTTGTGACTCCGAGGTTGTCTACGAGTGGAGTCACAAGAGTTCTTCTAGGCGCACCTCTGTATCCCTCTGCTCGCGACCACTTGGAAACCACCCTGGCGGATGATCCCTTCACAAGAGTTCTTCTGGACACATCAACTATCTTACATAAGGAAGATACCAGGGGGCTCGGGCATCTCCGCTATAGATACTACAATACTCATAGGACTCAGAGCAGTCATATACTTGAGAGGATATGGTTTCCTTGCTTCCCAGGCAGGGTATTTATAGGTGGTTCATCTTGGTCTATGGACATTGTCCACGGATATAAGTGACTAGAGAATCAATAATTTACCCTATGTACTGTTGCACATGTGGAGCCTGGCATCAGTGATAGGTTTGATTCCCATGCGCACTTCAAGAGGAAGACGACAAAGTTTGCAGTTGTAGAAAACGACAAGAACTATAAATATGTACAGCTGGAACAGTCAATGGTCAATTATTGCAGACTTCACAGTAATTTTTATTCAGTGGGGGTGATAAGAGATGTTTGTTGAAAACATTACCCACCTGAAGCTGGATATTTATTACTTAGATGGATTAAGCAACAGATCAGTGTCTTGTTTTTGTTTTCTCAAAACCTTTATGGATTACCCGGTAATATATTTGGAAGACCCCAAGAACCGACTACTTAAGTACTCAGAACTCAGGCTCGGGGGCTACAAGGTATATTCCATAAAGGAAATGTTTTTTCTTCCCAAGGATTACTCGGAAAGGGCTCAAAAGATCCTCAAAGTTATTATAAATAACAAGAGGCTCGGGGGCTACACCCTATGGGTGCACTTTTCAGGAAAAAGTGCACGCCATAGAAGTTCTTTGCCTATAGAGCACTTCAAGATTTCTCAAGATATTACTCGGAGATTCTCAAAAAGGAACCAGGAGGTAACGTTTTGATAAAATAATGAAGAGCTCGGGGGCTTGACGGACCAGGATGTCAGAGATATCATCAAAAGATGAGTACTCGGGTTAATCCTGGATGCCACGGGAGATCCGAAGACTTGATACAAAGTGTATTTGGATTAGGACTCTCGCTGTAACTTAGTCAAGTTCTTAAAGGAAGTCTTGTAATTAGAATAGGACTCCTCTGATGTAACCGACTAGGACTCGGTCTGCGCCTAGCTTCATCCGGATATATAAGGAGAAGCGGGCGCCGGCTTCTATCATTGAATCTTGAATCATAATACAAGGCGCACGCTGCCCTGGACGTAAGGTATTACGCTATTGAGCGGCCTGAACCAGTATAAATCGTTGTCCCTATGTACTCGCCGAGTTCTACGATCGCCGATCCCCACCAAACAAATCGTCTGAGGTCCCTCAAGACAAGTTGCCGGTTAACAAACACCGACACACACTCACAATGTGTCTCTCAGCAGATGGAAGTGGCAAGAACACTCTAATGGATGAGGGGGAAGAGTATAAATATTCCCCCCCAACCAGCCATCCAAGAGAGCACCGTACAGGTGTTTCTGCAGGGGCATCGGACGCTCTGATGCCTAGCATCGGACGCTCCGATGACCTCGACCAACGGTCGACTGTACAACCTGTCAAACAACTTAAAGGAGCATCGGACGCGGCCACCACAACGGACGTGTCCGATGTGGTTTTACCCTCTCTGGATCCTCTCTGCATGGACATCGGATGCTGGCCCTCAGCGTCCGATGCCAGCGTCCGGTGCTACCCCAAATTCACTCGCAAGTGAACAGTGGCACAGGCACGTCCGATGTGGCAACATCGGCGCGTCCGATGCCACGCACCAGACTGAACCCAAGTCTGAGTGAGCATCGGACGCGTCCAATGCCCACCAGGCCAGCGTCCGATGCCCTTTTCAAGGGCAAGACCAACTCGGATCGCGACGCGGCCTTAATGACTTTTCATCCTCACAACATAAGGCATCTCTCTGAGCTACCTAGGGCTATGAAATAACAAGTGTGCACCACACCTACCTCAATAGACTCATCTAGGTCAAGCTACTGATACACGCTCCCCTTTATTGTACGACCAAAGGAAAAACAAAGACCTAAGACTACCTAAGTGTCCTCCAACACCATGTGACACTTAGCCTAGTCTACCACCGTCTTCGTCGTCCGTCCTTTGAAAACCGAAAACGATTTCCATCGCCAGGGGACATGAACTCCATATGCCCGTGTCATCGCCATTACCGTGACCTAACTCAATCATGTTTCTGCAAAACACACGTTAGTCATAGTAATCTTGTGTTTCATCTAATCACCGAAACCCACTGGGGGCCAAGATGCGTTCAGGGATGCGCACTTTCTAGAGAGCTTGCTAGGAGCTGTCAAAAGAAAAGACAAGCTTGAGGTAACAAATTGTTCATTTGTGTCCTGAATTGGTATGTAGAGGGGGGCACCGTGGGGTTATTACACCCGTATACGCCCATGGCATGTCTTGGGCTCTCCTGCAGATACAGCCCAACCAGAAGGCCTTGCGGCCCGCGACCAGGCCGTCGCGGCCGCCAAGGACTCTCCTGATGACTTGCTCGACAAGGAAGATCCGAATAGATAGACCCGGATTCCTTGCCAAAAGGAACCGATTGTAATCTGCTAGGATTCGGCAAGTTGTAACCCTGCTCCCCGGCTATATAAGGCGAGTAGGGATCCCCTCCAAACTCACGCCATATTCCAATCCATCAATACAAACCAGCCACCAGAACACAGGACGTAGGGTATTACAGTGACTTGCCGGCCCGAACCTGTCTAAATTGTCGTCTCACGTCCCTTTGTCTACGCTCTGCAGACGTCTCGCACACCTCCACCGCTCAATCTACTACCTTGGGCATACCCCTCGGTAGACTATCGACCATATTTCATCGACAGTTGGCGTGCCAGGTAGGGGGTGTGTGCTATGACACCATGATCTGCCAAGCGGTCACTTTCCCTCGCTCCATGGTCCTTCCGGTGGCTGGCACCACTTTTCAGATCAGATCTATGATCTGGACCGTGGTCGACCACGTTCCAGCTCCGAAAATCGTGGAATCTGCGCAACTTCCTGCGCCGGACGCTCCGCAGTCCACCCGCAGTGTCACCAAGCCGACACGCCGCCCGCCAAGAATCGTCCCTTGCGACGACCTGATCGAAGCCATCGATCGAGCCAACCAAGGAATCGCAGAATGCATCGACGCCATCGAGGTAGCTCGCATACAGCTTTCCAACCGACCTTGCCTTCAACAGTTTTCAGGTACACCATCGGGAGTCTCCAACGCTCGGCCCGCCCGCCGCCCCAGATCGGATCCACGACCGCCTCGTCGCCATGTTTCATCTCCAACGACCATGCCCTTTGGGCTACGCGGCGCGGTCCCTACATATCAGCATCAGGGGCTGCGACAGCTCTCCGACCAGCTCCAGTCTTCTGGTTCCGACCAGATGCCTCCGACCAGCGTGCACGCCCGGATGACTCCAGCTCCACTCGTCGACGTGGTGACTCTCCAAGAAATCTCCAGCGACACCGTCTCGGCGACTTCGGCATCCGGATCTACCATGACAAACGACTCCACCTCCACGCGGTCTACGACCATTATCTCCACCGAATCCGAGATTGAATTCCCACCGTATCACGGCGGCATCATCTTCAACGTCTCCGCTGACAGTCCTCCACCGCTGAATGAAACGAAAGGCGAACGCGCCAATCGGGAGCAACGCAACATCGACCGACGGCGCCGGCGCGACGATGAACGACGCGACTAGGAGCGCCGCGACCGGGAGCATCACGATGACGACCGACGCCGGGATCGCGACAATGCTGGAGGCCGCGACCTCATCTACGAATTCGACAGGGTCGATGATCAACCCGTTTACCCGACCCCAAGCGCCAACCTCGCCGTCGTCTACAACGAACTCTCCAAGCTTCCGGTAACCCAGAGCTACAGAAGGTTGTCGCCCATGTCAAGGCTGCTGCCGTGCAGTGCAACGAAAAGGGGCGCTATCCCTCACCATCCGGATCGTCCTACAGCGGGACGCCACCAAGCCCACATCCCTCACGCCAACGGCGTTCGCCGCCACGTCACGACCAGGAAGTCTCCCAGGGCAATCGTGCCCGCGATCAAGCTCCGGCTCCCGACGCCTCGACAGGGCCCTGCTCTTTCACCTCCCGGCTCCGAGCCGTCCAATGGCCACAGGGCTTCAAGGTCACCACGATGGACAAGTACGACGGAAAGGCCAACCTGGAGCAGTGGCTCACCACGTATGAAATCACCATTCAAGCAGCCGGAGGAGGATCTGACGTGATGGCCAAGTACCTCCCCGTCATGTTGTTGTCTTCAACCAACAGTTGGCTCCACAAGCTCGCCGAGAACTCCATCGACACCTGGGAGCAGCTGAAGGAAGTTTTCGTCAAGACGTACAGTGCCACCTGCGTCCAACTAGGAACGCGCTACGACCTCCAAAACGTCCACCAGGAGCGTGGCGAAAGCCTCCGGGGCTACATCCGATGATTCTCCAACATGCGCCTCACGATTCTGGAGATTGCCGACGCAGAAGCCATCTCCACGTTCTCCAACGGTCTGCGCCATAAGGGCATCCACGACAAGATCATTCGGAAGAAGGTAGCCACGGTCACCGAACTAATGACGATCACCAACTCCTACGCCGACGCCGACGACGCCCATCGCCACCATGAACGCCCGCGTCGCCGGTCACGATCCCAGGAGCATCACCATTTTGATGATCGCCGCAATGAATGGCGCAATGAAGATCGCGACCACCGCTTCGGGCACCGCGACCGCCATGACGATCGGGATCGCCGTCATGATCACCCACAATCTTCCCGTCAGAGGACGGATCACCGTCGGCGCGACCGTCGCTACATCGCCAACACCAATACTCGGCCAAAACGTACCTACGACAACGACTATGAGAAGCTCCTCAATGGCCCATGTCCTCTCCACAAAGGCGCCAAGCAATCCATGCGCGAGTGCGACACCATCACCCGTAACGTTCGCGGAAGCGACGACAAGCGGTCGCGAAATGACAACGACAAGGACAAGGACGCCGACGCTCACGAGCCCACCTTCCGAGCACCGGCGAGGACACTTTCCATCTTCGGTGGCAACGTCGTCATCGAGACCAAGCAGAAGCGGCGCCAAGTACAACGCGACATCGCCTCGGTGGCGGCCATCACCGACGACCCCGCCAACGTCCGCCACCTCGACTGGTCAGAACGCCCCATCACCTTCTCCGAGGAAGACCAGTGGTCGGACGACAAGTACCCTGGGTGCTTCCCCTCGTCATCGACCCAGTGATCTGTAGCTGCCACTACCGGAAGGTCCTCATCGATGGTGGGAGCGCTCTCAACATCATCTTCGCATCGGCTTTCCGCGAGCTCGACTACTCCAAGTGGGACCTGTTCCCGGCAAACTTCTCTTTCTAGGGCATCGTGCCAGGGAAGCCTTCCATGCCCGTCGGGTAGATCACCCTCCTAGTGCAGTTTGGCATGCCCGACCACTTCCGCGAGGAGTACATCACCTTCATCGTCGCCGACTTCGACACCGCCTACCACGCCATCCTCAGTCGCCCGACGCTCTCCAAGCTCATGGCTGTTCCACATTACGCCTACCTCGTGCTCAAGATTCCGGCAAAGAAAGGCATCCTCAGCCTCCGGGCAAACCTCCAGGTGGCGTACGAGTGCGAGCAGGAAACCATCAACTCCGCCAAAACACGCCAACAGATCCAGGGCGTCCAAGACTACATCGCCAACACCGCCAAGCTCGGCCCCGACGATCTCGAGATCCCAGAGACCTCCGACCAGCGCGCCAATAAGAAGTCGAAGGACACAAAGCAGGTGACCCTAGTGGACGGAGCTCCGGAGAAGACTGCCGTCATCGGCACCAACCTGGACCCCAAATAGGAAGACGCGCTCGTCAGCTTCCTACAGAGCAACGTCGATGTGTTCGCCTGGAAGCCAGCGGACATGCCCGGAGTTCCACGGAAGTTCGTCGAGCACTCCTTAAACGTTTCTGCGACTGCCAAGCCGGTTCGCCAAAAGCTTCGTCGCTTCGCTCTAGACAAAAAGGAGGCAATTAGGGTAGAACTCACCCGACTCCTAGCTGCCGGTTTCATCAAAGAGGTGTATCACCCGGATTGGTTGGCCAATCCAGTTCTTGTACTAAAAAAGAATAAAGAATGGCATATGTGCGTTGACTACAACGACATCAATAAGCATTGCCCTACGACCCTTTCCTCCTCCCTCGCATCGATGAGGTCGTCGACTCCACTGCCGGGTGTGAACTTCTCTCCTTTCTCGATTGCTATTCTGGTTACCATCAAATTGCCTTGAAGGTAGAAGATCAAACCAAAACAGCGTTCATCACGCCTTTCGGCGCCTACTGCTACACGACCATGTCGTTTGGGCTGAAGAATGCCGGAGCTACGTACCAGTGTGCGATCAGGATTGCTTGAAGAACCTCATCCCGGAGAAGGTCGAAGCTTACGTGGATGACGTCGTCGTCAAGACTCGCACCATCGACACGCTCATCTCCGACCTCGAGGCAACCTTTAAGGCCCTCAACAGGTTTAAGTGGAAGCTCAACCCCAGCAAGTGCATCTTCTGTGTGTCATCTGGAAACCTCCTCGACAACATCGTCAGCCGCGATGGCATTCGCCCAAACCCCGACAAGGCTTCGGTCGTCCTCCACATGCGAGCTCCCTCCAACGTGAAGGACATCCCGAAGCTCACCGGGTGCATGGCGTCCCTCAGCCGCTTCATCTCTAGGCTCGGCAAAAAGGGGCTACCCTTCTTCAAGCTCCTCAAGGCTGGCGAAAAGTTTGTCTGGGATGCTGGAGCCGACCGCGCTTTTTCCAACCTGAAGAAGTACCTCACCCAACCTCCTGTGCTCGCTGCACCTAAGGAGAAGGAGCCCTTGCTGCTCTACATCGCCGCCACAAACTGGGTCATCAGCTCCGTCATCGTCATCGAGCGTGAAGAAGCCGGCCCCTCCTACCCCGTCCAGCGACCCTGCTACTTCATCAGCGAGGTATTGAACGACTCCAAAACCAGATACCCCCAGGTACAAAAGCTCCTCTACGCGGTCCTTATTACTGCACGCAAGCTACGCCACTACTTCCAAAGCTCCGAGCGGGTCACCATCGTCACGAAATTCCCCCTCGGGGACATTCTCCGCAACAAGTACGCTATAGGACGCATCATCAAGTGGGCCATCGAGCTCAGCTCCTACGACATCGCCTTCCAGGGTCGCCAGACCATCAAGTCGCAAGCACTCGCCGACTTCGTCGCTGAATGGACGGACCTCCAAACTCCAGTACCACCAGAAGCACCAAAACATTGGACCCTCTTCTTCGATGGCTCCCTCACCCTGCATGGCGCCGACGCTGGTCTCCTCTTCACATCTCCCTCCGGTGAAAAGCTCCGCTACGCTTTACGGCTACTCTTTCCAGCCTCCAACAACGCCGCCGAGTATGAAGCCGCCCTCCACGGTCTCCGTATCGCCAGTGAGCTAGGCGTCAAGCGCCTCATGGTGTACGGCGACTCTGCCCTCGTCATCAACCAGCTCAACAAGGACTGGAAGTGCTCCAACGACAAGATGAACGCCTACTGCGCCTCCATCAGGAAGCTTGAAGATAAGTTTTTCAGAGTCGAATATCACCACCTACCGCAAGACCGGAACCAGGCGGCCGACGAGTTATCCAAGCTGGCGTCATCAAGGTCTCCGGCCCCCGCCGGCGTATTTGTTCACGACCTACTCGAGCCCTCCATCGCCGAGTACTCAAGCTCCGCCTCGTCACCGGATACCATGACGCCACCGACAGGACAACTAGTGGGAACCACCTCCACAGCACCGCCCGACTGGCGCGAGGATTTCATCAAGTATCTCTCCGAGAACCTTGCTCCCGCAGACAAGACGGAAGCCGAGCGCCTCATTCGTCGCGTCAACAATTATGTCCTGGTCGACGGCGCGCTCATGCGCAAAAACTCCAGAAATGAAGTACTCCAAAAATGCGTCTCCAGAGAAGATGGCCTCCAGATCCTCTTCGACATCCATGACGGCGAATGTGGGAATCACGCAGCTGCAAAAACGTTGGTACGCAAGGCCTTCCGTGCAGGTTTCTACTGGCTGTCAGCAGTCGCCGACGCCGAACAGCTCGTCCACACCTGCGAGGGGTGCCAATTCTTCGCCAAATAAACCCACGTTCCTGCGTAAGAACTCCAAGTGATATCGGCCTCGTGGCCCTTCGCCTGCTGGGGACTCGACATGATCGGCCCTTTCTGACCAGCTCCAGGAAGCTTCAAGTGGATCTACGTCGCCGTCGACAAATTCTCCAAGTGGATCGAAGCGAAGCCAATAACCAAAGCGACAGCCGAGAACGCTGTCTCCTTCATCGACGAGATAATTCATCGCTTCGGTCTCCTGAACTCCATCATCACCGACCTTGGCTCCAACTTCACCGGCAACGTCTTCTGGTACTTCTGCGAAGGGCACGACGTCCTCATCAAGTATGTCTTCATTGCCCATCCTCGGGCCAACGACCAGGCTGAACGCGCCAACGGCATGATCCTTGATGCCCTGAAGAAGTGCCTCTACCAGAAGGATGAGAAGCACCCTGGTCGCTGGATGCGCGAGCTCCCCTCCGTGCTTTGGGGTCTCCGGACACAACCCAGCTGCAACACCAACGTTTCACCGTACTTCATGGTCTTCGGCTCCGAAGCCGTCATCCCCGCCGATGTCGTCTTTCGCTCTCCGCGCATCGAAAACTACGATGAGGAAGCCTCCGACAAGGCTCGCTGTGATGACCGCCTTGAAGAAGAACGGCTGGCATCCTGCCTTCACACCGCCAAGTACCTCGAAGGAGTTCGCCGCTACTACAACCGCAACGTAAAAGATTGATCCTTCGTCATCGGCGACCTCGTCCTCAAGCGGAAACTCAAGACCGATGGCCTGCACAAACTATCTTCACATTGGGACGGCCCCTACACGGTGAAAGAGGTCACCCGACCAGGCGCTTATCGTCTCGCCGACATTGAAGGCATCGACGTCCCAAACTCTTGGAGTATTGAGCACTTCAAAAAGTTCTATGCTTAAGCGGCCCGCACCGCCCACCTATGATGATGAATAGGGATTAAGCAGCGTCTCCGGACGGCTCGCCGACCTCTCCAACGCGTCTCTGGATGACTCGCCAATTTCTCGAATACGTCTCCAGACGGCTCGCCGACCTCTCCAACCCGTCTCCGGACGACTCGCCAATTTCTCCAATATGTCTCCGGACGACTCGCCGACCTCTCCAACCCGTCTCCGGATGACTCGCCAATTTCTCCAATACGTCTCCGGATGGCTCGCCGACCTCTCCAACCCGTCTCCGGATGACTTGCCAATTTCTCCAATATGTCTCTGGATGGCCCACCGACCTCTCCAATACGTCTCCGGACGGCTCGCCGACCTCTCCAACTCGTCTCCGGATGACTCGCCAATTTCTCCAAATAGCCTAGCTGATGCTAAAGGAGTCTTAGAGCAGGGGCTACTGCCACCGCCGAACGCGTGCATGAGCGCCCGCCCTCTGCGCTATGGCAGCCAGTAGTCCTCCCGAGTGACGTCCTGACCTCTCTACGCGTGCATGAGCATCCGCCCTCTGCGCTATGAAGGGAAGGCTAAGTTTGGGCTGAGACCTCCGGAGGCTATATGTTCCAGTGCATGTATGCGTCGGTTATGCGCACGTTCTCCATTCGGTCTACAAGCAGCCTGACTAATGCCGATGAAAACTCAGAGCCGGGGCTGTTGTCACCACCGGACGCGTGCATGAGCGCCCGCCCTCTGCGCTACGGTGACCAACAGCTCTCCCAAGGGACGTCCCAACCTCTCTACGCGTGCATGAGCGTCTGCCCTCTGCGCTATGAAGGAAAGGCTACCTTGGGCTGAGAATTCTGAGGTTATAAGCTCAGTGCCTCGCATTCGCGCCACCCACGTGCTCGACAACGGTCTCCATTCGCTCATGTCACGCCACGATCGAGCCTCTCGGAAAAGACCCTGACCGTGGTACCTCCCTACGCGTGCACGAACGCCCGCCCTCTGCGCTATGGGATGCCAGCAGAGGTTCCTTGGGCGACGCCCTTGACTCCTACGCACAAACGAGCTTCGCGCTCTACGCTACGGATCCTGGGATAATCCAAGGCCGAACTATTCATCGCTATGGCTCATGACTATTGGGTATGCGGAATTCGGGGAACGAACAAAACACGCCGACTCGCTTCAAGTTTTGATTCAGTTTGCCCAAGAGTCTATTTACAGACTATCTCCTAACATACAAACTACGGGTGACCAGTTCCAAACAAATCTACATCGCCGACGAGGGCTCCGGCGGCAGGCTCAGCTTCTTCCTCCAGATGCTCCATCTCGGCCTCCGACGTGCTTGCCGCAAAGCCAGCGCCCAGCCTCGACATCTCCATCCACGGATAATGCGAACGAAGAATGGCGAGGCCATGAGCCGCCAAACTCTGTGCCGCCACCTTGGTGTACGCCTGGAAGCACCCCCACAGGCCACGCGCCTTCTGGACGATGTGGTCGCCGATCCGCCGCTCCTTCTCCGCTGGGAAGAAAGGCTCCTCATTGATGCATTGCACCAAGGGGGCCACCTCCTCCGCCAGCGACCAGAAGCGGTCATGGTAACCTTCTATCCGCCGCTCTAGATCTGCAAATTGTATTTGCACATTTTCGCGGTAAGCTGCAAACGCCAAAGCAAAGGGTAAGAAGACTACCAGCCTCGACCGCACTTCACCAAGAAGACTCACCGGCATGCATGGCTTGCCATTTGCGCACCTCCTCGTCGGACATCGCCTTCTCCTCGGCCAGGAGACGCTTCTCCTCGACCACTTGCATCGCCTCTGCGAAGACAACTCCATGATTCAGGACTCCGACCAGATGGCGTACTAAGCAAAAGGGAGTATAGCGTCGTCAACTCACATGCGGCAAACTCGTCGGCCTTGTCGGCCCGCAGCTGAAGCTGGAAATTCTCCTGCCCCTGTTGTTGGATGATCTCCTCAAGCTCCCAAGAACGTGCGTGGGCATCCTCCAGATGCACCTCCAAGCCAGCGAACTAGCCCTCGACGCGCCTTACCTCCGCCTGGAGCCGCTCGTTCTCTTCGGCCATCGGCGCCATCTGGTCACGCTCTTCCCCGACCTTCAACAGGTGCTGCAGGCAAACGACGACTAGAATGAACAAAAGCCATTTAAAGGTAAACAATTAATGGTGAACGTGCCCACCTGGATCTTCTCCAGCAACTTCGACGCGTCTCCGATGACGGCGTCCGTCGCCGCGCTCGCCGCCTCGTCGTCAACCTCAATGACTTCATCACCCTCGACGTGGAAGCGACAGATAGGGCGCTTGGTCGGACCCACCTCCGGATGCTCCACCTCCTCGATCCCTAGCGAGCTAGGCGCCACTGCCTTCCTCTTCGTTCCCCGGGCCCCACGACCCAAGGACCCGGCCACCGGTGCCATAGCTCCGCCCGTCGCTATGCCTGCTCCAGAACTGGCCCTAGGCGGTGGGGACGCAGTCCGCTCCGCCTCCTAAGGCTCGGGGACTTCACACGCCTTCAGTTACTCCACCTCCTGAGGCTCGGGGACTGCGGATGCCTCGACATCCTCCGTCGCCTTCGACGCCCGCTCCGACGAGGCCGACTTCACCGACCCGCCGATGTCAGCCTCCACGGGAGGGCTCGCCTCCCTCTGACCTCCGCCCTCGGTGTCCGGCACCTCCTCGGCATCTGCCGACCTGCAAGGGGAACGAACACGTTGTCAACACTCCAACCTGACCAGGGTAAGATGCACAAGACGCAAATGGGACACTTACAGGCCGGACACCTTCTTCTCCTGCGAGAATCGACGAGAGCGCGGATGCGCTCCACCACCCACGGACTCCTCCTGCGGCTTAGAACCATTGGCCACCCCGCCCGACGACTCCTGGGCCTCCGATGCCTGCTCCAGCGTCCGCAACGCCTTTGGCTTCGGCTTCGCCTTCGCTGCTCCGCCCCCGCGCCCCGCCGAGGACCCTTGCCCGAAACGGGCAATTAGCAGGACTTCATCTCCACTGTCAGACTCGTCGTCCGACCAGTCGAGGACAACGCGGCAACGTTTCACCGCTTCTTCATCAATGGTGAAGGCGCCGCCGGTCTCCAGCGACACCTTCTTCTTTTTTGCAGGGGCGGCCTGGCGCTTTCCCTTCGGGTCAGCGCGGGCTCGCCGCCCCCCAGACCGGGGCTCGGGGACTCGGCTCCCCTCCTCCCCGCTGCTCTCGATCTCCTCCACGTCGACCTCCACCGCGCCGCGACCGTCGTCGTCGACGTTCTCCTGGGGCGGGTCAACGCCTTTCTGCAACGCCCTCGACGGTGCCTGTGACACGAATGCTTCACGACCCTGCGTTACAATTTTTTGACATTCAGTATCCGCTTACGCATTTTAACGAACACACGCAGGGCAAATTCACTAACCTTCGGCGGAGGGTACTCCAGGGAATACGATTTCCGCAAATATTCCAGCTTCTTTCTTTTCGGCAGGTCGAACAGTACCCCGACCCGCAGGAACACCTCCTGCGCCGACAGGGGCTCCGGCGCCTCCCGCGTCTGATCATCTGCATCCCCAGCGTACTCGTACGCTGGGTGTGCCCTCTCCTTGCAGGGCTGGCAGCGCCTCTTGATGAAGTTTGATGCCACCGCCACCCCGTCAACACACCGTTTGTCGACTAGCTTCTGGAGCTCCTCCACCTGCTCCATCGCCGCTGCGCCAGGACGCTCCGACCACGACGGCAGCACCTTCGGCTCAAAGGTCGGGTCGCACGGCGTCCTCGACGCTTCCTGATGGATGTAGAACCACTTGGTCTTGTACTCCATCACCTTTGAAGGCAGCGACATCGCGATATACTTCTCCGCCATTCCATCCCGCAGCTGTGGTAGAACCTCCTGAATTAAGTGGCCCACATGCACCCATCATTGTCCTAAAGACTTCTGATTGGCGTGCACGAGTTCCAAATGACTCAAGAGATCTGTCGGGTGTCCTCGGGAAACCCGAATCATCCACGTTATATTCTTTTCAGGAATTCCCTCGTCAAGCATCACAGTATTACAACAGTTTTATAGATAAGATAAATCAGAGTAAAAGCGGAAAGGTTATATATATATCATAGATTAGAACTTAAAAGTTTACAAACCATAAGTACTTGATACATAAAAGGTTCGGAACTTTATATCACATATACCACACAACTTTTTGTTACTTGCCCAAGGTCAAACATCAGAGTCATCATCACTCTCCTCCACAAGAGTGAAGAA
Organism: Coix lacryma-jobi var. lacryma-jobi; assembly: GCA_009763385.1. Classification (NCBI taxonomy): domain Eukaryota; kingdom Viridiplantae; phylum Streptophyta; class Magnoliopsida; order Poales; family Poaceae; genus Coix; species Coix lacryma-jobi. Next base: position 46,627,864 of record CM019831.1, read on the forward strand.
ACATTGACCACCAAAAGGATGATCAATAAACTCACCTGCAACAAAGGTTAACAAACCCTAAGTACAAAAGTACTCAACAAGACTTAACCGACTAGAAAAAGAGGAGAAGACTCAGGTATGAAGGTTATAGGGATTCAAGGTAAGGCTTTAGCAAGATCAAAACATTTCTTTTGCATAAAAGCTTACTAATAGGAAAAACCCTACTTTCAAGTTTTAACTCAAGATTAAATTTCATGACTATCTAAAGATTCTCAAACCTTCATAAGCATACCACATCTTTAGTTCCCATCTCATAAAGATCCAATTATTACTACGGTGCGGGTCAGTGGATTGAGGCTCCATATCCGAGGAAACACGGCGATTCGAATAGATTAAACCCAGCTGGGGATTCAGTACCACACGACATATGTAGATCTTAATATTGCATATGTCAACCCTATCTATAGATCCTCCCATACAAGAACGTGTCCAGCGTCACCCGAGAGTACAGTACACCTCAAACCCGACTATCTCATAGCCCCGAGGGTACACGCTACTCCCGCCATCTCTCCACTCCCAATACGCGGTTGGCCGTTCTAAAGTATCGGAATAGCTATAGATGAGGCTTACCGCCGCATGTGGGCTGTACTCAAAGATCTCAATCACAGCAGGCCAACAACGATAAGGTCCTATGTTGAGTAACATTACAACAAGACTCCATTCTTGATGTAAGTTACTATAATTATCATGTTGTCTCAAGATTCAGTATTTCCATAACATAGCAACCATTTTTAAAAGCACCTACTATTATGAAGTAAGTAAAGCATGGCTAAGCATACTAAGTATTTTCATAAAACGGGTATCAAGGTTAAATATTGGAATCATCAAGATCGGTAATGCATCAAATAGGGTTCACTCAACTCCTATTCACTTAATGCATCATATTAACTCAAATGATATAAATAACTTTATAAAAATACAATGATAGGTTTAATGTTCGGGGCTTGCCTTGGTGATCAGCGAAGTCCGGTGACTCAGAAAAACCAGAAGGATCCAAACTCTCAGAAGAAATTCACAGTGGATCCGGTTCTTCCGAAACGAGATCTACACGTAGAAGTGCATATGCATGATCAATGAGATGTTCATGATATGATTAAGACAGGGTACATGTTCTTTGGATAAAAACAAACAAACTTAACTATCTTGAGTACAACTTTCCTTCATGATATAAAAACAAACTAACTTAGCTATTAAACCATATATTATTACTAAGCAAGTTTTATTATTTTCATTAAGCAAGGTTATGTAACTAACAAGCAACAAAAGATCATGTGCATAAAGGAATCCATAACCAGGGAGCAAATCATGCTAAACTTTCCACTGGTTGTCAAACAATTCCAAAAATCACATAAACCTAATGTAATTAACTATTTCTACTTATTTTATAAGTCATTTAAATAGCCTTTACTATGAACAGATCATACCTTATCAAACAGAGCTGAAATTAATCCTGAAGATAGATAACAGTAACATAAACGCACACGTCAAATTTCATCATTTTAGGAGAAACACAGAAAATTACATAATTCATCAAAGTTGCATTTATTAATTAAAGCACGGATTTAATTATCATAGCAAAGGTGCTCAAAACACAAGTTCTATAATTTTTATATTAGCACAGATATGATATCATCTAACACGTAATATATCATAATTAACAGAGCTATAGAATAATTATAGCAAAAATAACAAAACTAGCTACTGTGCATAAAACAATAAAAAAGAAAAACTGAAATCTATGCCTAACTGGTCTTTTGGCCCAGTCCAGGCGGCCCAGCGCGCGTGAAAGCCGGCCCGGCCTGGCTCTCGCCCGCGCGCCCTGGTGCACTTTTGCAGAAAAGCCCTTTGGCTTCTACAAAAACAACCCACAGTCCTGAGCGCTATTCACATGTGCCATGGACTTTGCAACCAGCCCCCTGCACCTTACCGTCTTCGCAACTGCGAAGTCCTCGACCCAGGCCAGAGAGGACGGCGGCGCACCGAACGCCGGCGAACCCTACGCTGGCCATCTCCGGCCATTAGAGACCCGACTGACTGCTGAGCACAAGCACCGGCAAGTCACTCGCAACCGATAGAGCCCCTAACCCTAGACGCTACCGCTCTGGTGAAGCCTGGCCACGCACAGCGGCGGACCAGATCACGGCGAGGTTGTTCCGGCGAACTCAGGCCGGTAGCAAGAGAACGGAGGGGCTAGGAAGCTCCAGTAGCTCACCCAGATGCTGGCTGCGTAGTTGGTTCGAGCGGAGGATGGACGGAGAGGAGAAGTCCACAGAGCGGTGGCTTGCGACGGCGAGCTCCAGCGAAGCAGACGATGTTCCGGCGAGACCTGAGCACCAAATGGAAAACCATCGAGCCGATGAGTATCCTGGGGTCAAGGCAAAACAGAAACACGAGACCGGGAGAGCAGAGGAGTGCCCGGATGGGCTGACCACGGCGAGGTCGAGCGCGTCGGTGTTTTCGTCTGGGGGGAAGAAGAACGGCGAGCACACGCTCTCTGAGGCGGTAGAGATGGAAGGGATAGGTTTTGGAGATGCGCAAGGAAGTAAGGAAGTTATAACTACGGTCAATTTTGGATGAGGACGCTCGGTTTGCAGTGAATTTGGGATTGGATTGGAGTTGAGCCCGTCGGTGCCTCGGTGGCGAAACGGCGACGGCGAGCTCAGGAGAAGACGCCACGGAGCAAAGGAGAGCGCCAGCAGCTGCTTAACTTCACCACGGAGTCAGGTGCATGCCCAATCCAGAGAGATCGGTGCCCTACGCGCTGGCAGCGCTGATCAAAGATCAACTTCCCACCGCCATGAATAGGAGAAGAAACTTATCCCCCCCTTTTTCCTTTATACCCTTTCGGCTATTTTGAAATTACTTCAGATTTTTGAATATAAGTTGAAAATTTGTTAAAATATCAAATGCTCAGAATTAAATACTGAACATCTTTTATTTTTGCAACATATGCAAAATATGCTTATATTTTGAATTAGGGTTTGAAAATCAAAAGGGGACATAGAAGGGCAAAAGTGTATTTTCACAATTCCTTTTGATTTCGTAAGAAAACTTGAAAAACTTTATACATCAAAGTTGATCCGTATCAAAAATGGAGCAATTTTTATTTTTAGAGCATATCCAAATTCTTTTTAGATTTTGATTTATGAAAAAGGGGACAAAACAGGATTTTTAAATTAATTAAATTATTTATTTGAATTTCAACCAAATTTGAAATATAACTCAATGGTGACTTGAAACATGTTCCAAATACACCTTTGAGACATAGTACCAAGGTTTGGTCCAAAATTCAATTACTATATATGAAATTACCAAAATACCCTTTTATAACATAAAAGCACTATTCACAACATAAGAAAACATAAACTAGGGTTTCAAACTTAAGCACTCCTTATCAACTAAGCACAAGCATGATAAATTAAACTTGTTTTTAGTGAATGCATATTTAGGTTATCAACTCAGATGAAATGCTAGTGCATATGATGACATGTCAGGTTTTAGTCTGCTTAACACCAGAGTGTTACAGCAGCTGGAGGTACACCGACCCAACGATATCCGATGACCCGGTGTCGTTGATCTTCAGGCGGAAGAAATGACGGAAGAGGTCGAAGTGGGGCTCGATGCCCAGATACGCCTCGCAGTAATGGATGAAGACCGCGATGTGCAACATTGTATTTGGGGTCAAGTTGCACAACGCGACCTGGTAATACTCCAGCAGGCCGTGGATAAAGGGGTGGACCGGGATGCCAAACCCGCACCTGAAAAATGCTTCAAAGGCGACAAGCTCGGAGGTGTTCGGCGTCGGCCAGTCCTCCAGATATGCCTCCCTCCAACCGCCGGTGACGCTGTCCAGGAGCAGGACGGCATAGATGAGTTCCTTGTAACACCTCAGGTGTTTACATGAATAAAATGTTGTCATGCCATCATAAGCATTCCATAGCATCATGTGCTAGCTCACCTTGAGATGCATTCACTAAAATGAGTTTAATTCCTAATGTGTGAGCATTTTGTTATTGCTTGTGAGGTAGCTCAAAACCCTAATTTGGAATGTCATTATGAAATAACTTGTGTTCATTCCTATGTGACTAAAGTCATGTAAAGGGATGGAACCAAGTTCAACATTTCAAAAGAATACAAAATTCATCTAGCTTAAATATGGGAAAATCATTTAATTTCCTATATAAGTTAATTAGCCCTTTCTAGTTAACTCAAAATCTGTGCATATTTAGGGGCTGACCCTAAAAGCTTTTTGGTAGATCTTGAGGAGAAGTACAATTTTGGTATTCAAAGTTTTCAAAGTTTCTGTACAAAATTTAAAGTAATTTTGAATCTATTCAAACCCTAAAATTGGTCCCTTTTTGACTTTAAACTTGCATTTCAAAAACTATTTGAGATCTGAGTTTGAGATCTACATCAAAGTTGTAGAGAATTTCAAAAGGAACATTTCATACATTGACCATTTTTCAAGTGTCAATGTAAAATCAAAAGTAATTTTACTTCTACTGCAAAACCCTAGTTCTGTCCCCTTTTCAAATTTCCAATTTGAAATGGATTTGAACTGTTTTGATCAAATTGACTTATTTCCAGGTGAAATCAGTCATGAGGTGTTAAAGCAAAGTTGTACAACTTTTCAAACTCTACATTTCATATTTTGGCAAAACTTGAAGTGTAGTTCAAAATTTCAAAAGTAATTTCAAAATTTCAGAAGAGGGGAGGTGAGCAATGAACAGTGCCAAGGGGGGGGGGGAACGTCCAGAGCTCACCAGCGAGCTGCTTCGCCTGCGCCATGCTCACGCTGGAGAGCATGCCTTGCGCCAGCGAGCTGCTTGCTAGCTTCGCGCGCGAGTTCAACACGTCGCCATCCTCTTCTTCAGCGTTATCGCTCTGCAGTCGCGCCGTGCTTCACCTTTCTTTCCCTCTCGCTCGCCGCCGCCGCCGTCCCTCTGCTCAGCTACGCCGGCCACGTGAGCGCTCGTTCGTCTCGTTCAACCGCGTCACCGTGTTCGCCTCGTCGTTGCGGAGCTGTAGAGCTAGGTCGTAGCCTCGCTTGCCCCCGCAGCCGCCCGGCGTGGCCGTCTTCTTCATCTCCGGTTCCAGGCACCACCATCGACGCCGCCACCGTGGTCAGCAAGCTCGGGGCCCTATCATCCTCACCTGAGCCTCGTTCTCTCTTTCTTATATGTTCTTGATGCTCTAACACCTGGTCTTTGACCTTATCTCCCTCTGTCTCAGCCGGAACAGGTCGTCGCCGTCGAGCCGCACCGCTGGAACCCGCCGTCGTCGTCGTCATCACCGTTCGGAGCCGCGTCAGCCTCGGAGACCTAGCCCGCTAGAGTCGTGGTGAGCCTCTGATGCTGATGCGCACGTTTGCGAGGTCGGTAGAGTTACCAGTTGGCCGGCGTGCCGCCGCCGTGCCGTCGTGTCCGCCGCTGTCGTCGTCGGAGTAGAGAGAGGTCGGGGAAGGGAGTTTGAGGGTTCAACGGAGACGTGAGAGCAAGGAGAAGGTGCTGAGTTGGTTGGTTTGGCCGGAGAAGGTCACGTTGCTCCGGCGTGCGCGAGCCGAAGCTCGCCGCTGTCAACCATGGAGTCGAGGACGTGTCGACGAGAATTCGACAAAATCCGAGGGCCTAAGTGCAAAGTCCTAGACTCAGAGGAATAGTGCTTAATAGTGTCAAGGACTTGGTTGTAGTTTTGTTAAAGCCAGAGGGCTTTTCTGCAAGATCTGCTGTGCAGGTGCGGGCAGGCACGAGTTGGGCCGCCTTGCGCGCGGGATGGGCCGAACGGGCCAGATTCGGCCTATCGGGGTTTTGTTTTTTTAAACGTTTTAATCTATTTTCTGTTATGTGCATACTAATGTTGGTTTTGTTATTTTTGTATGAATTATTCTGTTGATCCAAAAATCATGAAAAATTTTGTACATGTTCTATGAAATGTGTAGTTTTTATGAAAAATATAATATGGGCATGTTTTTGTATTTTGTTTTACAGTAAAAAATTATGCCTCTTAATTCTTGAATATGGATTCAATGATTTTTTATAAAATCAAGTTTAACTCCAAAAATGCTGAAATTTATTTTGCGCACTATTTGAATCATAACCAATCTATGTACCAAGTTTGAACTAATTTGAGCATAGTTTGCTGCACAACTTATTTTCCGGCTAATTAAAATTGCTTTCTTTATGATTAAATAATGTTATAAAACATGAAAATCTAAGTTCTTTTATGGTAAATTTAACGGTTAAGATAATTGAATTATCTTGATCTGCTGCTTGATGCAGGCAAATGTCACTCATTTAAACCATGTATGTTTATGTAAGTTGGTTTTGTTGGTTTGCAATGGTACCGATGGAAAGCTGTTGCAAAATAAATGTTTATAGCTTAGAAAATTTCCATCTTTACCATGATCATGACATGAGCATCTCATCAGGCATGCACTCTTTATCGTGTAGCTTCCGAAGTGGTCGATTGTCCGGTCGAGGTTGGTCCAGGGGGTCCGGAGTGTTCTGTTGATCCGGAATATCAGGAGTTTCCGACTTTTTCTATCAACGAAGGCAAGCCCCGGTTCATTTAACCATTTCCTTGGATTTACAATTACACTTACTTTCGATAACCTGATGCATTAAATGTTTATCAAATAAATGTTTTAAACCTGTTGATGCATGATTAGCCTTGTTATCGATATATTATTCCTTGATATCTGTTTTATGCAACTGATAGAAATGCTTAGCCTTGCTTTATGAAGCTTTTGGTAAATGTTTTCGATACTTATTGTTTTGGAATGATAATGAGAAAGAATAATGGTTAAGACCAGACGGGCACATGCATCGAACCTTGGTTGGTGTAGGGTGACCCGGATGTGTCGGTTTAGGGTTGACCGTTGTTGGCCTGTTAGATTGAGAAACTGTGAAGTACCGATCATATACTACGGTAAGCCCTACCTTGGTGGTTCTTAAATGAGAACGGCTAATCGCACACTGGGAGTGGAGAGATGGCGGGAGTACTAGCTACCCTCGTGGGTTAAAGTCCCGGATTGGAGGTGTACAAGTACTCTCGGGTGGCGCGGACCCGGTCTTGTTTGGAGGATCCGAGGTTGGGGTTGATATATGTGTGATCGAGGGTCTACATATGTCGTATGATCGTGGAAAACTCCCAGATCTGGTTGAATCGGTTCGAATCGTCGTGCTCCTCGGTTAAGGAGACTCAATCTTTCGACCCGCACCGTAGAATGAAAATGGAACTGGTTTACGAAAGAATGATGATGACCTTTCACTAATGTTCACTTTCAGTTTCTACCAAATACTTAAATGATTAAGTAAAATTTGGATCTAGAACTACTTTAGTAAGCTTTTATGCAAATGAAAAATTCTGTTGAGCCTACCCAAGCCCGCATACCTGTTCCTTCTCTTCTCTTGTCGGGTCAGCCTTGTTGAGTACCTTTGTACTCAGGGTTTGTTAATCCCCTGTTGCAGGTGACGTTCACGAGCAGCCCTGTTTTGAGGCCTGTTGCGTGACCGTCATTGAGGAGGACGTGTCCGGAGAGGAGTAATGCAACCCTTAGGCAGGGTTGTTTGTGTGAAATACTGTTTTAGTAATGTTGTCTCCACAACCTAGAGTAAAGTTTAAAACTATGGTTTGTAATAATGACGCAAGTTTGATCAACTGGTTTGTAAAACTTATGGTGTAATACTTCCGCACTTTTATCTCTGATGTATATTATTTGTGAAATGTTGTAATACTGCAATGACTCTTGCAATGATCCTGGGAGGTTAAGGAAACGTGGATGAGTCGGGTTACCCGACGTCACGTGGTGGGTCTTTTGGGTTATTGGGCACCGTGTATGGCTGTCCGAGGTCTGTAGGACAAGAACAGGTACACGTGGGCCTTATTAATCCAGGAGGTTCCGTCACAGCTGGTATCAGAGCGATCATTGCAGCAGTCTTGTAGTATTGTTGCAAAACTTCAAAATGATTGGAGTCAAAACTATTTAAAATTTTAGTTTGGTCCAAAATGCTTTTGACTTACCTTGTTCATGCTATTCGATCTATGTTCTGTCTTAAGTAGTGGATCGTAGATTGTTAGGTGGAGCAGCATGTTAAGTTAATTCTTAACTTGAAATTGTTGTTAAATTTCTACTCCTATATAAGGGAGTATAATTTAAATTTTATATGCCTTATGCGTAAGTACGCTTCATGCATCATGCTTAATCAACTTGTGGTATATGGTATAGTGGGGTAAGGGTTAGAATCCAATCCTTTCTTGCTATCCAAAAAATATTTTCCTTTATCTGCCTAATTCAAAATCTTATCTCACTAGGATGCCGCGCGGTAAGGAAACACCTCGTAAGAGTACAGGTCCTCATGGTGTACCCATGCACCAACTCGCATCCCGCAAGGAGGAAGAGTCCAGCAGGAGTCAGAGGATCAATGAGGACTTATGGGCAGAGGTTCGTGAGTTGAAATCCCAGTTGGCCATCACCTCTCGGGAGAAGAGTTTAGCACTTGCCAAAGCTGGAGGCATGAAACTCAAGCTGGAGGGGGCCAACAGAAGCGTGGTCAATGCAGAAAAACTCATGACTAAAATGCTTGGAGAACGGAACACCGCCTGGCAGCGAGAAGATGTCGCTTTAGCCCGTCTACATGAGTTGGAGGCATATGTGACAGATATAGAAGCATTCAATGACCAGTTACATGAGGAAGTCCATGTGCTGTATGATCAACTCCATCCACCTCCACCTCAAGATGCAGCTGAAAATGAGATGGGTACAATCATTGATGATGGAGAGGTAGATGGGCAGAGTGAGGAAGATCCTGATGTGGTTGAGTCTGCTGATGACAGCGACAGTGAGAGTGAGGGTGACGAGTGAGTCGTCTCCTACTAGAGTGTCAGGCGTGGATCTTAAACCCTAGGGGGTAAGGGCTATGTAATAGTTTAGCTGAACATGATCTTAAGCTAGTTGAATCATGTATCAGTTCTATTATGCATGAATAATGTAACATGAGTGTGTAAACAGTTACTGTTTTTGTATCATAACCCAGAGATCAATAAAGTTTGGTTTGTTTATGAGCAGATGCCTTGTACCCGTGCTGCTGATGGGACTGGTTCGTCTCATGATGGGGAGGGTGTTCCCAATGCACCCCCAGTTCCACCAACTCTAGCAGCAGCCATTGCGGCACTCATGCGTGCTACAACAGACAATGCACGTCTGCTACAGGGCCTAGTTCAGAATGCACCATATGGGCAGCGTGGCCGACATCATCATCAGGTCCAGGAAAGTACTTATCAAGATTTCACAGAGACCAGGCCGCCGGTATTCACTAAGGCTGAGGAGCCTCTAGAAGCTGCAGATTGGCTCCGTACTATGAATCAGAAGTTTGAGCTAATCCACTGCACTGAAACTCAGAAGCCAGCCTTCGCAGCCCAGCAGTTGAGGGGAGCTGCGGGAACTTGGTGGGCAAACTTTGAGGCTGCATAAGCTCCAGAACATCGCATTACCTGGGATGAGTTCTCGAGAGCTTTCAAAGCTCACTACATTCCAGCAGGTGTGATGCGGATGAAGGCCGAAGATTTCTTAGCCCTCAGGCAAGGGGATCAGCCAGTACAGCAGTATATTGGCAAGTTTAATCATCTGTCTCAGTATGCTTTGGATCATGTGAACACCGATGACAAGAAGCGCAGTTGCTTCATGAGGGGGCTGAATACGAAGATGCAAAAGATGCTGGCAATGTGTGACGATAATATCTCCTTCAATGATGCAGTGAATAAAGCTATATCTGCAGAAGAGAAGTATTTCAAGCATCTCAAAGCTAAAAAGAGGAAGGGTGGGAGTTCGACCGGATCGTTTGGTGGCAATAAGAAGCGCCAGCATATCATATACCACCCAGTCCAGCACAACCGTCCACAGTACCGTCCACCCCAGCAACAACAAGCCAGCTCACAGTAGTCATCCGCTAAAACTGTTGTGAACTCTAATTATCCACGACAGCCGAATGCCCCTGGCATTCGAACCCAAACTCCCCAGAACCACAATTACCCATGCTACAACTGTGGGAAGCCGGGCCATTTCTCCCATAATTGCCCGTATCCCAAGAAGAGTATCCCAAATACTCCACAGGGGCAAAGTGGTCAGAATTCCCAGCAGCGGCCACAGCAACAACCACAGCAGAATCAAGGCCACAATAATAATCAGAAGAATAAGACCGTCCAGAAGACTGGCCGGGTGTATTATGCACAAGCGACAGATATTCCTGAAGGGGAACCCGTCATGATGGGTATGTTTTCAGTTGCTCACCATCCTGCCGTATTACTATTTGATTCTGGTGCATCGCATACCTTTATCAGTAAGAGTTTTGTTGAAAAGCATCATATACCCACTGGGGAAGCACAAGAAAATTTCCTCATACACACACCGGGAGGTCGTTTATATACAAAGGAAGTGACGCATCAGGTGCCCGTAGAATTTGCCGGGCATACTTATCCCACTAATATGATAGTAATCAAGGATCAGGATATAGATGTGATCCTAGGAATGAACTGGATGTACCAGCAAAAGGCAGTGTTAGATGCCTTGCATAGAACAGTCAGGTTGATCATACCTAATAGTACTTCTGAACTCTTTATCCAACTTCCCATTCCCAAGAAAACCGTTGACCAGATGTGCAGCAGCGTCTGTGCAACAACAGTTAAAGAGATTCAGGATATTCCAGTAGTCTGTGAGTTCCCGGATGTGTTTCCTGAAGACTTGCCAGGGTTACCACCAGACCGTGATGTTGAGTTCAGCATAGAGCTAAAGCCAGGAACAGCACCAATATCTCGACGAGCCTATAGAATGCCACCTAAAGAACTGGCAGAATTAAAAGTTCAGTTGCAAGAACTGCTTGATAAAGGTTATGTCAGACCTAGTTCATCACCATGGGGCTATCCTGCTTTGTTTGTCAAAAAGAAAGACCAAACATTGAGACTATGTGTGGACTATCGTCCGCTTAATGAAGTGACAGTGAAGAATAAGTACCCTTTACCGCGGATTGATCTTCTGTTTGATCAACTCGCGGGCGCCAAGGTATTTTCCAAGATAGATCTGAGATCTGGGTATCACTAGATAAAGATAAGGCCTGAAGATATTGCTAAAACTGCTTTCACCACCAGATATGGCCTATATGAGTACTTGGTCATGTCCTTTGGGTTGACCAATGCTCCAGCTCACTTCATGTACCTAATGAACTCCGTATTCATGCCTGAGCTAGACAAGTTTGTAGTGGTGTTCATTGATGATATTTTGATATATTCCAAGAATCCACAAGAACATGCTGAACACCTCAAAGTAGTGTTGGGTCGTCTGAGAGACCATCAGCTTTATGCAAAGTTCAGTAAATGTGAGTTCTGGTTAGACAAAGTTCCATTTTTGGGTCATGTGTTATCGGCTGAAGCTGTAGCTGTGGATCCAGGCAAGGTACAAGAAATCCTTGAATGGGAATCCCCGAGAACTATCCATCAATTTCGCAGTTTTTTGGGTATGGCAGGTTATTACCGCAGGTTTATTCCGGACTTCTCCAAAGTTGCCAAACCTATAACTCAGTTGTTAAAGAATGAAGTCAAGTTTGTTTGGTCGGATAAATGAAAACTTATATGATGAATGATTGACTTTGATGAGGAAGGTTTGAGGCTTTTACCTGGTTGAGTCATTATCTTGCTATGCGCTTAATGTTTATGACTAACTGGTGGCGTGAGTTGTGTGGTGTTTCTGTGTTGGTGTGCGTGTGCGACATGTGTCTCTTGGCTGTGTTGATTTGCAGGTGTGGAGCTCAGATACAGTGGTCTATGGCGAGGTGAAGGTCAAGTAGAGACGTGTCGTGCCGACGGACTAGGAGCGGTGAAGGATGGGCGTGCCGTGCGGCGGACGTGCCATGCCGATGTACCCAGAGCGGTGAAGGGCGGACGTGAGGCTTGGACTGAGGGACCAGAGGGCCAGAGGACCAGCTGTGGTAGCTGGCACGTGGCATCGGCGAACGGGAGCACATGGGGATGTGCGGTGCATCGGCCGAGTCGGGACGATGGTGTCGCGTCACTTGGCGGGAGGTCGGACACGGGCTTGCGTGCGGCGCAAGTGCCGTCGGCCAAGTCAAGAAGGAAGGCGAAGGCGTTGTGCCCGGCGTGGAGGCTGGACATGCATCAGCATCGGTGCCGGTGGTCGGGGTGTGCGAACCACATCCCGTCTACAGTGCGGGTTCGGTAGCTGAGCCTCAAAAAGCTACCATCGACGGTTTCCAGGTTTGGGCCTCAAAACCTGGGCGCGCGGGTTTCCAAGTTTGGGCCTCAAAACTCGGGATGGACGGTTTCCAGGTTTGGGCCTCAAAACCTGGGCTTGCGGGTTTCCGAGTTTGGGGCCTCAAAACTCGGGGTGGACGGTTTCCCGGTTTGGGCCTCAAAACCGGGGGTTGGTCCAAAAGGACGGTCGACGCGTGGCGGCACCGAGAGGCTTGCGTTGCGGCGAAGCTATCGGTGAGAAGGTGTGGCGGTCGACGGTGGCGGCACGTGGCGGCATCAGGGAGGTCGCGTCGAGGCGAAGCTACCGGATGTGCGGGCGTGGCCGTCGGATGAAGATTGACCGGACTGGACGGTTTTACCCCTGGGGGGTATTTGGGACGAGTGCTTAATGTAAGGGCGTTTGGTCTTCGGACGTGCACCTAGATATATGAAGGGGGCTGCTAGGGCAGCCGCCAACCTTTGGACGGTGTCACTCTCATTTTGCATTGTGTGTGAGGAGGCTAGGGTTAGGGAGAGACAGGCTCTTGTTCTTGAGCTTTTCGCCATCCAAGCTTTGATCTGTTGGAGTGGCTTGTAGCCTGACACCGAGTGCTTAATGAATCATCCATTCATCTGAATCCAAGGATCAAATTCGTGGTTGAATTCGCGTTTCGATTTTGTTCTTCGCGTTCTTCTTTTCTCCACGATTTTCCCCTCTCCGGATCTCCCTCTACGCTGCGTCTTTTGCGATTCCGTTTGAATCAACTTGTTCTTTGAAGTGAGAACATTTCCACCAAAGGAATTCATCCCTTCCCTCACGAACAAGTAGATCGGGCCGAAATCGTTTTCGTTCTTCGTTCTTCCCCTTTTCTAGTGTTCTTCGGATTTCTCATGGATTAGTTGGGTTCAAGCGATGATATCCTAGGATTAGCTTCCCAACACGTAGAAGAACACTTGGGAGAAGTTTGGTTGCAGCCTCATTCGATTTGGTGAAGATCCAATCGATTTTGGTTTTGTCCCGTGAGGATTTTGGGGTCTCTGGTCAGTGGCGGACTGTCCGGCCCCCCAGTGGCGGACTATCCGGCCATCGGGTTCGGCCAGACCAGAACAGCGCAGCGCACACTGCTCACGGTCACTTTGACTGGCGGACAGTCCGCCGTTAGTAGGAGCGGACAGTCCGCGAGTCGAGCAGTGTGAGGCCAGCAGCGTTGCTGTCTTAGCAACTTGGCCGGCGGACAGTCCGCAGTGTTAATCGCGGACAGTCCGCGAATCGCGCAGGGGAGTCCAGCAGCGGTGCTGCTTTTGTTCTTTGGCCGGCGGACAGTCCAGCCCCCTAGCGGCGGACAGTCCGGCTCACACCGGATAGTCCGAGACCAAGAGTCCGGACAGTCCGGGAACTGCCTGTAGGTTGCAGTTGAGTGCATTTGCTCTCCCGACTTTTCTGCTTTGTTTCCGGACTTCTCGGTTGCTCCTATAGTTCACCTAGGAACCTCTCCACATATCTTTGCTACTTATTAGCATCGGTATTTGGGGGAATCCTGACGTAGCCCTCTATCTACGTTTGGGAGTGGTCTTTTAGGCACGAACTTGACTCGGAGTTTTTGGAGTTTTGTTTTGCTCCCTTGTGTGGTGCCTCGCTATGATCCTAGGGATCATCCACCCTCCTTCTAGGGTCGTGGGCATCGCGTTTGAGTCCGAAGCTTTTGAGGTTGATTTTGTTGGGACATAGGCCATAATTTCTGAGAAGAAATTTTAGGCTCCCATTCACCCCCCTCTGGTCGCCTTGCCATAGCATTTTCGGTCCTTCAATTGGTATCGAAGCCAGTTAGGGATTTCTCTACCTTAACCGGTTCCGGATCTGCGAAGGCGACCTTTTGAGAGCGGTTGTGTTTTCGACTTTGCTTGTTGAGGTGTTGAGCTTGTGTTTTGGCTAACACTAACGGTGCTTTTCGAAGTAGCACCAAGTTCTTCTTCAAGTATGTCTTTGTCTTTCAGCATGAATGTTTCCAAGGATGACATCTTGGGAAGAAGGAGGAGTGCAGTTGATGAGAGGGATTGCGAGGTGAATGATCTGCTGATCCTTCTACGAGATGACGAGCTTTCACCGGAGGATCTTCTATGTCAACTTGGCAAGGCCAAGAAAGGTACTCTCGCTTTGAGTCTTGTGACCTTGCAAAATCTTTATGAAGCTCGATCTAGGAATGTTGAGCTTTGTAGTACCTTGCGTAGAAAGGTCGAAAAGTTGAAATGCTCGATTGCTAGTTTGAAGTCTAGTGCCTCTTTGCCTTGCACCTCCTGTAGTGACATGGTTAGGAAGAATGATGAGCTATGCTTTTCCCTTGCTAGCTTAAAATCTGAACATGAACTATTGAAATCCAATGCTTCCGAACCATGTTTAGTTTGCATTGACTTGCGCAAGGACCTTGATTGTGCTAAAACTGAAATAGCCTTGCTTAAGTCAAATGCTTTGTTACCATGTGTTTCTTGTGAGTCTTTACATGCTGAATTTAATGAATTAAAATTGACTCACACCACATGTGTAGATGAACTTGAGCATGCTTGGGCTGAAATTTATGAGATAAATGCTAGGCCTTGTAGCGTGTGCTCTTTGAATAAAGATGCTTGCCATACTTCTTGTGCTAACCATGATTCTTTGCTTGATGTGAATGGTGATGTTTCTTCCACCGATTTCATTTGCGCATCATGCATTGATTTAGAAAAAGAAGTTTTGGCTTTGAAGGTTTTGCGCGATGATATTAGCGCCAAGTTGGTTGAGCACAATGATATGAGTGCCAACCTTGAGAGGGAAGTTGAGCTCTTGCGTACCACATATGCCGAGTGCATAAAAGAGGAGATGGAGAATCTGAAAAACACTCCTTGTGGTACTTGTGATTGCCTCATGTTTGAGAATGAGGTTTTATCCAAAAGGCGCAAGAGCCTTTGTGCTAAGTCTTTTGAGTCACGAATTTCTTCCAACTCTGATGTTGATGTTTCCAAGTCAGCATCTTTTCAACCGGAGTTGAGTTCTTTTGTTGTGCGTGAGTCTTTTGACGATGGCACTAGTGTCAAGGTTTTTGGATAGCTCTTTCATAGCTACTCCTAACCTTGCTAGTTCTTCGAGTGATGTCCAAGGGACTTCTCTTGACAAGGGTGCTTCTCGTATTTTTGGGACTCGTCCTCCCAATCCGGTTTTTCATTGCACCTTTTGCAAGAAGGAGGGACATTCGCTCGATTTTTGTTTTCGCAGTGTCAAGCACGAGTGGCGAATTCGAGCTAAGGCTTTTAGGAAGCCGTGTAGCCTTTCTCATGGCACGTGTGCTCCTAGCGTTGGCACCAAGTTGGTGGTTGATGCTTCTTGCTCTAAGTCCCAAGGGACTTCTCACTTGTCGGAGAATGGTGTGCCTTCCAGTAGGCCTTTGTACCATTGTTTTTTTGTGAGAAAGATGGGCATCAAGAAAGCTTTTGCTATCGGCGTGCCAAACGTTTGCGCCAAGCTCGCTCTTCTAGGAAGATGGTGGTTCATAGCCCTTCTCAAGGCATGAACGCTTGTGCTCCTAGTAAGAAGCCCATTTTTGTTGATGGGATTTATGACTCCTTTTCTAGTGGGATAGGTCATGGTCGTGGACATGCTTCTAGTGCCTCTTTTCTTGGTCCACGTCATGCTTTTCATGGTGCATCTATTGGTTCTTCTACAAAGACCTTGGAAGATGTTTGCCTCTTTTCCCGTGGTACGACTCGTTCTTCTCCTCGAGTTGTCCTTTTGAGGAATGCTTCCAAGGGTGTTTCACAATTGCATTTGAACCAACATTTGCATCATGCTAACCCACATGATAAGTTGAGATTTGTGACCAAGTCCTGGATTCCCAAGTACATGCTTGCTAACCCTTTGGGATCCAAGACTCGGATTACTTTGTCCTCTTGTGTGTAGATATGAGGACGCGGGGTGGAGAACATGCGCATGATGGAGCTTGATCTTTTAGAAGTGATCAAGATTTGATGGTTCTCTACACCCCGCCTAGATTTGCCTCCAAAGAGGTTTTTGCTACTCGGTGAGCATTCTTTTACACTCATACCTTGTACATCCATGTTCTATGCCTTGTGGTATGAGATGGTTCTTCATGTGCTCTCTTGTATAGCTTTTACATGTACATTTTCTTTTGTATCATGTTTTGCTTTAGTCTAGCATGTGCTATTTTGTATATCATGTCATGCTAGCTTTGTGTATAGCTTTTGTGGAATATCCACTTTTCATGCTAGTCTGTGATCCCCATGAACATTATGCCATGTGTTACCATACTTCTCCATGAGCTTTACATGTAGAGGTATGATGTTCATTAGGTATCACTTTTCAGGTGCTAGTTTTGTGTAGCTACTTGTATCCTGTTGATGTGATTAGTTTGAGCACTAGCCTTTCCACGATTTTATCATGTTACATGCTTTTGGATCTATTGCTATCTTTATCTTGCATTGTAGCATGTGTTGAGGTTTAGGCTATGTTTGGGTTGATCATGTCTTTAGGCTGCATTTTGCTATACAGTGCTTTATCCTGTTGCATGGTAGTCTTGACTAGTTTGAGTTCATATCTCCTTGCGGTATCATTCATAGGTAGGCCACTTTTGTTGAGTGTTCACCTTATGCTTTCATGTGACTAACCGTTTTCGTGGAGATCTTGAGGTCACACTAGACGAGACAATGCCTTGTGTTTTCTTATGCTTTTGAGTGTGCAGGAGAACAGGAGCCTGGAGAGAGCATTTCGGCTCACGGATCCGATCCCACTTCTTCCATGACTTGGGGTTCCATTCGAGCAGCTCTCCAGCGAGCACTAGCAGCACCTGTGCGAGTGACAGCATCAGGCGAGGGGGAGACGCCTTCGGCGAGGCAGGCGCCCCGGAGTTCAGCAGATTCATGCGTCCCCTCGGGTATCACACCAGCAGGCGGTCATGCGCTTCATGAGGTACCTCCTACACACTCCTGAGTTCGGTTTTTGGTACTCTTCTTCCTTGACCTCTTTTTGCTGTGTGGTCTTTTCGATGTGGAGTTTGCTGGCTGTCGCTTGAGCATTTCTTGGCTCTTTATGTGTGTCTTTGGTGCGTGTTTCCCTTTTAATTGGGGAAGCATTTTGCTTGTTGTATCTTAGTTGGTCTTCTCCGATACCCTTTTGTTTTGGGTTTTCCTTATAGGCTAGCTTTGCATGCATTTCATCAAGTATATCCTGCATTTTAGAGCTTCATGTATAGAGCAATGAGAATGAGACTATGCTCTTCTTGGTATGCCCTGCTTATTCATGATGATGCTTGTAGCTTAGGCTCCTTTTGATCACTTGATACATGTTATGAGCTAAGCTATTTTTGCAAATGATGAACTTGTTTAATCAAGTATGAAACCTTTAATTTGTTCACCATTGAGATTGGCAACTAGCATGGGTAGGACGTGTTGAGATCACTTGTGCTATCTTTTGTATGCTAGGTTGCTATGTCTCTTGCACTGAGTCATTCACTTGCTTGATTGTTCATATTGACCTTATGCCTAAAATTTGATCCAAGTCTAGTGAAATGAAAAGATCGAGATGGGATTGCATGTGTCAGCACATCACGGTATCGAGACTGTTTCTCATTGCACATTTGAGTTAAACTTGAGCCGTGTAGTGTAAGACCGAAACCGGTGCTTTAAGCTTCCGATTGCTTTTCTTGCATAGGCTTAGCCCGGTTGAAAAGTTAGGCAATGACCATGCTTTTAACCTCTCACAATCACATGCTTTTAAATATGAACTTGTGTTAATACCGCTGCAATCTCCGATAAAATTTGAAAATAACACAAGTTTATGCTTCATTCTATTGCATGATGATTGAACTTTGCTAGGGGTAGTTCACCTTTTATACTTAAGTTAGCACTTGCTCGATTTCCTGTCTATTCATGCAAAGTGCTATTTTAGTGGTGGACTCCTTTTCAAATGGCTTAAAACTGCTCATATGCTTAATTGTTCATATTTCGTATTCATTTGATCAGTTTGAGCCTTTGCTAGCATTTGTATTGGTTGCTGAAGTTTCAGGGCAGCACCCCTTTGAGCATCTTTTCATTCTGATTGCTATACACTTGAAGCTGTTGCATTGTGCATATCATGCATTTTTAGCTTAGTGTACATACCCCCAGCTCTGACACACTTTGTGGTCACTTTCAGTGCTTTTCATAGCCCCCATATGCTTTTGGTTGATGACTTGTCTTGTGTATGTGTCAACTTTTGTGGAAAAATGTCAAAACCCCTTAGCATGTTCCCTTTTGTCAAGGGGGAGAAGCTGTTTGCAAGGGGGAGTTTGTGTGTTGGCACAACGGGGAGAGTCATGCATTTTGGGGAGAGCTTTGAGCAAGGGGGAGTTTAGCTCTTTTATGTTCTTCACTCGGTATAGCTCTTTTATGTGTCTGAATTGGTATCCATCTTTTGGTATGGAATGCAATTGGTGTCATGAGCTTTGTTGCATAGCCTTTGTATGTAGGCTTGCTTTCAGGGGGAGTCGCTTTTGTCTTGCTGCTTCTTCGCGTGCTCCGAGTGTTTGTGCTCCATTTAGTGTTGAGCTTCTCTTGTGGTTTTTCTCAGTCGGTATCGAGCCTGCTAGTCGTGTTGAGCCATTTTTGCCTCTGTCTTGAGGAACTAGCTGTTTTCACCAATTCTTGGCTGTTTGTGATCAGTTTTGCGCTCTTACGTGTTGTTTCAGCCTCATTTGGTGTTGAGCCCATTTTCTGCCTTTTCTTGAGGGCTAGCTCATTTTTGACTTGGTTGTGTCGAGCCGTTGCCCATGTCTTTGGGAACCAAGTCTTTTGCTCTATGTGATCGAGTTTTGCTCATTGTTGATTTATTGCTCCGATCCCTTGCTTGGTTGCGTTGAACCGTTGCCCATGTCTTTGGGGACCAAGTTATGTCCATTTCAAATTGCCCCTTCTTTAGAATTTTCGGTCCTTCAATGGTCCTTCAATTGGTATGGCATTTGAATGGATAATCTTCTCATGACAAGTGACTTTGTTTTTGCCCTCCGATGGCTTTTGATCACTTGAATGAGATTTTCGGTTGTGGTATCTCAAACCATCTCTTGTGCCTAGTTTTTGTCAATTCAATCATCAAGGGGGAGAAAGAGAAAGAGAGAGGAAAAAGGGGGAGAAATTGACCCAAAACCAAGTGGATAAGTACCTTGGTCTCTCTTTTGTGATGATTGTTTGACAATTTTATTTGAGATTGGTTTTTGAGTGCCTTTTGGGATTCATGAAACTCTTGTTTATCTTGACTCTTCGGTTGTGTGGAGGCTTGGCCCGCTTTTCCCGTTTCTTTCGGGACCGAGAGCTTTTATTTGGAGTTTTCATGATCCTTCCTCATCTCAAGTAGCCTTGTGTTCGCTTTTGTTTGGCTTTTGGGCACTTGGATGAGGCTTGCCTCCAAACCCTTCCTTTGTGGTTTATTTTTAGTCAATGCATTCATCAAGGGGGAGATTGAGAACATATATGATGAATGATTGACTTTGATGAGGAAGGTTTGAGGCTTTTACCCGGTTGAGTCATTATCTTGCTATGCGCTTAATGTTTATGACTAACCGGTGGTGTGAGTTGTGTGGTGTTTCTGTGTTGGTGTGCGTGTGTGACATGTGTCTCTTGGCTGTGTTGATGTGCAGGTGTGGAGCTCAGATACAGTGGTCTATGGCGAGGTGAAGGTCAAGTAGAGACATGTCGTGCCGACGGACCGGGAGCGGTGAAGGATGGGCGTGCCGTGCGGCGGACGTGCCATGCCGATGTACCCAGAGCGGTGAAGGTCGGACGTGAGGCATGGACTGAGGGACCAGAGGGCCAGAGGACCAGCTATGGTAGCTGGCACGTGGCATCGGCGAGCGGGAGCACATGGGGATGTGCGGTGCATCGGCCGAGTCGGGACGACGGCGTCGCGTCACTTGGCGGGAGGTCGGACACGGGCTTGCGTGCGGCGCAAGTGCCGTCGGCCAAGTCAAGAAGGAAGGCGAAGGCGTTGTGCCCGGCGTGGAGGCTGGACATGCATCGGCATCGGTGCCGGTGGTCGGGGTGTGCGAACCACATCCCATCTACGGTGCGGGTTCGGTAGCTGAGCCTTAAAAAGCTACCATCGACGGTTTCCAGGTTTGGGCCTCAAAACCTGGGCGCGCGGGTTTCCGAGTTTGGGCCTCAAAACTCGGGATGGACGGTTTCCAGGTTTGGGCCTCAAAACCTGGGCTTGCGGGTTTCCGAGTTTGGGGCCTCAAAACTCGGGGTGGACGGTTTCCTGGTTTGGGCCTCAAAACCGGGGGTTGGTCCGAAAGGACGGTCGACGCGTGGCGGCACCGAGAGGCTTGCGTTGCGGCGAAGCTATCGGTGAGAAGGTGCGGCGGTCGACGGTGGCGGCACGTGGCGGCATCAGGGAGGTCGCGTCGAGGCGAAGCTACCGGATGTGCGGGTGTGGCCGTCGGATGAAGATTGACCGGACTGGACGGTTTTACCCCTGGGGGGTATTTGGGATGAGTGCTTAATGTAAGGGCGTTTTGGTCTTCGGACGTGCGCCTATATATATGAAGGGCGCTGCTAGGGCAGCCACCATCCTTTGGACGGTGTCACTCTCATTTTGCGTTGTGTGAGAGGAGGCTAGGGTTAGGGAGAGACAGGCTCTTGTTCTTGAGCTTTTCGCCATCCAAGCTTTGATCTGCTGGAGTGGCTTGTAGCCCGACACTGAGTGCTTAATGAATCATCCATTCCTCTGAATCCAAGGATCAAATTCATGGTTGAATTCGCGTTTTGATTTTGTTCTTCGCGTTCTTCTTTTCTCCACGATTTTCCCCTCTCCCGATCTCCCTCTACGCTGCGTCTTTTGCGATTCCGTTTGAATCAACTTGTTCTTTGAAGTGAGGAGAACATTTCCACCAAAGGAATTCATCCCTTCCCTCACGAACAAGTAGATCGGGCCGAAATCGTTTTCGTTCTTTGTTCTTCCCCTTTTCTAGTGTTCTTCGGATTTCTCATGGATTAGTTGGGTTCAAGCGATGATATCCTTGGATTAGCTTCCCAACACGTAGAAGAACACTTGGGAGAAGTTTGGTTGCAACCTCATTCGATTTGGTAAAGATCCAATCGATTTTGGTTTTGTCCCGTGAGGATTTTGGGGTCTCTGGTCAGTGGCGGACTGTCCGGCCCCCCAGTGGCGGACTGTCCGGCCATCGGGTTCGGCCAGACCAGAACAGCGCAGCGCACACTGCTCACAGTCACTTTGACCGGCGGACAGTCCGCCGTTAGTAGGAGCCGACAGTCCTCGAGTCGAGCAGTGTGAGGCCAGCAGCGTTGCTGTCTTAGCAACTTGGCCGGCGGAGAGTCCGCAGTGTTAATCACGAACAGTCCGCAAATCGCGCAGGGGAGTCCAGCAGCGGTGCTACTTTTGTTCTTTGGCCGGCGGAAAGTCCGGCCCCCTAGCGGCGGACAGTCCGGCTCACACCGGACAGTCCGGGACCAAGAGTCCGGACAGTCCGGGAACTGCCTGTAGGTTGCAGTTGAGTGCGTTTGCTCTCCCGGCTTTTCCGCTTTGTTTTCGGACTTCTTGGTTGCTCCTATAGTTCACCTAGGAACCTCTCCACATATCTTTGCTACTTATTAGCATCGGTATTTGGAGGAATCCCGACGTAGCCCTCTATCTACGTTTGGGAGTGGTCTTTTAGGCACGAACTTGACTCGGAGTTTTGGGAGTTTTGTTTTGCTCCCTTGTGTGGTGCCTCTCTGTGATCCTAGGGATCATCCACCCTCCTTCTAGGGTCGTGGGCATCGCGTTTGAGTCCGAAGCTTTTGGGGTTGATTTTGTTGGGACATAGGCCATAATTTCTGAGAAGAAATTTTAGGCTCCCATTCACCCCCCCCCCCCTCTGGTCGCCTTGCCATAGCATTTTCGGTCCTTCAATAAATGTGAAAAAGCTTTTCAGAAGCTAAAAGAATTCTTAACTGCAGCTCCAGTCTTAGCCCAACCCAATATTGAGAAGCCGTTTGATGTGTATTGTGATGCTTCTGGTATCGGGATTGGTTGTGTTTTGATGCAAGAGGGCAGAGTGATAGCTTATTCATCCAGACAGTTGAAACGTCATGAAGAACACTATCCAACTCATGACTTAGAGTTAGCAGCAGTTGTTCACGCCTTAAAGATTTGGCGTCATGACCTCTTGGGCAACACATGTCACATATACACCGACCACAAGAGTCTAAAATATATATTCACTCAGTCGGAGTTGAATATGCGACAACGAAGGTGGTTAGAACTAATCAAGGATTATGATCTTGAAGTGCATTACCATCCCAGAAAGGCAAATGTTGTAGCCGATGCTCTTAGTAGGAAGGTTCGTTGCAACTGTATCACTGTCAGACCAGTAGATCTTACTCTTTGTTCCGAGTTAGAAAAACTGGGTATTCAGATGATCACTCAGGGCAGTTTGACTAATATATCAGTTCAGTCATCTATCAAAGATCAGATTGTAGCTGCTCAGAAAGAAAACAAGGGTATTGTTCACCTCAAAGAGAAGGCCAAGGCAGACAAAGCTTCTTGCTTCCGAGTCGATGAAGCAGGAGTGGTCTGGTTCAAAGATAGACTGGTCGTTCCAAAGAATCCTGAGTTGAGGAAACAGATTCTGGATGAAGCTCATCTTATCCCGTTTGCGATTCATCCGAGAAGTACAAAAATGTACCAGGATCTTAGGCAAAGATTCTGGTGGACTAAGATGAAAATCGAAATTGCAAAGTATGTAGCCAAATGTGATACTTGTCAGAAAGTTAAAGCCATTCATCTTAAGTTAGCGGGTGAACTGCAGCCATTGCCAATTCCTGCTTGGAAATGGGAGGACATCAGTATGGACTTTATTGTTGGTTTACCAAGAACATCCAAGGGCTACGACTCTATTTGGGTTATAGTAGATCGTCTAACCAAGGTTTCGCATTTTATACCAGTCAAGACCATCTACTCGGCATCCACATATGCCAAGATATACTTTCAGAGGATTATGAGTTTGCATGGAGTTCCGAAGACTATTGTCTCAGATAGGGGTACTCAGTTTGTTTCAAAATTCTGGGAAAGTCTACATGAGTCTCTGGGCACTAAACTCTTACACAGTACAGCTTACCATCCACAAACAGGGGGGCAGACTGAAAGAGTAAATCAAATATTAGAAGATATGCTCAGGGCGTGTGCTCTTAACTTTCCATTTAAGTGGGATCAGTGCTTACCATTAGCAGAGTTCTCATACAACAATAGCTATCAAGAGAGTATCCGTATGGCACCATTTGAAGCTTTATATGGCAGAAGGTGTCGGACTCCTTTACATTGGTCCGAGCCTGGTGAAAGATGGTTCTTTGGTGTCAATCTAGTTTAAGAGACCGAACAGAAGGTCAAACTCATACAAAGAAATATGAAAATAGCACAATCTCGACAGAAAAGCTATGCAGACAAAAGGCGTAGACCTTTGACGTTTACCAAAGGAGATTTTGTGTATTTAAAGGTGTCACCCACCAAGGGTGTTTATCGTTTCGGGGTCAAAGGAAAACTTGCCCCCCGTTACATTGGACCATTTCAAATCCTGGCCAAGTGTGGCAAAGTGGCATACCGCATTCAACTACCAGTTCATCTGTCAGAGGTTCATAATGTGTTTCACATCTCTCAGCTGAAGAAGTGTCTACGAGTTCCTGACCAAGTGATTGATGTTGAAGGGGTACAACTTGAGCCTGATAAGACATACTCAGAGTATCCCATCAAAATTCTTGATCAGCGAGATAGAGTAACTCGACGACACACACACAGGTTCTATAAAGTTCAATGGAGTCAGCATTCTGAGGAGGAAGCAACTTGGGAAACCGAAGAATTCCTAATAGAGTAGTTTCCTGAATTCTATGCAACCATACAGTCAGGGCAGTGAAAGAGGTTGACAATAGAACGTGTTTCTAGTTTTTGTAAAAAGTCTGTAATCTTTATCCCCGTATCCCACAACTTTAAGAGTTACTTTGGTTTGTGGTTAAATCTCGGGTCGAGATTTCTTTTAGGGGGAAAGGATGTAACACCTCAGGTGTTTACATGAATAAAATATTGTCATGTCATCATAAGCATTCCATAGAATCATGTGCTAGCTCACCTTGAGATGCATTCACTAAAATGAGTTTAATTCCTAATGTGTGAGCATTTTGTTATTGCTTGTGAGGTTGCTCAAAACCCTAATTTGGAATGTCATTATGAAATAACTTGTGTTCATTCCTATGTGACTAAAGTCATGTAAAGGCATGGAACCAAGTTCAACATTTCAAAAGAATACAAAATTCATCTAGCTTAAATATGGGAAAATCATTTAATTTCCTATATAAGTTAATTAGCCCTTTCTAGTTAACTCAAAATCTGTGCATATTTAGGGGCTGACCCTAAAAGCTTTTTGGTAGATCTTGAGGAGAAGTACAACTTTGGTATTCAAAGTTTTCAAAGTTTCTGTACAAAATTTAAAGTAATTTTGAATCTATTCAAACCCTAAAAATGGTCCCTTTTTGACTTTAAACTTGCATTTCAAAAACTATTTGAGATCTGAGTTTGAGATCTACATCAAAGTTGTAGAGAATTTCAAAAGGAACATTTCATACATTGACCATTTTTCAAGTGTCAATATAAAATCAAAAGTAATTTTACTTCTACTGCAAAACCATAGTTCTGTCCCCTTTTCAAATTTCCAATTTGAAATGGATTTGAAATGTTTTGATCAAATTGACTTATTTCCATTTGAAATCAGGCATGAGGTGTTAAAGCAAAGTTGTACAACTTTTCAAACTCTACATTTCATATTTTGGCAAAACTTGAAGTGTAGTTCAAAATTTCAAAAGTAATTTCAAAATTTCAGAAGAGGGGAGGTGAGCAATGAACAGTGCCAAGGGGGGAGGGGAAACGTCCAGAGCTCGCCAGCGAGCTGCTTCGCCAGTGCCGTGCTCGCGCTGGAGAGCATGCCTTGCGCCAGCGAGCTGCTTGCTAGCTTCGCGCGCGAGTTCAACACGTCGCCATCCTCTTCTTCAGCGTTATCGCTCTGCAGTCGCGTCGTGCTTCACCTTTCTTTCCCTCTCGCTCGCAGCCGCCGCCGTCCCTCTGCTCAGCTACGCCGGCCACATGAGCGCTCGTTCGTCCCGTTCAACCGCGTCACCGTGTTCGCCTCATCGTTGCGGAGCTGTAGAGCTAGGTCGTAGCCTCGCTCGCCCCCCTAGCTGCCCGGCGTGGCCGCCTTCTTCATCTCCGGTTCCAGGCACCACCATCGACGCCGCCACCGTGGTCAGCAAGCTCGGGGCCCTATCATCCTCACCTGAGCCTCGTTCTCTCTTTCTTATCTGTTTTTGATGCTCTAACACCCGGTCTTTGACCTTATCTCCCTCTGTCTCAGCCGGAACAGGTCGTCGCCGTCGAGCCGCACCGCTGGAACCCGTCGTCGTCGTCGTCATCACCGTTCGGAGCCGCGTCAACCTCGGAGACCTAGCCCGCTAGAGTCGTGGTGAGCCTCTGATGCTGATGCGCACGTTTGCGAGGTCGGTAGAGTTACCAGTTGGCCGGCGTGCCATCGCCGTGCCGTCGCGTCCGCCGCTGTCGTCGTCGGAGTAGAGAGAGAGGTCGGGGAAGGGAGTTTGAGGGTTCAACGGAGACGTGAGAGCAAGGAGAAGGTGCTGAGTTGGTTGGTTTGGCCGGAGAAGGTCACGTTGCTCCGGCGTGCGCGAGCCGAAGCTCGCGGCTGTCAGCCATGGAGTCGGGGACGTGTCGACGAGAATTCGACAAAATCCGAGGGCCTAAGTGCAAAGTCCTAGACTCAGCGGAATAGTGCTTAATAGTGTCAAGGACTTGGTTGTAGTTTTGTTAAAGCCAGCGGGCTTTTCTGCAAGATCGGATGTGCAGGCACGGGCAGGCCCGAGTTGGGCCGCCTTGCGCGCGGGATGGGCCGAACGGGCCAGATTCGGCCTATCGGGGTTTTGTTTTTTTTAAACGTTTTAATCTATTTTCTGTTATGTGCATACTAGTGCTGGTTTTGTTATTTTTGTATGAATTATTCTGTTGATCCAAAAATCATGAAAAATTTTGTACATGTTCTATGAAATGTGTAGTTTTTAAGAAAAATATAATATGGGCATGTTTCTGTATTTTGTTTTGCAGTAAAAAATTATGCCTCTTAATTCTTGAATAAGGATTCAATGATTTTTTATAAAATCAAGTTTAATTCCAAAAATGCTGAAATTTATTTTGCGCACTGTTTGAATCATAACCAATCTGTGTACCAAGTTTGAACTAATTTGAGCATAGTTTGCTGCACAACTTATTTTCCGGCTAATCAAAATTGCTTTCTTTATGATTAAATAATGTTATAAAACATGAAAATCTAAGTTCTTTTATGGTAAATTCAACGGTTAAGATAATTGAATTATCTTGATCTGCTGCTTGATGCAGGCAAATGTCACTCATTTAAACCATGTATGTTTATGTAAGTTGGTTTTGTTGGTTTGCAATGGTACCGATGGAAAGCTGTTGCAAAATAAATGTTTATAGCTTAGAAAATTTCCATCTTTTCCATGATCATGACATGAGCATCTCATCAGGCATGCACTCTTTATCGTGTAGCTTCCGAAGTGGTCGATTGTCCGATCGAGGTTGGTCCAGGGGGTCCGGAGTGTTCTGTTGATCCGGAATATCAGGAGTTTGTGACTTTTTCTATCAACGAAGGCAAGCCTCGGTTCATTTAACCATTTCCTTGGATTTACAATTACACTTACTTTCGATAACCTGATGCATTAAATATTTATCAAATAAATGTTTTAAACCTGTTGATGCATGATCAGCATTGTTATCGATATATTATTCCTTGATATCTGTTTTATGCAACCGATAGAAATGCTTAGCCTTCCTTTATGAAGCTTTTGGTAAATGTTTTCGATACTTATTGTTTTGGAATGATAATGAGAAAGAATAATGGTTAAGACCAGACGAGCACATGCATCGAACCTTGGTTGGTGTAGGGTGACCCGGATGTGTCGGTTTAGGGTTGACCGTTGTTGGCCTGTTAGATTGAGAAACTGTGAAGTACCGATCATATACTACGGTAAGCCCTACCTTGGTGGTTCTTAAATGAGAACGGCTAATCGCGCACTGGGAGTGGAGAGATGGCAGGAGTACTAGCTACCCTCATGGGTTAAAGTCCCGGATTGGAGGTGTACAAGTACTCTCGGGTGGCGCGGACCCGGTCTTGTTTGGAGGATCCGAGGTTGGGGTTGATATATGTGTGATCGAGGGTCTACATATGTCGTATGATCGTGGAAAACTCCCAGATCTGGTTGAATCGGTTCGAATCGTCATGCTCCTCGGTTAAGGAGACTCAATCTTCCGATCCGCACCGTAGAATAAAATGGAACTGGTTGAAGAAAGAATGACAATGATCTATCACTAATGTTCACTTTCAGTTCTTACCAAGTACTTAAATGATTAAGTAAAATTTGGATCTAGAACTACTTTGGTAAGCTTTTATGCAAATGAAAAATTCTGTTGAGCCTACCCAAGCCAGCATACCTGTTTCTTCTCTTCTCTTGTCGGGTCAGCCTTGTTGAGTACCATTGTACTCAGGGTTTGTTAAACCCCTGTTGCAGGTGGCGTGCACGAGCAGCCTTGCTTTGAGGCTTGTTGCGTGACAGTCGTTGAGGAGGACGTGTCCGGGGAGGAGTAATGCAACCCTTAGGCGGGGTTGTTTGTGTGAAATACTGTTTTATTAATGTTGTCTCCACTACCTAGGATAAAGTTTGAAACTATGGTTTGTAATAACGACGCAAGTTTTAACAACTGGTTTGTAAAATGTATGGTGTAATACTTCTGCACTTTATCTCCGATGTATATTATTTGTGAAATGTTGTAATGCTGCAATGACTCTTGCAATGATCCTGGGAGAGTAAGGAAACGTGGATGAGTCGGGTTACCCGATGACACGTGGTGGGTCTTTTGGGCTATTGGGCACAGTGTATGTCTGTTCGAGGTCTGTAGGACAAGGACAGGTACACGTGGGCCCTAATAATCAAGGAGGTTCCGTCACACTCCTCCAGATTCTCCTGATGAAGAACGCTCCGCGTCCACCCGCGCGCCCAGACCGGCACCTCGATACGGTCGTCGGACTTCGCCTTCTTCGACTTAGCCGTGCTTCCACGAGTGCACCTTCCGCCCGCCATTGACAGCGACGAGGTGCGGATCTGGATCTAGATCTACTGCTACAGTGGACTGGTGCTCGGAATTGCTCATGCGCAAGACGGAAGTGGAGCGGACGAGGGCTACGAGGCGAATGCAAAGGAAGCAAGTGGGGAACCGCCGCCGTCCGCGCCCCCCTTTTATACGGTGCGGCCCGACCCTTCGGCTCCAGGGTTCCTGGGAACCTGTGCCCATTACCCCATGACCGCCATGTCGCCTGCGGTAGCCGCACGCGCGCACCCGTCCCCGCATCCGCCTTAATGGGCCGCTGGGCCATTGGTTGGCAAAAACGGCATGTCCGTTCGCCTTCATTATTCCTTCGGTTTTAATTATTGTGTGCTGATAACTGCGATACTAATGCACGGGGACTGACCATACCCGTCAGCTCTAATATTCATTTCAGGCCACGCGCAATAAACTCTACAGTCACTGGTCGGTGCCACAATTACTCCCGGTGACCGTAGATCTTCAACTTTAGCCTCGGGGACTTCCCCCTCGTATTTGTGTTAATACATTGTTTCTGGCCCTGCTACAAGAACCATGCTGCTTGTTACAACAGGCCCGGGGACTACGTGTACACACGCCATTTTTTTTGTTGTAAAAATGACTCTGTTTCGTTGCAGGAAAATTACAAGCTCGGCACCAAGTGCCTACAGCACCTACTCCCAAGCTCGGGGACTAAGTGGTTACACTTCACCTAGCGGTGAATGTATTGTTCATCTTTTTCTTTTGCAGCTTGATGCGGACTAGCTCGGACTTCAACCGGAACGCCGTCGGCTACTGGTGTCTAGCTAAGTCCCAAGTGGATACACTTCACCAGATGAAAGATCTTCAAAATTTTTCTTGCAGCACCTTGCATCCCTTTTTGCAAGACGACACAGAATACTACACACGGCTGCACTTTGGCTACAGCTCTGGCTGCTACATTCATGACCAGCTTAACCTGGTCAGAAGCCAACTACAAGTGCAACCGTGACCAGGCGACTTGGTCGGAAGACGTCTTCACTGACATGCGACCAGACCTAACCTGCTCGGAAGACTTCACGACGCCCAGCACAATGGATGCAAAGTGCTCGGGGACTAGCTGTCAGGATATTACACCCGTATACCCCCATGGCATGACTTGGGCTCTCCTGCAGATACGGCCCAACCAGAAGGCCTTGCGGCCCGCGACCAGGTCGTCGCGGCCGCCAAGGACTCTCCTGATGACTTGCTCGACAAGGAAGATCCGAATAGATAGACCCGGATTCCTTGCCAAAAGGAACCGATTGTAATCTGTTAGGATTCGGCAAGTTGTAACCCTGCTCCCTGGCTATATAAGGCGAGCAGGGATCCCCTCCAAACTCACGCCATATTCCAATCCATCAATACAAACCAGCCACCAGAACATAGGACGTAGGGTATTACGGCGACTTGTCGGCCTGAACCTGTCTAAATCGCCGTCTCACGTCCCTGTGTCTATGCCTTGCAGACGTCTCGCACGCCTCCACCGCTCAATCTACTACCTTGGGCATACCCGTCGGTAGACTATCGACCATATTTCGTCGACAGGCACAGAAGGGGTAATAATCACGCTAGCAATATTGATGTATGAGTGCACTCTAGCACTTGGAGTTGCAAGGTCACTAGCTGTTGTCAGATTTATTACATTACCATTTGAAGATGAGTTTAAGTTATACCTCATGGATGTCATGTTGTAGCTCAAGTTAAATGGTGGCTCTAGGAGTAGCGTTGGTGGATACCATGAATACTATAAATTTGAATACATAATGTCATTCTATCTTACAGTAATGGCTGACAAAATTTTAGATAGTGCATCAAGTCCTAGATTTCCTGGAAACATGCAAATGAATCAGTGACAACTAAAAAACAACAAAAAATGCATGAGTTCTAAAAATTTTCAAATAAGGATACCTTTGATACAGCCTATTGTAACTGCAATCTGTAATTGAAAAGTAGGCTAATTTGTGGAGTGGAGGTCTGTAGTCTGTACATGATTGAATTTTTTTAGTTTTCACAAATTCTCAATAGCTAATGGTTCAAAAAATAATAATTACATGGTCCGGTTAGTTTCATATCTGAGACAAACTTGCAGCAACAACTAAAAAAAATCATGAGTAAGGATAACAATATAAGGACATGTAGACCTTACAGTATAGGAGTGTTCCTTCTGTCTCTTGTTCTATATATAGCTATACCTTCTTGAGTAGTGCTATTGCCATAGCATAGACATGTAACAACTACTTATAGTTAATTGTCCATGTGTTTTGGTTGAGAATGCCAGCACATCAAGTGTTCTATCACAAATCGATTTTCTCTATTGCCCTCAAATAGTTGATCAGATATGACCAAATGATTGATCGATTTGAATATTATTCTTTTTTTTTGTTTTTATATGGCACCAATTCTATTTGTCGCTCAAGAAGCAAGAGGTTGTTACTGATTGCACTTGTAGATTCAATACTTTGAGTTTGTTTAGATAATCAAGGAATGTAATGAAAGTGGGTTGGCTTTGTGCATGTACCATTTTCTTTAGAGTAGTGGTATTGCCAAGGCATAGATGTGTAACAGCTACTTATAGTTAATTTTGTCCATGTGTTTTGGTTTAGAATGTCAGCACATCAAGTGTTCCATCACAAATCGAGTTTCTCTATTTCCTTCAAATAGTTGATCGGATTTGAATATTATTGTCTTTTTTTGTTTTTATATGGCAGCAGTTCTATCTGTCGCTTAAGAAGCAAGAGGTTGTTCCTGATTGCACTTGTAGATTTGAGACTTTGAGTTTTTTACATAATCAAGGAATGCAATGCATGTGGGTTGGCTTTCTGCATGCACCATTTTCTTTAGAGTAGTGGTATTGTCATGTGAAAGCCCTAGTTTGGTTTTGGTTAATTGATGAAACCTATTTGGTCTAATCCTATTGCTAAGCATGTGTGTAGCTTATAAGAAAGAATTGAGACCAAGCCAAGTGGTGGAGCTAGCAAGTTGGCAACCATGGAGGATGGTGATGGCCACAAGCACTCAAAAGATCAAGTGCTCTACCATTGGTGAAATGAAGAAGAGAAGAGATGGAGCAAAGAGGCCCAAAGGCAAAGGTATAACCTATAGGGCTCTTTGTTTTGGTGATCAAGACACTTAGCGACTGTGATCACATTTAGGATAGATAGCCGTACCATTAAGAGGAGATGATTCACGGCTTATGCGATGTTCAAGTGCCACTAGGAGTTCTCTAACATATTGATGCTATAGACCTAGTGAGTGACTAACAAAACCCCTTGGAAAATGCTTTGCAAAATGCTAACACTCTTGCATTTAATGATGTACACTTGGTGGTGTTGGTACTTTTTGGATAAGGGGGTGTTTAGGAGTTGTGGAGAAGTGGGGAAGACTAGCACATAGTCCTTCTCCCTCCTGCCGAGCTTGCGAGGCAGGATTCAGCAGTTTTGGGAAATGAAGTGTTGTGCTCGTGGAGCATCGGACGCTGGTCCGAGGAGCATCTGACGCTGGGCGAGCATCCGATGGTTAACCCTTGTTTCTATCAGAAGTTGAAGGAGCATCGGACGCTGGCAACGGACACTGAGGAATCACTGTTGCAGAGTCCGATGCAGGTGATGTGGCGAGAGCATGCTTTCCAGGGAGCATCGGACGCTGGCATGCGTCCGATGCCAATCCATCGGACGCGTCCGATGTGGTTTGGAGCGTTCTGGAACCTTTTTGTTGTGTCATCGGACGCAGGGGTTGAGCATCTGATGCTAACGTTCCGGCGTGTCCGATGTGGCATAGAAAAGAGTTGAATCGTGCAGTGGCATCGGAGCGTCCGATGCCTGGCATCGGCGCGTCCGATGTCAACCGTGGCGCGAAGGAATATGACCGTTGGGATCTGACAGACTGAATTCATACCAGGGGGACACGTGGTGCTCATCGGAGCATCGGACGCTGGGGGAGCGTCCGATGGCTCCGACACCGGCGCGTCCGATGCTCGGGTTTTCAGCCCAACGGCTAGGCCGACTTGTGTGGCCTATTTAAGGGACTTGGCCGGCTCACTTGGATTCACTCTTGCACATTTTTGATTCCTAAGCATACTAGTGAGCATTGGCAAGCCTCCCAACTCATCTCCCAAGTTGATTTGATCGAACCAAGTGAGATTGAGTGATCTAGTGCGTGATTTGAAAGAGTTCAATCTAGTGGCACTAGTTCTTCGCATCGACATTGAGTTTTCTCGTTACTCTTGACATTTGCTGGTGCCTAGATGGCTTGGAGGCATTGTGGTGTGGTTGGCAAGAGAAGGAGATTGTTCTTGGCCACCACCGATCGTGATTGTGAGAGGTTTTGGAGCCTCACCTCGCTGGAGCGGCAAGAGGCATCCTTAGTGGATTGCTCATGTCATTGAGCTACCTCACTAGTGGTAGATTCTTGTGGTGCTCTTTGTGAGCTTGGCTTTGTGCCAATTAGCCGCCGAGTCACCTAGTGTTGGTCGACACAACAGGGAGTAGCGTGCCGGCAAGCACGTGAACCTCGGGATAAATCTTGGTGTCCCGTGTGCTTATTGTGATTGTGCATTCATCTTGGTGATTGGTCTTCATATTCACATCTTCGATGACCGGCATCACGAGTGGATTTCACCGGTGATTGGCTCTCTACTAGACGATCCCGAAGGCTCGGTGAAACCATTTCTATCTAGTTCATTTACTTTGTGTATTTACTTTGAGCAATTCCATTCATATAGATACTATCACTTGTTGTATATCTTTAGTCATATACCTTGTGTAGTTAATTGTGTTTAGCTTGATTAGTTTATCAATTGTACACACTTGTCTCACATACATTCTTTGTGTATCACTCTTGTGTTAGAGCTAGATTGTATTATTCCGCATTTGATACTAGCTCAAATTGTTTGTGTGGCATAGTTCTATTAGGTAGAATTGTTGTGTAGGTGGCTTGCAACACACTATTAGGCTAGCGCAAAAAAACTTCGCCATTTGTTATACTAATAGTGTTTGCCTAAGTGATTTTGTAGATTTTTAATTAGGCTATTCACCCCCCTCTAGCCAATTTGGACCTTTCATCATGGCATAGATGTGTAATAGCTACTTATATTTTCTTTAGAGTAGTGGGTTGGGTTTACCATCAGTGCGTCCGACGTCTGAATGGCCAGCGTCTGATGTACCTTCTTTTTTATTTCTTCGTGATTTCTTGCGCCGTCTTGGTTCCTATCTTGTGCCTTGGACTTTGCTTGATCTTGAGAGTCTTCAACTTAGCTTCAAATGTCTTGCTTGAGGTGTTGATCATCGGATCACCACATTGCCTTTATCCAAGTCACCCATCGCACCCTATTGGACTCCAAAAAAACACTTGCAAATATGTTAGTCTAGTTTGGTTATGTTGATCATCAAACACCAAAATCCAAAGTCAAATATATCGAGGTCCATTTTCCTTACAGGCAACATCATACGCCCTTTTCACCACGCCTGTCACTGATGCTTCCATATCCTCAGCTATGACGACGATGTTGCCAAATTCAACCATGTCGATCTCTGAGATTCTTCAAGACATGACACCCGAGGTTAAGCCACCTGAATCAATTGAGACTCTTGAAGACATAGCACCTGAGGTTACGCCACCTGAACTAACTGACCAGGTAACTATAGAGCCTTTGCCTATTTTTCATACTACTTGTATGTCATTAAATTTGTCATTTTAATTTTTTATCTCTTTGGTAATCTAGGTGGATAACGAACATAATCAAACCATAAAAGTCCCTAAAGTAGGAATGTCATTTAAATCTGAGAACGATGCATACGAGATGTACAACTCCTATGCTAGAAATACTGGGTTTAGTATTAGAAAGAGCAACACAAGAAGGAGAGTAGATGACACTATTTATCAGAAACACATAGTCTGCAGTAACCAAGGACAACGAGGTAATAATTCATCACATGACACTTTGAAAGAAAATGCTAGTACAAGGACATGTTGTGAAGCTCATGTTCAATTTAGTGTTAGTGGAGAGGGAGTTTGTACATTTGCAAAAGGTTGTACTTGATCATAATCACCATCTTGCTAGTCCAAATAGGGTACACAAGTTGAGGTCTCACCGACGCATTGAAGAAGGCAATAAACATATAATTAGTCAAATAAGAAAAGCTGAAATAAAGCCAACTGAAGTATATGAATTTTCCATGCAATGGTACGGAGGAGCGGCGAATATACCCTTCTCATTTGTTGATTGCAATATTTTGATTGGTCGTGAGTGCAAGAAGTATTTGCCAGCCAATGATTCACAAACTTTGTTGGAATACTTGAAGAACTAACAATTAGAGGATCCTACTTTTTTATGCTAAACAAATAGACAAGGAAGATGGTCGGATAGCTAATTTCTTTTGGACAAATGATCAATCTATCATGGATTATGCATGCTTTGGTGATGCTATTTCATTTGACACCACATTCCAATCTAACAACTTTGAAATGCCTTTTGCTTCAATTCTTGGAACCAACCACCATAAGCAGAGAATTCTTTTTGGGGCTGCACTATTATATAATGAAACTATTGAATCATTTGTTTGGCTCTTTAACATATTTTTTACAACAATGTCTAGCAAGCACCCATGCACAATTTTCATAGATCAATGTGTTGCCATGTCTGTAGCAATTAGGATTGTATTCCCAAACACCAGGCATCGTCTTTGTTTGTGGCACATTTTTCTAAATGTTGTTAAACATCTTAGTCAGGTAATTAAAGACCATCCTAAGTTTCTTGCTGAGTTAAAAAAATGTGTGTACAAAGAAAGTTTTGTGGTTTATTTCAATAAAAAGTGGAATGATTTATTGGAAACTTATAAATTTGAGGAGAACTCATGGCTAAAGAACCTACATGACTTGAGGGTGCATTGGGCTACTATTTTTTGCGACTCTTTTACTGCTGATATGACCACAACTCAAAGGAGCAAGGGTATGAATAATGTTTTCAAGAAAAGGTTCTGTAGAAAACTCTGTCTTTCTGATCTCCTTGAAGAATGTGTGAATTGTGCCAAGAGTCTTCGTGACAATGAGTTGGAAGACCATAAGACACGAAACTCTACTTCAGTCACTGCGAACACAAGTTTGATATGTGCCCTTGTGGTTCCATCCTGAGTGATGAGTGATTGGTCAACAGGCTCACCAGGAGGGGTGAGCGGAGACATGTGTTCTTGGCTGTGTTGTTGTGCAGGTGTAGAGCTCAGAGGCAATGGTCGATGGCAAGGTGAAGGTCAAGCAAAGGCGTGTCGTGCCGATGGACCAGGAACGGTGAAGGGCAGACTCGAGCCTTGGACTGATGGACCGGAGGGCCGGAGGACCAGCTGCGGTAGCTGGCACTTGGCTTCAATAAGCGAGAGCACATGGGGATGTGCGATGGCATCGGCCAAGTCGAGAGGAAGGCAATGGTGTCGTGGCACTTGGCAGGAGGTCGGACACGGGCTTGCTTGGGAGATGCAAGTGTTGTCGGCCAAGTCGAAGAAGGCGAAGGCGTTGTGCTTGGCGTGAGGCTGGACATGCATCAGCATCGGTGTCGGTGGTTGGGGCGTGAGAACCAGGCTCCGTCTACGACGCGGTTTTGGTAGTTGAGCCTCGAAAAACTAACCTTGAAGGTTTCTGAGTTTGCACCTCAAAACATGGGATGGCCGGTTTCTGAGTTTGGGCCTCAAAACTTGGTTGGACGGTTTCCAGGTTTGGGCCTCAAAACCCGGGCTCACGGGTTTGCTGGTTTGGACCTCAAAACCGGGTGGAGGTTCCTATGCGGAACGGGTCGACGCGTGGCGGCACCGTGAGGCTTGCGTTGCAGTGAAGCTAGCGGTGAGAAGGCGCGGCGGTCGATGTGACGGCACGTGGTGACATCCTGGAGCTTGTGTCGAGGTGAAGAGAAGGATGAGAAGGCACGTGACCGTCGGATGAAGCCCAAAACAGAGTTGGACTAGATTACCCCTAGGGTTGGCTAGTTTGCACTTGTATCTAGGGGGACTAATGTATTAGGACTATAAATAAGGATGACATCCCCTTCATCCTTGCAGCAATCATTTCATTAACACAAACTCTATTTTCTGTTAGGGTTTCTTCCTCTAGCTGCTTACGATTTGCAGAGATGGCGATTCCTCTATGTATTTGGTGATTTTTAGGAAAAGGGACAGTAATCCCTTTATCTTCTCTTGGGGACGAGTTTCAGCTGAAATCAAGATTGAATTCGCGTTTGTTCTTCGTGTTCGTCGCATTTCTCTCTTTGCCCCATTGGAGATTTTGCTCATTCTTCCAATCCAAGAGATGGTTTTCGATTAAGCTTGAATCATCTTGTGCTAGGACGTCAGTATCATCTTTCCACCGAAGATTTACACCGAAACCTTACGAGCACATAGATCGGGCAAAAATCGTTTTCGTTCTTCCTCTCTTCCCTTTTCTAGTCATCTATTGCTATCTCTTAGTTGAGTTGGTTTGGAGCAATGATTTTCTCTCCCCAACACGTGTAAGATCACTTGGGTGAAGTTTGGTTGCACCCCGTTTGATTTGGTTGAGATCGAATCGATTTTGGTTTTGACCCAAGCTGTTTTACTTTCAGCTTTCTGGGCATTTCCGGATAGTCCAACATCAGAGTCCCGGATAGCCCGGGGATTGGGGTTCGGCACAACAACTTGGCTATGATGTTCTGAACCTGCTGTTCAGAAACCCCGGATAGTCCGGCGTTCAAACCGCGAACAGTCTGGGACCTGTCCAGCAGAGTTCTAGAACTGTTGCACTTCTGGGATTTTACCTGCGGACAGTCTGGAGCAGACCCCGGACAGTCCGACAGTGAACCCCGGACAGTCCGAGGTCAGAACCTGGACAGTCCGGCATCCTGCTGAAAGTGCAGTTTTGCCTCGTTCGTTTGGTGTTTGCTCGTGGGCTTTCTCCGGTAGTTCCGTTGTACCTCTAGGACATCTCCTAGATCAAGTATCCACCACTAGTTAGGTCGTGAACTAGCTGCTCTCTTGCACCTTTGCTTTTGGGTGACTTTCTGGGACAGAGGCCGTTGATTTCTCAAGAAGAAATTTGAGGCTCCCATTCACCCCCCCCTCTGGTCGCCATTTTGGTCCTTCAGTCACTTATATCCTAGATTTACCAATGTTGAAGACTGCTGCTAAATCATATACAAGAAATATTTATTCAGAGTTGTTTGAGGAGGAATTCAAGCAGCCATTTTTGTCTCATGCAAACTGCTACAATCTGAGGGGACAATTATGACTTACAAGCCATCCTAATGAAATTTCAATATGAAGCAATAGTGGTCTTCAACTCTGAGAATATGACCATAACATGTTCTTGCAAAAAGTACAAATGCATTGCTATGTACATGGTCCACTGATTTTAATTGGCATGAGTTCATAATATATGTACTAATAAATATTGATCATATTTGTCAGGTTTATTGTGCAAGCATGTTCTCTGAGTCTTTAATATCAACGAAGTTTTTATCTTGCCACCTCAATATATAACAAGTATATGGACAAAATATGCAAAAAAAAATGGATTTTATTGTGAGAAGAAACAAATATAGGTGAGAATGAAACTTTAAAAATGCAATCTGCCCGTATCTCTAGAAAGGCCACATCTGTTGCATTGAAATGTTCTATTTCAAAATAACTGCTTGGTAATTGAACGACCGAGAATGCAACCAGAAAGCGACCAGAGGGGGGGTGAATGGGAGCTTCAAATTTTCCTTTCAGAAACTAGTAGCCACTGTCCCGAGAATCACCCCAAAAGCAAACCCCAGAGCTTGCAAGTGTCCACGACCCTAGATGTAGGGTGGATGCTTCCGAGAAGCACAGCGGGACACTACACAACTCTAGAAAGCCAACGCAAAAGATGGAAATCAAAACCGACAACGATCGAGCCAACCGCGAAAGAGAACGCGTTGAGACAGCACTGACCGGACTCACCCTGCGTCCGGTCAACAGGCACCGGACGCGTCTGGTCAGGCAAAGTCCAATTTCGGACCTCTCTGAGTTGGACCAGACTCACTGAGAAGGTGCGTCCAGTCAGGCACTCAGCGTCCGGTTGCGCGAAACAAAGCAGATGAACAAGAGAACCTGCGCATCCGGTCAGTCTCAAGATCCAGCGTCCGGTCAAGTTGAAACACACGCGCAGTCAACGCATTCAACGACCGGACTCTGACCGTGCGTCCGGTCAGCGCGTGTCAAGCGTCCGGTCACCCCGACAATGAACTGTTCGTCCACAGATTTGAATCAAACTCTCCCAAAACGATACCTCTAGGGTTCAAACTTGGAGAGATGAGTCACAAGGAGGATAGTGAGCTATCTCTAAGAGATCATGGCTCGAACCTATCTCCAAATCGATGAATCGAAGAACTTCAGGGGAAGGGAGAAAAACTTGACACGAAACGAAAATCGACCGATCTCCTAGACCGTGAGGTTAGAAGTGAATTCCTTCGGTAGAAAGAAGTGCCTCACGACCTAGGACAACTTGGTTCAAACGGATTTGCAAAAGATGAACCGAGCAAAGAGATCGAGCGACGGGAAAAACGTGGAGAAAAAGGATTCCGCGAAGAACATGAACAAAACGCGAATCACAACCACGAATTTGCAACCGTGTGGCTAGCACACGCTACAACAGTGAGATTACGGTCTCACTTCCTCAAAATCTCACGGGCACAGAGGTATTGTTCTCAACTCTGTGGATCTCAGGTTCGCTACAGCAGGGGAGTGGGAGAGTTGGAAAACCTATAAGCGAAAGAGCAAATGACTGAGATAACAATGGGGAGGTGGGTGTCTCCCCCTACTTATCCTAATTCTAACCATTCCTAATTCCCACTCTACCCCTAACTACTTACAGAGCGAACCAGCTAAACCCTAAGGTTATTCTGGACCAACTCGATGGTAGGTGGATCCGACTGCCACGCCCGCACAACTCGTAGCGTTGCCTCGACGCAACCTCCCGATTGCCGCCAGGTGCCGCCACCGCTCTGTACCCCCGGTTTTGTGGCCCAAACCGGGAAACCAGCCATTCCAGCCAACCCCCGGTTTTGAGGCCCAAACCGGGAAACCAGCCCACCAGCATCTAAGTTTTGAGGCCCAAACTCAGCAAACCCGCAGCGCCCAGGTTTTGAGGCCCAAACCTGGAAACCGTCCTCAGTTCGAGTTTTGTGGCCAAACTCGGAAACCGTCCACGCCCAGGTTTTGAGGCCCAAACTTGGAAACCGTCCACCCGATGGTTTTTCTCTAGCTCTACCACCAAACCGACGCCGCAGAGGGGATGCACCTCCCGTGCACCCCGTCCACCGACACGTGTCCCCAAGTCCACGACTCAGGCAACACATGACCGCAAGTCTTCGCTTGTCGCTGTCCCAGGCTGCCAGCCACCACAGCTGATCCTCGGGCCACTGGTCCCTCAGTCCAAGCCTCATGTCCGCCCTTCGCCACTCTCGGTCCATCGGCACGGCACGTCTCTACTTGACCTTCACCTTGCCTCTGATCACTGTATCCGTGCTCGACACCTACACAACACAAGCCAAAGAACATGCGCATCATCCCAGTTGACAATCACTCATCACTCAGAGACTCGGCATACACCCATGTATCCGCAATCTCCCCCTTGATGAGTGCATTGCCAACTACTCACACAAATCATAATAGAAAGAGAAGAAGGAAGAAGGAGAAGAGAGAACTCGACCAAATGACCCAGAAGCATAGCAAAGCCGAAGAAGGTCAAGTGGAAAGAGCAAAACAACTTGGTTCCCAAAGACATGGGCAACGGCTCGACGCAACCAAGCAAAGCAAAGCTAGCCCTCAAGAAGAGGTAGAACAGGCTCAACACCGCTAGCAAATACCAATTGAAAATATCAAGGCAAAATGCTAGTCCCTCAAGAAAGAGGCACAGAGGCTCAACACAACTAGCAAAGAAAGCTCGATACCAAAACCTTACGGTCAACAAGAGACACAAGAAGCGAACTCCCCCTCAAATAGTGCACAGGACCAGGAGGATTCCCCTTAGTTCAACTCAGAAAGCAAATGATTTGCAATATTTTCTCCCCCTAAGTTAAACGTTCAGAGAACACATGATTTGTCAAATTTCTCCCCCTTAGTTGAAAATGCACTTATCAAGAAAAAGTGCTCCCCCTCAGCAAATGCACCATCAAAAGTGCAAAACAGCAAGCTTCTTCCTCTTCCAAAATGCATATGAGTCAAAATGCAAGTTAGGAGCTTCAGGAATATACTCAAAAGAATGCAAAGATGCTCTACAGAGTTCTGATTCGATGACTCAGAGAATGCACAGAATGCTAGCAAAGGCTCAAACTGATCACTAAGTCTGAAATGAGAGCACAAAGAGGAGTTTGTAGCCGAAAAGGTATTCACCATCAAAATAGCACAGACATGTATAGACAGGAAGTCAAACAAGTGCTAATCATGTATACAAGGTGAGCTACCCCTAGCATAGTTCAAACATCATGCTGATACCAATTTAGGCATATACTTGTGATTTCAGATTTTAATCGGAGTTGCAGCGGTGAAATTACACAAGTTCAGAAAACAGCATGTGACTGCGAGAGGTTGAATGCTTGTTATTGCCTAACTTTCCAACTGTGCGAAGCCTATGCATAAGCAATCAGAAGCTTAAAGCAACAGTTTAGGTCATACACTACACAACTCAAGTTTAACCCAAAGTGTAATGAGAAACAGTCTCGAAACTGTGAGGTACTAACAAGCAAACCCATCTCGATCTTTCCAATTCACTTAACTTGGTTCAGATTTTAAACAGAATATGAACATACCAAGCAAGTGAATGACTCAACACTAGAGACATACCAACCTAGCATATACGAAAAGCACAAGTGACTTCTACACATTCTACACATGCTAGTTGCATATCTCAATGGTGAACATTTTCAAGTTTTAAGTTCATTAAGCAGGTTCACCATACAAAAATAGCTCAGCTCACAACATGTATTAGTGATCAGAAAGAGCATAAGCTACAGCATCAATCCAAAACATCGGAGCAAAAACTACACAGAGCATAGTTACATTCTTCAGACTATATTCATGAAGCTCAGAATGTAAAAGCGTATGCTAAAATGCAAAAGAAAACAAAGACAAGTGAAAAAGAGTCAGTCAGAGTCAAAATGTTTCCCCCATCTAAAAGGGGAAACACACACCAAGCTCACCTCTCAACCTATTAAAAGTTGATTGGTCCAAAGGCTTGGTGAAAATATCAGCCAACTGATGATGAGTAGCGACATGGCGAAGGTCGATATCACCCTTCTCATAGTGGTCTCGCAGAAAATGAAAGCGCACATCAATGTGTTTGGTCTTCGAGTGAAGCACGGGGTTCTTAGCAACGCTAATGGCACTCGTGCTGTCACAAAGCAAAGGAACGCGAGAAAAGCTCAGACCAAAATCACGCAAAGTGGCCATCATCCAGAGTAACTGGGAACAGCAGCTAGCCGCAGCAACATACTGAGCCTCTGTGGTAGACTGGGCGACACTAGACTGCTTGCGGGAAGCCCACGATACAAGAGAAGAACCAATAAACTGGCAAGTCCCAGAAGTGGACTTGCGATCAATCCGGCAACCAGCAAAATTAGCATCAGAATAACCGCAAAGGGAAAGGGTGGAGGAAGCAGAATACCAAATCCCGAACTCTGGAGTGAAGGATAAGTA
The DNA here is from genome assembly GCA_009763385.1 of Coix lacryma-jobi var. lacryma-jobi. Taxonomy (NCBI): domain Eukaryota; kingdom Viridiplantae; phylum Streptophyta; class Magnoliopsida; order Poales; family Poaceae; genus Coix; species Coix lacryma-jobi. The sequence goes on from CM019831.1 coordinate 46,670,056, forward strand.
CCTCATAATGCACTTGACCGCCTGACAGTGAGAGGTGCGCGGCGAAGACTGAAATCGTGCGCAGAGACACACCGCGAACTGAATGTCCGGGCGTGTCGCCGTCAGGTACAGCAGCGACCCGATCATACTCTAGTACTCCTTCTGGTCCACTGCTTCTCCCTCCTTGTCCGCATCCAGGGCCGTCATGGTCGCCATGGGTGTTGGAAGAGGCTTGGCCTCACCCATGTCGAATTTCTTCAAAATGTCGCGGGTGTACTTGCCCTGGTGCACAAACGTTCCTTCCCGGGATTGCTTGATTTGCAACCCGAGGAAAAACGTCAACTCGCCCATCATGCTCATCTCGAACTCCCTGCTCATAGTATCTGCGAACTTGGCAACCAAAGCGTGAGAAGAACCACCGAAAATGATATCATCCACGTAAATTTGGACCAAGAGAGTATCAGTGCCTTGCTTGAGGAGAAAGAGCGTTTTATCTACACATCCCATTTTAAAACCCTTAGCAAGCAAAAAGGTTTTCAACCTATCATACCAGGCTCTAGGGGCTTGTTTCAAACCATACAAAGCTTTGTGGAGTTTAAAAACATGGTTTGGAAACTTGGGATTTTCAAAACCGGGGGGTTGTCTAACATACACCTCCTCTTCAATGTAGCCGTTTAAGAAGGCACTCTTGACATCCATTTGAAAAAGTTTGAAACCTTTGGATGCAGCAAAAGCCAAGAGTATCCTAATAGCCTCCAAACGCGCTACTGGAGCAAAAGTCTCCTCATAGTCTATCCCCTCCTTCTGACTATAACCCAGGGCTACGAGTCTGGCCTTGTTTCTCACAACATAGCCATCTTCTCCCTGTTTGTTTTTGAAAACCCATTTAGTCCCAATTGGATGACACTCAGAAGGTGGAGACACTAGAACCCAAACCCGATTTCTCTCAAAGTTTTCTAACTCCTCATGCATGGCATTGACCCAATCCGGATCCGTCAAAGCGTGTCCAACATCTCAGGGCTCAAAATCAGCAACGAATGCAGAATGAGCAAAGTGAGAGATTTGAGACCTGGACCGAGTGACCCATTCATCAATGTTGCCGATCATCTGCTGAGGGGGGTGTTGGCGCTGGATGTGTCGTGGCGCCTCTCGAGCAGACGTGATCTCCCCCTCAACAGCAGCTGGTGCCTCCCCGGGTACAAAAGGTACCGCTCGGGGTGGCGGATCCCACGGCCCCCAGGAAGAAGACGTGTCGGGGCCGTGAGTCGTCGTAGAAGCCGCTCATTGTGGCACAGCAGGTGGAGGGGGTGCTGGATCATCCATACCTTCAGCACCCTCGTCCTCGTCATCAAAAAGAGGTTCACCAACCTCATGATCACCTGCACGCTCAAAACGAGAAGAAGGACAAACCATGGTCTCGTCAAAGGTGACATCGGATGTCTCCATGACTCAGTTAGTGTCAAGGTTAAGTACACGATAAGCTCGAGTGTGAGTGCCATAACCCAAAAACACACCATCAGAAGAACGAGACTCAAACTTGTCCAAGTTGCCCTTTTTGAGTATAAAACAATGGTAACCAAAAACTCTAAAGTAACTCACCTTGGGGAGTTTTCCAAAACGCAACTCATAAGAGGTCTTTTTCAAGAAAGCTCGAAGAAAAATGCGATTGGAGATATAGCATGCAGTGCTCATAGCTTTGGCCCAATATCGCCTAGGAGTCCTATGCTCATCGAGCATCGTCCTGGCCATCTCTACAAGGGTCCGATTCTTCCTCTCTACAACACCATTCTGTGGCGGTGTGTAGGGGGAAGAAAACTGATGCTCCAAACCCGAAGAGTTACAAAACTTCTCAAAGTCCGAATTCTTGAATTCAGAACCATTATCACTCCTAATAGCTCGCATCGTGTTCAAAGGGAACTCGTTCTGAAGATGCAAAATCAGATTGCGAGTAGAGGAGAAAGTCTCGGTCTTCTCAGCTAAAAAGAAGACCCACGAATATCTCGAAAAATCATCGACAACAACAAGCACATACCACTTCCCCCCAACCGAGCTCACCCGAGCCGGACCAACAAGGTCCATATGCAAAAGCTCTCTAGGGCGCTTAGTCATGATCTGAGTCACTGGATGGTGGGGAGCGGCAACCATCTTCCCATGTCTATAAGAATGGCAAACAAGATCCTTCTCCATCGACAGCTTGGGCAATCCTCGAATTAGGCCAAGTGAGCTAAGTCTTGCAAGCAAGTCGAAGCTTAAATGACCGAGCCTCCTATGCCACTTCCAAAGATCAGAGGAGGAAGGACTAGCCAAAAGACAGCGGTAAATGCCAAATGACTCCAAGAAATCCGCATGAAAGACTTTCCCAAAGGGCGAAATCACACAAACAAGATTGCCCTGAGGGTCCAAAATACGACTGAGATTTGGCTTAAAACGATTCTCATAGTCGTCATCAAAGAGTTGTGAAACAGAAAGAAGGTTAAAATGCAAGTTAGAAACAAGAGCAACATCGCGCAACACAAAGTGCTCATTAACTCGCACCGACCCATGAGACAAAACCTTACCTTTGCTATTGTCGCCGAAGGTGATAAACTCCTTTCCGGCGACTGGACTAAGACTGGAGAACCACTTGGCATTTCCGGTCATGTGCCTCGAACACCCAGAATCCACCAACCACACGTTCTCCAATCATTTTACCTACATCAATAAAAAGACATAGGGTGAGCATACGGGCCAACACTGGGGTTAGTGAAGTGGGAAGAATACCAGTGTTGGGCCGGCTGCTCAAAAGAACGGTCAGTGTAAAAACCATTCCTAGCACACCTACGAAGGAAGCGATCACCACGTTTAGACAGACGTGGTCCGCTGGGGATGGAGCGCTCACTGCGATACTCAAAACGCGGTGGGGGAAAACGCTCAACTACAACGCCACCGCCACGAGGTCCATAGCCCACAAATGCAGGCTCCCGCCGGGCACGCTCTCTATGAGGCCTAGGCCTAGGAACTTGAGGCACTGCACCTCTAGGCCTAGCATCTCTCCTCGGAGCTCTCCTCTGCCTAGGCCTGGGAACTTGAGGTTCTGGACCTCTGGGCCTAGCAGCTCTCCTCTGAACATTCGGCACATGTACATCATGGAAAGGATGATACATGTCCGTGTTGTTCATCTCCTTTGCACGGCGCGCCTCTCTCTTGCGTCGAAAGCAAAACTCACTCAAGTGTCCATCTCTCCCACAATGCTCACAGTGGTACCTCACCGCTCTCAAAGGGGGTTGTTGGTACACATGGTTGTGGGTGTGGATCACCTTGCCCTTCTGTGGCAAACACTCCTCCTGGATAGGTGGCATGGTGTCCAGTTTGTTCTTGAGGTGGTTGGATTTGGGATGCCATACTTGGTTCTTGGGTGGAGCTCTCGGAGGCTCAACAAAGACCCCATCCTTGGTGTTAGGCTTGAGAGGCTCTTTGGGTGGAAGCTTGGTAAGTTTGGGAGTAGTGGTGGAGTTGGGCTTCTCACATGGGTTCAGACCACTCGACTCTCCAATCTTCCCAAAAGCTGAAAGATCAACACCCTGAGCAAAGCCTACACCAGGACCTCCAGCAGCTCGCTTGAATTGGGAGATCATCATCCCGAGCTGCGGCTCACCACAAGATACCCATGACAAGATGGTCCGAAGGTATGTGTTTTCCTCCTCGGTTTGCATCTTGTCATGCTTCACATTGGCTATCTCCATCTCCAAGCCTTCACACAAAGCGCACCTGGACACACAAGTGCTACCCGAGTTGGCCTCCTCAAGAGACACAATCTTGGCATTCTTCTCTGCCAACTCGGATTGCAAGACAGGACAAGTCTTGCACGCACCCAACAGCGAGGGTCTAGCCTTCAGCTCATCCACCTCTCCTACCAACGCAACATACTTGCTTCTCAAAGTGAGAAGGTCAGTCATGTGCGTGGTGCACATCTCACACTCCTCATCAGTAACAACCACGGTGGACTTGACAGAATCAAGTTCCTTCACCGTATCCTCCCACTTCTGCCTAAACTCCTTGCGCTCTCTAGCGGCACGCCTAAGCAACTTATCATGACTAAGGAGCGCGGCAGTAAGTTTCTCGACCTCAGCGGAAAGCTCATCGTGGGTCAGAGATACCTGGGAGGTGTCGTCGTTGTTGTCGTCGTTCCGAGGGGAGTTCACCAGCTCGTCGTCGACCTCCTTGCCGAGGGCCATGGTGCAGAAGCCGTCGTCGTCGGTGAAGAAGCAGAGGCCGTTGAGCTTGTCCTCGATTCTCTTCTTCTCGGACTCGTCGTCGCTTGAAGAAGCGGAGTTGTCGTCCGAGTCATCGACGTCACAGAGCGTGGCAAAGAACGCACGCTGCTCAGCCTAGGCCTTCTCCAAGTACTTGGTCTTGATGTACTCCTTGTTGAAGCCGCCCTTCCGCTTGTGCTTCGCGGGGACATACTTCTCCTTGCGCTTGCCGGAGTCGTACTTGTGCCCATGATCGCCCTTCCCAGAATGCTTGTTCTTCTTGGAACAGTTGGCGATGAAGTGGTCGGGGTCGCCGCACTCATAGCATCCTGAGCGTCCTCCTCCACGGCGACGGTTCATGCGGTTGTTGTGAAATCGCGAGAACCGGTTGGCGAGCAAAGCTAGCTCATCATCCCCCAAGGACTCAAGCTGGTCCTCTGTGACAGAAAGAAGAGAGTGCAAAGCAAAGCCTCCAGAGGGGTTAGCAGAAGAGCCAGAAACCAAAGCCATCGACGGGCCAGAAGGATTTTCATAAGAAGCCCTCGCCGTGGCATCAATCTCACTGGACTTGAGCTTACTGAAGAGCTCGTCGCACGTGAGGGTCTCATAGTTAGGTGATTCGATGATCGCCTGAACTTTGGAGTCCCACACCGACCGATCAAGAGTATGCAAAAGCTTCAAAGCCCTCTCATGATCGTCGAAAGGCAACAGCTCCTTGTTAGCCCTCATCCTGTTGACAATCACCTGAAAGCGAGCGAATAAACTTTCTATGCTCTCGCCAGGCATATGTCGAAAGTTCTCATACTCTCGCTTGAACGACTCGTAGAGTCGGGTTTTGACTTGAGAGGTTCCCTCATGGAAACACATGAGGGTAGCCCAAATCTCCCGAGCCATAGCGAGGTGAGAAACGCGATCAAACTCACTCATGCTCAGACATGAGAAAAGAGCATTACGGGCTCGGCTATTGGCGTCGTGCTCATCGATCTGAAGCTGAGTGACACGAGCAGCCAAGACCACATAATCGGCAGAGTTGCAAATATCCCAAATGGAAGCACCCAAACTCTGCAGATAGGCCAACATGCGTATCTTCCACTACGCATAGTTCGTCCCATCGAAAAACAGCGGTTTGCCCACGCCGCGATCCATGTCGCCTTCCGTGGATCTGGAACCGGTTAAGGTGAAAGATCCTTAACCTGCTCCGATACCAATTGAAGGACCGAGAATGCAACCAAAAAGCGACCAGAGGGGGGGGGGGTGAATGGGAGATTCAAATTTTCCTTTCGGAAACTAGTAGCCACTGTCCCGAGAATCACCCCAAAAGCAAACCCCAGAGCTTGCAAGTGTCCACGACCCTAGATGTAGGGTGGATGCTTCTGAGAAGCACAGCGGGACAGTACACAACTCTAGAAAGCCAACGCAAAAGATGAAAATCAAAACCGACAACAATCGAGCCAACCGCGAAAGAGAACGCGTTGAGACAGCACTGACCGGACTCACCCTGGTGCGTCCGGTCAGGCACTCAGCGTCCGGTCGCGCAAAACAAAGTAGATGAACAGGAGAACCTGCGCGTCCGGTCAGTCTCAAGATCCAGCGTCCTGTCAAGTTGAAACACACGCGCAGTCAACGCATTCAACGACTGGACTCTGACCGTGCGTCCGGTCAGCGCGTGTCAAGCGTCCGGTCACCCCGACAATGAACTATTCGTCCACCGATTTGAATCAAACTCTCCGAAAACGATACCTCTAGGGTTCAAACTTGGAGAGATGAGTCACAAGGAGGATAGTGAGCTATCTCTAAGAGATCATGGCTTGAACCTATCTCCAAATCGATGAATCGAAGAACTTCGGGGGAAGGGAGAAAAACTTGACACGAAACGAAAATCAACCGATCTCCTAGACCGTGAGGTTAGAAGTGAATTCCTTCGGTAGAAAGAAGTGCCTCACGACCTAGGACAACTTGGTTCAAACGGATTTGCAAAAGATGAACCGAGCAAAGAGATCGAGCGACGGGAAAAACGTGGAGAAAAAGGATTCCGCGAAGAACATGAACAAAACGCGAATCACAACCACGAATTTGCAACCGTGTGGCTAGCACACGCTACAACAGTGAGATTACGGTCTCACTTCCTCAAAATCTCATGGGCACAGAGGTATTGTTCTCAACTCTGTGGATCTCAGGTTCGCTACAGCAGGGGAGTGGGAGAGCCGGAAAACCTAGAAGCGAAAGAGCTAATGACTGAGATAACAATGGGGAGGTGGGTGTCTCACCCTACTTATCCTAATTCTAACTATTCCTAATTCCCACTCTACCCCTAACTACTTACAGAGCGAACCAGCTAAACCCTAAGGTTATTCTGGACCAACTCGATGGTAGGTGGATCCGACGGCCACGCCCGCACAACTCGTAGCGTTGCCTCGACGCAACCTCCCGATTGCCGCCACGTGCCGCCACCGCTCTGTACCCCTGGTTTTCTGGCCCAAACCGGGAAACCAGCCTTTCCAGCCAACCCCCGGTTTTGAGGCCCAAACCGGGAAACCAGCCCACCAGCATCTGAGTTTTGAGGCCCAAACTCAGCAAACCCGCAGCGCCCAGGTTTTGAGGCCCAAACCTGGAAACCGTCCTCAGTCCGAGTTTTGTGGCCAAACTCGGAAACCGTCCACGCCTAGGTTTTGAGGCCCAAACCTGGAAACCGTCCACCCGATGGTTTTTCTCTGGCTCTACCACCAAACCGACGCCGTAGAGGGGATGCACCTCCCGTGCACCCCGTCCACCGACACGTGTCCCCAAGTCCACGACTCAGGCAACACATGATCGCAAGTCTTCTCTTGTCGCTGTCCCAGGCTGCCAGCCACCACAACTGATCCTCGGGCCACCGGTCCCTCAGTCCAAGCCTCACGTCCGCCCTTCGCCACTCTCGGTCCATCGGCACGGCACGTCTCTACTTGACCTTCACCTTTCCTCTGATCACTGTATCCGTGCTCGACACCTGCACAACACAAGCCAAAGAACATGCGCATCATCCCAGTTGACAATCACTCATCACTCAGAGACTCGGCATACACCCATGTATCCGCAGTAATTATGAGAAAGCTATAGGCAAGTTGGACAGGTGAAAGGTCCTAGTTTGGTTTTGGTAATTGAGTGACAACTTAGGTGGACTAATATGTGTTTAAAGTGAATTACACAGGTGATTAGTCCACAGGTGATCGTGTGTGAGCAACATATGCCATAGAGGTGAAATGACTTGGAGGATGTTGCAATGCTCATACATGTGATGATGAAGGAGCTTATTGCATATGTGACATGACATGGAGTCATGTGGCTAAGATGGAGAAGATCAAGGCAAGACTTGGCTTGATGGACCAGTTGCGAAGGTGAAGGGTAAGTTGGAGGCTTTGAAGCCGTTGGTACCTAGTGTCGGGAGGCTTAAGCAAGACTTGGCGCCGAAGGACCGAAGCAATGGTGAAGAGCAAGTGAGGACAAGATCGATGGACCATGGGGGCCATGTGATGATATGAAGTGGATCATATCATTTGGAGATAGGTTGGTGCATGTGTTGCATCAACACCGAAGGAGATGGAATGGAATGCGCAAGGCAAAGGTATATTTATAGGGCATTTCATTTCACCGGTCATAGGTGTGTAGAGAAGATTATGACCGGGTTTAGGATAGATGTCCGTACTATCAAGAGGAGCAAACTTGTTTGCATATCGGTCATCTAGTGCCACTTGAGCGATCTAACATTGCGTTGTTACTAGGATCGAGTGGCGTGGTGAGTGCAAGTGAAAATCCTTTGAAAATTGATTGTGAAAATGATAACATACATGCACATGATGGTGTACACTTGGTGGTGTTGGCACATTTGCAAAGGAGAAGGTGTTGGAGTTGATTTGAATCAACTCGGAGAAGAGAAGGAGGCTTTTCGGTGTGTTCTGAACTCTAGGATGGGTCTTGGATTGGAATTCTGTACTAATCCTTTGTGCTTTGGATCTTGTATTCATGTGGGTTGTGTAGCCCTCTGAATAAGCTTTCCAAAATGTCCAAGTCTTCGAAATCGGAGTTCGGAGCTAAAAGTTATGGCCGTTTTAGTGCGGAGGTTAGGTTGCTGAAGTCGGTAGTACCGACCCCTCGGTGGGAAGTTCGTAGGCTCTCTATGTTGGGCCATTTTTGGCCTAAAGGTAGTATCGCCATAAGGCTGATAGTATCGGCCCCCGGTAGTACCGACCCTAGTGGTCGGTAGTACCGACGTTTGGTGGAAGTTTGGAGGCGTTCTGTTTAGGGGAAGTTTTGGCCTACCAGTAGTACCACCATAAGCGGGTAGTACCGACCCTACTACCGATTGTGTTAGGAAGGCTGTCCTAATGGTCATATTGACCGTCGGTAGTACCGACCCTCTCGTCAGTAGTACCGACTGTGGCCGTGTGAGCTCGGGAAAAGGCGAAAACAGCTAGTTGGTGGCTCCCCTCTATAAATAGAGGGGTGGCCGGCCCTTGGGGAAGGTTGAGCACCCTAGGGACTTTGTGTCCATGGTTGGGAAGTGCTTAGGAGCCCTCTAACTCACATATGCCTATTAGTGCTTATCCGATTGTGTGAGTGAGCGATTCTAGTGCGGTGCATGAGAGATTGCAAGAGTTGGCACTAGGTGTTCGAGTTGCAAGCCGGTGGTGCTTATTATTCTTGGAGGTTGCCACCTCCTAGATGGCTTGGTGGTTGTCTCCGTCGTGAAGCTCGCAAGAAGATTGTGCGTGGCTCTGGAGAAGCTTTGTGAGGGGTATTGTGCTCGCCCCGCGGGAGATCGCGAAGAGCAACTCTAGTGGAGAGAGGCGCGAAGAGCGCCAAATGGTCGGGCCGGATCGAAAGCTAGAGCTCTTGGTGAGCACTCCATCATGGAGAGTGTGACTTAGGGTCACCACTAGCAAGAGGATCGGCGGTAACCTTGGGCTTGCCTCAACGGGGACTAGCTTGGTGGCAACCAAGTGAACCTCGGGATAAAATCTTGTGTCTCCGTCTCTTGTTGTTCTTGTTTCCTTGCATATTACGCTTGTTCTTGTGTTCTTCGTGTTCTTCCTCCCTCCTTCACTCTTTCTTAGGTTGGGAAGACTCGATCTAACTTTTGGCAAGGAACCAAGACTTGGGAAAGGAACAATCTTCATCTACAACACATAGGGAAGTGGGGTAATTACTAGATCTGAAATCGCATCTCACCCACTTCGATTTCGTAGCTTTCTGCAGGTGGTCGGTAGTACCGTTTGAATGAGTCGGTAGTACCGGTGTGCAACACCCGGTAGTACCAACCCAGACACCCGGTAGTACCGACTGCTTGTTTCTTTCACTAGCTTGTATTTCAATACGCATTCTTGTGCTAGTGTTTAGTTGCTTAGTTTGTGTAACTAAGTTGAGCTCTCTAATTTGGCTTGTGTAGCCTTGTTATTGAGCATTGCTAGTGAGCTTAGGAGCTTTGTGCTTTGCTTACTAGATTGTGTAGGAGCACCCCCGTGTTTGAAGTACTAGTTGCATAGGTTTGTGTGGCCTTGCTTCTAGAATTGGTTAGGTGAGCTCTAGCTAGCTATATATGTCCATGCAGCCCGAGGCACGAAGGCACGACACGAAGCACATTTTTTTTGGCCCGGTACAAGCATGGCACGACCCAGAGAACCTCGGGCCCGGGCTGGCTCGGCCCGGTGGTACAGGTCGTGCCTGGGCCTTCCACCAAGCCCATGGCCCAGCACGGGCATGACCCAGTCCGCAACACTTGGCCCGGTGGCGGCCCGGCCTGGTAGAAGCCCATCTCATCCCTCTCCCTCCCTAACCCTAATGGCCTAACTCCCGGCCTGGCGGCCTCGGCCTCCCGCATGCCGCACACGCACAGATAGGCGCTCAGCCCCTCCCCCAATCCCTCGCGGCCCCGCCCTCCCACTGCGCCGGCGCCGCCGCCCAGCGACCCAGCCCCCTACCCCCGGCTCCCCGCACCCGAGCCCGAGCGATGCAAGCGCGCAGCGCCGCCGCCCCTCCCCAGCGTGGCGGCTTCTTGGACGCCCTCCCCATGCAGCACCGGGCTCCTCTCCTCCACGCGTGGTGGCAGCGGCCGACGCCCTCCAGGGCTCCAGGACGAGCCGCGCGACCGGCCTCCTCCAGGCTCCATCCCTCTTCCTCCAGCCGGATCTCGGGTGCCCGGATCTGCTCAGGTGTGAGGCGACGAGCTCTCCGGCGACTGCTGCGCCTCCTCCTAGGCCGACGACAGATCTCGGACGCCGGTGGTGGCAAGCAGGCCTCGGGCCGGCCCGACCTACTTCCTAGGCCATGCCTCTCGGGCCAGGCCGACACAGAAATTGGCCCGTGGGCCGCTAAGGCACGACACGGGAGGCCCGCGGGCCATGCCGACCCGACACGACACGGGAGGCCCGCGGGCCATGCCGGCTCGACATGACATGGGTCATGCCAAGCCCGAGCCCGGGCCGGGCCGTGGCGGGCCGGCCCGATGGCCATCTATATAGCTAGCCCGACACCTTATTTGCATTGTTTAGGATCTTTTGTAAGGTGTCATAAAGTATAAGTATAGGGGTGTGGTCTTGGCTAGACCGATAGTTTTAATTCCGCATTTGTTTTGGTTAGCCAGTACGTTTATTTTTAAAAAGTACTATTCACCCCCCCTCTAGTCCGTCATCTCGACCATTCAAATGGTATCAGAGCTAGGTCTCTCATTTGTGGTCTTCACCGACCCGAGAGGATGGCGACTTATGGGCTAGGCATTGATTGTCCACACATTTTTTATGGCACTCACTTTACACGATGGAAAACATGGATGATATGCAATTTCAAGTTTATTTTCCCTCAAATGTGGTGGATCGTAGATGTAGGTTTTTCTCATGTGTTGGATGAAAAGAATCTAACTCAAGCACAAGAGAAATGCCTAGATCTCGAGTACCAAGCTACTAACATCATTTTTAGATCTTTGCATGATAATATTTTTAGAGAGATCATGGATATGAAGTCCTCCTATAACATGTGGAAGTATCTCAATGACAAGTATGAGAGTGCCTCAAATGATGATGTTAGTGAGCCCAAGGAAGAGGCACATGAGGATGATGAGCATGACCACAACTTGATGAAACAATAAGCCAGAGATCAAAAAAGGGTTTTAGGGTATTTGAAAGTGCTAACGATGACATCGGAGACATACTAAAAGGTAAAGTGTCAATAAGAGTGTCTGAGGTGATAAAAGGTAAAAAAATAAAAGAGCAGATGTATTAGAAGATAAGAAAGGAAACAAAGGCAAGAAGACAAACACTGCTAAGAAAAAGAAAGATAGCACTAACATTCAAAATCGTTTTATCTTCTCATTTTATGGCTTTTGTAGTTTTATTTATATACATGTAATGTGTAGGAGAAGATCCAAAGGATGCAACAAACAAGAGAGAAGATGGACAAAACCTAAACCAGCTCACTGTAAGACAAATGACTTGGGTTCTTTATTGTTTCAATAATTCAAGCACTTATATTTCTTCTGAACAATTCCAAATGTATGGACAGGCTTATTTTCCTTGAAGTATTGGTGCTAATACTTCATGTTTCCAAAGCATATATGACTGCTGACTTCCCAACAATGGTTTCTCAATCTGCTAGTTCTATGCCAGGAGGATATACTGGTCTTCTATTTGGACTTCATCAAGATGCCTCAACTGCTCGAAAATTGCATTTTGACGGAGCACCAAATCATTAATTATTTGTATAGTAGTCATATTTTATAATTTTTTATTGAACCATAAGATTGTAATTTTCTGTTTCACTATTTTGGTGATTTACCTTCAAATAATATCTAAACATCCATGGTTCAACAAAAGAAATATTTCAATCTGCTCTTGCACACCAGCTCACATCAGGCAGCCTACAACATTAATTTTTTTTTTGAGATCGGGGATATAGCCCGTTTTTCATTAACCAGAAGAGAGTGGTCAATAGACCTTCATTCCGGAACTCCATCCCTGCAAGGTACCATGAAATTCAGTACATGGAGCAAGTATATCCTGCAAATTCAAGACTAAGCACAAACACTGATGGAGCATTACAAAATTCAATAACTAAGGTGATGGAGGCACACATTATAATTTATCCCAAGTTCTCTGACCCATGTTGAAGGTGTTCAGATTGCAGAACTGCAGAACGGAAGCTATGGTGCAGGTAGACGAACTAGCTAGCTCGTCTCATGGCGGCGGCGGCGCCAGCATGCGGCAACGCTAATTGCTGTTGGTGGTGAGGACACGAAGAGAGTCTCGATCTATTTTTTAAGCCGATACTCTGGCTAGATGGAATTCTCTGTTTATCCTTTCTAAGCTGATATTGATGTAGGCTGCGGTGCTCGGCTTCTTGCTGACTTGCGGCAGGAAGCGGCTCGTGTTGTCCCGTCGAGCAGTGTGGGCGGACACGTGGCAAGCATACAGTCCGTGCTGCATGGGAGTTGCCGAGTTGGACTACAACATGATTGCAGAGAATTTTTTTCGCGCACTCCCAAATCCCAACGCCTCTTGATCCATCATGAGACTATCTGTTCACTGCTATAGAAATAGCCCTTTAGCCTCAGTTGTGAAGGGGCTTTAGCCCCCGGTTTTCCCAACTAAGACTACCAATCCGGGACTAAAGGCTCCCACCTTTAACCCCGGTTGCTCCGAACCGGGGCTAAATAAGGCTTCACGAGAAAAAATAAATTTGGGTTTGTGAGATTCGAACTCAACATCTCTCGCGTCAGGCACGCTTACCAACTGAGCTACACAACCCACGTGATGTGTTCTGGATGTTTTCCTTTTGAATCCACTCAGGAAGGACCAACACCAACCGGGGCTAAAAGGACCTTTAGTCCCGGTTGGTAACACGAACCGGGGCTACCGCGACTAAAGGTTGGGGGACCTTTAGTCCGGGTTAGGAATACCAACTGGGACTAGTCCCGGTTGGTTTTACCCACCGGGACTAAAAGTCTTTAGTCCCGGACGCAATTTGTTGCCGAGACTATAGCTCAATTGATACATCGTCTGGCCATTTGTGTTGTAGTGCTTGCTTGTGCTCGGCTTGTACGTTTATCTCAAGTCGAACCCTATAAATGTGACGCATGATATGACGATTAACGTACCTTGCATGATTGTACTGAACGATATTTTCGATCGATTGAAATGTACGCGCCAGCGATTGTCCGCCCCATACTAGTGGTCAAAGATTCCACAAAGAAGACAACATTTCGTGAAACGACATATATAGGAGTATATAAGATCTTTTTCTGTATCTTTCGTTCCATTTGCACAAGTCACGTTTCCGTAGCCCAAGCCCACCGGATTATCTATCTCACTAACTGATGGATGACACGAAGACGTATCTATATACCTCACTGAGTCACTAGCCAAAGCAAATTATATATTGCATACGGACATATTTAGTACAGTATCTAGCACTAGTAGTAGTACCTCACTAACTGGCAACATCCATACATGGCAACATCCATACATGGCGTCTCATCACGTGGATGCGACCACACCTGTAGCACAATGGCAATGGCTACTCTTGCTCGTCCCTTGCATGCTGCTGCTGCTCGCCTCGCGAAGAAGCCGGCGCAAGGACGACGACAAGCAGAGGCAGCGGCTCCCGCCGTCCCCTCCGGCGCTGCCAATCATCGGCCACCTGCTCCTCGTCGGCGACCGCCCGCACGTCTCCTTCCGTGACCTCGCCGCCAAGCACGACGACCGCGGTGACGGCCTCCTGCTCCTCCGCCTCGGCACCGTCCCGAACCTCGTCGTGTCCTCCGCGCGCGCGGCGCAGGCGATCCTGCGGACGCACGACCACGTCTTCGCCTCGCGGCCGGCGTCTGCGCTGTTCGACGACCTCGTGTACGGGTCGTCCAACGTCGCCTTCGCCCCCTACGGCGAGCACTGGCGGCAGGTCAGGAAGCTCGTCACCACGCACCTGTTCACCGTCAAGAAGGTGAACTCATACCACCATGCCCGACTGGAAGAGGTAATAACAGTTTCCTTGTTCCTGCAACGTGTATATATAGAGAGATGCATCGTCATATTATTCACTACCGGATTTCTATTCTTTGCCGAGTGACTGTGTGGTACTTGGTAAAGCCCAAAAAACACTTGGTAAAGGCTTTGTCGAGTGCCACACTCGGCAAAGAGCTCTCGGCAAAAAACCTCTCACCAAAGAGATCTTTGCCGACAGCCTTTTTATCACGCACTTGGCAAAACCTTTGCCAAGTGCCAAGATTGCACTCGGCAAAGAAAAACACTTGGCAAATTTAAAAACCGAAAAAACTCGAGAAAAAGTTTTATTTAATCGGGACAGGGCCCCACTAGACAGCTCCTGCACGTGGGTATTTTTTGCGCAAGTCGCGGTATTTTTCACGCAATATTGGTTAACGTTATGCGCAAGTCGTGGCATTTTTCACGCAATACTGGTTAACGCAGCCGATAGGATTCGAACCCACGACATCTCCCTCGCGTGGAGCCTTTTCTACCACTGCACTACTCAGTCATATACATTCATTTTTCTTTCTGTTTCCCACATATTATACTAAACTTAGTATAATTTGCTTATTTGACGCCCTAAATAAATTCAAATCAAAAAGTTATCAAATACAAGGTTTTCTAAATTTTCAAGATCTGCAATTTTTATTTTGGTAGTTTTTCCATCCGAAGTCGTTTATGAAAATTTGAATTTCAAATTTGAGAATTTAAAATATAGTTTTCGTAACAAGATAATTTTAAATTAAAAAGTTGTCAACTATAAAGTTTCATAACTTTTCGAGATCTACAACTTTCATTTTGACCATTTTTCCATATGAGGTACTTTTAAAAATTCAAATTTCAAAATTTTTAAATTCAAATACAGTTTTGGAAGACAAGATGGTTTCAAATTAAAAAGTTGTCAACTACAAAGTTTCATAACTCTTTGAGATCTACAACTTTTATTTTGGTCATTTTTTATCTGAGGTCTTTTGAAAAATTTAAATTTTAAAAATTTCAAATTCGGACGTAGTTTTGCATCACAAGATGACTTTAAATTAAAAAGTTGTCAACTACAAAATTTCATAACTTGTCAACATCTACAAATTTTATTTTATTTATTGGACCATTTTTGCATCTGAAATTATGGTTCTAATATTATTCACAAATCTTATATATCACGTTCATAGTTTCGTAAACTTACAGAGAGACGTAAGATTTATGAACAAATTTATTTTAAGTTTGTCAAATGAAGAAATGACTAAAACAAAAATTGTTCATTTTGATAAGTTAAACAACTTTCTAGTTGAATTTTTTTCATCTAGATTAATTTACTGCTTCAAAATTTGAATTAAAAATTAGCTTTGCCGAGTGTCAAAGTAAAACACTCGGTAAAGAAGCTCTTTGCCGAGTGTTTTTTACTCGGCTTCTTTACCGAGCGCCTAAAAATTGCACTCGGTATACATATGCATGACATTATAGGTGCGCCTAGTACGTGCTGGACAAGTTCCGGGAGGCAGCGGCCAGGGACGACGTGGACGCGGAGGTGGATCTCAGTGAGATGATGAACGCATTCGCCAACGACATCATCTGCCGTGCTGTATGTGGCAAGTTCTCCAGGGAGGAAGGCCGGAACAAGCTCTTCCGCGAACTGAATCACACCACCACGGTTCTGCTGGCAGGATTCAATTTGGAAAGCTACTTCCCGGGGCTTGCAAAATCGCTAGGTTTGTTTATGAGCAACAGGAAGGTGCACGAGGCACACAGAAGATGGGACGGCTTGCTCGAGGAGATAATAGGCGACCACGAGAGGAGGCATCGACATGGTGAGAGCGATGATGAGCAAGAAGACAGCACAGACTTCATCGATGTGATGCTCTCCGTTCAGCAAGAGTACGGTATCACCAGAGATCATATATCAAGGCCATCTTGATGGTGAGTAACTAGCTAGCCAGCTAGAATATATATGTTTCTTTTTCATTTGGTCTATCCTAATTATTAAACGACTCATATATCTAGGACATGTTCGAGGCAGGCACGGCCATATCATCTTCGGTCTTGGAGGCTGCCATGGCCGAGCTCATGCGCAGCCCTCACCTCATGATCAAGCTACAAGCCGAGGTGAGGAAGCACACGCCAAAGGGACAAGAAATGGTCAGGGAAGAGGACCTAGCAGGCATGGCCTACCTGAGAGCCGTCGTGCAGGAGACGCTAAGGCTACACCCAGCTGTTCCGCTCCTCGTGCCTCACCAATCGATGACGGACTGCGACATCGACGGCTACACGATCCCCTCAGGAACGAGGGTCATCATCAACGCGTGGGCTATCTCTAGAGACCCAAGATCATGGGAGAACCCGGAAGAGTTCATGCCGGAGAGATTCGTGGACGGTGGCACCGCCGCGGATGTCGATTTCAAGGGGAATGACTTCCAGTTCACGCCGTTCGGGGCTGGCCGGAGGATGTGCCCTGGTATCAACTTTGGGTTGGCTACTATCAATATCATGCTAGCGAACCTCGTCTACTGTTTTGAATGGAAGCTGCCGGCCGGCGTGGAGAAAAGGAGGACATTGATATGACGGAGGTGTTTGGATTGACGATCCACCGGAAGGAGAAGCTCATCCTCGTCCCCAAACCACATGCATGATACTATCGCAAACGCCATGCGATTGGACAGGTGATGGGAATTAAACAGACTAGCTAGTTATCCAAGGTGTATGTACGACGAGACGATGCTACTTCAACTACACATGATATAATGGATGCAGGTTCTTTTCACGTTTCACCATATATGAGGCGCGCTAGGGCATTGATTAGTTAAAGTTTATGCACAACAAAATTCGCCTAAATGGGCAAAACTTCACTTCGAGTAACGAGCATGAAAATCATACTCTCTTTATGCCTCAGGGTAAGAAGTTAAAAACACCCCGATTAATGACTCAAAATAGAGTTTCAAGTGTATATACCCAAAAAAATCAAAACGACTTAGAGCAACCATAATCACTACTGGAAACTTGAAATTCCCTGACGGTGCACTACCATTGGGGAAAATAAAAATATTATCATGAAAATGTACGTATTGTCATAACAAATAAAAATTTTGCTATGAAATTTTTTATGGTGCACTTACCGTCAGGAAAAATAAAAATACCGTTAGGGCTAGCCCGACAGGGTAATTCCAGTTTTCACTGACGTTGGTCAGAGAATTTCAAGTTTCCAGTAGTGAATGTAGTTCAAAAGCAGTCCATAACAATTAAACCGGTATCCACCAGCCAGTTGTAACATTATGAGACCAGTCCATACAGTAGCCTATAGTAAAAGATACGCATAAGCTTATGGATTGCCCATAGAGAATAAAAATATTTCTTTTTCTTACTCATCCCTCTCTCTTTCTTGATCTTGTACATGATTGTAGAGATGGAGATCTTTTATCTCAAATAGGACCCACCCTACACTACCGGAGACGGGCTCTTTGCCGAGGGCCCGTCGCTTTGCCGAGGGCTAAAACACGGGCACTCGGCAAAGAGCTCTTTGCCGAGAAGCAGCTCTCGGCACCGTAAGAAACTCGG
The DNA here is from genome assembly GCA_009763385.1 of Coix lacryma-jobi var. lacryma-jobi. Lineage (NCBI taxonomy): Eukaryota > Viridiplantae > Streptophyta > Magnoliopsida > Poales > Poaceae > Coix > Coix lacryma-jobi. Next base: position 46,687,820 of record CM019831.1, read on the forward strand.
CGACGATACCTATGCCGAGGGCCCGACTCTCGGCGAAGTCTGGCTCTCGGCAAAGAGCACCTATGCCGAAAGCCGAGCCCTCGGCGTAGAATACTCCTCGGCAAACGGAACCCTCGCGAACGGCTCCTCCTGCGCCGTTACCTTTGCCGAGAGCCCTCTGTTAGGCTCTCGGCAAAGGGTTGAATTTTGTTTTGGTAAATTCTATGCCGAGAGCCCTGGCCCTGGCTCTCGGCATAGGTGTTCTTTGCCGAGGGCTTTAGGAAGCTCTCGGCAAAGCATATATATATTTTTTTTGTTTTTTTGCTCCCAATTTTTTCTGTGGCCTTGCTACAGTACGACAAGCCAAGATTTCAAATTTGAAGTGTTTTCCATAAATCTTGCTATATTTCGCGCATTTTCTTTAATTTGATGATTTTTTCCGCGGGACGCACGTTTGAACTGCAGGTGCATGAAATAATAAAACTCGGCGATTCGAAAAATGGTATTCATTCTTCAGAGGGTATTTCGACATCGTATCCAGGGACAGGCGCGGAGACTCGACCATCTCGTGCACGAGAAACGGCGACCAAGTTGCGTGATATTGGATTTAAAATTACTAAAAATACAAACGAAGTCAGAAAATCATGAAAATGGACGGGTGACCTTCACTACCGGAGACGGGCTCTTTGCCGAGCGCCCGACGCTTTGCCGAGAGCTAAAACACGGGCACTCGGCAAAGAGCTCTTTGCCGAGAGCCAACCCTCGGCACAGTTAGAAACTCGGCAAAGATGCCTATGCTGACGGCCGAACTCTCGGTAAAGTCTGAATCTCGGCAAAGACAACCTATGCCGAGATCCGAGCTCTCGGCGTAGACTAAGCCTCGGCAAACAGAACCCTCGCGGACGGCTGTCCCTGCGCCGTTAACTTTGCCGAGAGCCCTCTGTTAGGCTCTCGGCTAAGGATCGTATTTTTTTAAAAATAAATTCTATGCCGAGAGCCCTGGCCCTGGCTCTCGGCATAAGTGATCTTTGCCGAGGGCTTTAGGAAGCTCTCCGCAAAGAATATTATTTTTTTTTTGTTTTTTTTCTCCCAATTTTTTCTATGGCCTTGCTACAGTAGTACAAGCCAAGATTTCAAATTTGGTGTGTTTTGCATACTTCTTGCTATATTTTGCGTATTTTCTTTAATTTATTGATTTTTTTCGCGGGACACACATTTGAACTGCAGGTGCATGAAATAATGAAACTCAGCGATTCGAAAAATGGTATTCATTCTTCGGAGGGTATTTCGACACCGTATCCAGGGACGCGCGCGGAAACTCAACCGTGTCGTGCACGAGACACGGCGACCAAGTTGCTTGAGATTGGATTTAAAATTATTAAAAATACAAACGAAGTCGGAAAATCATGAAAATAGACGGGAGACCTTGACATCGCATGTAGATGCTATGAAAAAAAATTTGGGAATGTTTGGAGCAAGTGATGGTGCAAGATAGTTGAAACCCTGAGATCTCCGCATATCCTCACATGTGATCATATGCGGAGATCTCAGGGTTTAGACCATCCTGCGCCACCACTTGCTCCAAACATTCCCAAATTTTTTCATAGCATCTACATGCGATGTCAAGGTCTCCTGTCTATTTTCATGATTTTCCGACTTCGTTTGTATTTTTAATAATTTTAAATCCAATCTCCAGCAACTTGGTCGCCGTGTCTCGTGCACGACACGGTTGAGTTTCCGCGCGCGTCCCTGGATACGGTGTCGAAATACCCTCCGAAGAATGAATACCATTTTTCGAATCGCTGAGTTTCATTATTTCATGCACCTGCAGTTCAAACGTGCGTCCCGTGGAAAAAATCAATAAGTTAAAGAAAATACGCGAAATATAGCAAGAAGTATGCAAAACACACCAAATTTGAAATCTTGGCTTGTACTACTGTAGCAAGGCCATAGAAAAAATTGGGAGAAAAAAACAAAAAAAAAAATAATATTCTTTGCCGAGAGCTTCCTAAAACCCTCGGCAAAGATCACTTATGCCGAGAGCCAGGGCCAGGGCTCTCGGCATAGAATTTATTTTTAAAAAAATATGATCCTTTGCCGAGAGCCTAACATAGGGCTCTCGGCAAAGTTAACGCCTTAGCCGAGAGCCGCTCGATCCGGCTCTCGGCATAGAGGGCGCCCTACAAAAATAAAAAACCCCGCCCTAATTTTTCCAAATCAGAGTCGTCCCCGCACGCCCCGCGCGCCGCCGCCGAAGCCGCCGCGCCCCCCGCCCCGCCGTCGGTCGCATCCCCACCCCCGCCCCGGGTGCCACCGCCGTCCACGCGCCCGCCCCGCCGCCGGTCGAAGGCTCGCGCGCCGCTCGGGCCGGTCCCTCCCTCCCCGCCGGCCGCGCCCTCCCTCCCGGCCGGCCGCTCCCTCGCCATCCCTCCCCGCCGGCTGCTCCCTCCCTCCCGGCCGCCGGCCGCTCCCTCCCTCCCGGTCGGCGCTCCCTCGCCCTCCCTCCCCGCCGGCTGCTCCCTCCCTCCCGGCCGCCGGCCGCTCCCTCCCTCCCGGCCAGCAGCTCCCTCCCTCCCCGCCGGCCACCCCCTCGCCCAGTCGCCGGCCGCGCCCCCGCCCCGCGCCCTGCGCCCTCGCCGGCCCCCGCTCCCTATTGTCGGCCTAGGGGGAGGAGGAGGAGAAGCAGAGGTGGTGAGGAGGAGAAGAGAGGTTAAGGAGGAGGAGGAGAAGGAGGAGGAGACCGTTGCCCATCCTCATCCGCGATTTCGTCCATTCCATCATCATTAATCGACCCGCGGGGTAAGTAGTAGTTGTTAATAGTTGTGAGTAGTTGATAGTAGTATGCAGGTCAATGTATGTGGATGTCGGCCATCGTGCCGTATATATGTCAATGTCGACCATCGTGCCATATATATGTGGATGTCGGCCATCGTGCCGTTGTTTCTTGCAGGTTTTGAAACCTCACCGTACAGGGGAGGTTCTGCCGAAATTTCTAATGGATACTATATTTTTTGTCTTTTCTGTAGGAGGACCTGTCGGGGCCAAGCCGGAGATCCTCGGCGACCACGATCGTCTTCGTCACCGTCGTGGGTCTGCCTGCACCGCTTCGCCTCGCCATTGCACCGACTCGCCACTGCGCCTCTAGCCTGACTCCACGGGCACCCTAGGTATAAATAACGTCTCCTCCCAGAAAAGGGTCGTAGGTCATTGAACCCAGTTAGGTGTCTCCCGTCCGAAAGAGATACGGCTGGAGGTATGCAGGTCTCTGCATATCGATAACCGTATCTGTTTCGGATTGTCCACGTTACTTGGACAGCCCGCAGATGCGTCGATGAGGCTAGTTCCCATGGTCTGCCCCGATTCGAGATGGAGTTTCGGCATCGCCTCCCTGTTGTTCTCTGGATACACTCTCCCTACAGGGACGTGTATCTTGAGAGCATCGGGGAGGTGCTGCCGAAATTTTGTCTCGGCTCGGTGCAGACAATGGGAACTGGCCTCATCGACGCATCCGCGGGTGGGATTAGGACCTATCCTCACCTATTAGATGATAGTAGGATGGAAGTACTCGGAGGTACATATGTAAGTACTCGGATGGATGACAGTAGGATGGATGACCGTCAGTGGATGTACTCGGGCCGTAGAAGCATAAGTGATTTCACCGATGAATGGTTGCGCAAGACAGATGCTTTCGTGAACCATGCATTTGGCGCGGCTCGGCGAGGAGAGATCAAAGTGTTGTGCCCATGCAGCAGATGTGGGAACCGGAGAAGGCAAGACAAGGAGAACATGGCTAAACATCTTGTGAACAATGGATTCACGCCGGACTACACCCGGTGGATCTACCATGGTGAAGCACATCGTTTGAGAGCGGAGGCAGTACGACCACGTCTCGAGGACTTTGATGCTGATGCGGGGGTAGCAGACATGCTAGATGACTTCCAAGAAGCACAGTACGCTGAAGGACGTACGGAGGAGGAGATGGAGAAGACCGCAAAGGCGTTTTAAGAGATGATGTCTTCGGCACAGAAACCCCTTCACGATCGGACAACGGTTTCTCAACTGGATGCCATTGGCCGTGTGATGGGGTTCAAGTCCCAGTTCAACCTGAGTCGAGATGCGTTCGATGGTATGTTGGCCCTATTTGGTAGCATGCTTCCGAACGGCCACATATTGCCAAAGAGCCTGTACGAGTCACAGAAACTGCTTCGTGCACTGAAGATGCCGTATGAGCAGATACATGCTTGTCCAAATGGGTGCTTCCTCTTCAGGAAAGATCTCACGGATGCAGGTTACTGTCCGAAGTGTAAAGCGTCCAGATACATGGAGGTAGACGATGGTGAAGGCCCGAAGAAGCAACTTTCTATCCCCATGAAAGTCCTGCGTTACCTGCCGTTCACACCGAGGATCCAACGTCTCTACATGACCGAGGAATCCGCGAAACAGATGACATGGCACAAACAGGGTACCCGATACAATCCTGAGAAGTTGGTACATCCCGCCGATGGTGAAGCATGGGCCCACTTGGACCGCATCCAGCATGACAAAGCTAGAGAGGCTCGTAATGTTCGTGTTGCGTTTGCAACGGACGGTTTCAATCCCTATGGACTCATGGTTGTCCCGTACATGTGTTGGCCCGTCTTCGTTATCCCCCTCAATCTCCCCCCCCCCGGCGTCCTATTTCAACGTCATACTGTCTTCTTGTCGTTGATAATTCCTGGACACCCGGGGAATAACATGGGTGTGTACATGGAGCCTCTGATTGATGAATTGGAAACTGCTTGGAATGAAGGGGTATTGACATACGACCGAGCTTCAAGGTCTAACTTCACAATGCACATCTGGTACCAGTACTCACTACATGACTACCTGGCATATGGGATATTTTGTGCCTGGTGTGTCCATGGCAAGTTCTCATGCCCCGTTTATAAGACAGCTACGAGATTTATCTGGTTGAAGAAGGGTGGCAAGTATTCGGCGTTCGACCAACATCGACAATTCCTGCCTCTTGACCATCCTTTCAGACGGGACACCATGAACTTTACCAAAGGTATCGTGGTGAGAGATCCTCCACCTCGGGTGTTGACCGGTGCCAAGGTTCATGCTCAGATAGATGCTCTCCAGTTCAACGAAACAGACGGTCGTTTTGCGGGGTATGGTCAGGAGCATATGTGGACTCATAAGTCAGGATTGGAAAGACTCCCTTATTATGACGATCTTCTTCTGCCACATAACATTGACGTATTGCACACTGAAAAGAACATCGCTGAGTCGCTTTGGGGAACACTCATGGACACTGAAAAGTCCAAGGACAACCCTAAGGCTAGACTAGACCTGGCACTGTTGTGCGATAGACCAAAGCAAGAGATGCTGCATCCTCAGCCCGGCAGGAGATGGACACGGCCCAAGGTCGATTTCGTATTGGGCAGGCCACAAAGGAAAGAAATACTTCAGTGGATCCAGACATTGACATTCCCTGATGGATATGCAGCGAATCTAACGAGAGGAGTCAACTTATCTACTTTGCGAGTCCTAGGGATGAAGAGTCATGACTTCCACGTATGGATCGAACGGCTTCTTCCGGCGATGGTTCGAGGCTATGTTCCTGAGCCTATGTGGGTTGTCCTGGCAGAGTTGAGCTATTTCTTCCGCCAGCTATGTGCCAAGGAGATATCTCGGTCCGTCATTGATGACTTGGAGAAAGCTACACCTGTGTTGCTCTGTAAGCTGGAGAAAATCTTTCCACCAGGCTTCTTCACTCCGTTGCTTCATTTGATCGTACACCTCCCAAATGAGGTTCGAATGGGAGGGCCTGTGCAATGGCGTTGGTGCTTTCCAGTCGAGAGAAATATGAAGACTCTTCGCAAGAAATGTAGAAACAAAGCCAAAATTGAGGCTTCCATTGCAGAGGCATCCATTCTGGAGGAGGTGTCCAACTTCACTGAAGAATACTACTCCGAGAACCTTCCTAGCGTGCATAATCCACCCCCTTGTTACAATGCTGGAGACAATGAATCGAGTCTTAGCCTTTTTCGAGGCCAACTCGGCACGGCTAGTGGATCCACAGTTAAGCAGTTGAACTATGAAGAGTGGCGAAAGATCATGCTATACGTGCTTACCAACCTTGATGAGCTGGACCCGTACATGGGGTAAGTTGTTATCTATCTTCATCCAATTCATCGTCACTTTCCAACACCATTCTTTTTGTTTCGTACAGCGAATTTCTTCATTTGTTCTCGAATGGACCAAGGCCTCTTTCTGATGCGGCAGCTGAAACCCTAATTGCAAATGGTGCGGGGCAAAGGAGGCCTGATTTCATTTCTTGGTTCCGACAAAAGGTACCGTCCTACCAAGGTCGTACTTAGTCTGACGTTCCAACTTGCTCTTACGTTCTGACCGTATAACGATATATCTTGCGTCGCCTTGCAGGCTCAAACCGATGCGTCTATGAGTCAAGAGCTGAGACAGGTTGCAAAAGGCTTTGACCGTACGCTCAAGTCATTTAACGGTTACGACGTGAATGGATTTCGCTTCCACACATCAAGCTATGAGCAGAGTCGGCCCAATCGAAAAACCACAAATAGCGGAGTTTGTACTCCAGGCAATGACAACCGTGACTACTATGGAAGAATTGAAGAAATATACGAACTTTCATTTCATGGTGAAAAGCCTTTGAATCCTGTCATGTTCAAACGCCATTGGTTTGATCCTGGAAGAACGAGGCTGACACCTAATCTTGGGCTAGCCGAAATTCGACAGGATTCTGTCTATCCAGGCTCCTGATGTGTATATTGTGGCTCAACAGGCCACGCAGGTTTATTACACGCCATACGCGTGCAAAAGCAAAGAGCATCTCTTGGGTTGGTATATTGTGCACAAGATATCACCACATGGTAAACTACCTCTCCCCAATGATGAGGATTATAACTTCAACACAAACACGTATGACGGTGAGTTCTTTCAAGAATCTGGGTTGCAAGGGACGTTCACGATAGACTTAACCGAAGCGATGGAAATGGAAGTAGAGAATGATGATGAGGACGCTGGGGATGAGGTGGTAAATGCGAAGGACATAGAAATGCTAGAACGATTCCGTTTAGGCCAAGCAAATGAAGACGACGACCTGTCTTCGGATACTGAGGAGTACTTAGACATGGTTGACAGTGATGAGGAGACTCATGCTCCGGCTAATCCGGATGATCCAGATTATTTCTAATACATGTAATATTATGTTATATTTTTAGGATCTATTGTTTTATTTATATTGCATATATTTGGTTATGTTATTTCTAATACAACATTGTTTGTTCTTTTTAAATGCAGGAGGTCGAGGCAAGATGCCGGGAGGACGTCAGAGGCGGTTGAGTTGGTTGTACCGCAGCTCGCAGGCCGACGGGCCCTCGACGAGGAGTGGCCGCCGCCGGAGGGAGCCGTCTCCATAGGAGAAGGAGGAGGAGGAGGTCGAGGAGGAGGTGCCGGCCACGCCCGAGGCCCAGCGGCAGGAGGAGGCACCATTGGCCGAGGAGGCAGAGGAGGAGGACGAGCAAGAGGACGAGGCGGACGGGTGTTCGGGTGCCTTAGGGGTGTCCACGCCCTACTGGAGAGGCCCCGCCAGCCTCCCGGCGTTGCCGGCACGTGCCCGACGCCCAGTGATCACGCCCATCAGACAAAAGTACATGTTCTAACTACCTGTTCGTACGATGAGACTCAAAATAGAAATAGAAGCTAATAATCTTTTTTAATCACTTGTGCAGGGGATGGGACTTTGTGGGGCCTAAAGGCCGCAAACCCAACGGTGTCCTGGGTCTCCTGTGCCGCGAGCACTACCCCGGCATAGTACAGTATGCCGGGAGGCACGAGCCGACCTACACCTTTGACCACTACAGCGTCGCCCTAGACCCAGACTTCCCCAACAAGGCGGCGCGGGTTAGAGCGGAGCTGTGGGTAAGTCTTCGTCAAACAATATCAAATTCATCATATTTTTTCTTTAATTACTGTCTCACCTCGTATTGTGTTTGTATGCAGAACTACTTCAAGTGCGAGCCGGGGAAGGAGGCAGTGGCGGAGGTGACGGCTACCCGGGCCTGTAGGAAGCTCGTCACCGACATGATCTACGAGGCGAGACTGCAGGCCATCATCACCTACAACGCCACGGTCTTGGCCACGAGGGTGACGAAGGCCCAGGCGAGAGGCATGACGCTGGGCCGGGCGCAGTTCTTGCAGGTAAGTGTTTTCTTTTGAGATTAAGCTTTTGGTACTTTTCATCTGACGCTTAGACGTGAAATACTTGATGATGTGCAGATGATCCCCCAATGGTGCCAGTCGTTTCCCGAGTGCTGGGAGATGATCGTGGACCAGTGGCTCTCCGAAGAGTGGGCGGCCCACCACGCCGAGGCCCGGGAGGCGCGTCTGCAGATGCCAGGTGTACCACACCACCAGGGCAACCGCAACCTCGCCGAGTACGCAGCTTGGGTACGTGAAAGACTTTATCAATTCCTCGATCAAATATTGCCTGATTGCTAATCATCTTGTTGTCTTCCTCGCAGTCGGAGGCACACGGTGGCCAGCCTTGCGGCACGGTGGCGGCATACGCCATGTCCCACAAGGGCAAGGCCACGGCAGCGGAGACCTCCTACAACCCCGACGATCCCGCCGACGCGTACACCAACTCCAGCGTCCACTCCCGCCTCACTGACTACTCAGAGGCGGCAAGGGCGGTCCATGGGGACGACTTTGATCCCGCCACCGCGGACCTGGACGGGAGCATCGTCATGAGGATTGGAGGAGGGAAGAAGCACGGGCGGTTCTGGCTTGGCGACGGCGTCATCGACACGGCCTCCACTCCCACTCTGTCCCAGCTCCGAGCACAGAGCACGAGCGGGAGCGTCCCCATACGCCCACGCCCGTCGCCTGCGCAGTCGCGGGTCACCGAGCTCGAGGTTATTTCTATTTAACTCATCGTACATTGATCTTTAAATGTTTGCATTGTTCCAACATTCACTTTGTATTATCGCAGGCCCGCCTGGAAAGAGAAAGGCAGGAGCGCCAGGTGTCCGAGAACCAAATGCGGTCACAGATGTCGCCCCAGATGGACGCTCAAGCAAAGCAGATGGCGGACCTCATCGCCTTCATGGCCTCCCAGGGCATGGCCGTGCCCCAGACGCTCATGGCTCCTCCACCGCCGCCTCTGGACCCCGGAGCTGCTCCTGTGAGTATCAATACTTCAGTGTTTCATTTTTTTCATTTTCTTGTCTAACATGACCTTTTGCAGCCTCCTCCGTCAGAAGGTTCGAACAACCGCCACGCTCCTGGACGGAACCCGACCAGGGGTCAAGCAGGCGGCAGTTCTCAGGGGTGGCCCGGTTGGCCGGGGGTGTAGTAGATTGAACTTTGGACTATCCTCGTGTGTCACTGAAGTCTCATGTTGTTGAACTATGTGATGTGATGTGAACTATCATGATATATATATATATATGTTCTGTGACGTGAAATGTGATATATATGTGATATGTTATGAATGTGATATATATATGTTTGATAGTGTCGGTGAAAAGGAAAAACAGAAATAAAAAAACAAAAATTAGCGTGTTTGCCGAGGGTTGCTCTCGGCAAAGAGGCCCTTTGCCGAGGGCTATGACCATAACCCTCGGCAAAGCTGAACCAGAAAGCCATTTCCCCAGCTTTGCCGAGGGCTTTGGTCAAAGCCCTCGGCAAAGCTGGGAAGACTGAAAGGAATTTCCAAGGGTTTGCCGAGAGCCGGCTGAGCTTGCCCTCGGTGAAGAGGTCCCAAAAAAAAATATTCGAAATTTCTTTGCCGAGAGCCGACCTCGGATACCCCTCGGCACAGGAAAATAATAATAAAAAAATTTACAGCTTTGCCGAGAGCCGGACTCTCGGCAAACGTGACGTCTTTGCCGAGAGTCCGTTTAGCCCTCGGCAAACCTACCGTCAATAGGAACCGCCGTTAACGGCCGCTTTTCTTTGCCGAGAGCCAGGCGGGACCCTCGGTAAAAGGTTTGCCGAGAGCCCGATAAATAGCCCTCGGCAAAGGATCCTTTGCCGTGAGGTTTTTTGCCGAGAGCTCTATGCCGAGGGCTGCCCTCGGCATAGGCTTCGCCGAGTGCCAAATGGTCTTTGCCGAGTGCTAGAGGCACTCGGCAAAGCAACCGTTTCCAGTAGTGCTTGACATCGCATGTAGAGGCTATGAAATTTTTTTGTGAATTCTTCGAGCAAGTGGTGGCGCAAGATGGTTGAAACCCTGAGATCTCCGCATATCATCGCATGTGAGGCTATCCGGATATCTCAGGGTTTCAACCATCTTGCGCCACCACTTGCTCCAAACATTCCCAAAAAATTTTCATAGCCTCTACATGCGATGTCAAGGTCACCTGTCCATTTTCATGATTTTCTGACTTCGTTTGTATTTTTAGTAATTTTAAATCCAATATCACGCAACTTGGTCGCCGTTTCTCGTGCACGAGACGGTCGAGTCTCCACGCCTGTCCCTGTATACGGTGTCGAAATACCCTCTGAAGAATGAATACCATTTTTTGAATCGCTGAGTTTCATTATTTCATGCACCTGCAGTTCAAACGTGCGTCCCGCGGAAAAAATCATCAAATTAAAGAAAATGCGCGAAATATAGCAAGATTTATGGAAAACACTTCAAATTTGAAATCTTGGCTTGTAGTACTGTAGCAAGGCCACAGAAAAAATTGGGAGCAAAAAAAACAAAAATATATATATATGCTTTGCCGAGAGCTTCCTAAAGCCCTCGGCAAAGAACACCTATGCTGAGAGCCAGGGCCAGGGCTCTCGGCATAGAATTTACCAAAAAAAAAATTCAACCCTTTACCGAGGGCCTAACAGAGGGCTCTCGGCATAGAGTATGCCTTTGCCGAGAGCCGCTCGATCCGGCTCTTGGCATAGATGGCGCCCTACAAAAATAAAAAACCCTGCTCTGATTTTTCCAAATCAAAGCCACAATCGCAATCACGCCCCGCGCGCCGCCGCCGCCGCGCCCCCGCCCCGCCGCCGGCCGCGTCTCCAGCCCCGCCCCCGGGCGCCACCGCCGTCCCCGCCCCCGCCCCGCCGCCGGTCTTCCTGGCCCGTGCGCCGCCTCCGGCCGCTCCCTCCCTCCCCGCCGGCCGCGCCCCCGCCTGGCGCGGCGCCGCCGCCATGCCCCCACCCCGCTGTCGGCCGCGCCACCGGCCCGCACGCCGCCGTCGGCCGCTCCCTCCCTCCCCGCCGGTCGCGCCCTGCCTCCCCGCCGGCCGCCCAGTCGCCAGCCGCGCCCCGCCCCGCGCCCTGCGCCCTCGCCGGCCCCCCGCTCCCTATTGTCGGCCTAGGGGGAGGAGGAGGAGAAGCAGAGGTGGTGAGGAGGAGAAGAGAGGTTGAGGAGGAGGAGGAGGAGAAGGAGGAGACCGTTGCCCATCCTCATCCGCGAGTTCGTCCGTTCCATCGTCATTAATCGACCCGCGGGGTAAGTAGTAGTTGTTAATAGTAGTGAGTAGTTGATAGTAGTATGCAGGTCAATGTATGTGGATGTCGGCCATCGTGTCGTATATATGTCGATGTCGGCCATCGTGTCGTATACATGTGGATGTCGGCCATCGTGCCGTTGTTTCTTGCAGGTTTTGAAACCTCACCGTACATGGGAGGTTCTGCCAAAATTTCTAATTGATACTATATTTTTTTGTCTTTTCTGTAGGAGGCGGACCTGTCGGGGCGAAGCCGGAGATCCTCAACGACCACGTTCGTCTTCGTCACCGTCGCGGGTCTGCCTGCACCGCTTTGCCTCGCCACTGCGCCGCTAGCCTGACTCCACCGGCACCCTAGGTATAAATAACGTCTCCTCCCAGAAAATGGTCGTAGGTCATTGAACCCAGTTAGGCGTCTCCCGTCCGAAAGAGATACGGCTGGAGGTATGCAGGTCTCTGCATATCGATAACCGTATCTGTTTCGGATTGTCCACGTTACTTGGACAGCCCGCAGATGCGTCGATGAGGCTAGTTCCCATGGTCTGGCCCGATTCGAGATGATATGCGGCATCACCTCCCTGTTGTTCTCTGGATACACACTCTCCCTACAGGGACGTGTATCTTGAGAACATCGGGGAGGTGCTGCCGAAATTCTGTCTCGGCTCGGGGCAGACAATGGGAACTGGCCTCATCGACGCATCCGCGGGTGGGATTAGGACCTATCCTCACCTATTAGATGATAGTAGGATGGAAGTACTCGGAGGTAGATATGTAAGTACTCGGATGGATGACAGTAGGATGGATGACCGTCAGTGGATGTACTTGGGCCGTAGAAGCAAAAGTGATTTCACTGATGAATGGTTGCGCAAGACAGATGCTTTCGTGAACAATGCATTTGGCGTGGCTCGGCAAGGAGAGATCAAAGTGTTGTGCCCATGCAGCAGATGTGGGAACCGGAGAAGGCAAGACTTGGAGAACATGGCTAAACATCTTGTGAACAATGGATTCACGCCGGACTACACCCGGTGGATCTACCATGGTGAAGCACATCGTTTGAGAGCGGAGGTAGTGCGACCATGTTTGGAGGACTTTAATGCTGATGTGGGGGTAGCAGACATGTTAGATGACTTCCAAGAATCACAGTACGCTGAAGAACGTACGGAGGAGGAGATGGAGAAGACCGCAAAGGCGTTTTACGAGATGATGTCTTCGGCACAGAAACCCCTTCATGATTGGACAACGGTTTCTCAACTGGATGCCATTGGCCGTGTGATGGGGTTCAAGTCCCAGTTCAACCTGAGTCGAGATGCGTTCGATGGTATGTTGGCCCTATTTGGTAGCATGCTTCCGGACGGCCACATATTGCCAAAGAGCCTGTACGAGTCACAGAAACTGCTTCGTGCACTGAAGATGCCGTATGAGCAGATACATGCTTGTCCAAATGGGTGCGTCCTCTTCAGGAAAGATCTCACGGATGCAGGTTACTGTCCGAAGTGTAAAGCGTCGAGATACATGGAGGTAGACGATGGTGAAGGCCCGAAGAGGAAGCTTTCTATCCCCATGAAAGTCCTGCGTTACCTGCCGTTCACACCGAGGATCCAACGTCTCTACATGACCGAGGAATCCACGAAACAGATGACATGGCACAAACAGGGTACCCGATACAATCCTGAGAAGTTGGTACATCCCGCCGATGGTGAAGCATGGGCCCACTTCGACCGCATCCATCATGACAAAGCTAGAGAGGCTCGTAATGTTCGTGTTGCGTTTGCAATGGACGGTTTCAATCCCTATGGACTCATGGCTGTCCCGTACACCTGTTGGCCCGTCTTCGTTATCCCCCTCAATCTCCCCCCCGGCGTCCTATTTCAATGTCATACTGTCTTCTTGTCGTTGATAATTCCTGGACACCCGGGGAATAACATGGGTGTGTACATGGAGCCTCTGATTGATGAATTGGAAACTACTTGGAATGAAGGGGTATTGACATACGACCGAGCTTCAAGGTCTAACTTCACAATGCACATCTGGTACCAGTACTCACTGCATGACTACCTGGCATATGGGATATTCTGTGCCTGGTGTGTCCATGGCAAGTTCTCATGCCCAGTTTGTAAGACAGCTACGAGATTTATCTGGTTGAAGAAGGGTGGCAAGTATTCGGCGTTCGACCAACATCGACAATTCCTGCCTCTTGACCATCCTTTCAGACGGGACACCAAGAACTTTACCAAAGGTGTCGTGGTGAGAGATCCTCCACCTCGGATGCTGACCGGTGCCGAGGTTCATGCTCAGATAGATGCTCTCCAGTTCAACGAAACAGATGGTCGTTTTGCGGGGTATGGTTAGGAGCATATGTGGACTCATAAGTCAGGCTTGGAAAGACTCCCTTATTATGACGATCTTCTTCTACCACATAACATTGATGTAATGCACACTGAAAAGAACATCGCTGAGTTGCTTTGGGGAACACTCATGGACACTGAAAAGTCCAAGGACAACCCTAAGGTTAGACTAGACCTGGCACTGTTGTGCGATAGACCAAAGCAAGAGATGCTTGCCTCCTCAGCCCGGCAGGAGATGGACACGGCCCAAGGTCGATTTCATCTTGGGCAGACCACAAAGGAAAGAAATACTTCAGTGGATCCAGACATTGACATTCCCTGATGGATATGCAGCGAATCTAACGAGAGGAGTCAACTTATCTACTATGCGAGTCCTAGGGATGAAGAGTCATGACTTCCACGTATGGATCGAACGGCTTCTTCCGGCGATGGTTCGAGGCTATGTTCCTGAGCCTATGTGGGTTGTCCTGGCAGAGTTGAGCTATTTCTTCCGGCAGCTATGTGCCAAGGAGATATCTCGGTCCGTCATTGATGACTTGGAGAAAGCTGCACCTGTGTTGCTCTGTAAGCTGGAGAAAATCTTTCCACCAGGCTTCTTCACTCCGATGCTTCATTTGATCGTACACCTCCCAAATGAGGTTCGAATGGGAGGGCCTGTGCAATGGCGTTGGTGCTTTCCAGTCGAGAGAAATATGAAGACTCTTCGCAAGAAATGTAGAAACAAAGCCAAAATTGAGGCTTCCATTGCAGAGGCATCCATTCTGGAGGAGGTGTCCAACTTCACTAAAGAATACTACTCCGAGAACCTTCCTAGCGTGCATAATCCACCCCCTCGTTACAATGCTGGAGACAATGAATCGAGTCTTAGCCTTTTTCGAGGCCAACTCGGCACGGCAAGTGGATCCACAGTTAAGCAGTTGAACTATGAAGAGTGGCGAAAGATCATGCTATACGTGCTTACCAACCTTGATGAGCTGGACCCGTACATGGGGTAAGTTGTTATCTATCTTCATCCAATTCATCGTCACTTTCCAAAACCATTCTTTTTGTTTCGTACAGTGAATTTCTTCATTTGTTCTCGAATGGACCAAGGCCTCTTTCTGATGCGGCAGCTGAAACCCTAATTGCAAATGGTGCGGGGCAAGGGAGGCCTGATTTCATTTCTTGGTTCCGACAAAAGGTACCGTCCTACCAAGGTCGTACTTAGTCTGACGTTCCAACTTGCTCTTACGTTCTGACCGTATAACGATATATCTTGCGTCGCCTTGCAGGCTCAAACCGATGCGTCTATGAGTCAAGAGCTGAGACAGGTTGCAAAAGGCTTTGACCGTAGGGTCAAGTCATTTAACGGTTACGACGTGAATGGATTTCGCTTCCACACATCAAGCTACGAGCAGAGTCGGCCCAATCGAAAAACCACAAATAGCGGTGTTTGTACTCTAGGCAATTACAACCGTGACTACTATGGAAGAATTGAAGAAATATACGAACTTTCATTTCACGGTGAAAAGCCTTTGAACCCTGTCATGTTCAAATGTCATTGGTTCATGCCTGGAAGAACGAGGCTGACACCTAATCTTGGGCTAGCCGAAATTCAACAGGATTCTGTCTATCCAGGCTCCGATGTGTATATTGTGGCTCAACAGGCCACGCAGTTTTATTACACGCCATACGCGTGCAAACGCAAAGAGCATCTCTTGGGTTGGTATATTGTGCACAAGATATCACCACATGCTAAACTACCTCTCCCCAATGATGAGGATTATAACTTCAACACAAACACGTATGACGGTGAGTTCTTTCAAGAATCTGGGTTGCAAGGGACGTTCACGATAGACTTAACCGAAGCGATGGAAATGTAAGTAGAGAATGATGACGAGGACGCTGGGGATGAGGTGGTAAATGCGAAGGACATAGAAATGCTAGAACGATTCCGTTTAGGCCAAGCAAATGAAGACGACGACCTGTCTTCGGATACTGAGGAGTACTTAGACATGGTTGACAGTGATGAGGAGACTCATGCTCCGGCTAATCCAGATGATCCAGATTATTTCTAATACATGTAATATTATGTTCTATTTTTAGGATCTATTGTTTTATTTATATTGCATATATTTGGTTATGTTATTTCTAATACAACATTGTTTGTTCTTTTTAAATGCAGGAGGTCGAGGCAAGATGCCGGGAGGACGTCAGAGGCGGTTGAGTTGGTTGTACTACAGCTCGCAGGCCGACGGGCCCTCGACGAGGAGTGGCCGCCGCCGGAGGGAACCGTCTCCACAGGAGGAGGAGGAGGAGGAGGAGGAGGTCGAGGAGGAGGTGCCGGCCATGCCCGAGGCCCAGCGGCAGGAGGAGGCACCATTGGCCGAGGAGGCAGAGGAGGAGGACGAGCAGGAGGAGGACGAGGCGGACGGGTGTTCGGGTGCCTCAGGGGTGTCCATGTCCTACTTGAGAGGCCCCGCCAGCCTCCCGGCGTTGCCGCCATGTCCCCGACGCCCAGTGATCAGGCCCATCGGACAGAAGTACATGTTCTAACTACCTGTTCGTACGATGAGACTCAAAATAGAAATAGAAGGTAATAATCTTTTTTAATCACTTGTGCACGTCATGGGACTTTGTGAGGCCTAAAGGCCGCAAACCCAACGGCATCCTGGGTCTCCTATGCCGCGAGCACTACCCCGGCATAGTACAATATGCCGGGAGGCACGAGCCGGCCTACACCTTTGACCACTACAGCGTCGCCCCAGACCCAGACTTCCCCAACAAGGCGACGCGGGTTAGAGCGGAGCTGTGGGTAAGTCTTCGTCAAACAATATCAAATTTATCATATTTTTTCTTTAATTACTGTCTCACCTCATATTGTGTCTGTATGCAGAACTACTTCAAGTGCGAGCCGGGGAAGGAGGCAGTGGCGGAGGTGACGGCTACCCGGGCTTGTAGGAAGCTCGTCACCGACATGATCTACGAGGCGAGACTGCAGGCCATCATTACCTACAACGCCACGGTCTTGGCCACGAGGGTGACGAAGGCCCAGGCGAGAGGCATGACGTTGGGCCGGGCGCAGTTCTTGCAGGTAAGTGATTTCTTTTGAGATTAAGCTTTTGGTACTTTTTATCTGACGCTTAGACGTGAAATACTTGATGATGTGCAGATGATCCCCCAATGGTGCCAGTCGTTTCCCGAGTGCTATGAGATGATCGTGGACCGGTGGCTATCCGAAGAGTGGGCAGCCCACCACGCCGAGGCCCGGGAGGCGCGTCTGCATATGCCAGGTGTACCACACCACCAGGGCAACCGCAACCTCGCCGAGTACGCACAAGCTTGGGTACGTGAAAGACTTTATCAATTCCTCGATCAAATGTTGCCTGATTGCTAATCATCTTGTTGTCTTCCTCGCAGTCGGAGGCACATGGTGGCCAGCCTTGCGGCACGGTGGCGGCATACGCCATGTCCCACAAGGGCAAGGCCACGGCAGCGGAGACCTCCTACAACCCCGACGATCCCGCCGACGCGTACACCAACTCCAGCGTCCACTCCCGCCTCACTGACTACTCAGAGGCGGCAAGGGCGGTCCATGGGGACGACTTTGATCCTGCCACCGTGGACCTGGACGGGAGCATCGTCATGAGGATTGGAGGAGGGAAGAAGCACGGGCGGTTCTGGCTTGGCGACGGCGTCATCGACACGGCCTCCACTCCCACTCTGTCCCAGCTCCGAGCACAGAGCACGAGCAGGAGCGTCCCCATACGCCCACGCCCGTCGCCTGCGCAGTCGCGGGTCGCCGAGCTCGAGGTTATTTCTATTTAACTCATCGTACATTGATCTTTAAATGTTTGCATTGTTCTAACATTCACTTTGTATTATCGCAGGCCCGCCTGGAAAGAGAAAGGCAGGAGCGCCAGGTGTCTGAGACCCAGATGCGGTCACAGATGTCGGCCCAGATGGAGGCTCAAGCTAAGCAGATGGCGGAGCTCATCGCCTTCATGGCCTCCCAGGGCATGGCCGTGCCCCAGACGCTCATGGCTCCTCCACCGCCGCCTCTGGACCCCGGACCAGCTCCTGTGAGTA
This sequence comes from Coix lacryma-jobi var. lacryma-jobi, assembly GCA_009763385.1. Classification (NCBI taxonomy): domain Eukaryota; kingdom Viridiplantae; phylum Streptophyta; class Magnoliopsida; order Poales; family Poaceae; genus Coix; species Coix lacryma-jobi. The sequence continues at coordinate 46,705,689 of CM019831.1, forward strand.
TCAATACTTCAGTGTTTCATTTTTTTCATTTCCTTGTCTGACATGACCTTTTGCAGCCTCCTCCGTCAGAAGGTTCGAACAACCGCCACGGGGGTCAAGCAGGCGGCAGTTCTCAGGGGTGGCCCGGTTGGCCGGGGGTGTAGTAGATTGAACTTTGGACTATCCTCGTGTGTCACTGAAGTCTCATGTTGTTGAACTATGTGATGTGAACTGTGTGATGTGAAACTATGTGATTTGAGGACATATATGTTATTGAACTATGTGATGTGATATATATATGTTCTGTGACGTGAAATGTGATATATATGTGATATGTGATGAATGTGTTATATATCTGTGTGATAGTGTCGGAGAAAAGGAAAAATAGAACTGGAAAACGAAAAATTGAAATTTACCCAGCTTTGCCGAGGGTTGCTCTCGGCAAAGAGGCCCTTTGCCGAGGGCTATGACCATAACCCTCGGCAAAGCTGGGGAGACTGAACGTAATTTTCAAGGCTTTGCCGAGGGCTTGGGTCATAGCCCTCGGCAAAGTCGGAGGTTTGCCGAGCGCCGGCTAAGATAGCCCTCGGCGAAGAGGTCTCAAAAAAAAATATTCGAAATTTCTTTGCCAAGAGTCGGCCCCGGATAACTCTCGGCACAGACAAATAATAAAAAAAATTATCGCTTTGTCGAGAGCCCGGCTCTCGGCAAACGTACCGACTTTGCCGAGAGTCAGGTTAGCCCTCGGCAAACGTACCGTCAACAGGGACCGCCGTTAACGGCTACTTTTCTTTGCCGAGAGCTGCTCGGGACCCTCGGTAAAAGGTTTGCCGAGTGCCCGACAAATGGCCCTCGGCAAAGGCTCCTTTGCCGAGAGGTTTTTTGCCGAGAGCTCTTTGCCGAGGGCAGCTCTCGGCATAGGATTCACCGAGTGTCAAAGAGCCTTTGCCGAGTGCTTGAGGCACTCGGCAAAGCAACCGTTTCCAGTAGTGCTATATACTACTTGTTGGTTGAAATATTATGGGACAGATAATAGTTATCCACTGAGTACGTCCTATATATATATATGGACTACTTAACTCATATACATCATGGTTGCTCTTATAATTTAGAGCAGAGGGAGTACATGATAACCGGAACACAACCCAATGGCAATGTCTTCAAAAAGAACAATAAAAGGAAGAGAAATGTTGATTGCAACAATTATTAGCTGTCAGCAGGAAAAAAAACTAATTTCTAACGAGGAGCTGCAACTGTGGTAACCAGTGACTATCCCCAGGGATCTTGCGGTGATCACCATACCACCTTTTTTTGCCATTCTGCATGGTTAGGGCCTAAATGTAGTCAGGCATCGTTTGGATTCTTTTATTTCAGAGAAATTAGAATCTACTTAATGCACGGCTTAGAACTGACATTCCATAACTTTCTAAAGCTTACATATAAGCTTATCTTAAATTCATAGCTAGAGTGGGGGTGAAAATTGATTCTATATGAAAGCATCTAGAGGCTCCTAGTGGGGTTTCGGTAATTAATGACAACGTAAGATTATTGTGAATAATGTGTATTTTGGAGAGGCAAATTGAGTTAGTTCGTAATAATAATGGTGATTGTTTGAGCAATAAGGTATTCATGCCCCCTATCAATGGAAATTGTTTTCGTTTTCAAAGGATGATGACAAGGTTAAGGACGGACTAGTTCTAAGTGTCATTTGGCGTTAGAGAGATACTTAGAGTAGTTTAGGACTTTATTTTTCCCTTTGGTCATACTATTAAGGGGAGTGTGAACTAGTAGCTTGACCTAGGTGAGTCTAATCTGTTAGGTGTGGTGGACACTTGTCAAACTTAGCACTAGGTAGATCAGAGAATGCCCAAATATCATTTGGAAGAAAGTCTATTCACAGAGTGCGAACACAAGGTTGATATGTGCCCTTGTGGTTCCCTTCCTGAGTGATGTGTGATCGGTCAACGGGCAACATGTCTCTTGGCTGTGCTGATGTGCAGGTGTGGAGCTCAGAGACAGTGGTCGAAGGTGAGGTGAAGGTCAAGTAGAGACGTGCCGTGCCGTGCCGACGGACCGGGAGCGGTGAAGGGCGGACGTGAGACTTGGACCGACGGACCGGGAGACCTGAGGACCAGCTATGGTAGCTGGCACGTGGCATTGGCGAGCAAGAGCACGTGGGGATGTGCGGTGCATCGGCCGAGTCGGGAGGAAGTGAAGGACCGAGAATGCAATAGCATGGAGACCAGACGGGGGGGGGGGGTGAATGGGAGCTCAAAAATTTCTCTCGAAACTTTGGCCTTTTGTTCTCAAAATCAACCCCTAAAAGCTTCGATCGAAACCGTGATGCCCATGAGCCTTGGAAGAGGGTGGATGATCCCTAGGATCACAGCGAGGCACCACAAAGTGATAGCAAGCCAAGAGCCAAAAGCACCGGCACAAGTTCAAACCTTGGAAACCGAGTCCCGAACATAGATTGAAGGCTACGTCGGGAAATCCCCAAATACCGATGCTAACAAGTAGCAAAGATACCTAGAGAGGTTCCTTGGTGAACTAAGAGGCCAATCGAGAGATCCGCAAACCAAGCGAAGAAGTCGGGAGAGCAAACGCACCAAAACTCAACAAGCAGCCGACTCCCGGACTGCCCGCTAGTACGGTCCCGGACTGTCCGGCTCAACCGCGGACTATCCGCGGGGGATGGCGGACTGTCCGTCGGCCAAATCCTCGAAGCAGCACTATTGCTGCAAGTCCCCTGGACGTTCCCGGACTGTCCGCGAACTCCAACAGCGGACTGTCCACCGGTCAACCAAAAGTCAAACAGTCGAAGAACAGAGCCACTGGTCCGGCTCCTCCTCGACGCGCGGACAGTCCGCGCCTTGGGTGGCGGACTGTCCGCCAACACCCAGTGAAGGCGAATTTGGTCGCCTCTCACACAAATCCTCCCAAATTCGAATCAAATCACAATCCCACATTCCCAAACTTGGAGAAGATGATCACGAGGTAGTTGGAAGACTATCCCCAAGAAATCATCTGCTCAAATCAACTCAATCACCGGGAAATCGAACGGGAAGGTGTATGAACGAAAAAACACCACGAAAACGAAATCGACCCGATCTACTTGTTCGTGAGGAGTTAGATGAATTCCTTCGGTGGAAATGATCTCCTCACTATAAAGAACAAGTTGATTCAAGTGGAATTCAAAAAGGTGCAGTAGAGAGGGAGATCGAGTGACGGGAAAAATGCGAAGAAATGAAGAACGCAAAGAACACGAACCAAAACGCGAATCAACACATCGATCTGCAACTGTGTGGCTACCACACGCTACAACAATGAGATTACGGTCTCACTTCCTCAAAATCTCCAGTACACAGAGGTATGGTTCTCTGCGGATCTCAGTTGCTACAGCAGGGGATTGGGAGAGCAGGAAAACCTAGAAGGCAAAGAGCAAATGGCTGAGATAGAATGGGAGGAGGGTGTCTCTCTTTACTTATCCTAATTCTAATTCCTACTCTACCCTTCTCTAATTACAGAGCGAACCAGCTAAACCCTAGGGTTATTCTGGACCAACTCAAAGATGTTGTTGATCCGACGGCCACGCCCGCACAACTGGTAGCATTGCCTCGACGCAACCTCACCGATTGCCGCCACGTGCTGCCACCGCTCCGCTCGTCCTTTTCACGGACTTCGCCCCCGGTTTTGAGGCCCAAACCGGGAAACCAGCCTTCACGACCAACCCCAGGTTTTGAGGCCCAAACCGAGAAACCAGCCAACCATCGCCTGAGTTTTGTGGCCCAAACTCAGAAACCCGCAGCGCCCAGGTTTTGAGGCCCAAACCTGGAAACCGTCCTCAGCTCGAGTTTTGTGGCCCAAAATCGGAAACCATCAGCGCCCAGGTTTTGAGGCCCAAACCTGGAAACCGTCCACTCGATGGTTTTTCTGTGGCTCAACCACCAAACGGAGCCGTAGAGGGGATGCACCGCCCGTGCACCCCGTCCACCGACACGTGTCCCCAGGTCCTCGACCCAAGCAAGACCGTGCCTGCAAGTCTTCGCTCGTCGCTGTCCCATGCTGTCAGCCACCACAGCTGATCCTCGGGCCACCGGTCCCTCAGTCCAGGCTTCACGTCCGCCCTTCGCCACTCTCGATCGATCGGCATGACACGTCTCTACTTGACCTTCACCTTGCCTTTGATCACTGTATCCATGCTCGACACCTGCACAACACAAGCCAAAGAACATGCGCATTATCCCAGTTGACAATCACTCATCACTCAAGAGACTCGGCATACACCCATGTATCCACAATCTCCCCCTTGATGAGTGCATTGTCAACTACCAACACAAATCATAATGAATAGAGGAAGGAAGGAAGAGAGAGAGGGAAATCGACCAAATGACCCAAAAGCCTAGCAAAGCCGAAGAAGGTCAAGTGGAAAGAGCAAGACAACTTGGTTCCCAAAGACATGGGCAACGGCTCGACGCAACCAAGCAAAGAAAAGCTAGCCCTCAAGAAGAGGTAGAACAGGCTCAACACCGCTAGTGAGAAAAATTGACACCAATTGGAAAATCAACTGAAAATCAAGCAAAACAGAGCTAGCTCTCAAGAAGAGGTAGAACGGGCTCAACACCGCTAGCGAGGAAGCTCGATACCAACTGAAGAAAGCTAGACATCAGCTGAAGAGCATAAAAGCGAAGGTGCTAGTTCCTCAAGAAAGAGGCAAAGGCTGAACACAACTAGCCACCAAAAATGCTCCGAACCAACTGCAAACTCTCCCTCGAATAGTGCACACAACCAGGGATTCTCATGATTTGTCAATATTTTCTCCCCCTTAGTTGAAAATGCACTATCAAGCAAATTGCTCCCCCTTGACAGAATAACTCCTCCTTCCAAAATGCATATGAGTCAATATGCAAGTTAGCAGCTTCAGGAATATAGTCGATAGAATATGAAGATGCTCAACATAGTGTTGATCCGATGACTCATAAAATGCACAGAATGCGAGCAAAGGCTCAAACTGATCACTAAATACGAAATCTGAACATTTGAGCAACAAGAGCAGTTTTCGGCCAAAAAGGTATTCACCATCAAAATAGCACGAAGCATGTATAGACAGGAAGTCAAACAAGTGCTAAACATGTATACAAGGTGAACTACCCCTAGCAAAGTTCAATCATCATGCTAGAGAATGAAACATAGACTTGTGTATCCAAATTTTATCGGAGTTGCAGCGGTTAGATTACACAAGTTCAAATTGTAGCATGTGATTGCGAGAGGTTGAAAGCTTGTCATATCCTAACTTTTCAACTGTGCGAAGCCTATGCAGAAGCAATCTGAAGCTTAAAGCGACAGTTTTGGTCATACACTACACAACTCAAGTTTAACTCAAAGTGCAATGAGAAACAGTCTCGAAACTGTGATGTGCTGACAAGCAATCCCATCTCGATCTTTCCAAAATACTTGACTTGGTTCAGAATTTAAGAAAGAATATGAACATACCAAGCAAGTGAATGACTCGGAACTAGAGACATAGCAACCTAGCATATATGAAAAGCACGAGTGAATTCTACACATCCTACACATGCTAGTTGCATATCTTAATGGTGAACATTTTCAGATTTTAGGTTCATTAAACAAGTTCACCATTCATAAAAATAGCTCAGCTTACAACATGTATCAGTGATCAGAAAGAGCATAAGCTACCAGTAAAGCATCAGAGAGAATAGACACATTCTAAGGATTATATACATGGAGCTCTGAATGTAAGTATGCAAAATGAAATGCAAGGATGCATGAAGAAACCAATTGAAAAGCAAAAAGTCAGTTTATAATACAAGAACCAAAATGTTTCCCCCATCTAAAAGGGGAAACACACACCAAGCTCACCTCTCAACCTAGCAAAAGTTGATTGGTCCAAAGGCTTGGTAAAAATATTAGCCAACTGATCATGAGTATCGACATGGCGAAGGTCGATATCACCCTTCTCATAGTGGTCTCGAAGAAAATGAAAGCGCACATCAATGTGTTTGGTCTTAGAGTGCAGCACGGGGTTCTTAGCAACGCTAATAGCACTTGTGCTGTCACAAAGCAAAGGAACGCGAGAAAAGCTCAGACCAAAATCACGCAAAGTGGCCTTCATCCAATGCAACTGGGAACAACAGCTAGCAGCAGCAACATACTCAGCCTCCGTGGTAGACTGGGCGACACTAGACTGCTTGCGAGAAGACCACGATACAAGAGAAGAACCAATAAACTGACAAGTCCCAGAAGTGGACTTATGATCAATACGGCAACCAGCAAAATCGGCATCAGAATAACCGCAAAGAGAGAGGGTGGAGGAAGCAGAATACCAAATCCCAAACTCAGGGGTGAAGCATAAGTACCTCATAATGCGCTTGACCGCCTGACGGTGAGAAGTGTGCGGCGACGACTGAAATCGCGCGCACAGACACATCGCGAACTGGATGTTCGGGCGTGTCGCCGTCAGGTACAGCAGCGACCCGATCATACTCCGGTACTCCTTCTGGTCCACTGCTTCTCCATCCACATCCGCATCCAGGGCCGTCATGGTCGGCATGGGTGTAGGAAGAGGCTTGGCCTCACCCATGTCGAACTTCTTCAGGATGTCCATAGTGTACTTGCCTTGGTGCACAAACGTCCCTTCTCGGGATTGCTTGATTTGCAACCCGAGGAAAAATGTCAACTCGCCCATCATGCTCATCTCAAACTCCCTGCTCATAGTGTCTGCAAACTTGGCAACCAAAGCGTGAGAAGAACCACCGAAAATGATATCATCCACGTAAATCTGGACCAAGAGAGTATCATTGCCTTGCTTGAGGAGAAAAAGCGTTTTATCCACACATCCCATTTTAAAACCCTTAGCAAACAAAAAGGTTTTCAACCTATCATACCAAGCTCTAGGGGTTTGTTTCAAACCATACAAAGCTTTGTGAAGTTTAAAAACATGGTTTGGAAACTTGGGATTTTCGAAACCGGGGGGTTTCCTAACATACACTTCCTCTTCTATGTAGTCGTTCAAGAAGGCACTCTTGACATCCATTTGAAAAAGTTTAAAGCCTTTGGATGCAGCAAAAGCCAAGAGTATCCTAATTGCCTCCAAACGAGCTACAGGAGCAAAAGTCTCCTCATAGTCTATCCCCTCCTTCTGACTATACCCCTGGGCTACTAGTCTAGCCTTGTTTCTCACAACATGGCCATCCTCTCCTTGTTTGTTTTTGAAAACCCATTTTGTCCCAATAGGGTGACACTCAGGAGGAAAAGGAACTAAAACCCAAACCCGATTTCTTTCAAAGTTCTCAAGCTCCTCATGCATGGCATTGACCCAATCTGGATCAGATAAAGCGTGTCCAACATCTCGGGGTTCAAAATCAGCAACAAATGCAAAATAAGCAAAGTGAGAGATTTGTTGTGACCTTGACCGAGTGACACGTTCGCCGATGCTGCCGATCATTTGTTGAGGCAGGTGTTGGTGCTGGATGTGTCGTGGCACCTCCCGAACTGATGTAGCTTCCCCCTCAACAGCAGCTGGCGCCTCCTCGGGTACAAAGGGTACCACTCGAGGTGGCGGATCCCACGGCCCCCAAGATGAAGAAGTGTCGGGGCTGTGAGTCATAGTAGAAGCTGCTCCTTGCGGCACAGCAGGTGGAGGGGGTGCTGGATCATCCATACCTTCAGCACCCTCATCCTCGTAATCAAAGAGAGGCTCGCCAACCTCATGATCACCTGCACGTTCAAAACGAGAAGAAGGACAAACCATGGTCTCGTCGAAGGAGACATCTGATGTCTCCATGACTCGGTTAGTGTCAAGGTTAAGTACACGATATGCGCGAGTATGAGTGCCATAACCCAAAAACACACTGTCAGAAGAACGAGACTCAAATTTATCCAGATTGCCTTTCTTAAGTATGAAACAGTGGCAACCAAAGACTCTAAAATAACTCACCTTGGGCAGTTTTCTAAAACGCAACTCATAAGAAGTCTTTTTCAAGAAAGCTCGGAGAAAAATGCGATTAGAAATGTAGCATGCAGTGCTTATAGCTTCAGCCCAATATCGCCTAGGAGTCCTATGCTCATCGAGCATCGTCCTGGCCATCTCTACAAGGGTCCGATTCTTCCTCTCTACAACACCATTCTGAGGGGGTGTGTAGGGGAAAGAAAACTGATGCTCTAAACCCAAAGAGTTACAAAACTTCTCAAAATCCGAATTTTTGAATTCGGAACTATTATCACTCCTAATAGCTCGCATCGAGTTCAAAGGGAACTCGTTCTGAAGACGCAAAATCAGATTGCGAGCAATGGAGAAAGTCTCGGTCTTCTCACCTAAAAAGAAGACCCACGAATATCTCCAAAAGTCATCATCAACAACAAGCACATACCACTTCCCCCCAACCGAGCTCACCCGAGCCGGACCAACAAGGTCCATGTGCAAAAGCTCTCCAGGGCGCTTGGTCAAGACCTGAGTCACTGGATGGTGGGGAGCAGCAACCATCTTCCAATGTCTACAAGAATGGCAAACAAGATCCTTCTCCATGGATAACTTGGGCAATCCTCGGATTAGGCCAAGTGAACTAAGCCTTGTGAGCAAGTCGAAGCTCAAATGTCCAAGTCTCCTATGCCACTTCCAAAGATCAGAGGAGGAAGGTCCCGCCACAAGACAACGAGAAGTGCCAAAAGACTCCGAGAAATTCGCACGAAAGACTTTTCCAAAGGGCGAAATCAAATACACAAGATTGCCCTAAGGATCCAAAATACGACTGAGATTCAGTTTAAAACAAATCTCATAGTCATCATCGAAAAATTGCAAAACAGAAAGAAGGTTAAAATGCAAGTTAGAAACAAGAGCAACATCGCGCAACACAAAGTGCTCATTATCTCGCACCGACCCACGAGACAACACTTTACCTTTGCTATTATCACCGAAGGTAATAAACTCCTTTCCAGCGACCGGACTAAGACTGGAGAACCACTTGGCGTTTCCGGTCATGTTCCTCGAACACCCGGAATCCACCAACCAAACGTTCTCCAATCGTTTTACCTACATCAATAAAAACACATAGGGTGATCATACGGTCCAACACTGGGGTTAGTGAAGTAGGGAGAATACCAGTGTTGGGCCGGCTGCTCAAAAGAACGGTTAGCAGAAAAACCATTCCTAGCACGCCTACGGGAAGAGCAATCACCACGTAGAGGAAAATGTGGTCCGCTAAGGGAGGAGCGTCCATCGCGATACTCAAAACGCGGTGGGGGAAAATGCTCAACTACAAAGCCACCGCCACGGGGTCCATAGACTACAACTGCAGGCTCCCGCCGGGCATGACCTCCTCGCGGCCTAGGCCTAGGAACTTGAGGTTTCGGACCTCTAGGCCTAGCAGCACGCCTCTAAACATTCGGCACATGTACATCATGGAAAGGATGGTACATGTCCGTGTTGTTCATCTCCTTTGCATGGCGCGCCTCTCTCTTGCGCCGAAAGCAAAACTCACTCAAGTGTCCATCTCTCCCACAATGCTCACAATGGTACCTCACCGCTCTCAAAGGGGGTTGTTGGTACTCACGGTAGTGGGTGTGAATCACTTTGCTCTTCTGCGGCACAAGCTCCTCCTGGATAGGTGGCATCATGTCAAGCTTGTTTTTTAAGTGATTGGGCTTGGGATGCCATGTCTGTTTCTTGGGTGGAGCTCTCGGAGGTTCAACGAACACACCTTCCTTGGTGTTGGGCTTGAGAGGCTCTTTGGGTGGAATCTTTGTAAGCTTGGGAGTAGTGGTGGAGTTGGGCTTCTCACATGGGTTCAGACCACTCGACTCTCCAATCTTGCCAAAAGATGACACATCAACACCCTGAGCGAAACCTATCCCAGGACCTCCGGCAGCACGCTTGAACTGGGAGATCATCATCCCAAGCTGCGGCTCACCACTAGACACCCATGACAAGATGGTCCGAAGGTATCTGTTTTCCTTCTCGGTTTGCATCTTGTCATGCTTCACATTGGCTATCTCCATCTCCAAACCCTCACACAACACACACCTAGTCACACAAGTGCTACCCGAGCTGGCCTTCTCAAGAGACACAATCTTGGCATTCTTCTCTGCCAACTCAGTTTGCAAGCCCACACAGGACTTGTAGGCACCCAACAGCAAGGATCTATCCTTCAACTCATCCACCTCTCCTACCAACGCCACATACTTACCTCTCAAAGTGAGAAGGTCAGTCATGTGTGTGGTGCACATCTCGCACTCACCCTCCTCAGAAACAACCACGATGGACTTGGCAAACTCAAGTTCCTTCACCGTATCCTCCCACTTCTGCCTAAACTCCTTGCGCTCTCTAGCGGCATGCCTAAGCAACTTGTCTTGACTAAGGGGAGCGGTAGTAAGTTTCTCGACCTCAGCAGAAAGCTCATCGGGGGTCAGAGATACCTGGGAGGTGTCGTCATCGTCGTCGTTCCAAGGGGTCTCCTCCAGCTCGCCGTCGACCTCCTTGCCGAAGGCCATGGTGCAGAAGCCCTCGTCCTCGACGAAGAAGCAGAGGCCGTTGAGCTTGTCCTCGATCTTCTTCTTCTTCTTGGACTCGTCGTCGCTTGAGGAAGCGGAGTCGTCATCCGAGTCGTCGACGTCACTGAGCGTGGCGAAGAACGCACGTTGCTCAGCCTTGGCCTTCTCCATATACTTGGCCTTGATGTACTCCTTGTAGAAGCCTCCCTTCCGCTTGTGCTTCGCGGGGACGTACTTCTCCTTGCGCTTGCCAGAGTCGTACTTGTGCCCATGATCCGCCTTGCCGAAGACTTGCTTGTTCTTCTTTGGGCAATTTGCGATGAAGTGGTTGGGGTCGCCGCACTCAAAGGATCCTGAGCGTCCTCCTCCGCGGTGACGGTTCATGCGGTTGTTGTGGAACCGCGAGAACCGGTTAGCGAGCAATGCCAGCTCGTCATCCCCCATGAACTCCAACTGCTCCTCTGTGACAAAAGGAAGAGAGGAAAGTGCAAAGCCTCCAGAGGTGTTAGTAGAAGAGCCAGAAAGCAAAGCCAATGACGGGCCAAAAGGATTTTCATAAGAAGCCCTCGCCATGGCATCGATCTCACTAGACTTGAGCTTACTGAAGAGCTCATCGCACGTGAGGGTCTCATAGTTAGGCGATTCGATGATCGCCTGAACCTTGGAATCCCACACCGATCGATCAAGAGTATGGAGTAGCTTGAGAGCTCTCTCATGATCGTCGAGAGGCAACAGCTCCTTGTTAGCCCTCATCCTATTGACAATCACCTGAAAGCGAGCGAATAAACTTTCTATGCTCTCGCCAGGCATATGTCGAAAGTTCTCATACTCTCGCTTGAACGACTCGTAGAGACGGGTTTTGACTTGAGAGGTTCCCTCACGGAAACACATGAGGGTAGCCCAAATCTCCCGAGCCATAGCGAGGTGAGAAACGCGATCAAACTCACTCATGCTCAAGCATGAGAAAAGAGCATTACGGGCTCGGCCATTGGCATCGTTCTCATCGATCTGAAGCTGAGAGACACGAGCAGCCAAAACCACATAATCGGCAGAGTTGCAAATATCCCAGATGGAAGCACCCAAACTTTGCAGATAGGCCGACATGCGTATCTTCCAATACGCATAGTTCGTCCCATCGAAAAATGGCGGTTTGCCCACGCCGCGATCCATGTCGCCTTCGGTGGATCTGGAACCGGCTAAGGTGGAAGATCCTTAACCCACTCTGATACCAATTGAAGGACCGAGAATGCAATAGCAAGGCGACCAGAGGGGGGGGGTGAATGGGAGCTCAAAAATTTCTCTCAAAACTTTGGCCTTTTGTTCCGAAAATCAACCTCCAAAAGCTTCGATCGAAACCGTGATGCCCACAACCCTTGGAAGAGGGTGGATGATCCCTAGGATCACAGCGAGGCACCATAAAGCGATAGCAAGCTAAGAGCCAAAAGCACCGGCACAAGTTCAAACCTTGGAAACCGAGACCCGAACGTAGATTGAAGGCTACGTCGAGAAATCCCCAAATACCGATGCTAACAAGTAGCAAAGATACCTAGTGAGGTTCCTAGGTGAACTAAGAGGCCAATCGAGAGATCCGGAAACCATGCGAAGAAGTCGGGAGAGCAAACGCACCAAAACTCAACAAGCAGCCGACTCCCGGACTGTCCGCCAGGACGGTCCCGGACTGTCTGGCTCAACCGCGGACTGTCCGCGGGGGATGGTGGACTGTCCGTCGGCCAAATCCCCGAAGCAACACTGTTGCTGCAAGTCCCCAGGACGTTCCTAGACTGTCTGCGAACTCCAACGGTGGACTGTCCGCTGGTCAACCAAAAGTCAAACAGCCGAAGAACAGAGCCACTGGTCTGGCTCCTCCCCGACGCGCGGACTGTCCGCGCCTTGGGTGGCGGACTGTCCGCCAACACCCACTGAAGGCGAATTTGGTCGCCCCTCACACAAATCCTCCCAAATTCGAATCAAATCACAATCCCACGTTCCCAAACTTGGAGAAGATGATCACGAGGTAATTGGAAGACTATCCCCAAGAAATCATCCGCTCAAATCAACTCAATCACCGGAAAATCGAAAGGGAAGGTGTATGAACGAAAAAACACCACGAAAACGAAATCGACCCGATCTAGTTGTTCGTGAGGAGTTAGATGAATTCCTTCGGTGGAAATGATCTCCTCACTATAAAGAACAAGTTGATTCAAGTGGAATTCGAAAAGGTGCAGTAGAGAGGGAGATCGAATGACGGGAAAAATGCGAAGAAATGAAGAACGCGAAGAACATGAACCAAAACGCGAATCAACACATCGATCTGCAACCGTGTGGCTACCACACGCTACAACAGTGAGATTACGGTCTCACTTCCTCAAAATCTCCAGTACACAGAGGTATGGTTCTCTGCGGATCTCAGTTGCTATAGCACGGGATTGGTAGAGCAGGAAAACCTAGAAGGCAAAGAGCAAATGGCTGAGATAGAATGGGAGGAGGGTGTCTCCCTCTACTTATCCTAATTCTAATTCCTACTCTACCCCTCTCTAATTACAGAGCGAACCAGCTAAACACTAGGGTTATTCTGCACCAACTCGAAGATGCTGGTGATCCGACGGCCACGCCCGCACAACTGGTAGCGTTGCTGAAGGACCGAAAATGCTAAAGCAAGGCGACCAGAGGGGGGGGGGTGAATGGGAGCCTAAAATTTCTTCTCGAGAAATGACGGCCACTGTCCCAATAAAATCAACCCCAAAAGCTTCAGACTCAAACGTGATGCCCACGACCCTCGGAAGGAGGGTGGATGATCCCTAGGATCACAGCGAGGCACCAAACAAGGGAGCAGACAAAAGCTCTCAAAACTCCGCGTCAAGTTCGTGCCTAAAAGACTCACTCCCAAACGTAGATAGAGGGCTACGTTGGGATTCCTCCAAATACCAATGCTAACAAGTAGCAAAGATACCTAGAGAGGTTCCTAGGTGAACTCTAGGAGCAAACGAGAAGTCCGGAAATGAATCAGAAAAGCCGGGAGAGCAAACGCACCAAAACTCACCCTATAGGCAATTCTCGGACTGTCCGGCCTGCTGGTGCCGGACTGTCCGCGCCAGGGGCGGACTATCCGCGGTTCCTTCCCAGACTGTCCGCCGGCCAACACCGCAAAACAGCAAAGCTGCTAAAACGTCCCTGCTTGGGCCCGGACTGTCCGCGCCCTATACTGGCGGACTGTCCGCCGGTCACCCGAGGGGAAAAAGCCCGAGGCCAACAGCCACTGCTCGGCTGAAGCCCCGATGCCCGGACTGTCCGCGGGCTCTGTGGCGGACTGTCAGCGGCTACGGCGGACTGTCCGTGACCCCCACGGCGGACTGTCCGCGACCTCCCAGAAAGTGCAAAAACTACACGGGACAAAACCAAAATCGATTGGATCTTCACCAAATCGAACAAGGCTGCAACCAAACTTCTCCCAAGTGTTCTTCTATGTGTTGGGAAGCTAATCCTAGGATATCATCGCTTCAACCCAACTATACCAAGAGAAATCCGAAGAACACTAGAAAAGGGGAAGAACGGAGAACAAAAATGATTTCGGCCCGATCTACTTGTTTGTGAGGGTAGAGATGAATTCCTCCAGTGGAAATGTTCTCCTCACTTCAAAGAACAAGTTGATTCAAACAGAATCGCAAAAGACGCAGCGTAGAGGGAGATCGAGGGAGGAGAAAATCGTGGAGAAAAGAAGAACGCGAAGAACAAAATCGAAACGCGAATTCAACCACGAATTTGATCCTTGGATTCAGCAAGATGAATTGATTAAGCACTTGGTGTCGGGCTACAAGCCAATCCTAGCAACACAAAGCTTGGATGGCAAAAAGCTCAAGAACAAGAGCCAACTCTCCCTAACCCTAGCCTTCTCTCACAGGAACAAAATGAGAGAGACACCACCAAGAATTCCCGAGGATGCGGCTGCCCTAGCAGCCCCCTTCATATATATAGGCGCACGTCCGAAGACCAAAATGCCCTTACATTAAGCACTCAACCCAAATACCCCCAGGGGTAAAACCGTCCAGACTTGACAGTTTCGATCCGACGGCCACGCCCGCACATCCGGTAGCTTCGCCTCGACGCGACCTCTCTGATGTCGCCACGTGCCATCACGTCGACCACCATGCCTTCCTCGTGGATAGCTTCGCCGCCGCGCCAGCCTCTCCACGCTGCCACGCGTCGACCGTCCTTTCAGACCACCCCCGGTTTTGAGGCCCAAACCGGTAAACCCGCCAGCCCAGGTTTTGAGGCCCAAACCTGGCAAACCGTCCACCCTGAGTTTTGAGGCCCAAACTCGGAAACCCGCGAGCCCAGGTTTTGAGGCCCAAACCTGGAAACCGTCCAACCCGAGTTTTGAGGCCCAAACTCGGAAACCCGCGCCCCCAGGTTTTGAGGCCCAAACCTGAAAACCATCCTCGCCGAGTTTTGAGGCCCAAACTCGGAAACTGGCCACCCCAGGTTTTGAGGCCCAAACCTGGAAACCGTCGATGGTAGCTTTCTGAGGCTCAGCTACCGAACCCGCACCGTAGACGGGATGTGGTTCGCACACCCCGACCACCGGCACCGATGCCGATGCATGTCCAGCCTCCACGCCGGGCACAACGCCTTCGCCATCCTCCTTGACTCGGCCGACGGCACTTGCGCCGCACGCATGCCCGTGTCCGACCTCCCGCCAAGTGTCACGACGCCATCGTCTTCCTCCCGACTCGGCCGATGCATCGCACATCCCCATGTGCTCCCGCTCGCCGATGCCACATGCCAGCTACCACAGCTGGTCCTCTGGCCCTCCGGTCCATCGGTCCAAGCCTCACGTCCGCCCTTCACCGCTCTGGGTACATCGGCATGGCACGTCCGCCGCACGGCATGCCCATCCTTCACCGCTCCCGGTACGTCGGCACGACACGTCTCTACTTGACCTTCACCTCGCTATAGACCACTGTATCCGAGCTCCACACCTGCACATCAACACAGCCAAGAGACACATGTCGCACATGCACACCAACACAGAAACACCACAACTCAACGCCACCGGTTAGTCATAAATAATAAGCGCATAGCTAGATATAGACTAAACCGGGAAAAGCCTCAAACCTTCCTCATCAAAGTCAATCATTCATCATATATTTTCTCAGTTGCCTCGACGCAACCTCACCGATTGCCGCCACCGCTCCGTTCATCCTTTTCACGGACTTCGCCCCCGGTTTTGATGCCCAAACCAGGAAACCAGCCTTCACGACGAACCCCAGGTTTTGAGGCCCGAACCGGGAAACCATGCGGATACATGGGTGTATGCCGGGTCTCTGAGTGATGAGTGATTGTCAACTGGGATGATGCGCATGTTCTTTGGCTTGTGTTGTGCAGGTGTCAAGCATGGATACAGTGATCAGAGGCAAGGTGAAGGTCAAGTAGAGACGTGCCGTGCCGATGGACCGAGAGTGGCGAAGGGCGGACGTGAGGCTTGGACTAAGGGACCGGTGGCCCGAGGATCAGCTGTGGTGGCTGACAGCCTGGGACAGTGACGAGCGAAGACTTGCGGTCATGTGTTGCCTAAGTCGAGGACCTGGGGACACGTGTCGGTGGACGGGGTGCACGGGTGGTGCATCCCCTCTACAACTTCGGTTTGGTGGTAGAGCCAGAGAAAAACCATCGGGTGGACGGTTTCCAGGTTTGGGCCTCAAAACCTGGGCGTGGATGGTTTCCGAGTTTGGCCACAAAACTCGGGCTGAGGACGGTTTCCGGGTTTGGGCCTCAAAACCTGGGTGCTACGGGTTTGCTGAGTTTGGGCCACAAAACTCAGACGCTTGGTGGGCTGGTTTCCCGGTTTGGGCCTCAAAACCGGGGGTTGGCTGTGAAGGCTGGTTTCCCGGTTTGGGCCACAAAACCGGGGGTGCGACGTCCAGGAAAGGGACGCAGAGCGGTGGCGGCACGTGGCGGCAATCGGGAGGTTGTGTCGAGGCAACACTACGAGTTGTGCGGGCGTGGCCGTCGGATCCACCTACCATCGAGTTGGTCCAGAATAAACTTAGGGTTTAGCTGGTTCGCTCTGTAAGTAGTTAGGGGTAGAGTGGGAATTAGGAATAGTTAGAATTAGGATAAGTAGGGGGAGACACCCACCTCCCCATCTGTCTCAGTTATTTGCTCTTTGCTTCCAGGTTTTCCTGCTCTCCCACTCCCCTGCTGTAGCAAACTGAGATCCACAGAGAAGAGAACAATACCTCTGTGCCAGTGAGATTTTTGAGGAAGTGAGACCGTAATCTCACTGTTGTAGCGTGTGGTAGCCACACGGTTGCAAATTCGTGGTTGTGATTCGCGTTTTGCTTGTGTTCTTCGCGGGTTGCTTTTCTCCACGATTTTCCCGTTGATCGATCTCTCTACTCAGTGCGTCTTTTGCAAATCCGTTTGAACTGAGTTGTTCTAGATCGTGAGGCACTTCTTTCCACCGAAGGAAATCTTCTCTAACCTCATGCGCTAGTAGATCGGTCGATTTTCATTTTGGATCGAGTTTGTTCCTTTTGTCCCGAATTCTTCCAATTCACCGATTTGGAGTTAGGTCCGAGCCATGATCTCTTTGGGATAGCTCACTAACCTCCTTGGAACTCCTCATACCAAGTCTAAGCCTTAGTGCTTTTGATTCGGAGGAGATCGGGTGAATTTCAAGGAAGAACAGTGTAGTATCGGGACCATCGGACGCTGTGTTCTTGAGCATCGGACGCTGAGTCGTTTCCATCGGAGCGTCCGGTGCCACGTGTCGTCTGACAGTGTTTTTGTAGGAGCATCGAACGCTGACCATCGGAGCGTCCGTTGCCATCGGACGCGCCGGGGGTCTAGCATCGGACGCTAGGGTTTCACTGTAGCAGCATCCAATGCCAGTCCAGTAAGGTTCCAGAGAGGTCCTATTTGCATCGGACGCGTCCGGTGCTTGGCCATCGGACGCTGCCAGCGTCCGATGCAGTGACTTCTTCACTGTTTCGTCCGCAGTTTGATCGTTTGACTTCGGATTTGGTTTTGGGTTTTTGCGTTGGATTTCTGACTTCGTGCTCTACAGAAATCGGACTTCCCGCTTTGCAAAATAGCCTGAATCCCCCTCACGTTACTCGGGGGAGGTTGAGGTTACCCAAAGTCCATCCTGTCACTAGTTGACTTGCATGAACTTGGGTGAGAAAGTTTTTGTGGTGTCCCGCTGTGTTCTTAGGGAACATCCACCCATTCTCTTGGGTCGTGGACATCACGCACATCGCTTTGCTCTTGGGGTTGATTTTCTGGGACAGAGGTTTAAAGTTTTTGAAAGGAAATTTAAAGCTCCCATTCACCCCCCCCTCTGGTCGCTTTCTGGTAGCACTTTTAGTCCTTCAATTGGTATCGGAGCAGGTTAAGGATCTTCCACCTTAGCCGGTTCCAGATCCACAGAAGGCGACATGGATCGCGGCGTGGGCAAACTGTCGTTCTTTGATGGGACGAACTATGCGTATTGGAAGATACGCATGTCGGCTTTTCTACAGAGTATGAGTGCTTCCATTTGAGATATTTGCAACTCTGCTGATTACGTGGTCTTGGCTGCTCGTGTGACTCAGTGTCAGATCGATGATCACGATGCCAATAGCCGAGCCCGTAATGCTCTTTTCTCATGCTTGAGCATGACGGAGTTTGATCGCGTTTCTCACCTCGCTACGGCTCGGGAGATTTGGGCATCCCTCATGCGCTTCCATGAGGGAACCTCTCAAGTCAAAACCCGTCTCTACGAGTCGCACAAGCGAGAGTACGAGAACTTTCGACATATGCCTGGCGAGAGCATAGAAAGTTTATTCGCTCGCTTTCAGGTTATTGTCAATAGGATGAGGGCTAACAAGGAGTTGTTGCCTTTCGATGATCATGAGAGAGCTTTGAAGCTTTTGCATACTCTCGATCGATCGGTGTGGGATTCCAAGGTTTAGGCGATCATCGAATCGCCTAACTATGAGACCCTCACATGCGACGAGCTCTTCAGTAAGCTCAAGTCCAGTGAGATCGATGCCATGGCGAGGGCTTCCTATGAAAATCCTTCTGGCCCATCGATGGCTTTGCTTTCTGGCTCTTCTGCTAACCCCTCTGGAGGCTTTGCTTTGCACTCTCTTCTTTCTGTCACAGAGGAGCAGTTGGAGTCCCTGGGAGACGACAAGTTGGCTTTGCTTGCCAACCGGTTCTCGCGGTTTCACAACAACCGCATGAACCGTCGCCGCGGAGGAGGACGCTCAGGATGCTACGAGTGCGGCGACCCCGACCACTTCATCGCCAACTGTCCCAAGAAGAAGCACTCATCTGGGAAGGGCGATCATGGGCACAAGTACGACTTCGGCAAGCGCAAGGAGAAGTACGTCCCCGCAAGGCACAAGCGGAAGGGTGGCTTCAACAAGGAGTACATCAAGACCAAGTACTTGGAGAAGGCCCAGGCTGAGCAGCGTGCGTTCTTCGTCACGCTCAGCGACGTCGACGACTCGGACGACGACTCCACTTCCACAAGCGACGACGAGTCTGAGAAGAAGAAGAGGATCGAGGACAAGCTGAACGGCCTCTGCTTCTTCGCCGACGACGATGGCTTCTGCACCATGGCCCTCGGCAAGGAGGTCAATGGCGAGCTGGTGGACTCCCCTCAGAACAACGATGACGACGACGACGACACCTCCTAGGTATCTCTGACCCATGATGAGCTTTCCGCTGAGGTCGAGAAACTTACTGCTGCGCTCCTTAGTCAAGATAAGTTGCTTAGACGCGCCGCTATAGAGCGCAAGGAGTTTAGGAAGAAGTGGGAGGATACGGTGAAGGAACTTGAATCTGTCAAGTCCACCGTTGTTGTCACAGAGGAGGAGGAGTGTGAGATGTGCACCACACACATGACTGACCTTCTCACTTTGAGAGGTAAGTATGCTGCGTTGGTAGGAGAGGTGGATGAGCTAAAGGCTAGACCCTCGCTGTTGGGTGCGTGCAAGACTTGTCCTGTCTTGCAAACCGAGTTAGCAGAGAAGAATGCCATGATTGAGTCTCTTGAGAAGGCCAGCTCGGGTAGCACTTGTGTGGTTAGGTGTGCTCTGTGTGAGGGTTTGGAGATGGAGATTGCGAATGTGAAGCATGACAAGATGCAAACCGAGGAGGAAAACACATACCTTCGGACCATCTTGTCATGGGTGTCTTATGGTGAGCCGCAGCTCGGGATGATGATCTCCCAATTTAAGCGAGCTGCTGGAGGTCCTGGTGTAGGTTTTGCTCCGGGTGTTGATGTTTCTGCTTTTGGAATGATTGGAGAGTCGAGTGGTCTGAACCCGAGTGAGAAGCCCAACTCCACCACTACTCCCAAACTTACCAAGCTTCCACCCAAAGAGCCGCTCAAACCCAACACCAAGGACGGAGTGTTTGAAGAACCTCCGAGAGTTCCACCCAAGAACCAAGTGTGGCATCCCAAACCCAACCACCTGAAAAACAAGCTGGATACAATGCCGCCTATCCAGGAGGAGCTTATGCCACAGAAGGGCAAAGTGATCCACACCCACAACCGTGTGTACCAACAACCCCATTTGAGAGCGGTGAGGTACCATTGTGAGCATTGTGGGCGAGATGGACACTTGAGTGAGTTTTGCTTTCGGCGCAAGAGAGAGGCGCGCCGTGCTAGGGAGATGAACAACTCGGACATGTACCATCCCTTCCATGATGTACATGTGCTGAATGTTCAGAAGAGAGCTCCGAGGAGAGCTGCTAGGCCTAGAGGTCCAGAACCTCAAGTTCCCAGGCCTAGGCAGAGGAGAGAACGTGCCCGGCGGGAGCCTGCAGTTGTTGGCTATGGACCCCGTGACGGTGGCTTTGTAGTTGAGCGCTTTCCTCCACCGCGGTTTGAGTATCGCGGTGAGTGCTCCTTCCCCAGCGGACCATGTTTTCCTCAGCGTGGTGATCGATTTCCCCGTAGGCGTGCTAGGAATGGTTTTTCTGCTAACCGTTCTTTTGAGCAGCCGGCCCAACACTGGTATTCTTCCTACTTCACTAACCCTAGTGTTGGACCATATGCTCACCCTATGTCTTTTTATTGATGTAGGTAAAACGATTGGAGAACGTTTGGTTGGTGGATTCCGGGTGTTCGAGGCACATGACCGGAAACGCCAAGTGGTTCTCTAGTCTTAGTCCAGTCGTCGGAAAGGAGTTTATCACCTTCGGCGACAATAGCAAAGGTAAAGTGTTGTCTCATGGGTCGGTGCGAGATAATGAGCACTTTGTGTTGCGCGATGTTGCTCTTGTTTCTAACTTGCATTTTAACCTTCTTTCTGTTTCGCAACTTTTTGATGACGACTATGAGATTCGTTTTAAACCGAATCTCAGTCGCATTTTAGAACCTCAGGGCAATCTTGTTTGTGTGATTTCGCCCTTTGGAAAAGTCTTTCGTGCGGATTTCTCAGAGTCTTTTGGCATTTCTCATTGTCTTATGGCTGGACCTTCTTCTTCTGATCTTTGGAAGTGGCATAGGAGACTAGGACATTTGAGCTTCGACTTGCTTGCAAGACTTAGTTCACTTGGCCTAATCCGAGGATTGCCCAAGTTATCCATGGAGAAGGATCTTGTTTGCTATTCTTGTAGACATGGGAAGATGGTTGCCGCTCCCCACCATCCAGTGACTCAGGTCATGACCAAGCGCCCTAGAGAGCTTTTGCACATGGACCTTGTCGGTCCGGCTCGGGTGAGCTCGGTTGGGGGGAAGTGGTATGTGCTTGTTGTTGTTGATGACTTTTCGAGATATTCGTGGGTCTTCTTTTTAGCTGAGAAGACCGAGACTTTCTCCTTTGCTCGCAATCTGATTTTGCGTCTTCAGAACGAGTTCCCTTTGAACTCGATGCGAGCTATTAGGAGTGATAATGGTTCCGAATTCAAGAATTCGGACTTTGAGAAGTTTTGTAACTCTTTGGGCTTGGAGCATCAGTTTTCTTCTCCCTACACACCGCCACAAAATGGTGTTGTAGAGAGGAAGAATCGGACCCTTGTAGAGATGGCCAGGACGATGCTCGATGAGCATAGGACTCCTAGGTGATATTGGGCCGAAGCTATGAGCACTGCATGCTATACTTCCAATCGCATTTTTCTTCGAGCTTTCTTGAAAAAGACCTCTTATGAGTTGCGTTTTGGAAAACTCCCCAAGGTGAGTTATTTTAGAATTTTTGGTTGCCATTGTTTTATACACAAAAAGGGCAACCTGGACAAGTTTGAGTCTTGTTCTTCAGACGGTGTGCTTTTGGGTTATGGCACTCACACTCGAGCTTATCATGTACATAACCTTGACACTAACCGAGTCATGGAGACATCCGATGTCACCTTCGACGAGACCATGGTTTGTCCTTCTTCTCGTTTTGAGCGTGCAGGTGATCACGAGGTCGGTGAGCCTCTTTTTGATGATGAGGATGAGGGTGCTGAAGGTATGGATGATCCAGCACCCCCTCCACCTGTTTTGCAGCAAGGAGCAGCTTCTACGACGACTCACGGCCCCGACATTTCTTCTTCCTGGGGGCCGTGGGATCCGCCACCCCGAGCGGTACCTTTTGTACCCGGGGAGGCACCAGCTGCTGTTGAGGGGGAGGCCACTTCGGCAAGGGAGGCGCCACGACACATTCAGCGCTAGCACCCGCCTTAGCAGATGATCGACAGCATCGACGAACGCGTCACCCGGTCAAGGCAAATCTCTCACTTTGCTCATTCTGCATTTGTTGCTGATTTCGAACCCCGGGATGTTGGACACGCTTTGACGGATCCGGATTGGGTCAATGCCATGCATGAGGAGCTCGAGAACTTTGAGAGAAATCGGGTTTGGGTTCTAGTGTCTCCACCTTCTGAGTGTCATCCAATTGGGACAAAATGGGTTTTCAAAAACAAACAGGGAGAAGATGGCCATGTTGTGAGAAACAAGGCCAGACTCGTAGCCCAGGGTTATAGTCAGAAGGAGGGGACAGACTATGAGGAGACGTTTGCTCCTATAGCTCGTTTGGAGGCAATTAGGATACTCTTGGCTTTTGCTGCATCCAAAGGTTTCAAACTTTTTCAAATGGATGTCAAGAGTGCCTTCTTCAACGGCTACATAGAAGAAGAGGTGTATGTTAGACAACCCCCCGGTTTTGAAAATCCCAAGTTTCCAAACCATGTCTTTAAACTCCACAAAGCTTTGTATGGTTTGAAACAAGCCCCTAGAGCCTGGTATGATAGGTTGAAAACCTTTTTGCTTGCTAAGGGTTTTAAAATGGGATGTGTAGATAAAACGGTCTTTCTCCTCAAGCAAGGCACTGATACTCTCTTGGTCCAAATTTACGTGGATGATATCATTTTCGGTGGTTCTTCTCACACTTTGGTTGCCAAGTTCGCAGATACTATGAGCAGGGAATTCGAGATGAGCATGATGGGCGAGCTGATGTTTTTCCTCGGGCTGCAAATCAAGCAATCCCAGGAGGGGACGTTCGTGCACCAGGGGAAGTACACCCGGGACATTCTGAAGAAATTCGATATGGGTGAGGCCAAGCCTCTTCCAACACCCATGTCGACCACGACGGCCCTGGATGCAGACAAGAAGGGAGAAGCAGTGGACCAGAAGGAGTACCAGAGTATGATCGGGTCGCTGCTGTACCTGACGGCGACCCGTCCGGACATTCAGTTCGCGGTGTGTCTCTGCGCGCGATTTCAGTCTTCGCCGTGCACCTCTCACCGTCAAGCAGTCAAGCGCATTATGAGGTACTTATGCTTCACTCCTGAGTTTGGGATTTGGTATTCCGCTTCCTCCACCCTTTCCCTTTGTGGTTATTCCGATGCCGATTTTGTTGGTTGTCGCATTGAGCGCAAGTCCACTTCTGGGACTTGCCAATTTATTGGTTCTTCTCTTGTATCGTGGTCTTCTCGCAAGCAATCTAGTGTCACCCAGTCTACCACGAAGGCTGAGTATGTTGCTGCGGCTAGCTGCTGTTCCCAGTTACTTTGGATGATGGCCACTTTGCGTGATTTTGGTCTGAGCTTTTCTCGTGTTCCTTTGCTTTGTGACAGCACGAGTGCGATTAGCGTTGCTAAGAACCCCGTGCTTCACTTGAAGACCAAACACATTGATGTGCGCTTTCATTTTCTGCGAGACCACTATGAGAAGGGTGATATCGACCTTTGCCATGTCGATACTCATCATCAGTTGGCTGATATTTTCACCAAGCTGTTGGACCAATCAACCTTTAATCGGTTGAGAGGTGAGCTTGGTCTGTGTTTCCCCTTTTAGATGGGGGAAACATTTTGGTTCTTGTATTATAGACTGACCCTTTTTTGTTTGTCTTTGTGTTCTTTTACTTTTTAGCATACGCATTTACATTCTGAGCTTCATATATATAATCATTAGAATGTAACTATGCTCTATGTAGTATACTCCGATGCTTATGATGATGCTTGTAGCTTATGCTCTTTCTGATCAATGGTACATGTTGTGAGCTGAGCTATTTTTGAATGGTGAACCTTCTTAACACACTTAAAACTGAAAATGTTCACCATTGAGATATGCAACTAGCATGTGTAGGATGTGTTGAGTTCACTCATGCTTTTCATATATGCTAGGTTTCTATGTCTCTAGTTCTGAGTCTCTCACTTGCTTGGTTTGTTCATATCTTGTCAATAAAATTGAACCAAGTTTTAGTGAACTGAAAAGATTGAGATGGGACTGCTTGTCAACACATCACGGTATTGAGACTGTTTCTCATTACACATTTGAGTTAAACTTGAGCCGTGTAGTGTATGACCGAAACCGATGCTTTAAGCTTCTGATTGCATTTTGCATAGGCTTCGCTCGGTTGAAAAGTTAGGCAATGACAAGCTTTCAACCTCTCGCAAACATCTGCTAAAATTCTAAACTTGTGTTATTTCACCGCTGCAACTCCGATCTAAAAATTGAAATCACAAGTTTATGCTTCATTCTATAGCATGATGTTTGAACTTTGCTAGGGGTAGTTCACCTTGTATACATGCTTAGCACTTATACGAATTCCTGTCTATACATGTGTAGTGCTATTTTGATGGCGACTATCTTTTTGGCTAAAAACTGCTCACTGTGCTTTCATGTTCATATCTCGTATATAGTGATCAGTATGAGCCTTTGCTAGCATTTTGTGGATGATGTTGAGTCATTGGAGTTATACTGTGCAAAGCATCTTTACATTGTCTTGACTATATTTTTGAAGCTACTAACTTGCATTTTGACTCATATGCATGTTCGAAGGGTGAGTTTCTCACTTGTTGGCACTTTTGTTTGGTGCATTTTCTAAGGGGGAGAACTTTTTACTTGATTAGTGCATTTTCAACTAAGGGGGAGAAATTGCAAATCATATGCTTCCTCGAAGTTCAACTAAGGGGGAATGTTTAAATCTTGTGCTTTTCGAGTTGAATTAAGGGGGAGTTTTCCTGGTTGCGTGCACTTTTCGAGGGGGAGTTTGTTGCTTCTTGTTGGCCGTAAGGCTTTGGTATCGAGCTTTCTTTGCTAGATGTGTTGAGCCTCTATGCCTCTATCTTGAGGGACTAGCATTTTGTTTCGATTCCTCAATTGGTATTTGCTAGCGGTGTTGAGCCTGTTCTACCTTTTCTTGAGGGCTAGCTTTGCTTTGCTTGGTTGCGTCGAGCCATTGCCCATGTCTTTGGGAACCAAGTTGTTTTGCTCTTTCCACTTGACCTTCTTCGGCTTAGATATGCTTTTGGGTCATTTGGTCGAGTTCTCTCTCCTGCTTCCTTCCCTCCTTCTATTTCCTTTATGATTTATGTGAGTAGTTGACAATGCACTCATCAAGGGGGAGATTGCGGATACATGGGTGTATGCCGGGTCTCTGAGTGATGAGTGATTGTCAACTGGGATGATGCGCATGTTCTTTGGCTTGTGTTGTGCAGGTGTCGAGCACGGATATAGTGATCAGAGGCAAGGTGAAGGTTAAGTAGAGACGTGCCGTGCCGATGGACCGAGAGTGGCGAAGGGCGGACGTGAGGCTTGGACTGAGGGACCGGTGGCCCGAGGATCAGCTGTGGTGGCTGACAGCCTGGGACAGCGACGAGCGAAGACTTGCGGTCATGTGTTGCCTAAGTCGAGGACTTGGGGACACGTGTCGGTGGACGGGGTGCACGGGTGGTGCATCCCCTCTACAGCTTCGGTTTGGTGGTAGAGCCAGAGAAAAACCATCGGGTGGACGGTTTCCAGGTTTGGGCCTCAAAACCTGGGCGTGGATGGTTTCCGAGTTTGGCCAAAAAGCTCGGGCTGAGGACGGTTTCCAGGTTTGGGCCTCAAAACCTGGGTGCTGCGGGTTTGCTGAGTTTGGGCCACAAAACTCAGACGCTTGGTGGGCTGGTTTCCCGGTTTGGGCCTCAAAACCGGGGGTTGGCTGTGAAGGCTGGTTTCCCGATTTAGGCCATAAAACTAGGGGTGCGACGTCCAGGAAAGGGACGCAGAGCGGTGGCGACAATCGGTAGGTTGCGTCGAGGCAACGCTATGAGTTGTGCGGGCGTGGCCGTCGGATCCACCTACCATCGAGTTGGTCCAGAATAACCTTAGGGTTTAGCTGGTTCGCTCTGTAAGTAGTTAGGGGTAGAGTGGGAATTAGGAATAGTTAGAATTAGGATAAGTAGGGGGAGACACCCACCTCCCCATCTATCTCAGTTATTTGCTCTTTGCTTGCAGGTTTTCCTGCTCTCCCACTCCCCTGCTGTAGCAAACTGAGATCCATAGAGAAGAGAACAATACCTCTGTGCCAGTGAGATTTTTGAGGAAGTGAGATCGTAATCTCACTGTTGTAGCATGTGGTAGCCACACGGTTGCAAATTCATGGTTGTGATTCGCGTTTTGCTTGTGTTCTTCGCGGGTTGCTTTTCTCCATGATTTTCCCGTTGATCGATCTCTCTTCTCGGTGCGTCTTTTGCAAATCCGTTTGAACAGAGTTTTTGTAGATCGTGAGGCACTTCTTTCCACTGAAGGAAATCTTCTCTAACCTCATGCGCTAGTAGATCGGTCGATTTTCGTTTTGGATCGAGTTTGTTCCTTTTGTCCCGAATTCTTCCAATTCACCGATTTGGAGTTAGGTCCGAGCCATGATCTCTTTGGGATAGCTCACTAACCTCCTTGGAACTCCTCATACCAAGTCTAAGCCTTAGTGCTTTTGATTCGGAGGAGATCGGGTGATTTTCAAGGAAGAACAGTGTAGTATCGGGACCATCAGACGTTGTGTTCTTGAGCATCGGACGCTGAGTCGTTTCCATCGGAGCGTCCGGTGCCACGTGTCGTCTGACAGTGTTTTTGTAGGAGCATCGAACGCTGACCATCGGAGCGTCCGTTGCCATCGGACGCGCCGGGGGTCTAGCATCGGACGCTAGGGTTTCACTCTAGCAGCATCCAATGCCAGTCCAGTAAGGTTCCAGAGAGGTCCTGTTTGCATCGGACGCGTCCGGTGCTTGGCCATCGGACGCTGCCAGTGTCCGATGCAGTGACTTCTTCACTGTTTCGTCCGCAGTTTGATTGTTTGACTTCGGATTTGGTTTTGGGTTTTTGCGTTGGATTTCTGACTTCGTGCTCTACAGAAATCGGACTTCCCGCTTTGCAAAATAGCCTGAATCCCCCTCACGTTACTCGGGGGAGGTTGAGGTTACCCAAAGTCCATCCTGTCACTAGTTGACTTGCGTGAACTTGGGTGAGAAAGTTTTTGTGGTGTCCCGTTGTGTTCCTAGGAAACATCCACCCATTCTCTTGGGTCGTGGACATCACGCACATCGCTTTGCTCTTGGGGTTGATTTTCTGGGACAGAGGTTTAATGTTTCTGAAAGGAAATTTAAAGCTCCCATTCACCCCCCCTCTGGTCGCTTTCTGGTAGCACTTTCGGTCCTTCAAACCAGCCGACCATCACCTGAGTTTTGTGGCCCAAACTAAGAAACCCACAGCGCCCAGGTTTTGCGGCCCAAACCTGGAAACCGTCCTCAGCCCGAGTTTTGTGGCCCAAACTCGGAAACCATCAGCGCCCAGGTTTTGAGGCCCAAACCTGGAAACCGTCCACTCGGTGGTTTTTCTGTGGCTCAACCACCAAACCGAGCCGTAGAGGGGATGCACCGCCCGTGCACCCCGTCCACCGACACGTGTCCCCAGGTCCTTGACCCAAGCATCACCGTGCCCACAAGTCTTCGCTCGTCGCTGTCTCATGCTGTCAGCCACCACAGCTGATCCTCGGGCCACCGGTCCCTCAGTCCAAGCCTCACGTCCACCCTTCGCCACTCTCAGTCCATCGGCACAACACGTCTCTACTTGACCTTCACCTTGCCTTTGATCACTGTATCGGTGCTCGACACCTGCACAACACAAGCCAAAGAACATGCACATTATCCTAGTTGACAATCACTCATCACTCAGAGACTCGGCATACACCCATGTATCCGCAGGAAGGTGATGGCATTGTGACGCTTGGCGGGAGGCCGAGAAGGAAGGCGAATGCACTGAGCCCGGCGTGGAGGCTGGACATGCATCGGCATCGGTGCCGGTGGTCGGGGTGTGCGAACCACATCCCGTCTACGGCGCGGGTTTGGTAGTTGAGCCTCTAAAAACTACCCTCGATGGTTTCCGAGTTTGGGCGGAAAAACTCGGGGTGGACGGTTTCCAGGTTTGGGCCTCAAAACCTGGGCTCGCGGGTTTCTGAGTTTGGGCCACAAAACTCGGCCGGAGGACAGGTTTCCCGGTTTTAGCCTCAAAACCGGGGGAGGTCCAAAAAGGACGGTCGACGCATGGCGGCGTGGAGAGGCTGGCGCGGTAGCGAAGCTATCCACGAGGAAGGCGCGACGGTCGATAGGACGGCATGTGGCAGCATCCTGAGGCTTGCGTCAAGGTGAAGTTAAGGATGAGGAAGGCGCGTGGCCGTCGGATTAAAACTCATCCGAGTTGGACCAGGATACCCCTAGGGTTGGCCACTTCGCTCTTATATCTAGGGGTAGAAGGGGACTATTGTATTAGGCTATAAATAAGAGAGGCGCCCCTCCTCTCTCCCTATCCTTGCAGCCACAATTGCCTGAGCTCTCTCTCTCTCTAGCCCTCACTTAGGTTCTAATCATACCTCGCTGCCTGTGATCCGCAGAGAGACTCCAATCATACCTCTGTGTTTTCGGGATTTGAGGAAGTGAGACCGTAATCTCACCTTTGTCTCGTGTGGTAGACACATGGTTCAAATCCCGATCGATTCACGTTTTGTGTTCGTGTTCTTCGTGTTTCGGTTTTTCATCTCCCGGAGATTTGCCTCGTTCTCCCTCTCCGTGAGATGATTTTGGATTCCACTTGAATCAGTTCGTTCTATGTCATGAGCTCCTTCTTTCCACCGAAGGATTTCTCCCCTAACCTCACGAATCCATAGATCGGGCAGAAATCACGTTCGTTCTTCGTTCTCCCCCCTTTTTGGTGTTCCTCGGATTTCTCTCGATTGACTTGGTGTGGTGCGATGATTTCTTAGGATTAGCACCCCAATACGTAGAGGAACACTTCGGAGGAGTTTGATCGAAGCCCCTTTCGATTTGGTGAAAGTTGATTCGATTTTGTGTTTGAGTCGTGCAGTTTTTGTACCTTCTGTGTGGTGGCGGACAGTCCGCGCCCTGACGGCGGACAGTCCGTGCATCGGGTCTATTTCAGGTCAGCCAGGCGCAGCCCCCTGACTGTTCACTATCAAGTGAACGACAGACAGTCTGCGGTACAAACCCGCGGATAGTCCAGGACCTGCCCAACAGACTTGCAGAACTGTTGGTTTTCTGGAAGTTTGTCGGCGGACAGTCCGGCACTCAGTCGCGGACAGTCCGGGCTTCTACTGCGGACAGTCCGGGACCCTGAGCCCGGACAGTCCACGAACCTGCAGACTGTGCAGTTTTGGTTCTTGGCTTTGGCACTTGGTTTTGGGGTTTCTCCGGTAGTTCCGCTGTACCACTAGGACATCTCCTAGGGTATCCACCTATTCGTAGGTCATGAACTCACTGGTTGTTTCGAGTCTTGGCTTTTTGTGGTGATTTTCTAGGACAAGGGCCATCTATTTCTCGAGAAGAAATTTGAGGCTCCCATTCACCCCCCCTCTGGTCACCAATCCGGTCCTTCAATTGTTATCGGAGCCGATTAAGGGTCTTCTGAAGGGCCGAGAATGCAAAAGCAAGGCGACCAGAGGGGGGGGGTGAATGGGAGCCTAAAAAATTCCTCTCGAAACTTCGGCCTTTGTCCTAAAAATCAAACCCCAAAAAGCCTCGACCGAACCCTGATGCCCACGACCCTTGGAAGAGGGTGGATGATCCCTTGGATCACAGCGAGGCACCACAAAGCAAGAGCAAACCAAAACACCAAAGGCACCGACACAAGTTCGACCCCTGAAAACCAAGTCCCGAACGTAGATTGAATGCTACATCGAGAAATCCCCAAATACCGATTCTAACAAGTAGCAAAGATACCTAGAGATGTTCCTAGGTCAACTCTAGGGCCAAACGAGATGTCCGGAAACCAAGCGAAGAAGCCGGGAGAGCAAACACACTAAAACTCAACACTCAACCAACTCGCGGACTGTCCGAGGTTCAGATCGCGGACTGTCTGCCCAACGGCGGACTGTCCGGGCTCAGGTGGCGGACTGTGCGCCGATCAAAAGAACAAAACAGCAACGTTGCTGAACAGTCCCTGGACACTTCCTGGACTGTCTGCGACTTAGTACTGCGGACTGTCCACGGGTGTTCTGAGTCAGCTCCAATAGCGCGGAGTCAGGCCACTGGTCTGACCGACCCCGACGCACGGACTGTCCGCTGGTCAGGTGGCGGACTGTCCGCGACCGACCAGAGAGGGCGATTTTGATCGCCTCTCTTCCAAATCTCTCCAAAACCGATCCAAATCAAAATCCTTTGTTCCCAAACTTGGAGAAGATGATCACGAGGTAGTTAGGAGACTATCCCCAAGAAATCATCCGCTCAAATCAACTCAATCAATGGGAATCGAAGGGAAGGGAATATGAACCGAAAAAGCGCCACAAAAATTGAATCGACCCGATCTACTTGTTCGTGAGGAGTTAGATGAATTCCTTCGGTGGAAATGATCTCCTCACTATAAAGAACAAGTTGATTCAAGTGGATTTCAAAAAGACGCAGTAGAGAGGGAGATCGAGCGATGGGAAAATTGCGGAAAAACGAAGAACGCGAAGAACAAAGTCAAAACGCGAATTGAGACATCGATCTGCAACCGTGTGGCTACCACACGCTACAATAGTGAGATTACGGTCTCACTTCCTCAAAATCTCAGGTACACAGAGGTATGGTTCTCTGCGGATCTCAGTTGCTACAGCAGGGGATTGGGAGAGCAGGAAAACCTAGAAGGCAAAGAGCAAATGACTGAGATCAGGATGGGAGGTGGGTGTCTCCCTCTACTTATCCTAATTCTAATTCCCACTCTACCCCTAGTTATTACAGAGCGAACCAGCCAAACCCTAAGGCTATCTTGGACCAACTCGAAGATGATGGAGATCCGATGGCCATGCCCACACAACTGGTAGCGTTGCCTCGACGCAACCTCACCGATTGCCGCCACGTTCCGCCACCGCTATGCTTGTCCTTTTCTGCGAACACAAGGTTGATATGTGCCCTTGTGGTTCCCTTCCTGAGTGATGAGTGATCGGTCAACGGGCAACATGTCTCTTGGCTGTGTTGGTGTGCAGGTGCGGAGCTCGGAGACAGTGGTCGAAGGTGAGGCGAAGGTCAAGTAGAGACGTGCCGTGCCGACAGACCAGGAGCGGTGAACGGCGGACGTGAAGCTTGGACTGACGGACCAGGAGACCTGAGGACCAGCTGTGGTAGCTGGCACGTGGCATCGGCAAGCAAGAGCACATGGGGATGTGCGGTGCATCGGCCGAGTCAGGAGGAAGGTGATGGCGTCGTGACACTTGACAGGAGGCCGAGAAGGAAGGCAAATGCACTGTGCCCGACGTGGAGGCTGGACATGCTCTGGCATTAGTGCTGGAACTCGGGGTGTGCGAACCACATCCCGCCTACGGCACGGGTTCGGTAGCTGAGCCTCAAAAAGCTACCCTCGACGGTTTCTGAGTTGGGGCCTCAAAACTCGGGGTGGCGGGTTTCCGAGTTTGGGCCTCAAAACTTGGCATGGACGGTTTCCAGGTTTGGGCCTCAAAACCTGGGCACGCGAGTTTCTGAGTTTAGGCCACAAAACTCAGCCGGAGGACAGGTTTCCCGGTTTCGGCCTCAAAATTGGGGGAGGTCCAGGTTTCCCGGTTTCGGCCTCAAAACCGGGGTGAGGTCCGCAAAAAGGACGGTCGACGCGTGGCGGCGTGGAGAGGCTGGCGCGGCGGCGCAGCTACCCACGAGGAAGGCGCGGCGGTCGACAGGGCGGCACGTGGCGGCATCCTGAGGCTTGCGTCGAGGCGAAGCTAAGGGTGAGGAAGGCGCGTGGCCATCGGATCGGCAATCAGCAGAGTTGGACCGGGATACCCCTAGGGTTGGCCACTTCGCTCTTGTATCTAGGGGTAGAAGGGGACTATTGTACTTAGGCTATAAATAAGAGAGGCACCCCTCCTCTCTCCTTATCCTGGCAGTCATTTGTTCCTCAGCTCTCTCTCTCTAGCCTCCGCTTAGGTTCTAATCATACCTCGCTGCCTGTGATCCGCAGAGATGAGAATCATACCTCTGTGTATTTGGATCTTTTGAGGAAACGAGACCATAATCTCGTTGTCTCCTCGTGTGGAGGAGTTTCGGCTGGAATTGAATCGATTCGCGTTTTGTGTTCTTCGCGTTTTCGTTTTTCCCCTTCCGGAGATTTGCCTCGTTCTCCCTCTCTGAGAGGTGGTTTTTGATTCCGCTTGAACCAACTTGTTCTAGATCGTGAGGTGCCTCTTTTCACCAAAGGGATCATCCCTAACTTCACGAGCTAGCAGATTGGTCGGTTTTCGTGTTTGGATCGAGTTCTTTCTTCCTTGGCCATTCATCTTTGATTTTCTTCGATTCTGCAATCTAGGTTTAGGTTTGAGCCATGATCTCTTAGAGATAGCTCACTAACCTTGTTGTGAACTCCTCTGCAAAATTTCAGAATTTTCGGAGTTGATTTGGTCAAGTTTTGGCTTTGAATTTGGAGTTTGCTGAAACTGCAGCGTCACACCAGGACATGTCTGGTAGACCACCCGGACATGTCCGGTAGGTTGACCTTGGAATGTTGAGATGAAATTTTGTGGAGATAGTCCCTTAGGTGTCTACTTGCTACTGTTTAAGTTTCATAATTTTTGGACACCGTTTGATAGGGTTTTGGTATTTTCTCCCAAAACTGCTCTGGGCAGTGCAACCCGGACATGTTCGGTAGGCTCCTCGGACATGTCCGGTAGGAACACTTTGGAGTTTTGAGCTGCCATTTTTTGGAGACCTTCCTGGGGGTGTCTAGTACCTAGGGTTCAATTTTCATAATTTTTGGACACCGTTTGGTACACCTTTTGGTTTTCTCCTAGGATTGGTCACTGCAGATTTGCATTTGCTCCGAGGGTCTTTTGCACTTGAGTAGTGTCCTGCTGTGCTTCTTGAAAGCATCCACCCTATATCTAGGGTCATGGATACTTCCAAGTCCTTGTCTTGCTTTTGGGGTCTCTGGGACAAGGGCCATCGATTTCTCGAGAAGAAATTTGAGGCTCCCATTCACCCCCCTCTGGTCGCCAATTCGGTCCTTCAATTGGTATCAGAGCCGGTTAAGGATCTTCTCTACCTTAATCGGTTTTGGATCCTAAGGGCGACATGGATCGAGGGAACGGCAAGGCTCCCTACTTCGTTGGGACGAACTATCCCTATTGGAAGATTCGGATGCGTGCCTATCTTAGCAGCATCAGTTCTTCTGTTTGGGAGATATGCGAGAATGTCGATTATGTGGTCCTTGTGGCTCGAGTTGGTCAGCACCAAATTGACCAACACAAGGCCAACTCTAAGGCCCGTAATGCGCTTTTGGCCAACATCTCTCTTCCTGAGTTCGAGCGTGTTTCCGAGCTTCAAACTGCTCGAGAGATCTGGGTGAAGCTTCAGAACTATCACGAGGGGACCGCTCAGGTCAAGACCAGACTCTTCGAGACATATAAGCGGGAATACGAGAACTTTGTTCAGTTGGAGGAAGAGACGATTGACGCTATGTTCACTCGTTTCCAAACGATTGTGAACAAGATGCGTGCCAATCGGGCCAACCTACCCTATGACGATCATGAGAGGGCTCTCAAGTTGCTATACGCCCTGGATTGGAGGGATAGGGAGGTGAAGGTGTCGACCATCATTGAGTCTCCTGCTTACGACACCCTCACCGTGGACGAGCTATTCAGCAAGCTCAAGTCCACTGAGATCGATCACTTGACTCAGGCCAAGCTGAAGAACCCATCTTCTCATTCCATGGCTTTGGTCTTAGGCAAGGGTGGATCGACTCTTTCCGCTGACACTTCACCACCTCTCTTTGCTTTCAGTGAAAGAGGAGCAGGTGGAGGCATTGGACGATGACGAGCTCGCCCTCATCATCACCCGGTTCTCGCGGTTTCATAACAACCGCCTGAATCGCCGGCGTGGTGGCGCACGTGAGGGCTGCTACGGGTGTGGAGATCCCGATCACTTCGTCGCGAGCTGCCCAAAGCGCGACAAAAGCTTCCCCGGCAAGAACCGCAACTCTAGGCGCAAGCCCAAGCCAGAGAACAAGGCCGGGAAGAAGAAGAAGGGCAACTACCATCGAGAGGACGTGTAGAGGGCTTTCGACGCCGGTCGGCGTGCCTTCATCGCCTCCATCAGCGACGGCGAGAAGAGCTCCGACGGCGACTCCAGCGACGACGGGTCCGAGCACAAGACGGAAGAACGCTTCAACGGACTCTGCTTCTTCGGCAACACCTCCAAGGGCTTCTGCACCATGGCCTTGGACGAAGAGGACCGCAAGTGCCAGGACAAGGACGCCGGCACCGATGACGACGACGACGACGCTTCCGAGGTATCATCCACTTCTCTTGTCGTTCGTCTTACCGGTGAGCGCGATTCTCTTGTCAACATAGTTCTCGGTCAGGACAAGCAACTCAAGCGAGCTATCTGAGAGCGCAACGAGTTTAAGGCTAAGATGAATGAGGCGCTTAAGGAGCTAGAGTTCGCTAGGTCCGAGGTGAAGGTGACCGATGAGGAGGAGTGTGAGGAGTGCATGATGCATATGACAAACTTTGCCACCCTACAAACCAAGTATGCCTCTTTGATTGAGGTGTATGATGAGCTGAAGAGTAGGCTAGACTTGGTGGGTGGTTGCAAAGAGTGTCCCTCCCTAAAGAAGGAGCTGGAGGAAGTGAAGGCGAGGCCTTCTTTGCTGGGTGCGTGCAAGTCCTGTCCGGGCTTGCGAACTGAGTTGGCAGAAGTTAGTGCCAAGCTTGCTGAAGCCATGAAGGC
This sequence comes from Coix lacryma-jobi var. lacryma-jobi, assembly GCA_009763385.1. Classification (NCBI taxonomy): domain Eukaryota; kingdom Viridiplantae; phylum Streptophyta; class Magnoliopsida; order Poales; family Poaceae; genus Coix; species Coix lacryma-jobi. The sequence goes on from CM019831.1 coordinate 46,740,612, forward strand.
CAGCTCAGTTAGCACCTTGTCCGCTCCGTGTGAGCGATGCGCGACGATGGAGCTTGAGATTGCCAACTGTCGGCATGACAGGATGCAAACCGAGAAGGAAAACACATACCTTCGGTCCATCCTGAGTTGGGTGTCATGTAGTGAGCCGCAGTTGGGCATGATGATCGGTCAGTTCAAGAGGGGAACTGATTGCTCGGTAGTAGGCTTTGTTTTAGGTGGGAAGGGCGCTAGCATCTTTGGCAAGATCAGTGAGTTTAGTGGAGTGAACCCTAGTGAGAAGCCATCCGTTATCCCTAAGCTTACCAAGATCACCCCACCTGAGCTTCCCAAGCCTATCACCAAGGATGGTATCCTTGATGAACCTCCCAAGGCTCCACCTCGCAAGCAAGTGTGGGTACCTAAACCTAACCATCTTAGGAACACACTTGACACCCTTCCTGACGTCTCTAGTGATCCCCTTCCGAGAGGCAAGCAGCCAGCCAGAGTGAACAACCCTCGCAACCATAGGAACCAACAACCCAAGAGAGTGGTGAGGTTCGAGTGCGAGTACTGTCACCGTGAGGGTCACCTAGCTGAGTTTTGCTTTCGGGGGAAGAGAGACGCTAGGAAGGAGTTGGAGCTAAACAACCAGGCCAGGCACCACACTCTCCATGGTGTGCAAGGTCGGGGAGTTCAGAGGTAGGGCGCTAGAACTGGAGGTGCACCCCCTCAGGTGGCTAGGCCCCAGGAAGCTAGACCACGGGGTGGTGGTCGTGCCCGTCGCGGTTCCGGTCATCCTCAATACGATCGTGAGCCGAGTGTAAGTGGCTTTGCTGCACAGTCCCATAGCAGACCACCTTTTTAGCATGGTGGTGATCGCTTTGCTCAAATGGGACATATAGGTGAGTTTGGAGGTTTTCCGTTCCATAGCGGACCACCCTTTCAGTTTGGTGGTGATCGCTATCCACCCATGGGACGAGGACAGTTTGGTGTTGCCTCTAACACTTTTTCTGGGCCTATGACACAGCACTGGTATCCTTCTCAGTATACTAACCCCAGTGTTGTGCCATATGCTCATTTCCTGCCTTTCTATTGATGTAGGAACTTCGGTTGGAGAACATGTGGCTCATGGATTCTAGGTGTTCGCGTCACATGACCGGAAAGAAAGAATGGTTCTCCAGCCTAGACCCCGTGGTGCACAAGGAGTACATCACTTTCGGGGATAATAGTAGAGGTAAGGTTGTTTCTCATGGAGCTATTCGGCTCAATGAGAACTTTGTTCTTAAGGATGTTGCTTTGGTTTCTAACTTGCATTTTAATTTGCTTTCTGTTTCGCAATTCCTTGAGGATGATTTTGAAGTGCGTTTTAAGAAGGGTTTGAGTCGTGTTTTAGACCCTCGGGGAGATCTTGTTTGTTGGATCGTTCCTTTTGGTCGTGTTTTCAGAGCTGATTTTTCTCGCTCTTTCGGCTCTACTAGATGTTTGATGGCTGGTCCTTCTTCTGATTTGTGGAAGTGACATAGGAGGCTTGGTCACTTGAGCTTCGACTTGCTTGCAAGGCTTAGCCCACTTGGCTTAATCCAGGGATTGCCCAAGCTAAAGTTTCAGAAGGACCTTGTTTGCCATCCTTGTCGTCACAGGAAGATGGTTGCTGCTTCTCACCCACCTGTTAATCAGGTGATGACAAAGCGACCCGGCGAGATTTTACACATGGACACTATTGGTCCAGCTCGGGTTTGCTCAGCGGGAGGGAAGTGGTACGTTTTAGTGATCGTTGATGTTTTTTCGAGGTATTCTTGGGTGTTCTTCATGGAGGGTAAGGATGAAGCTTTTTCTTTTGCTCGTGATTTGATTTTGAGGTTGAAAACTGAGTTTCCCCTGATACTATTAGAGCTATCCGTAGTGATAATGGTACTGAGTTTGATAACTCGCAGTTTCCCTCTTCTGTTCTTCTCATGGAATCAAGCATCAGTTTTCTTCTCCTTATGTCCCCCAGCAAAATGGTGTTGTCGAACGCAAGAACCGGACCCTTGTTGAGATGGCTAGGACGATGCTCGATGAGCATAGGACTCCTAAGCGTTTTTGGGCCGAGGCGATCAACACCGCTTGCCATGTTTCAAATCGCATCTTTCTTCGAGCTTTCATGAAGAAGACTTCTTATGAGTTGCATTTTGGACGGGTACCCAAGGTATCTCATTTTCGGGTGTTTGGGTGCAAGAGTTTTATCCTGAAGCAAGGCAATTTGGACAAATTTGAATCTCGCTCTGCTGATGGCGCGTTTCTTGGTTATGCTTCGCATTCACGTGCTTATCGAGTTCTTAACCTTGAGACTAACCGGATAGTGGAGACCTGCGAGGTCACATTCGATGGGACTATGCCTTGTATTTCTTCTGCTTTTGATGTTGCAGGAGAACATGAGCTGGGAGAGACGATCTTTGTGGAGGAAGAGCAGGAAGATGTCGATTGGGGTGATCCCGAGCCAACTCCACTGGCTGCCCCAGTCGACCCTGCGACGACTACTTCAGCTCGAGTTCCCGATCCCATGACTTCTTCTTCCTGGGGTCCTCTAGAGCCACCTCTCCAGCGAGCACCCGCTACACCTAACGGAGCGACAGCATCTGGCGAGGGGAGGCTACTTCGGAGAGGCAAGCGCCCCGAAGCGTTCAGCAAGCACACCCCCCGCAGCAGATGATCGGCGGCATCAACCAGCGAGTCATGCGGTCGCAAGCGTATGAGACCTCACACTTTGCTCATTCTGCATTTGTTGCTTCTTTTGAGCCCAAAGATGTTGGACACGCTCTTTCTGATCCTAACTGGGTTAATGCCATGCATGAGGAGTTAGAAAACTTTGAGCGAAACCAAGTTTGGACCCTAGTTCCACCTCCACCAGAATGCCACCCTATAGGTACCAAATAGATTTTCAAAAACAAACAGGGTGAGGATGGGATGGTAGTGAGGAAGAAGGCTAGGCTAGTGGCCCAGGGTTTTTGCCAAAAAGAGGGGATAGATTATGAGGAAACCTTTGCCCTTGTAGCCCATTTAGAAGCCATTAGGATTCTTCTAGCCTTTGCTGCTTTGAAGGGTTTTAAGCTTTACCAGATGGATGTCAAGAGTGCTTTCTTGAACGGGTATATAGAGGAAGAGGATTATGTTAGGCAACCCCCTGGTTTCGAGGATCCCAAGTTTCCAAACCATGTCCTTAAACTGTCAAAAGCTTTGTATGGTTTGAAACAAGCCCCGAGAGCGTGGTATGAGCGTTTGAAAACCTTTCTGCTCTCCAAGGGTTTTAAAATGGGATGGGTAGATAAAACTTTGTTTCTCCTCAAGCAAGGCAATGACACCCTTTTGATTTAGATTTACGTGGATGATATCATCTTTGGTGGCTCTTCTCATGCACTTGTTGCGAAGTTTGCAGATACTATGAGTAGGGAGTTTGAGATGAGTATGATGGGTGAGTTGACCTTCTTCATCGGGTTGCAAATCAAGCAAACCCAAGACGGGACATTCGTGCATCAAGGCAAGTACACGAAGGACATCCTGAAGAAGTTTGACATGGGTGAGGCCAAGCCTCTTACGACACCCATGGCGACGACTACTACGATGGACGCGGACCAGGACGGAGAGCCAGTTGACCAGAAGGAGTACAGGAGCATGATCGGCTCGCTCCTGTACCTGACGGCGACGAGGCCGGATATACAGTTTTCTGTGTGTCTATGCACTCGTTTTCAGGTGTCCCCTTGGATTCCCACATGCAAGCGGTCAAGCGCATCATGAGGTACCTCCAATACACTCCTGAGTTCGGACTTTGGTACTCTTCTTCTTCGACCCTCTCGTTTTGTGGTTATTCCGATGCGGATTTTGCTGGTTGTCGTCTTGAGCGCAAGTCTACTTCTAGGACTTGTCAGTTTCTTGGCTCTTCTTTGGTTTCATGGTCTTCTCGCAAACAGTCGAACGTAGCCCAGTCTACTACGGAAGCCGAGTATGTTGCCGCTGCTTCTTGCGCTTCGCAGCTTTTATGGATGGTGGCTACATTGCGTGATTATGGTCTAGATTTCAGTCGGGTCCCTTTGCTTTGCGACAGCACTTCTGCCATTAGTGTAGCAAAGAACCCGTTCTTCACTCCAAGACCAAACACATCGATGTTCGCTTTCACTTTCTTCGTGATCACTACGAGAAAGGCGACATTGACCTTAGGCATGTAGACACCCATAACCAGGTTGCGGATATCTTCACCAAGCCTTTGGATTTCTCAACTTTTGCTAGGTTGAGAGGTGAGCTTGGTGTGTGTTTCCCCTTTTAGATGGGGGAAGCATTTTGCTTGATGTACCCTAGACTGGTTTTTTTACTCTTTTGTTCTTGAGTTTGTTTAGTCTTGTTTTACTCCGATATTATTTTCTGCATGCATTTCATCATGTATACATCTTGCATTTTCGAGCTTCATGTCTATATTCCTTAGAATGAATTTATGCTCTGAATAGTCTTGCTCCGATGATATATGATAATTCTTGTAGATTAGGCTCTCTATGATCACTGATACATGTTGTGAGCTAAGCTATTTTCAGAATGATGAACATGCTTAATGAACTTAAAACTTGATACATGTTCACCATTGAGATTAGCAACTAGCATGTGTAGAATGTATTGTGGTTACTTGTGCTATTTCATATATGCTAGGTTGCTATGTCTCCAGTTCTGAGTCTTTCACTTGCTTGGATTGTTCATATTCTGGTTAAAATGAACCAAGTTTTAGCGAATTGAAAAGATCGAGATGGGATTGCTTTGTCAGCACATCACGGTATCGAGACTGTTTCTCATTGCACATTGAGTTAAACATGAGCCGTGTAGTGTAAGACCAAAACCGATGCTTTAAGCTTCTGATTGCATATGCATAGGCTTAGCTCGGTTGAAAAGTTAGGCAATGTCAAGCCTTCAACCTCTCGCAATCACATGCTGAATTTGAACTTGTGTAATAACCGCTGCAATTTTCTCTGATAAAATCTGAAAACACAAGTCTATGTTTCATGATGGCATGATGTTTGAACGTTGCTAGGGGTAGTTCACCTTGTATACATGTTTAGCACTTGTTTGACTTCTTGTCTATACATGTTCAGTGCTATTTTGATGGTGAAACTCCTTTCTGAACGGCTTAAAACTGCTCACTTGGCTTATGCTTTCATATTTCATATTTGGTGATCAGTTTGAGCCTTTGCTAGCCCTTTTGCTTGTTGCTTTGTAGTCGGATCAGCACTCCTTAGAGCATTCTTTTACTCTATAGATTATATACCTGAAGCTGCTAACATGCATTTTTTGACTCATGTGCATTTGCTTGACTCCGATAGGCATGGCATAGCTCCGTTTCGTTTAAATGAGCTCTATTCCTTTCTCTTTTGATTGCAAATTGCCCCCAAGGGGGAGAATTTTTCCAAGGGGGAATGTGTCTTGATGTGGTGACAATTTGCAATTTATGCTTCACTTGCTGAGGGGGAGTTCTTTGTGTGAGGGGGAGCTTTTCTGCTTTGCTCGGAGTCGGTTTTTATTTGGTATCGATCGTTTCAGCTAGTTGTGTCGAGCCTTTGTGCCTCTGTCTTGAGGGACTAGCTGTTTTCACCATGATACGGTGCTTCCAGATTGGTATCAAGCTTACTGCTAGTTGTGTTGAGCCTCTGTGCCTCTATCTTGAGGGACTAGCAGCAGTTGTCCTTATGAAGTCTTCATTTGGTATCGAGCTTTCAGCTAGTGGTGTTGAGCCCTTCTGCCTCTTCTTGAGGACTAGCTTGATTCTTGACTTGGTTGCATCGAGTCGTTGCCCATGTCTTTGGGAACCAAGTCTTATGCTCCGATTTTGATCGGATTTTGCTCTTTGATGAGTTGTTGCTCTGATCTTTTGCTTGGTTGTGTCGAACCGTTGCCCATGTCTTTGGGGTCCAAGCTTTGCTTATCTCGATTTGTTCTTCTTTGGCCTTTTCTCTGGCTTTTGGACATCTCGAGTGAGTTTTCTCCTTCTATCTAATTCTGCTTTCTTTTTTTTTTGATTATGGTTACTATGAGTTGACGATGCACTCATCAAGGGGGAGATTGTGAACACAAGGTTGATATGTGCCCTTGCGGTTCCCTTCCTGAGTGATGAGTGATCGGTCAACGGGCAACATGTCTGTTGGCTGTGTTGGTGTGCAGGTGCGGAGCTCGGAGATAGTGGTCGAAGGTGAGGTGAAGGTCAAGTAGAGACGTGCCGTGCCAACGGACCGGGAGCGGTGAAGAGCGGATGTGAAGCTTGGACTGACGGACCGGGAGACCTGAGGACCAGCTGTGGTAGCTGGCACGTGGCATCGGCAAGCAAGAGCACATGGGGATGTGCGGTGCATCGGCCGAGTCGGGAGGAAGGTGATGGCGTCATGACACTTGGCAGGAGGCCAAGAAGGAAGGCGAATGCACTGTGCTCGGCGTGGAGGCTGGACATGCTTCGGCATCGGTGCTGGAACTCGGGGTGTGCGAACCACATCCCGCCTATGGCACGGGTTCGGTAGCTGAGCCTCAAAAAGCTACCCTCGACGGTTTCCGAGTTTGGGCCTCAAAACTCGGCATGGACGGTTTCCAGGTTTGGGCCTCAAAACCTGGGCGCGTGGGTTTCTGAGTTTGAGCCACAAATCTCAGCCGGAGGACAGGTTTCCCAGTTTCGGCCTCAAAACCCGGGGGAGGTCCGCAAAAAGGACGGTCGACGCGTGGCGGCATGGAGAGGCTGGCGCGGTGGCGCAACTATCCACGAGGAAGGCGCGGCGGTCGACAGGGCGGCACGTGGCGGCATCCTGAGGCTTGCGTCGAGGCGAAGCTAAGGGTGAGGAAGGCGTGTGGCCGTCGGATCGGCAATCAGCAGAGTTGGACCGGGATACCCCTAGGGTTGGCCGCTTCGCTCTTGTATCTACGGGTAGAAGGGGACTATTGTACTTAGGCTATAAATAAGAGAGGCGCCCCTCCTCTCTCCTTATCCTGGCAGTCATTTGTTCCTCAGCTCTCTCTCTAGCCTCTGCTTAGGTTCTAATCATACCTCGCTGCCTGTGATCCGCAGAGATGGGAATCATACCTCTGTGTATTTGGATCTTTTGAGGAAACGAGACCGTAATCTCGTTGCCTCCTCGTGTGGAGGAGTTTCGGCTGGAATTGAATCGATTCGCGTTTTGTGTTCTTCGCGTTTTCGTTTTTCCCCTTCCGGAGATTTGCCTCGTTCTCCCTCTCTGAGAGGTGGTTTCTGATTCCGCTTGAACCAACTTGTTCTAGATCGTGAGGTGCCTTTTTCACCAAAGGGATCCATCCCAAACCTCACGAGCTAGCAGATCGGTCGGTTTTCGTGTTTGGATCGGGTTCTTTCTTCCTTGGCCATTCGTCTTCGATTTTCTTCGATTCTGCAATCTAGGTTTAGGTTTGAGCCATGATCTCTTAGAGATAGCTCACTAACCTTGTTGTGAACTCCTCTGCAAAATTTCAGAATTTTCGGAGTTGATTTGGTCAAGTTTTGGCTTTGAATTTGGAGTTTGCTAAAACTGCAGCGTCACACCCGGACATGTCCGGTAGACCACCCGGACATGTCCGGTAGGTTGACCTTGGAATGTTGAGCTGAAATTTTGTGGAGATCTTCCCTTAGGGCCCATTTGGATCTCTTCATTTTGGTGGAATTGGAATTCACTCAATAAACTAGCCTATTTGCTTTGATTTTGACATTCCACCACTTTCCAAGGTTCACATATATGCCTACCTCAAATTCATAGGGTGGGAGAGGGAAATGGATTCCATATATCACCATACTATATTTTCTATTTTGTAACTTATAACATTCTCTTCAACTCACTCTCCTACGATAGAAATGCAACTCCTACGATAGAAATGCAACACATGAGTATCCCTCTCGTTAAGCAACAAATATAATTCATATATAATCATATTAGCTTAATTAATATGTGTCTGAATTATGATTCTTAAAATGAATTCAATTCCAAGCATCCAAACGGGCCCTTAGGTGTTTTTCAAGTAATCAGCAACTTCTTTTCTCCAATCATCAACCATACGATCTTCGTCCAAAGCAAGAACTTCTTGATCTTCCCGGTATCCAGAAGCAGCCTGAGCTAATTTATTCGCATCTTCGTTGTGCCCCCTAGGGATATGATGTAAAGTTACCATCTGAAAATATTTTAAAAGCTCTTGACATTCTTCATAATATTCTCTCAATACATCACTTCTACATTCATATTGACCGGTTAATTGGTTGATGACCAACTCAGAATCCCCAAAAATCTCAATAGCAACAGCTTTTATTTCCACAAGAAGCCGAAGTCCTCTGAGCAAGGCTTCATACTCTGCTTGATTGTTAGTAACATAATACTTAATGGGGATAGCATATTTAAAAGTCAACCCTCATGGAGAAATCAAGAAAATACCAGCACCACCACCTTTACTACAAGATGAGCCATCGAAAAACAAAGTCCAAGGTGCGATATTTACCATATTAGTAAAATGATCACGATGATGAGTAACAAAATAGGCAATAGCTTGACCTTTTACTGCCTTTGCTGATTCGTACCTTAAATCAAACTCTGACAGCGCTAAAACCCACTTGCCGATCCTTCCACTTAAAATAGGCATTGACAACATATGTTTTATTACGTCAAATTCAGAAATTATTACGCATTCGGCATTTAATAAGTAGTGTCGAAGCTTGGTACACGAGTAATACACACATAAACAAAGTTTCACCATAGCCGAATACCTCATCTCTGGGTCTAACAACTTTCGGCTAAGGTAAGCTATTACTCTTTCTTTTCCTTCAAATTCTTGTATAAGGGCCGATACTACTGTTAGGCTATCGGCCGCCACGTACAACTTGAAAGATTTACCAAGTTGTGGAGGTACCAACACTGGTGGTGCCTTCATGTATTCTTTAATTTCATCAAAAGCTTTCTGTTGTACGTCACCCCACATGAAATTTTGATCTTTCTTAAGCTTCAGCAACGGAGAAAAAGGCAGAACTCTTTCTGATAAGTTAGATATAAATCTTCTTACAAAATTAATCTTGCCAAGCAGCGATTGCAACTCCGTAAGGTTGGTTGGATGGACAACTTTGTCTATTGCTTCCATGCTTTTCTTTCTGACTTCAATCCCTCCTTTATGGATCAGAAACCCCAAAAATTCACCTGCCGCAACTCCAAAAGCACATTTGTTTGGATTCATCCTCAAACCATGCCTCCTTGTGCATTCCAAAGTCTTCCTCAAATCAGCCAAATGTTCTTCATGATTCCTAGACTTCACGACCACGTCATCAATATAGATTTCTACAGTTTTGCCGATCAACTCATGAAAGATATAATTCATAGCTCTTTGATAAGTGGTGCCGGCATTCTTTAATCCGAATGTCATAACAACCCATTCAAACAAACCAATATGACCAGGGCATCTAAAAGCTGTCTTTGAAATATCTTCCACTGCCATAAAGATTTGATTGTATCCAGCATTACCATCCATAAAACTGATGACTTCATAACCAGCTGCTGCGTCAACAAGTAATTCGGCAACCGGCATCGGGTAACTATCCATCGGAGTAGCTTTATTGAGGTTTCTAAAATCAATGCAAACCCTCATCTTTCCATTCTTCTTATATACTGGAACTATGTTTGAAATCCACTCTGCATATCTACACGGCCGAATGAAATTTGCTTTCAATAATCTCTCAACTTCTTTTTTCACGTCGGCCAGCACCTCTTCTTTAAAAATCTTCCGAGTAGGTTGTTTGTAGGGACGATACCCAGGTTTGATCGCTAATCGATGTTCAACAATAGAACGATCTAGTCCGGGCATCTCTGTGTAATCCCAAGCAAAACAATCCTTGAACTCTTTCAAAAGGTTTATCAATTTCAATCTATACTCTGGATCCAAATATGTACTGACATATACTAGTCTTGCTTCGGCTTCATTACCAACATTTACTTCTTCTAACTTATCAGCCAACATGAAACCTCGTCCCAACTTTCCTTCGTTAGCATCAATTGGATTATCCATTCAGAAACTGCTCTGAGAGCCGACTGCTTGGATCGGCTGTTGGTCCCACTGGGCATGCCAAAATGTGTGTTGGCACAAAATGTGACGCATTGTGCCTCACACACAGCAAGCTGGAAAGCGTGGCTTCAATTGAGTGCCCGGGCGATTCGAAATCCGGAAACGTGCCAGTCGGTTTGCCCTGAAAACCAACAAGGGATAAAACTGTGAGAATAAAACTGGAACATGCTGGATGAGACCAGACAGTTCCATATTTACGGCCCTGAAGCCATTTTCGACGACATACAGCTATAGAAGTTGTCTGCCAAGCATGTTTATAGAATTATTCGGCTAATATAGAAGAAAGCATATGAGAGCATTGATTGTCGAATACACGTATAGGAAAAGACATGCTTAAATGAATAAAAATAAATTATGAATCGATAAACACGATCAAACTAATCTAAAACCTGTATCTGTAGCACGATACCTAGTTTTATCAAAGCTCAAGCATGATTGACATGTATGAACCCACAACATGTAACTATCTAGATTAGAAGTTAATACGGCCATTATGATCATGCAATCTATAAAAGATGTCACGAAAATAACGATTATTGGAGCATAAATAAAATTGTAAAGAAAGGCCAAACAACATCAATCTAGATTGGGCAAAAGAGTGTTACAAAATTAATTAAAACATGCAACACACAATAACTTAATGAATCTATTAGATCTTGCCAAATCTAATAGAGCCGATAACTATCTCGCTTTTGCTAAACATATCAAATAAACGCCTGCCGCACGGTATTTACTCATAAGCATAGCATAAGCAAAGACTTCTTGATTGTTGACATAGATCCGCCGCACGATCTTTGAAAACAAACAAGACTACTTGCATCATTTCTAAATCCACCGCATGATACTAGACATGATAACAAGGTTGTCGGGACTTACGGAGGTCGACGGGTCGATGATTCCTCTCGAAGAACTTGACGACATGACAAAGGACTCGAAGATGGCACGGGGCCGATTTGTATTGATATGGTTGTGAACCCTTTTTACAATAGCCAAGGGTTTATATTTATACCCTGGACGCAATACAAGTCCTAAGAGGACAAGACTATGAAATATTAAAGGAAAATACAATATTTTTGGCCTTCGACTCCCTTCCAATTCTTCATTGCCTTAATTGTCGCAATTTTGTTTCTCGATCGGCTCTTGCTTCCATTATTTCAACGGAAACCCCTTTTTTCTTAGAATAGCTGATCGCATAAGCAGTTACCGAATCCTTGGAAACTAGCCGACCGCATGGACACTTGCCGAATGCCTTATACGCCCATTTCTCGCACACTGGCTCATCTGTCATCTCCTTGTGCGTGCAAAAATCTGGTGTTAACATCTTCAATACGTCCTTGGTGTACTTGCCCTGGTGCACAAACGTCCCCTCTCGGGATTGCTTGATTTGCAACCCGAGGAAAAACGTCAACTCGCCCATCATGCTCATCTCAAATTCCCTGCTCATAAGATCTGCAAACTTGGTAACCAAAGCGTGAGAAGAACCACCGAAAATGATATCATCCACGTAAATCTAGACCAAGAGAGTGTCATTGCCTTACTTGAGGAGAAAAAGCGTTTTATCCACACATCCCATTTTAAAACCCTTAGAAAGCAAAAAGGTCTTCAACCTATCATACCAGGCTCTAGGGGCTTGTTTCAAACCATACAAAGCTTTGTGAAGTTCAAAAACATGGTTTGGAAACTTGGGATTTTCAAAACCGAGGGGTTGTTTCACATACACCTCTTCTTCTATGTAGCCGTTTAAGAAGGCACTATTGACATCCATTTGAAAAAGTTTAAAACCTTTGGATGCAGCAAAAGCCAAGAGTATCCTAATCGCCTCTAAACGAGCTACAGGAGCAAAAGTCTCCTCATAGTCTATTCCCTCCTTCTGACTATACCCCTGGGCTACAAGTCTGACCTTGTTTCTCACAATGTGGCCATCCTCTCCTTGTTTGTTTTTGAAAACCCACTTTGTACCAATAGGGTGACACTCAGGAGGAGGTGGAACCAAAACCCAAACCCGATTTCTTTCAAAATTTTCTAACTCCTCATGCATGGCATTGACCCAATCAGGATCAGATAAAGCGTGTCCAACATCTCGGGGTTCAAAATCAGCACGAGAACATATATGATGAATGATTGACATTGATGAGGAAGGTTTGAGGCTTTTCCCGGTTGAGTCATTATCTCGCTATGCGCTTATTGTTTATGACTAACCGGTGGCGTTGAGTTGTGGTGTGTTTACTGTGTTGGTGTGCGTGTGCAACATGTGTCTCTTGGCTGTGTTGACGTGCAGGTGTTGAGCTCGGATACAGTGGTCTATGGTGAGGTGAAGGTCAAGTAGAGACATGTCGTGCCGATGGACCGGGAGCGGTGAAGGATGGGCGTGTCGTGCGGCGGACGTGCCATGCCGATGTACCCAGAGCGGTGAAGGGCGGACGTGAGGCTTGGACTGACGGACCAGAGGGCCAGAGGACCAGCTGTGGTAGCTGGCACGTGGCATCAGCGAGCGAGAGCACATGGGGGATGTGTGATGCATTGGCCGAGTCGGGACAAACACGATGGCGTCGTGGCACTTGGTGGGAGGTCGGACACGGGCTTGCGTGTGGCGCAAGTGCCATCGGCCTTGTCAAGAAGGAAGGCGAAGGCGTTGTGCCCGGCGTGGAGGCTGGACATGCATCGGCATCGGTGCCGGTGGTCGGGGTGTGCGAACCACATCTCGTCTACAACGCGGGTTCGGTAGCTGAGCCTCAAAAAGCTACCCTCGATGGTTTCCAGGTTTGGGCCTCAAAACCTGGGTTGTCCGATTTCCGAGTTTGGGCCTCAAAACTCGGGATGGATGGTTTCTAGGTTTGGGCCTCAAAACCTGGGCTCGCGGGTTTCCGAGTTTGGGCCTCAAAACTCGGGGTGGACGGTTTCTAGGTTTGGGCCTCAAAACCTGGGCTGGCAGGTTTCCCGGTTTGGGCCTCAAAACCGGGGGAAGGTCCAAAAGGATGGTCGACGCGTGGCAGCGTGGAGAGGCTGGCGTGGCGGCGAAGCTATCCACGAGAAGGCGCGGTGGTCGACGGTGGCGGCACGTGGTGGCATCCTTGAGCTTGCGTCGAGGCGAAGCGAAGGATGAGAAGGCGCGTGGCCGTCGGATGGAAACTGTCAAGTCTGGACGGTTTTACCCCTAGGGGGTATTTGGGTTAGTACTTCATGTTAGGGCGTTTGTGTCATTTGGACGTGCGCCTATATATAGATGAAGGGGCTGTGTTGGACAACTATCCTTGGGGAAGTGTCACTCTCATTTTGTTCATTTGAGAGGAGGCTAGGGTTAGAGAGAGGAGTGGCTCTTGTTCTTGAGCTTTTCGCCATCCACGCTTTGTGTTGCGAGGAGTGGCTTGTAACCCTACACAGTGTGCTACACAATTCATCATTCTATAGCAATCCAAGGATCAATTTCTTACTCCTCTTGTGTTGGCTGAAATTTGGATCGATTCGCGTTTTTGTTCTTCGCGTTCTTCGTTTCCTCCCTTTGATTCTTTCGCAAGATTTTCCGCTTGAAGGGATGGATTGAAAATCCGTTTGAACCATCTTGTGTAGCATCATGAGAGACATCTTTCCACCAAAGGAATTTACCTAATTCCTCACGAGCACATAGATCGGGCGGATTTCGTTTTCGGTTCTAAACTTTTCCCTTTTGCACGAGATCTGCAATTCATGAATTTCTAGTTAGGTTCGAGCCATGATCTCTTAGAGATAGCTCACTAACATAGTTGTGATCATCTGTGCAAAATTTGGTGAAGTTTGGAGTTGATTTGACTGAGTTTCGGGTCGATTTGGTGTTTGAACAGCGCTGTTTTCGGGCTGACCGGACGCTGCTACAGTAACGACCGGACTCTGCAGTGTTTTCTGACCAGACGCTGGACTGTTACTGTTCATGCGTCCGGTGCTACGTTATTCTGCTACAGTACCAGCGTCCGGTCAGTGTAGTTTTCTCATCGACCCAATATCGCCTAGGAGTCCTATGCTCATCAAGCATCGTCTTGGCCATCTCTACAAGGGTCCGATTCTTCCTCTCTACAACACCATTTTGGGGCGGTGTGTAGGGGGAAGAAAACTGATGCTCCAAGCCCAAAGAGTTACCAAACTTCTCAAAATCCGAATTCTTGAATTCGGAACCATTATCACTCCTAATAGCTCGCATCGAGTTCAAAGGGAACTCGTTCTGAAGACGCAAAATCAGATTGCGAGCAAAGGAGAAAGTCTCGTTCTTCTCAGCTAAAAAGAAAACCCACGAATATCTCAAAAAATCGTCGACAACAACAAGCACATACCACTTCCCCCCAACCGAGCTCACCCGAGCCGGACCAACAAGGTCCATGTGTAAAAGCTCTCCAGGGCGCTTAGTCATGACCTGAGTCACTGGATGGTGAGGAGCGACAACCATCTTCCCATGTCTACAAGAATGGCAAACAAGATCCTTCTCCATCGACAGCTTGGGCAATCCTCGGATTAGGCCAAGTGAGCTAAGTCTTGCAAGCAAGTCGAAGCTTCAATGACCGAGCCTCCTATGCCACTTCCAAAGATCAGAGGAGGAAGGACTAGCCAAAAGACAGCGGGAAATACCAAACGACTCCGAGAAATCCGCACGAAAGACTTTTCCAAAGGGCGAAATCACACATACAAGATTGCCCTGAGGGTCCAAAATACGACTGAGATTCGGTTTACAATGAATCTCATAGTTGTCATCAAAGAGTTGCGAAACAGAAAGATGGTTAAGATGCAAGTTAGAAACAAGAGCAACATCGCGCAACACAAAGTGCTCATTAACTTGCACCGACCCACGAGACAAAACCTTACCTTTGCTATTGTCGCCGAAGGTGATAAACTCCTTTCCGGCGACTGGACTAAGACTGGAGAACCACTTGGCGTTTCCGGTCATGTGCCTCGAACACCCAGAATCCACCAACCAAACGTTCTCCAATCGTTTTACCTATATCAATAAAAAGACATAGGGTGAGCATACGGGCCAACACTGAGGTTAGTGAAATGGGAAGAATACCAGTGTTGGGTCGGCTGCTCAAAAGAACGGTCAGTGTAAAAACCATTCCTAGCACACCTACGAAGGAAGCGATCACCACGTTTAGACAGACGTGGTCCACTGGGGAAGGAGCGCTCACCGCGATACTCAAAACGCGGTGGGGGAAAACGCTCAACTACAACGCCACCGCCACGGGGTCCATAGCCCACAAATGTAGGCTCCCGCCGGGCACGCTCTCTACAAGGCCTAGGCCTATGAACTTGAGGCTCTGCACCTCTAGGCCTATCATCTCTCCTTGGAGCTCTCCTCTGTCTAGGCTTGGGAACTTGAGGTTCTGGACCTCTAGGCCTAGCAGATCTCCTCGGAGCTCTCCTCTGAACATTCGGCACATGTACATCTTGGAAAGGATGGTACATGTCCGTGTTGCTCATCTCCTTTGCACGGCGCGCCTCTCTCTTGCGCCGAAAGCAAAACTCACTCAAGTGTCCATCTCTCGCACAATGCTCACAGTGGTACCTCACCGCTCTCAAAGGGGGTTGTTGGTACACATGGTTGTGGGTGTGGATCACCTTGCCCTTCTGTGGCAAACACTCCTCCTGGATAGGTGGCATGGTGTCCAGTTTGTTCTTGAGGTGGTTGGATTTGGGATGCCATACTTGGTTCTTGGGTGGAGCTCTCGGAGGCTCAACAAAGACCCCATCCTTTGTGTTAGGCTTGAGAGGCTCTTTGGGTGGATGCTTGGTAAGTTTGGGAGTAGTGGTGGAGTTGGGCTTCTCACATGGGTTCAGACCACTCGACTCTCCAATCTTCCCAAAAGCAGAAAGATCAACACCCTGAGCGAAACCTACACCAGGACCTCCAGCAGCTCGCTTGAATTGGGAGATCATCATCCCGAGCTGTGGCTCACCACAAGACACCCATGACAAGATGGTCCGAAGGTATGTGTTTTCTTCCTCGGTTTGCATCTTGTCATGCTTCACATTAGCAATCTCCATCTCCAAACCCTCACACAAAGCGCACCTAGTCACACAAGTGCTACCCGAGCTGGCCTCCTGAAGAGACACAATCTTGGCATTCTTCTCTGCCAACTCGGATTGCAAGACAGGACAAATCTTGCACGCACCTAACAGCGAGGGTCTAGCCTTCAGCTCATCCACCTCTCCTACCAACGCGACATACTTGCTTCTCAAAGTGAGAAGGTCAGTCATGTGCGTGGTGCACATCTCGCACTCTACCTCCTCAGAAACGACCAGGGTGGACTTTGCAAACTCAAGCTCTCTCACCGTGTCCTCCTACTTCTGCCTAAACTCCTTGCGCTCTCTAGCAGCACGCATAAGCAACTTGTCCTGACTAAGCAAGGTGGCAATAAGCTTCTCAACCTCAGCAGAAAGCTCGTCGTGGGTGAGAGATACCTGGGAGGTGTCGTCGTCGTCGTCCCGAGGAGAGTTCACCAGCTCGCCGTTGACCTCCTTGCCGAGGGCCATGGTGCAGAGGCTGTCGTCATCGGCGAAGAAGCAGAGACCGTTCAGCTTGTCCTCGATCCTCTTCTTCTTCTCAGACTCGTCGTCACTTGAGCAAGCGGAGTCATCATCCGAGCCATCGACATCGCTGAGCGTGGCGAAGAACGCACGCTGCTCAGCCTGGGCCTTCTCCAAGTACTTCTTCTTGATGTACTCCTTGTCGAAGCCGCCCCTCCGCTTGTGCCTCGCGGGGACGTACTTCTCCTTGCGCTTGCCGGAGTCGTACTTGTGCCCATGATCGCCCTTCCCAGATGAATGCTTCTTCTTGGGACAGTTGGCAATGAAGTGGTTGGGGTCGCCGCACTCATAGCATCCTTAGCGTCCTCCTCCACGGCGACGGTTCATGCGGTTGTTGTGGAACCGCGAGAACCGGTTAGCGAGCATAGCCAACTCGTCATCCCCCAAAGACTCCAGCTGGTCCTCTGTGACAGAAAAGAGAGACAAAAGAGAAAAACCTCCCGAGGGGTTAGCAGAAGAGCCAGAAACCAAAGCCATAGTCGGGCCAGAAATATTCTCATAAGAGGCCCTTGCCATGGCATCAATCTCACTGGACTTGAGCTTACTGAAGAGCTCGTCGCACGTGAGGGTCTCATAGTTAGGTGATTCGACGATCGCCTGAACTTTAGAATCCCACACCGACTGATGAAGGGTATGCAAAAGCTCGAGAGCCCTCTCATGATCGTCGAAAGGCAACAGCTCCTTGTTAGCCCTCATCCTGTTGACAATCACCGGAAAGCGAGCGAATAAACTTTCTATGCTCTCGCCAGGCATATGTCGAAAGTTCACATACTCTCGCTTGAACGACTCGTAGAGATGGGTTTTGACTTGAGAGGTTCCCTCATGAAAGTGCATGTGGGTAGCCCAAATCTCCCGAGCCATAGCGAGGTGAGAAACACGATCAAACTCACTCATGCTCAAACATGAGAAAAGAGCATTACGTGCTCGGCTATTGGCATCGTGCTCATCGATCTGAAGCTGAGAGACACGAGCAGCCAAGACCACATAATCGGCAGAGTTGCAAATATCCCAGATGGAAGCACCCAAACTCTGCAGATAGGCCGACATGCATATCTTCCAATACGCATAGTTCGTCCCATCGAAAAACGGCGGTTTGCCCACGCCACGATCCATGTTGCCTTCTGTGGATCTGGAACCGGCTAAGGTGGAAGATCCTTAACCCGCTCCGATACCAATTGAAGGACCGAGAAGCAACTAGAAAACGACCAGAGGGGGGGGTGAATGGGAGCTACAAATTTTCCTTTCGGAAGCTTGTTACCACTGTCCCTTAAACCAACCCCAAGAGCAAACCCTAGAGCTCGTAAGTGTCCATGACCCTAGATGTAGGGTGGATGCTTCCCCTGAAGCACAGCGTGACACTACATGACTCTAGAAACCCAACGCAAAAGCCGGAATGCAAAACCGACAATGAACGAACGAACAGCGGATGAAACAGTGAACACTCAGCCGCATCGGACGTTGGCAGCGTCCGATGACCAACCAACGGACGCGTCCGATGCAAACAGGTCAAAACTGGAACCTTACTGCATAGACATCGGACGCTGCTACAGTGAAACAGTAGCGTCCGATGCTCGACCTCCGGCGCGTCCGATGGCAACGGACGCTCCGTTGGTCAGCGTCCGATGCTCCTTAAAAATTACTGTCCGGTGACACATGGCAACGGACGCTCCGGTGTGATGAACTCAGCGTCCGATGCTCCCAGGTTCAGCGTCCGATGGTCCTGAAACAGTGCTGTTCTTCTGCGAAATTCGCCCGATCTGCTCTGAATCAAAAGCACTAAGGCCTAGACTCGGTATGAGGAGTTCCAAGGATGTTAGTGAGCTATCCCAACGGAATCATGGCTCAAACCTAACTCCAAATCGGTGAATTGGAAGAATTCGGGACTATGGAGCAAAAACCGATCCAACACTAAAATCGCTCGATCTCCTAGTCCGTGAGGTTAGAGGAGAATTCCTTCGGTGGAAAGAAGTGCCTCACGATCTAGAACAACTTGGTTCAAACTGATTTGCAAAAGATGAACCAAGCAAAAAGATCAATCGACGGGAAAAACGTGGAGAAAAGGATTCCGCGAAGAACACAACCAAAACGCGAATCACAAGCACGAATTTGCAACCGTGTGGCTTCCAAACGCTACAATAGTGAGATTACGGTCTCACTTCCTCAAAATCTCACGGGCACAGAGGTATTGTTCTCTCCTCTGTGGATCTCAGGTTCGCTACAGCAAGGATGTGGGAGAGCAGGAAACCCTAGAAGCAAAAGAGCAAATGACTGAGATGGATGGAGAGGTGGGTGTCTCCCTCTACTTATCCTAATCCTAACTATTCCTAATTCTCACTCTACCCCTAACTACTTACAGAGTGAACCAGCTAAACCCTAAGGTTATTCTGGACCAACTTGGTGGTAGGTGGATCCGACGGCCACGCCCGCACAACTCGTAGCGTTGCCTCGACGCAACCTCCTGATTGCCGCCACGTGCCGCCACCGCTCCGCGTCCTTTTCCTGGACGTCGCACCCCCGGTTTTGAGGCCCAAACCGAGAAACTAGCCTTCACAGCCAACCCCCGGTTTTGAGGCCCAAACCGAGAAACCAGCCCACTAGCATCTGAGTTTTGAGGCCCAAACTCAGCAAACCCGCAGCGCCCAGGTTTTGAGGCCCAAACCTGGAAAACCGTCCTCAGCCCGAGTTTTGTGGCCAAACTCGAAAACCGTCCACGCCTAGGTTTTGAGGCCCAAATCTGGAAACCGTCCACCCGATGGTTTTTCTCTGGCTCTACCACCAAACCGACGCCGAAGAGGGGATGCAACTCCCGTGCACCCCGTCCACCAACACGTGTCTCCAAGTCCACGACTCAGGCAACACATGACCGCAAGTCTTCGCTTGTCGCTGTCCTAGGCTGCCAGCCACCACAGCTGATCCTCGGGCCACCGGTCCCTCAGTCCAAGCCTCACGTCCGCCCTTCGCCACTCTCGGTCCATCAGCACGGCACGTCTCTACTTGACCTTCACCTTGCCTCTGATCACTGTATCCGTGCTCGACACCTGCACAACACAAGCCAAAGAACATGCGCATCATCCCAGTTGACAATCACTCATCACTCAGAGACTCGGCATACACCCATGTATCCGCAATCTCCCCCTTGATGAGTGCATTGTCAACTACTAACACAAATCATAATGGAAAAAGAAGAAGGAAGAAGGAGAAGAAGAGAGAACTCAACCAAATGACCCAAAAGCATAGCAAAGCCGAAGAAGGTCAAGTGGAAAGAGCAGAACAACTTGGTTCCCAAAGACATGGGCAATGGCTCGACGCAACCAAGCAAAGCAAAGCTAGCCCTCAAGAAGAGGTAGAACAGGCTCAACACCGCTAGCAAATACCAATCAAAAAATCGAAGCAAAAATGCTAGTCCCTCAAGACAGAGCCACAGAGGCTCAACACAACTAGCAAAGAAAGAAAGCTCGATACCAAAGCCTTACGGCCAACAGGAAGCAGCACAGACTTTCTCTCGAATAGTGCAAACAACCAAGAAAGCTCCCCCTTAGATCAAACGGAGGGTAATGATTTGCAATTTCTCCCCCTTAGTTGAAAATGCCCTTATCAAGTAAAAGCGTTCCCCCTCAGCAAATGCACCATCAAAAGTGCAAAACAGCAAGCTTCTTCCTCTTCCAAAATGCAAATGAGTCAAAATGCAAGTTAGGAGCTTCAGGAGTATACTCAAAAGAGTGCAACGATGCTCTACAGAGTTCTGATCCGATGACTCAGAAAATGAACAGAATGCTAGCAAAGGCTCAAACTGATCACTAAATCTGAATTGAGAGCAAAAAGAGCAGTTTTCAACCAAAAAGTATTCACCATCAAAATAGCACAAGACATGTATAGCCAGGAAGTCAAACAAGTGCTAAACATGTATACAAGGTGAACTACCCCTAGCATAGTTCAAATATCATGCTGATACCAATTGAAAAATAAAGCATGTACTTGTGATTTCAAATTTTAATCGGAGTTGCAGCGGTGAAATTTCACAAGTCCAGAACTCAGCATGTGACATCGAGAGGTTGAATGCTTGTTATTGCCTAACTTTCCAACTGTGCGAAGCCTATGCATAAGCAATCAGAAGCTTAAAGCAACAGTTTCGGTCATACACTACACAGCTCAAGTTTAACTCAAAGTGCAATGAGAAACAGTCTCGAAACTGTGAGGTGCTAACAAGCAAACCCATCTCGATCTTTTCAATTTACTTAACTTGGTTCAGATTTTAAACAGATTATGACATACCAAGCAAGTGAATGACTCAACACTAGAGACATAGCAACCTAGCATATATGAAAAGCACGAGTGAACTCGACACACCCTACACATGCTAGTTGCATATCTCAATGGTGAATATTTTCAAGTTCATTATCAAATTCACCATTCAAAAATAGCTTAGCTCATGGTATGTTTCAGTGATCAGAAAAAGCATAAGCTACAACATCTACATAAAGCATCGGAGCAACGACTACACAGAGCATAGTTACATTCTTCAGACTATATTCATGATGCTCAGAACGTAAAAGCGTATGCTGAAATGCAAAGATGCATGAAGAAACTAAAAAAGAAGTAAAATCAACTGAAAAACACAAAGTCAGTGTATCATACAAGAGTCAAAAATGTTTCCCCCATCTAAAAGGGGAAACACACACCAAGCTCACCTCTCAACCTATTAAAGGTTGATTGGTCCAAAGGCTTGGTGAAAATATCAGCCAACTGATGATGAGTATCGACATGGCGAAGGTCGATTTCACCCTTCTCATAGTGGTCTCGTAGAAAATGAAAGCGCACATCAATGCGTTTAGTCTTCGAGTGAAGCACGGGGTTCTTAGCAACGCTAATCGCACTCATGCTGTCACAAAGCAATGGAACATGAGAAAAGCTCAGACCAAAATCACGCAAAGTGGCCATCATCCAGAGTAACTGGGAACAGCAGCTAGCCGCAGCAACATACTCAGCCTCTGTGGTAGACTGGGCGACACTAGACTGCTTGCGAGAGGACCACGATACAAGAGAAGAACCAATAAACTGGCAAGTCCCAGAAGTGGACTTGCGATCAATCCGGCAACCAGCAAAATCAGCATCGGAATAACCGCAAAGGGAAAGGGTGGAGGAAGCAGAATACCAAATCCCGAACTCTGGAGTGAAGGATAAGTACCTCATAATACGCTTGTCCGCCTGACGGTGAGAGGTGCTCGGCGAAGACTGAAAACGCGCGCAAAGACACACCGCGAACTGGATGTCCGGGCGTGTCGCCGTCAGGTACAGCAGCGACCCGATCATACTCTGGTACTCCTTTTGGTCCACTGCTTCTCCGTCCTTGTCCGCATCCAGGGTCGTCATGGTCTCCATGGGTGTTGGAAGAGGCTTGGCCTCACCCATGTCGAATTTCTTGAAAATGTCACGGGTGTACTTGCCCTGGTGCACAAACGTTCCTTCCCGGGATTGCTTGATTTGCAACCCGAGGAAAAACGTCAACTCGCCCATCATGCTCATCTCGAACTCCCTGCTCATAGTATCGGCGAACTTGGCAACCAAAGCGTGAGAAGAACCACCGAAAATGATATCATCCACGTAAATTTGGACCAAGAGAGTATCAGTGCCTTGCTTGAGGAGAAAGAGCGTTTTATCTACACATCCCATTCTAAAACCCTTAGCAAGCAAAAATGTTTTCAACCTATCATATCAGGCTCTAGGGGCTTGTTTCAAACCATATAAAGCTTTGTGGAGTTTGAAAACATGGTTTGGAAACTTGGGAGTTTCGAAACCGGGGGGTTGTCTAACATACACCTCCTCTTCTATGTAGCCGTTTAAGAAGGCACTCTTGACATCCATTTGAAAAAGTTTGAAATCTTTGGATGCAGCAAAAGCCAAGAGTATCCTAATCGCCTCCAAACGAGCTACAGGAGCAAACGTCTCCTCATAGTCTATCCCCTCCTTCTGACTATATCCCTGGGCTATGAGTCTGGCCTTGTTTCTCATAACATGGCCATCTTCTCTCTGTTTGTTTTTGAAAACCCATTTTGTCCCAATAGGATGACACTCAGAAGGTGGAGACACTAGAACCCAAACCCGATTTCTCTCAAAGTTCTCAAGCTCCTCATGCATGGCATTGACCCAATCCGGATCCGTCAATGCGTGTCCAACATCCCGGGGTTCAAAATCAGCAATGAATGCAGAATGAGCAAAGTGAGAGATTTGCCTTGACCGGGTGACGCGTTCGTCGATGCTGCCGATCATCTGCTGAGGCGGGTGTTGGCGCTGGATGTGTCGTGGCGCCTCCCGTGCAGATGTGATCTCCCCCTCAACAGCAGTTGGTGCCTCCCCGGGTACAAAAGGTACCGCACGGGGTGGCGGATCCCACGGCCCCCAGGAAGAAGACGTGTCGGGGCCGTGAGTCGTCGTAGAGGCCGCTCCTTGCGGCACAGCAGGTGGAGGGGGTGCTGGATCATCCATACCTTGAGCACCCTTGTCCTCGTCATCAAAAAGAGGCTCACCAACCTCATGATCACCTGCACGCTCAAAACAAGAAGAAGGACAAACCATGGTCTCATCGAAGGTGACATCGGATGTCTCCATGACTCGGTTAGTGTCAAGGTTAAGTACACGATAAGCTCGAGTGTGAGTGCCATAACCCAAAAACACACCGTCGGAAGAATGAGACTCAAATTTGTCCAGGTTGCCCTTTTTAAGTATAAAACAATGGCAACCAAAAACTCTAAAGTAACTCACCTTGGGGAGTTTTCCAAAACGCAACTCATAAGACGTCTTTTTCAAGAAAGCTCGAAGAAAAATGCGACTGGAAATATAGCATGCAGTGCTCACAGCTTCGGCCCAATATCGCCTAGGAGTCCTATGCTCATCAAGCATCGTCCTGGCCATCTCTACAAGGGTCCGATTCTTCCTCTCTACAACACCATTTTGGGGCGGTGTGTAGGGAGAAGAAAACTGATGCTCCAAGCCCAAAGAGTTACAAAACTTCTCAAAATCTGAATTCTTGAATTCGGAACCATTATCACTCCTAATAGCTCGCATCGAAAACAAAGGGAACTCGTTCTGAAGACGCAAAATCAGATTGCGAGCAAAGGAGAAAGTCTCGGTCTTCTCAGCTAAAAAGAAAACCGACGAATATCTCGAAAAATCGTCGACAACAACAAGCACATACCACTTCCCCCCAACCGAGCTCACCCGAGCCGGACCAACAAGGTCCATGTGTAAAAGCTCTCCAGGGCGCTTAGTCATGACCTGAGTCACTGGATGGTGAGGAGCGGCAACCATCTTCCCATGTCTACAAGAATGGCAAACAAGATCCTTCTCCATCGACAGCTTGGGCAATCCTCGGATTAGGCCAAGTGAGCTAAGTCTTGCAAGCAAGTCGAAGCTTCAATGACCGAGCCTCCTATGCCACTTCCAAAGATCCGAGGAGGATGGACTAGCCAAAAGATAGCGGGAAATACCAAATGACTCCGAGAAATCCGCACGAAAGACTTTTCCAAAGGGCAAAATCACACATACAAGATTGCCCTGAGGGTCCAAAATACGACTGAGATTCGGTTTACAACGAATCTCATAGTCGTCATCAAAGAGTTGCGAAACAGAAAGAAGGTTAAGATGCAAGTTAGAAACAAGAGCAACATCGCGCAACACAAAGTGCTCATTAGCTCGCACCGACCAACGAGACAAAACCTTACCTTTGCTATTGTCGCCGAAGGTGATAAACTCCTTTCCGGCGACTGGACTAAGACTGGAGAACCACTTGGCGTTTCCGGTCATGTGCCTCGAACACCCAGAATCCACCAACCAAACGTTCTCCAATCGTTTTACCTATATCAATAAAAAGACATAGGGTGAGCATACGGGCCAACACTGGGGTTAGTGAAATGGGAAGAATACCAGTGTTGGGCCGGCTGCTCAAAAGAACGGTCAGTGTAAAAACCATTCCTAGCACACCTACGAAGGAAGCGA
The DNA here is from genome assembly GCA_009763385.1 of Coix lacryma-jobi var. lacryma-jobi. NCBI lineage: Eukaryota > Viridiplantae > Streptophyta > Magnoliopsida > Poales > Poaceae > Coix > Coix lacryma-jobi. The sequence continues at coordinate 46,765,227 of CM019831.1, forward strand.
TCACCACGTTTAGACAGACGTGGTCCGCTGGGGAAGGAGCGCTCACCGCGATACTCAAAACACGGTGGGGGAAAACGCTCAACTACAACGCCACCGCCACGGGTCCATAGCCCACAAATGCATGCTCCCGCCGGGCACGCTCTCTACGAGGCCTAGGCCTAGGAACTTGAGGCTCTGCACCTCTAGGCCTATCATCTCTCCTTGGAGCTCTCCTCTGTCTAGGCCTGGGAACTTGAATTTCTGGACCTCTGGGCCTAGCAGATCTCCTCGGAGCTCTCCTCTGAACATTCGGCACATGTACATCATGGAAAGGATGGTACATGTCCGTGTTGTTCATCTCCTTTGCACGGCGCGCCTCTCTCTTGCGCCGAAAGCAAAACTCACTCAAGTGTCCATCTCTCCCACAATGCTCACAGTGGTACCTCACCGCTCTCAAAGGGGGTTGTTGGTACACATGGTTGTGGGTGTGGATCACCTTGCCCTTCTGTGGCAAACACTCCTCCTGGATAGGTGGCATGGTGTCCAGTTTGTTCTTGAGGTGGTTGGATTTGGGATGCCATACTTGGTTCTTGGGTGGAGCTCTCGGAGGCTCAACAAAGACCCCATCCTTGGTGTTAGGCTTGAGAGGCTCTTTGGGTGGATGCTTGGTAAGTTTGGGAGTAGTGGTGGAGTTGGGCTTCTCACATGGGTTCAGACCACTCGACTCTCCAATCTTCCCAAAAGCAGAAAGATCAACACCCTGAGCGAAACCTACACCAGGACCTCCAGCAGCTCGCTTGAATTGGGAGATCATCATCCCGAGCTGTGGTTCACCACAAGACACCCATGACAAGATGGTCCAAAGGTATGTGTTTTCTTCCTCGGTTTGCATCTTGTCATGCTTCACATTAGCAATCTCCATCTCCAAACCCTCACACAAAGCGCACCTAGTCACACAAGTGCTACCCGAGCTGGCCTCCTCAAGAGACACAATCTTGCCATTCTTCTCTGCCAACTCGGATTGCAAGACAGGACAAATCTTGCACGCACCTAACAGCGAGGGTCTAGCCTTCAGCTCATCCACCTCTCCTACCAACGCGACATACTTGCTTCTCAAAGTGAGAAGGTCAGTCATGTGCGTGGTGCACATCTCGCACTCTACCTCCTCAGAAACGACCACGGTGGACTTTGCAAACTCAAGCTCTCTCACCGTGTCCTCCTACTTCTGCCTAAACTCCTTGCGCTCTCTAGCAGCACGCATAAGCAACTTGTCCTGACTAAGCAAGGCGGCAAGTAAGCTTCTCGACCTCAGCAGAAAGCTCGTCGTGGGTGAGAGATACCTGGGAGGTGTCGTCGTCGTCGTCCCGAGGAGAGTTCACCAGCTCGCCGTCGACCTCCTTGCCGAGGGCCATGGTGCAGAGGCCTGTCGTCATCGGCGAAGAAGCAGAGACCGTTCAGCTTGTCCTCGATCCTCTTCTTCTTCTCAGACTCGTCGTCACTTGAGCAAGCGGAGTCATCATCCGAGCCATCGACGTCGCTGAGCGTGGCGAAGAACGCACGCTGCTCATCCTGGGCCTTCTCCAAGTACTTCTTCTTGATGTACTCCTTGTCGAAGCCGCCCCTCCGCTTGTGCCTCGCGGGGACGTACTTCTCCTTGCGCTTGCCGGAGTCGTACTTGTGCCCATGATCGCCCTTCCCAGATGAATGCTTCTTCTTGGGACAGTTGGCGATGAAGTGGTCGGGGTCGCCGCACTCATAGCATCCTAGCGTCCTCCTCCACGGCGACGGTTCATGCGGTTGTTGTGGAACCGCGAGAACCGGTTGGCGAGCATAGCCAACTCGTCATCCCCCAAAGACTCCAGCTTGTCCTCTGTGACAGAAAAGAGCGACGAAAGAGCAAAACCTCCTGAGGGGTTAGCAGAAGAGCCAGAAACCAAAGCCATAGTCGGGTCAGAAGGATTCTCATAAGAGGCCCTTGCCATGGCATCAATCTCACTGGACTTGAGCTTACTGAAGAGCTCGTCGCACGTGAGGGTCTCATAGTTAGGTGATTCGACGATCGCCTGAACTTTAGAATCCCACACCGACTGATGAAGGTATGCAAAAGCTCGAGAGCCCTCTCATGATCGTCGAAAGCAACAGCTCCTTGTTAGCCCTCATCCTGTTGACAATCACCGGAAAGCGAGCGAATAAACTTTCTATGCTCTCGCCAGGCATATGTCGAAAGTTCACATACTCTCGCTTGAACGACTCGTAGAGATGGGTTTTGACTTGAGAGGTTCCCTCATGAAAGTGCATGTGGGTAGCCCAAATCTCCCGAGCCATAGCGAGGTGAGAAACACGATCAAACTCACTCATGCTCAAACATAGAAAAGAGCATTACGTGCTCGGCTATTGGCATCGTGCTCATCGATCTGAAGCTGAGAGACACGAGCAGCCAAGACCACATAATCGGCAGAGTTGCAAATATCCCAGATGGAAGCACCCAAACTCTGCAGAGGCAGGCCGACATGCATATCTTCCAATACGCATAGTTCGTCCCATCGAAAAACGGCGGTTTGCCCCGCCACGATCCATGTTGCCTTCTATGGATCTGGAACCGGCTAAGGTGGGAGATCCTTAACCCGCTCCGATACCAATTGAAGGACCGAGAAGCAACTAGAAAACGACCAGAGGGGGGGTGAATGGGAGCTACAAATTTTCCTTTCGGAAGCTTGTTACCACTGTCCCTTAAACCAACCCCAAGAGCAAACCCTAGAGCTCGTAAGTGTCCATGACCCTAGATGTAGGGTGGATGCTTCCCCTGAAGCACAGCGTGACACTACATGACTCTAGAAACCCAACGCAAAAGCCGGAATGCAAAACCGACAATGAACGAACGAACAGCGGATGAAACAGTGAACACTCAGCCGCATCGGACGTTGGCAGCGTCCGATGACCACCAACGGACGCGTCCGATGCAAACAGGTCAAAACTGGAACCTTACTGCATAGACATCGGACGCTGCTACAGTGAAACAGTAGCGTCCGATGCTCGACCTCCGGCGCGTCCGATGGCAACGGACGCTCCGTTGGTCAGCGTCCGATGCTCCTTAAAAATTACTGTCCGGTGACACATGGCAACGGACGCTCCGTTGTGATGAACTCAGCGTCCGATGCTCCCAGGTTCAGCGTCCGATGGTCCTGAAACAGTGCTGTTCTTCTGCGAAATTCGCCCGATCTGCTCTGAATCAAAAGCACTAAGGCCTAGACTCGGTATGAGGAGTTCCAAGGATGTTAGTGAGCTACCCAACGGAATCATGGCTCAAACCTAACTCCAAATCGGTGAATTGGAAGAATTCGGGACTATGGAGCAAAAACCGATCCAACACTAAAATCGCTCGATCTCCTAGTCCGTGAGGTTAGAGGAGAATTCCTTCGGTGGAAAGAAGTGCCTCACGATCTAGAACAACTTGGTTCAAACTGATTTGCAAAAGATGAACCAAGCAAAAAGATCAATCGACGGGAAAAAACGTGGAGAAAAGGATTCCGCGAAGAAACACAACCAAAACGCGAATCACAAGCACGAATTTGCAACCGTGTGGCTTCCAAACGCTACAATAGTGAGATTACGGTCTCACTTCCTCAAAATCTCACGGGCACAGAGGTATTGTTCTCTCCTCTGTGGATCTCAGGTTCGCTACAGCAAGGATGTGGGAGAGCAGAAACCCTAGAAGCAAAAGAGCAAATGACTGAGATGGATGGAGAGGTGGGTGTCTCCCTCTACTTATCCTAATCCTAACTATTCCTAATTCTCACTCTACCCCCCTAACTACTTACAGAGTGAACCAGCTAAACCCTAAGGTTATTCTGGACCAACTTGGTGGTAGGTGGATCCGACGGCCACGCCCGCACAACTCGTAGCGTTGCCTCGACGCAACCTCCTGATTGCCGCCACGTGCCGCCACCGCTCCGCGTCCTTTTCCTGGACGTCGCACCCCCGGTTTTGAGGCCCAAACCGAGAAACTAGCCTTCACAGCCAACCCCCGTTTTGAGGCCCAAACCGAGAAACCAGCCCACTAGCATCTGAGTTTTGAGGCCCAAACTCAGCAAACCCGCAGCGCCCAGGTTTTGAGGCCCAAACCTGGAAAAACCGTCCTCAGCCCGAGTTTTGTGGCCAAACTCGAAAACCGTCCACGCCTAGGTTTTGAGGCCCAAATCTGGAAACCGTCCACCCGATGGTTTTTCTCTGGCTCTACCACCAAACCGACGCCGAAGAGGGGATGCAACTCCCGTGCACCCGTCCACCAACACGTGTCTCCAAGTCCACGACTCAGGCAACACATGACCGCAAGTCTTCGCTTGTCGCTGTCCTAGGCTGCCAGCCACACAGCTGATCCTCGGGCCACCGGTCCCTCAGTCCAAGCCTCACGTCCGCCCTTCGCCACTCTCGGTCCATCAGCACGGCACGTCTCTACTTGACCTTCACCTTGCCTCTGATCACTGTATCCGTGCTCGACACCTGCACAACACAAGCCAAAGACATGCGCATCATCCCAGTTGACAATCACTCATCACTCAGAGACTCGGCATACACCCATGTATCCGCAATCTCCCCCTTGATGAGTGCATTGTCAACTACTAACACAAATCATAATGGAAAAAGAAGAAGGAAGAAGGAGAAGAAGAGAGAACTCAACCAAATGACCCAAAAGCATAGCAAAGCCGAAGAAGGTCAAGTGGAAAGAGCAGAACAACTTGGTTCCCAAAGACATGGGCAATGGCTCGACGCAACCAAGCAAAGCAAAGCTAGCCCTCAAGAAGAGGTAGAACAGGCTCAACACCGCTAGCAAATACCAATCAAAAAATCGAAGCAAAATGCTAGTCCCTCAAGACAGAGCCACAGAGGCTCAACACAACTAGCAAAGAAAGAAAGCTCGATACCAAAGCCTTACGGCCAACAGGAAGCAGCACAGACTTTCTCTCGAATAGTGCAAACAACCAAGAAAGCTCCCCCTTAGATCAAACGGAGGGTAATGATTTGCAATTTCTCCCCCTTAGTTGAAAATGCCCTTATCAAGTAAAAGCGTTCCCCCTCAGCAAATGCACCATCAAAAGTGCAAAACAGCAAGCTTCTTCCTCTTCCAAAATGCAAATGAGTCAAAATGCAAGTTAGGAGCTTCAGGAGTATACTCAAAAGAGTGCAACGATGCTCTACAGAGTTCTGATCGATCCGATGACTCAGAAAATGAACAGAATGCTAGCAAAGGCTCAACTGATCACTAAATCTGAATTGAGAGCAAAAGAGCAGTTTTCAACCAAAAAGTATTCACCATCAAAATAGCACAAGACATGTATAGCCAGGAAGTCAAACAAGTGCTAAACATGTATACAAGGTGAACTACCCCTAGCATAGTTCAAATATCATGCTGATACCAATTGAAAAATAAAGCATGTACTTGTGATTTCAAATTTTAATCGGAGTTGCACAGCGGTGAAATTTCACAAGTCCAGAACTCAGCATGTGACATCGAGAGGTTGAATGCTTGTTATTGCCTAACTTTCCAACTGTGCGAAGCCTATGCATAAGCAATCAGAAGCTTAAAGCAACAGTTTCGGTCATACACTACACAGCTCAAGTTTAACTCAAAGTGCAATGAGAAACAGTCTCGAAACTGTGAGGTGCTAACAAGCAAACCCATCTCGATCTTTTCAATTTACTTAACTTGGTTCAGATTTTAAAACAGATTATGACATACCAAGCAAGTGAATGACTCAACACTAGAGACATAGCAACCTAGCATATATGAAAAGCACGAGTGAACTCGACACACCCCTACACATGCTAGTTGCATATCTCAATGGTGAATATTTTCAAGTTCATTATCAAATTCACCATTCAAAAATAGCTTAGCTCATGGTATGTTTCAGTGATCAGAAAAAGCATAAGCTACAACATCTACATAAAGCATCGGAGCAACGACTACACAGAGCATAGTTACATTCTTCAGACTATATTCATGATGCTCAGAACGTAAAAGCGTATGCTGAAATGCAAAGATGCATGAAGAAACTAAAAAAAAGAAGTAAAATCAACTGAAAAACACAAAGTCAGTGTATCATACAAGAGTCAAAAATGTTTCCCCCATCTAAAAGGGGAAACACACACCCAAGCTCACCTCTCAACCTATTAAAGGTTGATTGGTCCAAAGGCTTGGTGAAAATATCAGCCAACTGATGATGAGTATCGACATGGCGAAGGTCGATTTCACCCTTCTCATAGTGGTCTCGTAGAAAATGAAAGCGCACATCAATGCGTTTAGTCTTCGAGTGAAGCACGGGGTTCTTAGCAACGCTAATCGCACTCATGCTGTCACAAAGCAATGGAACATGAGAAAAGCTCAGACCAAAATCACGCAAAGTGGCCATCATCCAGAGTAACTGGGAACAGCAGCTAGCCGCAGCAACATACTCAGCCTCTGTGGTAGACTGGGCGACACTAGACTGCTTGCGAGAGGACCACGATACAAGAGAAGAACCAATAAACTGGCAAGTCCCAGAAGTGGACTTGCGATCAATCCGGCAACCAGCAAAATCAGCATCGGAATAACCGCAAAGGGAAGGGTGGAGGAAGCAGAATACCAAATCCCGAACTCTGGAGTGAAGGATAAGTACCTCATAATACGCTTGTCCGCCTGACGGTGAGAGGTGCTCGGCGAAGACTGAAAACGCGCGCAAAGACACACCGCGAACTGGATGTCCGGGCGTGTCGCCGTCAGGTACAGCAGCGACCCGATCATACTCTGGTACTCCTTTTGGTCCACTGCTTCTCCGTCCTTGTCCGCATCCAGGGTCGTCATGGTCTCCATGGGTGTTGGAAGAGGCTTGGCCTCACCCATGTCGAATTTCTTGAAAATGTCACGGGTGTACTTGCCCTGGTGCACAAACGTTCCTTCCCGGGATTGCTTGATTTGCAACCCGAGGAAAAACGTCACGCAACTCGCATCATCATCAAACGCTCACTCTCGAATCGAATCTCCCTGCTTAGTATCGGCGAACTTGGCAACCAAAGCGTGAGAAGAACCACCGAAAATGATCATCCACGTAAATTTTGACCAAGAGAGTAAGTGCCTTGCTTGCTTGAGGAGAAAGAGCGTTTTATCTACACATCCCATTCAAAACCCTTAGCAAGCAAAAAATGTTTTCAACCTATCATATCAGGCTCTAGGGGCTTGTTTCAAACCATATAAAGCTTTGTGGAGTTTGAAAACATGGTTTGGAAACTTGGGAGTTTCGAAACCGGGGGGTTGTCTAACATACACCTCCTCTTCTATGTAGCCGTTTAAGAAGGCACTCTTGACATCCATTTGAAAAAGTTTGAAATCTTTGGATGCAGCAAAAGCCAAGAGTATCCTAATCGCCCTCCAAACGAGCTACAGGAGCAAACGTCTCCTCATAGTCTATCCCCTCCTTCTGACTATATCCCTGGGCTATGAGTCTGGCCTTGTTTCTCATAACATGGCCATCTTCTCTCTGTTTGTTTTTGAAAACCCATTTTGTCCCAATAGGATGACACTCAGAAGGTGGAGACACTAGAACCCAAAACCCAGATTTCTCTCAAAGTTCTCAAGCTCCTCATGCATGGCATTGACCCAATCCGATCCGTCAATGCGTGTCAAACATCGTCGTCCAACATCCCGGGTTCAAAATCAGCATGAATGCAGAATGAGCATGAGAGATTTGCCGTGACCGGGTGACGCGTTCGTCGATGCTGCCGATCAGTGGAGGGTGTTGGCGCTGGATGGTCGTGTTGGTGTGTGTGTGAGTGATGTGATCTCCCCCTAAACACGTTGGTGCCTCCCCGGGTACAAAAGGTACCGCACGGGGTGGCGGATCCCACGGCCCCCAGAAGAAGACGTGTCGGGGCCGTGAGTCGTCGTAGAGGCCGCTCCTTGCGGCACAGCAGGTGGAGGGGGTGCTGGATCATCCATACCTTGAGCACCCTTGTCCTCGTCATCAAAAAGAGGCTCACCAACCTCATGATCACCTGCACGCTCAAAACAAGAAGAAGGACAAACCATGGTCTCATCGAAGGTGACATCGGATGTCTCCATGACTCGGTTAGTGTCAAGGTTAAGTACACGATAAGCTCGAGTGTGAGTGCCATAACCCAAAAACCACACCGTCGGAAGAATGAGACTCAAATTTGTCCAGGTTGCCCTTTTTAAGTATAAAACAATGCAACCAAAAACTCTAAAGTAACTCACCTTGGGGAGTTTTCCAAAACGCAACTCATAAGACGTCTTTTCAAGAAAGCTCGAAGAAAAATGCGACTGGAAATATAGCATGCAGTGCTCACAGCTTCGCCCAATATCGCCTAGGAGTCCTATGCTCATCAAGCATCGTCCTGGCCATCTCTACAAGGGTCCGATTCTTCCTCTCTACAACACCATTTTGGGGCGGTGTGTAGGGAGAAGAAAACTGATGCTCCAAGCCCAAAGAGTTACAAAACTTCTCAAAATCTGAATTCTTGAATTCGGAACCATTATCACTCCTAATAGCTCGCATCGAAAACAAAGGGAACTCGTTCTGAAGACGCAAAATCAGATTGCGAGCAAAGGAGAAAGTCTCGGTCTTCTCAGCTAAAAAGAAAACCGACGAATATCTCGAAAAAATCGTCGACAACAACAAGCACATACCACTTCCCCCCACCGAGCTCACCCGAGCCGGACCAACAAGGTCCATGTGTAAAAGCTCTCCAGGGCGCTTAGTCATGACCTGAGTCACTGGATGGTGAGGAGCGGCAACCATCTTCCCATGTCTACAAGAATGGCAAACAAGATCCTTCTCCATCGACAGCTTGGGCAATCCTCGGATTAGGCCAAGTGAGCTAAGTCTTGCAAGCAAGTCGAAGCTTCAATGACCGAGCCTCCTATGCCACTTCCAAAGATCCGAGGAGGATGGACTAGCCAAAAGATAGCGGGAAATACCAAATGACTCCGAGAAATCCGCACGAAAGACTTTTCCAAAGGGCAAAAATCACACATACAAGATTGCCCTGAGGGTCCAAAATACGACTGAGATTCGGTTTACAACGAATCTCATAGTCGTCATCAAAGAGTTGCGAAACAGAAAGAAGGTTAAGATGCAAGTTAGAAACAAGAGCAACATCGCGCAACACAAAGTGCTCATTAGCTCGCACCGACCAACGAGACAAAACCTTACCTTTGCTATTGTCGCCGAAGGTGATAAACTCCCTTTCCGGCGACTGGACTAAGACTGGAGAACCACTTGGCGTTTCCGGTCATGTGCCTCGAACACCCAGAATCCACCAACCAAACGTTCTCCAATCGTTTTAACCTATATCAATAAAAAGACATAGGGTGAGCATACGGGCCAACACTGGGGTTAGTGAAATGGAAAGAATACCAGTGTTGGGCCGGCTGCTCAAAAAAACGGTCAGTGTAAAAACCATTCCTAGCACACCTACGAAGGAAGCGATCACCACGTTTAGACAGACGTGGTCCGCTGGGGAAGGAGCGCTCACTGCGATACTCAAAACACGGTGGGGGAAACGCTCAACTACAATGCCACCGCCACGGGTTCCATAGCCCACAAATGCATGCTCCCGCCGGGCACGCTCTCTACGAGGCCTAGGCCTAGGAACTTGAGGCTCTGCACCTCTAGGCTATCATCTCTCCTTGGAGCTCTCCTCTGTCTAGGCCTGGGAACTTGAATTTCTGGACCTCTGGGGCTAGCAGCTCTCCTCGGAGCTCTCCTCTGAACATTCGGCACATGTACATCATGGAAGGATGGTACATGTCCGTTGTTGTTCATCTCCTTTGCACGGCGTGCCTCTCTCTTGCGCCGAAAGCAAAACTCACTCAAGTGTCCATCTCTCCCACAATGCTCACAGTGGTACCTCACCGCTCTCAAAGGGGGTTTTGGTACACATGGTTGTGGGTGTGGATCACCTTGCCCTTCTGTGGCAAACACTCCTCCTGGATAGGTGGCATGGTGTCCAGTTTGTTCTTGAGGTGGTTGGATTTGGGATGCCATACTTGGTTCTTGGGTGGAGCTCTCGGAGGCTCAACAAAGACCCCATCCTTGGTGTTAGGCTTGAGAGGGTCTTTGGGTGGAAGCTTGGTAAGTTTGGGAGTAGTGGTGGAGTTGGGCTTCTCACATGGGTTCAGACCACTCGACTCTCCAATCTTCCCAAAAGCAGAAAGATCAACACCCTGAGCGAAACCTACACCAGGACCTCCAGCAGCTCGCTGAATTGGGAGATCATCATCCCGAGCTGTGGTTCACCATAAGACACCCATGACAAGATGGTCCAAAGGTATGTGTTTTCTTCCTCGGTTTGCATCTTGTCATGCTTCACATTAGCAATCTCCATCTCCAAACCCTCACACAAAGCGCACCTAGTCACACAAGTGCTACCCGAGCTGGCCTCCTCAAGAGACACAATCTTGCCATTCTTCTCTGTCAACTCGGATTGCAAGACAGGACAAATCTTGCATGCACCTAACAGCGAGGGTCTAGCCTTCAGCTCATCCACCTCTTCTACCAACGCGACATACATGCTTCTCAAAGTGAGAAGGTCAGTCATGTGCGTGGTGCACATCTCGCACTCTACCTCCTCAGAAACGACCACGGTGGACTTTGCAAACTCAAGCTCTCTCACCGTATCCTCCCACTTCTGCCTAAACTCCTTGCGCTCTCTAGCAGCACGCCTAAGCAACTTGTCCTGACTAAGCAAGGCGGCAGTAAGCTTCTCGACCTCAGCAGAAAGCTCGTCGTGGGTGACAGATACCTAGGAGGTGTCGTCGTCGTCCCGAGGAGAGTTCACCAGCTCACCGTCGACCTCCTTGCCGAGGGCCATGGTGCAGAGGCCGTCGTTGTCGGCGAAGAAGCAGAGACCGTTCAGCTTGTCCTCGATCCTCTTCTTCTTCTCGGACTCGTCGTCACTTGAGCAAGTGGAGTCATCATCCGAGCCATCGACGTCGCTGAGCGTGGCGAAGAACGCACGCTGCTCATCCTGGGCCTTCTCCAAGTACTTCTTCTTGATGTACTCCTTGTCGAAGCCGCCCCTCCGCTTGTGCCTCGTGGGGACGTACTTCTCCTTGCGCTTGCCGGAGTCGTACTTGTGCCCATGATCGCCCTTCCCAGATGAATGCTTCTTCTTGGTACAGTTGGCGATGAAGTGGTCGGGGTCCCCGCACCCATAGCATCCTGAGCGTCCTCCTCCACGGCGACGGTTCATGCGGTTGTTGTGGAACCGCGAGAACTGGTTGGCGAGCATAGCCAACTCGTCATCCCCCAAAGACTCCAGCTTGTCCTCTGTGACAGAAAAGAGCGACGAAAGAGCAAAACCTCCTGAGGGGTTAGCAGAAGAGCCAGAAACCAAAGCCATAGTCGGGTCAGAAGGATTCTCATAAGAGGCCCTTGCCATGGCATCAATCTCACTGGACTTGAGCTTACTGAAGAGCTCGTCGCACGTGAGGGTCTCATAGTTAGGTGATTCGATGATCGCCTGAACTTTAGAATCCCACACCGACCGATCAAGGGTATGCAAAAGCTTGAGAGCCCTCTCATGATCGTCGAAAGGCAACAGCTCCTTGTTAGCCCTCATCCTGTTGACAATCACCTGAAGGGAGCGAATAAACTTTCTATGCTCTCGCCAGGCATATGTCGAAAGTTCTCATACTCTCGCTTGAACGACTCGTAGAGACGGGTTTTGACTTGAGAGGTTCCCTCATGAAAGCGCATGTGGGTAGCCCAAATCTCCCAAGCCGTAGCGAGGTGAGAAACACGATCAAACTCACTCATGCTCAAACATGAGAAAAGAGCATTACATGCTCGGCTATTGGCATTGTGCTCATCGATCTGAAGCTGAGAGACACGAGCAGCCAAGGCCACGTAATCGGCAGAGTTGCAAATATCCCAGATGGAAGCACCCAAACTCTGCAGATAGGCCGACATGCATATCTTCCAATACGCATAGTTCGTCCCATCGAAAAACGGCGGTTTGCCCACAGCCACGATCCAGGTCGCCTTCTGTGGATCTGGAACCGGCTAAGGTGGAAGATCCTTAACCCGCTCCGATACCAATTGAAGGACCGAGAAGCAACCAGAAAACGACCAGAGGGGGGTGAATGGGAGCTACAAATTTTCCTTTCGGAAGCTTGTTACCACTGTCCCTTAAACCAACCCCAAGAGCAAACCCTAGAGCTCATAGGTGTCCATGACCCTAGATGTAGGGTGGATGCTTCCCCTGAAGCACAGCGTGACACTACACGACTCTAGAAACCCAACGCAAAAGCCGAAATGCAAAACCGACAACGAACGAACGAACAGCGTACGAAACAATGAACACTCAGCCGCATCGGACGCTGGCAGCGTCCGATGACCAACCAACGGATGCGTCCGATGCAAACAGGTCAAAACTGGAACCTTACTGCATAGACATCGGACGCTGCTATAGTGAAACAATAGCGTCCGATGCTCGACCTCCGGCGCGTCCGATGGCAACGGACGCTCCGATGGTCAGCGTCCGATGCTCCTTAAAAATTACTGTCAGGTGACACGTGGCAACGGACGCTCTGGTGTGATGAACTCAGCATCCGATGCTCCCAGGTTCAGCGTCCGATGGTCCCGAAACAGCGCTGTTCTTCCGCGAAATTCGCCCGATCTCCTCCGAATCAAAAGCACTAAGGCCTAGACTCGGTATGAGGAGTTCCAAGGATGTTATTAAGCTATCCCAATGGAATCATGGCTCGAACCTAACTCCAAATCGGTGAATTGGAAGAATTCGGGACTAAGGAGCAAAAACCGATCCAACACTAAAATCGCTCGATCTCCTAGACCGTGAGGTTAGAGGAGAATTCCTTCGGTGGAAAGAAGTGCCTCACGATCTAGAACAACTTGGTTCAAACTGATTTGCAAAAGATGAACCGAGCAAAAAGATCAATCGACGGGAAAAACGTGGAGAAAAGGATTCCGCGAAGAACAAAACCAAAACGAGAATCACAAGCACGAATTTGCAACCGTGTGGCTTCCACACGCTACAATAGTGAGATTACGGTCTCACTTCCTCAAAATCTCACGGGCACAGAGGTATTGTTCTCTTCTCTGTGGATCTCAGGTTCGCTACAGCAAGGATGTGGGAGAGCAGGAAACCCTAGAAGCAAAAGAGCAAATGACTGAGATGGATGGAGAGGTGGGTGTCTCCCCCTACTTATCCTAATCCTAACTATTCCTAATTCCCACATACCCCTAACTACTTACAGAGTAACCAGCTAAACCCTAAGGTTATTCTGGACCAACTCGGTGTAGGTGGATCCGACGGCCACGCCCACAACTCGTAGCGTTCCTCGACGCAACCTCCCGATTGCCGCCACGTCCGCACCAACCCGCCATAACGTTTGACTGAAGGAATCCACTTCGTTAGGCCCACCTCAACACTGGCCAGGTGATGAGTCCGACGGACCGTACCCGACGCCGCACAACACAGAGGGTCTCCTTCCTCTGACGCTAACCTCGGACCGTCACCCCCCACGATCTTTGCCCCGCCCTCCCACCGTACCAGCAAACCTCCTCAGTGGACGTCCACACCCCCGAGTTGAGGCACCAGCCAGGACGAACCAGCCATACCGCAACCCCCGAGCCACCCCAGTAGAAACCAAGGACCCTTCCTGGACGTCGCACCCCCAGTTTTGAGGCCCACACCAGGAAACCAGCCTTCAGCAAAACCCGTTTTGAGGCCCAGCGCCACCAGGTTTTGAGGCCCAAGCACCCGCAGCGCAAGAGCCAAACCTGCAAACCGTCCTCAGCCCAGTTTTGTGGCCAAAATCGGAAACCGTCCACGCCCAGGTTTTGAGGCCCAAACCTGGAAACCGTCCACCCGAGTTTTTCTCTGGCTCTGCCACCAAACCAACGCCGAAGAGGGGATGCAACTCCCGTGCACCCCGTCCACCGACACGTGTCCCCAAGTCCATGACTCAGGCAACACATGACCGCAAGTCTTCGCTTGTCGCTGTCCCAGGCTGCCAGCCACCACAGCTGATCCTCGGGCCACCGGTCCCTCAGTCCAAGCCTCACATCCGCCCTTCGCCACTTCGGTATCCATCGGCACGGCACGTCTCTACTTGACCTCCACCTTGCCTCTGATCACTGTATCGGTGCTCGACACCTGCACAACACAAGCCAAAGAACATGCGCATCATCCCAGTTGACAATCACTCATCACTCAGAGACTCGATATACACCCATGTATCCGCATCTGGCTCTTCTGCTAACACCTCTGGAGGCTTTACACTCTCTTCTCTTCTTTCTGTCACAGAGGAGCAGCTGGAGTTCATGGGGGATGACAAGTTGGCTTTGCTCGCCAACCGGTTCTTGCGGTTCCACAACAACCGCATGAACCCTCACCGCGGAGGAGGACGCTCAGGATGTTTCGAGTGCGGTGACCCCAACCACTTCATCGCCAATTGCCCGAAGAAGAACAAACAAGTCTTCGGCAAGGCGGATCATGGGCACAAGTATGACTCCGGCAAGCACAAGGAGAAGTACGTCCCCGCGAAGCACAAGCGGAAGGGCGGCTTCAACAAGGAGTACATCAAGACGAAGTACTTGGAGAAAGCCCAGGCTGAGCAGCGTGCATTCTTCGCCACGCTCAGTGACGTCGATGACTCGAATGACGACTCCGCTTCCTCAAGCGACGACGAGTCCGAGAAGAAGAAGAGGATCGAGGACAAGCTGAACGGCCTCTGCTTCTTCGCCGACAACGAGGGCTTCTGCACCATGGCCCTCGGCAAGGAGGTCAACGGCGAGCTGGAGGACATCCCTTGGAACGACGACGACGACACCTCCCATGTATCTCAGACCCCCGATGAGCTTTCTGTTGAGGTCGAGAAACTTACTGCCGCTCTCCTTAGTCAAGACAAGCTGCTTAGGCGCGCTGCTAGAGAGAGGAAGGAGTTTAGGCAGAAGTGGGAGGATACGGTGAAGGAACTTGAATGTGTCAAGTCCACTGTTGTTGTCACCGAGGAGGAGGAATGTGAGATGTGCTCCACACACATGACTGACCTTCTCACTTTGAGAAGTAAGTATGCTGTGTTGGTAGGAGAGGTGGATGAGCTTAGAGCTAGATCTTCGGGCTTGGTGCGTGCAAGTCTTGTGCAGGCTTGCAATCCGAGTGGGTAGAGAAGAAAGCCAAGATTGTGTCTCTTGAGAAGGCCAGCTCGGGTAGCACTTGTGTGTCTAGATGTGCTTTGTGTGAGGGTTTGGAGATGGAGATAGCCAATGTGAAGCATAACAAGATGCAGACCGAGGAGAAAAACACTTACCTTCGGACCATCTTGTCCTGGGTATCTTGTGGTGAGCCGCAACTTGGGATGATGATCTCCCAATTCAAGCGTGCTGCTGGAGGTATCTCAGGGTGTTGAGTGTGCTTCATCTTTTGGCAAGGTTGGAGAGTTAGTGGTCTTAACCCGAGTGAGAAGCCCAACTCCACCACTACTCCCAAGCTTACCAAGATTCCACCCAAAGAGCCTCTAAAGCCTAACACCAAGGATGGGGTGTTTGTTGAACCTCTGAGAGCTCCACCCAAGAAACAATCATGGGCTCCAAAACCAAACCACCTCAAGAAACAAGCTAGACACAATGCCACCTATCCAAGAGGAGCTCATGCCACAGAAGGGCAAAGTGATCCACACCCACTACCGTGAGTACCAACAACCCCCTATGAGAGCGGTGAGGTACCATTGTAAGCACTGTGGGAGAGATGGACACTTGAGTGAGTTTTGCTTTCGGCGCAAGAGAGAGGCGTGCCATGCAAAGGAGATGAACAACACGGACATGTACCATCCTTTCCATGATGTACATATGCCAAATGTTCAAAGGCGTGCTGCAAGCAAAAAGGTTTTCAATCTATCATACCAGGCTCTAGGGGCTTGTTTCAAACCATACAAAGCTTTGTGAAGTTTAAAAACATGGTTTGGAAACTTGGGATTCTCGAAACCGGGGGGTTGTCTCACATACACTTCCTCTTCTATGTAGCCGTTTAAGAAGGCACTTTTGACATCCATTTGAAAAAGTTTAAACCTTTGGATGCAGCAAAAGCCAAGAGTATCCTAATTGCCTCCAATGAGCTATAGGAGCAAAAGTCTCCTCATAGTCTATCCCCTCCTTCTGACTATACCCCTGGGCTACTAGTCTGGCCTTGTTTCTCACAACATGGCCATCCTCTCCTTGTTTGTTCTTGAAAACCCATTTTGTCCCAATTGGGTGACACTCAGGAGGAAGAGAATCCAAAACCCAAACCCGATTTCTTTCAAAATTTTCTAACTCCTCATGCATGGCATTGACCCAATCTGGATCAGATAAAGCGTGTCCAACATCTCGGGGTTCAAAATCAGCAACAAATGTAGACTGAGCAAAGTGAGATTTGTTGTGACCTTGACCGAGTGACACGTTCGCCGATGCTGCCGATCATCTATTGAGGCAGGTGTTGGCGCTGGATGTGTCGTCGGGCCTCCCAAACTGATGTAGCCTCCCCCTCAACAGCAGTTGGCGCCTCCTCGGGTACAAAAGGTACCGCTCGAGGTGGAGGATCCCATGGCCCCCAAGTCGAAGAAGAGGGATCGGGGCCGTGAGTCATAGTAGAAAGCCGCTCTTTGCGGCACAGCAGGTGGAGGTGGTGCTGGGTCGTCCATCCCTTCAGCACCCCTCTCTCCTCATCATCAAAAAGAGGCTCGCCAAACCTCATGATCACCTGCACGCTCAAAACGAGAAGAACGACAAACCATGATCTCGTCGAAGGTGACATCTGATGTCTCCATGACTCGGTTAGTGTCAAGGTTAAGTACAATGATATGACGAGTATGAGTGCCATAACCCAAAAAACACACCGTCAGAAGAACGAGACTCAAATTTGTCCAGGTTGCCTTTCTTAAGTATAAAACAGTGGCAACCAAAGACTCTAAATAACTCACCTTGGCAGTTTTCCAAAACGCAACTCATAAGAAGTCTTTTTCAAGAAAGCTCGGAGAAAAATGTGATTGGAAATGTAGCATGCAGTGCTCATAGCTTTGGCCCAATATCGCCTAGGAGTCCTATCTCATCGAGCAGCGTCCTGGCCATCTTTACAAGGGTCCGATTTTTCCTCTCTACAACACCATTCTGAGGGTGTGTAGGGGGAGTAAACTGATGCTCTAAACCCAAAGAGTTACAAAACTTCTCAAAATCCGAATTCTTGAATTCGGAAACCGTTATCACTCCTAATAGCTCGCATCGAGTTCAAAGGGAACTCGTTCTGAAGACGCAAAATCAGATTGCGAGCAAAGGAGAAAGTCTCGGTCTTCTCAACTAAAAAGAAGACCCACGAATATCTCGAAAAGTCATCCAAAAAAAAGTAATTCAACAACAACAAGCACATACCACTTCCCACCAACCGAGATCACCCGAACCGGACCAACAAGGTCCATGTGCAAAAGCTCTCTAGGGCGCTTGGTCATGACCTGAGTCACTGGATGGTGGGGAGTGGCAACCATCTTCCCATGTCTACAAGAATGGCAAACAAGATCCTTCTCCATAGACAACTTGGGCAATCCTCAGATTAGGCCCAGTGAGCTAAGCCTTGCAAGCAAGTCGAAGCTCAAATGTCCCAGTCTCCTATGCCACTTCCAAAGATCAGAGAAGGAGGGTCCAGCCAAAACACAACGAGAAATGCCAAAAGACTCCGAGAAATCCGCACAAACAAGATTGCCCTGAGGATCCAAAATACGACTGAGATTCGGCTTAAAACGAATCTCATAGTCATCATCAAAGAGTTGTGAAACAGAAAGAAGGTTAAAATGCAAGTTAGAAACAAGAGCAACATCGCGCAACACAAAGTGCTCATTAACTCGCACGACCCACGAGACAACACTTTACCTTTGCTATTGTCGCCGAAGGTGATAAATTCCTTTCCGGCGACCGGACTAAGACTGGAGAACCACTTGGCATTTCCGGTCATGTGTCTCGAACACCCAGAATCCACCAACCAAACGTTCTCCAATTGTTTTACCTACATCAATAAAAAGACATAGGGTGAGCATACGGTCCAACACTGGGGTTAGTGAAGTAGGAAGAATACCAGTGTTGGGCCGGCTGCTCAAAAGAACGGTTAGCAGAAAAACCATTCCTAGCATGCCTACGGGAAGAGCGATCACCACGTAGAGGAAAACGTGGTCCGCAAAGGGAAGAGCGTCCATCGCGATACTCAAAGCACGGTAGGAGAAAACACTCAACTACAAAGCCACCGCCACGGGGTCCATAGCCCACAACTGCAGGCTCCCGCCGGGCACGACCTCCTCGCGGCCTAGGCCTAGGAACTTGAGGTTTTGGACCTCTAGGCCTAGCAGCACGCCTCTGAACATTCGGCACATGTATATCATGGAAAGGATGGTATATGTTCGTGTTATTCATCTCCTATGCACGGCGCGCCTCTCTCTTGCGCCGAAAGCAAAACTCACTTAAGTGTCCATCTCTCCCACAGTGCTTACAATGGTACCTCACCGCTCTCATAAGGGGTTGTTGGTACTCACGGTAGTGGGTATGGATCACTTTGCCCTTCTGTGGCATAAGCTCCTCTCGGATGGGTGGCATGGTGTCTAGCTTGTTCTTGAGGTGGTTTGGTTTTGGAGCCCATGATTGTTTCTTGGGTGGAGCTCTCGGAGGTTCCACAAATACACCATCCTTGGTGTTAGGCTTTAGAGGCTCTTTGGGTGGAATCTTGGTAAGCTTGGGAGTAGTGGTGGAGTTGGGCTTCTCACACGGGTTCAGACCACTCGACTCTCCAATCTTCCCAAAAGATGACGCGCACTCAACACCCTGAGCAAAGCCTACACCTGGACTTCCAGTAGCACGCTTGAACTGGGAGATCATCATCCCAAGCTGCGGCTCACCACTCGACACCCATGATAAGATGGTCCGAAGGTATGTGTTTTCCTCCGCGGTTTGCATCTTGTCATGCTTCACGTTTGCGATCTCCATCTCCAAACCCTCACACAGAACACACCTAGTCACACAAGTGCTACCCGAGCTGGCCTTCTCAAGAGACACAATCTTGGCATTCTTCTCTGCCAACTCGGTTTGCAAGCCAGCACATGACTTGTACGCACCCAACAGCGAGGATCTAGCCTTCAGCTCATCCACCTCTCCAACCAATGCCACATACTTACCTCTCAAAGTGAGAAGGCCAGTCATATGCGTGGTGCACATCTCGCACTCACCCTCCTCAGAAACGACCACGGTGGACTTGGCAAACTCAAGCTCCTTCACCGTATCCTCCCACTTCTGCCTAAACTCCTTGCGCTCTCTAGCAGCACGCCTAAGCAACTTATCCTGACTAAGGAGTGCGGCAGTAAATTTCTCGACCTCAGCAGAAAGCTCATCGGGGGTCAGAGATACCTGGGAGGTGTCGTCGTCGTTGTCGTCGTTCCGAGGGGTCCCCTCCAGCTCGCCATCAACCTCCTTGCCGAGGGCCATGGTGCAGAAGCCCTCGTCGTCGGTGAAGAAGCAGAGGCCGTTGAGCTTGTCCTCGATCCTCTTCTTCTTCCCGGACTCATCGTCGCTTGAGGAAGCGGAGTCATCATCCGAGTCATCGACGTCTCTGAGCGTGGCGAAGAAAGCACGCTGCTCAGCCTGGGCCTTCTCCATGTACTAGGTCTTGATGTACTCCTTGTTGAAGCCGCCCTTCCGCTTGTGCTTCGCGGGGATGTACTTCTCCTTGCGCTTGCCAGAGTCGTACTTATGCCCATGATCCGCCTTGCCAAAGACTTGCTTGTTCTTCTTTGGGCAATTGGCGATGAAGTGGTTGGGGTCGCCGCACTCGAAACATCCCGAGCATCCTCCTCCGCGGTGATGGTTCATGCGGTTGTTGTGGAATCGCGAGAACCGTTTGGCGAGCAACACCAGCTCGTCATCCCCCATGAACTCCAGCTGCTCCTCTGTGACAGAAAGAAGGGAGGAAAGTGCAAAACCTCCAGAGGGGTTAGCAGAAGAGCTAGAAAGCAAAGCCATTGACTAGCCAGAAGGATTTTCATAAGAAGCCCTCGCCATGCCATCAATCTCGCTGGACTTGAGCTTACTGAAGAGCTCATCGCACGTGAGGGTCTCATAGTTAGGTGATTCGATGATCGCCTGAACCTTGGAATCCCACACCGACCGATCAAGGGTATGCAAAAGCTTCAAGGCCCTCTCATGATCGTCGAAAGGCAACAGCTCCTTGTTAGCCCTCATCCTGTTGACAATCACCTGAAAGCGAGCGAATAAACTTTCTATGCTCTCGCCAGGCATATGTCGAAAGTTCTCATACTCTCGCTTGAACGACTCATAGAGATGGGTTTTGACTTGAGTGCTTCCCTCATGAAAACGCATGAGGGTAGCCCAAATCTCCCGAGCCATAGCGAGGTGAGAAACGCGATCAAACTCACTCATGCTCAAGCATGAGTAAAGAGCATTACGGGCTCGGCTATTGGCATCGTGCTCATCGATCTGATGCTGAGTGACACGAGCAGCCAAGACCACGTAATCGGTAGAGTTGCAAATATCCCAAATGGAAGCACCAATACTCTGCAGATAGGCCGACATGCGTATCTTCTAATACGCATAGTTCGTCCCATCGAAAAACGGCGGTTTGCCCACACCACGATCCATGTCACCTTCTGTGGATCTAGAACCGGCTAAGGTGGAAGATCCTTAACCCGCTCCGATACCAATTGAAGGACCGAGAATGCAATAGCAAGGCGACCAGAGGGGGGTGAATGGGAGCTCAAAAATTCCTCTCGAAACTTTGGCCTTTGTCCTACAAATCAACCCCAAAAGCTTCGATCGAAACCATGATGCTCACGACCCTTGGAAGAGGGTGGATGATCCCTAGGATCATAGCGGAGCACCACAAAGCGATAGCAAACCAATCGGCAAAAACACCGGAACAAGTTCGACCCTCAAAAACCAAGTCCCGAACGTAGATGGAAGGCTACATCAAGAAATCCCCAAATACCGATGCTAACAAAGTAGCAAAGATACCTAGAGAGGTTCCTTGGTCAACTCTAGGGCCAAACGAGAACTCCGGAAAGAAACCGAGGAAGCAGAGAGAGCAAACGCACTAAACCGGAGGCTTCAGCCGATTCTTGGACTGTCCGGACTTGATGTCCCGGACCGTCCGCCCCTACTGCAGACTGTCCGCGAGGGGTTGGCGCACTGTCTGCTGGCCAAACACATGAAATAGTAAGGCTGCTGAACAGTCCCTGGGCGATTCCCGGACTGTCCGCGAGTCCCAACGGCGGACTGTCCGCGGTTCAAAGATCACTTGCCCAATAGCGCGGAGTCAGGCCACTGGTCTGACCGTCCTCGACGCGTGGACTATCCGCGACCCAAATGGCGGACTGTCCGCGGATGAACAGAGAGGGCGATTTCGGTCGCCCCTCACACGAATCCTCCCAAATCCGAATCAAAACTCAATCCCACGTTCCCAAATTTGGAGAAGATGATCATGAGGTAGTTAGGAGACTATCCCCAAGAAATCATCCGCTCAAGTCAACACAAACACCGGGAAATCGAAAGGGAAGGTGTATGAACGAAAAAGCGCCACGAAAACAAAATCAACCCGATGTACTTGTTCGTGAGGGGTTAGATGAATTCCTTCGATGGAAATGATCTCCTCACTATAAAGAACAAGTTGATTCAAACGGATTTTGCAAAGACGCAGTAGAGAGGGAGATCGAGTGACGGGAAAATCGCAGAGAAACAAAGAACACGAACAAAACGCGAATCAAGTCATCGATCTGCAACCGTGTGGCTACCACACGCTACAATAGTGAGATTACGGTCTCACTTCCTCAAAATCTCCAATACACAGAGGTATGGTTCTCTGCGGATCTCAGTTGCTACAGCAGGGGATTGGGAGAGCAGAAAAACCTAGAAGGCAAAGAGCAAATGGCTGAGATAGATAGGGAGGAGGGTGTCTCCCTCTACTTATCCTAATTCTAATTCCTATTCTACCCCTCTCTAATTACAAAGCGAACCAGCTAAACCCTAGGGTTATTCTGGACCAACTCGAAGATGCTGGTGATCCGACGGCCACGCCCACACAACTGGTAGCATTGCCTCGATGCAACCTCACCGATTGCCGCTACGTGCCGCCACCGCTTTGCTTGTCCTTTTCCCGGACTTCGCCCCCGGTTTTGAGGCCCAAACCAGGAAACCAGCCTTCACGACCAACCCCCGGTTTTGAGGCCCAAACAGAAGAAAACCAGCCTTCACCACCGCCTGAGTTTTGTGGCCCAAACTCAGAAACCCGCAGCACCCAGGTTTTGAGGCCCAAACCTAGAAACCGTCCTCAGCCCAAGTTTTGTGGCCCAAACTCGGAAAGCGTCAGCGCCCAGGTTTTGTGGCCCAAACCTGGAAATCGTCCACTCGGTGGTTTTTTTTGTGGCTAAACACCAAACCGAGCCGTAGAGGGGATGCACCGCCCGTGCACCCCGTCCACCGACACGTGTCCCCAGGTCCTCGACCCACCCAAGCACACCGTGCCCGCAAGTCTTCGCTTGTCGCTGTCCCAGGCTGCCAGCCACCACAGCTGATCCTCGGGCCACTGGTCCCTCAGTCCAAGCCTCACGTCCGCCCTTCGCCACTCTCGGTCCATCGGCACGGCACGTCTCTACATGACCTTCACCTTGCCTTTGATCACTGTATCCGTGCTCGACACCTGCACAACACAAGCCAAAGAACGTGCGCATTATCCCAGTTGACAATCACTCATCACACAGAGACTCGGCATACACCCATGTATCCGCACAAAGTTACACCGTGGTCTACATAAAAATATTACATCACACGCTCGTCTACAGAAAAATAATACACCATACAATGCTACGCACTACGCCCGTTTGGACGTGCTTTCGTAGAGTTGCATTGTGGAATATGCCTAACTTCCGATCCATCTGGGAGCCTACTAGTGGGGTACATATCACAATTCTTTCTCAAATGGTTTCCACCACAAGCGAGATGGAACAGACGCTTGTCTGATGCCTCTGAAGTATCCATGTTATTTCTAACACGATGACTCTTACGATGACCCTTTGACTCAACTCTTTTTTCTGGATCCGGATACCAATAAGGGTCGCATTCTTGAACTGCCTTAGTGAAATCTTCAACAGCCCTCCAGCCTCTAAGCTCACCACACCATGTGTTGAATACTGCCTCCTTCTTGAAATAATCAGACACAAAAGTCATTGGAATGTTGGCTTTCCCACAAGCAGCAAGCACATGAGAACACGGATAATGGTAGTACTTTGGCTTGTTGCATGTACACTTGCACTTGTTAACCTCTGGCCATAACTGACACTCCATAGTTATTTCGCTAGGACCAGTGCCAAGTCCACCATTATCATGGACCATGACTTCGTATACAAGGTCCTAGTTCCCAACAGAGAACATCCTATGCAGGGATCCTTTCACACTCTTCTCGTCAATGTATGCAGAAATCTTCCATGAATATATCATTTATGGATTTTGAACAACTACCGCTGCCCCTTTAAAATGCTCTCGTAAATACAACATTGTGTCCCTTAAGATACCCTCCATAATGGCAACCAAAGGAAGGGACCGTGTTCCTTTAAGTAGCTAGTTGTAAACCTCAGCAAGATTCGTTGTCATTATGAAGGACCGAAAATGCTAAAGCAAGGCGACCAGAGGGGGGGGGGTGAATGGGAGCCTAAAATTTCTTCTCAGAAATTACGGCCTCTGTCCCAACAAAATCAACCCCAAGAGCGGAGCCGACACACGTGATGTCCTCGACCCAAGAGAATGGGTGGATGTTCCCTAGAAACACAGCGCGACACCACAAAAGCTCCCTCTTCCAAATCCACGCAAGTCAACTAGTGACAGGATGGAGATTGGGTAACCTCAACCTCCCCTGAGCAACGCGAGGGGGATTCAGGCAATCTCACAAAGCGCGAAGCCCGGTTTCTGTAGAGCACAGAGTCGGGAATCCAACGCAAAAAGCGGATCTCAAATCGGAGCTCGAACGTAAAAGATACGGACGAAAACGTGCGATCACTGCACTGACCGGACTCTGAGGTGCGTCTGGTCAGTGTCGATCGGACGCGTCCAGTCAGAGAAAAACCTCTCTGGATGCTCTCTGTTCACGACCGGACTCACGGTGAACAAGCGTCCGGTCGTTACAACTGAGCGTCCGGTCAAGCACCGAGGAGACAATGAACAGTGCCTTCAGTGCGTCCGGTCACGCGAAACCCTAGCGTCCGGTCAGTTATGCACAGCACGATCTCGCTCAGCCTTCAACGATCGGACGCACGAGGACAGCGTCCGATCGATTTGAGGCATGCGTCCGATCACCTCACGCGAACTGGACAGCGCGGGTGTTCAACGACCGGACTCTGAATCGGTGCGTCCGGTCGCTATTACGCAGCGTCCGGTCACCGCGACCAGTCCCCTGTTCGTCCACCGAATCGACCCGATCTCCCTCAAATCAAAAGCACTAAGGCTCAAATTTCGTGTGAGGGGTCACAAGGATGTTAGTGAGCCACTCCTAAGAGATCATGGCTCGAACCTAACTCCAAATCGGTGAATCGAAGAAAACGGTGAGGAACGGGCAAGAACTTGATCCCAAAACTAAATCCGCCCGATCTGTGAGTTCGTGAGGTATTAGAGAAATTCCTTCGGTAGAAAGAATACTCTCGCGAAGCTACACAAGATGGTTCAAACGGATTTGCGAATCTTCCCTCGAAACAAGAATTCTCGTGAAGATCGAAAGAGGGGAAAACGTGCAACGCGAAGAACAAAATCGCAAGACAAATTAAAGCACGAGTTTGATCCTTGGACTCAGAAGAATGGATGATTCATTAAGCACTTGGTGTCGGGCTACAAGCCAATCCTAGCAACACAAAGCTTGGATGGCGAAAAGCTCAAGAACAAGAGCCAACTCTCCCTAACCCTAGCCTTCTCTCACAAGCACAAAATGAGAGAGACACCACCGAGAATTCCCCAAGGATGGCGGCTGCCCTAGCAGCCCCCTTCATATATATAGGCGCACGTCCGAAGACCAAAACGCCCTTACATTAAGCACTCGTCCCAAATACCCCCCAGGGGTGAAACCGTCCAGACTTGACAGTTTCGATCCGACGGCCACGCCCGCACATCCGGTAGCTTCGCCTTGACGCGACCTCCCTGATGCTGCCACGTGCCGTCACATCGACCACCGCGCCTTCCTCGTGGATAGCTACGCCGCCGCGCCAGCCTCTCCACGCCACCACGTGTCGACCGTCCTTTCGGACCAACCCCCGGTTTTGAGGCCCAAACCGGGAAACCATCCACCCCGAGTTTTGAGGCCCAAACTCGGAAACCCGCACGCCCAGGTTTTGAGGCCCAAACCTGGCAAACCGTCCACCTCGAGTTTTGAGGCCCAAACTCGGAAACCCGCAAGCCCAGGTTTTGAGGCCCAAACCTGGAAACCGTCGATGGTAGCTTTTTGAGGCTCAGCTACCGAACCCGCACCGTAGACGGGGTGTGGTTCGCACACCCCGACCACCGGCACCGATGCCGATGCATGTCCAGCCTCCACGCCGGGCACAACGCCTTCGCCTTCCTTCTTGACTTGGCCGATGGCACTTGCACCGCACGCAAGCCCGTGTCCGACCTCCCGCCAAGTGACACGACTCCAGCGTCTTCCTCCCGACTTGGCCGATGCATCGCACATCCCCATGTGCTCTCGCTCGCCGATGCCACGTGCCAGCTACCACAGCTGGTCCTCTGGCCCTCTGGTCCGTCAGTCCAAGCCTCACATCCGCCCTTCACCGCTCTGGGTACATCGGCATGGCACGTCCGCCGCACGGCACGCCCATCCTTCACCGCTCCCGATCCGTCGGCACGGCACGTCTCTACTTGACCTTCACCTCGCCATAGACCATTGTATCCGAGCTCCACACCTGCACATCAACATAGCCAAGAGACACATGTCGCACACGCACACCACCAACACATAAACACCACACAACTCAACGCCACCGGTTAGTCATAAACATTAAGCACATAGCGAGATATAGACTCAACGGGTAAAAGCCTCAAACCTTCCTCATCAAAGTCAATCATTCATCATATGTGTTCTCAATCTCCCCTTGATGAATGCATTGACTAAAAATAAACCACAAAGGAAGGGTTTGAAGGCAAGACTCATTCAAGTGCCCAAAAACCAAGAAAAAGCAAACACAAGGCCACTTGAGATGAGGAAAGATCATGAAGACTCCAAATAAAAGCTCTCGGTCCCGAAAGAAACGGGGAAAAGTGGGCAAAGCCTCCACACACCGAAGAGTCAAGATAAACAAGAGTTTCATGAAATCCCAAAAGGTACTCGAAAACCAATCTCAAATAATTGTCAAACAATCATCACAAAAGAGAGACCAAGGTACTTATCCACTTGGTTTTGGGTCAATTTCTCCCCCTTTTTCTTTCTCTTTCTCTTTCTCCCCCTTGATGATTGAATTGACAAAAACTAGGCACAAGAGATGGTTTGAGATACCATAACCGAAAATCTCATTCAAGTGATCAAAAACCATCGGAGGGCAAAGAACAAAATCACTTGTCATGAGACATAACTTGGTCCCCAAAGACATGGGCAACGGCTCGACGCAACCAAGTCAAAAAATGAGCTAGCCCTCAAGAAGAGGCAGAAAATGGCTCAACACCACTAGCTCAAGGCTCGATACCAATTGAGGCTGAATCAACGCATAAGAATGCAAAACTGATCACAAACAGCCCAAAATTGGTGAAAACAGCTAGTTCCTCAAGACAGAGGCAAAGAGGCTCGACGCAACTAGCTGAAGGGTCCATATCAATCGAAAATACCAAGCAAAAACTGCTAGTCCCTCTAGACAAAGGCAAAAATGGCTCAACACGACTAGCAGGCTCGATATCGACTGAGAAAAACCACAAGAGAAGCTCAACACTAAATGGAGCACAAACACTCGGAGCACGCGGAGAAGCAGCAAGACAAAAGCGACTCCCCCTGAAAGCAAGCCTATATACAAAAGCTATGCACAAAGCTCATGACACCAATTGCATTCCATACCGAAAGATGGATACCAATTGAAACACATAAAAGAGCTATACCGAGTGAAGAAGAACATAAAAGAGCTAAACTCCCCCTTGCTCAAAGCTCTCCCCAAAATGCATGACTCTCCCCGTTGTGCCAACACACACAAACTCCCCTTGCAAACAGCTTCTCCCCTTGACAAAAGGGAACATGCTGAGGGGTTTTGACATTTTTCAAAACAAAGTTGACACAATTAAAAGACAAGTCATCAACCAAAAGCATATGGGGGCTATGAAAAGCATTGAAAGTGACCACAAAGTGTATCGGAGCTGGGGATATGTACACTAAGCTAAAAATGCATGATATGCACAATGCAACAGCTTCAAGCGTATAGCAATCAGAATGAAAAGATACTCAAAACGGTGCTGCCCTGAAGGTGTAGCAACCAATACAAATGCTAGCAAAGGCTCAAACTGATCAAGTGAATACGAAATATGAACAATTAAGCATATGAGCAGTTCTAAGCCATTCAAAAAGGTGTTCACCACTAAAAATAGCACTTAGCATGAATAGACAGGAAATCAAGCAAGTGCTAACTCGAGAGTATAAAAGGTGAACTACCCCTAGCAAAGTTCAATCATCATGCAATAAAATGAAGCATAGACTTGTGTTATTTTCAAATTTTTATCGGAATTTGCAGTGGTATTAACACAATTTCAAATCAAAGCATGTGATTGCGAGAGGTTGAAAACATGGTCATTGCCTAACTTTTCAACCGGGCTAAGCCTATGCAAGAAAAGCAATCAGAAGCTTAAAGCACCGGTTTCGGTCTTACACTACACGGCTCAAGTTTAACTCAAATGTGCAATGAGAAACAGTCTCGATACTGTGAGGTGCTGACACATGCAATCCCATCTCGATATTTTCATTTCACTTAGACTTGGATCAAATTTTAAGCAAAAGGTAAATATGAACAATCCAAGCAAGTGAACGACTCAGTGCAAGAGACATAGCAACCTAGCATACAAAAGATAGCACAAGTGATCTCAACACATCCTACCCATGTTAGTTGCCAATCTCAATGGTGAACAATTAAAGTTTCATAATCAATTAGTCAAGTTCACCATTTGCAAAAATAGCTTAGCTCATAACATGTATCAAGTGATCAAAAGGAGCCTAAGCTACAAGCATCATCATGAATAGACAGGGCATACCAAAAAGAGCATAATCTCATTCTCATTACTATATTCATGAAGCTCTAAAATGCAAGATATACATGATGAAATGCATGATAAGCTAGCCTATAAGGAAAACCCAAAACAAAAGGGTATCGGAGAAGCCCAACTAAGATACAACAAGCAAAATGCTTCCCCAACTAAAAGGGAAACACTCACCAAACTCACAAGAGAAGTGCCAAGAAACACTCAAGCGACAGTCAGCAAAATCCACATCGGGAAGACCACTCAGCAGAAAGAGGTCGAAGAAGAAGAGTACCAAAGACCGAACTCAGAAGTGTGTCGAGGTACCTTATTATACGCATGACCGCATGCTGGTGTGATACTCGAGGGGACGCCTGAAGGACCGAGAATGCAAAAGCAAGGCGACCAGAGGGGGGGTGAATGGGAGCCAATAAAATTTCTCAAGAAACTTTGGCCAAGTGTTCCAAAATCAATCCCCAAGAGCTACTACCAAAAACGTGATGCCCACGACCCTTGGAAGAGGGTGGATGATCCCTGGGATCACAGCGAGGCACCACAAAAACTTCCTCACCCAAGTTCACGCAAGTCAACTAGTGACGGGATGGGTTTTGGGTAACCTCAACCTCCCCCGAGCAACGCGAGGGGGATTCAGGCTATTTTGTAAAGCGGGAAGCCCAAATTCTGTAGAGCACGAAGTTAGGAATCCAACGCAACAAACGAATCTCGAATCGAAAGACGAACGAACAAACTGCGGACGAAAACGCGTCGAACCAGCACTGACCGGACTCTGCCTGCGTCCGGTCGCTGACCACCGGACGCGTCCGGTCGTGCAAAAACAGTTTTCGGAGCTTACTGTTTCTGACCGGACTCACCAGAGACGAGCGTCCGGTCGAGAGCAGTGCGTCCGGTCACAAAATACAAGCCAAGTGAACAGTACAATGAGCGAGTCCGGTCACTTAGCGAAAGGTGCGTCCGGTCAAGTCACGAACCGAACACAGCGAAGGTGTTCATCGACCGGACTCACAGACAGCGTCCGGGTCGTTGAACAGGCAGCGTCCGGTCACCCCGATTCAGGCTGTTCGTTCACCGATTCGACTCGATTTCACCCAAAACAAATCCTCGGGATCAAACTTGGTGAGAAGAGTCACAAAGAGTATAGTGAGCTATCTCTAAGAGATCATGGCTCGAACCTATCTCCAAATCGATGAATCGAAGAATTTCGGGGAAGGGAGAAAACTTGACCCGAAACGAAAAATCGATCGATCTCCTAGACCGTGAGGTTAGAGGATGATTCCTTCGGTGGAAAGAAGTGCCTCACGATCTAGAACAAACCAGTTCAAACGGAATTGCAAAAAATGAACCGAGCAAAGAGATCAAGCGACGGGAAAATCGTGGGGAAAAAGGATTCCGCGAAGAACACGAACAAAACGCGAATCACACCCACGAATTGCAAGCCGAAGCGCAAACACACGCTACGACAAGGAGGTTACGGCCTCCTTTCCTCAAAATCAACAGTACACAGAGTTGCAAGTCTCTCTGCGGCGGATCTCAGCTACAGCAGGGGATGGGAGAGCAGGAAACCCTAAGTGCAGGAAGCAAATGAGATGGCTAAAACTGAAAAAATGAGATGGGGAGGAGGGTGTCTCCCCTGGACTACTTATCCTATTCTAGTCTAAGTCTATTTCCTACTCTACCCCTCTCTATTCTAATTACAGAGCGAGCCAGCTAAACCCTAGGGTTATTCTGGACCAACCGGTGTGGTAGGTAGATCCAACGGCCACGCCCGCAAACTGTCCGCGTTGCCTCCACGCAACCCTCTGATTGCCGCCACGTGCCGTCCTCGCTCTGCACCCCGGTTTTGTGGCCCAAAACGAGAACCACCCCTTTTCCAGCAACCCCCGGTTTTGAGGCCCAAACCGGGAAACCAGCCTCCAGCCTGAGTTTTGTGGCCCAAACTCAGAAACCCGCAGCGCCCGAGTTTTGAGGGCCAAACTCGGAACGGCCGGCCCATCACCCGAGTTTTGTGGCCAAACTCGGAAACCATCCGCGCCCAGGTTTGTGGCTCAACCTGGAAACCGAGCACCCGAGTTTTGAGGCCCAAACTCGGAAACCGTCCACCCGGTGGTTTTTCCCTGGCTCAACCACCAAACCGGAGCTGTAGAGGGGATGCACCGCCCGTGCACCCCGTCCACCGACACGTGTCCCCAGGTCCTCGACCGAGCAACACCGTGCCCCGCAAGTCTCCTCTCGTCGCTGTCCCAGGCTGCCAGCCACCACAGCTGATCCTCAGGCACTCCGGTCCCTCAGTCCAAGCCTCACGTCCGCCCTTCACTGCTCGATACATCGGCATGGCACGTCGCCGCACGGCACGCCCATCCTTCATCGCACCCAGTCCGTCGGCACGGCACGTCTCAACTTGACCTTCACCTTGCCCTCGATCACTGTCTCCGTGCTCGACACCTGCACAACACAAGCCAAAGAACATGCGCATCAAACCCGTTGACAATCACTCATCACTCAGAGACTCGGCATACACCCATGTATCCGCAATCTCCCCCTTGATGAGTGCATTGTCAACTACACACACAAATCATAAAATGAAAGAAGAAGGTAGGAGGAAGGAAAGGAAGAGAACTCAACCAAATGACCCAAAAGCATAGCAAAGCCGAAGAAGGTCAAGTGGAAGAAGCGAGAACTTGGTCCCCAAAGACATGGGCAACGGCTCGACGCGACCAAGCAAAGCAAAGCTAGCCCTCAAGAAGAGGTAGAACAGGCTCAACACCGCTAGCAGAAACCAATTGAAAATCGGAGCTAAAAAATGGCAAAGTGCTAGTCCCTCAAGATAGAGGCACAGAGGCTCAACACAACTAGCACGAAACCACTCCGAACCAATTGAAAAACAATCGAAAAGTCTTCGAACCAATCGAAATCAAACTCGATGCCAAATGAGGAAAATGTTTGCTAGTCCCTCAAGATAGAGGCAACGGCTCAACACAACTAGCAAACTCCCCTCGACAAGTGCAAGCAACCCGGGACTCCCCCTTAGGTCCAACAAGAGAAAGAGCATAAAGATCTGAAAATCTCCCCTTAATTGAACGCCAGGAGACATATGATTTGCAAAAACTCTCCCCCTTAGTTGAAAATGCACTTATCAAGCACAAACTCTTCCCTTGAGCCAACAAAACTCCCCCTTCTAAAATGCATATGAAGTCAGAAATGCAAGTTAGCAGCTTCAGGCATATAATCAAAAGAGTGCAAAAATGCTCTAATCGGTATAGCTCCAATGGCACAACTAAGCACTCAAATAGCGAAGGCTCAAACTGATCACACATACGAAATATGAAGCATATGAGCAAGTGAGCAGTTTTTAGCCAAAAAGATAGTCACCATCAGAATAGCACTACACATGTATAGATAGGAATCCAGACAAGTGCTAAACATGTATACAAGGTGAACTACCCCTAGCAAAGTTCAATCATCATGCATAGGAATGAAGCATATACTTGTGATTTCATTTTTATATTGGAGTTGCAGCGGTGAAGACTTCACAAGTTCAATTATTTAGCATGTGATTGCGAGAGGTTGAAAGCTTGTCTTTGCCTAACTTTTCAACCGAGCGAAGCCTATGCCGAAGCAATCAGAAGCTTGAAGCTACGGTTTCGGTCATACACTACACGGCTCAAGTTTAACTCAAAGTGCAATGAGAAACAGTCTCGATACCATGAGGTGTTGACAAGCAATCCCATCTCGATCTTTTCAATTCACTAAAACTTGGTTCAAATTTTATACATGATATGAACAGACCAAGCAAGTGAATGACTCATAACTAGAGACATAGCAACCTAGCATATATGAAAAGCACGAGTGAACTCAACATATCCTACACATGCTAGTTGCATATCTCAATGGTGAACATTTTCAGATTGTAAGTTATTAAGTAAATTCACCATTCCAAAATAGCTCAGCTCATAACATGTACTAGTGATCAGGAAGAGCATAAGCTACAAGCATCCATATAAGCATCGGAGCATACTAAATAGAGCATAGTTACATTCTAGTGATTATAAACATGAAGCTCAGAATGTAAATGCGTATGCTAAAATGCAAAAGAAAAGAAAGACAAAAGAGTCAGTCAAATATACAAGATCCAAAATGTTTCCCCATCTAAAAGGGGAAACACACACCAAGCTCACCCCTCAACCGATTAAAGGTTGATTCGTCTAAAGGCTTGGTGAAAATATCAGCCAGTTGATGATGAGTATCGACATGGCGAAGGTCGATATCACCCTTCTCCTGGTGGTCTCGCAGAAAATGAAAGCGCACATCAATGTGTTTGGTCTTCGAGTGAAGCACGGGGTTCTTAGCAACGCTAATGGCACTCGTGCTGTCACAAAGCAAAGGCACGCGAGAAAAGCTCAGACCAAAATCACGCAAAGTGGCCATCATCCAAAGCAACTGGGAACAGCAGCTAGCCGCAGCAACATATTCAGCCTCCGTAGTGGACTGAGCGACGCTAGACTGCTTGCGAGAAGACCACGAAACAAGAGAAGAACCAATAAACTGGCAAGTCCCAGAAGTGGACTTGCGCTCAATACGACAACCAGCAAAATCAGCATCCGAATAACCGCAAAGGGAGAGGGTGGAGGAAGCAGAATACCAAATCCCGAACTCAGGCGTGAAACGAAGGTACCTGAAAATCCGCTTCACCGCCTGACGGTGAGAGGTGCGCGGCGACGCCTGAAAGCGCGCACACAGACACACCGCGAACTGGATGTCCGGGCGTGTCGCCGTCAGGTAGAGGAGCGACCCGATCATGCTGCGGTACTCCTTCTGGTCCACTGCTTCTCCATCCACATCTGCATCCAGGGCAGTCGTCGTCGACATGGGTGTTGGAAGAGGCTTGGCCTCACCCATATCGAACCGCTTCAGCAAGTCCTTGGTGTACTTGCCCTGGTGCACAAATGTCCCCTCTCGGGATTGCTTGATTTGCAACCCGAGAAAGAATGTCAGCTCGCCCATCATGCTCATCTCGAACTCCCTGCTCATAGTATCTGCAAACTTGGCAACCAGAGCATGAGAAGAACCACCGAAAATGATATCATCCACGTAAATCTGGACCAAGAGCGTGTCTTTGCCTTGCCGGAGGAGAAAGAGCGTTTTATCTACACATCCCATTTTAAAACCCTTAGCAAGCAAAAAGGTTTTCAACCTATCATACCAGGCTCTAGGGGCTTGTTTCAAACCATATAAAGCTTTATGAAGTTTAAAGACATGGTTTGGAAACTTGGGATTTTCAAAACCGGGGGGTTGCTCAACATAAACCTCCTCCTCTATGTAGCCGTTTAAGAAGGCACTCTTGACATCCATTTGAAAAAGTTTGAAGCCTTTGGATGCAGCAAAAGCCAAGAGTATCCTAATAGCCTCCAAACGAGCTACAGGAGCAAACGTCTCCTCATAATCTATCCCCTCCTTCTGACTATAGCCTTTCGCTACAAGCCGGGCCTTGTTTCTAACAACGTGGCCATCCTCTCCTTGCTTGTTTTTGAAAACCCATTTTGTCCCAATAGGCTTACAGTCAGGTGGAGGTGGAACTAGAACCCAAACCCGATTTCGCTCAAAATTTTCTAACTCCTCATGCATGGCATTAACCCAATCCGGATCCGTCAAAGCGTGTCCAACATCTCGGGGCTCAAAATTAGCAACAAAAGCAGAATGAGCGAAGTGCGAGATTTGCTGTGACCTGGACCGAGTGACCCGTTCGTCGATGTTGCCGATCATCTGCTGAGGCGGGTGCTGGCGCTGGATATGTCGTGGCGCCTCCCGAGCTGAAGTAGCCTCCCCCTCAACAGCAGCTGGTGCCTCCCCGGGTACAAATGGTACCGCTCGGGGTGGCGGATCCCACGGCCCCCAGGAAGAAGAGGTGTCGGGGCCGTGAGTCGTCGTCGAGGCCGCTCTTTGCGGCGCGGCAGGTGGAGGGGGTGCTGGATCATCCATACCTTCAGCACCCTCGTCCTCGTCATCAAAAAGAGGCTCACCAACCTCATGATCACCTGCACGCTCAAAACGAGAAGAAGGACAAACCATGGTCTCGTCGAAGGTGACATCGGATGTCTCCATGACTCGGTTAGTGTCAAGGTTAAGTACACGATAAGCTCGAGTGCGGAGTGCCATAACAAAAACACACCGTCAGAAGAACGAGATTCAAATGTCCAAGTTGCCCTTTTTGAGTATAAAACAATGCCCCAACCAAAAACTCAAAAATAACTCACCTTGGGTAGTTTGCCAAAACGCAACTCATAAGAAGTCTTTTTCAAGAAAGCTCTCAGAAAAATGCGATTGGAAATATAGCATGCAGTGTTCATAGCTTCGGCCCAATAGCGCCTAGGAGTCCTATGCTCATCAAGCATCGTCCTGGCCATCTCAACAAGGGTCCGATTCTTCCTCTCTACAACACCATTTTGGGGCGGTGTGTAGGGGGAAGAAAACTGATGCTCCAAGCCAAGGCGGTTACAAAACTTCTCAAAATCCGAATTTTTGAATTCGGAACCATTATCACTCTAATAGCTCGCATCGAGTTCAAAGGGAACTCGTTCTGAAGACGCAAATCAGATTGCGAGCGAAGGAGAAAGTCTCAGTCTTCTCAGTCAAAAAGAAGACCCACGAATATCTCGAAAAGTCGTCAACAACAACCAAAACATACCACTTGCCACCCACCGAGCTCACCCGAGCCGGACCAACAAGGTCCATGTGTAAAAGCTCTCCGGGGTGCGAGGTCATGACCTTAGTCACTGGATGGTGGGGAGCGGCAACCATCTTCCCATGTCTGCAAGAATGGCAAACTAGATCCTTCTCCATCGAAAGCTTGGGCAATCCTCGGATTAGGCCAAGTGAGCTAAGTCTTGCAAGCAAGTCGAAGCTTAAATGACCGAGCCTCCTATGCCACTTCCAAAGATCGGAGGAAGAGGACTAGCCAAAAGACAGCGAGAAGAACCAAACGACTCCGAGAAATTCGCGCGAAAGACTTTCCCAAAGGGCGAAATCAGACATACAAGATCGCGCCTGAGGATCTAAGATGCGACTAATGTTCGGTTTAAAACGAATCTCATAGTCATCATCAAAAAGTTGCGAAACAGAAAGAAGGTTAAATGCAGGTTAGAAACAAGAGCAACATCGCGCAACACAAAGTGCTCATTAACCCGCACCGTCCCACGAGACAATACCTTACCTTTACTATTGTCGCCGAAGGTTATGTACTCCTTTCCGGCGACCGGGCTAAGGCTGGAGAACAACTACTTGGCGTTTCCGGTCATGTGCCTCGAGCAACCAGAATCCACCAACCAAATGTCCTCCAACCGTCTCACCTACATCAATAAAAAGACATAGGGTGAGCATACGGTCCAACACTGGGGTTAGTGAAGTAAGGAGAATACCAGTGTTGGGCCGGCTGCTCAAAAGAACGGTCAGTGTAAAAACTATTCCTAGCCTGTCCTACGGGGTAGCATCACCATGTACAGGAAAACGTGTGGTCCGCTGGGGAAGAAGCGCTCACCGCGGTACTCCAACTGCGGTGGGGAAAGCGCTCAACTAAGCCTCCGCCACGGGGTCCATTACCTGCAAAAGCAGGACCCCGTCGGGCACGCTCTCTACGAGATCTATGCCTAGGAGCCTGGGGCTCAACTGCTCTAGCGTCTCTCCTCGGAGCTCTCTCCTGCCTAGGCCTAACAAACTGGGGGCTGGACCTTAGGCCTAGTCTCCCTCCTAGGGGCTCTCATCTCCTGCCTAGGCCGGGGACCTTGACGTCTGGCCTAGCAGCTCTCCCCTGAGCCTTCGGCACATGTCCACCATGAGTTGGATGGTACATGTCCGGGTTCTCCATCTCCCGAGTACGGCGCGCCTCTCGCTTGCGCCGGAAACAGAACTCGATCAAGTGACCATCCCTCCCACAGAAATCACACTGGTACCTCACCGCACGCAAAGGGGTTGTTGGTGACCAGGCTGTGGGTGTGGTTCACTTTGCCCTTCTGAGGCAAACACTCCTCTCTAATGGGTGGCATAGCATCAAGCTTGTTCTTGAGGTGGTTTGGCTTGGGTGCCCAAATTTGTTCTTGGGAGGAGCTTTCGGGGTTCCTCAACCACACCATCTTTGGTGGTAGGCTTGGCAGGCTCTTTGGGTGGAAGTTTGGCAAGCTTGGGAGTAGTGGTGGAGTTAGGCTTCTCACATGGATTCAAACCACTCGACTCTCCAATCTTCCCAAAGCAGAAAGATCAACACCCTGAGCAAAACCTACACCAGGAGCCCCAGCAGCTCGCTTGAATTGGGAGATCATCATCCCGAGCTGCGGCTCACTACAGGAGACCCATGACAAGATGGTCCGAAGGTATGTGTTTTCTTCCTCGGTTTGCATCTTGCCATGCTTCACATTGGCAATCTCCAGCTCCAAGCCCTCGCACAAAACGCACCTCGCCACTCCAGTGCTACCTGAGCTGGCCTCCTCAAGAGACACAATCTTGGCATTCTTCTCTGCCAACTCAGATTGCAAGACGGGACAGGTCTTGCATGCACCCAGCAAAGAGGGTCTGGCCCTCATCTCATCCAGCTCTCCAACCAACGCAGCATACTTTCCTCTCAAAGTGAGAAGATCAGTCATGTGCGTGGTGCACGACTCACACTCAACCTCTTCCGACACAACCACGGTAGACTTGGCAAACTCAAGCTCCCTCACCGTGTCTTCCACTTCTGCCTAAACTCCTTGCGTTCTCTAGCGGCACGCCTAAGCAACTTGTCCTGACTAAGGAGCGCGGCAGTAAGCTTCTCGACCTCAGCAGAAAGCTCGTCGTGGGTGAGAGATACCTGGGAGGAGTCGTCGTCGTCGTCGTTGTTCCGAGGGATGTGCTCCAGCTTGCCGTCGACTTCATCACCAAGCGCCATGGTGCAGAGGCCGTCGTCGTCGGCGAAGAAGCAGAGAGACCGTTCAGCTTGTCCTCGTCTCTTCTTCTTCTCAGACTCATCATCGCTTGAGCAGCGGAGTCGTCATCCGAGCCATCGACGTCGCTGAGCGTGGCGAAGAACGCACGCTGCTCAGCCTGGGCCTTCTCCAAGTACTTCTTCTTGATGTACTCCTTGTCGAAGCCGCCCCTCCGCTTGTGCCTCGCGGGGACGTACTTCTCCTTGCGCTTGCCGGAGTCGTACTTGTGCCCATGATCGCCCTTCCCAGATGAATGCTTGTTCTTGGGGCAGTTGGCGATGAAGTGGTCGGGGTCGCCGCACTCATAGCATCCTGAGCGTCCTCCACCGCGGCGACGGTTCATGCGGTTGTTGTGGAACCGCAGTGAACCGATTGGCGAGCATTGCCAACTCGTCATCCCCCAATGACTCAAGCTGGTCCTCTATGACAGAAAAGAGTGAAGAAAGTGCAAAGCCAGCAGAGGGGTTAGAAGAGCCAGAAACCAAAGCCATAGTCGGGCCAGAAGGATTCGCATAAGAAGCCCTCGACATGGCGTCAATCTCACTGGACTTGAGCTTACTAAAGAGCTCGTCGCAGGTGAGGGTCTCATAGTTAGGCGATTCGATGATCGCCTGAACCTTGGAATCCCACACCGACCGATCAAGAGTGTGCAAGAGCTTCAAAGCACGCTCATGATCGTCAAAAGGCAACTGCTCCTTGTTAGCCCTCATCCTGTTGACAATCACCTGAAAGCGAGCGAATAAACTTTCTATGCTCTCGCCAGGCTGATGTCGAAAGTTCTCATACTCACGCTTGAACACTCGTAGAGTCGGGTTTTGACTTGAGAGGTGCCCTCATGGAAACACATGAGGGTGTCCCAGATCTCCCGAGCCGTAGCAAGGTGAGAAACACGATCAAACTCACCCATGCTCAAACAAAGAAAAGAGAGCATTACGGGCTCGGCTATTGGCATCGTGCTCATCGATCTGTTGCTGAGAAACACGAGCAGCCAAGACCACGTAATCAGCAGAGTTGCAAATATCCCAAATAGAAGCACCCAAACTCTGCAGATAGGCCGACATGGGTATCTTCCAATACGCATAGTTCGTCCCATCAAAGAACGGTGGTTTGCCCACGCCGCGATCCATGTCGCCTCCTGTGGATCTGGAACCGGCTAAGGTGGAAGATCCTTAACCCGCTCCGATACCAATTGAAGGACCGAGAATGCAAAAGCAAGGCGACCAGAGGGGGGGGTGAATGGGAGCCAATAAAATTTCTCAAGAAACTTTGTCCAAGTGTCCAAAATCAATCCCCAGAGCTACTACCAAAAACGTGATGCCCACGACCCTTGGAAGAGGGTGGATGATCCCTGGGATCACAGCGAGGCACCACAAAAACTTCCTCACCCAAGTTCACGCAAGTCAACTAGTGACGGGATGGGTTTTGGGTAACCTCAACCTCCCCCGAGCAACGCGAGGGGATTCAGGCTATTTTGTAAAGCGGGAAGCCCAAATTCTGTAGAGCACGAAGTTAGGAATCCAACACAACAAACGAATCTCGAATCAAAAGACGAACGAACAAACTGCGGACTTAAACGCGTCGAACCAGCACTGACCGGACTCTGCTCTGCTGCGTCCGGTCGCTGACCACCGGACGCGTCCGGTCGTGCAAAACAGTTTTCGGAGCTTACTGTTTCTGACCGGACTCACCAGAGACGAGCGTCCGGTCGAGAGCAGTGCGTCCGGTCACAAAATACAAGCCAAGTGAACAGTACAATGAGCGAGTCCGGTCACTTAGCGAAAGGTGCGTCCGGTCAAGTCACGAACCGAACACAGCGAAGGTGTTCATCGACCGGACTCACTGACAGCGTCCGGTCGTTGAACAGGCAGCGTCCGGTCACCCCGATTCAGGCTGTTCGTTCACCGATTCGACTCGATTTCACCCAAAACAAATCCTCTAGGGATCAAACTTGGTGAGAAGAGTCACAAAGAGTATAGTGAGCTATCTCTAAGAGATCATGGCTCGAACCTATCTCCAAATCGATGAATCGAAGAATTTCGGGGGAGGGAGAAAACTTGACCCGAAACGAAAAATCGATCGATCTCCTAGACCGTGAGGTTAGAGGATGATTCCTTCGGTGGAAAGAAGTGCCTCACGATCTAGAACAAACCAGTTCAAACGGAATTGCAAAAAATGAACCGAGCAAAGAGATCAAGCGACGGGAAAATCGTGGGGAAAAAGGATTCGCGCGAAGAACACGAACAAAACGCGAATCACACCCACGATTGCAAGCCGAAGCGCAAACACACGCTACGACAAGGAGGTTACGGCCTCCTTTCCTCAAAATCAACAGTACACAGAGTTGCAAGTCTC
The DNA here is from genome assembly GCA_009763385.1 of Coix lacryma-jobi var. lacryma-jobi. Lineage (NCBI taxonomy): Eukaryota > Viridiplantae > Streptophyta > Magnoliopsida > Poales > Poaceae > Coix > Coix lacryma-jobi. The sequence goes on from CM019831.1 coordinate 46,804,798, forward strand.
TCTGCGGATCTCAGCTACAGCAGGGGATGGGGAGAGCAGGAAACCCTAAGTGCAGGAGGAAGCAAATGAGATGGCTAAAACTGAAATAACTGAGATGGGGGAGGAGGGTGTCTCCGCTGACTACTTATCCTATTCTAGTCTAAGTCTATTTCCTACTCTACCCCTCTCTATTCTAATTACAGAGCGAGCCAGCTAAACCCTAGGGTTATTCTGGACCAACTCGGTGGTAGGTAGATCCAACGGCCACGCCCGCACAACTCGTCCGCGTTGCCTCCACGCAACCTTCCGATTGCCGCCACGTGCCGTCCTCGCTCTGCACCCCCGGTTTTATGGCCCAAACCGGGAAACCACCCTTTTCCAGCAACCCCCGGTTTTGAGGCCCAAACCGGGAAACCAGCCTCCAGCCTGAGTTTTGTGGCCCAAACTCAGAAACCCGCAGCGCCCGAGTTTTGAGGCCCAAACTCGGAAACCGGCCCATCACCCGAGTTTTTGTGGCCAAACTCGGAAACCATCCGCGCCCAGGTTTTGTGGCTCAACCTGGAACTGAGCACCCGAGTTTTGAGGCCCAAACTCGGAAACCGTCCACCCGATGGTTTTTCCCTGGCTCAACCACCAAACCGAGCTGTAGAGGGGATGCACCGCCCGTGCACCCCGTCCACCGACACGTGTCCCCAGATCCTCGACCCCAGCAACACCATGCCCCGCAAGTCTCCTCTCGTCGCTGTCCCAGGCTGCCAGCCACCACAGCTGATCCTCAGGCACTTCGGTCCCTCAGTCCAAGCCTCACGTCCGCCCTTCACTGCTCGATACATCGGCATGGCACGTCCGCCGCACGGCACGCCCATCCTTCATCGCACCCAGTCCGTCGGCACGGCACGTCTCAACTTGACCTTCACCTTGCCCTCGATCACTGTCTTCGTGCTCGACACCTGTACAACACAAGCCAAAGAACATGCGCATCAAACCCATTGACAATCACTCATCACTCAGAGACTCGGCATACACCCATGTATCCGCAACGCCTGAATCTGCTGAAATCTTCGGGGCACCTGCCTCGCCGAAGTCGTCTCGCCCTCGCCTGATGCTGTCGCTCCCACAGGTGCAGCTAGTGCTCGCTGGAGAATGCTCTCTCCAGGCTCCTGTTCTCCTGCACACTCAAAAGCAGAAGAAAACACAAGGCATTGTCTCGTCTAGTGTGACCTCAAGGTCTCCACGAAAACGGTTAGTCACATAGTAAGCATAAGGTGAACTCTCAACAAAAAGAGATCTACCTATGAATGATACCGCAAGGAGATCTGAACTCAAACTAGTCAAGACTACCATGCAACAGGATAAAGCACTGTATAGCAAAATGCAGCCTAAAGACATGATCAACCAAACACAGCCTAAACCTCAACACATGCTACAATGCAATATAATGATAGCAATAGACCCACAAGCATGTAACATGATAAAATTGTGGAAGGCTAGTGCTCAAGCTAAACATATCAACAGGGTACATGTAGCTACACAAAACTAGCACCTGAAAAGTGACACCTAATGAACATCATACCTCTACAAGTAAAGCTCATGGAGAAGTATGGTAAAGCATGACATAATGTTCATGAGGATCACAAACTAGCATGAAAAGTGGATATTCCACAAAAGCTATACACAAAGCTAGCATGCCATGATATACAAAATAGCACATGCTAGACTAAAGCAAAACATGATACAAAAGAAAATGTACATGTAAAAGCTATACAAGTGAGCACATGAAGAACCATCTCATACCACAAGACATAGATCATGGATGTATAAGGTATGAGTGTAAAAGAAAGCTCACTGAGTAGCAAAAGCCTCTTTGGAGGCAAATCTAGGCGGGGTGTAGAGAACCATCAAATCTTGATCACATCTAAAAGATCAAGTTCCATCATGCGCATGTTCTCCACCCCGCGTCCTCATATCTACACACAAGAGGACAAAGTAACCCGAGTCTTGGATCCCGATGGGTTAGCAAGCATGTACTTGGGAATCCAGGACTTGGTCACAAATCTCAACTTATCATGTGGGTTAGCATGATGCAAATGTTGGTTCAAATGCAATTGTGAAACACCCTTGAAGCATTCCTCAAAAGGACAACTCGAGGAGAAGATCGAGTCGTACCACGGGAAAAGAGGCAAACATCTTCCAAGGTTTTTGTAGAGGAACCAATAGAAGCATCATGAGAAGCATGACGTGGACCAAGAGAAGAAGCACTAGAAGCATGTCCACGACCATGACCTATCCCACTAGAAAAGGAGTCATAAATCCCATCAACAAAATGGGCTTCTTACTAGGAGCACAAGTGTTCATGCCATGAGATGGGCTATGAATCACCACCTTCCTAGAAGAGCGAGCTTGGCGCATGCGTTTGGCACGGCGATAGCAGAAGCTTTCTTGATGCCCATCTTTCTCACAAAAAGAGCAATGGTACAAAGGCCTACTGGAAGGCACACCATTCTCCAACAAGTGAGAAGTCCCTTGGGACTTAGAACAAGAAGCATCAACAAGAGACTTGGTGCCAACACTAGGAGCACACGTGCCATGGGAAAGGCTACGCGGCTTCCTAAAAGCCTTAGCTCGAATTCGCCGCTCGTGCTTGACACGGCGAAAACAAAAATCGAGCAAATGCCCCTCCTTCTTGCAAAAGGTGCAATGAAAAACCGAATTGGAGGGACGAGTCCCAAAAATATGAGAAGCACCCTTGTCAAGAGAAGTCCCTCGGACATCACTCGAAGAAACAACAAGGTTGGGAGTAGCTATGAAAGAGCTATCCGAAACCTTGACACTAGTGCTATCGTCAAAAGACTCACGCGCAACACACGAACTCAACTCCGGTTGCAAAGATGCAAACCTGGAAATATCAACATCGGAGTTGGAAGAAATGCGTGACTCAAACGATTTAGCACAAAGACTCTTGCATCTTCTGGATAAAACCTCATTCTCAAACATGAGGCGATCACAAGTACCACAAGGAGTGTTTTTCAGATTCTCCATCTCCTCTTTTATGCACTCGGCATATGTGGTACGCAAGAGCTCAACTTCCCTCTCAAGGTTGGCACTCATATCATTGTGCTCAACCAACTTGGCGCTCATATCATCGCGCAAAACCCTCAAAGCCAAAACCTCCTTTTCCAAATCAATGCATGATGTGCACATGAAATCGGTGGAAGAAACATCACCATTCACATCAAGCAAAGAATCAAGAGCAGCACAAGAAGTAGGGCAAGCATTTTTATTCAAAGAGCATGAGCTACAAGGCCTAGAATTTATCTCAATAATTTCAGCCCTAGCATGCTCAAGTTCATCTACACATGTGGTGTGAGTCAATTTTAGTTTATCAATTTCAGCATGCAAAAACTCACAAGAACCACATGGCAAAGAAGCATTTGACCTAAGCAAGGCTATTTCAGATTTAGCATAAACAAGGTCCTTGCGCAAGTCAAAGCAAACAAGACATGGTATGGAAGCATTTGATTTCAATGTTTCATTTTCAGATTCTAAGCTACCAAAGAAAAGCATAGCTCATCATTCTTCCTAACCATGTCGCTACAAGAGGTGCAAGGTAAAGATGCACAAGACTTCCAATGAAAAAGGCCACATTTTAACCTATCAATGGAGCATTTCAACTTCTTGATCTTTCTATGCAAGGTATCACAAAGCTCATCATATCTCAGGTTATCATCACAACAAGCTTCAAATTGTTGGGATAAAATCCCAAGACAAGCAGCAAGAATACCTTTCTTGGCTTTGCCAAGTTCGCGTATGCGATCCTCCGTCGAATGCTCATCATCTCCTAGGAAGCCCAGCAAAGCATCCACCTCACGTTCCACCTCAAGAGCCGTACTCCTCCTCCTCACCAAGGTGTCGTCCTCGTTAGCATGTCCACGACTCAAACCTAAGGGCAAAGACACACTAGAAGAAGAACTTGGTGCCATCTCGAAAAGCACCGTTAGTGTTAGCCAAACAAAAGCTCAACTCCTCGACAAGCAAAGTCAGAAACAAAACCGCTCTCAAAGGTCGCCTCGGCGGATCTGGAACCGGTTAAGGTAGAGAGATCCTTAACTGGCTCCGATACCAATTGAAGGACCGAAAATGCTAAAGCAAGGCGACCAGAGGGGGGGTGAATGGGAGCCTAAAATTTCTTCTCGGAAATTACGGCCTCTGTCCCAACAAAATGAACCCCAAGAGCGGAGCCGACACACGTGATGTCCTCGACCCAAGAGAATGGGTGGATGTTCCCTAGGAACACAGCGGGACACCACAAAAGCTCCCTCTTCCAAATCCACGCAAGTCAACTAGTGACAGGATGGAGTTTGGGTAACCTCAACATCCCCCGAGCAACGCGAGGGGGATTCAGGCAATCTCGCAAAGCGAAAAGCCCGGTTTCTATAGAGCACAGAGTCGGGAATCCAAAGCAAAAAGCGGATCTCAAATCGGAGCTCGAACGTAAAAGATACGGACGAAAACATGCGATCACTGCACTGACCGGACTCTGAGGTGCGTCCGGTCAGTGTCGATCGGACGCGTCCGGTCAGAGAAAAACCTCTCTGGATGCTCTCTGTTCACGACTGGACTCACGGTGAACAAGCGTCCGGTCGTTACAACTAAGCGTCTGTTGACGGTTCTTAACAACATATTTCTACCGTCAACATGACCCATAAAAAGGAAGAAAGTCACATATTCTACTCACATATACCTTTACCGCTAACCAATTTCCACATGTATTGCAAAAGTATGTTTTGTAGACCATAAACTTGTATACAGGTGGAAAGCGGATAAAAAGGCGTAATTCGACACGATCAAATGCGCAAAACAATAAGAGGAATAAAAGCCCATACAAAAGTGTATCAAACTTCAACCAGATTCAGACCCAGCACAACATTTCAGGCCAAATAGGCTTTGGCCCAGCCCACGGGGGCCCGGCCACCCCCTGGTGATGTCACTTGTCCACCGCCTTTGCAGAGGCGGTACAATCAATGTCCCTAGGCGGTGCTGGGTGAAATTTGCAGCAAACCCCCTATTGAACCGACCTAGAACCCCAATATAAGCATGGGGAGAGGACCTCTCAAGATATCAAGTATCAAGATACAAGAGAAGATGTAGAGAGGAAGAGCTTCACTCATATCCTTAGCCTCTAGGTTAGGAATAGAATAGGGAGCGAGATAGAGAGTAGAGTAAGAGAAGTAGCAAATAACCGGCTTCATCCCCTAGTTGCACTAGTCGGGAGGCCGAAGTATTGACTACTTCCTGCGCTGTACCTCTTCAACCCGACTTACTACATTGGAGTAAGAAAAGGTTGAGTTCTACTTTTGTTCTAGTAAGTTCTTGAGCATTGTTATCTTGTTCTTACAATCTTGCGGGTTCGTTGTCCATCTTTTGGTGGATACTCTAGTAGAGGAACCTCTGAATCATTTGGAGGGGTTCCTGGCCAACGCTAGAGTTGTTGCTAATAGCGTAGACGTGGTGTCTAAGCTAAGAGCTACCCTCGTTTGCCTCGTATCCCACGGGTGAGGGGTCGGCGGCAGGTGGTGACAGCCCTGTTTGCCCTTAGTTTCCCCCACGTTCGGATACAACGTAGAGCTATAGGCCGGAGTTACTTGGCAGACCAGGTATAAGCCGGTGCCCGAAGTAAGGTTGTGAAAACACGTTACCTTGTTTGAGGCTTCTAAGCTTTAGAAGAACCTCGTTACCCAAGTCGTTCCCCTCTTTTCTCTCTAGGGTTTATTAGATCCGTGACCTTGAACACTTCCGTTCCCTGAGAAATTACGATACCCTGAATACCACCGGGTGAAGTGCTACAACGGTATCTTTCGAGCGCTTGCGGACTTTGCTGCTTCGCTAAGAAATACCAACAAGCATTTCTGGCGCCGTTGTCGGGGATAGATTCAAACCCTATTCTTGGTAGCGACGCTAAGAAGTGTCAACAAGCATTTCTGGCACCGTTGCCGGGGATAGAGTTTATCTCTACTCTTGGTAGCGACGTTAGTAAGTGTCAACAAGCATTTCTGGCGCCGTTGCCGGGGAACAGTTGTCGTTTTTAGTCTCTGAACCTAGTTGCCCATGTATCCTTGTGTTGAAAAAAAATCTTTATCTTTTATCCTATGAAACACAAATACCATTCCCGTAAACCTACCACCATGAAGCTGGATTCAAAGCCAAACCCTTTTTGCTTCATCAGAGGAGTTCCACAACCCAACCACACCTTGTTTGAGGAGGCAAATTGCTTTTTCTCGTTCATTTCACACTTGGGTGAAATTGAACGACCTCTAACCTCGCTCAAACCAAAGTCATGTCCCTCTGGCCTAACATTGTTGTTCTCGATGGTGGCCGAGAATCAACAAGTGGTTCTGCATGACACATCTTTGGAGAATAAAAACTCCCCTGGCAAGGACATGCCCGAAACAACAACCCTAGAGACCAAACCAGATTCCACTTTTTGAGCATGTTAACCTTACTTTTGAGACGTCTCATGTTCATGCTCACCCATGGAGTCTCTAGAGTTTGTTTTGTTTTGGACCTTATGCATCTATGTGGATCACAACCATTCCTGATTCTTGTTGTCTAACTTTTCGAGAGGATGGTTGTGGATGCCTATGTTTTTCATAGACATTGCAAACCCCGTAGTCGCATGATGATGGTGTTGACCTTGCAGCTTGAACGCTTGTGCTCAATGTTCGGTGGTGTAGCTGGGAACTACACCACCATTAATAGCTGCAAGACGAGATTCCCATGGTCAAGCTTATGACCCTAATCAAAGCACTGCCGGGAGATACCCCCGGATCATCATAAAAAAAATCAATCAACAAATACAAGATCATGTTGTCAAGCTAGAATGCACCCTCGGGTATTCTTGGTCGATAACCATTTCAGGTTGAAACTAAGAAGAACAAGGGACAGATGAGGCACTACAACATGGAGCTACATCGACCACACAACTCTGATGTTTTGGGACACACTCAAAAGGAGACCCCGACCTGACACCCTTGACTTTTTCACAAAAAGTTCAAGTGTGGGGGAGGACGACAAGAACATCATGTTCCATAAACACTAAAGGTTATGCTAGCTCACCTTGCAAAAAAAAGGACTTGGGCCATCACAAACGCCCATGTGCCTTCCAAAAAAAATGAAAAAAAAGAGATTGAAAAAAAATATTTATATATCTATAAAAAAAAGAAAATGGGAAAGGAAGGAGGAGCAGAGTGGTCTCATCATGATCCACCTGACTCCACCTCGTGCATACAAGTCATGGTACATTTATCATCTCATACAAGACTTGCATCGCCATATTCCACGACCTTTGCTGATGACATCGAGGCCCATGGTCTATACACATTACTTGTGTATGTGTGTGTGACCAAAGCCTTGGTGCCCACCCGAGTACGATCTTCAAACCTCCGCTACAGCTGGTTCAAAATTCAAGACTACAGATGCTGCCGATAAAACACACTCAGGTAGGTATGCAAAGGTAATAAATGTTCACCAACCCATTTGCTCATATTTGTCCCTTTACTTCTAAAATTCATGCTTCCTTTTCTTTTGCCATATGCTCTAGTTTGGATGGATTCCGATGATACATCCATAGGCTCTTTAATTTAAGCATGGTGCTTAGGTTAAACTAGCCTCCTTTAATCAAAGTTTAAACATGGTGTTTAATTTTGATTAATGAACTTTGAGTTGTTGACATAAAAAATGAAGTAATTCTTTTGCTAGAGATAAACAAGGCTAGATTTGTGCTGCATGCTTCACCTTAGCCTTGTTTGAGTTAAAGAAGCTTGGTGAAAAAATAAACTCTTGAAAAAAAAAACTCTCTCGCTTTCTCTTTTCAAAATAATGGCAACCTTTGTAATCCATGTTCTCATGAGCTTTGTGTTTCTCAATTTCCCTTAAACATGGATATGTTCTTTCTCTCTGTTGCTATCAAAAAAAATTATAATGATAATAATAAAAAAATAATAATAATAACTTTAGCCAATAAAAAGTTAAAACTTGGGTTCCTCGGTAATCAAGCCGATAGAACCTTTGCTTGTTGTTGTTGTTTTTGTTTTGCTTAATAAAGACAGGTACAGGCACAAGTGAGGGGGAGATCTCTCGAGCATAAACTCACACGAACTCGAGATCTCCCCAACACATTGCACAACACCATCTGAACCATCATGCGAAGGACAAGTATGAATTCAACTTCTTTACAAAACTCCTTCATCTTCAATGGTGGGTTGTGGCAACTCTACTCTCGTTGTTCCTATGTTTGAAATTTAAAATAAATAAAATTAAAAACGCAAAACTTTGGACATCATATAAATTCCACTCTTATATGTGATTGTAAGATATGAGCTTCTTCCTCGTTGAAATGATGAATAGTTTGTCTGTTTTATTTCTCACCTATGCCTAGCTATAACTTAGTTTCCACCAAGATTTGGGTTTATTGGTGAATAGCTCACTTAAGAACTTGAAACTGGTGGGATGCATATGCTTACTATAGTCTAAAGTTGTTGCTAGTTATGACTTGGTATAAACAGAGAATTGCTATGACTTTGTTTTAGAAAAGCTTGATATCCGGAGAATTATTCCAAAACTTAAAAAGTCCTCACATGAGTTTAAATTCATTGAGCTTGTCAAATTGATGTGACCAATGTCGAAGATCTTGTCATGTACTTATGATTTGAGATCCACGCACACTTTCATCCATCAAAAATAAAACTCTTGTCAATTTTCTTTCTCAAAAAGAGTTCTAAGAAGGAGCTATGGGCTATGCAAAAAGAAAAAAAAAAGAAAAAAATATCCATGCCAAAGGCATGTTGGAAAAAATGGGCAAGTGCCCGCTGTAGAATTAGGGTATGCAAATACCCACAGAAAAAATGATATCCATGCCAAATGGCATGATGGAAAAAATGGGCACGTGCCCGCCAAAGTAGAATTAGCCGAAAGGATAGCCCATACTCTCGAAAAGAACTCTAAAGAGAAGAGACTTGACAAAGAGTTAAAGAAAAAGAACAAAAAAATATACCACGCACTTGCACATCTCAATCAGAGTTTATGACTTGCATCTCCTATGGTTCAGTTTGACTTAGCAATAAATGTGAACATTTGAGGAACTTACTTTGATTTTTAAAACTCCGGATTAAAGCTGCTCTAAGAACAAAAGAAAAGCATCTCTGTGAAAACCAGTCTGACATGCAGCAACCAAGGATTGGAGGAGGCTAACAAGCCCCACAGGTAACCAGGTACAAAGGGTGAGTAAAACAACCAGTATATTCAAACCCGGTAGACACTTTGATATAAACCTGGCATTAGTGAAAAATAATCGGCATGGAAGCAAACTCCTGATCTCAACCATATCCTTAGCTTTTGCTCGAGGACAAGCAAAGGGTAAGTGTGGGGGAGTTTGTTGACGGTTCTTAACAACATATTTCTACCGTCAACATGACGCAGAAAAAGGAAGAGTCACATATTCTACTCACATATACCTTACGCTAACCAATTTCCACATGTATTGCAAAAGTATGTTTTGTAGACCATAAACTTGTATACAGGTGGAAAGCGGATAAAAAGGCGCAATTCGACACGATCAAATGCGCAAAACAAGAAGAGGAATAAAAGCCCATACAAAAGTGTATCAAACTTCAACCAGATTCAGACCCAGCACAACATTTCAGGCCAAATGGGGCTTGGCCCAGCCCACGGGGGCCCAGCCAGGGGGCGGCCGCCCCCCTAGTGACGTCACTTGTCCACCGCCTTAGCAGAGGCGGTACAATCAATGTCCCTAAGGCGGTGCTGGGTGAAATTTGCAGCAAACCCCATATTGAACCGACCTAGAACCCCTATATAAGCATGGGGAGAGGACCTCTCAAGATATCAAGTATCAAGATACAAGAGAAGATGTAGAGAGGAAGAGCTTCACTCATATCCTTAGCCTCTAGGTTAGGAATAGAATAGGGAGCGAGATAGAGAGTAGAGTAAGAGAAGTAGCAAATAACCGGCTTCATCCCTAGTTGCACTAGTCGGGAGGCCGAAGTATTGACTCTTCCTGCGCTGTACCTCTTCAACCCGACTTACTACATTGGAGTAAGAAAAGGTTGAGTTCTACTTTTGTTCTAGTAAGTTCTTGAGCATTGTTATCTTGTTCTTACAATCTTGCGGGTTCGTTGTCCATCTTTTGGTGGATACTCTAGTAGAGGAACTCTGAATCATTTGGAGGGGTTCCTGGCCAACGCTAGAGTAGTAGCTAATAGCGTAGACCTGGTGTCTAAGCTAAGAGCTACCCTCGTTTGCCTCGTATCCCACGGTGAGGGGTCGCGGCAGGTGGTGACAGCCCTGTTTGCCCTTAGATTCCCCCACGTTCGGATACGGCGTAGAGCTATAGGCCGGAGTTACTTGGCAGACCAGGTATAAGCCGGTGCCCGAAGTAAGGTTGTGGAAAACACGTTACCTTGTTTGAGGCTTCTAAGCTTTAGAAGAACCTCGTTACCCAAGTCGTTCCCCTCTTTTCTCTCTAGGGTTTATTAGATCCGTGACCTTGAACACTTCGTTCCCTGAGAAATTACGATACCTGAATACCACAGGGTGAAGTGCTACAACGGTATCTTCCGTGCGCTTGCGGACTTTGCTGCTTCGCTAAGAAATACCAACAAGCATTTCTGGCGCCGTTGCCGGGGATAGATTCAAACCCTATTCTTGGTAGCGACGCTAAGAAGTGTCAACAGCGTCCGGTCAAGCACCGAGGAGACAATGAGCAGTGCCTTCAGTGCGTCCGGTCACGCGAAACCCTAGCGTCCGGTCAGTTATGCACAGCACGATCTCGCTCAGCCTTCAACGATCGGACGCACGAGGACAGCGTCCAGTCGATTTGAGGCATGCGTCCGGTCACCTCACGCGAACTGGACAACGCGGGTGTTCAACGACCTTACTCTGAGTCGGTGCGTCCGGTCGCTATTACGCAGCGTCCGGCCACCCCGACCAGTCCCCTGTTCGTTCACCGAATCGACCCGATCTCCCTCAAATCAAAAGCACTAAGGCTTAAATTTCGTGTGAGGGGTCACAAGGATGTTAGTGAGCTACTCCTAAGAGATCATGGCTCGAACCTAACTCCAAATCAGTGAATCGACGAAAACAGTGAGGAACGGGCAAGAACTTGATCCCAAAACTAAATCCGCCCGATCTATGAGTTCGTGAGGTATTAGAGAAATTCCTTCGGTAGAAAGAAGAACTCTCATGAAGCTACACAAGATGGTTCAAACGGATTTGCGAATCTTCCCTCGAAACAGAATTCTCGTGAAGATCGAAAGAGGGGAAAACGTGCAACGCGAAGAACAAAATCGCAAGACAAATTAAAGCACGAGTTTGATCCTTGGACTCAGAAGAATGGATGATTCATTAAGCACTTGGTGTTGGGCTACAAGCCACTCCTAGCAACACAAAGCTTGGATGGCGAAAAGCTCAAGAACAAGAGCCAACTCTCCCTAACCCTAGCCTTCTCTCACAAGCACAAAATGAGAGAGACACCACCGAGAATTCCCCAAGGATGGCGGCTGCCCTAGCAGCCCCCTTCATATATATAGGAGCACGTCCGATGACCAAAACGCCCTTACATTAAGAACTCGTCCCAATTACCCCCCAGGGGTAAAACCGTCCAGACTTGACAGTTTCGATCCGACGGCCACGCCCGCACATCCGGTAGCTTCGCCTCGACGTGACCTCCCTGATGTCGCCACGTGCCGTCACATCAACCACCGCGCCTTCCTCGTGGATAGCTACGCCGCCGCGCCAGCCTCTCCACGCTGCCACGCGTCGACCGTCCTTTCGGACCAACCCCCAGTTTTGAGGCCCAAACCGGGAAACCGTCCACCCCGAGTTTTGGGGCCCAAACTCGGAAACCCGCACGCCCAGGTTTTGAGGCCCAAACCTGGCAAAACGTCCACCCCGAGTTTTGAGGCCCAAACTCAGAAACCCGCAAGCAAGCCAGGTTTGAGGCCCAAACCTGGAAACCATCGATGGTAGCTTTTGAGGCTCAGCTACGAACCGCACCGTTGACGGGGTGTGGTTCGCACACCCGACCACCGGCACCGATGCCGATGCATGTCCAGCCTCCACGCCGGGCACAACGCCTTCGCCTCCTTCTTGACTGGCCGACGGCACTTGCGCCGCACGCAAGCCGTGTCCGACCTCCCGCCAAGTGACACGACTCCAGCGTCTTCCTCCCGACTCGGCCGATGCATCGCACATCCCCATGTGCTCTCGCTCGCCGATGCCACGTGCCAGCTACCATAGCTGGTCCTCTGGCCCTCTGGTCCGTCAGTCCAAGCCTCACGTCCGCCCTTCACCGCTCTGGGTACATCGGCATGGCACGTCCGCCGCACGCACGCCCATCCTTCACGCTCCCGATCCGTCGGCACGGCACGTCTCTACTTGACCTTCACCTCGCCATAGACCACTGTATCCGAGCTCCGCAACTGCACATCAACATAGCCAAGAGACACATGTCGCACACGCACACCAACACATAAACACCACACAACTCAACGCCACCGGTTAGTCATAAACATTAAGCGCATAGCGAGATATAGACTCAACCGGGTAAAAGCCTTAAACCTTCCTCATCAAAGTCAATCATTCATCATATGTGTTCTCACATTATGCCATAGCGTGCACCATATGTGTCATGCAACAATGACCATTTTTCTAGGCTCTCCTCTTTAATCCACTCTAAGAAACGCTTTAAAGACCTTCCCCCTTACGGCGCCGAGTTTTTCTTTTTGCCTCAGTAGGATCGGGAGCAAGGCCTTGCGGCTCCTCCTCTCGTGCCACAACTGGTTGCCGCCGCAACTCTTTCATGTGGCTTGTGGTGAGCTCATCTAACTGTTGCCAAATGAAATCAATTTTTTTTCTGGTTCTGCTTGCAGAGCCTCTTAAACAGGTCCATCAGACGCTTACTTCTGAACTATTTGTAGAAATTACTAGCCAAATGCATCATGCACCACCAACTTTGTATATTAGGCCACTGGACCTCTGCATCTCTACCACTCTTCAACTTCTCCACTGCATTTAATAAACCTGCATTGCGATCATGCATCACACAGACATTCTCCCTTTGTTGTGCAAGGGCACGTTTGAACAGCTTCAAGAACCACAACCAACTTTCATTGTTCTCTGATTCGACAAGACCGAAAGCAATAGGCATGACTTGATTGTTGCCATCAACACCTATGGTTGTTAGCAACGTACCCCTATACTACCGAGTTAAGAAAGTACCGTCAACACAAAGCAGAGGCCGGCAATGCTTGAATGCTTGTACCATAGAAACACCAAAAAGCCCGCTTCAGAATACGATCTCCCTCTGTGTTCATGTAGTCATCAATATCAATTATAGTACCAGGGTTTATCCCTTGAATGGTTGCTAGAAGAGTCGGTAGGTGGTGATATGAGTCCTTGTAATTACCGAACCTCTTCTCCAAAGCCAGCTGTTTTGCTCGCCAAGCCAAGTCATAACTAATCTCATAGCCATATCTGTTCTGAAAATAGCAAGCATTATCCGAAATGGAGACATGCCAACTTTCTCAACTATCTCGCCGTATAGCATGTTTGCCACAAATTCTGCAGTCATGTTCCTATGCTTCTTCAGCGTTGTCTGCAATAGGCAGTTGTGTGGTTCGACAATAGTGGCTATGAAGTTGCTCTCCGTACATGGCATATGAGCATGAACACGACAAGAACAACCTGGGTTCACACACTTCACATCCCAGGTAGTGGGGTTAGAAATAAGCACCTTAAACTGCCTCTTTTCAGAAAAAGCCCACTGTCGAACTGCGTGCTGTAGATGAACCTTGTCGTGAAACATCTGCCCTTGACTAACCTAAATTTTTGAGTACTCCCATAAAGAATGATGGGCATCATCTACCATCATGGCATCTGGTGCTATGTGAGCCCAATCCTCAGGTATATCGGTCTCGTCATCGAACGTCCTCCCTGCAAATTCATCCACGAACGAGACATGCTCTGCATCGTCATCCTCCATCTGCTGCATAATTCTTTCGTCCACCTCACCCTGGTCAGCTTCCCTGCACATACCATAGTCTTCTATTTTGCAATCCTCTGCCGTGTTCGGTACAGGCAGAGGATCACAAACATTGGTTTGCGTAGCATTTGGCTCATATAAGTTGTCCTCTGCAGCACTATGTTGTTTCTCTCACACTGCATGTCGTCATCCACAAAGTCTGCTCCTGTGTTGCTACTTTCACCGTGCATGCCACCGTCCACGAACTCAACAAGCATTATGTTGGCATAATGACGCTCCAACGCCTTCGACACGAGAAAATGCCACTTCTTCGTGTTACTTGCCTCATACAACACCCACTTCCATCCAGTCTCTTGCTTTTTAGGCACCAACAAGCTTATCCTAAACCAATGCTGGGAGGGCGGTATACAAAAGTATTCATGCAGACACGCTAATACTTGGTTGCGGCTATAATTTAATGGTAAATTCAATTCTGTGTCAAACAACTCGAAGTCACTAAGGTCTACCTCGTTGTCCCCATATATGAATTCACCTTTGCAACAGTAAATTCTGAAAGGGACTAAATCGATCGACATTCCTGGTATAATTGCGCAACATAACGTGTCAGTGATTTCATTTTATGTACGAACGTACTCTAACTACAAAAGAGTAATGTACAAATTACATTAAATAATCCTAAATTAACGTAATCCATCAATATAAATAACCAAAACTCTAAATAAATCGAACCATATAACATAACTAAAAAGCTAAGACTACAAAACTATAAGTAGATTATTTAAGTAAACTAACTACACAAATGCTAAAATACCGTAATTCGTCAATACAAATATCTAAAACCACAGATATACACCGTACCTACACAGAATTTAACTAACATAACTTATCTAAAGCAGAGATCTAACCTAACTACTCTAACTCAACTAGCTATTTTTCAATCTAAATACTACAAATATAAATAATTTAACTTATTCTAAATAAAACTAAGTCATCTAAAAAATTAGTCAACTAAATAAAACTAAGTCATCTAAAAAATTAGTCATCTAACTAAATCATGTAACTTATTGTAAACTAATTACACTAACTAAAATCTAACTATACTAACAAAAAAATAATTTAACAACTACTAAAAAAAGAAAAAAATACCTCAAACGGCCGAGCGGAAGAGCGACGCGCCGGCGCAGCTGCCTCCGGCCGCCGGTCGGCGGGGAGCAGCGAGGGCCCCGGGAAGCCGCCGCGCCTGGCCTCGAGCGGGCACCGCTCCGCGCCGCCGAGCGCCTGTGAAGCGGCGGAGGGCTCGCCCAGGCCGGCGTCCGCGCGAGGAGAGGAGAGTGAGGTGGCGAACGAGAGTGGGAGGCGACGGCAGGGGCAGGGAAGAGATGTGGGCTTAGGTGGTGGGGCCCATCGGTCGGTGGGGAGCCAATAGGGCTCAGTCGGCCAGCAGGCAGCCGACAGGGCCCGCGGCCCACCGACAGCCACCGACAATCGGCTACTCGGCGGCTGACTAGGCCCTGTCGGCCATTCAGCGGCCGATAGATCCTCTATCGGCTCCCCACCGGCCGACAGGCCCCCATCTCCACAATTTCTCCAACTCAGCTACTACTTTTGCAATTTTGAATAAAAAAATATTATTTCAAAAAAAATTCCATTTCATCTTGTATACACTATGCATTTTTCAAGCTTTATGTCTATAGTTTCTAGAATGATCTTATGCTTTGATTAGTGTATGCTCCGATGTTTTATGATGCTTGTAGCTTAGGCTCTCCTTGATCACTGATATATGTTATGAGCTGAGCTACTTTTCAGAATGGTGAATATACATAAAACTTGAAACTTGTTCACCATTGATATTGGCAACTAGCATGTTTAGAAAGTGTTGAGGTCACTTATGCTATTTCTTATATGCTAGGTTGCTATGTCTCTAGTTCTGAGTCTTTCACTTGCTTGGTGTGTTCATAATCTGCTTAAAATGAACCAAGTTGAAGTAAATTAAAAGATCGAGATAGGATTGCTTTGTCAACACATCACGGTATCGAGACTGTTTCTCATTGCACCTTGAGTTAAACTTGAGCCGTGTAGTGCAAGACCGAAATCGATGCTTCAAGCTTCTGATTGCTTATGCATAGGCTTAGCTCGGTTGAAAAGTCAGGCTTTGACAAGCTTTCAACCTCTCACAATCATATGCTGAAATCTGAACTTGTGTAATAACCGCTGCAAATTCTCCGATAAAATGTGAAAAACACAAGTCTATGTTTCATTCTATAGCATGATGATTGAATTGTGCTAGGGGTAGTTCACCTTGCGTACATGTTTAGCACTTCTTTGACTTCCTGTATATACATGTTCAGTGCTATTTTGATGGTGAATCCCCTTTTCTGAACGACTTAAAACTCCTCACTAAGCTTATGTGTTCATATTTCATATTTCTGTGATCAGTCTGAGCCTTTGCTCGCACTTTTTGTTGTTGCTTAGTAATCGGATCAGCACACTTTAGAGCATTCTTTCACTCTATTGACTATATACCTGAAGCTGCTGACATGCATTTTTGACTCATATGCATTTGCTTGGTCCGATAGGCATGGCCTAGCTCCGTTTCGCTTGTTTGAGCTCTTTTCCCTTCTCTTTGGATTGCAAATTGCCCCAAGGGGGAGAAGTTTTGCTGAATGGTGACAATTTGCAATTTTTGTGCTTCACTTGTTGAGGGGGAGTTCTTTAAGTGAGGGGGAGATTTTCCGTTTTGCTTTGATTGGATCTTCATTTGGTATGGAGCTTTTTAGCTAGTTGCGTCGAGCCTTTGTGCCTCTGTCTTGAGGGACTAGCTGTTTTCACTAGATTTTGGCTTTTTTGGTATCGAGCTTTCTGCTAGTTGTGTTGAGCCTATGTGCCTCTATCTTGAGGGACTAGCAGTTTTTATTTTCTTATGTGATGTTTCAGCCTCAATTGGTATCGAGCTTTCAGCTAGTGGTGTTGAGCCCTTTTTGCCTCTTCTTGAGGACTAGCTTGATTTTGGCTTGGTTGCATCGAGCCGTTGCCCATGTCTTTGGGAACCAAGTCTTTTGCTCTCTGAGATCGAGTTTTGCTATTTGATGAGTTGTTGCTCCGATCCTTTGCTTGGTTGTGTCGAACCGTTGCCCAGGTCTTTGGAAACCAAGCTTTGCTTATCTTGAATTGTCCTTCTTCGGCTTTTACCTTGGCTTTGGACATCTCAAGTGAGTTTTCTCCTTCTATCTACTTCTATTTTTCTTTTCTTCTTTGATTATGGTTACTATGTGTTAACACCAGATTTTCGCACGCACAAGCTTATGACAGGTGGGCCCAATCGGCAGTGAAAAAGGGATTCAGCGAGCGACCAAGTGGATGGTTAGCCTTCAGAGTCTTCGGCAAACGTCTATGCGGTCGGCTATTTTACGAGGCGATGACTCCATTCGGGAATATAGATATGGCAGGTAAAAGCCGGCCTGCACGGAAGACACGTGGCGATGAAGGACGCCGAAGAGAATAGGAATAGGATTTGTGTCTTTCCAAATTTCATTGTATAAATCGTAATCATCTAGGACTCGTGTTTCGTCCAGGGTATAAATATAAGCCCTCGACCATTGTAAAAATGTTCACAACCATATCAATACAAACTGGCCCCGTGCCATCTTCGAGTCCTTAGTCGTGTCGTCGAGTTCTTCGAGAGGAATCATCGATCCGTCGACCTCCGTAAGTACCGGCAACCTTGTTATCATGTCTAGTATCATGCGGTGGATTTAGATATGATGCAAGTAGTCTCGTATGTTAAGCTTAGTATCGTGCGGCGGATTTAAGTTTATGACGGGAGGTTTTTGCTTATGCCTTGTATCGTGCGGTGGATTAAGTCATGGGTAAAAATAGTTATCGGCTCTATTAGATTTGGCAGATCTGATAGATTCATTAAGTTATCATGTGTTATGTGTTTTATCATTTAATTCTTGTAACACTCTTTTGCCCAATCTAGATTGATCTTTGTTCGGCCCTATTTCACAAGCTTGCTTGTGCTTTTCGTTAATCATAAGATCATGATGGCCGAATCAACTTTCTATCTAGATTGTTACATGTTGTGGGTTAATACATGTCAATCACGGTTAGGCTTTGATGGAACTGGGTATCGTGCGGCAGATACAGGTTTTAGATTAGTTTAATCATGTTTTGCTTGTATGTTCCTTTCATGGATCCCAACTCGGTTAGTTTGCCAATTCTGGTTAAGCTTACGTGAGTAATAAGCTTTTATAGATCTGTTCAAATACATGCATGCTTTTAGCTTGTTATAATTAGATTGTATATCATGCGGTGGATTAATCTAATTATAAGAAGTGGTATAAACTTATAAGAAGTGGTATCATGCGGTGGATTAGCTTTGCTTGAGTTTATGCTTGACGGGTTTATGAAGACTAGACGTGCGGCAGACTAGTTGGATTAACTTATGCATGTGTTATTTGAATAGATTTATATTTGCAAGTTACCTGTTTACAATGTTTTAATGATACCTTTCACCTGTTCAAGCATGTCTCTCTTTACATGTGCATTCGGCAGTTAATATGTTTTACATGCTCTGTTCTCATGTTAGCCGAATGACTTTATAAACATGCTCTGACAGACAGCTTCTATAGCTATGTGCCGTCATGATTGGCTTTCAAAGCCGTACATATGGAACTGTCTGGTCTCACCCGGCATGTTCCATTGGTATTCTCACAGTTTTATCCCTTGTTGGTTTTCAGGTCAAACCGACTGGCACGTCTCCGGATTTGACACACTCCGGGCACCTGATTGTAGCCAGCTTTTTCGGCTTGCTGTGTGTGAGGCGCGGCGTGTCACGTTTTGCGCCAACACACTTTTTGGCACGCCCGATGGGACTACTCTGTTTCAAAATGCCTGAGATCAGCGACGATCAGGTCCTGGATGTGACCGTGGATGACTTGCCGTCTGATTTGAAAAGTTTAGTGCAACAAACTTGTGATGAGCTTCAGAGCAAGTGCCTGATGACTTTTTCCAAGAACAAGAGCGGCATGGTCTTCCAGAAACAACCGTTCCCAAAGATTCTTCCTCACCACCAATCAGAGCCATCCGACGGCACTGAAGAGGAAGATATTCAGAAGATGACCGGAATAATGTACAAAGTTGTATCGAAAGCTATGACCAATCATCAGTCAGCTTTCTTGAATACCTTTCGTGTTGTCATTGTCGGTATTTTTGGTCCATCAGTGGATAAACGCTTTGAGGAGGCCGCTGGTCCAATGCAGAGACCGCTGTTGTTCCCAGTACCTCAACGTCGAAGGATTGCCGAAGATGGCGGAACTGGCACAAGCACAGGTGGGATAGTCCCTCATGAGAAGCAACAACCTCCCCAAACTTATGGCCAGCTCACATTCGGCACGACGGGGAATGTCCCGCAATCTGCTTCCAGGGTGTCTCCTGTAGCGAACAGGATACAAAGGAGTATGTTGGGAGATGGATATCAGGAGTTTGTTGATTATAACTCGATCAATGCTATTCCGAATCCAGGCTACAGGAGTTCAGCAGGACCACATCTTGAAGGACAAACTCAAGCGGCTCCTGATTCAAGTATTGACCTCATCATGCATAAGATGGCTGATATGATGCAAAATCAATTCGGCCTAAAGCCAAAGAATCAGCCATACACTTACAAGTCTCCATACCCAGAGTGGTACAATCGGGTAGCGCTTCCTTCAAGAGTAAAACCCCCTACTGATTTTGCCAAGTTTTCAGGCCAGGATGACACCAGCACTATAGAGCACATCAGCCGATACTTGATGCAACTTGGAGAGGCGTCTGCGGATGAAGCTTGGAAGATTCGGTACTTCCTGTTGTCATTGACAGGACCAGCCTTCTCATGGTTCACCTCTCTGCCAGCGAACTCCGTTAATACATGGGCAGAGTTGGAACAGAAGTTTCACGCGTATTTCTTTACGGGTACCAGTGAGAAGAAGTTGATCGATCTCATGAGTCTGAGGATGAAACTGTGGCAGAACCTCCTGAATTAAGTGGCCCACATGCACCCATCATTGTCCTAAAGACTTCTGATTGGTGTGCACGAGTTCCAAATGACTCAAGAGATCTGTTGGGTGTCCTCAGGAAACCCGAATCATCCATGTTACATTCTTTTCAGGAATTCCCTCGTCAAGCATCACAGTATTACAACAGTTTTATAGATAAGTAAATCAAGATAGAGTAAAAGCGGAAAAGTTATATATCATAGATTGAAACTTAAAAGTTTACAAACCATAAGTATTTGATACATAAAGGTTCGGAACTTTATATCACATATACCACACAACTTTTTGTTACTTGCCCAAGGTCAAACATCAGAGTCATCATCACTCTCCTCCACAAGAGTGAAGAAACATTGACCACCAAAAGGATGATCAATAAACTCACCTGCAACAAAGGTTAACAAACCCTGAGTACAAAAGTACTCAACAAGACTTAACCGACTAGAAAAGAGAAGAAGACTCAGGTATGAAGGTTATAGGGATTCAAGGTAAGGCTTTAGCAGATCAAAACATTTCTTTTGCATAAAAGCTTACTAATAGAAAAATCCTACTTTCAAGTTTTAACTCAAGATTAAATTTCATGACTATCTAAAGATTCTCAAACCTTCATAAGCATACCACATCTTTAGTTCTCATCTCATAAAGATCCAATTATTACTACGGTGCAGGTCAGTGGATTGAGGCTCCATATCCGAGGAAACACGGCGATTCGAATCGATTAAACCCAGCTGGGGATTCAGTACCACATGACATATGTAGAACTTAATCTTGCATATGTCAACCCTATCTATAGATCCTCCCATACAAGAATGGGTCCAGCGTCACCCGAGAGTACAGTACACCTCGAACCCGACTATCTCATAGTCCCGAGGGTACACGCTACTCTCGCCATCTCTCCACTCCCAGTACGCGGTTGGCCGTTCTCAAGTATCGGAATAGCTATAGACGAGGCTTACCACCGCATGTAGGCTGTACTCAAAGGTCTCAATCACAGCAGGCCAACAACGATAAGGTCCTATGTTGAGTAACATTACAACAAGACTCCATTCTTGATGTAAGTTACTGTAATTATCATGTTGTCTCAAGATTCATTATTCCATAATATAACAACCATTTTTAAAAGCACCTACTATTATTAAGTAAGTAAAGCATGACTAAGCATACTAAGTATTTTCATAAAACGGGTATCAAGGTTAAATATTGGAATCATCAGGTCGGGGTAATGCATTAAAATGGGATTCACTCAACTCCTATTCACCTAATGCATCATATTAACTCAAGTGATATAAATAACTTTATAAAAATACAAGGATAGGTTTAATGTCCGGGGCTTGCCTTGGTGATCAGCGAAGTCCAGTGACTCAGAAAAACCAGAAGGACCCAAACACTCAGGAGAAAACCACTGTGGATCAGATTCTTCTGAAACGAGATCTACACGTAGAAGTGTATATGCATGATCAACGAGATGCTCA
This sequence comes from Coix lacryma-jobi var. lacryma-jobi, assembly GCA_009763385.1. Classification (NCBI taxonomy): domain Eukaryota; kingdom Viridiplantae; phylum Streptophyta; class Magnoliopsida; order Poales; family Poaceae; genus Coix; species Coix lacryma-jobi. The sequence goes on from CM019831.1 coordinate 46,826,334, forward strand.
TGACAGGATTAAGACAAGGTACATGTTCTTTGAATAATAACAAACAAACTTAACTACCTTGAGTACAACTTTCCTTCATGATATAAAAACAAACTAACTTAGCTATCAAACTACATTTTACTACTAAGCAAGTTTTATTATTTCATTAAGCAAGGTTATGTAGCTAATAAGCAACAAAAAGATCATTTGCATAAAGGAATCCATAGCCAGGGAGCAAATCATGCTAATTTTCCACTGGTTGTCAAACAAATCCAAAAATCACACAAATCTAAAGTAATTAACTATTTCTACTTATTTTATAAGTCATTTTAAATAGCCTTTACTATGAATAGATCATACTTATGAAACCGAGCTGAAATTAAACATGAAGGTAGATAACAGTAACATAAACTCACATGTCAAATTTCATCATTTTAGGAGAAACACAGAAAACTACATAATTCATCAAAGTTGCATTTATTAATTAAAGCACGGATATAATTATCATAGCAAAAGTGCTCAAAACACAAGTTCTATAATTTTTATATTAGCACAGATATGATATCATCTAACACATAAAATATCATAATTAACAGAGCTATAGAATAATTATAGCAAGAAGAACAAAACTAGCTACTGTGCATATAGTTATAAAAAGAAAAACTCAAAACTAAGCCTAACAGGGCTTTCGGCCCACTTCCGCTCGGCCCAACGCGCGTGAAAGCCAGCCCGGCCTGGCTCTCGCCCGCGCGCCCTGGCGCTTTTGCAGAAAAGCCCCTCGGCTTAAACGAAAACAACCCGCGGTCCCGAGCACTATTCAAATATGCCACGGACTTCGCAACCAGCCCCCTGCACTTTATCATCTTCGCAACTGCGAAGTCCCCGACTCCGGCCAGAGAGGACGGCGGCGCACCGAGTGCTGGCGAACCCTATGCTGGCCATCTCCGGCCATTAGAGACCCGACTGACGTGAGCACAAGCACCGGCAGGTCACCCGCAGCTGATAGAGCCCCTAACCCCAAACACTATCGCTCCGGTGAGGTCTGGCCACGCACGGCGGCGGACCGGATCACGGCGAGGGTATTCCGGCGAACTTGGGCCGGTAGCAAGAGAATGGAGGGGCTAGGAAGCTCCAGTAGCTCACCTTGATGCTGGCTGCATAGCTAGTTTGAGCGGAGGATGAACGGAGAGGAGAAGTCCACGAAGCAGTGACTTGCAGCGGCGAACTCCGGCGAAGCAGACGACGTTCCGGCGAGACCTGAGCACCAAATGGAAAACCATCGAGCTGATGAGTACCCTGGGGTCAAGGCGAAACAAAAACACGAGAAAGGGATAGCAGAGGATTGCCCAGATGGGCTGACCACGGCGAGGTCGAGCTCGTCGGCGTTTTCGTCCGGCGGGAAGGAAAACGGCGAGCACAAGCTCTCTGAGGCGATAGAGATAGAAAGGATAGGTTCTGGAGATGCGCAAGGAGGTAAGGAAGATATAACTACGGTCAATTTTGGATGAGGACGATCGGTTGCAGTAAATTTTGATTTGAATGGAGTTGAGCCTGTCGGTGCCTCGGTGGCAAAACGACGGCGGCGAGCTCAGGAGAAGGTGCCACGGAGCAAAGGGAGAGCGCCAGCAGCTGCTTAGCTTTGCCACGGATACGGCGCCCTACGCGCTGGCATCACTGATCAAATATCAGCTGCCCACTGCCATGAACAGAAGAAGAAACTTATCCCCCCCTTTCCTTTATACCCCTTTCGGTTATTTTGAAATTACTTTAGATTTTTGAATATAAGTTGAAAATATGTTAAAATATCAAATGCTCAGAATTAAATACTGAACATCTTTTATTTTTGCAACATATGCAAAATATGCTTAGATTTTGAATTAGGGTTTGCAAATCAAAAGGGGACATAGAGAGGGCAAAAGTGTATTTTCAAAATTACTTTTGATTTTGTATGAAAACATGAAAAACTTTATACATCAAAGTTGATCCTTATAAAAAATGGAGCAACTTTGCTTTTTAAGCAAATCCAAATTCTTTTTAGATTTTGATTTATGAAAAAGGGGACAAAACAAGATTTTTAAATTAATTAAATTATTTATTGAATTTCAACCAAATTTGAAATATAACTCAATGGTGACTTGAAACATGTTCCAAATACACCTTTGAGACATAGTACCAAGGTTTGGTCCAAAATTCAATTACTATATATTAAATTACCAAAATACCCTTTTATAGCATAAAAGCACTATTCACAACATGAGAAAGCATAAACTAGGGTTTCAAACTTAAGCACTCTTTATCAACTAAGCACAAACATGATGAATTAAACTTGTTTTTAGTGAATGCATATTTAGGTTATCAACTCAGATGAAATGCAGTGCATATGATGACATGTCAGGTTTTAGTCTGCTTAACACCAGAGTGTTACAGAAACCTGGCAAGACACCGCAAGAATATCTACGCAGATTCAGGGAAACCAAAAACCTTTGCTATTCCTTGAACTTATCAGATGATCAATTGCCAGGGATAGCCATAGCCGGCATGTTGCCGAATATCAAGGAGAAGCTATTCGGCATGGAGTTTGATGACCTCGGACAGCTATCACAACGGTTAGCAATGATGTGTAGCCAAGCCCAAGGGTTCAGAAGGAATAATCAGTTCCAGAAGGGCGATGTGGCTGCCGAGACGTATCAGGCTTTCTTAGAAGCAGCTGAATACGATGATGAAGACGAAGTAGTTGCAGCCGAGATAGTCTGGGCCAAGGAGCCGACTCAAGTCAACCAGCGGTGGCTAAGGCAACAAAAAGGTACTTATGACTTTGATGTTTCCAAGTCAGATAAATTATTTGAGTACTTATTGAAGGAGGGACGCATCAAGTTGCCAGAAGGCCATCCTATGCTGCACCCTGAAGGGGTCAAGGACAAGAAGTATTGCGGTTTCCATAATACCAAGTCCCCACTCTAAACGATTGTCGAGTGTTCAGAGTGCGGATCCAGAAAGCTATCCAAGACGAGCATCTGAGGTTTGAAGGGAAGATGAAAGTTGATGGTAGCCCTTTTGGACAGAATACTGTGTCTTTCTCTGTTAATATGGTTAACGTAGCTGACTCCAGGGGTAAAAACAAGGCGAAAGTGTTAACCTCTGATAGAGCGAGAGAAGCTGGTGCTGTTGATCCTGATCGACAAATCACAGATAAAGAATTTCAGCAAAAGGTTCAGTTCCAAAATAGCAAAATAGCCGGGTGAACGGGGTGAAACCTCCGGGCCCAGGGTCACGTCGCGTATTTTGTTAAACAAATGGCGTCGAGAGCAGGAACAGTATCAGACACAGAGGTTTTATGAAGAAAAGAAGTTCCTAGAGAAACAACGAAGGTACAAAGAAGGAATATATCGAGAAGAGCAAGAAGATATGAGGGAGCAAGAACAGTCTCATTGGGAATGCTCGTTCTTCAAGTATTGCTGGAACGAAGGCTTGAAACTGCCTGCCAAGAACAAGTGCCCTGAATGCAGTGATCAGTATTCTGAATATAGGCAGTCTCGAGTCTGCGGATACATGGGTGTATGCCGGGTCTCTGAGTGATGAGTGATTGTCAACTGGGATGGTGCGCATGTTCTTTGGCTTGTGTTGTGCAGGTGTCGAGCCCGGATGCAGTGATCGAAGGTGAGGTGAAGGTCAAGTAGAGACGTGTCGTGCCGATGGACCGGGAGTGGTGAAGGGCGGACGTGAGGCTTGGACTGAGGGACCAGAGGCCCGAGGATCAGCTGTGGTGGCTGGCGGCCTGTGACAACGACAAGTGAAGAAGTGCGGTCATGTGTTGCCTGAGTCGTGGACTCAGGGACACGTGTCGGTGGACGGGGTGCACGGGAGCTGCATCCCATCTACGACATCGGTTTGGTGGTAGAGCCAGGGAAAAACCATCGGATGGACGGTTTCCAGGTTTGGGCCTCAAAACCTGGGCGTGGACGGTTTCTGAGTTTGGCCACAAAACTCGGGCTGAGGGTTTCCGAGTATGGCCACAAAACTCGGGCTGAGGACGGTTCCAGGATGGGCCTCAAAACCTGGGCGATGAGGGTTTGCTGAGATTGGCCTCAAAACTCAGATGCTGGTGGGCTGGTTTCCGGTTTGGGCCTCAAACCGGGGGTTGGCTGGAAAGGCTGGTTTCCCGGTTTGGGCCACAAAACGGGGGGTGCAGAGCGAGGGCGGCACGTGGCGGCGATCTGGAGGTTGCGTCGAGGCAACGCTTCGAGTCGAGAGGGCGTGGCCGTCGGATACACCTACCACCGAGTTGGTCCAGAATAACCCTAGGGTTTAGCTGGTTCGCTCTGTAATTAGAATAGAGAGGGGTAGAGTAGGAAATAGACTTAGGCTAGACTTAGGATAAGTAGTCGGGGAGACACCCTCCTCCCTCTATCTCAGTCATTTGCTCTTTCGCACTTAGGGTTTCCTGCTCTCCCATCCCCTGTTGTAGCTAGCTGAGATCCGCAGAGAGACTTGCCTCTGTGTACTGTTGATTTGAGGAAGTGAGGCCGTATCCTCACCTTTGCAGTGCAGATCGATGACTTGATTCGTGTTCTTCGCGTTCTTCGTTTCTTCACGATTTTCCCGTCACTCGATCTCCCTCTCTAGTGCGTCTTTGCGAAATCCGTTTGAATCATTTTGTTTGTATCATTGAGGAGGTCATTTCGACCAAAGGAATTCATCTAACACCTCATGATCGAATAGATCAGGACGATTACATTTTTGTGGCGCTTTTTCCGGTCATCCACCTTCCCTTTTGATTTCCCGGTGATTTGGTTGATTTGAGCGGATGATTTCTTGGGGATAGTCTCCTAACTACCCCGTGATCATCTTCTCCAAGTTTGGGAACTTGGGATTGTGATTTGATTCGGATTTGGGAGGAGTTTGAGAAGGGCGATTGAAATCGCCCTCACTGGGCATTGGCGGACAGTCCGCCATCCCAGGCGCGGACAGTCCGCGCGTCGGGGCTGGTTCAGACCAGCCGCGGCCAGTCCCTGCTGTTCTTGGCTCGGGTCACCGGCGAACAGTCCGCCGTGCTAAAGTGCGGACAGTCCGGGACCGAGCAGGAGGACACCAGCAGCTGTGTGTTTTTGCACTTTTGACCGGCGGACAGTCCGCCACCAGAGCGCGGACAGTCCGGCCTTGGGCGGACAGTCCAGGACTCCAGGTCCGGACAGTCCGGGATCCTGCTGAGTTCTCTGGTTTAGTGCGTTTGCTCTCCCGACTTGTTTGCTTGTTTTTCGGACTTCTCGTTTGGCCCTGTTGTTGACCAAGGAACCTCTCTTGGTATCTTTGCTACTTGTTAGCATCGATATTTGGGGAGTTCTCGACGTAGCCGTCTATCTACGTTCGGGACTTGGTTTTTGGGTTGTGTTCGAGTCAGAACTTTTGGAGTTTGGTTTGCTTCTTCTTGGTGGTGCTCCGCTGTGATCTTAGGGATCATCCACCCTCTTCCAAGGGTCATGAGCATCACGGTTTCGGTCGCCCTTTCTCGGGGTTGATTTTGGGACACTTGGCCAAAGTTTCATGAGAAATTTGATTGGCTCCCATTCACCCCCCCCCCTCTGGTCGCCTTGCTAGTGCTTTCTCGGTCCTTCAGAGTCAACCGCCGTTCAATCCATGAAAGGCTTGGGATGCGAGTCCCTGAGGATGATCGGTGCTTAAAAATAAATAATTCCGAAGATCGGCAGGGAAGAGGATTTGCCGATCGAAGTTGGGCTCGCACTGAAGAAGAAGAATACCGTGAGTATGTCTGGCAGAAAGGGCAGTGGTGTCCACCGGGGGGTGAGAAGAGCCAGAAAAGGAGGAGGGTGCAACGCCTAAGGAATAGGGAGTTGGCACAGGCAAACACCAAAACAAGACGAGTTTGGTGTCCTAAAGAGAAGCCGGATGGAGGTGATCGTTCGGCTGATGCATGCATGGCTTTCTTTCTTCCATCGGAATTCATAGCTCCCGAAGGCCAAGATGTCCAAGAGGAAGTCTATTCAGATTTCGACGAAGATGAATTCCAGGATTTGTTGGCTCATCTTATTCTGGCCCAACGTGCAGTTTTTGACAAACTAGCTAAGCATTGACACCTGAAGCCATTATATATGAGGGGGTATGTTAATGGTAAGCCGTTGACAAGATGTTCATTGATGGAGGGGCTGCTATAAATATCATGCCATATACTACCTTCAGAAAACTCGGGATGTCAAGTGAAGATTTATTGAAGACCGACATGGTGCTGAGAGACTTTGGTGGTAATTCTTCTGATACTCGGGGGGCAGTTCATGTTGAATTGACGATCGTATCCAAGACCTTGATTACAACCTTCTTCGTCATTGATGGCAACGGGGCATACAATTTGCTCTTAGGAAGAGATTGGATACATGCAAACTGCTGTGTGCCGTAAACTATGCACCAGTTCCTCATCCAGTGGAATGGAGATGACATCAAAATTGTCCATGCTGATGATTCGGTGACACCCTCATGCGCTTTCATGAGGGCACCTCTCAAGTGAAATCCCGTCTCTACGAGTCGCACAAGCGGGAGTATGAGAACTTTTGACATATGCCAGGCGAGGAGAGCATAGAAAGTTTATTCGCTCGCTTTCAGGTGATTGTCAACAAGATGCGAGCTAACAAGGAGCTATTGCCTTTTGACGATCATGAGAGGGCTTTGAAGCTTTTGCACACTCTTGATCGGTCAGTGTGGGACTCAAAGGTCCAGGCGATCATCGAATCGTCTAACTATGAGACCCTCACCTGCGACGAGCTCTTTAGTAAGCTCAAGTCTAGTGAGATTGACGCCATGTCGAGGGCTTCTTATGCGAATCCTTCTGGCCCGACTATGGCTTTGGTTCTGGCTCTTCTAAACCCTCTGGAGGTTTGCTCTTTCGTCCCTCTTTTCTGTCATAGAGGACCAGCTTGAGTCGTTGGGGGATGACGAGCTAGCGATGCTCGCCAACCGGTTCTCGCGGTTTCACAACAACCGCATGAACCGTCGCTGTGGAGGAGGACGCTCAGGATGCTATGAGGCGGCGACCCCGACCACTTCATTGCCAACTGCCCCAGAAGAGAAAACACATCTAGGAAGTGCGATCATGGGCACAAGTACGACTCCGGCAAGCGCAAGGAGAAGTACGTCCCCGCGAGGCACAAGCGGAGGGGCGGCTTCGACAAGGAGTACATCAAGAAGAAGTACTTGGAGAAGGCCCAGGCTGAGCAGCGTGCGTTCTTCGCCACGCTCAGCGACGTCGACGGCTCGGATGACGACTCCGCCTGCTCGAGCGATGACGAGTCCGAGAAGAAGAAGAAGATCGAGGACAAGCTGAACGGTCTCTGCTTCTTCGCAGACGACGATGGCTTCTGCACCATGGCGCTTGGTAATGAAGTCGACGGCAAGCTGGAGCACACCCCTCAGGACGACGACGACGATGACACCTCCCAGGTATCCCTCACCCACGATGAGCTTTCTGCAGAGGTCGAGAAGCTTACTGCCGCGCTCCTTAGTCAGGACAAGTTGCCTAGGCATGCCGCTAGAGAGCGCAAGGAGTTTAGGCAGAAGTGGGAGGACACGGTGAGAGAGCTTGAGTTTGCCAAGTCGTCGTGTCGTGTCAGAGGAGAGTTGAGTGTGAGATGTGCACCACGCACATGACTGACCTTCTCACTTTGAGAGGTAAGTATGCTGCGTTGGTAGGAGAGGTGGATGAGCTGAAGGCTAGACCTTCGTGTTGGGTGCGTGCAAGACTTGTCCTGTCTTGCAATCCGAGTTGGCAGAGAAGAATGCCAAGATTGTGTCTCTTGAGGAGGCCAGCTCGGGGTAGCACTGGTGTGGCTAGGTGCGCTTTGTGCGAGGGTTTGGAGATGGAGATTGCGAATGTCAAGCATGGCAAGATGCCAAACGAGGAAGAAAACACATACTTCGGACCATCTTGTCATGGGTCTCTTGTAGTGAGCCACGACGGGATGATATCTCCTAATTAAGAGCTGGAGCCGTAGGTCTTGCTCAGGGTGTGATCTTTCTGCTTTTGGGAAGATTGGAGAGTCGAGTGGTCTGAATCCTAGTGAGAAACCCAACTCCACCACTTCTCCCAAACTTGCCAAGCTTCCACCCAAAGAGCCTCTCAAACCTAACACCAAGGATGGAGTGTTTGAGGAACCTCCGAGAGCTCCACCCAAGAACCAAGTGTGGCATCCCAAACCCAACCACCTAAAGAACAAGCTGGATACAATGCCACCTATCCAGGAGGAGTTGCCACAGAAGGGCAAAGTGATCCACACCCACAGCCATGAGTACCAACAACCCCCTTTGCGTGCGGTGACGTATCATTGTGATTTATATGGGAGAGATGGACACTTGAGCGAGTTCTGCTTTAGGCACAAGAGAGAGGCGCGCCGTGCTAGGGAGATGAACAACACGGACATGTACCATCCTTTCCATGATGTACGTGTGCCGAATGTTCAGAGGAGTGCTCCGAGGAGAGCAGCTAGGCCCAGAGGTCCAGAACCTCAAGTTCCCAGGCCTAGGCAGCAGAGAGCTCCGAGGAGAGATGCTAGGCCTAGAGGCACAGTGCCTCAAGTTGCTAGGCCTAGGCCTCGTAGAGAGCGTGCCCGGCGGGAGCCTGCAGTTGTAGGCTATGGACCCCGTGGCAGAGGCTTTGTAGTTGAGCGTTTTCCCCCACCGCGTTTTGAGTATCGCGATGGATGCTCCTCCCTTAGCGGACCACGTTTTCCTCTACGTGGTGATCGCTCCTCGCGTAGATGTGCTAGGAATGGTTTTTCTGCTAACCGTTCTTTTGAGCAGCCGGCCCAACACTGGTATTCCCCTTATTTCACTAACCCCAGTGTTGGACCGTATGCTCACCCTATGTCTTTTTATTGATGTAGGTAAAACGGTTGGAGGACATTTGGTTGGTGGATTCCGGTTGCTCGAGGCACATGACCGGAAATGCCAAGTGGTTCTCCAGCCTTAGTCCTGTTGCCGGAAAGGAGTACATAACCTTCGGCGACAATAGCAAAGGTAAGGTATTGTCTCGCGGGTCGGTGCGAGTTAATGAGCATTTTGTGTTGCGGGATGTTGCTCTTGTTTCTAACTTGCATTTTAACCTTCTTTCTGTTTCGCAACTCTTTGACGACGACTATGAGATTCATTTTAAACCGAATCTCAGTCATATTTTGGATCCTCAGGGCAATCTTGTGTGTTTGATTTCGCCCTTTGGAAAAGTCTTTCGTGCGAATTTCTCAGAGTCTTTTGGCACTTCTCGTTGTCTTGTGGCTGGACCTTCCTCCTCTGATCTTTGGAAGTGGCATAGGAGACTTGGACATTTGAGCTTCGACTTGCTTGCAAGGCTTAGTTCACTTGGCCTAATCTGAGGATTGCCCAAGTTGCATATGGAGAAGGATCTTGTTTGCCACTCTTGTAGACACGGGAAGATGGTTGCCGCTCCCCACCATCCAGTGACTCAGGTCATGACCAAGCGCCCTGGAGAGCTTTTGCACATGGACCTTGTTGGTCCGGCTCAGGTGAGCTCGGTTGGGGGGAAGTGGTATGTGCTTGTTGTTGTTGATGACTTTTCGAGATATTCGTGGGTCTTCTTTTTAGCTGAGAAGACTAAGACTTTCTCCTTTGCTCGCAATCTAATTTTGCATCTTCAGAACGAGTTCCCTTTGAACTCGATGCAAGCAATTCGGAGTGATAATGGTTCCGAATTCAAGAATTCGGATTTTGAAAAGTTTTGTAACCCCTTGGGTTTAGAGCATCAGTTTTCTTCCCCCTACACACCCCCTCAGAATGGTGTTGTAGAAAGGAAGAATCGGACCCTTGTAGAGATGGCCAGGACGATGCTCGATGAGCATAGGACTCCTAGGCGATATTGGGCCGAAGCTATGAGCACTGCATGCTACATTTCAAATCGCATTTTTCTCCAAGCTTTCTTGAAAAAGACTTCTTATGAGTTGCGTTTTGGAAAACTGCCCAAGGTAAGTTATTTTCGAGTTTTTGGTTGCCACTGTTTTATATTGAAGAAAGGCAACCTGGACAAGTTTGAGTCTCGTTCTTCTGACGGTGTGTTTTTGGGTTATGGCACTCACACTCGAGCATATCATGTACTTAACCTTGACACTAACCGAGTCATGGAGACATCAGATGTCACCTTCGACGAGACTCTCGTTTGTCCTTCTTCTCGTTTTGAGCGTGCAGGTGATCATGAGGTTGGCGAGCCTCTTTTTGATGACGAGGACGAGGGTGCTGAAGGTATGGATGATCCAGCACCCCCTCCACCTGTTGTGTCGCAAAGAGCGGCTTCTACGACGACTCACGGCCCCAACACCTCCTCTTCTTGGGGGCCGTGGGATCCGCCACCCCGAGCAGTACCATTTGTACCCGGGGAGGCACCAGCTGCTGTTGAGGGGGAGGCTACTTCAGCTCGGGAGGCGCCACGACACATTCAGCGCCAGCACCCGCCTCAGCAGATGAACGGCAGCATCGACGAACGGGTTACTCGGTCCAGGTCACAGCATATCTCTCACTTCGCTCATTCTGCCTTTGTTGCTAATTTTGAGCCCCGAGATGTTGGACACGCTTTGACGGATCCTGACTGGGTTAATGCCATGCATGAGGAGTTAGAAAATTTTGAGAGAAATCGGGTTTGGGTTCTAGTTCCACCTCCTCCTAAGTGTAAGCCTATTGGGACAAAATGGGTTTTCAAAAACAAGCAAGGAGAGGATGGCCATGTTGTTAGAAACAAGGCCAGGCTTGTAGCGAAGGGTTATAGTCAGAAGGAGGGGATAGACTTTGAGGAGACTTTTGCTCCTGTAGCTCGTTTGGAGGCTATTAGGATACTCTTGGCTTTTGCTACATCCAAAGGTTTTAAACTCTTTCAAATGGATGTCAAGAGTGCCTTTTTAAACGGCTACATAGAAGAGGAAGTGTATGTTGAGAAACCCCCCGGTTTTGAAAATCCCAAGTTTCCAAACCATGTTTTTAAACTTCATAAAGCTTTATATGGTTTGAAACAAGACCCTAGAGCCTGGTATGATAGGTTCAAAACATTTTTGCTTGCTAAGGGTTTTAAAATGGGATGTGTAGATAAAACGCTCTTTCTCCTCAAGCAAGGCAAAGACACTCTCTTGGTCCAGATTTACGTGGATGATATCATTTTCGGTGGTTCTTCTCACGCTTTGGTTGCCAAGTTTGCAGATATTATGAGCAGGGAGTTCGAGATGAGCATGATGGGCGAGCTGACCTTCTTTCTCGGGTTGAAAATCAAGCAATCCCGAGAGGGGACGTTCGTGCACCAGGGCAAGTACACCAAGGACTTGCTGAAGCGGTTTGATATGGGTGAGGCTAAGCCTCTTCCAACACCCATGTCGACGGCGACTGCCCTGGATGCGGATGTGGATGGAGAAGCAGTGGACCAGAAGGAGTACCGAAGCATGATCGGGTCGCTCCTCTACCTGACGGCGACACGCCCGGACATCCAGTTCGCGGTGTGTCTGTGTGCGCGCTTCCAGTCGTCGCCACGCACCTCTCACCGTCAGGCGGTGAAGCAGATTTTCAGGTACCTTCGTTTCACACCTGAGTTTGGGATTTGGTATTCTGCTTCCTCCACCCTCTCCCTTTGCGGTTATTCGGATGCCAATTTTGCTGGTTGCCGCATTGAGCGCAAGTCCACTTCTGGGACTTGTCAGTTTATTGGTTCTTCTCTTGTTTTGTGGTCTTCTCGCAAGCAGTCTAGTGTCGCCCAGTCTACCACGGAGGCTGAGTATGTTGCTGCGGCTAGCTGCTATTCCCAGTTGCTTTGGATGATGGCCACTTTGCGTGATTTTGGTCTGAGCTTTACTCGTGTTCCTTTGCTTTGTGACAGCACGAGTGCTATTAGCGTTGCTAAGAACCCCATGCTTCACTCGAAGACCAAACACATTGATGTGCGCTTCCATTTTCTGCGAGACCACCAGGAGAAGGGTGATATCGACCTTCGCCATGTCGATACTCATCATCAACTGGCTGATATTTTCACCAAGCCTTTAGACGAATCAACCTTTAACCGGTTGAGGGGTGAGCTTGGTGTGTGTTTCCCTTTTTAGATGGGGGAAACATTTTGGATCTTGTATAGTAGACTGACACTTTTTCATTTGTCTTTCTTTTCTTTTGCATTTTAGCATACGCAATTACATTCTGAGCTTCATGTCTATAATCACTAGAATGTAACTATGCTCTATGTAGTATGCTCCGATGCTTATGATGATGCTTGTAGCTTATGCTCTTTCTGATCACTAGTACATGTTGTGAGCTGAGCTATTTTGAAATGGTGAATTTGCTTAAATACTTAAAATCTGAAAATGTTCACCATTGAGATATGCAACTAGCATGTGTAGGATGTGTTGAGTTTACTCGTGCTTTTCATATATGCTAGGTTGCTATGTGTCTAGCTCTGAGTCATTCACTTGCTTGGTTTGTTCATAACATGTTTAAAATTTGAACCAAGTTTTTAGTGAATTGAAAAGATCGAGATGGGATTGCTTGTCAACACATCACGGTATCGAGACGGTTTCTCATTGCACTTTGAGTTAAACTTGAGCCGTGTAGTGTATGACCGAAACCGCAGCTTTAAGCTTCTGATTGCTTCGGCATAGGCTTCGCTCGGTTGAAAAGTTAGGCAATGACAAGCTTTCAACCTCTCGCAATCACATGCTAATAATTGAACTTGTGAAATTTCACCGCTGCAACTCCGATCTAAGCTGAATTCGCAAGTGTATGTTTCATTCTTAAGCATGATGATTGAACTTTGCTAGGGGTAGTTCACCTTGTATACATGATTAGCACTTGTTCAGACTCCTGTTCATACATTGCTAGTGCTATTTTGATGGTGAATCCCTTTTTGACTCAAAACTGCTCATTTCTACTCATATGTTCCTATTTCATATCTGGTGATCAGTTTGAGCCTTTGCTGAGCTTGTATGTTGTTGTTGAGTCATTGGAGTTATACTGTTTAGAGCATCTTTGCATTCTCCTGAATATATGCCTAAAGCTGCTAACTTGCATTATGACTCATATGCATGTTGGAAGGGGGAGAACCTCCCATGTTCGCACTTTTGCTGGTGCTTTTTCTGATGGGGAGAGTCTTTTACTTGATTAGTGCATTTTCAACTAAGGGGGAGAATTTGCAAATCATTGGTGCAAATCATTTGAGGGGGAGTTTTGCTGGTTCTTGCTGGCCGAAAGGCATTGGTATCGAGCCTTCTTTGCTAGTTGTGTTGAGCCTCTGTGCCTCTATCTTGAGGGACTAGCATTTTGCATTGGTATCGAGCTTTCTTTGCTAGTTGTGTTGAGCCTCTGTGCCTCTATCTTGAGGGACTAGCATTTTGCTTCGATTTTCCAATTGGCGTTTGCTAGCTGTGTTGAGCCTGTTCTACCTCTTCTTGAGGGCTAGCTTTTGCTTTGCTTGGTTGCGTCGAGCCGTTGCCCATGTCTTTGGGGACCAAGTTCTTTCGCTCTTTCCACTTGACCTTCTTCGGCTTTGTTATGCTTTTGGGTCATTTGGTCGAGTTCTCTCCTTCTCCGTCCTCCTTCTTCCTTATTCTCTTTCTATTTATGATTTGTGTTAGTAGTTGACAATGCACTCATCAAGGGGGAGATTGCGGCATGGGTGTATGCCGGGTCTCTGAGTGATGAGTGATTGTCAACTGGGATGATGCACATGTTCTTTGGCTTGTGTTGTGCAGGTGTCGAGCCCGGATGCAGTTATTGAAGGTGAGGTGAAGGTCAAGTAGAGACATGCCATGCCGATGGACCGGGAGTGGTGAAGGGCGGACGTGAGGCTTGGACTGAGGGACCAGAGGCCCGAGGATCAGCTGTGGTGGCTGGCGGCCTGTGACAATGACAAGTGAAGAAGTGCGGTCATGTGTTGCCTGAGTCGTGGACTCGGGGACACGTGTCGCTGGACGGGGTGCACGGGAGGTGCATCCCATCTACGACATCGGTTTGGTGGTAGAGCCAGGGAAAAACCATCGGATGGACGGTTTCTAGGTTTGGGCCTCAAAACCTGGAAGTGGACGGTTTCCGAGTTTGGCCACAAAACTCGGGCTGAGGGTTTCCGAGTTTGGCCACAAAACTCGGGATGAGGACAGTTTCCAGGTTTGGGCATCAAAACCTGGGCGATGAGGGTTTGCTGAGTTTGGCCTCAAAACTCAGATGCTGGTGGGCTGGTTTCCCGGTTTGGGCCTCAAAACCGGGGGTTGGCTGGAACGGCTGGTTTCCCGGTTTGGGCCACAAAACCGGGGGTGCAGAGCGAGGGCGGCACGTGACGGCGATCTAGAGGTTGCGTCAAGGCAACGCTTCGAGTCGAGCGGGCGTGGCCGTCGGATACACCTACCACCGAGTTGGTCCAGAATAACCCTAGGGTTTAGCTAGTTTGCTCTGTAATTAGAATAGAGACGGGTAGAGTAGGAAATAGACTTAGGCTAGACTTAGGATAAGTAGTCGGGGAGACACCCTCCTCCCTCTATCTTAGTCATTTGCTCTTTCGCACTTAGGGTTTGCTGCTCTCCCATCCCTTGCTGTAGCTAGCTGAGATCCGCAGAGAGACTTGCCTCTGTGTACTGTTGATTTGAGGAAGTGAGGCCGTATCCTCACCTTTGCAGTGCAGATCGATGACTTGATTCGTGTTTTGATTCGTGTTCTTCGCGTTCTTCGTTTCTTCACGATTTTCCCATCACTCGATCTCCCTCTCTAGTGCATCTTTGCGAAATCCGTTTGAATCATTTTGTTCGTATCATTGAGGAGGTCATTTCGACCAAAGGAATTCATCTAACACCTCATGATCGAATAGATCGGGACGATTTCGTTTTCGTGGCACTTTTTCCATTCATCCACCTTCCCTTTTGATTTCCCGGTGATTTGGTTGATTTGAGCGGATGATTTCTTGGGGATAGTCTCCTAACTACCCCGTGATCATCTTCTCCAAGTTTGGGAACTTGGGATTGTGATTTGATTCGGATTTGGGAGGAGTTTTGAGAAGGGCGATTGAAATCGCCCTCACTGGGCATTGGCGGACAGTCTGCCATCCCAGGCGCGGACAGTCCGCGCGTCGGGGCTGGTTCAGACCAGCCGCGGCCAGTCCTTGCTGTTCTGGGCTCGGGTCACCGGCGAACAGTCCGCCGTGCTAAAGTGCGGACAGTCCGGGACCGAGCAGGGAGACACCAACAGCTGTGTGTTTTTGCACTTTGACCGGTGGACAGTCCGCCACCAGAGCGCGGACAGTCCGGCCTTGGGCGGACAGTCCGGGACTCCAGGTCCGGACAGTCCGGGATCCTGCTGAGTTCTCCAGTTTAGTGCGTTTGCTCTCCCGGCTTGTTTGCTTGGTTTCCGGACTTCTCGTTTGGCCCTGTAGTTGACCAAGGAACCTCTCTTGGTATCTTTTCTACTTGTTAGCATCGATATTTGGGGACTTCTCGACGTAGCCATCTATCTACGTTCGGGACTTGGTTTTTGGGTTGTGTTCGAGTCGGAACTTTTGGAGTTTGGTTTGCTTCTTCTTGGTGGTGCTCCGCTGTGATCTTAGGGATCATCCACCCTCTTCCAAGGGTCGTGAGCATCATGGTTTCGGTCGCCGTTTCTCGGGGTTGATTTTGGGACACTTGGCCAAAGTTTCGTGAGAAATTTGATTGGCTCCCATTCACCCCCCTCTGGTCACCTTGCTAGTGCTTTCTCGGTCCTTCAGAGTCAACCGCCGTTCAGTCCATGAAAGGCTTGGGACGTGAGTCCCTGAGGACGATCGGCGCTTAAAAATAAATAATTCCGAAGATCGGCAGGGAAGAGGATTTTCCGATCGAAGTTGGGCTCGCACTGAAGAAGAAGAATACCGTGAGTATGTCTGGCAGAAAGGGCAGTGGTGTCCACCGGGGTTGAGAAAGAGCCAGAAAAGGAGGGTGCAACGCCTAAGGAATAGGGAGTTGGCACAGGCAAATACCAAAACAAGACGAGTTTGGTGTCCTAAAGAGAAGCCGAATGGAGGTGATCGTTCGGCTGATGCATGCATGGCTTTCTTTCTTCCATAAGAATTCATAGCTCCCGAAGGCCAAGATGTCCAAGAGGAAGTATATTCAGATTTCGACGAAGATGAATTCCAGGATTTGTTGGCTCATCTTATTCTGGCCCAACGTGCAGTTTTTGACAAACCAGCTTAGCATCGACACCTGAAGCCATTATATATGAGGGGGTATGTTAATGGTAAGCCGTTGACCAAGATGTTCATTGATGGAGGGGCTGCTATAAATATCATGCCATATACTACCTTCAGAAAACTCGGGATGTCAAGTGAAGATTTATTGAAGACCGACATGGTGCTGAGAGACTTTGCTGGTAATGCTTCTGATACTCGGGGGGCAGTTCATGTTGAATTGACGATCGTATCCAAGACCTTGATTACAACCTTCTTCGTCATTGATGGCAAGGGGGCATACAATTTGCTCTTAGGAAGAGATTGGATACATGCAAACTGCTGTGTATCGTCAACTATGCACCAGTTCCTCATCCAGTGGAATGGAGATGACATCAAAATTGTCCATGCTGATGATTCGGTGAGTGTTGCCAATGCAGAACCCATCTACTGGGAGTATGATGGTGTCGAGTGTTTCTCTGGAAGATCTTGGGAAGCAGGTCCTGTGAACGTTTTCAACAAGGACCAGCAGCCGATTCGAATGATCGGTTCTCAGAGCAATTTTTTAATAAATGATCCAACTGATTGTAATGGGAAAAGTCGAGACCAAGTTTCATGTCGGCTGACGAAGAATAAAGTGTTGGTGATGAAGCCGAAATAGGACCAATGTGTGCAAGTTTAAGTCTCGAACGTGTTGAACTTTTGAAGGGATTTTGCTAATTTCTCCATTGCCAAAACTCAAGAAGGATCAGAGGGAATTTGTATAAAGTGACGTACAACAAAAGATGTTGATGAAATTGAAGAATATATGAAGGCACTTCCATGACTTGATGATCATTTCAAGTTGTACATGGCGGCCGATAGCCTTATAGTAGGATCGGCCCTTACATTAAGCTCAGAGGGAAGAGATGAGTAGCAGCTAGCTTTAGCTGAAAATGTTAGACCCAGAGGAGGGTATTCGGCTGTAAAGAAATTTTTCTTCATATATACGTCACTCGTGGATTAAGCTTCGGCACTATTCGTTAAAATCCGAATGCGTGGAGATTGTATGTGGGACGGATTCAAGAATATTTATAGCCGATGTAAAGCATCGTATTTAGCAGAAAAAACGCTTTAACAGTTTGGAATATAGCCGATATTATTTATATCGCCTTTAGCACAGAAAAATGTTCATAACCTTGGTGACCCTGACATTTTTTCCAGTTAGCAGGTTTATCGGGAGAACAAAAAGGTGAAGTGCAGTAAGTAAGATACCGAGCGACGTGACATGGTAGAGCAAGATCTAGTCGGATAAGCTGATGTCATGTGTTCAGGAAATGTTTCTCCAGATAAATATTGCGATCGGGAAAGTCACTGAGGTATCCGTCTGCAAGGCCCATTGATAGGGAAGAGTAGTCCTCTTTGGTCCAAGAGCTCATTGCAGCTAGCCCGAGAGGAGCGCCAACATGTATCCCTTGAACAACAGCCTGATCTATGCGGCTATCTATAGCATCAAGAAAAAGCTGGCAAGAGGAAAGGGTGTGTCAGGCAAGGCAAGCTCAACCGGGGGAAGAAGGCCAAGGTTTGCTGAGGTGAATTATCAAACTCAGAATCTGGTAGCATAGAAGGGTTGAGAGAGGCTATTGGAACTATCGTTTCTAGAAAAGGAACCCGAGCCTGGCTGGGAGAAGACTTCGCCCTGGGGAGAAAGTGGACAGCGAATCAGGAATTGATGATTAGGAACAGGCTATTACAAGGGGGCAAGAGATCAATTTCCTGCTTCGTCTCCAGTGGGATGCCTGCTGTGATCGCCATTGTCTGCCATTGATGGAAACACAAGCGAAGGATTTTATCTTTGGTTCGGACTGAAAATTGAGAAGTGGAGAATTTGTGAGTCAAACTGTTCGATTGGAATCAGGAGTGATAGCCTGTCTGGAATCATGCTTATAAAACCGTGGCTTGCACGCTGGAGACATCAGACTAGAGTTTTTATAGTTTTATGGGTTGTTTTTAGGACGGGCTGAATTTTTGATGACTAGTGGGAGTCATGACTCCAGAATCGGGAAGCTGTTAAAAATCGGCTAGGAGAATGTTGGTGCATAAAGAGTTTAGTTTCGGTTGATTGTTTGGAAGCTCATCGGCACAAAATCTTTTGGAAGAGTGAAGGACCGAAAGTGCAACCAGAAAGCGACCAGAGGGGGGGTGAATGGGAGCTTCAAAATTTCCTGTCACCACTGTCCTGAGAATCAACCCCAAAAGCAAAGCCAATAAGCGTGATGTCCCACGACCCAAGAGAATGGGTGGATGTTCCCTAGGAACACAGCGGGACACCACAAAAACTTCCCAACCTAAGTTCATGCAAGTCAACAAAGTGACAGGATGGCCTTTGGGTAACCTCGACCTCCCCCGAGCAACGCGAGGGGGATTCAGGCTATTTTGTAAAGTGGGAAGCCCGATTTCAGTAGAGCCCGGAGTCTAGAATCCAACGGAAAAAGCGGATCGCAAATCAGAAACTAGACGAACGAACTGCGGATGAAAATGTGCAGATCAGTACTGACCGGACTCTGCCTGAGTCCGATCAGAGATTATCGGACGCGTCCGGTCAGTTCGAGGATGATTTTGGACCTCTATGTTTCTGACCGGACTCACTGAGTCTGAGCGTCCGGTCAGGAGTTTAGCGTCCGGTCACACACGCCAAAACTGAACAGTAGTAAGGGCGAGTCCGGTCACAGATCAGTCGAGCGTCCGGTCAAGGTCTCGCAGAACATAGCAAACGCATTCAACGACCGGACTCTCAGACGTGCGTCCGGTCACCCCGAAAACTGTTGTTCGTCCACCGATTCGACTTGAACTCACCCAAAACGAATCCTCTAGGGATCAAACTTGGTGAGAGGAGTCACAAGGAGGATAGTGAGCTATCTCTAAGACATCATGGCTCGAACCTATCCCCAAATCGATGAATCGAAGAAATTCGGGGGAAAGGAGGAAAACTTGAACTGAAACAAAAATTGACCGATCTACTAGCTCGTGAGGTTAGAGGAGGATTCCTTCGGTGGAAAGAAGTGCCTCATGATCTAGAGCAACTTGGTTCAAACGAATTCGAGAAAGACACACCAAGTAGAGAGATCGAGTGACGGGAAAATCGTGGAGAAAAAGAATCCGCGAAGAACATGAACAAAACGCGAATCACAACCACGTATTTGCAACCGTGTGGCTACCACACACTACAACAGTGAGATTACGGTCTCACTTCCTCAAAATCTCATGAACACGGAGGTATAGTTCTCTTTTCTGTGGATCTCAGTTCGCTACAGCAGGGGATGGGGAGAGCAGGAAAACCTAGAATGCAAAATAGCAAATGGCTAAGACAGAAGGGGGAGGAGGGTGTCTCCCTCTACTTATCCTAATTCTAATTCCTACTCTACCCCTCTCTAATTACAGAGCGAACCAGCTAAACCCTAGGGTTATTCTGGACCAACTCAAAGATGCTGGTGCTCCGACGGCCACGCCTGCACAACTGGTAGCGTTGCCTCGACGCAACCTCACCGATTGCCGCCACGTGCTGCCACTGCTCCGCTCGTCCTTTTCCCAGACTTCGCCCCTGGTTTTGAGGCCCAACCGGGAAACCAACCTTCAAGACCAACCGCCAGTTTTGAGGCCCAAACCAGGAAACCAGCCGACCATCGCCTGAGTTTTGTGGCCCAAACTCAGAAACCCGCAGCGCCCAGGTTTTGAGGCCCAAACCTGGAAACCGTCCTTAGCCCGAGTTTTGTGGCCCAAACTCGGAAACCATTAGCGCCCAGGTTTTGAGGCCCAAACCTGGAAACCATCCACTCGGTGGTTTTTCTGTGGCTCAACCACCAAACCGAGCCGTAGAGGGGATGCACCGCCCGTACACCCGGTCCACCAACACATGTCCCCAGGACCTCAACCCAAGCAACACCGTGCCCGCAAGTCTTCGCTCGTCGCTGTCCCAGGCTGCCAGCCACCACAACTGATCCTCGGGCCACCGGTCCCTCAGTCCAAGCCTCACGTCCGCCCTTCGCCACTCTCGGTCCATCGGCACGGCATGTCTCTACTTGACCTTCACCTTGCCATTGATCACTGTATCCGTGCTCGACACCTGCACAACACAAGCCAAAGAACATGCGCATTATCCCAGTTGACAATCACTCATCACTTAGAGACTCGGCATACACCCATGTATCCGCAATCTACCCCTTAATGAGTGCATTGTCAACTACCAACACAAATCACAATGGAATAGAGGAAGGAAGGAAGAAAGAGAGAGAACTCGACCAAATGACCCAAAAGCATACCAAAGTCGAAGAAGGTCAAGTGGAAAGACCAAAACAACTTGGTTCCCAAAGACATGGGCAACGGCTCAACGCAACCAAGCAAAGCAAAGCTAGCCCTCAAGAAGAGATACAACATGCTCAACACCGCTAGCGAGAAAACTTGATACCAAATGGAAAATCAACTGAAAATGAAGCAAAACAGAGCTAGCCCTCAAGAAGAGGCAGAACGGGCTCAACACCGCTAGCGAGGAAGCTCGATACCAACTGAAGAAGGCTAGATATCAGCTGAAAAGCATACAAAGCAAAGGTGCTAGTCCCTCAAGAAAGAGGCAAAGGCTCAACACAACTAGCTACCAAAAATGCTCTGAACCAACTGTTACCAGCTCGAAAACGTAGCAGCGAGCAAACTCCCCCTCGAGAAGTGCACACAACTAAGAAATCTCCCCTTAAGTTTAACTCGGAAGGCACAAGATTTTGAAAATGTTTTTCTCCCCCTTAGTTGAACACTCGAAGAACATATGATTTGTAATTTCTCCCCCTTAGTTGAAAATGAACCAGCAAGCAAATTTTTCCCCCTTGACAGAATAACTCCCCCTTCCAAAATGCATATGAGACAAAAAATGCAAGTTAGCAGCTTCAGAAATACAGTCAATAGAATATGAAGATGCTCGACAGAGTGCTGATCCGATGACTCATAAATTGCACAGAATGCTAGCAAAAGCTCAACTTGATCACTAAATACGAAATGAGAGTAAGTGAGCAGTTTTCAGCCAAAAGGTATTCACCATCAAAATAGCACCAACCATGTATAGACAGGAAGTTAAACAAGTGCTAAACATGTATACAACGTGAACTACCCCTAGCACAGTTCAATCATCATGCTATAGAATGAAACATAGACTTGTGTATCCAAATATTATCGGAGTTGCAGTGGTGAAATTACACAAGTTCAGATTTTAGCATGTGATTGCGAGAGGTTGAAAGCTTGTCATTGCCCAACTTTTCAACTGTGCGAAGCCTATGCAGAAGCAATCAGAAGCTTAAAGCAACAGTTTCGGTCATACACTACACAACTCAAGTTTAACTCAAAGTGCAATGAGAAACAGTCTCGAAACTGTGATGTGCTGACAAGCAAACTGTAACACCCTGATTTAATTTTCCCCAATTTAATTAAAGAATTTAGAAACTAAATAGGTTGGCTAGTTTATTGGAGGAGGAAAATAAAATTTATTTATCATTTTCATGTTGCATTCATGCCATTGCATTTTTTTTTATTGTGTGGTAAATGATTTTATTAAACCCGAATAGGGCGGATCGGTTTTATTCTATTTAGAAAAGCAACGAAAAGATTTATAAAAGTTTTGCGAAATCAAACTCAAAGTTTTATTTCCAAAATCTAGGGAAAATATTTTCAAAACTTTTGAAACTTATTTTATTTCAAACTGATTTGAAATGAATTTGCAAAAGAATTTAGAAAAGAAAAAAAAAAGAAAGCAAATGGCTGTTGGCCCCTCTCTTTTCTCTCCCTTCCGAGTCGGCCCACTCCGCCCACCGCGTGCGCGCCGGCCCGCTCCCCTCCTCCCCTCTCCCCAGCTCGGCCCGCCATCCTCTCTCCCCCGCGCCGGCCTAGCTACCCTTCGCCAGCGCAAGCCGCGCGGCCCAGCACGCCCCGCCCTCCGCACGCGCAGCACCCTGCCTCACTCCCTGACAAACGGGCCCTACCCGTCAGTCCTCCTCCACCTCCAGTGCTCGCCCCTCCCCTGTTTCCATTGCGCACCAGCCGCGACCGAGAATCCGCGCAGCGGCTTCATCCGATTCCTCCGCTTCGATCCGTATCTATCGGATTGGCGCCGCCACCACCCTATCCCATCTGCCTACAAGAGACGCCGACGCAACCCGCGTCCAGCTCTCTTCCTCCTCTCCCCGAATCGCACCACCACCACCCGCCATTGTTGAGCTCCGCTTGAAGCTCTCCACCGCACCGGTAAACCGCCACCGACCTTCCCTCCGCTCTCCGTCGAAGCCTCCGAAGCGCACCGCGACCGGGAGCTTCATCCCCGCTACGAGTCTGACTCGGGGCGTGGCTACATCGACTTCACGGGAACTGTCGATCGCCTCCGTCGTGGCTCCTTCCTCTCCGGACTACAACCGGCGCCAAGAACCCGACGGTCGACCTCGCGGTGAGCTCCTCTCTCGATCCCGCCACTTTTCACGATCTCTACCGACCTATGGCGCTGACCCGAGCGAACTCCGGCGAGCTCCCTAGGGCGCCGCCGCGTAGAGCCCCTGCGCCGCCGCGTCCAGTCCCACCGGCGCCACCATTCTCCCCCTCATCCCCTCTGCGCCGTCAGATCTAGAGCCGACGCCCAGGATTAGATCCTGAGCCCCAACCGGTATGGACCGGAGTTTAACCCAGTGGACTCGGTCCACCGCGCTGGTTTTCCCCGCGTCCACCGCCACGCGGTGCGCCGGCCCAACGAGAACGCGCCACGCGTCACCACGTGGCAACCAGTCAGCAGCCGCGCCAGCCGTCCGGCAGTTTTGCAAAGAAGCCCCCTCGTTTAGCTGAAATCAACCCCCACTCCACGATCACTGTACACTGAGTCTTGCGCAAATCGCAAAACCAACCCCTGTTCTTTTAGCAAATTGAGGCGCAGTCCTCGGCGCCGCTGCACACGCCATCGCCTTGCTGGCATGCGCAGCCAATGCCACGCGAACACCTGGCGCCACGTCGGCCACCGCGTGGACCATCCCAACCGGCTCTGGCTGTTTTGCGCGGAAGCCCCTAATCTTTCGCGGAATGAACCCGCCGTCCGCCAACCCTGTTCACTGAGTCACCGAAACCTTGTATCCTAGCCCCTGTATTTTTTTGGTAAACGAGGCCCGGTCCAGCTAGCATTTCTTTTTCGTTTTTATTTGTTTAAATTCGCAAATTGAGTTCAATCTAATTACAGTTTTGCCATCCATATTCAAATGCTTATAACTTTTGCGTTTTAACTCCGATTTGACCCATTCAACTTGCGTTAGATTCATAATTTCGTTCTCTACGCAGTAGATCTATTAGTTTACTGTTTTTATACTGTTTGTTGTACTGCTATTTATTTTGCTTTGTATGTGCCATGTATGTTGATTGGGCCAGAGAGTGCGGAGTACGAGGACGCTTCCGACCCTTCCTGTGACCCTGCAGATTCGACCCAGCCCGAAGGCAAGTGTCCTTGAACATCTTGCACCTACTTCATTTTACTTTTGGTACTAGAGTAGTTAGATCTTGTAGATGCATGCTTGTCATTAATTTGAATCCCATGTTATGGTTTACTAGATTTTGGATCTATCATCCTTGTCGCCTGTTTTGGGTTGTTCGGGTAGAAGTCATGCTTAGCCCTGCAGTCATGTTGGGAGGTAAATATTATTAATCTTGATTAATGAACTATGAAACAGGGTGGATATGGTAATTTTTGTAGTAACATGGTTATTAGGTAAATCCGGCAGGATGGAACCGTATTGGTGGTTTTGTGCCGTGGGACTCGGCAGCTGCTTTTGGTTTTGGTTCGGGGCTCGTGCTAGACATATCCTGCCTGGATCCCTAGAACCCGGTTCTTGGACAAGTAACCCGGCAATACAGCACAACCATGAGATCTGGATGGGCTGGACCTGGCTAATTAATTAGTTTTCCTCTAAGTTATGCTACACGGGGTTTGTTTAGTGGCTCAAGAGGGGTCCCTTGGGGTCGTTGACTTATGGACAGGGGAGAAACCTTAGAGTACGTGTAACACAGACTTGGAGGGACTTTGTAAAGGCCTTGCGGTGCAACCTGCTATGCACCTTGGCAGTGTTTAGCGTGACGGGACCTGCACGACTCATGGGTAACGATGTGCAACCTCTGCAGAGTGTAAAACTGATATATCAGCCGTGCTCACGGTCATGAGCGGGCTTGGACTTCTTCGAGATTAGTTGGTTATTGGTTACTGTTTCGGGTCATCTGATGGACTTCAGGTGCGGTTGCCTGATGGACTTCAGGTGTGGGTACTTGGTGCGACTCCAAGTGTTGGTTACTCGGTGTGACTCCGAGTGTGGTCTTGCTCGGTGCGACTCCGAGTGTTGTTCTTTACTACAGAGTCTGTCTATAACCTAGTAAATAGGTGCATAGGATTAATAGGATTAATAGGATGTGTCGCTTTAGGCGCTTGAGTCAAACAAAGTCAGCCTACCTTTGTTATAAGCCTCATAAGCATAAATTTCCTACACTTGCGGAGTACATTTCGATGTACTCACCCTCCTCTTTGTTCCCCTGCTACCCCACCCAGACGCTGGCGATTACGGAGACGCTGGTGGCTACGTTCACGAGGAGCCGGAGTATCCAGAGGACGGTGGCTTCGACCCTGACGACCTGTACTAGGATGGCGCTACCCCCGGTCGACCTTCCTGTGGAGATGGAGTCCAGATTTCCGCGACTACTTCAGAGTCTTCATTAGAGTTAGATGTCGAGAGAGTCTGTACTTTTCCTTTCAGACCCGAGGGTCATTTATGTAATAATATTCGATATATTAACAAAAGCATTGTTTTGATATTTACTATGATGTGGATATATGTATGAAAATTGATCCTGGCATACATATATTGTGCTCCAATTTTGTTCTTAAAATTGGGGTGTCACAGAGTGGTATCGGAGCCGTGTTGACCGTAGGACGCTACCCTAGTCAGTCGTCGAGTTTACAAAACTATTTTTAAAAGCCCCATCTCTTTTCTCACTTCTGTAGACCCTTTCTCTGCTGAAAATTCAAACTTTGTTTCAAAGTAGGTCCTCCAATAGTAGGATGCCCACCATAATTGTTTGAACTCGTAGCACGTTGATTGATATGTACTTGTGCACATGTTTTGATTTGGTTCTTTGTAATGATTGTTGGTGTGTTGCGACCGTCAGGTTGCAGCAACATCATTTGTTTAAAATATTTTACTAATCAAATTAACTAACCAAATCAGGGCTGCTATATATCTATCTATCATATCTCACTCTTACTCCTGGAAAATGTAACAGATGGTTGACACCAGGAGCAGCGCGGGTAACGCCGGTAACGCTGGCGGGAGCGGGGCAGGTGGCAACCAGCCGCCTCAGCCTCATCCACCTCCACCTCCGCCCCCGTACGACCCGCTCCAGATGGCCCAGGTGCAGAACCAGATGATGCAGAACATGGCCCAGATGATGCAGCACATGCAGCAGATGGCGCAGGCTGCTCAGGGTGCTCAGGGTGCAGGAGTCGCACCGCCACCCCGACCGGATGACACCCTCAGGAGCTTCATGACGACGCGCCCTCCAGTGTTCCACCACGCCATAGAGCCAATGGATGCAGATAATTGGATCGAGACGATTACAGGCAAGTTGCAGCTTGCCCATGTCGGGGACCTTGATAAGGCCCTCTACGCCTCGCACCAGCTTCAGGGCCCGGCGAAGAACTGGTGGACTGCCTACACCGCAGCTCATGCGGACGCCGACTCGATCACTTGGGAGGAGTTCCGCAGGGCATTCCGCGACCAGTACGTCCCTTTCGGCGAGATCAGGGTGAAGCGCCGCGAGTTCCAGGATCTCAGGCAGGGCGCGATGACAGTGCGTGAGTATCTCACGCGGTTCAGCCAGCTGTCCCGTTACGCCCCAGATGACGTGGACACAGATGATAAGAAGCAGGAGTGCTTCAGGCATGGGCTTAACCCAGGACTCCGCTATGCCCTAGCTTCAAATGAGTATTCCTCATTTCAGAAGCTGGTTGACCGTGCCTTCGCAGTGGAGAAGGAACGGAAGGACCTCGATGCCGATCGTAAGAGGAAGATGACGTTCCAGGGACAGTCCTCCGGCAGCTCTACTCGTCCCCGCTACGCTCCACCTGCTCCAGCTTCCAGGCAGATTCCCCAGCAGCAGCAGTACCGACCGCCCCAGTCCCGGCAGCCCGCTCCCCAGTACAGGCATCCAGCTCCACAGTATCAGGCTCCACCTCAGCAGCAGCAGCAGCAGCAGCCACGCCAGGCTCAGGCACCTCGCCAGGGTCTTCCAGCTCCGCAGCAGCCCCGTCCAGCACAGGGGGCAGGTCAGGTTGGCCCGTGCTACAAGTGCAACCAGATGGGACACTTCGCCAACAAGTGTCCGTTGAGGCAGCCAGCTCCACCGCAGTCTCGTCCTGCAGGCCAGTCCCAGAGCTACACTCGTGGTCGTGTGAACCACGTGTCAGCAGAGTCTGCTCAGACGGCACCAGATGTGGTGTTTGGTACGTTCCTTGTTGACTCTCACCTAGTTACAGTCTTGTTTGATTCTGGAGCATCTCATTCGTTCATATCAGCACCCTGCGCATCTAAATATAATATGAATAGAGTGTTAATGAAAAAGCATCTGCTAGTGAATTCTCCTGGAGGAGAACTGATATCGAGGCATGTGTGCCCGAATGTGAGCTTAACCATAAGGGGGGTAGTCTTTCCCACCTCTCTTATTGTTCTGGATTCCCAAGGTATTGATATCATTCTGGGAATGGATTGGCTACGCAAGTACCAGGGAGTCATTGATTGTGCTCAGAGGCTCATCACAGTGAAGCATCCAGATGGCACGGAGATTGTGTATCGAGCACCGACAAAGATGATTGAAGAAGCCAGAGCATATGAGGCTGTCGTGGTACCTGATATCCGAGTTGTCAAGGAGTTCCCTGATGTCTTCCAGAAAGTGCCAGGTATGCCACCTGATCGTGAGATTGAGTTCTCTATTGATTTAGTTCCTGGCACTGCACCTATATACAGGCGACCATATAGAATGGATGCCGAAAAGCTAGCTGAGCTGAAGACGCAGATCCAAGAGCAGCTAGAGAAGGGGCATATTCGTCCTAGTACATCCCCGTGGGGAGCCCCTGTGATCTTTGTTCCGAAGAAGGATGGAGGTCTGCGGATGTGCGTTGATTACCGCGCATTGAATGAAGCTACCATCAAGAACAAGTACCCGATTCCTCGCATTGATGATCTGTTTGATCAGTTGAAGGGTGCTCATGTGTTCTCGAAGATTGACCTGCAAACAGGTTATAATCAGCTGAAGATTCGTGAAGCTGATATCCCGAAGACGGCATTTGTGACTCGATATGGGCTATATGAGTACACAGTGATGTCCTTCGGCTTGACTAATGCCCCAGCTTTCTTCATGTATCTGATGAACAAGGTCTTTATGGAGTTTCTAGATCTGTTCGTCGTGGTGTTCCTTGATGATATCCTGATATTCTCGAAGACTGAAGAAGAACATGAGAAGCATCTGAGGTTAGTGTTGCAGAAGCTCAGAGAGCATCGGTTGTATGCAAAGCTGAGCAAATGCGAGTTCTGGTTGAAGAAGGTTGCATATTTGGGGCATATCATCTCAGAGGGTGGTGTATCAGTGGATCCAGGCAAGGTCCAAGATATATTGGACTGGAAGGTACCTGAGAGCGTTACTGAGATTCGGAGTTTTCTTGGTATGGCTGGATATTATCGCCGCTTCATTGAAGGATTCTCCAAGATCGTGAAGCCGATGACGAGGCTGACTGAGAAGGGTGCCAAGTTTGTATGGTCCCCTGAATGCCAGGCTGGTTTCGAGGAGTTGAAGGCAAGATTGACTTCTGCTCCCATCCTTGTCATGCCAGATGTTCAGAAGAACTTCACGGTCTATTGTGATGCTTCGCGACAGGGCCTGGGATGTGTGCTTATGCAGGAAGGTCGTGTGATTGCTTATGCCTCGAGACAGCTCAGGAAGCATGAGCTGAATTACCCTACTCATGATCTTGAGTTGGCAGCAGTTGTTCATGCTCTGAAGATCTGGAGGCACTATCTAATGGGGAAGAAGACGGAGATATACACTGATCACAAGAGTTTGAAGTACATATTCACCCAGCCAGATCTAAATCTCCGCCAACGAAGATGGCTAGAGTTGATCAAAGATTATGATCTGAGTATCAACTATCATCCGGGCAAGGCGAATGTTGTTGCAGATGCCTTGAGTAGAAAGGTCTACTGCAATGTGCTTGAGATCAAGGAGCAGCAGCCCGAGTTGCATGAGGAGTTGGAGAAGCTCAACTTGGGTATTCTTGGTCATACTGATGCAGTGGCCTTGGAGGTTGATTCGACCTTGGAGCGTGATATTCGAGCAGGACAGCTCACTGATGAGTACTTGCTAGAGATCAGACAGTTGATCAAGGAGGACAAAGCCCCAGGGTTCACAGAGGATGATCAGGGTGTCTTATGGTTCAGAGGCAGGATCTGTGTTCCTGATGTGAAGGCTATCAAGGAGATGATTCTGAGGGAAGTTCATGATTCAGCCTACTCTCTCCATCCAGGCAGTACCAAGATGTACCAGGATCTAAAGCAGTATTACTGGTGGTATGGGATGAAGAGGGATGTAGCAGAGTATGTGGCCTTGTGTGACACATGTCAGAGGGTTAAGGCCCAACATCAGAGACCAGCTGGTTTGCTACAGCCCCTACAGGTTCCAGAGTGGAAATGGGAACAGATCAGCATGGATTTTATCACTGGTTTGCCCAGGACACAGTCTGGATATGATTCCATTTGGGTCATAGTGGATCGCTTGACCAAGGTTGCTCATTTCATTCCAGTCAAGGAGTCATATCGTGGACCACAGCTTGCAGAATTGTACATGTCCCGCATTGTGTGCTTGCATGGTGTGCCGAAGATCATAGTGTCTGACAGAGGTACACAGTTCACCTCCAGATTCTGGAAGCGGTTGCATGAGTCTATGGACACCCGCCTCAGTTTCAGTTCAGCTTATCATCCGCAGACCGATGGTCAGACAGAAAGGGTGAATCAGATCCTTGAGGACATGTTGAGAGCCAGTGCGCTTCAGAATAGCCAGAGTTGGGATAAGAGTCTTCCTTATGCAGAGTTCTCTTATAACAACAGCTATCAGGCCAGTCTCAAGATGTCCCCCTTTGAAGCACTGTATGGCAGGAAGTGCAGAACACCTCTGTTCTGGAATCAGGTTGGAGAAAGGAAAGTCTTTGGCCCTGAGTCTATAGAGGAAGCTGAAGAACAGGTCAGACAGATCCGAAGCAACCTGAAGACAGCTCAGTCTAGACAGAAGAGTTATGCAGATGTCAGACGACGTGAGCTGGAGTTCCAGATTGGGGACTATGTCTATCTGAAGGTGTCACCCTTCAGAGGTCTTCGGAGGTTTAATGTCAAAGGGAAGCTATCTCCGAGGTTCATTGGCCCTTTCAAGGTGAATGATAAGAAAGGTGCAGTTGCTTATCAGCTGGAGTTGCCTGCACGTCTGGCAGGTATTCATAATGTGTTCCATGTATCCCAGCTGAAGAGATGCCTCCGAGTTCCAGAGGAGCAGTTGCCACTTGAGGAGCTTGATCTGAGAGATGATCTGACATTCTCTGAGCCGATCAAGATCCTAGACACGATGGAACGAGGCACTCGCAACAAGAGGATCAAAATCTGCAAGGTGCAATGGAAGCATTACTCCGAAGAAGAAGCAACATGGGAGAAGGAAGATGATCTTCGGGCAGATTTTCCTCACCTCTTCGCCGACTCTTCCTAATCTCGAGGACGAGATTCTTATAAGGGGGTAGGTTTGTAACACCCTGATTTAATTTTCCCCAATTTAATTAAAGAATTTAGAAACTAAATAGGTTGGCTAGTTTATTGGAGGAGGAAAATAAAATTTATTTATCATTTTCATGTTGCATTCATGCCATTGCATTTTTTTTATTGTGTGGTAAATGATTTTATTAAACCCGAATAGGGCGGATCGGTTTTATTCTATTTAGAAAAGCAACGAAAAGATTTATAAAAGTTTTGCGAAATCAAACTCAAAGTTTTATTTCCAAAATCTAGGGAAAATATTTTCAAAACTTTTGAAACTTATTTTATTTCAAACTGATTTGAAATGAATTTGCAAAAGAATTTAGAAAAGAAAAAAAAAGAAAGCAAATGGCTGTTGGCCCCTCTCTTTTCTCTCCCTTCCGAGTCGGCCCACTCCGCCCACCGCGTGCGCGCCGGCCCGCTCCCCTCCTCCCCTCTCCCCAGCTCGGCCCGCCATCCTCTCTCCCCCGCGCCGGCCCAGCTACCCTTCGCCAGCGCAAGCCGCGCGGCCCAGCACGCCCCGCCCTCCGCACGCGCAGCACCCTGCCTCACTCCCTGACAAACGGGCCCTACCCGTCAGTCCTCCTCCACCTCCAGTGCTTGCCCCTCCCCTGTTTCCATTGCGCACCAGCCGCGACCGAGAATCCGCGCAGCGGCTTCATCCGATTCCTCCGCTTCGATCCGTATCTATCGGATTGGCGCCGCCACCACCCTATCCCATCTGCCTACAAGAGACGCCGACGCAACCCGCGTCCAGCTCTCTTCCTCCTCTCCCCGAATCGCACCACCACCACCCGCCATTGTTGAGCTCCGCTTGAAGCTCTCCACCGCACCGGTAAACCGCCACCGACCTTCCCTCCGCTCTCCGTCGAAGCCTCCGAAGCGCACCGCGACCGGGAGCTTCATCCCCGCTACGAGTCTGACTCGGGGCGTGGCTACATCGACTTCACGGGAACTGTCGATCGCCTCCGTCGTGGCTCCTTCCTCTCCGGACTACAACCGGCGCCAAGAACCCGACGGTCGACCTCGCGGTGAGCTCCTCTCTCGATCCCGCCACTTTTCACGATCTCTACCGACCTATGGCGCTGACCCGAGCGAACTCCGGCGAGCTCCCTAGGGCGCCGCCGCGTAGAGCCCCTGCGCCGCCGCGTCCAGTCCCACCGGCGCCACCATTCTCCCCCTCATCCCCTCTGCGCCGTCAGATCTAGAGCCGACGCCCAGGATTAGATCCTGAGCCCCAACCGGTATGGACCGGAGTTTAACCCAGTGGACTCGGTCCACCGCGCTGGTTTTCCCCGCGTCCACCGCCACGCGGTGCGCCGGCCCAACGAGAACGCGCCACGCGTCACCACGTGGCAACCAGTTAGCAGCCGCGCCAGCCGTCCGGCAGTTTTGCAAAGAAGCCCCCTCGTTTAGCTGAAATCAACCCCCACTCCACGATCACTGTACACTGAGTCTTGCGCAAATCGCAAAACCAACCCCTGTTCTTTTAGCAAATTGAGGCGCAGTCCTCGGCGCCGCTGCACACGCCATCGCCTTGCTGGCATGCGCAGCCAATGCCACGCGAACACCTGGCGCCACGTCGGCCACCGCGTGGACCATCCCAACCGGCTCTGGCTGTTTTGCGCGGAAGCCCCTAATCTTTCGCGGAATGAACCCGCCGTCCGCCAACCCTGTTCACTGAGTCACCGAAACCTTGTATCCTAGCCCCTGTATTTTTTTGGTAAACGAGGCCCGGTCTAGCTAGCATTTCTTTTTCGTTTTTATTTGTTTAAATTCGCAAATTGAGTTCAATCTAATTACAGTTTTGCCATCCATATTCAAATGCTTATAACTTTTGCGTTTTAACTCCGATTTGACCCATTCAACTTGCGTTAGATTCATAATTTCGTTCTCTACGCAGTAGATCTATTAGTTTACTGTTTTTATACTGTTTGTTGTACTGCTATTTATTTTGCTTTGTATGTGCCATGTATGTTGATTGGGCCAGAGAGTGCGGAGTACGAGGACGCTTCCGACCCTTCCTGTGACCCTGCAGATTCGACCCAGCCCGAAGGCAAGTGTCCTTGAACATCTTGCACCTACTTCATTTTACTTTTGGTACTAGAGTAGTTAGATCTTGTAGATGCATGCTTGTCATTAATTTGAATCCCATGTTATGGTTTACTAGATTTTGGATCTATCATCCTTGTCGCCTGTTTTGGGTTGTTCGGGTAGAAGTCATGCTTAGCCCTGCAGTCATGTTGGGAGGTAAATATTATTAATCTTGATTAATGAACTATGAAACAGGGTGGATATGGTAATTTTTGTAGTAACATGGTTATTAGGTAAATCCGGCAGGATGGAACCGTATTGGTGGTTTTGTGCCGTGGGACTCGGCAGCTGCTTTTGGTTTTGGTTCGGGGCTCGTGCTAGACATATCCTGCCTGGATCCCTAGGACCCGGTTCTTGGACAAGTAACCCGGCAATACAGCACAACCATGAGATCTGGATGGGCTGGACCTGGCTAATTAATTAGTTTTCCTCTAAGTTATGCTACACGGGGTTTGTTTAGTGGCTCAAGAGGGGTCCCTTGGGGTCGTTGACTTATGGACAGGGGAGAAACCTTAGAGTACGTGTAACACAGACTTGGAGGGACTTTGTAAAGGCCTTGCGGTGCAACCTGCTATGCACCTTGGCAGTGTTTAGCGTGACGGGACCTGCACGACTCATGGGTAACGATGTGCAACCTCTGCAGAGTGTAAAACTGATATATCAGCCGTGCTCACGGTCATGAGCGGGCTTGGACTTCTTCGAGATTAGTTGGTTATTGGTTACTGTTTCGGGTCATCTGATGGACTTCAGGTGCGGTTGCCTGATGGACTTCAGGTGTGGGTACTTGGTGCGACTCCAAGTGTTGGTTACTCGGTGTGACTCCGAGTGTGGTCTTGCTCGGTGCGACTCCGAGTGTTGTTCTTTACTACAGAGTCTGTCTATAACCTAGTAAATAGGTGCATAGGATTAATAGGATTAATAGGATGTGTCGCTTTAGGCGCTTGAGTCAAACAAAGTCAGCCTACCTTTGTTATAAGCCTCATAAGCATAAATTTCCTACACTTGCGGAGTACATTTCGATGTACTCACCCTCCTCTTTGTTCCCCTGCTACCCCACCCAGACGCTGGCGATTACGGAGACGCTGGTGGCTACGTTCACGAGGAGCCGGAGTATCCAGAGGACGGTGGCTTCGACCCTGACGACCTGTACTAGGATGGCGCTACCCCCGGTCGACCTTCCTGTGGAGATGGAGTCCAGATTTCCGCGACTACTTCAGAGTCTTCATTAGAGTTAGAAGTCGAGAGAGTCTGTACTTTTCCT
The DNA here is from genome assembly GCA_009763385.1 of Coix lacryma-jobi var. lacryma-jobi. NCBI lineage: Eukaryota > Viridiplantae > Streptophyta > Magnoliopsida > Poales > Poaceae > Coix > Coix lacryma-jobi. The sequence continues at coordinate 46,859,698 of CM019831.1, forward strand.
TTCGGACCCGAGGGTCATTTATGTAATAATATTCGATATATTAACAAAAGCATTGTTTTGATATTTACTATGATGTGGATATATGTATGAAAATTGATCCTGGCATACATATATTGTGCTCCAATTTTGTTCTTAAAATTGGGGTGTCACACAAACCCATCTCGATCTTTTCAATTCACTTAATTTGGTTCAAATTTTATCTTAGAATATGAACATACCAAGCAAGTGAATGACTCAGAACTAGAGACATAGCAACCTAGCATATATGAAAAGCACGAGTGAATTCTACACATCCTACACATGCTAGTAGCATATCTCAATGGTGAACATTTTCAGATTATAGGTTTATTACACAAGTTCACCGTTCATAAAATAGCTCAGCTCAAAACATGCATTAGTGATCAAAAAGAGCATAAGCTTATAAGTAAAGCATCGGAGCATACACTACACAGAGCATAGTCACATTCTAAAGATTATATACATGAAGCTCTGAATGTAAATATGCAAAATGAAATGCAAAGATGCAAGAAGAAACCAATTGAAAAATAAAAGGTCAGTTTATGATACAAGAACCAAAATGTTTCCCCCATCTAAAAGGGGAAACACACACCAAGCTAACCTCTCAACCTAGCAAAAGTTGATTGGTCCAAAGGCTTGGTGAAAATATTAGTCAACTGATGATGAGTATCGACATGGCGAAGGTCGATATCACCCTTCCCATAGTGGTCTCGTAGAAAATGGAAGCGCACATCAATGTGTTTGGTCTTGGAGTGTAGCACGGGGTTCTTAGCAACGCTAATAGCACTCATGCTGTCACAAAGCAAAGGAACACGAGAAAAGCTCAGACCAAAATCACGCAAAGTGGCCATCATCCAAAGCAGTTGGAAACAGCAGCTAGCCGCAGCAACATACTCAACCTCTGTGGTAGACTGGGCAACACTAGACTGCTTGCGAGAAGACCACGATGAAGGACCGAGAATGCAATAGCAAGGCGACCAGAGGGGGGGCTAATGGGAGCTCAAAAATTTCTCTCAAAACTTTGGCCTTTTGTTCCCAAAATCAACCCCCGAAAGCTTCAATCGAAACCGTGATGCCCATGACCCTTGGAAGAGGGTGGATGATCCCTAGGATCACAGCGAGGCACCACAAAGTGATAGCAAACCAAACGCGAAAGTCACCGGCACAAGTTCAACCCTCAAAAACCAAGTCCCGAAGATAGATGGAAGACTACGTCGAGAAATCCCCAAATACCAATGCTAACAAGTAGCAAAGATACCTAGAGAGGTTCCTTGATCAACTCTAGGGACAAACGAGAGGTCCGGAAACCAAGCGGAGAAGTCAGGAGAGCAAACGCACAAAACCTGAGGCTTCAGCCAAATCCCGGACTGTCTGGCCCTGGGGTCCCGGACTGTCCGCACTAGGCCGGACTGTCCGCGGTTCACTGGCGGACTGTCCGCCGGCAGGAAATGCAAAACAGCAGTGTTGCTGAAGTCCCCTGGACTGATCCCGGACTGTCCGCGACCCACAACTGCGGACTGTCCGCCGGTTACGAAAAGTCAAATCGGCTGAAGAACACAGCCACTGACTCGACTGATCCCCGACGCGTGGACTGTCCGCGCCTCCAGTGGCGGGCTGTCCGCGGATGAACAGAGAGGGCGATTTCAGTCGCCCCTCTCACGAATTCTCTCGAATCCGAAACAAAACTCAATCCCACGTTCCCAAACTTGGAGAAGATGATCACGAGGTAGTTAGGAGACTATCCCCAAGAAATCATCCGCTCAAATCAACTCAAATACTGGGAAATCGAAAGGGGAGGAGTATGAACGAAAAAGCGCCACGAAAATGAAATCAACCCGATCTACTTGTTCGTGAGGAGTTAGATGAATTCCTTTGGTGGAAATGATCTCCTCACTATAAAGAACAAGTTGATTCAAACGGATTTCACAAAGACGCAATAAAGAGGGAGATCGAGTGACGGGAAAATCGCGGAGAAATGAAGAACGCGAAGAACACGAACAAAGCGTGAATCAAGTCATCGATCTGCAACCGTGTGGCTACCATACGCTACAACAGTGAGGTTACGGCCTCACTTCCTCAAAATCTCCAGTACATAGAGGTATGGTTCTCTGCGGATCTCAGTAGCTACAGCAGGGGATTGGGAGAGCAGGAAACCCTAGAAGCAAAGAGCAAAATGACTGAGATAAATGGGGAGGAGGGTGTCTCCCTCTACTTATCCTAATTCTAATTCCTACTCTACCCCTCTCTAATTACAGAGCGACCCAGCCAAACCCTAAGGCTATCCTGGACCAACTCGTGGTAGATGTTGATCCGACGGCCACGCCCGCACAACTGGTAGCGTTGCCTCGATGCAACCTCACTGATTGCCGCCACGTGCCGCCACCGCTCTGCATGTCCTTTTCCTGGACTTCGCCCCCGGTTTTGAGGCCCAGTCCGAGAAACCAGCCTTCACGACCAACCCCCGGTTTTGAGGCCCAAACCGGGAAACCAGCCGTCCATCGCCTGAGTTTTGAGGCCCAAACTCAGAAACCCGCAGCACCCAGGTTTTGAGGCCCAAACCTGGAAACCGTCCTCAGCCCGAGTTTTGTGGCCCAAACTCGAAAACCATCAGCGCCCAGGTTTTGAGGCCCAAACCTGGAAACCGTCCACTCGGTGGGTTTTCTGTGGCTCAACCACCAAACCGAGCCGTAGAGGGGATGCACCGCCCATGCACCCCGTCCACCGACACGTGTCCCAGGTCCTTGACACAAGCAACACTATGCCCGCAAGTCTTCGCTCGTCGTTGTCCCAGGCTGCCAGCCACCACAGCTGATCCTCGGGCCACCGGTCCCTCAGTCCAAGCCTCACGTCCGCCCTTCGCCACTCTCAGTCCATCGGCACGGCACGTCTCTACTTGACCTTCACCTTGCCTCTGATCACTGTATCCGTGCTCGACACCGGCACAACACAAGCCAAAGAACATGCGCATCATCCCAGTTGACAATCACTCATCACTCAGAGACTCGGCATACACCCATGTATCTGCAATCTCCCCCTTGATGAGTGCATTGTCAACTACCAACACAAATCATAATGGAAGCAGAAGAAGGAAGAAAGGAAGAGAGAGAACTCAACCAAATGACCCAAAAGCATGTCAAAGCCGAAGAAGGTCAAGTGGAAAAGAGCAACACAACTTGGTTCCCAAAGACATGGGCAACGGCTCGACGCAACCAAGAAAAGCAAAGCTAGCCCTCAAGAAGAGGTAGAACTGGCTCAACACCGCTAGCGAGAAAACTCGATACCAATTGGAAAATCAACTAAAAATCAAGCAAAGCAGAGCTAGCCCTCAAAAAGAGGTAGAACGGGCTCAACACCGCTAGCTAAACAGCTCAATACCAACTGTTACCAATCTCAAAACCAAAAGTGTTCGATACCAATTGAAGAGCTGAAAATGAGCTAAAAATGTTTGCTAGTTCCTCAAGAAAGAGGCAAAGGCTCAACACAACTAGCAAACTCCCCCTCAACTAGTGCACACAACCCAGGGAACTCATGATTTGTCAATATTTTCTCCCCCTTAGTTGAAAATGCACCATCAAGCAAATGTGCACACGCAATCAAATGTCTCCCCCTTGACAGAATATCTCCCTCCAGAAATGCATATGAGTAAAAATGCAAGTCAGTAGCTTCAGAAATATAATCAAGAGAGTGCAAGGATGCTCTACACAGTTCTGATCCGATGACTCAACAACATCCATAAGAAGCTAGCAAAGGCTCAAACTGATCACCAGATACAAAATATGAATACGAGAGCAAAAGAGCAGTTTTCAGCTAAAAAGGGTTCACCATCAAAATAGCACAAAACATGTATAGACATGATATCCGACAAGTGCTAAACATGTATACAAGGTGAACTACCCCTAGCACAGTTCAATCATCATGCTATAGAATGAAACATAGACTTGTATTTGCAAAATTTTATCGGAGTATGCAGCGGTTAAAATACATAAGTTAAAATTTCAGCATGTGATTGCGAGAGGTTGAAAGCTTGTCATTGCCTAACTTTTCAACTGTGCGAAGCCTATGCAGAAGCAATCAGAAGCTTAAAGCAACAGTTTCGGTCATACACTACACAGCTCAAGTTTAACTAAAAGTGCAATGAGAAACAGTCGCGAAACTGTGATGTGTTCACAAGCAATCCCATCTCGATCTTTTTCAATTCACTTAACTTGGTTCAGATTTTTAGAACAGAAAATGAACATACCAAGCAAGTGAAAGACTCAACACTAGAGACATAACAACCTAGCATATATGAAAACCACGAGTGAATTCTACACATCCTACACATGCTAGTTGCATATCTCAATGGTGAACATTTTCAGATTATAGGTTCATTTCACAAGTTCACCGTTCATAAAATAGCTCAGCTCATAACATGTATTAGTGATCAGAAAGAGCATAAGCTACAAGTAAAGCATCAGAGCATATACTACACAGAGCATAGTCACATTCTAAAGATTATATACATGAAGCTGTGAATGTAAATATGCAAAATGAAATGCAGAAAGGATGCAAGAAGAAACCTATTAAAAAACAAAAGGTCAGTTTATGATACAAGAACCAAAATGTTTCCCCCGTCTAAAAGGGGAAACACACACCAAGCTCACCTCTCAAGCTAGCAAAAGTTGATTGGTCCAAAGGCTTGGTGAAAATATCCGCCAACTGATGATGAGTATCGACATGGCGTAGGTCGATATCACCCTTCTCATAGTGGTCTCGCAAAAAATGAAAGCGCACATCAATGTGTTTGGTCTTAGAGTGCAGCACAGGGTTCTTAGCAACGCTAATAGCACTCGTGCTGTCACAAAACAAAGGAACGCGAGAAAAGCTCAGACCAAAATCACGCAAAGTGGCCATCATCCAAAGCAACTGGGAATAGCAGCTAGCCGCAGCAACATACTCAGCCTCCGTGGTAGACTGGGCGACACTAGACTGCTTGCGAGAAGACCAAAAAACAAGAGAAGAACCAATAAACTGGCAAGTCCCAGAAGTGGACTTGCGATCAATGCGACAACCAGCAAAATCAGCATCAGAATAACCGCAAAGAGAGAGGTGGAGGAAGCAGAATACCAAATCCCAAATTCTGGAGTGAAGGATAAGTACCTCATAATGCGCTTGACCGCGTGACAGTGCGAGGTGTGCGGCGATGACTGAAATCGCGTGCAAAGACACACCGCAAACTGAATGTCTGGGTGTGTCGCCGTCAGGTACAGCAGTGACCCGATCATACTCCGGTACTCCTTCTGGTCCACCGCTTCTCCATCCACATCCGCATCCAGGGCCGTCGTGGTCGACATGGGTGTTGGAAGAGGCTTGGCCTCACCCATTTCGAACTTCTTCAATATGTCCATGGTATACTTACCCTGGTGCATGAACGTCCCTTCCCGGGATTGCTTGATTTGCAACCCAAGGAAAAACATCAAGTCGCCCATCATGCTCATCTCAAACTCCCTGCTCATAGTATCTGCAAACTTGGCAACCAAAGCGTGAGAAGAACCACCAAAAATGATATCATCTACGTAAATCTAGACCAAGAGAGTATCATTGCCTTGCTTGAGGAGAAAAAGCGTTTTATCCACACATCCCATTTTAAAACCCTTAGCAAGCAAAAAGGTTTTCAACCTATCATACCAGGCTCTAGGGGCTTGTTTCAAATCATATAAGGCTTTGTGAAGTTTAAAAACATGGTTTGGAAATTTGGGATTTTTGAATCCGGGAGGTTGTCTCACATACACTTCCTCTTCTATGTAGCCGTTTAAGAAGGCACTCCTGACATCCATTTGAAAAAGTTTAAACCCTTTGGATGCAGCAAAAGCCAAGAGTATCCTAATTGCCTCCAAACGAGCTATAGGAGCAAAAGTCTCCTCATAGTCTATCCCCTCCTTCTGACTATGACCCTAGGCCACAAGTCTCGCTTTGTTCCTAACAATGTGGCCATCCTCTCCTTGTTTGTTTTTGAAAACCCATTTTGTCCCAATAGGATTACAGTCTGGAGGAGGTGGAACCAAAACCCAAACCCGATTTCGCTCAAAATTCTCTAACTCCTCATGCATGGCATTGACCCAATCTGGATCCGTCAGAGCGTGTCCAACATCTCGAGGCTCAAAATCAGCAACAAATGCAGAATGGGCAAAGTGAGAGATTTGTGACCTGGACCGAGTGACACGTTCGTCGATGCTGCCTATCATCTGTTGAGGCGGGTGTTGGCGCTGAATGTGTCCCGGCGCCTCCCGAGCAGAAGTAATCTCCCCCTCAACAGCAGCTGGTGCCTCCCCGAGTACAAAAGGTACCGCTCGAGGTGGCGGATCCCACGGCCCCCAAGATGAAGAAGTGTCGGGGCCGTGAGTCATAGTAGAAGCCGCTCCTTGTGGCACAGCAGGTGGAGGGGGTGCTGGATCATCCATACCTTCAGCACCCTCATCCTCGTCATCAAAAAGAGGCTCACCAACCTCATGATCACCTGCACGCTCAAAACGAGAAGAAGGACAAACCATGGTCTCGTCGAAGGTGACATCGGATGTCTCCATGACTCGGTTAGTGTCAATGTTAAGTACACGATATGCGCGAGTATGAGTGCCATAACCTAGAAACACACCGTAAGAAGAACGATACTCAAACTTGTCCAGAATGCCTTTCTTAAGTATGAAACAGTGGCAACCAAAAACTCGAAAATAACTCACCTTGGGCAGTTTTCCAAAACGCAACTCATAAGAAGTCTTTTTCAAGAAAGCTCAAAGAAAAATGCGATTGGAAATGTAGCATGCAGTGCTCATAGCTTCGGCCCAATATCGCCTAGGAGTCCTATGCTCATCGAGCATCGTCCTGGCCATCTCTACAAGGGTCCGATTCTTCCTTTCTACAACACCATTATGAGGCGGTGTGTAGGGGGAAGAAAACTGATGCTCTAAACCCAAAGAGTTACAAAACTTCTCAAAATCCGAATTCTTGAATTCACAACCATTATCACTCCTAATAGCTCGTATCGAGTTCAAAGGGAACTCGTTCTGAAGACGCAAAATCAGTTTGTGAGCAAAGGAGAAAGTCTCGGTCTTCTCAACTAAAAAGAAGACCCACGAATATCTCGAAAAGTCATCAACAACAACAAGCACATACCACTTCCCCCGCAACTGAGCTCAGCCGAGCCGGACCAACAAGGTCCATGTGCAAAAGCTCTCCAGGGCGCTTGGTCATGACCTGAGTCACTGGATGGTGGGGAGCGGCTACCATCTTCCCATGTCTACAAGAATGGCAAACAAGATCCTACTCCATAGACAACTTGGGCAATCCTCGGATTAGGCCAAGTGAACTAAGACTTGCAAGCAAGTCGAAGCTCAAATGTCCAAGTCTCCTATGCCACTTCCAAAGATCAGAGGAGGAAGGTCCAGCCAAAAGACAACGAGAAATTCCAAACGACTCCGAGAAATCCGCATGAAAGACTTTCCCAAAGGGCGAAATCACACAAACAAGATTGCCCTGAGGGTCCAAAATACGACTGAGATTCGGTTTAAAACGAATCTCATAGTCATCATCGAAAAGTTGCGAAACAGAAGGAAGGTTAAAATGCAAGTTAGAAACAAGAGCAACATCGCGCAACACAAAGTGCTCATTAACTCGCACCGACCCACGAGACAACACCTTACCTTTGCTATTGTCGCCGAAGGTGATAAACTCCTTTCCGGCGACTAGACTAAGACTGGAGAACCACTTGGTGTTTCCGGTCATGTGCCTCGAGCAACCGGAATCCACCAACCAAACGTTCTCCAATCGTTTTACCTACATCAATAAAAAGACATAGGGTGAGCATACGGTCCAACACTGGGGTTAGTAAAGTAGGGAGAATACCAGTGTTGGGCTGGCTGCTCAAAAGAACGGTTAGCAGAAAAACCATTCTTAGCACGCCTACGGGAAGAGCGATCACCACGTAGAGGAAAACGTGGTCCGCTAAGGGAGGAGCGTCCATCGCGATACTCAAAACGCGGTGGTGGAAAACGCTCAACTACAAAGCCACCGCCACGGGGTCCATAGCCTACAACTGCAGGCTCCCGCCGGGCACGACCTCCTCGCGGCCTAGGCCTAGGAACTTGAGGTTTTGGACCTCTAGGCCTAGCAGCACGCCTCTAAACATTCGGCACATGTACATCATGGAAAGGATGGTACTTGTCTGTGTTGTTCATCTCCTTTGCACGGTGCGCCTCTCTCTTGCACCGAAAGCAAAACTCACTCAAGTGTCTATCTCTCCCACAATGCTCACAATGGTACCTCACCGCTCTCATAGGGGGTTGTTGGTACTCACGGTAGTGGGTGTGGATCACTTTGCCCTTCTGTGGCATAAGCTCCTCCTGGATGGGTGGCATAGTGTCCAACTTGTTTTTCAGGTGGTTGGGCTTGGGATGACCTGTCTGCTTCTTGGGTGGAGCTCTCGGAGGTTCAACGAACACACCATCCTTGGTGTTGGGCTTAAGAGGCTCTTTGAGTGGAATCTTTGTAAGCTTGGGAGTAGTGGTGGAGTTGGGCTTCTCACATGGGTTCAGACCACTCGACTCTCCAATCTTGCCAAAAGATGACACATCAACACCCTGAGCGAAACCTACTCCAGGACCTCCGGCAGCACGCTTGAACTGGGAGATCATCATCCCAAGCTGCGGCTCACCACTAGACACCCATGACAAGATGGTCCGAAGGTATGTGTTTTCCTCCTCGGTTTGCATCTTGTCATGCTTCACATTGGCTATCTCCATCTCCAAGCCCTCACACAACACGCACCTAGTCACACAAGTGCTACCCGAGCTGGCCTTCTCAAGAGACACAATCTTGGCATTCTTCTCTGCCAACTCGGTTTGCAAGCCCGCACAAGACTTGCACGCACCCAACAGCAAGGATCTAGCCTTCAGCTCATCCACCTCTCCTACCAACGCCACATACTTACCTCTCAAAGTGAGAAGGTCAGTCATGTGCGTGGTGCACATCTCACACTCCTCCTCGGTGACAACAACGGTGGACTTGACAGATTCAAGTTCCTTCACCGTATCTTCCCACTTCTGCGTAAACTCCTTGCGCTCTCTAGCGGCACCCCTAAGCAACTTGTCTTGACTAAGGAGAGCGGCAGTAAGTTTCTCGACCTCAGCAGAAAGCTCGTCGGGGGTCAGAGATACCTGGGAGGTGTCGTCGTCGCCGTCGTCGTTCCGAGGGGTCTTCTCAAGCTCGCCGTCACTTCCTTGCCGAGGGCCATGGTGCAGAAGCTTTCGTCGTCGGTGAAGAAGCAGAGGCCATTGAGCTTGTCCTCGATTCTCTTCTTCTTCTCGGACTCATCGTCACTTGAGGAAGCAGAGTCGTCATCCGAGCCATCGACGTCCCTGAGCGTGGCGAAGAACGCACGCTGCTCAGCCTGGGCCTTCTCCAAGTACTTCGTCTTGATGTACTCCTTGTTGAAGCCGCCCTTCTGCTTGTGCTTCGCGGGGACGTACTTCTCCTTGCGCTTGCCGGAGTCGTACTTGTGCCCATGATCCGCCTTGCCGAAGGTATGCTTGCTCTTCTTCGGGCAATTGGCGATGAAGTGATTGGGGTCGCCGCACTCAAAGCATCCTGAGCGTCCTCCTCCGCGACGATGGTTCATGCGGTTGTTGTGGAACCACGAGAACTGGTTGGCGAGCAAAGCCAGCTCGTCATCCCCCATGAACTCCAGCTGCTCCTCTATGACAGAAAGAAGAGAGGAAAGTGCAAAGCCTCCAGAGGTGTTAGAAGAAGAGCCAGAAACCAAAGTCATCGACGGGCCAGAAGGATTTTCATAAGGAGCCCTCGCCATGGCGTCAATCTCACTGGACTTGAGCTTACTGAAGAGCTCGTCGCACGTGAGGGTCTCATAGTTAGGTGATTCGATATTCACTTGAACTTTGGAATCCCACACCGATCGATCAAGAGTATGCAAAAGCTTCAAAGCTCTCTCATGATCATCGAAAGGCAACAGCTCCTTGTTAGCTCTCATCCTGTTGACAATCACCTGAAAGCGAGCGAATAAACTTTCTATGCTCTCGCCAGGCATATGTCGAAAGTTCTCATACTCTAGCTTGAATGACTCGTAGAGACGGGTTTTGACTTGAGAGGTTCCCTCATGGAAACGCATGAGGGTAGCCCAAATCTCCCGAGCCGTAGCGAGGTGAGAAACGTGATCAAACTCACTCATGCTCAGACATGAGAAAAGAGCATTACGGGCTCGGCTATTGGCATCGTGCTCATCGATCTGAAGCTGAGAGACACGAGCAGCCAAGACCACGTAATCGGCAGAGTTGCAAATATCCCAGATGGAAGCACCCAAACTCTGCAGATAGGCCGACATGCATATCTTCCAATACGCATAGTTCGTCCCATCAAAAAACGGAGGTTTGCCCACGCCGTGATCCATGTCGCCTTCTGTGGATCTGGAACTGGCTAAGGTGGAAGATCCTTAACCCGCTCCGATACCAATTGAAGGACCGAGAATGCAATAGCAAGGTGACCAGAGGGGAGGTTTATGGGAGCTCAAAAATTTCTCTCGAAACTTTGGCCTTTTGTTCCCAAAATCAACCCCCGAAAGCTTCAATTGAAACCATGATGCCCACGACCCTTGGAAGAGGGTGGATGATCCCTAGGATCACAGCGAGGCACCACAAAGTGATAGCAAACCAAACGCCAAAGACACCGGCACAAGTTCGACCCTCAAAAACCAAGTCTCGAACGTAGATGGAGGACTACGTCGAGAAATCCCCAAATACCAATGCTAACAAGTAGCAAAGATACCTAGAGAGGTTCCTTGATCAACTCTAGGGTCAAACGAGAGGTCCAGAAACCAAGCGGAGAAGTCGGGAGAGCAAACGCACTAAACCTGAGGCTTCAGCCAAATCCCGAACTGTCCGGCCCTGGGGTCCCGGACTGTCCGCACCAGGCCGGACTGTCCGCGGTTCACTGGCGGACTGTCCGCCGGCAGGAAACGCAAAATAGCGGTGTTGCTGAAGTCCCCTGGACTGATCCCGGACTGTCCGCGACCCACAACTGCGGACTGTCCGCCGGTCACAAAAAGTCAAATCAGCCGAAGAACACAGCCACTAACTCGGCTGATCCCCGACGCGCGGACTGTCCGTGCCTCCAGTGGCGGACTGTCCGCGGATGAACAGAGAGGGCGATTTCAGTCGCCCCTCTCACGAATCCTCTCGAATCCAAAACAAAACTCAATCCCACGTTCCCAAACTTGGAGAAGATGATCACGAGGTAGTTAGGAGACTATCCCCAAGAAATCATCTGCTCAAATCAACTCAAATACTGGGAAATTGAAAGGGGAGGAGTATGAACGAAAAAGCGCCACGAAAACGAAATCAACCTGATCTACTTGTTCGTGAGGAGTTAGATGAATTCCTTTAGTGGAAATGATCTCCTCACTATAAAGAACAAGTTGATTCAAACTGATTTCGCAAAGACGCAATAGAGAGGGAGATCGAGTGACGGGAAAATCGTGGAGAAATGAAGAACGCGAAGAACATGAACAAAGTGCGAATCAAGTCATCGATCTACAACCGTGTGGCTACCACACGCTACAACAGTGAGGTTACGGCCTCACTTCCTCAAAATCTCCAGTACACAGAGGTATGGTTCTCTGCGGATCTCAGTAGCTACAGCAGGGGATTGGGAGAGTAGGAAACCCTAGAAGCAAAGAGCAAAATGACTGAGATAAATGGGGAGGAGGGTGTCTCCCTCTACTTATCCTAATTCTAATTCCTACTCTACCCCTCTCTAATTATAGAGCGACCCAGCCAAACCCTAAGGCTATCCTGGACAAACTCGTGGTAGATGCTGATCCGACGGCCACGCCCGCACAACTGGTAGCGTTGCCTCGACGCAACCTCACCGATTGCTGCCACGTGCCGCCACCGCTCCGCTTGTCCTTTTCCCGGACTTCGCCCCCCAGTTTTGAGGCCCAAACCGGGAAACCAGCCTTCATGACCAACCCCCGGTTTTGAGGCCCAAACCGGGAAACCAGCCGTCCATCGCCTGAGTTTTGAGGCCCAAACTCAGAAACCCGCAGCACACAGGTTTTGAGGCCCAAACCTGGAAACCGTCCTCAGCCCAAGTTTTGTGGCCCAAACTCAGAAACCATCAGCGCCCAGGTTTTGAGGCCCAAACCTGGAAACCGTCCACTTGGTGGTTTTTCTGTGGCTCAACCACCGAACCGAGCCATAGAGGGGATGCACCGCCCGTGCACCCCGTCCACCAACACGTGTCCCCTGGTCCTCGACCCAAGCAACACTGTGCCCGCAAGTCTTCGCTCATCGCTGTCCCAGGCTGCCAGCCACCACAGCTGATCCTCAGGCCACCGGTCCCACAGTCCAAGCCTCTCGTACGCCCTTCGCCACTCTCGGTCCATCGGCACGACACGTATCTACTTGACCTTCACCTTGCCTCTGATCACTGTATCCGTGCTCGACACCTGCACAACACAAGCCAAAGAACATGCGCATCATCCCAGTTGACAATCACTCATCACTTAGAGACTCGGCATACACCCATGTATCCGCACACGATACAAGAGAAGAACCAATAAACTGGCAAGTCCTAGAAGTGGACTTGCGATCGATACGGCAATCAGCAAAATCAGCATCAGAATAACCACAAAGGGAGAGGGTGGAGGAAGCAGAATACCAAATCCCAAACTCAGGAGTGAAGCATAAGTACCTCATAATGCGCTTGACCGCCTGACGGTGAGAAGTGCGCGGCGACGACTGAAATCGTGCGCATAGACACACCACGAACTGAATGTCCGGGCGTGTCGCCGTCAGGTACAGCAGCGACTCGATCATACTTCGGTACTCCTTCTGGTCCACAGCTTCTCCATCCACATCCGCATCCAGGGCCGCTGTGGCCGGCATGGGTGTTGGAAGAGGCTTGGCCTCACCCATGTCAAACTACTTCAGGATGTCCTTGGTGTACTTGCCCTTGTGCACGAACGCCCCCTCTCGGGATTGCTTGATTTGCAACCCGAGAAAGAATGTCAACTCGCCCATCATGCTCATCTCAAACTCCCTACTCATAGTGTCTGCAAACTTGGCAACAAAAGCGTGAGAAGAACCACCGAAAATGATATCATCCACGTAATTCTGGACCAAGAGAGTGTCATTGCCTTGCTTGAGGAGAAAAAGCGTTTTATCCACACATCCCATTTTAAAACCCTTAGCAAGCAAAAAGGTTTTCAACCTATCATACCAGGCTCTAGGGGCTTGTTTCAAACCGTATAAAGCTTTGTGAAGTTTAAAAACATGGTTTGGAAACTTGGGATTTTCGAAACTAGGGGGTTGTCTCACATACACTTCCTCTTCTATGTAGCCGTTTAAGAAGGCACCCTTGACATCCATTTGAAAAAGTTTAAACCCTTTGGATGCTGCAAAAGCCAAGAGTATCCTAATTGCCTCCAAACGAGCTACAGGAGCAAAAGTCTCCTCATAGTCTATTCCCTCCTTCTGACTATACCCCTGGGCTACTAGTCTGGCCTTGTTTCTTAAAACATGGCCATCCTCTCCTTGTTTGTTTTTGAAAACTCATTTTGTCCCAATAGGGTGACACTCAGGAGGAAAAGGAACCAAAACCCAAACCCGATTTCTTTCAAAGTTTTCAAGCTCCTCATGCATGGCATTGACCCAATCTGGATTAGATAAAGTGTGTCCAACATCTCGGGGTTCAAAATCAGCAACAAATGCAGAATGAGCAAAGTGAGAGATTTGTTGTGACCTTGACCGAGTGACACGTTCGCCGATGCTGCCGATCATCTATTGAGGCGGGTGTTGGCGCTGGATGTGTCGTGGTGCCTCCCGAACTATGTAGTCTCCCCCTCAGCAGCAGCTGGTGCCTCCTCGGGTACAAAGGGTACCGCTCGAGGTGGCGGATCCCATGGCCCCCAAGGCGAAGAAGAGGGATCGGGGCCGTGAGTCGTAGTAGAAGCCGCTCTTTGCGGCACAGAAGGTGGGGGGGGGTGCTGGATCATCCATACCTTCAGCACCCTCATCCTCGTCATCAAAGAGAGGCTCGCCAACCTCATGATCACCTGCACGCTCAAAACGAGAAGAAGGACAAACCAAGGTCTCGTCGAAGGTGACATCTGATGTCTCCATGACTCGGTTAGTGTCAAGGTTATGTACACGATATGCACGAGTATGAGTGCCATAACCCAAAAACACACCGTCAGAAGAACGAGACTCAAATTTGTCCAAGTTGCCTTTCCTAAGTATGAAACAGTGGCAACCAAAGACTCTAAAATAACTCACCTTGGGCAGTTTTCCAAAACGCAACTCATAAGAAGTCTTTTTCAAGAAAGCTCGGAGAAAAATACGATTGGAAATGTAGCATGCAGTGCTCATAGCTTCGGCCCAATATCGCCTAGGAGTCCTATGCTCATCGAGCATCGTCCTGGCCATCTCTACAAGGGTCCAATTCTTCCTCTCAACAACACCATTTTGTGGCGGTGTGTAGGCGGAAGAAAACTGATGCTCTAAACCCAAAGAGTTACAAAACTTCTCAAAATCTAAATTTTTGAATTCGGAACCATTATCACTCCTGATAGCTCGCATCGAGTTCAAACGGAACTCGTTCCGAAGACGCAAAATCAGATTGCGAGCAAAGGAGAAAGTCTCGGTCTTCTTAGCTAAAAAGAAGACCCACGAATATCTCAAAAAGTCGTCAACAACAACAAGCACATACCACTTCCCACCAACCGAGCTCACCCGAGCCGGACCAACAAGGTCCATGTGCAAAAGCTCTCCAGGGCGCTTAGTCATGACCTGAGTCACTGGATGGTGGGTAGCGGCAACCATCTTCCCATGTCTACAAGAGTGGCACACAAGATCCTTCTCCATGGATATCTTGGGGAATCCTCGGATTAGGCCAAGTGAACTAAGCCTTGCAAGCAAGTCGAAGCTCAAATGTCCTAGTCTCCTATGCCACTTCCAAAGATCAGAGGAGGAAGGTCCAGCCACAAGACAACGAGAAATGCCAAAATACTCTGAGAAATTTGCACGAAATACTTTTCCAAAGGGCGAAATCAAACACACAAGATTGCCCTGAGGATCCAAAATACGACTGAGATTCGGTTTAAAACGAATCTCATAGTCATCATCAAAGAGTTGCGAAACAGAAAGAAGGTTAAAATGCAAGTTAGAAACAAGAGCAACATCGCGCAACACAAAGTGCTCATTAACTCGCATCGACCCACGAGACAACACTTTACCTTTGCTATTGTCGCCGAAGGTGATAAACTCTTTTCTGGCGACTGGACTAAGACTGGAGAACCACTTGGCGTTTCCGGTCATGTGCCTCGAACACCCAGAATCCACCAACCAAACGTTTTCCAACCGTTTTACCTACATTAATAAAAAGACATAGGGTGAGCATACAGTCCAACACTGGGGTTAGTGAAGTAGGGAGAATACCAGTGTTGGGTCGGCTGCTCAAAAGAACGGTTAGCAGAAAAACCATTCCTAGCACGCCTACGGGAGAGCGATCACCACGTAGAGGAAAACGTGGTCCGCTAAGGGAGGAGCGTCCATCGCGATACTCAAAACGCGGTGGGGAGAAACGCTCAACTACAAAGCCACTGCCACGGGATCCATAGCCTACAACTACGGGCTCCCGCCGGGCACGACCTCCTCGCGGCCTAGGCCTAGTGTGGCAGAACCTCCCATTAATGTGGCCCACCTGCACACGTCACTGTCTCCCCGAGCCCTAATGACTGTGCACATGTACCACATCACTGGAAAGATCTGTCGGGTGTCCCCGAGAGGACCCCGAATTATCCACGAACCACAGGATCATCATCATGAAGGTTGGAATAATTACAACATTACAACATTTGTTACAAAATACCATCGGTGTGCGGAAGTAAGAGATATAAACTTTACAAAACCATGAACAAGTTACTTTTTACACAAACATAACTGGCATTGCGGAAGTAGAATAGTATTACGGAACCACACTTAGGCGGAGTACCTAAGTTGGAGAAGAAGAACAACCAGATCATGTCAAGCCCACTGACATGATCATGATCAACATCACCTATTAAAGAAACCTGCAACAGGGGTTAACAAACCCTGAGTACAATAGTACTCAACAAGACTTAACCGTCTAGAGAAAAGAAGAAGACTCAGGTATGAAGGCTGTAAGGATTCAAGGTAAGGCTTTAGCAAAGTCAAAGTATTTTCTTTTGCATAAAGCTTACTAAAAGTAAAACCTATTTTCAAGTTTTAACTCAAGTGTGAACTAACCAAAGATTCTCAAACCTTCACATTCTAGAATTCTCATTTCATGACCATCCCATTCTTTACTACGGTGCGGGTCGGGGGATTGAGGCTCCATATCCGAGGAAACACGGCGATTCGAATCGATTAACCCAGCTGGGGATTCAGTACCACACGACATATGTAGAACTTAATCTTGCATATATCAACCATATCTATAGATCCTCCCATACAAGAAAGGGTCCGCGCTACCCGAGAGTACAGTACACCTCCAATCCGGGACTTTAACCCACGAGGGTACACGCTACTCCCGCCATCTTTCCACTCCCAGTGCGCGGTTAGCCATTCTCAGGTATCGGAATAGCTATAGATTAGGCTTACCACCGCATGTGGGCTGTACTCAAAGGTCTCAATCACAGCAGGCCAACAACGATCAAGTCCTATGTTGAGTAACCTTACAACAAGACTCCATTCTTGATGTAAGTTACTATCAATATCATGTTGTCTCAAGATTCATTATCCCCATAACATAGGAACCATTTTTAAAAGCACCTACTGTAATAAAGTAGTAAAGCATGG
Organism: Coix lacryma-jobi var. lacryma-jobi; assembly: GCA_009763385.1. Lineage (NCBI taxonomy): Eukaryota > Viridiplantae > Streptophyta > Magnoliopsida > Poales > Poaceae > Coix > Coix lacryma-jobi. Next base: position 46,876,578 of record CM019831.1, read on the forward strand.
CTAAGCATACTAAGCATTTTGATAAAACAGGTATCAAGGTTAAGTATTGGAATCATCAAGGTTGGTAATGCAGCAAATAGGATTCACTCAACTCCTATTCACCTAATACATCATATTATTGAAAGTAAATGTAATTGTAAATCCAAGGAAATGGTTAAATGCACCGGGGCTTGCCTTCGTTGCAGGGAAGATAAGATCCAAGAAGAATCCACACAAGTTAGTTCTTTTGCTGATTTGAAGTTAAGTCTTCTCGACGAAGCTTGTCCAACAAGAATCTCCTTCCGAGGCTTGTTCGACAAGGGTGATCATCAAAGCTTGATCAACATGACTCCAACACTCTCGGATACTACACGTAGATAAATGATGTATGCTTAGTATGATGCATGTGATGTATGCTAAGGTACAGGACAAATCAAAAGTAGAACAGAAGATAACACAAGATAAGGAAAGTCGAGTACAACTTTCCTTCGCGGTAAAGTTGCAAACCAACAAAACCCATTTGCAACTCACCAACTAAGATTCCTAACTATACGTACAACTTCCATCAAGCACTTTTAGGAAGATAACTAAGGATGACTAAGGTTCATTAAAACATCACTTAAGCCATTGGAACACAAGATGAGAGGTGTCCCATGGTCTTCAAACAATAATCCAAGACACACAAGATGTAAACACTGTTGTTCACACTTTGGATAGATTACACCATTTATACTAATCAAGCCATAACTAGAGCTTCTAAGATTCAAAAGGGGTGATTCTAGACAATCTAGAAAGCTTATGAAAAACTCTAAAACTTTCCTATTAAACTTAACAGGTGATTCACAACTTAATTAGTTCAAACAACTATAAACATTCAAACGATTAAATAAAGCATATAAATAAGAATAAATTTATTTTTTTTTCAACAGACCTCAAAATTTCTGTGAAGATACATTTTCACCTAAAAACAGTGCCAATAATAGTTTCATGATTTTTGGACCTTTAAATAGGCCTACAAAAATTATCAAGGTCCATTTATTAATTAAAAGCCATATTTAAATCAGTTTCAAAATTTGTTCCAAACTCAAGTTTTATATTTTTCTTAAATATCAGGCAGCTTGAGAAAGCCACACAAAAATTTTCACAATTTTTGGAGCTTCCTACAAAAAGATATCAAAAAGACAAAACACAACACTAAACAACCAAAACAGAAAAAGAAAAACGTTTCACCTCTCCTTACTGGCTCGGCCCATCTTCGGCCCACTGCCACTGACAGCCGAGCCCCACGTGTCAGCGTCCTCTCTCTCCGCTTCGTGCCGAGGCCAGCGGGTTCTCCTTCTCCGCCTCGCCCGAGGCCTTCTCCGCCTCGCCCGCGGCCTTCTCTGCCTCGCCCGAGACTAGCGGGTTCTCCGCCTCGCCCGAGACCAGCGCCCGGTCAGCCTCGGCTCCCCTTTTTCCAACTCGCCCGAGGCTAGCGCCCGGTTAGCCTGACCGACCGCGCGGATCGATGACCGACCGATGATCTCTCCACCGGCGAAGTCTCCGGCGACGGCGAGGGTCGCAACGACTTCGGCTTGACTTCGCGCACCTATTCCACCCTTTACCCGGCCTCGCCCTCTCTCGACTTCGAGCGGACGATGGCTATGGCGGCTCGGCCATGCCAAGCACGGTGGCGACACGGCGCTCCGGCTGCTAGGGCTCGGTAGAGACTGAACTAGGGAGCGCAACACACTCACGAACTCAACACGACTATGGTGCGCGTTTTACCTTGGCTCGAGGAGCACTGGACCGATGTTGGCGACGACGGCGGCGATGGCGGAGCTTGCACCGGCGGCCACCTTCGGGGACTGCTCAAGATAGGGCAGAAGAGACTTCACAAGCGAGCGGAGCATGATTAGAGAAGCAAGGCAGAGCTGTTGGTGTGACCGGTTTGGCCGGAGAGACTCCGAGCCAGGCTGTCCATGGCGGAAGTTTCGCGGCGGAGCTCCGGTCGGTGCTGGAGAAGACGACCACAGCGGTGACGCTACGGATCACCGGAGTAGGCTAGCGAAGGCTCAAACGAAAGCTCAGGAGGCGGCGGGATCAGAGGCACGACCAACTTGGCCGGAGTCGGCGTAACGACGGCGAGGTGTGGAAGCGGAGCTTGGCGATTTCAGAGGAGCAGAGGAGGAAAACGGGGATGGTACCGGCGATGAGGAGGCTTATATAGCCGACCAAGGACTTGGGGCGAAGGACACGTCAAAGGCGGTCACCACAGTGCAAGCAGGAGGTGGCCTGGTGGCGTGGCATGGTCGGCAGAAGAGACGGCGGTGTGGCGGCCGGCGAGCAGAGCATGACTCTGCTCTGATATCTTTCCCCCTCCGGTTACTGTTCACCAGAGAACATCTTGATCTTCTTTCCCCTATTTCTCCCAAAAACACTATACAACACGAAAAACTCCCAACATGAAAGTTGTTCCAAAAATTAGGATCTACAACTTTCATCTAAGGAGCACAACCAAAATCTGTCTAAATTTTGAAATCACCTTTTGAATTTGAAAAGCATTCAAACTTAAATTCAAAATTACTTTTGAATTTTCTGAACAACTTCAAATTTTACCAACATAAAAGGTGTTCCTTATAAAATTATCTACAACTTTGGTTTTGGTCCCATATCAAAATTATACTTAATTTTGAAACTACACAAAAGGGGATAAAACTAGGTTTTGGGAATTTATTTTCAATTTGAAACCACATCAAACTTGTTTTCCAAATTACTTCAGATTTTCTTTAGTAACATGAAAATATATCTTAATAAAAGTTGTTTATTTTAATCCTCTCTACAACTTTGATTAAAAGACCCAAGTCTAATTCTTTTTAGTTTTTGAAATCTAGTTTTGGGGTCAAATTTAGGGTTTAAAAGATTTCAAGTTTATTCAAACTTTTGTACAGAAACCTTGAATCCTTTAAATACCAAAGTTGTGCCTCTCAACAAGAGCTACAACTTTGCTTTAGAAATCATTTTGAAATTTGATATACTTTTTGACTTATTAAAAAGGGAACAAAAAGAGAGATTTAAAAACCAAGGTTTTCTCACTTGCCCCTTTCATATAACACCAAACATCACAATCAAGCCACATATATATCAAATATAGAAATCAACACTTAAAAACAAACAACACTCTTGTCAAACATATAAAGCATCACATTTATGCTTTAAACATGAAAACATGAAATGCTTTTATGCCATGATACCAGATGATTATGCATACTAAACAACTTAATTAGAATTTTAATTAATGCTTAACACCAGAGGTGTTACACCTAGGAACTTGAGGTTTTGGACCTCTAGGCCTAGCAGCACGTTTCTAAACATTCGGCACATGTACATCATGGAAAGGATGGTACATGTCCGTGTTGTTCATCTCCTTTGTGCGGCGTGCCTCTCTCTTGCGCCGAAAGCAAAACTCACTCAAGTGTCCATCTCTCCCACAGTGCTCACAATGGTACCTCACCGCTCTCATAGGGGGTTGTTGGTACTCACGGTAGTGGGTGTGGATCACTTTGCCCTTCTGTGGCATAAGCTCCTCCTGGATAGGTGGCATAGTGTCTAGCTTGTTTTTGAGGTGGTTTGGTTTTGGAGCCCATGATTGTTTCTTGGGCGGAGCTCTCGGAGGTTCAACAAACACCCCATCCTTTGTGTTAGGCTTGAGAGGCTCTTTGGGTTCAATCTTGGTAAGCTTGGGAGTAGTGGTGGAGTTGGGCTTCTCACACGGGTTCAGACCACTCGACTCTCCAATCTTCCCAAAAGAAGAAACATCAACACCTGGAGCAAAACCTACACCAGGACCTCCAGCAGCACGCTTAAACTGGGAGATCATCATCCCAAGCTGCGGCTCACGACTAGACACCCATAACAAGATGGTCCGAAGGTATGTGTTTTCCTCCTCGGTTTGCATCTTGTCATGCTTCACATTCGCAATCTCCATCTCCAAACCCTCACAAAGAACGCACCTAGACACACAAGTGCTACCCGAGCTGGCCTTCTCAAGAGACACAATCTTGGCATTCTTCTCTGCCAACTGGGTTTGCAAGCCAGCACAAGACTTGCACGCACCCAACAGTGAGGATCTAGCCTTCATCTCATCCACCTCACCTACCAACGCAACATACTTACCTCTCAAAGTGAGAAGGCCAGTCATGTGCGTGGTGCACATCTCACACTCAACCTCCTCAGAAATGACCACGGTGGACTTGGCAAACTCAAGCTCCTTCATCGTGTCCTCCCACTTCTGCCTAAACTCCTTACGCTCTCTAACAGCACGTCTAAGCAGCTTATCTTGACTAAGGAGAGCGGTAGTAAGTTTCTCAACCTCAGCAGAAAGCTCATCGGGGGTCAGAGATACCTGGGAGGTGTCGTCGTCGTCGTCGTCGTCGTTTCGAGGGATCTCCTCCAGCTCGCCGTCGTCCTCCTTGCCGAGGGCCATGGTGCAGAAACCCTCGTTGTCGGCGAAGAAGCAGAGGCCATTGAGCTTGTCCTCGATCCTCTTCTTCTTCTCGGACTCGTCGTCGCTTGAGGAAGCGGAGTCGTCATCCGAGTCGTCGACGTAGCTGAGCGTGGCGAAGAACGCACGCTGCTCAGCCTGGGCCTTCTCCAAGTACTTCGTCTTGATGTACTCCTTGTTGAAGCCGCCCTTCTGCTTGTGCTTCGCGGGGACGTACTTCTCCTTGCGCTTGCCGGAGTCGTACTTGTGCCCATGATCCGCCTTGCCGAAGATCTGCTTGTTTTTCTTCGGGCAATTGGCGATGAAGTGGTTGGGGTCGCCACACTCAAAGCATCCTGAGCGTCCTCCTCCACGGCGATGGTTCATGCGGTTGTTGTGAAACCGCGAGAACCGGTTGGCGAGCGAAGCTAACTCGTCATCCCCCAAAGACTCCAGCTGCTCCTCTATGACAGAAAAGAGAGAAGAAAGTGCAAATCCTCCAGATGGGTTTGTAGAAGAGCCAGAAAGCAAAGTCATTGACGGGCCAGAAGGATTTTCATAAGAAACCCTCGCCATGGCGTCGATCTCACTGGACTTGAGCTTACTGAAGAGCTCGTCGCACGTGAGGGTCTCGTAGTTAGGTGATTCGATGATCGCCTGAACCTTGGAATCCCACATCGACCGATCAAGGGTATGCAAAACCTTTAAAGCCCTCTCATGATCGTCGAAAGGCAACAACTCCTTGTTAACCCTCATCCTGTTGACAATCACCTGAAAGCGAGCGAATAAACTTTCTATGCTCTCGCCATGCATATGTCGAAAGTTCTCATACTCTCGCTTGAACGAATCATAGAGACGGGTTTTGACTTGAGTGGTTCCCTCATGAAAACGCATGAGGGTAGCCCAAATCTCCCTAGCCGCAGCGAGGTGAGAAACGCGATCAAACTCACTCATGCTTAGACATGAGAAAAGAGCATTACGGGCTCGGCTATTGGCATCGTGCTCATCAATCTGATGCTGAGTAGCACGAGCAGCCAAGACAACGTAATCGGCAGAGTTGCAAATATCCCAGATGGAAGCACCCAAACTCTGCAGATAGGCCGACATGCGTATCTTCCAATACGCATAGTTCGTCCCATCGAAAAACGACGGTTTGCCCACGCCACGATCCCTGTCGCCTTCGGTGGATCTGGAACCGGTTAAGGTGGAAGATCCTTAACCTACTCCGATACCAATTGAAGGACCAAAAGTGCAACCAGAAAGTGACCAGAGGGGGGGGTGAATGGGAGCTTCAAAATTTCTTGTCACCACTGTCCCAAGAATCAACCCCAAAAGCAAAGCCTATAAGCGTGATGTCCACGACCCAAGAGAATGGGTGGATGTTCCCTAGGAACACAGCGGGACACCACAAAAACTTCCCAACCTAAGTTCATGCAAGTCAACAAAGTGACAGGATGGACTTTGGGTAACCTCGACCTCCCCCGAGCAACGCGAGGGGGGTTCAGGCTATTTTGTAAAGTGGGAAGCCCGATTTCAGTAGAGCCCGGAGTCTAGAATCCAACGGAAAAAGCGGATCGCAAATCAGAAACCAGACGAACGAACTGCGGATGAAAACGTGCAGATCAGTACTGACCGGACTCTGCCTGAGTCCGATCAGAGATGATCAGACGCGTCCGGTAAGTTCGAAGATGATTTTGGACCTCTCTGTTTCTGACTGGACTCACTGAGTCTGAGCATCCGGTCAGGAGTTTAGCGTCCGGTCACACACGCCAAAACTGATGAACAGTAGTAAGGGCGAGTCCGGTCACAGATCAGTCGAGCATCCGGTCAAGGTCTCGCAGAACATAGCAAACGCATTCAACGACCGGACTCTCAGACGTGCGTCCGGTCGCTCCGAGCCAAGGGTCCGGTCACCCCGAAACCTGCTGTTCGTCCACCGATTCGACTTGAAATCACCCAAAACGAATCCTCTAGGGATCAAACTTGGTGAGAGGAGTCACAAGGAGGATAGTGAGCTATCTCTAAGAGATCATGGCTCGAACCTATCCCCAAATCGATGAATTGAAGAAATTCGGGGGAAAGGAGGAAAACTTGAACTGAAACAAAAATCGACCGATCTTCTAGCTCGTGAGGTTAGAGGAGGATTCCTTCGGTGGAAAGAAGTGCCTCACGATCTAGAGCAACTTGGTTCAAATGGATTCGAGAAAGACACACCAAGTAGAGAGATTGAGTGACGGGAAAATCGTGGAGAAAAAGAATCCGTGAAGAACACGAACAAAACGCGAATCACAACCATGAATTTGCAACCGTGTGGCTACCACACGCTACAACAGTGAGATTACGGTCTCACTTCCTCAAAATCTCACGAACACAGAGGTATTGTTCTCTTCTCTGTGGATCTTAGTTCGCTACAGCAGGGGATGGGGAGAGCAGGAAAACCTAGAAGGCAAAATAGCAAATGGCTGAGATGGAAGGGGGAGGAGGGTGTCTCCCTCTACTTATCCGAATTCTAATTCCTACTCTACCCCTCTCTAATTACAGAGCGAACCAGCTAAACCCTAGGGTTATTCTGGACCAACTCGAAGATGCTGGTGATCCGACGGCCATGCCCGCACAACTGGTAGCGTTGCCTTGACGCAACCTCACCGATTGTCGCCACATGCCGCCACTGCTCTGCTCGTCCTTTTCCCGGACTTCGCCCCCGGTTTTGAGGCCCAAACCGGGAAACCAGCCTTCACGACCAACCCCCGGTTTTGAGGCCCAAATCGGGAAACCAGCCGACCATCGCCTGAGTTTTGTGGCCCAAACTCAGAAACCCGCAGCGCCCAGGTTTTGAGGCCCAAACCTGGAAACCGTCCTCAGCCCGAGTTTTGTGGCCCAAACTTGGAAACCATTAGCGCCCAGGTTTTGAGGCCCAAACCTGGAAATCGTCCACTCGATGGTTTTTCTGTGGCTCAACCACCAAACTGAGCCGTAGAGGGGATGCACCGCCTATTGACGGTCCTTAAACACCTGTTTTACCGTCAACATTTGACCCTAAAGTCCACCAAAAAGGCATGAAATGTAGTCAAATAGGTTTCATACTAACCAAATTCCACATGTCCATAGAATTTTATTTGAATGCAGGATTTGAACCAAATTTAGACATATGGACCCACCATAGGCCAAGCCCACTCAGTAGGGCCGAAATGGGCCCAAGGGGGTGGCGCCCGCCACCCCTAGGTGGCGCCCGCCACCTCTAAGTGGAGCCCGCCACTTGGATTGGCCCAAGCTCCACTCCCTGCCACGTCACCGATCCGTGTGACCTCCCCAAGGACAAATCTTGGCCCTTGGTCACTTGGTCAGTGGCATCGGACGACTCAGGGAGGAATGGCGTGGATCAAGGCTGAATGGCGGTTGCTAGGACATGCAACCGACCTCCAAAACGCCTTGGACAACCACATGGATGCTGTTGAAGCCAAGGCGGTGCATCCAACGGTGAGGGAGGTGGCGGCCGCCACCTAGGGCTGGCGCTCACCACTAGGGTTAGCCCTAGGTCGGCTGGCTGCCCCCTATAAGTACCCCCCTCACTCATTTGGGCTATAAATACCCCCCTGAGGCATCAGTACCATCACAATCCAGTACCATCATATATCCCACACAAGAGAAGCAAAGCAAGTAGAAGCAAGCAAGTGAGAGCTCAGAGAGCTTAGGCAAGTAGGTAGCTAGTAGAGCAAGGCATCTATGCCCTCGCGGTAGCGCTGCTCAAGGCTTAGCTCAAGAGTAGAGGCATGCGAGTGATCGGTTCTGGAGCTGGGAAGAGTCTTCCTTCATCTCCAGTTCAGGTTTTGCTCTTGTATCTCAAGCACTTTACTATATTCTAGTTCATCATTTCAAGTATTACTTTATTCTACTTATCAGTATTGAGTGGTATACTTGATTGATTGCTTGAGTGCCTAGCTATCCTACAGTTCAATTCACCTAGCCATAGTAGTTAATCTCTAGTGAGCTTAGTGTTTGATCTTTGCCAATAGGTTGCTTAGTTAGTTTAGTGTTTATCTTATTAAGTCAAGTGTTTGCTCTGACGTCCGCAAGGGTGTCTCTATTCAAAGCTAGGGTAGAGATAGTTAGAATATAGTTAAGCGTGGTGCTTAGTTATAGACTTACCTTCAGATACGGCTGGACCCCCGGATAGCTGTGGTAGCAAGAAGGTGGTGACAGCCCTGTGCGCCTTGAATTCCACCACGTAGTTGGCCCAGTTTAACAGTAAGGCTCGTTGTGCTAGCGTTCAACCTAAGTAAGTGGTAAAGGCTAGAACGCCTCGATACTTGACAAGATAGGAATAAAACTTTACTCAACTTAGTTGCTTTATTGTCTTTTGCCTGCCTTACTTCGTAACTATCTTGCTTCGTAGTTATCTTGCTCTATGGTTATCTAGGAGTAGTTATTAGTTAGTAGTTAGTTATCTTAGTTACCCTTAGTTATCCTATTCCCTTTATCTACTTGTCCATCCACCTTACCTTAGCCATCCATTTCATCCTTACCTATCCACCCATATATTCTTTCTAGCCTTTCATCTCCTCTTTTCCCCTTTTCCCTTTTCTTATTCTTCGACTGTCATCCCCTCCTTGACTCGACTCATACACCACCCTAGCCTTCCCTTGGGATCAAATAAATCGACACCTGGTACTCCCAGGCGAAGTGCTACTACGATAGTTCTGTGCGCTTGCAGAATCTCCTCCTGGTAGATTGCATTCTCTCTAGCTAGCTCCTACTAGTGTCGGGATTGACAACCCCGCTTGGCATTAGTAGAAAGCTGCTTTAGCTCCACTCCTTTAGGTATAGTTACCGGTCTTGCTTCAAGCATTTCTGACGCTGTTGCCAGGGATAGACTCCATAGTCTACTCCTAGTAACAACGTTAGCAAGTGCCAACAAGCATTCCTAGGCCATTACCGGGGATAGTTGCCTAGCACTATCTTTAGTGAAGCTAAGAACTACCAACAAGCATTTCTGGCGCCGTTGCCGGGGAAGGCAATCGGTGTATCGGTTGAGTCCGTGTCGAATTTATCTTTGCTCAAGCTCCCGCTTAGCGAATCCCATTTTACCCCATTCTTTCTTTCCTTAGTCCTTCTTATCTTTTTCCTTCATCTTCTTCAACTTCTTTCTTTCTTATCTCGTTCTATCTTCACGATGGCCAATAAGACCATTCGTGAATTTTTTGCTCCTTCTGCCGCTAATGTAGCGATAGGACCAGACGTGATCGATGCCAACCTCAATTTTGAGTTGAAACCGGCTCTGATCACGATGGTCTAAGCTAGCCCGTTCTGTGGCAAGGCTCATGAGGATGCCAATGCTCACCTCCAAAATTTTTGGAGATTTGCGGCACCTTCACCATTAAGGGGTGAGAACATATATGATGAATGATTGACTTTTATGAGGAAGGTTTGAGGCTTTTACCCGGTTGAGTCATTATCCTGCTATGCGCTTAATGTTTATGACTAACCGGTGGCGTGAGTTGTGTGGTGTTTCTGTGTTGGTGTGCGTGTGCGACATGTGTCTCTTGGCTGTGTTGATGTGCAGGTGTGGAGCTCAGATACAGTGGTCTATGGTGAGGTGAAGGTCAAGTAGAGACGTGCCGTGCTGACGGACCGGGTGCGGTGAAGGATGGGCATGCCGTGCGGCGGACGTGCCATGCTGAGGTACCGAGCGGTGAAGGGCGGACGTGAGGCTTGGACTGACGGACCAGAGGCCAGAGGACCAGCTGTGGTAGCTGGCACGTGGCATCGGCGAGCAAGAGCACATGGGGATGTGCGGTGCATCGGCCGAGTCGGGAGGAAGGCGCTGGAGTCGTGTCACTTGGCGGGAGGTCGGACACGGGCTTGCGTGCGGCGCAAGTGCCGTCGGCCAAGTCAAGAAGGAAGGCGAAGGCGTTGTGCCCGGCGTGGAGGCTGGACATGCATCGGCATCGGTGCCGGTGGTCGAGGTGTGAGAACCACATCCCGTCTTCGGTGCGGGTTCGGTAGCTGAGCCTCAAAAAGCTACCATCGACGGTTTCCAGGTTTGGGCCTCAAAACCTGGGCGCGCGGGTTTCCGAGTTTGGGCCTCAAAACTTGGGATGGACGGTTTCTAGGTTTGGGCCTCAAAACCTGGGCTTGCGGGTTTCCGAGATTGGGCCTCAAAACTCGGGGTGGACGGTTTCCCGGTTTGGGCCTCAAAACCGGGGGTTGGTCCGAAAGGACGGTCGACGCGTGGCGGCACCGAGAGGCTTGCGTTGCGGCGAAGCTATCGGTGAGAAGGCGCGGCGATCGATGGTGGCGGCACGTGGCGGCATCAGGGAGGTCGCGTCGAGGCGAAGCTACCGGATGTGCGGGCGTGGCCGTCGGATGAAGATTGACTGGACTGGACGGTTTTACCCCTGGGAGGTATTTGGGTCGAGTGCTTAATGTAAGGGCGTTTTGGTCATTAGGACGTGCGCCTATATATATGTGGGGGGCTGCTAGGGCAGCCGCACCCGAGGAGGACGGTGTCACTCTCATTTTGCTGTTTGTGAGAGGAGGCTAGGGTTAGGGAGAGACAGGCTCTTGTTCTTGAGCTTTTCGCCATCCAAGCTTTGATCTGCTGGAGTGGCTTGTAGCCCGACACCGAGTGCCTAATGAATCATCCATTCCTCTGAATCCAAGGGTCAAATTTGTGGTGGAATTCGCGTTTTGATTTTGTTCTTCGTGTTCTTCGCGTTCTCCTTTTTCTCCACGATTTTCTCCTCCCCCGATCTCCCTCTACGCTGCGTCTTTTGCGATTCCGTTTGAATCAACTTGTTCTTTGATGTGAGGAGAACATTTCCACCGGAGGAATTCATCTCTACCTTCACGAACAAGTAGATCGGGCCGAAATCGTTTTCGTTCTTCTTTCTTCCCCTTTTTATGGTGTTCTTCGGATTTCTCATGGTTGAGTTGGATTGAAGCGATAATTTCCAAGGAATAGCTTCCCAACACGTAGAAGAACACTTGGGTGAAGTTAGTTTGCAGCCTCGTTCAATTTGGTGAAGATCCAATCGAGTTTGAGTTTGATCCGCGCTGTTTTTGCGCTTTCTGGGAGGTCGCGGATAGTCCGCTATATAGGCCGCGGACAGTCCGCGAGTCGAGGCTTCAGCCGAGCAGTTGTTGTTGGCCTCGGGCGTTTTCCCCTCGGGTGACCAGCGGACAGTCCGCCGTTGACAGGCGCGGACAGTCCGCGAGTCGCGCAGGGGCTGTCCAGCGAGTTTGCTGTTTTCGCTTCGTAGCCGGCGGACAGTCCGCCAGGGCCCGCGGACAGTCCGGGGTCCTCATCGGACGCGCCTTCGGGCAGGCATCGGACGCTCCTTGTTCACTGTTCATGTGAACCGCGGACAGTCCGGCGTGCAAACCGCGGACTGTCCGGGACCCGTCCAGCAGCTGTTGCAGAACAGTTAGTTTTTGGGCCGTTTGCCGGCGGACAGTCCGGCCCCCTAGTGGCGGACAGTCCGGCCCACACCGGACAGTCCGGGAGCCTGACTGCGGACTGTCCGGGATCCTGCTGTAGGTTGCGTTTTAGTGCGTTTGCTCTCCCGGCTTTTCCGCTTCGTTTCTGGACTTCTCGGTTGCTCCTATAGTTCACCTTGGAACCTCTCTACATATCTTTGCTACGCGTTAGCATTGGTATTTGGAGGAATCCCGACGTAGCCGTCTATCTACGTTAGGGAGTGGTCTTTTGGGTCCGAACTTGACTTGTGTGGTGCCTCGCTGTGATCCTAGAGATCATCCACCCTCCTTCTGAGGGTCGTGGGTATCGCATTTGAGTCCGAAGCTTTTGGGGTTGTTTTTGTTGGGACAGAGGCCGTAATTTCTGAGAAGAAATTTTAGGCTCCCATTCACCCCCCCTCTGGTCGCCTTGCGATAGCATTTTTGGTCCTTCAAGGGGATAACACAAGAAGCCATCCGTCTTCGTCTGTTTCCTTTCTCTTTGCTAGGAAAAGCAAAGCAATGGTTATATACCGATCGCAACACTGTAGACACATGGGACAAGTGTTCCAATGCTTTTCTTGCCAGATTCTTTACGATGGGCAAGACGAATGCTCTTCGCAACAAAATCTCCAGCTTTACGCAACAAGCCGAGGAATCTATTCCCGAGGCTTGGGAGAGGTTGCAAGAGTATGTCGCTGCTTGTCCGTATCATGGTATGGAGGACTGGCTATTGATCCAGAACTTCTACCATGGCCTAACCCCACTCTCTAGAAGCCATTTGGATGCTGCCGCCGGCGGTGCATTCTTTTCTCTGAATGTTGCAGATGCTAAGGCTCTCATAGAGAAGATGGTGTCGAACCAAGGATGGAATGACGAAAGACTACAGCCCCGTAAGCGAGGTATGCATTCCCTTAAGGAAGCCGACATGATCGTGGCCAAGATGGACCTGCTGGCAAAGAAGCTGGACAGCTGTGAGAAGATGAACCAACAAGAGAGTGTCCAATCTCTGGAATCCTACATGACTTGTGAATTCTGTGGAGAAACTGGACATTCTGGGAGCCACTGCCCTGAGCTACATGAAGATTTGAACTTCATCAACAACAACGGTTTCCGTCAACAGAATCATGGATGGAATCAGCCTGCAAACTCTCAAGGTAACAATTCATTCCCCCGCTCTAATTTTCATAATTCTAATGATTTCTCATTCTTGAAGAATTTAGTTTACTCACAAGGTAAAACTACTGATTTCTTGAAAGAGAGATTAATGGCAAATGATAAAGCCCTTGGAATATAAATGCTGAATTGGAAGATTTCTCATCTGCTCTGAAAAATCAACTTAGCTTTAATAAGATGTTAGAAACCCAATTAGCTCAACTTGCTGCTATCATACCATCTTTTGAAACTGGCAAAATTCCTGCTAAACCTGACATGGAAACTGCAAATATGGTTGAAATAAAATATTTTAACTATTATGAAGATCAAACCATGACTGTTAAAAAGGGTGATCCTGGTAGTCCCATAATTAGATGCTCTATCTTTGGTGAAGTCTTTAAAAATGCCATGTGTGATTTAGGATCGAGTGTGAACATTTTATCTAAAGATTTCTATGAAAACTCGTTCTTTCCACCCATGTCATCCACATCTGCCTATGTTGTGCTAGCTGATCAATCCACTTGCTATGTAGAAGGAATAGTTAATGATTTACATGTTCATATTAGAGGTTCCTATGTTCCTGCTGATTTCATAATACTAGATATGGGAAATAGGAAAAATGTGCCTCTAATCTTAGGTAGACCCTTCTTGAATACTGTTAATGCTTGCATATATGTGGGGAGTGGTAAAATACAAATGACATTAGGAGGGAGGAAGGAAATATTCTCCTTCTCCCGTGGTCCCGCATATGCCGCTAACATGCAGGAAGCAGAACCCGTTCGTACCAAGAAGAGGCGCCCAAGAACAGGGTGGAGCAGAAAGAGAGAACCACCTCCTCCTAAGTTGTGTGATTCACATAACAAGGGAGAGGTGCCAAAAGAAGAAGAACCCGATGGAGTACTAAGAGAAGAAGTGCCCAAGGAAGAAGATCCACCCGATAAGGATGAAACTCCATGGACCTAAGGTATGGTTTTACTTTTAATTTTTCCCTTCAATTTTTCCTTTTTCAAATAAATAACATATGTCATGCATGTAACTAAAAAAAATATCACCAGTTATCATTAGTTATATGCATAGAAATATGTCAACTTAGTTAGAACAATAAAATATCATAATAGGATAGTTTCCCTTTTTCACAACATTAGATAGTTTCCCTTTTAATAAAATGAGAACAAGAGCTCCGACCGAGAAAGAAGAAGACCCTTCACCAAGCAAGAAGCCAGCTTGGGGGAGACTCCCGCTCCGATAAGGTATGTCTCAAGCCTACACTTTACATTCAGTTCTTAAATTATATATCTTTTGAATGTCACATGCTTGCCTAAATAACCACTCTATGAATAAAATTGATAAAATCTGCTTAAACAAGTTGAAACCTGAATAAGATTTGAAATATGTCATGCAAATGCTGTTGTTATGGTTTGAATGACTAGTCTTATCTAAGTTGTAGCTTTTGTGGGTTGCACATGCTTTAACTGAAATCATGCTTAGTGAATAAAGTTAGTAAGAAATGGAGTAATTCTTTAAACTTGCTAAAGTGAAATTAGGACCTAATCTGGAGGATTTCTTTTAAAAATTATGAAAACCTTGCTAAAAGTTCCTCCTAGATTTTATCTCATCCCACCACCAGCCAAATATTGGTTAGTCATTAGTCAAAACTGCAAAGAGCTTTGTTTGTGTTGAGCTTTGTTAGACCTCATAGATCTTAGTAGAGAAGCTTATCATATGTTTTGAATCAAGATTCACGCACACCCACCATAATTTGCCTACTTTCCACTTTGGAAGTTTGCAACCACCAAATAAATTGCTTATTCTCTACACCGGAGATATGCAATACCCTGCAAAACATTCCATTGCTAGCCTTATGCTTATTCCTACACTGGGAATAAGCATTTCTCCCTCTTCCCCTTTTTCATTTCAAAAATCCTTTCCTATAGATGTCTGGGGAAATCTAGAGCTAAAAGAGAGAGAAAAATGAGCAAAGTAGCTCAAGAAAGGACTATGTCCTGAAAAATAATGAGCAAAGTAGCTCAAGAGAGGACTATGTCCTAAGAAAATGTGAGGACACATCTTTTGTCTACTCACTATGTATCCCAAAAAAAATAGAGAGAGAGAGAATTATCATTAGCTCTAGACCCCAGAAATTAACTAGGAAGGATTACGAAATATCTCTCTATACACTTCCACATAACCACACATGCACATCTTAATCAATTTTTATGATTTGCTGCTCTTTATGATCTGAATGTCTAGCTTAGCAATAAACATCAGGCAATTTGCTCATGGTTCTTAGCCCACCTATAACTCCACATATCATTCTTTAGAAATAGGAGAGGCTACATTTTGGCCTAAGTGAGGATTTAAACACCATTGAGTGATTGAGTGAATCTTGGAGGACTTAAGCAAGTTGTTATCTTTTGAAAACCTTGAAAAACCTCCAGACAGAATCCTAGTCAAACCTAAGCAAGATAAAAGTTTCCTATCTACTGCTTTATTTCACTCTTGCATGTTTGAAGTGAAAAACTATAAGCCCCACATTGCTATGATTTATGATACATGCTAAGTTATTTCTCACTATACAATATGCGCTTGCAGACATCTTAAGTTGATATCCATTTCATGCTCAATGCTTAAACCGCATTGTTGCTCGAGGACGAGCAACAGGTTAGCTTGGGGGAGCTTGTTGACGGTCTTTAAACACTTGTTTTACCATCAACATTTGACCCTAAAGTCCACCAAAAAGGCATGAAATGTAGTCAAATAGGTTTCAAACTAACCAAATTCCACATGTCCATAGAATTTTATTTGAATGCAGGATTTGAACCAAATTTGGACATATGGACCCACCAGAGGCCAAGCCCACTCAGCAGGGCCCAAATGGGCCCAAGGGGGGTGGCGCCCGCCACCCCTAGGTGGCGCCCGCCACTTGGATTGGCCCAAGCTCCACTCCCTGCCATGTCACCGATCCGTGTGACCTCCCCAAGGCCAAATCTTGGCCCTTGGTCACTAGGTCAGTGGCATCGGATGGCTCAGGGAGGAATGGCGTGGATCAAGGCTGAATGGCGGTTGCTAGGACATGCAACCGACCTCCAAACCGCCTTGGACAACCACCTGGATGCCGTTGAAGCCAAGGCGGTGCATCCAACGGTGAGGGAGGTGGCGGCCGCCACCTAGGGCTGGCGCCCGCCACTAGGGTTAGCCCTAGGTCGGCTGGCTGCCCCGTATAAGTACCCCCCTCACTCATTTGGGCTCTAAATACCCCCCTGAGGCATCAGTACCATCACAATCCAGTACCATCATATATCCCACACAAGAGAAGCAAAGCAAGTAGAAGCAAGCAAGTGAGAGCTCAGAGAGCTTAGGCAAGTAGGTAGCTAGTAGAGCAAGGCATCTTTGCCCTCGCGGTAGCGCTGCTCAAGGCTTAGCTCAAGAGTAGAGGCGTGTGAGTGATCGGTTCTGGAGCTGGGAAGAGTCTTCCTTCATCTCCAGTTCAGGTTTTGCTTTTGTATCTCAAGCACTTTACTATATTCTAGTTCATCATTTCAAGTATTACTTTATTCTACTTATCAGTATTGAGTGGTATACTTGATTGATTGCTTGAGTGCCTAGCTATCCTACAGTTCAATTCACTTAGCCATAGTAGTTAATCTCTAGTGAGCTTAGTGTTTGATCTTTGCCAATAGGTTGCTTAGTTAGTTTAGTTTTTATCTTATTAAGTCAAGTGTCATCTTCATTAGGTTAAACTAATATTTTTGCTCTAAAGGCGACATATGTCATGTCGGCTGTTCACACATTTTTTCTGCTAAAGGCGATGTTCCTCATCGGCTATCTTGCTGGATATGATTCTCATGTACCAATCTCCATGCTGGGGTGAAACTTCTTAAGAAATCTCCCATTAATCGCCCTAGAAAACTCTTCCCCCAGCAAAGTCTTCAAAATATATGCGTTGCCAGGCACGTGCCTTATTACTCGAAAAGGACCTTCCCAATTTGGAGACCATTTGTCGAATGCTTTGTCCTTCGCTCCGATAGGCAACACAACCTTCCAAACTAAATCTCCCTCTTCAAAGTATTTTTCCTTGACCTTTTTATTGTAATACCTAGCAACATGCAATTTATTCTTCTCTATACTTTCCAATGCCTTAAGACGAATCAAGTGCAGATCTTCTAGTTCGTTCATCACTAAACTCTCATAATCTTATTTTCTCAACTCATTCTGCAACATAACTCGCCTTGAACTCAACTGTAACTCCCAGGGTAACACAGCACAATGTCCATAAACCAACTCGTAGGGAGATACTTGAGTAGATCCATGACATGCCATTCGGTAAGCCCATAATGCTTCACTTAAAACCGAATGCCATTTTTCGGTTTCTTGTCAATCTTCTTCTGGATGATCTTAATCATAATCTTATTTGATGCTTCGGCTTGACCATTGGCTTGTGCGTAATAAGGGGAAGAATTACATAGCTTGTTCCCCATTTCTTCAGCAAAATCACAAAATTCGGATGATGTAAACTGGGTCCCTTGATCCGTAGTTATAGTTTGAGGAATCCTAAATCTGTGAATTATATGCTCTTTGACAAAATTGATCATGTTCTCTGATGTAACATTCTTCAAAGGCACAGCCTCAACCCATTTAGTAAAGTAGTCTGTAGCCAATAGTATGAATTTGTGTCCTTTACTGGAAGGAGGATGAACTTGACCAATCAAATCTATTGCCCACCCTCTAAATGGCCACAGTTTGATAATTGGATTCATGGCCGATGCTGGAACTCTCTGAACATTCCCGAATCTTTGACAATCTTGACACCCCTTATAATATTCAAAACAATCCCCGAGCATAGTCGGCCAAAAATAACCAGTCCTTCTCATTATCCATTTCATTCGGTAAGCTGATTGATGTGCGCCACATAACCCTTCATGTACCTCATACATCAGCTTCTTGGCTTCTTCTTGGCTTAAACACTTCAGGAGCACCCCATCTATGGATCTATAGTACAACTTACCGTTAAGAAGTGTAAACTTGATAGCTTTATATCTGATCTTTCGAGAAACCTTCTGTGATGGGTTTTTTAAGTATTCGGTAATTTCTTTCCTCCAATCATCAACCATATGACCTCCATCCAAAGCAAGAACTTCCTGATCCTCCCGATATCCTGAAGCAACTTGGGCCAATTTATTTGCTTCTTCGTTATGCCCCCTAGGGGTATGATGTAAATTCGCTATCTGGAAACATTTCAGGAGCTCTTGATATTCTTCATAATACTCTCTCAATATGTCACTTTTACATTCATATTGACCAATCAACTGGTTGATGACTAACTCAGAATCCCCAAAGATTTCCTCAGCCATAGCTTTTATTTCCACAAGAAGCCGAAGTCCTCTGAGCAAAGCTTCATATTCTGCTTGGTTGTTGGTAACATAAGACCCAATGGGGATAGCATACTTGAAAGATGATCCTCGTGGAGAAATCAAGAAAATACCAACACCACCACCCTTGCTGCAAGATGAGCCATCAAAAAACAATGTCCAAGGTGCAATATTCACTATGCCAGCAGAAGGATCACGATGATGAGTAACAAAATCGGCAATAACTTGGCCTTTCACTGCCTTTGCCGACTCGTATCTCAGATGAAATTATGATAATGCTAAAATCCACTTACCGATTCTACCGTTTAAAATAGGCATTGACAGCATATGTTTTATTACGTCAAATTCAGAAATTATTATGCATTCGGCATCCAACAAGTAATGCCGAAACTTGGTGCATGAGTAATACACACACAAACAAAGTTTCTCCGTGGCTGAATATCTCGTTTCTAGATCTAACAGTTTTCGGCTAAGGTAAGCTATTACTCTTTCTTTCCCTTCAAACTCTTGCATAAGAGCCGATCCTATTGTCAGCCCAACAGCTGCCACATACAACTTGAAAGGCTTACCAAACTGAGGAGGTATTAATACTGGTGGTGCTTTGATATATTCTTTAATTTCATCAAAAGCTTTCTGTTGCACATTACCCAATATGAACTTTTGATATTTCTTAAGCTTCAACAATGGAGAAAAGGGCAAAACTCTCTCGGATAAGCCAGATATGAATCTCCTTACAAAATTAATCTTGCCAAGCAACGATTGCAACTCTGTGAGGTTGGTTGGAGGGACAACCTGGTCTATTGCCTCCATGCTTTTCTTCCCTACTTCAATTCCTCCTTTACGGATCAGAAAACCTAAAAATTCTCCTGCCGAAACTCCAAAAGCACATTTGTTTGGATTCATTCTCAAAAAAAGCTTTCTTGTGCACTCCAAAGTTTTCCTTAAATCAGCCAAATGCCCTTCATGATCTCTGGACTTCACAACTACATCATCAATATAAATTTCCACGATCTTGCCGATTAATTCATGAAAAATGTAATTCATTGCTTGTTGATAAGTTGCACCGGCATTTTTCAAACCAAATGTCATAACAACCCATTCAAACAAGCCCATATGACCAGGACATCTAAAAGCTGTTTTTGAAATGTCTTCTATTGCCATAAAGATCTGGTTGTATCCAGCGTTACCATCAATAAAGCTGATGACTTCGTAACCAGCCGCTGCATCAATAAGTAGTTCAGCAACCGGCATCGGGTAACTATCCATTGGAGTAGCTTTATTGAGATTCCTAAAATCAATGCAGACCCTCATCTTTCCATTCTTCTTGTACACCGGGACTATGTTTGAGATCCAATCTGCATACCTACACGACCGAATGAAATTTGCTTTCAATAATCTCTCGACCTCTTTCTTTACATCCGCTAGTACTTCTTCCTTGAAAATCTTCTGAGGAGGTTGCTTGTAAGGATGATACCCAGGTTTGATTGGTAGTCGATGCTCAACAATAGAGCGATCTAACCCAGGCATCTCTGTGTAATCCCATGCAAAACAATCTTTGAACTCTTTTAAAAGATTTATCAATTCCAGTCTATATTCTAGATCCAAATTTGCACTGATGTATATTGGCCTTGCTTCAATTCCATCACTAATATTTACTTCTTCTAATTTATCAGCCGACATAAAGCCTTGTCCCAATTTCCCTTTGTTTCCGTCAATTGGGTTGTTCTCAGTTTCAGGCATCTTGAAACGAAGTTGTCCCACTAGGCGTGCCAAAAAGTGTGTTGACGCAAAAAGTGACACCTTGCGCAGAGACACACAGCAAGCCGAACGAGGCTAGCTTCAATCGGGTGCCCGGAGTGTGCTGAATCCGGTGACGTGCCAGTCGGTTTGACCTAAAAACCAACAAGGGATAAAGCGTGAGAATACCTCTGGAACATGCTGGGTAAAACTAGACAGTTCCATATGTACGGCTTTGGAAGCCAGTCACGACGGCACACAGCTATTGAAGCTGTCTGTCAGAGCATGTTTACAAAGCCATTCGGGAAATATGAAAACAGAGTATATGAAGCATATTAACTGCCGAATCCAAAAGGAAGACATGCTTGAACGAAAAAAGGATATCATAAACAGGCAACTTACAAGAATAGATCTATTCAAATAACACATGCATAGGCTAATCCAACTAATCTGCCACACGTTTAGTCTTTATAAACCCGTCAAGCATAAACTTAAGCGAAGCTAATCCACCGCATGATACCACTTGCTATAAGTCTATACCACTTCTTATAATCAGATTAATCCACCGCATGATACAATCTAATTATAACAAGCTAAAAGCATGGATATACTTGAATAGATCTATAAAAGCTCGTTACTCGTGTAACCATAACCAAAATCGGCAAACTAGCCGAGTTGGGGTCCATGAGGAAGGAACATACAAGCAAAACATGATCAAAGTAATCTAAAACCTGCATCTGCCGCACGACACCCAGTTCTATCAAAGCATAAACATGGTGAACACGTATGAACCCACAACATGTAACAACCTAGATTGAAAGCTGATCCGGCCATCATGATCTTATGATTAGCAAAGCACAAGCAAACTTATGAAACAAGGCCAAATAGAGATCAATCTAGATTGGGCAAAAGAGTGTTACAGGAATTAAATAAATAAAACACATAACACATGATAACTTAATGAATCTACTAGATCTGCCAAATCTAATAGAGCCGATAACTATTTTTACTCATGTCTTAATCCGCCGCACGATACAAGGCATAAGCAAAAACTTCCCGTCATAAGCTTAAATCCGCCGCACGATACTAAGCTTAACATACGAGACTACTTGCATCATATCTAAATCCACCGCATGATACTAGACATGATAACAAGGTTGCCGGTACTTACGGAGGTCGACGGATCGATGTTTCCTCTCGAAGAACTCGACGACACGACTTAGGGACTCGAAGATGGCATGGAGCCAGTTTGTATTGATGTGGTTGTGAACCCTTTTTACAATGGTCGAGGGCTTATATTTATACCCTGGATGAAACGCGAGTCCCAAACGATCACGACTTACACAATGAATTTTGGAAAGATACAAATACTATCCCTATTCTTCTCAGCATCCTCCATCGTCACGCATTTTCTCGTACAAGCCATCTTTACTTCTCGAATGGAGTCACTGTTTTTCGCAAAACAACCAACTGCACAAGCGTTTGCCGAAAACTCGAAGATTAGCCGACCGCTCAGTCGTTTACCGAATGCTCCTCTTACTGCTGACTGGGCCCCCTTGACATTCTCTCGTGCGTGCAAAAATCTGGTGTCAACATTAACATATTTATGTTACGCAAATACAGTGATTTTAAAGTCGACATCATATGTCATCTTTGAATTTATGCACATTTCCCCTCATGGTTTAGCTATTTTACTTGTCTAGCAGTATTGGAATCCATTTTACAGTGTTTGACAAAAAAAGAGGCATGTATATTTGAAATTGATGAAGTTGGAATATGATCTAGTAGTGAAGGAGACATATGCCGGATGCCACTATTTTTGAAGTGCCATATCTTCACAACAAGGCGGTCGTGTGAAAGATCATTACATGCCCTACATATGGATTGGCACTAAGAATATGGATTATATAGAAAATTGAATCTCAATATTTAACTTGTGTAATTAGCTATTGTCACTTATGCTGCTGGCATTGTCATCCTTGATGCAGCTAGAGTTCCTATTAGCATAGTCCCACATGACATAAAAAACATGTAATAACATTTGTTTTTATAGTACCTATATATATGTTTGGGACCCCTATGCAGGCTATTACAATATGAGCAACTGATTAGACCCTTTGTGGCCAATGACATTGCAATATCACTATTTTATTTTTGGTCATTTGGTTCGATACATGTCATTATAATTGTTGAAGAGTATAACTTTTGTCTAGCAATTTTTTTTTCAATTTATTTGTGTACCTAGCTGTGAAACTAATTTTCACTGATCTGAACTTAGTAACATGTTGCAGGTACAAAACTATAGGTCTATCTATGTCTGTTGAGGGAGCATCCGAATATCTTTTGGATTGTTCATATTTAAGTGTTGCTTTCACTGATCTAGGTTCTATGAAGTTTAGGCATTTAGGCAAACTTATCCATCATGTTTTTATTCTATTGATCAAATATTGCCCAGTCAAATACTAGAAGGAATG
This sequence comes from Coix lacryma-jobi var. lacryma-jobi, assembly GCA_009763385.1. Classification (NCBI taxonomy): domain Eukaryota; kingdom Viridiplantae; phylum Streptophyta; class Magnoliopsida; order Poales; family Poaceae; genus Coix; species Coix lacryma-jobi. The sequence continues at coordinate 46,899,209 of CM019831.1, forward strand.
GATTTTGAATATCTTGGGACCCTTACTTAGGCACTGTGAGGATGTACTATACTATGCTTGGTTCGGTTTTTTACATGAAGGTCGAGCTAAAGTCCCTCATTACTTTGGCAAAGTTTCTGGATCAGCGCAAAGCATTGAGGAGTTGGAACAGGCTATCTTGCTTCAATTCACACATGATGTTTGCCATATTTTTGAAAGTGTATCTTCGGCAGAGTTAAACAGTGTTCTCCTACATGAATATTTTGAAGATGCCAATGATAAAAAGATGGCTATCCAAGGTTTGGGACCATCATCATCAAATTCTCTCATTGAGTATAAAAGTGATATGTTTAACTTGATTTCAGTTATATTTACTTTTAGTAAGCAGACATAGACGAAAACTTAAATCCATCTTTTGGTTCGCAGGTATCTTTTAGTTCACGGTTGCTATGGGAGATTAAGGATGAGTCTTTTTGGATATTTGGTGGATGATGTTGTAGCCAAGAAAGCTTCCCTTTTGTGGTGCTTTGGTTCAGCTTGCTAACATTAGTAAAGATGAAAGATTTAAGCTATTTGTTTCAGATGAACTGCTTCCATCTATTATTAAACGCCTAGATGACCAGCTACCATGTGCAATCAGACATCTGAGTTGCAAGTTGAACTCGAGTAGAAGCAATAATGTTAACAAAGATCTTGTTGTTCTTTGTCAAGAATTGTATAACTACCTTTGCAGCAATGTTTCTTCACAAAGCCTGGTACATGACCAGTGATCTAATTGAAGTTGAATTTATTACTATTCAAAGGACAATAAGTTTCATTACCAATAATCCAACACATGTCAATATAACTTCATGCATGTCATTTTACTTGTTTGTAAACTATCTAGGATCTAGGTGTCGAATATGAGGACAGAGATTATACTATGGATGAATTCATGTGTTGGTTGGAAAAGCAAAAGGAAGATCTCCGTGTGAAGGCATGCTGTGCTGCTCCAGATGAATTTAAAGATTGGGAAGTAGAATGGAATTGGGAGGTTAGTTCTCTTTTTATCTTCTCTAATACAATGGAGCGCAGCTCTCCTGCATTTTCCAAAAAGAAAAGTTCTCTTTTTATCTTTTGTTTTGGGCATCCCAGTGTTGAGCTCATATTAGGTGTTGGTCTTTATTTTTTTTAATTTTGTTTATTCATGTTTATCCAGTTTGAAGATGAATTTAGAAGATATCTTCCAATTTATATTGATATGTTGAAGGAAGTTGATGCAATGGAAGATACTTTAGAGGTATTATTATTCTCTGAAGAATGTACATGTTTGATCAAACTTATTATTCAATAATGTAAGCATTATATGAGGGTTAGAAATGTTGCGTACCTTAGGGATCTTAGAGACTGAACCACTCTAGAGAGATGGTAATGAGTATACATAGAGCTAGAGAGCCTCATGGGCCGGACCATATGGGCCTACAGGCCTACAATATAAATTTTCACAATTAACACCCCCCTTCAAACTCAAGGTGGAAGCGGAGGATTGGAAGCATTGAGTTTGATCAAGTGAAGCCGATGCTGCTCTCAAGTTTGTGCTTTAGTGAAAAAATCAGCCAATTGCAATTCTGAAGGCACATATTGGAGAGAAATAGTCTTCTGTTGACAATGAGATCGAGTAAACAAGGCATCCACACCAATATGCTTTGTAAGTTCATACTTCACAGGATCATTAACAATTTGTATGGCTCATGTATTATCATAGAGGAGCTGTGGCAACATCACAAGAAATACCAAAATCAGCCAACAACCATCGAAGCCAGACAATCTCTGTCGTAGTAGTAGCAAGGGCTCAAAGTTCAGCTTTTGTACTAGAGCGAGATACATCTGCTTGTTTCTTGGACTTCCATGTAATAGGAGAAGAACCAAAAAGAATGCAGTATCCTGTGATGGAGCGTGGATCATTGGGGTCACTCGCCCAAGTGGCGTCCGAGTAAGCATGAAGCTGAAGTGGACTATCGTGTGCATAGAATAAACTCTGATATGATGTTCCCCGTAAATATCGCAGCACACGAAGTAGATGTCCAAAATGAAGAGAAGTTGGGGCACAAACAAACTGACTCAAAATATGAATTGCATGAGCAATGTCAGGCCTGGTGATAGTGAGATAAACAAGGCTGCCCACTATATGTCGCTATCGAGAGGGATCCTGAAGAGGTACCCCATCAGTGAAACGGAGCTGCAAGTGAAGATCCATAGGAGTAGTAGCAGTCCTGTCATCAGTGATGCTTGAACGAGCAATAAGGTCCTGAATGTACTTATACTGAGAAAGATGATATCCCCTGGTGGATCGCTTGACCTCAATGCCTAAGAAATAACTGAGAGGACCCAAATCCGACATCTGAAATTCAGCACTAAGCTGCTGCTTCACATGAGAAATGTGATCCTCATTATCACCTGTAATCAGCATATCATCCACATAGAGAAGTAGCAAAGTCCGACCACGTGGTGACAAGTGAACAAATAAGGCCAGATCATGATCACTAGGTGAAAAACCAGCAGCCCGTATGACAGATACAAAACACTCATGCCAAGCACGAGGGGCCTGTTTAAGGCCATATAAAGCACGACGAAGATGGCAAACATATCCTGGAGGAGCAACTACTCCTGGAGGTGGTTGCATATAAACTTCTTCAGTCAAATCACCATGAAGAAAAGCATTCTTGACATCCATTTGAGGCATGGACAAAGAAGAAGCAGCCGTCACTGCAAGTAATGTACGGACCGTCATCATATGAGCAACAGGTGCAAATGTCTCATCATAATCTAGACCTTGAGTTTGCTGAAAACCTCTAGCAACAAGACGAGCTTTGTATCTTTCTATAGAACCATCTGACTTGGTCTTAACTTTGAATACCCACTTAGATGTAATAGGTACCACGTGTGATGGCAATCAAACAAGCTCCCAAGTACCTTGACGGTCAAGAGCAGCAAGTTCCTCAGACATAGCTAGCTGCCATTCTAGAATATGAGAAACTTCTTCATAAGTGGATGGCTCATCAACAACAACATTAACATGAGGAAAGCCATACTTGTCTACAGGATGAATATAGCTACGATCTCAAAGATTATATCATGGACCAACCTATAACTCATTAGAAATAATAGATGACTCATCAATAGTATTATTATTAGAATCATCAACAATGGGCTCATCAGGACTGACCAAGGAGGTAGAACTAGAAGGAAGGTGGGTGAGGTTTTGAGGACGACGACTGAAGACACGTGTGATAGGTGGTTTAGAAAAGGAGTGAGGTGGTGGCGGTGGAGTTATCGCAGAGAGTAAAGATGAATCAGAAGGTAAAGGTGGTGTGATGAAAATAGGAACAGAAGGTATGGAGGTGTCAGTGCTAGATGAAGGAGGAAGACACAAAAAAGAGGTGGACTCTGTGGGGGAATATGAATGCTTGGTGGATGGGTTATAAAAGAAAGGACGATCCTCAACAAAATTAACATCACAAGAGATGCGTATGCGACGGGAGGAAGGATCATAGCATCGGTAACCCTTATGCTCAGGACTATATCCTCGAAAAACACATTCAACAGACTGAGCAGTCAATTTCGTGCACTCACGAGGGGCAAGCAAAACATAGCATGTGCATCCAAAAACACGAAGATGGTCATAGCTTGGAGGAGTACCAAAAAGTACTTCACCAGGGCAACGGTCATACAACTTGGATGAAGGTTGCTTGTTGATGAGATAAACGGCAGTGGAAACAGCTTCACCCCAAAAATGAGAAGGAACAAAAGATGAAATCAAAAGGGTGCGAGCTGTATCTATGAGATGGCAATGTTTGCGTTCAGCAACGCCATTCTGAGCATGAGCACCTGGACAAGAAGGCTGTGCAAGGGTACCCTCAGAGGACAAAAATTGTCGAAAAGCAGCAGACAAATATTCACCCCTAGAGTATGAGTGGAGAATTTTAGTAGGAGTAGAAAATTGCGTGTGAACCATTCGAACAAAAGACTAATAAATAGAACACAACTATGAATGATGTTTCATGAAATAAATCCATGTATAGCGAGAAAAATCATCAATAAAAATGATGTAATATTTGTGGCCTCCCTTTGTAGCGAAAGGTGCAGGATCCCATACATCTGAATGAATAAGATCAAAAGTTCTAGCAGAATGACAAACACTAGAGGTATATGGAAGTTGTATTTGTTTGCCAAGTTTACAACCCTTGCAATGAAATCTAGACTCAATAGATGTATGATCTAAATAACCTTTATTTATCATGAAGGACAAACGAGACCCACAAAGATGACCAAGACGGTGCAGTGGACGAGGCATGAGCTATGGATGCAATACACGAAGGAAGGCATAGGGTGTCTAGAACATAGAGGCTGGAAGCACCCTTACGGCGATGGCTAGTGCCAATCACTTTCCCACTGCGACAGTCCTGAATAAAACAAGATAAGTCATCAAAACCAACGAAACAATTTTGGTCGGTAACTTGACCAACTGACAGAAGATTCATAGACAACTGAGGTACAAAGGAAACATTGGGTACATAAAAATGATTAATGCAAAGTGAACCCTGATGAGTAATATGACAAGAAGTACCATCAGCTGTCTGAATAGAAGTGCCATCAGTGACCGGCTTGCAGGCAACCAGCTGGGATTGATCGGATGTCACATGAAAGGAGGCACCAAAATCAAGCACCCAAGATGAAGGAGCACCAACAGTCGAGGAAGCAGCAACAGAAACAGTAGCACCAACTGAACCTCTAGGAGTAGAAGAAGTACCACGACCACAAGCAGCACAACGAGCGCGAAATTCATCCAGCTTCTCTAGATGCCTAGCAAAACAATTATCTGAATTATGATTAGTCCTGCCACAATGCTTACAGGGTTCTTTTCAATGCACTGGTCCTCTGATGAGAAGCTGCCAACACACTGTGAGGGTTAGGCACAGAAGAAGACAGAGCCTGAAGACGTGTCTCTTCAGCAAGCAATTCAGATAATGCCTTTGCCATGGTCAGAGTAGAAGAAGTGTGAAGCAATCTTGTACGAATAGAATCAAACTCTACCCTGACTCCCATGACAAATCTGTAAGTAAGGAACTGCTCAATAAATGAAAGTGTCGTACAATCCTGACATGTTGTACACTGAGGCACCATGGAAATCAAGGAACCCATCAAACGATCAATGGCACAATAATACTCATCCATGGACATATCTCTTTGTTCGATAACATGAAGCTACTGCATGAGAGTATGTTGAATAGCACCACTTTCCTGGACATAGTGGTCCTTCAGATAAGACCACATAGGTTCGGCTCTGCTAAAACTTACGCAGACTCATAATCATGGTTTGTTTAACACTATTGACCATAGCAGCCATGACTTTCCCATCATTGATTTCTCAAGTTTTGACAACAACAACATTACTATGATCAGACTTAAGAGGGGGTGGATCATCAGTCAAATGAAAATAAAGACCATGACCCCTCAATGCAGTTTCAACAGTAAAAGCCCACTCTAAATAGTTGTGACCATCCAGTGTGATATTGATGACAATAGCAGAATGATGAGACTAAGACATGATGAAATTTGAACAATAGTACTGGAAGGCAATGAAGTGACACGGATATCACCACAAATTGAGCAGGCACTCTGTCCACTTCGTCCCTGGGAAGACAGGGGAGTGCCACGAAGCAGGGGAGCACCGGTGAAGGAGGCGGATCCATGTGGGAAGAGGAGTCCACGCCTGGAAACCGCGCGCGCCTGGAGACCACCGCGCGTGAAGGAGTCGCGAGGAGGCTGCACGAGGAGACCGCACCTGGAGATCGCGCATGCCTGGAGACCACCACGCGTGAAGGAGTCATGAGGAGGCCACACGAGGAGACCGCGCCTGGAGATCATGCCTGGAGATCACGCGCGCCTCGAGACCGCGCCTGGAGATCACGCTTGAAGGAGTCGCGAGGAGGCCGCTCCTAATCTGCACGTGTGGCGAATCGCATTCGCGTGGAGAAGGCGGGTCCAAGCGCGCGAGGAGGTCGCGCCTGATCCGCACACGTGGAGTCCGCACGTGTGAACGGGAAGAAGTTCCGCGCTTGGAAACCGCGCGTGAAGCCCCGTGCGCGCGTGATTCGTCCGCACGGAGACGAAGACGATGGAGAAGTGGCAACCGAAGATAGCGTACCACACGAAGCAGAGGATAGATCAGCGCGCCGACAGGCCACGCGGATCAGAGGAAGCACGACGATAGATCGTGTAAAACAGAGGAAGATCCCAAGGGAAAAAAACGGATCGTGGGGGAATTAGATGAGTCTAATCCCAACCCTAATCTATGGCTTTGGTACCATGTTACGTACCTTAGGGATCTGAGAGTCTGAACGACTCTAGAGAGATGGTGATGAGTATATATAGAGGTAGAGAGCCTCATGGGCTGGACCATATGGGCCTACAGGCCTACAATATAAGCCTTCACAGTTAACAAGAAAAATGCTTGTGCCTTTCACATTTGAACATGGTGATGGTGTTTATAGAGTTTACCTTTAGCTAACTGACATACAATTTGTGTTAGTTATAACATTTTTGTGACTGTAGCTTGCAGGTGTAAATCTTATGATCAGTGGTTATTGAAAAATATTATAAGGGATGTTTACAGATAATTTATATTTAGATACCAAACATCAATATTTTTAAATATTATAATGATATAATGACTTCTCAAATCCAAGATGCAATGTTCCCATTGTTTGTTGATTATTGCTTTTGCATTTGTGCACAAGATGAATTTCTGTATGATTGACATTTGCAGCATGATTATTTGGACAGGGATGCTCTGCTTCATAAATTAAACCCTGAATTTAAATTGAAGTATGCCATTTGCAGTAGGGAGCACCCTCATTTGATGGCCATCTCATATATGCGAAGAGTATGTGTATTGTTACTTCAACTACTAACTTGTGCTTATTGACATATATGTACACTAATGATGTGCATGTATGCATATTATATTAATGAAGCGCAAGTTTACTTCGACCCATGACCATAGATCGAACCTATCCCATTTTGACAGTACGATGGTTAGCTGTTCACGGATTAGCTGTACTGGAATGACAACACATATGAGAATCTGTACACGATACAGAATAACGACACGACACGCAATCTTATGACTACAGTATGGCCATCATCTTTGACAGCAATCATGACAGGCCGCGGTATTAGCGTTAGAGAAAGGAAAGGACTTGAGGTCCGTCCACCTACAACTAATAAAGCTCCGCCTTTGGGGACTACTACAAAAGTTAGAAATCAGAAAATAATGTGCGAGATTCTTAGCAAACTCATTACTCTCACTCCGTACATCAAGGTATTTGCCTCTATGTTTTAGTTACCATCAATATCAATCAGCAAGATTTATATTTTAGATTATTTTCAGGGTTCTGACTGTCCTTATAGGCTGATTGATGATCTCGAACAAAATTTGGGGAAATCACTTATCACTTTTTATCCTTATGACGTGGAAGACTCAGTTCACGTGAGTGTTCACCTTGTTAATTCTTGTAACTTTACAGGAATTCATATAATCTGATAGTTAGAAGTACTCTGTTTGAAGACCTGTCTAATGAAACCTATTGTCCCAAGGCTAACCATTTCTTTTCCTTTCAGTTCCTCTTCAATTTTGTGTTGTATCTCTGGGAGCCTCAGTTTCATCCTCTGATCCGTGAAGTAACTTGTGAACATTTATATAATTTTCACCCTTTTTGAGTTTCCTTTGTGTGTGGTGATAATGCTTTTCTCGTGTAGGAACTCAAGGATTTACTTTTATGGATAATTGGCCAGTTAACCAAAGCGAAAGAATTTGAGCAATTTAAGGTTTTACTCTTATAATAATATTTTAGAGACCTCTTTGAACTTCAGCAATCAAATTTCCTTATTTTTTTCTTTCAGCCCCTGACACCTGTTGGAAATAATAGCAATTTAGTGATGCATAAATTAATTCCGACAATGAGGAAAAGATAAACAACATGTACTGTAGATATAATCTACCACTAGCAGTATGATCTGAAACAAATTCAGACTATGTATCGCTAACAACGTGAAGAACATAAAATAGAAAATCAGCGGGATTGAAGACATGCTTACAGTGACGTTGTCGGCACTAGGGACTAACGCAAAAGTAAACGAAGCATACCGTCGATGAAGATCGGCGTACAGGGAAGAAGACGTCCAGCGAGCAGTCGCGACGGCGCTTCCCAAAAACCTTATACGTCATCTACCCCGTGCAAGGATGCAAGGAGACGTAGGCTTCGGAGATCTGCTCTCCCGGCACAGATGGCACGTCGGCGGCGGGATGGGGTCGACAGCAGCAGCACAACACTTCGGCAGAGGAGGAGGAGAAAATGTTGTGTTTAGAGGACGACGTCTCGTCCCTCTTTATACACACGCCGCAGCTGGATCTTTAGAAAGAGACAACCGCGTAATCAAAATATTAATGTGATTGAACCTACCATTAGTTTACGAGTCAATCACCATTAATACAAGAATAATTGCTTGCTAAAATAGGCCAGCACAATTTTCTCCATGCATGCAAAAATATCGAGTGGCAAAAGGAAGCCGCGCACCCGCAAGGCCTCGGTCGGACTATTCACGTGCATATCGTGCGCCCCTGCGCGAGCCACCCCACCCCAGCGAGGAGAGGCGAGCGAGAGCGTGTGTGGGTTTTTTCCTTTGTCTCTCCTCAATAGCTTCAACCAGTTGGAGATAGCTCAACTATATAAGTTGGCCTCCCTCCTTCTAGAGTAGCAATGTGGGACTAAAGTCCCCCACCATACCGTGCATGTGTATGTAGGTCTTTGGGATTTATTTGGAATATTTATTTGGGCAAGCCCAAATCTTCTAACATCACCAAACCTGGAAGATTTCCTGCCACATTTGAAACCTTATGCAATGTTGTACATTACAACTAGGCTGAAAACATCGGTGGTATGCCATTTGGTTTCCATGTTTTTTTCTTTTCCTACCGTATATTAGTTTTTTTGTTTATTGATGCTTGTGCATAATGCTTTGGTTCTAGTTAGTACTTCATTTATCATATGCTAATGTATCCTTAGACTTGAAAAGAGGAAAGTTTATATTTGTAGGGGATAAGCAATGAAGTTGATACAACCGCAACAGTAGCTCCAGCGAACGGGGCCAAAAGGAAAAATAGAGCAAATTATGTTCAGAATACTAACTTGAACTAAATCTCAAAGAATTTCTTCCCATTAGAAATCATATCATTAAAGTGGGTTTTCATGTGCCGTGATGTTTAATGTGCTGTTGTACAGTATACACAAGTATCAATATGGAGTTTGCTAGGTTGATATATCTTCTTGTTCCATCTCTTGAGATGTGTTGTTCATTTGTTTAAGTATTTCTGTATGGTTACCACTGTGGCCTTTAAACTTAACAATTAGCAAAATGTTCTCTATAGAGTATTTTTTAATAAATCAAATAATTTGTGGCCAAATGATGCATAGTGATGTTTAGACTACTCTATTAGTGCAATGTGGCTACTTTTAGTGCTTTGAGAATGCTTTGTGAAATATCCATGACAATATAATTCTGATTTGCAAACCAGTCTGTAACCTAGTTGTTAGACTATGGAATGGGCCTATTGGGCCTGGGCTGGCACTATATCCCGTTAGATTAATTAGACATAAGGGTCGCTTGCTTAAGGGTGCGGATACATGGGTGTATGCCGAGTCTCGAGTGATGAGTGATTGTCAACGGGTTTGATCGCATGTTCTTTGGCTTGTGTTGTGCAGGTGTCGAGCACGGGGACAGTGATCGAGGGCAAGGTGAAGGTCAAGTAGAGACGTGTCGTGCCGACGGACCGGGAGCGGTGAAGGGTGGACGTGAGGCTTGGACTGAGGGACCGGTGCCCTGAGGATCAGCTGTGGTGGCTGGCAGCCTGGGACAGCGACGAGCGAAGACTTGCGGGGCATGGTGTTGCTCGGGTCGAGGACCTGGGGACATGTGTCAGTGGACGGGGTGCACGGGCGGTGCATCCCCTCTACAGCTCCGGTTTGGTGGTTGAGCCACAGAAAAACCACCGGGTGGACGGTTTCCAGGTTTGGACCACAAAACCTGGGTGCTGCGGGTTTGCCGAGTTTGGGCCACAAAACTCAGTCTGAGGACGGTTTCTAGGTTTGGGCCTCAAAACCTGGGTGCTGGCGGGTTTCTGAGTTTGGGCCACAAAACTCAGGCGATGGGCGGCTGGTTTCCCGGTTTGGGCCACAAAACCGGGGGATGGACTTGAAGGCCTGGTTTCCCGGTTTTGGCCACAAAACCGGGGGATGGAGTCCGTGAAAAGGACAAGCGGAGCAGAGGCGGCACGTGGCGGCAATCGGTGAGGTTGCGTCGAGGCAACGCTACCAGTTGTGCGGGCGTGACCGTCTGATAGCATCTACCACGAGTTGGTCCAGGATAGTCTTAGGGTTTGGCTGGGTCGCTCTGTAAATAACTAGGGGTAGAGTGGGAATTAGAATTAGGATAAGTAGGGGGAGACACCCACCTCCCAAACTATCTTAGTCATTTGCTCTTTTGCTTCTAGGGTTTCCTGCTCTCCTATTCCCTGCTATAGCGAACTGAGATCCACAGAGAAGAGAACAATACCTCTGTGCCCATGAGATTTTGAGGAAGTGAGACCATAATCTCACTGTTGTAGCGTGTGGTAGCCACACGGTTGCAAATTCGTGGTTGTGATTCGTGTTTTGTTCGTGTTCTTCTCGGGTTGCTTTCCTCCACGTTTTTCCCGTCGTTCGATCTCTTTGCTTGGTGCGTCTTTTGCAAATCCGTTTGAACCAAGATGTTCTAGATCATGAGGCACTTCTTTCCACCGATGGATTTCTCCTGTAACCTCACGAGCTAGTAGATCGATCGATTTTAGTTTCGAGTCAAGTTTTTCTCCTTTCCCCCGAAATTCTTCGATTCATCGATTTGGAGATAGGTTCGAGCCATGATCCCTTAGGGATAGCTCACTATCCTCCTTGTGACTCTTCTCACCAAGTTTGATCCCTAGAGGATTTGTTTTGGGTGAGATTGAGTCGAATCGGTGGATGAACAGTTCACTATCGGGTCGACCGGACGCTCGACTCGTACTGACCGGACGCTAGGTCAGTGAGTCCGGTCGTTGAAACTGAGCACTGTGTCTTTTGTGACTTGACCGAACGCTCTTCGTTGCCTTCGACCGGACGCTACGATCTTACTGTTCATCGCTTGTTTTGCAATGACCGGACACACTCTGAGTGACCGGACGCATTGTACACCGTGAGTCCGGTCGTTTACAGAGAGCTCCCAAATCAAGTTTTGCTTGACCGGACGCGTCCGGTGGTGCTTGACCGGACGCAGTCAGAGTCCGGTCAGTGCAATGTTGAGCTATTTTCGTCCGAGGTTGTTTTGTCCGTTGTCGGATTTGGTTTCCGTCTTTTGCGTTGGGTTTCTAGGGCTGTATTGTGTCCCGCTGTGCTTCCCAGAAGCATCCACCCTACATCTAGGGTCGTGGACACTTGTGAGCTCTAGTGTTTGTCCTTAGGGTTGATTAGTGGGACAGTGGCGACTAGTTTCCGAAAGGAAAATTTGAAGCTCCCATTCACCCCCCTCTGGTCGCTTTCTGGTAGCATTTTCGATCCTTCAATTGGTATCGGAGCAGGTTAAGGATCTTCCACCTTAGCCGGTTCCAGATCCACATAAGGCGACATGGATCGCGGCATGGGCAAACCGCCGTTCTTCGATGGGACAAACTATGCGTATTGGAAGATACGCATGTCGGCCTATCTCCAGAGCATGGGCTCTTCAGTTTGGGAGATTTGCAACAAGGACGATTACGTTGTCTTGGCTGCTCGTTTCTCTCAACTTCAGATCGATGAGCACGAAGCCAATAGCCGAGCGCGTAACGCTCTTTTCTCCTGTTTGAGCATGTCCGAGTTTGATCGTGTTTCTCACCTGCCCACGGCTCGTGAGATTTGGGCGACCCTCATGTGCTTCCATGAGGGAACCACTCAAGTCAAATCCCATCTCTACGAGTCGCACAAGCGGGAGTATGAGAACTTTCGACATATGCCTGGCGAGAGCATAGAGAGTTTATTCGCTCGCTTTCAGGTCATTGTCAACAAGATGAGAGCGAACAGGGAGCTATTGCCATTCGACGATCATGAGAGGGCTTTGAAGCTTTTGCATACTCTCGATCGGTCGGTGTGGGACTCAAAGGTCCAGGCGATCATCGAATTGTCTAACTATGAGACCCTCACTAGCGACTAGCTCTTTAGTAAGCTCAAGTCTAGTGAGATTGATGCCATGTCGAGGGCTTCTTATGAAAATCCTTCTGGCCCGACTATGGCTTTGGTTTCTGGCTCTTCTGCTAACACCTCTGGAGGATTTGCACTTTCTTCTCTCTTTTCTGTCGCAGAGGAGCAGTTGGAGCCGTTGGGGGATGACGAGTTGGCTTTGCTTGCCAACCGGTTCTCGCAGTTTCACAATAACCGCATGAACCGTCGCCGCGGAGGAGGACGCTCACGATGCTTCGAGTGCGGCGACCCCGACCACTTCATCGCCAACTGTCCCAAGAAGAACAAGCACTCTGGGAAGGGCGATCATGGGCACAAGTACGACTCCTGCAAGCGCAAGGAGAAGCACGTCCCCGCGAGGCACAAGCGGAGGGGCGGCTTCGACAAGGAGTACATCAAGAAGAAGTACTTGGAGAAGGCCCAGGCTGAGCAGCGTGCGTTCTTCGCCACGCTCAGCGACGTCGACGGCTCAGATGATGACTCTGCTGGCTCAAGCGATGACGAGTCCGGGAAGAAGAAGAGGATCGAGGACGAGCTGAACGACCTCTGCTTCTTCGCCGATGACGAGGGCTTCTGCACCATGGCTCTTGGTGATGAGGTCGACGGCAAGCTGGAGGACACCCCTCGGAACGACGATGACGATGACGACACCTCCCAGGTATCTCTGACCCACGATGAGCTTTCTGCTGAGGTCGAGAAGCTTACTGCCGCCTTGCTTAGTCAGGATAAGCTGCTTATGCGTGCCGCTAGAGAATGCAAGGAGTTTAGGCAGAAGTGGGAGGACACGGTGAAGGAGCTTGAGTTTGCAAAGTCCACCGTGGTCGTGTCTGAGGAGGGTGAGTGTGAGATGTGCACCAAGCACATGACTGACCTTCTCACTTTGAGAGGTAAGTATGCTGCCTTGGTAGGAGAAGTGGATAAGCTCCGGGCTAGACCCTTGTTGTTGGGTGCGTGCAAGACTTGTCCTGGCTTGCAATCTGAGTTGGCAGAGAAGAATGCCAAGATTGAGTCTCTTGAGAAGGCCAGCTCGGGTAGCACTTGTGTGGCTAGGTGCGCTTTATGCGAGGGTTTGGAGATGGAGATTGCCAATGTGAAGCATGGCAAGATGCAAATCGAGGAAGAAAACACATACCTTCGGACCATCTTGTCATGGGTGTCATGTAATGAGCCGCAGCTTGGGATGATGATCGCGCAGTTTAAGCGTGCTGCTGGAGGTCCTGGTGTAGGTTTTGCTCCGGGTGTTGATGTTTCTGCTTTTGGGAAGATTGGAGAGTTGAGTGGTCTGAACCCGAGTGAGAAGCCCAACTCCACCACTACTCCCAAACTTACCAAGCTTCCACCCAAAGAGCCTCTCAAGCCTAACACCAAGGACAGAGTGTTTGAGGAATCTCCACGAGCTCCACCCAAGAACCAGAAATGGGCTCCCAAACCAAACCACCTCAAGAACAAGCTGGACACAATGCCACCTATCCAGGAGGAGCTTATGCCATAGAAGGGCAAAGTGATCCAAACCCACAACCGTGAGTACCAACAACCCCCTATGAGAGCGGTGAGGTACCATTGTGAGCACTGTGGGAGAGATGGACACTTGAGGGAGGTCTGCTTTAGGCGCAAGAGAGAGGAGCACCGTGCCAGGGAGATGAACAATGCGGACATGTACCATCCTTTTCATGATGTACATGTGCCAAGTGTTCAGAGGAGAGCTCTGAGGAGAGCTGCTAGGCCTAGAGGTGCAGTGCCTCAAGGTCCTAGGCATCAGGGAGGTGTTGCCCGACGGGGTCCTGACTTTACAGGATACGGACCCCGTGGCGGGGGCTTTGTTGAGCGTTTCCCTCAACCGCGTTTTGACTATCGCGATGGACGCTCTTTCCTTAGCGAACCACGTTTTCCTGAGCGTGGTGATCGCTTTCCCCGTAGGCGTGCTAGGAATGGTTTTTACACTGACCGTTCTTTTGAGCAGCCGGCCCAACACTGGTACTCTTCCTACTTCACTAACCCCATTATTGGACTGTATGCTCACCCTATGTCTTTTTATTGATGTAGGTAAAATGATTGGAGGATGTTTGGTTGGTGGATTCCGGTTGCTCGAGGCATATGACCAGAAATGCCAAGTGGTTCTCCAGTCTTAGTCCTGTTGCCGGAAAGGAGTTTATCACCTTCGACGACAATAGCAAAGGAAAGGTGTTGTCTCGCGGGTCCGTGCGAGTTAATGAGCACTTTGTGTTGCGCGATGTTGCTCTTGTTTCTAACTTGCATTTTAACCTTCTTTCTGTTTCGCAACTCTTTGATGATGACTATGAGATTCGTTTTAAACCGAATCTCAGTCGTATTTTAGATCCTCAGGGCAATCTTGTATGTTTGATTTCGCCCTTTGGGAAAGTCTTTCGCGTGAATTTCTCAGAGTCATTTGGATTTTCTCACTGTCTTGTGGCTGGTCCTTCCTCCTCTGATCTTTGGAAGTGGCATAGGAGACTAGGTCACCTGAGCTTCGACTTGCTTGCAAGACTTAGCTCACTTGGCTTAATCCGAGGATTGCCCAAGTTGTCCATGGAGAAGGATCTTGTTTGCCATTCTTGTAGACATGGAAAGATGGTTTCCGCTCCCCACCATTCAGTGACTCTGGTCATGACACAGCGCCCTGGAGAGCTTTTACACATAGACCTTGTTGGTCCGGCTCGGGTGAGCTCGGTTGGGGGGAAATGGTATGTGCTTGTTGTTGTCGATGATTTTTCGAGATATTCGTGGGTCTTCTTTTTGACTGAGAAGACAAAGACTTTCTCTTTTGCTCGCAATCTGATTTTGTGTCTTCAGAACGAGTTCCCTATGAACTCGATGCGAGCTATTAGGAGTGATAATGGTTCCGAATTCAAGAATTCGGATTTTGAGAAGTTTTGTAACTCTTTGGGTTTGGAGCATTGTTGACACTTACTAACGTCGCTACCAAGAGTAGAGATAAACTCTATCCCCAGCAACAGCGCCAGAAAGCTTGTTGGGTATTTTAAACGCACACAGAAAAATCCGCAACCGCACGGATGCCGATGTAGCTTTCACCCGAGAGTATTCCAGAGTATCGATTTCCACGGGGAACGTGAAGTGTACTAGAAGAATTAAGAACGTCCAAGAAAAGAATGGTAATGTGGATAGAGAGATATAGGGTTTTCTAAGTGGGTCTATTTAATTAAAGGCTTACTATACTTTACTTACTTTGGAGCAACAGTACCTTTCCAATTCTCGAAAAAGACTAGGAAAAGGGTAATCGGGAGAAGGCTGCCAAAAAGCTCTACGAAAACACCAATCCTAACGTGGTGGATTATAAGAATCTACAAAGCTGTCACCCCTGTAGCTACCACAACTATCTGGAGGATTAGGCGCAAACTCAGGTAAACCCTAGTCTAGACACCACGTCTACACTAACGCTTACTACTCTAATTACATATGATAACTAGAGCACTCAATACGAGCGAAGATCTAGTAAATAAAATAAAGTAAGAACTGAAATTAAATATAATACTTAGAAATAGTAAATGAAGAACCTAAAGATTACTTGAAGACAAACCAGATACTGCACCAATACAATGTCGAGGAAGATCCGATAGATCCGGCTCCTCCACAGCTCTCTCCTTCTCCTCTCTAGATTACAACTAGATGATGAACTAGAACTAGATCTAGAACTAGAAGATCAACTAGAGGGACTTCTACTTCTACTTGAAACCCTAGTTTCTGATGTGGAGATGAATAATGAAGATGGAGATGCCTGGAGAGGGGGGTCTGGGGTTGCTTAT
This sequence comes from Coix lacryma-jobi var. lacryma-jobi, assembly GCA_009763385.1. Lineage (NCBI taxonomy): Eukaryota > Viridiplantae > Streptophyta > Magnoliopsida > Poales > Poaceae > Coix > Coix lacryma-jobi. The sequence goes on from CM019831.1 coordinate 46,915,293, forward strand.
ATAGCCCGAGGTGGAGTAGGGGGCAAGGAATCGCCATGCCATCGATTCGCAACACGTTTATCGCCCACCGTTAGATCAAACCGACTTCGAGGACGGTGGAGATGCATCCTAGGAGGCGGTGGAAGAAGGTGCCAGAAGGTGGAGGCAAAACGGGCTCCGGGGCCGACCGGTCGGTCTCCAAGTGGGAATGGTCGGTCTGGCCCAGTGGGCCCACATGGTGGGGCGCCTCGTGGTGTCTTCTGGTGTCTTCTAGTTCCTTCTTTTACAGATTTCGTTGCAAAATTAATATCTTTTCATCTGGGCTGTTTCGATCGTCTCGATGAGCCCTTCGCAATGGTGCACTCCAATTCATCACTTGAGATACTTTTATATGGTGAAATATTGATGTCCTACAAAACAAGTAAGAGCACCAAAACTCGTGGAACTTGTTAGTTTCCAACCCTACAACTATGCTTTGTAATTCATTTAGTGTCATTTCATGCAATAGTTGATGGTTAATTATGAGCATTAGTGAGCATCAACAAGCATCAGTTTTCTTCCCCCTACACACCGCCCCAAAATGGTGTTGTAGAGAGGAAGAACCGGACCCTTGTAGAGATGGCCAGGACGATGCTCCATGAGCATAGGACTCCTAGGTGATTTTGGGCCGAGGCTATGAACACTGCATGCTATATTTCCAATCGCATTTTTCTCCGAGCTTTCTTGAAAAAGACTTCTTATGAGTTGCGTTTTGGAAGACAGCCCAAGGTGAGTTACTTTAGAGTGTTCGGTTGTCACTGTTTTATACTTAAGAAAGGCAACCTGGACAAATTTGAGTCTCATTCTTCTGACGGTGTATTTTTGGGTTATGGCACTATTGACACCAGATTTTTGCACGCACAAGAATATGACAAGTGGACCCAGCCAGTAGAGAAGAAAGGATTCGGCAAGCAATCGGGTGACTATTTGGTCCTCGTGGTTTCGGTGAATGCTTATGCGGTCGGCTATTCTACAAGGCGGTGGATCCATTCGGGAGATGGATGTTGCAAGCAAAGCCGGCTTCCACAAGAAGATACGTGACAATAGAGGACACCGAAAAGATTGGGAGTAGAATTTATATCTTTCCATATTTTATTATGTGAATCATAATCGTTTAGGACTCGTATTTCGTCCAGGGTATAAATATGAACCCTCGACCAATGTAAAACTGTTCACAACCACATCAATACAATCCGGCCCCGTGCCATCTTCGAGTCCTTAGTCGTGTCGTCGAGTTCTTCGAGAGGAATCATCCATCCGTCGACCTCCGTAAGTTCCGGCAACCTTGTTATCATGTCTAGTATCATGCAGTGGATTTAGATATGATGCAAGTAGTCTCGTATGTTAAGCTTAGTATCGTGCGACGGATTTAAGCTTATGATGGGAAGTTTTTGCTTGTGCCTTGTATCGTGCGGTGGATTAAGTCATGAGTAAAAATAGTTATCGGCTCTATTAGATTTGGCAGATCTGATAGATTCATTAAGTTATCATGTGTTATATGTTTTATTCATTTAATTCTTGTAACACTCTTTTGCCCAATCTAGATTGATCTTTGTTCGGCTTTGTTCCACAAGTTTGCTTGTGCTTTTGCTAATCATAATATCATGATGGCCGGATCAACTTTCAATCCAGATTGTCACATGTCGCGGGTTCACGCATGTTATTTATGATTATGCTTTGATAAAACTAGGTATCGTGCGGCAGATGCAGGTTTTAGATTAGTCTGATCGTGCTTGCTTGTTTGTTCCTTCTTCATGGACCCCAATTCGGCTGGTTTGCCGATTTTGGTTATGCTTACATGAGTAACGAGCTTTTATAGATCTATTCAAATATATGCATGCTTTTAGCTTGTTATAATTAGATTGTATCATGCGGTGGATTAATCTAATTATAAGAAGTGGTGTAGACTTATAGCAAGTGGTATCATGCGGTGGATTAGCTTCGCTTGAGTTTACGCCAGACGGGTTTATGAAAACTAAACGTGCGGCAGATTAGTTGGATTAGCCTATGCATGTGTTATTTGAATAGATCGATTTTTGTAAGTTACCTGTTTATAATATCTTTATTTCGTTTAAAGTATGTCTCTTTTTACATACGCATTCGACAGATAAATATGCTTTACGCACTCTGTTTTCATACTTGCCGAATGATTTTGCAAACATGTTTTGACAGATAGCTTCTATAGCTGTGTGCCGTCGTGATTGGCTTTCAAAGCCATACATATGGAACTGTCTGGTCTCACCCGACATGTTCCAGTGGTATTCTCACGTTTTTATCCCTTGTTGGTTTTCAGGTCAAACCGACAGGCACGTCTCCGGAATCAACATACTCTGGGCACCCGATTGAAGCTAGCTTTTCGGCTTGCTGTGTGCATGGTGCGAGGTGTCACTTTTTGCGCCAACACACTTTTTGGCACGCCCGGTGGGACCACTTCGTTTCAAGATGCCTGAGATCAGCGATGATCAAATTCTGGATGTGATCATGGATGACTTGCCACCAGAGTTGAAAAGATTAGTACAACAGGCCTGTGATGAATTCCAGTGCAAATGCTTGGCGTCTTTCTCCAAGAACAAGAGCGGCAAAGTTTTCCAGAAGCAAGAATTCCCAAAGATCATTCCTCATCACCGATCTGAGCCATCTGACAATGATGAAGAAGAAGCTATTCGGAAGATGACCGAATTAGTGTACAAAGTTGTATCAGAAGCCATGACCAATCATCAGACAACTTTCTTGAATACTTTTCATGCTGTCATGGTTAACATTTTCGGTCCAGCAGTGGATAAACGCTTTGAAGAAGCTGCTGGTCCAATGCAAGGACCGCTATTGTTCCCGGTGCCTCAACGTCGAAAGATTGCCGAAGAGGGCGGAGCTGGCCCAAGCATAGCTGGGGTGGTTCCTCATGAGACGCAACAACCTTCCCAGACTTATGGCCAGGTCACGTTCGGCACGACAGGGAATGTCCCGCAATCTGCTTCTAAAGTGTCTCCTGCAGCAAACAGGATACAGAGGAATATGTTTGGAGATGGATATCAAGAATTCATCGATTATAGCTCAATTAATGCCCTTCCAAATCCAGGCTACAAGAGTTCAGCAGGATTACATCCTGGGGGGCAAGCACAAGCATCTCCTGATTCAAATATTGACCTCATCATGCATAGGACGGCTGATATGATGCAGAATCAATTCGGCCTAAAGCCAAAAAATCAGGCATATGCTTACAAATCCCCTTACCCGGAGTGGTACAATCGGGTGGCACTTCCTCCAAGGGTGAAGCCTCCCACTGATTTTACCAAGTTTTCAAGCCAGAATGACACTAGCACTATAGAACACATTGGCCGCTATTTGATGCAACTTGGGGAGGCATCTACGGATGAAGCTTGGAGGATTTGGTACTTCCCATTATCATTGACAGGACCAGCCTTCTCATGGTTTGCTTCTCTGCCAGCAAATTCTGTCAATACCTGGGCAGAGCTAGAATAGAAATTCCACTCATATTTCTTTACGGGTACCAGCGAAAAGAAGTTGGTCGATCTCATGAGCCTGAGGATGAAACCTGGCGAGACGCCACAAGAATATCTATGCTGATTCAGGGAAACCAAGAATCTTTGCTATTATCTGAATTTGCTGGATGACCAATTGCCGGGGATAGCCATAGCTGGTATGTTGCCGAGTATCAAAGAGAAACTATTCGGCATGGAGTTTGATGACCTCGGGCAATTATCACAGAGGTTGGCAACGATGAGCAGTCAAGCCCAGGGATTCAAGAGGAATAATTAATTCCAGAAGGGTGATGTGGCTGCCGAGATGTATCAGGCTTTCCTGGAAGAAGCAACTGAGTACAATGATGAAGATGAAATAGCTGCAGCCGAGATAGTCTGGGCTAAAGAGCCGACTCAAGTCAACCAGCGATGGCTAAGGCAACAAAAAGGTACTTATGACTTTGATGTTTCCAAGTCAGATAAATTATTTGAGTACTTGTTGAAGGAAGGACGCATCAAGTTACCAGAAGGTCACCCTATGCTGCTTCCCGAAGGAGTCAAGGACAAGAAGTATTGTGGTTTCCATAATACTAGATCCCACTCCATAAACGATTGTCGAGTGTTTAGAGTGCGGATCCAGAAAGCTATCCATGATGGTCATCTGAGGTTTGATGGAAAGATGAAGGTTGATGATAGCCCTTTTAGACAGAACACTGTGTCCTTCTCTGTTAATATGGTCAATACAGCTGATCCCAGGGGTAAGAGCAAAATGAAAGTGTTGACCTCTGATAGAGCGAGGGAAGCTGGTGTTGTTGACCCTGATCGGCAGATTACAAATAAAGAGCTTCAGCAAAGGGTTCGGTTCCAGAATAGCCGAGCTGAGATGGATGAAACTTCTAGACCCAGGGTCACGACGCGTATTCTGTTAAATAAATGGCGTCGGGAACAGGAACGGTACCAGAAGCAGAGATTTTATGAAGAACAGAAGTTCCTGGAGAGACAACGAAGGTACGAAGAAGAGATGTACCGAGAAGAACGAGAAGATGTGAGGGAGCAAGAACAATCTCATTGGGAATGCTCGTTCTTCAAGTATTGTTGGAACAAAGGCTTGAAGCTACCTGTTAAGAACAACTACCCTAAGTGTAGTAATCAATACTCTAAGTATAGGCAGTCTCAAGTCAACCGCCGTTCTGTCCATGAAAGGCTTGGGGCACGAGTCCCTGAGGACGATCGGCGTTTAAAAATAAATAACTCTGAAAATCGGCAGGGAAGAGGATTTGCTAATCAAAGTTGGGCTCGCACTGGAGAAGAAGAATACCGTGAGTATGTCTGGCAGAGAGGACAGTGGTGTCCACCAGTATTGAGAAGAAGCCAGAAAAGAAGGGTACAACGCCTAAGAAACAGAGAGTTAGAACAGGCAAGTGCTAGGATAAAGCGAGTTTGGCGACCTAAAGAGAAGTCGAATGGAGGTTATCGTTCGGCTGATGCATGCATGGCTTTCTTTCTTCCATCAGAGTTTATAGCTCCCGAAGGTCAAGATGTCCAAAACGAGGTGTATTCAGAATTTGACGAAGATGAATTTTAGGACTTATTGGCTCATCTCGTCTTGGCTCAACGTGCAGTATTCGATAAACCAGCTAAGCATCGACACTTGAAGCCATTGTATATGAGAGGCTATGTTAATGGCAAGCCATTGACTAAGATGTTCATTGATGGGGGGGCTTCCATAAATATCATGCCATATACCACATTCAGAAAGCTTGGGATGGCAAGTGAAGACTTATTGAAGACCGACATGGTGTTGAGAGACTTTGCTGGTAATTCCTCTGATACTCGGGGAGCAGTCCATGTTGAGTTAACGATCGGAACTAAAACCTTGATCACTACCTTTTTCGTTATTGATGGCAAGGGGGCATACAGTTTGCTATTAGGAAGAGATTGGATGCATGCAAACTGCTGTGTACCGTCAACTATGCACCAATTTCTCATCCAATGGATTGGAGATGACTTCGAAATTGTCCATGCTGATGATTCGGTGAGTGTTGCTAATACAGAGCCCATTTACTGGGAATTTGATGGTGTCGAGTGCTTCTCTGGAAAAGCTTGGGAAGTAGATCCTGTGAATGTTTTCGACGAGGACCGATAGCCAATTCAGACAATCGGCTCTCAGAGCAATTTTTGAATAGATGATCCAACTGATGGTAATGGAAACTATGTTTTATCGGCTGACGAGGAATAAAGCGCTGGTAATGAAGCCGAAATCGGACCAATGTGTGCAAGTTTGGGTTTTGAGCGTGTTTCGAAGTTGATGGATTTTTAAAGGACTCTGTTTATTTCTCCATTGCCAAGGCTCAAGAAAAGATCAGGAGGAATTTGTACAAGGTGACGTACAACAAAAGCTTCTGATGAAATTGAAGAATATATGAAGGCGTTTCTTCAACTTGGTGATCATTTCAAGTTGTACGTGGCGGCCGATAGCCTTGTAGCAGGATCGGCCCTTATTTTAGGTTTAAGGGAAAATATAAGTAGCAGCTAGCTTTAGCGGAAAATGTTAGACCCAGAGAAGGGTATTCGGCTGTAGAGAAATTTTGTTCATATATGCGTCACTCGTGGACTAAAGCTTCGGCACTATTTGTTAAAAGCCAAATGCGTGGAAATTGTATCTGGAGCGGATTCAAGGATATTTTTATACAGCCGATGTAAAACATCTCCTTTAGCAGAAAAGATGTTCCGGAAATTTGAGTTATAGCCGATATTACTTATATCGCCTTTAGTGCAATAGTGTTCATGACCTGGTAATCCTAGCGTTTTTCAAGTGGTAGGTTTATTGGGGGAAGAGAAAGATGAAGTGCAGTAAATAAGATGTCGAGTGACATGACACATCAAAAACGAGATCTAGTCGGCTAAGATGACGTCATGCGTTCGGGAAACATTTTCTCTAAAGAAATGCTGCAATCGGAAAAATCACTGAGATAGTCGAAGATGCAGATAGACATTATTCAGAGGGGAACAAGTCTCATATGTTACAAGCTTCACTCACAGATTTATCCTAATATAAACTACCCTTGAAATAATTTGTTCACAATGGATTGCGGGTCAGTAATCTCGGCAATAGCATCGGCATGATTATCATAGATTTCAATGTCTTCAAATTCATCCGGATCCCCGCTTGCGAAGCCAACTGGTAGGAAGGAGTAATTTTCTTTGGTCCAAGAACTCATTGCTGATAGCCCAAGGGAAACCCCGACGTGCACACCTTGGATGGCGGCCTGATCTATGCGGCCATCCACGGCGTCAAGACGAGCTTCATCTGAATCCCCACGAGCATTCACCTTAAGGGCAACTTTGTTTGCTGCTGCTTTCAGGCGGTCATTCTCTGCCGACAAGGCTGATGAGGAAAAAGGGTATATTAGGTGGAACCAAAATCGGGAGAAGGAGAAGAACCGAGATTCTGCTAACCTGTGATGATACTGCAGAACTATTTCTGTTGGTCTGCCCATTCAGCTTTCTCAATGTCATGCTTCTTGAATACATCTTCCAGTTCCTTCTGGACTTTATCCTCTTCCTCGCAGCACCGAGGAGCGTCCAAACAGGTCTGCTGGAGTGAATCATCAAACTCAGAATCTGGTGGCTTGGGAAAAGGTTGAAAGAAATCATTGGAGCTATCGTTTCTGGAGGAAGAACCCAAGCTTGACTGGGGGAGGATCCCGCTCTGGAGAGGAAACGGACAGTGAATCAGAGATATACAAGCAAGAAAGCTACCGCAAGGGGGCAGGGAGTTCGTTTTTACCCATGACGCCGGTGAGTTGATGCTCGGCTTCCTCCTATTTCGTCTCCAACGTAATGACTGTCGTGGTCACCATTGCCTGCCATTGATGGAAACACAAGCGGAAGATTTTCTCTCTAGTTTGAGCCGAGGCTGAGGGGTGGAAGTTTTCTGCGAGTCAAGTTGTTTGGCTGAAGTCAAGAGTGGCGGCTTATGTAAGGTCATATTTATAGAACCATAGCTTGCAAACTGAAGGACCAAGCATCGGAGTAGGGTTTTCACGGCTTATGGGCCGTTATTGGGCTAGGCCAGGTTTTTAATGATTGGAAGAGGTTATGACCCCAGAATCAGAAAGCCGATAGGATTCGGCTAAGAGTTGTTCAGTTTTAACTAATAGTTTGGGAACTCATGTTACCGATTCACACTGAGAGCAGAGAGCTGAAGATCGAAAAATCCTTTAAGAGATACTACCTTGGTGTCATCATGGATCGGAAAGCTAAGAGAAAGCCGGAACTTTGAATCTAAAATGACCGATTACAACAATTGTCCGCAAGGCGAAGGTATCTGATGCTATTATCAGCAATAGCCGATGTAGTAAACATCGCCGCTATAATGAAGATAAAATTAATGGCTGGTGCACGAAGCAAAACACACATTGATCTCGAAAGATCAGTCACAGATTGGTTTTGAAGGAGCGAGCAAAAGGACTTCTCATTTACAAAAGACAGGATGCAAGATTACAATAAGGGAGATCAGTTCGTCCACTCTATCCTACACCTAATCGGGAGAAAATGATCAAAAGTGTCGGCCAGATCTGTTCCAGTTTCCTTCATGTCATCCACAGAATGTTCTACTCTATCTTCCAGTTCTAGCTCACAGACATCAAATCTGTGGTAATCGGCGCCAGAATGGATCCTCACGGTGTTGAGAGCGAGCGCCGCACCGTACCCCATACCGACCCTGGAGATGACAGGGAGAATTCGGTTAACCTCATTCACCCGCTTCAGGGGCATCGTACCCGTTACATTAGCCGTGATGGCGAGCTTCGTGATGGCGGCTTCTAGGGCATGAAGTTTGGCTGCCAAAACTGAAAGGAGAAAGAGTGAATAAAGGCAAAAAAAGGAGAATAGAAAAGGAAATGATGAGAAAATGCTTACCGATGGCTCGTTCCCGAGCGATGTCGCGCTCCCGAGAAATTCGGGTGATCTCCCGATCCTTCCCCTCCAGGTCGAGTTGAAGATCTACGATCTTTTGAGTTAAGTCCTCAGAGAAGTCGTCGCCGGTCCTCCTAAACAAGAGCAGCAATATGAGAACGGCTGTTTCATTCTCGGGACAAAAAGCGATAAGGACAAACCTTTTCCTAGAGGTGCTGGAAGCTCCGAACTCAGAGCTATGGCGGCTCGCCTCGGAAGACATTTTCTAGTTGATTGGAAGGTAACATGAGAAAGGAGGGTTTTCTGGTTTTGAGAATGGAGCAGAGGAGTTCGGAAAACACAAACTAATACAGAGTGAAAGGAGACTTTAAAGAATCCCAAAGGTGCATCGGGAGGTGGATCGGCAAGTGTCGCAATTATGACGTATGAAGGTGGATGCTTCCGGAGACTCCACGTCAATATGCAAGAAAAAGGAATTTTGGAATAAATATTTATCCCAAAATTAGGGGGCATGTGTTGACACCAGATTTTTGCACACACAAGAATATGACAAGTGGACCCAGCCAGCAGAGAAGAAAGGATTCGGCAAGCAATCGGGTGACTATTTGGTCCTCAGGGTTTCGGTGAATGCTTATGCGGTCGGCTATTCTATAAGGCGGTGGCTCCATTCAGGAGATGGATGTTGCAAGCAAAGCCGGCTTGCACGAGAAGATACGTGACAATGGAGGACGCCAAAAAGATTGGGAGTAGAATTTATATCTTTCCATATTTTATTATGTGAATCGTAATCATTTAGGACTCGTATTTCATCCAGGGTATAAATATGAACCCTCGACCATTGTAAAACTATTCACAACCACATCAATACAAACCGGCCTCGTGCCATCTTCGAGTCCTTAGTCGTGTCATCGAGTTCTTCGAGAGGAATCATCGATCCGTCGACCTCCGTAAGTTCCGACAACCTTGTTATCATGTCTAGTATCATGCGGTGGATTTAGATATGATGCAAGTAGTCTCGTATGTTAAGCTTAGTATCGTGCGGCGGATTTAAGCTTATGATGGAAAGTTTTTGCTTGTGCCTTGTATCGTGCGGCGGATTAAGTCATGAGTAAAAATAGTTATCGGTTCTATTAGATTTGGCAGATCTGATAGATTCATTAAGTTATCATGTGTTATATGTTTTATTTATTTAATTCTTGTAACACTCTTTTGCCCAATCTAGATTGATCTTTGTTCAGCTTTGTTCCACAAGTTTGCTTGTGCTTTTGCTAATCATAATATCATGATGGCCGGATCAACATTCAATCCAGATTGTCACATGTAGCGGGTTCACGCATGTTATTTACGATTAGGCTTTGATAAAACTAGGTATCGTGCGGCAGATGCGGGTTTTAGATTAGTCTAATAGTGCTTGCTTGTTTGTTCCTTCTTCATGGACCCCAATTCGGCTGGTTTGCCGATTTTGGTTATGCTTACATGAGTAACGAGCTTTTATAGATCTATTGAAATATATGCATGCTTTTAGCTTGTTATAATTAAATTGTATCATGCGGTGGATTAATCTAATTATAAGAAGTGGTGTAGACTTATAGCAAGTGGTATCATGCGGTGGATTAGCTTCGCTTGAGTTTACGCCTGACGGGTTTATGAAAACTAAACGTGCAGCAGATTAGTTGGATTAGCCTATGCATGTGTTATTTGAATAGATCTATTTTTGTAAGTTACCTGTTTATAATATCTTTATTTCGTTTAAAGTATGTCTCTTTTTACATACGCATTCGGCAGATAAATATGCTTTACGCACTCTGTTTTCATACTTGCCGAATGATTTTGCAAACATGTTTTGACAGACGGCTTCTATAGCTGTGTGCCGTCGTGATTGGCTTTCAAAGCCGTACATATGGAACTGTCTGGTCTCACCCGGCATGTTCCAGAGGTATTCTCACGTTTTTATCCCTTGTTGGTTTTCAGGTCAAACCGACTGGCACGTCTCCGGAATCAACATACTCCGGGCACCCGATTGAAGCTAGCTTTTCGGCTTGCTGTGTGCTTAGCACGAGGTGTCACTTTTTGCGCCAACAGGCACACACACTAGAGCTTATCATGTACTTAACCTTGATACTAACCGAGTCATGGAGACATCTGATGTCACCTTCGACGAGACCATGGTTTGTCCTTCTTCTCGTTTTGAGCGTGCAGGTGATCATGAGGTTGGTGAGCCTCTTTTTGATGACGAGGACGAGGGTGCTGAAGGTATAGATGATGCAGCACCCCCTCCACCTGTTGTGCCGCAAGGAGCGGCTTCTACAATGACCCACGGCCCCGACACTTCTTCTTCCTGGGGGCCGTGGGATCCGCCACCCCGAGTGGTATCTTTTGTACCCGGGGAGGCACCAACTGCTGTTGAGGGGGAGATTACTTCTGCTCGGGAGGTGCCATGACACATTCAGCGCCAACACCCACCTCAACAGATGATCGGTAGCATCGACGAACGTGTCACTCGGTCCAGGTCACAACAAATCTCTCACTTTGCTCATTCTGCATTTGTTGCTTATTTTGAACCCCGAGATGTTGGACACGCTTTGATGGATCCAGATTGGGTCAATGCCATGCATGAGGAGTTAGAAAATTTTGAAATAAATCGGGTTTGGGTTTTGGTTCCACCTCCTCCAGACTGCAATCCTATTGGGACAAAATGGGTTTTCAAAAACAAACAAGGAGAGGATGGCCATTTTGTGAGAAACAAAGCTAGACTTGTGGCCAAGGTTTATAGTCAGAAGGAGGGGATAGATTATGAGGAGACTTTTGCTCCTGTAGCTCGTTTGGAGGCTATTAGGATACTCTTGGCTTTTGCTGCATCCAAAGGTTTCAAACTTTTTCAAATGGATGTCAAGAGTGCCTTCTTAAACGGCTACATAGAAGAAGAGGTGTATGTTGAACAACCCCCCGGTTTTGAAAATCCCAAGTTTCCAAACCATGTTTTTAAACTCCACAAAGCTTTATATGGTTTGAAACAAGCCCCTAGAGCCTAGTATGATAGGTTGAAAACCTTTTTGCTTGCTAAGGATTTTAAAATGGGATGTGTGGATAAAACGCTCTTTCTCCTCAAGCAAGGCAAAGACACTCTTTCGGTCCAGATTTACGTGGATGACATCATTTTCGGTGGTTCGTCTCATGCTTTGGTTTCCAAGTTTGCAGATACTATGAGCAGGGAGTTCGAGATGAGTATGATGGGCGAGCTGACTTTCTTTCTCGGATTGCAAATTAAGCAATCCTGAGAGGGAACGTTTGTGCACCAGGGCAAGTACACCAAGGACTTGCTAAAGAGGTTCGATATGGGTGAGGCCAAGCCTCTTCCAACACCCATGTCAACCACGACGGCCCTGGATGCGGACAAGGATGGAGAAGTTGTGGACCAGAAGGAGTACCAAAGCATGATCGGGTCGCTGCTCTACCTGACGGCGACACGCCCGGACATCCAGTTCGTGGTGTGTCTGTGCACACGCTTTCAGGCATCGCCGCGCACTTCTCACCGTCAGGCGGTCAAGCGCATTTTCAGGTACCTTCGTTTTACACCTGAGTTTGGGATTTGGTATTCAACTTCCTCCACCCTCTCCCATTGCGATTATTCCGATGCCGATTTTGCTGGTTGCCGAGTCGAGCGCATGTCCACTTCTGGGACTTGCCAGTTTATTGGTTCTTCTCTTGTATCGTGGTCTTCTCGCAAGCAGTCTAGTGTCGCTCAGTCTACCACAGAGGCTAAATATGTTGCTGCGACTAGCTGCTGTTCTCAGTTGCTTTGGATGATGGCCACTTTGCGTGATTTTGGTCTAAGCTTTTCTCGCGTGCCTTTGCTCTGTGACAGCACGAGTGCTATTAGCGTTGCTAAGAACCCCGTGCTTCACTCGAAGACCAAACACATTGATGTGCGCTTTCATTTTCTGCGAGACCACCATGAGAAGGGTGATATCGACCTTCGCCATGTCGATACTCATCATCAGTTGGCTGATATTTTCACCAAGCCTTTGGACGAATCAACCTTTAATCGGTTGAGGGGTGAGCTTGGTGTGTGTTTCCCCTTTTAGATGGGGGAAACATTTTGTATCTTGTATCATAGACTGACTATTTTCTCGTCTGCTTTGTTTTCTCTTAGTTTAATCTTTGCATTTCAGCATACGCTTTTATATTCTAGGCTTCATGTATATAATTTTTAGAATGTGACTATGCTCTGTTTAGTATGCTCCGATGCTATATGTCGATACTTGTAGCTTATGCTCTTTCTGATCACTAATACATGTTGTGAGCTGAGCTATTTTCGAATGGTGAACCTGCCTAACAAACATAAAACTTGAAAATGTTCACCATTGAGATATGCAACTATCATGTGTAGGATGTGTTGATTTCACTTGTGCTTTTCATATATGCTAGGTTGCTATGTCTCTAGTTCTGAGTCACTCACTTGCTTGGTTTGTTCATAATCTGTTTAAAATTGAACCAAGTTTTAAGTGAATTGAAAAGATCAAGATGGGATTGCTTGTCAACACATCACGGTATCGAGACTGTTTCTCATTGCATTTTTGAGTTTAACTTGAGCCGTGTAGTGTATGACCGAAACCGATGCCTTAAGCTTCTGATTGCATATGCATAGGCTTCGCTCGGTTGAAAAGTTAGGCAATGACAAGCTTTCAACCTCTCGCAATCATATGCTGAATTTGAACTTGTGTAATTTCACCGCTGCAACTCCGATTTAAAATTTGAAATCACATGTTTTTTTGCTTCATTCTATAGCATGATGATTGAACTTTGTTAGGGGTAGTTCACCTTGTATACATGCTTAGCACTTGGTTGATTTCCTGTCTATACATGTGTAGTTCTATTTTGATGGTGACCACCTTTTTGGCTAAAAACTGCTCACTTTGCTCATATGTTCATATTTCGTATTGAGTGATCAATTTGAGCCTTTGCTAGCATGAGTGCTTAGTTGTGTCATTTGAGTTATACTGTGTAGAGCATCTTTGCATTCTCTTGACTATATTCCTGAAGCTGCTAACTTGCATATTGACTCATATGCATTGTGGAAGGGGGAGAAATTCTCTTGTTGGCACTGTTTGATGGTGCATTCTCTAAAGGGGAGAGATTTTACTAGTTGGTGCATTCTTTTTCTTGATAAGTGCATTTTCAACTAAGGGGGAGAGATATTGCAAATCATATGCTCTCTGAGTGTTCAACTAAGGGGTTTTCAAATCTATGTGCTTTCCGAGTTGAATCCAGGGGGAGTTTTCCTGGTTGTGTGCACTATTCGAGGGGGAGTTTGACCATAAGGTTTTGGTATCGAGCTTTCTCTGCTAGTTGTGTTGAGCCTCTGTGTCTCTGTCTTGAGGGACTAGCATTCGCTTTGATTTCTCAATTGGTATCTGCTAGCGGTGTTGATCCTGTTCTACCTCTTCTTGAGGGCTAGCTTTGCTTTGCTTGGTTGTGTCGAGCCGTTGCCCATGTCCTTGGGGACCAAGTTGTCTTGCTCTTTCCACTTGACCTTCTTCGGCTTTGCTATGCTTTTGGGTCATTTGGTCGAGTTCTCTCCTCTCCCTTCTTCCTCCTTCTATTTCATTACGATTTGTGTGTGTAGTTGACAATGCACTCATCAAGGGGGAGATTGCGGATACATGGGTGTATGCGGAGTCTCGAGTGATGAGTGATTGTCAATGGGTTTGATCGTATGTTCTTTGGCTTGTGTTGTGCAGGTGTCGAGCACTGAGATAGTGATCGAGGGCAAGGTGAAGGTCATGTAGAGACGTGCCGTGCCGACGGACCGGGAGCGGTGAATGGCGGACGTGAGGCTTGGACTGAGGGACCGGTGGCCTGAGGATCAGCTGTGGTGGCTGGCAGACTGGGACAACGACGAGCGAAGACTTGCGGGGCATGGTGTTGCTCGGGTCGAGGACCTGGGGACATGTGTCGGTGAACGGGGTGCACGGGCGGTGCATCCCCTCTACAGCTTCGGTTTGGTGGTTGAGGCACAGAAAAACCACCGGGTGGACGGTTTCCAGGTATGGGCCACAAAACCTGGGTGCTGCGGGTTTGCCGAGTTTGGGCCACAAAACTCGGGCTGAGGACGGTTTCCGGGTTTGGGCCTCAAAACCTGGGTGCTGGCGGGTTTCTGAGTTTGAGCCACGAAACTCAGGCGATGGGCGGCTGGTTTCCCGGTTTGGGCCACAAAACCAGGGGATGGACTTGAAGGCCTGGTTTCCCGGTTTTGGCCACAAAACCGGGGGACGGAGTTCGTGAAAAGGACAAGCGGAGCGGAGGCGGCACGTGGTGGCAATCGGTGAGGTTGCGTCGAGGCAACGCTACCAGTTGTGCGGGCATGGCCGGCGGATCAGCATCTACCACGAGTTGGTCCAGGATAGTCTTAGGGTTTGGCTGGGTCGCTCTGTAAATAACTAAGGGTAGAGTGGGAATTAGAATTAAGATAAGTAGGGGGAGACACCCACCTCCCAAACTATCTCAGTCATTTGCTCTTTTGCTTCTAGGGTTTCCTGCTCTCCCATTCCCTGCTGTAGCGAACTGAGATCCACAGAGAAGAGAACAATACCTTTGTGCCCGTGAGATTTTGAGGAAGTGAGACCGTAATCTCACTGTTGTAGCGTGTGGTAGCCACACGGTTGCAAATTCGTGGTTGTGATTCGTGTTTTGTTCGTGTTCTTCGTGGGTTGCTTTCCACCACGTTTTTCCCGTCGTTCGATCTCTTTGCTTGGTGCGTCTTTTGCAAATCCGTTTGAACCAAGATGTTCTAGATCATGAGGCGCTTCTTTCCACCGAAGGATTTCTCCTCTAATCTCACAAGCTAGTAGATCGATCGATTTTAGTTTCGAGTCAAGTTTTTCTCCTTTCTCCTGAAATTCTTCGATTCATCGATTTGGAGATAGGTTCGAGCCATGATCCCTTAGGGATAGCTCACTATCCTCCTTGTGACTCTTCTCACCAAGTTTGATCCCTAGAGGATTTGTTTTGGGTGAGATCGAGTCGAATCGGTGGACGAATAGTTCACTATCGGGTCGACCGGATGCTCGACTCGTACTGACCGGATGCTAGGTTAGTGAGTCCGGTCGTTGAAATTGAGCACTGTGTCTTTTATGACTTGACCAGACGCTCTTCGTTGCCTTCGACCGGACACTATGATCTTACTGTTCATCGCTTGTTTTGCAGTGATCGGACACACTGTGAGTGACCGGACGCATTGTACACCGTGAGTCCGGTCGTTTACAGAGAGCTCCCAAATCAGGTTTTGCTTGACCGGACGCGTCCGGTGGTGCTTGACCGGACGCGGTTAGAGTCCGGTCAGTGCAGTGTTGAGCTGTTTTCGTCCGCGGTTGTTTTGTCTGTTGTCGGATTTGGTTTCCGTTTTTTGCGTTGAGTTTCTAGGGTTGTATTGTGTCCCGCTGTGCTTCTCAGAAGCATCCACCCTACATCTAGGGTCGTGGACACTTGTGAGCTCTAGTGTTTGTCCTTGGGGTTGATTAGTGGGACAGTGGCGACTAGTTTTCGAAAGGAAAATTTGAAGCTCCCATTCACCCCCTCTCTGGTCGCTTTCTGGTAGCATTTTCGATCCTTCAAAGGGTCAAATAAGTTTCGCTTGTAAGTCAAATAAACCTCTCTATATAAGGAGAGGAGATGTATCAATCTAATCAAGCAAAAAAATTAAGAAGGAAAACCTTTCCCTCTTGTTCGGCCGTGGGGAAAGGCCCTGGCCAGCCCTCTGTCTCCTTCGCAGCCCTAGTTGCCGCCGCAGATCTGCTGTGAACAGTACCTGCGGGCACTGTAGCAACGCGGGCACTGTAGCACAACAGCCCAGTGCTGCCTTCTCGACTCTCTCTCCCCTCAACCCTAGACGCCACCTAACAATCTGGTATCCGAGATGTCAGGTTCTCTTCCTTCCACCACCGTGCCACTGCTGTCGCCAACCGCGGCCCTAGTGGCACCCACCTCTCCGTGGTCAGTTGCACCTTCAGCCTCCTCGCCCACGGTGTTCACACCGGAACAGATGACAGCGGCGATCCTCCAGCTCTACTCGGAATTGGCTGAGATCTAGTCGTATCTCACTGACATGCATGCAGTAGCCTCCACTGTTGCCACTGCCCACGCCGACTTCGCCCTAGCTTCTCTGCCATCGGTTTTCCCTACGAGATGCCTGACTATGGCCAGGCGACTTTCTTGTTCCAGGGTGTCCCACCCCCTGTGCTGCAGCTCCCAGGCGCTTCGATTGGGCCGGTGCCCATCCATCAGCCATGGTTCCCCTCCTTGCTGTCGCCAATTCCATCTTACACGCTGACACCAATGAAGACACCAGTCTTCACCATGGCACCGCTGCAGCTGTTCGTGACCACGACGATCGTGTTCGTGGCCCCGGTGGCCACAATGACGGTCAACACAGTGCCAACCACGGGCGCTGTTGTCCTCCATGGTGCGCCGAGCCACCAGCATCAATTTACAGAGAACCCGACGAACATCACGACGAAGCCGACAGGGAAGATGCTCACGTGTCAGGTGTTAGCGGTGGTGCTGCTGCAAGCGACAGCGCGCAGCCTCCTGGCACGACGGCGTGTGCAACGGCTATGCAATCTGCAGCTGATTCAGCCCTGCACCCCTTCCCATGGGGTCACCGGTGGGAGCGCACCCCCACTTAGCTCCTCTGCATTCCGCCATCGGCCGCCGTGCGGGCACCTCCGCTGCTCATTGCAACCACTTCCAGGTGGCCATACACATGCACCCCTTTCGTTCAGATGGTCTCCATGGGATCCAGGTGGTTGTACATGGTGTCCACCTTCGATGGAAGAGACCACAATAATAAAGAGTTCATATCTAATTCAGTTTGAGCATAATAAAATAAGCCGAGATGTAAAACACTTGTTTTTAGGTGTTAGGTTTGTGTCGAGTCGAGTCATCGTTATAAGTTTGTTAGGTTGCAGCTTGAGGACGAGCTATATGTCTAGGTGGGGTGTAGTATTAGAGTATGGCACGAGCCTATTGGGCCTATGCTGGCATGAGCCTATTGGGCCTGTGCTGGCAGTATAGCCCGTTAGGGTTAATTAGAGATAAAGGTTGCTTACTTAGGGGTCATGTAAGTCTTGCTTGTAAGTCAAGTAAACCTCTCTATATAAGGAGAGGAGATGTATCAATCTAATCAAGCAAGAATCAAGAAGGAAAACCCTTCCCTCTTACCAGACTATGGGCAAAGGCCCCTGGCCGGCCCTCTGTCTCCTTCGCAGCGCTAGCCGCCGCCGATCTGCTGTGAACAGTACCCACAGGCACTGTAGCACTGCGGGTACTGTAGCACAACAGCCCACCGCTGCCATCTCAACTCTCTCTCCCCTCAATCCTAGCAGCCACCTAACACTAGTGGTCATAGGAGCCATAGGAAGCCTTAGTACCACCTCATGTCTTGAGTTTGACTCCCCATTAGGGTGAATTTAAACAGGCCTAAGTTTAAAAAACACCCCTTATCGGCTATGTTCTTAAGTTATGATCTCGGCCATCGTGGAACGTCTAAGGCGCCTTGCGGTGTTTGTCCGCATGTGCATGAGAAGTTTCTTTGTAATGTAATACCGTGGTGGTGGTCTTTCCCCCTCTGGTTGAGTTTTCTTAGAATTCTGATTTTCTTGGTGAGATTAATCCAATGTGACTAATTTTAGTAGTTTGATAATGTCTTCGTGAAATATCCATGGCAATAGAATTTTGATTTCGTTCTTTTTGTCTAGGCTGACCTGTACATAATTTTTGACAAGACAAAGTTTCCTTTGAATTTACTGATTTCATGCAGTATTTTATCCATGCTGAAATGCAAAGTCTTTTCTCGTAGGTTATGAACTTGTAATCTGATCCTTTTTATTATCACCCCACCAGTTTATGTTAAGTTTGCTTGTGGCTGTAAAATGTCATCTTTGCATACCATAGATGCCTTACAATGTGCTTTTTATTGATGTTTTCATTGTTACTTGTTCATGTAAATTGCTGAAATTTAGAAAAACTACATTTTGGTGCCCAATGTTTTTTGTTTTTGTTTGAAATTGCATTTATTTTTTCAGTATGCTATGTCTGAAACTCAATTACACATGGACAAAAAGTATGACGATTATTTGGGTTTTGGCAAACTGGATGGCTATATCTATGAGTCCATGTCTTTAGAGGTATAATAATTTGCTTAACTCTCTTGTAGTTATGAATATGCCACAACAGTTCCATACATATCCTGGCTGCTTATGCTCACCTTTTGCAGGGTATTTTTTGTGAAAAAGACATTGACAGTTGGGCAATGCCACATCAGTTTTTGGATTTGGACCGTGATCTTATTAAATTGTCTCTCAAGGTGCTATTCCTATTCTAGAGTATTTCAAGGTTCGCTTTTGCTGAATTTATTCCTTGACAGGTATATACTTTTTGTAGCAAAGAGCTGCAATTGTGCAATTGGACCATCATGTTCTCACATATTTGAGTTGTCTAAGAGGTCTTCTCGAAGATGATTTGGTTTGGACAAAAAAAAAGGTTAAAGAAAATAGTGCTTTCTTGAATGCCCACCTAAATATTTTCTCGAAACTCATTAAATCTGAGAAAATCATTGAAGAAATTGTCGAGTGCCTTTTTTTCCCTTTCCGATAATATGTTAAAATCGATGGTTTTATGTGTGTCCATTAGACTGAGTTTTTGAACCTAACATTACTACTGTGTTTCATTTTTTTCATGAATATGCAGGAGAGTTGTGTACGATTGCATTAAGAACGAGGATACAAAACACAAAACCCTTGTCCAAAAGAAAAAGGAAAAGAAAACTATTTACTGAAAGCAATAGGATTGCACTAGAAATCAATAGATTGATTAGGAGGCCAATATGCAAGGTACATACGCAAGGAGTGCTGATACATGGGTGTATGCCGAGTCTCTGAGCGATGAGTGATTGTCAACTGGGATAATGCGCATGTTCTTTGGCTTGTGTTGTGCAGGTGTCGAGCACGGATACAGTGATCAAAGGCAAGGTGAAGGTCAAGTAGAGACGTGACGTGCCGATGGACCGAGAGTCGCGAAGGGCGGACGTGAGGCTTGGACTGAGGGACCGGTGGCCCGAGGATCAGCTGTGGTGGCTGACAGCCTGGGACAACGACGAGCGAAGACTTGCGGGCACGGTGTTGCCTTGGTCGTGGACCTGGGGACACGTGTCGGTGGACGGGGTGCACGGGCGGTGCATCCCTTCTACGGCTCAGTTTGGTGGTTGAGCCACAGAAAAACCACCGAGTGGACGGTTTCCAGGTTTGGGCCTCAAAACCTGGGCGCTGATGGTTTCCGAGTTTGGGCCACAAAACTCGGGTTGAGGATGGTTTCCAGGTTTGGGCCTCAAAACTTGGGTGCTGCGGGTTTGCTGAGTTTGGGCCACAAAACTCAGGCTACGGTCGGCTGGTTTCCCGGTTTGGGCCTCAAAACTGGGGGTTGGTCGTGAAGGCTGGTTTCCCAGTTTGGGCCTCAAAACCGGGGGCGAAGTCCAGGAAAAGGACAAGCAGAGCGGTGGCGGCACATGACGGCAATCGGTGAGGTTGCGTCGAAGCAACGCTACCAGTTGTGCGGGCGTAGCCGTCGGATCACCAGCTATCTTGAGTTGGTCCAGAATAACCCTAGGGTTTAGCTGGCTCGCTCTGTAATTAGAGAGGGGTACAGTAGGAAATAGAATTAGGATAAGTAGAGGGAGACACCCTCCTCCCATATCATCTCAGTCAGTTGCTCTTTTGCTTCTAGGGTTTCCTGCTCTCCCACTCCCCTGCTGTAGCAAACTGAGATCCATAGAGAAGAGAACAATACCTCTGTGTCTATGAGATTTTGAGGAAGTGAGACCGTAATCTCACTGTTGTAGCGTGTGGTAGCCACACGGTTGCAAATTCGTGGTTGTGATTCGTGCTTTGTTCTTGTTCTTCGCGAATTGCTTTTCTCCACGATTTTCCCGTCGATCGATCTCTTTATTCGTTGCATCTTTTCCGATTCCATTTGAACAGAGATGTTCTAGATCGTGAGGCACTTCTTTCCATCAAAGGAATTCTCTTCTAACCTCATGAGCTAGTAGATTGGTCGATTTTCATTTCGGGTCAAGTTTTTCTCCTTTCCCCCGAATTTCTTCGATTCATCGATTTGGAGATAGGTTCGAGCCATGATTTCTTAGAGATAGCTCACTATTCTCCTTGTGACTCCTCTCACCAAGTTTGATCCCTAGTGGATTCGTTTTGGGTGAGATCGAGTTGGATTAGTGGACGAACGAGGTTGATTCGGGGAGACCGGACGCTGTCGTCGGGCTGACCGGACGCTGACACAGTGCGTCCGGTCGTTGAATGTTCGGTGCGATTTCCTGTTACTTGACCGGATGCTCGGCCACCCACTGACCGGACTCGCCCTTGCTACTGTTCATCTGTTTCTGTCTTTGTGACCGGATGCTTACCCTTTGACCGGACGCTCTGTTCACCAGAGTCCGGTCCAACTCAGAGAGCTCCCAATTTGGGTTTTGCTCGACCGGACGCGTTCGGGGCCTACTGATCGGACGCACCAGTGAGTCCGATCAGGGCTGTTCTGCACGTTTTTGTCCGCAGTTTGTTCGTCCGACTTTCGATTTGAGATCCTTTTGTTGCGTTGAATTCCTAACTTTGTGCTCTTCAGAAATCGGGCTTCTCGCTTTACAAAATAGCCTGAATCCCCCTCGCGTTGCTCAGGGGAGGTTGAGGTTACCCAAAGTTCATCCTGTCACTAGTTGACCAGCGTGAACTTGGGCGAGGGATCTTTTGTGGTGTCCCGCTGTGTTCCTAGGGAACATCCACCCATTCTCTTGGGTCGTGGACATCACGTACATCGGTTTGCTTTTGTGGTTGATTCTTAGGGACAGTGGCGATAAGTTTCTGAAAAGAAATTTAAAGCTCCCATTCACCCCCCCCCCCCTCTGGTCGCTTTCTGGTAGCACTTTCGGTCCTTCAAGGAGGACCCTGGGCTGGATTATAGAAGTATGACCACCGTGGGATCTCCTTGCCTAATATAACATTGACCAAGTGCCGGCTGTCTAACATTGACAAACCGATACAGAAAACACACAACCAAGCTTGAGCAGAATCAAGCCATCTACCTAGCAGCCACTTCTAATTGTGATAACCCCTTAGCGCCAGTAAGGGACCTAGTAAGGTAGAATCACTATGGATGTTGGGATTGGTTCCATTGAAGACACAGTCATTACAATGCTTCAACAACATTCAAGCCCCTAGAGTAATCAGCGAATTCAAACCTTGTTTCACTTCCTTGGGGAATAGAGCATTGACTCCCATCCCCCAGTCAAAGAAACCATTGTCTTCAGGGGATAGAGACATCTGGTAGTCTGTAGCAGTGAAAGAGTAGTGACCATACTATTCTTGAGAAAACACAACTAGACAATATATGATTGATGGTCTCATCCTCTTAAATCCTGATGGCACAAGAGACATTGCACTCAATGAGGTAAACCTCCATGAGCCAATTTATCCGCTGTCGAACATCTATTATGAGCAACCAACCATAGGAAAAAAAAGCATTTCATTGGTCCCCAGGTCTCCTGAAAGGACCTAAGATGTCGCATAGAGGGGGGTGAATAGGCGTTTCTGAAAATTAACACCTTAAAATGCAGAAGCAATTAGTATGTGAGCTTCTAATTACTTGGAAGCTCTTGATCAGAGTAAATCAACCCCACAAGAGATAATCACACAGTATATATGAAAGATATAGAAAGAATATAGAGTCAATTTCCTGCACCACAAATGATTAGAACAATGTCGAATAATTCCTGTGTAGGAGGGTGATAACAGACATGTCTGGTAAACCCTAATTCGCTGAGCCCTGAGGCAATACCGGACACGTCCAGTAGCAATACTGGACACCTCCGGTATTTGCGATTTCAGCACTGGGCTTCAAATTGACTCTGGTTTCTTCTCAACTTTGTCACACCCTGCAGAGATCCAATCTATGTATATGCTTAACAAACAGAACCTGCAGAGAAAGCTCGAGCCACACAAATATCAAAAATGGTACAAGAGAAAAGACACGATATTTGTTTTACCGAAGTTCAGCACCCCCTCGGGTCCTACTCTCCGTTGAGCCAGCTGCGAGCTACCACAAAGGTGGGCTCTAGAGGACACCACAGGTCACTCTAGCCGCGGTCTATTCCACCCGCAATGCTCCTTCCACTAGATGATCTCTTTTGAGGAGAGATCAAACCTTCACAAACTTTCTGAGGCACTCCACAAAGCTCTTGGGTGCTCAACGGCGACGCCTAGCCATCTAGGACCATAGAGCCCAAGAGTAACGAACGCGCACAACAAGATCGACGATTTGCACAAGTGCTCAAGTGGTGGCTTGCTCTCTAATTTTGAATCTCTCACAGCCCACAAGTGGATTTGGCAATTAGAAGTCAATCACTCACTAAGAGAGGGTTAGAAAGTGTTTTGAAAGCTCTAGAATGAGTATGCAAATCAGTAGAATCAGCATCCTTCAAAAGAGAAGGCTTGGGGGTATGTATAGCCCCACCCATGAAACTAGCTGTTAGAGAGACGTTGGCCTTGTTCTGATAATAGCCGGTAGTACCGTGCACAAAGGCTGATAGTATCAGTAGGCCAAACTCCATTAAGAACCCAAGACTTTGCTCTGCTGAGAATAACCCACAGTACTACCGGTAGTAGGGTTTGTACTGAAGGACCGAGAATGCAAAAGCAAGGCGACCAGAGGGGGGGGTGAATGGGAGCCTTAAAAAATTTCTCTCGAAACTTTGGTCTTTGTCCCAAAAATCAACCCCCAAAAGTTCCGACCGAAACATGATGCCCATGACCCTTGGAAGAGGGTGGATGATCCCTAGGATCACAGCGAGGCACCACAAAGCAAGAGCGAACCAAACACCAAAAGCACCATCTCAAGATCGACCCCTAAAATCAACTCCCGAATGTAGATAGAGAGCTACGTCGAGAAGTCTCCAAATACCTATGCTAACAAGTAGCAAAGATACCTAGAGAGGTTACTTGGTCAACTCTAGGGCCAAACGAGAAGTCCGGAAACCAAGCGAAGAAGCCGGGAGAGCAAACACACTAAAACTCAACACTCAGCCAACTCGCGGACTGTACGGGGTTCAGACCACGGACTTTCTGCCCAACGGCGGACTGTCCGGGCTCAGGTGGCGGACTGTCCACCGGCCAAAAGAGCAAAACAACAACGTTGCTGAAACGGCTCTGGACAGTCCTGGACTGTCCGCAAGTTGCAACGGCGGACTATCCGCATGTCAACCTGGACACCAACAGCAGAGACTCGCGGCCACTGATCTGGCCAAGTCCCCGACGCGCGGACTATCCGCGGGGTGGGTGGCGGACTGTCCACGACCACCCAGTGAGGGTGATTTCGGTCGCCCTCAACTCAAATCCCTTCAAAATCAAACCAAATTGAAATCCATTGTTCCCAAACTTGGAGAGGGTGATCATGAGGTAGTTAGGAGACTATCCCCAAGAAATCATCCGCTCAAATCAACTCAATCAACGGGAAATCGAAGGGGAAGGTGTATGAATGAAAAAGCGCCACGAAAATTGAATCGACCCGATCTACTTGCTCATGAGGAGTTAGATGGATTCCTTCAGTGGAAATGATCTCCTCACTATAAAGAACAAGTTGATTCAAGTGGATTTCAAAAAGACGCAGTAGAGAGGGAGATCGAGTGACGGGGAAATCGCGGAGAAACGAAGAACGCGAAGAACAAAAGTCAAAACGCGAATCAAGACATTGATCTGCAACCGTGTGGCTACCACACGCTACAACAGTGAGATTACGGTCTCACTTCCTCAAAATCTGATGAACATAGAGGTATGGTTCTCTGTGGATCTCAGTTGCTACAACAGGGGATTGGGAGAGCAGGAAAACCTAGAAGGCAAAGAGCAAATGACTGAGATAGTTTGGGAGGTGGGTGTCTCCCCCTACTTAACTTAATTCTAATTCCCACTCTACCCCTAACTAATTACAGAGCGAACCAGCTAAACCCTAAGGTTATTCTGGACCAAATCATGGTAGGTGGTGATCCGACGGCCACGTCCGCACAACTAGTAGCGTTCCCTCGACGCAACCTTACCAATTGCCGCCACGTACCGCCACCCCTCTGCTTGTCCTTTTCACGGACTCCGCCCCCGGTTTTGAGGCCCAAACCGGGAAACTAGCCTTCACGACCAACCCCCGGTTTTGTTGCGTTGAATTCCTGACTTTGTGCTCTTCAGAAATCGGGCTTCTCGCTTTACAAAATAGCCTGAATCCCCCTCGCGTTGCTCGTGGGAGGTTGAGGTTACCCAAAGTTCATCCTGTCACTAGTTGACCAGCGTGAACTTGGGCGAGGGATCTTTTGTGGTGTCCCGCTATGTTCCTAGGGAACATCAAACCATTCTCTTGGGTCGTGGACATCACGTACATCGGTTTGCTTTTGGGGTTGATTCTCAGGGACAGTGGCGATAAGTTTCTGAAAATAAATTTAAAGCTCCCATTCACCTCCCCTCTGGTCGCTTTCCAGTAGCACTTTCGGTCCTTCAATTGGTATCGGAGCGGGTTAAGGATCTTCCACCTTAGCCGGTTCCAGATCCACAAAAGGCGACATGGATCGCGGTGTGGGCAAACCGCCGTTTTTCGATGGGACGAATATGCGTATTGGAAGAAACGCATGTCGGCCTTTCTGCAGAGTTTGGGTCCTTCCATCTAGGATATTTGCAACTCTGCCGATTACGTGGTTTTGGCTGCTCGTGTCTCTCAGCTCCAGATCGATGAGCACGATGCCAATAGCCGAGCCAGTAATGCTATTTTCTCATGCTTGAGCATGAGTGAATTCAATCGCGTTTCTCACCTCGCTACGACTCGCGAGATTTGGGCTACCCTCATGCGTTTCCATGAGGGAACCTCTCAAGTCAAAACCCGTCTCTACGAGTCGTTCAAGCGAGAGTATGAGAACTTTTGACATATGCCTGGCGAGAGCATAGAAAGTTTATTTGCTCGCTTTTAGGTGATTGTCAACAGGATGAGGGCTAACAAGGAGCTGTGGCCTTTCGACGATCATGAGAGGGCTTTGAAGTTGTTGCATACCCTTGATCGGTCGGTGTGGGATTCCAAGGTTCAGGCGATCATCGAATCACCTAACTATGAGACCCTCACGTGCGACGAGCTCTTCAGTAAGCTCAATGTCGTGGAACTGTCCTAATTATAAGAACTCAAGTACCGTCTTAGTCAAATTCGTCTGACATCGACCCGCACTTGAATCCATATAACCCCGGTAGTCCGGAAATCTCGAAGGATTTCAAACATCGTACATCATACATGCGGATACATGGGTGTATGCCGAGTCTCTGAGTGATGAGTGATTGTCAACTGGGATGATGCGCATGTTCTTTGGCTCGTGTTGTGCAGGTGTCGAGCACGGATACAGTGATTAGAAACAAGGTGAAGTTCAAGTAGAGACGTGCCATGCCGATGGACCGAGAGTGGTGAAGGGCGGACATGAGGCTTGGACTGAGGGACCGGTGGCCCGAGGATCAGCTGTGGTGGCTGACAGCCTGGGACAGCGACAAGCGAAGACTTGCGGTCATGTGTTGCATGAGGCGTGGACTTGGGGACACGTGTCGGTGGACGGGGTGCATGGGCGGTGCATCCCCTCTACAGCTTCGGTTTGGTGGTAGAGCGAGAGAAAAACAATCGGGTGGACGGTTTCCAGGTTTGGGCCTCAAAACCTGGGTGCTGAAGGTTTCCGAGTTTGGCCACAAAACTCGGGCTGAGGACGGTTTCCATGTTTGGGCCTCAAAACCTGGGTGCTGTGGGTTTGCTGAGTTTGGGCCTCAAAACTCAGATGCTGGTGGGCTGGTTTCCCGGTTTGGGCCTCAAAACTGGGGGTTGGCTGGAAAGGCTGTTTTCCCGGTTTGGGCCACCAAACCGGGGGTGCGACGCCTAGGAAAGGGACGCAGAGCGGTGGCGGCACGTGGCGGCAATCGGGAGGTTGCGTCGAGGCAACGCTACAAGTTGTGCGGGCGTGGCCGTCGGATCCACCTACCATCGAGTTGGTCCAGAATAACCCTAGGGTTTAGCTAGTTCGCTCTGTAAGTAGTTAGGGGTAGAGTGGGAATTAGGAATAGTTAGAATTAGGATAAGTAGGGGGAGACACCCATCTCCCCATTGATCTCAGTCATTTGCTCTTTTGCTTCTAGGGTTTCCTGCTCTCCCACTCCCTGCTGTAGCGAACTGAGATCCACAGAGAAGAGAACAATACCTCTGTGCCCGTGAGATTTTGAGGAAGTGAGACCGTAATCTCACTGTTGTAGCGTGTGGTAGCCACACGGTTGCAATTTTGTGGTTGTGATTCGTGTTTTGATTGTGTTCTTCGCGGATTACTTTTCTCCACGTTTTTCCCATTGATCGATCTCTTTGCTCGGTGCATCTCTTGCAAATTTGTTTGAACCAAGTTGTTCTAGATCATGAGGCACTCCTTTCCACCGAAGGAATTCACCTCTAACCTCACGATCTAGGAGATCGAGCAATTTTAGGTATGGATTGGTTTTTGCTCCTTAGTCCCGAATTCTTCCAATTCACCGATTTGGAGTTAGGTTCGAGCCATGATTCCATTGGGATAGCTCACTAACATCCTTGGAACTCCTCATACCAAGTCTAGGCCTTAGTGCTTTTAATTCGGAGGAGATCGGGTGAATTTCGCGGAAGAACAGCGCTGTTTCGGGACCATCGGACGCTAAACCTGGGAGCATCGAACGCTGAGTTCGTCACACCGGAGCGTCCGTTGCCACGTGTCACCTGACAGTGATTTTAAAGGAGCATCGGACGGTGACCATCGGAGCGTCCGTAGCCATCGGACGCACCGGAGGTCGAGCATCGGACGCTACTGTTTCACTGTAGCAGCGTCCGATGCCTATGTAGTAAGGTTCCCGAGAGGCACTGTTTGCATCGGACGCTGCCAGTGTCCGATGTAGTGATCTCTTCACTATTACGTCCGCAGTTTGACCATTCGACTTCGGATTTGGTTTTGGGTTTTTGTGTTGCATTTCCGACTTCGTGCTCTACAGAAATCGGGCTTCCCGCTTTGCAAAATAGCCTGAATCCCCCTCGCGTTGCTCGGGGGAGGTTGAGGTTACCCAAAGTCCATCCTGTCACTAGTGGACTTGCGTGAACTCGGGTGAGGAAGCTTTTGTGGTGTCCCGCTGTGTTCCTAGGGAACATCCACCCATTCTCTTGGGTCGTGGACATCACGCGCATTGGTTTTGCTCTTGGGGTTGATTTTCTGGGACAGAGGCTATTAGTTTCCGAAAGGAAAATTTGAAGCTCCCATTCACCCCTCTCTGGTCGTTTTCTGGTAGCACTTTCGGTCCTTCAATTGGTATCAGAGGGGGTTAAGGATCTTCCACCTTAGCCGGTTCCAGATCCACAGAAGGCGACATGGATCGCGGCGTGGGCAAACCGCCGTTTTTCGATGGGACAAACTATGCGTATTGGAAGATACGCATGTCGGCCTATCTGCAGAGTTTGGGTGCTTCCATCTGGGATATTTGCAACTCTGCCGATTACGTGGTCTTGGCTGCTCGTGTCTCTCAGCTTCAAATCGATGAGCACGATGCCAATAGCCGAGCCCGTAATGCTCTTTTCTCATGCTTGAGCATGAGTGAGTTTGGTCGCGTTTCTCACCTCGCCACGGCTCAGGAGATTTGGGCTACCCTCATGCGTTTCCATGAGGCAACCTCTCAAGTCAAAACCCATCTCTATGAGTCGTTCAAGCGAGAGTATGAGAACTTTCGACATATGCCTGGCGAGAGCATAGAAAGTTTATTCGCTCGCTTTCAGGTGATTGTCAACAGGATGAGGGCTAACAAGGAGCTGTTGCCTTTCGACGATCATGAGAGGGCTTTGAAGCTTTTGCATACTCTTGATCGGTCGGTGTGGGACTCCAAAGTTCAGGCGATCATCGAATCACCTAACTATGAGACCCTCACATGCGACGAGCTCTTCAGTAAGCTCAAGTCCAGTGAGATTGATGCCATGGCGAGGGCTTCTTATGAAAATCCTTCTGGCCCGTCGATGGCTTTGCTTTCTGGCTCTTCTGCTAACCCCTCTGGAGGTTTTGAACTCTCTTCTCTGTTTTCTGTCATAGAGGAGTAGCTGGAGTCTTTGGGGGATGACGAGTTGGCTATGCTCGCTAACCAATTCTCGCGGTTCCACAACAACCGCATGAACCGTGGTCGCGGAGGAGGACGCTCGGGATGCTACGAGTGCGGCGACCCCGACCACTTCATCGCCAACTGTCCCAAGAAGAAGAACTCATCTGGGAAGGGCGATCATGGGAACAAGTATGACTCCGGCAAGCGCAAGGAGAAGTACGTCCCCACAAGGCACAAGCGGAGGGGCGGCTTCGACAAGGAGTACATCAAGAAGAAGTACTTGGAGAAGGCCCATGCTGAGCAGCGTGCATTCTTCGACACGCTCAGCGATGTCGACGGCTCGGATGACGACTCCGCTTGCTCAAGCGATGATGAGTCCGAGAAGAAGAAGAGGATCGAGGACAAGATGAACGGTCTCTGCTTCTTCACCGATGACGACAGCTTCTGCACCATGGCCCTCGGCAAGGAGGTCCACGGCTACCTGGTGAACTCCCCTCGGAACGACGACGACGATGATGACACCTCCTAGGTATCTCTGACCCACGATGAGCTTTCCACTGAGGTCGAGAAACTTACTGCCGCGCTCCTTAGTCAAGATAAGTTGCTTAGGCGTGCCGCTAGAGAGCACAAGGAGTTTAGGCAGAAGTGGCAGGATACGGTGAAGGAACTTGATTCTGTCAAGTCCACCGTGGTTGTTACCGATGAGGAGGAGTGTGAGATGTGCACCACGCACATGACTGACCTTCTCACTTTGAGAGGTAAGTATGTTGCGTTGGTAGGAGAGGTGGATGAGCTGAAGGCTAGACCCTCGCTGTTGGGTGCGTGCAAGACTTGTCCTGTCTTGCAATCCGAGTTGGCAGAGAAGAATGCCAAGATTGTGTCTCTTGAGGAGGCCAGCTCGGGTAGCATGTGTGTGACTAGGTGCGTTCTGTTGGGTTTGTGTGAGGGTTTGGAGTTGGACCATCTTGTCATGGGTGTCTTGTGGTGAGCCGCAGCTCGAGATGATGATCTCCCAATTCAAGCGAGCTGCTGGAGGTCCTGGTGTAGGTTTTGCTTCGGGTGTTGATCTTTCTGCTTTTGGGAAGATTGGAGAGTCGAGTGGTCTTAACCCTTATGAGAAGCCCAACTCCACCACTACTCCCAAACTTACCAAGCTTCCACCCAAAGAGCCACTCAAGCCTATCACCAAGGATGGGGTGTTTGAAGAACCTCCACGAGCTCCACCCAAGAACCAAGTGTGGCATCCCAAACCCAACCACTTGGAAAATAAGCTTGATACGATGCCACCTATTCAGGAGGAGTGTTTGCCATAGAAGGGCAAAGTGATCCAAACCCACAACCGTTTGTACCAACAACCCCCTTTGAGAGCGGTGAGGTACCATTGTGAGCATTGTGGGAGAGATGGACACTTGAGCGAGTTCTGCTTTCGGCGCAAGAGAGAGGCGCGCCGTGCTAGGGAGATGAACAACCCGGACATGTACCATCCTTTCCATGATGTACATGTGCCGAATGTTCAGAGGAAAGCTCCGAGGAGAGCAGCTAGGACTAGAGGTGCAGTGCCTCAAGTTCCTAGGCCTAGGCCTCGTAGAGAGCGTGCCCGGCGGGAGCCTACTGTTGTAGGCTATGGACCCTGTGACGGTGGCTTTGTTGTTGAGCGTTTTCCACCACCGCGTTTTGAGTATCGCGATGGAAGCTCTTTTCTTAGCGGACCACGTTTTCCTCAACATGGTGATCGCTTTCCTCGTAGGGGTGCTAGGAATGGTTTTTCTGCTAACCGTTCTTTTGAGCAGCCGGCCCAACACTGGTATTCTTCCTACTTCGCTAACCCCAGTGTTGGACCATATGCTCACCCTATGTCTTTTTATTGATGTAGGTAAAACGATTGGAGAACGTTTGGTTGGTGGATTCTGGTTGCTCGAGGCATATGACCGAAAACGCCAAGTGGTTCTCCAGTCTTAGTTCGGTCGCCGGAAAGGAGTATATTACCTTCGGCGACAACAGCAAAGGTAAGGTGCTGTCTCGTGGGTCTATGCGAGTTAAAGAGCACTTTGTGTTGCGCGATGTTGCTCTTGTTTCTAACTTGCATTTTAACCTTCTTTCTGTTTCGCAACTTTTCGATGACGACTATGAGATTCATTTTAAGCCGAATCTCAGTCGTATTTTGGACCCTCAGGGCAATCTTGTTTGTGTGATTTCGCCCTTTGGGAAAGTCTTTCGTGCGGATTTCTCGGAGTCTTTTGGCATTTCTCGTTGTCTTGTGGCTGGACCTTCTTCTTTTGATCTTTGGAAATGGCATAGGAGACTAGGACATTTGAGCTTCGACTTGCTTGCAAGACTTAGTTCACTTGGCCTAATCCGAAGATTGCCCAAGTTATCCATGGAGAAGGATCTTGTTTGCAATTCTTATAGACATGGGAAGATGGTTGCCGCTCCCCACCATCCAGTGACTCAGGTCATGACTAAGCGCCCTGGAGAGCTTTTGCATATGGACCTTGTTGGTCCGGCTCGGGTGAGCTCGGTGCGGGGGAAGTGATATGTGCTTGTTGTTGTTGATGACTTTTCGAGATATTCGTGGGTCTTCTTTTTAGCTGAGAAGACCGAGAATTTCTCCTTTGCTCGCAATATGATTTTGCGTCTTCAGAACGAGTTCCCTTTGAACTCGATGCGAGCTATTAGGAGTGATAATGGTTTCGAATTCAAGAATTCAGACTTTGAGAAGTTTTGTAACTCTTTGGGTTTAGAGCATCAATTTTCTTCCCCTTACACACCGCCTCAGAATGGTGTTGTAGAGAGGAAGAATCGGACCCTTGTAGAGATGACCAGGACGATGCTCGATGAGCATAGGACTCCTAGGCGATATTGGTCCGAAGCTATGAGCACTGCATGCTATATTTCCAATCGCATTTTTCTTCGAGCTTTCTTGAAAAAGACCTCTTATGAGTTGCATTTTGGAAAACTCCCCAAGGTGAGTTATTTTAGAGTTTTTGGTTGCCATTGTTTTATACTCAAAAAGGGCAACTTGGATAAATTTGAGTCTCGTTCTTCTGACGGTGTGTTTTTGGGTTATGGCACTCACACTCGAGCTTATCGTGTACTTAACCTTGACACTAACCGAGTCATGGAGATATCCGATGTCACCTTCGACGAGACCATGGTTTGTCCTTCTTCTCGTTTTGAGCGTGCAGGTGATCATGAGGTTGGTGAGCCTCTTTTTGATGACGAGGACGAGGGTGCTGAAGGTATGGATGATCCCGCACCCCCTCCACCTGCTGTGCCGCAAGGAGCGGCTTCTACGACGACTCACGGCCCCGACACGTCTTCTTCCTGGGGGCCGTGGGATCCGCCACCCCGAGCGGTACCTTTTGTACCTGGGGAGGCACCAGCTGCTATTGAGGGGGAGATCACATCTGCACAGGAGGCGCCATGACACATCCAGCGCCAACACCCCCCTCAGCAGATGATCGGCAACATTGACGAACGGGTCACTCGGTCCAGGTCTCAAATCTCTCACTTTGCTCATTCTGCTTTTGTTACTGATTTTGAGCCCCGAGATGTTGGACACGCTTTGACGGATCCGGATTGGGTCAATGCCATGCATGAGGAGTTAGAAAACTTTGAGAGAAATCGGGTTTGGGTTCTAGTGTCTCCACCTTCTGAGTGTCATCCAATTGGGACAGAATGGGTTTTCAAAAACAAACAGGGAGAATATGGCCATGTTGTGAGAAACAAGGCCAGACTCGTAGCCCAGGGATATAGTCAGAAGGAGGGGATAGACTATGAGGAGACTTTCGCTCCTGTAGCTCGTTTGGAGACTATTAGGATACTTTTGGCTTTTGCTGCATCCAAAGGTTTCAAACTTTTTCAAATGGATGTCAAGAGTGCCTTCTTAAACGGCTACATAGAAGAGGAGGTGTATGTTAGACAACCCCCCGGTTTCGAAAATCCCAAGTTTCCAAACCATGTCTTTAAACTTCACAAAGCTTTGTATGGTTTGAAACAAGCCCCTAGAGCCTGGTATGATAGGTTGAAAACCTTTTTGCTTGCTAAGGGTTTTAAAATGGGATGTGTAGATAAAACGCTCTTTCTCCTCAAGCAAGGCACTGATACTCTCTTGGTCCAGATTTACTTGGATGATATCATTTTCGGTGGTTCTTCTCACACTTTGGTTGCCAAGTTTGCAGATACTATGAGCAGGGAGTTCGAGATGAGCATGATGGGCGAGCTGACTTTCTTTCTCGGATTGCAAATTAAGCAATCCCGAGAAGGAACATTTGTGCACCAGGGCAAGTACACCAAGGACTTGCTGAAGAGGTTCGATATGGGTGAGGCCAAGCCTCTTCCAACACCCATGTCGACCACGACGGCCCTAGATGCGGACAAGGATGGAGAAGCTGTGGACCAGAAGGAATACCGAAGCATGATCGGGTCGCTGCTCTACCTGACGGCAACACGCCCGGACATCCAGTTCGCGGTGTGCCTGTGTGCGCGCTTTCAGGTGTCGCCGCGCACTTCTCACCGTCAGGCGGTGAAGCGTATTTTCAGGTACCTTCATTTCTCACCTGAGTTCGGGATTTGGTATTCAGGTTCCTCCACCCTCTCCCTTTGCGGTTATTCCGATGCCGATTTTGTTGGTTGCCGTGTCGAGCGCAAGTCCACTTCTGGGACTTGCCAGTTTATTGGATCTTCTCTTGTATCGTGGTCTTCTCGCAAGCAGTCTAGTGTCGCTCAGTCTACCACAGAGGCTGAATATGTTGCTGCAGCTAGCTGCTGTTCTCAATTGCTTTGGATGATGGCCACTTTGCGTGATTTTGGTCTGGGCTTTTCTCGCGTGCCTTTGCTTTGTGACAGCACGAGTGCGATTAGCGTTGCTAAGAACCCCGTGCTTCACTCGAAGACCAAACACATCGATGTGCGCTTTCACTTTTTGCGAGACCATTATGAGAATGGTGATATCGATCTTCGCCATGTCGATACTCATCATCAGTTGGCTGATATTTTCACCAAGCCTTTAGATGAATCAACCTTTAATCGGTTGAGAGGTGAGCTTGGTGTGAGTTTCCCCTTTTAGATGGGGGAAACATTTTGGTTCTTGTATTATAGACTGACTCTTTTTCATTTGTCTTTGTTTTCTTTTGCATTTTAGCATACGCATTTACATTCTGAGCTTCACATATATAATCATTAGAATGTAACTATGCTCTATGTAGTATGCTCCGATGCTTATATTGAGCATGTTGTGAGCTGAGCTCTTTTTGAATGGTGAACCTGCTTAATGAACTTAAAATCTAAAAATGTTCACCATTGAGATATGCAACTAGCATGTGTAGGATGTGTTGAATACACTCGTGCTTTTCATATATGCTAGGTTGCTATGTCTCTAGTTCTGAGTCTGTCACTTGCTTGGTCTGTTCATACTCTGAGATAAAACTTGAACCAAGATAAGTGAATTGTAAAGATCGAGATGGGATTGCTTGTCAACACATCATAGTTTCGAGACTGTTTCTCATTGCACCTTGAGTTAAACTTGAGCTGTGTAGTGTATGACCGAAACTGTTGCTTTAAGCTTCTGATTGCTTCTGCATTGGCTTCGCACAGTTGAAAAGTTAGGCAATGACAAGCTTTCAACCTCTCGCAATCACATGCTGAAATCTTGAACTTGTGTAATCTTAACCGCTGCAACTCCGATAAAATTTGGATACACAAGACTATGTTTCATTCTATAGCATGATGATTGAACTTTGCTAGGGGTAGTTCACTTTGTATACATGATTAGCACTTGCTTTCCTGTCTATACATGTTTGGTGCTATTTTGATGGTGAATACCTTTTGACTCAAAACTGCTCACTCTGCTCGTATGTTCATATTGCATATTCGGTGATCAGTTTGAGCCTTCGCTAGCTTGTATGCTTTTCAATGAGTCATTGGAGCTATACTATTTAGAGCATCTTTACATTGTCTTGACTATATTACTGAAGCTGCTAACTTGCATTTTGACTCATATGCATGTTCGAAGGGGGAGTTTCTCACTTGTTGGCACTTTTGTTTGGTGCATTTTCTAAGGGAGAACTTTTTACTTAATAAGTGCATTTTCAACTAAGGGGGAGAAATTGCAAATCATATGCTTCCTCGAAGTTCAACTAAGGGGGAATGTTCAAATCTTGTGCTTTCCGAGTTGAATCAAGGGGGAGTTTTCCTGATTGCGTGCACTTTTCGAGGGGGAGTTTGTTGCTTCTTGTTGGCCGTAAGGCTTTGGTATCGAGTTTTCTTTGCTAGTTGTGTTGAGCCTCTTTGCCTCTATCTTGAGGGACTAGCATTTTGTTTCGACTTCTCAATTGGTATTTGCTAGCGGTGTTGAGCCTGTTCTACCTCTTCTTGAGGGCTAGCTTTGCTTTGCTTGGTTGCGTCGAGCCGTTGCCCATGTCTTTGGGAACCAAGTTGTTTTGCTCTTTCCACTTGACCTTCTTCGGCTTTGCTATGCTTTTGGGTCATTTGGTCGAGTTTCTCTCTTCTCCTTCTTCCTCCTTCTCTTTCTATTATGATTTGTGTTGGTAGTTGACAATGCACTCATCAAGGGGGAGATTGCGGATACATGGGTGTATGCCGAGTCTCTGAGTGATGAGTGATTGTCAAGTGGGATGATGCGCATGTTCTTTGGCTCGTGTTGTGCAGGTGTCGAGCACGAATACAGTGATCAGAGACAAGGTGAAGGTCAAGTAGAGACGTGCCGTGCCGATGGACCGAGAGTGGCGAAGGGCGGACGTGAGGCTTGGACTGAGGGACCGGTGGCCCGAGGATCAGCTGTGGTGGCTGACAGCCTGGGACAGCGACAAGCGAAAACTTGCGGTCATGTGTTGCCTGAGTCATGGACTTGGGGACACGTGTCGGTGGATAGGGTGCACGGGCAGTGCATCCCCTCTACAGCTTCGGTTTAGTGGTAGAGCCAGAGAAAAACCATCGGGTGGACGGTTTCCAGGTTTGGGCCTAAAAACCTGGGTGCTGAGGGTTTCTGAGTTTGGCCACAAATCTCGGGCTGAGGACGGTTTCCAGGTTTGGGCCTCAAAACCTGGGTGCTGCGGGTTTGCTGAGTTTGGGCGTCAAAACTCAGATGCTGGTGGGCTAGTTTCCCGGTTTGGGCCTCAAAACCGGGGGTTGGCTGGAAAGGCTGGTTTCCCGGTTTGGGCCACAAAAATGGGGGTGCAGAGCGGTGGCGGCACGTGGCGGCAATCGGGAGGTTGCGTCGAGGCAACGCTACGAGTTGTGCGGGTGTGGCCATCGGATCCACCTACCATCGAGTTGGTCCAGAATAACCCTAGGGTTTAGCTGGTTCGCTGTGTAAGTAGTTAGGGGTAGAGTGGGAATTAGGAATAGTTAGAATTAGGATAAGTAGGGGGAGACACCCATCTCCCCATTGATCTCAGTCATTTGCTCTTTTGCTTCTAGGGTTTCCTGCTCTCCCACTCCCTGTTGTAGCGAACTGAGATCCACAGAGAAGAGAACAATACCTCTGTGCCTGTGAGATTTTGAGGAAGTGAGACCGCAATCTCACTGTTGTAGCGTGTGGTAGCCACACGGTTGCAATTTCGTGGTTGTGATTCGTGTTTTGATTGTGTTCTTCGCGGATTACTTTTCTCCATGTTTTTCCCGTTGATCTATCTCTTTGCTCGGTGCATCTCTTGCAAATTCGTTTGAACCAAGTTGTTCTAGATCGTGAGGCACTCCTTTCCATCGAAGGAATTCACCTCTAACCTCACGGTCTAGGAGATCGAGCAATTTTAGGTTTGGATCGGTTTTTGCTCCTTAGTCCCGAATTCTTCCAATTCATCGATTTGGAGTTAGGTTCGAGCCATGATTCCATTGGGATAGCTCACTAACATCCTTGGAACTCCTCATACCAAGTCTAGGCCTTAGTGCTTTTGATTCGGAGGAGATCGGGTGAATTTCGCGGAAGAACAGCGCTGTTTCGGGACCATCGGACGCTGAACCTGGGAGCATCGGACGCTGAGTTCGTCACACCGGAGCGTCTGTTGCCACGTGTCACCTGACAGTGATTTTAAAGGAGCATCGGACGCTGACCATCGGAGCGTCCGTTGCCATCAGACGCACCAGAGGTCGAGCATCGGACGCTACTATTTCACTATAGCAGCGTCCGATGCCTATGCAGTAAGGTTCCCGAGAGGCACTGTTTGCATCGGACGCGTTCGACGCTTGGGCATCGGACGCTGCCAGCGTCCGATGCAGTGATCTCTTCACTATTACGTCCGTAGTTTGACCATTCGACTTCAGATTTGGTTTTGGGTTTTTGCGTTGCATTTCCGACTTCGTGCTCTACAGAAATCGGGCTTCCCACTTTGCAAAATAGCCTGAATCCCCCTAGCGTTGCTCGGGGGAGGTTGAGGTTACCCAAAGTCCATCCTGTCACTAGTGGACTTGCGTGAACTCGGGTGAGGAAGCTTTTGTGTTGTCCCGCTGTGTTCCTAGGGAACATCCACCCATTCTCTTGGGTCGTGGACATCACGCGCATCGGTTTTGCTCTTGGGATTGATTTTCTGGGACAGAGGTTATTAGTTTCCGAAAGGAAAATTTGAAGCTCCCATTCACCCCCCCTCTGGTCGCTTTCTGGTAGCACTTTCGGTCCTTCAATTGGTATCGGAGCGGGTTAAGGATCTTCCACCTTAGCCAGTTCCAGATCCACAGAAGGCGACATGGATCGCGGCGTGGGCAAACCGCCGTTTTTCGATGGGACAAACTATGCGTATTGGAAGATACGCATGACGGCCTATCTGCAAATTTGGGTGCTTCCATCTGGGATATTTGCAACTCTGCCGATTACGTGGTCTTGGCTGCTCGTGTCTCTCAGCTTTAGATCGATGAGCACGATGCCAATAGCCGAGCCTATAATGCTCTTTTCTCATGCTTGAGCATGAGTGAGTTTGATTGCGTTTCTCACCTCGCTACGGCTCGGGAGATTTGGGCTATGCATTTCCATGAGGGAACCTCTCAAGTCAAAACCCGTCTCTATGAGTCGTTCAAGCGAGAGTATGAGAACTTTCGACATATGCCTAGCGAGAGCATAGAAAGTTTATTTGCTCGCTTTCAGGTGATTGTCAACAAGATGAGGGCTAACAAGGAGCTGTTGCCTTTCGACGATCATGAGAGGGCTTTGAAGCTTTTGCATACTCTTGATCGGTCGGTGTGGGACTCCAAAGTTCAGGCGATCATCGAATCACCTAACTATGAGACCCTCACGTGCGACGAGCTCTTCAGTAAGCTCAAGTCCATTGAGATCGATGCCATGGCGAGGGCTTCTTATGAAAATCCTTATGGCCCATCGATGGCTTTGCTTTCTGGCTCTTCTGCTAACCCGTCTGGAGGTTTTGCACTCTCTTCTCTCTTTTGTCGCAGAGGAGCAGCTAGAGTCTTTGGGGGATGACGAGTTGGCTATGCTCGCCAACCGGTTCTCGCGGTTCCACAACAACCGCATGAACCGTCGCCGCGGAGGAGGACGCTCGGGATGCTACGAGTGCGGCGACCCCGACCACTTCATCGCCAACTGTCCCAAGAAGAAGAACTCATCTGGGAAGGGCGATCATGGGCACAAGTACGACTTCGGCAAGCGCAAGGAGAAGTACATCCCCACAAGGCACAAGCGGAGGGGCGGCTTCGACAAGGAGTACATCAAGAAGAAGTACTTGGAGAAGGCCCATGCTGAGCAGCGTGCATTCTTCGCCACGCTCAGCGATGTCGACGGCTCGGATGACGACTCCGCTTGCTCAAGCGATGACAAGTCCGAGAAGAAGAAGAGGATCGAGGACAAGCTGAACGGTCTCTGCTTCTTCGCCGACGACGACGGCTTCTGCACCATGGCCCTCGGCAAGGAGGTCGACGGCTACCTGGTGAACCACGGCTTCTGCATGAACCACGACTGCCAGTTCCAAATCATGAGTCGGGTAATTCTCTTCATGTGGTCGCAACTGGCGCGAAGCATATGCTATAACTCTTCCATTCTGCATAAGCACACATCCAAGTCCAATCTTGGATGCGTCACAAAACACATCAAAAGGTTCCTCCAAATCTGGTTGAGCCAAAACTAGCGCCGAAGTCAACAAGGTTCGCAAAGTACAAAATTCTGCTTCACACTCTCGAGTCCATTCAAACTTCTTGTTTTTCGGAGTTAGACGAGTCATTGGTTTTGCGATTCTTGAGAAATCCGAAATGAACCGACGGTAGTATCCGGCCAATCCCAGAAAGCTGCGTACCTCATGTACGTTAGTGGGTGCTTGTCAATCCATAACTTCCTGTACCTTCATGGGATCCACAGAAATTCCTTCTTCTGAATGGACGTGTCCGAGAAAGGGTACTTTCTTTAACCAAAACTCACACTTGCTAAACTTAGCATACAACTTGTGCTCTCGAAGTCGGACTAAGACGACTCGTAGATGCTCAGCATGATCCTTCTCATTTTCAGAGTACACCAAATGTCGTCAATAAACACCACAACAAACTTGTCCAACTCGGGCATAAAAACCGAATTCATCAAGTACATGAAATGTGCCGGCACATTTGTCAGTCCAAAAGACATAACTAGATACTCATAGAGTCCATATCTGGTGGAGAAAGTTGTTTTTGGTATATCCTCTCTTCTAATCTTGATCTGGTGGTAACCTGACCTCAAGTAGATCTTGGAGAACACTTTCGCCTTTGATAACTGATCAAACAAGACGTCAATTCGGGGTAAGGGATATTTGTTCTTTATATTTACTGCATTAAGCGGTCTGTAGTCCACACACATCCTTAAAGTTTTGTCCTTCTTTTCCACGAAGATGGCGGGACACCCCCAAGGTGATGAACTAGGACGTATCAAACCCTTATCCAAAAGCTCTTCCAACTGAGTCTTGAGCTCCGCTAGCTCGTTAGCTGGCATCCTATACGGCCTCCGAGAAATGGGTGCCGTTCTAGGGATTAACTCTATAGCAAACTCCACATCCCTATCTGGTGGTAATCCTGGCAACTCATCAGGAAAGACATCTGGAAACTCACACACTACGGGGATCTCAGCTATCTATTTCGCCGTGATATTGAACAGCACTCCGATCTCATGGGGATTTCGGGGTAACTTAAACCGGAAAGAAGACCCATTCCGGGAACTAACCATGGAAACTACTCGCTCTGCGATATCAAGATTGACCTTCCAGAGTTTCATCCATCCCATTCCCAAAATTATATCCAGACCTAAACTAGGGATGACTATGGGATCCACTATGGCCTGTTTATCCCCAAATATCATCTCCACTCCTTTAGCCATTTTACGGGTGGATAGAACAGCGCCGGCGGAACTTATCTGATATCCCCGATCCAGCTCTACTAACCCGAGATTACTTCTTACAGCAAAATTCTCACTTATAAATGAATGCGATGCTCTGGAATCTAACAACACAACTGCGGGGTACTGATTAACAAGAAACATACCGGCGGTGACAGGTTCTCCTTCTGGCACTTCTTCAACATTGGTATAATGCACATGGCCTGTGCGAGGTGGAGGCTGGGTGTACTGCTTCTTTGGTTGAGGGCATTGACGTGACATGTGTCCGGTCTAACCACAGTTGTAGCATGGTCCAATCATGTACGGGGTCTTGGCACCTCCTGAACCTCCTACCTTTGCTTTGTTCTGCATCATGGGAGCGGTGTAGGGCTTCTGAAAATTCGGGCGGGAGCGGTTGTTTGTTATCTTCCTCTGCGGGGGACACAATCTGGCTCCTGCAACTGGCAGGCGATACGGGGTGCGTGCTCCGAAAGGGGTCCTTTGCTGAGACGAACCTCCTTCGTTTGCACAACGGCGGTTTTCTGTCGCCAGCTTGCTGTCATTCGCCTCTTGGTTCAGGCATTCAGTCTGAAGGTGGTACGGTGACTATTTCCTATCTTGGAGAGCATGGTGCCACTCATGCCATGCTTGAAACTTGCGATCTTCTTGGATTCCGTGTTGACGAAATCTGGAGCATAGCGAGACATGCTATTGAAACTATGGAGGTATTCAGACATTGACCTGGTTCCTTGGGATAGCCTCATAATCTCTGTGACCTTCATTTCCATCAAACCACTGGGGATGTAGCGGTTGCGCATAGCAGAAGAAAATTGGTCCCACGTGACCGGTGCATTAGCTGGCAGGGATGCACGGTACTGGGACCACCATAGACCTGCGGGTCCTTCCAGCATGTGCGCGGCATACTCCGCCTTAAGCTCTTCAGTCAACCGAAGCAGGCGGAACTTCTGAGTGATAGAGTTGAGCCACTCATCTGCTTCAAGCGGCTCGGTGACTTCCTTGAACACAGAGGGACGAGTGTCCAAGAAGTCACGGTAGGAACTGTACTGGTTGGGCTCTGGGCCTTGGCGCTGCTGATGCTGCTGCGCAGTGTTGTTAGCGATGTTGCGGAGGGTGGCCTCCATGTGCCTCTGCATTTCCTCCATGTTCCTCTGACTGCCCAAAAACTGGCCGAAAAACGCTTCCAACGTCATTGGTGCCTGTGGGGGTGGTGGCAGATTCTCCTCCTGTCCAGACCCCTGTCCACGTTGGCTGCGAGTGTGTGCCGGCATCTGCATATCCCATTAATAAGCAATCATTAGGTGATGTCACATTGATCATGAATAAATACTGTGTTGTACATAATTTGAAAATTTAGCACACGACCAAGTATAAGTACTCATTTCCATACAACATCACGGAATAATCGCTAGAAATTAGACATGCAAACGACAGATTTCCATAAAAGGTGCCAGATCGAAGTCTGGGCTTTGTCCAAAAGACACATATGTCATGATACAACTTAAACATAAAACCAACATATGTTCGGATTACAACGTCAGCGAGCATGCTCAAGCTATACAAAAGAAAACGACTCCTAGCGAAACTAACGCTCAGGCGTCTTCAGCGGCGGATGCAGCGTCCTCCTCATCGGCGTCCATCATCGGCTCGTCGGCGTGGTCCTCGTCATCCAAAGAAGGCTCTGGACCAAGCACTACCCCATCCTGGGGCTCCTGGGCCTCATCTGCAGGGGCTTCGTCAGCTGCTGGGGCGGCGGCCTCCTGCGCGACATGATGCATCTGGTGAACTGCCTCATGGAGCTGGTCGATGTAGGCATGCTGGTGATGTATCTGCTGTATCAGTTGATGGGCGCCTTCTCTGAGCTGATCAAGTGCGGTGCAGGCCTCGTCTCGCTGTAGGGATGCTGTCAGGTACATCTGCTCAACAAGGGTCCTGGCGGTGGTCTCTACACCTACGGTGGCACATGCATCTTCACGCTCGAGAGTGATCTGGTGGATCTTCTCCTGTAGACGGGCTACCTCAGCATCAAACTCTTCCTGCAGCTTCCTCTTGCTCTGGTAGGTGGTGGTGAGGGTAAAGGACACGCTCTCCAGGCTGCGCTCCAAACTCTCACATACACCCATCAAAGCTTCGGTGGCGCTCATCGCGGATGTCTCGCAGTAGAACCTCTCCTCAGGACTCCCGGTCAAGACTGATTCCAAAGTCTGCCCCCAACGCAATGGAAAAGGTGATCCACGAGGGAACACTCCTGCCATCGCACTAGCAAGATCATCGGGAAAACGGGCGATGATGTCCTTCAGCACTAGATATGCTGCCCTGTTCGCTCCATCCTTGGCACAACTGCCTCTGTTGATTTTTGTCCATCCTGTCCAGTGGGGCTTGGCAGGCAAGGCCATGACCTTGATTTGCACCATCACCAACGAATCCTGCCCATAGATCTCCTTCTGCCACGAGTACCTGGGCTCCTGTCCCTCCTCATATCCTACTACCTGCGGGATCCTCCAAAGGATAGTAGGCAACCCGAAGTAGGTCAAAAACGTCTTCCTGGTCAACTTGGTGGCCAAGGGGTGACGTGGAACTCCTCTGCCTCCGGTGGCCTTGCGAGCAGTCAACTTAGTCCGGGCCATCTATAGAAACAAAAGGGTTTCGAACTCACGTGAGATGCACATTAAGTTGGCAAATTTTTATAGAAAAGGGACAACTTTTAAATAAGGGGAGGTAATGTAAATGCAAGAATGTAAACATGATGCATGATCGTACTTACGTTCTCACTCACTAATAGTGATTCGTAAGTCCTAACGTTCTAGTCGGTGGAAAGAACGATCTCTCACGCGTTATCTACTCGTTCTACTCGATCACGTAGATAGTGTACCTGCAGAAGATTCATTTTAGCCCGAAGCAAATCCCAATGGTAAAAAAACAACGGAGTACTGGCTCATATGTACGAATACATAGAAGCCAACACTAAACACCATTCAGCAATCCAGAAAACATACCCCAAAACATTGATATCCTCGTATGTGTTTGCGTAGAGCTCGCACATACTTGGTATAAGAACTCTCACCTAGACCGACAGTTGGACGGTCATGCTCTCGTATCTTACAAAATCTTTTATGCATGTTTTCACGATTGACGCATCCTCTTTTCCCTCGAGAATGGAGCAGCAAATAAAGATCCAGCATGAAGCAAAACCCTGAACCCTGTTAGCAGTTAAACCACCTGAATCCTAATATAGGCTTAAGGACGAGACTAGGCACACTTAGTAATTGAAAATAGTTTTGAAAATAGTTTTGAAACACCCATTTTAGTTCGGAAATAGCTTCTGTCGGATGCAATAACTTGAACCATGCTCCGATACCAGCTGTTGCGAAACCCTCCTGATTATAAGAACTCAAGTACCGTCTTAGTCAAATTCGTCTGACATCAACCCGCACTTGAATCCATATAACCCCGGTAGTCTGGAAATCTCAAAGGATTTCAAACATCGTACATCATACAGGATCGCATCGTTCAAGTATTACATTAGAAAGTGAGAACCCAAGGTTGATATGTGCCCTTGTGGTTCCCTTCCTTAGTGATGAGTGATCGATCAACGTGC
The DNA here is from genome assembly GCA_009763385.1 of Coix lacryma-jobi var. lacryma-jobi. Taxonomy (NCBI): domain Eukaryota; kingdom Viridiplantae; phylum Streptophyta; class Magnoliopsida; order Poales; family Poaceae; genus Coix; species Coix lacryma-jobi. The sequence goes on from CM019831.1 coordinate 46,958,826, forward strand.
AACATGTCTCTTGGCTGTGTTGATGTGCAGGTGCAGAGCTCGGGCAGTGGTCGAAGGTGAGGTGAAGGTCTAGTAGGGACGTGCCGTGCCGACGGACCGGGAGCGATGAAGGGCGGACGTGGAGCTTGGACCGACGGACCGAGAGACCTGAGGACCAGCTGTGGTAGCTGGCACGTGGCATTGACAAGCAAGAGCACATGGGGATGCGCGGTGCATCGGCCGAGTCGGAAGGAAGGTGATGGCGTCGTGGCACTTGGCGGGAGGCCGAGAAGGATGGCGAACGCACTGTGCCCGGCGTGGAGGCTGGACATGCTCCGGCATCGGTGCTGGAACTCGGGGTGTGCGAATCACATCCCATCATCGGCACGGGTTCGGTAGCTGAGCCTCTAAAAGCTACCCTTGACGGTTTCTGAGTTTGGGCCTCAAAACTCGGGGTGGCCGGTTTTCGAGTTTGGGCCTCAAAACTCGGCGTGGACGGTTTCCAGGTTTGGGCCACAAAACCTGGGCGCGCGGGTTTCTGAGTTTGGGCCACAAAACTTAGCCTGAGGACAGGTTTCCCGGTTTCAGCCTCAAAACCGGGGGAAGGCCCAGGTTTCTCGGTTTCGGCCTCAAAATCGGGGGGAGGTCCGCAAAACGGACGGTCGACGCATGGCGGCGTGAAGAGGCAGGCGCGGCGGCGCAGCTATTCGCGAGGTAGGCGCGGCGGTCGACGGGGCGGCACGTGGCGGCATCCTGAGGCTTGCATCGAGGTGAAGCTAAGGATGAGATGGGCGCGTGGCCGTCGGATCGGCAATCAGCAGAGTTAGACCGGGATACTCCTAGGGTTGGCCGCTTCGCTCTTGTATCTAGGAGTAGAAGGGGATTATTGTTTTAGGCTATAAATAAGAGAGGCACCCCTCCTCTCTCTATCCTTGCAGTCATTTGTTCCTGAGCACTCTCTCTCTAGCCCCCCTGCTTAGGTTCTAATCATACCTCGCTGCAAGCGATCCGCAGAGACGGGAATCATACCTCTGTGTATTTGGATCTTTTGAGGAAATGAGACCGTATTCTCGTTGTCTCCTCGTGTGGAGAAATTTCGGCTGAAATCGAATCGTGTTCTGTGTTCTTCATGTTTTGATTTTTCATCTCCCGGAGATTTGCCTTGTTCTTCCTCTCCGTGAGATGATTTTCGATTCCACTTGAATCATTTTGTTCTTGGTCGTGAGGCCCTTCTTTCCACCGAAGGATTTCTCTCCTAACCTCACGAATCCATAGATCGGGTTGACTTCGCGTTCGTTCTTCGTTCTTCCCCCTTTTACGGTGATTCACGAATATCTATTGTTTGACTTGGTTTGGTGCGATGATTTCTTAGGATTAGCACCCCAACACATTGAGGATCACCTGGGAGGAGTTTGATCGAAGTTCTTCTCGATTTGGTTGAGATCGATTTGGATTTGGGTTTGAACCCGAGCTAGTTTGTGCTTTCTGGGTGGTGGCGGACAGTCCGCGCCTCTGACGGCGAACAGTCCGCAGATCGGGTTTCTTCAGGTTCAGTCAGGCGCAGACCCCTGGCTGTTCTCTGTCGAGTGAACGGCGGACAGTCCATGGTACAAACCCGCGGACAGTCCGAGACCTGTCCAGCAGACTTGCAGCACTGTTTGATTTCTGTGTTTTTGCCGGCGGACAGTCCGGACTCCCAGTGTCGGACAGTCCGGTGTTCAACGGACAGTACGGGACCCTGACCCCGGACAGTCCGCGAAACTGCTGATTGTGCAGTTTTGTTCCGTGGCTTTGGCGGTTGGTTTTGAGGTTTCTCCGGAGGTTCCGCTGTACCACTAGGACATCTCCTAGGGTATCCACCTACTCGTAGTTCGTGAACTCTCCGGTCGTTTCGAGTCTTCGCTTTTGGGGTGATTTTCTGGGACAAGGGCCATACTATTCACAAGTTGAATTTGAGGCTCCCATTCACCCCCCTCTGGTCGCTAATTCGGTCCTTCAATTGGTATCGGAGCCGGTTAAGGGATCTTCTCTACCTTAATCGGTTTCAGATCCTAAGGGCGACATGGAACGAGGGAACGACAAGGCTCCGTGGTTCGATGGAACGAACTATCCCTATTGGAAGATTCAGATGCGTGCTTATCTCAACAGCATCGGATCTTCTGTCTGGGAGATATGTGAGAATGCTGAGTACGTAGTCCTTGCGGCTCGTGTGGGTCAGATCCAGATTGACCAGCACGAGGCCAACTCCAAGGCTCGTAACGCTCTTTTGGCCAGCATCTCCCTTCCTGAGTTCGAGCGTATCTCTGAGCTTGAGACGGCACGAGAGATCTGGGTGAAGCTTCAGAGCTATCACGAGGGGACCGCTCAGGTCAAGACCAGACTCTTCGAGACGTACAAGCGCGAGTACGAGAACTTTGTTCAGTTGGAGGGAGAGACGATTGACGCCATGTTCGCTCGTTTCCAAACGATTGGGAACAAGATGCGTGCCAATCGGGCTAACCTAACCTATGACGATCATGAGAGGGCTCTCAAGTTGCTATACGCCCTGGATCAGAGGGTATGGGAGGTGAAGGTGTCGACCATCATAGAGTCTACATCTTTTGACACCCTCACCGTGGACGAGCTATTCAGCAAGCTCAAGTCCACTGAGATCGATCACCTGACTCAGGCCAAGCTGAAGAACCCATCTTCACATACCATGGCTTTGGTCTCAGGCATAGGTGGATCGACTTTCTCTGCTGACCCTTCACCTCCTCTGTTTTCATTGTCATCTTTGCTTACAGTCACGGAGGAGCAGTTGGAGGCGGTTGGAGACGACGAGCTCGCCCTTGTCATCACCCGGTTCTCGCGGTTTCACAACAACCGCCTGAATCACCGGCGTGGTGGCCCACGCGAGGGCAGCTACAAGTGTGGTGACCTAGACCACTTCATGGCGAACTACCCCAAGAACGACAAGAACTTCCCCGGCAAGAACCGCAACTCCAGGCGCAAGGGCAAGCCGGAGAACAAGGCCGGGAAGAAGAAGAAGGGCAGCTATCGCCGAGAGGACATGGAGAAGGCTTTCGACGCCGGTCGGCGTGCCTTCCTCGCCACAATCAGTGACGGCGAGAAGACCTCCGACGGCGACTCCAGCGACGATGGGTCCGAGCACAAGACTGAAGAACGCTTCAACGGACTCTGCTTTTTCGGCCACTCCTCCAAGGGTCTCTGCACCATGGCCTTGGACGAAGAGGACGCCAAATGCCAGGCAAAGGACGCCGACACCGACGACGACGACAACAACGACGATGCTTCCGAGTTATCAAGCTCTTCTCTTGTCGATCGTCTTACCGGTGAGCGCGATTCTCTTGTCGACATAGTTCTTGCTCAGGACAAGCAACTCAAGCGAGCTATCCGAGAGCGCAATGAGTTTAAGGCTAAGATGAATGAGTCACTTAAGGAGCTTGAGTTCGCTAAGTCTGAGGTGAAGGTGGCTGATGTGGAGGAGTGTGAGGAGTGCACGATGCATATGACAAACTTTGCCACCTTGCAAACCAAGTATGCCTCCTTGATTGAGGTTTATGATGAGCTGAAGAGTAGGCTAGACTTGGTAGGTGATTGCAAAGAGTGTCCCTCCCTGAAGAAGGAGCTAGAGGAAGTGAAGGCAAGGTCCTTTCTGCTTGGTGCGTGCAAGCTGTGTCCTAGCTTGCGAACTGAGTTGGCAGAAGTTAGTGCCAAGCTTGTTGAAGCCTTGAAGGCCAGCTCAGTTAGCACCTTGTCCGCTCTGTGTGAGCGATGCATGGGGATGGAGCTTGAGATTGCCAACTGTCGGCATGACAGGATGCAAACCGAGGAGGAAAACGCATACCTTCGGTCCATCCTGAGTTGGGTGTCATGCAGTGAGCCGCAGTTGGGCATGATGATCAGTCAGTTCAAGAGGGGAACTGACTGCTCGGGAGTAGGCTTTGCTTCAGGTGGGAAGGGCGCTAGTAGTTTTGGCAAGATCGGTGAGTTTAGTGGAGTGAGTCCTAGTGAGAAGCCATCCGCTATCCCTAAGCTTACCAAGATCACCCCACCTGAGCCTCCCAAGCCTATCACCAAGGATGGCATCCTTGATGAACCTCCCAAGGCTCCACCTCGCAAGCAAGTGTGGGTTCCCAAACCTAACCATCTTAGGAACACACTTGACACCCTTCCTGACGTCTCTAGTGATCCCCTTCCGAGAGGCAAGCAGCCAGCAGAGTGAGCAACCCTCGCAGCGCTAGGAACCAACAACCCAAGAGAGTGGTGAGGTTTGAGTGCGAGTACTGTCGCCGTGAGGGTCACCTAGCTGAGTTTTGCTTTCGGAGGAAGAGAGACACTAGGAAGGAGCTGGAGCTGAACAACCAGGCCAGGCACCACCCTCTCCATGGTGCGCAAGGACGGGGAGTTCAGAGGCAGGGCGCTAGGCCTGGAGGTGCACCTCCTCAGGTTGCTAGGCCCCAGGCAGCTAGACCACAGGGTGGTGGTCGTGCCCGTCACGGTTCTGGTCGTCCTCAATATGACCGTGAGCCGAGTGTAAGAGGTTTTGCTGCTCAGTCCCATAGCGGACCACCTTTTCAGTATGGTGGTGATCGCTTTGCTCAGATGGGACATAGTGGTGAGTTCGGAGGTTTTCCGTTCCATAGCGGACCACCTTTTTAGTTTGGTGGTGATCGCTATCCACCCATGGGACGAGGACTGTTTGGTGTTGCTCCTAACACTTTTTCTGGGCCTATGACGCAGCACTGGTATCCTTCTCAGTATACTAACCCCAGTGTTGTGCCATACGCTCACTTCCTGCCTTTCTATTGATGCAGGAACTTCAGTTGGAGAACATGAGGCTCATGGATTCTGGGTGTTCGCGCCACATGACCGGAAAGAAGGAATGGTTCTCCAGCCTTAGCCCCGTGATGCACAAGGAGTACATCACTTTTGGGGATAATAGTAGAGGTAAGGTTGTTTCTCAAGGAGCTATTCGGCTCAATGAGAACTTTGTTCTTAAGGATGTTGCTTTGGTTTCGAACTTGCATTACAATTTGCTTTCTGTTTCGCAACTTCTTGAGGATGATTGTGAAGTGCACTTTAAGAAGGGTTTGAGTCGTGTTTTAGACCCTCAGGGAGATCTTGTTTGTTGGATCGTCCCTTTTGGCCATGTTTTCAGAGCTGATTTTTCTCGATCGTTCGGCTCTGCTAGGTGTTTGATGGCTGGTCCTTCTTCTGATTTGTGGAAGTGGCATAGGAGGCTCGGTCACTTGAGTTTTGACTTGCTTGCAAGACTTAGCTCACTTGGCCGAATCCAAGGATTGCCCAAGCTTAAGTTTCAGAAGGACCTTGTTTGCCATCCTTGTCGTCACAGGAAGATGGTTGCTGCTTCTCACCCACCTGTTAATCAGGTGATGACAAAGCGACCCGGTGAGCTCTTTCACATGGACACAATTGGTGGGAAGTGGTACGTTCTAGTGATCGTTGACGATTTTTCGAGGTACTCTTGGGTGTTCTTTATGGAGGGTAAGGATGAAGCTTTTCCTTTTGCTCGTGAATTAATTCTGAGGTTGAAAACTGAGTTTCCCCCTGATACCATTAGAGCTATTCGTAGCGACAATGGTACTGAGTTTGATAACTCTCAGTTTGCCTCTTTCTATTCTTCTAATGGAATCGAGCATCAGTTTTCTTCTCCTTATGTCCGCCAGCAGAACGGTGTTGTTGAGCGCAAGAACTGGACCCTTGTTGAGATGGCCAGGACGATGCTCGATGGGCATAGGACTCCTAGGTGTTTTTGGGCCGAGGCGATGAACACCGCTTGCCATGTTTCAAATCACATTTTTTCTTCGGGCTTTCATGAAGAAAACTTCTTATGAGTTGCATTTTGGACGGGTACCCAAGGTGTCTCATTTTCGGGTGTTTGGGTGCAAGTGCTTCATCCTGAAGCAAGGCAATTTGGACAAATTTGAATCTCGCTCTGCTGATGGGGTGTTTCCTGGTTTTGCTTCTTATTCACGTGCTTATCGAGTTCTTAACCTGGAGACTAACCGGATAGTGGAGACTTGCGAGGTCACATTCGACGAGACTATGCCTTGTGTTTCTTCTGCTTTTGATGTTGCAGGAGAACAGGAGCTGGGAGAGACCATCTTTGTGGAGGAGGAGTAGGAGAATGCCGATTGGGTTGATCCCGAGCCAACTCCACTGGCTGCCCCCGTCAACCCTGCAACGTCTACTTCAGCTCGAGGACCCGATCCCACGACATCTTCTTCTTAGGGTCCTCTAGAGCCACCTCTCCAGCGAGCACCTGCTGCGCCTAAGGGAGCGACTGCATCTGGCGAGGGGGAGGCGACTTCGGCAAGGCAAGCGCCCCGAAGCGTTCAGCAAGTTCACCCCCCGCAGCAGATGGTCGGCGGCATCGACCAGCAAGTCGCGCGGTTGCGAGCGTATGGAATCTCTCACTTTGCTCATTCTGCATTCGTTGCTTCTTTTGAGCCCAAAGATGTTGGACACACCCTTTCTGATTCTAACTGGGTTAATGCCATGCATGAGGAGTTAGAAAACTTTGAGCGAAACCAAGTTTGGACCCTAGTTCCACCTCCACCAGAATGCCATCCTATAGGTACCAAATGGGTTTTCAAAAACAAAGAGGGTGAGGATGGGATGGTAGTGAGGAACAAGGCTAGGCTAGTAGCCTAGTGTTTCTGCCAAAAAGAGGGGATAGACTATGAGGAAACCTTTGCCCCTGTAGCCCGTTTAGAAGCCATTAGAATCCTTCTAGCCTTTGCTGCTTCGAAGGGTTTTAAGCTTTACCAGATGGATGTCAAGAGTGCTTTCTTGAATGGGTATATAGAGGAAGAGGTTTATGTTAGGCAACCCCCTGGTTTCGAGGATCCCAATTTTCCAAACCATGTCTATAAACTTTCAAAAGCTTTGTAAGGTTTGAAACAAGCCCCGAGAGTGTGGTATGATCATTTGAAAACCTTTTTACTCTCCAAGGGTTTTAAAATGGGATGGGTTGATAGAACATTGTTTCTCCTCAAGCAAGGCAATGACACCCTGTTAGTTTAGATTTACGTGGATGATATCATCTTTGGTGGCTCCTCTCACGCACTTGTTGCCAAGTTTGCAGATACTATGAGCAAGGAGTTTGAGATGAGTATGATGGGTGAGTTGACCTTCTTCCTCGGGTTGCAAATCAAGCAAACCCGAGACGGGACGTTCGTGCATCAAGGCAAGTACACGAAGCAGGACATCCTGAAGAAGTTCGACATGGGCGAGGCCAAGCCTCTTATGACGCCCATGGCGACGACTGCTGCGATGGATGCGGACCAGGACGGAGAGGCTGTTGACCAGAAGGAGTACAGGAGCATGATCGGCTCGCTCCTGTACCTGACGGCAACGAGGCCGGACATACAGTTTTATGTGTGTCTGTGCGCTCGTTTTTAGGCGTCCCCTCGGACTTCCCTCAAGCAAGCAGTCAAGCGCTTCATGAGGTACCTCCGATACACTCCTGAGTTTGGACTTTGGTACTCTTCTTCTTTGACTCTTTCGCTTTGTGGTTATTCCGATGCGGATTTTGCCGGCTGTCGGCTTGAGCGTAAGTCTACTTCTAGGACTTGTCAGTTTCTTGGCTCTTCACTGGTTTCGTGGTCTTCTCGCAAACAGTCGAACGTAGCCCAGTCTACTACAGAAGCCGAGTATGTTGCCGCTGCTTCTTGTGCTTCGTAGCTTTTATGGATGGTTGCTACTTTGCGTGATTTTGGTCTAGATTTCAGACGGGTTCCCTTGCTTTGCGACAGCACTTCTGCCATTAGTGTAGCAAAGAACCATGTTCTTCACTCCAAGACCAAACACATCGATGTTCGCTTTCACATTCTTCGTGATCACTATGAGAAAGGCGACATTGATCTTAGGCATGTAGACACCCATAACCAGGTTGCGGATATTTTCACCAAGCCTTTGGATCTCTCAACTTTTGCTAGGTTGAGAGGTGAGCTTGGTGTGTGTTTCCCCTTTTAGATAGGGGAAGCATGTTGCTTGTTGTACCATAGACTGACTTTCTGATTCTTTTTGTTTTTGGGTCTTGAGTCTTTTTGGTTTTGTTTTGGCTCCGATTCTGACTTCGTCTAGCATACATCCTGCATTTTCGAGCTTCATGTCTATATTCCTTAGAATGAATTTTTGATCTGATTGGTGATGATGCTTGTAGCTTAGGCTCTTCTTGATCACTGATACATTTTGTGAGCTAAGCTATTTTTCAGAATGATGAACATGTTTAATGATCTTAAAATTTGATGTATGTTCACCATTAAGATTGGCAACTAGCATGTGTAGGATGTGTTGAAGTCACTTGAGCTATTTCATATATGCTAGGTTGCTATGTCTCTAGTTCTGAGTCTTTCACTTGCTTGGACTGTTCATATCTTGCTTAAAATGAACCAAGTGTTAGTGAATTGAAAAGATCGAGATGGGATTGCTTTGTCAGCACATCACGGTATCGAGACTGTTTCTCATAGCACTTTGAGTTAAACTTGAGCCATGTAGTGTAAGACTGAAACCGATGCTTTAAGCTTCTGATTGCATATGCATAGGCTTAGCACGGTTGGAAAGTTAGGCAATGACAAGCTTTCAACCTCTCGCAATAACATGCTGAATTTGAACTTGTGTAATAACCGCTGCAAATTTCTCCGATAAAATCTGAAAACACAAGTCTATGCTTCACTCTATAGCATGATAATTGAACTTTGCTAGGGGTAGTTCACCTTGTATACATGTTTAGCACTTGTTTTACTTCCTGTCTATACATGTTTAGTGTTGTTTTGATGGTGAAACCCCTTTCTGAATGGCTTAAAACTGCTCACTAAGCTTCTGCATTCATATTCTGTATTCGGTGATCAGTTTGAGCCTTTGCTAGCACTTTTACATGTTGCTTAATAGTCGGATCAGCACTCCTTAGAGCATTCTTTCACTCTTTCGAGTATATACCTGAAGCTGCTAACTTGCACTTTTAACTCATGTGCATTTGCTTGACTCCGATAGGCATGACCTAGCTCTGTCTTCCTTACTTGAGTCTTTTACCCCTCTCTTTTGATTGCAATTTGCCCCCAAGGGGGAGAATGTTTCTGGTGGTGTCAATTTGCAATTTATGCTTCACTTGCTGAGGGGGAGTTCTTTGAGTGAGGGGGAGTTTTTCTGCCTATTCTGAGTCAGTTTCTCTTACTTGATATCGATCGTTTCAGCTAGTTGTGTCGAGCCTCTGTGCCTCTGTCTTGAGGGACTAGCTGTTTTTCATCATGTTTTGATGGTTCTTGATTGGTATCGGGATTACTGCTGGTTGTGTTGAGCCTCTGTGCCTCTATCTTGAGGGACTAGCAGTAGTTGCTTCTTATGCAGTCTTCGTTTGGTATCAAGCTTTCAGCTAGTGGTGTTGAGCCCTTTCTGCCTCTTCTTGAGGACTAGCTTGTTTCTGACTTGGTTGCGTCGAGCCGTTGCCCTTGTCTTTGGGAACCAAGTCTTGTGCTCTGTTTTGATCGAGTTTAGCTCCTTGATGAGATGTTGCTCCGATCTCTTGCTTGGTTGTGTCGAACCGTTGCCCATGTCTTTGGGGACCAAGCTTCGCTCATCTCGATTTGTGCTTCTTCGGCCTTTTCTTTGGCTTTTTGGACATCTCGAGTGAGTTCTTCTCCTTCTATCTAATTCTCTTTTCTTTCTATTCTGGTTACGGTTACTATGAGTTGACGATGCACTCATCAAGGGGGAGATTGAGAACACAAGGTTGATATGTGCCCTTGTGTTTCCCTTCCTGAGTGATGAGTGATCGATCAACGGGCAACATGTCTATTGACTGTGTTGATGTGCAGGTGCAGAGCTCGGGCAGTGGTCGAAGGTGAGGTGAAGGTCAAGTAGGGACGTGCCGTGCCGATGGACCGGGAGCGGTGAAGGGCGGACGTGGAGCTTGGACCGACAGACCGGGAGACCTGAGGACCAGCTGTGGTAGCTGGCACGTGGCGTTGACAAGCAAGAGCACATGGGGATGTGCGGTGCATCGGCCGAGTCGGAATGAAGGTGATGGCGTCGGGACACTTGGCGGGAGGCCGAGAAGGATGGCGAATGCACTGTGCCCGACGTGGAGGCTGGACATGCTCCAACATCGGTGCTGGAACTTGGGGTGTGCGAATCACATCCTGTCATCGACACGGGTTCGGTAGCTGAGCCTCTAAAAGCTACCCTCGACGGTTTTCGAGTTTGGGCCTCAAAACTCGGGGTGGTCGGTTTCCGAGTTTAGGCCTCAAAACTCGGCGTGGACGGTTTCCAGGTTTGGGCCTCAAAACCTAGGCGCGCGGGTTTCTGAGTTTGGGCCACAAAACTCAGCCTAAGGACAGGTTTCCCGGTTTCAGCCTCAAAACCGGGGGAAGGCCCAGGTTTCCCGGTTTCGGCCTCAAAACCGGGGGGAGGTCCGCAAAAAGGACGGTCGACACGTGGCGGCATCCTGAGGCTTGCGTCGAGGCGAAGCTAAGGATGAGATGGGCGCGTGGCCGTCGGATTGGCAATCAGCACAGTTGGACCGGGATACCCCTAGGGTTGGCCGCTTCGCTCTTGTATCTAGGAGTAGAAGGGGATTATTGTTTTAGGCTATAAATAAGAGAGGCACCCCTCCTCTCTCTCTATCCTTGCAGTCATTTGTTCCTGAGCACTCTCCCTCTAGCCCCCCTGCTTAGGTTCTAATCATACCTCGTTGCAAGCGATCCGCAGAGACGGGAATCATACCTCTGTGTATTTGGATCTTTGGAGGAAATGAGACCGTATTATCGTTGTCTCCTCGTGTGGAGGAATTTCGGCTGAAATCGAATCGTGTTCTGTGTTCTTCATGTTTTGGTTTTTCATCTCCCGGAGATTTGCCTTGTTCTTCCTCTCCGTGAGATGATTTTCGATTCCACTTGAATCATTTTGTTCTTGGTCTTGAGGCCCTTCTTTCCAACGAAGGATTTCTCTCCTAACCTCACGAATCCATAGATCGGGTTGATTTTGCGTTCGTTCTTTGTTCTTCCCCCTTTTACGGTGATTCACGAATATCTATTGTTTGACTTGGTTTGGTGCGATGATTTCTTAGGATTAGCACCCCAACACATTGAGGATCACCTGGGAGGAGTTTGATCGAAGTTCTTCTCGATTTGGTTGAGATCGATTTGGATTTGGGTTTGAACCCGAGCTAGTTTGTGCTTTCTGGGTGGTGGCGGACAGTCCGCGCCTCTGACGGCGGACAGTCCGCGGATCGGGTTTCTTCAGGTTCAGTCAGGCGCAGACCCCTGACTGTTCTCTGTCGAGTGAACGGCGGACAGTCCGCGATACAAACCCGCGGACAGTCCGAGACCTATCCAGCAGACTTGCAGCACTATTTGATTTCTGTGTTTTTGCCGGCGGACAGTCCGGACTCCCAGTGTTGGATAGTCCGGTGTTCAGCGGACAGTCCGGGACCCTGACCCCGGACAGTCCGCGAAACTGCTGATTGTGCAGTTTTGTTCCGTGGCTTTGGCGGTTGGTTTTCAGGTTTCTCCGGTGGTTCCGTTGTACCACTAGGACATCTCCTAGGGTATCCACTTACTCGTTGGTCGTGAACTCTCCGGTCGTTTCGAGTCTTCGCTTTTGGGGTGATTTTCTGGGACAAGGGCCATACTATTCATGAGTTGAATTTGAGGCTCCCATTCACCCCCCCCTCTGGTCGCTAATTCGGTCCTTCAGAAAGGATACATCACAGATAAACGAAACTGAATTTAACATCAGAGTGCGAAATTTAAACAGAGTTATTACAATACTGAGTTTAAAAGTGTGGAAGCTTAAAGCAGTTTTGAAACACGACCACCAGACATGTGGTCCAAATAAAACATTGTTTGATAACTTCACCCAACACAACTCACTCCTCCTTTTTCAGATAATGTGCCACTAGGAGTCTCAGTCCAGCAAAAGAGAAGGGGAAGCTTCTTGACGACCCTGCCCTAGGCCTACTCCTCATCACCCTCCACCAGGTAAAGGCAGTGCTTACAATAGCCATAATACACCTGGCCATCTGCAACAAACGGGATAAACTCTGAGTACGGGAATGTACTCAGCTAGACTTACCCGTCCAACTGAAAATAAAAGACACCAAGGGTATGCAAGGCTTTTGGTGGAGCTGGGATCTTTAGTTGCGAAAAGCTCAGTATTAAGAGAAGGATTATTTAATAATATTGATGAGCTGTCAATTTTAGACCTACCTCTTTATCTAGGTTTTGCACCTGAACTAATACATCCACTTGAGTCTAACAAGCAATAATATAACCATATCCAGTTGACTTATCCATATTTTAGTTGAACCTTAAAACATCACATGGAGTTGTATCATGGTGAAGCTCGCCATAGTTTCCCACTAACAGGGGGAGACGGCGACTCGAATCGAATTCCAAACCAGCTGGTGAAAGACCTTTAATACCAACCCACACTTTCCCCGTCGGGTCCATGCATTGGGTAACCGCTCGATGCTTGTTCGTGGTGGTAATCGTCGCGGTTCAAGCACGGACCACCCAATTAGAACTATACGATGGTCATTCCAAGGCAGATCGTGTTTCCATACTAGAGGGTGCGACACGGGTTGAGACCGGCTCGAACAGCTTCTAACCGGCTATGGGGTCGATGATTACGACACCGACATATCCCTAAGTAAAAGAGCGCGTTCAAAAATGAATGAGGGCTAACATTGATACAAACCTACACGATCCAACGGACGGACTGCCCCAAGTTTTCCAAACTTGTGCTTTGCCTTCCAGTTGACCGTATTTCATTACTACTCAGGTTCTTTTCCACGATAGCAAATATAGCCAACCGTGATCCGGTAAATACCCATCAGGGGTATTATGGGAATATCCTTAACTACTACTTTTATTAAGCAGGCTAAGCAATTCTATATATAAATCAATAACAGGATAACAAGGCAGATGTAAGTAATAATCAAGGAAGGATAATGCATTAAGTAGGATGCAAACAACTCCTATACCTAATGCAGCACAATGTAAAAATACTCAAGTAATTTAATTGTAAAACTGGGAGACTTAGAATGCTCTAGGGCTTGCCTTGGAAAAGACTGAGGCCTCGTGAGCGGGGCACTCAGGTAGGTTAGCTTCCGGCGCGGTGTCGACTTCCTCGGTCCTGGGCAGCTCCGGGATCTCCTGCTCGTCGTTTGCTTCTGGCTCCTGGTCGGTCTCCGGAACTGTCGATCCTATTGCATGCGGTGAATAATAATTAAATAAACAATGTGGGGTGCGAGATGTTGTGGTATGAATTCAGATATTTCTTGCAAACCAACAAAGCCAACTTGTGGAACCACTTTTGACATTGAGGAAAAACACTTAATTACCACATAAACTATTAATTTAACCATTTTTCATTTATTAAATCAAAAGAGACTCAGGTTTGAACTGCAAGTGCATTTTTCTGAACTCAGAAAAATCCACAAAAATTCCAGAAGGTAACTAACACTAACTGGACTTCACTGCCCAAAATCCAGCAAGAGATAAAATACAGAACAACAGGTAAAAAAAGATGAAATAAACTGTTCAAAAGGGTGCTTTGAACTAACTTCTCACATGAAAAGTGTCAAACAGCAGGTTTCATATTTTTTCTAGCTTCAACTATTCATAACCACTTTACTGTAGAAAACTCAATGCCTAAGCATGAATATATCAACCTACACAAAATAAACAAGTTTATGCCAAAACAAACCACTTGAACTGCAACCCTACTGGAAAAGGGTGATAAACTCATTTTCATATTTTTCCCAGATTCTACTCCACATTTCATATTTATCAAGAAAGTTCCATGAACATAAACATTATATTATTTCCTACATGAATTTCCTAGTCAAAACATAGAAAAGCACATTTGTACACATTTTTCCATGTAACAACCTATGCTTAACATTTTTCCTAGCTGGAACATTACACACAGAGACTGCAAAAATTTTCCCATATTTTATTTTTACATATAAACCACCTTAGCACTTATTCTAAGAAAACAGCCAAAAAGAACTTTAAACTCTAATAGATACTTTTTCTACAAAAACAGTGCCTTACACATTTTTCATAGGTACATAACATGATAAGGAACCTACACAAATTTTATCATGAATTAACTCGACTAGAAAACATAAAAATCCATTTATCTCAACAAAAGCACATAAACTGAATTAAATAAAAACAGTAATAAAAACTTTTACCAAAAAATAGTTTCATATTTTTCTATGATAGATCTACTTATGAACAAGCTAACAAAACTAGAAGCACCTCATTTGGACTTTTAAATCGTGTTACACAAAAATAACAAACTTTCTAGAAATTAAAACAAAAAGGAAAAACATTTAAAACATCCCGGCCAGGCCTGCATGGACTCGGTCTATAGACCGTGGGGTGGCTGACGCCTGGGACCAGCTGGTCAACGGGGCCCAGCGGTCAGTGAGGGCAGAGCAGGGGCGATGGTTGACCGCGCGGTTCTCGCCGGCGGTGAGGTGGTGCTCGGCGTGATCCCCATGACGAGGCGGACCGAGTGGTGGTGATGGTTGGGCTAGTGCATGGCCGTAGCTCGCCGGCGGCGAGCGATGGCGGACGGCGGCGGTGGTGACGCACGGCTGCGCCGTTTCCGGCGGTCGCCGGCCAAATTAACGGGGGCGACAGCTTACGTGAACCCTAGGGAGGCTACTAGAAGGGTTGGTTCAGCCGGTGAAGCTCCGGTGGAGCTTGACCATGTGCGCGGCCATGGCGGCGTCCATGGCGCTCGGTCGGGCAAGAGTGGGAGGCTAGAGGGCGGTAGAGACCTCGCGAAGGTGTGTTCTCACGTTGCCTTGGCCTGATGAAGCTTGAGGGTGAAGGAGGGAGGTGGCGAAGCTCGGGATGGTGCAGAACGGGCTCGAGCTCCTTTCGGCGGCGAATGGGGACCGAAGGGGGGGCACCTCGTCTTCCGGTGACGGTGGGGCTTGGTCGGCGAGGATGGCGCGTGCACGGCGTGTGCACGGTGAAGGCGGAGAGGCTGGCGAGTGGAATCGGACGGTAGTGGTCGGGTGAGGTCGAAACGGCGGGGTGTTCTTGCGGTGGCGGCGAAGGCGAGCAGAGGACTCGGCTTTGCGTTCACGGGAGCGGAGAGGGAGAGAGGAGGCGCGAGGGTGTGTGTGTGGGCAAGTGAGGGGGTGAGCGGGAGAGTGCTCGGGGTTTTGCTTGCGGGTTTGGGCGGCCGGCGGTCGTGGCGGGGGCCACGGCGTTGCGGCGAGCGAGGCGAGCGCAGGCGATGGCGTCGGCGCGGTGAGCGAGGCGAGCGGGGAGTGGCCGCGCGCGATTGTGGCGTGATCAGGTGGAGAAGAATCGGGCGAGGAGTGGACGATGGAGATTTTGCGTAGAGAAAGGTGGCCACACGGCGGCTTGGCCGGCGTACAGCGCGGCCGCGGTCAGGGCGACCGGCGCGTTGTGCGCGGGCGGGCGCGTGCGCATGCGCGAGCGAGGCGCGGGTTGAAGGACCGAAAATGCTATAGCAAGGCGACTAGAGGGGGGGGTGAATGGGAGCCTAAAATTTCTTCTCGAAATTATGGCCTCTGTCCCAATAAAATCAACCCCGAAAGCTTCGGACTCAAACGTGGTGTCCACGAACCTCGGAAGGAGGGTGGAAGATCCCTAGGATCACAGCGAGGCACCACACAAGAGAGCAAGCCAAAACTCTCAAAACCCCAAGATAAGTTCGTGCCTAAAAGACCACTCCCAAACGTAGATAGAGGGCTACGTTGGGATTCCTCCAAATACCGATGCTAACACGTAGCAAAGATATGTAGAGAGGTTCCTAGGTGAACTCTAGGAGCAAACGAGAAGTCCGGAAACTAAACGGAAAAGTCGGGAGGGCCAACACACTAAAACTGCACAAGCTGCAGATTCCCGGACAGTCCGCCGTCAGGCCACCGCCGGACTGTCGGCCGCTAGAGGGTCGGACTGTCCACCGGAAAAACGGGCAAAGCAGCAACGCTGCTGGACTCTCCCTGCGCGACTCGCGGACTGTCCGCGGTTCCTTCCCGGACTGTCCGCCGGCCAACACCGCTATACAGCGAACCTGCTGAAACGTCCCTACTCGGGCCCGGACTGTCCGCGCCCAACACTAGCATTCTGTCCGTCGGTCACCCGAGGGGAAAAGCGCCGAGGCAAACAGCCACTGAACCGGCTGGAACCCCGACCCGCGGACTGTCCGCGGCTGGAGGGGCGGACAGTCCGCCACCACCCAGAACGTCCAAAAACGCCACGGGACAAAACCAAAATTGATTGGATCTCCACCAAATCGAACAGGGCTGCAACCAAACTTCACCCAAGTGTTCTTCTATGTGTTGGGAAGCTAATCCTAGGATATCATTGCTTCAACCCAACTAAACCATGAGAAATCCGAAGAACACTAGAAAAGGGGAAGAGGGAAGAACAAAAACGATTTCGGCCCGATCTACTTGTTCGTGAGGGTAGAGATGAATTCCTCCGGTGGAAATGTTCTCCTCACATCAAAGAACAAGTTGATTCAAACGGAATCGCAAAAGACGCAGCGTAGAGGGAGATCTGGAGAGGGGAAAATCGTGGAGAAAAGAAGAACGCGAAGAACAAATTCAAAACGTGAATTCAACCACTAATTTGATCCTTGGATTCAGATGAATGGAAGATTGATTAATCACTTGGTGTCGGGCTACAAGCCAATCCTAGCAACACAAAGCTTGGATGGCAAAAAGCTCAAGAACAAGAGCCAACTCTCCCTAACCCTAGCCTTCTCTCACAGGAACAAAATGAGAGAGACACCACCAAGAACTCCCAAGGATGGCGGCTGCCCTAGCAGCCCCCTTCATATATATAGGCGCACGTCCGAAGACCAAAATGCCCTTACATTAAGCACTCAACCCAAATACCCCCCAGGGGTAAAACTGTCCAGTCCGGTCAATCTTCATCCGACGGCCACGCCCGCACATCTGGTAGCTTCGCCTCGACGTGACCTCCCTGATGCCGCCACGTGCCGCCACCGTCGACCACCGCGCCTTCCTCGTGGATAGCTTCGCCGCCGCGCTAGCCTCTCCACGCCGCCACGCGTCGACCGTCCTTTCGGACCAACCCCCAGTTTTGAGGCCCAAACCGGGAAACCGTCCACCCCGAGTTTTGAGGCCCAAACTCGGAAAACCGCACGCCCAGGTTTTGAGGCCCAAACCTGGAAACCGTCCTCGCTGAGTTTTGAGGCCCAAACTCGGAAACTGGCCACCCGAGTTTTGAGGCCCAGACTCGGAAACCATCGATGGTAGCTTTTTGAGGCTCAGCTACCGAACCCGCACCATAGACGAGATGTGGTTCGCACACCCCGACCACCGGCACCGATGCCGATGCATGTCCAGCCTCCACGCCGGGCACAACGCCTTCGCCTTCCTTCTTGACTTGGCCGACGGCACTTGCGCCGCACGCAAGCCCGTGTCCGACCTCCCACCAAGTGACACGACTCCAGCGTCTTCCTCCCGACTCGGCCGATGCACCGCACATCCCCATGTGCTCTTGCTCGCCGATGCCACAAGCCAGCTACCACAGTTGGTCCTCTGGCCCTCTGGTCCATCAGTCCAAGCCTCACGTCCACCCTTCACGGCTCTGGGTACATCGGCATGGCACGTCCGCCGCACGGCACGCCCATCCTTCACCGCTCCCGGTCCGTCGGCACGGCACGTCTCTACTTGACCTTCACCTCGCCATAGACCACTGTATCCGAGCTCCACACCTGCACATCAACACAGCCAAGAGACACATGTCACACACGCACACCAACACAGAAACACCACACAACTCACGCCACCGGTAAGTCATAAACAATAAGCGCATAGCGAGATATGGACTAAACCGGGTAAAATCCTCAAACCTTCCTTATCAATGTCAATCATTCATCATATATGTTCTCACGGGTGCGGCGTGGGCCGACGCGGGCGCTAGCTGGGCCGAATGGCCAGATGGGCCGAAAGGCGGGCGCGGAAGAAAAACGATTTTACTTTTTCTTTTTCTCAAGAACTTTTCAAACTTTGACCATTCAAAAACAGTTTCAAAAACTCCAAACTAGGCTTTGACCCAAAAATAAAAGTTGGTCAAAATAATTTTCTCTACAACTTTCATATAAGACATTTTTTGCTGAAAAGCATTTTCTCAACCGCCACAGAAATAAAGCCAATTTTGAGCTATAAATCATTTTGTTTATCCCATTTTATTTGCCAAACTATTTTGAACTAGGTCAAGGTGTCAATATGAAAAGTGTTATTCTCCTTATTCCCTATTTTATAAAACTATTTGCCAAGTCAGAAAACCACTTAAACCATCAAGTCCAACAGAAATCAATAATCCAAATAAATAAACCAAGGACAAGAAGCACTTTCATGCACATGAAATGATGCAATGCATTGCTTATGGGTTTTAGTAGCTAAATGTAGTTCCTATTGCAGTGCTTGACACTGGAGTGTCACACTCAAGTCCTGTGAGATCGATGCCATGGCGAGGGCTTCCTATGAAAATCCTTCTGGCCCGTCGATGGCTTTGGTTTCTGGCTCTTCTGCTAACACCTCGGGAGGCTTTGCACTTTCCTCTCTTCTTTCTGTCACAGAGGAGCAGCTGGAGTTCATGGGGGATGACGAGCTGGCTTTGCTCGCCAACCGGTTCTCGCGGTTCCACAACAACCGCATGAACCGTCACCGCGAAGGAGGACACTCGGGATGCTTTGAGTGCGGTGACCCCAACCACTTCATCG
Organism: Coix lacryma-jobi var. lacryma-jobi; assembly: GCA_009763385.1. Classification (NCBI taxonomy): domain Eukaryota; kingdom Viridiplantae; phylum Streptophyta; class Magnoliopsida; order Poales; family Poaceae; genus Coix; species Coix lacryma-jobi. Next base: position 46,977,585 of record CM019831.1, read on the forward strand.
TCAATTGCCCGAAGAAGAACAAGCAAGTCTTTGGCAAGACGGATCATGGGCACAAGTATGACTCCAGCAAGCGCAAGGAGAAGTACGTCCCCGCAAAGCACAAGCGGAAGGGCGGCTTCAACAAGGAGTACATCAAGACCAAGTACTTGGAGAAGGCTCAGGCTGAGCAGCGTGCATTCTTTGCCATGCTCAGTGACGTCGACGACTCGGATGATGACTCCGCTTCTTCAAGCGACGACGAGTCCAAGAATAAGAAGAGGATCGAGGACAAGCTCAACGGCCTCTGCTTCTTCGCCGACGACGAGGGCTTCTGCACCATGGCCCTCGGCAAGGAGGTCGACGGCGAGCTGGAGGAGATCCCTCGGAACGACGACGACGACGACACCTCCTAGGTATCTCAGACCCCCGACGAGCTTTCTGCTGAGGTCGAGAAGCTTACTGCTGCGCTCCTTAGTCAGGATAAGTTGCTTAGGCGTGCTTCTAGAGAGCGCAAGGAGTTTAGGCAGAAGTGGGAGGATACGGTGAAGGAACTTGAATCTGTCAAGTCCACCGTAGTTGTTACCGATGAGGAGGAGTGTGAGATGTGCACCACACACATGACTGACCTTCTCACTTTGAGAAGCAAGTATGTTGTGTTGGTAGGAGAGGTGGATGAGCTGAAGGCTAGATCCTCGCTGTTGGGTGCATGCAAGTCCTGTGCGGGCTTGCAATCTGAGTTGGCAGAGAAGAATGCCAAAATTATGTCTCTTGAAGAGGCCAACTCGGGTAGCACATGTGTGGCTAGGTGTGTTCTTTGTGAGGGTTTGGAGACGAAGATCGCTAATGTGAAGCATGACAAGATGTAAACCGAGGAGGAAAACACATACATTCGGACCATCTTGTCATGGGTGTCGAGTGGTGAGCCGCAGCTTGGGATGATGATCTCCCAGTTCAAGCGTGCTGCAGGAGGTCCAGGTGTAGGTTTTGCTCCGAGTGTTGATGTTTCGTCTTTTGGAAAGATTGGAGAGTCGAGTGGTCTTAACCCATGTGAGAAGCCCAACTCCACCACTACTCCCAAGCTTACCAAGATTCCACCCAAAGAGCCTCTCAAGCCTAACACCAAGGATGGGGTCTTTGTTGAACCTCCGAGAGCTCCACCCAAGAAACAATCATGGGCTCCCAAACCAAACCACCTCAAGAACAAGCTGGACACCATGCCACCCATTCAGGAGGAACTTATGCCACAGAAGGGCAAGGTGATCCACACCCACTACCGTGAGTACCAACAACCCCCTATGAGAGCGGTGAGGTACCACTGTGAGCACTGTGGGAGAGATGGACACTTGAGTGAGTTTTGCTTTTGGCGCAAGAGAGAGGCGCGCCGCGCAAAGGAGATGAACAACACGGACATGTACCATCCTTTCCATGATGTACATGTGCCGAATGTTCAGAGGCGTGCTGTTAGGCCTAGAGGTCTAGAACCTCAAGTTCCTAGGCCTAGGCAGCGGAGAGGTCGTGCCCGGCGGGAGCCTGCAGTTGTAGGCTTTGGACCCCGTGGCGGTGGCTTTGTAGTTGAGCGTTTTCCCCCACCGCGTTTTGAGTATCGCGATGGACGCTCCTTCTTTAGCGGACCACGTTTTCCTCTACGTGGTGATCGCTCTTCCCATAGGCGTGCTAGGAATGGTTTTTCTGCTAACCGTTCTTTTGAGCAGCCGGCCCAACACTGGTATTCTCCCTACTTCACTAACCCTAGTGTTGGACCGTATGCTCACCCTATGTCTTTTTATTGATGTAGGTAAAACGATTGGAGAACGTTTGGTTGGTGGATTCCGGTTGCTCGAGGCACATGACCGGAAACGCCAAGTGGTTCTCCAGTATTAGTCCGGTCACTGGAAAGGAGTTTATCACCTTCGGCGACAATAGCAAAGGTAAAGTGTTGTCTCGTGGGTCGGTGCAAGTTAATGAGCACTTTGTGTTGTGCGATGTTGCTCTTGTTTCGAACTTGCATTTTGACCTTCTTTCTGTTTTGCAACTCTTTGATGATGACTATGAGATTCGTTTTAAACCGAATCTCAATCGTATTTTAGATCCTCAGGGCAATCTTGTGTGTTTGATTTCGCCCTTTGGAAAAGTCTTTCGTGTGAATTTCTCAGAGTCTTTTGGCATTTCTCGTTGTCTTGTGGCTGGACCTTCCTCCTCTGATCTTTGGAAGTGGCATAGGAGACTAGGACATTTGAGCTTCGACTTGCTTGCAAGACTTAGTTCACTTGGACTAATCCGAGGATTGCCCAAGTTATCCATGGAGAAGGATCTTGTTTGCCATTCTTGCAGACATGGGAAAATGGTTGCCGCTCCCCACCATCCAGTGACTCAGGTCATGACCAAGCGCCCTGGAGAGCTTTTGCACATGGACCTTATTGGTCCCGCTCGGGTGAGCTCGGTTGGGGGGAAGTGATATGTGCTTGTTGTTGTTGATGACTTTTCAAGATATTCGTGGGTCTTGTTTTTAGCTGAGAAGACCGAGACTTTCTCCTTTGCTCGCAATCTGATTTTGCGTCTTCAGAACGAGTTCCCTTTGAACTCAATGTGAGCTATTAGGAGTGATAATGGTTTTGAGTTCAAGAATTTGGATTTTCAGAAGTTTTGTAACTCCTTGGGTTTAGAGCATCAGTTTTCTTCCCCCTACATACCCCCTCAGAATGGTGTTGTAGAGAGGAAGAATCGGACTCTTGTAGAGATGGCCAGGACGATGCTCGATGAGCATAGGACTCCTAGGCGATATTGGGCCGAAGCTATGAGCACTGCATGCTACATTTCCAATCGCATTTTTCTCTGAGCTTTCTTGAAAAAGACTTCTTATGAGTTGTGTTTTGGAAAACTGCCCAAGGTGAGTTATTTTAGAGTCTTTGGTTTCCACTGTTTTATACTTAAGAAAGGCAACCTGGACAAATTTGAGTCTCGTTCTTCTGACGGTGTGTTTTTGGGTTATGGCACTCATACTCGTGCATATCGTATACTTAACCTTGACACTAACCGAGTCATGGAGACATCAGATGTCACCTTCGACGAGACCATGGTTTGTCCTTCTTCTCGTTTTGAGCGTGCAGGTGATCATGAGGTTGGCGAGCCTCTCTTCGATGACGAGGATGAGGGTGCTGAAGGTATGGATGATCCAGCACCCCCTCCACCTGCTGTGCCGCAAGGAGCGGCTTCTACTACGACACACGGCCCCGACACTTCTTCATCCTAGGGGCCGTGGGTTCCGCCACCTCGAGCGGTACCCTTTGTACCCGAGGAGGCACCAGCTGCTGTTGAGGGGGAGGCTACATTAGCTCGGGAGGCACCACGACACATCCAGCGCCAACACCCGCCTCAACAGATGATCGGCAGCATCGGTGAACGTGTCACTCGGTCAAGGTCACAACAAATCTCTCACTTTGCTCATTCTGCATTTGTTGCTGATTTTGAACCCCGAGATGTTGGACACGCTTTATCTGATCCAGATTGGGTCAATGCCATGCATGAGGAGCTTGAAAATTTTGAAAGAAATCGGGTTTGGGTTTTGGTTCCTTTTCCTCCTGAGTGTCACCCTATTGGGACAAAATGGGTTTTCAAAAACAAACAAGGAGAGGATGGCCATGTTGTGAGAAACAAGGCCAGACTAGTAGCCCAGGGGTATAGTCAGAAGGAGGGGATAGACTATGAGGAGACTTTTGCTCCTGTAGCTCATTTGGAGGCAATTAGGATAAACTTGGCTTTTGCTGCATCCAAAGGGTTTAAACTTTTTCAAATGGATGTCAAGAGTGCCTTCTTGAACGACTACATAGAAGAGGAAGTGTATGTGAGGCAACCACCCGGTTTCGAAAATCCCAAGTTTCCAAACCATGTTTTTAAACTTCACAAAGCTTTGTATGGTTTGAAACAAGCCCCTAGAGCCTGGTATGATAGGTTGAAAACCTTTTTGCTTGCTAAGGGTTTTAAAATGGGATGTGTGGATAAAAGGCTTTTTCTCCTCAAGCAAGGCAATGACACTCTCTTGGTCTAGATTTACGTGGATGATATCATTTACGGTGGTTCTTCTCACGCTTTGGTTGCCAAGTTTGCAGACACTATGAGCAGGGAGTTTGAGATGAGCATGATGGGCGAGTTGACATTCTTTCTCGGGTTGCAAATCAAGCAATCCCGAGAGGGGATGTTCGTGCACCAGGGCAAGTACACCAAGGACATCCTGAAGAAGTTCGACATCGGTGAGGCCAAGCCTCTTCCAACACCTATGCCGACCACGGCGGCCCTGGATGCGGATGTGGATGGAGAAGCTGTGGACCAGAAGGAGTACCGGAGTATGATCGGGTTGCTGCTGTACCTGACGGCGACACGCCCGGACATTCAGTTCGCGATGTGTCTGTGTGTGCGATTTTAGTCGTCGACGCGCACTTCTCACCGTCAGGCAGTCAAGCGCATTATGAGGTACTTATGCTTCACCCCTGAGTTTGGGATTTGGTATTCTACTTCCTCCACCCCCTCTCTTTGCGGTTATTCTAATGCCGATTTTGCTGGTTGCCGTATTGATTGTAAGTCCACTTCTGGGACTTGTCAGTTTATTGGTTCTTCTCTTGTATCGTGGTCTTCTCGCAAGCAGTCTAGTGTCGCCCAGTCTACCACGGAGGCTGAGTATGTTGCTGCTGCTAGCTGTTGTTCCCAGTTGCTTTGGATGATGGCCACTTTGTGTGATTTTGGTCTGAGCTTTTCTCGCGTTCCTTTGCTTTGTGACATCACGAGTGCTATTAGCGTTGCTAAGAACCCCGTGCTGCACTCCAAGACCAAACACATTGATGTGCGCTTCCATTTTCTGTGTGACCACTATGAGAACGGTGATATCGACCTTCGCCATGTCGATACTCATCATCAGTTGGCTGATATTTTCACCAAGCCTTTGGACCAATCAACTTTTGCTAGGTTGAGAGGTGAGCTTGGTGTGTGTTTCCCCTTTTAGATTGGGAAAACATTTTGGTTCTTGTATCATAAACTGACCTTTTGTTTTTCAATTGGTTTCTTCTTGCATCTTTGCATTTCATTTTGCATATTTACATTCAGAGCTTCATTTATATAATCTTTAGAATGTGACTATGCTCTGTGTAGTATATGCTCCGATGCTTTACTTGTAGCTTAAGCTCTTTCTGATCACTAATGTATATTGTGAGTTGAGCTATTTTTGAATGGTGAACCTGCTTAATGTATATAAAACTTGAGACCGTTCACCATTGAGATATGCAACTAGCATGTGTAGGTTGTGTAGAAGTCACTCGTGCTTTTCATCTATGCTAGGTTGCTATGTCTCTAGTTCTGAGTCATTCACTTGCTTGGTCTGTTCATTTTCAGAGATAAAATTTGAACCAAGTTAAGTGAATTGAGAAGATCGAGATGGGTTTGCTTGTCAGCACTTCACAGTTTCGAGACTGTTTTTCATTGCACTTAGAGTTAAACTTGAGCTGTGTAGTGTATGACCGAAACTGTTGCTTTAAGCTTCTGATTGCTTCTGCATAGGCTTCGCACAGTTGAAAAGTTAGGCAATGACAAGCTTTCAACCTCTCGCAATCACATGTTGAAACTTGAAATTGTGTAATTTAACCGCTGCAACTCCGATAAAATTTGGATACACAAGTCTATGTTTCATTCTATAGCATGATGGTTGAACTTTGCTAGGGGTAGTTCACCTTGTATACATGTTTAGCACTTGTTTGATTTCCTGTCTATACATGCTTGGTTCTACTTTGATGGTGAATACTTTTGGCTAAAACTGCTCACTTTGCTCACATGTTCATAATTCATATTTGGTGATCAATTGGAGCCTTTGTTGGCATATGTGTGCTTCGTTATGTCAAACTGAGATCCATAGAGAAGAGAACAATACCTCTGTGTCTATGAGATTTTGAGGAAGTGAGACCGTAATCTCACTGTTGTAGCGTGTGGTAGCCACACGGTTGCAAATTCGTGGTTGTGATTCGTGCTTTGTTCTTGTTCTTCGCGAATTGCTTTTCTCCACGATTTTCCTGTCGATCGATCTCTTTGTTCATTGCATCTTTTTCGATTCCATTTGAACAGAGATGTTCTAGATCGTGAGGCACTTCTTTCCACCAAAGGAATTCTCTTCTAACCTCACGAGCTAGTAGATCGGTCGATTTTCGTTTTGGGTCAAGTTTTTCTCCTTTCTCCCGAATTTCTTCGATTCATCGATTTGGAGATAGGTTCGAGCCATGATTTCTTAGAGATAGCTCACTATCCTCCTTGTGACTCCTCTCACCAAGTTTGATCCCTAGTGGATTCGTTTTGGGTGAGATCGAGTTGGATCGGTGGACGAACGAGGCTGATTTGGGGAGACCGGACGCTGTCGTCGGGCTGACCGGACGCTGACACAGTGCGTCCGGTCGTTGAATGTTCGGTGCAATTTCCTGTTACTTGACCGGACGCTCGGCCACCCACTGACCGGACTCGCCCTTGCTACTGTTCATCGGTTTCTATCTTTGTGACCGGACGCTTACCCTTTCACCGGACGCTCTATTCACCAGAGTCCGGTCCAACTCAGAGAGCTCCCAATTTGGGTTTTGCTCGACCGGACGCATTCGGTGCCTACTGACCGGACGCACCAGTGAGTCCGGTCAGAGCTGTTCTGCACGTTTTTGTCCGCAGTTTGTTCGTCCGACTTTCGATTTGAGATCCTCTTGTTGCGTTGAATTCCTGACTTTGTGCTCTTCAGAAATCGGACTTCTCGCTTTACAAAATAGCCTGTCACTAGTTGACCAGCGTGAACTTGGGCGAGGGATCTTTTGTGGTGTCCCGCTATGTTCCTAGGGAACATCCACCCATTCTCTTGGGTCATGGACATCACGTACATCGGTTTGCTTTTGGGGTTGATTCTTAGGGACAGTGGCGATAAGTTTCTGAAAAGAAATTTAAAGCTCCCATTCACCCCCCCCTCTGGTCGCTTTTTGGTAGCACTTTCGGTCCTTCAAGGAGGACCCTGGGCTGGATTATAGAAGTATGACCACCGTGGGATCTCCTTGCCTAATATAGCATTGACCAAGTGCCGGCTGTCTAACATTTACAAACCGATGCAGAAAACACACAACCAAGCTTGAGCAAAATCAAGCCATCTACCTAGCAGCCACTTCTATTTGTGATAACCCCTTAGCGCCAGTAAGGGACCTAGTAAGGTAGAATCACTATGGATGTTGGGATTGGTTCCATTGAAGACACAGTCATTACAATGCTTCAACAACATTCAAGCCCCTAGAGTAATCAGCGAATTCAAACCTTGTTTCACTTCCTTGGGGAATAGAGCATTGACTCCCATCCCCCAGTCAAAGAAACCATTGTCTTCAGGGGATAAAGACATCTGGTAGTCTGTAGCAGTGAAAGAGTAGTGACCATACTATTCTTGAGAAAACACAACTAGACAATATATGATTGATGGTCTCATCCTCCTAAATCCTGATGGCACAAGGGACATTGCACTCAATGAGGTAAACCTCCATGAGCCAATTTATCCGCTGTCGAACATCTGTTATGAGCAACCAACCATAGGGAAAAAAAGCATTTCATTGGTGCCCAGGTCTCCTGAAAGGACCTAAGATGTCGCATAGAGGGGGTGAATAGGCGTTTCTGAAAATTAACACCTTAAAATGCAGAAGCAATTAGTATGTGAGCTTCTAATTACTTGGAAGCTCTTGATCGGAGTAAATCAACCCCACAAGAGACAATCACACAGTATATATGAAAGATATACAAAGAATATAGAGTCAATTTCCTGCACCACAAATGATTAGAACAATGTCGAATAATTCCTGTGTAGGAGGGTGATACCAGACATGTCTGGTAAACCCTAATTCGCTGAGCCCTGAGGCAATACCGGACACGTCCGGTAGCAATACTGGACACCTCCGGTATTTGCGATTTCAGCACTGGGCTTCAAATTGACTCCGGTTTCTTCTCAACTTTGTCACACCCTGCAGAGATCCAATCTATGTATATGCTCAACGAACAGAACCTGCAGAGAAAGCTCGAGCCACACAAATATCAAAAACGGTAAAAGAGAAAAGACACGATATTTGTTTTACCGAAGTTCGGCACCCCCTCGGGTCCTACTCTCCGTTGAGCCGGCTGCGAGCTACCACAAAGGTGGGCTCTAGAGGACACCACATGTCACTCTAGTCGCGGTCTATTCCACCTCCAATGCTCCTTCCACTAGATGATCTCTTTTGAGGAGAGATCAAACCTTCACAAACTTTCTGAGGCACTCCACAAAGCTCTTGGGTGCTCAACGGCGACGCCTAGCCATCTAAAACCGTAGAGCCCAAAAGTAACGAACGCGCACAACAAGATTGACGATTTGCACAAGTGCTCAAGTGGTGGCTTGCTCTCTAATTTTGAATCTCTCACAACCCACAAATGGATTTGGCAATTAGAAGTCAATCACTCACTAAGAGAGGGTTAGAAAGTGTTTTGAAAGCTCTAGAATGAGTATGCAAATCAGTAGAATCAGCAGCCTTCAAAAGAGAAGGCTTGGGGGTATATATAGCCCCACCCATGAAACTAGCCATTAGAGAGACGTTGGCCTTGTTCTGATAATAGCCGGTAGTACCGTGCACAAAGGCCGATAGTATCAGTAGGCAAAACTCCATTAAGAACCCAAGACTTTGCTCTACTGAGAATAACCCACAGTACTACCGGTAGTAGGGTCTGCACTGAAGGACCGAGAATGCAAAAGCAAGGCGACCAGAGGGGGGGTGAATGGGAGCCTAAAAAATTTCTCTCGAAACTTCGGTCTTTGTCCCAAAAATCAACCCCCAAAAGTTCCGACCGAAACGTGATGCCCACGACCCTTGCAAGAGGGTGGATGATCCCTAGGATCACAGCGAGGCACCACAAAGCAAGAGCGAACCAAACACCAAAAGCATCGTCTCAAGTTCGACCCCTAAAATCGACTCCCGAACGTAGATAGAGAACTACGTCGAGAAGTCTCCAAATACCTATGCTAACAAGTAGCAAAGATACCTAGAGAGGTTACTTGGTAAACTCTAGGGTCAAATGAGAAGTCCGGAAACCAAGCGAAGAAGCCGGGAGAGCAAACACACTAAATCTCAACACTCAGCCAACTCGCGGACTGTCTGCCCAACGGCGGACTGTCCGGGCTCAGGTGGCGGACTGTCCGCCGGCCAAAAGAGCAAAACAGCAACGTTGCTGAAATGGCTCTGGACAGTCCCGGACTGTCCGCAGGTTGCAACGGCGGACTGTCCGCCGGTCAACCTGGACACCAACAGCAGAGACTCACGGCCACTGATCTGGCCAAGTCCCCGACGCGCGGACTGTCCACGGGGTGGGTGGCGGACTGTCCACGACCACCCAGTGAGGGCGATTTCGGTCGCCCTCAACTCAAATCCCTTCAAAATCAAACCAAATCGAAATCCATTGTTCCCAAACTTGGAGAGGGTGATCACGAGGTAGTTAGGAGACTATCCCCAAGAAATCATCCGCTCAAATCAACTCAATCAACGGGAAATCGAAGGGGAAGGTTGTAACACCCTAGGTGTTAAGCAACCCTAAGTGCATAATTTGACATCCCATGAGCATAAAGCATCATCATTGCATGTTGCATTCTTTCTTTGGTTAAGTGTCATTTCATGTGACCTTTTGTGATGCTATGCTTGATTGAATGCTTGTGTGTCTTGTTTGTGGAGTGTTTAAGTCTCCCTAGTAGTTGAACCTTGTTGGGAGTCAAAATGAAGCTAGGTTTATGTTGGTCATGTTGGCTAACTAAGTCTCTAACCCTAGTTGCCTTAATAGAGCCCCAGGAGTCCTTTGTTTGACTAACTAAGACCTTCTTCATAGAAGCTTTGCATGGCTGTGGGTCCTTAACAAAAGTGTGTATAAATTTAGAGTAGAACAAAAGTTGTTTAAGTCCCAACTCATGAAAATGGGTTTAACAAGGTGTTTTGGGACCCACAAAGCAGATTAGAGGGAGTTTAGACTTAGAAAATTCTCTAAGTCCTAACTGCCCAAAACAGTTTCACGAGGTCACCTTTGGAGCTTTTTCTGGAGCAATCTAGACCGAACCGAAGATCAATCTTGTAACCAAAGTTGTAGATGGTATGTAGCTCTACTCAATGGAACAAGTGGTTTAGCGTTCCACTGAGTAGATTAGGAGTTAATCTCGCTCAAAGTTCGGCCGTCAGTCGGCCATCGTTAACTGAATCGGGCGATTCAGTTTGAATCAGCCGTGTCATGGCCGACCGCGCGCAGAGCTCGCCGCCGCGTGGCGCGAGCAGGCCGGGGACGCAGCGTCCGCGCGCGGCGTGGCAAGCATGACCTCGCCCTCGCCTGTCCGAACCCGCTCCTCCCTCCATTCTGTCTCTCTCTCGCCCTCTGCTCTCGCCGACGCTCAAAAGGGGGAGAAAGGGAGGAAGCAAGGCGCCGCCGCCGTTCGCCCGCCGTCCCGCCGCCGCACCGTCCACCCAACCAGCTGCCAAGCTTCGCCGTGAGCTCCCACCCCTTGTGCTGTCCTTAGCGCTCTATGAGAGACCGTAGGCAAGCCCCGGGATGAGCCGCCGCCATGGTCGCCATGACCGCCGAGCTCGGTCCGCCGTGGCCGGCCTCCGTCCCGCGGTTGCGTGTTGCCCTAGCGCTCGTTTAGGGGTTAGTGAGGTCCGAGGAGGGTGTAGAAGGTGTTGGTTTAGTCGATTAGGGTTAAGAGCCCGCGGAACGCCGCCGTCCGCCATGACCGCCATGGCCGGCGCGCTCGGTCCGCCGTGGCCAACCCTCTTCCCGAGCTCAACCATCCGCCCTAGCTAGCGTTCTTGAATCGCCTCGCTATGCTGGAGCTCGTGGTGGTGTTGGTTAGGCCGATTAGGGTCTGGAAGCACGAGTACGCCGTCGTCCACCGCTTGCCGAGGTCGCCGGAGATGGCACGGCCGTGGTCGCAGGTGCTCGGAGCTTGCGCCCTGGTTTCCGAGCCCTGGGCTAGGGTTATGAAGGTCGCCGGAGTAGATCTCGAGGGTCGGATGAGCCCGTCGTGGCCGGAGCCGGCCGGCGTAGCTAGGGCCGCGCCGCCGTGTCCGCCATTGTCGCCGGTGAGCTCCATCTGCGTGTGCGCTGGGCTAGCCGATGGTACCGCCAGGTGCGGAAGGTTGAGGGGAGTCTGCCGGTGGGGATGGTTTCGCCGGGGAGTTCGCCGTCGGTGAGCTTCGCCGCGGTCAAACTCTCCCCTGTTCTGTGTGTCTGACGTGTGGGGTCGGTTTGACCCGGGGGGCCGGCGTGTCAGTGAGTCAGGTTCCGTCTGTGTGCACTAGTTCGGGTACCCGTAGCAGTTTAGGTTTGAATGTTTTTCAGGGTTTTGTTTAAATAGTTTTCAGAAATTGTTGTAATGCTTGTTTAATTCATATCTTGTGAAATATAAATGCTAAAAAGGTGAAACAAGTTTTTGTTAGGTTTGTTATGTTGAGGTCTATGCATGAAAAATACAATATGTCCAGTTTTGGTGATTTTCTGTGTAGTTATATTTAATTCATGTTTAGGCTGAAATCTTGTTAAATGCATAGTAAATTGCATGTGTCTCAGAAAAATGTGATTCTTGTTTTGATAGGTTTGAATTGAGGACTAGTTTCTGGGAAAAATGTAGAATGAAGTTGCTCTGTGAAATAATTTGGCAGTAGTAATTAAAATGATTAAATGCTGTTTTCTTGTTTATTTGTAGTAATTAAATATGAAGAGTATGGACTTGGTAATTTTTACTGACTGCTCTTGTGCTAAGAAGTTCATAACAAAATGAAATTTGTTGTTTGACACTTTGTGCTAAGGTGTGTAGTTCAAAGCACCTTTTCATGATAGAATTGTTCTTTTTCATAAGGGGAAGAGTCAAGGTCCAAATGGGGTGAAATTTGGACAGGGATTACATCAAGTGTTGTTAATCCCCAGTAATTTTTATAGATTTTTTGTGAAGCTGTCTAGGATAGGTTACTGTTATAGGTCTATTTAACTAGATTTAATTCTACGATTAATTAGAGGGTAATAAACCCGTTAAGCAACTTTGAGTGGTGACAACAAGACTTAGTAAGTAGTATGTTAGATTAAGTAAGTGAGTAGCAGTAGATGACATGTGCTTATCTCCTGATTGTTACTCCATGCTGCATCACCATGCATCCCCTGTGCATTCATGTTATTCATTCATGTACCGCATCATGCAGGGTCGGTAGTGGAAGCCCAAGACACGCCGGAGGAGCAGCGTCGGGAGGAGACACCCCGAGGAGAGGATCCCGGAAGAAGACGCTGAAGACCTGCCGAGTGCCGTGATCACCCGCCCGGCCGACTTCGAGAGTCAGAGCATTTTCTCCTACGGTTTGCAAGTTACCGTTCCCCTGGATGGTCAGGTTAGGATTTGTGACGTCCATTACGAGTATCTGCCATGCATTTCTTGATCCGGTTATGTTGAACCTTATATGTGGGAGTAAGAGATGAGGGTTAGGTTGTGATAGGGCCCAAGTTGCTGTATTGAGATTAGGATGTGTAGAGTACTTGTCCACCGCTGCATATGCATATCAACTTGGCAGCCCTATTAGTTGTGTAGTATCTGAGGCTAGGTCAGCTCGATTACATGCTTAGCCCTGCTTAGACCGGTAAAAGTCGGGTGATTTCCTGTCTCCCGCATATAGGTGGATACTGCATGATTAGCCTCGTGCTATCATGGAATATAACCATGTGATAATTAATTTGAGACCGGGCGGGATGTAGGAGCAGCAGGACATGGGTTCTGTGTGCTAGTAGTCTCCCGTCTGTGTCGATCAGGAACCGACGAAGGCACACCTCAGTCATTTTGAACCGTCAATCACTTAACGGAGCAGGTGCGGGTACCTCCCGTGAAGCCGAGTAAGGTTTTTCGAGCCGGTGACGGAGATGTTGACGCCTAACACCAAGGGCCTCAGATGTACCGTGGGCAACTATTCTGATCGACCTGGCATGGTCCGAGGGCAGGCAGGGCCTGATCGACCTGGCATGACCGTGGGCAGTTAATAGCTTGAGCGACCTGGCATTGAGATAACCCCCGGTGTAGAAGGGCCCATGACCGTCCCGCGTGTTGTGTTCTCGAACCTCCTGAGTGGTCGCCACGGCCACCTGGCAGGGTGTGACGGGCGAGTGTGCGACATTTATCCCCAGCTGTAGGAATCGATTATAATCGCCATCGCTCCTGGTTAGTGAGTAACTTGACTGAGCATGTGTTACCGTAGTAATATATGGAATTAATGATGGTTATGGCTTATGAATCTGAAAGTCTATTGATAAAAAGTCACTCTTGCTTGAATAAGTAGTCAAGTGTTTGCTCTAGATCAGGTGCAAATCTAGATAATCAGGCTGATTACATAAAAGTGACTGCTAATGCTCTAATGATGACTAGTTAATAATAAAGTGCTTTTATGCAAAAAGTAAGTGTGGCCAACCCCAGATACAGCTTTGCATAATCCTTGGTGTCGGTTATTTCTGGTTTATGACGGGTAAGTCTAGCTGAGTACCTTCTCGTACTCAGGGTTCTATCCCTTGTTGTTGCAGATGGGCAATGCTTCTTCGGCTATTGCGAGAACTGTCTGTACCCCGTCGAGGGCAGTGACTAGACCATGGGCATGGTCAACTCTTATCTTCCCTGATGCTTTTGTGGACCGATCAAGCATTGGCACTGTATTGTGAACTAAGGACTTGTGTTCAAAACTATGTTGCTTCCGCTTTGAATTAAAACTATGGTTTGTAATAACTGATGAACTCCGATGTATTTGAACTATGTGCGAACTGAATGTACCTTGTGGGCATGTATGCTAATCTATTACGATCTTGGTTAAAGTTGAATGACTTGAAATCCTTCGAGATTTCCGGACTAGGGTTTTGTACGAGCTTAAGTACTTGTAATCTCTGTGAAAGCAGCGATTCAGTGCTTAATCTGGTGCAAATTGGTCGGTTCTGTCACAGCTGGCATCGGAGCATGGATTAGCGTTACTGTTCACAAGTGTATTTGAAAAGCCGCATTTTCAATTAAAAATTTATATTTGATAAGAACTTATAGCTATATTAGGATTTGAAAAACCTTATTGACCAAGAGTAAGGTGTGCCATTGATCAAGTCCTTATGCCCAATAGGAACTTAGGTGGCTATTTAAGTACTAACTTTGGGGGTCGTGCATCATACTTATTTTTTGTTATTCTGTCGTCCATAACGGCAAGGGTGAAATTGTATGGATGCTATTCCTCGGAATAGTAATGTATGGATCAATTGCCTCTACGCTAAAGGTAATGAGAGTTGTGAGAGCATGATTGGACAACCGCCAATCTAGGGAGAGTGCTTATATGATACGGATACGTATACCTGTTCCACACAAGTATATGTGAAAGTATTGATTGTGGGAGTAATAATTTCTGATGGGTGCATATACTGCTTACGTGTATACCGGTGTACACCTAAGTGAGTATTAGATTTAAATTTTCGCAGTGCATGATATTCATACTGTGGGAAGGGCTGAAGTGGTTTTTCTGCAGGTACGCTAACTTGCGAACGTGTAGTACGTATAGTTAACGCTATGAGTGAACGTGTATGCCACCGTCTAGCCGTTAGATTGTTAGGCAGTGAGGACGTATGAAACGTGCATGCATCATGAGCATATAATCTTGCATTAATCTTACTCCTTCCTTATGGTTTCTGTCCCGTTTTTCTAATAAAAGTTGTTTACAACTAATTAAAACTGTGTGGATAAACTTCTTACAGATGGCACGCACCAAGCGCACTGCTCGCAAGTCCACGGGAGGCAAGAGGCCTAACTACATGATGGGGCCATGGACCGATGAGGGATCAGAGGACTTTCTAGAGGAGTTTGGGATGCCCACTATTCTTTGGAGAGTTCTGCACCTGGTGGGATATCAGGAGGGCCAGGAGCCACAGTACGACTGGCACCGTGTGCAGTTGTCAGAGGATCGTCACGTGTACACGGTGGAGGTGGACGTACCCAGCCGTGATGAGCAGGATCACGTCTGGTGCCGTCGAGTGTTTGCTTTGCAGGGGAGGACCCCCTGGGATGCGGCCAACCAGGTTGCTTATACCGTTCTTCGGGACATCATGGAGGACCATCCGGAGGTTGTTGCTCAGGCTACTGCCAGTATCTTCCCGACAGCAGATCCGTATCTTTCGGTGTGGCGTCAGCCAGGAGCTACTATTTTGGAGGGTAGTTCGTTTGAGAGGGAGCATTGTGCCGGACTAGCAGGGAGTGCCATGGCTGCACTTATGGCTACTTATGGCTGCTTATCCCGCAGCTATGAGCAGTTGGACCATGTTCTTAGCGAGGAGATTGCAGCGCAGCATCGCCGTCAGGAGGAGCACACTACAGAGATAGACCTCCTCACTACACAGCTAGCTCAGATGACAGTAGAGAGAGACCAGGCACTTCAGAGAGAGCCCCAGGAGCCTGCTCATCAGCTTACCATTCAGCAGGAGTCGACTACTTTCTTGGCCTCGGTCATGAGGGAGACTGAGGAGTCGCTTCGAGGTGTTTGTCTTGAGGGCATTCGTGTTTCAGAGGAGAACAGGCTGCTGAGGTTGCGAGTGGGAGACCTGGAGCTACAGCTTCACTACCTGCAGGACTACAACGACCGTCTGCACGAGGAGATCCACCGCAGAGAGAATGAGAGGAACCCCATCTTTCCCCAGGAGGATCCGGAGCCGAGTAGTTCTTCTAGTAGTTCTTCAGATGTGTCTAGCGACGATGGTAGTGGTGATGGTGCCATGAGAGAGTAGACTAGTTAGCGCTGTCCGACTAGTGATCTTTGTGTTGTAGTGGCCCGATCTTTTGTTGTTAGTGCTAAGATGTAGCATGAGTATGGACTATGATGTGATGTGGTGTGAGGCCTTGGAAAGTCCCATATGTATGGGCAAAATGATGGATGTTAGTTTATCTTTTGCATGATGTATAAGTGATCTCTGTTATGGGTTGATGCGATGTGGATTGAAATTTATTGTACCTCTGTCATTGTTTGGTGAATCGTTTTCCGAATAATTCAGTGGGTATGATTTATTGTTCTCTACAAGTTGCAACTTCGCCTAATGGTCGCTTACTATCCTATATGCAGATGACGACAACGCGTAGTGGAGCAGGCGGTAGTGGTGGAAATGAGGGTGGACCCCAGGGAAAACCGCAATCCACACCTCCTCCACCACCAACGGCCGAGCAACTTTTTGCTCAATTTCTTGGAAGTCAGCGCAATATTGAAGCTTTGCTGAGGGAGAACTTGGCGCAAGGGCACCAACGCCAAGGGCCGAACCAATATAGTTCTTTCAAGGATTTCTTGGATACTAAACCGCCTATCTTCAAGGAAGCTATGGAACCATTGGAGGCAGAAGAATGGCTGCATACTCTGGAGCAGAAGTTCCGTTTGCTTAGGTTCACAGAAGAGCTTAAAGCCGAATATGCCGCGCACCAGTTGCAGGGACCAGCCGGGATTGGTGGGGACATCATCGTACCACCTATCCTGCCAATGTTCCTATCACTTGGAGAGTGTTTACTGCTGCTGTTCGAGGTCATTACATTCCGCCGGGTTTGACCCAGATGAAAGTGGCAGAGTTCATGAATCTGACTCAAGGAACTCGGTCTATCACAGAGTATCATCATCTGTTCAACTCGTTAGCTCGCTATGTCCCAGACTTCGTCGACACCGACGCTAAGAAGATTGCTAGTTTCAAGAGAGGCTTGAACACTAAAATGGGAAAGTCAGTGGGTACGTCATCCCGTACCAATTTCAGCGACTTCATAAGCGACTGTCTGATTCAAGAGAATCATAACAACAAGCATGCGGCTAGCAAGGCCCGGAAGAGGACCTTTGAATCAGGATCATCACAACCCAGAGGACCACCAGCTCAGCGAAATCTGTATTGACCACCAGCGCCGGGGGCACGTTTTAGGCCGCCGCAGAAGAAAAATCAACCACAAGCTCAGCGCAATCGGAAGCCATACAAGATAGCTGCTGCTCAGGCTCGTGGAGGTCAAGGCAGTTCTTCAGGAAACAAACCGTTGGTTCGGGGACCATGCTACAACTGCAACCAAGAGGGGCACTTCGCAAGGTACTCCCTACCCAAAGAAGCAACAGGCCAACTACCCCGCACGCCTGCACAACATGACCACTGAAGAAGCTCGTGCTGGAGAGCCCGTGACTGCCGGTATGTGTCTTGTTAACCATCATCCTGCAGTTGTTTTGTTTGATACTGGATCATCTCATTCGTTCATAAGTAAAGCATTTGCACAAAAGCATAATCAAGAGGTGTCTGAAATGGATATGGGTTTCGTGTAAGCTGTGTGGGGAGTAGTGTGTTGTCTAGGCAGATGGTACGTGATGCAACCATCGACATCGGAGGCATAAGTTTGGAGCCAATTTAGTAGTTTTGCCAGGACTCAGTATGGATGTAGTCCTAGGAATGAGTTGGATGAGTATGTGGAAAGCGGTGTTAGACACTGCAGATAGAACTCTTACCTTATCTGATGCAAGGATTAACACCAAGATACGTATCTCTCTTCCTCGAGGAGCAGATTTTGTTGATCTGTCTTGTACCTTATCTATAGAGGACCTGTCAAAGATTCCAGTTGTTCGGGATTTCCCAGACGTCTTTCCAGATGAGTTGCCGGGTTACCGCCCCAGCGGGCTGTAGAGTTTACCATTGAGTTGTTACCAGGGACTGCACCGATCTCGAGAAGACCTTATCGTATGCCGCCCAATGAATTAGCCGAACTCAAGACGCAGATTAAGGAACTTTTGGACAAGGGTTTCATTCAACCTAGTGTGTCAGAGTGGGGATGCCCAGCTTTGTTTGTCAAGAAAAAGGACAAGTCTCTACGGATGTGTGTGGATTATCGACCGCTTAATGCCGTGACCGTTAAGAACAAATATCCGTTGCCACGGATAGATATTTTGTTTGATCAGTTATCCAGAGCCAAAGTATTCTCCAAGATCGATTTGAGATCAGGATATCATCAAATCAGAATCCGACCACAGATATTCCAAAGACTGCTTTTTCAACCAGATATGGCCTGTTCGAGTATTTAGTCATGTCTTTTGGATTGACAAATGCTCCAGCATACTTTATGAGTTTGATGAACTCGGTATTCATGTCAGAACTAGATAAGTTTGTAGTGGTGTTCATTGATGATATTTTGGTTTATTCGGAGAACCCGGACGACCATGCAGAACATTTGAGGATCGTCTTGACAAGACTCCGGGAACATAAACTCTATGCTAAGTTTAGTAAATGCGAGTTTTGGTTGAAGCAAGTACAATTCCTTGGTCACATCCTGTCAGAAGGAGGAATCTCTGTGGACCCTAGCAAAGTACAAGAAGTAATGGATTGGGAAGCTCCAACTTCAGTTGGGGAGATTCGGAGTTTTTCGGTTTAGCAGGGTATTACCGTCGTTTCATTCCCGATTTCTCCAAGATTGCCAAGCCTATGACAAGTTTGCTGCAGAAGGATCAGAAGTTTGAGTGGACAGAGAAGTGTGAAACAGCTTTCCGTACTCTGCGGAAACTATTAACCACTGCCCCTGTCTTAGCTCAGCTAGATATCGAGAAGCCGTTTGATGTCTTCTGCGACGCATCGAAAGTTGGTTTAGGCTGTGTTCTTATGCAAGAAGGCAGAGTGATTGCTTATGCTTCACGTCAGTTGAGAAAACATGAAGTTAATTATCCTACGCATGACTTGGAATTAGCTGCTGTGGTACACGCTCTAAAAATATGGAGACATTATCTGCTTGGTAACGTCTGTAACATGTACACGGACCACAAAAGTCTCAAGTATATCTTTACTCAACCTGAACTGAATATGAGGCAGAGAAGATGGCTTGAGTTGATTAAGGATTACAATTTGCAGATACATTATCATCCAGGAAAAGCAAATGTGGTTGCGGATGCTTTGAGTCGGAAATCGCATTGTAGTAACTTGAGGTTACAACCAGAGGACGAGTTTAGTCTCGAACACCCTGTGATCTTGCGTCACATCGAGCTGCAGAGCACCTTAGTTGATCAAATTCTAGAAGGGCAGAAAACAGACAAGGGAATCTATTATATCCAGGAAAAGCTGAGAGCTGCCTCTGAACCCGTAAGACATTTTCGAGTTGATGATAAGGGAGTGTTATGGTTTGATAATCGCTTAGTGGTACCCAAGAATAGGGAACTCAAAAATCAGATCATGGATGAGGCTCATCTTTCTAAGTTGTCTATGCATCCCGGGAGCACTAAGATGTATCAAGATTTGCGTCCAAGATTTGGTGGACCAAAATGAAGAAGGAAATTGCCGCGTATGTAGCCAGATGCGACACGTGTTGTCGAGTGAAGGCCATTCACCTGAAGCCAGCCGGAACACTTCAACCTTTATCAATACCTGAATGGAAATGGGAAGAGGTGAGTATGGATTTTATCACCGGTTTGCCTACTACTCAGAAGGGAAATGATTCGATATGGGTAATAGTTGACCGTCTCACCAAGACCGCTCATTTCATACCAGTTAAAACTTGTTATCAAGCACCGGACTATGCGGAGATTTATATAAATCAAATTGTACGATTACATGGTATACCCAAGATCATAGTTTCGGATCGTGGAACGCAGTTTACTGCACCATTCTGGGAGAAACTGCAAAAAGAGTTAGGCACTAAGTTAATCCATAGCTCAGCTTACCATCCTCAGACATCAGGACAAACGGAAAGGGTAAATCAGATCTTAGAGGATATGTTGAGAGCATGTGTGTTATCCGCAAAGGGATCATGGGAGAAGTGGTTGCCATTAGCAGAATTTGCTTATAACAATAGTTATCAAGAAAGCATTCATATGGCACCTTTCGAAGCTCTGTATGGCAGAAGATGCAGAACGCCAGTAAGTTGGGTTGAACCAGGAGAATGTCGTTACTATGGAACTGATTTTGTCAAGGAAGCAGAAGAACAAGTTAGAATAGTTCAACAACATATCGCAGCGGCACAGTCTCGACAGAAGAGTTACGCTGACCAGAGAAGAAGGCCACTTGAATTCGAAGTAGGTGACTATGTGTACTTGAAAGTATCACCCATGAAAGGAGTTAAACGTTTTGGCGTGAAAAGAAAGTTAGCGCCAAGGTTTGTGGGACCCTACAGGATAATGGAAAGGAGGGGAGAAGTGGCTTATCAACTACAGTTACCTGAACATTTGAAGGCTATATTCCCTGTATTCCATGTGTCACAATTAAAGAAATGTCTTCGAGTTCCAGAAGAGGAAGTACAACCGGCCAATATCAAGTTACAATCCGACCTTACATACCCGGTGAAGCCATATCGAGTACTCGATGAGAAAGAAAGGGTAACTCGCGGAAGAATCTTGAAGCAATATAAAGTATCTTGGAGTGAACAAGACGACCGAGATGCCACTTGGGAAACGGAAGACTATCTAAAGGAAGTATATCCACAGTTTTATAAAGAATGGTTCGTAACTAAAATCTCGGGACGAGATTTCTTTAAGGAGGGGAGGGCTGTAACACCCTAGGTGTTAAGCAACCCTAAGTGCATAATTTGACATCCCATGAGCATAAAGCATCATCATTGCATGTTGCATTCTTTCTTTGGTTAAGTGTCATTTCATGTGACCTTTTGTGATGCTATGCTTGATTGAATGCTTGTGTGTCTTGTGTGTGGAGTGTTTAAGTCTCCCTAGTAGTTGAACCTTGTTGAGGAGTCAAAATGAAGCTAGGTTTATGTTGGTCATGTTGGCTAACTAAGTCTCTAACCCTAGTTGCCTTAATAGAGCCCCAGGAGTCCTTTTGTTTGACTAACTAAGACCTTCTTGATAGAAGCTTTGCATGGCTGTGGGCCCTTAACCAAAAGTGTGTAGAATTTAGAGTAGAACAAAAGTTGTTTAAGGCCCAACTCATGAAAATGGGTTTAACAAGGTGTTTTGGGACCCACAAGGCAGATTAGAGGGAGTTTAGACTTAGAAAATTCTCTAAGTCCTAACTGCCCAAAACAGTTTCACGAGGTCACCTTTGGAGCTTTTTCTGGAGCAATCTAGACCGAACCGAAGATCAATCTTGTAACCAAAGTTGTAGATGGTATGTAGCTCTACTCAATGGAACAAGTGGTTTAGCATTTCACTGAGTAGATTAGGAGTTAATCTCGCTCAAAGTTCGGCCGTCAATCGGCCATCGTTAACTGAATCGGGCGATTCAGTTTGAATCAGCCGTGTCATGGCCGACCGCGCGCAGAGCTCGGCCGCCGCGTGGCGCGAGCAGGCCGGGGACGCAGCGTCCGCGCGCGGCGTGGCAAGCATGACCTCGCCCTCGCCTGTCCGAACCCGCTCCTCCCTCCATTCTGTCTCTCTCTCGCCCTCTGCTCTCGCCGGCGCTCAAAAGGGGGAGAAAGTGGAGGAAGCAACGCCGCCGCCGTTCGCCGCCGTCCCGCCGCCGCACCGTCCACCCAACCAGCTGCCAAGCTTCGCCGTGAGCTCCACCCCTTGTGCTGTCCTTAGCGCTCTATGAGAGACCGTAGGCAAGCCCTGGGATGAGCCGCCGCCATGGTCGCCATGACCGCCGAGCTCGGTCCGCCGTGGCCGGCCTCCGTCCCGCGGTTGCGTGTTGCCCTAGCGCTCGTTTAGGGGTTAGTGAGGTCCGAGGAGGGGGTAGAAGGTGTTGGTTTAGTCGATTAGGGTTAGAGCCCACGGAACGCCGCCGTCCGCCATGACCGCCATGGCCGGCGCGCTCGGTCCGCCGTGGCCAACCCTCTTCCCGAGCTCAACCATCCGCCCTAGCTAGCGTTCTTGAATCGCCTCGCTATGCTGGAGCTCGTGGTGGTGTTGGTTAGGCCGATTAGGGTCTGGAAGCACGAGTACGCCGTCGTCCACCGCTTGTCGAGGTCGCCGGAGATGGC
Source organism: Coix lacryma-jobi var. lacryma-jobi (assembly GCA_009763385.1). Taxonomy (NCBI): domain Eukaryota; kingdom Viridiplantae; phylum Streptophyta; class Magnoliopsida; order Poales; family Poaceae; genus Coix; species Coix lacryma-jobi. Next base: position 46,999,510 of record CM019831.1, read on the forward strand.
ACGGCCGTGGTCGCAGGTGCTCGGAGCTTGCGCCCTGGATTCCGAGCCCTGGGCTAGGGTTATGAAGGTCGCCGGAGTAGATCTCGACGGTCGGATGAGCCCGTCGTGGCCGGAGCCGGCCGGCGTAGCTAGGGCCGCGCCGCCGTGTCCGCCATTGTCGCCGGTGAGCTCCATCTGCGTGTGCGCTGGCCAGCCGATGGTACCGCCAGGTGCGGAAGGTTGAGGGGAGTCTGCCGGTGGGGATGGTTTCGCGGGGAGTTCGCCGTCGGTGAGCTTCGCCGCAGTCAAACTCCTCCCCTGTTCTGTGTGTCTGACGTGTGGGGGTCGGTTTGACCCGGGGGGCCGCGTGTCAGTGAGTCAGGTTCCGTCTGTGTGCACTAGTTCGGGTACCCGTAGCAGTTTAGGTTTGAATGTTTTTCAGGGTTTTGTTTAAATAGTTTTCAGAAATTGTTGTAATGCTTGTTTAATTCATATCTTGTGAAATATAAATGCTAAAAAGGTGAAACAAGTTTTGTTAGGTTTGTTATGTTGAGGTCTATGCATGAAAAATACAATATGTCCAGTTTGTGGTGATTTTCTGTGTAGTTATATTTAATTCATGTTTAGGCTGAAATCTTGTTAAATGCATAGTAAATTGCATGTGTCTCAGAAAAATGTGATTCTTGTTTTGATAGGTTTGAATTGAGGACTAGTTCCTGGGAAAAATGTAGAATGAAGTTGCTCTGTGAAATAATTTGGCAGTAGTAATTAAAATAATTAAATGCTGTTTTCTTGTTTATTTTGTAGTAATTAAAATATGAAGAGTATGGACTTGGTAATTTTTACTGACTGCTCTTATGCTAAGAAGTTCATAACAAAATTATGAAATTTGTTGTTTGACACTTTGTGCTAAGGGTGTAGTTCAAAGCACCTTTTCATGATAGAATTTGTCTTTTTCATAAGGGGAAGAGTCAAGGTCCAAATGGGGTGAAATTTGGACAGGGGATTAGATCAAGTGTTGTTAATCCCCAGTAATTTTTATAGATTTTTGTGAAGCTGTCTAGGATAGGTTACTGTTATAGGCCTATTTAACTAGATTTAATTCTACGATTAATTAGAGGGTAATAAACCCGTTAAGCAACTTTGATGTGGTGACAACAAGACTTAGTAAGTAGTATGTTAGATTAAGTAAGTGAGTAGCAGTAGATGACATGTGCTTATCTCCCTGGATTGTTACTCCATGCTGCATCACCATGCATCCCCTGTGCATTCATGTTATTCATTCATGTACCGCATCATGCAGGGTCGGTAGTGGAAGCCCAAGACACGCCGGAGGAGCAGCGTCGGGAGGAGACACCCGAGGAGAGGATCCCGGAAGAAGACGCTGAAGACCCTGCCGGAGTGCCGTGATCACCGCCCTGCCGACTTCGAGCGAGGCAAGCCCCGGAGCATTTTCCCTACGGTTTGCAAGTTACCGTTTACAAGTTAACCTGTTATGATTGTTGCATTAGGTTATAGGAGTTGTGTGATACCGTTGCTGCATTAATTAAGTATCCTTGTCCGCCTGCAAATATTATCTTGATATCCCTGTTAGGTCTAGGCTCGATTACATGCTTAGCCCTGCTTAGACCGGTAAAAGTCGGGTGATTTCCTGTCTCCCGCATATAGGTGGATACTGATCATGATTAGCCTCGTGCTATCATGGAATATAACCATGTGATAATTAATTTGAGACTGGGCGGGATGTAGGAGCAGCAGGACATGGGTTCTGTGTGCTAGTAGTCTCCCGTCTGTGTCGATCAGGAACCGACGAAGGCACACCTCAGTCATTTTGAACGCGTCAATCACTTAACGGAGCAGGTGCGGGTACCTCCCGTGAAGCCGAATAAGGTTTTTCGAGCCGATGACGGAGATGTTGACGCCTAACACCCAGGGCCTTAGATGTACCGTGGGCAACTATTCTGATCGACCTGGCATGGTCCGAGGGCAGGCAGGGCCTGATCGACCTGGCATGACCGTGGGCAGTTAATAGCTTGAGCGACCTGGCATTGAGATAACCCCCGGTGTAGAAGGGCCCATGACCGTCCCGCGTGTGTTTCTCGAACCTCCTGAAGTGGTCGCCAACGGCCACCTGGCAGGGTGTGACGGGCGAGTGTGCGACATTTTATCCCCAGCTGGTAGGAATCGATTATATCGCCATCTCGCTCCTGGTTAGTGAGTAACTTGACTGAGCATGTGTTACCGTAGTAATATATGGAATTAATGATGGTTATGGCTAATGAATCTGAAAGTCTATTGATGAAAAAGTCACTCTTGCTTGAATAAGTAGTCAAGTGTTTGCTCTAGATCAGGTGCAAATCTAGATAATCAGGCTGATTACATAAAAGTGACTGCTAATGCTCTAATGATGACTAGTTAATAATAAAGTGCTTTTATGCAAAAAGGTAAGTGTGGCCAACCCCAGATACAGCTTTGCATAATCCTTGGTGTCGGTTATTTCTGGTTTATGACGGGTAAGTCTAGCTGAGTACCTTCTCGTACTCAGGGTTCTATCCCTTGTTGTTGCAGATGGGCAATGCTTCTTCGGCTATTGCGAGAACTGTCTGTACCCCGTCGAGGGCAGTGACTAGACCATGGGCATGGTCAACTCTTATCTTCCCTGATGCTTTTGTGGACCGATCAAGCATATGGCACTGTATTGTGAACTAAGGACTTGTGTTCAAAACTATGTTGCTTCCGCTTTTGAATTTAAACTATGGTTTGTAATAACTGATGAACTCCGATGTATTTGAACTATGTGCGAACTGAATGTACCTTGTGGGCATGTATGCTAATCTATTACGATCTTGGTTAAAGTTGAATGACTTGAAATCCTTCGAGATTTCCGGACTACCGGGTTTGTACGAGCTTAAGTACTTGTAATCTCTGTGAAAGCAGCGATTCAGTGCTTAATCTGGTGCAAATTGGTCGGTTCTGTCACAAAGGTGTATGAACGAAAAAGCGCCAGGAAAATTGAATCGACCCGATCTACTTGCTCATGAGGAGTTAGATGGATTCCTTCAGTGGAAATGATCTCCTCACTATAAAGAACAAGTTGATTCAAGTGGATTTCAAAAAGACGCAGTAGAGAGGCAGATCGAGTGACGGGAAAATCACGGAGAAACGAAGAACAAAAGTCAAAACGGGAATCAAGACATCGATCTGCAACCGTGTGGCTACCACATGCTACAACAGTGAGATTACGGTCTCACTTCCTCAAAATCTGATGAACACAGAGGTATGGTTCTCTGCGGATCTCAGTTGCTACAGCAGGGGATTGGGAGAGCAGGAAAACCTAGAAGGCAAAGAGCAAATGACTGAGATAGTTTGGGAGGTGGGTGTCTCCCCCTACTTAACCTAATTCTAATTCCCACTCTACCCCTAACTAATTACAGAGCGGACTAGCTAAACCCTAAGGTTATTCTGGACCAACTCATGGTAGGTGGTGATCCGACGGCCACGCCCGCACAACTAGTAGCGTTCCCTCGATGTAACCTCACTGATTGCCGCCACGTACCGCCACCGCTCTGCTTGTCCTTTTCATGGACTCCGCCCCTGGTTTTGAGGCCCAAACCGGGAAACCAGCCTTCACGACCAACACCTGGTTTTGAGGCCCAAACCGGGAAACCAGCCGTCCATCGCCTAAGTTTTGTGGCCCAAACTCAGAAACCCGCCAGCGCCCAGGTTTTGAGGCCCAAACCTGGAAACCGTCCTCAGCCTGAGTTTTGTGGCCCAAACTCGGCAAACCCGTAGCACCCAGGTTTTGTGGCCCAAACCTGGAAACCGTCCATCAATGGTTTTTTCTGTGGCTCAACCACCAAACTGAGCCGTAGAAGGGATGCACCGCCCGTGCACCTCATCCACACGCAAGTCTTCGCTCGTCACTGTCCTAGGCTGTCAGCCACCATAGCTGATCCTCAGGCCACCGGTCCCTCATTCCAAGCCTCACGTCCGTCCTTCACCGCTCCCGGTCCATCGACACAGCACGTCTCTACTTGACCTTCACCTTGCCTTCGATCACTGTATCCGTGCTCAACACCTGCATAACACAAGCCAAAGAACATGCGCATCAAACCAGTGGACAATCACTCATCACTCGAGACTCGGCATACACCCATGTATCCGCAATCTCCGCCTTGATGAGTGCATTGTCAACTACCAACACAAATCATAATGGAATAGAAGAAGCAGGAAGAAGGAGAAGTAGAGAACTCGACCAAATGACCCAAAAGCGTGGCAAAGCCGAAGAAGGTCAAGTGAAAAGAGCAAGACAACTTGGTCCCCAAAGACATGGGAAACGGCTCGACGCAACCAAGCAAAGCAAAGCTAGCCCTCAAGAAGAGGTAGAACAGGCTCAACACCGCTAGCAGCAAAGCTCGACACCAATTGAACTATCAGTTGACAATCAAGCAAAATAGAGCTAGCCCTCAAGAAGAGGCAGAGCGGGCTCAACACCGCTAGCGAGAAAGCTCGATACCAACTGAAAGAATGTCAACTAAAAAGCAAAAGAGCTCGATACCAACGAAGAGCATATAGGCAAAGTTGCTAGTCCCTCAAGAAAGAGGCAAAGGCTCAACACAACTAGCAACCAAAAATGCTCCAAACCAATTGGAGGCAAAGGCTCAACACAACTAGCAACCAAAAAATGCTCCGAACCAATTGGAAATTCCTCAGACAAAATGAGAAAACTCCCCCTCCAATAGTGCACACCCCCTTATGATTTGACAAATTTCTCCCCCTTAGTTAATAATGCACTATCAGGGAAGCTCCTCCCTTCCAAAATGCATATGAATCAAAAATGCAAGTTAGCAGCTTCAGGAATATAGTCGATAGAACGAAAAGATGCTCTCAAAGTATAACTCCAATGACTCAACAGTAAGCATACATGCCAGCAAAGGCTCAAGCTGATCACCAAATACGAAATATGAACATATGAGCAAAGTGAGCAGTTTTGGCCAAAAAGGTATTCACCATCAAAATAGCACTAAACATGTATAGACAGGAAGTCAAACAAGTGCTAAACATGTATACAAGGTGAACTACCCCTAGCAAAGTTCAATCATCATGCTGCAGAATGAAACATATACTTGTGATTTCAGATTTGAATCGGAGTTGCAGCGGTGAAATTACACAAGTTCAAAATTCAGCATGTGATTGCGAGAGGTTGAAGGCTTGTCATTGACTAACTTTTCAACCGAGCTAAGCCTATGCAGAAGCAATCAGAAGCTTAAAGTGTCGGTTTTGGTCATACACTACACGGCTCAAGTTTAACTCAAAGTGCAATGAGAAACAGTCTCGATACCGTGTTGTGTTGACAAGCAATCCCATCTCGATCTTTCCAATTCACTTAATCTTGGTTCAATTTTATGATAGAATATGAACATACCAAGCAAGTGAATGATTCAGAACTAGAGACATATCAACCTAGCATATATGAAAAGCACAAGTGAATTCAACACATTCTACCCATGCTAGTTGCATATCTCAATGGTGAACAATTTTCAAATTTTATGTTCATTAAGCAAGTTTACCATTCATAAAATAGCTCAGCTCACAACATGTATCAGTGATCAGAAAGAGCATAAGCTACAAGCATCATCATAGCATCAGAGCATACTATATAGAGCATAATCACATTCTAAAGATTATATACATGAAGCTCGAATGCAAATGCATGATGAAATGCAAAGATTAACAAAAACAAAAAGAGAGTCAGTCAAAGATACAATATCCAAAATGTTTCCCCCATCTAAAAGGGGAAACACACACCAAGCTCACCTCTCAACCTTGCAAAAGTTGATTGGTCCAAAGGCTTGGTAAAAATATCAGCCAACTGATGATGAGTATCGACATGGCGAAGGTCGATATCACCCTTCTCATAATGGTCTCGCAAGAAATGAATGTGCACATCAATGTGTTTGGTCTTAGAATGCAGCACGGGGTTCTTAACAACGCTAATAGCACTCGTGTTGTCACAAAGCAAAGGAACACGAGAAAAGTTCAGACCAAAATCACGCAAAGTGGCCATCATCCAAAGCAACTGGGAACAACAGCTAGGCAGCAACATACTCAGCCTCTGTTGTAGACTGGGCGACGCTAGACTGCTTGCGAGAAGACGAAGATACAAGAGAAGAACCAATAAACTGACAATTCCCAGAAGTGGACTTGCGATCAAGTCGGCAACCAGCAAAATCGGCATCAGAATAACCGCAAAGGGAGAAGGTGGAGGAAGGAGAATACCAAATCCCAAGCTCTGGAGTGAAGCATAAGTACCTCATAATGTGCTTGACTGCCTGACGGTGAGAGGTGCGTGGCAATGACTGAAATCGCGCGCAAAGACACACCACGAACTGGATGTCCGGGCGTGTCGCCATCAGGTACAGCAGCGATCCGATCATACTTCGATACTCCTTCTGTTCCATAGCTTCTCCATCCACATCCGCATCCAGGGCCGTCGTGGTCGACATGGGTGTTGGAAGAGGCTTGGCCTCACCCATATCAAACTTCTTCAGGATGTCCTTGGTATACTTGCCCTGGTGCACAAATGTCCCTCTCGGGATTACTTGATTTGCAACCCGAGAAAGAATGTCAACTAGCCCATCATGCTCATCTCAAACTCTACTCTCCTAATAGATCTGCAAACTTGGCAACCAAAGCGTGAGAAGACCAACCGAAAATGATATCATCCACGTAAATCTGAACCAAGAGAGTGTCATTGCCTGCTTGAGGAAAAAGAGCTTTTTCTACACATCCTTATAAAACCCCTAGCAAGCCAAAAAGGTTTTAACCTATCATACCAGGCTCTAGGGGCTTGTTTCAAACCATATAACTTTGTGAAGTTTAAAAACATGGTTTGGAAACTTGGATTTTCGAAACCCGAGGGTGTGTTTCACATACACCCTCTTCTTCTATGTAGCCATTTAAGAAGGCACTCTTGAATCCATTTGAAAAAGTTTTAAAAAAACCTTTGGATGCAGCCAAGCCAAGAGTATCCTAATTGCCTCCAAACGAGCTACAGGAGCAAAAGTCTCTCATGTCTATTATCCCTCCTTCTGACTATACTCCTGGGCTACAAGTCTGCTTGTTCCACATAATGTGGCCATCATCTCCTTGTTTGTTTTTGAAAACCCATTTTGTACCAATAGGGGTCACTCAGGAGGAGGTGGAACCAAAACCCAAACCCGATTTCTTTCAAATTTTCTAACTCCTCATACATGGCATTAACCCAATCAGGATCAGATAGCAGGTCCAACATCTCGGGGTTTCAAAATCAGCAACAAATGCATAATGAGCAAAGTGAGAGATTTGTTGTGACCTTGACCAGTGACCGTTCGTTCGATGCCGCCAATCATCTATTGAGGCGGGTGTTGGCACTGAATGTGTCGTGGCGCCTCCCGAGCTGAAGAAATCTCCCCCTCAACAGCAGCTGGTGCCTCCTCGGGTACAAAAGGTACATCCCGAGTTGGCGGATCCCACGACCCCAAGTAGTCGACGAAGAGGGGTTGGGGCCGTGAGTCGTCGTAGTAGAAGCCGATGCTTGCGGCACAGCAGGTGGAGGTGGTGCTGGATCATCCATCCCTTCAGCACCCTCGTCCTCGTCATCAAAAAAAGGCTCACAAACCTCATGATCACCTGCACGCTCAAACGAGAACAAACCATGGTCTCATCGAAGGTGACATCGGATGTCTCCATGACTCGGTTAGTATCAAGGTTAAGTACACGATATGCCGGAGTATGAGTGCCATAACCCAAAAATACACTGTCAGAAGAACGAGACTCAAATTTGTCCAGGTTGCCTTTCTTAAGTATAAAACATGGCAACCAAAAACTCTAAAATAACTCACCTTGTGCTATTTTCCAAAACGCAACTCATAAGAAGTCTTTTTCAAGAAAGCTCTCAGAAAAATGCGATTGGAAATATAGCATGCAGTGTTCATAGCTTCGGCCCAATATCGCCTAGGAGTCCTATGCTCATCGAGCATCGTCCTGGCCATCTCTACAAGGGTCTGATTTTTCCTCTCTACAACACCATTTTGTGGCGGTGTGTAGGGGGAAGAAAACTGATGCTCCAAACCCAAAGAGTTACAAAAACTTCTCAAAGTTCGAATTCTTAAACTCGGAACCATTATCACTTCTAATACCTCGCATCGAGTTCATAGGGAACTCATTCTGAAGACGCAAAATCAGATTGCGAGCAAAAGAGAAAGTCTCAGTTTTCTCAGCTAAAAAGAAAACCCCTGAATATCTCGAAAAGTCATCCACAACAACAAGCACATACCACTTCCCACCAACTGAGCTCACCCGAGCCGGATCAACAAGGTCCATATGCAAAAGCTCTCCAGGGCGCTTAGTCATGACTTGGTTCACAGGATGGTGGGGAGCGGCAACCATCTTCCCATGTCTACAAGAATGGCACGAGATCCTTCTCCATAGATAACTTGGGCAATCCTCGGATTAGGCCAAGTGAACTAAGCCTTGCAAGCAAGTCGAAGCTCAGGTGACCAAGTCTGCTATGTCACTTCCAAAGATCAGAGGAGGAAGGACCAGCCAAAAGACAACGAGAAATGCCAAAAGACTCCGAGAAATTCGCACGAAAGACTTTCCCAAAGGGCGAAATCAGACATACAAGATTGCCCTGAGGATCCAAAATACAACTGAGATTCGGTTTAAAACAAATCTCATAGTCATCATCAAAGAGTTGTGAAATAGAAAGAAGGTTAAAATGCAAGTTAGAAACAAGAGCAACATCGCGCAACACAAAGTGCTCATTAACTCGCACTGACCCACGAGACAACACTTTAGCTTTGCTATTGTCGCTGAAGGTGATAAATTCCTTTCCGACGACTGGACTAAGACTGGAGAACCACTTGGCATTTCCGGTCATGTGCCTCGAACAACCGGAATCCACCAACCAAACGTTCTCCAATCGTTTTACCTACATCAATAAAAAGACATAGGGTGAGCAAACGGTCCAACACTGGGGTAAGTAAAATGGGATTTATACCAGTGTTGGGTCGGCTGCTCAAAAGAATGGTTAGTAGAAAAACCATTCCTAGCACGCCTATGGGGAAAGCGATCACGACGCATAGGAAAATGTGGTCCGCTAAGGGAAGAGCGTCCATCGCGATAATCAACACGCGGTGGGGGAAAACGCTCAACTATAAAGCCACCGCCACGGGGTCCATAGCCCACAACTGCAGGCTCCCGCCGGGCATGACCTCCTCGCGGCCTAGGACCTTGAGGCACTGTACCTCTAGGCCTAGTAGCTCTCCTCTGAACATTCGGCAGATGTACATCATGAAAAGGATGGTACATGTCCGCATTGTTCATCTCACTGGCACGGCGCTCCTCTCTCTTACGCCTGAAGAAAAACTCCCTCAAGTTCCCATCTCTCCCACAGTGCTCACAATGGTACCTCACCGCTCTCATAGGGGGTTGTTGGTACTCACGGTAGTGGGTATGGATCACCTTGCCTTTCTGTGGCATAAGCTTCTCTTGGATAGGTGGCATGGTGTCCAACTTGTTTTTTAGGTGGTTGGGCTTGGGATGCCATGTCTGTTTCTTGGGTGGAGCTCTCGGAGGTTCAACAAACACCCCATCCTTGGTGTTAGGCTTAAGAGGCTCTTTGGATGGAATTTTGGTCAGCTTGGGAGTAGTGGTGGAGTTGGGCTTCTCACTTGGGTTTAAACCACTTGACTCTCCAATCTTACCAAAAGAGTAAGCACACTCAACACCCTGAGCAAAACCTACACCTGGACCTCCTGCAGCACGCTTGAATTGAGCTATCATCATCCAAAGCTGCGGCTCACCACAAGACACCCATGACAAGATGGTCCGAAGGTATGTGTTTTCTTCCTCGGTTTGCATCTTTTCATGCTTCACATTGGCTATCTCCATCTCCAAGCCCTCACACAAAGCACACCTAGCCACAAAAGTGCTACCCGAGCTGGCCTTCTCAAGAGACACAATCTTGGAATTCTTCTCTGCCAACTCGGACTGCAAGCCTGCACAAGACTTGCACGCACCAAGCACTGAGGATCTAGCCCTAAGCTCATCCACTTCTCCAACCAAGGCAACATACTTCCCCTCAAAGTGAGAAGGTCAGTCATGTGCCTGGAGCACATCTCACACTCGTCCTCCTCGGACACAACAACGGTGGACTTGACAGATTCAAGTTCCTTCACCGTATCCTCCCACTTCTGCCTAAACTCCTTCTGCTCTCTAGCAGCACGCCTAAGCAGCTTATCTTGACTAAGAAGGGCGGCGGTAAGTTTCTCGACCTCAGTAGAAAGCTCGTTGGGGGTCTGAGATACCTGGGAGGTGTCGTCGTCGTCGTCGTCGTTCCAAGGGGTATCCTCCAGCTAGCTGTCGACCTCCTTGCCGAGGGCCATGGTACAAAAGCCCTCGTTGTTGGCGAAGAAGTAGAGGTCGTTTAGCTTGCCCTCGATCTTCTTCTTCTCGGACTCGTCGTCGCTTGAGGAAGCAGAGTCATCATCCGAGTCGCCGACGTCACTGAGCGTGGCGAAGAAAGCACGCTGCTCAGCCTGGGACTTCTCCAAGTACTTCTTCTTGATGTACTCCTTGTTGAAGCCGCCCTTCCGCTTGTGCTTCGTGGGGACGTACTTCACCTTGTGCTTGCCGAAGTCGTACTTGTGGCCACGATCGCCCTTGCCTGCCACATGCTTCTTCTTCTTTGGGCAGTTGGCGATGAAGTGGTCCGGATCACCACACTCGAAGCACCCAGCGCGTCCTCCTCCACGACATCGGTTCATGCGGTTGTTGTGGAACCGCGAGAACCAGTTGGCAAGCAAAGCCAACTCGTCGTCTCCCATGAACTCCAGCTGCTCCTCTGTGACAGAAAGAAGAGAGGAAAGTGCAAAGCCTCCAGAGGGGTTAGCAGAAGAGCCAGAAAGCAAAGCCATCAACGGGCCAGAAGGATTTTCATAAGAAGCCCTTGCCATGGCATCAATCTCACTGGACTTGAGCTTACTAAAGAGCTCATCGCACGTGAGGGTCTCATAGTTAGGCGAATCGATGATCGCCTGAACGTTGGAATCCCACACCGACCGATCAAGAGTATGGAGTAGCTTTAGAGCTCTCTCATGATCGTCGAAAGGCAACAGCTCCATGTTAGCCCTCATCCTGTTGACAATCACCTGAAAGCGAGCGAATAAACTCTTTATGCTCTCGCCAGGCATGTGTCGAAAGTTCTCATACTCTCGCTTGTGCGACTCGTAGAGACGGGTTTTGACTTGAGTGGTGCCCTCATGAAAACGCATGAGGGTAGCCCAAATCTCCCGAGCCGTAGCGAGGTGAGAAACGCGATCAAACTCCGTCATGCTCAAACATGAGAAAAGAGCATTATGGGCTCGACTATTGGCATCGTGCTCATCGATCTAATGCTGAGTAGCACGAGCAACCAAGACCACGTAATCTGCAGAGCTGCAAATATCCCAGATGGAAGCACCCAAACTCTGAAGATAGGCCGACATGCGTATCTTCCAATACGCATAGTTCGTCCCATCAAAGAACCGCGGTTTGCCAAAGCCACGATCCATGTCGCCTTCTGTGGATCTAGAACCGGCTAAGGTGGAAGATCCTTAACCCGCTCTGATACCAATTGAAGGACCGAGAATGCAAAAGCAAGGCGACCAGAGGGGGGGTGAATGGGAGCCTAAAAAATTTCTCTCGAAACTTTGGTCTTTGTCCCAAAAATCAACCTCCAAAAGTTCTGAGCGAAACGTGATGCCCACGACCCTTGGAAGAGGGTGGATGATCCCTAGGATCACAGCGAGGCACCACAAAGCAAGAGCGAACCAAACACCAAAAGCACTGACTCAAGTTCGACCCCTAAAATCGACTCCTGAACGTAGATAGAGAGCTACGTTGAGAAGTCTCCAAATACCTATGCTAACAAGTAGCAAAGATACCTAGAGAGGTTACTTGGTCAACTCTAGGGCCAAACGAGAAGTCCAGAAACCAAGCGAAGAAGCTGGGAGATAAAACACACTAAAACTCAACACTCAGCCAACTCGCGGACTGTCCGGGGTTCAGACCGCGGACTGTCCGCTGGCCAAAAGAGCAAAACAGCAACTTTGCTGAAACGGCTCTGTACAGTCCCGGACTGTCCACGGGTTGCAACGGCGGACTGTCCGCCGGTCAACCTGGACACCAACAGCAGAGACTCGCGGACCCTGATCTGGCCATGTCCCCGACGCGCGGACTATCCGCGGGGTGGGTGGTGGACTGTCCGCGACCACCCAGTTAGGGCGATTTTGGTCGCCCTCAACTCAAATCCCTTCAAAATCAAACCAAATCAAAATCCCTTGTTCCCAAACTTGGAGAGGGTGATCACGAGGTAGTTAGGAGACTATCCCCAAGAAATCTTCCGCTCAAATCAACTCAATCAACGGGAAATCGAAGGGGAAGGTGTATGAACAAAAAAGCGCCACGAAAATTGAATCGACCCGATCTACTTGCTCATGAGGAGTTAGATGAATTCCTTCGTTGGAAATGATCTCCTCACTATAAAGAACAAGTTGATTCATGTGGATTTCAAAAAGACAAAGTACAGAGGGAGATCGAGTGATGGGAAAATCACGGAGAAACGAAGAACGCGAAGAACAAAAGTCAAAACGTGAATCAAGACATCGATCTGCAACCGTGTGGCTACCACACACTACAACAGTGAGATTACGGTCTCACTTCCTCAAAATCTCATGAACACAGAGGTATGGTTCTCTGTGGATCTCAGTTGCTACAGCAGGCGATTGGGAGAGCAGGAAAACCTAGATGGCAAAGAGCAAATGACTGAGATAGTTTGGGAGGTGGGTGTCTCCCCCTACTTAACCTAATTCTAATTCCCACTCTACCCCTAACTAATTACAGAGAGAACCAGCTAAACCCTAAGGTTATTCTGGACCAACTCATGGTAGGTGGTGATCCGACGGCCACGCCCGCACAACTAGTAGCATTGCCTCGACGCAACTGTTGATGGTCCTTAAACACTTGTTTAACCATCAACATTTTACCCAAAAATTTAACAAAAAGGCATGAAAAGTAGTCAAATAAGTTTCAAACTAACCAAATTCCACAAGTCCATAGATTTTTATTTGAATGCAAGATTTGGACCAAATTTGGAGAATGGACCCACCAGGGGCCGAGCCCACTCACCAGGGCCCATTTGGGCCCTAGTGGGGTGGCGCCCGCCACCCCTAGATGGCGCCCGCCACCAAGGAGAGGCCCAAACTCTCCCCTGCCACGTCACTGATCCGTGTGACCACCCCAGGGCCAAATCTTAGCCCTTGGTCACTAGGTCGGTGGCATCGGAGGGCTAAGAAGAGATGTCACGTGGATCATGACCTAATTGCCCATGTGACAGTTAACTGGACATGCAACCGACCTTGGAACCGCCTTGGAGGAGTCCCTGGAGACCGTAGGATCAATGACGGTGCATCCAAGGGCCAGGGGGTGGCGGCCGCCACCTAGGGCTGGCGCCCACCACTAGGGTTTGCCCTAGGTCAGTTGGCCGCCCCCTATAAGTACCCCCCTCACTCACTTGGGCTATAAATACCCCCCCTGGAGGTGTCACTTCATTCGTACAAGGAAAGGAAGGAAGAAGCAAAGCAAGGCTAAAGCTAGAGAGCTAATAGCTTAGGATTTAGCCAAGCTTAGGCAAATAGGTAGCTAGTAGAGCAAGGCATCCTTGCCTCATTGCCCTCGCGGAAGCGCTGCTCAAGGCTTAGCTCAAGAGTAGAAGCGTGCGAGTAATCGGTCCTGGAGTTGGGAAGAGTCTTCCTTCATCTCCAGTTCTGGTTTTGCTCTTGTAACTCAAGCAGTTTACTATATTCTAGTTCATCATTTCAAGTATTACTTTATTCTACTTGCCAGTATTGAGTAGTATACTTGATTGATTGCTTGAGTACCTAACTATCCTACATTTCAATTCACTTAGCCATAGTAGTTAATCTCTAGTGTGCTTAGTGTTTGATCTTTCCAATAGGTTGCTTAGTTAGTTTAGTGTTTATCTTATTAAGTCAAGTATTTGCTCTGACGTCCGCAAGGGTGTCTCTATTCTAGGCCAGGGTAGAGATAGAATATAATTAGGCATGGTGCTTAGTTATAGACTTACCTTCAGATACGGCTAGACCCCCGGATAGCTGTGGTAGCAAGCAGGTGGTGACAACCTTGTGCGCCTTGAATTCCACCACGCAGTTGGTCTAGTTTAACAGTAAGGCTCGTTGTGCTAGCGTTCAACCTAAGTCAGTGGTAAAGGCTAGTACGCCTCGGTACTTGAGAAGATAGGAATAAAACTATACTTGGTTGCTTATTTGGCATTTGCCTATCTTGCTTCGTAGTTATCTAGGAGTAGTTATTAGTTATTAGTTAGTTATATTAGTTATCCTTAGTTATCTTTTCCCCCTATCTACTATCCATCCACCTTACCTTAACCATTCATTTCATCCTTACCTATCCACTCATAAATTCTTTCTAGCCTTTCGTGTCCTCTCTTCTCTTCTTTCCTTTTCCCTTTCTTATTCTTCGACTCTCATCCCCTCCTTGACTTGACTCATACACCACCCTAGCCTTCCTTTGGGATTAAATAAATCGACACCTGGTACTCCCAGGTGAAGTGCTACTATGATAGTTCTGTGCGCTTGCAGAATCTCCTCTAGGTAGATTGCAACCTCTCCAGCTAGCTCCTACTAGTGTCGGGATTGACAACCCCATTTGACATTAGTAGATAGCTGCTTTAGCTTCTCTCCTTTAGGTATAGTGACTGGACTTGCTACAAGCATTTCTGGCGCTGTTGCCAGGGATAGATTCCATAGTATACTCCTAGTAACAACGTTAGCAAGTGTCAACAAGCATTTCTGCGCCGTTACCGGGGATAGTTGCTTAGCTCTATCTTTAGTGAAGTTAAGAACTACCAACAGCAACCTCACCGATTGCCGCCACGTGCCGCCACCGCTTTGCTTGTCCATTTCATGGACTCCGTCCCCAGTTTTGAGGCCCAAACCGGGAAACCAGCCTTCACGACCAACCCCCGGTTTTGAGGCCCAAACTGGGAAACCAGCCGTCCATCGCCTGAGTTTTGTGGCCCAAACTCAGAAACCCGCCAGTGCCCAGGTTTTGAGGCACAAACCTGGAAACCGTCCTCAGCCCGAGTTTTGTGGCCCAAACTCGACAAACCCGTAGCACCCAGGTTTTGTGGCCCAAACCTGGAAACCGTCCATCAATGGTTTTTTCTGTGGCTCAACCACCAAACCGAGCCGTAGAAGGGATGCACTGCCCGTGCACCCCGTCCACATGCAAGTCTTCGCTCGTCACTGTCCCAGGCTGTCAGCCACCACAACTGATCCTCAGGCCACCGGTCCCTCAGTCCAAGCCTCACGTCCATCCTTCACCGCTCCCGGTCCATCGGCACGACACGTCTCTACTTGACCTTCACCTTGCCTTCGATCACTGTATCTGTGCTCAACACCTGCACAACACAAGCCAAAGAACATGTGCATCAAACCAGTTGACAATCACTCATCACTCGAGACTCGGCATACACCCATGTATCTGCTTGTACTACCGACCTTATGGAGGTACTACCGGTAGGCCAAAAATGGCCAAACACAGAGAGGTTGCAAACTTCTTGAGAGCACTTATGAAGAATCATCTACTATATGTTGCATCCCACTTATAGTCGAATTTCCTATTTACTCAAGATAGATTGAAAAATAAGTTTTAAACTTCTTGAGAGATACTTGTTGAACTGATGACGCTTCTCTTTCATCTTCTTCATTTAGAGGAATGCTTGTCATGATTAAGAGTAGATATCCCTCGAGCATAGCCATTCTTGGGCGTGTGACTTGACTCCATACAAGTGATATGAAGAAATCCCAAACGTGTCAAGTCACTTTAATAAATATTGTTTCTAGGAATGTTGATCCTCCACTCAATGTAATCTTCAAGCTTGATTGATCCTTCGACTAAATGCAAGTACTTTCTTCACCCTAGCTTGGTTCTTCGGTCGTCAAGCCATCACTTGCCCTCACCCTAGCTTAGTACCTCAAGACTCTTTCCTTGCTATCTTCACCATCTCAAGCCATTCACCACACTTCTTTTTGAATCCTTTATTAGCACACACATGAACCATGATTATCCCACTATGATAGCCCTTTTTCATCAATATCTTTCTTATTGTTATCAAGTGCTTGTGACGTGACTTTCATACAACAATGCATCATTTGGGCTTAGCATATCATTCCATGTACACTAAGCATATGATAGCCTTTTATCAATATCATCCTCATTGTTGTCTTGTGCTTGTGACATTGATTTCATACAATATCCATCATTTTGGCTTTGTATTTCATTTCAAGTACATAGTGAGATAATCCTTTTCCTGTGTCACACTTAGCAAACACATTAATATTTAATCAACATTGTCATCAAGTCATCCAAAATCAGCGTAAGTGCTCATGCACTTTAATCTCTCCCTTTTTGGTGATTGATGACACCTGATGTAACACCCCTGGTGTTTAATCTGTAATTAACTTGACATATCATCATTATCATCATTAAGCATCCTGATCATGATTTCATGTGTATGCATTTGCTAAGTGTATCATTTTATGTGAAGTACCTCTATTGCAAAAACCCTAAAAGCCCTAACCTTCCTATAGGGGCAAAACTGTAATTTCACCTCTGTGGCTATGCTTGGTGTATTTCTTGTTCCTTTGGTGTCTTGAAGTTTTGTTGTGTTGACCAAAGTTCAAAAATTAAAATCAGATTTCAAATTCCTTTGCAAAACCTGATTTCCAAAACCCTGGATTTTATCCCTCTTTTTGTAATTCAAAAATTATTCAAAATTTGGGGTTGGTCCAAAAAGCAAAGTTGTAGATCTGCTCAAGATAAACAACTTTGGTATTTACAAATTTTCAAGTTGCAGAACAAAGTTTGGAGTTATTTCAAATTCATTCAAACTCCAACTTTTGTCCCCTTTTTGGTTTTCAAAATTAGTTTGAAAACTAATGAGTTTCAGAAGAAGTGTAAAATAGCAAAGTTGTAGCTTTTGATAAGAGGAACAACTTTCATATTTACAGATTTTCAAGTTTCTATATAAAATCAAAAGTAATTTTGAATTGATTCAAATTCCAAAAAGTGTTCCCTTTGCTGTTTTCAAATATAGTTCAAAAACTATTTGGAATTGAAAATGTTCATATTGACAAAGTTGTAGATCTCTTTTTTCTGAACAACTTTGGTATTTTGAGTTTTTGCTGCACAGTTCAATTTTTGAGTGTAATTTGCAAAATACAGAAAGTCAAACCCTACCCTAGCTACTGTTCTTCTTCTCCGGTAGGGGGGGGGACCCGGCCGCGCGCCCTCGCCGGGTTGGCGTTTGCCGCGTGTCCGAAGCTCCTTCGCCCGAACCAACTCCACGCCGATGCTCAGCGCATCATGCGCACGCGAAACGTCCCCAGTTGACAATGCTACCGGCCCTAACGCCCGCAGCACCTTGCCGCCGCGTGTTCGCCGCCGGCGAGCACAGCGCCGGTCCCTGCAAGCCAAACCAGCTGACTTCTGGCCTCGCATCGATTGCGCACGCTCCGTGTGATCTTATCCGCGCCAGAATACGCTCCGCCAGCCTCTTGCGCGACTATAAAAGGCCCGACGAGGTCGCCGGAGTAGAACTCATCTCGCCACCGTCGCCAGAGCAAGCCAGTGCCTCCGCTTCCCTCCCAGCTAGCCCTAAAGCTCCGCCGTGGTCTCACGCGCTTCACCGCCCCTCAATTTGGTCGCTCCCGCTCCATTCACCCGGCGTAGCTCGCCGTTGTCATCTCCGGCGAAAAACCCGGTGAGCTCGGATTCGGGAAATCCTTCCTCTCCGGCCTTGATCATCCTCACTGACCCCGCATCACCTTCCTCACTCCTTTGCGCCTCTGCCTGACCCTTGCGGTCGCTTGTGTCGCGCAGGGTCGCCGACGTCGACGATCGCCGCCGCGAGCTTTCCGACGGTCGCCGTCGACAACCTCCCTCCGGTCCATCCCTTCCCCGCCGAGCAGCCTAATCAACGCCGGTGAGCTCCTGTTGCCTTCCGTGCCCTCGGTTCGCGCCGCGGAGTGCCCGCAGTGGCCGCCGTAGCAGCGCGCCGCCGTCGGTCGCCGGAGCGCGCGGGGGAGATAACAGTGCCCCTTTCTTTTTCAGATTTATGTGAATAGTGTCCAAATTTCATATTTTGTGTGATTTTCTGTGTGATGCTTCAAAAATTCTGAAAATTGAGGATAGACTCTTGTACCCTGAAGTATTTTATAAAAATATAAAACTTGACCTTTCTGCAAAAATTTGAAAATGAAAAATCTCCATTTAATTAATAAATGGATGGTTTTGGATTTTTAGAAAATAATTTATAACTCCAAAAATTATGAGATAAGTTTTTGTGAGCTTCTTATGCCATGACAAGTCTCTGGTGAAATTTTGAAGTCTTTTGGAACAAGTTGATTTTGGGCATTTATTTTAATTCCTAAATAGTGACTTTGTTAATTAATCTCTAGATTTAATTGGGCACCTTAATGACCTCCAAAAATTATGAAATTTGTTTTGCCATATACTTGTACCATAATGAACTTATGAGATTAATTTGGTAATTTTTGGAGCACCTTCATAAAATGACCTTTTTAGATAATTAAGAAAAATAGAAAAGTCATTAGGGTTTGGTGTTGAATGTCTTATGATGTGACTTTTGGATTGATTGATGTTCATAGACCCCTACCCCTTGGTCTATGATGTTTGTGGTGTCTTGCTATGTCCATGCTTAGGTTTAGTGAAGGTTGTCTAGAAAGGTTGACTAATGTTGCATAAAATGATGAGTCATTTCATGTCCTTTGTTAAACACCACTTACTCTCTAAAAGTTATACCCTAGTTGTGTCCTTTGCACTTTGTTCATGCTAGCATACTCATGTGCATGCATCATTGCATTCGTATAGTTACCGAAGGAGGAGTCAAGGTCGAGACCGCCGCCAACGAACCAACTCCCGAGGCGATCCCGGACTCCGATCTCTGCACCCCTTTTCCCGAGTCTGCCGTCTTCGCTCTTCAAGGCAAGCCCCGGTGCATCCAACCCTTTCCTTGGATTTATAAAATGTTTCCTTAATGCTTTTGAGTAAATTACTGCATTAGGTTTATAGGAGTTGAGTGCTATCCTAATTGGTGCATTATCCACCTTGACTACTGATATACCCGATACCCGCTTTTCAAAAGTATTTGAAAAATGCTTAGCAATGCTTATTAGACTTTGCAATAAAAATGCCAATTTCAAAAGTGTGATCACCTTAAGGAACTTTATGGGAATTTGGCTTTACTTCTCGACTGTTGGCTAAGTATCTGATCCGTACTTAGTTAATGGCGAGAAGAGGTTGTCCGCGTGTACGGTGTTGTCATGTTGTAGTCCCAGACTCAACAGTTGACACCGACCGGGACAGGTTTGAAAAACTGACAGGACTATTACTCTTGGGTGAGATATGACCAAGGTGTAGTTTCTGGCTGGAAAATAGGGACCATCCGTATGATGGCCTGCTGGTCAAGACTTGTAACTATTCACATACTACGGAAAGCTCTGGCTCCGAGAAATCCTTGATTGAGGCCGACAACCGCGCACTGGGAGTGGAGAGATGGCGGAAGTAGCATGTACCCACGTGGGTTAGAGGCCCGGATTGGAGTGGTGTACTGTACTTCCGGGTGGCGTAGGACCGGTCTAATCTTGGAGGAATCGTGGTAGACGAGTTGGCATATGCAAGCTTGGGTGCTACATATGCAGTGTGGATAGGGATCCTCAGCTGAGTATTATTTATCCGGATTAACGTTGCTCCTCGGTTATGGAGACTTGGTCCACTGACTGCCAACGGAGAGTGGTTCTCAACTAGGAATGTTTTGGAATGTAAAATGAACCATGAATGATGAAGAACTGAGGAATACTTGAACCTTTCAAAAAAATAAACAAGTTTTACAAAGTGCTTTTTCTGCAAACAGGACCTGTACTCTTGGGTTAGAGGCCCGAGGTGCACAAGTACTCTTGGGTTAGAGGCCCAAGGGTGCTGTTGTTGCAGAAAAACTCAAAAATGCTTTTCTGCAAAATACTTGATCTTGCTAAAGCCTTACCTTGACTACCCTAAGCCTCTCATTCCTGAGTCTTCTCCTTTTTCTTTAGACGGTTAAGTCTTGTTGAGTACCCCAGTACTCAGGGTTTGTTACCCATGCTGCAGGTATGCCTGAACACCCGATGTGTCTAGACCCCTGCTGTGTGACCTTCGTTCAGGAGGAGGCCGATGAGGCCGAAGAATAGATGTGCACCCTCGGGCTGGGTGAAGTATCTTTATGTTGTTGAACTCTGCTACGTTGTCTATTTTGAATTGTCAGAACATGGTCTGTAATAACCGTACCTTAAATTCTATTTGGAACTCCGGTTTGTAAAACTATGGTTATTTAAGTCTTCCGCTCTTTATTCCGATGTTATTTGTAAAATTATGAAATGCTGTAACCGATTTGTGAGATGATCCTGCGGACAATGGGCGCTGATGTAGCCCGGTGGCGAACAGGTCTTAATCACATGGAACATGGGTTCGGCTGTCAAAGAGGTTGACAGGGACTAGTGGGCCATGGGATTAGGGCCGTTCCGTCACAGAGTGGTATCGGAGCATCTCACTTTAACGTTGCAGTGTTCTTTTGCGAAAACTTCAAAAGTTTTTTGAGTCCAAACAAATTAAACTTGACTATTTTGAGTCCAAATTGCTTCTCTCATCTTGTCTCTCATATGACAACACTAGCTAGTGGACAACGTGTTTTAAGCCCTATATATGGTATGTATTGCATTGCCTTGTTCCGTAGGAACGATTCATGCATCATGTCATATTCACTAAAGTATAACTGAGTTCGTTGGGGTAGTATACCTACCTTTCTTGCTAGCCTTTCTCATCTATCTTCTCTTATCCAGACATGGCCATTATCAAGCGGACTGCTCGCAAGTCGACTGGACCGCATGGCGTGCCGCGTCACCAGCTGGCACCACGCGCAGGAGAGGAGACTGGTGAGTCTTCAAATGGACGTCGTTTTCCCCGACGCACCCGCAAGAATCTCAAGGAAGAAATCAAGAACCTGAAGGCTGAAATGGAGAACATGGAGCATGACTTCTACCTATCGCGCCTGGAGTTCTATGAGGCACGAGCTTCCCTGGAGCAGGCCAACCGGAACGTGGTTCGCGCTATCGAACAGCGCAATGAAGCTTGGGACCGCGAAGATAACACCAGAGCCGAGCTCCATGGACTGCAGCAGTACACAGCCCAGGTTGAACAGTTCAACGATATGCTTCACGAGGAAGTGCATCAGTTGTATGCTCAACTCCACCCCATGATACCTCCAGTCATGGAAGACCCTGAGGACGGAGTAGTGGAAGAACCCGAAGTGGAGCAAGTCCCAGAAGTGGACAACGAGATTGCACCCGCTGAGGATGTCCACGCTGAGGACGAGGACGAGGAGGAAGAGCCTGAGCTCATCCTCGAAGAAGAAGACGACGACGAGGACATAATCATCATCGATGAAGACTAGGCTCGTCGCTAGGAGATGGGGATCCCGTGTTCTGTACCACCTGCTTACCTAAAACCTTAGTCTAGGTTTGGGAGCGTTAGTTTGTTAAAGTCGAGTCGGTATCTTTCTTTCGTACCTTTTTCCCCTTATCAGTCAGTTGTCACCTGTCAGTTGTCTGTATCCGTCAGCTACCTTTGAATCAATGAAGCTTGTCAGTCAGTTGTTTTCAAAGCTCTATCTATGAATGCTAAGTTCTAAGTTGCTTAACAGATGCCTGTGAACACTCGCGCTGGAGCTGGAGGTTCCGGAAATGCCAACCTTCCCAATCCTCCACCAGTACCAGCCACTCTCGCAGATGCCATTGCAGCTTTGGCAGCCGCTGCTAACCTGATGGCTCAGAATCAGGGGCAGCAGAACATTGGTCACCGTGGTCGTCACGACGTCAACCGTGAGACTACCTATGCAGACTTCACCGAGACCCGACCACCGGTCTTTACTAAGGCCGATGAACCCTTAGAAGCTGATGATTGGCTCCGCACCATGGAGCAGAAGTTTGGTCTGATCAACTGCACCAATATTCAGAAGCCTCGGTTTGCTTCTCAGCAGCTTCGTGGACCAGCTAGTGCTTGGTATGCTAATCTGATAGCTGCCCAGCCTGAAGGTCATCAGTTGACCTGGGAAGAGTTCCGCACTGCCTTTCGTGCTCATCACATCCCTTCTGGATTGATGAAGATGAAGCTTGATCAGTTCCTGGCACTTCAACAGAGAAGACTCCACAGTGATGCAGTATGTGGGTCAGTTCAACCACCTCAGTCAGTATGCCTCAGAGTATGTCAACACTGATGAGAAGAAAAGGGATTGTTTTCTCAGAGGGCTACATCCTAAGATCCGCAGAAGCTTGTCCAATAACTTGACCGGTTCTTATCATGATGTTGTTGACCGGGCTGTTGCTTTGAAGAAAGCAATCGCCAGTACCAGGAAGAGAAGAAGAAGAAGAAAGCAGGGTCCAGCAGTTTCTCTGGCAATCACAAGCGCCAGAGAGTCATCTATCATCCCAGCCACCACCACCAAAATCGCCTACCTTATCCTCACCAGCAAGTGGTTGTCCGTACCGCGGCTACCACCCACAACGCCAACCAGCAGAGTGCCACGCAGCCGAACGCCCAGGTGTTCGTATATCCAATCCGCAAACAGCTTACAATCACCCCTGCTATAACTGCGGCCAGACTGGCCACTGGTCTCGTGATTGTCCGAAGCCCAAGAAGTATGCACAGAACTTTCAGAAGGGTCCTGGAGGACCTCATCAGCAGCAGCAGCACCGTGCCCCGCAGCAACACGCTCAGAAGGGCAAGTTCGTCAAGAAGCACGGGCAAGTCTACTACACCACCGTCAGTGACATCCCAGAGGGAGAGCCCGTCATGATCGGTAGGTTTCCCGTTGCCAACCATCCTGCAGTTGTGTTGTTTGATTCTGGTGCATCGCATTCCTTCATCAGTCGCACTTTTGTCATCAAGCATGAGATATCAATTGAAGATTTAAAAGAAAATTTCTGCATATTTTCGCCTGGAGGGCGTATAAGCACTAAGGAAGTGGTTCGCAGTATACCCGTAATGTTGGGGGAACATTCATTTCCCACCACTATGATAGTACTGCGTGATCAAGAGATAGATGTCATTTAGGCATGAATTGGATGTGTCAGTATAAAGCCATGATCGACATCCTGAATAGAGTTGTGAGAGTGGATATTCCTAACAGTACCTCCAAACTCCTTCTCCAACTTCCTATGCCTCAAAAACCAGCAGCCACTCAAATAAACACCACCTATGTTCTGGAGACCAGAGACATCCCCGTGGTCTGTGAATTCCCTGATGTTTTTCCAGAGGATTTACCTGGTCTACCTCCTGACCGTGATGTTGAGTTTGCCATAGAGCTAAAGCCCGGGACTGCTCCTATATCCCGCAGAGCTTATCGAATGCCTCCCAGAGAGTTGGCAGAGTTGAAGACTCAGTTACAAGAATTGTTGGACAAGGGTTTCATTCGCCCAAGCTCGTCTCCTTGGGGCTGTCCTGCAATCTTTGTAAAGAAGAAAGACAAAAGTCTCAGACTGTGCGTTGACTATCGTCCTCTCAACGAGGTCACCATCAAAAACAAATATCCTTTGCCTCGCATTGATCTTCTCTTTGATCAACTAACTGGAGCCAAGGTGTTCTCCAAGATTGATCTTAGATCTGGCTACCACCAAATAAAAATCGTCCAGAAGACATTCCTAAAACAGCTTTCACCACCAGATACGGCCTATATGAGTACTTGGTCATGTCCTTCGGTTTGACCAATGCCCCTGCTCACTTCATGTACCTCATGAACTCTGTTTTCATGCCAGAGCTTGATAAATTTGTGGTCGTGTTCATTGACGACATTCTTATCTACTACCCTGAAATCCCCGACTCGAAGATCACGTTCAGTATCTTCGTCTCGTCTCAGAGAACATCAGTCTCAAGCCAAGTTCAGTAATATGAGTTCTGGTTAGATCAGATACAGTTGTTGTTGTGTTTATTCGCGTGATGTGTCAGTGATCCCGGAAAAGTGGCAGATATTCTGGATTGGAAGCCACCTACCACTGTTCACAAGGTCCGCAGCTTTATGGGAATGGCTGGATATTATCGTCGGTTCATCCCAGATTTCTCAAGAATAGCCAAGCCTATCACTGCGTTGTTGAAGAATGATGTGAAGTTTGTCTGGTCACCAGCCTGTGAGCAAGCCTTTCAAACTTTGAAGAAACTGTTAACTACATCACCAGTGCTAGCCCAGCCGAAACATCGAGAAGCCCTTTGATGTCTATTGTGATGCATCTGGAACTGGTTTGGGCTGTGTGTTGATGCAAGAAGGTCGAGTAATCGCTTATGCCTCTCGGCAGCTTAAGCGACATGAGGAGAATTATCCCACTCATGATCTTGAGTTAGCAGCAGTAGTGCATGCCTTGAAGATTTGGCGTCATTATCTGTTGGGCAGTACCTGTAATGTGTACACTGATCACAAAAGCCTGAAGTATATCTTCACTCAAGAAGAGCTGAATATGAGACAAAGAAGATGGCTTGAGTTAATTAAGGACTATGATCTCGAAGTGCACTACCATCCAGGTAAGGCGAATGTGGTCGCCGATGCACTCAGTCGCAAGTCGCATTGCAATCATCTGATGATGAAACCCAATGTTTCTTCTCTATGTTATGAGTTAGAAAAGCTGGGTATTGAAGTGATTCCGCAAGGAGCTCTACATAATATCAGAATAGAGACCCCTATCAGAGAGCAGATCATCGCTGCACAGAAGGATAACCCTGGAATCAAGCACATTCTCGAAAAGGTCCAAGCCGGAAAGGCTAATTGCTTCAGGATTGATGAAGAGGGAGTGGTATGGTTCAAGAATCGGTTAGTAGTTCCTAAAGTGCCTGAATTGAGACAGTTAATCCTTGATGAAGCACACTTAACTAGATTCTCTATCCACCCCGGCAGCAACAAGATGTACCAGGACTTGAAACAAAGGTTCTGGTGGACAAAGATGAAGATCGAAATCGCTCGCTATGTCGTCGCTGTGATTGTGATGACTTGTCAGAAGGTCAAGGCTGTGCACATGAAGCCTGGAGGAGAGCTACAACCCTTACCTGTACCTGCCTGGAAATGGGACGATATCAGTATGGATTTCATAAATGGGCTGCCCAAGACCCAAAAGGGTATGATTCCATCTGGGTAATCGTGGATCGTCTCACAAAGCAAGCTCACTTCCTGCCAGTGAAAACCAGCTACACTGTTCCCACATATGCCGCTTTGTACAAAACAACATAGTCAAACTCCATGGCATACCCAAGAGCATCATCTCTGATCGTGGTACCCAGTTTGTCGCAAAGTTTTGGAAAGCGTTCCATACCTCACTTGGAACCAAGCTCTTGCATAGTACAGCATATCATCCACAAACGGATGGGCAAACTGAGCGAGTCAACCAAGTATTGGAGGATATGTTGAGAGCCTGTGTGCTCACCTTTGCAGATACTTGGGATAATTGTTTGCCCTTGGCAGAATTCTCATATAATAACAGTTATCAAGAAAGCATCAAGATGGCACCCTTTGAAGCACTGTACGGTCGTCGTTGTCGTACACCTCTTAGTTGGTCTGAACCTGGAGAAAGAGAACTCTTTGGAGTTGACCTAGTACAAGATATGGAAGAGAAAGTCAAGCAAATACAAGAGAATATGAAGATTGCACAATCTCGACAGAAAAGTTATGCTGACAAGAGACGTCGACCTCTGCAGTTTGAGATCGGGGATTATGTGTATCTAAAGGTCTCACCCACCAAAGGAGTCACTCGTTTTGGAGTTAAAGGGAAATTAGCACCTCGCTATATTGGTCCCTTGAGATTCTAGATCTAGATCGCTGTGGCAAGGTCGCTTACAAGCTGAGTTTGCCTGATCATCTTTCAGCAGTTCATAATGTGTTTCACGTCTCCCAACTCAAGAAGTGTCTCCGAGTGCCCGAGCATGTGGTTGAAGTTGAAGGTGTTGAGCTAGAACCTGATCTGTCTTACTCTGAGTATCCAGTTCGCGTGTTGGATCACAAAGATCGTGTTACCCGGAGGACTACCACAAGATGGTACAAGATCCAGTGGAACCAACACTCTGAAGAAGAAGCCACTTGGGAATCAGAAGACTTCTTAGCAAAGAACTATCCCGACTTTCTCAATACTCTGTAGATGTAAGTTTTGTCCTTTTCCTTCTTAAACGTGGAATCTCGGGGCGAGATTTCTTTTTAGGGGGGAGGCTGTAACACCCCTGGTGTTTAATCTGTAATTAACTTGACATATCATCATTATCATCATTAAGCATCCTGATCATGATTTCATGTGTATGCATTTGCTAAGTGTATCATTTTATGTGAAGTACCTCTATTGCAAAAACCCTAAAAGCCCTAACCTTCCTATAGGGGCAAAACTGTAATTTCACCTCTGTGGCTATGCTTGGTGTATTTCTTGTTCCTTTGGTGTCTTGAAGTTTTGTTGTGTTGACCAAAGTTCAAAAATTAAATCAGATTTCAAATTCCTTTGCAAAACCCTGATTTCCAAAACCCTGGATTTTATCCCTCTTTTGTAATTCAAAATTATTCAAAATTGGGGTTGGTCCAAAAAGCAAAGTTGTAGATCTGCTCAAGATAAACAACTTGGTATTTACAAATTTTCAAGTTGCAGAACAAAAGTTTGAGTTATTTCAAATTCATTCAAACTCCAACTTTTGTCCCCTTTTTGGTTTTCAAAATTAGTTTGAAAACTAATGAGTTTCAGAAGAAGTGTAAAATAGCAAAGTTGTAGCTTTTGATAAGAGGAACAACTTTCATATTTACAGATTTTCAAGTTTCTATATAAAATCAAAAGTAATTTTGAATTGATTCAAATTCCAAAAAGTGTTCCCTTTGCTGTTTTCAAATATAGTTCAAAAACTATTTTGGAATTGGAAAATGTTCATATTGACAAAGTTGTAGATCTCTTTTTCTGAACAACTTTGGTATTTGAGTTTTTGCTGCACAGTTCAATTTTGAGTGTAATTTGCAAAATACAGAAAGTCAAACCCTACCCTAGCTACTGTTCTTCTTCTCCGGTAGGGGGGGGGGACCCGGCCGCGCGCCCTCGCCGGAGTTGGCGTTTGCCGCGTGTCCGAAGCTCCTTCGCCCGAACCAACCCACGCCGATGCTCAGCGCATCATTGCGCACGCGACGTCCCCAGTTGACAATGCTACCGGCCCCTACCGCCGCAGACCTTGCCGCCGCGTGTTCGCCGCCGGCGAGCACAGCGCCCGGTCCCTGCAAGCCAAACCAGCTGACTTCTGGCCTCGCAATCGATTGCGCACGCTCCGTGTGATCTTATCCGCGCCAGAATACGCTCCGCCAGCCTCTTGCCGCGACTATAAAAGGCCCGACGAGGTCGCCGGGTAGAACTCATCTCCGCCACGTCGCCAGAGCAAGCCAGTGCCTCCGCTTCCCTCCTAGCCCTAAAGCTCCGCCGTGGTCTCACGCAGCTTCACCGCCCCTCAATTTGGTCGCTACGCCTCCATTCACCCGCGTAGCCGCCGTTGTCATCTCGGCGAAAAACCGGTGAGCTCGGATTCGGGAAATCTTCCTCTCCGGCCTGATCATCCTCCACTGACCCCCGCATCACCTCCTCACTCCTTTGCGCCTCTGCCTGACCCTTGCGGTCGCTTGTGTCGCGCAGGGGGCCGAGTCGCGATCGCCGCCGCGAGCTTTCCGCCGGTCGCCGACCACTCCCTCCGTCACTCCCTTCCCCGCCGAGCAGCGCACAATCAACGCCGGTGAGCTCCTGTTGCCTTCCGTGCCCTCGGTTTCGCCCGCGGAGTGCCCGCAGTGGCGGCGTAGCAGCGCCGCCGCGTCCGGTCGCGCCCGACGCGCGGGGGAGGGAGAAACAGTGCCCTTTCTTTTTCAGATTAGTGAATAGTGTCCAAATTTCATATTTTTGTGTGATTTTCTGTGATGCTTCAAAAATTCTGAAATTTTGAGGATAGACTTTGTACCCTGAAGTATTTTATAAAAATATAAAACTTGACCTTTCTGCAAAATTTGAAAATGAAAAATCTCCCATTTAATTAATAAATGGATGGTTTTGGATTTTTAGAAAATAATTTATAACTCCAAAATTATGAGATAAGTTTTTGTGAGCTTCTTATGCCATGACAAGTCTCTGGTGTGAAATTTGAAGTCTTTTGGAACAAGTTGATTTTGGGCATTTATTTTAATTCCTAAATAGTGACTTTGTTAATTAATCTCTAGATTTAATTGGGCACCTTAATGACCTCCAAAAATTATGAAATTTGTTTTGCCATATACTTGTACCATAATGAACTTATGAGATTAATTTGGTAATTTTTGGAGCACCTTCATAAAATGACCTTTTTAGATAATTAAGAAAAATAGAAAAGTCATTAGGGTTTGTGTTGAATGTCTATGATGTGACTTTTGGATTGATTGATGTTCATAGACCCCTACCCCTTTGGTCTATGATGTTTGTGGTGTCTTGCTATGTCCATGCTTAGGTTTAGTGAAGGTTGTCTAGAAAGGTTGACTAATGTTGCATAAAATGATGAGTCATTTCATGTCCTTTGTTAAACACCACTTACTCTCTAAAAGTTATACCCTAGTTGTGTCCTTTGCACTTTGTTCATGCTAGCATACTCATGTGCATGCATCATTGCATTCGTATAGTTACCGAAGGAGGAGTCAAGGTCGAGACCGCCGCCAACGAACCAACTCCCGAGGCGATCCCGGACTCCGACCTCTGCACCCTTTTCCCGAGTCTGCCGTCTTCGCTCTTCAAGGCAAGCCCCGGTGCATCCAACCCTTTCCTTGGATTTATAAAATGTTTCCTTAATGCTTTTGAGTAAATTACTGCATTAGGTTTATAGGAGTTGAGTGCTATCCTAATTGGTGCATTATCCACCTTGACTACTGATATACCCGATACCGCTTTTCAAAGTATTTGAAAAATGCTTAGCAATGCTTATTAGACTTTGCAATAAAAATGCCAATTTCAAAAGTGTGATCACCTTAAGGAACTTTATGGGAATTTGGCTTTACTTCTCGACTTGGCTAAGTATCTGATCCGTACTTAGTTAATGGCGAGAAGAGGTTGTCCGCGTGTACGGTGTTGTCATGTTGTAGTCCCAGACTCAACAGTTGACACCGACCGGGACAGGTTTGAAAAACTGACAGGACTATTACTCTTGGGTGAGATATGACCAAGGTGTAGTTTCTGGCTGGAAAATAGGGACCATCCGTATGATGGCCTGCTGGTCAAGACTTGTAACTATTCACATACTACGGAAAGCTCTGGCTCCGAGAAATCCTTGATTGAGGCCGACAACCGCGCACTGGGAGTGGAGAGATGGCGGAAGTAGCATGTACCCACGTGGGTTAGAGGCCCGGATTGGAGTGGTGTACTGTACTTCCGGGTGGCGTAGGACCGGTCTAATCTTGGAGGAATCGTGGTAGACGAGTTGGCATATGCAAGCTTGGGTGCTACATATGCAGTGTGGATAGGGATCCTCAGCTGAGTATTATTTATCCGGATTAACGTTGCTCCTCGGTTATGGAGACTTGGTCCACTGACTGCCAACGGAGAGTGGTTCTCAACTAGGAATGTTTTGGAATGTAAAATGAACCATGAATGATGAAGAACTGAGGAATACTTGAACCTTTCAAAAAAATAAAACAAGTTTTACAAAGTGCTTTTTCTGCAAACAGGACCTGTACTCTTGGGTTAGAGGCCCGAGGTGCACAAGTACTCTTGGGTTAGAGGCCCAAGGTGCTTGCTGTTGGCAGAAAAACTCAAAAATGCTTTTCTGCAAAATACTTGATCTTGCTAAAGCCTTACCTTGACTACCCTAAGCCTCTCATTCCTGAGTCTTCTCCTTTTTCTTTAGACGGTTAAGTCTTGTTGAGTACCCCAGTACTCAGGGTTGTTACCCATGCTGCAGGTATGCCTGAACACCCGATGTGTCTAGACCCCTGCTGTGTGACCTTCGTTCAGGAGGAGGCCGATGAGGCCGAAGAATAGATGTGCACCCTCGGGCTGGGTGAAGTATCTTTATGTTGTTGAACTCTGCTACGTTGTCTATTTTGAATTGTCAGAACATGGTCTGTAATAACCGTACCTAAATTCTATTGGAACTCCGGTTTGTAAAACTATGGTTATTTAAGTCTTCCGCTCTTTATTCCGATGTTATTGTAAAATTATGAAATGCTGTAACCGATTTGTGAGATGATCCTGCGGACAATGGGCGCTGATGTAGCC
Organism: Coix lacryma-jobi var. lacryma-jobi; assembly: GCA_009763385.1. NCBI lineage: Eukaryota > Viridiplantae > Streptophyta > Magnoliopsida > Poales > Poaceae > Coix > Coix lacryma-jobi. The sequence continues at coordinate 47,029,938 of CM019831.1, forward strand.
CGGTGGCGAACAGGTCTTAATCACATGGAACATGGGTTCGGCTGTCAAAGGTTGACAGGGACTAGTGGGCCATGGGATTAGGGCCGTTCCGTCACATTGATTAAAGCTTCCAATTGGATAAAACAATTAAGCTTATTGGGTTCAATGATTTATGAGAGCTCCCCTTGAGATGTGCAATATAATTGAATTCATAAAGGACCTACAAATGTCACTTTGCACATAAAACCAAAAGGGTGGGTTTGGAGTTGGAAACTCCCCAAATCATTGATCCGATGAGTGCAAGTGTAAATACATCAAATGAAAGGCACATGACATTGGCATACCACACAATAACAAAATAGAAGCAATACACCATCCAAGAGAGTATACTAATCAACCAAGCATGGATTATATTGAAATTAAATGCATAAGTTAAAAACGCACACAAGGCACTCATCACAATATGTCCCAAATCCATAAAGCCACTGATATAGATATGGAAAAGAAGGATCATGTCTAACAAAGTCTCAACTCTCACATGATACAACACAAATCATCATCAACCTGAGACTTGTACATAACTGATCTGACACATGATACATGAACTAGTCTAATACATGTCTGAAACATAATAGATACAACTATGAAACACAACTCAACTCAACTAAAAGATACAACTATGAAGCACAACTCAACTCAACCAACTACAGCTGCAGAACATATCTCCAAATACAAGATAGAACATATGAAGCATCTCTGAAGCTTTAATCACACTCTCTCCCCCTTTGTCATCCATCACCACAAAAGACCTGACAAGAAGAAACATATCACAAAGGGGCTTCAAGCTGTATCTGACTCTAGAGCTCACTCATCGCCGCCGTCACCATCACCCTCGTCATCTGACCGAGGAGCACCTGTTGGATGAGAACCACCCTGACCAGCGTCACCAAGACCGCTCTGGAAGTAGGGGTCCTCACTGTAGGAACCCTGCTGGTACCCGTACCCAAAGATGTCCTCCCAGTAGAATGCAGGTGTTGTTGGCATTCCTTAGCATCGATGCCAAGAGTAGGTTAGAATCTACCCTCGATACTAATGCCAAGAAATGTGGGTAGACATCTCATAGCATCACTCTAACGCTAGGCTGTCACCACTAGCAGCAACACTAGAGATGTGAGAGTATTTATAGCACGACACTTTGATAAGATATGAAATAAAGATTATCCGCAAGCGCACAGATAAAATACACCCGTTGTAGCCTTTCACCCAGGAATGTTCCAGGTATCGTTATTTATAATTCTACCATCGGGAGCTTAACTGGGTTTAAGAATAAGAATGATATGGCTTTAGAATTGCAAACATATATAATTAGACATGAATCTAATCACTCACCTCTAGTCTAATACAAGGGTAAGGCAAAAGGATAATGATAATAATAATGATAATTAAGGTAAATAACAGAGACTAGCATGAAATTCATAATTAGAGAGACTCATATGATCAAGCAGAATTGAGAACTAATCGATACGTTAAGAGATTAGACTCCTAAGTTATATTACTTCTATTAAGTCTAAGTTAGTCCTAGCATATGATATCATATATAGCATAATTAATCATCCACCCATACATAAGGAACATTACGTAAGAAGTTCATATCTAGAGTAATTCCTTCAGTGTAACCAGGTTCTACATGTCCTAGACTCGGGGAGTGGACCACAAAGGACTCAACAAGGCAACAAAAGTCACCCTCGCGATCTACCACATGCTGGCCCGAAGAATAGGGTGCATTCGTAGGTAAACATAATCTAAGCACCATGCCTATAATATATCGACCACTTAATCCAATTCGGAATCGAACTAAGCGCTTTACGAACATATGTATGAACATACTATCAATTAGAACTATATCAAGCATATAACTAGAATAAACAAAGAACATAATAAAGCGGAACATAACGATAATTGAAATAGCACAAAGTCGAATACAATAATTACCAGAACTCCTGATGACGATCCGGAATCCTGAGCCGCGCTCAACTCTACTTGTTTCTATCTAATTCTAATTCTAATGTCGAAGTAGAGCCTCTAATCTATCTCTAATCTCTGAATCCCTAACTATGTCGCTCTAATTGCCTGATGAAGATAGATCTGATCAATATGAATGAGGGTTCGCTTCAGGGAGGGGGGGTCTGGGGCTGCTTATATAGCCCGGTGGGATGAACCGCGACCTTCGGATCAAACCGACCTTGATCAAGGGCTTAGATGCGTTGAGGAGGTCGATTAGGTCATGCTCCGCGAAGATGGGCTGAGGAGGAACCTGGCCCAGGCCGGCCGGCCGGCCTGGGGGTGGGGCCAGCCGGCCCAACCATTCATCCTCCAGGTGGTTGCTTCGTCGTCACGTCTTCTGGAACCTTCCTTATTGCTCTAATGCGCCTTTCCATCCGTTTGCACGATTTGTCTTGTTGGAGAAGTATTCAACCTCTTCCGTCTTCTGTAAAACTCCCTGGAAAACAGTGATTCACCATTGCTGTTGAATCTATCAGTTTAGTCCACATATTATGTTGCTTGGTGATCACTCCAGGTTGTTTCTAGAAGCTTCCATGTCGTAGCCAATAGGGGCTCTCTCATCGGGACTCCAAATGTATCAAACCATATGTCCGTTTCGATCATCTCGACGAGCTCTTCGCAATGGTATGGTCTAATTCATCACTTGAGATACTTTTATGTAGTGAAATGTTGATGTTCCTGCAAAACAAGTGAGAACTACACAACTCGTGGAACTTGTTAGAATCAAATCCTACAACTATGCATTGTCACATGTTTACCATTGTTTTATGCACTAGTTGATAGTATAATGTTGACTATAAGGACCATCAACAAGCTCCCCCGAGCTTAACCTTTGCTAGTCCCTTAGCAAATAATTATGATAGATCATGAAAATAACTTAAGCCTCCCTTGTTGTTAAACAAAAAATTGTCTCATTTTAATACTTGTCTTTATTACTTTTAACCATGGGGCGTATAGCCTTACCTTAGCCTCAAGCAAATGAAAGACAGGATAAGCAATTCAAGCACTATATCTCAAGCTCTTCTACTTCACCTTTATTCCAGAGTTTTTAGAGTTTTTCAAATGTTGAACATATATTGCTAAATTAAACAATGGATCCATAGAGAAAGCAATCATACTTATTGAATCAAGAGGTGCATGTGTATGGAAAAATGGAGTCGGATGCTCCTGAAAATATCACTTCCTTTTGTTTGATGTAATTATGTGGCTATCAGGCTAATTCTACTGCCAGGCACGTGCCCATTTTTTTTTGTTTTTCTCTTTCTCTTCGTTTTTCTTTTTTCTATGGTAGCGAGGTTCCGGACACTTGTCCCTTTTTATTTCCTCGGGATCTTTTTTTAGAGGTTTCAGACACTTGTCCTTTATTATTTCCTCAGATTTTTTTTTTGCATAGCCACATGCTTCCAACAAACTTTTGAAAGGATAATAAAAACTTTGAGCATTTATGCGGAAAATAGAAAACGTGTAAGTGAACTTGATTCAAAGAGTATAACAACTTCTCATAGGGTCAACAAAGCTTAACTTAACTCAATGTTTTAATGATCATGTTTAATTAAGAAATTCTACAGAACTTAGGTGTCATTTCAAAACAAGATATATAGCAGCTTAGATTCATATTGTATCCATTAATTACTTTAGACTAGGATCAAGCATTTTGCTACCCACAAGTTTTAAGTTTTTGATGTTTATAGAATTTAAAGTTTAACACTAGGCATATAGACAGAGCTTTTAATATTTTTAAATTTTTCTTTTTAAGTTTCAGGGTTCCATTAATCAGAGATAAATTAAAACTCACTATTTATTTATTCTAATTTTAATAAAGCAAACTAAATAGTTATTATAAATATATAGATAAATATAAAGATAACTCGTCAGATAAGAACATACCTGACATTGGGGCTCCTCCCCGTTGGTGCAAAACCTTGGGGGTTCTCCCCGAAGCTGGAGATCACTGTGGAGGTGGCGGTCGATAGTGATGGTACTAGGGCATGGACCAGAAGGCATCCCAGTACTGATTTGTCTGATCTTGACTTTGTCGAATGTTCTCGACTGCGTTCTCCATTCTGGCATTCCACTGTTGTTGCTCCATCAGCATCCGGTTGATGTCGGCTTAGTCTTCTGATATTCTTGTCAGCCGGGTAGTGATGTTTTGACGAGCCATTTGATCATCATGGTACCCTAAACTCGAGACCGAGTGTCTAGGTGGTTCAGGTTGAGTAGATGGTCCTGGTTGGTCTACTGGGCGTCTTCCTTGGTACTGGTCATAGCGGGATCTCCTCCGCCACTCCGTACCGTCGGCTTGCCAAGAATCTTCTGAATTGATGGACGGTGATGGATCCCAATGAGAGTATGGATCCTGATATTGTGGCGGGTGTCTTGTTTGGACTCCATCATCGTACGTTGTGTGCTAGTCCCTCGGGGATCGGGTTGGCTCCATAATAGTATGTTGGTGCTGCATTCACGAACCTTGCCGATGCGCTTCTCTATGTAGTGGTGATTGGCTGCAGACCTACAAGAAAGCTTCTCGTGGTATAGACACTGAGTTCTGGGTTAGGAAGCGGAATCTCAGTGCTCATACCTCGGTACATCTTATGAATAATATTGTTGTTTTTCTCGAGGATCTGGGCTTGTCTAAAAAAGTCGAAGGTCATAACAGTACGACCTTCGGTAATGTTTTGCACAAGACAAGATTGGGTCAAACCCAATTTGGTAGCCAAACGGTATACAAGAGAAGAACATTCTATATCCCCTTTGGTCGGGCCAAAAACTTCCGTCCACTGGTTGATCATGTGGATAACAAGAGACACTCTTCATTTTTTCACAACAGCAAAAACAAGTCTCAACTCATCTTCCCTCATGGTTCAAGTTTCTGGTCCAGGGAAGATGGTCGATGAAATAAAACAATGAATAAAACGAAGAGTGGGCAATTGAATACCATTGTTTTTGGGTTTTGAACAAATATCTAAATCCGTAATCTCTTTCCAAAACTGCTCTTTGTTAAAATCAGGTAAAGCATTTGAAAGATCAAGAGCGCAGTTGGAATCAAAAACCCAAATGGTCACTAAGTTCCCTCCAAGTGAGTGTAAACTTTTTGTTGAACATGCAAAAACTTATGCCAGTAGCTAAAGAAACCAAAGTGCAAAGGAATTCGATGGTAAGGAGCTTCCCATCTCATTGATAGGCACAAAACCCATCCAACCCAAAATCGTGAAAATACTGAGAAATTCGATATCCATACCTGTATCTTGTAGAAGTTGTGGGTCATAGATTGGTGTTGGTTTGAAAATCCTATTCCTTATGCTTTTGAATATTGCCTTCTCCTCACTCCCTTGTAGCTTAAGATCCTTTTCCTCCATTAATATATCCATACCTTCAGAGGTGGAACGGAACGAGGATGCTCGAGAGGGTGCCGGCGAGTCAACGTCCATGTCGGAGTTTGCTCTTGAGCTACTCCTCGTGAGGCGTCCAAGCCCGATCTTTCTGAAGAAGGTCTTCTTGCTCATCCTATTGAACAGAGAAAAACAAACAACCAAACAAGAACAGACTATGGAATGGGTTAGAAAATATAAACAGTCAGCGGTTAGCCGTTCACAAGTCAGTTGTTCGGAGGTTGGTTTATCAAGAGTGTTGTTGAATTGGGCAGCACTACTTCTCTTTAAAACTTATCTCTACTCAAATTTAAAACTTCTCACACTCCTACTTTCTCTTCTCTACCAAACTCTTCCTTCTCTCTTGGATTCTTACACTAGATTGAAGGTTTGAAATAGCAAACAGATTTTGAATTGAATTCTGCTTGAAATGAGAGGATTGAGAGGCTTGTGAGTGAGTGTGGAGAGCTCCGAGAAGTGGCTTTTTACAGCCGAGGCCAGGGCAGGCAGGCCGGCCCCCTCTAGGGCTCAGCTGGTGTTCTTCCCTCCACTCAAAGTTTGCTTCACTTCTAAGCAAGAATTTTCGTCCATACAAAGATCAACGTGTCTGATGCTTGGTTGAGTGGTTGGGAAGCAAAGTAGTGATTCCAAAAAGGTGGGTCCCGGTGGTGAAAAATAATTACTATGCAGAAAATTTAAGAAAACTAAATTACTTTTATGTAATGAAAAATGATTATGGATGCAGAGATATATTTTTGTGCCACCACAGTAAATATTCTTTCGGGTTTTTACACACCATAAAAATTATTTACGCGGGGCTTGAATTTTATATTTTTATATTTTTATTTGGTTTTCAAATGCATATGCAGAAATGTGTTGACGCAAAACGTGACACCTCACGCCAAGCACACAGCAAGCCGAAAAGCTAGCTTCAATCGGGTGCCCGGAATGTGCTGAATCCGGAGACGTGCCAGTCGGTTTGACCTGAAAACCAACAAGGGAAAAAACTATGAGAATACCTTTGGAACATGCCGGATAAAACCAGACAGTTCCATATGTACGGCTTTGGAAGCCAATCACGACGGCACACGGCTATAGAAGCTGTGTGTCAGAGCATGTTTATAAAGTCATTCGGCTAGTATGAGAACAGAGCATGTAAAGCGTATTAACTACCGAATGCATATGTAAAGAAAGACATGCTTGAACAAATTAAAGATATTATAAACAGGTAACTTGCAAATATAGATCTATTCAAATAATACATGCATAGGCTAATCCAACTAATCTGCCGCACGTTTAGTCTTCATAAACCGGTCAGGCGTAAACTCAAGCGAAGCTAATCCACCGCATGATACCACTTGCTATAAGCCTACACCACTTCTTATAATTAGATTAATCCACCGCATGATAAAATCTAATTATAACAAGCTAAAAGCATGCATGTATTTGAACATATCTATAAAGGATCATTACTCATGTAAGCTTAACCAAGATCGGCAAACCAGCCGAATTGGGGTCCATGAAGAAGGAACAAACAAGCAAGGATGATTAAACTAATCTAAAACCTGCATCTGCCGCACGACACCTAGTTTCATTAAAGCCTAACCATGATTGATATGCATGAACCCGCAACATGTAACAACCTAGACTGAAAGTTGATTCAGCCATCATGATCTTATGATTAAAAGAGAGCACAAGCAAACTCGTGCGACAAGGCCGAACAAAGATCAATCTAGATTGGGCAAAAGAGTATTACAAGAATTAAATAAATAAAACATATAACACATGATAACTTAATGAATCTATTGGATCTGCCAAATCTAATAGAGCCGATAACTATTTTTACTCATTACTTAATCCGCCGCACGATACAAGGCATAAGCAAAAACTTCCCGTCATAAGCTTAAATCCGCCGCACGATATTAAGCTTAACATACAAGACTACTTGCATCATATCTAAATCCACCGCATGATACTAGACATGATGACAAGGTTGCCGGTACTTACGGAGGTCAACGGATCGATGATTCCGCTCGAAGAACTCGACGACACGACTAAGGACTCGAAGGTGGCACGGGGCCGGTTTTTATTGATATGGTTGTGAACAATTTTACACTAGTCGAGGGTTTATATATTATACCCTGGATGAAACATGAGTCCTAAATGATTATGATTTGCATAATAAAATATGGAAAGATACAAATTCTACTTCCCAATTCTTCGGCATCCTCCATCATCACGTGTCTTCTTATGCAAGTCGGTTTTATTTTGCAACTTCCATCTCCCGAATGGAGCTACCGTCTTGTAAAATAGCCGACCGCACAAACATTGTCTGAAACCCTGAAGACCAAATAGCCATCCGATTGCTTGCCGAATCCTTCCTTCTCTGCTGGCTGGGTCCACCTGTCATACTCTTGGGCGTGCAAGAATTTGGTGTCAACACATGCCCCCTAATTTTGGGACAAATATTTGTTTCAAAATTCCTTTTTCATACACACATGTGGAATCTCCGGAAGCATCCACCTTCGCACGTCTTAATTGCTGTACTTGCCAATTCATCCCCCGATGCGCCTCTGAGATTCTTTAAATTCCCCTTTTTCACTCTTATTTCGGCTCGTGCTCTCCGAACTCCCCTGCTTCGTTTCCAAACCAGAAAACCCTCTTTTCTCCTGTTACCCCAATCAACCAGAAGATGTCTTCTGAAGCGAGCCGCCATAGCTCTGAGTTCGGAGCTTCCAGCACCTCTAAGAGGAGGTTTGTCCTTCATTGTTTTCATCCCAAAAATGAAGCAGCTGCCCTCACACTGTTGCTCTTATTCTTAGGAGGACCGGTGACGATCTTCCCGAGGGCCTGTCCCAGAAGATTGTAGATCTTCAGTTCGATTTGGAAAGGAAGGATTGGGAAATTACCCGAATTTCTAAAGAGCGTAATATCTCTTGGGAATGGGCCATTGGTAAGTATTCTTTCACTATTCCCTTCCTCACTTTTTCCTTCTATTCCTATCGATTCTCCCTTCTTTTCAGCTCTGGAGGCCAAACTCCATTCTCTCGAAGCTGCCATTGCTGACCTCGCCTTTGCGGCCAATGCACCAGGCACGACGGCCCTGAGGCGGGTGAACGAAGTCACCCGAATCATCCCTGAAATCTCCAGAGCTGGTATGGGATACGGCGTGGCGCTTGCCTTCAATGCTGTACGAATCCATTCCGGCGCCGACTATCGTAATTTTGATGTATGTGAGTGAGAATTAGAATACAGGGTAGCACACTCCATAGATGATATGAAGGAAGCTGGAACAGATCTGGCTGATTCCTTCGATCATGACCTCCCGATCAGACAGAGGATAGGATGAACGAACTGATTTCTATTGTAAACTTGAACCCTCCTTCTGTAAAATAAGAAGCTCCTTTCGTTCGTCCAGTTTTGAAATCAATCTGCGATTGATCCTTCAAGATCAATGCGTGCTCCATTTTGTGCACCAGCCACTGATTTTTTTTTACTTCAACGGCGATGTATACTACATCGGCTATTGCTGATAATAGCATCAGATACCTTCGCCTTGCGGACAATTTGTTGTAATCGGTCATCTTAGATTCAAAGTTCTGTGTTGGTAACACACTTGCCCTACCTTCGCACACGTCCAGGGGGGTGGCGAAGGTGGCCAATCGTCAGAACCGAGCGAAGGTACAAAGGAAACAAGAACCGGGATACAGTGGCTCTATTCCCAAAAAACGTGTCCAATTACACTGTTCACCCCCGGGTATTTATAGGGGATACCAAGGGGCACCAACCAGATTACAAAAGGGTACAAGAAAGATTCTTCCGCGCTGTACCACAGAAGGGAAGAATTGTACAAACACAACTGGAGTCGAAACCCTAGCCTGCTTTCCTCCTGCCCCCCGCCATTAGGCCTTGCTTGCCCTCGTGGAAACAACGGGGTCAGACCCTCGGCTCCGCCGGCGGCGAGGTCGGACCCCCACCGTGTTCATGATGCTCGAGGGTTGCCTCCTGTGTTCTTTGCGCGCCATTGCCTGCGAGACATGCAACGAACACCGAGGGTCGAACTCGTTGCGAAGGTTAGCAAACCCGCCCGAAGGGTCCAAAAGACGGAGATAAAAGAGTTCAGAGGGTTCGAGAGCGAGAGCGGGTGGCGCGAAGGTCGTTCCTCGAGCCAGCCTGAGCGGCGCCACTACCGAGGGTCCCTTCCCCCAACAGTAGCCCCTCGTTGCCTTGGACCTAAAGAACAGTGTTTGGGCCCAAGCAGCGTTTTTTTCTTGATGTAGCGAGACCCTTGGCAGCGACGCCCGCGGCTGGCTTGGGCCGGGCCGTTAAGTTTTTGTTTGTACTGTTGAGGTCCGCTTCGTTGTTTGCGCCGTGGATTTCGGTTGTCGTGCCGGTTTATTTGTGTGGGGTGACTCATCCCCCGGCCTATAAATAGATGGGGTTGGTGGGGGCTTGAAATTGTGCCCTCCTTTGCTATAGCCACCCTGCTGCTGCGCAATTCTCTTTGCAAAGGTTGCTTTTGTCTAGTTGCGAAGGTTTTGTTTACCGAGTTCTGCGAGGGCTCTAGTTTGAGAGATGGCTAGGTTCAAGCAAACCGCTCGTGCTGCTTCCCCTTCTGCTGCGGATGAAGGAGTGACCTTCGAGTTTGGTCTCAGCCGAGTTTGTGCCTCGGAGTTGACATCTTATGTCAAGCGAGGTTGGATCGAGGATGGTAAAGCGAGGACCAGCGCTGGGGAGACTGTGCTGAAGCCTAATGCTGATGAAGTTGTTGTTTTTGAGGAGTTCTTTGCGGCTGGTCTGCAATTTCCAGTTGATTCGTTTGTGACTTCGGTTCTTCAAAGGTGTAATCTAAAGTTTTATCAACTCACCCCATCATGCTTTACGAAGCTTTCGGTTTACGTTTGGGCTTGCCGCTCACAAGGCGTTGTCCCTCATGTCGAGGTTTTGTTCGGACTCACCGCGTGCATATGCAGCCTCGCAAGATCTCAGATCGCGAGAGTAACTCCAGTCTAGGTCAGTTCGTGGTGTACACCTTTTGTCATCACGCCGGATCGGAGTTGCCGGTGCAGGCGCAAAAGAATAAATGGACGAGTGGTTGACAGGAGTTCTGGTTCTACTACAAACTTGGCGATAACGCTGAGCTTTGCGGCGAGCTTCCGCTCCTCGGTGATGTGGGCGCCGAAGCCAAGATGAGCGCCGAGGCGCATGCCGCTGTTGACTGCCTGAGGGTTGTAGTGCAGTCTCAATGCGCCCATGACTTGGTCGAAGAATATTGCTGTGCCCAGGTATGTCCCCTCCTTCGAAGGCAAAAATGGTTTGCAGTTGAGGAAGACCCGAAGTATGAGGGTAGGGGTTTGAAGAAACCGAAGCTTGATTTGAACATAGTTTGGGAAAAAGTCCTTAGGAAGTTTCTGAAATGCGAAGATGGCGTTGAGGTTGTTTATAAGCAGGTTCAGCATAGGGCTGAAGATCTCGTTGGAAAATTATCTACATTGGAGGTTCAGGCTATCCACAGCTCGGTGGGTAGCGGAGGTCGAGTCAACAGGCTGTTCGACATTCTTGGGATCCAGTATGCTGACTGGCCTGCTCCCTTGAGCGAGGATGCGCCAAAGAAAAGGAAGCGTGTTGCTGCGGAGGAGAGAGATATTGTTTCGCGGCCGAAAAGGGGTCGTGGTCGAGGCCGCGGTGGTGCCGGTGGCCGAGGGAAAACTCTTGCGACAGAGGTTGCTGTTATTTCGGGTACTACCGATACGTCGTCCTCTTCGGCTGTTGTTTCGCTGGGTAGTGGCTGAGGCTTTGCGAAGATTGGAGGGTAGGTGCCCCGAGTCGGGGGGATTGGCGCCTTGATCCAAGTTTCGGACGATGAAGATGTTTCCGATGATGTCGAGAAGGAGGGGGAGAAAGATGTTGAGAAAGAGTCAGATGCTGAAGATGACTCATCCGACGAGGTTAGCGACACCTCGAGTGGCGAAGGTGACTCTGACGAGGATGTGTCTATCGAAGATGATCGTGGGAAAGGGATTGCCTCGTCTAGTGCTGGTGCTGTGGCTGCTCGAAGTATCGATGACATCATTCGGGACTTCGAGCCAGAGAGTCCTCCACGTGGGTCATTTCCCGAGTTTGCTGGCTCGCACATATGGGTCGATGGTTTCGAGCTTTCTGGAGATCTCGAATCTGAACGGACTCCGGGGAAGAGGCCGTATGGCGAGGCTAGCCGATCAAGCCTTCCTTATTTTGCCAAGAAGATTGGAGTCTATGATCCGGCGATGGAGCTTTTTATGAGTCCGGATCTTCGAGAGTGTCATATACAATGTGCTCCGGAGGAAAGGCATTTTCATGGTCGGGTGTTTAACCGTATCTGTGTGCCGGAAGCGGAGCCCTTGGACAACCTTCATGATGACATCGATGTCAAAGTGGCTAAGTTGATGCTCCTTAACCGTTAGGCGCATCGGAGGGCGAGTTATAATCTTCACCATTTGAATGATCGGTTGATTGAAGTTGAAAAAGATAACAAGGACCTTCGCCAAAGACTGGAGAATAAGGAAATTGAGCTTAAGGCTGCCTTGGAGAAGGTTAGAAAGTCTCGAGAGGAGGCACAGGAGGCTGCAAATAATAATGCAGAACTTTTGGCGGCTTGCCGTCAGAAAGACAAAGATTTGCTAGCAGCGAACACTCGCATAGGTGAGCTGTCTTCGGAGTTAACTTCGCAGTCGGAGGCTTGGCAGAGAAGTATGGGGAAAATTAAGAGCAAGCTTGATACTTGCTTGACCGAAGCCGGAGGTTCTGTCGGTGAACCGCTGCCTGCTGCCAATGGGGAGGCCTTCGAAGGTTGGCTGTGTAATGAGCTTGATGTGTTTAGCTCACTGGTTGGAAACGCGGTCGACTTTGGTGGCTATGCCGGAGCATTGGCTATGGCCAGTACACTTCGTCAAGCAGATTGCGAGCACCTTTGCAAGATCAGGAAACCCAACCATAATTTCCCGACAGTTGACGAAGTGCGCCAGATGAAGCTTGATGACGCTGAGGTTCAGAACTGTGCGATGCGATTGCTTCGCAAGTTCTGGATTGCTGGCGGTGGCCGCGCTCTTGCTTTCGAAGAAGCTGCCGAGGCTACTCGTCAGGTTTGTGGTATTGGAGAGTACTTGGTTTTGGGTTTGTTTCATTAATGACGGTGTTATTAATAATTCTTCGGGGTTTGCACTTATTATTTCATGCAGGCTCGGAATGAAGCGATGCCTTTGCCACCTGCGACTAACGATGCTGCCGGTGGTTCCGAAGCTGCTCCTACGTTTGATTCTGCGGGGGTTCCACCCGTCGAGGTTGAGCGCTTGGCTAAGGACGCTCCAATCACTGGAGAAGCTAATGTTGAAGATGCGGCGACGAAGGAGGCATCTGCCGAGGGCTTGGATGCTGTCGCTGGCGAGGGTTTGGAGGTGCGACTTGCGAAGATAGGGCGGATGAGCAGAGGGAGACCGAGCAGGTGTGAAAACTTAGGTTTGCTCGGACGAGGGTGTTGTTTTGTAATATGTATGGTAGTTGGAAAGGCTTGATGACACTGAGATAATTTTTAATTCTATGAAAATGTAGGTTCCTGATGGAATCGTGCTGGAAGTGTTTGATGTGACGCCATTGACGCTAAATTATCAAGATATTTTTATAACTGGTGAATCATGGGCTCGGGCTAGGCTTAAACACCCTTCGCTGTTGGGAGACCAAGCAGGTGTGAAAACTTAGGTTTGCTCGGACGAGGGTGTTGTTTTGTAATATGTATGGTAGTTGGAAAGGCTTGATGTCACTGAGATAATTTTTAATTCTATGAAAATGTAGGTTCTTGATGGAACCGTGCTGGAAGTGTTTGATGTGACGCCGTTGATGCTAAATTATCAAGATATTTTTATAACTGGTGAATCGTGGGCTCGGGCTAGGCTTAAATACCCTTCGCTGTCTTTTGAGCGATTTTGGTGGTCGAAGGTGCGGAAGTATGATTTGAAGAACAGCAGATCGAGTCGTTTTTAGCGCGAGGCAGATTATACTGATCGACAGGCCACACGGTATTTGTTTGGTTCATCTTCGTCCTCGCAAGCTGTTGTTGATGATGATATTGATGAGAAGACAGCTCTGGATTATTTGTTTGGGCGAAGCAAACTAGATTTAGGTTCGGATGGATCGCTTGTGGTTCCGAAAGAGGAACCTTCGGAAATTAGTGAAGTAAATCGTAGATATATGTATAGGGCGAGGGTTTTGTCCGGGGAGCTGCCAATTGTTCCTGCAGCTCCTTTGTTGTGGGGGCCCATAGTTCCGGTGGATATAGGATTTGAGGAGGGTATCAAAGGTTTGGATGATTTGATGTTGATTTAGGGTGGTGATGGTTCCTTGTAATTTTATTCTTTTTATTGATTATATATCACGCTGTGGTCAGAAGCGAACAATTTGTGATGTTGTTCTCTGCAGGCGTTATTCCTTTTTTGCAATTTGATGAAAATGATACTTGACTCTCGAGGCTCGCTTTCCATTTGGGAGAGGTTCGCTTAACACTTTTGTAAGCTGATTAGAAAAACAGCGACGCCCCCTTTTCTTTTAGCGAGGCTCGCGTAACGCTTTTGTAAGCTGATTAGGAAAACAGCAACGCCCCCTTTTCTTTTGGCGAGGCTCGCGTAACGCTTTTGTAAGCTGATTAGGAAAACAGCGACGCCCCCTTTTCTGTTGGCGAGGCTCGCGTAATGCTTTTGTAAGCTGATTAGGAAAACAGCGACGCCCCCTTCTCTTTTAGCGAGGCTCGCGTAATGCTTTGGTTTTGCGGGTGTACTCGACTTTTGGACTTCGCGCCTCCCCTTGTCTTAGGAGGAGGTGAAGTTTGCTTTGCGAGCCCCTAGCGTTTTTTGCGAGGGTGCTCGACTTTCTTGGACTTCGCGCCTCCCCTTGTCTTAGGTGGAGGTGAAGTTTGCTTTGCGAGCCCCTGGCATTTTTTTGCGAGGTTGCTCGACTTTTTTGGACTTCGCGCCTCCCCTTGTCTTAGATGGAGGTGAAGTTTGCTTTGCGAGCCCCTAGCGTTTTCTTTTGCGAGGGTGCTCGACTTTTTTGGACTTCGCGCCTCCCCTTGTCTTAGGTGGAGGTGAAGTTTGCCTTGCGAGCCCCTGGCGTTTTTTTTGCGAGGGTGCTCGACTTTTTTGGACTTCGCGCCTCCCCTTGTCTTAGGTGGAGGTGAAGTTTGCTTTGCGAGCCCCTGGTGTTTTTTTTGCGAGGGTGCTCGACTTTTTTGGACTTTGCGCCTCCCCTTGTCTTAGGTGGAGGTGAAGTTTGCTTTGCGAGCCCCTGGCATTTTTTTTGCGAGGGTGCTCGACTTTTTTGGACTTCGCGCCTCCCCTTGTCTTAGGTGGAGGTGAAGTTTGCATTGCGAGCCCCTGGCATTTTTTTTTGTGAGGGTGCTCGACTTTTTGGGACTTCGCGCCCCCCCTTGTCTTAGGTGGAGGTGAAGTTTGCTTTTCCCAAGTTTGCTTCGAAAAAATTTATGTTTCGAAGCAATCTTCGGTGTTTTTTATCGATTATAAGCGTTCTTGGATAAGAGCTGCTTTTATCGATGTTTATGGAAAACTGAAAAAAAAACTTTAGAGTTTTGTTTTTCGGGGGTTGATGCCTTTATTAAGGACTTTGGAAAATTGCCTCGTTAAAAAACCTTACGCCCCTTCGTAAGGAAAAAGAGTGCAGCTCCTTTGTTTTGATTACAAGTATAGGGAAAAAAGATTACATGTCGCGAGAGCTCGCTGAAGCTCCGCTATGGGTAGAATTTGCGAAGGTCGTCAGTATTCGAGGTGTGAGGCAGGATGTTTCCCTCGCTGTCAGAGAGGTGAAAAGAGCCGGGACGATTGCATCGTATTATTAGATATGGACCCGTCCACTTTGGCTGAAACTTACCCGCCATGTTGGCGTTTTGCTTCCGAATGAGAACGAGATCACCCTTCTTTAGTTCTTTGATTCTCACCTTTTTGTCTCTCCATTTTTTTTGTTTCTTCTTGATACTTGCGAAGGTTATGCACTGCGTTGCATCTTGTTTCTTCGAGCAAATCTTTGTCAAGCAGCTGGTTTTGTCCGTTTGATTCGAGGGTTGTTCTGAGAGAGCCATACTTCAGTTCTTCTGGCAACACAGCTTCTTCCCCAAATAGTAGCCTGAAGGATGTGAATTTGGTGGCTCTGCATTCCGAGGTGTTATGAGACCAGGTGACCGAGGTTAGCTCCTCCGCCCATTTTCCCTTGGGCCAGCCTTGTAATTTTTTGGATATGGCTTGGAAAATTGTTGCGTTAGCTCTTTCGACTAAGCCGTTGGATTGAGGGTGGCGGACTGAGGCAAAGCACAAAACTGTTCCGATTTGTGAGCAGAATTCTTTGAAGACCTCGCTGTCAAACTGAGTGCCATTGTCGATAGTTAGGTATTTGGGGACCCCAAAACGACAAACTAATTGCTGCCAGAAAAACCTCTTCACGGCTAGGGAGGTGATTGAAGCCATGGATTTAGTTTCAATCCACTTTGTGAAGTATTCCACAGCTACCACTGCGTAGCGAAGGTTTCCTGGAGCTGTTGGTAGTGGACCAACGAGATCCATTGCCCATCTTTGCAAAGGCCATGTTGGGCAAATCAGTGTTGTTGGAGCCCTTGGGGCGTTTTGAGTTTTTGCCGTTAGTTGAGAACCTTCGCAATGTTTGACGATGCCTTCTGCATCTTTTGAAGCCGTTGGCTAGTAGAAACCTTGTCGAAAGGCTTTGCCAACTAACGCCCTCGGGCCGTTGTGTGAACCGCAGATACCTTCATGAATAAGCTTGAGAATGTCATTTCCTTCAATCTGTGACACGCATTTGAGCCATGGCGAGGTTACCGAAGCTTTGAATAGAATGTTGTCCACAATTTTGTACCCTCGAACTCTTTGTTTAAGTCTGTTTTCTTCCTCTTTGGTCTTGGGTTCATGCAACCCATTGATATAGGACATGATGGGTGCTCTCCAATCTTCACTCTGGATTGCATTGATCAGCTTCGCTGTTTTCTCGGAAACTTCGATGGCTGACTGTGTCGCAGCTTCATAGAAGACATCAGGGGGCAACTGTAGTTGTTGTGCTGCTGCTTTGGCCAGATTGACTGCCTCACTGTTATCTGACCTCGGTATTGCTTTCACTGTTATGCCGAGGAAGACAGATTCTAACCTTCGAACATATTGTAGGTACTTTTGTAGCTCTGGATCTTTTGCTTTATTATTTTTCTCAATGTGTCCCGCGATGACTTGAGAGTCTGTGTTAATGACTGCCCTTCGGACTGACAATGATCGAAGCCTTGAGAGTGCTAGTATCACGGCTTCGTATTCTGCTGAGTTGTTTGTGCATTTGAAGTCAAGTCTTTTTATGTACCTTAGCTTCAACCCAGATGGCGAGACTAGGACCGCCGAGGATCCTGCTCCGGCTGCTCCCCAAGCTCCATCAACATACGCTGTCCAAAACGGGTCTAGTTGGGCTCCGTCTGTGCGAGGGTCTGGGGTCCATTCAGCTATGAAGTCTGCTAGTGCCTGCGATTTGATCGCTGTTCTTCCCACAAAGGTTATAGCGTAGCTGTTCAATTCGACTGACCATTTTGCTACTCTGCCGACTACCTCGTTGTTCTTGGAAATGTTCTCGAGGGGGTATGATGAAGGCACTTGGATTTCGTGTGCCTGGATGTAGTGTTTTAGCTTTCTTGAAGCCATGACCACAGCATATGCTATCTTCTCTAGCTCTGAGTAGTTCCGTTTTGGACCTTCGAGTGTTTTAGACACGTAGTAGACCGGGGCATGCTTGATTTTGTTGTTTTCATGCAACTCTTTGATTAGCACTGCGCTGGTTGTATGGGGCGAGGCTGCGACATACAGTAGTAGAAAGATCGCCTTTGCTTCGACTGGTTAAAATGGTCAAGTTGGTGAGGTAGTTTTTCAAATCCTCGAAAGCTTTCTGCTGCCGAGGTCCCCAATTGAATGGGGCTGTGCTTCTCAGAGTTTCGAAAAAAGGTAAACCTCGCTCGGCTGATCTGGAGATGAATCTGCTGAGTGCTGCTAGATGACCTGTCAAACGCTGAGCTGCTTTTTTGGTTGTCGGGGGTTCCATATTGATGATGGCATCAATTTTTTCGGGGTTGGCTTCAATTCCCCTTGCTGAGACGATGCACCCTAGCAGTTTTCCTTCGCTTACCCCGAAAACACACTTTTCGGGGTTTAATTTGAGTCCGGCGGACCGAAGGTTGTTGAACACTCTTTCCAAGTCTGTTATGTGATTTTCTTTTAGCTCGCTTTTTACAATCAAATCATCAACGTAGGCAGAGATGGTGTGTTCATCTTTGAAGACTTCAGATGTCATGCGAGCGAAGGTTGATCCTGCATTTCTTAGGCCCTCTGCCATTCTTCGAAAGCAAAATGTGCCCGAAGGTGTAATGAAGCTTGTTTTTTCCTCATCTTCCTCATTCATCCAAATCTGGTGGTACCCTGAGAAGCAGTCGAGGAGAGAAAGTATTTGGCAACCAGCTGCTCTGTCGACCAAGGTGCTTATTTTAGGCAGAGGAAAGTCATCCTTCGGACAGGCTTTGTTCAGGCATGTGAAATCTACACACATTCTCCATTTCTTGTTCTTTTTCTGAAGTAGTACCACGTTTGAGAGTCATGTTGGATATTTGACTGGGCGGAAGACGCCTGCGTCCAGAAGTCTTTTTACCTCCGCCCTCGCTGCCTCTTTCCTCTCTTCTGAAATTTTGCGAAGCTTTTGCTTAACTGGGCGATAGCCTGGTTTGATGTTTAGGCTGTGCTCGATCAAAGTTCTGTTTACTCCCTTGAGGTCCTCCGCAGACCAAGCGAAGGTATCAGAGTTTTCCTTGAGGAAACGAATAAGGTTGTCTTCTGACAGGGGGTCTAAGTTGGTTGAGATGAACACCTTCTTTTCTGAGTTTCCCTCAAAGAGTTGTACTTGCTTGGTTTCTTCTTTGGGTGATGCTTTTGCTTGGTCAATGCAAACTTCGCCTTCGGTGGTGAGGTTTGGTGCTCGAGGCTTTGACATGAGAACATATATGATGAATGATTGACTTTGATGAGGAAGGTTTGAGGCTTTTACCCGGTTGAGTCATTATCTTGCTATGCGCTTAATGTTTATGACTAACCGGTGGCGTGAGTTGTGTGGTGTTTCTGTGTTGGTGTGCGTGTGCGACATGTGTCTCTTGGCTGTGTTGATGTGCAGGTGTGGAGCTCGGATACAGTGGTCTATGGCGAGGTGAAGGTCAACTAGAGACGTGCCGTGCTGACGGACCGGGTGCGGTGAAGGATGGGCGTGCCGTGCGGCGGACGTGCCATGCCGAGGTACCGAGCGGTGAAGGGCGGACGTGAGGCTTGGACTGACGGACCAGAGGCCAGAGGACCAGCTGTGGTAGCTGGCACGTGGCATCGGCGAGCAAGAGCACATGGGGATGTGCGGTGCATCGGCCGAGTCGGGAGGAAGGCGCTAGAGTCGTGTCACTTAGCGGGAGGTCGGACACGGGCTTGCGTGCGGCGCAAGTGCCGTCGGCCAAGTCAAGAAGGAAGGCGAAGGCGTTGTGCCCGGCGTGGAGGCTGGACATGCATCGGCATCGGTGCCGGTGGTCGGGGTGTGAGAACCACATCCCGTCTACGGTGCGGGTTCGGTAGCTGAGCCTCAAAAAGCTACCATCGACGGTTTCCAGGTTTGGGCCTCAAAACCTGGGCTTGCGGGTTTCCGAGTTTGGGCCTCAAAACTCGGGGTGGACGGTTTCCCGGTTTGGGCCTCAAAACCGGGGGTTGGTCCGAAAGGACGGTCGATGCGTGGCGGCACCGAGAGGCTTGCGTTGCGGCAAAGCTATCGGTGAGAAGGCGCGGCGGTCGACGGTGGCGGCACGTGGCGGCATCAGGGAGGTCGCGTCGAGGCGAAGCTACCAGATGTGCGGGCGTTGCCGTCGGATGAAGATTGATCGGACTGGACGGTTTTACCCCTGGGGGGTATTTGGGACGAGTGCTTAATGTAAGGGCGTTTTGGTCTTCGGACGTGCGCCTATATAAATGAAGGGGGCTGCTAGGGCAGCCGCCATCCTTGGGAATTCTTGGTGGTGTCTCTCTCATTTTGATCCTGTGAGAGAAGGCTAGGGTTAGGGAGAGTTGGCTCTTGTTCTTGAGTTTTTTGCCATCCAAGCTTTGTGTTGCTAGGATTGGCTTGTAGCCCGACACCAAGTGATTAATCAATCATCCATTCCTCTGAATCCAAGGATCAAATTCGTGGTTGAATTCGCGTTTTGAATTTGTTCTTCACGTTCTTCTTTTCTCCATGATTTTCCCCTCGCTCGATCTCCCTCTACGCTGCGTCTTTTGCGATTCCGTTTGAATCAACTTGTTCTTTGAAGTGAGGAGAACATTTCCACCGGAGGAATTCATCCCTACCCGCACGAACAAGTAGATCGGCTCGAAATCGTTTTTGTTCTTCCCTCTTCCCCTTTTCTAATGTTCTTTGGATTTCTCATGGATTAGTTGGATTGAAGCGATGATATCCTAGGATTAGCTTCCCAACACGTAGAAGAACACTTGGGAGAAGTTTGGATGCAGCCCCGTTCGATTTGGTTGAGTTCCAATCGAATTTGAGTTTGATACGAGCTGTTTTTAGCCTTTCTGGGCATTCCCGGACTTTCCGGGACTTATCCCCGGACTGTCCGGGGGTCGGGGCTGTTCACGGGCAGCGAGTTCGCGATTTTCATTTTTGAGCGGCGGACTGTCCGGGACTCATTCCTGGACAGTCCGGGGTTCAATAGCGGACAGTCCGCGGTTCACTAGCGGACAGTCCGCGACTGCATAGTTTTGCTGATTTCGTCCGTATCTTTTGCATACGAGCTCTGATTTGTGATCCGTTTGTTGCGTTGGTTTCCTAACTTCTTAAGGATCATTCCAAATTACTTTTGCCACCATTGGTCAAAGTATTTTTGGTTGGACACTTCCTTCTTCTCCATAGGAGTTAAGTGTTCCGCTTTCGGAGTTTCGTTTGTTTTAGCGGCCGTATCTTTTGCGTTCGAGCTCCGATTTGAGATCCGTCTGTTGCGTTAGTTTCCTAACTTCATAAGGATCTTTCCAAGGTGCTTTTTCCACTAGTTGGCCTAAGTAGTTTTGGTCGAACACTTTCCTCTTCTCCATAGGAGTGGGGTGTTCCATTATTGGAGGTTCGATTGTTCTAGGAGCTTGCTTGTCAAGTTTTTGCCCCGTTGCTTTGGCGCTTGTTTTTGGGTGTTCTTCGGTAGTTCCGCTGTACCTCTAGGACATCTCCTAGGGTATCCACCTATTCATAGGTCGTGAACTCACCGGTTGTTTGAGTCTTCGCTTTTGGGGTGATTTTCTGGGACAAGGGCCATCATTTCTCGAGAAGAAATTTGAGGCTCCCATTCACCCCCCTCTGGTCGCCAATTCGGTCCTTCAATTGGTATCGGAGCCAGTTAGGGATCTCTCTACCTTAACCGGTTCCGGATCCATGAAGGCGACCTTTTGAGAGCGGTTTGTTTCCGACTTTGTTGTCGAGGTGTTGAGCTTGTGTTTTGGCTAACACTAACGGTGCTTTTAGAAAGTGCACCAAGTTCTTCTTCAAGCATGTCTTTGTCTTTCAGCTTGAACGGTTCCATGGACGACATCTTGGGAAGAAGGAGGAGTGCAGTTGATGAGAGGGATCGCGAGGTGAACGATCTGCTGATCCTTCTACGAGATGACGAGCTTTCACCGGAGGATCTTCTATGTCAAATTGGCAAGGCCAAGAAAGGTACTCTCGCTTCGAGTCTTGTGACCTTGCAAAATCTTTATGAGGCTCGATCTAGGAATGTTGAGCTTTGTAGTACCTTGCGTAGAAAGGTCGAAAAGTTGAAATGCTCCAATGCTAGTTTGAAGTCTAGTGCCTCTTTGCCTTGCACCTCTTGTAGTGACATGGTTAGGAAGAATGATGAGCTAAGCTTTTCCCTTGCTAGCTTAAAATCTGAGAATGAAATGTTGATATCTAATGCTTCCAAACCATGTTTAGTTTGCACTGACTTAAGCAAGGACCTTGATTGTGCTAAAACTGAAATAGCCTTGCTAAAGTCGGATGCTTTGTTACCATGTGTTTCTTGTGAGTCTTTGTGTACTGAAATTGATGAACTAAAATTGACTCACACCACATGTGTAGATGAACTTGAGCATGCTAGGGCTGAAATTGTTGAAATAAATTCTAGGCCTTGTAGCTTGTGCTCTTTGAATAAAGATGCTTGCCATGCTTCTAGTGATATTCATGATTCTTTGCTTGATGTGAATGGTGATGTTTCTTCCACCAATTTCATGTGCACGTCATGCATTGATTTGGAAAAAGAAGTTTTGGCTTTGAAAGTTTTGCGCGATGATATGAGCGCCAAGTTGGTTGAGCAAAATGATTCGAGTGCCAACCTTGAAAAGGAGATTGAGCTCTTGCGTACCACATATGCCGAGTGCATTAGAAAGGAGATGGAGAATCTTAAAAATGCTCCATGTGGTACTTGTGATCGCCTCATGTTTGAGAATGAGGTTTTAGCCAAAAGGTGCAAGAGCCTTTGTGCTAAGTCTTTTGAGTCACGCATTTCTTCCAACTCCGATGTTGATATTTCTATGTCTGCATCTTTGCAACCGGAGTTGAGTTCTTGTGTTGTGCGTGAGTCTTTTGACGATAGCACTAGTGTCAAGGTTCTGGATAGCTCTTTCATAGCTACTCCCAACCTTGCTATTTCTTCGAGTGATGTCCAAGGGACTTCTCTTGACAAGGGTGCTTCTCATATTTTTGGGACTCATCCTCCCAATCCGGTTTTTCATTGCACCTTTTGCAAGAAGGAGGGACATTCGCTCGATTTTTGTTTTCGCCGTGTCAAGCACGAGCGACGTATTCGAGCTAAGGCTTTTAGGAAGCCGCGTAGCCTTTCCCATGGCACGTGTGCTCCTAGTGTTGGCACCAAGTCGAACGTTGATGCTTCTTGTTCTAAGACCCAAGGGACTTCTCACTTGTCGGAGAATGGTGTGCCTTCCAGTAGGCCTTTGTACCATTGCTCTTTTTGTGAGAAAGATGGGCATCAAGAAAGCTTTTGCTATCGGTGTGCCAAACGCTTGCGCCAAGCTCGCTCTTCTAGAAAGATGGTGATTCATAGCCCGTCTCATGGCATGAACAGTTGTGCTCCTAGTAAGAAGCCCATTTTTGTTGATGGGATTTATGACTCCTTTTCTAGTGGGATAGGTCATGGTCGTGGACATGCTTCTAGTGCTTCTTCTCTTGGTCCACGTCATGCTTTTCATGATGCTTCTATTGGTTCTTCTAAAAAAACCTTGGAAGATGTTTGCCTCTTTTCCCGTGGTACGACTCGTTCTTCTCCTCGAGTTGTCCTTTTGAGGAATGCTTCCAAGGGTGTTTCACAATTGCATTTGAACCAACATTTGCATCATGCTAACCCACATGATAAGTTGAGATTTGTGACCAAGTCCTGGATTCCCAAGTACATGCTTGCTAACCCTTCGGGATCCAAGACTCGGATTACTTTGTCCTCTTGTGTGTAGATATGAGGACGCGGGGTGGAGAACATGCGCATGATGGAGCTTGATCTTTTAGAAGTGATCAAGATTTGATGGTTCTCTACACCCCGCCTAGATTTGCCTCCAAAGAGGTTTTTGCTACTCGGTGAGCATTCTTTTACACTCATACCTTGTACATCCATGTTCTATGCCTTGTGGTATGAGATGGTTCTTCATGTGCTCACTTGTATAGCTTTTACATGTACATTTTCTTTTGTATCATGTTTTGCTTTAGTCTAGCATGTGCTATTTTGTATATCATGTCATTCTAGCTTTATGTATAGCTTTTGTGGATTATCCACTTTTCATGCTAGTCTGTGATCCTCTTGAACATTATGCCATGCTGTATCCTACTTTACCATGAGCTTTACTTGTAGAGGTATGATGTTCATTAGGTGTCACTTTTCAGGTGCTAGTTTTGTGTATCTACATGTACCCTGTTGATATGTTTAGCTTGAGCACTAGCCTTTCCACAATTTTATCATGTTACATGCTTTTGGATCTATTGCTATCATTATCTTGCATTGTAGCATGTGTTGAGGTTTAGGCTGTGTTTGGGTTGATCATGTCTTTAGGCTGCATTTTGCTATACAGTGCTTTATCCTGTTGCATGGTAGTCTTGACTAGTTTGAGTTCAGATCTCCTTGCGGTATCATTCATAGGTAGATCTCTTTTTGTTGAGAGTTCACCTTATGCTTATTATGTGACTAACCATTTTCGTGGAGACCTTGAGGTCACACTGGACGAGACAACGCCTTGTGTTTTCTTCTGCCTTTGAGTGTGCAGGAGATCAGGAGCCTAGAGAGAGCATTTCGGCTCATGGACCCGATCCCTCTTCTTCCACGACTTGGGGTTCCATTCGAGCAGCTCTCCAGCAAGCACCAGCAGCACCTGTGCGAGCGACAGCATCAAGCGAGGGGGAGACGACTTCGGCGAGGCAGGTGCCCCGGAGTTCAGCAGATTCATGCGTCCCCTCGGGTATCACACCAGCAGGCGGTCATGCGCTTCATGAGGTACCTCCGACACACTCCTGAGTTCGGTTTTTGGTACTCTTCTTCCTTGACCTCTTTTTGCTGTGTGGTCTTTTCGATGAGGATTTTGCCGGCTGTCGCTTGAGCGTTTCTTGGCTCTTCTCTTATGAGTCTGGTGTGTGTTTCCCTTTTAGTTGGGGAAGCATTTTGCTTGTTGTATCTTAGTTGGTCTTCTCCGATACCCTTTTGTTTTGGGTGTTCCTTGTAAACTAGTTTTTGCATGCATTTCATCATGTATATCTTGCATTTTAGAGCTTCATGAATATAGTAATGAGAATGAGACTATGCTCTTTTTGGTATGCCCTGTTTATTCATGATGATGCTTGTAGCTTAGGCTCTTTTTGATTAGTTGATACATGTTATGAGCTAAGCTATTTTTGCAAATGGTGAACTTGACTAATCAACTATGAAACTTTTAATTTGTTCACCATTGAGATTGGCAACTAGCATGGGTAGGATGTGTTGAGATCACTTGTGCTATCTTTTGTATGCTAGGTTGCTATGTCTCTTGCATTGAGTCTTTCACTTGCTTGGATTGTTCATATTTACCTTGTGCTTAAAATGTGATCCAAGTATTAGTGAAATGAAAAGACCGAGATGGGATTGCATGTGTCAGCACATCACGGTATCGAGACTGTTTCTCATTGCACATTTGAGTTAAACTTGAGCCGTGTAGTGTAAGACCGAAACCGGTGCTTTAAGCTTCCGATTGCTTTTCTTGCATATGCTTAGCCCGGTTGAAAAGTTAGGCAATGACCATGCTTTTAACCTCTCGCAATCACATGCTTTTAAATATGAACTTGTGTTAATACCGCTGAAATCTCCGTTGAAAATTTGAAAATAACACAAGTTTATGCTTCATTCTATTGCATGATGATTGAACTTTGCTAGGGGTAGTTCACCTTTTATACTTGAGCTAGCACTTGGTTGATTTCCTGTCTATCCATGCAAAGTGCTATTTTAGTGGTGGACTCCTTTTCAAATGGCTTAAAACTGCTCATATGTTTAATTGTTCATATTTCGTATTCATTTGATCAGTTTGAGCCTTTGCTAGCATTTGTATTGGTTGCTGAAGTTTCAGGGCAGCACCCCTTTGAGCATCTTTTCATTCTGATTGCTATACACTTGAAGCTGTTGCATTGTGCATATCATGCATTTTTAGCTTAGTGTTCATACCCCCAGCTCCGATACACTTCGTGGTCACTTTCAGTGCTTTTCATAGCCCCCATATGCTTTTGATTGATGACTTGTCTTGTGTATGTGTCAACTTTTGTGGAAAAATGTCAAAACCCCTTAGCATGTTCCCTTTTGTCAAGGGGGAGAAGCTGTTTGCAAGGGGGAGTTTGTGTGTTGGCACAACGGGGAGAGTCATGCATTATGGGGAGAGCTTTGAGCAAGGGGGAGTTTAGCTCTTTTATGTTCTTCTTCACTCGGTATAGCTCTTTTATGTGTTTCAATTGGTATCCATCTTTCGGTATGGAATGCAATTGGTGTCATGAGCTTTGTGCATAGCTTTTGTATATAGGCTTGCTTTCAGGGGGAGTCGCTTTTGTCTTGCTGCTTCTCCACGTGCTCCGAGTGTTTGTGCTCCATTTAGTGTTGAGCTTCTCTTGTGGTCTTTCTCAGTCGGTATTGAGCCTGCTAGTCGTGTTGAGCCATTTTTGCCTCTGTCTAGAGGGACTAGCTGTTTTTGCTTGGTATTTTCGATTGATATGGACCCTTTAGCTAGTTGCGTCGAGCCTATGTGCCTCTGTCTTGAGGAACTAGCTGTTTTCACCAATTCTTGGCTGTCTGTGATCAGTTTTGCGCTTTTACACGTTGTTTCAGCCTCATTTGGTGTTGAACCTTGAGCTAGTGGTGTTGAGCCCATTTTCTGCCTTTTCTAGAGGGCTAGCTCATTTTTGACTTGGTTGCGTCGAGCCGTTGCCCATGTCTTTGGGAACCAAGTCTTTTGCTCTATGTGATCGAGTTTTGCTCATTGTTGAGTTATTGCTCCGATCCCTTGCTTGGTTGCGTTGAGCCGTTGCCCATGTCTTTGGGGACCAAGTTATGTCCATTTCAAATTGCCCCTTCTTTAGAATTTTCGGTCCTTCAATGGTCCTTCAATTGGTATGGCATTTGAATGGATAATCTTCTCATGACAAGTGACTTTGTTTTTTCCCTCCGATGGCTTTTGATCACTTGAATGAGATTTTCGGTTGTGGTATCTCAAACCATCTCTTGTGCCTAGTTTTTTGTCAATTCAATCATCAAGGGGGAGAAAGAGAAAGAGAAAGAAAAAGGGGGAGAAATTGACCCAAAACCAAGTGGATAAGTACCTTGGTCTCTCTTTTGTGATGATTGTTTGACAATTTTATTTGAGATTGGTTTTTGAGTGCCTTTTGGGATTCATGAAACTCTTGTTTATCTTGACTCTTCGGTTGTGTGGAGGCTTTGCCCGCTTTTCCCGTTTCTTTCGGGACCGAGAGCTTTTATTTGGAGTTTTCATGATCCTTCCTCATCTCAAGTAGCCTTGTGTTCGCTTTTGTTTGGCTTTTGGGCACTTGGATGAGGCTTGCCTTCAAATCCTTCCTTTGTGGTTTATTTTTAGTCAATGCATTCATCAAGGGGGAGATTGAGAACATATATGATGAATGATTGACTTTGATGAGGAAGGTTTGAGGCTTTTACCCGGTTGAGTCATTATCTTGCTATGCGCTTAATGTTTATGACTAACCGGTGGCGTGAGTTGTGTGGTGTTTCTGTGTTGGCGTGCGTGTGCGACATGTGTCTCTTGGCTGTGTTGATGTGCAGGTGTGGAGCTCGGATACAGTGGTCTATGGCGAGGTGAAGGTCAAGTAGAGACGTGCCGTGCTGACGGACCGGGTGCGGTGAAGGATGGGCGTGCCGTGCGGCGGACGTGCCATGCCGAGGTACCGAGCGGTGAAGGGCGGACGTGAGGCTTGGACTGACGGACCAGAGGCCAGAGGACCAGCTGTGGTAGCTGGCACGTGGCATCGGCGAGCAAGAGCACATGGGGATGTGCGGTGCATCGGCCGAGTCGGGAGGAAGGCGCTAGAGTCGTGTCACATGGCGGGAGGTCGGACACGGGCTTGCGTGCGGCGCAAGTGCCGTCGGCCAAGTCAAGAAGGAAGGCGAAGGCGTTGTGCCCGGTGTGGAGGCTGGACATGCATCGGCATCGGTGCCGGTGGTCGGGGTGTGAGAACCACATCCCGTCTACGGTGCGGGTTCGGTAGCTGAGCCTCAAAAAGCTACCATTGACGGTTTCCAGGTTTGGGCCTCAAAACCTGGTGCACGCGGGTTTCCGAGTTTGGGCCTCAAAACTCGGGATGGACGGTTTCCAGGTTTGGGCCTCAAAACCTGGGCTTGCGGGTTTCCGAGTTTGGGCCTCAAAACTCGGGGTGGACGGTTTCCCGGTTTGGGCCTCAAAACCGGGGGTTGGTCCGAAAGGACGGTCGACGCGTGGCGGCACCGAGAGGCTTGCGTTGCGGCAAAGCTATCGGTGAGAAGGCGCGGCGGTCGACGCTGGCGGCACGTGGCGGCATCAGGGAGGTCGCGTCGAGGCGAAGCTACCGGATGTGCGGGCGTTGCCGTCGGATGAAGATTGACCGGACTGGACGGTTTTACCCCTGGGGGGTATTTGGGACGAGTGCTTAATGTAAGGGCGTTTTGGTCTTCGGACGTGCGCCTATATATATGAAGGGGGCTGCTAGGGCAGCCGCCATCCTTGGGAATTCTTGGTGGTGTCTCTCTCATTTTGTTCCTGTGAGAGAAGGCTAGGGTTAGGGAGAGTTGGCTCTTGTTCTTGAGTTTTTTGCCATCCAAGCTTTGTGTTGCTAGGATTGGCTTGTAGCCCGACACCAAGTGATTAATCAATCATCCATTCCTCTGAATCCAAGGATCAAATTCATGGTTGAATTCGCGTTTTGAATTTGTTCTTCGCGTTCTTCTTTTCTCCATGATTTTCCCCTCGCTCGATCTCCCTCTACGCTGCGTCTTTTGCGATTCCGTTTGAATCAACTTGTTCTTTGAAGTGAGGAGAACATTTCCACCGGAGGAATTCATCCCTACCCTCACGAACAAGTAGATCGGCTCGAAATCGTTTTTGTTCTTCCCTCTTCCCCTTTTCTAGTGTTCTTTGGATTTCTCATGGATTAGTTGGATTGAAGTGATGATATCCTAGGATTAGCTTCCCAACACGTAGAAGAACACTTGGGAGAAGTTTGGTTGCAGCCCCGTTCGATTTGGTTGAGTTCCAATCAAATTTGAGTTTGATACGGGCTGTTTTTAGCCTTTCTGGGCATTCCCGGACTGTCCGGGACTTATCCCCGGACTGTCCGGGGGTCGGGGCTGTTCACGGGCAGCGAGTTCGCGATTTTCATTTTTGAACGGCGGACTGTCCGGGACTCATTCCTGGACTGTCCAGGGTTCAATAGCGGACAGTCCGCGGTTCACTAGCGGACAGTCCGCGACTGCACAGTTTTGCTGATTTCGTCCGATTGGTGATCCGTTTGTTGCGTTGGTTTCCTAACTTCTTAAGGATCATTCCAAAGTACTTTTGCCACCATTGGTCAAAGTATTTTTGGTTGGACACTTCCTTCTTCTCCATAGGAGTTAAGTGTTCCGCTTTCGGAGTTTCGTTTGTTTTAGCGGCCGTATCTTTTGCGTTCGAGCTCCGATTTGAGATCCGTCTGTTGCGTTAGTTTCCTAACTTCATAAGGATCTTTCCAAGGTGCTTTTTCCACTAGTTGGCCTAAGTAGTTTTGGTCGAACACTTTCCTCTTCTCCATAGGAGTGGGGTGTTCCATTATTGGAGGTTCGATTGTTCTAGGAGCTTGCTTGTGAAGTTTTTGCCCCGTTGCTTTGGCGCTTGTTTTTGGGGGTTCTTCGGTAGTTCCGCTAAACCTCTAGGACATCTCCTAGGGTATCCACCTATTCATAGGTCGTGAACTCACCGGTTGTTTGAGTGTTCGCTTTTGGGGTGATTTTCTGGGACAAGGGCCATCATTTCTCGAGAAGAAATTTGAGGCTCCCATTCACCCCCCCTCTGGTCACCAATTCGGTCCTTCATGACAGATTGTGGACATTGCGTTGCACAGGTGCTACAGTTCCCTCAGCTGCCCTTGCAGTGTCTTGATCTCCATAAACTGCAACCACACCCTTCGGGGCAGGAAGCTTCATGCAGAGGTATGCTGGATGGATGACAGCGTTGAATCCATTGGTGGCCCCTCGGCCAAAGATTGCGTTGTAGGGATAAAACATATCAACCACGTCGAAGGTTATGTGCTCAGTTCTGTAGTTTACTTGATCTCCGAAGGTTACGGGTAAAGAGATTTTGCCAATTGCTCTTACTTGTTGACCACCGAACCCGTATAGGGGGTTGCCAGCGGGTTGCAAAAGGTTCTTGTCAAGCTTCATGCTGTCGAAGGTCGTGGCGAATACGATGTCTGCGGAGCTTCCCGTGTCGACCAAGATTTTGGTGACTGTCCACCCAGCTATGTTGGTTTCGATTACCATAGCGTCAGTGTGTGGGTAATCCCTTAATTTCATGTCACCGGAATCGAACGTTATTGGGATATGGGACCATCGCCCGAATTTGTGCGGTCCTTCGACAACTACATGGTGCACTCTTCTAGCGTGTTCTTTCCCCTGCCTTTTGTTTCCATGATCTTCGTTGGAGCCTCCGGTGATAGCTAATATCACACCGAAGGTTGATGTTGGGTTGTTGATGGTTGTCTGGGTTTGAGCTTTGGATTTGATAGGTTGTGGAGCTGGTAAGGCTGGTATTGGTGGTGGTGGTGGTAGAGTGTTGCTCACTTGTTGGTTGGCTTGGGTGTGAGGGGTTGTTGGAAAAGTGATAGTGTATGGTACATTTTGTCGTTGAGGAATCGAGGTTAGCTGATATGAGGTGTGGTTGTAGTGTGGGTGTTGAGCGTAGAATGGTTGGTGCGAAGGTAAGCCATAGTTTATTGGGGTGTACTGGTAAGGAGGGTGGGTTGGGTTGAAGTTTGGCTTTCTGGTGTGATTGATGGTTCTGTTTTCTGTTGATAAGGTTCTTTTGGATTCCTGGTACTCTTTTCCTTTGGCGAAGCACTCGCATTGCTTTGTTGTGTGCCCCTTTCCTTGGCCACATAAATGACAATACATTTTAGCCGGGTCCCTCTGTTGGTTTCTTTGGTCGGGCGGGAGTGGAAATCCATGTGGATTTTGGTTGCCCGAAGGCTGAGAGCCCCTTCTTTGGTCTTCTAGTGGATTTGCCTTGTTGATTGCTCCAATGTTGCTTTGATCTTGGCGAGGGTTGTTCCCTCTCGCTTGGGGCCTCAACTTTGGTTTTTGCTGCGACCTTCGGGGATCAGACTTTGCCCGGAAGTCCATGTCCGCTCTACAGTATCTTTCCATTGTATCGTGAAGCTCTTTAATTGTGTTTGCTGGTTTCCTGGCGAACTTTGAGGAACATGGGCCTGGACGCAGTCCGCTGACTGCAGCGAGGATGACGGCCTCGTCGGATATCCCCGAAGTTCTTGCCCTAGTCTAGATGAACCTTCGCCAGTAGTCTTGCAGCGGTTCGCGCTCTTCTTGTTGGTAGTTGAACAGCTCGATGGGGTTTGAAGGGGCTGCTGTGATGCCCTTGAAGTTTGTGCAGAGTCTGTCTCTGAGTTGGCCCAGGAGTCTACTGTTCCAGGGCGAAGGTTGCTGTACCAAGTCTGTGCTATGTCACGAAGGATGATTACAAAAGATTTTGCCATTGTTGATTCATCTCCTCCTGCTGCAGCGACTACCGCTTCATAGCTCAATATGAACTGGCGAGGGTCAGTGAGTCCGTCATAACGGGGCAAATTTTGTGGATTGTAGCATGGTGGCCAGGGTTGGGTTTGCAGTATTTGGGATAGTGGTGATCTTGGGTCGTAGGGCATCTGGTGTTGTTGGGCCCTTCGCTGAATGCGAAGGTTTGGCTCTCGCTCTTCTAGGTAGAGTAGGAGAAAATTTGGTGGTGGTGGGGGTGGTGGTGGCTGACGGGCGTTGCCCTGGCCCAACTCTTCATTCCCTTCTTGATGGGGCGTCATTTCTCTATTATTCCAACCCTCCAGCTTCGGCTGCCGCGAGGGACTCTTCCATTCGGCGAAGCTGTTCCCTTGCTTCATCCGCCTTTTGCCTGATGGCGCGCAGCCGGTTGTGTCTTTCGAGCTGGTCAAGGCGCCTTTTCTTCTTCTGCAATTCAGCTTGGAGCCTATCCAAAGCCTTGAGCCCCAACCCCTCTTCATCTCCTCTTCCGCCTTCTCCGGAGGTGTGTGGGTGTGGCTGTGATACTAGCCGAGTGTGAGGTCCCAGGACCTCTGTCCCTAGGGTGACTTCTTCTTCTCCCGAAGGTTCCACAATCTCTTCAACGGGTGGAAACACCGCCGCAGCCTCTCTGGTCGCGCGATGGTCTCTAGTAGTGGACGCCCTTCTGTTTCCCGCCATTTCGATCTTTGATCCCCACGGTCATCGCCAAACTGTTGGTAACACACTTGCCCTACCTTCGCACACGTGCAGGGGGGTGGCGAAGGTGGCCAATCGTCAGAACCGAGCGAAGGTACAAAGGAAACAAGAACCGGGATACAGTGGCTCTATTTCCAAAAAACGTGTCCCATTACACTGTTCACCCCCCGGTATTTATAGGGGATACCAAAGGGCACCAACCAGATTACAAAAGGGTACAAGAAAGATTCTTCCGCGCTGTACCACAGAATGGCAGAATTATACAAACACAACTGGAGTCGAAACCCTAGCCTGCTTTCCTCCTGTCCGCCGCCATTAGGCCTTGCTTGCCCTCGCGGAAAAAATGGGATCAGACCCTCGGCTCCGCCGGCGGCGAGGTCGGACCCCGACCGTGTTCATGATGCTCGAGGGTTGCCTCCTGTGTTCTTTGCGCGCCCTTGCCTGCAAGACATGCAAAGAACCCCGAGGGTCGAACTCGTTGCGAAATTTAGCAAACCCGCTCCAAGGTTCCAAAAGACGGAGATAAAAGAGTTGAGAGGGTTCGACAGCGAGAGCGGGTGGCGCGAAGTTCGTTCCTCGAGCCAGCCTGAGCGGCGCCACTGCCGAGGGTCCCTTCCCCCAACATTTCGGCTTTCTCTTAGCTCTCCGATCCATGATGACATTAAGGCAGCATCTCTCATGATTTTTCGATCCATGATGACATTAAGGCAGCATCTCTCAGTGTTAATCGGTAACATGAGTTCACAAACTACTAACTAAAACTGAACGACTCTTAGCCGATTCCTATCAGCTTTCTGATTCTGGGGTCATAACCTCTTCCAATCACTAAAAACCTGGCTTGGCCCAATAACGGCCCATAAGCCGTGAAAACCCTACTCCGATGCTTGGTCCTTCAATATGCAAGCCATGGTTCTATAAATATGACCCTACACAAGCCGCCACTCTTGACTTCAGCCAAACAGCTTGACTCGCAAAAAACTTCCACCCCTCAGCTTCGGCTCAAACCAGAGAGAAAATCTTCCGCTTGTGTTTCCATCAATGGCAGGCAATGGCGACCATGACAATCATAACGTTGGAGATGAAATAGGAGGAAGCCGAGCATCAACTCACAAGCGTCATGGGTAGAAACGAACTCCCTGCCCCCTTGCGATAGCTTTCTTGCTTGCCTATCTCTGATTCACTGTCCGTTTCCTCTCCAGAGTAGGATCCTCCTTCAGTCGAGCTTGGGTTCTTCCTCCAAAAATGGTAGCTCCAAATATTTCTTTCAACCTTTTCCCAAGCCACCAGATTATGAGTTTGATGATTCACTCTAGCAGACCTGTTTGGACACTCCTCAGTGCTGCGAGGAAGAGGGTAAAGTCCAAAAGGAACTGGAAGATGTATTTAAGAAGTACGGCATTGAGGAAGCTGAATGGGTAGAACAACGGAAACAGTTCTGCAGTATCATTACAGGTTAGCAGAATCTCAGTTCTTCTCCTTCTCCCGATTTTGCTTTCGCCTAACATACTTTTTTTCTCATCAGCCTTGTCTGCAGAGAATGACCGCTTGAAAGCAGCAGTAAACAGAATTGTCCTTAAGGTGAATGCTCATGGGGATTCAGCTGAAGCTCGTCTTGACGCCGTGGATGGCCGCATAGATCAGGCCGTCATCTAAGGTGTGCACACCGGGGTTTCCCTTGGGCTATCAGCAATGAGCTCTTGGACCAAAGAAGATTACTCCTTCCTACCAGTTGGCTTCGCAGGCGGGGATCCGGATGAATCTGAATACCTTGAAATCTATGATAATCATGCCGCTGCTATTGCCGAGATTACTAACCCGCAATCCATTGTAAACAAATTATTTCAAGGGTAGCTTGTATCAGAATAAATCTGTGAGTGAAGCTCGTAACATATGAGACTTGTTTCCCCCTGAATAATGCCTATCTGCATCTTCGACCATCTCAGTGATTTTTCCGATTGCGGCATTTCTTCAGAGAAAATGTTTCCCGAACGCATGATGTCATCCTAGCCGACTAGATCTCGTTTTTGATGTGTCATGTCACTCGACATCTTATTTACTGCACTTCACCTTTCTCTTCCCCCAATAAACCTACCATTCGAAAAAACGCTAGGATTACCGGGTCATGAACAATCTTGCACTAAAGGCGATATAAGTAATATCGGCTATAACTTAAACTTCTTGGAACATTTTTTCTGCTAAAGGCGATGCTTTACACATCGGCTGTATAAAAATGTCTTTGCATCCGCTCCAGATACAATTTCCATGCATTCGGTCTTTAACAAATAGTGCCGAAGCTTTAATCCACGAGTGGTGCATATATGAACAAAATCTCTCTACAGCCGAATACCCTTCTCTGGGTTTAACATTTTCGGCTAAAGCTAGCTGCTACCTATCTTTTCCTTTAAACTTAAAATAAGGGCCGATCCTGCTGTAAGGCTATCGGCCGCCACGTACAACTTGAAATGATCACCAAGTTGAGGAAATGCCTTCATGTGCTTTTTAATTTCACAAAGTCCCTTCGTTGTACGTCACTCTTCACGAATTCTTGATTTCCTTTGAGTTTCAGCAATGGAGAAATAAGCAGACCTTTTAAACACCCGAGACCCAAACTTGGTACACATCGGTCCTATTTTGGCTTCATCATCAATATTTTATTCCTTGTCAGCCGATATGAAACTTGGTCCCAATTCTTCTCCATTACCATCAGCTGGACTATTTAAAAATTACTCTGAGAGCCGATCGTCTGAATTGGCTGTTGGTCCTTATCGAAAACATTCATAGGACCTACTTCCCAAGCTCTCCTAGAGAAGCACTCGACATCATCATATTCCTAGTAGATGGGCTCCGTATTAGCAACACTTACCGAATTATAAGCATGGATAATTTCGATATCATCTTCAATCCACTGGATAAGGAATTGATGCATAGTTGACGGCACACAACAGTTTGCATGTATCCAATCTCTTCCTAATAGTAAACTGTATGCCCCCTTGCCATCAATGACGAAGAAAGTAGTGACCAAGGTTTTAGTTCCGATTGTCAACTCAACATGAACTGCCCCCGAGTATCAGAGGAATTACCAGCAAAGTCTCTCAACACCACGTCAGTCTTCAATAAGTCTTCACTTGTCATCCCAAGTTTTCTGAAGGTGGTATACGGCATGATGTTTATGGCAGCCCCTCCCTCAATGAACATCTTGCTTAGTGGCTTGCCATTAACATACCCCCTCATATAAAGTGGCTTCAAGTGCCGGTGCTTAGCTGGTTTATCAAATACCGCTCGTTGAGCTAAAACAAGATGAGCCAACAACTCCTGGAATTCATCTTCATCAAAGTCTGAATACACCTCGTCTCAGACATCCTGGTCTTCGGGAGCTATGAATTCTAATGGAAGAAAGAAAGCCATGCATGCATCAGCCGAACGATCACTTCCATCCGGCTTTTCTTTGGGTCGCCAAACTCGCTTTATCTCGGCACTTGCTTGCTCTAACTCTCTGTTTCTTAGGCGCTGCACCCTTCTCTTCTGGCTCCTTCTCAACCCTGGTGGACACCACTGTCCTCTCTGCCAGACATACTCGCGGTACTCTTCTTCTCCAGTGTGAGTCCAATTGCGATTGGCAAATCCTCTTCCCTGCCAATCTTCAGAATTATTTATTTTTAAACGCCGATCGTCCTCAGGGACTCGTGCCCCAAGCCTTTCATGGACAGAACAGTGGTTGACTCGAGATTGCCAATACTCAGAATATTGATTACTACACTCATGGCAGTTGTTCTTAACAGGCAGCTTCAAGCCTTCATTCCAACAGTACTGGAAAAACGAGCACTCCCAATGAGATTTCTTGCTCCCTCATATCTTCTCGTTCCTCTTGGTACATCTCTTCTTTTTACCTTCGTTGTTTCTCCAGGAACTTCTGTTCTTCGTAAAATCTCTGCTTCTGTTACCATTCCAGTTCCCAACGCCATTTATTCAGCAGAATGCGTGTCGTAACCTTGGGTCTGAAAGTTTCACTCGTCTTAGCTCGGCTATTCTGGAACTGAACCCTCTGTTGAAGCTCTTTATTTGTAATTTGCCGATCAGGGTCAACAGCACCATCTTTCCTCGCTCTATCAGAGGTTAACACTTTCATTTTGCTCTTGCCCCTAGGATCAGCTGCATTGACCATATTAACAGAGAAAGACACAGTATTCTGTCCAAAAGGGCTATCATCAACCTTCATCTTTCCATCAAACCTCAGATGCCCGTCATGGATAGCTTTCTGGACCCATACTCTGAACACTCGACAATCATTTATGGAATGGGATCTAGTATTATGGAAACCACAATACTTCTTATCTTTGACTCCTTCGGGATGCAGCATAGGGTGACCTTCCGGCAACTTGATGCGTCCTTCCTTCAACAAATACTCAAATAATTTATCTGACATGGAAACATCAAAGTCATAAGTACCTTTTGGTTGCTCTTTAGCCTAGACTATTTCGGCTGCAGCTATTTCATCTTCATTATCGTATTCAGCTGCCTCTTCTAGAAAAGCCTGATACATTTCAGCAGCCACATCACCCTTCTGGAATTGATTATTCCTCTTGAATCCTTGGGCTTGACTGCTCATCGTTGCCAACCTCTGCGATAACTGCCCGAGGTCATCAAACTCCATGCCGAATAGTTTCTCTTTGATACTCGGCAACATACCAGCTATGGCTATCCCCGGCAATTGGTCGTCTGGCAAATTCAGAGAATAGCAAAGATTCTTGGTTTCCCTAAACCGGCGTAGATATTCTTGTGGCGTCTCGCCAGGTTTTATCCTCAGGCTCATGAGATCGACCAACTTCTTTTCGCTGGTACCCGTGAAGAAGTACGAGTGGAATTTCTGTTCCAACTCTGCCCACGTATTGATAGAATTTGCTGGCAGAGAAGCAAACCATGAGAAGGCTGGTCCTGTCAACGACAGTGGAAAGTACCGAATCCTCCAAGATTCATCTGTAGACGCCTCTCCAAGTTGCATCAAGTATCGGCTGATATGTTCTACGGTACTAGTGTCATCTTGGCCTGAAAACTTGGCAAAATCAGTGGGAGGCTTCACCCTTGGAGGAAGTGCTACCCGATTGTACCACTCTGAGTAAGGGGATTTGTAAGCATACGATTGACCCTTTGGTTTTAGGCTGAATTGATTTTGCATCATATCAGCCATCCTATGCATAATGAGGTCAATATTCGAATCAGGAGTTGCTTGTGCTTGCCCCCCAGGATGTAGTCCTGCT
Source organism: Coix lacryma-jobi var. lacryma-jobi (assembly GCA_009763385.1). Taxonomy (NCBI): domain Eukaryota; kingdom Viridiplantae; phylum Streptophyta; class Magnoliopsida; order Poales; family Poaceae; genus Coix; species Coix lacryma-jobi. The sequence goes on from CM019831.1 coordinate 47,066,705, forward strand.
GAACTCTTGTAGCCTGGATTCGAAAGGGCGTTAATTGCGCTATAATCAATGAACTCTTGATATCCATCTCCAAACATATTCCTCTATATCCTGTTTGCTGCAGGAGATACTTTAGAAGCAGATTGTGGGACGTTCCCCGTCGTGCCGAACGTGAGCTGGCCATAAGTTTGGGGAGGTTGTTGTGTCTCATGAGGAACAATCCCACCTGTGCTTGGGCCAGCTTCACCCCCTTCTGTGATCTTTCGATGTTGAGGTACCAGGAACAATAGTGGTCCTTGCATTGGGCCGGCAGCTTCTTCAAAGCATTTATCCGCTGTTGGACCGAAAATGCTAACCATGACAGCACGAAAAGTATTCAGGAAAGCTGCCTGATGATTGGTCATGGCTTCCGATACAGCTTTGTATATGTTGGCACTAAAAGTGACGCACTATGCCAATCACACAGCAAGCCGAAGGAGCTGGCTTCAAACGTGGCCGGGTGCTCAGAAGTCCGGTGCGTGCCAGTCAGTTTGCCCTGCAACTAACAAGGGAAAGAAACTGTTAAATACAAAGCTGGAACGTGCCGGGTATGACCAGACAGTTCCAAAATATACGGCCCTGAAGCCACTTACGATGACATATAGCTATGAAAGCTATCTGCCAACAGGTTTAAAGATCATTCGGCAATATGAACAGAGTTACGTGAATAACAGATTGCCGAACATGTTTGCATGAGAATCGTACTTGCATGATGTATTAAATATAAGTTAAAGCTTAACCAATCTCGATTGTACAACCGAGTTGGGGTCCATGGGGATTGAACATACAAACTAAGCATGACTAAACTAATCTAAAGCCTGCGCCTGCCGCACGGCACCTAGCTCTATCATAGGTCAAGCATACTCAACGTGCATGAACCCTCACCACGTGGCAACCCAGATACGATCCAATCGGCTATAACGAACAATAGATCTACTGCATAAAAGACTTTACAATAATAAACGTGAAAGAACAGGGCAAATCTATAAAAGATAAAGCCGAACCGAACGGTATCTAGATTGGGCAAAAGTGTTATGATAAAATAAACATAATAAAACATATAACACAAGGTAACTTAATGAATCTATCAGATTTGCCAAATCTAACAGAGCCGATAACTATTTTTACTCACAACTCAATCCGCCGCACGATACAAGGCATAAGCAAAAACTTCCCGTCATAAGCTTAAATCCGCCGCACGATACTAAGCTTAACGTACGAGACTACTTGCACCATATCTAAATCCGCCGCACGATACTAGACATAATAGCAAGGTTGCCGAGACTTACGGAGGTCGAGGGATCGATGGCCCCTCTCGAAGAACACGACGACACGACTTGGACTCGAAGACGGCACGGGGCCGGGTTGGTTGTATTGATTGTTGAACGTCTTTACAATGGCCTCAGGGTTTATATTTATACCCTGGTGTCCTATGAGTCCTAGAAGGACACGATTACAACGACAAAATCAGGAAACTATCTAAAATATGATGCCTTCTGCTCCAAGCTTCCCTTAATAACCGGCGCGCGCTAAAAATGACGAGATCCTCGTTGCTAAATCTTCTGACATGCCGCATTTGTCGTCTTCTGGCGCAAACCGACCTTTATCTGATGTAGCCGACCGTAGCGTCATATTGCCGAACCTGCTTGCTGTTGACTAGTCGCCTTCACAGCCTTGCCGAATACATTGAGTTAGCCGACTGCGTTCGCTGTCTGCTGAATCCCTTAGGTGGTGACTCCTCCTGAACCTGCGCCGTGCTGGCCCACTTGTCATAGTGCAAAAATTCCGTGTTAACACATGCCCCCTCAATTTCCGAACAAAGGTATTTGTTCTGAAATTGTTAGCAAGTCCACCGCGCATTCTAGGTCAGTACCACCTCAAACTCCGCGTTTTCCTCAAATTGCCAACAGCTTCAACTTCCATCCGAGCTCTGCAATGGCGACCCATGACGAGATTCCAGAGGTGAACTTCACTTTTCCTCTTAACGCATTCGGTCAATTGACATTGGTATTCGGCTCATTTAGCTTTCCCCGCACACATTCTTCTTCTAGGCCCTAAGGGACGAGATCCTGATTCCATGCGATGCGGATCCCGATTCTTATTTCTTGGGTCCAATGGGGAACTCCAATCCAACCAACATCATCGATATGGAAACCAACAGAATCCCCTTCAAGTACGGAGTCATTTCATCGAACAGGTGGCGGTACACCTTCAAGAACTGGCCCCTGCCTGCTGTCACCGGATGGAGGAACTGGTATATAAGAATCCAGGCGAAATTCGGTCCTCACTGGGAAACCCAAGACATTCATCATGCTCTGGAACTGTCTCTAGCCGACATGCCTAAAAATGAACCATTGCTCATAGCGGCTTCTCATTTTTGGTCAGACGTTCTTAATGCTTTTGTGTTCGGCCATGACATAATGACAATCACTTTAGCTGATGTCTTCATGATGAGTGGTCTGAACATCACTTCGACCATGAATGCTGATGAGCTATTAGAGAAAATCACCCAGAGGTCCATCGATGTCAGCGTGGGTAGTACTTCTCGCCTACGCCCTTTGCGGCACTTTCTTGAAAACCCCGCTTACACCCTGTCACTGTTTGCCGGCATGATTCCCGTCATCTCCACCGCCGGTGGGCACGCCAGGCCTTCTCCAGCAACGGGAGGGCCAGGAGCTCCGCCATCGGGTTCGTCGAGCTCCTCCGACGACCTCTCCTACCACTCCCATCCTTGGGAGGCGAATCCAGACCGGGATTCCGACGATGACCTCTACGACCACAACGACGCCTTGAACTTCATGGCGCTGCAGGATGAGTCCCGGGAGGAGCTGGCCGCCATCTCAAAGCAGTACGGGATCGATCAGCTAGAGTGGGAGGACCAGCGCCGGTAATTCTGCGATGCAATCACGGGTATGAACACCCAATCCTAGATCGGCTTTCGGTCGTTCTTGTTGATCTTTTAACCGATCCATTCCAACTCGTCATCCACAGCGCTGTCTGAAGAGCTGGAGCGCTTGAAGATGGCGGCGAACGCCGTCGCAGATCGAGTGAACGCCCAGGGCGACACCGCCGAGGCGCGCCTGGCCAACGTGCACGACCGCGTCGAGCAGGTCGCCCTGCAGGGCGTGCACCACGGCGTGGTGCTGGGGCTATCGGCGCTGACGGTCCGCACAGAGGAGGACTTCTCCGTGGTGCCGGTTGGCTTCCCCGGCGGGGCATCCCCAGAAGATGTCGCACAGATCGACGATTTTCTGGAATCCTACGAGGATCATGCTCACGCCCTCACCATAGTCACCAACCCGCAGACGGTCATCAACGGGGTGTTCGGTAACTGATCTGCACCTTTTGCACAGCCCCCACTATGAACAATGCTCCACTCTACCACGTTCGTGTGTACAACCCGTTCTCCCATTCTGTGCTTGTTGAGTGTTTGATTTATCTAGTCGACTGCACAGCACCGCGTGCACTTGGCCCTGTATTTCTGCGTTTTTTGCGCTAAAGGCGACACACGCCGTGCCGGCTGTTTTTGCTCTAAGGGCGATAGAACTTTGTATCGGCCGTCGGTGTCCGCAAGTTCTTGATTCCACTATGCACCGACCTCCACGCTAGGATGAAATCTCTTTGGATAACGTCCATTAATCGCCCTAGCAAACTCTTCTCCTTGGAGGGTTTTTAGAATGTACGCGTTACCGGGAACACACCTCAGAACCCGAAAAGGCCCTTCCCAGTTTGGGGACCATTTGCCGAATACCTTGTCTTTGGTACCGATCGGCAAGATAATTTTCCAAACCAAGTCTCCTTCTTCGAATCCTTTTTCTTTCACTTTCGAGTTGTAGTACTTGGCAACGCGTATCTTGTTCCTTTCAATATTTTCCAAGGCTTTGAGACGAATCAAATGCAAATCCTCTAGCTCATCCATCATCAAATCTTTATAATCTTCCTTAGTTAAGTCGCTCTGCAATGTAATTCATCTTGATCCTGATTGCAACTCCCATGGTAGCACTGCGCGATGCCCATAGACCAACTCGTATGGTGACGTCTGAGTCGACCCATGACAAGCCATTCGGTAAGCCCACAAAGCTTCATTGAGTACCAAGTGCCACCTTTTGGGTTTTTCTTCGATCTTCTTCTGGATAATCTTAATCATGATTTTGTTAGAAGCTTCTGCCTGCCCATTGGCCTGTGCATAATAAGGGGAAGAATTATAGAGTTTAATCCCCATTCCTTTGGCAAAGTCACAAAACTCAGAGGAAGTGAACTGAGTTCCCTGATCGGTAGTGATGGACTGAGGAATGCCGAATCGGTAAATGATATGCTCCCTGACGAAGGACACCATGTTCTCTGACGTCACCTTCTTCAATGGGATGGCTTCAACCCACTTGGTGAAATAATCCGTGGCTATCAGAACAAACTTATGTCCCTTGCTAGATGGAGGGTGGATCTAGCCGATCAAATCAATGCCCCACCCTCTGAAAGGCCAAGGCTTAATGATCGGATTCATGGCCGATGCTGGGGCCCTTTGCACATTGCCGAATCACTGGCAATCCTGACAACCTCTGTAGTATTCAAACAATCTTCGAGCATAGTCGGCCAAAAATATCCAGTCCTCCTGATTATCCATCTCATACGGTGAGCCGACTAGTGTGCACCACATACGCCTTCGTGCACCTCATACATCAGTTTCCTAGCCTCGTCCTGGTCCAGGCACTTAAGCAAAACCCCATCTATGGATTTGTAGTACAATTGATTGTCCAAGAGCGTAAACTTAAGAGCCTTGTACCTGAGTTTTCGGGAGACTTTTCTGGATGGGTCCCTGAGGTAATCGGCAATGTCGTCTCTCCAGTCTTCAATTGCCTGATTATCACTTGGGATTACTTGATCATCTTCTGGGGTTGTTTGCCCTTCCTCCAGTGCAAAAATGTTTTGATTCTCCCTATACCCGGATGCTGCCTGAGCCAAGTGGTTTGCTTCTTCGTTTTGCCCCCTAGGAATATGTTGCAAGGTTGCTGATCGAAACCGTTTAAGGAGCTCTTGGCAACCTTCGAGATATTCCTGCAGCGTGTCGTTTTTGCACTCGTACTCACTTGTCAGCTGCCTGATCACCAATTCCGAGTCACCGAAGATCTCCACGACATCTGCCTTAACGTCCACAAGCAACCGCAATCCTCGAAGCAGTGCCTCATACTCCGCTTGATTATTAGTCACCGGGTACTCGATCGGTATAGAGTACTTGAAAGGTGCCCCCTTGGGAGAAATCAACATGATCCCGACTCCACCACCTTTGCTGCATGATGATCCATCAAAAAACTATGCCCAGGGGGCAATGATTACTATGTTAGCGTTAGGATCACCATGGTGACTGGTGAGTGATGAAATCAGCCATAATCTGGCCCTTAACAGCCTTTGCCGATTCAAAACGCAAATCAAATTCAGAAAGAGCTAAAACCCATTTACCGATCCTTCCACTTAAAATCAGCATTGATAACATGTGCTTGATTACATCAAACTCTGATACTACCACGCATTCGACGTTCAATAGATAGTGCCGAAACTTGGTACAGGAATAGAAAACGCACAAGCACAACTTTTCCGTAGCCGAATACCTCGCTTCGGGGTCCAGTAGCTTTCGGCTAAGATAGGCTACGATTCTCTCTTTTCCTTCGAATTCTTGCATGAGGGCTGACCCTATTGTTAGGTTGTCGGCTGCCACGTACAACTTGAAAGGCTTGTCGAGTTGTGGAGGAACCAATACTGGTGGTGCCTTCATGTATTCTTTGATTTCATCGAAAGCCTTTTGTTGCACGTCACCCCACACGAACTCTTGATCTTTCTTGAGCTTCAACAGTGGAGAGAATGGTAGCACGCGCTCGGACAAGTTGGATATGAACCTTCTGACAAAGTTGATCTTGCCGAGCAGTGATTGAAGTTCTTTGAGATTGGTCGGCGGCACTACCTTATCAATTGCTTCCATGCTCTTTTTGCCAACCTCGATGCCTCTTTTGTGGACCAAGAATCCAAGAAACTCACCAGCCGACACCCCAAATGCACACTTGGTTGGATTCATCTTTAAACCGTGTTTCCTTGTGCACTCCAGGGTCTTCCTTAAATCGGCTAAGTGTCTTTCTTTGCTTCCCGACTTGACCACCACGTCATCAATGTAGATCTCTACGATTTTGCCGATCAACTAATGAAATATGTAATTCATGGATCGCTGGTAAGTAGCACCGGCATTTTTCAAACCAAAGGTCATGACAATCCATTCAAACAAACCTATATGGCCAGGGCACCTGAAGGCGGTCTTTGCCACGTCCTCTGCAGCCATGAAGATCTGGTTGTAACCCGCATTGCCGTCCATAAAGCTTATAATTTCCAAACCGGCCGAAGCATCTACTAGCAAATCGGCCACTGGCATTGGATAGCCGTCCATAGGAGTGGCTTTATTGAGGTTCCTGAAGTTGATGCAGACTCTCATCTTCCCATTCTTCTTGTACACCGGGACAATATTGGAGATCCAGTCCGCATATCGACACAGCCAAATGAAATTAGCTTCTAGTAATCTTTCCACTTCCTTTTTCACGTCGGCCAATACCTCCTCCTTGTAGATCCTGCGTGGAGTTTGTTTATACGGGCGGTACCCGGGCTTTATCGGCAATTTATGCTCGACAATGGACCGATCTAACCCGGGCATCTCCGTGTAGTCCCAAGTGAAACCGTCTTTGAACTCTTTTAGAAGATCTACCAATTGCTCTCTGAATTCAGGGTCCAAACTGGAACTGATGAACATCGGCCTCTTCTTACTTGCGTCACCAGCATCTACCTCTTTCAGTTTGTCGGCCGGCGTGAACCCGCGTCCCAGTTTGCCCTCGCTGTTGTCGGTTGGGTTATACATCTAAAAGAAGCTTTGAGAGCCGACTGCTTGGATCGGCTGTTGATCTCTGCCGTAGATGTTGACAGGACCATCTCCCCACACGCGATCGGAGAAGCATTCCACTCCGTCGAATTCCCAGTAAGTGGGTTCAATAGCAGCGACACTCACCGAGTCGTCAGCATGGACAATCTCGATGTCGTCTCCATCCCACTGTATGAGTATTTGGTGCATGGTTGAAGGTATGCAGCAGTTGGCGTGTGTTGGAACGCACTTGCCCAACCTCCGCACTTGTGCAGGGGATGGAGCGAAGGCGGCCAAACGTCAGATGCAGTAGCGAAGGTGAATCGGAAGTGGAAGGTGCTCGAATTCCGAAAAGAAAAAGGTCCCCCCTCACACTGTTCATCCCCTTGGTATTTATAGGGAATGCCAAGGGGTATGGGCCAAATTACAGAAGGGTACAGCAAAGATTCCTCGCCTCCACGCAGGGAGGAAGGGCAAAAGCGTAAGTACACAGCTGAAGCGGAAACCCTAATCGGTCACACTCCAGCGCGCCGCCACCTGGCCCTTGTTCGCCTTCGGGGAGTGGTGCGACGGTCTTGACCTTCGGCCGCGCTCGCCTTTGGGCCCGCGCACCTCCGCCATCTGCCGGACCTCCGGCTCTGCTTGCCTCTGGGGCGACGCACACTTGCCGCTTGCCCGGACCTTCGCTTCAAGCGAAGGTGGCGTCGTGGTTCAGCGAAGGTTTCCTGCAGTGTGACCGTCGCCTTAGACCTGCACGGAAACACAACAAAGCGACGAGGGTTGACCCCGCATCCGGGGGTCAGGGTATCGGTCTCAAATAGGAGAGGGACCTCGCACGCACACAAGGCGTCACGCGAGGGCTAACTTCGAGCACCGGTTCGGGCGGCGCTTCTGCCGAGGGTCCCTTCCCCCAACAGTAGCCCCTCGTTGTCTTGGATCTAAAAGAACGTGTTTAGGCCCAAGCAGCGCCTTTTAATGGGGACAAAAAAAAGGGGCCCTCGGCAGCGACGCCCGCGGCTGCTTTGGGCTGGGCCGTTGTGGTGTTGTTTTATACTATTGAAGCCTTTTTTTTTTTTTTTTTTTTTTGTCGCGCCAACTTCGTCGGGTGAGAGGCTTGTCTCGCGGCCTATAAATAGCACGAGTAGGTGGGGAGTTTTGATTGTGCTCTTTGTTGCTATAGCCATCCTGCTGTTGCAATTTGCTTGTGGCGAAGGTTTGTTTGAGCTTGTCTGCGAGGGTTGAGACAGGCGTTTGTTGTTCGGTAGTGTTAGCAGTTGAAGAGATGGCTAGGTTGAAGCAAACTGCTCGCGCTGTTTCTCCCACAGCCGCGGATGAGGGGATTACCTTCGAGTTTGGTCTGAGCCGGGTTTGTGCAAGTGAGATTGCATCTTACGTGCGGTGGGGCTGGGTTGAGGAAGGCAAGGCGAGGGCCAGCAGTGGGGAGACCGTGACGAGGCCGGGTGCAGATGAGGTTGTGGTGTTTGAGGAGTTCTTTTCGGCTGGCCTTCGCTTCCCAGCTGACTCCTTCGTGACTTCGGTCCTGCGGAAGTTCAACCTGCGGTTTCATCAGCTTACGCCTTCCTGCTTCACAAAGATGTCGGTCTACGTCTGGGCCTGCAGGTCCCAGGGGGTTGTCCCTCATGTCGAGGGTTTTGTTCGTACTCATCGCGTTCACATGCAGCCTCGCAAGATTACGGACAGCGAAGGCAAGATCGGCCTTGGACAATTTGCGGTGTACACTTTTTGCCATCGCGCCGGCGCGGAGCTGCCGGTGCAAGCGCAGAAAAACAAGTGGAGTAGCGGGTGGCAGGAGTTCTGGTTCTATTACAAACTCAGTGACAGCTCCGAGCTTTGCGGCGAGCTTCCGGTGCTTGGAGATGTGGGCGCCGAAGCTAAGATGAGCATCGAGGCCCATGCTGCTGTTGATTGCCTGAGGGTCGTTGCGCGTTCTCAGTGCGCGCGTGATTTGGTGGAGGAATATTGCTGTGCCAAGATTTGGCCTCTTGGCCGGAGGCAGACTTGGTTTGTTGTGGAGGATGACCCGAGGTACGAAGGTAGGGGCTTGAAGAAGCCTAGTTTGGATCTAGAGAAGGTCTGGGAAAGAACTCTTAAGAAATTTCCGAGGCGCGAGGATGGGAACGAAGCTGTTTTTAAACGAGTTCAGCAGTGGACGGACGAACTCGTGGGGAAGCTTTCCCCGCTGGAAGTGAAGGCCATCCATAGCTTGGTGGGCGGCGAAGGTCGTGTGAACAGGATGTTTGACATTCTTGGTATTCGGTACGCCGACTGGCCCGCTCCTTCGAGCGACGACGCGCCGAAGAAGAGGAAGCGGAAGGCTTCGGGAGGAACGGAGATCGTGTCTCGGCCGAAGAGAGGCCGTGGTCGAGGCCGTGGAGGAGCTGGCGGACGAGCGAAGGTGCTTGCGACGAAGGTCGCTGCTGGCTCTGTTGCTGCGGGCACTTCTTTGGCCGCTGCTCGGAGCGGCCGGGGTGCCAGTTCGGTCGGGGGACGTGTGCCCCGCGTGGGAGGGATCGGTGCTTTGGTCCAAACTTCGGGCGACGAGGATGAATCTGATGATGATGAGGTGGAGGAGAAGGGCGCAAAGGAGGGGGAGACGGGCGAGGGTTCGTCTGATGAAGGTAGCGAGGGTTCTACTGAAGGGCATGACACGGATGAGGAGGTGTCGATTGGAGGCGGAGCCTCGCCGGTTGTTGGTGCGATGGTTACCCAGGGTGCAGATGAGCTTGCACGAGATATTGAGCCAGGCAGCCCTCGACGAGGTGCGGTTTCTAGCTTCGCGGGCTCGCACCTTTGGGTGGAGGGGTTTGAGTTCGATGGGGAACTTGACTCGGCGCGGTCCCGGGGAAAAAGACCGTTTGGCGAGGCTAGCCGGTCGAGCCTTCCGGAGTACGCCAAGAAGCTTGGCGTTTCTGATCCGGCGACTGCACTGTTCACCAGTCCGGACCTTCGGGATTGCCACCTGCAGTGCAGCCCGGAGGAAAGGCGTTTTCTGGGCCGGATCTTTGGCCGCATTTGTGTGCCGGAGGCGGAGGTCCTTCTTGCAGATCAAGCGGTTGGCGACACCTTTGATGATGTTGACGTCAAGTTGGCGGAGCTGATGCTCTTGAACCGCTCAGCGAGGCGGAAGGTTAGCTCCGACATGGAGTTTATGAGGAACCATATGACTGAACTTGAGAAAGAGAACAGCAAACTGGCGCGGAGCCTAGAGAACAGAGAAAATGAAATGAGGGTTGCTTCGGAGAAGGCCGCGAAGGCTCGAGAGGAGGCGGTTGAGCTGGCGAAGCGTAATGCTGATCTGATTGCCGCGGGAAAAGAGAAGGACAAGGCTTTGGCCGAGGCCGAGGGTCGGCTAGTTGATTTGAAGAACTCTTGGCGGACGAGCATGGAGAACGTCAAGCGTAAACTTGATTGTTGTCTGACCGAGGCTGGAGGTTCAGCCGGAGAGCCATTGCCTGCGGTTGATGCAGAGGCCTTCGAGGGCTGGCTGGGCAACGAGCTTGATGTGTTTAGCTCGCTAGTTTCCAACGCAGCCGATTTTGGTGGCTACGCCGGGGCCTTGGCGATGGCGAGCACGCTTCGACTGGCGGATTGTGGTCATCTTCGCAAGGTCAAAAGGCCGAGCCATGTCTTTCCGACGGTTGAAGAGGTTCGCCAGATGAAGGTTGACGACGCAGAAGTCCGGAACTGTGCGATGCGTTTGCTTCGCAAGTTTTGGATCTCCGGAGGTGGCCGGGCTCTCGCCTTCGAAGAAGCTGCCGAGGCTACGCGCCAGGTTCGCACCTTTGTTTAAGTTTTTAGGTCTGTGTTGATTTTTTTTTGGAGGGGTTGTTTGTTGATTTTGGCGAGGTTTATCTTTTGTTTTGCTTGTAGGCTCGACGAGATGCAATGCCCTCGCCGCCTGCGGGGAAAGCAGCGAGGGGTTACCCCGAAACCGCCCCTGAGCCAAGCTGTGCGGGGGTTGCGCTCGCCGAGATCGAGGCGTTGACCGGGAGCGGGCCGACCGTGGAAGGAGATGCTGCGCGGGCGACGGCGATGGAAGAGGAGGCTGCGGCGAACGTTGAGGCTGCTGCGAAAGAATCCACGGCGGAGGAGGCGTCAGCTGGGACCTCGACTGCCACCGCTGGCGAGGGTGTGGACGTCAATCGAGGGGAAGCTGGGCAGGTGTGATGCCTGGGTTTGTTGGGGCGAGGGAGGCCTTTTTGTAGATACTATGGTTGTTTGTCAGGACTTGGCGAGGCTGAGACATCTCGTATTTTTGTGCAACATGCAGTTTCCTGACGGAACCGTGCTAGACGTATTCGACGTGACCCCGCTGATGTTGAACTACCAAGACGTTTTTATAACTGGTGAATCATGGGCTCGCGCTAGGTTTAAATATCCTTCGCTTTCCTTTGAACGTTTTTGGTGGTCGAAGGTGCGGAGATATGATTTAAAGAACAGTAGGTCGAGTCGATTTTGGCGCGAGACAGACTATACAGACCGCCAAGCCGATCGTTATTTGTTTGGGTCTTCTTTGACCTCGCAAGTTGGCGGTGATGATATTGACGAGAACACAGCTTTGGAATATTTGTTCGGTCGAAGGGAGCTTGAAGTTGGTTCGGATGGGGCGCTTGTGATCCCGAAGGAGGAACCTTCGGAAGTTGAGACGAGGCATAGGTACATGTATAGGGCGAGGGTTTTGCCCGGGGAGCTGCCAATTGTCCCTGCAGCTCCTTTGTTGTGGGGACCCCTGGTTCCAGTGGAGGGGGGTTTTGAGATGGAGGCCGAAGGTTTGGATGATTTGGAGTTAATTGAGGGGAGCGGTGGTCCCTTGTAAAGATTTTTTTTTTTTTTTTTTGGATATGCTCGTTGTTGTAACATTGTTTTGTAACGGTATGAGAAAAGCGTATGGGTTGTGTGCCGTATTTGCTGTGCTATTTTGGCGTTTGTTATGTTGTTTTAACAGCGCCGCCCCCTTTTTCTTTTAGCGAGGCTCGCGCACTTGCTCGTGTAAGCTTGTTTTGAAAAAATAGCGACGCCCCCTTTTCTTTTAGCGAGGCTCGCGCACTTGCTCGTGTAAGCTTGTTTTGAAAAAACAGCGACGCCCCCTTTTTCTTTTAGCGAGGCTCGCGCACTTGCTCGTGTAAGCTTGTTTTGAAAAAACAGCGACGCCCCCTTTTTCTTTAGGCGAGGCTCGTGCACTTGCTCGTGTAAGCTTGTTTTGACAAAACAGCGACGCCCCCTTTTTCTTTTAGCGAGGCTCGCGCACTTGCTCGTGTAAGCTTGTTTTGAAAAAACAGCGACGCCCCCTTTTTCTTTTAGCGAGGCTCGCGCACTTGCTCGTGTAAGCTTGTTTTGAAAAAACAGCGACGCCCCCTTTTTCTTTTAGCGAGGCTCGCGCACTTGCTCGTGTAAGCTTGTTTTGAAAAAACAGCGACGCCCCCTTTTTCTTTTAGCGAGGCTCGCGCACTTGCTCGTGTAAGCTTGTTTTGAAAAAACAGCGACGCCCCCTTTTTCTTTAGGCGAGGCTCGCGCACTTGCTCGTGTAAGCTTGTTTTGAAAAAACAGCGACGCCCCCTTTTTCTTTTAGCGAGGCTCGCGCACTTGCTCGTGTAAGCTTGTTTTGAAAAAACAGCGACGCCCCCTTTTTCTTTAGGCGAGGCTCGAGCACTTGCTCGTGTAAGCTTGTTTTGAAAAAACAGCGACGCCCCCTTTTTCTTTTAGCGAGGCTCGCGCACTTGCTCGTGTAAGCTTGTTTTGAAAAAACAGCGACGCCCCCTTTTTCTTTTAGCGAGGCTCGCGCACTTGCTCGTGTAAGCTTGTTTTGAAAAAACAGCGACGCCCCCTTTTTCTTTTAGCGAGGCTCGCGCACTTGCTCGTGTAAGCTTGTTTTGAAAAAACAGCGACGCCCCCTTTTTCTTTTAGCGAGGCTCGCGCACTTGCTCGTGTAAGCTTGTTTTGAAAAAACAGCGACGCCCCCTTTTTCTTTAGGCGAGGCTCGTGCACTTGCTCGTGTAAGCTTGTTTTGACAAAACAGCGACGCCCCCTTTTTCTTTTAGCGAGGCTCGCGCACTTGCTCGTGTAAGCTTGTTTTGAAAAAACAGCGACGCCCCCTTTTTCTTTTAGCGAGGCTCGCGCACTTGCTCGTGTAAGCTTGTTTTGAAAAAACAGCGACGCCCCCTTTTTCTTTAGGCGAGGCTCGTGCACTTGCTCGTGTAAGCTTGTTTTGAAAAAACAGCGACGCCCCCTTTTTCTTTTAGCGAGGCTCGCGCCGAGGCCTGGCTTGGAGGGCTCGGGCGAGACGGAGAAAGTGGGGCCCGCGCCGAGACCTGGCTTGGAGGGCTCGGGCGAGACGGGGAAAGTGGGGCCCGCACCGAGACCTGGCTTGGAGGGCTCGGGCGAGACGGAGAAAGTGGGGGCCCGCGCCGAGGCTTGGCTTGGAGGTAAGTTTGCTTTTTGCGAGCCCCTGTCGTTTGTGCCAGGGTGCTCGACTTTCCTCCCCTTATCTTAGGCGGAGGTGAGTTTTGCTTTTGCGGGCCCCTGTCGTTTGTGCCAGGGTGCTCGACTTTCCTCCCCTTATCGTAGGCGGAGGTGAGTTTGCTTTTGCGAGCCCCTGTCGTTTGTGCCAGGGTGCTCGACTTTCCTCCCCTTATCTTAGGCGGAGGTGAGTTTGCTTTTGCGAGCCCCTGTCGTTTGTGCCAGGGTGCTCGACTTTCCTCCCCTTATCTTAGGCGGAGGTGAATTTTGCTTTTGCGAGCCCCTGTCGTTTGTGCCAGGGTGCTCGACTTTCCTCCCCTTATCGTAGGCGGAGGTGAGTTTGCTTTTGCGAGCCCCTGTCGTTTGTGCCAGGGTGCTCGACTTTCCTCCCCTTATCTTAGGCGGAGGTGAGTTTTGCTTTTGCGAGCCCCTGTCGTTTGTGCCAGGGTGCTCGACTTTCCTCCCCTTATCTTAGGCGGAGGTGAGTTTTGCTTTTGCGAGCCCCTGTCGTTTGTGCCAGGGTGCTCGACTTTCCTCCCCTTAACTTAGGCGGAGGTGAAGTTTACTTTGAAAAGAAAAGGAATGTTTTTCAAAGCAATCTTAGCAGGTTTTCATCGAATGTAGCGCTCTTTGAAAAAGATCCGCTTTTTCGATGCTTGGGAGTAGAAGGTTGGAGATTTTGCTTTTTTGGGGGTTCTAGCCTGTATTAATGCTTTGGATACTGCCTCATTAAAAAACCTTACGCCCCTTCGTAAGGAAAAAGAGTGCAGCTCCTGTTTTTGTTAAGTACATGAATGTAAATAACATGAAGTGTGACAAAGATTTCATATCGCGAGGGCTCGCTAAGGCTCCGCTATGGGTAGAATTTGCGAAGGTCGTCGATGTTCCAGGTGTGTGGTAGGATATTACCTTCGCTGTCGGAGAGGTGGAAAGAGCCCGGGCGATTGCATTCTGCGATCAGGAACGGGCCTGTCCACTTAGGCTGGAACTTTCCGGCCAAGCTGGCGTTTTGTTTACGGATGAGGACGAGGTCACCCTTCTGCAGGTTCTTGATTCTGACCTTTTTATCTCTCCACTTCTTGGTCTCTTCCTGATACTTGCGAAGGTTGTGAACTGCGCTGCATCTTGTTTCTTCTAGCAAGTCCTTGTCAGTTAGTATGGCTGGCTCATCACTTGCGAGGGTTGTTCTTGGTGAAACGAATTTTAACTCCTCTGGTAACACGGCTTCTTCGCCGAACAGCAGTTTGAAGGGTGTGAACTTGGTTGCTCTGCATTCAGAGGTGTTGTGAGACCAGGTGACTGCAGTTAGCTCGTCTGCCCATTTGCCTTTGGGTCTGTCTTGCAATTTTTTGGATATGGATTGGAAGATTGTTGCGTTGGCTCTTTCGACTAGGCCGTTGGACTGCGGGTGTCGGACTGAGGCGAAGCATAGTATTGTTCCGATTTGTGCACAGAACTCTTTGAAAACCTCGCTGTCAAACTGGGTGCCGTTGTCGACGGTTAGATGTTGTGGGACTCCGAAGCGACAAACTATCTGCTGCCAGAAAAACCTTTTTACTGCGAGGGAGGTTATGGAGGACAGCGGTCTTGTTTCGGTCCATTTGGTGAAATATTCCACGGCCACCACCGCATAGCGAAGGTTCCCCGGAACCGTCGGAAGTGGGCCCACGAGATCCATTGCCCACCTTTGTAGGGGCCAGGTTGGGCATATGAGGGTTGTGGGAGCCCCTGGGGTGTTTTGGTTTTTTGCTGTCAGTTGACAACCTTCGCACTTCTTGACGATGGTTTCAGCGTCTCTCAGCGCAGTTGGCCAGTAGAAACCTTGCCGGAAAGCCTTTCCTACTAGTGCTCTTGGGCCGTTGTGTGAACCACATATACCTTCGTGGATGAGTTTGAGGATGTCGTTACCTTCGGACTGTGACACGCACTTGAGCCAAGGTGAGGTTACCGAAGCTTTGAACAAGGTGTTATCCACGATCTTGTACCCTCGTACTCTTTGCTTTAGTCTGTTCTCTTCTTGTTTGGAGCTTGGTTCATGGAGTCCTTTGATGTAGGCCATGATAGGTGCTCTCCAATCCTCGCACTGAATTGTGTTGATCAGCTTGATGCTGATTTCGGAAGCTTCGAAAGCTGACCGAGTGGAAACCTCGTAGAACACGTCCGGAGGGAGCTGTAGCTGCTGCGCGGCTGCTTTTGCTAAGCAATCTGCTTCGCTGTTTTCAGTCCTCGATATCGCTTTTACGGTTATGCCGAGGAAGAAGGATTCTAACCTTCGCACATATTGAAAATACTTTTGGAGCTCTGGATCTTTTGCTTTGTAGTTCTTTTCAATGTGCCCCGCGATGACTTGAGAGTCTGTGTTGGTGAGTGCCCTTCGGACTGATAACGAGCGCAACCTTGAAAGTGCCAGAATCACAGCCTCATATTCAGCGGAGTTGTTTGTGCACTTGAAGTCCAGCCTTCGTGCGTATCTCAGCTTCGACCCGGAAGGCGAGATTAGAATAGCCGAGGCACCGGCTCCAGTTGCGCCCCAGGCCCCGTCGACGTAAACGATCCAAAACTGGTCCTGCTGCAGCTCACCGGGGCGAGGGTCGGGTGTCCATTCTGCTATGAAATCAGCCAGCATCTGTGATTTGATCGCTGTTCTGCCAACAAAGGTTACGGCATGACTATTAAGCTCGACTGCCCATTTTGCTATTCTTCCAACGGCTTCGTTATTTTTAAAAATGCTCTCGAGAGGGTACGTCGAAGGTACATGTATCTCGTGAGCCTGGAAATAGTGCTTGAGCTTTCTTGATGCCATGACGACGGCGTATGCTATTTTCTCAAGCTCCGAATAATTTCTCTTCGGGCCTTCGAGGGTTTCTGAAACATAGTAGATTGGGGCTTGCCTGGTTTTGTTGTTTTCGTGGAGCTCCTTGATGAGGACTGCGCTTGCAGCGTGTGGCGAAGCTGCGACGTAGAGTAACAACAAGTCTCCCTTGCTTGGGCTGGTTAGGGCAGTCAAGCTGGTCAGGTACTTTTTCAACTCCTCGAAGGCCTTTTGCTGCTGGGGACCCCAGTTGAAGGGAGCGTTGCTTCTGAGTGTTTCGAAAAATGGTAACCCTCGCTCAGCGGATCTTGAGATGAATCTGCTAAGTGCTGCCAAACGACCGGTCAGACGCTGAGCTGCTTTCTTGGTCGTCGGGGGTTCCATGTTCATGATGGCATCAATCTTCTCAGGGTTGGCTTCGATTCCTCTGGCTGAGACGATGCAACCTAGCAATTTACCTTCGCTTACCCCGAAAACGCATTTTTCTGGGTTTAGTTTGAGTCCGGCGGACCGGAGGTTGCTGAATATCCTCGATAAGTCTGGTATGTGGTTCTCTTTTAGTTCACTTTGAACGACTAGGTCGTCGACATAGGCGGAGACAGCATGCTCGTCCTTGAACACTTCGGAGGTCATGCGAGCGAAGGTTGATCCTGCATTTTTCAAACCTTCTGCCATCCTTCGGAAGCAAAAGGTGCCCGAAGGTGTGATAAAGCTTGTTTTTTCTTCGTCTTCTTCATTCATCCAGATTTGGTGATAGCCTGAGAAGCAATCAAGGAGGGATAGCATTTGGCAACCTGCCGCTCTGTCGACCAGGGTGCTTATGTTTGGGAGGGGGAAATCATCCTTCGGGCAGGCTTTGTTCAAGCAAGTGAAATCGACGCACATTCGCCATTTTTTATTCTTCTTTTGGACTAGGACCACATTTAAGAGCCAAGTTGGGTATTTGACTGGGCGGATGACGCTTGCGTCCAGAAGCCTTTTTACCTCAGCCTTCGCTGCCTCCTTTCTTTCTTCTGACATCTTGCGAAGCTTTTGTTTGATTGGGCGATAACCTGTTTTGATGTTCAGGCTATGCTCGATCATTGATCTGTTGACTCCTTTTAGGTCTTCTGCCGACCAAGCGAAGGTGTCGGGATTTTCTCTGAGGAAGGTGACGAGGTTGCCTTCTGATTGAGGGTCTAGATTGGCTGAGATGATCACCTTTCTTTCGGCATTGCCCTCGAAGAGTTGGACTTGTTTGGTTTCGTCCTTTGGCGCCGCCTTCACTCTGTCATTGCGGACCTCGCTCTCGACGCTGATACCGGGGGTTTGAGGTTTTGACAAATTGTGTACGTTACGTTGCCCCGGGGCTACGTTCCCTTCAGCTGTCCTTGCAATGTCCTGGTCCCCAAATACCGCGACCACACCCTTCGGAGCGGGAAGTTTCATGCATAGGTAGGCGGGATGGATGACCGCATTGAACGCGTTTGTGACCCCTCGGCCGAAAATGGCATTGTATGGGTAGAACATGTCGACGACATCAAATGTTATGTGTTCCGTCCTGCAGTTGATTTGGTCGCCGAAGGTCACGGGCAGGGAAATTTTCCCGATGGCTCTCACTTGTTGACCACCGAAAACGTACAGGGGGTTGTCGGCCGGTTGCAGAAGATTTCTGTCAAGCTTCATGCTGTCGAAGGTTGAAGCGAACAAGATGTCAGCGGAGCTTCCTGTATCGACCAGTATTTTGGTGACAGTCCACCCAGCGAGGTTGGTTTCGATCACCATGGCGTCTGTGTGAGGGTAATCTCTTAGCTTCATGTCGTTGGAATCGAAGGTTATGGGGATGTGAGACCACCGGCCGAATTTATGTGGTCCTTCGACGGCCACGTGGTGAACGCGTCTGGCATGTTCCTTCCTCTGCCGTTTGTTACCATGGTCTTCATTTGAACCTCCGGTGATAGCTAGAATCACACCGAAGGTCGATGTTGGGTTGTTGATGGTCGTTTGGTTCGAGGCTTCGGCTTTCACAGGTTGTGGTGCTGGTAACGCGGGGATTGGCGGTGGTGGTGGCAGAGCGCTGGTGGCTTGGTGGGCTGTTGGAATTTGGTTTTGGGGGGGTGGCTGGGTATGTGACTGTGTAAGGTGGGTTTTGGCGTTGCGGGGTGGTGGTTGGCTGATAATGGGTTTGGTTGTAGAGTGGGTGGTGGGTGTAGGGGGGTTGTTGCGAAGGTAGGCCGTAGTTTATGGGGGTATAGTGGTATGTTGGATTTGGTGAGTGGAAGCTTGGTTTCCTTGTGTGGTTTATGGTTCGGGGGTCTGACATGGCAGGTTTCCTGGATTCCTGGAATTCTTTTCCTTTGGCGAAGCATTCGCATTGCTTTGTAGTGTGCCCCTTTCCCATTCCGCAGAAGTGACAATACGTTTTGGCAGGATCTCGCTGCTGGTAGCGCTGGTTCGGCGGAGGTGGCAAAACCTGCGGGGCTTGGCTACTCGGTTGTTGAGCGTCCCGTGTTTGATGTTCATAGTTTGTTGCTTTGTTGATCGCACCGACGTTGCTTTGCTCTTGGCGAAGGTTGCTTTCTCTCGGTTGAGGCCTCGGCTGTGGCCTCTGCTGAGACCTCCGAGCGTCGGACTTCGCTCTGAAATCCATATCAGCTCTACAGTATCTTTCCATTGTTTCATGCAACTCCTCGATTGAGTTTGCCGGTTTTCTAGCAAATTTGGAGGAGCATGGTCCTGGGCGCAGACCACTGACTGCAGCGAGGATGACAGCCTCGTCAGATATCCCAGGGGTCCTTGCTCTGATTTGAATAAACCTTCGCCAGTAATCTTGGAGCGGCTCGCGTTCCTCTTGCTTGCAATTGAATAGCTCGATAGGGTTTAACGGGGCTGGAGTGATGCCCTTGAAGTTTGTACACAGCTTGTCTCTGAGGGAGGCCCAGGAATCCACAGTTCCGGGGCGAAGGTTGCTGTACCAAGTTTGTGCGATGTCTCGCAGAATGATGACAAAGGATTTGGCCATTGTTGATTCGTCACCGCCTGCTGCGGCAACCGCTGCTTCATAGCTCATGATGAACTGGCGAGGGTCGGAAAGTCCATCATAGCGAGGTAGGTTTTGTGGGTTATAGCATGGTGGCCAGGGCTGGGTTTGGAGTATTTGGGAGAGTGGTGACTTTGGATCGTATGGCATTTGGTGTTGTTGATGCCTTCGCTGAATGCGAAGGTTTTGCTCTCTCTCATCTGGGTAGAGTTGGCGGAGGTTTGGGTGTCTCACAAGATATGGCTCTGGGTGTACTGGTGGTGGTGGGGGTGGTGGATGGTGACGAAGGTTGTCTTGATTTGGCTCCTCATTCCCCTCTCGCAACGGGGGTATCTCCTCATTGTCCCAGCCCTCGGCTTCGGCTTCTGCCGCGGCGAGGGATTCCTCCATGCGGCGAAGCTGCTCCCTGGCCTCGTCTGCCCTCTGCCTGATCGAGCGCAGTCGGTTATGCCTCTCAAGCTGTTCCAGGCGCCTCTTCTTCTCTTGCAGCTCAGCCTCGAGCCTTTCAAGGGCCTCGAGGCCCACCTCTTCTTCTTCTCCTTCACCATCTCCCGAAGTGTGTGGGTGCGGCTGTGTCGCCACTCGGGCCTGGGGGCCCAGGGATTGGGGTTCCGGGGTGACATTCTCTCCACCCGAGGGCTGTGCAATTTCCTCAGCAGGCGGGACCACCGCTGCCGCCTCTCTAGCAACACGCTGGTCCCTCGCCGAAAGTGCTCTCCTGTTTCCCGCCATTTCAGACTTCGTTCCCCACGGACGGCGCCAAACTGTTGGAACGCACTTGCCCAACCTCCGCACTTGTGCAGGGGATGGAGCGAAGGCGGCCAAACGTCAGATGCAGTAGCGAAGGTGAATCGGAAGTGGAAGGTGCTCGAATTCCGAAAAGAAAAAGGTCCCCCCTCACACTGTTCATCCCCTTGGTATTTATAGGGAATGCCAAGGGGTATGGGCCAAATTACAGAAGGGTACAGCAAAGATTCCTCGCCTCCACGCAGGGAGGAAGGGCAAAAGCGTAAGTACACAGCTGAAGCGGAAACCCTAATCGGTCACACTCCAGCGCGCCGCCACCTGGCCCTTGTTCGCCTTCGGGGAGTGGTGCGACGGTCTTGACCTTCGGCCGCGCTCGCCTTTGGGCCCGCGCACCTCCGCCATCTGCCGGACCTCCGGCTCTGCTTGCCTCCGGGGCGACGCACACTTGCCGCTTGCCCGGACCTTCGCTTCAAGCGAAGGTGGCGTCGTGGTTCAGCGAAGGTTTCCTGCAGTGTGACCGTCGCCTTAGACCTGCACGGAAACACAACAAAGCGACGAGGGTTGACCCCGCATCCGGGGGTCAGGGTATCGGTCTCAAATAGGAGAGGGACCTCGCACGCACACAAGGCGTCACGCGAGGGCTAACTTCGAGCACCGGTTCGGGCGGCGCTTCTGCCGAGGGTCCCTTCCCCCAACAGCGTGGATCCAGTCCCTACCCAAAAGCAGGCTATATGCCCCCTTGCCATCAATGACAAAGAAGGTCGTGATGAGCGTCTTGGATCCAATCATCAGTTCCACGTGCACGGCACCCCGAGTATCAGAGGGATTGCCGGCAAAGTCATGGAGTATCATGTCCATTTTGAGAAAATCTTCATCGTTCATGCCCAGCTTTCGGAAGGTGGCATAAGGCATGATGTTGATCGCTGCGCCGCCATCGACAAACATCTTGGTCAGCGGCTTTCCATTGACGTACCCCTTGACATACAACGGCTTTAAATGCCAATGCTTGCCTGGCTTGTCAAATGCTGCCTTCTGAGACAACACGAGCTGTGCCGCGAGCTCATCGTGCTCGGCCTCGTCAGAGTCTGAATACACCTCGTCCTGTGCCCCCCAGCCGGTAGGAGCCATGAATTCCAGGGGAAGGAAGAAAGTCATGGCCACGTCAGCGCCTTTGTCATTGTCGTCTGGTTTTTCCTTCGGGTGCCACTCTTGCTTCTTCCCATCAGCAGCTGCTTCTTCCAACTCCCTATTCCGGAGGTGCTGCACCCTCCTTTTCTGGCTCTTTCTGAGCCCTGGCGGGCAACACTGCCCCTTTTGCCACCTATATGGGCGGGGCTGAGCCTCCTCGCTGTCGTCCTGGTGGTGCGCCAACTCCTGATCGGCATATCTTTTGGCTTGCCGGTCCGGGCTTTCCATTTTTAGGCGCCGATCGCCCATTGGGATGCGTGCTCCCAATCTTTCGTGGACGGGACAGCGGTTGACTCGAGCCTGCCTATACCCCTTGTACTGATCACTGCACTCAGGGCAGTTATTGACGGCAGGCAGCTTCAAGCCTTCGTTCCAGCAGTGGCGGAAGAACGGGCAGCTCCAGTGAGCCTGCTCCTGCTCTTGGCGGCGCTCCTGTTCCCCGTGGTAGGCCTGTTCCCTGCGGTAGGCCCTCTCCTCCAGACGGTACCGGTACTCCTCCGTGTGACCGTCTTCACGCTGATTATCTTCTGTGAATCTCTGTTCCTCGCGTTGGAGACGCCTCCGCTCTTTCTCACCTTCCTGGCGCCACTTGTTGAGGAGATCCCTGTGGGTAGGCTTGCGCCTGGAAGATGACTCCCCGTGCTCATATCGACTATTCATGGTCTGGGTACGCTGCCGGAATTCATCGCTGGTGATCTGTCGATCGGGGTCTACTGCGCCAGACTCGCACGCTTTGTCGGAGGTGTGGACTTTGACTTTGCCCTTGCCCCTGGGGTCCTCTGGAGCTACCATGCTCACTGAGAAGAACATGGCATTCTGGGCGAAGGGGTTAGCATGGATCTTCATCTTGCCATTGAATTTGATGTGGCCGTCCTGGATGGCCTTCTGGATCCTTGTCCTGAACACACGGCAATCATTAATAGAATGAGTGTTAGTGTTGTGGAAGCCACAGTACTTCTTGTCCTTGACACCTCCAGGACGCAGCATTGGGTGATCCGGGGGTAGCCTAATTCTCCCTTCGGCGACCAGGAACTCGAAGAGCTTGTCGGCCTTGGTGACGTCGAAGTCGTATGCCCCCTTCTGCTGGCGCAGCCATTGCTTGTTGGCCTGGGTCGGCTCCTTGTCCCAGTTCAGCTCTGCAGCGGCCACCTCATCTTCAGCGTCGGTGTAGTCATCGGCTTCGTCCAGGAAAGCCGGATACATCTGGGCCGTGACATTGTCCTTCTGTAAGCGTCCTTCCCTCCGGAAGCCTTGCGCTTGGATAGTCATCTCATTCAGCCGGCGAGAGAGATGACCCAAGTCTTCAAACTCTTGACCGAATAGCTTGTCCCTAATGCTCGGGAGCATGCCTGCCACGACCAATGGTGGAAGCTGATCGTCCGGCAGGTGCATGCCGAAGCACTGGCTCTTGACTTCCCTGAACCTGCGCAGGTAGTCCTGTGGGGTCTCATTTGGCTTCTGGCGCCCGTACATGATGTCCACCAGCTTCTTCTCCTTGGTGCCTATGTAGAAGTGCGTATGGAACTTTTGTTCCAAGTCTGCCCAAGAGAGAATAGAGTCCGGCGGTAGTGACGTGAACCATGCGAATGTCGGTCCAGTGAGTGACGACGGGAAGTACCGAACCCTGAAGGCATCTTCGGTATTGGCCTCCCCAAGCTGGAGCAGATAACGACTGACGTACTCCACAGTGCTGGTGTCGTCTAAGCTGGAGAACTTGGGCAGGTCTGTCGGCACTTTGACTCTAGGAGGCAGAGCCACACGGTGGAACCATTAGGGGAAAGGAGACCTGTAAGCATAAGTGCCCTTAGGCTTCAAGCCGAAAGTGCGCTGCATCATATCCGCCATCTTCTCTAGCATGACATCGACATTAGAGTCGGCGGTCTTTTCGGCCGTCGGCTTCCCATATCCTGGATGTGGGGCGCCCTCTATGTTGTGAGGCTCAAGCATCTCATGGTACTCGTTTCCATAGTGGTCCTTTATGAGCCTATAGGTTTGCGGGGGGATCTTGCGTGTTGACTCTGGCGGCTGACCCTTAGTGCCGAACGTGAACTGACCCATGGTTGGCAATTGGCCCTCTGGCGTGTGCTTCTCTTGAATGGTCATCCCGCTTGATTGAGCCTTAGGCGGGGTCTCCTCACCAGCAGCTCCTGCCCCCTTGAGGTGATCCGGCAGGTTGAAAAGATGTGGCCCCATTATAGGGCCGAACTCCGCCTTCATGAGTTCGTCGGCCTTGGGGCCAAATTGGGCGATCATGATGGTGCGGAAAGTGTTGAGAAACGCCCCATGCATGCGACCGATGGCACCAGAGACGGCTTCGTTGACTATGTGAGACATTTTCAGCACTGCCTCCACTTCCCCGGGATCATTCGGGTTGAGCTGGACGGGCTTCGGCAGATCGTGCAGATGGCGAACCTTTCCGCTCTTGTTCTTGGAGAAGGCTTCTAGGCACTTGGCCTGGAATTCGGCACAAGCATTATCCACCTGCTCTTTGTACTCATCGGGTAGTTTGGCGAGCTACACCTGCACGAGCCCTGCCTTGTTGCTGGCCTCAGTCTCAGTGACTTCAACCATTGCTGCAGGAAAAAAGTGTCCCACCGGGCGTGCCAAAAAGTGTGTTGCCACTAAAAGTGACGCACTATGCCAATCACACAGCAAGCCGAAGGAGCTGGCTTCAAACGTGGCCCGGGTGCTCAGAAGTCCGGTGCGTGCCAGTCAGTTTGCCCTGCAACTAACAAGGGAAAGAAACTGTTAAATACAAAGCTGGAACGTGCCGGGTATGACCAGACAGTTCCAAAATATACGGCCCTGAAGCCACTTACGACGACATATAGCTATGAAAGCTATCTGCCAACAGGTTTAAAGATCATTCGACAATATGAACAGAGTTACGTGAATAACAGATTGCCCAACACATTTGCATGAGAATCGTACTTGCATGATGTATTAAATATAAGTTAAAGCTTAACCAATCTCGATTGTACAACCGAGTTGGGGTCCATGGGGATTGAACATACAAACTAAGCATGACTAAACTAATCTAAAGCCTGCGCCTGCCGCACGACACCTAGCTCTATCATAGGTCAAGCATACTCAACGTGCATGAACCCTCACCACGTGGCAACCCAGATACGATCCAATCGGCTATTACGAACAATAGATCTACTGCATAAAAGACTTTACAATAATAAACGTGAAAGAACATGGCAGATCTATAAAAGATAAAGCCGAACCGAACGGTATCTAGATTGGGCAAAAGTGTTATGATGAAATAAACATAATAAAACATATAACACAAGGTAACTTAATGAATCTATCAGATTTGCCAAATCTAACAGAGCCGATAACTATTTTTACTCACGACTCAATCCACCGCACGATACAAGGCATAAGCAAAAACTTCCCGTCATAAGCTTAAATCCGCCGCACGATACTAAGCTTAACGTACGAGACTACTTGCACCATATCTAAATCCGCCGCACGATACTAGACATAATAGCAAGGTTGCCGGGACTTACGGAGGTCGACGGATCGATGGCCCCTCTCGAAGAACACGACGACACGACTTGGACTCGAAGACGGCACGGGGCCGGGTTGGTTGTATTGATTGTTGAACGTCTTTACAATGGCCTCAGGGTTTATATTTATACCCTGGTGTCCTATGAGTCCTAGAAGGACACGATTACAACGACAAAATCAGGAAACTATCTAAAATATGACGCCTTCTGCTCCAAGCTTCCCTTAATAACCGGCGCGCGCTAAAAATGACGAGATCCTCGTTGCTAAATCTTCTGACATGCCGCATTTGTCGTCTTCTGGCGCAAACCGACCTTAATCTGATGTGGCCTATCGTAGCGTCATATTGCCGAACCTGCTCGCCGTTGACTAGTTGCCTTCACAGCCTTGCCGAATACATTGAGTTAGCCGACCACGTTCGCTGTCTGCTGAATCCCTTAGGTGGTGACTCCTCCCGAACCTGCGCCGTGCTGGCCCACTTGTCATAGTGCAAAAATTCCATGTTAACAGTATACTAATTCAGTCATCTTTCGAATAGCCTCCTCTTTGTTATTGTCAGACGACTCTGACTGGTGATGAGGAATGATCTTCGGGAATTCTTTCTTCTGGAAGACCCTGCCGCTCTTGTTCTTGGAGAAAGACGCCAAGCATTTGCGCTGGAATTCATCACAAGCTTGCTGTACTAAATCCTTTAAGTCTGGCAGCAACTCATCCATGGTCACATCTAGAATTTGATCATCGCTGATCTCAGGCATCTTGAAACTAAGTGGTCCCACCGGGCGTGCCAAAAAGTGTGTTGACACAAAACGTGACACCTCACGCCAAGCACACAGCAAGCCGAAAAGCTAGCTTCAATCGGGTGCCCGGAATGTGCTGAATCCGGAGACGTGCCAGTCGGTTTGACCTGAAAACCAACAAGGGAAAAAACTTTGAGAATACCTTTGGAACATGCCAGATAAAACCAGACAGTTCCATATGTACGGCTTTGGAAGCCAATCACGACGGCACACAGCTATAGAAGCTGTCTGTCAGAGCATGTTTATAAAGTCATTCGGCTAGTATGAGAACAGAGCATGTAAAGCGTATGAACTACCGAATGCATATGTAAAGAAAGACATGCTTGAACAAATTAAAGATATTATAAACAGGTAACTTGCAAATATAGATCTATTCAAATAACACATGCATAGGCTAATCCAACTAATCTGCCGCACGTTTAGTCTTCATAAACCGGTCAGGCGTAAACTCAAGCGAAGCTAATCCACCGCATGATACCACTTGCTATAAGCCTACACCACTTCTTATAATTAGATTAATCCACCGCATGATACAATCTAATTATAATAAGCTAAAAGCATGCATGTATTTGAACAGATCTATAAAGGCTCATTACTCGTGTAAGCTTAACCAAGATCGGCAAACCAGCCGAATTGGGGTCCATGAAGAAGGAACAAACAAGCAAGCATGATTAAACTAATCTAAAACCTGCATCGGCCGCACGACACCTAGTTTCATTAAAGCCTAACCATGATTGATATGCATGAACCCGCAACATGTAACAACCTAGACTGAAAGTTGATTCAGCCATCATGATCTTATGATTAAAAGATAGCACAAGCAAACTCATGCGACAAGGCCGAACAAAGATCAATCTAGATTGGGCAAAAGAGTGTTACAAGAATTAAATAAATAAAACATATAACACAAGATAACTTAATGAATCTATTGGATCTGCCAAATCTAATAGAGCCGATAACTATTTTTACTCATGACTTAATCCGCTGCACGATACAAGGCATAAGCAAAAACTTCCCGTCATAAGCTTAAATCCGCCGCACGATACTAAGCTTAACATACGAGACTACTTGCATCATATCTAAATCCACCGCATGATACTAGACATGATGGCAAGGTTACCGGTTCTTACGGAGGTCGACGGATCGATGATTCCTCTCGAAGAACTCGACGACACGACTAAGGACTCGAAGGTGGCACGGGGCAAGTTTGTATTGATATGGTTGTGAATAATTTTACAATGGTTGAGGGTTTATATTTATACCCTGGACGAAACACGAGTCCTAAACGATTACGATTTGCATAATAAAATATGGAAAGATACAAATTCTACTTCCCAATTCTTCCGCATCCTCCATCATCACGTGTCTTCTTATGCAAGTCAGTTTTATTTTGCAACTTCCATCTCCCGAATGGAGCTACCGTCTTGTAAAATAGCCGACCGCACAAGCATGCTCTGAAACCCTGAAGACCAAATAGCCATCCGATTGCTTGCTAAATCCTTCCTTCTCTGCTGGCTGGGTCCACCTGTCATACTCTTACGCGTGCAAGAATTTGGTGTCAACAAAATGAAAGTGCAAGAAAGTAAATATGGATAACTACCGAGTTACCTCCTGGTGAAGGTTCGGGGTTTAAAGTCCACCAAATTGGACTTCTCCAATGTTGTCATTCTGAAGGGGTTGTAGTCTTCCCTGAGGGTAGTGCCTCTGGTGACTGTTGACTTCCCTCTTCACTTACAACCTTTGTTGTTGAGCTTAACTCAGGTTTTGTCTTGAATGGAAAACATTCTTCTTGTCCATTGATGTTGAGTCTGACTTCTCCAATTCCAACGTCGATGTGGGCATTTGCAGTACTCAGAAAGGGTCTCCCTAGAATGAGTGACACTTTCGAGTCTGATTGCATGTCCAATACTACGAAGTCAACTGGTACGAAGAACTCTCGAATCTTGACTGGAATGTCTTCAGCAATTCCTACTGGATAGCGGAGTGATTTATGGCAAGTTGTAGGCACATTGATGTTGGGACAAGTCTTGAATGATGAAGTTTATCAAATTCTGTCTTGGGCATCACGCTCACACTTGCTCCGAGATCACATAGTGCATTTTTAAGTGTTGATCACCGATTGAACAGTCGATAGTAGGGCATCCTGGATCCTTCTTCTTCTGTGGAGAAGTGTTGAGGATGGCCGCAATACACTCTTCTGTCAGCTTGATCACCTCAGTGGTGGGCAGTGGTCGTTTGTTGTTGAGGATGTCTCTTAGATATCTTGCATAGGTGGGTACCTGTATAGCATCTAATAGAGGAATATTGATGTATAATTTTTGAATTACTTCAACAAACTTACTGAACTGCTCATCCGATGTGGCTCTCCTCTTTCTATGTGCAAATGGTAGGTGGTTGGTGTCATGATAATCTTGCATCATTTCTGGTAGTGGTGGATCTATTTCTTCAACTTCATTGTCTTTCCTTTCTTCTGTCACAGTTGGCGTCACTGGTGCTGTCTGTCCTCTTGCTCCTCTTGGATATGGGGATCACGAGTGACCTTCCCACCTCTTGTAGTTATAGCTTGTGTCTACTCAGGGTTAGTGGCAACAGACAAAACGGCAGCCAATTTGGCTAAGTGTATCTCTATCTTTTTTTATATTGGTTTGTTCTTTTAGAGCAGAAGAAAACTCATCCATTTTTGCATTTATATCCTCTAAGGTTTTATCTTTGAAAACAAGCTTCGTAATAATAGTGTCATTTACTCTAGCCTGCTCTACGATTATATCTCTTAAAGGCATTTGCTTAAAATGGGAAGTATTGAAATTGTTTGAGGACTTACCTTGATAAGTGGAGTGTTGGTTCCATCCTTGCTCTCATAGTGTAGAAGAGTTGTTAATGATGTTCACATTGTCCCAATTGTTCTCTTCACCTCTACTCTGAGTGTCGAATGCATTTTGAATGGCTTGTCGATCTCTTTTGTATTTCTCGCGTTGGTCTAGCCATCCTAGTAACACATCCATCTTTGTTGTCAGTGCCTTCACTTCTTCTGGGGCTTCCTCCATCTGGTGACAGCGTTGATTCTTGTCTTGTTTCCAACTCTGATTCTCAGCTATCTTCTCCATAAGGACTTTAGCTTTCCCAGGAGTTAGTGACATAAATGATCCTCCAGCAGTAGCATCTAGTTGCTCACGTGACTTTTGAGTGAGTCCACTGTAGAATCCGTGCATGAGCAACCAATCTTCCATTCCATGGTGCGGGCATTCTGAAATGTAGTCTTGAAAGCGATCCCAAGCTTCTGGAATGGTTTCTCCTCTATGCTGCTGAAAACTTATAATCTTTCCTCATAAGGCATTGGATTTGCCTATAGGGAAGAACCTCGATAGAAAAGCTTCTGAACATTTGTCCCATGTGTTGATGTCTTCCTTATTAGCGTAGAACCACTGCTTCGCTATTTACTCCAGTGAGAATGGGAATAACCGAAGAAGTATGATGTCTTGGGCAATGTTCTTGATGATGATGGTGCTCCCGATTCCAAGAAATCCTGCAGATGGGCAGTAGCATCTTCTTGCGCTTTTCCACAGAATGTAGTAGCTTGGACTAGGTCTTGGCTTGAGCTGAAACTCCAAGTTATTCGTCTGGAGTGTTGGTCTAGTCTGAATGTTGCCAATGTTGGGAGCAGAGAACTAGAGAACTCTAGCAAAGTCTTGTTGGCCATTGTCTTCACTACTTGACTCGATCTTCTTCTAGGTTGAGATGCTTTTTGATAGAACAGTGATTGATCACAACTCAACCTGTATTACCCTGTATAAGATATAAACAAAAGTAGAACACGGGTAATCCTGTAAAGACAAAGGTGATGATTCTTATCTAAAGTATATATGTTTGGTGTGTTCTTCTGTAGCCATATAAAAGTTCCTGAAAGCTCCGCGGCAACGGCGCCAGAATTGCTTCTTGGCATTCCTTAGCATCGATGCCAAGAGTAGGTTAGAATCTACCCCCGGTACTAATGCCAAGAAATGTGGGTAGACATCTCATAACATCACTCTAACGCTAGGCTGTCACCACTAGCAGCAACACTAGAGATGTGAGAGTATTTATAGCATGACACTTTGATAAGATATGAAATAAAGATTATCCGCAGGCGCACACATAAAATACACCCGTTGTAGCATTTCACCCAGGAATGTTCCAGGTATCGTTATTTATAATTCTACCATCGGGAGCTTAACAGGGTTTAAGAATAAGAATGATATGGCTAGAATTGCAAACATATATAATTAGACATGAATCTAATCACTCACCTCTAGTCTAATACAAGGGTAAGGCAAAAGGATAATGATAATAATAATGATAATTAAGGTAAATAACAGAGACTAGCAGGGAATTCATAATTAGAGAGATAGACTCATATGATCAAGCAAAATTGAGAACTAATCGATATATTAAGAGATTAGACTCCTAAGTTATATTACTTCTATTAAGTCTAAGTTAGTCCTAGCATATGATATCATATATATCATAATTAATCATCCACCCATACATAAGGAACATTACGAAAGAAGTTCATATCCAGAGTAATTCCTTCAGTGTAACCAGGTTCTACTTGTCCTAGACTCGGGGAGTGGACTACAAAGGACTCAACAAGGCTATAAAAGTCACCCTCGCGATCTACCACTTGTTGGCCCAGAGAATAGGGTGCATTCATAGGTAAACAGAATCTAAGCACCATGCCTACATTATATCGACCACTTAATCCAATCCGAAATCGAACTAAGCGCTTTACGAACATATGTATGAACATACTATCAATTAGAACTATATCAAATATATAACTAGAATAAACGAAGAACATAATAAAGAGGAACATAATGATAATTGAAATAGCACAAAGTCGAATACAAGAATTGCCAGAACTCCTGATGACGATCCAAAATCCTGAGCCGCGCTCAAGTCTACTTGTTTATATCTAATTCTAATTCTAATCTCGAAGTAGAGCCTCTAATCTATCTCTAATCTCTGAATCCCTAACTATGTCTCTCTAATTTACTAATGAAGATAGATCTTATCAATATGAATGAGGGTTCGCTTCAGGGAGGGGGGTCTGGGGCTGCTTATATAGCACGGTGGGATGAACCGCGACCTTCGGATCAAACCAACCTTAATCAAGGGCTTAGATGCATTGAAGAGGTCGATTAGGTCACGCTCCACGAAGATGGGTCGAGGAGCAACCTGGCCCAAGCCGGCCGGCCCCACCTATCATCCTCCAGGTGGTTGCTTCGTCGTCACATCTTCTGGAACCTTCCTTATTGCTCTAATGCGCCTTTCCATTTGTTTGCATGATTTGTCTTGTTGGAGAAGGATTCAACCTCTTCCTTCTTCTGTAAAACTCCCTAGAAAACAGTGATTCACCAAAGTTGTTGAATCTGTCAGTTTAGTCCCCGTATTATGTTGCTTGGTGATCACTCCAGGTTGTTTCTAGAAGCTTCCATGTCGTAGCCAATAGGGACTCTCTCGTCGGGACTCCAAATGTATCAAACCATATGTCTGTTTCGATCGTCTCGACGAGCTCTTCGCAATGGTATGGTCTAATTCATCACTTGACATACTTTTATGTAGTGAAATGTTGATATTCCTGCAAAACAAGTGAGAACTACACAATTCGTGGAACTTGTTACAATCAAACCCTACAACTATGCATTGTCACATGTTTACCATTGTTTTATGCACTAGTTGATAGTATAATGTTGACTGTAAGGACCGTCAACAGCTGTCTGCTCTACTGCACTAGGACGGGCTGCACCCTGAACAGACGACCCACCAAGAGCCAACCTTTGTTGTGACGAGCTGAAGGGTGCCTGCTGCTATGCCTCTTGCTGCTGCTGCTGGCGGAAGAACTCACCGAACTCACCTGGTACTGCTCCTCTATCTCTGGCTCGCTGGCCGCCTCATGTGACACTAGAGACCTAGGAGGCGGAAGCTGAAAATGTGCTGATATCTCCTTGAGCATCCTGGTATCCCTCCTCCTAGCCTCCCTCTCCCTCTGCTGTCTAACCTTGATGTCTCTGCACATCCCAAAGATAGAACTGAGGAACTTATTGATTGGAGAAGAAGGTCTACCATGCCGTGAATCTGAACATGAAGGTGCCCATGGCGGAGGTGAAGCTGCTCCTCCTGCAGGTGCGTCCTCAGCTGCTGCTGCTGCTCCTCCTGGACCTGGTGGCGGGGTGTATGTCTCTAGAAGATCCATAGCTAACCTCAATACCCGGTGACGACAGTCATAGTCAAATGTGTGCCCTGTCACCTGCTCAATCATATGCATGATGTATGGAGCAAAGCCATAGCCCTTGAGGGGCCTCTCACCAACACTCCTGATCTTGCTTCATATAAAATCAAACGTGTTGAAGGGTCTAGCACCTGGAGCCATTCTCTGGAGAAGGTTCTTCGAATAATCTGCAACTGTCCCCTTGTCTCCCCCCTTGCAGTCAATAGTCCTCCTAAAAATCCTCTCAAGATATTTGTAGGTAAGGTGAAGACCTAGAACTTTTGCAACCACTCCCGGACCACCAGCTGGATACATAAATCCCATCTGCTCTGGGGGTAGAGCAAGCTCTGAGTGAATCTAATCCCTCTGAAGATCCTCCTCTATAAAGCCAAGATAGGCAGCAAAAGCACTATACTCAACATTGTACCAAGCTCCCTCTAGCATCTAATGCATGCACTTTGTATCCTCCTCAACATACAGAGTGGCGTAGAACTGTGTAATCGCCTCTGAGTTCCAGTCATGCTGAAACTCCATAATCTGGTACGCCCCCACACGTTGACAGATGACAATAGCATGGTCAATGGATTTCTTCTCAAGCTCTCTAAAAGCTGCCCAATCTACCCACTCAGATCTAGCAATCACTATGTTCCTGGATAGGATCACACTGGTATAGAAGTCTGCGTGGAACTGAGTGTCAAACCTATAGCCATACTGAATCTTGGGCAAACCTCTGGGATCGATTCTCCTTTGTTCTCTAGCAAGTCTCATCTTCCCCTTTCCCTTGTAGTTAACTCTGGCAATGTACTGAGGGACATGAGGGGCACGAATCGTCAGCATCCCATAGTTCATATGATGGCCACCCTGGAAACCCAGCTGATACAGAGGATCTGCTGCCTCTTCCTCCTCCTCATCATCTTCTTCTTCTTCTTTCTCAATATCCTCTTCATCACTGACTCTGCCTAAGCTCTTCCTCTTCCTGAACCTATACTCCTAAGGGTCACTGTCTGAAGAGTCTGAGCCTCCTTGTGCTGCTGCCCTCACTGGCCTACGCCCAGCTGAGCTGGTCCCTATCTCCTGCCTGGCCTTCTTCTGCCTGTCACAGCAAGGGTCATGCCTGTCCTTGCGCCTCGGCTCTATGTGCTCACTCATAACTGCTGCCCTGAATCCACAAAGATATCCAAGAACAACATTAAGAACTGGGGCTCAAAGTATATCTCATTTAATTATATCACTATAGCACAATCATTCATCCGAAGATTTGCCGTCACCTAGTCCAACATATGACAAAGGTTTGCAAATACAACTGTCTGGCCATACCGGACATGTCCAGTATGAGCGCAGTCAGCAGCCCTAACTAGGGTTTGAATCCAATCCAACTCCGTTGCAATCCAAACTTTGAGCACTACTTCTAGGCATCCATTGCAGCATATTGATCGAAGGAATCATCAAATGAACTTGAATCCAATAGATCGGACGAGGTCCGGGATTTGAATACCTTGGGGATGGTGAAGCGGATGAGAATCTGAAATCCAAAAGTTGGGGCCTTCAATCTTGATGCAAGGCCTCTCCAATCCCTGCTCCTCCTTCACTTTTCCACGAACAAATCACTCTGGCTCTGGATTGAGGTGTGAGGGGAGTTGCTGTTGTATGCGTGAGAGAGAAGGGAGAATAGAGAGAAATAACCTTTCGCTGGCTGGGGGTTTCTTTAAGACCCACGCATAGCATACTGAACATGTCCAGTATGTGCGGTCTCTGTCCATTTTGTCCAGAATCCATTATGTTTATCCCCACCTCTTTCTCTGACTTTTCTTAATGAAATTAAATGCAGACCTTTGATCCAAGCAATTGCAAGCATGCTCAATCCAATATTCTCAATTTAATTCTCTTTTCCAAAAATAGATCATATGAGAGATTTGAACAAAGGGAGACATGGTGGCTTATGAACTTGAGAGAGTCATTGTTGACACATCTTAATGCAATTGCTCATAATAAACTTTAATAAACTGATTCTAGCAAAAGCCCTCAGAAATGTACAGGACACTCCTAGCATCACTTAATGTCAAGTTGTCATTCCCAACATGATACTAGAAATGTAATTCATTTGTGACACTAGCTCAATAAGATATGAACAAATAGTCATCCACAAGCGCACAGATAAATATACCCATTGTAGCAGCATTTCACCCAGGTTGTCTAGGTATCGTTATTTATATTTTACCGAGGGAAACAGTGAAGTGGGAAGCAATTGGTCATAAGTATGATCTAATGGTAGTGGAGATAATTAATACTATTCATTCATTAACTACTTACATGTCTAAACAGGGGTAAGACAAGATAAAGATAAATAGTGAATAATAATAATAATAATAATAATAATGGAAATTCTAGAGTTAGAGCAAACTTCATGAATCAAGTAGAGCAGTCAGGAGATTAATTAAGAGATTGGAATCCTAAGTTACTTCACATTTACTAAGCCTAGTGATCACCCTAGTTAATATACAATCATTTATAGCTAATTAATCTATCATCCATGATCAAGGGACATTACTAAATTAGAATTAAGAACAAAGTAATGAATTCTAACTTGCAACCGCGTCCTACTAAGATCTACACTCGGAGGGAGGACTATAAAGGACTCAACAGGACTGTCACTCCTGCGATCTACCTCTCGACCCGGAGCATAGGATGTATTCACAACTAAACTAGGCCTAAACACCATGTCTACAACAGTTTGACCACTTAACTGTATCCGAAATAAACCTAAGTATTTTATGAACATGATCATAAACTCTATCATAATCAGATCTATTGTTGTTTCAGGGCCGAAACCCTGAAACAACTGGTTGTTGTGCGAGCGAAAGCACAGAGCAAAAGCGGAAGAAGATGGAAGTAGACGGGCGACGGGTGAAGTGAACGGTGTTTCTCCTCCCCCCGTGGGAAGCTGGGGGCTCTTTATATTAATCCAAATCAGTTTGAAAGTACAAAGATGCCCTTCCAACTACTCTGCTGCAATTACAATGGTGCCCTGCTCTACTACTCCACAGCTTTTTGCTGCCTCCTCCGGTCCGAGGGGCAACATCGTGACTTCCCCCTTGGCGGGCCTAGCGCCCCCTGGCTCCTTTCCTCGACCGGTGGGCCCGCTCCCTTTGACCGAGACTTTCGGCAACCTGCGAAAACATATGAAAAAACCAAAGTCGTGAACGACGAGAACTCCCCGCCGGAGGCGCCAGGTCTCTCCCGCGCGAAAGCTGCCTGAACCACCTTTGGCTCCTTTCGCGCGATAGTATAGCGCGGCGGGCTCGCCCGCTTGTCAGTGCGCTTTCGCACGAAAGCCCCTGTGAGCAAGGCCCGGGCCGTTCCTGGCCCTTTCCGCGTGAAAGCTCAGCCCAGAGGGCTTTTTCTCCTGCCGGCGCGCTTCCGCTCGGAAGCTGCTTCAATCCCCGGGCTCAGCCGTTCACGTCCTCCTTCGCGCGAAAGCTTCGTCTTTCTTCGATCTGGGGGCCGGAGGCGCCAGTCGCGTGGGTACTACCCCAACAATAGCCCCTCATGGTCCGATCTGTGAGCTTGCGAAGTTCGACCGTGCCCTTTTGCTAGGCGCCTACGCCCGCCAAAAAAGTACCTTTGCTTCGTTTTAAAGCCAAGGTTTTTTTAAGTGAACAGTCATTGTGACGGTTCATTTCATGAGCATGCAACAAAGGTCGGTTCTTTTCGTCTTGCTCAAAAACCGTGTGCCATTTGCCGGTCGTTTGCACGTATATTAGCGTAAAGGCTGAAGGACCAAAAGTGCTACCAGAAAGTGACCAGAGAGGGGGGTGAATGGGAGCTTTAAATTTCTTTTCAGAAACTTTAAACCTCTGTCCCGAAAATCAACCCTAAGAGCAAAACCGATGCGCGTGATGTCCACGACCCAAGAGAATGGGTGGATGTTCCCTAGGAACACAGCGGGACACCACAGAAGATCCCTTGCCCAAGTTCATCCTATTTTGCAAAGCGGGAAGCTCGATTTCTGTAGAGCACAGAGTCGAGAATCCAACGCAAAAAGCAGATCTCAAATCGAAAGTCAAATGAACGAACCGCGGACGAAACTGCGTAAAACACAATCGACCGGACTCTCACTGCGTCCGGTCAACAAGCACCGGACGCATCCGGTCTGCCAAAAACCAAATCTGGACCTCTCTGTGTTGGACCAGACTTGTAACACCTATGGTGATTAATATGTAATTGACCTGACATGTCATCATCTTTAGTCATTAATCATTCTTGCCATGCACTTATGTTTGCCTAATGCTTGTTTTGCATTTACCTTTTTCTGTGATGACTTGTGTAGTGATCTCTTTTTCAAAAACCCTAAAGGCCCAAATCTTCCTATAAGGGCAAAATGGTAATTTCATCTCTATGTCTAGCTTTGTGTGAATCTTGTTCAGTTGAGTGTCTTGATGTTTTGTTGGGATGATCAAAGTTCAAAATCAGAAATAGAATTTAAATTCCTTTATAAAACCCTAAATTTCCAAACTCTAGTTTTACCCCTCTTTTTCTAATTCAAAAACTCTTCAAAATTTGAGGTTGGTCCTTTTAGCAAAGTTGTAGATCTTGTCAAGAGAAACAACTTTGGTGTTTACAGATTTTCAAGTTTCAATATAAAATCAGAAGTAATTTCAAATTCTTTGAAACTTCAATTTTGTCCCCTTTTCGGTTTTCAAAATTATCTCAAAAACTATTGAGTTTCAGAAAAAGTTTATGTTGACAAAGTTGTAGGTCTCAAAATTTTAAGCAACTTTGGTGTTTTGAGTTTTCTTTGTGTTGTTCAAGTTTTGGGAGTAATTTCAAAATTTCAGTAAGGGGGTAGCTTTGGGAATGGGTAACGTCTCTGTGCGAGCTTTAAAGCAAGGGGCCCCGGCCGACGGCGGCGCAGCCTCAGCCTCGCCGAGCCCGGCTGACCCGCGTCCGTGTCGCCCGAGGCCAGCGCTAAGCGCTCGACCTCTCCGGTCCCCTACCTACCGCCGCCTCGCCATCCCCTACCCTACCCTCCTCCTTCCCCTACGGCCGCGGACAGCGTGCAGATGCCGGCCGCCGGCAAGCCACCGCGCCGCGCGCGAGCTCCCGCCCACGCCGAGCCGCCCTACCCTGCTCCCTACCTCCTTTAGTGCCGTGCGAATGCTCCTCACCCCTCGCTCGGACCCCCCCCCCCCCCCGCTCCATCCCGCGGCTATAAGAAGCCGCCGAGCTCCGCCATTGCCGCCACCACGGCACCCCGAGCCACCAGACCACCCCAGCGCCTGCTGAGCCCTCCACCGCCTTCGCCTTGAGCTGCTCCACCTTCCCGAGCAACCAATTTCACCCCTCCGCCCTCCTCTCGCCGGCGCAGGAGCTTCGTCCCCGACTCCGGCAAACGGCCGCGTTTCGGCTAAGCGAGAAATTCGCCGTCGTGAGTGCTTCTCTCTTCCCTCCGACCCCTGCCCTCTCTTCCTCACCTCAGCACGCTCCTAACCGCACACTCGGCGACCGCTTTTGGTGGATAGAGCCGCCGGACGCCGATCGCCGCCGAAGAAATCCGCCGAAGCACCACCACCGTCGGACTCCCTCCTCCGACCCTGCACCGCCTCGCCGAGCCTGCCTCTCGACTCACGGTGAGCTCGCGAATCTTTCCCCACCCTCGGCTTTCCCAGCGCGAGCCCCGAGTGGCCGGTCCACCGTCCGCCTCGCCTGCGATTCGCCCGAGCCCTCGGGGAAGAAGCACAGTGTTTCTTTTCCTTTTCCTTTCTTTTTAAGATATGTGAATAGTGTTCCTTTTTCATCTTTTTGTGTGATTTTCTATGTTGCTCCAAAAATTCTGAAAATTTGATGGTAGACTCTTTATACCTTGTAGTATTGGAGAAAAATATGAAACTTGAATTTTGTGCAAAAATTTGAAAATGAAAAATCTCCCTTTTAATTAAGAAATGAATGGTTTTAGATTTTTAGAAAATCATGTATAGCTCCAAAAACCATGAGATAAATTTTATGTGCTAGTTATGTCATGCTTAGTCTCTGGTAGATTTTTGAGGCCTTTTGGAGTAACTTCATAAAATGACCTTTTTTTAAATAATTAGGAAAAAAATAGAAAACCAAGTAGGGTTCATGTTGCATGCCCTGTGATGTGACTTTTGGGATTGTTTGCTGTTCATAGACCCCCACCCATTTGGTCTATGATGTTTGTAATGCCATGCATGATTTGTGTTTAGGTCGGATGAATGATGCTTAATAGGTTGATTAATTTTGCTTAGGGATAAAGATAAATAACTTTATGTCCACACTAAGAAGTTACTTGCACGATAGAAAGTTGTACTCTAGAATCAGTGGTTTTGTCATGTGCTGTATTGTTCATGTCAGCATCCTCATAAGCATACATCACTGCATCCGTATAGTGACCGAAGGAGAAGGCATCAAAGTCGAGGCAGTCGCTGACGAACCTACCCCCGAGGCGACCCCGAGCTCCGACACCTGCGCTGCAGACCCCGAGCCTGTCCTCTTTTCTCTTCAAGGCAAGCACCGGTGCATCTTAACCCTTCCTTGTTTTCACAAAAGTTTACTTAAATGCTTTTGAGTTAAAACTACTGCATTAGGTTATAGGAGTTGTGTGAAGACCTATTACCTGCATTGTTTACCTCCACCAGAAGATCCACCTGCCCTGTTTAAAAACAATTTGCAAAATGCTTAGTGATGCTATACAATAGATTTGCAATAAAAATGCCAATTTCAAAAGTGTGATCACTTAAAGAATTTTTATGGGAATTTGGCTTTACTCCCTGCCTGTTGGCTAAGTATCTGATCCGTACCTAGTCAATAGTGAGGAGAGGTTGTCCGAGCGTACGGTGCCGTCATGTTGTAGCCCGGGACTCAACAGTTGACACCGACCGGGACAGGGTTGAAAAACCGACAGAACCTGTACTCTTGGGTTAGAGTCCCGAGGTGCTTGTCGCTGGTGGAAAAATTTAGGGACCATCCGTATGGGCGCCTGCTAGCCAAGACTTGCAACTATTCACATACTTCGGAAAGCTCTGGCTCCGAGGAATCCTTTATTGGACCGACAACCGCGCACTGGGAGTGGAGAGATGGCGGAAGTAGCATGTACCCACGTGGTCGTCGTACCTGGATAGGAGTGGTGTACTGTACTTCCGGGTGGCGTAGGACCGGGCCCAATCTTGGAGGAATCGTGGTAGACGAGTTGGCATATGCAAGCTTGGGTGCAACATATGCAGTGTGGATACGGATCCTCAGCTGAGTATTATTTATCCGGATTAACGTTGCTCCTCGGTTATGGAGACTTGGTCACTGACTGTCAACGGAGAGTGGTTCTCAACTAGGTATGTTTTTGAAAGGTAAAATGAATCATGAACAATGAAGAATTGAGAAATACTGGAATCTTTCCAAAAATAAAACAAGGATTTCAAAATGCTTTTTCTGCAAAATACTTGATCTTGCTTAAGCCTTACCTTGACTACCCTAAGCCTCTCATTCCTGAGTCTTCCCCTTTTCTTTAGTCGGGTAAGTCTTGTTGAGTACCCCAGCCCTCAGGGTTTGTTACCCATGCTGCAGGTATTCCTGAGTCCCCGATGTGTCTTGCGCCCTGTTGCATGACCATCATCCAGGAAGAGGCCGATGAGGCCGAAGAATAAGTGTGCACCCTCGGGCTGGGTGTTTACAAGTATCTTTATTTTGTTGTACTCCGCTACGTTGCCTATTTCTATTACCCGAACATGGTTTGTAATAACTGCACCTTTAATCTTATTTGGAACCTCGGTTTGTAAAATTAATGTTATCTATGTCTTCCGCTCTGTATTCCGATGTTATTTGTAAAAGTATCCAGTGCTGTAACCGAATGGTGAGATGATCCTGCGGACGATGGGCGCTGATGCAGCCCGGTGACGAACAGTCTTAATCACACGGAACATCAGTTCGGCTATCAGTGGATGACAGGGACCGGTGGGCCATGGGATTAGGGCCGTTACGCCACAGGACTCTGAGGAGCAGTGCGTCCGGTTAGCAGCTGTGCGTCCGGTCAGTTCAAACAAAAGTCGTGAACAATGGAAACGCCGAGTCCGGTCACAAAATAGAAGAAGCGTCCAGTCAGACCCAGAAGAACTCCGCGAGATGTTCAATGACCGGACACACTGTGCCAGCGTCCGGTCAGCCCGACACCAGCATCCGGTCGCTCCGACTCTGCACTGTTCGTCCACCGATTCGACTCAATCTCACCCAAAACAAATCCTCTATGGATCAAACTTGGCGAGAAGAGTCACAAGGAGGATAGTGAGCTATCTCTAAGAGATCATGGCTCGAACCTATCTCCAAACCGATGAATCGAAGATATTCGGGGAATGGAAGAAAAACTTGACCCGAAACAAAAATCAATCGATCTACTAGCTCGTGAGGTTTGGGAAGATTTCCTTCGGTGGAAAGAAGTGTCTCATGATCTAGTACAACTTGGTTCAAACGGATTTGGAAGAGATGCACCAAGCAAAGAGATCGATCGAAGGGAAAAACATGGATAAAAGCAATCCGCGAAGAACACAATCAAAACATGAATCACCACCACGAATTTGCAACCGTGTGGCTACCACACGCTACAACAGTGAGACTATGGTCTCACTTCCTCAAAATCTCATGGGCACAGAGGTATTGTTCTCTTCTCTGTGGATCTCAGTTTGCTACAGCAGGGAGTGGGAGAGCAGGAAACCCTAGAAGCAAAAGAGCAAATGACTGAGATAGATGGGGAGGTGGGTGTCTCCCCCTATTTATCCTAATTCTAACTATACCTAATTCCCACTCTACCCCTAACTACTTACAGAGCGAACCAGCTAAACCCTAAGGTTATTCTGGACCAACTCGTGGTAGGTGGTGATCCGACGGCCACGCCCGCACAACTCGTAGCGTTGCCTCGACGCAACCTCCCGATTGCCGCCATGTGCCGCCACCGCTCTGCGTCCTCTTCACGGACTCCGCCCCTGGTTTTGTGGCCCAAACCGGGAAACCAGCCTTAACAGCCAACCCCCGGTTTTGAGGCCCAAACCGGGAAACCAGCCGCCCATCGCCTGAGTTTTGTGGCCCAAACTCAGAAACCCGCCAGCGCCCAGGTTTTGAGGCCCAAACCTGGAAACCGTCCTCACCCCGAGTTTTGTGGCCTAAACTCGAAAAACCCGTAGCACCTAGGTTTTGTGGCCCAAACCTGGAAACCGTCCACCCGATGGTTTTTCTCTGGCTCTACCACCAAACCGAAGCTGTAGAGGGGATGCACCGCCTGTGCACCCCGTCCACCGACATGTGTCCCCAAGTCCACGACTCAGGCAACACATGACCGCAAGTCTTCGCTCGTCGCTGTCCCAGGCTGTCAGCCACCACAGCTAATCCTCGGGCCACCGGTCCCTCAGTCCAAGCCTCATGTCCGCCCTTCGCCACTCTCGGTCCATCGGCACGGCATGTCTCTACTTGACCTTCACCTTGCCTCTGATCACTGCATCCGTGCTCGACACCTGCACAACAAAAGCCAAAGAACATGCGCATCATCCCAGTTGACAATCACTCATCACTCAGAGACTCGGCATACACCCATGTATCCGCAATCTCCCCCTTGATGAGTGCATTGTCAACTACCAACACAAATCATAATAGAAATAGAAGGAGGAAGAAGGAGAAGAGAGAACTCGACCAAATGACCTAAAAGCATAGCAAAGCCTAAGAAGGTCAAGTGGAAAGAGCCAGACAAATTGGTCCCCAAAGACATGGGCAACGGCTTGACGCAACCAAGCAAAGTAAAACTAGCCCTCAAGAAGAGGTAGAACAGGCTCAACACCGCTAGCAAGAAAAAGGTTTGATACCAATTGAAAACCAAAAATCAAAGCAAAATGCTAGTCCCTCAAGATAGAGGCACAGAGGCTCAACACAACTAGCAAGAAAGCTCGACACCAATTGAAAATCCGAAAGGGGAATGCTAGTCCCTCAAGAAAGAGGCAAAGGCTCAACACAACTACCAAAAATGCTCCGAACCAATTGGAAATTTCAAAAAACTCATCATGAGCAAGCTCCCCCTTGCATGGTGCACACAACCGATTCCTCTCCCCTTTAAACATGGGAGGTATGATTTGTCCTAATTCTCCCCCTTAGTTGAAAATGCACCAACAAAAGTGCCAATCAAGAGAAATTATCCCCCTTCCAAAATGCATATGAGTCATAATGCAAGTTAGCAGCTTCAGGAATATAATCAAGAAAATGCAAAGATGCTCTAAACAGTATAGCTCCAATGACTCACTGGAAAGCATACTAGCTTGCAAAGGCTCAAACTGATCACCAAATATGAAATATGAACATATGAGCAAACTGAGCAGTATTTAGCCAAAAGTATTCACCATCAAAAGAGCACTGAACACATGTATAGACAGGAATTCGAACAAGTGCTAAACATGTATACAAGGTGAACTACCCCTAGCAAAGTTCAATCATCATGCTGCAGAATGAAACATAGACTTGTGTTTTCAAATTTTAATCGGAGTTGCAGCGGTGAAATTACACAAGTTCAGAATTCAGCATGTGACTACGAGAGGTTGAAAGCTTGTCATTGCCTAACTTTTCAACCGTGCGAAGCCTATGCAGAAGCAATCAGAAGCTTAAAGCAACAGTTTTGGTCATACACTACACAGCTCAAGTTTAACTCAAAGTGCAATGAGAAACAGTCTCGAAACTGTGATGTGTTGACAAGCAATCCCATCTTGATCTTTTCAATTCACTTAAAACTTGGTTCAGATTTTAAACAGAATATGAACATACCAAGCAAGTGACAGATTCATAACTAGAGACATAGCAACCTAGCATATATGAAAAGCACGAGTGAACTCAACACATCCTACACATGCTAGTTGCATATCTCAATGGTGAACATTTTCAGGTTTTATGTTCATAAATCAGGTTTACCATTCAAAAAATAGCTCAGCTCACAACATGTATCAGTGATCAGAAAGAGCATAAGCTACATAGCATCAACATAAGCACCGAAGCATACTAAACAGAGCATAATCACACTCTAAAGAGTATATACATGAAGCTTAGAATATAATAGCGTATGCTGAAAATGCAAAAGAAAAACAAAGACAAAGGAAAAGAGTCAGTCTATCGTACAAGAACCAAAATGTTTCCCCCATCTAAAAGGGGAAACACACACCAAGCTCACCTCTCAACCGATTAAAGGTTGATTGGTCCAAAGGCTTGGTGAAAATATCAGCCAACTGATGATGAGTATCGACGTGGCGAAGGTCGATATCACC
The DNA here is from genome assembly GCA_009763385.1 of Coix lacryma-jobi var. lacryma-jobi. Classification (NCBI taxonomy): domain Eukaryota; kingdom Viridiplantae; phylum Streptophyta; class Magnoliopsida; order Poales; family Poaceae; genus Coix; species Coix lacryma-jobi. The sequence goes on from CM019831.1 coordinate 47,109,703, forward strand.
CTTCTCATAGTGGTCTCGCAGAAAATGAAAGCGCACATCAATGTGTTTGGTCTTCGAGTGAAGCACGGGGTTCTTAGCAACGCTAATAGCACTCGTGCTGTCACAAAGCAAAGGAACGCGAGAAAAGCTAAGACCAAAATCACGCAAAGTGGCCATCATCCAGAGTAACTGGGAACAGCAGCTAGCCGCAGCAACATACTTAGCCTCCATGGTAGACTGGGCGACACTAGACTGCTTGCGAGAAGACCATGAAACAAGAGAAGAACCAATAAACTGGCAAGTCCCAGAAGTGGACTTGCGCTCAATGCGACAACCAGCAAAATCAGCATCGGAATAACCACAAAGGGAAAGGGTGGAGGAAGCGGAATACCAAATCCCAAACTTAGGAGTGAAGCATAAGTACCTCATAATGCGCTTGACTGCATGACGGTGAGAAGTACGCGGCGAAGACTGAAATCGCGCGCAAAGACACACCGCGAACTGAATGTCCAGGCGTGTCGCCGTCAGGTACAACAGCGACCCGATCATACTCCGGTACTCCTTCTGGTCCACTGCTTCTCCCTCCTTGTCCGCATCCAGGGCCGTCGTCGTCAACATGGGTGTTGGAAGAGGCTTGGCCTCACCCGTATCGAATTTCTTCAGAATGTCCCGGGTGTACTTGCCCTGGTGCACGAATGTCCCTTCCTGGGATTGCTTGATTTGCAACCCGAGGAAAAACGTCAACTCGCCCATCATACTCATCTCAAATTACCTGCTCATAGTATCTGCAAACTTGGCAACCAAAGCGTGAGAAGAACCACCGAAAATAATATCATCCACGTAAATTTGGACCAAGAGAGTATCAGTGCCTTGCTTGAGGAGAAAGAGCGTTTTATCTACACATCCCATTTTAAAACCCTTAGCAAGCAAAAAGGTTTTCAATCTATCATACCAGGCTCTAGGGGCTTGTTTCAAACCATACAAAGCTCTGTAGAGTTTAAAGACATGGTTTGGAAACTTGGGATTTTCAAAACCGGGGGGTTGTCTAACATACACCTCCTCTTCTATGTAGCCGTTTAAGAAGGCACTCTTGACATCCATTTGAAAAAGTTTGAAACCTTTGGATGCAGCAAAAGCCAAGAGTATCCTAATTGCCTCCAAACGAGCTACAGGAGCAAACATCTCCTCATAGTCTATCCCCTCCTTCTGACTATATCCCTGGGCTACGAGTTTGGCCTTGTTTCTCACAACATGGCCATCTTCTCCCTGTTTGTTTTTTAAAACCCATTTTGACCCAATTGGGTGACACTCAGAAGTTGGAGACACTAAAACCCAAACCCAATTTCTCTCAAAGTTTTCTAACTCCTCATGCATAGCATTGACCCAATCTGGATCCGTCAAAGCGTGTCCAACATCTCGGGGCTCAAAATCAGCAACAAAAGCAGAATGAGCAAAGTGAGAGATTTGAGACCTGGACCGAGTGACACGTTCGTCGATGCTGCCGATCATCTGCTGAGGGGGTGTTGACGCTGGATGTGTCGTGGCGCCTCCCGTGCAGAAGTGATCTCCCCCTCAACAACAGTTGGTGCCTCCCCGGGTACAAAAGGTACCGCTCGGGGTGGCGGATCCCATGGCCCCCAGGAGGAAGACGTGTCGGGGCCGTGAGTCGTCGTAGAAGCCGCTCCTTGCGGCACAGCAGGTGGAGGGGGTGCTGGATCATCCATACCTTCAGCATCCTCGTCCTCATCATCAAAAAGAGGCTCACCAACCTCATGATCACCTGCATGCTCAAAACGAGAAGAAGAACAAACCATGGTCTCGTCGAAGGTGACATCGGATGTCTCCATGACTCGGTTAGTGTCAAGGTTAACTACACGATAAGCGCGAGTATGAGTGCCATAACCCAAAAACACACCGTCAGAAGAACGAGACTCAAATTTGTCCAGGTTGCCTTTCTTAATTATAAAACAGTGGCAACCAAAGAATTTAAAATAACTCACCTTGGGGAGTTTTCCGAAACGCAACTCATAAGAAGTCTTTTTCAAGAAAGCTCTGAGAAAAATGCGATTGGAAATATAGCATGCAGTGTTCATAGCTTCGGCCCAATATCGCCTAGGAGTCCTATGCTCATCAAGCATCGTCCTGGCCACTCTACAAGGGTCCGATTCTTCCTCTCTACAACACCATTTTGTGGCGGTGTGTAGGGGGAAGAAAACTGATGCTCTAAACCCAAAGAGTTACAAAACTTCTCAAAATCTGAATTCTTGAATTCGGAACCGTTATCACTCCTAATAGCTCGCATCGAGTTCAAAGGGAACTCATTCTGAAGACGCAAAATCAGATTGCGAGCAAAGGAGAAAGTCTCGGTCTTCTCAGCTAAAAAGAAGACCCACTAATATCTCAAAAAGTCATCGACAACAACAAGCACATACCACTTCCCCCCAACCGAGCTCACCCGAGCTGGACCAACAAGGTCCATGTGCAAAAGCTCTAAAGGGTGCTTGGTCATGACCTGAGTCACCGGATGGTGGGGAGCGGCAACCATCTTCCCATGTCTACAAGAATGGCAAACAAGATCCTTCTCCATAGACAGCTTGGGCAATCCTCGGATTAGGCCAAGTGAACTAAGCCTTGCAAGCAAGTCGAAGCTCAAATGTCCAAGTCTCCTATGCCACTTCCAAAGATCAGAGGAGGAAGGTCCAGCCAAAAGACAACGAGAAATTCTGAACGACTCCGAGAAATCCGCACGAAAGACTTTCCCAAAGGGCGAAATCACACAAACAAGATTGCCCTGAGGGTCCAAAATACGACTGAGATTCGGCTTAAAATGAATCTCATAGTCGTCATCAAAGAGTTGCGAAACAGAAAGAAGGTTAAAATGCAAGTTAGAAACAAGAGCAACATCGCGCAACACAAAGTGCTCATTAACTCGCACCGACCCACGAGACAACACTTTACCTTTGCTATTGTCACCGATGCGGATACATGGGTGTATGCCGGGTCTCTGAGTGATGAGTGATTGTCAACTGGGATGATGCGCATGTTCTTTGGCTTGTGTTGTGCAGGTGTCGAGCCCGGATGCAGTGATCGAAGGCAGGTGAAGGTCAAGTTAGACGTGCTGTGCCGACGGACCGGGAGCGGTGAAGGATGGGCGTGCCGTGTGGCGGACGTGCCATGCCGAGGTACCGAGCGGTGAAGGGCAGACGTGAGGCTTGGACTGAGGGACCAGAGGCCTGAGGATCAGCTGTGGTGGCTGGCAGCCTGTGACGACGACAAGTGAAGAAGTGCGGTCATGTGTTGCCTGAGTCGTGGACTCGGGGACACGTGTCGGTGGACGGGGTGCACGCGAGGTGCATCCCATCTACGACATCGGTTTGGTGGTAGAGCCAGGGAAAAACCATCAGATGGACGGTTTCTAGGTTTGGGCCTCAAAACCTAGGCGTGGACGGTTTCCGAGTTTGGCCACAAAACTCGGGCTGAGGGTTTCCGAGTTTGGCCACAAAACTCGGGCTGAGGACGGTTTCCAGGTTTGGGCCTCAAAACCTGGGCGCTGAGGGTTTGCTGAGTTTGGCCTCAAAACTCAGATGCTGGTGGGCTGGTTTCCCAGTTTGGGCCTCAAAACCGGGGGTTGGCTGGAAAGGCTGGTTTCCCTGTTTGGGCCACAAAACCGGGGGTGCAGAGCCAGGGCGGCACGTGGCGGCGATCTAGAGGTTGCGTTGAGGCAACGCTTCAAGTCGAGCGGGCGTGGCCGTCGGATACACCTACCACCGAGTTGGTCCAGAATAACCCTAGGGTTTAGCTGGTTCGCTCTGTAATTAGAATAGAGAGGGGTAGAGTAGGTATTGTACTTAGGCTAGAATTAGGATAAGTAGTCGGGGAGACACCCTCCTCCCCCCATCTCAGTCATTTGCTCTTTCGCACTTAGGGTTTCCAGCTCTCCCATCCCCTGCTGTAGCTAGCTAAGATCCGCAGAGAGACTCACCTCTGTGTACTGTTGATTTTGAGGAAAGGAGGCCGTAACCTCCTTGTCGTAGCGTGTGTTTGCGCTTCGGCTGCAAGATCGTGGTTGTGATTCGCGTTTCATTTGTGTTCCTCGCGGAATCCTTTTTCTCCACGATTTCTCCGTCGCTTGATCTCTTTGCTCGGTTCATCTTTTGCAAAACCGTTTGAACCAAGTTGTTCTAGATCGTGAGGCACTTATTTCCACCGAAGGAATTCTCCTCTAACCTCACGGTCTAGGAGATCGATCGATTTTTGTTTTGGGTCAAGTTTTCTCCCTTCCCCCGAAATTCTTCGATTCATCGATTTGGAGATAGGTTCGAGCCATGATCTCTTAGGGATAGCTCACTATACTCCTTTTGACTCTTCTCACCAAGTTTGATCCCTAGAGGATTCGTTTTGGGTGAGATCGAGTCGAATCGGTGGACGAACAGGCTGCTGTCGGGGTGACCGGACGCTGTCCTCACGTTGACCGGACGCGTCCGGTGGTTGAATGTCGCGTGGCGATTTTCTCTAGCTGACCGGACGCTGTGTTTCTTGTTCGACCGGACTCACTCATCGCACTGTTCACTCGGCTTGACTTTTGTGACCGGACGCACAGTTTGTGACCGGACGCTCTGTTCACCAGAGTCCGGTCAGGAACAGTAAGGTCCCAGAACGGATTTCGCACAACCGGACGCGTCCGGTGCTCACTGACCGGACGCTGCCCAGAGTCCGGTCATGACTAGTTTGCGCGTTTTCATTCGCCGGTGGTTCGTTCTTGGTCGGATTCGATTTCCGTCTTTTGCGTTGGCTTTCTAGAGTTGTGTAGTGTCCCGCTGTGCTTCTTGGAAGCATCCACCCTACATCTAGGGTCGTGGACATTAGCAAGCTCTAGGGTTTGCCTTTTGGGGTGATTCTCGGGACAGTGGCTACTAGTTTCCGAAAGGAAATTTTGAAGCTCCCATTCACCCCCCCTCTGGTCGCTTTCTGGTTGCTTCTCGGTCCTTCAATTGGTATCAGAGCGGGTTAAGGATCTTCCACCTTAGCCGGTTCCAGATCCACAGAAGGCGACATGGATCGCGGCGTGGGCAAACCGCCGTTCTTTGATGGGACGAACTATGCGTATTGGAAGATACGCATGTCGGCCTATCTCCAGAGCATGGGCTCTTCTGTCTGGGAGATTTGCAACATGGCCGATTACGTTGTTCTGGCTGCTCGTGTCTCTCAGCTCCAGATAGATGAGCACGAGGCAAATAGTCGGGCGCGTAACGCCTTGTTCTCCTGTTTGAGCATATCGGAGTTTGATCGCATTTCTCATCTCTCCATGGCTCGTGAGATTTGGGACACCCTCATGCGCTTTCATGAGGGCACCTCTCAAGTCAAATCCCGTCTCTACGAGTCGCACAAGCGGGAGTATGAGAACTTTCGACATATGCCTGGCGAGAGCATAGAAAGTTTATTCGCTCGCTTTCAGGTGATTGTCAACAAGATGCGAGCTAACAAAGAGTTGTTGCCTTTTGACGATCATGAGAGGGCTTTGAAGCTTTTGCACACTCTTGATCGGTCGGTGTGGGACTCAAAGTTCCAGACGATCATCGAATCGTCTAACTATGAGACCCTCACCTGCGACGAGCTCTTTAGTAAGCTCAAGTCTAGTGAGATTGACGCCATGTCGAGGGCTTCTTATGCGAATCCTTCTGGCCCGACTATGGCCTTGGTTTCTGGCTCTTCTAACCCCTCTGGAGGCTTTGCTCTTTCATCTCTATTTTCTATCACAGAGGACCAGCTTGAGTCGTTGGGGGATGACGAGCTAGCGATGCTTGCTAACCGGTTCTCGCGGTTTCACAACAACCGCATGAACCGTCGCCACGGAGAAGGACGCTCAAGATGCTATGAGTGCGGTGACCCCGACCACTTCATCGCCAACTGCCCCAAGAAGAAGCATTCATCTGGGAAGGGCGATCATGGGCACAAGTACGACTCCAGCAAGCGCAAGGAGAAGTACGTCCCCACGAGGCACAAGCGAAGGGGCGGCTTCGACAAGGAGTACATCAAGAAGAAGTACTTGGAGAAGGCCTAGGCTGAGCAGCGTGCGTTCTTCGCCACGCTCAGCGACGTCGACGGCTCGGATGACGACTCCGCTTGCTCGAGCGATGATGAGTCCGAGAAGAAGAAGAAGATCGAGGACAAGCTGAACGGTCTCTGCTTCTTCGCCGATGACGACGGCTTCTGCACCATGGCGCTTGGTGATGAAGTCGACGGCAAGCTGGAGCACTCCCCTCGGGACGACGACGACGACACCTCCCAGGTATCCCTCACCCACGATGAGCTTTCTGCTGAGGTCGAGAAGCTTACTGCCGCGCTCCTTAGTCAGGACAAGTTGCTTAGGCGTGCCGCTAGAGAGCGCAAGGAGTTTAGGCAGAAGTGGGAGGACACGGTGAGAGAGCTTGAGTTTGCCAAGTCCGTCATGGTCGTGTCAGAGGAGGTTGAGTGTGAAATGTGCACCACGCACATGACTGACCTTCTCACTTTGAGAGGTAAGTATGCTGCGTTTGTAGGAGAGGTGGATGAGCTGAAGGCTAGACCTTCTTTGTTGGGTGCGTGCAAGACTTGTCCTATCTTGCAATCCAAGTTGGCAGAGAAGAATGCCAATATTGTGTCTCTTGAGGAGGCCAGCTCAGGTAGCACTGGTATGACTAGGTGCGCTTTGTGTGAGGGTTTGGAGATGGAGATTGCCAATGTCAAGCAAGGCAAGATGCAAACCGAGGAAGAAAACACATACCTTCGGACCATCTTGTCATGGGTCTCTTGTAGTGAGCCGCAGCTCGGGATGATGATCTCCCAATTTAAGCGAGCTGCTGGTAGTCCTGGTGTAGGTCTTGCTCACGGTGTTGATCTTTCTGCTTTCGGGAAGATTGGAGAGTCGAGTGGTCTGAATCCTAGTGAGAAGCCCAACTCCACCACTACTCCCAAACTTGCCAAGCTTCCACCCAAAGAGCCTCTCATACCTAACACCAAGGATGGGGTGTTTGAGGAACCTCCGAGAGCTCCACCCAAGAACCAAGTGTGGCATCCCAAACCCAACCACCTAAAGAACAAGCTGGATACAATGCCACCTATCCAGGAGGAGTTGCCACAGAAGGGCAAAGTGATCCACACCCACAGCCATGAGTACCAACAACCCCCTTTGCGTGCGGTGAGGTACCATTGTGATTTCTGTGGGAGAGATGGACACTTGAGCGAGTTTTGCTTTAGGCGCAAGAGAGAGGCGCGCCGTGCTAGGGAGATGAACAACACGGACATGTACCATCGTTTCCATGATGTACATGTGCCGAATGTCCAGAGGAGTGCTCCGAGGAGAGCAGCTAGGCCCAGAGGTCCAGAACCTCAAGTTTCCAGGCCTAGGCAGCAGAGAGCTCCGAGGAGAGATGCTAGGCCTAGAGGCGCAGTGCCTCAAGTTGCTAGGCCTAGGCCTCGTAGAGAGCGTGCCCGGCGGGAGCCTGAAGTGGTAGGCTATGGACCCCGTGGCGGAGGCTTTGTAGTTGAGCGTTTTCCCCCACCGCGTTTTGAGTATCGCGATGGACGCTCCTCCCTTAGCGGACCACGTTTTCCTCTACGTGGTGATCGCTCCTCGCGTAGACGTGCTAGGAATGGTTTTTCTGCTAACCGTTCTTTTGAGCAGCCGGCCCAACACTGGTATTCTTCCTACTTCACTAACCCCAGTGTTGGACCGTATGCTCACCCTATGTCTTTTTATTGATGTAGGTAAAACGGTTGGAGGACATTTGGTTGGTGGATTCCGGTTGCTCGAGGCACATGACCGAAAACGCCAAGTGGTTCTCTAGCCTTAGCCCTGTTGCCGGAAAGGAGTACATAACTTTCGGCGACAATAGCAAAGGTAAGGTATTGTCTCGCGGGTCGGTGCGAGTTAATGAGCATTTTGTGTTGCGCGATGTTGCTCTTGTTTCTAACTTGCATTTTAACCTTCTTTCTGTTTCGCAACTCTTTGACGACGACTATGAGATTCGTTTTAAACCGAATCTCAGTCGTATTTTGGATCCTCAGGGCAATCTTTTGTGTTTGATTTCGCCCTTTGGAAAAGTCTTTCGTGCGAATTTCTCGGAGTCTTTTGGCACTTCTCGTTGTCTTGTGGCCGGACCTTCTTCCTCTGATCTTTGGAAGTGGCATAGGAGTCTTGGACATTTGAGCTTCGACTTGCTTGCAAGGCTTAGTTCACTTGGCCTAATCCGAGGATTGCCCAAGTTGCATATGGAGAAGGATCTTGTTTGCCACTCTTGTAGACACGGGAAGATGGTTGCCGCTCCCCACCATCCAGTGACTCAGGTCATGACCAAGCGCCCTGGAGAGCTTTTGCACATGGACCTTGTTGGTCCGGCTCGGGTGAGCTCGGTTGGGGGGAAGTGGTATGTGCTTGTTGTTGTTGATGACTTTTCGAGATATTCGTGGGTCTTCTATTTAGCTGAGAAGACTGAGACTTTCTCCTTTGCTCGCAATCTGATTTTGCGTCTTCAGAACGAGTTCCCTTTGAACTCGATGCGAGCAATTCAGAGTGATAATGGTTCCGAATTCAAGAATTCGGATTTTGAGAAGTTTTGTAACTCCTTGGGTTTACAGCATCAGTTTTCTTCCCCCTACACACCCCCTCAGAATGGTGTTGTAGAGAGGAAAAATCAGACCCTTGTTGAGATGGCCAGGACGATGCTCGATGAGCATAGGACTCCTAGGCGTTATTGGGCCGAAGCTATGAGCACTGCATGCTACATTTCCAATCGCATTTTTCTCCGAGCTTTCTTGAAAAAGGCTTCTTATGAGTTGTGTTTTGGAAAACTGCCCAAGGTAAGTTATTTTCGAGTTTTCGGTTGCCACTGTTTTATATTGAAGAAAGGCAACCTGGACAAGTTTGAGTCTCGTTCTTCTGACGGTGTGTTTTTGGGTTATGGCACTCACACTCGAGCATATCGTGTACTTAACCTTGACACTAACCGAGTCATGGAGACATCAGATGTCACCATTGACGAGACTCTCGTTTGTCCTTCTTCTCGTTTTGAGCGTGCAGGTGATCATGAGGTTGGTGAGCCTCTTTTTGATGACGAGGATGAGGGTGCTGAAGGTATGGACGATCCAGCACCCCCTCCACCTGTTGTGCCGCAAAGAGCGGCTTCTACGACGACTCACGGCCCCGACACTTCTTCTTCCTGGGGGCCGTGGGATCCGCCACCCCGAGCGGTACCATTTGTACCCGGGGAGGCACCAGCTGCTGTTGAGGGGGAGGCTACTTCAGCTCGGGAGGCGCCACGACACATTCAGCGCCAGTACCCGCCTCAGCAGATGATCAGCAGCATCGACGAACGGGTTACTCGGTCCAGGTCACAGCACATCTCTCACTTCGCTCATTCTGCTTTTGTTGTTAATTTTGAGCCCCGAGATGTTGGACACACTTTGACGGATCCGGACTGGGTCAATGCCATGCATGAGGAGTTAGAAAATTTTGAGCGAAATCGGGTTTGGGTTCTAGTTCCTCCTCCTCCTGAGTGTAAGCCTATTGGGACAAAATGAGTTTTCAAAAACAAGCAAGGAGAGGATGGCCACGTTGTTAGAAACAAGGCCAGGCTTGTAGCGAAGGGTTATAGTCAGAAGGAGGGGATAGACTTTGAGGAGACTTTTGCTCCTGTAGCTCGTTTGGAGGCTATTAGGATACTCTTGGCTTTTGCTACATCCAAAGGTTTTAAACTCTTTTGAATGGATGTCAAGAGTGCCTTCTTAAACGGCTACATAGAAGAGGAAGTGTATGTTAAGCAACCCCTCGGTTTTGAAAATCCCAAGTTTCCAAACCATGTTTTTAAACTTCATAAAGCATTATATGGTTTGAAACAAGCCCCTAGAGCCTGGTATGATAGGTTGAAAACCTTTTTGCTTGCTAAGGGTTTTAAAATGGGATGTGTAGATAAAACGCTCTTCCTCCTCAAGCAAGGCAAAGACACTCTCTTGGTCCAGATTTACGTGGATGATATCATTTTCGGTGGTTCTTCTCATGCTTTGGTTGCCAAGTTTGCAGATATTATGAGCAGGGAGTTCGAGATGAGCATGATGGGCGAGCTGACCTTCTTTCTCGGGTTGCAAATCAAGCAATCCCGAGAGGGGACGTTCGTGCACCAGGGCAAGTACACCAAGGACTTGCTAAAGCGGTTCGATATGGGTGAGGCCAAGCCTCTTCCAACACCCATGTCGACGACGACTGCCCTAGATGCAGATGTGGATGGAGAAGCAGTGGACCAGAAGGAGTACCGAAGCATGATCGGGTCTCTCCTCTACCTGACGGCGACACGCCCGGACATCCAGTTCGCGGTGTGTCTGTGTGCGCGCTTTCAGTCGTCGCCGCGCACCTCTCACCGTCAGGCGGTGAAGCGGATTTTCAGGTACCTTCGTTTCACACCTGAGTTTGGGATTTGGTATTCTGCTTCCTCCACCCTCTCCCTCTGCGGTTATTCAGATGCCGATTTTGCTGGTTGCCGTATTGAGCGCAAGTCCACTTCTGGGACTTGCCAGTTTATTGGTTCTTCTCTTGTTTCGTGGTCTTCTCGCAAGCAGTCTAGTGTCGCTCAGTCTACCACAGAGGCTGAATATGTTGCTGCGGCTAGCTGCTGTTCCTAGTTGCTTTGGATGATGGCCACTTTGCGTGATTTTGGTCTGAGCTTTACTCGTGTTCCTTTGCTTTGTGACAGCACGAGTGCTATTAGCGTTGCTAAGAACCCCGTGCTTCACTCGAAGACCAAACACATTGATGTGCGCTTTCATTTTCTGCGAGACCACCAGGAGAAGGGTGATATCGACCTTCGCCATGTCGATACTCATCATCAACTGGCTGATATTTTCACCAAGCCTTTAGACGAATCAACCTTTAACCGGTTGAGGGGTGAGCTTGGTGTGTGTTTCCCCTTTTAGATGGGGGAAACATTTTGGATCTTGTATAGTAGACTGACTCTTTTTCGCTTGTCTTTCTTTTCTTTTGCATTTTAGCATACGCAATTACATTCTGAGCTTCATGTCTATAATAACTAGAATGTAACTATGCTCTATGTAGTATGCTCCGATGCTTATGATGATGCTTGTAGCTTATGCTCTTTCTGATCACTAGTACATGTTGTGAGCTGAGCTATTTTGAAATGGTGAATTTGCTTAAATACTTAAAACCTGAAGATGTTCCCCATTGAGATATGCAGCTAGCATGTGTAGGATGTGTTGAGTTTACTCGTGCTTTTCATATATGCTAGGTTGCTATGTCTCTAGTTCTGAGTCTTTCACTTGCTTGGTCTGTTCATATCATGTTTAAAATTTGAACCAAGTTTCTAGTGAATTGAAAAGATCGAGATGGGATTGCTTGTCAACACATCACGGTATCGAGACAGTTTCTCATTGCACTTTGAGTTAAACTTGAGCCGTGTAGTGTATGACCGAAACCGTAGCTTTAAGCTTCTGATTGCTTCGGCATAGGCTTCGCTCGGTTGAAAAGTTAGGCAATGACAAGCTTTCAACCTCTCGCAAACACATGCTAATAATTGAACTTGTGAAATTATCACCGCTGCAACTCCGATCTAAGTTGAATTCACAAGTGTATGCTTCATTCTTAAGCATGATGATTGAACTTTGCTAGGGGTAGTTCACCTTATATACAAGTCTAGCACTTGATCAGACTCCTATTTATACATTGCTAGTGCTATTTTGATGGTGAATACCTTTTTGACTCAAAACTGCTCATTTCTGCTCATATGTTCATATTTCATATCTGGTGATCAGTTTGAGCCTTTGTGGAGCTTGTATGTTGTTGTTGAGTCATTGGAGCTATACCATTTAGAGCATCTTTGCATTCTCCTGAATGTATGCCTGAAGCTGCTAACTTGCATTTGGACTCATATGCATGTTGGAAGGGGGAGAACCTCCCATGTTCGCACTTTTGTTGGTGCCTTTTTCGGATGGGGAGAGTGCCTAGTCTTTTTCTTGATTAGTGCATTTTCAACTAAGGGGGAGAATTTGCAAATCATTTGTGCTTCCTGAGAGTTCATTTGAGGGAGAGTTTGCATGTCTCCTGGATGTTCAACCAAGGGGGAGTTTTGCTATTTCTTGCTGGCCGAAAGGCATTGGTATCAAGCTTTCTTTGCTAGTTGTGTTGAGCCTCTGTGCCTCTATCTTGAGGGACTAGCATTTTGCATTGGTGTCGAGCTTTCTTTGCTAGTTGTGTTGAGCCTCTGTGCCTCTATCTTGAGGGACTAGCATTCTGCTTCGATTTTCCAATTGGTGTTCGCTAGCGGTGTTGAGCCTGTTCTACCTCTTCTTGAGGGCTAGCTTTGCTTTGCTTGGTTGCGTCGAGCCGTTGCCCATGTCTTTGGGAACCAAGTTCTTTCGCTCTTTCCACTTGACCTTCTTTGGCTTTGTTATGCTTTTGGGTCATTTGGTCGAGTTCTCTCTTTCCCCTTCCTCCTTACTCCTTATTCTCTTTTCTGTTATGATTTGTGTTAGTAGTTGACAATGCACTCATCAAGGGGGAGATTGCGGATACATGGGTGTATGCCGGGTCTCTGAGTGATGAGTGATTGTCAACTGGGATGATGCGCATGTTCTTTGGCTTGTGTTGTGCAGGTGTCGAGCCCGGATGCAGTGATCGAAGGTAGGTGACGGTCAAGTTGAGACGTGCTGTGCCGACAGACCGGGTGTGGTGAAGGATGGGCGTGCCGTGCGGCGGACGTGCCATGCCGAGGTACCGAGCGGTGAAGGGCGGACGTGAGGCTTGGACTGAGGGACCAGAGGCCCGAGGATCAGCTGTGGTGGCTGGCTGCCTGTGACGACGACAAGTGAAGAAGTGCGGTCATGTGTTGCCTGAGTCGTGGACTCGGGGACACGTGTCGGTGGACGGGGTGCACGGGAGGTGCCTCCCATCTACGACATCGGTTTGTGGTAGAGCCCGAGAAAAACCATCAGATGGACGGTTTCCAGGTTTGGGCCTCAAAACCTGGGCGTGGACGGTTTCCGAGTTTGGCCACAAAACTCGGGCTGAGGGTTTCCGAGTTTGGCCACAAAACTCGGGCTGAGGACGGTTTCCAGGTTTGGGCCTCAAAACCTGGGCGCTGAGGGTTTGCTGAGTTTGGCCTCAAAACTCAGATGCTGGTGGGCTGGTTTCCCGGTTTGGGCCTCAAAACCGGGGGTTGGCTGGAAAGGCTGGTTTCCCGGTTTGGGCCACAAAACCAGGGGTGCAGAGCGAGGGCGGCACGTGGCGGCGATCTGGAGGTTGCGTTGAGGCAACGCTTGAAGTCGAGCGGGCGTGGCCGTCGGATACACCTACCACCGAGTTGGTCCAGAATAACCCTAAGGTTTAGCTGGTTCGCTCTGTAATTAGAATAGAGAGGGGTAGAGTAGGTATTGTACTTAGGCTAGAATTAGGATAAGTAGTCGGGGAGACACCCTCCTCCCCCCATCTCAGTCATTTGCTCTTTCGCACTTAGGGTTTCCAGCTCTCCCATCCCCTGCTGTAGCTAGCTGAGATCCGCAGAGAGACTCACCTCTGTGTACTGTTGATTTTGAGGAAAGGAGGCCGTAACCTCCTTGTCGTAGCGTGTGTTTGCGCTTCGGCTGCAAGATCATGATTGTGATTCGCGTTTCATTTGTGTTCTTCGCGGAATCCTTTTTCTCCACGATTTCTCCGTCGCTTGATCTCTTTGCTCGGTTCATCTTTTGCAAAACCGTTTGAACCAAGTTGTTCTAGATCGTGAGGCACTTCTTTCCACCGAAGGAATTCTCCTCTAACCTCACGGTCTAGGAGATCGATCGATTTTTGTTTCGGGTCAAGTTTTCTCCCTTCCCCCGAAATTCTTCGATTCATCGATTTGGAGATAGGTTCGAGCCATGATCTCTTAGGGATAGCTCACTATACTCCTTTTGACTCTTCTCACCAAGTTTGATCCCTAGAGGATTCGTTTTGGGTGAGATCGAGTCGAATCGGTGGACGAACAGGCTGCTGTCGGGGTGACCGGACGCTGTCCTCACGTTGACCGGACGCGTCCGGTGGTTGAATGTCGCGTGGTGATTTTCTCTAGCTGACCGGACGCTGTGTTTCTTGTTCGACCGGACTCACTCATCGCACTATTCACTCGTCTTGACTTTTGTGACCGGACGCACAGTTTGTGACCGGACGCTCTGTTCACCAGAGTCCGGTCAGGAATAGTAAGGTCCCAGAACGGATTTCGCACGACCGGACGCGTCCGGTGCTAACTGACCGGATGCTGCCCAGAGTCCGGTCGTGACTGGTTTGCGCGTTTTCATTCGCCGGTGGTTCGTTCTTGGTCGGATTCGATTTCCGTCTTTTGCGTTGGCTTTCTAGAGTTGTGTAGTGTCCCGCTGTGCTTCTTGGAAGCATCCACCCTACATCTAGGGTCGTGGACATTAGCAAGCTCTAGGGTTTGCCTTTTGGGGTGATTCTCGGGACAGTGGCTACTAGTTTCCGAAAGAAAATTTTGAAGCTCCCATTCACCCCCCCTCTGGTCGCTTTCTGGTTGCTTCTCGGTCCTTCAGCCGAAGGTGATAAACTCCTTTCCGGCGACAGGACTAAGACTGGAGAACCACTTGGCGTTTCTGGTCATGTGCCTTGAGCAACCGGAATCCACCAACCAAACGTCCTCCAATCGTTTTACCTACATCAATAAAAAGACATAGGGTGAGCATACGGTCCAACACTGGGGTTACTGAAGTAGGTAGAGTACGAGTGTTGGGTCGGCTGCTCAAAAGAACGGTTAGCAGAAAAACCATTCCTAACATGCCTACGGGGAAAGCGATCACCACGTTGAGGAAAACGTGGTCCCCTAAGGGAAGAGCGTCTGTCGCGATACTCAAAACGCGGTGGAGGGAAACGCTCTACAACAAAGCCACCGCCACAGGGTCCATAGCCTACAACTGCAGGCTCCCGCCGGGCACGTCCTCTCCGCTGCCTAGGCCTAGGAACTTAAGGTTCTGGACCTCTGGGCCTAGCAGCACGTCTCTGAACATTCGGCGCATGTACATCATGGAAAGGATGGTACATGTCTGCATTGTTCATCTCCCTTGCACGGCGCGCCTCTCTCTTACGCCGAAAGCAAAACTCACTCAAGTGTCCATCTCGCCCACAGTGCTCACAATGGTACCTCACCGCTCTCAAAGGGGGTTGTTGGTACTCACGGTAGTGGGTGTGGATCACTTTGCCCTTCTGTGGCATAAGCTCCTCTTGGATGGGTGGCATGGTGTCCAGCTTGTTCTTGAGGTGGTTTGGTTTGGGAGCCCATGATTGTTTCTTGGGTGGAGCTCTCGGAGGCTCAACAAAGACCCCATCCTTGGTGTTAGGCTTGAGTGGCTCTTTTGGTGGAATCTTGATAAGCTTGGGAGTAGTGGTGGAGTTGGGCTTCTCACATGGGTTAAGACCACTCGACTCTCTAATCTTCCCAAAAGATGAAACATCAACACCCAGAGCAAAACCTACACCAGGACCTCTAGCAGCTCGCTTGAATTGGGAGATCATCATCCCGAGCTGTGACTCACCACTAGACACCCATGACAAGATGGTCCGAAGGTATGTGTTTTCCTCCTTGGTTTGCATCTTGTCATGCTTCACATTAGCGATCTCCATCTCCAAACCCTCACAAAGAACACACCTAGTCACACATGTGCTACCTGAGTTGGCCTCTTCAATAGACACAATCTTGGCATTCTTCTCTGCCAACTCAGATTGCAAGACAGGACAAGTCTTGCACGCACCCAACAGCGAGGGTCTAGCCTTTAGCTCATCCACCTCTCCTACCAACGTAGCATACTTACCTCTCAAAGTGATAAGGTCAGTCATGTGCTTGGTGCACATCTCACACTCCACCTCCTCAGAAACGACCATGGTGGACTTAGCAAACTCAAGCTCCCTCACCGTGTCCACCCACTTCTGCCTAAACTCCTTGCGCTCTCTAGCAGCACACCTAAGCAACTTGTCTTGACTAAGCAAAGCGACAGTAAGCTTCTCGACCTCAGTAGAAAGCTCATCGTGGGTGAGAGATACCTGAGAGGTGTCGTCGTCGTCGTCGTTCCGAGGGGTGTCCTCTAGCTTGCCGTCGACCTCATCACCAAGAGGCCGTCATCGTCGATGAAGAAGCAAAGACCATTCAGCTTGTCCTCGATCCTCTTCTTCTTCTCGGACTCGTCATCGCTTGAGCAAGCGGAGTCGTCATCCGAGCCGTTGACGTCACTGAGCGTGGCGAAGAACACAAGCTGCTCAGCCTCGGCCTTCTCCAAGTACTTCTTATTGATGTACTCCTTGTCGAAGCCACCCCTCCGCTTGTGCCTCGCGGGGACGTACTTCTCCTTGTGCTTGCCGGAGTCATACTTGTGCCCATGATCGCCCTTCCCAGATGTGTTCTTCTTGGGACAGTTGGCGATGAAGTGGTCGGGGTCACCGCACTCAAAGCATCCTGAGCGTCCTCCTCCACAACGACGGTTCATGCGGTTGTTGTGGAACCGCGAGAACCGGTTGGCGAGCATCGCCAACTCGTCATCCCCCAAAGACTCCAGCTGGTCCTCTGTGACAGAAAAGAGTGAAGAAAGTGCAAATCCTCTAGAGGGGTTAGCAGAAGAGCCAGAAACCAAAGCCATAGTCGGGCCAGAAGGATTTTCATAAGAAGCCCTTGACATGGCGTCAATCTCACTAGACTTGAGCTTACTGAAAAGCTCGTCGCAAGTGAGGGTCTCATAGTTAGACGATTCGATGATCGCCTGGACCTTTGAGTCCCACACCGACCGATCAAGAGTGTGCAAAAGCTTCAAAGCCCTCTCATGATCGTCAAAAGGCAACAGCTCTTTGTTCGCTCTCATCTTGTTGACAATGACCTGAAAGCAAGCGAATAAACTCTCTATGCTCTTGCCAGGCATGTGTCGAAAGTTCTCATACTCCTGCTTGTGCGACTCGTAGAGATGGGATTTGACTTGAGTGGTTCCCTCATGGAAGCGCATGAGGGTCGCCCAAATCTCCCGAGCCGTGGGGAGGTGAGAAACGTGATCAAACTCAGACATGTTCAAACAGGAGAAAAGAGCGTTATGAGCTCGGCTATTTGCTTCGTGCTCATCGATCTGAAGCTGAGTAGCACGAGCAGCGAAGACAACATAATCGGCCCTGTTGCAAATCTCCTAGACAGAAGAGCCCGTGCTCTGAAGATAGGCCGACATGCGTATCTTCCAATACGCATAGTTCGTCCCATCAAAGAACGGCGATTTGCCCACGCCGCGATCCATGTCGCCTTCTGTGGATCTGGAACTGGCTAAGGTGGAAGATCCTTAACTCGCTCTGATACCAATTGAAGGACCGAAAGTGCTACCAGAAAGCGACCAGAGGGGGGGGTGAATGGGAGCTTTAAATTTCTTTTCAGAAACTTTAAACCTCTGTCCCGAAAATCAACCCTAAGAGCAAAACCGATGCACGTGATGTCCACGACCCAAGAGAATGGGTGGATGTTACCTAGGAACACAGCGGGACACCACAGAAGATCCCTTGCCCAAGTTCACGCAGGTCAACTAGTGACAGGATGAACGCAGGTCAACTAGTTGCTCGGGGGATTCATGCTATTTTGCAAAGCGGGAAGCTCGATTTCTGTAGAGCACAGAGTCGAGAATCCAACGCAAAAAGCAGATCTCAAATCGAAAGTCAATCGAACGAACCGCGGACGAAACTGCGCAAAACACAATCGATCGGACTCTGACTGCGTCCGGTCTCTGACTGCGTCCGGTCAACAAGCACCGGACGCGTACGGTCTGCCAAAAACCAAATCTGGACCTCTCTGTGTTGGACCAGACTCTAAGGAGCAGTGCGTCCGGTCAGCAGCTGTGCGTCCGGTTAGTTCAAACAAAAGTCGTGAACAGTGGAAACGCCGAGTCCGGTCACAAAATAGAAGAAGCGTCCGGTCAGACCCAGAAGAACTCCGCGAGATGTTCAATGACCGGACGCACTGTGCCAGCGTCCGGTCAGCCCGACACAAGCGTCCGGTCGCTCTGACTCTGTACTGTTCATCCACGGATTCGACTCAATCTCACCCAAAACAAATCCTCTATGGATCAAACTTGGCGAGAAGAGTCACAAGGAGGATAGTGAGCTATCTCTAAGAGATCATGGCTCGAACCTATCTCCAAACCGGTGAATCGAAGAAATTCGGGGAAAGGAAGAAAAACTTGACCCGAAACAAAAATCAATCGATCTACTACCTCGTGAGGTTTGGGAAGATTTCCTTCGGTGGAAAGAAGTGTGTCACGATCTAGTACAACTTGGTTCAAACGGATTTGGAAGTGATGCACCAAGCAAAGAGATCGATCGAAGGGAAAAACGTGGAGAAAAGCAATCCGCGAAGAACACAATCAAAACACGAATCACCACCACGAATTTGCAACTGTTTGGCTACCACACGCTACAACAGTGAGACTACGGTCTCACTTCCTCAAAATCTCACGGGCACAGAGGTATTGTTCTCTTCTCTGTGGATCTCAGTTCGCTACAGCAGGGAGTGGGAGAGCAGGAAACCCTAGAAGCAAAAGAGCAAATGACTGAGATAGATGGGGAGGTGGGTGTCTCCCCCTACTTATCCTAATTCTAACTATACCTAATTCCCACTCTACCCCTAACTACTTACAGAGTGAACCAGCTAAACCCTAAGGTTATTCTGGACTAACTCGTGGTAGGTGGTGATCCGACGGCCATGCCCGCACAACTCGTAGCGTTGCCTCGACGCAACCTCCCGATTGCCGCCATGTGCCGCCACCGCTCTACGTCCTCTTCACAGACTCCGCCCCTGGTTTTGTGGCCCAAACCGGGAAACCAGCCTTCACAGCCAACCCCCGGTTTTGAGGCCCAAACCGGGAAACCAGCCGCCCATCGCCTGAGTTTCGTGGCCCAAACTCAGAAACCCGCCAGCGCCCAGGTTTTGAGGCCCAAACCTGGAAACCGTCCTCACCCCGAGTTTTGTGGCCTAAACTCGGAAAACCCGCAGCACCCAGGTTTTGTGGCCCAAACCTGGAAACCGTCCACCCGATGGTTTTTCTCTGGCTCTACCACCAAACCGAAGCTGTAGAGGGGATGCACCGCCCGTGCACCCCGTCCACCGACACGTGTCCCCAAGTCCACGACTCAGGCAACACATGACCGCAAGTCTTCGCTCGTCGCTGTCCCAGGCTGTCAGCCACCACAGCTGATCCTCGGGCCACCGGTCCCTCAGTCCAAGCCTCACGTCCGCCATTCGCCACTCTCGGTCCATCGGCACGGCACGTCTCTACTTGACCTTCACCTTGCCTTTGATCACTGCATCCGTGCTCGACACCTGCACAACACAAGCCAAAGAACATGCGCATCATCCCAGTTGACAATCACTCATCACTCAGAGACTCGGCATACACCCATGTATCCGCAAAAGCCGTGGGCGGAAAGGCTACTTGGCCACTTGAACCATCTCCGTCCTTTGTTGCATGCTTTCGAAGCGCCGCGTCATTCGCTAAGGGAAAGCTCTTGGTGCTTGCTCTAGCCGTACGGACCATTCGCTGTGGTACGTGGTTTTTACACTTCTCTTATTTCTTTTTCGCCTTGATTCATGTTTCGAGTCGCTTCTTTGAGTTACTGTCATTTTGCCCCTACCCTCTTTTTTGTCCTTTCGCATGCATCCTTGTTCATTCGTGTCTCGCGCTGTGTTAGATGGCGTCTTCGAGTTCGACGTCATCTTCGAGCTCATCTAGCGAAAGCAGTGGTGCTTCGGGGTCCTCGCATCGCGAGTGTAGTGCTGATGTATCTGTTGGATCCGGGGAGGCTCCACGGGTTCCAGACCACAGCGGCAGTTCGTCTGACGATGGAGACTCGGGTTTAGTTTTGGTGCCTACCGACTGCTCATTTTACCTGGGCGCTTCACGAATGACGACTGCAGCTTTGCAAGCGATAGCCAAAAAAGGACCTTTGAGAAGAGACCATCTTGTGACCTGCCGCATCCCTGGAGATGAAGAGGTGCCCATTCTGCAGCCTTATGAAGCTATCGTCTTCCGTGACTATTTCGCTGCTGGGCTGGACTTTCCACTTGAAGAATTTGTCGTGGATGTCCTTTCTGGGTTCAACATCCAGCTTCATCAGTTGACGCCGAATGCGTTCGTCAGGCTTGGAGTTTTCGCAATGGCAATGAAAATGCTTGATTGCGCGCCATGAGCTAATGTTTTTGTGCGATTCTATGACATTCATTGGCGGCCAACGAAAGTGGACGATCCTTTCTTGGGAGGCAAGCTGCCTAGCGAGATTGGTTGTATCAACTTCGTTCCGCGGAAGACCTGGGGTAGCGTTTCTATTTTGCTTACCTATAGGAACAAGTGGCCAGATTGGAATCATTTCTGGTTTTACTACCGAGTTTGCTCGGACGAAATCGTTGCTGCTGAGTTGGGTAATGGGGAAAAGAAAGCTTCTCCACTTGTGTCGGTTTTGGAGAGGTGCCCCGGGAAACATCTTCCGCTCGTCGCTTTGAATGATGAAGAAGGCATCCGCTGCGGAGACGCATTCGCGCTCACTGCTCGGTTTCAAATAAGCCAAGATCTGGTCGAAGAGTGGATGGCTATTGGGATGAATCCGCTTTGCAGCACAACTTCTTCTAAAGGTTTTTTTGATCAACACGGGTATCGTGGTCCCCTTCTGCTGCTTGAGAAACACGCGAATTTCGCTGACGATGAATCCTACGTTAAGCATATTGAAGGCAAAGTGAGGAAAATATGTGGGCCGTATTTGTGAAAGGAGAGCGAATTTCAGCTCAGGAACCTTGGCCGAAACCGCCGCTTAAGTAAGCCGAGAGGCCCTTGTGGGATGAAAGCAAGGAGGAAGCTGAGGATCCAAAGGCGAAAGGCAAAGGTGTTGCTCGACGCGGAGGTCAGAGCGGTGTGGTCCCTAGGCGGAAAGCTACTGAGGTTGGGGACATTCGCATCGGGCGCTTAATCGCCAAGCCACTTCCTAAAAGCCGATGGGGAGCGTTGGAATCGATCCCCGATGTTGATCCTTTCAATCACCCGAGGGTGGTTAGTTTCTCCGATTTTCGTTTCGGCTTGGTCATTTTTTTTCCTATCGTTTTTAAAGCTTGCGCTATGCGTTGATCCGCCCTGTTTTTTGCATGCTTGCAGAGTGCGTCTTCTTGCACTGTGGAGATGGCTCCAAAGAAGTCAAATGTGCACCTTTCGCACTCGGCTTTTGACAATGACGCTTCCATTACTGACCTTCCGACTTTCGCGAAGCTTGGCTCGCGGAAAGCTTTGGGTCCGCCGGAGGCCACAGAACGCCATGCAAAAAAGCCAAAAGCTCTTCCCCCCGAGCCCTCTGCTCGGGCGCCCAGCGACAAGGCAGCTACTTGTGAGAAAGGGGCTGGATCTGGGAGGATGCCGGCTCCTGCTGCTGTTGACAAAGGTAAGCCACACTTTTCGTCACGGTGCATTCGCTTGACGCAGGAGATGGTGGAAGGGCAGCTTCTGGGTTACGGGCGGCTGGTTCTCGATGGGGCACCTTCGGACTACGAGAACCCGTGTTTTTTGCGGATACATGGGTGTATGCCGAGTCTCTGAGTGATGAGTGATTGTCAACTGGGATAATGCGCACGTTCTTTGGCTTGTGTTGTGCAGGTGTCGAGCATGGATACAGTGATCAGAGGCTAGGTGAAGGTCAAGTAGAGATGTGCCGTGCCGATGGACCGAGAGTGGCGAAGGGCGGACGTGAGGCTTGGACTGAGGGACCGGTGGCCCAAGGATCAGCTGTGGTGGCTGATAGCTTGGGACAGCGACGAGCAAAGACTTGCGGGCACAGTGTTGCTTGGGTCGATGACCTGGGGACACGTGTCGGTGGACGGGGTGCATGGGCGGTGCATCCCCTCTACGGCTCGGTTTGGTGGTTGAGCCACAGAAAAACCACCGAGTCGACGGTTTCCAGGTTTGGGCCTCAAAACCTGGGCGCTGATGGTTTCCGAGTTTGGGCCACAAAACTCAGGCTGAGGACGGTTTCCAGGTTTGGGCCTCAAAACCTGGGTGTTGCGGGTTTCTGAGTTTGGGCCACAAAACTCAGGCGATGGACGGCTGGTTTCCCGCTTTGAGCCTCAAAACCAGGGGTTGGTCGTGAAGGCTGGTTTCCCGGTTTGGGCCTCAAAACTGAAGGACCGAGAAGCAACCAGAAAGCGACCAGAGGGGGGGGGTGAATGGGAGCTTCAAATTTTCCTTTCGGAAACTAGTAGCCACTGTCCCAAGAATCAACCCCCAAAGCAAACCCTAGAGCTTGCTAGTGTCCACGACCCTGGGTATAGGGTGGATGCTTCCAAGAAGCACAGCGGGTCACTACACAACTCTAGAAAGCCAACCCAAAAGACGGAAATCGAATCCGACCAAGAACGAGCCAACCGCGAACGAAAACGTGCTGAGACAGCACTGACCGGACTCACCCTGCGTCCGGTCAACAAGCACCGAACGTGTCCAGTCAGGCAAAGTCTTGTTTTGGACCTCTCTGAGTTGGACCGGACTCTGATGAAGGCAGCGTCCGGTCAAAGCTCAAGCGTCCGGTCACACAAGACGAACCACAGTGAACAGTAGAAGGGACGAGTCCGGTCAGGGAGAAAATGGAGCGTCCGGTCAAGTCACGAGATGAACACCGTGAACATTCAACGACCGGACTCTCTGCCCGTGCGTCCGGTCATCTCGATCAAGCGTCCGGTCACCCCGAAACAGCGTTGTTCGTCCACCGATTCAACTCGATCTCACCCAAAACAAATCCTCTAGGGATCAAACTTGGTGAGAGAAGTCAAAAGGAGTATAGTGAGCTATTCCTAAGAGATCATGGCTCGAACCTATCTCCAAATCAATGAATCGAAGAATTTCAGGGGAAGGGAGAAAACTTGATCCGAAACGAAAATCGATCGATCTCCTAAACCGTGTGGTTAGAGATTAAATCCTTTGGTGGAAAGAAGTGCCTCACGATCTAGAACAACTTGGTTCAAGCGGATTTGCAAAACATGAACCGAGCAAAGAGATCAAGCGATGGGAAGAACATGGAGAAAAAGGATTCCGCGAAGAACACGAACAAAACGCGAATCACACCCACGAATCTGCAACCGTGTGGCTACCACACGCTACAACGGTGAGGTTACGGCCTCACTTCCTCAAAATCAACAGTACACAGAGGCAAGTCTCTCTGCGGATCTCAGCTAGCTACAGCAGGGGATGGGAGAGCAGGAAACCCTAAGTGCGAAAGAGCAAATGACTGAGATACTTGGGAGGAGGGTGTCTCCCGACTACTTATCCTACTATTAGCCTAGGTCTAATTCCTACTCTACCCCTCTCTATTCTAATTATAGAGCGAACCAGCTAAACCCTAGGGTTATTCTGGACCAACTCGGTGGTAGGTGTATCCGACGGCCACGCCCACACAATTCGAAGCGTGGCCTCGACGCAACCTCCGGATCGCTGCCACGTGCCGCCCTCGCTCTGCACCCCCGGTTTTGTGGCCCAAACCGGGAAACCAACCTTTTCCAGCCAACCCCCGGTTTTGAGGCCCAAACCGGGAAACTAGCCCAACAGCATCTGAGTTTTGAGGCCAAACTCAGCAAACCCTCAGAGCCCAGGTTTTGAGGCCCAAACCTGGAAACCGTCCTCAGCCCGAGTTTTGTGGCCAAACTCGGAAACCATCCGCACCCAGGTTTTGAGGCCCAAACCTGGAAACCGTCCATCCGATGGTTTTTCCCTAGCTCTACCACCAAACCGACGTCGCAGAGGGGATGCACCGCCCGTGCACCCCGTCCACCGACACGTGTCCCCAAGTCTACGACTTAGGCAACACATGACCGCAAGTCTTCGCTCGTCGCTGTCCCAGGCTGCTAGCCACCACAGCTGATCCTCGGGCCTCTGGTCCCTCAGTCCAAGCCTCACGTCCGCCCTTCGCCACTCTCGGTCCATCGGCACGGCACGTCTCTACTTGACCTTCACCTCGCCTTTGATCACTGCATCCGTGCTCGACACCTGCACAACACAAGCCAAAGAACATGCGCATCATCCCAGTTGACAATCACTCATCACTCAGAGACCCGGCATACACCCATGTATCCGCAATCTCCCCCTTGATGAGTGCATTGTCAACTACTAACACAAATCATAATAGAAAGAGAAGAAGGAAGAAGGAGAAGAGAGAACTCAACCAAATGACCCAAAAGCATAGCAAAGCCGAAGAAGGTCAAGTGGAAAGAGCGAAAGAACTTGGTCCCCAAAGACATGGGCAACGGCTCGACGCAACCAAGCAAAGCAAAGCTAGCCCTCAAGAAGAGGTAGAACAGGCTCAACACCGCTAGCAGACACCAATTGAAAAATCGAAGCAAAATGCTAGTCCCTCAAGATAGAGGCACAGTGGCTCAACACAACTAGCAAAGAAAGCTCAAAATCGAAGCAAAATGCTAGTCCCTCAAGATAGAGGCACAGTGGCTCAACACAACTAGCAAAGAAAGCTCAAAATAGAAGCAAAATGCTAGTCCCTCAAGATAGAGGCACAGAGCCTCAACACAACTAGCAAAGAAAGCTCGATACCAATGCCTTTCGGCCAGCAAGAGACATAGTTGAACATCCAGGAGACATGCAAACTCTCCCTCAAATGAACACTCGGGAAGCACAAATGATTTGCAAATTCTCCCCCTTAGTTGAAAATGCACTAATCAAGTAATAGACTCTCCCCATCAGAAAAGGCACCAACAAAAGTGCGAACATGGGAGGTTCTCCCCCTTCTAACATGCATATGAGTCAAAATGCAAGTTAGCAGCTTCAGGCATATATTCAGGAGAATGCAAAGATGCTCTAAACAGTATAACTCCAATGACTCAACAACAGCATACAATCTCAGCAAAGGCTCAAACTGATCACCAGATATGAAATATGAACATATGAGCAGAAATGAGCAGTTTTGAGTCAAAAAGGTATTTACCATCAAAATAGCACTAGCAATGTATAAACAGGAGTCTGAACAAGTGCTAAACATGTATACAAGGTGAACTACCCCTAGCAAAGTTCAATCATCATGCTTAAGAATGAAACATACACTTGTGAATTCAACTTAGATCGGAGTTGCAGCGGTGAAATTACACAAGTTCAATTATTAGCATGTGATTGCGAGAGGTTGAAAGCTTGTCATTGCCTAAATTTTCAACCGAGCGAAGCCTATGCCGAAGCAATCAGAAGCTTAAAGCTATGGTTTCAGTCATACACTACACGGCTCAAGTTTAACTCAAAGTGCAATGAGAAACCGTCTCGATACCGTGATGTGTTGACAAGCAATCCCATCTCGATCTTTTCAATTCACTAAAACTTGGTTCAAATTTTAAACCTGATATGAACAGACCAAGCAAGTGAATGACTCAGAACTAGAGACATAGCAACCTAGCATATATGAAAAGCACGAGTAAACTCAACACATCCTACACATGCTAGTTGCATATCTCAATGGTGAACATTTTCAGATTTTAAGTATTTAAGCAAATTCACCATTTCAAAAATAGCTCAGCTCACAACATGTACTAGTGATCAGAAAGAGCATAAGCTACAAGCACCAACATAAGCATCGGAGCATACTACATAGAGCATAGTTACATTCTAGTGATTATAGACATGAAGCTCAGAATGTAAATGCGTATGCTAAAAAGCAAAAGAGAAGAAAGAGAAAAGAAAAAGATCAGTTTAATATACAAGATCCAAAAGGTTTCCCCCATCTAAAAGTGGAAACACACACCAAGCTCACCCCTCAACCGATTAAAGGTTGATTCGTCTAAAGGCTTGGTGAAAATATCAACCAGTTGATGATGAGTATCGACATGGCGAAGGTCGATATCACCCTTCTTCTGGTGGTCTCGCAAGAAATGAAAGCGCACATCAATGTGTTTGGTATTCGAGTGAAGCACGGGGTTCTTAGCAACGCTAATGGCACTCGTGCTGTCACAAAGCAAAGGCACGCGAGAAAAGCTCAGACCAAAATCACGCAAAGTGGCCATCATCCAGAGCAACTGGGAACAGCAGCTAGCCGCAGCAACATACTCAGCCTCCGTGGTAGACTGGGCGACACTAGACTGCTTGCGAGAAGACCACGAAACAAGAGAAGAACTAATAAACTGGCAAGTCCCAGAAGTGGACTTGAGCTCAATATGGCAACCAGCAAAATCGGCATCGGAATAGCCGCAAAGGGAGAGGGTGGAGGAAGCAGAATACCAAATCCAAAACTCAGGTGTGAAATGAAGGTACCTGAAAATCCACTTCACCGCCTGACGGTGAGAGGTGCGCGGCGACGCCTGAAAGCGCGCACACAGACACACCGCGAACTGGATATCCGGGCGTGTCGCCGTCAGGTAGAGGAGCGACCCGATCATGCTTCGGTACTCCTTTTGGTCCACTGCTTCTCCATCCACATCCGCATCCAGGGCAGTCGTCGTCGACATGGGTGTTGGAAGAGGCTTGGCCTCACCCATATCGAACCGCTTCAGCAAGTCCTTGGTGTACTTGCCCTGGTGTACGAACGTCCCTTCCCGGGATTGCTTGATTTGCAACCCGAGGAAAAACATCAGCTCGCCCATCATGCTCATCTCGAACTCCCTGCTCATAGTATCTGCAAACTTGGCAACCAAAGCGTGAGAAGAACCACCGAAAATGATATCATCCACGTAAATCTGGACCAAGAGAGTGTCTTTGCCTTGCTTGAGGAGAAAGAGCGTTTTATCTACACATCCCATTTTAAAACCCTTAGCAAGCAAAAAGGTTTTCAACCTATCGTACCAGGCTCTAGGGGCTTGATTCAAACCATATAAAGCTTTGTGGAGTTTAAAAACATGGTTTGGAAACTTGGGATTTTCAAAACCGGGGGGTTGCTCAACATAAACCTCTTCTTCTATTTAGCCGTTTAAGAAGGCACTCTTGACATCCATTTGAAAAAGTTTGAAACCTTTGGATGCAACAAAAGCCAAGAGTATCCTAGTTGCCTCCAAACGAGCTACAGGAGCAAACGTCTCCTCATAGTCTATCCCCTCCTTCTGACTATAACCCTTCGCTACAAGCCTGGCCTTGTTTCTAATAACGTGGCCATCCTCTCCTTGCTTGTTTTTGAAAACCCATTTTGTCCCATTAGGCTTACACTCAGGAGGAGGTGGAACTAGAACCCAAATCCGATTTCGCTCAAAATTTTCTAACTCCTCATGCATGGCATTGACCCAATCGGGATCCGTCAAAGCGTGTCCAACATCTCGGGGCTCAAAATTAGCAACAAAAGCAGAATGAGCAAAGTGAGAGATGTGCTGTGACCTGGTCCGAGTAACCCGTTCATCGATACTGCCGATCATCTACTGAGGTGGATGCTAGCGCTCAATGTGTCGTGGCGCCTCCCTTGCCGAAGTGGCCTCCCCCTCAACAGCAGCTGGTGCCTCCCCGGGTACAAAAGGTACCGCTTGGGGTGGCGGATCCCACGGCCCCCAGAAAGAAGAGGTGTCGGGGCCGTGAGTCGTCGTAGAAGCCGCTCTTTGCGGCACAACAGGTGGAGGGGGTGCTGGATCATCCATATCTTTAGCACCCTCGTCCTCGTCATCAAAAAGAGGCTCACCAACCTCATGATCACCTGCACGCTCAAAATGAGAAGAAGGACAAACCATGGTCTCGTCGAAGGTGACATCTGATGTCTCCATGACTCGGTTAGTTTCAAGGTTAAGTACACGATATGCGCGAGTGTGAGTGCCATAACCCAAAAACACACCGTCAGAAGAACGAGACTCAAACTTGTCCAAGTTGCCCTTTTTGAGTATAAAACAATGGCAACCAAAAACTCGAAAATAACTCACCTTGGGCAGTTTTCCAAAACGCAACTCATAAGAGGTCTTCTTCAAGAAAGCTCTCAGAAAAATGCGATTTGAAATGTAGCATGCAGTGTTCATAGCTTCGGCCCAATATCGCCTAGGAGTCCTATGCTCATCGAGCATCGTCCTGGCCATCTCTACAAGGGCCCGATTCTTCCTTTCTACAACACCATTCTGACGGGGTGTGTAGGGGGAAGAAAATTGATGCTCTAAACCCAAAGAGTTAAAAAACTTCTCAAAATCCGAATTCTTGAATTCGGAACCATTATCACTCCGAATTGCTCGCATCGATTTCAAAGGGAACTCGTTCTGAAGACGCAAAATCAGATTGCAAGCAAAGGAGAAAGTCTCGGTCTTCTCAGTTAAAAAGAAGACCCACGAATATCTCGAAAAGTCATCAACAACAACAAGCACGTACCACTTCCCCCCAACCGAGCTCACCCGAGCCGGACCAACAAGGTCCATGTGCAAAAGCTCTCCAGGGCGCTTGGTCATGACCTGAGTCACTGGATGGTGGGGAGCGGCAACCATCTTCCCGTGTCTATAAGAGTGACAAACAAGATCCTTCTCCATATGCAACTTGGGCAATCCTCGGATTAGGCCAAGTGAACTAAGCCTTGCAAGCATGTCGAAGCTCAAATGTCCAAGTCTCCTATGCCACTTCCAAAGATCAGAGGAGGAAGGTCCAGCCACAAGACAACGAGAAGTGCCAAAAGACTCCGAGAAATTTGCACGAAAGACTTTTCCAAAGGGCGAAATCAAACACACAAGATTGCCCTGAGGATCCAAAATACGATTGAGATTCGGTTTAAAACGAATCTCATAGTCGTCGTCAAAGAGTTGGAAACAGAAAGAAGGTTAAAATGCAAGTTAGAAACAAGAGCAACATCGCGCAACACAAAGTGCTCATTAACTCACACCGACCCGCGAGATAATACCTTACCTTTGCTATTGTCGCCGAAGGTTATGTACTCCTTTCCGGCAAAAGGGCTAAGGCTGGAGAACCACTTGGCGTTTCCGGTCATGTGCCTCGAGCAACCGGAATCCACCAACCAAATGTCCTCCAACCGTTTAACCTACATCAATAAAAAGACATAGGGTGACCATACGGTCCAACACTGGGGTTAGTGAAGTAAGGGGAATACCAGTGTTGGGCCGGCTGCTCAAAAAAATGGTTAGCAGAAAAACCATTCCTAGCACGTCTATGCGAGGAGCGATCACCACGTAGAGGAAAACGTGGTCCGCTAAGGGAGGAGCGTCCATCGCGATACTCAAAACGCGGTGGGGGAAAACGCTCAACTACAAAGCTTCCGCCACGGGGTCCATAGCCTACAACTGCAGGCTCCCGCCGGGCACGCTCTCTACGAGGCCTAGGCCTAGCAACTTGAGGCACTGCGCCTCTAGGCCTAGCAACTCTCCTCGGAGCTCTCTGCTGCCTAGGCCTAGGAACTTGAGGTTCTGGACCTCTGGGCCTAGCTGCACGTCTCGGTGCTCTCCTCTGAACATTTGGCAAATGTACATCTTGGAAAGGATGGTACATGTCCGGGTTGTTCATCTCCCTAGCACGGCGCGCCTCTCTCTTGGGCCTAAAGCAGAACTCGCTCAAGTGTCCATCTCTCCCACAGAAGTCACAAGATACCTCACCGCACGCAAAGGGGGTTGTTGGTACTCATGGCTATGGGTGTGGATCACTTTGCCCTTCTGTGGCAACTCCTCCTGGATAGGTGGCATTGTGTCCAGCTTGTTCTTTAAGTGGTTGGGTTTTGGATGCCACACTTGGTTCTTGGGTGGAGCTCTTGGAGGTTCCTCAAACACCCCATCCTTGGTGGTAGGCTTGACGGGCTCTTTGGGTGGAAGCTTGGTCAGTTTGGGAGTAGCGGTGGAGTTGGGCTTCTCACATGGGTTCAGACCACTCGACTCTCCAACCTTCCCAAACACAGAAAGATCAACACCCAGGGCAAAACCTACACCAGGACTTCCAGCAGCTCGCTTAAATTGGGAGATCATCATCCCGAGCTGCGGCTCACTACAAGAGACCCATGACAAGATGGTCCGAAGGTATGTGTTTTCCTCCTCGGTTTGCATCTTGCCATGCTTGACATTGGCAATCTCCATCTCCAAACCCTCACACAAAGCACACTTAGCCACACAAGTGCTACCTGAGTTGGCCTCCTCAAGAGACACAATCTTGGCATTCTTCTCTGCCAACTCAGATTGCAAGACTGGACAAGTCTTGCACGCACCCAACAGAGAAGGTCTAGCCTTCAACTCATCCACCTCTCCTACCAACGCAGCATACTTACCTCTCAAAGTGAGAAGGTCAGTCATGTGCGTGGTGCACATCTCACACTCAACCTCCTCCGACACGACCACGGTGGACTTGGCAAACTCAAGCTCTCTCACCGTGTCCTCCCACTTCTGCCTAAACTCCTTGCGCTCTCTAGTGGCACACCTAAGCAGCTTATCCTGACTAAGCAAGGCGGCAGTAAGCTTCTCATTCTCAGCAAAGAGCTCGTCGTGGGTCATAGATACCTAGGAGGTGTCGTCGTCGTCGTCGTCCCGAGGGGTGTGCACTAGCTTGCCGTCGACTTCATCACCAAGCGCCATGGTGCAGAAGCCGTCGTCGTCGGCGAAGAAGCAGAGACCGTTCAGCTTGTCCTCGATCTTCTTCTTCTTCTCGGACTCGTCATCGCTTGAGCAAGCGGAGTCGTCATCCGAGCCGTCGACGTCGCTGAGCGTGGCGAAGAACGCACGCTGCTCAGCCTGGGCCTTCTCCAAGTACTTCTTCTTGATGTACTCCTTGTCGAAGCCGCCCCTCCGCTTGTGCCTCACGGGGACGTACTTCTCCTTGCGCTTGCCGGAGTCGTACTTGTGCCCATGATCGCCCTTCCCAGATGAATGCTTCTTCTTGGGGCAGTTGGCGATGAAGTGGTCGGGGTCGCCGCACTCATAGCATCCTGAGCGTCCTCCTCCGCGGCGACGGTTAATGCGGTTGTTGTGAAACCGCGAGAACCAGTTGGCGAGCATCGCTAGCTCATCATCCCCCAAAGACTCCAGCTGGTCCTCTGTTACAGAAAAGAGAGACGAAAGAGCAAGGCCACCAGAGGGGTTAGAAGAGCCAGAAACCAAAGCCATAGTCGGGCCAGAAGGATTCTCATAAGAAGCCCTAGACATGGCGTCAATCTCACTAGACTTGAGCTTACTAAAGAGCTCATCGCAAGTGAGAGTCTCATAGTTAGACGATTCGATGATCGCCTGGACCTTTGAGTCCCGCACCGACCGATCAAGAGTGTGCAAAAGCTTCAAAGCCCTCTCATGATCGTCAAAAGGCAACAACTCCTTGTTCGCTCTCATCTTGTTGACAATGACCTGAAAGCGAGCGAATAAACTTTCTATGCTCTCGTCAGGCATGTGTCGAAAGTTCTCGTACTCCCGCTTGTGCGACTCGTAGAGACGAGATTTGACTTGAGAGGTTCCCTCATGGAAACGCATGAGGGTCGCCCAAATCTCACGAGCCGTGGGGAGGTGAGAAACGCGATCAAACTCGGACATGCTCAAATAGGAGAAGAGAGCGTTACGCGCTCGGCTATTGGCATCGTGCTCATCCATCTGAAGCTGAGTAACACGAGCAGCCAAGACACCGTAATAATCCCTGTTG
Organism: Coix lacryma-jobi var. lacryma-jobi; assembly: GCA_009763385.1. Classification (NCBI taxonomy): domain Eukaryota; kingdom Viridiplantae; phylum Streptophyta; class Magnoliopsida; order Poales; family Poaceae; genus Coix; species Coix lacryma-jobi. The sequence goes on from CM019831.1 coordinate 47,141,236, forward strand.
CAAATCTCCCAAACAGAAGAGCCCATGCTCTGAAGATAGGCCGACATGCGTATCTTCCAATACGCATAGTTCGTCCCATCAAAGAACGGCGGTTTGCCCACGCCTCGATCCATGTCGCCTTCCGTGGATCTGGAACCGGCTAAGGTGGAAGATCCTTAACCCGCTCCGATACCAATTGAAGGACCGAGAAGCAACCAGAAAGCGACCAGAGGGGGGGGTGAATGGGAGCTTCAAATTTTCCTTTCGGAAACTAGTAGCCACTGTCCCAAGAATCAACCCCCAAAGCAAACCCTAGAGCTTGCTAGTGTCCACGACCCTGGGTATAGAGTGGATGCTTCCAAGAAGCACAGCGGGTCACTACACAACTCTAGAAAGCCAACACAAAAGACAGAAATCGAATCGGACCAAGAACGAGCCAACCGCGAACGAAAACGTGCTGAGACAGCACTGACCAGACTCACCCTGCGTCCGGTCAACAAGCACCGGACGCGTCTGGTCAGGCAAAGTCTTGTTTTGGACCTCTCTGAGTTGGACCGGACTCTGATGAAGGCAACGTCCGGTCAAAGCTCAAGCGTCCGGTCACACAAGACGAACCACAGTGAACAGTAGAAGGGACGAGTCCGGTCAGGGAGAAAACGGAGCGTCCGGTCAAGTCACGAGATGAACACAGTGAACATTCAACGACCGAACTCTCTGCCCGTGCGTCCGGTCATCTCGATCAAGCGTCCGGTCACCCCAAAACAGCGCAGTTCGTCCACCGATTCAACTCGATCTCACCCAAAACAAATCCTCTAGGGATCAAACTTGGTGAGAGAAGTCAAAAGGAGTATAGTGAGCTATCCCTAAGCGATCATGGCTCGAACCTATCTCCAAATCAATGAATCAAAGAATTTCGGGGGAAGGGAGAAAACTTGATCCGAAACGAAAATCGATCGATCTCCTAGACCGTGAGGTTAGAGATTAATTCCTTCGGTGGAAAGAAGTGCCTCACGATCTAGAACAACTTGGTTCAAGCGGATTTGCAAAAGATAAACCGAGCAAAGAGATCAAGCGACGGGAAGAACGTGGAGAAAAAGGATTCCGCGAAGAACACGAACAAAACGCGAATCACACCCACGAATCTGCAACCGTGTGGCTACCACACGCTACAATGGTGAGGTTACGACCTCACTTCCTCAAAATCAATAGTACACAGAGGCAAGTCTCTCTGCGGATCTCAGCTAGCTACAGCAGGGGATGGGAGAGCAGGAAACCCTAAGTGCGAAAGAGCAAATGACTGAGATACTTGGGAGGAGGGTGTCTCCCGACTACTTATCCTACTATTAGCCTAGGTCTAATTCCTACTCTACCCCTCTCTATTCTAATTACACACCGAACCAGCTAAACCCTAGGGTTATTCTGGACCAACTCGGTGGTAGGTGTATCCGACGGCCATGCCCGCACAATTCGAAGCGTTGCCTCGACGCAACCTCCGGATCGCCGCCACGTGCCGCCCTCGCTCTGCACCCCCGGTTTTGTGGCCCAAACCGGGAAACCAGCCTTTTCCAGCCAACCCCCGGTTTTGAGGCCCAAACCGGGAAACCAGCCCAGCAGCATCTGAGTTTTGAGGCCAAACTCAGCAAACCCTCAGAGCCCAGGTTTTGAGGCCCAAACCTGGAAACCGTCCTCAGCCCGAGTTTTGTGGCCAAACTCGGAAACCATCCGCACCCAGGTTTTGAGGCCCAAACCTGGAAACCGTCCAACCGATGGTTTTTCCCTGGCTCTACCACCAAACCGACGTCGTAGAGGGGATGCACCACCCGTGCACCCCGTCCACCGACACGTGTCCCCAAGTCTACGAATTAGGCAACACATGACCGCAAGTCTTCGCTCGTCGCTGTCCCGGGCTGCCAGCCACCACAGTTGATCCTCGGGCCTCTGGTCCCTCAGTCCAAGCCTCACGTCCGCCCTTCGCCACTCTCGGTCCATCGGCACGGCACGTCTCTACTTGACCTTCACCTCGCCTTTGATCACTGCATTCATGCTTGACACCTGCACAACACAAGCCAAAGAACATGCGCATCATCCTAGTTGACAATCACTCATCACTCAGAGACCCGGCATACACCCATGTATCCGCAAAAACCGGGGGCGAAGTCCGGGAAAAGGACGAGCGGAGCGGTGGCGGCACGTGGCAGCAATCGGTGAGGTTGCGTCGAGGCAACGCTACCAGTTGTGCGGGCGTGGCCGTCGGATCACCAGCATTTTCGAGTTGGTCAAGAATAACCCTAGGGTTTAGCTGGTTCGCTCTGTAATTAGAGAGGGGTAGAGTAGGAATTAGAATTAGGATAAGTAGAGGGAGACACCCTCCTCCCATTCTATCTCAGTCATTTTTGCTCTTTGCCTTCTAGGTTTTCCTGCTCTCCCTCTCCCCTGCTGTAGCAAACTGAGATCCACAGAGAAGAGAACAATACCTCTGTGCCCGTTCGATTTTCGAGGAAGTGAGACCGTAATCTCACTGTTGTAGCGTGTGGTAGACACACGGTTGCAAATTCGTGGTTGTGATTCGCGTTTTGTTTGTGTTCTTCGCAGATTGTTTTTCTCCACGTTTTTCTCGTCGATCGATCTATTTGTTCGTTGCGTCTTTTGCAAATCAGTTTGAACAGAGATGTTCTAGATCGTGAGGCACTTCTTTCCACCGAAGGAATTCACCTCTAATCTCACGAGCTAGTAGATCGGTCGATTTTCGTTTCGGGTCAAGGTTTCTTCCTTTCCACCGAATTTCTTCGATTCATCGATTTGGAGATAGGTTCGAGCCATGATCTCTTAGAGATAGCTCACTATCCTCCTTGTGACTCATCTCTCCAAATTTGAACCCTAGAGGTTTCATTTTGGGAGAGTTTGAATCAAATCGGTGGAGGAACAACAGATTTTCGGGGTGACCGAATGCTCACTGTTCATTGACCAGACGCTCCATGTGAGTCCGATCGTTGAACACGCAATCTGTGTCCCTGTCACGACTTGACCGGACGCACGTCTTGAATGTGACCGGACACGACCCTTCTACTGTTCACAGTTGTTGTCTGTGTCGACCGGACGCTCTGTTGGTGACCGGACTCTTCTCTCTAGTGAGTCCGGTCGCGAACAGTAAGGTCCCAAATCAGCTTTTGACTGACCGGACGCGTCCGGTGCCTGTTGACCGGACGCACCAGTGAGTCCGGTCAGTAGAACTTTGCGCAGTCTCGTCCGTAGTTTGTTCGTTCGTTGTTGAATTTGGTTTCCGTCTTTTGCGATGGGTTTCTAGGGGTGTATTGTGTCCCGCTGTGCTTCTCGGAGGCATCCACCCTACATCTAGGGTCGTGGACACTTGAACGCTCTAGGTTTGCTTTTGGGGTTGATTTTTGTTATAGAGGCAACAAGTTTCCGGTACGAAAATTTTGAGCTCCCATTCACCCCCCCCAGTCTAGTCGCTTTCTGGTAGCACTTTCGGTCCTTCAATTGGTATCGGAGTGTAACACTCTGGTGTTAAGCAAACTAAAACCTGACATATCATCATATGCACTGGCATTTCATTTGACTTGATAACCAAATTATGTATTCACTAAAAACAAGTTTTATTCTTCATGCTTGTGCTCAGTGGATAAGAAGTGCTTAGATTTGAAACCCTAGTTATTACTTTCCCTTGGTGTGAATAGTGCTTTTATGTATAAGGGGGTATTTTGGTAATTTCTTATATAGTAATTGAATTTTGGACCACATCTTGGTATTATGTCTCAAAGGTGTATTTGGAACATGTTTCAAGTCACCATTGAGGTATAATTCAAATTTGGTTGGAATTCAATTAAGTAATGTTATTAATTCAAAAATCCTATTTTATCCCATTTAATGGCAATCAAAATCTAAAAATAATTTGAGTATGCTTCAAAAAGAAAAGTTGCTCCATGTTTGATAAGGATCAACTTTGATGTATAAAGTTTTCCAAGTTTTCATACGAAATCAAAAGCAATTGTGAAAATACCCTTTTGCCCTTTTTGTCTCCTTTTGATTTTCAAACCCTAATTCAAAAACTAAGCATATTTTGCATTTGTTGCAAAAATAAAAGATGTTCAGTATTGAATTCTGAGCATTTGATATTTTAACATATTTTCAACTTATATTAAAAAATCCAAAGTAATTTCAAAATATCTAAAGGGTAGAATGGGGAAGGGGGGGATAAGTTTCTCTTTTGTTCATGGTGGTGGGCAGCCGATATTTTGATCGCTGCTGCTCGCGCGCTGGGCGTCGATCTCTCCCGAATGAGCGCGCGACTGAGTCCGTGGCGATGTCAAGCAGGTGCTGGCGCTCTCCCTCGCGTCGTGGCGCCTCCTCCTACGCTCGTCGTCGCCATTTTGCCACCAAGGCGCCGACGGGAACAATCCTAACTCAATCCCAAATTCACCGCACCCAAGCGTCCTCATCCTAATTGCCCGCGGTTATAACCTCCCTACCTCCTTGCGCATCTTCAGAACCCATCCATTCGACCTCTACTGCCTAAGAGAGCTCGAGCTCGCCGTTTTTCTTCCCGCCGGGCGAAATCGCCGCCGAGCTCGACCTCGCCGTGGTCAGCCCAACCGGGCACTCCTCTACTCTCCTTGTCTCATGTTTCTGTTTCATCTTGACCCCAGAGTACTCATCGGCTCGATGGTTCTCTGTTTGATGCTCAGGTCTCGTCGGAACATTGCTTTCTTCGCCGGAGTTTGCCGCCGCTAGCCACTGCTCCGTGGACCTTGCCTCTCCGTTCATCCTCTGCTTGAACCAGCTACATAGCCAGCATCAGGGTGAGCTACTGGAACTTCCTAGCCCCTCCGTTCTACTGCTACCGGCCTAGGTTCGCCGGAACAGTTTCACCGTGATCCGGTCCGCCGCCGTGCGTGGCCAGACCTCACCGGGGCAGTAGCGTTTAGGGTTAGGGGCTCTATCGGCTGCGGTTGACTTGCCAGTGTTGGTGCTCGCGTCCGTTAGATCTCTACTGGCCGGAGTTGACCGGCGTAAGGCTCGCCGGCGCTCGGTGCGTCGCCGCGCGCTCTGGCCATGGTCGGGGACCTCCTGTTTGTAAAGACGACAAGTTAGAGGGTGTTGGTTGCAAAGTCCTGGACTCAGGTGAATAGCGCTCAGGACTGCGGGTTAGTTTCGTTTAAGCCGAAGGGCTTTTCTGCAAAAGCGCTGAGGCGCGCGGGCGGGAGTCAGTCCGGGCTGTTTTCGCGCGTGATGGGCCGCGCGGGAGCAGGCCGAAAGCCCAGTTTGGGCTAGTTTGAGTTTTTCTTTTTCCAGTTTAATGCACAGTAGCCAAGTTTGTTATTTTTGCTATAATTTTTCTATAGCTTTGTTAATCATGAAATTTGACATGTAAGATAATAACATGTCTGTGCTAATATAAAAATTATAAAACTTGTGTTTTGAATAATTTTACTTTGACAATTAAATCTGCACTTTAATTAATAAATGCAACTTTGATGAATTATGTGATTTTCTGTGTTTCTCTAAAAATCATGAAATTTCACATGTGAGTTTGTGTCACTGATATCTACCTTCATGATTAATGTCAGCTCTGTTTGAATAAGTATGATTTGTTTATAAGTAAAGGCTAATTAAAATGACTTATAAAATAAATAAAAATTGTTAATTCCTTTTAGATTTGTATGACTTTTGGTTTTGTTTGACAACCAGGGGATCAGTAGCATGAATTGCTCCCTGGTTATGGATTTCTTTATACATATGATCTTTGTTTGCTTATTGGTTACATAACCCTGTTTAATAAAGATAATGAAATTTATTTAGTAATAATATAAAGTTTAATGGCTAAGTTGATTTTGTTGGTTTGCAATTATACCGTGATGAAAGATTATACAAATAGGTGTCTACAGCTTAGAAAATTTCCATCTTTACCATGATCATGTCATAAGCATCCCATTGATCATGCATATGCACTTCTACGTGTAGATCTCGTTTCGGAAGGACCTGATCCTCAGTGGGCTTCTCCTGAGTGTGTGGATCCTTCTGGATTTTCAGAATCTCCGGACTTCGCTGATCAACAAGGCAAGCCCCGGACATTAAACCTATCCTTGTATTTTTATAAAGTTATTTATATCACTTGAGTTAATATGATGCATTAAGTGAATAGGAGTTGTGTGAACCCTATTTGATGCATTACCAACCTTGATGATTCCAATACTTAACCTTGATACCGTTTTATGAAAATACTTAGTATGCTTAGCCATGCTTTACTTACTTCATATAGTAGGTGCTTTTAAAAATGGTTGCTATGTTAAGAAAATATTGAATCTTGAGACAACATGATAATTATAGTAACTTACATCAAGAATGGAGTCTTGTTGTAAGGTTACTCAATCTAGGACCTTATCGTTGTTGGCCTACTGTGATTGAGACCTTTGAGTACAGCCCAGATGCGGTGGTAAGCCTTGTCTATAGCTATTCCGATACTTGAGAACGGATAACCGCGTACTAGGAGTGGAGAGATGGCGGGAGTAGCGTGTACCCTCGGGGCTATGAGATAGTCGGGTTCGAGGTGTACTGTACTCTCGGGTGACGCTGGACCCGTTCTTGTATGGGAGGATCTACAGATAGGGTTGACGTATGCAAGATTAAGTTCTACATATGTCGTGTGGTACTGAATCCCCAGCTGGGTTTAAACGATTCGAATCGCCGTGTTTCCTCAGATATGGAACCTCAATGTACTGACCCACACCGTAGTAATGAATGGATCTTTATGAAATGAGGGTTAAAGATGTGGTATGCTTATGAAGGTTTGAGAATCCTTGGATAGTTATGGAAGTTAATCTTGGGTTAAAATTTGAAAATAGGTTTTACTATTAGTAAGCTTTTATGCAAAAGAAATGTTTTGATCTTGCTAAAGCCTTACCTTGAATCCCTATAGCCTTCATACCTGAGTCTTCTCCTCTTTTCTAGATGGTTAAGTCTTGTTGAGTACTTTTGTACTCAAGGTTTGTTAACCTTTGTTGCAGGTGAGTTCATTGATCATCCTTTTGGTGGTCAATGTTTCTTCACTCTTGTGGAGGAGAGTGATGATGACTCTGATGTTTGACCTTGGGCAAGTAACAAAAATTGTGTTGTATATGTAATATAAAGTTCCGACCCTTTATGTATCAAATACTTATGGTTTGTAAACTTTTAAACTTAAGTTTCAATCTATATTGTATAACCTTTCCGCTTTTACTCTAATTTATCTTATCTATAAAACTGTTGTAATACTGTGATGCTTGACGAGGGAATTCCTGAAAAGAATATAACGTGGATGATTCGGGTTTCCGGAGGACACCCGACAGATCCCTTACGTTATTTGGAACTCGTGCAAGCCGATCAAAAGTCTTTGGGACAATGATGGATGCATGTGGGCCACTTAACTTAGGAGGTTCTGCCACAGCTGGTATCAGAGCAGGTCCCCTAAGAAAGTATAACAATATTTATTTTTGAAAACTTCAAAAGTTTTGAGTCAAACTAAATTCCAAATTAGTTTGAGTCCAAATTGCTTCTAGACTTCTCTTATGCTTCTGACTTACCTTAATTCATTCTTTAGACTTATCCTTCTATCTAAATGGATATGTTTTTAGTATAGTTATGGTGATATTTATATCTAAGGAACAATGCTTATAACATTATAATATTGCCCTAATTGTGAAAATAAAGTTTATTCACTTTTATAATAAGTGACTATTTTAATGTTAATTAATTGTTTGATGTATGTTTTGTTCGTAAGTACGATTCATGCATCATGATTGATAACATATAATTAACTTTCCCTCTTAAAAGTTGTATCTAAGTATAGAAATAGAGTTCGTATGTCTATAATTATAAAACTTTATCTCTTAATCTTGGAACATATATAGTTCTAATATTCAAAATAAATATATTTTGGCAGATGGCCCATACCAAGCTGACTGCACGCAAGTGTACCGGACCTCGAGGTGTTCCTCGACACGTTCTTGCCCCAAGAGCTGATGAAAGTGTGGGGAGTAACCAACCAATGGTTGCTTATGAAGAGGGTGAAGGTAGTAATAGTGCCTCGTCACAACTTTAGGCGGAAGTAGACCGCCTATACATGGAGTTGGCAAGGGCAAATGAAGAAAGGTTGAGGGATATCAGAGAGAGAAAAGAGTTAAGTGAGCAGTTACAGTACCACCACGAGCAGCACCAAGAGTATGAGTGCAAGTGGAGGAAGGCTATCGAGCAGAGGAATCGGGCACGAACCCGGGTAGATGTCATGAGGGATAATCAGGACCTCATGGAGATACATCATGTTGAACTACACAGGCAGGTGGAGGAGCTGACTGCACGGTTGCAGCCAGAACCTGCTACGCCACCTACTCCTGAAATAGAATCTAAGGTGGAAGCAGAGGAAGAAGAAGATGAGGAGTTAGAGCCGATGGAGTATGAAATCTTATCTGGGGAAGAGTGATAGATCTAGAGGTTGAGTAGACATGAGATGTATCATAGTGTGACCTTTCTGACTTTGTAACCTAGTTAGTCAGAAAACCTCTAGTATGGTCAGATGTATAAGATAGTGGTTTCAGTAGTCCTGCCCAAGAGCGGACTTTTATGATAAATAAGTTGAGCATGGTATGCATGTTATGATGTATATATATGAATGTTAATTCAAGTATGGTTTGTTTTAAGCAGATGCCTGTTAACACTCGTGGCACTAGTGCTTCCCATGGTGGGGATGATATCCCTAATGCACCGCCAGTTCCACCCTCTTTGGCTGATGCAATTGCAACGTTGGTCAATGCAACAACTCTGTTAGCACAAAATCAGAATGGTGGTCAACATGGTCGTGGTCGTAATAACAGAGAAGAGACAACCTATGTTGATTTCACTGATACCCGTCCTCCAGTGTTCACTAGAGCTGATGAGCCTCTTGAAGCTGATGATTGGCTTCGCACCATGGAACAAAAATTCAGTCTTATCAACTGCACTGAAGTGCAGAAGCCAGCATTTGCAGCTCAGCAACTCCGAGGAGCCGTAGGGATTTGGTGGGCAAATTTACTGCCTGTTCAACCAGCCGGCCACCGAATCACTTGGACTGAATTCAAGGAGGCCTTCAGGGCTCATTATATTCCAGATGGAGTTATGAAGATGAAGCTTGAAGAATTCTTAGCTCTCCGTCAGGGAAATGAGCCAGTTATACAGTACATTGGGAAGTTTAATCATCTGTCCCAATATGCCTTTGACCAGGTCAACACTGATGAGAAGAAGAAGGCATGTTTCATGAGAGGATTGAATACAAAGCTTCAGTCTATGATGACAACTTGTGGCAATATAAATTATCATGAGACAGTGAATATTGCTATATCTAGTGAAGAAAAGAACCGCAAGCATAAGGAGGCTAAGAAAAAGAAGGGATTTGTGTCAGGGTCTGGATCATCTGGCGGCAACAAAAAGCGTCAGAGGCAGGTATATCATCCAGTCCAGCAGTTTCGCTCATCTTATCGTCCACCTTACGGTCCGCCTCAACAACAGAATTCTTAGAGTACTTTTGCAAGGCCTGCTGTGCCTTTCAATGTTCAACGTCAGCCGAATGTTCCTGCCAATCGTCCACGAGTGCCACAAGCTACAAATTATCCATGCTACAATTGTGGAAAGGCTGGACATTTCTCTCGTGAATGTCCTTATCCAAGGCAGAATGTTTCCAATACCAATGTACCCAGGACAGCGGGAAATCAGCAAGCAAACCAGAACAAGGGAAATACACAAAATAATCAGAAGGGTAAAGGTATTCAAAAAACAGGAAAGGTTTTCCACACTCAGATAGAAGCTATTCCTGAAGGAGAACCTGTTATGCTTGGCAAAGGCATTGGGTGTGTACTGATGCAAGAAGGTAGAGTCATTGCTTATGCTTCACGACAGCTTAAGCGACACGAATAACATTATCCAACACATGATCTAGAGTTGGCAGCTGTAGTCCATGCCCTAAAGATCTGGCGACATTATTTGTTGGGTAATACATGTCACATATATACTGATCATAAAAGCTTGAAATACATCTTCACTCAGTCTGAGTTGAATATGCGTCAGAGAAGATGGTTAGAACTGATAAAAGATTATGATATTGAAGTACACTATCACCCAGGAAAAGCCAATGTAGTGGTCATTGTAATTGTCTGGAAGTCAAGCCGATAGATCTTACCATGTGCCATGAGATTGAAAGGTTTAGCCTTGAAATTATTCTACAAGGAAATCTTGCAAATGTGACCGTTCAATCATCCATTAAAGATCAGATCATTGCAGCCCAGAAGGAAAGCAAGGGTATGATCCATCTGAAAGAAAAGATTCACTCTGAGCAGAATTCCAATTTCAAAATAGATGAAGCTGGAGTGATTTGGTTCAAGGATCAGTTAGTGGTTCCAAAGGTTCCTAAACTCAGAAAGCAAATTCTTGATGAAGCTCATGCAACAAGATTTTCAGTACATCCAGGCAGTAATAAAATGTATCATGATCTGAAACAGAGATTCTGGTGGACTAAGATGAAACTTGAAATTGCCAGTTATGTAGCTAAATGTGATACTTGTCAAAAAGTGAAGGTAGTTCATCTTAGGTCTGCTAGAGAATTGCAATCATTGCCAATTCCATCTTGGAAGTGGGATGACATTAGTATGGACTTCATAGTGGGTTTGCCCAAGACATCAAAAGGGTTTGATTCCATATGGGTCATTGTTGATCGTCTAACCAAATCAGCTTATTTTATATCTGTTAAGACAGCATATCCCGCATCTACCTATGCCAAGATATATTTTGACTGAATTGTAAGTCTGCATGGTGTTCCAAAGACTATCGTGTCTGATAGAGGGACACAGTTTGTCAATGTTTTCTGGAGGCACTTACATAAGTCCTTGGGTACCGAACTTCTGCATAGTACAACTTATCATCCACAGACTGGAGGTCAGACTGAACGAGTTAATCAGATATTAGAAGATATGTTAAGATCCTGTGTGCTCAATTATTCCGAAAAATGGGATGAATGTTTGCCTTTAGCGGAGTTCTCTTACAATAATAGTTATGAAGAAAGCATTAAGATGGCACCATTTGAAGCTCTAAATGGTAGAAGATGCAGAACACCGTTAAACTGGTCTAAACCTGGAGAACGTAGTCTCTTCGGGGTTGACTTAGTTAAAGAAGCTGAAGAAAAGGTCAGATTGATTCGAGAGAACATGAAGATAGCACAATCCAGGCAAAAAAGTTATGCTGATAAGAGACGTCGGTCTCTTACCTTTAAAGTTGGTGATTATGTCTATCTCATGGTATCACCAATGAAAGGAGTTACTCGATTTGGAATCAAAGGAAAGTTGGCACCTTGATATATAGGTCCCTATCAGATCCTTAAAAGATGTGGAAAGGTGGCATATCAACTTGATTTACTGCCACAGCTATCATTAGTTCATAATGTGTTCCATGTCTCTCAGTTAAAGAAATGTCTTCAAGTGCCTGATCATATCATTCATGTTGAAGAGATTGAGTTAGAACCTGATCTGACATACTCAGAGTATCCTATCAAGATTCTTGACCAGAAAGATCGAGTTACTCGGAAAAGAACTATCAAGTTCTATAAAGTTCAATGGAATCAACATACTGAAGATGAAGCCACGTGGGAGTCAGAAGAGTTTCTCTTAGAAAGTTTTCCTGAGTTTCTTTCTTCTGTCCAGTCTTTGTAATCTGTCATATGATGACCTATTCCCTGTTTTATGTAAAGTAATGGAAGTACCTAACACATTTCCTTTTCCATTAGTTAGACTACAGGTTAAATTTTGGGACGAGATTTCTTTAAGGGGGAAGGAGCTGTAACACTCTGGTGTTAAGCAAACTAAAACCTGACATGTCATCATATGCACTGGCATTTCATTTGAGTTGATAACCGAATTATGTATTCACTAAAAACAAGTTTTATTCTTCATGCTTGTGCTCAGTGGATAAGAAGTGCTTAGATTTGAAACCCTAGTTATTACTTTCCCTTGGTGTGAATAGTGCTTTTATGTATAAGGGGGTATTTTGGTAATTTCTCATATAGTAATTGAATTTTGGACCACATCTTGGTATTATGTCTCAAAGGTGTATTTGGAACATGTTTGAAGTCACCATTGAGGTATAATTCAAATTTGGTTGGAATTCAATTAAGTAATGTTATTAATTCAAAAATCCTATTTTATCCCCTTTAATAGCAATCAAAATCTAAAAAGAATTTGAGTATGCTTCAAAAAGCAAAGTTGCTCCATTTTTGATAAGGATCAACTTTGATGTATAAAGTTTTCCAAGTTTTCATACGAAATCAAAAGCAATTGTGAAAATACCCTTTTGCCCTTTTTGTCTCCTTTTGATTTTCAAACCCTAATTCAAAAACTAAGCATATTTTGCATTTGTTGCAAAAATAAAAGATGTTCAGTATTGAATTCTGAGCATTTGATATTTTAACATATTTTCAACTTATATTCAAAAATCCAAAGTAATTTCAAAATATCTAAAGGGTAGAATGGGGAAGGGGGGATAAGTTTCTCTTCTGTTCATGGCGGTGGGCAGCCGATATTTCGATCGCTGCTACTCGCACGCTAGGCGTCGATCTCTCCCGAATGAGCGCGCGACTGAGTCTGTGGCGATGTCAAGCAGCTGCTGGCGCTCTCCCTCGCGTCGTGGCGCCTCCAACTGTGCTCGCCGTCGCCATTTTGCCACCAAGGCGCCGACGGGAACAATCCTAACTCCATCCCAAATTCACCGCACCCAAGCGTCCTCATCCTAATTGCCCGCGGTTATAACCTCCCTACCTCCTTGCGCATCTTCAGAACCCATCCATTCGACCTCTACTGCCTCAGAGAGCTCAAGCTCGCCGTTTTTCTTCCCGCCGGGCGAAATCGCCGCCGAGCTCGACCTCGCCGTGGTCAGCCCAACCGGGCACTCCTCTACTCTCCCTGTCTCATGTTTCCATTTCATCTTGACCCCAGAGTACTCATCGGCTCGATGGTTCTCTGTTTGATGCTCAGGTCTCGCCGGAACATTGCTTTCTTCGCCGGAGTTTGCCGCCGCTAGCCACTGCTCCATGGACCTTGCCTCTCCGTTCATCCTCCGCTTGAACCAGCTACATAGCCAGCATCAGGGTGAGCTACTGGAACTTCGTAGCCCCTCCGTTCTACTGCTACCGGCCTAGGTTCGCCGGAACAGTTTCACCGCGATCCGGTCCGCCACCGTGCGTGGCCAGACCTCACCGGGGCAGTAGCGTTTATCGGCTGCGCTTGACTTGCCAGTGTTGGTGCTCGCGTCCGTTAGGTCTCTACTGGCCGGAGTTGACCGGCGTAAGGCTCGCCGGTGCTCGGTTGTAACACCCCTGGTGTTTAATTAATTAAAATAAATTAGAATTTAATAAGAAAATGGCCAAAATCCTAGATGGAGGAAAATTCTAGCCAGAAGTTTGTCGCATTCATGCCGTTGCATAATTTTATTGGGTGAAAAAGAATTTTACTAAACCCCGGTTAGGGCGAACCGAATTTATTCTGTTTAGAAAATAAATAAAAGATTTATAAAAGTTTTGTAAAATCAAATTCAAAATTTTATTTGAAAAACCTAGGGAAAATGTTTTCAAAACTTTTCAAACTGTTTTGATTTCAAATCTGTTTTGAATTTGCAAAAGGTTTGCAAAGGAATTTAGAAAAGAAAAGAAGAAAGGAATTGGCAAAGGGCCTCATTCCCTCTCCCATTTTCCCCCTTCAGCCCACCCCTGACCGGCCCGACTTCGACAAGGCCCAACCGGCCACCCCCCTCCCTCCCTTCCCCAACGGCCCCGCCTCCACTCTCGCCCCGGCCCAGCGCCCCACCTCCTCTCCCCTTCAACCGCACCGGGCCGCGTCGGCCTGCGGACGCATCACCGGCCATGAGCGACCGCACCCTCCCCTTCTCTCCCACCGCCATCCAGGGCCCACCCGTCATTCTCCCTTCCCCACTGACGAGTGGAGCCCACCCGTCAGCCGTCGTCCCCAACAGCCACACCGCACCGCCCGCGCGATATCTCCCCTGTTTCGCGTGCCTGTGCCTCGCCACCGCCGTCCAACGCCCTCCCCGCCTTTCTCGGTGCGTCCCCGTTGCACCAGGATCGCGCCGCCACCCCATACCCTCTGCCTACAAGAAACCCCCAAACCAACCCCACGCCCTAGCACTGCTGTCGCCATTGCCAGGCATCCCACCGAGCCCTCGCCTCCCCATCCTTCCCTCCGACTTCGCAGAAACGTCACGTGCCCACCCAGCTGCTCCGACGCCTTCACTTGGGGGCTGTGGCGCGCTGTCTCGCTGCGCAGGGGAGACGCCGGGGGAAACAAGCCCGCCGCCACCTCGAACAGAGCAGAGCATCCGCCCCGCCGTCGCTCCTCCCCTCCGGATCATCTCTAACTACGAAAAGGCTTCCAGAAGGTTCGCCTTCCTCTCCTCTCTCCCTTGTCACCCTCAATTTGGTAATCCGCGGCCTTAACCGAATTGTTCCTCAGGGCCCGAGCACCCCATCCGCCATCGCCGCCGGAACTCCTCCTCCGTACCACGAGCCGCGTCGACAACCCCTCCATCGTGATCACCGTAAGATCCTCTCTCTTATGCACACCTACCCGCAGTCGCTACCGGCCTCTAGGTCATTGTCCGAGCAGGGCGGTCATGGCGCCACCGTGCAAGCCATGGCGCCGCCGTCTCTAACACCACCGGCGGCCACCCAGTCCCTCCCTTCCTGCTCTGGGCCACTGGATCTGTCTTGGACGACACAGATTAGAACACCCCGCGAAGGGGTATGCACCCGGTCCACGCCCTGGTGGACTTGGTCCTCAGCCGGCCACATCCGCTCGCCCACGACACCGCTGGTACACCGGACCAACCGCACGGCGCCACGTGGCGCACACGTCAGCCGCCGCGCTGACCACACCGACCCGCTGGCTGTTTTGCAAAAGTAACCTCAATCTTTCCTTGAATCAACCCGCCGTCCCACCTATACTGTTGATTGAGTCTAGGGAAACTCACAGTTTAGCCCCTCTGTTTTCGGAGAAATGAGGCTCGGTCCAGCGACCGTGGACTCGGTCCACCAGCTGCACCGCACCCGCGTCCATGGCACAGTGCGTGCACCGGCCAATCGGTGGGCGCCACGCGGCGTCACCACAACACCTGCGCCGACCGGCTTTGCCTATTTTGCAAATAAGCCCCTGTTCTTATTCAGAATCAACCCGCCGTCCAAAATCCATGTTTATGAGTCTTGGCGCTCTTGCTGTTTAGCCCTTGACCTTTTTGGAAAACGATGCCGGGTCCAGCTGCAGTTCCTTTTCGATTTTATTTAATTTAAATGCAAAATGAGTTCAGTTTATTTACAGTTTTGCCACCCAACTTCAAATGCCCATAACTTTTACGTTTTAACTCCGTTTTGACCCATTCAACTTGCGTTAGATTCGTCTCATCGAGCTCTACGCAGTAGATCAGTTTACGTTCTGTTTTACTAATGTTGATGTACTGTTATTTATTTGTCTTGTTTGGGCCATGTTTGATGTTTGATCCAGCGAGCGCGATCTACGCGGAACCCCAGAATCCAGCCTTCGCCTCCGTTGATTCGACCCAGTCCGAAGGCAAGTGTCCTTGCTCATATTGCTCCCGTATTTATTTTATTTTGAGTTAGAGTAGTTAGATCCAGTAGTTGCATGCAGTGTCTTAATACTGAATCCCATGTTAAGGTTTACTAGAACTTGTTTATATTATCCTTGTCGCCTGGTTTGGGATGGATTGGGTAGAAGTCATGCTTAGCCTTGCTGTCTTGGGTTGGGATGGTTATTATAATTAATTCTGATTAATGATCTATGGAACATGTGGACTGGTAATGAGTAGTATGGTGAGTAGGTAAATCCGGCAGGATGGACCGTACTGGTGGTTTTTGTGTCGTGCGACTCGGCAGCTGTATTTGGTTTTTGGTTCTGGGCTCGTGCTAGATTATCCTGCCTGGATCCCTAGGACCCGGTTCTCGGAGCATGTAACCTGGCTTAACAGCGCAGCCATGAGATCTGGATGGGCTGGACCTGGCTAATTAATTAGTTTCCTCCGAGTTATGCTACACGGGGTTTGTTTAGTGGCTCAAGAGGGGGTCCCTGGGGTCGCTGACTTATGTACGGGGATGAAACCTTAGAGTACGTGTAACACAGGCTTGGAGGGGCTTTGTAAAGGCCTTGCAGTGCAACCCGCTATGCACCTCGGCAGTGTTTAGCGTGACAGGATCTGCACGACTCATGGGTAACGATGTGCAACCTCTGCAGAGTGTAAAACTGATATATCAGCCGTGCTCACGGTCACGAGCGGCTTGGACTTCTTCGAGATTAGTTGGTGGGTCTGTTCTAGTTCGTTAGAGAAGCCTTATGTGGTTATTAGTCTCATATGACATGGGTACAGAGGCTTCTTCTACGCGGGTTACTGCTTGGTACGGGAGTGACTCCCAGGCTCGGGCGCAGACCTGGTGTTATTACGGAAGGTAGCTCTCTATGTCGTGACGTATGGAACTAATACACATAGGACTCCTTGTAACGGCCTGGTTCGGGTCATCTGATGGACTTCAGGTGTGGTTTGCCTGATGGACTTCAGGTGTGGGTACTTGGTGCGACTCCAAGTGCGGTTGCTTGGTGTGACTCCAAGTGTTGGTTGCTCGGTGTGACTCTGAGTGTGGTTTGCTCGGTGCGACTCCGAGTGTGGTTACTGTTCTGTTGGAGACTGTGGTTATAACCTAGTAAATAGGTGCATAGGATTAATAGGATTTAATAGGATGTGTTGCTTTAGGCGCTTGAGTCAAACAGAGTCAGCCTACCTTTGTTAATAGCCTCATAAGCATATATTTCCTACACTTGTGGAGTATATTTCGATGTACTCACCCTTCCTCTTTGAACCCCCTGCTATCCCACCCAGACGTTGGAGTCTACGACACGGAGCAGGAGTACCGAGAAGATGGCGGATACGACCCCGACAACTTGTACCCAGAATACGGTGGATACGACCCAGACGACTTGTACTAGGATGGCGCAGCCCCCAGTCGACCTTCCTGTGGAGATGGCGTCCAGTTTTCCGCGAGTCTACATTAGAGTTAGACTGAGAGTCTGTACTTTTCTTTTGAGACCCGAGGGTCATTTTTGTAATAATGTACGATATATTAATAAAGCATTGTTTTGATATTTACTATGATGTGGATATATGTATGAAAATTAATCCTGGCATACATATATTGTGCTCCAATTTTGTTTTTAAAATTGGGGTGTCACAGAGTGGTATCAGAGCCGTGTTGACCGTAGGACGCTACCCTAGTCAGTCGTCGAGTTTACAAAACTATTTTAAAAGCCTCACCCTATTTCCCACTTCTGTAGTCTCTCTCTGCTGAAAATTCAAACTTTGTTTCAAAGTAGGTCCTCCAATAGTAGGATGCCCACCATAAATTGTTGAACTCGTAGAACGTTGATTGACGTGTGCTTGTGCTCTTGTTTGATTTGCTTCTTTGTATTGACTGTAGTCCTTCCGAATCTCGGGACGAGATTCCAGTTAAGGGGGTAAGTTAAGTTTGTAACACCCCTAGTGTTTAATTAATTAAAATAAATTAGAATTTAATAAGAAAATGGCCAAAATCCTAGATGGAGGAAAATTCTAGCCAGATGTTTGTCGCATTCATGCCGTTGCATAATTTTATTGGGTGAAAAAGAATTTTACTAAACCCCGGTTAGGGCGAACCGAATTTATTCTGTTTAGAAAATAAATAAAAGATTTATAAAAGTTTTGTAAAATCAAATTCAAAATTTTATTTGAAAAACCTAGGGAAAATGTTTTCAAAATTTTCAAACTATTTTGATTTCAAATCTGTTTTGAATTTGCAAAAGGTTTGCAAAGGAATTTAGAAAAGAAAAGAAGAAAGGAATTGGCAAAGGGCCTCATTCCCTCTCCCATTTTCCCCCTTCAGCCCACCCCTGACCGGCCCAACTTCGACAAGGCCCAACCGGCCACACCCCTCCCTCCCTTCCCCAACGGCCCCGCCTCCACTCTCGCCCTGGCCCAGCGCCCCGCCTCCTCTCCCCTTCAACCGCACCGGGCCGCGTCGGCCTGCGGACGCATCACCGGCCATGAGTGACCGCACCCTCCCCTTCTCTCCCACCGCCATCCAGGGCCCACCCGTCATTCTCCCTTCCCCACTGACGAGTGGAGCCCACCCGTCAGCCGTCGTCCCCAACAGCCACACCGCACCGCCCGCGCGATATCTCCCCTATTCCGCGTGCCTGTGCCTCGCCACCGCCGTCCAACGCCCTCCCCGCCTTTCTCGGTGCGTCCCCGTTGCACCAGGATCGCGCCGCCACCCCATTCCCTCTGCCTACAAGAAACCCCCAAACCAACCCCACGCCCTAGCACTGCCGTCGCCATTGCTAGGCATCCCACCGAGCCCTCGCCTCCCCATCCTTCCCTCCGACTTCGCAGAAACGTCACGTGCCCACCCAGCTGCTCCGACGCCTTCACTTGGGGGCTGTGGCGCGCTGTCTCGCTGCGCAGGGGAGACGCCGGGGGAAACAAGCCCGCCGCCACCTCGAACAGAGCAGAGCATCCGCCCCGCCGTCGCTCCTCCCCTCCGGATCATCTCTAACTACGAAAAGGCTTCCAGAAGGTTCGCCTTCCTCTCCTCTCTCCCTTGTCACCCTCAATTTGGTAATCCGCGGCCTTAACCGAATTGTTCCTCAGGGCCCGAGCACCCCATCCGCCATCGCCGCCGGAACTCCTCCTCCGTACCACGAGCCGCGTCGACAACCCCTCCATCGTGATCACCGTAAGATCCTCTCTCTTATGCACACCTACCCGCAGTCGCTACCGGCCTCTAGGTCATTGTCCGAGCAGGGCGGTCATGGCGCCGCCGTGCAAGCCATGGCGCCGCCGTCTCTAACACCACCGGCGGCCACCCAGTCCCTCCCTTCCTGCTCTGGGCCACTGGATCTGTCTTGGACGACTCAGATTAGAACACCCCGCGAAGGGGTATGCACCCGGTCCATGCCCTGGTGGACTTGGTCCTCAGCCGGCCACATCCGCTCGCCCACGACACCGCTGGTACACCGGACCAACCGCACGGCGCCACGTGGCGCACACGTCAGCCGCCGCGCTGACCACACCGACCCGCTGGCTGTTTTGCAAAAGTAACCTCAATCTTTCCTTGAATCAACCCGCCGTCCCACCTATACTGTTGATTGAGTCTAGGGAAACTCTCAGTTTAGCCCCTCTGTTTTCGGAGAAATGAGGCTCGGTCCAGCGACCGTGGACTCGGTCCACCAGCTGCACCGCACCCGCGTCCATGGCACAGTGCGTGCACCGGCCAATCGGTGGGCGCCACGCGGCGTCACCACAACACCTGCGCCGACCGGCTTTGCCTATTTTGCAAATAAGCCCCTGTTCTTATTCAGAATCAACCCGCCGTCCAAAATCCATGTTTATGAGTCTTGGCGCTCTTGCTGTTTAGCCCTTGACCTTTTTGGAAAACGATGCCGGGTCCAGCTGCAGTTCCTTTCCGATTTTATTTAATTTAAATGCAAAATGAGTTCAGTTTATTTACAGTTTTGCCACCCAACTTCAAATGCCCATAACTTTTACGTTTTAACTCCGTTTTGACCCATTCAACTTGCGTTAGATTCGTCTCATCGAGCTCTACACAGTAGATCAGTTTACGTTCTGTTTTACTAATGTTGATGTACTGTTATTTGTTTGTCTTGTTTGGGCCATGTTTGATGTTTGATCCAGCGAGCGCGATCTACGCGGAACCCCAGAATCCAGCCTTCGCCTCCGTTGATTCGACCCAGTCCGAAGGCAAGTGTCCTTGCTCATATTGCTCCCGTATTTATTTTATTTTGAGTTAGAGTAGTTAGATCCAGTAGTTGCATGCAGTGTCTTAATACTGAATCCCATGTTAAGGTTTACTAGAACTTGTTTATATTATCCTTGTCGCCTGGTTTGGGATGGATTGGGTAGAAGTCATGCTTAGCCTTGCTGTCTTGGGTTGGGATGGTTATTATAATTAATTCTAATTAATGATCTATGGAACATGTGGACTGGTAATGAGTAGTATGGTGAGTAGGTAAATCCGGCAGGATGGACCGTACTGGTGGTTTTTGTGCCGTGCGACTCGGCAGCTGTATTTGGTTTTTGGTTCTGGGCTCGTGCTAGATTATCCTGCCTGGATCCCTAGGACCCGGTTCTCGGAGCATGTAACCCGGCTTAACAGCGCAGCCATGAGATCTGGATGGGCTGGACCTGGCTAATTAATTAGTTTCCTCCGAGTTATGCTACACGGGGTTTGTTTAGTGGCTCAAGAGGGGGTCCCTGGGGTCGCTGACTTATGTACGGGGATGAAACCTTAGAGTACGTGTAACACAGGCTTGGAGGGGCTTTGTAAAGGCCTTGCAGTGCAACCCGCTATGGACCTCGGCAGTGTTTAGCGTGACAGGATCTGCACGACTCATGGGTAACGATGTGCAACCTCTGCAGAGTGTAAAACTGATATATCAGCCGTGCTCACGGTCACGAGCGGCTTGGACTTCTTCGAGATTAGTTGGTGGGTCTGTTCTAGTTCGTTAGAGAAGCCTTATGTGGTTATTAGTCTCATATGACATGGGTACAGAGGCTTCTTCTACGCGGGTTACTGCTTGGTACAGGAGTGACTCCCAGGCTCGGGCGCAGACCTGGTGTTATTACGGAAGGTAGCTCTCTATGTCATGACGTATGGAACTAATACACATAGGACTCCTTGTAACGGCCTGGTTCGGGTCATCTGATGGACTTCAGGTGTGGTTTGCCTGATGGACTTCAGGTGTGGGTACTTGGTGCGACTCCAAGTGCGGTTGCTTGGTGTGACTCCAAGTGTTGGTTGCTCGGTGTGACTCCGAGTGTGGATTCCTCGGTGCGACTCCGAGTGTGGTTACTGTTCTGTTGGAGACTGTGGTTATAACCTAGTAAATAGGTGCATAGGATTAATAGGATTTAATAGGATGTGTTGCTTTAGGCGCTTGAGTCAAACAGAGTCAGCCTACCTTTGTTAATAGCCTCATAAGCATATATTTCCTACACTTGCGGAGTACATTTCGATGTACTCACCCTTCCTCTTTGAACCCCCTGCTACCCCACCCAGACGTTGGAGTCTACGACACGGAGCAGGAGTACCGAGAAGATGGCGGATACGACCCCGACAACTTGTACCCAGAATACGGTGGATACGACCCAGACGACTTGTACTAGGATGGCGCAGCCCCCGGTCGACCTTCCTGTGGAGATGGCGTCCCGTTTTCCGCGAGTCTACATTAGAGTTAGACTGAGAGTCTGTACTTTTCTTTTGAGACCCGAGGGTCATTTTTGTAATAATGTACGATATATTAATAAAGCATTGTTTTGATATTTACTATGATGTGGATATATGTATGAAAATTGATCCTGGCATACATATATTGTGCTCCAATTTTGTTTTTAAAATTGGGGTGTCACATCGGTGCGTCGCCGCGCGCTATGGCCATGGTCGAGGACCTCCCGTTTGTAAAGACGACAAGTTAGAGGGTGTTGGTTGCAAAGTCCTTGACTCAGGTGAATAGCGCTCAGGACTGCGGGTTAGTTTCGTTTAAGCCGAAGGGCTTTTCTGCAAAAGCGCCGAGGCGCGCGGGCAGGAGTCAGGCCGGGCTGTTTTCGCGCGTGATGGGCCGCGCGGGAGCAGGCCGAAAGCCCAGTTTGGGCTAGTTTGAGTTTTTCTTTTTCCAGTTTAATGCACAGTAGCCAAGTTTGTTATTTTTGCTATAATTTTTCTATAGCTCTGTTAATCATGAAATTTGACATGTAAGATAATAACATGTTTGTGCTAATATAAAAATTATAAAACTTGTGTTTTGAATAATTTTACTTTGACAATTAAATCTGCACTTTAATTAATAAATGCAACTTTGATGAATTATGTGATTTTCTGTGTTTCTCTAAAAATCATGAAATTTGACATGTGAGTTTGTGTCAGTGATATCTACCTTCATGATTAATTTCAGCTCTGTTTGAATAAGTATGATTTGTTTATAAGTAAAGGCTTATTAAAATGACTTATAAAATAAATAAAAATTGTTAATTCCTTTTAGATTTGTATGACTTTTGGTTTTGTTTGACAATCAGGGGATCAGTAGCATGAATTGCTCCCTGGTTATGGATTTCTTTATACAGATGATCTTTGTTTGCTTATTGGTTACATAACCTTGCTTAATAAAGATAATGAAATTTATTTAGTAATAATATAAAGTTTAATGGCTAAGTTGATTTTGTTGGTTTGTGTAACACCTCTGGTGTTTAGCATGTAATTAACTTGACATATCATCATTATCATCATTAAGCATCTTGATCATGAGTTCATGTGTATGCATTTGGCTAGTGTATCATTTTATGTGATTTATCTCTATTGCAAAAACCCTATTTAGCCCATTTCTCTCTTCTAGGGCAAAATGGTAATTTCACCTCTGTGCCTAGCTTTGTGTAATTCTTGTTCCTTTGGTGACTTGAAGTGTTGTTGTGTTGGCCAAAGTTCAAAAATCAGAATTTGAATTTCAAAACCCTTTGCAAAACCCTGATTTCCAAATCCTGGATTTTATCCCTCTTGTTGCAATTCAAAAATTATTCAAAATTTGGGGTTGGTCCAAAAAGCAAAGTTGTAGATCTGTCAAAGAGAAACAACTTTGGTATTTACAAATTTTCAAGTTGCAGTACAAAATTTTGAGTTATTTCAAATTCAATCAAACTTCAGTTTTTGTTCCCTTTTCAGTTTTCAAAATAAGTTCAAAAACTAATGAGTTTCTGGAAAAGTGTATAATAGCAAAGTTGTAGGTTTTGATAAAAGGAACAACTTTCATGTTTTCAGATTTTCAAGTTTCAGTTTGAAATCCAGAGTAAATTTGATTTGAAGCAAGTTTGAAAAAGTGTCCCCTTTACTGTTTTCAAATATTATTCAAAAACTATTTGGAATTTGAAAATGTTCATATTAACAAAGTTGTAGATCTCATTTTTCTGAACAACTTTGGTGTTTTGAGTTTTTGTCGCACAGTTCAAATTTTGGGAGAAATTTGCAAAATACAGCGAGCAGCCAAAGTCAAACCCTAGACCTGCCTACTGTTGATCTTCTCCGGTAGGGGGGGGGGGGGGGCCCGGCCATGGCCAGCCGCCGGCGTCGCGCGTGCCGCACGCCTGGCTGCTCCCCACGCGACCTCGACCTGCCGCCGCTGTCCCCCGGTCTCCTCCGCGTCCGCGCATGCGAGCGCTGACCCCTCGCCCGTCCCCCACTGTCCCCAGTTCGTCGCCGCCGCGTGGCCATCGCCGGCGAGCGCACGCCCGAGCCCCGGCTGCACGCCAACACCTCCGCCAGAGCGCAATCGAGTGCGCGTGCCTCCGCCGAGCTCATCCACACCACACCGAGGTCTCTACCGGCCCCTGGCCGCGCCTATAAGAAGGCCGCCGGAGCCCGACCTCACTCACTCACCTTCGCCATCGTCGCCAGCTCACACCAGCGCCTCCCGAGCTCAACCATCTAGCTCAGAAGCTCCGCAGTGTTCTTGTGCTGCTTCACCACCCTCCAATTTCACCTCTACCGCCCTCAATCGCCCGGCGTAGCTCGTCGTTGCCGTCTCCGGCAAGAATCCGGCGAGCTCGGGTTCGTGAAATTCGCCGTCTCCGGCCTTGATCATCTCCCTCCGACCACCGCATCACCTTCCCTACTCCCGTGCGACTCTAACCCAGTCATTGCGTCTCCGTTTGTTACACAGGGACGCCGGAACGCCAGTTCGCCGCCGTCCGTTCCGCCGACGAGCCCGCCTCCGTCGACCTCCTAGCTCCGGTCATCCCCTCGCCTCGCCACCGTGCGTCATCGACTGCCGGTGAGCTCCTGAACCTCTCCATGCCCTTGGTTTCGGCCGCGAGCCCTGCCGTGGCCGGAACGACGTCTCGCCGCCGCGGGGTGACCGCCGGCGTCGGGAGGAAGACGAACAGTGTCGTTTTCAATTTTTTCCAAACATGTGAATAGTGTTCAGATTTCATCTTTTTGTGTAATTTTCTGTGTTGATCCATAAAATCTGAAAATTTTGTGGTAGACTCTTTATGCTCTGAAGTATTTTATAAAAATATAAAACTTGACTTTTCTGCAAAAATTTGAAAATGAAAAATCCCCCTTTTAATTGAAAAATGAAGGCTTTGGTATTTTTAGAGAGTGTTCTGTAGTTCCAAAAATCTTGAGATAAATTTTGCAAGTTAGTTGGGTCATGATGAGGCTCTGGTAAAATTTTGAAGTCATTTGGAACAAGTTGATTTTTGAGCTTAATTTTAATTAAGGAATAGTGCCTTTTGTTAATTAAATGTCTAGATTTAATTGAGCACCTTAATGGCCTCCAAAAATTATGAAATTTGTTTTGCCATATACTTGTACCCTAATGAACTTATGTGATTAATTTGGTAATTTTTGGAGCACCTTCATAAAATGACCTTTTAAATAAATTAAGAAAAATAGAAAAGGTGATTAGGGTTAGTTATAGGTGTTTGATGATGTGATCTTTGGATTGATTGATGTTCATAGACCCCTATCCTTTGGTCTATGATGTTTGTGATGCTATGTTTGGTTGATGCTTAGGATAGTTATGATAAAGTCAAGATAAATCAAATTTGCTTAAGGGAGAAATAGTTACCTTTTATGCTCAACCTAGATTTCGATTATGCCTTGCTTAAGAGTAATCTAGAATCTGTAGTTTTGTCTTGCACCCTTAGTCCATGTCATCATTCTCATGAGCATTCATCATCGCATCCGTATAGTTGACGAAGAAGGACCTGAAGTCGAGGTAGCCGCCGAAGGATCTGTCCCCGAGGCAACCCCGAGCTCCGACATCTATACCTACCCCGACTCTGCTCTTTTTGCCGTCCAAGGCAAGCCCCGGTGCATTTAACCCTTACCTTGCTTTTATAAATGTTTTCCTTAAATGTTTTGAGTTAAATTATTGCATTAGGTTGATAGGAGTTGAGTGAAATCCTATCTGATGCATTATCCACCTTGACCAATGATACACCCGAAACCTGCTTTTCGAAACTATTGCAAAATGCTTAGCAATGCTATATGATAGATTTGCAATAAAAATGCCAATTTCAAAGTGTGATCACTTTAAGAATATTTATGGGAATTTCTGGTTTACTCCCACTATTGGCTAAGTATCTGATCCGTACCTAGTCAATGGGAAGGAGAGGTAGTCCTTGCGTACGGTGCCGTCATGTTGTAGTCCGGGACTCAACAGTTGACACCGACCGGGACAGGGTTGAAAAACTGACAGGACCTGTACTCTTGGGTTAGAGGCCCGAGGTGCTTGTCGCTGGCTGGAAAATTTAGGGACCACCTGTATGGGGGCCTGATTGACTAAGACTTGCAACTATTCACATACTACGGAAAGCTTCGGCTCCGAGGAATCCTTTATTGGACCGACAACCGCGCACTGGGAGTGGAGAGATGGCGGAAGTAGCATGTACCCACGTGGGTTAGAGGCCCGGATTGGAGTGGTGTACTGTACTTCCGGGTGGCGTAGGACCGGGCCCAATCTTGGAGGAATCGTGGTAGACGAGTTGGCATATGCAAGCTTGGGTGCTACATATGCAGTGTGGATAGGGACCCTCAGCTGAGTATTATTTATCCGGATTAACGCTGCTCCTCGGTTATGGAGACTTAGTCACTGACTGTCAACAGGGAGTGGTTCTCAACTAGGACTGTTTTGGAAAGTAAAATGAATCAAGGATTATGATGGAACAAGGAATACCGAATCTTTCAAAATAAAAATAAGGTTTACCAAAAATGCTTTTCTGCAAAATACTTGAACTTGCTTAAGCCTTACCTTGACTACCCTAAGCCTGCATTCCTGAGTCTTCTCCCTTTTCTTTAGTCGGGTAAGTCTTGTTGAGTACTTTTGTACTCAGGGTTCTTTTACCCATGTTGCAGGTATGGCAGAACCCTCAGTATGCCTTGGTCCCTGCTGTGTGACTGTGGTTCAGGAAGAGGCCGATGAGGCCGATGTGTGATTATCCACCCTTGGGCTGGGTGATGTATCTTTATCCTATAGTTGTTGTCATTTGCTACCATGCCAACTCTCTCTATTTGAACTATGGTCTGTAATAACTTTACCTTAAGTTTATGTTGAACACTGGTTTGTAAAACTATTGTTATTTAAGTCTTCCGCTATTTACTCCGATGTTATTTGTCAAAATGCTCAAGAGATTGTAACTGAATTGTGAGATGATCCTGCGGACATCGGGCACTGATGTAGCCCAGTGGCGAACCCGGTCTTAACCCCTTGGCTGTACGGATCGACTGTCAGTGGTTGATAGTGATCGGTGGGCCATGGGATTAGGGCCGTTACGTCACAGAGTGGTATCGGAGCATCTCACTACGACGTTGCAATCTTTTTGCGAAAATTTCAAAAGGTTTTTAAGTCCAAAAACTAAACTTGACTATTTTGAGTCCAAATTGCTTCTCTCATCTCATCTTGTCTTTGGCAACTAGTAGCAAGACAACTTGTATAAGCCCTATGTACCTTACCTTAGTAGTTGCATTGCCTTGTTCCGTAGGAACGAATCATGCATCATGTCATAAGCACTTAAGATAATAACTTCCTCTCTAAGTCTGTTGGGTTAGTATGCCTTTACCTTTTCTTGCTAGCCTTTCTCACCTAAAATCTCTTGTCCAGATGGTCATCCTCAAGCGGACTGCTCGCAAGTCGACTGGACCGAACGGTGTGCCGCGTCACCAGCTGGCGCCACGCACAGGAGAAGAGACTGGAGAATCCTCCAATGGACGTCGCGTTCCCCGCCGCAACCGCAAGCAGCTGAAGGAGGAAATCAAGAACCTGAAGGCTGAGATGGAGAACATGGAGCATGATTTCTATCTTTCCCGCATGGAGTTTTATGAGGCACGAGCTTCCCTGGAGCAGGCCAATCGGAACACAGTTCGCGCTATCGAGCAGCGCAACGAGGCTTGGAACCGCGAGGACATCGCCAGAGCCCAGCTCCATGGACTGCAGCAGTACACTGCCCAGATCGAGCAGTACAATGACATACTTCATGAGGAGGTACATCAACTGTATGACCAGCTTCACCCCATGATTCCACCTGTTGCTGAGGATCCAGAAGATGGAGTCGTGGAGGAACCTGAAGTAGAGCAAGAGCCAGTCCAGAACATAGAAGTGGAACCTGCTGAAGATGTTCATGTTGAAGATGAAGATGAGGAGGAAGAGCCTGAGCTTATCATCGAGGATGATGATGATGAAGAGATGATCTACATCGATGACGACTAGACTCCTTGTGTCTGCACCATCTCCTCACCTAAAGCCTTAGTCTAGGTTTGGGGCGTTAGTTGGTCTTCTGTCTAGTCCAGTTTGTATCGTGTCTTGTACCTTTCCTTTGTCAGTTGGTGGTTATCTATCGAACCTTTGTATCAGCTATCTACCTTTGCATCAATGAATCTTATCAGTCAGTTTCGTTCAAAAGCAATCTTTGGATGCTAAGTTCCCAAGTTCTTAACAGATGCCTGTGAACACCCGCACTGGAGCCGGAAGTTCCGGAGGTGCCAACCTTCCAAACCCTCCACCAGTTCCTGCTACCCTGGCAGATGCCATTGCAGCCTTGGCCGCCGCTGCCAACCTGATGGCTCAGAACCAAGGACATCAGAATGTTGGTCACCGTGGTCGTCACAACCAAGAGACCACCTATGTGGAGTTCACCGAAACCCGTCCACCGGTTTTCACCAGAGCCGATGAACCCCTCGAAGCTGATGATTGGCTCCGCACCATGGAGCAGAAGTTTGGTCTCATCCGATGCACTGAAATCCAGAAGCCCCGGTTTGCTTCTCAGCAGCTTCGTGGTCCAGCAAGTGCTTGGTATGCCAACCTCTTGGCTGCCCAGCCGGAAGGTCATGAGTTGACCTGGGAGGAGTTCCGCACCGCTTTCCGTGCACACCACATCCCATCAGGACTGATGAAGATGAAGCTTGATCAATTCCTAGCCCTGCAGCAGAAAGAATCCACAGTGATGCAGTATGTGGGTCAGTTCAACCACCTGAGCCAGTATGCCTCCGACTATGTCAACACGGATGAGAAGAAGAGAGATTGTTTTCTCAGGGGTCTGCACCCTAAGATTCGCAGAGGTCTATCCAACAACCTCAACGGATCTTATCATGATGTCGTTGACCGTGCTGTCGCTTTCGAGGAAAGCAATCGTCAATACCAAGAGGAGAAGAAGAAGAAGAAGGCTGGGTCTAGCAGCTTCTCCAGCAATCACAAGCGCCCAAGAATCATCTATCACCCCAGCCACCACCAAAACCGAGCCCCATATCCCCATCAGCAAGTGGTCGTTCGTACCGCGGCCACCACTCATAATGCCAACCAGCAAAGTGCCACTCAGCCGAACGCCCCAGGTGTTCGTATCACCGCCCCTCAAACAGCTTACAACCATCCATGCTACAACTGTGGCCAAGTTGGTCACTGGTCTCGCGATTGTCCAAAGCCCAAGAAGAATGCCCAGCATGCACAGAAAGGCCCTGGAGGATCACAGCAGCAGCAGCACCGTGCACCGCAGCAGCATGTCCAGAAGGGCAAGATTGTCAGGAAGCACGGGCAAGTCTACTTCACCACCGTCAATAACATCCCAGAAGGA
Source organism: Coix lacryma-jobi var. lacryma-jobi (assembly GCA_009763385.1). Taxonomy (NCBI): domain Eukaryota; kingdom Viridiplantae; phylum Streptophyta; class Magnoliopsida; order Poales; family Poaceae; genus Coix; species Coix lacryma-jobi. Next base: position 47,169,961 of record CM019831.1, read on the forward strand.
GAGCCCGTCATGCTCGGTAGGTTCCCTGTTGCCAATCATCCTGCAGTCGTCTTGTTTGATTCTGGTGCATCGCATTCCTTCATCAGTCGCACTTTTGTCATCAAGCATGAGTTACCCATGGGGGAGTTAAAAGAAAGTTTCTGTATACTTTCGCCTGGAGGGCGGATAAATACTAAGGAAGTGGTCCGCAGTATACCAGTAATGTTGGGGGAACATGTCTTTCCTACCACCATGATAGTACTGCGCGATCAAGAGATAGATGTCATCTTAGGCATGAATTGGATGTGTCAGTATAAAGCCATGATAGACATCTTGAATAGGGTTGTGAGAGTGGATATTCCTAACAGTACCTCCAAACTCCTTCTCCAACTTCCTATGCCTCGAAAACCAGCAACCACCCAGTTGAATGCCACATGTGTTCCGGAAGTCCGGGATATTCCCGTGGTCTGTGAGTTCCCTGATGTCTTCCCAGAAGATCTACCCGGTCTGCCTCCCGACCGTAATGTTGAGTTCGCCATAGAGCTAAAGCCCGGGACTGCTCCTATATCCCGTAGAGCTTATCGAATGCCTCCCAGAGAGTTGGCAGAGCTGAAGATCCAATTGCAAGAGCTCTTGGACAAGGGTCTCATTCGCCCAAGTTCATCTCCTTGGGGCTGTCCTGCTATCTTTGTGAAGAAGAAGGACAAAAGTCTTCGTCTGTGCGTTGACTATCGCCCGCTCAATGAGGTCACTATCAAGAATAAATATCCCTTGCCTCGCATTGACCTTCTTTTTGATCAGTTGTCTGGAGCCAAAGTGTTCTCCAAGATCGATCTCAGATCTGGCTATCATCAAATAAAAATCCGTCCAGAAGACATTCCCAAAACAGCTTTCACCACCAGATACGGCCTATATGAGTACTTGGTCATGTCCTTCGGCTTGACCAATGCCCCCGCTCATTTCATGTATCTCATGAACTCTGTGTTCATGCCAGAGCTCGATAAATTTGTAGTCGTGTTCATTGACGACATCCTTGTCTATTCAAGAACTCCTGAAGATCACGCCAAGCATCTTCGAATCGTTCTCTCTCGTCTCAGAGATCACCAGCTGTATGCCAAGTTCAGTAAATGTGAATTCTGGCTAGACCGAATTCAATTCCTTGGTCATGTCCTGTCCGCTGAAGGTGTGTCAGTTGACCCTGAAAAAGTGTCTGATATTTTGGATTGGAAGCCACCTACCACTGTCCGCGAAGTTCGCAGCTTCATGGGAATGGCTGGATATTATCGACGATTCATCCCAGATTTTTCTAGAGTCGCCAAGCCTATCACAGAGTTGTTGAAGAATTCCGTGGATTTCGTTTGGTCACCAGCCTGTGAGCAAGCCTTTCAAGCCTTGAAGAAACTGTTAACTACATCACCAGTCCTAGCTCAACCAGATATCGAGAAACCCTTTGATATATACTGTGATGCATCTGGTACTGGTTTGGGCTGTGTATTGATGCAAGAAGGACGAGTAATTGCTTATGCCTCACGGCAGCTTAAGCGACATGAGGAAAACTATCCCACCCATGATCTTGAGCTAGCAGCAGTCGTGCATGCCTTGAAGATTTGGCGTCATTATCTGTTAGGCAGTACCTGCAATATGTATACGGATCACAAGAGCCTAAAGTATATCTTCACTCAAGAAGAACTGAATATGAGGCAGAGAAGATGGCTTGAGCTGATTAAAGATTATGATCTCCAAGTACATTACCATCCTGGTAAGGCAAATGTAGTTGCCGATGCCCTCAGTCGCAAGTCATACTGCAACTGTCTGACGACGAAGCCCTATGATCTTTCCTTGTGCCATGATCTTGAAAGGATGGGTATCGAAATGATCCCGCAAGGAAGCCTGAACAATGTCAGCATAGAAACATCTATCAAGGATCAAGTCATCGCTGCTCAGAAGGATAACCCTGGAATCAAGCACATCATCGAAAAGGTCCAGACCGGAAAGACTGATTGTTTCAGGATCGATGATGTAGGAGTTGTTTGGTTCAAGAACCGTCTAGTAGTTTCCAAGGTGCCTGAATTGAGACAGTTAATCCTTGATGAAGCACACTTGACCAGATTCTCTATTCACCCCGGCAGCAACAAGATGTACCAAGACTTGAAGCAGAGATTCTGGTGGACTAAAATGAAGATTGAGATTGCCCGGTATGTCGCTCAGTGTGATACCTGCCAAAGAGTCAAGGCAGTACACATGAAGCCTGGAGGAGAATTGCAACCTTTGTCAGTACCCGCTTGGAAATGGGACGACATTAGTATGGATTTTATCAATGGACTACCCAAGACCCAGAAAGGTTTCGATTCCATTTGGGTGATCGTGGATCGTCTCACTAAACAAGCTCACTTTCTGCCAGTGAAGACCAGTTACACTGTCCCTATGTATGCCGCCTTGTACAAGAATCACATAGTGAAACTTCATGGCATACCCAAGACCATTGTCTCTGACCGTGGTACCCAGTTTGTCGCTAAGTTTTGGAAAGCGTTCCATACCTCACTTGGAACCAAGCTTTTGCATAGTACAGCCTATCATCCGCAAACAGATGGACAAACTGAGCGAGTCAACCAAGTGCTGGAGGACATGTTAAGAGCCTGTGTTCTTACCTTCGCAGATACTTGGGATGACTGTTTGCCCTTGACAGAGTTCTCTTACAATAACAGTTATCAAGAGAGCATCAAGATGGCACCATTTGAAGCACTGTACGGTCGTCGTTGTCGTACACCCCTCAGTTGGTCTGAGCCCGGAGAAAGAGAATTCTTTGGAGTTGACCTGGTCAAAGATATGGAAGAGAAAGTCAAGCAAATACAGGAGAATATGAAGATTGCCCAATCTCGACAGAAGAGCTACGCTGACAAGAGACGTCGACCTCTGAAGTTTCAAGTTGGAGATTATGTATATCTCAAGGTCTCACCAACCAAAGGAGTCACTCGTTTTGGAGTCAAAGGAAAGTTAGCACCCCGCTACATTGGTCCGTTTGAGATTTTGGAATGTTGTGGCAAGGTAGCTTACAAGCTGAAGTTGCCCGATCATCTCTCCGCTGTCCACAATGTTTTCCATGTCTCCCAACTCAAGAAGTGTCTCAGAGTACCAGAACATGTCGTGGAAGTTGAAGGTGTCGAGCTAGAGCCTGATCTATCTTACTCAGAATATCCAGTTCGCGTGTTGGACCACAAGGATCGCGTTACTCGAAGGACTACCACAAGATGGTACAAAATCCAGTGGAACCAACACTCTGAAGAAGAAGCTACTTGGGAATCTGAAGACTTCTTAGCAAAGAACTATCCCGACTTTCTCGAATCTCTTTCCATGTAAAGTTTTGCCTTTATCCCTTCTTTGTCCTTTCATAAGACGTGGAATCTCGGGGCGAGATTTCTTTAAGGGGGGGAGGCTGTAACACCTCTGGTGTTTAGCATGTAATTAACTTGACATATCATCATTATCATCAACATTAATCATCTTGATTCATGAGTTCATGTGTATGCATTTGGCTAGTGTATCATTTTATTTGATTTATCTCTATTGCAAAAACCCTATTTAGCCCATTTCTCTCTTCTAGGGCAAAATGGTAATTTCACCTCTGTGCCTAGCTTTGTGTAATTCTTGTTCCTTTGGTGACTTGAAGTGTTGTGTGTTGGCCAAAGTTCAAAAATCAGAATTTGAATTTCAAAACCCTTTGCAAAACCCTGATTTCCAAATCCTGGATTTTATCCCTCTTGTTGCAATTCAAAAATTATTCAAAATTTGGGGTTGGTCCAAAAAGCAAAGTTGTAGATCTGTCAAAGAGAAACAACTTTGGTATTTACAAATTTTCAAGTTGCAGTACAAAATTTTGAGTTATTTCAAATTCAATCAAACTTCAGTTTTTGTTCCCTTTTTCAGTTTTCAAAATAAGTTCAAAAACTAATGAGTTTTCTGGAAAAGTGTATAATAGCAAAGTTGTAGGTTTTGATAAAAGGAACAACTTTCATGTTTTCAGATTTTCAAGTTCAGTTTGAAATCCAGAGTAAATTTGATTTGAAGCAAGTTTGAAAAAGTGTCCCCTTTACTGTTTTCAAATATTATTCAAAAACTATTTGGAATTTGAAAATGTTCATATTAACAAAGTTGTAGATCTCATTTTTCTGAACAACTTTGGTGTTTTGAGTTTTTGTCGCACAGTTCAAATTTTGGGAGAAATTTGCAAAATACAGCGAGCAGCCAAAGTCAACCCTAGACCTGCCTACTGTGATCTTCTCCGGTAGGGGGGGGGGCCCGGCCATGGCCAGCCGCCGGCGTCGCGCGTGCCGCACGCCTGGCTGCTCCCCACGCGACCTCGACCGCCGCCGCCGCTGTCCCCCGGTCTCCTCCGCCTCGTCCGCGCATGCGAGCGCTGACCCCGCAGTCGTCCCCCTGCCCCCACTGTCCCCAGTTCGTCGCCGCCGCATGGCCATCGCCGGCGAGCGCACGCCCTAGCGCCCGGCTGCACGCTCAACACCACCTCCGCCAGAGCGCAATCGAGTGCGTGCCTCCGCCGAGCTCATCCACACCACACCGAGGTCTCTACCGGCCCCTGGCCGCCCTATAAGAAGGCGCCGCCGGAGCCCGACCTCACTCACTCACCTTCGCCATCGTCGCCAGCTCACACCAGCGCCTCCCGAGATCTCAACCATCTAGCTCAGAAGCTCCGCAGTGTTCTTGTGCTGCTTCACCACCCTCCACCTCTATTTACCCTACCGCCCTCAATCGCCCGGCGTAGCTCGTCGTTGCCGTCTCCGCAAGAATCCGGCGAGCTCGGGTTTCGTGAAATTCGCCGTCTCTCCGCCTTGATCATCTCTCCCTCCGACCACCGCATCACCTTCCCTACTCCGTGCGACTCTAACCCAGTCATTGCGTCTCCGTTTGTTACACAGGGACGCCGGAACGCCAGTTCGCCGCCGTCCGTTCCGCCGACGACCCGCCGCCTCCGTCGACCTCCTAGCTCCGGTCATCCCCTCCGCCTCGCCACGCGTGCGTCTCGACTCGCCGGTGAGCTCCTGAACCTCTCCATGCCCTTGTTGGCCGCGAGCCCTGCCGTGGCCGGAACGACGTCTCGCCGCCGCGGGGTGACCGCCGGCGTCGGAGGAAGAAGAACGAACAGTGTCGTTTTCAATTTTTTCCAACACAGTTGAATAGTGTTTCAGATTTCATCTTTTTGTGTAATTTTCTGTGTTGATCCATAAAATCTGAAAATTTTGTGGTAGACTCTTTATGCTCTGAAGTATTTTATAAAAATATAAACTTGACTTTTCTGCAAAAATTTGAAAATGAAAAATCCCCCTTTTAATTGAAAAATGAAGGCTTTGGTGTTTTTTAGAGAGTGTTCTGTAGTTCCAAAAATCTTGAGATAAATTTTGCAAGTTAGTTGGGTCATGATGAGGCTCTGGTAAAATTTTGAAGTCATTTGGAACAAGTTGATTTTGAGCTTAATTTTAATTAAGAATAGTGCCTTTTGTTAATTAAATGTCTAGATTTAATTGAGCACCTTAATGGCCTCCAAAAATTATGAAATTTGTTTTGCCATATACTTGTACCCTAATGAACTTATGTGATTAATTTGGTAATTTTTGGAGCACCTTCATAAAATGACCTTTTAAATAAATTAAGAAAAATAGAAAAGGTGATTAGGGTTAGTTATAGGTGTTTGATGATGTGATCTTTGGATTGATTGATGTTCATAGACCCCTATCCTTTGGTCTATGATGTTTGTGATGCTATGTTTGGTTGATGCTTAGGATAGTTATGATAAAGTCAAGATAAATCAAATTTGCTTAGGGAGAAATAGTTACCTTTTATGCTCAACCTAGATTTCGATTATGCCTTGCTTAAGAGTAATCTAGAATCTGTAGTTTTGTCTTGCACCCTTAGTCCATGTCATCATTCTCATGAGCATTCATCATTGCATCCGTATAGTTGACGAAGAAGGACCTGAAGTCGAGGTAGCCGCCGAAGGATCTGTCCCCGAGGCAACCCCGAGCTCCGACATCTATACCTACCCCCCGACTCTGCTCTTTTTGCCGTCCAAGGCAAGCCCCGGTGCATTTAACCCTTACCTTGCTTTTATAAATGTTTTCCTTAAATGTTTTGAGTTAAATTATTGCATTAGGTTGATAGGAGTTGAGTGAAATCCTATCTGATGCATTATCCACCTTGACCAATGATACACCCGAAACCTGCTTTTCGAAACTATTGCAAAATGCTTAGCAATGCTATATGATAGATTTGCAATAAAAATGCCAATTTCAAAGTGTGATCACTTTAAGAATATTTATGGGAATTTCTGGTTTACTCCCACTATTGGCTAAGTATCTGATCCGTACCTAGTCAATGGGAAGGAGAGGTAGTCCTTGCGTACGGTGCCGTCATGTTGTAGTCCGGGACTCAACAGTTGACACCGACCGGGACAGGGTTGAAAAACTGACAGGACCTGTACTCTTGGGTTAGAGGCCCGAGGTGCTTGTCGCTGGCTGGAAAATTTAGGGACCACCTGTATGGGGGCCTGATTGACTAAGACTTGCAACTATTCACATACTACGGAAAGCTTCGGCTCCGAGGAATCCTTTATTGGACCGACACCGCGCACTGGGAGTGGAGAGATGGCGGAAGTAGCATGTACCCACGTGGTTAGAGGCCCGGATTGGAGTGGTGTACTGTACTTCCGGGTGGCGTAGGACCGGGCCCAATCTTGGAGAAATCGTGGTAGACGAGTTGGCATATGCAAGCTTGGGGGCTACATATGCAGTGTGGATAGGCCCTCAGCTGAGTATTATTTATCCGGATTAACGCTGCTCCTCGGTTATGGAGACTTAGTCACTGACTGTCAACAGGGAGTGGTTCTCAACTAGGACTGTTTTGGAAAGTAAAATGAATCAAGGATTATGATGGAACAAGGAATACCGAATCTTTCAAAATAAAAATAAGGTTTACCAAAAATGCTTTTCTGCAAAATACTTGAACTTGCTTAAGCCTTACCTTGACTACCCTAAGCCTGCATTCCTGAGTCTTCTCCCTTTTCTTTAGTCGGGTAAGTCTTGTTGAGTACTTTTGTACTCAGGGTTCTTTTACCCATGTTGCAGGTATGGCAGAACCCTCAGTATGCCTTGGTCCCTGCTGTGTGACTGTGGTTCAGGAAGAGCCGATGAGGCCGATGTGTGATTATCCACCCTTGGGCTGGGTGATGTATCTTTATCCTATAGTGTTGTCATTTGCTACCATGCCAACTCTCTCTATTTGAACTATGGTCTGTAATAACTTTACCTTAAGTTTATGTTGAACACTGGTTTGTAAAACTATTGTTATTTAAGTCTTCCGCTATTTACTCCGATGTTATTTGTCAAAATGCTCAAGAGATTGTAACTGAATTGTGAGATGATCCTGCGGACATCGGGCACTGATGTAGCCCAGTGGCGAACCCGGTCTTAACCCCTTGGCTGTACGGATCGACTGTCAGTGGTTGATAGTGATCGGTGGGCCATGGGATTAGGGCCGTTACGTCACAGTTTGCAATTATACCGTGATGAAAGATTATACAAATAGGTGTCTACAGCTTAGAAAATTTCCATCTTTACCATGATCATGTCATAAGCATCCCATTGATCATGCATATGCACTTCTACGTGTAGATCTCGTTTCGGAAGAACCTGATCCTCAGTGGGCTTCTCCTGAGTGTGTGCATCCTTCTGGATTTTCAGAATCTCCGGACTTCGCTGATCAACAAGCAAGCCCCGGACATTAAACCTATCCTTGTATTTTTATAAAGTTATTTATATCACTTGAGTTAATATGATGCATTAAGTGAATAGGAGTTGTGTGAACCCTATTTGATGCATTACCAACCTTGATGATTCCAATACTTAACCTTGATACCGTTTTATGAAAATACTTAGTATGCTTAGCCATGCTTTACTTACTTCATATAGTAGGTGCTTTTAAAATGGTTGCTATGTTAAGAAAATACTGAATCTTGAGACAACATGATAATTATAGTAACTTACATCAAGAATGGAGTCTTGTTGTAAGGTTACTCAATCTAGGACCTTATTGTTGTTGGCCTGCTGTGATTGAGACCTTTGAGTACAGCCCACATGCGGTGGTAAGCCTCGTCTATAGCTATTCCGATACTTGAGAACGGATAACCGCGTATTGGGAGTGGAGAGATGGCGGGAGTAGCGTGTACCCTACCCTCGGGGCTATGAGATAGTCGGGTTCAAGGTGTACTGTACTCTCGGGTGACGCTGGACCCGTTCTTGTATGGGAGGATCTATAGATAGGGTTGACGTATGCAAGATTAAGTTCTACATATGTCGTGTGGTACTGAATCCCCAGCTGGGTTTAAATGATTCGAATCGCCGTGTTTCCTCGGATATGGAACCTCAATCCACTGACCCGCACCGTAGTAATGAATGGATCTTTATGAAATGAGGATTAAAGATGTGGTATGCTTATGAAGGTTTGAGAATCCTTGGATAGTTATGGAAGTTATCTTGGGTTTTTAAAAATTTGAAAATAGGTTTTACTATTAGTAAGCTTTTATGCAAAAGAAATGTTTTGATCTTGCTAAAGCCTTACCTTGAATCCCTATAGCCTTCATACCTGAGTCTTCTCCTCTTTTCTAGACGGTTAAGTCTTGTTGAGTACTTTTGTACTCAAGGTTTGTTAACCTTTGTTGCAGGTGAGTTCATTGATCATCCTTTTGGTGGTCAATGTTTCTTCACTCTTGTGGAGGAGAGTGATGATGACTCTGATGTTTGACCTTGGGCAAGTAACAAAAATTGTGTGGTATATGTAATATAAAGTTCCGACCCTTTATGTATCAAATACTTATGGTTTGTAAACTTTTAAACTTAAGTTTCAATCTATATTGTATAACCTTTCCGCTTTTACTCTGATTTATCTTATCTATAAAACTGTTGTTGTAACTATGATGCTTGACGAGGGAATTCCTGAAAAGAATATACGTGGATGATTCGGGTTTCCCGAGGACACTCGACAGATCTCTTATGTTATTTAGAACTCGTGCAAGCCGATCAAAAGTCTTTGGGACAATGATGGATGCATGTGGACCACTTAACTTAGGAGGTTCTGCCACACGGACCGGGTTAATGATCTTTCACCTTAGCCGTTTCCAGATCCACAGAAGGCGACATGGAACGCGGCGTGGGCAAACCGCCGTTTTTCGATGGGACGAACTATGCGTATTGGAAGATACGCATGTCGGCCTATCTGCAGAGTTTAGGTGCTTCCATCTGGGATATTTGCAACTCTGCAGATTACGTGGTCTTGGCTGCTCGTGCTACTCAGCATCAGATTGATGAGCACGATGCCAATAGCCGAGCCTGTAATGCTCTTTTCTCATGTCTGAGCATGAGTGAGTTTGATCACGTTTCTCACCTCGCTACGGCTCTGGAGATTTGGGCTACCCTCAAGCGTTTCCATGAGGGAACCACTCAAGTCAAAACCCGTCTCTACGAGTTGTTCAAGCGAGAGTATGAGAACTTTCGACACATGCCTGGCGAGAGCATAGAAAGTTTATTCGCTTGCTTTTAGGTGATTGTCAACAGGATGAGGGCTAACAAGGAGTTGTTGCCTTTCGACGATCATGAGAGAGCTCTCAAGCTACTCCATACTCTTGATCGATCGGTGTGGGATTCCAAGGTTCAGGCGATCATCGAATCGCCTAACTATGAGACCCTCACGTGCGATGAGCTCTTCAGTAAGCTCAAGTCCTGTGAGATCGATGCCATGGCGAGGGCTTCTTATGAAAATCCTTCTGGCCCGTCAATGGCTTTGCTTTCTGTCTCTTCTGCTAACCCCTCTGGAGGATTTACACTTTCTTCTATCTTTTCTGTCACAGAGGAGCAGCTGGAGTCTTTGGGGGATGACGAGTTGGCTTTGCTTGCCAACCGGTTCTCGCGGTTCCACAACAATCGCATGAACCGTCGCCGCGGAGGAGGATGCTCGGGATGTTTCGAGTGCGGCGACCCCAACCACTTCATCGCCAATTGCCCGAAGAAGAACAAGCAGACCTTCAGCAAGGCGGATCATGGGCACAAGTATGACTTCGGCAAGCGCAAGGAGAAGTCCATCCCCGCGAAGCACAAGCGAAAGGGCGGCTACAACAAGGAGTACATCAAGACGAAGTACTTGGAGAAGGCCCAGGCTGAGCAGCGTGCGTTCTTCGCCACGCTCAGCGACGTCGATGACTTGAATGACGACTCCGCTTCCTCAAGCGATGACATGTCCAAGAAGAAGAAGAGGATCGAGGTCAAGCTCAATGGCCTTTGCTTCTTCACCGACGACGAGGGCTTCTGCACCATGGCCCTCGGCAAGGAAGTCGACGGCAAGCTGGAGGAGATCCCTCGGAACGACGACAACGACGACGACACCTGCCAGGTATCTCTGACCCCCGATGAGCTTTCTGCTGAGGTCGAGAAACTTACTGCCGCTCTCGTTAGTCAAGATAAGCTGCTTAGGCGTGCTGCTAGAGAGCGTAAGGAGTTTAGGTAGAAGTGGGAGGACACGATGAAGGATCTTGAGTTTGCCAAGTCCAGCGTGGTCGTTTCTGAGGAGGTTGAGTGTGAGATGTGCACCCGGCACATGACTGACCTTCTCACTTTGAGAGGTAAGTATGTTGCATTGGTAGGAGAGGTGGATGAGCTGAAGGCTAGATCCTCACTGTTGGGTGCGTGCAAGTCTTCTGTTGGCTTGCAAACCGAGTTGGCAGAGAAGAATGCCAAGATTGTGTCTCTTGAGAAGGCCAGCTCGGGTAGCACTTGTGCGTCTAGGTGCATTCTTTGTGAGGGTTTGGAGATGGAGATTGCGAATGTGAAGCATGACAAGATGCAAACCGAGGAGGAAAACACATACCTTCAGACCATCTTGTCATGGGTGTCTAGTGGTGAGCCGCAACTTGGGATGATGATCTCCCAGTTTAAGCGTGCTGCTGGAGGTCCTGGTGTAGGTTTTGCTCCGGGTGTTGATGTTTCTTCTTTTGGGAAGATTGGAGAGTCGAGTGGTCTGAACCCGTGTGAGAAGCCCAACTCCACCACTACTCCCAAGCTTACCAAGATTCCACCCAAAGAGCCTCTCAAGCCTAACACCAAGGATGGGGTGTTTGTTGAACCTCCCAGAGCTCTGCCCAAGAACAATCATGGGCTCCAAAACCAAACAACCACCTCAAAAACAAGCTAGACACTATGCCACCTATCCAGGAGAAGCTTATGCCACAGAAGGGCAAAGTGATCCACACCCACTACCATGAGTCCACCAACAACCCCCTATGAGAGCGGTGAGGTACCATTGTGAGCACTGTGGGAGAGATGGACACTTGAGTGAGTTTTGCTTTCGGCGCAAGAGAGAGGCGCACCGCGCAAAGGAGATGAACAACACGGACATGTACCATCCTTTCCATGATGTAAATGTGCCAAATGTTCAGAGGCGTGCTGCTAGGCCTAGAGGTCCAAAACCTCAAGTTCCTAGGCCTAGGCCGCGAGGAGGTCGTGCCCGGCGGGAGCCTGCACTTGTACGCTATGGACCCCGTGGCGGTGGCTTTGTAGTTGAGCGTTTCCCTCCACCGCGTTTTGAGTATCGCGGTGAGCGCTCCTTTCCCAGCGGACCACGTTTTCCTCAGCGTGGTGATCGCTTTCCCCGTAGGCGTGCTAGGAATGGTTTTTCTGCTAACCATTTTTTGAGCACCCAACACTGGTATTCTCCCTACTTCACTAACCCCAGTGTTGGACCGTATGCTCACCCTATGTCTTTTTATTGATGTAGGTAAAACGATTGGAGAACGTTTGGTTGGTGGATTTCGGGTGTTCGAGGCACATGACCGGAAATGCCAAGTGGTTCTCCAGTCTTAGTCCAGTTGCCGGAAAGGAGTTTATCACCTTCGGCGATAATAGCAAAGGTAAATTGTTGTCTCGTGGGTCGGTGCGAGTTAATGAGCACTTTGTGTTGCGCGATGTTGCTCTTGTTTCTAACTTGCATTTTAACCTTCTTTCTGTTTCGCAACTCTTTGATAATGACTATGAGATTCGTTTTAAACCGAATCTCAGTCGTATTTTGGATCCTCAGGGCAATCTTGTGTGTTTGATTTCGCCCTTTGGAAAAGTCTTTCGTGTGAATTTCTCGGAGTCTTTTGGCATTTCTCGTTGTCTTGTGGCTGGACCTTCCTCTCTGATCTTTGGAAGTGGCATAGGAGACTTGGACATTTGAGCTTCGACTTGCTTGCAAGGCTTAGTTCACTTGGCCTAATCCGAGGATTGCCCAAGTTATCCATGGAGAAGGATCTTGTTTGCCACTCTTGTAGACATGGGAAGATGGTTGCCGCTCCTCACCATCCAGTGACTCAGGTCATGACTAAGCGCCCTGGAGAGCTTCTGCACATGGACCTTGTTAGTCCGGCTCGGGTGAGCTCGGTTGGGGGGAAGTGGTATGTGCTTGTTGTTATTGACGATTTTTCGAGATATTCGTGGGTCTTCTTTTTAGCTGAGAAGACCGAGACTTTCTCCTTTGATCGCAATCTGATTTTGCGTCTTCAGAACGAGTTCCCTTTGAACTTGATGCGAGCTATTAGGAGTGATAATGGTTCCGAATTCAAGAATTCAGATTTTGAGAAGTTTTGTAACTCTCTGGGATTAGAGAATCAGTTTTCTTCCCCCTACACACTGCCATAAAATGGTGTTGTAGAGAGGAAGAATCGGACCCTTGTAGAGATGGCCAGGACGATGCTCGATGAGCGTAGGACTCCTAGGCGATATTGGGCCGAAGCCATGAGCACTGCATGCTACATTTCCAATCGCATTTTTCTCTGAGCTTTCTTGAAAAAAACTTCTTATGAGTTGCGTTTTGGAAAACTGCCCAAGGTGAGTTATTTTAGAGTCTTTGGTTGCCACTATTTTATACTTAAGAAAGGCAACCTGGACAAATTTGAGTCTCGTTCTTCTAACAGTGTGTTTTTGGGTTATGGCACTCATAGTCGCGCATATCGGGTACTTAACCTTGACACTAACCGAGTCATGGAGACATCAGATGTCACCTTCGACGAGACCATGGTTTGTCCTTCTTCTCGTTTTGAGCGTGCAGGTGATCATGAGGTTGGCAAGCCTCTTTTTGATGATGAGGAAGAGGGTGCTGAAGGGATGGACAACCCAGCACCACCTCCACCTGCTGTGCCGCAAAGAGTGGCTTCTACTACGACTCACGGCCCCGATCCCTCTTCTTCTCTGACTTGGGGCCGTGGGATCCGCCACCTCGAGCGGTACCCTTTGCACCCGAGGAGGTGCCAGCTGCTGTTGAGGGGGAGGCTACATCAGTTCGGGAGGCGCCACGACACATCCAGCGCCAACCCCTGCCTCAACAGATGATCGGTAGCATCGGCGAACGTGTCACTAGGTCAAGGTCACAACAAATCTCTCACTTTGCTCATTCTGCATTTGTTGCTGATTTTGAACCTTGAGATGTTGGACACGCTTTATCTGATGCAGATTGGGTAAATGCCATGCATGAGGAGTTAGAAAATTTGAAAGAAATCGGGTTTGGGTTCTTGTTCCTCCTCCTCCTGAGTGTCACCCTATTGGGACAAAATGGGTTTTCAATAACAAACAAGGTGAGGATGGCCATGTTATGAGAAACAAGGCCAGACTAGTAGCCCAGGGTATAGTCAGAAGGAGGGGATAGACTATGAGGAGACTTTTGCTCCTGTAGCTCGTTTGGAGGCAATTAGGATACTCTTGGCTTTTGCTGCATCCAAAGGGTAAACTTTTTCAAATGGATGTCAAGAGTGCCTTCTTAAACGGCTACATAGAAGAGAAGTGTATGTGAGACAACCCCACGGTTTTGAAAATCCCAAGTTTCCAAACCATGTTTTTAAACTTCACAAAGCTTTATATGGTTTGAAACAAGCCCCTAGAGCCTGGTATGATAGGTTGAAAACCTTTTTGCTTGGAAAGGGCTTTAAAATGGGATGTGTGGATAAAACGCTTTTTTCTCCTCAGCAAGGCAATGACACTCTCTTGGTTCAGATTTACGTGGATGATATCATTTTCGGTGGTTCTTCTCACGCTTTGGTTGCCAAGTTTGCAGACACTATGAGCAGGGATTTTGAGATGAGCATGATGGGCGAGTTGACGTTTTTCCTCAGGTTGCAAATCAAGCAATTCCGAGAGGGGACATTCGTGCACCAGGGCAAGTACACCAAGGACATCCTGAAGAAGTTCGACATGGGTGAGGCCAAGCCTCTTCCAACACCCATGCCAACCACGGCGGCCCTAGATGCGGATATGGATGGAGAAGCAGTGGACCAGAAGGAGTACCGGAGTATGATCGGGTCGCTGCTATACCTGACGGCGACACGCCCGGACATCCAGTTTGCGGTGTGTCTGTGCGCGCGATTTCAGTTGTCGCCGCGCACTTCGTACCGTCAGGCGGTCAAGCGCATTATGAGGTACTTATGCTTCACTCCTGAGTTTGGGATTTGGTATTCTGCTTCTTCCACCCTCTCCTTTTGCGGTTTTTCGGATGTTGATTTTGCTGGTTGTCGGATTGAGCGCAAGTCCACTTTTGGGACTTTCCAGTTTATTGGTTCTTCTCTTGTATCGTGGTCTTCTCGCAAGCAGTCTAGTGTCGCCCAGTCTACCACGGAGGCTGAGTATGTTGCTGCGGCTAGCTGTTGTTCCCAGTTGCTTTGGATGATGGCCACTTTGTGTGATTTTGGTCTTAGCTTTTCCCGTGTTCCTTTGCTTTGTGACAGCACGAGTGCTATTAGCGTTGCTAAGAACCCCGTGCTGCACTCTAAGACCAAACACATTGATGTGCGCTTTCATTTTCTGAGAGACCACTATGAGAAGGGTGATATTGACCTTCGCCATGTCGATACTCATCATCAGTTGGCTGATATTTTCACCAAGCCTTTGGACCAATCGACTTTTGCTAGGTTGAGAGGTGAGCTTGGTGTGTGTTTTCCCCTTTTAGATGGGGAAACATTTTGGTTCTTGTATCATAAACTGACCTTTTGTTTTTCAATTGGTTTCTTCTTGCATCTTCTGCATTTCATCTACATATTTACATTCAGAGCTTCATGTATATAATCTTTAGAATGTGACTATGCTCTGTGCAGTAATGCTCCGATGCTTTACTTGTAGCTTATGCTCTTTCTGATCACTAATGCATGTTGTGAGCTGAGCTATTTTTGAATGGTGAATCTGCTTAATGTACATAAAACTTGAAACTGTTCACCATTGAGATATGCAACTAGCATGTGTAGAATGTGTTGAAATCACTTGTGCTTCTCATATATGCTAGGTTGCTATGTCTCTAGTTCTGAGTCATTCACTTGCTTGGTATGTTCATATTCTGCTGCTTAATTTGAACCAAGTTAAGTGAATTGGAAAGATCGAGATGGGATTGCTTATCAGCACATCACAGTTTCGAGACTGTTTCTCAATTGCACTTTGAGTTAAACTTGAGTTGTGTAAAGTATACCGAAACTGTTGCTTTAAGTTTCTGATTGCTTCTACATAGGCTTCGCACAGTTGAAAAGTTAGGCAATGACAAGCTTTCAACCTCTCGCAATCACATGCTAAAATTTGAACTTGTGTATTTTAACCGCTGTAACTCCGATAAAATTTGGCTACACAAGTCTATGTTTCATTCTATAGCATGATGGTTGACCTGTGCTAGGGGTAGTTCACCTTGTATACATGTTTAGCACTTGTTTGACTTCCTGTCTATACATGTTTGGTGCTATTTTGATGGTGAATGCTTTTGGCTAAAACTGCTCACTTTGCTCACATGTTCATATTCGTATTTGGTGATCAGTTTGAGCCTTTGCTGGCATATATGTGCTTTGTTATGTCATTGAGCTATACTTTGTAGAGCATCTTTGCATTTCTCATTGACTATATTCCTGAAGCTGCTAACTTGCATTTGACTCATATGCATTTTGGAAGGGGAGAAACGAGCTTGGTGGTGCATTTTTCTTTGCTTGATGGTGCATTTTCAACTAAGGGGGAGAAATTGCAAATCATATGTTCTCCGTGTGTTCAACTAAGGGGGAGAAAACATTTTCAAAATCTTGTGCTTTCCGATTTGAACTCAAGGGGAGATTTCTTGGTTGTGTGCACTTCTTGAGGGGGAGTTTTCGAGCTGGTAACAGTTGTTTCGGAGCATATTTTGGTAGCTAGTTGTGTTGAGCCTTTGCCTCTTTCTTGAGGAACTAGCATCTTTGCTGTTATGCTCTTCAGTTGGTATCAAGCTTTCTTCGTTTGGTATCGAGCTTTCTCGCTAGCGGTGTTGAGCCCGTTCTGCCTCTTCTTGAGGGCTAGCTCTGTTTTGCTTGATTTTCAGTTGATTTTCCAATTGGTGTCAAGCTTTCCCGCTAGCGGTGTTGAGCCTGTTCTACCTCTTCTTGAGGGCTAGCTTTGCTTTGCTTGGTTGCGTCAAGCCATTGCCCATGTCTTTGGGAACCAAGTTGTTTTGCTCCTTCCACTTGACCTTCTTCGACTTTGCTATGCTTTTGGGTCATTTGGTCGAGTTCTCTCTCTTTCTTCTTTCCTACCTCTATTCCTTTATGTTTGTGTTGGTAGTTGACAATGCACTCATCAAGGGGGAGATTTCGGATACATGGGTGTATGCCGAGTCTCTGAGTGATGAGTGATTGTCAACTAGGATAATGCGCACGTTCTTTGGCTTGTGTTGTGCAGGTGTCGAGCACGAATACAGTGATCAGAGGCAAGGTGAAGGTCAAGTAGAGACGTGCCGTGTCGATGGACCGAGAGTGGCGAAGGGCGGACGTGAGGCTTGGACTGAGGGACCGGTGGCCCGAGGATCCGCTGTGGTGGCTGGCAGCCTGGGACAGCGACGAGCGAAGACTTGCGGGCACAGTGTTCCTTGGGTCAAGGACCTGGGGACACGTGTCAGTGGACGGGGTGCATGGGCGGTGCATCCCCTCTACGGCTCGGTTTGGTGGTTGAGCCACAGAAAAACCACCGAGTGGATGGTTTCCAGGTTTGGGCCTCAAAACCTAGGCGCTGATGGTTTCTGAGTTTGGGCCACAAAACTCGGGCTGAGGACGGTTTCCAGGTTTGGGCCTCAAAACCTGGGTGCTGCGGGTTTCTGAGTTTGGGCCACAAAACTCAGGCGATGGACGGCTGGTTTCCCGGTTTGGGCCTCAAAACCAGGGGTTGGTCATGAAAGCTGGTTTCCCGGTTTGGGCCTCAAAACCGGGGGCGAAGTCTGGGAAAAGGAAGAGCAGAGCGGTGGCGACACGTGGCGGCAATCGGTGAGGTTGCGTCGAGGCAATGCTACCAGTTGTGCGGGCGTGGCCGTCGGATCACCAGCATCTTCGAGTTGGTCCAGAATAACCCTAGGGTTTAGATGGTTCACTCTGTAATTAGAGAGGGGTAAAGTAGGAATTAGAATTAGGATAAGTGGAGGGAGACACCCTCCTCCCATTCTATCCCAGTCAATTTTGCTCTTTGCCTTCTAGGTTTTCCTCCTCTCCCTCTCCCCTGCTGTAGCAAACTGAGATCCACAGAGAAGAGAACAATTCCTCTATGCCCGTGAGATTTTCGAGGAAGTGAGACCGTAATCTCACTGTTGTAGCATGTGGTAGCCACACGGTTGCAAATTCGTGGTTGTCATTCGCGTTTTGTTTGTGTTCTTCGCGGATTGTTTTTCTCCACGTTTTTCCCGTCGATCGATCTCTTTGTTCGTTGCGTCTTTTGCAAATCTGTTTGAACAGAGATGTTCTAGATCATGAGGCACTTCTTTCCACCGAAGGAATTCACCTCTAATCTCACAAGCTAGTAGATCGGTCGATTTTCGTTTTGGGTCAAGTTTTCTTCCTTTCCCTCGAATTTCTTCGATTCATCAATTTGGAGATAGGTTTGAGCCATGATCTCTTAGAGATAGCTCACTATCCTCCTTGTGACTCATCTCTCCAAGTTTGAACCCTAGAGGTTTCGTTTTTGGAGAGTTTGAATCAAATCGGTGGAGGAACAGCAGATTTTCGGGGTGACCGGACGCTCACTGTTCAATGACCGGACGCTCCCTGTGAGTCCGGTCGTTGAACATGCAATCTGTGTCCCTATCACGACTTGACCGGAAGCACGTCTTGAATGTGACCGGACGCGACCCTTCTACTGTTCACGGTTGTTGTCTGTGTCGACCGAACGCTCTGTTGGTGACCGGACTCTTCTCTCTAGTGGGTCCGGTCGCGAACAGTAAGGTCCCAAATCAGCTTTTGACTGACCGGACGCGTCCGGTGCCTGTTGACCGGACGCACCAGTGAGTCTGGTCAGTAGAACTTTGCGTAGTCTCGTCCGCAGTTTGTTCGTTCATTGTTGAATTTGGTTTCCGTCTTTTGCGATGGTTTTCTAGGGGTGTATTGTGTCCCGCTGTGCTTCTCGGAGGCATCCACCCTACATCTAGGGTCGTGGACACTTGCAAGCTCTAGGTTTGGTCTTCGGGTTGATTTTTGGGACAGAGGCAACAAGTTTCCGGTAGGAAAATTTGGAGCTCCCATTCACCCCCCTTCTGGTCACTTTCTGGTAGCACTTTTGGTCCTTCATTTTTACACTGGCCTGAGTTCGTCAAGTGAAACTGATGATGCGAAAGAGGGGTTTTATCGCGTTGCTCGTTCTTTGGGTGCAGCCTCAGACGCCCAACTTGCATGCCGAATTGACTATCGTCGAGCAGGAGTTCTTCCCGACGGAAGTGAGGAGGCCGCTAAGTTTGTGGAGTTTTCTCAGAAAGCTTTCGTCGCGCCGGAGATTGAAAGGGATCTCCTTAACGTCAACAGCGCGAAGCTCAGCGACGTGCTGTCGTTTCATCTGGCTAGCGTAAGTGTCCGGTTTCGTCATAGGTTTCGCCGGTCTTTCCCTTTTGTTTTCTTTTTAACTTTTTTCCCTTGACTTTGTTTTATGCTTTTCGCAGGCTACAGTCATCGCCCGCAGTCAGGGCAATCAAAGTGACCTTTACATTCGCAAGGTTGAATGGGAGAAGCAAGATCTTGAGACCCAAGTGAAGAAGCTTACCGTCGATCTGGAGTCACAAGCAAAAAAGGCTGAGGATGAGCGCACCTCCCGGAAGGCAAGCCAGCTGGAGGCTGAAAATCTGAAGAGGGAGATTTCGCAGCTGCGAACTGCCCAGGCCAATAGGGATAAGGTACTTTTGACTTCTGCTGGGGAGGCAGTGTCTCGCTTTCGCGAGTGCCTCCGCAACATTTGCGTCGAAACCGAAAGCCCCTCTGGTAGTAACGTCGATAGCTTTATCGACTGGATTCGCTCTGAGATGGAGTCGCTGGAAGGGCACATGGCCCTCGGCCGAGACTATGCTGCGGTCACGGGCATCAAGCCGATTGGCCATAGCCTTGTTGATGCCGGCTGCTCCCATATCTCGGATCTTCCGGTCAAGGTGGTGGATTATTACTGGCGAACCCCTGAGGCGGCTAAGGTTCTTGGCAAGAGATTTTTTGACGAATTCTGGCTGGGGGGTGGTAATGACATGTCCCTTATGTAGTCCGCCATGGGTCGTGGCAAGGTAAATTCGAATGGTTGTTTTCCCTTTTGTTACTACTTCTTCCAACCTGTGGCATGGGTGATGCCTCTTCTGAGTTGCCCCTTTTGATGCAGACTCCGGAGGAGAAAGCTCATATCAAGAAGGTGTTTACCGACTTCTTCTCCGAGCGGAGGGCGCGCGAGGCCGAGCCAGATGATGAAGTGAGCCCCCATCGTGCGAATGAGGAGATCCCTGAAAGCTCGGCTGCTGCTGCCTCTCGTGACGAAGACATTCCCCAAGATGCGGTAGATGGGTGAATAGGGCATGCTTTTATATGCATTGGTTGTACCCGCAAGAATTGTTGTCATGTGTGACTTTTGAACTTAAGCTGGAATATTGTATTGAATAGGACGCGGATGCGGGAACGCCGGACGTTCTCGACATTTGCCGGCTAATGATTAGATCCGGCGATCTTTGTGTCGGAGGTGACTTGTGGAGGAGCTTTCGCTCTAGGTTTCCGACGGCGTCACTTTCGTCTTACTTGAGTAAACGCGCGAAGAAGATTAAGCGCACGGAGGAGCATTTGCGTGCCTTTTATGAGAATTTTGACGGACGCGAGCTTGAGGCGAGGCGGAGGAGGCGCGAAGCTTCGCGCGTGCCGCCAACTTTTGGAGGCGCCCCGTTTGTTAAGGTGGAGCCCGAAGACGCCGCCTTTTCGCCAGATGAACGTCGATATAGCATTCTCCTTGGGTCGCGGAAGTAGATCGCGAGCTTGGTCATATTGTACAAACTTGCTTGAAATAAAAAGTAAGGGAGTGGGTTGCTGGAACTATATCTTTTCGGTGTTTTTGCTTTTTGAAAACACGGCCTCTATACTTTCGTTCATCTGGCTTGTGAGTAATACATGGCCGGGGATAGCCGGATAACTTCTCCCCACGCCCTTAGCCGCGTGGTGGTGGCTTCCACGCGATTGAACTTTCTAATGCAAACCCGTCAGTCGATAGCAAGGGCACGCCCGCCCCCACACACTTAGGCGAGGGGTGGTATCATTCGCGCGAGGGTGCTTTCGTTGCGAGCCCCTCGGCCGGTAGCAAAGACGCGCCCGTCCCCACACGCTCGGGCGAGGGGCGGTAGCATTCGTGCGAGGGTGCTTTCATTGCGAGCACCTCGGCCGGTAGCAAAGACGTCCCCGCCCCCCCAAACTTAGGCGAGGGGTGGTAGCATTCGCATGAGGCTGCTTTCGTTGTGAGCCCCTCGGCCGGTAGCAAAGACGCGCCCGCCCCGACACACTTAGGCGAGGGCGGTAGCATTTGCGCGAGGGTGCTTTCGCTGCGAGCCCCTCGGCCGGTAGCAAAGACGCGCCCGCCCCCACACACTTCGGTGAGGGGCGGTAGCTTTCGCACGAAGGTGCTTTCGTTGTGAGCCCCTCGACCAGTAGCAAAGACGCGCCCGCCCCCACACACTTAGGCGAGGGGCGGTAGCTTTCGCGCGAAGGTTCTTTCGTTGCGAGCCCCTCGGCCGGTAGCAAAGACGCGCCCGCCCCCACACACTTAGGCGAGGGGCGGTAGTATTCGCGCGAGGGTGCTTTCGTTGTGAGCCCCTCGGCCGGTAGCAAAGACGCGCCCACCCCACACACTTGGGTGAGGGGCGGTAGCTTTCGCGCGAAGGTGCTTTCGTTGCGAGCCCCTCGGCCGGTAGCAAAGACGCGCCCGCCCCCACACACTTCGGCGAGGGGCGGTAGCTTTCGCACGAAGGTGCTTTCGTTGCGAGCCCCTCGACCAGTAGCAAAGACGCGCCCGCCCCCACACACTTAGGCGAGGGGCGGTAGCTTTCGCGCGAAGGTTATTTCGTTGCGAGCCCCTCGGCCGGTAGCAAAGACGCGCCCGCCCCCACACACTTAGGCGAGGGGCGGTAGCTTTCGCGCGAAGGTGCTTTCGTTGCGAGCCCCTCGGCCGGTAGCAAAGACGTGCCCGCCCACACACACTTAGGCGAGGGGCGGTAGCTTTTGCGCGAGGGCGCTTTCGTTGCTAGCGGCTCGGCTGATATCAAAGGCGTGCTCGCCCCCACACACTTAGGCGAGGGGCGGTAGCTTTCGCGCCAGGGCGCTTTCGTTGCTAGCCCTCGCCCGGTAGCAAAGACACGCGATCCTACGCCAGTGGTTTGTTGTACTTGAAATCCTGGTCAAGAAAAGCGATTTGATGAGTGCGACGGGTTGGGGTTACAACCGGCTATATCTGTGATATTGCCCTTGCTGTCATCCGGCAGCGTGCTTGCTTTTGTTCGTCTTCTAGCTGAAGTTTGAGATGATCTTGCCACTCGGTAAGGCTTCCGCCTAAAGCTACTTGATTAAAGACGTTGTCTAAATGCGATGCCGATGACACAATCATCAAAGCGAAGCAGCGGTTCCTGATGCTTCCTATTCACACTTTGCCTCTTGTGTGGGCTTTTCGGGAGACACTTGAAAGGATTTGGCGGCTTTGGATGGTTGGGTGGCTTGCACTTTGGTGTCTATTTATATTGCCCTGCCTATGTGGTAAGGGGACTCTGCCTTTATTACTTTGAATGTACTTGGCGGTTTGCGAGGTCGCTGCAGCCGGTAGGTTTTTGGTAGGTGAAATTGTTAAGATGGCGTTTAAATTTTACACCGACTGAAGACTGCTAGTAGTCCTTGCTGTCGCACCGCGAGGGTTGCTCAGCTTGACCTTTTTTACCATCCTCCCATTTTGCTGGAGGGTCGGTTTGTAGTGCCCGTAGGCTTTCGTTTTGCCCTCGTTTTGTAGTAGGGTCGGTTTTGCATTGCCCGCAGGCTTTCGTTCTGCCCTCTCGTTTTGTTGGAGGGTCGGTTTTGTACTGCCCGTAGGCTTTTGTTCTGCCCTCTCGTTTTGTTGGAGGGTCAGTTTTGATATTGCTCGCAGGCTTTCGTTTCGCCCTCTCGTTTTGCTGGAGGGTCGGTTTTTTATTGCTCGGAGGCTTTCGTTCCGCCATCTCGTTTTGTTGGATGGTCGGTTTTATATTGCCCGCAGGCTTTTGAGATTATCGGCGGCTGTGGAGGACTTCTTTCGTCCAGCAAACCGACATTCTCGTTCATCACATCGGACTCACGAATGTCTCAACCTTATGTTTGGTTGACTTTGTCCTTTGGTGTGTCGCACATTGTTTTTTGGGGATTTATGAGTGCTTTCATATTGTAGCGGTTACATTCCGCTGCCTCGTTAAAAAACCTCACAACCCGAAGAAGGGCTTCCCCAACAAGGAAAAAGAGTGCAGTCGATTTTGATTACAAAAGGTGAAAAGGAAAACTTATATCAGAGTTGCAAAAAACACGGATTATGGGTAAAAGCGGCGTAGGTTGCTTGCGTTCCAGGTGTGGGCTGATTCTTCGCCCTTGTCATTCAGCAGCCGGAATACACCGGGTGCCGCCATGCTTGCCACGATGAAGGGGCCCTGCCATTGTAACTGTAGCTTGCCTTGCTTGTCTGGTTGCTGAATGGTGATCATGTCACCGGGCTTGATGTCCTTCCAGACTACGCTTTGGTCCCTGTGGTGTTTTTTTTCCGCATGATACTTTTCGAGGTTATTTGCTGCGTGCAGCCATACCTCCTCGATGGTGTCTAGCTCGAGGTGCCTTTGTTCCTGAGTTGCTGGTGCCATTTCATTCCGAAAGGAACCTAGCTATACCTCTTCTGGGGTGACTGCTTCCTCGCCGTATAATAAGTGAAATGGAGTGAAGCCGGTAGCCCTGGAGCACGAAATGTTGTGTCCCCATACAACTGTTGTTAGGGTGTTGGCCCATTTGCCTTTCGGCGAGTCGTATAGAGTTTTTGAAATCGCCGAAAATCTTAGCCCATTCGCTCTTTCTACAGCTCCATTTGCTTGCGGATAGTTTACTTAGGCGAAATTGAGCTTGATGTTGAGTTCGTCGCAGAAACTCCTGAATTCAGCACAGTCGAACTGCTTTCCATTGTCACAAGTGATGAAAGAGGGAACGCCGAAGCGACAGATTATCCTCTGCCAAACAAACTTGGTTAAGGAGGTGGAAGTTATGCTTGCAAGAGCTTTCGCCTCTATCCACTTACTGAAATATTCAAGGGCTACTGCTGCGAATCGCAAGTTGCCCGGAGCAGCTGGTAGCGGTCCGACTATATCAATGCCCCATCTTTGCAAGGGCCAGGTTGGAATTACCGGCGCGGTTTCGTTCGCCGGGGCTTTCTGGTTTTTGGCGAACATCTGGCAGCCTTTGCAACATTTGACCAGTTCTCTGGCATCTGAGGTGGCAGAAGTCCAATAGAATCCTTGCCTCATTGCTCTATGTGCTATTTCGTGAGGTCCCCTGTGCGCTCCGCACATTCTGGCGTGCATTTCTTTGAGTAACTGAATGCCCTCTTGCCTACTTATGCATTTCAAGAGGGGGGCTACTATCCCATTTTTGAATAGCTGCTCCCCGATGATTGAGTAGCCTTTCGCTCTACTGGCCATCCTTTCGGTGTCATTTCTAGACTCTGGCTCGTATGTTCCGACCAAGTAGGCGAATATCTGCGACCTCCAGTCATCACTGCCGATAGTGTATACCAAACTTGGGTGGTCTTCCTCTTCTTTTACGGCTTTGGCCGAGAGGACCTAGTAAAACACATCTTGTGGTAATGGCAGATTTTGAGCCGCGGCTTTGGCCAATCCGTCTGCCTCTGTGTTTTCGGCTCTTGGAATGTGGCGTAGAGTGAAACCCGTGAAATATTTCTCCATTCTTTAGATCACTGCTAAATACTTGGCTAGTTCTGGCTCTCTTGTTGTAAATTCCTTTTTGGCATGGCCGACAACCATGTTCACACTAGTTATCTATCACAATTAAAGGACAAATAAAGATGAAAAGGGTATGAATTCAATCACCAACAAAGGATTAGGGTTTTAATTGACAATATTCCAAGAGTTTTGGTGAATTGTGATTCTATAGGGACTAAACCAGGAAATCAACACTGATAGCTTCCCTTAGAAGGAAACCAACGGGAGATAACTCCACCGCCACGTCAGGAAGTTTCTAGAAGACTCCAGAGGACACCAGAAGACACCACGAGGCGAGGCACCACGGGACCC
Source organism: Coix lacryma-jobi var. lacryma-jobi (assembly GCA_009763385.1). Classification (NCBI taxonomy): domain Eukaryota; kingdom Viridiplantae; phylum Streptophyta; class Magnoliopsida; order Poales; family Poaceae; genus Coix; species Coix lacryma-jobi. The sequence continues at coordinate 47,194,585 of CM019831.1, forward strand.
TGACCTGTGGGACCAACCGGTCCCCTAGACCCACCGGTTGGTCTGGTCCAGGGCCCCCACGTCTCCTCCTTCCGGAATCTTCCTCCACCGACCTCCAGGATGCATCTCGGCCGTACCTTAAGTCGTTTTGATCCAATGGCCACGGTTCATCGCTCAGGGCTATATAAGCAGCCCTAGACCCCCGTCTGCAGAGCATCTATCAGATCTCAAGTCATTAGAAGAGGAGGAGGATCAATCAGAAACCCTAATTTCCTTAGAGCCACATCAATTTAGGCATAGCTAGATAGAATTAGAATTAGAAGAGGCAAGCTTCGCTTGGATTCTGGATCTAGTCGCGAGAAGGCTCGGTAAACCCAAGATCTTCTCTCTTGTATCAACATTATGGATCTAATTATGTTTCTAGTTCATAATTGTTCTTCTAGTTCTTCGTTGTTCTTCATTGTTCATGTTCCAGTTCTAGTTCATTGTCTAGTTCATCTTCTAGTTCTTAATCTAGTTCTAGTTCGTGTTCTAGTTCATACTCTAGTTCATTTATGTGTTTTAGTTCATCATACTGTTCACCATTGTGTGCTAGTTCATAATAGTTTAGATATAATTGATATGACTAAGACATTAATTACTATATTCTTAATTATACTGCTTGTAGTATGCTTTGATTATATATTTGGCATAGATAGATTATTATCATGTTTATACTCATGTTCGTATAGCGCTCATCTTAAAGTACAGCGGGTGGGTGATAAATGTTGTGTAGGTGTGGTGCCTATACACTATTTATCTGCGAATGTGTCCTATGTTCCGAATAGAGTGGTAGATCGCGGGTGTGATATTCCTGTTGAGTCCTTTGTATTCCACCTCCCGAATGTAGTGTTCAGTATGGCTCAGTTAACTCATGGTTTAGGGGTTACTCTGTTGGGCACCTTTACCATGGAGTTGCCTCTTGAATATGAATATGGGATAACCTAGCCAACGATTGCCAAATATAATTGCACTAATCAATGTATATTATGACTTATAATTAGAATAACTTAAAAATACTTCTTTATAATGTCTATTCTAATCTGCATGCCTTGTCTAAGTTGAAATGCTCTAAGGACTATCATAGATTGATCTTTTATCATTTATAGTGTACCTCATTATTGTGACTGATCCCTGTTTAGGATAAAGGAGTATGTTCTTACTTTGTTCTCAATTCTCCTATCACATGTGTAGAGTAGCTCTTGTCCTTATTTATCTCACTTCATTCCTAGTGCTAAATAAAATAACGATACTTGGAACATCTCTGGGTAAAATGCTTCTACAACGGGTGTATTTATCTGTGCGCTTGCAGGTAAATATTTATCTTTAAGTTAGTGCCATGATATAATCACATTGCTAGTTTCATGTTGGGGATGACAACTTGACGTTAAGTGATGCTAGCAGTGTCCCGTACACTTCTTAGTGCCTTCACTAGGTTATTGTTTATGAAGTCTATCTTAGAGTGATTCCATTAAGGAGTGTCAACAAGCATTTTTGGCGCCGTTGCCGGGGAATGAATGAGTAATTAAGGTCGGTAGCTAGAATACATTTTCAAGATCTAGGAGAACTCTTACACATGTGATAATTGAGATATATTATTCAGCCTTTATCCAAACAGGCCCACCCTGGCTTTTGTATAGTTTTGATCTTATGCAGGGTGAGGTGTATGACTGGTTTTGAACTTCCAACAAACTACATTGCTGGTCTAGAGGCTTTGCTCAAGCCTCAAGATCCATTCAACCACTTTGTTATGAATCAACCACATAAGGTATAGACAATTGTTGTCACTTTGACTTTCCGACAAACTCCCACAAGGATCGATGAAGGTCAACGTTACAAGTTTTCAAGCACGTGATGAGTGACAATACCAGACGTTGTACCACTCACAATTCCATTGTGAATCATGGTAAGTTTAATCGAGGTGAGTCAGTCTTGCTCATGGACTTTAAATTGATGAGTAGTTATCTTATTAAATCCTTTGCATATCATCATACATTCACTCCATTTAGTTTGTGTTCTCTCATAGATGTTTAATTTTTATCACTTGCATCCACTCATGTTATGTGCATCTAAAAAAGAATATATATATATACTACTACTCACCTTGATCACACTCTTTCATCTCCATTAAAGTGAACCTCTATAGTGCTTTCATGCCACTGTTATTTACTATAGTATGCTTAAGGTTTGGAGTATGTTCATACATCTTTTAAATTAAGCATGGTGCTTAGTCTAGGAGTGTTGATCTTACTTTCAAAGGCTTTTTAAATTAAGCGTGGTGCTTAGGTTAAAATGCTTTCCTAGATTAAATTAGACATTGCAGATACATGGGTGTATGCCGGGTCTCTGAGTGATGAGTGATTGTCAACTGGGATGATGCGCATGTTCTTTGGCTTGTGTTGTGCAGGTGTCGAGCACGAATACAGTGATGAGAGGCAAGGTGAAGGTCAAGTAGAGACGTGTCGTGCCAATGGACCGAGAGTGGCGAAGGGCGGACGTGAGGCTTGGACTGAGGGACCGGTGGCCCGAGGATCAGCTATGGTGGCTGACAGCCTGGGACAGCGACAAGCGAAGACTTGCGGTCATGTGTTCCCTGAGTCGTGGACTTGGGGACACGTGTCGGTGGACGGGGTGCACGGGCGGTGCATCCCCTCTACAGCTTCGGTTTGGTGGTAGAGCCAGAGAAAAACCATCGGGTGGACGGTTTCCAGGTTTGGGCCTCAAAACCTGGGCGTTGATGGTTTCCGAGTTTGGCCACAAACTCTCAGCTGAGGATGGTTTCCAGGTTTTGGCCTCAAAACCTGGGTGCTTCGGCTTTGCTGAGTTTGGGCCACAAAACTCAGGCGCTTGGTGGGCTGGTTTCCCAGTTTGGGCCTCAAAACCGGGGGTTGGCTGGAAAGGCTGGTTTCTCGGTTTGGGCCACAAAACCGGGGGTGCAGAGCGTGGCGACACGTGGCGGCAATCGGGAGGTTGCGTCGAGGCAACGCTACGAGTTGTGCGGGCATGGCCGTCGGATCCACCTACCATCGAGTTGGTCCAGAATAACCTTAGGGTTTAGCTGGTTCGCTCTGTAAGTAGTTAGGGGTAGAGTGGGAATTAGGAATAGTTAGAATTAGGATAAGTAGGGGGAGACACCCACCTCCCCATCTATCTCAGTCATTTTGCTCTTTGCTTCTAGGGTTTCCTGCTCTCCCAATCCCCTGCTGTAGCTAGCTGAGATCCGCAGAGAATCATACCTCTGTGTACTGGAGATTTTGAGGAAGTGAGGCCGTAACCTCACTGTTGTAGCGTGTGGTAGCCACACGGTTGCAATTTGGCAGTTGTGATTCGCGTTTTGTTTGTGTTCTTCGCGGAATCCTTTTTCTCCATGCTTTTCCCGTCGTTCGATCTCTTTGCTCGATTCATCTTTTGCAAATCCATTTGAACCAAGTTGTTCTAGGTCGTGAGGCACTTCTTTCCACCGAAGGAATTTACCTCTAACCTCACGGTCTAGGAGATCGATCGATTTTGGTTTCAGGTCAAGTTTTTCTTCCTTCCCCCGAAATTCTTTGATTCATCGATTTGGAGATAGGTTCGAGCCATGATCTCTTAGAGATAGCTCACTATCCTCTTTGTGACTCCTCTTACCATTTGATCCCTAGAGGATTTGTTTTAGGTGAGATCGAGTTGAATCGGTGAACGAACAGTTGGATTTCGGGGTGACCGGACGCTTGGTCCAGATGACCGGACGCACGGACAGAGAGTCCGGTCGTTGAAAGCTCAGTGTGTTTATTTTGAATCTTAACCGGACGCTTGACTGACTTAGTGACCGGACGCATCGAGTTTACTGTTCACTAGTCTTTTCATCTGTTGACCGGACTCACCAGCTGTGACCGGACGCTCCGCTTCACAGAGTCTGGTCCAACACAGTAAGGTCCTAGATTGGCTTTTGTGTGATCGGACGCGTCCGGTCCCTGCTGTCCGGACGCTGACCAGAGTCCGGTCGTGACTGTCTCGCGCTTTTTCGTTCGCTGTTCGCACGTCCGTTGTCGGTTTTGGTTTCCATCTTTTGCACTTGGTTTTTTCTGGAGTTGTGTAGGTCCCGCTGTGCTTCTTGAATCATCACCCTACATCTAGGGTCGTGGACACTTGCAAGCTCTAGGTTTGCTCTTGGGGTTGATTCTCGGGACAGTGGCAATAAGTTTCCAAAAGGAAAATTTGAAGCTCCCATTCACCCCCCCTCTGGTCGCTTTCTGGTAGCACTTTCGGTCCTTCAGACATGGAGTCTAGTTTGATTTTTGAACCAAGAGTATTCTCTAGTAGATATCGGTTATTTTGTTGGACTAACCCCTGCAAAAATCTCTCAATATCAAAACGGGAAAGTCAAGAGATGAACTCACACTGGGATGAAGCAAGGCATAGGACGTTCTCTAACAACTTCACACAAAAGACATGGCTCATTCATCACTGAACTGTAAGTATCAAAGAATATTCACTTTGTCTTTTGCTATAAGCTACCTTTGCCTTGAACCATGAAAAAATACAGCCACCAAGTTGTCTATGAACTATGATGAATCATGTCTATGCTAAAACAATTCCAAATCCATCTACCCATTGGCATAGATAAGGATTATAAATTTAATAGTGGACAACCTGTATTTCAACTTTATATATTCCCTCGGGTATGTGCCCATTAAAGAAAGGTCTTGCAAAATGAACCTAAAAATGCGAGCCCTCGCCGAGAGGTCAATCGATAGTTATCTTATGACTTTTTAAATTTAGAATCTTGTCTTAATTTAAAAATTCAATTAAAAAAATAAAAAAAATTAATTATGTTCATAGGACTAGTTCCCTTCGGGTATTCTTGTCACTAACCACTGCAGGGTGAACAATGTCTGAGAACGTGGGAGTTGCAAATACAACGCGAGGGATGCTTCAACATTCACACTTGCCTTTGTCTAAGTGTGGGGAGGAAGGCTAGCTCTTCCAAAAATTCTACAACCATGCTCATCCTCCCAATCAAGAAGCTGTCAACATCCCGACACACTGGTTTGCAATCTCTCTACTCACTGTTACTTTGTCTCTTTAAGTTTGAATGATATTACAAATTCTAAGCTTAAAAATAAAACTTAAGATACAAAATAAATTAATCCTTTAGAGAAGAAGTAATGGTGAACAATGAAGGTAAATAAAATATAGGATACAAGTTCTATGCTAATTAAAATGCCAAGATTAAGTTCTCTATAGCATAGAAAGTGACTTTAGCTCTATGACAACACTACTCTTGTTATTACTTGTATATCCCTTTGGGTATGTGTTGTCCACTAATGCTTTCAGGAATAAAATAATAAATGGAGCAATAAGTCCAAACATAATTCATGAGGAGAGAGAAAAATGATAGCTTAGAGGTTGAGGAAGATAAAGTGCAACACAAGAGACTAGATGCTCAGGAACAAGCTCAAGATGCAAGGAGAAGCTTCAAACAAAAGGAAGGGGTCATGATAGATCATCTATCCCTCATCACATGGCGCCACTGCGTCTCAATGATGAAGGTAACATTTTAAGGTAAGTGATCATTCTCTACAAAAGCTTTCCCTTGGTCTTGCTCTGCACTTAAATCAAAAGAATCAAAATGTTTGAGTTACAACTTTAAATAATTCAATCTATAAAACTCAACATGCTTGTTCTTTGAGTATCACTCTTTTAATCACTTAGTCTTGAACAACTCAACCCTCGTTGTCAAATTCATGCTCACTCTTCTGATTTCATCATCCATGTTTTAAGAATGAAATAATGCACAAAATACCAATCTTATCATATTAAATGTGCCTAAGGTTAGAGTAGAGTAAATGAAGTTTTGGTTCCATTGGTGTTTTCTCACAAGCAGAACTTATGCACTTGATCTCTGCCTTAGTTTTATGAGTAGGACACACTTTTCACGAATTCTAGAGGATGTTGCTAGCTTACAGTATTAATGCTTCACTTTAAAATGTTGGTTTGACATTCACCTCCTATTTTCTTGATACATATGTGATAAAAAAAATTTATTGCACCATCCTTGAGTCACATACATATATGGAAATCCAAAACTCTGTTGCTTTGTGCTTGAAAGAAATAAATCAAAACTCTAAAGTAATTAAGGTGTAGTTTTTCACTAACCCTTAATCTATTCCACGAGCTTTGTTGTCTATCTGAGTTTCAACAGAAGACAGGAATTCCACTATGATGCCGACGAAGTCTTTGTCCACTCAAGAGCCAATCATCAATGGTTATAGCTCAAGAGAAGTGATGAACATCTACGCTATCAAGAATTCAAAGTAAATGACCATGCCAACACCCATTAAAGAATATGAAGAGCAGTGAACCAAAGGAGACAAGTCCACCAGCCACTTGAAGAAGAAAGAGAGTTCTACTGAAGTGCAACTAAGGACTTCACCATGAGGATCTGCTGACGCACCCAAGAAAGAATAAAGAGCATGCAAGAAGTCTTGTTCGATAGACTATAAACATCGAATCCTCGCCGGAAGGTAACTCGGTAGTTATCCATATTTCTTTAGCAATAAATTAAGTACTGCATAATCATATCATTTTACTTCTAGTTGCATATTTACTTTTTAGCAAATTATATATGCATTAGAAAAGAAAATAAAAATATAAAAAACTCTAAGCCCCATGAGAATAGTTTAGTGTTGTGTTAAAACCCATAAATGTATTCTCTATTGAGGCATAGAAAAAATACATCTACATATTTATTTCTGCATTGCATCATCTGTAAAAAGAAAAATCTAAAAGGAGACACTATAGAAAACTTCTGAATTTCTGCTTAGTGGAAAGGAAGAACATAAATGATCTTAAGAGCTTTAGTCAACTAGACAAAGGTAAAGAATATTTATCACTAACGCTTAATCAAGTTCCACTAGTTGTGTTGTCTATTTTTAAGTTCAGCAGGAAATAAAGAAGAGAGGGACTTAAGCCACTGCTGATGGTCTACTTATCTTCTGGGGAAAAGATCACGTCAAGATTGTAACACCCAAAAATTTGCAAAGTTTGGAAATAGAGAGAAAATGTTTTAATATGTATTTTTGGTGCTCATGGGAATATAGGAGAAATAAAAACTTTTCTTTGAATTAAAATTTACCTTAGGGTAACAACATGTTTGTGCATACATGCCCGTGCATAATTTAATTTTGTGTTGTGTGGTGTGCTCAAAAGTTTGAAAAGGTTTTCAAATTGTTTTGAAAATGCATTTGAAATGGTTGAAAACAAAAAGAAAAGGATTTTCCTCTCTCTCCCTCACCCCTCTCCCCAATCTGGCCCGAAGGTCCAGCTTGCTCACGTTTTTTCCCCTTTCTCTCCTCTCCTTGGCCCGCACTGGCACGAGGCCCAGTGGCCGGCGCACCTCCTCGCTTCCCCCTCCTTGGGCCACATCGACCAGGCCGGCCCAGCAGCAAGGCCGAGCCCGCACCGGCGCCCCCCCCTCTGTGACTGACCGCCGGGACCCGCACCCTCTCTCAATGGCAGGTGGGTCCACCCTGTCAGCGGGCTTTCTCCTACCTCGCGACGTCCAGGAACTGGACTCCGTCCCGCCGAGAGTCCGTGGTACGCACGTCTTGTCCTGGCCCCCTCCGCGCGCCGAAGCCTCTCTATATATGTTTCCCCACGTCCGCCGCCTCTCCTTTTGTCCCGAATCGAGTTGTTCTCGTGCCCTAACCCCCTTGCACTCCTATTTCGGATCTCGCCAAATTAAAGCTTAAAGCCGTCGTCGTCGTCCTTGCGTTCGCGTCGGTTTTTGCCTCCGTGAGTACTCTTCCGAGCTTCGCAGGGAGTTTCCGAAGCCGTCGCATCTTTCCTTCCTCTTTTTTCCCCTTCTAACTTGGCTAGTTGATCTTGCCGGGCGATTACAGGAACCGCCGACCGCCCCTCCAAGCTCTCCGCCGTCTTCGAGCTCTCTCTGTCCGTGGTTTGGCCCTTGGTGAGTTCCCCTAATTCTCCTCTTCCTCCTGGTACCTTTCCCGTGCGCTCCCGTGGACTTAATCGCCAGGTCAACGAACTCCGGCGAGCTCGGGCTCGGCAGGCCATGGCGGCCACCGCCTCCTCCTTCCCCTCCGGTCGGAATCGCCGCCCCGCTCTCTCTGGAATCTAATCTCGCCCGTTGATTGCAGATCCAACGGCCGAGGAGGCTCCATACCCCTTCGCCCCTGCCTTTTTTCTAAAGAGACCCTCGGTTTCTTTAGATTAGAACCCGCCGTCCAAAGCGCAAACGCAGAATACGCCTTCTCCTCGGGAAAACGTAAAGTCAGGTCTGTTGTTTCCCAAATACGTTTTCCAATAATCACAACTTTGCCACTGATTTTGTTTTCGCTATAAAATCTCCGTTTTAACTCTGTTTTGACCCGTTCAAGTTGCGTTATGTTCGTAATTACATAATCTACATGTTTTTGCAACTGTTAATCATGTTTACAACTTTTAAATTTCGAGTTTAGTTTTGACCTAATATTTTATTAAAGAAAACCTTGTTTAATTCATAACTTCTCCGTTATAGATCCGTTTTTAGTGGTTTTCGTGTCCACGCGTTCGTCTCGACGAGTAGAACAGTTTTATAAGCGTTTTATCCATGTTTTATGTATTGGTGTACTATTTTCTAATTTAATGCATGTTTTGCTTGTATGTTTGCTCCTGTGTGCCGATGTTTGTTGCGTATAGACGAAGAGTTGCAAGTGAACCTACAAGAGCTTGACTTTGAAGACTGTGATCAACATCAACTCAAAGAAGGCAAGTGCAGGCACCCTTTGACCATGTTCTTTACCTATTCACCATTAATCACTATGTGCATGCATGTGTCTAATTATGTGAACCCTAAGGATTATCCTAGTTTTCCATATCTTCCTTGTTACCCGGGTTTTAGGATGGGTAGTAATTCTATGCTAAGCAACTTTTCTTGTTATATAAATACCACATGATGATGATATATTAATGATGACTTAATGAATATGGAAGTATGCTTTAATGTGGAACTCAGTGACTCGGGCACATGGTATGGTATGGTGGTTATGGTAAGTTTGGCTTGTGGTTTGTGATTTGTGCTCGGGTTCGCCTTTTAGGACTGGCTCATGGAGCGACCACCCAGGATAACAGTGCAACCACGAGATGTTATATGGCTCTAACCGGGCTAATTAATTAGAGGATTCTAGTGTTGCGTTAACCGGGCGGCGCTACTGAGGGATGGCCCAAGAATGTGGTATGGACTTAGGGGTCCTCTGGTTGCTGCGGCTTCCAGTAGGAACTTTAGGTGGTTATCGCTCGCTAGATGAATCTTTGTAAAGGCCCGTGGTGAAACCTTGCCATGCACCTTGGAAGTGTAGTATGGGAGTCATGACCTTGGCATATGGGAATCACTGCTCGTTGGGAAAAGTGTGCAACCTCTGCAGAGTGTAAAACTGATATATCAGCCGTGCTCACGGTTACGAGCAACCTGGACCCTCACATGATTAGTTTCGGATAGTTGGACTTATGGACATAAGATGATGGTTTCTCAGATGGAGGTGTTTACCTCGGTTGTTGGTTATATTAATGGTGGTATTCTTTTTAACTAATGGGATGGGTTATCCTGTACTCACTTATAGTAATCAGGTGCTAATAAAACTTGACCAACTAAAATGCTTATCGCAGTTGAACAGTGTCAGCCTACCTTTGTTCAAGCCTTGCATGACATTTTATTTCCGCCTGTACTTGTTGAGTACGATATGTGCTCACCCTTGCTTTTCCCCACAATCCCAGACTAAGATTAGTGGAGATGTCATGGAGTTTACCAGAAGACTATCAGTTGTGTTTGGCGTACGGTGCCCCCAGTCAGCCGTCCCTGTGAAGATTGGAGCCTCAAGTGAAGATTAGTTTATGTTCCGCTTTACTCTGATATATGTAAGTGTTATTATAGCTATGTTACGTTATATAATAACATTGTTTTTGATATTCTATACTCTGTTGTTGTATGTGTGGACTTCCTGGGCACACATATGGCTATCCTGGTTTTGTTCTTAAATCCGGGTGTTACAGAATGGTATCAGAGCCGTGTTGACTGTAGGACGTATGCCAATTAGAAAATGGTCGTTTATAGGATTCCAATTTGTTATACAACCCTTGTTCTTGATATCCTTTGTTTCTACTCTTGTTAATATTCCTTTCCTTGAACATTTGACCTTCTCCTTGTCTATTTACCTTCAAGTTCTTGCTCCTACTCTATCTACCTTATGCTTCTTGCTTTTAGATCTGGTTCTCACCTTCGCTGCTACGTGACCTTAGGATGTCTAGAGCAAGTGACCCCCTTTAGACTGTCCACCATAACACCCAGAGCGTTAGTTTGCGTTGAAGCATGTTTGGGTGTGCAAGTTTGTTTGTTTTTATGCCTTTGGATGATTTGCTTCTTTGTAATGAGTGTGATGTGTTGTGGGCAATGTTCACAACTACATCAAGTTGTTAGTTTAGTGTGTTGTTAGTTAGTTTGGGGGATCTTATCTTGTTCCTTGTTCCAAAATCTTTCTTCTAGCCTCTCATGTTGTTTCCCTCATCTTCTCAATCTTTCCTACTCATGTTTATCTCTCCACCTATGCTTACAAGTTCTTGGTTAAATCAGATGGTGAACACAAGAAGGCAGGCAAGCATGCATAATGCTACCAACCAGAGCTCACAACCACCTTCTTCTCAAGGCAACATGGAACAGTGGATGACGATGCAGACTCAACCCATGCAGTCAATGGTGCAAGTAGTGACCAACCTCCAGCAAAGTAGTGTGCCACCAAGGGATAGTCGTGCTGAGTTTATGAAAGGACATCCTCCAGTGTTTGCTCATGCTATTGATCCATTGGAGGCAGATGATTGGCTACGTGCAGTAGAAAGGCAACTCAACCTAGCACAGTGCAATGATCTTGAGAAGGTGTTGTATGCATCAGGACAACTTCAGGGAGCATCTCAAGATTGGTGGGAGTCATTCCAGTATGGACGTCCCAACAATGCTCCTGCTATCACTTGGGAGGAATTCACTGAGAATTTCAGGTCCTATCATATTCCTGCAGGATTAGTAGAGCTTAAACAGGAAGAATTCAGAGCCTTGAAGCAAGGATCAATGTCTGTGGTTGAGTATCGTGATAAGTTTGCTCAGCTATCGCGCTATGCTCCAACAGATGTAGATGATGATGATAAGAAACAATATCGCTTTCTTAGAGGATTGTATGATGGTCTTCAACTCCAGCTCATGTCCAACAGCTATCCTAACTTCCAAGCACTTGTGAATCGTGCCATCATAGTTGATAATAAGCGCAAGGAAATGGATGCAAAGAAGAGAAAGCTTCAGGAGCAACCTCATAGACATACTCGTCCTCGCACTGCCTCTCCGCAAGCGAATCAGCTTCAGCCGGTACCTCAGATCAACGATAATGAGTATCGTCAGCAGTCGCAAGAGCAACACTCAAACTTGCAAGAACTCCATCATGTTACAGGAGTTGTCACTCCTGAAGCGGTTATGATCTCTGATACTCCCGTGTCGGCCACAACGACTAAGACTCCTAAGAAGACTAGAACCTCCAGCAGTCTATCAAAAATGGGTTGCTACCATTGCAAGCAAGTGGGACATCTCATGCGACAATGCCCAAAGAAGTATCCATATGTGTATGGTAACAAGAATCAGAATCAGAACCATGTTCAAGCTCAGAATCAGAGGAATGAAATGCAACAGACTTATATGCGAGGCACAGTGAACAATATGACCATGGATGATGTCAGAAGTGATCCCGATGTGATACTCGGTATGTTCCTTGTCAACTCTATTCCAACATCAGTTCTTTTTGATTCAAAAGCTACACATTCCTTCATCAGTAAGCAATATGCCACAAGACATCATTTTCGTGCTGTTACTATGAAGGACCCTCTACTAGTTAGTTTACCTAGTGAAGAGATGAAAGCCACCCTTATTTGTCCGAAAGTTAGTCTCAACATAAGGGGGGTAGAATTCCTAGCTAATCTGGTAATCTTGGAGACTGAAGGTGTTGATGTGATCCTTGGAATGGATTGGTTACCTATGCATGATGGTACCATAGATTATGCTAGAAGAGCTGTGTCTTTGGTTAATTCCTCAGGTAAGGAAGTGGAATATGTGGCCTCTTTTCCATCAGTAGAAGAAGGTTTGCTCAATCAGATAAAAGGCACTCCCATTGAAGAAATCAAAGTGGTATGTGAATTCCCTGATGTGTTCCCTATCAATCTACCCGGTATGCCACTAGATCGAGAAGTTGAGTTTCTTATTGATCTTCTACTTGGAACTTCCCCTATATCTAAGAGACCTTGTAGGATGGCAGTTAATGAGTTAGAAGAACTCAAGAGGCAATTAAGAGATCTACAAGATAAAGGTTTTATTCGTCCGAGTTCATCACCATGGGGAGCTCCAGTTATACTTGTGAACAAGAAGGATGGAACTCAGAGAATGTGTGTGGATTATAGATCACTCAATGAAGTTACGATCAAGAACAAATGTCCTTTGCCTAAGATTGAGGATCTTTTTGGCCAGTTGAAAGGAGCTTGTGTTTTCTCTAAGATCAATTTGAGATCCGGCTATCACCAATTGAAGATTAGATCAGCTGATATTCCTAAGACTGCATTCACTACAAGATATGGGCTTTATGAATACACAGTGGTGTCCTATGGGTTGACTAATGTGCCAACATATTTCATGCATCTCATGAATAAGGTTTTCATGGAATATCTGGATAAGTTTGTTGTGGTTCTCGTTGATGACATCCTCATATACTCCAAAAGTGAAGAAGAGCATGAAGCACACTTAAGGCTTGTTTTACAAAGACTCAGAGAAAACCAGTTGTATGCTAAGCTGAGTAAGTGTGAATTATGGTTGAATGAAGTTTCTCTCCTTGGCCATGTTGTTTCTAATGAAGGTATTGTTGTAGATCCAAGCAAAGTAAGAGATGTGTTGAATTGGCAACCACCTCAGACTGTGAGTGAGATCCAAAATTTCCTTGGTTTGGCAGGTTATTATAGAAGATTTACTGAAGGATTTTCCAAGATAGCAAGGCCTTTAACAGCTTTATTGGAAAAAGGAAAGAAGTTTGAATGGATGACAGCCTGTGAGGAAAGTTTTAGAATGCTGAAGAACAAACTAACCACCGCGCCTGTGCTAGTAATGCCTGATGTTAGTAAGAATTTTGATGTGTATTGTGACGCTTCTCGCCATGGTTTGGGATGTGTGCTTATGCAAGAAGGTCGAGTTATATCTTATGCTTCGAGGCAGTTAAAGAGACACGAGAAGAATTATCCTACTCATGATCTAGAATTGGCAGCTGTGGTTCATGCTTTGAAAATCTGTAGACATTATATGTTGGGTAATAGATGTGAGATTTACACTGATCATAAGAGTCTGAAATACATATTCACTCAGTCAGATCTTAACTCCAGACAACGCAGATGGTTGGAAGTTATTAAAGATTATGATCTTGGTATTCACTATCATCCTGGAAAAGCTAATGTTGTAGCAGATGCTTTGAGTCGGAAAAGTTATGCTAATATGATCATAGAACATCAACTCCCTGCTGGTTTATGCAAGGAATTTGAAAAGCTCAACCTTGGTTTGGTCGCTAGTACTCAAGCAGTGGCAATGGAAGTTGATTCGACCTTAGAGAAGGATATTCGCAAAGGTCAAATGGATGATGAGAAGATAAAGGATATTGCTGAGCTCGTTAAGAAAGACAAAGCACCTAGATTCCATATAGATGAACATGGAACTGTTTGGTTCAAGAAGAGAATTTGTGTGCCAGACTTGAAACATGTCCGTGATTTGATATTGAGAGAAGCTCATGAGTCAGCTTATTCCATTCATCCCGGTAGCACTAAGATGTACCAAGATTTGAAGAAGAAATTTTGGTGGTATGGTATGAAGAGAGACATAGCAGAATACGTGGCTTTGTGTGATACGTGTCAAAGAGTGAAGGCAGAGCATCAAAGACCAGCAGGATTGTTGCAACCACTGAAGATACCTAAATGGAAATGGGATGAGATCAGTATGGATTTCATAGTAGGTTTACCACGTACTCAAAGTGGTTATGATTCGATTTGGGTAATTGTGGATCGCTTAACTAAAGTATCTCACTTCATTCCTGTCAAGACTACATACTCTAGTGCAAAACTTGCAGAGCTTTACATGTTAAGAATTGTGTGTTTGCATGGAGTGCCGAGGAAGATTGTGTCAGATAGAGGTACTCAGTTTACATCTCGTTTTTGGGAAAAGATTCATGAGTATATGGGTACGAAATTGAATTTCAGTTCAGCCTATCATCCTCAAACAGATGGACAGACAGAAAGAACGAATCAGGTTCTGGAAGACATGTTGAGAGCTTGTGCTGTACAATATGGTACTAGTTGGGATAAGAGTTTACCATATGCAGAATTCTCTTATAACAATAGTTACCAAGCTAGTCTCAAAATGGCCCCATTTGAAGCTTTGTATGGCAGAAAATGTAGAACTCCTTTGTTTTGGAATCAAACAGGAGAAAGTCAGGTGTTTGGACCAGAAGTTTTGAAGGAAGCAGAGAGACAAGTTCAAATCATTCGTGAGAACTTGAGAGCAGCTCAGTCCAGACAGAAAAGCTATGCCGACACACGTCGTAGACGGTTAGTTTTTGAAGTGGGTGATTATGTATATCTTAAAGTGTCACCTGTCAGAGGACTCAAAAGATTTAAAGTAAAAGGAAAGTTGGCACCCAGATATATTGGCCCGTTCAAGATTTTGGAAAGAAGAGGTGAAGTAGCATATCAACTTGAGTTACCTGCTCAGTTGTCAGATGTACACAATGTGTTTCATGTATCACAGTTGAAGAAGTGTTTGAGAGTGCCAGAGGAACAGTTACCCTTAGAGAAAGTTAACTTGAAAGATGATCTAACTTATACAGAGCATCCTGTGAAGATTTTGGAAGTCGCTGAAAGAGTTACCAGAAGCAAGGTTGTCAGAATGTGCAAAGTCCAGTGGAGTCATCACTCGGTGGATGATGCAACATGGGAACGTGAAGATGAGCTACGTGCAGAGTTTCCCTATCTCTTCAAAGATCCTTCCGAATCTCGAGGACGAGATTCATCTTAAGGGGGGTAGATTTGTAACACCCAAAAATTTGCAAAGTTTGGAAATAGAGAGAAAATGTTTTAATATGTATTTTTGGTGCTCATGGGAATATAGGAGAAATAAAAACTTTTCTTTGAATTAAAATTTACCTTAGGGTAACAACATGTTTGTGCATACATGCCGGTGCATAATTTAATTTTGTGTTGTGTGGTGTGCTCAAAAGTTTGAAAAGGTTTTCAAATTGTTTTGAAAATGCATTTGAAATGGTTGAAAACAAAAAGAAAAGGATTTTCCTCTCTCTCCCTCACCCCTCTCCCCAATCTGGCCCGAAGGTCCAGCTTGCACACGTTTTTTCCCCTTTCTCTCCTCTCCTTGGCCCGCACTGGCACGAGGCCCAGTGGCCGGCGCACCTCCTCGCTTCCCCCCTCCTTGGGCCACATCGACCAGGCCGGCCCAGCAGCAAGGCCGAGCCCGCACCGGCGCCCCCCCCCTCTGTGACTGACCGCCGGGACCCGCACCCTCTCTCAATGGCAGGTGGGTCCACCCTGTCAGCGGGCTTTCTCCTACCTCGCGACGTCCAGGAACTGGACTCCGTCCCGCCGGGAGTCCGTGGTACGCACGTCTTGTCCTGGCCCCCTCCGCGCGCCGAAGCCTCTCTATATATGTTTCCCCACGTCCGCCGCCTCTCCTTTTGTCCCGAATCGAGTTGTTCTCATGCCCTAACCCCCTTGCACTCCTATTTCGGATCTCGCCAAATTAAAGCTTAAAGCCGTCGTCGTCGTCCTTGCGTTCGCGTCGGTTTTTGCCCCCGTGAGTACTCTTCCAAGCTTCGCAGGGAGTTTCCGAAGCCGTCGCATCTTTCCTTCCTCTTTTTTCCCCTTCTAACTTGGCTAGTTGATCTCGCCGGGCGATTACAGGAACCGCCGACCGCCCCTCCAAGCTCTCCGCCATCTTCGAGCTCTCTCTGTCTGTGGTTTGGCCCTTGGTGACTTCCCCTAATTCTCCTCTTCCTCCTGGTACCTTTCCCGTGCGCTCCCGTGGACTTAATCGCCAGGTCAACGAACTCCGGCGAGCTCGGGCTCGGCAGGCCATGGCGGCCACCGCCTCCTCCTTCCCCTCCGGCCGGAATCGCCGCCCCGCTCTCTCTGGAATCTAATCTCGCCCGTTGATTGCAGATCCAACGGTCGAGGAGGCTCCATACCCCTTCGCCCCTGCCTTTTTTCTAAAGAGACCCTCGGTTTCTTTAGATTAGAACCCGCCATCCAAAGCGCAAACGCAGAATACGCCTTCTCCTCGGGAAAACGTAAAGCCAGGTCTGTTGTTTCCCAAATACGTTTTCCAATAATCACAACTTTGCCACTGATTTTGTTTTCGCTATAAAATCTCCGTTTTAACTCCGTTTTGACCCGTTCAAGTTGCGTTTGGTTCGTAATTACATAATCTACATGTTTTTGCAACTGTTAATCATGTTTACAACTTTTAAATTTCGAGTTTAGTTTTGACCTAATATTTTATTAAAGAAAACCTTGTTTAATTCATAACTTCTCCGTTATAGATCCGTTTTTAGTGGTTTTCGTGTCCACGCGTTCGTCTCGACGAGTAGAACAGTTTTATAAGCGTTTTATCCATGTTTTATGTATTGGTGTACTGTTTTCTAATTTAATGCATGTTTTGCTTGTATGTTTGCTCCTGTGTGCCGATGTTTGTTGCGTATAGACGAAGAGTTGCAAGTGAACCTACAAGAGCTTGACTTTGAAGACTGTGATCAACATCAACTCAAAGAAGGCAAGTGCAGGCACCCTTTGACCATGTTCTTTACCTATTCACCATTAATCACTATGTGCATGCATGTGTCTAATTATGTGAACCCTAAGGATTATCCTAGTTTTCCATATCTTCCTTGTTACCCGGGTTTTAGGATGGGTAGTAATTCTATGCTAAGCAACTTTTCTTGTTATATAAATACCACATGATGATGATATATTAATGATGACTTAATGAATATGGAAGTATGCTTTAATGTGGAACTCAGTGACTCGGGCACATGGTATGGTATGGTGGTTATGGTAAGTTTGGCTTGTGGTTTGTGATTTGTGCTCGGGTTCGCCTTTTAGGACTGGCTCATGGAGCGACCACCCAGGATAACAGTGCAACCACGAGATGTTATATGGCTCTAACCGGGCTAATTAATTAGAGGATTCTAGTGTTGCGTTAACCGGGCGGCGCTACTGAGGGATGGCCCAAGAATGTGGTATGGACTTAGGGGTCCTCTGGTTGCTGCGGCTTCCAGTAGGAACTTTAGGTGGTTATCGCTCGCTAGATGAATCTTTGTAAAGGCCCGTGGTGAAACCTTGCCATGCACCTTGGAAGTGTAGTATGGGAGTCATGACCTTGGCATATGGGAATCACTGCTCGTTGGGAAAAGTGTGCAACCTCTGCAGAGTGTAAAACTGATATATCAGCCGTGCTCACGGTTACGAGAGACCTGGACCCTCACATGATTAGTTTCGGACAGTTGGAGTTATGGACATAAGATGATGGTTTCTCAGATGGAGGTGTTTACCTCGGTTGTTGGTTATATTAATGGTGGTATTCTTTTTAACTAATGGGATGGGTTATCCTGTACTCACTTATAGTAATCAGGTGCTAATAAAACTTGACCAACTAAAATGCTTATCGCAGTTGAACAGTGTCAGCCTACCTTTGTTCAAGCCTTGCATGACATTTTATTTCCGCCTGTACTTGTTGAGTACGATATGTGCTCACCCTTGCTTTTCCCCACAATCCCAGACGGTAGCCAAAGTTACCCAGAAGATTAGTGGAGATGTCATGGAGTTTACCAGAAGACTATCAGTTGTGTTTGGTGTACGGTGCCCCCAGTCAGCCGTCCCTGTGAAGATTGGAGCCTCAAGTGAAGATTAGTTTATGTTCCGCTTTACTCTGATATATGTAAGTGTTATTATAGCTATGTTACGTTATATAATAACATTGTTTCTGATATTCTATACTCTGTTGTTGTATGTGTGGACTTCCTGGGCACACATATGGCTATCCTGGTTTTGTTCTTAAATCCGGGTGTTACAAAGATCCAGCTTGGGGGAGAGCACCCTCAGTTATCATGATAAGTATCGTACCACGACTATTTTTATTTACTATTATTAGTTCATTTTAGCTAGATCCAGGTCAATATATATAAAAACCCATAAAAAGATGAATAACTATTATAAAACCAAATAAATATAGTATATAATGAATAAATGCCTAAGTGAATATAAACTTAATTTTGCTCATGATGAAAATGATGAATAGTTGCTCTACCGTAATCCCTCTTAAGTGCCTAGTGTTCAGCCTTAAATTTTCTTGAGTTTTGGACAAAGCTGTTTTGAATAAACTCTGAACCTGAAACCTGTGGATGGCAAATGCTTGATCTAAAAGTCTAGGTAATTGTGGTATATGATATAAGAAGGTTTGAGCTGTTGTTTATCTAATTCCTAGAGATACTAGAGTTCTGGAGATTTACTCTTTGAAAAGAAGAAAATGAATGATGAGATCCTGTATGACATAAACATGAATTCCTACCTAGAGCCATTAATATGATCTTAAGATAAGGCTACTTGCTTTGTTCTAAGTTTTTAGCTATGGTTGAGAAATTTATCATGCTCTAGAGATCAAGAACATTTTATTAAAAGATTTACTCTTCCGAAGTAGTATTGTGTTAGAGGCATGGGACTATGCAAAAGTATAAAAGGAGGAAATAAAAAGGGACAGGTGTCCGACTACCTCAAAAGAAAAAAAAGAGAAGAAAAAGCATTGTGATAGAAATATGAAAGAGAAAAAGAAAGATAGCCCATGGTCCCTCTAATTACAATATGCCAGCAAGAGATGATAAATTTCAAAAGTTCTAAGTTCTTGATCTATGAGTATGACATCTTTCTCCCTAGCTTTGAGCTTTGACTTGGTAAGATATGCTATTACCTTCTTAAAAACTCCAGATATATATCCATAGAAAGAAGGAAAATGCATCAGTGAGGAATCATAAAATATAAAAGAGTGATTTGAGAGTGTCATACAGTGAAATCTCTGAGTTTTATTTTGAAAATATACAAAAACTCCAGAATGAAGGTTGATCAAAGAGTTAGAGATACAATGCTTAACTTGATTGTTCTGTCTTTCAATTGCTCAAGACCTAGGTGAAGGTTAAATCTCCATAGTTAAAGGCAATATGAGCAAATCAGAATAGTTAACTCTAATCTAAATGAAGATTTTTTTTGAACATATGTACCATTGAGGTGTGAAAGCATAGTAGCAATTCCTGATTCATCATGACTATTTGCTAAGGGACTAGCAAAAGGTAAGCTTGGGGGAGTTGTTGACACTGGTTATCTATCACAATTAAAGGACAAATAAAGATGAAAACGGTATGAATTCAATCACCAACAAAGGATTAGGGTTTTAATTGACAATATTCCACGAGTTTTGGTGAATTGTGATTCTACAGGGACTAAACCAGGAAATCAACACCGATAGCTTCCCCTAGAAGGAAACCGACGGGAGATAACTCCACCGCCATGTCAGGAAGTTTCTAGAAGACTCCAGAGGACACCAGAAGACACCACAAGGCGAGGCACCACAGGACCCTGATCTGTGGGACCGACCGATCCCCTAGGCCCACCGGTCGGTCTGGTCCAGGGCCCCCATGTCTCCTCCTTCCGAAATCTTCCTCCACCGACCTCCAGGATGCATCTCGGCCATACCTTAAGTCGGTTTAATCCAATGGCCACGGTTCATCGCTCAGGGCTATATAAGCAGCCCCATACCCCCCTCTCCAGAGCATCAATCAGATCTGAAGTCATTAGAAGAGGAGGAGGATCAATCAGAAACCCTAATTTCCTTAGAGCTACATCAATTTAGGCATAGCTAGATAGAATTAGAATTAGAAGAGGCAAGCTTCGCTTGGATTTCGGATCTAGTCGCGAGAAGGCTCGGTAAACCCAAGATCTTCTCTCTTGTATCAACATTATGGATCTAATTATGTTTCTAGTTCATAATTGTTCTTCTAGTTCTTCATTGTTCTTCATTGTTCATGTTCTAGTTCTAGTTCATCGTCTAGTTCATCTACTTGTTCTTAATCTAGTTCTAGTTCGTGTTCTAGTTCATACTCTAGTTCATTTATGTGTTCTAGTTCATCATACTGTTCATCATTGTGTGCTAGTTCATAATCTAGTTCATAATAGTTTAGATATAATTGATATGACTAAGACATTAATTACTATATTCTTAATTATACTGCTTGTAGTATGCTTTGATTATATATTTGGCATAGATAGATTATCATCATGTTTATATTCATGTTTGTATAGCGCTCATCTTAAAGTACAACGGGTGGGTGATAAATGTTGTGTACTTGTGGTGCCTATACACTATTTATCTGTGAATGCGTCCTATGTTCCGGATAGAGTGGTAGATCGCGGGTGTGATATTCCTGTTGAGTCCTTTGTATTCCACCTCCCGAATGAGTGTTCAGTATGGCTCAATTAACTCATGGTTTAGGGGTTACTCTGTTAGGCACCTTTACTATGGAGTTGCCTCTTGAATATGAATATGGGATAACCTAGCCAATGATTGCCAAATATAATTGCACTAATCAATGTATATTATGACTTATAATTAGAATAACTTAGGAATACTTCTTTATAATGTCTATTATAATCCGCATGCCTTGCCTAAGTTGAAATGCTCTAAGGACTATCACAGATTGATCTTTTATCATTTATAGTGTACCTCATTATTGTGACTGATCCCTGTTTAGGATAAAGGAGTATGTTCTTACTTTGTTCTCAATTCTCCTATCACATGTGTAGAGTAGCTCTTGTCCTTATTTATCTCACTTCATTCCTAGTGCTAAATATAAATAATGATACTTGGAACATCTCTGGGTAAAATGCTGCTACAACGGGTGTATTTATCTGTGCGCTTGCGGGGAAATATTTATCTTTAAGTCAGTGCCATGATATAATCACATTGCTAGTTTCATGTTGGGGATGACAACTTGACGTTAAGTGATGCTAGTAGTGTCCCGTACACTTCTTAGTGCCTTCACTAGGTTATTGTTTATGAAGTCTATCTTAAAGTGATTCCATTAAGGAGTGTCAACAAACCACTTGGGAATCTGATTTGACTATGCATCTTCTTGCTCCGATTGCTCGGAGCTTTCGTAAACCCAGCAGCACGGCTTCATATTTGGCGGTGTTGTTAGTTGTAAGGAACTGCAGTCTTGCGGCGAATCTGACTTTCGGTACTTTTGGCGGGGTTACGATCGCTGAAATTCCGGCTCGAGCCATTCCACAAGCGCTGTCACAATTTACTGTCCATACCGGCTCCTCAAATTCAAGAGCTATGTCAAAAGCCGCGGGAGTCCAATCTGCTATGAAATCCGCTAAAGTTTGTGACTTGATTGCGGACCGATGTTGGAAATCGATCACGTATTCATTTAGCTCCGCCGTCCACTTGCCAATTTGGCCGATAGCTTCGTTGTTGCGGAATAAAGCTTCTAACGGTTGGGCTGATAGGACTATGATGTGGTGGGACTGAAAGTAATGCTTTAGCTTCCTAGAGGCCATTACCACTGTGTATGCTATCTTCTCCAACTCTGAATAGTTCAGCTTTGCTCCTGACAGGGCCTCAGAGACGAACTAGATTGGGAACTGCGTCATCTTGTTTTCATGCTCTTTTTCTTCTACCAATACTGCGCTTACGGTAGTGTGAGATGCTGCGAGATACAACAATAGCGTCGCTTCCGGCGATGGTTTGGATAACATAGTTAGCCTTGTCAGGTACTCCTTTAGTTGTTCGAAGGCCTGTCGCTGCTCTTCCCCCCAATCAAAAGGGTCAGAGCTACGGAGAGTTCTGAAGAAAGGCAATCCTTTTTCAGCGGACCTTCCGATAAATCTGTTTAAAGATGACAGCCTTTCGGTCAACTTTTGCACTTGTTTGCGGCTCATGGGCGGTTGCATGTTAATGATCGCCGCTATTTTGTCTGGGTTGGCTTCAATTCCCCTTGCCGATACAAGACAACCCAGGAGCTTGCCCTTCTTGATGCCGAAAATACATTTGTCCCGGTTGAGCTTCAAACTGCTTTTGCGGAGATTGCCAAAAGTCTCCAGTAAGTCTGCTTGATGATCTTCCTCTCTTTCGCTCTTGACTACTATATCGTCGACATAGGCCAATAAGTTTTTCTTCTGCTTCTGGCTCTCGAAGACCTTGTCGGTCATCCGCGAGAAAGTTGGGCCTGCATTCCGTAGCCCATCCGGCATCCGCCGGTTGCAATATGTGTCGGTTGGAGTGATGAAACTAGTTTTCTCCTCATCATCGGGATGAAGCCACATCTGGTGGTAACCTGAAAAACAATCTAGCAAACTCATTATTTCACTACCAGCTGCAATGTCGACAAGCTTGTCGATACGAGGCAAAGCATATGGGTCCTTTGGACAACATTTGTTGAGGTCGGTGAAATCAACGCACATTCGCCATTTTCCATTCTTCTTTTTCACCAGCACAACGTTTGCCAGCCATTCGGGGTACTGGACTGGTTGGATTACTCCTGCATCGAGTAACCTTTGCACTTCGGCTT
This sequence comes from Coix lacryma-jobi var. lacryma-jobi, assembly GCA_009763385.1. Classification (NCBI taxonomy): domain Eukaryota; kingdom Viridiplantae; phylum Streptophyta; class Magnoliopsida; order Poales; family Poaceae; genus Coix; species Coix lacryma-jobi. The sequence goes on from CM019831.1 coordinate 47,217,324, forward strand.
TCACCGCGTCTGCTCTTTTGTTTGACATTTTTCTCAATTTCTGCTTCCTGGGCTTAGAGCCGCTTGCGATGTTCAAACAATGCTGAGCGAGATCCCTGCTGACGCCTTGCAAGTCATTTGCTGACCAGGCGGAAATATCATCATTGTCCATGAGAAAAGACACCAGTGTGTCCTTTTCCCCTTCTGGCATGCTTGAGCCTATGTGCAGGGTTCTTTCGGGCCTTGAAGTTGCCAGTGGGATCCTCGCTGTTTCTTCAGCTGCTCCAGCCTTACACTCCGGCGAACTAGCAGTAACGCGCTCTTCGACGATTGCCTGCATTTCGTCTTTCTTTGCGACCTCGTTAATTAGGTTGTAACCGGGGGTTGGCTTGCCCTCAATTCTTCTGGAGGCTTGTTGATCTCCGTGCACAGTAATGACGCCAAAAGGGGATGACATTTTCATACATAAGTAGCTTTGCTTGATAACCACGTTGAACTTGTTGGTGAAACCTCTGCTGAAAATGGCGGTATAAGGGTAATCCTTGTTTACTATGTCAAACGTCACCATTTCAGTGCGCACTCTTTCTCCCTCGGCGAAAGACACGGGGATTTGCTTTTTGCCGATAGCGTCGATCTTCCTTCCTCCGAACCCGTACAAAGAGTTGCCGGCGGGGTCTAGGCTTCGCCTATCTATCCCCATTGCTTCGAAAGCTTTGACGAATAAGATATCGGTTGAGCTGTCTGTGTCAATCAAGATGTTGTGCAAGGTGAAGCCAGCCACATTGGTTGTGGTGACGAAAGCATCGCAATGTGGGTAATCACGAACTTTGATGTCCGACTCATCGAAGCATATCGGCATCAGCGACCATGCAGATCTGTTCAATGGGAGTCTTGGTGATACGGTTTGGACCCTTCGATAATAGTCCCTTCTTGCCCTTTTGCTTTCGTGTTCCAGGTTGGATCCACCGGTGATTGCGAAAATATGGCTTCGTGACGGGAGGATGCTATTGACTGCCCCGGAGTCATTCTCTACATCCTGCCCCTACTGGTAGTTGAGCTGCGCTAGCTGTCCTTGAGGCTGGGCTTGAGCCGGAAGCGCTGGAGGTGGTGTTGATTGACGCTGGTACTACATTGGCGACGAAACTGCCATGAACTGCGACAGAAAGATTGGGAACTGCTAACCCTGATACGCCGGATTGAACCAGTGCATGTTTTGGGAGGGGATATACTGGGGAGGATGCATTGGCGTGTTTACATAATTGCTGCCCGATACAACCCCTGCTGCTAGGTCTTGCGAATTGTGAAAGACATGTTTGGTGCTTTCGCCGGAAGCTGAGGCTTGATCCTTGTCTTTCAACTCCTTTGCCATCTTACTGTATTTGCATTCTCGGGTGGTATGGCCGAAATTGCCATCGCAAATGACGCAGTATGGAGGCTTAGGTCCCCTTCCTCGGCCTCTTCCGTCGCGGCCGCCACGTCAGGCTCTTCCGCCGCATCCTCTGCGGAAAGCTCGGTCGAAACCTCTTTCCTGCTGAAAATTGGCCATGTTGGGTCTTTTTGCATCCACCATCAATTGTGATGGTTCTTCCTGCAGATTGTTGATTGACCGGAAAGGCTTGATAATTCTTTGATTTGGCACCGGGGGTGGGCGGCTTGCTCTCATCATTTGCCTTTATATCAGGCGGGTGGCCTTACGCCGCTGGAAGTCATCATCCGATCTTGCTTATGCGTTCATCACATCAAATAATTCATTGACGGTTTTGGGCGGCTCTCTGGACATGTGAGAAGCACACTGCCCAGTCCCCAAGCCTTCAGTGGCTGCTTCGATCACTGCTGCTTCCGACACATTCAAAGCTTGAGCCTTTAGCTGGATGAAGCGTCTGAGATATTCGAATAATGGCTCGTCGTCCTGCTGGGTACAGTTCATGAGCTCGCGGGTGGTCTTGACATCCGGGCGGAAACCTTGGAAAGTGGTGAGTAATTCAGCCTTCAACTGAGCCCATGAATAGATGGACATCGGCTTGAGGGTCGTGTACCAATCATGAGCTACGTCCTCAACTGCAAGAATGAGAGATTTTGCCAGGGCCTGATTGTCCCCACAAGCCGAAAACACGACTGTTTCGTAGCTTGCCAAGAACTTGCATGGATTCACCTTGCCATCGAAAGTCAAAATGCGTGGCTTGTAGTTGAGGGGCCATGGATGAGCTTGCAGCTCCCTCGAGAGCGGAGAAGTTTCATCGATGGTGTTGTCGAAAGCTAGTGGCTGCTCTCGCCACGGTATGAATATATTTTCTTGGATCATTGGGTTTGGGCCTCCTCTGCCCTTTGCAGTTCCTGAATTTCTTTTTCTAGTTGCCTTCTCTGCGCTTCCGCTTGGCAAAACGCGTCGTGAGTTTCATCCTCCCTTGCTTTTGCCGCAAGTTGCTGCTGCAACTGATCTCTTTGTTGTACCAACCTTTCGATTTCTTCTTGCTGCTGTGTCAACATTCTGATCGCTTGGGCATGCCTGGTAACTTCAGCATCGTCGTCTTCTTCATCGTTGGGCTTGTCCTGGATGTTCCCTTCCGGTGTGCCATCTCTACCGAAAGGTTGCTGGCATAGGGGCTGTAAATCATGGCTTGTGGACGCTCCCGGCGGTAGCTGGGTTCCCGTCGGGAGTGTGCCGCCGAAAGCTTGGGAATTTGAGGCTGTATTTGGTGGAATTTGAGTGGCTCGAGCGGATGCCATGATTGTGCCCTGGGCATCCTTATTCGCGGCAACCATCTCGAGATTGTCGACCGTCTTCGGTGCCTTCCTTGGTGGCATGGCAAGCTCGGGCGACAACCACAGTGGGCGCCAATGTTGTTTCAGGGCCGAAACCCTGAAACAGCTGGTTGCCGCGCGAGCGAAAGCACGGAGCAAAAGCAGAAGAAGACAGAAGTAGACGGGAGAACAGTGTTTCTCCCCCCCGTGGGAAGCTGGGGGCTCTTTATATTAATCCAAATCAGTTTGAAATTACAAAGATGTCATTTTAACTACTCTCCTGCAATTACAATGATGCCCTGCTCTACTACTCCACGACTTTTTGCCGCCTCCTCCGGCCCGAGGGGCAACATCGTGACTTCCCCCCTTGGCGGGCCCAACGTCCCGTGGCTCCTTTCCTCGACCGGTGGGCCTGCTCCCTTTGACCGAGACTTCCGGTAACCTGCGAAAACCTGTGAAAAAACCAAAGTCATGAACGACGAGAACTCCCCGCCGGAGGCGCCAGGTATCTCCTCGCGCTAAAGCTGCCTGAACCACCTATCGCTCCTTTCGCGCGATAGTATAGCACGGCGGGCTCGCCCGCCCGTCGGTGCGCTTTCCTTTCGCGCGGTAGCATAGCACGGTGGGCTCGCCCGCCTGTCGGTGCGCTTTCGCACGAAAGCCGCTGGGAGCCAAGGCCTGGGCCGTTCCCGTCCCATTCCGCGCAAAAGCTCGGCCCAGCGGGCCTTTCCACCTGCCGGCGCGCTTCCGCTCGGAAGCTGCTTCAATCCCCGGGCTCAGCCGTTCACGTCCTCCTTCGCGCGAATGCCTGCCTTCGCGCGAAAGCTTCGTCTTTCTTCGATCTGCGGGCCGAAGGCGCCAGCCGCATGGGTACTACCCCAACATCTATATTAAGTATATAACTAGAATAAACTCTACAACTGAATAAACTAAAATATATTAATGTAGCACAAAGTAAAATAAAGATACAAATTACCAAATCTTCGACAATGATCCGGAGACTCAGACGAAGCTTCAAGCCAGAGATGCCGACAAAGTCACCTGCCTCTACTTAAATCTAGCTAGACTAAACCCTAAACTTGAAGTAGAGCTCTACTCTTTCTCTAGAAACCCTAGTTCTACTCTTGTCGGAAGATCTGAACTTCTCTTCTGTTCTGTCTGTTCTCTCAGGGGGGTCAGGGGTCAAGTTATATAGCCCTGGGCGTGGAACCGCGATCGTTGGATCAAACCGACTTAAGGCACAGTGGAGATGAGTCCTCAGGGTCGGTGGAAGAAGGTTCCAGAAGGAGGAGGCGTGGGGGCCCGGGACCCAACCGACCGGTGGGCCCACCTTACCGGTCGGTCCCACCTAGCGGAGTCTCGTGGTGCCCCGCCTCGTGGAGTCCTCTGGTGTCCTCTGGAGTCTTCTGGAGATTTCCTGACTTGGCGGTGGAGTAATCTACGTCGTGTTCCTTCATGGGGAAGCAATTTAGTTCGTTTTCCTGTTTAATCCCTAGAAAATATAGAATCACCAAAACTCGTGGAATTTGTCAATTTAAACCTCCTATTTCAAAGTTGGTAATTCTTTTTGGCATTTATTCAAGTATTGTTGACGGTAGATAATGATAGTTAACAAGTGTCAACAAACTCCCCCAAGCTAAACTTTGCTAGTCCCTTAGCAAACATCGGGTTCTGAGAGTAAATCTGTGAACTATTTTAATATCCATCTTAAATACAAGCCATCAACTGAAAACTTTCTTAAAAAGAAATTGGAAGAATTTTCACATGTTCCTTTAACCAATGAGATCTAATCTTTTACCTTAGTTCAGAATAACTGAAAGTCACAAACAATCAAGTCAAGCACTATGTCTCAAATTCGTCATCCCAACTTTACTCCAAAGTTTTGTAAGGTTTTCACAATAAAAGCTCAAAGAATCCCTATATGACATCTTTCAAATTATTATGTTTTTATTATTTTTTTAAATAGCACACTTTACTAAGTCAAAGTTCAAAGCTTAGGGAGAGAAATGTCATACCCTTAGGTCATGTATTTGAAACTTTTAAATTTGTCAACTCTTACTGGCATATTGTAATTAGAGGGACCATGGGCTATCATTCCTTTTCTTTTCATATTTTTATCCATTTTTTTTCTTTATGAGGTAATCGGACACTTGTCCCTTTTTCTTTCCTCCTTATCATATTTTTGCATAGTCCCATGCCTCTAACATAATACTACTTCGGAAGAGTGAATCTTTTAGATTTATAGAAGTTTGATCTTAGGAGCATGATAAACCTCTCTACCATAGCTAAAAACTTAGAACAGAGTAAGCAGCCTTAAATTATAAATCATTTATTATCAGGCTTTAGGTAGGAATAATTATTATGTCATACAGGTTCTCATTAAATGTTTGAAGTTTCAAAATTAAATTTCCAGAGTTTCATTGGAACTAAGAACAAGATAAATAGCAGCTCAGACTTTTTTGTCTCTAATTCTCAACTATCCCAACCTTGATTAAGATCATTTCTTCATTGTTTATGAGATTTTTCAATAAATTTGAAAGGAATTATTTCGCAGTTGAGGCTATGTACTTAGAGGTATAAATCAGTTTATTTATTTTATTCTACTTCAAGTTTATTTTATTTTACTACACAAATACTAGCTAACAATACTATTATTAGCTTCACTCGTACGGTGGTGGCGGCTGTGGTGGAGTAATTCCCATGTGTCTGAAAAGGTAGCAGAAGTTCTCGTTCGTCCGGGCGCCTTGATGATGTATTTCATCAAGGGTGTGGAACATGTCTTCTTGACCCGTCTCAAGATGAGTGAGATGAGTGTCGATGCCCTGAAAATAAGGCTCTCTGTGGTACAAAGAATGGTGGTATGGCTGATGTTCTGGGTAACCATGGGTGGCTTCGTAGGAGTATGGATGATGAGTGGCATCATGAATGCCTCTCCCAGAGAAAGACATACGTCCTCCTCGGAAGTCATACATCGTATCCTCCTCGCGCTGTGGTGGAATGTAGTTGCGAAAGTTTCCTTGTCCCCATGAATCTTGTGGTGTATATGGCTCATAGGTGGTAGTGTCTTCCCAGGCTTGATGGTGCGACATGGATGGTCCAGCTCGTTCGAATCCTTGATAGTGAGTGTAAGCCGGTCCAGGTGGTGCAACATCTTCTCCTTGATATCTTGGGGCAGTGTTTCTGGTGAATCTTGCGGAGGGGCTCCTTCCTACTCCCATGCCAGGTCTCTACAAGTCTAGCAAAAAGGTTTCCATGACATATAGACCAAGTGATCTGTTTGGCAACTCATATTCATTTGTATATCCTTTATATTGCATGAAGAGTTTGTTGTTTCTTTTCTTTACGAGATGTGCTTGACTGAAGAAGTAGAATCCTATTACTGGTCGCGGTGTGGAGATGTACATAATATTTCCATTTAAGTTTAGATTTCTAGCAAGACGAATAACCCAAGAAGTGATAGATATGGGGCCTTGTAGAGTGTGGATGTAAGGCCAGTAGTCTACCATGAGTTTTACGGGTGAGGTTTTAGTTTTCTTGAACATGGCATACATAAGCTTTAATTCCTCAATTCTGACAATACGACCCTCTTGCCAAGGAAAAAGAGTGAAACCTAGCCACTTATGCATTACTCTTAAAGTGGGGTTGTGTATATCATTAGTGCAGAGGTGATGATCTGTTTTCTTCCAGTAATGTCCTCCCAAAAGATATCTCTATCAAAGTTTCTTAAGGCAACATCTATGTCTACAGTGCAATTTTCAGGAAATCTCACTGTTGTAGCGTGTGGTAGCCACACGGTTGCAAATTCATGGTTGTGATTCGCGTTTTGGTGTTGTTCTTCGCGGGTTGCTTTTCTCCACGATTTTCCTGGTGATCGATCTCCCTACTCGATGCGTCTCTTTCGATTCCGTTTGAACTGAGTTGTTCTAGATCGTGAGGCACTTCTTTCCACCGAAGGAATTCACCTCTAACCTCATGAGCTAGTAGATCGATCGATTTTTGTTTCGAATCAAGTTTTGCTTCTTTTCCCCCAAATTCTTTCGATTCATCGATTTGGAGTTAGGTTCGAGCCAATATCTCCTTGGGATATCTCACTAACTTCCTTGGAACTCCTCATACCAAGTCTAAGTCTTAGAGCTTTTGATTTGGAGGAGATCGAGTTGAATCCGCGGAAAAACTGTGCTGTATCGAGGGCATCAGACGCTCTGTTCGTGACCATCGGACGCTGAGTTCATACCAGCGGACACGTCTGGTGCTACGTGTCTTCTGACAGCGTTTTTAAAGGAGCAACGGACGCTGACCATCGGACGCTCCGTTGCATCGGACGCGTCCGAGGGTAGAGCATCGGACGTTAGGGCTTCACTGTAGCCAGCGTCCGACAACCATGCAGTAAGGTCCCAGACTTGATCGTTTTGCATCGGACGCGTCCGGTGCCTGACCATCGGACACAGGCCAACGTCTGATGCTGTGTCTTCAGCACGTTTTCATCCGTGGCTTGTTCGTCCATTGTCGGTTTTGATTTCTGGCATTTGCGTTGGGGTTCTAGGGTTGTATTGTGTCCCGCTGTGCTTCGTGGAAGCATCCACCCTACATCTAGGGTCGTGGACACTTGCGAGCTCTAGGTTTGCTCTTGGGGTGAGTCTTGGGACTGTGGAAACAAGTTTCTGAAAAGAAATTTTAAAGCTCCCATTCACCCCCCTCTGGTCGTTTTCTGGTAGCACTTTCGGTCCTTCAATTGGTATCAGAGCGGGTTAAGGATCTTCCACCTTAGCCAGTTCCAGATCCACAGAAGGTGACATGGATCACGGCGTGGGCAAACCACCGTTCTTTGATGGGACGAACTATGTGTATTGGAAGATACGCATGTCTGCCTATCTTCAGAATTTGGGTGCTTCCATTTGGGATATTTGCAACTCTGCAGATTACGTGGTCTTGGCTGCTCGTGCTACTCAGCATCAGATCGATGAGCATGATGCCAATAGCCGAGCCTGTAATGCTCTTTTCTCATGTTTGAGCATGACCGAGTTTGATCGCGTTTCTCACCTCGCTATAGCTCGGGAGATTTGGGCTACCCTCATGCGTTTTCATGAGGGCACCACTCAAGTCAAAACCCGTCTGTACGAGTCCCACAAGCGAGAGTATGAGAACTTTCGACACATGCCTGGAGAGAGCATAGAGAGTTTATTCGCTCGCTTTCAGGTGATTGTCAACAGGATGAGGGCTAACAAGGAGCTGTTGCCTTTCGACGATCATGAGAGAGCTCTCAAGCTACTCCATACTCTTGATCGGTCGGTGTGGGATTCCGAGGTTCAGGCGATCATCGAATCCCCTAACTATGAGACTCTCACCTGCGACGAGCTCTTCAGTAAGCTCAAGTCTAGTGAGATTGATGCCATGGCAAGGGCTTCTTATGAAAATCCTTCTGGCCCATCGATGGCTTTCCTTTCTGGTTCTTCTGCTAACCCCTCTAGAGGATTTGCTCTTTCTTCTCTTCTTTCTCTCACAGAGGAGCAGCTGGAGTTCATGGGGGATGACGAGTTGGCTTTGCTCGCCAATCGATTCTCGCGGTTCCACAACAACCACATGAATCGTCGCCGCGGAGGAGGACGCTCTGGATGCTTTGAGTGCGGCGACCCCGACCACTTCATCGCCAACTGTCCCAAGAAGAACAAGCAAGCATTTGGGAAGGGCGATCATGGGCATAAGTATGACTTCGGCAAGCACAAGGAGAAGTACGTCCCCGCGAAGCACAAGCGGAAGGGCGGCTTCAACAAGGAGTACATCAAGAAGAAGTACTTGGAGAAGGCCCAGGCTGAGTGTTGGTAGTTCTTAGCTTCACTAAAGATAGTGCTAGGCAACTATACCAAGTAACGGCCCAGGAATGCTTGTTGGCACTTGCTAACATTGTTACTAGGAGTAGACTATAGAGTCTATCCTCGGCAACGGCGTCAGAAATGCTTGAAGCAAGACCGGTCACTATACCTAAAGGAGTGGAGCTAAAGCAGCTATCTACTAATGCCAAGCGGGGTTGTCAATCCTGACACTAGTAGGAGCTAGCTAGAGAGAATGCAATCTACCAGGAGGAGATTCTGCAAGCGCACAGAACTATCGTAGTAGCACTTCGCCTGGGAGTACCAGGTGTCGATTTATTTGATCACAAGTGAAGGCTAGGGTGGTGAATGAGTTGAGTCAAGGAGGGGATGAGAGTCGAAGAAATAAGAAAAAGGAAAAGGGGAGAAGGGAAGATGAAAGAATAGAAAGAATATATGGGTGGATAGGTAAGGATGAAATGGATGGCTAAGGTAAGGTGGATAACTAGATAGATAGATAGTTCAGGGGTAACTATGATAACTAAGGATAACTAACTACTACTAACTACTCCTAGATAACTACAAAGCAAGATAACTACGAAGCGAGACAGTTACGAAGTAGGGCAGGCAAAAGACAATAAAGCAACTAAGTTGAGTATAGTTTTATTCCTATCTTGTCAAGTATCGAGGCGTACTAGCCTTTACCACTTACTTAGGTTGAACGCTAGCACAACGAGCCTTACTGTTAAACTGGGTCAACTACGTGGTGGAATTCAAGGCGCACAGGGTTGTCACCACCTGCTCGCTACCACAGCTATCCGGGGGTCCAGCCGTATCTGAAGGTAAGTCTATAACTAAGCACCACGCTTAACTATATTCTAACTATCTCTACCCTAGCTTTGAATAGAGACACCCTTGCGGACGTCAGAGCAAACACTTGACTTAATAAGATAAACACTAAACTAACTAAGCAACCGATTGGCAAAGATCAAACACTAAGCTCACTAGAGATTAACTACTATGGCTAAGTGAATTGAACTGTAGGATAGCTAGGCACTCAAGAAATCAATCAAGTATACCACTCAATACTGATAAGTAGAATAAAGTAATACTTGAAATGATGAACTAGAATATAGTAAATGCTTGAGTAACAAGAGCAAAACCTGAAGTGGAGATGAAGGAAGACTCTTCCTATCTCCAGAACCGATCACTCGCATGCCTCTACTCTTGAGCTAACCCTTGAGCAGCGCTACCGCGAGGGCGAAGATGCCTTGCTGTACTAGCTACCTACTTGCCTAAGCTCTCTAAGCTTCTAACCTAACTCTCACTTGCTTCTCTTGCTTTGCTTCTCTTGGAAGTGATGGTACTCTCTTGGGTGTATTTATAGCCCAAATGAGTGAGGGGGGTTCTTATAATGGGCAGCCAACTGACCTAGGGTTAGGTCAGGTGGCGGGCGCCACCCCCTACTAGCGCCCGCCAGCTCCCTGGCCGTTGGATGAACCGCCTCTGCTTCAATGGCATCCAGGTGGTTGTCCAAGGCGGTTTGGAGGTCGGTTGCATGTCCTAGCAACCGACATTCTGCCTTGATCCACGCCACTCCTCCCTAAGCCGTCCGATGTCACTGACCTAGTGACCAAGGGCCAGGATTTGGCCTTGGGGAGGTCACACAGATCAGTGACGTGGCAGGGGGTGACACTTGGGCCAACCCAAGTGGCGGGTGCCACTTAGAGGTGGCGGGCACCACCTACGGGTGGCGGGCGCCACCCCTCTTAGGCTCATTTGGGCCCTGCTGAGTGGGCTTGGCCTCTGGTGGGTCCATATGTCCAAATTTGGTTCAAATCCTACATTCAAATAGAATTCTATGGACATGTGGAATTTGGTTAGTTTGAAACCGATTTGACTACATTTCATGCCTTTTTGGTGGACTTAAGGGTAAATTGTTGATGGTAAAACAGGTGTTTAAGGACCATCAACAAGCTCCCACAAGCTAACCTGTTGCTCGTCCTCGAGCAACAATGCGGTTTAAGCATTGAGCATGAAATGGATAGCAACTTAAGATGTATGCAAGTGCATATTGTATAGTGAGAAATAACTTAGCATATATCATTAATCATAGCAATGTGGGGCTTATAGCTTTTCACTTCAAACATGCAAGAGTGAAATAAAGCAGTAGATAGGAAACTTTTATCTTGCTTAGGTTTGACTAGGATTCTGTCTGGAGGTTTTTCAAGGTTTTCAAAAGATAACAACTTGGTTAAGTCCTCCAAGATTCACTCAATCACTCAATGGTGTTTAAATCCTCACTTAGGCCAAAATGTAGCCTCTCCTATTTCTAAAGAATGATATGTGGAGTTATAGGTAGGCTAAGAACCATGAGCAAATTGCCTGATGTTTATTGCTAAGCTAGACACTCAGATCAAAAGGAGCAGCAAATCATAAAAATTGATCAAGATGTGCATGTGTGGTTATGTGGAAGTGTATAGAGAGGTATTTCATAATCCTTCTAGTTAATATCTGGGGTCTAGAGCTAATGATAATTCTCTCTCTCTTTTTTTGAATAGAAAGTGAGCAGACGAAAGATGTGTCCTCACATTTTCTTAGGACATAGTCCTCCTTTGAGCTACTTTGCTCACTTTTTTTCACAGGACATAGTCCTTTCTTGAGCTACCTTGCTCATTTTTCTTTCTCTCTCTCTCTTTTAGCTCTAGATTTCCCCAGACATCTATAGGAAAGGATTTCAGAAATGAGTAGGGAAAGGGAGAGAAATGCTTATTCCCAGTGTAGGAATAAGCATAAGGCTAGCAATGGGATGTTTGGCAGGGTATTGCATATCTTCGATGTAGAGAATAAGCAATTTATTTGGTGGTTGCAAACTTCCAAAGTGGAAAGTAGGCAAATTATGGTGGGTGTAAGTCAATCTTGATTCAAAAGATATGATAAGCTTCTCTACTAAGATCTATGAGGTCTAACAAAGCTCAACACAAACAAAGCTCTTTGTGGTTTTGACTAATGACTAACAAATATTTGGCTGGTGGTGGGATGGGATAAAAATCTAGGAGGAACTTTTAGCAAGGTTTTCATAATTTATAAAAGAAATCCTCCAGATTAGGTCCTAATTTCTCCTTAGCAAGTTTAAAGAATTACTCCATTTCTTACTAACTTTACTTACTAAGCATGATTTCAGTTTAAGCATGTGCAACCCACAGAAACTACAACTTAGATAAGACCAGTTATTCAAACCATAACAATAGCATTTGCATGGCATATTTCAAATCTTATTCAGGTTTCAACTTGTTTAAGCAGATATTATCAATTTTATTCATGGAGTGGTTATTTAGGCAAGCATGTGACATTCAAAAGATATAGAATTTAAGAACTGAATGTAAAGTGTAGGCTTGAGACATACCTTATCGGAGCGGGAGTCTCCCCCAAGCTGGCTTCTTGCTTGGTGAAAAGATCTTCTTCGTCTCAGTCGGAGCTCTTGTTCTCATTTTATTAAAAGGGAAACTATCTAATGTTGTAAAAAGGGAAACTATCCTATTTTGATATTTATTATTCTAGCTAAGTTAACATATACCTATGCATATAACTAATGATAACTGGTGAATTTTTTTTTAGTTACATGCATGACATATGTTATTTATTGAAAAAGGGAAATAAAAATTAAAAGTAAAAACCATACCTTAGGTCCATGGAGTTTCATCCTTATCGGGTGGATCTTCTTCCTTGGGCACTTCTTCTCTTAGTACTCCATCGGGTTCTTCTTCTTTTGGCACCTCTCCTTTGTTATGTGAATCACACAACTCAGGAGGTGGTTCTTTCTTTCTGTTCCACCTTCTTCTTGGGCGCCTCTTCTTGGTACGAATGCTACCTGCATGTTAGCGGCATATGCGGGACCACGGGAGAAGGAGAATATTTCCTTCCTCCCTCCTAATGTCATTTGAATTTTACCACTTCCCACATATATGCAGGCATCAACAGTGTTCAAGAAGGGTCTACCCAAAATTAAAGGCACATCTTTCCTATTTCCCATATCTAGTATTATGAAATCAGTAGGAACATAGGAGCCTCTAATATGAACAGGTAAATCATTAACTATCCCTTCTACATAGCAAGTGGATTGATCAGCTAGCACAACATAGGCAGATGTGGATGACATGGGTGGAAAGAATGAGTTTTCATAAAAATCTCTAGATAAAATGTTCACACTCGATCCTAAATCACACATGGCATTTTTAAAGACTTCACCAAAGATTGAGTATCTAATTATGGGACTACCAGGATCACCCTTTTTAACAGTCATGGTTTGATCTTCATAATAGTTAAAATATTTTATTTCAATCATATTAGCAGTTTCCATGTCAGGTTTAGCAGGAATTTTGCCAGACTCAAAAGATGGTATGATAGCAGCAAGTTGAGCTAATTGGGTTTCTAACATCTTATTAAAGCAAAGTTGATTTTTCAGAGCAGATGAGAAATCTTCCAATTTAGCATTTATATTCTCAAGAGTTTTATCATTCGACATTAATTTCTTATTCAAAAATTCAGTAGTTCTACCTTGTGAGTAAACTAAATTCTTTAAGAACGAGAAATCATCAGAATTATGAAAATTAGAGCGAGGGAATGAATTGTTACCTTGAGAGTTTGCAGGCTGATTCCATCCTTGATTCTATTGACGGAAACCGTTGTTGTTGTTGATGAAGTTCAAATCCTCATGTAGCTCGGGGCAGTGGTTCCCAGAATGTCCGCTTTCTCCACAGACTTCACAAGTCATGTAGGATTCCAGAGATTGGACACTCTCTTGTTGGTTCATCATCTCACAGTTGTCCAGCTTCTTTGCCAGCAGGTCCATCTTAGCCACGATCATGTTGGCTTTGCCACAGAATGGGCTAGCTTGGACCATCGTGATCAGAGCCGGTTTTAACTCAAAATTGAGGTTAGCATCAATCACGTCTGGTCCTATTGCTACATTAGCGGTAGAAGGAGCAGAAAACTCACGAATGGTCTTGTTGGCCATCGTGAAGATAGAACGAGATAAGAAAGAAAGAAGTTGAAGAAGATGAAAGAAAAAGATAAGAAGAGTTAAGGAAAGAAAGAATGGGGTAAGATGGGATTCGCTAAGCAGGAGCTTAGGCGAAGATAAATTCGACATGGACTCAACCGATACACCGATTGCCTTCCCCGGCAATGGCGCCAGAAATGCTTGTTGGTAGTTCTTAGCTTCACTAGAGATAGTGCTAGGCAACTATCCCCGGTAACGGCCCAGGAATGCTTGTTGGCACTTGCTAACGTTGTTACTAGGAGTAGACTATAGAGTCTATCCCCGGCAACGGCGTCAGAAATGCTTGAAGCAAGACCGGTCACTATACCTAAAGGAGTGGAGCTAAAGCAGCTATCTACTAATGCCAAGCGGGGTTGTCAAACCCGACACTAGTAGGAGCTAGCTAGAGAGAATGCAATCTACCAGGAGGAGATTCTGCAAGCGCACAGAACTATCATAGTAGCACTTCGCCTGGGAGTACCAGGTGTCGATTTATTTGATCCCAAGGGAAGGCTAGGGTGGTGAATGAGTTGAGTCAAGGAGGGGATGAGAGTCGAAGAAATAAGAAAAAGGAAAAGGGGAGAAGGGAAGATAAAAGGCTAGAAAGAATATATGGGTGGATAGGTAAGGATGAAATGGATGGCTAAGGTAAGGCGGATAACTAGACAGATAGATAGTTAAGGGGTAACTATGATAACTAACGATAACTAACTACTACTAACTACTCCTAGATAACTACAAAGCAAGATAACTACAAAGCAAGACAGTTACGAAGCAGGGCAGGCAAAAGACAATAAAGCAAGTAAGTTGAGTATAGTTTTATTCCTATCTTGTCAAGTATCGAGGCGTACTAGCTTTTACCACTTACTTAGGTTGAACGCTAGCACAACGAGCCTTACTGTTAAACTGGGCCAACTACGTGGTGGAATTCAAGGCGCACAGGGCTGTCACCACCTGCTTGCTACCACAGCTATCCGGGGGTCTAGCCGTATCTGAAGGTAAGTCTATGACTAAGCACCACGCTTAACTATATTCTAACTATCTCTACCCTAGCTTTGAATAGAGACACCCTTGCGGACGTCAGAGCAAACACTTGACTTAATAAGATAAACACTAAACTAACTAAGCAACCGATTGGCAAAGATCAAACACTAAGCTCACTAGAGATTAACTACTATGGCTAAGTGAATTGAACTGTAGGATAGCTAGGCACTCAAGAAATCAATCAAGTATACCACTCAATACTGATAAGTAGAATAAAGTAATACTTGAAATGATGAACTAGAATATAGTAAATGCTTGAGTAACAAGAGCAAAACCTGAACTGGAGATGAAGGAAGACTCTTCCCAGCTCCAGAACCGATCACTCGCACGCCTCTACTCTTGAGCTAACCCTTGAGCAGCGCTACCGCGAGGGCGAAGATGCCTTGCTCTACTAGCTACCTACTTGCCTAAGCTCTCTAAGCTTCTAACCTAACTCTCACTTGCTTCTCTTGCCTTGCTTCTCTTGGAAGTGATGGTACTCTCTTGGGTGTATTTATAGCCCAAATGAGTGAGGGAGGTTCTTATAGTGGGCAGCCAACCGACCTAGGGTTAGGTCAGGTGGCGGGCGCCACCCCCTACTGGCGGCCGCCAGCTCCCTGGCCGTTGGATGAACCGCCTCTGCTTCAACGGCAACCAGGTGGTTGTCCAAGGCGGTTTGGAGGTCGGTTGCATGTCCTAGCAACCGACATTCAGCCTTGATCCATGCCACTCCTCCTTGAGCCGTCTGATGTCACTGACCTAGTGACCAAGGGCCAGGATTTGGCCTTGGGGAGGTCACACGGATCGGTGATGTGGCAGGGGGTGACACTTGGGCCAACCCAAGTGGCGAGCGCCACTTAGAGGTGGCGGGCGCCACTAAGAGGTGGTGGGCGCCACCTAGGGGTGGCTGGCGCCACCCCCCTTAGGCCCATTTGGGCCCTGCTGAGTGGGCTTGGCCTCTGGTGGGTCCATATGTCCAAATTTGGTTCAAATCCTGCATTCAAATAGAATTCTATGGACATGTGGAATTTGGTTAGTTTGAAACCTATTTGACTACATTTCATGCCTTTTTGGTGAACTTTAGGGTCAAATGTTGACGGTAAAACAGGTGTTTACGGACCGTCAACACTGAGCAGCGTGCTTTCTTCGCCACGCTCAGCGACGTCAACGACTTGGATGACGACTCCACTTCCTCAAGCAACGATGAGTCCGAGAAGAAGAAGAAGATCGAGGACAAGCTGAACGGCCTATGTTTCTTCACCGACAACGAGGGCTTTTGCACCATGGCCCTCGGCAAGGAGGATGACAACCAGCTGTAGGACACCCCTCGAAACGACGACGACGACACCTCCCAGGTATCTCAGACCCCCAACGAGCTTTCTGCTGAGGTCGAGAAACTTACTGTCGCCCTTCTGAGTCAAGATAAACTGCTTAGGCGTGTTGCTAGAGAGCGGAAGGAGTTTAGGTAGAAGTGGGAGGATACGGTGAAGGAACTTGAATCTGTCAAGTCCACCATTGTTGTGTCTAAGGAGGACAAGTGTGAGATGTGCTCCAAGCACATGACTAACCTTCTCACTTTGAGAGGGAAGTATGTTGCTTTGGTTGGAGAGATGGATGAGCTGAAGGCTAGACCGGGGCTGCTGGGTGCGTGCAAGTCTTGTGCACGCTTGCAATCTGAGTTGGTAGAGAAGAATGCCAAAATTGTGTCTCTTGAGAAGGCCAGCTCGGGTAGCACTTGTGTGTCTAGGTGTGTTTTGTGCGAGGGTTTGGAGATGGAGATTGCGAATGTGCAGCATGACAAGATGCAAACCGAGGAAGAAAACACATACCTTCGGACCATCTTGTCATGGGTGTCTTGTGGTGAGCCGCAGCTTGGGATGATGATCTCCCAATTCAAGCGTGCTGCTGGAGGTCCAGGTGTAGGCTTTGCTCAGGGTGTTGATTGTGTTTCGTCTTTTGGTAAGATTGGAGAGTCGAGTGGTTTTAATCCGAGTAAGAAGCCCAACTCCACCACTACTCCCAAACTGACCAAGATTCCACCCAAAGAGCCTCTAAAGCCTAACACCAAGGATGGGGTGTTTGTTGAACCTCCGAGAGCTCCACCCAAGAAACAAACATGGGCTCCAAAACCAAACCACCTCAAGAACAAGCTAGACACAATGCCACCTATACAGGAGGAGCTCATGCCACAGAAGGGCAAAGTGATCCACACCCACTACCGTGAGTACCAACAACCCCCTATGAGAGCGGTGAGGTATCATTGCGAGCACTGTGGGAGAGATGGACACTTGAGGGAGTTTTGCTTTTGGCGCAAGAGAGAGGAGCGCCGTGCAAGGGAGATGAACAATGCGGACATGTACCATCCTTTCCATAATGTACATGTGTCGAATGTTCAGAGGAGAGCTGCTAGGCCTAGAGGTCCAATGCTTCAAGGTCCTAGGCCGCAAGCAGGACGTGCCCGGCGGGAGCCTGCATTTGTGGGCTATGGACCCCGTGGTGGTGGCTTTGTAGTTGAGCGTTACCCCCACCGCATTTTGAGTATCGCGATGGACGCTCCTCCCTTAGCGGACCACGTTTTCATATGCGTGGTGATCGCTTTCCCCGTAGGCGTGCTAAGAATGGTTTTTATACTAACCATTCTTTTGAGCAGCCAGCCCAACACTGGTATAATTCCCATTTTACTTACCCCAGTGTTGGACCGCATGCTCACCCTATGTCTTTTTATTGATATAGGTAAAACGATTGGAGGACATTTGGTTGGTGGATTCCGGTTGCTCGAGGCACATGACCGGAAACGCCAAATGGTTCTCCAGTCTTAGTCCTGTTGCCAGAAAGGAGTTTATCACCTTCGGCGACAATAGCAAAGGTAAGGTGTTGTCTCGTGGGTCTGTGCGAGTTAATGAGCACTTTGTGTTGCGTGATGTTGCTCTTGTTTCTAACTTGCATTTTAACCTTCTTTCTGTTTTGCAACTTGTCGATGATGACTATGAGATTCGTTTTAAGCCGAATCTCAGTCGTATTTTGGATCCTCAGGGCAATCTTGTATGTTTGATTTCACCCTTTGGGAAAGTCTTTCGTGCGAATTTATCGGAGTCTTTTGGCATTTCTCGTTGTCTTTTCGCTGGTCCTTCCTCCTCTGATCTTTGGAAGTGGCATAGGAGACTTGGTCACTTGAGCTTCGACTTGCTTGCAAGGCTTAGTTCACTTGGCCTAATCCGAGGGTTGCCCAAGATATCCATGGAGAAGGATCTTGTTTGCCATTCTTGTAGACATGGGAAGATGGTTGCCGCTCCCTACCATCCAGTGACTCAGGTCATGACTAAGCGCCCTGGAGAGCTTTTGCATATGGACCTTGTTTGTCTGGCTCGGGTGAGCTCAGTTGGTGGGAAGTGGTATGTGCTTGTTGTTGTGGATGACTTTTTGAGATATTTGTGGGTTTTCTTTTTAGCTGAGAAAACTGAGACTTTCTCTTTTGCTTGCAATCTGATTTTGCATCTTCAGAACAAGTTCCCTATGAACTCAATGCGAGCTATTAGAAATGATAATGGTTCTGAGTTTAAGAACTCAGATTTTGAGAAGTTTTGTAACTCTTTGGGTTTGGAGCATCAATTTTCTTCACCCTACACACCGCCACAAAATGGTGTTGTAGAGAGAAAGAATCGGACCCTTGTAGAGATGGCCAGGACGATGCTCGATGAGCATAGGACTCCTAGGCGATATTGGGCCGAAGCTATGAACACTGCATGCTATATTTCCAATTGCATTTTTCTCCGAGCTTTCTTGAAAAAGACTTCTTATGAGTTGCGTTTTCGAAAACAGCCCAAAGTGAGTTATTTTAGAGTTTTTGGTTGGCACTGTTTTATACTTAAGAAAGGCAAACTGGACAAATTTGAGTCTCGCTCTTCTGATGTATTTTTGGGTTATGGCACTCATACTCCCGCATATCGTGTACTTAACCTTGATACTAACCGAGTCATGGAGACATCTGATGTCACCATCGACGAAACCATGGTTTGTCCTTCTTCTCGTTTTGAGCGTGCAGGTGATCATGAGGTTGGCGAGCCTATTTTTGATGACGAGGACGGTGGTGCTAAAGGGATGGATGATCCAGCACCACCTCCACCTGCTGTGCCGCAAGCATCGGCTTCTACTACGACGACTCATGGCCCCAACCCCTCTTCGTCGACTACTTGGGGGCCGTGGGATCCGCCACCTCGGGTTGTACCTTTTGTACCCGAGGAGGCACCAGCTGTTGATGAGGGGGAGATTTCTTCAACTCGGGAGGCGCCACGACACATTCAGCGCCAACACCCGCCTCAACAGATGATTGGCGGCATCGACGAACGTGTCACTCGGTCAAGGTCACAACAAATCTCTCACTTTGCTCATTCTGCATTTGTTGCTGATTTTGAACCCCGAGATGTTGGACATGCTTTATCTGATCCGGATTGGGTTAATGCCATGCACGAGGAGTTAGAAAATTTTGAAAGAAATCGGGTTTGGGTTTTGGTTCCACCTCCTCCTGAGTGTCACCCTATTGGTAAAAAATGGGTTTTCAAAAACAAACAAGGAGAGGATGGCCACATTGTGAGAAACAAGGCCAGACTTGTAGCCCAGGGGTATAGTCAGAAGGAGGGGATAGACTATGAGGAAACTTTTGCACCTGTAGTTCGTTTGATGGCAATTAGGATACTCTTGGCTTTTGCTGCATCCAAAGGTTTTAAACTTTTTCAAATGGATGTCAAGAGTGCTTTCTTAAACGGCTACATAGAAGAAGAGGTGTATGTGAAACAACCCCCCAGTTTTGAAAATCCCAAGTTTCCAAACCATGTTTTTAAACTTCACAAAGCTTTATATGGTTTGAAACAAGCCCCTAGAGCCTGGTATGATAGGTTGAAAACCTTTTTACTTGCTAAGGGTTTTAAAAGGGGATGTGTGGATAAAACGCTTTTTCTCCTCAAGCAAGGCAATGACACTCTCTTGGTCCAGATTTACGTGGATGATATCATTTTCTGTGGTTCTTCTCACGCCTTGGTTGCCAAGTTTGCAGATCTTATGAGCAGGGAGTTTGAGATAAGCATGATGGGCGAGTTGACATTCTTTCTCGGGTTGCAAATTAAGCAATCCCGAGAGGGGACGTTGGTGCACTAGGGCAAGTATACCAAGGACATCCTGAAGAAGTTCTATATGGGTGAGGCCAAGCCTCTTCCAACACCCATGTCGACCACGACGGCCCTGGATGCGGACAAGGATGGAGAAGCTGTGGACCAGAAGGAGTACCGGAGTATGATCGGATCGATGCTATACCTGACGGCAACACGCCCGGACATCTAGTTTGTGGTGTGTCTTTGCGCGCGATTTCAGTCATCGCCGCGCACCTCTCACCGTCAGGCGGTCAAGCGCATTATGAGTGTTGACGCTCACTATTGCTCATAATTAACCATCAACTAATGCATGAAATGACACTAAATGAATCACAAAGCATAGTTGTAGGGTTTGAAACTAACAAGTTCCACGAGTTTTGGTGCTCTCACTTGTTTTGTAGGACATCCATATTTTTACCATATAAAAGTATCTCAAGTGATGAAACAGAGCACACCATTGTGAAGACCTCGTTGAGACGATCGAAACGGACATATGATTTGTTATATTTGGAGTCCCGGAGCGAGAGTCCTCGATGGATACGACTTGGAAGATTCTAGAACATTTCAGAAGACACGAGAAGGCGACCCAAGGAAGGCGGGGCCCACCTATCAGAGAGGCAGACCGACCGGTCTCCCCCCTAGAACGACCGGTCTGGTGTAGGGCCCAAACTCGCCCCCCCCCCCTTCGCGTGACGCACTCCAACCGACCTCTTCGACGCGTTTTGGCCCATTAAGGCCCATGTGCATATGGCGAAGGATTTTGTCCCACATCGCTTGCCCAAGGTGGAGGGGAGGCCAGGAGCCCCTATATAATAAACCCAGGACCCCCGTGAGGCAACACATCATCATGGAGTTGTAGAGGCGTCCCTCGAATGGATAACCTGTCTTCTCTATGTAATTAGGTTTAGATTTTCCAATGTAATAGCTTAGCTCTAGTCAGGAGTTAGGGAGAGCGCAGCTGCGCTCCGGTTCCGGAGGAGTCTTCAGAGTTTTGGTATGTCTTTGTATATTTTCTTTGTAAGACTTATGCTTTAATATATTTATCTTCTCTATTTACTTTATGCTTTATTATATGATTATTATAGTTGTTATATCTTGGCATGGGATCTTTGTTCGTATTGAGTGCTCTAGTTATTCATGGTAATTAGAGTAGTAATCATTAGTGTAGACGCGGTGTCTAGGCTAGTGTTTACCTAAGTTTGCTCCCAATCCTCCGGTTAGTTGTGGTACCTACACGGGTGACACCTTTGTAGATTGTTATAATCCACCATGTTAGGATTGGTGTTCCGTAGAGCTTTTGGAAGCCTTCCCCTGACTACTTTCTTCCCAGTCTTTTTCGAGAGTCAGAAAGGTACTGTTGCTCCAAAGTGCCAATGTGTATAACTGCTATATCTTTTCATCTTTGTTGCCTTAGAACCCAAGTAATAGAGAAGTATATAGGAACCTTGATCTCTCCTGTTGTCCTCCCACTATAGTTATCTAGTTATCATTGAATTATCCTTTATGTGCTTCATTTATTATCATATCATATATCATTCACTCATGCTTTAGTCTAATAAGTACTCTGAGTTAGTAGATGCATGATAGTGAGTTATCAGATTCTTGACCCTAACTTCCCTGTGGTAAAATATAAATAACGATCCTAGAATACTCCCGGTAAAATGCTACAATGGTGTTCTGTGCGCTTGCAGAATCTTTCATATTCTATTTGCACTAACAAATGTCAACAAGCATTTTTGGCGCCGTTGCCGGGGAAGCAATTAGTGTAAAGATTTTGATAATGATCTTGATGTCTGCTAATTTATTGTACCACCAGCTTTAGTAGGATTACCCCTTGTTCTGTTGAGTGTGGAATAGACAGGACATCCGATGTCGTTTCGACCTTATGGCAAGCTTCCACAAGAATGAAGAACCCAGGGTGCCTGAGCATTCAAGATCCATCATTAATTCTGCAACCCTGCCATCTCATAGGTTTGTGTATACATATATATTATTCTAGCCATGTGTAGATTGGAGAAAAGGTCGTCGTCACAACAATTCAACTCCTATCCCATATGACGGATATTTATGTTGCGTCACTAACAAATCCCAGTTGTGAGTCATGGTAAGTATGATCAAGGTGAGACAGTCTTGCCCATGGACTTTAAACTTTATGAGTAGTTGTCTTTTTAATTCCTTGCATGCATTCATGTCATCTGCATCTAAAAAAATATTAAAGGAAAAAAAGAAAAAAAATTCCTCACTGTGATCATACTCTGTCATCTCTATTTGAATAAATCCCTTTTATGCTTTCATGCTACCTTTGTTTATGCTAGTATATTTTGGTTTGAAGGTACTTCCCTAGGGTACTTTCATAGGCTTTTTAAATTAAACGTGGTACTTAGGTTAAATTGTCTACCTTAATAAAATTAGACACGGAGTTTGGTTTGATTATTGATCTAAAATTAGCTTGTGTAGACATTGGATATTTTGTTGGACTAACCCCTGCAGAGAACTCTAAATACATTTTGGGAAAGTCCTGAGATGAATTCACATCAGAGATGAAGCAAGGCACACGGTGATCTGCATAATGAAGACTCATCTCATTCATCATGGATGAAAGAACTGTGAGTATTAAAGTTTATTTCAATTTATCTTCTACTGCAAATATCTTTGCCTTGAACCATGTTAAAATGCAGCCAACACATAAAATACTAGTCTATGCTAAAGTAATCCAAAAATCATCTTTTCGTTAGCATGGATGAATAACACATAAGTTGTGGATAACAACCCATGTTTCAAATTCAGTGCAATCCTTCGGGTATATGTCCACTAACATTTTGTAGGAGAAGAGATTTGCTTGTTCATGGTGTGACCTTAAAGATCGAAAACCCAACCTGTGGATAGACAAAACACATCATCACACAAGTCACTAGTGATGTCGAAGGCAGCCAAGCTTTGAGCCGTCCCAAGGCCTAAGCCAGGACACTGATGACGAGTAGG
Source organism: Coix lacryma-jobi var. lacryma-jobi (assembly GCA_009763385.1). NCBI lineage: Eukaryota > Viridiplantae > Streptophyta > Magnoliopsida > Poales > Poaceae > Coix > Coix lacryma-jobi. The sequence goes on from CM019831.1 coordinate 47,240,042, forward strand.
ATGGAACTCACCCCGGATGGGTCAATCTATGCCTACGCTCATTGAAGGACCGAGAATGCAATCAGAAAGCGACCAGAGGGGTGGTGAATGGGAGCTATAAAATTCCTTTCGGAAAACTTGTCGCCACTGTCCCAAAATCAATCCCAAGAGCAAACCCTAGAGCTTGCAAGTGTCCACGACCCTAGATGTAGGGTGGATGCTTCCAAGAAGCACAGCGAGACACTATGCAACTCTAGAAACCCACCGCAAAAGACGAAAACCAAAACCGACTTCGAACAAACGAACCGCGGACGAAACTGCGCAAACTCAGCAGCATCGGACGCTGGCAGCGTCCGATGACCAACCAACGGACGCGTCTGACGCAAACAGAGCAAAACCGGAACCTTACTGCAGAGACATCGGATGCTCCTACAGTGAAACAGTAGCGTCTGATGCTCGACCTCCGGCGCATCCGATGGCAACAGATGCTTCGATGGTCAGCGTCTGATGCTCCCTTAAAATCACTGTCAGGTGACACGTGGCAACGGACGCACCGGTGTGACGAACTCAGCGTCCGATGCTTCCTGGTTCAGCGTCCGATGGTCCCGAAACAATGCTGTTCTTCCGCGAAATTCACCCGATCTCCTCCAAATCAAAAGCACTAAGGCTTAGACTTGGTATGAGGAGTTCCAAGGATGTTAGTGAGCTATCCCAACGGAATTCCTTCGGTGGAAAGAAGTGCCTCACGATCTAGAACAACTTGGTTCAAACGGATTTGCAAAAGATGAACCGAGCAAAGAGATCAATCGACGGGGAAAATGTGGAGAAAAGTAATCCGCAAAGAACACAAACAAAACACGAATCACAACCACGAATTTGCATCCGTGTGGCTACCACATGCTACAAAGGTGAGGTTATGGCCTCACTTCCTCAAAAATCTCATGAGCACAGAGGTATTGGTCTCTTCTCTATGGATCTCAGGTTCGCTACAGCAGGGATGTGGGAAAGCAGGAAACCCTAAGACAGAATAGCAAATGACTGAGATAAATGGGGAGGTGGGTGTCTCCCCCTACTTATCCTAATTCTAACTATTCCTAATTCCCACTCTACCCCTAACTACTTACAGAGAGAACAAGCTAAACCCTAGGGTTATTCTGGACCAACTCGAAGGTAGGTGGATCCGACGTCCACGCCCGCACAACTCGTAGTGTTGCCTTGACGCAACCTCCCGATTGCCGCCACGTGCCGCCACCGCTCTGCACCCCCGGTTTTGTGGCCCAAACCGGGAAACCAGCCTTTCCAGCCAACCCCCGGTTTTGAGGCCCAAACCGGGAAACCAGCCCACCAGCATCTGAGTTTTGAGGCCCAAACTCAGCAAACCCGCAGCGCCCAGGTTTTGAGGCCCAAACCTGGAAACCGTCGTAAGCCCGAGTTTTGTGGCCAAACTCAGAAACCCTCAACACCCAGGTTTTGAGGCCCAAACCTGGAAACCGTCCACCCGATGGTTTTTCTCTGGCTCAACCACCAAACCGACGTCGTAGAAGGGATGCACCGCCCGTGCACCCCGTCCACCGACATGTGTCCCCAAGTCCACGACTCAGGCAACACATGACCGCAAGTCTTCGCTCGTCGCTGTCCCAGGCTGTCAACCACCACAGCTGATCCTCGGGCCACTGGTCCCTCAGTCCAAGCCTCACGTCCGCCCTTCGCCACTCTTAGTCCATCGGCACAGCACGTCTCTACTTGACCTTCACCTTGCCTCTGATCACTGTATCCGTGCTCGACACCTGCACAACACAAGCCAAAGAACATGCGCATCATCCCAGTTGACAATCACTCATCACTCAGAGACTCGACATACACCCATGTATTCGCAATCTCCCCTTTGATGAGTGCATTGTCAACTACTCACACAAATCATAACGGAAATAGAAGGAGGAAGAAGGAGAAGAGAGAATTCAACCAAATGACCCAAAAGCATAGCAAAGCCGAAGAAGGTCAAGTGGAAAGAGCAAAACAACTTGGTCCCCAAAGACATGGGCAACGGCTCGACGCAACCAAGCAAAGCAAAGCTAGCCCTCAAGAAGAGGTAGAACAGGCTCAGCACCGCTAGCAGAAACCAATCAAAAAATCGAAGCAAATGCTAGTCCCTCAAGACAGAGGCACAGAGGCTCAACACAACTAGCAAAGAAAGCTCGATAGCAAACCTTACGGCCAACAGGAAGCAGCAAAGAATCCCCCTCGAATAGTGCAAACAACCAGGAAAGCTCCCCCTTAGTTCAAACGGAGGGTAATGATTAGCAATTTCTCCCCCTTAGTTGAAAATGCACTAATCAAGAAACAATGCTCCCCCTCAGAAAATGCACCATCAAAAAAGTGCCAACACGCAGATTTCTCCCCTTTCAAAATGCATATGAGTCAAAAATGCAAGTTAGGAGCTTCAGGAGTATACTCAAAAGAGTGCAAAGATGCTCTACAGAGTTCTGATCCGATGACTCAGAGAATGCACAGAATGCAAGCAAAGGCTCAAATTGATCACTAAATCAGAAATGATAGCAAAAAGAGCAGTTTTCAGCCAAAAAGGTATTCACCATCAAAATAGCACAAGACATGTATAGACAGGAAGTCAAACAAGTGCTAAACATGTATACAAGGTGAACTACCCCTAGCACAGTTCAATCATCATGCTAATATCAATTGAAAAATGAAGCATATACTTGTGATTTCAAATTTTAATCGGAGTTGCAGCGGTGAAATTTCACAAGTCCAGAAAACAACATGTGACTGCGAGAGGTTGAATGCTTGTTATTGCCTAACTTTCCAACTGTGCGAAGCCTATGCATAAGCAATCAAAAGCTTAAAGCAACAGTTTCGGTCATACACTACACAGCTCAAGTTTAACTCAAAGTGCAATGAGAAACAGTCTTGAAACTGTGAGGTGCTAACAAGCAAACCAATCTCGATCTTTTCAATTCACTTAACTTGGTTCAGATTTTAAACAGAATATGACACACCAAGCAAGTGAATGACTCAACACTAGAGACAAAGCAACATAGCATACATAAATAGCCTAAGTGACTTCGGCACATCTTACACATGCTAGTTGCATATCTCAATGGTGAACATTTGCAAGTTTTAAGTTCATTATCAAATTCACCATTCAAAAATAGCTCAGCTCATAGTATGTTTCAGTGATCAGAAAGAGCATAAGCTACAACATTTACAAAAAGCATCGGAGCAAAGACTACGCCGAGCATAGTTACATTCTTCAGACTATATTCATGAAGCTCAGAATGTAAAAGCGTAAGCTGAAATGCAAAGATGCATGAAGAAACCAAAAAGAAGCAAAATCAATTGAAAAACACAAAAGTCAGTGTATCATAGAAGAGTCAAAATGTTTCCCCCATCTAAAAGGGGAAACACACACCAAGCTCACCTCTCAACTGATTAAAAGTTGATTGGTCCAAAGGCTTGGTGAAAATATCAGCCAACTGATGATGAGTATCGACATGGCGAAGGTCGATATCACCCTTCTCATAGTGGTCTCGTAGAAAATGAAAGCGCACATCAATGTGTTTGGTCTTCGAGTGCAGCATGGGGTTCTTAGCAACGCTAATCGCACTCGTGCTATCACAAAGCAAAGGAACACGAGAAAAGCTCAGACCAAAATCACGCAAAAGTGGCCATCATCCAGAGTAACTGGGAACAGCAGCTAGCCGCAGCAACATACTCAGCCTCCGTGGTAGACTGGGTGACACTAGACTGCTTGCGAGAGGACCATGATACAAGAGAAGAACCAATAAACTGGCAAGTCCCAGAAGTGGACTTGCGCTCAATCTGGCAACCAGCAAAATCAGCATCGAAATAACCGCAAAGGGAAAGGGTGGAGGAAGCAAAATACCAAATCCCTAACTCTGGAGTGAAGGATAAGTACCTCATAATGTGCTTGACCGCCTGACGGTGAGAGGTGCGCGGCTAAGACTGAAAACGCGCGCAAAGACACACTGCGAATTGGATGTCCGGGCGTGTCGCCGTCAGGTACAGCAGCGACCCGATCATACTCCGGTACTCCTTCTGGTCCACTGCTTCTCCCTCCTTGTCCGCATCCAGGGCCGTCATGATCGCCATGGGTGTTGGAAGAGGCTTGGCCTCACCCATGTCGAATTTCTTCAAAATGTCCCGGGTGTACTTGCCCTGGTGCACAAATGTTCCTTCCCGAGATTGCTTGATTTGCAACCTGAGGAAAAACGTCAACTCTCCCATCATGCTCATCTCGAACTCCCTGCTCATAGTGTCTGCAAACTTGGCAACCAAAGCATGAGAAGAACCACCGAAAATGATATCATCCACGTAAATTTGGACCAAGAGAGTATCAGTGCCTTGCTTGAGGAGAAAGAGCGTTTTATCTACACATCCCATTTTAAAACCCTTAGCAAGCAAAAAGGTTTTCAACCTATCATACCAGGCTCTAGGGGCTTGTTTCAAACCATACAAAGCTTTGTGAAGTTTAAAGACATGGTTTGGAAACTTGGGATTTTCGAAACCGGGGGGTTGTCTAACATACACCTCCTCTTCTATGTAGCCGTTTAAGAAGGCACTCTTGACATCCATTTGAAAAAGTTTGAAACCTTTGGATGCAGCAAAAGCCAAGAGTATCCTAATAGCCTCCAAATGAGCTACAGGAGCAAACGTCTTCTCATAGTCTATCCCCTCCTTCTGACTATATCCCTGGGCTATGAGTCTGGCATTGTTTCTCACAACATGGCCATCTTCTCCCTGTTTGTTTTTGAAAACCCATTTTGTCCCATTTGGATGACACTCAGAAGGTGGAGACACTAGAACCCAAACCTGATTTCTCTCAAAGTTTTCTAACTCCTCATGCATGGCATTAACCCAATCCGGATCCGTCAAAGCGTGTCCAGCATCTCGGGGCTCAAAATTAGCAACAAATGCAGAATGAGCAAAGTGAGAGATTTGCCTTGACCGGGTGACGCGTTCATCGATGCTGCCGATCATCTGCTGAGGCGGGTGCTGATGCTGAATGTGTCGTGGCACCTCCCTTGCCGAAGTGGCCTCCCCCTCAGCAGCAGCTGGTGCCTCCCTAGGTACAAAAGGTACCGCTCGGGGTGGCGGATCCCACGGCCCCCAGGAAGAAGACGTGTCGGGGCCGTGAGTCGTCGTAGAAGCCGCTCCTTGCGGCACAACAGGTGGAGGGGGTGCTGGATCATCCATACCTTCAGCACCCTCATTCTCGTCATCAAAAAGAGGCTCACCGACCTCGTGATCATCTGCACGCTCAAACGAGAAGAAGGACAAACCATGGTCTCGTCGAAGGTGACATTGGATGTCTCCATAACTCGGTTAGTGTCAAGGTTAAGTACACGATAAGCTCGAGTGTGAGTGCTATAACCCGAAAACACACCGTCAGAAGAACGAGACTCAAACTTGTCCATGTTGCCCTTTTTGAGTATAAAACAATGGCAACCAAAAACTCTAAAATAACTCACCTTGGGGAGTTTTCCAAAACGCAACTCATAAGAGGGCTTTTTCAAGAAAGCTCGAAGAAAAATGCGATTGGAAATATAGCATGCAGTGCTCATAGCTTCGGCCCAATATCGCCTAGGAGTCCTATGCTCATCGAGCATCGTCCTGGCCATCTCTACAAGGGTCCGATTCTTCCTTTCTACAACACCATTTTGGGGCGGTGTGTAGGGGGAAGAAAACTGATGCTCTAAACCCAAAGAGTTACAAAACTTCTCAAAATCTGAATTCTTGAATTCGGATCCTGTCGGGGGAACGCCAAAGGGGTACCCCCAATCAATGCAAAACGAATGAGGGACTCGCCCGAGCCCTCCAAGCCAGGCCTCGGGCGAACGCTCGTTCTCCGCCTCGCCCGAGCCCTCCAAGCCAGGCCTCGGGCGAACGCTCGTTCTCCGCCTCGCCCGAGCCCACCAAGCCAGGCCTCGGGCGAATGTCCGTTCTCCGCCTCGCCCGAGCCCTCCAAGCCAGGCCTCGGGCGAACGTCCGTTCTCCGTCTCGCCCGAGCCCTCCGCGCCAGGCCTCGGCCGAACGCTCGTCTTCCGTCTCACCCGAGCCCTCCAAGCCAGGCCTCGGGCGAGCGCTCCTCTACACCTCGAGACCCCACGCGGGGACCTCGAGCCTCTCTGGCACAGCGGCCTATCCCTCGAGACGCGTTTTGCCTCCCTCAAACGGTGCAGACATCGGATACCGGCCCGACGCTACGTATTTAATGCATCCACCTACTCCAGTCACATCCTCTGCAGCCCGACGTATACCACAGTAACCAGGGCAAAGTCAAGTCTCGTTTTCACCACAAGCATGGGCAAAAAGGCACCAGCGCAACACTGTTCGACCATACCTTGCACTGTGGCACGTCCCGGTCACATCTCGAGACCCGGATTTCCGCTGTGCGACCAGGCTCCCCGGAACTCGCCCATACCTGCGAGGACTCGAGCCCCCCGCAGGCGCCATCTCGAGGCCGGCTCCGCGCCCCTCGAGCCCTAACTACTTTCATGCTATTGGAGGACAGGTACCCCAAGACCCGGAGGGACCCCGCCGCGTCCTGTACGTTCCGGGATGGGTGTTGTACGACTCCCACCTCGCCGCGCCACCACGTCCGCGCCCAGGATGGAAGCCACGCTTCAAGGACGCTTCAACAGCAACGCCCACGTCGGCTACAATGTCTTCGACAAGATAGGGTTCCTACCCTTCTCCGTATGGGGCACCGTACGCCCCGACACCTGTAATACCCTTATGTAACTCTGGCCTCCCCTTGCTCTATAAAAGAGGACACCAGGGCCCTCATTCAGGACGACGGAGAGAACTTCGGGAGACAACACACGAGTCCACACACATACACGAGTCCGGACTCCGGACCACGCTCACTGAGCTTGTATTCGCCCCTGTACAAGCACTTAGGTGCAAGTAATACAAGAACATCCCCCCCCGCTGGACGTAGGGCCTTCTTTGCCCGAACCAGGATAAATCCTTGTGTCCTCTTGCATCACCATCCAGGAAGAGAAGCACGCGATCATATTACTCGTTGGTGTGATACCCCCAGGTACGAAACACCGACAGTTGGCGCGCCAGGTAGGGGCCTTCGCGTGTCGAGTCAATTTCTCGCCGTTTCCTGGATGGCTGCTTCGACTCCTTCGTTCTCTGCCGGCGCCGTCATCTGGTTCGGGAGCCTCGAGTTCCTGGCCACTGGCAACGGCAGCGAGCTGACCTTGCTCCCCACGGAGGGCCCGAGTGGAGGGCATGTCGCGCCGCCCCGTGCGAGGAGCATGGCACGTCGCGCACACCATCGCCCGTCGCCGCCCCGTGAGCGGCGCCGTCGTCATCATCGTCGCCAGGCACAGGCGGCGCCGGCGGCATACACCCACTTCCCCGCAGCTAGCGCGGAGTTCCCAAGGAGGAGCTTGCCCGACGCACGGCCGGAGACTTCCCGGGCGCGCCCGCGCCCGCCCAGCGACATCACGCTCATCGTGCGCACGGACCAAGAGCCAGGCCAGAGGCCTCCGAGCCGCGCACCGTCGACGCCGCCCGGCTTCCTCCCGCACGGGGCGTACCGCGCTCGCCGCCGGCAGTTCCCGTTCGGCCTCGACAGCTCCGCGGCAGCCTACGCCCGCGAGCTCGACGAGCGCAGTCAGGGCCGTCATCCGGAGGAGCAGGAGGAACGCCCGTGCGTGCTGCTGCAGACCATGGCCAACCTGGAGATCGTCCACCCCGCACGCGTCGACGGTGGCCTCTCACGAGCCGTCGGCCCACCTCGTCAAGCCACCGTCGGGGAGTGGTACCGCGAGCTGCAGCCCCGGCACGAGCCAAGGCGGCGTGACATCACCAGCCCCGACTCCGACGAATACGACTACCACGACCCCGACCTCTGGGATCCCACCAGGGAGTGCTTCCAACTCGAGGGGGTCGTATGCGACACCGAGGACGAGGGCGACGACGTCAGGCTAGCGCTCAACCTCGAAGGGCCCAGAGACGTGGCTGCGGCAGGCGGGTCACGCGTTCAGGGGAGGAACGAACCCCCGGCACCGGCTGCTCCATCCCAGCACAGCGACGACCGAGCGGCGCAGCTCGCACAGCTGCGGGAGGCCATCCTCAAGGCTGAGGAGGACCGACAACGTCTGCTGCAGCTCGAGAAAACCTTAGCACAAGAACCGGCCCAGCCTCGAGGCGCCGGCGTCCGTGGCCGAGCTCGAGAGGTCCACTGGCAGATCCTTGAGGACGGGGCGCCAGCACATCCCGAGGCGTGTTTCCCGCGAGCCGGGCAGAACGTGGTGGCGGCGGCGATGCTACTCCGTGATCTACCCGCCGTCTCCAACCCTGACGCCAGGCGCAAGCTTGGGGAAATGAAGAACCTCCTCGAGACAGCCGTCGTGCAGCAGGCCGAGAGCTCGGCGTCACGACGGCGCGGAGCGGCCTCGGAAAAGCCGGCGGACACGCCCCGCAACGAGCGCGAGGCATCCGTCCATCAGCCGAACGCCTCTCAGGCCAGGCCAGTCCGGGAACGGATCGTCGACAACCGCCCACCTCGAGACCCCAATGACGCCCGCAACGACATCAACCGCCGGCGCAGGGACAAGGGGGCCTAGGAGCGTGGCTACAGCGCCCATCGAGGGGGGCGCTACGACAGTGACGAGGACCGACAAGTCCTCGAGCCCCCGGGACCTAGAGTCTTCAGCCGGGCCATCCGCAGCTCGACCCTCCCCGACCGCTTCCGACCTCCGACCAACATCGTGAAGTATGACGGGGAGGTCGAGCCCAAGCTCTGGCTCTCAGACTTCCGCCTAGGCTGCCAACTGGGTGGAGCGAAGAACGACGACCGTGTGATCATACGCCAGCTCCCACTTTACCTTTCGGACACCGCCCGCCGGTGGCTCGAGGGGCTCCCGCCGGATCGGATCGACGACTGGGCCGACCTAGTCAGGGTCTTCGACGGGAATTTCAAGGGGACTTGCGTGCGCCCAGGCAACCCCTGGGACCTACGGCGTTGCAGCCAGGCGGCGAATGAGCCCATCCGTGATTTTGCTCGACGGTTCTCGAAGCAGCGCCTCGAGCTCCCCCACGTGCCTGATGAGGACGTCATCTCAGCGTTCCTCGCGGGCACGACATGCCAAGAGCTAGTTCATGAGCTAGGACGCTACCGTCCCAGGACGGTCGAGGACCTGATGGATCGTGTCACCAGCTTTGCCTCAGGCGACGAGGCAGTGGGGGCCTTCTTTGGCCGTTCCACGGACAAAGGTAAGGCGGTGACCGCGCCGGAGGGCTCGAGCAAGGGCGACGATGTCAAAAGCCGCGGCAACAACGGCAAAAATAAGAAGGGCAAGGGGAAAGGTCAAAAAGCGAAGCGCGACGCCCACGACGACGATGATGAAGAAGTGCTCGCAGGCACCCTCGAGCATAAGAAGCCTCGAGGCCCCCCGGACGGGGCCGTCTTCGACCAAATGCTCGAGGACCCCTGCACTTGTCACAGGGGCCCCGTAAATCACAAGTTGAAGGACTGCCGACTGTTGAAAGGCTACTACTCCAAGCTCGGCGATAAGAGAGAAGACGCGCCTAAGGGCAAGGATACCGATCGACGCGGCGGTGGGGACGCGGACGGCGACTTCCCCTCGGTGCGCGACTGCTACATGATCTACAGGGGGCCGACCGTCGGGCTCTCGGCTCGAGAAAGAAAGAAGGAGCGCCGGGAGGCCTTTGCACTCTGCCACGACGCCCCCCGGTAACTTGACTGGTCTGATGCACCGATCACGTTCGACCGTGACGACCACCCAGACCGTGTTATAAACCCGGGGGCGTACCCCCTCGTCGTCGACCCCGTCATCGTCGACGTACGGTTCTCCAAGGTGTTGATGGATGGGGGCTCGAGCCTCAACATCATATACCTCGAGACGCTCGACCTCCTGGGGATTTCAGAGGGTCAGCTCCGGCCCAGCGTCGGAGGGTTCCACGGAGTCGTACCGGGGAAGAAGGCCCACCCCCTCGGGCGCATCGACCTGCCGGTTTGCTTTGGCACGCCGGCTAACTTCCGCCGGGAGACGCTCACCTTCGAGGTGGTTGGGTTCCAAGGGGCCTACCACGCCATCATCGGCCGGCCGGGCTACGCCAAGTTCATGGCGGTTCCCAACTACACGTACTTAAAGCTCAAGATGCTGGGGCCAAAAGGGGTCATCAACATCGACACCTCCTACGAGCACGCATACCACTGCGACGTGGAATGCGTCGAGCGTGGGGAGGCCAACGTCCACCTCGACTCGCTCGAGGCCCTAGCCGCCCTGGCCACCGAGGAGGCTCCTGAAGCGAAGCGTCACGCTGGCAACTTCGAGCCGGCGGAGCACACGAAGCGCATACCCGTCGGCCCGACTTCGACCGATGGCAAGACGCTGGCCGTCAGTGCCAGCCTCGAGCCTAAATAGGAAGCCGTGCTCGTCGACTTTCTCCGCGCGAACACCGACATGTTTGCGTGGGGCCCCTCGGGCATGCCGGGCATACCAAGGGAGGTCGCCGAGCACGCCTTGGAAATCCGGGCTGGTTCCAGACCAGTGAAGCAACGCTTGCGCCGCTTCGACGAGGAGAAGCGCAAGATCATCGGCGAGGAGGTGCACAAGCTTTTGGCGGCCGGGTTCATCAAGGAGGTATTTTACCCAGAGTGGCTAGCAAACCCTGTATTAGTTAAGAAAAAGAATGGAAAAATGCGGATGTGTGTAGACTACACGGGTCTGAATAAAGCATGTCCAAAAGTTCCATTTCCTTTACCTAGAATTGATCAGATTGTCGATTCCACTGCTGGGTTCGAAGTGCTTTCGTTCCTTGATGCGTATTCCGGCTACCACCAAATTAAGATGAAAAAATCTGACAAACTCGTAACCTCTTTTATCACGCCATTTGGTATGTACTGCTACATTACGATGCCCTTCGGCCTACGAAACGCCGTGGCAACGTATCAACGATGTATGCAGCACATCTTTGGCGAGCACATAGGCAGGACCGTCGAGGCCTACGTCGATGACATCGTGGTTAAGACCAAGAAAGTCGGGAACCTCATCAGCGACCTCGAGACCACATTCGAGTGCCTCCGGGCCAAGAATGTGAAGCTCAACCCCGAGAAGTGTGTCTTCGGTGTGCCTCGAGGCATGCTACTTGGCTACATTGTCTCACAACGGGGGATCGAAGCAAACCCTGAAAAAATCTCAGCAGTCACGAGGATGGGCCCGATTCGTGACCTCAAGGGTGTGCAGAAAGTGACTGGCTGCCTAGCCGCTCTCAGCAGATTCATCTCAAGGCTAGGGGAAAAAGCGCTACCCCTCTACCGCCTGCTGAAGAAGACGGAACACTTTGCGTGGACTGTCGAAGCCGAGGAGGCTTTAACCAAGTTGAAGGGGTTGCTGACTTCCGCACCAATCCTCGTGCCGCCGCGACCAGCCCAGGGTGGCGATTCCCCCGAGCCTCTCCTCCTCTATGTGGCTGCAACCACTCAGGTGGTCAGCGCGGTCATAGCCGTCGAGAGGCACGAGGAGGGTCATGCATTGCCGGTCCAGCGATCGGTGTACTTCACCAGTGAGGTACTCTCCGAGGCCAAGGTCCGGTATCCGCACATCCAAAAGCTTCTCTACGGCATCATCGTCACAAGGCGCAAGCTCCAACACTACTTCCTCGCTCACCCAGTAACAGTGGTGTCGTCCTTCCCCCTCGGTGAGATCATCAACAATCGGGAGGCCACGGGGCGCATCGCCAAGTGGTCCGCCGAACTAATGGTGGAGACCATCACCTACGCCCCCCGAAAGGCCATCAAGTCGCAAGCGTTGGCGGACTTCGTCGCTGAATGGACCGACACTCAACTCCCGCCGGCGCAGATTCAAGCCGAGCTCTGGACCATGTACTTCGACGGATCCCTCATGAAGACGGGGGCAGGTGCAGGCCTGCTCTTCATCTCGCCCCTCGGAGTCCACATGCGCTACCTGCTACGCTTGCCCTTCCCCGCCTCCAACAACGTCGCCGAATACGAAGCCCTCGTCAACGGATTACGCATCGCCCTCGAGCTCGGGGTCCGACGCCTCGACGCTCGAGGGGACTCGCAGCTCGTCTTCAACCAAGTTATGAAGGTTTCGAGCTGCATCGATCCCAAGATGGAGGCGTACTGCGGAGAAGTGCGCAAGCTAGAAGACAAGTTCTACGGCCTCGAGCTCAACCACATCGCTCAAAAGTACAACGAGGCCGCAGACGAGCTGGCCAAGCTGGCATCCACGCGTGGCACGGTCCCACCAGACGTCTTCTCGAAAGACGTTTTCGAGCCATCCATCAAGATCAGCCCAGAAGCTGGCCCTTTGACGCCACTCCTCGAGCCGGGCACGGGGGCTCGGTCTTCGACGCCACCCCTCGAGCCGTGCACGGGGGCTCGGTCTTCGACACCGCGCCTCGAGGTCGAGGCCTCGACACCCTCTGAGGCAATGCAGATCGACGCACTCGCCTCTCCTTCGACACGACCCCTCGACTGGCGGACGCCGTTCCTCGACTACTTAACGCAAGGCGTACTACCGGAAGACAAGACGGAGGCTCGACGCATAGCTCGAAGGGCCAAGACCTACGTCATCTACGGCAATGAACGGGAGCTGTACCGTCGAAGCCCATCAGGAATCCTTCAACGCTGCATCCCCCTTGAGGAGGGACGCAGGCTCCTCGAAGACACGCACTCGGGGGCTTGCGGCCACCATGCAGCACCAAGGACCCTGGTCGGGAACGCCTTCTGTCAAGGCTTCTATTGGCCGACCGCCATTGGAGACGCCAAGCGCTTGGTCCGTGCATGCCATGGGTGTCAATTCTACGCCAAGCAAACGCACCAGCCCGCGCACGCCCTGCAGATGATCCCCATTACTTGGCCGTTTGCCGTCTGGGGGCTCGACCTCGTGGGTCCCCTCAAGATGACAATCGGAAAGTACACGCACGTGCTCGTGGCCATCGACAAATTCACCAAATGGATCGAGGCCTAGCCCATAGGTGACCCCACCTCCGAGAAAGCCGTCGAGTTCATCGCAAACATCATGTACCGGTTCGGGGAGCCTAACGTCATCATCACCGACAATGGCACCCAATTCATGGGCAAAAAGTTTACCAACTTCTGCGACGACAGCGGCATTCGCGTGACCTGGGCCTCGGTTGCGTACCCTCAATGCAACGGGCAGGTCGAGCGCGCCAACGGCATGATACTCCATGGGCTGAAGCCGAGGCTGTTCAAGACCCTCAAAAATTTCGGAAAGGGGTGGGCCGCAGAGCTCCCCTCGGTGCTGTGGGGCCTCAGGACTACGCCGAGTCGAGCCACCGGGTTCACTCCGTTTTTCCTAACCTACGGCGCCGAGGCAGTCTTGCCTACGGATCTCGAGTACTGCTCCCCTCGACTTCGAGCCTACAACGAGCAAAACAACGACGAGAGGCTTGCCAATGCCAAGGACCAGCTCGAGGAGGCCCGAGACGTGGCGCTCATCAACTCCGCACGCTACCAGCAAACACTTCGACACTACCACGACAAGCACGTGCTCAAAAGGGACCTAGCGGTGGGGGACCTCGTGCTTCGACGGCTGCAAGATAATCGAGGGCGCCATAAGCTCACCCCTCCGTGGGAAAGCCCATACACCGTAGCTGAAGTGCTCAAGCCAGGAACATACAAGCTCTACGACGACCAAGGCAGGATCCTGACGAACGCGTGGAACATATCTCAGCTACGTCGCTTCTACCCTTAAAGGCCTCGAGGCCTTGTTCATTTTGTTGCTTTGTACAAATATGTCAAACATGAATGAACAAACTCGCGCGCTGTCATTCATTTTTTGCTTAGCAACTTAAGGTAGCCTCGACCCTGCCTTGCTCAGGGTCGAGCCTCCCTCGGGGGCTGACGGGGGGGCCTCACCCCCCCCAGACTCCGGAAAAAGCGCGTTTTCTTTTCAAAAATTCGACCCTCGTCTCGACTCGTGCCTCGAGTGAACTAGCGACGTCTAAATCCTAAAATACCTCGAGCCTCCAAGGGTCGGGAGGCGTCGACGTAGACGGCCACCTACGCCCCCGGGCTACGGTACCCTACCTACGCCTCCCCTCGAGGAAGCTCGCGACGTATCGAAGGAACACAGACTAAGCTAGCAGAAACTCGAGCTTGCAACAAAGAGAAGTGGTCAAACGCATTTGAAAAGAAAACAACTCTTTTAATAACAAGTCATATTTATACATTCGGGTCTCGACGTACCCTCATTCATGTCATAAAATTCTTACAAGGGCCTCGGCGCCCAAATTTGGCACGCAGGCCTCAGTCTTCGTCGGTGCGGTACTCCTCCCCGAGGTCCTCCACGGCGGGCTCAACCTCGACACCCGAGCTCGAAGGAGGAGGGCTCCCGACACCGCTGCTGGCGTCAGGAGGCAGCACGTCCTCCTCGAAGATCTTCGCGAGCGATGTCCCCGGCCTCTCCATCTTCTCCAAAATTTTGTCGACATGGCGGTTGTTCCACTCCTCATCCTTCCCCTCGATCTCGATGAAGCCATTCGCGACAACGTGGACCGGGAAGCGGAAACCGGAGCGAACGACCGCGAGTGTCTGCTTGACGCCATGATGGAGAGCTTGCCGAAAACGGTCCCGCGCGGCTGCGTCGAAGAAGCACAAGGCGTCGACCAAGGGGTCGCCCCGAGCCACTGCACCTTCTGCCGCAGTCACAGGAGGAGCACCCCACATGGGGCTGAGCCGGTCGAGAGAGGCGCGAGCCCGCTCCGCCACCATTGTCTCGTCTTGGAGTTGGTCCAAGAGAGCCTCATTCGTCCCACGGAGCTCCTCGACCGTCTTCTCGACCCCTGCGCAACAAATAAGGAAGAGTGAGACTGCGACGTAACGAAAACTTCGAGACCCGAACAAGGACAAGGTGTAAGCCTCACCATCGCAATGTCGACCCAGTGCGGCGAGGTCGCTGGTAAGGCCCTCAGCGCGCTGCTCGAGCCTGCGCTTCTCGGTCAGCATGAGGAGCCTCTCGGACTTAAGCTCCTCGATCAGCCTGCCCACCTCCGCCAGGGCCAGATCCTTTCGGATCACCTCCTGCCGCGCCACCCCCTCGGCAGCTCGGGCGGTGGCGGCACCACTCTTGGCGTCTTCGGCCTCTTTTCTTGCCGCCTCCGCTGCGGTTCGGGCGGTGGCGGCCTCGCTTCGGGCGTCAGCGGCCTCCTGCTTCGCCGCCTCGGCTTCAGCCCGGGCGGAGGTGGCCTCGCTTCGCGCGTCCGCGGCCTCCTTCCTCGACGCCTCGAGAGCGGCGGTGGCCTCCTCCTTGGATCGAGCGACCTCACCTCGAGCCGCCCGGACCTCCGCCTCCGCCTCATTGAGCCGGCTCGCCATTTGGGCGTTCCGGCTCAGCTCCGCGCGGAGATCTTGAAGCTCCGGCTCAGCCCGCGCGAGGGCGGCTGACACCTGCGCGGACCGGCCCGCCTCCTCGGAGCAGGACCGCTCCGCCTCCGCCATAAGCTCGGCCACCTCCCGGAAGATGGACCGCAGCTCGCGCGGGGCCCCCCGCTGGACCGGTTGCTCGACGGAGACCATGGCGAGGGACGGGCTCGGCGCATCGGGAAACGGCCATACTGGCCGGTCAAGCTCGATGTCGGGCAGATCCTTCTCCACCCCGAGCTGCCCCGACTGCGGCCCGCCGCCCGACGGCACGAGCCCCGGCTCTTCCCTGGCCGGGCCCTCCAGCGCCTTGTCGGCGCTAGCCGGCGCCTCGGGCGCCTCCACCATCATCGAGCCCGCGGCGGGGAGCGGCCCCTGCTCCAGCTCGTTCAGGAGGTCCTCCACCATCGGCTCCTCCTCTGCCAACCCCTCTCCCCCCTTTCCCTCCGCCGCAGCCCGGCTCGTGTCGGTCGGGGCCTCGAGGGACGCAGTCTCCTCAGCCCCAGACACCGGCGGGGCCGTGCTCGCCCCAGGCGCTTCCCCCGGAACAGCCGTCGTGGTGGGGGGAAGGGTGGCGCTCCCAGCTGGCACCATCGCGGGAGGAGGAGGAGGGGGAGGAGGCAGCGCTTCAGCGGATATGGTGGTGGCGGGCTCGATGCCATGAGCTGAGGCCCCTGCAATACGAGATGACGATGATATCAGAACCAGGAAGAGTACCTCGACCCCTGTGGTCGATGGCGACGGCCTCACCAAAATTCGTGATGACCATCTGGCCTCCTCGAGCCATGGCAGCTCGGGCATTCTCCAGCCAAGCGGCTTCTCTAGCGGAGGAAGGTGCCATACCTCAAGGTGCCTGTGCCTCGACGGGGCTCGAGGTCTTGGCCCGCTTGGACGAAGCGAGGTCCACCTCCTGGTAGGAGCGCTTCCCCCTGAGAAAACGGAGATAGCACGCGTCATCAAAAGTAAAGAGGTGAAGCCTCACTACCGACGAGACCCAAGAAAACTACTCACCCGAAGCGGCGGCTGGGCTTCTTCCTGGAATCGCCGGACCCACTCGGGGGCTTCGAGCCCACCCCACGGCTCGAGCCCTGTGCCTGGGCCGTCTCCGCAGGGCTGGGATGGGGGGAGGGCTCCCGACGCCTCCCGTGGCTCGACCTCGAGGGAGAGCCCTCCTTCCGCCCCACATCGCGGGAGGGCGACCGTACCTCCCTCGTGCTGACGTCGTGGCGCCCGCCCCGGCGCGGGGCTCCGGGACCTGCTCCGGCGCTCGCGCTGGTGGTCCGCGCCCTCCCCGCGTCCGCTTCCGTGTCCCGGCGGCGGTGCGGCGATGGACTCCGGGGACACTCACGCCCCTGGTCACGAGACGCTCGGAGACTCCCTCCCCCACGCTCGTGATGGCGCGGGCTCGACGCCTCCTTCTGGCGCCCGCTCCTCCGCTGGCTCGACGGCGCCCTTGATGGCTCGCGGCGGTCGGGCCTGAAATCCTTCTCGACCTGTCGACTGCTTCTTGAAGCCCCACCCTTCTCGAGACCCCCCCGTCCGGGCTGACGCGGGGGCGGCCTCCGTTGGTGCTGTGGCAGAGGCGCTCCGGGTCCGGGCTTCCTTACGACCGGGGCACATCCGGCGCGGAGATCGACGGACCTCGGGCCCCCGACGAGGCAGGGATCGGCGCCGCCTTCCGCAGCTGCGTCCCGCGCGACCCCTTTGTCGGTGGGACCTCCAGTGTACCCTCCTGCACAGAGGAGCGGTCAGCCCTGTCATCAACGAGCCCCGCGCGCATCAAGCGCGCATCCATCCCCTCGTCGTCGCCCTCCTCCTCATCACCGCTCTCCTCCTCCGAGCTCGAGGAGCTCAGCTCGGGGGACCCGTCCCCAGGCTGACGGTTACGACGAGCCTTCGCCAGTCTCTGCTCCCGAGCTAAGCGACGCAAGTTTTTGTTTTTCTCTTTCTTCTTTTTGGCATCCTTGCTCTCCTTGACCTTCTGAGCAGAGAGGCGCCTCACCTGAGAATCCGCGGCGTCCTCCCTCACCGGGGGCCTCGACGCGCGACAAGTAAATGCCCCCTGAAAAAAGAAGAAGCGTGATGAGACAAACCACAAGACAGATGCAAAAGGATCGAAGGAGGAAAAAGGGGGAGGAGGCTCGAGATAGCTCGGCTCGAGGGAGGCTTACCATGTCGAGACACCCCTCGTCGGGTGCCATCGCAACCAGGTTGGAGTATTCAGGGATGAACGGCCCCTGGATCGTGATTGACACCCGGGAGACGCCCTCGTTCCGGGACAGCCTCCCTTCGGCCATCCTCGAGCGATTGAGCGCCTCGAGCTGAGCCTGCGGGCCCATCTCGTGCATAAGAAGGGGGCGGTCCGCCAGCGGGAGGACTCTTCGCTGGTGGAACGCCCAAATGACCGCTTGCACGGTCAGCTTCTTCTCGTCCACCAGCGTCTTCATCATCTCCATCAGCGGGGCCAGGTGGCGTTGCCTGTCCGCCGCGACGCCCCAGGTCCACTTCTCCGGGCGTTGAGTGAGGACCCTGCCGGTGTACTGCGGAAAGAGGCCACCTTCGTTCCGCAGATAGAACCAATGGTCATCCCACCCGGCCTGGTTGGTGGAAAGCTTGTATCGCAGGTACTCGCGGGGGACATTGGCCGACGAGGTCCCCGCCCTCGCGGTAATGGCAAGGGAGCCCATGCGCACGGGCCGCCTCCCGCTGGGCTTTAAGGACTTGATGAAGAGCTCGCCCCGGAAGAGATGGACGAACATCTCCCAGTGCGGCTCCATCTTCAGGTACCCCTCGCACACCGCGACGAATATGGCGGCGTGCGAGATGGAGTTGGGGGAGAAGTGTTGCAGCTCCACCTCGAAATGGTGGGCCAGCCCTCGCAAGAAGCAGCTCGGCGGGACGCCGAGCCCCATACGGTGGTAGCGCGCGAAGCTCACCACGTACCCCTCCGGCGGGTGCAGCTCCCGGTGCTCCGTCGACGGGATAACCCACCATGCGGGTCCCTCCTCCGGGTTGGGGCGCAGAAGCCCCTGGGCCACCAGCGAGTCCATTTCGCTCTGCGTCACCTTCGACGGGCTCCAGTCTTCGGCCAGCAGCATCTGTGTCTGGGCGGCCATGGCGGTGGCGCGGCGCGGATCCGAGCAGCGGACGGGCGGCCGGAAATCCCCAATCGACTAGCTCGAAGGAGAGGGCGCGTGAAGGCTACGGCGGCGGCGAAGGCAAAGGCAAAGTAAAGGGTTCCATTTCCCCTCTTTCGATAATTATAGGGGGAAACCCAGACGAGCGGGATCTCCCACGACGTAAAAAGGTAACCGAATGCATTCAATGCGCCCACCTAACCGCGTCTCAAGCCGGATGCAGGGTACACGCGGCACCTCTCCATTCGCTCCACTACCCGGGCCCGCCACGACCGTCGCTCCGGCTTCGCGTCCGCCGCTCTCCCCGACGGTTTCCGCCTAAAAAGGCGTGCCCAACGGGCAGAAGGATTCCCAGACGATGGAGGCTTCTTCACAAAGGTAAAAACGGGCCCCGGCCCTAAGTCTCGAAGCAGCGAAGGCTGGCCCTCGAAAAGGGTTCGACAGCCGGCTTTGAGCACCCGAGTCAGGGACACCAAGGGGCGCCATTCGCGGCATCACTCGAGGGCCAAGCCCTCGAGGCCCCTCACATGTATCCAAGGCGGGGAGCTTGACATGCAGTGAGATCCCCTCGGAGGGAGGCATCGAGCCACCGGGTCCTATCGAATGGACCCGGCACTCCTGCAGACTGAGCACCCATGCTTTATGAGACCGCCTCCGGGCCACAGTCGACCCCTATCGAACGGGGCACGAGCTCTCACTTGGATTCCCCGTTACCAGCTCACCGGGAACCTCGATACTCGCCCACTCGGGGTAGTACGAGGCATCCCCCCTCCCATCCGATCGAAAGGACTCGCGGGATGACGAGCCAGGGCAATCGGCATGCCGGACAGCTCGAGGAGCCGGCCAGTCGGTTCAGCCTGGCACCCCTCGACGAAAGAGGGTCTAAAAACTCGGACAGTTACGACTAATCTCTTTTCTTTGTGTAAACATGAGATTTTCAGGCCTCGGGCGAACGCTCGACCTCCGTCTCGCTTGAGCCCTCGAGACCAGGCCCAGGACGAACGCCCGCTCTCCGTCTCGTCCGAGCCCTCCGAGCCAAGCCTCGGACGAAGTCTCCCACGACAAAGGAAAGGTTACCTCGAACATTTAATATTACTACCGAACCGCATCTCAACCCTGTTCACAGGTACATACGGCGCCACGATCTCCGCTCCCTGACGATTTCCGCCTAAAAACACGCGCCCACTGGGCAGAAGGTTCCCAAACGACGGAGGATTCTTCGGGAAGCCCACGAGGGAGTTCTAACCACTCCCCCGTGGCCTCGGGGGCCACACCCGCGGGTGTCGCTCGCACGACACCCACGAAATCAAATCGACAAAACCCTCGAGACCGGTTAGCTATCCATCAAGATCCCAATCTGGAGCCCCTGCTCGAATGCAAGCACTCGAACAAGGGCTCGGGGGCTACTGTCGGGGGAACGCCAAAGGGGTACCCCCAATTAATGCAAAACGAATGAGGGACTCGCCCAAGCCCTCCAAGCCAGGCCTCGGGCGAACGCTCATTCTCCGCCTCGCCCGAGCCCTCCAAGCCAGGCCTCGGGCGAACGCTCGATCTCCGCCTCGCCCGAGCCCTCCAAGCCAGGCCTCGGGCGAATGTCCGTTCTCCGCCTCGCCCGAGCCCTCCAAGCCAGGCCTCGGGCGAACGTCCGTTCTCCGTCTCGCCCGAGCCCTCCGCGCCAGGCCTCGGGCGAACGCTCGTCTTCCGTCTCGCCCGAGCCCTCCAAGCCAGGCCTCGGGCGAGCGCTCCTCTACACCTCGAGACCCCACGCGGGGACCTCGAGCCTCTCTGGCACAGGGGCCTATCCATCGAGACGCGTTTTGCCTCCCTCGAACGGTGCAGACATCGGATACCGGCCCCACGCTACGTATTTAATGCATCCACCTACTCCAGTCACATCCTCTGCAGCCCGACGTATACCACAGTAACCAGGGCAAAGTCAAGTCTCGTTTTCACCACAAGCACGGGCAAAAAGGCACCAGCACAACACTGTTCGACCATACCTTGCACTGTGGCACGTCCCGGTCACATCTCGAGACCCGAATTTCCGCTGTGCGACCAGGCTCCCCGGAACTCGCCCATACCTACGAGGACTCGAGCCCCCCGCAGGCGCCATCTCGAGGCCGGCTCCGCGCCCCTCGAGCCCTAACTACTTTCATGCTATTGGAGGACAGGTACCTCAAGACCCGGAGGGACCCCGCCGCGTCCTGTACATTCCGGGATGGGTGCTGTACGGCTCCGACCTCGCCGCGCCACCACGTCCGCGCCCAGGATGGAAGCCACGCTTCAAGGACGCTTCAACAGCAACGCCCACGTCGGCTACAATGTCTTCGACAAGACAGGGTTCCTACCCTTCTCCGTATGGGGCACCGTACGCCCCGACACCTGTAATACCCTTATGTAACCCTAGCCTCCCCTTGCTCTATAAAAGGGGACACCAGGGCCCTCATTCAGGACGACGGAGAGAACTTCGGGAGACAACACACGAGTACACACACATACACGAGTCCGGACTCCGGACCACGCTCACTGAGCTTGTATTCGCCCCTGTACAAGCACTTAGGTGCAAGTAATACAAGAACATCCCCCCCCGCTGGACGTAGGGCCTTCTTTGCCCGAACCAGGATAAATCCTTGTGTCCTCTTGCATCACCATCCAGGAAGAGAAGCACGCGATCATATTACTCGTTGGTGTGATACCCCCGGGTACGAAACACCGACAGAACCATTATCACTCCGAATAGCTCGCATCGAGTTCAAAAGGAACTCGTTCTGAAGACGCAAAATCAGATTGCGAGCAAAGGAAAAAGTCTCGGTCTTCTCAGCTAAAAAGAAGACCCACGAATATCTCGAAAAATCGTCGACAACAACAAGCGCATACCACTTCCCCCCAACCGAGCTCACCCGAGCCGGACCAACAAGGTCCATATGCAAAAGCTCTCCAGGGCGCTTAGTCGTGACCTGAGTCACTGGATGGTGGGGAGCGGCAACCATCTTCCCATGTCTACAAGAATGGCAAACAAGATCCTTCTCCATCGACAGCTTGGGCAATCCTCGGATTAGGCCAAGTGAGCTAAGTCTTGCAAGCAAGTCAAAGCTTAAATGACCGAGCCTCCTATGCCACTTCCAAAGATCAGAAGAAGAAGGTCCAGCCACAAGACAACGAGAAATGCCAAAAGACTCTGAGAAATCCACACGAAAGACTTTCCCAAAAGGCAAAATCCCACAAACAAGATTGCCCTGAGGGTCCAAAATGCGACTGAGATTCTGTTTAAAACGAATCTCATAGTCATCATCAAAAAGTTGCGAAATAGAAAGAAGGTTAAAATGCAAGTTAGAAACAAGAGCAACTTCGCGCAACACAAAGTCCTCATTAACTCGCACCGACCCACGAGACATCACCTTACCTTTGTTGTTGTCGCCGAAGGTAATATACTCCTTTCCGGCGACCGGACTAAGACTGGAGAACCACTTGGCGTTTCCGGTCATATGCCTCGAACATCCGGAATCCACCAACCAAACATTCTCCAATCGTTTTACCTATATCAATAAAAAGACATAGGGTGAGCATATGGTCCAACACTGGGGGTAGTGAAGTAGGAAGAATACCAGTGTTGGGCCGGTTGCTCAAAAGAACGATTAACAGAAAAACCATTCCTAGCACGCCTACGGGGAAAGCGATCACCACGCTGAGAAAAACGTGGTCCGCTGGGGAAGGAGCACTCACCGCGATACTCAAAACGCGGTGGAGGAAAGCGCTCAACTACAAAGCCACCGCCACGGGGTCCATAGCCTACAACTGCAGGCTCCCGCCGGGCACGCTCTCTATGAGGCCTAGGCCTAGGAACTTGAGGCACTGCACCTCTAGGCCTAGGATCTCTCCTCGGAGCTCTCCTCTGCCTAGGCCTGGGAACTTGAGGTTCTGGACCTCTGGGCCTAGCAGCTCGTCTCTGAACATTTGGCGCATGTACATCATGGAAAGGATGGTACATGTCTAGGTTGTTCATCTCCCTTGCACGGCGCGCCTCTCTCTTGCGCCGAAAGCAAAACTCACTCAAGTGTCCATCTCTCCCACAATGCTCACAATGGTACCTCATCGCTCTCAAAGGGGGTTGTTGGTACACATGGTTGTGGGTTTGGATCACTTTGCCCTTCTGTGGCAAGCACTCCTCCTGGATAGGTGGCATCGTATCAAGCTTGTTCTTCAGGTGGTTGGGTTTGGGATGCCACACTTGGTTCTTGGGTGGAGCTCTTGGAGGTTCCTCAAACACTCCATCCTTGGTGTTAGGCTTGAGAGGCTCTTTGGGTGGAAGCTTGGTAAGTTTGGGAGTAGTGGTGGAGTTGGGCTTCTCACTCGGGTTTAGACCACTCGACTCTCCAATCTTCCCAAAAGCTAAAAGATCAACATCCGGAGCAAAACCTACACCGGGACCTCCAACAGCTCACTTGAATTGGGAGATCATCATCCCGAGCTGCGGCTCACCACAAGACACCCATGACAAGATGGTCCGAAGGTATGTGTTTTCTTCCTCGGTTTGCATCTTGTCATGCTTCACATTAGCAATCTCCATCTCCAAACCCTCACACAAAGCGCACCTAGTCACACAAGTGCGACCCGAGCTGGCCTTCTCAAGAGATTCAATCTTGGCATTCTTCTCTGCCAACTCGGTTTGCAAGACAGGACAAGTCTTGCATGCACCCAACAGCATGGGTCTAGCCCGGAGCTCATCCATCTCTCCTACCAACGCAGCATACTTGCTTCTCAAAGTGAGAAGGTCAGTCATGTGCGTGGTGCACATCTCACACTCCTCCTCATCAGTAACGACCACGGTGGACTTGACAGAATCAAGCTCCTTCACCGTATCCTCCCACTTCTGCCTAAACTCCTTGCGCTCTCTAGCGGCACGCCTAAGCAACTTATCTTGGCTGAGAAGCGCGGCAGTAAGTTTCTCGACCTCAGCGAAAAGCTCGTCGTGGGTTAGAGATACCTGGGAGGTGTCATCGTTGTCGTCGTCGTTCCGAGGAGTCTCCAACTCGCCATCGAGGGCCATGGTGCAGAAGCCGTCGTCATCGGCGAAGAAGCAGAGGCCGTTCAGCTTGTCCTCGATCCTCTTCTTCTTCTCGGACTCGTCATCGCTGGAGGCAGCGGAGTCGTCATCCGAGTCATCGACGTCGCTGAGCGTGGCGAAGAACGCGCGCTGCTCAGCCTGGGTCTTCTCCAAGTACTTGGTCTTGATGTACTCCTTGTCGAAGCCGCCCTTCCGCTTGTGCTTCGCGGGGACGTACTTCTCCATGCGCTTGCCGGAGTCATACTTGTGCCCATGGTCCGCCTTGCCGAAGGTCTGCTTGATCTTCTTCGGGCAATTGGCGATGAAGTGGTTGGGGTTGCCGCACTCATAGCATCCTGAGCGTCCTCCTCCGCGGCGACGGTTCATGCGGTTGTTGTGGAACAGCGAGAACCGGTTGGCAAGCAAAGCCAACTCGTCATCCCCCAAAGACTCCAGCTGCTCCTCTGTGACAGAAAAGAGAGAAGTGAGTGCAAAACCTCCAGAGGGGTTAGCAGAAGAGCCAGAAAGCAAATCCATCGACGGGCCAGAAGGATTTTCATAAGAAGCCCTCGCCATAGCATCGATCTCACTAGATTTGAGCTTACTGAAGAGCTCGTCGCACGTGAGGGTCTCAAAGTTAGGTGATTCGATGATCGCCTGAACCTTGGAATCCCACACCGACCGATCAAGAGTATGCAAAAGCTTCAAAGCTCTCTCATGATCGTCGAAAGGCAACAGCTCCTTGTTAGCCCTCATCCTGTTGACAATAACCTGAAAGCGAGCGAATAAACTCTCTATGCTCTCGCCAGGCATATGTCGAAAGTTCTCATAC
This sequence comes from Coix lacryma-jobi var. lacryma-jobi, assembly GCA_009763385.1. Taxonomy (NCBI): domain Eukaryota; kingdom Viridiplantae; phylum Streptophyta; class Magnoliopsida; order Poales; family Poaceae; genus Coix; species Coix lacryma-jobi. The sequence goes on from CM019831.1 coordinate 47,264,464, forward strand.
TCTCGCTTATGTGACTCGTAGAGACGGGTTTTGACTTGAGAGGTTCCCTCATGGAAACGCATGAGGGATGCCCAAATCTCCCGAGCCGTAGCGAGGTGAGAAACACGATCAAACTCCGTCATGCTCAAGCATGAGAAAAGAGCATTACGGGCTCGGCTATTGGCAACGTGATCATCGATCTGATGCTGAGTCACACGAGCAGCCAAGACCACGTAATCAGCAGAGTTGCAAATATCCCAAATGGAAGCACCCATACTCTGCAGATAGGCCGACATGCGTATCTTCCAATACGCATAGTTCGTCCCATCAAAGAACAGCGGTTTGCCCACGCCGCGATCCATGTCGCCTTCTGTGGATCTGGAACCGGCTAAGGTGGAAGATCCTTAACCCGCTCCGATACCAATTGAAGGACCGAGAATGCAATCAGAAAGCGACCAGAGGGGGGGGTGAATGGGAGCTATAAAATACCTTTCAGAAAACTTGTCGCCACTGTCCCAAAATCAATCCCAAGAGCAAACCCTAGAGCTTGCAAGTGTCCACGACCCTAGATGTAGGGTGGATGCTTCCAAGAAGCACAGCGAGACACTATACAACTTTAGAAACCCACCGCAAAAGGCGAAAACCAAAACCGACTTCGAACAAACGAACCGCGGACGAAACTGCACAAACTCAGCAGCATCGGACGCTGGCAGCGTCCGATGACCAACCAACGGATGCGTCCGATGCAAACAGAGCAAAACTGGAACCTTACTGCATAGACATCGGACGCTGCTACAGTGAAACAGTAGCGTCCGATGCTCGACCTCCGGCGCGTCCGATGGCAACGGACGCTCCGATGGTCAGCGTCCGATGCTCCTTTAAAATCACTGTTAGGTGACACGTGGCAACAGACGCTCCGGTGTGACGAACTCAGCGTCCGATGCTTCCTGGTTTAGCGTCCGATGGTCCCAAAACAGTGCTGTTCTTCCGCGAAATTCACCCGATTTCCTCCGAATCAAAAGCACTAAGGCCTAGACTTGGTATGAGGAGTTCCAAGGATGTTAGTGAGCTATCCCAACAGAATCATGGCTCGAACCTAACTCCAAATCGGTGAATTGGAAGAATTCAGGACTAAGGAGCAAAAACCGATCCAAACCTAAAATCGCTCGATCTCCTAGACCGTGAGGTTAGAGGTGAATTCCTTCGGTGGAAAGAAGTGCCTCACGATCTAGAACAACTTGGTTCAAACGGATTTGCAAAAGATGAACCGAGCAAAGAGATCAATCGACGGGGAAAACGTGGAGAAAAGTAATCCACAAAGAACATAAACAAAACACGAATCACAACCACGAATTTGCAACCGTGTGGCTACCATACGCTACAAAGGTGAGGTTACGGCCTCACTTCCTCAAAAATCTCACGAGCACAGAGGTATTGGTCTCTTCTCTGTGGATCTCAGGTTCGCTACAGCAGGGATGTGGGAGAGCAGGAAACCCTAAGACAGAATAGCAAATGACTGAGATAAATGGGGAGGTGGGTGTCTCCCCCTACTTATCCTAATTCTAACTATTCCTAATTCCCACTCTACCCCTAACTACTTACAGAGCGAACCAGCTAAACCCTAGGGTTATTCTGGACCAACTCGAAGGTAGGTGGATCCGACGGCCACGCCCGCACAACTCGTAGCGTTGCCTTGACGCAACCTCCCGATTGCCGCCACTGCTCTGCAGCCCCGGTTTTGTGGCCCAAACTGGGAAACCAGCCTTTCCAGCCAACCCCTGGTTTTGAGGCCCAAATCGGGAAACCAGCCCACCAGCATCTGAGTTTTGAGGCCCAAACTCAGCAAACCCGCAGCGACCAGGTTTTGAGGCCCAAACCTGGAAACCGTCCTCAGCCCGAGTTTTGTGGCCAAACTCGGAAACCCTCAGCACCCAGGTTTTGAGGCCCAAACCTAGAAACCGTCCACCCGATGGTTTTTCTCTGGCTCAACCACCAAACCGACGCCGTAGAAGGGATGCACCACCCGTGCACCCCGTCCACCGACACGTGTCCCCAAGTCCACGACTCAGGCAACACATGACCGCAAGTCTTCGCTCATCGCTGTCCCAGGCTGTCAGCCACCACAGTTGATCCTCGGGCCACCGGTCCCTCAGTCCAAGCCTCATGTCCGCATTTCGCCACTCTCGGTCTATCGGCACGGCACGTCTCTACCTGACCTTCACCTTGCCTCTGATCACTGTATCCGTGCTCGACACCTGCACAACACAAGCCAAAGAACATGCGCATCATCCCAGTTGACAATCACTCATCACTCAGAGACTCGACATACACCCGTGTATTCGCACTCATCATTGACGAAGACATCAACACCGACACCAACAACAAATATCAGGGAGACGATATGCCACTACATCATAACATCTATGTGTCGTCCGAAGGAAGTTTGTTGGTGGTTCACTATGAAGACAAGCAGTGGAAGTTCTCCTCACTTCTAATCATTGCAACACAAGATCTAGTTTGAGGGATGAGGTGGATCAACTTCAACAACAACAAGGTCTACAATTTCAACTCATGAACACATTGTTGAAGAAATTTGGGCATCCACCTACATCACAAGCCAGCTTGGGGGAGACACAATTCTGTTGTCCAGATCTGCTTCACGATCAAGGGTAGGAAGGAGAAATCCAGCTTTAAGACACTTTGATCTCCTACTCATCACTTTGATCAGTACAAGCCGCTAGACACTACCCCAATCAAGAACAAGAAAAATGATCCATCACTCATTCTTGGAGGATCACTGTCATCTATGTCGAACCTTGAGACGTCCAATTTTGGATCTTCGATCAAAAGGGTCGCTGCTTCTTTAACAAATACACCATTTATGAGCAGCCGAAGGAAACCAAGAGAAGACGTTGACTCAACCGACAAAGGAAGAACCGACTACCAGGAATTGAGGGGGACATCATGAAGGATGAAGCCACTGCACTGCAAGAATTCAAAGATGGAGAGATAGTACCCGAGCCTAAAAATCAAGAGAATAGTTGACAAAGTCTCCATCATCTGGACCTGTTGAGAATAAGACTCAACTGGCCCACTGTGAGATTGGCAAGAGAAGACAAGCTAGTCATGAACAACAACCAGCTAAACAAGAGAAGCTTCCATAAGGAGATTTGACACCATCACTCTTCAATGATAAGCAATATTTCAAGGTAAGTGACCATCACTTTAAAAGCTTCTCCTTGTTTCTGGTCTGCGTATACATAAAGAACCAAACATGTTTAAGTTGCACCTCACTTGATCCAACCTAGTCAACTCAACATGTTCAGTTCTTTATTCTTTGTTCTTAGCTTTACTCTCTTGAATCTCACTATCTTAATTAAATGAGCTAAAATGTTGTGCATCCAACCTTTGGAAGATGATATATCACAATCATCAATAGATTATGCATAGATTATCCTTCCTTGGGTTAAGTAATCTAATATGTTAAATATTTTATGATGCTACTTTCATGCTCATCTTTTGATTCTATCACTCATGTTAAGATTGAATAGAACACATAAATAAAAAGTTCATCTTGATCGATGTGCCTAAGGTTAGAGAGGAATGAACAAAACTTTTGATTCTGTTGGTGTTTTTCCAGCAACAGAGCCCATATACTTGATCTCTACCTTGTCTTTATGAGCAGGATACACTCTTGAGCAAAACATGGAGAAGTTTTTCACTCCCAAATTCTACAGAGTGAAAGTCCTAGATCTACAAGAACATGCACACTGAGCGTGATGCTGCCAGCGTCCATAATTAACGCTTCATTTCAAACTACTGGACGATCAAATAATATGAGTGACACCGTATCAAGAGGTATAAACAAGAAGGAATGATGGAAGACATCGTAGTTAGAATTAGTGGTCATGAAGTCCCCACAGACTTCTTGATCCTCGACATGAGAAGACGATGATGTCCACCTCATCTAAGGAAGACCATTCCTCTACGCTACAAGTACAATCATCTACAAGAGGAAATCCATTTTTCACTTTCCTGGAGAAAAGGCACGATGCAACTTCATCAGCTACATGCCCAATGAAGCACCTAAGAAGAACAAAAGTGAAATACGCCGCTCTCAATGCCAAAGAAGACAAACTATCAACAATAGAGTGGCCAATCACGAAGAAGAAGCTATCGACACTGTCCCAGAAAAGAAAGAAGAAAAACCTCAAGACAGTGAACCACAGAAAGTGAAGACTCAGACCAAGAAAGTATGGAAGAAAAAGTCTGCACCTCAGAGGTACAATCAATAACAACTTTCCAAACGTCTGACATACCTTGGGAGGTCTGAACCAAGGGAAGGTCCGGTTCGTCAGACCTAAATATCCGAACCTTCGCCAAAAGGTAAAAAATTGGTAGTTATCCTCATATTTATTTTCCTGCATATTTCTCATATCTAATTCTTAGTTATTTATTGCATCATCATATTTAATTCACAAACATTTTAATTTCTGCATTGCATTAGAAAGGAAAATAAAAATTTTGCATTTGTTACACTACATCATAAACTATGAAGCCCCATGTGAATAATTCTATGGTGTGTAAAAACCCACAGGAATGTTCATTATGGTGGCATAAAAATAATAAAAATAAATATGCATGCATTCATCCTATGCATTTTCTCTTGCATCGAAAAAATATAAAATACAAAAATATTGAGAAAGAGATCTAACTGAAATTCTAGACAACTAAGGCTTAAGTGGCCAACCACTAACGCTTAATCTGTTCCACAAGTTTTGTTATCTATTTGAGTTTTATAGATCTGAAAGACCAAGAAAAGCTGACAAGCAAGTGGATGTTCCATTCACTGTCGGAGCACTATTTCAACAAACATCAACATCAATCAAAGCTCCGACAGAGGAAACACATTTCCACCGCCAGTCCGCTACATGGCAAGATTGAACGACTACGTCAGCATTCAGCTTGGGGAAAAGCACCCCCGTGTATCCAGGTAAGTATCATTATCGTCTTAAGTTTTCTTTCTATACGTAAATAAAATAAAATGAAAAAAATGTGGGCACATGAAGGCTCACCATTAATTAAAAAGAAAAAAAATATATAAGCACGTGAAGGCTCAACGCTACTGAGGGAACCGGCTTGGGGAAGACCAATCCCGTTATCTTCATAATCCAGGTATGTCTTATTCACTGTCTTAGTTATTTATAATAAGTGTGTGTTAGATTAAATAAATAGTGCGTTAAGTTTGTTTTAAAAAAGTTGATAATAAAAGAAGAACTCTCTCTCTAATCTTTTACATGGAAATGATGAATAGTTGCTCTATCTAATTTCTTTCAAGTACCTAGCCTTCAAAGCATGAGTTCTCCTGATTAATAATGATGCTGAAAAATGAAATTAAATATATGGGTAGTAAATGCTTGATCCAGAATCTAGGTAATTGACAGATATGATGTGTGATGATCTGAGCTGATATTATCTTGTTCTAAACAACACTAGAGTTCCGGCGATTTCTCAATATTAATATGACTAATAATTACATTGAGTTAAATTAAGCTTTGTTGACCCTATGAGAAGTTATCATGCTATTGAATTGAGATCACTTACACATTTCATCCATCTTCCGCATAAATGCTCATGATTATCTATTCTTATCCTATCAAAAGTTTTTTGGAAGCATATGGCTATTGAAAAAAAAAGAAAAAGAAAAAAATTCTAAGGAAATAAAAAGGGATAAGTGTCCGAAACCTCAAAAAGATAGATCGCGAGGAAATAAAAAGGGACAAGTGTTCGGAACCTCGAAAAAAAGGAAGAAAAAAAAGAGAGAAAAAAAGAGAATATCAGAAAAAATGGGCACGTGCCCGTTAGTAGAATTAGCCTGATAGCCATGTGTCTCTGATAAACAGAAGAGAGTGATATATTCAAAAGAGCATCCGCCTCCATTTTCCATACACATGCACTTCTCGATTCAATGGTGTGGTTTACTTTCTCTTTGGATCCATTGTTTAATTTGACAACATATGTTCTTAAGCTTTTTGAAAATTCATAAAAAACTCCGGGATAATGGTGAAGTAAAAGAACTAGAGACATAGTGCTTGATTTGATCGTTCTATCTTTCAATTACTCAAGATTCAAAGTAAAGTACTAAGCCCTGTGATAAATAATATAATATATTTTCTAATCTAAATAAGAACTTTTGTTTGAATGCTTGTGTGCTTGTTAAGAAATACAGATATTGCAGCAACTCCTGATCCATTGTTGAGATTGGCTTTGCTCGGGACTAGCAAAGGGTAAGCTTGGGGGAACTTGTTGACGCTCACTATTGCTCATAATTAACCATCAACTAATGCATGAAATGACACTAAATGAATCACAAAGCAAAGTTGTAGGGTTTGAAACTAACAAGTTCCACGAGTTTTGGTGCTCTCACTTGTTTTGTAGGACATCCATATTTTTACCATATAAAAGTATCTCAAGTGATGAAATAGAGCACACCATTGCGAAGACCTCATTGAGACGATCGAAACGGACATATGCTTTGTTATATTTGGAGTCCCGGAGCGAGAGTCCTCGATGGATATGACTTGGAAGATTGTAGAACATTCCAGAACATTCTAGAAGACACAAGAAAGCGACCCAAGGAAGGCGGGGCCCACCGGTCATAGAGGCAGACCGACCGGTCTCCCCCCTGGACCGACCGGTCTGGTGTAGGGCCCAAACTCGCCCCCCTTCGCGTGACTCACTCCAACCGACCTCTTCGACGTGTTTTGGCCCATTAAGGCCCATGTGCATATGGCGAAGGATTTTGTCCCACATCGCTTGCCCAAGGTGGAGGCGAGGCCAGGAGCCCCTATATAATAAACCCAGGACCCCCGTGAGGCAACACATCATCATGGAGTTGTAGAGGCGTCCCTCGAATGGATAACCTCTTTTCTCTATGTAATTAGGTTTAGATTTTCCAATGTAATAGCTTAGCTCTAGTCGGGAGTTAGGGAGAGCGGAGCTGCGCTCCGGTTCCGGAGGAGTCTTCAGAGTTTTGGTATGTCTTTGTATATTTTCTTTGTAAGACTTATGCTTTAATATATTTATCTTCTCTATTTACTTTATGCTTTATTATATGATTAGTATAGTTGTTATATCTTGGCATGAGATCTTTGTTCATATTGAGTGTTCTAGTTATTCATGGTAATTAGAGTAGTAATCATTAGTGTAGACGCGGTGTCTAGGCTAGTGTTTACCTGAGTTTGCGCCCAATCCTCCGGTTAGTTGTGGTAGCTATAGGGGTGACAGCTTTGTAGATTGTTATAATCCACCATGTTAGGATTGGTGTTCCGTAGAGCTTTTGGCAGCCTTCCCCTGACTAATTTCTTCCCAGTCTTTTTCGAGAGTCAGAAAGGTACTGTTGCTCCAAAGTGCTAATGTGTATAACTGCTATATCTTTTCATCTTTGTTGCCTTAGAACCCAAGTAATAGAGAAGTATATAGGAACCTTGATATCTCCTGTTGTCCTCCCACTAAAGTTATCTAGTTATCATTGAATTATCCTTTATGTGCTTCTTTTATTATCATATCATATATCATTCACTCCTACTTTAGTCTAATAAATACTCTGAGTTAGTAGATGCATGATAGTGAGTTATCAGATTTTTGACCCTAGCTTCACTGTGGTAAAATATAAATAACGATCTTGGAATACTCCCGGTAAAATGCTACAATGGTGTTCTATTTGCACTAACAAACGTCAACAATGAGGTACTTACTCCAGACTTTGGGATTTGGTATTCTGCTTCCTCCACCCTATCCCTTTGCGGTTATTCTGATGCCGATTTTGCTGGTTGCTGACTTGATCGCAAGTCCACTTCTGGGACTTGTCAGTTTATTGGCTCTTCTCTTGTATCTTGGTCTTCTCGCAAGCAGTCTAGTTGTCACACCCCAACTTTAAGGATAAAATTGAGGCGGTAAACTCATGTGTGCCTAGGAAACAATCACACACATAAGATAGACAAATTACAAAAAGTGGCATCATCATAGTGTTTATTACATACCGATAATGTCATCACAAGTCTTACAACTCATCGGATAAAAGGTAACATAGGGTTCATGAGGCTCAAAAGGCTGACACTGTCTGACTGCAGTTAGCTTTTAAGTTGACAAAGTTTTAGCATTTAAGTAAATGAATATTGTGCTTAACCCTTAACCCATGATCCATTTGTCCAACAAAGATAATTAAATCAGCATAAGGTACCATCAACATAAAGTAACAATTATTCAAGTATCATAGTTCTGCTAGTTTTCTGGGCCGCTCGTGACCGTGAGCACGGCTGTTATAACAGTTTTACACTCTGCAGAGGTTGTGCATCTTTACCCACAAGCCGTGTTGCCCTTGTGCCCGAGGCAGCCAACCTCTTGATCCACTTCCAAGGTAGATCGGCAAGGTACACTATGAAGCCTTTCGCTGGTTCGTCTAACCGGTTAGGGCCGCTAGGTTTTCTTGGTAGGCAGATGTAGCAACCCCCCTTTCCTATGGCACAAGGCCATCACAGCTATACACATAGGAACAGGAGCAGCCCTACACCCCAAAGTGGCAAGCCCCTCTTGCGCCCTTTTGGGTCACCTCTAACAAGTTAGAAAAGGTCTAGTTTACTGAGCTAAAACCAGAGCCATATAACACTCATTGTAGCACTGTGAGTCCCAACTTTTGCTAACAGCAAGTTTTATTAATCGTTTATCATCATATCAACATGAGAAATATTCATCATTGGACTGAATCAGTTATAAGTCACTTCGCACTAGCATTCTACCCATATACAAGTATCCCACGGTGTCAAGAACATCACAGATAAGAAAGCTAAGTGGGTCTCTAAGGTAGCTCAGTTGGACACATGCATAAATGAGTAATGTATTATAAAGTGACTAGGTAACAAGGAGATCCCATGCTAACTTGCCTTGGTTGCTGAAAAATTGTTCTTCCTGCTGATCGTCCAAGGATGGATCCTGGTCGAACCACACTTGCTCACCGTCTACTCGATCACAACATCAACACGCATTCTAGGTCCATACGTACAATGCAAACAGGGCTATCCATTAGAACAATACACCAAACAGTAATAAACAGAAATAAAACTTTGATAAAATAGAAGCACGTGTTTTTACGGTCACAACAAGTTTTGGTTCACCGAAAACGGAGTTACGACGCAAAAGTTACGGCCGAAACGGTGATTCTAAAGCCCAAAACTAGATTAACTTGGACCCTACAGCTAAACTATTCAAAACAGTCTAATTGAGACGTCAACAGGTGGATAACTAAATTAATAATCCAACGCAACTTGAACGGATCAAAATAGAGATAAAATGTGGATTTTATAAGCGTTTTAGTGCAGTGGCATAAATGTAAATAGCCTGAAATGCTTTTGAATTTAAATCGGAATTTAAATTGAATTTTAAATCAAACTCGCAGCCGGCTGGACTGCGCATCAATTAAACAGAAATGCAGGGGTCTGGTTGATAAAGTTTCAAGGCACAGGGAACAGTGTCGAGTGGAGCGCGGGTTGATTCTAGGTTTCTCCGGGGTCTCTTTAGCAAAACTTCCCCTGAAGGGGTATCGGCCATCCAGGGTCGTCGGATCGCGCAAGGGCGGTCGGGATTAAACCCCGGGAGGCGGCGCGCGCGGGCAGGCCGACGGCGTGCCGCGGGCAGGCACAAGCCGCGACGTCGCGGCGCCTCGCGACGGCGTGCGCGCACCCGCCATGGATGGCGCGCGGACGCTTGCGGACCCGGCCACAGAGGGCACCGCAAGCCACACCAATTGGACAGAGGGGGAGCAGAGCACAAGGGGATCCTCACCACGACAGAGGAGGCGGCGGCGAGGCTCTGACGGCGGCGAACGACGGAGCACGGCGGAGATCTGACGGACGACGCGTTCCTGCCCAGACACCGGCGGTTAGAGTGACAGGGACCAAGGGAGAAATGGAGGGGAGGGGAGGCGGCGCCGTTACCACAACCCGGATCACGGCGAGGCGAAGGACGGGGTCGGTGACGGTGAGCACGGCCGAACCACGGTGGCGATTGCTTCGGCTAGGGCTCAGCGGAGCTCGGTGATGCGAGTGGCTGCTCAGCGCGACGGGAGTGGTACGAATGCGGAAAAGGAGGAGAGCGGGGGCGGTCACATCCTCTATAAGCACGAGGAGGATGCTGAGGTTGTGGGAGCGGCTCGCACGACGCACTGATGACTCGGGGGCGCGACAGTTGCGCTCGGGTGCACGCGTGCGGAGGGGAAGAAGAGAGGCGCTGACGCGCGGGCCTAGGGTGACAGAGAGAGAAAGGGGAGCGACGCGTCCGGTTGCAAATGCTATGCCGAGCTGGGCCGGCCAGCGGGCCGCGCGGGCGAAGAGAAGAGGAGAGCGCCGGCCCAACGGGGAAAGGGAGAAGAGGAGAGAGAAAAAAGGCGGGCTGGGCCGCTAGGCCGATTGGGCCGGAAGCAAGGAAGAGGGGAAGAAAGAAAATAAATCCTTTTCCTTTTATTCCTATTAACACCAGATTTTTGCACGCACGAGGAAATGACAGATGGACCAGTGTGCGAGAGATGGTCGTATGATGCATTCGGCAGATGACCAAGGTCGGTTAAATCTCGGCCTGTGCGGTCGGCTATCCTGCAAGGCGGTGATTCTATTCGGGAAGCAAATATGGCAAGTGGAGCCGACTTGCACGAAAAGACACGTGACGATGGAGGACACCAAGAGGAAAATAGGAATATGACTCGTATTTTCCAAGTTTTATTGTATAAATCGTAATCTTCTAGGACTCGTATTTCGCCCACGGTATAAATATAAACCCTCGGCCATTGTAAAATTGTTCACAACCATATCAATACAAATCGGCCCCGTGCCATCTTCGAGTCCTTTGTCGTGTCGTCGAGTTCTTCGAGAGGAATCATCGATCCGTCAACCTCCGTAAGTCCCGGCAACCTTGTTATCATGTCTAGTATCATGCGGTGGATTTAGATGTGATGCAAGTAGTCTTGTTTGTTTACAAAGATCGTGCGGCGGATCTATGTCGACAATTAAGAAGTCTTTGCTTATGCTACGCTTACGAGTAAATACCGTGCGGTAGGCGTTTGCTTGATATGTTTAGCAGGAGCGAGATAGTTATCGGCTCTATTAGATTCGGCAAGATCTAGTAGATTCATTAAGTTACCATGTGTTGCATGATTTATTTAATTAGTTTTACAACACTGTTTTGCCCAATCTAGATTGACTTTGTTCGGCCTTGCTTTACAAGTTTTTACTTGTTTCTTCTGATAATCAAATAACCATGATGGCCGAATTAATTTCTAATCTAGAATGTTGCATGCTGAGGGTTCATACATGTCAATTAAACTTAGGCTTTTATAAAACTAGGTATCGTGCGACAGATGCAGGTTTTAAATGAGTTTGATCGTTTTTGGTTTGCGTGTTCCTTCTTCATGGACCCTAACTCGGCTGGTTTGCCAAGCTTGGTTATACGTTATTTTATAATCTATCTCTTGTTCAAGCATATCTTTTACGTATGTGCATTCGGCAACCAATTGATTACATATGCTCATGTTTGGAGTTAGCCGAATGATCTTTAAAACTTGTTGACAGATAGCTTCTATAGCTGTATGTCATTGTGAATGGCTTCAGAGCCATAAATTTGGAACTATCTGGTCTCATCTGGCATGTTCCAGTTTTATTCTCACAGTTTCATCCCTTGTTGGCTTTCAGGTCAAACCGACTGGCACGTCTCCGGATTTCAATCCGTCTGGGCATGCGATTGAAGCCACGCTTTTCGGCTTGTTGTGTGTGAGGCATGGTGTGACACATTTTGGGACAAAACACTTTTTGGCACGCCAAGTGGGACCCTTTATTCCAAGATGGTTGAGTTTGATAACACTCAGATTTTGGAAGTGACCATGGATGAGTTGCCGCCAGAATTGAAGAATCTAATACACCAAGCATGCGATGAGTTTCAGCGCAAATACTTGATGTCTTTTTCTAAGAACAAGAGCAACAAGGTTTTCCAGAAGCAGTCACTCCCAAGAACTCTCCTTCCTCATCAATCTGATAGTACTGATGAGGACGATGCTCAAAAATTGTCCGAGCTAGTGTACAAGGCTATAGCAGAGGCCATGACAAATCACCAATCAGCTTTCTTAAATACCTTTCGTGCCATCATGGTTGGTATTTTTGGCCCGACGGTTGATAAACGTTTTGAGGAAGGTGCTGGCCCGATGCAAGGACCGTTGTTATTCCCCGTACCCCAACATCAAAGAAAAACTGATGAAGACAGCGATGTTGGTTCAAGCAAAGGTGGGATGGTCCTTCACCAGGAGCAGCAACCTCCCACAACTCATGGCCAGCTCACATTCGGCACGACGGGAAACATCCCACAATCCGCCTTCAGAGTATCTCTAGCAACAAATAGGTTGCAGAAGAACATGTATGCAGATGGATATCAAGAGTTTATTGACTACAGTGCGATTGATGCTTTCCCGAATCCGGGCTATAAAAACTCAATAGGGGCGTTTCTTGGAGGTCAAACACAAGCGGCTCCTGATTCAAATGTTGACCTCATCATGCATAAGATGGCCGACATGATGCAAAATAAATTCGGCCTAAAACCAAAGAGTCAGTCCTACGCTTATAAATCTCCTTACCCGAAATGGTACAACCGAGTGGCACTTCCTCCCAGGGTGAAACCTCCCACTGATCTTACTAAGTTCTCAGGCCAAGATGATACCAGTACTATAGAACACATCAGCCACTACTTGATGCAACTTGGATAGGCGTCTGCAGATGAGGCCTGGAGAATTCGGTACTTCCCACTGTCGTTAACAGGACCAGCTTTCTCATGGTTCACATCTCTGCCGGCAAATTCTGTCAGTACTTGGGCGGAGTTAGAACATTAATTCCATGAGTATTTCTTTACGGGCACTAATGAGAAGAAGTTGGTCGACCTCATGAGTTTGAAAATGAGGGCTAATGAGACACCACAAGAATACTTGCGCAGGTTCAGGGAAACTAAAAATCTCTGTTATTCCCTGAATTTACCAGATGATCAATTGCTAGGGATAGCTATAGCTGGCATGCTGCCGAATATCAGGGTAAGATTATTCGGCATGGAATTTGATGATCTTGGGCAGCTATCACAACGGTTGGCAATGATGAGTAATCAGGCTCAGGGGTTTAGGAGAAATAACCAGTACCAGAAAGACGATGTAGCTAGTGAGATGTACCAAGCTTTCTTAGAGGAAGCAATGGAGTATGATGATGAAGATGAGATAGCTGCAGCAGAGCTGGTCTGGACTAAAGAGCCGACTGAAGTCAATCAGCGATGGCTGAGACAGCAAAAAGGTACCTTACGATTTTGATGTTTCCAAATCGGATAAGCTATTTGAGTTACTGGTGAAAGAGGGACGCATCAAGTTGCCAGAAGGTCATCCCATGCTGCACCCTGAGGGGGTTAAAGACAAGAAGTATTGTGGTTTCCATAACACCAGGTCTCACTCCATTAATGATTGCCGAGTATTTAGAGTTCGGATCCAGAAGGCCATCCAAGAAGGGCATTTGAAATTTGATGGAAAAATGAAAGTTGACGGTAGCCCTTTTGGACAAAATACCGTATCTTTTTCTGCTAACATGGTTAATACAGATGACCCCAGGGGTAAAAGCAAGATGAAGGTGTTAACCTCTGATAGAGCAAGAGAAACCGGTGCTGTTGACCCCGATCGACAGATCACGAATGAAGAACTTCGACAATGAGTTCGTTTCCAGAATAGCCAAATTGAAAGGGGTGAGGCTTCAGAGCACGCCGGAGTCATGGAACGTATTTTGTTAAACAAATGGCGTCGGGAGTAGGAGCGGTACCAGAAGCAGAGGTTTTATGAGGAACAAAGGTTCATAGAAAAGCAACAGAGGTACGAAGAGGAGATGTACCGAGAGGAACGAGAATATATGAGGGAGCAAGAGCAGTTTCATTGGGAGTGCTCATTCTTCAAATATTGTTGGAATGAAGGCCTGAAACTGCCTGTTAAAAACAATTGCCCTGAATGCAATAATCAATATTCTGAATATAGGCAATCTCAAGTCAACTGCCGTTCGGTCCATGAAAGGCTTGGGATGCGAATCCCTGAGGACGATCGGCGCTTAAAAATAGGTAATTCCGAGGATCGGCAAAGGAGAAGTTTTGCCGATCAAAGATGAGCTCGCACTGAAGAAGAAGAATACCGCGAATATGTTTGGCAGAAAGGACAGTGGTGTCCACCAGGATTGAGGAAGAGCGAGAAAAGAAGAGTGCAGCGCCTAAGGAACAGAGAATTAGCGCAAGCAGGCACCAAAACAAAACAAGTTTGGCGTCCTAAGGAAAAGCCTGATGAAGATGATCGTTCGGCTGATGCGTGCATGACATTCTTTCTCCCATCGGAATTCATAGCTCCCGGAGATCAAAATATCCAAGAAGAAGTGTATTCAGATTTTGACGAAGACGAATTCCATGATCTGATGGCTCAGCTCGTTTTGGCTCAACGGGCAGTTTTTGATAAACCAGCTAAGCATCGACATATGAAGCCACTTTATATGAGGGGGTATATTAATGGCAAGCCACTAACCAAAATTTTTATTGATGGAGGAGCTGCCATAAATATCATGCCATATACTACCTTCAGGAAACTTGGGATGACAAGTGAGGATTTATTGAAGACTGACATGGTGTTGAGGGACTTTGCTGGCAATTCTTCTGATACTCGAGGAGCAGTTCATGTTGAATTGATGATCGGATCAAAAACTTTGATTACTACCTTCTTCATCATCGATGGCAAGGAGGCATATAGTTTGCTTTTAGGAAGGGATTGGATACATGCAAACTGCTGTGTTCCGTCAACTATGCATCAAATCCTCATCCAGTGGATTGGAGATGACGTTGAATTGAAATTGTCCATGCTGATGATTCAGTGAGTGTTGCTACTGCAGAACCTATCTACTGGGAATATGATGGTGTCCAGTGCTTCTCTGGAAGAGTTTGGGAAGTAGGTCCTGTGAATGTTTTTGACAAGGACCAACAGCCGATTCAAGCAATCGGCTCTCAGAGCTTTTTTTGAATAATCCAGTTGATGGTAACGGAGGAGAATTGGGACGAGGTTTCGTATCGGTTGATGAATTAGATGAGGTAAATATTGATAATGAAGCCGAGACAAGACCGATATGTGTCAGTGCAAATCTGGATCCAGAATATAAATTGAAGTTGATGAATTTTCTGAAAGAGTTCTGCCTTTTTCTCAGTTGTTGAAGCTTAAAAAGATTAAAAATTTGCGAAGGTGTGACGTACAACAGAAAGCTTTTGATGGAATTAAATAATATATGAAAGCACTACCGGAGTTGGCACTTCCACAGCTTATCCTTTGAGTTGTACGTGGCGGCTGATAGCCTAATGATAGGATCGGCCCTTATATAAGAATTTAAAGGAAGAGAAAGGATAGTAGCTTACCTTAGCCGAAAGCTGTTAAACCCAGAAACAAGATATTCGGCTACATTCATATGTATGTTACTCGTGTACCGAGCTTCGGCACTACTTATTAAATGCCGATTGCATGATAGTTTCTGAATTTGATATGGTAGAACAATGATGTTGTTGATGACTATGGAAGGATCGGCAAATGGATTTTAGTATTATCAGATTTTGATTTGAGGTACGAATCGGCAAAAGCTGTGAATGGTCAGGCTATTACCGATTTTGTTACTCATCATAGTGATCCTTCTACTAACATGATGGCGACTTTAGACCATATCCCTAGGGGGCACAGCGAAGAAGAAAGTAAGTTAGTTCAGGCTGCTTTGGACATCAGGAAGATCAAGAAATTCTTGCTTTGGATGAAAGTCATATGGTAATAGTTGAGGGAGGGATTTTTCTGGAACTGATAATGGGAGATCTCTTGAGAAGTTTCATTCCTGTGTGGGAGACAGTACATGAGCAAATTAAGGGATTTTTGTACACGGAAGTAGCCAATGTGAAGCATCGCCTTTAGCAGAAAAATGCTCCAAGAGTTTGAAGAATAGCCGATATTGTTTATATCGCCTTTAGTACAAAATGTTTCATGACCCTGTTGACCCTAGCATTTTTCATGTTAGCAGGTTTATCGGGGGGAGAGAAAGGTGAAGTGCAGTAAATAAGATGCCGAGTGACGTGACATGTCAAAACAAGATCTAGTCGGCTAAGATGACATCATGCATTCGGGAAGTGTTTTTCTGAGGAAATGTTGCAATCAGAAAAATCGCTGGGATAATCAGGAAACGCAAATAGACATCATTCAGAGAAAAACAACTTTGTTTATTCATTTGCAAATCCGTCCTAGTACAAACTACTCCTAGAACAATCTATTCAGAACAGACTGCGGATTGGTGACTCCGGCGAGAGCAGCGGCGTGATCTTCATAAACTTCAATTCCTTCGATTTCATCTAAGAACCCGCCTACAAAGCCGACTGGTAGAAAGGAGTAATCCTCGTTGGTCCAAGAGCTCATTGCTGCTAGCCCAAGAGAGACGCCAAGGTGCACGCCTTGGATGACGGCCTGATCTATGCGGCCATTCGTAGCATCAAGACGCGCCTCAGCTGAGTTCGCGTGGGCATTCACCTTATCGGCGACTCTGTTCGCTGCCGCCCTCAGACGGTCATTTTCTGCATAAAGAGCTGGCAGGAGGAAAAGATGTGTCAGGCAAGCGATCTCAATCGGAAGAAGGAAAACTGGGCAAAGATTTTGCTAACCTGTAATAGCATTACAGAGCTACTTCCGTTGGTCCCCCCATTCGGTTTCCTCGATGCCGTACTTCTTAGATGCATCCTCCAATGCCTTCTAGGCTTTATCCCTCTCCTTGTGGTACCAAAGAGCGTCCGAACAGGTATACCGAGGTAAGTCATCAGATTTAGAGGAGTCTGCTGACTCAGGAAAAGGATTGGGAGAGGCCATTGGAGCTACCGTTTCTGGAAAAGGAGTCCGGGTTTGGCTGGAGAAAGCCCTCACCCTGGAAGGGAAGTGAATACTAAATCAGGAATGGATGGACAAGAAAGCTACCGCAAGGGGGCAGAGGACCAATTTTTACCCATAACGCTGACGAGTCGGTGCTTGGCTTCCTTCCGCTTCATCTCTAGTAGGACGTTTGCCTTGGTCACCATTGCCAGCAATTGGTGAAAACACAAGCGAGGATTCTTTCTCTCTGGCTTGAGTTAAGAGACGAGAAGTGGAGTTCAATTGGAAGTTGAGGGTGATGGCCTGCGTAGGGTCATATTTATAGAACCGTGACTTGCACACTGGGAGGCCGAGCATTGGAGTAGGGTTTTTGCAGTTTATGGGCCATTGTTGGGCTAGGCTAGATTTTTTGCTGACTTGAAGAGATCGTGACTCCAGAATCGAAAAATCAATGGATTCGGCTAAGGATTGTTACGGCATAAAGACCTCAGTATCGGTTGATTGTCTGGGAACTCATATTACCAATTGATGCGGATACATGGGTGTATGCCGGGTCTCTGAGTGATGAGTGATTGTCAACGGGTTTGATCGCAGGTTCTTTGGCTTGTGTTGTGCAGGTGTCGAGCACAGAGACAGTGATCGAGGGCAAGGTGAAGGTCAAGTAGAGACGTGCCGTGCCGACGGACCTGGAGCGGTGAAGGGCGGACGTGAGGCTTGGACTAAGGGACCGGTGGCCTGAGGATCAGCTGTGGTTGCTGGCAGCCTGGGACAGCGACGAACGAAGACTTGTGGGACATGGTGTTGCTCGGGTCGAGGACCTGGGGGCACGTGTCGATGGACGGGGTGCACGGGCGGTGCATCCCCTCTACAGCTTCGGTTTGGTGGTAGAGCCAGAGAAAAACCATCGGGTGGACGGTTTCCAGGTTTGGGCCTCAAAACCTGGGCGCTGATGGTTTCCGAGTTTGGCCACAAAACTCGGGCTGAGGACGGTTTCTAGGTTTGGGCCTCAAAACCTGGGTGTTGCGGGTTTGCTGAGTTTGGGCCACAAAACTCAGGCGTTTGTGGGCTGGTTTCCCGGTTTGGGCCTCAAAATCGGGGGTTGGTCGTGAAGTATGGTTTCCCGGTTTGGGGTCTCAAAACCGGGGGTGCGACGTCCGGGAAAAGGACGGCAGAGCGGTGGCGGCACATGGCGGCAATCGGGAGGTTGCGTCGAGGCAACGCTACGAGTTGTGCGGGCGTGGCCGTCGGATCCACCTTCCTTCGAGTTGGTCCAGAATAACCTTAGGGTTTAGCTGGTTCGCTCTGTAAGTAGTTAGGGGTAGTGTGGGAATTAGGAATAGTTAGAATTAGGATAAGTAGGGGGAGACACCCACCTCCCCAAATATCTCAGTCATTTGCTCTTTGCCTTCTAGGTTTTCCTGCTCTCCCACCTCCCTGCTGTAGCAAACCTGAGATCCACAGAGAAGAGAACAATACCTCTGTGCCCGTGAGATTTTGAGGAAGTGAGACCATAATCTCACTATTGTAGCGTGTGGTAGCCACACGGTTGCAATTTCGTGGTTGTGATTCGTGTTTTGTTTGTGCTCTTCGCGGATTACTTTTCTCTACATTTTTCCCATCGATGATCTCTTTGCTCGATTCATCTTTTGCAAATCTGTTTGAACCAAGTTGTCCTAGATCGTGAGGCACTTCTTTCCACCGAAGGAATTCTTCTCTAACCTCACGAGCTAGTAGATCGGTCGATTTTTGTTTTGGATCGGTTTTGCTCCCTTAGTCCTGGATTCTTCCAATTCACCGATTTGGAGTTAGGTTCAAGCCATGATTCTTTTGGGATAGCTCACTAACATCCTTGGAACTCCTCATACCAAGTCTAGGCCTTAGTGCTTTTGATTCGGAGGAGATCGGGTGAATTTCACGGAAGAACAGCGCTGTTTCGGGACCATCGGACGCTGAACCTGGGAGCATTGGACGCTGAGTTCATCACACCGGAGCGTCCGTTGCCACGTGTCACCTGACAGTGATTTTAAAGGAGCATCGGACGCAGACCATCGGAGCGTCTGTTGCCATCGGACGCGCCGGAGGTCGAGCATCGGACGCTACTGTTTCACTGTAGCAGCATCCGATGCCTATGCAGTAAGGTTCCAGATTTGCTCTGTTTACATCGGACGTGTCCGTTGGTTGGTCATCGAACGCTGCCAGCGTCCGATGCTGCTGAGTTTGCGCAGTTTTGTCCGCGGTTTGATCGTTTGTTGTCGGTTTTGATTTCCGGCTTTTACGTCGGATTTCTGATTTCGTGCTCTACAGAAATCGGGCTTCCCGCTTCGTAAAATAGCCTGAATCCCCCTCGCGTTGCTCGGGGGAGGTTGAGATTACCCAAAGTCCATCCAGTCACTAGTTGACTTGCGTGAACTCGGGTGAGGAAGCTTTTGTGGTGTCCCGCTGTGTTCCTAGGGAACATCCACCCATTCTCTTGGGTTGTGGACATCACGCGCATCGGTTTTCCTCTTGGGGTTGATTTTCTGGGACAAAGGCTATTAGTTTCCAAAAGGAAAATTTGAAGCTCCCATTCACCCCCCTCTGGTCGCTTTCTGGTAGCACTTTCGGTCCTTCAATTGACGCCGAAGATAGGAAGTTTGGTGATTGGTCTTCGAATTGGGAAGGATGATATTTTATTCCAGGCAATGAAGTTTTAATAGAGAAGTCTTCAAAGAAGCTAAGAATAAAAATCCCTTAAGAGGCGCTATCCAGACATCATCATGGATTGGAAAAGTCGGAAACATTAGATCTGAAATAGCCGATTAGAGCAATCACCTACGGGACAGAGATGATTGTCAGCAATAGCCGATGTGATATACATCGCTGTTGGAGCAAAATAAAAGTCAATGACTAATGCATAAAATAGGGCATGCATTGATCTAGAAGGATGAGTCACAGATTGATTTCAAGAGTCAAACGTAAAGACTTTTATTTACAAGAAGAGGGTACAAAATTACAGTGAAAAATCAGTTCGTCCACCCTATCCTACTCCTAATCGGGAGATCATAGTCGAAGGAATCGGCCAGATCTGTTCCAGCTTCCTTCATATCATCTACAGAGTGTGCTACCCTATATTATAGCCCTCGCTCACAGACGTCGAAGCTGCGGTAATCGGCGCCGGAGTGAATCCGTACAGCGTTGAAGGCAAATGCTGCGCCGTACCCCATGCCAGCTCTGGAGATGTCGGGGAGGATTCGGTTAACCTCGTTCACCCGACTCAGGGCTGTCGTACCCGTCGCATTGGCCGTAATGGCGAGATTGGCGACAGCAGCTTCAAGAGCATAAAGTTTGGCCTCTAGAGCTGAAAGGGAGAAGAGTGAGTAAAGGCAAGAGGGGGAAAACAAAGACAGAAGTGATGGAAATATTTACCGGCGGCCCGATTCCGAGCGACGTCACGCTCCCGGGAGACTCGAGTGATCTCTTGGTCCTTTTCCTCCTAATCAAGTTGAAAGTCTATGACCTGTTGAGTCAGATTTCCGGGGAAATCATCATCAATCCTCCTGAACAAAGGTAACAAAGTGAGAACAGCTGCTTCATTGAGGAACAAAATAGAAGAGAACGACTTTTTCCTGGAGGTGCTGGAAACGCTGAGCTCGGAACTATGTCTGCTCACCATAGAAGACATCTTCTAGATTGGATTGGGCGATGATGATGATAGGAAAAAGAAGGGTTTTTCTTGGTTTGGAGATTGAAACAGGGGAGCTTGAGATAGTAAGCCGAAATGAAGTGAAGGGTGACTTAAAAAGACCCCAAAGAGTGCATCGGGAGATGAATCGGCAGGTAAGGCAATTATGGTACGCGAGGTGGATGCTTCCAGAGGTTCCACCTTCCACGTCAGTATACAGAGAGAAAGGAATTTTGGAATAAATATTTATCCTAAAATTAGGGGGCATGTGTTAACACCAGATTTTCGCACGCACGAGGAAATGACAGATGGACCAGTGTGCGAGAGATGGCCGTATGATGCATTCGGCAGATGACCAAGGTTGGTTAAATCTTGGAGTTTCAATAGGTGCCTGTGCGGTCGGCTATCATGCAAGGCGGTGATTCTATTCGGGAAGCAAATATGGCAAGTGGAACCGACTTGCACGAAAAGACACGTGACGATGGAGGACACAAGAGGAAAATAGGAATAGGACTCGTATTTTCGAAGTTTTATTGAGTTCTAGGACTCGTATTTCGCCCAGGGTATAAATATAAACCTCAGCCATTGTAAAATTGTTCACAATCATATCAATACAAATCGGCACGAGTCCTTTGTCGTGTCGTCGAGTTCTTCGAGAGGAATCATCGATCCGTCGACCTCCGTAAGTCCCGGCAACCTTATCATCATGTCTAGTATCATGCGGTGGATTGAGATGTGATGCAAGTAGTATTGTTTGTTTACAAAGATCGTGCGGCGGATCTATGTCGACAATCAAGAAGTCTTTGCTTATGCTACGCTTACGAGTAAATACCGTGCAGTAGGCGTTTGCTTGATATGTTTAGCAGGAGTGAGATAGTTATCGGCTCTATTAGATTCGACAAGATCTAGTAGATTCATTAAGTTACCATGTGTTGCATGATTTATTTAATTAGTTTTACAACACTCTTTTGCCCAATCTAGATTGACATTGTTCGGCCTTGCTTTACAGTTTTACTTATTTCTTCCGATAATCAAATAACCATGATGGACGAATTAATTTCTCATCTAGATTGTTACATGTTGCGGGTTCATACATGTCAATTACGCTTAGGCTTTGATAGAACTAGGTATCGTGCGGCAGATGCAGGTTTTAGATTAGTTGATTGTTTTTGGTTTGTGTGTTCCTTCTTCATGGACCCCAACTCGCTGGTTTGCCGAGCTTGGTTATACATTATTTTATAATCTATCTCTTGTTCAAGCATATATTTTACGTATGTGCATTCGGCAACCAATTGATTACATATGATCATGTTTGGAGTTAGCCGAATGATCTTTAAAACTTGTTGACAGATAGCTTCTATAGCTATATGTCGTTGTGAATGGCTTCAGAGCCGTAAATATAGAACTGTCTGGTCTCATCCGGCGTGTTCCAGTTTTATTCTCACAGTTTCATCCCTTGTTGGCTTTCAGGTCAAACCGACTGACACGTCTCTGGATTTCAAACCGTCCGGGCATCCGATTGAAGCCACGCTTTTCGGCTTGTTGTGTGTGAGGCACGGTGCGACACATTTTGTGCCAACAATTCCAAAGCAACTCAAACCATTTTCAAATAGAGTTTGATTCATTTCGAATTTTGGCATATAAACCAGTCACACAACTAAATCCAAGCATCAGCATGAGTGCAAAAACATGTTGCCAACTTTATTTTTAATTCTACAAAAATTATTTAACCCCTAGGTTAAATGCTCACTGAATTTATAAATAAAACATTTTCAACTATTTTAATTTGAAGAAAATTTTAGGGTGTTACAACTCTACCCCCCTTAAGATGAATCTCGTCCTCGAGATTTGACTGGTGCTTACTCAAAAAGCTGCGGATAAGATTTGTGTGAGATCTTCTTCTCTTTCCTAGGTAGCCTCTTCTTTTGTATATCTGTTCCACTGAACTTTGCACATTTTGATAACTCGGCTCCTGGTAACTCTTTCTGCTGTCTCTAAGATCTTGACAGGGTACTCTTCATAAGAGAGATCTTCTCCTATCTTGATCTCTTCCAGGGGAACTTGCTCTTCTGGCACCCTCAAACATTTCTTCAGCTGGGAGACATGGAACACATCATGAACGCCTGATAGACTCTCAGGTAGCTCAAGCTGATAGGCCACTTCTCCACGTCTGGCCAAGATCCTGAAAGGACCTATGTATCTGGGTGCCAACTTTCACATTTCATGTTAAACCTCTTTACGCTCCTCATGGGTGACACTTTCAAGTACACATAGTCTCCGACTTTGAAAACTAAGTCCCTCCTGCGAGTATCTCCATAACTCTTTTGTCGGGACTGAGGTATCCTCAAGTTATCCCGGATCATTCTCACTTGTTCTTCAGCATTTCGAAGAACATCCGGTCTGAACACTTGAGTTTCTCCTATCTGATTCTAGAACAAAGGAGTTCTACACTTTCTCCCATACAAAGCATCAAAAGGAGCCATTTTGAGACTCTTCTGATGATCGTTATTGTAGGAGAATTCAGCATATGGCAGGCTTTTATCCCAACTAGCCCCATGCTGAAGGGCACATGCTCTCAACATATCCTCCAAGATCTGATTTATCCTTTCAGTCTGCCCATCGGTTTGGGGGTGATATGCAGAACTGAAATTCAGCTTGGTTCCCAACGATTGGTGTATCTGATGCCAGCAATGAGATGTGAATTGTGTTCCTCTGTCAAACACTATTTTCTTCGGAACCCCATGCAGAGACACAATTCTTTCCATGTACAGCTCTGCTAACCTTGCCCCATTATAAGTTGTCTTAACTGGTAGGAAGTGAGCGACCTTAGTGAGACGGTCAATGATTACCCATATAGAGTCATAGCCTCTTTGTGTGCGAGGTAATCCCGTGACAAAGTCCATTCCCACTTCTTCCCATTTCCACTCGGGTATCTGCATAGGTGGTAACAATCCTGCTGGTCTCTGATGTTCAGCTTTGACCTTCTGACAGGTGTCACATAGGGCCACATATTCTGCCACATCTCGCTTCAATCCATACCACCAGTACTTTTCCTTCAGATCCAAGTACATTTTGGTACTGCCGGGATGTATAGAGTAGGCAGATTCATGTGCATCTCGCAAGATGGCATCACATATAGCTTTTACTTTAGGCACACATATCCTTTTTCCGAACCATAGTGTTCCATTTTCATCCATCCTGAAGCCTGGTGCCTTTCCAAGCACTATGTTCTCTACTATCTCTTGCAACTTCTCATCTTTCAGTTGATCCTCACGGATGTCCTTCTCCAGAGTGGGTTCAACTGTCATCTCCACAACATTGTTTGCAAAACATAGATTAAGATATACCATTTCAGCTCTCAACTCTGCTGACATGTATTCTACTTGCAGTCCATTTGCATAAGTTTTCCTGCTCAAGGCATCGACCACAACATTGGCCTTTCCTGGGTGATAATGTACCTCTATTGTCATAGTCTTTGATCAGTTCTAGCCAATGGCGTTGCCTCAGATTTAGATCCGATTGAGTAAATATGTACTTCAGGCTTTTATGATCTGTGTACACATCACACTTATGCCCAACTAGATAATGTCTCCATATTTTAAGAGCATGGACAACAGCTGCTAACTCCAAGTCATGGGTTGGATAGTTCACCTCGTGTTTTCTCAGTTGTCTGGATGCCTAGGCTACTACCCATCCTTCTTGCATCAGAACACATCCAAGTCCCAGACGAGATGCATCGCAATAGATGGAGAAGCTTTTATTCAAGTCTAGCAGAACTAGGACTGGTGTTATGGTTAATCTTTTCTTTAACTCTTCAAAGTTTGTCTGGCATTTATCAGACCACACAAACTTAGCACTCTTTTCTAGCAAGGCCATCATAGGCTTTGCAAGCTTAGAGAACACTTCAATGAACCTTCTATAATACCCAGCCAAACCCAGAAAGCTTCGGATTTCGCTAGCATTGGTTGGCGGGTTCCAGTCCAACACATCCTGCACCTTGCTAGGATCAATGGATATACCTCCATCAGAGACGAGATGCCCCAAGAAAGAGACTTCTTTCAACCAAAATTCACACTTGCTTCTCTTGGCATAGAGTTGGTGCTCTCTCAATTTATGCAGAACCATCCTCAGATGTTCAGCATGTTCCTCTTCTGTTTTAGAGAACACTAGAATATCATCTATGAACACCACCACAAACTTGTCCAGGTACTCCATGAACACCTTATTCATCAGATACATGATGTAGGTTGGGGCATTGGTCAGTCCAAAAGACATAACTGTATACTCATACAATCCATACCGCGTTGTGAAAGCGGTCTTAGGAATGTCCGAGTTCCGGATTTTCAACTGGTGGTTCCCAGATCTGAGATCTATTTTAGAGAACACACATGCTCCTCTAAGCTGGTCAAATAGATCATCTATCCGGGGTAGAGGGTATTTGTTTTTAATGGTAACCTCATTTAGGGACCTATAGTCCACACACATCCTCTGGCTACCATCTTTCTTATCCACAAAGATCACAGGTGCTCCCCAAGGAGAAGCACTGGGGCTTATATACCCCTTCTCTAACAACTCCTTAAGTTGCTTCTTAAGCTCTTCTAATTCATTTACCCCCATTATATATGGTCTTTTAGCTATTGGTGCAGTTCCAGGCAATAATTCAATAATGAATTCAACATCGCGATCAGGTGGCATACCTGGCAAATCATCAGGAAAAACATCAGTGAACTGGTCCACCACCCGATCTTGATTTGCACCACTAGCATCCATCTGGTTTATGGTGGCAGTAGGCTGCTCTTGCATCACCACTTCAACACAGATTCTATCTCCCTTGGGTGTAGAGACAATAACTGACCTTTCCTGACACTGAATGACAGCTCCATGTTGCTTCATCCAATCCATTCCCAAGATGAGATCTATGCCTGCTGTTCTTAGCACTATAGGCTTTACTTTAAATTCTACCCCCCTTAAGGTGACACTAGAGGAGGGGCTCCAGAAGTTTGCAGGCATGCTACTCCCGGTGAGTTCACTATGATGGTTTCTTTCATTGCACATAGAGGTACACCATGCATTCTAACAAATGACTGGGAAATGAAGGAATGTGAAGCACCAGAATCAAAAAGTATGGTAGCTGGGATCGAGTTGATACTGAACGTACCCATCATGACATTTGGCGCATCCAGGGCAGTATCTGCAGCCACATGGTTCACCCCCCCGGTGTGAGGTGGGCGAGCATTTTGCTTCGAACCTCCTGCTTGGTTCTGTGGGGCCTGAGGGTTCTGCTTCTTAGGACACTTATGAGCATAGTGTCCTATCTCCCTGCAGCGGTAGCAAGCATTGGGGTTCTGCTGAGCTGCATTCTTCATGGGAGCGGAGTTGGGTGCTCCCTGGCGTGAGGCTTGGTTGCCCTGTTGCTGGAACCTCTGCCCTCCTGGCTGCTGCTGGTAGCCCTGCCCACCCGACTGCTGTTGGTAGGGAAGGCGCTGCTGGTTCTGGTTATCCTGGGTGTGTTGTCCTCTGTTCCACTAGTTGGTGGGGACTTGGTTTCTCTAGGGGTAGCTTTGCTGGGGGTTGATCTGGGGACGAGTGTTGCTCCCCGAAGACTGTCCTTGGAAGCTTCTCTTCTTTGCTTCCATCTCCTTACGCTTGCTGTCAATAACAATCGCCCTGTTGACCAGGGACTGATAGTTTGGATATGTGTTTGACAGGAGCTGGAGTTGCAACCCGTCATATAGACTCTTCAGAAAACGGCGCTGCTTGTAAGGATGGCAACGGGTCGGATTCGGATCGGATGTAGTCTCCGTGCACCCAAACCTAAAACCCGAACTCAAAACCCGAAACGTCAGCGAAAACCGATTTGGGTGATAATCCATAACCAAAACCAAACCCACGGATACCCGAAACCCGATTGAATACCCGAAACACACATCATATGGCACCATAATAAGAGAAATAAGTATTTTCTATAAATTTATACGCGATATATATACATATTCACATGCATAAACAAGAGACAATAAATACTAAATAATTTCATGAGTCAACTTAGAGCACATTTAATAATTTAAGTAAACAAGTTATCATTAGTATATTATAAAACATGAGTTCTAGTTCTAAACGGATATCCATTGGATATCCACGGGTGAAAAATCAAACCCGAAACCAAACCCGATTGGTTTCGGGGCCCCGAACCCGAAAACCGTGGGCGAGAAATCGCACCCAAACACGAACCCGCTAAACCCGAAACCCGTGGATATCCAACCCGAAACCGAACCATTGCCATCCTTAGCTGCTTGTCCTTATCTTCTGCCACATCCTGTGGGGCATAGCGCGATAGTTGAACAAACTTGTCGCGGTATTCCGCCACTGACATAGATCCCTGCCTCAAGGAGCGAAACTCTTCTTGCTTCAGCTCCACAAGGCCTTCAGGCATGTGATATGCCCTGAAGTTCTCCTTGAACTCCTGCCAAGTGACAACAGGAGCATCTTGAGGACGACCGAACATGTATGCATCCCACCAGTCTTGAGCTGCTCCCTGCAGCTGCCCAGAGGCATAGAGCACTTTTTTATAGTCAGTGCACTGGGCGATGTTCAACTGCTTCTCCACCGCTTGAAACCAGTCATCTGCCTCCAAGTGGGTGACCCTTTAGGAATTCTCCCCGACGATCCCTGACTTGGAGATGTAGGGGCGCTGCAACTTGTGCCTGATCTAGGCGGTCCATCATGGCTTGCATCAACTAGTTTTGCATGCCCATCAGCTGCTCGATAGTCACTGGCGGCGGCGGCGGTGGTGGGTTCACAGGAACACCAAGCCCACGGCCACGACCTCTTCCACATCCACCCCTTGCTGCCATCTGTTCGATAACAAATGTGCAAGAGTTAGACCCTCATATCCATCATATAAATTATTTTAAAAGACAAAAGAGCATTGCTGAAAATTTCTGGGCACATCTTTATAAACAGCAGTGCACGAAAACTGACATAACTCAAGCTACAGAAACCCAACAGGGGCGAACCGGACATTGTTGGAAAGCTTAAGAAACCAGCAACAACTTTTATTATCAGAACACTTTTTTGGATTCTGCAATATTCTGGGTCGAAACAACATTGAACAGAACCTGTTCTGGGTGACAGACTGCGCAGAAACATCAACTTTGAACAGCTATATCTCTCAGATCCGAACAGGTAAAGACTTGGTTCCAGATTTGTTTCAAAGATACATCCGTCTAGATACTTCCACCAAAAATTCATAATTTTTGGGGACACAGATTAAGAGATATACTGATTTAACCACAGGCTGCTCCAGAAAACAGCAACACAGATATGGGATAAACAACTTTATTCATCACAGTGAGATGTTTTAAACTGGAGAAGCATAGACATAACCCATACTTCTCCGCCACAAACAAACGAAGATCCAAACAACCATTGTTCATCAACATACACCACACATGCACTAAAGGTTCACCAGACACACACTGAAACTAAACATCGTTTCTAAACGTGATAGCAAAACATGGTAGACATCTATTGGGCTCCACCGGGGGCGTTGGCAGTCCTGAACCGCTTCTTGTAGATGGCCGGGAGTCCCAGCTCACCACAAAGATGGTCCACTTTGCATTCCAGGCACCTCATCACCTTCTGAGAAGCGCGCAAGTCATCCTGCACACTATCCGCCTTCCTATGCATCTCGAAGACGTGCCGGGCTATAGAGGCCAGAACTGGGTACTCCACAGGTGGAAGCAGAGTCTGCCATGTGCCCTCTAGGTCACTGTGGGGCAGGTAGCGGTAGCGGTCCTCGCACATGGACTGGAAGCGCAGTCCACGGTAGTGCAGGAAAGCATCCTGCGCTGCATCCTCCATGCTTGCCAGAGAGTGACCACGCTTGGTGGTGGTCCTGTGGATAGTCTTAACGACGTGGCCCTGGTCCACATCGTTCCATCCCGTAACCATCAAATCGGACTTCCAGTAGGTAGCCTCCAGGGGATGGGTGTACTCGGCGCAGTGGTACTGGAGCTTGGCCTCCAACTCTGGGAAGTAGTCGTGCAACAGACGAACCAGTATACTATGGTAGTAGGCTGTCTCGTCAGGCTTCTTGAATATGAAGCGGCGAGTCCATCCGAACTCTTCATCCACCACCTGCACTGCTGGAGAGGAAGGGGGTGCTGGTGCTGCAGTTGACGAGGCGGCGGGGGAGTGCACCATGGGGTACACTGGCACCGCTGCTGGTGCTGCAGGAGCTGCTGGAGCGGCTGGTATCTCCACGGCTAGTGGAGCAACAGGCACCACAGAAGCGGGTGCCTCCGGAGCAGGGGCCTCAGGTACTGGCGCCTCAGGGACTAGCACCTCAGGAGCTGGTACCTCAGGAGCTGGTACAGGGGGCGGGGGTGGCGCTGCAAGCTCCCAGAGACGGTCGGGGTGGGGGTCAGCTCTTCATCCTCCACAATGAAAGCAGTGTTGGAGGAGCTGGAGGAGCCATCACCGTCAGAGATGTTGACCACTGGGTGTGGGTGCTGGCTGGTGCTGGCGGTGAAGAGGGCACGATACGCACGGGCGTTAAGGCGAGGCATCCTGACATTATGGTTTAAGATAAGATAAGCGGAAACAATTAGTTTTACATAATAGAATAAGAATAAGAAGCATGTAAATTTTAATAAAATAACAAGATAATAAAGTAAGCATGAACAGGTAACAAAAAGGTGTTAGAACGGCCATTTCCTAGCTAGGCTTGCGTCCTACAGTCAACAAAGCTTTGATACCAATTTGTCATACCCCAACTGTAAGGATAAAATTGAGGCGGGTAAACTCATGTGTGCCCAGGAAATAATGACACACATAAGATAGACAAATTACAAAAAGTGGCATCATCACAGTGTTTATTACATAACGATAATGTCATCACAAGTCTTACAACTCATCGGATAAAAGGTACTAAACAAACTAACATTAACCAACTCCACAGGGAAAGCTGACTGGTGGAACAGCTAGCCTAGAAGCCCTCTGGAAGTCACCAACTCCACCATCATCTGTTACCCATCCGGGATTTTGCCCAAAAAGAAGACAAACAACAAGTGTAAGTACTCCACATACTTAACAAGCTAACATAGGGTTCATGAGGCTCAAAAGGCTGACACTGTCTGACTGCAGTTAGCTTTTAAGTTGACAATTTTTTAGCATTTAAGTAAACGAATATTGTGCTTAACCCTTAACCCATGATCCATTTGTCCAACAAAGATAATTAAATCAGCATAAGGTACCATCAATATAAAGTAACATTTATTCAAGTATCATAGTTCTGCTAATTTTCCGGGCCGCTCGTGACCGTGAGCACGGCTGTTATAATAGTTTTATACTATGCAGAGGTTGTGCATCTTTACCCACAAGCCGTGTTGCCCTTATGCCCGAGGTGGCCAACCTCTTGATCCACTTCCAAGGTAGATCGGCAGGGTACACTATAAAGCCTTTCGCTGGTTCGTCTAACAGGTTAGGACCGCTAGGTTTCCTTGGCAGGCAGATGTAGCAACCCCCTTTACTATGGCACAAGGCCATCGCAGCTATACACATAGGAACAGGAGCAGCCCTACACCCAAAGTGGCAAGCCCCTCTTGCGCCCTTTCGGGTCACCTCTAACAAGTTAGAAAAGGTCCCGTTTACTGAGCTAAAACCAGAGCTATATAGCACTCATGGTAGCACTATTAGTCCTAGCTTTTGCTAACAGCAAGTTTTATTAATCGTTTATCATCATATCAACATGAGAAATATTCATCATTGAACTAGATCAGTTATAAGTCAGTTAGCACTAGCATTCTACCCATATGGAAGTATCCCACGGTGTCAAGAACATCACAGATAACAAAGCTAAGTGGGTCTCTAAGGTTGCTCAGTTGGACACATGCATAAATGAGTAATGTATTATAAAGTGAATAGGTAACAAGGAGATCCCATGCTAACTTGCCTTGGTTGCTAAAAAATTGGTCTTCCTGCTGATCGTCGATGGATGGATCCTGGTCGAACCACACTTGCTCACCGTCTACTCGATCACAACATCAACACGCATTCCAGGTTTATACATACAATGAAAACAGGGCTATCCATTAGAACAATACACCAAACAGTAATAAACAGAAATAAAACTTTGATAATAGAAGAAGCACGTGTTTTTACGGTCACAACAAGTTTTGGTTCATCGAAAACAGAGTTACGACGCGAAAGTTACGGCTGAAACAGTGATTCTAATGCCCTAAACTAGATTAACTTGGACCCTACAACTAAACTGTTCAAAACAGTCTAACAGAGACGTCAACAGGTGGATAACTAAATAACGAATCTAACGCAACTTGAACGGATCAAAACGGAGAGCTAAAACGTGGATTTTATAAGCGTTTTAGTGCAGTGGCATAAATGTAAATAGCCTGAAACACTTTTGATTTTAAATCGGAATTTAAATTGAATTTTAAATCAAACTCGCAGCCGGCTGGACTGCGCATCAATTAAACAGAAACGCAGGGGTCTGGTTGATAAAGTTTCAAGGCACAGGGAACAGTGCCGAGCGGAGCGCGGGTTGATTCTAGGTTTCTCCGGGGTCTCTTTAGCAAAACTTCCCACGAAGGGGTATCGGCCATCCAGGGCCATCGGATCGCGCAAGGGCGGTCAAGATTAAACCCCGGGAGGGGGGCGCATGCGGGCAGGCCGACGGCGCACCGCGGGCAGGCACAGGCCGCGATGTCGCGGCGCCTCGCGGGTGGCGTGCGCGCACCCGCCATGGATGGCGCGCGGACGCTTGCGGACCCGGCCACAGAGGGCACCGCAAGCCACACCAAGTGGACAGAGGAGGAGCGGAGCACAAGGGGATCCTCACCACGGCAGAGGAGGCGGTGGCGAGGCTCTGACGGCGGCGAACGACGGAGCACGGCGGAGATCTGACGAACGACGCGTTCCTGCCCAGACACCAGCGGTTAGAGTGACAGGGACCAAGGGAGAAAGGGAGGGGAGGCTCAGCTGCGCCGTTACCACAACCCAGATCACGGCGAGGCGAAGGACAGGGTCGGTGAGGGCGAGCACGGCTGAACCACGGTGGCGAGTGCTTCGGCTAGGGCTCAGCGGAGCTCGGTGATGCGTGTGACTGCTCAGCGCGACGCGAGTGGTACGAATGCGGGAAAGGGGAAGAGCGGGGGCGGTCGCATCCGCTATAAGCACAAGGAGGAGGCCGAGGTCGTGGGAGTGGCTCGCACGACGCACGGATGACTCGGGGGCGCGACGGTTGCGCTCGGGAGCGCGCGTGCGGAGGGGAAGAAGAGAGGCGCTGACACGCGGGCCCGAGGCGACAGGGAGAGAAAGGGGAGGGGCGCAGCCGGTTGCAAATGCTGCGCCGAGCTGGGCCGGCTAGCGGGCCGCGCGGGCGAAGAGAAGAGGAGAGCGTCGGCCCAACGGGGATAGGGAGGAGAGGAGAGAGGAAAAAGGCGGGCTTGGCCGCCAGGCCGATTGGGCCGGAAGCAAGGAAGAGGGGACAAAAGAAAATAAATCCTTTTCCTTTTATTCCAAAGCAACTCAAACCATTTTCGAATAGAGTTTGAATTCATTTCGAATTTTGGCAAAAACCAGTCACACAACCTAATCCAATGCATCAACATGAGTGCAAAAACATGTTGCCAACTTTATTTTTAATTCTACAAAAATTATTTAACCCCTAGGTTAAATGCTCACTGAATTTATAAATAAAACATTTTCACCTATTTTAATTTGAAGAAAATTTTAGGGTGTTACACTAGTGTCGCCCAGTCTACCACAGAGGCTGAGTATGTTGCTGCGGCTAGCTGCTGTTCTCAGTTGCTTTGGATGATGGCCACGTTGCGTGATTTTGGTCTGAGCTTTTCTCGTGTTCCTTTGCTTTGTGACAGCACGAGTGCTATTAGCGTTGCTAAGAACCCCGTGCTGCATTCTAAGACCAAAAACATTGATGTGCGCTTTTATTTTCTACGAGACCACAATGAGAAGGGTGATATCGACCTTCACCATGTCGATACTCATCATCAGTTGGCAGATATACCAAGCCTTTGGACCAATCAACTTTTGCTAGGTTGAGAGGTGAGCTTAGGTGTGTTTCCCCTTTTAGATGGGGGGGAAACATTTTGTCTATTGTATCATTGACTGACTCTCTTTCTTTCGTTTTGTGTTTCATTAGTCTTGCATTTCATCATGCATTTGGCATTTCGAGCTTCATGTATATAATCTTTAGAATGTGATTATGCTCTATCTAGTATGCTCCGATGCTATATGATGATGCTTGTAGCTTATGCTCTTTCTGATCACTGATACATGCTAATTTATGAATGGTGAACTTGCTTAAATGAACATAAAATTTGAAAATTGTTCACCATTGAGATATGCAACTAGCATGTGTAGAATGTGTTGAATTCACTTGTGCTTTTCATATATGCTAGGTTGATATATCTCTAGTTCT
This sequence comes from Coix lacryma-jobi var. lacryma-jobi, assembly GCA_009763385.1. NCBI lineage: Eukaryota > Viridiplantae > Streptophyta > Magnoliopsida > Poales > Poaceae > Coix > Coix lacryma-jobi. The sequence goes on from CM019831.1 coordinate 47,297,536, forward strand.
GAGTCATTCACTTGCTTGGTCTGTTCATATTCTGGTATGAAATTGAACCAAGTTTCTACGTGAATTGAAAAGATCGAGATGAGATTGCTTGTCAACACAACACAGTATCGAGACTGTTTCTCACTGCACTTTGAGTTAAACTTGACTCTTGTAGTGTATGACCGAAACCGAGGTTTTAAGATTCTGATTGCTTCTGCATAGGCTTAGCTCGGTTGAAAAGTGAGGCAATGACAAGCCTTCAACCTCTCGCAATCACATGCTGAATTTGGAACTGGTGAAATTTCACCGCTGCAACTCCGATTAAAATCTGAAATCACAAGTATATGTTTCATTCTGCAGCATGATGATTGAATTTTGCTAGGGTAGTTTACATTGTATACATGTTTAGCACTTGTTTGACTTCCTGTCTATACATGTTTAGTGCTATTTTGATGGTGAATACCTTTTTGGCCAAAACTGCTCACTTTGCTCATACGTTCATATTTTGTATTTGGGGATCAGCTTGAGCCTTTGCTAGCATGTATGCTTACTATTGAGTCATTGGAGTTATACTTTGTAGAGCATCTTTTCGTTCTATCGACTATATTCCTGAAGCTGCTAACTTGCATTTTAACTCATATGCATTTTGGAAAGGAGAAGTTTGCCTGATAGTGCATTATCAACTAAGGGGGAGAAATTTGTCAAATCATAAGGGGAGAAATCATATCCTAGTTGTGTGCACTATTGGAGGGGGAGTTTGGTCGCTTTGTTTGATGAATTTTCAATTGGTTTGGAGCATTTTTCCAATTGGTTCAGAGCATTTTTGGTAGCTAGTTGTGTTGAGCCTTTGCCTCTCTCTTGAGGGACTAGCGACTTTGCCTATATGCTCTTCACTTGGTATCGAGCTCGTTTGCCTTTCAGTTGGCATTCCGTTAGTTGGTATCGAGCTTTCTCGCTAGCGGTGTTGAGCCCGTTATATCTCTTCTTGAGGGCTAGCTCTATTTTGCTTGATTTTCAACTGATATTTCAATTGGTGTCGAGCTTTTCTGCTAGCGGTGTTGAGCCTATTCTACCTCTTCTTGAGGACTAGCTTTGCTTTGCTTGGTTGCGTCGAGCCGTTGCCCATGTCTTTGGGGAGCAAGTTGTCTTGCTCTTTCCACTTGACCTTCTTCGGCTTTTGAGAACACAAGGTTGATATGTGCCCTTGTGGTTCCCTTCCAGAGTGATGAGTGATCGATCAACGGGCAACATGTTTCTTGGCTGTGTTGATGTGCAGGTGCGGAGCTCGGACAGTGGTCGAAGGTGAGGTGAAGGTCAAGAAGGGACGTGCCGTGCCGACGGACCGGGAGCGGTGAAGGGCGGACGTGGAGCTTGCATCGACAGACCAGGTGACCTGAGGACCAGCTGTGGTAGCTGGCAAGTGGCGTTGACAAGCAAGAGCACATGGGGATGTGCGGTGCATCGACCGAGTCGGGAGGAAGGTGATGGCGTCGTGACACTTGGCGGGAAGCCGAGAAGGATGGCGAATACACTGTGCCCGGCGTGGAGGATGGACATGCTCCGGCATCGGTGCTGGAACTCGGGGTGTGCAAAACACATTCCGTCTTCGGCACGGGTTCGGTAGTTGAGCCTCGAAAAGCTACCCTCGAAGGTTTCTGAGTTTGGGCCTCAAAACTGGAGGTGGCCGGTTTCTGAGTTTGGGCCTCAAAACTCGGCGTGGACGGTTTCCAGGTTTGGGCCTCAAAACCTGGGTGCACGGGTTTCTGAGTTTGGGCCACAAAACTCAGCCTGAGTTCAGGTTTCCCGGTTTCAGCCTCAAAACCGGGGGAAGGCCCAGGTTTCGCGGTTTTGGCCTCAAAACCGCGGGGAGGTCCGCAAAAAGGACGGTCGACGCGTGGCGGCGTGGAGAGGCTGGCGCGGCAGCGCAACTATCCGCGAGGTAGGCGCGGCGGTCGACGGGGCGACACGTGGCGGCATCCTGAGGCTTGCGTCGAGGCGAAGCTAAGGATGAGATGGGCGCGTGGCCGTCGGATCGTCATCAAGCACAGTTGGACCGGGATACCCCTAGGGTTGGCCGCTTCGCTCTTGTATCTTGGAGTAGAAGGGCATTATTGTATTAGGCTATAAATAAGGGAGCACCCCTCCTCTCTCTCTATCCTTGCAGTCATTTGTTCCTGAGCACTCTCTCTCTAGCCCCCCCCGCTTAGCACACTCTCTCTATCCTTGCAGTCATTTGTTCCTGAGCACTATCTTTCTGTGTATTTGGATCTTTTGAGGAAACGAGACCGTATTCTCGTTGTCTCCTCGTGTGGAGGAATTTCGACTGAAATCGAATTGATTCGCGTTTGTGTTGGTGTTCTTCACGTTTCAGTTTTTCATCTCTCGGAGATTTGCCTCGTTCTCCCTCTCCTCGAGATGATTTTTGATTCCACTTGAATCAATTCTTTCTTGGTCGTGAGCTCCTTCTTTCCACCGAAGGATTTCTCCCCTAACCTCACGAGTCCATAGATTGGGTTGATTTCACGTTCGTTCTTCGTTCTTTCCCCTTTTATGGTGATCCACAAATTTCCCTTGATTGACTTGGTTTGGTGCGATGATTTCTTAGGATTAGCACCCCAATACATAGAGGAACACCTGGGAGGAGTTTGATCGAAGTTCTTTTCGATTTGGTTGAGACCGATTCGATTTTGGCTTTGAACCCGAACAACTTTGTGCTTTCTGGGTGTTGGCGGACAGTCTGCGCCCTGATGGCGGACAGTCCGCGCATCGAGTCTCGGCCAGGTCAGTCAGGCGCAGTCCCCTGACTGTTCACTGTCGAGTGAACGGCGAACAGTCCGCGGTACAAACCCGCGGACAGTCCAGGACCTGTCCAGCAGACTTGCAGCACTGTTTGGTTTCTGCGTTTTGGTTGGCGGACAGTCCGGCTCTCAGTCGCGGACAGTCCTGGATTCAACGGCGGACAGTTCGGGACCCTGACCCCAGACAGTCTGCGATTCTGCAACTTGTGCAGGTTTGCTCTGAGGCTTTGGCAGTTGGTTTTGGTGTTTCTCCGGGGATTCCGCTGTACCACTAGGACATCTCCTAGGGTATCCACCTACTTGTAGGTCGTGAACTCTTCGGTCATTTCGAGTCTTAGCTTTTGGGGTAATTTTCTAGGACAAGGGCCATTCTATTCACGAGTTGAATTTGAGGCTCCCATTCACCCCCCTCTGGTCGCTAATCCGATCCTTCAATTGGTATCAGAGCTGGTGAAGGATCTTCTCTACCTTAATCGGTTTCGGATCCTAAGGGCGACATGGATCGAGGGAACGGCAAGGCTCTGTGGTTCGTTGGAACGAACTACTCCTATTGGAAGATTCGGATGCGTGCTTACCTCAACAGCATCGGATCTTCTGTCTGGGAGATATGCGAGAATGCTGAGTACGTAGTCCTTGCGGCTCATGTGGGTCAGGTCCAGATTGACCAGCACGAGGCCAACTCTGTCGCGGAACCGTCCTGATTATAAGAGCTCAAGTACCGTCTTAGTCAAATCTGTCTGACATCGACTCATACTTGAACCCATATAACCCCGGTAGTCCGGAAATCTCGAAGGATTTCATCATCGTACAACATACAGGATCGCATCGTTCAAGTATTACATTCGTAAGGAGACATCACAGATAAACGATACCGAATTTAAACATCAGAGTGCGAAATTAAAACAGAGTTATTACAACATTGAGGTTCAAAGTGCGGAAGCTTAAATAAGTTTTGAAACACGACCACAACACATGTGGTCCAAATAAAACATTGCTTGATAACTTAACCCAACACAACTCACTCCTCCTTTTTCAGGTAGTGTGCCACTAGGAGTCTCAATCCGGCAAAAGAGAAGGGGAAGCTTCTTGACGACCCTGCCCTGGGCCTACTCCTCATCACCCTCCACCGGGTAGAGGCAGTGCTTACAATAGCCATAATACACCTGGCCATCTGCAACAAACGGGATTAACCCTGAGTACGGGAATGTACTCAGCTAGACTTACCCGTCCAACTGAAAATAAAGACACCAAGGGTGTGCAAGGCTTTTGGTGGAGCTGGGATCTTTAGTTGCGAAAAGCTCAGTATTAAGAGAAGGATTTTTTTAATAATATTGATGAGCTGTCAATTTTAGACCTACCTCTTTATCTAGGTTTTGCACCTGAACTAATACATCCACTTGAGTCTAACAAGCAATAATATAAACATATCCAGTTGACTTATCCATATTTTAGTTGAACCTTTAAACATCACATGGAGTTGTATCGTGGTGAAGCTCGCCATAGTTTGCCACTAACCGGGGGAGACGGTGACTCGAATCGAATTCCAAACCAGCTGGTGAAAGACCTTTAATACCAACCCACATTTTCCCCGTCGGGTCCATGCATTGGGTAACCGCTCGATGCTTGTTCGTGGTGGTAATCGTCGCGGTTCAAGCACGGACCGCCCAATTGGAACATGGCGATGGCCATCCGAGGCAGATCGCATTTCCACACTAGAGGGCGCGACTCGGGTTGATTCTGGCCCGAACAGCGTCTAAACGGCTTTGGGGTCGATGATTATAGCACCGACATATCCCTAAGTAAAAGGGCGCGTTCAAAAATGAACGAGGGCCAACATCGATACAAACCTACACGATCCAACGGACGGACTGCCCCCAAGTTCCAACTTGGTGCCTTGCCTTCCAATTGACCATATTTCATTACTATTCAGGTTCTTTTCCACGATAGAAAAATAAGCCAACCGTGATCCGGTAAATACCCATCCGGGGTATTACGGAAAACATTCTTAACTACAACTTTTATTAAGCAGGCTAAGCAATTCTACTTTATAAACACTAACAGGATAACAAGGCAGGTAATAATCAATAATCAAGGAATGGTAATGCAGCAAGTAGCATTCAATCAACTCCTATACCTAATGCATCACAGTATAAAAGTACTCAAGTATATTAATTGTAAAAGATGGGAGACTTAGAATGCTCCGGGGCTTGCCTTGGGAAAAGACTGAGGCCTCGTGAGCGGGGCACTCAGGCAGGTTAGCTTCCAGTGCGGTGTCGACTTCCTCGGTCCTGGGCAGCTCCGGTATCTCCTGCTCGTCGTTTACTTCCGGCTCCTTGTCGGTCTCCGGGACTGTCGATCCTATTGCATGCGGTAAAAAATAATTAAGTAATAATGCGGGGTGCGAGATATGGTGTCTGAAATGCAAACATTTTCTGGCAAACCAACAAAGCCAACTTGTTGAACCACTTTTGACATTGGAGAAAAACTACTTAATTACCACGTAAAACAAAGCCATTATTTCCACTATTTCCTATTTATTAAATCGAAGAAATTCAAGTTTGAACTGCAAGTACATTTTTTCTAAACTCCAAAAATCCACAAAAATTCCAGAAGATAACTAACACTAACTGGACTTCACTGCTCAAATTCCAGCAAGAGATAAAATACAGAACACCAGGTACAAAAAGATGAAATAAACTGCTCGAAAGGTACTTTGACTAACTCTTTTCATGAAAAGTGTCAAACAGCAGGTTTCATATTTTTCCTAGCTTCACATATTCATAACCACTCTACTGTAGAAAATTTACTGCCTAAGCATGAACATATCAACCTACACAAAATAAACATGTTTATTCCCAAATAAACCATTTGAACTACAACCCTGCTGGAAAAGGGTGACTTGCTCATTTTCATATTTTCCCAGATTCTATTCTACATTTAATATTTATCAAGGAAGTTCCATGAACACAAGCATTATATTCTTTTCTACATGAATTTTCCAAGGAAAGCATAGAGAAGCACATTTATATAGCAACTTCATATTTTCCATATAAGAACCTATGTTTAACATTTTTCCTAACTGGAACATCACATACAGACACTGCACAATTTTTCCCATATTTTATTTTTACATATTAAACACCTAACACTTATTCCAAAAAAAACAGCCAAAAAGTACATTAAACCCTAACAGACACTTTTTCTACATAAACAGTGCCTCATACATTTTTCACAGGTACTTAACATGATAAGAAGGCTTCACAAATTTTTGCCATGAATTAACTCGACCAGAAAGCATATAAATTCATTTATCTCAACAAAAGCTCCTAAACTGAAATAAAAAACAGTAATATAAACTTTCACCAAAAATACTTTCATATTTTTCCATGATAGATCTACTCATGAGCAAACTCCCAAAACTGAAAGCACCTCATTTGGACTTTTAAATCATGCTACACAAAAATAACAAGCTTTTCTGGAAATTAAAACAAAAAGGAAAAACATTTGAAAACTCCCGGCCCATACTGCGCAGACTCGGTCTATAGACCATGGGTGGCTGACGCGTGGGGCCGCGTGGTCAACGGGGGCCTAGCAGTCAGTGAGAGCGGAGCAGGGGAAGGGTTTGACCGGGGGTTTCTCGCCGGCGACGAGGTCGCCGGTGGTAAGGTGGAGCTCGGCGTGATCCCCACGACGAGGCGAACCGAGTGGTGGTGATGGTTGGGCTAGCGCATGGCCGTAGCTCGCCGGCGGCAAGCGATGGCGGACGACGGCGGCGGAAGAGCTCGGCTATGCCGTTTCCGACGGTCGCCGGGCAAATTAACAGGGGCGATAGCTTATGTGAACCCTAGGAAGGCTACTTGAAGGGTTGGTTCGGCCGGTGATGCTCCGGTGGAGCTCGACCACATGCGCGGCCCTGGCGGCGTCCATGGCGCTCGTTCGGGCAAGAGTGGGAGGCTAGAGGGCGGTAGAGACCTCGCGGAGGTGTGTTCTCACCTTGCTTGGCCTGACGAAGCTTGATGGCGAAGGAGATAGGTGGCGAAGCTCGGGATGGTGCGGAACAGGTTCGGGCTCCAGGCGGCACTGATGGCGACCGCGGTGGCGCTTCTCGAGTTCCGGTGTCGGTGAAGCTCGGCGGATGGCGCGGAGGTGCGCACCGCGTGGTCTGGGTGATGGCGGAGTGTTGGCCGGAGTTAATCGGCCGGCGGTGGCTCGGTTAGGGCAGAACGGTGGTGCGGGCTTTTGGGCCGAACGGTGGCGAGCAGTGAAGTGCTCGACGCGTTCGTGGGAGAGGAGAGAGGGAGAGGGAGAGGGAGCAGGCGGTGTGTGCGAATGAGTGAGCGAGCGAGGGAGGTGGCTCGGGTTTTGCTCAGCGGAGAGCGAGCGACGGCCGATTGATGTGGCGGGGGCCACGGAGGGGAGGCGGGCGAGGCAGGGCGCGCGGTCAGCGAGGGGCTTGGCAGGCGAGGCGCGCGCGGAGAGGGTGAGGGAGATCGCTGGCGTGCTCGGTGGAAAGAAGATCGGCGCGGGAGGGGAAGGGATGGATTCGCGGCAGAGGCAGGCTGCCAAGCAGGCAAGCGAGCCGGGGTAAGCGCGGCGGAGAGGGTCGAGTGCGGCGAGGCGCGGGCGGAGACGGCAGCGGCGCGCATGCGAGGGGCTGAGCGGCGGGAGCGGGCCGAAAGCCCGGTTGCACCGGAAATGGGGCGCGGGAGAAAAAGGTTTTCCTTTTTCTTTTTTCCAAAATCTTTTCAAACTTTGACCATCCAAAAACAGTTTCAAAAACTCCAAACTAGGCTTTGACCCAAAAATAAAAGTTGCTCAAAATAATTTTCTCTACAACTTTCATATAAGACACTTTAGCTGAAACTTATTTTATTTGCCCAAACTATTTTGAACTAGATAAGGTGTCAATATAAAAAGTATTAGATTCATTATTCTCTACCTTATAAAATATATTTGCCAAGTCAGAAATCCACTTAAACCATTAAGTCCAATAGAAACAAAATCCACATAAATAAACCAAAGACAAAAAGCACTTTCATGCACAAGAAATGATGCAATGCATTACTTATGCATTTTAGTAGCTAAATGTAGTTCCTAATGTTGTGCTTGACACTAGGGTGTCACAAACTCCAAGGCTCGTAACGCTCTGTTGGCTAGCATCTCCCTTCCTGAGTTCGAGCGTGTCTCTGAGCTTGAGACGGCACGAGAGATCTGGGTGAAGCTTCAGAGCTATCATGAGGGGACCGCTCAGGTCAAGACCAGACTCTTGCGAGACCTACAAGCGAGAGTACGAGAACTTTGTTCAGTGGGAGGGAGAGACGATTGACGCCATGTTCACTCGTTTTCAAACGATTGTGAACAAAATGCGTGCCAATCGGGCCAACCTACCCTATGACGATCATGAGAGGGCTCTCAAGTTGATATACGCCCTGGATTGGAGGGTTTGGGAGGTGAAGGTGTCGACAATCATTGAGTCTCCTGCTTACAACACTCTCACCGTGGACGAGCTGTTCAGCAAGCTCAAGTCCACCGAGATCGATCACCTGACTTAGGCCAAGCTGAAGAACCCATCTTCACATTCCATGGCTTTGGTCTCAGGCATGGGTGGATCGACTTTCTCTACTGACGCTTCACCTCCTCTATTTTATTTGTCTTCATTGCTTACAGTCATGGAGGAGCAGATGGAGGCACACTCATGACACTCACCCACCAACAACCCAAGAGAATGGTGAGGTTCGAGTGCGAGTACTGTCACCGTGAGGGTCACCTAGCTGAGTTTTGCTTTCGGAGGAAGAGAGACGCTAGGAAGGAGTTGGAGCTGAACAACTAGGCCAGGCACCAACCTCTCCATGGTGTGCAAGGTCGGGGAGTTCAGAGGCAGGGCGCTAGGCCTAGAGGTACACCCCCTCAGGTAGCTAGGCCCCAGGCAGCCAGACCACAGGGTGGTGGTCGTGCCCGTCACGGTTCCGGTCGTCCTCAATACGATCGTGAGCCGGGTGTAAGAGGCTTTGCTGCTCAGTCCCATAGCAGACCACCTTTTTAGTATGGTGGTGATCGCTTTGCTCAGATGGGACATAGTGGTGAGTTTGGAGGTTTTCCGTTCCATAGCGGACCACCTTTTCAGGTTGGTGGTGATCGCTATCCACCCATGGGACGAGGACAGTTTGGTGTTGCTACTAACACTTTTTCTGGGCCTATGACACAGCACCGGTATCCTTCTCAGTATACTAACCCCAGTGTTGTGCCATACGCTCACTTCCTGCCTTTCTATTGATGCAGTAACTTCGGTTGGAGAACATGTGGCTCATGGATTCCGGGTGTTCGCGCCACATGACCGGAAAGAAGGAATGGTTCTCCAAGCTTAGCCCCGTGATGCACAAGGAGTACATCACTTTCGAGGACAATAGTAGAGGTAAGGTTGTTTCTCATGGAGCTATTCGGCTCAATGTGAACTTTGTTCTTAAGGATGTTGCTTTGGTTTCTAACTAGCATTACAATTTGCTTTCTGTTTTGCAACTTCTTGAGGATGATTGTGAAGTGCGTTTTAAGAAGGGTCTGAGTTGTGTTTTAGACCATCGGGGAGATCTTGTGTGTCGGATCATCCCTTTTGGCCGTGTTTTCAGAGCCGATTTTTCTCGTTCTTTCAGCTCTGCTAGATGTTTGATGGCTGGTCCTTCTTATGATTTGTGGAAGTGCCATAGGAGGCTCGGTCACTTGAGTTTTGACTTGCTTGCAAGACTTAGCTCACTTGGCCTAATCCAAGGATTGCCCAAGCTTAAGTTTCAGAAGGACCTTGTTTGCCATCCTTGTCGTCACGGGAAGATGGTTGCTGCTTCTCACCCACCTGTTAATCAGGTGATGACAAAGCAACCCGGAGAGCTTTTACACATGGACACAGTTGGTCCAGCTCGGGTCTGCTCAGCGGGTGGAAAGTGGTACGTTCTAGTGATCGTTGACGATTTTTCGAGGTACTCTTGGCTGTTCTTTATGGAAGGTAAGGATGAAGCTTTTCCTTTTGCTCGCGATTTGATTCTGAGGTTGAAAACTGAGTTTCCCCCTAATACCATTAGAGCTATTCGTAGCGACAATGGTACTGAGTTTGATAACTCTCAGTTTGCCTCTTTCTGTTCTTCTAATGGAATCGAGCATCGGTTTTCTTCTCCTTATGTCCCCCAGCAGAATGGTGTTGTTGAGCGCAAGAACCGGACCCTTGTTGAGATGGCCAGGACGATGCTCGATGAGCATAGGACTCCTAGGCGTTTTTGGGCCGAGGCGATCAACATCGCTTGCCATGTTTCAAATCGCATCTTTCTTCGGGATTTCATGAAGAAAACATCTTATGAGTTGCGTTTTGGTCGGGTACCCAAGGTGTCTCATTTTCGGGTGTTTGGGTGCAAGTGCTTTATCCTGAAGCAAGGTAATTTGGACAAATTTGAATCTCGCTCTGCTGATGGGGTGTTTCTTGGTTATGCTTCTTATTCACGTGCTTATCGAGTTCTTAACCTGGAGACTAACCGGATAGTGGAGACCTGCGAGGTCACATTCGACGAGACTATGCCTTGTGTTTCTTCTGCTTTTGATATTGCAGGAGAACAGGGGCTAGGAGAGACCATCTTTGTGGAGGAGGAGCAGGAGAATGCCGATTGGGGTGAGCCTGAGCCAACTCCACTGGCTGCCCCCGTTGACCCTGCGACGACTACTTCAGCTCGAGGACCTGATCCCACGACGTCTTCCTCTTGGGGTCCTCTAGAGCCACCTCTCCAGCGAGCAACCGCTGCACCTGAGGGAGCGACAGCATCTGGCGAGGGGGAGGCGACTTCAGCGAGGCAAGCGCCCCGGAGCGTTCAGCAAGTTCACCCTCCACGTCAGATGATCCGCGGCATCGACCAGCGAGTCACGCGGTCGCGAGCATATGAAATCTCACACTTTGCTCATTCTGCATTTGTTGCTTCTTTTGAGCCCAAAGATGTTGGACACGCACTTTCTGATCCTAACCGGGTAAATGCCATGCATGAGGAGCTAGAAAACTTTGAGCGAAACCAAGTTTGGACCCTAGTTCCACCTCCACCAGAATGCCACCCTATAGGTACCAAATGGGTTTTTAAAAACAAAGAGGGTGAGGATGGGATGGTAGTGAGGAACAAGGCTAGGCTAGTAGCCCAGGGTTTCTGCCAGAAAGAGGGGATAGACTATGAGGAAACCTTTGCCATGTTGCCCATTTAGAAGCCATTAGAATCCTTCTAGCCTTTGCTGCTTTGAAGGGTTTTAAGCTTTACCAGATGGATGTCAAGAGTGCCTTCTTGAATGGGTATATAGAGGAAGAGGTTTATGTTAGGCAACCCCCTGGTTTCGAGGATCCCAAGTTTCCAAACCATGGTTATAAACTTTCAAAAGCTTTGTATGGTTTGAAACAAGCCCCGAGAGCATGGTATGATCGTTTGAAAACCTTTTTACTCTCCAAGGGTTTTAAAATGGGACGAGTCGATAGAACTTTGTTTCTCCTCAAGCAAGGCAACGATACCCTGTTAGTCCAGATTTACATGGATCATATCATCTTTGGTGGCTCCTCTCACGCGCTTGTTTCCATGTTTGCAGATACTATGAGCAGGGAGTTTGAGATGTGTATGATGGGTGAGTTGACTTTCTTCCTCGGGTTGCAAATTAAGCAAACCCGAGATGGGACGTTCGTGCATCAAGGAAAATACACGAAGAACATCCTGAAGAAATTCGACATGGGCGAGGCCAAGCCTCTTACGACACCCATGCCGATGATTGCGGCGATGGATGCGGACCAGGACGGAGAGCCATTTGATCAGAAGGAGTACAGGAGTATGATTGGCTCGCTTCTGTACCTGACGGCGACGAGGCCAGATATACAGTTTTCTGTGTGTCTGTGTGCTCGTTTTCAGGCATCCCCTCGAACTTCCCACAAGCAAGCGGTCAAGCGCATCATGAGGTACCTCCGATACACTCCTGAGTTCGGACTTTGGTATTCTTCTTCTTCGAGCCTCTCGCTTTGTGGTTACTCCGATGTGGATTTTGCTGGCTGTCGGCTTGAGCGTAAGTCTACTTCTAGGACATGTCAGTTTCTTGGTTCTTCTTTGGTTTCGTGGTCTTCTCGCAAGCAGTCGAACATAGCCCAGTCTACTACTGAAGACGAGTACGTTGCCGCTGCTTCTTGTGCTTCACAGCTTTTTTGAATGGTTGCTACATTGCATGACTTTGGTCTAGATTTGAGTTGGGTCCCTTTGCTTTGCGACAGCACTTCTGCCATTAGTGTAGCAAAGAACCCTGTTCTTCACTCCAAGACCAAACACATCGATGTTCGCTTTCACTTTCTTCGTGATCACTATGAGAAAGGCGACATTGATCTTAGGCATGTAGACACCCATAACCAGGTTGCGGATATTTTCACTAAGCCTTTGGATCTCTCAACTTTTGCTAGGTTGAGAGGTGACCTTGGTGTGTGTTTTCCCTTTTAGATGGGGGAAGCATTTTGCTTGTTGTACAATAGACTGACCTTCTGATTCTTTTTGTTTTTTGGGTCTTGAGTCTTTCTTATTTTGTTTTGGCTCCGTTTCTGACTTCATCATGCATACATCTTGCATTTTCAAGCTTCATGTCTATATTCCTTAGAATGAATTTATGCTCTGATTAGTGTATGCTTCGATGATATATGATGATGCTTGTAGCTTAGGCTCTCCTTGATCACAGCTACATTTTGTGAGCTAAGCTAATTTTTCAGAACGATGAACATGCTTAATGAACTTAAATTTTGATACATGTTCACCATTGAGATTGGCAACTAGCATGTCTAGGATGTGTTGAGGTCACTTGAGCTATTTCATATATGCTAGGTTGCTATGTCTCTAGTTTTGAGTCTTTCACTTGCTTGGATTGTTCATATTCTGTTTAAAATGAACCAAGTTTTAGTGAATTGAAAAGATCGAAATGGGATTGCTCTGTCAACACATCACGGTATCGAGACTGTTTCTCATAGCACTTTGAGTTAAACTTGAGCCGTGTAGTGTAAGACCGAAACCGATGCTTTAAGCTTCCGATTGCATATGCATAGTCTTAGCACAGTTGAAAAGTTAGGCAATGACAGGCTTTCTACCTCTCGTAATCACACGCTGAATTTAAACTTGTGTTAATAACCGCTGCAAATTCTCTGATAAAATCTAAAAACACAAGTCAATGTTTCATTCTATAGCATGATGATTGAACTTTGCTAGGGGTAGTTCACCTTGTATACATGTTTAGCACTTGTTTGACTTCCTGTCTATACATGTTTAGTGCTATTTTGATGGTGAAACTCCTTTCTGAATGGCTTAAATCTGCTCACTTGGCTTATGCATTCATATCTTGTATTCAGTGATCAGTTTGAGCCTTTGCTAGCACTTTTGCATGTTGCTTTGTAGTCGGATCAGCACTCTTTGGAGCTTTCTTTCACTCTTTCGAGTATTTACCTGAAGCTGCTAACTTGCATTTTCAATTCATGTGCATTTGCTTGACTCCGATAGGTATGACCTAGCTCCATTTTTCTTATTTGAGTCCTTCACCCTTCACTTTTGATTGCAAATTGCCCCCAAGGGGGAGAATGTTTCCAATGATGAGAATTTTAGACTTTCTGATATATCTGAAGCTGCTAACTTGCATTTTCAATTCATGTGCATTTGCTTGACTCCGATAGGTATGACCTAGCTTCATTTTTCTTATTTGAGTCCTTCTCCCTTCTCTTTTGATTGCAATTTATGCTTCACTTGCTGAGGGGGAGTTCTTTGAGTAAGGGGGAGTTTTTTTTCTGCCTGCTCCGAGTCAGCTTTTATTTGATATCGATCTTTTAGCTGTCTTCACCATGTTTTGATGGTTCTTGATTGGTATCGGGCTTACTGTTGGTTGTGTTGAGCCTCTGTGCCTCTATCTTGAGGGACTAGCAGTAGTTGCTTCTTATGCAGTCTTCATTTGGTATCGAGCTTTCAGCTAGCGGTGTTGAGCCCTTTCTGCCTCTTCTTGAGGACTAGCTTGTTTCTAACTTGGTTGCGTCGAGCCGTTGCCCATATCTTTGGGAACCAAGTTTTGTGCTCCGATTTTGATCGAGTCTTGCTCTCTGATGAGTTGTTGCTCTGATCTTTTGCTTGGTTGTGTCAAACCGTTGCCCATGTCTTTGGGGACCAAGCTTCGCTTATCTCGATTTGTTCTTTTATGGCCTTTTCTCTGGCTTTTGGACATCTCGAGTAAGTTTTCTCCTTCTACCTAATTCTACTTTCTTCTTCCTTTTTGATTATGGTTACTATGAGTTGACAATGCAATCATCAAGGGAGAGATTGAGAACACAAGGTTGATATGTGCCCTTGTGGTTCCCTTCCTGAGTGATGAGTGATCGATCAACGGGCAACATGTCTCTTGGCTGTGTTGATGTGCAGGTGCGGAGCTCGGATAGTGGTCGAAGGTGAGGTGAAGGTCAAGTAGGGACGTGCCATGCCGACGGACCGTGAGCGGTGAAGGGCGGACGTGGAGCTTGGACCGACGGACTAGGAGACCTGAGGACCAGCTGTGGTAGCTGGCACGTGGCGTTGACAAGCAAGAGCACACGGGGATGTGCGGTGCATCGGTCGAGTCGGGAGGAAGGTGATGGCGTCATGACACTTGGTGGTAAGCCGAGAATGATGGCGAATGCACTGTGCCCGCGTGGAGGCTGGACATGCTCCGACTTCAGTGCTGGAACTCGGGGTGTGCAAACCACATCCCGTCTTCGGCGCGGGTTTGGTAGCTGAGCCTCGAAAAGCTACCCTCGATGGTTTCCGAGTTTGGGCCTCAAAACTCAGGGTGGCCGGTTTCCGAGTTTGGGCCTCAAAACTCGGCGTGGACGGTTTCCAGGTTTGGGCCTCAAAACCAGGGTGCACGGGTTTCTGAGTTTGGGCCACAAAACTCTGGCTGAGGATAGGTTTCCCGGTTTCAGCCTCAAAACTGGGGGAAGCCCCAGGTTTCCTGGTTTCAGCCTCAAAACCGGGGGGAGGTCCGCAAAAAGGACAGTCGACGCATGGCGGCGTGGAGAGGCTGGCGCGGCGGCACAGCTATCCGCGAGGTAGGCGCGGCGGTCGACGGGGCGACACGTGGCGGTATCCTGAGGCTTGTGTCGAGGCGAAGCTAAGGATGAGATGGGCGCGTGGCCGTCGGATCGTCATCAAGCAGAGTTAGACCGGGATACCCGTAGGGTTGGCCGCTTCGCTCTTGTATCTAGGAGTAGAAGGAGATTATTGTATTAGGCTATAAATATGGGAGGCACCACTCCTCTCTCTCTATCCTTGCAGTCATTTGTTCCTGAGCACTCTCTCTCTAGCCCCCCCTGCTTAGGTTCTAATCATACCTCGCTGCAAGCGATCCGCAGAGACGGGAATCATACCTCTGTGTATTTGGATCTTTTGAGGAAACGAGACCGTTTTCTCGTTGTCTCCTCGTGTGGAGGAATTTCGGCTGAAATCGAATTGATTCGCGTTTGTGTTGGTGTTCTTCATGTTTCGGTTTTGCATCTCCCGGAGATTTGCCTCGTTCTCCCTCTCCTTTGCGTCTCCTCGGTTTTGAATCAATTCTTTCTTGGTCGTGAGCTCCTTCTTTCCACTGAAGGATTTCTCCCCTAACCTCACAAGTCCATAGATCGGGTCGATTTCGCGTTCGTTCTTCGTTCTTTCCCCTTTTACGGTGATCCACAAATTTCTCTTGATTGACTTGGTTTGGTGCGATGATTTCTTAGGATTAGCACCCCAATACATAGAGGAACACCTGGGAGGAGTTTGATCGAAGTTCTTTTCAATTTGGTTGAGATCGATTCGATTTTGGCTTTGAACCCGAACAACTTTGTGCTTTCTGGGTGTTGGCGGACAGTCCGCGCCCTGACGGCGGTCAGTCCGCGCATCGGGTCTCGGCCAGGTCAGTCAGGCGCAGTCCCCTGACTGTTCACTATCGAGTGAACGGCGAACAGTCCGCGGTACAAACCCGCGGACAGTCGAGGACCTGTCCAGCAGACTTGCAGCACTGTTTGGTTTCTGCGTTTTGGTCGGCGGACAGTCCGGCTCTCGGTCGCGGACACTCCGAGATTCAACGGCGGACAGTCCGGGACCCTGACCCCGGACAGTCCGCGATTCTGCAGCTTGTGCAGGTTTGCTCTGAGGCTTTGGCAGTTGGTTTTGGTGTTTCTCCGGGGGTTCCGCTGTACCACTAGGACATCTCCTAGGGTATCCACCTACTTGTAGGTCGTGAACTCTTCGGTCGTTTCGAGTCTTAGCTTTTGGGGTGATTTTCTGGGACAAGGGCCATTCTATTCACGAGTTGAATTTGAGGCTCCCATTCACCCCCCCTCTGGTCGCTAATCCGGTCCTTCAGCTTTGCTACGCTTTTGGGTCATTTGGTCGAGTTCTCTACTTCTCCTTCTTCCTTCTCCTATTCCATTATGATTTGTGTTGGTAGATGACAATGCACTCATCAAGGGGAGATTGCGGATACATGTGTGTATGCCGAGTCTCGAGTGATGAGTGATTGTCAACGGGTTTGATGCGCATGTTCTTTGGATTGTGTTGTGCAGGTGTCGAGCACGGATACAGTGATCAAAGGCAAGGTGAAGGTCAAGTAGAGACGTGTCATGCCAATGGACCAGGAGCGGTGAAGGGCGGACGTGAGGCTTGGACTGAGGGACCGGTGGCCTGAGGATCAGCTGTGGTGGCTGACAGCCTGGGACAGCGACGAGCGGAGACTTGCAGGGCACAGTGTTGCTCGGGTCGAGGACCTGGGGACATGTGTCGGTGGACGGGGTGCACGGCCGGTGCATCCCCTCTATGGATCGGTTTGGTGGTTGAGCCACAGAAAAACCACCGGTGGACGGTTTCCAGGTTTGGGCCACAAAACCTGGGTGTTGCGGGTTTGCCGAGTTTGGGCCACAAAACTCGGGCTGAGGACGATTTCCAGGTTTGGGCCTCAAAACCTAGGCGCTGGGGGGTTTCTGAGTTTGGGCCACAAAACTCAGGCAATGGACGGTTGGTTTCCCGGTTTGGGCCTCAAAACCAGGGGTTGGTCGTGAAGGCTGGTTTCCCGGTTTGGGCCTCAAAACCGGGGGCGGAGTCCGTGAAAAGGACAAGCAGAGCAGTGGCGGCACGTGGCGGCAATCGGTGAGGTTGCATCGAGGCAACACTACCAGTTGTGCGGGCGTGGCCATTGGATTACCACCTACCACGAGTTGGTCCAGAATAACCCTAGGGTTTAGCTGGTTCGCTCTGTAATTAGTTAGGGTAGAGTGGGAATTAGAATTAGGATAAGTAGGGGGATACACCCACCTCCCAAATTATCTCAGTCATTTGCTCTTTGCTTTCTAGGGTTTTCCTGCTCTCCCACATCCCTGCTGTAGCAAATGAGATCCGCAGAGAATCATACCTCTATGTTCGTTAGATTTTGAGGAAGTGAGACCGTAATCTCACTGTTGTAGCGTGTGGTAGCCACACGGTTGCAAATTTGTGGTTGTGATTCGCGTTTTGGTGTTGTTCTTCGCGGGTTGCTTTTCTCCACAATTTTCCTGGTGATCGATCTCCCCACTCAATGCGTCTCTTTCGATTCCATTTGAACTGAGTTGTTCTAGATCGTGAGGCACTTCTTTCCACCGAAGGAATTCACCTCTAACCTCATGAGCTAGTAGATCGGTCGATTTTTGTTTTGAATGAAGTTTTGCTCCTTTTCCCCCAAATTCTTTCAATTCACCGATTTGGAGTTAGGTTCGAGCCATGATCTCCTTGGGATAGCTCACTAACTTCCTTGGAACTCCTCATACCAAGTCTAAGTCTTAGAGCTTTTGATTTGGAGGAGATCGAGTTGAATCCACAGAAAAACTATGCTGTATCAGGGGCATCAAACGCTCTGTTCGTGACCATCGGATGCTGAGTTCATACGAGCGGACGCGTCCGGTGCCACGTGTCTTCTGACAACGTTTTTAAAGGAGCAACAGACGCTGACCATCGGACGCTCCGTTGCATCGGACGCGTCCGAGGGTAGAGAATCGGACGCTAGGGCTTCACTATAGCCAGCGTCCGATGACCATGCAGTAAGGTCCCAGACTTGATCGTTTTGCTTCGGACGCGTCCGGTGCCTGACCAGATGCTGTGTCTTCAGCATGTTTTCATCCGCGGCTTGTTCGTCCGTTGTCGGTTTTGATTTCCGGCTTTTGCGTTGGGGTTCTAGGGTTGTATTGTGTCTTGCTGTGCTTCGTGGAAGCATCCACCCTACATCTAGGGTCGTGGACACTTGCAAGCTCTAGGTTTGCTCTTGGGGTGAGTCTTGGGACTGTGGAAACAGGTTTCTGAAAAGAAATTTTAAAGCTCCCATTCACCCCCCCTCTGGTCGCTTTCTAGTAGCACTTTCGGTCCTTCAGCCTGAACAGGTCCTTCTCGTAGGCTGTCTGGAGCTTGATGTGCCTTTTGTGAAGATCACGTTGCTCGGATCGGCTCGTGGTAGAGGATCGAGGCAGGGATGAAGTATCCATGTCTGAGCCTCCTTGTGATGAGCCAGCTCGCAAACGGCTTCTTGTTGTTCGGAACGTGAGCGTGTTCTTCGCCTTTCTCAAGAAGTTGCTCATCTTTGCTGCAAAAACAAAAGAGCATACAGACAAAACTAATAAAACAAGTGAGGGTTAGAGGAAATAAATGTCAAAGAGTCAGTGGTCCAAAAGTCAGTAGTCTAGGAGTCAGTCGTTCAAGTTGGCATTTTTATTTCAACTTCTCCTAGTTTATTAAGTAATTGGACAACACTTCCCTTCTCTTAATCAATTTTCTTGGTTGCTCTAACTATCCCTTTCTTCTTGCTACTAGCTGAAAATTTTCTTCCTCTATTCTCTCTTATCTTCACTCACTCGGAAACTACCCCAAATGAAGTGCTAAGTGAATTCAAAATTGAAATTTCAAGTTTCGAAGTGAAGCTAGTGTTTCTGAAGAGTGGAGCGTGTGGAGAGTGTGAGGGATGCTTGCCATTTTATAGGGGAAGGTGAGGATGGTCGGTCGGTCTAGTGGTGGGACCGACCGGTCCCCCCTTGGGCCCACTTCTCTCCAACTTTTTCTCCTACCTACCCTGCACAATTTCCCTCTCTTTGGAGTATATGCCGACGGTTACATGTGGTGGTAGGTGGGATGAGTGGTTGTGAGTGCATGTGATAGTTTGAAGTGATGTGATGTGGTCCCAGGTGTGTGTGGGTCCGTATGTCTACCATATTTGTACAATGCAAGTATGAAAGAAAATTGCTTTTATGAAACTATAGAAAACAAGGATTCTAATGATGAATTTCTTATATGTTTTTGTTGCCATAGTAAATAATACTTACGGGGTTCGTAAATATTAATTACATGGTGCGGATACATGGGTGTATGCCGAGTCTCTGAGTGATGAGTGATTGTCAACTGGGATGATGCACGTGTTCTTTGGCTTGTGTTGTGCTGGTGTCGAGCACGGATACAGTGATCAGAGGCAACGTGAAGGTCAAGTAGAGACGTGCCGTGTCGATAGACCGAGAGTGGCGAAGGGCGGACGTGAGGCTTGGACTGAGGGACCGATGGCCCGAGGATCAGCTGTGGTGGCTGATAGCCTGGGACAGCGACGAGCAAAGACTTGCGGTCATGTGTTGCCTGAGTAATGGACTTGGGGACACGTGTCGGTGGAAGGGGTGCACGGGCGGTGCATCCCTTCTATAGCTTCGGTTTGGTGGTAGATCCAGAGAAAAACCATTGGGTGGACGGTTTCCAGGTTTGGGCCTCAAAACCTGGGCGCTGATGGTTTCTGAGTTTGGCCACAAAACTCGGGCTGAGGACGGTTTCCAGGTTTGGGCCTCAAAACCTGGACGCAGACGGTTTCCGAGTTTGGCCACAAAACTCGGGCTGAGGACGGTTTCCAGGTTTGGGCCTCAAAACCTGGGTGCTGCGGGTTTGCTGAGTTTGGGCCACAAAACTCAGATGACGGTCGGCTGGTTTCCTGGTTTGGGCCTCAAAACCGGGGGTTGGCTGGAAAGGCTGGTTTCCCGGTTTGGGCCACAAAACCGGGGGTGAAGAGCGGTGGCAGCACATGGCGGCAATCAGGAGGTTGCGTCGAGGCAACGCTACGAGTTGTGCGGGCGTGGCCGTCGGATCCACCTACCATCGAGTTGGTCCAGAATAACCTTAGGGTTTAGCTGGTTCGCTCTGTAAGTAGTTAGGGGTAGAGTGGGAATTAGGAATAGTTAGAATTAGGATAAGTAGGGGGAGACACCCACTTCCCCATCCATCTCAGTCATTTGCTCTTTGCACATAGGGTTTCCTGCTCTCCCAATCCCCTGCTGTAGCTAGCAGAGATCCGCAGAGAACCATACCTCTGTGTACTGGAGATTTTGAGGAAGTGAGGCCGTAACCTCACTGTTGTAGCGTGTGGTAGCCACACGGTTGCAGATCGATGTGTTGATTCGCGTTTTGGTTCGTGTTCTTCGCGTTCTTCGTTTCTCCGCGATTTTCCCGTCACTCGATCTCCCTCTCTATTGCGTCCCTGCGAAATCCGTTTGATCAACTTGTTCTTTATAGTGCGGAGATCATTTCCACCGAAGGAATTCATCTAGCTCCTCACGAACAAGTAGATCGGGTTGATTTCGTTTTCGTGGCGCTTTTTCGTTCTTGATCTTCCCCTTTCGATTTCCCGGTGATTGAATCGATTTGAGCAGATGATTTCTTGGGGATAGTCTCCTAACTACCCCGTGATCATCTTCTCCAAGTTTGGGAACGTGGGATTTTGATTTGGATCAAAATTGGAGAGATTTGGAGAAGAGGCGACTAAAATCGCCCTCTCTGCACGTTGGCGGACAGTTCGCGGTTTTGACTGGCGGACAGTCCGCGCGTTGGGACTTGGCCAGACTAGTGGCCGTGGGTCTCTGTTGTTCGTGTCTCGGTTGACCGACGGACAGTCCGCCGGTATAAACCGCGGACAGTTCGGGACTGTCCAGGGGACTTGCAGGAGCTTTGCTGTTTCGGTGTTTTGACCGGCGGACAGTCCGCCACTCGCTCGCGGACAGTCCGGCAGTACCGCGGACAGTCCGGGACCCCAGGGCCGGACAGTCCGGGATTTGCCTGAAGGTTGCGTTTTGGTGCGTTTGCTCTCCCGGCTCTCTCGCTTGGTTTTCGGACCTCTCGTTTGGCCTCGTAGTTGACCAAGAAACCTCTCTAGGTATCTTTGCTACTTGTTAGCATCGGTATTTGGGGATTTCTCAATGTAGCCGTCTATCTACGTTCGAGACTTGGTTTTTGAGGGTCGAACTTGTGCCGGTACTTTTGCCGTTCGGTTTGCTATCGCTTTGTGGTGCCTCACTGTGATCCTAGGGATCATCCACCCTCTTCCAAGGGTCGTGGGCATCACGGTTTCGATCGAAGCTTTTGGGGGTTGATTTTGGGAACAATAGGCCAAAGTTTCGAGAGGAATTTTTGAGCTCCCATTCACCCCCCTCTGGTCGCCTTGCTAGTGCTTTCTCAGTCCTTCAATTGGTATCAGAGCTAGTTAAGGATCATCCACCTTAGCCGGTTCCAAATCCACAGAAGGTGACATGGATCGCGGCGTGGGCAATCCACCATTCTTTGATGGGACGAAGTATGCGTATTGGAAGATACGCATGTCGGCCTATCTCCAGAGCATGGGCTCTTCTGTCTGGGAGATTTGCAACAAGGCCGATTACGTTGTTCTGGCTGCTCGTGTCTCTCAGCTTCAGATCGATGAGCACGAAGCCAATAGCCGGGCGCGTAACGCCTTGTTCTCCTGTTTGAGCATGTCTGAGTTTGATCGCGTTTCTCACCTCCCCACGGCTCGTGAGATTTGGGCGACCCTCATGCGCTTCCATGAGGGAACCACTCAAGTCAAATCCCGTCTCTACGAGTCGCACAAGCAGGAGTATGAGAACTTTTGACATATGCCTGGCGAGAGCATAGAGAGTTTATTCGCTCGCTTTCAGGTTATTGTCAACAAGATGCGAGCAAACAAGGAGCTGTTGCCTTTCGACGATCATGAGAGAGCTTTGAAGCTTTTGCATACTCTTGATCGGTCGGTGTGGGACTCAAAGGTCTAGGCGATCATCGAATCGTCTAACTATGAGACCCTCACTTGCGACGAGCTCTTTAGTAAGCTCAAGTCTAGTGAGATTGATGCCATGTCGAGGGCTTCTTATGAGAATCCTTCTAGCCCGACTATGGCTTTGGTTTCTGGCTCTTCTACTAACCCCTCTGGAGGCTTTGCACTTTCGTCTATCTTTTCTATCTCAGAGGACCATCTGGAGTCTTTGGGGGATGACGAGTTGGCTTTGCTTGCCAACCGGTTCTCGCGGTTCCACAACAACCGCATGAACCGTCGCCGCAGAGGAGGACGCTCAGGATGCTACGAGTGCGGCGACCCCGACCACTTCATCGCCAACTGCCCCAAGAAGAAGAACACATCTGGGAAGGGCGATCATGGGCACAAGTACGACTCCAGCAAGCGCAAGGAGAAGTAAGTCCCCGCAAGGCACAAGCGGAAGGGCGGCTTCAACAAGGAGTACATCAAGACAAAGTGCTTGGAGAAGGCCCAGGCTGAGCAGGGTGCGTTCTTTGCCATGCTCAGCGACGTCGACGACTCGGACGATGACTCCGCTTCCTCAAGCGACGATGAGTCCGAGAAGAAGAAGAGGATCGAGGACAAGCTCAATGGCCTCTGCTTCTACTCTAACGACGATGACTTCTGCACCATGGCCCTCGGCAAGGAGGTCGACGGTGAGCTGGAGGAGACTCCTCGGAACGACAACGACGACGACGACACCTCCCAGGTATCTCTCACCCACGATGAGCTTTCTACTGAGGTCGAGAAGCTTACTGCCGCCTTGCTTAGTCAGGACAAGTTGCTTAGGCGTGCTGCTAGAGAGCGCAAGGAGTTTAGGCAGAAGTGGGAGGATACGGTGAAGGAACTTGAGTCTGTCAAGTCCACCGTTGTTGGCACTAAGGACGAGGAGTGTGAGATGTGCACCAAGCACATGACTGACCTTCTCACTTTGAGAAGTAAGTATGCTGCGTTGCTAGGAGAGGTGGATGAGCTGAAGGCTAGACCCTCGCTGTTGGGTGCGTGCAAGACTTGTCCTGTCTTGCAATCGGAGTTGGCAGAGAAGAATGCCAAGATTGTGTCTCTTGAAGAGGCCAACTCAAGTAGCACATGTGTGGCTAGGTGTGTTCTTTGTGAGGGTTTGGAGATGGAGATTGCGAACGTGAAGCATGACAAGATGCAAACCGAGGAGGAAAACACATACCTTCGGACGATCTTGTCATGGGTGTCTAGCGGTGAGCCACAGCTCGGGATGATGATCTCCCAATTCAAGCGAGCTGCTAGAGGTCCTGGTGTAGGCTTTGCTCCGGGCGTTGATGTTTCTGCTTTTGGGAAGATTGGAGAGTCAAGTGGTTTGAACCCGAGTGAGAAGCCCAACTCCACCACTACTCCCAAACTTACCAAGCTTCCACCCAAAGAGCCTCTCAAGCCTAACACCAAGGATGGGGTCTTTGTTGAACCCCCGAGAGCTCCACCAAAGCAACAATCTTGGGCTCCCAAACCAAACCACCTCAAGAACAAGCTTGACACCATGCCACCCATTCAGGAGGAGCTTATGCCACAGAAGGGCAAAGTGATCCACACCCACTACCGTGAGTACCAACAACCCCCTTTGAGAGCGGTGAGGTACCATTGTGAGCACTGTGGGAGAGATGGACACTTGAGTGAGTTCTGCTTTCGGCGCAAGAGATAGGCGCGCCGTGCTAGGGAGATGAACAACCCGGACGTGTACCATCCTTTCCATGATGTACATGTGTCGAATGTTCAGAGGAGAGCTGCTAGGACTAGAGGTGCAGTGCCTCAAGTTCCTAGGCCTAGGCCTCGTAGAGAGCATGCCCGGCGGGAGCCTGCTGTTGTAGGGTATGGACCCCGTGGCGGTGGATTTGTTGTAGAGCGTTTTCCCCCACTGCGTTTTGATTATCGCGATGGACGCTCTTCCCTTAGCGGACCACGTTTTCCTCAACGTGGTGATCGCTTTCCCCGTAGGCGTGCTAGGAATGGTTTTTCTGCTAACCGTTCTTTTGAGCAGCCGGCCCAACACTGGTATTCCCCTTACTTCACTAACCCCAGTGTTGGCCCATATGCTCACCCTATGTCTTTTTATTGATGTAGGTAAAACGATTGGAGAACGTTTGGTTGGTGGATTCCGGGTGTTCGAGGCACATGACCGGAAACGCCAAGTGGTTCTCTAGTCTTAGTCCAGTCGTCAGAAAGGAGTTTATCACCTTCGGCGACAATAGCAAAGGTAAAGTGTTGTCTCATGGGTCAGTGCGAGTAAATGAGCACTTTGTGTTGCGCGATGTTGCTCTTGTTTCTAACTTGCATTTTAATCTTCTTTCTGTTTTGCAACTCTTTGATGACGACTATGAGATTCGTTTTAAGCCGAATCTCAGTCGTATTTTGGACCCTCAGGGCAATCTTGTTTGTGTGATTTCGCCCTTGGGGAAAGTCTTTCGTGCGGATTCCTCGGAGTCTTTTGGCATTTCTCGTTGTCTTGTGGTTGGACCTTCTTCTTCTGATCTTTGGATGTGGCATAGGAGACTAGGACATTTGAGCTTCGACTTGCTTGCAAGACTTAGCT
Source organism: Coix lacryma-jobi var. lacryma-jobi (assembly GCA_009763385.1). Lineage (NCBI taxonomy): Eukaryota > Viridiplantae > Streptophyta > Magnoliopsida > Poales > Poaceae > Coix > Coix lacryma-jobi. Next base: position 47,321,995 of record CM019831.1, read on the forward strand.
CACTTGGCCTAATCCGAGGATTGCCCAAGTTATCCATGGAGAAGGATCTTGTTTGCCATTCTTGTAGACATGGGAAGATGGTTGCCGCTCCCCACCATCCAGTGACTCAGGTCATGACTAAGCGCCCTAGAGAGCTTTTGCATATGGACCTTGTTGGTCCGGCTCGGGTGAGCTCGGTTGGGGGGAAGTGGTATGTGCTTGTTGTTGTTGATGACTTTTCGAGATATTCGTGGGTCTTCTTTTTAGCTGAGAAGACCGAGACTTTCTCCTTTGCTCGCAATCTGATTTTGCGTGTTCAGAACGAGTTCCCTTTGAACTCGATGCGAGCTATTAGGAGTGATAATGGTTCCAAATTCAAGAATTCGGATTTTGAGAAGTTTTGTAACTCTTTGGGCTTGGAGCATCAGTTTTCTTCTCCCTACACACCACCACAAAATGGTGTTGTAGAGAGGAAAAATCGGACCCTTGTAGAGATGGCCAGGACGATGCTCGATGAGCATAGGACTCCTAGGCGATATTGGGCCAAAGCTATGAGCACTGCATGCTATATTTCCAATCACATTTTTCTTCGAGCTTTCTTGAAAAAGACTTCTTATGAGTTGCGTTTTCGAAAACTGCCCAAGGTGAGTTATTTTCGAGTTTTTGTTTGCCATTGTTTTATACTCAAAAAGGGCAACTTGGACAAATTTGAGTCTCGTTCTTCTGACGGTGTGTTTTTGGGTTATGGCACTCACACTCGAGCTTATCGTGTTCTTAATCTTGACACTAACCGAGTCATGGAGACATCCGATGTCACCTTCGACAAGACCATGGTTTGTCCTTCTTCTCGTTTTGAGCGTGCAGGCGATCATGAGGTTGGTGAGCCTCTTTTTTATGACGAGGACGAGGGTGCTGAAGGTATGGATGATCTAGCACCCCCTCCACCTGCTGTGCCGCAAGGAGCAGCTTCTACGGCGACTCACGGCCCCGACACTTCTTCTTCCTGGGGGCCGTGGGATCCGCCACCCCGAGCGGTACCTTTCGTACCCAGGGAGGCACCAGCTGCTGTTGAGGGGGAGATCACTTCTGCACGGGAGGCGCCACGACACATCCAGCGCCAACACCCACCTCAGCAGATGATCGACAACATTGACAAACGGGTCACTCGGTCCAGGTCTCAAATCTCTCACTTTGCTCATTCTGCTTTTGTTGCTGATTTTGAGCCCCGAGATGTTGGACACGCTTTGACGGATCCAGATTGGGTCAATGCCATGCATGAGGAGTTAGAAAACTTTGAGAGAAATCGGGTTTGGGTTCTAGTTTCTCCACCTTCTGAGTGTCATCCAATTGGGACAAAATGGGTTTTCAAAAACAAACAGGGAGAAGATGGCCATGTTGTGAGAAACAAGGTCAGACTCGTAGCCCAGGGATATAGTCAGAAGGAGGGGATAGACTATGAGGAGACTTTTGCTCCTGTAGCTCATTTGGAGGCTATTAGGATACTCTTGGCTTTTGCTGCATCCAAAGGTTTCAAACTTTTTCAAATGGATGTCAAGAGTGCCTTCTTAAACGGCTACATAGAAGAGGAGGTGTATGTTAGACAACCCCCCGGTTTTGAAAATCCCAAGTTTCCAAACCATGTTTTTAAACTTCACAAAGCTTTATATGGTTTGAAACAAGCCCCTAGAGCCTGGTATGATAGGTTGAAAACCTTTTTGCTTGCTAAGGGTTTTAAAATGGGATGTGTGGATAAAACGCTCTTTCTCCTCAAGCAAGGCACTGATACTCTCTTGGTCCAGATTTACGTGGATGATATCATTTTCGGTGGTTCTTCTCATGCTTTGGTTGCCAAGTTTGCAGATACTATGAGCAGGGAGTTCGAGATGAGTATGATGGGCGAGCTGACTTTCTTTCTCGGATTGCAAATTAAGCAATCCTGAGAAGGGACATTTGTGCACCAGGGCAAGTATACCACGGACTTGCTGAAGAGGTTCGATATGGGTGAGGCCAAGCCTCTTCCAACACCCATGTCGACCACGAAGGCCCTCGATGCTGACAAGGATGGAGAAGCTGTAAGCCAGAAAGAGTACCGAAGCATGATCGGGTAGCTGCTCTACCTGACGGCGACACGCCCGGACATCCAGTTCGCGGTGTGTCTATGTGCGCGCTTTCAGGCATCGCCACGCACCTCTCACCGTCAGGCGGTCAAGCGCATTTTCAGGTACCTTCGCTTCACACCTGAGTTCGGGATTTGGTATTCTGCTTCCTCCACCCTCTCCCTTTGTGGTTATTCCGATGCCGATTTTGCTGGTTGTCACATTGAGCGCAAGTACACTTCTGGGACTTGCCAGTTTATTGGATCTTCTCTTGTATCGTGGTCTTCTCGCAAGCAGTCTAGTGTCGCTCAGTCTACCACAGAGGCTGAATATGTTGCTGCGACTAGCTGCTGTTCTCAATTGCTTTGGATGATGGCCACTTTGCGTGATTTTGGTCTGAGCTTTTCTCGTGTTCCTCTGCTTTGTGACAGCATGAGTGCGATTAGCGTTGCTAAGAACCCCGTGCTTCACTCGAAGACCAAACACATTGATGTGCGCTTTCACTTTTTGCGAGACCACTATGAGAAGGGTGATATCGACCTTCGCCATGTCGATACTCATCATCAGTTGGCTGATATTTTTACCAAGCCTTTGGACGAATCAACCTTTAATCGGTTGAGGGGTGAGCTTGGTGTGTGTTTCCCCTTTTAGATGGGGGAAACATTTTGGATCTTGTATCATAGACTGACTATTTTCTCGTTTGTTTTGTTTGCATTTCAGCATACGCTTTTACATTCTGAGCTTCATGCATATAATCTTTAAAATGTAATTATGCTCTGTCTAGTATGCTCTGATGCTATGTGCTTATGATAGTAGCTTATGCTCTTTCTGATCACTAATACATGTTGTAAGCTGAGCTATTTTTCGAAATGGTGAATTTGCTAATAAACTTAAAAACTGAAAATGTTCACCATTGAGATATGTAACTAGCATGTGTAGGATGTGTTGAATACACTTGTGCTTTTCATATATGCTAGGTTGCTATGTCTCTAGTTCTGAGTCTGTCAGTTGCTTGGTCTGTTCATTTTCTGAGATAAAACTTGAACCAAGATAAGTGAATTGTAAAGATCGAGATGGGATTGCTTGTCAACACATCACAGTTTCGAGACTGTTTCTCATTGCACTTTGAGTTAAACTTGAGCTGTGTAGTGTATGACCAAAACTGTTGCTTTAAGCTTCTGATTGCTTCTGCATAGGCTTCACACAGTTGAAAAGTTAGGCAATGACAAGCTTTCAACCTCTCGCAATCACATGCTAAAATTTGAACTTGTGTAATCTTAACCGCTGCAACTCCGATAAAATTTGGATACACAAGACTATGTTTATTTCTATAGCATGATGATTGAACTTTGCTAGGGGTAGTTCACCTTGTATACATGATTAGCACTTGTCTTCCTGTCTATACATGTTTGGTGCTATTTTGATGGTGAATACCTTTTTTGCTAAAAACTGCTCACTCTGCTCGTATGTTCATATTGCATATTTGGTGATCAGTTTGAGCCTTCGCTAGCGTGTATGCTTTCCAATGAGTTGTTGGAGCTATACTGTTTAGAGCATCTTTGCATTCTCTTGACTATATTCCTGAAGCTGCTAACTTGCATTTTGACTCATATGCATTTTGGAAGGGGGAGAACCTCTCTTGTTGGCACTTTTGATGGTGCATTTTCTGAGGGGGAGAAAATTGCTTTCGATTCCTTTTTCTTGATGGTGCATCTTCAACTAAGGGGGAGAATTTGGACAAATCATGCCTCCCATGTTAAAAAGGGAGAAGAATCGGTTGGGTGCACCATGCAAGGGGGAGATTTTGCTCGTGCTGATTTTTTGAATTTTCCAATTGGTTCGGAGCGCTTTGCTAGTTGTGTTGAGCCCTTGCCTCTATCTTGAGGGACTAGCATTTTGCCTTGATTTGTCAATTGGTATCTGCTAGCGGTGTTGAGCCAGTTCTACCTCTTCTTGAGGGCTAGCTTTGCTTTGCTTGGTTGCATCGAGCCGTTGCCCATGTCTTTGGGAACCAAGTTGTCTTGCTCTTTCCACTTGACCTTCTTCGGCTTTTGCTATGCTTTTGGGTCATTTCGTTGAGTTCTCTCTTCTCCTTCTTCCTCCTTCTCTTTCCATTATGATTTGTGTGAGTAGTTGACAATGCACTCATCAAGGGGGAGATTGCGGATACATGGGTGTATGCCGAGTCTCTGAGTGATGAGTGATTGCCAACTGGGATGATTCGCATGTTATTTGGCTTGTGTTGTGCAGGTGTCGAGCACGGATACAGTGATCAGAGGCAAGGTGAAGGTCAAGTAGAGACGTGCCGTGCCGATGGACCGAGAGTGGCGAAGGGCGGACGTGAGGCTTGGACTGAGGGACCGGTGGCCCGAGGATCAGCTGTGGTGGCTGACAGCCTGGGACAGCGACGAGCAAAGACTTGCGGTCATGTGTTGCCTGAGTCGTGGACTTGGGGACACGTGTCGGTGGACGGGGTGCACGGGCGGTGCATCCCTTCTACAGCTTCGGTTTGGTGGTAGAGCCAGAGAAAAACCATCGGGTGGACAGTTTCCAGGTTTGGGCCTCAAAACCTGGGCGCTGATGGTTTCTAAGTTTGGCCACAAAACTCAGGCTGAGGCCGGTTTCCAGGTTTGGGCCTCAAAACCTGGACGCGGACGGTTTCCGAGTTTGGCCACAAAACTCAGGCTGAGGACGGTTTCCAGGTTTGGGCCTCAAAACCTGGGTGCTGCGGGTTTGCTGAGTTTGGGCCACAAAACTCAGAAGACGGTCGGCTGGTTTCCCGGTTTGGGCCTCAAAACCGGGGGTTGGCTGGAAAGGCTGGCTTCCCGGTTTGGGCCACAAAACCGGGGGTGAAGAGCGGTGGCGGCACGTGGCGGCAATTGGGAGGTTGCGTCGAGGCAACGCTACGAGTTGTGCGGGCGTGGCCGTCGGATCCACCTACCATCGAGTTGGTCCAGAATAACCTTAGGGTTTAGCTGGTTTGCTCTGTAAGTAGTTAGGGGTAGATTGGGAATTAGGAATAGTTAGAATTAGGATAAGTAGGGGAGACACCCACCTCCCCATCCATCTCAGTCATTTGCTCTTTGCACTTAGGGTTTCCTGCTCTCCCAATCCCCTGCTGTAGCTAGCTGAGATCCGCAGAGAACCATACCTCTGTGTACTGGAGATTTTGAGAAAGTGAGGCCGTAACCTCACTATTGTAGCGTGTGGTAGCCACACGGTTGCAGATCGATGTGTTGATTCGCGTTTTGGTTCGTGTTCTTCGCGTTCTTCGTTTCTCCACGATTTTCCCGTCACTCGATCTCCCTCTCTAGTGCGTCCCTGCGAAATCCATTTGAATCAACTTGTTCTTTATAGTGAGGAGATCATTTCCACCGAAGGAATTCATCTAGCTCCTCACGAACAAGTAGATCGGGTTGATTTTGTTTTCGTGGCACTTTTTCGTTCTTGATCTTCCCCTTTCGATTTCCCGGTGATTGAATCGATTTGAGTGGATGATTTCTTGGGGATAGTCTCCTAACTACCCCATGATCATCTTCTCCAAGTTTGGGAACGTGGGATTTTGATTTGGATCGAATTTGGAGAGATTTGGATAAGAGGCGACTGAAATCGCCCTCTCTGCACGTTGGAGGACAGTCCGCGGTTTTGACCGGCGGACAGTCTGTGCGTCGGGACTTGGCCAGACCAGTGGCCGTGGGTCTCTGCTGTTCGTGTCTCGGTTGACCGGCGGACAGTCCGCCGGTATAAACCGCGGACAGTCCAGGGCTGTCCAGGGGACTTGCAGGAGATTTGCTGTTTCGGTGTTTTGACCGGTGGACAGTCCGCCACTCGCTCGTGGACAGTCCGGCAGTACCGCGGACAGTCCGGGACCCCAGGGCCGGACAGTCCGGGATTTGCGTGAAGGTTGCGTTTTGGTGCGTTTGCTCTCCCGGCTCTCTCGCTTGGTTTCCAAACGTCTCGTTTGGCCTCATAGTTGACCAAGAAACCTCTCTAGGTATCTTTGCTACTTGTTAGCATCGGTATTTGGGGATTTCTCAATGTAGCCGTCTATCTACGTTCGAGACTTGGTTTTTGAGGGTCGAACTTGTGCCGGTACTTTTGCCGTTCGGTTTGCTATCGCTTTGTGGTGCCTCACTGTGATCCTAGGGATCATCCACCCTCTTCCAAGGGTCGTGAGCATCACGGTTTCGATTGAAGCTTTCGGGGGTTAATTTTGGGAATAATAGGCTAATGTTTCGAGAGGAATTTTTGACTTCCCATTGACCCCCCCCTCTGGTCGCCTTGCTAGTGCTTTCTCGGTCCTTCACATGGGGCCAATTTTATGATGATGCAAATTTTTATTTTGTTTTCCTATGCATGAGTAAATAAATATGAAGTGCAAAAGTAAATGCTGATAACTACCGACTTACCTCCGGCGAAGGTTCGAGGTTTAAAGTCCACTGGATTGGACTCTCCAGTTTTCTTTATTCTTCTTGATGGGTCTCCACTTTCGGAGACAGCTGTCTTGCTTCTTGTGCTTTATGGTTTTCTAAAGTTGAGCATTGTTCGGGTCGTGGCTTGAATGAGAACTTTTCTTGTTTTCCATTTATGGTGAACTTGATCTCTCCAGCTCCGACATCAATGTGGGCCTTGGCAGTGCTCAAGAATGGTCTTCCCAGAATGAGTGATACTTTTGAATTTGGGTGCATGTCTAGTACCACAAAGTCCACCGGTAAAAAGAAATCTCTAATCTTGACTGGGATGTTTTCAGCAATTCCTATTGGATATCTGATTGATTGATCAGCTAGCTGAAGACACATCAGTGTTGGCACAAGTGCTGAGTGATTGAGCTTATGGTAGACTGATGTAGGCATCACGCTAACACTAGCTCCAAGTTCACACAGTGCATTGTTAAACCATTGATTTCCAATTGAACACTCAATAGTGGGACATCCAGGGTCCTTCTTTTTCTCTGGTGCTTGATTGAGGATAGCCGCACTACACTCTTCTGTTAGCTCGATTACTTCAGTGGTTGGCAGTGGTCGTTTGTTGTTAAGTATATCCCTTACATACTTGGCATAGGTGGGTACCTGTAATGCATCTAGCAGAGGAATATTGATATATAATTTCTGAATTACTTCGACAAACTTATTGAACTGCGCATCCAGCTTGACGTTTCGATTTCTACGTGGGAATGGTAGACCATTGGTGTCTTGAAAATCCATCTGTATCTCTTCATTTTGCACTTGAGTTTCCTAAACTTCATCATTCCTTTCTTCTGCCCTTTGGGGTGTCACTGGTGCTGCCTGTCTTCTTTGTACTTCTTCTGGGTATGGCGGATCTCGAGTGGACTTCCCACGTCTAGTGGTGATTCCCTTAATCTGCTCATGGTTAGTGGTAACAGGCAAAGCAGCAGCCAAATGTGATAGTTGAGTTTCTATTCTTTTATTGTAATTGAGTTGATTCTTAATGGCAGAAGAAAATTCATCCATCTTAGCATTTATGTTTTCAAGAGTCTTATTATTTAAAGCAAGTCTTTTAGTAATGCTATCATTTATTCTAGCTTGTTCTAAAATTAAATCTCTTAAAGTAGGTTGCTTAAAATTGGAAGAATTGAAATTACTGGTGTACTTATCTGGTTTGGGAGGTTGTTGTTGGCGCCATCCTTGCTTGTGTAGAGTGGTAGAGTTGTTGATAATGCTAGCTTCTTCTTGATCTTCCAGGAATTCTATTCCCAAATACTCTCCACTTCTAGTTTGAGCATTAAATGCGTCCTAAAGCTTGACGTTCTTCCTTGTAGTCAGCTCTTTGTGTGAGCCAATCCATAAGTACATCCGTCTTGGTTGATAGTGCACACACTTCTTCTTGAGCTTCTTCAATCTGGCGACAGCGTTGAGTAGTACTTTATTTCCAGCCTTGATTCTCAGCTATCTTATCCATTAGACATTCTGCTTTTCCAAAAGTGAGTGACATGAATGATCCTTCAGCAGTGGCATCGAGTTGCTCACGTGTTCTTGGTAATAATCCATGATAAAATAGTTGCATGAGTAATTCGTTTCCTATTCCATGATGTGGGCATCTTAAGATTTGTTCCTGAAAACGTTCCCAAGCTTCTGGAATAGTTTCTCCTTTTTGTTGCTGAAAGTTGTAAATCTTTCCCCTTAAGATATTGATTTTGCTAATTGGGAAAAATTTTGATAGAAAGGCCTCTGAACATTTCTCCCATGTCTTGATGTTTTCCATGTTTGCATAGAACCACTGCTTCCTTTTCCTTTCAGTGAGAAGGGAAAGAGACGAAGAAGTATGATGTCCTGGGAATGTCCTTGATGATGATCGTGCTTCCAATCTACAAGAAATCTTGTAGATGAGCAGATGCATCTTCTTCTTCCTTTCCAACAAATGTAGTTGCTTGCACCATGTTGATAAGTCGTGGCTTGAGCTCGAACTCAAGGTTGTTCGTCTGGAGTGTAGGTCCAGTACGAATGCTCCTGATACTTGGAGTATAGTACTCCAGCAGAGTCTTGTTGGCCATGGCTTGACTACTAGTATTGATCTTCCACACGGTCTAGTTGATTGTTGATTTGTAAGTGATAAATTGCAACTGAACCTGTGTTACCCTGTATATGATATAAACAAAGAGAAACAAGGGTAAGCCTGCCAAGACAGAGGTACAAGTTAATGAATGAGTAGTTGATTGATCTCCTTTGCCATGTTAGATTCCTAATAGGTTTTATTTCCACTGGTTTGTTTAGTGGCTCCCAGTTGGTTCCCGGTGGCTTCCGCTCCTTATTCCCTGGCAACGGCGCTAGAAATGCTTGTTGACACTTCTAAATGCAATTGCTCATAATAAACTTTAATAAACTGATTCTAACAAAAGCCCTCAGAAATGTACAGGACACTCCTAGCATCCCTTAATGTCAAGTTGTCATCCCCAACTTGATACTAGAAATTTAACTCATTTGTGACACTACCTCAATAAGATATGAACAAATATTCATCCGCAAGCGCACAGATAAATATACTCGTTGTAGCAGCATTTCACCCAGGTTGTCTAGGTATCGTTATTTAAATTTTATTGAGGGAAACAGTGAAGTGGGAAGCAATTGGTCCTAAGTATGATCTAATGGTAGTGGATATAATTAATACTATTCATTCATTAACTACTCACATGTCTAAACATGGGTAAGACAAGATAAAGATAAATAGTGAATAATAATAATAATAATAATAATAATAATAATAATAATAATAATAATAATGGGAATTCTAGAGTTAGAGCAAACATCATGAATCAAGTAGAGCAGTCAGGAGATTAATTAAGAGATTCAAATCCTAAGTTACTTCACATTTACTAAGCCTAGTGATCACCCTAGTTAATATACAATCATTTATAGCTAATTAATCTATCATCCATGATCAAGGGACATTACTAAATTAGAATCAAGAACAAACTAATGAATTCTAACTTGCAACCGCGTCCTACTAAGATCTACACTCGGAGGGATGACTACAAAGGACTCAACAGGACTGTCACTCGTGCGATCTACCTCTCGACCCAGAGCATACGATGTATTCGCAGGTAAACTAGGCCTAAACACCATGTCTACACCAGTTTAACCACTTAACTCTATCTGGAATAAAGCTAAGTAATTTACGAACATGATCATAAACACTATCATAATCAGATCTATATTAAATATATAACTAGAATAAACTCTACAACTGAATAAACTAAAATATATTAATGTAGCACAAAGTCAAATAAAGATACAAATTACCGAATCTTTGACAACGATCCGGAGACTCAGACGAAGCTTCAAGCCAGAGATGCCGACGAAGTCGCCTGCCTCTACTTAAATCTAGCTAGACTAAACCCTAAACTTGAAGTAGAGCTCTACTCTTTCTGTAGAAACCCTAGTTCTACTCTTATCGGAAGATCTGAACTTCTCTTCTGTTCTGTCTGTTCTCTCAGGGGGTCAGGGGTCTGGTTATATAGCCCTGGGCGTGGAACCGCGACCGTTGGATTAAACCGACTTAAGGTACGGTGGAGATGAGTCCTCAGGGTCGGTGGAGGATGATTCCAGAAGGAGGAGGCATGGGGGCCCGGGACCCGACCGACCGGTGGGCCCACCTGACCAGTCGGTCCCACCTAGCGGAGTCTCGTGGTGCCCCACCTCGTGGAGTCCTCTGGTGTCCTCTGGAGTCTTCTGGAGATTTCCTGACTTGGCGGTGGAGTAATCTATGTCGGGTTCCTTCTTGGGGAAGCAATTTAGTCTGTTTTCCTATTTAATCCTTGGAAAATATAGAATCACCAAAACTCGTGGAATTTGTTAGTTTAAACCTCCTATTTTTAAGTTGGTAATTCTTTTTGGCATTTATTCAAGTATTGTTGACGGTAGATAATGATAGTTAACAAGTGTCAACAGTCATGTCATATGTGATTAGCCAAACATTCAACTAAGGGGAACAATAATCACATTATGACATGACTAGGTCACAAAGACCAAAGAGGATCAAAGATTTTATAAAACCACACCTCCTATGCATGTTAGTAAGGGGTTTTGGAAAGATCTATCCTATCACACACAAATGCACACACTAGCATATAATAGGGCCTATCATGCGCTTTCACTGCATATAAGTTAAAAAATTACCTTTGCCTTGAGCCCACGAAATCCACTAAGTATAATTATGACATGGTGATGATTTGTTGACCTTCCTTGTCAAATAACCATGTCCTCACTAAGTGATCAATTTAATCATTGTGAACTACAACATATACTAGACAAAGCTCATTAGTTCACAAAAGGCACAAATGGAAACTTGGCTCCCCCTAAATTAGTGCTTTAGGTATTTGAATTCCTTTTCAAACACTTTTCATTCTATTAAGAATGTGAGAGTCAAATTTCAATTTTGCCCAACACAAAGTAGTTTGCCATAGAGTAGAGGATACTAAGTTATATACACAAATTACTTTGAGAAACAATAAAGATGATAGATCTGAGCTAACAGGTGAAACATATCCTGAATATAAATAGACTCAAATCTTCATGTAGGCAAAGATGAACATACTGTCATAACGGACACGTCCGATAGGCATACCAGACACGTCCGGTATGCTTTGACAGCACAGAAATGTTCTCTGTCAGCGGTGCTAGTTCCAGGTTGGAAGTTCCGACAATCAGTACTTCTGACATGGGTCAGCACTTCCGACAGAGAATGATTTGAAGTCATTTTTCCATTACCAAACTTTTCACATATTAAACATGTTATAAATTAGTAAGCATGGTTGGTGAAAAGATGGCTATCCTACCAAGTTTAGGTACTCTAAGTCATGATGAAAATAAAGTAATAGATGAGATAAACATAGATTACCAACGGGTCAACCATATAAGCAATTATGATGAACATTGGTTGATAGGTTGAGTTAGAATTTCCAAATTGACTTGCTCAACCACCCCGAATGCACATTCTTGAATTATGAGCCCTATATGCACTTTCAATGTATGTATGTAAACACATACCTTGGCTTTCAGCTCACATATGTTCCACTAATAGTAACCATGACATGATCATCTTTGTGTTGACTTAACTAGTCAAGTGATCATGCCCTTCTTAAATTGATCTCCTTTCCATTCATAGAACTACCACATCACTTAGAGGAAATTGTTAGATCACAATGGTTCAAGGTAGAAACAAAGCTCCCCCTTACTAAGTGCTCATGTCATTTTGAACTACTTGTGAAAGCACTTTCATTCTATTTAAGAAAATGGGAATGTTTTTCTACCTTGACCTAGACCCATGAATTTGCCAAGTATTGAATTGAGTTAAAGTAAAGCTTACAAACACTCAGTGTTGATCATTGTGCAGATATTTAGTTAGAGCATAAGATTAGTCCACAAGGATTTAGCGATCTTTCTGAGAACAAAAAGCTTATCCATTTTCTAGCCATACCGGTCTGGTATGAAGTGACTTCATCCAAATCTTCATATTGAGTCACTGGTTCTTGTCAGAGTGAATCACCCATACCAGGCATGTCTTGGTACGATACCTGACAAGTCCGGTTTTGCAATCCAGAACCAGTAAACAACCACTTTTGAGACTTCCTTTTGGCTCTAGTTTACTTCACTTCCCTGCACTTCATCAAAGGTAATGCTCTGTTGGAGAGCCGTTAAGAGCATCGAATAGCAAATATCATAAGGATAAAATGAATCTAGTTGCATACTACATTTTAGGCACTTATTAACAATGGTGAAGATGAGAAAAAAAGAGTTCAACATCACATAATCTTAGGGTCAACCATATGGGGTAACATTAGAGACATGGGTTGATAGTTTGAGTTGAGATGTCTTTTTCTTGCTCAAACACCCCGATAGACCTTCATCTCAACATTGGTTAGTACCTACATCAACATTCTAAGCACATTTTGGTACCCAACTCTTGTTGGGTCCTACAAGGTTAGTCAACAAGTGCTTACGCACCCAAATGGGTTTAGAGCTAGTATGTGGTGAACACATCACCTTACTAGTGCTAAGTCCCTTTGTGGCTTTCCTAAGCACATTATCATTTGCAAATGTGTTCAGCTTAGGATGCATACCATTTGAGCAATCATAGCTTAGATGCCCCTTTCTCCTACAAACATAGCAAATACGCCCATTGTTTGCTTTTTGCTTGTCTTGCTTGTTTGGGCAATGATTCAAAAATAGTGGCCTTCTTAATTGCACCCATAACACTTTCTTGTAGCTACTAAAGCCCTCTTTCTTGAATCTTGAGCTAGGGTGTATTTCTTGCTTGTATGACATGAAGTGTGACACTTCACATCACCTTTTGGACCATCTTTCTTCCCTTGATTTGCCACTTTGGTAGCAGCCCTCTTTTCAGCTGCTTCACATTTGTCGGCCCAAGTCTTGTGTGGACACATGGCACTTTCATGACCATATATCCTGCAACCATAGCAAATCCTTTTCTTGCACTTGGTTGCTTTCTCTTTGGATAGGATGAGATTATTTTGTTGGACTTTGGAGGAAGCAAGGTTTGAACCCTTCTTAAGCTTCTTCACCATGTTATCACGGTTATCTTGAGAAGGTTTTGCTTTTTCCTCATCCTTCAATCTAACCACATCTTTCTTTAGACTTTCCACTTCTTCGATGAGCCTAGCATTTTCTTTAAGAGTTTGCTGAATCAAAGATTGGCTTGCTTGAGAGGCACACTCATTAACACAAATAATATTTAATTGAGATGGTGTACTAGTGAGTGTAGTTGTGTGAGGTTGAGAGGATTTTACCATAGCAATCACAACCTCATGCGTTATCTCAAGCATGACATTTGATTCTACTAGCTTCTCATGTGAGCGCTTGAGATGGGAGAAGTCCTCTTGTAGGAACTTGTGCTCAAATGAGAGGTCACTTAGTCTTGCTTTGAGCTTGTAATTCTTATTCTCTAGCCTTTCCACATTAGAGAGAGAGTTAGTATCTAAAGCATGCTCAATTGACAATTTTTCATACCTTTCTTCTAATGCCTTTAGCTCTTCTAATTTGGAGATAAGGAACTTTTCTTGATTTTGATGGGATTGCTCTTGTTCCTCCACCTCCTTCTCTAGCTCATCATTTTTCTTCAACACATTGACGAATAAGAGCTTGTCTTCATATTTGAGATAATCTAGAGAGTCATCATCTTCATCATCCTCATCACTCTCTACTTGACTATCTCTTGATTCCTTCTCCTTGATTCTACCAAGAATCTTCTGTTGATCTTTCTTGTTAGCTTTCCTCTTGTTCTTCTTGGCCATGAGTCACAAGTGATGAGTATCATGAGATATTGAGGTTGACTCATCACTTGGTCGCCACTGGGCATGAGAGCTGTTGTTGTCTGCCTCCAGGTCCCTATCTACTGGGGAGATATCGGAAACATCCGGTACTGACACGTTCGATATGTGCAGACAGGCACCAGAGGAGGAGCAGCCTACGCCTTCCGATCCAGTGTATCTTCCTTGAGGCTTCTTCACATGATGATGATTCAATGGACTTCATTTCCAATGAATCATAACCATGTGCTTCATCACATTTGGACTTTCCATATAAATGGGCAAGTCTAGACCAAATGACATGAGCACTCTCTGGCGGAGATTCTCCGTTGTAAATAGCCTCCTTAAGAACCTTTGCACTCAATGAGTTCAACATGATCAAACACGCATGAGCATTGAGTTGCACACATATCTCTTCCTCTTTTGTCAAGTTTTTATAGTTGTTCCAATCTACTATAGGAAGAGATATGCTCGCATCCACAATATGCTCGCATCCATAATATACTCACCGATGGGGCTAATAGCCCAAAATGCATTGAGTACATAAGATGACCAAGATAGAAAGTTTGAACCGTCATTTTGGAGAAGCACCACGTCCGTCTCCATCGGTTCTCACAAGCGGTGAAGGTCAAACGTGAGTCCAAGCTCCGATACCAATTGAAAGGACCTAAGATGTCGCCTAGAGGGGGGTGAATAGGCATTTCTAAAAATTAACACCGTAAAATGCGGAAGCAAGTAGTATGTGAGCTTCCAATTACTTGGAAGCTCTTGATCGGAGTAAATCAACCCCACAAGAGACAATCACACAGTATATATGAAAGATATACAAAGAATATAGAGTCAATTTCCTGCACCACAAATCATTAGAACAATGTCAAATAATTTCTGTGTAGGAGGGTGATACCGGACATGTCCGGTAAACCCTAATTTGCTGAGCCCTGAGGCAATACCGGACGCGTCCGGTAGCAATACTGGACACATTCGGTATTTGCGATTTCAGCACTGGGCTTCAAATTGACTCTGGATTCTTCTCAACTTTGTCACACCCTACAGAGATCCAATCTATGTATATGCTCAACAAACAGAACCTGCAGAGAAAGCTCGAGCCACACAAATATCAAAAACGGTAAAAGAGAAAAGACACGATATTTGTTTTACCGAAGTTCGGCACCCCCTCGAGTCCTACTCTCCGTTGAGGCGGCTGCGAGCTACCACAATGGTGGGCTCTAGAGGACGCCATAGGTCACTCGAGCCACGGTCTATTCCACCCGCAATGCTCCTTCCACTAGATGATCTCTTTTGAGGAGAGATCGAACCTTCACAAACTTTCTAAGGCACTGCACAAAGCTCTTGGGTGCTCAACGGCGACGCCTAGCCGTCTAGGACAGTAGAGCCCAAGAGTAACGAACGTGCACAACAAGATCGACGATTTGCACAAGTGCTCAAGTGGTGGCTTGCTCTCAAATTTTGAATCTCTTACAACCCACAAATGGATTTCGCAATTAGAAGTCAATCACTCACTAAGAGAGGGTTAGAAAGTGTTTCGAAAGCTCTAGAATGAGTATGGAAATCAGTAGAATCAGCAGCATTCAAAAGAGAAGGCTTGGGGGTATATATAGCCCCACCCATGAAACTAGCCGTTAGAGAGACGTTGGCCTTGTTCTGATAACAGCCGGTAGTACCGGGCACAAAGGCCGGTAGTACCGGTAGGCCAAACTCCATTAAGAACCCCGAGACTTTGCTCTGCTGAGAATAACCCACAGTACTACCGGTAGTAGGGTCATTACTACTGGGGTCGGTACTACCGACCTTATGGCGGTACTACCGGTAGGCCAAAAATGGCCAAACATAGAGAGGTTGCAAACTGTCCCAAACCACCGGTACTACCAACAACAACGGTCAGTACTACCGACCAATACCGGACAACCGGTATGCATACCGGACGCGTCCGGTATGCGTTCTGTAACACAGAACAGTCAACAACAGATAAATGTTAGTCCTACCTCTCTCATTTCTCAATGGGGTTGGTTTGAGCACTTATGAAGAATTATCTACTATATGTTGCATCCCTCTTAATAGTATGACTTTCCTATTTACTCAAGATAGATTGAAAAACAAGTTTTAAACTTCTTGAGATGATCATTGTTGAACCGAAGTCGCTTCTCTTTCATCTTCTTCATTTAGATGAATGCTTGTCATGATTAAGAGTAGATATCCCTCGAGCATAGCCAGTCTTGAGCGTGTGACTTAACTCCATACAAAGTGATATGAAGAAATCTCAAACGTGTCAAGTCACTTCAATCAAATGTTGATCCTCCACTCAATGTAATCTTCAAGCTTGATTGATCCTTCGACTAAATGTAAGTACTTTCTTCTTCACTCTAGCTTGGTTCTTCGGTCGTCAAGCCGTCGCTTGCCCTTCACCATAGCTTAGTACCTCAAAGATTCTTTCATTGCTATCTTCACCGTCTCAAGCCATTCAACCATACTTCGTTTTGAATCCTTTATTAGCACACACATGAACCATGATTATCCCACAATATGATAGCTCTTTTCATCAATATCTTTCTCATTTTTATCAAGTGCTTGTGACATGACTTTCATACAACAATGCATCATTTGGGCTTAGCATCTCATTCCAAGTACACTGAGCATTTGATAGCCTTTTATCAATATCATCCTCATTGTCTTGTGCTTGTGAGATGATTTTCATACAACAATCCATCATTTTGGCTTTGTATTTTATTTCAAGTACATAGTGAGATAATCCTTTTCCTGTGTCATACTTAGCAAACACATTAGATCTTTAATCAACATTGTCATGAAGTCATCCAAAATCATGCTTAAGTGCATCATGCACTTTCATCTCCAAAGTAATTCCCAAGGTTCAAATATCAGTGACCCAAAAAAACAGTGAGTTGTACGCAGATTTAGTCGAGTATTGATCATATTCAGTGAAGCACCACCTATGAACATCTGAAATATCATTGTAGTTCCACCTCAGTAACCAAATCCCATAGTTCCAAAAATTCAACAAGTGCAGAAACTGTCAAAGCACCCTGAATCTGAGAATTCTGATCCATAGCTTCATGCACTGTATGTTTTTTTACTTGCCTCTTATTGACTGCTGCAAGATGGTGAGGAGCTAGATTAGCATCTGACCTGCCTTGCAGCCAACTATCAATCCAAAACAAAGTAGATTTTTCCATTGCCCACAAGAAAACAACTGAGAGTTATGCCAAGTGCTTCTCTCTAATGTATCTAGTAATCTATCTATTTACTATTCCTAGCAATGCTATTTTCAGCTGGTTACTTTAGCATCTAAGTAGCATCTGCTTTATGCAGTTATATTATATGTTGTAGAGGTTGAGGACCTTCTTGTATCTCAAGTTTTCTATCTCTGTGTAATGAAACAAGCGGCCTATGGCCATGCTGCCCTCTGGCAAGCAAAATCATAGTTCCACTTTGTGTACCTGGCCAACCACAACTTCCACAGAGAAGGTTTTCACAGAGGGGTTAACTTGTATCTGGAATTCAGCCCAAGGCTTATCAGGTTGTGTCTTTGCCAGCCAGAGCCACCTTAATCTCTTCACCCAACCCAGACATTTGAGGTCATGTAGCCCAAGTCCTTCCAACTCTTTGGGCATACAAACCCTACGCCAAGCAATTAAGCAGTGTCCCCCATTGGCCTCTCTTCTTCCCCTCCAAAGAAAATTCCTTATGATTTTGTCACTCTCTTTTGCGGCCCATGGAGGGAGGTCCATAGCAATATAGAGATATATAACCATGCGGGTCAACACATGTTTAACCAAAACCAGCCCTTTTTCTTGACATAACCAAAACCAGCCTACCTGCTTTATTCATTAAGTCAGCTTTCCAACCAGGAAGCTGATATGCATTGATCGGTTGGAATTGTGCCCTGGTAAGCTGTCAAGGGCGTCGGATCCTAGGGTAGCTGGCCCTCGACTACGAAGCTCATAGTCTCGGTCCGTCTTCTTGGGCGAGGTTATACCCCTCAGCGATCTAGGCTTGATAGATAGATGAGGTGGTAGATGATATAATTCTTGCTTTGCTTAGATTGAAAGGATACATAGTCCCTCTATTTATAGTCGTGGAAAGACTTAGCTCTTAAGTAATCTAATCAAACCTTAATCTAATCCGACAGCGGCTGTGGCGCTATACCACGTGAACAGTACCTATGACGCTACAGTACTCACGGGTACTGTTTATGTCGACCTGCTTTGGGCCTAGCGGCCCCACATGACATCTCTCCCTCCTTCGGAGCAGCTCGTGGGCGAGCTACCGGAGACCTACTTGACACGACCTAGGGTTAAGCGTTTTACATCTCGCCTTACCTTTGTTATTTAAAACAAAAATATGAAATAAAGTTGTACTGCATCTATGGTCGCCTGGATCCCATGAAAACAGTCTATCAGTTGGCATTATGTGGACCAAACACTTGAGGATGTAGCAGGTCATGAGTACGACAGGGCTGTCTAGCAATACCAAGGCGGAAGCCAGAACAGGTGAGATGGTATGCATTGCGCTGGTTGTTCGCAGTATCAGGAAGCACCATACCTAGACTTCTTCAATTGGAGCCGGACTATGGATAAGTGTGCCCGAGTGGTTGAACATGCAGGCTGCGATTTGCTGCTGCAGCGAGTTGAGCAGCACACGCATCTTTCGCGGACAAGGAAACCTCGACCTGGTGCTTGTAGGCGCACCGCTGCCTGTTCCCCTGATGATGGCCACGTGATGGCCTTGGAGACAGCAGTTAGACGTTTCTCCACACAGAAAGACTGCAAGTGTCGGCGTGCCAGGAGGCCACGTGCTGCTGCCTGTAGGCGTACGACCGCTTGACTTCTACGATCCGATCTCTCGATTTGAAGGAGTACTGCTGCGGATACATGGGTGTATGCCGGGTCTCTGAGTGATGAGTGATTGTCAACTGGGATGATGCGCATGTTCTTTGGCTTGTGTTGTGTAGGTGTCGAGCTCGGATGCAGTGATCGAAGGCAGGTGAAGGTCAAGTTGAGACGTACTGTGCCGACGGACTGGGTGCGGTGAAAGATGGGCGTGCCGTGCGGCGGACGTGCCATGCCGAGGTACCGAGCGGTGAAGGGCAGACGTGAGGCTTGGACTGAGGGACCAGAGGCCCGAGGATCAGCTGTGGTGGCTGGCAGCCTGTGACGACGACAAGTGAAGAAGTGCGGTCATGTGTTGCTTGAGTCGTTGACTCGGGGACACGTGTCGGTGGACGGGGTGCACGGGAGGTGCATCCCATCTACGACGTCGGTTTGGTGGTAGAGCCAGGGAAAAACCATCGGATGGACGGTTTCCAGGTTTGGGCCTCAAAACCTGGGCGTGGACGGTTTCCGAGTTTGGCCACAAAACTCGGGCTGAGGGTTTCCGAGTTTGGCCACAAAACTCGGGCTGAGGACGGTTTCCAGGTTTGAGACTCAAAACCTGAGCGCTGAGGGTTTGCTGAGTTTGGCCTCAAAACTCAGATGCTGGTGGGCTGGTTTCCCGGTTTGGGCCTCAAAACCGGGGGTTGGCTGGAAAGGCTGGTTTCCCGGTTTGGGCCACAAAACCGGGGGTGCAGAGCGAGGGCGGCATGTGGCGGCGATCTGGAGGTTGCGTTGAGGCAACGCTTCGAGTCGAGCGGGCGTGGCTGTCGGATACACCTACCACCGAGTTGGTCCAGAATAACCCTAGGGTTTAGCTGGTTCGCTCTGTAATTAGAATAGAGAGGGGTAGAGTAGGAATTGTACTTAGGCTAGAATTAGGATAAGTAGTCGGGGAGACACCCTCCTCCCCCTATCTCAGTCATTTGCTCTTTCGCACTTAGGGTTTCCTGCTCTCCCATCCCCTGCTGTAGCTAGCTGAGATCCGCAGAGAGACTTGCCTCTGTGTACTGTTGATTTGAGGAAGTGAGGCCGTATTCTCACCTTCGCAGTGCAGATCGATGACTTGATTCGTGTTTTGATTCATGTTCTTCGCGTTCTTCGTTTCTTCACGATTTTCCCGTCACTCGATCTCTCTCTCCCGTGCGTCTTTGCGAAATCCGTTTGAATCAACTTGTTCGTATTTGAAAGGAGATCATTTCCAACGAAGGAATTCATCTATCTCCCTACGAGCAAGTAGATCGGGTTGATTTCGTTTTCGTGGTGCTTTTCGGTTCATCCTCCTTTCCTTTTTTGATTTCCCAGTGATTTACTCGATTTGAGTGGATGATTTCTTGGGGATAGTCTCCTAACTACTCCGTGATCATCCTCTCCAAGTTTGGGAACGTGGGATTTTGATTTGAATCGATTTGGAGAAGATTTGGGAGAAAGGCGATCAAAATCGCCCTCCCTGAGTGACCGCGGACAGTCCGCCACTCAGGGCGCGGACAGTCCGCGAGTCGGGGACGAGCCAGACCAGTGGCACTGTTCTTCAGCTGTTTTGGTTTTTGCTTGAACGGCGGACAATCCGCAGTTCAAAGCCGCGGACAGTCCGGGAACGTCCAGAGACTTTGCAGCGACCTTGCTGTTTGGTGAGTTTTGCCGGCGGACAGTCCGCCACTCGCCCGCGGACAGTCCGGCACTACCGCGGACAGTCCGGGACCGTACCGGCGGACAGTCCAGGATTTGGCTGTTTGCTCCGGTTTAGTGCGTTTGCTCTCCTGGCTTGTTCGCTTGGTTCCTGGACTTCTCGCTTGACCCTAGAGTTGACCAAGGAACCTCTCTAGGTATCTTTGCTACTTGTTAGCATCGGTATTTGGGGACTTCTCAACGTAGCCGTCTATCTACGTTCGGGACTTGGTGTTTGGGGTTGTGTTCGAGCCGGAACTTTTGGAGTTTGGTTTGCTTCTTCTTGGTGGTGCTCCGCTGTGATCTTAGGGATCATCCACCCTCTTCCAAGGGTCGTGAGCATCACCGTTTCGGTCGCCGTTTCTCGGGGTTGATTTTGGGACACTTGGCCAAAGTTTCGTGAGAAATTTGATTGGCTCCCATTCACCCCCCCTCTGGTCGCCTTGCTAGTGCTTTCTCGGTCCTTCAATTGGTATCGGAGCAGGTTAAGGATCTTCCACCTTAACTGGTTCCAGATCCACGGAAGGCGACATGGATCGCGGCGTGGGCAAACCGCCGTTCTTTGATGGGACGAACTATGCGTATTGGAAGAAACGCATGTCGGCCTATCTCCAGAGCATGGGCTCTTCTGTCTGGGAGATTTGCAACAAGGCCGATTACGTTGTTCTGGCTGCTCGTGTCTCTCAACTCCAGATAGATGAGCACGAGGCCAATAGCCGGGCGCGTAACGCCTTGTTCTCCTGTTTGAGCATGTCGGAGTTTGATCGCGTTTCTCACCTCCCCACGGCTCGTGAGATTTGGGACACCCTCATGCGCTTTCATGAGGGCACCTCTCAAGTAAAATCCCGTCTCTATGAGTCGCATAAGCGGGAGTATGAGAACTTTCGACACATGCCTGGCGAGAGCATAGAAAGTTTATTCGCTCGCTTTCAGGTTATTGTCAACAAGACGAGAGCGAACAAGGAGCTATTGCCTTTTGACGATCATGAGAGGGCTTTGAAGCTTTTGCACACTCTTGATCGGTCAGTGTGGGACTCAAAGGTCCAGGCGATCATCGAATCGTCTAACTATGAGACCCTCACCTGCGACGAGCTCTTTAGTAAGCTCAAGTCTAGTGAGATTGACGCCATGTCGAGGGCTTCTTATGTGAATCCTTCTGGCCCGACTATGGCTTTGGTTTCTGGCTCTTCTAACCCCTCTGGAGGCTTTGCTCTTTCGTCTCTCTTTTCTGTCATAGAGGACCAGCTTGAGTCATTGGGGGATGACGAGCTAGCGATGCTCGCCAACCGGTTCTCGCGGTTTCACAACAACCGCATGAACCGTCGCCGCGGTGGAGGACGCTCAGGATGCTATGAGTGCGGCGACCCCGACCACTTCATCGCCAACTGTCCCAAGAAGAAGAACACATCTGGGAAGGGCAATCATGGGCACAAGTACGACTCCGGCAAGCGCAAGGAGAAGTACGTCCCCGCGAGGCACAAGCGGAGGGGCGGCTTCGACAAGGAGTACATCAAGAAGAAGTACTTGGAGAAGGCCCAGGCTGAGCAGCGTGTGTTCTTCGCCACGCTCAGCGACGTCGACGGCTCGGATGACGACTCCGCTTGCTCGAGCGATGACGAGTCCGAGAAGAAGAAGAAGATCGAGGACAAGCTGAATGGTCTCTGCTTCTTCGCCGACGACGACGGCTTCTGCACCATGGCGCTTGGTGATGAAGTCGACGGCAAGCTGCAGCACTCCCCTCGGGACAACGACGACGACACCTCCCAGGTATCCCTCACCCACGATGAGATTTCTGCTGAGGTCGAGAAGCTTACTGCCGCGCTCCTTAGTCAGGACAAGTTGCTTAGGCGTGCCGCTAGAGAGCGCAAGGAGTTTAGGCAGAAGTGGGAGGACACGGTGAGAGAGCTTGAGTTTGTCAAGTCCGCCGTGGTCGTGTCAGAGGAGGTTGAGTGTGAGATGTGCACCACGCACATGACTGACCTTCTCACTTTGAGAGGTAAGTATGCTGCGTTGGTAGGAGAGGTAGATGAGCTGAAGGCTAGACCTTCGCTGTTGGGTGCGTGCAAGACTTGTCCTGTCTTGCAATCCGAGTTGGCAGAGAAGAATGCCAAGATTGTGTCTCTTGAGGAGGCCAGCTCGGGTAGCACTGGTGTGGCTAGGTGCGCTTTGTGCGAGGGTTTGGAGATGGAGATTGCCAATGTCAAGCATGGCAAGATGCAAACCGAGGAAGAAAACACATACCTTCGGACCATCTTGTCATGGGTCTCTTGTAGTGAGCCGCAGCTCGGGATGATGATCTCCCAATTTAAGCGAGCTGCTGGTAGTCCTGGTGTAGGTCTTGCTCAGGGTGTTGATCTTTCTGCTTTTGGGAAGATTGGAGAGTCGAGTGGTCTGAATCCTAGTGAGAAGCCCAACTCCACCACTACTCCCAAACTTGCCAAGCTTCCACCCAAAGAGCCTCTCAAACCTAACACCAAGGATGGGGTGTTTGAGGAACCTCCGAGAGCTCCACCCAAGAACCAAGTGTGGCATCCCAAACCCAACCACCTAAAGAACAAGCTGGATACAATGCCACCTATCCAGGAGGAGTTGCCACAGAAGGGCAAAGTGATCCACACCCACAGCCATGAGTACCAACAACCCCCTTTGCGTGCGGTGAGGTACCATTGTGATTTCTGTGGGAGAGATGGACACTTGAGCGAGTTCTGCTTTAGGCGCAGGAGAGAGGCGCGCCG
Source organism: Coix lacryma-jobi var. lacryma-jobi (assembly GCA_009763385.1). NCBI lineage: Eukaryota > Viridiplantae > Streptophyta > Magnoliopsida > Poales > Poaceae > Coix > Coix lacryma-jobi. The sequence continues at coordinate 47,345,159 of CM019831.1, forward strand.
TGCTAGGGAGATGAACAACACGGACATGTACCATCCTTTCCATGATGTACATGTGCCGAATGTTCAGAGGAGTGCTCCGAGGAGAGCAGCTAGGCCCAGAGGTCCAGAACCTCAAGTTTCCAGGCCTAGGCAGCAGAGAGCTCCGAGGAGAGATGCTAGGCCTAGAGGCGCAGTGCCTCAAGTTGCTAGGCCTAGGCCTCGTAGAGAGCGTGCCCGGCGGGAGCCTGCAGTTGTAGGCTATGGACCCCGTGGCGGAGGCTTTATAGTTGAGCGTTTTTCCCCACCGCGGTTTGAGTATCGCGATGGACGCTCCTCCCTTAGCGGACCACGTTTTCCTCTACGTGGTGATCGCTCCTCTCGTAGACGTACTAGGAATGGTTTTTCTGCTAACCGTTCTTTTGAGCAGCCGGCCCAACACTGGTATTCTCCTTACTTCACTAACCCCAGTGTTGGACCGTATGCTCACCCTATGTCTTTTTATTGATGTCGGTAAAACGGTTGGAGGACATTTGGTTGGTGGATTCCGGTTGCTCGAGGCACATGACCGGAAACGCCAAGTGGTTCTCCAGCCTTAGTCCTGTTGCCGGAAAGGAGTACATAACCTTCGGCGACAATAGCAAAGGTAAGGTATTGTCTCGCGGGTCGGTGCGAGTTAATGAGCATTTTGTGTTGCGCGATGTTGCTCTTGTTTCTTAGTTGCATTTTAACCTTCTTTCTATTTCGCAACTCTTTGACGACGACTATGAGATTCGTTTTAAACCGAATCTCAGTCGTATTTTGGATCCTCAGGACAATCTTGTGTGTTTGATTTCGCCCTTTGGAAAAGTCTTTCGTGCGAATTTCTCGGAGTCTTTTGGCACTTCTCGTTGTCTTGTGGCTGGACCTTCCTCCTCTGATCTTTGGAAGTGGCATAGGAGACTTGGACATTTGAGCTTCGACTTGCTTGCAAGGCTTAGTTCACTTGGCCTAATCCAAGGATTGCCCAAGTTGCATATGGAGAAGGATCTTGTTTGCCACTCTTGTAGACACGGGAAGATGGTTGCCGCTCCCCACCATCCAGTGACTCAGGTCATGACCAAGCGCCCTGGAGAGCTTTGGCACATGGACCTTGTTGGTCCGGCTCGGGTGAGCTCAGTTGGGGGGAAGTGGTATGTGCTTGTTGTTGTTGATGACTTTTTGAGATATTCGTGGGTCTTCTTTTTAGCTGAGAAGACTGAGACTTTCTCCTTTGCTCGCAATCTGATTTTGTGTCTTCAGAACGAGTTCCCTTTGAACTCGATGCGAGCAATTTGGAGTCATAATGGTTCCGAATTCAAGAATTCGGATTTTGAGAAGTTTTGTAACTCCTTGGGTTTAGAGCATCAGTTCTCTTCCCCCTACACACCCCCTCAGAATGTTGTTGTAGAGAGGAAGAATCGGACCCTTGTTGAGATGGCCAGGACGATGCTCGATGAGCATAGGACTCCTAGGCGATATTGGGCCGAAGCTATGAGCACTGCATGCTACATTTCCAATCGCATTTTTCTCCAAGCTTTCTTGAAAAAGACTTCTTATGAGTTGCGTTTTGGAAAACTTCCCAAGGTAAGTTATTTTCGAGTTTTCGGTTGCCACTGTTTTATATTGAAGAAAGGCAACCTGGACAAGTTTGAGTCTCGTTCTTCTGACGGTGTGTTTTTGGGTTATGGCACTCACACTCGAGCATATCGTGTACTTAACCTTGACACTAACCAAGTCATGGAGACATCAGATGTCACCTTCGACGAGACTCTCGTTTGTCCTACTTCTCGTTTTGAGCGTGCAGGTGATCATGAGGTTGGCGAGCCTCTTTTTGATGACGAGGATGAGGGTGCTGAAGGTATGGATGATCCAGCACCCCCTCCACCTGTTGTGCCGCAAAGAGCGGCTTCTACGACGACTCACGGCCCCGACACCTCTTCTTCCTGGGCGCCGTGGGATCCGCCACCCTGAGCGGTACCATTTGTACCCGGGGAGGCACCAGCTGCTGTTGAGGGGGAGGCTACTTCGGCAAGGGAGGCGCCATGACACATTCAGCGCCAGCACCCGCCTCAGCAGATGATCGGCAGCATCGACGAATGGGTTACTCGGTCCAGGTCACAGCACATCTCTCACTTCGCTCATTCTGCTTTTGTTGCTAGTTTTGAGCCCCGAGATGTTGGACACGCTTTGACGGATCCGGACTGGGTCAATGCCATGCATGAGGAGTTAGAAAATTTTGAACGAAATCGGGTTTGGGTTCTAGTTCCTCTTCCTCCTGAGTGTAAGCCTATTGGGACAAAATGGGTTTTCAAAAACAAGCAAGGAGAGGATGGCCACATTGTTAGAAACAAGGCCAGGCTTGTAGCGAATGGTTATAGTCAGAAGGAGGGGATAGACTTTGAGGAGACTTTTGCTCCTGTAGCTCGTTTGGAGGCTATTTGGATACTCTTGGCTTTTGCTACATCCAAAGGTTTTAAACTTTTTCAAATGGATGTCAAGAGTGCTTTCTTAAACGGCTACATAGAAGAGGAAGTGTATGTTGAGCAACCCCCTGGTTTTGAAAATTCCAAGTTTCCAAACCATGTTTTTAAACTTCATAAAGCTTTATATGGTTTGAAACAAGCCCCTAGAGCCTGGTATGATAGGTTCAAAACCTTTTGCTTGCTAAGAGTTTTAAAATGGGATGTGTAGATAAAACGCTCTTTCTCCTCAAGCAAGGCAAAGACACTCTCTTGGTCCAGATTTACATGGATGATATCATTTTCGGTGGTTCTTCTCACATTTTGGTTGCCAAGTTTGCAGATATTATGAGCAGGGAGTTCGAGATGAGCATGATGGGCGAGCTGACCTTCTTTCTCAGGTTGCAAATCAAGCAATCCCGAGAGGGGACGTTCGTGCACCAGGGCAAGTACACCAAGGACTTGCTGAAGCGGTTCGATATGGGTGAGGCCAAGCCTATTCCAACACCCATGTCGACGACGACTGCCCTGGATGCAGATGTGGATGGAGAAGCAGTGGACCAGAAGGAGTACCGAAGCATGATCGGGTCGCTCCTCTACCTGACGGCGACACGCCCGGACATCCAGTTCGCGGTGTGTCTGTGTGCGCGCTTTCAGTCGTCGCCGCGCACCTCTCACCGTCAGGCGGTGAAGCGGATTTTCAGGTACCTTCGTTTCACACCTGAGTTTGTGATTTGGTATTCTGCTTCCTCCACCCTCTCCCTTTGCGGTTATTCGGATGCCGATTTTGCTGGTTGCCGTATCGAGCGCAAGTTCACTTCTGGGACTTGCCAGTTTATTGGTTCTTCTCTTGTTTCGTGGTCTTCTCGCAAGCAGTCTAGTGTCGCTCAGTCTACCACAGAGGCTGAATATGTTGCTGCGGCTAGCTACTGTTCCCAGTTGCTTTGGATGATGGCCACTTTGCGTGATTTTGGTCTGAGCTTTACTCGTGTTCCTTTGCTTTGTGACAGCACGAGTGCTATTAGCGTTGCTAAGAACCCCGTGCTTCACTCGAAGACCAAACACATTGATGTGCGCTTTCATTTTCTGCGAGACCACCAGGAGAAGGGTGATATCGACCTTCGCCATGTCGATACTCATCATCATCTGGCTGATATTTTCACCAAGCCTTTAGACGAATCAACCTTTAACCGGTTGAGGGGTGAGCTTGGTGTGTGTTTCCCCTTTTAGATGGGGGAAACATTTTGGATCTTGTATAATAGACTGACTCTTTTTCGTTTGTCTTTCTTTTCTTTTGCATTTTAGCATACGCAATTACATTCTGAGCTTCATGTCTATAATCACTAGAATGTAACTATGCTCTATGTAGTATGCTTCGATGCTTATGATGATGCTTGTAGCTTATGCTCTTTCTGATCACTAGTACATGTTGTGAGCTGAGCTATTTTGAAATGGTGAATTTGCTTAAATACTTAAAACCTGAAAATGTTCACCATTGAGATATACAACTAGCATGTGTAGGATGTGTTGAGTTTACTCGTGCTTTTCATATATGCTAGGTTGCTATGTCTCTAGTTCTGAGTCATTCACTTGCTTGGTCTGTTCATATCATGTTTAAAATTTGAACCAAGTTTTAGTGAATTGAAAAGATCGAGATGGGATTGCTTGTCAGCACATCACGGTATCGAGATGGTTTCTCATTGCACTTTGAGTTAAACTTGAGCCGTGTAGTGTATGACCGAAATCGCAGCTTTAAGCTTCTGATTGCTTCGGCATAGGCTTCGCTCGGTTGAAAAGTTAGGCAATGACAAGCTTTCAACCTCTCGCAATCACATGCTAATAATTGAACTTGTGAAATTTTCACCGCTGCAACTCCGATCTAAGTTGAATTCACAAGTGTATGCTTCATTCTTAAGCATGATGATTGAACTTTGCTAGGGGTAGTTCACCTTGTATACATGTTTAGCACTTGATCAGACTCCTGTTTATACATTGCTAGTGCTATTTTGATGGTGAATACCTTTTTGACTCAACACTGCTCTTTTCTGCTCATATGTTCATATTTCATATCTGGTGATCAGTTTGAGCCTTTGCTGAGCTTGTATGCTGTTGTTGAGTCATTGGAGCTATACCATTTAGAGCATCTTTGCATTCTCCTGAATATATGCCTGGAGCTGCTAACTTGCATTTTGACTCATATGCATGTTGGAAGGGGGAGAACCTCCCATGTTCGCACTTTTGTTGGTGCCTTTTCTGATGGGGAGAGTGCCTAGCCTTTTTCTTGATTAGTGCATTTTCAACTAAGGGGGAGAATTTGCAAATCATTTGTGCTTCCCGAGTGTTCATTTGAGGGAGAGTTTGCATGTCTCCTGGATGCTCAACTGAGGGGGGGTTTTGCTATTTCTTGCTGGCCGAAAGGCATTGGTGTCGAGCTTTCTTTGCTAGTTGTGTTGAGCCTCTGTGCCTCTATCTTGAGGGACTAGCATTTTGCTTCGATTTTCCAATTGGTGTTTGCTAGCGGTGTTGAGCCTGTTCTACCTCTTCTTGAGGGCTAGCTTTGCTTTGCTTGGTTGCGTCGAGCCGTTGCCCATGTCTTTGGGAACCAAGTTCTTTCGCTCTTTCCACTTGACCTTCTTCGGCTTTGCTATGCTTTTGGGTCATTTGGTCGAGTTCTCTCTTTCCCCTTCCTCCTTCTTCCTTATTCTCTTTCTATTTATGATTTGTGTTAGTAGTTGACAATGCACTCATCAAGGGGGAGATTGCGGATACATGGGTGTATGCCGGGTCTCTAAGTGATGAGTGATTGTCAACTGGGATGATGCGCATGTTCTTTGGCTTGTGTTGTGCAGGTGTCGAGCCCGGATGCAGTGATCAAAGGCAGGTGAAGGTCAAGTTGAGACGTACTGTGCCGACGGACCGGGTGCGGTGAAAGATGGGCGTGCCGTGCGGCGGACGTGCCATGCCGAGGTACCGAGCGGTGAAGGGCAGACGTGAGGCTTGGACTGAGGGACCAGAGGCCCGAGGATCAGCTGTGGTGGCTGGCAGCCTGTGACGACGACAAGTGAAGAAGTGCGGTCATGTGTTGCCTGAGTCGTGGACTCGGGGACACGTGTCGGTGGACCGGGTGCACGGGAGGTGCATCCCATCTACGACGTCGGTTTGGTGGTAGAGCTAGGGAAAAACCATCGGATGGACGGTTTCCAGGTTTGGGCCTCAAAACCTGGGCGTGGACGATTTCCGAGTTTGGCCACAAAACTCGGGCTGAGGGTTTCCGAGTTTGGCCACAAAACTTGGGCTGAGGACGGTTTCCAGGTTTGGGCCTCAAAACCTGGGCGCTGAGGGTTTGCTGAGTTTGGCCTCAAAACTCAGATGCTGGTGGGCTGGTTTCCCAGTTTGGGCCTCAAAACCGGGGGTTGGCTGGAATGGCTGGTTTCCCGGTTTGGGCCACAAAACCGGGGGTGCAGAGCGAGGGCGGCACGTGGCGGCGATCTGGAGGTTGCGTTGAGGCAACGCTTCGAGTCGAGCGTGCGTGGCCGTCGGATACACCTACCACCGAGTTGGTCCAGAATAACCCTAGGGTTTAGCTGGTTCGCTCTGTAATTAGAATAGAGAGGGGTAGAGTAGGAATTGTACTTAGGCTAGAATTAGGATAAGTAGTCGGGGAGACACCCTCCTCCCCCTATCTCAGTCATTTGCTCTTTCGTACTTAGGGTTTCCTGCTCTCCCATCCCCTGCTGTAGCTAGCTGAGATCCGTAGAGAGACTTGCCTCTGTGTACTGTTGATTTGAGGAAGTGAGCACCTTCGCAGTGTAGATCGATGACTTGATTCATGTTTTGATTCGTGTTCTTCGCGTTCTTCGTTTCTTCACGATTTTCCCATCACTCGATCTCTCTCTCGTGCATCTTTGCGAAATCCGTTTGAATCAACTTGTTCGTATTTGAAAGGAGATCATTTCCACCGAAGAAATTCATCTATCTCCCTACGAGCAAGTAGATCGGGGTAATTTCATTTTCGTGGTGCTTTTCGGTTCATCCTCCTTCCCTTTTTGATTTCCCAGTGATTGACTCGATTTGAGCGGATGATTTCTTGGGGATAGTCTCCTAACTACTCTGTGATCATCCTCTCCAAGTTTGGGAACATGGGATTTTGATTTGAATCGATTTGGAGAAGATTTGGGAGAAGGGCGATCAAAATCGCCCTCCCTGAGTGACCGCGGACAGTCCGCCACTCAGGGCGCGGACAGTCCGCGAGTCGGGGACGAGCCAGACCAGTGGCACTGTTCTTCGGCTGTTTTGGTTTTTGCTTGAACGGCAGACAGTCGGCAGTTCAAAGCCGCGGACAGTCCGGGAACGTCCAGAGACTTTGCAGCGACCTTGCTGTTTGGCGAGTTTTGCCGGCGGACAGTCCACCACTCGCCCGCGGACAGTCCGGCACTACCGCGGACAGTCCGGGACCGTACCGGCGGACAGTCCGGGATTTGGCTGTTTGCTCCGGTTTAGTGCGTTTGCTCTCCCGGCTTGTTCGCTTGGTTCCCGGACTTCTCGCTTGACCCTAGAGTTGACCAAGGAACCTCTCTAGGTATCTTTGCTACTTGTTAGCATCGGTATTTGGGGACTTCTCAACGTAGCCGTCTATCTACGTTCGGGACTTGGTGTTTGGGGTTGTGTTCGAGCCGGAACTTTTGGAGTTTGGTTTGCTTCTTCTTGGTGGTGCTCCGCTGTGATCTTAGGGATCATCCACCCTCTTCCAAGGGTCGTGAGCATCACCATTTCGGTTGCCGTTTCTCGGGGTTGATTTTGGGACACATGGCCAAAGTTTCGTGAGAAATTTGATTGGCTCCCATTCACCCCCCCTCTGGTCGCCTTGCTAGTGCTTTCTCGGTCCTTCAACTGTTGCTAGGCGATCTAGCACCTCAGAGATGTGATCCAGCACCGCAGCTGAAGAAGTCATCGTAGCTGAATAAGCCATGGAATTTGGAAGTGGCGGACGCGGGGGAAGGGGTGGGCGACGCAGCTTCTGGTGGAGGTGAGGTGGAGGGTTTAGGCGAGGATCACCAAAGCGGGGAAGGGCGATGCGGCAACTGGTGGTGGTGAAGACGCGACGACTGATGGGGAGGCAGAGCGGGAGGGCGAGGATCGCGAGGACGATGATACCAGGTTGTTAAGGGCGTCAGATCCTATGGTAGCTGGCCCTCGACTACGAAGCTCGTAGTCTCGGTCCGTCTAGGGCGAGGTTATACCCCTCAGCGACCTAGGCTTGAGATAGATAGATGAGAGGTGGTAGACGATATAATTTTTGCTTTGCTTAGATTGAAAGAATACATAGCCCCTCTATTTATAGTCCTAGGAAGACTTAGCCCTTAAGTAATCTAATCAAACCCTAATCTAATCTAATCAGACGGCGGTGGTGGCACTACAGTACCGTGGGAATAATACCTGCGATGCTACAGTACTCACGGGTACTGTTTATGTCAGCCTGCTTTGGGCCCAGCGGCCCATGACATAAGCTTTCTAATAGACAGTGGTAGGCCTTGATACTTGCAACGGAAATTTTTAATTTCACTGGGCATATACAGCTGCAAAAGTTCAATGTATTCCTCAGAACACTAGATGGGGGTGGCGGCGCTTCTTTTTTAGATGTTGGTTTTTAGTCTAGTGGCAGTACCAAAAACATGAAGGATAGTAGAAATCAACTTCAGGTCAGAGGCGAGTGGTCTAATGAATGTTGGACAGCTGACAGATTAGCACGCTGAGGGCTTAATCACCCTTCAAATTGTCCACTCTGCGACCAGGTTGATGAAACAATAGACCACCTCCTGCTTTCTTGTGTATTCACCCAGCAAACATGGTATAGCATTCTACACCCTTTTGGGCTGCAGGGTGTAGCTCCACACATGGATGATTTGGTATTTATGGACTAGTGGGAGAGAGCAGACAATAGGTTTTCTGATCAAGCAAAGAAGGGATTCAACTCCATCATCATCTTGGGAGCATGGGTAATTTGGAAACATTGGAATCATTGTGTTTTTGATTGAGGGACTCCTAACTTGAACAGGGTCATCTCAGCATTTAGGGAAGAAACACAACAGTGGTCTGCAGCCGGAGCTCGAGGCGTGTTTTATCTCCTTGCCCTGGCTCCTACCTCTTAATAATTTTGGGTCTTGTGTTCGGGCATCGCTTTAGTCTTCTATAGAAACAACTTAGAGTGACTTATAGGGTGTGTTACATATCCTTCAATCCTGTAACTTTTTGTAACAGTTCTTGGGGGGTTCTTTTCCCTCCTCTATTCTTCTTAATATATTGATGCGTAGTTCTCCTGCGCGTTCGAGAAAAAAAAACCACATCATCCGCATAATGTTTCATTGGATGCCAGGTTTTTAATTTAGCAACTAGTTTTTGGGTTTTATGTGTTATGTATGGAGTGTTTATGAAGCTAGGAAAATTGTGAGTATCATATTCCTTTATATGGTGTGAGCTGACAGGATACAAGGCATATGCTAGTATTTGATACAACAAATTTTAAGGAAAAGCATGTAAATGATCATGTAAACATGGATTTGTGTGAATAACTGTATATCATTTAATTGTTTCTTCTCTTATGATGTATTTAACTCCAGAAGTCTTGCAAAGTTGGGAAATAAAAATTACATTTATTTCCTTTCTTTCTTGATTAATTAGATTCTAAATTTATCAATGCAAAACATTACAGCTTAAAGAACGCCTTAAAAATTTATTGAATGAGCTCGAAGCATGTGGTTTTTTTTGACATCAACAATCAGAGTATGAACTGGGTATGTTTTCACATAAATAAGTGATGCATTTTATGTTCATTGTTCAACACTTCCACACCTATGAATTGTATCTATTGCTTATATAGGAGAAAAGGTGTTTCACAGAGCTTATTGATAAAGTCAGCAATGAAGTTTTTGCTAGACATTCTCTTCCCATACACTATGTTGTCCGGGGCATCATTGTACGTTATTTTTCGTGGCCATTTATCTCTTGTGTTTGAAGTTCAAATTAAATAACAATTCTGCTAATGTCAGGATTATAGAACAATGGCACTCTACAGGGACAAGTCTTGGCAATACTTCGAACAGGTGATGCACTGTATGATCTATAAAGATTTTATTATTTATATGTTACAGCATAGGGTGCACAATACTGACATACACCCTCCATTCCAAACTATAAGGCATTTGGACTTTTCTAGATACACAACTTTTGCTATGCACTCAAATATACATTATGTCTATATACATAGTAAAATCAATGTATCTAGAAAAACCAAAATGTCTAATAATTTGAATTAGAGGGAGTACCTGTTTTCAAGGAAAACGATGGGCATACGAGTAATAGTTTTTGTGACAGTTAACTTGTTTCACTGAAAGAAGTTAATTTGCTGTTACCCTTAAGTATTTCTTATTTATTATTATATGCTATACATGTGCATTTGAAAACTACTATGGTATATCGGCAGTAAACACATGGGCCACCAATAATGAACTGATATTCTTTGTCTTTGTAGTCGTTAACAAACAATGGGCTTCAATTGATCATCAAATTTATTTGTTGATTTCTTTTAGGTTGTTGGTGAAGCATGCAACAGATTAACCGCCTATCTTCCTCTGGTGCAGAAATGGCATTTCCTTTTTTTTTCCTGGAATTGTGCTGTTCAATAATGACATGAAGAGTTACTTATCATACAAGTAACATTGTTTCAGTTTTGGAGAGAGACACGACACTACAAGCATAAACTTTATGACATTGTTCGAGAACCCTTAGAAAAGGTCAGCACCCTCTCTCATTGTATTAACCAGAGCTAAGTTTACAAGGTCGATCTACAGAGCAAAGTTTACAAGGGCTAGTTGATGAAATCCTGCAAACAAATGATATTACTAAGGCCAATCTCAATGGGAGTTTCATTTAAGTTTCATTTGCATTAAATGTGTTGCCACATAAGCATTTTGATGACATGGCAGTGTATTTAAGAAGAGAGAAGAAATGAGTTTCATCTAGATAAAACTCTCTTGGCACGAATACCAACTCTCTATGAGTCATGAAATTTAATGCTTATCACTACTACAAAAAAGAACTTGCGCAGCGTTGCCTAAAAGACCTCCGTGGCGGGCACTCTTTTTGCCCGCCACGGTTATTCGGTGGCCGGCCTACAGCGGCCGGCCGCCGAAGCGTCCGCTGCGGTTAATAATTAACCACAGCGGGCAACGTATGCAGCCCGCTGCGGTTAATCATCTTTAACCGCAGCGGGCTTCCTTATATGCCCGCTTTGGTTAATGATTAACCGAAGCGGGTGGGTAAAGAAGCCCGCTGCGGTTAAAGATGATTAAGCGCAGCGGGCTCCTTACGTTGCCCGCTTCGGTTATTCCTGGCTATTTAAGCCACCGCCAGCAGAAAAGAACCCGATCATCTTCTTCCTCTAGACCAAAAACGGGGGAAGAAGTTTTGCCGAATTTTTGTCACAAATAACTTCTTTTTGAGGTTTATTTGTTTGATTTGGAGGAGAAGTACTCAACAAGAAGTACCTAGATGATCTCCACCCCCTTTTCCCTCTCTTTTTCTCTCTTTTTACACTACTACATAAAGCTTAACTGAGGCGGGCCAAATAGATTAACCAAGGCAGGCAAACCGTCCGCCTCGGACCTTTGGCCTCGGTTAATCAAAACTTAACCGAGGCGGGCCGGGGGACCACCTCGGTTAATATATTAACCGAGACAGGCAACTTAAAGAAACCACCTCGGTTAATATTTTAACAGAGGCAGTTAATGTAATGCGCCCGCCTCTGTTAAAATATTAACAGAGGCGGTTTCTTAAGGGTGACCGCCTCGGTTAATTGTTTTACAATTTAAAAAAAATTGTTTTAAAATTGAAATTGAATTTCCTTTTCACGTTGGAAGCAAAGACACAATTAATAAAGTCACAAACACATTCGTTCAACTAGCAGTACTCCTTCGAGTACATATATGTCACAACAACGTATCATTGTTCAATTACATGCATTAAACTTTATAATTCAACATTTTAAAAATTATATGTCTGGCAATATGTAATCCTTAATGTTCCGATGGGTGCTCCACTTTCGGAGGCTCTCATACTTGTCGTCATCCGCTAACGAGCTTTCCATGTTGAAGAACCTTCCACCCTCATGCACGCAATGGTGCATGAGGAATGAACAAATGTCCGCAACAATGCAAGTTATGGTCTCTTTGTTGAATGGCTTGTTTGGCAGCCCTGTAGTTCTTTCATGAGTACCTTGTAGCTATTGCTAAACTTACCGGTCTCTCTTAGGTACTCACAAACATAGTATCCACATAATAATGTGCCAGGTGGTTGTTTGAAGCACTGCATGTAATACACAATCGTTCAGAACATATAGAGTTTTCACGATATACTAATAAGTACACATATGAGTTTTCAAACATACCAGGAAGTTGTGCCTGACTTGCAGGGTGTTTTTATACTTCTTCTTCTGCTTTTCAGTTCTAAGATCAATACAATCTGGTTCCTCCAAGTACTTTTGGTAAGCGCTGTACGAAACCACATTTGTCACGACCAATTTAGCACATATGTTAAATAAAAAAGAAGTATCGTCACTTATAATCTCTATACGCTTTCAAATTCCTTGTAACCTTCTTTTGGAGTATCCAAAGAGTCAAACACTATTGCCCTCCCATCCTGAGGATATATGAGAAATGCAATCCAGTGGCCCATGATGCCTTGACTGGACCATTGAAACTACGTACAATTACAACCTTAAAATACGTGAGAAGCTATGATCGTAATAGTAACTATGTGATAGTTTTCTTTTGACTTACCCGAACTGGTGGGCGGCAATCATGTACCCACGTCCCTTGACCTCTCTCATGCATCTAAACACATATGTTCCTGCGTTAAACTTCATTTGGTTACGCAGAAGTTTGCGGGCCGCCTCTCTCTCTACTCCGACCAAGCCCACAAGCTTTTCATGGTTATTCGGTATATCATAACCCACGAGGCATCTCTCGGAAATGTGCATGGGAGAGAGGAAAATAACATTTTTGCCTACTTCCTTGCATATGTGGGCCTGCATCCTGCAAGGACAAATCATGTTATTGTTATTAGCTTCTTACCAAATAGACATATATGGATGCAACACACTGAAAACTCGTGATTCACTTACAAGGCAAAGAATGTGACTTGGGCCACGTCGAGGTCCTTGCGCCGCAGTAACCGATGCATGTCATGGAAATCTACGATGATGTAAGCATCAGAGGTCAAGTAGAAATACTCTGCGGGAACCTTCAGAACAAAACTTTCAAGGCCTCTTTTCGCCGCTTCCATGTACTAGAGATGGAACCTCCTCACCTGCCACGGCTCTTCAGTTACGAGCTGGCCTAAGGTCAACATGAACTTCCCATGCACGTACCGGTCGGGACAATCATCGGAAAGGGGCCAACCCGCTGGTGATGGCATCCTGTCAAAATGGGTTGAGCTTTCATACTCTTTGGCTACTTGATGGGCGATCCTATTCAACTTGCCGTAGTCGATGCCACTTTTTGTGGGTGTCGTAGTATCCTCTTGTTGCATACCCTTTGTCGGTGGGGGAGGACATTCTTTACTCTTTTCGTTTCGATCACTTGCTTGCGGCGGTGTAGCAGTGCCCGGTCTTGACCCTGTATCCCCATGTGGATTGCTCGTGCATGGGGGAGTGCCTACTGGGTAATTGTTGTCATTATCGTCATCAATGTCATGATGACCCACGGGAGACTGCGAGGGTTGTGATGACGGCGTTGGCTCTTCTAAGTAAATATCACATCGAGCCCAGAGTACTTCTTTGTCGACTAAACTTCGAAAGTACTTGGCCCCACAAGGTGTGGGTATGTCGAGTTCATCGTCCTGGTGGTCCGGGTGCATCCAAGTTACCTTGACCCTAGCATAGTGTTCCGGGATCGGCTTGTCATCATATAGGCGTCCTGGCAATGCTATGCCTGTGCCCACCTCCATATGTCTTTTTGCATCCTGCCGTACGGAACCACGAGCTGGCATGGCGTTGGTTTAACAATATCGTCGACCAGGTACCGCGGCAGTCCTCCGGTGGGGGGGCACTGTAACACCTCTGGTGTTTAAGTATGTAATTAACTTGACATATCATCATTAGCATCATTAATCATCTTGATCATGATTTCATGTGTATGCATTTGCTTAGTGTATCATTTTATGTGAAGTACCTCTATTGCAAAAACCCTAATTAGCCCACTTCTTTCTATAAGGGCAAAATGGTAATTTCATCTCTGTGTTTAGCTTTGTGTAATTCTTGATCCTTTGGTGTCTTGAAGTTCTGTTGTGTTGACCAAAGTTCAAAAATCAGAATTTGATTTGAAATCCCTTTTGCAAAACCCTAAATTTCCAAACCCTGGATTTTATCCCTCTTTTTGTAAGTCAAAAATTATTCAAAATTTGAGGTTGGTCCAAAAAGCAAAGTTGTAGATCTGTCAAAGAGAAACAACTTTGGTATTCACAAGTTTTCAAGTTTCTGTGCAAAATAGTGAGTTATTTCAAATTCATTCAAATCCCAACTTTTGTTCCCTTTTCAGTTTTCAAAATAAGTTCAAAAACTAATGAGTTTCAGGAAAAGTGTATAATAGAAAAGTTGTAGGTTTTGACAAATGGAACAACTTTCATATATAAATATTTTCAAGTTTCAGTTCAAAATCAAAAGTAATTTGGAATTGATTCAAATTTCAAAAGTGTCCCCTTTTCTGTTTTCAAATATTGTTCAAAAACTATTTGGAATTTGAAAATGTTCATATTGACAAAGTTGTAGATCTCTTTTTTCTGAACAACTTTGGTGTTTTGAGTTTTTGTTGCCCAGTTCAAATTTTGGGAGAAATTTGCAAATTTCAGAAACTAGCCAAAAGTCAAACCCTACCACTAGCTCTGTTCCTCTTCTTCCTAGGGTCAGGGGGGGCCCGGCCATGGCGCCCCGCCGGCGTCGCGCGTGCCGCACGCCTGGCTGCTCCCCACGCGCCACCAACCTGTCACCGCTGTCCCCTTGTTCCCTCCGCGCCCGCACGCGAGCGCTGACCCGCGCTCCCGTCCCCTACAGAGCTCTGCGCGTCGCCGCCGCGTGGCCATCGCCGGCTAGCTCACGCCCGAGCCCCGGCTGCACGCCATCACCCCCGCCAGAGCGTAATCGAGTGCGCACGCGTCCGCCGAGCTTATCCACCCCGCCTCGAGCTCTCTACCGGCCCCTGGCCGCGGCTATATAAGCCCGCCGGAGCTCCGACCTCCGCACTCGACCCCGCCGCCGTGGCCAGAGCACTCCAAAGCTCCCGCCGCTCAACCACCTAGCCCGAAAGCTTCGCCTTGAGTCCGTGAAGCTTCCCCACCTTCCAATTTCACCTCCCACGTCTCCAGTCGCCCGGCGTAAGGCCGTCGTTCCCATCTCCGGCGGACCACGACGAGCACGGGTCCGTGAAATACTCCCCCTCCGGCCACTGATACCTTCCACTGACCCCGGAGTCGGCTTCCTTGGCTCCGCGCGACCCTAACCAGGCCCTTGCGGCCCCGTGTGTTGCGCAGGGTCGCCGGACCGCCGGAGAGCCGCTGCGGTCATCTTCTTCCCGAGCCCGAGCCTCGAGCACACGTGTCCGTCTTGCCGAGCCCGAGCCTCGAGCACACGTGTCCGTCTTGCCGAGCCCGAGCCTCGAGCACACGTGTCCGTCTCACCGAGCCCAGGCCTCGGACGGACGCTCACCTTTCCGTCTCGCCCGAGCCCAGGCCTCGGACGGACGTTTGATCTCCGCTTCGCCCGAGCCTTGCGAGGAAGAGCACAGTGCTCTTTTTCCTTTTTGGGAAGTTGTGAATAGTATGGCTTTTTCATCTTTTTGTATGATTTTCTGTATTGCTCTAAAAATTCTGAAAATTTTACAGTACAGTCTTTATGCTGTGTAGTATTTTATAAAAATATGAAACTTAAGTTTTGTGCAAAAATTTGAAAATGAAAAATCTCCCTTTTAATTAATAAATGATGGTTTTGGATTTTTTAGAGAATGATTTATAACTCCAAAATTTATGAGATCACTTTTTGTGAGCTAGTTATGCCATGACAAGTCTCTGGTGAAATTTTGAAGGCATTTGGAACAAGTTGATTTTTGAGCTTAATTTTAATTCTTGAATAGTGACTTTTATTAATTTATCTCTAGATTTAATTGAGCACCTTAATGACCTCCAAAAATTATGAAATTTGTTTTGTCATATACTTGTACCATAATGAACTTATGAGATTAATTTGGTAAATTTTGGAGCACCTTCATAAAATGACCTTTTTGAAATAATTAAGAAAAATAGAAAAGGTGATTAGGGTTAGCGTTGAATGCCCTGTGATGTGACTTTTGGATTGCTTGATGTTCATAGACCCCTACCCTTGGTCTATGATGTTTGTGATGCTATGTTTAGATGATGCTTAGGATAATTTATGATAAGGTCTAGTTTGATCAATATTGCTTAAGGAAGAAATGGTTACCTTTTATGCTCAACCTAGATTTCGTTTATGCCTTGCCTAAGAGTAATCTAGAATCAGTGGTATTGTTTTGCACCGTAAGTCCATATCATCATTCTCATGAGCATTCATCATTGCATCCGTATAGTTGACGAAGAAGGACCTGAAGTCGAGGTAGCCACCGAAGGATCTGTCCCCGAGGCGACCCCGAGTTCCGACACCTACTCCAACCCCGAGTCCGTTCTTTTTGCCATCCAAGGCAAGCCCCGGTGCATTTAAACCCTTCCTTGCTTTTATAAAGTTTTTCTTAAATGTTTTATTTAAACTATTGCATTAGGTTGATAGGAGTTGAGTGAAATCCTATCTGATGCATTATCGACCTTGACCAATGATACACCCGATACCTGCTTTTCCAAAACTATTTGCAAAATGCTTAGCAATGCTATATGATAGTTTTGCAATAAAAATGCCAATTTCAAAAGTGTGATCACTTTAAGAATATTTATGGGAATTTCTGGTTTACTCCCACTATTGGCTAAGTATCTGATCCGTATTTAGTCAATGGGAAGGAGAGGTTGTCCTTGCGTACGGTGCCGTCATGTCGTAGTCCGGGACTCGACAGTTGACACCGACCGGGACGGGTTGAAAAACTGACAGGACTGTTGCGCTTGGGTGAGATATAACCAAGGCACAGTTGCTGGCTGGAAAATTAGGGACCATCCGTATGGGGGCCTGCTGGGCAGGACTTGCAACTATTCACATACTACGGAAAGCTCTGGCTCCGAGAAATCCAATATTGGACCGACAACCGCGCACTGGGAGTGGAGAGATGGCGGAAGTAGCATGTACCCACGTGGGTTAGAGTCCCGGATTGGAGTGGTGTACTGTACTTCCGGGTGGCGTAGGACCGGGCCCAATAATGGAGGAATCGTGGAAGACGAGTTGGCATATGCAAGCTTGGGTGCTACATATGCAGTGTGGATAGGGATCCTCAGCTGAGTATTATTTATCCGGATTAACGTTGCTCCTCGGTTATGGAGACTTGTTCCATTGACTCTCAACGGAGAGTGGTTCTCAACTAGGAATGTTTTGAAATATAAAATGAATCATGAATGATGAAGAATTGAGGAATACTGAATTTTTCAAAATAAAATAGGATTTACAAAAATGCTTTTCTGCAAAATACTTGATCTTGCTTAAGCCTTACCTTGACTACCCTAAGCCTTCATTCCTGAGTCTTCTCCCTTTTTCTTTAGTCGGGTAAGTCTTGTTGAGTACCTTTGTACTTAGGGTTTTATTACCCATGTTGCAGGTATGGCAGATTCATCAGTATGCCTTGGACCCTGCTGTGTGACCGTTGTTCAGGAGGAGGCCGATGAGGCCGATGAGTGATTATTCACCCTTGGGCTGGGTGATGTATCTTTACCTTTAGTTGTTGTCATATGCTACTCTGCCAACTCTATCCATTTGAACTATGGTCTGTAATAACTTCATCTAAATTTTATGTTGAACCCTGGTTTGTAAAACTATTGTTATCTAAGTCTTCCGCTATTTACTCCGATGTTATTTTGTCAAATGTTAAAGAGATTGTAACTGAATTGTGAGATGATCCTGCGGACATCGGGCACTGATGTAGCCCAGTAGCGGAACCGGTCTTAATCTCTTGGCTGTACGGATCGACTGTCAGTGGTTGACGGTGGTCAGTGGGCCATGGGATTAGGGCCATTACGTTACAGAGTGGTATCGGAGCATCTCACTATGACGTTGCAATTTTTGCGAAAACTTCAAAATGTTTTTAACAAAAAACTAAACTTGACTATTTTAAGTCCAAATTGCTTCTCTCATCTCATCTTGTCTTTAGCAACTAGTAGCAAGACAACTTGTATAAGCCCTATGTACCTTACCTTAGTAGTTGCATTGCCTTGTTCCGTAGGAACGATTCATGCATCATGTCACATTCACTTAAGTCTATAAAAGAGTTCGTTGGGATAGTATGCCTATACCTTTTTCTTGCTAGCCTTTCTCATCTATAACCTCTTATCCAGATATGGCCTTTATCAAGCGGACTGCCCGCAAGTCGACTGGACCAAACGGTGTGCCGCGTCACCAGCTGGCGCCACGCACCGGAGAAGAGACTGGAGAATCCTCCAATGGTCGTCGTTTTCCCCGCCGCACCCGCAAGCAGCTGAAGGAGGAGATCAAGAATCTGAAGGCTGAAATGGAGAACATGGAGCATGACTTCTACCTTTCCCGCATGGAGTTTTATGAGGCACGAGCTTCCTTGGAGCAGGCCAACCGAAACACGGTTCGCGCTATCCAGCAGCGTGATGCAACATGGATCCGAGAGGATGTCACCAGAGCCCAGCTCCATGGACTGCAGCAATACACCGCCCAGATTGAGCAGTACAATGATATGCTTCATGAGGAAGTGCATCAACTGCATGACCAACTCCATCCCTTGGTACCCCCGGTTATGGAAGACCCCGAAGATGGAGTTGTGGAGGAACCTGAAGTGGAACATGAGCCTGATCAGAATGAGGAAGTGGAACCTGCTGAAGATGTCCACGTTGAAGATGAAGATGAGGAGGAAGAGCCTGAGCTTATCATCGAGGATGAGGATGATGACGAAGAGTTGATCTTCATCGATGATGACTAGACTCCTTGTGTCTATACCATCTGCTTACCTAAAGCCTTAAGTCTAGGTTTGGGGCGTTAGTTGGTCTTCTATCTAGTCGAGTTTGTATCTTGTCTTGTACCCTTCCTTTGTCAGTCAGTGGTTATCTGTCGAACCTCTGTATCAGTTATCTACCCTTGCATCAATGAATCTTATCAGCCAGTTTCGTTCAAAACCAATCTTTGTATGCTGAGTTCCGAGTTGCTTATACAGATGCCTGTGAACACCCGTACCGGAGCCGGAGGTGCTGGAGATGACTGTCTCCCAAACCCTCCACCTGTACCAGCTACACTAGCTGACGCCATTGCAGCCTTGGCCGCCGCTGCCAATCTAATGGCTCAAAACCAAGGACAGCAGAATGTTGGAAACCGTGGTCGCCGCAACAACCAAGAGACAACCTATGTGGAATTCACTGAAACCCGACCACCGGTCTTCACAAAGGCCGATGAACCTCTCGAGGCTGACGACTGGTTACGCACCATGGAACAAAAGTTCAGTCTCCTGCTCTGCACAGAGATCCAGAAGCCTCGGTTCGCTTCTCAGCAGCTCCGTGGCCCCGCAAGTGCCTGGTACGCCAACCTGTTGGCTGCCCAGCCTGAAGGTCACCAGCTGACCTGGGAAGAGTTCCGCACCGCTTTCAGAGCACATCACATCCCTTCGGGATTGATGAAAATGAAGTTGGATCAGTTCTTGGCCCTGCAACAGAAAGATTCCACTGTCATGCAGTACGTGGGACAATTCAATCACCTCAGCCAGTATGCCTCCGACTATGTCAACACAGAGGAAAAGAAGAGAGATTGTTTTCTCAGGGGTCTACACCCTAAGATTCGAAGAGGTCTGTCCAACAACCTAAACGGATCCTACCATGACGTCGTTGACCGTGCTGTCGCTTTCGAGGAAAGCAACCGCCAGTATCAGGAAGAGAAGAAGAAGAAGAAGGCTGGGTCTAGCAGTTTCTCCAGCAACCATAAGCGCCCAAGAGTCATCTACCACCCCAGCCACCATCAAAACCGTGCCCCATACCCCCATCAGCAAGTGGTCGTTCGTACCGCAGCCACCACCCATAATGCCAACCAGCAAAGTGCCACTCAGCCGAACGCCCCAGGTGTTCGTGTCACCGCCCCACAAACAGCTTACAACCTTCCATGCTACAACTGTGGCCAAGTTGGTCACTGGGCTCGCGAGTGCCCAAAACCCAAGAAGAATACCCAGTATGCACAGAAAGGCCCTGGAGGATCACAGCAGCAGCAGCACCGTGCACCGCAGCAGCACGTCCAGAAGGGCAAGCTTGTCAGGAAGCACGGGCAAGTCTACTTCACCACCGTCAGTAACATCCCAGAAGGAGAGCCCGTCATGCTCGGTAGGTTCCCTGTTGCCAATCATCCTGCAGTCGTCTTGTTTGATTCTGGTGCATCGCATTCCTTCATCAGTCGCACTTTTGTCATCAAGCATGAGTTGCCCATGGGGAAGTTAAAAGAAAGTTTTTGCATACTTTCGCCTGGAGGACGGATAAATACTAAGGAAGTGGTCCGCAGTATCCCAGTAATGTTGGGGGAACATGTTTTTCCTACCACCATGATAGTACTGCGCGATCAAGAAATAGATGTCATCTTAGGCATGAATTGGATGTGTCAGTATAAAGCCATGATAGACATCTTGAATAGAGTTGTGAGAGTGGATATTCCTAACAGTACCGCCAAACTCCTTCTCCAACTTCCTATGCCTTCAAAACCAGCTACCACACAGCTAAATGCTACCTATGATCAAGGGATCCAGGATATCCCCGTGGTCTGCGAGTTCCCGGAAGTCTTTCCTGAAGACTTACCTGGTCTACCTCCCGACCGTGATGTTGAGTTTGCTATAGAGCTAAAGCCCGGGACTGCTCCTATATCCCATAGAGCTTATCGAATGCCTCCCAGAGAGTTGGCAGAGCTGAAGATCCAATTGCAAGAGCTATTGGATAAGGGTCTCATTCGCCCAAGTTCATCTCCTTGGGGCTGTCCTGCTATCTTTGTGAAGAAGAAGGACAAAAGCCTTCGCCTGTGCGTTGACTATCGCCCACTCAACGAGGTCACCATCAAAAATAAATATCCCTTGCCTCGCATTGATCTTCTGTTTGACCAGTTATCTGGAGCCAGAGTGTTTTCCAAGATCGACCTCAGATCTGGCTATCACCAGATAAAAATTCGTCCCGAAGATATTCCCAAAACAGCTTTCACCACCAGATACGGCCTATATGAGTACTTGGTCATGTCTTTTGGCTTGACCAATGCCCCCGCTCATTTCATGTATCTCATGAACTCTGTGTTCATGCCAGAGCTCGATAAATTTGTAGTCGTGTTCATTGACGACATCCTTGTCTATTCAAGAACTCCTGAAGATCATGCCAAACATCTTCGTGTCGTTCTCTCTCGTCTCAAAGATCACCAGCTGTATGCCAAGTTCAGTAAATGTGAATTCTGGCTAGATCGAATTCAATTCCTTGGTCATGTCCTGTCCGCTGAAGGTGTGTCAGTTGACCCTGGAAAAGTGGCAGATATCTTGGATTGGAAGCCACCTACCACTGTCCGCGAAGTTCGCAGCTTTATGGGAATGGCTGGATACTATCGTCGCTTCATCCCAGATTTCTCCAGAGTTGCCAAGCCTATCACAGAGTTGTTGAAGAATTCCGTGGATTTTGTTTGGTCAACAGCCTGTGAGCAAGCTTTTCAAGCCTTGAAGAAACTGTTGACTACATCACCAGTCCTAGCTCAACCAGATATCGAGAAACCCTTTGATGTATACTGTGATGCATCTGGTATTGGTTTGGGTTGTGTCTTGATGCAAGAAGGTCGAGTGATCGCTTATGCCTCACGGCAGCTTAAGCGACATGAGGAGAATTATCCAACCCATGACCTTGAGTTAGCAGCAGTGGTACATGCTTTGAAGATATGGCGTCATTATCTGTTGGGCAGTGCCTGCAATGTGTACACCGATCATAAGAGTCTGAAGTATATCTTCACTCAAGAAGAGTTGAACATGAGACAGCGAAGATGGCTTGAGTTAATCAAGGATTATGATATCGAAGTACATTACCATCCTGGTAAGGCGAATGTAGTCGCCGATGCCCTCAGTCGCAAGTCATACTGCAACTGTCTGACGACGAAGCCCTATGATCTTTCCTTGTGCCATGAACTTGAAAGGATGGGTATTGAAATGGTACCACAAGGAACTCTGAGTAATGTCAGGATAGAGACCTCTATCAAAGAACAGGTCATTGCTGCACAAAGAGATAACCCTGGAATCAAGCACATCATCGAAAAGGTCCAGACCGGTAAGGCTGATTGTTTCAGGATCGATGATGTAGGAGTTGTTTGGTTCAAGAACCGTCTAGTAGTCCCCAAGGTGCCTGAGTTGAGACGGCTGATCCTTGATGAGGCACACCTGTCTAGGTTTTCCATCCATCCCGGCAGCAACAAGATGTACCAGGATCTAAGGCAGAGATTCTGGTGGACAAAGATGAAGATTGAAATCGCTCGCTATGTCGCTCGCTGTGATACTTGTCAGAAAGTCAAGGCCGTGCACATGAAGCCTGGAGGAGAATTGCAGCCTTTATCTGTACCTGCCTGGAAGTGGGAAGATATCAGCATGGATTTTATTAATGGACTACCCAAAACTAAGAGAGGTTTTGATTCCATTTGGGTAATCGTGGACCGACTCACCAAACAAGCTCACTTTCTGCCAGTCAAGACCATTTACACCGTCCCCACTTATGCCGCCTTATACAAGAACAACATAGTAAAGCTTCATGGCATACCCAAGACCTTTATCTCTGATCGTGGTACTCAGTTTGTCGCAAAGTTCTGGAAAGCGTTCCATACCTCGCTTGGAACCAAGCTCTTACATAGCACAGCTTATCATCCTCAAACAGATGGACAAACTGAGCGAGTCAACCAAGTGTTAGAGGATATGTTGAGAGCATGTGTGCTCACCTTCGCGGATACTTGGGATGACTGTTTGCCCTTGGCAGAGTTCTCATATAATAACAGTTATCAAGAAAGTATCAAAATGGCACCCTTTGAAGCACTGTACGGTCGTCGTTGTCGTACGCCTCTCAGTTGGTCTGAGCCCGGAGAAAGAGAATTCTTTGGAGTTGACCTGGTCAAAGATATGGAAGAGAAAGTCAAGCAGATACAAGAGAATATGAAGATTGCCCAATCTCGACAGAAGAGCTACGCTGACAAGAGACGTCGACCTCTGAAGTTTCAAGTTGGAGATTATGTATATCTCAAGGTCTCACCCACCAAAGGAGTCACTCGTTTTGGAGTCAAAGGAAAGTTAGCACCCCGCTACATTGGTCCGTTTGAGATTTTGGAATGTTGTGGCAAGGTAGCTTACAAGCTAAAGTTGCCCGATCATCTCTCCGCAGTCCACAATGTTTTCCATGTCTCCCAACTCAAGAAGTGTCTCCGAGTACCAGAACACGTCGTGGAAGTTGAAGGTGTCGAGCTAGAGCCTGATCTATCCTACTCAGAATATCCAGTTCGAGTGTTAGATCACAAGGATCGAGTTACTCGAAGAACTACCACAAGGTGGTAAAAAATCCAGTGGAACCAGCACTCTGAAGAAGAAGCTACGTGGGAATCTGAAGACTTCTTGGCAAAGAACTACCCCGACTTTCTCGAATCCCTGTCAATGTAAAGTTTTGTCTTTATCCCTTCTTTGTCCTTTCTTAAGACGCAGAATCTCGGGGCGAGATTTCTTTAAGGGGGGAAGGCTGTAACACCTCTGGTGTTTAAGTATGTAATTAACTTGACATATCATCATTAGCATCATTAATCATCTTGATCATGATTTCATGTGTATGCATTTGCTTAGTGTATCATTTTATGTGAAGTACCTCTATTGCAAAAACCCTAATTAGCCCACTTCTTTCTATAAGGGCAAAATGGTAATTTCATCTCTGTGTTTAGCTTTGTGTAATTCTTGATCCTTTGGTGTCTTGAAGTTCTGTTGTGTTGACCAAAGTTCAAAAATCAGAATTTGATTTGAAATCCCTTTTGCAAAACCCTAAATTTCCAAACCCTGGATTTTATCCCTCTTTTTGTAAGTCAAAAATTATTCAAAATTTGAGGTTGGTCCAAAAAGCAAAGTTGTAGATCTGTCAAAGAGAAACAACTTTGGTATTCACAAGTTTTCAAGTTTCTGTGCAAAATAGTGAGTTATTTCAAATTCATTCAAATCCCAACTTTTGTTCCCTTTTCAGTTTTCAAAATAAGTTCAAAAACTAATGAGTTTCAGGAAAAGTGTATAATAGAAAAGTTGTAGGTTTTGACAAATGGAACAACTTTCATATATAAATATTTTCAAGTTTCAGTTCAAAATCAAAAGTAATTTGGAATTGATTCAAATTTCAAAAGTGTCCCCTTTTCTGTTTTCAAATATTGTTCAAAAACTATTTGGAATTTGAAAATGTTCATATTGACAAAGTTGTAGATCTCTTTTTTCTGAACAACTTTGGTGTTTTGAGTTTTTGTTGCCCAGTTCAAATTTTGGGAGAAATTTGCAAATTTCAGAAACTAGCCAAAAGTCAAACCCTACCACTAGCTCTGTTCCTCTTCTTCCTAGGGTCAGGGGGGGCCCGGCCATGGCGCCCCGCCGGCGTCGCGCGTGCCGCACGCCTGGCTGCTCCCCACGCGCCACCAACCTGTCACCGCTGTCCCCTTGTTCCCTCCGCGCCCGCACGCGAGCGCTGACCCGCGCTCCCGTCCCCTACAGAGCTCTGCGCGTCGCCGCCGCGTGGCCATCGCCGGCTAGCTCACGCCCGAGCCCCGGCTGCACGCCATCACCCCCGCCAGAGCGTAATCGAGTGCGCACGCGTCCGCCGAGCTTATCCACCCCGCCTCGAGCTCTCTACCGGCCCCTGGCCACGGCTATATAAGCCCGCCGGAGCTCCGACCTCCGCACTCGACCCCGCCGCCGTGGCCAGAGCACTCCAAAGCTCCCGCCGCTCAACCACCTAGCCCGAAAGCTTCGCCTTGAGTCCGTGAAGCTTCCCCACCTTCCAATTTCACCTCCCACGTCTCCAGTCGCCCGGCGTAAGGCCGTCGTTCCCATCTCCGGCGGACCACGACGAGCACGGGTCCGTGAAATACTCCCCCTCCGGCCACTGATACCTTCCACTGACCCCGGAGTCGGCTTCCTTGGCTCCGCGCGACCCTAACCAGGCCCTTGCGGCCCCGTGTGTTGCGCAGGGTCGCCGGACCGCCGGAGAGCCGCTGCGGTCATCTTCTTCCCGAGCCCGAGCCTCGAGCACACGTGTCCGTCTTGCCGAGCCCGAGCCTCGAGCACACGTGTCCGTCTTGCCGAGCCCGAGCCTCGAGCACACGTGTCCGTCTTGCCGAGCCCGAGCCTCGAGCACACGTGTCCGTCTCGCCGAGCCCAGGCCTCGGACGGACGCTCACCTTTCCGTCTCGCCCGAGCCCAGGCCTCGGACGGACGTTTGATCTCCGCTTCGCCCGAGCCTTGCGAGGAAGAGCACAGTGCTCTTTTTCCTTTTTGGGAAGTTGTGAATAGTATGGCTTTTTCATCTTTTTGTATGATTTTCTGTATTGCTCTAAAAATTCTGAAAATTTTACAGTACAGTCTTTATGCTGTGTAGTATTTTATAAAAATATGAAACTTAAGTTTTGTGCAAAAATTTGAAAATGAAAAATCTCCCTTTTAATTAATAAATGATGGTTTTGGATTTTTTAGAGAATGATTTATAACTCCAAAATTTATGAGATCACTTTTTGTGAGCTAGTTATGCCATGACAAGTCTCTGGTGAAATTTTGAAGGCATTTGGAACAAGTTGATTTTTGAGCTTAATTTTAATTCTTGAATAGTGACTTTTATTAATTTATCTCTAGATTTAATTGAGCACCTTAATGACCTCCAAAAATTATGAAATTTGTTTTGTCATATACTTGTACCATAATGAACTTATGAGATTAATTTGGTAAATTTTGGAGCACCTTCATAAAATGACCTTTTTGAAATAATTAAGAAAAATAGAAAAGGTGATTAGGGTTAGCGTTGAATGCCCTGTGATGTGACTTTTGGATTGCTTGATGTTCATAGACCCCTACCCTTGGTCTATGATGTTTGTGATGCTATGTTTAGATGATGCTTAGGATAATTTATGATAAGGTCTAGTTTGATCAATATTGCTTAAGGAAGAAATGGTTACCTTTTATGCTCAACCTAGATTTCGTTTATGCCTTGCCTAAGAGTAATCTAGAATCAGTGGTATTGTTTTGCACCGTAAGTCCATATCATCATTCTCATGAGCATTCATCATTGCATCCGTATAGTTGACGAAGAAGGACCTGAAGTCGAGGTAGCCACCGAAGGATCTGTCCCCGAGGCGACCCCGAGTTCCGACACCTACTCCAACCCCGAGTCCGTTCTTTTTGCCATCCAAGGCAAGCCCCGGTGCATTTAAACCCTTCCTTGCTTTTATAAAGTTTTTCTTAAATGTTTTATTTAAACTATTGCATTAGGTTGATAGGAGTTGAGTGAAATCCTATCTGATGCATTATCGACCTTGACCAATGATACACCCGATACCTGCTTTTCCAAAACTATTTGCAAAATGCTTAGCAATGCTATATGATAGTTTTGCAATAAAAATGCCAATTTCAAAAGTGTGATCACTTTAAGAATATTTATGGGAATTTCTGGTTTACTCCCACTATTGGCTAAGTATCTGATCCGTATTTAGTCAATGGGAAGGAGAGGTTGTCCTTGCGTACGGTGCCGTCATGTCGTAGTCCGGGACTCGACAGTTGACACCGACCGGGACGGGTTGAAAAACTGACAGGACTGTTGCGCTTGGGTGAGATATAACCAAGGCACAGTTGCTGGCTGGAAAATTAGGGACCATCCGTATGGGGGCCTGCTGGGCAGGACTTGCAACTATTCACATACTACGGAAAGCTCTGGCTCCGAGAAATCCATTATTGGACCGACAACCGCGCACTGGGAGTGGAGAGATGGCGGAAGTAGCATGTACCCACGTGGGTTAGAGTCCCGGATTGGAGTGGTGTACTGTACTTCCGGGTGGCGTAGGACCGGGCCCAATAATGGAGGAATCGTGGAAGACGAGTTGGCATATGCAAGCTTGGGTGCTACATATGCAGTGTGGATAGGGATCCTCAGCTGAGTATTATTTATCCGGATTAACGTTGCTCCTCGGTTATGGAGACTTGTTCCATTGACTCTCAACGGAGAGTGGTTCTCAACTAGGAATGTTTTGAAATATAAAATGAATCATGAATGATGAAGAATTGAGGAATACTGAATTTTTCAAAATAAAATAGGATTTACAAAAATGCTTTTCTGCAAAATACTTGATCTTGCTTAAGCCTTACCTTGACTACCCTAAGCCTTCATTCCTGAGTCTTCTCCCTTTTTCTTTAGTCGGGTAAGTCTTGTTGAGTACCTTTGTACTCAGGGTTTTATTACCCATGTTGCAGGTATGGCAGATTCATCAGTATGCCTTGGACCCTGCTGTGTGACCGTTGTTCAGGAGGAGGCCGATGAGGCCGATGAGTGATTATTCACCCTTGGGCTGGGTGATGTATCTTTACCTTTAGTTGTTGTCATATGCTACTCTGCCAACTCTATCCATTTGAACTATGGTCTGTAATAACTTCATCTAAATTTTATGTTGAACCCTGGTTTGTAAAACTATTGTTATCTAAGTCTTCCGCTATTTACTCCGATGTTATTTTGTCAAATGTTAAAGAGATTGTAACTGAATTGTGAGATGATCCTGCGGACATCGGGCACTGATGTAGCCCAGTAGCGGAACCGGTCTTAATCTCTTGGCTGTACGGATCGACTGTCAGTGGTTGACGGTGGTCAGTGGGCCATGGGATTAGGGCCGTTACGTTACAGGCACCATCTGGCTTTGTACGACATCTATCGTTGGTACCACCACACCAGCCTGGCGAAACATCTGCGACCTCAACACAACCATTGAGGGGTCATTGCTCGTGAACGCCTCTGAAATCTTTCCCATAACAAACTCCTTCATAGCCTCATCACGGCCTTGTTGGACAAGACTGTCCTTGTATGCTTGCCTAGTCCTAGAGGTTGCATCGGATCCCCAGGACTCCACTGTTTTCTAGCTCTTTCTCGATGATATGCCACGGACACGGCCATGGTGCTCTAGGTTCCCCAGTGCCTCAGTGAGTTGGTCCTTCTCTCTGCGGGGGTTGAACGACCCACTTTGCTCGGCCGCAACGGCCGCTAGGATCTTCTTCTCTGCCTCCTCATTTTGCGGTTCGTTGAACTTGGTCTTCCCGTCCTTCAGTACTTTTGGCCTACGGACTTTTAGGTAGTCATGTGCCCTCTCATCAAGGCCCATGTACTCATCCGGTTGTCCGGCCTCGGTTGCGATCCTTTCTTCCTCCCGCCATTTTGGCTTCTTAGCGGCATACCCTGTCATGCCTAGGTGGTGGTGGTGCACGTTCCTCTTCACGAGCTGAGAGAACTTCTCGCTCTTTGCTTTTGCTTCTTCACTTTTTTATGTGCCACAAAGTCTTCCCAAACATCTGAGGTGAGGAAATTGTAGCGCTCTAAACCACTCTTTCCTTTTTTGACAAAATCATTATTTAGTATCCACCTAAACTGGCGATGAGCTTTGGCTGTAATGTGTAATGCCTGGGCCTTGCACTTTGCTACATCATAGCCCTCAGGATAAGAGAATCAGGTCAGCAGCTCATCCCAAACATATGTCTTCAAGTGGTCTGGGACTGACTTCCAATCACTGTATGTGATAGGCACCTTCTCTCTGACTATACAAGAGCATTGGTTCCTGAAGGTGCCAAGGACAGTCATTGGCTGTAAGGGTTCTCCCTGTGCGCCAACTTGGTATATGGCATGCACATCATCATTCACCTTGTGCCTGCCGTGTTGGCCTCTTCTCCTCTTTGGCTTTTTACCTTTTGTCGAAGAAGTTGTCGTTGAGGGAGCTGGTGGTTCCTCCACCCTTTCTTCCTCATCTCGGAACTCCAAACGACGAGGCACCACCAGTATCTATTAAGAACTCACATTAAACTATTTCCAGGAGGCCCTCAAATGTTGTGTTAATCAAAGACAAGCTTTGTTGCAAGTACATACCTCTAGCCTTGTTTGTTCAACATTGTCGTTCGGGGAGTGCTCTAGTGCTTCCTGATATGGTCCTTGTACTTCACACATCGGATCATAATCAGGATCATCATCTTCCGCTCCAGGAGGTTTCTTTGGAGGCGGCGGTGTTATCGACACACTCAAGAATGAAGTTGACTCTGAGTCGTCAGACGTGTCCGAGCTATTGACGGGGGTAGGTTCACGCCATTCTCCGATATCGTTCGCCATTGCAAGCCATATGATTAGATTTATATGCATATTTCATAATTGTAAACAAAATGAAATCATTATATTCATCTCGGAACTCCATTTACATACTTCCAATTACATAATGTTGTTAGTCAAGATACAAAAGTTTGATAAAGAAAATTACATAATTGATGGATCATAAAAAAGTTTCAAGTATAAAATTGGCTCAGGTTAGCCCCACTGTCATCACATCGCTTCTAAACTGGTTGCTTGTATCCAAGCCATCCTAGTTTAGGAGCTTACAAGTATAGGGGACATTTGATCATCATAGCCGCTGCCTCAGCATAAAAGAGTACACATCATTGCATATGCCACTGCCTCAACACATCTTTAAAAGGAGTAGGAGTAGAGTAGAGTAGAGTAGTAGTAGAGTAGATCAGTAGTAGAGGATAGGAGAGCAAGATACAATGAAAATTTGCCTCAGATTGTATTGCCATTTCAAAAATCATTGGACTTGGAGCTAAAGGATGTTTGATATAGATTATAGAGATACAACATCATGACAGCCATGGAACCGTGAGACTCGTCCAGCCCAGCCATCAGGCCATCCTGTATGAACGGTAGTTTGTTGGGCATGGACGTGTCCCACGGCTTGATGGTAATCATGAAAACCATAAGAGGAGTTACAATGGTCCAGAACCTCACAAGTCCAAGATCATAACCAATAACTACTAAATCCATCAAAAAAGTGGCAATGCATTCATCATAGGCAGAAAGCAATTTCAAAGCAATTCGAAAGCAAATGAACAAGTTCATGACACCCAAATTTAGTAAGCATCACTGGTGGCATATAAGTAGTAGCAGTTGAACTTGTCTAATTAATTATTACATCAAGATAACAGTGCAACCTCATCCACTTGGCCACAACCAAAGCAACTAACAACACCTGAACATTTTTTCCACATCACAGTCCAACAAGATGGACTGCCTGCCACTCCAACCTGATAGGAAGGTAAGGTAGGGTTAGGTGAAGTAGGAATTGAGTTGATTCTTGAGTTGAAAGCCTCTAGAGCTGCAGAAGCTTCCTCAAAAGACTTGTACTTTTTATGCACAGCTCCCTTAACTTTGAGAACATACTGACTGCACTCAGCCCAGCTGGTGTAAATACCTGGCTTGGTGCCCTCAAAAACAACATACCAAGCAGGCATCCTTCTGCATTTGTAGTTGAGCAGTATAAGAGCACAACATAGAAGAAAGAATAGAGGAGAGGGAAGTAGAGGAAGGATAGGAGAGCAAGATACAATGAAAATTTGCCTCAGATTGTATTGCCATTTCAAAAATCATTGGACTTGGAGCTAAAGGATGTTTCATATAGATTATAGAGATATAACATCATGACAGCCATGGAACCATGTGACTCGTCCAGCCAAGCCACTGAACTTGTTTCATATAGCTAGGCATGGACGTATCACATGGCTTGATGACAATCATGAAAACCATAAGAGGAGTTACAATGGTCCAGTACCTCACAAGTCCAAGATCATAACCAACAACCGCTGAATCCATCAAAAAGTGGCAATGCATTCATCATAGGCAGAAAGCAATTAAATTAGGCCTCAGATTATAAACATTCATTGGTGGTTGCCTTGCAATTCGAAAGCAAATAAACAAGTTGAACATAGAAGAGAGAAGAGAGGAGAGGGAAGCAGAGGAGAGGATAGGAGAGGAAGATACAATGAAAATTTGCCTCAGATTGTATTGCCATTTCAAAAATCATTGGACTTGGAGCTAAAGGATGTTTCATATAGATTATAGAGATACAACATCATGACAGCCATGGAACCGTGAGAGCCGTCCAGCCTAGCCAACTGAACTTGTTTCATATAGCTTGGCATGGACGTCTCCCACGGCTTGATGCCAATCATGAAAACCAATTCAGAGTTAACCACAGGATAGGCAACCACCTCCTAAAATCAAGTTTCTTCATTGGCCATCAAAAAATTTAGTAAGCATCACTGGTGGCATATAAGTAGCAAACAAAGGCCTCAGCACTAGTGGCAAATAAGTAGAAGAAGTGTCAGACAAGTTCATGGGATCTATGTAACCATGGGACACATCCATCCCAGCCATCAGGGAGGTAAGCCTACACCAGTTGCTTGGGAATGGATGTCAGCCACGGTTAAATAGGACACATGACAACAACAAAGACTAATGTGTGTAAAAGAATGGTGCCACCTCAGAATTGGAAAGATTGCATGATAGGCCAAGGAGAACCCTCAAATGGTATTGAGAAAACTCATGAAATAAAAAAGTCTCCAATCATCATTGCAAGCACTGTGGTAGTAGAAGTAGAGTAGAGTAGAGTAGAGTTGAGTAGAGTAGAGTAGAGTAGAGTAGAGTAGAGTAGAGTAGAGTAGTAAGGTAATAGTAGTAGGAGTAGAGTAGAGTAGTAGTAGAGTAGATCAGTAGTAGGGTAGTAGTAGAATTAGGAGTATAGTAGTAGCAGTAGTAGGCTAGTAGTAATAGTACCACAACCACTGTGGTAGTAGTAGCAACCAAACTGAGCCCCCAAAATACTCTTATGTCCCAAACAAAGGCCTCAGCACAAGCCAACAAACTTTGAGCTATTTAGTAAGCATCACTGGTGGCAAATAAGTAGAAGAGGTGTCAAACAATTTCATGGGAGCTATGTAACCGTGGGATACATCCATCCCAGCCATCAGGGAGGTTAGCCTACACCAGTTGCTTGGGAATGGATGTGTCCCACGATTAAATAGGACACATGACAACAACAAAGACTCATATGTGTAAAAAAATGGTGCCACCTCAGAATTGCAAAGATTGCATCATAGGCCAAGGACATCCCAATTTATCTCAAATTCTCCTCAAATTTATCCCAATTTATCAAAAATGACAACAAATCAAGATAGAGTCTTGGCAGTGGCATCTGCTCAGTTGAATCAAACAAATTGAGCTCGCATTTTGGCATCATAGGCAGCAATACGAACTTAGGAAACAAAAATTAGAGGGGCTCAATGGAGGAAGAAACCGAGTTTCAACAAACAGTCGTTGTCGGAGTGCCAGCGAACGGTGGTGACGCTAGGGTTCGTGGGCGGGGGCCCTCGCAGACCTCGGCAGTGGGGACCAGCAGGGACGGGAGCCAAGGAGGTGCACGTGGCCGGGCGTCGAGGAGGCGGAGCCGGGCACCGGGGAGGCCGAGATGGGCGGTGAGGACAGCGGGGTCCAAGCCCACCGAGGAGGCGGGGACAGGAACCGAGGCCGCCGAGGAGGACGACGAGGAGGGAACAGGCACCGAGGAGGCCGAGGAGCCACGGACGGGAACCAAGGCCCCCGAGGAGGCGGCGCTGTGGGGACGGTGGCGGCACCGAGGGTGGTGCGGCATCGAGGAGACGGCGTCGAGGGCTGTCAGTGTCGCGGATGTGGGGACGGGCGCCGAGGAGGTCCAGATGGGCACCAGGGGCGCTACCGGTGTCGGGGATGGACGGAAGAGCACTCACAGATCTCGGTGGCGATGGCGCGGCGCGGCAGCCCTTCGGGGAGAGAGGAGTGGAGAGCAAGGCGAGTAAGGGCTCGGAGGCATGGCTGGCTAGGTTATATAGCCAGCCAGTAACCGAGGCGGGCAAATAAGGGTGCCCGCCTCGGTTAATATTAACTGAGGCGGGCAAATAAGGGCGCCCGCCTCGGTTAAGAAGTAGTAGTAGTAGTAGTAGTAGTAGTAGTAGTAGTAGTAGTAGTAGTAGTAGTAGTAGTAGTAGTAGTAGTAGTAGTAGTAGTAGTAGTAGTAGTAGTAGTAGTAGTAGTAGTAGTAGTAGTAGTAGTAGTAGTAGTAGTAGTAGTAGTAGTAGTAGTAGCAGTAGTAGTAGTAGTAGAGTAGAAGAATCAGTGTAGTGATCGAACGAAATACACACAAAAGAGTTCGGATCTCTCCAAATGAGTTCCATTAATTATAATAATAACTTCTCATTAATTTAGTCATTGCCTGCATTATTACATATATGTGTGACATACATTTCATTTCGTTGTAGGCGCTTTCACAGTAAATTTCTCTCCGTCTTTGCGAGCCCATGGCATCATCTTTGTCTTGTTGAAACGGGCCTCGATGGCCTTGATCTTACATGGATGATCTGTAAAGAGCCCGAGCTCTGCATAGTTGTTGTATTCTTTGGGACTCTAGACCCCGTCAGCTCCCATGATCCTCTGCTTACCTGAAACAACCACATGTCATCTCTTGCTGTCATTGGGCATCAGATAGTAGGCTACTTGCGCAACGGGACTAGCTAGTACCCACTGGTCATCTTTGTAGCCGACGCTATGGAGCTCAACGGTTGTTAGTCCATAATCGTCCACGTCAATTCCTTTCGGCCTGACCCACTGGCAACGGAACACAGGTATTTGTAGGTCAATACCATAGTTAAGTTCCCATATCTCTTCAACTTGCCCATAGTATGTCCTGCTTAGCCCCGTCGACTCATCGATGCCCTCATATCGAACACCACTATTTTGGGACGCACTCTTCTTGTCCTTCTCTTTTGTGTGAAACCTATATCCATTGATGTCATATCCTTGCCATGTGGTAATTTGGGTGAATCGGCCAGATGCAAGCCTCGCAATGGTCTCGTCATCATCATCAGATCCTCCATGCGGTATGTCGGGATGTTGCTTCAGCCATGTCGTGAACCTTTTCTTGTGTTGTTTCTGGACCCATACCTCCGTGCAAGATCCATCATGAGCGGCGCGGATCACTTCCAGGTGCTTTTCAACATAGGGATCCATGACCACTAATTGATGAAGCACGTTGTGATGAGCTTGTTGCACTGTTTCGTTCTCTATATCTGTGCGTACTTTTTTCCCTGGTCACCCAATTCCTGAGGTTCTACCTTCATGCCAATGGACGGGCAACCCAATCGCTCTTCCATCTCGAATGTATTTCGTGCAGCAGTTCACAGCCTCTTCAGTTGTGTATGCCTCGATCATAGAACCTTCTGGGTGAGCACGGTTAAGAACATATCTGTTGAGGGTCGACATGAACCGCTCGTACGTCCACATTTGGTGCAGGTACACGGGCCCAAGTTGTTCTATCTGATCAACCATGTGCATCATTAGGTGTGGCATAATATCAAAGAAAGATGGTGGAAAGCACATCTCTAGCTGGCAAAGAGTCTCCGCGATGAACTATTTTAGTACTGGTAGCTCAGCTACATCAATGACCTTATGGGTGATGCGGTTAAAGAAGTATGACATTCGTGTGATCACCATCTTTACGTACTCTGGACCGATAGCCCTAATCACAATTGGAAGGAACACCATTAGCATGATGTGGCAGTCGTGTGAGTTGTAGTTGGTCATTGTGAGGTCTTTCATTGATACCAGACTCTTGATGTTGGAAGAGAAACCGGTCGGCACCTCGACACCCTTTAGCCAATTGCACACTGCCCTCTTCTCATCTTTCGTTAGGTTGTAGGCCGCTCCGGGTATTTCATCTTTACCGTTTAGTGGTGGTTCCGGGTGAAGGTCTGGTCGGATGCCTTGGTTAACAAGATCCATCCGTGACTTGAGACCATCCTTTGTCTTTCCCTTCATGGCTAGCAGCACGCCGATTGTGCTTTCAAAAACATTCTTCTCCAGGTGCATGCAATCGATGGCATGGGGTGTTTGCAGCTCCTTCCAGTATGATAGGTACTTGAAGAAACATGACTTCTTCTTGAATGGGACGACGACAAGCGGATCCTCCAACTTATCTTGCTTCCTCTTTCTTTTTTTTGGCACCCTCCGGATCCTATTTTTTTTCTTCTCCCCGAACTCGACCTCCATCTCCTTCACCATGTCCCACACCTTTTCACCATACCTTGTCTACGGCGGTTCGTCACGTTGGTCCTCGTCCTTGTTGTCAAAGTACTTATTCATCACAGCTTGCCGGTACCTGTGACTTCTGACAAGGAATCGTCTGTGCCGCATGTACACCATCTTGCATGATCCTTTGAGGTAGACATAGCAGGTACCATCGATGCAAACTGCATAACCGCTCTTTCCTTTTATCTGCCCTGAAAGTGAAAAGAGCCCAGGGTAATCGGTGATGGTCACAAAAATGATGGCTTTTAGAGTAAACTCCTTTCTTAGCGATGCGTCCATCATCTTAACCCCTTCATCCCATAGTTTCTTCATATCCTCCATGAGCGGATCCAGGAACACATCTATATCGTTCCCAGGCTGCTTTGGGCCTGAAATAATCATGGTCATTATAAGATACCTGCGTTTCTGACACAGCCATGGAGGTAGGTTATAGATGGTAAGAATTATTGGCCAAGTGCTATGTGAGCTACTTAGGTCCCCGAACGGATTCATTCCGTCCGTACTCAGCACAAACCTCACGTTTTGTGCCTCTTTTCCAAACTCTGGGAATGTCGTGTCGAAATGCTTCCACTGCTGGGCATCAGAAGGGTGTCGTAGTTTGCCATCGTCCTTGGTGCGATCACCAGAAGCATGCCACGACATCAGCTGGGCATCCTCAGGGTTCCCAAAAATACACCGCAAGCGATCGATCACGGGCAGGTACCACATCGATAGGGCATGACTTTTCCTCTACGTGTAACTAGCTTCTTCGTCATCATTTGTTGCATCTGCGCAACAACCGACACTCTTGTTGTTTGCCTTCTTCTTTGGCCCACCTGAGACTACCTCATCATTCGCATCTGCGCGACAGCCGGCATTCTTCTTGTATCGACTCACGCCACAGTGCGGACAACTCACCAAGCTCTCATACTGGCCACGATACAAGATGCAATGGTTAGGGCAGGCGTCAAACTTTCTAAGATTCATTGACATTGGCCGGATAAGGTTCTTCGCTCGATACGTATTAGCGGGCACCTTGTTAGGCGTTGGGTATGTGGTACCAAGGATACTTAAGAGCTCATTGAAGCTAGTGTCTGACCAGCCATGTCGAGCCTTCAACATGAGCATCTGGAGGTTAAAACACAATGCCTTCCACTCCTTCAGACAGTTCTCATATAGCGGATCAATTGCCGCCTGCTTCATCTCTCTAAAATTCTCAAGCCACCTAGGGCTCCCAAATAGAATGTCGTCCTCATCAAGGTTGTTAGCAATTTTCTCAAAAAGCTCAACATCCTCAGGCTCCATCGCACGAACCCTCTCAACATCATCTGCATCATCCCTGCCATCAGCCATGTCTTGCACTAAATTGTCCATGGTGAGGTAATCACGAACATTATCACCGGTAGCTGGCGGTTCTTGGTCTCCTCCATCGTGGTTTGCATTTGCCATCATCGTCATTGACGAGCTATCTCCGGATACAGTGATACTAACATCTGTTTCACCGTGAAACCTCTAGACTGTGTAATCTGGAACAAAACCATACCTGATCAAATGAGACTGCACAACACTGTCTTCATGCAATAGAAGGTTCTTGCATTTTGAACACGGACAGATGATACGTCGTCCCTGTGGATTCACACTTTGACTGTGTTTCCGAGCAGTGACAATAAACTTTTTAACATGGCCTAGGAATGCCAAATCTAATCTTGATGACCGGTACATCCACTCGGACCTCTCCAAAAGACATACAAAGGCAGATTAAAGAAAATTAATTCTAGATCTAGATCTAGATCTAGATCTAGAGAGCACCCAAATCTAAGAAGACAAGAGCAAATTAAAAGAGAGAGGTTTAGAGTCAAACATATAATCACCTGCGGTCAACAATTTGGCACAATTAAACTGTAAAACTTCCCCCACCAAAAATAGATATTTTTGAGGGTTTGGGACCTCAAAACCTGTCAACAATGGTGGAGAAGTCGTGAGGAAGGGGAAGGTGGGGCGGCGGCGCTGTGCATTTATAGGCACAGAATAACCAAGGCGGGCAAATAACAAAAGCCCGCCTCGGTTAACACCCATTAACCGAGGCGGGCGATTTAAAGAAACCGCCTTGGTTAATACATTAACCGAGGCGGGCAACTTAAAGCAACCGCCTCGGTTAATAGGTGTTAACCGAGGCGGTTGACTTCCATTGCCCGCCTCGGTTAATATATTAACTGAGGCGTTCGAAGTTGCCCGCCTCGGTTAAATATTAACCAAGGCGGGCGCCCTTTGCCCGCCTCGGACATCTATAGGGTGGTGTCTCGGTTAATCAAACGTGTAGTAGTGTTAGCCCCCCTTTTAGATCTAGTTTCATGTAGGAGAGAGAAAACTGGTATTTGTTTCTCTAAGTTCATCATGGATGCATTAATTTTATTTGTCGTCGTTATTAATTCTGTCCCTAGATTTAACATAAATATAATAAATTATTATTTTTTCTAATAATTCATCTTTGTTTTGTGATTCATGATGTGTGTAATTAATTAAGGATCGCAAGTACGATGGACCGGTCGGAATGGATGTATAAGATCAATAGGGTACTTGATGTGCGGTATATCGTTGAAGTGAGAAAGTTTATTGCCGCTGCGAAAGCTGACCATGAGAGATCGAACCAGACGACAATCATATGTCCATGTCATCATTGCAAGAATCTGACCGCCTTCAAAGACGAAGGCACAGTGCAATCTCATTTGATTCGTTTTGGTTTCATGGATGATTACACAGTGTGGACTCATCACGGCGAGAGATTCGATCCGAGTGTCGAGGCGACATCTGGAGTAAGCTCAGCGTCGACGACGACGGTGAACCAAGATCCTGGAGCGCACGTCTCATCAGCAACAGTAGCGCCTGCCTTCAATGACAGTAGTGCTTGTGACCACATCGCTGTGGAGGATGTACTCCAGGATATGACAGATGATGGTGGTGGAGATGTTGAGGACACTACGGTGTAGGACCCTGCGGATGTGCAGCTGTTTCAGGATTTACTCAACCACATCAATGAAGATGACGTCGTGTATGGCTCCCCGAAGTGGCTGGAAAATTTCAGAGAGATGAAGCAGGCATCACTTGATCCTTTATATAAGGACGGCGAGGAATGTCCGAAGGATTGCACGGTGCTCCGTTTCAACCTCCACATGTTGATGATGAAGGCTTGGCATGGGTGGTCAGACAGAAGCTTTGATGAGCTGTTAGGTTACCTTGCTAAAACATTCTCGATGAGTAACAAGATTCCGGCAAATACGTATCAGGCGAAGAAGCTTATCCGGCCAGTGGCAATGAATCTTAGAAAGTTTGATGCCTGCCCTAACCACTGCATCCTCTATCGGGGCACAAAGTATGAGAATTCGACGAGTTGTCCGCACTGTGGCGCCAGTCGCTACAAGAGAAATGCTGGCTGTCGCATGGATGCAGACGACGATGAGGCCTTGCGAGGTGGTCAGAGGAAGAAGAAGAAGGGTGTCAAGAAGAGCAGTGTTGCAGCCAATCGCATCTCAGCTCATCAGCAGTACGAGGAAGAAGAGGGTTACACGTTGAGGAGAAGTCTGGCACTGTCAGTGTGGTACAAGCCAGTGATCGACCGCCTCCGTGCGCTATTTGGGAACCCAGAGGACGTGAAGCTCATGTCCTGGCATGCATCAGCTGACCGCTTGAAGGACGATGGCATGCTGCGGCACCCCTCCGATGGCTAGTAGTGGAAAGATTTCGACAAGGCCTACCCGCAATTTGGCAAAGATCCCAGGAACATTCGGTTCACGCTGAGCACCGATGGGATGAATCCATTCGGTGAGCTGAGCAGCTCCCACAGCACCTGGCCGGTCGTACTGACCATATACAACCTACCTCCCCATTTGTGTCAGAGGCGCAGGTATCTTCTATTGACCATGCTTATCTCGGGACTGAAGCAGCCCGACAACGATATCGATGTTTTCCTCGAGCCGGTAATGGAGGAAATGAAGGAGCTATTTGATGTTGGGGTCGAGATGGTGGATGCGTCCCTCAAGGAGAAGTTCACCCTAAAAGCCATCATCTTTGTCACCATCACTGACTACCCCGGCCTCTTCTCACTGTCGCGGCAGATCAAAGGGAAGACCGGCTGCGTAATGTGCATCAACGAGACATGCTACACTTACCTCAAGGGATCGAACAAGATGGTCTACATGAGGCACAGGCGGTTCCTTCCGAAAAGGCATAGATATAGAAGAAGTGTCATGAATCAATTGTTCGATGATCAGGGTGAGCCACAGGGTGAACCACCGGCGCATACTAGTTGGGTGCCAAAGGTGTATGAGATGGTGAAGGATATTGATCAGATCGAGTATGGGAAGAAGAAGAAGAAGCCACCAGAGGAGGGGACAAAACAAACGAGGAAGTGAAAGCGAGACACGACGGAGGAAGCGTCGCAGGTCCCCTCTATTCCTTTCAAGAAGAGGTCGATTTTCTTCGAGTACCTGTCATATTGGAAGACACTGAAAACACCCCATGCCATCGACTGTATGCATCTCGAGAAGAACGTCTTTGATAGCACGATTGGTGTCCAGTTAGACATCCCAGGAAAGACGAAGGATGGTCTGAAGTCACGGACGAATCTTCTCAACCAGGGCATCAGGCAGGACCTTCACCCTGGATCACCTTATAATGGTAAAGTCGATCTTCCAGGTGCGGCCTACAACCTAAGGCATGGCGAGAAGACTGCTATGCTCAACCTTCTTAAGGGTATCAAGGTGTTGACTGGTTTCTCTTCCAACATTAAGAGCCTCGTTTCCTTGAAAGACCTCACATTGAATGGCTACAACGCACATGACTGCCACATCATGTTGACGGTGTTCCTTCCAATTGTGATAAGGGTTATCGGTCCAGAGTACGTGAAGATGGTGGTCACTCGGATATCATACTTCTTTAACCGCATCACGCAGAAGGTCATCGGTAAGGCTGACCTCCCTGCCCTTAAGGACTTCATCACGGAGACCATTTGCCAGCTTGAGATGTGCTTTCCCCCATCATATTTTGATATTATGGTACACCTAATGATGCACATGGTGGATCAGATCGAGCAACTAGGCCCCATGTACCTACACAAGATGTGGACGTACGAGCGGTTCATGTCCAGCCTCAATAGATATGTTCATAACCATGCTCACCCGGAGGGCTCTATGATCGAGGCATACACAACCGAAGAGGCAATGAACCGGTGTATGAGGTACATAAAAGATGGGAGGGCGATTGGGTTGCCTGTCCATCAGTATGAGGTTAGAACCGCGGGCATGGGGTGCACGGGCTGAAAAGTTCGCACGGATATACCATACAAGGAGATTGAACAACCTCATGACAACATCCTTCATCAGTTGGTGAGCATGGAGAAATATGTCGAGAGGCACATAGAAGAGATTCGCGCCGCTAATGACGGACAACGCACAGAGGCATGGGTCCAGAATGAGCACATGAACAGTTTCATAGATTGGCTCAAAGAGCCACACGTACCCCTAGAAAGATGCCCTGATGATGAAGATACGGAGACCGTGCAGAAGCTTCTGCAAGGCCCGTGAAGCCAAATCACGACGTGGCAAGGGTACTGTAACACTCTGGTGTTAAGCAAACTAAAACCTGACATGTCATCATATGCATTAGCATTTCACTTGAGTTGATAACCCAATTTTGCATTCACTAAAAACAAGTTTATTCTTTATGCTTGTGTTTAGTGGTAAGGAGTGTTTAAGTTGAAACCCTAGTTTATGTTTTCTTTGTGGTGTATAATGCTTTTATGTTATATAAGGGTATTATGGTAATTTCTAATATAGTAATGAATTTTTGACCACATCTTGGTAATATGTCTCAAAGGTGTATTTGGAACATGTTACAAGTCACCATTGAGGTATAATTCAAATTTTGGTTGGAATTCATTTAAGTAATGTTATTAATTCAAAAATCCTATTTTATCCACTTTAATAGCAATCAAAATCTAAAAATAAATTGAGTATGCTTCAAAAGGCAAAGTTGCTCCATTTTTGATAAGGATCAACTTTGATGTATAAAGTTTTCCAAGTTTTCATACGAAATCTAAAGCAATTGTGAAAATACCCTTTTGCCCTAATTGTCCCCTTTTGATTTGCAAACTCTAATTCAAAATCTGAGCATATTCTGCATATGTTGCAAAAATAAAAGATGTTCAGTATTGAATTCTGAGCATTTGATATTTTAACATATTTTCAACTTATATTCAAAAATTTGAAGTAATTTCATATAAACCGAAAGGGTATAAAGGAGAAGGGGGGGATAAGTTTCTTTTCCCTGTTCATGGCGGTGGAGGCCGATCTTTGATCGGTGTTGCCGGCGCGATAGGCATCAATCTCTCCCGAAAGAGCTTGCAACCGTGTTCATGGCGATGTCAAGCAGCTGCTGGCGCTCTCCCTCGCGTCGTGGCGTCTCCTCCTGCGCTCGCCATCGCCGTCTTGCCACCTAGGGCACCGACGGACTCACCTCCATCCAAATCCAAATTCACCGCACACCAAGCATCCTCATCCAATTTGACCGCGACTATAACTCCCTTACCTCCTTGCGCATCTCCAGAGCCCATCCCTTTAACCTCTACTGCCTCAGAGAGCTCGAGCTCGCCATTTTTCTTCCCGTCGGGCAAAAACGCCGCCGAACTCGACCTCACCGTGGTCAGCCCAACCGGGCACTCCTCTACGCTCCCTGTCTTGTGTTTCTGTTTCGCCTTGACCCCAGATTGCTCATCGGCTCGGTGGTTTTCCATTTGATGCTCAGGTCTCGCCGGAACATCGCTTGCTTCGCCGGAGTTCGCCGCTGCAAGCCACTGCTCCGTGGACCTTGACTTTTCGTTCATCCTCCGCTTAAAACAACTACGTGGCCAGCATCAGGGTGAGCTACTGAAGCTTCCTAGCCCCTCCGTTCTACTGCTACCGGCCTGAGTTCGCCAGAACAGCTCCGCCGCGGTTCGGTCCGCCGCCGTGCGTGGCCAGACCTCCCTAGAGTGGTAGAGTTTAGGGTTAGAAGCTCTATCGGCCGCGGGTGACTCGCCGGTGCTGGTGCTCGCGTCCGTTAGGTCTCTACTGGCCGGAGATGGCCGGCGTAAGGCTCGCCGGCGCTCGGTGCGCAGCCGTCCGTTCGGGCCAGGGTCGGGGACCTCCCGTTTGCGAAGACGATAAATGTCAGGGTGTTGGTTGGAAAGTCCGTGACTCAGGTGAATAGCGCCATGGACTGCGGGTTAGTTTCATTTAAGCCGAAGGGCTTTTCTGCATAAGTGCCAGAGCGCGCGGGCGGGAGCCAGGCTGGGCCACTTTCGCGTGCGCTAGGCCGCGCCGGACTGGGCCAAAAGCCCAGTTTGGGCTAGTTTGAAGTTTTTCTTTTTCCAGTTTTATGCACAGTAGCTAGTTTTGTTCTTTTTGCTATAATTTTTCTATAGCTCTGTTATTTGTGAAATTTGACATGTAAGATGATAGCATGTCTGTGCTAATATAAAAATAATAAAACTTGTGTTTTGAGTAATTTTATTATGACAATTAAATCTACACTTTAATTAATAAATGCAACTTTGATGAATTATGAGATTTTCTGTGTTTCTCCAAAAATCATGAAATTTGACATGTGAGTTTATGTCACTGATATCTATCTTCATGATTAATTTCAGCTCTATTTGAATAAGTATGATTTGT
This sequence comes from Coix lacryma-jobi var. lacryma-jobi, assembly GCA_009763385.1. Taxonomy (NCBI): domain Eukaryota; kingdom Viridiplantae; phylum Streptophyta; class Magnoliopsida; order Poales; family Poaceae; genus Coix; species Coix lacryma-jobi. The sequence goes on from CM019831.1 coordinate 47,387,691, forward strand.
GTATAAATAAAGGACTAATTAAAATGGTTTATAGAATAAAAAGAAATAGTTAATTACTTTAGGTTTGTGTGAATTTTTGGATTTGTTTGACAACCAGGGTAACATTAGCATGATTTGCTCCCTGGTTATGGATTCCTTTATGCTAATTACCTTTTGTTGCTTGTTAGTTACCTAACCTTGCTTAATAGAGATAATAAAATTTGCTTAGTAATAATATGTAGTTTATAGCTAAAGTGGTTTTGTTGCTTTGCAACTTTACCATGATGAAAGAATCTATGAATAAATGTCTACAGCTTAGAAAATTTCCATCTTTACCATGATCATATCATAAGCATCCCATTGATCATGCATATGCACTTCTACGTGTAGATCTCATTTCGGAAGAACCGGATCCACAGTGGGTTTCTTCTGAGAGTTTGGGTCCTTCTGGTTTTTCTGAATCTTGGACTTCGCTAATCACCAAGGCAAGCCCCGGACATTAAACCTATCCTTGTATTTTTATAAAGTTATTTATATCACTTAAGTTAATATGATGCATTAAGTGAATAGGAGTTGAGTGAATCCTATTTGATGCATTACCAACCTTGATGATTCCAATACTTAACCTTGATACCATTTTATGAAAATGCTTAGTATGCTTAGTCATGCTTTACTTACTTCATAATAGCAGGTGTTTTTAAAAATGGTTGCTATGTTATGGAAATCATGAATCTTAAGATAACATGATAACAATAGTAACTTACATCAAGAATGGAGTCTTGTTGTATTGTTACTCAACATAGGACCTTATCGTTGTTGGCCTGCTGTGATTGAGACCTTTGAGTACAGCCCACATGCGGTGGTAAGCCTCGTCTATTCCGATACTTGAGAATGGCCAACCGCGTACGGGGAGTGGAGAGATGGCGGGAGTAGCATGTACCCTCGGGGCTATGAGATAGTCAGGTTCGAGGTGTACTGTACTCTCGGGTGACGCTGGACCCGTTCTTGTATGGGAGGATCTATAGATAGGGTTGACATATGCAGGATTAAGTTCTACATATATCGTGTGGTACTGAATCCCCAGCTGGGTTTAAACGATTCGAATCGCCATGTTTCCTCGGATATGGAGCCTCAATCCAGTGACCCGCACCGTAGTAATAAATGGAATCTTGATGAAATGAGAACGAAAGATGTGGTATGCTTATGAAAGTTGGAGAATCTTTGGGATAGTTATAAAGTTTAATCTTGAGTTAAAACTTGAAAATAGGCTTTACTATTAGTAAGCATTTATGGCAAAAGAAATGTTTTGATTTTGCTAAAGCCTTACCTTGAATCCCTATAGCCTTCATACCTGAGTCTTATTCTCTTTCCTAGACGGTTAAGTCTTGTTGAGTACTTTTGTACTCAGGGTTTGTTAACCTTTGTTGCAGGTGAGTTCATTGATCATCCTTTTGGTGGTCAATGCTTCTTCACTCTTGTGGAAGAGAGTGATGATGAAACTGATGTTTGACCTTGGGCAAGTAACAAAAATTTGTGTGGTATGTGTAATATGAAGTTCCGAACCTTTTATGTAATAAGTACTTATGGTTTGTAAACTTTTAAACCTAAGTTTCGATCTATGTTATATAACCTTTTCGCTTTTACTCTGATCTATCTTATCTATAAAACTGTTGTAATATTGTGATGCTTGATGAGGGAAGTCCTGAAAAGAATGTAACGTGGATGATTCGGGTTTCCCGAGGACACCCGACAGATCTCTTGAGTCATTTGGAACTCGTGCACGCCAATCAGAAGTCTTTAGGACAATGATAGGTGCATGTGGGCCATTTAATTCAGGAGGTTCTGCCACAGGTACGATGTGAAGGGGTACAGGTTCCACACGAAAGAGAAGGAGAAGAAGAGCGCGGCACAGAACTGCAGTGTTCGATATGAGGGCGTCGACGAGGCCACAAACATGAGGATGCAATACTATGGGCAGATCGAAGAAATATGGGAACTTGACTATGGCAAGGACGTATGTGTAACCATCTTCCGGTGCCACTGGGTAAACCCCAAAGCGGTTGCGGTCAACAGTTTCGGGCTAACCACCGTGAACCTCAAAAGTATCGGGTACAAAGATGACCAATGGGTACTTGCAACCAATGTCGCGCAAGTGGCCTACTATATCTATCAAGAGGACCCAAAGAGGCATGTGGTCGTGTTAGGAAAGCAGCAGATTGTTGGAGCTGATGGGGTCCAAAGCCCAGAACAATAAAACAACTATGCAGAGCTCCAACTTTTTACCGATTTTGCAAAGAAGATCAAGGCCGTCGAGGACCGTGGCACCAAGAGCGGTATGAAGCCCTGGGCCCGTCCCGATGGTGAGAAGCGGTCCGTGAAAGCGCCAGCACCAAAATAGGATGTATATATGCCACACGTCTATGTAATAAAGTAGTAGACAAGTTACATAATAGTATGGGAGACAAGTTTTGTAATAGATTATTGTTAATAAGTTAATATTATTAACTTATTAATAAGTTTTGTTACTAAGTTATGATTGTTGTTAATAAGTTTTGTTACCGACTTATTAATAAGTTAATATTATTAATAAGTTAATATTATTAATAACATTTTTAACAATAACCGCAGCGGGCATCTTAATTTGCCCGCTGCGGTTATTCGATTTAACCGCAGCGGGCATTTTAGGTCGCCCGCTGCGGTTAAACGCTGCCTATATGAGAACATATATGATGAATGATTGACTTTGATGAGGAAGGTTTGAGGCTTTTACCCGGTTGAGTCTATATATCGCTATGCGCTTATTGTTTATGACTAACCGGTGGCGTGAGTTGTGTTGTGTTTATGTGTTGGCGTGTGTGTGCAACATGTGTGTCTTGGCTGTGTTGATGTGCAGGTGTGGAGCTGGGATACAGTGGTCAATGGCGAGGTGAAGGTCAAGTAGAGACGTGCCGTGCCGACGGACCGGGAGTGGTGAAGAATGGGCGTGCCGTGCGGCGGACGTGCCATGCCGATGTACCCAGAGCGGTGAAGGGCGGACGTGAGGCTTGGACTGACGGACCAGAGGGCCAGAGGACCAGCTGTGGTAGCTGGCACGTGGCATCGGCGAGCGAGAGCACATGGGATGTGCGATGCATCGGCCGAGTCGGGAGGAAGACGATGGTGTCGTGGCACTTGGCGGAGGTCGGACACGGGCTTGCGTGCGGCGCAAGTGCCGTCGGCCAAGTCAAGAAGGAAGGCGAAGGCGTTGTGCCCGGCGTGGAGGCTGGACATGCATCGGCATCGGTGCCGGTGGTCAGGGTGTGAGAACCACACTTCGTCTACGGTGCGGGTTCGGTAGCTGAGCCTCAAAAAGCTACCATCGACGGTTTCCGAGTTTGGGCCTCAAAACTCGGGTGGCCAGTTTCCGAGTTTGGGCCTCAAAACTCGGGAGGGACGGTTTCCAGGTTTGGGCCTCAAAATCTGGGCTCGCGGGTTTCCGAGTTTGGGCCTCAAAACTCAGGGTGGACGGTTTGCCAGGTTTGGGCCTCAAAACCTGGGCTGGCGGGTTTATCGGTTTGGGCCTCAAAACCGGGGGTGGTCCGAAAGGACGGTCGACGCGTGGCGGCGTGGAGAGGCTGGCGCGTTGGCGAAGCTATCCACGAGGAAGGCGCGGTGGTCGACGTGACGGCACGTGGAGACATCAGGGAGGTCGCGTCGAGGCTAAGCTACCGGATGTGCGGGCGTGGCCATCGGATGAAGATTGACCGGACTAGATGGTTTTACCCCTGGGGGGTATTTGGGTTGAGTGCTTAATGTAAGGGTGTTTTGGTCTTCGGACATACGCCTATATATATGAGGGGGGCTGCTAGGGCAGCCGCATCCTTGGGGAATTCTTGGTGGTGTCTCTCTCACTTTGTTCCTGTGAGAGAAGGCTAGGGTGAGGGAGAGTTGGCTCCTGTTCTTGAGCTTTTTGCCATCCAAGCTTTGTGTTGCTAGGATTGGCTTGTAGCCCGACACCGAGTGCTTAATCAATCATCCATTCCTCTGAATCCAAGGATCAAATTCATGGTTGAATTCGCGTTTTGAATTTGTTCTTCGCGTTCTACTTTTCTCCACGTTTTTCCCCTTGCTCGATCTCCCTCTACACTGCGTCTTTTGCGATTCCATTTGAATCAACTTGTTTTTTGATGTGAGGAGAACGTTTCCACCGAAGGAATTCATCTCTACCCTCACGAACAAGTAGATCGGGTCGAAATCGTTTTTGTTCTTCCCTCTTCCCCTTTTCTAGTGTTCTTCGGATTTCTCATGATCTAGTTGGGTTGAAGCGATGATATCCTAGGATTAGCTTCCCAACACGTAGAAGAACACTTGGGAGAAGTTTGGTTGCAGCCCCATTCGATTTGGTGAAGATCCGATCGATTTTGTTTTTGTCCAGTGAGGATTTTGGGGTTTCTGGACAGTGGCGGACTGTCCGCCCCTTTGGTGGCGGACTGTCCGGCCATCGGGCTCAGCCAGTCCAGAACACGCGCAGCGCACACTGCTCACGGTCATTTTGACCGGCGGACAGTCCGCCGTTGATTAGCGCGGACAGTCTGCGAGTCGCGCAGAGGAGGATCAGCAGCGTTGCTGTTTTGCGGCGTTGGCCGACGGACAGTCCGCCAGGGTTTCACGAACAGTCCGCCCCTGGCGCGGACAGTCCGGCACCCCCAGCCCGGACAGTCCGCGAATCGGCTATAGGTTCCGGTTTAGTGCGTTTGCTCTCCTAGCTTTTCCGTTTCGCTTCCGGACTTCTCGTTTGCTCCTAGAGTTCACCTAGGAACCTCTCTACATATCTTTGCTACGCATTAGCATCGGTATTTGGAGGAATCCCGACGTAGCCCTTTATCTACGTTTGGGAGTGGTCTTTTAGGCACGAACTTGAATCAGAGTTTTGGGAGTTTTGTTTTGCTCCCTTGTGCGGTGCCTCGCTGTGATCCTAGGGATCATCCACCCTCTTTCTAGGGTCGTGGGCATTGCGTTTGAGTTCGAAGCTTTTGGGGTTGATTTTGTTGGGACAGAGGCCGTAATTTCTGAGAAGAAATTTTAGGCTCCCATTCACCCCCCTCTGGTCGCCTTGCATTAGCATTTTCGGTCCTTCAATTGGTATCGGAGCCAGTTAAGGATCTCTCTACCTTAACCGGTTCCGGATCCGCGAAGATGACCTTTTGAGAGCGGTTTTGTTTCCGACTTTGCTTGTTGAGGTGTTGAGCTTGGGTTTTGGCTAACACTAACGGTGCTTTTCGAGATGGCACCAAGTTCTTCTTCCAGTGTGTCTTTGTCCTTAGGTTTGATTCTTGGACATGCGATCGAGGATGACACTTTGGCGAGAAGGAGGAGTACGGCTCTTGAGGCGGAACGTGAGGTGGATGCTTTGCTGGGCTTCCTAGGAGATGATGAGCATTCGATGGAGGATCGCATATGCGAACTTGGCAAAGCCAAGAAAGGTATTCTTGCTGCTTGTCTTGGGATTTTATCCCAACAATTTGAAGCTTGTTGTGATGATAACCTGAGATATGATGAGCTTTGTGATACCTTGCATAGAAAGATCAAGAAATTGAAATGCTCCATCACTACGTTAAAATGTGGCCTTTTTCATTGGAAGTCTAGTGCATCTTTACCTTGCACCTCTTGTAGTGACATGGTTAGGAAGAATGATGAGCTATGCTTTTCTCATGCTAGCTTGAAATCTGAAAATGAAATGTTGAAATCAAATGCTTCCATACCATGTCTTGTTTGCTTTGACTTGCGCAAGGAACTTGTTTATGCTAAATCTGAAATAGCCTTGCTTAGGTCAAAAGCTTCTTTACCATGTGTTTTGTGTGAGTCTTTGCATGCTGAAATTAATTAATTAAAATTGACTCACACCACATGTGTAGATGAACTTGAGCATGCTAGGGCTGAAATTGATGACATAAATGCTAGGCCTTGTAGCTCATGCTCTTTGAATAAAAATGCTTGCCATGCTTCTAGTGATACTCATGATTCTTTGCTTGATGTAAATGGTGATGTTTCTTCCACCGGTCTCATTTGCACATCTTGCATTGATTTGGAAAAAGAAGTTTTGGCTTTGAATGCTTTGCGCGATGATATGAGCGCCAAGTTGGTTGAGCACAATTATATGAGTGCCAACCTTGAGAGGGAAGTTGAGCTCTTGCATACCACATATGCCGAGTGCATAAAAGAGGAGATGGAAAATCTGAAAAACACTCCGTGTGGTACTTGTGACCGCCTCATGTTTGAAAATGAGGTTTTGGCCAAAAGATGCAAGAGCCTTTGTGCTAAGTCGTTTGAGTCACGCATTTCTTCCAACTCCGATGTTGATGTTTCCAAGTCTGCATCTTTGCAACCGGAGTTGAGTTCTTGTGTTGCGCGTGAGTCGTTTGACGTTAGCACTAGTGTCAAGGTTTCGGATAGCTCTTTCATAGCTATTCCTAACCTTGTTGTTTCTTCGGATGATGTCCAAGGGACTTCTCTTGATAAGGGTGCTTCTCACATTTTTGGGACTCGTGCTCCCAATCCGGTTTTCCATTGCACCTTTTGCAAGAAGGATGGACATTCATTCGATTATTGTTTTCGCCGTGTCAAGCACGAGCGGCGTATTCGAGCTAAGGCTTTTAGGAAGCCGCGTAGCCTTTCCCATGGCACGTGTGCTCCTAGTGTTGGCACCAAGTTGAACATTGATGCTTCTTGTTCTAAGTCCCAAGGGACTTCTCACTTGTCGGAGAATGGTGTGCCTTCCAATAGGCCTTTGTACCATTGCTCCTTTTGTGAGAAAGATGGGCATCAAGAAAGCTTTTGCTATCGGCGTGCCAAATGCTTGCGCCAAGCTCGTTCTTCTAGGAAGATGGTGGTTCATTGCCCTTCTCATGGCATGAACGCTTGTGCTCCTAGTAAGAAGCCCCTCTTTGTTGATGGGTTTTATGACTCCTTTTCTAGTGGGATAGGTCATGGTCGTGGACATGCTTCTAGTGCTTCTTCTCTTGGTCCACGTCATGCTTTTCATGGTGCTTCTATTGGTTCTTCTACAAAGACCTTGGAAGATGTTTGCATCTTTTCCCATGGTACGACTCGTTCTTCTCCTCGAGTTGTCCTTTTGAGGAATGCTTCCAAGGGTGTTTCACAATTGCATTTGAACCAACACTTGCATCATGCTAACCCACATGATAAGTTGAGATTTGTGACCAAGTCCTGGATTCCCAAGTACATGCTTGCTAACCCTTCGGGATCCAAGACTCGGGTTATTTTGTCCTCTTGTGTGTAGATATGAGGACGCGGGGGGGGGGGGGGGAGAACATGCGCCTGATGGAACTTGATCTTTTAGATGTGATCAAGATTTGATGGTTCTCTACACCCTGCTTAGATTTGCCTCCAAAGAGGCTTTTGTTATCTGGTGAGCTTTCTTATACACTCATACCCTGTACATCCTGATTTATGTCTTGTGGTATGAGATGGTTCTTCATGTGCTCACTTGTATAGTTCTTGCATGTACATTTTCTTGTGTATCATGTTTTGTCTTAGTCTAGCATGTGCTCTCTTGTATATCATGTCATGCTAGCTTTGCGTACAGCTTTGGTGCCTTATCCACTTTTCTTGCAAGTTGGTGATCCTTATGAACATTATGCCATGTTTTACCATTCTTCACCATGAGCTTTACTTGTAGAGGTATGGTGTTCATTAGGTATCACTTTTCAGGTGCTAGTTTTGTGTAGCGACATGTACCCTATTGATATGATTAGTTTTGAGCACTAGTCCTTCCTCAATTTTATCATGTTACATGCTTTTGGGTCTATTGCTATCATTATCTTGCATTGTAGCATGTGTTGAGGTTTAGGCTGTGTTTGGGTTGATCATGTCTTTAGGCTGCATTTTGCTATATAGTGCTTTATCCTGTTGCATGGTAGTCTTGTCTAGTTGGGATTCAGATCTTCTTGCGGTATCATTCATAGGTAGACCTCTTTTTGTTGAGAGTTCACCTTATGCTTATTATGTGACTAACCGCTGTGTGGAGACCCTAAGGTCACACTAGATGAGACAATGCCTTGTGTTTCTTCTGCTTTTGAGTGTGCAGGAGAACAGGAGCCTGGAGAGAGCATTTCGGCTCACGGACCCGATCTCACTTCTTCCACGACTTAGGGTTTTGTTTGAGCAGCTCTCCAGTGAGCACTAGCAGCACCTGTGGGAGCGACAGCATCAGGCGAGGGGGAGACGACTTCGACGAGGCAGGCGCCCCGGAGTTTAGCAGATTCAGGCATCCCCTCGGGTATCACACCAGCAGGCGGTCATGCGCTTCATGAGGTACCTCCAACACACTTCTGAGTTCGGGTTTTGGTACTCTTCTTCCTTGACCTCTTTTTGCTGTGTGGTCTTTTCGTTATAGATTTTGCTGGCTGTCACTTGAGCATTTCTTGGCTCTTTATTTGTGAGTTTGGTGTGTGTTTCCCTTTTAGTTGGGGAAGCATTTTGCTTGTTGTATCTTAGTTGGACTTCTCCGATACCCTTTTGTTTTGGGTTTTCCTTTTTAGGCTAGTTTTGCTTTGTCTTTGATAGACTAGCTTTTGCATGCATTTCATCATGTATATCTTGCATTTTAGAGCTTCATGTATATAGTAATGAGAATGAGATTATGCTCTTTTTGGTATGCCCTGCTTACATGATGATGCCTGTAGCTTAGGCTCCTTTTGATCACTTGATACATGTTATGAGCTAAGCTATTTTTGCAAATGGTGAACTTGATTAATCAACTATGAAACCTTTAATTTGTTCACCATTGAGATTGGCAACTAGCATGGGTAGGATGTGTTGAGATCACTTGTGCTATCTTTTGTATGCTAGGTTGCTATGTCTCTTGCACTGAGTCATTCACTTGCTTGGATTGTTCATTTTTACCTTGTGCTTAAAATTTGATCCAAGTTTAAGTGAAATGAAAAGATCGAGATGGGATTGCATGTGTCAGCACCTCACGGTATCGAGACTGTTTCTCATTGCACTTTTGAGTTAAACTTGAGCCGTGTAGTGTAAGACCGAAACCGGTGCTTTAAGCTTCTGATTGCTTTTCTTGCATAGGCTTAGCCCGGTTGAAAAGTTAGGCAATGACCATGCTTTTAACCTCTCGCAATCACATGCTTTAAATTGAACTTGTGTTAATACCGCTGCAAATTCCGATAAAAATTTGAAAATAACACAAGTTTATGCTTCATTCTATTGCATGATGATTGAACTTTGCTAGGGGTTGTTCACCTTGTATACTTGAGTTAGCACTTGGTTGATTTCCTGTCTTTTCATGCTAAGTGCTATTTTAGTGGTGAACTCCTTTTCAAATGGCTTAAAACTGCTCATATGCTCTGTTGTTCATATTTCGTATTCACTTGATCAGTTTGAGCCTTTGCTAGCATTTGTATTGATTGCTACACTTTCAGGGCAGCACCCTTTTGAGCATCTTTTCATTCTGATTGCTATACACTTGAAGCTGTTGCATTGTGCATATCATGCTTTTTAGCTTAGTGTACATACCCCCAGCTCCGATACACTTTGTGGTCACTTTCAGTGCTTTTCATTGCTCCCATATGCTTTTGGTTGATGACTTGTCTTGTGTTTGTGTCAACTTTGTGGAGAAATGTCAAAACCCCTCAGCATGTTCCCTTTTGTCAAGGGGGAGAAGTTGTTTGCAAGGGGGAGCTTTTGTGTTGGCACAAAGGGGAGAGTCATGCATTTTGGGGAGAGCTTTGAGCTAGGGGGAGTTTAGTCTTTTATGTCCTTCTTCAATTGGTATAGCTCTTTTATGTGTTTCAATTGGTATCCATCTTTTGGTATGGAATGCAATTAGTGTCATGAGCTTTGTTACATAGCTTTTGTGTATAGGCTTGATTTGAGGGGGAGTCGCTTTTGTATTGCTGCTTCTCCGCGTGCTCCGAGTGATTGTGCTCCATTTAGTGTTGAGCTTCTCTTGTGGTTTTTCTCAGTCGGTATCGAGCCTGCTAGTCGTGTTGAGCCGTTTCTGCCTCTGTCTAGAGGGACTAGCAGTTTTTGCTTGGTATTCTCGATTGGTATGGACCCTTCAGCTAGTTGCGTCGAGCCTATGTTCCTCTGTCTTGAGGAACTAGTTGTTTTCACCAATTCTTGGTTGATTGTGATTTGTTGCATTCTAATGCGTTGATTCAGCCCCAATTGGTATCGAGGCTTGAGCTAGTGGTGTTGAGCCTTTTCTGCCTCTTCTTGAGGACTAGCTCATTTTTGACTTGGTTGCGTCGAGCCGTTGCCCATGTCTTTGGGAACCAAGTTTTTCGCTCTATGTGATCGAGTTTTGCTCTTTGATGAGTTGTTGCTCCGATCCTTTGCTTGGTTGCGTTGAGTCGTTACCCATATCTTTGGGGACCAAGTTATGTTCATTTCAAATTGCCCCCTCTTTAGCATTTCTTTGGCTTTTGGGCATTTGAATGGATAATCTTCTCATGACAAGTGACTTTGTTCTTTGCCCTTCTATGACTTTTGATCACTTGAATGAGATTTTCGGTTTTGGTATCTCAAACCATCTCTTGTGCCTAGTTTTTGTCAATTCAATCATCAATGGGGAGAAAGAGAAAGAGAAAGAGAAAGAGAAAAAGGGGGAGAAATCTCGACCCAAGTGAATCCAAGTGGATAAGTACCTTGGTTTCTTTTGTGATGATTGTTTGACAATTTATTTGAGATTGGTTTTCGAGTACCTTCTGGGATTTATGAAACTCTTGTTTCTCTTGACTCTTCGGTTGTGTGGAGGCTTTGCCCACTTTTCCCATTTCTTTCGGGACCGAGAGCTTTTATTTGGAGTTTTCAAGATCCTTCCTCATCTCAAGTAGCCTTGTGTTTGCTTTTGCTTGGCTTTTGGGCACTTGAGTGAGGCTTGCCTTCAAACTCTTCCTTTTTGGTTTTATTGTTAGTCAATGCATTCGTCAAGGGTGGGATTGAGAACATATATGATGAATGATTGACTTTGATGAGGAAGGTTTGAGGCTTTTACTCGGTTGAGTCTATATATCGCTATGCGCTTATTGTTTATGACTAACCGGTGGCGTGAGTTGTGTTGTGTTTATGTGTTGGCGTGTGTGTGCAACATGTGTCTCTTGGCTGTGTTGATGTGCAGGTGTGGAGCTCGGATACAGTGGTCAATGGCGAGGTGAAGGTCATGTAGAGACGTGTCGTGCCGACGGACCGGGAGCGGTGAAGGATGGGCGTGCCGTGCGGCGGACGTGCCATGCCGATGTACCCAGAGCGGTGAAGGGCGGACATGAGGCTTGGACTGACGGACCAGAGGGCCAGAGGACCAGCTGTGGTAGCTGGCACGTGGCATCGGCGAGCGAGAGCACATGGGATGTGCGATGCATCAGCCGAGTCGGGAGGAAGACGATGGCGTCGTGGCACTTGGCGGAGGTCGGACACGGGCTTGCGTGCGGCGCAAGTGCCGTCGGCCAAGTCAAGAAGGAAGGTGAAGGCGTTGTGCCCGGCGTGGAGGCTGGACATGCATCGGCATCGGTGCCGGTGGTCGGGGTGTGAGAACCACACTCCGTCTACGGTGCGGGTTCGGTAGCTGAGCCTCAAAAAGCTACCATCAACGGTTTCCGAGTTTGGGCCTCAAAACTCGGGTGGCCGGTTTCCGAGTTTGGGCCTCAAAACTCGGGAGGGACGGTTTCCAGGTTTGGGCCTCAAAACCTGGGCTCGCAGGTTTCTGAGTTTGGGCCTCAAAACTCGGGGTGGACGGTTTGCCAGGTTTGGGCCTCAAAACCTGGGCTGGCGGGTTTACCGGTTTGGGCCTCAAAACTGGGGGTGGTCCGAAAGGATGGTCGACGCGTGGCGGCATGGAGAGGCTGGCGCGGTGGCGAAGCTATCCACGAAGAAGGCGCGGTGGTCGACGTGACGGCACGTGGCGGCATCAGGGAGGTCGCGTCGAGGCGAAGCTACCGGATGTGCGGGCGTGGCCGTCGGATGAAGATTGACCAGACTGGACGGTTTTACCCCTAGGGTTATTTGGGTTGAGTGCTTAATGTAAGGGCGTTTTGGTCTTCGGGCATACGCCTATATATATGAGGGGGGCTGCTAGGGCAGCCGCATCCTTGGGGAATTCTTGGTGGTGTCTCTCTCACTTTGTTCCTGTGAGAGAAGGCTAGGGTTAGGGAGAGTTGGCTCTTATTCTTGAGCTTTTTGCCATCCAAGCTTTGTGTTGCTAGGATTGGCTTGTAGCCCGACACTGAGTGCTTAATCAATCATCCATTCCTCTGAATCCAAGGATCAAATTCGTGGTTGAATTCGCGTTTTGAATTTGTTCTTCGTGTTCTTCTTTTCTGCACGTTTTTCCCCTTGCTCGATCTCCCTCTACGTTGCGTCTTTTGCGATTCCGTTTGAATCAACTTGTTCTTTGATGTGAGGAGAACGTTTCCATCGAAGGAATTCATCTCTACCCTCACGAACAAGTAGATCGGGTCGAAATCGTTTTTGTTCTTCCCTCTTCCCCTTTTCTAGTGTTCTTCGGATTTCTCATGATTTAGTTGGGTTGAAGCGATGATATCCTAGGATTAGCTTCCCAACACGTAGAAGAACACTTGGGAGAAGTTTGGTTGCAGCCCCATTCGATTTGGTGAAGATCCGATCGATTTTGTTGTTGTCCCGTGAGGATTTTGGGGTTTCTGGACAGTGGCGGACTGTCCGCCCCTTTGGTGGCGGACTGTCCGGCCATCGGGCTCAGCCAGTTTAGAACAAGCGCAGCGCGCACTGCTCACGGTCATTTTGACCGGCGGACAGTCCGCCGTTGACCAGCGCGGACATTCCGCGAGTTGCGTAGAGGAGGATCAGCAGCGTTGCTGTTTTGCGGCGTTGGCCGGTGGACAGTCCGCCAGGGTTTCGCGGACAGTCCGCCCCTGGCGCGGACAGTCCGGCACCCCCTGCCCGGACAGTCCGCAAATCGGCTGTAGGTTCCGGTTTAGTGCGTTTGCTCTCCTAGCTTTTCTGTTTCGCTTCCGGACTTCTCGTTTGCTCCTAGAGTTCACCTAGGAACCTCTCTACATATCTTTGCTACGCGTTAGCATCGGTATTTGGAGGAATCCCGACGTAGCCCTTTATCTACGTTTCGGAGTGGTCTTTTAGGCACGAACTTGAATCAGAGTTTTGGGAGTTTTGTTTTGCTCCCTTGTGCAGTGCCTCACTGTGATCCTAGGGATCATCCACCCTCTTTCTAGGGTCGTGGGCATCGCGTTTGAGTCCGAAGTTTTTGGGGTTGATTTTGTTGGGACAGAGGCCGTAATTTCTGAGAACAAATTTTAGGCTCCCATTCACCCCTCCCCCCTCTGGTCGCCTTGCTTTAGCATTTTCGGTCCTTCACTATATAAACCCACAACCCCGAAGGGCACTTTAGTCCGTCGCGCGTCGTCCTGGGAACCCCGAAGGGCTGCCGAATTTGACCACCGCCGCCGACCTCCGCCGCCATCGCCGTTGCCGCTGCCCCTGTCCTCCTCACCCATTCCCGTAGTTGTCCCCCTATCCTCCTCCCCTGCTCGCCCTCAAGCCATGCCTCTGGAGCTGGAGCCACCGGAGCCGCCGCCGGAGCCCTAGCGGAGCCGGTGCCCTAGCGCCGCCGGAGCCGGAGCCACGCCTCAAGCATGCCACGACCACGTGGAGCCACTCGACCGCGACCACGTCGGAGCCACGCCACACCGCCGGAGCCGGAGCCGCACCGGGAACCCTAGCTCCGACCTCCTCCACCGACCTGAGGAGAGGTACACATTCTCTTCCTTGCTTGCTCTAGCTTATACATGGTTAATTCTTATGCAGGGTTTCTCGTACATGGTTGCAATCTAGAGCTTTTATTACTGAACCTGATTCACACCATTTTCAAGCAAGGAAATGGGTTCATGTTCAGCATAACCATGATTTCATAATTCAAAATAAAATCCCCAACATTGTCCATACATTATTGTAATGGCATGTCATGACCAAGACAAACCATGATTCACCATCCAAGCATGCTGCACCCTTTTTCCATTCAGATTGTAACTCAAGAGGTCAACCATACCAATGACTGATGAATGTCCTCGAACAAAGTACTTCTAAGCAGTTCTGTTATTCCTTAAGTAGTTTTACATAGTAAAATTAATGTGTGATCTATGGACCTATTTTTACCTAACGAGGATGCTGCACAGATTTGAATAAAGAACATGTACTGATTTTTTTCAACAATGCACAGATGAATGATATCAACATGTATAGATTTGGTTGCATAGTAAAATTGTATGCCAAGTTTATAAGCTACGAGTTATGACATGTGCAGCAAGATGCTTAGTTAATATAGCTAACTGATATGATGTCCTGTACTACTACTACTACTCTCACCCTATATATGATTATTCAGTTATGCTTTATTACTCCTCTACTTTGGGTTTCAGGGCATCTTTGGATTTCTGAAACTAATTTGACCACTTTTTTGTTTCTGCTCTCCCTATACTACTACTCTTTGCTATGATCTCTCCCTGTACTACTACTCTCCCTGTACTACTATTCTCCCTGTACTACTACTCTCTGCTATGATCTCTCCCTGTACTACTACTCTCTCTGTACTACTACTCTCCCTGTACTACTACTCTCTGCTACTCCCTGATCTTTGCCTACTCCTCTCTGTCTACTACACCTCTATCTACTACTGCTACTTACTACTTACTACTGCTAACTATTACTGCTACTTACTACTTCTCTACTATTTACTACTGCTAACTATTACTGCTACTTACTACTTCTCTACTACTTACTACTACTATTGCTACTGCTACTTACCTTTATCTACTACTTCTCTACTACTTACCTTTATCTACTACTTCCTACTTACTACTGCTACTTACTACTTCTCTACTACTTCTCTATTGCTAGTACTCCTATCTACTTATCTTCTGTCTACTTGCTACTTACTACTGGTTACTACTGTCTACATACTACTGGTTACTACTGTTGTCTACTCACTTGCCTAGTTGTACTTCTTCTAGTTGTGCATCTCTACTACTTCTCCACTACTTCTCCACTACTTATGCAGTTTTAGTATTCTACGCATTTGCTTTTCCTGTATTTATTGATTACATTGTAAACCTGATATATACTTTGCTACCTACTCTTATACATAATATACTCTATCTTATGTCTCGTGATTTCAGATGGAACCTATCTTATGTCTCGTGATGCTTTAATTTTGAGTTTATTTGCTGCCTATGATGCACTTTGATGCCTTTTTACCCTACTATGCAAATGCCACTACCTATGATGCCATCTGATGCTTTTTTATTTGTGGCCTATGATGCCCTGTGATGTTTTTTTACACTATGCAAATGCCCTACTCTCTACTACTACTTTGTACTAGTGCTTCATTACTACTCTATACTACTGTACTACTCCACTCCCTACTACTCCTCTCTATACTCCTCTCCCTACTACTCCTCTCTGTTACTACTCTATACAACTGTACTACTCCTCTCCCTACTCTCTACCTAGTCTCTGTACTACTCCTCTCTATACTACTCTCTATACAACTCTCCCTACTAGTCCCCTGTTACTACTATCCCTACTCCTCTCTTTATACTCCTCTCCCTACTACTACTCTCTGTTACTACTCTCCCTACTCCCTACTATGGCATTATCATTGATGATTTTTTCGAACTTGTAAGCTGAGGTAGTGGCAAATGCGATGATGTGACCCCTTCTATCTATGCTGAGGCAGCGGCGATGATGATCAATTGCCCCCTACTTTCTATGGTGAGTCAGCTCCTAGACTAGGATGGCTTGTATTTTACAAGTAACCAGTTTAGCAGTGACGTGTTGACCTAGGGGCAAATCTGAGCCAAAAACTTATACGTGTCATTTTTTATTCAGAAGCTTTGAACTGATCATATTATATACGCGTCTGTGTATATGTAGAACTGAAATGGCGGAAGACAAAACAAACGAGTGGAGGGACCAAGCCCCTAGCTCCTCGTCAACCAGCTTGATGAGTGGGGCATCCGTGACTCCACCGCCGAAGAAGCAGCGTACAGAGGTGGACAATGATCCGACGTACGAACCGGGGGCGGACGAAGCACATAGTCACGACCTCGAGGTTTACGCAACACGCTGGCTTTCTAACATGTACAATGATGTGTTGCCCGTCATTAGCGAAAAACTAAAGGCAAGAGACCCTTGTCAACAGCTACCGATTGTGCCTCGTCAGCTCGAGTTCAGCGACGAAGACGCGGTCAGGGAGGATGAAGCCCCCGCTCCCTCTATGAAGGACCGAAAGTGCTACCAGAAAGCGACCAGAGGGGGGTGAATGAGAGCTTTAAATTTCTTTTCAGAAACTAATAGCCTCTGTCCCAGAAAATCAACCCCTAGAGCAAAACCGATGTGCGTGATGTCCACGACCCAAGAGAATGGGTGGATGTTCCCTAGGAACACAGCGGGACACCACAAAAACTTCCTCACCCAAATTCACGCAAGTCTACTAGTGACAGGATGGACTTTGGGTAACCTGAACCTCCCCTGAGCAACACGAGGGGGATTTAGGCTTTTTGGCAAAGCAGGAAGCCCGATTTCTGTAGAGGACGAAGTCGGGAATCCAACGCAAAAAGTGGATCTCAAATCGGAGCTCGAATGTAAAAGATACGGACGAAAACGCGCAAGCACTGCACTGACCGGACTCTGAGGTGCGTCCGGTCAGGATCGATCGGACGCGTCCAGTCAGAGAAAGGCCTCTCTGGTTGCTCTCTGTTCACGACCGGACTCTGCACTAGGGAGCGTCCGGTCAAGTGAACAGTGCGTCTGATCACAGCATAGCCACGGTGAACAGTGCTACCTGTGCGTCCAATCAGTACCCAGGGGAGAGTCCGGTCAGTACGCAGGGAAAAATCACGACGAACATTCAACGACCGGACTCTGAGGGTGCATCCGGTCCTCCCGAGCTGAGCGTCCGGTCACCCCGAAACTAGGCAGTTCGTCCACCGATGTCACTCGATCTCACCCAAAACGAATCCTCTAGGGATGAAACTTGGTGAGATAAGTCACAAAGACGATAGTGAGCTATCTCTAAGAGATCATGGCTCGAACCTATCTCCAAATCGATGAATCGAAGATATTCAGGGGAAGAGAGAAAAACTTGACCCAAAATGAAAATCGATCGATCTACTAGGTCATGAGGTCAGAGGTGAATTCCTTCGGTGGAAAGAAGTGCCTCACGATCTAGGACATCTCTGTTCAAACGGAATCGTAAAAGATGCAACGAACAAAGAGATTGATCGACGGGAAAATCGTGGAGAAAAGCAATCCGTGAAGAACAAGAACAAAACGCAAATCATAACCACGAATTTGCAACCTTGTGGCTACCACACGCTACAACAGTGACATTATGGTCTCACTTCCTCAAAATCTCACGAACACAGAGGTATTGTTCTCTTCTATGTGGATCTCAGTTTGCTACATCAGGGGAGTGGGAGAGCAGGAAAACCTAGAAGGCAAAGAGCAAAATGACTGAGATAGAATGGGAGGAGGGTGTCTCCCTCTACTTATCCTAATTCTAATTCCTACTCTACCCCTCTCTAATTATAGAGCGAGCCAGCTAAACCCTAGGGTTATTCTGGACCAACTCGAAGATGTTGGTGATCCGATGGCCACGCCCGCACAACTGGTAGCGTTGCCTCGACGCAACCTCACCAATTGCCGCCACGTGCCGCCACCGCTCCTCTCATCCTTTTCACGGACTTCGCCCCCAGTTTTGAGGCTCAAACCGGGAAACCAGCCTTCACGACCAACCCTCGGTTTTGAGGCCCAAACCGGGAAACCAGCCGTCCATCGCTTGAGTTTTGTGGCCTAAACTCAGAAACCCGCAGCACCCAGGTTTTGAGGCCCAAGCCTGGAAACCGTCCTCAACCCGAGTTTTGTGGCCCAAACTCGGAAACCATCAGCGCCCAGGTTTTGAGGCCTAAACCTGGAAACCGTCCACTCGGTGGTTTTTCTGTGGCTCAACCACCAATCCGAGCCGTAGAGGGGATGCACCGCCCGTGCACCCCGTCCACCGACACATGTCCCTAGGTCCTCGACCCAAGCAACACCGTGCCTGCAAGCCTTCACTCGTCACTGTCCCAGGCTGTCAGCCACCACAGCTGATCCTCGGGCCACCGGTCCCTCAGTCCAAGCCTCACGTCAGCCCTTTGCCACTCTTGGTCCATCGACATGGCACGTCTCTACTTGACCTTCACCTTTCCTTTGATCACTGTATCCGTGCCCGACACCTGCACAACACAAGCCAAAGAACATGGGCATTATCCCAGTTGACAATCACTCATCACTCAAAGACTCGGCATACACCCATGTATCCGCAATCTCCCCCTTGATGAGTGCATTGTCAACTACCAACACAAATCATAATGAATAGAGGAAGGAAGGAAGAAGGAGAGACAACTCGACCAAATGACCCAAAAGCATAGCAAAGCCGAAGAAGGTCAAGTGGAAAGAGAAAAACAACTTGGTTCCCAAAGACATGGGCAACGGCTCGACGCAACCAAGCAAAGCAAAGCTAGCCCTCAAGAAGAGGTAGAACAAGCTCAACACCGCTAGCGAGAAAGCTCGAAACCAATTGGAAAATCAACTGAAAATCAAGCAAAACAGAGCTAGCCCTCAAGAAGAGGCAGAACGGGCTCAACACCGCTAGCGAGGAAGCTCGATACCAGCTGAAGAGAGCTAGATATCAGCTGAAGAGCATAAAAAGCAAAGGTGCTAGTCCCTCAAGAAAGAGACAAAGGCTCAACACAACTAGCTACCAAAAATGCTCCGAACCAACTGAAGATGATGCTCAAAAACTCAGCATCAAGCAAAACGAGCAAATTCCCCCTTAGTTGAACACTTGGAGGACATATGATTTGCAATTTCTCCCCCTTAGTTGAAAATGCACCATCAAGCAAAAATGCACCAACAAGCTCATTTCTCCCCCTTCAGAATAACTCCCCCTTCCAAAATGCATATGAGTCAATATGCAACTTAGCAGCTTCAGGAATATAGTCGATAGAATATGAAGATGCTCGACAAATCGCTGATTCGATGATTCAACAATATGCACATAATGCTAGCAAAGGCTCAAACTGATCACCAAATACGAAATATGAACTTGTGAGCAACGTGAGTAGTTTTTAGCCAAAAAGGTATTCACCATCAAAATAGCACCAGACATGTATAGACAGGAAGTCAAACAAGTGCTAAAACATGTATACTAGGTGAACTACCCCTAGCATAGTTCAACCATCATGCTATAGAATGAAACATAGACTTGTGTATTCAAATTTTATCGGAGTTGCAGCGGTTAACTTACACAAGTTTAAATTTCAGCATATGATTGCGAGAGGTTGAAAGCTTGTCATTGCCTAACTTTTCAACTATGCGAAGCCTATGCAGAAGCAATCAGAAGCTTAAAGCAACAGTTTTGGTCATACACTACACAGCTCAAGTTTAACTCAAGGTGCAATGAGAAACAGTCTCGAAACTGTGATGTGCTGGCAAGCAATCCCATCTCGATCTTTCCAAATCACTTAACTTGGTTCAAAATTTTATTTCAGAATATGAACATACCAAGCAAGTGAATGTCTCAGAACTAGAGACATAACAACCTAGCATATATGAAAAGCACAAGTGAATTCTACACATCCTACACATGCTAGTTGCATATCTCAATGGTGAATAGTTTCAAGTTTTATGTTCATTAAGCAGTTTCACCATTCAAAAATAGCTCAGCTCACAACATGCATTAGTGATTAGAAAGAGCATAAGCTACAAGCATCATCATAAAGCATCGAGACATACACTATACAAAGCATAGTCACATTCTAAGGATTATATACATGAAGCTCGAAATGTACATATGCAAGATGAAATGCAAAGATGCATGAACAAACCAATTGAAAAACAAAAAGTCAGTTTATGATATAAGAACCAAAATGTTTCCCCCATCTAAAAGGGGAAATACACCAAGCTCACCTCTTAATCTAGCAAAGTTGATTGGTCCAAAGGCTTGGTAAAAATATCAGCCAACTGATGATGAGTATCGACATGGCGAAGGTCGATATCACCCTTCTCATAGTGGTCTCGCAGAAAATGAAAGCGCACATCAATGCATTTGGTCTTCGAGTGCAGCACTGGGTTCTTAGCAACGCTAATAGCACTCGTGCTGTCACAAAACAGAGGAACGCAAGAAATGCTCAGACCAAAATCACGCAAAGTGGCCATCATCTAAAGCAACTGAGAATAGCAGCTAGCCGCAGTAACATACTCAGCCTCCGTGGTAGACTGGGAGACACTAGACTGCTTGCGAGAAGACCATGATACAAGAGTAGAACCAATAAACTGGCAAGTCCCAAAAGTGGACTTGCGATCAATACGGCAACCAGCAAAATCAGCATCAGAGTATCTGCAAAGCGAGAGGGTGGAGGAAGGAGAATACCAAATCCCAAACTCAGGAGTGAAGCATAAGTACCTCATAATGCGCTTGACTGCCTGACGGTGAGAAGTGCGCGACGACGACTGAAATCGCGTGCACAGACACACCGCGAACTGGATGTCCGGGCGTGTCACCGTCAGGTACAGCAGCGACCCGATCATACTCCGGTACTCCTTCTGGTCCACTGCTTCTCCATCCACATCCGCATCCAGGGTTGCCGTGGTCGGCATGGGTGTTGGAAGAGTCTTGGCCTCACCCATGTCGAACTTCTTCAGGATGTCCTTGGTGTACTTGCCCTGGTGCACGAACGTCCCTTCTCGGGATTGCTTGATTTGCAACCCGAGGAAAAACATCAACTCGCCCATCATGCTCATCTCAAACTCCCTGCTCATAGTGTGTGCAAACTTGGCAACCAAAGCGTGAGAAGAACCACCGAAAATGATATCATCCACGTAAATCTAGACCAAGAGAGTATCATTGCCTTGCTTGAGGAGAAAAAGCGTTTTATCCACACATCCCATTTTAAATCCCTTAGCAAGCAAAAAGGTTTTCAACCTATCATACCAGGCTCTAGGGGCTTGTTTCAAACCATACAAAGCTTTGTGAAGTTTAAAGACATGGTTTAAAAACTTGGGATTTTCGAAACCGAGGGGTTGTCTCACATACACTTCCTCTTCTATGTAGCCGTTTAAGAAGGCACTCTTGACATCCATTTGAAAAAGTTTAAACCCTTTGGATGCAGCAAAAGCCAAGAGCATCCTAATTGCCTCCAAACGAGCTATAGGAGCAAAAGTCTCCTCATAGTCTATCCCCTCCTTCTGACTATACCCCTGGGCTACTAGTCTAGCCTTGTTTCTCAAGACATGGCCATCCTCTCCTTGTTTGTTTTTGAAAACCCATTTTGTCCCAATAGGGTGACACTTAGGAGGAAAAGGAACCAAAACTCAAACCCGATTTCTTTCAAAATTTTCTAACTCCTCATGCATGGCATTTACCCAATCTGGATCAGATAAAGCGTGTCCAACATCTCGGGGTTCAAAATCAGCAACAAATGCAGAATGAGCAAAGTGACAGATTTGTTGTGACCTTGACCGAGTGACTCGTTCGCCGATGCTACGATCATCTGTTGAGGAGGGTGTTGGCGCTGGATGTGTCGTGGCGCCTCCCGAACTGATGTAGCCTCCCTCTCAACAGCAGCTGGCGCCTCCTCGGGTACAAAGGGTACCGCTCGAGGTGGCAGATCCCATGACCCCCACGATGAAGAAGTGTCGGGGCCGTTAGTCGTAGTAGAAGCCGCTCCTTGCGGCACAGCAGGTGGAGGTGGTGTTGGGTCGTCCATCCCTTCAGCACCCTCTTCCTCATCATCAAAAAGAGGCTCGCCAACCTCATGATCACCTGCACGCTCAAAACGAGAAGAAGGACAAACCATGGTCTCGTCGAAGGTGACATCTGATGTCTCCATGACTCGGTTAGTGTCAAGGTTAAGTACACGATATGCGCGAGTATGAGTGCCATAACCCAAAAACACACCATCAGAAGAACGAGACCCAAATTTGTCCAAGTTGCCCTTTTTGAGTATAAAACAATGGCAACCGAAAACTCGAAAATAACTCACTTTGGGAAGTTTTCCAAAACGCAACTCATAAGAGGTCTTTTTCAAGAAAGCTCGGAGAAAAATGCGATTGGAAATGTAGCATGCAGTGCTCATAGCTTCGGCCCAATATCGCCTAGGAGTCCTATGCTCATCGAGCATCGTCCTGACCATCTCTACAAGGGTCTGATTCTTCCTTTCGACAACACCATTTTGGGGCGGTGTGTAGGGAGAAGAAAACTGATGATCTAAACCCAAAGAGTTACAAAACTTGTCAAAATCCGAATTTTTGAATTCGGAACCATTATCACTCCTAATAGCTCGCATCGAGTTCAAAGGGAACTCGTTCTGCAGACGCAAAATCAGATTGAGAGCAAAGGAGAAAGTCTCGGTCTTCTCAGCTAAAAAGAAGACCCACGAATATCTCGTAAAGTCATCAACAACAACAAGCACATACCACTTCCCCCCAACCGAGCTCACCCGAGCCGGACCAACAAGGTCCATGTGCAAAAGCTCTCCAGGGCGCTTGGTCATGACCTGAGTCACTGGATGGTGGGGAGCGGCAACCATCTTCCCATGTCTACAAGAATGGCAAACAAGATCCTTCTCCATGGCTAACTTGGGCAATCCTTGGATTAGGCCAAGTGAACTAAGCCTTGCAAGTAAGTCGAAGCTCAGGTGATCAAGTCTCCTATGCAACTTCCAAAGATCAGAGGAGGAAGGTCCAGCCAAAAGACAACGAGAAATCCCAAATGACTCTGAGAAATCCGCACGAAAGACTTTCCTAAAGGGCGAAATCACACAAACAAGATTGCCCTGAGGGTCCAAAATACGACTGAGATTCGGCTTAAAAGGAATCTCATAGTCGTCATCAAAGAGTTGCGAAATAGAAAGATGGTTAAAATGCAAGTTAGAAACAAGAGCAACATCGCGCAACACAAAGTGCTCATTAACTTGCACCGACCCACGAGACAATAGTTTACCTTTACTATTGTCACCGAAGGTGATAAACTCCTTTCAGGCGACCGGACTAAGACTGGAGAACCACTTGGCGTTTTCGGTCATGTGCCTCGAACACCCGGAATCCACCAACCAAACATTCTCCAATCATTTTACCTGGGAGGTGTCGTCGTCGTCGTCGTTCTGAGGGATCTCCTCCAGCTCGCCGTCGACCTCCTTGCCGAGGGCCATGGTGCAGAAGCCCTCATCATCGACGAAGAAGTAGAGGCCGTTCAGCTTATCCTCGATCCTCTTCTACTTCTCAGACTCGTCGTCGCTTGAGGAAGCGGAGTCCTCATCCGAGTCATCGACGTCGCTGAGCGTGGCGAAGAACGCACGCTGCTCAGCCTAGGCCTTCTCGAAGTACTTCGTCTTGATGTACTCCTTGTTGAAGGCGCCCTTCCGCTTGTGCTTCGCGGGGACGTACTTCTCCTTGCGCTTGCCGGAGTCGTACTTGTGCCCATGGTCTGCCTTGCCGAAGACTTGCTTGTTCTTCTTCGGGCAATTGGTGATGAAGTGGTCGGGGTCGCCGCACTCGAAACATCTCGAGCGTCCTCCTCTGTGGCGACGGTTCATGCGGTTGTTGTGGAACTGCGAGAACTAGTTGGCGAGCAATGCCAGCTCGTCATCCCCCATGAACTCCAGCTGCTCCTCTGTGACAGAAAGAAGAGAGGAAAGTGCAAAGCCTCCAGAGGTGTTAGCAGAAGAGCCAGAAAGCAAAGCCATTGACGGGCCAGAAGGATTTTCATAAGAAGCCCTCGCCATGGCATCGATCTCACTGGACTTGAGCTTACTAAAGAGCTCGTCGCACGTGAGGGTCTCATAGTTAGGCGATTCGATGATCGCCTGAACCTTGGAATCCCACATCGACCGATCAAGAGTATGCAAAAGCTTCAAAGCCCTCTCATGATCGTCGAAAGGCAACAGCTCCTTGTTAGCCCTCATCCTGTTGACAATCACCTGAAAGCGAGCGAATAAACATTCTATGCTCTCGCCAGGCATATGTCGAAAGTTCTCATACTCTCGCTTGAACGACTCATAGAGACGGGTTTTGACTTGAGTGGTTCCCTCATGGAAACGCATGAGGGTAGCCCAAATCTCCCGAGCCGTAGCGAGGTGAGAAACGCGATCAAACTCACTCATGCTCAAGCATGAGAAAAGAGCATTACGGGCTCGGCTATTGGCATCGTGCTCATCGATCTGATGCTGAGTGACACGAGCAGCCAAGACCACGTAATCGGCAGAGTTGCAAATATCCCAAATGGAAGCACCAATACTCTGCAGATAGGCTGACATGCGTATCTTCCAATACGCATAGTTCGTCCCATCGAAAAACGGCAGTTTGCCCATGCCGCGATCCATGTCGCCTTCTGTGGATCTGGAACCGGCTAAGGTAGAAGATCCTTAACCTTGCTCCGATACCAATTGAAGGACCGAAAGTGCTACCAGAAAGCGACCAGAGGGGGGTGAATGGGAGCTTTAAATTTCTTTTCAGAAACTAATAGCCTCTATCCCAGAAAATAAACCCCTAGAGCAAAACTGATGTGCATGATGTCCACGACCCAAGAGAATGGGTGGATGTTCCCTAGGAACACAGCGGGACACCACAAAAACTTCCTCACCCAAATTCACGCAAGTCTACTAGTGACAGGATGGACTTTGGGTAACCTGAACCTCCCCCGAGCAACGCGAGGAGGATTTAGGCTTTTTCGCAAAGCGGGAAGCCCGATTTCTGTAGAGGACGAAGTCGGGAATCCAACGCAAAAAGTGGATCTCAAATCGGAGCTCGAATGTAAAAGATACGGACGAAAATGCGCAAGCACTGCACTGACCGGACTCTGAGGTGCGTCCGGTCAGGATTGATCGGACGCGTCCGGTCAGAGAAAGGCCTCTCTGGTTGCTCTCTGTTCATGACCGGACTCTGCACTAGGGAGCGTCCGGTCAAGTGAACAGTGCGTCTGATCACAGCGTAGCCACGATGAACAGTGCTACCTGCGTGTCTGGTCAGTACCCAGGGGAGAGTCTGGTCAGTACGCAGGGAAAAATCGCGATGAACATTCAACGACCGGACTCTGAGGGTGCGTCCGGTCCTCCCGAGCTGAGCGTCCGGTCACCCCGAAATTGGGCAGTTCGTCCATCGATGTCACTCGATCTCACCCAAAACGAATCCTCTAGGGATTAAACTTGGTGAGATAAGTCACAAAGAGGATAGTGAGCTATCTCTAAGAGATCATGACTCGAACCTATCTCCAAATTGATGAATCGAAGATATTCGGGGGAAGAGAGAAAAACTTGACCTGAAACGAAAATCGATTGATCTACTAGGTCATGAGGTTAGAGGTGAATTCCTTCGGTGGAAAGAAGTGCCTCACGATCTAGGACATCTCTGTTCAAACGGAATCGTAAAAGATGCAATGAACAAAGAGATTGATCGATGGGAAAATCGTGGAGAAAAGCAATCCACGAAGAACAAGAACAAAACGCAAATCACAACCACGAATTTGCAACCGTGTGGCTACCACACGCTACAACAGTGAGATTACGGTCTCACTTCCTCAAAATCTCATGAACACAGAGGTATTGTTCTCTTCTCTGTGAATCTCAGATTGCTATAGCAGGGGAGTGGGAGAGCAGGAAAACCTAGAAGGCAAAGAGCAAAATGACTGAGATAGAATGGGAGGAGGGTGTCTCCCCCTACTTATCCTAATTCTAATTCCTACTCTACCCCTCTCTAATTACAGAGCGAGCCAGCTAAACCCTAGGGTTATTCTGGACCAACTCGAAGATGCTGGTGATCCGACGGCCACGCCCGCACAACTGGTAGCGTTGCCTCGACGCAACCTCACCGATTGCCACCATGTGCCGCCACCACTCCGCTCGTCCTTTTCACGGACTTCACCCCCGGTTTTGAGGCCCAAACTGGGAAACCAGCCTTCACGACCAACCCCCGGTTTTGAGGCCCAAACCGGGAAACTAGCCGTCCATCGCCTGAGTTTTGTGGCCCAAACTCAGAAACCCGCAGCACCCAGGTTTTGAGGCCCAAGCCTGGAAACCGTCCTCATCCCGAGTTTTGTGGCCGCAACTCGGAAACCATCAGCGCCCAGGTTTTGAGGCCCGAACCTAGAAACCGTCCACTCGGTGGTTTTTCTGTGGCTCAACCACCAAACCGAGCCGTAGAGGGGATGCACCGCCCGTGCACCCCATCCACCAACACGTGTCCCTAGGTCCTCGACCCAAGCAACACCGTGCCCGTAAGCCTTCGCTCGTCGCTGCCCCAGGCTATCAGCCACCACAGCTGATCCTCGGGCCACCGGTCCCTCAGTCCAAGCCTCACGTCCGGCCTTCGCCACTCTCGGTCCATCGGCCCAACACGTCTCTACTTGACCTTCACCTTGCCTTTGATCACTGTATCCGTGCTCGACACCTGCACAACACAAGCCAAAGAACATGTGCATTATCCCAGTTGGCAATCACTCATCACTCAGAGACTCGGCATACACTCATGTATCCGTACTCTACGACAACCTCTTCGTGCAAATCTAAGGGCCAGAAGAGGGTGAGGGGACAACACGGGAGGCACCAGTTGGACAAAGCAAACGAGGTGCATGTCATCGATGCAGTGGGGCCAGAGGGAAACCCAATAGCTCCAGATACAGTCATTGGCAAGTTCAGCAATCAAGTGGCGTGTATGGCCAAGGAGAAGGTGGAGATCACTTGGCCCAACTGGCACGACGTCCCTACTGACATAAAAAACAATGTATGGGGTGAGGTGACAAGGAGATTCAGATATCCGCCCTCAGCTGACATGGAGAAGTGTCAGGAGTGGGCTTTGCACGTGGTGTCGACTGCGCTTTGCAACTTCAGGTCCATGCTGACCCGAAATTACATGAAGAAGGGGAAGTCGCCACTGCTAAAGTACAATATGGTCAAGGCACACATGTGGGATGCTTTCTGCGAAATGAGAAAGACGCAAGAAGTAGAGGAAAAGAGCACTAAGTTCAGTGAGCTCGCGAAGAGGAACAAGAATCCTCACCACTTGGGCATGACTGGCTTTGCCGGTCAGAGGACCAAGTGGCAGCAAGAAGAACAGGCAAGACAGGCTGCCGGGGTTCCAGATCCGTATGAGGGCATCGACCCAAGGGCAAAGGACTACATGAGCGCCCGCATTCCAAAGAGGCTAAAGTCCGGGGTGACCAAGTTTAACGAGCCCCACCTCGAGGACGTCGAGAAGACTTTGATGGAGAAAGCAAAGCTTAAGGACAACATCGTGGTCCGCCGGGGCCACGACTTGCTCACCGAGGTCCTGGGAACCCCCGAGCACCGCGGCCGCGTTCGTGGTGTCAGGTCGAAGATGAGATGGAAGTCGGTTGAGTCATGGCAATCCGACGCGGCCACATACAAGTCCAGGCAGAGGTATAAAGATGAGCTATATAAGAAGGGCTTCAATGAAGGCGTGGCTGAAATGATCAAAAGCTCAATAAAGGAAGCCTTCACGAGCAACGACCCAGAGATGGTCGCGATGAGGTCGAAGATGTTTGATCACCATGGCCTGCCCAATCCTCAAGCAAAGGAAAAAAAGCCTTACTGCCGATGAACGAGGATCGCCCAATGGTCTCAAACGAGGACTTCCAGGAAAACCAGCACGTCCAACTCCTCATCCCGTTCGGAAGGTCCAAGAAGATGTGCTTGGCCGAGGGATGCATTCTTGCACCCCACGATATCCACGACTTCAACAAAGAACACATCCCTGAAGACTATGTGGTCGTGAGCCCGTTATGGCACGTTCTCGACCAAGAACATTTTGAATTGGACCATCCCAACCTACAACCGGCCAGACACCTAGGGCAGGCACTTGGATTGGAAGTTCTATGGAACCGCGAGGACATCGAGATCATTGCTCGGACGCCAACTCCAGCGCCGACTCCAGCATCACAACCATCTGCCGCCAGATCTTGTCCTTCGGAAGATCCAGATCACGACAACGATGAAGACGAAGAGAAGGGTGGCGACAACGGCAAGGGAAAGGACAAAGGAGAAGACGGTAGCGAAGGCGGGGACAAGTAAAAGGTAGAAGGTGATGGCGGGGAAAAGGAAAAGGGCACTGACATGTGGACCGTGTCTCCCCCGCCTCCAAATAGTCCGCCGATCGGCCCGGTCAATGAGGCAAGAAGCTCAGAGACCGGTAAGGGCGACAACACGACAACGACAAGCCAGCCAAGCACGAACGAGCAACCGGGTGGCACGACGGGGGAGGCAACAGGGACGAAGACACCTGCTCGGTCAACCACAAGCCAATGTCCTCCCCCACCCACCAAGAATCCAAGAACGTCCTCCAACAAGCTCACGTACACGCTCACGTTCAAAAGTTATGGTAACATTGAGCATAATACCACGTCCATAGTATATATGCTACTAACATCCTTATCCATCGTTTGCCAGGCCTAAAACTACACGTCAACTATTTGATGAGGCCGAAGACTGCCCTGGCCACTATGTGTGCGGGAAGTTCATGATTCCCAAGGCCCAGCTCATCGACGAGGAAAAGTGGGATACAAGGAGGTTCCATCTACGGTACATGGAAGCTGCAAAAGCCGCGATGTCAAGTTTTAACGTCAAGATTCCCCCGGAGTACTTCCACTTGCCCGCTGGTAACGAAATGCACCTACCCGTTGACTTTAGCGACATGTACAACCTGATGTAGGAAGAAGACCTGGACATCGTTCAAATCACCCTATTCACACTGTAAGCGATGAATACAACTTCCACAGATCACTACATTCGTATTTAGATCACTACATTCGTATTTTCCATAGTTCTATACTTATTATGTCATGATGACTTGTCCATGCAGCATGACGGTCACTGTAAGTAATAAAAAGACACATCATGTACTCTACCTCTCTCCTGCACATATTGCCGAAAGAGTCATCTAGGGTTTCGAGATCACTGATCCAGAGATGACAGTTCGACAGCGAGAGAAGAAATATGAAGAAAATATGAAAGCCGAGAAGACTAAGTTGAAAAATTACATACTAGAATGCATGAAGAAGATCAAGCCAGATGGGCCAGAGTGTATAATGGCTACCTATCACTTTGGATAAGTCAAATACATGTACGTACACCTAAGTCGCTAGCATATCATTCCTTCTCGTCGTCATAAACACTATTTTGTTGCAATGGTGCAGCCAGGGCCTCGTGGGTGGCCACTGGGTCACTTTTATCATATGCCCTCAAGATGGCAGGGCCTGTGTGTTTGACTCCTTGAGCGTACCAAACAAGCAAGGGTACAAGGCATTCGAAGATTGTCTGAAAAAGTAAGTCATCCAGCTTTTTCATCAGTTACGGTTACCATACGTTTTTAAATGGTGGCTAAAACTATTATATTTCGTACAACGCTTATAAGGAATACCAAAAGGTGCCTGGATTCTGGGACCGAATAACTCAAAAGTTCAAGGACAAGCATAGGTACCACCTTAAAATCCAACGAGATTTCTCGGTAAGTATTTCAAAGGTTCAATTCATGTTTCATACATATATATGGGTTCTAATGCTTGTGTATCAATCGTGTAGTGCGCCAAACAGCCACTAGGATCGAAGACATGTGGCTTGTACACATGCGAGTTTCTAAGGGAAAGCAAGGAGTACACCAATAACTGGAAGAAGCTCAAGGAAGGTGTCAAGTATTGGGGAGAGCAGTAGAGCCACAGGATGTCCTTTAAACAAGTCAAGGCAGACATATGCAAGTTTGTAATGGAGAAAAGCATTCTCGGAGGAGAAACGATGTTCGACAACGAATTCGAGCTGGCGTTGCTACCCCAATACGAGAAGCTCCGCAAATGGAACACGATGCTTCGTCCGACAGATTACGCTCATCAAGTTGAACTATGAATTGTAATTTGAATTTGAAATCAACTAAGTCAATGTGTATATGATGACAACAAATAACTAAGTGACTTTGTATGTTATGTCCAGATGGTTTATATGTGCATATATATATATCTCTGTTAGAAATCTAGAATACTGGAATTTTTTGAAAACTGCAATTGATTTGAATTCATATCCTGCTGTTTCTGCTGGCTGCATTATTTATTTTTTTTAATCCAAAATTAATAACCGTGGCGGGCAACATAAGAAGCCCACTACGGTTAAACGCAACTACCGCAGCGGGCAACCTAAATCGACCGCTGCGGTTAATAATTTACCGCAGCGGGCGATTTAGGTTGCCCGCTGCGGTAAATGCTATTAACCGCAACGGGCTATTTATGTTGCCCGCTGCGGTTAAGGCTTTTACCGCAGCGGGCAACAGTGTCCGCTGTGGTAATGGCCACGATTAACCGTAGCCTTAGCACCGCAGCGGACGCTGTTGCCCGCTGCGGTAAAGCTAAAACGCCCGCTGCGGTTATAGCTTTGTGCAGTAGTGTATGAAACTCTAGAATAAAACTTCTACTCTCAATGGAGAGTTTCATTCAAGTTTCATTTTATTTCATATGACATGGCAGTCTTAGAAACAACGCAATGAAACTCACCACTGAGATTAGCCTAAGCATGTATATCATATTATTGAGCCCACTAACTAATTAGACTGTGACGGAGCCCCAATCCTCATTTATTTAAAGTTTTAGCTCAATGACTGCCTTATGTCTACTGTGTGTTTATTATATCTAATATTTATTAGATAACCTTATTCATGCTGTTCTCATTTATTCAAGATGCACAAACTGTAATTTGGTGATACAAATCATGATCTATGGGGTTGATCTTTTCCTTCTGTTGGAAAGTCTCCTGCTCATTTTTTTCTCTCCGGAAATAACCTATGAGATCTCTTCAACAATGCCTGAGAGCTGTGTCATTTCATTGAAGACAGGAAAAAGGTACAGAAAGGTGAGGCTAGGGCCACCCCATCCAGACACACGCCCAGCCATCTTGTTCCATAGCTTTTGGTGCTGCAACTCATGGCTGCTTTACAGGTTACACTAGCTTATGTTTGTTGAACAGAAGATTAAGTCGGTTTGAACCAAACCGACCTGAAAAACTGCTGCTAAGTTGAGTTGGTGTGGACTTGGCCTGTTGCTGCTAATAAGGTTTCTTGATTATTCATAGGTAATTAGGCAAGGATCTGTTAGAATCTGATACCCCTAGTTATGCGCAACAACCTTCAGATCTATGAAAGGATGTTGTGAATATGACACAAGCTAGCACCGTATCAAGAACGATGTAGTCAAATCGCGTAGAAAACCCTAAATGATGATGAAGCAACCACGACAAGAGATTATGATTTGTCAAAGCTGACCACAAATTCTATTAGCACAACTCCAAAAAAGAGTACAAGAGATAATCGCTCTCTCACAACCCTACTTGACCCTTCAGGACCCACCGATTCTTGCCCTATACAAGAATCTTGCGGATACATGGGTGTATGCCGGATCTTAAGATGATGAGTGATTGTTAACTGGTATGATGCGCATGTTCTTGGCTTGTGTTGTGCAGGTGTCGAGCACAGAGACGGTGATCGAAGGCAAGGCGAAGGTCAAGTAGAGACGTGTCATGCCGATGGACCCGGAGCGGTGAAGGGCGGACGTGAGGCTTGGACTGACGGACCGGTGGCCTGATGAAGGACCGGATTAGTGACCAGAGGGGGGTGAATGGGAGCCTCAAATTCATCTTGTGAATAGAATGGCCCTTGTCCCAGAAAATCACACCAAAAGCTAAGACTCGAAACGATCGGAGAGTTCATGACCTACGAGTAGGTGGATACCCTAGGAGATGTCCTAGAGGTACAGCGGAACTCCCGAAGAAATCCCATAACCAACTGCACAAGCCCCAGAGCAAAACTGCACACTCTGCAGGTTCACGGACTGTCCGGGGTCAGGGTCCCGGACTGTCCGCTGAACGCCGGACAGTCCGCGACTGGGGGTCCGGACTATCCGCCGGCCACAGACCAGAAAATGGACTGTTCTGAAACAGTTCTGGTCAAGTCCCGGACTGTCCGCGGGTTTGTACCGCGGACTATCCGCCGTTCACTCGACAGTGAACAGTCAGGGGGCTGTGCCTGACTGACTCGGCCAAAACCCGATGCGCGGACTGTCCGCCATTCAGGTCGTGGACTGTCCGCGACTGCACAGAGAACATGAAACTACACGGGTTCAAAACCAAATCCGATTTGATCTCAACCAAAACGAAAGGGACTTCGACCAAACTCCTCCCAGGTGTTCCTCTATGTATTGGGGTGCTAATCCTAAGAAATCATCGCACTAAACCAAGTCAATCAAGAGAAATTCGTGGATCACCGTAAAAGGGGGAAGAACGAAGAACAAACACGAAATTGACCCGATCTATGGATTCGTGAGGTTAGGAGAGAATTCCTTCGGTCGAAAGAAGGGACTCATGACCAAGAACAAATTGATTCAAGTGGAATCAAAAATCATCTCACGAAGAGGGAGAACGAGGCAAATCCCCGAGAGATGAAAAACCAAAACCTGAAGAACACAGAACACAAGACACGATTCGATTCGATTTCAGCCGAAATTCCTCCACATGAGGAGAAAACAAGAATACAGTCTCGTTTCCTCAAAAGATCCAAATACACAGAGGTATGATTCCCGTCTCTGCGGATCGCTTGCAGCGAGGTATGATTAGAACCTAAGCAGGGGCTAGAGAGAGAGTTCTCAGGAACAAATGACTGCATGGATAGGGAGAGAGGAGGGGTGCCTCTCTTATTTATAGCCTAAAACAATAATCCCCATCTACTCCGAGATACAAGAGCGAAGCGGCCAACCCTAGGGGTATCCCGGTACAACTCTGCTGATTGCCGATTCGACGGCCACGCGCCCATCTCATCCACTGTTTCGCCTCGACGCAAGCCTCAGGATGCCGCCACGTGCCGCCCCATCGACCGCCGCGCCTACCTCGCGAATAGTTGCGCCGCCGCGCCAGCCTCTTCGCACCGCCATGTGTCGACTGTCCTTTTTGCGGACCTCCCCCCGGTTTTGAGGCCGAAACCGGGAAACCTGGGCCTTCCCCCGGTTTTGAGGCTGAAACCGAGAAACCTGTCCTCCGGCTGAGTTTTGTGGCCCAAACTCAGAAACCCGCGAGCCCCAGGTTTTGAGGCCCAAACCTGGAAAACGTCCACGCCGAGTTTTGAGGCCCAAACTCAGAAACCGGCACCCTAAGTTTTGAGGCCCAAACTCGGAAACCGTCGAGGGTAGCTTTTTGAGGCTCAGCTACCGAACCCGCGCCGTAGACGGGATGTGGTTCGCACACCCCGAGTTCCAGCACCGATGCTAGAGCATGTCCAGCCTCCACGCCGGGCACAGTGCATTCGCCATCCTTCTCGGCCTCCCGCCAAGTGTCACGACGCCATCACCTTCCTCCCGACTCGGCCGATGCACCGCACATCCCCATGTACTCTTGTTTGTCAACGCCACGTGCCAGCTACCACAGCTGGTCCTCAGGTCTCCTGGTCCGTCGCTCCAAGCTCCACGTTCGCCCTTCACCGCTCTCGGTCCGTCGGCACGCACGTCCCTACTTGACCTTCACCTCACCTTCGACCACTGCCCGAGCTCCGCGCCTGCACATCAACACAGCCAAGAGACATGTTGCCCGTTGATCGATCACTCATCACTCAGGAAGGGAACCACAAGGGCACATATCAACCTTGTGTTCTCAATCTCCCCCTTGATGAGTGCATCGTCAACTCATAGTAACCGTAACCAACATAAAAGGAAGCAGAATTGGATAGAAGGAGAAAAACTCACTCGAGATGTCCAAAAGCCAGAGAAAAGGCCGAAGAAGAACAAATCGAGATGAGCGAAGCTTGGTCCCCAAAGACATGGGCAAATGTTTGACACAACCAAGCAAAAGATCGGAGCAACAACTCATCAGAGAGCAAAACTCGAACAAAATCAAAGCACAGGACTTGGTTCCCAAAGACATGGGCAACGGTTCGACGCAACCAAGTCAGAAACAAGCTAGTCCTCAAGAAGAGGCAGAAAGGGCTCAACACCACTAGCTGAAAGCTCGATACCAAATAAAGACTGCATAAGAAGCAGCTACTGCTAGTCCCTCAAGATAGAGGCATAGAGGCTCAACACAACCAGCAGTAAGCTCGATACCAATCAAGAACCATCAAAACATGATGAAAACAGCTAGTCCCTCAAGACAGAGGCACAGAGGCTCAACACAACTAGCTGAAATGATAGATATCAAATAAAAACCGACTCGGAGCAGGCAGAAAAACTCCCCCTCACTCAAAGAACTCCCCCTCAGCAACTGAAGCATAAATTGCAAATTGACACCACCGGAACATCCTCCCCCTTGGGGGCAAATTGCAAAAAAGGAGAGGGGAAAAGGACTCAAATAAGTCAAACGGAGCTAGGTCATGCCTATCAGAGTCAAGCAAATGCCCATGAGTTAAACAATGCAAGTTAGCAGCTTCAGGTATATACTTGAAAGAGTGAAAGAATGCTCTAAAGAGTGCTGATCCGACTACAAAGCAACATGCAAAAGTGCTAGCAAAGGCTCAAACTGATCACCGAATGCAAGATATGAATGCATAATCCAAGTGAGCAGTTTTAAGCCGTTCTGAAAGGAGTTTCACCATCAAAATAGCACTGAGCATGTATAGACTGAAAGTCAAACAAGTACTAAACATGTATACAAGGTGAACTACCCCTAGCACAGTTCAATCATCATGCTATAGAATGAAGCATTAACTTGTGTTTTCAGATTTTATCGGAGAATTTGCAGTGGTTATGAACACAAGTTTAAATTCAGCATGTGATTGTGAAAGGTTGAAAGCTTGTCATTGCCTAACTTTTCAACCGTGCTAAGCCTATGCATATGCAATCAGAAGCTTAAAGCATCGGTTTCGGTCTTACACTACACGGCTCAAGTTTAACTCAAAGTGCTATGAGAAACAGTCTCGATACTGTGATGTGCTGACAAAGCAATCCCATCTCGATCTTTTCAAATCACTAACACTTGGTTCATTTTAAGCAGAATATGAACAATCCAAGCAAGTGAAAGACTCAGAACTAAAGACATAGCAACCTAGCATATATGAAATAGCTCAAGTGACCTCAACACATCCTACACATGCTAGTTGTCAATCCCAATGGTGAACATGTATCAAATTTTAGGTTCATTAAGCATGTTCATCATTCTAAAAAATACAGCTTAGTTCACAACATGTATCAGTGATCAAGGAGAGCCTAAGCTACAAGCATCATCATATATCCTCGAAGCATACACTAATCAGTGCATAAGTTCATTCTCAAGAATATAGACATGAAGCTTAAAAATGCAAGATGCTCATATGATGAAGTCAGAATCGGAGCCAAAACAAAACCAAAAAGTCTCAAGACCCAAGAACAAAAAGGATCAGAAAGTCAGTCTATGGTACATCAAGCAAAATGCTTCCCCCATCGAAAAGGGGAAACACACACCAAGCTCACCTCTCAACCTAGCAAAAGTTGAGAGATCCAAAGGCTTGGTGAAAATATCCGCAACCTGGTTATGGATGTCTACATGCCTAAGATTAATGTCGCCTTTCTCATAATGATCACGAAGAAAATGAAAGCGAACATCGATGTGTTTGGTCTTGGAGTGAAGAACAGGTTTCTTTGCTACACTAATGGCAGAAGTGTTGTCGCAAAGCAAAGGGACCCGACTGAAATCTAGACCAAAATCACGCAATGTAGCAACCATCCATAAAAGTTGCGAAGCATAAGAAGCAGCGGCAACATACTCGGCTTTTGTAGTAGACTGGGCTACGTTGGACTGTTTACGAGAAGACCACGAAACCAAAGAAGAGCCAAGAAACTGACATGTCCCAGAAGTAGACTTACGCTCAAGCCGACAGCCGGCAAAATCCGCATCAGAGTAACCACAAAGCGAAAGAGTCGAAGAAGAAGAGTACCAAAGTCCGAACTCAGGAGTGTATCAGAGGTACCTCATGATGCGCTTGACTGCTTGCTTGTGGGAAGTCCGAGGGGACGCCTGAAAGCGAGCGCTCAGACACACAGAAAACTGTATGTACGGCCTCATTGCCGTTAGGTACAGGAGCGAGCCGATCATGCTCCTGTACTCCTTCTGGTCAACTGCCTCTCCGTCTTGGTCCGTGTCCATCGCAGCAGTCATCGCCATGGGCATCGTAAGAGGCTTGGCCTCGCCCATGTCGATCTTCTTCAGGATGTCCTTCGTGTACTTTCCTTGATGCACGAACGTCCCGTCTTGAGTTTGCTTGATTTGCAACCCGAGGTAGAAGGTCAACTCACCCATCATACTCATCTCAAACTCCCTGCTCATAGTATCTGCAAACTTGGCAACAAGTGCGTGAGAGGAGCCACCAAAGATGATGTCATCCACGTAAATCTGGACTAACAGGGTATCGTTGCCTTGCTTGAGGAGAAACAGAGTTCTATCAACCCGTCCCATTTTAAAACCCTTGGAGAGTAAAAAAGTTTTCAAACGATCATACCATGCTCTCGGGGCTTGTTTCAAACCATCCAAAGCTTTTGAAAGTTTATAAACATGGTTTGGAAACATGGGATCCTCGAAACCCGGGGGTTGCCTAACATAAACCTCTTCCTCTATATACCCATTCAAGAAGGCACTCTTGACATCCATCTGGTAAAGCTTAAAACCCTTCGAAGCAGCAAAGGCTAGAAGGATTCTAATGGCTTCTAAATGGTCTAAAGGGGCAAAGGTTTCCTCATAGTCTATCCCCTCTTTCTGGCAGAAACTCTGGGCTACTAGCCTAGCCTTGTTCCTCACTACCATCCCATCCTCACCCTCTTTGTTTTTGAAAACCCATTTGGTACCTATAGGGTGGCATTCTGGTGGAGGTGGAACTAGGGTCCAAACTTGGTTTCGCTCAAAGTTTTCTAGCTCCTCATGCATGGCATTTACCCAGTTAGGATCAGAAAGTGTGTGTCCAACATCTTTGGGCTCAAAAGAAGCAACAAATGCAGAATGAGCAAAGTGTGAGATTTCATACGCTCGTGACCGCGTGACTCACTGGTCGATGCCGCTGATCATCTGACGCGGGGGGTGAACTTGCTGAACGCTCCGGGGCGCTTGCCTCGCCGATGTAGCCTCCCCCTCGCCAGATGTTGTCGCTCCCTCAGGTGCAGTGGGTGCTCGCTGGAGAGGTGGCTCAAGAGGACCCCATGATGAAGACGTCATGGGAACAGGTCCTCGAGCTGAAGTAGTCATCGCAGGGTCGACGGGGGCAGCCATTGGAGTTGTCTCGGGATCACCCCAATCGGCATTCTCCTGCTCCTCCTCCACAAAGATGGTCTCTCCCAGCTCCTGTTCTCCTGCAACATCAAAAGCAGAAGAAACACAAGGCATAGTCTCGTCGAATGTGACCTCGCAGGTCTCCACTATCCGGTTAGTCTCCAGGTTAAGAACACGATAAGCATGTGAATAAGAAGCATAACCAAGAAACACCCCATCAGCAGAGTGAGATTCAAATTTGTCCAAATTACCTTGCTTCAGGATAAAGCACTTGCACCCAAAAACCCGAAAATGAGACACCTTGGGTACCCGTCCAAAACGCAACTCATAAGAAGTTTTCTTCATGAAAACCCAAAGAAAGATGCGATTTGAAACATGGCAAGCGGTGTTGATCGCCTCGGCCCAAAAACGCCTAGGAGTCCTATGCTCATCGAGCATCGTACTGGCCATCTCAACAAGGGTCCGGTTCTTGCGCTCAACAACACCGTTCTGCTGGGGGACATAAGGAGAAGAAAACTGATGCTCGATTCCATTAGAAGAACAGAAAGAGGCAAACTGAGAGTTATCAAACTCAGTACCATTATTGCTACAAATAGCTCTAATGGTATCAGGGGGAAACTCAATTTTCAACCTCAGAATCAAATTGCGAGCAAAAGGAAAAGCTTCATCCTTACCCTCTATAAAGAACACCCAACAATACCTCGAAAAATCGTCAACGATCACTAGAACGTACCACTTCCCACCCGCTGAGCAGACCCGAGCTGGACCAACTGTGTCCATGTGTAAAAGCTCGCCGGGTCGCTTGGTCATCACCGGATTAACAGGTGGGTGAGAAGCAGCAACCATCTTCCCGTGACGACAAGGATGGCAAACAAGGTCCTTCTGAAACTTAAGCTTGGGCAATCCTTGGATTAGGCCAAGTGAGCTAAGTCTTGCAAGCAAGTCAAAACTCAAGTGAGTGAGCCTCCTATGCCACTTCCACAAATCAGAAGAAGGACCAGCCATCAAACATCTAGCAGAGCCAAAAGAACAAGAAAAATCGGCTCTGAAAACGCGGCCAAAAGGGACGATCCGACACACAAGATCTCCCCGAGGGTCTAAAACATGACTCAGACCCTTCTTAAAACGCACTTCACAATCATCCTCAAGAAGTTGTGAAACAGAAAACAAATTGTAATGCAAGTTCGAAACCAAAGCAACATCCTTAAGAACAAAGTTCTCATTGAGCCGAATAGCTCCATGAGAAACAACCTTACCTCTACTATTGTCCCCGAAAGTGATGTACTCCTTTTGCATCACGGGGCTGAGGCTGGAGAACCATTCCTTCTTTCTGGTCATGTGGCGCGAACACCCGGAATCCATGAGCCACATGTTCTCCAACCGAAGTTCCTGCATCAATAGAAAGGCAGGAAGTGAGCGTATGGTACAACCCTGGGGTTAGTATACTGAGAAGGATACCAGTGTTGTGTCATAGGCCCAGAAAAAGTGTTAGTAGCAACACCAAACTGTCCTCGTCCCATGGGTGGATAGCGATCACCACTGCGGATACATGGGTGTATGCCGAGTCTCTGAGTGATGAGTGATTGTCAACGGGTATGATGCGCATGTTCTTTGGCTTGTGTTGTGCAGGTGTCGAGCACGGAGACAGTGATCGATGGCGGGTGAAGGTCAAGTTGCGACGTGCCGTGCCGACGGACCGGGCGCGATGAAGGATGGGCGTGCCGTGCGGCGGACGTGCCATTCCGATGTATCGGACGGTGAAGGGCGGACGTGGACTTAGACTGATGGACTGGAGGCCGGAGGATCAGCTGTGGTGGCTGGCAGCCTGCGACAGCGACAAGCGGAGAAGTGCGATCATGTCGGTGGAAGGGGTGCACAGGCGGTGCATCCCCTCTACGACGCCGGTTTGTTGGTAGAGCCCGGGAAAAACCAACGGTGGACGGTTTCCAGGTTTGGGCCTCAAAACCTGGGTGCTGGGTTTCCAGGTTGAGCCACAAAACCTGGGCGTGACGGTTTCCAGGTTGAGCCTCAAAACCTGGGCGTGGGCCGGTTTCCGAGTTTGGGCCTCAAAACTCGGGCGCTGCGGGTTTCCGAGTTTGGGCCACAAAACTCGGGCTGGAGGCTGGTTTCCCGGTTTGGGCCTCAAAACCGGGGGCTGATGGAAAAGGCGGGTTTCCCGGTTTGGGCCACAAAACCGGGGGTGCAGAGTGGTGGCGGCACGTGGCGGCGATCTGAAGGTTGCGTGGAGGCGACGCGGAAGACCGTGCGGGCGTGGCCGTCGGATCTACCTACCACCAACGGGTGGACCAGATTAGCCTTAGGGTTTTCCTGGCCCGCTCTGTAATTAGAGTAGAGAGGGGTAGAGTAGGAAATAGACTTAGGCTAGGTTAGTATAAGTAGTCCAGGGGAGACACCCTCCTCCCTATCTCAGTTAGCGCAGTCATTTGCTTCCTAGCACCTAGGGTTCCCACTCTCCCATCCCTGCTTTAGCTAGTTGAGATCCGCAGAGAGACTCCACTCTGTGTACTGTTGATTCGAGGAAGTGAGGCCGTATCCTCACCTTGGATCCCATCTCTTGGTGTCAATTCGTGTTTTGATTTCATGTTCATCATGTTCTTCGCGGATTGCTTTGTGCCTTGAGTTTTCCCGTCGCTTGATCTTTGTGCTCGGTTCATCTTTTGCGATTCCGTTTGAACTGAGTTGTTCTAGATCGTGAGGCACTTCTTTCCACCGAAAGAAATCATCTCTAACCTCACGGTCTAGGAGATCGATCAAGTTTTAGTTTCGGGTCTCTTTTTCTTCCTTCCCCCGAATTCCTTCGATTCACCGATTTGGAGTTAGGTTCGAGCCATGATCTCTTAGAGATAGCTCACTAACCTCCTTGTGACTCCTCAGATCGAATCCCAAGCCTAGAGCACTTGATTCGGAGGAGATCGGGTTGAATCGCCGGAGTTTCAGTGCAGTTTCGGGGTGACCGGACGCCAGTCACGACTTGACCGGACGCGTCCGGTCGTTGAAGGTTTGAGCGTGTTCTGGTTTTTGCTCTGACCGGACGCTGGAGTTTAGTAGTGACCGGACTCGCTCATAGTCCTGTTCACTACTCGAACGTGCTTGTGACCGGACGCACGGGGATCGACCGGACGCTCGCAGTCACTGCGTCCGGTCAGTTCCAGAGAGGTCCAAAACCGGTTTTTGGCTGACCGGACGCGTCCGGTCCCAGCTGACCGGACGCAGGCAGAGTCCGGTCGATCCAGTTTCGCGCCGTTTCGTTCGCGGTTCGTTCGTTCTTGATTGGACTCGAGTTTCGTCTTTTGCGTTAGCTTTCTAGGGTAGTCTAGTGTCCCGCTGTGCTTCGTGGAAGCATCCACCCTACATCTAGGGTCGTGGACATTAGCAAGCTCTAGGGTTCGCTTTTGGGGTTGAGTTTGGGACAGTGGCATCTAGTTTCCGAAAGGAAATTTTGAAGCTCCCATTCACCCCCCCCCCTCTGGTCGCTTTCGGGTAGCTTCTCGGTCCTTCAACCACCAACCTGAAAAGGTGGTCCCCTATGGAACGGAAAACCTCCAAACTCACCACTATGTCCCATCTGAGCAAAGCGATCACCACCATACTGAAAAGGTGGTCCGCTATGGGACTGAATAGCAAAGCCTCTTACACCCGGCTCATGATCGTATTGAGGACGACCGGAACCGCGACGGGCACGACCACCACCCCGTGGTCTAGCTGCCTGGGGCCTAGCAACCTGAGGAGGAGCACCTCCAGGTCTAGTGCCCTACCTCTGAACTCCCCGACCTTGCACACCATGGAAATGGTGGTGCCTGGCCTGGTTGTTCAGCTCCAACTCCTTCCTAGCATCTCTCTTCCTCCGAAAGCAAAACTTAGCTAGGTGACCCTCATGGTGACAGTACTCGCACTCGAACCTCACCACTCTCTTGGGTTGTTGGTTCCCAGGGTTGCGAGGGTTGCTCACTCTGGCTGGCTGCTTGCCTCTTGGAAGGGGTTCACTAGAGACATCAGGAAGGGTGTCAAGTGTGTTCCTAAGATGGTTAGGTTTGGGAACCCACACTTGCTTGCAAGGTGGAGCCTTGGGAGGTTCATCAAGGATGCCATCCTTGGTGATAGGCTTGGGAGGCTCAGGTGGGGTGATCTTGGTAAGCTTAAGGATAGCGGATGGCTTCTCACTAGGGCTCACTCCACTAAACTCACCGATCTTGCCAAAGCTACTAGCGCCCTTCCCACTTGAAGCAAAGCCTACTCCCGAGCAATCAGTTCCCCTCTTGAACTGACTGATCATCATGCCCAACTGCGGCTCACTGCATGACACCCAACTCAGGATGGACCGAAGGTATGTGTTTTCCTCCCCGGTTTGCATCCTGTCATGCCGACAGTTGGCAATGTCAAGCTCCAACCCCACGCATCGATCACACGGAGCGGACAAGGTGCTAACTGAGCTGGCCTTCAAGGCTTCAGCAAGCTTGGCATTAACTCCAGCCAACTCAGTTCACAAGCTAGGACAAAGATTGCATGCACCCAGCAGAGAAGGCCTCGCCTTTACTTCCTCCAACTCGTTCTTCAGGGAGGGGCATTCTTTGCAATCACCCACCAAGTCTAGCCTACTCTTCAGCTCATCATACACCTCAATCAAAGAGGCATACTTGGTTTGCAAGGTGGCAAAGTTTGTCATATGCATCGTGCATTCCTCACACTCCTCCACATCGGTCACCTTCACCTCGGACCTAGCGAACTCAAGCTCCTTAAGCGCCTCATTCATCTTAGCCTTAAACTCGTTGTGCTCTCGGATTGCTCGCTTGAGTTGCTTGTCCTGACCGAGTACTATGTCGATGTTGACGTCTATTAACTATCATTATTTACCGTCAACAATACTTGAATTAATGTCAAAAAGGATTGCCAACTTAGAAATAGGAGGTTTAAACTAACAAATTCCATGAGTTTTGGTGATTCTACATTTTCCTGGGATTAAACAGGAAAACCAACCACATTGCTTCCCCAAGAAGGAACCCGACGCAGATTACTTCATCGCCACATCGGGATATTTCTAGAAGACTCCAGAGGACACCACAAGACACCACGAGACGGGGCACCACAGGAGGCTTACCTGTGGGACCGACTGGTCCCACAGGGCCCACCGGTCGGTCGTCCATAGAGCCGCCACGCCTCCGTCTTCTGCAAGCTACTTCCACCGACCTCTAGGAT
Organism: Coix lacryma-jobi var. lacryma-jobi; assembly: GCA_009763385.1. Lineage (NCBI taxonomy): Eukaryota > Viridiplantae > Streptophyta > Magnoliopsida > Poales > Poaceae > Coix > Coix lacryma-jobi. The sequence goes on from CM019831.1 coordinate 47,430,185, forward strand.
GCATCTTGACCGTACCTCGAGTCGGTTTGATCCAACGATCATGATTCCTCGCCCAGAGCTATATAACCAGACCCCTGACCCCTCTCCAGATCATCATCAGATCAAGATCAGAAGACAAGACAGAAATTAGGGTTTCTAGAGAGAGAGTTAGAGCTCTACATCAAGATTAGAGTTTAGTCTAGATAGATTCAAGTAGAGGCAGGCGGCTTCGTCGGCATATCCGGCTTGAAGCTTTGTCTGAGTCTCCAGATCATTGTCGAAGACTCGGTAATTTGTATCTTTATTCGACTTTATGCTACTTTAATATATTTCGGTTTATTCAGTTTTGGAGTTTATTCTAGTTGTTTATTTAATATAGATTTGATTATGATAGAGTTTATATTCATGTTCGTAAAGTACTTAGCTTTATTCCTGATAGAGTTAAGTGGTCAAACTGGTGTAAACATGGTGTTTAGGCTAAGTTTACCTGCGAATACATCCTATGCTCCGGGTCGAGAGGTAGATCGCAGGAGTGACAGTCCTGTTGAGTCCTTTGTAGTCCTCCCTCCGAGTGTAGATCTTAGTAGGACGCGGTTGCAAGTTAGAATTCATTACTCTATTTTTTATTCTAATTTAGTAATGTCCCTTGATCATGGATGATAGATTAATTAGCTATAAATGATTGTACATTAACTAGAGTAATCGCCAGGCTTAGTAAATGTGAAGTAACTTAGGATTCAAATCTCTTAATTAATCTCCTGACTCTCTGCTTGATTCATGTAGTTCGCTCTATCTCTAGAATTCCCGTTTTTATCACTATCATTATTATTTACCTTTACCTTGTCTTACCCCTGCTTAGACATGTGAGTAGTGAATGAATGAATGAATAATAATCTCTGCTACCTTTGAATCATTACTAGTTCCTGTTGGTAGTTCTTAGCTTCATTAAAGATAGTGCTAGGCAACTATCCCCGGTAATGGCCCCGGAATGCTTGTTGGCACTTTCTAACGTTGTTACTAGGAGTAGACTAGTCTATCCCCGGCAACGGCGTCAGAAGTGCTTGAAGCAAGACCGGTCACTATACCTAAAGGAGTGGAGATAAAGCAGCTATCTACTAATGTCAAGCGGGGTTGTCAATCCCGACACTAGTAGGAGCTAGCTAGAGAGAATGCAATCTACCAGGAGGAGATTCTGCAAGCGCACAGAACTATCGTAGTCGCTCTTCGCCTGGGAGTACCAGGTGTCGATTTATTTGATCCCAAGGGAAGGCTAGGGTGGTGTATGAGTTGAGTCAAGGAGGGGATGAGAGTCGAAGAAATAAGAAAAAGGAAAAGGGGAGAAGGGAAGATGAAAGGCTAGAAAGAATATATGGATGGCTAGGTAAGGACGAAATGGATGGCTAAGGTAAGGTGGATAACTAGATAGATAGGGGGTAACTAAGGGTAACTAACTACTAACTAATAACTACTGATAACTAATCCTAGATAACTGCAAAGCAAGATAACTACGAAGCGAGACAGTTACGAAGCAGGGCAGGCAAAAGACAATAAAGCAACTAAGTTGAGTATAGTTTTATTCCTATCTTGTCAAGTATCGAGGCGTACTAGCCTTTACCACTTACTTAGGTTGAACGCTAGCACAACGAGCCTTACTGTTAAACTGGGCCAACTACGTGGTGGAATTCAAGGCGCACAGAGTTGTCACCGCCTGCTTGCTACCACAGCTATCCGGGGGTCCAGCCGTATCTGAAGGTAAGTCTATAACTAAGCACCATGCTTAACTATATTCTAACTATCTCTACCCTAGCTTTGAATAGAGACACCCTTGCGGACGTCAGAGCAAACACTTGACTTAATAAGATAAACACTAAACTAACTAAGCAACCTATTGGCAAAGATCAAACACTAATCTTACTAGAGATTAACTACTATGGCTAAGTGAATTGAATTGTAGGATAGCTAGGCACTCAAGCAATCAATCAAGTATACCACTCAATACTGATAAGTAGAATAAAGTAATACTTGAAATGATGAACTAGAATATAGTAAGTGCTTGAGTAACAAGAGGAAAACCTGAACTGGAGATGAAGGAAGACTCTTCCCAGCTCCAGAGCCAATCACTCGCACGCCTCTACTCTTGAGCTAACCCTTGAGCAGCGCTGCCGCGAGGGCGAAGATGCCTTGCTCTACTAGCTACCTACTTGCCTAAGCTCTCTAAGCTTCTAACCTAACTCTCACTTGCTTCTCTTGCTTTGCTTCTCTTGGAAGTGTGGGTTATGAGGGATGGTGTTTGGGATATGAATGAAGAGGTGCCTCAGGGGGGTATTTATAGCCCAAATGAGTGAGGGGGGTACTTATAGGGGGCAGCCAGCCAACCTAGGGCTAACCCTAGTGGCGGGCGCCAGCCCTAGGTGGCGGCCGCCACCTCCCTCACCGTTGGATGCACCGCCTTGGCTTCAACGGCATCCAGGTGGTTGTCCAAGGCGGTTTGGAGGTCGGTTGCATGTCCTAGCAACCGACATTCAGCCTTGATCCATGCCACTTCATCCTGAGTCGTCCGATGCCACTGACCTAGTGACCAAGGGCCAAGATTTGACCCTGGGGAGGTCACACGGATCGGTGACGTGGCAGGGGTTGCAACTTGGGCCAACCCAAGTGGCGGGCGCCACTTAGATCTGGCAGGTGCCACCTAGGGGTGGCGAGCGCCACCCCTCTTAGGCCCATTTGGGCCCTGCTGAGTGGGCTTCGCTCCTGGTGGGTCCAAATGTCCAAATTTGGTTCAAATCCTGCATTCAAATAAAATTCTATGGACATGTGGAATTCGGTTAGTTTGAAACCTATTTGACTACATTTCATGCCTTTTTGGTGAACTTTAGGGTCAAATGTTGACGGTAAAACAGGTGTTTAAGGACCGTCAACAGTTCCCAGCCTCGTTACAATCTTCGGTAAAATATAAATAACGATACCTAGATAACCTGTGTGAAATGCTGCTACAACAGGTATATTTATCTGTGCGCTTGCGGATAAATATTTGTTTATATCTTTTAGCTAGTGTCATATAATTTACATTTCTAGTATCATGTTGAGGATGACAACTTGACTTTAAGTGATGCTAGGAGTGTCCTGTACATTTCTGAAGGCTTTTGCTAGAATTAGTTCAACAAAGTTTATTATAAGCAATTGCATTAAGAAGTGTCAACAAGCATTTCTGGCGCCGTTGCCGGGGACATCTATCTAAGTAACGGAAGCCACCGGGAACTAAATCAGGGAAACAAAACTTATTAGGAATTTAACAAAGGAGATTATTCATTGATTCAGTTGTACCTCTGTCTTGGCAGGCTTACCCTTGTCTTTCTTTGTTTATATCATATACAGGGTAACACAGGTTCAGTTGTAATCTATCACTTGCAAATCAAAAATCAACTTGATCGTGTGGAAGATCTACATCAGTAGTCAAGCCATGGCCAACAAGACTCCGCTGGAGTTCTCTACTCCAAGTGTCAGGAACATTCACACCGGACCTACACTCCAGACGAACAACCTTGAGTTCGAACTCAAGCCAAGTCTTATCAACATGGTGCAAGCTACTACATTTGGTGGAAAGGAAGAAGAAGATGCAACCGCTCATCTACAAGATTTCTTGGAGATTGGAAGCACCATCATCATCAAGGACGTTCCCCAGGACATTATACTTCTTCGTCTTTTTCCCTTCTCACTGAAAGGAAAAGTGAAGTAGTGGTTCTATTCAAACATGGACAACATCAAGACATGGGAGAAGTGTTCAGAGACCTTTCTATCAAGATTTTTCCCAATTAGCAAAGTCAATATCTTAAGGGGAAAGATATACAACTTTCAGCAGCAAAAAGGAGAAACTATTCCAGAAACTTGGGAGCGTTTTCAGGAACAAATCTTAAGATGCCCACATCATGGAATAAGGAATGAATTGCTCATGAAACTGTTTTATCACGGATTATTACCAAGAGCAAGAGAGCAACTTGATGCTACTGCTGAAGGATCATTTATGTCACTCACTTTCGGAAAAGCAGAATGTTTAATGGATAAGGTAGCTGGGAATCAAAGGTGGAAACAAGTTACTACTCAACGCTGTCACCAAATTGAAGAATTTCCAGAAGAAGTGTGTGCACTGTCAACTAAGATGAATGTACTTATGGATCGACTCATTCGGAGAGCCGACTACAAGGAAGAACGTCATTCAAGATGCATTTGATGCTCAAACTAGATGTGGATAATATTTAGGAATAGAATTTCCCGAAGATCAAGAAGAAGCTAACATCATCAACAACTCCACCACTCTACACAAGCAAGGATTGCGTCAACAACCAGATAAGTACACCAGTAATTTCAGTTCTTCCGATTCTAAGCAACCTACTTTAAGATATTTAATTTTAGAAAAGGCCAGGATAAATGATAGTATTACTAAAAGACTTGCTTTAAATGATAAGACTCTTGAAAACATAAATGCTAAGATGGATAAATTTTCTTCTGCCATTAAAGATCAACTCAATTATAATAAAAGAATAGAAACCCAAATATCACAATTAGTTGTTGTTTTGCCTGTTACCACTAACCATGAGCATATTAAGGGGATCACCACTAGACATGGGAGGACCACGTGAGATCCGCCATACCCAGAAGGAGCACAAAGAAGACAGACAGCACCAGTAACATCTCCAAGAGCAGAAGAAAGAGATGATGAAGTTCAAGAAACTCAAGTACAAAATGAAGAAAGACCGATAGATTTTCAAGACACCAACGTTCTACCATTCCCACGCAGAAATCGGAACACAAAGCTAGATGCGCAGTTCAGTAAGTTTGTTGAAGTAATTTAGAAACTATATATCAATATTCCTCTGCTAGATGCGTTACAGGTACCTACCTATGCCAAGTATGTGAGGGATATACTTAACAACAAACGACCACTGCCAACTACTGAAGTAATCGAGCTGACAGAAGAATGTAGTGCGGCTATCCTCAATCAAATACCAGAAAAGAAGGACCCAGGATGCCCCACTATTGAATGCTCAATTGGAAATCAACGGTTTAGCAATGCACTGTGTGATCTTGGAGCTAGTGTTAGTGTGATGCCCGCATCAGTCTACTATAAGCTCAACCATTCAGCACTTGTGTCAACACCAATGTGTCTTCAGCTAGCTGATCAATCACTCAGATACCCTATAGGAATTGCTGAGAACATCCCAGTCAAGATTAGAGAGTTCTTCGTACCAGTAGACTTCGTGGTACTAGAAATGCATCCGGATTCAAAAGTATCACTCATTCTCGGAAGACTATTTTTGAGCACCGCCAAGGCCCACATGGATGTTGGAGCTGGAGAGATCAACTTCACTATAAATGGAAGGGAAGAAAAGTTCTCATTCAAACCACAGCCCGAACAATGCTCAACTCTAGTAGACCATAAAACTCAAGAAACGAAACTGTTGTCTCCGGTAGTGGAGACCCATCAAAAAGAATGAAGAAGACTGGAGAGTCCAATTCGGTGGACTTTAAATCCCGAACCTTCGCCGCAGGTAACTCGGTAGTTATCAGCATTTACTTTTTGCATTTATTAGCATTAACATTACATCATAAAATTGGCCCCATGTAATTAATATTTACGAATTCCATAAGTATTATTTACTACGGCAACAAAAACATATGAGAATTTCATCATTAGAATCCTCATTTTCTATAGTTTCATAAAAGCAATTTTATTTTATACTTGCATTGTACAAATACCACAGACACCTGGGACCCACATCATATCATTTCACATTATTACTTGCACTCACAACCACTCATCTCACCTACCACCACATGCAATCGTCGGCATATACTCCAAGGAGTGGGAACTTGAGCAAGGTAGGTAAGGGAGCAAGATGGAAGAAAGTGGGCCCCATAGGGGACCGGTCGGTCCCACCACTAGACCGATCGGCCATCCCCTTATCCCTCTATAAAAAGGCAAGCTTTCTTCACACTCTTCACACACTCCACTCTCCAGAAACACTAGCCTCACTTCGAAATTTAGAATTCCAATTTCGAGTTCACTTAGCACTTCTTTTGGATAGTTTCTGAGTGAGAGAAGATGTAAGAGTAGAGAAGAGGAAGCTTTGAGCAAATAGCAAGTAGAAAAGGGAAAGTGGGAACAAGCAAGAGAAATCAATAAGAGAGGGGAAGTGCTGCCCAATTAGTTAAAAAACTAGGAGAAGTTAAAATAAAATTGTCAACTTGAACGACTGACTCCTGGACTATTGACTTTTGGACCGCTAACTCTCTAACATTTATTTGCTCTAACCCTCACTCGTTCCACTAGTTTTGTTTATGTGTTCTTTTGTTTTTGTAGCAAAGTTGAGCAACTTCTTGAGAAAGGCGAAGAACACGCTCACTTTCCAATCAACAAGAAGCCGTTCGCGAGCTGGCTCATCACAAGGAGGCTCGGACATGGATACTTCATCCCTGCCTCGATCCTCTACCACAAGCCGGTCTGAGATACGTGATCTTCTTCATGAAAGGCACATCAAGCTCCAGACAGCCTATGAGAAGGACCTATTCAGGCACTTCTGCGATAAAGAGTACACTCACACCCCCACCTTCGATTCCCAATTTCTCCGAGACACAGGTATGGACTCTGAGTTCTATCTAGTCTTCCATAACATTGGGTGGGAGAACACTTGGGAGCTCTCCGAAGAAGGTTGTAGATTGCTCACTCTAGAATTTCTTTGCACTCTTTCTTTGGATGACACGTATGTCTATTTTAGGCTGTACAATGAACCTTTCACTCTCACTTGGAAACAGTTCAGCCTAAATCTAGGTTTTCCTAAAACCTGCACTGTAGACTTAGATGTAGCCTTAAGAAACTTTGACAGAAATAGCTTTTGGGAGGACATTACTGGTAAGAGAACAGATCATCACCCTTGCACCAATGATATACACAACCCCACATTAAGGGTGATGCACAAGTGGCTAGGCTTCACTCTCTTTCCTAGGCAAGAAGGTCGTATTGTTAGAACTGAGGAGTTAAAGATTATGTACGCAATGGTTAAGAAAACTAAAATTTCACCTATAAAACTCCTGCTAGACTACTGGCCTTACATTCACACTCTACAAGGCCCCATATCCATCACTTCTTGGGTTACTCGTCTTGCTGGAAATCTGAACTTGCACGGAAATATTATGTACATCTCCACTCCACGTCCAGTCATAGGCTTCTACTTCTTCAGCCAAGCACATCTTATTAAGAAGAGAAATAACAAACTCTATATGCAATATAAAGGATATACAAATGAATATGAGTTGCCAAACAGATCACTTGGTCTGTATGTCGTGGAAACCTTTTTGCTTAACCTGCACAGACCTGGCGCGGGAGTAGGAAGAAGCCCCTCCGCAAGATTCACTAGAAACGCTGCCCCGAGATATCAAGGAGAAGACGCTACACCAGCCGGACCAGCCTATACTCACTATCAAGGATTCGAACGAGCTGGACCATCTTCATCACACCATCAAGCCTGGGAAGATACTACTGCCTATGAGCCACATACACCACAAGATTCATGGGGGCAAGGAAATTTTCGCAACTACACTCCACCTCATCGTGAAGAGGATACGATGTATGACTTCCAGGGAGGACGAATGTCTTTCTCTGGGAGAGGTGTTCATGACGCCACTCATCATCCATACTCTTACCATGCCACCCATGGTTACCCAGAATACCAGCCACACCACCAGTTCCCGTACCACAGAAACCCCTACTTTCAGGGCATCGACACTCGTCTTACTCATCTTGAGACGGGTCAATAAGATATGCGCCACACTCTTGAAGAGATACATCATCAAGGCGCCCAGACAAACGAGAATTTCTACTACCTCTTCGGGCAGATGGGAATCAATCCACCTCAGCCACCACCACCGTACGAGTGAAACTAACTTGGGAGAGGACCCCCTATTCCCAAGGTAAGTATGTTGTACCCCTCTGTTTGCTTATATTTAGTACTACTAGTTAGTTTTTGTTTAGTATTTTGAATAAAATAATCTTGAAGTAGAGTATAAAAAGAAAAGATAACTGTTTTTCATAGCCTCAGCTGTAGAATAATACCTTTCAAAATTTCAAAAAATCTCAAAATCTTATAATCTTAACCAAAGTTCGGATAGTTGAGAATTAGAGATGAAAAAGTCTAAGCTACTATTTATCTTATTCTTAGTTTCAATGAATCTCTGGAATTTTAATTTTGAAAACTTCAAACATATGATGAGAACCTGTATGACATAATAACTAAAGCTTGATAATAAATGATTCATACTTTGAGGCTGCCTACTCTGTTCTAAGTTTTTAGCTATGGTAGAGAGGTTTATCATGCTCTAAAGATCAAGCTTCTATAAATGTAAAAGATTCACTCTGCTGAAGTAGTATTGTGTTAGAGGCATGGGTTATGCAAAAATATGATAAGGAGGAAAGAAAAAGGGACAAGTGTCCGACTACCTCAGAAGAAAAAAAAAGAGAAAAAGAAAAATGTGTGACAAAAATATGAAAAGGAAAATAATGATAGCCCTTGGTTCCTCTAATTACAATATGCCAGTAAGAGTTGACAATTTCAAAAAGTTTCAAATACTTGATCTAAGAGTATGACATTTCTCTCCCTAAGCTCTGAACTTCGACTTAGTAAGGTATGCTTTTTTAAAACTTAAAAATATATATATGCAATTTGAAAAAATGTCATACAGAGGATCTCTGAGTTTTTATTATGAAAATCTTGCAAAACTCCGGAGTAAAGTTGGAATAAAGAATTTGAGACATAGTGCTTGACTTGTTTGCTTCTAACTTTCAATTATTCTAAACTAAGGTAAAAGATTGACGAAAGGAACATGTCAAAAAATTTCCAAACTTTTTCAAAGAAGTTTTCAGTTGATGGCTTGTATTTTACTCTCAGAACCCGATGTTTGCTAAGGGACTAGCAAAAGTTTAGCTTGGGGGAGTTTGTTGACGTCTATTAACTATCATTATTTACCATCAACAATACTTGAATTAATGTCAAAAAGGATTGCCAACTTAGAAATAGGAGGTTTAAACTAACAAATTCCATGAGTTTTGGTGATTCTACATTTTCCAGGGATTAAACAGGAAAACCAACCACATTGCTTCCCCAAGAAGGAACCCGACGCAGATTACTTCATCGCCACGTCGGGATATTTCTAGACGACTCCAGAGGACACCACAAGACACCACGAGACGGGGCACCATAGGAGGCTTACCTGTGGGACCGACCGGTCCCACAGGGCCCACCGGTCGGTCGTCCATAGAGCCGCCACGCCTCCATCTTCTGCAAGCTACTTCCACCGACCTCTAGGATGCATCTTGATCATACCTCGAGTCAGTTTGATCCAATGATCACGATTCCTCGCCCAGGGCTATATAACCAGACCCCTGACCCCTCTCCAGATCATCATCAGATCAAGATCAGAAGACAAGACAGAAATTAGGGTTTCTAGAGAGAGAGAGTTAGAGCTCTACCTCAAGATTAGAGTTTAGTCCAGATAGATTCAAGTAGAGGCAGGCGACTTCATCGGCATATCCGGCTTGAAGCTTAGTCTGAGTCTCTGGATCATTGTCGAAGACTCGGTAATTTGTATCTTTATTCCACTTTATGCTACTTTAATATATTTCAGTTTATTCAGTTTTGGAGTTTATTCTAGTTGTTTATTTAATATAGATCTGATTATGATAGAGTTTATGATCATGTTCGTAAAGTACTTAGCTTTATTCCGGATAGAGTTAAGTGGTCAAACTGGTGTAAACATGGTGTTTAGGCTAAGTTTACCTGCGAATACATCCTATGCTCCGGGTCGAGAGGTAGATCGTAGGAGTGACAGTCCTGTTGAGTCCTTTGTATTCCTCCCTCCGAGTGTAGATCTTAGTAGGACGCGGTTGCAAGTTAGAATTCATTACTCTGTTTTTATTCTAATTTAGTAATGTCCCTTGATCATGGATGATAGATTAATTAGCTATAAATGATTGTACATTAACTAGAGTAATCGCCAGGCTTAGTAAATGTGAAGTAACTTAGGATTCGAATCTCTTAATTAATCTCTTGACTCTCTGCTTGATTCATGTAGTTCGCTCTATCTCTAGAATTCCCGTTTTTATCACTGTCATTATTATTTACCTGTACCTTGTCTTACCCCTGCTTAGACATGTGAGTAGTGAATGAATGAATGAATAATAATCTCTACTACCTTTGAATCATTACTAGTTCCCAGCCTCGTTACTATCTTCGGTAAAATATAAATAACGATACCTAGATAACCTGGGTGAAATGCTGCTACAACAGGTATATTTATCTGTGCGCTTGCGGATAAATATTTGTTTATATCTTTTAGCTAGTGTCACATATAATTTACATTTCTAGTATCATGTTGGGGATGACAACTTGACTTTAAATGATGCTAGGAGTGTCCTGTACATTTCTGAAGGCTTTTGCTAGAATCAGTCCATCAAAGTTTATTATAAGCAATTGCATTAAGAAGTGTCAACAGTCGACAAGAGAATCGCGCTCACCGGTAAGACGATCAACAAGAGAAGAGGTCGATACCTCGGAAGCATCGTCGTCGTCGTCGTCGTCGCTGTCGGCGTCCTTTGCCTGGCACTTGAGGTCCTCTTCGTCCAAGGCCATGGTGCAGAGGCCCTTGGAGGAGTGGCCGAAGAAGCAGAGTCCGTTGAAGTGTTCTTCTGTCTTGTGCTCGGACCCATCATCGCTGGAGTCGCCGTCGGAGGTCTTCTTGCCGTCGCTGATGGTGGCGAGGAAGGCACGTCGACCGGCGTCGAAAGCCTTCTCCACGTCTTCCCGGTGATAGCTGCCCTTCTTCTTCTTCCCGGCCTTGTTCTCCGGCTTGCCCTTGCGTCTGAAGTTGCGGTTCTTGCCGGGGAAGCTCTTGTCGTTCTTGGGACAGTTCGCCATGAAGTGGTCTAGATCACCACACTTGTAGCAGCCCTCGCGTGTGCCACCACGCCGGCGATTCAGGCGGTTGTTGTGAAACCGCGAGAACCGGGTGATGACGAGGGCAAGCTCGTCGTCTCCAAACGCCTCCAACTACTCCTCCGTGACTGTAAGCAAAGAAGACAAGGAAAATAGAGGAGGTGAAGCATCAGCAGAGAAAGTCGATCCACCTGTTCCTGAGACCAAAGCCATGGAATTTGAAGATGGGTTCTTCAGCTTGGCCTGAGTCAGGTGATCGATCTCGGTGGACTTGAGCTTACTGAACAGCTCGTCCACGGTGAGGGTGTCATAGGAAGGAGACTCTATGATGGTCGACACCTTCACCTCCCATACCCTCCGATCCAGGGCGTATAGCAACTTGAGAGCCCTCTCATGATCGTCATAGGGTAGGTTAGCCCGATTAGCACGCATCTTGTTCACAATCGTTTGGAAACGAGCGAACATGGCGTCAATTGTCTCTCCCTCCAACTGAACAAAGTTCTTGTACTCTCGCTTGTAGGTCTCGAAGAGTCTGGTCTTGACCTGAGCGGTCCCCTCGTGATAGCTCTGAAGCTTTACCCAGATCTCTCGTGCCGTCTCAAGCTCAGAGACACGCTCGAACTCAGGAAGGGAGATGCTGGCCAAAAGAGCATTACGAGCCTTGGAGTTGGCCTCTTGCTGGTCAATCTGGATCTGACCCACACGAGTCGCAAGGACTACGTACTCAGCATTCTCACATATCCCCCAGACAGAGGATCTGATGCTGTTGAGATAAGCACGCATCCGAATATTCCAATAGGGATAGTTCGTTCCATCGAAATAGGGAGCATTGTCGTTCCCTCGATCCATGTCGCACTTAGGATCTGAAACCGATTAAGGTAGAGTAGATCCCTTAACCGGCTCCGATACCAATTGAAGGTCCAGATTAGCGACCAGAGGGGGGGTGAATGGGAGCCTCAAATTCAACTTGTGAATAGAATGGCCCTTGTCCCAGAAAATCACCCCAAAAGCTAAGACTCGAAATGACCAGAGAGTTCACGACCTACGAGTAGGTGGATACCCTAGGAGATGTCCTAGAGGTACAGCGGAACTCCCGGAGAAATCCCAAAACCAACTATACAAGCCCCGGAGCAAAACTGCACACTCTGCAGGTTCACGGACTGTTCGGGGTCTGGGTCTCGGACTGTCCGCTGAACGCCGGACTGTCTGCAACTGGGGGTCCGGACTGTTCGCCGGCCACAGACCAAAAAACGGACTGTTCTGAAACAGTTCTGGTCAAGTCCCGGACTGTCCGCGGGTTTGTACCGCGGACTGTCCACTGTTCACTCGACAGTGAACAGTCAGGGGGCTGCGCCTGACTGACTCGGCCAAAACTCGACGCGCGGATTGTCCGCCGTTCAGGTCACGGACTGTCCGCGACTGCACAAAGAACACGAAACTGCACGGGTTCAAAACCAAATCCGAGTTGATCTCAACCAAAACGAAAGGGACTTCGATCAAACTCCTCCCAGGTGTTCCTCTATGTATTGGAGTGCTAATCCTAAGAAATCATCGCACTAAACCAAGTCAATCAAGAGAAATTCGTGGATTACCGTAAAAGGGGGAAGAACGAAGAACGAACACGAAATCGACCCGATCTATGGATTCGTGAGGTTAGGAGAGAATTCCTTCGATGGAAAGAAGGGGCTCACGACCAAGAACAAACTGATTCAAGTGGAATCGAAAATCATCTCACGAAGAAGGAGAACGAGGCAAATCCCCGAGAGATGAAAAACCAAAACGTGAAGAACACAGAACACAAGACACGATTCGATTCGATTTCAGCCGAAATTCCTCCACATGAGGAGACAATGAGAATACGGTCTTGTTTCCTCAAAAGATCCAAATACACAGAGGTATGATTCTCATCTCTGCGGATCGCTTGCAGCGAGGTATGATTAGAACCTAAGCAGGGGCTAGAGACAGAGTTCTCAGGAACAAATGACTGCAAGGATAGGGAGAGAGGAGGGGTGCCTCTCTTATTTATAGCCTAAAACAATAATCCCCTTCTACTCCTAGATACAAGAGCGAAGCGGCCAACCCTAGGGGTATCCCGGTCCAACTCTGCTGATTGCCGATCCGACAGCCACGCGCCCATCTCATCCTTAGCTTCGCCTCGACGCAAGCCTCAGGATGCCACCACGTGTCGCCCCGTCGACCGCCGCGCCTACCTCGCGAATAGCTGCGCTGCCACGCCATCCTCTTCACGCCGCCACGCGTCGACCGTCCTTTTTGCGTACCTCCCCCGGTTTTGAGGCCGAAACCGGGAAACCTGGGCCTTCCCCGATTTTGAGGTTGAAACCAGGAAACCTGTCCTCCGGCTGAGTTTTGTGGCCCAAACTCAGAAACCCGCGAGCCCCAGGTTTTGAGGCCCAAACCTTGAAACCGTCCACGCCGAGTTTTGAGGCCCAAACTCAGAAACCGGCCACCCCGAGTTTTGAGGCCCAAACTCGGAAACCATCGAGGATAGATTTTTGAGGCTCAGCTACCGAACCCGCGCCGTAGACGGGATGTGGTTCGCACACCCCGAGTTCTAGCACCGATGCCGGAGCATGTCCAGCCTCCACGCCGGGCACAGTGCATTAGCCATCCTTCTCGGCCTCCCACCAAGTGTCACGACGCCATCACCTTCCTCCCGACACGGCTGATGCACCGCACATCCCGATGTACTCTTGCTTGTCAACGCCACGTGCCAGCTACCACAGCTGGTCCTCAGGTCTCCTGGTCCGTCGGTCCAAGCTCCACGTCCGCCCTTCACCGCTCTCGGTTCGTCGGCACGGCACGTCCCTACTTGACCTTCACCTCACCTTCGACCACTGCCCGAGCTCCGCACCTGCACATCAACACATCCAAGAGACATGTTGCCTGTTGATCGATCACTCATCACTCAGGAAGGGAACCACAAGGGCACATATCAACCTTGTGTTCTCACCTGAGGATCAGCCGTGGTGGCTGACAGCCTGGGACCGCGACAAGTGAAGATGACTTGCGGGTGGACGGGGTGCACGGGCAGTGCATCCCTCTATGCCATCGGTTTGGTGGATGAGCCACAGAAAAACCACCGAGTGAACGGTTTCTAGGTTTGGGCCTCAAAACCTGGGTGCGGCCGGTTTCTGAGTTTGGGCCACAAAACTCGGGCTGGGGACAGTTTCCAGGTTTGGGCCTCAAAACCTAGGCGTTGGCTGGTTTCTGAGTTTGGGCCACAAAACTCAGGCGATGGACGACAGGTTTCCCGGTTTTGGCCTCAAAAAACCGGGGGATGGCCCAGGTTTCCCGGTTTTGGCCTCAAAACCAGGGGGAGGTCCGTGAAAAGGACGAGCGGCGCATTGGTGGCACGTGGCGGCATCTAGGGAGGTCGCATCGAGGCGAAGCTACCTGATGTGCGGGCGTGGCCGTCGGATCAACATCAACCTCGAGTTGGTCAGGAATACCCTTAGGGTTAGCCTGCTCGCTCATTAGCTATAAGGGTAGATGGGGAATAATTGTATTAGGCTATATTAGGAGAGGTCACCCCTCCCTCCAGACTATCTAGGCCATTTGCTACTTTCACTTAGGGTTTCATGTTCTCCCACATCCCTGTTGTAGCTACTGAGATCCGCAGAGACGGTGAATCATACCTCTGTGTATTTTGATTTTGCGGAAACGGGACCAGATTCCCATTGTCTCCTCGTGGTGATGATTTTTGGCTGGAATTCGTGGTTGTGATTTGCGTTCTTGAGTTGTTCTTCGGGTTCACCTTTTCTCCTTGTTTTTCCCGTCGATCGATCTCACTCCTCGTTTGTCACACCCAATTTTAAGAACAAAATTGAACGCATCATCTTATGTGTGCCCAGAGATCAATCACACACATAAGCCACAAATTAAATAGTATCATCACATATGTTTATTACATAACAAACATTATTCAAAGTCTTTACATAGCAGCGGATAAATAAGACAACTCTCGCGGTAGCTCCATCACAGGGAAGATGATTGGTTGACAGCAAGACTAGAACTCTTCAGCGAAGTCATCATTACCATAGCAATCTGTTACCCATCCGGGATTTTATCCAAGTAGAGAAAAAATAAACAAGCATAAGTACATCTCGTACTTAACAAGTGTAACATGGGGTTCATGAGGCTCAAATAAAGCTGACACGGGTTTAACTGCAGTAGCTTTTAATTGGCACAATTTTAGCATTAGATAGCATCAATGATAACCATCCCAAGTTAAACATGTGATCAATGTGAACATGAAATCATTGAACAATATACTAATATCAATTTAAAACATTATTAAGCAACAACTATACCATAAGAATTCCAGGCCGCTCGTAACCGTGAGCACGGCTGATATATCAGTTTTACACTCTGCAGAGGTTGCACACTTTACCCGATGAGTCGTAATATCGAGATGCCCAGGTTAATTACTCCCATAACACTTCCAAGGTGAGCGGGCAGGATACACTGCGAAGCCTTTCAAAGGTTTGTCTAACAAGTTAGGACCGCTAGGTCTTAAGGCAAGGGGAAGAAGGGTCTCTCAACCTTGCGGCACGCAGGCAAGGCGAGAGAAGCCGCCCTAAATACAGCTCAGCAAGACCCAACGCGCCTATACAGGTGTCCACTAACAAGCTAGAAAAGGTCCTTATATTGGGCTAAGGTCAGAGTCATATAACTCCCATGATTGCACTGTAAGTCCCGGGTGATCCCTTATAGTAGTTCCTAAACCATGTTGCTATAAAAGCCAATTTTACCAAGTTTCATATATCATTAAATCAAGTTCGCATGATCAGAGTTTAAATTGAGCACTCGCATAGCTCTACCCAATGCATACCAGGTATAACAAGGCACAAGATCAACACCTAGGATACATCTAAATAGGCATCAAGGTAGACACATGCATATGATGATTACAGTGAATTAAGGTTATTAGGACATCAAGGAGGATCTCATGCTATACTTGCCTGGATCAACAAACTCTTGGTGCTCCTGGTTGTCGAAGAAGGGCTCTTGATCACCGGCGTACGTCTCACCGTCTATACTCGATTACCACATCAAAACACAATCATCCGGACAACAATCATGCAAAGCAAACAAGCTATAATTAGAATATTACACCAACAAGAAAATAATATAAAAAGTTTGAAATCAGAATCTACGGTCTACTACGATCACATAAACACGAAGATCACGAAAAACGGAATTATAACGCAAAAGTTATGAGCTAAACAAGTTACAAAACCTTAATTAGTAGATTAAACCTAACTCAATTTTTAAATACAGAAAATAGTATATATTTTCGCACAGACAAATAGATCTTTTCAAAACGAAACCAACGCAACTTGAACGGACTAAAACGGATTAAAAACGTAGAAGTTATAAGCATTTTAATCTAGTGGCAAAACTATAAATAAAACGAAATTGAATTTTGAATTTAAATCAATTTAAATAGAATTGCAGAATTGACTGGACTGCGCCTCATATAGGCAGAAACGCAGGGGTTTATATAGAAGATCCCGCAGACATAGTGCACAGTGTCGTATGGACCGCGAGTTGAGACCTATAAAATTGTAAGGGCTCTTCTGCAAAAGAGTACCCGAAGGGGTACCAGGCGTTCTAGGGCGCTGGATCACAATCAGACGGATGAAATTAGACCCGGGGGAGTAGAGCGGCGCTGCAGGGCGGAGTTGGGGATGGGTCAGCACATATGGTGGCGCCATGGCCAGAGCGCGGCGCCGCTAGCTCGGGATCGAGCTAGAAGGCAATAGAGACTATGGGAGTTGGTCCAATCGAAAGAGGAGCTCAAGGGGATTCTACATGAGGTATAGATGGTGTCGGACGCGGCTTCGGGATGGCGAATCGCACAGCGAGGCGGAGAACTTGCTTCTACAACGACGGTGAGGTCGGGTTAGGCCAAAACACAAGGGAAAAAGAAAATAGAAAGAATTGGTGGCTTCGTGGGGTCGAGACAAAGCTCTAGATGCCCTTGACGGAGGCCGAAACCCACCGAGAAAACGAAGTTGATGGCGGCGGAAACTTTGCAGTGCGCGGAGCTCTCGGTGACGGCAATTTAGGGCACGGGACGGCACAAAAATTGTATGGGCAGAGGCGGCGGGCTCTCCGGAACTTTATAAGGGCTCAGGGTTGGAACAGCAAGGCGAGGAGGAGGCGTGGAGTAGATGGAATCGGGCTCGGCTCGCTTCCTGGACGAACACAGGTGGGGGGAAAAACGCTGACAAGCGGGGACGGAGCGTCAGCGACTTGGGCAGGGGCGTCCCTGCGCTTGCAACCACACGGCGCGAACGGGCCAGAGCTAGGGCAAATTCGGCCCAAGAGGAGAAGATTGTTGTGCGCGCTGCTGAAGAAAAAGCAGGTCGGCCGAGCTGATTCGGGCCAAAAGAGAAGAAAGGGAGAGGGAGAGAAGGAAATGTTTTGCCAATTTTAGAAATGAATTTTCAAAAGCATTTTGAAACCCAAATTGAATTCAAACAAGATTTGAACAGAAACCAAACTTCACAAAATAAAATATGCACCAGCATGTATGCATCAACATGATCTTTGGCCTAGGATTTATTTTATCTTTTGTAAATATTATTTATTGCCTAGGTTTCATGTGACACATAAAATGCATAAATTAAATCATATTGCCTATTTCAAAGTGATGCAATTTTTGGAGTGTTACAAATCTACCCCCCTTAAAGAATCTCGTCCTTGAGATTCCAACGGTGCTTACTCAAACAACTGTGGGTATGGCTTCCTCAGATCCTCTTCTCTTTCCCAAGTTGCCTCTTCTTCCGTGTACCGATTCCACTGAACCTTGCACATCTTTATTACTCTGCTTCTGGTAACTCTTTCAGCTGTCTCTAGAATCTTTGTTGGATACTCATCATAAGTCAGATCTTCCTTAACTGTGAGCTCTTCCAACGGTATCTGCTCTTCAGGCACTCGTAGGCACTTCTTCAACTAAGAAACATGAAACACATCATGAAGTCCATACCGACTTGTAGGTAGTTTTGACACGTATAAAGTGAGCAACTTTGGTCAATCGATCAACTATTACCCATATGGAGTCATAGCCTCTCTGAGTACGAGGCAAACCAACTATGAAGTCCATACTGACTTCTTCCCACTTCCATTCAGGTATCTTCATCGGTTGCAACAAACCAGCGGGTCTCTGATGCTCTGCCTTCACTCTCTGACAGGTATCACACAGAGGTACATACTCGGCTACATCTCGTTTCAGACCATCCCACCAATACTTTTTCTTCAGATCAAGGTACATCTTAGTACTTCCATGATGAATGGAGTAAGCTGACTCATGCACTTCTCGCAGTATAGTCTCACATAACTCCTTGATTTCAGGCACACATAACCTATTTCCATGCCATAACATACCATCATCATCTAACCGGAAACTTGATGCTTTGCCAACAACAATATTATCTGCTATCTGCTTCAACTTCTCATCTGCCATCTGACCCTTATGTATCTCTTGCATCAACACCGGTTCAAGTACCAATTCCATATTGTTAGTCAGAATTCCCAGATTTAGATGGGTAAATTCAGCACATAACTCTTCCGGCATAGAAGCAATTCGGACCTCATTGACATTACTCTTTCTGTTCAAGGCATCTGCCACAACATTGGCCTTCCCGGGATGGTAGTGTATCTCCAGATCATAGTCCTTAATCAACTCTAACCATCTGCGTTGCCTCAAGTTCAGATCAGACTGGGTGAATATGTACTTCAGGCTCTTATGATCGGTATAGATGTCTGTCTTGTGACCCACCAGATAGTGTCTCCAGATTTTCAATGCATGGACAACAGCTGCCAACTCTAGGTCATGTGTGGGATAGTTCAACTCATGCTTTCTCAATTGCCTTGATGCATATGCCACAACTCTTCCTTCTTGCATATGAACACAACCCAGACCTTGACGAGATGCATCACAGTAAATAGAGAAATCCTTGCTCAGATCTGGTAATATCAACACTGGAGCTGTAGTCAGACGTTTCTTCAACTCTTCAAAGTTAGCCTGACATTTATCGGACCAGACAAACTTAGCATTCTTCTCTAGCAGAGCTGTCATTGGTTCAGCAAGCTTGGAGAAACCTTCAATGAACCTTCTGTAGTAACCAGCCAATCCAAGGAAACTACGGATCCCGGTCACATCTGTTGGTGGCTCCCAGTTCAACACATGTTCAACCTTACTTGTATCTACTGAGATACCTCCATTAGAGACAACATGTCCAAGGAAAGAAACTTCCTTCAACCAGAACTCATACTTGCTGTGCTTGGCATACAGCTTGTGCTCTCTGAGTTTCTGTAGTACTAGCCTCAGATGTTCAGCATGATCTTCCTTGTTCTTGGAGAAAACCAGTATATCATCAATAAACACAACAACAAACTTGTCGAGATACTCCATGAACACCTTGTTCATCAAATACATAAAGTAGGCAGGTGCATTGGTCAATCCAAATGACATGACTGTATACTCATACAACCCATACCTGGTAGTGAAAGCTATCTTTGGAATATCAGATGCCCGAATCTTCAACTGATGATAACCAGAACGCAGATCAATCTTAGAAAACACACAGGCACCTCTGAGCTGATCGAACAAATCATCAATCCTCGGCAATGGGTACTTGTTCTTGATGGTAACCTCATTCAGCGATCGGTACTCAACACACATCCGTTGACCACCATCCTTCGTATCAACAAAGATAACAGGAGCTCCCCATGGTGACGAACTAGGACGAATGAACTGAAGGACCGAGAAAGCACTAGCAAGGCGACCAGAGGGGGGTGAATGGGAGCTCAAAAAATTTCTCTCGAAACTTTGGCCTTTTGTTCCCAAAGTCAACCCCCGAAAGCTACGACCGAAACCGTGGTTCCCACGACCCTTGGAAGAGGGTGGATGATCCCTAGGATCACAGCGAGGCACCACAAAGTGACAGCGAACCAAACACCAAGAGCTTCGGCACAAGTTCGACCCTTGAAAACCGAGTCCCGAACGTAGATGGAAGGCTACGTCGAGAAATCCCCAAATATCGATGCTAACAAGTAGCAAAGATACCTAGAGACGTTTCTTGGTTAACTATAGGGCCAAATGAGAAGTCCGAAAACCAAGCGGAAAAGCCGGGAGAGCAAACGCACTAAAACAGAAGCTTCAGCAGGGTCCCGGACTGTTCGGACTGCAGGTCCCGGACTGTCCGCAGGTAATGCGGACTGTCCGCAAAGAAGGCCCAGACTGTCCGCCGGCAAAATCCTCAAAACTGCAAGTCTGCTGAAGTCCCCTAGTCGACTCCCGGACTGTCCGCGAGTCCCAACAGCGGACTGTCCGCGGTTCAAAAAGAACTTGTCCGTACAAGCTACGCAGCCACTGACTCGGCTGGAGCCCGACCCCCGGACTGTCCGCGCCCCTAGTGGCGGACTGTCCGCGGATGAATAGAGAGGCCGATTTTGATCACCCCTCTCACGAATCTTCTCAAATCTGAATCAAAACTCAATCCCATGTTCCCAAACTTGGGGAAGATGATCACGAGGTAGTTAGGAGACTATCCCCAAGAAATCATCCGCTCAAATCAACTCAACCACCGGGAAATCTAAAGGGGAGGAGAATGAATCAAAAAAGTGCCATGAAAACGAAATTAGCCGATCTACTTGTTCGTGAGGAGTTAGATGAATTCCTTTGGTGGAAATGATCTCCTCACTATAAAGAACAAGTTGATTCAAACGGATTTCACAAAGGCGCAGTATAGAGGGAGATCGAGTGACGGGAAAAACGTGGAGAAACGAAGAACGCGAAGAACACAAACCAAAATGCGAATCAACACATCGATCTGCAACCGTGTGGCTACCACACGCTACAACAGTGAGGTTACGGCCTCACTTCCTCAAAATCTCCAGTACACAGAGGTATGGTTCTCTGCGGATCTCAGCTAGCTACAGCAGCGGATTAGGAGAGCAGGAAACCCTAAGTGCAAAGAGCAAATGACTGAGATAATGGGGAGGTGGGTGTCTCCCCCTACTTATCCTAATTCTAACTATTCCTAATTCCCACTCTACCCCTAACTACTTACAGAGCGAACCAGCTAAACCCTAAGGTTATTCTGGACCAACTCGTGGTAGGTTGTGATCCGACGGCCACACCCGCACAATAGGTAGCGTTTCCTCGACGCAACCTCACCGATTGCCGCCACGTGCCGCCACAGCTCTGCATCCTTTTCACAGACTCCGCCCCCGGTTTTGTGGCCCAAACCGAGAAACCAGCCTTCACAGCCAACCCCCGGTTTTGAGGCCCAAACCGGGAAACCAGCCTCCAAGTCCATCTCCTGGTTTTGAGGCCGAAACCAGGAAACCCACCAGCGCCCAGGTTTTGAGGCCCAAACCTGGAAACCGTCCTCAGCCCGAGTTTTGTGGCCCAAACTCGGAAACCCACAGCACGCCCAGGTTTTGTGGCCCAAACCTGGAAACCGTCCACCCGATGGGTTTTCTCTGGCTCTACCATCAAACCAACGCTGTAGAGGGGATGCACCGCCCGTGCACCCCGTCCTCCGACACGTGTCCTCAGGTTCTCGACCCGAGCAACACCATGTCCCACAAGTCTTCACTCGTCGCTGTCCCAGGCTGCCAGCCACCACAGCTGATTCTCAGGCCACCGGTCCCTCAGTCCAAGCCTCACATCCGCCCTTCACCGCTCCCGGTCCATCGGCACGGCACGTCTCTACTTGACCTTCACCTTGCCCTCGATCGCTGTCTCTGTGCTCGACACCTGCACAACACAAGCCAAAGAACCTGCGATCAAACCCGTTGACAATCACTCATCACTCGAGACTCAGCATACACCCATGTATCCGCATGAACCATTTTTCTTGTAACTCTCTAATTTGTTTCTTAAGTTCTTCTAGTTCAGGTACTCCCATTCTATATGGTCTTTTAGCTATGGGTGCAGTTCCGGGTAAAAGCTCAATAATAAATTCAATGTCGCGATCGGGTGGCATACCTAGCAAGTCATCGGGGAACACATCTGGGAACTCATCCACCACTAGATCTTCTTGGAAAACCTCATCATTCATCTGGTTCATGCTTGCGGTTGGTGATGGTTGTAGCACTACATCAAAACTAACTTTGTCCCCCTTTGCGGTAGTCGCAGACACCACTTTGTCCTGGCACTGGATCACTGCCTTGCACCTCTTCATCCAGTCCATACCCAGTATCAAATCAATACCAGCTGTCTTCAACACGATCGTGGATACTGAGAAGTCTACCCCCCTTAAGGACACATCCAAAGGCATACACTGAAGAGTAGCTTGCAAACCTCCACCCGGTGAGGTAACCATTATGGGGGTTTTCATGAGGCTAACAGGTAGATTATGCATTCTAACAAATGTATGTGATATGAATGTATGTGATGCACCAGAATCAAAAAGAACTATAGCGGGGATGGAGCTGATGTTGAACGTACCAAGCATGACTTCTGGCGCTTCCTGCACGGTCTCTGCGGACACATGATTCACCTTGCCCGTATTAGGGTGTGCTTGCCTTCCTTTCTGCCCATTATTCTCAGGTGTGAGCTGATGTTGCCTCTTAGGACAGCGGTTGGCAAAGTGACTTGGATCACCACAGCAGGAACAGGCATTGAGTGCTCCATTCTTTGCGGGAGTGTTGGGCGCACTATTCTTCATGGGAGCATTGCTGGGGGTACCTTGACGCTGAGCCTGACTGTTGTTCTGCTGCTGTTGCGAGTATGGGGGGACGTTGCTAACCCTGGTTGCGGTTCCACTGAGTAGTCGGTCCCTGGTACCTCTGCTGGTTGCCTGGTGCAAAGTTGGGACAAGGACGGTTGTTACTACCTGAGGACTGACCTTGGAGCTTCCTCTTTCTAGCCTCCATCTCTTTGCGCTTGTTGTCAACCACTATAGCATGGTTGACTAGAGTCTGGTAACTGGTGTACTCATTGGACATCAGCTGAAGTGTCAGTCCATCATTCAGGCCCCTGAGAAAGTGACACTGCTTGTCGGCATCCTGAGCGATATCAGTGGGGGCATAGCGTGACAACTGAGCAAACTTGTCATGGTACTCAGCTACAGTCATAGCTCCTTGACGCAGAGATCTGAATTCTTCCTGTTTCAAATCAATCAAGCCAGCGGGGATGTGATATGCTTTGAAGTTGGTCTTGAACTCATCAAAGGTAACAGTTGGGGCATTGTTGGTGCGACCAAACTGAAACGATTCCCACCAATCCAGAGCAGCTCCTTGCAACTGACCAGAAGCATAGAGCACCTTCTCCTGGTCATTGCACTGTACGATGGTGAGCTGGCGTTCAACGGCACGAAGCCAGTCATCAGCCTCCAGAGGATCAGCAGCATGAGAGAACACTGGTGGGTGACCCTTCAGAAACTCTCCCCTCTTGTCCCTCACTTGCATCGGTGGTGCCCCTCCAACTGGCTGGTTATGCAGATGTTGCATCATGGTCTGCATGAACTGAGCCTGAATGCCCATCAACTGTTGAATGTCCACAGGCGGTAGTGGTGGTGGTGGGTTTACAGGTGCTCCACGACCACGGCCACGTCCACGTCCACCTCCAACTCCACCTCCTCTGGCAGCCATCTGTGTTCCAACAAGGACCACGATTAGCGAACTTTTCAATAAAAGATCACTTACATGAGAAGAAACAAGAGATCTGAAAATTTCTGGGCGAGATCCGGTAACAGCAGTACATATAAACGGACATAACTCGAGTTCCAGAATTTCAAACAGGGTGTTCCATACACGGTTGGAAAGATGACGAAATTATCTACAATTTTTATTTAAGTGACTTTCCCAGATTCTGACGTTAAGTTAGTCAAGAACAGAGAACAAACGAAACTGTCCAGAGTTCCGAACTGCGCAGAAACTCTAACTTGTAACAGTCATATCTCACAAACCGTAACAGCTATTGAGGTGATTCCAGAGGCATTAGTTAGATGTTGAAGTGTATTTTCCACTATAAAAATGTCAGCCATGTTGCACGAACCGAACTCGAGATATAACAGAAAGATTACATGTTGCTCCAGAAAACAGCAGAGAACAAGATATAACGAACCCACTTATTTATTCATAAATGTTATGCATAACCTATGAGATTTGTAGACAAGCCTACAATATCTCAGCACACATTACAAAGAACCAACTCAAACATAAGCATAATAATAGCTCAACTCACGCATAATAAAGCACGCTAACACAAAACTTAACTGGACTCAACATAACGCTTACTACTATCGTCTTATTACATAGAGGGTGACCTGAACCTATTTATAAAGCGGACGACGAAGCTTCTTGTACATAGCAGGATGGTTGAGTTGCTCCAAGAGCTCATCTATGAGGTGATAGCACCTCTTGAGATCTTTCCCCTGGGATATCACCATCTTCTCCAAGTCCACGATAAACCTTTCCCTATCAAGAAGGAAGTCTCGCGTAGCCTTCACAGTTGGGGTTGCATTAGGGTCTTCCACCATGGCATCCTTCATCTCATTATTCCAGTAAGGCAGGTAATGATATGGATCATCCCTCATATCCTCGATGCGATGACCCCGAAACGCCTTGTAGGCTTGAACCGCTACAACTTCCAAGGCTGCCGTCAGGGTGGATTGACGAGCCTTGTGGGCTATCACCATATCATGCAGGTGAAGGCCACTTTTTGGTTCTTGGATGGCGACGGTGACCCTCGCCTTCCAGTAGGTCTTCTCCAGAGGATTCGTGTACCTCCAGTAGGTGTATTGCACAACAATATTCTGGTCTTGGTAGTAGGCATCGAGAAGTCCCATTAGCCTGTGATGAGTGGGACACTGGGGTGCTCCAATGTAGTACCCGGAGTCCACGTCCCAGCCTATAGCGGGCTCATCATCATCTTCAACCTCCAGCACTTCAGCGGGCACTGGCGCGGGAGGAACTGGTTCTTGAGGAGCTGGATCTTGTTGAGCTGGAGCTGGTGGTGCAGGTTCTTGTGGTATGGGTGCTGGTGGTGCCAGTGGTGCTTGCTCCTGGGGCGTTGGCACTGGAGGTGCTTGCATTAGTGGTGCTGACTCTTGAGGTGCTGGCACTGGCGGTGCCGGCCCTTGAGGTGCCGGATCTTGGGGTGTTGGCTCTTGCGGTGCTTGCAGGATGCGGTTGCCTGCCCCCAGGCGACCTCCGGTACTCTTGCGAGCGATCTGACGAGCACGTGCCATCTATGGAGTAGACCAAGAGACAGTTAGAATAGAGTCAACATTTATATAATAAAGCAAGTAAAGAGAAGCATATAATTTGATAAATTAGCAAGGCTAAGATAAATACCAAGAAAGAGAAGCAAGGACCACTAAAACGACACAAACTAACTAGTCTTGCGTCCTATAGTCAACATAGCTTTGATACCAATTTGTCACACCCAATTTTAAGAACAAAATGGAATGCATCATCTTATGTGTACCCAGAGATCAATCACACATATAAGCCACAAATTAAAGAGTATCATCACATATGTTTATTACATAACGAACATTATTCAAAGTCTTTACATAGCAGCGGATAAATAAGATAACTCTCGCGATAGCTCCATCACAGGGAAGATGACTGGTTGACAGCAAAACAAGAACTCTTCAGAGAAGTCATCATTACCATAGGAATCTGTTACCCATCCGAGATTTTATCCATGTAGAGAAAAAATAAACAAGCATAAGTACATCTCGTACTTAACAAGTGTAACATGGGGTTCATGAGGCTCAAATAAAGCTGACACGGGTTTAACTGCAGTAGCTTTTAATTGGCACAATTTTATCATTAGATTGCATCAATGATAACCATCCCAAGTTAAACATGTGATCAATGTGAACATGAAATCATTGAACAATATAATAATATCAATTTAAAACATTATTAAGCAACAACTGTTCCATAAGAATTCCAGGCCGCTCGTAACCGTGAGCACCGCTGATATATATCAGTTTTACACTCTACAGATGTTGCACACTTTACCCGATGAGTCATGATATCCAGATGCCCGGGTTAATTACTCCCATAACAATTCCAAGGTGAGCGGGAAGGATACACTGCGAAGCCTTTCAAAGGTTCGGCTAACATGTTAGGGCCGCTAGGAATTAAGGCAAGGGAAAGAAGGGTCTCTCAACCTTGCGGCACGCAGGCAAGTGGAGAGAAGCCGCCCTAAATCCAGCTCGGCAAGACCCAACGCGCCTATACAGGTGTCCACTAACAAGCTAGAAAAGGTCCTGATACTGAGCTAAGGTCAGAGCCATATAACTCCCATGGTTGCACTGTAAGTCCTGGGTGATCCCTTATAGTAGTTCCTAAACCATGTTGCTATAAAAGCCAATTTTACCAAGTTTCATATATCATTAAATCAAGTTCACATGATCAGAGTTTAAATTGAGCACTAGCATAGCTCTACCCAATGCATACCAGGTATAACAAGGCACAAGATCAACACCTAGGATACATCTAAATAGACATCAAGGTAGACACATGCATATGATGATTATAGTGAATTAAGGTTATTAGGACGTCAAGGAGGATCCCATGCTATACTTGCCTGGATCAGCAAACACTTGGTGCTCCTGGTTGTCGAAGAAGGGCTCTTGATCACCGGCGTACGTCTCACCGTCTATACTCGATTACCACATCAACACACAATCATCCGGACAACAATCATGCAAAGCAAACAAGCTATAATTAGAACATTACACCAATAGTAAGAAAATAATATAAAAAGTTTGAAATCAGAATCTACGGTCTACTACGATCACATAAACGCGAAGATCACGAAAAACAGAATTATAAGGCAAAAGTTATGAGCTAAACAAGTTACAAAACCTTAATTAGTAGACTAAACCTAACTCAATTTTTAAATACAGAAAATAGTATATATTTTCACACAGACGGATAGATCTTTTCAAAATGAAACCAACGCAACTTGAACGGACTAAAATGGATTAAAAACGTAGAAGTTATAAGCATTTTAATCTAGTGGCAAAACTGTAAATAAAATGAAATTGAATTTCGAATTTAAATCAATTAAAATAGAATTGCAGAATTGACTGGACTGCGGCTCAAATAGGCAGATATGCAGGGGTTTATATAGGAGATCCCGCAGACACAGTGCACAGTGTCGTATGGACCACGGGTTGAGACCCAGAAAATTGTAAGGGCTCTTCTGCAAAAGAGTACCCGAAGGGGTACCGGGCGTTCTAGGGCGCTGGATCACAATTGGACGGAAGCTGTTAGACCCAGGGGAGTAGAGCGGCGCTGCTGGCCGGAGTTGGGGACGGGTCAGCACATACGGCGGCGCCATGGCCGGAGCGCGGCGGCGCTAGCTCGGGATCGAGCTAGAAGGCAGTAGAGACTATGGGAGTTGGTCCAATCGAAATAGGAGCTCAAGGGGATTCTCCCTGAGGTAAAGATGGCGTCAGACGCGGCTTCGGGACGGCGAATCGCACGGCAAGGCAGAGAACTTACTTCTGCAACAACGGCGAGGTCGGGTTAGGCCAAAACACAGGGGAAAAAGAAAATAGAAAGAATTGGTGGCTTCGTGCGGTCGAGACAAAGCTCTAGATGCCCCTGATGGAGGCCGAAACCCACCGAGAAAACGAAGTTGACGGCGGCGGAAACTTTGCAGTGCGCGGATCTCTCGGTGACGGCAATTTAGGGCACGGGACGGCACAAAAATTGTATGGGGAGAGGCGGCGGGCGCTCGAGAACTTTATATGGGCTCAGGGTTGCAACAGCAAGGCGAGGAGGAGGCGTGGAGTAGATGGAATCGGGCTCAGCTCGCTTCCTGGACGAATGCAGGTGGGGGGAAAACGCTGACAAGCGGGGACAGAGCGTCAGTGACATGGGCATGGGCGTCCCTACGCTTGCAACCACGCGGCGCGAACGGGCCAGAGCCAGGGCGAATTTGGCCCAAGAGGAGAAGATTGCTGCGCGCGCTGGGGAAGAAAAAGCAGGCCGACCGGGCTGATCCGGGCCAAAAGAGAAGAAAGGGAGAGGGAGAGAAGGAAATGTTTTGCCAATTTCAGAAATGAATTTTCAAAAGCATTTTGAAACCCAAATTGAATTCAAAAAAGATTTGAACAGAAACCAAACTTCACAAAATAAAATATGCACCAGCATGTATGCATCAACATGATCTTTGGCCTAGGATTTATTTTATCTTTTGTAAATATTATTTATCGCCTAGGTTTCATGCGACACATAAAATGCATAAATTAAATCATATTGCCTATTTCAAAGTGATGCAATTTTTGGAGTGTTACATCGTTGCTCCGTTTGGAAAACCGTTTGAATCAACTTGTTCTTTGTTGTGAGGGGATCATTTCCACCAATGGAGTTCAACTCAATCCTCACGAACAAGTAGATCCGTTGGTTTTTTGCATTTGGATTGGTTTTCTCTCCTTTGCCCCCAATTCTTCCGATTCACCGATTAGGAGTTAGGTTCGAGCCATGATCTCTTAGGAGTAGCTCACTAACACCCTAAGAACTCCTCATACCAAGTCTAATCATTAGAGCTTTTGATTCGGAGGAGATCGGGTTGAATACGCGGAAGAACAGTGCTGTTTCGGGGGCATTGGACGCTGAGCACGAGGGCATCGAACGTTGTGTTCATCACATCGGACGCGCCGTTGCCACATGTCAGATTCTATGCTTCTAAAGGGGTATCAGACGCTGAAAACGGATGCTATAGTGCAGCGTCCGATGGTCATGCAGTGAGCTTTTGGAAATGCTCTTTTTTGCATCGGACGCAACAGGTGTGCTGGCATCGGACGCTCCGTTGTCATCGGACGCTCCGAGGCCTTAGCATCGAACGCTGAGCAGTCACTGTAGCAGCGTCCAATGGCTACACAGTAAGGTTTTGTTTCGGCCTGATTTGCATCGGACGCGTCCGCCAGGATCACATCGGACGCTGGTCAGCGTCCGATGCTCTGAGTTCTGCATTGTTTCGTCTGTAGTTTGTTCACTCGACTTTGGATTTGGCTGTGGGATTTTGCATTGGATTTCTGGCATCCGTGCTCTACAGAAATCATGCTTCCCGCTTTGCGAAATAGCATGAATCCCCCTCGCGTTGCTCAGGGGAGGTTGAGGTTACCCAAAGTCCATCCTGTCACTAGTTGACTTGTGTGAACTTGGGTGAGGATGTTTTTGTGGTGTCCCACTGTGTTCCTAGGGAACATCCACCCACTCTCTGGGTCGTGGACATCACGCGTCTCGGCTTTGCTCTTGGGTTGATTTTCTAGGACAGAGGCCTCAACATTTCGAAAGAAATTTGAAGCTCCCATTCACCCCCCTGGTCTTCTTGCTTTAGCATTCCCGGTCCTTCAATTGGTATCGGAGCGGGATAAGGATCTTCCACCTTAGCCGGTTCCAGATCCACAGAAGGCGACATGGATCGCGGCGTGGGCAAACCGCCATTTTTCGATGGGACGAACTATGCGTATTGGAAGATACGCATGTCGGCCTATCTTTAGAGTATGGGTGCTTCTATTTGGGATATTTGCAAATCTGCAGATTACGTGGTCTTGACTGCTCATGTGACTCAACATCAGATCGATGAGCATGATGCCAATAGTCGAGCCCGTAATGTTCTTTTCTCCTGTTTGAGCATGTCTGAGTTTGATCGTGTTTCTCACCTCGCTATGGCTCGGGAGATTTGGGCTACTCATGCGTTTTCATGAGGGAACCACTCAAGTCAAAACTCGTCTCTACGAGTCGCACAAGCGAGAGTATGAGAACTTTCGACACATGCCTGGCGAGAGCATAGAAAGTTTATTCGCTCGCTTTCAAGTGATTGTCAATAGGATGAGGGTTAACAAGGAGTTGTTGCCTTTCGATGATCATGAGAGAGCTCTCAAGCTACTCCATACTCTTGATCGGTCGGTGTGGGATTCCAAGGTTCAGGCAATCATTGAATCGCCTAACTATGAGACTCTCACCTGCGACGAGCTCTTTAGTAAGCTCAAGTCGAGTGAGATTGACGCCATGGCGAGGGCTTCTTATGAGAATCCTTCTGGCCCATCGATGGCTTTGCTTTTTGGCTCTTCAGCTAACCCCTCTGGAGGCTTTGTACTTTCTTCTCTTCTTTCTGTCATAGAGGAGTAGCTGGAGTTCGTGGGAGACAATGAGTTGGCTTTGCTAGCCAACCGATTCTTGCGGTTCCACAACAATCGCATGAACCGTCACCGCGAAGGAGGACGAGCTGGATGCTAAGAGTGCGGCGATCCTGACCACTTCATCGCCAACTGCCCCAAGAAGAACAAGCAAGCTTTTGGGAAGGGCGATCATGGGCACAAGTACGACTCTGGAAGGCACAAGGAGAAGTACATCCCCGCCAAGCACAAGCGGAAGGGTGGCTTCAACAAGGAGTACATCAAGAAGAAGTACTTGGAGAAGGCCCAGGCTGAGCAGCGCGCTTTCTTTGCCACGCTAAGCGACGTTGATGACTCGGATGACGACTCCGCTGCATCAAGCGACGACAAGTCTGAGAAGAAGAAGAAGATCGAGGACAAGCTAAACAACCTCTGTTTCTTCGCCGACAACGAGGGCTTCTGCACCATGGCTCTCAGTGATGAGGTCAACAGCGAGCTGGAGGAGATCCCTCGGAACGACGACGACACCTCCCGGGTATCACAGACCCCCGACGAGCTTTCTGCTGAGGTCGATAAACTTACTGCCGCCCTCCTTAGTCAAGATAAACTGCTTAGGCGTGCTGCTGGAGAGAGGAAGGAGTTTAGGCAGAAGTGGGAGGACGCGGTGAAGGAGCTTAAGTCTGTCAAGTCTACCGTTGTCGTGACTGAGGAGGATGAGTGTGAGATGTGCTCCAAGCACATGATTGACCTTCTCACCTTGAGGGGGAAGTATGTTGCTTTGGTTGGAGAGATGGATGAGCTCAGGGCTAGACCTATATTGCTGGGTGCGTGCAAGTCTTGTACAGGCTTGCAATCCGAGTTGGCAGAGAAGAATGCCAAGATTGTGTCTCTTGAGAAGGCCAGCTCGGATAGCACTTGTGTGTCCAGATGCACTTTGTGTGAGGGTCTGGAGATGGAGATTGCGAATCTGAAGCATGACAAAATGCAAACCGAGAAAGAAAACACATACCTTCAGACCATCTTGTCATGGGTGTCTAGTGGTGAGCCGCAGCTTGGGATGATGATTGCACAATTCAAACGTGCTGCTGGAGGTCCTGGTGTTGGTTTTGCTCAGGTTGTTGAGAGTGCTACATCTTTCGGGAAGGTTGGAGAGTTTAGTGTTCTTAAGCCGAGTGAGAAGCCCAACTCCACCACTACTCCCAAACTAACCAAGATTGCACCCAAAGAGCCTCTCAAGCCGAACACCAAGGATGGAGTGTTTGTACAACCTCCAAGGGCTCCACCCAAGAAATAGACATGGGCTCCAAAACCAAACCACCTCAGGAACAAGCTAGACACTATGCCACCAATCCATGAGGAGCTCATGCCACAAAAGAACCAAGTGATCCACACCAAATATCGTGACTACCAACAACCCCCTATGAGAGCGGTGAGGTACCACTATGAGCACTATGGGAGAGATGGACACTTGAGGGAGTTTTGCTTTCGGCGCAAGAGAGAGGAGCGCCGTGCAAAGGAGATGAACAACTCGGACATGTACCATCCTTTCTATGATGTACATGCACCGAAGGTTCAAAGGAGGGTTGCTAGGCCTAGAGGTCCAATGCCTCAAGGTCCTAGGCCGCAAGGAGGACGTGCCCGATGGAATCCTGCTTTTGTAGGCAATGCACCCCGTGGCGGTGGCTTTGTTGTTGAGCGTTACCCCCACCGCGTTTTCAGTATCATGATGGTCGCTCTTCCCTTAGCGGACCACGTTTTCCTATACGTGGTGATCGCTTTCCCCGTACGTGTGCTAGGAATGGTTTTGCTACTAACCGTTCTTTTGAGCAGCCGGCCCAACACTGGTACACTTCCCATTTTACTCACCCCAGTGTTGGACCGTATGCTCACCCTATGTCTTTTTATTGATGTAGGTAAGGCGATTGGAGAACCTTTGGTTTGTGGATTCAGGGTGCTCAAGGCATATGACCGGAAACGCCAAGTGGTTCTCCAGTCTTAGTCCAGTTGTCGGAAAGGAGTTTATCACCTTCGACGATAATAGCAAAGGTAAAGTGTTGTCTCATGGGTCGGTGCAAGTTAATGAGCACTTTGTGTTGCGTGATGTTGCTCTTGTTTCTAACATGCATTTTAACCTTCTTTTTGTTTCGCAACTCTTTGATGATGACTATGAGATTCGTTTTAAGCCGAATTTCTCGGAGTCATTTGGAATTTCTCGTTCCCTTGTAGCTGGACCTTCCTCCTCTGATCTTTGGAAGTGGCATAGGAGACTAGGTCACCTGAGCTTCAACTTGCTTGCAAGGCTTATTTCACTTGGCTTAATCTGAGGATTGTCCAAGTTGTGCATGGAGAAGGATCTTGTTTGCCATTCTTATAGACATGGGAAAATGGTTGCTGCTCCCCACCATCCGGTGAATCAGGTTATGACTAAGTGCCCTTGCGGATACATGGGTGTATGCCGAGTCTCGAGTGATGAGTGATTGTCAACGGGTTTGATCGCATGTTCTTTGGCTTGTGTTGTGCAGGTGTCGAGCACGGAGACAGTGATCGAGGGCAAGGTGAAGGTCAAGTAGAGACATGTCGTGCCGATGGACCGGGAGTGGTGAAGGGCGGACATGAGGCTTGGACTGAGGGACCGGTGGCCTGAGGATCAGCTGTGGTGGCTGGCAGCCTGAGACAGCGACGAGCGAAGACTTGCCGGGCATGGTGTTCCCTAGGTCGAGGACCTGGGGACACGTGTCAGTGGACGGGGTGCACGGGCGGTGCATCCCCTCTACAGCTTCAGTTTTGTGGTAGAGCTAGAGAAAAACCATCGGGTGGACGGTTTCCAGGTTTGGCCTCAAAACCTGGGCGCTGATGGTTTTCGAGTTTGGCCACAAAACTCGGGCTGAGGACAGTTTCCAGGTTTGGGCCTCAAAACCTGTGTGCTGCGGGTTTGCTGAGTTTGGGTCACAAAACTCAGGCTACGGTGGGTTGGTTTCCCGGTTTGGGCCTCAAAACCGAGGGTTGGCTGTGAAGGCTGGTTTCCCGGTTTGGGCCACAAAACCGGGGGTGCGACGTCCAGGAAAGGGACGCAGAGCGGTGGCGGCACGTGGCGGCAATCGAGAGGTTGCGTCGAGGCAACGCTACGAGTTGTGCGGGCGTGGCCGTCGGATTTACCTACCATCGAGTTGGTCCAGAATAACCTTAGGGTTTAGCTGGTTCGCTCTGTAAGTAGTTAGGGGTAGAGTGGGAATTAGGAATAGTTAGAATTAGGATAAGTAGGGGGAGACACCCACCTCCCCATCTATCTCAGTCATTTGCTTTTTTGCTTCTAGGGTTTCCTGCTCTCCCAATCCCCTGCTGTAGCAAACTGAGATCCACAGAGAAGAGAACAATACCTCTGTGCCCGTGAGATTTTGAGGAAGTGAGACCGTAATCTCACTGTTGTAGCGTGTGGTAGCCACACGGCTGCAAATCGATGTGTTGATTCGCGTTTTGGTTCGTGTTCTTCGCGTTCTACGTTTCTCCGCGTTTTTCCCATCGTTCGATCTCTTTGCTCGGTTCATCTTTTGCAAATCCATTTGAACCAAGTTTTTCTAGGTCATGAGGCACTTCTTTCCACCGAAGGAATTTACCTCTAACCTCATGGTCTAGGAGATTGATCGATTTTGGTTTCGGGTCAAGTTTTTCTCCCTTCCCCCGAAATTCTTCGATTCATCGATTTGGAGATAGGTTCGAGCCATGATCTCTTAGGGATAGCTCACTGTCCTCCTTGTGACTCCTCTCACCAAGTTTGATCCCTAGTGGACTTGTTTTGGGTGAGATCGAGCGAAATCGGTGAATGAACAGTGCTGCCACGGGGTGACCGGACGCTGCTGTCGAGCTGACCGAACGCTGCCTCATGCGTCCGGTGGTTGAATGCCACGCGGAGTTTTCCTGTAGCCGACCGGACGCTGATTCTTGCAAGTGACCGGACTCGCTTCTCTTACTGTTCATTGCATTTGTCTTCTGCTGACCGGACGCACTGCTCTCGACCGGACACTCCTCGCATGTGAGTCCGGTCAGAAACAGTAAGCTCCAAAATCCGTTTTGAGTTGACCGGACGCGTCCGGTGCTCACTGACCGGACGCAGGGCAGAGTCCGGTCTAGTGTATTTTGCGATGTTTTGTTCATGGTTCGCTCGTTCGTTGTCGGATTTGATTTCCGGTTTTTGCGTTGGGTTTCTAGAGTTGTGTAGTGTCTTGCTGTGCTTCTTGGAAGCATCCACCCTACCTCTAGGGTCGTGGACACTTGTGAGCTCTAGGGTTTGCTCTTGGGGTTGTTTTAAGGGACAGTGGTGACAAGTTTCTGAAAGGAAAATTTGAAGCTCTCATTCACCCCCCCCCCTCTGGTCGCTTTCTGGTGCATTCTCGGTCCTTCAATTGGTATCAGAGCGGGTTAAGGATCTTCCACCTTAGCCGGTTCCAGATCCACAGAAGGCGACATGGATCGCGGCGTGGGCAAACTGTCGTTCTTTGATGGGACGAACTATGCGTATTGGAAGATACGCATGTCGGCCTATCTTCAGAGCATGGGCTCTTCTGTTTGGGAGATTTGCAACAAGGCCAATTACGTTGTTCTGGCTGCTCATGTCTCTCAGCTTCAGATCGATGAGCACGAAGCCAATAGCCGGCCACATAACGCCTTGTTCTCCTGTTTGAGCATGTCCGAGTTTGATCGCGTTTCTCACCTCCCCATGGCTCGTGAGATTTGGGCGACCCTCATGCGCTTCCATGAGGGAACCACTCAAGTCAAATCCCATCTCTACGAGTCGCACAAGTGGGACTATGAGAACTTTCGACATATGCCTGGCGAGAGCATAGAGAGTTTATTCACTCGCTTTCAGGTTATTGTCAACAAGATGCGAGCAAATAAGGAGTTGTTGCCTTTCGACGATCATGAGAGAGCTTTGAAGCTTTTGCATACTCTTGATCGGTCGGTGTGGGACACAAAGGTCCAGGTGATCATCGAATCGTCTAACTATGAGACCCTCACTTGCGACGAGCTCTTTAGTAAGCTCAAGTCTAGTGAGATTGACGCCATGTCGAGGGCTTCTTATGAAAATCCTTCTAGCCTGACTATGGCTTTGGTTTCTGGCTCTTCTGCTAACCCCTCTGGAGGATTTGCACTCTCTTCACTCTTTTCTATCATAGAGGACCAGCTGGAGACTTTGGGGGATGACGAGTTGGCGATGCTCGCCAACCGATTCTCGCGGTTCCACAACAACCGCATGAACCGTCGCCGTGGAGGAGGACGCTCGGGATGCTACGAGTGCGGCGACCCCAACCACTTCATCGCCAACTGTCCCAAGAAGAAGCATTCATCTGGGAAGGGCGATCATGGGCACAAGTACGACTTCGGCAAGTGCAAGGAGAAGTACGTCCCCGCAAGGCACAAGCGGAAGGGCAGCTTCAACAAGGAGTACATCAAGACCAAGTACTTGGAGAAGACCCAGGCTGAGCAGCGTGCTTTCTTTGCCACGCTCAGCGACATCGATGACTCGGATGACGACTCCGCTTCTTCAAGCGACGACGAGTCCGAGAAGAAGAAGAGGATTGAGGACAAGCTGAACGGTCTCTGCTTCTTCGCCGACGACGAGGGTTTCTGCACCATGGCCCTTGGCGATGAGGTCAACGGCAAGCTGGAGCACACTCCTCGGAACGACGACGACGACGACACCTCTCAGGTATCTCTCACCCACGACGAGCTTTCTGCTAAGGTCGAGAAGCTTACTGCCGCCTTGCTTAGTCAGGACAAGTTGCTTAGGCATGCTGCTAGAGAGCGCAAGGAGTTTAGGCAGAAGTGGGAGGACACGGTGAGAGAGCTTGAGTTTGCTAAGGCCACCGTGGTCGTTTCTGAGGAGGTAGAGTGCGAGATGTGCACCACGCACATGATTGATCTTCTCAACTTGAGAGGTAAGTATGCTGCGTTGGTAGGAGAGGTGGATGAGCTCAGGGCTAGACCCATGCTGTTGGGTGCGTGCAAGACTTGTCCTGTCTTGCAATCTGAGTTGGCAGAGAAGAATGCCAAGATTGTGTCTCTTGAAGAGGCCAACTCAGGTAGCACATGTGTGCCTAGGTGTGTTCTTTGTGAGGGTTTGGAGATGGAGATCGCTAATGTGAAGCATGACAAGATGCAAACCGAGGAGGAAAACACATACCTTCGGACCATCTTGTCATGGGTGTCTAGTGGTGAGCCACAGCTCGAGATGATGATCTCCCAATTCAAGCGAGCTGCTGGAGGTCCTGGTGTAGGCTTTGCTCCGGGCATTGATGTTTCTGCTTTTGGGAAGATTGGAGAGTCAAGTGGTTTGAACCCGAGTGAGAAGCCCAACTCCACCACTACTCCCAAACTTACCAAGCTTCCACCCAAAGAGCCTCTCAAGCCTAACACCAAGGATGGGGTCTTTGTTGAGCCTCCGAGAGCTCCACCCAAGAAACAATCATGGGCTCCCAAACCAAACCACCTCAAGAACAAGCTTGACACCATGCCACCCATCTAAGAGGAGCTTATGCCACAGAAGGGCAAAGTGATCCACACCCACTACCGTGAGTACCAACAACCCCCTTTGAGAGCGGTGAGGTACCATTGTGAGCATTATGGGTGAGATGGACACTTGAGTGAGTTTTGCTTTCGGCGCAAGAGAGAGGCGCGCCGTGCAAGGGAGATGGACAATCCGGACATGTACCATCCTTTCCATGATGTGCATGTGCCGAACGTCCAGAGGAGAGCTCCGAGGAGAGCTACTAGGCCTAGAGGTGCAGCACCTCAAGGTCCTAGGCGTCAGGGAGGAGGTGCCCGACGGGGTCCTGATTTTGCAGGACACGGACCCCGTGGCGGAGGCTTTGTTGAGCGTTTTCCCCCACCGCGTTTTGAGTATCGCGATGGACATTCTTTCCTTAGCGGACCACGTTTTCCTGTGCGTGGTGATCGCTATCCCCGTAGGCAGGCTAGGAATGGTTTTTACACTAACCGTTCTTTTGAGTAGCCGGCCCAACACTGGTATTCTTCCTACTTCACTAACCCCAGTGTTGGACCGTATGCTCACCCTATGTCTTTTTATTGATGTAGGTAAAACGATTGGAGGACATTTGGTTGGTGGATTCCGGTTGCTCAAGGCACATGACCGGAAATGCCAAGTGGTTCTCCAGTCTTAGTCCGGTCGCCGGAAAGGAGTTTATCACCTTCGGCGACAACAGCAAAGGTAAGGTTTTATCTCGTGGGTCGGTGCGAGTTAATGAGCACTTTGTGTTGCGCGATGTTGCTCTTGTTTCTAACTTGCACTTTAACCTTCTTTCTATTTCGCAACTTTTCGATGATGACTATGAGATTCGTTTTAAACCGAATCTCAGTCATATTTTGGACCCTCAGGGCAATCTTGTTTGTGTGATTTCGCCCTTTGGGAAAGTCTTTTGTGCGGATTTCTCATAGTCTTTTGGCATTTCTTGTTGTCTTGTGGCTGGACCTTCTTCTTCTGATCTTTGGAAGTGGCATAGGAGACTAGGACATTTGAGCTTCGACTTGCTTGTAAGACTTAGTTCACTTGGCCTAATCCGAGGATTGCCCAAGTTATCCATGGAGAAGGGTCTTGTTTGCCATTCTTGTAGACATGGGAAGATGGTTGCCGCTCCCCACCATCCAGTGACTCAGGTCATGACTAAGCGCCCTGGAGAGCTTTTGCATATGGACCTTGTTGGTCCGGCTCGGGTGATCTTGGTTGGGGGGAAGTGGTATGTGCTTGTTGTTGTTGATGACTTTTCGAGATATTCGTGGGTCTTCTTTTTAGCTGAGAAGACCGAGACTTTCTCCTTTGCTCGCAATCTGATTTTGCGTCTTCAGAACGAGTTCCCTTTGAACTCGATGCGAGCTATTAGGAGTGATAATGGTTCCGAATTCAAGAATTTGGATTTCGAGAAGTTTTGTAACTCTTTGTGTTTGGAGCATCAGTTTTCTTCCCCCTACACACCGCCCCAAAATGGTGTTGTAGAGAGGAAGAATCGTGTGACGGAACAACCCAATCTATAGGAGCACAAGTACGAAATTCTCCGCCGAAGCGGTAAATTTGCAGCACTTGAGCCCATATAAACCCGGTAGTCCGTGAAATCTCGAAGGATTTCCAACTTTCCAACATCAACAACATAGGATCGTAATATTCAGCATCGAACGTCACACGACAGAGATTACATAAATAGTTTCGGAGTAGCAACTTAGTTATTACAAACTAGGTTTGAAATAGTAGCGGAAGCTTAACTTGAAACATTGTTCTGAAATTCACCCACACACACTTAGTGATTACAGCGCCATTCAGTAGTCATCCTTATCATAGCAAAAGATACGAACAGAAGAGGTCATTGCCCGTGACCTAGAAATCACCGAGGCTGGAAAGAGACAATTGATGCAATAACCATGGAAGACCTGGCCATCTGCAACAACAAAGGGAACAAAGCCCTGAGTACGAGAAGGTACTCAGCTAGACTTACCCGCCTTAAACCAGAAATAAGTTGACCTCAAGGAGTATGCAAGGCTAGTATATAGTGGAGGCTGGTAATACCACATTTTGCATAAAAGCCATTTGTTAATTAAGTAGTTCTCCTGCCCTTTAGCTGTCAATTTAAATAGTAATTATCCTATTTACTAGATTAGCAAACTGCACTATAACAAACATGGTAGTGATCCAACGATCACCAAAAATGTAACAAGCAGACCGAGGAACCATTTCCAAAGTATTATGATAGCTGTCTCGTGTTCCACATTTTACAGTATCAAGGTTGATCAGCGTTCGAGTCAAGTGCTCACTATCCAGGAGCGATGGCGATTATAATCGATTCCTAACCAGCTGGTGATTTATTTCCCACACAAACACACCCACCCGTCGGTGAGCTACAGATGACCACAACATTGTTCCAGGAGTCGCGGTTTCAACCGCCACCATCACACCCGGAGGCAAGCCCGACTGCCAAGGAGTTGGACTTAACCACCATCACCCGGGTCTTACTATTCGCGCCCCCGCGTCCCACTAACTCTCCACCGTGGCTTCGGCTGATGCGTAGGACCTGAGAGCCGGCCTGGAACAATGAGCGGCTTCGCGGTCGGAACGAGTTATCCTTCCAGCTAATGTGGGACATGCGTTCAACATGACAAGAAGTCTATCTTCCAAGATACTGATTCCCATAAAACACGGCTAGAAATACTGTAGCATACACTACAGGAATCTGCCGATCTCCATTTTCCACAATACTCAGTTATCCCACTTAATGGAAATATCCGGTTAATCGGTCAAGTAACCACCTATTACTCGCGGGTAACATGAAGGTTGCCCGACTTCTACCGGTCTAAGCAATTCTAAGCATGACTCGGACCTGATTCTATATGGGTATCAAGGATAATATTTCAAGATAACAAGGTATGAATAGTGATGCATCAACGGTATCAAACAACTCCTATACTTAATGCAACAAACATAAGCAGATTAAGTTAATTAAAAACTGTAAGTAGTTAGAAATGCTCCGGGGCTTGCCTTTCTCGAAAGTGCTTGGTTGGTGATTCGGGCACTCCGGAAGTTCTTCTTCAAACTCTTCCCCGACAGCTCCTGGTTCCTGCTCCTGAGGCTGCTCCTCGTTTTCCTCTGCTATCACTGTCTCTTCTACCGAACCTGTTATGATGCATATGCGAGAATGAATGGATGATACATGGGCATAGAAAAAAATGCATTGCAATTGAATTGACCGAATAGGCGCATATTTCCTCTCTGGTAGAGCACAACACTCTATTTAGAGAGAAGCTACACCACTCATGCAAAGCACAGTCAACATGCATACACTGGAAAGACTATTTTACCCCTGCTGGTTCCCTCCATAACAAGACACAACAGCTTAATTTAACTAAACTAATTATTCCACTAAACAAGCTTATAACTACACCTTATAGATAACAGTTACATAAAAATCTACAAAAATTACTGGAAGTTCCTAACAGAAAGTAAAGCATACTGTACAAATTTCAGGACAATTGCATGTATATCTAATTCTGTATGAAAAAGACAAAAATCAGGGTGAAAAGGTACTTTGAACTACACCCTGTCTTAAAAAGTGTCAAACAACAAATTTCATATTTTTGTTTGGAACTTTTTAGCATAAGAGCAGTCTATAAAATTTATGAGACTCAATTTCCATATATTTTAATTACTACAATTTATACAAGAAAACAGCATTTAATTAATTTAAAGGTTAACTTCAAATTATTTCACACTCAAACAGCATCCACCATTTTCTGTGATTCCATATCACATAACCAACCCAACAAAACAGAACCATATTTTTCTGAGCAAAACATGATTTACTATGCATTAAACAAGATATCAGCCTAAACACAAATTAATTATTACTGCATATAAAACTATCATAACAGAGCATATTATATTTTTCATGTATAGAACTCATCAAAACAAACTTAACAAAATTGGTTTCACATTTATTGGATTAACAGAACTTAAGTTATGATTTAAACAAGCATTAACAGCATTTCTGAAAAACATATATTCAAAAACACCAAACCCTAACTGCTACATGCACCCGACACAACTGCACCCAAGCGGCTGACAACTGGGGCCCGTGGTCAAAGCGACCCCACCT
Source organism: Coix lacryma-jobi var. lacryma-jobi (assembly GCA_009763385.1). Lineage (NCBI taxonomy): Eukaryota > Viridiplantae > Streptophyta > Magnoliopsida > Poales > Poaceae > Coix > Coix lacryma-jobi. Next base: position 47,470,931 of record CM019831.1, read on the forward strand.
GTCACACACACCGAAACAGAGGAGGTGTTGACCTCGCCGGAGCTCGCCGACGGCGGCTCCTCCGGCGAAACCAACTCCACCGACGGACTCCTCTCTTCCTTCCGCGCCGATTGGTACCACTCACTGGCCTAGCATTGGCACGGATCGAGCTCGCCCTCGCAAATGGCGGCCACGGCGGCGCGGACTTCCTACGCCGGCCATCTCCGACCACGACGAGCTAAACTAACCCACTATTCGCACTCCTCAGATCTACACAACCCTAATGCGAAGCAAAGAACGAAGGATTCGCCGTTGACACGGCGGGGACACGAGCATGCCATCGCCGGCGCGCATGGCGGACGGCGGACGACGACGTGCCGAGGCGACCAAACCCTTATCGGCTAAACCGACTCCACTACACTCTTCCTGGATGCTCACTGACTCGCGAACGCTAGCTAGAACATCTGGGAACACACGGAGAGGGAGTCGACCACGGCGGACCGAGCTCGGCGGTCATGGCGGCCATGGCGGAACTCGTCCCGCGGCTTACCAAGGGCTTCACACGAGGCGCTGGCTACGGCAAACGATGGAGGAGGTTGAGGCGAGGCTAGCGGTGCGGTTTGCTCGGCGGTTGCGCGGCTAACGGCGGCAGACACTCGACTTCCCCTTTTCGCCCGCGCGGTCGCCGGCGAGAGCTTGGAGCGAGGCAGAGAGGGAGGGAGAGCGCGCTCTGGCGGAGGAGAGCGTGCACGGGCGCTTTGAGCGCGCCACGCCGCGCACGCTGGCCGGGCTGGCCGGGAATCGAACGCCACGCGGCGTTCTTCCCCTGCGCGCGGTCGGCCACGACGCGCTGGCGGGGTTTGAACTGAATCGGCGATTCAGTTAAGCCCTGGGCCGACTGATGGGCGATTTTCAAACGCGATTAACTCACTAACCACTCCATCAAACGCTAAACCAACTGCACCATTGGTTAGAGCTATACACCGACTGCAACTTTGGTTATAGGATCGATCACTGGTTCGGCTCGGATTAGGCTCGGAAGCTGCTAAACATGACCTGACCGAACTGAAAACCAGTTTTAGGACTTAGGAAAAATTCCAAGTCTAAACCCTTCCAATTCTGTCTTGTGGACCCTAAAACACCATGCTAAACCCATTTTCATGAGTTGGTCCTTAAACAACTTTTGTTCTATACTAAATTCTACACACTTTTGCTTAAGGGCCCACAGCCATGCAAAGTTTCTATCAAGGAGGTCTTTGTTAGTCAACAAAAGGACTTTAGAGGCTCTATAGGGTTGACTAGGGTTTAACTACTTGATTAGGCAAAATGTCCAGCATAACCATGCCTTCATTTTGACTTCTCAACAAGGTTAGATGGTTAGAAAGACTTAACCCTCCAAAGCAAGACAAGCAACACTTCATCAAAGCAACTTATAAGAAAGCAAGCACATGAAATGACATTTTATGTGAGAAAAAGAATAACATATGAATGCTTCATGCTCATGAGATGATTATGCATGATGAGAAATGATGTCATGCTAGCTTAACACCAGAGGTGTTACAGCCCTTCCCCCCTTAAAGAAATCTCGTCCCGAGATTTACTGACCATTGCTTATGGAACGATGGATAAACTCTCTGGAGATAGTCTTCTGTTTCCCAAGTTGCATCTCCATCATCATGATGACTCCATAGAACTTTATACACCTTTACTAAGCGATTGCGAGTTACTCTTTCCTTGCTGTCCACAACTCGCACGGGTTGCTCCTGATATGTGAGATCTGATGCTAGCTTCAACTCTTGAGGTTCTATTCTTTCTTCCGGTACTCGTAGACACTTCTTTAACTGTGAAACATGAAAGATCGGGAAGATTGAGCTCATAGCTTCGGGTAACTGAAGTTGATACGATACTTCCCCTTTTCTCTTTAAGATACGATATGGTCCAATATATCTCGGAGCTAACTTCCTTTTATACCGAACCTTTGCACTCCCCTCATCGGGGTTACTTTTAGGTAAACATGATCTCCTTCCTGAAACTCCAACGGTCTTCTTCTTTTATCAGCATAACTTTTCTGTCGAGACTGAGGGCGGTTGTAAGTGTTGATGTATAATCTGCACCTTTTTCTCAGCTTCAGCTATGAAGTCAATTCCAAAATATCTCCTTTCCCTTGGTTCAATCCAGTTTAACGGAGTCACACACTTACGTCCATATAAAGCTTCAAACGGTGCCATCTTGATGCTCTCTTGATAGCTATTATTGTACGAGAACTCTGCTAACGGTAGCCACGATTCCCATGATCCTTTAGAGGATAACACACAAGCCCTGAGCATATCTTCAAGCACTTGGTTTACTCTTTCAGTTTGACCTGCGGTCTGAGGATGATAAGTTGTACTGTGGATCAACTTTGTCCCCAAACCTTTATGTAACTGTTGCCAAAAATGCGCTGTAAACTGTGATCCACGATCTGAAACGATTGTTTTGGGTATTCCATGTAGACGCACTATCTCTTTGATGTAGATATCTGCATACCGAGGCGGTCGATATCCAGTTTTGACTGGAATAAAGTGAGCAGATTTGGTCAAACGATCCACTATTACCCAAATGGAATCATTCCCTTTTTCCGAGGTGGGTAATCCAGTTATGAAATCCATACTGACGTCTTCCCACTTCCAAACAGGCACAGATAATGGTTGTAACACCCTGCGGGTTTCATATGTACTGCCTTAACTCTGCAACAGGTGTCACACCTTGCAACATAGGCCGCTATCTCTTTCTTCATCTTGGTCCACCAAAAACGAGATCGTAGGTCATGATACATCTTACTACTTCCTGGGTGAAGAGATAACTTAGATAAGTGGGCCTCATCTAAGATTTTATCCTTAAGATCTTTGTCTTTGATACGACAAGACGATTTCCAAACCATAGCACTCCTTGTTCATCCAACTCAAAAGAAGTTACAGGATCTTTTAACATCTTTCGCTTGATATGAGCAACTCCTTTATCTGACTTCTGAGCTTCCATGATCTGACTCTCTAGCGAACAACTTAACTGAATGTTGAACAAAACTTCTGGATGTATCAGGTTAAACTTTTCTTCAAACAACGGTTGTACTACTACGCAGTGCGATTTCCGACTTAAAGCATCTGCAACCACATTTGCCTTTCCTGGGTGATAGTGAACTTGTAAGTTATAGTCCTTTATCAATTCCAGCCATCTTCGCTGTCTCATGTTCAACTCAGGTTGAGTAAAGATGTACTTCAGACTTTTGTGATCGGTATAGATGTTGCACACATTACCCAACAAGTAGTGTCTCCATACCTTTAGAGCATGCACTACTGCTGCCAACTCCAAATCATGTGTAGGGTAGTTGATCTCATGTTTCCTTAACTGTCTTGAGGCGTACGCTATCACTCGTCCATCTTGCATTAGCACACAGCCCAAACCTATCTTGGATGCGTCACAAAACACATCAAAAGGTTTCTCTATATCCGGTTGAGCCAAAACAGGGGCAGTGGTCAACAGTTTCCGTAAGATTCGGAAAGCTGCTTCGCACTACTCCTTGTCCAAACAAACTTCACATCCTTCCGTAGGCAACGATGTCATCGGTTTTGCAATCTTGGAGAAGTCCGGGATGAAGCGACGATAGTAACCAGCCAAACCTAGGAAACTTCTGACTCCGTGACGGTGGTGGGTGCCTTCCAATCCATTACCTCTTGTACCTTTCCTGGGTCCACTGAAATTCCATCTTCAGATAGCACATGTCCAAGAAATGAACTTTCTTTAACCAAAACTCACACTTACTGAACTTAGCGTATAGCTTATGCTCTCGAAGCCTTGTTAGAACTACCCTTAAGTGTTCCGCATGATCTTCTTCGTTCTCCGAATATATCCAGATATCATCCAAAAAGACTATCACAAACCGATCCACTCAGGCATAAACACAGAATTTCGATAACATGAAGTATGCAGGAGCATTTGTCAAGCCAAACGACATGACAAGATACTCATACAACCCGTACCTAGTAGAAAAAGCCGTTTAGGTATATCTTTGGGTCTGATCTTGATCTGATGGTATCCTGATCTTAAGTCTATCTTGGAAAACACTCTAGCTCTCGTCAACTGATCAAAGAGGATATCAATCCGAGGTAAAGGATACTTATTCTTGACTGTAACTGCATTCAAAGGCCTAGAATCCACACACATACGCAGACTTTTATCCTTCTTCTTCACAAAGAGTGCCGACATCCCCACTCGGATGAACTTGGTTGAATCAAACCCTTATCCAACAACTCTTTCAACTGAACCTTTAACTCCGCCAACTCATTAGGAGGCATACGATACGGTCTTCTGGATATAGGTGCTGTTCCAGGTATCAACTCTATTGCAAACTCCACATCCCTATCTGGAGGTAAACCAGGTAACTCATCTGGAAACACATCTGGAAACTCACATACTACAGGAATTCCCTGAAGATCCGCCACTTGTGTACTGCACACTCATAGCACTGAGATTAAGACGGTCAGGAAGAAACATTTGAAACCTTTTGTTTCTCCTCGGTCCTTTAAAGAAATTATCCTTTTCCCGGTATCTAAGATCACTTCCCACTTTGTCATCCAATCCATTCCGAGGATAACATCCAGGGATAGACCTGGCATAACTACCAAACTCACTCGATACTGATTACCTTCCAAACTAAGAGTTGCCCCCTTAACCACTTGGTTAGACACACACTTGCACTAGCTGAGTTTATTCGAAACCCAAAATCCATTGTTACCATTTCCTGATTATGCTTAAGTGCAAATGCTTGACTTACAAAAGAATGAGATGAACCAGAATCAAACAAAACAACCGCAGAGATATGTTGATAGAGAACATACCAGCTGTTACAGATTCTCCCTCAGAGATGCCTTCCAAAGAGTATGGTGCACACGAGCTTGTACTGGATTAGTCTTCTTCCATGGGCTAGGACATGTCCTAGACAGATGTCCTTCCTTGCCACAGTTGTAACATGGCCCCTTGACGTAGCTGCCTGCAAAATTCTGATTTCCCTGTCCTGCTTTGTACTGTGATGTCTGACCTTTTTGCCACTTTCTGGACCTTGGCTTGCTGCTGCTGCTGATTTCCCTGAAAACTACGCTGAGGAGGCTTGAACCGTGCCCCGGTGCTGTGGTGCGAAACTGAGGACGATTGATCACTTGATTTCTGCCCTGTTGTGCTCCCGCGCCTCAAAGGTTCGCTTGCGTGTCTTGGATGCACTGTAGAGATTGTTGTGGTTTTTCTTGAGTCAAACAGTCGCTGACGAAGTCATTGAACTGGGTCCTAGAAGAATTTCCCATTGTCTTCAGGAGCTTGGGGCTCAAACCCCTCTTCATACTAGCAATCTTCTTGGCATCGGTATTGACATACTCTGGTGCATAGCGAGCAAGATTGTTGAAAGCATGCAGATACTCTGCCATGGTCTTGGTACCCTGAGTCAAACTCAGAAACTCTGTTACCTTCATAGCCATCAAACCGGGAGGAATATAATGACCTCGAAAAGCTGCTGTAAACTGCTCCCAAACTATAGGTTGATTTGCCGGAAAAGCGGTACGGTGATGTGCCCACCATATACCAGCCGGTCCTTGCAACTGATGAGCTGCGTATTCCACCTTCAGAGATTCTGTCAGACGGAGCAACCTGAACTTCTGTTCAACAGTGTTGATCCATTCATCTGCTTCCAAAGGTTCCACTGCTTCCTTAAGATTGGAGGTCTAGTGTCAAGAAGTCCTTAAACGAACTGTACTGATTTACATCTTGACCACCCAGACCTGCAGCTCTACGGGTATTCTCAGCGATATCACGGAGATTTGCTTCCATGTTGCGCTGCATAGCTTCCATACTGCGCTGACTTCCCAAAACTGAGCAAAGAACTGCTCTGCTGTGTAAGGGGGAGGAGGAGAGGATTGCTTCCTCGCCCTGTCCACGCCCATCTACACCACTGGCACTGCCGGTTCCACGACGAGTATTCACCATCTGCATAGCCAACCAATAATCGATTAGTGATGCCATATATATAGATCAAAATGCGTAATGATTGCAGTACTGTATCTGAACATAGTTCATACAATAAGGCACATTCACAAGTCGTTCCACATAAATAACATCACAAACAGATTATAGGAAAAGCGCTTAACACTCGCATGGATACGCACGGATAAAACACAACGAAGGCCTGATACTTTAACGGTTCAACGATAACAACGAGGTTCTTAAGCTTATAACACTCAAAGGTTCCACAGATCCAACATAACCGATACACAAGACCACGACGATAAACATCGAGACCTAAACTCTAATCGCTCTCAGCATCGGACACATGACCCTCGACATCATCAGCTCCATCATCTTCCTCTTCTTCTTCGTCTTCCTGATTAGCGAAGAGCACTCCTCCATCTTCATCACCGCCATCAGCAAGAACAACTCCCAACTCCCATCCACTCTCGGCTGCCCTGGGGGATGGTATGGATGAAGCTGTTGTGAAGATGATGCACTTCCTCATGGAGGTTGTTGTTGTAGGCTTCAGTTGTCGCTAACTGCTGCTCCAAGGCCACGATACGAACTCTCATATCCACCTCTTCTTCCCATGCCTGATTTCGCTGCTGAAGAAGCTTTACCATCATGTTTTCAGCACTCTGATTGGCATGCTTCTCACGCCCTAGTTGCTCTTGCAGCCTGATTATCTCCTGAGCTGCTACCACATTCCTGCGAACCACCTGATCCTTCTCCACGGTCATCTGCTTCAGCTCTTCCTGCATCTTCTCCACCTCTTCGTCAAACTCACGCTGAACTTGTCTCTTCTCATCCCTAACCTGATGGTAAGACTCAGTCATACTGCACAAACTGTTGAAGGACCGAGAATGCAAAAGCAAGGCGACCAGAGGGGGGGTGAATGGGAGCCAATAAAAATTTCTTTCGAAACTTTGGCCAAGTGTCCCAAAATCAACCCCCAAGAGATACTACCGAAACGTGATACCCACGACCCTTGAAGAGGGTGGATGATCTCTAGGATCACAGCGAGGCACCACAAAAACTTCCACACCCAAGTTCACGCAAGTCAACTAGTGACAGGATGGGTTTTTGGTAACCTCAACCTCCCCCGAGCAACGCGAGGGGGATTCAGGCTATTTGAAAAGCGAGGAGCCCAATTTCTGTAGAGCACGGAGTCGGGAATCCAACGCAACAAGCGGATCGCAAATCGAAGGTCAGACGAACAAACTGCGGACGAAAACGTGCTGACTGCACCTGACCGGACTCTGCCTGCGTCCGGTCAGCAGGCACCCGGACGCGTCCGGTCGTGCAGAAGTGGATTTCGGACCTTACTGTGTTGGACCGGACGCACTGTGTGCTAGCGTCCGGTCGATCACCTAGCGTCCGGTCACAAGTGCCAACCCCGATGAACAGTAGAAGCGATGAGTCCGGTCAGAATAAAATCGAGCGTCCGGTCATGTGCGTCCGGTCAAGAAGCAGAAGCACACAGGAAGACGTTCAACGACCGGACTCATGAGCAGAGCGTCCGGTCTCCCCGACCCTGCGTCCGGTCACCCCACGAAACAGTTGTTCGTTCACCGATCCGACTCGATCTCACCCAAAACGAATCCTCTAGGGATCAAACTTGGTGAGAGGAGTCACAAGGAGGATAGTGAGCTATCTCTAAGAGATCATGGCTCGAACCTATCTCCAAATCGATGAATCGAAGAAATTCGGGGGAAAGGAGAAAACTTGACCCGGAATGTAAAATCGATCGATCTCCTAGACCGTGAGGTTAGAGGTTAATTCCTTCGGTGGAAAGAAGTGCCTCACGATCTAGGACAACTTGGTTCAAACGAATTTGCAAAGATGAACCGAGCAAAGAGATCAAGCGACGGGAAAATCGTGGAGAAAAAAGGATTCCGCGAAGAACACGAACACAACGGAAATCACAGCCACGATTGCAAGCCGAGCGCAAACACCGCTACGACAAGGAGGATACGGCCTCCTTTCCTCAAAATCAACAATACACAGAGGTGAGTCTCTCTGCGGATCTCAGCAAGCTACAGCAGGGGATGGAGAGCAGGAACCCTAGTGCAGGAAGCAATGAGATGGCTAAAACTGAGATAACTGAGATGGGGAGGAGGGTGTCTCCCCTGGACTACTTATCCTATTCTAGTCTAAGTCTATTTCCTACTCTACCCCTCTCTATTCTAATTACAGAGCGAACCAGCTAAACCCTAGGGTTATTCTGGACCAACTCGGTGGTAGGTAGATCCAACGGCCACGCCCGCACAAACTCGTCCGCGTTGCCTCCACGCAACCTTCCGATTGCCGCCACGTGCCGTCCTCGCACTCTGCACCCCCGTTTTGTGGCCCAAACCGGGAAACCCGCCTTTTCCATCAGCCCCCGGTTTTGAGGCCCAAACCGGGAAACCAGCCTCCAGCCCGAGTTTTGTGGCCCAAACTCGGAAACCCGCAGCGCCCGAGTTTTGAGGCCCAAACTCGGAAACCGGCCCACCCCAGGTTTTGAGGCTCAACCTGGAAACCGTCACGCCCAGGTTTTGTGGCTCAACCTGGAAACCCAGCACCCAGGTTTTGAGGCCCAACCTGGAAACCGTCCACCGTTGGTTTTTCCCGGGCTCTACCAACAAACCAGCGTCGTAGAGGGGATGCACCGCCTGTGCACCCTTCCACCGACATGATCGCACTTCTCCGCTTGTCGCTGTCGCAGGCTGCCAGCCACCACAGCTGATCCTCCGGCCTCCAGTCCATCAGTCTAAGTCCACGTCCGCCCTTCACCGTCCGATACATCGGCATGGCACGTCCGCCGCACGGCACCCCATCCTTCATCGCGCCCGGTCCGTCGGCACGGCACGTCGCAACTTGACCTTCACCCGCCATCGACCACTGTCTCTGTGCTCGACACCTGCACAACACAAGCCAAAGAACATGCGCATCATCTCCGTTGACAATCACTCATCACACAGAGACTCGGCATACACCCATGTATCCGCAATCTCCCCTTGATGAGTGCATTGTCAACTCCACAACAAATCATGAATAAGAAGAAGGAGGTAGGAGGAGTGAGAAGAGAAACCCAACCAAATGACCCAAAGCCTAACAAAAGTCAAAGAAGGTCAAGTGGTGATGAAGCGAAAACTTGGTCCCCAAGACATGGGCAACGGCTCGACGCAACAAGCAAGCAAAAGCTAGCCCTCAAGAAGAGGTAGAACAGGCTCAACACCGCTAGCAGATACCAATTGAAGATCGGAGGACAACAGAAGCAAAATGCTAGTCCCTCAAGATAGAGGCACAGAGGCTCAACACAACTAGCAAGAAAATCACTCCGAAACAATTGGAAATCAACCCAAACCAAAAGGGAAAGCACACCAGACGATACCAATTGAAAGCCAAATGAAAAAGCTTATGAAAGCTCATGAAAAGCTAGGAACGTTTGCTAGTCCCTCAAGACAGAGGCAACAGCTCAACACAACTAGCAAACTCCCCCTGGACAAATGCAAGTAACTAGGACAAATGATTTCCCCTTAGTTGATCAACACAGGGCATATGATTTGCATAAATTTCTCCCCCTAGTTGAAAATGCACTTATCAAGGCAAAAGGTATCGGAAAGCAACTCCCTTCACATAAACTCCCTCTGAACACAAGATCTCCTTCCAATGCATATTCAAAATGCAAGTTAGGAGCTTCAAGTATATAGTCAAAAGAGTGCAAAGATGCTCTAATCAGTATAGCTCCAACATCTCAATTAAGCACTCAAATAGCAAAGGCTCAAACTGATCACTTATACGAAATATGAAGCATCTGAGCATGTGAGCAGTTTTAAGTCAAAGGATAGTCACCATCAAAATAGCACTAGACATGTATAGAAGGAATCCAAACAAGTGCTAAGCATATATACAAGGTGAACTACCCCTAGCAAAGTTCAATCATCATGCATAGGAATGAAGCATATACTTGTGATTTCAAATTCAAATCGGAGTTGCAGCGGTAAAAGAATTCACAAGTTCATTTTTAGCATGTGATTGCGAGAGGTTGAAAGCTTGTCATCGCCTAACTTTTCAACCGTGCGAAGCCTATGCCGAAGCAATCAGAAGCTTAAAGCAACGGTTTCGGTCATACACTACATGGCTCAAGTTTAACTCAAAGTGCACTGAGAAACAGTCTCAATACCATGAGGTGTTGACAAGCAATCCCATCTCGATCTTTTCAATTCAACAATACTTGGTTCAGATTTTAAGCAAGTTATGAACAACCAAGCAAGTGAATGACTCAGAACTAGAGACATAGCAACCTAGCATATATGAAAAGCAGAATGGACTCAACACATCCTACACATGCTAGTTGCATATCTCAATGGTGAACATTTTCAGATTTATATACATTAGGCATAATTCACCATTCCAAAAATAGCTCGCTCATAACATGTAACAGTGATCAGAAGGAGCATAAGCTACAAGCATCATCATAAGTATCGGAGCAATACTAACAAGCGCATAATTACATTCTAGTGAACATAGACATGAAGCTCAGAATGTAAATGCGTATGCCCGACACAAAACTGAAAGAAGAAGATACCAATTGGAAAGACTCAAGAACTCAAAAGAAAGGAACCTCTAATAAAAGAGTCAGTCTGTACATCTCAAAATGCTTCCCCATCTAAAAGGGGAAACACACACCAAGCTCACCCCTCAACCTATTAAAGGTTGATTCGTCTAAGGCTTGGTGAAAAATATCAGCCAATTGTGATGAGTATCGACATGGCGAAGGTCGATATCACCCTTCTCCTGGTGGTCTCGCAGAAATGAAGCGCACATCAATGTGTTTGGTTTCGAGTGAAGCACGGGTTCTTAGCAACGCTAATGGCAACTCGTGCTGTCACAAAGCAAAGGCACTCGAGTAAAGCTCAAACCAAATCACGCAAAGTGGCCATCATCCAGAGTAACTGGGAACAGCAGCTAGCCGCAGCAACATATTCAGCCTCCGTGGTAGACTGAGCGACACTAGACCTGCTTGCGAGAAGACCACGATACAAGAGAAGATCCAATAAACTGGCAAGTCCCAGAAGTGGACTTGCGCTCGGTGCGACAACCAGCAAAATCAGCATCAGAAAAGCCACAAAGCGAGAGGGTGGAAGAAGCAGAATACCCAATCCCGAACTCAGGCGTGAACGAAGGTACCTGAAGATGCGCTTCACGGCCTGACGGTGAGAAGTGCGTGGCGAAGCCTGAAAGCGCGCGCACAAGCACACGGCGAACTGAATGTCCGGCCGTGTCGCCGTCAGGTAGAGCAGCGATCCAATCATGCTGCGGTACTCCTTCTGGTCCACTGCTTCTCCATCCGTGTCGGCATCCAGGGCAGTCGTCGTCGACATGGGCGTCGGAAGAGGCTTGGCCTCACCCATGTCGAACCGCTTCAGCAAGTCCCTCGTGTACTTGCCCTGGTGCCCAAACGTCCCCTCTCGGGATTGCTTAATTTGCAACCCGAGAAAGAAAGTCAGCTCGCCCATCTGCTCATCTCGAACTCCTCCCTGCTCATAGTATCTGCAAACTTGGCAACCAAAGCGTGAGAAGAACCACCGAAAATGATATCATCCACGTAAATTTTGGACCAAGAGAGTATCTTTGCCTTGCTTGAGGAGAAAGAGCGTTTTATCAACACATCCCATTTTAAAACCCTTAGCTAGCAAGAAGGTTTTTAATCTCTCATACCAGGCTCTAGGGGCTTGTTTCAAACCATACAAAGCTTTGTGGAGTTTAAAGACATGGTTTGGAAACCTGGGATTTTCAAAACCGGGGGGTTGCTAGACATAGACCTCCTCCTCAATGTAGCCGTTTAAGAAGGCACTCTTGACATCCATTTGAAAAATTTGAAACCCATGGATGCAGCATAAGCCAAGAGTATCCTATAGCCTCCAAACGAGCTACAGGAGCGAAGGTCTCCTCATAATCTATCCCCTCCTTCTGACTATAACCCTTCGCTACAAGCCGGGCCTTGTTTCTCACAATGTGGCCCTCCTCTCCTTGCTTGTTTTTAAATACCCATTTTGTCCCAATAGGTTACAGTCAGGAGGTGGAGGCACTAGAACCCAAACCCGATTTCGCTCAGAATTCTCTAGCTCCTCATGCATGGCATTGACCCAATCCGGATCCGTCAATGCGTGTCCAACATCTCGGGGCTCAAAGACGCAACAAAAGCAGAATGAGCAAAGTGCGAGATGTGCTGTGACCTGGAGCGAGTAACTCGCTCGTTGATGTCGCCGATCATCTGTTCAGGGGGGTGCTGGCGCTGGATATGTCGTGGCGCCTCCCGGGAAGAATGACCTCCCCCTCAACAGCAGCTGGTTCCAACCCCGGTACAAAAGGTACCCGCGGAGGTGGAGGATCCCACGGCCCCCAGGAAGAAGAAGTGTCGGGGCCGTGAGTCGTCGTCGAGGCCGCTCTTTGCGGCACGGCAGGTGGAGGGGGTGCTGGATCATCTATACTTTCAGCACCCTCGTCCTCGTCATCGAAAGAGGCTCTCCAACCTCATGATCACCTGCACGCTCAAAACGAGAAGAGGGACAAACAAGAGTCTCGTCGAAGGTGACATCTGATGTCTCCATGACTCGGTTAGTGTCAAGGTTAAGTACACGATAAGCTCGAGTGTGAGTGCCATAACCCAAAAACACACCGTCAGAAGAACGAGACTCCAACTTGTCCAGGTTGCCTTTCTTCAATATAAAACAATGGCAACCGAAGACTCTAAAATAACTCACCTTGGGCTGGCGATCAAAGCGCAACTCATAAGAGGTCTTCTTCAAAACGCTCTCAGAAAAATGCGATTCGAAATGTAGCATGCAGTGTTCATAGCTTCGGCCCAAAAGCGCCTAGGAGTCCTATGCTCATCAAGCATCGTCCTGGCCATCTCAACAAGGGTCCGATTCTTCCTCTCTACAACACCATTTTGGGGCGGTGTGTAGGGGGAAGAAAACTGATGCTCCAAGCCAAGTGGTTACAAAACTTCTCAAAATCCAAATTTTTGAATTCGGAACCATTATCACTTCTAATAGCTCGCATCGAGTTCAAAGGGAACTCGTTCTGAAGACGCAAAATCAGATTGCGAGCGAATGAGAAAGTCTCGGTCTTCTCAGCTAAAAAGAAGACCCACGAATATCTCGAAAAGTCGTCAACAACACCAAAACATACCACTTGCCACCAACCGAGCTCACCCGAGCTGGACCAACAAGGTCCATATGTAAAAGCTCTCCGGGGTGCGAGGTCATGACCTTAGTCACTGGATGGTGGGGAGCAGCAACCATCTTCCCATGTCTGCAAGAATGGCAAACTAGATCCTTCTCCATCGAAAGCTTGGGCAATCCTCGATTAGGCCAAGTGAGCTAAGTCTTGCAAGCAAGTCGAAGCTTAAGTGACCGAGCCTCCTATGCCACTTCCATCCAAGATCGGAAGAAGAAGGACTAGCCAAAAGACAGCGAGAAGATCCAAACGACTCCGAAAAATTCGCACGAAAAACTTTCCCAAAGGGCGAAATCAGACATACAAGATCGCCCTGAGGATCTAAGATGCGACTAAGGTTCGGATTGAAACGAAATCTCATAGTCATCATCAAAAAGTTGCGAAACAGAAAGCAAGTTAAAATGCAGGTTAGAAACAAGAGCAACATCGCGCAACACAAAGTGCTCATTAACCCGCACAGTTCCACGGGACAAATACCTTACCTTTACTATTGTCGCCGAAGGTTATGTACTCCTTTCCGGCGACCGGGCTAAGGCTGGAGAACCACTTGGTGTTTCCGGTCATGTGCCTCGAACAACCGGAATCCACCAACCAAATGTCCTCCAACCGTCTCACCTACATCAATAAAAAGACATAGGGTGAGCATACGGTCCAACACTGGGGTTAGTGAAATAAGGGGAAAACCAGTGTTGGGCCGGCTGCTCTAAAGAAGGTTTGTAAAAACCATTCCTAGCACGTCTACGAGGGAAGCGATCACCACGCTGAGAAAACGTGGTCCGCTGGGGAAGAAGCGCTCACCGCGATACCCAAACTGCGGTGGGGGAAAGCGCTCAACAAAGCCTCCGCCACGGGGTCCGTTACCTGCAAAAGCAGGACCCCGTCGGGCACGCTCTCTACGAGGTTTACGCCTAGGAGCCTGGGGCTCAACTGCTCTAGCGTCTCTCCTCGAAGCTCTCTCCTTGCCTAGGCCTAACAAACTGAGGTGCTGGACCTCTAGGCCTAGTCTCCCTCCTCGGGGCTCTCATCTCCTGCCTAGACCTGGAACCCTGACGTCCGGACCTAGCAGCTCTCCCCTGGGCCTTCGGTACATGTCCACCATGAGCTGGATGGTACATATCCGGGTTCTCCATCTCCCGAGCCCTGCGCGCCTCTCTCTTGCGCCTAAAGCAGAACTCGCTCAAGTGACCATCTCTCCCACAAAAATCACACTGGTACCTCACCGCATGCACAGGGGGTTTTGGTGACCAGGGCTATGGGTGTGGCTCACTTTGCCTTTGCCCTTTGGTGGCAACTCCTCACGAATGGGTGGCATAGCATCAAGCTTGTTTCTGAGGTGGTTTGGCTTGGGTGCCCAAACTGGGTTCTTGGGAGGAACTTTAGGGGGTTCCTCAACCACACCATCTTGGGTGATAGGCTTGGCTGGCTCTTTGAGTGGAAGCTTGGCAAGTTTGGGAATAGTGGTGGAATTGGGCTTCTCACATGGGTTCAGACCACTAGACTCTCTCCAATCTTCCCAAAGGCTGAGAGATCAACACTCTGAGCAAAACCTACACCAGGGCACCAACAGCTCGCTTGAATTGGGAGATCATCATCCCGAGCTGCGGCTCACTACTGGAGACCCATGACAAGATGGACCGAAGGTATGTGTTTTCTTCTTCTCTCGGTTTGCATCTTGCCATGCTTCACATTGGCAATCTCCATCTCCAGGCCCTCACACAAAGCACACCTCATGACACAAGTGCTATCTGAGCTGGCCTTCTCTAAAGACTCAAGCTTGGCATTCTTCTCTGCCAACTCAGATTGCAAGACAGGACAAGTCTTGCACGCACCCAACAGCTGCGGCCTAGCTCGGAGCTCATCCACCTCATCTACCAGCGCAGCATGCTTACTCCTCAGAGTGAGAAGATCCGTCATGTGCGCGGCGCAACTCTCGCACTCCAACTCCTCCGACACAACCACGGTGGACCGAGCGAACTCAAGCTCCTTCACCGTGTCCTCCCACTTCTGCCTAAACTCCTTGCGCTCTCTAGCGGCACGCCTAAGCAACTTATCTTGGCTAAGGAGGGCAGCAGTCAACTTCTCAACCTCGGAGGAAAGCTCGTCGTAGGTGAGAGATACCTGGGAGGTTTCGTCGTCGTCGTCGTTCCGAGGGTACGCTCCGGCTCGCCGTCGACCTCATCGCCCAGCGCCATGGTGCAGAAGCCGTCGTCGTCGGCGAAGAAGCAGAGGCCGTTCAGCTTGTCCTCGATCCTCTTCTTCTTCTCGGACTCGTCATCACTCGAGCTGGCGGAGTCGTCATCCGAGCCGTCGACGTCGCTGAGCGTGGCGAAGAATGCACGCTGCTCAGCTTGCTGCTTCTCCAAGTACTTCTTCTTGATGTACTCTTTGTCGAAGCCGCCCCGCTTCTTGTGCCTTGGGGGAACGTGCTTCTCCTTGTACTTGGAGTCGCGCCTGTGGCCGTGATCGCCCTTCCCCAGATGCTTGTTCTTCTTCTGGGGCAGTCGGCGATGAAGTGGTCGGGGTCGCCGCATTCGTAGCATCCGGTGCGTCCTCCTCCACGACGGCGGTTCACGCGGTTGTTGTGGAACCGCGAAAACCGGTTGGCAAGCAAAGCCAACTCGTCGTCTCCCAAAGACTCCAACTGGTCCTCTGTCACAGAAAGAGAGAAGAAAGCGCAAAGCCAGCTGAGGGGTTAGAGGAAGAGCCGGAAACCAAAGCCATGGACGGGCGAGAAGGATTTTCAAAAGAAGCCCTCGCCATAGCATCAATCTCACTGGACTTGAGCTTACTGAAGAGCTCGTCGCAGGTGAGGGTCTCATAGTTCGGCGATTCGATGATTGCCTGAACCTTGGAGTCCCACACCGAACGGTCAAGAGTGTGCAAAAGCTTCAAAGCACGCTCATGATCGTCAAATGGCAACTGCTCTCTGTTAGCCCTCATCCTGTTGACAATCACCTGAAAGCGAGCGAATAAACTTTCTATGCTCTCGCCAGGCTGATGTCGAAAGTTCTCATACTCTCTCTTGAACGACTCGTAGAGTCGGGTTTTGACTTGAGAGGTGCCCTCATGAAAACGCATGAGGTGTCCCAGATCTCCCGAGCCGTAGAGAGGTGAGAAACGCGATCAAACTCACCCACGCTCAAACAGGAGAACAAAGCGTTACGCGCCCGGCTATTGGCTTCGTGCTCATCGATCTGAAGCTGAGAGACACGAGCAGCCAGGACAACGTAGTTGGCGTTGTTGCAAATCTCCCAAACAGAAGAGCCCATGCTCTGGAGATAGGCCGACATGCGTATCTTCCAATACGCATAGTTCGTCCCATCGAAAAACGGCGGTTTGCCCACGCCGCGATCCATGTCGCCTTCGGTGGATCTGGAACCGGCTAAGGTGGAAGATCCTTAACCTGCTCCGATACCAATTGAAGGACCGAGAATGCAAAAGCAAGGCGACCAGAGGGGAGGTGAATGGGAGCCAATAAAAATTTCTTTCGAAACTTTGGCCAAGTGTCCCAAAATCACCCCCAAGAGATACTACCGAAAACGTGATACCCACGACCCTTGGAAGAGGGTGGATGATCTCTAGGATCACAGCGAGGCACCACAAAAACTTCCACACCCAAGTTCACGCAAGTCAACTAGTGACAGGATGGGTTTTGGGTAACCTCAACCTCCCCCGAGCAACGCGAGGGGGATTCAGGCTATTTTGAAAAGCGAGGAGCCCAATTTCTGTAGAGCACACGGAGTCGGGAATCCAACGCAACAAGCGGATCGCAAATCGAAGGTCAGACGAACAAACTGCGGACGAAAACGTGCTGACTGCACCTGACCGGACTCTGCCTGCGTCCGGTCAGCAGGCACCGGACGCGTCCGGTCGTGCAGAAGTGGATTTCGGACCTTACTGTGTTGGACCGGACGCACTGTGTGCTAGCGTCCGGTCGATCACCTAGCGTCCGGTCACAAGTGCCAAACCCCGATGAACAGTAGAAGCGATGAGTCCGGTCAGAATAAAATCGAGCGTCCGGTCATGTGCGTCGGTCAAGAAGCAGAAGCACACAGGAAGACGTTCAACGACCGGACTCATGAGCAGAGCGTCCGGTCTCCCCGACCCTGCATCCGGTCACCCCACGAAACAGTTGTTCGTTCACCGATCCGACTCGATCTCACCCAAACGAATCCTCTAGGGATCAAACTTGGTGAGAGGAGTCACAAGGAGGATAGTGAGCTATCTCTAAGAGATCATGGCTCGAACCTATCTCCAAATCGATGAATCGAAGAAATTCGGGGGAAAGGAGAAAACTTGACCCGGAACGTAAAATCGATCGATCTCCTAGACCGTGAGGTTAGAGGTTAATTCCTTCGATGGAAAGAAGTGCCTCACGATCTAGGACAACTTGGTTCAAACGAATTTGCAAAGATGAACCGAGCAAAGAGATCAAGCGACGGGAAAATCGTGGAGAAAAGGATTCCGCGAAGAACACGAACACAACGGAAATCACAGCCACGAATTGCAAGCCGAAGCGCAAACACACGCTACGACAAGGAGGATACGGCCTCCTTTCCTCAAAATCAACAATACACAGAGGTGAGTCTCTCTGCGGATCTCAGCAAGCTACAGCAGGGGATGGGAGAGCAGGAACCCTAAGTGCAGGAAGCAAATGAGATGGCTAAAACTGAGATAACTGAGATGGGGAGGAGGGTGTCTCCCCTGGACTACTTATCCTATTCTAGTCTAAGTCTATTTCCTACTCTACCCCTCTCTATTCTAATTACAGAGCGAACCAGCTAAACCCTAGGGTTATTCTGGACCAACTCGGTGGTAGGTAGATCCAACGGCCACGCCCGCACAACTCGTCCGCGTTGCCTCCACGCAACCTTCCGATTGCCGCCACGTGCCGTCCTCGCTCTGCACCCCCGGTTTTGTGGCCCAAACCGGGAAACCCGCCTTTTCCATCAGCCCCCGGTTTTGAGGCCCAAACCGGGAAACCAGCCTCCAGCCCGAGTTTTGTGGCCCAAACTCGGAAACCCGCAGCGCCCGAGTTTTGAGGCCCAACTCGGAAACTGGCCCACCCCAGGTTTTGAGGCTCAACCTGGAAACCGTCACGCCCAGGTTTTGTGGCTCAACCTGGAAACCCAGCACCCAGGTTTTGAGGCCCAAACCTGGAAACCGTCCACCGTTGGTTTTTTCCCCGGGCTCTACCAACAAACCGGCGTCGTAGAGGGGATGCACCGCCTGTGCACCCCTTCCACCGACATGATCGCACTTCTCCGCTTGTCGCTGTCGCAGGCTGCCAGCCACCACAGCTGATCCTCCGGCCTCCAGTCCATCAGTCTAAGTCCACGTCCGCCCTTCACCGTCCGATACATCGGCATGGCACGTCCGCCGCACGGCACGCCCATCCTTCATCGCGCCCGGTCCGTCGGCACGGCACGTCGCAACTTGACCTTCACCCGCCATCGACCACTGTCTCTGTGCTCGACACCTGCACAACACAAGCCAAAGAACATGCGCATCATCTCCGTTGACAATCACTCATCACACAGAGACTCGGCATACACCCATGTATCCGCAACTGTGTTGCATGACCGCATACCCCTTCATTACCGCATACATGGCACTTGCTGCCGGACCATCACATGCCTGAAGCTCACTAGGACTACCCTCATCAGCTTCCTGCCAGGTCTGTACCCAAACATCCATGAACGGGTCAGCTCTTGGAAACACTCCTGCTAAAGCTCGACTAAGGTCTTCCGGGAAACGCTCCATAATGTCCCTGAGAATAAGGAATGCTGCTGACTGCGCACCTTCCCAAGGATCCCTTCTTTGCTCTCATACATCCAACCAGACCATTCAGATCCCTCTTCCCTGGGCTTCACCACTGCAGTAACATACACAGGGTGGTGTTTTTCCAGAGGCTCTTTCGACCAGAAGTAGCGAGGCTCTCGACCATCCGGGTACCCCACTGAACGCAGAACCCTCCAAAGCAACGTAGGTGTCCCAAACACGTCCAAAAACTTTGCCTTGCACCTCTCCGACCTAGGTGCCAACTGGTGCCTGGGAACCCTGCCGCCCGTTGACTTACGCGCGGTTTCCTTAGTCCGTCCCATCTGTAGCAAGTTTATCATGATAACATAAGCATAGGTTTTCCAACTCGAGCAATGAATCCATGAAAGGGTGGAAGTAATGCAAAAGGAAAGAAAGCATTATGCCATGATATGTATATGTATGAAAAGCGTTCCGTACGTCCTTTCCACTACATAAGAACTATGCGGTGGCAAACCACGATACTCTCATACGTTAACTATTTCGTTCTAACGGTGCGTAGTTAGTGTACCTGCAGAAGATCCATTTCACAGCCCTGCCCCACAGTATGATAATCATGCATTGCTGAAATTTAAATCTAAATACTCACCTAGGTGTACACCCCGTATACACGTAAGCAGTATATGCACCCATTTCATAGTATCACCCCCGTTACTGCGTACTTTCCCCCGCATCCGTGTATCAACGTATGCAGGTTCCAATACCAACTAACACTCCCCTAGGTCGACGGTTGTTCGACCATGCTCTCACAACTCTCCTTACCTTGGCGTAGAGGCAACTGATCCATACATTACTATTCCGAAGAATAGCACCCATACAATTTCACCCTTGCCGTATGGACGACAGATAAAACGAAAATCAAGCATGATGCACGACCCTTTCCCAAGTTAGTACTTAAATAAGCCACCTGAGATCCTATGGGCATAAAGGATATGACCACTGGCACACTTATTTTTTTAAATTTTTCCTTCAACACCGACTTTGTGAATTTTTGGAAAAATAATTTTTTTCTAACACCCCGATTCATTTTTATTTTCCAAAACTTAGTCATGTGAACAGTCTTCGCTGAATTACGCTCCGATGCCAGCTGTGACGGAACAACCCAATCTATAGGAGCACAAGTACAAAATTCTCCGCCGAAGCGGTAAATTTGCAGCACTTGAGCCCATATAAACCCGGTAGTCCGTGAAATCTCGAAGGATTTCCAACTTTCCAACATCAACAACATAGGATCGTAATATTCAGCATCGAACGTCACACGACAGAGATTACATAAATAGTTTCGGAGTAGCAACTTAGTTATTACAAACTAGGTTTGAAATAGTAGCGGAAGCTTAACTTGAAACATTGTTCTGAAATTCACCCACACACACTTAGTGATTACAGCGCCATTCAGTAGTCATCCTTATCATAGCAAAAGATACGAACAGAAGAGGTCATTGCCCGTGACCTAGAAATCACCCGAGGCTGGAAAGAGACAATTGATGCAATAACCATGGAAGACCTGGCCATCTGCAACAACAAAGGGAACAAAGCCCTGAGTACGAGAAGGTACTCAGCTAGACTTACCCGCCTTAAACCAGAAATAAGTTGACCTCAAGGAGTATGCAAGGCTAGTATATAGTGGAGGCTGGTAATACCACATTTTGCATAAAAGCCATTTGTTAATTAAGTAGTTCTCCTGCCCTTTAGCTGTCAATTTAAATAGTAATTATCCTATTTACTAGATTAGCAAACTGCACTATAACAAACATGGTAGTGATCCAACGATCACCAAAAATGTAACAAGCAGACCGAGGAACCATTTCCAAAAGTATTATGATAGCTGTCTCGTGTTCCACATTTTACAGTATCAAGGTTGATCAGCGTTCGAGTCAAGTGCTCACTATCCAGGAGCGATGGCGATTATAATCGATTCCTAACCAGCTGGTGATTTATTTCCCACACAAACCACACCCACCCGTCGGTGAGCTACAGATGACCACAACATTGTTCCAGGAGTCGCGGTTTCAACCGCCACCATCACACCCGGAGGCAAGCCCGACTGCCAAGGATTGGACTTAACCACCATCACCCGGGTCTACTATTCGCGCCCCCCGTCCCACTAACTCTCCACCGTGGCTTCGGCTGATGCGTAGGACCTGAGAGCCGGCCTGGAACAATGAGCGGCTTCGCGGTCGGAACGAGTTATCCTTCCAGCTAAATGTGGGACATGCGTTCAACATGACAAGAAGTCTATCTTCCAAGATCCTGATTCCCATAAAACACGGCTAGAAATACTGTAGCATACACTACAGGAATCTGTCGATCTCCATTTTCCACAACACTCAGTTATCCCACTTAATGGAAATATCCGGTTAATCGGTCAAGTAACCACCTATTACTCGCGGGTAACATGAAGGTTGCCCGACTTCTACCGGTCTAAGCAATTCAAAGCATGACTCGGACCTGATTCTATATGGGTATCAAGGATAATATTTTAAGATAACAAGGTATGAATAGTGATGCATCAACGGTATCAAACACTCCTATACTTAATGCAACAAACATAAGCAGATTAAGTTAATTAAAAACTGTAAGTAGTTAGAAATGCTCCGGGGCTTGCCTTTCTCGAAAGTGCTTGGTTGGTGATTCGGGCACTCCGGAAGTTCTTCTTCAACTCTTCTTCCCCGACAGCTCCTGGTTCCTGCTCCTGAGGCTGCTCCTCGTTTCCTCTGCTATCACTGTCTCTTCTACCGAACCGTTATGATGCATATGCGAGAATGAATGGATGATACATGGGCATAGAAAAAAAATGCATTGCAATTGAATTGACCGAATAGGCGCATATTTCCTCTCTGGTAGAGCACAACACTCTATTTAGAGAGAAGCTACACCACTCATGCAAAGCACAGTCAACATGCATACACTGGAAGACTATTTTACCCCTGCTGGTTCCCTCCATAACAAGACACAACAGCTTAATTTAACTAAACTAATTATTCCACTAAAACAAGCTTATAACTACACCTTATAGATAACAGTTACAGAAAAATCTACAAAAATTACTGGAAGTTCCTAACAGAAAGTAAAGCATACTGTACAAATTTCAGGACAATTGCATGTATATCTAATTCTGTATGAAAAAGACAAAAATCAGGGTGAAAAGGTACTTTGAACTACACCCTGTCTTAAAAAGTGTCAAACAACAAATTTCATACTTTTGTTTGGAACTTTTTAGCATAAGAGCAGTCTATAAAATTTATGAGACTCAATTTCCATATATTTTAATTACTACAATTTATACAAGAAAACAGCATTTAATTAATTTAAAGGTTAACTTCAAATTATTTCACACTCAAACAGCATCCATCATTTTTCTGTGATTTCATATCACATAACCAACAAAAAAGAACCATATTTTTCTGAGCAAAACATGATTTACTATGCATTAAACAAGATATCAGCCTAAACACAAATTAATTATTACTGCATATAAAAACTATCATAACAGAGCATATTATATTTTTCATGTATAGAACTCATCAAAACAAACTTAACAAAATTAGTTTCACATTTATTGGATTAACACAACTTAAGTTATGATTTAAACAAGCATTAACAGCATTTCTGAAAAACATATATTCAAAAACACCAAACCCTAACTGCTACATGCACCCGACACAACTGCACCCCAAGCGGCTGACAACTGGGGCCCGTGGTCAAAGCGACCCCACCTGTCACACACACCGAAACAGAGGAGGTGTTGACCTCGCCGGAGCTCGCCGACGGCGGCTCCTCCGGCGAAACCAACTCCACCGACGGACTCCTCTCTTCCTTCCGCGCCGATTGGTACCACTCACTGGCCTAGCATTGGCACGGATCGAGCTCGCCGTCGCAAATGGCGGCCACGGCGGCGCGGACTTCCTACGCCGGCCATCTCTGACCACGACGAGCTAAACTAACCCACTATTCGCACTCCTCAGATCTACACAACCCTAATGCGAAGCAAAGAACGAACGATTCGCCGTTGACACGGCGGGGACACGAGCATGCCATCGCCGGCGCGCATGGCGGACGGCGGACGACGACGTGCCGAGGCGACCAAACCCTAATCGGCTAAACCGACTCCACTACACTCTTCCTGGATGCTCACTGACTCGCGAACGCTAGCTAGAACATCTGGGAGCACACGGAGAGGGAGTCGACCACGGCGGACCGAGCTCGGCGGTCATGGCGGCCATGGCGGAACTCGTCCCGCGGCTTACCAAGGGCTTCACACGAGGCGCTGGCTACGGCAAACGATGGAGGAGGTTGAGGCGAGGCTAGCGGTGCGGTTTGCTCGGCGGTTGCGCGGCTAACGGCGGCGGACACTCGACTTCCCCCTTTTCGCCCGCGCGGTCGCCGGCGAGAGCTTGGAGCGAGGCAGAGAGGGAGGGAGAGCGCGCTCTGGCGGAGGAGAGCGCGCACGAGCGCTTTGAGCGCGCCACGCCGCGCACGCTGGCCGGCGGGCCGGGAATCGAACGCCACGCGGCGTTCTTCCCATGCGCGCGGTCGGCCACGACGCGCTGGCCGGGGTTTGAACTGAATCGGCGATTCAGTTAAGCCCTGGGCCGACTGACGGGCGATTTTCAAACGCGATTAACTCACTAACCACTCCATCAAACGCTAAACCAACTGCACCATTGGTTAGAGCTATACACCGACTGCAACTTTGGTTATAGGATCGATCACTGGTTCGGCTCGGATTAGGCTCGGGAAGCTGCTAAACATGACCTGACCGAACTGAAAACCAGTTTTAGGACTTAGGAAAAATTCCAAGTCTAAAACCCTTCCAATTCTGTCTTGTGGACCCTAAAACACCATGCTAAACCCATTTTCATGAGTTGGTCCTTAAACAACTTTTGTTCTATACTAAATTCTACACACTTTTGCTTAAGGGCCCACAGCCATGCAAAGTTTCTATCAGGAGGTCTTTGTTAGTCAAACAAAAGGACTTTAGAGGCTCTATAGGGTTGACTAGGGTTTAACTACTTGATTAGGCAAAATGTCCAGCATAACCATGCCTTCATTTTGACTTCTCAACAAGGTTAGATGGTTAGAAAGACTTAACCCCTCCAAAGCAAGACAAGCAACACTTCATCAAAGCAACTTATAAGAAAGCAAGCACATGAAATGACATTTTATGTGAGAAAAAGAATAACATATGAATGCTTCATGCTCATGAGATGATTATGCATGATGAGAAATGATGTCATGCTAGCTTAACACCAGAGGTGTTACAAATCGGACCCTTGTAGAGATGGCCAGGACGATGCTCGATGAGCATAGGACTCCTAGGCGATATTGGGCCGAAGCTATGAGCACTGCATGCTACATTTCCAATCGCATTTTTCTTCCAGCTTTCTTGAAAAAGACCTCTTATGAGTTGCGTTTTGGAAAACTACCCAAGGTAAGTTATTTTCGAGTTTTTGGTTGTCATTGTTTTATACTCAAAAAGGGCAACTTGGACAAGTTTGAGTCTCGTTCTTCTAACGGTGTGTTTTTGGGTTATGGCACTCATACTCGCGCTTATCGTGTACTTAACCTTGACACTAACCGAGTCATGGAGACATCCGATGTCACCTTCGACGAGACCATGGTTTGTCCTTCTTCTTGTTTTGAGCGTGCAGGAGATCATGAGGTTGGTGAGCCTCTTTTTGATGACGAGGATGAGGGTGCTGAAGGTATGGATGATCCAGCACCCCCTCCACCTGCTGTGCCGCAAGGAGCGGCTTCTACGATGACTCACGGCCCCGACATGTCTTCTTCCTGGGGGCCGTGGGATGCGCCACCACCCGAGGTACCTTTTGTACCCGGGGAGGCACCAGATGCTGTTGAGGGGGAGATCACTTCTGCACGGGAGGCGCCGCGACACATCCAGCGCCAACACCCCCCTCAGCAGATGATTGGCAGCATCGACGAATGTGTCACTCGGTTCAGGTCTCAAATCTCTCACTTTGCTCATTCTGTATTTGTTGCTGATTTTGAACCCCGGGATGTTGGACACGCTTTGATGGATCTGGATTGGGTCAATGCCATGCATGAGGAGCTTGAGAACTTTGAGAGAAATCGGGTTTGGGTTCTAGTGTCTCCACCTTCTGAGTGTCACCCAATTGGAACAAAATGGGTTTTCAAAAACAAACAGGGAGAAGATGGCCATGTTGTGAGAAACAAGGCCAGACTCGTAGCCCAGGGATATAGTCAGAAGGAGGGGATAGACTATGAGGAGACGTTTGCTCCTGTAGCTCGTTTGGAGGCAATTAGTATACTCTTGGCTTTTGCTGCATCCAAAGGTTTCAAACTTTTTCAAATGGATGTCAAGAGTGCCTTCTTAAACGGCTACATAGAAGAGGAGGTGTATGTTAGACAACCCCCCGATTTTGAAAATCCCAAGTTTCCAAAGCATGTCTTTAAACTCCACAAAGCTTTGTATCGTTTGAAACAAGCCCCTAGAGCCTGGTATGATAGGTTGAAAACTTTTTTGCTTGCTAAGGGTTTTAAAATGGGATGTGTAGATAAAACGCTCTTTCTCCTCAAGCAAGGCAAAGACACTCTCTTGGTCCAGATTTACGTGGATGATATCATTTTCGGTGGTTCTTCTCACGCTTTGGTTGCCAAGTTTGCAGATACTATGAGCAGGGAGTTCGAGATGAGTATGATGGGCGAGCTGACTTTCTTTCTCGGATTGCAAATTAAGCAATCCCGAGAAGGGACGTTTGTGCACCAGGGGAAGTATACCAAGGACTTGCTGAAGAGGTTCGATATGGGTGAGGCCAAGCCTCTTCCAACACCCATGTCGACCACGACGGCCCTGGATGCGGACAGGGATGGAGAAGCTGTGGATCAGAAGGAGTACCGAAGCATGATCGGGTCGCTGCTCTACCTGACGGCGACACAGCCGGACATCCAGTTCGCGGTGTGCCTGTGCGCGCTCTTTCAGGCATCGCCGCGCACTTCTCACCGTCAGGCGGTGAAGCGCATTTTCAGGTACCTTCGTTTCACACCTGAGTTCGGGATTTGGTATTCAGCTTCCTCCACCCTCTCCCTTTGCGGTTATTCCGATGCCGATTTTGCTGGTTGTCGCATTGAACGCAAGTCCACTTCTGGGACTTGCCAATTTATTGGTTCTTCTCTTGTATCATGGTCTTCTCGCAAGCAGTCTAGTGTCGCCCAGTCTACCACGGAGGCTGAGTATGTTGTTGTGGCTAGCTGCTGTTCCCAGTTACTTTGGATGATGGCCACTTTGCGTGATTTTGGTCTGAGCTTTTCTCGTGTTCCTTTGCTTTGTGACAGCACGAGTGTGATTAGCATTGCTAAGAACCCCATGCTTCACTCGAAGACCAAACACATTGATGTGCGCTTTCACTTTTTGCGAGACCACTATGAGAAGGGTGATATCGACCTTCGCCATGTCGATACTCATCATCAGTTGGCTGATATTTTCACCAAGCCTTTGGACGAATCAACCTTTAATCAGTTGAGGGGTGAGCTTGGTGTGTGTTTCCCCTTTTAGATGGGGGAAACATTTTGGTTCTTGTATTATTGACTGACTCTTTTTCGTTTGTCTTTGTTTTCTTTGCATTTTAGCATACGCATTTACATTCTGAGCTTCATATATATAATCATTAGAATGTAACTATGCTCTATGTAGTATGCTCCGATGCTTATGATGATGCTTGTGGCTTATGCTCTTTCTGATCACCGGTACATGTTGTGAGCTGAGCTATTTTTGAATGGTGAACCTGCTTAACAAACTTAAAACTGAAAATGTTCACCATTGAGATATGCAACTAGCATGTGTAGGATGGGTTGAGTTCACTCGTGCTTTTCATATATGCTAGGTTGCTATGTCTCTAGTTCTGAGTCTCTCACTTGCTTGGTTTGTTCATATCCTGTCAATAAAATTGAACCAAGTTTTAGTGAACTGAAAAGATCGAGATGGGACTGCTTGTCAACGCATCACGGTATCGAGACTGTTTCTCATTGCACATTTGAGTTAAACTCGAACCGTGTAGTGTATGACCAAAACCGATGCTTTAAGCTTCTGAAGGCATTTTGCATAGGCTTCGCTCTGTTGAAAAGTTAGGCAATGACAAGCTTTCAATCTCTCGCAAACATCTGCTAAACTTCTGAACTTGTGTTATTTCACCGCTGCAACTCCGATTTAAAACTGAAATCACAAGTGTATGCTTCATTCTATAGCATGATGTTTGAACTTTGCTAGGGGTAGTTCACCTTGTATACATGATTAGCACTTGTCTTCCTGTCTATACATGTTTGGTGCTATTTTGATGGTGAATACCTTTTTGGCTAAAAACTGCTCACTCTGCTCGTATGTTCATATTGCATATTTGGTGATCAGTTTGAGCCTTCGCTAACTTGTATGCTTTCCAATGAGTTGTTGGAGCTATACTGTTTAGAGCATCTTTGCATTTTCTTGACTATATTCCTGAAGCTGCTAACTTGCATTTTGACTCATATGCATGTTCGAAGGGGGAGTTTTTTTCTCTAGTTGGCACTTTTGTTTGGTGCATTTTCTGAGGGGGAGAACTTTTGCTTGATAAGTGCATTTTCAACTAAGGGGGAGGAATTGCAAATCATATGCTTCCTCGAAGTTCAACTAAGGGGGAGTGAGTGTTCAACTAAGGGGGAATGTTCAAATCTTGTGCTTTTTGAGTTGAATCAAGGGGGAGTTTTCCTGGTTGCGTGCACTTTTCGAGGGGGAGTTTGTTGCATCGTGTTGGCCGTAAGGCATTGGTATCGAGCTCTTTTGCTAGTTGTGTTGAGCCTATGTGCCTCTATCTTGAGGGACTAGCATTTTGCTTCGATTTTTGAAGTTGGTTTTGGCTAGCGGTGTTGAGCCTGTTCTACCTCTTCTTGAGGGCTAGCTTTGCTTTGCTTGGTTGCGTCGAGCCGTTGCCCATGTCTTTGGGGACCAAGTTGTTTTGCTCCTTCCACTTGACCTTTTTTGGCTTTGCTATGCTTTTGGGTCATTTGGTCGAGTTCTCTCTTCTCCTTCTTTCTTCTTCTTCTTTTTCATTATGATTTGTGAGTAGTTGACAATGCACTCATCAAGGGGGAGATTGCGGATACATGGGTGTATGCCAAGTCTCGAGTGATGAGTGATTGTGAACGGGTTTGATCGCATGTTCTTTGGCTTGTGTTGTGCAGGTGTCGAGCACGGAGACAGTGATCGAGGGCAAGGTGAAGGTCAAGTAGAGACGTGCCGTGCCGATGGACCGGGAGCGGTGAAGGGCGGACGTGAGGCTTGGACTGAGGGACCGGTGGCCTGAGGATCAGCTATGGTGGCTGGCAGCCTGGGATAGCGACGAGCGAAGACTTGCGGGGCATGGAGTTGCCTGGGTCGAGGACCTGGGGACACGTGTCGGTGGACGGGGTGCACGGGCGGTGCATCCCCTCTACAGCTTCAGTTTGGTGGTAGAGCCAGAGAAAAACCATCGGATGGACGGTTTCCAGGTTTGGCCTCAAAACCTGGGCGCTGATGGTTTCCGAGTTTGGCCACACAACTCAGGCTGAGGACAGTTTCCAAGTTTGGGCCTCAAAACCTGGGTGTTGCGGGTTTGCTGAGTTTGGGCCACAAAACTCAGGCTACAGTGGGCTGGTTTCCCGGTTTGGGCCTCAAAACCGAGGGTTGGCTGTGAAGGCTGGTTTTCCGGTTTGGGCCACAAAACCAGGGGTGCGACGTCCAGGAAAGGGACGCAGAGCGGTGGCAGCACGTGGCGGCAATCGGGAGGTTGCGTCGAGGCAACGCTACGAGTTGTGCGGGCGTGGCCATCGGATTTACC
This sequence comes from Coix lacryma-jobi var. lacryma-jobi, assembly GCA_009763385.1. NCBI lineage: Eukaryota > Viridiplantae > Streptophyta > Magnoliopsida > Poales > Poaceae > Coix > Coix lacryma-jobi. The sequence continues at coordinate 47,499,817 of CM019831.1, forward strand.
TACCATCGAGTTGGTCCAGAATAACCTTAGGGTTTACCTGGTTCTCTCTGTAAGTAGTTAGGGGTAGAGTGGGAATTAGGAATAGTTAGAATTAGGATAAGTAGGGGAGACACCCCCCTCCCCATCTATCTCAATCATTTGCTCTTTTGCTTCTAGGGTTTCCTGCTCTCCCAATCCCCTACTGTAGCAAATTGAGATCCACAGAGAAGAGAACAATACCTCTGTGCCCGTGAGATTTTGAGGAAGTGAGACCGTAATCTCACTGTTGTAGCGTGTGGTAGCCACACGGTTGCAGATCGATGTGTTGATTCGCGTTTTGGTTCGTGTTCTTCGCGTTCTTCGTTTCTCCGCGTTTTTCCCGTCGTTTGATCTCTTTGCTCGGTTCATCTTTTGCAAATCCATTTGAACCAAGTTTTTCTCTATCATGAGGCACTTCTTTCCACCGAAGGAATTTACCTCTAACCTCATGGTCTAGGAGATTGATCGATTTTGGTTTCGGGTCAAGTTTTTTCTCCCTTCCCCCGAAATTCTTCGATTCATCGATTTGGAGATAGGTTCGAGCCATGATCTCTTAGGGATAGCTCACTGTCCTCCTTGTGACTCCTCTCACCAAGTTTGATCCCTAGTGGACTTGTTTTGGGTGAGATCGAGCGAAATCGGTGAATGAACAGTGCTGCCACGGGGTGACCGGACGCTGCTGTCAAGCTGACCGGACGGTGCCTCGTGCGTCCGGTGGTTGAATGCCACGCGGATTTTCCTGTAGCCGACCGGACGCTGGTTCTTGCAAGTGACCGGACTCGCTTCTCTTACTGTTCATTGCGTTTGTCTTCTGCTGACCGAACGCACTGCTCTCGACCGGACGCTCCTCGCTTGTGAGTCCGGTCAGAAACAGTAAGCTCCGAAATTCATTTTGAGTTGACCGGACGCTTCCGGTGCTCACTGACCGGACGCAGGGCAGAGTCCGGTCTATTGTATTTTGCATTGTTTTGTTCACGGTTCGCTCGTTCGTTGTCGGATTTGATTTCTAGTTTTTGCGTTGGGTTTCTAGAGTTGTGTAGTGTCTTGCTGTGCTTCTTGGAAGCATCCACCCTACCTCTAGGGTCGTGGACACTTGTGAGCTCTAGGGTTTGCTCTTGGGGTTGTTTTACGGGACAGTGGTGACAAGTTTCCGAAAGGAAATTTTGAAGCTCCCATTCACCCCCCTCTGGTCGCTTTCTGATGCATTCGCGGTCCTTCAGCCCTGGAGAGTTTTTACACATGGATCTTGTTGGTCCGGCTCGGGTGAGCTTCGTTGGGGGGAAGTGGTATGTGCTTGTTGTTGTTGACGATTTTTCGAGATATTCGTGGGTTTTCTTTTTAGTTGAGAAAACTGAGACTTTCACCCTTGTTCGCAATTTGATCTTGCTACTTCAGAACGAGTTCCCTTAGAACTCGATGAGAGCTATTCGTAGTGATAATGGTACCGAGTTCAAAAACTCGGACTTTGAAAAGTTTTGTGACTCTTTGGGTTTAGAGCATCAGTTTTCTTCCCCATGCACACCGTCAAAAAATGGTGTTGTAGAGAGGAAAAATCGAACCCTTATTGAGATGGCCAGGACGATGCTCGATGAGCATAGGACTCCTAGGCGGTATTGGGCCGAGGCTATTAACACTGCATGCTACATTTCCAATCGCATTTTTCTCCGTGCCTTCTTGAAAAAGACATCTTATGAGTAGCGTTTTGGAAGGCAGCCCAAAGTGAGTTATTTTAGAGTTTTTGGTTGCCACTGTTTTATACTTAAGAAAGGCAATTTGGACAAGTTTGAGTCTCGTTCTTCTGACGGTGTATTTTTGGGTTATGGTAATCATACTCGTGCATATCGTGTACTTAACCTTGATACTAACCGAGTCATGGAGACATCCGATGTCACCTTTGACGAGACCATGTATTGTCCTTCTTCTAGATTTGAGCGTGCAGGTGATCACGAGGTTGGCGAACCTCTTTTTGATGATGAGGAAGAAGGTGTCGATGGGATTGATGATCCAACACTTCCTCCACCTGCTGTGCCGATTGGGTCGACTTCGACCACGACTGCTCGCGGCCCCGACCCGTCTACTTCCACTACATGGGGGCTGTATGATCCACTACCTCAGGCTGTACCACTTGTACCTGAGGAGGCACCAGCTACTGTTGAGGGGGAGGTTACTTCAGCAAGGGAGGCGCCACGACACATATCAGCCCACACTCACCTCAACAGATGATCGGCGACATCCACGAACGCGTCACTCGGTCCAGGTCACAACAAATATCTCACTTTGCTCATTCTGCATTTGTTGCTGATTTTGAACCCCGAGATGTTGGACACGCTTTATCTGATCTGGACTAGGTTAATGCCATGCATGAGGAGTTAGAAAACTTTGAGAGAAATCGGGTTTGGGTTCTTGTTCCACCTCCTCCTGAGTGTCACCCTATTGGTACAAAATGGGTTTTCAAAAACAAACAAGGAGAGGATGGCCACATTGTGAGAAACAAGGCCAGACTTGTAGTCCAGGGGTATAGTCAGAAGGAGGGGATAGACTATGAGGAGACTTTTGCTCCTGTAGCTCATTGGAGGCAATTAGGATCCTCTTGGCTTTTGCTGCATCCAAGGGTTTCAAACTTTTTCAAATGGATGTCAAGAGTGTCTTCCTAAACGGCTACATAGAAGAAGAGGTGTATGTGAAACAACCCCCGGTTTTGAAAATCCCAAGTTTTCAAACCATGTTTTTAAACTTTACAAAGCCTTGTATGGTTTGAAACAAGCCCCTAGAGCCCGGTATGATAGGTTGAAAACCTTTTTGCTTCCTAAGGGTTTTAAAATGGGATGTGTAGATAAAACGCTCTTTCTCCTCAAGCAAAGCAATGACACTCTCTTGGTTCAGATTTACGTGGATGATATCATTTTCGGTGGTTCTTCTCACGCTTTGGTTGCCAAGTTTGCAGATATTATGAGCAGGGAATTTAAGATGAGCATGATGGGCGAGTTGACGTTTTTGGCCTTGTCTTGTCAATTGTGATAGGGACATGTGTCCCATCAATAGCACCGATGCAGTTCTACAGGTAAAAAAATTATTAAATATTTGGATTGTATTTAGATATGATATTAAGGGAAGTGTATTGTATGTATGACCAACCTGAAAGAATGCTATAAATCTAGGGTCATTTGTAATCTTCACATGCATATGGCTTGGATTTGGAAGTCGGATGCATTTTTGGGTTAATGCTGAAATGATATCGAAGACCTCATTTATTTTCCTATGCACTGTCTCACCGCTATGTTGAAACTCTTTCTTCAGCCTATCCGTGCTTGCATTATGAGACAGGATGAACATAAAAAGTTCAAGATGCTCCTCAATCTTCATACCACGTGTGTCACGTAGCATGTTCTCGGCCCTGAGAAAGTTTGCTACACTTCTAAATATTTTAGGCTCCATCCTAAATTCTTGCTTGCACCAATTCTCATGTCCTTCGAGGATTTCTTAACCTTTTCAACACCAGGAAGAGAAGAGGTGTGCTCAGGTGTTTTCTCTTCGTCAAGAAAGGGCATAATAGCAGGGAGAATAAGAAATAATATCTCCTCATCTTCTTCTTCCTCTTCCAACAAAAAGTTTCTAGTAAGCTCCTCCCAAGAAGCCATCTAATATAATATAGATGAAATTATATATATATATATATATATAAAAGAAGTCATAAAGCTAGTTGTTGCCTCTTACTAACAACTTATAGTTATGGCTATAAGAAGTAAACTCGATTAGCACTAGGCATATTTTGCTAATCCATGCTCACAACCTCAAGATACAATCAGAGTTTTAAATAGCGGGTTATAGCACCGCTATAGCTTTTGGAGGGACTCAACGCTACGCTATTTCATATTTGCCGCTATGACAATTTTTACAACTATTTACCGTTGTAGCACCGCTGTGACAATTTTGACTGCTATCTATAAATTAGTATTTTCTACTTAATTTGGTATTTTGGACAACGAAATTTTCATGAACCATATTGTAATATCATATTGGTATTTAGTAATGTTATCTATACTTGTAGGACCCTAGAAACATATTTATGATCATCAAATTTTTATATTTACCATGTTTTTTGATCAATTACTGGTATTTTTTTTATGTTTGTTAATAAAAACACTATCTGTCATAGCGCCGATATAGCTTTATAGTTGCTAAAAAAGTTACCGCTATTTTTTATAGCCCGCTATTTAAAACTTTGGATACAATCATATTCAGAATACTAAAGAGCACAATACAGTGAGAGGAACACTTCAAGATACAACATATTACAAAGATTGCAGGTTTCATCGGATAAATTTTACAGAATGTTGCATCGCAGAATGTATTACAAAAATATATAACTCATAAAGTATGCCGACAAAGTATTATTTTCCTAACCGAGGATAGATTTACTTAACGATCAGAAAATTAAGTTGGTATTCCTAACAGGAAGATAGATTTACAATTATTTTAGTTAGTCCAGTTTCCTTAACCTTATTTTAAGAAACTTCTTATGTTCCTAGCAAAAGAAACTATACAAATTTGAACAAGTAAACAAGCTACTATATGCAAATGGACCAACAGTATATTTCAGCAAAACTTGCCCAGTTAATTTGCAGAATAATTAGCAAAAGAATGCCAACATAGATGCTAACAAATATACTTGCAAGAGCTATAGCCAATGAATATATAGAAAGCCCACTAACCTGAAATGTGTCACCCAACTGAGATGTCAAATGTAAGTGGCAATGTCTGAGATATTAACTTAGTACAATTCCGGCGACCTGCAGCAGACGACAATTAAAAAAATAAGTGTTAAAAATTAAAGAAGTCAAAGCATATAAACTGTGTTCAATAAGCAGTATGATACTATTTACTTCTAAATCAACGGCCAAATTGCTCCACTTGCTTTAATTAGAACGTGTGCAAGCATAATAGGAGAACTCTTATATTACTACATATACAAATCAGGTGCATTAACAATTTCCATGCGCAAGTCAGGAACTAAAGTAACAGTCAGACCTCAGCTTCCCAGCAATTAGTGGTGGTTTACCGACATGTATTATGAAAATAAATAAGCAGGTCGTCACAAAAAAACAAAAAAAAACAGAAATGCGGGAAATATAATAATGTAATCCCAAATAAGCTTTATTTTTATTTTGTACTGAAATCCTAATTAAGCTAGAGTACAATTCGATTAGCAGCCTCTCACTTTTGGAAAAGTTGGAGAGGCATCGTCCCTGTTGTAGTATATAGTACATTTACTACAGCCTACAGGACAATCAAGGATATTGCTAATTATGCAAACAATCAGTAGAACTCACAGGTTCACATATCAGTTCCCTGCTGATGGAAGCTGCTGTCAATCTTTATTTATCCTATGATAATGTTTGTAATTAGATCAGTTGCTTGGAATTGAGTTCTGTTGTAAATTTTGCAACAATGTATTTCCTGCATGCATCAATAAAATTCATGGAGGAGGGAAAAGATTTGATTTCACATGACACGAGCTACCTCCCTGTATCAGTGCTTCGGATTCCAGCGCTCCCAACTCGTTGTCACGCCGTCCTCCTCGGATCCTGGGTTACTAACTACTCCCTTCGTCCATAAATAAGTGTCGTTGTTGGTGTACGTGCCACATGTTTAACTCAATTTGTAGAAAATATGTGCAATATTTATATCTTCAAATAATTTTGTTAAAAAACTAGATGTAAAGATGTTTCCGATGATACTAATTACTTAACATAAATATTAATATATTTTAATATATAATTGTCGGCAACTTTTTCTTGGGAAACGAGAACGACACTTATTTAGGGACGGTGGGAGTATACGAGAATTAAATTGGGTGCACCACCCAATTTAATTCCACTATACGCCGGGTATGTCAGTCAGATCCCAACACCTGGACAGATCTCAGGTCAGAATTCAGTACTGATTACTGAATCCAAACAGGATTGGAGCTCTATCTACCGTCCCAATTCTAGGGTGCGTTTCGGAGAGCTCCACGGAGCTGATTCTCAGGGAGAATTACTCCCTGGCTGCCAAATGCATTTTTCAGTGTGAAGTGATTCTTTGCTGATTCTGTGAAGTGATTCTCTGAAATGAACTAGGAGGCTGAGAGCTGAAAAAAGTAGCTTCACCTGATTCTGTGAAGTGATTCTCTATCCTGATTTTGAGAGTTTAGGCTAAAGAATCAAAGAGAATCTACTTTCAGCCACAATCACTTCACCAGAGAATCTGGCAGCACAGCTGGAGAATCAAGGAGCACAGCTCTCCCAAACAGACCTCTATTATGAACTCCCAAATCCAAACAGGACTGGAGCTCTCTATCTAACGTAAGGATTCTGTTCTCGGCTCCCAAATCCAAACAGGATTGGAGTTGGAGCTTACCAAATCTCCTTTCTCCTTCTCTCTCTCTATATATATAGGGTAGTTATTCTCTACTCCCAAAGAGTAGTTACTCTCATGTGGTATATCTCTAGATTTATGATGTATATAGCCTAACGAAGTATATTTACGCAGAGTATATAATCATACTATTAGGAGCCCTGGGCTTCCGATAGTTATTGGAAGCCCTGACCGAACCAATTGGTTGCACCAAACCAGCTCCCCATCAGTCGAGCCGAAGCAGCCCGTTAGTCCATCCACTGACCCACTAGGCCCATTTTCCCAGGACCAATATATATACGTCTCCAAACCCTAATCCCAAAATTTCCCCACCATGCCGTCATCCCGCAACCCCGCCACCGGCTGCCAGCCGCCGGTCTCGTTCCCACCCAGCGGCAGACGTCGGCCCCCTTCCCCAACCTCCGCCTCGAGCCGCCGTTGTGCCCGGTGTCCGCGTCCTCATCGCTGCCCGTATGGCTGCTGTCGTTCGCGATCCGCCGTAGCTTCTCCGCGGCCGATTGCACCGTGTCGCCGTGCAGTGGCGCGACGGGTGCTGCTCGCGCCACCGCCACGGTCGCGGCATCAACGGGGCGGTGCTCCCGGGGATGGCGGCCGTGACGACGACCTGCTCTTCCAGCGGTCCCTCGACGTGTCGCACCGCCGGTCCATGGCCGACGAGGGGGCGAGGAGGGTGGGCAAGGACAAGGACCAGCTCGGCGGTGGTGCCAGCGCCGGCGCCGGCGCAGTGCTCGGTGCCTCCAGGAGCTGACCTCGTGTGGTACTTTTCCTGTTTTGCTGACCTCGTGTGCTCCCGTACTTCATCATCGGATCTGAATCTAATTACTGGGTCCTCCCCTAGTGTCGGGGATCCACAAAAGGGGTACCCCGATCAACGCAAATAAATAGGTTAAACCTAGAACACCGGTAAATAACAAACCTAACTAGTCTAACCCCTTAAAGAGACCAACCCCTCGAGGCCCGCAACGCTGGCCCGCCAAGCCAGGCCTCGGGCGAGCGCCCCACTAAAGCCTCGAGTCCTGGCATATAGAGCTCGAGCCCCCCACAGTCGAACACCATACCTCGAGACCCCACGCGGGGACCTCGAGCCTCTCCGGCACAGCAGCCTACCGCTCGAGACGCTTTATGCTTCCCTCGAGCGGCGCAGACATCGGATGCCAGCCCCATACCGCGCATTAATACATCCACCTACTCCAGTCACGTCCTCTGCAACCCAACGTGCACCACAGTGAACCAGGGCAGAGTCAAGTCTCGTTTTCACCACAAGCATGGGCAAAAAGGCGCCAGTACGGCACTGTTAACCCATACCCTACACTATCGCACGTCCAAGCCACGTCTCGAGGCCCAGATTCCTGCTGCTCAATCGGGTTTCCCGGGACTTGCCCACAACTGCGGGGACTCGAGCCCCCCGTAGGCGCCACCTCGAGGCCGGCTCTGACCCCCTCGAGCCCTGACTGCTTTCACGCTATTGGATGACAGGTACCCCAAGACCCGGAGGGACCCCGCCGTGTCATGTACGTACCGGGATGGGTGCTGTACGGCTTCCACATCGCCGCGCCTCCACGTCCGCGCCCGGGATGGAGGCCACGCTCCAAAGACGCCTCAACAGCAACGCCCACGTCGGCTCCGGTGGCCCCGACAAGACCGGATTCCTACCCTTCGCCATATCGAGCGCTGTACATATCATTCCTATGTAACCCTGGCCTCCTCTTTCTCTATAAAAGGGGACGCTAGGGTCCCTCGCGCACACGGTTACACAACTCCGAGGGACAACACACGAGTCCACGCACACACACATGAGTCCAGACTCCGGTCCACGCTCATTGAGCTTGTATTCGCCCCTGTACAAGCACTTAGGTGCAAGTAATACAAGAACCTCCCCCCCACTGGACGTAGGGCCTTCTTTGCCCGAACCAGGATAAATCCTTGTGTCATCTTGCATCACCATCCTGGAAGAGAGCACACGATCATATTACTCGTTGGTGTCATACCCCGGGTTTGAAACACCGACAGTTGGCGCGCCAAGTAGGGGCCTTCGCGTGTCCGAGTCGATTTCTCGTTGTTTTCTGGATGGCTTCATCCCCTCCTTCGTTCTCGGCTGGTGCCGTCGTTTGGTTCGGGAGCCTCGAGTTCCTGGCCACCGGCAACGGCAACGAGCTGACCCTACTCTCACGGAGGGCCCGAGCGGGGGGCGTGTCACGCCACCCTGCGCTGGGGGCGTGGCGCGTCGTCCGCACACCATGCGTCGCCACCTCGTGAGCGGCGCCGTCGTCACCATCGTCGCCGGGCATAGGCGGTGCCCGCGGCAAACACTCACGTCCCCGTAGCCGGCGCACGGTCCCGAGGGGAAACCAGCCCGGCACGCGGCCGGAGACTTCCAGGGCGCGTGCGCACTCCCCAGCGAGTTCGCGTTCGTCACGCGCACGGACCGGGAGCCAGGCCAGAGGGCCCCGAGCGTGCTCCGTCGACACCACTTGGCCTCCTCCCGCACGGGGCGTACCGTGCTCGACACCAGCGGTTCCCGTCTGGCCTCAACAACTCCACGACTGTCTACGCCCCCACCTCGACGAGCGCCGTCAGGACCGGGCGGCCGCAGAGCAGCAGGAGCGTCCGGGCGTACTCCTACGAGCCACCGCCGATCTGGAGATCGTCTACCCCGCGCACGTCGACCGCGGCTTCTCGCGAACCATCGAGCCACCCCGGCGAGCCACCGTCGGAGAATGGTACCACGAGCTGCGGTCCCAGCATCTGCCAAGGCGGCACGCCGTCAACAGCTCCGACTCCGACGAGTACGACTACCACGACCCTGACCTCTGGGACCCTACCAGGGAGTGTTTCTAGCTCGAGGGGGTCATGGACGATGCCGAGGACGACGGCGACGACGACACCAGGCCGGCGCTCAACCTCGAAGGGCCCGGAGACGTGGCTGCGGCAGGGGGTCACGCGTTCAGGGGAGGAACGAAACCCCGGCGCCGGCTGCACCATCTCAGCACAGCGACGGCCGAGGCGCGCAGCTCGCGCAGCTGCGGGAGGCCATCGCCAAGGCTGAGTAGGATCGACAACGCCTGCTGCAGCTCGAGAAAAACCCTAGCACAAGAACCAGCCTAGCCTCGAGGCCGGTGTTCGTGGCCGAGCTCGAGAGGTCCACCGGCAGATCTCGAGGATGGGGCGCCAGCACGCCCCGAGGTGCGTTTTCCACGAGCCGGGCAGAACGTGGTGCCGGCGGCAATGCTGCTCCGTGATCTACCCGCCGTCTCCAACCCTGACAACCCTCCAATGCTCTGGCCGGCGGCGCGGGCGGCTTCGGAGAAACCAGCAGACACGCCCCGCAACGAACGCGAGACGTCCGTCCACCAGCCGACGCCTCTCGGGCTAGGCGGTCCGGGAACGGATCATCGACAACGGCCACCTCGAGACCAACGACACCCGCAACGACATCAACCGTCGGCGCAAGGACAAGGGGGGCCAAGAGCGTGGCTATAGCGCCCATCGAGGAGGGCGCTACGATAGTGACGAAGACCGGCAAGTTCTCGAGCCCCGGGCCCAGAGTCTTCAGCGGGCCATCTGCAGCTCAACCCTCCTGACCGCTTCCGACCACCGACCAACATCGTGAAGTATGACGGGGAGGTCGAGCCCAAGCTCTGGCTCTCAGTCTTCCGCCTAGGCTGCCAACTAGGCGGAGCGAAGAACGACGATCGTGTGATCATACGCCAACTCCCACTTTACCTCTCAGACACCGCCCGCCGGTGGCTCGAGGGGCTCCCGCCGGATCGGATCGACGACTGGGCCGACCTGGTCAGGGTCTTCCACGGGAATTTCAAGGGGACTTGCGTGCGCCCAGGCAACCCTTGGGATCTACGGCGTTGCAGGCAGGCAGCGGACGAGCCCCTCCGTGACTTCGCTCGACGGTTCTCGAAGCGGCGCCTCGAGCTCCCCCACGTGCCTGATGAGGACGTCATCTCAGCGTTCCTCGCGGGCACGACATGCCAAGAACTAGTTCATGAGCTAGGATGTTACCGTCCCAGGACGGTCGAGGACCTGATGGATCGTGTCACCAGCTTTGCCTCAGGCGACGAGGCAGTGGGGGCCTTCTTTGGCCGTTCCACGGACAAAGGTAAGGCGGTGACCGTGCCGGAGGGCTCGAACAAGGGCAACGACGCCAAGAACGACAACAATAACAGCAACAAAAAGAAGAAGAACAAACGCAAAGGTCAGAAGGCGAAGCGCGACACCAATGACGACGATGACGAAGAGGTGCTTGCAGGCGCCCTCGAGCCTAAGAAGCCTCGAGGCCCCCCCGAAGGGGCTGTTTTCGACCAGATGCTCGAGGACCCCTGCACTTATCACAGGGGCCCCATAAATCACAAGTTAAAGGACTGCCGACTGTTGAAAGGCTACTACTCCAAGCTCGACGATAAGAAAGAAGACGCACCTAAGGGCAAGGACAACGATCGGCGCGGCGGAGGGGACGCGGACGGCAACTTCCCCCCGGTGCGCGACTGCTACATGATCTACGGGGGCCCGACCGTCGGGCTCTCAGCCCGAGAAAGAAAGAAGGAGCGCCGGGAGATCTTTGCACTCTACCACGACGCCCCCCGGTATCTTGACTGGTCTGATGCGCCGATCACGTTCGACCGTGACGACCATCCGGACCGTGTCCTATACCCGGGGGCGTACCCCCTCGTCGACCCTGTCATCGTCGACGTACTGTTCTCCAAGGTGTTGATGGATGGGGGCTCGAGCCTCAACATCATATACCTCGAGACCCTCGACCTCCTGGGGATTTCAGAGGGTCAGCTCCGACCCAGCGTCGGGGGGTTCCACGGAGTCGTACCAGGGAAGAAGGCCCACCCCCTCGGGCGCATCGACCTCCCTGTCTGCTTCGGCACGCCGGCCAACTTCCGCCGGGAGACGCTCACCTTCGAGGTGGTAGGGTTCCAAGGGACCTACCACGCCATCATCGGCAGGCCAGGCTACGCCAAGTTTATGGCGGTCCCCAACTACACGTACTTGAAACTCAAGATGTCGGGGCCGAAAGAAGTCATCACCATCGACACCTCCTACGAGCACGCGTACCATTGCGACGTGGAGTGCGTCGAGCATGGGGAGGCAAATGTCCAGCTCAATTCGCTCGAGGCCCTAGCCGCCCTGGCCACCGAGGAGGCTCCTGAAGCGAAGCGCCACGCTGGCACCTTTGAGCCGGCGGAGCACACCAAGCTGATACCCGTCGACCCAACCTCGACCAATGGCAAGACGCTGGCCGTCAGCGCCAGCCTCGAGCCTAAATAGGAAGCAGTGCTCGTCGACTTTCTCCACGCGAACATCGACATGTTTGCGTGGGGCCCCTCGGACATGCCGGGCATACCAAGGGGAGTCGCCGAGGACGCCTTGGAAATCCAGGCCGGGTCCAGACCGGTGAAGCAACGCCTGCGCCGCTTCGACGAGGAGAAGCGCAGGATCATCGGCGAGGAGGTGCATAAGCTTTTGGCGGCCGGGTTCATCAAGGAGGTATTTCACCCAGAGTGGCTAGCTAACCCTGTACTAGTTAGGAAAAGAATGGAAAAATGCGGATGTGTGTAGACTACACTGGTCTGAATAAAGCATGTCCAAAAGTTCCATTTCCTTTACCTAGAATTGATCAGATTGTCGATTCCACTGCGGGGTGTGAAGTACTTTCATTTCTCGATGCGTATTTCGGCTACCACCAGATTAGGATGAAAGAATCCGACGAGCTCGCTACCTCTTTTGTTACGCCTTTTGGTATGTATTGCTACGTTACAATGCCCTTCGGCCTTCGAAACGCCGGGGCAACGTACCAACGTTGCATGCAGCATATCTTTGGTGAACATATAGGCAAAATAGTCGAGGCCTACATCGATGACATCGTGGTTAAAACCAAGAAAGTCGGGAACCTCATCAGTGATCTCGAGACCACGTTTGAGTGCCTCCGGGCCAAGAATGTGAAGCTCAACCCCAAGAAATGTGTCTTTGGTGTGCCCCGGGGAATGCTACTTGGCTACATTGTCTCACAGCGGGGGATCGAGGCCAACCCCGAGAAGATCTCAGCAGTCACGAGGATGGGCCCAATTCGAGACCTCAAGGGTGTACAGAAAGTGACAGACTGCCTAGCCGCTCTCAGCAGATTCATCTCGAGGCTAGGGGAGAAAGCGTTACCCCTCTACCGCCTGCTGAAGAAGACGGAACACTTTGCATGGATTGTCGAAGCTGAGGAGGCCTTAACCAAGTTGAAGGGGTTGCTAACTTCCGCACCAATTCTCGTGCCACCGCGACCAGCCCAGGTTGGCGGTTCCCCCGAGCCTCTCGTCCTCTATGTGGCCGCAACCACTCAGGTGGTTAGCGCGGTCATAGTCGTCGAGAGGCACGAGGAGGGCCATGCGTTGCCGGTCCAACGGCCGGTGTACTTCACCAGTGAGGTGCTCTCTGAGGCCAAGGTCCGGTACCCGCACATCCAGAAGCTGCTCTACGGCATCATCGTCATGAGACGCAAGCTCCAGCACTACTTCTTCGCTCATCCCGTAACGGTGGTGTCATCCTTCCCCCTCGGGGAGATTATCAACAACCGAGAGGCCACGGGTGAAAGCCCTAGTTTGGTTTTGGTTAATTGATGAAACCTATTTTGGTCTAATCCTATTGCTAAGCATGTGTGTAGCTAATGAGAGGATTATGACCAAGCCTTTGATGGAGCTAGCTAGTTGGCGACCATGTTGGATGGTGACGGCCACAAGCTCTCAAGTGTTTCAATGCTCTGTCTTCGGTGAGATGGAGAAGGGAATAGATGTCATTGCTCAAGTTGGGACTTTAGTTTTATCTTTGATCTTGAGTAATAGGCAAGCCGGACTATCAAGAGGGACACATTTGAGGCTAGCTAGATGTGGAGAAAAGTGCTCATAACGACTAACTTCTAGCGCTTGAGAGACACCGCACAATCACGAACACGTAGAGGGTAATTTCATATGGTCGGTGGTACCGACCATGGGTGGTCGGTGGTACCGACACGGCTTCTCTGCGCAGCGCTCAAACACCCTCTCTGTGTTGGTCAAAAATGACCTGGCGGTAGTACCGCCATAACCTCGGTACTATCGCCCACGGTGGTACCGACGCAAGGTCGGTAGTAACCTGGTTTTGCAACCCTCTCTGTGTAGAGTTGTATTTGGCCTGGCGGTAGTACCGCCATTACCTCGGTAGTACCGCCCCGGTGCTACCGACCCAAGGCCGGTGATAACCAAGTTTGTAGAGCTCCCTGTGTAGAATTGAAAATGGCCTGGCGGTAGTACCGCCATAACCTCGGTAGTACTGCCCGCGGTGGTACCGACCGAGGTCGGTAGTATCTTGGTTTTTCGCAGAGCTCTCTGTTTGCGGCCGATTTGGCCTGGCGGTAGTACCGCCATATCCTCGGTACTACCGCCCGCGGTGGTACCGACCAAGGGTCGGTTGTTCCATCTGATCAACGGTCGCTGTAACGGTCGTATTGAGTACGGTCGGTACTACCGACCAAGGGGGTCGGTACTACCGACCATGGCGCAGCATGTCTTTTTAAATAGCCGCTCAGCCGGCTTCTTGGGTCACCTCTCCCATTCTTTGCGCCCAAACTCAAGAAAGAGAGCTCCCAAGTGTTGACTAACCTCCTCTCCTCCCCCTTTGATTCTAGAGTGAATCTCTTGCAAGCTTTGAGCTAGGGAAGTGAGATTAGAGAGTGAGAAGCATCGATCTACGTCTTGAGCACTTGGATCCAACATCTCTCCGGCTTGATTTGTGTTCTTTACTCTTGAGTTCTTGGAACTCTAGCCGGTTAGGTGTTCTTCGGTGTTGCCCGTGATTAACTCTTTTGTGAGGGCACTCCGAAGTGTTTGTATTACCCTCTGATTCTTAGTGAAGAAACTCAACTAGCCTTGTGGTTGCTTGAGTGAGGCAAGGAGGTGAAAGAGACTCCGACCTTCGTGGTCACCTCAACAACGGGGACGTAGGCGCTTCCTAGTGAAGTGGCCGAACCTCGGATTAAATCTTGTGTCTCGTGTGCTTGTTGATTTTGCATCCTTGGATATTTTGGTTGAACTCGTGTTCTTCGCGTTCTTCCTCCCTCCTCTCTCGTTCTTAGGTATGGGAAGGCTCGATCTACTCTTTGGGGAGGAGCCACTTCTTGGATAAGGTATAAACTCCATCTACATCTTCTAGGGAAATATTGGTTTCTAGATTTTTGAATTGGCTATTCACCCCCCCCCCTCTCTAGTCATTCGGACCTTTCAAGTGGTATCGGAGCCAAGTCACCGTTTGTTTGAGGATTTACAACTCCGGTGTTGCAATGGCTCAAATCAACTATATGGGGAAGCCACCACATTTTGACGGCACCAACTTCGATTGTTGCAAGCGGAAGATGTGTGCGTTCACAAGGGGCATGAATAGGAAGATATGGGATGTGATCGAGCATGACTTTGTTGTGATTGACTCCGCCGATCCACTCCAAGAGAAGAAGAGAAGCTTCAATGGAATGATGTGGCAATCAAACTTTTCTATGAAGCATTCGACATCAAAGTTTTTGAGCAAATCAAGAATCTCGAGCGTGCAAGTGAGATATGGGAAAGATTAGAGGAGACCTATGAGGGCACCAAGGCCGTGAAGAGTGCCAAGCTTTACATTCTCAAAGACAAGCTTGCCACCTTCAAGATGCAAGATGATGAAAGCATACCGGAGATGTTTCACCGGTTGCAAGTCATTGTCAATGATTTGAAGGCGTTGGGTGAGAAGTGGATGACAAGGACTTTTCTCACAAGTTCTTGAGATGCTTGCCACCTAGGTTTGATACCTTGGTGACAATCCTTGTGAGAGAAGGGTTGGATACGGTAACCCCAAACCAAGTACTAGGTGATGTGGTCACTCAAGACACATACCGTGTGGAACGGGATGGGGAGCCCAAGAGGAAGAGAAGAAGAAGAAGACTGTGGCGTTCAAGGCGTCATCCTCCAAGATCAAGAGCAAGGGCAAAGCAAAGAAGGAGGAAAGTGATGATGAAGCTAGCACAAGCGGCAATGAGTTTGATGATGAAGAAATAGCTCTCTTTGTCAAGAAGTTTGGCAAGTTCATGAAGAAGAAGAGCTTTGGGGCAAGAAAGAAAAGAGATTCATACAAGAGCTCAACTAGAAGATGCTATCGATGCAAGAGCGAAGATCACTTCATTGCAGATTGTCCACAATCTAGTGATGATGAAGATGATCATAAGAAGAACAAGAAGGAGAAGAAGGAGAAGAAGGAGAAGAAGAAAGAAAAGAAGGAGAGTGGATCCTATGTTGTGACATGGGATAGTGATGCTTCCTCAAGCGATGATGGTGATTCTAGTGATGATGAGAGGAAGACCACCAAGAAGAAGGCTGTGGCTAGTCTTGCTATCTCAAGCAAGCCTTCCATCTTCGACGCTCCATCGACATGCTTCATGGCTAAGGCCACTAAGGTTAATTACAAAGCCGGAGGAAGGCATTGGGTGCTTGATAGTGGGTACACTCAACACATGACCAGAGATGGTAGAATGTTCAAATCAATCAACACTAGTGGCAATGATCATGCAAATGCTATCACATTTGGTGACAACAAGAAAGGCAAGGTCAAAGGCTTGGGCAAGATTGCAATATCAAATGACTTGAGCATCTCCAATGTGCTATTAGTGGAATCTCTCAACTTCAACTTGTTGTCAGTGGCACAATTATGTGATTTGGGATTCAAATGCATATTTGGTGTTGATGATGTGGAGATTGTGAGTGTTGATGGAAGTAATGTGAGCTTTAAAGGATTTAGATATGAGAACCTCTATTTGGTGGACTTTGATGCTAGTGAAGTTCAATTGACAACATGCTTATTCACCAAATCAAGCATGGGTTGGCTATGGCATAGGCGCTTGGGACACGTTGGAATGAAGCAACTAAAGAGGCTAGTGAAGCATGACATGGTGAGAGGGCTAAAAGATGTTCACTTTGAAAAGGACAAGCTATGTAGTGCATGCCAAATGGGAAAGCAAGTTGGAAACACCCATCCTAACAAAGGAATGATGAGCAATACACATGCGCTTGAGTTGTTGCATATGGACTTGTTTGGACCAACTATATATGCAAGTATTGGGGGAAACAAGTATGGCTTTGTGATAGTGGATGACTATACAAGATACACATGGGTCTTTTTTCTTGTTGACAAAAGTGAAGTGTTTGGGGTATTCAAAACTTTGTCAAGAGAAGTCAAAATGAGTTTGATAGAAGAATCAAGAAATTGAGAAGTGACAATGGAAGTGAGTTTAGAAACACAAGGGTTGATGAGCTATGTGATGAGTTGGAATCAAGCATCAATTCTCGGCCAAGTATACACCTCAATCCAATGGGATAGTTGAAAGGAAGAATAGGACACTCATTGATATGTCAAGATCTATGCTTAGTGAATACAATGTGAGTGATTCTTTTTGGGCCGAAGCAATCAACACGGCTTGCTATTATAGCAACCGGCTCTATTGTCACCCTGTTTTGAAGAAGACACCATATGAGCTCCTCAATGATAGAAAGCCCAACATTGCTTATTTCCGGGTCTTTGGGTGCAAGTGCTACATATTGAAGAAGGGCACAAGACTTGGCAAGTTTGAAAAGAAGTGTGATGAAGGGTTCCTACTTGGTTACTCCACTACAAGCAAAGCATATAGAGTATGGAACAACATATCAAGAATAGTTGAAGAAGTCCATGATGTTGAGTTTGATGAAACCAATGGTTCACATGAAGAACAAGACAATCTAGATGATGTGAGAGGAACACAATTGGTGGAAGCTATGAAGAACATGAACATTGGTGATATAAGGCCAAAGCAAGTAATTGACATAGAAGATGACAAAGATCAAGTGCTCTCCCCTCCAACCATGCATGGCGATGATGTTGCAAGCTCTAGTGGTTCTCATGATCAACAAGATGCTAGTAGCTCTCAAGTGGCTCATCCAAGTGCAAGTGCAAGTGTCCAACTGCAACAAATGCTACAACCAACACACATTGCAAGAGATCATCCCTTAGATCAAATTGTTGGTGACATAAGAAGAGGTGTGCAAACAAGATCAAGATTGGCTTCATTTTGAGAACACTACTCATTTGTATCATCTATTGAGCCAACCAAGATTGATGAAGCTTTGATGGATGTTGATTGGGTGAATGCAATGCATGAAGAGTTGAACAACTTCACCCGCAATGATGTTTGGGAGTTAGTGGAAAGACCAAAGAACACAAATGTTATTGGTACAAGATGGGTCTTCCGGAACAAGCAAGATGAAGATGGCATTGTTGTAAGGAACAAAGCAAGATTGGTTGCACAAGGATACACTCAAATGGAAAGCATTGACTTTGGAGAAACCTTTGCACCGGTTGCTAGATTGGAAGCCATTAGAATCCTTCTTGCATATGCTTGTGCTCACAACATCAAGCTCTATCAAATGGATGTGAAAAGTGCTTTTCTCAATGGATTCATCAATGAGTTAGTGTATGTTGAGCAACCCCGGGTTTGAAGACTTGAAGAAGCCCAACCATGTGTACAAGCTCAAGAAGGCACTATATGGGTTGAAGCAAGCACCTAGAGCTTGGTATGAAAGATTGAGGGACTTCTTGTTAGCAAAAGGGTTCAAGATTGGAATGGTTGACACCACTCTCTTCACCAAGAAGATTGGAAGTAGCTTGTTTGTGTTGCAAATCTATGTGGATGACATTATCTTTGGATCAACCAACCAAGACTTTTGTGAAGAGTTTGGGGAGATGATGGCTAAAGAATTTGAGATGTCTATGATTGGAGAGCTTAGTTACTTCCTGGGTCTACAAATCAAGCAAATGAAGAAAGGCACTTTCGTTAGTCAAGGCAAGTACATCAAGGAATGCTCAAGAAGTTTGGGTTAGATGAAGCTAAAGCAATAACCACTCCAATGGGCACAAATGGACATTTGGATAGTGACTCTAGTGGTGACATGGTAGATCAAAGGTTATATCGGTCAATGATTGGAAGCTTACTTTATGTGACCGCATCAAGACCGGATGTTATGTTTAGTGTGTGCATGTGTGCAAGGTTCCAAGCTTCTCCAAGGGAAAGTCATTCAAAGCAACCAAAAGAATATTGAGATATTTAAAGCACACTCCAAATGTTGGATTATGGTATCCCAAGGGCTCTCAATTTGAATTAATTGGATACTCGGATTCCGACTATGCGGGATGCAAGGTGGATAGGAAGAGCACATCGGGCACTTGTCAATTGCTTGAAAGATCACTTGTCTCATGGTCATCAAGAAGCAAAATAGTGTTGCACTCTCTACCGCCGAGCCGAATACATATCCGCGGGTAGTTGTTGTGCACAATTGTTATGGATGAAAGCTACATTGCAAGATTATGGAGTCAAGTTTGGACAAGTTCCATTGCTATGTGATAATGAGAGCGCCGTCAAAATAGCCACCAACCCGGTTCAACATTCAAGAACAAAGCACATTGACATAAGGCATCACTTCATTAGAGATCATCAAGCAAAGAAAGACATATCTATTGAAAGTGTGGGCACCGATGATCAACTTGCCGATATCTTCACCAAGCCACTAGATGAGAGGAGGTTTTGCAAGCTAAGGAATGAATTGAATATCCTAGACTTCTCCAACATGAGTTGAATGCACCTCCACATATGACATGCCTCTTGTAACACCTATGGTGTTTACTATGTAATTAACCTGACATGTCATCATCTTTAGTCATTAATCATTCTTGCCATGTTTATGTTTGCCTAATGCTTGTTTTGCATTTACCTTTTTCTGAGGTGACTTGTGTAGTGATCTCTTTTTCAAAAAACCATAAAGGCCCAAATCTTCCTTTAAGGGCAAAATGGTAATTTCATCTCTGTGTCTAGCTTTGTGTGAATCTTGTTCAGTTGAGTGTCTTGATGTTTTGTTGTGTTGATCAAAGTTCAAAATCAGAAATAGAATTTAAATTCCTTTGAAAAACCCTGATTTCCAAACTCTAGTTTTACCCCTCTTTTTCTAATTCAAAAACTATTCAAAATTTGAAGTTGGCCCAATGAGAAAAGTTGTAGATCTTGTCAAAAGGAACAGCTTTGGTATTTGCAGATTTTCAAGTTTCAATACAAAATCACAAGTAATTTCAAATTCTTTCAAACTTCAATTTTGTCCCTTTTTCGGTTTTCAAAATTATCTCAAAAACCATTGAGTTTCAGAAAAAGTTATATTGGCAAAGTTGTAGATCTCAAAATTTTAAGTAACTTTGGTGTTTTGAGTTTTCTTTGTGTAGTTCAATTTTTGGGAGTAATTTAAAAATTTCAGAAAGGGGTTAGATTTGGGTTTGGGCAACGTCTCTGTGCGAGCTTAAAGCAAGGGGGCCCCGGCCGGCGGCGGCGCAGCCTCAGCCTCGCCGAGCCCGGTGGACCGCGTCCGTGTGCCCGAGTCGGCGCTAAGCGCTCGACACTCCGGTCCCTCTACCCCTACCCCCCTCCGCCCCCTCGCGCATCCCTACCCTACCCTCCTCTTTCCCCTACGGCCGCGGACAGCGCGCAGTTGCCGGCCGCGGCAAGCCGCCGCGCCGCGCGCGAGCTCCCCGCCCATGCCGAGCCGCCCTACCCTGCTCCCTACCTCCATTAATGTCGCCCGAACGCTCCCCACCCTTCTGAATAGTGTTCCTTTTTCATCTTTTTGTGTGATTTTCTGTGTTGCTCCAAAAATTCTGAAAATTTGATGGTAGACTCTTTATACCTTGTAGTATTTTAGAAAAATATGAAACTTGAACTTTGTGCAAAATTTGAAAATGAAAAATCTCCCTTTTAATTAAGAAATGAATGGTTTAGATTTTTAGAAAATCATGTATAGCTCCAAAATTTATGAGATAAATTTTTATGTGCTAGTTATGTCATGCTTAGTCTCTGGTAGATTTTTGAGGCTTTTGGGAGTAACTTCATAAAATGACCTTTTTATATAATTAGGAAAAATAGAAAATCAAGTAGGGTTCATGTTGTTTGACCTGTGATGTGACTTTTGGGATTGTTTGCTGTTCATAGACCCCCACCCTTTTGGTCTATGATGTTTGTGATGCCATGCATAATTTGTGTTTAGGTCGGATAAATGATGCTTAATAAGTTGATTAATTTTGCTTAGGGATAAAGATAAGCAACTCTGTGTCTGTTCTAGAAGTTATTCACACGATAGAAAGTTGTACTCTAGAATCAGTGGTTTTGTCTTGTGCTGTATTGTTCATGTCAGCATCCTCATAAGCATACATCATTGCATCCGTATAGTGACCGAGGGAGAAGGCATCAAAGTCGAAGCAGCCGCTGACGAACCTACCCCCGAGACGACCCCGAGCTCCGACACCTGCACTGCCGACCCGAGCCGTACTTTTTGCTCTTCAAGGCAAGCCCCGGTGCATTTTAACTTTCCTTGTTTTTACAAAAGTTTACTTAAAATGCCTTTGAGTTAAAACTACTGCATTAGGTATAGGAGTTGTGTGATGACCTAATACCTGCACTGTTTACCTCCACCAGCAAATACCCCGCCCTGTTTTAAAAATTATTTGCGAAATGCTTAGTAACGCTATTCAATAGATTTGCAATAAAATGCCATTTCAAAAGTGTGATCACTTAAAGAATTTTTATGGGAATTTGGCTTTACTCCCCAACTGTTGGCTAAGTATCTGATCCGTACCTAGTCAACAGTGAGGAGAGGTTGTCCGAGCGTACGGTGCCGTCATGTTGTAGTCCGGGACTCAACAGTTGACACCGACCGGGACAGGGTTGAAAAACCGACGGAACCTGTACTCTTGGGTTAGAGTCCCGAGGTGCTTGTCGCTGGCGGAAAAATTTAGGGACCATCCGTATGGGGCTGCTGGCCAAGACTTGCAACTATTCACATACTTCGGAAAGCTCTGGCTCCGAGGAATCCTTTATTGGACCGACAACAGCGCACTGGGAGTGGAGAGATGGCGGAAGTAGCATGTACCCACCTGGTCGTCGTACCTGGATAGGAGTGGTGTACTGTACTTCCGGGGTGGCGTAGGACCGGGCCCAATCTTGGAGGAATCGTGGTAGACGAGTTGGCATATGCAAGCTGGGTGCTACATATGCAGTGTGGATAGGGATCCTCAGCTGAGTATTATTTATCCGGATTAACGTTGCTCCTCGTTATGGAGACTTGGTCACTGACTGTCAACGGAGAGTGGTTCTCAACTAGGTATGTTTTTGAAAGGTAAAATGAATCATGGACAATGAAGAATTGAGAAATACTGGAATCTTTCCAAAAATAAAACAAGGATTTCAAAATGCTTTTCTGCAAAATACTTGATCTTGCTTAAGCCTTACCTTGACTACCTAAGCCTCTCATTCTTGAGTCTTCTCCCCTTTTCTTTAATCGGGTAAGTCTTGTTGAGTACCCCAGTACTCAGGGTTTGTTACCCATGCTGCAGGTATGATGAGTCCCCGGTGTGTCTTGCGCCCTACTGCATGACCATCGTCCAGGAAGAGGCCGCCGAAGAGTAAAGTGTACACCTCGAGCTGGGTGATTACAAGTATCTTATTTTTTTGTACTCCGCTACGTTGCCTATTTTCAATTATCCGAACATGGTTTGTAATAACTGCACCTTTAATTTTATTTGGAACCTCGGTTTGTAAAACTAATGTTACTTAAGTCTTCCGCTCTGTATTCTGATGTTATTTGTAAAAGTATCCAATGCTGTAACCGAATTGTGAGATGATCCTGCGGACGATGGGCGCTGATGCAGCCCAGTGACGAACAGTCTTAATCACACGGAACATCAGTTCGGCTGTCAGTGGATGACAGGGACCGGTGGGCCATGGGATTTGGGACCGTTACGCCACAGAGTGGTATCGGAGCATCTCACTATAACGTTGCAGTGTTCTTGCGAAAACTTCAAAAGATCTTTTAGTCCAAACAAACTAAACTTGACTATTTTGAGTCCAAATTGCTTCTCTTATCTTGTCTTGTGTATGGCAACACTAGTTAGCGAGACAACATGTTTTAAGCCCAATGTACCTTTTTATTTAGTGCTTTGCCTGTTCCGTAGGAACGATTCATGCATCATGTCATATTCACTTAAGTTAATAATGACTTCCTCTCTAAGTTCGTTGGGATAGTAAGCCTTTACCTTTTCTTGCTAGCCTTTTCACTCCTCATCCATCTTATCTTGTCCAGACATGGCTCGCATCAAGCTGACTGCTCGCAAGTCGACTGGACCCAATGGTGTGCCACGCCACCAGCTGGCACCGCGCACTGGAGAAGAGACTGGAGAAGCCTCCAACGGTCGTCGCTTTCTCCGTCGCACCCGCAAACACCTAAAGGAGGAGATCAAGAATCTGAAGGCTGAGCTGGAGAACTTGGAGCATGACTTCTACCACTCACGTCTGGAGTTCTATGAGGCCCGAGCCTCCCTGGAGCAGGCCAATCGGAACGTGATTCGCGCCATCTAGCAGCGCGATGCCACTTGGATTCGCGAGGACGTCACCAGAGCTGAGCTTCACGGACTGCGGTAGTACACAGCTCAGATTGAACAGTTTAATGACATGCTTCATGAGGAGGTACACCAGCTGTACGACCAACTCCACCCCATGGTTCCCCCGGTTGTCGAGGAGCCTGAGGACGAAGTAGTGGAAGAGCCGGACATGGAGCAAGAGCCAAGCATGAACGAGGAGATTGAACCTGCCGAGAACATCTACGCTGAAGACGAGGACGAGGAGGTTGAGCCTGAGCTCATCCTCGAGGAAGATGACGACGAGGACATGATCATCATCGACGAAGACTAGACTCGTTGTTAGAGGATGGAGATCCCATGTGTCTGTACCACCTGCTTACCGAAACCCTTAGTCTAGGTTGGGGAGTGCTAGTCGTTTTTGTTTAGTCGGGTTTGTATCTTTCTTTTCGTACTTTTTTCCCCTTATCAGTCTGTTGTTATCTGTCAAGTCATCTTTATCGATCATCTACCTGTGTATCAGTGGAGTTTTCAGTCAGTTGTTATCAGAACTAAATCATTGGATGCTAAGTTCCAAGTTTCTTAACAGATGCCTGTGAACACTCGCACTGGAGCTGGAAGTTCTCAGGAGGCTGACCTTCCAAATCCTCCACCTGTACCTGCTACGCTAGCAGATGTCATCGCAGCCTTGGCAGCCGCTGCTAACCTGATGGCTCAAAACCAAGGGCAGCAGAACAATGGCCATCGTGGTCGCAACAACATCAACCATGAGACCACATATGTGGATTTCACTGAAACCCGTCCACCGGTCTTTACGAGGGCCGATGAACCCCTTGAAGCTGATGATTGGCTCCGCACCATGGAGCAGAAGTTTGGTCTTCTTCACTGCACCGACACCCAAAAGCCCCGATTCGCTTCTCAGCAGCTTCGTGGTCCAGCAAGCGCTTGGTATGCCAACCTGTTGGCTGCCCAGCCTGAAGGTCATCAGTTGACCTGGGAAGAGTTCCGCACCGCTTTCCGTGCACATCATATCCCTTCCGGATTGATGAAGATGAAGCTTGATCAGTTTCTGGCACTGCAGCAGAAGGACTCCACAGTGATGCAGTACGTGAGTCAGTTCAATCACCTTAGCCAGTATGCCTCGGAGTACGTCAACACGGACGAGAAGAAGAGGGACTGTTTCCTTAGGGGACTGCACCCCAAGATCCGCAAAAGTATGTCCAATAACCTGACCGGCTCGTATCATGATGCCGTTGACCGGGCTATTGCTTTTGAGGAGAGCAATCGCCAGTACCAAGAGGAAAAGAAGAAGAAGAAAGCAGGATCTAGTAGTTTCTCTGGCAGTCACAAGTGCCAGAGGGTCATTTATCACCCTAGCCACCACCAAAATCGCCCACCTTACCCCCACCAGCAAGTGGTCGTCCGTACTGCGGCCACCACCCACAACGCCAACCAACAAAGTGCCACGCAGCCGAACGCCCCAGGTGTTCGTATCACCACCCCACAAACCGCCTACAACCATCCCTGCTACAACTGCGGCCAAGTCGGTCACTGGTCTCGTGAGTGCCCAAAGCCCAAGAGGTATGCTCAGAATACTCAGAAGGGTCCTGGAGGATCCCAGCAGCAGCAGCACTGTGTCCAGCAACAGCATGTTCAGAAAGGCAAAGTTGTCAAGAAGCACGGGCAAGTCTACTACACCACTGTCGGCGACATCCCAGATGGAGAGCCTGTCATGATCGGTAGGTTTCTCGTTGCCAATCATCCCGCAGTCATGTTGTTTGATTCTGGTGCATCGCATTCCTTCATCAGTCGTACATTTGTCTCTAAGCATGGGATATCAATTGAGGAATTGAAAGAAAATTTCTGCATATTTTCGCCTGGAGGGCGTATAAGTACTAAGGAGGTAATCCGTAATATACCAGTGATGTTGGGGGAACATGTATTTCCTACCACCATGATAGTGCTTCGTGATCAGGAAATAGATGTCATTTTAGGCATGAATTGGATGTGTCAGTATAAAGCCATGATGGACATCCTGAATAGGGTTGTGAGAGTGGACATTCCTAACAGTACCTCCAAGCTCCTTCTCCAACTCCCAATGCCTCCGAAACCAGCAGCCACGCAATTGAATACCACCTATGTTCAGGAGACCAGAGACATCCCCGTGGTCTGTGAATTCCCTGATGTTTTTCCAGAGGACTTACCTGACCTACCTCCTGACCGTGATGTTGAGTTTGCCATAGAGCTTAAGCCTGGGACTGCTCCTATATCCCGCAGAGCTTATCGAATGCCTCTCAGAGAGTTGGCAGAGCTAAAAATCCAGTTACAAGAGTTGCTGGATAAGGGCTTCATTCACCCAAGTTCATCTCCTTGGGGCTGTCCTGCAATCTTTGTAAAGAAGAAAGACAAGAGTCTCAGATTATGCATTGAGTATCGCCCACTCAATGAAGTCACCATCAAAAATAAGTATCCCTTGCCTCGTATCGACCTTCTTTTTGACCAGCTAGCTGGAGCCAGAGTATTCTCCAAAATTGACCTCAGATCTGGCTACCACCAAATAAAAATACGTCCCGAGGACATTCCTAAAACAGCTTAAACTACCAGATACGGCCTGTATGAGTACTTGGTCATGTCCTTCGGTTTGACCAATGCCCCTGCCCACTTCATGTACCTCATGAACTCCGTATTCTTGTCGGAGCTCGATAAATTTGTGGTCGTGTTCATTGACGATATTCTTGTCTACTCAAAAACCCCGGAAGAGCATGCCGAACACCTTCGTATCGTTCTATCCCGCCTCAGAGATCATCAGCTTTATGCCAAGTTCAGTAAATGTGAGTTCTGGTTAGATCAGATACAGTTTCTTGGTCATGTCCTATCCGCTAAAGGAGTGTCAGTCGATCCCAGAAAGGTGGCAGACATTCTGGATTGGAAGCCACCTACCACTGTTCATGAAGTCCGCAGCTTCATGGGAATGGCTGGATATTATCGCCGTTTCATTCCGGATTTCTCCAGAATCGCCAAGCCTATCACCGAGTTAGTAAAGAATTCTGTAAAGTTTGTCTGGTCACCAGCTTGTGAACAAGACTTTCAGACAATGAAGAAACTGTTAACCACGTCACCAGTGCTAGCCCAGCTGAACATCGAAAAGCCCTTTGATGTCTATTGTGATGCATCTGGTACTGGTTTGGGCTGTGTTTTGATGCAAGAAGGCCGAGTGATCGCTTATGCCTCATGGCAGCTTAAGCGACATGAAGAGAATTATCCAACTCATGATCTTGAGTTAGCAGGAGTGGTGCACGCCTTAAAAATCTGGCGTCATTATTTGTTGGGTAGTGCCTGCAATGTGTACACAGATCACAAAAGCCTAAAGTATATCTTCACTCAAGAAGAACTGAATATGAGACAGAGAAGATGGCTTGAATTAATTAAGGACTATGATCTCGAAGTACATTACCATCCGGGTAAGGCGAATGTGGTCGCCGATACGCTCAGTCGCAAGTCGTATTGCAGCTGTCTGGTAATGAAACCCTATGATTCTTCCCTATGCTATGAACTAGAAAAGCTAGGTATTGAGATGGTTCCACGAGGAACGCTGAATAGTATCAGGATAGAAACACCAATCAGGGAACAGATCATCACTGCACAGAAAGATAACCCTGGAATCAAGCACATCATCGAAAGGGTCCGATCCGGAAAAGCTGATTGTTTCAGGATTGATGATGCAGGAGTGGTTTGGTTCAAGAACCGACTGGTAGTTCCCAAAGTGCCTGAGTTGAGACAGTTAATCCTTGATGAAGCACACTTGACTAGATTCTCCATCCACCCCGGCAGCAACAAGATGTACCAGGACTTGAGGCAGAGATTCTGGTGGACAAAGATGAAGATTGAGATCGCCCGGTATGTCGCTCGATGTGATACTTGCCAGAGGATCAAAGCTGTGCACATGAAGCCGGGAGGAGAATTGCATCCTTTACCTGTACCTGCTTGGAAATGGGACGATATCAGTATGGATTTTATCAATGGGCTACCCAAGACACAAAGAGGTTTTGATTCCATCTGGGTGATCGTGGATCGCCTCACTAAACAAGCTCATTTCCTGCCAGTCAAAACTAGCTACACCGTCCCCACTTATGCCACTTTGTACAAGAACAACATAGTAAAACTCCATGGCATACCCAAGACCGTTGTCTCTGATCGTGGTACTTAGTTTATCGCAAAGTTCTGGAAAGCGTTCCATACCTCACTTGGAACTAAACTCTTGCATAGCACAGCATATCATCCACAAACGGATGGACAAACTGAGCGAGTCAACCAAGTGTTAGAGGACATGTTGAGAGCCTGTGTGCTCACCTTCGCAGATACTTGGGATGAGTGTTTGCCCTTGGCAGAATTCTCATATAACAACAGTTACCAAGAAAGCATTAAAATGGAACCCTTTGAAGCACTGTACGGTCGCCGTTGTCGTACACCTCTCAGTTGGTCTGAACCTGGAGAAAGGGAATTCTTTGGAGTTGACCTAGTAAAAGATATGGAAGAAAAAGTCAAGCAAATACAAGAGAATATGAAGATTGCGCAGTCTCGACAGAAAAGCTATGCTGACAAGAGACGTCGACCTTTGGAGTTCCAGATCGGAGATTATGTGTACCTGAAGGTCTCACCCACCAAGGGAGTCACTCGTTTTGGAGTCAAGGGAAAGTTAGCACCATGCTATATTGGTCCCTTTGATATTCTGGAACGTTGTGGCAAGGTAGCTTACAAGCTGAGATTGCCCGATCATCTTTCCGCAATCCATAATGTGTTTCACGTCTCCCAACTCAAGAAATGTCTCCGAGTACCCCGAACACATGGTGGAAGTTGAAGGTGTTGAGTTAGAACCCGATCTGTCATACTCCGAGTATCCAGTTCGTGTGTTGGATTACAAGGACCGTGTTACCCGGAGGACTACCACAAGATGGTACAAGATCCAGTGGAACCAACACTCTGAAGAAGAAGCCACTTGGGAATCCGAAGACTTCTTAGCAAAGAACTATCCCGACTTTCTCGATACTCTGTAGATGTAAGGTTTTGCCTTTGTCCTTCTTAAGACGCAGAATCTCGGGGCGAGATTTCTTTTAGGGGGGAAGGCTGTAACACCTATGGTGTTTACTATGTAATTAACCTGACATGTCATCATCTTTAGTCATTAATCATTCTTGCCATGTATTTATGTTTGCCTAATGCTTGTTTTGCATTTACCTTTTTCTGAGGTGACTTGTGTAGTGATCTCTTTTTCAAAAAACCATAAAGGCCCAAATCTTCCTTTAAGGGCAAAATGGTAATTTCATCTCTGTGTCTAGCTTTGTGTGAATCTTGTTCAGTTGAGTGTCTTGATGTTTTGTTGTGTTGATCAAAGTTCAAAATCAGAAATAGAATTTAAATTCCTTTTGAAAAACCCTGATTTCCAAACTCTAGTTTTACCCCTCTTTTTCTAATTCAAAAACTATTCAAAATTTGAAGTTGGCCCAATGAGAAAAGTTGTAGATCTTGTCAAAAGGAACAACTTTGGTATTTGCAGATTTTCAAGTTTCAATACAAAATCAGAAGTAATTTCAAATTCTTTCAAACTTCAATTTTGTCCCTTTTTCGGTTTTCAAAATTATCTCAAAAACCATTGAGTTTCAGAAAAAGTTTATATTGGTAAAGTTGTAGATCTCAAAATTTTAAGCAACTATGGTGTTTTGAGTTTTCTTTGTGTAGTTCAAGTTTTGGGAGTAATTTAAAAATTTCAGAAAGGGGTTAGATTTGGGTTTGGGCAACGTCTCTGTGCGAGCTTTAAAGCAAGGGGGCCCCGGCCGGCGGCGGCGCAGCCTCAGCCTCGCCGAGCCCGGCGGACCCACGTCTGTGTCGCCCGAGGCCGGCGCTAAGCGCTCGACCTCTCCGGTCCCCTACCTACCGCCGCCTCGCCATCCCTACCCTACCCTCCTCTTTCCCCTATGGCCGCGGACAGCGCGCAGTTGCCGGCCGCCGGCAAGCCGCCGCGCCGCGCGCGAGCTCCCCGCCCATGCCGAGCCACCCTACCCTGCTCCCTACCTCCATTAATGTCACCCGAACGCTCCCCACCCTTCTGACCGGACCCCCCCGCTCCATCCCACGGCTATAAGACGTCGCCGAGTTCCGCCATTCCTCCGCCATCGGCGAGCTCCGTGAACCCGAGCCACCGAGCCTCCCCAGAGCCAGCCGAGCCCGCCGCTGCCTTCGCCTTGAGCTTCTCCACCTTCCGGGGCAACCAATTTCACCCCTCCGTCCCTCCTTTCGCCGGCGCGAGCAGTTCTTCTCCAACCCCGGCGAACGGCCGCACGTCGGTTAAGCGAGAAATTCACCGCCGTGAGTACTTCTCTCTTCCCTCCGACCCCTGCCCTCTCTTCCTCACCTCAGCGCGCTCCTAACCGCACCCTCGGCGACCTCTTTTGGTGGACAGAGCCACCGGACGCCGAACGCCGCCGAAGAGACCCGCCGATGCACCACCACCGTCGGACTCCCTCCTCCGACCCTGCACCGCCTCGCCGAGCCTCCCTCCCGGCTCACGGTGAGCTCGCGAATCTTTCCCCACCCTCGGCTTTCCCAGCGCGAGCCCCGAGCGGCCGGTCCGCCGTCCGCCTCGCTGCGATTCGCCCGAGCCCTTCGGTCCGTCGCGCGATTCGCCCGAGCCTTGCGAGGAAGGAGCACAGTGCTCTTTTTCCTTTTTGAAAAGTTGTGAATAGTGTTCCTTTTTCATCTTTTTGTGTGATTTTCTGTGTTGCTCCAAAAATTCTGAAAATTTGATGGTAGACTCTTTATACCTTGTAGTATTTTAGAAAAATATGAAACTTGAACTTTGTGCAAAATTTGAAAATGAAAAATCTCCCTTTTAATTAAGAAATGAATGGTTTTAGATTTTTAGAAAATCATGTATAGCTCCAAAATATATGAGATAAATTTTTATGTGCTAGTTATGTCATGCTTAGTCTCTGGTAGATTTTTTAGGCCTTTTGGAGTAACTTCATAAAATGACCTTTTTATATAATTAGGAAAAATAGAAAATCAAGTAGGGTTCATGTTGTTTGACCTGTGATGTGACTTTTGGGATTGTTTGCTGTTCATAGACCCCCACCCTTTTGGTCTATGATGTTTGTGATGCCATGCATGATTTGTGTTTAGGTCGGATAAATGATGCTTAATAAGTTGATTAATTTTGCTTAGGGATAAAGATAAGCAACTCTGTGTCTGTTCTAGAAGTTATTCACACGATAGAAAGTTGTACTCTAGAAACAGTGGTTTTGTCTTGTGCTGTATTGTTCATGTCAGCATCCTCATAAGCATACATCATTGCATCCGTATAGTGAACGAGGGAGAAGGCATCAAAGTCGAAGCAGCCGCTGACGAACCTACCCCCGAGACGACCCCGAGCTCCGACACCTGCACTGCCGACCCCGAGCCCGTACTTTTTGCTCTTCAAGGCAAGCCCCGGTGCATTTTAATCTTTCCTTGTTTTTACAAAAGTTTACTTAAAATGCCTTTGAGTTAAACTACTGCATTAGGTTATAGGAGTTGTGTGATGACCTAATACCTGCACTGTTTACCTCCACCAGCAAATACCCCGCCCTGTTTAAAAATTATTTGCGAAATGCTTAGTAACGCTATTCAATAGATTTGCAATAAAATGCCAATTTCAAAAGTGTGATCACTTAAAGAATTTTTATGGGAATTTGGCTTTACTCCCCAACTGTTGGCTAAGTATTTGATCCGTACCTAGTCAACAGTGAGGAGAGGTTATCCGAGCGTACGGTGCCGTCATGTTGTAGTCCGGGACTCAACAGTTGACACCGACCGGGACAGGGTTGCAAAACCGACGGAACCTGTACTTTTGGGTTAGAGTGCCGAGGTGCTTGTCGCTGGCGGAAAAATTTAGGGACCATCCGTATGGGGGCCTGCTAGCCAAGACTTGCAACTATTCACATACTTCGGAAAGCTCTGGCTCCGAGGAATCCTTTATTGGACCGACAACCGCGCACTGGGAGTGGAGAGATGGCGGAAGTAGCATGTACCCACGTGGTCGTCGTACCTGGATAGGAGTGGTGTACTGTACTTCCGGGTGGCGTAGGACCGGGCCCAATCTTGGAGGAATCGTGGTAGACGAGTTGGCATATGCAAGCTTGGGTGCTACATATGCAGTGTGGATAGGGATCCTCAGCTGAGTATTATTTATCCGGATTAACGTTGCTCCTCGGTTATGGAGACTTGGTCACTGACTGTCAACGGAGAGTGGTTCTCAACTAGGTATGTTTTTGAAAGGTAAAATGAATCATGGACAATGAAGAATCGAGAAATACTAGAATCTTTCCAAAAATAAAACAAGGATTTCCAAATGCTTTTCTGCAAAATACTTGATCTTGCTTAAGCCTTACCTTGACTACCTAAGCCTCTCATTCTTGAGTCTTCTCCCCTTTTTCTTTAATCGGGTAAGTCTTGTTGAGTACCCCAGTACTCAGGGTTTGTTACCCATGCTGCAGGTATGACTGAGTCCCCGGTGTGTCTTGCGCCCTGCTGCATGACCATCGTCCACGAAGAGGCCGATGAGGCCGAAGAGTAAAGTGTACACCCTCGAGCTGGGTGATTACAAGTATCTTATTTTTTTGTACTCCGCTACGTTGCCTATTTTCAATTATCCGAACATGGTTTGTAATAACTGCACCTTTAATTTTATTTGGAGCCTCGGTTTGTAAAACTAATGTTACTTAAGTCTTCCGCTCTGTATTCCGATGTTATTTGTAAAAGTATCCAATGCTGTAACCGAATTGTGAGATGATCCTACGGACGATGGGCGCTGATGCAGCCCAGTGACGAACAGTCTTAATCACACGGAACATCAGTTCGGCTGTCAGTGGATGACAGGGACCGGTGGGCCATGGGATTTGGGACCGTTACGCCACACCTCTCCTCCGACAAAGCAAAGGTGAAATTGTTTGGCATGTGCATTCATTCTTATTAGGTTGTGCTCTAGTTCATATAGCCATCACATTGCTTATCTAGGTTCATTCATGGTAAATCAACTGACTTTGAAGTATATATGGTACCACTATTGCTTCTATGTTTGATTTGATCTAGTGGTAGCATATAACTTGTTTGTGAGCTTGTAACTCTAGTGTTTGATCTAGTAAGTGAGCAAAATATGTCTAACCAACGTGAGTAAGATAACCATTGTAAGATGTGTGAAGAAGCTTACTCTAGAGCAAACCGTGTTAAATACCTTATGTTCATAAGCTAGATTAAGCCACAACTTGACTTAGTTCAATCTCCTCACATGTATCTCATGCTAATAGTTGCCTCCTTCCTTTAAAATTTTGCTCCACCTTTATGATAATTGTTGACAAAGGGGGAGAAAGAATGTGCTACAAAGATATATGCTAGTGCAAGGGGGAGTAACAGAGACAAAAGAGGATAAATGTCTCAAGTGGGCTCGAAGCTTGAACACTTAAAAGTCTCAAGTGGGCTCGAAGCTTGAACACTTAAAATTTGAGCATACAAATAGGGGGAGCAAGCTCATAAGCATGTATGTTGCATTTGAAATGTGCATATTCATATGTTTGTTGCATTGCATAAGCTACTTATATTGATATTCATACTTATGTGATGAATGCTAGTGATAAGACTTGATTGATGAATTGTTTAATTAGCATGTACAGGATTGCAACTAGATTTATTGTTGTTTCAAGCTGCTCAAGAATCTTATTATAAATGTTGATCTCATGGGGTTCTTGAGTTCTATTGTATGTCTAGTGAATAATGATGCTAAGGATGGTATAACATGTGCACTCCGATTGGTATCACGCTTCAAAGGTCCATTCTTATGCCTTAGCATCATCATCATTGATAGTGTTGCTCGCCCATATTTCATATCCATACATATGTGCCAATTTTAGAACCAAACTCTATAGCACATATGTAGGGGGAGCTAATACCATCAATATGGCTACTCAAATTTAAATTATATATCTTTGTATAGGTTGTCATCAATTACCAAAAAGGGGGAGATTGAAAGCCCTAGTTTGGTTTTGGTTAATTGATGAAACCTATTTTGGTCTAATCCTATTGCTAAGCATGTGTGTAGCTAATGAGAGGATTATGACCAAGCCTTTGATGGAGCTAGCTAGTTGGCGACCATGTTGGATGGTGACGGCCACAAGCTCTCAAGTGTTTCAATGCTCTGTCTTCGGTGAGATGGAGAAGGGAATAGATGTCATTGCTCAAGTTGGGACTTTAGTTTTATCTTTGATCTTGAGTAATAGGCAAGCCGGACTATCAAGAGGGACACATTTGAGGCTAGCTAGATGTGGAGAAAAGTGCTCATAACGACTAACTTCTAGCGCTTGAGAGACACCGCACAATCACAAACACGTAGAGGGTAATTTCATATGGTCGGTGGTACCGACCATGGGTGGTCGGTGGTACCGACACGGCTTCTCTGCGCAGCGCTCAAACACCCTCTCTGTGTTGGTCAAAAATGACCTGGCGGTAGTACCGCCATAACCTCGGTACTATCGCCCACGGTGGTACCGACGCAAGGTCGGTAGTAACCTGGTTTTGCAACCCTCTCTGTGTAGAGTTGTATTTGGCCTGGCGGTAGTACCGCCATTACCTCGGTAGTACCGCCCCCGGTGCTACCGACCCAAGGCCGGTGATAACCAAGTTTGCAGAGCTCCCTGTGTAGAATTGAAAATGGCCTGGCGGTAGTACCGCCATAACCTCGGTAGTACTGCCCGCGGTGGTACCGACCGAGGTCGGTAGTATCTTGGTTTTTCGCAGAGCTCTCTGTTTGCGGCCGATTTGGCCTGGCGGTAGTACCGCCATATCCTCGGTACTACCGCCCGCGGTGGTACCGACCAAGGGTCGGTTGTTCCATCTGATCAACGGTCGCTGTAACGGTCGTATTGAGTACGGTCGGTACTACCGACCAAGGGGGTCGGTACTACCGACCATGGCGCAGCATGTCTTGTTTAAATAGCCGCTCAGCCGGCTTCTTGGGGTCACCTCTCCCATTCTTTGCGCCCAAACTCAAGAAAGAGAGCTCCCAAGTGTTGACTAACCTCCTCTCTCTCCCCCTTTGATTCTAGAGTGAATCTCTTGCAAGCTTTGAGCTAGGGAAGTGAGATTAGAGAGTGAGAAGCATCAATCTACGTCTTGAGCACTTGGATCCAACATCTCTCCGGCTTGATTTGTGTTCTTTACTCTTGAGTTCTTGGAACTCTAGCCGGTTAGGTGTTCTTCGGTTGTTGCCCGTGATTAACTCTTTTGTGAGGGCACTCCGAAGTGTTTGTATTACCCTCTGATTCTTAGTGAAGAAACTCAACTAGCCTTTGTGGTTGCTTGAGTGAGGCAAGGAGGTGAAAGAGACTCCGACCTTCGTGGTCACCTCAACAACGGGGACGTAGGCGCTTCCTAGTGAAGTGGCCGAACCTCGGATTAAATCTTGTGTCTCGTGTGCTTGTTGATTTTGCATCCTTGGATATTTTGGTTGAACTCGTGTTCTTCGCGTTCTTCCTCCCTCCTCTCTCGTTCTTAGGTATGGGAAGGCTCGATCTACTCTTTGGGGAGGAGCCACTTCTTGGATAAGGTATAAACTTCATCTACATCTTCTAGGGAAATATTGGTTTCTAGATTTTTGAATTGGCTATTCACCCCCCCCCCCTCTAGCCATTCGGACCTTTCAACGGGGCGCATCGCTAAGTGGTCTGCCGAGCTGATGGGGGAAGCCATCACCTATGCTCCGCGAAAAGCCATCAAGTCGCAAGCATTGGCGGACTTCGTTGCTGAGTGGACCGACACCCAGCTCCCGCTAGCACAAATCCAAGCCGAGCTCTGGACCATGTACTTCGACGGGTCCCTCATGAAGACAGGGGCAGGTGCAGGCCTGCTCTT
Source organism: Coix lacryma-jobi var. lacryma-jobi (assembly GCA_009763385.1). Taxonomy (NCBI): domain Eukaryota; kingdom Viridiplantae; phylum Streptophyta; class Magnoliopsida; order Poales; family Poaceae; genus Coix; species Coix lacryma-jobi. The sequence continues at coordinate 47,534,665 of CM019831.1, forward strand.
TATCTCACCCCTCGGAGTCCACGTGCGCTACCTACTGCGCTTGCACTTCCCCGCCTCCAACAACGTCGGTGAGTACGAGGCCCTCGTCAACGGGCTGCGCATAGCCCTCGAGCTTGGGGTCCGACGCCTCGACGTTCGAGGGGACTCGCAGCTCATCGTCAACCAGGTCATGAAGGCCTCGAGCTGCATCGATCCCAGGATGGAAGCGTACTGCGGGGAGGTGCGCAAGCTAGATGATAAGTTCTGCGGCCTCGAGCTCAACCACATCGCTCGAAAGTACAACGAGGCCGTGGACGAGCTTGCTAAGTTAGCATCCACGCGCGGCACTGTCCCCCCAGATGTGTTCTCGAGGGATATCTTCGAGCCATCCGTCAAAATCGGCCCGGGGGCTGGCTCCTCGACGCCACCCCTCGAACCAGACACGGGGGCTTGACCTTCAACGCCACGCCTCGAGAACGACTCCTCGACGTCTGCTGAGGTGATGCAGATCAACGCACCTACCTCTTCGTCATCATGACCCCTCGACTGGCGGACGCCCTTCCTCGACTACCTGACGCAAGGCATGCTACCAGAAGACAAGACGGAGGCCCGACGCATCGCTCGAAGGGCCAAGACCTACGTCATCTACGGCGACGAGCGGGAACTGTACCGACGAAGCCCGACTGGGATCCTTCAGCGTTGCATCCCCCTCGAGGAAGGACGCAAGCTCCTCGACGACATGCACTCGGGGGCTTGCGGCCACCACGGAGCACCGAGGACCCTGGTTGGGAACGCCTTCCGTCAAGGCTTCTATTGGCCGACCGCCATTGGGGACGCCAAGTGCTTGGTCCGAGCATGCCATGGGTGTCAATTCTACGCCAAGCAGACGCACCAGCCCGCACACGCCCTGTAGATGATCCCAATCACTTGTCCATTCGCCGCTTGGGGGCTCGACCTCGTGGGTCCCCTCAAAAGGGCAAGTGGAGGGTACACACACGTGCTCGTGGCCATCGACAAGTTCACCAAGTGGATCGAGGCTAAGCCGATAGGAGACCCCACCTCCGAGAAAGCCGTCGAGTTCATCGCAGACATCATGTACCGGTTTGGGGTGCCTAACGTCATCATCACCGACAATGGCACCCAATTCACGGGCAAAAAGTTCACCAACTTCTACGACGACAACGGCATTCGCATGACCTGGGCCGCGGTCACATACCCTCAATGCAACGGGCAGGTCGAGCGCGCCAATGGCATGATACTCCATGGGCTGAAGCCGAGGTTGTTCAAGACCCTCAAAAACTACGGAAAGGGGTGGGCCGCAGAGCTCCCCTCGGTGCTGTGGGGCCTCAAGACTACACCGAGTCGAGCCACCAGGTTCACTCCGTTCTTCCTAACCTATGGCGCCGAGGCTGTCTTGCCTACGGACCTCGAATACGGCTCCCCTCGACTTCGAGCCTACAATGAGCAAACCAACGATGAAAGGCTCGCCAACGCCAAGGACCAGCTCGAGGAGGCCCGAGACGTGGCGCTCATCAACTCCGCGCGCTACCAGCAAACGCTTCGACGCTATCACGACAAGCACGTACGCAAGAGGGATTTGGCGGTGGGGGACCTCGTGCTTCGACGGCTGCAAGACAATCGAGGGCGCCACAAGCTCACTCCTCCGTGGGAAGGCCCATACACCGTGGCTAGGGTGCTCAAGCCAGGAACATACAAGCTCTACGACGATCAAGGCAGAATCCTGGCGAACGCGTGGAACATATCTCAGCTACGTCGCTTCTACCCTTAAGGGCCTCGAGGCCTTGTTCATTTTGTTGCTTTGTACAAACATGTCAAATATGAATGAACAATCTCGTGCATTGTCTTTCGTTTTACTTAGCAACTTAAGGTAGCCTCGACCCTGCCATGCTCAGGGTCGAGCCTCCCTCGGGGGCTGATGGGGGGACCTCCCCCCTAGACTCCGGAAAAAACGCGTTTTCTTTTCAAAAATTCGACCCTCATCTCGACTCGTGCCTCGAGTGAACTAGCGACGTCTAAATCCTAAAATACCTCGAGCCTCCAAGGGTCGGGAGGCGTCGACGTAGACGGCCAACCTACGCCCCCGGGCTACGGTACCCTACCAACGCCTCCCCTCGAGGGGCTCGCGACGTATCGAAGGAACACAGACTAAGCTAGCAGAAGCTCGAGCTTGCAACAAAGAGAAGTGGTCAAACGCATTTGAGAAGAAAACAACTCCTTTAAACAAACAAGTCATATATACATACGGGTCTCGACGGACCCTCGTTCATGTCATAAAATTCTTACAGGGGCCTCGACGCCCAAATTTGGCACGCAGGCCCTAATCTTCGTCGGTATGATACTCCTCCCCGAGGTCTTCCACGACGGGCTCAGCCTCGACACCCGAGCTAGAGGGAGGAGGGTCCTCGACACCGCTGCTGGCGTCAGGAGGCAGCACGTCCTCCTCGAAGATCTTCGCGAGCAACGTCCCCGGCCTCTCCATCTTCTCGAAGATTTTATCCACACGGCGGTTGTTCCACTCCTCGTCCTTCCCCTCGATCTCGATGAAGCCATTGGCGACAACGTGGACCGGGAAGCGGAAGCCGGAGCAGACGACCGCGAGCGTCTGCTTGACGCCATGGTGGAGAGCTTGCCGGACACGGTCCCGCGCGGCTACGTCAAGGAAGCACAAGGTGTCGACCAAGGCGTCGCCTCGGGCCACCGCACCTTCGGCCGCAGCCACCGGAGGAACACCCCACATGGAGCCGAGCCGGTCGAGGGAAGTGCGAGCCCACTCCGCCACCATCGTCTCATCTTGGAGTTGGTCCAAGAGAGCCTGGTTCGTCCCGCGGAGCTCCTCGACCGTCTTCTCGACCCCTGCGCAACGAACGAGGAAGAGTGAGACTGCGGCGTAACAAAAAACTTCGAGGCCCAAGCAAGGACAAGGTGTAAGCCTCACCATCACAATGTTGCCCCATTTCGGCGAGGTCGCTGGTAAGGCCCTCAGCGCGCTGCTCGAGCCTGCGCTTCTCGGCCAGCATGAGGAGCTTCTCAGACCTAAGCTCCTCGACGAGCTTGCCCGCCTCCACGAGGGCCAGATCCTTTCGGATCACCTCCTGCCGCGCCGCCCCCTCGGCAGCTCGGGCGGTGGCGGCACCGCCCTCGGCGTCTTCGGCCTCCTTCTTCGCCGCCTCCGCTGCGGACCGGGTGGCGGCGGCATCGCGTTGAGCATCCTCAGCCTCTTTTCCCGCTGCCTCCGCTGCGGTTCGGGCGGTGGCAGCCTCGCCTCGGGCGTCAGCGGCCTCCTCCTTCGCCGCCTCAGCTTCAGCCCGGGCGGAGGTGGCCTCGCTTCGGGCATCCGCGGCCTCCTTCCTCAATGCCTCGAGAGCGGTGGCGGCCTCCTCCTTGGATCGGGCAACCTCACCTCGAGCCGCCCGGACCTCCGCCTCCGCCTCGTTGAGCCGGCTCGCCATTTGGACGTTTCGGCTCAGCTCAGCGCGGAGATCTTGAAGCTCCGCCTCAGCCCTCGCGAGGGCGGCCGACACCTGTGCGGACCGGCCCGCCTCCTCAGAGCAGGACCGCTCCGCCTCCGCCATGAGCTCGGCCACCTCCCGGAAGATGGATCGCACCTCGCGCGGGGCCCCCGCTGGGCCGGTTGCTCGACGGGGACCATGGCGAGGGACGGGCTCGGCGCGTCGGGAAACGGCCACACTAGTCGGTCAAGCTCGACGTCAGGCAGATCCACCTCCGCCCCGAGCTGCCCCAGCTGTGGCCCGCCGCCCGACGACACGGGCCCCGGCTCCCTCCGTCCCTCCGCCGGCACCTCCTGTCGCTCCGCCGCCTCCCGAGGTGGCGTCACAACCTCGCGCGGGGACGAAGACTCGAGCGGCGGTGAGTCGATCGAGAGAAGGCTCGACCCCGGGCCCTCCTCCCTGGCCAGGTCCTCCGGCGTCTTGTCAGCGCTAGTCGGCGCCTCGGTCGCCTCCACCATCGTCGAGCCCGCGGCGAGGAGCGGCCCCTGCTCCAGCTCGTTCAGGAGGTCCTCCACCGTCGGCTCCTTCTCCGCCAACGCCTCTCCCCCCTTTCCCTCCTCCGCAGCCCGGCTCGTGTCGGTCGGGGCCTCGTGGGGCCCAGTCTCCTCGGCCCCAGACACCGGCGGGGCCGTGCTTGCCCCAGGCGCTTCCCCCAGAACAGCCGTCGTGGTGGGGGGAAGGGTGGCGCTCCCAGCTGGCGCCATCGCGGGAGGAGGAGGAGGGGGAGGAGGCAGCGCCTCAGTGGTCGTGGTAGTGGTGGGCTCGATGCCGTAAGCTGCGGCCCCTGCAATATGAGATGACCGTGATATCAGAACCGGGAAGGATGTCTCGACCCCTGTGGTCGATGGCGACGGCCTCACCAAAATTCGCGACGATCATCTAGCTTCCTCGAGCCATGGCAGCTCGAGCCTTTTCCAGCCAAGCGGCTTCTCTAGCGGAGGAAGGTGCCATACCTCGAGGTGCTTGTGCCTCGACGGGGATCGAGGTGTTGACCCGCTTGGACGCAGCGAGGTCCACCTCCTGGTAGGAGCGATTCCCCCTGAGAAACCAGAGATGGCATGCATCATCAAAAGTAAAGAGGTAAAACCTCACTACCGACGAGATCCAAGAAAATTACTCACCCAAAGCGGCGGCTGGGCTTCTTCCCGGAATCGCCGGACCCACTCGGGGGCTTCGAGCCCACCCCACGGCTCGAGCCCTGCGCCTGGGCCATCTCCGCAGGGCAGGGATGGGGGGAGGGCTCCCAACGCCTCCCGGGGCTCGACCTCGAGGAAGAGCCCTCCTTCCGCCCCACATCGCGGGAGGGCGACCGTACCTCCCTCGTGCTGTCGTCGTGGCGCCCGCCCCGGCGCGGGCTCCGGGACCTGCTCCGGCGCTTGCGCTGGCGGTCGCGCCCTCCCGCGTCCGCTTCTGTGTCCCGGCGGCGGTGCGGCGATGGACTCCGGGGACGCTCATGCCCCTGGTCACGAGACGCCCGGGGGCTCCCTCCCCGACGCTCGTGATGGTGTGGGCTCGACGCCTCCTCCTGGCGCCCGCTCCTCCACGGGCTCGACCCGGACCTCGATGGCTCGCGGCGGTCGGACCCGGAGCCCCTCCCGATGTGGTCACTGCCCCTCAAAGCTCGGCTCTTCTCGAGAACCCCCCGCCTGGGCTGGCGCGGGGGCGGCCTCCATTGGTGCTATGGCGGAGGCGCTCCGGGTTCGGGGCTTCCTCACGACAGGGGGCGCATCCGGCCGGGAGCTCGACATGCCCTGGGCCACCGATGAGGCGGAGCTGGGCACGACCTTCTGCTGCTTCACCCCACGCGATAACTTCGCCGGTGGGACCTCGTAGATGTCCTCCTGCACAGGGGAGCGGTCAGCCCAGATGTTGCCAAACCCCGCGCGTCTCAGGCGCGCGTCCATCCCCTCGTCGTCGCTCTCATCATCATCATCCTCCGAGCTCAAGGAGCTGAGCTCGGGGGACTCGTCCCCAGGCTGCCGATTGCGGCGAGCCTTCGCCAACCTTTGCTCCCGAGCCGATCGACGCAAGTTTTTGTTTTTCTCTTTCTTCTTTCTAGAATCCTTGTTCTCTTTTTCCTTTTGAGCGGAGAGGCGCCTCACCTGTGTCTCCGCGGCGTCCTCCCTCACTGGGGGCCTCGAGGCACGACACGTGAACGCCCCCTGCGAAAAAAGGAAACGTGATGAGGAAAAAACACGAAAAGAAGGTGCAAGGTTCGAAGAGGAAAGAAGGAGGGGAGGCTCGAGACGGGCTAGCTCGATGGGGACCCACCAGATCGAGGCACCCCTTGTCGGGCGCCATAGGGATCAGCTTGGAACTCTCCGGGGCAAACGATCCATGGATCGTGATCGCCACCCGGGAGATGTCGTCGCTACAAGTCAGCCCCTCCTTGGCCATCCTCGACCCGTTCATCGCCTCGGGCTCGGCCTTCGGCCCCATCTCGAACAAGAAAAGGGGGCAGTCCGCCAGTGGAAGAACCCGTCGCTGGTGGAACGCCCAGATTACCGCCTGGACGGTCAGCCCCCTCTCGTCCACCAGCGTCTTCATCATCTCCATCAGGGGCAGCAAATGGCGCTGCTTATCCGCCACGACGCCCCAGTTCCACTTTTCCGGGCGCCGGTCAAGGACCCTGCCGGTGTAATGCGGAAGGAGCCCCCCTCGTTCCGCAGATAGAACCAGTGGTCGTCCCATCCCGCTTGGTGGGTCGAGAGCTTGTAGCGGAGGTACTCGCGGGGGACGCCAGCCGACGAGGTCCCAGTCCGCATGGTGATGGTAAGGGAGCCGGAGCGCACGAGCCGCTTCCCGCTGGACTTCGACGTCTTGGTGAAGAGCTCGCCCCGGAAAAGGTGAACGAACATCTCCCAGTGCGGCTCGATCTTCAGGTACCCCTCGCACACCGCGGCGAAGATGGCGGCGTGCGAGATCGAGTTGGGGGAGAAATGCTGCAGCTCCACCTCGTAATGATGGGTCAACGCATGCATTAAGCGGCTCGGCGAGACACCGAGCCCCATGCGGTGGTAACGGGTGAAGCTCACCACGTACCCCTCCAGCGGCTGCGGCTCCCGGTGATCCGCCGATGGGACGATCCACCACGCGGGTCCCCCCTCCGGGTTGGGGCGGAGAAGTCCCTGCGCCACCAGCGAGTCCAACTCGCGATGCGTCGTCTTCGATCGGCTCCAGCCTTCGGCCGGTTGCGGCGGAGTCTTGTCGGCCAAGGCAACGACGGCGAGGACTTGGGCGGCGGATGGACAGCAGAGGAGGATACGGATGGCGGGCTCAGGAAGGAGACGCACGGGAACTGCAGCGGCTTTGAAGGCAAAGGCAAAGAGAAGAGCCATCTCCCCCTCTCTCGGTATTTATACGAAAGAACCCCAGCAGGCGAGGCGTCCCACGGCGACGAAAAAGGTAACCGCATAGCATTTAATGCGCCCACCTAACCACGTCTCGAGCCAGATGCAGGGCACACGCGGCAGCTCTCCATTCGCTCCACTACCCGGGCCCGCCACGACCGTCGCTCCGGCTTCGCGTCTGCCGCCCTCCCCGACAGATTTCGCCTAAAAAGGCGCGCCCAACGGGCAGGAGGATCCCCAGACGACGGAGGCTTCTTCACGAAGGTAAAAACGGGCCCCGGCCCTAAGCCTCGAAGCAGCGAAGGCTGGCCCTCGAAGAGGGTTAGACAGCCGGCTTCGAGCACCCGAGTCAAGGACACCAAGGGGCGCCACTCGCGGCATCGCTCGAGGGCCAAGCCCTCGAGGCCCCTCACGTGTATCCAAGGCGGGGAGCTCGACATGCAGTGAGATCCCCTCGGAAGGAGGCATCGAGCCACCGGGTCCTATCGAATGGACCCGGCACTCCTGCAGACTGAGCACCCATGCTTTATGAGATCGCCTCCGGGCCACAGTCGACCCCTATCGAACGGGGCACGAGGTCTCACTTGGATTCCCCGTTACCAGCTCACCGGGAACCTCGATACTCGCCCGCTCGTGGTAGTACGAGGCATCCCCCCTCGCATCCGATCGAAAGGACTCGCGGGATGACAAGCCAGGGCAACCGGCGTGCCGGACAGCTCGAAGAGCCAGTCGGCCGGTTCAGCCTGGCACCCCTCGACGAAAGAGGGTCTAAAAAACTCGGGGGCTCGACACTCCCGAACCTAAAAAACGCAACTAAAACTCACAAAAAGCCCACGAGGGAGTTCTAACCACTCCCCCGTGGCCTCGGGGGCTACACCCGCAGGTGTCGCTCGCACGACACCCACGGAATCAAAACGACCAAACCCTCGAGACCAGTTAGCTAACCCTCGAGATCCCAGTCGGGAGCCCCTGCTCGAGTGCGAGCACTCGAACAAGGGCTCGGGGGCTACTGTCGGGGATCCACAAAAGGGGTACCCCCAATCAACGCAAACAAATAGGTTAAACCTAGAACACCGGTAAATGACAAACCTATCTAGTCTAACCCCTTAAAGAGACCAACCCCTCGAGGCCCGCAATTCTGGCCCACCAAGCCAGGTCTCAGGCGAGCGCCCCACTAAAGCCTCGAGTCCTGGCATATAGAGCTCGAGCCCCCCACAGCCGAACACCATACCTCGAGACCCCACGCGGGGACCTCGAGCCTCTCGGGCACAGCAGCCTACCCCTCGAGACGCTTTATGCTTCCCTCGAGCGGCGCAGACATTGGATGCCAGCCCCATACCGCGCATTAATACATCCACCTACTCCAGTCACGTCCTCTGCAACCCAACGTGCACCACAGTGAACCAGGGCAGAGTCAAGTCTCATTTTCACCACAAGCATGGGCAAAAAGGCACCAGTACGGCACTGTTAACCCATACCCTACACTGTCGCACGTCCAAGCCACGTCTCGAGGCCTAGATTCCTGCTGCTCAATCGGGTTTCCCGGGACTTGCCCATAACTGCGGGGACTCGAGCCCCCCGTAGGCGCCACCTCGAGGCCGGCTCTGAGCCCCTCGAGCCCTGACTGCTTTCACGCTATTGGATGACAAGTACCCCAAGACCCGGAGGGACCCCGCCGTGTCCTGTACGTACCGGGATGGGTGATGTACGGCTTCCACATCGCCGCGCCTCCACGTCTGCGCCCGGGATGGAGGCCACGCTCCAAAGACGCCTCAACAGCAACGCTCACGTCGGCTCCGGTGGCCCCGACAAGACAGGATTCCTACCCTTCGCCATATCGAGTGTTGTACATATCATTCCTGTGTAACCCTGGCCTCCTCTTGCTCTATAAAAGGGGATGCCAGTGTCCCTCGCGCACACGGTTACACAACTCCGCGGGACAACACACGAGTCCACGCACACACACTTGAGTCCAGACTCCGGTCCACGCTCATTGAGCTTGTATTTGTCCTTATACAAGCACTTAGGTGCAAGTAATACAAGAACCTCCCCTCACTGGACGTAGGGCCTTCTTTGCCCGAACCAGGATAAATCCTCGTGTCATCTTGCATCACCATCCAGGAAGAGAGCACGCGATCATATTAGTCGTTGATGTCATACCCCCGGGTTCGAAACACCGACACCTAGCTTCAAGCAGCCGGCGATGGCTCGAAGCCCCTGCGACCTCCGCCTCCTCCTCCTCACTGCGGCTGCAGCTTTCATCTACATCCAAGTACGGGAGCCTACGCCTACCTGCCCTTTCTTTCTGTCTCTTTGTCCACTGTACAATTGAGGTCCCAGTGGCCCGGTCTCCGGATGTTATGAATGAATTCATTCTATTTCCATCTCTCTGAGTGAGCTATGCTGACGCGGTCTCTATCTCTCCCTTCAGGTGCGCCTCTCTTCTACTCAGTGCCATTATGCAGACCGTCTTGCAGAAGCAATAAGTAATGTTAATTGTCTCTCTTTTCTTTCTATTATATATCACCTTCACATATTATTCATGTGCTAAAATTTGTCTCTTAATATTATATGTAATTTAAATGCAAATTGTTTTTGATTTTCTACACATTATTCAAATAATAAGTTTCTATGTAAATTGTTTTATTTCAAAATATCGATGCATTTGTTAAGAGACAATTGATTTTTGTGCATATATACATAAGTTTTTGTGCATAGGTAATTGACAATCTAACTAAGTAAAAATAATGTTCTATACATTGATAGGCCATTAATTATGCATTAACCCTTAGGGTTCTATGCATTGGTAAGCTATTTAGAATACTGATTCGTCAATTCAGAGACAAACATTAACCCTTAGGGATGTATGTATTTCTACACATGGTTAGTATAATTCTATATATTTTTGGAGCAGCTTCCTATGCATTGTTCGGATGCGTGCAGGCTGGGGCGGCGGCGGTGGCATGCTCTGCTGAGGTGTCAAGGCCAACAGCCATGGCGCCTAGCCAAAGCCAAGAAGCCCGTGCGGCCATGCGTGTTGCTATGTGGAGTATGCGTGTTTGTCCTTTCCAATCTGACCGTGAGTTCTTCTCCCTCCACATCTCCTTGTTCTTTTTTGTAACCTTGTCTGCATATCTGTAACTCAAAGTTACATCTCTAAGAGCTCTAGATGTTCAAACTCTCATGCGTGTAAATCTGTAGGTTGGAGGAGTTCAAACTCCTCAGATCCAGCCATGCGTGCAAATCTGTAGGTTGGAGGAGTGCAAATTTCTTATGTTGTTAAAGCATTTGTGTACTTCTATATAATTCTATTTATTGTTGAAACACACTTCTATGCATTACTAGAACACTTTGACATACATTGTTGGAGCAGTTTTATGTGTTATACAGTTCTATACATTGTTGGAGCAGTTATCTAGGAACTTTTACACAATTCTATACATTATTGTATCACATTGTGTACATTGTTAGAACACAATTCTATATACTATTGAAGCATATTTCTATTTAATAATGGAACATATTTCTATACATCGTTGAAATAGTTATCCATGTATGTTTAGAAGACTTCTATACATTGTTGGATGACATTTCTTTACTTTGTTGTAGATGGTTTGTGAAAAATAAAGAGCTACCTATGCAGACAAGTATGGTTTCTATGCCCTTGATTTTGATTTGGTATGCATCTCCTTGATACAATATGATATTTTCCCTTTTGCTTTTCTTCCGTTAGTATGATGTGCAATAAATTAATAATTTTTGGTTTTATGCTTCATGAGTTAGGTCTATACACATTCAGATCCAGTTTTGATACGATGAATATACGTTGATGAGTTTGATTTTTTATGCTCCGCTTGACATGATGTGCAATAAAATTTAAACTATTAATTTAATAGTCCTTGCATGCTGATTTGAAATCAGTTTTGCTTTAGTATTAGGATATAAAAAACTATTTTTTTCTAATTCTGATTGTTAGCTGCAGGAGATGTTGATACTAGCAAACTAATGAGAGGATATCGGCTTTCGATCCAATGTCAAGAGGTACTTACCAGAACAATTGCTCTCCCTGTTCCTATCCAGAATTATCCATACGACTGAATTTGTTGATTTAAACTTTTTATGGTTCATCCAAGCTCAGACTTTTTATACTTCTCCTTAATATAATGTGAATAAAATTAAAACCTTAACTTTTATATGTATAAAAATTGAAATGTTAATTTTTTAATGCATAGAAACTTTTGCTGGTATTTTCTTAATGCATAGAAATTGAAATGTTATTTTTTTATGCATAGAAACTTTTGTTGGTGGGTTTCACCACGTCGTCTCTTGGTCTACAACGTCAACATCGTCGGCACCACAGCGAGCTGCATTGTTGATACCACGGTGAGCAACAGGCTGGTGGAGGTAGCTAGTTTACTCTGCGGATTTTGATGAACTTGAATTATGTTTTCTGCTGCATAAAATGTTTTTTACTAGGACGATTTGGTATTACAACTTCTAAACTGAAATCTTAAATTTTTGGATGCATAGAAATTAAAATCTTAATATTTAGATAGTTAACTGCTTGTTTTAGGATGCTGGTAGGTGACTGTTAGTCTAGTAATCTAGCGGCAATGTTTATATGCAGTTAAGGTGAAGCATTTAGGTATCAGTATGGTAATTTAGCAGTAAAATTTATATGCTTCATTTAAATTCTTGGTACACGACTATATGAGATGCTTCTGACGTCAATTTATGTTTTTTTATTGCGCTTGCGTCAAGAACAAGAGGAAGAAGACATAGACACCGGATGTATAGAAATTGAAATCTTAAATATTTCTATACATAGAAATACACTTCTTTTCGTCTAAGCTAAGATATTTTTATGCTGATCCTTGATATAGTATTCTATGCATTGTTTAGGTTGGGCCTATTACAATTTCGATACAATAATCACCTAGAAGGGAGGGTATTTGGGGTTCTATGCAGTATTGCTCTATTTAATTGTACCCCCTCAATGTGTGGATCGTGGTTTGGGTTGGGATTATCATATTTTTTGATAAAATAATCCTTGGAGAGTAGACAATTTTTATTAGGTTTTGTATAGTATTTCTCTATTAATTATACATCTGCCTAATTTGGAAACAAGGTTTGGGTTGAGACCATACTATGATGACGATGACAGTATGTGTTTTCAGGTGAGGCGTTCATTTGTTTTCGGCAGCCTATTTGTGTTATGTGGCGGTTGGCAATACAGAAGGCTGTAATTTGGACTTGCATATCCTTGGTCTATGGAACGATGAGAAGCAAGAGCACACCTCCTGTACAACAGCAGGATGCAAGAGCATATGTTCTTTTGCAATAGCAAGATGCAAAATTAGTTGGCCACTCTGCAGATTGATTCCTACCTCTAGTTTGATAAAAAAAACTATATCATTGTGTTCCTAACTAATTGAGATGCGTCTTGAATTTTTTCTGAATTTTATGCTGTGTCTATGGTGTAGTGTGATTGTTGATGTAATTGATGAGTTTTTTAAGTTGTTAACTGAGTTTCTATGCATTGTATTAAACATCCTCTAAAGGGAAGCATGGTGTCAGTTATTGCCATTTTATAAGAGTTCTATGCACTGTTCTCATATTAATTATGTATCCTCTTAGTGGAAAACATTACGTTGGTGGTAAAAATCATGGTTGTGACATCCGTAATATTCATGTCGTGGAGATATTTTTACACAACATTAAAATTAATTTTTGTTCATCTAACTACGAACTTCTATGCACTACTAGAGTCAAAAACCTTTTCGCGCATCTTAACTAGTGATTCTATGTATCTAATTGGCCATCTCGTGCTATTTTTTCAAACTTAAAAAATTTGGATAAACCATTAGTTCAAATTTTAAATTCTAAGCAAAGGCACGGTACATAGATTTCTATACCTCGAGCTAGTAGTTTCTATACCTCAGGTTGACTAGAGCTCAAATTTCAAATTGTAAGCAAAGACACTGTACTTAGATTTATATACCTCGAAGCATTAGTTCATATACCTCAGGTCGTGTGAAATTTAAATTTTAAAATCTAAGCAAAGGGACAGATTCTATGTTTTACGGGTGTTCTATGCATCATTCTTCTAGTAATTATGCATTGTGCTATGATAAAATTCTTGATATCAACGTGCCATGATTCAAATTTTGATTTTTTGAAGAACACAAGATCGTATACATGATTTTATACACAAGGTCACATGATTTTATGCGTATCTGATAGCATTAAAATCTATATGTTAAAGCGTAAATTTATGAATTTTGAAAATATATTATAAAAATATTCAAAATAGATCTTAAATCGTGCACAAAAATGTCAGGAGTCTAATGGTGAAAACCGTATTTAAATTAGATGTTTTGTTGAAGAGTTATCATGAAAAAATAGAAGAAATCAGATTGAGTTACACGCATGCATGCATACGTCAGTTTGTCTCAGATGAGATCTGCTTTCCACAGAGAGGTTTTTATGCAGTAACGAAGTAAGGTTTTATTCATTAAACTACTAGTTTTTATGCATTATCGGTGACAAAAAAAATTTACGCAGTTTGACATAGGATTCGATGCATTTGGTCGACTGGGTTCAAAATGGTCCTCTACTTGCGCGCCTCAGTCGCTCCGTGGACCAAATTTGGTTGGATGGGGTGGCTGTCTCGGGCTTCCAATAACTATTGGAAGCCCTGGCCCCCAATAGCAGTATATATATATATAGGACTGCTATTGAGCACGCAGCGCTCTAAATATTATTTAGAGCGTCCATCAACATGTAAATCCTGCAACCATAAATTAAATCCTGAAGTAATAGACTAACCCAACCTAAATCCCACAACTAGAAATATTCTTACCGATCGTGTTTCAGGATACATCAGCCCACAACCATAATAGGAAATCTGCAACCGTAAAAGTACATACGTGTTTAAATAACCTTAATTCCTAGTTTTGCAGAAATTACACTCCCCATTTTCTCTCACTCTCTACATCCGGATCTCCCTCCTCTCACGCACGCGAGGTAGGTGGCAGCGCCATCCGCATCCCTCCCTCCGGTGATGGCATCGACGGGGGGGCCGACATCAGGCGGCGACGCAGCTCACCCGCGCACGCGATGACCTTCGCTGGCATCGCAGTTCCTTTTTTCCCCACAGGTTGTGGTTGTGGCATTCGGCGGTAAAACGAATGCGGCTTGCGCCCTCCCGTGCATCCAGCGACGCATGACATTGACTTCTCCCGCTTGGTCGAGGGAGACTCAGGCGGCGGCGGCTGCACCCCAACGACGTCGCTCCCTTCCAGCATCAACCATGACGATGCCGCCATCCTCAGCAATGGCCCAAGCTGCCAAGCAGTCTCCAGCAACAGCACCCATATCAAGCAGATCCTCAGGCAGCGGTAGGTTCTGACCGGTTGCCCCGCACGCATGGCACAATCGTTTCCTCCCCACCTTCAGATCTAGCACTGGTCATTGGAGAAAGGGGGTGCCACCAGGGATTCTGTAGCGGTTAATTTGTAGAGTTCTACTAGATTTCCCGAGATCCGATTTCGTGTGCGTATGTACGAAATGAGATGAAACACAGTTTTATGTAATTTTGTTTGTAGGGATTCAGATATCATTTTTTTGTTATGCCTGAAGTTAAAATAATATTATTTGTTGGGGGGAGGGGACCCTCGGGAGTGGCGCCACGCAGGCTGGCTCAACAAGACGTCCCTCGCGCGTCCCGCGCACCTTCGCCAAAACCTGCCTCTTTATTTGCTAAGTCCCTCAAGTCACCGTTCAGGCCCCCGAATACTAACCCAACCTTCGGAATGTTTAGCAAGTTCTTACAGGCAAAGGGCATGAAGAGCGCTGGAAGCAACCCTCGCGCATCCCGCGCACCTTCGCCAAGAGGCTCAGGCCCAACGGGAGGCAAAGGGACCCGGACCTCGCGACAGGACGGGAGTCTTCGCAAGATGGAGGTCAGCCCTCGCATTCCCGCGAAGATAAACGAGGCAAAGTGGCGGCGGGCAGGAGGAAGACAAACTAGGGTTTCCACTCCACTCGTGTTTGTACGATTCTACCCTTCTGTGTGTATAGCGCAGATGAATCTTTCTTGTACCCTATTGTAATTTGGTCAGCACCCCTTGGTATCCCCTATAAATAACGGGGGGTGAACAGTGTAATGGGTACGTTTTTTGGGAATAGAGCCACCGTGCCAGTGTTCTTTTGCACCTTCGCTGTATCCCTGCTCTTGTCACCTTTGCACTTTCGCTTGGTTCTGACGATTGGCCACCTTCGCCACCCCTCTGTACGTGTGCGGAGGTAGGGCAAGTGTGTTACCAACAGTTTGGCGCCGTCCATGGGGAGCGGAGTTCGAAATGGCAGGAAACAGGAGAGCGCCCACTACCAGAGACCCTCGCATGACCAGAGAGGCCACGGCGATAATCCAGCCTGCGGAAGAGAATGCAGTACCCTCAGAAACAGAAGAAGTTGCTCCAGGGACGGAGGTCCCGGGCCCTCACACTCGGCTGGTATCATAGCCACACCCGCATACCTCCGGAGGAGATGGGGAAGGAGATGACGAGGAGTTGGGCCTTGAGGCTTTGGAAAGACTTCAAGCTGAGTTACAGGAAAAGAAGAGGCGCCTGGACCAGCTTGAAAGGCACAACCGGCTGCGCCTTATCAGGCAAAAGGCGGATGAAGCAAGAGAGCAGCTTCGCCGAATGGAGGAGTCCCTCGCAGCAGCTGAGGCCAAAGCCGAGGACTGGAATGACAGACAAATGCCGCCGCTTTGAGAGGAGAACGAAGAGCAGGGTCAGGACAATCTCCGCCACCATCCACCACCCCCACCACCACCAAATCACCCAGACAACCCATACCCTATGAGACAACCAAACTTTCGCCAACTCTACCTAGAGGAAAGAGAGCCAAACCTTCGCAACCAACAGAGAGCCTAACAACATCAAGTGCCATATGACCCAAAATCACCCCTCTCCTAGATACTCCAAACCCAACCCTGGTCACCATGCTACAATCCACAAAATCTACCCCGCTACGACGGACTTACCGACCCTCGCCAATTCATAATGAGTTATGAGGCAGCAGTCACCGCGGCGGGGGGAGGGGGCGATGAATCAACAATGGCAAAGTCTTTTGTCATCATCCTGTGTGACATCGCACAAACTTGGTACAACAACCTTCGCCCCGGAACCGTGGATTCCTGGGCCAACCTCAGAGATAGGCTCTGCACAAACTTCAAAGGTATCACAGCAGCCCCATCAAACCCCATTGAGTTGTTCAACTGCAAACAAGAAGAGCGCGAACCACTTCAAGATTATTGGCGAAGGTTTATCCAAATCCGAGCAAGAACCCCGGGGATATCCGACGAGGCTGTCATCCTCGCTGCAGTCAGCGGTCTGTGCCCAGGCCCATGCTCTTCGAAATTTGCCAGGAAGTCAGCAAATACAATCGAGGAATTACATGAGACAATGGAAAGATACTGTAGAGCGAACATGGACTTCAGGGCAAAGTCCGATGCTCGGAGGTCACAACAGAAGCCGCAGCCGAGGCCTCAACCGAGAGAAAACAACCCTCACCAAGAACAAAGCAACATTGGTGCTATCAATAAGGCAGCCCTGTGACGGAACGGCCCTAATCCCATGGCCCACTAGTCCCTGTCAACCTCTGACAGCCGAACCCATGTTCCATGTGATTAAGACCTGTTCGCCACCGGGCTACATCAGTGCCCATTGTCCGCAGGATCATCTCACAAATCGGTTACAGCATTTCATAATTTTACAAATAACATCGGAATAAAGAGCGGAAGACTTAAATAACCATAGTTTTACAAACCGGAGTTCCAAATAGAATTTAAGGTACGGTTATTACAGACCATGTTCTGACAATTCAAAATAGACAACGTAGCAGAGTTCAACAACATAAAGATACTTCACCCAGCCCGAGGGTGCACATCTATTCTTCGGCCTCATCGGCCTCCTCCTGAACGAAGGTCACACAGCAGGGGTCTAGACACATCGGGTGTTCAGGCATACCTGCAGCATGGGTAACAAACCCTGAGTACTGGGGTACTCAACAAGACTTAACCGTCTAAAGAAAAAGGAGAAGACTCAGGAATGAGAGGCTTAGGGTAGTCAAGGTAAGGCTTTAGCAAGATCAAGTATTTTGCAGAAAAGCATTTTTGAGTTTTTCTGCCAACAGCAAGCACCTTGGGCCTCTAACCCAAGAGTACTTGTGCACCTCGGGCCTCTAACCCAAGAGTACAGGTCCTGTTTGCAGAAAAAGCACTTTGTAAAACTTGTTTTATTTTTTTGAAAGGTTCAAGTATTCCTCAGTTCTTCATCATTCATGGTTCATTTTACATTCCAAAACATTCCTAGTTGAGAACCACTCTCCGTTGGCAGTCAGTGGACCAAGTCTCCATAACCGAGGAGCAACGTTAATCCGGATAAATAATACTCAGCTGAGGATCCCTATCCACACTGCATATGTAGCACCCAAGCTTGCATATGCCAACTCGTCTACCACGATTCCTCCAAGATTAGACCGGTCCTACGCCACCCGGAAGTACAGTACACCACTCCAATCCGGGCCTCTAACCCACGTGGGTACATGCTACTTCCGCCATCTCTCCACTCCCAGTGCGCGGTTGTCGGCCTCAATCAAGGATTTCTCGGAGCCAGAGCTTTCCGTAGTATGTGAATAGTTACAAGTCTTGACCAGCAGGCCATCATACGGATGGTCCCTATTTTCCAGCCAGAAACTACACCTTGGTCATATCTCACCCAAGAGTAATAGTCCTGTCAGTTTTTCAAACCTGTCCCGGTCGGTGTCAACTGTTGAGTCTGGGACTACAACATGACAACACCGTACACGCGGACAACCTCTTCTCGCCATTAACTAAGTACGGATCAGATACTTAGCCAACAGTCGAGAAGTAAAGCCAAATTCCCATAAAGTTCCTTAAGGTGATCACACTTTTGAAATTGGCATTTTTATTGCAAAGTCTAATAAGCATTGCTAAGCATTTTTCAAATACTTTTGAAAAGCGGGTATCGGGTATATCAGTAGTCAAGGTGGATAATGCACCAATTAGGATAGCACTCAACTCCTATAAACCTAATGCAGTAATTTACTCAAAAGCATTAAGGAAACATTTTATAAATCCAAGGAAAAGGGTTGGATGCACCGGGGCTTGCCTTGAAGAGCGAAGACGGCAGACTCGGGAAAAGAGGTGCAGAGGTCGGAGTCCGGGATCGCCTCGGGAGTTGGTTCGTTGGCGGCGGTCTCGACCTTGACTCCTCCTTCGGTAACTATACGAATGCAATGATGCATGCACATGAGTATGCTATCATGAACAAAATGCATAGGACACAACTAGGGTAAAGCTAAGTGGGATCATGGACATAAACTTACTTATCATTTTTAAGCAATATTAGTCAACCCTACTAGGCAACTTTCATTAAACCTAAACAAAAGTCATGCATGGCATCTCAAACATCATAGACCAGATGGGTGGGGGTCTATGAACATCAAACAATCCAAAAAGGTCACATCACACGACATTCAACACTAACCCTAATCATTTTCCTATTTTTCTTAATTATTTTAAAAAAAAAATCATTTTATGAAGGTGCTCCAAAAATTACCAAATTAATCTCATAAGTTCATTATGGTACAAGTATATGGCAAAACAAATTTCATAATTTTTGGAGGTCATTAGGGTGCTCAATTAAATCCAGAGATTAATTAACAAAAGTCACTATTTAGGAATTAAAATAATTGCCCACAAATCAACTTGTTCCAAAAGACTTCAAAATTTCACCAGAGACTTGTCATGGCATAAGAAGCTCACAAAAACTTATCTCATAATTTTTGGAGTTATAAATTATTTTCTAAAAATCCAAAACCATCCATTTATTAATTAAATGGGAGATTTTTCATTTTCAAATTTCTGCAGAAAAGTCAAGTTTCATATTTTTATAAAATACTACACAGCATAAAGACTGTACTGTAAAATTTTCAGAATTTTTAGAGCAATACAGAAAATCATACAAAAAGATGAAAAAGCCATACTATTCACAACTTCCCAAAAAGGAAAAAGAGCACTGTGCTCTTCCTCGCAAGGCTCGGGCGAAGCGGAGATCAAACGTCCGTCCGAGGCCTGGGCTCGGGCGAGACGGAAAGGTGAGCGTCCGTCCGAGGCCTGGGCTCGGGCGAGACGGAAACGCAAGCGTCTGTCCGAGGCCTGGGCTCGGCGAGACGGACACGTGTGCTCGAGGCTCGGGCTCGGCAAGACGGACACGTGTGCTCGAGGCTCGGGCTCGGCAAGACGGACACGTGTGCTCGAGGCTCGGGCTCGGCAAGACGGACACGTGTGCTCGAGGCTCGGGCTCGGCAAGACGGAGTGGAAAGCAGAGACCGGAGGCTTCGGTGCTTACCACGGGTCGGAGGCAGGGCTCGAGGGTGAGGCTCGATACGTGCTCGAGGCTGGGGCTCGGGAAGAAGATGACCGCAGCGGCTCTCCGGCGGTCCGGCGACCCTGCGCAACACACGGGGCCGCAAGGGCCTGGTTAGGGTCGCGCGGAGCCAAGGAAGCCGACTCCGGGGTCAGTGGAAGGTATCAGTGGCCGGAGGGGGAGTATTTCACGGACCCGTGCTCGTCGTGGTCCGCCGGAGATGGGAACGACGGCCTTACGCCGGGCGACTGGAGACGTGGGAGGTGAAATTGGAAGGTGGGGAAGCTTCACGGACTCAAGGCGAAGCTTTCGGGCTAGGTGGTTGAGCGGCGGGAGCTTTGGAGTGCTCTGGCCACGGCGGCGGGGTCGAGTGCGGAGGTCGGAGCTCCGGCGGGCTTATATAGCCGCGGCCAGGGGCCGGTAGAGAGCTCGAGGCGGGGTGGATAAGCTCGGCGGACGCGTGCGCTCTCGATTGCGCGCAGGCGGGAAGGACAGGCGTGCGGCCGGGGCTCGGGCGCAGGCAGCGCCGGCGATGGCCACGCGGCGGCGACGCGCTGGAGCAGTAGGGGACGGTGTGGGGGTCGGTTTGTGGGCGTGCGGGTGCGGCGCGATGTTGCGACTGCGGGCGACAAGCCGGGGACAGGCGGGCAGGAACCATGCGCGCGGCGCACGCGGCGACGGCGAGCTGCCATGGCCGGGTCCCCCCCCTACCGGAGAAGATAAACAGTAGCTAGGGTAGGGTTTGACTTTCTGTATTTTGCAAATTACTCTCAAAAATTGAACTGTGCAGCAAAAACTCAAAACATCAAAGTTGTTCAAAAAATGAGATCTACAACTTTGTCTATATGAACATTTTCAAATTCCAAATAGTTTTTGAACTATATTTGAAAACAGCAAAGGGAACACTTTTTGGAATTTGAATCAATTCAAAATTACTTTTGATTTTATATAGAAACTTGAAAATCTGTAAATATGAAAGTTGTTCCTCTTATCAAAAGCTACAACTTTGCTATTTTACATTTCTTCTGAAACTCATTAGTTTTCAAACTAATTTTGAAAACCAAAAAGGGGACAAAAGTTGGAGTTTGAATGAATTTGAAATAACTCAAAACTTTGTTCTGCAACTTGAAAATTTGTAAATACCAAAGTTGTTTATATTGAGCAGATCTACAACTTTGCTTTTTGGACCAACCCCAAATTTTGAATAATTTTTGAATTACAAAAAGAGGGATAAAATCCAGGGTTTTGGAAATCAGGGTTTTGCAAAGGAATTTGAAATCTGATTTTAATTTTTGAACTTTGGTCAACACAACAAAACTTCAAGACACCAAAGGAACAAGAAATACACCAAGCATAGCCACAGAGGTGAAATTACAGTTTTGCCCCCATAGGAAGGTTAGGGCTTTTAGGGTTTTTGCAATAGAGGTACTTCACATAAAATGATACACTTAGCAAATGCATACACATGAAATCATGATCAGGATGCTTAATGATGATAATGATGATATGTCAAGTTAATTACAGATTAAACACCAGGGGTGTTACAGCCTCCCCCCCTAAAAAGAAATCTCGCCCCGAGATTCCACGTTTAAGAAGGAAAAGGACAAAACTTACATCTACAGAGTATTGAGAAAGTCGGGATAGTTCTTTGCTAAGAAGTCTTCTGATTCCCAAGTGGCTTCTTCTTCAGAGTGTTGGTTCCACTGGATCTTGTACCATCTTGTGGTAGTCCTCCGGGTAACACGATCTTTGTGATCCAACACGCGAACTGGATACTCAGAGTAAGACAGATCAGGTTCTAGCTCAACACCTTCAACTTCAACCACATGCTCGGGCACTCGGAGACACTTCTTGAGTTGGGAGACGTGAAACACATTATGAACTGCTGAAAGATGATCAGGCAAACTCAGCTTGTAAGCGACCTTGCCACAGCGATCTAGAATCTCAAAGGGACCAATATAGCGAGGTGCTAATTTCCCTTTAACTCCAAAACGAGTGACTCCTTTGGTGGGTGAGACCTTTAGATACACATAATCCCCGATCTCAAACTGCAGAGGTCGACGTCTCTTGTCAGCATAACTTTTCTGTCGAGATTGTGCAATCTTCATATTCTCTTGTATTTGCTTGACTTTCTCTTCCATATCTTGTACTAGGTCAACTCCAAAGAGTTCTCTTTCTCCAGGTTCAGACCAACTAAGAGGTGTACGACAACGACGACCGTACAGTGCTTCAAAGGGTGCCATCTTGATGCTTTGATAACTGTTATTATATGAGAATTCTGCCAAGGGCAAACAATTATCCCAAGTATCTGCAAAGGTGAGCACACAGGCTCTCAACATATCCTCCAATACTTGGTTGACTCGCTCAGTTTGCCCATCCGTTTGTGGATGATATGTTGTACTATGCAAGAGCTTGGTTCCAAGTGAGGTATGGAACGCTTTCCAAAACTTTGCGACAAACTGGGTACCACGATCAGAGATGATGCTCTTGGGTATGCCATGGAGTTTGACTATGTTGTTTTTGTACAAAGCGGCATATGTGGGAACAGTGTAGCTGGTTTTCACTGGCAGGAAGTGAGCTTGCTTTGTGAGACGATCCACGATTACCCAGATGGAATCATAACCCTTTTGGGTCTTGGGCAGCCCATTTATGAAATCCATACTGATATCGTCCCATTTCCAGGCAGGTACTGGTAAGGGTTGTAGCTCTCCTCCAGGCTTCATGTGCACAGCCTTGACCTTCTGACAAGTATCACAGCGAGCGACATAGCGAGCGATTTCGATCTTCATCTTTGTCCACCAGAACCTTTGTTTCAAGTCCTGGTACATCTTGTTGCTGCCGGGGTGGATAGAGAATCTAGTTAAGTGTGCTTCATCAAGGATTAACTGTCTCAATTCAGGCACTTTAGGAACTACTAACCGATTCTTGAACCATACCACTCCCTCTTCATCAATCCTGAAGCAATTAGCCTTTCCGGCTTGGACCTTTTCGAGAATGTGCTTGATTCCAGGGTTATCCTTCTGTGCAGCGATGATCTGCTCTCTGATAGGGGTCTCTATTCTGATATTATGTAGAGCTCCTTGCGGAATCACTTCAATACCCAGCTTTTCTAACTCATAACATAGAGAAGAAACATTGGGTTTCATCATCAGATGATTGCAATGCGACTTGCGACTGAGTGCATCGGCGACCACATTCGCCTTACCTGGATGGTAGTGCACTTCGAGATCATAGTCCTTAATTAACTCAAGCCATCTTCTTTGTCTCATATTCAGCTCTTCTTGAGTGAAGATATACTTCAGGCTTTTGTGATCAGTGTACACATTACAGGTACTGCCCAACAGATAATGACGCCAAATCTTCAAGGCATGCACTACTGCTGCTAACTCAAGATCATGAGTGGGATAATTCTCCTCATGTCGCTTAAGCTGCCGAGAGGCATAAGCGATTACTCGACCTTCTTGCATCAACACACAGCCCAAACCAGTTCCAGATGCATCACAATAGACATCAAAGGGCTTCTCGATGTTCGGCTGGGCTAGCACTGGTGATGTAGTTAACAGTTTCTTCAAAGTTTGAAAGGCTTGCTCACAGGCTGGTGACCAGACAAACTTCACATCATTCTTCAACAACGCAGTGATAGGCTTGGCTATTCTTGAGAAATCTGGGATGAACCGACGATAATATCCAGCCATTCCCATAAAGCTGCGGACCTTGTGAACAGTGGTAGGTGGCTTCCAATCCAGAATATCTGCCACTTTTCCGGGATCAACTGACACACCTTCAGCGGATAAGACATGACCAAGGAACTGTATCTGATCTAACCAGAACTCACATTTACTGAACTTGGCATACAGCTGATGTTCTCTGAGACGGGATAGAACGATACGAAGATGCTTGGCGTGATCTTCAGGGGTTTTTGAGTAGATAAGAATGTCGTCAATGAACACGACCACAAATTTATCAAGCTCTGGCATGAAAACAGAGTTCATGAGGTACATGAAGTGAGCAGGGGCATTGGTCAAACCGAAGGACATGACCAAGTACTCATATAGGCCGTATCTGGTGGTGAAAGCTGTTTTAGGAATGTCTTCTGGACGGATTTTTATTTGGTGGTAGCCAGATCTAAGATCAATCTTGGAGAACACCTTGGCTCCAGTTAGTTGATCAAAGAGAAGATCAATGCGAGGCAAAGGATATTTGTTTTTGATGGTGACCTCGTTGAGAGGACGATAGTCAACGCACAGTCTGAGACTTTTGTCTTTCTTCTTTACAAAGATTGCAGGACAGCCCCAAGGAGACGAGCTTGGGCGAATGAAACCCTTGTCCAACAATTCTTGTAACTGAGTTTTCAACTCTGCCAACTCTCTGGGAGGCATTCGATAAGCTCTGCGGGATATAGGAGCAGTCCCGGGCTTTAGCTCTATGGCAAACTCAACATCACGGTCAGGAGGTAGACCAGGTAAATCCTCTGGAAAAACATCAGGGAATTCACAGACCACGGGAATGTCTCTGGTCTCCAGAACATAGGTGGTGTTTATTTGAGTGGCTGCTGGTTTTTGAGGCATAGGAAGTTGGAGAAGGAGTTTGGAGGTACTGTTAGGAATATCCACTCTCACAACTCTATTCAGGATGTCGATCATGGCTTTATACTGACACATCCAATTCATGCCTAGAATGACATCTATCTCTTGATCACGCAGTACTATCATAGTGGTGGGAAATGAATGTTCCCCCAACATTACGGGTATACTGCGAACCACTTCCTTAGTGCTTATACACCCTCCAGGCAAAAATATGCAGAAATTTTCTTTTAAATCTTCAATTGATATCTCATGCTTGATGACAAAAGTGCGACTGATGAAGGAATGCGATGCACCAGAATCAAACAACACAACTGCAGGATGGTTGGCAACGGGAAACCTACCGATCATGACGGGCTCTCCCTCTGGGACGTCACTGACGGTGGTGTAGTAGACTTGCCCGTGCTTCTTGACGAACTTGCCCTTCTGAGCGTGTTGCTGCGGGGCACGGTGCTGCTGCTGCTGATGAGGTCCTCCAGGACCCTTCTGAAAGTTCTGTGCATACTTCTTGGGCTTCGGACAATCACGAGACCAGTGGCCAGTCTGGCCGCAGTTATAGCAGGGGTGATTGTAAGCTGTTTGCGGATTGGATATACGAACACCTGGGGCGTTCGGCTGCGTGGCACTCTGCTGGTTGGCGTTGTGGGTGGTAGCCGCGGTACGGACAACCACTTGCTGGTGAGGATAAGGTAGGCGATTTTGGTGGTGGTGGCTGGGATGATAGATGACTCTCTGGCGCTTGTGATTGCCAGAGAAACTGCTGGACCCTGCTTTCTTCTTCTTCTTCTCTTCCTGGTACTGGCGATTGCTTTCTTCAAAAGCAACAGCCCGGTCAACAACATCATGATAAGAACCGGTCAAGTTATTGGACAAGCTTCTGCGGATCTTAGGATGTAGCCCTCTGAGAAAACAGTCCCTTTTCTTCTCATCAGTGTTGACATACTCTGAGGCATACTGACTGAGGTGGTTGAACTGACCCACATACTGCATCACTGTGGAGTCTCTCTGTTGAAGTGCCAGGAACTGATCAAGCTTCATCTTCATCAATCCAGAAGGGATGTGATGAGCACGAAAGGCAGTGCGGAACTCTTCCCAGGTCAACTGATGACCTTCAGGCTGGGCAGCTATCAGATTAGCATACCAAGCACTAGCTGGTCCACGAAGCTGCTGAGAAGCAAACCGAGGCTTCTGAATATTGGTGCAGTTGATCAGACCAAACTTCTGCTCCATGGTGCGGAGCCAATCATCAGCTTCTAAGGGTTCATCGGCCTTAGTAAAGACCGGTGGTCGGGTCTCGGTGAAATCTGCATAGGTAGTCTCACGGTTGACGTCGTGACGACCACGGTGACCAATGTTCTGCTGCCCCTGATTCTGAGCCATCAGGTTAGCAGCGGCTGCCAAAGCTGCAATGGCATCTGCGAGAGTGGCTGGTACTGGTGGAGGATTGGGAAGGTTGGCATTTCCGGAACCTCCAGCTCCAGCGCGAGTGTTCACAGGCATCTGTTAAGCAACTTAGAACTTAGCATTCATAGATAGAGCTTTGAAAACAACTGACTGACAAGCTTCATTGATTCAAAGGTAGCTGACGGATACAGACAACTGACAGGTGACAACTGACTGATAAGGGGAAAAAGGTACGAAAGAAAGTTACCGACTCGACTTTAACAAACTAACGCTCCCAAACCTAGACTAAGGTTTTAGGTAAGCAGGTGGTACAGACACACGGGATCCCCATCTCCTAGCGACGAGCCTAGTCTTCATCGATGATGATTATGTCCTCGTCGTCGTCTTCTTCTTCGAGGATGAGCTCAGGCTCTTCCTCCTCGTCCTCGTCCTCAGCGTGGACATCCTCAGCGGGTGCAATCTCATTGTCCACTTCTGGGACTTGCTCCACTTCGGGTTCTTCCACTACTCCGTCCTCAGGGTCTTCCATGACTGGAGGTATCATGGGGTGGAGTTGAGCATACAACTGATGCACTTCCTCGTGAAGCATATCGTTGAACTGTTCAACCTGGGCTGTGTACTGCTGCAGTCCATGGAGCTCGGCTCTGGTGTTATCTTCGCGGTCCCAAGCTTCATTGCGCTGTTCGATAGCGCGAACCACGTTCCGGTTGGCCTGCTCCAGGGAAGCTCGTGCCTCATAGAACTCCAGGCGCGATAGGTAGAAGTCATGCTCCATGTTCTCCATTTCAGCCTTCAGGTTCTTGATTTCTTCCTTGAGATTCTTGCGGGTGCGTCGGGGAAAACGACGTCCATTTGAAGACTCACCAGTCTCCTCTCCTGCGCGTGGTGCCAGCTGGTGACGCGGCACGCCATGCGGTCCAGTCGACTTGCGAGCAGTCCGCTTGATAATGGCCATGTCTGGATAAGAGAAGATAGATGAGAAAGGCTAGCAAGAAAAGGTATAGGTACACTATCCCAACGAACTCATTTATATACTTAAGTGAATATGACATGATGCATGAATCGTTCCTACGGAACAAGGCAATGCAATACTTAACATATATAGGGCTTAAAACATGTTGTTCCACTAGCTAGTGTTGTCATATGAGAGACAAGATGAGAGAAGCAATTTGGACTCAAAATAGTCAAGTTTAAATTTTGTTTGGACTCAAAAGAACTTTTGAAGTTTTCGCAAAAGAACACTGCAACGTTAAAGTGAGATGCTCCGATACCACTCTGTGACGGAACGGCCCTAATCCCATGGCCCACTAGTCCCTGTCAACCTCTGACAGCCGAACCCATGTTCCATGTGATTAAGACCTGTTCGCCACCGGGCTACATCAGTGCCCATTGTCCGCAGGATCATCTCACAAATCGGTTACAGCATTTCATAATTTTACAAATAACATCGGAATAAAGAGCGGAAGACTTAAATAACCATAGTTTTACAAACCGGAGTTCCAAATAGAATTTAAGGTACGGTTATTACAGACCATGTTCTGACAATTCAAAATAGACAACGTAGCAGAGTTCAACAACATAAAGATACTTCACCCAGCCCGAGGGTGCACATCTATTCTTCGGCCTCATCGGCCTCCTCCTGAACGAAGGTCACACAGCAGGGGTCTAGACACATCGGGTGTTCAGGCATACCTGCAGCATGGGTAACAAACCCTGAGTACTGGGGTACTCAACAAGACTTAACCGTCTAAAGAAAAAGGAGAAGACTCAGGAATGAGAGGCTTAGGGTAGTCAAGGTAAGGCTTTAGCAAGATCAAGTATTTTGCAGAAAAGCATTTTTGAGTTTTTCTGCCAACAGCAAGCACCTTGGGCCTCTAACCCAAGAGTACTTGTGCACCTCGGGCCTCTAACCCAAGAGTACAGGTCCTGTTTGCAGAAAAAGCACTTTGTAAAACTTGTTTTATTTTTTTGAAAGGTTCAAGTATTCCTCAGTTCTTCATCATTCATGGTTCATTTTACATTCCAAAACATTCCTAGTTGAGAACCACTCTCCGTTGGCAGTCAGTGGACCAAGTCTCCATAACCGAGGAGCAACGTTAATCCGGATAAATAATACTCAGCTGAGGATCCCTATCCACACTGCATATGTAGCACCCAAGCTTGCATATGCCAACTCGTCTACCACGATTCCTCCAAGATTAGACCGGTCCTACGCCACCCGGAAGTACAGTACACCACTCCAATCCGGGCCTCTAACCCACGTGGGTACATGCTACTTCCGCCATCTCTCCACTCCCAGTGCGCGGTTGTCGGCCTCAATCAAGGATTTCTCGGAGCCAGAGCTTTCCGTAGTATGTGAATAGTTACAAGTCTTGACCAGCAGGCCATCATACGGATGGTCCCTATTTTCCAGCCAGAAACTACACCTTGGTCATATCTCACCCAAGAGTAATAGTCCTGTCAGTTTTTCAAACCTGTCCCGGTCGGTGTCAACTGTTGAGTCTGGGACTACAACATGACAACACCGTACACGCGGACAACCTCTTCTCGCCATTAACTAAGTACGGATCAGATACTTAGCCAACAGTCAAGAAGTAAAGCCAAATTCCCATAAAGTTCCTTAAGGTGATCACACTTTTGAAATTGGCATTTTTATTGCAAAGTCTAATAAGCATTGCTAAGCATTTTTCAAATACTTTTGAAAAGCGGGTATCGGGTATATCAGTAGTCAAGGTGGATAATGCACCAATTAGGATAGCACTCAACTCCTATAAACCTAATGCAGTAATTTACTCAAAAGCATTAAGGAAACATTTTATAAATCCAAGGAAAAGGGTTGGATGCACCGGGGCTTGCCTTGAAGAGCGAAGACGGCAGACTCGGGAAAAGAGGTGCAGAGGTCGGAGTCCGGGATCGCCTCGGGAGTTGGTTCGTTGGCGGCGGTCTCGACCTTGACTCCTCCTTCGGTAACTATACGAATGCAATGATGCATGCACATGAGTATGCTATCATGAACAAAATGCATAGGACACAACTAGGGTAAAGCTAAGTGGGATCATGGACATAAACTTACTTATCATTTTTAAGCAATATTAGTCAACCCTACTAGGCAACTTTCATTAAACCTAAACAAAAGTCATGCATGGCATCTCAAACATCATAGACCAGATGGGTGGGGGTCTATGAACATCAAACAATCCAAAAAGGTCACATCACACGACATTCAACACTAACCCTAATCATTTTCCTATTTTTCTTAATTATTTTTTAAAAAAAAAATCATTTTATGAAGGTGCTCCAAAAATTACCAAATTAATCTCATAAGTTCATTATGGTACAAGTATATGGCAAAACAAATTTCATAATTTTTGGAGGTCATTAAGGTGCTCAATTAAATCCAGAGATTAATTAACAAAAGTCACTATTTAGGAATTAAAATAATTGCCCACAAATCAACTTGTTCCAAAAGACTTCAAAATTTCACCAGAGACTTGTCATGGCATAAGAAGCTCACAAAAACTTATCTCATAATTTTTGGAGTTATAAATTATTTTCTAAAAATCCAAAACCATCCATTTATTAATTAAATGGGAGATTTTTCATTTTCAAATTTCTGCAGAAAAGTCAAGTTTCATATTTTTATAAAATACTACACAGCATAAAGACTGTACTGTAAAATTTTCAGAATTTTTAGAGCAATACAGAAAATAATACAAAAAGATGAAAAAGCCATACTATTCACAACTTCCCAAAAAGGAAAAAGAGCACTGTGCTCTTCCTCGCAAGGCTCGGGCGAAGCGGAGATCAAACGTCCGTCCGAGGCCTGGGCTCGGGCGAGACGGAAAGGTGAGCGTCCGTCCGAGGCCTGGGCTCGGGCGAGACGGAAACGCAAGCGTCTGTCCGAGGCCTGGGCTCGGCGAGACGGACACGTGTGCTCGAGGCTCGGGCTCGGCAAGACGGACACGTGTGCTCGAGGCTCGGGCTCGGCAAGACGGACACGTGTGCTCGAGGCTCGGGCTCGGCAAGACGGACACGTGTGCTCGAGGCTCGGGCTCGGCAAGACGGAGTGGAAAGCAGAGACCGGAGGCTTCGGTGCTTACCACGGGTCGGAGGCAGGGCTCGAGGGTGAGGCTCGATACGTGCTCGAGGCTGGGGCTCGGGAAGAAGATGACCGCAGCGGCTCTCCGGCGGTCCGGCGACCCTGCGCAACACACGGGGCCGCAAGGGCCTGGTTAGGGTCGCGCGGAGCCAAGGAAGCCGACTCCGGGGTCAGTGCAAGGTATCAGTGGCCGGAGGGGGAGTATTTCACGGACCCGTGCTCGTCGTGGTCCGCCGGAGATGGGAACGACGGCCTTACGCCGGGCGACTGGAGACGTGGGAGGTGAAATTGGAAGGTGGGGAAGCTTCACGGACTCAAGGCGAAGCTTTCGGGCTAGGTGGTTGAGCGGCGGGAGCTTTGGAGTGCTCTGGCCACGGCGGCGGGGTCGAGTGCGGAGGTCGGAGCTCCGGCGGGCTTATATAGCCGCGGCCAGGGGCCGGTAGAGAGCTCGAGGCGGGGTGGATAAGCTCGGCGGACGCGTGCGCTCTCGATTGCGCGCAGGCGGGAAGGACAGGCGTGCGGCCGGGGCTCGGGCGCAGGCAGCGCCGGCGATGGCCACGCGGCGGCGACGCGCTGGAGCAGTAGGGGACGGTGTGGGGGTCGGTTTGTGGGCGTGCGGGTGCGGCGCGATGTTGCGACTGCGGGCGACAAGCCGGGGACAGGCGGGCAGGAACCATGCGCGCGGCGCACGCGGCGACGGCGAGCTGCCATGGCCGGGTCCCCCCCCCCTACCGGAGAAGATAAACAGTAGCTAGGGTAGGGTTTGACTTTCTGTATTTTGCAAATTACTCTCAAAAATTGAACTGTGCAGCAAAAACCCAAAACATCAAAGTTGTTCACAAAAATGAGATCTACAACTTTGTCTATATGAACATTTTCAAATTCCAAATAGTTTTTGAACTATATTTGAAAACAGCAAAGGGAACACTTTTTAGAATTTGAATCAATTCAAAATTACTTTTGATTTTATATAGAAACTTGAAAATCTGTAAATATGAAAGTTGTTCCTCTTATCAAAAGCTACAACTTTGCTATTTTACATTTCTTCTGAAACTCATTAGTTTTCAAACTAATTTTGAAAACCAAAAAGGGGACAAAAGTTGGAGTTTGAATGAATTTGAAATAACTCAAAACTTTGTTCTGCAACTTGAAAATTTGTAAATACCAAAGTTGTTTATCTTGAGCAGATCTACAACTTTGCTTTTTGGACCAACCCCAAATTTTGAATAATTTTTGAATTACAAAAAGAGGGATAAAATCCAGGGTTTTGGAAATCTGGGTTTTGCAAAGGAATTTGAAATCTGATTTTAATTTTTGAATTTGGTCAACACAACAAAACTTCAAGACACCAAAGGAACAAGAAATACACCAAGCATAGCCACAGAGGTGAAATTACAGTTTTGCCCCTATAGGAAGGTTAGGGCTTTTAGGGTTTTTGCAATAGAGGTACTTCACATAAAATGATACACTTAGCAAATGCATACACATGAAATCATGATCAGGATGCTTAATGATGATAATGATGATATGTCAAGTTAATTACAGATTAAACACCAGGGGTGTTACAAGCCCACTTTGAAGACCAAAGACGGAGCGCTCAACCTTCGAGCAACCAAAACCCTCAAGGTTTGCCACCCCCGCCGGATCAACGGAACCAGCAGAAAGATCCCGCAAAAATGTATTGTCATTTTGGTGGTCTTGGAAAGGGGCACACCACCAAACAATGCGAGTGCTTCGCTAAGGGGAAAGAGTACCAAGAGTCCAAAAGAGCCGCTTTGGCAGACAACCGAACCATCAACCACACCAGAAAACCAAACTTCAACCCACCAAATCCTCCATAACACTACACCCCCATAAATTACAGCCTACCTTCGCACCAACCCTTCTACGCGCATCACCCTCACTACAACCAAGCCTCTTATCAGTCAGTCACCATCCCTCAACGCCAAAACACTCCATACACCGTTACATACCCAACCACTCCTCAAACTCAAACCCAAACCAACCAACAAGTAAACAATGCTCTGCCACCACCACCACCAATACCAGCATTGCCAGCGCCCCAACCCGTCAAATCCGAAGCCCAGAACCAGACAACCATCAACAACCTAACATCAACCTTCGGTGTGATACTAGCCATCACCAGAGGCTCAAATGAAGATCATGGCAACAAGCGGCAGAGGAAGGAACATGCTAGACGAGTACACCATGTAGCCATCGAAGGACCACACAAATTTGGCCGATGGTCTCATATTCCTATAACCTTCGACTCCAGTGATATGAAGTTGAGGGATTACCCTCACACCGACGCTGTGGTGATCGAAACCAATCTAGCAGGGTGGACAGTCACCAAAATTCTGGTCGATACAGGAAGCTCCGCAGACATCCTGTTCGCCTCAACCTTCGACAGCATGAAGCTTGATAGAAACCTCCTGCAACCCGCTGACAACCCTCTATACGGCTTCGGCGGTCAACAAGTGAGAGCCGTCAGAAAAATATCTTTGCCTGTGACCTTCGGCGACCAGATGAACTGCAGAACCGAGCACATAACCTTTGACGTGGTCGATATGTTTTATCCGTACAATGCAATATTTGGCCAGGGAATCACCAATGCATTTAATGCAGTCATCCACCCTGCTTACCTCTGCATGAAGCTTCCCGCTCCGAAGGGGGTGGTTGTAGTATATGGAGACCAAGACATTGCGAGGGTAGCTGAAGGAACAGTAGCCCTAGGACAACACAATGTTCACAACTTGTCAAAACCTCGTGCAACAAACCCCAAAACCGAAGGTGAGGTATGCCCTGACCGAGAAAAAGCATCACCCAAGGAAGAGACTAAACAAGTCCAACTCTTTGAGGGCAACTCCGAACGAAGAGTGCTCATCTCAGCCAACTTAGATCCCAAATCAGAAAACAACCTCGTACTTTTCCTCAAGGAAAACTCTGACACCTTCGCCTGGTCTGCGGATGACCTAAAGGGAGTAAACAGAGCTTTGATAGAGCATAGCCTAAACATTAAGCCAGGCTACCGCCCAGTTAAGCAAAAACTTCGCAAAATGTCAGAAGAAAGAAAGGAAGCAGCGAGGGCTGAGGTAAAAAGACTCTTGGATGCAGGTGTCATCCGTCCAGTCAAATACCCAACATGGCTTTCGAATGTGGTTTTAGTCCAGAAAAAGAACAAGAAGTGGAGAATGTGTGTAGACTTTACGTGCTTAAACAAAGCATGCCCGAAGGATGATTTTCCCCTGCCAAACATAAGCACTCTGGTTGACAGAGCAGCTGGTTGCTAAACGCTTTCTCTCCTCGACTGTTTCTCGGGATATCATCAGATCTGGATGAATGAAGAAGACGAGGAAAAAACAAGCTTCATCATACCTTCGGGCACCTTTTGCTTTCGTAGAATGGCAGAAGGTTTGAGAAACGCAGGATCAACCTTCGCTCGCATGACATCTGAAGTCTTCAAAGATGAACATGCCATCTCTGCCTATGTCGATGATTTGATTGTCCAAAGCGAGCTAAAGGAAAACCACATATCAGACTTATCAAGAGTGTTCAGCAACCTCCGGTCCGCCGGATTAAAGCGGAACCCCGAAAAATGTGTTTTCGGGGTAAGCGAAGGAAAATTGCTAGGCTGTATCGTCTCAGCAAGGGGAATCGAAGCCAACCCCGAGAAGATTGATGCTATCATCCGTATGGAACCTCCGACAACAAAAAAAGCAGCTCAGCGTTTGTCGGGCCGATTGGCAGCACTCAGCAGATTCATCTCCAGGTCAGCAGAGCGAGGGCTACCTTTCTTTGAAACTTTGAGAAGCGCAGCCCCTTTCAATTGGGGACCTCGGCAACAGAAAGCTTTCGAGGATTTGAAAAAATATCTCACCAACTTAACTGTCTTAACCAGCCCAAACAAAGGGGACCTGTTACTGCTATATGTTGCAGCCTCGCCTCATGCAGCAAGCGCAGTTCTTATCAAAGAATTGCACGAGAACAACACAACCAAGCAAGCCCCAATCTACTATGTCTCAGAAACTCTCGAAGGTCCTAAAAGAAACTATTCAGAGCTCGAGAAGGTAGCTTACGCCGTGGTCATGGCGTCAAGGAAGCTAAAACATTACTTTCAAGCCCACGAGATACATGTACCTTCGGCATACCCACTTGACAATATTTTCAAGAACAATGAAGCAGTCGGTAGAATAGCGAAATGGGCAGTCGAGCTGAACAGCTACGCTATAACCTTCGTCGGAAGAACAACAATCAAATCGCAGGCAATAGCAGATTTCATAGCTGAATGGACCCCGGACCCTCGCAATAATGAAGACCACTCAGAGCCATTTTGGACAGTGTATGTAGATGGAGCCTAGGGAGCAGCCGGAGCAGGAGCCTCGGCCATCTTAGTTTTGCCATTCGGGACGAAGCTAAGATACACCAAAAGACTCGATTTCAAGTGCACAAATAACTCTGCAAAGTACGAAGCTGTAATACTAGCACTATCAAGGTTCCGATCCTTGTCAGTCCGAAGGGCGGTCATTAACACAGACTCCCAAGTTATCGTGGGACACATTGAGAAAAATTACAGAGAAAAGACCCAGAGCTCCAAAAAATACTTTCAGTATGTGAGAAGGTTGGAATCATTCTTCCTCGGCATAACAGTGAAAGCCATACCGAGGTCGGAGAACTACGAGGCAGACAGCCTAGCTAAAGCAGTAGCACAGCAGCTGCAGCTCCTGCTAGACGTCTTTTACGAGGTAACAACTCAACCAGCATTCGAAACCTCCGAAAAGAATGCCAAACTAGTCAATGCAATCCAGAACGAATACTGGAGAGCTCCCATCATGGCCTATATCAATGGGTTGCACGAACCCGACTCCAAAGAGGAAGAAAACAGACTGAAACAAAGAGTTCGAGGGTACAAAATTGTAGACAACATTCTGCTCAAAGCTTTGGTAACCTTGCCTTGGCTCAAATGCGTCTCACAGACTGAAGGAAATGACATTCTTAAACTCATTCACGAAGGTATCTGCGGTTCGCACAACGGCCCGAGGGCGTTAGTTGGTAAAGCTTTCCGACAAGGTTTCTACTGGCCAACAGCGTTAAGAGACGTAGAAAGCATCGTCAAACGTTGCGAGGGTTGCCAACTAACGACAATGACACAAAACGCCCTAGGGGCTCCAACAACTTTGATATGCCCAACATGGCCACTGCAAAGATGGGCAATGGACCTCGTCGGTCCACTTCCAACAGCTCCAGGAAACCTTTGCTACGCAGTCGTAGCTGCGGAATACTTCACGAAATGGATTGAAACTAGACCACTGGCTTCCATCACCTCCTTGGCCGTGAAGAAGTTTTTCTGGCAGCAAATAATTTGCCGGTTTGGAGTCCCCAAATACCTAACTATCGACAATGGCACTCAATTCGACAGCGAGGTTTTCAAAGAATTCTGCGCTCAAATCGGAACAATCCTATGC
Organism: Coix lacryma-jobi var. lacryma-jobi; assembly: GCA_009763385.1. NCBI lineage: Eukaryota > Viridiplantae > Streptophyta > Magnoliopsida > Poales > Poaceae > Coix > Coix lacryma-jobi. Next base: position 47,569,533 of record CM019831.1, read on the forward strand.
TTCGCCTCAGTCCGGCACCCTCAATCCAACGGCTTAGTCGAAAGAGCCAATGCAACGATTTTCCAAGCCGTATCAAAGAAATTGCAAGGCAGACCCAAAGGAAAGTGGGCGGAAGAGCTAACCTCCGTCACCTGGTCCCATAACACCTCAGAATGCAGAACCACCAAATTCACACCCTTCAGGCTCCTGTTTGGAGAAGAAGTTGTCTTACCAGAAGAGTTGAAGCATGAATCACTCAGAACTACCCTCGAAACAGACGAACAAAACCAACTACTTGACAAAGACTTACTCGAAGAAACAAGATGCAACGCAGTGCACAACCTTCGCAAGTATCAGGAAGAAACAAAAAAATGGAGAGACAAAAAGGTGAGAATCAAAGAATTAAAAAGGGTGACCCCGTTCTCATTCGAAAACAAAACGCCAGCATGGCGGGGAAGTTTCAGCCAAACTGGACGGGTCCATACCTAATAGCAGAATGCAATCGTCCCGGCTCCTTTCACCTCTTTAACAGCGAGGGAAACATCATGCCTCATACCTGGAATATCGATGACCTTCGCAAATACTACCCATAGCGGAGCCTTAGCGAGCCCTCGCAATATGTAATTTGTTATTTCATTTATGTTTTCTTCCATTTCTATGAATGTAACAAAAACAAAGGTGCTGCACTCTTTTTCCTTACGAAGGGGCATAAGGTTTTTTAAAGAGGCAGCATCCAAATTCTTAATACAATCTAAAACCCCCAGAAAAAGTAAAACTCCAAATTATTACCTTTACTAACAAACATCGAAAAAGCAGCTCTTCTTCAAGAGCGCCATAATCGATGATAACCCTCGAAGATTGCTTCAAAAAACAAACTTTTTTTCAAAGCAAACTTCACCTCCACCTAAGACAAGGGGAGGCGCGAAGTACAAAAAGCCGAGCACCCTCGCAAAACACGCCAGAGGCTCGCAAAGCAAACTTCACCTCCACCTAAGACAAGGGGAGGCGCGAAGTACAAAAAGCCGAGCACCCTCGCAAAACACGCTAGGGGCTCGCAAAGCAAACTTCACCTCCACCTAAGACAAGGGGAGGCGTGAAGTACAAAAAGTCGAGCACCCTTGCAAAATACGCGAGGGGCACGCCAAAAAGCAAATTTCACCTCCACCTAAGACAAGGGGAGACGCGAAGTACAAAAGGTCGAGCACCCTCGCAAATCACGCCAGGGGCTCGCAACGCAAAATTCACCTCCACCTAAGACAAGGGGAGGCGCGAAGTACAAAACATCGAGCACCCTCGCAAAACACGCCAGGGGCTCACAAAAGCAAAACTTCACCTCCACCTAAGACAAGGGGAGGCGCGAAGTACAAAAAGTCGAGCACCCTCGCAAATCGCGCCAGGGGCTCGCAACGCAAAATTCACCTCCACACAAGGGGAGGCGCGAAGTACAAAAACGTCAAGCACCCTCGTAAATCGTGTTAGGGGCTCGCAACGCAAAATTCACCTCCACACAAGGGGAGGCGCGAAGTACAAAAACGTCAAGCACCCTCGTAAATCGCGCCAAGGGCTCGCAATGAAAAATTCACCTACACCTAAGGGAGACGCGAAGTCTAAAAAATCAAACAAGCAAGACAAACTCTACCTCCACCTTTTACCATGAAAAGCGAGCCTCGCTAAAAAGAAAGGGGGGCGTCGCAGTTTTTACTAAACATCTCTGTTTAACGAAAAGCGAGCCTCGCTAAAAAGAAAGGGGGCGTCGCTGTTTTTACTAAACATCTTTGTTTAACGAAAAGCGAGCCTCGCTAAAAAGAAAGGGGGCGTCGCTGTTTTTACTAAACATCTCTGTTTAACAAAAAACGAGCCTCGCTAAAAAGAAAGGGGGCGTCGCTGTTTTTACTAAACATCTCTGTTTAACAAAAAGCGAGCCTCGCTAAAAAGAAAGGGGGCGTCGCTGTTTTTACTAAACATCTCTGTTTAACGAAAAGCGAGCCTCGCTAAAAAGAAAGGGGGCGTCGCTGTTTTTACTAAACATCTCTGTTTAACAAAAAGCGAGCCTCGCTAAAAAGAAAGGGGGCGTCGCTATTTTTACTAAACATCTCTGTTTAACGAAAAGTGAGGCTCGCTAAAAAGAAAGGGGGCGTCGCTGTTTTTACTAAACATCTCTGTTTAACGAAAAGCGAGCCTCGCTAAAAAGAAAGGGGGGCGTCGCTGTTTTTGCCTTTTATTAGGGGAAATTTGCTGGGGGACACTAAAAGTGGTGCGCATTTGCTGAAACACACTTTTTCATGTACCACTCACCACTAAAACAGTTGTCATTTGTAAACCATAAGGCCAATGGCTATGAAATTTTAACAGCAACAAGATAGGATAGTTATCTACAAATCATCTAATACTCACTTCTATAGAAAATGTCGTTAAGGCCTCCTAACGGCACCACCAGCAAATCATGTCTGTTAAGGTTGCTTGTGGACAACGTTACGAGGCCTTAACGACATTTTCTATGGAAGTGAGTATTAGATGATTTGTAGATAACTATCCTATCTTGTTGCTGTTAAAATTTCATAGCCATTGGCCTTACGGTTTACAAATGGCAACTGTTTTAGTGGTGAGCGTTACATGAAAAAGTGTGTTCCAGCAAATGCGCGCCACTTTTTGTGTGTCCCAGCACATTTTGCCTTTTACTAAACATCTCCGTTCAACGAAAAGTGAGCCTCGCTAAAAAGAAAGGGGGCGTCGCTGTATTTACTAAACATCTCTGTTTAACGAAAAGCGAGCCTCGCTAAAAAGAAAGGGGGCGTCACTATTTTTACTAAACATCTCTGTTTAACGAAAAACGAGCCTCGCTAAAAAGAAAGGGGGGCGTCGCTGTTTAACGAAACATCTTAAACATCGGCACGTCGTTTTTTTCCCAAACTTCATACAAATCCAATAGTGCAAACCAAACGGGCCTCGCCAGCATTAAGCAAGGGTCAAATGTGCAACCTCCAAAAATTTACAAAAGTGAATTGTATTGGTGCAAAACAAACATACATTTGTCATGAACATATACCGAACAACTTCACAAACGTCACGCAATCAATAAAGGTTACAAAATTACAAGGGACCATCACCCTCCTCAATTAACATCAAATCATCAAAACCCTCGCTACCCTCCTCAAACTCTATTTCCACCGGAACTATGGGTCCCCACAACAAAGGAGCTGCCGGAACAATTGGCAGCTCCTTAGGCAAAACCCTCGCCCTATACATGTATCTACGATCTACACCACTAACTTCCGAAGGCTCCTCTTTCGGAACCACAAGAGATCCGTCCGGTCCTAAATCTAAATTGCTTCGCCCAAACAAGTATTCCATTGCCGTAGTATCATCGATATCATCGTCAACAACAGCTTGCGCGGACGAAGAAGAGCCAAACAAAAGACGTGTGGCTTGACGATCAGTATAGTCTGCCTCGCGCCAAAAACAACTCGATCTACTATTTTTCAAATCATACCTTCGCACCTTCAACCACCAAAAGTGTTCAAAAGGTAGCGAAGGGCGTTTAAGCCTCGCTCGAGCCCACGATTCACCAGTTATAAAAACATCTTGATAATTTAACATTAGTGGCGTCACATCAAACACGTCTAGCATGGTTCCATCAGGAACCTACATTTCCACAACATTAAAAGAGTATCTCAGTGTCATCAAGTTTTTCACACCACCCAACATATTACAAAATGAGCCCCACTAACGAGTTATCCTAGGTTTTCACACCTGTTCGGCTCCCCCTTGCTCATCTGCCCTAACTTCGCTGGCCGCAGCATCCAAACCCTCGCCGGCCGCAGCATCCAAACTCTCAGCAGGCGCCTCGACCGTCGCAGCCTTTTCAACGTTAGCTTCTTCTTCGATCGAAGCGTCCTCAGCCGAGAGCACAACTTCGACGGGTGGAACCTCCGCAGAGTCGAGCACAGGAGCAGAACCGGAACAACCAGCAGCAGCATCAGTTGCAGGCGGCGAGGGCATCGCGTCCTTCCAAGCCTGTAAGGAAAAATAAAGGATGAGCACTCCAAAATCAACACCAAACCCCTCATCACAGAAACAAACCCAACCACAATTTTTTACCAAAAACACAAACCTGACGAGTAGCCTCGGCAGCTTCTTCGAAAGCAAGAGCTCAGCCGCCACCAGCAATCCAGAACTTGTGAAGCAATCGCATCGCACAATTCTGAACCTCGGCGTCATCAACTTTCATCCGGCGCACCTCGTCAACTATCGAAAATGCATGGTTTGGCTTTCTGATCTTGCAAAGGTGCTCGCAATCCGCTTGACGAAGCGTACTGGCCATCGCCAAAGCTCCGGCATAGCCACCAAAGTCGGTCGCGTTACCAACCAACGAGCTAAAGACATCAAGCTCGTTGCACAGCCAACCTTCGAAGGCCTCCGCATTAGACGTAGGCAGCGGTTCCCCGGCAGAACCTCCGGCCTCGGTCAAACAGACATCAAGTTTGCTCTTAATTTTCCCTATGCTTGTCTGCCACGCCCCCGTTTGCGAGGTCACCTCCAACGAAAGCTCACTTATTCGACTGTTTGCTGTTAACAAATCTTTGTCTTTCTGACGGACAGCCGCTAAGAGTTCAGCATTACTATTCGCAACCGCTTGTGCCTCCTCTCGGGACTTCTTGACCTTCTCTAAAGCAGCCTTGAGTTCAATATCTTTACTCTCCAAACTACGCCGAAGGTTCTTGTTATCCTCCTCAACCTTCGACAATCGGTCATTTAAATAGTTTAGATTGTAACTCGCCCTCCGGCGAGCCGATCGGTTGAGTAGCATTAACTCAGCCACCTTGACATCCATGTCATCATGAAGATCATCCAAAGGCTGGTTAGCCAGTCGAAGCTCCGCCTCCGGTAAACAAATCCGATTAAAGACCCGACCGAGAAAATGCCTTTCCTCCGGAGCACTTTGTAAGTGACACTCGCGGAGGTCCGGACTCGTAAAAAGCTCCGTCGCCGGATCAGTAACTCCAACCTTCACAGCAAAATAAGGAAGAGAATAACGGCTAGCTTCGCCGTATGGCCTTTTGCCCGGATTTCTCTCCGACTCGAGGTCACCGGCCACTTTGACGCCGTCAACCCAGATGTGTGACCCCGCGATCTCGGGCACTGACCCTCGCTCGGGACTCTTAGGATCGAGGTCGAGCAGCATCTCATCAATACGACGTGCTCCCTCAGCATCAACGCTTGAGGAAGCAACGACTTTCCCTCGATCATCCCCTTTTGAATCACCTTCGTCATCCGAGCTACCTTCGCTACTGGAGGTCTCACTAACCTCATCAGATGATTCGTCCTCGGTCTCCGCCTCCTTTTCAGCCTCCCCCTCCTCCTCCTTCCCCTCATCATCGAAGACACCTTCATCGTCCGAAATCTGGATCAAAGCGCTAATCCCGCCAATACGGGGCACCCGCCCACCAACCCTACCAACACCTCGGCCGCTTGAAACTAAGGCTGAGGAAGAGGAAGTACCAACGGCACCCGAACCAACCGCGACCTTCGTCGCAAGCGTCTTCACCCGGCCGCCGGCACCGCCGCGGCCACGACCACAACCTCTCTTCGGTCGCGAAACAATTTCTTTACCCTCTGCAGCCGCACGTTTCCTTTTCTTCGGCGCGTCATCACTCGAAGGAACGGGCCAGTCAGCGTACTGGACCCCAAGGGTGTCAAACAGCCTATTGACTCGACCTCCGCTGCCCACCGAGCTGTGGATGGCTTTAACCTCCAATGTGGACAACTTTCCAACAAGTTCTTCCGCCCACTGCTGAACACGCTTATAGACAGCTTTGATTCCATCCTCTCGCTTGGGAAACTTCTTGAGGACATTTTCCCAAACCTTGTTCAGATCCACCTTCGGCTTCTTCAAACCCCTACCCTCATACTTTGGGTCATCCTCAACCTTAAACCACACCTGCCTCCGGCCAAGGGGCCAAACCTTCGCACATCAGTACTCCTCCACCAAGTCGCGAGCAAACTGAGAACGCGCCACCACCCTCAGACAGTCAACAGCAGCATGAGCCTCGGGGCTCATCATAGCTTCGGCGCTAACGTCACCAAGCGGCGGAAGCTCGCCACAAAGCTCGGCACTACCACTAAGCTTGTAGTAGAACCAAAACTCCTGCCACCCACTGGTCCACTTGTTCTTTTGGGCCTGCACCGGCAGCTCCGATCCGGCACGATGGCAAAATGTGTACACTGCAAATTGACCAAGGCTGGTGTTACCTTCGCCATCGACAATCTTCTGAGACTGCATATGCACACGATGAGTGCGGATAAAACCCTCGACATGTGGGACAATGCCCTGAGAGCGGCATGCCCACACATACACAGACATCTTCGTAAAGCACGAAGGCGTCAGCTGATGAAACCTCAGATTGAACCTCTGAAGAACCGAAGTCACAAAGGAAGCAACCGGGAATCGAAGTCCAGCCGAAAAGAATTCTTCAAAAACAACGATCTCATCCGCATCCGGCTTCGGAACGGTCTCCCCACTGCTGGTCCTCGCCTTTCCCTCCTCGATCCATCCTCGCTTAACATAAGCCGCTAAATCAGAACTGCAAACTCGGCTCAGCCCAAACTCAAAAGGCACTCCCTCATCCGCAACGGAGGGAGAAGCTACACGGGCCGTCTGCTTGGATCTAGCCATCTCTCAAACCAAAACCTTCGCAGGACACAACACACACAACCTTCGCAACTAGACTAAAGCAACCTTCGCAAAAAGATTTGCGCAGCAGCAGGGTGGCTAGAGCAAAGGAGGGCACAGCTTCAAGCCCCCCACCAACCCCTTCTATTTATAGGCCGGGAGACGAGTCACCCCACCCTACGAAAGCGGCACGACAACCGAAATCCTTGGCACAAAAAACGAAACGGACCCAAACAGTACAAACAACAGTGTAACGGCCCGGCCCAAAGCAGCCGCGGGCGTCGCTTCCAAGGGTCTCGTTACGTTTCCCGTCAAAGAGCGCTGCTTGGGCCTAAATACTGTTCTTTAGATCCAAGGTAACGAGGGGCTACTGTTAGGGGAGGGGACCCTCGGCAGTGGCGCCACGCAGGCTGGCTCAACAAGACGTCCCTCGCGCGTCCCGCGCACCTTCGCCAAAACCTGCCTCTTTATTTGCTAAGTCCCTCAAGTCACCGTTCAGGCCCCCGAATACTAACCCAATCTTCGGAATGTTTAGCAAGTTCTTACAGGCAAAGGGCATGAAGAGCGCTGGAAGCAACCTTCGTGCATCTCGCGCACCGTCGCCAAGAGGCTCAGGCCCAATGGGAGGCGAAGGGACCCGGACCTCGCGACAGGACGGGAGTCTTCGCAAGATGGAGGTCAGCCCTCGCATTCCCGCGAAGATAAATGAGGCAAAGTGGCGGCGGGCAGGAGGAAGACAAACTAGGGTTTCCACTTCACTCGTGTTTGTACGATTCTGCCCTTCTGTGTGTATAGCGCAGAAGAATCTTTCTCGTACCCTATTGTAATTTGGTCAGCACCCCTTGGTATCCCCTATAAATATCGGATGGCGAACAGTGTAATGGGTACGTTTTTTTGGGAATAGAGCCACCGTGTCACTGTTCTTTTGCACCTTGGTTGTATCCCTGCTCTTGTCACCTTTGCACTTTCGCTTGGTTCTGACGATTGGCCACCTTCGCCACCCCCTGCACGTGTGCGGAGGTAGGGCAAGTGTGTTACCAACATTATTATTACGGCTGAAGTTCAAATAATATTATTATTACAGCTGAAGTTTAAATAATATTACTTACCGCTGGTTTTAGAACAGTTAGCAATACCTGAATGACGAAATAGTACTACTTGATTTTAAACAATTACTACTATATCAAAATATTCATGGTTACTAATATATCAAAATAATCATAGTTATGAGTGAATTAAAAAGTATTATTACTCAGTTAAACATGAATTCAGACGGTCAAGATGTCGTTTTACTACCGCTGCCTTATTTAAATTATAAAATCTTTGACTTTTTTTATATCAAGTTTGACCACTTATCTTATTCAAAATTTTATGCAAAATATTACTTCTTTTATCGTGATTTTATTTATTACTAAAAATTCTTCAAAAATAATTTAAATTTAACTTTGTTTATATAAAATTTTTGAATAAGACGAACAGTCAAACTTAAAGATAAAAAAGTCAAATGTTTTATAATTTAGGATGAAGGAAGTATCATATAAGCTTTTTTTTAATAGGACATTACCAGAAAAGTTACATGACAACGACGTGGCAAGATAAATAATCTTAAATTTTCATGAAGAAACATTCCACGTAATCACAGCACTCTGTATTCATTGCGCGTATCCATCTATAGTACAAAACAGATAATTGACTTTCTTAATTATAGGCATGCACGGTTTATTGAGAGGAAAATTTGCTCCTTTTGTATCCATTCATAAATCATTGACTTCTTTAATTATAGGCATTTAAGGTTAATAGAGGCATTTACTGTGTCCTCGTCTTCTGGAGGTGTGTTAGACTGCAGTATCAATTGGCAGTAACGTTTACTTTTGGAAGAAACGTTACTACCAATTTTACGGTGGCAGCAGTATCAATTGACAGTAACGTTTACTTTTGGAAGAAACAAGCAAGAAAACAAGTCACTGAGAAAATAGTGCTTTCCCAACTCCCAACGGTGCCGTACTATGCGCCTTCCCAGAAGCTCTAGTTGGTCAGCGCATTAACTGGCCGGTGGTATTTGCTTTTATGGTTCAGTCTATTTGCTTTTACGGTTTAGGAACGATGTTCATGGAAAAATTACGGCTGCAAAAGCTCAAAAGCTGAGTGCCGTCACGGTTGTGGGATCAGTTGACAAATTTATGGTTGCGGAGTCGGAGGTTCACATGGCGCTCTAAATAATATATAGAGCGCAGCGCTTCAAATAGCGCTATCCTATATAACTACTCCCTCTATACCCATATTAGTTGACGTTTAGGACAGCGACACGGTCTTCCAAACACAACTTTGACCTCTTATTTTTATAAAAATATTTATGGAAAAGTGATATATGTATACTTTTATGAAAGTATTCTTCAAGACAAATCTATTTATATAATTTTTATATTTGTAAACTTAGAAACTTAATAGTTATTGATGATTTATATTCCCAATGTTTGACTCTAATCTTTTCTAAAACGTCAACTAATATGGGTATGGAGAGAGTACTATTCAGCACACAACACTCTAAATAATTATTTAGAGCACCGGCAGGACACACCAGCCCAAATCACATACCGCAACAGTAAATATTATTACTAATTATCTTTGAGAATACTAGCCCATAAGAGTAACATGCAATCCCGCAACAATAAAATTTACTAGCAATAGTGTTTTTGTCCCACATACGCAGCAGACCAACCCCACTGTAGCAATTCATGTACTACGGCCGTAAAACTTTCATCCATTTACTTTATTACGTGATATAAATACCTCACCAACTCTAATTATCTTTTATTTCTCACGTTTTCCCTTCGATCCCTTTTGTATGTGAATCAGGGCGGTGCTGGCGGCTCTTCATCATCCCAATAGTCGTCGTGGCCCTTCCTCTACCAATGGTGGCCATGGCGGCCCTTCCTCCCTTGATGGCGACGGGCACCCGCCCCTCGGGCTCTGGATCCATCCACGGCGACGACGGCGGATCCACCAGTTCAAGCGGTGGCTCTTCTCTTTGGATTGTCGCGGCGATGACGGCGGATTCACTCGTGCAGACGGTGGCTCTTCTCATATGGGTGGCGATGGATCTTGTACCACACTGTAGGATCGTCTTATGATCCATGGAGGCGGGGGGCTATTAGTTTCATTTTTCCCGTTGTTTATCTGCCTTTATGTCGTTTGTTTATCTATTCCTTTTGTACTTTGTGTTTCTCCCTGTGTTTATTTGTCTCTTCTCTTCAGATCACACTTCAGATCACAAATGGGAAGTGGGTCGCTGCTTTCTTAAGGTGGCTGACCCATCCGCTTGTGGCATGGAAGCTCGGCTAGGAAGGACGGTGCAACAATCTGGTCGCCCAAGATGGCTGCAAACACGTTCAGGATGCTGCCATGAGAGAGGTGCCGCCATGTGCTGGATTCGCCTTGGTTTTGCAGTTGCTGATTTTGTAGATTTTTTTTATTCTCAAGGATCTAATCCGATGTGTACGTATTACCATGTATCATATGTATTAGGTGATATTGTTAGCCGATTTTGAAATTTACTACTCGAATACATGCTTAGCTGATTTCTGTTCAGTTATTACGGTTTGCAAAAGAATTACTGCTGAGCGTCATTTACATAATTATCTTTTTTGTTTTTATATTTTTTATTTTAGCTAGAACATACACGATCAATAAGAACAAAAAATCAGAGAAGAAGTACTATAAGACTGTTCTAATGTTAGGCTGTATTAAAACGTACTGCCATGTCTCTGGTTTATGGTTCTACTTTGAAATCTTTTTTTTTACAGTTTGATCGAAACAAACGTCGAGAGACCAACTTTCGTTATTACTCTCTCTCTCTCCATTAAAAATCAATTTCTAGAGTTGTCTTCACTACTAGAGAACAGGCCTTTGGACGATCTTTCAATTGAGCTTTAGCCTCGGCAAAAAATTGTGTCCGGGGCTAAAGACCTTTAGTCCCGGTTGGTAACACCAACCGGGGCTAAAGGTGAATCTTTAGTCCCGGTTGGTATTATCAACCCGGACTAAAGGTCCTGAACCTTTAGTCCCGGTTGGTAATACCAACCGGGGCTAAAGAGTACATATCGATCATAACCAATTTGATTTTTCTGATAGGATCTAGAGTCTTAGAGCAAGTACATTGCTACACGTCAGTTATCTCGTACATCGTCTCATGCAGTGCCACGTAGCATTTTTGCTGATGTGGAGGAAAGAGAGAAACAAAAGAGGAAGAGGTCGTTGTTTCACGAAACAACCACCTCATGAGCTAAAATTTAGGACTATGAGACAACTATTTTACCATTGTATAAGTTATTATTGTCATGCAACTCACAATTTATTTTTATTCTATCCATAAATTAAGGAATCATGAGTTGCTACGAGACAACTTAAAAAACAAACTATTGTACATGTCGTCTACTAAGTCGTCTTAAAATTACGTGACACTATATGAGACCACCTACGAGACAAGACCAATGTCTTAAAAAACAAACTATTGTACATGTCGTCTACTATATTAGATTAGATTGATTTGATTCTGATTCTAACTTGGCCAACACGACGGCGTCGTCTTCTCGGAAGACCGCGGCGGTGGCGGTGGCGGCGGCATAGGCCCCCGTGAAGAAACGGCGCATCCTAGACAGCTCCATATGTGCAGATTTCTGGGTCTGAACGAGAGCCCTCCTCGCAAAACTGGAGCGGTGGCAGAGCGGCGTGCTGGATGGTAGAGCGGCGGTGGACCGGGTGCGAGAAGGAGGCAAGGAACGGAAGAAAAAGCGGCGCTACGCGATGGCAAAAGCGGTGGCAGATTTCTCGGTCAGGGACACGCGAAGGTCGAACAGGAGCGAGCGAGCAGGCCGACAGCCGAAGAACACGAGCAGACATGAGCGAGTGGGCCAGCGGTTGGGCCTAAATAGAACGGGCCAGACGAAAAAAATGAGAAAAAATTTTACTCTTTTATTATTAGCTATAGATTCTTGGTTCCTACACATCAATTGTTGCATTCACACCTGCCTTACCTCCGCACTCGTGCAGGGGTGTGGCGAGGGCAATCAACTGTCGGGATCGTACGCGAAAGAGCAAAGTAAGCGAAGATGCTAAGTAGGGAACTGTTATGCTCAGATTCTATTCTCCAAAAAACAACAACCCTATTACACTATTCATCCCTGGGTATTTATAGAGAATGTCAAGGGACACTGACCAAATTACAAAAGGGTACAAGAAAGATTCCCTAGCGCTGTATAGCGGAAGGGCAGGATCGTACAAACACATGCAGTATGGAAACCCTAGCCCGCCTTCCGCCCGTCCGCCGTCACCTGGTCCGTGCGCGCCCTCGCGGAGATGCGAGGGTTAACCTTTGGCACGCGATCCATCGCTTCAAACCGCGAAGCCCGCGTCCGCCTGCCGCCCATTAAGCTTGACGTTTCTTCCGAGGGTGTGCAACACAGCGAGGGTTACATACCGTGTCCTTTACGCCTCCTGCCTGTAAGAAACAGCAAACTCCAGCGAGGGTCGAACCAACATCCGAAGGTTAAATAAGCAGTCGAGCGATACGACGAAAGACTTCAGCTTTTGTGAGAGTATGCAGCTGAGCGAGGGTTTCCTGTGTCAGCCTGCGTGACGTCACTACCGAGGGTTCCTTCCCCCAACAGTAGCCCATCGATGGCTTGGATCTAAAAAAAGATGTTTAGGCCCAAGCAGCGCCTTTGTGTGGAAAACGAAGAGTGCCCCTTGGCAGCGACGCCCGCGGCTGCTTGTGGGCCGGGCCGTGTGTTTTGTTATTATTACTGTGCGTTTCATTTTTTGTGCCACGTTTTCGGGGACCGTGCCGATTTTGTCGGGTTGGGTGGTTGGCCCCTTGGTCTATAAATAGTTAGGGTTGGTGGGTGGTTTGAACTGCGCCATCTCTTTGCCTTAGCCACCTTGCTGCTGTTTTTTCCTTATTGCGAGGGTTCGTTAAGGTTTTCTGCGAAGGTTGGTTGGATTGTGGTATGCGAAGGTTTTGAGCTAGAGAGATGGCTAGGTTGAAACAAACTTCTCATGTTTCATCTCCGTCCGGCACGGGCGAGGGGATAACTTTCGAGTTTGGGCTTAGTCGAGTTTGTGACTCGGATTTTGCCTCGTATATAAGGCGAGGCTGGATTGAGGAGGGAAAAGCGAGGGCCAGCTCTAGAGATACTGTGCCGAAGCCGGAGGCTGACGAGGTTGTTGTCTTTGAAGATTTTTTTTTAGGCTGGTCTCCGATTTCCAACGACTTCGTTCGTAACTTCGGTGCTTCAGCGTTTTAAACTGAAGTTCCATCAGCTGACGCCTTCGTGTTTTACGAAGTTGTCTATTTTCGTGTGGGCTTGTCGCTCTCAAGGCGTTGTTCCGCATGTCGAAGGTTTTGTGCGGACGCACCGCGTCCATATGCAGCCGAGGAAGATAACTGACAGCGAGGGTAGCGTTAGTTTTGGTCAGTTTGTTGTGTACATATTCTGCCATAGGGCTGGTTCAGAACTTCCGGTGCAAGCTCAGAAAAATAAGTGGACGAGTGGATGGCAGGAGCATTGGTTTTACTACAAGCTAGGTGGGGCTGCTGAGCTGAGTGGTGAGCTTGCACCCCTCGCTGATGTGACTGCCGAGGCCTTGATGTCCGGAGAAGCACATGCGGCAGTTGATTGCTTGAGGGTTGTCACTCGTTCTCAGTGTGCTCGCGACTTGGTAGAGGAGTACTGTTGCGCCAAGGTTTGGCCACTCAGCCGGAAGCAAGCTTGGTTCACTGTTGAGGAAGTATCTGCTTATGAGGCGAGGGGTCTGAAGAGACCGTAGCTTGATTTGAACAAGATTTGGGAGAGTACGCTTAAGAAATTTCCTAGTCGGAAAGCTGGTGTCGAAGCTATCCTGAAACGTGTTCAACAAAATGTTGAAATCCTTGTTGGGAAGTTGTCGACCCTAGAGGTTAAGGCCATTCATGGCACTATGGGGAGCAGCGGTCGAGTCAACAGGCTTTTCGATATGCTTGGGATTTCGTACCCTGATTGACCCGCACCTTCGAGCGAGGATGCATCGAAAAGAGGAAGCGCACGTCCGCGGAGGATAAGGGGGTTGTTTCCCGGCCGAAAAGGGGTCGTGGTCGGGGCCGCGGCAGCGCTGGCGGTCGAGCCAAAACACTTGCGACGAAGGTTGCTAAGGCGTCGGGCGCTGCCGGCACTTCCTCTTCCTCGGCCATCGTATCGGTGACGGGTGGCCGAGGTGTTGCTAGGGTCGGCGGGCGTGTACCATGCGTCGGCGGAATTGGATCTTTGATCCAGATATCTGATGACGAAGGTTCATCCAATAATGATGATGAAAAGGAGGAGGATAAAGAGACAAAGAAAGAGGCTGGCACAGAAGATGATTCATCTGATGAAGCTAGTGATACCTCCGGCAGCGAGGGCGACTCGGACGAAGAAGTGTCCATTGGTGATGACCGTGGAAAAGCGATTGTCTCGTCGAGCGCGGACGCTGAAGCTACCTGTAGCATTGATGAGGAGCTGCGGGACCTCGAGCCTGAAAGTCTCGTGCGAGGGTTTGTGCCCGAGTTCGCGGGATCTCACATCTGGGTTGACGGTTTTGAGGTTAGGGGTGAGCTTGAATCGGAAAGAACTCCTGGAAAGAGGCCGTATGGCGAAGCTAGCCGGTCCAGTCTTCCTTATTTTGCCAAGAAGGTTGGAGTTTCGGATCCGGCGACAGAGCTTTTCACGAGCCCAGACCTTCGAGAGTGCCATCTGCAATGTGCTCCGGAGGAAAGGCGCTTCCTTGGCCGAGTGTTTGGCCATGTCTATGTGCCGGAGGCCGAGCTTCGATTGGTCAACCAACCATTGGACGAGCTTCATGATGATATGGATGTTAAGCTAGCTGAGCTGATGCTTCTCAACCGTTCCGCGCGCCGAAGGGCAGGTTTAAACAACGACTATCTAAGCAAACGGTTGGCTGAGGTTGAGAAGGAAAATAAAGACCTTCGGTGAGGTTCGGAGAACAAAGAAAAGGAGCTTTGGAGAAAGTTAGGAAAACCCGAGAGGAAACGCATGAGGTTGTGAGTCGTAACGCTGAGCTGTTAACGGCGTGCCGTGATAAGGACAAAGACTTGGCCTCTACGAAGGGTCGCATAGAAGAGATGACCTCAGAGTTAGCTTCTCGGTCGGAGGCGTGGCATAGGAGCATGGGGAAGATTAAGGACAAAGTTGACATCTGCTTGACAGAAGTCGGCGGCTCTGCCGGAGAGCCACTTCCCGCTGCTAATGCGGAGGCCTTCGAAGGTTGGCTGAGCAACGAGCTTGATGTTTTTAGCTCATTGGTGGGAAATGCAGCCGACTTTGGGGGCTACGCTGGTGCTTTAGCTATGGCCGGTACTCTTCGGCAAGCTGACTGCGAGCACCTCCGCAAGATTAGGAAACCGAGTCACGTTTTCCCGATGGTTGACAAAGTGCGCAGAATGAAGGTAGATGATGCGGAGGTTCGGAATTGTGCGATGCGTTTGCTTCGCAGATTCTGGATCGCTGGAGGAGGCCGTGCACTTGCCTTCGAAGAGGCTGCTGAAGCTACACGTCAGGTTTGAGATTTTGGAATAAATTGCCATTTGTTGGTTTATTTGTGTAAGAGAGTGTTGGTTATTCATCTCTATGTTCCCCCTCTCGCCTTTTGCAGGCTCGGAGAGACGCGATGCCTTCGCCGACTACGGCTGATGATGTTGCTGGATGTTCCAAGGCCGCACCTGCGCACGGCTCCACGGATGATCCTCCGGCTGAAGAGGTTCCCTCAGCCGAGGTGGCCCCTGCCACTACAGTGTCTACTGTAGAGGAGACAACTGAAGTCGAAGCTACTGCTGCTGACCCAGCGATGGCGGAGGCTGCTGCTGCTAGCGAGGCTGCTGCTACCGGCGAGGCTGCGGCAGAGGAACGTGAATATCCCGAGCAGGTGTGAGCTGTCGGGGGCGATTGTAAAAGAGAAAGACTTTTTGTTACTTTTGCGAGGGGAGCGTGTTGATGTAAAACACTAAGAATTTGTCTGTCTGTTTGACGATGCAGTTTTGTGATGGAAGCGTGTTTGAGGTGTTTCATGTGACGCCTGTCACGTTAAACTATCAGGATACTTTTATAACCGGTGAATCATGGGCTTGAGCTAAATTCAAGCACTCTTCGCTATCCTTTGAGCGTTTTTGGTGGTCTAAGGTGCGAAGGTACGATTTGAAGAACGGTCGAGCGAGCTGTTTTTGGCGTGACGCGGACTATACAGATCGGCAAGTTACGCGTTTTTTGTTTGGTTCTTCTTCACAGCCTGTTGTTGAAGATGAAATTGATGAAAAAATGGCTTTGGATTTTTTGTTTGGTCGTAGCAATCTTGATTTGGGTCCGGACGGTTCTCTTGTAATTCCAAAGGTGGAGCCTTCAGAGATTAGTGACGTAGGTCGTAGATATATGTATAGGGCGAGGGTGTTACCCGGGGAGCTGCCTATTGTGCCTGTGGCTCCTTTACTGTGGGGACCCGTTGTCCTGATATAGACGGGGTTTGAAGTTGAAGGCGAGGGTTGTAAAGATGTATTGTTAATTGAGGATGGTTGGGATTCCTTGTAAATTTATACTTTTCAGAAAAAGTATATCATGTTGTGGTGTATTTATAGTTGCGCGAGGGAGTTGTAAACTTGTTTAGTCCAGTTGTGGCTCATTTTTAGCAATTGATAAAGAATGTATTTTTGACTTTCGCTGACCTTATGGCGGAGCTCGCTTTAGCGCTTAATAACTGTGCTTTGGAAAGCGGCGACACCCTCTTTTCTTTTTGCGAGGTTCGCTTAACGTTTATGTGAGCTGTTTTTAGGAAAACAGCGATGCCCCTTTTTCTTTTTGCGAGGCTCGCTTAATGTCTATGTAAGCTGTTTTTAGGAAAACAGCGACGCCCCCTTTCCTTTTTGCGAGGCTCGCTTAATGTTTATGTAAGCTGTTTTTAGGAAAGCAGCGACGCCCCCTTTCCTTTTTGCGGGGCTCGCTTAACGTTTATGTAAGCTATTTTTAGGAAAACAGCGACGCCCCCTTTCCTTTTTGCGAGGCTCGCTTAACGTTTATGTAAGCTATTTTTAGGAAAACGGCGACGCCCCCTTTTCTTTTTGCGAGGCTCGCTTAACGTTTATGTAAGCTGTTTTTAGGAAAATAGTGACGTCCCCTTTTCTTTTTGCGAGGCTCGCTTAATATTTATGTAAGCTGTTTTTAGGAAAACAGCGACGCCCCCTTTCCTTTTTGCGAGGCTCGCTTAATGTTTATGTAAGCTATTTTTAGGAAAGCAGTGACGCCCCCTTTCCTTTTTGCGGGGCTCGCTTAACGTTTATGTATGATGTTTGGAGTGCTTGACTTTTTGGGACTTCACACCTCCCCTTGTATGAGGTGGAGGTGAAGTTTGTTTTGCAAGCCCCTGGCTTTTTGCGAGGCTCGCTTGCGTTTTTTGGACTTCGCGCCTCCCCTTTTCTTAGGTGGAGTTGAATTTTGCTTTGCAAGCCCCTGGCATTTCTGCGAGGGTACTTGCTATTTTTTGGACTTCGCGCCTCCCCTTTTCTTAGGTGGAGGTGAAGTTTGCTTTACAAGCCCCTGTCATTTCTGCGAGGGTACTTGCATTTTTTGGACTTCGCGCCTCCCCTTTTCTTAGGTGGAGATGAAGTTTGCTTTACAAGCCCCTGACATTTCTGTGAGGGTACTTGCATTTTTTTTTTGGACTTCGCGCCTCCCCTTTTCTTAGGTGGAGGTGAACTTTGCTTTACAAGCCTCTGGCATTTATGCGAGGGTACTGGCATTTTTTGACTTCGCGCCTCCCCTTTTCTTAGGTGGAGGTGAAGTTTGCTTTACAAGCCCCTAGCATTTCTGCGAGGGTACTTGCATTTTTTTGGACTTCGCACCTCCCCTATTCTTAGGTGGAGGTGAAGTTTGTTTACAAGCCCCTGGCATTTCTGCGAAGGTACTTGTATTTTTTGGACTTCGCGCCTCCCCTTTTCTTAGGTGGAGGTGAAGTTTGCTTTAGAAGTTTGGTTCGAAAAATTTGGTGTTTCGAAGCAATCTTAATGGGTTCTTATCGATTATAAGCTCTCTTGAAGAAGAGGTGCTTTTATCGAAGTTGAAGGAAAAACAAAAGCATTTTTTGGGGTTTGTTGTTTGTATTAAGGATTTGGATACTGCCTCGTTAAAAAACCTTATGCCCCTTCGTAAGGAAAAAGAGTGTAGCTCCTTTGTTTTGTTACAAGCGTGATGCTAGTACAGACGAAAGACAAAAAACATTTTTCATGCTACGAGAGCTCGCTAAGGCTCCGCTATGGGTAGAATTTGCGAAGGTCATCAACATTCCAAGTATGTGGCAGGTTGTTTCCTTCGCTGTCGGAGAGGTGGTAGGATCCAGGGCGGTTGCATTCTGTTATCAAATATGGTCCTGTCCATTTTGGTGGAAATTTTCCCGCCATGTTGGCGTTTTGTTTCCGAATGAGGACGAGGTCACCCTTCTTCAAGTCTTTTATTCTCACCTTTTTGTCTCTCCATTTTTTGGTTTCTTCTTGATACTTACGAAGGTTGTGCACTGCGTTGCATCTCGTTTCCTCGAGTAAATCTTTATCAAACAGCTGGTTTTGTTCATCTGATTCGAGGGTTGTTCTGAGAGAGCCATATTTCAATTCTTCTGGTAACACAGCTTCTTCCCCAAACAGGAGCTTGAAAGGTGTGAATTTGGTCGCTCTACATTCTGAGGTGTTATGGGACCAGGTGACCGAGGTTAGCTCTTCCGCCCACTTTCCCTTGGGCCTGCCTTGCAGTTTTTTGGATATGGCTTGAAAAATTGTTGCGTTGGCTCTTTCAACTAAGCCATTGGATTGAGGGTGCCAGACTGAGGCGAAGCACAAGACTGTTCCAATTTGTGCGCAGACTTCTTTGAAGACCTCGCTGTCAAACTGAGTGTCGTTGTCGACAGTTAAGTGTTTGGGGACTCCAAACCGACAAACTAGTTGCTGCGAGAAAAAAAATTCACGGCTAGGGAGGTGATGGAAGCGAGCGGTCTAGTTTCAATCCACTTCGTGAAGTATTCCACAGCTACCACTGCATAGCGAAGGTTTCCTGGAGCTGTTGGTAGTGGACCGATGAGGTCCATTGCCCATCTTTGCAAGGGCCATGTTGGGCATATCAGAGTTGTTGGAGCTCCTGGGGCATTTTGCGTTTTTGCCGTTAGTTGGCAACCCTCGCAACGTTTGACGATGTCTTCTGCATCTCGTAGTGCTGTTGGCTAGTAGAAACCATGACGGAAGGCTTTCCCAACTAGCGCCCTTGGGCCGTTGTTTGAACCGCAGATACCTTCGTGAATGAGCTTGAGAATGTCATTTCCTTCAATCTGTGACACACATTTCAGCCATGGCGGGGTTACCGAGGCTTTCAACAGAATGTTGTCCACTATTTTGTACCCTCGAGCTCTTTGTTTTAGTCTGTTTTCTTCCTCTTTGGACTCGGGTTCATGCAGTCCGTTGATATAGGCCATGATGGGTGCTCTCCAGTCTTCGTTCTGGATTGCATTGATCAGCTTGGCATTCTTTTCAGAAGCTTCGAATGTTGATTGAGTTGCTACCTCGTGAAACACGTCAGGCGGCAGCTGTAGTTGTTGTGCTGCTGCTTTAGCTAGGCTGTCTGCCTCGTTGTTTTCTGACCTCGGTATTGCTTTCACCGTTATGCCGAGGAAGAATGATTCTAACCTTCGAACATATTGGAAGTATTTTTGTAGCTCTGGATCTTTAGCTTTGTAATTTTTCTCAATGTGTCCCGCGATGACTTGAGAGTCTATATTAATGACCGCCCTTCGGACTGATAATGATCGAAGCCTTGAGAGTGCTAGTATCACAGCTTCGTATTCTGCGGAATTGTTTGTGCACTTGAAGTCGAGTCTTATTGCGTATCTTAGCTTCGACCCAGATGGCGAAACTAGGATAGCCGAGGCTCCTGCTCTGGCTGCTCCCCAAGCTCCATCGACATACACTGTCCAAAACGGCTCTGATTGGGCTCCGTCACTGCGAGGGTCTGGGGTCCATTCAGCTATGAAATCTGCTAGTGCCTGCGATTTGATCGTTGTTCTTCCCACGAAGGTTATTGTGTAGCTGTTGAGTTCAACTACCCATTTTGCTATTCTGCCGACAGCCTCATTGTTCTTGAAGATGTTCTCGAGGGGGTATGCTGAAGGTACATGGATTTCGTGTGCCTGGAAGTAGTGTTTTAGCTTTCTTGACGCCATGACCACGGCGTATGCTATCTTCTCGAGCTCTGAGTAGTTTCATTTGGGACCCTCGAGAGTTTCTGATACATAGTAGATTGGGGTTTGCCTGGTTCCATTGTTCTCGTGCAACTCTTTAATCAGAACTGCGCTTGCTGCGTGAGGCGAGGCTGCGACATACAGCAGTAGCAAGTCTCCTTTGCTCGGGCTTGTTAGGACGGTCAAGTTGGTGAGATACTTTTTCAAATCCTCAAAGGTTTTCTGCTGCCGAGGTCCCCAATTGAATGGAGTTGTGCTTCTCAATGTTTCTAAGAAAGGTAACCCTCGCTCGACTGACCTGGAGATGAATCTGCTGAGTGCCACTAAGCGGCCTGACAAACGCTGAGCTGATTTTTGGTTGTCGGGGGTTCCATGCTGATGATGGCGTCAATTTTCTCGGGGTTGGCTTCAATTCCCCTTGCAGAGACGATGCAACC
This sequence comes from Coix lacryma-jobi var. lacryma-jobi, assembly GCA_009763385.1. NCBI lineage: Eukaryota > Viridiplantae > Streptophyta > Magnoliopsida > Poales > Poaceae > Coix > Coix lacryma-jobi. Next base: position 47,589,909 of record CM019831.1, read on the forward strand.
AAGCAATTTTCCTTCGCTTACCCCGAAAACACATTTTTTGGGGTTTAGCTTTAATCCGGCAGACCGAAGGTTGTTGAACACTCTCGCCAAGTCTGATACGTGGTTTTCTTTTTGCTCGCTTTGCACGATCAAATCATCGATGTAGGCAGAGATAGCATGTTCATCCTTGAACACTTCAGATTTCATGCGAGCGAAGGTTGATCCCGCGTTTCTCAAGCCTTCAGCCATTCTTCGAAAGCAAAAAGTGCTCGAAGGTGTAATGAAGCTTGTTTTTTCCTCATCTTCTTCATTCATCCAGATCTGGTGGTACCCCAAGAAACAGTCGAGGAGTGAAAGCATTTGGCAACCAGCTGCTCTGTCGACCAAGGTGCTTATGTTTGGCAGAGGAAAGTCATCCTTCGGACAAGCTTTGTTCAGGCACATGAAATCTACACACATTCTCCATTTTTTGTTCTTTTTTTACTAGGACCACGTTTGAGAGCCATGTTGGATATTTGACTGGGCGGATGACACATGCGTCCAAAAGTCTTTTTACCTCTGCCTTTGCTGCCTCTTTCCTTTCTGCTGACATTTTGTGAAGCTTTTGCTTAACTGGGCGATAGCCTGGTTTGATGTTTAGGCTGTGCTCTATCAAAGTTCTGTTTACCCATTTTAGGTCCTCTGCAGACCAAGCGAAGGTGTCGGAGTTTTCCTTGAGGAAACAGACGAGGTTGTTTTCTGACTGGCAGTCTAAGTTGGCTGAGATTAACACTTTTCTTTCGCAATTGCCTTCAAAGAGTTGGAATTGTTTAGTTTCTTCTTTGGGTGATGCTTTCACTCGGTCGGTGCATACCTCGCCTTCGGTGTTGAGGTTTGTTGTTCGAGGCTTTGACAAATTGTGGACATTGCGTTGCCCCGGTGCTACTGTTCCCTCAGCTGCCCTTGCAATGTCTTGATCTCCATATACTGCAACGACCCCCTTTGGAGCAAGAAGCTTCATGCAGAGGTATGCAGGATGGATGACGGCATTGAATGAATTGGTGACCCCTCGGCCGAATATTGCATTGTAAGGATAGAACATGTCAACCACGTCGAAGGTTATGTGCTCGGTTCTGCAGTTCACCTGGTCACCGAAGGTCACGGGCAGAGATATTTTTCCGACAGCTCTTACTTGTTGACCACCGAAACCGTATAGCGGGTTGTCAGCGGGTTGCAAGAGGTTTCTGTCAAGTTTCATGTTGTCGAAGGTTGTGGCGAACAAGATGTCTGCAGAGCTTCCTGTATCGACTAGAATTTTGGTGACTGTCCACCCTGCTAGATTAGTTTCGATCACCATTGCGTCAGTGTGAGGGTATTCCCTTAACCTCATGTCACTAGAATCGAAGGTTATCGGGATGTGAGACCATCGACCAAACTTGTGCGGCCCTTCGATGGCTACATGGTGTACTCTTCTGGCGTGTTCTTTTCTTTGCCTCTTGTTGTCGTGATCTTCGTTGGAGCCTCCGGTGATGGCCAGTATAACACCGAAGGTTGATGTTGGGTTGTTGATTGTTGTTTGGGCTTGGGCTTCGGATTTGACAGGTTGGGGGGCTAGCAACGCTGGTATTGGTGGTGGGGGGGGGTAGAGTATTGTTCACTTGTTGGTTGGTTTGTGTTTGGGTTTGAGGGGTTGTTGGGTATGTGACGGTATATGGTACGTTTTGGCGTTGGGGGATGGTGGATGGCTGATAAGAGGCTTGGTTGTAGTGTGGGTGATGTGTGTAGAAAGGTTGGTGCGAAGGTAGGCCGTAGTTTATGGGGGTGTAGTGGTATGGAGGATTTGGTGGGTTGAAGTTTGGTTTCTTGGTGTGATTGATGGTTCGGTTTTCTGCCGATGCAGCTCTTTTGGATTCCTGGTACTCTTTTCCCTTGGCGAAGCACTCGCATTGTTTGGTGGTGTGCCCCTTGCCAGGACCACAAAAATGGCAATACATTTTGGCCAGGTCCCTCTGTTGGTTTCTTTGGTCACGCGGAGGTGGGAATCCTTGTGGATTTTGGTTTCCCGAAGGTTGAGTGCCCCTTCTCTAATCTTCGAGTGGATTTGCCTTGTTGATCGCGCCAATATTGCTTTGATCTTGGCGAGGGTTGTTCTCTCTTGTTTGGGGCCTCAACTTTGGTTTTTGCTGCGACCTTCGAGTGTCGGACTTTGCCCGGAAGTCGATGTCCACTCTACAGTATCTTTCCATTGTATCATGAAGCTCTTCGATTGTGTTTGCTGGTTTCCTGGCAAACTTTGAGGAACATGGGCCTGGACGCAGGCCGCTGACTGCAGCGAGGATCACGGCCTCGTCGGATATCCCCAGAGTTCTTGCTCTAATCTGGATGAACCTTCGCCAGTATTCTTGTAGCGGTTCGCGCTCTTCTTGTTTGCAGTTGAACAGCTCAATGGGGTTTGAAGGGGCTGATGTGATGCCCTTGAAGTTTGTTCAAAGTCTGTCTCTGAGGATGGCCCAGGAATCTATAGTTCCGGGGCGAAGGATGATGTACCAAGTCTGCGCAATGTCACGAAGGATGATTACGAAAGATTTCGCCATTGTTGATTCGTCTCCTCCTGCTGCGGGGACTGCCGCTTCATAGCTCATTATGAATTGGCGAGGGTCAGTGAGTCCGTCATAGCAGGGCAGATTTTGTGGATTGTAGCATGGTGGCTAGGGTTGGGTTTGTAGTATCTGGGAGAGTGGTGATCTTGGGTCGTAGGGCATCTGGTGTTGTTGAGCCCTTCGCTAAATGCGAAGGTTTGGCTCTCGCTCTTCTGGGTAAAGCTGGCAAAAATTTGGTGGTGGTGGGGGTGGTGGTGGCTGACGAGCGTTGCCCTGTCCCTACCCAACATTTTCCTCTTGAAGTGGCGGCATTTGCCTGTCATTCCAGTCCTCGGTTTCGGCCTCAGCTGCTACGAGGGACTCCTCCATTCGGCGAAGCTGCTCTCTTGCTTCATCCGCCTTTTGCCTGATAAGGCATAGCCGGTTGTGCCTTTCAAGCTGGTCCAGACGCCTCTTCTTCTCCTGCAACTCAGCTTGAAGTCTCTATAAGGCCTCGAGGCCCAACTCCTCCTCGTCTCCTTCCCCATCTCCTCCGGAAGTGTGCGGGTGTGGCTGTGATACCAGCCGAGTGTGAGGGCCCGGGACCTCCGTCCCTGGAGCAACTTCCTCTGTTTCCGAGGGTTTTCATTCTCTTCTACAGGCTGGACCATCATCGTGGCCTCTCTGGTCACGCGAGGGTCCCTGGTTGAGGACGCTCTTCTGTTCCCTGCCATTACAAACTTCTGGTCCCCACAGACGGCGCCAAACTGTTGGATTCACACCTGCCTTACCTCCGCACTCGTGCAGGGGTGTGGCGAGGGCAATCAACTGTCGGGATCGTACGCGAAAGCGCAAAGTAAGCGAAGATGCTAAGTAGGGAACTGTTATGCTCAGATTCTATTCTCCAAAAAACAACAACCCCATTACACTGTTCATTCCTTGGTATTTATAGGGAATGCCAAGGGACACTGACCAAATTACAAAAGGGTACAAGAAAGATTCCCTAGCGCTGTATAGCGGAAGGGCAGGATCGTACGAACACATGCAGTATGGAAACCCTAGCCCGCCTTCCGCGCGTCCGCCGCCAAGTGGTCCGTGCGCGCCCTCGCAGAGATGCGAGGGTTAACCTTTGGCACTCGAACCATTGCTTCAAACCACGAAGCCCGCGTCCGCCTACCACCCATTAAGCTTGACGTTTCTTCCGAGGGTGTGCAACACAGCTAGGGTTACATACCGTGTCCTTTACGCCTCCTACCTGTAAGAAACAACAAACTCCAGCGAGGGTCGAACCAACATCCGAAGGTTAGATAAGCAGCCGAGCGATACGACGAAAGACTTAAGCTTTTGTGAGAGTATGCAGCTGAGCGAGGGTTTCTTGTGTCAGCCTGCGTGACATCACTGTCGAGGGTTCCTTCCCCCAACACCAATAAATGGTGTGCCAATGTGAGAATAAAAGGAGAGAAACGTCTGCTTTCCTAGCAACTCATTACTGCTACACACCAATAAATTCTCTCTCTCCTTTTCTCTCATTAATTCTCGAGAGAATTTCTTATTTGGCCTTGGTTGAAACTCAGAGACGGAACCAGGGGGCTAGCAGGGGCCGTGCCCCCCCCATGAACAGTGAATTTTTTAATATGTATAAAAAATTCAACTATATAGATAAAAAATATAAATTCACTATTTTTTAATGGTAATAGTATGTTTTTCGTTAAAAATATTAAATATACATGTAAAAATGTTGAAAATCTATTGAGACATTTATATTTATCTTGTTTATGAGGTATAATCGTATTGTTCGGCCCCCCCCTTAATCAAAAGTTCTGGTTCCGTCTCTGTTGAAACTTGTCTTTCTTCCTTGACCCTAAAACAAATTTTCTTACCTATTCGGCCTCGCTTGAACTTTTGATTACTAATCTGGCCCCATCATTATATTTTGCGACCAACACCATTAAATAGTATGTTAAATGACCAATTTACCCCTGAGAAATTATAGGGAACCAGGTAGCAAACCAATATTATCACCAGCGAGAAGGTGACAATATCTGCATGTGTTTTTTTCTTTCCGTTCCATGTCCAGTCACCATGATTTTTTATTTTCTTTTATCCGTTATTTCCATAATGTCTGTGTTTTCATGTTTCCCTTGTGTATGCACGAGCGTCCATATTCCTTTTTTCCTTTTCATTCTACCCGTCGTTTCCTATTCCTTTTTCCTTTTTATTTTCTAGATTAGAGTATCTACCGCCATTTATAAATATAAAAAGTAAGTGGTAAATTGAATCACTGATTGTTTAATAAAAATATTTTGACCGCTAAGTCTTCAATGTAGGTTTAATAGAAAATAAAAATTATAATTATTAGAACATATATCAGCTAATGGCCTAACGAATTAAACTGTAAACTGAAATCTTGAAGAGTCTATTATTAATCTATTCAAAAAATCTACCTTTAAATTGTATGAGGAACCAAAGTGCTCAAAATTATTCACATATTCTACTTGGGTGTCCTTTTGTTTCTCATAGTGTCTCAAGGGTAAAATGGTTATTCCATGTATTACTTAGTGATGTTAGAGACAATATTAGATGGTAGGGTCAGATTGGTAAACAAAAGTTCAAACAAGGTCGAATAGGTAAGAAAATTTGTTTCAGGGCCAAGAATGAAAGGCAAGTTTCAACCAGGGCCAAATAAGAAATTTTCTCTTAATTCTCTCTCATCTATTTAGATTCCAGATGCAAGCTTTGACCTCCACCATATTCTTCTTTGTCTCCGGCGATGGTGGCTCCTCCCTACAAACAGCAGGAATGGATGGGCTCCTTGACACACCGGCGATGGGATCCCCCAAATCGGCTGCATCGGCAGCAGAATCCTCGTGATGGCAGCAACCCTATGGTGGAGGATTATTGGAGCCTCAAGGTAGCGTGGTCTTCTCCGGCAAGCATGGATAGGCGTCCGTGGTGGCTTCTTTTGGCATGACCTCCAGCTTGCACAGTCGTGAGTGATTCCCCATCTAATTTTTCAGATTACTTTTTCTTTTATTCTGTTACACTAATTTTGCTCCTTCGTTCAACTTATAAGTTCTTTCTCAAGATCTACTTTACTCTGTTATGGTCGAATGATCAAGTTACTAATGACCAGAATCCATTGTGGTTCTGCAAGACAAGGAAGCATGGAGTCTAGCCATAGCAACGATGATTTTGAGATTTTCTCTACAAATTTTATTTTGATTTTCTTGTGTAGATTCATTGGGGAGCAAATTCTTGTGCCAGCTTGCCACCTCTATTTTTATTCTGAAGAGGGCGCGTAAGCTCTATCCCTGCATGTTTGCAGATTCAAAATTTGATCTGTCATTTTGTTGAAATAAGCCCTGAGTTGTAACTTTCTCGTTTTCTGCTAATTGATAGGAGTAGATCATGGCATGTTTCAGGGAGTTGGGATGGCAGCTCTCAATCACGAACATTGCCTAGTTTACGTTTGTTCTGTTTCCTAAAACAGACTTGTAATCTCCTTTACATAGATTATCAATCAAAGGAAAATGTTGTAGCTTACAACACCAAAAATTGCTCCCGTGTTCCATCGTTATCGGATTTCTAACAATTGGTATCGGAGCCCGGTTCGCCGCAGCCATGTCTTCCAAGTCCCCGATCAAGCCGGAAGACGGTAATGTCAACGGCGAGAAGAAGGCCTAACCGTCTCGGTCGCCGTGCCGTCGCCGCGGCCGCTCACCAGGCCGTGGTTCACGCAACCGCTCTGGATCACGCGTCGTCGAGCGCGTCATCGAGCGATCATCCGCAAACGTTGCATGGCCGATGCTCACACGGACGAATTATCCAGAGTGGGCTCTTGTGATGGAGGTGAACTTCCAGACCCTTCGGGTCTGGGATGCCGTCGACCTCGGGATCGAAGAAGACCCCGAAGAAGACGAGTACCAGCAAGATCGCCAGGCCATGGCGGGTCTTCTGCGCTCGGTCCCCTCCGAGATGTGGGGCACTCTCGGCCGCAAGCGAACCGTCAAGGAGGCATGGGACGCCGTCAAGGTGCTCCGGATCGGCGACGAGCGAGAGCGCGATGCAAGCGCGCAGCAGCTTCACCGCGAGTTTGGCGCGCTCATCCTCAAGGAGGGCGAGTCCGTCTCTGACTTCGGCATCCGCATCACGTCGCTCGCCACCAACCTCCGTGTTCTCGGTGATGACGTCACGGATGCCGAGGTAGTGAAAAAGTTGTTGCAGGTCGTCCCGGATCGGCTTTCCCAGGCCGCGGTCTCCCTCGAGATGTTCCTCGATCTGAACAAGGTATCGATCAAGGAAGTCGTCGGGAGGCTGCGCGTGTTCGAGGAGCGCGGCAAGCCGAAGGAGGTCACGGACGCAATCGGGCGCCTCATGCTCTATGAGGAAGACTGGGAAGCCCGGCGGAAAGCACGTCACGAGCAGGAGAGCTCGGGCGGCGGAGCGGGATCCAGCAGCCGTGGCAAGCCACGGGGACGCGGACGCGGGCGCGGTGGATCTGGATCCGGGCAGCGTGACGGTCGTGATGGCCAAACCGCGAGTTCCGGCAACTCTGGTGGTGGACGGCCGCCGCGCGGTGACCGCTGCGACAACTGCGGGAAGATGGGCCATTGGGCCAAGGACTGCCGCGGCAAGAAGAAAAAGGCCACGACCCATGTGGCCCAAGCCGAGGAGGAAGAGGAACGGGCCCTGATGTACATCTCCGCTGAGCCCGAGGTACTCGCGTCGCCCTCATCCATTCCCCATTCCACGTCGCCGCCACCACATGCCGTCGATCTGCAAACGCAAGTCCATCTCGTCGAGCAGAAGGTCCGCCTCCACCTCGGTGATGAAGGGAAGGAGGACGCGGGGCCCCGACGCTGGGTTCTCGACACCGGCGCCACCAACCATATGTCGGGTTCCTGCGACGTCTTCGCCGAGCTGGACAAGGGCGTCACCGGCACCGTCCGATTCGGCGACGGGTCGGTGGTCGACATCGAAGGGAAGGGGACCATCCTCTTTGCCTGCAAGAACGGCGAGCACCGCCGGCTACAAGGCGTCTACTACATCCCGCGGCTGACCACCAACATTGTCAGCCTCGGGCAGATGGATGAGGATGGCTTCAAGGTCGACATCGAGGCAGGGATCCTGTGCCTCTTCGACCTGCAGCGGCGTCTTCTCGCCAAGGTGCACCGCTCCCCAAGCCGGCTCTACTACCTCAACATGACCATCGCCGCCCCGGTGTGCCTCACAGCGCGAGTCGGTGACGTGGCTTGGCGATGGCACGAGAGGTACGGGCACCTCAATTTCAAGGCGTTGCGGAAGCTGAGCCGCGGTGAGATGGTAAAGGGGCTGCCGGCGATCGACCACATCGAGCAAGTCTGCGAAGACTGCGTTCTCGCCAAGCAGAAAAGAGCGTTGTTCCCGCAGGCTGCCAAGTACCGGGAGAAGGAGGAGCTCGAGTTGGTCCACGGTGACCTCTGCGGGCCCATCACACCATCGACATCGGCCGGGAATGCCTACTTCTTGCTGCTGGTAGATGACATGAGCAGGTACATGTGGCTCACCCTGTTGTGCTCCAAGGCAGATGCACCGGCGGCCATCATGACGTTCCAGGCCAAGGTGGAACGGGAGACTGGCAAGAAGCTCAAGGTCCTCCGGACCGACAACGGAGGAGAGTTCACCTCGGTGCAGTTCGGAGAGTACTGTGCCGGCGAGGGGATTCTTCGCCAACACTCTGCGCCGTATACTTCACAACAGAATGGCGTCGTGGAGAGGAGAAACCAGATGGTCGTGAACATGGCGCGAAGTATCCTGCGTGCACGGAGCATGCCAAGCTTCTTCTAGGGAGAGGCGGTGCACACTGCAGTGTACCTCCTCAACCGGTCGCCAACGGCCACCCTCGACAGCCTCACAGCGTACCAGGCGTGGTACGGAAAGAAGCCACCCGTGCACTTCCTGAGAGTGTTTGGGTGCATCGCCTACATCAAGCACATCCGACCGCACCCGTCCAAGCTCGAGGATCGTGGCCAGAAGGTAGTCTTCATCGGCTACGAGGAGGGAACAAAGGCATACCGCTTCTACGACCCTGCCATGGAGCGTGTCCGGGTCGCACGCGACGTCATGTTCGACGAGAACGCGCGCTGGGACTGGGAGAGCGCCGCCCCAGGTGGTAGTTCTGTGCCGTTCACCATCGAGGAGGAGTACGAGCTGCGCCGTCAAGAACTGACACCCTCGACGCTGCCCATGCCCGGCACACCGCCGCGCACTGGGAGCCCGATGCCACCAGCTTCTGGAACGGGCTCGCCTGCTGCAGCTTCGACATCAAGGGAGGCGCCTTCGCCTTCAACTGCCGTGCCGAACACCACCAAGGTGCCGCAGGTGGAATTCGCGACGCCGCTGAGCGTTGACCCGAACCTCGACGCAGACGACGACGAGGACCTGGAGCACCGGTACAGGATGCTCGAGAACGTCCTTGGCACCAACACCGTGCCTGGGCGGGCTCACCGCGACATCGAGGAAGCAGAGCTGCACAATGTCAGCGTGGAGGAGCCCAAGTCCTTCAAGGATGCCGACGGCGATCCAAACTAGAACGCGGCAATGGAGGAGGAGCTCAAGTCCATCCGCGACAACAACACATGGACGCTGGCTGATCTCCCTCGAAACCAGCACGCCATCGGGCTCAAGTAGGTGTACAAGGTGAAGCGTGACGAGAACGGCGCGATCGTCAAGTACAAGGCGCGTCTCGTGGCGAAGGGGTATGTGCAGCGCCCCGGCATCGACTTTGAAGAGGTATTTGCCCCCGTCGCACGTCTGGAATCTGTGCGCCTACTCTTCGCCATTGCTGCGCACTTCGGCTGGGGCGTCCAGCATATGGACGTCAAATCGGCGTTTCTGAACGGCGAACTCCAAGAAGAGGTATACGTTCAGCAGCCTCCTGGCTTCATCAACAGCAAGAACAAGCACAAGGTGCTTCGCCTCCGCAAGGCTCTGTACGGGCTCCATCAAGCTCCGCGGGCCTGGAACCAGAAGCTCGACACCTCACTGCTCGGCCTCGGCTTCAAGCGCTGTATCGACGAGCACGGTATGTACATCCGTGGAAACGGTGCAGGGCGTCTGATCGTAGGCATCTACGTTGATGATTTGATCATCACCGGAGGCGATGCGGGAGCTGTCAACAAGTTCAAGGCTCAAATGATGAGCACCTTCCGCATGAGCGACCTCGGGTTACTTTCCTACTACCTCGGTCTGGAAGTGTCGCAAGGAGCAGCCGGGATCACGCGCCGACAGACTGCGTACGCGGCCAAGATCCTCGAGAGGGCATACATGGCCGGCTGTAACGCCAGTGCTACGCCCATGGAGCCCAAGTTGAAGCTGCACAAGGAGGGAACCACGCCGAGCGTCGACGCCACGGAGTACCGCAGCGTCATCGATAGCCTCAGGTACCTGTGCAACTCCAGACCTGACTTGGCATATTCTGTTGGCTATCTCAGCCGGTTCATGGAAGCACCACACCAAGAGCACTTCGTTGCGGTGAAGCGTGTCCTTCGGTACGTGGCTGGAACACAGCAGTGGGGGCTGCACTATCACCCAGGCAAGAAGAACGCCGGCATTCCCAAACTGCTGGGCTACTCAGATAGCGATTTGGCAGGCGATGTGAATGACCGGAAGAGCACCAGTGGGCTGATCTTCTTCCTGGCGGAAGGACCGATTGCTTGGCAGTCGGCAAAACAGAGGGTGGTTGCTCTGTCTTCATGCGAAGCTGAGTACATCGCCGCTGCAGGAGCTGCGTGTGAGGCAGTCTGGCTGGCACGGCTGCTGGCTGAGCTCGTTGGAGGAGCAGTCCTCGCACCCAAGCTCAAGGTGGACAACAAGTCTGCCATTGCCTTGATGAAGAATCCTATGCACCATGACCGGAGTAAACATATTGATGTAAAATTCCATTTCATCCGGGAATGCTGTGACAGGAAGCTGATCGACGTCGAGTTCATTGGCACTGAGTTTCAGCTGGGCGACATCCTGACGAAGGCGCTTGGTCGAAGCAAGTTTCAAGAGCTCCGTGATGGGATCGGCATGAAGAAGTTAGAGTAGTTGCTCAAGGCTTAGGAGGAGAATGTTGAAATAAGCCCTGAGTTGTAACTTTCTCGTTTTCTACTAATTGATAGGAGTAGATCATGGCATGTTTCAGGGAGTTAGGATGACAGCTCTCAATCACGAACATCGCCTAGTTTACGTTTGTTCTGTTTCCTAAAATAGACTTGTAATCTCCTTTATATAGATTATCAATCAAAGGAAAACGCTGTAGCTTACAGCACCAAAAATTGCTCCCGTGTTCCATCCTTATCAGATTTCTAACACATTTCTCTGAAATCTTTGGATGTAAAGATGTTGTGTATAAATTGTGATCTTCGTATCCTGTACCGGCCATTTTCAATGTTCTAGTCTAATCAATCCCTACAGTAAGAAACCAGAATCATAAAGAATAGTTTGCTAAACTGTCGTTTATTCTGGAAATAGAAATCGATGAGTTACTACTACCAACCCATCTCTGAGTTTTGTTCAAATTGCTACGTTGATTATTACCCAGAAGTTCCGTTGTCTACTGAATTTTATGGAATAAATACTCTTAAATTTTTATAATTAGTTTATGAAGAACTATTCCACATAATTCCTTTCGTACCAATGAAAATAATTCATTAATTTTTAATTATAGACATTTATGACTAATTAAGAAAAATCAAATAATTAACTTCCTTATGTATAGACATTTATGATTAATTGAGGAGAAAAATCTACTCCTTGCGGATCCATCCATACTTAGAAATAAATAAATAAATAAATTCCTTAATTAGAGGCATGGACATTTACGTACCCAAAATTCCTTAATTAGAAAAATCAAATAATTAACTTCCTTAACTTAGACCTTGTTTAGGTCCCACCCAAAAAAAAATTCATTCATCACATTAAATGTTTGGACACACGCATGTATTATTACTCTTTTAATCATGGTATGGAGACATCAGGAGTAATTAAAAAAATACAAATTAACAAAACTCTAAGAAGTATTATTACTCTTTTAATCTCCTCCTGTAGTCCTATTAGCACTGCTAATATTATTACTCTTTTAATCATGCATCATCATGGTACGGAGACATCATGATTAATTAAAATAAAATAAACTAACAAATAAGCAAATAAAAAATTCAATGCACGACATAGAACTGCTGAACTGATGTGATGTGCCCTCCATTGGGTGTCGGTAGTTTACAACCTTTTACGGTTAGTGTTCTTCTGCAGTGCAAGAGAAAAGACCCGCAACTAATTAAATTTGACGGTCATGAAGTAGAACTTTTACGGTTATTATAGCAGTTGCTATGTTATCTTTGACTACCAGGCTGCTCTGTGTTGAATATTACGTTTGCATGGTATTGTTCTACTACCAGAATGCCTGGTGCGATCGAACGACTGAAGTTAAAAATATAGTTATGGTCGTGGAAAGAGAAAATATGGTTGCATGATTGCTGAGAGATGTCTGACACGTGCTGCAGACCACTGTCAGATGCCTCTAGACATTTACGGTTGCGGGAGCGTGTAACTTTAGACATTTACGGTTGCGGGAGCGTGTAACTTTAGACATTTACGGTTGCGGGAGCGTGTACCTTTAGACATTTACGGATGCGGGAGTATGTCTTTTACCGTTGCGGAATAAGTTGAGTTTCGTTGGTTGGTTGGCTGATACACGTGATGCTCTAAATAGTATTTAGAGCGTTACGCTCCTAATAGCGGGGTCCTATATATCCATGTGTGTGTGCGCGCGTGCTAGGACAACACCACAGAAGAAATCATAACCAAAGCAAGCAATCGACAACGCCACAGAAGCAATCAGAACCAAAGTAGAAGCAATCGTCAACGCCACCGAAGAAACCAAAGGAAACACGGTGAGTGAATCTTGGAAACACAATAATCCTTTGACAACTAGTACTAGAATAGAGATGCTATCATGGAGATGGTTGGGAGAGGAAAAGCTCACTGGATCTTGGAACGAGGCTGGCAAGTCACGGATCAGTGGTGGAGCCGGCGCAGTCAGATCGACGATCGGCGGATGAAGAGCTGCACGAGCAGATGCACGGAGCAGAGTAGGGAGGAAGATGCGGTCGTCTGTAGCCCCAAGATCTACAAGAAACAAATGAGGATAGGATCAGGAAACCCTAGAGACACTGCAGGGAGACGGAGATGCTGCGCACGGTGATGGTGACAGAGAAGTCGAGGCGAAGGCGGAGGAGAAGGCGTTTGCCAGGGTGATAGCGACGGAAAAGTAGAGGCGAGGGCGTAGGAGTGGTGGCGGAGGAGAGACCGAGACGAGTCGGGGAATGTCGCCCGGTGTCACGAGGCCAGGCGGGTTTCCCTGTGAAAACCCGACTCCCCTCGGGCTGAGAGACCTAGGTGACGGGCTTCCAAATTAGCCCATGTCACGGTCCGTGGAAAATCGCCGCGGGAGTTTCTTCCACGGGAAAAGCCGCGGTTCCCGACGAGGTTACTTGCTTCCAAAGTAGCCTGTAGGAGTCGCAGCAGCCCTGGGCTAGCATCTCGTGCATCCCTTTCACAACAGTAGTGGAAAATGGCTTCTTCATGGACAACACCTCTTCTGGCTTACGGTTGAGAGACTTAGGGAAAGCTATGTTGGAGCACACAACGTTTAGAACTTGTTGTCACAGTGATGGCATCTATGGTTGGTGCTTACTATGATGGCGTATTGTAGCTGCTTGATGACGCGGGGTGCCGTGAAAGCCCGCAACAGAGTTTGGGTCAATAGGGAGGTGCAGGAAGGCACATACCAAAGGAGAGGAGGGTGTTGTAATGGCAGCAGTTGTAGCCTGCAGGTGGAGAATCAGCGAGTTAGCCGTGTCAATATCTTGTGCACACCAGCAGAATTTGGGTCCAGCATGCTCACTGCCATGTAATCGACCATCTCTAACTTCCATCAACATGGCCAACCCACTCCACTGACCTGCCAGGTGTGTGTATGGTCTTGGTATCATCCTTGTGTCCTCCTCATCTGTCGGGCACTAGTCAGCTACCCTGTAGTGGTGTCAAAGCATGATTACCCGGCTGATGCGGAAGGTGGCCCACTCGAGAGGTCCTACAAGATGGCAAGAAAGAAGACTAGTGTAGGCAGCCTTAGACATATTATGTCATACTAGATCAATTTGGACCATGCTAGCGTGCACCCGACTAGACCATGTTGGAGACTCAAACCAGTCTGTTCTCTGCATTTTGAAGTTCAGTGTTGTATATTGCATCGCGAAATTGAAATCTTGTTCTAGAGATCTAGCATGTCCAATTCCTTGTTAGTGGGGATTCTTAAGACACTATAGAGCATGTCTAGCTGGATGGTTGAAGTTACATTGTGGGGTAGACAAACCCTAGGTCATGGTGAAGGTTTCTAGGTGTTGGTGACATTATGAAGCAAGAAATGGTGCTTAGCTTGATTGGAGCTTACCAAAGGTTGCAAGATGATGAGTGTGGAGCTCTCCAATGCAGTGCAATAGCTGGATCTAGCCTTTGGGAATTTGAGCTCCTCTTCTTGCTTGATCTTCTCCTCCTAGCTCCAATGTGGTGGGGAAGAGAGGGTTCCTCTCTCTTCATTGGCGAATCCAAAATCAGCTCACGAGGGGGGCTAAATACATAGAGAGCCAAATTTGGACCGAAATTCTCCTTGTATTTTTTGCCAACGAGAGATTCTTAGTAGATTTTGAGGTGATTTGGACTGAATTTTTCTAGTCTGTACGAGATTTTGGACTATTTTGAAGACTAATTTGATCTAAAATCTCATGTGTATTTTTGGGCCGGGGGGGGGGGGGGTTTGTAGCCCCCCGGCCTCCTTGGATCCGCCAATGTCTCTCTTCTATCGTCCACCCCTTGTTGATAGCATCATCTAGATGCAATCCATGGAGTTCTTCAACTACCCCGGTGGCCTTCAATCCTCCCTTTTCCTCCTCCCTTCCTCCTTCTTGCTTGAGAGCGTGTGAGAGAGGAGAGAGAGAGAGATCGTAGAAAGGGTGAGAGTAAGATGAGTGTGTTGCTGATGGTGCTATGAATTGGGTGTGCCACGAGCTAGACAAGTGTGCTTACAGGTGGGACCAAGGGAAACCAGTAGTTGACACCTATGTATTTTTGCATGGGACGAATTGATGGACAATCTGTCGCTTCCAATAGACACTCCATTGCACAAAGTGCTCTGACAGTCCACTGTTGTGATAAAGTAATAGCAGACCCTCTGTCATTAAGGACGAACATGTACTTCGCCAAAACGTGCAGTGTGCATGTTTTGTTCAGTTTCTTCACAACTTGATATGCAAATTAAATTTCAAATACATAATTAAAATGCTCATGATGATGATGAATTTCATCATGTCATGACTGCTGGGTCATGACAAGTACAAACATATAGATGAGCATACACACTACCGGACATGGTCGCTTTGCCGAGTTCCACAGGCACTCGGCAAAGCTCCTTTTGCTCTCGGCAAAGCCTTTGCCGAGTGCTGAGATGGCTCTCGGCATAGAAAAGCCCTCGGCAAAGAAAAAAATAAAAAAACCCCGAAAAAATAAAGAAAATTTTTTATTTAATTGGAGGAGGGGTCCACTGGGCAGCGCCCACTTGTTGCCCTCGAAATCGCAAATTCTACTATTTTTCACGCAATTTTCTCTCGCGCAGTCAGCAGGATTCGAACTCACGACCTCTCGTTCGCGCGGAGCCTCCTCTACCACTGCACTACACACTCATATACGTTTCATCTCCGTTTCGATTACCCATATATTATACTAAACCATGTGTAACTTGCTTATTTAAGGCCCTAAACGAATTCAAATAAAAAAGTTATCAACTACAAAGTTTTCTCACTTTTCAAGACCTACAATTTTTATTTTGGTAGTTTTTCCATCCGAGGTCGTTTATAAAAATTTGAATTTCAAATTTGACAATTTGAAACGTAGTTTTCGTTGACAAGATGATTTCAAATCAAAAAGTTGTCAACACCAAAGTTTCATAACTTTTCGAGATCTATAACTTTTATTTTGGCCATTTCTCCATCTAAGGTATTTTAAAAAATTCGAATTTTAAAATTTTCAAATTCGAACGTAGTTTTGCATAACTAGATGACTTCAAATTAAAAAGTTATCAACTACAAACTTTCATAACTTGTCAAGATCTACAAAGTTTATTTTGGTTGTTTACCCATTTATACATCCAAAATTGTGGTTATCATATTATTCACAAATATTATATATCACTCTTGTAGTTTCGTAAACTAACGGAGAGAGATGTAAGATTTATGAACAAATTTATTTTAAATTTGTCAAATGAAGAAATGACTAAAATAAAAATTATTCATCTTGATAAGTGAAACAACTTTTTAATTGAAAGTTTTTTTATTTGGATTAATTTACTGCTTCAAAATATGATTTGAAAATTAGCTTTGCCGAGTGTAAAAAAACCTCTCGGCAAAGAGCTCTTTGCCGAGAGCCAATAAAAAAACGCTCGGCAAAGAATTTCTTTGCCGAGAGCAAGAAAAAACACTCGGCAAAGAAATTCTTTGCCGAGAGCCAAAAAAACACTCGGCAAAGAATTTCTTTGCCGAGTGTTTTTTTTTGCTCTCGGCAAAGAATTTCTTTGCCGAGCGTTTTTCTTTTGCCGAGAGTTTTTTATTCGGCCCTCGGCAAAGAGCTCTTTGCCGAGTGCCCGAAAAAAAACTCTCGGCAAAGAGTGCGGCGCTCGGCAAAGTGAGTTTTTCCGGTAGTGACACTACGGCTGCACAACACTTAGAGAACGTAACACACACTAAATTCTAATCTAAATGCTGAGATTGTTGCAGGAAAATATATTCACACCTCTGTAGCAGGTACAAGCCCAGTGAAACCAAGCATATCTGGCGATCAGCTGATGTTAGCAGCTCCAGATCTCTTGCACGGCATCAGCCGGTTGTGCGAACCCCTCCATGAGAAGGGACAGCGCGATGGCCCTGTACGCCTGCTGCGTGAGGTGGATGCCGTCCCAACTCACGCGGCGCGCCGGGTCCGCACATGTGCTCGTGCCCGGCGCGCCGCACATCAAGTTCATATTGAAGTTGTATGTGCGGCCCGCGCCGCAGCACGCCTGGAGAAGCGCGCCCTGGTCGAACCCTGAAATGCATGCCATCCATCGATCATGCATGGACTCGTGTGTGTGTGTCATATCATTCATCAGTCATCTGATCGATCTAAACTAGCATTAGATCGAGTTCCAGAGGATGGTTCGTTTATTTGCTAGGTGTAATGTACCTAGGAGCGAAGCATGGTCGAGCAGGTGCATGAAGGCGCCGTAGTAGTCCGCGTACACAATGGTGACGTCGGTGTTGGCCTTTCTCAGGTCGTCGATGGCCGCCAGGAGCTGCTCGTTGTGGTGCTGAGCGAAGGCGTTGTAGCTCTTGAGGCAGCCCCGATCATCGAGGTCGCCGGCGCCGGACACGGAGAAGAGGGCGAGGTAGCTTGGGGAGCACCCGATCGGGAAGTTCCCTGGGATGATGATCTGGGTCGCTCCGAGCTCAATCACTTCCTGCAGGTTTATTAATGAACAATGAGTTGAAATTATTACCATCTACATATCATGCATATATATATATATATATATATAATATAACTACATTAATTAATTTCAGGTCGATCAGGTGGCCGGATTTATCTGCTCAACTAAATCTGGTGGATTTTGGGAAACACCCCCTGCTGGGTTTGAAGGAAGAAATGTAGCTTAACTAAACACTGCTAATCCGTCACCAACCGACCTACTCTGGACTAACATACCTACTATTAGTAATAAGAGTCTAATAATTTTTTGTAACAAAAAAAGGCAAGTGTCAATGTGTCATGTGTTGTTTTCTAGCATCCTAAATTTTGTTGCACGGATTTTACTAAAAGAGGCAGTAAACCTAGAATGTAAATGTAACTCATGTGTAAAGCACTTGCAGCTTCACTGTAAACAATATATTGCTGCAATAACAAAACCAAAAAAGAAAAAAAATATTCCTTGAGTTTCACAAATCCCAACATAATGATGCTTCATACTTCTTTCACCGTAAAAAAAGCACAAATCTCAATATAAATCTAAGCATTAAAATTCATGTGTTGGAACCCTTTAAAAAACACTCAAAGCTAAATCTCACATGAGTTTTTTAATGGGAATTCAACACATGAACTTCATTGTATTCTTCTATGCGTTGAGTATATATGGTATATGGAGAATTCAAGTGTTTTGTAGCCACCCAATACATGAAGGTTTGCTTACACCTTTAGTTAGTCACATCAAATTTGCATTTTTAAGTAAATGTGGAGTAACAAAAATTAAGGTGCTAGAAGCTTCCATAACACAAGATTTTTATTTTTGGGATAAAGTTAGCTCCAATATATATATGAAGCATACATCTTAAAATTTTACGGCTAAAAATATTAGGTACTGGAAGTACTGGACCAAAACTTCTGTAGTGATGACAGATCAAAGGATTTTTCATACGATGTAGAATGAGTTCGGACAAGATCGATTATGGGGGTGTTTGGTTCCACCCCACTAAACTTTAGTCACTAAATTTTAGTCACTTTTAGTGGCTAAAATGTCAAACACCCCCACTAAAAGAGACTAAACATGCTTTTTAGTCCCATTTAGTGGGGTGATTGGCATTTTAGCCACAAGACTAAAAAGCATGTTTAGTCTCTTTTAGTGGGGGTTTGACATTTTAGCCACTAAAAGTGACTAAAATTTAGTGACTAAAGTTTAGTGGGGTGGAACCAAACACCCCCTTAGATAATATCTGGTATTTTTGCAATAGTAAGGGGGTGTTTGGTTCCATCCCACTAAACTTTAGTCACTTTTAGTGGCTAAAATATCAAACATCCCCACTAAAAGGGACTAAAAAACACGTTTAGTCTCTTTTAGTGGAGTGTTTGGCATTTTAGTCACTAAAAGTGACTAAAGTTTAATGACTAAAGTTTAGGATGTAACGAAACACCCCCTAAGAAGAGATCGAGCTGATTATTTTGCTGACGCACCTTGGTGGCGTCCATTATGGCGTTTATGACCTGTGGCACGTAGGCCTTCATGGCCTGGATCGACCTCGTGCCCTGTAAGAAGCCGTAGTTGTAGTCGTTCCCTCCAATCTCGCCGACCAAGAACAGCGCTCCGGCGAGCTTCTTGGCGCAATCTAATCAGGCTCAAATTTTGCATATATATATATTTATATATACATTATTATTTGCTATAGGACTGAGATCTGATATTTTCCATATCATATGGCAATTCATAACATAAGAATACCTTCTTGCGAGGGGCAGGTGGCGTTGAGGTGCGCCTTGAACCAGTCGAGCTGGGAGCTGAGCGGCACGCTCGCCGGCGGAGCCATGACGCCGCTCAGCAGCAGGGCGGACCGGTCGAGCGCCGTGGCGCCGGCCACCGCGAAGTTGACGCCGCTGGCGAAGTCGGCTCCCTTGTCCAGGTACGGGCTCACCAGCGACAGGTTCAGCGCCATCGCTGTGTTGTTTACCCTCATCACAGTGTCAGTGTCACGATCACCATTTCCGGTGAAGTACAGGTACACCAGCAGTGCACCGGTGAGGAGAGAAGAGAAGAACGTAGGTATGTACGACATACCAATGTAGTCGATGAGGAGGAGGCCGTCAGAGCACCGGCCGGTGGGTTTTCGGAGGGTCTGGCCGTACGGATAGCTGCCGATGGAGGCGAAGAAGCCAACAGGGCCCTCGCGCAGGAGGTTGCCCGTGTCCGCGATGGAGTCGCCGAAGCTGTAGATGGCGTCCACGGAGCACGCGGCCGCCGCCGGCTCCACGAGCCCTGCTAGGAGGAGCAGCAGCATGCTCACCGAAGAAAGGAACTTGTAGTACAAGAGGCCCCCGCCATTACAAGCTGCAGCAGACGCCGTGGCCATGGTCGCCTCTTGCTTGGTACCTATTCGATCGAGCTTCCTACTATAGCTAGCACCCGGTGCGACAATTTGCTGGACGCAGTTGTATTCACAGGCAGGGCGATATGTACGTGGATCAACTGAGGCGCTGCTGGGCAATTTCCATTTGGTTGGGAAAATGTTGCAGCTAGTAGCTCGATCTGGTCATGGATGTAAGTAGCTTGTTTGCAGGCTTCAGTTAAGAAATGGTGTATGGGTGATGAGCTCTGCAGACTGGATTGGTGGGGTGGATTACTGATCTGGACAGCCGGTGGGACCATGAAAGCTAGCTTGTTGGTGAGCATTTGGTCAACCTAACGAACAACCCATGGACGATGTGCACATGTGTCGCGCCCTATTTTCCTAGCTCAACCTTCACGCTCGTTCAAATATATATATATGTATACACCCAAACAATTTTGTGCCGTTCAACGTATTGTACAAACGTACCCCATAAAACATAATTTACACAAAATTGCAAATGACATGATTTACACAAAAATGTAGGCTTCTAAACTATTTGCACGTTGAGCTAGGAAACCGCCACATAAATGTCCAACTGGGCCCATGCCTGGGGGCTGGGGCCACTCTTTAAATCAACTTTCAGAAGCATTTCACGTAATAAAATTAATCCTAGAAACACTAGTAGACAGAGGTACTATAGTGGCGGGTGACAAGCTATTTCTAGTGACGTCTTTTCGAACCGCCTGTCCTAGAGGCCAGTTAATATAAATAGCACTACATACGGTTTGATGAGAACCGTAGCTCAGCTGGTTGGGTTCCTGGTGGTGAAACCTGACCATCCGGGTTCAAAGTCCTCGACTTGACACGGGTGTTCGTATTTTTCTGGATTTATTCTAGGATTTAACGACGTTATTCGACGTGCCCATCGACAGCGAGGCGTCTGTGGTGACTTCGTCAATCTCGAGATTTACCGGTTCAACTCGGTTCTTCGGAGGTGCTCACAAGGGTAGGGTGTGCGTGCGTGCGTTCATAGTAGGGGTAGGATGAACATGTGCTCGTGTTTGTGAGCGTCTGCGTCTATAACTGAGTCTCGTAAAAAAAATTCAGAAAAATACAAATTAATCTGAAAAATAGCAAAATATTTTTTTAATCGGGGAGAGGCCATAACTTTTTTGGCAGGGAGAGGCCCCAACTGGTTAGCCACGACAAGTCATGCAATTTTTTGTGCGAAGTACACGCGCTACATGACCATAGAGGTTCGAAAGCACGAACTCACTCTCGCGCGGAGCTCTCTCTACCACTGCACCTCATACTCGCTTATGTCTATATTCCATTTCGGTTCCTCACATATTATCCAAAACCGATGTTAAATTGAATATTTGAGGGTCTAAAAGAATTCAAATGAAAAACTGGTGAACTGTAAAGTTTTATAACTTTTCGAGATCTACAACTTTCATTTAGAATATTTCTCCATCCGAGGCTTTTTTGAAAATTTTGAATTTCAGATTTCAAACTTTAGAGGTAATTATCCTCAACTAGATGTTTTCAAATGAGAAAGTTTTCAGCTATAAAGTTTCATAACTTTTCGAGATCTACAATTTTTATGTAGAGTATTTCTCCATTTAAAGTCATTTGAAAAATTCAAATTTTAAAACTCGGTTGTTTCTTAAGAAAACCGACACTAGAAATAGATTTCTAGTGGCGGTAGCCTAAAAAAAACCGACACTAGAAATGATGCATTTCCCGTGGTGGTTTTGTTAAGAAAACAAAATTTATTTCTAGTGGTGGTTCTTGATTTGGGTCCACCGTTTGATTTTCACTAGCGTCCATTGATCAAAACCGCCTGTAAAAATAAATCTATAGTGCTAAGAGAAATCATTTGTGTACTAGTGAAATTTACACATTTTCGGGAGTGGTTGGCATAAAGGAACCTCTAGAAATATTATTATGCCAATTTCTCTTGAAAATAAGTAAAATTCTATAGGAGAAAATGATTCGTAGCTCAAAAAATTTATAACTTTTCCAAATGAAGTCAGATGAAGATATTTCATATAAAATTACAGATTTCAGTGAGATCTAAAATTTTACCACCTTTTAATTTGAGATTATTTAAGGAACCAAATATTTGTTAAGTTCTTACATTTTTAACATTCAAATTTTTTGATTTTTTAAACCTTGGATGAAGACGTACACGCTGCAGAGCTCGGTGAGATTTAAAATTTCGGTAGTTGACAATTTTACAATCTGATATTGCTTATTAGTTGCCTAAGTATTTAGAAAAAGATTTTTGGAAGTTACTACAAAAGGATAGCATTCACTACTAAAATAGTGGAGTTCTCCTAGGGCACTAGAACATTATTAGCATCGGTCCTAGAACATGGGAATCCTCACTGGGAGGCATTTGGAATGGAAAAGCTCATACTAAATATTGAATGCTAAATACTAGGAGAACTCCACGTCACTAGGAGAAGCTGCATATTCTGGTTGTGATTCTTAAGACCGTTGGTGACACCATGGGTTGACCTATCAGCTCTTCAATCTGAATCATATTATACTTTAAATTGTGCAAAGTAAGCAATCTTTGGTCATGATAAAATTTCAGATTTCACACTAGAGGTGAACTCCTTTGCACATAGATCAAAATGCACAGATGATTCCTTGAAAGCACCATGGCCTATGTTGGTACTGAGTACAGTCACTACTCGAGGACAGGGATCACCGGCGGTTCAAACCTCCCTTTCACTAGCGGATTTTGAACCGCCACAACCAAAGCGACAGTGAAGGGGATCTTCCATTACTAGCGGTTATTTCGAACCGCCAGTGATCCAAAACTTCAATAACGGTTTGTATCATAAACCACCAATGTTGATATAACCAACACTAGCCGTTCATATCACCAACCGCCAGTGTTGGCAAAGTTAACACTGACGGTTTATGATACAAACCGCTAGTGTTTCAAACAAATCACTAGCAGTTCGAAATAAACTGGCAGTGATCTGCCAAATTCTGAATAGTATTGATTTTTATTATTTTTGTTTGTTTTTTATTTGCCACATTGCTAGATACGATATCATAGATATGAAACCCTAAATGCATCGAGATTACAATTACATCGAAATTGTTCTAATTAAAGTATTACAATCCATATAGAATCCTATTAAAACAAATATCACAAATGTTACATTGAATGTGTAGAACTTAAAGACGAGAATTACAGTAGCCTATCCATATGCTCTCGACCATATTGAGCCTTGAACTTCTTGGTCTTAGCGACTGAGAATGATCCTTCCTTACTCAATACTTCTTCACATAAGAATTTTGCTAGGTCCCCACTCAGTCCATTAATCTCGAAGTTCAACAACTTGTTGTGGCCTAACTTCTTGCGCTGTAAGTAAGAAGATGTTAAATTGCATTAATTGAGGACGAAATAGTGGATTCTTTTGTTTAGTGCGAAGCATACATACCATTTGATCTCCAATGGAAGTGTTGGAGCTCATCAGGACGTACATTGCCCACATTACATAGAAGCCACAATGATTGTTCCCTGCCGGCTGGTCTAGGGACATCAGCTCCGAACGATGAACCATGAAAAGTCGGTTCTTGTGCCCGTCCAACTCCGCCTTGATACTACGTCAAATTATAGGGTATAAAAGGCCTAAAATGTGTTATGTCAATTCAATAATCTGATGATAATGGGATCACTTACTCATTCAACAAGCTGACTAGGGGATCGATCTGCGAAAGCGGCTTCTTCTTCGAGTCCCACACCTCTATGCGATCTTCTCCAAATATGACATCTACGAGTACGAAATGATGCCTGCAATCACAAAATCCTTGTTAATTAATAATAAACTTTATAAAATCAGAGTCAAAGAAATAAGTTATGAGACATACTCGCAGTTGTAGGCTAGGAGTGCGTTTGTTTTTCCCTTTTGTAACATCGTTCGGATCTCCCCCTTCAAAACACTTTCCAAATGTGTCACGTCACCTGTGCAGGTTTTCTCGTTAACAAAGACGGGGTCAAAGAAGGCTACACCATACTCCTTCATTTTTAAGAAACCTCTTGCGATGTACCTGCATAATCATGACATATGTTAAAATGTAGAAGACATAGTTTACTAAAGTACCATTTCATCAATATTTGTTAAATAACTTACAGAGTCCATATCATCAGTATTTGTGTATCGAGCACGCGCGTTTGGTACAACTGAAACAAGCATTCATACTCCACATGGTGTATAGTTTCCTCAGCATGAAGAAAGACATACCCAGTGGGGATAAGCACTTCGAAGCCATCATACCCCCCATGACTATCAGAAACATAATAATCATGCAGATCCCGCATATATGATGTCAAATGAGGGTAATCCTCGTCTGGGACCAAGTGGTGGCCTAACCGGAATTTGTATGCTAATGGTGCTATCTCAAATTCTAACCGTTGGCACTTCAAATATATGCCTTCAGCAGTATCCATGGCTATGTTCATCCTTTCAGACATATCCTGTATCTCAAGCATCTCTATAGTGGCTATTTCTCTTTCATTTATTTCCATTTCTAGTTTCTTAGATTGCATATCGTATTCGGTGTCTAGCATCCATCTAGGGTACGAGGCGATTCGTTTATGGAAGGCTTTAAGCTTTTCAATGGGAATATTGTACTTTATCTTCTCTGGCATCAACCCCGTAATGCTCCCGTCTACCGACTTCTTCTTTTTATCTGTTTTGGGAAGATTATCTACCGACTCTGATGACCTTTTCTGCGAGGATGGCCCTGATCTTCGATTTGAACGACGCATTTTTTTGGGACTTGGATGGGGAGGAAGTGGAGTAGCACTTTTTTCTTTTCTCGAGGGTGGTGGAGGTGGAGGTCGAGACCTTTCTCTTGTATGGGTCGATAGAGGTGGAGGTAGAGGTGGAGACCTTTCTCTTATATGGGTCGATAGAGGTGGAGGTGGAGGTGGAGATGGAAACCTTTCTTTTGTATGGTTCAATGAACATAGAGGTGGAGATGGAGGCAGCTGATCTCTAGGTGGAGTTCCTGCCCTATGAGGTGATGATCCCTCATCGTCCTCATCATCCGAAGACGCCTGCGAATCAAGCTTAATGAAGCGTTTTCGCCAAGCCACAAGAGTGCCCTTGTTTTGAACAAGACGCGGTCTCTCCGCCTCTACAGGGCAATCAATGTGTATCTTGTTGTACTTCTTGTCCAAGATCGAATCAATGCTAACCCTGGCATACCCCGATGGAATTGGGTTCCCATGAACCTCACTGTTTCCTCGTGGAAAGGCCTGTCCTGTTGCCACCTTGTCAGTGGTCCATTGCTGGCGGATGTACAGCTTGACATTAACGGGTTCAATTATGTCGTCCAATGGATGAGGTGCATGTGCCTCTTCTTCGTCTACGACGAATGGGGTTGACCCACAGCTACTGTGACCCTCCGGCACTGGACTTGGCAGAACAGGGACTTCTGGTGGTGCGGTTCCAATGCTTTGTATAACTTGAGTTACTCGTTCTTGAACTCGTGCTACCAAACGTGCTTCCACTCGTGCTTCCATTTCGTTCAAGCGTCGTTCAAACTCTTCTTCTCTTCGAGCTATAGCCCTCGATCGGCTACGATACTCTACATCCTTCTCACTTTCAGGAACCCTCCACAGGTTAGTCTCTTTCCCATTCCACCTTCTATACTTCAAAGGGATGTACTCCCTTACAAGTACCCCGATGATACTCTTGTATGGGCCCAATGAATCAACCGGTTCTATCGGCTCCCCTACTTGGTCAAACTCGAAGATGTGATAGTGCTTAGTATCACTTGAAAGCTTTGTGTGCCCACGCTTGGTCTTGGTAGTATCCGATCTAGTTGCAGCATCCGGATTAACCTGCTAGAGAAACCAAAATATACTCAGACCAGTATTAGCGTGTGTATGTGGCTACAGAGTTATTTTTGCCCAAAGTTACCTCGTCCTCTTGATCTAGTTGTAGACAAGAGCTAGGGCTCCATGCTTCCGTGTTGTCACCTTCGCCATTGTTATCTACACCTTCTGTTAGATTTTGCGGTTGTTCTGCCCTACCCGCTTCGTTCTGTTGCCTATCGATTCGTCGACGGGTAAACTGGCGATGACGAGTCATGACTGTGGGCATCCATAAATTACTCAATTAAAATAGCATAAATTGCAAAGTCGATTAGATAACGTGACCACAACTTTCTACAGAGGCCAAATAATATAATATTAAAGGTCAAAAAGTAAGACTTCAGACTTCAGAGTAATATAATATTACCGGTTTATGTTGCACAATGCTTTATTTTCTTTTCACTAATGAATAATTGAACATACATAATCCTTCATTTGTTATTTTATCACTATATATTCAGAGGAAAATTGGATCCATAGCACTAAAAGATCCTAACTTTAGAAAAATACCATCAAAAGATTCAACTTTAGAGAAATAGCATTGAAAAGTTACTCCGTTGTCGATTTCTACTGTTCTATTAACTTGCCATTCAGTCCAACCTGCACTGTGTCATCGACGACGACCGTCATCAACATGAGCGCCACCGTGTGCTCACCATGACACTTACTGGAGCTTCACTGAAATCCAGTTCTATGCTCAGGGAGGAAGAAATTGGAGATTATGGATGGCATGGCAAGCAGCAGCTCAGGATGGCGCACGCAGCAAGCATAGTGTGGTGAAAGAGAGGGGAGCAGCTCAGTTGACCATGGGCCGCGGCCGTGAACTGCAAAGGCCAGACTGAACGCGAGCAGCGACAGTGCCGACCACTGATGGCTGTGGCTTTGGTCATAGCAGCCTTCTGCGAGTCCGGCCTGCGTTCTTTTTTTCTTACGCGAGCGAGTTAGCAAATTAACAGCAAGTTCACAGAATGCTAGAAATCAACAACGGAGCAACCTTTCAATGCTATTTTTCTATAGTTCAATCTTTTGATGGTATTTTTCCAAAGTCAGGATCTTTTGATGGTATGGATCCAATTTTCCCTATATTCAGGCATCACGAGGATTCAGAAGTGCTGCAAGCTATGATAAACAAAATCCCATCGATATGATGGCAAAAAAACATATGTACAAGCTATGATTAGATGCTTCAAAATGCCCGGTTGCTACAAGCTATGATTAAATGCCCGGTTGCTGAAGCATCTAAAAAACTCCCATCGATATTGTAAGGGTGCAGGGGGTCATCACAGCACCGGCTAATTCAGAGCAGCCAGATTCATGGGATTGGGCCCCCTGCTCTGAATTATCTATGGCTGCTCTGAATTTGGCAAATGTATTGATGGGATTGGGCCCCCTGCTCTGAATTATCTAGAGTTTGTTACGATTGTTGAGTCGACAAATATTCAGTTTCAGTACAAGCTCTGAATTTGGAGTATTCAGTTTCATTTAAGGTTGCAGGGGGTCCAAACAAGCTAGCTGCAGGGGTCAACAAATATTTAAATTTCAATTTCCAAAATAGCTAAGTCATGTATTTGAGCACAAATTTCTATCTCTGCAACCAACCATCAATTCAACCTATTGTACAAAGCATGTATGAACCATTCCTACATGAAAAATTAAGATAAAAATAAAAAAACAGTTTGCTCTTGCCTAAGTTGGCATTTAGCCGAACACCTAGGGGGCAGGGGTCTGAGGTGCTCATGGTGAAAGTGGACGTAGCCGCAGTCCGCGCACTCCAAGTGCCCTCGGTGACACGACCGACGTACAGGGTCGCAGATATGCTGTCGTCGTCGAAGAGGACCTCGTGGTGGACGCGGGCGAGGTGGTCGTCGGCGTCGAGTGGAGGAGGGCGGCGACCGTAGCCTCGGGTGCAGCAGGGGCGGCAGCGTCGCGTGCGGCTCGGTGGAGGCAGGGGCGGTGGCGTCGCGCGCAGCTCGGTCGAGGCAGGGGCGGCGGTGTCTTCTCGCGGACGCCCAAGGTGGCGGAGAACAGCCGGCAGAGGTAGTGGTCGGCGTCGTTGGGGGCAGGGGTGGGTCGGGGGAGGGAGGGAGTCCGCCGCACACGCCTCGGATGCAGCTGCAATGGCGGCGGGGCGCGCTCGGTGGTGGCAGGAGACGACGTCGATGGCTTGGCGACGGCGGAGAGCAGCTTTGGAGCGACCGATTCGGAGCGAACCAAATAGGGGCGGCGGCCGCGCTCCTGGGCAGGACATCAGTGGCGGTTCTGAAGCCAAAACCGCCAGTGATTGTTGACCGGTGTTATATATGTTCGAATCCCACAAATTATTGATACCTTCACTTATTCCAGCTGGTTGGTGCCCTTTCTCTCTATAAACAGGGAGGAACTGGGTTCACAACCTGCGCTGCCATCTTGGGGCATTTTTTTTTCCTTATCTATCCCTAATACTAAAAAGCCCGTGTCCGTTATTTTGTTTACGTCGGATTTTCATGTGCTCCTTAATTAACTTCCATTTTATTTTATTTTATATATAATAAATGTAGTATTTAATATAAGCTACAATAAAATTAAGATAAAATTTATTAAAAAATGAATGGACTCAAAATTAAGCTGTCAAGACTGCTGCACTTGTTATTTATTTTTAACATAAATTTATATTATGGGTATAGTGGGAGTACTTATTATTTATTTTTAACATAAATTTATATTATTATTATCACGATCATCATAACATGAATTATAAATAGATAAAACGTAGTTATGTACCATTCATAATATTGTTTTGCATGAATGTTGAATAGTTTTTTAATCTCGTTGCAACACACGGGTATATTTACTAGCCCATATAATAAAGATTTAAATTAGCCACTGTTTACAAAAAAAATCTATACAGAGCCTGCACTCCCTTCTTGATAATTGATATAATAAAGATATACATAATAAAATTCTATACAGAGCCCGCATTTCTTGGTTCAAAAAAATCAAACTTAGATATAATAAAATTCTATACAGAGCCCGCACTTTTTATTATACAGAGCCCGTGCTCCCTTCTTGGTTCAAAAATTCTTTATAGAGCCCACACTTCTTATTATAATAAAGATATAATAAAGATTTAAATTAGCCATTGTTATACTAGTTTTTTAGAAATTGATAATAATTCATAGTGAAATTCAAACAAGTGGTGTGCCAAAACAAGCCCAAATGGATACATAATAAAATTTAATATTATAGATAGTTACATAAAATTCAAAGTTTAATTAAAACACAAATTTTTTATAATCAATCTCCGTAAAGATTACATATAGTTAATAATAGTGTAACTATTTATGGTGTAGGTACAATGGTCGCCTCATCGTGATCACGTCGTACATAAGCAGGTTCGTTGCTCTCTTCAAGGATAGGTAAGGTTACGTTCGCCCTGAATGGAGGCATTTCCTGATAACCACTGTAGTCTTCTTCATCCTCTGTGACTCCCTGGATACCAACGATCTTCCTTTTCCTTTCCATGACTACTTTTAGCTTTCCTTTTGTCTTAATATCGTTGGCATAGAAAATTTGTGAGACATCTTTTGCGAGGACAAAAGGGTCATCTCTGTATGCAGTTTTTATGACATCAACGGTAGTGAACCCTTCACTATCTATGTTAACTACCTCAAGCCGGACCCATTGGCAGCTGTTGACACAAAAGTCTGGTCGAGAGCGCCAACACACTCGAACACGGTCCTTAGAGGCCGTGCATAGCAAGGTCTTGACCTCCTGGACCTTCAAAAGGTGGCGGTGCCGAATCTGGGTGAGAACGACTTCAGACGTGCTAGTCAATTTGACCTGTAATTGACAAGGAGAAGAAAAAACAGTGTCAAATTATAGAACCTGCCGATTTGGTGCCAGACAGTTTCAAATTGTGCGGCTCTGATATAGCCATTTGTTTATAGGATATTGATTACAAAGTCAACTCCCAAAAGATTGCATGAAAGCATTGATAAAGATATAAAGCAAAACGGCTATGATATATGTAAAGGAACATTCAGAACGAAAAACAGCCGATAAGCTTAGACATATAAAGGAAGTAAAGATCTATGTATACGTTTAAACGGTGTAAAACTAACAGATCGACTAATTGCATAGGCAGTTCTATTCGTTAACAGCGGAGTGTTTCCATGCAGCCATAATAACAAATAGATCGATAAAATAGCTTAAACATCAACAGTGGGGTGTCTCCATACAACCATAATGATGACTAAGCTAGATCACGTCTAATGCAATGAGCAGATCTATTATTTTTAAGCCACTTAAAAGTACACATTATGAAGGAAGCATAACTGGATCGACTATTTTAGCCGATACAGGGTCCATGAAGCACGAACAAGATCTATCCATTACAACCATGGTTTGGTTTAAGATCAAACAAATCTAATCTATCATATATATGAGTGAGGTTCAGAAATACAGCTGTAATAAACATGTTGGATCAGGTCTATCTTCTCTTAGATCAAAACATGATTTTATTGGATATCTCGAACGCACAACATGTAGCAATCAAGATTGACAAAATAGTCGATGAGAGGCTTAGATCAGCTATTTTCCTTGGTGTAAGCGTATAAAGCCTTCGGGTAGCCAAATTTAAACCGCGTTTGAGCTTTAAGCTACTTTGTCAATCTTGATTGGACAAGAAATTATTAAATCTAAAGAACAAACTAAAACATAAACAACATCGATAACTTAATGAATCTATTAGCTTGCCAAAGCCAATAGAGCCGATAACTAGTCAAGATCGACTAAAGTAAGAGATTGATCAGAGTCAAGACAGTCTTACAAAAGGCGAACTTAGACCGATAACTAGTCATGTTAAAGCTAAACAAGAGTTTGGTCGATGTCAAATACAACCTTATTGAACGATAACACGAGCCATTGGTGAAACTTACAAGCAAACCGGAGGTCGGTCAAGCCGATGCAGTCCTGCCTGGTTGAAGGTTCCGCCGAGTTCTACTTTACTCCTACTCCTAGGGTTTGGCCGGTGGCCGATGTGTTGATTGATTGTGTGTCTTTTACAAAATCGGGTTTCTAGCTCTTTATAACCCGGTAGACTCCAGTTCTAACACGACTAGGATACATAAAAATAAAACAAAAGATGACCCGGACTCAAGCTCTTCGGTCGAACCCAACAGTTCTTCAAAGTCTGCCACGTCTGGTCCACATGAACGTTTGGTTGTGTTCGGGTTCAAACAGGTCTCTTCTATTTTTCTGGCCAATTCCTCATTAACAAATAAGCCGTTTGTGCCTGCAAAATAATAATCCTTTTTGGTCTAAAATCTGTTGTAAACACATGCCCCCAATTTTGGGATGAAATTTATTTCATTCCGAAATTTGAGTCCTTTTCTTTTTTCTTCTTCGGCACTTCAAATGGCTCGAAGATTTTTTTACCAAACAGTATCTTGACGATTAATGTGAAATGGTTGCTCTCCCTTCGAAAACCGTGTCATGATTTAACATCCCACTCGAGTACTCTGCGCACACTGTACGAAACAACATCTTCTCCCCTTTGAAGACTCAATTTTCTTAATATAAATTCCAACTCCACCTTCATCTTCCATCACACTCAGAACGCTTCCATCGCCACTCTCGCCTTCTATCCAAAAGAAAACTCTCTTTCTCATCCAAAGACCTCTCTTTTCTTCCTCTGATGGCAGATAACAACCGCGATAAGCGTCCAGCAGAGGAAGAAGTAAACTCCTACCATCGTCCTCAGCATCGCGCCAGGTGTGCTTTTTCTTACATCAGTCGATCTCGATACTTCATCATCGGCTTTTCAGATACGATTTGATCCTTTTTTTAACTTCTTTATTCAGGGTTGACGCAGGTCCTTCCAATGCCGCCGCTGCTTTGGGACCTCCTCTCGAGATGGAATCGGTTTCCGGAAACCCTTCTCCTGATAGCTCAGAGTCGACGGCCGCTTGCCATTACCGTCAAATGACAGAAATGCGGAATCTTCATTCCGAAGCCACCATCAGGAACTGCTTGCTCGTGGACCACATCGCCCAGCTCCAGAAGGCGTTGGAAGATGCAGAGGCGAAAGCCTCTCAGGCGGCTCAGCAATGTGCTGAATCCGATGCACGCGTCGCTAGTAGTTCCTTTGATTGAAGAACTCTTTTCTTTTAAAAACTCTTATCTTCAGTTTCATAATGTATTATTTAGCATGCCTTGTAGACTTGACCGTACGTCTGGAGGCCCTTCAAGAGGCAGGAAATGAAGCGGTCGCTTCCGTGAATGCCACCAACGATAGCGTTGCTGAGAGGGTAAACAATATCCCCGGAAGGGTGCATGAGGTTGCCCTCCATGGTGTCCGCCATGGAGCCGCCATGGTACTTGGAGCTGCCCAGGTCTACACCGGCCAAGACTTAGGTGGCCTCGAGATCACTCCAGAGATAAGTCACGCAATGGAAGCGAACTTTGATGGCGTCGATGGAGTAGCCAGGGAGATAGCAGAGTCCACCTCCTCTGTATTCATAGTAGACAAAGTCTTCGAGTAGTTTATTAGGATCAAACTACTGTATAAGAAATCTACTTGTGAATATAATAAAGTTTCTATTCCTCTATGATCTCTCTGTGATAAGACCCATTGAGGTCTTTAAATTCAGAAGTCCTCCAATTCATATTTTTGTGCTAAAGGCGATGCCTCACTTGCATCGGCTATTTACTTTACTGCTAAAGGTGATACTATACATATCAGCTATATTTCCTTTTTAGCCTGAAGGCAATATAGTTATATCGGCTATCAACCAAATTGATCAATCATAGCAGATCCACCCAAATACTAGGATAATATTTCTTAAAATATTTTCCATTAACTGCTCTGAAATATTCGACACACTCTAAAGTTTCATAGAAATAAGCATTGCCAGGAGCACATCTGGTAATCCGATAGGGTCCTTCCCAATTTGGTGACCATTTACCGTATTTGCTATCCTTAGTTCCAACAGGTAAAATGACTTTCCAAACCAAGTCTCCTTCATTAAACTTTTTCTCTCTGACCTTTTGATCATAATATTTAGCAATTCTTAGTTTCTGGGCTCTAATATTCTCAAGAGCTTTTAGCCGATGAAAATTTAAATCATCAAGGTTATCCATCATGAGCTGCTTATATTCATCGACTTTCAAATTGTTCTGCTGTGATATTCTTCTGGACCCAATATTGATTTCCCAAGGTAATACAACCTCATGACCGTAAACCAACTCATAAGGTGAACATTTAGTTGCACAATGACAAGCCATTCGATAGGACCACAAGGTTTTAATGAGTATCGAATGCCACTTCTTCGGATGCTCCTTGACCTTCTTCTTAATAATTTTGATCAAAATCTGGTTAGAAGCTTCGGCCTGTCCATTAGCTTGGGCGTAATATGGAGATGAGTTGATCAACTTGAAGCCTGTGTTAGCAGCAAAATCCTCAAACTCGTTTGATGTAAACATCTTTCCCTGGTCCATAGTAATGGTTTGAGGAACACCAAATCTATAGATGATATGCTCTTTGATAAACTCAATCATGGTAGCCGATGAAGCCTCCTTTAAAGGAATAGCTTCAACCCATTTGGTGAAATAATCTGTTGCCACCAACACAAATTTGTTCCCCTTGCTAGATGCTAGGAATATTTGGCCAATTAGGTGATGAGGACATCCTCCATTATTACCCGCTGACAAAGACGCAACAAAGATGAGCCAAGAGGCCCAGTTGCAGTCGGCGGTGACCGTGTGAGCCTCTGAATAATCCTACCTTGCTTATCTTGGGAGGAGGAAGCCACCTTAAAAGGGAGAGCCACCCTTCCCCTATCAGACTAGTCTTTTAGGGAGATTGGGCTTTCCTCAGAGTGGGTGTACATAAGAACTGTTGGGGTCCCGGCAACCTTAATTTGTTGGGCCTCGGCCAACCCCACCTGGGCTGGATGAGGCTCACACGGTTGCCGCCCGACTACAACTGGGCCTCTTGGCCCATCTTTGTTGCGTCTTTGCCTACGGGTAACAATGGAGGATGTCCTCATCATTCTTCCCTTCTTAACAAGGGTTTAGCTCTGATACCAAATGATGCATTCAGCCCAGGCGTGGGGTTGGCCGAGGCCCAACCAATTAAGGTTGCCCGAACCCCAACAGTTCTTATGTACACCCACTCGAGGAAAGGCCCAATCTCCCTAAAAGACTA
This sequence comes from Coix lacryma-jobi var. lacryma-jobi, assembly GCA_009763385.1. Classification (NCBI taxonomy): domain Eukaryota; kingdom Viridiplantae; phylum Streptophyta; class Magnoliopsida; order Poales; family Poaceae; genus Coix; species Coix lacryma-jobi. Next base: position 47,623,464 of record CM019831.1, read on the forward strand.
GTCTGATAGGGGAAGGGTGACTCTCCCTTTTAAGGTGGCTTCCTCCTCCCAAGCTAAGCAAGGTGGGATTATTCAGAGGCTCACACGATCGCGGCCCGACTACAACTGGGCCTCTTGGCCCATCTTTGTTGCGTCTTTGTCAGCGGCCTCTTGGCCCATCTTTGTTGCATATTTGCTAGCGGGTAATAATGGAGGATGTCCTCATCATTAATGATGCATCCAGCCCAGGTGGGGTTGGCCGAGGCCCAACAAATTAAGGTTGCCCGGACCACAACAGTTCTTATGTACACCCACTCAGGAAAAGACTCAATCTCCATAAAAGACTAGTCTGATAGGGGAAGGGTGGCTCTCCCTTTTAAGGTGGCTTCCTCCTCCCAAGCTAAGCAAGGTGAGATTATTCCGAGGCTCACACGGTCGCCGCCCGACTACAACTGGGCCACTTGGCCCATCTTTGTTGCGTCTTTGCCAGCGGGTAATAATGGAGGATGTCCTCATCATTCTCCCCTTCTTAACAAGGGCCTAGCTCTGATACCAAATGATACATCCAGCCTAGGTGGGGTTGGCCGAGGCCCAACAAATTAAGGTTTCCCGGACCCCAACAATTCTTATGTACACCCACTCAGGGAAAGACCCAATCTCCCTAAAAGACTAGTCTGATAGGGGAAGGGTGGCTCTCCCTTTTAAGGTGGCTTCCTCCTCCCAAGCTAAGCAAGGTGGGATTATTCTGAGGCTCACACGGTCGCCGCCCGACTACAACTGGGCCACTTGGCCCATCTTTGTTGCATCTTTGCTAGCGGGTAATAATGGAGGATGTCCTCATCATTAGGTCTATACCTCATCCTCTAAATGGCCATGGCTTTGTAATTGGATTCATGGCTGATACAAGAGATTTTTGAACATTACCGAACCTTTGACACTCTTGACATCCTTTATAGTACTTGAAACAATCTTCCAATATGGTTGGCCAAAAATATCCTGCCCTCCTGATCATCCATTTCATTTTACGAGCAGACTGATGTGCACCACAAACCCCTTCATGGATCTCTCCCATCAGGATTTTGGCTTCCTCTTGATTGATACATTTAAGGAGTACACCATCAATCATTTTGTGATAAAGTTGATTGTCAAGAAGGACAAACTTCATAGCCTTATATCTCAGCTTTCTGGACACTTGTCATGATGGATCTTTTAAGTACTCAATAATTTTGACTCTCCAATCATCACTATCAGTAATCTCATCGGCTAATATCTCAACAATTTGTCGATACCCAGAAGCACTTTGAGCTAACCGATTAGCCTCCTGATTCTGACATCTAGGAATATGTTTTATGATAACAGAAGAGAAAGAATCAAGTAGTTCAAGGCACTTCTCATAATGCCTCCTTAAGATGTCATCTTTGCATTTATATAGGCCGAGCAATTGATTAACCACTAATTGAGAATCACCAAAAATTTCAACAGCCTCGGCCCTTACCCCATACAAAAGATGAAGTCCTTTGAGAAGAGCCTCATACTCAGCTTGATTATTAGTAGATGTTGGATCAATAGGAAAGACATATTCAAAACTTTTCCCTTGAGTAGAAACAAGAACAATACCAATACCTCCACCTTGTTTGTAATTAGAACCATCAAATACCAAAGCCCACGGGGTAAAATCCAAAGTCTCAATCCCTTGTCCGTAATGCTGAGTAACAAAATCGGCTATTACCTGACCTTTAACTGCTTTAGTTGATTCATACTTTAAGTCGAACTCCGATAACACAAGAATCCATTTGCCAATCCTCCCGTTTAGAATAGGCATAGACAACATATGTTTTATCACATCAAACTTTGATACGAGACTGAGCATTCAGAAGACAATAGGTAATGTCGAAGCTTGGTGCACGAGAAGTACAAACATAAGTATAACTTCTCAACGGGAGAATATCTTGTCTCTGGATCATGCTGCTGAGATAGAAAACTACTCTTTCTTTTCCTTCAAAGTCTTGCATCAAAGCTGACCCGATTGTATGATCATCAGCGGATACATACAATTTAAAAGGCTTGTTCCTTTGAGGAGGAATCAAAACTGGTGGAGATTTCATGTATTCTTTGATTTCATCAAATGCCTTATGTTGTTCACCTCCCCATTTAAACTTCTGGTCGTCTTTCAATTTCAACAGAGCTGAGAACGGCAAAATCCTGGCTAACAAATTTGAAATAAATCTTCTAATGAAATTGATTTTGCTGATCAGAGATTGCAACTGATTGTTTGTAGTCGGTGCTACTGCTTTGTCAATTGCTGAAGGACCGAGAATGCAATAGCAAGGCGACCAGAGGGGGGGGGGGTGATTGGGAGCACAAAAAATTTCTCTCGAAACTCCGGCCTTTTGTCCCCAAAATCAACCCCCGAAAGCTTCGATCGAAACTGTGATGCCCATGACCCTTGGAAGAGGGTGGATGATCCCTAGGATCACAGCGAGGCACCACAAAGCGATAGCAAACCAAAAACCAAAAGCACTGGCACAAGTTCAATCCTTGAAAACTGAGTCCCAAACGTAGATTGAAGGCTACTTCGGGAAATCCCCAAATACCGATGCTAACAAGTAGCAAAGATACCTAGAGAGGTTCCTAGGTGAACTAAGAAGCCAACCGAGAGGTCCGAAGACCAAGCGAAGAAGTCGGGAGAGCAAACGCACCAAAACTCAACAAGCAGCCGACTCTCGGACTGACCGCCGGTACGGTCTCGGACTGTCCGGCTCAACTGCGGACTGTCCGCGGGGGGATGGCGGACTGTCCGCCGGCCAAAAACCCCGAAACAACATTGTTGCTGCAAGTCCCCTGGACGTTCCCGGACTGTCCGCGAACTTCAACGGCGGACTGTCCGCTGGTCAACCAAAAGCTAAACGGCCGAAGAACGGAGCCACTGGTTCGGCTCGTCCCCGACGCGCAGACTGTCCGCGCCTTGGGTGGCGGACTGTCCGCCAACACCCAGTCAGGGCGAATTTGGTTGCCTCTCACACAAATCCTCCCAAATTTGAATCAAATCACAATCCCACGTTCCCAAACTTGGAGAAGATGATCATGAGGTAGTTGGAAGACTATCCCCAAGAAATCATCCGCTCAAATCAACTCAATCACCGGGAAATCGAAAGGAAAGGTGTCTGAATGAAAAAGCACCACGAAAACAAAATCGACCCGATCTACTTGTTCGTGAGGAGTTAGATGAATTCCTTCGGTGGAAATGATATCCTCACTATAAAGAACAAGTTGATTCAAGTGGAATTCGAAAAGATGCAGTAGGGAGGGAGATCGAGTGACGGGAAAAACGCGAAGAAATGAAGAACGCGAAGAACACGAACAAAACACGAATCAACACATCGATCTGTAACCGTGTGGCTACCACACGCTACAACAGTGAGATTATGGTCTCACTTCCTCAAAATCTCTAGTACACAGAGGTATGGTTCTGTGCGGATCTCAGTTCCTACAGCAGGGGATTGGGAGAGCAGGAAAACCTAGAAGGCAAAGAGCAAATGGCTGAGATAGAATGGGAGGAGGGTGTCTCCCTCTACTTATCCTAATTCTAATTCCTACTCTACCCCTCTCTAATTACAGAGCAAACCAGCTAAACCCTAGGGTTATTCTAGACCAACTCGAAGATGCTGGTGATCCGACGACCACGCCTGCACAACTGGTAGCGTTGCCTCGACGCAACCTCACCGATTGCCGCCACATGCCGCCACCGCTCCGCTCGTCCTTTTCTGGACTTCGCCCCCGGTTTTGAGGCCCAAACCGGGAAACCAGCCTTCACGACCAACCCCCGGTTTTGAGGCCCAAACCGGGAAACCAGCCGACCATCACCTGAGTTTTGTGGCCCAAACTCAGAAACCCGCAGCGCCCAGGTTTTGAGGCCCAAACCTGGAAACCGTCCTCAGCCCGAGTTTTGTGGCCCAAACTCAGAAACCATCAGCGCCCAGGTTTTGAGGCCCAAACCTGGAAACCGTCCACTCAGTGGTTTTTCTGTGGCTCAACCACCAAACCAAGCCATAGAGGCGATGCACCGCCCGTGCACCGCGTCCACCGACACATGTCCCCAGGTCCTCGACCCAGGCAACACCGTGCCCGCAAGTATTCGCTCGTCGCTGTCCCAGGCTGTCAGCCACCATAGCTGATCCTCGGGCCACCGGTCCCTCAGTCCAAGCCTCACGTCCGCCCTTCGCCACTCTCGGTCCATCAGCACGGCACGTCTCTACTTGACCTTCACCTTGCCTCTGATCACTGTATCCGTGCTCGACACCTGCACAACACAAGCCAAAGAACATGCGCATTATCCTAGTTGACAATCACTCATCACTTAGAGACTCGGCATACACCCATGTATCCGCAATCTCCCCCTTGATGAGTGCATTGTCAACTACCAACACAAATCATAATGAATAGAGGAAGGAAAGAAGAAGGAGAGGAAACTCGACCAAATGACCCAAAAGCATAGCAAAGCCGAAGAAGGTCAAGTGGAAAGAGCAAGACAACTTGGTTCCCAAAGACATGGGCAACGGCTCGACGCAACCAAGCAGAGCAAAGCTAGCCCTCAAGAAGAGGTAGAACAGGCTCAACACCGCTAGCGGGAAAACTCGATATCAATTGGAAAATCATCTGAAAATCAAGCAAAACAGAGCTAGCCCTCAAGAAGAGGCAGAACGGGCTCAACACCGCTAGCGAGGAAGCTCCATACTAACTGAAGAAGGCTAGACATCAGCTGAAGAGCATGAAAGCGAAGGTGCAAGTTCCTCAAGAAAGAGGCAAAGGCTCAACACAACTAGCCACCAAGAATGCTCTGAACCGAACCAACTGTTACCAGCTCGAAAACACAGCAGCGAGCAAACTCCCCCTCGAATAGTGCACACAACCAGGAAATCCACATGATTTGTCAATATTTTCTCCCCCTTAGTTGAAAATGCACCATCAAGCAAATTTCTCCCCTTTGACAGAATAACTCCCCCTTCCAAATGCATATGAGTCAATATGCAAGTTAGCAGCTTCAGGAATATAGTCGATAGAATATGAAGATGCTCGACAAAAGCTGATCCGATGACTCAACAATATGCACATAATGCTAGCAAAGGCTCAAACAGATCACCAAATATGAAATATGAACATGTGAGCAACATGAGCAGTTTTTAGCCAAAAGGTATTCACCATCAAAATAGCACCAAACATGTATAGACAGGAAGTCAAACAAGTGCTAAACATGTATACAAGGTGAACTACCCCTAGCACAGTTCAATCATCATGCTATAGAATGAAACAAAGACTTGTGTATCCAAATTTTATCGGAGTTGCAGCGGTTAAATTTCACAAGTTCAAATTTTAGCATGTGATTGCGAGAGGTTGAAAGCTTGTCATTGCCTAACTTTTCAACTGTGCGAAGCCTATGCAGAAGCAATCAGAAGCTTAAAGCAACAGTTTCGGTCATACACTACACAGCTCAAGTTTAACTCAAAGTGCAATGAGAAACAGTCTTGAAACTGTGATGTGCTGACAAGCAATGCCATCTCGATCTTTCCAAAATACTTGACTTGGTTCATAGTTTAAGCAGAATGTGAACATACCAAGCAAATGAATGACTCAGAACTAGAGACATAGCAACCTAGCATATATGAAAAGCACGAGTGAATTCTACACATCCTACACATGCTAGTTGCATATCTCAATGGTGAACATTTTCAGGTTTTAGATTCAGTAAACAGGTTCACCATTCATAAAATAGCTCAGCTCACAACATGTATCAGTGATCAGAAAGAGCATAAGCTACAAGTAAAGCATCGGAGCATACACTATACAGAGCATAGTCACATTCTAAGGATTATATACATGAAGCTCTGAATGTAAATATGCAAGATGAAATGCAAATATGCATGAAGAAACCAATTGAAAAACAAAAAAATCAGTTTATAATACAAGAACCAAAATGTTTCCCCCATCTAAAAGGGGAAACACACACCAAGCTCACCTCTCAACCTAGCAAAAGTTGATTGGTCCAAAGGCTTGGTGAAAATATCAGCCAACTGATGATGAGTATCGACATGGCAAAGGTCGATATCACCCTTCTCATAGTGGTCTCACAGAAAATGAAAGCGCACATCAATGTGTTTGGTCTTAGAGTGCAGCACGGGGTTCTTAGCAACGCTAATAGCACTCGTGCTGTCACAAAGCAAAGGAACGCGAGAAAAGCTCAGACCAAAATCACGCAAAGTGGCCATCATCCAAAGCAACTGGGAACAGCAGCTAGTCGCAGCAACATACTCAGCCTCCGTGGTAGACTGGGCGACACTAGACTGTTTGCGAGAAGACCATGATACAAGAGAAGAACCAATAAACTGGCAAGTCCCAGAAGTCGACTTGTGATCAATACGGCAACCAGCAAAATCAGCATCAGAATAACCGCAAAGGGAGAGGGTGGAGGAAGCAGAATACCAAATCCCAAACTCAGGAGTGAAGCATAAGTACCTCATAATGCGCTTGACCGCTTGACGGTGAGAAGTGCGCGACGACGACTGAAATCGCGCGCACAGACACACCGCGAACTGAATGTCCGGGCGTGTCGCCGTCAGGTACAACAGCGACCCAATCATACTCCGGTACTCCTTCTGGTCCACAGCTTCTCCATCCACATCCGGATCCAAGGCCGCCGTGGTCGGCATGGGTGTTGGAAGAGGCTTAGCCTCACCCATGTCAAACTTCTTCAGGATGTCCTTGGTGTACTTGAATTGCCCTGGTGCACGAATGTCCCCTCTCGGGATTGCTTGATTTGCAACCCGAGAAAGAATGTCAACTCGCCTATCATGCTCATCTCAAACTCCCTGCTCATAGTGTCTGCAAACTTGGCAACCAAAGCATGAGAAGAACCACCGAAAATGATATCATCCACGTAAATCTGGACCAAGAGAGTGTCATTGCCTTGCTTGAGGAGAAAAAGCGTTTTATCCACACATCCCATTTTAAAACCCTTAGCAAGCAAAAAGGTTTTCAACCTATCATACCAGGCTCTAGGGGCTTGTTTCAAACCATATAAAGCTTTGTGAAGTTTAAAAACATGGTTTGGAAACTTGGGATTTTCGAAACCGGGGGGTTGTCACACATATACTTCCTCTTCTATGTAGCCGTTTAAGAAGACACTCTTGACATCCATTTGAAAAAGTTTAAACCCTTTGGACGCAGCAAAAGCCAAGAGTATCCTAATTACGTCCAAACGAGCTACATGAGCAAAAGTCTCCTCATAGTCTATTCCTTCCTTCTGACTATACCCCTGGGCTACTAGTCTGGCCTTGTTTCTCACAACATGGCCATCCTCTCCTTGTTTGTTATTGAAAACCCATTTTGTCCCAATAGGGTGACACTCAGGAGGAAAAGGAACCAAAACCCAAACCCGATTTCTTTCAAAGTTTTCAAGCTCCTCATGCATGGCATTGACCCAATCTGTATCAGATAAAGCGTGTCCAACATCTCGGGGTTCAAAATCAGCAACAAATGCAGAATGAGCAAAGTGAGAGATTTGTTGTGACCTTGACCGAGTGACATGTTCGCGGATGCTGCCGATCATCTGTTAAGGCGGGTGTTGGCGCTAGATGTGTCGTGGCACCTTCCGAACTGATGTAGTCTCCCCCTCAACAGCAGCTGGCGCCTGCTCGGGTACAAAGGGTACCGCTCGAGGTGGCGGATCCCACGGCCCCCAAGTCAAAGAAGAGGGATCGGGGCCGTGAGTTGTAGTAGAAGCCGCTCTTTGCAGCACAGCAGGTGGAGGGGGTGCTGGATCATCCATACCTTCAGCACCCTCATCCTCGTCATCAAAGAGAGGCTCGCCATCCTCATGATCACCTGCACGCTCAAAATGAGAAGAAGGACAAACCATGGTCTCGTCGAAGGTGACATCTGATGTCTCCATGACTCGGTTAGTGTCAAGGTTAAGTACATGATATGCACGAGTATGAGTGCCATAACTCAAAAACACACCGTCAGAAGAACGAGACTCAAATTTGTCCAGGTTGCCTTTCTTAAGTATGAAACAGTGGCAACCAAAGACTCTAAAATAACTCACCTTGGGCAGTTATCCAAAACGCAACTCATAAGAAGTCTTTTTCAAGAAAGCTCGGAGAAAAATGCGATTGGAAATGTAGCATGCAATGCTCATAGCTTCGACCCAATATCGCCTAGGAGTCCTATGCTCAGCGAGCATCGTTCTAGCCATCTCTACAAGGGTCTGATTCTTCCTCTCTAAAACACCATTCTGAGGGGGTGTGTAGGGGGAAGAAAACTGATGCTCTAAACCCAAAGAGTTACAAAACTTCTCAAAATCGGAATTTTTGAATTCGGAACCATTATCACTCCTAATAGCTCGCATTGAGTTCAAAGGGAACTCGTTCTGAAGACGCAAAATCATATTGCGAGCAAAGGAGAAAGTCTCGGTCTTCTCAGCTAAAAAGAAGACCCACGAATATCTCGAAAAGTCATCAACAACAACAAACACATACCACTTCCCCCCACCCGAGCTCACCCGAGCCAGACCAACAAGGTCCATGTGCAAAAGCTCTCCAGGGCGCTTGGTCATGACCTGAGTCACTGGATGGTGGGGAGCGGCAACCATCTTCCCATGTCTACAAGAATGGCAAACCAGATCCTTCTCCATGGATAACTTGGGCAATCCTCGGATTAGTCCAAGTGAACTAAGTCTTGCAAGCAAGTCGAAGCTCAAATGTCCTAGTCTCCTATGCCACTTCCAAAGATCAGAGGAGGAGGGTCCAGCCAAAAGACAACGAGAAATGCCAAAAGACTCCGAGAAATTCGCACGAAATACTTTACCAAAGAGCGAGATCAAACACACAAGATTTCCCTGAGGATCCAAAATACGATTGAGATTCAGTTTAAAACGAATCTCATAGTCATCATCAAAGAGTTGCGAAACAGAAAGAAGGTTAAAGTGCAAGTTAGAAACAAGAGCAACATCGCGCAACACAAAGTGCTCATTAACTCGCACCGACCCACGAGACAACACTTTATCTTTGCTATTGTCGCCGAAGGTGATAAACTCCTTTCTGGCGACTGGACTAAGACTGGAGAACCACTTGGCGTTTCCGGTCATGTGCCTCGAACACCCAGAATCCACCAACCAAACGTTCTCCAATCGTTTTACCTACATCAATAAAAATACATAGGGTGAGCATACGGTCCAACACTGGGGTTAGTGAAGTAGGGAGAATACCAGTGTTGAGCTGGCTGCTCAAAAGAACGGTTAGCAGTAAAACCATTCCTAGCACATCTACGGGAAGAGCGATCACCACGTAGAGGAAAACGTGGTCCGCTAAGGGAGGAGCGTCCATCGCGATACTCAAAATGCGGTGGAGAGAAACGCTCGACTACAAAGCCACCACCACGGGGTCCATAGCCTACAACTGCAGGCTCCCGCCGGGCACGACCTCCTCGTGGCCTAGGCCTAGGAACTTGAGGTTTTGGACCTCTAGGCCTAGCAGCACGCCTCTGAACATTCGGCACATGTACATCATGGAAAGGATGGTACATGTCCGTGTTGTTCATCTCCTTTGCACGGCGCGCCTCTCTCTTGCGCCGAAAGCAAAACTCGCTCAAGTGTCCATCTCTCCCACAATGCTCACAATGGTACCTCACCGCTCTCATAGGGGGTTGTTGGTACTCACGGTAGTGGGTGTGGATCACTTTGCCCTTCTGTGGCATAAGCTTCTCTTGGATAGGTGGCATCGTGTCAAGCTTGTTTTTCAGGTGGTTGGGCTTGGGATGCCATGTCTGTTTCTTGGGTGGAGCTCTCGGAGGTTCAACGAATACACCATCCTTGGTGTTGGGCTTGAGAGGCTCTTTGGGTGGAATCTTTGTAAGCTTGGGAGTAGTGGTGGAGTTGGGCTTCTCACATGGGTTCAGACCACTCGACTCTCCAATCTTGCCAAAAGATGACACATCAACACCCTGAGCGAAACCTACACCAGGACCTCCGGCAACACGCTTGAACTGGGAGATCATCATCCCAAGCTGCGGCTCACCACTAGACACCCATGACAAGATGGTCCGAAGGTATGTGTTTTCCTCCTCGGTTTGCATCTTGTCATGCTTCACATTGGCTATCTCCATCTCCAAGCCCTCACACAACACACACCTAGTCACACAAGTGCTACCCGAGCTGGCCTTCTCAAGAGACACAATCTTGGCATTCTTCTCTGCTAACTCGGTTTGCAAGCCCGCACAAGACTTGCACGCACCCAACAGCAAGGATCTAGCCTTCAGCTCATCCACCTCTCCTACCAACGCAACATACTTACCTATCAAAGTGAGAAGGTCAGTCATGTGCGTGGTGCACATCTCACACTCAACCTCCTCAGAAACAACTACGGTGGACTTGGCAAACTCAAGTTCCTTCACCGTATCCTCCCACTTCTGCCTAAACTCCTTGCGCTCTCTAGCAGCACGCCTAAGCAGCTTATCTTGACTAAGGAAAGCGGCAGTGAGTTTCTCGACCTCAGCAGAAAGCTCGTCGGGGGTCAGAGATACCTGGGAGATGTCGTCGTCGTCGTTCCAAGGGGTCTCCTCCAGCTCGCCATCGAAATCCTCGCTGAGGGCCATGGTGTAGAAACCCTCGTCGTCGGCGAAGAAGGAGAGGCCATTGAGCTTATCCTCAATCCTCTTCTTCTTCTCAGACTCGTCATCGCTTGAGGAAGCAGACTCGTCATCCGAGTCGTTGACGTCGCTGAGCGTGGCAAAGAACGCACGCTGCTCAGCCTGGGCCTTCTCCAAGTACATCGTCTTGATGTACTCCTTGTTGAAGCCGCCCTTCCACTTGTGCTTCGCGGGGACATACTTCCCCTTGCGCTTGCCAGAGTCGTACTTGTGCCCATGATCCGCGTTGCCGAAGCTCTGCTTGTTCTTCTTTGGGCAATTGGCGATGAAGTGGATGGGGTCGCCGCACTCAAAGCATCCTGAGCGTCCTCCTCCGCGGCGACGGTTCATGTGGTTGTTGTGGAACCGTGAGAACCGGTTGGCGAGCAATCCCAGCTCGTCATCCCCCATGAGCTCCAACTGCTCCTCTGTGACAGAAAGAAGAGAGGAAAGTGCAAAGCCTCCAGAGGTGTTACCAGAAGAGCCAGAAAGCAAAGCCATTGACGGGCCAGAAGGATTTTCATAAGAAGCCCACGCCATGGCATCGATCTCACTGGACTTGAGCTTACTGAAGAGCTCGTCGCACGTGAGGGTCTCATAGTTAGGCGATTCGATGATCGCCTGAACCTTGGAATCCCACACCGATCGATCAAGAGTATGGAGTAGCTTGAGAGCTCTCTCATGATCGTCGAAAGGCAACAGCTCCTTGTTAGCCCTCATCCTGTTGACAATCACCTGAAAGCGAGCGAATAAACTTTCTATGCTCTCGCCAGGCATATGTCGAAAGTTCTCATACTCTCGCTTGAACGACTCGTAGAGACGGGTTTTGACTTGAGAGGTTCCCTCATGGAAACGCATGTGGGTAGCCCAAATCTCCTGAGCCGTAGCGAGGTGAGAAACGCGATCAAACTCACTCATGCTCAAGCATGAGAAAAGAGCATTACGGGCTCGGCTATTGGCATCGTGCTCATCGATCTGAAGCTGAGAGACACGAGCAGCCAAAACCACGTAATCGGTAGAGTTGCAAATATCCCAGATGGAAGCACCCAACTCTGCAAATAGGCCGACATGCGTATCTTCCAATACACATAGTTTGTCCCATTGAAAAATGACGGTTTGCCCACGCCGCGATCCATGTCGCATTCAATGGATCTGGAACCGGCTAAGGTGGAAGATCCATAACCTGCTCCGATACCAATTGAAGGACCGAGAATGCAATAGCAAGGCGACCAGAGGGGGGGGGGGGTGAATGGGAGCACAAAAAATTTCTCTCGAAACTCTGGCCTTTTGTCCCCAAAATCAACCCCTGAAAGCTTCGATCGAAACCGTGATGCCCATGACCCTTGGAAGAGGGTGGATGATCCCTAGGATCACAGTGAGGCACCACAAAGCGATAGCAAACCAAAAACCAAAAGCACTGGCACAAGTTCAGTCCTTGAAAACCGAGTCCCAAACGTAGATTGAAGGCTACTTCGGGAAATCCCCAAATACCGATGCTAACAAGTAGCAAAGATACCTAGAGAGGTTCCTAGGTGAACTAAGAAGCCAATCGAGAGGTCCGAAGACCAAGCAAAGAACTCGGGAGAGCAAACGCACCAAAACTCAACAAGCAGCCGACTCCCGGACTGTCCGCCAGTATGGTCTCGGACTGTCCGGCTCAACCGTGGACTGTCCGCGGGGGGATGGCAGACTGTTCGCCGACCAAAAACCCCGAAACAGCACTGTTACTGCAAGTCCCCTGGACGTTCCCGGTCTGTCCGCGAACTTCAACGGCGGACTGTCCGCCGGTCAACCAAAAGCTAAATGGCCGAAGAATAGAGCCACTGGTTCGGCTCATCCCCAATGCGCGGACTGTCCGCGCCTTGGGTGGCGGACTGTCCGCCAACACCCAGTGAGGGCGAATTTGGTCGCCTCTCACACAAATCCTCCAAAATTTGAATCAAATCACAATCCCACGTTCCCAAACTTGGAGAAGATGATCACGAGGTAGTTGGAAGACTATCCCCAAGAAATCATCCGCTCAAATCAACTCAATCACCTGGAAATCGAAAGGAAAGGTGTCTGAATGAAAAAGCACCACGAAAACGAAATCGACCCGATCTACTTGTTCGTGAGGAGTTAGATGAATTTCTTTAGTGGAAATGATCTCCTCACTATAAAGAACAAGTTGATTCAAGTGGAATTTGTGGCAGAACCTCCCGATAATGTGGCCCACCTGCACATGTCATCATCATAAGGAGCCCAATGACAGTGCAAATGAAACACATTACTGGAAAGATCTGTCGGGTGTTACCGAGAGAACCCCGAATTATCCACGAACCACAGGATCATCATCATGAAGGTTGGAATAATTACAACATTACAACATTGGTTACCAAATACCATCGGAGTGCGGAAGCAAGATAGATAACCTTTACAAAACATGAATAAGTTACTTTTACATAAACATAACTTGTATTGAGGAGGTAGGAGAGTATTACAGAACCACACTTAGGTGGAGTACCTAAGTTGGAGAAGAAGAACAACCAGATCATGTCAAGCCCACTGACATGATCATGATCAACATCAACTGCTAGAAACCTGCAACAGGGAATTAACAAACCCTGAGTACTGTCGGTACTCAGCAAGACTTACCCGTCAACAGAAAAGACTTCAGGGTCATGCTGGTTTGGGTAGGCTCAACAGTATTTTTCATTTGCATAAAAGCTTACTAAAGTAATCCTAGATCCAAATTTTACTTAATCATTTAAGTACTTGGTAAGAACTGAAAGTGAACCTTAGTGAAAGATCATTGTCATTCTTTCTTAAACCAGTTCCATTTTTCTTCTACGGTGCGGGTCAGTGGATTGAGGCTCCATATCCGAGGAAACACGGCGATTTGAATCGATTAAACCCAGCTGGGGATTCAGTACCACACGACATATGTAGAACTTAATCTTGCATACGTCAACCCTATCTATAGATCCTCCCATACAAGAACGGGTCCAGCGTCACCCGAGAGTACAGTATACCTCGATCCCGACTATCTCATAGCCCCGAGGGTACACGCTACTCTCGCCATCTCTCCACTCCCAGTACGCGGTTAGCCGTTCTCAAGTATCGGAATAGCTATAGACGAGGCTTACCACCGCATGTGGGCTGTACTCAAAGGTCTCAATCACAGCAGGCCAACAACGATAAGGTCCTATTCCAACACATCCGGGTCACCACACATCGATCCAAGGGACGATGCATGTGCCCGTCTGGTCTTAACCATCATTCTTTCTCATTATCATTCCAAAACGATAAGTATCGAAAACATTTATCAAAAGCTTCATAAAGCAAGGTTAAGCATTTCTATCATTTGCATAAAGCAGATAGCAAGGAATGATATATCGATAACAAGGTTGATCATGCATCAACAGGTTTAAAGCATTTATTTGATAAACATTTAATGCATCGGGTTATCAAAAGTAAGTGTAATTGTAAATCCAAGGAAATGGTTAAATGCACCGGGGCTTGCCTTTGTTGCAGGGAAGATAGGATCCAAGAATGATCCACAAAGGTTAGTTCCTTCATCTAGAAGTTAAGTCTTCTCGACGAAGCTTGTCCAACAAGGATCTCCTTCCGAGGCTTGTTCGACAAGGGTGATCACCAAAGCTTGATCAACACGAATCAAACACTTTCGGATACTACACGTAGATAAATGATGTATGCTTAGTATGATGCCATGCGATGCATGCTAAGGTGCAGGACAATTCAAATGCATAACAGAGATGAACATAAGATAATGAAAGTCGAGTACAACTTTCCTTCGTGGTAAAGTTGCAAACCATCAAAACCAACTTGCAACTTACCAACTAAGATTCCTAGCTATACATACAACTTCCACCAAGCACCTTTAGGAAGATAACTAAGGATGGCTAAGGTTCATTAAACATCACTCAAGCCATAGGAGCACAAGATGAGAGGTGTCCCATGGTCTTCAAACAATAATCCAAAGTCACACAAGATGTAAACACTGTTGTCCACACTTTGGACAGATTACATGTTCTATACTAATCAAGCCATAACCGGAGCTTCTAACATCCTAAAGGAGTCATCCTAGACAATTTGAAAAGCTTATCAAATTGCCTACAAACTTCCTAATATCACCTAAGGTTGGTTCTCTAGGAAACTAGGTCAACTAACTGGGATAAACATTTCTGTCCAGAGCTAGGACAGATTTGCTGATCCAACTTCCAACAACCATAACTGGAGCTTTGGGTCCTCAAAAAGGGTGATCCTTAACAATCTAGAAAGCTTATGAAAAACTCTAAAACTTTCTTATTATGGCCAGCAGGTGATTCACAACTTACTTAGCTCAAACCACTACATTACACAAATCTGTCCAGAAGATAGAACAAATCTAACCTACTGAATTATAAAAACCACAACTCCTAATCTGGCAGGCCTAAAATCATGAAATTTTAGGACAAGTTAGATATAGAAGTTGGCTATGACTTCTCTATACAACTCATTGACAGAAAATATACTTTACTTAGTGGAAACAACCACTGAACAAACACTGGTCATGCAGCTAGAACAAACCACAATTAAGACCAAGTGTTAAACTTGATCTATAAGCAAGATCATACTTAACCACTTAATCACATGGAGCACAACCATCATTCATGAGATACTTAGACAATAAAGGTTAATTAGGTAATATTAATTGTTCTTAACCAAAAATCAGGAAGACTTAATTATCTAAACAAAGTTCTATCACTCATTCTTTATTAATTAAATAAAGAAATTAATGTTAAACTAAACTTTACCAAATTGGGCTCAATTATTTACTAAAGATTAGCTACATGATGAAAACAGTAACAAAATTGGTTTCATGATTTTTGGACATATAATTAAGCCTACAAAAATCATCAAAGTCTCATTTATTAATTAAAAGCCATATTTAAATCACTACAAAAATTTCTTCAAACATCAAGTTTCATATTTTTCATGGATAGAGCACATCACAAGGATTACAACAAAACTTATCTCATAATTTTTGGAGCACATATGAATTAGTTATGCATTAATCAAACAATCAACACAAATAAGCATTTTCTGGAAAAGATTAAAGAGCCAAAAACCATTTCTTACTCACCCTTACTTACCCTCTCTCTCTGGCTCACGGGCCCGGTCAACACAGGACCCTGGGCGGCCTTGACCGCGGGTTCGCCGGCGGGTACGTCGGCGTTCCCACCGACGACGAGGTTTCCGGCGATGTCAAGCACATCTACACGATCTCCTCGACCACGCGCACATGCCCATGCTGTTGGTTGGGCTAGCTAGGGCTTGGCGAAGACTTGGCCGCAGCTATGGCGGCGTGACGGCGGACGGCCCGGCGGCTTGACGGCGGAGCGGCGTCTGAGCGGCGGTAGCGACCGGGAAGAAGGCCTAGGAAGTTGCAGGGACTCACTATGGAATCGGTGCGCGACTTGGTTGGAGCGGGGACACGACGGGTGGTGCGGCGCACGGTCATGGCGGACGCGGCGGCGCGAACTGGCACTGCGGCGGCGTTCCGACGCGACGGTGGCGGTAGCAACCAAAACAACAGGCCGACCACAACCCTCGAATCGAGACGAAGCCAACACACTCAACGGGGAGGTGAGAGGTGCACTGCATGTGCCTGGCCACGGCGAGGCGGAGCTCGCGGCCATGGCGGACCGCGGCGGCGGACTAGCTCCCATAGCGCGATAGAGACCTCAAAGGTGCACTGGAAAGCTCAAGGATGCTCACCTTGCCTTGATGCTCACACTGGAAAAGACGGAGACGCTTTGGAGCTCGGTGGTTGCCGGCTATGGCGGTGGTGGCGGTTTGCACTAGCACTACTGCGGCGGTCCGGCGTGTCCGTCGCGGTAGCGACCTCGGCGATGGGCCGACCACCACCAGTGAGACATGGCGAAGCTCAGACAGTGGCTAGGGGGAGTTGGGACGCTCGGGAGGTGACTGACCAAAGGAAGGCGGACGCGGTGGCGCTTTGGCCGTCTGCGAGGAAGAAGGCGGTGGTGCGGAGTTTTTTCGATGACTAGAGCTCGAGCTATTAGTTTCTAAGGAGAGATGAGCAGGTGGCGGAGCTGCAGCCAAGAGCTAGAGGAGGGAGATGGCACAATGACGACGAGAGAGGACGGTGGCTGCTCTCTGCTCGCTGGAGAAGAAACAGAGGGAGGGGCGGAGGTAAAGGGGAAGAAGAGGGAAAGTAGGAAACGACACCGCAACGGCCTAGGAACGTGGTCGAGACTTCTCGACCGAGCCACGACGTCCCCTGCGTGGCAAGTGCACACAGCCGGCGGCTCGGGCACGGCGGCCACGGCGCCCAGGAACAGAGCACGCTGTGCTCTGTTTTCCCTCCCCCTCGTTTTACTCTAGCGCAGAAACATATTACATTTTCTTTTCTCCAAAACTCCCAAAAACACTACACAACAAAGAAAAACTCCCAACATGAAAGTTGTTCAAAAAATTAGGATCTACAACTTTCATTTAAGGAGCACAACCAAAAACTGCCTAGATTTTGAAATCACATTTTGAATTTGAAATGCATTCAAACTTTGATTCAAAATTACTTTTGAATTTTCTAAACAACTTCAAATTTTACCAATATAAAAGTTGTTCCTTATGAAATTATCTACAACTTTGGTTTTGGTCCCATATCAAAATTATGCTTAATTTTTGAACTACACAAAAGGGGATAAAACTAGGGTTTGGAAATTAATTTCTGATTTGAAACCAATTCAAACTGGTTTTCCAAATTACTTCAGATTTTCTTTAGTAACTTGAAAATCCATCTTAATAAAAGTTGTTTCTTTTAATCCTCTCTACAACTTTGAATAAAGGACCAAGGTCTAATTCTTTTTAGTTTTTGAAATCTAGTTTTGGGGGTCAAATTCAGGGCTTGAAAGATTTCACATTTATTTAAAATTTTGTACAGAAACTTTGAAAACTTTGAATACCAAAGTTGTACATCTCAACAAGAGCTACAACTTTGCTTTTGAAATTATTTTGAAATTTGACTTACTTTTTGACTTATTGAAAAGGGAATAAAAGGAGATTATGAAAACTAAGGTTTTTGTCACTTGTCATTTCATGCAATTCATCACATGATCAAGCAACAAACATACAAACATGGAAGTCACCACACATGATCATACAACACTAATGCAAACATATAAAACATCACAACTATGCCTTAAACATGAAATGCTATTATGCCATGATGTTAGATGATTATGCACACTAATGACCATAATTAGGGTTTTAATTACCGCTTAACACCAGGGGTGTTACAGAATTCGAAAAGATGCAGTAGGGAGTGAGATCGAGTGACGGGAAAAACGCGAAGAAATGAAGAACGCGAAGAACACGAACCAAAACGCGAATCAACACATCGATCTGCAACCGTGTGGCTACCACACGCTAGAACAGTGAGATTACGGTCTCACTTCCTCAAAATCTCTAGTACACAGAGGTATAGTTCTCTGCGGATCTCAGTTGCTACAGCAGGGGACTGGGAGAGCAGGAAAACCTAGAAGGCAAAGAGCAAATGGCTGAGATAGAATGGGAGGACGGTGTCTCCCTCTACTTATCCTAATTCTAATTCCTACTCTACCCCTCTCTAATTACAAAGCGAACCAGCTAAACCCTAGGGTTATTCTGGACCAACTCGAAGATGCTGGTGATACGACGACCACGCCCGCACAACTGGTAGCGTTGCCTCGACGCAACCTCAACGATTGCCGCCACGTGCCGCCACCACTCCGCTCGTCCTTTTCCCAGACTTCGCCCCCGGTTTTGAGGCCCAAACCGGGAAACCAGCCTTCACGACCAACCCCCGGTTTTGAGGCCCAAACCAGGAAACCAGCCGACCATCGCCTAAGTATTGTGGCCCAAACTCAGAAACCCGCAGCGCCCAGGTTTTGAGGCCCAAAGCTGGAAACCGTCCTCAGCCCGAGTTTTGTGGCCCAAACTCGGAAACCATCAGCGCCTATGTTTGGAGGCCCAAACCTGGAAACCGTCCACTCGGTGGTTTTTCTGTGGCTCAACCACCAAACCGAGCCGTAAAGGGGATGCACCGCCCGTGCACCCCGTCCACCGACACATGTCCCTAGGTCCTCGACCCAGGCAACACCATGCCCGCAAGTCTTCGCTCGTCGCCGTCCCAGGCTGTCAGCCACCACAGCTGATCTTCGGGCCACCGGTCCCTCAGTCCAAGCCTCACGTCCGCCCTTCGCCACTCTCGGTCCATCGGCACGACACGTCTCTACTTGACCTTCACCTTGCCTCTGATCACTGTATCCGTGCTCGACTTCTGCACAACACAAGCCAAAGAACATGCGCATTATCCCAGTTGACAATCACTCATCACTCAGAGACTCGGCATACACCCATGTATCCGCAATTGCGTCGTAACTCTTTTGACCGATCTCAATCCCTTTTTCATGTACCATAAACCCTAAAAACTGTCCAGCTGATACTCCAAACATACATTTGTGAGGATTCATCCTTAACCCATGCTTTCTTGCACATTCTAAATTATCTCTGAGATCTTTAAGATGTCCTTGATAATCCTTGGATTTTACGACCACATCATCAATGTAGATTTCCACTATTTTACCGATTAACTCGTGAAAGATATAATTCATAGCTCTCTGATAAGTTGCACCGACATTCTTAAGCCCGAAAGTCATGACTACCCATTCATATAAGTCTATAGCACCCGGACATCTGAATGCAGTTTTATGTATATCTTCTTCCGCCATAAAAATCTGATTATAACCAGCGTTGCCATCCATAAAACTGATTACCTTATGTCCCGCTGCTGCATCAACCAACATGTCTGCTACTGGCATCGAGTAGCCATCCATTGGAGTAGCTTTATTCAAATCCCTCAAATCAA
This sequence comes from Coix lacryma-jobi var. lacryma-jobi, assembly GCA_009763385.1. NCBI lineage: Eukaryota > Viridiplantae > Streptophyta > Magnoliopsida > Poales > Poaceae > Coix > Coix lacryma-jobi. The sequence goes on from CM019831.1 coordinate 47,643,034, forward strand.
TGCAAACTCTCATCTTCCCATTTTTCTTATACACAGGGATTACACTAGATATCCACTCGGCATATCTACATTGCCGAATGAAGTTAGCTTCATAAAGCCGAGTGATTTCCATTTTTACATCAGCCATAACCTCTGCTCTAATTCTCCTCGGAGCTTGTTTTACAGGCCGACTCCCATGTTTGATAGGTAGTCGATGCTCAACCAACGATCGATCAAGACCAGGCATTTCAGAATAATCCGAAGTAGAACATTCTTTATACTCTTTTAACAAGGTAATAAGCTCTTGCCTAAACTTGGGATCCAACTTAGCACTTATATAGGACAATCTTGGTTTATCACCGTCCCCAATATCAACTGCCTCTAGCTCGTCAGCCGACGTAAAACCTTTACCCATCTTACTTTCATCTTCATTGATCGTACAATCCATTAGATACATTTTTTAAAGCCGACTGCTTGGATCGGCTGTTGACTATCATCCGATGTTTTGAGAAAGCCTTCTTCGTGAACCTTTCCAGAAAAAGCACTCCACATTGTCGAAATTCCAAACACCAGGGTCTGAGTAGGCAATGCTAAAAGTTGAATCGGCTTGTACCACTTCCGTAGTGTCTCTGACCCACTGAATCACATTTTGATGCATGGTAGATGGAACACAACAATTAGCGTGGATCCAATCCCTTCCAAGAAGCACACTGTATGACCCCTTCGCATCGACTATGAAGAAAGTAGTTGGCAAACTCTTGCTGCCGACTGTCAGCTTGACATACACAACACCTTTAGTAGCCCATATGTTGCCAACAAAGTCTGTCAACCTTATATCAGTTTGGGTTAAGTCTTCTGCAGTCTTTCCAAGCTTTCTGAAGGTAGCATATGGCATCAAATTAATAGCTGCACCTCCATCAACTAACATTCTGCTCAGAGGCCTCCCATCGACAAACCCCTTTAGATACAAAGCTTTTAGATGTGAATGCTTCTCAGGCTTTTGAAATGTAGCCCCTTCTGCTTGATAGATCTACTGAGCAATTGTTTCTTCATCATCAGACTCTTCTTCATGATCAGAGGACCTAAACTCAGTAGGCAGCATAAACAGAGTAGATATAATAGCCGATGACTCCCTCTTCGGCTGTTTGCTTTACCTGCCAAACTTTGGGCTTCTTTTTCTAAATTTCATCATTCCTTAGTCTCTGAACCCGTCGTTTCTGGCTTTTAGTCAGACCAGCAGGACACCATTGTCCTTCTTGCCAAGGATGATCTTGACCAGCTAATTTTATTCCAAGCCGATCATGAACACTTTCATTTTTTACACGTCGATCTGTTCTCTCAAATCTTAACCTTTCATGTACAGATCGGCGGTTGTCTCTTGACTACCTATACTCCCAATACTGCTCACTGCATTCTAGGCAATTGCGAAGAGTAGGAAGCTTTAAACCTTCATTCCAACAATGTCTAAAGAAAGGACAATCCCAATGATTCTTTTCTTCATCCTTGATACGCCTTTCTTATTCTTGAGACCTTCTATACTCCTCCTCTTCAAGCCACTCTTGATATTCTTGCTCATCTCTTTCTCTTTGCATTTGATCCCTTTCCTTCTGACGTTGCCACTTGTTTAATAAGATTCAAATAGTTGGACGCCTTCTTGCTTCACCAACCCTTGAAGTTTCAGGTTGATCATCTTGATCAACATTTTTCTTCCCTTTCATCTCCTGATACTCCTTGGCTGTTAGCTACTTCTTTGGATCGACTGTCCTAGCTGCCTTGGCTTTGTCAGAAGTCAACACCTTGATTTCACTTCGAGGTGCAGGAGACACCATGTTTGCTGGAAAAGGATGGCCATTGATGCTCATACCTTTGGCTTTCTCTAAGCCAATCCTTCCCTTGGCAATAGCTCTCTGGATCATATCTCTGAAAACTTGACAATTGTTAGTAGTATGAGTACCATAGTTATGGAATTTGTAGTGCCGTTTATTCTTGAGCTCTTCAGCCGATGGGATATTGTGATTCCCAGTTAATTTGATTTGACCCTTTTCCATCAAGTAGTCAAATATCTTATCGACTTTGGTAATATCAAAGCTGTATTTCACATCTTTCTCAGTACCTTTACCCTTCGACCAAGGCATGTATTCACTGTTCTTCCAAGCCCAATCAACAACAGCTATTTCGTCTTCGCTTTCATCGCTTGAATTATCTTCCTCTTGCAAGAAGAAGGAACTCTCTGTATTGTAAGCTTTCTTAGCCTTGAAAACTTGGTTATATCTATTTTGGGCATCGATATTTGCTACTTTCTTGGCCAAATCAGCCATACTGGTATAACCAAAACCAATATTTTCTCGGATGGCTGGTATTAGCCCTTGAATTGCTATACTGACTACCTCTGGATCTGACAGTGACAAAGTATAGCATTGGTTCTTCATCTCTCTAAATCTCTGAAGATATTGGCATCCAGTTTCGTCATTCCCTTGTCTTATATCAACTAAGTCCACAACTCCCTTTTCCAAAACTCCAGAGTCAAAGTACTTATGGAATTTGTCTTCCAAATCTTCCCAACTCTGAATGGAATTGGGTGGTAGAGACGAAAACCACGAGAAAGCCAAACCAGACAGAGATAAAGGAAACATCCCGACTTTAAGTGTCGTCTCATCTCCAACTTCCCCAAGCTGGACTAAGAACTGAGTCATATGTTCCATAGTTGTCACTGAGTCTGTTCCTGTGAATTTGGTAAAATCAGGAATTCTATATCTTGGAGGAAAAATGACCTGATCATACCACTCTGGATACGACTTCTTGTAGCCAGTCAATGTAGACTTTGGCGTCAAACCAAACTGCTTTTGAACCATGTCGGTAACCCGACTCATCAACTGATCTACTTGATTTACCGACCCTTGATAGCCGATGTTCTGCCCCCCGAAAACATTGTTTTGATACCCTGGATTTTCATGAGCATCCAAAGTATAAAAATCCGACACATAGTGATATCCGGGAGCAATGTCACCAGGTACTACGTTTCCTTGATAAGGTGGTGCATTGAAATCTCTGGTAATCCTCCTTGCATGGGGAGCTATTTTTGTAGCCGATGAGTATATATTGTTACTCACGTTCGGTTGTTGCATTGGCTGCAGTGTCATGCCCCCAGGGCTGACGATCAACTGTTTTCCATTGCCATTGGGGCCACTCATCTGTGTGCCTCCAGAAGTTCCAGCTCCTTGATTGCCCCCAACTGCATACGTTGGACCTCTTTTATCATTACTCAAGTTGAAAGCTTCTTTGATGGCATTTGAAAGACTGTTGAGGAAGACTTCATTATGATTCATCAAGGTAGTGGACATTGCTTTGCTGATTACTTCTTGCATGCAATTGTGTTGTATCTGGATCATTGGATCTTCATGTCCTTCTAGAATTACTCTTGGAAGATGAGTTTTCTGAATGATCTTTTTGTCTCTGGTTTTGCTAAAGCTTAGCAAACACATATCCCGATATTGCTCAACAGTCTGTTCTATTAAGCGTCGGACTTCATCTGGAAGCTCCTCCATCGTCACGTTCAACACTTCATCATTGCCAATTTTCATGATCAGACGATTGCGTCCCACCGGGCGTGCCAAAAGAATGTGTTGACACAAAAGTCTGGTCGAGAGCGCCAACACACTCGAACACGGTCCTCAGAGGCCGTGCAGAGCAAGGTCTTGACCTCCTGGACCTTCAAAAGGTGGCGGTGCCGAATCTGGGTGAGAACAACTTCAGACATGCCAGTCAATTTGACCTGTAATTGACAAGGAGAAGAAAAAACACTGTCAAATTATGGAACCTGCCGGTTTGGTGCCAAATAGTTCCAAATTGTGCGGCTCTCATATAGCCATTTGTTTATAGGATATTGACTACAAAGTCAACTCCCAAAAGATTGCATGAAAGCATTGATAAAGATATAAAGCAAAATGGCTATGATATATGTAAAGGAACATTCAGAACGAAAAACAGCTGATAAGCTTAGACATATAAAGAAAGTAAAGATCTATGTATACGTTTAAACGGTGTAAAACTAACAGATCGACTAATTGCATATGTAGTTCTATTCGTTAATAGTGGAGTGTTTCCATGAAGCCATAATAACAAATAGATCGATAAAATAGCTTAAACATCAACAATGGGGTGTCTCCATACAACCATAATGATGACTAAGCTAGATCACGTCCGATGCAACGAGCAGATCTATTATTTTTAAGCCACTTAAAAGTACACATTATGAAGGAAGCATAATTGGATCGGTTATTTTAGCCGATACAGGGTCCATGAAGCACAAACAAGATCTATCCGTTAAAACCATGGTTCGGTTTAAGATCAAACAAATCTAATCTATCATATATATCAGTGGGATTCAGAAATACAACTGTAATAAACATGTTGGATCAGGTCTATCTTGTCTTAGATCAAAACACGATTTTGCGGATACATGGGTGTATGCCGAGTCTCTGAGTGATGAGTGATTGTCAACTAGGATAATGCGCATGTTCTTTGGCTTGTGTTGTGCAGGTGTCGAGCATGGATACAGTGATCAAAGGCAAGGTGAAGGTCAAGTAGAGACGTGCCGTGTCGATGGACCGAGAGTGGCGAAGGGCGGACGTGAGGCTTGGACTGAGGGACCGGTGGCCTGAGGATCAGCTATGGTGGCTGACAGCCTGGGACAGCGATGAGCGAAGACTTGTGGGTGGACGGGGTGCACGGGCGGTGCATCCCCTCTACAGCTTCAGTTTGTTGGTTGAGCCACAGAAAAACCACCGAGTGGATGGTTTCCAGGTTTGGGCCTCAAAACCTAGGCGCTGATGGTTTCCGAGTTTGGGCCACAAAACTCGGGCTGAGGACGGTTTCCAGGTTTGGGCCTCAAAACCTGGGCGCTGCGGGTTTCTGAGTTTTGGCCACAAAACTCAGGCGATGGTCGGGTGGTTTCCCGGTTTGGGTCTCAAAACCGGGGGTTGGTCGTGAATGCTGGTTTCCCGGTTTGGACCTCAAAACCGGGGGCGAAGTCCGGAAAAAGGACAAGCAGAGCGGAGGCGGCACGTGGCGGCAATCGGTGAGGTTGCATCGAGGCAACGCTACCAGTTGTGCGGGCGTGGCCGTCGGATCATCACTATCTTCGAGTTGGTCCAGAATAACCCTAGGGTTTAGCTGGTTCGCTCTGTAATTAGTTAGTGGTAGAGTGGGAATTAGAATCAGGATAGTAGAGGGAGACACCCACCTCCCATCTGATCTCAGTCATTTGCTATTTTCCACCTAGGGTTTCCTGCTTTCCGAATTCCCTGCTGTAGCGAAGTGAGATCCACAGAGAAGACAATCATACCTCTGTGTCCATGAGATTTTGAGGAAGTGAGACCGTAATCTCACTGTTGTAGCGTGTGGTAGCCGCACGGTTGCAAATTCGTGGTTGTGATTCGCGTTTTGTTCGTGTTCTTTGCGGGTTGCTTTTCTCCACGTTTTTCCCGTTGATCGATCTCTCTACTCGGTGCATCTTTTGCAAATCCGTTTGAACTGAGTTGTTCTAGATCCTGAGGCACTTCTTTCCACCGAAGGAAATCATCTCTAACCTCACGAGCTAGTAGATCGGTCATTTTTCGTTTTGGATCGATTTTGCTCCTTTTGTCCCAAATTTTTCCAATTCACCGATTTGGAGTTAGGTTCGAGCCATGATCTCTTTGGGATAGCTCACTAACCTCCTAGGAACTCCTCATACCAAGCCTAAGCCTTAGTGCTTTTGATTCAGAGGAGATCGGGTTGAATTCGTGGAAGAACAGTTCTGTATCGGGACCATCGGACGCTTTGTTCTTGAGCATCGGACGTTGAGTTCTTTCCATCGGAGCGTCCGTTGCCACGTGTCATCTGACAGTGCTTTTAAAGGAGCATCGGACGCTGACCATCAGAGCGTCCATTGCCATCGGACGCGCCAGGGGTCAAGCATCGGACGCTAGGGTTTCACTGTAGCAGCGTCCGATGCCTGTCCAGTATGGTTCCAGAGAGTTCCTGTTTGCATCGGACGCTTCTGGTGTCAGGGCATCGGACGCTGCTCAGCATCCGATGCAGCTGTTTGTGCACTAATTCATCCGCGGTTCGTTCGTTCATTGTCGGTTTTGATTTTCGGCTTTTGCGTTGGGTTTCTAGAGTTGTGTAGTGTCTCGCTGTGCTTCTTGGAAGCATCCACCCTATCTTTAGGGTCGTGGACACTCGCAAGCTCTAGGTTTGCTCTTGGGGTGATTCTCGGGATAGTGGCTAAAAAGGTTTCTGACAAGAAATTTTGAAGCTCCCATTCACCCCCCCTCTGGTCGCTTTCTGGTAGCACTCTCGGTCCTTCAGATTGGTATCGGAGCAGGTTAAGGATCTTCCGCATTAGCCGGTTCCAGATCCACAGAAGGCGACATGGATCGCAGCGTGGGCAAACCGCCGTTTTTCGATGGAACGAACTATGCGTATTGGAAGATACGCATGTCGGCCTATCTCCAGAGCATGGGCTCTTCTGTTTGGGAGATTTGCAACAAGGCCTATTACATTGTCTTGGCTGCTCGTGTTACTCAGCTTCAAATGGATGAGCACGATGCCAATAGCCGAGCGCGTAACGCTCTTTTCTCCTGTTTGAGAATGTCCGAGTTTGATTGCGTTTCTCACCTCCCCACGGCTCGTGAGATTTGGGCGACCCTCATGCGTTTCCATTAGGGAACTACTCAATTCAAATCCCGCCTCTACAAGTCGCACAAGCGGGAGTATGAGAACTTTTGACACATGCCTGGCGAGAGCATAGAAAGTTTATTCGCTCGCTTTCAGGTCATTGTCAACAAGATGAGGGCTAACAAGGAGCTATTTCCTTTTGACGATCATGAGAGAGCTTTGAAGCTTTTGCATACTCTCAATCTGTCGATGTGGGACTCAAAGGTCCAGGCGATCATCGAATTGTCTAACTACGAGACCCTCACATGTGACGAGCTCTTTAGTAAGCTCATGTCTAGTGAGATTGACGCCATGTCAAGGGCTTCTTATGAAAATCTTTCTGGCCCGACTATGGCTTTGGTTTCTGGCTCTTCTGCTAACCCCTCTGGAGGTTTTGCACTCTCTTCACTTCTTTATGTCACAGAGGAACAGCTGGAGTTCATGTGGGATGATGAGTTGGCTTTGCTTGCCAACCGGTTCTCACGGTTCCACAACAACCGCATGAACCGTCGCCGCGAAGGAGGACGCTCAGGATGTTTTGAGTGTGGCGACCCCGACCACTTCATCGCCAACTGTACCAAGAAGAACAAGCAATCTAGGAAGGGCGATCATGGGCACAAGTATGACTTCAGGAAGCGCAAGGAAAAGTATGTCCCCGTGAAGCAGAAGCGGAAGGGCAGCTTCAACAAGGAGTACATCAAGAAGAAGTACTTGAAGAAGGCCCAGGCTGAGCAGCGTGCGTTCTTCACCACGCTCAGCAATGTCGATGACTCAGATGACGACTCCGCTTCCTCAAGCAATGACGAGTCCGAGAAGAAGAAGAGGATCAAGGACAAGCTAAACGGCCTCTGCTTCTTCGCCGACGACGAGGGCTTCTGCACCATGGCCCTCAGCAAGGAGGTCGACGGCGAGCTGGAGGACATCCCTTGGGACGACGACGACGACACCTCCCAGGTATCTCAGACCCCTGATGAGCTTTCTGCTGAGGTCGAGAAACTTACTGCCGCTCTCCTTAGTCAAGACAAGTTGCTTAGGCGCACTGCTAGAGAGAGGAAGGAGTTTAGGCAGAAGTGGGAGGATACGGTGAAGGAACATGAATCTGTCTAGACCACCATTGTTGTCACAGATGAGGAGGAGTGTGAGATGTGCTCCACACACATGACTGATCTTCTCACCTTGAGAAGTAAGTATGCTGTGCTGGTAGGAGAGGTGGATGAGCTTAGAGCTAGATCTTCGGTGCTTGGTGCGTGCAAGTCTTGTGCAGGCTTGCAATCCGAGTTGGCATAGAAGAATGCCAAGATTGTGTCCCTTGAGAAGGCTAGCTCGGATAGCACTTGTGTGTCTAGATGCGCTTAGTGTGAAGGACCGAGAATGCAATAGCAAGGCGACCAGAGGGGGGTGAATGGGAGCTCAAAAATTTCTCTCAAAACTTTGGCCTTTTGTTCCCAAAATCAACCCCCAAAAGCTTCGATCGAAACCGTGATGCCCACAACCCTTGGAAGAGGGTGGATGATCCCTAGGATCATAGCAAGGCACCACAAAGCGATAGCAAACCAAGAACCAAAAGCACCGGCACAAGTTCTACCCCAAAAACCGATTCTCGAACGTAGATGGAAGGCTACATCGAGAAGTCCCCAAATACCGATGCTAACAAGTAGCAAAGATACCTAGAGAGGTTCCTCGGTGAACAATAGGGCCAAACGAGAAATCCGGAGATCAAGCGAAGAAGTCGGGAGAGCGAACGCACAAAACCGGAGGCTTCAGCCAAATCCCGGACTGTCCGACCCTAGGGTCCCAGACTATCCGCCCCTACTGCGGACTGTCCGCGAGAGGATGGCGGATTGTCCGCCGGCAAAATGAGCAAAACAGCAAAGCTGCAGAAGTCCCCTGCTCGACTCGCGGACTGTCCGCGACTTTACACTGCGGACTGTCCGCCGGTGTAAAAACAGTAACCTGTCCGAAGAACATAGCCACTGATCCGACTGATCCCCGACGCGCGGACTGTCAACCGGTGGAAACGCGGACTGTCCGCGACCACCCAGTGAGGGCGATTTTGGTCGCCCTTCACACACAACCTCTCAAATCTGAATCAAAACTCAATCCCACGTTCCCAAACTTGGAGAAGATGATCACGAGGTAGTTAGGAGACTATCCCCAAGAAATCATCCGCTCAAATCAATTCAATCACCGAGAAATCGAAAGGGGAGGAGTATGAACGTAAAAGCACCACGAAAACGAAATCGACCCGATCTACTTGTTCGTGAGGAGTTAGATGAATTCCTTCGGTGGAAATGATCTCCTCACTATAAAGAACAAGTTGATTCAAGTGGAATTCGAAAAGATACAGTAGGGAGAGAGATTGAGTGACGGGAAAAACACGGAGAAATGAAGAACGCGAAGAACACGAACCAAAACGCGAATCAACACATCGATCTGCAACCGTGTGGCTACCACACGCTACAATAGTGAGATTACGGTCTCACTTCCTCAAAATCTCCAGTACACAGAGGTATGGTTCTCTGCGGATCTCAGTTGCTACAGCAGGGGATTGGGAGAGCAGGAAAACCTAGAAGGAAAAGAGCAAATGGCTGAGATAGAATGGGAGGAGGGTGTCTCCCACTACTTATCCTAATTCTAATTCCTACTCTACCCCTCTCTAATTACAGAGCGAACCAGCTAAACCCTAGGGTTATTCTGGACCAACTCGAAGATGCTGGTGATCCGACGGCCACGCCCGCACAACTGGTAGCGTTGCCTCGACGCAACCTCACCGATTGCCGCCACGTGCCGCCACCGCTCCGCTCGTCCTTTTCACGGACTTCGCCCCCGGTTTTGAGGCCCAAACCGGGAAACCAGCCTTCACGACCAACCCCAGGTTTTGAGGCCCAAACCGGGAAACCAGCCGACCATCGCTTGAGTTTTGTGGCCCAAACTCAGAAACCCGCAGCGCCCAGGTTTTGAGGCCCAAGCCTGGAAACCGTCCTCAGCCCGAGTTTTGTGGCCCAAACTCGGAAACCATCAGCGCCCAGGTTTTGAGGCCCAAACCTGGAAACCATCCACTCGGTGGTTTTTTTGTGGCTCAACCACCAAACCGAGCCGTAGAAGGGATGCACCGCCCGTGCACCCCGTCCACCGACACGTGTCCCCAGGTCCATGACCCAGGCCACACCGTGCCCGCAAGTCTTTGCTCATCGCTGTCCCAGGCTGCCAGCCACCACAGCTGATCCTCGGGCCACCGGTCCCTCAGTGCAAGCCTCATGTCTGCCCTTCTCCACTCTCGGTCCATCAGCATGGCACGTCTCTACTTGACCTTCACCTTGCCTTTGATCACTGTATCCGTGCTCGACACCTGCACAACACAAGCCAAAGAACATGCGCATTATCCCAGTTGACAATCACTCAGAGACTCGGCATACACCCATGTATCCGCAATCTCCCCCTTGATGGAATAGAGAAAGGAAAGAAGAAGGAGAGAGAACTCGACCAAATGACCCAAAAGCATATCAAAGCCGAAGAAGGTCAAGTGGAAAGAGCAGAACAACTTGGTTCCCAAAGACATGGGCAACGGCTCGACGCAACCAAGCAAAGCAAAGCTAGCCCTCAAGAAGAGGTAGAACAGGCTCAACACCGCTAGCGGAAAAGCTCGATACCAATTGGTAAATCAACTGAAAATCAAGCAAAAATAGAGCTAGCCCTCAAGAAGAGGCAGAACGGGCTCAACACCACTAGCGAGGTAGCTCTGTACCAACTGAAGAACGAGGGAGCTCGATACAAACTGAAGAAGACTAGAAATCAGCTGAAGAGCATAAAAGAAGCAACGAAGACTCAGCAGCGAGCGAACTCCCCCTCGAATGGTACACACAACCAGGAAATCTTCTCCTTGTTCAACACTCGGAGAACATATGATTTGCAATTTCTCCCCCTTAGTTGAAAATGCACCATCAAGCAAATACCTACCCCTTGACAGAAGAACTCCCCCTTGCAAGATGCATATGAGTCAGAAATGCAAGTTAGCAGCTTCAGAAATATAGTCGATAGAATGCAAAAGATGCTCTACGAAGAATAGCTCCAATGACATAACGAAGCACACATATGCCAGCAAAGGCTCAAACTGATCACCAAATATGAACTATGAACATGTGAGCAAAGTGAGCAGTTTTAGCCAAAAGCATTCACCATCAAAATAGCACCAAACATGTATAGATAGGAAATCAAACAAGTGCTAAACATGTATACAAGGTGAACTACCCCTAGCAAAGCTCAGTCATCATGCTATAGAATGAAACATAGACTTGTGTGTCCAAATTTTATCGGAGTTGCAGCGGTTAAAATACACAAGTTCAAATTTCAGCATGTGATTGCGAGAGGTTGAAAGCTTGTCAAAGCCTAACTTTTCAACTATGCGAAGCCTATGCAGAAGCAATCAGAAGCTTAAAGCAACAGTTTTGGTCATACACTACACAGCTCAAGTTTAACTCAAAGTGCAATGAGAAACAGTCTCGAAACTGTGATGTGTTGACAAGCAATCCCATCTCGATCTTTTCAATTCACTTAATCTTGGTTCAAATTTAAAGATAGAATATGAACATACCAAGCAAGTGAACGACTCAGAACTAGAGACATAACAACCTAGCATATATGAGAAGCACAAGTGATTTCAACACATTCTACACATGCTAGTTGCATATCTCAATGGTGAACATTTTCAGGTTTTATGCAGGTTCACCATTCAAAAATAGCTCAGCCCACAACATGCATTAGTGATCAGAAAGAGCATAAGCTTCAAGATAAAACATCGGAGCAAATACTACACAGAGCATATCTACATTCTAAAGATTATATTCATGAAGCTCTGAATGTAAATATCCACGATGAAATGCAAAGATGCATGAAGAAATCAAATGAAAAACACAAAGTCAGTTTGTGATACAAGAATCAAAATATTTCCCCCATCTAAAAGGGGAAACACACACCAAGCTCACCTCTCAACCTAGCAAAAGTTGATTGGTCCAAAGGCTTGGTGAAAATATCAGCCAACTGATGACAAGTATCGACATGGCGAATGTCGATATCACCCTTCTCATAGCGGTCTCGCAGAAAATGAAAGCGCACATCAATGTGTTTGGTCTTAGAGTGCAGCACGGGGTTCTTAGCAAGGCTAATAGCACTCGTGCTATCACAAAGCAAAGGAACGCAAGAAAAACTCAGACCAAAATCACACAAAGTGGCCATCATCCAGAGCAACTGGGAACAGCAGCTAGCCGCAGCAACATACTCAGCCTCTGTGGTAGATTGGGCGACACTAGACTGCTTGCGAGAAGACCACGATACAAGAAAAGAACCAATAAACTGACAAGTCCCAGAAGTGGACTTGCGATCAATTCAGCAACCAGCAAAATCAGCATCCGAATAACCGCAAAGGGAGAGGGTGGAGGAAGCAGAATACCAAATCCCAAACTCAGGAGTGAAGCATAAGTACCTCATAATGCGCTTGACTGCCTGACGGTGAGAAGTGCGCGGCGACGACTGAAATCGCGCGCACAAACACACCGCGAACTGGATGTCCGGGCGTGTCGCCGTCAGGTAGAGCAGCGATCCGATCATACTCTGGTACTCCTTCTGGTCCACAGCTTCTCCATCCACATCCGCATCCAGGGCCGCCGTAGTCGGCATGGGTGTTGGAAGAGGCTTGGCCTCACCCATGTCGAACTTCTTCAGGATGTCCTTGGTGTACTTGCCCTGGTGCACGAACGTCCCCTCTCGGGATTGCTTGATTTGCAACCCGAGGAAAAACGTCAACTCGCCCATCATGCTCATCTCAAACTCCCTGCTCATAGTGTCTGCAAACTTGGCAACCAAAGCGTGAGAAGAACCACCGAAAATGATATCATCCACGTAAATCTGGAACAAGAAAGTGTCATTGCCTTGCTTGAGGAGAAAGAGCGTTTTATCTACACATCCCATTTTAAAACCCTTAGCAAGCAAAAAGGTTTTCGACCTATCATACCAGGCTCTAGGGGCTTGTTTCAAACCATACAAAGCTTTGTGAAGTTTAAAAACATGGTTTGGAAACTTGGGATTTTCAAAACCGGGGGGTTGTCTCACATACACATCCTCTTCTATGTAGCCATTTAAAAAGGCACTCTTGACATCCATTTGAAAAAGTTTAAACCCTTTGGATGCAGCAAAAGCCAAGAGTATCCTAATTGCCTTTAAACGAGCTACAGGAGCAAAAGTCTCCTCATAGTCTATCTCCTCCTTCTGACTATACCCTTGGGCTACTAGTCTGGCCTTATTTCTCACAACATGGCCATCCTCTCCTTGTTTGTTTTTGAGAACCCATTTTGTCCCAATAGGATGACAGTCAGGAGGAAAAGGAACAAGAACCCAAACCCGATTTCTTTCAAAATTTTCCAACACCTCATGCATAGCATTGACCCAATCTGGATCAGATAAAGAGTGTCCAACATATCGGGGTTCAAAATCAGCAACAAATACAGAATGAGCAAAGTGAGAGATTTGTTGTGACCTTGACCGAGTGACACGTTTGTCGATGCTGCCGATCATCTGTTGAGGCGGGTGTTGGCGCTGGATGTGTCGTGGCGCCTCCCGAACTGATGTAGCCTCCTGCGGATACATGGGTGTATGCCGAGTCTGGAGTGATGAGTGATTGTCAATGGGTTTGATCGCATGTTCTTTGGCTTGTGTTGTGCAGGTGTCGAGCACGGAGACAGTGATCGAGGGCAAGGTGAAGGTCAAGTAGAGACATGCCGTGCCGACGGACCGGGAGCGGTGAAGGGCGGACGTGAGGCTTGGACTAAGGGACCGGTGGCCTGAGGATCAGCTGTGGTGGCTGGCAGCCTGGGACAGCGATGAGCGAAGACTTGCGAGACATGGTGTTGCTCGGGTCGAGGACCTGGGGACATGTGTCGGTGGACGGGGTGCACGGGCGGTGCATCCCCTCTACAGCATCGGTTTGGTGGTAGAGCCAGAGAAAAACCTTCGGGTGGACGGTTTCCAGGTTTGGGCCACAAAACCTGGGCGTGCTGCGGGTTTCTGAGTTTGGGCCACAAAACTTGGGCTGAGGACGGTTTCCAGGTTTGGGCCTCAAAACCTGGGCGCTGGCGGGTTTCCTGGTTTCGGCCTCAAAACCAGGGGATGGACTTGGAGGCTGGTTTCCCGGTTTGGGCCTCAAAACCGGGGGTTGGCTGTGGAGGCTGGTTTCCTGGTTTGGGCCACAAAACCGGGGGCAGAGTCCGAGAAAAGGACAAGCAGAGCGGTGGCGGCACGTGGCGGCGATCGGTGAGGTTGCGTCGAGGCAATGCTTCCAGCTGTGCGGGCGTGGCCGTCGGATCACCACCTACCATGAGTTGGTCCAGAATAACCCTAGGGTTTAGCTGGTTCTCTCTGTAATTAGAGAGGGGTAGAGTAGGAAATAAAATTAGGATAAGTAGAGGGAAACACCCTCCTCCCATAGTATCTCAGTCATTTGCTCTTTGCACTTAGGGTTTCCTGCTCTCCCAATCCCCTGCTGTAGCTAGCTGAGATCCGCAGAGAACCATACCTCTGTGTACTGGAGATTTTGAGGAAGTGAGGCCGTAACCTCACGGTTGTAGCGTGTGGTAGCCACACGGTTGAAGATCGATGTGTTGATTCACGTTTTGGTTCGTGTTCTTCGCAATCTTCGTTTCTTCATGATTTTCCCGTCACTCGATCTCCCTCTCTAGTGCGTCTTTGCGAAATCCGTTTGAATCAACTTGTTCTTTATAGTGGAGATCATTTCCACCGAAGGAATTCATCTAGCTCGTCGCGAACAAGTAGATCGGGTTGATTTCATTTTCGTGGCGCTTTTTCATTCTTGATCTTTCCCTTTCGATTTCTCGGTGATTGAATTGATTTGAGTGGATGATTTCTTGGGGATAGTCTCCTAACTACCCCGTGATCATCTTCTCCAAGTTTGGGAACGTGGGATTTTGATTTGGATCAATTTTGGAGAGAGATGGGGAGAAGGCGACTGAAATCGCCCTCTCTGCACGTTCGCGGATAGTCCGCGGTTTTGACCGGCGGACAGTCCGCGCGTCGGGACTCAGCCGAGTAGTGGCTGTGTGTCTCGGTGAACAGTGCCGAAGTTTGACCGACGGACAGTCCGCCGTTGGCTTTCGCGGACAGTCCAGGAACTGTCCAGGGGACTTCAGCAACAGTGCGGTTTTGCTCTTTTGGCCAGCGGACAGTCCGCGACCTGAGCCCGAACAGTCCGCCACTAGGCAGATAGTCCGCGACCGTACCGACAGACTATCCGGGATCCTGCTGTAGCCTCCGGTTTAGTGCGGTTGCTCTCCTGACTTGTTCGTTTGGTTTCCGGACTTCCCGTTTGGCTCTAGAGTTGATCAAGGAACCTCTCTAGGTATCTTTGCTACTTGTTAGCATAGGTATTTAGGAGTTTCTCGACGTAGCCGTCTATCTACGTTCGGGACTTAGTTTTTGAGGGTCAAACTTGTTTCGGTGCTTTTGATGTTTGGTTCGCTATCGCTTTGTGGTGCCTCGCTGTGATCCTAGGGATCATCCACCCTCTTCCAAGGGTCGTGGGCATCACAGTTTCGGTTGAAGTTTTCCGGGGTTGATTTTGGGACATTTGGCCAAAGTTTCGAGAGAAATTTTTGTGGCTCCCATTCACCCCCCTCTGGTCGCCTTGCTAGTGCTTTCTCGGTCCTTCAATTGGTATCAGAGAGGGTTAAGGATCTTCCACCTTAGACGGTTCCAGATCCACAGAAGGCGACATGGATCGTGGCATGGGCAAACCGCCGTTCTTTGATGGGACGAACTATGCGTATTGGAAGATACGCATGTCGGCCTATCTCCAGAGCATGGGCTCTTCTGTTTGGGAGATTTGCAACAGGGACGATTACGTTGTCTTGGCTGCTCGTGTTACTCAGATTCAGATGGATGAGCATGATGCAAATAGCCGAGCATGTCTGAGTTTTCTGTTTGAGCATGTCTGAGTTTGATCTCGTTTCTCACCTCCCCACGACTCGTGAGATTTGGGCGACCCTCATGCGTTTCCATGAGGGAACGACTCAAGTCAAATCCCGTCTCTACGAGTCGCACAAGCGGGAGTACGAGAACTTTTGACACATGCCTGGCGAGAGCAAAGAGAGTTTATTCGCTCGCTTTCAGGTCATTGTCAACAAGATGAGAGCGAACAAAGAGCTGTTGCCTTTTGACGATCATGAGAGGGCTTTGAAGCTTTTGCACACTCTTGATCGGTCGGTGTGGGACTCAACGGTCCAGGTGATCATCGAATCGTCTAACTATGAGACCCTCACTTGCGACGAGCTCTTTAGTAAGCTCAAGTCTAGTGAGATTGACGCCATGTCGAGGGCTTCTTATGAAAATCCTTCCAGCCCGACTATGGCTTTGGTTTCTGGCTCTTCTGCTAACCCCTCTGGAGGTTTTGCACTTTCTTCACTCTTTTCTATCACAGAGGACCAGCTGGAGTCTTTGGGGGATGACGAGTTGGCATTGCTCACCAACCGGTTCTCGCGGTTCCACAACAACCGCATGAACCGTCACCGCGGAGGAGGATGCTTAGGATGTTTTGAGTGCAGCGACCCCGATCACTTCATCGCCAACTGTCCCAAGAAGAAGCACACATCTGGGAAGGGCGATCATGGGCACAAGTACGACTCGGGCGAGCGCAAGGAGAAGTATGTCCCCGCGAGGCACAAGCGGAGGGGCAGCTTTGACAAGGAGTACATCAAGAAGAAGTACTTGGAGAAGGCCCCGGCTGAGCAGCGAGCGTTCTTTGCCACGCTCAGCGATGTTGACGGCTCGGATGACGACTCCGCTTGCTCAAACGATGATGAGTCCGAGAAGAAGAAGAGGATCGAGGACAAGCTGAACGGCCTCTACTTCTTCGCCGACGACGACGGCCTCTGCACCATGGCCCTTGGCAATGAGGTCGACGGCAAGCTGGAGGACACCCCTCGGAATGACGACGACAACGACACCTCTCAGGTATCTCTCACCCATGACGAGCTTTCTGCTGAGGTCGAGAAGCTTACTGCCGCCTTGCTTAGTCAAGATAAGTTGCTTAGGCGTGCTGCTAGAGAGCGCAAGGAGTTTAGGCAGAAGTGGGAGGACACGGTGAGGGAGCTTGAGTTCGCTAAGTCCGCTGTGGTCTTGTCTGAGGAGGGTGAGTGTGAGATGTGCACCAAGCACATGACTGACCTACTCACCTTGAGAGGTAAGTATGCTGCTTTGGTTGGAGAGGTGGATGAGCTCCGGGCTAGACCCCTGTTGTTGGGTGCGTGCAATTCTTGTCCAGTCTTGCAAACCGAGTTGGCAGAGAAGGATGCCAAGATTGAGTCTCTTGAGAAGGCCAGCTCGGGTAGCACTTGTGTGACTAGGTGCGCCTTGTGTGAGGGTTTGGAGATGGAGATCGCTAATGTGAAGCATGACAAGATGCAAACCGAGGAGGAAAACACATACCTTCGGACCATCTTGTCATGGGTGTCTAGCGGTGAGCCACAGCTCGGGATGATGATCTCCCAATTCAAGCGAGCTGCTGGAGGTCCTGGTGTAGGCTTTGCTCCGAGAGTTTATGTTTCTGCTTTTGGGAAGATTGGAGAGTAGAGTGGTTTGAACCCGAGTGAGAAGCCTAACTCCACCACTACTCCCAAACTTACCAAGCTTCCACCCAAAGAGCCTCTCAAGCCTAACACCAAGGATGGAGTGTTTGAAGAACCTCCACGAGCTCCACCCAAGAACCAGCAATGGGCTCCTAAACCCAATCACCTGAAAAACAAGCTGGACACAATGCCACCTATCCAGGAGGAGCTTATGCCACAGAAGGGCAAAGTGATCCACACCCACAACCGTGTGTACCAACAAAACCTTTGAGAGCGGTGAGGTACCATTGTGAGCACTGTGGGAAAGATGGACACTTGAGTGAGTTCTGCTTTCGGTGCAAGAGAGAGGCGCGCCGTGCTAGGGAGATGACCGGAAATGCCAAGTGGTTCTCCAGTCTTAGCCCTGTCGCCGGAAAGGATTTTATCACCTTCGGCGACAATAGCAAAGGTAAGGTTTTGTCTCGTGGGTCGGTGCGAGTTAATGAGCACTTTGTGTTGCGCGATGTTGCTCTTGTTTCTAACTTTCATTTTAACCTTCTTTCTGTTTCGCAACTCTTTGATGACGACTATGAGATTCGTTTTAAGCCGAATCTCAGTCGTATTTTGGACCATCAGGGCAATCTTGTTTGTGTGATTTCGCCCTTTGGGAAAGTCTTTCGTGCGAATTTCTCAGAGTCTTTTGGCATTTCCCGTTGTCTTTTGGCTGGACCTTCCTCCTCTGATCTTTGGAAGTGGCATAGGAGACTTAGACATTTGAGCTTCGACTTGCTTGCAAGGCTTAGTTCACTTGGCCTAATCCGAGGATTGCCCAAGTTATCCATGGAAAAGGATCTTGTTTGCCATTCTTGTAGACATGGGAAGATGGTTGCCGCTCCCCACCATCCAGTGACTCAGGTCATGACCAAGCGCCCTGGAGAGCTTTTGCACATGGACCTTGTTGGTCTGGCTCGGGTGAGCTCGGTTGGGGGTAAGTGGTATGTGCTTGTTGTTCTTGATGACTTTTCGAGATATTCGTGGGTCTTCTTTTTAGCTGAGAAGACCGAGACTTTCTCCCTTGCTCGCAATCTGATTTTGCGTCTTCAGAACGAGTTCCCTTTGAACTCGATGCGAGTTATTAGAAGTGATAATGGTTCCGAATTCAAGAATTTGGATTTTGAGAAGTTTTGTAACTCTTTGGGTTTGGAGCATCAGTTTTCTTCCCCCTACACACCGCCCCAAAATGGTGTTGTAGGGAGGAAAAATCGGACCCTTGTAGAGATGGCCAGGACGATGCTCGATGAGCATAGGACTCCTAGGCGATATTGGGCCGAAGCTATGAGCACTGCATGCTACATTTCCAATCGCATTTTTCTCCGAGCTTTCTTGAAAAAGACTTCTTATGAGTTGCGTTTTGGAAAACTGCCCAAGGTGAGTTATTTTCAAGTTTTTTGTTGCCATTGTTTTATACTCAAAAAGGGCAACTTGGACAAGTTTGAGTCTCGTTCTTCTAACGGTGTGTTTTTGGGTTATGGCACTCACACTTGAGCTTATCGTGTACTTAACCTTGACACTAACCGAGTCATGGAGACATCCGATGTCACCTTCGACGAGACCATGGTTTGTCCTTCTCGTTTTGAGCGTGCAGGTGATCATGAGGTTGGTGAGCCTCTCTTTGATGATGAGGACGAGGGTGCTGAAGGTATGGATGATCCAGCACCCCCTCCACCTGTTGTGCCGCAAAGAGCGGCTTCTACTACGACTCACGGCCCCGACACCTCTTCTTCCTGGGGGCCGTGGGATCCGCCACCCCGAGCGGTACCTTTTGTACCCGGGAAGGCACCAGCTGCTGTTGTGGGGGAAATCACTTCTGCACGGGAGGCGCCATGACACATCCAGCGCCAACACCCCCCTCAGCAGATGATCGGCAACATTGACGAACGTGTCACTCGGTCCAGGTCTCAAATCTCTCACTTTGCTCATTCTGCTTTTGTTGCTGATTTTGAGCCCCGAGATGTTGGACATGCTTTGACGGATCCAGATTGGGTCAATGCCATGCATGAGGAGTTAGAGAATTTTGAGCGAAATCGGGTTTGGGTTTTAGTTCCACCTCCTCCAGACTGTAAGCCTATTGGGACAAAATGGGTTTTCAAAAACAAGCAAGGAGAGGATGGCCACGTTGTTAGAAACAAGGTCAGGCTTGTAGCGAAGGGCTATAGTCAGAAGGAGGGGATAGACTATGAGGAGACTTTTGCTCCTGTAGCTCGTTTGGAGGCTATTAGGATACTCTTGGCATTTGCAGCTTCCAAAGGTTTCAAACTTTTTCAAATGGATGTCAAGAGTGCCTTCTTAAACGGCTACATAGAAGAAGAGGTTTATGTTGAACAACCCCCCGGTTTTGAAAATCCCAAGTTTCCAAACCATGTTTTCAAACTCCACAAAGCTTTATATGGTTTGAAACAAGCCCCTAGAGCCTGGTATGATAGGTTGAAAACCTTTTTGCTTGCTAAGGGTTTTAAAATGGGATGTGTGGATAAAACGCTCTTTCTCCTCAAGCAAGGCAAAGACACTCTCTTGGTCCAGATTTACGTGGATGATATCATTTTTGGTGGTTCTTCTCACGCTTTGGTTGCCATGTTTGCAGATACTATGAGCAGGGAGTTCGAGATGAGTATGATGGGCGAACTGACTTAATTTCTCGGATTGCAAATTAAGCAATCCCAAGGAGGGACGTTTGTGCACCAGGGCAAGTATACCAAGGACTTGCTGAAGAGGTTCGATATGGGTGAGGCCAAGCCTCTTCCAACACCCATGTCGACCACGACGGCCCTGGATGCGGACAAGGATGGAGAAGCTGTGGACCAGAAGGAGTACCGAAGCGTGATCGGGTCGCTGCTTTACCTGACGGCGACACGCCCGGACATCCAGTTCGCGGTGTGCCTGTGCGCGCGCTTTCAGGCGTCGCCGCGCACTTCTCACCGTCAGGCAGTGAAGCGCATTTTCAGGTACCTTCGTTTCACACCTGAGTTCGGGATTTGGTATTCAGCTTCCTCCATCCTCTCCCTTTGAGGTTATTCCGATGCTGATTTTGCTGGTTGTCGCATTGAGCGCAAGTCCACTTCTGGGACTTGTCAATTTATTGGTTCATCTCTTGTATCGTGGTCCTCTCGCAAGCAGTCTAGTGTCACCCAGTCTACCACAGAGGCTGAGTATGTTGCTGTGGCTAGCTGCTGTTCCCAGTTGCTTTGGATGATGGCCACTTTGCGTGATTTTGGTATGAGCTTTTCTCGTGTTCCTTTGCTTTGTGACAGCACGAGTGCGATTAGCGTTGCTAAGAACCCCGTGCTTCACTCAAAGACCAAACACATTGATGTGCGCTTTCACTTTTTGCGAGACCACTATGAGAAGGGTGATATCGACCGTCGCCATGTCGATACTCATCATCAGTTAGCTGATATTTTCACCAAGCCTTTGGATGAATCAACCTTTAATCGGTTGAGGGGTGAGCTTGGTGTGTGTTTCCCCTTTTAGATGGGGGAAACATTTTGGATCTTGTATCATAGACTGACTATTTTCTCGTTTGCTTTGTTTTTCTTTTGCATTTCAGCATACGCTTTTACATTCTGAGCTTCATGTATATAATATTTAAAATGTAATTATGCTCTGTTTAGTGTGCTTCGATGCTATATGCTGATGCTAGTAGCTTATGCTCTGTCTAATCACTAATACATGTTGTGAGCTGAGCTATTTTTGAATGGTGAATCTACTTAACAAACGCAAAACTTGAAAATGTTCACCATTGAGATATGCAACTAGCATGTGTAGGATGTGTTGAATTCACTCGTGCTTTTCATATATGCTAGGTTGCTATGTCTCTAGTTCTGAGTCTGTCACTTGCTTGGTCTGTTCATATTCTGTCAATACAATCTGAACCAAGTTTTAAGTGAATTCAAAAGATCGAGATGAGATTGCTTGTCAACACATCACAGTTTCGAGACTGTTTTTCATTGCACCTTGAGTTAAACTTGAGCTGTGTAGTGTATGACCGAAACTATTGCTTTAAGCTTCTGATTGCTTCTGCATAGGCTTCGCACAGTTGAAAAGTTAGGCAATGACAAGCTTTCAACCTCTCGCAATCACATGCTGAAATTTTAACTTGTGTAATCTTAACCGCTGCAACTCCGATAAAATTTTGGATACACAAGACTACGTTTCACTCTATAGCATGATGATTGAACTGTGCTAGGGGTAGTTCACCTTGTATACATGTTTAGCACTTGTCTGATTTCCTGTCTATACATGTTTTTGTGCTATTTTGATGGTGAATACCTTTTTGGCTAAAAACTGCTCACTTTGCTCATATGTTCATAATTCATATTTGGTGATCAGTTTGAGCCTTTGCTAGCCTGTATGCTTTCCAGTGAATCATTGGAGCTATACTGTTTAGAGCATCCTTGCATTTTCTTGACTATATTCCTGAAGCTGCTAACTTGCACTATGACTCATATGCATTTTGGAAGGGGGAGAACTTCTCTTGTTGGCACATTTGATGGTACATTTTCCCAGGGGGAGACCTTGCTTGAGACTTATTGTTGCATTTTTCACTTGATGGTGCATTTTTCAACTAAGGGGGAGAATTTGGACAAATCATGCCTCCCATGTTCAACTAAGGGGAGAGGAATCCGTTGTGTGCACCATGCAAGAGGGAGTTCGCTCGTGATAAATTTTTGAAATTTCCAATTGGTTCGGAGCGCTTTGCTAGTTGTGTTGAGCTTTTGCCTCTATCTTGAGGGACTAGCAGTCGCATCTTTGCTTCAGTTGGTTTCGGGTTTTTCAGTTGATGTCAAGCTTTCTGCTAGTTGTGTTGAGCCTCTGTGCCTCTGTCTTGAGGGACTAGCATTTTGCTTTGATTTTTCAATTGGTGTCTGCTAGCGGTGTTGAGCCTATTCTACCTCTTCTTGAGGGCTAGCTTTGCTTTGCTTGGTTGCGTCGAGCCGTTGCCCAATTCTTTGGGGACCAAGTTGTCTTGCTCTTTCCACTTGACCTTCTTCGGCTTTGCTATGCTTTTGGGTCATTTGGTCGAGTTCTCTCCTCTCCCTTCTTCCTTCATTCTGTTTCTATTATGATTTGTGTGTGTAGTTGACAATGCACTCATCAAGGGGGAGATTGCGGATACATGGGTGTATGCCGAGTCTCGAGTGATGAGTGATTGTCAACGGGTTTGATCGCAGGTTCTTTGGCTTGTGTTGTGCAGGTGTCGAGCACGGAGACAGTGATCGAGGGCAAGGTGAAGGTCAAGTAGAGACGTGCTGTGCCGACGGACCGGGAGCGGTGAAGGGCGGACATGAGGCTTGGACTGAGGGACCGGTGGCCTAAGGATCAGCTGTGGTGGCTGGCAGCCTGGGACAGCGACGAGCGAAGACTTGCGGGACATGGTGTTGCTCGGGTCGAGGACCTGGGGACACGTGTCGGTGGACGGGGTGCACGGGCGGTGCATCCCCTCTACAGCATCAGTTTGGTGGTAGAGCCAGAGAAAAACCATCGGGTGGATGGTTTCCAGGTTTGGGCCACAGAACCTAGGCGTGCTGCGGGTTTCCGAGTTTGGGCCACAAAACTTGGGCTGAGGACGGTTTCCAGGTTTGGGCCTCAAAACCTGGGCGCTGGCGGGTTTCCTGGTTTCGGCCTCAAAACCAGGGGATGGACTTGGAGGCTGGTTTCCCGGTTTGGGCCTCAAAACCGGGGGTTGGCTGTGAAGGCTGGTTTCCCGGTTTGGGCCACAAAACCGGGGGCGGAGTCCGGGAAAAGGACAAGCAGAGCGGTGGCGGCACGTGGCGGCGATCGGTGAGGTTGCGTCGAGGTAACGCTTCCAGCTGTGCGGGCGTGGCCGTCGGATCACCACCTACCATGAGTTGGTCCAGAATAACCCTAGGGTTTAGCTGGTTCGCTCTGTAATTAGAGAGGGGTAGAGTAGGAAATAGAATTAAGATAAGTAGAGGGAGACACCCTCCTCCCATAGTATCTCAGTCATTTGCTCTTTGCACTTAGGGTTTCCTGCTCTCCCAATCCCCTGCTGTAGCTAGCTGAGATCCGCAGAGAACCATACCTCTGTGTACTGGAGATTTTGAGGAAGTGAGGCCGTAACCTCACTGTTGTAGCGTGTGGTAGCCACACGGTTGCAGATCGATGTGTTGATTCGCGTTTTGGTTCATGTTCTTCGCGTTCTTCGTTTCTTCGTGATTTTCCCGTCACTCGATCTCCCTCTCTAGTGCGTCTTTGCGAAATCCGTTTGAATCAACTTGTTCTTTATAGTGAGGAGTAGGGATGAAAATGGTCGAAAACGGTCGGAAAACTTCTTAACCGTTTTCTACTTTTACATTTGAATACGAAAACGAAAACGAAAGCGGTAACACCGGACACGAAAACAAACACGAACTTGCGGAATACCAAGAATTTCAAAAACGAACCAATTCGAGCGGAATTATACCGAACACGGACGGTATACGAAAAATATATACGGAATACCGACCCACAATGCATTACAATTAACAAGTGCCATTGTGGCAAATTTCGATCGCAAGAAAGAACACTTATCAATTTAATTTCTTTTACAAGAGAAAAAAAACAAGAGGAAAATTTGAGATGTCATCATAACTAGACTAGAAAGGATAGCAATAGCCGTGCAGCACCATACGAGGGATTAGTCCCGCCTCAGCGACTTAGGGAGACGCGACGGGGTGAACTACCTATATAATACGGTCCATGGACATCAGTACTCCACACTTACCTTTGCCTATTTGCTTGGATAATAATGACCAACAACCAAATTCGGTTTAAAATGAATTTTGAATTAAGGATATTTCGGATTAAAAGTAGAAAAGTAGAAAACGGTCGAACTCGGTCGAAAAACTCCTCAACCGTTTTCGACTTCTACATTTAAATACGAAAACGAAAGCGAAAACGGTAAAAATCGGATAAGAAAATACGAATTTGATCGGATTAAATATAGAAAACGATGCGGTTCGGTTCGAAATATTTCCGTTCCGTTTTCATCCTTAGTGAGGAGATCATTTCCACCGAAGGAATTCATCTAGCTCCTCACGAACAAGTAGATCGGGTTGATTTCATTTTCGTGGTGCTTTTTCGTTCTTGATCTTCCCCTTTTGATTTCCCGGTGATTGAATCGATTTGAGCGGATGATTTCTTGGGGATAGTCTCCTAACTACTCCGTGATTATCTTCTCCAAGTTTGGGAACGTGGGATTTTGATTTGGATCGATTTTGGAGAGAGTTGGGGAGAAGGCGACTGAAATCGCCCTCTCTGCACGTTCGCGGACAGTCCGCGGTTTTGACCGGCGAACAGTCCGCGCGTCGGGACTCAGCCGAGCAGTGGCTGTGTGTCTCGGTGAACAGTGCTGAAGTTTGATCGACCGACAGTCCGCCGTTGGCTTTCGTGGACAGTCCGGCAACTGTCCAGGGGACTTCAGCAGTAGTGCGGTTTTGCTCTTTTGGCCGGCGGACAGTCCGCGACCTGAGCCCGAACAGTCCGCCACTAGGCCGACAGTCTGCGACCGTACCGGCAGACAGTCCGGGATCCTACTGTAGCCTCCGGTTTAGTGCGTTTGCTCTCCCGACTTGTTCGTTTGGTTTCCGGACTTCCCGTTTGGCTCTAGAGTTGATCAAGGAACCTCTCTAGGTATCTTTGCTACTTGTTAGCATAGGTATTTAGGAGTTTCTCGACGTAGCCGTCTATCTACGTTCGGGACTTGGTTTTTGAGGGTCAAACTTGTTTCGGTGCTTTTGACATTTGGTTCACTATCGCTTTGTGGTGCCTCGCTGTGATCCTAGGGATCATCCACCCTCTTCCAAGGGTCGTGGGCATCATGGTTTCGGTTGAAGTTTTCCAGGGTTGATTTTGGGACATTTGGCCAAAGTTTCGAGAGAAATTTTTGTGGCTCCCATTCACCCCCCTCTGGTCGCATTGCTAGTGCTTTCTCGGTCCTTCACCTCCCCCTCAACAGCAGCTGGCGCCTCCTCGGGTACAAAGGGTACCGCTCGAGGTGGCGGATCCCACGGCCCCCAAGATGAAGAAGAGTCGGGGCCGTGAGTCGTAGTAGAAGCCACTCCTTGCGGCACAGCAGGTGGAGGGGGTGCTGGATCATCCATACCTTCAGCACCCTCATCCTCGTCATCAAAGAGAGGCTCGCCAATCTCATGATCACCTACACACTCAAAATGAGAAGAAGGACAAACCTTGGTCTCATCGAAGGTGACATCTGATGTCTCCATGACTCGGTTAGTGTCAAGGTTAAGTACTCGATATGCGCGAGTATGAGTGCCATAATCCAAAAACACACCGTCAGAAGAACGAGACTCAAATTTGTCCAGGTTGCCTTTCTTAAGTATGAAATAGTGGCAACCAAAGACTCTAAAATAACTCACCTTGGGCAGTTTTCCAAAACGCAACTCATAAGAAGTCTTGTTCAAGAAAGCTCAGAGAAAAATGCGATTGGAAATGTAGCATGCAGTGCTCATAGCTTCGGCCCAATATCGCCTAGGAGTCCTATGCTCATCGAGCATCGTCCTGGCCATCTCTACAAGGGTCCGATTCTTCCTCTCTACAACACCATTCTGAGGGGGTGTGTAGGGGGAAGAAAACTAATGCTCTAAACCCAAAGAGTTACAAAACTTCTCAAAATCCGAATTTTTGAATTCGGAACCATTATCACTCCTAATAGCTCGCATCGAGTTCAAAGGGAACTCGTTCTGAAGACGCAAAATCAGATTGCGAGCAAAGGAGAAAGTCTCGGTCTTCTCAGCTAAAAAGAAGACCCACGAATATCTCGAAAAGTCGCCAACAACAACAAGCGCATACCACTTCCCCCCAACTGAGCTCACCCGAGCCGGACCTACAAGGTCCATGTGCAAAAGCTCTCCAGGGCGCTTGGTCATGACCTGAGTCACTGGATGGTGGGGAGCGGCAACCATCTTCCCATGTCTACAAGAATGGCAAACAAGATCCTTCTCCATGGATAACTTGGGCAATCCTCGGATGAGGCCAAGTGAACTAAGCCTTGCAAGCAAGTCAAAGCTCAAATGTCCAAGTATCCTATGCCACTTCCAAAGATCAGAGGAGGAAGGTCCAGCCACAAGACAACGAGAAGTGCCAAAAGACTCCGAGAAATTCGCACGAAAGACTTTTCCAAAGGGCGAAATCAAACACACAAGATTGCCCTGAGGATACAAAATACGACTGAGATTCGGTTTAAAACGAATCTCATAGTCATCATCGAAAAGTTGTGAAACCGAAAGAAGGTTAGAATGCAAGTTAGAAACAAGAGCAACATCGCGCAACACAAAATGCTCATTAACTCGCACCGACCCACGAGACAACACTTTACCTTTGCTATTGTCGTCAAAGGTAATAAACTCCTTTCCGGCGACCGGATTAAGACTGGAGAACCACTTGGCGTTTCCGGTCATGTGCCTCGAACACCCGGAATCCACCAACCAAACGTTCTCCAATCGTTTTACCTACATCAATAAAAAGACATAGGGTGAGCATACGGTCCAACACTGGGGTTAGTGAAGTAGGGAGAATACCAGTGTTGGGCCGGCTGCTCAAAAGAACGGTTAGCAGAAAAACCATTCCTAGCACGCCTACGGGAAGAGCGATCACCACGTAGAGGAAAACGTGGTCCGCTAAGGGAGGAGCGTCCATCGCGATACTCAAAACGCGGTGGGGGAAAACGCTCAACTACAAAGCCACCGCCATGGGGTCCATAGCCTACGACTGCAGGCTCCCGCCGGGCACGACCTCCTCGCGGCCTAGGCCTAGGAACTTGAGGTTTCGGACCTCTAGGCCTAGTAGCACGCCTCTGAACATTCGGCACATAGACATCATGGAAAGGACGGTACATGTCCGTGTTGTTCATCTCCTTTGCACGACGCGCCTCTCTCTTGCGCCGAAAGCAAAACTCACTCAAGTGTCCATCTCTCCCACAGTGCTCACAATGGTACCTCACCGCTCTCAAAGGGGGTTGTTGGTACTCACGGTAGTGGGTGTGAATCACTTTGCCTTTCTGTGGCATAAGCTCCTCCTGGATAGGTGGCATCGTGTCAAGCTTGTTTTTTAAGTGATTGGGCTTGGGATGCCATGTCTGTTTCTTGGGTGGAGCTCTCGGAGGTTCAACGAACACACCATCCTTGGTGTTGGGCTTGAGAGGCTCTTTGGGTGGAATCTTTGTAAGCTTGGGAGTAGTGGTGGAGTTGGGCTTCTCACATGGGTTCAGACCACTCGACTCTCCAATCTTGCCAAAAGATGACACATCAACACCCTGAGCGAAACCTACCCCATGACCTCCGGCAGCATGCTTGAACTGGGAGATCATCATCCCATGCTGCGACTCACCACTAGACACCCATGACAAGATGGTCCGAAGGTATGTGTTTTCCTCCTCGGTTTGCATCTTGTCATGCTTCACATTGGCTATCTCCATCTCCAAACCCTCACACAACACGCACCTAATCACACAAGTGCTACCCGAGATGGCCTTCTCAAGAGACACAATCTTGACATTCTTCTCTGCCAACTCGGTTTGCAAGCCCGCACAGGACATGCACGCACCCAACAGCAAGGATCTAGCCTTCAGCTCATCCACCTCTCCTACCAATGCCACATACTTACCTCTCAAAGTTAGAAGGTCAGTCATGTGCGTGGTGCACATCTCGCACTCACCCTCCTCAGAAACAACCGCGGTGGACTTGGCAAACTCAAGTTCCTTCACCGTATCCTCCCACTTCTGCCTAAACTCCTTGCGCTCTCTAGCGGCACGTCTAAGCAACTTGTCTTGACTAAGGAGAGCGGCAGTAAGTTTCTCGACCTCAGCAGAAAGCTCATCGGGGGTCAGAGATACCTGGGAGGTGTCGTCATCATCGTCGTTCCGAGGGGTCTCCTCCAGCTCACCGTCGACCTCCTTGCCGAGGGCCATGGTGCAGAAGCCCTCGTCGTCGGCGAAGAAGCAGAGGCCGTTGAGCTTGTCCTCGATCTTCTTCTACTTCTCGGACTCGTCGTCGCTTGAGGAAGCGGAATCGTCATCCGAGTCGTCGACGTCGCTGAGCGTGGCGAAGAACGCACGCTGCTCAGCCTGGGCCTTCTCCAAGTACTTGGTCTTGATGTACTCCTTGTTGAAGCCGCCCTTCCGCTTGTGCTTCGCGGGGACATACTTCTCCTTGCGCTTGCCGGAGTCGTACTTGTGCCCATGATCCGCCTTGCCGAAGACTTGCTTGTTCTTCTTCGGGCAAATGGCGATGAAGTGGTTGGGGTCACCGCACTCAAAGCATCCTGAGCGTCCTCCTCCGCGGCGACGGTTCATGCGGCTGTTGTGGAACCGCGAGAACCGATTGGCGAGCAACGACAGCTCGTCATCTCCCATGAACTCCAACTGCTCCTCTGTGATAGAAAGAAGAGAGGAAAGAGCAAAGCCTCTAGAGGTGTTAGCAGAAGAGCCAGAAAGCAAAGCCATTGACAGGCCAGAAGGATTTTCATAAGAAGCCCTCGCCATGGCATCGATCTCACTGGACTTGAGCATACTGAAGAGCTCGTCGCACGTGAGGGTCTCATAGTTAGGCGATTCGATGATCGCCTGAAACTTGGAATCGCACACCGATCGATCAAGAGTATGGAGTAGCTTGAGAGCTCTCTCATGATCGTCGAAAGGCAACAGCTCCTTGTTAGCCCTCATCCTATTGACAATCACCTGAAAGCGAGCGAATAAACTTTCTATGCTCTCGCCAGGCATATGTCGAAAGTTCTCATACTCTCGCTTGAATGACTCGTAGAGACGGGTTTTGACTTGAGAGGTTCCCTCATGGAAACACATGAGGGTAGCCCAAATCTCCCGAGCCATAGCGAGGCGAGAAACGCGATCAAACTCACTCATGCTCAAGCATGAGAAAAGAGCATTACGAGCTCGGCTATTGGCATCGTGCTCATCGATCTGAAGCTGAGAGACACGAGCAGCCAAAACCACATAATCAGCAAAGTTGCAAATATCCCAGATAGAAGCACCCAAACTCTGTAGATAGGCCGACATGCGTATCTTCCAATACGCATAGTTCGTCCCATCGAAAAACGGCGGTTTGCCCACGCCGCGATCCATGTCGCCTTCGGTGGATCTGGAACCGGCTAAGGTGGAAGATCCTTAACCCGCTCTGATACCAAATGAAGGACCGAGAATGCAATAGCAAGGCGACCAGAGGGGGGTGAATGAGAGCTCAAAAATTTCTCTCGAAACTTTGGCCTTTTGTTCCCAAAATCAACCCCAAAAGCTTTGATCAAAACCGTGATGCCCATGACCCTTGGAAGAGGGTGGATGATCCCTAGGATCACAGCGAGGCACCACAAAGCGATAGCAAACCAAGAACCAAAAGCACCAGCACAAGTTCGACCCAAAAAACCGAGTCTCGAACGTAGATGGAAGGCTACGTCAAGAAGTCCCCAAATACTGATGCTAACAAGTAGCAAAGATACCTAGAGAGGTTCCTCGGTGAACAATAGGGCCAAACGAGAAATCCGGAGATCAAGCGAAGAAGCCGGGAGAGCAAACGCACAAAACCGGAGGCTTTAGCCAAATCCCGGACTATCCGGCCCTAGGGTCCCGGACTGTACGCCCCTACTACGGACTGTCCGCGAGAGGATGGCGGACTGTCCCCCGGCAAAATGAGCAAAACAGCAAAGCTATTGAAGTCCCCTGCTCGACTCCCGGATTGTCCGCGACTTTACACTGCGGACTGTCCGCCGGTGTAAAAACAGTAACCTGTCTGAAGAACACAGCCACTGATCCGGCTGATCCCCGACGCGCGGACTGTCCGCGACCACACAGTGACGGCGATTTCGGTCGCCCTTCACAAAGAACCTCTCAAATCCGACGTTCCCAAACTTGGAGAAGATGATCACGAGGTAGTTAGGAGACTATCCCCAAGAAATCATCCGCTCAAATCAATTCAATGTGGCAGAACGTCCCGGTAATGTGGCCCACCTGCACACGTCATCATCTCCCAGAGCTCTGATGACTGTGCACGCGTACCACTTTACTGGAAAGATCGGTCGGGTGTCCCCGAGAGAACCCCGAATTATCCACGAGTTACAGGATCATCCTCAATACGAGTGAGATAACCACAACATTACAACAGTTGATACAAAAATTAACATCGGAGAGCGGAAGCAAGGTAAGATAAACTTTTACAAAACATGAATAAGTTACATTTCAAATAAACTTTACTTGGACTGCGGAAGAAGAGCAGCACTACAGAGCCTGACATAGGTAGAGCACCTAAGTCGAAGAGAGAACCACCAGATCATATCGAGCCCACAGACACGATCCAGAAAGACACCACAAGCTAAAACCTGCAACAGGGGATTAACAAACCCTGAGTACATGAGGGTACTCAACAAGACTTACCCGACTAAGAAAAAAAAGACTCCAAGGGCATGTTGGCTTAAGGGATGTAGTGAGGCTAGCAGAAGAGAAGAGCTTTGTAGAAGAGCTTTCTACCAGTTCATCCTATTTTCAAGTTTTAGCGGTGCATTAAGTTATTAAGCAGTATCCACTTTGCAGAAGAACAAGTGGAGCAGCAGGTGGCAGGAGTTTTGGTTCTATTACAAACTCAGTGATAGCTCTGAGCTTTGCGGCGAGCTTCCAGTGCTGGGAGATGTGAGCGCCGAAGCTAAGATGAGCATCGAGGCCCATGCTGCTGTTGATTGCCTGAGGGTCGTTGCGCGTTCTCAGTGTGCGCGTGATTTAGTGGAGGAATATTGTTGTGCCAAGATTTGGCCTCTTGGCCGGAGGCGGACTTGGTTCACTGTGGAGAATGACCCTAGGTACGAAGGTAGGGGCTTGAAGAAACCGAGTTTGGATCTGGAGAAGGTTTGGGAAAAAACTCTTAAGAAATTTCCGAGGCGCGAGGACGGGAACGAAGCTGTTTTCAAACGAGTTCAGCAGTGGACGGACGAGCTTGTGGGGAAGCTTTCCCCGCTGGAAGTGAAGGCTATCCATAGCTTGGTAGGCGGCGAAGGTCGAGTGAACAGAATGTTTGACATTCTTGGTATTCGGTACGCAGACTGGCCCGCTCCTTCGAGCGACGACGCGCCGAAGAAGAGGAAGCGTAAAGCTTCGGGAGAAAAGGAGATCGTCTCTCGGCCGAAGAGAGGCCGTGGCGGAGCTGGTGGCCGAGCGAAGGTGCTTGCGATGAAGGTCGCTGCTGGCTCTGTTGCTGCAGGTACTTCCTCCTTGGCCGTAGCTCCAAGCGGCCGAGGTGCCGGTGCAGTTGGGGGACGCGTGCCTCGCGTTGGAGGGATCGGCGCTTTAGTCCAGATTTCGGGCGGCGAGGATGAATCTGATGATGATGAGGTGGAGGAGAAGGACGCAAAGGAGGGGGAGACGGACGAGAGTTCGTCTGATGAAAGCAGCGAGGGTTCTATTGAAGGACATGACACGGATGAGGAGGTGTCCATTGGAGGCGGAGCCTCGCCGAGTGTTGGTGCGATGGTTGCCCAGGGCGCAGTTGAAATCGCACAAGATATTGAGCCAGGTAGCCCTCGACGAGGTGCGGTTCCCAGCTTTGCGGGCTCGCACCTTTGGGTGGAGGGGTTTGAGTTCGATGGGGAACTTGACTCTGCGCGATCCCGGGGAAAAAGACCGTTCAGCGAGGCTAGCCGGTCGAGCCTCCCGGAATATGCTAAGAATCTTGGGATTTCTGATCCGGCGACTGCGCTGTTCACTAGTCCGGACCTTCGGGATTGCCACTTGCAGTGTAGCCTGGAGGAAAGGCGTTTTCTAGGCCGGATCTTCGGCCGCATTTGTGTGCCGGAGGCGGAGGTTCTACTTGCGGATCAAGCGGTTGGTGACACCTTCGACGACGTTGACGTCAAGTTGGCGGAGCTAATGCTCTTGAACCGCTCAGCGAGGCGGAAGGTTAGCTCCGACATGGAATTTATGAGGAACCATATTACTGATCTTGAGAAGGAGAATAGCAAACTGGCGCGGAGTCTAGAGAATAAAGAAATTGAAATGAAGATTGCTTTGGAGAAGGCCGCGAAGGCCCGAGAGGAGGCGGTTGAGCTGGCGAAGCGTAATGCTGATCTGATTGCCGCGGGAAAGGAGAAAGACAAGGATTTGGCTGAGGCCGAGGGTCGGCTAGGTGATTTGAACAAATCTTGGCGAGCGAGTATGGAGAATGTCAAACGTAAACTTGATTGTTGTATGACCGAGGCTGGGGGCTCTGCCGGAGAGCCATTGCCTGCAGCTGACGCAGAGGCCTTCGAGGGCTGGCTGGGTAACGAGCTTGATGTATTTAGCTCGCTAGTTTCCAATGCAGCCGATTTTGGTGGCTACGCCGGGGCCTTGGCAATGGCGAGCACGCTTCGTCTAGCGGATTGTGATCATCTTCGCAAGATCAAAAGGCCGAGCCATGTCTTTCCGTTAGTTGATGAAGTTCGTCGGATGAAGGTTGATGACGCAGAAGTTCGGAACTGTGCGATGCGTTTGCTTCGCAAGTTTTGGATCTCCGGAGGTGGCCGAGCTCTCGCCTTCGAAGAAGCTGCCGAGGCTACACGCCAGGTTCGCATTCTTTTTAAGATTTTTGATTTTTGTTGGTTTGTTTTATAGGGGTTGTTGTTGATTTTGGCGAGGTTTGTCTTTTGTTTTGCTTATAGGCTCGACGAGATGCAATGCCCTCGCCGCCCACGGAAGTTGCAGCGAGGGGTGGCTTCGAAGCCGCCCCTGAGCCAAGTTGTGCGGGGGTTACGCTCGCCGAGATCGAGGCATTGACCGGGGACGTGCCGATCACTGAAGGAGATGCTGCGCGGGCGACAGCGATGGAAGAGGAGACTGCTGCGAATGTCGAGGCTGCTGCGGAGGAATCCACGGCGGAGGAGGCGTCAGCTGGGACCTCGACTGTCGCCGTTGGCGAGGGTTTGGAGATTATCCGAGGGGAAGCTGGTCAGGTGTGATCCCTGGGTTTGTTGTGGGGAGGTAGCCGTTTTGTAGATACTGTGGTTGTAAAGACTTGATGAGGCTGAAGCAATTCTTGTATTTTGGTGAAACGTGCAGGTTCCTGATGGAACCGTGCTAAACGTGTTGGACGTCACTCCGCTGGTGTTAAATTATCAAGATGTTTTTATAACTGGTGAGTCGTGGGCTCGCGCTAAGTTTAAACATCCTTCGCTGTCCTTTGAACGTTTTTGGTGGTCAAAGGTGCGAAGGTATGATTTAAAGAATGGTAGGTCGGATCATTTTTGGCGCGAGACAGATTATACTGATCGTCAAGCCGACCGCTATTTGTTTGGATCTTCTTCGATCTCGCAGGCCAGCGGAGATGATGATATTGACGAGAACACAGCTTTGGAATATTTATTCGGGCAAAGGGAGCTTGGAGTTGGTTCGGATGGGGCGCTTTTGATCCCGAAGGAAGAACCTTCGAAAGTTAATGAGACGAGGCATAGATACATGTATAGGTCGAGGGTTTTACCCGAGGAGCTGCCAATTGTCCCTGCAGCTCCTTTGTTGTGGGGGCCTCTGGTTCCAGTGGAGGGGGTGGGGGTTTGAGGAGGAGGCCGAAGGTTTCGATGATTTGGTGTTGATTGAGGGGAGCGATGGTTCCTTGTAAAGAATTTTTATTTCTGGGATATGTTCGTTGTTGTAACGTTACTTTGTAACGGCATGAGAAAAACGTATGGGTTGTGTGCCATGTTTGCTGTGCTATTTAACGTTTCTTATATTGTTTTAATAGCGACGCCCTGTTTTATTT
Organism: Coix lacryma-jobi var. lacryma-jobi; assembly: GCA_009763385.1. Lineage (NCBI taxonomy): Eukaryota > Viridiplantae > Streptophyta > Magnoliopsida > Poales > Poaceae > Coix > Coix lacryma-jobi. Next base: position 47,677,121 of record CM019831.1, read on the forward strand.
TTGGCGAGGCTCGCGCGCTTGCTCGCGTGAGCTTGTTTTGAAAAAACAGCGACGCCCCCTTTTTCTTTTAGCGAGGCTCGCGCATTTGTTCGTGAGCTTGTTTTGAAAAAAAAACTGCGACGCCCCATTTTTCTTTTAGCGAGGCTCGCGCATTTGTTCGTGAGCTTGTTTTGAAAAAACAGCGACGCCCCCTTTTTCTTTTAGCGAGGCTCGCGCATTTGCTCTCGTGAGCTTGTTTTGAAAAAACAGCGATGCCCCCTTTTTCTTTTAGCGAGGCTCGCGCATTTGCTCTCGTGAGCTTGTTTTGAAAAAACAGCGACGCCCCCTTTTTCTTTTAGCGAGGCTCGCGCATTTGCTCTCGTGATGAGCTTGTTTTGAAAAAACAGCGACGCCCCATTTTTCTTTTAGCGAGGCTCGCGCATTTGCTCTCGTGATGAGCTTCTGTTGTGCTTGGCGGGGGTGCATGACTTTTTTGGACTTCGCGCCTCCCTTTGCTTTAGGCGGAGGTGAAGTTTGCTTTTTTGCGAGCCCCTGTCATTTGTGCCAGGGTGCTCGACTTTCCTCCCCTTGTCTTAGGCGGAGGTGAGTTTGCTTTTTGCGAGCCCCTGTCGTTTGTGCCAGGGTGCTCGACTTTCCTCCCCTTATCTTAGGCGGAGGTGAAGTTTGCTTTTTGCGAGCCCCTGTCGTTTGTGCCAGGGTGCTCGACTTTCCTCCCCTTATCTTAGGCGGAGGTGAGTTTGCTTTTTTGCGAGCCCCTGTCGTTTGTGCCAGGGTGCTCGACTTTCCTCCCCTTATCTTAGGCGGAGGTGAGTTTGCTTTTTGCGAGCCCCTGTCGTTTGTGCCAGGGTGCTCGACTTTCCTCCACTTATCTTAGGCGGAGGTGAGTTTGCTTTTTTGCGAGCCCCTGTCGTTTGTGCCAGGGTGCTCGACTTTCCTCCCCTTATCTTAGGCGGAGGTGAAGTTTGCTTTGAAAGGAAAAGGAATGTTTTTCGAAGCAATCTTAGCAGGTTTTCATCGAATGTAGCGCTCTTGAGAGAGACCCGCTTTTTCGATGTTTGGGAGTAGAGGTTTGGAGATTTTACTTTTTTGGGGGTTCTAACCTGTATTGATGCTTTGGATACTGCCTCGTTAAAAAACCTTATGCCCCTTCGTAAGGAAAAAGAGTGCAGCTCCTTTGTTTGGCTACATTCATAGAAATGGAAACATGAAATGCGAAGATGAATTACAACTTGCGAGGGCTCGCTAGGGCCCCGCTATGGGTAGTATTTGCGAAGGTCGTCGATGTTCCAAGTGTGAGGCAGGATGTTACCCTCGCTGTCGGAGAGGTGGAAAGAGCCAGGACGGTTGCTTTCCACAATCAAGTATGGACCTGTCCACTTGGGCTGAAATTTTCTTGCCAAGCTGGCATTTTGTTTTCTGATGAGGACGAGGTCACCCTTCTGCAACTCTTTGATTCTGATCTTTTTATCTCTCCATTTTCTGGTTTCTTCTTGGTACTTGCGAAGGTTGTGCACTGCATTGCATCTTGTTTCTTCGAGTAGGTCTTTATCGAGCGATTGGGCTTGCTCGTCAGATGCGAGGGTTGTTCTGAGCGATCCGTATTTTAGCTCTTCTGGAAGCACCGCTTCTTCGCCGAACAGTAGCTTGAAAGGAGTGAATTTTGTTGCTCTGCATTCTGAGGTGTTGTGAGACCAGGTGACCGAAGGTAGTTCATCGGCCCATTTACCCTTGGGTCTACCCTGCAGCTTTTTGGAGATAGCTTGGAATATTGTCGCATTGGCTCTTTCAACCAGGCCATTGGATTGCGGGTGTCGGACGGAGGCGAAGCATAACATTGTCCCAATTTGTGCACAGAATTCTTTGAAGACCTCGCTGTCAAACTGAGTGCCATTGTCGACGGTTAGATGCTGAGGAACTCCAAAGCGACAAACTATTTGTTGCCAGAAAAACTTTTTTACTGTGAGGGAAGTGATGGAGGACAGTGGCCTTGTTTCAATCCATTTTGTGAAGTATTCCACAGCTACCACCGTATAGCGAAGGTTCCCGGGAGCTGTCGGTAATGGGCCTACAAGGTCCATTGCCCACCTTTGCAGAGGCCAGGTTGGGCATATGAGAGTTGTGGGTGCCCCTGGGGCGTTTTGGTTTTTTGCCATCAGTTGACAACCCTCGCAATGCTTGACGATGGTTTCCGCATCTCTTAATGCTGTTGGCCAGTAGAAGCCTTGCCGGAAAGTTTTGCCGACTAGAGCCCTCGGGCCGTTGTGAGAACCACAAATGCCCTCGTGGATTAGCTTGAGAATGTCATTGCCTTCGGACTGTGACACACATTTGAGCCATGGCGAGGTTACCGAAGCTTTGTACAACGTATTGTCAATGATCTTGTATCCTCGCACTCTTTGTTTTAGTCTGTTTTCTTCTTCTCTGTTGTTTGATTCATGGAGCCCCTTGATGTAGGCCATGATAGGTGCTCTCCAATCCTCGCACTGAATTGCGCTGATCAGCTTGATGCTGATTTCAGAAGCCTCGAAGGCTGACCGAGTGGAAACCTCGTAGAACACATCTGGAGGAAGCTGTGACTGCTGCGCGGCTGCTTTGGCTAAGCAATCTACTTCACTATTTTCAGTCCTCGATATTGCTTTTACGGTTATGCCGAGGAAGAAAGATTCTAACCTTCGGACATATTGAAAATACTTTTGAAGCTCTGGATCTTTTGCTTTGTAGTTCTTTTCAATGTGCCCCGCAATGACTTGAGAGTCTGTGTTGATGAGTGCCCTTCGGACTGATAACGATCGCAGCCTTGAAAGTGCCAGAATCACAGCCTCATATTCAGCGGAGTTGTTTGTGCATTTGAAGTCCAGCCTTCGTGCGTATCTCAGCTTCGACTCGGAAGGCGAGATTAGAATGGCCGAGGCACCGGCTCCAGTTGCACCCCAGGCCCCGTCGACGTAAACGATCCAAAACTGGTCCTGCTGCAGCTCACCGGGGCGAGGGTCGGGTGTCCATTCTGCTATGAAATCAGCCAGCACTTGTGATTTGATCGTTGTTCTGCCAACGAAGGTTACAGCATAACTGTTAAGCTCGACTGCCCATTTTGCTATTCTTCCAACGGCTTCGTTGTTTTTGAAAATGTTCTCGAGAGGGTACGTCGAAGGTACATGTATCTCGTGCGCCTGGAAATAGTGCTTGAGCTTTCTTGATGCCATGACGACGGCGTATGCTATTTTCTCAAGCTCTGAATAATTTCTCTTTGGGCCTTCAGAGGGTTTCTGAAACATAGTAGATTGGGGCTTGTCTGGTTTTGTTGTTTTCGCGGAGCTCCTTGATGAGGACTGCGCTTGCTGCGTGTGGCGAAGCTGCGACGTAGAGTAACAATAAGTCTCCCTTGCTTGGGCTTGTTAGGGCAGTCAAGCTGGTCAGATACTTTTTCAACTCCTCGAAGGCCTTTTGCTGCTGGGGACCCCAGTTGAATGGAGCGTTGCTTCTGAGTGTTTCAAAAAAGGGTAACCCTCGCTCTGCGGATCTTGAGATGAATCTGCTAAGTGCTGCCAAACGACCGGTCAGACGCTGAGCTGCTTTCTTGGTCGCCGGAGGTTCCATGTTCATGATGGCATCAATCTTCTCAGGGTTGGCTTCGATTCCTCTGGCTGAGACGATGCAACCTAGCAATTTACCTTCGCTTACCCCGAAAACACATTTTTCTGGGTTTAGTTTCAGTCCGGCAGGACCGGAGGTTGCTGAATACCCTCGATAAGTCTGGTATGTGGTTCTCTTTTAGTTCACTCTGAACGACTAGGTCGTCGACATAGGCGGAGACAGCATGCTCATCCTTGAAAACTTCGGAGGTCATGCGAGCGAAGGTTGAGCCTGCATTTTTCAAACCTTCTGCCATCCTTCGGAAGCAAAAGGTGCCCGAGGGTGTGATAAAGCTTGTTTTTTCTTCGTCTTCTTCATTCATCCAGATCTGGTGATAGCCTGAGAAGCAATCAAGGAGGGATAGCATTTGGCAACCTGCCGCTCTGTCGACCAGGGTGCTTATGTTTGGGAGGGGGAAATCATCCTTCGGACAGGCTTTGTTCAAGCAAGTGAAATCGACGCACATTCGCCATTTTTTGTTCTTCTTTTGGACTAGGACCACATTTGAGAGCCAAGTTGGGTATTTGACTGGGCGAATGACGCCTGCGTCCAGAAGCCTTTTTACCTCAGCCTTCGCTGCCTCCTTTCTTTCTTCTGACATCTTGCGAAGCTTTTGTTTGATTGGGCGATAGCCTGTTTTGATGTTCAGGCTATGCTCGATCATTGATCTGTTGACTCCTTTTAGGTCTTCTGCGGACCAAGCGAAGGTGTCGGAATTTTCTCTGAGGAAGGTGACGAGGTTGCCTTCTGATTGAGGGCCTAGATTGGCTGAAATGATCACCTTTCTTTCGGCATTACCCTCGAAGAGTTGGACTTGTTTGGTTTCCTCCTTTGGCGCTGCCTTCACTCTGTCATTGCAGACCTCGCCCTCGACGCTGATACCGGGGGTTTGAGGTTTTGACAAATTGTGTACATTACGTTGCCCCGGGGCTACGTTCCCTTCAGCTGTCCTTGCAATGTCCTGGTCCCCAAATACTGCGACCACACCCTTCGGAGCGGGAAGTTTCATGCATAGGTAGGCGGGATGGATGACCGCATTGAACGCGTTTGTGACCCCTCGGCCAAAAATGGCATTGTATGGGTAGAACATGTCGACGACATCAAATGTTATATGTTCCGTCCTGCAGTTGATTTGGTCGCCGAAGGTCACGGGCAGAGAAATTTTCCCGACGGCTCTCACTTGTTGACCACCGAAACCGTATAGGGGGTTGTCGGCCAGGTTGCAGAAGGTTCCTGTCAAGCTTCATGCTGTCGAAGGTTGAAGCGAACAAGATGTCAGCGGAGCTTCCTGTATCGACCAGTATTTTGGTGACAGTCCACCCAGCGAGGTTGGTTTCGATCACCATAGCATCTGTGTGAGGGTAATCTCTTAGCTTCATGTCACTGGAATCGAAGGTTATGGGGATGTGAGACCAACGACCGAATTTATGTGGTCCTTCGACGGCCACGTGGTGAACGCGTCTGGCATGTTCCTTCCTCTGCTGTTTGTTACCGTGGTCCTCATTTGAACCTCCGGTGATAGCTAGAATCACACCGAAGGTTGAAGTTGGATTGTTGATGGTCGTTTGGCTCGGGGCTTCAGCTTTCACAGGTTGTGGTGCTGGTAACGCGGGGATTGGCGGTGGTGGTGGCAGAGCGTTGGTGGCTTGGTGGGTTGTTGGGATTTGGTTTTGGGGGGTGGTTGGGTATGTAACTGTGTAAGTTGGATTTTGGCGTTGTGGAGTGGTGGTTGGCTGATAAGAGGTTTGGTTGTAGAGTGGGTGATGAGTGTAAGGGGGTTGTTGCGAAGGTAGGCCGTAGTTTATGGGGGTATAGTGGTATGGTGGATTTGGTGGGTGGAAACTTGGTTTCCTTGTGTGGTTGATGGTTCAGGAGTCTGACGAAGCAGCTTTCCTGGATTCCTGGTATTCTTTTCCCTTGGCGAAGCATTCGCATTGCTTTGTTGTGTGCCCCTTTCCCATTCCACAGAAGTGACAATACATTTTGGCAGGATCTCGCTGCTGGTACCGCTGATTCGGCGGAGGTGGGAAACCCTGCGGGGCTTGGCTGCTCGGGTGTTGAGCGTCCCGTCTTTGATCTTCATAATTTGTTGCTTTGTTGATTGCACCGACGTTGCTTTGCTCTTGGCGAAGGTTGCTTTCTCTCGGTTGAGGCCTCGGCTGTGGCCTCTGCTGAGACCTCCGAGCATCGGACTTCGCTCTGAAATCCTATATCAGCTCTACAGTATCTTTCCATTGTTTCATGCAACTCTTCGATTGAGTTTGCCGGTTTTCTGGCAAATTTTGAGGAGCATGGTCCTTGGGCGCAGGCCACTGACTGCAGCGAGGATGACAGCCTCGTCAGATATCCCCGGGGTCCTTGCTCTGATTTGAATAAACCTTCGCCAGTAATCTTGGAGCGGCTCGCGTTCTTCTTGCTTGCAATTGAACAGCTCGATGGGGTTTGATAGGGCTGGAGTGATGCCCTTGAAATTTGTACACAACTTGTCTCTGAGGGTGGCCCAGGAATCCACAGTTCCGGGGCGAAGGTTGCTGTACCAAGTTTGTGCGATGTCTCGCAGAATGATGACAAAGGATTTTGCCATTGTTGATTCATCACCGCCTGCTGCGGCAACCGCTGCTTCGTAGCTCATGATGAACTGGCGAGGGTCGGAAAGTCCATCATAGCGGGGTAGGTTTTGTGGATTATAGCATGGTGGCCAGGGCTGGGTTTGGAGTATTTGGGAGAGTGGTGACTTTGGATCGTACGCATTTGGTGTTGCTGATGCCTTCGCTGAATGCGAAGGTTTTGTTCTCTCTCATCTGGGTAGAGTTGGCGGAAGTTTGGGTGTCTCACAGGATATGGCTCTGGGTGTACTGGTGGTGGTGGGGGTGGTGGATGGTGACGAAGGTTATCTTGATTCGGCTCCTCATTCCCCTCTTGCAGCGGGGGTATCTCCTCATCATTCCAGCCTTCGGCTTCGGCTTCCTGCCGCGGCGAGGGATTCCTCCATACGGCGAAGCCGCTCCCTGGCCTCGTCTGCCCTCTGTCTGATCGAGCGCAGTCGGTTATGCCTCTCAAGCTGTTTCAGGCGCCTCTTCTTCTTTTGCAGCTCAGCCTCGAGCCTTTCATGGGCCTCGAGGCCCACCTCTTCTTCTTCTCCCTCTCCTTCTCCCGAAGTGTGTGGGTGCGGCTGCGTCGCCACTCGGGCCTGGGGGCCCAGGGATTGGGGTTCCGGGGTGACATTCTCTCCTCCCAAGGGCTGCACAATTTCCTCAGCAGGCGGGACCACCGCCGCCGTCTCTCTAGCAACGCGCTGGTCCCTCGTCGAAGGTGCTCTCCTGTTTCCCGCCATTTCAGACTTCGATCCCCACGGACGGCGCCAAACTGTTGGAAACGCACTTGCCCCACCTCCGCACTTGTGCAGGGGGAAGAGCGAAGGCGGCCAAGCGTCGGAAGCGGTAGCGAAGGTAAGGCGGAAGTGGAAGATGCTTAATTTCCCGAAAAGTCGTCCCCTTACACTGTTCATCCCCTTGGTATTTATAGGGAATGCCAAGGGGCACGGGCCAAATTACAAAAGGGTACAGAAAAGATTCCTCGCCTCCACACAGGGAGGAAGGGCAAAAGCGTAAATACACAGTCGAAGCGGAAACCCTAATCGGCCACCCTCCAACGCGCCGCCACCTGGCCCTTGTTCACCTTCGGGGAGAGGTGCGGGGGTTTTGACCTTCGGCCGCGCTCGCCCTTGGGCCCGCGCCCCTCCGCCATCTGCCGGACCTCCGGCTTTACTTGCCTCCGGGGGAGAAGACCGAAGGTTTGACCTTCGGTCGTGCTCGCGGGACCTTCGGCTTCGCTTGCCTCCGGGGCAGCGCACACTCGCCGCTTGCCTGGACCTTCGCTCCAAGCGAAGGTGGCGTTGTGAGTCAGCGAAGGTTTCCTGCAGTGCGACCGTCGACTTAGACCTGCACGGAAATGCAACAAAGCGACGAGGGTTGAACCCTCGTCCGGGGGTTAGGGTAACGGTCTCCAATAGAAGAGGGACCTCGCAAGGACAACAGGCGTTGCGCGAGGGTTAATTTCGAGCACCAGTTCGAGCGGCGCTTCTGCCGAGGGTCCTTTCCCCCAACACAAACCCTGAGTACATGAGGGTACTCAACAAGACTTACCCGACTAAGAAAAAAAAGACTCCAAGGGCATGCTGGCTTAAGGGATGTAGTGAGGCTAGCAGAAGAGAAGAGCTTTGTAGAAGAGCTTTCTACCAGTTCATCTTATTTTCAAGTTTTAGCGGTGCATTAAGTTATTAAGCAGTATCCACTTTGCACCTATCTAAGTTAAACACTTGTTTAAGCATCACATCTCAAGATAAACTTTTCTTGCCATCATCTTCACTTGATTAAACTACGCTGAAGGTGCGAGGACGAGTCTCCTTTTCTCGTGGAGCAAACGACGATTCGAACCGCTTGATCTACCCAGCTGGGGCTTCCTTATCACACGACATATGCGAGACCGAACTCGCATATATCAACCGTCCCGTGGATCCGCTCAAACCGGACTGGAGCCGCGCCACCCGGAAGTACAGTACACCACCGCCCTACAACGGCCTTGATGAGTAACGTCCATCAGTGGACCGAGCAGGGTGGGTACACGCTACTCCCGCCATCTCTCCACTCCCAGTGCGCGGGTGCGCCGTTCCAGTAAGACCATAGCCATAGTAGGGCTTACCGTAGCATGTGACCAGTACTAACAAATAGCTCTCGATCCAACGGGCCAACAGCGGACGGGTCCTAAGCGACACAGGCGGAAACACTACACCAGGACTCCATTCCTGTGCAAGTTACCTGCCCGGTCTCAGTTTAAATATTATCATCATATTAGGGTTCTCACGACCCATAGACAGAGTCGAAGAGAGAAAAGGTAAAACCTATATCTCGCGAACGATGAAACCATCGATCGACTTCTACCGATGTCTAAGCATTTCTAAGCATTCGAGATCGTCTTATCACTACTGATAGGATATCATCAGGGGATTATCTGGAAATCAAGGTATTCATGCAGCAACGGTTTCGTTCAACTCGTACTTACTTAATGCACATTCCATAAGACCTACAGTGTAATAAAGTATTTGTAAAACAGAGAGTGGGTGTATGCACCGGGGCTTGCCTGTGTTGCAGAGAAGATAGGATCACCGAAAGATCCACAGAAGTTAGTTCCTTAGGACCTGAAGTCGAATCCTCCCGAAGAAGCTTGTCCGACGAAGTTCTCCTCCTAAGGCTTGATCATCTGGACCACCTCGATCTGAAGCTTGCTCAACGCAACCATCGACTCTCTCGTATGAACTACACGTATACAATGATGCATGCTTAGTATGATGCAATGCATGTTAAGGTGCAGGACAAACAAATGCATAACAAAAGATAACACAAGGTAAGAGAGGTCGAGTATAACCTTTCTTCAAGGTAGAGTTGCAAACCAACAAAACCAACTTGTAACCTATCAACTAGTGTTCCTAGTGTAGTGTGTCATTTTTATACAACATTAATAGATGGATTAACTAAAGTGTTTAAGAGTGTATCACAAGCATCATCTACTGCCATAGAACCTCCGTGTAGGGATGCCCCATGGTTTTCAATCAAGACATTTAACCATACAAGGTGTAAACCAAAACTTAATTGTTTATTAACCATTTTTACAGTTGTTGGAGCAGACTACTCTAGTTCACCTTAAGCAATGATAGGTTATACTAACTTTTCTGAAAGCTCATTAAGTTAGCTATCACTTCATTTTTATCATCTTTAAGTGATTCTAGAGTTAACTAAGTCAAACAATACAATGAAACACTGCAGTCCAGATTTTGGACAGATTTACACAACCAACTTGATTTATCCATAACTAGAGTTCTAGACCTCCAAAAATAGTGGTTGAGGACAATTTGGAAAGCTTAACAAATTATCTTCAACATTTCTATAATACACAAAAGTTTATTCCAGGGTCATATGGACCAAACAATTCATTTGGTTAAATATGTCCAGATTCTGGACAGATTCAAACACCACTGTTCCACAGACCATATCTGGAGTTCAGAGACATCAACATACGTGATCTAGACCATTATGGAAATCATATGAAATCCTCTACAACTTTCTTATAATCCACCAACACTGATTCACAAGTTAAATGCCCCAAACAGTTCAGTTTTGACAAACTGTCCAGATTCTGGACAGCATCACATACCCAGATTGAACAGAGCATAACTCCCATTATATACATCCAACAATTATGAAATTTTAGGAGCAACTAGATATACAAAAGTACTACAACTTTTCTATTCAACATTTTGACAGAAAATCACATGATCATGGTGTTATTATATTTCCTAACAGAACTGCTCCAGAAATTGTCAGAACATGGCAAAGGCTATCCTTCATGTCAAGACATGATCATAAAATTTAAACCCTTGACCATAGTACAAACATCCCAAAGGGCCTTTTTCCAGGTTACAAAGAAATACTCTACTTCATGATTTCATTTAGGAATTATGTATTTATGCAAGACAATATTGGATAGATTTTAATCAACTACTCATTTTAGGTTAAACCCAACATAGTGTCCACAAAAGGAGTTTTCATCATTTTTCTTTAACCCAACCTTTGGTGTGAACAGCCCCTAAACTATATAACCATGTCACATTACTTCTTGGACATTAAATAGAATAATAAAACAATAAGACCCAATTAGTAATTAATTATTCATTATTTAATAAAAGGGATTAATGATTAAGGCCAGAAATTATTTTCACATGAGGGGTCCATAATTTTTGTAAAGGTGTGTTTCAGGTTGACAAGTACTACAAAATTGGTTTCACAATTTTTGGACTTCGGGAAAAGCCTACACAATTATTTAAATTGCCCAAACAATTTATTTGATTATTTTAATTCTCTAACAAATCTTGTTCAAATTTGTAGTTTTATATTTTTGTAATTTTCTTTACATGTCAGAGAGCCTACAAATTTTTTTTCATGATTTTAGGAGCTGTAAATTAATTGTGACAAAAATAATAAATTGCAGCACTATTCACAAATTCTGGAAAATGAAAAAGACTTGGCTCGGTCACTAACAAGGGGGACCCAGCGGTCAGGCTCGGGCTCGGCCTTGACCGCGGCGCGGGCGGCGCTGACCGCCGGCGTTCCTCGCCGACGGTGAGGCTAGAGACCCGACCAAGACTAGCTACACATGTTTCCCGACATCGCGAAGCCATTGGTGAGGTCGGTTAGGGTTAGGGTTGGCCGGAGCTATCTCGGCCACGAGAATGGCGGCTCGGCTCCGCCGTTCACGGCGGCGCGGTGGTGTTCCGGTGGCTTAAGCGCGGTAGAGTTCAAACGGAGAGAAGCAGGAGCACCAGCGAGCTCACCTAGGGTTAGAACTCAAGCTGTCACGGCCGGAGAAGCTCGAGAGTTTGGGGTCAACGGTGGCGGTGATGGCGTTGCGGCGGTTCCGGCGTCGCGGCGCCGTTCCGGCGACCCCTGCGCGGTAGAGACTCGAACGTCGAGCTGACGAGAGACAATGAGTCATGGTGAAGCTAACGGTGCCAATCAATTGACGCGAGAGGGCCGGAACTCACCACGCGACGGCAACCTCGTCCGCGGCGGTGGCTCGCCGGAAATGGGGAAGAAACGGTCGGGCCGGGCAATGTGGGTGGCTGGGGTTCGATTCGGTGGGTCGGGGAGTTCGTGGGGTTATGGCGGAGCTCGGAAGGAGTCGGTTGCGATGGTGAGGGCTCGACGGTGGCGCAAGAGCTCGGCGGAGCTTGCGGTTGGCCGGCGAGAAAAGGGAGAAGAGGGAAAGAGAACCGACGGCGTCGGGAATGGCTTCGAGCACAAGGAGAGGGAGCAACGCACGCGCCTGATGGTGTTGCAACCGAGCGTAGCGACGAACGCGTGGGCGTGGACGTGTCGGCGCCGGACGCGCGCTGCGGTCGCGACGGCCGTCGTGGTGGCCATGCAAGGCACCATGGACTGTAGCTACAGTGCCTTCTGTCCCCTTTTTAATTGCGCCCAAATTTTGAACAGAAGTGCAAAATCCGTGAAAATAAAAGTTGTTCAGAATTTTGTGGTCTACAAACTTGCTTAAAGAACCATGTTCCAATTCGGCCTAGTTTTTGAATTATGGTTTGAATTCAAATTTGACCCAAAATGATTTCTTGAATTACATTGAAATTTTCTGAAGAACTTCAAAATCGGTGAATATGAAAGTTGTCACATTTGTCATTCCCTACAACTTTGATTAAAGGACCAAGGTCAGATTCTCAATGGTTTGAAAGTTGTAGTTCAAGGGTAGATTCTAGGGTTTAAGCAAATTTGTTTCAATTCAAATCCTGTGCAGAATCTGTGTAAACTTTATATACCAAAGTTGTTCCATTCATTAGTATCTACAACTTTGTTTTAAGAGCCATGTCCAGATTCAGCTTAGATTTTAGTCTTTATCATAGGGCCACTATAAGGACTTGTGATTTCATGAACCATATAACCCTATTAGTCTATCTTCACTATTGATTAGCGCAAAAGTTGACCCAACAAATAGTGTCTTAGTTGCCCCAAGTTTATTTCCGAGAATTCATTTTAGAATTAACCAAAGTTTCTTAAGTATGGTTTTGGGTCGTCATTTCATGTGACACACACAACACATTCATACAACACACATAATCAGACATGAAAATTATCACACATGATATGCTTACATGCCATGACACTAGATGATTATGCATATTATTCGCCATACTTAGAGTCTTAATTAACGCTTAACACCGGGGGTGTTACATTCAATCACCGGGAAATCGTAAGTGGAGGAGTATGAACGAAAAAGCACCACGAAAATGAAATCGACCCTATCTACTTGTTCGTGAAGAGTTAGATGAATTCCTTCGGTGGAAATGATCTCCTCACTATAAAGAACAAGTTGATTCAAGTGGAATTTGAAAAGATGCAGTAGGGAGAGAGATTGAGTGATGAGAAAAACGCGGAGAAATGAAGAACACGAAGTACACGAACCAAAACGCGAATCAACACATCAATCTGCAACCGTGTGGCTACCACACGCTACAACAGTGAGATTACGGTCTCACTTCCTCAAAATCTCCAGTACACAGAGGTATGGTTCTCTGCGGATCTCAGTTGCTACAGCAGGGGATTGGGAGAGCAGGAAAACCTAGAAGGCAAAGAGCAAATGGCTGAGATAGAATGGGAGGAGGGTGTCTCCCTCTATTATCCTAATTCTAATTCCTACTCTACCCCTCTCTAATTACACAGCGAACCAGCTAAACCCTAGGGTTATTCTGGACCAACTCGAAGATGCTGGTGATCCAACGGCCACGCCCGCACAACTGGTAGCGTTGCCTCGACGCAACCTCACCGATTGCCGCCACGTGCCGCAACCGCTCCGCTCGTCCTTTTCACGGACTTCGCCCCCGGTTTTGAGGCCCAAACTGGTAAACCAGCCTTCACGACCAACCCCAGGTTTTGAGGCCCAAACCGGGAAACCAGCCGACCATCGCCTGAGTTTTGTGGCCCAAACTCAGAAACCCGCAGCGCCCAGGTTTTGAGGCCCAAACCTAGAAACCGTCCTCAGCCCGAGTTTTGTGGCCCAAACTCGGAAACCATCAGCGCCCAGGTTTTGAGGCCCAAACCTGGAAACCATCCACTCGGTGGTTTTTCTGTGGCTCAACCACCAAACCGAGCCGTAGAAGGGATGCACCGCCCGTGCACCCCGTCCACCGACACGTGTCCCTAGGTCCATGACCCAGGCCACACCGTGCCCGCAAGTCTTTGCTCGTCGCTGTCCCAGGCTGCCAGCCACCACAGCTGATCCTCGGGCCACCGGTCCCTCAGTCCAAGCCTCACGTCTGCCCTTCGCCACTCTCGGTCCATCAGCACGACACGTCTCTACTTGACCTTCACCTTGCCTTTGATCACTGTATCCATGCTCGACACCTGCACAACACAAGCCAAAGAACATGCGCATTATCCCAGTTGACAATCACTCATCACTTAGAGACTTGGCATACACCCATGTATCCGCATTGTGTGAGGGTTTGGAGATGGAGATAGCCAATGTGAAACATGACAAGATGCAAACCGAGGAAGAAAACACATACCTTCAGACCATCTTGTCCTGGGTGTCTAGTGGTGAGCTGCAGCTTGGGATGATGATCTCCTAGTTCAAGTGTGTTGCTGGAGGTCCTAGTGTAGGTTTTGCTCAGAGCGTTGATGCTTCCTCTTTTGGCAAGATTGGAGAGTCAAGTGGTCTTAACTCGAGTGAGAAGCCCAACTCCACCACTACTCCCAAGCTTACCAAGATTCCACCTAAAGAGCCACTCAAACCTAACACCAAAGATGGAGTATATGAGGAACCTCCGAGAGTTCCACCCAAGAAATAGATGTGGCATCCCAAACCCAACAACCTGAAAAACAAACTTGACAGAATGCCACCTACCCAAGAGGAGCTTATGCCACAGAATAGCAAGGTGATCCACACCCACTACCGTGAGTACCAACAACCCCAATGAGAGCGGTGAGGTATCATTGTGAGCACTGTGGGAAAGATGGACACTTGAGTGAGTTCTGTTTTCGGCGCAAGAGAGAGGAGCGTCGTGCCAGGGAGATGAACAATGCGGACATGTACCATCCTTTCCATGATGTACATGTGCCAAACGTTTAGAGGAGAGCTGCTAGGCCTAGAGGTGCAGTGCCTCGAGGTCCTAGGCGTCAGGGAGGTGTTGCCCGGCGGGGTCCTGACTTTGCAGGATACGGACCCCGTGGCGGTGGCTTTGTTGAGCGTTACCCTCCACCGCGTTTTGAGTATCGCGATGGATGCTCTTTCCTTAGCGGACCATGTTTTCCTGTGCGTGGTGATTGCTTTCCCCGTAGGCGTGCTAGGAATGGTTTTTCTACTAACCGTTCTTTTGAGAAGCCGGGCCAACACTGGTACTCCTCATACTTCACTAACCCCAGTGTTGGACTGTATGCTCATCCTATGTCTTTTTATTGATGTAGGTAAAATGATTGGAGGACATTTGTTTGGTGGATTCCAGTTGCTCGAGACACATGACCGAAAACGCCAAGTGGTTCTCCAGTCTTAGTCCTATCGCCGGAAAGGAGTTTATCACCTTCAGCGACAATAGCAAAGGTAAAGTGTTGTCTCGAGGGTCGGTGCGAGTTTATGAGCACTTTGTGTTGCGCGATGTTGCTCTTGTTTCTAACTTGCATTTTAACCTTCTTTCTGTTTCGCAACTCTTTGATGATGACTATGAGATTCGTTTTAAGCCGAATCTCAGTCGTATTTTGGATCCTCAGGGCAATCTTGTTTGTGTGATTTTTCCCTTTGGGAAAGTCTTTCGTGCGAATTTCTCGGAGTCATTTGGAGTTTCTCGTTGTCTTTTGGCTGGACCTTCCTCCTCTAATTTTTGGAAGTGGCATAGGGGACTAGGACATTTGAGCTTCGACTTGCTTGCAAGGCTTAGTTCACTTGGCCTAATCCGAGGATTGCCCAAGTTGTGCATGGAGAAGGATCTTGTTTGCCATTCTTGTAGACATGGGAAGATGGTTGCCGCTCCCCACCATCCAGTGACTCAGGTCATGACCAAGCGCCCTCGAGAGCTTTTGCACATGGACCTTGTTGGTCCGGCTCGGGTGAGCTCAGTTGGGGGGAAGTGGTATGTGCTTGTTGTTGTTGACGATTTTTTGAGTTATTCGTGGGTTTTCTTTTTAGCTGAGAAAACTGAGACTTTCTCTTTTGCTCGCAATCTGATTTTGCGTCTTCAGAATGAGTTCCCTTTGAACTCAATGCGAGCTATTAGGAGTGATAATGGTTCTGAGTTTAAGAACTCGGATTTTGAGAAGTTTTGTAACTCTTTGGGTTTAGAGCATCAGTTTTATTCTCCCTACACACCGCCTCAGAATGGTGTAGTAGAAAGGAAGAATCGGACCCTTGTAGAGATGGCCAGGACGATGCTCGATGAGCATAGGACTCCTAGGTGATATTGGGCTGAGGCTATGAGCACTGCATGCTACATTTCCAATCGCATTTTTCTCCGAGCTTTCTTGAAAAAGACCTCTTATGAGTTGCATTTTGGAAAACAGCCCAAAGTGAGTTATTTTAGAGTTTTCAGTTGCCATTGTTTTATACTCAAAAAGGGCAACTTGGACAAGTTTGAGTCTCGTTCTTCTGACGGTGTATTTTTGGGTTATGGCACTCACACTCGAGCATATCGTGTACTTAACCTTGATACTAACCGAGTCATGGAGACATCCGATGTCACCTTCGACGAGACCATGGTTTGTCTTTCTTCTCGTTTTGAGCGTGCAGGTGATCATGAGGTCAGTGAACCTCTTTTTGATGACGAGGACGAAGGTGCTGAAGGGATGGATGATTCAGCACCTCCTCCACCTGCTGTGCCGCAAGGAGCGGCTTCTACTATGACTCATGGCCCCGATCCCTCTTCTTTGACTTGGGGGCCGTGGGATCTGCCACCCCAAGTAGTACCTTTTGTTCCCGAGGAGGCACTAGCTGCTGTTGAGGGGGAGGCTACATCAGCTCGGGAGGCGCCATGACACATTCAGCGTTAGCACCCGCCTCAACAGATGATCGGCAGCATCGGCAAACGTGTCACTCGGTCTAGGTCATAACAAATCTCTCACTTTGCTCATTCTGCATTTGTTGCTGATTTTGAACCCCGAGATGTTGGACACGCTTTGATGGATCCGGATTGGGTAAATGTCATGCATGAGGAGTTAGAGAACTTTGAGAGAAATCAGGTTTGGGTTTTGGTTCCACCTCCTCTATACTGTAATCCTATTGGGACAAAATGGATTTTCAAAAACAAACAAGGAGAGGATGGCCACATTGTGAGGAACAAGGCCAGACTTGTAGCCAAGGGTTATAGTCAGAAGGAGGGGATAGACTATGAGGAGACTTTTGCTCCTGTAGCTCGTTTGGAGGCTATTAGGATACTCTTGGCTTTTGCTGCATCCAAAGGGTTTAAACTTTTTCAAATGGATGTCAAGAGTGCCTTCTTAAATGGCTACATAGAAGAAGAGGTGTATGTCGAACAACCCCCCGGTTTTGAAAATCCCAAATTTCCAAACCATGTTTTTAAACTCCACAAAGCTTTGTATGGTTTGAAGCAAGCCCCTAGAGCCTGGTATGATAGGTTGAAAACCTTTTTGCTTGCTAAGGGTTTTAAAATGGGATGTGTGGATAAAACACTCTTTCTTCTCAAGCAAGGCAATGACACTCTCTTGGTCCAGATTTACGTGGATGATATCATTTTCGGTGGTTCTTCTCATGCGTTGGTTGCCAAGTTTGCAGATTTAATGAGCAGAGAGTTCGTGATGAGTATGATGGGCGAGCTGACTTTCTTTCTCAGATTGCAAATTAAGCAATCCCGAGAGGGGACGTTCGTGCACCAGGGCAAGTACACCAAGGACATCCTGAAGAAGTTCGACATGGGTGAGGCCAAGCCTCTTCCAACACCCATGCCAACCACGGCTGCCCTGGATGCAGATGTGGATGGAGAAGCTGTGGACTAGAAGGAGTACCGGAGTATGATTGGGTCGCTGCTGTACCTGACGGCGACATGCCCGGACATCCAGTTCGCGGTGTGTCTTTGCGCGCGATTTCAGTCGTCGCCGCGTACCTCGCACCGTCAGGCGATCAAGCGCATTATGAGGTACTTATGCTTCACTCCTGAGTTTGGGATTTGGTATTCTGCTTCCTCCACCCTCTCCATTTACGGTTATTCGGATGCTGATTTTGCTGGTTGCCGGATTGATCGCAAGTCCACTTCTGGGACTTGTCAGTTTATTGGTTCTTCTCTTGTATCGTGGTCTTCTCGCAAGCAGTCTAGTGTCGCCCAGTCTACCACGGAGGCTGAGTATGTTGTTGCGGCTAGCTGCTGTTCCCAGTTGCTTTGGATGATGGCCACTTTGCGTGATTTTGGTCTGAGCTTTTCTCGCGTTCCTTTGCTTTGTGACAGCACGAGTGCTATTAGCGTTGCTAAGAACCCTGTGCTGCACTCTAAGACCAAACACATTGATGTGCGCATTCATTTTCTGCGAGACCAGTATGAGAAGGGTGATATCGACCTTCGCCATGTCGATACTTATCATCAGTTGGCTGATATTTTCACCAAGCCTTTGGGCCAATCAACTTTTGCTAGGTTGAGAGGTGAGCTTGGTGTGTGTTTCCCCTTTTAGATGGGGGAAACATTTTGACTCTTGTATTATAAACTGACTTTGTGTTTTTCAATTGGTTTCATCATGCATCTTTGCATTTCATCTTGCATACTTCCATTCAGAGCTTCATGTATATAATCCTTAGAATGTGACTATGCTCTGCTTAGTGTATACTCCGATGCCTTATGATGATGCTTGTAACTTATGCTCTTTCTGATCACTGATACATGTTGTTGAGCTGAGCTATTTTATGAATGGTGAACTTGCTTAATGAACCTAAAATCTAAAAATGTTCACCATTGAGATATGCAACTAGCATGTGTAGAATGTGTTGAAATCATTTGTGCTTTTCATATATGCTAGTTTGCTATGTCTCTAGTTCTGAGTCATTCACTTGCTTGGTATGCTCATATTCTGCTTTAATTCTGAACCAAGTCAAGTGAATTGGAAAGATCGAGATGGGATTGCTAGTCAGCACATCACCGTTTCGAGACTGTTTCTCATTGCACTTTGAGTTAAACTTGAGTTGTGTAGTGTATGACCGAAACTGTTGCTTTAAGCTTCTGATTGCTTCTGCATAGGCTTCGCACAGTTGAAAAGTTAGGCAATGACAAGTTTTCAACCTCTCGCAATCACATGCTAAAATTGAACTTGTGTAATCTAACCACTGCAACTCTGATAAAATTTGGATACACAAGTCTATGATTCATTCTATAGCATGATGGTTGACCTATGCTAGGGGTAGTTCACTTTGTATACATGTTTAGCACTTGTTTGACATCCTGTCTATACATGCTTAGTGCTATTTTGATGGTGAATACCTTTTTTGGCTGAAAACTGCTCTTTTTGCTCAAATGTTCAGATTTCGTATTTAGTGATCAGTTTGAGCCTCTGCTAGCATTCTGTGCATTTTATGAGTCATCGGATCTGCACTCTGTCGAGCATCTTCATATTCTATCGACTATATTCCTGAAGCTGCAAACTTGCATTTTGACTCATATGCATTTGGAGGGGAGATTCTTGATAGTGCATTTTCATCTAAGGGGGAGAAAATATTGACAAATCATATGTGATCTCTGTGTTCGACTTCTTGGTTATGTGCACTATTTGAGGGGGAGTTTTCGAGCTGGTAACAGTTGGTTCAGAGCATTTTTGGTAGCTAGTTGTGTTGAGCCTTTGTCTCTTTCTTAAGGAACTAGCACCTTTGCTGTTATGCTCTTCAGTTGGTATCAAGCTTTCTTCGTTTGGTATCGAGCTTCCTCACTAGCGGTGTTGAGCCCGTTCTGCCTCTTCTTGAGGGCTAGCTCTGTTTTGCTTGATTTTCAGTTTATTTTCCAATTGGTATCGAGCTTTCCTGCTAGCGGTGTTGAGCCTGTTCTACCTCTTCTTGAGGGCTAGCTTTGCTTTGCTTGGTTGCGTCATGCCGTTACCCATGTCTTTGGGCACCAAGTTGTCTTCCTCTTTCCACTTGACCTTCTTCGGCTTGTGTTGTGCAGGTGTCGAGCACGGATACTATGATCAAAGGCAAGGTGAAGGTCAAGTAGAGACGTGCCGTGCTGATGGACCGAGAGTGGTGAAGGGCAGACGTGAGGCTTGGACTGAGGGACCGGTGGCCCGAGGATTAGCTGTGGTGGCTGACAGCCTGGGACAGCGACGAGCGAAGACTTGCGGGCACGGTGTTGCCTAGGTCGAGGACCTGGGGACACGTGTCGGTGGACGGGGTGCACAGGCGGTGCAACCCCTCTACGGCTCGGTTTGGTGGTTGAGCCACAAAAAAACCACCGAGTGGACGGTTTCTAGGTTTGGGCCTCAAAACCTCGGTGCTGATGGTTTCCGAGTTTGGGCCACAAAACTCGGGCTGAGGACGGTTTCCAGGTTTGGGCCTCAAAACCTAGGTGCTGCGGGTTTCTGACTTTGGGCCACAAAACTCAGGCGATGGACAGTTGGTTTCCCGGTTTGGGCCTCAAAACCAGGGGTTGGTCGTGAAGGTTGGTTTCCCGGTTTGGGCCTCAAAACCGGGGGCGAAGTCCGGGAAAAGGACGAGCGGAGCGGTGGCGGCACGTGGCGGCAATCGGTGAGGTTGCGTCGAGGCAACGCTACCAGTTGTGCGGGCGTGGCCGTCGGATCACCAGCATCTTTGAGATGGTCCAGAATAACCCTAGGGTTTAGCTAGTTTGCTCTGTAATTAGTGAGGGGTAGAGTAGGAATTAGAATTAGGATAAGTAGAGGGAGACACCCTCCTCCCATGCCATCTCAGCCATTTGCTCTTTGCCTTCTAGGTTTTCCTGCTCTCCCAATCCCCTGCTGTAGCAACTGAGATCCGCAGAGAACCATACCTCTGTGTACTGGAGATTTTGAGGAAGTGAGACCGCAATCTCACTGTTGTAGCGTGTGGTAGCCACACGGTTGCAGATCGATGTGTTGATTCGCGTTTTGGTTCGTGTTCTTTGCGTTCTTCGTTTCTCCGCGATTTTCCCGTCACTCGATCTCCCTCCCTACTGCATCTTTTCGAATTCCACTTGAATCAACTTGTTCTTTATAGTGAGGAGATCATTTCCACTGAAGGAATTTATCTAACTCCCCACGAACAAGTAGATCGGGTCGATTTCGTTTTCATGGTGCTTTTTCAGTTCATACACCTTCCCCTTCGATTTCCCGTTGATTGAATCGATTTGAGCGGATGATTTCTTGGGGATAGTCTCCTAACTACCTCGTGATCATCTTCTCCAAGTTTGGGAACGTGGGATTGTGATTTGATTCGGATTTGGGAGGTTGTGAGTGAAGGGCGACCGAAATCGCCTTCACTGTGAGGTCGCAGACAGTCCGCGATTTGACCGGCGGACATTCCGTGCGTCGGGGACGAGCCGGACCAGTGACTGTGTTCCTCGGCCATTTTCCTTTTGAGTGACCAGCGGACAGTCCGCCGTTGGAGTTCGCGGACAGTCCGGGAACGTCCAGGGGACTTGCAGCAACTGTGTTGTTTCGGGGTTTTTGCCTGCGGACAGTCCGCCATCCCCCCCACGGACAGTCCGCGGTTGAGTCGGACAGTCCGGGACCGTACTGGCGGATAGTCTGGGAGTTGGCTACTTGTTGAGTTTTAGTGCGTTTGCTCTCCCGACTTCTTCGCTTGGTTTCCGGACTTCTCGATTGGCTTCTTAGTTCACCTAGGAACCTCTCTAAGTATCCTTGCTACTTGTTAGCATCGGTATTTGGGGATTTCCTGACGTAGCCTTCAATCTACGTTTGGGACTCAGTTTCTAAGGATCGAACTTGTGCCGGTGCTTTTGGCTTTTGGTTTGCTATCGCTTTGTGGTGCCTCGCTGTGATCCTAGGGATCATCCACCCTCTTCCAAGGGTCGTGGTCATCATGGTTTCGATCGAAGCTTTTGGGGGTTGATTTGTGGGACAAAGGCCAAAGTTTCGAGAGAAATTTTTGAGCTCCCATTCACCCCCCTCTGGTCGCCTTGCTATTGCATTCTCGGTCCTTCAAGGATTTTGACTAAAAAGTCAACTCCCAAGAAAAGATTAAAGCATCGATATAATCTGGAGCAAAAATGGCTATTAAGAATATAAGGAAAAACATTATAAAAGAGAAAAGCCGATTAGCTTGTCATATGAAGAATATAAAGATCTATGTACACGTTAAAACAATATAAAACCAATAGATCGGCTAATCTATCGGCAATTCTATTTGTTAACAATGGGGTGTCTCCATGCAGCCATAATAACAAATAGTTCGATAAAATAACTTGAACATCAACAGTGGGGTGTCTCCATGCAGCCATAATGATGACCAAGTTAAATCACGTCCGATACGGCAAACAGATCCATTAGCTTTAGACCACTTAACACACGTACATTATGAGGAAAGCATAACTGAATCAACTATTTTAGCCGATACAGGGTCCATGAAGCACGAACAAGATCTATCTGCCAAAACCATGATCTAATCTAGGATCAAGCAAATTTAATCTAGCATGTATATCAGTGGGATTCGGAAATACAGCCATAATAAGCATGTCAAACCAAACCTACTTATTCTTAGATCAAACCATAATTTGAGCAGATATCTCGAACGCACAGCATGTAACAATCAAGATTGACAAAATAGTCGATGAGAAGCTTAGATCGACTATTTTCCTTGATATGGACGTGAAAGGACTTTGTATAGCCGAAACTAAACAGCTTTTAAGCTTAAGCTAGTTTGTCAATCTTGATTGGGCAAGATATTATTCAAAAGAAAAACACAGCATTAAAAACATGAACAATATCGATAACTTAATGAATCTATTAGATTGCCAAAGCTAATAGAGCCGATATCTAGTTAAGATCGACTAGAGCAAGAGATTGATCGATGTCAAGACAGTCTTACAAGAGACGAACTTAAACAGATAACTAACCCATATCATAGTAAACAAGAGTTTGGTCGATGCCAAATACAACCTTATTGAACGATGGCATGAGCCATTGGTGAAACTTACAAACAAACCGGAGGTTGGTCTAGCCAATGTAGCCCTGCCTGATTGAAGGTTCCACCAAGTTCTACCTTACTCCTACTCCTAGGGTTTTGGTCGTTGGCCGAAGTGTTGATTGATTGATTTATGATTACAAAAATCAGGTTTTTAGCTATTTATAACCCGGTAGACACCTATTCTAACACGACTAGGATACATAATAATGAAACAAAAAAATGACCTGGACTTGAGCTCCTCGGCCGAGCCCGACACGTCTTCAAAGCCCATTAAGCCTTGTCCTCACGAAATCTTCTAGTCGTGTCTGAACCTGTTGACACAAAAATCCGGTCAGTAGCGCCAACACACTCGAATGAGCGGTCCTCGGAGGGCATACGGAGTAGGGTCCTGACCTCCTGAACCTTCAACAGGTGGTGGTGCCAAATCTTGGTGAGATCGATCTCGGACGTGCCAGTCAATTTGACCTGCAATTGACAAGGAAAAGAAAACTTGTCAAATTGTGGAACCTGCCGGTTTGGTGCCAGACAGTTCCAAGTTATACGGCTCTGATAAAGCCATTGTTAATAGGATATTGACTACAAAGTCAACTCCCAAAAGATTGCATAGAACATTGATAAAGACATAAAGCAGAACGGCTATAAAATATGTAAAGAATCATTCGGGACAGGTGAACAACCGATAAGCTTAAACATATTAGCAGAATAAATATCTATGTGTGCATCCAAATGGCGTGAAATCAACGTATCGACTAATTGCACAGGCAGTTCTATCTATTAAAAGTGGGGTGTTTCCATGTAGCCATAATAACAAATAGATCGATAAAATAGCTTAATCATCAACAGTGGGGTGTCTCCATACAGCCATAACGATGACCAAGCTAGATCACGTCCAATGCAACCAGCAGATACATTGATTCCATGCAGCTTAGAAGCACACATTATGAAGAAAGCATAACTAGATCGGCTATTTTAACCGATACAGGGTCCATGAAGCACGAACAAGATCTATCTGTTAGAACCGCGATTCGATTTGAGATCAAACAAATCTAATCTACCAGATATATCAGTGGGGTTCGAAAATACAGCCATAATAACATGCTAGATCAAAATCTACCTGTTCTTAGATCAAAAATCGTAATTTTATCAGATATCTTGAACGCACAACATGTAACAATCAAGATTGACAAAATAGTCGATGAGAGGCTTGAATCGGCTATTTCCTTCATCATGAGCGTGCAAAACCTTAGGATACCCGAATCTAAGCAACTTTTAAGCTTAAGCTACTTTGTCAATCTTGATTGGGCAAGATATTGTTTAAGACATGAAAAGAACGTTAAAACATAAGCAACATCGATAACTTGATGAATCCATTGGTTTGCCAAAATCAATAGAGCCGATAACTGGTCAAGATCGATTAAAGCAAGAGATTGATAAAAGTCAAGACAGTCTTACAGAAGGTGATCTTAGACCGATAACTAGCCATGTCATAGCTTAACAAGAGTTTGGTCGATGCCAAATACAGCCTTATTGTACAATGACATGAACTATTGGTGAAACTTACAAACAAACAGGAGGTCAGTCGAAGTCGATGCAGCCCTGCCTGGTTGAAGGTTCCGCCGAGATCTACGTTTCTCCTCCTCCTAGGGTTTTGGCCGGTGGCCGATGTGTTAATTGATTAGATGTCCTTACGAAATTCGGGTTTCTAGCTATTTATAACCCAGCTGGACTCCTGTCCTAACACGACTAGGTTACATGAGAACAAAACAAAAGACGACCCGAACTCAAACTCTTCGGCCGAACCCCACATGTCCTCGAAGCTTGTCACGTTTGGTCCACACGAACTCTGGGTGCGTTCAGGTGCAAAACACCCATTTTTATTTTTCTGGCCGATTCCTTTATCAACCAAAATCAGTCGTTTGTGCTCGTAAGATGATAATCTTCTTAGTCCAAAATCTGGTGTAAACACATGCCCCCCAATTTTGGGATGAAATTTATTTTATTCCAAAAATGCTATTTCTTTTCTTGAGGCCCTTTTGGCATCTCAAATGGCCCAAACAGTATTTTGACGATCAATGCGAGACGATTGCTATTCTCTTGAAAACCATGTTACGATTTAACATCCCACTCGAGTACTCTGCGCACACCATACGAAACGACATCTCTTTTCCTTCAGAGACTCAATCTTCTAATATAAATCTCTCCTTTGTCCCCATCTTACATCCATCGCTTGCCTCCCATCCGAAGAAAAACCCTCCTTTTTACCAAAAGCTCCTTTCTTCTCTCCAAGAACTTCTCTTCCTCCTCCGATGGGAGACAACAAACGCGGCAAGCGCCCCACAGAGGAGGAAGTGGATTCTTACCGTTGCCCTCAACGCCGTGCTAGGCATGCTTTTCGTTCACATTAGTTGATTCTAATACTTCATCATTGCCCCTCTCAGAGTCTAACTCAATTTCCGTTATTATCTACATCCAGGGTTGACATAGGCCCATCCAATGTCGCCGCTGCTCTGGCACCCCCTGTGGCGGAACCGTCCTGATTACAAGAGCTCAAGTATTATCTTAGCCAAATTCGTCTGACTTCAACTGATACTTGAACCCATATAACCCCGGTAGTCCGGAAATCTCGAAGGATTTCTAACACCATACATCATACAGGATCGCATCGTTCAAGGATTACATTCGTAAAGATACATCATAGCGAAAACGAAACCGAATTTTAAATTATCAGAGTGCGAATTTAAAACGGAGTTATTACAATACTGAATTTAAAAGTGCGGAAGCTGAATTAGTTTGAAACGCGACCACTACACATGTGGTCCAAATAAAACATTGTTTGATAAACCAACTCACACAACTCACTCTTCCCTTTTTAGATAATGTGCCACTAGAAGTGTCAGACCAGCAAAAGAAAAAGGGAAGCTTCTGGACGACCCTGCCCTGGGCCTACTCCTCATCACCTTCCACTGGGTAGAGGCAGTGCTTACAATAGCCGAAGTAGACCTGGCCATCTGCAACAACGGGATAAACCCTGAGTACGGGAATGTACTCAGCTAGACTTACCCGTCCAACTGAAAATAAAGACTCCAAGGGTATGCAAGGTCTTTTGGGTGGAGCTGGGATCTTTTAGTTGCGAAAAGCACAAATTCAGATAGGATGTAATTAATGATAATGATGAGCTGCCATTTTTAGACCTATTCCTTAAACTCTAGGTTTTTCACCTGTACTAGAGCACTCACTTGAATCTATCAATCAATAATATACCATATTCAGTTGACTTCTCCACATTTTAGTTGAACCTTTTAAGCATCACATGGAGTTGTATCGTGGTGAAGCTCGCCATAGTTTCCCACTAACCGGGGGAGACGGCGACTCGAATCGAATTCCAAACCAGCTGGTGAAAGACCTTTATCACCAGCCCACACTTTCCCCGTCGGGTCCATGCATTGGGCAACCGCTCGATGCTTGTTCGTGGTGGTAATCGTCGCGGCTCACAGCACGGACCGCCCAATTAGAACCTGGCGATGGCCTCACGCGGCAGATCGCAATTTCCATACTAGAGGGCACGACACCGGTTGAGACCGGCCCGAACAGCTTCTAACCGGCTTTGGGGTCAATGATTACGGCACCGACATATCCCTAAGTAAAAGGGCGCGTTCAAAAATGAACGAGGGCCAACATCGATACAAACCTACACGATCCAACGGACGGACTGCTCCAAGTTTCCAAACTTGTGCCTTGCCTTCCAGTTGACCGTATTTCACTACAACTCAGGTTCTTTTCCACGATAGCAAATATAGCCAATCGTGATCCGGTAACTACCCATCAGGGTATTACGGAAACATCCTCAACTATTACTTTTATTCAGCAGGCTAAGCAATTCTACATTATGATAGTAAGTAACAGGATAACAAGGTGGGTAATAATCAATAATCAAGGAACGATAATGCAGCAAGTAGGATTCAATCAACTCCTAACCTAATGCATCACAATATAAAATGACTCAAGTAATTTAATTATAAAAACTGGGAGACTTAGAATGCTCCGGGGCTTACCTTGGGTGAAGACCGAGGCCTCGTGGGAGGGGCACTCGGGCAAGTTAGTGTCGCTGGTGGGGTCGACCTCCTCGGCTAGCTGAAGCTCCGGAATCTGCTGCTCGGCGTTTGCTTCTGGCTCCTGCTCGGGCTCCGGAGGGGTCGATCCTATTGCATGCGACGAATAATAAATATTTGCAATGCAGGTGCAAGATGTGTGGCATGAGAAGAGCATTTCTTGCAAACCAACAAACCAACTTGTTGAACCACTTTTGACATTGAGGTAAATACTTATTTAATTCATGAAACAAAATCCTTTTATTCACCTATTTCTTATTTAATAATTCAAACGAAATTCAAGTTTGAACTGCAAGTGCATTTTTCTGAACTCAGAAAAATCCACGAAAATTCCAGAAGGCAAACAACAGTTGCTAGACTCCACTGAACAAATTTCAGCCAAAAATAAAATACCGAACTGCAGATACAAAAATAACAAATAAACTGCTCAAAAGGTACTTTGAACTAGCTCCTTATCCAAAAAGTGTCAAATAGCAGAGTTCATAATTTTCCTGGCTTCTTTTACTCAAAAGCATTCTACTGTAGAAAACTTGTGGCCAGAGCATAAACATACAAGCCTACACCAAATAAACAAATCTATCCCAAAATAAACCACTTGAACTACAACCCTACTGGAAAAGGGTGATAAACTCAATTTTATATTTTTTCCAGATTCTACTTCACATTTTATGCTTATCAAGAAAGTTCCATGAACAGAAACATTATATTATTTCTTACATGAATTTTCAAAGAAAAACACAGAAAAGCACATTTGTAAAACAACTTCGGATTTCTTTTCATAACAGATCATGCTTTCATTTTTCTTAGCTTGAACATTATAAACAGAGATGGTACAAATTTTCTCATATTTTATTTTGACATATAAAACACCTTAACATTTATCTTAAGAAATCAACCAAAAAGGACTTTTAAGCATAACAGAAACTTTTTCCACATAAACAGTGCATCATATATTTTTCACAGGTGTAAAACAGGATAATAAACTTACACAAAATTTTCCAGGAATTAACTCAACCAGAAAATATATATAACCATTTATCTTAGCAAAAGCATATAAACTGGAATAAATGAAAACAGTAAAATAAACTCCTACCAAAAATACTTTTACATTTTCCATGGTAGATCTACTCATAAACAAACTAGCAAAACTGAAATTTCATATTTAACAGAGCTACAGATTAATTATAGCAAAATTAACAAACTTAGTTACTGAGCAGAAAACTAAAAAAAAAAGAAAAACTTTATTCTAGCCCAAACGGGGCTTTCGGCCCAGTCCAACTCGACTCAACCTGGCTCGAGCGCACGACGGTAGGTGTGTGTTCGCTCGAGGCCTAGCTCGAACGAGACAGTGCCCGAGGGTTCGCTCGAGGCCTAGCTCGAGCGAGATGATAAAAACAAACGTCTGTCCGAGGCATGGCTCGGAGGCTCGGGCAAGACGGAAAACAATCGCCCGTCCGAGGCGTGGCTTGAGGCTCGGGCGAGACGGAAAATAATCGCCCGTCCGAGGCCTGGCTCGAAGCTCGGGCGAGACGAAAAACAGGGGAGAGGTTTGACCGTCGATTTCTTGCCGACGGTGAGGTCGCCGGCGGGGAAGCTAGGCTTGTGAACTCGCCTCGACGAGGCGCACCGAGAGGTGTAGGTGGTTTGGCTAGCGCACGGCCGGAGCATGCCGGTGGTAAGCGGCGGCGCACGGTGATGGCGGCAACGCGCGGCTACGCCATTTCCGGCGGCGGCCGGAGGAATTGGGTGTGGCAAAAGCTCGTGTGAACCCTAAGGAGCACAGCTACGGGGTTGGTTTGGCTTGATTGGCTCCAGAGGAGCGCGACCTTGAGCATGGCCGTGACGGCGCCCATGGCGCTCGCCCGGGGAGATAGAGTGAGATAGGGAGCGGTAGCGTTGAGGTGGATAGGTGTTCTCACCTTGCCTTGACTCGGTGAAGCTTGACGGGAGATACGAGGCTCGGTGAAGGTTCGGTGGTGTAGAACAATGGCGTGCACTCCCGGTCGTCGATGGCGGCCGAGAAATGGCACTTCTCGTTCTGGCAGTGGTGGGGCTCCGGCGGAGTGGAAGCGGGAGCACCGTGCGGTCTGGATGATGGCGGAGTGGTGGCCTAAGTTAATCTGCCGGCGGTGGCTCAGTGAGAGCTGGAACGTGGGGAGGCGCTCTTGCGGTGGCGTGCAGTGGCCAAGGCGAGCTGAGCGCTCGGCCTTGCGTTCGCGGGCAGGAGAGGGAGTGAGAGCGAGAGCGAGTGGGAGTTGTGTGCGCGGGTGAGCAAGGGAGTGAAGGGGGTGCTCGGGGTTTTGATCGGCTTGATCGGCCGGTGGTCGTGGCGGGACATGGCGGCGCGGTCGGCGAGGCAGCACGGGCGATGCCATGCACGGCGAGCGGGCGCGGCAGGCGAGGCGAACGGAGAGTGGGCGAGGCGGATTTTGGCGTGATCGAGCGAACAAGGATCTCGCGGCGATAGGGCGGAGCCGATGCGCGGGAGAGGCAAGCTGCCACGCGGCGATTTGGCCGGCGTACGGCGCGGCGCGGTCGGCGACCGGTGCTGCGCGACGCGCGCGAACGCGCGCGGGAGCGGGCGTGGCGAGCTGGGCCGGCGCTGCGCGGGTGAGCGGCGCGGGCGGTTGGGCCGAAAGGCCAGATGGGCCGAAAGGTGGGGCGCGGGGGAAATTCGTTTTTCTTTTTCTTTTTCCAAAAACTTTTCAAACTTTGACCACTCAAAAACAGTTTCAAAAACTCCAAACTAGGTTTTGACCCAAATATAAAAGTTGCTCGAAATAATTTTCTCTACAACTTTCATATAGGACACTTTTTCTGAAAACCATTTTTAAATCCTCCACATAAATAAAGCCAAATTTGAAACATAAACCATTTTGTTTGACTTATTTTTATTTAACAAACTATTTTGAACTAGGTCAAAACTCCAACATGAAAAGCACTCTATTCAATGTTCTCTACTTTATAAAACTCTTTGCCAAAACAGAAAGTCACTCAAACAACCAAGTCCAATAGAAATCCAAATCCAAATAAATAAACAAAAGACAAAAGCACTCTCATGCACATGAAATG
This sequence comes from Coix lacryma-jobi var. lacryma-jobi, assembly GCA_009763385.1. Classification (NCBI taxonomy): domain Eukaryota; kingdom Viridiplantae; phylum Streptophyta; class Magnoliopsida; order Poales; family Poaceae; genus Coix; species Coix lacryma-jobi. The sequence goes on from CM019831.1 coordinate 47,706,610, forward strand.
ATGCAATGCACTGCTTATGCTTTCTTAGTATCTAATTGCAGTGCCTAATGCAGTGCTTGACACTAGGGTGTCACAGCCCTTCCCCCCTTTAAGAAATCTCGTCCTGAGATTTGAGTTACGTACCGGTCTTTATAAAAAGCGGGGTAGTTTACGCGTAAGTACTCTTCTGTTTCCCAAGTCGCATCATTGGGTCCGTGATTGCTCCAGAGAATCTTGTAAGTCTTCACCGTTCGGTTACGAGTCTCTCGGGTCTTGGTATCCAAAATCTCCTTGGGTTGCTCGTAGTACTTCAGATCTGATCTGATCGTAACATCTGGGATCCGAACTTCTTCTTGTTCTGGAACTCGAAGACACTCCTTCAACTGTGATACATGAAACACGGGAAAGACTGTGCTCATCTCTGGGGGTAACTGCACTTCGTATGCCACTTCTCCTTTCTTTGCTATGATCTGGTAAGGTCCCACATATCGAGGTGCTAGCTTCTTCTTGATTCCAAAACGTTGGACTTTTCTCATGGGTGAGACCTTAAGGTATACATAGTCTCCTGCTTGAAATTCCAGGGGTCTTCTCCGGGTGTCGGCATAACTCTTTTGTCTGGATTGTGCTATCTTAATGTGCTGCTGTACTGTTTGCACAATCTCCTCTGCATCCTTTACGTAATCTGACCCATAGAATCCTCGATCTCCTGATTCAACCCAATTTACTGGGGTTCTGCATCTTCGTCCATATAGAACTTCAAATGGTGCCATCTTTATACTCTCCTGATAGCTGTTGTTATATGAAAACTCAGCAAGGGGTAACCATTTCTCCCATGACTCTCCGGAAGATAGAACACAAGCTCTTAGGATATCTTCCAGAATCTGATTTACTCTCTCCGTCTGTCCTACAGTTTGGGGGTGATAGGCAGAACTTCTTACCAACTTAGTTCCTAGTTCCTTGTGCAACTATCCCCAAAAACGTGCTATGAACTGGGGTCCTCTATCAGAGACAATCCTTTTTGGAACTCCATGCAACCTCAAGATATTCTGAATATATAGGTCTGCATACTGATGAGGGCGGTGCGTAGTCTTAACTGGTATGAAGTGAGCCACTTTAGATAACCGATCTACGATAACCCAGATAGAATCATTTCCTTTTTGAGTGGTGGGAAGACCTGTGATGAAATCCATACTAACTTCTTCCCATTTCCACTCTGGGATCGATAACGGTTGCAACAATCCGGCAGGTCTCAAGTGTATAGCTTTTATTCTGCAGCATGTATCACATCTGGCGACATAGGCTGCGACTTCTTTCTTCATCTTTGACCACCAATACCTGGTTCTCAAATCCTGGTACATCTTACTACTTCCTGGATGGATAGATAACTTTGAATTGTGAGCTTCATTCAGAATTCTTTCTTTCAGCTCGGTGTCTTTAGGAACAACCAACCTCTGATTATACCATAGAATTCCCTGCTCATCTGTCCTGAAGTTCAAAGAACTACTGGTTTCCATCCTCTTCTTAATCTGACAGATCTCTTCATCGGTCTTTTGTTTCTCGATGATGTCACTTTCTAAGGTGCACTGAAGAGTGATGTTGTTCACCATAACGGGCTGCATAAGGTTAAATCCATCTTCCAAAAGTGGTTGTAGGGAGTTGCAATGAGTCTTGCGACTGAAGGCATCGGCTACAACGTTTGCTTTTCCAGGGTGGTAATGCACTTCCAGGTTGTAATCCTTAATTAGCTCTAACCATCTTCTCTGCCTCATGTTCAACTCTGGCTGGGTGAAGATATATTTCAGACTTTTATGATCCGTGTACACATGACATAGATTTCCCATAAGATAATGTCTCCAAATCTTGAGGGCATGCACGACGGCTGCTAATTCCAAATCATGAGTGGGGTAATTCTCTTCGTGCGGTCTCAACTGGCGAGAAGCATAGGGGATAACTCTTCCATTTTGCATGAGTACACATCCGAGTCCAATCATGGATGTGTCACAAAACACATCAAAAGGTTCCTCTAAGTTTGGCTGAGCCAAAACAGGTGCGGAAGTCAACAACGTTCGCAGGGTGCGAAAAGCTGTTTCACACTCTGGAGTCCATTCGAACTTCTTGTTCTTCTGCGTTAAACGGGTCATAGGCTTGGCTATTCTTGAAAAATCCAGAATAAACCGACGGTAGTATCCGGCCAAACCCAAAAAGCTGCGTACCTCATGTACGGTGGTGGGTGCTTGCCAATCCATAACTTCCTGTACCTTAGAAGGGTCCACAGAGATTCCTTCCTCTGAAAGGACGTGACCAAGGAAAGGTACCTTCTTCAACCAAAACTCACACTTGCTGAACTTAGCATACAACTTGTGCTCTCTAAGCCGGGTCAGAACGACTCGTAGATGCTCAGCATGGTCCTTCTCATTCTCAGAGTATACCAAGATATCATCGATGAACACTACAACAAACTTATCCAACTCTGACATGAAGACCGAATTCATCAGGTACATGAAATGTGCCAGTGCATTGGTCAATCCAAAGGACATAACTAAATACTCATAGAGTCCGTATCTGGTAGAGAAAGCTGTTTTTTGGCACATCTTCTCTTCTGATCTTAATCTGATGGTATCCGGACCTCAGGTCGATCTTGGAGAACACCTTTGCCTTTGACAACTGATCAAACAAGACATCGATTCGGGGTAAGGGATATTTGTTCTTTATAATTACTGCATTAAGTGGTCTGTAGTCCACGCACATCCTTAAAGTTTTATCCTTCTTCACAAAGATAGCGGGACATCCCCAAGGTGACGAACTAGGGCGTATTAAACCCTTATCCAAAAGCTCTTGCAACTGAACTTTGAGCTCTGCTAACTCTTTAGCGTGCATTCTATACGGTCTCCGTGATATGGGTGCCGTTCCAGGGATTAACTCTATAGCAAACTCCACATCCCTATCTGGCGGTAGTCCAGGCAACTCATCAGGAAAAACATCTGGAAACCCACACACTATTGGGATCTCAGCTATCTGTTTTGCTGTGACGTTGAACAACACTCCGATCTCATGGGGGTTTTGAGGTAACTTGAACCGAAAGGCAGACCCACTACGAGGGCTAACCATAGAAACTACTCGCGTTGTGACATCGAGGTTGACTTTCCAGAGTTTCATCCAACCCATTCCCAAGATTACATCCAGACCTAGACCAGGAATTACGATAGGATCCACTATGGCCTTCTTATTCCCAAAGGTCATTTCCACTCCTTTAGCCATTTTACGCGCGGAGAGAACAGCTCCGGCGGAACTTATCTGATATCCCCGGTCTAAATCTATCAACTCAAGATTACTTCTTATAACAAAATTCTCACTTATGAAAGAATGCGATGCTCCAGAATCAAACAACACAACTGCGGGGCATTGATTAACAAGAAACGTACCAGTGGTGACAGGCTCTCCTTCTGGCACTCCTTCCACGATGGTGTGGTGCACATGTCCCGTACGAGGTGGGGGCTGAGTGTACTGCTTCTTTGGGCGAGGGCACTGACGTGACAGGTGTCCAGTCTGACCACAGTTATAGCATGGACCAATCACATATGGGGTCTTGGGACCTCCTGCACTTCCTGCTTTGCTCTTGTTCTGCATCATGGGGGTGGTGTAGGGCTTCTAGAAACTGGGACGGGGACGGTTGGTGGTGATCTTCCTCTGTGGGGGACGGTATCTTGCTCCTGTAACAGGTGGGCGATACGGGGTACGTGCTCCGAAAGGGGTCCTCTGTTGAGACGAACCTCCTTCGTTTGCATGACAGCGTGTCTCTGTCGCCAGCCGGCTGTCATTGGCCTCTTGATTGAGACAGTCACTGACGAAGTCACTGAAGGTGGTGCGGTGACTGTTGCCCATCTTGGAAAGCATGGCGACACTCATGCCACGTTTGAAGCTTGCGATCTTCTTGGCCTCCGTGTCCACAAAGTCTGGGGCGTAGCGAGCTAGGTTGTTGAAACTGTGGAGGTACTCGGACATACACCTGGTTCCCTGGGATAACCTCATGAACTCTGCAATCTTCATCTCCATCAGACCACTAGGGATGTAGTGGTTGCGCATAGCGGTAGACAACTGATCCCAAATGACACGTGCATTTGCTGGCAAGGATGCACGGTACTGGGCCCACCACAAACCTGCGGGTCCTTCCAACATGTGCGCGGCGTATTCTGCCTTGAGCTCTTCCGTCAGACGAAGCAGACGGAACTTCTGAGTGATGGAGTTGAGCCATTCATCAGCTTCGAGCGGTTCGGTGGCTTCCTTGAACACAAGAGGGCGAGTGTCCAAGAAGTCACGGTAGGAGCTGTACTGGTTGGGCTCTGGGCCTTGGCGTTGATGATGCTGCTGTGCAGTGTTGTTAGCGATATTGCGGAGGGTGGCCTCCATGTGCCTCTGCATCTCCTCCATGTTCCGTTGGCTACCCAAAAACTGGCCAAAGAACGCTTCCGGCGTCATAGGCGGCGGTGGGGGAGGTGGCAGATTCTCCTCCTGTCCTGCCCCCTGTCCACGCTGGCTGCGAGTGTGTGCCGGCATCTGCACATCCATTAATAAGCAATCATTAGGTGATGTTACATCGATCATGAATAAATACTGCGCTGTACATAATTCGAAAATTTAGCACACAACCAAGTATAATTACTCATTTCCATACAACATCACAAACAATCGCTCAAAATTAGACATGCAAACGACGGATTTCCATAAAAGATGCCGGATCGAAGTCCGGACTTTGTCCAAAAGCTTACATGCCATCAACATTTAAACATAAACCATCACATGTCTCGGGTGTTACATCACTTAGCGAGCAAGCTCAAGCTATACAAAAGAAAACGATCTCTAACAACTAACGCTCAGGGGTCTCCCGCGGCAGATGCAGCGTCCTCTGGTGGGGCGTCGGGACCAAGGACCTCTCCGTCCTGGGGATCCGGGACCTCAGCTGCTGGGGCGGCGGCCTCCTGCGCGGCATGGTGCATCTGATGCACTGCCTCGTGGAGCTGGTCGATGTAGGCCTGCTGTCCATGGATCTGTTGTATCAACAGGTGGGCTCGCTCTCTAAGCTGGTCGAGCGCGATGCGGGCCTCATCTCTCTGAAGAGCGGTGGTCAGGTACATCTGCTCTTGTTAACACCGAGTTTTCGCACTATGACAAGTGGACCGGCACTATGAAGATTCGGCGAACGCCGCCGCTTGAAGGATTCGGCAGACAGCGAACGCGGTCGGCTAACTCAATGTGTTCGGCAAGGCTGTGAAAGCAACTAGTTAACGGTGAGCAGATTCGGCAACGTGACGTTGCGGTCGGCTACCTCAAGCCAAGTCGGTTTGCGTTAGAAGATGACGAATACGACATGTCAAGAAGACTTAGCGATGGAGATCTCGTCATTTTAGTGCATGCCGGTTATTAAAGGAAGCTTGGAGCAAAAGGCATCATGATTTTGATAGTTTCCTAATTTTATCATTGTAATCGTATCCTTCTAGGACTCAGAGAACACCAGGGTATAAATATAAACCCTGAGACTATTGTAAAAACGTTCACAATCAATACAACCAACCCGGCCCCGTGCCGTCTTCAAGTCCAAGTCGTGTCGTCGTGTTCTTCGAGAGGGGCCATCGATCCGTCGACCTCCGTAAGTTCCGGCAACCTTGTTATCATGTCTAGTATCGTGCGGCAGATTTAGATATGGTGCAAGTAGTCTCGTATGTTAAGCTTAGTATCGTGCGGCGGATTTAAGCTTATGACGGGAGGTTTTTGCTTATGCCTCGTATCGTGCGGCGGATTGAGTCATGAGTGAAAATAGTTATCGGCTCTATTAGATTTGGCAATCTGATAGATTCATTAAGTTACCTTGTGTTATATGTTTTGTTATGTTTATCTCATCATAACACTTTTGCCCAATCTAGATACCGTTCGGTTCGGCTTCATCTTTATAGATCTGCTCTGTTCTTTCACGTTTATTATTGTAAAGTCTTTCATGTAGTAGATCTATTGTTCGTAATAGCCGATCGGGCCGTATCTGGATTGCCACGTGGTGAGGGTTCATGCATGTTAAGTGTGTTTGATCTATGACAGGGCTAGGTGTCGTGCGGCAGGCGCAGGCTTTAGATTAGCTTAGTCATGCTTAGCTTGTATGTTCAATCTCCATGGATCCCAACTCGGTTGCACAATCGAGATTGGTTAAGTTTTAACTTATATTTAATACGTCATGCAAGTACGATTCTCATGCAAACGTGTTCGACAACCTGTTATTCACATGACTTTGTTCATATTGCCGAATAAATCTTTTAAACCTGTTGGCAGATAGCTTTCATAGCTATATGTCGTCGTAAGTGGCTTCAGGGCCGTACATCTTGGAACTGTCTGGTCATACCCGGCACGTTCCAGCTTTGTATTTAACGGTTTATCTCCCTTGTTAGTTGCAAGGCAAACTGACTGGCACGCACCGGACTTCTGAGCACCCGGGCCACATTTGAAGCCAGCTTCTCCGGCTTGCTGTGTGATTGGCACAGTGCGCCACTTTTGGTGCCAACACACTTTTTGGCACGCTCGGTGGGACACCTTTTTCCTGCAGCAATGGTCGAAGTCACTGAAGCTGAGGCCAGCAACAAGGCGGGGCTCGTGCAGGTGCAGCTCACCGAACTACCCGACGAGTACAGAGAGCAGGTGGAGGATGCTTGTGCCGAATTCCAGGCCAAGTGCCTAGAAGCCTTTTCCAAGAACAAGAGCGGAAAAGGTTCGCCGTCTGCACGATCTGCCAAAACCCGTCCAGCTCAACCCGAATGATCCCGGGGAGGCGGAGGCAGTGTTGAAAATGTCTCACATAATCAACGAAACTGTCTCTGGTGCCATCGGTCGCATGCATGGGGCGTTTCTCAACACTTTCCGCACCATCATGATCGCCCAATTCGGCCCCAAGGCCGATGAACTTATGGAGGCAGAGTTTGGCCCTATAGCAGGACCACATCTTTTCAATCTGCCGAATCACCTCAAGGGGGCAGGAGCCGCTGGTGAGGAGACCCCGCCTAAGGCTCAATCAGGCGGGCTCGCCACTCAAGAGAAGCGCATGCCAGAGGGCCAATTGCCGACCATGGGTCAGCTCACGTTCGGCACTAAGGGTCAGACACCAGAGTCAACACGCAAAATCTCCCCGCAAACCTATAGGCTCATAAAGGACTACTATGGAAACGGGTACCATGAGATGCTTGAGCCTCACAACATAGAGGGTGCCCCACATCCAGGATACGGGAAGCCGATGGCCGAGAGGACCGTCGACTCTAATGTCGATGTCATGCTAGAGAGGATGGCAGATATGATGCAGCGCACTTTCGGCCTGAAGCCTAAGGGTACTCATGCTTACAGATCTCCGTTCCCCGAATGGTTCCACCGTGTGGCTCTGCCGCCCAGAGTCAAAGTGCCGACAGACCTGTCCAGGTTCTCTAGCTTAGATGACACTAGCACGGTAGAGCACATCAGTCGCTATCTGCTCCAGCTTGGAGAGGCCAATACCGAGGATGCCTTCAGGGTTCGGTACTTCCCGTCATCGCTCACTGGGCCGGCGTTCGCTTGGTTCACGTCTCTGCCACCGGGCTCTATCCTCTCTTGGGCAGACTTGGAACAGAAGTTCCATACGCACTTCTACACGGGCACCAAGGAGAAGAAGCTGGTGGACATCATGTATGTGCGCCAGAGGCCAAATGAGACGCCGCAGGACTACCTGCGCAGGTTTAGGGAAGTCAAGAGCCAATGCTTCGGCATGTACCTGCCGGATGACCAGCTTCCACCGTTGGCTGTGGCAGGCATGCTCCCGAGCATCAGAGACAAGCTCTTCGGCCAGGAGTTTGAAGACCTGGGTCATCTCTCTCGTCGGCTGAATGAAATGACTATCCAAGCGCAAGGCTTCCGGAGGGAAGGGCGCTTCCAGAAGGACAATGTCGCGGCCCAGATGTATCAGGCTTTCTTGGACGAAGCCGATGACTATACCGATGCCGAAGATGAGGTGGCCGCTGCAGAGCTCAACTGGGATAAAGAGCCGACCCAGGCCAACAAGCAATGGCTGCGCCAGCAGAAAGGGGCATACGACTTTGACATCACCAAGGCCGACAAGCTCTTCGAGTTTCTGGTCGCCGAAGGGAGAGTCAGGCTACCCCCGGATCACCCGATGCTGCGTCCTGGAGGGGTTAAAGACAAGAAATACTGCGGCTTTCATGACACTAACACTCATTCTATTAATGATTGCCGTGTGTTCAGGACAAGGATCCAGAAGGCCATCCAGGATGGGCACATCAAGTTCAATGGCAAGATGAAGATCGATGCTAACCCCTTCGCCCAGAACTCCGTGTTCGTCTCAGTGAATATGGTAGCCCCGGAGGATCCCAGAGGCAAGGGCAAAGTCAAAGTCCTCACCTCCAACAAGGCGCGCGAGTCTGGTGCAGTGGACCCCGATCAGCAAATCACTGGCGATGAGCTCCGACAGCACGCCCAAGCCGCGAATAGCTGATACGAGCACGGAGAGTCGTCTTCCAGGCGCAGGCCTACCTACAGAGATCTCCTTAACAAGTGGCGCCGGCAAAGTGAGAAAGAGCAGAGGCGTTTCCAACATGAAGAGCGGGAACTCGCGGGGGAATACCAGCGTGAAGACGGTCGCACGGGAGAGCACCGGTATCATCTGGAGGAGAGGGCCTACCACAGAGAACAGGCCCGTCGCTGGAGACAAGAGCACCTCCAGAAGCGGGAGCAAGCTCACTGGGGCTGTCCGTTCTTCCGCCACTGCTGGAACGAAGGCTTGAAACTGCCTGCCGTCAACAACTGCCCCGAATGCAGCGATCAGTACAGGGGGTATAGGCAGGATCGGGTCAACCGCCGTCCCGTCCACGAAAGGTTGGGAGCGCGCATCCCAATGGACGATCGGCGCCTAAAAATGAGGAGCCCGGATCGGCGAGCCAAGAGATATGCCGACCAGGAGTGGGTGCACCACCAAGGCGACAGCGAGGAGGCACAGCCCCGCCCATATAGATGGCAAGAAGGGCAGTGGTGTCCGCCAGGGCTCAGAAAGAGCCAGAAAAGGAGGGTGCAGCGCCTCCAGAATAGGGAGTTGGAAGAAGCAGCTGCCGGTGGGAAGAAGCAAGAGTGGCGTCCGAAGGAAAAGCCAGACAACAATGGCAAAGGCGCTGGCGTGGCCATGACTTTCTTCCTTCCCCTGGAATTCATGGCTCCAATCGGCCAGGGGGCACAGGACGAAGCACGTTCGGACTCCGACGAGGCCGAGCACAACGAGCTCGCGACACAGCTCGTGTTGTCTCAGAAGGCAGCATTTGACAAGCCAGCCAAGCATCGGCATTTGAAGCCGTTATATGTCAAGGGGTACGTCAACGGAAAGCCGCTAACCAAGATGTTTGTCGATGGCGGCGCAGCGATTAACATCATGCCTTACGCCACCTTCAGAAAGCTGGGCATGAACGATGAAGACCTGCTCAAAACGGATATGGTACTCCGTGACTTCACCGGTAATCCCTCTGACACTCGAGGCGCCGTGCACGTGGAATTGATGATTGGATCCAAGACGCTCATTACGACCTTTTTTGTCATTGATGGCAAGGGGGCATATAGCCTGCTTTTGGGCAGAGATTGGATCCATGCCAACTGCTGCATACCTTCAACCATGCATCAAATACTCATACAGTGGATTGGGGATGACATCGAGGTTGTCCAAGCCGACGACTCGGTGAGTGTTGCCACCATTGAACCCACTTACTAGGAATTCGACGGAGTAGACTGCTTCTCCGATCGCGTGTGGGGAGAAGGTCCTATCAACGTCTATGGTAGAGACCAACAGCCGATCCAAGCAATCGGCTCCCAAAGCTTCTATTAGATGGACAACCCAACTGACAGCAGCGAGGGTAAACTGGGACGTGGCTTCGCATCGGCCGACCAACTGGAAGAAGTGGATGTTGGCGACACAAGTAAAAAAAGGCCGATGTTCATAAGTTCTAATTTAGACCCTGATTTCAGATTGCTACTAGTAAATCTTTTAAAGGAGTTCAAAGACTGTTTTGCGTGGGACTACACAGAGATGCCCGGATTAGACCGGTCCATTGTTGAGCATAAACTGCCGATCAAGCCTGGATACCGCCCATACAAACAACCTCCGCGCAAGATCTACAAGGAGGAGGTATTGGCCGACGTGAAAAAGGAAGTGGAAAGATTACTAGAAGCTAAATTCATTCGGCCGTGTCGATATGCGGAATGGATCTCCAATATTGTCCCGGTGTACAAGAAGAACGGGAAGATGAGAGTCTGCATCGACTTCCGGAACCTCAACAAAGCCACTCCTATGGACGGTTATCCGATGCCAGTGGCCGATTTGCTAATAGACGCTTCGGCCGGTTTTGAAATTATAAGCTTTATGGACGGCAATGCGGGATACAACCAGATCTTCATGGCCGCGGAGGACGTGGCAAAGACCGCCTTCAGGTGCCCTGGCCATTTAGGGTTGTTTGAATGGGTTGTCATGACTTTTGGTTTGAAAAATGCCGGTGCTACTTACCAGCGGGCCATGAATTACATATTTCATGAGTTGATCGGCAGAGTGGTAGAGATATACATTGATGACGTGGTAGTCAAGTCGAGAAGCAAAGAAAGACACTTAGCCGATTTAAGGAAGACCCTGGAGTGCACAAGGAAACTTGGTTTGAAGATGAATCCAAACAAGTGTGCATTTGGGGTGTCGGCCGGTGAGTTTCTGGGATTCTTAGTCCACAAAAGAGGTATTGAGGTTGGAAAAAAGAGCATGGAAGCAATTGATAAGGTAGTGCCGCCGACCAATCTCAAGGAACTGCAATCACTGCTCGGCAAGATCAACTTTGTCAGGAGGTTCATATCCAACTTGTCCGAGCGCGTGTTACCATTCTCTCCACTGTTGAAGCTCAAGAAAGATCAGGAGTTTGTGTGGGGTGACGTGCAACAGAAGGCTTTCAATGAAATCAAAGAATACATGAAGGCGCCACCAGTGTTGGTTCCTCCACAACTCGACAAGACTTTCAAGTTGTACGTGGCGGCCGACAACCTAACAGTAGGGTCGGCCCTCATGCAAGAATTCGAAGGAAAAGAAAGAGTCGTAGCCTATCTTAGCCGAAAGCTACTGGACCCCGAAACGAGGTATTCGGCTATGGAAAAGTTGTGCTTGTGCGTTTTCTATTCCTGTACCAAGTTTCGGCACTATCTACTGAATGCCGAATGCGTGGTAGTATCAGAGTTTGATGTAATCAAGCACATGTTATCAATGCCGATTTTAAGTGGAAGGATTGGCAAATGGGTTTTGGCCCTTTCTGAATTTGATTTGCGTTTTGAATCGGCAAAGGCTGTTAAAGGCCAGATTATGGCTGATTTTGTCACTCACCACCGTGATCCTAATGCTAACATGGTAACCATTATCCCTTGGGCATTGTTTTTTGATGGATCCTCGTGCAGCAAAGGTGGTGGAGTCGGGATCGTGTTGATCTCTCCCAAGGGGGCACCCTTCAAGTACTCTATACCAATCGAGTACCCGGTAACTAATAATCAAGCAGAGTACGAAGCACTGCTCCGAGGACTGCGGTTGCTTGTGGACATTAAGGCAGACGCCGTGGAGATCTTCGGTGACTCGGAATTGGTGATCAAGCAATTGACCGGCAAATACGAGTGCAAGAACGACATGCTGCAGGAATATCTCGAAGGTTGCCAAGAGCTCCTCAGACAGTTTCGATCGGCAACCTTGCAACATATTCCTAGGGGGCAAAACGAAGAAGCAAACCAGTTGGCTCAGGCAGCATCCGGGTATAGGGAGAATCAAAACATTTTTGCACTTGAGGGAGAGCAAACAACCCCAAAAGGTGATCAAGCAGTCCCAAGTGATAATCAGGCAATTGAAGACTGGAGAGACGACATTGCCGATTACCTCAGGGACCCATCCAGGAAAGTCTCCCGAAAACTCAGGTACAAGGCTCTTAAGTTCACGCTCTTGGACAATCAATTGTACTACAAATCCATAGATGGGGTTTTGCTTAAGTGCCTGAACCAAGACGGGGCTAGGAAACTGATGTATGAGGTGCACGAAGGCGTATGTGGTGCACACCAGTCGGCTCACCGTATGAGATGGTTAATCAGGAGGACTGGATATTTTTGGCCGACTATGCTCGAAGATTGCTTTGAGTACTACAGAGGTTGTCGGGATTGCCAGCGATTCGGCAATGTGCAAAGGGCCCCAGCATCGGCCATGAATCCGATCATCAAGCCTTGGCCTTTCAGAAGGTGGGGCATTGATTTGATCGGCCAGATCCACCCTCCATCTAGCAAAGGACATAAGTTTGTCCTGTTGGCCACGGACTACTTCACTAAGTGGGTTGAAGCCATCCCATTGAAGAAGGTGACGTCGGAGAACATGATATCCTTCGTCAAGGAGCATATCGTTTATCGATTCGGCATTCCTCGGTCCATCACTACCGATCAGGGAACTCAGTTCACTTCCTCGGAGTTTTGTGACTTCGCCGAAGGGATGGGGATTAAGCTCTATAATTCTTCCCCTTATTATGCACTGGCCAATGGACAGGTAGAGGCTTCTAACAAAATCATGATTAAAATCATTCAAAAGAAGATCGAAGAGAAACCTAAAAGGTGGCACTTGGTACTCAACGAAGCTTTGTGGGCTTACCGAATGGCTTGTCATGGGTCGACTCAGACGTCGCCATACGAGTTGGTCTACGGGCATCACGCAGTGCTACCGTGGGAATTGCAATCGGGGTCAAGACGAGTTATATTGCAGAATGATCTAACCAAAGGGAATTACAAAGATTTGATGATGAATGAGCTAGAAGATTTGCATTTGATTCGTCTCAAGGCCTTGGAAAATATTGAAAAGAACAAGATACGCGTTGCCAAGTACTACAACTCGAAAGTGAGAGAAAAAGGATTCGAAGAAGGAGACTTGGTTTGGAAAATTATCTTGCCAATCGGTACCAAAGACAAGGTATTCGGCAAATGGTCCCCTAACTGGGAAGGGCCTTTTCGAATTCTGAGACGTGCTCCGGGTAATGCGTACATTCTGAAAACCCTCCAAGGAGAAGAGTTTGCTAGGGCAATTAATGGACGTTATCTAAAGAGATTTCATCCTAGCGTGGAGGTCGGTGCATAACGGAATCAAGGACTAGCGGGCACCGACGGCCGATACAAGGTTGTATCGCCCTTAGAGCAAAAAAAAAAGCAGCCGGCACGGCATGTGTCGCCTCTAGCACAAAAACGCAGAAATACAGGGCCAAGTGCACGCGGTGCTGTGCAATCGGCTAGATAAATCAAACGCTCAACAAGCGCAGGACAGGAGAACAGATTGTGCGCATGAACATAGCGGAATAGAACATTGTTCATAGTGGGGAACGTGCAAAAGGTGCAGATCAGTTACCGAACATCCTGTTGATGACCGTCTGCGGATTGGTGACTGCGGCGAGGGCGCGAGCATGATCCTCGTAGGAGTCCAGAAAATCATCGATCTGCTCGACGTCCTCCGGACATGCCCCGCCGGGGAAGCCAACCGGCGTCATGGAGAAGTCCTCCTCTGCGCGGACCGTCAGCGCCGACAGCCCCAGCGCCACGCCATGGTGCACACCCTGCAGGGCAACCTGCTCGACGCGGCCGTGTACATTGGCCAGGCGCGCCTCGGCGGTGTCGCCCTGGGCGTTCACCCGGTCTGCGACGGCGTTCGCCGCCATCTTCAGGCACTCCAGCTCTTCAGACAGTGCTATGAACGACGAGTTGAAATGGATCGGTTAAAAGATCAACAAGAACGACCGAAAGCCGATCTGGGATTAGGTGTTCATACCCGTGATTGCGTCGCAGAACTGCCAGCGCTGGTCCTCCCACTCCAGCTGATCTATCCCGTACTGCTTCGAGACGGCGGCCAGCTCTTCCCGGGACTCGTCCCGCAGCGCTATGAAGTTCAAGGCGTCGTTGTGGTCGTAGAGGCCGCCGTCGGAGTCCCGGTCCGGGCTCGCCTCCCAAGGATGGGAGTGGTAGGAGAGGCCGTCGGAGGAGCTCGACGAGCCCGATGGTGGAGCCTCTGGCCTCCCCGGTGCTGGAGAAGGTTGGGCATGCCCGCCGGCGGAAGAGATAACGGGGACCCTGTCGGCGAGCAGTAACAGAGCGTGAGCGAGGTTTTCAAGAAACCGCCACAAAGGACGTAAACGAGGAATCCTACCCGCGCTGACGGAGGCGCCGAGCGCGGCTCCCTTCGGCCTCCTCGGTCGCCGGGCGCTTGCCGCGGTCATCATGGCTCGCCATTGCACTCGGAAAGTTAGGGTTTTCTAGGGCGGAGCGAGCAAGGAAGCCGAGGCGGCGAGGGTACTAGAGGAACGGATGCAAGATTGGGAGAAGGCAGGACTCCAGGGACGATTTATGTCGAATATCAACCGGCGGATTGGGGTTTTTTCTGCTTCCCAAGATGGGCCTCTACAGTGATGGGCTGTGCAAATCGTCTGAATGCACTCACGTGTTCGGCGGGGAACAGAGCGCCTGGCTTCGGCAAAACTGCCGATTTAGGTGTTCGGGACAAACACTGGACAGATAGCCGAACAGGTTCACACGGTTAAACACGATGTCATCAGAACGGTAACCGATTGGATGCAAAGTACAGATATATTACAAGATACAAATGGCCAAGTACATGGAATGGAATACGCTTTGATCCTGAAAGATCAGTCATAGATTGATTTCAAGAAAGTAGATAAAAGGGCTTCTTATTCACATGACAGGAGTCGATTACAAATGAAGGATTAGTTCGTCCATGTCATTCTATTTCTAATTGGAAGATCAGAATCGAAAGGGTCGGCCAAGTCTGTTCCGGCTTCTTTCATATCCTCAACAGAACGTGCTATCCTAAGTTCTAGTCCTCGATCACAAACGTCAAAATGGCGGTAGTCGGCGCCAGAATGGATCCGGACGGCATTGAAGGCAAGTGCTGCGCCGTAGCCCATGCCGGCCCTAGAAATGTCAGGAAGGACCCGCTTGATCTCATTCACCTGCCTTAGAGCCACCGTGCCTGACACATTGGCTGAAGTAGCAAGGTCGGCAATAGCGGCTTCGAGGGAGTGGAGCCTAGTCTCCAGAGCTGAAAGAAAGAGGGGTCAAGCAGGGGAAAGGGATAAGAAAAGGACAGTTGGGGGATGCTTACCGATGGCTTGTTCCCGAAAAGCATCGCGCTCTTGAGAGATTTGAATAATCTCCCGATTCTTCTTTCCTAGATCAGACTGGAGGTCTATGACCTTCTGAGCCAGGTCCTCGGTGAGGTCGTCGCCAGTCCTCCTGAAGGGGAAACAAAATGAGGCATAAACATCCAAAGCAAAAAGATCAAAGAAGAAGCAACCTTCTCTTAGAAGTGCTGGTGTCGCCGAGCTCGAGACTGTAATGGCTTGCTTGGGAAGACATTTTCCGGTTCAGGGCAAGGGAAGAGAGGATTTTTCTAGATAAAGAAGCTGAACAGAGGAATTCGGGAAGCTCAGGCCGAAATGGAATAGAGAGGAAGTTTTAAAGGATCTCGAGTGCATCGGGAGGCGAGTCGGCAGCTGTGATGATTAATGACGTGGGAAGTCGGATGCTTTCAGAGAGTCTACAGTGGTGCGAAAAGGAAAAAATGAATTTTAGAATAAAACATTTATCCCAAAATTAGGGGGCATGTGTTAACACCGAGTTTTCGCACTATGACAAGTGGACCGGCACTATGAAGATTCGGCGAACGCCGCCGCTTGAAGGATTCGGCAGACAGCGAACGCGGTCGGCTAACTCAATGTGTTCGGCAAGGCTGTGAAAGCAACTAGTTAACGGTGAGCAGATTCGGCAACGTGACGTTGCGGGCGGCTACCTCAAGCCAAGTCGGTTTGCGTTAGAAGATGACGAATACGGCATGTCAAGAAGACTTAGCGATGGAGATCTCGTCATTTTAGTGCATGCCGGTTATTAAAGGAAGCTTGGAGCAAAATGCATCATGATTTTGATAGTTTCCTAATTTTATCATTGTAATCGTATCCTTCTAGGACTCAGAGAACACCAGGGTATAAATATAAACCCTGAGACTATTGTAAAAACGTTCACAATCAATACAACCAACCCGGCCCCGTGCCGTCTTCGAGTCCAAGTCGTGTCGTCGTGTTCTTCGAGAGGGGCCATCGATCCGTCGACCTCCGTAAGTTCCGGCAACCTTGTTATCATGTCTAGTATCGTGCGGCGGATTTAGATATGGTGCAAGTAGTCTCGTATGTTAAGCTTAGTATCGTGCGGCGGATTTAAGCTTATGACGGGAGGTTTTTGCTTATGCCTCGTATCGTGTGGCGGATTGAGTCATGAGTGAAAATAGTTATCGGCTCTGTTAGATTTGGCAATCTGATAGATTCATTAAGTTACCTTGTGTTATATGTTTTGTTATGTTTATCTCATCATAACACTTTTGCCCAATCTAGATACCGTTCGGTTCGGCTTCATCTTTATAGATCTGCTCTGTTCTTTCACGTTTATTATTGTAAAGTCTTTCATGTAGTAGATCTATTGTTCGTAATAGCCGATCGGGCCGTATCTGGATTGCCACGTGGTGAGGGTTCATGCATGTTAAGTGTGTTTGATCTATGACAGGGCTAGGTGTCGTGCGGCAGGCGCAGGCTTTAGATTAGCTTAGTCATGCTTAGCTTGTATGTTCAATCTCCATGGATCCCAACTCGGTTGCACAATCGAGATTGGTTAAGTTTTAACTTATATTTAATACGTCATGCAAGTACGATTCTCATGCAAACGTGTTCGGCAACCTGTTATTCACATGACTTTGTTCATATTGCCGAATAAATCTTTTAAACCTGTTGGCAGATAGCTTTCATAGCTATATGTCATCGTAAGTGGCTTCAGGGCCGTACATCTTGGAACTGTCTGGTCATACCCGGCACGTTCCAGCTTTGTATTTAACGGTTTATCTCCCTTGTTAGTTGCAAGGCAAACTGACTGGCACGCACCGGACTTCTGGGCACCCGGGCCACATTTGAAGCCAGCTTCTCCGGCTTGCTGTGTGATTGGCACAGTGCGCCACTTTTGGTGCCAACAGCTCTGCAACGGTCCTGGCAGTGGACTGTGCTGCTGCTGTGGTGCGGGCGTCGTCACGCTCAAGAGTGACCTGCTGAATCCTCTCCTGCAGACGAGCAACCTCAGCGTCGAAGTCCTCCTGTAGCTTCCTCTTGCTCTGGTAGGTGGCGGTGAGGGTGAAGGACACGCTCTCAAGAGTGCGCTCCAAACTCTCACATACACCTAGCAAAGCTCCAGTGGCGCTCATCGCAGGTGTCTCACAGTAGAACCTCTCCTCTGGGCTTCCTGTCAAGACTAACTCCGAAGTCTGCTTCCAGCGCAATGGAAAAAGTGATCCACGGGGAAACACTCCTGCCATAGCGCTAGCTAGGTCGGCGGGGAAGCGGGCGATGATATCCTTCAACACTAGGTATGCTGCCCTGTTGGCTCCATCCTTGGCACAAGTGCCTCTGGTGATCTCCGTCCACCCTGTCCAGTGAGGCTTGGCGGGCAAGGCCTTGGCTTTGATCTCCACCATGACCAAGGAATCCTGCCCGTAGATCTCCTTCTGCCATGAGTACCTAGGCTCCTGTCCTTCCTCATAGCCCACGGCCTGCAGAATCCTCCAAAGGATGGTCGGCAACCCGAAGTAGGACAAGAACGTCTTTCGGGTCAGCTTGGTGGCCAAGTGGTGACGCGGAACTCCTCTGCCTCCGGTGGCCTTGCGAGCGGTCAGCTTAGTCCGGGCCATCTGTAGAACAAAAGGGTTTCGAACTCTCATGAGATGGATATTAAGTTGGCAAATTTTATAGAAAAGGGACAACTTTTAATTTAAGGGGAGGTAATGTAAATGCATGAATATAAACATGATGCATGATCGTACTTACGTTCTCACTCACTAATATGACTCGTAAGTCCTAACGTTCTAGTCGGTGGCAAGAACGATCTCTCATGTGTTATCTACACGTTCTACTCGTTCGCCTAGTTAGTGTACCTGCAGAAGATTCATTTCAGCCCAAAGCAATTCACAATGATAAAACAATTGAGTATTGGCCAATATGCGCAAAATACATAGAAGCCAACACTAAACACCATGCACCAACATAGAAAACACCCTTGAAAACATTGATACCCTCGTATGTGTCCGCGTGGAGCTCGCACATACTTGGTATAAGAACTCTCACCTAGACCGACGGTTGGACGGTCATGCTCTCATATCTCACAAAATCATTTTATGCATGTTTTCGCGATCGACGCATTCTCTTTTCCCCGAGAATGGACCAACAAATAAAGATCCAGCATGAAACAAAACCCTGAACCCTGTTAGCAGTTAAGCCACCTGAATCCTAGTATAGGGCTTAAGGACGAGACTGGGCGCACTTAGTAATTGAAAATAGTTTTGAAAGTAGTTTTGAAATACCCATTTTACTTCGAAAATAGCTCTTTACGGAGGTAATCACTTGAACCATGCTCTGATACCAGCTGTGGCGGAACCGTCCTGATTACAAGAGCTCAAGTATTATCTTAGCCAAATTCGTCTGACTTCAACTGATACTTGAACCCATATAACCCCGGTAGTCCGAAAATCTCGAAAGATTTCTAACACCATACATCATACAGGATCACATCGTTCAAGGATTACATTCGTAAAGATACATCATAGCGAAAACAAAACCGAATTTTAAAATATCAGAGTGCGAATTTAAAACGGAGTTATTACAATACTGAATTTAAAAGTGCGGAAGCTGAATTAGTTTGAAACGCGACCACTACACATGTGGTCCAAATAAAACATTGTTTGATAAACCAACTCACACAACTCACTCTTCCCTTTTTAGATAATGTGCCACTAGAAGTCTCAAACCAGCAAAAGAAAAAGGGAAGCTTCTGGACGACCCTGCCCTGGGCCTACTCCTCATCACCTTCCACTGGGTAGAGGCAGTGCTTACAATAGCCGAAGTAGACCTGGCCATCTGCAACAACGGGATAAACCCTGAGTACGGGAATATACTCAGCTAGACTTACCCGTCCAACTGAAAATAAAGACTCCAAGGGTATGCAAGGTCTTTTGGGTGGAGCTGGGATCTTTTAGTTGCGAAAAGCACAAATTCAGATAGGAGGTAATTAATGATAATGATGAGCTGCCATTTTTAGACCTATTCCTTAAACTCTAGGTTTTTCACCTGTACTAGAGCACTCACTTGAATCTATCAATCAATAATATACCATATCCAGTTGACTTCTCCACATTTTAGTTGAACCTTTTAAGCATCACATGGAGTTGTATCGTGGTGAAGCTCGCCATAGTTTCCCACTAACCGGGGAGACGACGACTCGAATCGAATTCCAAACCAGCTGGTGAAAGACCTTTAATACCAGCCCACACTTTCCCCGTCGGGTCCATGCATTGGGCAACCGCTCGATGCTTGTTCGTGGTGGTAATCGTCGTGGCTCACAGCACGGACCGCCCAATTGGAACCTGGCGATGGCCTCACGCGGCAGATCGCAATTTCCATACTAGAGGGCACGACACGGGTTGAGACCGGCCCGAACAGCTTCTAACCGGCTTTGGGGTCGATGATTACGGCACCGACATATCCCTAAGTAAAAGGGCACGTTCAAAAATGAACGAGGGCCAACATCGATACAAACCTACACGATCCAACAGACGGACTGCTCCAAGTTTCCAAACTTGTGCCTTGCCTTCCAGTTGACCGTATTTCACTACAACTCAGGTTCTTTTCCACGATAGCAAATATAGCCAATCGTGATCCGGTAACTACCCATCAGGGTATTACGGAAACATCCTCAACTATTACTTTTATTCAGCAGGCTAAGCAATTCTACATTATGATAGTAAGTAACAGGATAACAAGGTGGGTAATAATCAACAATCAAGGAATGATAATGCAGCAAGTAGGATTCAATCAACTCCTAACCTAATGCATCACAATATAAAAGGACTCAAGTAATTTAATTATAAAAACTGGGAGACTTAGAATGCTTCGGGGCTTGCCTTGGGTGAAGACCGAGGCCTCGTGGGAGGGGTACTCGGGCAAGTTAGTGTCGCTGGCGGGGTCGACCTCCTCGGCTTGCTGAAGCTCCGGAATCTGCTGCTCGGCGTTTGCTTCTGGCTCCTGCTCGGGCTCCGGAGGGGTCGATCCTATTGCATGCGACGAATAATAAATATTTGCAATGTGGGTGCAAGATGTGTGGTATGAGAAGAGCATTTCTTGCAAACCAACAAACCAACTTGTTGAACCACTTTTGACATTGAGGTAAATACTTATTTAATTCATGAAACAAAATCCTTTTATTCACCTATTTCTTATTTAATAATTCAAACAAAATTCAGGTTTGAACTGCAAGTGCATTTTTCTGAACTCAAAAAAATCCACGAAAATTCCAGAAGGCAAACAACAGTTGCTGGACTCCACTGAACAAATTTCAGCCAAAAATAAAATACCAAACTGCAGAAACAAAAATAACAAATAAACTGCTCAAAAGGTACTTTGAACTAGCTCCTTATCCAAAAAGTGTCAAACAGCAGAGTTCATAATTTTCTTGGCTTCTTTTACTCAAAATCATTCTACTGCAGAAAACTTGTGGCCAGAGCATAAACATACTAGCCTACACCAAATAAACAAATCTATCCCAAAATAAACCACTTGAACTACAACCCTACTGGAAAAGGGTGATAAACTCAACTTCATATTTTTCCCAGATTCTACTTCACATTTTATGCTTATCAAGAAAGTTCCCTGAACAGAAACATTATATTATTTCTTACATGAATTTCCAAAGAAAAACACAGAAAAGCACATTTGTAAAACAACTTCGGATTTCTTTTCATAACAGATCATGCTTTAATTTTTTATAGCTTGAACATTATAAACAGAGACTGTACAAATTTTCTCATATTTTATTTTGACATATAAAACACCTTAACATTTATCCTAAGAAATCAACCAAAAAGGACTTTTAAGCATAACAGAAACTTTTTCCACATAAACAGTGCATCATATATTTTTTACAGGTGTAAAACAGGATAATAAACTTACACAAAATTTTCCAGGAATTAACTCATCCAGAAAACATATATAACCATTTATCTTAGCAAAAGCATATAAACTGGAATAAATGAAAATAGTAAAATAAACTCCTACCAAAAATACTTTTACATTTTTCCATGGTAGATCTACTCGTAAACAAACTAGCAAAACTGAAATTTCATATTTAACAGAGCTACAGATTAATTATAGCGAAATTAACAAACTTAGTTACTGAGCAGAAAACTAAAAAAAAAGAAAAACTTTATTCTAGCCCAAACGGGGCTTTCGGCCCAGTCCAACTCGACTCAACCTGGCTCGAGCGCACGACGGTAGGTGTGTGTTCGCTCGAGGCCCGGCTCGAACGAGACAGTGCCCGAGGGTTCGCTCGAGGCCTAGCTCGAGCGAGATGATAAAAACAAACGTCTGTCCGAGGCATGGCTCGGAGGCTCGGGTGAGACCGAAAACAATCGCCCGTCCGAGGCCTGGCTCGAGGCCCGGGCGAGACGGAAAATAATCGCCCGTCCGAGGCCTGGCTCGAAGCTCGGGCGAGACGGAAAACAGGGGAGAGGTTTGACCGTCGATTCCTTGCTGACGGTGAGGTTGCCGGCGGGGAAGCTATGCTTGTGAACTCGCCTCGACGAGGCGCACCGAGAGGTGTAGGTGGTTTGGCTAGCGCACGGCCGGAGCATGCCGGCGGCGAGCGGCGGCGCACGGTGATGGCGGCAACGCGCGGCTACGCCATTTCCGGCGGCGGCCGGAGAAATTGGGGGAGGCAAAAGCTCGAGTGAACCCTAAGGAGCACAGCTACGGGGTTGGTTTGGCTTGATTGGCTCCAGAGGAGCGCGACATTGAGCATGGCCGCGGCGGCGCCCATGGCGCTCGGCTGGGGAGATAGAGTGAGATAGGGAGCGGTAGCGTTGAGGTGGATAGGTGTTCTCACCTTGCCTTGACTCGGTGAAGCTCGACGGGAGATACGAGGCTCGGCGAAGGTTCGGTGGTGTAGAACAATGGCGTGCACTCCCGGTCGTCGATGGCGGCCGAGAAATGGCACTTCTCGTTCTGGCAGTGGTGGGGCTCCGGCGGAGTGGAAGTGGGAGCACCGTGCGGTCTGGATGATGGCGGAGTGGTGGCCTGAGTTAATCGGCCGGCGGTGGCTCAGTGAGAGCTGGAACGTGGGGAGGCGCTCTCGCGGTGGCGTGCAGTGGCCAAGGCGAGGTGAGCGCTTGGCCTTGCGTTCGCGGGCAGGAGAGGGAGTGAGAGCGAGAGCGAGTGGGAGTTGTGTGCGTGGGTGAGCGAGGGAGTGAAGGGGGTGCTCGGGGTTTTGATCGGCTTGACCGGCCGGTGGTCGTGGCGGGACACGGCGGCGCGGTCGGCGAGGCAGCGCGGGCGATGCCGTGCACGGCGAGCGGGCGCGGCAGGCGAGGCGAGCGGAGAGTGGGCGAGGCGGATTGTGGCGTGATCGAGCGAACAAGGATCTCGCGGCGATAGGGCGGAGCCGATGCGCGGCAGAGGCAAGCTGCCACGCGCCGATTCGGCCGGCGTACGGCGCGGCGCGGTCGGCGACCGGTGCTGCGCGACGCGCGCGAACGCGCGCGGGAGCGGGCGCGGCGAGCTGGGCCGGCGCTGCGCGGGTGAGCGGCGCGGGCGGTTGGGCCGAAAGGCCAGATGGGCCGAAAGGTGGGGCGCGGGGGAAATTCGTTTTTCTTTTTCTTTTTCCAAAAACTTTTCAAACTTTGACCACTCAAAAACAGTTTCAAAAACTCCAAACTAGGTTTTGACCCAAATATAAAAGTTGCTCGAAATAATTTTCTCTACAACTTTCATATAGGACACTTTTTCTGAAAACCAATTTTAGATCCTCCACATAAATAAAGCCAAATTTGAAACATAAACCATTTTGTTTGACTTATTTTTATTTAACAAACTATTTTGAACTAGGTCAAAACTCCAACATGAAAAACACTCTACTCAATGTTCTCTACTTTATAAAACTCTTTGCCAAAACGGAAAGTCACTCAAACAACCAAGTCCAATAGAAATCCAAATCCAAATAAATAAACAAAAGACAAAAGCACTCTCATGCACATGAAATGATGCAATGCATTGCTTATGCTTTCTTAGTATCTAATTGCAGTGCCTAATGCAGTGCTTGACACTAGGGTGTCACACCCCCTCCTGCAATGGAGTCGGTTTCCGAAAACCCCTCCTCCAGCAGCTCCGAGTCGACGTCCGCTTGCCATTACCGTCAAATGACGAAAATGCGGAATCTTCATTCGGTGGCCACCATTAGGAACTGCCTCCTCGAAGACCACATCGCCCAACTTCAGAAGGCACTGGAGGATGCAGAGGCGAGAGCCTCTCGGGCAATTCAACAATGCGCCGAGTCTGATACATGCATCCCCGGTACTTCTCCTTTTTCTCCGAAGAATTTTCATTTAATTGAATCTCTTCTGCTCAATCTTTGACGTGTTTTGTTTACTCCGCAGACTGGACCGTGCGCCTGGAGGCCCTTCAAAAGGCGGGGAACGAGGTGGCCGACTCTGTGAACGCCATCGGCGACAGTGTCGCAGAGAGGGTGACCAACATCCCCGCAAGGGTACATGAGGTCGCCCTCCATGGTGTCTGTCATGGTGCCGCTATGGCCCTCGGGGCTGCCCAAGCCTACACCGGTCAAGACTTAAGTGGCCTTGAGGTTACTCCGGAAATAAGCCACGCCATGGAAGTGAATTTCGATGGTGTCGACGGAGCAGCCGGAGAGATAGCAGAGTCCACCCCCTCCGTAATTATTGTAGACAAAGTCTTCGATAGTTCATTAGGATTAAGCTTTCTGTATAAGAAACCCTCTTATGAATATAATGAAGTTCCTGCTCCTTTATGACCTTTCTGTGATAAGGCCCATCGAGGTCTCTTAATTTCAGAAGTTCTTGAATTTATTTTTTTAGGCTGAAGGCGATGCCTTGCTTGCATTGGCTATTTGTTTCACTGCTAGGAGCGATACAACACATATTGGCTATGCTTCTTTTTAACCTGAAGGCGATATAATCATATCAGCTATTGGCCAGATCGCTTAATCATAGCAGATCCACCCAGATACTAGGGTAATACTTCTTAAAATATTTTCCATTAACTGCTCTGAAATACTTGAAACCCTCCAAAGTCTCATAGAAATAAGCATTGCTAGGTGCAGACCTTGTAATCCGATAAGGTCCTTCCCACTTTGGAGACCATTTGTCATACTTGCTATCCTTAGTTCCAATAGGGAAAATAACATTTTCCAAACTAGGTCTCCTTCATTAAACTTCTTCTCTCTGACCTTTCGATCATAATACTTGGCAACTCTCAATTTCTGAGCCCTAATATTCTCAAGAGCTTTTAGCCGATGAAAATTTAAATCATCAAGGTTGTCCATCATGAGATGTTTATATTCATCGGCTTTTAAGTTATTCTGCTGTGACACCCTTCTAGACCCTATACTGATCTCCCAAGGTAACACAGCTTCATGACCATAGACCAACTCATAAGGTGAACACTTAGTAGCACCATGACAAGCCATTCTATAGGACCACAAAGTCTCACTTAGTATTGAATGCCACTTCTTCCGATGCTCCTTGACCTTTTTCTTAATAATTTTGATCAAAATCTGGTTAGAAGCTTTGTCTTGTCCATTAGCTTGGGCATAATATGGAGATGAGTTAATCAACTTGGAGCCTGTGCTAGTAGCAAAATCCTCAAATTCTTTCTATGTAAACATCTTTCCTTGATCTGTGGTAATGGTTTGAGGAACACCAAATCTGTAGATAATATGCTCTTTGATAAACTCAATTACAGCAGCCAATGAAGCTTCCTTCAAAGGAATAGCTTCAACCCACTTGGTGAAATAATCAGTTGCTACCAACACAAATTTGTGCCCTTTGCTAGATGCCGGAAATATTTGGCCAATCAGATCTATTCCCCATCCTCTAAATGGCCATGATTTTGTAATTGGATTCATAGCTGACGCTGGAGACTTCTGAACATTACCGAATCTTTGACACTCTTGACATCCTTTATAGTATTTAAAACAATCTTCTAAAATGGTCAGCCAAAAATATCCTGCTCTCCTGATCATCCATTTCATCTTATGAGCAGACTGATGTGCACCACAAACTCCTTCGTGAATTTCCCCCATCAGAATCTTGGCCTCCTCTCGATTGATACATTTAAGGAGTACACCATCGATTGTTTTGTGAAAAAGTTGGTCATCAAGAATGACAAACTTTGTAGCCTTATATCTCAATTTTCTGGATACCTGTTGTGATGGGTTTTTTAAGTATTTAATAATCTCAATTCTCCAATCATCACTATCAGCAATCTCATCGGCTAATATTTCAATGATTTGCCGATATCCAGAAGCACTTTGAGCCAACCGATTAGCTTCTTGATTCTGACATCTAGGAATATGCTTTATGACAACAGAAGTGAAAGAATCGAGTAACTCAAGACACTTCTCATAATGCTTCCTTAAAATGTCATCTTTGCACTTATAAAGGCCAAGCAATTGATTAATCACTAATTGAGAATCTCCAAAAATCTCAACAGTTTCAGCCCTTACCTCACAGAAAAGCTGAAGTCCTTTGAGAAGTGCTTCATACTCAGCTTGATTGTTAGTAGAGGTTGGATCAATCAAAAAGGCAAATTCAAAACTTCCCCCCTGAGGGGAAACAAGAACAATACCAATGGCCCCACCTTGCTTGCAATTGGAACCATCAAAGAACAAAGCCCACGGGGTAAAATCTAAAGTCTTAATCCCTTGTTTATGATGATGAGTAACAAAATCGGCTATTACCTGACCTTTAACCACTTTAGCCGATTCATACTTGAAGTCAAATTCTGATAATGCAAGAATCCATTTGCCAATCCTCCCATTTAGAATAGGCATGGATAACATATGTTTAATTACATCAAACTTTGACACCACCGTGCATTCAAAAGATAACAGGTAATGCCGAAGCTTGGTGCACGAGAAGTACAAACACAAGCATAACTTTTCATCAGGAGAATATCTTGTTTCCGGATCAAGTAACCATCTACTGAGATAGAACACAACTCTTTCCTTCCCTTTGAATTCTTGCATTAGGGCCGACCCAATTGTATGATCGTCAGCCGATACATACAACTTAAAAGGCTTGTTCTTTTGAGGAGGAATCAAGACCAGTGGAGACTTCATATACTCTTTGATTTCATTAAATGTCTTCTGTTGTTCATCTCCCCATTTAAATTCCTGGTCATCTTTTAATTTCAACAAAACTGAGAACAGCAAAATCTTGGCCGACAGATTCGAAACAAACCTCCTGATGAAATTGATTTTGCCGATCAAAGATTGTAGTTGAGTCTTTGTAGTTGGTGGCACTGCTTTGTCAATTGCATCATAACTCTTTTGACCAACTTCAATCCCCTTTTCATGTACCATAAACCCCAAAAATTGTCCAGCTGATACTCCAAATGCACATTTGTGGGGATTCATCCTTAACCCATGCTTCCTTGCACATTCAAGAGTATCTCTAAGATCCTTAAGATGCCCTTGATAATCCTTGGACTTTACAACCACATCATCAATGTAAATTTCCACAATCCTGCCGATCAACTCGTGAAAGATATAATTCATAGCCCTTTGATAAGTTGCACCGACATTCTTAAGCCCGAAAGTCATGACTACCCATTCATATAGGCCTATAGCACCCAGACATCTGAATGCGGTTTTATGTATATCTTCCTTTGCCATAAAAATTTGGTTATAACCAGCATTGCCATCCATAAAACTGATCACCTTATGTCCTGCTGCTGCATCAACCAACATGTCTGCCACTGGCATTGGGTAGCCATCCATTGGAGTAGCTTTATTCGAATCCCTAAAATCAATGCAAACTCTCATTATACACAGTGACTACACTAGATATCCACTCAGCATATCTACATTGCCAAATGAAGTTAGCCTTGTAAAGCCGAGTGATTTCTGTTTTCACATCAGCCATAACTTCCACTCTAATTCTCCTCGGAGCTTATTTTACAGGCCGACTCCCATGTTTGATAGGTAGTCGATGCTCAACCAACGATCGATCAAGACCAGGCATTTCAGAATAATCCCAAGCAAAACATTCTTTATACTCTTTTAACAATATAATACGTTGTTATCTAAACTTGGGATCCAACTTGGCACTGATATATGTCAACCTTTGCTTATCACCGTTTCCAATATCAACCGCTTCCAGTTCATCAGCCGATGTGAAACCCTTGCCCATCTTACTCTAATCTTCATTGATCGTACAATCCATTAAATATATTTTTTGAAGCCGACTGCTTGGATCTGCTGCTGGCTATCATCAGATGTCTTGAGAAAACCTTCTTCGAGAACCTTCCCAGAAAAGCACTCCACGTTATCAAAATTCCAAACACCAGGGTCTGAATAAGCAACGCTAACAGTTGAATCGGCTGGTACCACTTCCACTTTGTCGCTGATCCACTGAGTCACATTCTGATGCATGGTAGATGGAACACAACAATTGGCGTGGATCCAATCCCTTCCAAGAAGCACACTGTAGGATCCTTTTGCATCGACCACAAAGAAAGTAGTCGGCATACTCTTGCTGCCAATCATCAACTCGACACACACAATGCCTTTAGTAGCCGATACGTTGCCAGCAAAGTTGGTCAATCTCATATCAGTCTAAGTTAAGTCTTCTCTAGTCTTGCCAAACTTTCTAAAGGTGGCATATGGCATCAGATTAACGGCTGCCCCTCCATCAACTAACATCCTGTTCAGAGGCCTTCCATCAACAAATCCTTTCAAATACAAAGCTTTTAGATGGGAATGTCTCTCGGGTTTTTGAAATGTGGCCTCTTCTGCTTGATGGACCCACTGAGCAATTGCTTCTTCATCATCAGACTCTTCTTTATGATCAGAGGATCTCAACTCAGCAGGCAGCATGAATAGAGCAGCTATATCAGCCGATGACTCTCCTTTACCGGCTACTTGTTTTACCTGCCAGAACTTGGGCTTATTTTTCTGGACCTCATCATTCCTTAGTCATTGAACCCGTCGCTTCTGGCTTTTGGTCAAGCCACTAGGACACCATTGTCCCTCTTGCCAAGGGCGATTATGATCGGCTAATCTTGCTCCAAGCCGATTATGAACACTTTCATTTTTTATACGCTGATCTGTCTTTTCAAATCTTAACCTTTCATGTACAGATCGACGGTTGTCTCTTGACTGTCTATACTCCCAATACTGGTCACTGCATTCTGGGCAATTACAGAGGGTAGGAAGTTTTAAACCTTCATTCCAACAATGTGTGAAGAAGGGGCAATCCCAATGATTCTTTTCTTCATCTCTAACACGCCCTTCTTCTTCACGAGATCTCCTATACTCCTCCTCTTTGAGCCACTCTTGATATTCTTGCTCATCCCTTTCCCTTTGCATTTGGCTCCTTTCTTTCTGACGTTGCCATTTGTTCAATAAGATTCTGACAGTTGGACGCCTTCTTGTCTCACAAGCCTTTGAAGTTTCAGGTTGATCATGTTGATCATCATTTTTCTTTCCTTTCATCTCCTGATACTCCTTGGTTGTGAGTTGTTTCTTTGGATCAACCATCCCAACTGCCTTGGCTTTGTCAGAAGTCAACACTTTGATCTCACTCCGAGGTGCAGGAGCCACCATGTTCTGTGGAAAAGGATGGCCATTGATGCTCATACCTTTGGCCTTTTCTAGGCCAATCCTTCCTTTGACGATAGCCCTCTGGATCATATCTCTGAAAACTCGGCAATCGTTAGTAGTATGAGTACCAGAGTTATGAAATTTGCAGTACCTTTTATTTTTGAGCTCTTCAGCCGATGGGATATTATGATTCCCAGTTAACTTGATTTGACCCTTCTCTAGCAAGTAGTCAAATATCTTGTCGGCCTTAGTGATGTCAAAGCTATATTTTACATCTTTCTCGGTACTCATGGCCTTTGCCCAAGGCATGTACTCATTGTTCTTCCATGCCCAGTCCACTACAACCACTTCATCTTCACTTTCATCACTTGAATTATTGTCTTCTTCTTGTAAGAAGAAATGACTCTCTGCATTATAGGCTTTCTTGGGCTTGAAAACTTGATTGTATCGATTCTGAGCATCAATATTTGCCACCTTCTTAGTCAAATCGGCCATATTGTTACAACCAAAGCCGATTTTTTCTCTGATGGCAGGTGTCAACCCTCGAATTGCAATGCTAACAACTTCTAAATCTGGCAATGATAAGGTATAGCACTGATTTTTAACCTCTCTGAATCTCTGAAGATACTGGCACCCAGTTTCATTATTTCCTTGCCTCGTATCGACTAAGTCCACAAGGCCTTATTGCAATACTCCAGAGTCAAAGTATTTATGGAACTTGTCTTCCAAATCCTCCCAGCTCTGAATGGAATTGGGCGGCAGAGATGAAAACCATGAAAAAGTTGTACCAGACAGGGATAAAGGAAACAATCTGACTTTAAGTGCTGATTAATCACCAACTTCTCCGAGCTGGACTAAAAACTGAGTTATATGTTCCATGGTCGTCATCGAGCCGATCCCTGTGAATTTGGTAAAATCAGGGATTCTATATCTTGGAGGAAGAACAACCTGATCAAACCACTCTGGATATGGCTTCTTGTAGCCAGTCATTGTAGATTTGGGCGTTTAGCCAAATTGCTTTTGAACCAAGTCAGTGACCCGACTCATTAGCTAATCAATTTGATTCACCGGCCCTTGATAGCCGATGTTCTGCCCCCCGAAGGCATTGCCATGATACCCCGGGTTCTCCTGAGCATCCAAGGTGTAAAAGTCCGAAAGATAATGATATCCAGGAGGAATATCACCAGGTGCCACATTCCCTTGGTACGGTGGTGCATTGAAATCTCTAGTAATGCGTCTTGCATAGGGAGCTATTTTTGTAGCCGATGAGTATATGTTATTACTCATATTCGGCTGTTGCATTGGCTGCGGCGTCACGCCCCCAGGGCTGACAACCATTTGGTTTCCATTGCCATTAAGCCCATTGATCTGTGTTCCACCAGAAGTTCCAGCTCCTTGATTATTTCTAATGGTATATGCTAGACCTCTCCTATCATCGCCTAAGTTGAAGGCCTCCTTAATGGCATTCATGAGACTGTTGAGAAAATTTTCATTGTGATTCATCAGAGTAGCAGACATTGATTTGCTGATCACTTCTTGCATGACATTGTGTTGGACCTGAACCATTGGATCAACATGTCCATCTAGAACCACCCTTGGAAGATGAGACATTTGGATAATCTTCTTATCTCTGCTTTTACTGAAGCTCAACAGACACATGTAACGATATTGTTCAACAGTTTCTTCTATCAAGCGTCGAAGCTCATCTGGAAGTTCCTCCATTGTTACATTCAACACGTCTTCATTATTGATTGTCATGATCAGACGATTGTGTCCCACTGGGCGTGCCAAAAGAATGTGTTGACATAAAAATCCGGTCGGTAGCATCAACACACTCGAATGCGCGGTCCTCGGAGGGCGTACGAAGTAGGGTCCTGACCTCCTGAACCTTCAACAGGTGCTGGTGCCAAATCTTGGTGAGATCGATCTCGGACGTGCCAGTCAATTTGACCTGCAATTGACAAGGAAAAGAAAACTTGTCAAATCGTGGAACCTGTCAGTTTGGTGCCAGACAGTTCCAAGTTGTACGGCTCTGATATAGCCATTGTTAATAGGATATTGACTACAAAGTCAACTCCCAACATTGATAAAGATATAAAGCAGAACGGCTATAAAATATGTAAAGAATCATTCGGGACAGGTGAACAACCGATAAGCTTAAACATATTAGCAGAATAAAGATCTATGTGTGCATCCAAATGGCGTGAAATCAACGTATCGACTAATTGCACAGGCAGTTCTATCTGTTAAAAGTGGGGTGTTTCCATGCAGCCATAATAACAAATAGATCGATAAAATAGCTTAATCATCAACAGTGGGGTGTCTCCATACAGCCATAATGATGACCAAGCTAGATCACGTCCAATGCAACCAACAGATACATTGATTCCATGCAGCTTAGCAGCACACATTATGAAGAAAGCATAACTAGATCGGCTATTTTAACCGATACAGGGTCCATGAAGCACGAACAAGATCTATCTGTTAGAACCGCGATTCGATTTGAGATCAAACAAATCTAATCTACCAGATATATCAGTGGGGTTCGAAAATACAGCCATAATAACATGCTAGATCAAAATCTACCTGTTCTTAGATCAAAAATCGTAATTTTATCAGATATCTTGAACGCACAACATGTAACAATCAAGATTGACAAAATAGTCGATGAGAGGCTTGAATCGGCTATTTCCTTCATCATGAGCGTGCCAAACCTTAGGATACCCGAATCTAAGCAACTTTTAAGCTTAAGCTACTTTGTCAATCTTGATTGGGCAAGATATTGTTTAAGACATGAAAAGAACGTTAAAACATAAGCAACATCGATAACTTGATGAATCCATTGGTTTGCCAAAACCAATAGAGCCAATAACTGGTCAAGATCGACTAAAGCAAGAGATTGATAAAAGTCAAGACAGTCTTACAGAAGGTGATCTTAGACCGATAACTAGCCATGTCATAGCTTAACAAGAGTTTGGTCGTTGCCAAATACAGCCTTATTGTACAATGACATGAACTATTGGTGAAACCTACAAACAAACAGGAGGTCAGTCGAAGCCGATGCAGCCCTGCCTGGTTGAAGGTTCCGCCGAGATCTACGTTTCTCCTACTCCTAGGGTTTTGGCCGGTGGCCGATGTGTTGATTGATTGGATGTCCTTACGAAATTCGGGTTTCTAGCTATTTATAACCCAGCTGGACTCCTGTCCTAACACGACTAGGTTACATGAGAACAAAACAAAAGACGACCCGAACTCAAACTCTTCGGCCGAACCCCACATGTCCTCGAAGCTTGTCACGTCTAGTCCACACGAACTTTGGGTGCGTCCAGGTCCAAAACACCCATTTTTATTTTTCTGGCCGATTCCTTTGTCAACCAAAATCAGTCGTTTGTGCTCGTAAGATGATAATCTTCTTAGTCCAAAATCTGGTGTAAACACATGCCCCCCAATTTTGGGATGAAATTTATTTTATTCCAAAAATGCTATTTCTTTCCTTGAGGCCCTTTTGGCATCTCAAATGGCCCGAATAGTATTTTGACGATCAATGCGAGATGATTGCTCTTCTCTTGAAAACCGTGTTACGATTTAACATCCCACTCGAGTACTCTGCGCACACCGTACGAAATGACATCTTTTTTCCTTCGGTGACTCAATCTTCTAATATAAATCTCTCCTTTGTCCCCATCTTGCATCCATTGCTTGCCTCCCATCCGAAGAAAAACCCTCCTTTTTACCAAAAGCTCCTTTCTTCTCTCTAAGAACTTCTATTCCTCCTCCGATGGCAGACAACAATCACGACAAGCGCCTCGCAGATGAGGAAATGGATTCCTACCGTCGCCCTCAGCGCCGTGCTAGGCATGCTTTTCCTTCACATTAGTTGATTCTAATACTTCATCATTGCCCCTCTCAGAGCCTGACTCAATTTCCCTTATTATCTTCATCCAGGGATGACGCAGGCCCATCCAATGTTGTAGCTGCTCTGGCACCCCTCCTGGAATGGAGTCGGTTTCTGAAAACCCCTTCTCCAGCAGCTCCGAGTCGACGACCGCTTGCCATTACCGTCAGATGACGGAAATGCAGAATCTTCATTCGGAGGCCACCATTAGGAACTGCCTCCTCGAAGACCACATCGCCCAACTTCAGAAGGCACTGGAGGATGCAGAGGCGAGAGCCTCTCGGGCAGTTCAACAATGCGCCGAGTCCGATGCACGCGTCGCCGGTACTTCTCCTTTTTCTCCAAAGAATTTTCGTTTAATTGAATCTCTTCTGCTCAATCTTTGACATCTTTTGTTTACTCCACAGACTTGACTGTGCGCTTGGAGGCCCTTCAGGAGGCGGGGAACGAGGTGGCCAACTCTGTGAACGCCATCGGCGACAGTGTCGCAGAGAGGGTGACCAACATCCCCGCAAAGGTACATGAGGTCGCCCTCCATGGTGTCCGTCATGGTGCCGCTATGGCCCTCGGGGCTACCCAAGCCTACACCGGTCAAGACTCCATGGTGTAAGCAGAACCCAAGCAAGCTTCTTTTATTTTTGGCCGATTTTTATTTCAATAAATCAGCCATTTGTGCTTACAGAATGAAAACCCTTTTTGACCCAAAATCTGGTGTAAACAAAACCGTAGTATGTTGCAAGCACATTATCGTCTTCATCGTGGGCATCGAAACAAACACCACTATTTTGGTTTGTGCTCTTGTCATCTTGTTTTTTGGTGTAAAATGTAAATCAATTGATGTCATACCCTTGGTACTTAAGCAATTTACTCGAAGCTCCCTTGGATAATAAATCCAGCTGATAACCTATAGTTGTTCCAATCATAAGGCGTTTTAACCAATCAACGGATTCAACCTTGTGTTTTTTTATCAAGCCAAGCTTGTGACCTGGTCGGATAAGAAGTCTGTAGTGACTGCATGCGTTCCTCAATGTATGGTATCACATCCTTAGCTTGTTGGAGAACGACAAATTGTGCCTGCCTAAAAGAAACACGATCGTCTACTCTGATAGGTTTCTCACTGATCATTCCTATCCCACCTAGTCTTCCCTCATAATGAAATTGTGGAAGTCCAACTCTATTGATGTCCAGATAATATGTGCAGAACTCAATTGCCTCCTCTGTTGTCCATCCTTCTACCATGCTACCTTCTGGTCTGAATCTGTTCCTAACATACCTCCTGAAAACTTTCATCAGTCTTTCGAAAGGGAACATCTGATGCAGGTGCATTGGGCCAAGGGCTCTAATTTGGTCAGCAAGATGAACAAACAGATGCACTGACATATCAAAGTAAGTTGGTGGAAAATGCATCTCAAGCCTGCATAGAGTTTCAGCTATGTCCTGTTGTAGTTGATCCTACTGGGACATATCAATGACCTTTTGTGAAATCGCATTGAAGAATGAGCACAACTTTATGATTAGGGCTCGGACCTTGTCTGGTAGGATACCACGTAGGGCAACAGGGAGCATCTGAGTCATAATAACATGACAGTCATGGCCCTTCATACAACCATAGTTAAACTTCAATTCTCTCATGTTCACTAGCCTCTTTATGTTTGCACAGTAGCCCGTCGGGACTTTGAGTTCATTGAAGAAAGAAATGAGCATTTCTTTTTCTTTTGCCTTTTTTAGTGTCCATGATGCAACCGAAAGTTTGAACTGACCATCCTCAAGCAGTTTTGGATGCAACTCCTTCCTTAGTCCCAAGTGTTTCAGGTCCTTGCGTGTTGCGAGTGAATCCTTCGATGTGCCCTCAGTGTCCATCAAGGTGTTGAGTGTGTAACCACAAACGTTTTTAGTTATGTGCATTGGATCAAGATAGTGTCGTACACTCAAAAGTGGCCAATAAGGTAGTTTCCAAAAATTGATTTTTTCTTCCATATAGAATCAGCATGTGCATGTACTGCCCCTACCCCCTTCCCATGGACAACATTAAGTTTGCTTACTTCTTTTAGTATCTATTTCACGTCTCGATAATATGGAGGTCCACGTGTCTCAATAGCCCCATTAAAATCTTTTTTGTTTCTACGATAAGGATGACCCTTATCAAGGTACCTATGGTGTCCCATATAAGCCATCTTCTTATTTTTCGATAGATGTACAACATCAGTATCGTCCAAGCACTCGACACAACCAGTATATCACTCAATTACCAAAACCAAACTAGGACCTTTCAACTGGATGTACAATGTCGATCGCTGCTCAAAAGAGTTCATTGATGGCGTGCATTATTTCTTAAGAGTGGCCGAGGCAAACCAGCGGAATGGTTTTATGTGTTGCCCATGTGTCCTGTGTAATAATTCGAAGGAATATTCTAACTCAAGGAGTCTTCACTCACACTTGTTGAACTCGGGTTTCATGCAAAACTATATTTGTTGGACCAAACATGGAGAAACTAGGGTTATGATGGAAGAAGGTGAAGAAGAACAATTGGACCCTGACGACGACATTATTGCTCAATACGGTCTCTTTGGTGATACTGCAATGGGGGAAGGTGAAGAAGAGGCAAGTGCAGAAGACACACTCGCTGAAGATGATGCTCTTGGTGATTTCATTCGTGATCCACAAAGAGATTGCGAAAGTGAAAAAGGAGAAGGCTAAGTTTGACCGTATGCTAGAGGATCACAGGAAATTACTATACAAGTCTGCTGCAGATGGACAAAAAAAGTTGGGTACAACACTGGAGTTGCTACAATAGAAGGCACAAAATGGTGTATCCGAGAAGGCTTTTGGACAGTTACTGAAGATTATAAAATAAAAGATGCTTCTGAAGCCGAACGAATTGTTCGCCACTACATACGAAGCAAAACAGGGCGTATGTCCTTTGGGATTAGAAATCCAGAAGATACATGCATGTCCTAATGACTGCATCCTGTACCGCGGCAAGGACTACGAGAATTTGGATGAATGCCCCGTATGTAAAGCGTCATGGTATAAGATCAGATGAGATGACCCTGGTGATGTTGAGGGTGAAGAACGTCCCAGGAAGAAAATCTCTGCCAAGGTTATGTGGTACGCTCCTATAATACCACGCCTGAAACGTCTATTCAGAAATAAGGATCGTGCAAAGTTGGTGCGATGGCGCAAAGAAGACCGTAAGGTAGACAACATGTGGAGACACCCTGCTGATGCGTCCCAATGAAGAGCAATATACAGAGAATTCTCGGAGTTTGAAAAAGATGCAAGAAACTTAAGGTTTACTTTAAGTACGGATGAGATGAATCCTTTTAGAAGCAGAGCAGTAGTCATAGCACGTGGCCTGTTACTCTATGTATCTACAACCTTCCTCTATGGTTATGCATGGAGCAAAAGTTCATTATGATGTCGGTGCTCATCCAAGGCCCGAGGCAACCTGCCAACGACATCGATGTCTACCTGAGGCCATTAGTTGAGGAACTCCTACTTTTATGGAGCAAATCAGGTGTACGTGTGTGGGATGAGTACAAACAGGAACACTTTGATCAATGGAAGAGGGCATATGTATATGGTCAGAGTATACAACCCTGCGGCCCCGAGGGATCTTGGTACGCAAATGTACTTGCTAAATCAGTGGTACCTAACAACATGTCGCAGAAAAGGTGATGACTATATTTACGTCAGAATTAGAGACCATGATTACTTTCGTGGTGATGATATTATATTTGTTCAGTTTAATGAGTTACATCAGCTCTGCCACATGGACGCTCTGGACAAATCTCTCATCAGCTGCTTTTGCTTGTAAGTTCTTCTTTCTTTTAATAATCTCACTCTAGCTTTTGTATATATATAAGTAATTATCCTCACACTAGCAAGCGTGTCTATACATATGCAGAAACATGATGAGAGAACTCAGGCATAAAAATGACAAGGAGATTGGTTTCATCAATCCATATATATATCGTATTCAAGGACCCAAGTACTCCCCACGATGTATGGAAAACTCAAACGGAGAGGAACCTCTGGAGGATCTTCATAAACCAAAGGGACAAAAGATATATACTATTCTCCTACAACTTTTTGTTATCATATGCACATTTTATTTTTACTTACCCAATTTGGCATAAAGATATATATGTTGACTCTATAAATAAATGCAGCTTTCACTGGATACTAATTGTGTTCGATCTCCACGAGAGTCATTTGCTAATCTATGAGTCATTGAGAAAACCAAAAGAAGATTACCAAGATATGATAGACATTATCTGAGGGTAAATTTGATCTTTAAATATTGATTCCTGCTTTTAACTCTGCAATAGTTAATTAACGATCCAATTATTGTGCAGGATTTGGGCTTGGTTCGTTCAGAAACAACGTCCGGATCTAAAAGCGACACTTCCTGATCCTCTACGACTAAATGTAAGTTGTACTACCTCCCTGCATCTTTACCTTAATTAGCATGACTCAGCACACGCACACTCAACCGAGAGTAATCTTTTTATATAGGAAAAATGTGCTGGGACACACAAAAAGTGGCGCGCATTTGCTGGAACATACTTTTTCATGTAACGCTCACCACTAAAACAGTTGTCATTTGTAAACCGTAAGGCCAATGGCTATGAAATTTTAACAGCAACAAGATAGGATAGTTATCTACAAATCATCTAATACTCACTTCCATAGAAAATGTCGTTAAGGCCTCGTAACGTTGTCCACCAGCAACCTTAACAGACATGATTTGCTGGTGGTGCCGTTATGAGGCCTTAACGACATTTTCTATGGAAGTGAGTATTAGATGATTTATAGATAACTATCCTATCTTGTTGCTGTTAAAATTTTTATATATTGTACAGTGGGTTCTACAACAGCCACTGAGAAACAATTTATGTGCATACTATGTTTGCAACTTCCTCATGGTATATGAAAAATGAACTCTACAGAGTTAGAAAGTATGTAACATGTAAATAAATCTATTTTATTTATTTGTTGCTATTACATAGATATTATGTATGTTAATACTTTCTTTTTCCTTTAATGCAAATTGAAGGAGACATGGTTGAAGAATCAGGTGTTGTATATGGTTCGTCTCAAAGCAATTCAAGAGACCATCACTGGATTATTTAATGACCATGTCCTCAAGCCCGACACCGAGTACTGGTTTAATAAGGACGATCCAATGAAGCCAAACCTGGACGAACACTTGCATGACATCTAAGTGACGAACAATATTTGTGTTGTAAATACAAGGATGCATGGATGATGTTGTAAATTTTATGTACATATGTATAGCTAGCTCTATATAATATATATATTATTTCATAATTTATTTGTTTGTAATTGTAAATTATATGTGCATATATATATTATAGGTACACGTATACATATATTAGCATCAAAGAATACGTATTAGAAAACCTAATGTAACTGTAAAGTCGAAAACAATAACCAATTGAAATGAAAAGAAAAAAGTAAATGAAAATACCCTACCAATCGGGACTAAAGAGGTCAGCCAACGTGGCCCGGTTGGAGGCCTCTTTAGTCCCGGTTGGTATTACCGACCGTCCCGGGCCAGGGAACCGGGGCTAAAGGTCGGACCTTTAGTCCCAATTTCATAGTCCCGACTCAGTACCCGAGACTAAAGGCCCAAATGGCTCGGGACTAAAGGCCCATCGTCCAGTATTGAGTAGAAGAGAACAATGAACTCACCTAAGGCATGTTTGAATGCATATGTATCTCCTCAATCCACATGTGTTGAAGTGAAACTTAAATTAATTTTCACTCTAATCCATCTCAATACATATCAAATGGTGTGGATACATGTACATCAAACAAAGACCTAAACCCGGCCATGCGAGGCTATCAACCAAACCCCAACAAATCCTTCCCATCTCCCTGGAACACGGTCTAAGGCCAGTCTCAATGGGGTTTCATGAGAAATTTCATACACATTAAATAGAATGTCACATTAGCAGAAACAACCTTTTTGCATGAAACTGGAGGAGAGAGAGGGCGAAACATTTCGTGGCCACGACACGAGCGAGTGGCGTTTCCAAAGCGTGTGAAACTGAATGAAACCTGCGTTGAGGGCGCTCGAGCGTTTCACCGAGGGATGGAGCCGGAGGGAGGAACATTGGCCGCAGGCTCGCTCTCGCGGGGAGCGCGACCTTCATCGCGGGTGTCTGCTGCGGGACCTCCATCGCGGACGCCGACAGCGGGCTCGGCTCCACCTTGGGCGCTGGCCACCGGCATGGCTCCGCCGAGGACCCCGCCGCGGGAGCCACAAGACCTCCGTCGCGGGTGCCAGCCGTGGAGGAGCACGACGCACATGTCCGCCGTCACGGGCTCCGACAGCCTGACCTTCCTGGTCGCTCTCCGCACTCGCCTGACCTTCTCGCCCGTCGCATCAATGTTCTTCCCGCTCACCGTCGTGCTTGCCGAGCACGTGGTGCGGAGGCTGTGGGGGTATTCCTCCCGTATACCCCCATGGCACGACTTGGGCTTCTCAGCCAGATATGGCCAACTAGAAGACCTTGCGGCCCTCGACCAGGTCATCGCAGCCGCCAAGGATTATCCTGATGACTTACTCGACATGGAAGATCCAATAGATAGACCCGGATTCCTTGCCAAAAGGAACCGATTGTAATCTGTTAGGATTCGGCAAGTTGTAACCCTGCTCCCCGACTATATAAGGCGAGCAGGGATCCCCTCCAAAGCACGCCATATTCCAACCCATCAATACAAACCAGCCACTAGAACACAGGACGTAGGGTATTACGGCGACCTGTCGGCCCGAACCTGTCTAAATCGCCGTCTCTCGTCCCTGTGTTTACGCTTTGCAGACGTCTCGCACGCCTCCACCGCTCAATCTACTACCTTGGGCATA
The DNA here is from genome assembly GCA_009763385.1 of Coix lacryma-jobi var. lacryma-jobi. Classification (NCBI taxonomy): domain Eukaryota; kingdom Viridiplantae; phylum Streptophyta; class Magnoliopsida; order Poales; family Poaceae; genus Coix; species Coix lacryma-jobi. The sequence continues at coordinate 47,746,197 of CM019831.1, forward strand.
CCCCTCGGTAGACTATCGACCATATTTCGTCGACAGTTGGTGCGCCAGGTAGGGGGTGTGTTCTACGACACCATGATCTGCCAAGCGGTTACTTTCCCTCGCTCCATGGTTCTTCCGGAATTGGGCACCACTTTTCAGATCGGATCTATGATCTGGACCGTGGGCGACCACGCTCCTGCTCCAGAAATCAAGGAATCTGCGCAACTTCCTGCGCCGAACGCTCTGCCGTCCATCCGTAGCGTCACCAAGCCGACACGCCGTCCACCAAGAATCGTCCCTTGCGACGACCTGATCGAAGCCATCGACCGAGCCAACCAAGGACTTGCAGAATGCATTGACGCCATCGAGGTAGCTCGTATACAGCTTTCCGACCAATCTTGCCTTGAGCAATTTTCAGGTACACCATTGGGAACTTCAAGCGCGCGACCCACCCACCGCCCCAGATCGGATCAGCATCCGACTCACCGTCGTGCCTCGTCTCCAACGTCCATGCCCTTCGGGCTACACGGTGTGGCTCCTACCTACCAGCATCAGGCGATGCGACAACTCTCCGACCAGCTCCAATCTCTCGGCTCCGACCAGCACGCGCGATCCAATGACTCCACCTCCACTCGTCGGCATGGTGACTCTAAAAGAGATCTCCGGCGACACTGTGCCGGAATGTTCGGCGTCCCGATCTACCACGACAAATGGCTCCACCTCCACACGGTCTTCGACCGTCATCTCCACCGACTCAGGGGCTGACTTCCCGCCGTATCGCGGCGGCTTCATCTTCAACGTCTCCGCCGATAGCCCCCCACCGCCGAATGAAGCGGAAGGTGAATGCGCCAATCGGGAGCAAGGCAACATCGACCGGCAACACCGGCGGGACGACAAACGACGCGACCAGGAGCGCCGCGACCGGGAGCATCGCGACAACGAGCGACGTCGGGAGCGCGACCAAGCTGGAGGCCGTGACCTCATCTACGAGTTCGACAGGGTCGATGATCAACCCGTCTACCCGACCCAAAGTGCCAACCTCGTCGTCGTCTACAATGAACTCTCCAAGCTTCCGCTGACCCCGGAGCTATAGAAGGTTGTCGCCCATGTTAAAGCTACCACCGTACAGTGCAACGAGAGAGGCCGCTACGCCTCACCCTCTGGATCATCGTACAGCGGAACGCCTCCAAGCCTGCATCCTTCACGTCGACGGAGATCGTCGCCACGTCACGATCAGGAAGTCTCCCAAGGAAATCACGCTTGCGGTCAAGCTCCGGCTCCCGACGCCTCGACAGGGCCACGCCCTTTCACCCACCGGCTACGAGCCGTCCAATGGCCTCAGGGTTTCAAAGTCACCACGGTGGACAAGTACGATGGAAAGGCCAACCCGGAGCAGTGGCTTACCACGTACGAAATCGCCATTCAAGCAGCCGGCGGAGGATCTGACGTGATGGCCAAGTACCTCCCCGTGATGCTATCGTCTTCGGCCAACAGCTAGCTCCACAAGCTCGCCGAGAACACCATCGACACCTGGGAGCAACTGAAGGAAGTCTTCATCAAGACTTACAGCGCCACCTGCGTCCAGCCAGGAACACGCTATGATCTCCAGAACGTCCACCAGGAGCACAATGAAGGCCTCCGAAGCTACATCCGACGATTCTCCACCATGCGGCTCACGATTCCGGAGATCGCTGATGCTGAAGCCATCTCTATGTTCTCCAACGGTGTACGCCATAAGGAACTCCACGACAAGATCATCCGGAAAAAAGTCACCACGGTCACCGAACTAATGACGATCGCCAACTCCTACGCCGACGCCGACGACGCCCATCGCCATCATGAACGCCCGCGTCGCCGATCATGGTCCCAGGAGCGTCGCCAGCCGGGCACACTAGCACTGCTGCCGCAGGCGGGCATGAGCTCCCCCAGCCCCGCAGGCCACCACCGCCGTGGCGGGCGCGCGCCTCGCTGCCTCGCTGCGCCGTGAATGCTAGTCGGGAGTTGTTTACACCAGATTTTGGACCGAGAAGGGTTATTATTTTGTAGGCACAAACGATTGATTTGTTAATGAAGAAATTCGAAAGAAAAATGGAGGAGACCTGTTTGGGCCCAGACACGACCAAAAGTTCATGTGGACCAGACGTGACAGACTTTGAAGAACTGGTGGGTTCGGCCGAAGAGTTTGAGTCCGGGTCGTCTTTTGTTTTATCTTTATGTATCCTAGTCGTGCTAGAACATGAGTCTACCGGGTTATAAATAGCTTGAAACCCGATTTTGTAAAGAGAATCAATCAATCAACACATCGGCCACCGGCCAAAACCCTAGGAGTAGGAGTAAGGTAGAACCCGGCGAAACCTTCAACCAGGCAGGGCTGCATCGGCTCGACCGACCTCCGGTTTGCTTGTAAGTTTCACCAATGGCTCATGTTATTATTCAATAAGGCTGTATTTGGCACCGACCAAACTCTTGTTAAGCTATAACATGGCTAGTTATCGGTTTAAGTTCGCCTTTTGTAAGACTGTCTTGACTTTGATCAATCTCTTGCTTTAGTCGATCTTGACTAGTTATCGGCTCTATTGGTTTTGGCAAGCTAATAGATTCATCAAGTTATCGATGTTGTTTATGCTTTAATGTTTTTCTTTAGATTTTTAAACAATATCTTGCCCAATCAAGATTGACAAAGTAGCTTAAGCTTAAATGCTGTTTGGTTTCGGTTATCCAAAGGCTTTATACGCTCACATCAAGAAAATAGCCGATCTAAGCCTCTTATTGACTATTTTGTCAATCTTGATTGTTACATGTGCGTTCGAGATATCAGATAAGATCATGATTTGATCTAAGAGAAGATAGATTTGATCTAATATGTCTGTTACGGCTGTATTTCCGAACCCCACTGATATACATGATAGATTAGATTTGGTTAATCTTAAATCGAAACACGGTTTTTGCGAATAGATCTTGTTCGTGCCTCATGGACCCTGTATCGGCTGAAATAGCCGATCTAGTTATGCTTTCCACATAATGTGTACTTTTAAGTGGCTTGGAATTTATGGATCTACTCGTTGCATCGAGCGTGATCTAGCTTGGTCATCATTATGGCTGCATGAAGACACCCCACTGTTGATGTTCGAGCTATTTTATCGATCTACTTGTTATTATGGCTGCATGGAAACACTCTACTGTTAATGGATAGAACTGCCTGTGTAACTAGTCGATCCGTTGATCTCATACCGTTTAAACGTACACATAGATCTTTATCCCCTCCACATGCTCAAGCATATCGGTTGTTCACTTAAGTGTTTCTTTACATAGATCTTAATTGTTTCTTCACATGTCGTTTTGCTTTATATCTTTATCAATGATATCATGCAATCCTTTGGGAGTTGACTTTGTAGTCAATGTCCTATAAACAATGGCTATATCAAAGCCACATAATTTGGAACTGTCTGGCATCAAACCGGTAGGTTCCACAATTTGACAACGTTTTCTTCTCCTTATCAATTACAGGTCAAATTGACTGGCACGCCTTGGACTCAGTTTCACCAAGATCAGCTTCTTCCTTGGTGGTTCAGGAGATCAGGACCCTTGCTCGAGATGGTCTCTGAGGGCCTCGTCGTGCGCTTGACGCTTGAAGATACAATTTTTAGCGTCAACACAATTTTTGCACACCTGGTGGGACAACAATTGTCTGATCATGACAATCAACAACGAAGAAGTGTTGAACATAACGATGGGTGAACTTCCAGATGAGATCCAACGCTTAGTAGAGCAGACTGTTGAGCAATATCGGCACATGTGTTTGTTAAGCTTCAGCAAAACCAGAGATAAAAAGATCATTCAGAAAACTCGTCTCCCAAGGGTAATTCTAGAGGGACATAAAGACCCAACGATCCAGATACAACACAATGCTATGCATGAAGTGATTAGCAAAGCAATGTCTACTACTCTGATGAATCACAACGAAGTGTTCCTCAACAGTCTTACAAATGCTATTAAAGAAGCTTTCAACTTAGGTAATGATAGAAGAGGCCCAACCTATACAGTTGGAGGTAATCAAGGAGATGGAACTTCTGGTGGTCCTCAGATGAATGGTCCCAATGGCAACGAAAACCAGATGATTGTCAGCCCTGGGGGCATGACACTGCAGCCAATGCAACAACCGAATATGAGTAACAATATGTACTCATTGGATACAAAAATAGCTCCCCATGCAAGACGGATTACCAGGGATTTCAATACACCACCTTATCAAGGAAGCATAGTGCGTGGTGACATACCTCCTGGATATCACTATGTTTTAGATTTTTATACTTTGGATGCTCAGGAGAATCCAGGATACCATGGCAATGCCTTTGGGGGGCAGACCATCGGCTATCAAGGGTAGATGAATCAGGTGGATCAGTTGATGAGTCGGGTCACCGACATGGTTTAAAAGCAATTTGGCTTGACACCGAAGACTACATTGACTGGTTACAAGAAACCATATCCAGAGTGGTATGATCAGGTTGTTTTCCCTCCAAGATATATAATTCCTGATTTTACCAAGTTCACAGGAATGGGCTCAGTAACAACCATGGAACATATAACTCAGTTTTTAGTCCGGCTTGGGGAGGTTGGTGACGAACGAGCACTTAAAGTCAGGATGTTTCCTTTATCTCTGTCTGGTTCTGCTTTCTCGTGGTTTTCATCTCTACCACCTAATTCAATTCAAGGCTGGGATGATTTGGAAGATAAGTTCCATAAATACTTTGACTCTGGAGTGTTGGAAAAAGGACTTGTTGATTTAGTCGATACAAGGCAAGGAAACAATGAGCCTGGATGCCAGTATCTTCAGAGATTCAGAGAGATGAAAAATCAATGCTATACCTTGTCATTGTCAGATCTAGAAGTGGTTAGCATTGCAATTCGAGGGCTAATACCAGCCATTAGAGAAAACATCGGCTTCGGTTGCAACAATATGGCTGATTTGGCTAAGAAAGTAGCAAATATTGATGCCCAGAACAGATATAATCAAGTCTTCAAGCCCCAAAAAGCCTATAATACAGAAAGCTCCTTCTTTTTGCAAGATGAAGATGATTCAAGTGATGGAAGTGAAGATGAAGTGGCTGCTATTGACTGGGCTTCGAAGAATAATGAATATATACCTTGGGCAAAGGCTAAAACTGTTGAGAAAGATGTAAAGTATAGCTTTGACATCACCAAACCGATAAAATATTTGACTACTTGTTGGAGAAAGGTCAAATCAAGTTAACTGGAAACCACAATATTCCATCGACTGAAGAGCTGAAAAATAAAAGGTACTGCAAATTTCATAACTCTGGTACTCATACTACTAACGATTGCCGAGTTTTTAGAGATATGATCCAGAGAGCTATTATCAAAGGAAGAATTAGCTTAGAAAAAGCCAAGGGTATGAGCATCAATGGCCATCCTTTTCCATAGAATATGGTAGCTCCTGCACCTCATAGTGAGATCAAAGTGCTGACTTCAGACAAAGCCAAGGCAGCTGGGATAGTCGATCCAAAAAAGCACCTAACAACCAAGGAGTATCAGGAAATGAAAGAAAAGAGAAATGCTTGTTGGTATAAATTAATGGCTACTCTAGTTTATCCGCAAGCGCACAGATAAAATCTACCGATGTAGCACTTCACCGAAGTAACCCAGTTTTAATATCAAACCCAAAGGAACAGATAATGTTAAGTCTTAAAGTCTAACCCCTGAGTAGCTAACAAGGACGGAGAAACTAAAAGTATAGAGGGGATCACTAAGGCTGTCTAATTCCAATTTAAGAGTGATATGTTAATATTATTCTTAGTGGGGAAGTTGCCATAAAAGGTCACAAACAAAGTATGAGTCTTTTATGCAAATGTATAATCCTACCGAGCCTACACACGGGTATGTGGACTATATAAGAATCAACAAGGCTATAAGAGTCACCCTTGCGAACAACCACTACTACCGGCATTATATGAGGCATTTATGAGCTATCAAGTCTAAGCACCACGCTTACACTATCCAACTACTCTAACTCTAGCGCAACTAGAATTAAAGTACTCAAAAGAGAGTCATAAACCTTAAGAATAATAAGAACAATGGCTCAAACTTAAATATAGATGTTGATTCTCGAAACAATCGCTAAAGCAAGTTGAAGATGAACTTGAATCCGCAGGTACAAGATGAAGAAGTTGATCCGACAGGCCGGAGCTCCTTCTTGATCTCTTCCTCTCTCTCTCTCTGTCTCTCTCTCTCTCTTCTAGTTCTAGTATACAACTAGGTTGTAAACCTAAACTAGAGGGGTAACTAGTCTTCTACTTGAAAGGCTCTTGAAGTCTTCTTCTACGGTTTCTAAATGAGGTGTAGACTTTTCTGAAGAGAGACTTGTTCTACCCTAGGGCCTGGGGGCCTGTATATATAGCCCTGAGGGATCAACCGCAGCCGTTAGATCAAACCGACTTCACATTGGGGTGAGATGGATCCTCAGAGGCGGTAGAGGAAGGTTCCAGAAGGAGGAGGCGTGGGGGCCCGGGACCCAACCGACCGGTCATGGGGTGGGACCAGTCGGTCCCACTTGGAAGCCACTCGGGGTGTCCCGCCTCATGGTGTCCTCTAGGTCCTTCTGGAGTATTCATGACGTGCCGGTTCCGTAATCTTCCGTTGGTTTCCTTCTAGGAGAAGTAATCAGTGCTGGTTTTCCTGTTTAGTCCCTGTAGAATCACAGTCCACCAAAACTCATGGAATATTGTCAATTAAAACCCTAAACCTTTATTGGTGATTGAATTCATGCCCTTTTCATATTTATTTATCCTTTAATTTTTATAGATAACCAGTGTCAACAAATACTGATCAACATGATCAACCTGAGACTTCAAGGGCTGGTGAAGCAAGAAGACGTCCGACTGTCAGAATCTTATTGAACAAGTGGCAACGTCAGAAAGAAAGAAATCAAATGCAAAAAGATAGAGATGAACAAGAATATCAAGAGTGGCTTGAAGAGGAGGAGTATAGAAGGTCTCGTGAAGAAGAAAGACATATCAAAGATGAAAAGATTCATTGGGATTGCCCCTTCTTCAGACATTGTTGGAATGAAGGTTTAAAGCTTCCTACTCTTCGTAATTACCCGGAATGCAGTGAGCAGTATTGGGAGTATAGGCAGTCGAGAGACAACCGTCGATCTATACATGAAAGATTAAGGTTTGAAGGGACAGATCGGCGCATAAAAAATGAAAGTGTTCATGATCGGCTTGGGAAAAGATTAGTCGATCAGAATCATCCATGGCAAGAGGGGCAATGGTGTCCTGATGGTTTAACCAAAAGCAAGAAAAGACGGGTGATGGTTTAACCAAAAGCCAAAAAAGACGGGTTCAAAGATTAAGGAATGATGAAATTTAGAAAAAGAAACCCAAAGTCTGGCAGGTAAAGCAAATAGTCGATAAGGGAGAATCATCGACTAATATATCTACTCTGTTCATGTTGCCCGCTGAGTTTAGATCCTCCGATCATGAAGAAGAAGAGTCTGATGATGACGAAGCAGTTGCTTAGTGGATCTATCAAGCAGAAGGAGCTATATTTCAGAAACCTGAGAAACATTCCCATCTAAAGGCTTTATATTTGAAAGGGTTTGTCGATGGAAGGCCTCTGAGCAGGATGTTAGTTGATGGAGGTGCAGCTGTTAACTTGATGCCATATGCTACCTTCAGAAAGCTTGGAAAGACTGCAGAAGACTTAACCCAAACCGATATGAGGTTGACAGACTTTGCAGGCAACGTATCGGCTACTAGAGGCGCTGTGTATGTCGAGCTAACAGTTGGTAGCAAGAGTTTGTCGACTACTTTCTTTGTGGTCGATGCAAAAGGATCATACAGTGTGCTTCTTGGAAGAGATTGGATCCACGCCAATTGCTGTGTTCCATCTACCATGCATCAGAATGTGATTCAGTGGATCGGCGACACTATAGAAGTGGTATCAGCCGATTCAACTGTCAGCATTGCTTATTCTGATCCTGATGTTTGGAACTTTGACAACGTAGAGTGTTTTTCTGGAAAGATTCACGAAGAAGGCTTTCTCAAAACGTCTGATGATAGCCAACAACCGATCCAAGCAATCGGCTTTAAAAAATGTGTTTAATGGATTATACGATCAATGAGGATGAAAATAAGATGGGTAAAGGTTTTACATCGGCCGATGAACTTGAGGCAGTTGATATTGGAAACGGTGATAAACCAAGATTAACATATATCAGTGCCAAGTTGGATCCCAAGTTTAGGCAACAAATTATCGTTTTATTAAAAGAATAAAAGAATGTTTTGCTTGGGATTATTCCAAAATGCCTGGTCTTGATCGATCATTGGTTGAGCATCGACTACCTATCAAACATGGGAGTCGACCTATAAAACAAGCTCCGAGGAGAATTAGAGCAGAGGTTATGGCTGACGTAAAAACGGAAATCACTCGGCTTTATGAGGCTCACTTCATTCGGCAATGTAGATATGCCGAGTGGATATCTAGTGTAGTCCCTGTGTATAAGAAAAATGGGAAGATGAGAGTTTGCATTGATTTCATAGATTTGAATAAAGCTACTTCAATGGATGGCTACCCGATGCCAGTAGCAGACATGTTAGTTGATGCAGCGGCAGGGCATAAGGTAATCAGTTTTATGGATGGCAATGCTGGGTATAATCAATTTTTTATGGCAGAAGAAGATATACATAAAACTGCATTCAGATGTCCGGGTGCTATAGGATTATATGAGTGGGTAGTTATGACCTTTGGGCTTAAAAATGTCGGTGCAACTTATCAAAGGGATATGAATTATATCTTTCACGAGTTGATCGGCAAAATTGTGGAAATCTACATTGATGATGTGGTTGTAAAGTCCAAGGATTATCAAAGACACCTTAAAGATCACAGAGATACTCTAGAATGTGCAAGAAAACATGGATTAAGAATGAATCCCCACAAGTGTGCATTTGGAATATCAGCTCGGCAATTCAAGGGGTTCATGGTACATGTAAAAGGGATTGAAGTCGGTCAAAAGAGTTACGACGCAATTGATAAAGCAGTACCACCAACTACAAAGACTCAATTGCAATCTTTGATCGGCAAAATCAATTTCATCAGGAGGTTTGTTTCGAATCTGTCAGCCAGGATATTGCCGTTCTCAGTTTTGCTGAAATTAAAAGATGACCAGGAATTTAAATGGGGAGATGAACAACAGAAGGCATTTGATGAAATCAAAGAATATATGAAGTCTCCACCAGTTTTGATTCCTCCTCAAAGGAACAAGCCTTTTAAGTTGTATGTATCGGCTGACGATCATACAATCGGGTCAGCCTTAATGCAAGAATTTGAAGGAAAGGAAAGGGTGGTGTTCTATCTCAGTAGAAGGTTGCTTGATCCAGAAACAAGATATTCTCCCGTTGAAAAGTTATGCTTATGTTTATACTTTTCATGTACCAAGCTTCGGCATTACCTTTTGTCCTCTGAGTGCATAGTGGTGTCAAAGTTTGACGTGATAAAACATATGTTGTCTATTCCCATTTTGAATGGAAGAATTGGCAAATGGATTCTTGCATTATCAGAATTCGACTTGAAATATGCATCGGCTTCATGGACAAGAAATTAAGACTTTGGATTTTACTCTGTGGGCTTTGTTCTTTGACGGTTCCAATTGTAAACAAGGTGGAGGTATTGGTATTGTCCTTGTTTCTACTCAAAGGAATAGCTTTGAATACACCTTTTCTATTGATCCAACCTCTACTAATAATCAAGCTGAGTATGAAGCTCTTCTCAAAGGACTTCATCTTTTGTATGAGGTAAGGGCCGAGGCTATTGAAATTTTTGGTGATTCTCAATTAGTAGTTAATCAATTGCTCGGCCTATATAAATGCAAAGATGACATCTTGAGGAAGCATTGTGAGAAGTGCCTTCAGTTACTTGATTCTTTCTCTTCTGTTGTTATAAAACATATTCCTAGATGTCAGAATCAAGAGGCTAATCATTTAGCTCAAAGTGCTTCTGGGTATCGGCAAATCGTTGAAATATTAGCCGATGAGATTACTGATGGTAATGATTGGAGAGTCAAAATTATTGAATATTTGAAAGATCCATCACGACAAGTATCCAGAAAACTAAGATATAAGGCTACAAAGTTTGTCCTTCTTGATGATCAGCTTTATCACAAAACAATCGATGGTGTACTCCTTAAATGTATCAATCGAGAGGAGGCTAAAGTCCTGATGGGAGAGATCCATGAAGGGGTTTGTGGTGCACATCAGTCTGCTCATAAAATGAAATGGATGATCAGGAGAGCAGGATATTTTTGGCCAACCATATTGGAAGATTGTTTTAAGTACTATAAAGGATGTCAAGAATGTCAAAGGTTCGGTAATGTTCAGAAATCTCCGGCATCAGCTATGAATCAAATTACAAAGTCATGGCCATTTAGAGGATGGGGAATAGATCTGATTGGCCAAATATTCCCAGCATCTAGCAAAGGGCACAAATTTGTGTTGGTGGCAACAGACTATTTCACCAAATGGGTTGAAGCTATTCCTTTAAAGGAGGCTTCATCGGCTACCGTGATTGAGTTTATCAAAGGGCATATCATCTACAGATTCGGTGTTCCTCAAACCATTACCACGGATCAAGGAAAGATGTTTACATCAAAGGAGTTTGAGGATTTTGCTGCTAGCATAGGCTTCAAGTTGATTAACTCATCTCCATATTATGCCCAAGCTAATGGACAGGCCAAAGCTTTTAACCAGATTTTAATCAAAATTATTAAGAAAAAGGTCAAGGAGCATCCGAAGAAATGGCATTTGATACCCAGTGAAACTTTATGGTCCTGTCGAATGGCTTGTCATGGTGCGACTAAATGTTCACCTTATGAGTTGGTTTACGGTCATGAAGCTGTATCACCCTGGGAAATTAGTATTGGGTCCAGAAGAATATCATAGCAGAACAATTTGAAAACTGATGAATATAAGCAGCTCATGATGGATCACCTTGATGATTTAAATTTTCATCGGCTAAAAGCTCTTGAGAATATTTGAGCTCAGAAATTGAGAGTTGCTAAATATTATGATCGAAAGGTTAGAGAGAAAAAGTTTAATGAAGGAGACCTAGTTTGGAAAGTTATTTTACCTATTAGAACTAAGGATAACAAATACGACAAATGGTCACCAAATTGGGAAGGACCCTATCGGATTACCAGATGTGCTCCTGGCAATGCTTATTTCTATGAGACTTTAGAGGGTGTCGAGTATTTCAGAGCAGTTAATGGGAAATATTTTAAGAAATATTATCCTAGTATCTGGGTGGATCTATTATGATTAATCAGTCTGGCCAATAGCCGATATGATTATTTCACCTTCAGACTAAAAAGGAAGTATAGCCGATATATATTGTATCGCCTTCAGCAATACAGTAAATAGTGATCTATTATGATTAATCAGTCTGGCCAATAGCCGATATGATTATATCGCCTTCGGACTAAAAAGGAAGTATAACCGATATATATTGTATCGCCTTCAGCAATACAGTAAATAGCCGATGCAAATGAAGCATCGCCTTCAGCACAAAAATTTGATTTTTGAGGGCTTATGGACTTAAGGGACCTCGATGGGTCTTATCACAGAGAGGTCATAGAGAGACAAAAGCTTCATTATATTCATAAGTAGGTTTCTTACACAATAGATTGATCCTAACAATCTATTCAAAGACTTTGTCTACTATGAATACAGAAGGGATGAACTCTGCTATCTCCTCGGACACTCTGTCGATGCCATCAAAGTTCGCTTCCATGGCGTGACTTATCTCTGGGGTGATCTCGAGCTCACCTAAGTCTTGGCCGGTGTGGGCCTGGGCGGCTCCAAGTGCCATGGCGGCACCATGGCGGACGCCATGAAGGGAAATTTCATGCACCCTTGCGGGGATGTTGTTCACCCTCTCAGCGACACTGTCGCCGGTGGCGTTCACGGAGTCGGCCGCCTCGTTCCCTGCCTCTTGAAAAGCCTCCAGACGCACGGTCAGGTCTGCAAAGTAAACAGAGTGACGAAACACGTCAGGAACTGAGTAAAAGAACTTCAATGAAGTAAGATTTCTCCGGAGTGAAGGACCGAGAATGCAATAGCAAGGCGACCAGAGGGGGGGTGAATGGGAGCTCAAAAATTTCTCTCGAAACATCGGCCATTGTCCCACAAATCAACCCCAAAAGCTTCGATCGAAACCGTGATGCCCACGACCCTTGGAAGAGGGTGGATGATCCCAAGGATTACAGCGAGGCACCACAAAGCGATAGCAAGCCAAACGCCAAAAGCACCGGCACAAGTTCGGCCCCTAAAAACTGAGTCCCAAACGTAGATTGAAGGCTATGTCGGGAAATCCCCAAATACCGATGCTAACAAGTAGCAAAGATACATAGAGAGGTTCCTAGGTGAACTAAAGGGCCAACCGAGAAGTCCGGAAACCAAGCAAAGAAGCCGGGAGAGCAAACGCACTAAAACTGAACACATAGCCGATTCCCGGACTGTCCGCGGGTATGGCCCCGGACTATCCGCGAAGAAGGGGCGGACTGTCCGCCGGCAACTTCACCAAAACAGCAAGTCTGCTGAACCTCCCTGGTCGGCTCGCGGACTGTCCGCGACTGACTACGGCGCGCCGGTCAAACCGAGTCAGCACAGCCGAGCCGCACGACCACTGCCTCGGTCAGAGCCCGACGCTCGGACTATCTGCGGGCACAACGGCGGACTGTCCGCGAGTGCCCAGAGAGGGCGATTTCGGTCGCCCTCAACTCAAATCCTCCCAAAATTGATTCAAATCAAAATCTCTTGTTCCCAAACTTGGAGAGGATGATCACGAGGTAGTTGGAAGACTATCCCCAAGAAATCATTCGCTCAAATCAACTCAAACAACAGGAATCCGAGAGAGAAGGAGTATGAACCGAAAAGGCGCTATGAAAACGAAATCAACCCGATCTACTTGTTCGTGAGGAGTTAGATGAATTCCTTCGGTGGAAATGATCTCACTTTAAAGAACAAGTTGATTCAAACGGATTTCAAAAAGACACAGTAGAGAGGGAGATCGATTGACGGGAAAATCACGGAGAAACGAAGAACACGAACAAAATGCGAATCAACACATCGATCTGCAACTGTGTGGCTACCACACGCTACAACAGTGACATTACGGTCTCACTTCCTCAAAATCTCTAGTACACAGAGGTATGGTTCTCTGCGGATCTCAGTTGCTACAGCAGGGGATTGGGAGAGCAGGAAAACCTAGAAGGCAAAGAGCAAATGACTGAGATAGGATGGGAGGTGGGTGTCTCCCTCTACTTATCCTTATTCTAATTCCCACTCTACCCCTAACTAATTACAAAGCGAACCAGCTAAACCCTAGGGTTATTCTGGACCAACTCGTGGTAGGTGGTGATCCGACAGCCACGCCCGCACAACTGGTAGCGTTGCCTCGACGCAACCTCACTGATTGCCGCCACGTGGCGCCACCGCTCTGCTTGTCCTTTTCCCTGACTTCGCCCCCGGTTTTGAGGCCCCAACTGGGAAACCAGCCTTCACGACCAACCCCCGGTTTTGAGGCCCAAATCGGGAAACCAGCCGTCCATCGCCTGAGTTTTGTGGCCCAAACTCAGAAACCCGCAACACCCAGGTTTTGAGGCCCAAATCTAGAAACCGTCCTCAGCCCGAGTTTTGTGGCCCAAACTCGGAAACCATCAGCGCCCAGGTTTTGAGGCCCAAACCTGGAAACCGTCCACTCGGTGGTTTTTCTGTGGCTCAACCACCAAACCGAGCCGTAGAGGGGATGCACCGCTCGTGCACCCCGTCCACCGACACATGTCCCCAAGTCCTCGACCCAGGCAACACCGTGCCCGCAAGTCTTCGCTCGTCGCTGTCCCAGGCTGTCAGCCACCACAGCTGATCCTCGGGCCACCGGTCCCTCAGTCCAAGCCTCACGTCCGCCCTTCGCCACTCTCGGTCCATCGACACGGCACGTCTCTACTTGACCTTCACCTTGCCTTTGGTCACTGTATCCGTGCTCGACACCTGGACAACACAAGCCAAAGAACATGCGCATTATCCCAGTTGACAATCACTCATCACTTAGAGACTCGGCATACACCCATGTATCTGCAATCTCCCCCTTGATGAGTGCATTGTCAACTACCACCACAAATCATAATGAAATAGAGGAACGGAGGAAGAAGGAGAGAGAACTCGACCAAATGACCCAAAAGCATAACAAAGCCGAAGAAGGACAAGAGGAAAGAGCAAAACAACTTGGTCCCCAAAGACATGGGTAACAGCATGACGCAACCAAGCAAAGCAAAGCTAGCCCTCAAGAAGAGGTAGAACAGGCTCAACAGCACTAGCGAGAAAACTCGACACCAATTGAAGTACCAATTGAAAGTCAAGCAGAAAAGAGCTAGCCCTCAAGAAGAGGTAGAACAGACTCAACACCACTATCGAGAAAACTCGATACCAACTGAAGAGCATAAAAACAAAGGCGCTAGTTCCTCAAGAAAGAGGCAAAGGCTCAACACAACCAGCTACCAAAAATGCTCCGAACCAACTGTTACCAGCTCAAAAACTCAGCAGCGAGCAAACTCCCCCTCAAATAGTGCAGACAACCAGGAAATTTTCCCCTTAGTTCAACTCGGAAAGCACATGATTTGTCAATATTTTCTCCCCCTTTGTTGAACACGGAAAGCACACATGATTTGTCAATATTTTCTCCCCTTAGTTGAAAATGCACCATCAAGAATCTGCCCTCCAAATGCATATGAGTCAAAATGCAAGTTAGCAGCTTCAGGAATATAGTCGATAGAATGAGAAGATGCTCGACAAAGTGCTGATTCGATGACTCATAAAATGCATAGAATGCTAGCAAAGGCTCAAACTGATCACCAATTATGAAATATGAACATATGAGCAAAAGTGAGCAGATTTTAGCCAAAAAAGGTATTCACCAACAAAATAGCACTTAACATGTATAGACAGGAAGTCAAACAAGTGCTAAGCATGTATACAAGGTGAACTACCCCTAGCAAAGTTCAATCATCATGCTATAGAATGAAACATAGACTTGTGATTTCAGATTTTAATCGGAGTTGCAGCAGTGAAATAACACAAGTTCAGATTTTAGCATGTGATTGCGAGAGGTTGAAAGCTTGTCATTGCCTAACTTTTCAACTGTGCGAAGCCTATGCAGAAGCAATCAAAAGCTTAAAGCAACAGTTTCGGTCATACACTACATGGCTCAAGTTTAACTCAATGTGCAATGAGAAACAGTCTCGTTACCATGATGTGTTGACAAGCAATCCCATCTTGATCTTTCCAAATCACTTAACTTGGTTCAAATTTAAAGTAGAATATGAACATACCAAGCAAGTGAAAGACTCAAAACTAGAGACATAGCAACCTAGCATATATGTAAAGCACAAGTGATCTCAATAGATTCTACACATGCTAGTTGCATATCTCAATGGTGAACAAATTCAATTTTTTATGTTCATTAATCAAATTCACCATTCATAAAATAGCTCAGCTCACAACATGTATCAGTGATCAGAAAGAGCATAAACTACAACATCATCATACAGCATCGGAGCATACACTGTACAAAACATAGTCACATTCTAAAGATTATATACATGAAGCTCTGAATGTAAATATGCAAGATTAAATGCAGAAAAGATACCAATTGAAAAACACAAAGTCAGTTTATGATACAAGAGTCAAAATGTTTCCTCCTTCTAAAAGGGGAAACACACACCAAGCTCACCTCTCAACCTAGCAAAAGTTGATTGGTCGAAAGGCTTGGTGAAAATATCTGCCAACTGATGATGAGTATCAACATGACGAAGGTCGATATCACCCTTCTCATAGTGGTCTCGCAGAAAATGAAAGCGCACATCAATGTGTTTGGTCTTAGAGTGCAGCACGGGGTTCTTAGCAATGCTAATAGCACTCGTGCTGTCACAAAGCAAGGGAACGTGAGAAAAGCTCAGACCAAAATCACACAAAGTGGCCATCATCCAAAGCAATTGGGAATAGCAGCTAGCCGCAGCAACATACTCAGCCCCCGTGGTAGACTGGGCGATACTAGACTGCTTGCGAGAAGACCATGATACAAGAGAAGAACCAATAAACTGACAAGTCCCAGAAGTGGACTTGCGCTCCAGACGGCAACCAGCAAAATCGGCATCAGAATAACCGCAAAGGGAGAGGGTGCAGGAAGCAGAATACCAAATCCCAAACTCTGGAGTGAAGCATAAGTTCCTCATAATGCGCTTGATCGCTTCACGATGAGAGGTGCACGGCGAAGACTGAAATCACGCGCAAAGACACACTGCGAACTGAATGTCCGGGCGTGTCGCCGTCAGGTACAGCAGCGACCCGATCATACTTCAGTACTCCTTCTGGTCCACTGCTTCTCCTTCCTTGTCCGCATCTAGGGTCGTTGTGGTCGACATGGGTGTTGGAAGAGGCTTGGCCTCACCCATATCGAATTTCTTCAGGATATCCTTGGTATACTTACCCTGGTGCACAAACGTTCCCTCTCGAGATTGCTTGATTTGCAACCCAAGGAAAAACGTCAACTCACCCATCATGCTCATCTCAAATTCCCTGCTCATAGTATCTGCAAACTTGGCAACCAAAGCGTGAGAAGAACCACCGAAAATGATATCATCCACTTAAATCTGGACCAAGAGAGTATCATTGCCCTGCTTGAGGAGAAAGAGTGTTTTATCCACACATCCCATTTTAAAACCATTAGCAAGCAAAAAGGTTTTCAACCTATCATACCAGGCTCTAGGGGCTTGTTTCAAACCATACAAAGCTTTGTGAAGTTTAAAAACATGGTTTGGAAACTTGGAATTTTCGAAACCGGCGGGTTGTTTCACATACACCTCCTCTTCTATGTAGCCGTTTAAGAAGGCACTCTTGACATCCATTTGAAAAAGTTTAAACCCTTTGGATGCAGCAAAAGCCAAGAGGATCCTAATTGCCTCCAAACGAGCTACAGGAGCAAAAGTCTCCTCATAGTCTATCCCCTCCTTCTGACTATACCCCTGGGCTACAAGTCTGGCCTTGTTTCTCACAACATGGCCATCTTCTCCTTGTTTGTTTTAGAAAACCCATTTTGTCCCAATAGGGTGACACTCAGGAGGAAGAGGAACAAGAACCCAAACCTGATTTCTCTCAAAGTTCTCCAGCTCCTCATGCATGGCATTGACCCAATCTGGATCCGTCAAAGCGTGTCCAACATCTCGGGGTTCAAAATCAGCAACAAATGCAGAATGAGCAAAGTGAGAGATTTGTTGTGACCTTGACCGAGTGACACGTTCGCTGATGCTGCCGATCATCTGTTGAGGTGGGTGTTGGCGCTGAATGTGTCATGGCGCCTCCTGAACTGATGTGACCTCCCCCTCAACAGCAGCTGGTGCCTCCTCGGGTACAAAAGGTACCGCCCGAGGTGGCGGATCCCACGACCCCCAAGTCGAAGAAGAAGGGTCGGGGCCGTGAGTGGTAGTAGAGGCCGCTCTTTGCGGCACAGCAGGTGGAGGTGGTGTTGGGTCACCCATCCCTTCAGCACCCTCGTCCTCATCATCAAAAAGAGGCTCACCAACCTCATGATCACCTGCACGCTCAAAACGAGAAGAAGGACAAACCATGGTCTCATCGAAGGTGACATCGGATGTCTCCATGACTCGGTTAGTATCAAGGTTAAGTACACGATATGCACGAGTATGAGTGCCATAACCCAAAAATACACCGTCGGAAGAACGAGACTCAAACTTGTCCAAGTTGCCCTTTTTGAGTATAAAACAATGGCAACAAAAAACTCGAAAATAACTCACTTTGGGCAATTTTCCAAAACGCAACTCATAAGAAGTCTTTTTCAAGAAAGCTCAGAGAAAAATGCGATTGGAAATATAGCATGCAGTGCTCATAGCCCCGGCCCAATATCGCCTAGGAGTCCTATGCTCATCGAGCATCGTCCTGGCCATCTCTACAAGGGTCCGATTCTTCCTTTCTACAACACCATTCTGTGGCAGTGCGTAGGGGGAAGAAAATTGATGCTCTAAACCCAAAGAGTTACAAAACTTCTCAAAATCCGAGTTTTTGAACTCGAAACCATTATCACTACGAATAGCTCGCATTGAGTTCAAAGGGAACTCATTCTGAAGACGCAAAATCAGATTGCGAGCAAAAGAGAAAGTCTCAGTCTTCTCTGCTAAAAAGAAAACCCACGAATATCTCGAAAAATCATTGACAACAACAAGCACATACCACTTCCCCCCAACCGAGCTCACCCGAGCTGGACCAACAAGGTCTATATGCAAAAGCTCTCCAGGGCGCTTGGTCATGACCTGAGTCACTAGATGGTAGGGAGCGGCAACCATCTTCCCATGTCTACAAGAATGGCAAACAAGATCCTTCTCCATGGATAACTTGGGCAATCCTCGGATTAGTCCAAGTGAACTAAGTCTTGCAAGCAAGTCGAAGCTCAAATGTCCTAGTCTCCTATGCCACTTCCAGAGATCAGAGGAGGAGGGTCCAGCCAAAAGACAACGAGAAACTCCAAACGACTCTGAGAAATTCACACGAAAGACTTTCTCAAAGGGCGAAATCATACATACAAGATTGCCCTGAGGATCCAAAATACGACTGAGATTCGGTTTAAAACGAATCTCATAGTCATCATCGAAAAGTTGCGAAACAGAAAGAAGGTTAAAAAGCAAGTTAGAAACAAGAGCAACATCGCGCAACACAAAGTGTTCATAAACTCGCACCAACCCACGAGACAACACTCTACCTTTGCTATTGTCGCCGAAGGTGATAAACTCCTTTCTGACGACCGGACTAAGACTGGAGAACCACTTGGCGTTTCCGGTCATGTGCCTTGAGCAACCGGAATCCACCAACCAAACGTTCTCCAATCGTTTTACCTACATCAATAAAAAGACATAGGGTGAGCATACGGTCCAACACTGGGGTTAGTGAAGTAGGAAGAGTACCAGTGTTGGGCCGGCTGCTCAAAAGAACAGTTAGCAGAAAAACCATTCCTACCACGCCTACGGGAAGAGCGATCACCACGTAGAGGAAAACGTGGTCCACTAAGGGAAGAGCGTCCATTGCGATACTCAAAACGCGAGGGGGGAAAACGCTCAACTACAAAGCCACCGCCATGGGGTCCATAGCCCACAACTGCAGGCTCCCGCCGGGCACGTTCTCTTCGTGGCCTAGGCCTAGGAACTTGAGGTTTTGGACCTCTAGGCCTAGCAGCACGCCTCTGAACATTCGGCACATGTACATCATGGAAAGGATGGTACATGTCCGTGTTGTTCATCTCCTTTGCACGGCGCGCCTCTCTCTTGTGCCGAAAGCAAAACTCACTCAAGTGTCCATCTCTCCCACAGTGCTCACAATGGTACCTCACCGCTCTCAAAGGGGGTTGTTGGTACTCACGGTAGTGGGTATGGATCACTTTGCCCTTCTGTTGCATAAGCTCCTCTTGGATGGGTGGCATGGTGTCTACCTTGTTCTTGAGGTGGTTTGGTTTTGGAGCCCATGATTGTTTCTTAGGTAGAGCTCTCGGAGGTTCAACAAATACCCCATCCTTGGTGTTAGGCTTGAGAGGCTCTTTGGGTGGAATCTTGGTAAGCTTGGGAGTAGTGGTGGAGTTGGGATTCTCACGCGGGTTCAGACCACTCGACTCTCCAATCTTGCCAAAAGATGAAGCGCACTCAACACCCTGAGCAAAGCCTACACCTGGACCTCCAGCAGCATGCTTGAATTGGGAGATCATCATCCCAAGCTATGGCTCACCACTCGACACCCGTGACAAGATGGTTCGAAGGTATGTGTTTTCCTCCTCGGTTTGCATCTTGTCATGCTTCACATTCGCAATCTCCATCTCCAAACCCTCACAGAGCGCATCTAGACACATACGTGCTACCCGAGTTGGCCTTCTCAAGAGACACAATCTTAGCATTCTTCTCTGCCAACTCGGATTGCAAGCATGCACAGGACTTGCACGCACCCAACAGCGAGGATCTAGCTTTAAGTTCATCAACCTCTCCTACCAACACAGCATACTTACTTCTCAAAGTGAGAAGATTAGTCATGTGTGTGGAGCACATCTCACACTCCTCCTCATCTGTGACAACAACGGTGGACTTTACAGATTCAAGTTCCTTCACCGTATCCTCCCACTTCTGCCTAAACTCCTTCCTCTCTCTAGCAGCGCGCCTAAGCAGCTTATCTTGACTAAGGAGAGCGGCAGTAAGTTTCTCGACCTCAGCAGAAAGCTCATCGGGGGTCTGAGATACCTAGGAGGTGTCGTCGTCGTTCCGAGGGATGTCCTCCAGCTCGCTGTCGACCTCCTTGCCGAGGGCCATGGTGCAGAAGCCCTCGTTGTCGGCGAAGAAGCAGAGGTCGTTCAGCTTGTCCTCGATCCTCTTCTTCTTCTCGGACTCATCATCGCTTGAGGAAGCGGAGTCATCATCCGAGTCGTCGACGTCGCTGAGAGTGGCGAAGAAAGCACGCTGCTTAGCCTGGGCCTTCTCCATGTACTTTGTCTTGATGTACTCCTTGTTGAAGCCACCCTTCTGCTTGTGCTTCGCGGGGACGTACTTCTGTTTGCGCTTGCCGGAGTCGTACTTGTGCCCATGATCCGCCTTGCCGAAGACTTGCTTGTTCTTCTTCGAGCAATTGGCGATGAAGTGGTTGGGATCACCGCACTCGAAACATCCCGAGTGTCCTCCTCCACGGCGACGGTTCATGCGGTTATTGTGGAACCGCGAGAACCGGTTGGCGAGAAAAGCCAACTCGTCATCCCCCATGAACTCTAGCTGCTCCTCTATGACAGAAAGAAGAGAAGAGAGTGCAAAGCCTCCAGAGGGGTTAGCAGAAGAGCTAGAAAGCAAAGTCATTGACAGGCCAGAAGGATTTTCATAAGAAGCCCTCGCCATGGCATCGATCTCACTGGACTTGAGCTTACTAAAGAGCTCATCGCATGTGAGGGTCTCATAGTTAGGTGATTCGAAGATTGCCTGAACCTTCGAGTCCCACACCGATCGATCGAGAGTGTGCAAAAGCTTCAAAGCTCTCTCATGATCGTCGAAAGGCAACAACTCCTTGTTAGCCCTCATCCTGTTGACAATCACCTGAAAGCGAGCGAATAAACTCTCTATGCTCTCGCCAGGCATGTGTCAAAAGTCCTCGTACTCTCGCTTGTGCGACTCGTAGAGATGGGTTTTGACTTGAGTGGTTCCCTCATGGAAACACATGAGGGTAGCCCAAATCTCCCGAGCCGTAGCGAGGTGAGAAACGCGATCAAACTTCGTCATGCTTAAGCATGAGAAAAGAGCATTACGGGCTCGGCTATTGGCATCGTGCTCATCGATCTGATGCTGAGTAACACGAGCAGCCAAGACCACGTAATCGACAGAGTTGCAAATATCCCAGATGGAAGCACCAATACTCTGCAAATACGCCGACATGCGTATCTTCCAATACGCATAGTTTGTCCCATCAAACAACAACGGTTTGCCCAGGTCGCGATCCATGTCACCTTCGGTGGATCTGGAACCGGCTAAAGTGGAAGATCCTTAACCCGCTCTGATACCAATTGAAGGACAGAGAATGCAATAGCAAGGCGACCAGAGGGGGGTGAATGGGAGCTCAAAAATTTCTCTCGATACTTTGGCCTTTGTCCCACAAATCAACCCCAAAAGCTTCGATCGAAACCGTGATGCCCACGACCCTTGGAAGAGGGTGGATGATCCCTAGGATCACAGCGAGGCACCACAAAGCCGGAAACCAAGCGAAGAAGCCGGGAGAGCAAACACACTAAAACTCAACACACAGCCGATTCCCAGACTGTCCGCGGATACGGTCCCGGACTGTCCGTAGTAGTCCCGAACTGTCCGCGAAGAAGGGGCGGACTGTCCGCCGACAACTTCACCAAAACAGCAAGTCTGCTGAACCTCCCTGGTCGGCTTGCGGACTGTCCGCGACCGACTACGACGGACTGTCCGCCGGTCAAACTGAGTCAGCACAGCCGAGCCGCGCGACCACTGCCTCGGTCGGAGCCCGACGCGCAGACTGTCCAAGCGCACAACGGTGGACTGTCCGCGAGTATTAGAGAGGGCGATTTCGGTCGCCATCAACTCAAATCCTCCCAAAATTGATTCAAATCAAAATCCCTTGTTCCCAAACTTGGAGAGGATGATCACGAGGTAGTTGGAAGACTATCCCCAAGAAATCATCCGCTCAAATCAACTCAAACACCGGGAATCCGAGAGAGAAGGAGTATGAACCGAAAAAGTGCTACGAAAACGAAATCAACCCGATCTACGTGTTCGTGAGGAGTTAGATGAATTCCTTCGATGGAAATGATCTCCTCACTGTAAAGAACAAGTTGATTCAAACGGATTTCGAAAAGACACAGTAGAGAGGGAGATCGAGTGACGGGAAAATCGCGGAGAAACGAAGAACACGAACAAAACGCGAATCAACACATCGATCTGCAACCGTGTGGCTACCACATGCTACAACAGTGAGATTACGGTCTCACTTCCTCAAAATCTTCAGTACACAGAGGTATGGTTCTCTGCGGATCTCAGTTGCTACAGCAGGGGATTGGGAGAGCAGGAAAACCTAGAAGGCAAAGAGCAAATGATTGAGATAGGATGGGAGGTGGGTGTCTCCCTCTACTTATCCTAATTCTAATTCCCACTCTACCCCTAACTAATTACAGAGCGAACTAGCTAAACCCTATTGTTATTGTGGACCAACTCGTGGTAGGTGGTGATCCGACGGCCACGCCCGCACAACTGGTAGCGTTGCCTCGACGCAACCTCACCGATTGCCGCCACGTGCCGCCACCGCTCTGCTTGTCCTTTTCCCGGACTTCGCCGCCGGTTTTGACGCCCAAACCGGGAAACCAGCCTTCATGACCAACCCCCGATTTTGAGGCCCAAACCGGGAAACCAGCCGTCCATCGGCTGAGTTTTGTGGCCCAAACTCAGAAACCCGCAGCACTCAGGTTTTGAGGCCCAAACCTGGAAACCGTCCTCAGCCCGAGTTTTGTGGCCCAAACTCGGAAACCATCAGCGCCCAGGTTTTGAGGCCCAAACCTGGAAACTGTCCACTCGGTGGTTTTTCTGTGGCTCAACCACCAAACCGAGCCGTAGAGGGGATGCACCGCCCGTGCACCCCGTCCACCGACACGTGTCCCCAAGTACTCGACCCAAGCAACACCGTGCCTGCAAGTCTTCGCTCGTTGCTGTCCCAGGCTGTCAGCCACCACAGCTGATCCTCAGGCCACTGGTCCCTCAGTCCAAGCCTCACGTCCGCCCTTCGGCACTCACGGTCCATCGGCACGGCACGTCTCTACTTGACCTTCACCTTGCCTTTGATCACTGTATCCGTGCTCGACACCTACACAACACAAGCCAAAGAACATGCGCATTATCCTTGTTGACAATCACTCATCACTCAGACACTCGGCATACACCCATGTATCCGCACGGAGAGAGGAAATTACCGGCGACACATGCATCAGACTCGGCGCACTGCTGGACTGCCTGAGAGGCTTTCGCCTCTACATCTTCCAGCGCCTTCTGAAGCTGGGCAATATGGTCCTCGAGCAGGCAATTCCTGATGGTGGCTTCGGAATGAAGATTCCGCATTTCCGTTATTTGATGGTAATGGCAAGCGGCCGTCGACTCTGAGTTATCGGAAGAAGGGTTTTTGGAAACCGATTCCACCTCGAGAGGAGGTCCCAAAGCATCAGCGGCATTGGAAGGGCCTGCGTCAAACCTAAATAAAAAAGTTAAATGAAGGATCAAATCGGATCTGAAAAGTCGATGATGAAGTATCGAGATCGACAAATGCAAGAAAAAGCACACCTGGCGCGGTGCTGAGGACGACGGTAGGAGTTTACTTCTTCCTCTGTTGGACACTTACCGCGGTTGTTATCTGCCATCGGAGGGAGAAAAGAGAGGTCTTTAGATGAGAAAGAGGGTTTTCTTTTGGATAGAAGGTGAGAGTGGCGATGGAAGCGTTCTGAGTGTGATGGAAGATGAAGGCGGAGTTGGAATTTATATTAAGAGAATTAAGTCTTCAAAGGGGAGAAGATGTTGTTTCGTACAGTGTGCGCAGAGTACTCGAGTGGGATGTTAAATCATGACACAGTTTTCGAAGGGAGAGCAACCGTTTTGCATTAATCGTCGAGATATTGTTTGGTAAAAAATCTGCGAGCCATTTGAAGTGCCGAAGAAGAAGAAG
This sequence comes from Coix lacryma-jobi var. lacryma-jobi, assembly GCA_009763385.1. NCBI lineage: Eukaryota > Viridiplantae > Streptophyta > Magnoliopsida > Poales > Poaceae > Coix > Coix lacryma-jobi. The sequence continues at coordinate 47,770,493 of CM019831.1, forward strand.
GAAAAAGACTCAAATTTCGGAATGAAATAAATTTCATCCCAAAATTAGGGGGTATGTGTTTACACCAGATTTTGAACCGAGAAGGGTTATTATTTTGTAGGCACAAACAACTGATTTGTTAATGAAGAAATCGGCCAGAAAAATGGAGGAGACCTGTTTGGGCCCAGACACGACCAAAAGTTCATGTGGACCAGACGCGACAGACTTTGAAGAACTGTTGGGTTCGGCCGAAGAGTTTGAGTCTGGGTCGTCTTTTGTTTTATCTTTATGTATCCTAGTCGTGCTAGAACAGGAGTTTACCGGGTTATAAATAGCTAGAAACCCGATTTTGTAAGGAGAATCAATCAATTAACACATCGGCCACCGGCCAAAACCCTAGGAGTAGGAGTAAGGTAGAACCTGGCGAAACCTTCAACCTGGCAGGGCTGCATCAGCTCGACCGACCTCCGGTTTGCTTGTAAGTTTCACCAATGGCTCATGTTATTATTCAATAAGGCTGTATTTGGCACCGACCAAACTCTTGTTAAGCTATAACATGGCTAGTTATCGGTTTAAGTTCACCTTTCGTAAGACTGTATTGACTTTGATCAATATCTTGCTTTAGTCGATCTTGACTAGTTATCGGCTCTATTGGTTTTGGCAAGCTAATAGATTCATCAAGTTATCGATGTTGTTTATGCTTTAATGTTTTTGTTTAGATTTTTTAAACAATATCTTGCCCAATCAAGATTGACAAAGTAGCTTAAGCTTAAATGCTGTTTAGTTTCGGTTATCCAAAGGCTTTATACGCTCACATCAAGAAAATAGACGATCTAAGCCTCTTATCGACTATTTTGTCAATCTTGATTGTTACATGTGCGTTCGAGATATCAGATAAGATCATGATTTGGTCTAAGAGAAGATAGATTTGATCTAATATGTCTATTATGGTTGTATTTCCGAACCCCACTGATATACATGATAGATTAGATTTGGTTGATCTTAAATCGAAACACGGTTTTAGCGGATAGATCTTGTTCGCGCCTCATGGATCCTGTATCGGCTGAAATAGCCGATCCAGTTATGTTTTCCACATAATGTGTACTTTTAAGTGGCTTGGAATTTACGGATCTACTCGTTGCATCGGACGTGGTCTAGCTTGGTCATCATTATGGTTGCATGAAGACACCCCACTGTTGATGTTCGAGCTATTTTATCGATCTACTTGTTATTATGGCTGCATGGAAACACTCTAGTGTTAATGGATAGAACTGCCTGTATAACTAGTCAATCTGTTGATCTCATACTGTTTAAACATACACATAGATCTTTATCCCCTCCACATGCTCAAGCATACCGGTTGTTCACTTAAGTGTTTCTTTACATAGATCTTAAGTGTTTCTTCACATGTCATTTTGCTTTATATCTTTATCAATGATTTCATGCAATCTTTTGGGAGTTGACTTTGTAGTCAGTGTCCTATAAACAATGGCTATATCAGAGCCGCATAATTTGGAACTGTCTGGCATCAAACCGGCAGGTTCCACAATTTGACAACGTTTTCTTCTCCTTGTCAATTACAGGTCAAATTGACTCGCACACCTTGGACTCGGTTTCACCAAGATCAGCTTCTTCGTTGGAGGTTCAGGAGATCAGGACCCTTGCTCTAGACGGTCTCTGAGGGATTCCTGGTGTGCTTGACGCTTGAAGATACAATTTTTAGCGTCAACAGGAGTTGCCTGCGTGGGCATGAGCTTCACCCGGCCGCAGGCGAACGTGGGTGCAGGGAGTCCGGTGGGGAAGGGAGGATGGAAGTGTTGACGTCGGAAGTGATCCGAATCAAACATCAACAGGGCTAGAACGCCCGGAGAGGTTGCAGTTCAACCTGAGACAGCAGGAACCCTAGCTACACCGACGAAAACCGATCTAGAGACCGGTTTAGATCGTTCTAGGGTTTCGGCTCCTGTGTTGATAACTCTAGAACTCCTCCCGGGAAGACCCATCGGGGATAAGCACGTAGAGGTTGTCCTAGGACCAGCAAGGTCGCCTAGAACGCCGTCGAGTCTCACCGGGAGACGCGCCGAACAGCAAATATAGGGGAAAAAGAGGTAAAAGGGTAGTAGATTGATTTTGATCGATTAGGGTTGGATGCCTCAATCGGCCATGATCCTCTCATATATATAGAGGGGGCTGGTCTTATCCCAATAGGAAACATCTCCAGATACGATTTCCAAGCTTCCTATCCGGACTCTATCAACATATAGAATCCAATCCGAACGTGACAAGGTAACCCTGATTTCGTCGATCCTTGGATCGACCAGATCGGTCTAATGGGCTTTATCAGCCCATACTGATCAACAAATCGTCCTTACAAGAGAAGGATCTACATACTTAGTGTCGGACTCAGCAATCATCACAACCATAAGGCCTCCGACCAGGGCCACCTGGTCGGACATAACACGAGTGATCGAAAACCCAAAATGATCAGACCCATTCAACTTAGAACATTCGATCTCTTAAAATACAAATTTGACCTTAATATTACAGGTCGAACACTTCCTCTAAATTCATCTTTATCTGTGACACTTTTGAGTGTCAACATATGCCCCCCTGTTTTTAGGTGATCTTTGGTAGAACCTAAAAACAAACCGAATAATGACGATGTCCAACTCATCGGCTATTCGATATTTAAGAATAAATATTCTGACTATTTTTGTTCTAAGGGCGATACATGTATCAGCCATTGCTTGGAATGCACTCAGGCTTCTTGTCAAACACTTGGAAAGTATTTTTTCAAATACCTTCCGTTTATTGCTCTCGGGAGACTTTCACCTTGTAACGTCTCTAGCATATATGCATTTCCAAATACCACTTTGATCACTTTATAAGGACCCTCCCAGCTCGGCGACCACTTGCCAAACTTATTGCTCTTCGATCCAAGCGGTAATATAGTCTTACACACCAATTCTCCCACTTGGAATGATTTGCTTCTCCCCTTTTTGTTGTAAGCTCTGGCAACCTGGGCTTTGTCTTTCTCCATCTCCATAAAAGCTTTTAATCTCTTATCGGTCACTTCATCAATGTTATCCATCATGGCATCATGATACATAACAGCAGATAAATCATTCTGTTTAGCTAGTCTATATGCATCTAGATTTACCTCGACGGGCAACACTGCTTCTTGTCCATATACCAGCTCGAAAGGAGTAACTTTTGTAGCACCATGTCTTGACACATGATGAGCCCATAAAGCTTCAGACAAAACCTCATGCCACCTCCTTGGGTTATCCTCAATCTTCTTTTTGATAAACTTGATCAAAGTCTTGTTACTAGACTCAGCCTGACCATTAGCTTGAGCATAGTATGGAGACGAATTGAGCATCTTTATCTTGTATAATTTGGTGAAGTTCCATACCTCTTTAGAGATAAAAGATGTCCCTTGATCGGTAGTTAACGTCTGAGGTATGCCGAATCTATGTATAATATGCTCAGTAAGAGCATCTCCAACAGTTTGTTAAATGACTTGCTATCCTTTAAAATTTGGTAAAACAAGCAAAAATCCTTCTCCAACAGTTTGCTAAATTTACTTGCTATTTTTCCCAACTTTCCAAATATCCCGTCCGCGCGCGCATCTTTCTGCGCGCGTATAGCACTTGCGATCCCTCGCGCGCGTGACCGCATTTCCTTCCCCCGCGCGACCGCGTTTCCTTCCCGCGCTCGTGAGGAAATCCTCTTCTCGTCCGCGCCTGAATCCTCTCGTCCGCGCCTAAATTTGCAGGTGTCAGGCAGGCAGAACCGGTGACGCTCATGGATTCTGTCGCTGATGGACAGAGAAGATGGGACAGCAAACCTTGCTGATGGGACAAACCTGCTGCAAACCGGTGCGCTTTGGTGGACGGCAACCTGCTTGCCGATGGGACAGACCTGCTGCAGTTACCTGCTGATGTATTGAATCAAGCCTAAACTGAACATGGGACAAGGAGATGGGAGCCTTGGTGGAGTTTCTGACCTGCGACGGGAGGAGTACAAGGGGCACCGCGATCCTGTTCCTGCGGCGGCGCTAGGTAGAAGAGAAGTCAGGGTCGCGTACGAGGAATACCGATCGGGGTCGCATGATGTAGGAAAGATGTTGGGGGTGTACCGGTCAGCAACCTTAACTCGTGGGTCCTCTTTTTTTTGTTTTGGCAAGTTTAAAATAAGAAATTGTTGGAGAGAGTCTCTTTTCCACTTGGTATATTATTTTAGCAACTTGCTAAAACACAATATTTGGCAAGTGGTTTTTACCAAACTATTGGAGATGCTCTAATAAACTCAATTACCTCCTTATGTGTCATATTCTTTAAAGGCACTGCTTCAGTCCACTTAGTGAAGTAATCTGTAGCGACCAAAACAAAACGATGTCCCTTTAAAGATGGGGGATAAATTTGGCCAATGAAATCTAGCCCCCAACCACGAAAAGGCCACGGCTTGATAATAGGATGAAGCATAGCAGCAGGCGCAGGTTGTATGTTTCCAAACTATTGACATTCTTCGCATCCTTTGTAGTAACGGAAACAATCGGTCATCATCGTGGGCCAATAAAACCTAGCTCTACGCAATAGCCATTTCATTTTTGGTGCCGATTGATGTGTACCACAAATACCTTCATGAACTTCTCCCATAGCTACCTTTGCTTGATCAGATCCCAAACATCTAAGTAACAAGTCTTCGGCAGTCCTTCGATAAAGCTCATCATCGTGTAGTACATATTTAAATGCACTCCGCCAAACACTTTGATCAACCTTAGTACTCGGTTCATTAAGATATTTAAGCAGGGGAGTTCTCCAATCCTCTAAATCAGTTCCACTTTCATTAGAACTCGATTCGGACTGATTTAGAGTTCTTTCAGACAAATTAATCGTTCCATGATCGACCAGGTCAATCGGATGGATTAACTTACTTGATTCATAAACAACCTGGTCGGCCATAGTGTCTTCCCAAGTATGCTTATCATGTACCTGGTCTCCAGGGCAAGGTGGCCGAACTAGTTTTAAAACAAACTGGTCGGCTATAGGAGCCGACAATACTCCTGCACGCTGTTGCATCGGCTTTGCGGATACATGGGTGTATGCCGAGTCTCGAGTGATGAGTGATTGTCAACGGGTTTGATCGCATGCTCTTTGGCTTGTGTTGTGCAGGTGTCGAGCACGGAGACAGTGATGGAGGGCAAGGTGAAGGTCAAGTAGAGACGTGCCGTGCCGATGGACCGGGAGCGGTGAAGGGCGGACGTGAGGCTTGGACTGAGGGACCGGTGGCCAGAGGATCCGCTGTGGTGGCTGGCAACCTGGGACAACGACGAGCGAAGACTTGCGGGGCATGGTGTTGCCTGGGTCGAGGACCTAGGGACACGTGTCGGTGGACGGGGTGCACGGGCGGTGCATCCCCTCTGCAGTGTCAGTTTGGTGGTAGAGCCAGAGAAAAACCATCGGGTGGACGGTTTCCAGGTTTGGGCCTCAAAACCTGGGTGCTGATGGTTTCCGAGTTTGGCCACAAAACTCGGGCTGAGGACGGTTTCCAGGTTTGGGCCTCAAAACCTGGGTGTTGCGGGTTTGCTGAGTTTGGGCCACAAAACTCAGGCGCTGGTGGGCTGGTTTCCTGGTTTGGGCCTCAAAACCGGGGGTTGGCTGTGAAGGCTGGTTTCCCGGTTTGGGCCACAAAACCGGGGGCGGAGTCCGTGAAAAGGACGCAGAGCGGTGGCGGCACGTGGCGGCAATCGGGAGGTTGCGTCGAGGCAACGCTACGAGTTGTGCGGGCATGGCCGTCGGATCCACCTACCATTGAGTTGGTCCAGAATAACCTTAGGGTTTAGCTGGTTCGCTCTGTAAGTAGTTAGGGGTAGAGTGGGAATTAGGAATAGTTAGAATTAGGATAAGTAGGGGGAGACACCCACCTCCTCATCTATCTCAGTCATTTGCTCTTTCATAGCTAGGGTTTCCTGCTGTCCCACATCCCTGCTGTAGCGAACCTGAGATCCACAGAGAAGAGAACAATACCTCTGTGCCCGTGAGATTTTGAGGAACCTGAGATCCACGATGAGTTGGCTTTGCTTGCCAACCGGTTCTCGCGGTTCCACAACAACCGCATGAACCGTCGCCGCGGAGGAGGACGCTCAGGATGCTTTGAGTGCGGCGACCCCGACCACTTCATCGCCAACTGTCCCAAGAAGAAGCACACATCTGGGAAGGGCGATCATGGGCACAAGTATGACTCCGGCAAGCGCAAGGAGAAGTACGTCCCCGCGAGGCACAAGCCGAGGGGCGGCTTCGACAAGGAGTACATCAAGAAGAAGTACTTGGAGAAGGCCCAGGCTGAGCAGCGTGCGTTCTTCGCCACGCTCAGCGACGTCGACGGCTCGGATGACGACTCTGCTTGCTCAAGCGATGACGAGTCCGAGAAGAAGAAGTGGATCGAGGACAAGCTGAACGGTCTCTGCTTCTTCGCCGACGACGACGGCTTCTGCACCATGGCCCTTGGTGATGAGGTCGACGGCCAGCTGAAGGACACCCCTCGGAACGATGACGACGACGACACCTCTCAGGTATCTCTCACGCATGATGAGCTTTCTACTAAGGTCGAGAAGCTTACTGCCATGCTCCTTAGTCAGGATAAGTTGCTTAGGCGTGCCGCTAGAGAGCGCAAGGAGTTTAGGCAGAAGTGGGAGGATACGGTGAAGGAACTTGAATCTGTCAAGTCCACCGTTGTTGTCACCGAGGAGGAGTGTGAGATGTGCACCAAGCACATGACTAACCTTCACACTTTGAGAGGTAAGTATGCTACGTTGGTAGGAGAGATGGATGAGCTCCGGGCTAGACCCATGCTGTTGGGTGCGTGCAAGACTTGTCCTGTCTTGCAATCTGAGTTGGCAGAGAAGAATGCCAAGATTGTGTCTTTTGAAGAGGCCAACTCAGGTAGCACATGTGTGGCTAGGTGTGTTCTTTATGAGGGTTTGGAGATGGAGATCACAAACGTGAAGCATGACAAGATGCAAACCGAGGAAGAAAACACATACCTTCAGACCATCTTGTCATGGGTGTCTAGTGGTGAGCCACAGCTCGGGATGATGATCTCCCAATTCAAGCGAGCTGCTGGAGGTCCTGGTGTAGGTTTTGCTCTGGGTGTTGATGTTTCATCTTTTGGAAAGATTGGAGAGTCGAGTGGTCTGAACCCGCGTGAGAAGCCCAACTCCACCACTACTCCCAAGCTTACCAAGATTCCACCCAAAGAGCCTCTCAAGCCTAACACCAAGGATGGGGTATTTGTTGAACCTCCGAGAGCTCTACCTAAGAAACAATCATGGGCTCCAAAACCAAACCACCTCAAGAACAAGGTAGACACCATGCCACCCATCCAAGAGGAGCTTATGCCACAGAAGGGCAAAGTGATCCATACCCACTACCGTGAGTACCAACAACCCCCTTTGAGAGCGGTGAGGTACCATTGTGAGCACTGTGGGAGAGATGGACACTTGAGTGAGTTTTGCTTTCGGCGCAAGAGAGAGGCGCGCCGTGCAAGGGAGATGAACAATCCGGACATGTACCATCCTTTCCATGATGTACATGTGCCAAACGTTCAGAGGCGTGCTGCTAGGCCTAGAGGTCCAGAACCTCAAGTTCCTAGGCCTAGGCAGCGGAGGGGTCATGCCCGGCGGGAGCCTGCAGTTGTAGGCTATGGACCCCGTGGCGGTGGCTTTGTTGTAGAGCGTTTTCCTCCACCGCGTTTTGAGTATTGCGGTGAGCGCTCCTTCCCCAGCGGACCACGTTTTCCTCAGCGTGGTGATCGCTTCCCCCGTAGGCGTGCTAGGAATGGTTTTTCTGCTAACCGTTCTTTTGAGCAGTCGGCCCAACACTGGTATTCCCCTTATTTCACTAACCCCAGTGTTGGACCGTATGCTCACCCTATGTCTTTTTATTGATGTAGTTAAAACGATTGGAGAACGTTTGGTTGGTGGATTCCGGTTGCTCGAGGCACATGACCGGAAACGCCAAGTGGTTCTCCAGTATTAGTCCAGTTGCCGGAAAGGAGTTTATCACCTTCGGCGACAATAGCAAAGGTAAAGTGTTGTCTCGTGGGTCGGTGCGAGTTAATGAGCACTTTGTGTTGCGCGATGTTGCTCTTATTTCTAACTTGCATTTTAACCTTCTTTCTGTTTCACAACTCTTTGATGACGACTATGAGATTCGTTTTAAGCCGAATCTCAGTCGTATTTTGGACCCTCAAGGCAATCTTGTTTGTGTGATTTTGCCCTTTGGGAAAGTCTTTCATGCGGATTTCTCAGAGTCTTTTAGCATTTCCCGCTGTCTTTTGGCTGGCCCTTCCTCCTCTGATCTTTGGAAGTGGCATAGGAGGCTCGATCATTTAAGCTTCGACTTGCTTGCAAGACTTAGCTCACTTGGCCTAATCCGAGGATTGCCCAAGTTGTCGATGGAGAAGGACCTTGTTTGCCATTCTTGTAGACATGGAAAGATGGTTGCCGCTCCCCACCATCCAGTGACTCAGGTCATGACACAGCGCCCTGGAGAGCTTTTACACATGGACCTTGTTGGTCTGGCTCGGGTGAGCTCGGTTGGGGGGAAGTGGTATGTTTTGGTTGTAGTCGACGATTTTTTGAGATATTCGTGGGTCTTCTTTTTGACTGAGAAGACTGAGACTTTCTCCTTTGCTCGCAATCTGATTTTGCGTCTTCAGAACGAGTTCCCTATGAACTCGATGCGAGCTATTAGGAGTGATAATGGTTCCGAATTCAAGAATTCAGATTTTGAGAAGTTTTGTAACTCTTTAGGTTTAGAGCATCAGTTTTCTCCCCCCTACACACCGCCTCAGAATGGTGTTGTAGAGAGGAAGAATCGGACCCTTGTAGAGATGGCCAGGACGATGCTCGATGAGCATAGGACTCCTAGGCGATATTGGGCCGAAGCTATGAGCATTGCATGCTACATTTCCAATCGCATTTTTCACCGAGCTTTCTTGAAAAAGACTTCTTATGAGTTGCGTTTTGGAAAACTGCCCAAGGTGAGTTATTTTCGAGTTTTTGGTTGCCATTGTTTTATACTCAAAAAGGGCAACTTGGATAAGTTTGAGTCTCGCCCTTCTGACGGTGTGTTTTTGGGTTATGGCACTCACACTCCAGCTTATCGTGTACTTAACCTTGACACTAACTGAGTCATGGAGACATCCGATGTCACCTTCGATGAGACCATGGTTTGTCCTTCTTCTCGTTTTGAGCGTGCAGATGATCATGAGTTGGTGAGCCTCTTTTCAATGACGAGGATGAGGGTGCTGAAGGTATGGATGATCCAGCACCCCCTCCTCCTGCTATGCCGCAAGGAGCGGGTTCTACGACGACTCACGGCCCCGACACGTCTTCTTCCTGGGGGCCGTGGGATCAGCCACCCCGAGCGGTACCTTTTGTACCCGGGGAGGCTCCAGCTGCTGTTGAGGGGGAGATCACTTCTACTCGGGAGGCGCCACGACACATCCAGCGCCAACACCCCCCTCAGCAGATGATCGGTAGCATCGACGAATGTGTCACTCGGTCCAGCTCTCAAATCTCTCACTTTGCTCATTCTGCTTTTGTTGCTGATTTTGAGCCCCGAGATGTTGGACACGCCCTGACGGATCTGGATTGGGTCAATGCCATGCATGAGGAGTTAGAGAACTTTGAGCGAAATCGGGTTTGGGTTTTAGTTCCACCTCCTCCAGACTGTAAGCCTATTGGGACAAAATGGGTTTTCAAAAACAAGCAAGGAGAGGATGGCCACGTTGTTAGAAACAAGGTCGGGCTTGTAGCGAAGGGCTATAGTCAGAAGGAGGGGATAGACTATGAGGAGACTTTTGCTCCTGTAGCTCGTTTGGAGGCTATTAGGATACTCTTGGCTTTTGCTGCATCCAAAGGTTTCAAACTTTTTCAAATGGATGTCAAGAGTGCCTTCTTAAACGGCTATATAGAAGAAGAGGTTTATGTTGAGCAACCCCCCGGTTTTGAAAATTCCAAGTTTCTGAACCATGTTTTCAAACTCCACAAAGCTTTATATGGTTTGAAACAAGCCCCTAGAGCCTGGTATGATAGATTGAAAACCTTTTTGCTTGCTAAGGGTTTTAAAATGGGATGTGTGGATAAAACGCTCTTTCTCCTCAAGCAAGGCAAAGACACTCTCTTGGTCCAGATTTACGTGGATGATATCATTTTTGGTGGTTCTTCTCACACTTTGGTTGCCAAGTTTGCAGATACTATGAGCAGGGAGTTCGAGATGAGTATGATGGGCGAGCTGACTTTCTTTCTCGGATTGCAAATTAAGCAATCCCGAGAAGGGACGTTTGTGCACTAGGGCAAGTATACCAAGGACTTGCTGAAGAGGTTCGATATGGGTGAGGCCAAGACTCTTCCAACACCCATGTCGACCACGACGGCCCTGGATGCGGACAAGGATGGAGAAGCTGTGGACCAGAAGGAGTACCGAAGCATGATCGGGTCGCTGCTCTACCTGACGACGACACGCCCGGACATCCAGTTTGCGGTGTGTCTGTGTGCACGCTTTCAAGCATCGCTGCGCACTTCTCACCGTCAGGCGGTGAAGCGCATTTTCAGGTACCTTCGTTTCACACCTTAGTTCGGGATTTGGTATTCAGCTTCCTCCACCCTCTCCCTTTGTGGTTATTCCGATGCCGATTTTGCTGGTTGTCATGTTGAGCGCAAGTCCACTTCTGGGACTTGTCAGTTTATTGGTTCTTCTCTTGTTTCGTGGTCTTCTCGCAAGCAGTCTAGTGTTGCTCAGTCTACCATAGAGGCTGAATATGTTGCTGCGGCTAGCTGCTGTTCTCAGTTGCTTTGGATGATGGCCACTTTGCGTGATTTTGATCTGAGCTTTACTCGCGTGCCATTGCTTTGTGACAGCATGAGTGCTATTAGTGTTGCTAAGAACCCCGTGCTTCACTCAAAGACCAAACACATTGATGTGCACTTTCATTTTCTGCGAGACCACCATGAGAAGGGTGATATCGACCTTCGCCATGTCGATACTCACCATCAGTTGGAGATATTTTTACCAAGCCGTTGGATGAATCAACCTTTAATCGGTTGAGAGGCGAGCTTGGTGTGTGTTTCCCCTTTTAGATGGGGGAAACATTTTGGTTCTTGTATCATAGACTGACTGTTTTTTGTTTGTCTTGTTTTCTTTTGCTTTTTAGCATACGCTTTTACATTCTGAGCTTCATGTATACAATCTTTAGAATGTGATTATGCTCTATGTAGTATGCTCCGATGCTATGTATTGATACTAGTAGCTTATGCTCTTTCTGATCACTGATACATGTTGTGAGCTGAGCTATTTTGAATGGTGAACCTGCTTAATGAACATAAACATGAAAATGTTCACCATTAAGATATGCAACTAGCATGTGTAGGATGTGTTGAATTCACTCGTGCTTTTCATATATGCTAGGTTGCTATGTCTCCAGTTCTGAGTCACTCACTTGCTTGGTATGTTCATATTCTATCAATAAAATGAACCAAGTTTTAAGTAGATTGAAAAGATCGAGATGGGACTGCTTGTCAACACATCACGGTATCGAGACTGTTTCCCATTGCACTTTTGAGTTAAACTTGAGCCGTGTAGTGTATGACCAAAACCGATGCTTTAAGCTTCTGATTGCATTTTGCATAGGCTTCGCTCGGTTGAAAAGTTAGGCAATGACAAGCTTTCAACCTCTCGCAATCACATGCTATCTTCTGAACTTGTGTTATTTCACCGCTGCAACTCCGATTATAAATTGAAATCACAAGTCTATGTTTCATTCTATAGCATGATGATTGAACTTTGCTAGGGGTAGTTCACCTTGTATACATGATTAACACTTGCTTGTTTTCCTGTCTATACATGTTTAGTGCTATTTTGATGGTGAATCCTTTAGCTAAAACTGCTCACTTTGCTCATATGTTCATATTTCGTATATGGTGATCAGTTTGAGCCTTTGCTAGCTTGTTGTGGATATTTTTGAGTCATTGGAGCTATACTATGTGCAGCATCTTTGCATTCCCTTGACTATATTCCTGAAGCTGCTAACTTGTATTTTGACTCATATGCATGTTGGAAGGGGGAGTCTTTCTCGTGTTGGCACTTTTTGGTGGTGCATCTTCTCAGGGGGAGAACCTTTGCTTGATAAGTGCGTTTTCAACTAAGGGGGAGAGATTGCAAATCATGTGCTTCTCGTGTGTTCAACTAAGGGGGAGTTTTCCTGGTTGCGTGCACTTTTCGAGGGGGAGTTTGCTAGTTGTGTTGAGCCTTTGCCTCTTTCTTGAGGGACTAGCAAACATTTTTTAGTTCGATTGATTTCGATTGGTTCGGAGCGATTCTCTTGCTAGTTGTGTTGAGCCTCTGTGCCTCTATCTTGAGGGACTAGCATTTTGCTTCGATTTTTGTTTTTCAATTGGTATCGAACCTTTTCTTGCTAGCGGTGTTGAGCCTATTCTACCTCTTCTTGAGGGCTAGCTTTGCTTTGCTTGGTTGCGTCGAGCCGTTGCCCATGTCTTTGGGGACCAAGTTGTCTTGCTCTTTCCACTTGACCTTCTTCGGCTTTGCTATGCTTTCGGGTCACTTGGTTGAGTTCTCTCTTCTTCCTTTCTTCTTCTTCTTTTTTCATTATGATTTGTGTGATTAGTTGACAATGCACTCATCAAGGGGGAGATTGCGAATACATGGGTGTATGCCGAGTCTCGAGTGATGAGTGATTGTCAACGGGTTTGATCGCATGCTCTTTGGCTTGTGTTGTGCAGGTGTCGAGCACGGAGACAGTGATCGAGGGCAAGGTGAAGGTCAAGTAGAGACGTGTCGTGCCGATGGACCGGGAGCGGTGAAGGGCGGACGTGAGGCTTGGACTGAGGGACCGGTGGCCTGAGGATCAGCTGTGGTGGCTGGCAACCTGGGACAGCGACGAGCGAAGACTTGCGGGGCATGGTGTTGCCTGGGTCAAGGACCTAGGGACACGTGTCGGTGGATGGGGTGCACGGGCGGTGCATCCCCTCTGCAGTGTCAGTTTGGTGGTAGAGCCAGAGAAAAACCATCGGGTGGACGGTTTCCAGGTTTGGGCCTCAAAACCTGGGTGCTGATGGTTTCCGAGTTTGGCCACAAAACTCAGGCTGAGGATGGTTTCCAGGTTTGGGCCTCAAAACCTAGGTGCTGCGGGTTTGCTAAGTTTGGGTCACAAAACTCAGGGGCTGGTGGGCTGGTTTCCCGGTTTGGGCCACAAAACTGGGCGCGGAGTCCGTGAAAAGGACGCAGAGCAGTGGCGGCACGTGGCGGCAATCGGGAGGTTGCGTCGAGGCAACGCTACGAGTTGTGCGGGCGTGGCCGTCGGATTCACCTACCATCGAGTTGGTCCAAAATAACCTTAGGGTTTAGCTGGTTCGCTCTGTAAGTAGTTAGGGGTAGAGTGGGAATTAGGAATAGTTAGAATTAGGATAAGTAGGGGAGACACCCACCTCCCCATCTATCTCAGTCATTTGCTCTTTCATAGCTAGGGTTTCCTGCTCTCCCACATCCCTGCTGTAGCGAACCTAAGATCCACAGAGAAGAGAACAATACCTCTGTGCCCGTGAGATTTTGAGGAAGTGAGACCGTAATCTCACTATTGTAGCATGTGGTAGCCACACGGTTGCAAATTTGTGGTTGTGATTCGCGTTTTGTTCGTGTTCCTCGCGGGTTGCTTTTCCCACGTTTTTCCCGTTGATCGATCTCATTGCTTAGTGCTTTGTTTGCAAATCCGTTTGAGCCAAGTTGTTCTAGATCGTGAGGCACTTCCTTCCACTGAAGGAATTCACCTCTAACGTCACGGTCTAGGAGATTGAACGATTTTGGTTTCGGGTCAAGTTTTTCTCCTTTCCCCTGAAATTCTTCTATTCATCGATTTGGAGATAGGTTCGAGCCATGATCTCTTAGAGATAGGTCACTATCCTCCTTGTGACTCCTCTCACCAAGTTTGATCTTGGTCAGAGTCCGGTCGATGAAGTTTTGACTCACGCATGTTCTGTTGACTTGACCGGATGCTGGTTTTTGGGGCCGACCTAATGCACAGGTTCCACTATTCCTTGTGCTTGTTTTCTGCTGACCGGATGCACTGCTCTCGACCGGACGCTCCTCGCCTGTGAGTCCGGTCAGAAACAGTAAGGTTCTAGAGAGGATTTCTTGAGACCGGACGCGTCCGGTGTACCTTGACCGGACGCAAGTAGAGTCCGGTCAATACTGTTTTTGTGCTGTTTCGTCCGCGGTTCGCTCGTTCGTTGTCGGTTTGGCATTCCGGCTTTTGTGTTGAGTTTCTAGAATCGTATAGTGTCTCGCTGTGCTTCTTGGAAGCATCCACCCTACATCTAGGGTCGTGGACACTTACGGTTTTGCTCTTGGGGTTGATTTACGGGATAGTGGCGACAAGTTTCCGAAAGGAATTTTGAAGCTCCCATTCACCCCCCCTCTGGTCGCTTTCTGGTTGCATTCTCGGTCCTTCAGGCTTTATGTAAAAATTACATCTACTGACACTATAGCCAGATGCTTGTTGAGCTAACATGTTAGCTTTATGATTTTCATGTCTTGGTATATGCCGAATCTGGAATTTAGTAAAATGAGTAATGATATCAAGGCACATGTCAAGATAAACATTTAACGATCCCTCTAGGCATTGAAACTCACCAGCAACTTGTTGCACTACTAGCAAGGAATCGCCATAAGCTTCAACATGCTTAACCTCCATGGAACATAACATTTCTAAACCGAATAAAAGAGCTTCATATTCAGCTTGATTATTAGTGCACAGGTAATCTAACCGGCTTAACATTTCAAACTCAGCACCATTAGAAGAAATGATGACCACACCAACACCGTGGCCCTCCTTACAAGCCGATCCATCAAAGTAAAGTTTCCATGGAGTAAAAGTAAAATAACTGATCTCATCTTCTAAACTAATACTATGCTCAACAATGAAATCAGCAAGAACTTGACCCTTTAAAGTTTTTAATGGTTCATAAGTCCAGTCAAACTCAATCAACGCATACGCCCACTTGCCAATCCTTCCTCTAAGGATTGGCCGATATAACATGTGCTTAATTACATCGGCCTGGCATGCAATAACACATGTACTAGATAACAAATAGTGTCTCGTTTTAGCACAAGCATAGTACAAGGATAAGCATAATTTCTCAATATGGGCGTACCTTGTCTCGGGATCAAGAAGACAACGACCAATATAAGCAATTACGTACTCTTTAGCTCCGTCTTCTTGTGTTAAGACAGCTCCAATGACCTTCTCTTCGGTGGCGACATATAATCTGAAGGGGATTCCTCTCTTAGGCGCCCGAAGAACTGGTGGAGATGACAAATATTCCTTTATGTTCTCAAATGCTTCTCGTTGCTCTGCCCCCAAGTGAACTCAGTTTCATCCTTTAGCTTTAATATAGGGGTAAAAGGAATAATTTTCCCAGACAAATTTGCAATAAATCTCCTCAAGTAGTTCACTTTTCCCAAGAACTTCTGCAAGTCCTTTTTGCATGTAGGCACTTGAACTTTCTTGATCTTCTCTATCCTTTTAGGATCAACCTCTATGCCTTTGTCGTGAATGATGAACCCTAAAAACTTCCCAGCCGATACACCAAAAGCACATTTTAGTGGGTTCATCTTCAAACCATAGCGGCGCATTCTCTCAAATGCTAAACATAGATCGGCTAAATGAGATACATGAGCAGCCGATTTGATCACAATATCATCAATATATACTTCCATGATTAGCCCAATCAAATCATGAAAGATCAGATTCATAGCGCGTTGATAGGTAGCACCTGCGTTCTTTAAACCGAATGTCATCATGACCCACTAAAAAAGACCAACAAACCCCGGACAAATGAAGGCTGTTTTGGACATATCCTCCTCAGCCATGAATATCTGATTATAACCAGCGTTGCCATCAAGAAAACTGACAACCTGGTGTCCTGAAGCGTCATTGATCAACGTATCGGCTATAGGCATAGGATACTCATCTTTGGGAGTGGCTCTATTTCAATCTCTAAAATCAATGCAAACCCTAATTTTCCCAGTGTCCTTCTTCTCCACAGGCACGATATTAGAGACCCACTCCGCATATCTGCATGGCTGGATAAACCCCGCTTGCAATAACCGATTAACTTCCTCTTTAATCCGGTCATATATTGTAGAACTAAAACGGCGTGGATGTTGCTTGAATGGTCGGAACCCCGACCTAATAAGAAGCCGATGCTCAACAAGTTCTCGGCTTAACCCGAGCATCTCCGTATAACTCCATGCAAAGCAATCAACATACTCCTTCAGAAGCGCGATTAATTTTATTTTATAATCGGCTTCAAGATTCTGATTTACAAAGGTCAGCCTAGGCATGGAGTCATCCACAATATCTACTTGTTCTAAAGGGTCGGCCGACATGTAACCTTGGCCCAACTTATTGAGTGTTGACACTGGTTATCTATTAAAATTAAAGGATAAATAAATTTGAAAAGGGCATGAATTCAATCACCAACAAAGGTTTAGGGTTTTAATTGACAATATTCCACGAGTTTTGGTGAATTGTGATTTTGCAGGGACTAAACCAGAAAACCAGCACTGATTGCTTCCCCTAGAAGGAAACCGACGCGAGATAACGCAACCGGCACATCAAGAATATTCTAGAAGACTCCAGAGGACACCAGAAGACACCAGGAGGTCGAGCACCGTGGGACCTTGCCAGGTGGGACCGACCAGTCCCACCAGGAGACCGACCGGTCTCCCCCTGGGCCCGCTGGCTTCCGTCTTCTGCAAGCTTCCTCCACCGCCTCCTAGGATGCATCTCCACCATCCCTGAAGTCGGTTTGATCCAACGGTGGGCGATAAACGTGACGCGAATCGATGACATGGCGACTCCTTGCCCACTACTCCACATCGGGCTATATAAGCAACCCCAGACCCCCCTCTCCAGGCATCTCCATCTTCATTATTCATCTCCACATCAGAAACTAGGGTTTCAATTAGAAGTAGAGGTCCCTCTAGATGAATCTCTTCTAGTTCATCTAGAATTAGATCTAGTTCATCTAGTTGTAATCAAGAGCCAGCTATCAAGTAGAAGACTAGTTACCCCTCTAGTTAGGTTTAGAACCTAGTCTTATACTAGAACTAGAAGAGAGAGAGAGGAAGAGATCAAGAAGGAGCTCCGGCCTGTCGGATCAACTTCTTCATCTTGTACCTCCGGATTCAAGTTCATCATCAACTTGCTTCAGCGATTGTTTCGGTAATCAACGTCTATATTTAAGTTTGAGCCATTGTTCTTATTATTCTTAAGATTTATGACTCTCTTTTGAGTACTTTAATTCTAAGTTGCTCTAGAGTTATAGTAGTTGGATAGTGTAAGCGTGGTGCTTAGACTTGATAGCTCATATATGCCTCCTATAATGCCGGTAGTAGTGGTTGTTCGCAAGGGTGACTCTTATAGCCTTGTTGATTCTTATATAGTCCACTTACCCGTGTGTAGGCTCGGTAGGATTATACATTTGCATAAAAGACTCATACTCTGTTTGTGACCTTTTATGGCAACTTCCTCACTAAGAATAATATAAACATATCACTCTTAAATTGGAATTAGACAGCCTTAGTGAACCCCTCTATACTTCTAGATTCTCCGTCCTTATTAGCTACTCAGGGGATATAGTTTAAGACTTAACACTATTCGTTCCTTTGGGTTTGATATTAAAACTGGGTTACTCCGTTGAAGTGCTACATCGGTAGATCTTATCTGTGCGCTTGCAGATAAAGTAGAGTGTGCGTTAATTTATACCAACAAGCATTTCTGGCGCCGTTGCCGGGGAACGGTAGATCAACTTAAGTCTTAGTTTAACCTTGTAATCATACTTTTATCTTTTCCTTTTTTGTCCCAGTCTTTTCATTATTTTTGTTTTCATTCTTATGAATGTTGTTTTAGAACTCCACTCTTATCTATCACTACCCCATGAACGCAAGCTATAACCAGTAGAATCCTTACATCCCATCATAATACCTGGTTATTAGCTTTGCCTACCTTTCTGCTGCACTGTCCTTGTAATGAGTATAGAAATATAATTGTGAAAATATTTCTTCGGGTATTTTTGTCACTAACCTTCCCAGGTCTGGAGCAGAAAAGAACGGAGGAACAACAAACGCATGGTATGTCCAACCAATCATCATGTAACATTGAATTACATTCATCCAATCTTGATTTGTGCAAAATCCAAGCTTGGGGAATAGACTTTCTAAGAATATTTCTTGCCGTGTTGCTATGTTGGTTGTCCCTACCTTTAGGATATGCTCATCATGCTCTTTCATCACCATCTGAATAAATCTCTATAATACCTTCATGCTACCCTCATTCGCTATATTATATGTTTAGGTTTGGAGTACTTTCATACATCTCTTAAATTAAGCATGGTGCCTAGTTTAGGAGTGGTGATTTTGCTTTCAAAGGCTTTTAATTTAAGCAATTAAGTTAAAATGTCTTCCTAGATCAAATTAGACGTGGTGTCTAGGTTGATTTTTGAGCCGATAGTATGCTATAGTAGATGTTGGATATTTTGTTGGACTAACCCCTGTAGGAAACTTTCAATATCAATTTGGGAAAGTCCTGAGATGAACTCACACTGGAGATGAAGCAAGGCGTATAATGAACTTCAATAACTCTTGCACAATGAAGACTCAGCTCGTTCATCATAGATGAAAGAACTGTGAGTATCAAAGTCTATTTGTTTTGTCTTCTACTGCAAGATATCTTTTGCCTTGAATCATGTTAAAGTGCAGCGAACACATGAAATACTAGTCTATGCTAAAGTAATCCTAAAAACATCTTTTTATTAGCATAGATGCAAAATACATATGTTGTGGACAACAACCCATGCTTTAAATTCTTCCAATCCTTCGGGTATATATCCACTAACGTTATGCAGGAGGAGATTTTGTTCATCCATGGTTTGGTCTGAACACTGAAGATCCAAAACCCAAACCATAGACACACAAACCTACTCTCAGATCACAAATGGTGCTAGCCTAGCTTTGAGTCTTGCTTGGGCGCTGATGACAAATAGGATGCAACTTACCTCGTATGAGACAACCTATGCCTACAATCATCATTGTCCAAGACATCAAGACAAGAAGTGGGAAGTTATCTTCTTTTCTAATCAAGAGCTATCTTGGGAGACAAGATGGTACCACTACAACAATAGCAAGATCTACAAGTCAAACACATGAACATATTGTTGGGAGTCCATCTACATCACAAGCCAGCCTGGGAGAGATAATTCCGTTGTCTAGATGTGTTTCACAATCAAAGGGAGGAAGGAGAAAAACCACTCATATTAATCTCCTACCCACTACTTTGATCAATACAAACCACTAGATGCTATCCCAGTTGAGAAGAAGAATATGATCCACCACTCATTCTTGGAAGATCGTTCTTGAACACCATCAATGTTATCATCTTTGCCGGACCTGGAGAAGTCAACTTGATCTTTCGCTGCATCTTCAATATCTACATTACTTATGAGTAGCCAAAGGGAACCAAGAGAAGACCTTGAAGGGAGAGCCAACTACCAAGAATTGAGGAGGGCATCATGAAGGATGAAGCCACTGCACCACAAGAGTTAGAAGATGAAGAGATTACCTAAGTTAGCAAATCAAGAAGAATAGTCGATAAGATCTCCATCATCTAGACACTGTTGAGAGGACAAGTCTCAGTTGTGACATTACAAGACAAAAGACTATCATAAAGGCACTCGAGTAGCAGCTCTAATTTCAAGTCTCTTGTCCACCCAATGATTAAAGGAAAACAAGAAAGGTTGACAAGAGAAGAATGCGGAACTGTCCCTACATCCTCATAGTACAGAATTAATACAAGAAAGAGAGGGGATCCTAGTCAGCATACTCGAAGAACAATGCGCCTTCACTGATAAGTCGACACAAGAGAAGGAAGGTCGATACCTATAAAGATGATTCCACTGTGATCTTCCTCCTCTCAAGCACACTGTGAGACAAACAAGAGAAAACAAGTCATTCATAAACAACAACCAGCTAGACAAGAGAAGCTTCCACAAGGTGGTTCGACACATCACGCTTCAATCACAAAGTAACATTTCAAGGTAAGTAACCATCACTTTAAAAAGCTTCTTCTTGATTCTAGTATGAACATAAATAAAGAACTAAACATGTTTAAGTTGTACCTCACTTGATCCAACCTAATCAACTCTACATATTCAGTCCTTTGATCTTTGTTCCTAGCTTTACTCTTTTGAATCTCACTATCTTAACTAAATGAGCTAAAATGTTGTGCATCTAAACCTTTGGAAGATCAACACTTTATGTATAGATTATCCTTCCTTGGGTTAAGTAATTTGATCTTATAAATATTTTAAGATGCTACTTTTATGCTCATCCTCTAATCCTATCACTCATGTTAAGATTGAATAAGAATACATAAACAACAGGTTTATCTTGTGCAATGTGCCTAAGGTTAAAGGGGAATAAACAAAACTTTTGGTTTTGTTGGTGTTTTTCCACCAACAGAGCCCATGCACTTGATCTCTACCTTGTCTTTATGAGCAGGACACACTCTTGAGCATAACATGGAGAAGTCACTCCCAAATTCTACAGAGTGAAGGTCCTAGATCTACAAGAACATGCACACTGAGCAAGATACTGCCAGCGTCCACAATTAACGCTTCACTTCAAACTGTTGGACGAACAAATGACATGAGTGACACCATATCAAGAGGCATAAACAAGAAGGAATGATGGAAGACATCATAGTCAGAATTAGAGGTCATAAAGTCCCCACGGACTTCTTGATCCTCGACATGGGAGAAGACAATGATGTCCACCTCATCCTAGGAAGACCATTCCTCTACGCTACAAGTGCAATCATCTACAAGAGGAAATCCATTTTTCACTTTCCTGGAGAAAAGGCATGATGCAACTTCACCAACTATATGCCCAATAAAGCACCCAAGAAGAACAGAAGTGAAAGACGCCGCTCTCAACGCAAAAGAAGACAAACTATCAAGAATAGAGAGGTCAATCATGACGAAGAAGCTATCAACACTGTCCCAGAAAAGAAAGGATAGAAACCTCAAGACAGTGAACCACAGGAAGTGAAGACTCAGACCAAGAAAGTATGGGAGAAAATGTCTGCACCTAAGAGGTACAATCAATAACAACTTTCCAAACGTCTGACATACCTTGGGAGGTCTGAACCAAGGGAAGGTCCGGTTCGTCGGATCTAAATATCCAAACCTTCGCTAAAAGGTAAAAATCGGTAGTTATCTTTATATTTACTTTGCTGCATATTTCTCATATTTAATTCATATCCATTTCTTGCATCATCATATTTAATTCACAAACATTTTAATTTCTGCATTGCATTAGAAAAGAAAATAAAAATATTGCATTTGTTACACTACATCATAAACTATGAAGCCCCATGTGAATAATTCTATGGTGTGTAAAAACCCACGGGAATGTTTATCGTGGTGGCATAAAAATAATAAAAATAAATATGCATGCATTCATCCTATGTATTTTCTCTTGCGTCATAAAAAAATAAAATATAAAAATATTGAGAAAGAGATCTTACTGAAATTCTAGACAACTAAGGCTTGAGTGGCCAACCGCTAATGCTTAATCTGTTCCACAAGTTTTGTTGTCGATTTGAGTTTCACAGGATTTAAAAGGCCAAGAAAAGCTGACAAGCAAGTGAATGCTCCATCCACTGTTGGAGCACTGTCTCAACAAACATCAACATCAATCAAACTCTAATCGAGGAAGGACATATCCACTGCCAGTCTGCTACATTGCAAGATCGAACGACTACGTCAACATTCAGCTTGGGGGAAGGCATCCCCATGTATCCACGTAAATATCTTTATCCTCTTAAGTTTTTTATTCCATAAACAAATTCAAAACACCAAAAATATGTGAGCACATGAAGGTTCACTCTTAAAAATGAAAACACCAAAAAAATGTGAGCACATGAAGGCTCACCCTTAAAAAGAAAAGAACAAAAATATGTGGGCACATGAAGGCTCACCATTAATTAAAAAGAGACAAAAATATATGGGCACATGAAGGCTCAACGCTATTAAGGGAACCAGCTTGAGGGAGACGCACCCCCGTTATCTTCGCAATGCAGGTATGTCTTTATTACTATTATTATTAGCTTTTATATCTTAAAATACTCTAGTTTGTTTTAAGAAGTTGATGACTAAAGAGAACTCTCTCTCTATAATCTTTTGCATGGAAAAGATGAATAGTTGCTCTATCTAATTTCTTTAAAGTACGTAGCCTTCAAAGCATGAGTTCTCCTCATTAATAATGATGCCTTAAAATAAAATTAAATGCATGGTTAGCAAATACTTAATCTAAGGTCCATGTAATTGGGATATGACATGTGATGATCTGAGCTGCTATTATCTTGTTCTAAACAACACTAAAGTTCCGGAGATTTCTAAATATAAACATGATTAATAAATGCATTGAGTTAAATTAAGCTTTGTGACCCTGTGAGATGTTATCTTGCCATTGAATTGAGATCATTTACACATTTCATCCATCTTCCGCATAAATACTCATAATTATCTGTTGCTACCCCCTCATAAGTTTGTTGGAAGCATGTGGCTATTAAAAAAAGGAAGAGAAAAAAAAGAGAGAAAAGAAAAAAAAGATATGAGGAAATAAAAAGGGACAAGTGTCCGAAACCTCAAAAAGATAGATCCCGAGGAAATAAAAAGGGACAAGTGTCCGGAACCTCAAAAATAAAAAAAGAGAAGAAAAAGAATGTTAGAAAAAAATGGGCAAGTGCCCGATAGTTGAATTAGCCTAATAGTCATATGTCTCTCATAAAACAGAAGAGAGTGAATACATTCAAAACAGCATCCGACTCCATTTTTCCATACACATGCACTTCTTGATTCAATGGTTGGTTGACTTTCTCTTTGGATCCATTGTTTAATTTGACAACACATGTATTAAAGCTTTTGAAAATTAATTAAAACTCCGGGATAAAGGTGAAGTAAAAGAACTAGAGACATAGTGCTTGATTTGATCGTTCAATCTTTCAACTACTCAAGATCTAAGGTAAAAGTAATAAGCCCCATGAAGAATAACATAATATATTTTGGAGAATTTTTGTTTAATAGCAGGTATACTTGTTGGAAGTAAAGATATTGTAGCAACTCCTGATCCATTGTTAAGTTTTGGTTTTGCTAAGGGACTAGCAAAAGGTAAGCTTGGGGGAATTGTTGACACTAGTTATCTATTAAAATTAAAGGATAAATAAATATGAAAAGGGCATGAATTCAATCACCAACAAAGGTTTAGGGTTTTAATTGACAATATTCCACGAGTTTTGGTGAATTGTGATTCTGCAGGGACTAAACCAGGAAACCAGCACTGATTGCTTCTCCTAGAAGGAAACCGACGCGAGATAACGCAACCGGCACGTCAGGAATATTCTAGAAGACTCCAGAGGACACCAGAAGACACCAGGAGGTCGAGCACCGCGGGACCCTACCAGGTGGGACCGACCGGTCTCCCCCCCGGGCCCGCTGGCTTCCGTCTTCTGCAAGCTTCCTCCAACGCCTCCTAGGATGCATCTCCACCATCCCTGAAGTCGGTTTGATCCAACGGTGGGCGATAAACGTGACGCGGATCGATGACATGGTGATTCCTTGCCCCCTACTCCACCTCGGGCTATATAAGCAACCCTAGACCCCCCTCTCCAAGCATCTCCATCTTCATTATTCATCTCCACATCAAGAACTAGGGTTTCAATTAGAAGTAAGGATGGCAGTGGGTCGGGTAAGGTGCGGGTAGAGCATTTACCCACCTGCGATCATGCCCGCGAGCCTAACTTTTACCCGCCCGCGATCATACCCGCGGGTAAAATTCCGTACCCGTGCCCGTATCCGGCGGGTACCCGGCGGGTATCGGGTACCCGACGGGTGTAATTAAGATAGATAATATAATAAAATTATAGTGATATAATATAATAATTTTCTAGTTAAACAATAAGCAAAAACATGAATCTCACTTACATTGAGTTCAATAAGAAAATATATGGAAGTTGACAAGCCACAATACATAATAGATTTATAATTCAATTATCAGTGCTCGTACGAATAACATAAAAATTTTGTGAAAGAACTAAAGTAACAAATTAATAGCTCACATAATCACTTTTATTTAGCAATCTATAAAAATATTATCTTTATAATTTAACAAGCTACATTTATAAACCATTTCACGTTAAATGAGCTAGTTGACATGGTATTGTATGGCATAGATGACATATATTTATGTATATTTTTAAATTGCGGGTATCCATCGGGTATCCGCGGGTAAAATTTGTTACCCGCACCCTACCCGCACGTTTGCGGGTACCCGACCCTCATGTACCCGCGGGTAAGTTTTCATACCCATGCCCACACCCATCGGGTACGAAACCCGCGGGTATTCACACCCGCGGGTAAGATTGCCAATTAAGTAGAGGTCCCTCTAGATGAATCTCTTCTAGTTCATCTAGAATTAGATCTAGTTCATCTAGTTGTAATCAAGAGCCAGCTATCAAGTAGAAGACTAGTTACCCCTCTAGTTAGGTTTAGAACCTAGTCTTATACTAGAACTAGAAGAGAGAGAGAGAGGAAGAGATCAAGAAGGAGCTCCGGCCTATCGGATCAACTTCTTCATCTTGTCTTTGCGGATTCAAGTTCATCATCAACTTGCTTCAGCGATTGTTTCACTAATCAACGTCTATATTTAAGTTTGAGCCATTGTTTTTATTATTCTTAAGATTTATGACTCTCTTTTGAGTACTTTAATTCTAAGTTGCTCTAGAGTTAAAGTAGTTGGATAGTGTAAGCGTGGTGCTTAGACTTGATAGCTCATATATGCCTCCTATAACGCCGGTAGTAGTGGTTGTTCGCAAGGGTGACTCTTATAGCCTTGTTGATTCTTGTATAGTCCACTTACCCGTGTGTAGGCTCGGTAGGATTATACATTTGCATAAAAGACTCATACTCTGTTTGTGACCTTTTATGGCAACTTCCCCACTAAGAATAATTTAAACATATCACTCTTAAATTGGAATTAGACAGCCTTAGTGATCCCCTCTATACTTCTAGATTCTCCGTCCTTGTTAGCTACTCAGGGGATAGACTTTAAGACTTAACACTATCCGTTCCTTTGGGTTCGATATTAAAACTGGGTTACTCCGGTGAAGTGCTACATCGGTAGATCTTATCTATGCGCTTGCGTATAAAGTAGAGTGTGCGTTAATTTATACCAACATTGAGCTCATCAAAATCATCAATAGCCTCACAAGTATTGGTCTTACAGGTCCGATATTGCTCAACACGATGTTTTAACCAATCAACATTAGCATCCATTAAATTACATGATAATGTTGAACCGATTGTCGGTCGACTTTAAGGATACTGGTACAAAACCTTCCCTAGTAACACTAACAAACTAGAAATCAGAAAGGTCCCGACCAGATAAACAAGCAATAGTATCATGCCCCCCGAGCAAAGGAGCATCGGTTGTAGCTACATAGGCCGATGAATCTGAGTGTACCACCTCAACATCGTCTCTCACCCATTGAATGAGAAACTGATGTAAGCTAGAAGGTATGCACCGATTAGCATGAATCCAGTCACGCCCAAGTATAAGGTTATAACTACCTTGTATGTCGGCAACGAAGAAAGCAGTGGCCAAAGTCTTGCTCCCAACGGTCAGCTCCATGGACGCAACTCCTTTGGCCGGAATAGGATCTCTCCCTCTGACTCCAGCGATGGTCATATTGGTCTTGATCAGCTCTTCAATAGTGCCACCAAGCTTCTGATAAAGCGAGTATAGCATCAAGTTTACGATCGCCCTGCTGTCGACCAACATTTTGTGAAATGGTGTGCCATTGATGTGGCCTTTTATATGCAATGGCTTAAGATGATTGACAGATTCCTCTAGCTTCTGAAACACAGCAGTCTGCGTAGCGAAGTTGAATTCTGCCGTTGTCGAATCATCTCCGACAACGTAGTAGTCGGCCGATAAGTAAACCACGTTGACCTCCGCCATCTCTGGGGAAGGCTCATAATCCACCATCTCCTCATCTTGTTCTTCAGGTAATTCTTCACTGGTCGCGGCATGACCAGCAGAGGAAACAGGGTCATTAAGATACATGTCGGAATCCATTGGAATACCAGAAACCAGCTCGGTCTTGGAATCTGGTCGGGTCAGCTCAATTCCTAATTCAGTAGTAGCTGATTCAACTTGCTCGACCCCTAACTGGTCGGCACCTGAGCCGAGGTGGTCGAATTGGGGTCCGACCTGATTGGTTCCGAAGCCACTCCAGTAGATCCAGTACCCATGCTAGTCGGCTCAAGATCCGACCTGTCTAGCTCTACAATCATTAAGGTCGGCTTTTGGTTACAAGCCGGCTCTTCACCCCCTCGCTTGCCCTGAGGGAAAATAGGATGCGTCAAGTTGATTATATCTTCACTCATTTTCTCGAGCCGCTCCCGCCTCAGTTTGTTGCAATGAGCTCTCTGAAGCTTCCTTCGTTGAGTTTTACTTAAACCAGGAGGGCACCACCTGGGCTGCATGTACTTGGGATCACGCTCAACAGGCTTTTCTACCTCTGCCCCGGTTGAAGTATTTTGAGCTTCTGGAACCTTTTGTGCAGTTGGTTCCTCGACCGCCATCGGCTCGGGTTCACGGGCAAGAGGGACCTCCATAGACCCGATCGTAATAGTAGGTACAAGATCGGGTCTGGTCAGAGAAATAATGGGGACACTTTGCACCTTCTTAGGTACATAGATTTGTCGTACTTGCGCCTTCCCCGTTTCCTGAGAGGTCAAAGTCCTTGACGTGGTCAGCCGATTTTGACTTGCGCCACTAGAGCTTGGCCGATCACCTAAACGATCGAACACTGAGATCCTTGTGGGCTGACTGACGAGCATTCCCCATCCTAGTTGGTAGTACATATGAGCTGGCATGGGGTAAGGTACCCATACTCCTTGAGGACCGCATTGTGGCGGTGGCGAAATAGAAGGGGCCCACTGATGCCAATAAGGGCCGGTCTTCGGTGCTGGAGATGATGCCCGAGACACCATCATTTGCTTGGACCTTTCATCCTCACGCTTCGGAGGAGTAGACTCTCTCTTTTTTAATGGCTGATTCTGGGAATCGGCCTTTTGCTGTTTGTACTTAGCCATGAGCTTGTCAAAGGTGCATGGCTCTCTAACAACTTTCCCCTTGCTCTTTTCCACATTAGTCTTCCAAATGCCAACTTCGGGCTTCTGTGGGACAAACGTGCGTAAGACATGTACTCCGGAAGGGGTAGGGCCTTTAGAACCAGCTAGACCGACCACATCAGTTGGCTTATTGGTTCCACTAGGGTCAGGAAGAACCTGCTTGACCTGGTCGGGTTTCTGCTCCAACTGCACTGGTTGCTTTGAAGACGAACCATATTGGTCGATTTGAGGACCCGACCTGGTCGGTCTCTGTTGTGCCGCCCTGGTCTCAAAATATCTTTGTTTATGCAAGTGTCGTGCTGACCCTGCATTAATTGTGAGCTTGCTCTTGCCATCATCACCTTTCTCGAGCACCACCTTGCGCCTCGAATCGTTCTCAGTATTCGGTACGACCCGTGGTTCGCCGATAACAACATTCTTGCCTCTGGTCGTATCGGCTTTCTCTGGACGAATTAGAACAACAGGGTTCCCTGCTTCCAACATGTGAACTGGGAAAGGGGTAGTACTGATCTGCATCTCAATTAGACTCAATCGTCCTTCGTTGAGGGCCGATTGGACCTATCGATGGAAAACATTGCAGTCGTTAGTGGCGTCAGAGAAAGAATTATGGTATTTGCAGTAAGCCCTCCTTTTTAATTCGTTGGGTGATGGCAAAGTATAATTAATTTTGAGGTAACCGAATTTAAGTAATTCATCAAATATTTGGTCACATTTAGAAAAATCAAAGGCAAACTTCACCTCCTCACCCTGATTCTTTTGAATCGGTTTAAGGGAGGGACAAGTGACTAGTTTATTCTGCGCTAGCCATAAAACTTCGGCAGCGTAACAATCCTTAGCCTCATTGTCGGAACTATCAGAATTTATCTCGGCAATATGCACGCCCGATCGATGAGTCTTATGAGGATCATAAGGTTCTTTAAAGCGCGATTCTATCAAAACGGCCTTCTGCAACAGTTGATTCACATTAAAGAAATCATGATGCTCAAGTTTATCCTTGATCTCTCGACGTAGACCAGCTAGACATAGATCTGTTAGATATCTATCGGAGATCATCAAATGGAAACATCGGTTCTTAATTTCTTTAAAACGCTTAAAGAAGTCGACCACAGACTCGCTACGCCCTTGTCGAACCGACGTGACGTGTGACAACCTAGTTTCTTGAACCCCGTCATAAAAGTGATTATGAAAATTTTCTTCTAACTCGGCCCAAGAACCTATGGTGCATTCTGGTAGTGACGTAAACCAGGTGAAAGCTGTACTAGTAAGAGATAAAGAACAATGTCGTATATTCATAAAATCCAAAGTACTAGCTTCGCACATTTGTGCGAGGAACATGCTGACATGCTCCATAGTTGTTTTACTACCGTCACCACTAAACTTATAAAAATCCGGTACCCTCCAACCGTCAGGTGCTTTCATAAAATCAAAACATGAAGGGTACGGTTTAGAATATGTGGTCCTGGTAGTCTTGAATTGGACCCCAAACTGGTCTCAAGAGACCTAGTTATCTCTTCCTTGAACCGATTTATGGCTCGTCCAAAATCGGTGTCAGCAAGATTAGGAGTGCCATTATGCATGGGATTGTGGCTTGGTGACTTCGGTGGATTGGGCAACACTGTTCTCTGTCCTCCTGAAGTTCTATTTGTTGTTGTTCCCTGGTCGGTCTGTGTAGTCCGACCAGAGTTATGATGGGCGCTATTGACATTCGCCGAGGTACCGACTTCACAGTGTCTGGTCTCAACGGACCCTGATTGTCTATGATTGACATGTGAAGTCTGTCCTCTAAAAGAATTAAAAGGCATGCCAAACTGTGGTTGCCCGATTGAAAGTTCGGGTTCGATGGTTTTACCTTCTAATTTATCCATGTGATCGCTAATTAATTTAAACGAATGTTGAATAGTATTGGTAAGAGTTTTTGAAGAATCAACCAGCATTGCGGAATAATCAGCATGGGTAGGGTAAAATCTTTAGGTACCTTAGCGTTTACCTTGTTAGTAGCGTCTTCAGCGGTTGTAGTTGACGTGGTAGGGACGATCTCGCTGAAGTCCGGCTCCTTGTCCTGAGTGACCCTGCCGCGCCGATCCTTCGAGCAGCTTTCCAGGAAAGCCTTCAATACGGCGTCAAGCCTGGCCTGCGCTTGTTGCTTTAACTCGCCGGGGAGTTCGTCAATGCCCGCAGGACGAACGATGTTATCTTTATCAGTAGCACCGTCTTTGCTGCCCATGTTGGTAGTAGATGAAATTTCAATCTTCCCCAGCGGAGTCGCCAAAAAGTGTGTTGACGTCGGAAGTGATTTGAATCAAACACCAACAGGGCTAGAACGCCCGGAGAGGTTGCAGTTCAACCTGAGACAGCAGGAACCCTGGCTACATCGACGAAAATCGATCTAGAGACCGGTTTAGATCGATCTAGGGTTTGGGCTCCTGTGTTGATAACTCTAAAACTCCTCTCGGGAAGACCCGTCGGGGAGAAGCACGTAGAGGTTGTCCTAGGACGAGCAAGGCCGCCTAGAACGCCGTCGAGTCTCGCCTGGAGACGCGCCGAACAACAAAGTAGAGGGGGAAAAAAGGGGTAAAAGGGTACTAGATTGATTTTGATCGATTAGGGTTGGATGCCTCAATCGACCATGATCCTCTCATATATATAGAGGGGGCTGGTCTTATCCCAATAGAAAACATCTCCAGATATGATTTCCAAGCTTCCTATCCGGACTCTATCAACATATAGAATCCAATCCGGACATGACAAGGTAACCCTGATTTCGTCGATCCTTGGATCGACCAGATCGGTCTAATGGGCTTTATCAGCCCATACTGATCAACAAATCGTTCTTACAAAAGAAGGATCCACATACTTAGCGTCAGACTCAGCAATCATCACAACCATAAGGCCTCCGACCAGGGCTACCTGGTCAGACATAACACGAGTGATCGAAAACCCAAAATGATCAGGCTCATTCAACTTAGAACATCCGATCTCTTAAATACAAATTCGACCTTAATATTACAGGCCAAACACTTCCTCTAAATTCATCTTTATTTGTGACACTTTTGAGTGTCAACAGGAATGAAAAGAGATAAGGCACCGTGGGATAAAAAAATTAAAATAATTATATAAAACTATGCAATGTAATATAATAGTGAGAGAGACCCGTTTTAAGAGAAGTTTCGCATCTTGTAAAGTGGGTGGCGAAAACTTCAATTGCCGTTCCCCATGGCTCCTTTTCCCTCCCTCCCCGTTTTGCATCTCTTCAAAACCAAAAGTCAAAGTAGCTAGCGAGAACTGCGGCGCCTCGTGTCGTTTGTGTCGCCTCTCATCACTGACATGTAGGGTCAAATTCCATGGGCCCTGTATGTCAGCGGGAGAGGTGCTGGGATACATGAGACGCGCAGGGTCAACGTAACGTGTGCTCCCTCGCGTGCCCTATAGAATTTTTTTTGTCCCCTCCTGCACAGCTGCACGGCACCGCTCACCTCGATCACCTCGCCAGTTCACTCACACGGGCGCACCGAGAATCCATAGTGCGTGCAAGACCGAGTTTGCGCTGCCTTTGCTTGATTTGGTGAGATGGGTTTCAACTTTGAAATAGCAACACAATTACGCAAACAATACATCTCGAATAGTAACGATTTTAAAACTACGCATGCACTAGGAAACTGAAAGACATTCCACTTCGGCAAACCAAGTTACTTGAATATTTGGTTTTAGGCAGGTACAGTATATATGAAGCCATGTTCGAAACGTGGGATTTTTTTTTTATGTTTGTGTTTTTTATGAATTGATTCATGTAAAATTCTTAAGCAATTCCTGCAAAATTTCTAGGTCCTAAGCAGGCCCTCAAAGGTTTCCTGAATTTTTTAATGGTGAGATGTACAAATTATTCTTTTTTGCTATAAAATTAAATTAATTCACCTGAAATTACTCCCTTTCCGTTCAAAAACAATTGTACATCTCACTTTTAAAAAAATCAGGTTTTAAAGTTTTAACCAAATATATAAACAGAAAGTACTGATAATTTATCTGCAAAATGTATCATCACTAGATTGATCATCCCAAGATTCATGGTAGGTGACTCAAAAACCAACACTCAGTTAAGCGATGTGTAGAGCAACGTCCACAAAATGTGTTACTGGTGCAAAATACCTAACATTTTTGGTGTTCCTAAGGACAACAATTGTTTATAAACTAAAACAGTGTAAGGGGTGATATATTTATGTTTTTCAAGCAATCTCGTTCATTGAAATGTAATTTTAAGACTATCAATAAGCAACTCATATATGGAGTTTTCATGATCCTTCCTCATATCGAGTGGCCTTGTGTTTCTTTTTTCTTGGCTTTTGGGCACTTGAATGAGGCTTGCCTTCAAACCCTTTGTGGTTTTATTGTTAGTCAATGCATTCATCAAGGGGGAGATTGAGAACATATATGATGAATGATTGACATTTATGAGGAAGGTTTGAGGCTTTTCCCGGATGAGTCCATATCTTGCTATGCGCTTAATGTTTATGACTAACCGATGACGGTAAGTTGTGGTGTGTTACCGTGTTGGCGTGCGTGTGCAACATGTGTCTCTTGGCTGTGTTGATATGCAGGTGTGGAGCTCGGATACAGTGGTCGATGGCGAGGTGAAGGTCAAGTAGAGAAGTGTCGTGCCGACGGACCGGGAGTGGTGAAGGATGGGTGTGCCATGCGGCGGACGTGCCATGCTGATGTACCCAGAGCGGTGAAGGGCGGACGTGAGGCTTAGACCGACGGACTGGAGGGCCAGAGGACCAGCTGTGGTAGCTGGCACGTGGCATCGGCGAGCAGGAGCACATGGGGATGTGCGATGCATCGGCCGAGTCGGGAGGAAGACGATGGCGTCGTGGCACTTGGCGGGAGGTCGGACACGGGCTTGCTTGCGGCGCAAGTGTCGTCGGTCGAGTCAAGAAGGAAGGCGAAGGCGTTGTGCCCGACGTGGAGGCTGGACATGCATCGGCATCGATGCCGGCGGGGTGTGAGAACCACACTCTGTCTACGGCGCGGGTTCGGTAGTTCAGCCTCAAAAAGCTACCATCGACGGTTTCCGAGTTTGGGCCTGAAAACTCGGGGTGGACAGTTTCCAGGTTTGTGTCACAAAACCAGGGCTGGCGGGTTTACCGGTTTGGGCCTCAAAACCAGGCGGAGGTTCCTATGCGGAACGGTCGACGCGTAGCGGCACTGAGAGGCTTGCGTTGCGGCGAAGCTATCGGTGAGGAAGGCACGGTGGTCAACGTGACGGCACATGGCGGCATTCTGGAGCTTGCGTCGAGGCAAAGCGAAGGATGAGAAGGCGTGTGGCCGTCGGATGGAAACTGCCAGAGTTGGACGGTTTTACCCCTAGAGGGTATTTGGGGTTAGTACTTTGTTGATGGTACTTACAATCAATATTATACCATCAACTAATGCATAGAATGATATGAAATAAACCACAAAGCATAGTTGTAAGGTTTGATTCTAACAGGTTCCACGAGTTGTGTTGTTCTCACTTGTTTTGCAGGATTATCAATATTTCAGCATACAAAAGTATCTCAAGTGATGAAACAGAGCACACCATTGTGAAGAGCACGTCGAGACGATTAAAACGACATATGGTTTACTACATTTGGAGTCTCGACGAGAGAGTCCTTGTTGGATACAACTTGGAAGATTCTAGAACAACCTGGAGTGATCACCAAGCAACATAATGCAGGGGCTAAACTGACAGATCCAACAGCTTTGGTGAATCACTGTTTTCCGGGGAGTTTTCCAGCATATGGAAAGAGGTAGAATCCTATTCCAACACGATGAATCACGCAAACAGATGGCAAGTCGCGTTAAGGCAACAAGGGAGGTTCCAGAAGACACCACGTCAAAGGAGGGACGGGGTGGCCGCTAGGTGGGGCCGGCCGGCCCCACGCCTAGGCCGGCTGGCCTGGGCCAGGAATGTCCTCGGCCCATCTTCGTGGAGCGTGCCCTAATCGACCTCTACAACGCATCTCAACCCTTGTTCGAGGTCGGTTTGATCCGAGGGCTGCGGTTCATCCTTAGGGGCTATAAAACCAGACCCAGACCCCCCTTGGGGAGGCATCTCCATCTTCGTCTTCATTATTCATCTACATATCAGAAACTAGGGTTTCAAGTAGAAGTAGAGATCCCTCTAGTTGATTTAGATCTAGTTCTAGTTCTAGTTCTAGTTCATCTACTTGTAGAGAGTTATCCAAAGATTAGAATTAGAAGAGAGAGAGAGAGAGAGAGAGAGAGAGAGAGAGAGAGAGAGAGGTATTAGAGGAGGATTAGAAGGAGCTCTGGCCTATCGAATCTACTTCTTCAACTTGTACCTGCGGATTCAAGTTCGTCAAGAGCTTGGATCAGGATATTCTTCGGTCATCATCTTCTAATTATTAGTAAGCGTTCTTGTTCTTATTATTCTTCTGGCTTGCAACTCTAATTAGAGTACTCTAATCTAGTCATTCTAGAATTAGAGGAGTTGTCGTCGTGTAAGCGTGGTGCTTAGACTCGATTACTTGCATAGTGTACCCTATATTCCGGACCGGTGGTAGCTCGCGGGTGTGACTCTTATAGACCTGTTGAATCCTTTGTAGTCCACCTCCCATCTATAGGACGAGCAGGAGTATATTACTTGGGAACAGCCATACTCTGGATGTGGTCTCCCAATGTAATCCACAGTTGAATAGTAATCGCATAGCTTCCTGATATTAGAGTTGGTAACCTTAGTTATCCCCTTTATCTTTAGTGATCCTATCTTTGTTAGTGCTCAGGGTTTAAGCAATAGACTTAAGACAAACATCTTTTCCTTTGGGTTTGATATAAAACTGGGTCTACGCATCCGGTGAAGTGCGGGTATCTTGCGGATTTATCTATTGTGTTCTAATAACATACCCTAGCATTACTAGTGCCGTTGCCAAGGGCGACTTTGGTAGCGACGGTAGTAAGTGTCAACAAGCATTTCTGGCGCCGTTGCCGGGGAACAATCTAGAGTTAATCTTAAGTCTGCTTAAACTTGTAATCATACTTTTATCTTTTCCTTCTTTGTCCCAGTCTTTTCATCTTTTTTTGTGTTCATTCTTATGAATGTTATTTTTAATTCCACTCTTATCTATCACTACCCCATGAGCGCAAGCTATAACTAGTAGAATCTTTAATCCAATCATAATACCTGGTTATTAGCTACGCCTACCTTTCCGCTGCACTGTCCTTGTGTAATGAGCATATAAATATAATTGTGAAATTATTCCTTCGGGTATTCTTGTCACTAACCTTTCCAGGTCTGGAGCAGAAAAGAACGAAGGAACAACAAACACAAGGTATGCCCAACCAATCGTCATGTAACATTGAATTACATTCATCCAATTTTGATTCTTTGCAAAATACAAGCTTGGGGAATAGACTTTCTAAGAGCATCTCTTGCCATGTTGATATGTTGTTTGTCCCTACCTTTAGGATATGCTCATATACTAATCATACTCTTTCATCACCATCTGAATAAATCTCTACAATGCTTTCATGTTATCTTTATTTGCTATAGTATATACTTTGGTTTTGAAGTATTTTCATAGACCTTTTAAATTAGGCATGGAGCTTAGTTTAATTGTTTTCATGAATTGAAGTAAGACATGGTGTCTGGTTTGATTCTTGAGCTAAAAGGTGTGCTGATTTTACCTCTAAAGGCTTTTAAATTAAGTATGGTGCTTAGGTTAAAATGCCTTCCTAGATCAAATTAGATGAGGTGTCTAGGTTGATTTTTGAGCCGATAATATGCTATAGTAGATGTTGGATATTTTGTTGGACTGACCCCTGCAGGAAAACTTTCAATATCAATTTTGGGAAAGTCCTGAGATAAACTCACACTAGAGATGAAGAGACACATGAACTTCAACAACTTTGCACAATGAAGACTCAGCTCATTCATCATGGATGAAAGAAGTGTGAGTATCAAAGTTTATTTATTTTGTCTTCTACTGCAAGTTATCTTTTGCCTTGAATCTTGTTAAAGTGCAGCTAACACATGAAATACTAGTCTATGCTAAAATAATCATAAAAACATATCTTTATTAGCATAGATGCAAAATACATAAGTTATGGACAACAACCCATGCTTCAAATTCTTGCAATCCTTCGGGTATATGTCCACTAACATTATGTAGGAGAGAGGTTTTGTTCATCCATGGTTTGGTCTGAACATTGAAGATCCTAAACTCAAACCATAGACACACAAACCTACTCCCAAATCACGAATGGTGCTGGCAATAGCCTAGCTTTAAGTTTTGCTTGGGCACTGATGACAAACAGGATGCAACTTACCTCGTATGAGACAACCTATGCCCGCAATCATCATTGTCCAAGACATCAAGATAAGAAGTGGGAAGTTATCCTCTTTTCTAATCAAGAGCTAGCTTGGGAGACAAGATGGTACCACTACAACAATAGCAAGATCTACAAGTCAAACACATGAACATGTTGTTTGGGAGTCCATCTACCTCACAAGACAACCGGGGAGAGACAATTCCGTTGTCTAGATGTGTTTCACAATCAAGGGGAGGAAGGAGAAATCCAACTTCAAGACATATCGATCTCCTACTCACCACTTTGATCACTACAAACCGCTAGATGCTGCCCCAGTTGAGAAGAAGAATGTGATCCACCACTTATTCTTGGAAGATTGTTCTTGAACACCATCAATGTTATCATCTTTGCCGAACCTGGAGAAGTCAACCTTTAGATCTTTCGCTACATATTCAATAGCTACATCACTTATGAGCAGCTAAAGAGAACCAAGAGAAGACGTCGAAGGGAGAACCAACTGCTAAGAATTGAGGAGGGCATCATGAAGGATGAAGCCACTGCACCACAAGAATTAGAAGATGGAGAGATAGCACCTGAGCCAGCAAATCAAGAAGAACACCCGATAAGATCTCCATCATCTAGACACTGTTGAGAGAACAAGTCTCAGTTGTGACATTAAAAGACAAAGACTATCATGGAGGCACTTGAGTAGCAGCTCTAATTTCAAGTCTCTTGTCAACCCAATAATTAAAGGGAAGACAAGAAAGGTTGACAAGAGAAGAATGCGGAACTGTCCCTACATCCTCATAGTACAGAATTAAAGAAAGAGGATCCTGGTCAACAAACTCGAGGAACAATGCGCCTCCACTGATAAGTCAACACATAGAGAAGGAAGGTCAATACCTTTAAGATGATTCCACTATGATCTTCCTCCTCTCAAGCACACTGTGAGACAAACAAGAGAAGACAAGCCATTCATAAACAACAACCAGCTAGACAATAGAAGTTTCCACAAGGTGGTTCGACACAATCACTCTTCAAAGTAACATTTCAAGGTAAGTGGCCATCATTTTAAAAGCTTCTTCTTGATTCTAGTATGAACATAAATAAAGAACTAAACATGTTTCAGTTACACCTCACATCCAACCTAATCAACTCAACATGTTCAGTCCTTTGATCTTTGTTCCTAGCTTTACTCTCTTGAATCTCACTGTCTTAACTAAATGAGCTAAAATGTTGTGCATCTAACCTTTGAAAAATGATCGACACTTTATGCATAGATTATCCTTCCTTGGGTTAAGTAATCCGATCTGTTCAATATTTTAAGCTGCTACTTTCATGCTCATCTTTTGATCCTATTGAAAGGATCAAGATGCCCAAGAGGGGGGTGAATTGGGCTTTTCTAAAACTTTAGCACAAATTAAAACCTATCAAGCCCAATTAACCCCTTGTGCCTAGAAGTGTGTTTCTCAATATTCTACCGTACAAAAGACTATCACTATGCCACTCCTCCTCTAGCAAAGCAATTCAAGTATGAATGAACAACAAGTAAATTGCGAAATTGAATTGCCCAAATGTAAATGCATAAGTAAAGAGAATAGAGATGACACGACGATCTTTTTGCCGAGGTATCGAGGTGTCGGCACACCCCCCCAGACCTCGTTGGAGCACCCGCGCAAGGGTATCGCCCCCCTTGTTCTGCGCAAGGATCAAGTGCTCACTATGAGCTGATTCTTCATCGCTCAGGCCCGGTGAATCGCTCACTACCGGTCACAATTTGCTTGGGTCATCCACAAAGCCACGGGATGCTCTCCAAGCTTCACGATCACCACCAAGTCGTCTAGGTGATGCCGATCACCAAGAGTTACAAGCTAGAACTGTCACTTGACCAAGCCAAGGCCAAACAGATGGATGGATGCACACTTGCTACTCTCTTTTGCTAATGAGGTCACTAATTCTCACAATTAGGAAATCTCTTAACCTCACTAGGGCTCTTGCTCTCCCTTGCTCTCTCAAGGTGTTTCTCAACTGAATGAAATGGCAAGAACACTCTAATGGAGGAGGGGGAGGAGTATAAATACTCCACCCAACCAGCCATCCAAAAGAGCACTGGACAGGGCGTTTTTCGGGGGCATCGGACGCGTCGATGCCCTCGACCCAACGGTCAACTGTACTTCTTGTCAGACTATTTAAAGGGACATCAGACGCTGGGCAGCGTCCGATGCCATCGCATAGTACGCGTCCGATGCGATTCTGACCTCTCTGGAACCTCTCTACATGGACATCGGACGCTGGCCCTCAGCGTTCGATGCCAGCGTCCGATGTGCCCCTCAAAATAGTGGCATAGGAGCGTCCGATGTGACAATATTGGAGCATCTAGTGCCACACTTAGCCAGCACACTCAAGTCTGGTGAGCATCGGACGCGCGTCCGATGCCACCAAGGCCAGCGTACGATGCCCATTTCAGGGCTGAAACGACTTGGGATCACGACGCTGCCTTAACAACTTTTGATCCTCACGACATAAGGGCTCTCTCAAAGCTACCTAGGGCTATGAAATAACAAGTGTGCACCACACCTACCTCAATAGACTCATCTAGGTCAAGGTACTGATTCACGCTCCCTTTTATAGTACAACCAAAGGTAAAACAAAGACCTAAGACTACCTAAGTGTCCTCCAACACCATATGACACTTAGCCTAGTCTACCACCGTCTTCATCATCCGTCCTTTGAAAATCGAAACGATTTCCATCGTCAGGGGACATGAACTCCATATGCCTGTATCGTCGCCATTACCATGACCTAACTCATCCCTGTTTGTGCAAAACACACGTTAGTCATAGTAATCTTGTGTTTCATCCAATCACCGAAACCCACTAGGGGCCAAGATGTGTTCACCTATCATTCATGTGAAGATTGAATAGAACACATAAAGAACAAGTTTATCTTGTGCAATAGGTTAGAGAGGAATCAATAAAACTTTTGGTTCTGTTGGTGTTTTTCCACCAACAGAGCCCATGCACTTGATCTCTACCTTGTCTTTATGAGAAGGACACACTCTTGAGCTGAACATGGAGAAGTTTGTCACTCCTAAATTCTACAAAGTGAAGGTCCTAGATCTACAAGAACATGCACACTAAGCAAGATGCTACCAGCTTCCACAATTAACGCTTCACTTCAAACTGCTGGACGAGCGAAGAGCATGAGTGACATCATATCAAGAGGCATAAACAAGAAGGAATGATGGAAGATGTTGTAGTTAGAATTAGAGGTCATGAAGTCCTCATGGACTTCTTGATCCTCAACATGGGAGAAGGCGATGATGTCCACCTCATCCTAGGAAGACCATTCCTCTACACTACAAGTGCAATCATCTACATGAAGCAAGAGGAAATCCATTTTCACTTTTCTGGAGGAAAGACATGCCATCAAGAATAGAGAGGCCAATCATAAAGAAGAAGCTATCGACACTGTCCCAGAAAAGAAAGAAGAAGAGAAACCTCAAGACAGTGAACCACAGGAAGTAAAGACTCAGACCAAGAAAGTATTGAAGAAAAAGTCCGCACCTAAGAGGTACAATCTATAACAACTTTCCAAACGTCTGACATACCTTGGGAGGTCTGAACCAAGGGAAGGTCCGGTTCGTCGGACCTAAATATCCGAACCTTCGCCAAAAGATAAAAATCGGTAGTTATCCTCATATTTATTTTCCTGCATTTTTCTCATATTTAATCCATAATCATTTCTTGCATCATCATATTTAATTCGCAAACATTTTAATTTCTGCATTGCATTAGAAAATAAAATAAAAGTATTTCACTTATTGTACTGCATCATAAACCATGAAGCCCCATGTGAATAATTTTATGGTGTGTAAAAACCCGCAGGAATGTTCACCGTGGTGGCATAAAATAATAAAAATAAATATGCATGCATTCATCCTGTTGCATTTTCTCTTGCATCATAAAAATATAAAATACAAAAATATTGAGAAAGAGATCTTACTGAAATTCTGGACAACTAAGGCTTGAGTCGGTTCCACAAGTTTTGTTGTCTATTTGAGTTTCACAGGATTTGAATAGCCAATAAAAGCTGACAAGCAAATGAATGTTCCATCCACTGTTGGAGCGCTATTTCAACAACCATCAACATCAATCAAAACTCTCGTAGAGGAAGGACATATCCACCGCCAGTCTGCTACATTGCAAGATCGAACGACTACGTCAACATTCAGCTTGGGGGAAGGCACCCCCATGTATCAACGTAAGTATCTCTATCCTCTTAAGTTTTTCATTCTATAAACAAATTCAAAATAAAAAAAATATGAGCATATGAAGGCTCACCC
Organism: Coix lacryma-jobi var. lacryma-jobi; assembly: GCA_009763385.1. Lineage (NCBI taxonomy): Eukaryota > Viridiplantae > Streptophyta > Magnoliopsida > Poales > Poaceae > Coix > Coix lacryma-jobi. The sequence goes on from CM019831.1 coordinate 47,810,461, forward strand.
TTAAAAAGAAAAATAAAAAAAATATGGGCACTTGAAGGCTCACCATTAATTAAAAAAGAGACAAAAATATATGGGCACATGAATGAAGGACCGAGAATGCAATAGCAAGTTGACCAGAGGGGGGGTGAATGGGAGCAAAAAATTCCTCTTGAAACTTTGGTCTATTGTTCCCAAAATCAACCCCGAAAGCTTCGATCGAAACCGTGATGCCCACGACCCTTGGAAGAGGGTGGATGATCCCTAGGATCACAGCGAGGCACCACAAAGCGATAGCAAACCGAACGGCAAAGTACCGGCACAAGTTTGGCCCTCAAAAACCATGTCTCGAACGTAGATAGACGGCTACGTTGAGAAATCCCCAAATACCAATGCTAACAAGTAGCAAAGATACCTAGAGAGGTTTCTTGGTCAACTACGAGGCCAAATGAGAGGTCCGGAAACCAAGCGAGAAAGCCGGGAGAGCAAACGCACCAAAACGCAACCTTCAGGCAAATCCCGGACTGTCCGGCCCTAGGGTCCCGGACTGTCCGCGGTACTGCCGGACTGTTCGCGAGCGAGTGGCGGACTGTCCGCCGGCAGAACTCCCAAAAACGCAAAGGTTCTGAAACCTCCCTGAGTGATCCCGGACTGTCCGCGGATCACTACGGCGGAGTGTCCGCCGGTCAAACAAAGACAAGACAGCCGAAGAACACGGCCACTGAACTGGCTCGTCTCCGACGCGCGGACTGTCCGCGCCTGGGGTGGCGGACTGTCCGCCAACACCCAGTGAGGGCGAATTCGGTCGCCCTTCACCCAAATCTCTTCCTAATCGATCCAAAACAAAATCCCTTGATCCCAAACTTGGAGAAGATAATCACGGGGTAGTTAGGAGACTATCCCCAAGAAATCATCCGCTTAAATCGATTCAATCACCGGGAAATCGATAGGGGAGGATCAAGAACGAAAAAGTGCCACGAAAACGACATCAACCCGATCTACTTGTTCGTGAGGAGCTAGATGAATTCCTTCGGTGGAAATGATCTCCTCACTATAAAGAACAAGTTGATTCAAATGGATTTCGCAAAGACGCACGAGAGAGGGAGATCGAGTGACGGGAAAATCGCGGAGAAACGAAGAACGCGAAGAACACGAACCAAAACGCGAATCAACACATCGATCTGCAACCGTGTGGCTACCACACGCTACAACAGTGAGGTTACGGCCTCACTTCCTCAAAATCTCCAGTACATAGAGGTATGGTTCTCTGCGGATCTCAGCTAGCTACAGCAGGGGATTGGGAGAGCAGGAAACCCTAAGTGCAAAGAGCAAATGACTGAGATTAATGGGGAGGTGGGTGTCTCCCCCTACTTATCCTAATTCTAACTATCCCTAATTCCCACTCTACCCCTAACTACTTACAGAGCGAACCAGCTAAATCCTAGGGTTATTCTGGACCAACTCGATGGTAGGTGGATCCGACGGCCACGCCCGCACAACTGGTAGCATTGCCTCGACGCAACCTCACCGATTGCCGCCACGTGCCGCCACCGCTCTGCGTCCTTTTCCTGGACGTCGCACCCCCGGTTTTGAGGCCCAAACCGGGAAACCAGCCTTCACGACCAACCCCCGGTTTTGAGGCCTAAACCGGGAAACCAGCCGACCGTCACCTGAGTTTTGTGGCCCAAACTCAGCAAACTCGCAGCACCCAGGTTTTGAGGCCCAAACCTGGAAACCGTCCTCAGCCCGAGTTTTGTGGCCAAACTCGGAAACCATCAGCGCCCAGGTTTTGAGGCCCAAACCTGGAAACCGTCCACCCGATGGTTTTTCTCTGGCTCTACCACCAAACCGAAGCTGTAGAGGGGATGCACCGCCCGTGCACCCCGTCCACCGACACGTGTCCCCAGGTCCTCGACCCAAGCAACACCGTGCCCACAAGTCTCCGCTCGTCGCTGTCCCAGGCTGTCAGCCACCACAGCTGATCCTCGGGCCACCGGTCCCTCAGTCCAAGCCTCACGTCCTCCCTTCGCCACTCTCGGTCCCTCGGCACGGCACGTCTCTACTTGACCTTCACCCTGCCTCTGATCACTGTATCCGTGCTCGACACCTACACAACACAAGCCAAAGAACATGCGCATAATCCCAGTTGACAATCACTCATCACTCAGAGACTTGGTATACACCCATGTATCCGCAATCTCCCCCTTGATGAGTGCATTGTCAAGTACCAACACAAATCATACAGAATAGAAGAAGGAAGGAAGAAAGAGAGAACTTGACCAAATGACCCAAAGGCATAGCAAAGCCGAAGAAGGTCAAGTGGAAAGAGCAAGACAACTTGGTCCCCAAAGACATAGGCAACGGCTCGACGCAACCAAGCAAAGTAAAACTAGCCCTCAAGAAGAGGTAAAACAGGCTCAACACCGCTAGCAAGAAAAAGGTTCGATACCAATTGAAAACCAAAAATCGAAGCAAAATGCTAGTCCCTCAAGATAGAGGCACAGAGGCTCAACACAACTAGCAAGAACGCTCCGAACCAATTGGAAATTTCAACACCTCAACATGAGCAAGCTCCCCCTTGCATGGTGCACACAACCGATTCCTCTCCCTTTTGAACATGGGAGATATGATTTGTCCTAATTCTCCCCCTTAGTTGAAAATGCACCATCAAGCAAACAGAACCGAAAGCAAATTTTCTCCTCCTCAGAAAATGCACCATCAAAAGTGCCGACAAGAGAATTGCTCCCCCTTCCAAAATACATATGAGTCACGATGCAAGTTAGCAGCTTCAGGAATATAGTCAAGAAAATGCAAAGATGCTCTAAACAGTATAGCTCTAATGACTCACTGGAAAGCATACAAGATAGCAAAGGCTCAAACTGATCATCAAATACGAAATATGAACATGAGAGCACAGTGAGCAGTTTTTGGCCAAAAAGGTATTCACCATCAAAATAGCACACGACATGTATAGACAGGAATTCGAACAAGTGCTAAACATGTATACAAGGTGAACTACCCCTAGCAAAGTTCAGTCATCATGCGGCAGAATGAAACTTAGACTTGTGTTTTCAAATTTTAATCGGAGTTGCAGCGGTGAAATTACACAAGTTCAGAATTCAGCATGTGACTGCGAGAGGTTGAAAGCTTGTCATTGCCTAACTTTCCAACTGTGCGAAGCCTATGCAGAAGCAATCAGAAGCTTAAAGCAACAGTTTCGATCATACACTACACAGCTCAAGTTTAACTCAAAGTGCAATGAGAAACAGTATCAAAACTGTGATGTGTTGACAAGCAATCCCATCTCGATCTTTCCAATTCACTTAACTTGGTTCAGATTTTAAACAGAATATGAACATACCAAGCAAGTGAATGACTCAGAACTAGAGACATAGCAACCTAGCATATATGAAAAGCACGAGTGAATTCAACACATCCTACACATGCTAGTTGCATATCTCAATGGTGAATATTCTCAAGTTTTATGTTTGTTAAGTAGATTCACCATTCAAAAATAGCTCAGCTCACAGCATGTATCAGTGATCAGAAAGAGCATAAGCTACATAGCATCAACATAAGCATCAGATCATGCTAAACAGAGCATAGTCACATTCTCAAGAATATATACATGAAGCTCAGAATGTAATAGCGTATGCTGAACTGCAAAAAAAAATGAAGACAAACGAAAAGGAGTCAGTCTATCGTACAAGAACCAAAATGTTTCCCCCGTCTAAAAGGGGAAACACACACCAAGCTCACCCCTCAACCGATTAAAGGTTGATTGGTCCAAAGGCTTGGTGAAAATATCAGCTAACTGATGATGAGTATCGACATGGCGAAAGTCAATATCACCCTTCTCATAGTGGTCTCGCAAAAAGTGAAAGCGCACATCAATGTGTTTGGTCTTTGAGTGAATCACGGGGTTCTTAGCAACGCTAATCGCACTCGTGCTGTCACAAAGCAAAGGAACACGAGAAAAGCTCAGACCAAAATCACGCAAAGTGGCCATCATCCAAAGCAACTGGGAACAGCAGCTAGCCGCAGCAACATACTCAGCCTCCGTGGTAGACTGGGCGACACTAGACTGCTTGCGAGAAGACCATGATACAAGAGAAGAACCAATAAACTGGCAAGTCCCAGAAGTGGACATGCGCTCAATGCTACAACCAGCAAAATCGGCATCGGAATAACCGCAAAGGGAGAGGGTGGAGGAAGCTGAATACCAAATCCTGAACTCAGGTGTGAAATGAAGGTACCTGAAAATGCGCTTCACCGCCTGATGGTGAGAAGTGCGCGGCGACGCCTGAAAGCGCGCACACAGGCACACCGCGAACTGGATGTCCGGGCGTGTCGCCGTCAGGTAGAGCAGCGACCCGATCATGCTTCGGTACTCCTTCTGGTCCACAGCTTCTCCATCCTTGTCCGCATCCAGGGCCGTTGTGGTCGACATGGGTGTTGGAAGAGGCTTGGCTTCACCCATATCGAACCTCTTCAGCAAGTCCTTGGTATACTTGCCCTGGTGCACAAACGTCCCTTCCCGGGATTGCTTAATTTGCAGCCCGAGGAAAAACGTCAACTCGCCCATCATGCTCATCTCAAATTCCCTGCTCATAGTATCTGCAAACTTGGCAACCAAAGCGTGAGAAGAACCACCGAAAATGATATCATCCACGTAAATTTGGACCAAGAGAGTATCAGTGCCTTGCTTGAGGAGAAAGAGCATTTTGTCTACACATCCCATTTTAAAACCCTTAGCAAGCAAAAAGGTTTTCAACCTATCATACCAGGCTCTAGGGGCTTGTTTCAAACCATATAAAGCTTTGTGGAGTTTGAAAACATGGTTTGGAAACTTGGGATTTTCAAAACCGGGGGGTTGTTCAACATAAACCACTTCTTCTATGTAGCCGTTTAAGAAGGCACTCTTGACATCCATTTGAAAATGTTTGAAACCTTTGGATGTTGCAAAAGCCAAGAGTATCCTAATAGCCTCCAAACGAGCTACGGGAGCAAAAGTCTGCTCATAGTCTATCCCCTCCTTCTGACTCTAGCCCATTGCTACAAGCCTGGCCTTGTTTCTAACAACGTGGCCATCCTCTCCTTGCTTGTTTTTGAAAACCCATTTTGTCCCAATAGGCTTACAGTCTGGAGGAGGTGGAACTAAAACCCAAACCCGATTTCGCTCAAAGTTCTCTAACTCCTCATGCATGGCATTGACCCAATCCGGATCCGTCAAAGCGTGTCCAACATCTCGGGGGTCAAAATCAGCAACAAAAGCAGAATGAGCAAAGTGAGAGATTTGTGACCTGGACCGAGTGGCACGTTCATCAATGTTGCCGATCATCTGCTAAGGGGGGTGTTGGCGTTGAATGTGTCGGGGCGCCTCCCGAGCAGAAGTGATCTCCCCCTCAACAGCAGCTGGTGCCTCCCCGGGTACAAAAGGTACCGCTCGGGGTGGCGGATCCCACGGCCCCCAGGAAGAAGACGTGTCGGGGCCGTGAGTCATCGTAGAAGCCGCTCCTTGCAGCAAAGCAGGTGGAGGGGGTGCTGGATCATCCATACCTTCAGCACCCTCATCCTCGTCATCAAAAAGAGGCTCACCAACCTCATGATCACCTGCACGCTCAAAACGAGAAGAAGGACAAACCATGGTCTCGTTGAAGGTGACATCGGATGTCTCCATGACTCGGTTAGTGTCAAGGTTAAGTACACGATAAGCTCGAGTGTGAGTGCCATAACCCAAAAACACACCGTCAGAAGAACGAGACTCAAACTTGTCCAAGTTGCCCTTTTTGAGTATAAAACAATGGCAACCAAAAACTCGAAAATAACTCACCTTGGGCAGTTTTCCAAAACGCAACTCGTAAGAAGTCTTTTTCAAGAAAGCTCGAAGAAAAATACGATTGGAAATGTAGCATGCAGTGCTCATAGCTTCGGCCCAATATCGCCTAGGAGTCCTATGCTCATCGAGCATCGTCCTGGCCATCTCTACAAGGGTCCGATTCGTCCTCTCTACAATACCATTTTGGGGTGGTGTGTAGGGGGAAGAAAACTGATGCTCTAAACCCAAAGAGTTACAAAACTTCTCAAAATCCGAATTCTTGAATTCGGAACCATTATCACTCCTAATAGCTCGCATCGAGTTCAAAGGGAACTCGTTCTGATGACGCAAAATCAGATTGCGAGCAAAGGAGAAAGTCTCAGTCTTCTCAGCTAAAAAGAAGACCCACGAATATCTCGAAAAATCGTCAACAACAACAAGCACATACCACTTCCCCCCAACCGAGCTCACCCGAGCTGGACCAACAAGGTCCATGTGCAAAAGCTCTCCAGGGCGCTTGGTCATGACCTGAGTCACTGGATGGTGGAGAGCGGCAACCATCTTCCCATGTCTACATGAGTGGCAAACAAGATCCTTCTCCATCGACAACTTGGGCAATCCTCGGATTAGGCCAAGTGAGCTAAGTCTTGCAAGCAAGTCGAAGCTCAAATGTCCTAGTCTCCTATGCCACTTCCAAAGATCAGAGGAGGAAGGTCCAGCCACCAGACAACGAGAAGTGCCAAAAGACTCTGAGAAATCCGCACGAAAGACTTTCCCAAAGGGCGAAATCACACAAACAAGATTGCCCTGGGGATCCAAAATACGACTGAGATTCGGTTTAAAACGAATCTCATAGTCATCATCAAAGAGTTGCGAAACAGAAAGAAGGTTAAAATGCAAGTTAGAAACAAGAGCAACATCGCGCAACACAAAGTGCTCATTAACTCGCACCGACCCACGAGACAACACTTTACCTTTGCTATTGTCGCCGAAGGTGATAAACTCCTTTCCGGCGATTGGACTAAGACTGGAGAACCACTTGGCGTTTCTGGTCATGTGCCTCGAGCAACCGGAATCCACCAACCACATGTTCTCCAATCGTTTTACCTACATCAATAAAAAGACATAGGGTGAGCATACGGGCCAACACTGGGGTTAGTGAAGTAGGGAGAATACCAGTGTTGGGCCGCCTGCTCAAAAGAACGGTTAGTAGAAAAACCATTCCTAGCACGCCTATGGGGGAAGCGATCACCACGTTGAGGAAAACGTGGTCCGCTAAGGGAGGAGCGTCCATCGCGATACTCAAAACGCGGTGGGGGAAAACTCTCAACTACAAAGCCATTGCCACGGGGTCCATAGCCTACAACTGCAGGCTCCCGCCAGGCACGACCTCCCTGACGCCTAGGACCTTGAGGCACTGGACCTCTAGGCCTAGCAGCTCTCCTCAGAGCTCTCCTCTGAACATTCGGCACATGTACATCATGGAAAGGATGGTACATGTCCAGATTGTTCATCTCCCTAGCACGGCGCACTTCTCTCTTGCGCCAAAAGCAAAACTCACTCAAGTGTCCATCTTTCCCACAATGCCCACAATGGTACCTCACCGCTCTCAAAGGAGGTTGTTGGTACTCACGGTAGTGGGTGTGGATCACTTTGCCCTTCTGTGGCATAAGCTCCTCCTGGATGGGTGGCATGGTGTCAAGCTTGTTCTTGTGGTGGTTTGGTTTGGGAGCCCAAGATTGTTTCTTTGGTGGAGCTCTTGGGGGTTCAACAAAGACCCCATCCTTGGTGTTAGGCTTGAGAGGCTCTTTGGGTGGAAGCTTGGTAAGTTTGGGAGTAGTGGGGGAGTTGGGCTTCTCACTCGGGTTCAAACCACTCGACTCTCCAATCTTCCCAAAAGATGAAACATCAATACCCGAAGCAAAACCTACACTAGGACCTCCAGCAGCTCACTTGAATTGGGAGATCATCATCCCGAGCTGTGGCTCACCGCTAGACACCCATGACAAGATGGTCCGAAGATATGTGTTTTCCTCCTCGGTTTGCATCTTGTCATGCTTCACGTTTGCGATCTCCATTTCCAAACCCTCACAAAGAACACACCTAGCCACACATGTGCTACCTGAGTTGGCCTCTTCAAGAGACACAATCTTGGCATTCTTCTCTGCCAACTCAGATTGCAAGACAGGACAAGTCTTGCACGCACCTAACAGCGAGGGTCTAGCCTTCAGCTCATCCACCTCTCCTACCAATGCAGCATACTTACTTCTCAAAGTGAGAAGGTCAGTCATGTGCTTGGTGCACATCTCACACTCCTCCTCCTCAGAAACGATCACGGTGGACTTTGCAAACTCAAGCTCCCTCACCGTGTCCTCCCACTTCTGCCTAAACTCCTTGCGCTCTCTAGCAGCACGCCTAAGCAACTTGTCCTGACTAAGCAAGGCGGCAGTAAGCTTCTCGACCTCAGCAGAAAGCTCGTCGTGGGTGAGAGATACCTGAGAGGTGTCGTCCTCGTCGTCATTCCGAGGGGTGTCCTCTAGCTTGCCGTTGACCTCATCACCAAGGGCCATGGTGCAGAGGCCGTCGTCGTCGGCGAAGAAACAGAGACCGTTCAGCTTGTCCTCGATCCTCTTCTTCTCGGACTCGTCTTCGCTTGAGCAAGCGGAGTCATCATTCGAGCCGTCGACATCGCAGAGCGTGGCGAAGAACGCACGCTGCTCAGTCTGGGCCTTCTCCAAGTACTTCTTCTTGATGTACTCCTTGTCGAAGCCGCCCCTCCGCTTGTGCCTCATGGGGACGTACTTCTCCTTGCGCTTGCCGGAGTCATACTTGTGCCCATGATCGCCCTTCCCAGATGTGTTCTTCTTCTTGGGACAGTTGGCGATGAAGTGGTCGGGGTCGCCGCACTCAAAGCATCCAGAGCATCCTCCTCCGCGGCAATGGTTCATGCGGTTGTTGTGGAACCGTGAGAACCGGTTGGCGAGCATTGCCAACTCGTCATCCCCCAAAGACTCCAGCTGGTCCTCTGTGACAGAAAAGAGAGACGAAAGAGCAAATGCTCCAGAGGGGTTAGCAGAAGAGCCAGAAACCAAAGCCATAGTCGGGCCAGAAGGATTTTCATAAGAAGCCCTCGACATGGCATTAATCTCACTAGACTTGAGCTTACTAAAGAGCTCGTCGCAAGTGAGGGTCTCATAGTTAGACGATTCGATGATCGCCTGGACCTTTGAGTCCCACACCAACCGATCGAGAGTATGCAAAAGCTTCAAAGCCCTCTCATGATCGTCGAAAGGCAACATCTCCTTGTTAGCTCGCATCTTGTTGACAATGACCTGAAAGCGAGCGAATAAACTCTCTATGCTCTCGCCAGGCATGTGTCGAAAGTTCTCATACTCCCGCTTGTGCGACTCGTAGAGACAGGATTTGACTTGAGTGGTTCCCTCATGGAAACGCATGAGGGTCGCCCAAATCTCACGAGCCGTGGGGAGGTGAGAAACGCGATCAAACTCAGACATGCTCAAACAGGAGAACAAGGCGTTACGCGCCTGGCTATTGTCTTCGTGCTCATCGATCTAAAGCTGAGAGACACGAGCAACCAGAACAACGTAATCGGCCTTGTTGCAAATCTCCCAGACAGAAGAGCCCATGCTCTGGAGATAGGCCGACATGCGTATCTTCCAATACGCATAGTTCGTCCCATCAAAGAACGGCGGTTTGCCCACGCCGCGATCCATGTCGCCTTCTATGGATCTGGAACCGGCTAAGGTGGAAGATCCTTAACCTGCTCCGATACCAATTGAAGGACCGAGAATGCAATAGCAAGGCGACCAGAGGGGGGGTGAATGGGAGCAAAAAATTCCTCTTGAAACTTTGGTCTATTGTTCCCAAAATCAACCCCGAAAGCTTCGATCGAAACCGTGATGCCCACGACCCTTGGAAGAGGGTGGATGATTCCTAGGATCACAGCGAGGCACCACAAAGCGATAGCAAACCGAACGGCAAAAGTACCGGCACAAGTTTGGCCCTCAAAAACCATGTCTCGAACGTAGATAGATGGCTACGTTGAGAAATCCCCAAATACCGATGCTAACAAGTAGCAAAGATACCTAGAGAGGTTTCTTGGTCAACTACGAGGCCAAATGAGAGGTCCGGAAACCAAGCGAGAAAGCCGGGAGAGCAAACGCACCAAAACGCAACCTTCAGGCAAATCCCGGACTGTCCGGCCCTGGGGTCCCGGACTGTCCACGGTACTGCCGGACTGTCCGCGAGCGAGTGGCGGACTGTCCGCCGGCAGAACTCCCAAAAACGCAAAGGTTCTGAAACCTCCCTGAGTGATCCCGGACTGTCCGCGGATCACTACGGCGGAGTGTCCGCCGGTCAAACAAAGACAAGACAGCCGAAGAACACGGCCACTGAACTGGCTCGTCTCCGACGCGCGGACTGTCCGCGCCTGGGGTGGCGGACTGTCCGCCAACACCCAGTGAGGGCGAATTCGGTCGCCCTTCACCCAAATCTCTTCCAAATCGATCCAAAACAAAATCCCTTCATCCCAAACTTGGAGAAGATAATCACGGGGTAGTTAGGAGACTATCCCCAAGAAATCATCCGCTCAAATCGATTCAATCACCGGGAAATCGATAGGGGAGGATCAAGAACGAAAAAGCGCCACGAAAATGAAATCAACCCGATCTACTTGTTCGTGAGGAGCTAGATGAATTCCTTCGATGGAAATGATCTCCTCACTATAAAGAACAAGTTGATTCAAACAGATTTTGCAAAGACGCACGAGAGAGGGAGATCGAGTGATGGGAAAATCGCGGAGAAACGAAGAACGCGAAGAACACGAACCAAAACGCGAATCAACACATCGATCTGCAACCGTGTGGCTACCACACGCTACAACAGTGAGGTTACGGCCTCACTTCCTCAAAATCTCCAGTACACAGAGGTATGGTTCTCTGCGGATCTCAGCTAGCTACAGCAGGGGATTGGGAGAGCAGGAAACCCTCAGTGCAAAGAGCAAATGACTGAGATAAATGGGGAGGTGGGTGTCTCGCCCTACTTATCCTAATTCTAACTATCCCTAATTCCCACTCTACCCCTAACTACTTACAGAGCGAACCAGCTAAACCCTAGGGTTATTCTGGACCAACTCGATGGTAGGTGGATCCGACGGCCACGCCCGCACAACTGGTAGCGTTGCCTCGACGCAACCTCACCGATTGCCGCCACGTGCCGCCACCGCTCTGCGTCCTTTTTCTGGAGGTCGCACCCCCGGTTTTGAGGCCCAAACCGGGAAACCAGCCTTCACGACTAACCCCCGGTTTTGAGGCCTAAACCGGAAAACCAGCCGACCATCACCTGAGTTTTGTGGCCCAAACTCAGCAAACCCGCAGCACCCAGGTTTTGAGGCCCAAACTTGGAAACCGTCCTCAGCCCGAGTTTTGTGGCCAAACTCGGAAACCATCAGCGCCCAGGTTTTGAGGCCCAAACCTGGAAACCGTCCACCCGATGGTTTTTCTCTTGCTCTACCACCAAACCGAAGCTATAGAGGGGATGCACCGCCCGTGCACCCCGTCCACCGACACGTGTCCCCAGGTCCTCGACCCAAGCAACACCGTGCCCGCAAGTCTCCGCTCGTCGCTGTCCCAGGTTGTCAGCCACCACAGCTGATCCTCGGGCCACCGGTCCCTCAGTCCAAGCCTCACGTCCGCCCTTCGCCACTCTCGGTCCCTCGGCACGGCACGTCTCTACTTGACCTTCACCCTGCCTCTGATCACTATATCTGTGCTCGACACCTGCACAACACAAGCCAAAGAACATGCGCATAATCCCAGTTGACAATCACTCATCACTCAGAGACTCAGTATACACCCATGTATCCGCAATGAAGGCTCAACGCTATTAAGGGAACCAGCTTGGGGGAGACGCACCCCCGTTATCTTCGCGATTCAGGTATGTTTTCATTTTTATTATTACTATTACTATTATTATTACTATTAGTATTATTATTATTAGCTTTATATTATATCTTAAAGTGTGTTAGATTAAATAAATAAAATAGTGTGTCTAGTTTGTTTTAAGAAGTTGATAACCAAAGAAGAACCCTCTCTCTCTAATCTTTTGCATGGAAATGATGAATAGTTGCTCTGTCTAATTTCTTTCAAGTACCTAGTGTTGACACCAGAATTTGGCACGCAGCGGAGAGTCGGCTAGTATTATCTGTGCAAGTTGAAACGTAGCATGGTGCTGTGATATGAAGCCAAGTCACCTCCATTGCGGAGCAAAAAACATGGTCCAAGTTCATCACATCACTTGAGCATGTGCATGAGGATGTCCACGGCCTGTGTGTCAGTTATACATTAGCGGTGCTCATACACATATGGTCATTGCCTGATGAAGTCAGTTTGGAAGCAAGGCACCTTTGCAACGGGTATAGTCGATCAGCATATTTGACCGTGCATACTACTGGAGGTCTCTCTGATACGTGCTTCAAGGGTGGAAGGCAAGCCAGAGATGTATACACATATACATGTAACTTGCTGGTGTGTCACGTTCGGGCACATACAAGGAAAGGCAAACAAATATGTATCGTGACCGGCTAGGTGTTGTATGCTCTGCGAGATAACGTATACAATCGGCTACGGAAGCTGTGTCAGCAAGAGAAGCAACTATGGATCAGATCGAGAAGGAAATTATATGCACTCGTGTTTGCATGGGATTTTAGAAGATATCATGTGAAAGCAAGAATACGTACCATATATGTGTACGTGCAGAAGGCCAACATGTCACGTTCGGATGTGTCTACGCAGCTTTACCAATCTAACCGAACCAGCAGCACGTCGGCCAAAGGAGCTTCATTAGCAAGGATCCCGGAAAGGAAATAAGGATCCGTATAGCTTATTTTTTTTAGATATTTCTTTTAAGTCAAGTTTTGTACGTCGGGTCTCCTAGGGTCATTAGGCCAGACTATAAATATGTACCGTTATTCATTGTAATACAGGAGGGAACACGCACAGCCTACATCAATACAACGGCGCCCGCGTCACCCTTCGAGTCCATCTAGTCGTGTCGTCGAGTTTCTATGAGAGGAATCATCGATCCGTCGACCTCCGTAAGTCCCGGCAACCTTGTTATCATGTCTAGTATCGTGCGGCGGATTTAGATCTGATGCAAGTAGTCTCGTACGTTTAGCTTAGTATCATGCGGTGGATTTAAGCTAATGACGGGAAGTCTTTGTTTATGTCTTGTATCGTGTGGCGGATTGAGACACAAATAAAGATAGTTATCGACTCTATTAGATGTGGCAGTCTAGTAGATTCATTAAATTATCATGTGTTTGTTATGTTAATTTATATACATGCAACACTCTTTTGCCCAATCTAGATTGATATGCTTCGGCTTTATCTAATAGATCCGTTTGTTCTTAATGCTTTATGAGATAGATCATATAATTGTATAGCCGAATCAGATCAATCTAGGTTGTTACATGCTGTGGGTTCAATGCATTGTTAGATTCGTTTTGATCCTGATGGGACTGGGTATCGTGCGGCAGATGCAGGTTTTATTAGGTTTAGATCGGTTTGCTTGTCTTGTTCCTGCTTCATGGACCGCAATTCGGCAATCTTGCCGAATATGGTTATGCTTACACGAGTAATGAGTATTTATAGATCTGTTTGAATATATGCATGCTTTTAGCTTCTTATCACTAGATCGTATCATGCGGTGGATTAATCTAGTAGTAAGAAGTGATGTAGATTCGTAGCAAGCGGTATTATGCGGTGGATTAACTTGCTTGGGTTTATGCTTGACGGGTTTATGAAGGCTAGACGTGCGGCAGACTAGCCGAATTGGGCCTATGCATGCGTTGTTTAGATAGATTTATATTTACGAACTACCTGTTGATAATTTACCATGCTTGATGATATCTTTGGTCTAGATCACGTTCCTTCATAAATCATATACATGACCAATTGTTATTTATTCATGCATGCCTTCGTTATTTGTTTATTCGGCAAGTTACAGTTTACATGCTTACATCCTGATCTAGCCAAATGGCTTTATGAACATGCTTGGCAGACAGCTTCTATAGCTGTATGTTGTCGTAAGTGGCTTCAGGGCCGTAAATATGGAACTGTCTGGTCTCACCCGGCATGTTCCAGCTTTTGCTCTCACAGTTTATCCCTTGTTGGCTTTCAGGTCAAACCGACTGGCACGCTTCCGGATTCAGAAACGCCCGGGCACCCGATTGAAGCCACGCTTTCTGGCTTGCTGTGTGATTGGCACAGAGGGTCACATTTTGTGTCAACACACTTTTTGGCACGCCCAGTGGGACCGAACAGTATTCACCCATGACAATAAGTATTTGATCGGAAGTCAGATTCTCTCCAAATATTTATCACCTTCCAGATCAGATCATGATGGAGATGCCATTTAATTTTTTCGTCAACAAGGTCCAATAAGCCGATGAAACAAATAGGAGATGCAATCGGCTAATTGATTTCCACAAAATATTGTTGTACAGGACCTGCCTAACGATGTTCATCCAATCTTGACTAATAATGCCTCAGGGACAGTACGTCAAGTCGGCCAATAAAACAGAATTGCAAGAATACTCATCAAGTCAGAATTGAAAGATCAAGGTACTTGGCCGATGTTACCGTATATGTGCTCATCAAATTTTAATTATCAGGGCTATTGCAAACGAACAATCAAGAGTGAAGAAGATGGATTCAACTAGTCTGGGCAGTTTAGGATATTCTCATATCTGGTCGATAGCTGATTATGTTTAATCGGCTAAATCAATAGTTCAGATTGGTGGGTTCAAGATCAAAATGAAGGCAGTGCACCATCGGCTAAATTTCACATGTACATCAATGTCAGGGAACATTAAGGTAATAGCCGATGGAACATTTTAAAATTGATTAGGTGACTTTCGATGCCTGGAGTTAGAGTCAGAGCAATTACAAAGATGTCATACTCAGTGAAAGACGTAAAGGACAGATCCAATGAGACATCCAGAACGTACTCCAAACAGTATGGGTGTCAGCACCTGAGAAGACAAACAGCCGATGTCAGCATCAAGAGGAGAATCGACTATTGGCTCATCGGCTATTTGATCAAATGGCAGGACCAGTCAGCAAATAAAGTACGTACATGTAGAGTCCAGATGAATTGATGCATGCGTAAAGGAAGAAAATAGATGATGTGACCAACTGATGCTTGTTCCAACAAGGTGAAGCCCACAATCATCAACATGGGTTCCTTGACGTCACTCTTGAAGATCTATCCAATGAAGACTAATTATTATGGGCTCTTAATTTTATTACCATATGGAGATCTAGCAAGCCGAGCGGCGTCAGTACACTGAATGGAAAAGACATAGCCGACGGCAACATCAAAATAAGAAATCGGCTATTTGAATCGGCTATCCCAAAGCCAAATCGGCTGTTTTCTAAAGCCGAATCGGCTACCCCAAAGCTGAATCGGCTATCTTCTATAGCTGAATCGGCTATTTTCTAAAGCTGAATCGGCTATCCCAAAGCTGAATCGGCTGTTAGCCTTGAAGATCGGAACACCGCTTCAAGTTTTCTCAAGGCATGGATGGTGTTCTCAACCACTGGTTAATTGTGTATGTGTGGTTTATCACTGTCCAGTCACGTGCAGCAGTCAAGGCAGAGTCCAAGTATTACATGTGCACGTCTGAAGTATACTAATCAAGAAAGTGAAGACACATATATCCATGTAAACATGGTCAAGATTTGCATGTTCGGTTATCAAGAGCACTTATGGGAGTATGATCAGTTAATATATTTGGCCACTCATATTTCGAAAATCTTACGTGCAAGGCCAAGGACTGCATATATTAACAAAGGAATATTTTATTTAGCCGATTATATGCGCAAAGATGACTGACATGTGTAATCGGCTCAGTATTCTCCGCCGAGATGTCGTAAAAGGGGCTGAGAAGAGGATTTGGCAAGTAATTCAGGACATATACACAAAGCCACATGGGTGTCAGTACACAGAATTGAGAAGATATAGCCGATAGCAGCATAAAAAAAAAAGGAATCGGCAATTTGTATCGGCTATTTAGCACACGTGCCTGTAAAAGCTGATGACATCTTTTACCAAAAGCAGAAACAAATATACACAAATTAGCTCGGGGGGCCAGTGCTAGCTCTTTTAGCTGACGCACCAAGCGATGACTCGACGAGGCCAGCTCGAAGATCTCCACGGTGACAACCAAGATCTACAGGTGCGACTTAGAAGTCACAAAAGGTATTAACCGGCTCACTAGATTTTTTAAGCTAATGGAAACGAGCAGTTGGCCAGCAAGAGCAAAGCAGAAGGGTTACATATATATACGTGGTCACCGGACTAACGAGATGGGTTATTAAGAAGTTGACTATTGAGCATGATCATGCACAAGCGGCCCATTAGCATATTTGGCCTTGTGTGTTCAGTTTTGATGTACAGAAGGAAATACTCTTGACATATTTGGGGAAAGCTAGAGGAGTTCACGAGAGGAGAATAGATCGGCTATTCTAACCCAAGTACCAATGATACAGGGTCCAGTAAAAGCCGATGAGATCACTTCTCTCATGTAAAGGCCGGGCAAATGAAGAAGATTATATTAGCAAGAAAGATACTGTTGTTTGGCCAAGTTACCCAAAGATAATACAAGGATTGATGGAGCTCGTACGTGAAAATAGTGGAAGCTTTCAGGAGTCCAAAGGGAGTACGTGGCTGGTAAGCAAGCCAAGCTTCACGCAGACTGGCTAAATCAAAAAATCGGCTATTTTTGCCGATGATGACTATGTGGGATATTCCCTTGTCTAGTCGATAGCCGATTACCATTTGCTATCTGAATCCGCTCAACATCTTGGGCTCTTGTGTCAGCTGTACGTCAAAGAGGCCCAAGTCTGTCATACACACGCCCGTGCGCCGCCTAGCTTATAGTCATCCTATACGGCACACTTGATGAACTTCGTCACCATGACACTGGGTCACCTCTGAACTAAGAGACTTTCTATCCAGAAGGCCTACGGAAATAGATTACTTCTTTACCTTCGCAAAGCATGAAAGAACGAAGCTACTATGGAGATTTAATATGCAATCCATAGGGCGTACGAAGATGAGGTATAGGAGTCATCATCAGAGGACGTTCAGGGTGAGTCGGCTGATTGGCATGGCTCTATCAGAAATCATCGACAAGGCCATCGACATAGAGAGTTCATCAGTTTCTCTTGGATATGTCGATTGCCACAAGCAGTAATCCTTTATGCAGTAATCAGTAGTCAATAATTCCTTGATTAGGCAGCTATGCATACAAGATGGAGCAGGCAAAAGCATTAAGCTGATGACTTCCTGGATCAGAAGGAAAGTTGGTGGGAATCTCCTATTGATATATATTGATAGATGGACTTGCTCGAGTTCAGTTAAAGGGGTTCATAAAGATTAAGCATGGTTCTGTCAAAACAACAGTTTTATGGAAATTCTTGTGATGTACAGACCTGACTTGATTGCCGACAAGAGCAAAACTCAAGGAATATACATGGAGTCATGAATATATATGATCAAGGGTGTTTTACGCGAGCATAACCACCTCCCATATTTGGGAAGTCTCAAGTGCAAGGCCAAACAAATCAAAAGGAGTATATTAGTGAGATGGATACTTTTATTATTTGGCCAAGAAATAAAAGAATCAGAGCGAAGGACAGGACAACTCGGAGTCCAGAGCCCAGCCATTAGATTCACGTATAGAGAACGTTCAAGGAGACTTGGTGGTTGCTTATCACAATAGCTGACGTCGAGGGAATCCTTAAGATAAAGGTGCCTAGTGTCTTTTTTTCTACACATCAATTACGCCGGGGGGCCTGAAACCATTGCTCAAAGCGTCCACACGCCGACGAACTCGTCTTTGTCTTCCACAGCTCTCATCAGTGACAGTTTTTTTCGCCATGATGATCTTCAGAGTTACCCTCAAGCTGCCAAATAGCACATTCATCCAGGTGTTCCAGATCCTTAGTTAACAAAGATAGAGCCAAAGGCAGATTAAGCAGAAAGCTAATAAAGTTTAATTATATCAGCTTCTGATAATTACAAGGATTGCTTTGCCGATAGAAGCAAAGAGTGATGAGTTTTAGTACCATGAGGAGAGTGATCATGAGAGGTTACATCAGGGGCACTGACTGAGTTGGTAACCTGACAGCCGATAAGTTTTGATCAGCTAAAATAAAATATATATACTATCAGCATGAGTCAGCAGGCCTCAATGTAAATCACGTTTATAAAAGCCAGGCATGTGTAGCTAAGTCCGTCGTCTTGTGGAAGGCAATTGATGCTGAAAATTGTGTTACGAGAATTGGCGTTTATAGGAGTAAGTGAGCGGCAAAGGAAATCCAGGTAAGGGTTGACTTGTGCATGCACCGAGAGATCTGGAAATGTGGACCATGGAAAAGAACAAAAGAAAGCCAGTCGGACATCAGGATCAAGTTGGCTTACGAGAGATATGTATGTGTGCATGACTAGCACCCATCAGATTGGTTACGTAGTACGCACGATCGGCAAATTGGTTCGGTTACGTACGCACGATCGACAAATTGGTTACGTGTGCATGCCGGTTTCTTTGGTTCTAAGAAGATATGGAGATTATTTCAGTAGGCAATCCGTGGTGTGTACAAAGGGTTCGATTGACCGGTTCCAAAGATTCAATTGCCTCTGATGAAGATATGCTACGTATGCAGACAGCCGATGTCATAGGTAGAAAGTGAATCGGCTATTTGAGAAGATTATCAAAAGATGCACGAGGCTGCAAGTATTGGCAAGATTGATCTGATCAATTCATCAAAAGCTAATGGTGGAGGAGACTCTTCAAGATCGGTGTCAGGCTCCTACATCGGCTATGCCTTGGGGGGGTCCAAACTCGCCATGAACACACATAGCACGGCTTCGAGCGATCCATCATGAAGACAAGATAAATGACTTCCTTCAGCTTCTTCATCTTCAACGACGGTTTGCGTAATTCTGTCCTCATTTTTCTAGCAGTTTTAAGCTTTAAATTAAAATGTCCATTTTATTGCTAAATTAAAATCTTGAGAATAATTCCACTCTGTATATGTGATATAAGTATTTTGGTTATCCATTGTTGAAATGATAATAGATGCTCTGTTTTATGTTTCACCTGTGTCTAGTTTATAAATTCGATTTCTTTAAGATTTGAGTTTAGTGGCTATAATATTTGTCTTAAAATCTTTTAAATCTGTGGGTTGCATAAAGTTCGAGCTTGGTCTAAGGGTAGTTGTAGAATAAGAATGGAAATAGAGTTTGCTATGACATTGTTCCGAGAGATACTTGACATCCGGAGAATTTTTATATAAAATTTAAATAAAATTATCATGTTGAGCTTTGTCAAACTGTTGTGACCACTAGTGTAGATTATAGTCATATGCTCAAGATCAGGATTCATTTAAACTAAATATCTTATAATTGTATTTCTTTTTTGATTAAAATTTATGAGGCTATCATACAAAAAATATATGTATAAAACAAAACAAAAGAAAAAATAATAATAATAAAGTTCGGAAATAAAAACGACGGACAAGTGTTCGCCAGAACCGAGCTAAAAGATGGCCAAAGGCCCAGTAGCCTCATAAGTTTTAAGATGATTAGAAGGAATACGTGTGCAAGAAAGTAATTTTGATCAAAGCTAATAAATTGTTGATCTAAGCATATGACTTGTATCTCCTTAAGGTCCGGTTTTTGAGTTTGCAAAATTATGTGATATCCTTTTTTCTTAAAAGCTGGGAAGAAAGACGGACACATGTCCGCCATATAAAAACAATGGGTGCTCCGATGCTCTCCTAAAAATATAATAAATAAAACTCCGGGAAGAAAGAGATCAAAGAACGAAAGATAAGCAGATTCTATAACTATTCTGTTTTGCAGTTGCCCAAAAAATTGGTGAGAATTATAAGCCCCATGGTTGAAGAGATAGAAGGACAGATAGAGTACCATTATATTCAAGTTCAAGAGAACTCTTAGTTATAAACCTGGTACTCTTGGAATATAATTGACATTGCAGCATCCCTTGATCAACAGTAAAATGGGGAACTATAATACTAATATGCATATGCTTTTGCTACTAACCTATTTCCACATGTATTGGAGGATTATTGTTTTGCAGAATTTACGTGCAAGGTTGTGGAAATAGGGAGAGAGCACATTGTTGTTGCTGATGGGTTTCTCGGCTCTTTGAAGAAGACCATTAGATCAAATAGTTCGAAGCATGAAGATTCATACTCCGAACTAGGGGGGCCTGTGTTGACACCAGAATTTGGCACGCAGCGGAGAGTCGGCTAGTATTATCTGTGCAAGTTGAAACGTAGCATGGTGCTGTGATATGAAGCCAAGTCACCTCCATTGCGGAGCAAAAAACATGGTCCAAGTTCATCACATCACTTGAGCATGTGCATGAGGATGTCCAGGACCTGTGTGTCAGTTATACATTAGCGGTGCTCATACACATATGGTCATTGCCTGATGAAGTCAGTTTGGAAGCAAGGCACCTTTGCAACGGGTATAGTCGATCAGCATATTTGACCGTGCATACTACTGGAGGTCTCTCTGATACGTGCTTCCAGGGTGGAAGGCAAGCCAGAGATGTATACACATATACATGTAACTTGCTGGTGTGTCACGTTCGGGCACATACAAGGAAAGGCAAACAAATATGTATCGTGATCGGCTAGGTGTTGTATGCTCAGCGAGATGACGTATACAATCGACTACGGAAGCTGTGTCAGCAAGAGAAGCAACTATGGATCAGATCGAGAAGGAAATTATATGCACTCGTGTTTGCATGGGATTTTAGAAGATATCATGTGAAAGCAAGAATACGTACCATATATGTGTACGTGCAGAAGGCCAACATGTCACGTTCGGATGTGTCTACGCAGCTTTACCAATCTAACCGAACCAGCAGCACGTCGGCCAAAGGAGCTTCATTAGCAAGGATCCCGGAAAGGAAATAAGGATCCGTATAGCTTATTTTTTTTAGATATTTCTTTTAAGTCAAGTTTTGTACGTTGGGTCTCCTAGGGTCATTAGGCCGGACTATAAATATGTACCGTTATTCATTGTAATAGAGGAGGGAACACGCACAACCTACATCAATACAACGGCGCCCGCGTCACCCTTCGAGTCCATCTAGTCATGTCGTCGAGTTTCTACGAGAGGAATCATCGATCCGTCGACCTCCGTAAGTCCCGGCAACCTTGTTATCATGTCTAGTATCGTGCGGCGGATTTAGATCTGATGTAAGTAGTCTCGTACGTTTAGCTTAGTATCATGCGGTGGATTTAAGCTAATGACGGGAAGTCTTTGTTTATGTCTTGTATCGTGCGGTGGATTAAGACACAAATAAAGATAGTATCGGCTCTATTAGATGTGGCAGTCTAGTAGATTCATTAAGTTATCATGTGTTTGTTATGTTAATTTATATACATGCAACACTCTTTTGCCCAATCTAGATTGATATGCTTCGGCTTTATCTGATAGATTCATTTGTTCTTAATGCTTTATGAGATAGATCATATAATTGTATAGCCGAATCAGATCAATCTAGGTTGTTACATGCTATGGGTTCAATGCATTGTTAGATTCGTTTTGATCCTGATGGGACTGGGTATCGTGCGGCAGATGTAGGTTTTATTAGGTTTAGATCGGTTTGCTTTTCTTGTTCCTGCTTCATGGACCCCAATTCGGCAATCTTGCCGAGTATGGTTATGCTTACACGAGTAATGAGTATTTATAGATCTGTTTGGATATATGCATGCTTTTAGCTTCTTATCACTAGATCGTATCATGCGGTGGATTAATCTAGTAGTAAGAAGTGATGTAGATTCGTAGCAAGCGGTATTATGCGGTGGATTAACTTGCTTGGGTTTATGCTTGACGGGTTTATGAAGGCTAGACGTGCGGCAGACTAGCCGAATTGGGCCTATGCATGCGTTGTTTAGATAGATTTATATTTACGAACTACCTGTTGATAATTTACCATGCTTGATGATATCTTTGGTCTAGATCACGTTCCTTCATAAATCATATACATGACCAATTGTTATTTATTCATGCATGCCTTCGTTATTTGTTTATTCGGCAAGTTACAGTTTACATGCTTACATCCTGATCTAGCCGAATGGCTTTATGAACATGCTTGGCAGACAGCTTCTATAGCTGTATGTTGTCGTAAGTGGCTTCAGGGCCGTAAATATGGAACTGTCTGGTCTCACCCGGCATGTTCCAGCTTTTGCTCTCACAGTTTATCCCTTGTTGGCTGTCAGGTCAAACCGACTGGCACGCTTCCGGATTCAGAAACGCACGGGCACCCGATTGAAGCCACGCTTTCCAGCTTGCTGTGTGATTGGCACAGAGGGTCACATTTTGTGTCAACACCTAGCCTTCAAAGCATAAGTTCTCCTAATTAATAATGATGCCTTAAAATAAAATAAAATGTGTGGTCGGCAAATACTTGATCTAAGGTCTAGGTAACTAGGATATGATATGTGATGATCTAAGCTGCTATTATCTTGTTCTAAACAACACTAGAGTTCCGAAGATTTCTAAATATGAATATGACTAATAATTGCATTGAGTTAAATTAAGCTTTGTGACCCTGTGAGATGTTATTGTACTTTTGAATCAAGATCACTTACACATTTCATCCATCTTCCGTATAAATGCTCATGATTATCTGTTGCTATCCTCTTAGAAGTTTGTTAGAAGCATGTGGCTATTTAAAAAAAATATCCGAGGAAATAAAAAGGGACAAGTGTCTGGAACCTCGAAAGAAAAAAAATGGGCATGTGCTCGATAGTAGAATTAGTCTGATAGCCATATGTCTCTGATAAACAGAAGAGAGTGATATAATTAAAAGAGCATCCGACCCCATTTTCCATACACATGCACTTCTTGATTCAATTGTTGATTAACTTTCTCTTTTGATCCATTATTTAATTTGACAATACATGTATTAAAGCTTTTGAAAATTAATTAAAACTCCGAGATAAAGGTGAAGTGAAAGAGCTGGAAACATAATGCTTGATTTGATCATTCAATCTTTCAATTACTCAAGATCTAAGGAAAAAGTAATAAGCCCCATGAAGAATAACATGATATATTTTGGAGAATTTTTGTTTAATAGCAGGTATACTTGTTGGAAGTGAAGATATTGCAGCAACTCTTGATCCGTTGTTAAGTTTTGGTTTTGGTAAGGGACTAGCAAAGGGTAAGTTTGGGGGAACTTGTTGATGGTCCTTACAATCAATATTATACCATCAACTAATGCATAGAATGATATGCAATAAACCATAAAGCATAGTTGTAGGGTTTGATTCTAACAAGTTCCATGAGTTGTGTTGTTCTCACTTGTTTTGCAGGATTATCAATATTTCACCATACAAAAGTATCTCAAGTGATGAAACAGAGCACACCATTGCGAAGAGCTCGTTGAGACGATTAAAACGGACATATGGTTTACTACATTTGGAGTCTCGACGAGAGAGTTCTTGCTGGATACGACTTGGAAGCTTCTAGAACAACCTAGAGTGATCACCAAGCAACATAATTCAGGGGCTAAACTGACAGATCCAATAGCTTTGGTTAATCACTGTTTTGCAGGGAGTTTTCCAACAGATGGAAAGAGGTAGAATCCTATTCCAACATGATGAATCGCGCAAACTGAAGGACCGAGAGTGCAATCAGAAAGCGACCAGAGGGGGGGTGAATGGGAGCTTCAAAATTTCTTTTCAGAAACTTGTCGCCACTGTCCCAAGAATCAACCCCAAGAGCAAACCTAGAGCTTGCAAATGTCCACGACCCTAGATGTAGGGTGGATGCTTCCAAGAAGCACAGCGAGACACAATACAACTCTAGAAAACCAACGCAAAAGCCGGAAATCAAAACCGACAACGGACGTACGAACTGCGGACGAAACTGCGTAGAACAGCACTGACCGGACTCTGCCTGCGTCCGGTCAGGCACCACCGCATGCGTCCGGTCAACACAAAACAGATTTGGGAGCTCTCTGTTTATGACCGGACTCACTGTCACCGAGCGTCCTGTCACTACCTCAGCGTCCGGTCAGTTTAGACAAAATGAGGAACAGTTGCAAGAGCGAGTCCGATCACTCAGCAGAGGGAGCGTCCGATTAGACTCAGAAAATCTTCGGGTGACATTCAACCACCGGACGCATGGAGTCAGCGTCCGGTCAGTTCGGTGCCAGCGTCCGGTCACCCCGAAAAACTGTTGTTCGTCCACCGATTCAACTTGATCTCACCCAAAACAAATCCTCTAGGGATCAAACTTGGTGAGAGGAGTCACAAGGAGGATAGTGAGCTACTCCTAGGAGATCATGGCTCGAACCTATCTCCAAATCGATGAATCAAAGAAGTTCGAGGGAAGAGAGACAAAAACCGACCCGCAACGAAAATCGATCGATCTACTAGCTCATGAGGTTAGAGATGAATTCCTTCGGTGGAAAGAAGTGCCTCACGATCTAGAACAACTTGGTTCAAACAGATTTGCAAAAGACGCACCGAGAAGAGAGATCGATCAACGGGGAAAACATGGAGAAAAGCAACCCGCGAAGAACAAGAACAAAACGCGAATCACAACCACGAATTTGCAACTGTGTGGCTACCACACGCTACAACAGTGAGATTACGGTCTCACTTCCTCAAAATCTCACGGACACAGAGGTATGATTGTCTTCTCTGTGGATCTCAGTTCGCTACAGCAGAGAATAGGGAGAGCAGGAAACCCTAGAAGCAAAAGAGCAAATGACTGAGATACAATGGGAGGTGGGTGTCTCCCTCTACTTATCCTAATTCTAATTCTCACTCTACCCCTAACTAATTACAGAGCGAACCAGCCAAACCCTAAGGCTATCTTGGACCAACTCGAAGATAGTGGTGATCCGACGGCCAGGCCCACACAACTGGTAGCGTTGCCTCAACGCAACCTCACCGATTGCCGCCACGTGCCGCCACCGCTCTGCTTGTCCTTTTCCTGGACTTCACCCCCGGTTTTGTGGCCCAAACCGGGAAACCAGCCTTCACGACCAACCCCTGGTTTTGAGGCCCAAACCGGGAAACCAACCATCCATTGCTTGAGTTTTGTGGCCCAAACTCAGAAACCCGCAGCGCCCAGGTTTTGAGGCCCAAACTTGGAAACCGTCCTCAGCCCGAGTTTTGTGGCCCAAACTCGGAAACCATCAGCGCCCAGGTTTTGAGGCCCAAACCTGGAAACCATCCACTCGGTGGTTTTTCTATGGCTCAACCACCAAACCGAGCCGTAGAGGGGATGCACCGCCCGTGCACCCCGTCCACCGACACGTGTCCCCAGGTCCTCGACCCAGGCAACACCGTGCCCGCAAGTCTTCGCTCGTCGCTGTCCCAGGCTATCAGCCACCACAGCTGATCCTTAGGCCATCGGTCCCTCAGTCCAAGCCTCACATCCGCCCTTCGCCACTCTCGGTCCATCGGCATGGCACGTCTCTACTTGACCTTCACCTTGCCTTTGATCACTGTATCCGTGCTCGACACCTGCACAACACAAGCCAAAGAACATGCGCATTATCCCAGTTGACAATCACTCATCACTCAGAGACTCCGCATACACCCATGTATCCGCAATCTCCCCCTTGATGAGTGCATTGTGAACTACCAACACAAATCATAATGGAATAGAGGAAGGAAGGAAGAAAGAGAGAGAACTCAACCAAATGACCCAAAAGCAGAACAAAGCCGAAGAAGGTCAATTGGAAAGAGCAATAGAACTTGGTCCCCAAAGACATGGGCAACGGCTCGACGCAACCAAGCGAAGCAAAGCTAGCCCTCAAGAAGAGGTAGAACAGGCTCAACACCACTAGCGAGAAAGCTCAACACCAATCGAAATATCAATTGAAATTCAAGCAAAATAGAGCTAGCCCTCAAGAAGAGGCAAAACGGGCTCAACACCGCTAGCGAGAAAGCTCGATACCAGCTGAAGCCAATCTAAAGAGCACAAAGGCAAAAGCGCTAGTCCCTCAAGAAAGAGGCAAAGGCCAACACAACTAGCTACCAAAAATGCTTTGAACCAATTAGAGACTTCAAAAAAGCTCTGAATAAATTGGAAAATCCAAAATGCGAAAAATCCGAGCCAGCTCAAACTCCCCCTCCAATAGTGCACACAACCAGGAAATCTCCCCGTAGTTGATCTAATTTCTCCCCCTTAGTTCAACTCGGAAAGCACATGATTTGCAATATTTTCTCCCCCTTAGTTGAAAATGCACTATCAAGTATCTCCCCTCCAAATGCATATGAGTCAAAATGCAAGTTAGCAGCTTCAGGACTATAGTCGATAGAATATGAAGATGCTAGATAGAGTGCTGATCCGATGACTCATAAAATGCACAGAATGCTAGCAAAGGCTCAAACTGATCACTAAATACGAAATCTGAACATTTAAGCAAAAACAGCAGTTTTCAGCCAAAAAGGTATTCACCATCAAAATAGCACTAAGCATGTATAGACAGGAAGTCAAACAAGTGCTAAACATGTATACAAGGTGAACTACCCCTAGCAAGGTTCAATCATCATGCTATAGAATGAAACATAGACTTGTGTATCCAAATTTTATCGGAGTTGCAGCGGTGAAAAATTACACAAGTTCAAATTTCAGCATGTGATTGCGAGAGGTTGAAAGCTTGTCATTGCCTAACTTTTCAACTGTGCGAAGCCTATGCAGAAGCAATCAGAAGCTTAAAGCAACAGTTTCGGTCATACACTACACAGCTCAAGTTTAACTCAAAGTAAAATGAGAAACAGTCTCGAAACTGTGATGTGCTGACAAGCAATCCCATCTCGATCTTTCCAATTCATTTAACTTGGTTCAAAATTAAAGCAGAATATGAACATACCAAGCAAGTGAATGACTCAACACAAGAGACATAGCAACCTAGCATATATGAGAAGCACAAGTGATTTCAACACATTCCACACATGCTAGTTGCATATCTCAATGGTGAACATTTTCAAGTTTTATGTTCATTCACCATTCACATGCTTGGCCTCACCCATATCGAATTTCTTCAGGATATCCTTGGTATACTTACCCTGGTGCACAAACATTCCCTCTCGAGATTGCTTGATTTGCAATCTGAGGAAAAACGTCAACTCGCCCATCATGCTCATCTCAAACTCCCTGCTCATAGTATCTACAAACTTGGCAACCAAAGCGTGAGAAGAACCACCAAAAATAATATCATCCCAAAGCAACATACTCAGCCTCCGTGGTAGACTGGGCGACACTAGACTGCTTGCGAGAAGACCACGAAACAAGAGAAGAACCAATAAACTGGCAAGTCCCAGAAGTGGACTTGCGCTCAATACGGCAACCAGCAAAATCGGCATCCGAATAACCGCAAAGGGAGAGGGTGGAGGAAGCAGAATACCAAATCCCAAACTCAGGTGTGAAACGAAGGTACCTGAAAATCCGCTTCGCCGCCTGACGGTGAGAGGTGCGCGGCGACGCCTGAAAGCGCGCGCACAGACACACCGCGAACTGGATGTCCGGGCGTGTCGCCGTCGGGTAGAGGAGCGACCCGATCATGCTTCGGTACTCCTTCTGGTCCACTGCTTCTCCATCCACATCCGCATCCAGGGCAGTTGTCGTCGACATGGGTGTTGGAAGAGGCTTGGCCTCACCCATATCGAACTGCTTCAGCAAGTCCTTGGTGTACTTGCCCTGGTGCACGAACGTCCCCTCTCGGGATTGCTTAATTTGCAACCCGAGAAAGAATGTCAGCTCGCCCATCATGCTCATCTCGAACTCCCTGCTCATAGTATCTGCAAACTTGGCAACTAAAGTGTGAGAAGAACCACCGAAAATGATATCATCCACGTAAATCTGGACCAAGAGAGTGTCTTTGCCTTGCTTGAGGAGAAAGAGCGTTTTATCCACACATCCCATTTTAAAATCCTTAGCAAGCAAAAAGGTTTTCAACCTATCATACCAGGCTCTAGAGGCTTGTTTCAAACCATACAAAGCTTTGTGGAGTTTAAAAACATGGTTTGGAAACTTGGGATTTTCGAAACCGGGGGGTTGTTTCACATACACCTCCTCTTCTATGTAGCCGTTTAAGAAGGCACTCTTGCCATCCATTTGAAAAAGTTTAAACCCTTTGGATGTAGCAAAAGCCAAGAGTATCCTAATCGCCTCCAAACGAGCTACAGGAGCAAAAGTCTCCTCATAGTCTATCCCCTCCTTCTGACTATACCCCTGGGTGACAAGTCTGGCCTTGTTTCTCACAACATGGCCATCCTCTCCTTGTTTGTTTTTGAAAACCCATTTTGTCCCAATAGGGTGACACCCAGTTGGAAGAGGAACCAGAACCCAAACTCGATTTCTCTCAAAGTTTTCAAGCTCCTCATGCATGGCATTGACCCAATCAGGATCAGATAAAGTGTGTCCAACATCTTGGGGGTCAAAAACAGCAACAAATGCAGAATGAGCAAAGTGAGAGATTTGTTGTGATCTTGACCAAGTGACATGTTCACTGATGCTGCCAATCATCTGTTGAGGCGGGTGTTGCCGCTCAACAGTAGCTGGTACCTCCTCGGGTACAAAAGGTACCGCTCGAGGTGGCGGATCCCATGGCCCCAAGTAGTCGAAGAAGAAGGGTCACGGCCGTGAGTGGTAGTAGAGGCCGCTCTTTGCAGCACAGCAGGTGGAGGTGGTGCTGGGTCATCCATCCCTTCAGCACCCTCGTCCTCATCATCAAAAAGAGGCTCACCAACCTCATGATCACCAGCACGCTCAAAACGAGAAGAAGGACAAACCATGGTCTCGTCTAAGGTGACATCGGATGTCTCCATGACTCGGTTAGTATCAAGGTTAAGTACACGATAAGCACGAGTGTGAGTGCCATAAGCCAAAAATACACCGTCAGAAGAATGAGACTCAAACTTGTCCAAGTTGCCTTTCTTGAGTATAAAACAGTGGCAACCGAAAACTCGAAAATAACTCACATTGGGCTGTTTTCCAAAACGCAACTCATAAGAGGTCTTTTTCAAGAAAGCTCGAAGAAAAATGCGATTGGAAATGTAGCATGCAGTACTCATAGCCTCGGCCCAATATCGCCTAGGAGTCTTATGCTCATCGAGCATCGTCCTGGCCATCTCTACAAGGGTCCGATTCTTCCTCTCTACCACACCATTCTGTGGCGGTGTGTAGGGGAAGAAAACTGATGCTCTAAACCCAAAGAGTTACAAAACTTCTCAAAATCCGAGTTTTTGAACTCGAAACCATTATCACTATGGATAGCTCGCATTGAGTTCAAAGGGAACTCATTCTAAAGACGCAAAATCAGATTGCGAGCAAAAGAGAAAGTCTTAGTCTTCTCAGTCAAAAAGAAGACCCACGAATATCTCCAAAAAATTGTCAACAACAACAAGCACATACCACTTCCCTCCAACCGAGCTCACCCGAGCCGGACCAACAAGGTCCATGTGCAAAAGCTCTCCAGGGCGCTTAGTCATGACCTGAGTCACTGGATGGTCGGGAGCGGCAACCATCTTCCCATGTCTACAAGAATGGCAAACAAGATCCTTCTCCATGCACAACTTGGGCAATCCTCGGATTAGGCCAAGTGAACTAAGCCTTGCAAGCAAGTCGAAGCTCAAATGTCCTAGTCTCCTATGCCACTTCCAAAGATCAGAGGAGAAAGGTCCAGCCAAAAGACAACGAGAAACTCTAAACGACTCCGAGAAATTCGCACGAAAGACTTTCCCAAAGGGTGAAATCAAACAAACAAGATTGCCCTGAGGATCCAAAATACGACTGAGATTCGGCTTAAAACGAATCTCATAGTCATCATCGAAAAGTTGCGAAACAGAAAGAAGGTTAAAATGCAAGTTAGAAACAAGAGCAACATCGCGCAACACAAAGTGCCCATTAACTCGCACCGACCCACGAGACAACACTCTACCTTCGCTATTGTTGCCGAAGGTGATAAACAACTTTCCGGCGACCGGACTAAGACTGGAGAACCACTTGGCGTTTCTGGTCATGTGCCTCGAACAACCGGAATCCACCAACCAAACGTTCTCCAATTGTTTTACCTACATCAATAAAAAGACATAAGGTGAGCATACGGTCCAACACTGGGGTTAGTGAAGTAGGAAGAATACCAGTGTTGGGTCGGCTGCTCAAAAGAACGGTTAGTAGAAAAACCATTCCTACCACGCCTACGGGAAGAGCGATCACCACGTAGAGGAAAACGTGGTCCACTAAGGAAGTGAAGGACCGAGAAGCAACCAGAAAGCGACCAGAGGGGGGGTGAATGGGAGCTTCAAATTTTCCTTCCGGAAACTAGTAGCCACTGTCTCAAGAATCAACCCCTAAATCAAACCCTAGAGCTTGCTAATGTCCATGACCCTAGACGTAGGGTGGATGCTTCCTAGAAGCACAGCGGGACACTACACAACTCTAGAAAGCCAACGCAAAAGACGGAAACCAAATCCGACAACGAACGAACAAGCTGCGAACGAAAACGCGCTGAAACAGTACTGACCGGACTGTGCCTGCGTCCGGTCACTGAGCACCGGACGCGTCCGGTCAAGCCAAGTCCGATTTTGGACCTCTCTGTGTTGGACCGGACGCACTGTGTGCCAGCGTCCGATCGATCACTAAGCGTCCGGTCAAACGAGACAAAATAGATGAACAGAAACCTCGGTGCGTCCGGTCACTATATTGACAGAGCGTCCGGTCACACGAATGAACCAGCGTCCGGTCAGTTGAAACAGAGATGCGTTCAACGCATTCAACGACCGGACTCTGTCCGAGCGTCTGGTCGAGTGCGTCCGGTCATTACAAAAACCGAACACAGCAAACCTTCAACCACCGGACGCTAGGGCAGTGGAAAAATGCGATTGGAAATGTAGCATGCAGTGCTCATAGCTTCGGTCCAATATCGCCTAGGAGTCCTATGCTCATCGAGCATCGTCCTGGCCATCTCAACAAGGGTCCGATTTTTCCTCTCTACAACACCATTCTGAGGGGGTTTGTAGGGGGAAGAAAACTGATGCTCTAAACCTAAGGAGTTACAAAACTTCTCAAAATCCGAATTCTTGAATTCGGAACCATTATCACTCCGAATTGCTCGCATCGAGTTCAAAGGGAACTCGTTCTGAAGACGCAAAATTAGATTGCGAGCAAAGGAGAAAGTCTCGGTCTTCTCAGCTAAAAAGAAGACCCACGAATATCTCGAAAAGTCATCAACAACAACAAGCACATACCACTTCCCCCCAACCGAGCTCACCCGAGCCGGACCAACAAGGTCCATGTGCAAAAGCTCTCCAGGGCGCTTGGTCATGACCTGAGTCACTGGATGGTGGGGAGCGGCAACCATCTTCCCGTGTCTACAAGAGTGGCAAACAAGATCCTTCTCCATATGCAACTTGGGCAATCCTCGGATTAGGCCAAGTGAACTAAGCCTTGCAAGCAAGTCGAAGCTCAAATGTCCAAGTCTCCTATGCCACTTCCAAAGATCAGAGGAGGAAGGTCCAGCCACAAGACAACGAGAAGTGCCAAAAGACTCCGAGAAATTCGCACGAAAGACTTTTCCAAAGGGCGAAATCAAACACACAAGATTGCCCTGAGGATCCAAAATACGACTGAGATTCGGTTTAAAACGAATCTCATAGTCGTCGTCAAAAAGTTGCAAAACAGAAAGAAGGTTAAAATGCAAGTTAGAAACAAGAGCAACATCGCGCAACACAAAATGCTCATTAACTTGCACCGACCCGCGAGACAATACCTTACCTTTGCTATTGTCGCCGAAGGTTATGTACTCCTTTCCGGCAACAGGGCTAAGGATGGAGAACCACTTGGCGTTTCCGGTCATGTGCCTCGAGCAACCGGAATCCACCAACCAAATGTCCTCCAACCGTTTTACCTATATCAATAAAAAGACATAGGGTGAGCATACGGTCCAACACTGGGGTTAGTGAAGTAGGAAGAATAACAGTGTTGGGCCGGCTGCTCAAAAGAATGGTTAGCAGAAAAACCATTCCTAGCACGTCTACGAGAGGAGCGATCACCACGTAGAGGAAAACATGGTCCGCTAATGGAGGAGCGTCCATCGCGATACTCAAAACGCGGTGGGGGAAAACGCTCAACTACAAAGCCTCCACCACGGGGTCCATAGCCTATAACTGCAGGCTCCCGTCGGGCACGCTCTCTACGAGGCCTAGGCCTAGCAACTTGAGGCACTGCGCCTCTAGGCCTAGCATCTCTCCTCGGAGCTCTCTGCTGCCTAGGCCTGGAAACTTGATGTTCTGGACCTCTGAGCCTAGCTGCTCTCCTCGGAGCACTCCTCTGAACATTCGGCACATGTACATCATGGAAAGGATGGTACATGTCCGTGTTGTTCATCTCCCTAGCACGACGCGCCTCTCTCTTGCGCCGAAAGCAGAACTCGCTCAAGTGTCCATCTCTCCCACAGAAATCACAATGGTACCTCACCGCACGCAAAGGGGGTTGTTGGTACTCATGGCTGTGGGTGTGGATCACTTTGCCCTTCTGTGGCAACTCCTCATGGATAGGTGGCATTGTATCCAGCTTATTCTTTAGGTGGTTAGGTTTGGGATGCCACACTTGGTTCTTGGGTGCAGCTCTCGGAGGTTCCTCAACCACCCCATCCTTGGTGTTAGGTTTGAGAGGCTCTTTGGGTGGAAGCTTGGCAAGTTTGGGAGTAGTGGTGGAGTTGGGCTTCTCACTAGGATTCAGACCACTCGACTCTCCAATCTTCCCAAAAGCAGAAAGATCAACACCCTGAGCAAGACCTACACCAGGATTACCAGCAGCTCGCTTAAATTGGGAGATTATCATCCCGAGCTGCGGCTCACTACAGGAGACCCATGACAAGATGGTCCAAAGGTATGTGTTTTCTTCCTCGGTTTGCATCTTGCCATGCTTTACATTGGCAATCTCCATCTCCAAACCCTCGCACAAAGCGCACCTAGCCACACCAGTGCTACCCGAGCTGGCCTCCTCAAGAGACACAATCTTGGCATTCTTCTCTGCCAACTCGGATTGCAAGACAGGACAAGTCTTGCACGCACCCAACAGCGAAGGTCTAGCCTTTAGCTCATCTACCTCTCTACCAACGCAACATACTTACCTCTCAAAGTGAGAAGGTCAGTCATGTGCGTGGTGCACATCTCACACTCAACCTCCTCTGATATGACCACGGCGGACTTGGCAAACTCAAGCTCTCTCACCGTGTCCTCCCACTTCTGCCTAAACTCCTTGCGCTCTCTAGTGGCACACCTAAGCAACTTGTCCTGACTAAGGAGCGCGACAGTAAGCTTCTCGACCTCAGCAGAAAGCTCATCGTGGGTGAGGGATACCTGAGAGGTGTCGTCGTCGTCGTCATCCCGAGGGGAGTGCTCCAGCTTGCCGTCGACTTCATCACCAAGCGCCATGGTGCAGAAGCCATCGTCGTCGGCGAAGAAGCGGAGACCGTTCAGCTTGTCCTCGATCTTCTTCTTCTTCTCGGACTCGTCATCGCTCGAGCAAGCGGAGTCGTCATCCGAGCCATCGACGTCGCTGAGCGTGGCGAAGAACGCACGCTGCTCAGCCTGGGCCTTCTCCAAGTAATTCTTCTTGATGTACTCCTTGTCGAAGCCGCCCCTCCGCTTGTGCCTCGCGGGGACGTACTTCTCCTTGCGCTTGCCGGATTCGTACTTGTGCCCATGATCACCCTTCCCAGATGTGTTCTTCTTCTTGGGACAGTTGGCGATGAAGTGGTCGGGGTCGCCGCACTCATAGCATCCTGAGCGTCCTCCACCGCGGCGACGGTTCATGCAGTTGTTGTGAAACCACGAGAACCGGTTGGCGAGCATTGCCAACTCGTCATCCCCCAACGACTCAAGCTGGTCCTCTGTGACAGAAAAGAGTGAAGAAAGTGCAAAGCCAGCAGAGGGGTTAGCAGAAGAGCCAGAAACCAAAGCCATAGTCAGTCCAGAAGGATTCGCATAAGAAGCCCTCGACATGGCGTCAATCTCACTAGACTTGAGCTTACTAAAGAGCTCATCGCAAGTGAGGGTCTCATAGTTAGACGATTCGATGATCGCCTGGACCTTTGAGTCCCACACCGACCGATCAAGAGTGTGCAAAAGCTTCAAAGCCCTCTCATGATCGTCAAAAGGCAACAGCTCCTTGTTCGCTCCCATCTTGTTGAAAATGACCTGAAAGCGAGCGAATAAACTCTCTATGCTCTCACCAGGCATGTGTCGAAAGTTCACATACTCCCGCTTGTGCGACTCGTAGAGACGGGATTTGACTTGAGAGGTGCCCTCATGAAAGCGCATGAGGGTGTCCCAAATCTCCCGAGCCGTGGGGAGGTGAGAAACGCGATCAAACTCCGACATGCTCAAACAGGAGAACAAAGCGTTACGCGCCCGGCTATTGGCCTCGTGCTCATCTATCTGAAGCTGAGAGACACGAGCAGCCAGGACAACGTAATCGGCCCTGTTGCAAATCTCCCAAACAGAGGAGCCCATGCTCTGGAGATAGGCCGACATGAGTATCTTCCAATATGCATAGTTCGTCCCATCAAAGAACGGCGGTTTGCCCACGCCGCGATCCATGTCGCCTTCTGTGGATCTGGAACCGACTAAGGTGGAAGATCCTTAACCCGCTCTGATACCAATTGAAGGACCGAGAAGCAACCAGAAAGCGACCAGAGGGGGGGTGAATGGGAGCTTCAAATTTTCCTTCCGGAAACTAGTAGCCACTGTCTCAAGAATCAACCTCTAAAGGAAACCCTAGAGCTTGCTAATGTCCACGACCCTAGACGTAGGGTGGATGCTTCCTAGAAGCACAGCGGGACACTACACAACTCTAGAAAGCCAACGCAAAAGACGGAAACCAAATCCGACAACGAACGAACAAGCTGCGAACGAAAACGCGCTGAAACAGTACTGACCGGACTGTGCCTGCGTCCGGTCACTGAGCACCGGACGCGTCCGGTCAAGCCAAGTCCGATTTTGGACCTCTCTGTGTTGGACCGGACGCACTGTGTGCCAGCGTCCGATCGATCACTAAGCGTCCGGTCAAACGAGACAAAATAGATGAACAGAAACCTCGGTGCGTCCGGTCACTGTATTGACAGAGCGTCCGGTCACACGAATGAACCAGCGTCCGGTCAGTTGAAACAGAGATGCGTTCAACGCATTCAACGACCGGACTCTGTCTGAGCGTCTGGTCGAGTGCGTCCGGTCAATACAAAAACCGAACACAGCAAACCTTCAACCACCGGACGCACTGCCCTAGCGTCCGGTCGGCCCGAGTCAGCGTCCGGTCACCCCGAAACTGAGCAGTTCGTCCACCGATTTGCCTCGATCTCACCCAACACAAATCCTCTAGGGATCAAACTTGGTGAGATGAGTCACAAAGAGGATAGTGAGCTATCTCTAGGAGATCATGGCTCGAACCTATCTCCAAATCGGTGAATCGAAGAATTTCGGGGGAAGGGAGAAAACTTGACCCGAAACGAAAATCGATCGATCTCCTAGACCGTGAGGTTAGAGGAGAATTCCTTCGGTGGAAAGAAGTGCCTCACGATCTAGAACAACTTGGTTCAAACGGTTTTGCAAAAGATGAACCGAGCAAAGAGATCAAGCGACGGGAAGAACGTGGAGAAAAAGGATTCCGCGAAGAACACGAACAAAACGCGAATCACACCCACGAATCTGCAACCGTAGCGCAAACACACGCTACGACAAGGAGGTTACGGCCTCCTTTCCTCAAGATCAACAGTACACAGAGGTGAGTCTCTCTGCGGATCTCAGCTAGCTATAGCAGGGGTTGGGAGAGCAGGAAACCCTAAGTGCGAAAGAGCAAATAACTGAGATAAGGGGAGGAGGGTGTCTCCCCGACTACTTATCCTAATTCTAGCCTAAGTACAATTCCTACTCTACCCCTCTCTATTCTAATTACAGAGCGAACCAGCTAAACCCTAGGGTTATTCTGGACCAACTCGGTGGTAGGTGTATCCGACGGCCATGCCCGCTCGACTCGAAGCGTTGCCTCGACGCAACCTCCAGATCGCCGCCACGTGCCGCCCTCGCTCTGCACCCCCAGTTTTGTGGCCCAAACCGGGAAACCAGCCTTTCCAGCCAACCCCCGGTTTTGAGGCCCAAACCGGGAAACCAGCCCACCAGCATCTGAGTTTTGAGGCCAAACTCAGCAAACCCTCAGCGCCCAGGTTTTGAGGCCCAAACCTGGAAACCGTCCTCAACCCGAGTTTTGTGGCCAAACTCGGAAACCCTCAGCCCGAGTTTTGTGGCCAAACACGGAAACCGTCCATCCGATGGTTTTTCCCGGGCTCTACCACCAAACCAACATCGTAGATGGGATGCACCTCCCGTGCACCCCGTCCACCGACACATGTCCCCGAGTCGATGACTCAGGCAACACATGACCGCACTTCTTCACTTGTCGTCGTCACAGGCTGCCAGCCACCACAGCTGATCCTCGGGCCTCTGGTCCCTCAGTCCAAGCCTCACGTCCGCCCTTCACCGCTCAGTACCTCGGCATGGCACGTCCGCCGCACGGCACGCCCATCCTTCACCGCACTCGGTCCATCGGCACAACACGTCTCAACTTGACCTTCACCTGCCTTCAATCACTGCATCCGGGCTCGACACCTGCACAACACAAGCCAAAGAACATGCGCATCATCCCAGTTGACAATCACTCATCACTCAGAGACCCGGCATACACCCATGTATCCACAGGAAGGAGCGTCCATCGCGATACTAAGAACGCGATGGGGGAACACGCTCAACTACAAAGCCACCGCCACGGGGTCCATAGCCCAACACTGCAGGCTCCCACCGGGCACGTTCTCTTCGCGGCCTAGGCCTAGGAACTTGAGGTTTTGGACCTCTAGGCCTAGCAGCACGCCTCTGAACATTCGGCACATGTACATCATGGAAAGGATGGTACATGTCCGTGTTGTTCATCTCCATTGCACGGCGCGCCTCTCTCTTGCGCCGAAAGCAAAACTCACTCAAGTGTCCATCTCTCCCATAGTGCTCACAATGGTACCTCACCGCTCTCATAGGGGGTTGTTGGTACTCACGGTAGTGGGTATGGATCACTTTGCCCTTCTGTGGCATAAGCTCCTCTTGGATGGGTGGCATGGTGTCCAGCTTGTTCTTGAGGTGGTTTGGTTTTGGAGCCCATGATTGTTTCTTGGGTGGAGCCCTCGGAGGTTCAACGAACACACCATCGTTGGTGTTAGGCTTTAGAGGCCTTTTGGGTGGAATCTTGGTAAGCTTGAGAGTAGTGGTGGAGTTGGGCTTTTCACATGGGTTCAGACCACTCGACTCTCCAATCTTGCCAAAAGATGAAGCACACTCAACACCCTGAGCAAAGCCTACACCTGGACCTCAAGCAACACGCTTGAATTGGGAGATCATCATTCTCAGCTGTGGCTCACCACTAGACACCCATGACAAGATGGTCCAAAGGTATGTGTTTTCCTCCTCGGTTTGCATCTTGTCATGCTTCACATTTTCTATCTCCATCTCCAAACCTTCACACAAAGCGCATCTAGACACGCAAGTGCTACCTGAGCTGGCCTTCTCAAGAGACACAATCTTGGCATTCTTCTCTGCCAACTCGGATTGCAAGCCTGCACAGGACTTGCACACACCCAACAGCGAGGATCTAGATTTAAGCTCATCCACCTCTCCTACCAATACAGCATACTTACTTCTCAAAGTGAGAAGGTCAGTCATGTGTGTGGAGCACATCTCACACTCCTCCTCATCTGTGACAACAACGGTGGACTTGACAGATTCAAGTTCCTTCACCGTATTCACCCACTTCTGCCTAAACTCCTTCCTCTCTCTAGCAACGCGCCTAAGCAGCTTGTCTTGACTAAGGAGAGCGGCAGTAAGTTTCTCGACCTTAGCAGAAAGCTCATCGAGGGTCTGAGATACCTGGGAGGTGTCGTCGTTGTCGTCGTTGTTCCGAGGGATGTCCTCCAGCTCGCCGTCAACCTCCTTGCCGAGGGCCATGGTGCAGAAGCCCTCGTTGTTGGCGAAGAAGCAGAGGCCATTCAGCTTGTCCTCGATCCTCTTCTTCTTCTCGGACTCGTCATCGCTTGAGGAAGCAGAGTCGTCATCCGAGTCGTTGACGTCGCTCAGCGTGGCGAAGAAAGCATGCTGCTCAGCCCGAGCCTTCTCCAAGTACTTCGTCTTGATGTACTCCTTGTTGAAGCCACCCTTCCGCTTGTGCTTCGCGGGGATGTACTTCTCCTTGCGCTTGCCGGAGTCATACTTGTGCCCATGATCCGCCTTGACGAAGGTCTACTTGTTCTTCTTCGGGAATTGGCGATGAAGTGGTTGGGGTCGCCGCACTCGAAACATCCCGAGCGTCCTCCTCCGCGGTGACGGTTCATGCGGTTGTTGTGGAACCGCAAGAACCGGTTGGCGAGCAAAGCCAACTCGTCATCCCCCATGAACTCCAGCTGCTCCTCTATGACAGAAAGAAGAGAAGAGAGTGCAAATCCTCCAGAGGGGTTAGCAGAAGAGCCAGAAAGCAAAGCCATCGACGGGCCAGAAGGATTTTCATAAGAAGCCCTCGCCATGGCATCAATCTTACTGGACATGAGCTTACTAAAGAGCTCGTCGCATGTGAGGGTCTCATAGTTAGGTGATTCGATGATCGCCTGAACCTTTGAGTCCCACACCGATCGATCGAGAGTGTGCAAAAGCTTCAAAGTTCTCTCATGATCGTCGAAAGGCAACAGCTCCTTGTTAGCCCTCATTCTGTTGACAATCACCTGAAAGCGAGCGAATAAACTCTCTATGCTCTCGCCAGGCATGTGTCGAAAGTTCTTGTACTCTCGCTTGTGCGACTCGTAGAGACGGGTTTTGACTTGAGTGGTTCCCTCATGGAAACGCATGAGGGTAGCCCAAATCTCCCGAGCCGTAGCGAGGTGAGAAACGCGGTCAAACTCTGTCATGCTCAAACATGAGAAAAGAGCATTACGGGCTCGGCTATTGGCATCATGCTCATCGATCTGATGCTGAGTCACATGAGCAGCCAAGACCACGTAATCAGCAGAGTTGCAAATATCCCAGATGGAAGCACAAATACTTTGCAGATAGGCCGACATGCGTATCTTCCAATACGCATAGTTCATCCCATCGAAGAACGGCGGTTTGCCCATGCCGCGATCCATGTCGCCTTCTGTGGATCTGGAACCGGCTAAGGTGGAAGGTCCTTAACCCGCTCCGATACCAATTGAAGGACCGAGAGTGCAATCAGAAAGCAACCAAAGGGGGGTGAATGAGAGCTTCAAAATTTCTTTTCAGAAACTTGTCGCCATTGTCCCAAGAATCAACCCCAAGAGCAAACCTAGAGCTTGCAAATGTCCACGACCCTAGATGTAGGGTGGATGCTTCCAAGAAGCACAGTGAGACACAATACAACTCTAGAAACCCAACGCAAAAGCCGGAAATCAAAACCGACAACGGACGTACGAACTACGGACGAAACTGCGCAGAACAGCACTGACCAGACTCTGCCTGCGTCCGGTCAGGCACCACCGGACGCGTCCGGTCAACACAAAACAGATTTGGGAGCTCTCTGTTTATGACCGGACTCACTATCACCGAGCGTCCGGTCACTACCTCAGCGTCTGGTCAGTTTAGACAAAACGAGGAACAGTAGCAAGAGCGAGTCCGATCAATTAGCAGAGGGAGCGTCCGGTCAGACTCAGAAAATCTTCGGGTGACATTCAACCACCAGACGCATGGAGTCAGCGTCCGGTCAATTCGGTGCCAGCGTCCGGTCACCCCGAAAAACTGTTGTTCGTCCACCGATTCGACTTGATCTCACCCAAAACGAATCCTCTAGGGATCAAACTTGGTGAGAGGAGTCACAAGGAGGATAGTGAGATACTCCTAGGAGATCATGGCTCGAACCTATCTCCAAATCGATGAATCAAAGAAGTTCGGGGGAAGAGAGACAAAAACTGACCCGCAACGAAAATCGATCGATCTACTAGCTCGTGAGGTTAGAGATGAATTCCTTCGGTGGAAAGAAGTGCCTCACGATCTAGAACAACTTGGTTCAAATAGATTTGCAAAAGACGCACCGAGAAGAGAGATCGATCAACGGGAAAAACATGGAGAAAAGCAACCCGCGAAGAACAAGAACAAAACACGAATCACAACCACGAATTTGCAACCGTGTGGCTACCACACGCTACAACAGTGAGATTACGGTCTCACTTCCTCAAAATCTCACGGACACAGAGGTATGATTGTCTTCTCTGTGGATCTCAGTTCGCTACAGCAGGGAATAGGGAGAGCAGGAAACCCTAGAAGCAAAAGAGCAAATGACTGAGATACAATGGGAGGTGGGTGTCTCCCTCTACTTATCCTAATTCTAATTCCCACTCTACCCCTAACTAATTACAGAGCGAACCCGCCGAACCCTAAGGCTATCCTGGACCAACTCAAAGATAGTGGTGATCCGACGGCCATGCCCGCACAACTGGTAGCGTTGCCTCAACGCAACCTCACCGATTGCCGCCACGTGGCGCCACCGCTCTGCTTGTCCTTTTCCCGAACTTCGCCCCGGTTTTGTGGCCCAAACCGGGAAACCAGCCTTCATGACCAACCCCTGGTTTTGAGGCCCAAACCGAGAAACCAGCCATCCATTGCCTGAGTTTTGTGGCCCAAACTCAGAAACCCGCAGCGCCCAGGTTTTGAGGCCCAAACCTGGAAACCGTCCTCAGCCCGAGTTTTGTGGCCCAAACTCGAAAACCATCAGCGCCCAGGTTTTGAGGCCCAAACCTAGAAACCGTCCACTCGATGGTTTTTCTGTGGCTCAACCACCAAACCGAGCCATAGAGGGGATGCACCGCCCGTGCACCCCGTCCACCGACACATGTCCCCAGGTCCTCGACCCAGGCAACACCGTGCCCACAAGTCTTCGCTCATCGCTATCCCAGGCTGTCAGCCACCACAGCTGATCCTCAGGCCACCGATCCCTCAGTCCAAGCCTCACATCTGCCCTTCGCCACTCTCGGTCCATCGGCACGACACGTCTCTACTTGACCTTCACCTTGCCTTTGATCACTGTATCCGTGCTCGACACCTGCACAACACAAGCCAAAGAACATGCGCATTATCCCAGTTGACAATCACTCATCACTCAGAGACTCGGCATACACCCATGATTCGCACAAACAGATGGCAAGTCGCGTTAGGGCAACAAGGGAGGTTCCAGAAGACACCACGTCAAAGGAGGGACGGGGTGGCCGCCAGGTGGGGCCGACCGGCCTGGACCAGGAAGGTCCTCAGCCCATCTTCGTGGAGCGTGCCCTAATCGACCTCTACAACGCATCTCAACCCTTGTTCGAGGTCTGTTTGATTCGAGGGCTGCGGTTCATCCTTAGGGGCTATAAAACCAGACCTAGACCCCCCCTGGGGAGGCATCTCCATCTTCGTCTTCATTATTCATCTACATATCAGAAACTAGGGTTTCAAGTAGAAGTAGAGATCCCTCTAGTTGATTTAGATCTAGTTCTAGTTCTAGTTCTAGTTCATCTAGTTGTAGAGAGTTATCCAAAGATTAGAATTAGAAGAGAGAGAGAGAGAGGTATTAGAGGAGGTTTAGAAGGAGCTCCGGCCTGTCGAATCTACTTCTTCAACTTGTACCTGTGGATTCAAGTTCGTCAAGAGCTTGGATCAGGATATTCTTCGGTCATCATCTTCTATTTATCAGTAAGCATTCTTGTTCTTATTATTCTTCTGGCTTGCAACTCTAATTAGAGTACTCTAATCTAGTCATTCTAGAATTAGAGGAGTCGTCGTCGTGTAAGCGTGGTGCTTAGACTCGATTACTTGCATATTGTACCCTATATTCCGGACCGGTGGTAGCTCGCGGGTGTGACTCTTATAGACCTGTTGAATCCTTTGTAGTCCACCTTCCATCTATAGGACTAGTAGGAATATATTACTTGGGAACAACCATACTCTAGATGTGGTCTCCCAACGTAATCCATAGTTGAATAGTAATCGCATAGCTTCCTGATATTAGAGTTGGTAACCT
Source organism: Coix lacryma-jobi var. lacryma-jobi (assembly GCA_009763385.1). Taxonomy (NCBI): domain Eukaryota; kingdom Viridiplantae; phylum Streptophyta; class Magnoliopsida; order Poales; family Poaceae; genus Coix; species Coix lacryma-jobi. Next base: position 47,852,444 of record CM019831.1, read on the forward strand.
TAGTTATTCCCTTTATCTTTAGTGTTCCTATCATTGTTAGTGCTCAGGGTTTAAGCAATAGATTTAAGACAAACATCTGTTCCTTTGGGTTTGATATAAAACTGGGTCTACGCATCCGGTGAAGTGCGGGTATCTAATCTGTGCGCTTGCGGATTTATCTCTTGTGTTCTAATAACATACCCTAGCATTACTAGTGTCGTTGCCACGGGCGACTTTGGTAGCGATGGTAGTAAGTGTCAACATACTTCATGTTAGATCGTTTGTGTCTTTTGGACGTGTGCCTATATATATGTGAAGGGGTTGTGCCGGACAGCTATCCTTGGAGAGTGTCATTGTCATTTTGCTTTTGTGAGAAGAGGCTAGGGTTAGGGAGAGAAGAGTGGCTCTTGTTCTTGAGTTTTTTTGCCATCCGCGCTTTGTTGTTGCGAGGAGTGGCTTGTAACCCGACATCATGTGCTACACAATTCATCATCTTATAGCAATCCAAGGATCAATTTCGTCCTCCTCTTTGTTGGCTTAAATTTCGATTGAATTCGCGTTTTGTTCTTCGCGTTTCTTCCTTTTCACCCTCGGTGATTTCACGAGTTCTTTCGATTCGAGGGGTGGTTTCGATTCCGTTTGAATCAGATTGTGCTTTGTCGTGAGTTCCTTCTTTCCACCGAAGGATTTCCTCTCTAACCTCACGAGCACATAGATTGGGTCGAAATTGCGTTCGTTCTTCATTCTTCCCCCTTTTGTAGTGTTCTTCGGATTTCTCATGGATTATTTGGTTTGGAGCGATGATATCCTAGGATTAGCTTCCCAACACGTAGAAGAACACTTGGGAGAAGTTTGGTTGCAGCCCCGTTCGATTGGGTGAAGATCCAATCGATTTTGGTTTTGTCCCGAGCAGTTTTCCTGCTCTCTGTTCATCCGCGGACAGTCTGCGCCCCCAGTGGCGGACAGTCCGGGACTTGGGACTTGGCGTTTTCAGAACAGCGCAGCGCAACACTTTTCTCGGTCGCGTGACCGGCGGACAGTCCGCCAGTGACCCGCGGACAGTCTGGGGTCACACCGGACGCTGCACAGGGACAACCTCGGATGCTAGGGTTTCACTGTTCACGTGAACCGCGGATAGTCCGGCGTGCAAACCGCAGACAGTCCGGGACTCATCCAGGGCTGTTGCAGAACAGTTCATTTTGGGTCTTTTTGCCGGCAGACAGTTTGGACCCCCTGTGGCGGACAGTCCAGCCTTGACCGGACAGTCCGGGAGCCTAACGGAGGATTGTCCGGGATTCTGTTGTAAGTGCAGATTTTGTCCGTTGCTTCGGGGCTCAGTTTTCGGGGTTCTCCGGTAGTTCCGCTATACCACTAGGACGTCTCCTAGGGTATCCATCTACTTGTAGGTCGTGAACTAGCCGGTTGTTTGAGTCGTCACTTTTTGGGGTGATTTTCTGGGACAAGGGCCATCATTTCTCGAGAAGAAATTTCAGGCTCCCACTCACCCCCCTCTGGTCGCTGTATCTGGTCCTTCAATTGGTATCGGAGCCAGTTAAGGATCTCTACCTTAACCGGTTCCGGATCCGCGAAGGCGACCTTTTTAGAGTGCTTTTGCTTCCGACGGTGTTTGTCGAGGTGTTGAGCTTTTATTTGGCTAACACTAACGGTGCTTTTGGAAATGGCACCAAGTTCTTCCTTCAGTGTGTCTTTGTCCTTAGGTTTGAATGATGGACATGCGATTGAGGATGACATTTTGGGAAGAAGGAGGAGTGCAGTTGATGAGAGGGATCGTGAGGTGAATGAGTTGTTGAATCTTCTACGTCATGATGACCTTTCACCAGAGGATCTTCTACGTCAACTTGGCAAGTCCAAGAAAGGTACACTTGCTTGGGGTCTTGTGACCTTGCACAACCTTTATGAGGCTCGCTCTAGGAATGTTGAGCATTATGATAGCTTGGGTAGAAAGGTTGAAGAGTTGAAATGCTCCATTGCTAGGTTGAAGTCTAGTGCCTCTTTGCCTTGCACCTCATGTATTGACTTGGTTAGAAAGAATGATGAGCTATGCTTTTCTCTTGCTAGCTTAAAATCTGAAAATGAAATGTTAAAATCCAATGCTTCCAAACCATGTCTAGTTTGCATTGACTTGCGCAAGGATCTTGTATGTGCTAGAAATGAAATAGCCTTCCTAAAGTCAAATGCTTTGTTACCATGTGTTTCTTGTGGGTCTTTACATGCTGAAATTAATAAACTTAAATTGACTCACACCACATGTGTAGATGAAATTGAGCATGCTAGGGCTGAAATTGATGAGATAAATGCTAGGCCTTGTAGCTTGTGCTGTTTGAATAAAAATGCTTGCCTTACTTCTTGTACTAATCATGATCCTTTGCTTGATGTGAATGGTGATGTTTCTTCCACCAATTTCATTTGCACATCATGCATTGATTTGGAAAAAGAAGTTTTGGCTTTGAAAGTTTTGCGCGATGATATGAGCGCCAAGTTGGTTGAGCACAATGATATGAGTGCCAACCTTGAAAAAGAAAATGAACTCTTGCGTACCACATATGCCGAGTGCATTAGAGAGGAGATGGAAAATCTGAAAAACACTCCTTGTGGTACTTGTGATCGCCTCATGTTTGAGAATGAGGTTTTAGCTAAAAGATGCAAGAGTCTTTGTGCTAAGTCGTTTGATTCACGCATTTCTTGCAACTCCGATGTTGGTGTTTCCAAGTTTGCATCTTTGCAACCAGAGTTGAGTTGTTGTTTTGAGCGTGAGTCTTTTGACTGTAGCATTAGTGTCAAGGTTTCGGATAGCTCTTTCATAGCTAGTCCTAACCTTGTTGTTTCTTCGAGTGATGTCCAAGGGACTTCTCATGACAAGGGTGCATCTCATATTTTTGGGACTCGTGTTCCCAATCCGATATTTCATTGCACCTTTTGCAAGAAAGATGGACATTCATTCGATTTTTACTTTCGCCGTGTCAAACACGAGCGATGTATTCGAGCTAAGGCTTTTAGGAAGCCACATAGCCTTTCCCATGGCACATGTGCTCCTAGTGTTGGCACTAAGTCTGTTGTTGATGCTTCTTGTTCTAAGTCCCAAGGGACTTCTCACTTGACGGAGAATGGTGTGCCCTCTAATAGGCCTTTGTACCATTGCTCTTTTTGTGAGAAAGATGGGCATCAAGAAAGCTTTTGCTATCGGCGTGCCAAACGCTTGCGCCAAGCTCGCTCTTCTAGGAAGTTGGTGGTTCATAGCCCTTTTCATGGAATGAACGCTTGTGCTCCTAGTAAGAAGCCCTTCTTTGTTGATGGGTTTTATGACTCCTTTTCTAGTGGGTTGGGTCATGGTCGTGGACATGCTTCTAGTGCTACTTGTCTTGGTCCACGTCATGCTTCTCATGGTGCTTCTATTGGTTCTTCTCAAAAAACCTTGGGAGATGTTTGCCTCTTTTCCCATGGTATGACTCGTTTTTCTCCTCGAGTTGACCTTTTGAGGGATGCTTCCAAGGATGTTTCAAAATTGCATTTGAACCAACATTTGCATCATGCTAACCCATATGATAAGTTGAGTGCTCCTTTAAGAGTTGTGACCAAATCTTGGATTCCCAAGTACATGCTTGCTAACCCTTCGGGATCCAAGGCTCGGGTTACTTTATCCTCTTGTGTGTAGATATGAGGACGCAGGGTGGAGAACATGCGCCTAATGGGACTTGGTCTTTTAGATATGACCAAGATTTGATGGTTCTCTACACCCCGCTTAGAATTGCCTCCAAAGAGTTTTTTTTGCTATTCGGTGAGCTTTCATATACACTCATACCTTGTACATCCAAGATCTACTTCTTGCGGTATGAGATGGTCTTTTATGTGTTCACTTGTATAGTTCTTGCATATACATTTTCTTTTTGTTTCATGCTTTTGTCTTGTCTAGCATGTGTTATCTTGTGTATCATATGTCATGCTAGCTTTGTGTATAGTTTTAGTGGCTAATCCACTTTTCATGCTAGTTTGTGATCCTCATGAACATTGTGCCATGTTTTACCATATTACTCCATGAGCTTGATTTGTAGTGGTATGATGTTCATTAGGTGTCACTTTTCAGGTGCTAGTTTTGGTTAGCTACATGTACCCTGTTGACATGTTTAGTTTGAGCACTAGCCTTTCACAGTTGTATCATGTTAGATGCTTTTGGATCTATTGCTATCTTTATCTTGCATTGTAGCATGTGTTGAGGTTTTGGTTGTGTTTGGGTTGATCATGTCTCTAGGTTGCATTTTGCTCTATAGTGCTTTATCCTGTTGCACGGTAGTTTTGACTAGTTTGAGTTCAGATCTCCTTGTGGTATCTTTCATAGGTATGCCTCTTTTTGTTGAGAGTTCACCTTATGCTTATTATGTGACTAACCATTTTGTGGAGACCTTGAGGTCACACTGGACAAGACAATACCTTGTGTTTCTTCTGCCTTTGAGCTTGCAGAAGAACAGGAGCTTGGAGAGGGCACATTTCGGCTCACAAACCCGATCCCACTTCTTCCACAACTTGGGGTTCCGTTCGAGCAGCTCTCTAGTGAGCACTAGCTGCACCTGAGGGAGTGACAGCATCTAGCGAGGGGGAGACAACTTCGGCGAGGCAGGCGCCCCGGAGATTTTAGCAGATTCAGGCATCCCCTCGGGTATCACACCAGTAGACGGTCAAGCACTTCATGAGGTACTATGAGCATCTAGGCCCCTAGTGGGTTTCGGTGATTGGATGACAACGGCAAATTACTATGACTAACGTGTGTTTTGCAGAAACAGTTGAGTTATGTCATGGTAATATTGATCGTGTGGGCACTATGGTATTCATGTCCCCTTATTGATGGAATTTGTTCGGTTTTCAAAGGATGGACGACGAAGACAGTGATAGGATAGTTCTAAGTGTCGTATGATGTTTGGAGGACACTTAGAGTAGCATAGGTCTTTGTTTTATCTTTGGCCGTACTACTAAGGGGGGTTTGAATGGGTAGCTTGACCTAGGTGAGACTTTTGAGTTAGGTGTCATGCACACTTATTAACCAAAGCCCTAGGTAGCTTAGAAAGGTCCCTAAGATCATAAGGAAGAAAGTTCGTGAAGGGAGCATCGCAAACCAAAGTCGTTTTGGACTTCAAACAGCGACCGGACGCTAGAGCCCATGTGACCGGACGCTTGGGTATGCGTTTGGTCAGTGTTGCTCGCTGAGGTTTGGGTCTGGGCGTGACCGGACTCTCCCTCAGCAATCGATCGGACGCACCAGGGGGTGAGTCCAGTCGCGTCCAGAGAGGTTCCAGAGAGGAAATATCGTGATCGGATGCGTCCGATCAGAGGGGACGATCACCACTTCGTACATGTGTCAGTGTTGGCGTATGCTAGCCGTTGGGTACTGACCGGACGCGTACGGTCACCCCGACAGGTGCATCCGGTCAGTGTGTAACTGGCTGGACTTACCCCTTCGTGCATGTTTTGAGTTGGGGGTATAAATATGCCTCCCCCTCATTCATGTTGTTACTCTTGCCCATTTGAAAGGTTGCCAAACACATAGTGATTGCAAGTGAGTGCAAGAGGCCTAGTGAGGTTGACAGATTTGATAATTGAGTGATGAAACACCTCATTAGTGAACAGAGAGTAGCAAGTGTGCATCCACCCATCTCATTAGCCTTGTGTTGGTCAAGTGAGAGTTCTTGCTTGTTACTCTTGGTGATCGGCATAACCTAGACGGCTTGGTGGAGATCGGAGAGCTTGGTGATCATCCGGAGGCATTGTGGATGACCCAAGCCAAGTTGTGACCAGTAGCGAGCGATTCACCAGGCCGAAGTGGCGAAGAATCAGCTCATAGTGAGCACTTGATCCTTGCGTGGATCAAGGGGGAGCAATACCCTTGCGCGGGTGCTCCAACGAGGACTAGGGGGTGTGCCGACACCTCGATACCTCGGCAAAAAGATCGTCGAGTCATTTCTACTCCCTTTACATACGCATTTACATTTGAGCTATTCAATTCCGCATTTTCTTGTTGTTCTTTCATAATTGAATTGCCTTTCTAGAGTAGGAATAGAATAGGTGTAGTTGAAGGACCGAGAATGCAAAAGCAAGGCGACCAGAGGGGGGGGTGAATGGGAGCCAATAAAATTTCTCTCGAAACTTTGGCCAAGTGTCCCAAAATCAATCCCCAAGAGCTACTACCAAAAACGTGATGCCCACGACCCTTGGAAGAGGGTGGATGATCCCTGGGATCACAGCGAGGCACCACAAAAACTTCCTCACCCAAGTTCACGTAAGTCAACTAGTGACGGGATGGGTTTTGGAAGCCCAAATTCTGTAGAGCACGAAGTTAGGAATCCAACGCAACAAACGAATCTCGAATCGAAAGACGAACGAACAAACTGCGGACGAAAACGCATCGAACCAGCACTGACCGGACTCTACCTGCGTCCGGTCGCTGACCACCGGACGCGTCCGGTCGTGCAAAAACAGTTTTCGGAGCTTACTGTTTCTGACCGGACTCACCAGAGATGAGCGTCCGGTCGAGAGCAGTGCGTCCGGTCACAAAATACAAGCCAAGTGAACAGTACAATGGGCGAGTCCGGTCACTTAGCAAAAGGTGCGTCCGGTCAAGTCACGAACCGAACACAGCGAAGGTGTTCATCGACCGGACTCACTGACAGCGTTCGGTCGTTGAACAGGCAGCGTCCGGTCACCCCAATTCAGGCTGTTCGTTCACCGATTCGACTCGATCTCACCCAAAACAAATCCTCTAGGGATCAAACTTGGTGAGAAGAGTCACAAAGAGTATAGTGAGCTATCTCTAAGAGATCATGGCTCGAACCTATCTCCAAATCGATGAATCGAAGAATTTCGGGGGAAGGGAGAAAACTTGACCCGAAACAAAAAATCGATCGATCTCCTAGACCGTGAGGTTAGAGGATGATTCCTTCGGTGGAAAGAAGTGCCTCACGATCTAGAACAAACCAGTTCAAACGGAATTGCAAAAAATGAACCGAGCAAAGAGATCAAGCGACGGAAAAATCGTGGGGAAAAAGGATTCCGCGAAGAACACGAACAAAACGCGAATCACACCCACGAATTGCAAGCCGAAGCGCAAACACACGCTACGACAAGGAGGTTACGGCCTCCTTTCCTCAAAATCAACAGTACACAGAGTTGCAAGTCTCTCTGCGGATCTCAGCTACAGCAGGGGATGGGAGAGCAGGAAACCCTAAGTGCAGGAAGCAAATGAGATGGCTAAAACTGAGATGGGGGAGGAGGGTGTCTCCCCTGACTACTTATCCTATTCTAGTCTAAGTCTATTTCCTACTCTACCCCTCTCTATTCTAATTACAGAGCGAACCAGCTAAACCCTAAGGTTATTCTGGACCAACTCAAGTGGTAGGTAGATCCAACGGCCACGCCCGCACAACTCGTCCGCGTTGCCTCCACGCAACCTTCCGATTGCCGCCACGTGTCGTCCTCGCTCTGCACCCCCGATTTTGTGGCCCAAACCGGGAAACCAGCATTTCCAGCAACCCCCGGTTTTGAGGCCCAAACCGGGAAACCAGCCCACCAGCCTGAGTTTTGTGGCCCAAACTCAGAAACCCGCAGCGCCCGAGTTTTGAGGCCCAAACTCGGAAACCGGCCCATCGCCCGAGTTTTGTGGCCAAACTCGGAAACCGTCCGCGCCCAGGTTTTGTGGCTCAACCTGGAAACCGAGCACCCGAGTTTTGAGGCCCAAACTCGGAAACCGTCCACCCGGTGGTTTTTCCCTGGCTCAACCACCAAACCGGAGCTGTAGAGGGGATGCACCGCCCGTGCACCCCGTCCACTGACACATGTCCCCAGGTCCTCGACCCGAGCAACACCGTGCCCCGCAAGTCTCCGCTCGTCGCTGTCCCAGGCTGCCAGCCACCACAGCTGATCCTCAGGCACTCCGGTCCCTCAGTCCAAGCCTCACGTCTGCCCTTCACTGCTCGATACATCGGCATGGCACGTCCGCCGCACGGCACGCCCATCCTTCATCGCACCCAGTCCGTCGGCACGGCACGTCTCAACTTGACCTTCACCTTGCCCTCGATCACTGTCTCCGTGCTCGACACCTGCACAACACAAGCCAAAGAACATGCGATCAAACCCGTTAACAATCACTCATCACTCAGAGACTCGGCATACACCCATGCATCCGCAGTAGTCTTTTGTGCGATAGAATTTAGTGAAACCCACATCAAAGCACAAAGGGGTTAATTGGGCTTGTTAGGATTTAATTATTGCGTAAAGTTTTACAAAAGCCCAATTCACCCCCCTCTTGGGCATCTTGATCCTTTCAGGTACCTCCGACATATTTCTGAGTTTGGGTTTTGGTACTCTCCTTCTTCGACCTCTTTTCTGTTGTGTGGTCTTTCCGATGTGGATTTTGCTGGCTGTTCGCTTGAGTGTTTTCTTGGCTCTTCGCTTGTGAGTTTGGTGTGTGTTTCCCTTTTAGTTGGGGAAGCATTTTGCTTGTTGTATCTTAGTTTGACTTCTGCGGATACATGGGTGTATGCCGAGTCTCTGAGTGATGAGTGATTGTCAACTGGGATGATGCGCATGTTCTTTGGCTTGTCTTGTACAGGTGTCGAGCACGGATACAGTGATCAAAGGCAAGGTGAAGGTCAAGTAGAGACGTGCCGTGCCGATGGACCGAGAGTGGCGAAGAGCGGACGTGAGGCTTGGACTGAGGGACCGGTGGCCCGAGGATCAGCTGTGGTGGCTGACAGCCTGGGACAGCGACGAGCGGAGACTTGCGGGACATGGTGTTGCTCGGGTCGAGGACCTGGGGACACGTGTCGGTGGACGGGGTGCACGGGCGGTGCATCCCCTCTACAGCTTTGGTTTGGTGGTAGAGCCAGAGAAAAACCATCGGGTGGACGGTTTCTAGGTTTGGGCCTCAAAACCTGGGCGCGGATGGTTTCCGAGTTTGGCCACAAAACTCGGGCTGAGGACGGTTTCCAGGTTTGCGCCTCAAAACCTGGGTGTTGCGGGTTTGCTGAGTTTTGGCCATAAAACTCAGGCTTCGGTCGGCTGGTTTCCCGGTTTGGGCCTCAAAACCGGGGGTTGGCTGTGAAGGCTGGTTTCCCGGATTGGGCCACAAAACCGGGGGTGCGACGTCCGAGAAAAGGACAAGCAGAGCAGTGGTGGCACGTGGCGGCAATCGGCAGGTTGCGTCGAGGCAACGCTACAAGTTGTGCGGGCGTGGCCGTTGGATCCACCTACCATCGTGTTGGTCCAGAATAACCTTAGGGTTTAGCTGGTTTGCTCTGTAAGTAGTTAGGGGTAGAGTCGGAATTAGGAATAGTTAGAATTAGGATAAGTAGGGGGAGACACCCACCTCCCCATCTGTCTCAGTCATTTGCTCTTTGCTTCTAGGGTTTCCTGCTCTCCCAATCCCCTGCTGTAGCTAGCTGAGATCCGCAGAGAACCATACCTCTGTGTACTGGAGATTTTGAGGAAGTGAGGCCGTAACCTCACTGTTGTAGCGTGTGGTAGCCACACGGTTGCAGATCGATGTGTTGATTCGCGTTTTGGTTCGTGTTCTTCGCGTTCTTCGTTTCCCCGCGATTTTCCCGTCACTCGATCTCCCTCTCTAGTGCGTCTTTGCGAAATCCGTTTGAATCAACTTGTTCTTTGTAGTGAGGAGGTCATTTTGACCAAAGGAATTTATCTAACTCCTCACGAACAAGTAGATCGGGTCGATTTCATTTTCGTGGCGCTTTTTCGGTTCATACTCCTCCCCTTTCGATTTCCCGGTGTTTGAGTTGTTTTGAGCGGATGATTTCTTGGGGATAGTCTCCTAACTACTCTGTGATCATCCTCTCCAAGTTTGGGAACGTGGGATTTTGGTTTGAATCGATTTGGAGAAGATTTGAGTTGAGGGCGACCAAAATTGCCCTCTCTGTTCATCCGCGGACAGTCCGCCGCTTGGGTCGCGGACAATCCGCGTGTCGGGCCTCGACCGAGTCAGTGGTCGCGCGGCTCGGCTGTGTTGTTTCGGTTTGACCGGCGGACAGTTTGCCACTGTCATCCGCGGACAGTCCGGGACTGTCCAGGGAGACTTCAGCAGCTTTGCTGTTTTTGGTGTTTGGCCGGCGGACAGTCCGCCATCCCCTCGCAGACAGTCCGCAGTAGGGGCGGACAGTCCGGGACCCCAGGTCCAGATAGTCCGGGAATCGCCTGAAGCTTCCGGTTTTGTGCGTTTGCTCTCCCGGCTTCCTCGCTTGGTTTTCGGACTTCTTGTTTGGCCTTGTAGTTGACCAAGGAACCTCTCTAGGTATCTTTGCTACTTGTTAGCATCGGTATTTGGGGATTTCTCGACGTAGCCATCTATTTACGTTCGAGACTTGGTTTTTGAGGGTTGAACTTGAGCCGGTACCTTAGGTGTTTGGTTTGTTATCGCTTTGTGGTGCCTCGCTGTGATCCAAGGGATCATCCACCCTCTTCCAAGGGTCGTGGGCATCACGTTCTCGGTCGTAGCTTTTGGGGGTTGATTTTGGGACAATCGGCCAAAGTTTTGAAAGAAATTTTTGAGCTCCCATTCACCCCCCCCCCCCCCCGCCTCTGGTCGCCTTGCTAGTGCATTCTCGGTCCTTCAATTGGTATCAGAGCGGGTCAAGGATCTTCCACCTTAGCCGGTTCCAGATCCACAGAAGGCGACATGGATCGCGGCGTGGGCAAACAGCCGTTTTTCGATGGGACGAACTATGCGTATTGGAAGATACGCATGTCGGCCTATCTGCAGAGTTTGGGTGCTTCCATTTGGGATATTTGCAACTCTGCCGATTACGTGGTCTTGGCTGCTCGTGTCTCTCAGCTTCAGATCGATGAGCACGATGCCAATAGCCGAGCCCGTAATGCTCTTTTCTCATGCTTGAGCATGAGTGAGTTGGATCGCGTTTCTCACCTCGCTACGGCTCGGGAGATTTGGGCTACCCTCATGCGTTTCCATGAGGGAACCTCTCAAGTCAAAACCCATCTCTACGAGTCGTTCAAGCGAGAGTATGAGAACTTTCGACATATGCCTGGCGAGAGCATAGAAAATTTATTCGCTCGCTTTCAGGTGATTGTCAACAGGATGAGGGCTAACAAGGAGCTGTTGCCTTTCGACGATCATGAGAGGGCTCTCAAGCTTTTGCATACTCTCGATCGGTCGGTGTGGGATTCCAAGGTTCAGGCGATCATCGAATCGCCTAACTATGAGACCCTCACGTGCGACGAGCTCTTCAGTAAGCTCAAGTCCAGTGAGATCGATGCCATGGCGAGGGCTTCTTATGAAAATCCTTCTGGCCCGTCGATGGCTTTGCTTTCTGGCTCTTCTGCTAACCCCTCTGGAGGTTTTGCACACTCTTCTCTCTTTTCTGTCACAGAGGAGCAGCTGGAGTCTTTGGGGATGACGAGTTGGCTATGCTCGCCAACCGGTTCTCGCGGTTCCACAACAACAGCCTGAACCGTCGCCGTGGAGGAGGACGCTCGGGATGCTACGAGTGCGGCGACCCCAACCACTTCATCGCCAATTGTCCCAAGAAGAAGCACTCATCTGGGAAGGGCGATCATGGGCACAAGTACGACTCCGGCAAGCGCAAGGAGAAGTACGTCCCCGCAAGGCACAAGCGGAAGGGCGGCTTCAACAAGGAGTACATCAAGACCAAGTACTTGGAGAAGGCCCAGGCTGAGCAGCGTGCATTCTTCGCCACGCTCAGCGACATCGACGACTCGGACGACGACTCCGCTTCGTCAAGCGACGACGAGTCTGAGAAGAAGAAGAGGATCGAGGACAAGCTCAACGGCCTCTGCTTCTTTGCTGATGACGACGGCTTCTGCACCATGGCCCTCGGCAAGGAGGTCGATGGCGAGCTGGAGGAGACCCCTCGGAACGACGACGACGACGACACCTCCCAGGTATCTCTGACCTCCGACGAGCTTTCAGCTGAGGTCGAGAAACTTACTACCGCTCTCCTTAGTCAAGACAAGTTGCTTAGGCGTGCCGCTAGAGAGCGCAAGGAGTTTAGGCAGAAGTGGGAGGATACGGTGAAGGAACTTGAATCAGTCAAGTCCACCGTTGTTGTCACCGAGGAGGAGGAGTGCGAGATGTGCACCACACACATGACTGACCTTCTCACTTTGAGAAGCAAGTATGCTGTGTTGGTAGGAGAGGTGGATGAGCTCCGTGCTAGACCCTTGTTGTTGGGTGCGTGCAAGACCTGTCCAGGCTTGCAATCTGAGTTGGCAGAGAAGAATGCCAAGATTGTGTCTCTTGAGAAGGCCAGCTCAGGTAGCACTTGCGTGTCTAGATGCGCTTTGTGTGAAGGTTTGGAGATGGAGATCGCTAATGTGAAGCATGACAAGATGCAAACCGAGGAGGAAAACACATACCTTCGGACCATCTTGTCATGGGTGTCTAGCGGTGAACCACAGTTGGGGATGATGATCTCCCAATTCAAGCGAGCTGCTGGAGGTCTTGGTGTAGGTTTTGCTCCGGGTGTTGATGTGTCATCTTTTGGGAAGATTGGAGAGTCGAGTGGTCTTAACCCATGTGAGAAGCCCAACTCCACCACTACTCCCAAGCTTACCAAGATACCACCCAAAGAGCCTCTCAAGCCTAGCACCAAGGATGGGGTCTTTGTTGAACCCCCGAGAGCTCCACCCAAGAAACAATCATGGGCTCCACAACCAAACCATCTCAAGAACAAGCTTGACACCATGCCACCCATCCAGGAGGAGCTTATGCCACAAAAGGGCAAAGTGATCCACACCCACTACCGTGAGTACCAACAACCCCCTTTGAGAGCGGTGAGGTACCATTGTGAGCATTGTGGGAGAGATGGACACTTGAGTGAGTTTTGCTTTCGGCGCAAGAGAGAGGTGCGCCGTGCAAGGGAGATGAACAATGCGGACATGTACCATCCTTTCCATGATGTACATGCGCCGAATGTTCAGAGGCGTGCTGCTAGGCCTAGAGGTCCAGAACCTCAAGTCCCCAGGCCTAGGCAGCGGAGAGGACATGCCCGGCGAGAGCCTACAGTTCTAGGTTATGGACCCCGTGGCGGTGGCTTTGTAGTTGAGCGCTTTCCTCCACCGCGTTTTGAGTATCGCGGTGAGCGCTCCTTCCCCAGCGGACCACGTTTTCCTCAGCGTGGTGATCGCTTTCCCCGTAGGCGTGCTAGGAATGGTTTTTCTGCTAACCGTTCTTTTGAGCAGCCGGCCCAACATTGGTATTCTCCCTACTTGACTAACCCCAGTGTTGGCCCGTATGCTCACCCTATGTCTTTTTATTGATGTAGGTAAAACGATTGGAGAATGTTTGGTAGGTGGATTCCGGCTGCTCGAGGCACATGACCGAAAACGCCAAGTGGTTCTCTAGTCTTAGTTCGGTCACCAGGAAGGAGTTTATCACCTTCGGCGACAATAGCAAAGGTAAAGTGTTGTCTCGTGGGCCGGTGCAAGTTAATGAGCACTTTGTGTTGCGCGATGTTGCTCTTGTTTCTAACTTGCATTTTAACCTTATTTCTGTTTCGCAACTCTTTTACGACAACTATGAGATTCATTTTAAACCGAATCTCAGTCGTATTTTGGATCCTCAGGGCAATCTTGTTTGTATGATTTTGCCCTTTGGAAAAGTCTTTCGTGCGAATTTCTCGGAGTCATTTGGAGTTTCTCGTTGTCTTTTGGCTGGACCTTCCTCCTCTGATCTTTGGAAGTGGCATAGGAGACTTGGACATTTGAGCTTCGACTTGCTTGCAAGGCTTAGTTCACTTGGCCTAATCCGAGGATTGACCAAGTTACATATGGAGAAGGATCTTGTTTGCCACTCTTGTAGACATGGGAAAATGGTTGCCGCTCCCCACCATCCGGTGACTCAGGTCATGACCAAGCGCCCTGGAGAGCTTTTGCACATGGACCTTGTGGGTCTGGCTCGGGTGAGCTCAGTTGGGGGGAAGTGGTATGTGCTTGTTGTTGTTGATGACTTTTCGAGATATTCGTGGGTCTTCTTTTTAGCTGAGAAGACCGAGACTTTCTCCTTTGCTCGCAATCTGATTTTGCGTCTTCAGAACGAGTTCCCTTTGAACTCGATGCGAGCTATTAGGAGTGATAATGTGCGGATACATGGGTGTATGCCGAGTCTCGAGTGATGAGTGATTGTCAACGGGTTTGATCGCAGGTTCTTTGGCTTGTGTTGTGCAGGTGTCGAGCACAGAGACAGTGATCGAGGGCAAGGTGAAGGTCAAGTAGAGACGTGCCGTGCCGACGGACCGGGAGTGGTGAAGGGCGGACGTGAGGCTTGGACTGAGGGACCGGTGGCCTGAGGATCAGCTATGGTGGCTGGCAGCCTGGGACAGTGACGAGCGAAAACTTGCGGGACATGGTGTTGCTCGGGTCGAGGACCTAGGGACACGTGTCGGTGGACGGGGTGAACGGGCAGTGCATCCCCTTTACAGCGTCGGTTTGGTGGTTGAGCCAGAGAAAAACCATCGGGTGGACGGTTTCCAGGTTTGGGCCACAAAACCTGGGCGTGCTGCGGGTTTCCGATTTTGGGCCACAAAACTCGAGCTGAGGACGGTTTCCAGGTTTGGTCCTCAAAACCTGGGTGTTGGCGGGTTTCCTGGTTTCGGCCTCAAAACCAGGGGATGGACTTGGAGGCTGGTTTCCCGGTTTGGGCCTCAAAGCCGGGGGTGGACGTGAAGGCTTGGTTTCCCGGTTTCGGCCACAAAACCGGGGGCGGAGTCCGTGAAGAGGACACAGAGCGGTGGCGGCACGTGGCGGCAATCGGTGAGGTTGCGTCGAGGCAACGCTACCAGTTGTGCGGGCGTGGCCGTCGGATCCACCTACCTTCGAGTTGGTCCAGAATAACCTTAGGGTTTAGCTGGTTCACTCTGTAAGTAGTTAGGGGTAGAGTGGGAATTAGGAATAGTTAGAATTAAGATAAGTAGGGGGAGTCTCCCACCTCCCCATCTATCTCAGTCATTTTGCTCTTTTGCCTCTAGGGTTTCCTGCTCTTCCATTCTCTGCTGTAGCGAACCTGAGATCCACAGAGAATAGAACAATACCTCTATGCCCGTGAGATTTTGAGGAAGTGAGACCGTAATCTCACTATTGTAGCGTGTGGTAGCCACACGGTTGCAAATTCGTGGTTGTGATTCGCGTTTTGTTCGTGTTCTTCGTGGGTTGCTTTTCTCCACGTTTTTCCCATCGTTCGATCTCTTTGTTCGGTACGTCTTTTGCAAATCCATTTGAACCAAGATGTTCTAGATCGTGAGGCACTTCTTTCCACCGAAGGAATTCACCTCTAACCTCACGAGCTAGTAGATCGATCGATTTTCGTTTCGGCTCAAGTTTTTCTCCCTTCCCCCGAGTTTCTTCGATTCATCGATTTGGAGATAGGTTCGAGCCATGATCTCTTAGAGATAGCTCACTATCCTCCTTGTGACTCTTCTCACCAAGTTTGATCCCTAGAGGATTGGTTTTGGGTGAGATTGAGTCGAATCGGTGGACGAACGAAGCAGTTTCGAGCTGACCGGACGCATGCATCGTGGTGACCGGACGCACGGGTGAGAGTCCGGTCGATGAATGTCTCGTGTGATTCTTCACTGTGCTGACCGGATGCTCTTTCCTCTCTATGACCAGACTCGGCATTTCTACTGTTCATCGTTTTTGTCTCTCACTGACCGGACGCTGGACAACTGACCGGACGCACCTCTATCAAGAGTCCGGTCAGAAACAGTAAGCTCCCAAATCGAGTTTTGCCGGACCGGACGCGTCCGGTGGGTCTTGACCGGACGCTGACAGAGTCCAGTCAGTGCTGCCTCTGCACGTTTTTGTCCATGGTTTGACCGTTCGACTTCGGATTTGGTTTTGCGTTTTTGCGTTGGATTCCTGACTTCGTGCTCTACAGAAATTGGGCTTCCCGCTTTGCAAAATAGCCTGAATCCCCCTCGCGTTGCTCAGGGGAGGTTGAGGTTACCCAAAACCCATCCTGTCACTAGTTGACTTGCGTGAATTTGGGTGAGGAAGTTTTTGTGGTGTCCCGCTGTGTTCCTAGGGAACATCCACCCATTCTTTTGGGTCGTGGACATCACGCGCATTGGTTTTGCTTTTGGGGTTGATTCTCGGGACAGTGGCAGCAAGTTTCTGAAAGGAAATTTTGAAGCTCTCATTCACCCCCCCCCCCCCCTCTGGTCGCTTTCTGGTAGCACCTTCGGTCCTTCAATTGGTATCGGAGCAGGTTACGAATCTTCCACCTTAGCCGGTTCCAGATCCACAGAAGGCGACATGGATCGCGGCGTGGGCAAACCGCCGTTTTTCGATGGGACGAACTATGCGTATTGGAAGATACGCATGTCGGCCTATCTCCAGAGCATGGGCTATTCTGTTTGGGAGATTGCAACAAGGCCGATTACGTTGTCTTGGCTACTCGTGTTACTCAGCTTCAGATGGATGAGCACGATGCCAATAGCCGACCGCATAACGCTCTTTTCTCCAGTTTGAGCATGTCCGAGTTTGATCGCGTTTCTCACCTCCCCACGGCTCGTGAGATTTGGGCGACCCTCATGCGCTTCCATGAGGGAACCACTCAAGTCAAATCCCGTCTCTACGAGTCACACAAGCGGGAGTATGAGAACTTTCGACACATGCATGGCGAGAGCATAGAAAGTTTATTCGCTCGCTTTCAGGTCATTGTCAACAAGATGAGGGCGAACAAGGAGTTGTTGCCTTTTGATGATCATGAGAGGGCTTTGAAGCTTTTGCACACTCTTGATCGGTCGGTGTGGGACTCAAAGGTCCAGGCGATCATCGAATCGTCTAACTATGAGACCCTCACTTGCGACGAGCTCTTTAGTAAGCTCAAGTCTAGTGAGATTGATGCCATGTCAAGGGTTTCTTATGAAAATCCTTCCGGCCCGACTATGGCTTTGGTTCCAGGCTCTTCTGCTAACCCCTCTGGAGGATTTGCACTCTCTTCACTCTTTTCCATCACAGAGGACCAGCTGGAGTCTTTGGGGGATGATGAGTTGGCGTGTTGCTCGCCAACCGGTTCTCGCGGTTCCACAACAACTGCATGAACCGTCACCGCGGAGGAGGACGCTCAGGATGCTTTGAGTGCGGCGACCCCGACCACTTCATCGCCAACTGTCCCAAGAAGAAGAACACATCTAGGAAGGGCGATCATGGGCACAAGTACGACTCCGGCAAGCGCAAGGAGAAGTACGTTCCCGCGAGGCACAAGCGGAGGGGCGGCTTCGACAAGGAGTACATCAAGAAGAAGTACTTGGAGAAGGCCCAGCCTGAGCAGCGTGCGTTTTTCACCACGCTCAGCGACGTCGACGGCTCGGATGACGACTCCGCTTGCTCAAGCGATGACGAGTCCGAGAAGAAGAAGAGGATCGAGGACAAGCTGAACGGTCTCTACTTCTTCGCTGACGACGACGGCTTCTGCACCATGGCCCTTGGTGATGAGGTCGACGGCAAGCTGGAGGACTCCCCTCGGAACGACGACGATGACGACACCTCCCAGGTATCTCTCACCCACGACGAGCTTTCTGCTGAGGTTGAGAAGCTTACTACCGCCTTGCTTAGTCAGGACAAGTTGCTTAGGCGTGCTGCTAGAGAGCGCAAGGAGTTTAGGCAGAAGTGGGAGGACACGGTGAAAGAGCTTGAGTTTGCTAAGTCCACCGTGGTCATTTCTGAGGAGGTAGAGTGTGAGATGTGCACCAAGCACATGACTGACCTTCTCACTTTGAGAGGTAAGTATGTTGCGTTGGTAGGAGAGGTGGATGAGCTGAAGGCTAGACCCTCGCTGTTGGGTGCGTGCAAGACCTGTCCTGTCTTGCAATCTGAGTTGGCAGAGAAGAATGCCAAGATTGTGTCTCTTGAAGAGGCCAACTCAGGTAGCACATGTGTGGCTAGGTGTGTTCTTTGTGAAGGTTTGGAGATGGAGATTGCGAACGTGAAGCATGACAAGATGCAAACCGAGGAGGAAAACACATACCTTCAGACCATCTTGTCATGGGTGTCTAGCGGTGAGCCACAACTCGGGATGATGATCTCTCAATTCAAGCGAGCTGCTGGAGGTCCTGGTGTGGGCTTTGCTCCGGGCATTGATGTTTCTGCTTTTGGGAAGATTGGAGAGTCGAGTGGTTTGAACCCGAGTGAGAAGCCCAACTCCACCACTACTCCCAAACTTACCAAGCTTCCACCCAAAGAGCCTCTCAAGCCTAACACCAAGGATGGAGTATTTGAGGAACCTCCGACAGCTCCACCCAAGAACCAAATGTGGCATCCCAAACCCAACCACCTAAAGAACAAGCTGGACACAATGCCACCTATCCAGGAGGAGCTTCTGCCACAGAAGGGCAAAGTGATCCACACCCACAACCGTGTGTACCAACAACCCCCTTTGAGAGCGGTGAGGTACCATTGTGAGCACTATGGGAGAGATGGACACTTGAGTGAGTTCTGTTTTTGGCGCAAGAGAGAGGTGCGCCGTGCTAGGGAGATGAACAATGCGAACATGTACCATCCTTTCCATGATGTACATGCGCCGAATGTTCAGAGGCGTGCTGCTAGGCCCAGAGGTCCAGAACCTCAAGTTCCCAAGCCTAGGCAGCGGAGAGGACGTGCCCGGCGGGAGCCTGCAGTTGTAGGCTATGGACCCCGTGGCGGTGGCTTTGTAGTTGAGCGTTTTCCCCCACCGCGTTTTGAGTATCGCGATGGATGCTTTTCCCTTAGCGGACCACGTTTTCCTCAACGTGGTGATCGCTTCCCCCGTAGGCGTGCTAGGAATGGTTTTTCTACTAACCGTTCTTTTGAGCAGCCGGCCCAACACTGGTATTCCTCCTACTTCACTAACCCCAGTGTTGGACCGTATGCTCACCCTATGTCTTTTTATTGATGTAGGTAAAACGATTGGAGAACGTTTGGTTGGTGGATTCCGGTTGTTCGAGGCACATGACCGGAAACGCCAAGTGGTTCTCCAGTCTTAGTCCGGTCGCCGGGAAGGAGTTTATCACCTTCGGTGACAATAGCAATGGTAAGGT
Organism: Coix lacryma-jobi var. lacryma-jobi; assembly: GCA_009763385.1. Taxonomy (NCBI): domain Eukaryota; kingdom Viridiplantae; phylum Streptophyta; class Magnoliopsida; order Poales; family Poaceae; genus Coix; species Coix lacryma-jobi. The sequence goes on from CM019831.1 coordinate 47,871,490, forward strand.
TTTGTCTCGTGGGTCGGTGCGAGTTAATGAGCACTTTGTATTGCGCGATGTTGCTCTTGTTTCTAACTTGCATTTTAACCTTCTTTTTGTTTCACAACTCTTTGATGACGACTATGAGATTCGTTTTAAACCGAATCTCAGTCGTATTTTGGATCCTCAAGGCAATCTTGTTTGTATGATTTCGCCCTTTGGAAAAGTCTTTCGTGCGAATTTCTCAGAGTCTTTTGGCATTTCTCGTTGTCTTGTGGCTGGACCTTCCTCCTCTGATCTTTGGAAGTGGCATAGGAGACTTGGACATTTGAGCTTCGACTTGCTTGCAAGACTTAGTTCACTTGGCCTAATCTGAGGATTGCCCAAGTTGTCAATGGAGAAGGATCTTGTTTGCCACTCTTGTAGACATGGGCAGATGGTTGCCTCTCCCCACCATCCAGTGACTCAGGTCATGACCAAGCGCCCTGGAGAGCTTTTGCACATGGACCTTGTTGGTCCGGCTCGGGTGAGCTCGGTTGGGGGGAAGTGGTATGTGCTTGTTGTTGTTGACGACTTTTCGAGATATTCGTGGGTCTTCTTTTTAGCTGAGAAGACCGAGACTTTCTCCTTTGCTCGCAATCTGATTTTGCGTCTTCAGAATGAGTTCCCTTTGAACTCGATGCGAGCTATTTGGAGTCATAATGGTTCCGAATTCAAGAATTCGGATTTTGAGAAGTTTTGTAACTCTGGGTTTAGAGCATCAGTTTTCTTCCCCCTACACACCGCCACAGAATGGTGTTGTAGAGAGGAAGAATCGGACCCTTGTAGATATGGCCAGGACGATGCTCGATGAGCATAGGACTCCTAGGCGATATTGGGCCGAAGCTATGAGCACTGCATGCTACATTTCGAATCACATTTTTCTCCGATATTTCTTGAAAAAGACTTCTTATGAATTGCATTTTGGAAAACTGCCCAAAGTGAGTTATTTTCGAGTTTTTGGTTGGCATTGTTTTATAATCAAAAAGGGCAACCTGGACAAGTTTGAGTCTCATTCTTCTGACGGTGTGTTTTTGGGTTATGGCACTCACACTCGAGCTTATCGTGTACTTAACCTTGACACTAACCGAGTCATGGAGACATCAGATGTCACCTTCGACGAGACCATGGTTTGTCCTTCTTCTCGTTTTGAGCGTGCAGGTGATCATGAGGTTGGAGAGCCTCTTTTTGATGACGAGGATGAGGGTGCTGAAGGTGTGGATGATCCAGCACCCCCTCCACCTGCTGTGCCACAAGGAGCGGCTTCTACGACGACTCACGGCATCGACACGTCTTCTTCCTGGGGGCCGTGGGATCCGCCACCCCGAGCGGTACCCTTTGTACCCGAGGAGGCACCAGCTGCTGTTGAGGGGGAGGCCACTTCGGCAAGGGAGGCGCCATGACACATTCAGCGCCAACACCTGCCTCAGCAGATGATCGGCAGCATCGACGAACGCGTCACCCGGTCAAGGCAAATCTCTCACTTTGCTTATTCTGCATTTGTTGCTGATTTTGAACCCCGGGATGTTGGACACGCTTTGACGGATCCGGATTGGGTCAATGCCATGCATGAGGAGCTTGAGAACTTTGAGAGAAATCGGGTTTGGGTTCTAGTGTCTCTGATGCTTATGTTGATGCTAGTAGCTTAAGCTCTTTCTGATCACTGATACATTTCGTGAGCTGAGCTATTTTCGAATGGTGAACCTGCTTAATGAACTTAAAATTGAAAATGTTCACCATTGAGATATGCAACTAGCATGTGTAGGATGTGTTGAATTCACTCGTGCTTTTCATATATGCTAGGTTGCTATATCTCTAGTTTTGAGTCTGTCACTTGCTTGGTCTGTTCATATTCTGTCAATAAAATCTGAACCAAGTTTTAAGTGAAATGAAAAGATCGAGATAGGATTGCTTGTCAACACATCACAGTTTCGAGACTATTTCTCATTGCACTTTGAGTTAAACTTGAGTTGTGTAGTGTATGACCGAAACTATTGCTTTAAGCTTCTGATTGCTTCTTCATAGGCTTCGCACAGTTGAAAAGTTAGGCAATGACAAGCTTTCAACCTCTCGCAATCACATGCTAAATTCTGAACTTGTGCTATTTCACCGCTGCAACTCCGATCTAAAATTTTGAAATCACAAGTTATGATTCATTCTATAGCATGATGGTTGAACTTTGCTAGGGGTAGTTCACCTTGTATACATGTTTAGCACATGTCTGATTTCCTGTCTATACATGTTTTGTGATATTTTAATGGTGAATACTTTTGTTAACACAGAATTTTCGCACTGTGACAAGTGGGCCAGTACGACGCAGGTTCGGGAGAAATTACCGCTTAAGGGATTCGGCAGGCAGCGAACGCGGTCGGCTAACTCGATGCATTCGGCAAGGCTGTAAGGGCGACTAGTCAATGGCGAGCGGGTTCGGCAATGTGGCGCTGCGGTCGGCTACCTCAGGTTAAGTCGGTTTGCGACAAATACGGCATATCAGAAGATTCGGCAACAGAAGATTTTGTCGTTGTTAGCACGTGCCGATTATTAAGGGAGGCTTAGAATAGAAGGCATCGCATTTTAGATAAGTTTCCTATTTTGTTGTTGTAATCGTGTCCTCGTAGGACTCAGAGAACACCAGGGTATAAATATAAACCCTGAGGCCATTGTAATATCTGTTCACAATCAATACAACCAACCCGGCCCCGCGCCGTCTTCGAGTCCAAGTCGTGTCGTCATGTTCTTCGAGAGGGGCCATCGATCCGTCGACCTCCGTAAGTTCCGGCAACCTTGTTATCATGTCTAGTATCGTGCGGCGGATTTAGATATGGTGCAAGTAGTCTCGTACGTTAAGCTTAGTATCGTGCGGCGGATTTAAGCTTATGACGGGAGGTCTTTGTTTATGTCTTGTATCGTGCGGCGGATTGAGACACAAATAAAGATAGTTATCGGCTCTATTAGATGTGGCAGTCTAGTAGATTCATTAAGTTACCTTGTGTTACATGTTTTGTTATGTTTATTTCATCGTAACACTTTTGCCCAATCTAGATACCGTTCGGTTCGGCTCCATCCTTATAGATCTACTCTGTTCTTTCATGTTTATTATTGAAAGATCTGTTATGCAGTAGATCTATTGTTCGTAATAGCCGAACGGACCATATCTGGATTGCCACGTGGTGAGGGTTCATGCATGTTAAGTGTGTTTGATCTATGATAAGGCTAGGTGTCGTGCGGCAGGCGCAGGCTTTAGATTAGCTTAGTCATGCTTAGCTTGTATGTTCAATCTCCATGGACCCCAACTCGGTTGTACAATCGAGATTGGTTAAGTTTTAACTTATATCTAATACGTCATGTGAGTACGATTCTCATGCAAACGTGTTCGGCAACCTGTTATTCACGTAGCTCTGTTCATATTGCCGAATAATCTTTTAAACCTGTTGGCAGATAGCTTTCATAGCTATATGTCGTCGTAAGTGGCTTCAGGGCCGTACATCTTGGAACTGTCTGGTCATACCCGACACGTTCTAGCTTTGTATTTAACAGTCTATCTCCCTTGTTAGTTGCAGGGCAAACTAACTGGCACGCACCGGACTTCTGAGCACCCGGGCCACGATTGAAGCCAGCTTCTCCGGCTTGCCGTGTGCTTGGCGCAGTGCGCCACTTTTTGCGCCAACACACTTTTTGGCACGCCCGGTGGGACACCTTTTTCCTGCAGCAATGGTCGAAGTCACTGAAGCCGAGGCCAGCAGCAAGGCGGGGCTCGTGCAGGTGCAGCTCACCGAACTACCCGACGAGTACAGAGAGCAGGTAGAGGATGCTTGTGCCGAATTCCAGGCCAAGTGCCTAGAAGCCTTTTCCAAGAACAAGAGTGGAAAGGTTCGCCGTCTGCACGATCTGCCGAAACCCGTCCAGCTCAACCCGAATGATCCCGGGGAGGCGGAGGCAGTGTTGAAAATGTCTCACATAATCAACGAAACTGTCTCTGGTGCCATCGGTCGCATGCATGGGGCGTTTCTCAACACTTTCCGCACCATCATGATCGCCCAATTCGGCCCCAAGGCCGATGAACTTATGGAGGCCGAGTTTGGCCCTATAGCAGGACCACATCTTTTCAATCTGCCGAATCACCTCAAGGGGGCAGGAACTGCTGGTGAGGAGACCCCGCCTAAGGCTCAATCGAGCGGAATGACCATTCAAGAGAAGCACACGCCAGAAGGCCAGTTGCCGACCATGGGTCAGCTCACGTTCGGCGCTAAGGGTCAGCCGCCAGAGTCAACACGCAAGATCTCCCCGCAAACCTATAGGCTCATAAAGGACTACTATGGAAACGGGTACCATGAGATGCTTGAGCCTCACAACATAGAGGGTGCCCCGCATCCGGGATACGGGAAGCCGACGGCCGAGAAGACCGCCGACTCTAATGTCGATGTCATGCTAGAGAGGATGGCAGATATGATGCAGCGCACTTTCGGCCTGAAGCCTAAGGGTACTCATGCTTACAGATCTCCGTTCCCCGAATGGTTCCACCGTGTGGCTCTACCTCCCAGAGTCAAAGTGCCGACAGACCTGTCCAAGTTCTCCAGCTTAGACGACACTAGCACGGTGGAGCATATCAGTCGCTATCTGCTCCAGCTTGGAGAGGCCAATACCGAGGATGCCTTCAGGGTTCGGTACTTCCCGTCATCGCTCACTGGGCCGGCGTTCGCTTGGTTCACGTCTCTGCCACCGGGCTCTATTCTCTCTTGGGCAGACTTGGAACAGAAGTTCCATACGCACTTCTACACGGGCACCAAGGAGAAGAAGCTGGTGGACATCATGTATGTGCGCCAAAGGCCGAACGAGACACCGCAGGACTACCTGCGCAGGTTTAGGGAAGTCAAAAGCTAGTGCTTCGGCATGTACCTGCCGGACGACCAGCTTCCACCATTGGCCGTGGCGGGCATGCTCCCAAGCATCAGAGACAAGCTCTTCGGCCAGGAGTTCGAGGACCTGGGTCATCTCTCTCGCCGGCTGAATGAAATGACTATCCAAGCGCAAGGCTTCCAGAGGGAAGGGCGCTTCCAGAGGGACAATGTCGCGGCCCAGATGTATCAAGCTTTCCTGGACGAAGCCGATGACTACACCGATGCCGAAGATGAGGTGGCCGCTGCAGAGCTCAACTGGGATAAAGAGCCGACTCAGGCCAACAAGCAATGGCTGCGCCAGCAGAAAGGGGCATACGACTTCGACGTCACCAAGGCCGACAAACTCTTCGAGTTTCTGATTGCCGAAGGGAGAGTCAGGCTACCCCCGGATCACCCGATGCTGCGTCCTGGAGGGGTTAAGGACAAGAAGTACTGCGGCTTTCATAACACTAACACCCATTCTATTAATGACTGCCGTGTGTTCAGGACAAGGATCCAGAAGGCCATCCAGGATGGGCACATCAAGTTCAATGGCAAGATGAAGATCGATGCCAACCCCTTCGCCCAGAACTCTGTGTTCGTCTCAGTGAACATGGTAGCCCCGGAGGATCCAGAGGGCAAGGGCAAGGTCAAAAGTCCGCACTCCGACACGGCGCGCGAGTACTGGCGCTTGGCATCCGATCGGCAAAATCATCTGGCGATGGATCTCCGAAGCATGCCCAAGCCGCGATAGCCGATACAGCACGGAGAGTCGTCTTTAGGCGAGGCCTACCCACAGGGATCTCCTTAACAATTGCGCCGGCAAAATGAGAAGAGCAGAGGCGTCTCCAACGCAAGAGCGTCCTATTTCCTTGTTACCATACAATCCTGGATTCTCTCTCTCACTCACTCACATAGTGCCCGTTTTGGGTGCATTTTCGCATTCGTGTGTTATCTTAGCCCCATTTGCGTAGCCCTAGCCCTCTCCAATCTGTTTATATGCTTTTTTCGTCTTTGGTTGTCGCGGCGTCTCTTCATACCGCATCTCCCCTTCCACTTGGAAGCTGTCCCTCTATTTCTAAGTTTTATTCTACTCCTCTGCCCACCTTTTCTGGCTCTCATCCTTCCCTTTTCTCCTTCTCCCTCCCCCTCCCACCCCTAATGCTATTTTTACTTCTCCTTATTTGCTCCGCCATTGTCACTTCATCTCATCTTTTGTCTTACTGCTTTCACGATGCCCACGTTTTTCCCCATCTGCCCGCTTTTTGTCTCTGTTCTGTTTTTCTTTTTTCCTTCCTCCTTTAACTCTTCCCTCTTTCACCCCTACCTCACCCCCTTTTTCTCTTCTGGCCCTCTCTCTCTTAAATTTGTTTCTTCAGCTCCTGGTTCCACTTCACACTTATTGCTGGTTCTCCTATTCGGGCCCTGATCTTTATCTCTGTAACACCCGAGTCCTTCTCCTTTCGCCTTTCCTCCTGAAGTTACCACCGCGTCCCCTATTCATATCTTTCAGTTATTCGCTTTCTTCCGCCTAGTATCTCTACATCCCATTTGTTTTTGTTTTCTCTCCTCTCAGTTTTTCGTCTTCTTTGGATTCGCACCATTCCCCTGTTCCTGTCTTTCTCAACTTCCCACCATCTTCCCATCCTTTACCCCGCTTTTCTCCCCTGCTACTTACTCTTGTCTTCCGCTTCTCTCCCTCTGTCCCCGTCTTAGTTTGCGTTTTCATGGTTTCACCTGGCGTCCCTCTCCGGTTCCACTGCTTCGCTCTGCTCTATTTTCTATTGCGGTTTTCTTCCCCCCCCCTTCCCTTTTTACCCATCCTTACCTCCCCTTCTTCTTTCCTTCCCAGTGTTGTCCCGGTCTGTTTCTGATCCACCCCCCTTCTTTCCCTTGCTTTCTTTTCTCTTCTGCCTCTTCCTCTTCGGTTTCTTTTCTTCTTCGCCTTTCTCACCTCTTCTTCTCTCGTCGCTGGTTTTGTGTTCTTTTTACTGTTTTTCCCCCACTCTTTCAGTTCCGTTTATTCTTCTTTCTTTTCCCCGGAGATCTTCTCTTTACCGCTTGTCCCCCTTTTATCCCTCTTCCTTTTTGCTTTTACTCTCCCCATCTCTCCCTTCTCTTCAACTTTTCTATTCTCCTTGTTCTCTTTCCAGCCTTCCCTTCCTTATCTCTCGCCTTCTCCCCCTTCGTCAAATATCTTCTTCCGTCCCCGTTTCCCAGCCCCGACACCCCCCCCGAATTGATCTTTTCTTTTTCCTTCCACTAGCTATCTTACCTTCCACCATCCCCCTTTGCTTCCATTATACTGCCTTTCCCTTACTGTTTTTACCTTCACCATTTCCCCCCCCCTTTCTTGTCACCCTTAACCCTCTCTTCTTATTTCTTCCTCCCTTACTTCCTCCCGCCCTTCTTTTTTCCCCTTCGCCCCCTCCTATTTCACCTTTTCACTTCTCGTCCTCCGTATCCCTTCTTCTTCTTGCGTGTTCTTTCACTTGCTTGTATGCGCCTCATCCTTCTCTTCATTTTTGTTTTCCTCACCTCTCTGTTTTCCCTCTATGTTATTTTCTTTTTTTGGTAGTTTTCTCTCCTCTTGCTTCTCCTGTCTCCACCCCGTCTGATTTGCACCCTGCCCTCCTTCTCCGTTGTTCCCCTTCCCCATTCCCCCCTCTCCATGTGCTTAGCTGACTATTTTTTATGCGCCTCTTCTCTCGATCGTTTTAGTCATCCCTATGTTCTTCTCGATCCTTCCTCTCTTTAAGTCTTTTCTCTCCGCCTTTGTTTCCCCCTGCTATCGCTTTTCAACATCTTTTATTTTCGCTTCCCTCGTCCCATCTCTCTTGTTTTTTGTCGCCCTTCTTATCTCTCTCTTATCTTGAGCCATCCGCCATTCTCGTCCCACTTCTTTTGATATCCCGCCTCTATCCTTTTCGGCTTTAACCCCTATACTTTCGGTTCCAGGCCTCTCCTTTCAGCCGGTCTTATTCATTTCCCATCCTCCTGGTCCGAACCTTATGTCTTACTCTTTGTTTTTCTAAATCTCCATTCCATTCTCATTTTCCCCCCCCCCCGGTGTCCTCAGCATCGCCTCCCTAGTTATCTCTTCTTCTTCCTTCCTCGTTTGTACCATCACCGTAGGAATCCCAGCATGAGAACGATCACGCGGGAGAGCACCGGTATCGTCTGGAGGAGAGGGCTTACCACAGAGAAACAGGCCCATCGCTGGGAGCAAGAACGCCGCCAAGAGCGGGAGCAAGCTCACTGGGCTGTCCGTTCTTCCGCCACTGCTGGAACGAAGGCTTGAAACTGCCCGCCGTCAACAACTGCCCCGAATGCAGCGATCAGTACAAGGGGTATAGGCCAGGATCGAGTCAACCGCCGTTCCCGTCCATGAAAGGTTGGGAGCACGCATCCCAATGGACGATCGGCGCCTAAAAATGAGAAGCCGGGTCGGCAAGCCAAAAGATATGCCGACAAGGAGTGGGTGCATCACCAGGACGACAGCAAGGAGGTACAGCCCGCCCATATAGGTGGCAAAAGGGGCAGTGGTGCCCACAGGGCTCAGAAAAGCCAGAAAAGGAGAGTGCAACGCTCCGGAATAGGGAGTTAGAAGAAGCAGCTGCCAACGGGAAGAAGCAAGAGTGGCGCCCGAAGGAGAAACCAGATGACGCCGACGAGGGCGCTGACGTGGCCATGACTTTCTTCCTTCCCCTGGAGTTCATGGCTCCTGTCGGCCGGGGGGCACAGGACGAGGTGTATACGGATTCTGACGAGGACGAGCTCGATGAGCTCGCGGCACAGCTCGTGTTGTCTCAGAAGGCAGCATTTGACAAACCAGCCAAGCATCGGCATTTAAAGCCGTTGTATGTCAAAGGGTACGTCAATGGAAAACCGCTGACCAAGATGTTTGTCGATGGCGGTGCAGCGATCAACATCATGCCTTACGCCACCTTCAAAAAGCTGGGCATGAACGACGAAGACCTGCTCAAAACGGACATGATACTCCATGACTTTGCCGGCAATCCCTCCGACACTCGGGGTGCCGTGCACGTGGAACTGATGATAGGATCCAAGACGCTCATCACGACCTTCTTTGTCATTGACGGCAAGGGGGCATACAGCCTGCTTTTGGGCAGAGATTGGATCCATGCCAACTGCTGCATACCTTCAACCATGCATCAAATACTCATACAGTGGGTTGGGGATAACATCGAGGTTGTCCAAGCCGACGACTCGGTGAGTGTTGCCACCATTGAACCCACTTACTGGGAATTCGACGGAGTAGACTGCTTCTCCGATCGCGTGTGGGGAGAAGGTCCTGTCAACGTCTATGGCAGAGATCAACAGCCGATCCAAGCAGTCGGCTCTCAAAGCTTCTTTTAGATGGACAACCCAACTGACAACAGCGAAGGCAAACTGGGACGTGGCTTCGCATCGGCCAACCAACTGGAAGAAGTGGATGTTGGCGACACAAGTAAAAGAAGGCCGATGTTCATAAGTTCTAATTTAGACCTTGCTTTCAGAGTGCAGCTAGTAGATCTTCTAAAAGAATTCAAAGATTGTTTCGCTTGGGACTACACAGAGATGCCTGGATTGGATCGGTCCATTGTTGAGCATAAGTTGCCGATCAAACCCGGGTACCGCCCATATAAACAACCTCCACGTAGGATCTACAAGGAGGAAGTGTTGGCCGACGTGAAAAAGGAAGTGGAACGATTACTAGAAGCTAACTTCATTCCGCCGTGTCGATATGCGGAATGGATCTCCAATATTGTTCCGGTGTACAAGAAGAACGGGAAGATGAGAGTCTGCATCGACTTCAGGAACCTCAACAAAGCCACTCCTATGGACGGTTATCCGATGCCAGTGGCCGATTTGCTGATAGATGCTTCGGCCGGTTTTGAAAACATAAGCTTTATGGACGGCAACGCAGGTTACAATCAGATCTTCATGGCTGCAGAGGATGTGGCAAAGACCGCCTTCAGGTGCCCCGGCCATATAGGTTTGTTTTAATGGATGGTCATGACTTTTGGTTTGAAAAATGCCGGTGCCACTTACCAGCGAGCCATGAATTACATATTCCATGAGCTGATCGGCAAGATGCGTAGAGATCTACATTGATGATGTGGTGGTCAAATCCAGAAGCAAGGGAAGACACTTAGCCGATTTAAGGAAGACCTTGGAGTGCACGAGGAAACATGGTTTAAAGATGAATCCAACCAAGTGTGCATTTGGGGTGTCGGGCTGGTGAGTTTCTGGGATTCCCTGGTCCACAAAAAGGGGATCGAAGTCGGCAGGAAGAGCATGGAAGCAATTGATAAGGTAGTGCCACCGACCAATCTCAAGGAACTGCAATCACTGCTCGGCAAGATCAACTTTGTCAGGAGGTTCATATCCAACTTGTCCGAGCGCGTGTTACCATTCTCTCCACTGTTGAAGCTCAAGAAAGATTAGGAGTTCGTGTGGGGTGACGTGCAACAAAGGCTTTCGATGAGATCAAGGAGTACATGAAGGCACCACCAGTATTGGTTCCTCCACAACTCGACAAGCCTTTCAAGTTGTACGTGGCGGCCGACAACCTAACAATAGGGTCGGCCCTCATGCAAGAATTCGAAGGAAAAGAGAGAGTCGTAGCCTATCTTAGCCGAAAACTACTGGACCCCGAAACAAGGTATTCGGCTACGGAAAAGTTGTGCTTGTGCGTTTTCTATTCCTGTACCAAGTTTCGGCACTATCTACTGAATGCCGAATGCGTGGGTAGTATCAGAGTTTGATGTAATCAAGCACATGTTATCAATGCCGATTTAAGTGGAAGGATCGGCAAATGGGTTTTGGCCCTTTCTGAATTTGATTTGTGTTTTGAATCGGCAAAGGCTGTTAAAGGCCAGATTATGGCTGATTTTGTCACTCACCACCGTGATCCTAATGCTAACATGGTAACCATTATCCCTTGGACATTGTTTTTTGATGGATCCTCGCGCAGCAAAGGTGGTGGAGTCGGGATCATGTTGATTTCTCCCAAGGGGCACCCTTCAAGTACTCTATACTGATCGAGTACCCGGTAACTAATAATCAAGCAGAGTACGAAGCACTGCTCCGAGGGCTGCGGTTGCTTGTGGACATTAAGGCAGACGCCGTGGAAATCTTCGGTGACTCGGAGTTAGTGATCAAGCAATTGACCGGCAAGTACGAGTGCAAGAACGACACGCTGCAGGAATATCTCGAAGGTTGCCAAGAGCTCCTCAGACAGTTTTCGATCGGCAACCTTGCAACATATTCCTAGGGGGCAAAACGAAGAAGCAAACCAGTTGGCTCAGGCAGCATCCGGGTATAGGGAGAATCAAAACATTTTTGCACTTGAGGGAGAGCAAACAACCCCAGAAGGTGATCAAGCAGTCCCAAGTGATAATCAGGCAGTTGAAGACTGGAGAGACAACATTGCCGATTACCTCAGGGACCCATCCAGGAAAGTCTCCCGAAAACTCAGGTACAAGGCTCTTAAGTTCACGCTCTTGGACAATCAATTGTACTACAAATCCATAGATGGGGTTTTGCTTAAATGCCTGAACCAAGACGGGGCTAGGAAACTGATGTATGAGGTGCACGAAGGCGTATGTGGTGCACACCAGTCGGCTCACCGTATGAGATGGTTAATCAGGAGGACTGGATATTTTTGGCCGACTATGCTCGAAGATTGCTTTAAGTATTATAGAGGTTGTCGGGATTGCCAGCGGTTCGGCAATGTGCAAAGGGCTCCAGCATCGGCCATGAATCCGATCATTAAACCTTGGCCTTTCAGAGGATGGGGCATCGATTTGATCGGCCAGATTCACCCTCCATCTAGCAAGGGACATAAGTTTGTTCTGTTAGCCACGGATTACTTCACTAAGTGGGTTGAAGCCATCCCATTGAAGAAGGTGACGTCGGAGAACATGATATCCTTCGTTAGGGAGCATATCGTTTACCGATTCGGCATTCCTCAGTCCATCACTACCGATCAGGGATCTCAGATCACTTCTTCGGAGTTTTGTGACTTTGCCGAAGAGATGGGGATTACACTCTATAATTCTTCCCCTTATTATGCACAGGCCAATGGACAGGCAGAGGCTTCTAACAAAATCATGATTAAGATCATTCAAAAGAAGATCGAAGAGAAACCCAAAAGGTGGCACTTGGTGCTCAACGAAGCTTTGTGGGCTTATCGAATGGCTTGTCATGGGTCAACTCAGACGTCGCCTTACGAGTTGGTCTATGGGCATCACGCAGTTCTACCATGGGAGTTGCAGTCGGGGTCAAGGCGAGTTACATTGCAGAACGATCTGGCTAAAGAGAATTACAAAGATTTGATGATGGATGAGCTAGAGGATTTGCATTTGATTCGTCTCAAGGCCTTGGAAAATATTGAAAAGAACAAGATACGCGTTGCCAAGTACTACAACTCGAAAGTGAGAGAAAAAGGATTCGAAGAAGGAGACTTGGTTTTGAAGATTATCTTGCCAATCGGTACCAAAGATAAGGTATTCGGCAAATGGTCCCCTAACTGGGAAGGGCCTTTTCGAATTCTGAGACGTGCTCCGGGTAATGCGTACATTCTGAAAACCCTCCAAGGAGAAGAGTTTGCTAGGGCAATTAATGGATGTTATCTAAAGAGATTTCATCCTAGCGTAGAGGTCGGTGCATAACGGAATCAAGGACTAGCGGGCACCGACGGCCGATACAAGGTTGTATCGCCCTTAGCACAAAAAATGGCCGATAGAGTCTATCGCCCTTAGAACAAAAACAGCCGACACGGCATGTGTCGCCTCTAGCACAAAAAACGCAGAAATACAGGGCCAAGTGTACGCGGTGCTGTGCAATCGGCTAGATAAATCAAACACTCAACAAGCACAAAATAGGAGAATGGACAAAACATGCTATGTTCGATCTGTTACAGAAATTATCAATTCACTCGTTCAAAAGCTGGTTGATCGACTTTATGGCTTCTGCTCTAATTCGGCTGACGGCATCTAACACCTGTTGATCTTCATCTGCGGAGTTTTGGATCTTGGAGAGTCTGATCTTGATTTGCTGATCTTCTTTGAGGATGGAAGTTACTTTCAGTGAAGCTGTCCTTATGTTCCTCGGCAGATCAACCATGCGAGCTTTGTGGGATTGGATTTTAGTGTTAAGATCAGCTAACTGAGCTTCCAGCTTGCTTTTCTTTTCCTCCATTACTTTCAGTTTGGACTCCAAGGTTTCCAGGGAAGTTTTTGCAATCTGGATGTCAGAATGCAGGTTCTTTACTTCCTGTTTCTTGGAAGACCTACTATGCTGCAGGGCAGTTTTGGATGATATGTTTTTGATCGCTCTCTTCACTGAACTGAAGAAATCATCAAGACAAGCTGCAGATTCTAGATGAGCTAAAGAAGCAGGGGGAATGTCTTCATCAATGAGCTCCAGAGTGTCCCTTATCTGATCTGCGTTTTGAACCAAGTCGACGATGTCTTTATTCAGAAAATTGGTTATTTCTTTCAACCGGGCCTGGTTCTCCTTTGATAGGGTCTGTCGGGAGGTACTCTCCTCACCTCTCTCGGTGATGTAATCTTCGGTAGGAAAGGAATAACTTGTACTCGGCTCTTTGGTGTTTTTCTGGAGAAGAAAGAGGAAGAGTTGGATGAGTAGATGTTTTTGGTAAAATGCAGAAAAGAAGAGGAGCTTTACCTGTTGAATTGATTGATCATTGGGAGGTGCTACACCTTGACTCACTTGAGGACTCTGTTGAAATTCCGGAGGGGAACTTGGAATGCGATCGAGGGGTGACTTTGTTCCTAGTGCTTTCAAAATGGTATCTGTTTCAGGTAGAGAATATGGACATATAGTAGCAGAGGGAAGAATAACTAAATATAGCACCTATGGTTCAGTCAGCATCTTCATCCCTTGAAGCATCAGGAGATTCTTGATTCTCATCTTCATCTGGAACATTCCTTACGAGAGTCTCAGAGGATGTTTCGGCAGTTGTTGAGGTATCACTGGGTTTCAGAATTTCAACCTGCGGCTAAAACGAATAATAAAACGGAGGTTTGGTCAAATCCATTGCCAAATGAGATTAATTGGCGCTGAGTGAAAACTCATACCTCGGAGGATGGTTTCGCTCTTTTAGTCCTTGTTTTCTTGGATGAAGAGACAATTTCAGATGCTTTCCTCTTGCTTTTTCCTTCTGGGAACATGATAGTAGAGGTTGCAGGGATCTTCATAAAGCTGGCCAGATTTGGAGCGTTAAATCCAAGGGTAGGATTCGGCCCAGCCTGATAATATTTGGGCACTTTGGCAGGAGGTATAGGCTTGGGATCCTGTATATGACCGAATGTTAAAGACTGATTGGATTCAGAAATAGAGGATGACAAGAGCAATGAAATTACCTCACTATCAGAGGCGAAGTCAGACTGTAAACTCTGACATAGAGGATGGATTGGCACGTTGAAAATATGAGTATGCCATTCTCCCCACCAGGAAATGAAAAAAGAGTGAGTTGCATCTATTATCCCAAATGGAGATGGCTTGTATGTTGGCAGCTCCCATCCAAGTTCAAAAACTTTTTTGGCCATTATACCTTCTGTGATGATTTCCCTGGGCCTTATCACTGTTGAAAAGAAGAATCTAGGGGGCAACTGGCCACATCCTAATTGTCTGGCTGCTGTGTTTGGATAATAAAATTCATAGGTAGACTGTACCAGTCTTCCGTGATGGAATTCGGCTGGCAGGGCGCAGGGCCTAATGAAGGAATTGAAGATATCTATAGATGTTTGATCTACACAGCCGAATTCATAATTAAACTTACAAGGGAAGGTCAAGTTCTCATTCTCCCTGTAAGGAAACCAAAGCACGTTACCAAAACCTTTGAAGAATAGTTTGAAGAGGTGGCCAGTGTCCATGTCAATGTTGATGGATGATGCTGCTTCTCCGTAGGTTTGGCAGGCTTTAACTCTTGCTGATTGGCCTTCGGCGTAATTGACTGAAGGGAAGCTCAAGTTAAGCAAACTCACGGATACTATCTGGTGCATATATAGTTGAAGCCACATTTGGACCAACCACCAAGGGCCGTTGACACAAGCGACCTCTCTGCCTGTGTGCATCTGGATAGTAATTTGATGCATCATGTGATAAACGGACCCCAGGAGGTATCTGCCTAGTGGAATGTGAATGCCTGCCGATAAATCCTCGGCCATCACCATATGGTTTAGAGTAGGTTCATTGGATTTTCTGCAGAAAATAAATCTGCATAGCCACATGTTCATAAAAGCTTTCGATTCTTTGTCAGAAACAGTATTGGATGACTCCATATAGGTCTGAATGTATTTGGCCCATCCGCATCCGGAACTGATGGCTCTTTGACTGCTCTTGTTCTTGTATTTATATGGATATACTGGTAAGGTTGTATTCAGACCCGTCATCATGAAGATATCGGCCAAGGTGATGGTCATCATACCATGGCCAAAGATAAATGCATTAATAGCATTGGACCAGAAATGAGATACTGCTATCAGAAGGGAGTCATTTCTAGGCATTTCTGATAAAGATAATTCTAGGCAATGACCAATGTCCTGGTTTTCCCAGTGGTTGCTTCTCTTTTCAAGTATCCTTCGATACCAATTCCGCCATCCGACAATTGGGGGAAAGGGCCAGTTCTTGAAGGTGTTTGGCCAGTGACTCGGTGGAGTAACTCCGGACTTGAAGGGAATTCTTTCAGTTTCTTTCTCGATGATGTCCGCCGGATTGGGATTTCCCATTGGACCAAGAAGATAAGAGTCGGGATTGGCAGCATAAGGGATCAGAATTTGGTTATCATATTCCTTCAGAAAATAGCAAAAGGGGCGAAGGAATGAGTCGGGGAGAAGGCTGAGGGAAAATTGATAAGTAAGTGAAGTTTACCTCTGGAATCTTGTCTTGAGTCGCCATCAGAAGCTTGAGGTAAAGGTCGACTGCGCAAGAATTTTGGGATTCTCGGATGGCGGCTGCAGTGCTGGAACGCGGAAACCTAGAGGAAAGAGGACTTGTGGTCAATTTCAGAACAAATGCCTTTGTTCAAAAAATTGAGGGGGCATGTGTTAACACAGAATTTTTGCACTGTGACAAGTGGGCCAGTACGACGCAGGTTCGGGAGAAATTACCGCTTAAGGGATTCGGCAGGCAGCGAACGCGGTCGGCTAACTCGATGCATTCGGCAAGGCTGTAAGGGCGACTAGTCAATGGCGAGCGGGTTCGGCAATGTGGCGTTGCGGTCGGCTACCTCAGGTTAAGTCGGTTTGCGACAAATACGGCATATCAGAAGATTCGACAACAGAAGATTTTGTCGTTGTTAGCACGTGCCGATTATTAAGGGAGGCTTAGAATAGAAGGCATCGCATTTTAGATAAGTTTCCTGTTTTGTCGTTGTAATCGTGTCCTCGTAGGACTCAGAGAACACCAGGGTATAAATATAAACCCTGAGGCCATTGTAATATCTGTTCACAATCAATACAACCAACCCGGCCCCGCGCCGTCTTCGAGTCCAAGTCGTGTCGTCGTGTTCTTCGAGAGGGGCCATCGATCCGTCGACCTCCGTAAGTTCCGGCAACCTTGTTATCATGTCTAGTATCGTGCGGCGGATTTAGATATGGTGCAAGTAGTCTCGTACGTTAAGCTTAGTATCGTGCGGCGGATTTAAGCTTATGACGGGAGGTCTTTGTTTATGTCTTGTATCGTGCGGCGGATTGAGACACAAATAAAGATAGTTATCGGCTCTATTAGATGTGGCAGTCTAGTAGATTCATTAAGTTACCTTGTGTTACATGTTTTGTTATGTTTATTTCATCGTAACACTTTTGCCCAATCTAGATACCGTTCGGTTCGGCTCCATCCTTATAGATCTGCTCTGTTCTTTCATGTTTATTATTGAAAGATCTGTTATGCAGTAGATCTATTGTTCGTAATAGCCGAACGGACCGTATCTGGATTGCCACATGGTGAGGGTTCATGCATGTTAAGTGTGTTTGATCTATGATAAGGCTAGGTGTCGTGCGGCAGGCGCAGGCTTTAGATTAGCTTAGTCATGCTTAGCTTGTATGTTCAATCTCCATGGACCCCAACTCGGTTGTACAATCGAGATTGGTTAAGTTTTAACTTATATCTAATACGTCATGCGAGTACGATTCTCATGCAAACGTGTTCGGCAACCTATTATTCACGTAGCTCTGTTCATATTGCCGAATAATCTTTTAAACCTGTTGGCAGATAGCTTTCATAGCTATATGTCGTCGTAAGTGGCTTCAGGGCCGTACATCTTGGAACTGTCTGGTCATACCCGGCACGTTCCAGCTTTGTATTTAACAGTCTATCTCCCTTGTTAGTTGCAGGGCAAACTAACTGGCACGCACCGGACTTCTGAGCACCCGGGCCACGATTGAAGCCAGCTTCTCCGGCTTGCCGTGTGCTTGGCGCAGCGCGCCACTTTTTGCGCCAACAACTTTTTTGGCTAAAAATTGCTCATATGTTCATATTTCATATTTGGTGATCAGTTTGAGCCTTCGCTAGCTTGTATGCTTTCTGTTGAGACATTGGAGTTATACTGTGCAGAGCATCTTTATGAAGGACCGAAAATGCTATGGCAAGGCGACCAGAGGGGGGTGAATGAGAGCCTAAAATTTCTTCTCGAAATTACGGCCTATGTCCCAACAAAATCAACCCCAAAAGCTTCGGACTCAAACGTGATGCCTACGACCCTCGGAAAGAGGGTGGATGATCCCTAGGATCACAGCGAGGCACCACACAAGAGAGCAAAACAAGGCTCTCAAAACTCCGAGTCAAGTTCGTGCCTAAAAGACCACTCCCAAACGTAGATAGAGGGCTACGTTGGGATTCCTCCAAATACCGATGCTAACACGTAGCAAAGATATGTAGAGAGGTTCCTAGGTGAACTCTAGGAGCAAACGAGAAGTCCGGAAATGAAACGGAAAAGCCGGGAGGGCCAACGCACTAAAACTGCACAAGCTGCAGAATCCCGGACAGTCCGCTGTCAGGCTCCCGGACTGTCTGGTGAAGGCCGGACTGTCCGCCACACGGGGGTCGGACTGTCCGCCGGCAAAAGGACTCAAAACGAACTGTTCTGCCACAGCCCTGGACGAGTCCCGGACAGTCCGCGGTTTGCACGCCGGACTGTCCGCGGTTTGCACGCCGGACTGTCCGCGGTTCACGTGAACAGTGAACATAGTGCGTCCGATGCCTGCCCGTAGCAGCGTCCGATGAAAACCCGAACTATCCGCGGGTCCTGGCGGACTGTCCGCCGGCTACCGAGCCAAAACAGCAACGCTGCTGCAAAGCCCCTGCTCGGGCCCAGACTGTCCGCGCCCAACACTGGCGAACTGTCCGCCGGTCACCCGAAGGGAAAAAGGCCCGAGGCCAACAGCCACTGCTCGGCTGAAACCCCGACTCGCGGACTGTCCGCGGCTGGAGGGGCGGACAGTCCGCCACCACCCAGAATGCCCAAAAACGCCACGGGTCAAAACCAAAATCGATTGGATCTTTACCAAATCGAATGGGGCTGCAACCAAACTTCTCCCAAGTGTTCTTCTACGTGTTGGGAAGCTAATCCTAGGATATCATCGCTTCAACCCAACTAATCCATGAGAAATCCGAAGAACACTAGAAAAGGGGAAGAACGAAGAACAAAAATGATTTCGGCCCGATCTACTTGTTCGTGAGGGTAGGGATGAATTCCTTCGGTTGAAATGTTCTCCTCACTTCAAAGAACAAGTTGATTCAAACGGAATCGCAAAAGACGCAGCGTAGAGGGAGATCGGGAGAGGGGAAAATCGTGGAGAAAAGAAGAACGCGAAGAACAAATTCAAAACGCGAATTCAACAACGAATTTGATCTTTGGATTCAGATGAATGGAAGATTGATTAATCACTTGGTGTCGGGCTACAAGCCAATCCTAGCAACACAAAGCTTGGATGGCAAAAAGCTCAAGAACAAGAGCCAACTCTCCCTAACCCTAGCCTTCTCTCACAGGAACAAAATGAGAGAGACACCACCGAGAATTCCCCAAGGATACGGCTGCCCTAGCAGCCCCCCTCATATATATAGGCGCACGTCCGAAGACCAAAACGCCCTTACATTAAGCACTCATCCCAAATACCCCCCAGGGGTAAAACCGTCCAGTCCGGTCAATCTTCATCTGACGGCCACGCCCGCACATCCGGTAGCTTCGCCTCGACGCGACCTCCCTAATGCCGCCACGTGCCGCCACCGTCGACCGCCGCGCCTTCTCACCGATAGCTTCGCTGCAACGCAAGCCTCTCGGTGCCGCCACGCGTCGACCGTCCTTTTGGACCAACCCCCGGTTTTGAGGCCCAAACCGGGAAACCCGCCAGCCCAGGTTTTGAGGCCCAAACCTGGAAACCGTCCACCCCGAGTTTTGAGGCCCAAACTCAGAAAACCGCGCGCCCAGGTTTTGAGGCCCAAACCTGGAAACCGTCCACCCCGAGTTTTGAGGCCCAAACTCAGAAACCGGCCACCCCAGGTTTTGAGGCCCAAACCTGGAAACCGTCGATGGTAGCTTTTTGAGGCTCAGCTACCGAACCCGCACCGTAGACGGGATATGGTTCTCACACCCCGACCACCGGCACCGATGCCGATGCATGTCCAGCCTCCACGCCGGGCACAACGCCTTCGCTTTCCTTCTTGACTTGGCCAACGGCACTTGCGCCGCACGCAAGCCCGTGTCTGACCTCCCGCCAAGTGACACGACTCCAGCGTCTTCCTCCCGACTCGGCCGATGCACCGCACATCCCCATGTGCTCTCGCTCGCCGATGCCACGTGCCAGCTACCACAGCTGGTCCTCTGGCCCTCTGGTCCTTCAGTCCAAGCCTCACGTCCGCCCTTCACCGTTCTGCGTACATCGGCATGGCACGTCCGCCGCACGGCATGCCCATCCTTCACCGCTCCTGGTCCGTCAGCACGGCACGTCTCTACTTGACCTTCACCTCGCCATAGACCACTGTATCTGAGCTCCACACCTGCACATCAACACAGCCAAGAGACACATGTCGCACACGCACACCAACACAGAAACACCACACAACTCAACGCCACCGGTTAGTCATAAACATTAAGCTCATAGATAGATATAGACTCAACCGGGAAAAGCCTCAAACCTTCCTCATCAAAGTCAATCATTCATCATATGTGTTCTCAATCTCCCCCCTTGATGAATGCATTGACTAAAAATAAACCACAAAGGAAGGGTTTGAAGGCAAGACTCATTCAAGTGCCCAAAAGCCAAGAAAAGGCAAACACAAGGCCACTTGAGATGAGGAAGGATCATGAAAACTCCAAATAAAAGCTCTCAGTCCCGAAAGAAACGGGAAAAGCAGGCAAAGCCTCCACACAACTGAAGAGTCAAGATAAACAAGAGTTTCATGAATCCCAAAAGGCACTCGAAAACCAATCTCAAATAAAATTGTCAAACAATCATCACAAAAGAGAGACCAAGGTACTTATCCACATGGTTTTGGGTCAATTTCTCCCCCTTTTTCTTTCTCTTTCTCTTTCTCCCCCTTGATGATTGAATTGACAAAAACTAGGCACAAGAGATGGTTTGAGATACCATAACCAAAAATCTCATTCAAGTGATCAAAAGCCATCGGAGGGCAAAGAACAAAATCACTTGTCATGAGACATAACTTGGTCCCCAAAGACATGGGCAACGGCTCAACGCAACCAAGCAAGGGATCAGAGCATTAACTCAACAATGAGCAAAACTCGATCACATAGAGCAAAAGACTTGGTTCCCAAAGATATGGGCAACGGCTCGACGCAACCAAGTCAAAAATGAGCTAGTCCTCAAGAAGAGGCAGAAAAAGGCTCAACACCACTAGCTCAAGGCTCAACACCAAATGAGGCTGAATCAACGCATAAGAATGCAAAACTGATCACAAACAGCCAAGAATTGGTGAAAACAGCTAGTTCCTCAAGACAGAGGCACATAGGCTCGACGCAACTAGCTGAAGGGTCCATACCAATCGAAAATACCAAGCAAAAACTGCTAGTCCCTTAGGATAGAGGCAAAACAGCTCAACACGACTAGCAGACTCGATACCGACTGAGAAGAACCACAAGAGAAGCTCAACACTAACAGGAGCACAAACACTCGGAGCACGCGGAGAAGCAGCAAGACAAAAGCGACTCCCCCTGAAATCAAGCCTATACACAAAAGCTATGAAACAAAGCTCATGACTCCAATTGCATTCCATACCGAAAGATGGATACCAATTGAAACACATAAAAGAGCTATACCGAGTGAAGAAGAACATAAAAGAGCTAAACTCCCCCTTGCTCAAAGCTCTCCCCAAAAATGCATGACTCTCCCCTTTGTGCCAACACTCAAGCTCCCCCTTGCAAACAGCTTCTCCCCCTTGACAAAAGGGAACATGCTGAGGGGTTTTAACATTTTCCCCAAAGTTGACACAAACACAAGACAAGTCATCAACCAAAAGCATATGGGGGCTATGAAAAGCACTGAAGGTGACCACAAAGTGTATCGGAGCTGGGGGTATGTATACTAAGCTAAAAATGCATGAAATGCACAATGCAACAGCTTCAAGTGTATAGCAATCAGAATGAAGAGATGCTCAAAAAGGGTGTTGCCCTGAAGGTGTAGCAATCAATACAAATGCTAGCAAAGGCTCAAACTGATCAAATGAATATGAAATATGAACAAGTGAGCATATGAGCAGTTTTAAGCCATTTGAAAAGGAGTTCACCACTAAAATAGCACTTTTACATGGATAGACAGGAAATCAACCAAGTGCTAACCCAAGTAAACAAGGTGAACTACCCCTAGCAAAGTTCAATCATCATGCAATAGAGTGAAGCATAGACTTGTGTTATTTTTTTCTCAAATTTTTATCGGAATTTGCAGCGGTATTAACACAAGTTCATATTAAAAGCATGTGATTGCGAGAGGTTGAAAACATGGTCATTGCCTAACTTTTCAACCGGACTAAGCCTATGCAACAAAAGCAATCGGAAGTTTAAAGCACCGGTTTCGGTCTTACACTACACGGCTCAAGTTTAACTCAAATGTGCAATGAGAAACAGTCTCGATACCGTGAGGTGCTGACACATGCAATCCCATCTCGATCTTTTCATTTCACTAATACTTGGATCAAATTTTAAGCACAAGGTAAATATGAACAATCCAAGCAAGTGAATGACTCAGTGCAAGAGACATAGCAACCTAGCATACAAAAGATAGCACAAGTGATCTCAACACATCCTATCCATGATAGTTGCCAATCTCAATGGTGAACAAATTAAAGGTTTCATAGTTGATTAGTCAAGTTCACCATTTGCAAAATAGCTTAGCTCATAACATGTATCAAGTGATCAAAAAGAGCCTAAGCTACAAGCATCATCATGAATAGACAGGGCATACCAACAAGAGCATAATCTCATTCTCATTACTATATTCATGAAGCTCTAAAATGCAAGATATACATGATGAAATGCATGCAGAAGCTAGCCTAAAAAGGAAAACCCAAAACAAAAGGGTATCGGAGAAATCCAACTAAGATACAACAAGCAAAATGCTTCCCCAACTAAAAGGGAAACACACACCAGACTCATAAGAGAAGAGCCAAGAAACGCTCAAGCGAACAGCCAGCAAAATCCACACGGAAAGACCACACAGCAGAAAGAGGACGAAAAGGGAGTGTACCAAAAACCGAACTCAGAAGTGTGTCGGACGTACCTCCTGAAGCGCATGACCTCCTGCTGGTGTGATACACGAGGGGACGCCTGAAACTGCTGAACTCCGGGGCGCCTGTCTCACCGAAGTCGTCTCCCCCTCGCCTGATGTTGTCGCTCCCACAAGTGCTGCTAGTGCTCGCTGGAGAGCTGCTCGAACGGAACTCCAAGTCGTGGAAGAAGTGGGATCGGGTCTGTGAGCCGAAATGCTCTCTCCAGGCTCCTATTCTCCTGCACACTCAAAAACAGAAGAAACACAAGGCATTGTCTCGTCCAGTGTGACCTCAAGGTCTCCACGAAAATGGTTAGTCACATAATAAACATAAGGTGAACTCTCAACAAAAGGAGATCTACCTATGAATGATACCGCAAGGAGAACTGAACTCAAACTAGTCAAGACTACCATGCAACAGGATAAAGCATTGTAGCAAAATGCAGCCTAAAGACATGATCGACTCGAACACAACCTAAACCTCAACACATGCTACAATGCAAGATAATGATAGCAATAGATCCAAAAGCATGTAACATGATAAAATTGTGGAAAGGCTAGTGCTCAAACTAAACATGTCAACAGGATACATGTAGCTAATCAAAACTAGCACCTGAAAAGTGACACCTAATGAACATCATACCTATACATGTAAAGCTCATGGAGAAATAAGGTAAAGCATGGCATAATGTTCATGAGGATCACAGACTAGCATGAAAAGTGGATTAACCACCAAAGCTGTACACAAAGCTAGCATGACATGATATACAAGATAGCACATGCTAGACTAAAGCAAAAACATGATACAAAAAGAAATGTACATGCAAGAACTATACAAGTGAGCACATGATGATCCATCTCATTCCACAAGACATAAATCATGGATGTACAAGGTATGAGTGTATAAGAAATCTCACCAAGTTATGAAAACCTCTTTGGAGGCAAATCTAAGCGGGATGCAGAGAACCATCAAAACTTGATCACAACTAAAAGATCAAGCTCCATCGGGCGCATGTTCTCCACCCCGCGTCCTCATATCTACACACAAGAGGACAAAGCAACCCGAGTCTTGGATCCCGAAGGGTTAGCAAGCATGTACTTGGGAATCCAGGACTTGGTCACAAATCTCAACTTATCATGTGGGTTAGCATGATGCAAATGTTGGTTCAAATGCAATTGTGAAACACCCTTGGAAGCATTCCTCAAAAGGACAACTCGAGGAGAAGAACGAGTCGTACCACGGGAAAAGAGGCAAACATCTTCCAAGGTTTTTGTAGAAGAACCAATAGAAGCACCATGAAAAGCATGACGTGGACCAAGAGAAGAAGCACTAGAAGCATGTCCACGACCATGACCTATCCCACTAGAAAAGGAGTCATAAATCCCATCAACAAAAATGGGCTTCTTACTAGGAGCACAAGTGTTCATGCCATGAGACGGGCTATGAATCACCATCTTCCTAGAAGAGCGAGCTTGGCGCAAGCATTTGGCACGCCGATAGCAGAAGCTTTCTTGATGCCCATCTTTCTCACAAAAAGAGCAATGGTACAAAGGCCTACTGGAAGGCACAACATTCTCCGACTGAAGGACCGAGAAGCTATCCGAAAGCGACCAGAGGGGGGGTGAATGGGAGCTTCAAAATTTCCTTTCGGAAACTAGATGCCACTGTCCCAAAATCAACCCCAAGAGCGAACCCTAGAGCTTGCTAATGTCCACGACCCTAGATGTAGGGTGAATGCTTCCTAGAAGCACAGCGGGACACTAGACAATCCTAGAGAGCCAACGCAAAAGACGGAACTCGAATCCGATCAAGAACGAATGAACCACGAACGAAAACGCGCGAAACTGGATCGACCGGACTCTGGCCAGCGTCCGGTCAGCAGGGACCGGACGCGTCCGGTCAACAAAAATTGGCTCTGGAACCTTACTGTTCGCGACCGGACTCACAAGTACGGAGCGTCCGGTCGAGAGCAGTGCGTCCGGTCAGAAACGAACAAGCACGATGAACAGTGAAAGCGATGCGTCCGGTCAAAACGTGAACGGAGCGTCCGGTCAAAGTGAAGAACACGGCTACGTGCTGTTCATCGACCGGACTCACGGACAGAGCGTCCGGTCACCCCGACTGAGCGTCCGGTCGACTCGCAGCAGCCCCGTTCGTCCACCGATTTGCCTCTATCTCACCCAAAACAATTCCTCTAGGGATCAAACTTGGTGAGATGAGTCACAAGGAGTATAGTGAGCTATCTTTAAGAGATCATGGCTCGAACCTATCTCCAAAACGGTGAATCGAAGAATTTTGGGGAAGGAAGAAAACTTGACCCGAAACTAAAAATCGATCGATCTCCTAGACCGTGGGGTTTGAGGATGATTCCTTCGATGGAAAGAAGTGCCTCACGATCTAGAACAACTTGGTTCAAACGGATTTGCAAAAGATGAATCGAGCAAAGAGATCAAGCGACGGGAAAATCGTGGAGAAAAAGGATTCTGCGAAGAACACGAACACAACGGAAATCACAGCCACGAATTGCAAGCCGAAACGCAAACACACGCTACGACAAGGAGGTTACGGCCTCCTTTCCTCAAAATCAACAGTACACAAAGTTGCAAGTCTCTCTGCGGATCTCAGCTATAGCAGGGGATGGGAGAGCAGGAAACCCTAAGTGCAGGAAGCAAATGAGATGGCTAAAACTGAGATAACTGAGATAGGGGAGGAGGGTGTCTCCCCTGACTACTTATCCTATTCTAGTCTAAGTCTATTTCCTACTCTACCCCTCTCTATTCTAATTACAGAGCGAACCAGCTAAACCCTAAGGTTATTCTGGACCAACTCAAGTGGTAGGTAGATCCAACGGCCACGCCCGCACAACTCGTCCGCGTTGCCTCCACGCAACCTTCCGATTGCCGCCACGTGCCGTCCTCGCTCTGCACCCCCGGTTTTGTGGCCCAAACCGGGAAACCAGCCTTTTCCAGCAACCCCCGGTTTTGAGGCCCAAACCGGGAAACCAGCCCACTAGCCTGAGTTTGTGGCCCAAACTCAGAAACCCGCAGCGCCCGAGTTTTGAGGCCCAAACTCGGAAACCGGCCCATCGCCCGAGTTTTGTGGCCAAACTCGGAAACCGTCTGCGCCCAGGTTTTGTGGCTCAACCTGGAAACCGAGCACCCGAGTTTTGAGGCCCAAACTCGGAAACCGTCCACCCGGTGGTTTTTCCCTGGCTCAACCACCAAACCGGAGCTGTAGAGGGGATGCACCGCCCGTGCACCCCGTCCACCGACACGTGTCCCCAGGTCCTCGACCCGAGCAACACCGTGCCCCGCAAGTCTCCGCTCGTCGCTGTCCCAGGCTGCCAGCCACCACAGCTGATCCTCAGGCACTCCGGTCCCTCAGTCCAAGCCTCACGTCCGCCCTTCACTGCTCGATACATCGGCATGGCACGTCCGCCGCACGGCACGCCCATCCTTCATCGCACCCAGTCCGTCAGCACGGCACGTCTCAACTTGACCTTCACCTTGCCCTCGATCACTGTCTCCGTGCTCGACACCTGCACAACACAAGCCAAAGAACATGCGATCAAACCCGTTGACAATCACTCATCACTCAGAGACTCGGCATACACCCTTGTATCCGCACCGACAAGTGAGAAGTCCCTTGGGACTTAGAACAAGAAGTATCAACCACCAACTTGGTGCCAGCACTAGGAGCACACGTGCCATGGGAAAGGCTACGCGGCTTCCTAAAAGCCTTAGCTCGAATTCGCCGCTCGTGCTTGACACGGCGAAAACAAAAGTCGAGCGAATGTCCATCCTTCTTGCAAAAGGTGCAATGAAAAACCGGATTGGGAGGACGAGTCCCAAAAATATGAGAAGCACCCTTGTCAAGAGACGTCCCTTGGACATCACTCGAAGAAACAGCAAGGTTGGGAGTAACTATGAAAGTGCTATCCAAAACCTTGACACTAATGCTATCGTCAAAAGACTCACGCGCAGCACAAGAACTCAACTCCGGTTGCAAAGATGCAAACTTGGAAATATCAACATCGGAGTTGCAAGAATTGCGTGAATCAAAAGACTTAGCACAAAGACTCTTGCATCTTTTGGCTAAAACCTCATTTTCAAACATGAGGCGATCACAAGTACCACAAGGAGTGTTTTTCAAATTTTCCATCTCCTCCCTAATGCACTCGGCATATGTGGTACGCAAGAGTTCATTTTCTTTTTAAAGGTTGGCACTCATATCATTGTGCTCAACCAACTTGGCGCTCATATCATCGCGCAAAACCCTCAAAGCCAAAACCTCTTTTTCCAAATCAATGCATGATGTGCACATGAAATCGGTGGAAGGAACATCACCATTCACATCAAGCAAAGAATCATGAAAAACACTAGAAGCATGGCAAGCATTTTTATTTAAAGAGCACAAGCTACAAGGCCTAGCATTCATCTGATCAATTTCAGCCCTAGCATGCTCAAGTTCATCTACACATGTGGTGTGAGTCAATTTTAATTTATTAATTTCAGCATGCAAAAACTCAAAAGAACCACATGGTAACAAAGCATTTGACTTAAGAAGGGCTAATTTAGCTTTAGCACAATCAAGGTCCTTACCCAAGTCAATGCAAACTAGACATGGTTTGAAAGCATTGGAAGTTAACATGTCATTTTCAGATTTTAAGCTAGCAAGAGAAAAGCCTAGCTCATCATTCTTCCTAACCATGTCACTACAAGAGGTGCAAGGCAAAGAGGCACTAGACTTCAAACTAGCAATGGAGCATTTCAACTTTTCGACCTTTCTACGCAAGGTACTACAAAGCTCAACAAAACTAGAACGAGCCTCATAAAGATTGTGCAAGGTCACAAGACCCCAAGCAAGTGTACCTTTCTTGGCCTTGCCAAGTTGATGTAGAAGATCCTCTGGTGAAAGTTCATCATCACGTAGAAGATTCAACAGCTTATTCACCTCGTGATCCCTTTCATCAACTGTGCTCCTCCTTCTTCCCAAGATGTCATCCTTGGAAACATTCATGCTGAAGGACAAAGACATACTTGAAGAAGAGCTAGGTGCTACTTCAAAAAGCACCGTTAGTGTTAGCCAAACAAAAGCTCAACACCTCGACAAGCAAAGTCGGAAACACAACCGCTCTCAAAAGGTTGCCTTCGCGGATCTAGAACCGGTTAAGGTAGAAAGATCCTTAACTGGCTCCGATACCAATTGAAGGACCGAAAATGCTATGGCAAGGCGACCAGAGGGGGGTGAATGGGAGCCTAAAATTTCTTCTCGAAATTATGGCCTATGTCCCAACAAAATCAACCCCAAAAGCTTTGGACTCAAACGTGATGCCTATGACCCTTGGAAAGAGGGTGGATGATCCCTAGGATCACAGCGAGGCACCACACAAGAGAGCAAAACAAGGCTCTCAAAACTCTGAGTCAAGTTCGTGCCTAAAAGACCACTCCCAAACGTAGATAGAGGGCTACGTTGGGATTCCTCCAAATACCGATGCTAACACGTAGCAAAGATATGTAGAGAGGTTCCTAGGTGAACTCTAGGAGCAAACGAGAAGTCCGGAAATGAAACGGAAAAGCCGGGAGGGCCAACGCACTAAAACTGCACAAGCTGCAGAATCCCGGACAGTCCGCCGTCCGGCTCCCGGACTGTCCGGTGAAGGCCGGACTGTCCGCCACACGGGGGCCGAACTGTCCGCCGGCAAAAGGACTCAAAACGAACTGTTCTGCCCCAGCCTTGGGCGAGTCCCGGACAGTCCGCGATTTGCACGCCGGACTGTCCGCGGTTTGCACGCCGGACTGTCCGCGGTTCACGTGAACAGTGAACACAGTGCGTCCGATGCCTGCCCGTAGCAGCGTCCGATGAAGACCCCGGACTGTCTGCGGGTCCTGGCGGACTGTCCGCCGGCTACCGAGCCAAAACAGCAACGCTGCTGCAAAGTCCCTGCTCGGGCCCGGACTATCCGCGCCCAACACTGGCGGACTGTCCGTCGGTCACCCGATGGGAAAAAGGCCCGAGGCCAATAGCCACTGCTCGGCTGAAACCCCGACTCACGGACTGTCCGCGGCTGGAGGGGAGGACAGTCCGCCACCACCCAGAATGCCCAAAAACGCCACGGGTCAAAACCAAAATCGATTGGATCTTTACCAAATCGAATGGGGCTGCAACCAAACTTCTCCCAAGTGTTCTTCTACGTGTTGGGAAGCTAATCCTAGGATATCATCGCTTCAACCCAACTAATCCATGAGAAATCCGAAGAACACTAGAAAAGGGGAAGAACGAAGAACAAAAACGATTTTGGCCCGATCTACTTGTTCGTGAGGGTAGGGATGAATTCCTTCGGTGGAAATGTTCTCCTCACTTCAAAGAACAAGTTGATTCAAACGGAATCGCAAAAGACGCAGTGTAGAGGGAGATCGGGAGAGGGGAAAATCGTGGAGAAAAGAAGAACGCGAAGAACAAATTCAAAACGCGAATTCAACCACGAATTTGATCCTTGGATTCAGATGAATGGAAGATTGATTAATCACTTGGTGTCGGGCTACAAGTCAATCCTAGCAACACAAAGTTTGGATGGCAAAAAGCTCAAGAACAAGAGCCAACTCTCCCTAACCCTAGCCTTCTCTCACAGGAACAAAATGAGAGAGACACCACCAAGAACTCTCCAAGGATGCGGCTGCCCTAGCAGCCCCCCTCATATATATAGGCGCACGTCTGAAGACCAAAACACCCTTACATTAAGCACTCAACCCAAATACCCCCCAGGGGTAAAACCGTCCAGTCCTGATGATCTTCATCCGACGGCCACGCCCGCACATCCGGTAGCTTCGCCTCGACGCGACCTCCCTGATGCCGTGACGTGCCGTCATCGTCGACCACCGCGCCTTCCTCGTGGATAGCTTCGCCGCCGCGCCAGCCTCTCCACGCCGCCACGCGTCGACCGTCCTTTCGGACCACCCCCGGTTTTGAGGCCCAAACCGGTAAACCCGCCAGCCCAGGTTTTGAGGCCCAAACCTGGAAACCGTCCACCCCGAGTTTTGAGGCCCAAACTCGGAAACCCGCGCGCCCAGGTTTTGAGGCCCAAACCTAGAAACCGTCCACCCCGAGTTTTGAGGCCCAAACTCAGAAACCGGCCACCCCAGGTTTTGAGGCCCAAACCTGGAAACCGTCGATGGTAGCTTTTTGAGGCTCAGCTACCGAACCCGCACCGTAGACGGGATGTGGTTCTCACACCCCGACCACTGGCACCGATGCCGATGCATGTCCAGCCTCCACGCCGGGCACAACGCCTTCGCCTTCCTTCTTGACTTGGCCGATGGCACTTGCGCCGCACATAAGCCCGTGTCCGACCTCCCGCTAAGTGACACGACTCCAGCGTCTTCCTCCCGACTCGGCCGATGCACCGCACATCCCCATGTGCTCTCGCTCGCCGATGCCACGTGCCAGCTACCACAGCTGGTCCTCTGGCCCTCTGGTCCTTCAGGACAAGCCTCACATCCGCCCTTCACTGTTCTGCGTACATCGGCATGGCACGTCCGCCGCACGGCACGCCCATCCTTCACCGCTCCCGGTCCGTCAGCACGGCACATCTCTACTTGACCTTCACCTCGCCATAGACCACTATATCTGAGCTCCACACCTGCACATCAACACAGCCAAGAGACACATGTCGCACACGCACACCAACACAAAAACACCACACAACTCAACGCCACCGGTTAGTCATAAACATTAAGCTCATAGCTAGATATAGACTCAACCGGGAAAAGCCTCAAACCTTCCTCATCAAAGTCAATCATTCATCATATGTGTTCTCACTTTCCATTGTCTTGACTATATTTCTGAAGCTGCTAACTTGCATTATTGACTCATATGCATGTTGGAAGGGGGAGATTTTCTCTCGTTGGCACTTTTGATTGGTGCATTTTCTGAGGGGGAGAACTTTTACTTGATAAGTGCATTTTCAACTAAGGGGGAGAAATTGCAAATCTTTTGTGCTCTCTGAGTGTTCAACTAAAGGGGAGAAAATGTTCAAATCTTGTGGTTTTCCGAGTTGAATCAAGGGGGAGTTTATTTCCTGGTTGTGTGCACTATTCAAGTGGGAGTTTGTTGCTTCTTGATTGGCGGTAAGGCATTGGTATCGAGATTTCTCTGCTAGTTGTGTTGAGCCTTTGTGCCTCTGTCTTGAGGGACTAGCATTTGCTTCGATTTCTCAATTGGCAAGTTGTCTTGCTCTTTCCACTTGACCTTCTTCGGCTTTGCAACGCTTTTTGATCATTTGGTCGAGTTCTCTCTTCTCCTTCTTCCTCCTTATTTTCATTATGATTTGTGTGTGTAGTTGACAATGCACTCATCAAGGGGGAGATTGCGGATACATGGGTGTATGCCGAGTCTCGAGTGATGAGTGATTGTCAATGGGTTTGATCGCAGGTTATTTGGCTTGTGTTGTGCAGGTGTCGAGCACAGAGACAGTGATCGAGGGCAAGGTGAAGGTCAAGTAGAGACGTGTCGTGACGACAGACCGGGAGCGGTGAAGGGCGGACGTGAGGCTTGGACTGAGGGACCGGTGGCCTGAGGATCAGCTGTGGTGGCTGGCAGCCTGGGACAGCGACGAGCGAAGACTTGCGGGACATGGTGTTGCTCGGGTCGAGGACCTAGGGACATGTGTCGGTGGACGGGGTGCACGGGCGGTGCATCCCCTCTACAGCGTTGGTTTGGTGGTTGAGCCAGAGAAAAACCATCGGGTGGACGGTTTCTAGGTTTGGGCCACAAAACCTGGGCGTGCTGCGGGTTTCCGAGTTTGGGCCACAAAACTCGAGCTGAGGACAGTTTCCAGGTTTGGGCCTCAAAACCTGGGCGCTGGCGGGTTTCCTGGTTTCGGCCTCAAAACCTGGGGATGGACTTGGAGGCTGGTTTCCCGGTTTGGGCCTCAAAACCGGGGGTGGACGTGAAGGCCTGGTTTCCCGGTTTCGGCCACAAAACCGGGGGCGGAGTCCATGAAGAGGACGCAGAGCAGTGGCGGCACGTGGCGGCAATCGGTGAGGTTGCATCGAGGCAACACTACCAGTTGTGCGGGCGTGACCGTCGGATCCACCTACCTTCGAGTTGGTCCAGAATAACCTTAGGGTTTAGCTGGTTCGCTCTGTAAGTAGTTAGGGGTAGAGTGGGAATTAGGAATAGTTAGAATTAAGATAAGTAGGGGGAGTCTCCCACCTCCCCATCTATCTCAGTCATTTTGCTCTTTTGCCTCTAGGGTTTCCTGCTCTCCCATTCCCTGCTGTAGCGAACCTGAGATCCACAGAGAAGAGAACAATACCTCTGTGCCCGTGAGATTTTGAGGAAGTGAGACCGTAATCTCACTATTGTAGTGTGTGGTAGCCACACGGTTGCAAATTCATGGTTGTGATTCGCGTTTTGTTCGTGTTCTTCGCGGGTTGCTTTTCTCCACGTTTTTCCCGTCGTTCGATCTCTTTGTTCGGTACGTCTTTTGCAAATCCGTTTGAACCAAGATGTTCTAGATCGTGAGGCACTTCTTTCCACCGAAGGAATTCACCTCTAACCTCACGAGCTAGTAGATCGATCGATTTTCGTTTCGGGTCAAGTTTTTCTCCCTTCCCCCGAATTTCTTCGATTCATCGATTTGGAGATAGGTTCGAGTCATGATCTCTTAGAGATAGCTCACTATCCTCCTTGTGACTCTTCTCACCAAGTTTGATCCCTAGAGGATTGGTTTTGGGTGAGATTGAGTCGAATCGGTGGACGAACGAAGCAGTTTTGAGCTGACCGGACGCATGCATCGTGGTGACCGGACACACTGGTGAGAGTCCGGTCGATGAATGTCTCGTGTGATTCTTCACTGTGCTAACCGGACGCTCTTTCCTCTCTTTGACCGGACTCGGCGTTTCTACTGTTCATCGTTTTTGTCTCTCACTGACCGGACGCTGGACAACTGACCGGACGCACCTCTATCAAGAGTCCGGTCAGAAACAGTAAGCTCCCAAATTGAGTTTTGCCAGACCGGACGCGTCTGGTGGGTCTTGACCGGACGCTGGCAGAGTCCGGTCAGTGCTGCCTCTGCACGTTTTCGTCCGTGGTTTGACCGTTCGACTTCGGATTTGGTTTTGGGTTTTTGCGTTGGATTCCCGACTTCGTGCTCTACAGAAATTGAGCTTCCCGCTTTGCAATATAGCCTGAATCCCCTTCGTGTTGCTCGGGGGAAGTTGAGGTTACCCAAAACCCATCCTGTCACTAGTTGACTTGCGTGAATTTGGGTGAGGAAGTTTTTGTGGTGTCCCGCTGTGTTCCTAGGGAACATCCACCCATTCTTTTGGGTCGTGGACATCACGCGCATCGGTTTTGCTTTTGGGGTTGATTCTCGGGACAGTGGCAACAAGTTTCCAAAAGGAAATTTTGAAGCTCCCATTCACCCCCCCTCTGGTCGCTTTCTGGTAGCACCTTCGGTCCTTCATAATGGTTCCGAATTCAAGAATTCGGATTTTGAGAAGTTTTGTAACTCTTTGGGTTTAGAGCATCATTTTTCTTCCCCCTACACACCGCCTCAGAATGGTGTTGTAGAAAGGAAGAATCGGACCCTTGTGGAGATGGCCACGACAATGCTTGATGAGCATAGGACTCCTAGGCGATATTGGGCCGAAGCTATGAGCACTGCATGCTATATTTCCAATCGCATTTTTCTCCGAGCTTTCTTGAAAAAGACTTCTTATGAGTTGCGTTTTGGAAAACTGCCCAAGGTGAGTTACTTTAGAGTTTTTGGTTACCATTGTTTTATACTCAAAAAGGGCAACTTGGACAAGTTTGAGTCTCGTTCTTCTGACGGTGTGTTTTTGGGTTATGGCACTCATACTCGCGCTTATCGTGCACTTAACCTTGACACTAACCGAGTCATGCAGACATCAGATGTCACCTTCGACGAGACCATGGTTTGTCCTTCTTCTCGTTTTGAGCGTCCAGGTGATCATGAGGTTGGTGAGCCTCTTTTTGATGACGAGGACGAGGGTGCTGAAGGTATGGATGATCCAGCACCCCCTCCACCTGTTGTGCTGCAAGGAGCGGCTTCTACGACGACTCACGGCCCCGACACGTCTTCTTCCTGGGGGCCGTGGGATCCGCCACCTCGAGCGGTACCCTTTGTACCCGAGGAGGCACCAACTGCTGTTGAGGGGGAGGCCACTTCGGCAAGGGAGGCGCCACGACACATTCAGCGCCAGCACCCGCCTCAGCAGATGATCGGCAGCATCGAAGAACGCGTCACCCGGTCAAGGCAAATCTCTCACTTTGCTCATTCTGCATTTGTTGCTGATTTTGAACCTCGGGATGTTGGATACGCTTTGACGGATCCGGATTGGGTCAATGCCATGCATGAGGAGCTTGAGAACTTTGAGAGAAATCGGGTTTGGGTTCTAGTGTCTCCACCTTCTGAGTGTCACCCAATTGGGACAAAATGGGTTTTCAAGTACAAACAGGGAGAAGATGGCCATGTTGTGAGAAACAAGGCCAGACTCGTAGCCCAGGGATATAGTCAGAAGGAGGGGATAGACTATGAGGAGACGTTTGCTCCTGTAGCTCGTTTGGAGGCAATTAGGATACTCTTGGCTTTTGCTGCATCCAAAGGTTTCAAACTTTTTCAAATGGATGTCAAGAGTGCCTTCTTAAACGGCTACATAGAAGAGGAGGTGTATGTTAGAAAACCCCCCGGTTTTGAGAATCCCAAGTTTCCAAACCATGTCTTTAAACTCCACAAAGCTTTGTATGGTTTGAAACAAGCCCCTAGAGCCTGGTATGATAGGTTGAAAACCTTTTTGCTTGCTAAGGGTTTTAAAATGGGATGTGTAGATAAAATGCTCTTTCTCCTCAAGCAAGCACTGATACTCTCTTGGTCCAAATTTACGTGGATGATATCATTTTCGATGGTTCTTCTCACGCTTTGGTTGCCAAGTTTGCAGATACTATGAGCAGGGAATTTGAGATGAGCATGATGGGCGAGTTGACGTTTTTCCTCGGGTTGCAAATCAAGCAATCCCGGGAAGGGACGTTCGTGCACCAGGGCAAGTACACCAGGGACATTCTGAAGAAATTCGATATGGGTGAGGCCAAGCCTCTTCCAACACCCATGTCAACCACGACGGCCCTGGATGCGGACAAGAAGGGAGAAGCAGTGGACCAGAAGGAGTAACGGAGTATGATCGAGTCACTGCTATACCTGCCGGCGACACGCCCAGACATTCAGTTCGCGGTGTGCCTTTGCCCGCGATTTCAGTCTTCGCTGCGCACCTCTCACCGTCAGGTAGTCAAGCGCATTATGAGGTACTTATGCTTCACTCCTGAGTTTGGGATTTGGTATTCTGCTTCCTCCACCCTTTCCCTTTGTGGTTATTCCGATGCCAATTTTGCTGGTTGTCGCATTGAGCGCAAGTCCACTTCTGGGACTTGCCAGTTTATTGGTTCTTCTCTTGTTTCGTGGTCTTCTCGCAAGCAGTCTAGTGTCGCCCAGTCTACCACGGAGGCTGAGTATGTTGCTGCGGCTAGCTGTTGTTCCCAGTTACTCTGGATGATGGCCACTTTGTGTGATTTTGGTCTGAGCTTTTCTCGCATTCCTTTGCTTTGTGACAGCATGAGTGCTATTAGCGTTGCTAAGAACCCCGTGCTTCACTCGAAGACCAAACACATTGATGTGCGCTTTCATTTTCTGCGAGACCACTGTGAGAAGGGTGATATCGACCTTCGCCATGTCGATACTCATCATCAGTTGGCTGATATTTTCACCAAGCCTTTGGACCAATCAACCTTTAATCGGTTGAGAGGTGAGCTTGGTGTGTGTTTCCCTTTTTAGATGGGGGAAACATTTTGGTTCTTGTACGATAGACTGACTCTTTTTCGTTTGTCTTTGTTTTCTTTTGCATTTCAGCATACGCTATTACATTCTGAGCTTCATGTATATACTCTTTAGAATGTGATTATGCTCTGTTTAGTATGCTCTGATGCTTATGTTGATGCTATGTAGCTTATGCTCTTTCTGATCACTAATACATGTTGTGAGCCGAGCTATTTTTGAATGGTGAATCTGCTTAACAAACATAAAAAAAATGTTCACCATTGAGATATGCAACTAGCATGTGTAGGATGTATTGAATTCACTC
Source organism: Coix lacryma-jobi var. lacryma-jobi (assembly GCA_009763385.1). NCBI lineage: Eukaryota > Viridiplantae > Streptophyta > Magnoliopsida > Poales > Poaceae > Coix > Coix lacryma-jobi. The sequence continues at coordinate 47,907,287 of CM019831.1, forward strand.
GTGCTTTTCATATATGCTAGGTTGCTATGTCTCTAGTTCTGAGTCATTCACTTGCTTGGTATGTTCATATTCTGCTTAAAATTTGAACCAAGTTAAGTGAATTGGAAAGATCGAGATGGGATTGCTTGTCAACACATCACAGCTTCGAGACTATTTCTCACTGCACTTTGAGTTAAACTTGAGCTGTGCAGTGTATGACCGAAACAGTTGCTTTAAGCTTCTAATTGCTTTTGCATAGGCTTCGCACAGTTGGAAAGTTAGGCAATGACAAGCTTTCAACCTCTCGCAGTCACATGCTGAATTCTGAACTTGTGTAATTTCACCGCTGCAACTCCGATTAAAATTTGAAAACACAAGTCTATGTTTCATTCTGCAGCATGATGATTGAACTTTGCTAGGGGTAGTTCACCTTGTATACATGTTTAGCACTTGTTCGAATTCCTGTCTATACATGTTCAGTGCTCTTTTGATGGTGAATACTTTTGGCTAAAAACTGCTCACTTTGCTCATATGTTCATATTTCATATTTGGTGATCAGTTTGAGCCTTCGCTAGCTTGTATGCTTTCCAGTGAGTCGTTGGAGCTATACTGTTTAGAGCATCTTTGCATTCTCATGACTATATTCCTGAAGCTGCTAACTTGCATTTTGACTCATACGCATTTTAGAACGGGGAGAACTTCTCTTGTTTGGCACTTTTGATGGTGCATTTTCTAAGGGGGAGAAAATTGCTTTCTGTTCCTTTTGCTTGATGGTGCATTTTCAACTAAGGGGGAGAATTAGGACAAATCATACCTCCCATGTTCAAAGGGGAGAGGAATCGGTTGTGTGCACCATGCAAGGGGGAGCTTGCTCATGATGAGTTTTTGAAATTTCCAATTGGTTCGGAGTGTTTTTGCTAGTTGTGTTGAGCCTTTGCCTCTTTCTTGAGGGACTAGCATTCGCCTTTCAGATTTTCAATTGGTGTCGAGCTTTCTTGCTAGTTGTGTTAAGCCTCTGTGCCTCTATCTTGAGGGACTAGCATTTTGCTTCGCTTTTTCAATTGGTATTTGCTAGCGGTGTTGAGCCCGTTCTGCCTCTTCTTGAGGGCTAGTTTTGCTTTGCTTGGTTGCGTCGAGCCGTTGCCCATGTCTTTGGGGACCAAGTTGTCTTGCTCTTTCCACTTGACCTTCTTCGGCTTTGCTATGCTTTTGGGTCATTTGGTTGAGTTCTCTCTCTTCTTCTTTCTTCTTTCTTCCTTTCATTATGATTTGTGTTGGTAGTTTACAATGCACTCATCAAGGGGGAGATTGCGGATACATGGGTGTATGCCGAGTCTCTGAGTGATGAGTGATTGTCAACTGGGATGATGCGCATGTTCTTTGGCTTGTCTTGTGCAGGTGTCGAGCACGGATACAGTGATCAAAGGCAAGGTGAAGGTCAAGTAGAGACGTGTCGTGCCTATGGACCGAGAGTGGCGAAGGGCGGACGTGAGGCTTGGACTGAGGGACCGGTGGCCCGAGGATCAGCTGTGGTGGCTGACAGCCTGGGACAGCGACAAGCGGAGACTTGTGGGACATGGTGTTGCTCGGGTCGAGGACCTGGGGACACGTGTCGGTGGACGGGGTGCACGGGCGGTGCATCCCCTCTACAGCTTCGGTTTGGTGGTAGAGCCAGAGAAAAACCATCGGGTGGACGGTTTCCAGGTTTGGGCCTCAAAACCTGGGCATGGATGGTTTTCGAGTTTGGCCACAAAACTCGAGCTGAGGACTGTTTCCAGGTTTGGGCCTCAAAACCTGGGTGCTGCGGGTTTGCTGAGTTTTGGCCACAAAACTCAGGCTTCGGTCGGCTGGTTTCCCGGTTTGGGCCTCAAAACCAGGGGTTGGCTGTGAAGGCTGGTTTCCCGGTTTGGGCCACAAAACCGGGGGTGTGACGTCCGGGAAAAGGACAAGCAGAGCGGTGGCGGCATGTGGCGGCAATCGGGAGGTTGCATCGAGACAACGCTACGAGTTGTGCGGGCGTGGCCGTCGGATCCACCTACCATCGAGTTGGTCCAGAATAACCTTAGGGTTTAGCTGGTTCGCTCTGTAAGTAGTTAGGGGTAGAGTGGGAATTAGGAATAGTTAGAATTAGGATAAGTTGGGGGAGACACCCACCTCCCCATCTGTCTCAGTCATTTGCTCTTTGCTTCTAGGGTTTCCTGCTCTCCCAATCCCCTGCTGTAGCTAGCTGAGATCCGCAGAGAACCATACCTCTGTGTACTGGAGATTTTGAGGAAGTGAGGCCGTAACCTCACTGTTGTAGCGTGTGGTAGCCACACGGTTGCAGATCGATGTGTTGATTCGCGTTTTGGTTCGTGTTCTTCGCGTTCTTCGTTTCTCCGCGATTTTCCCGTCACTCGATCTCCCTCTCTAGTGCGTCTTTGCAAAATCCGTTTGAATCAACTTGTTCTTTGTAGTGAGGAGGTCATTTCAACCAAAGGAATTTATCTAACTCCTCACGAACAAGTAGATCGGGTCGATTTCGTTTTCGTGGCGCTTTTTCGGTTCATACTCCTCCCCTTTCGATTTCCCAGTGTTTGAGTTGTTTTGAGCGGATGATTTCTTGGGGATAGTCTCCTAACTACTCCGTGATCATCCTCTCCAAGTTTGGGAACGTGGGATTTTGGATTGAATCGATTTGGAGAAGATTTGAGTTGAGGGTGACCAAAATCGCCCTCTCTGTTCATCCGCGGATAGTCCGCCGCTTGGGTCACGGATAGTCCGCGAGTCGGGCCTCGACCGAGTCAGTGGTCGCGCGGCTCGGCTGTGTTGTTTCGGTTTGACCGGCGGACAGTCTGCCGCTGTCATCTGCGGACAGTCCGGGACTGTCCAGGGAGACTTCAGCAGCTTTGCTATTTTTGGTGTTTGGCCGGCGGACAGTCCGCAGTAGGGGCGGACAGTCTGGGACCCCAGGTCCAGACAGTACGGGAATCGCCTGAAGCTTTCGGTTTTGTGCGTTTGCTCTCCCGGCTTCCTCGCTTGGTTTTCGGACTTCTCGTTTGGCCTTGTAGTTGACCAAGGAACCTCTCTAGGTATCTTTGCTACTTGTTAGCATCGGTATTTGGGGATTTCTCGACGTAGCCGTCTATCTACGTTCGAGACTTGGTTTTTGAGGGTTGAACTTGAGCCGGTACCTTAGGCGTTTGGTTTGTTATCGCTTTGTGGTGCCTCGCTGTGATCCAAGGGATCATCCACCCTCTTCCAAGGGTCGTGGGCATCACGTTCTCGGTTGTAGCTTTTGGGGGTTGATTTTGGGACAATCAGCCAAAGTTTTGAAAGAAATTTTTGAGCTCCCATTCACCCCCCCCCCCCCCTCTGGTCGCCTTGCTAGTGCATTCTCGGTCCTTCAACTTCTCTGATACCCTTTTTGTTTTGGGTCTTCTTTTTAGGCTAGCTTTTGTTTCGACTCTTATTGACTAGCTTTTGCATGCATTTCATCATGTATTTAGTGCATTTTAGAGCTTCATATATATAGTAATGAGAATGAGATTATGCTCTTTTTGGTATGCCCTGTTTATTCATGATGATGCTTGTAGCTTAGGCTCTTTTTGATCACTTGATACATGTTATGAGCTAAGCTATCTTTGCAAATGGTGAACTTGATTAATCAACTATGAAACCTTTAATTTGTTCACCATTAAGAGTGGCAACTAGCATGGGTAGGATGTGTTGAGATCACTTGTGTTATCTTTTGTATGCTAGGTTGCTATGTCTCTTGCACTGAGTCATTCACTTGCTTGGATTGTTCATATTTACCTTGTGCTTAAAATTTGATCCAAGTATTAGTGAATTGAAAAGATTGAGATGGGATTGCATGTGTCAGCACATCATGGTATCGAGACAGTTTCTCATTGCACAATTGAGTTAAACTTGAGCCGTGTAGTGTAAGACCGAAACTGGTGCTTTAAGCTTCCGATTGCTCTTCTTGCATAGGCTTAGCCTGGTTGAAAAATTAGGCAATGACCATGCTTTCAACCTCTCGCAATCACATGCTTTAATATGAACTTGTGTTAATACTGCTGCAATCTCTGATAAAATTTGAAAATAACACAAGTTTATGCTTCATTCTATGGCATGATAGATGATTGAACTTTGCTAGGGGTAGTTCACCTTTTATACTTGAGTTAGCACTTGGTTGATTTCCTGTCTTTTCATGCTTAGTGCTATTTTAGTGGTGAACTCCTTTTGAATGGCTTAAAACTGTTCATATGCTCATTTGTTCATATTTCGTATTCATTTGATCAGTTTGAGCCTTTCCTAGCACTTGTCCTTGTTGCTACACTTTCAGGGCAGCACCCTTTTGAGCATCTTTTCATTCTGATTGATATACACTTGAAACTGTTGCATTGTGCATATCATGCATTTTTAGCTTAGTGTACATAGCCCTAGCTCCGATACACTTTCAATTCACCGTGGTCACTTTCTGTGTTTTTCACGGCTCCCATGTGCATTTGTTTGATGAATTGATTTGTGTTTGTGTCAACTTTGTGGAAGAATTTCAGAAACCCCTCACCATGTTCCCTTTTGTCAAGGGGGAGAAGTTGTTTGAAAGGGGGAGTTTGTGTGTTGGCACAAAGGGGAGAGTCATGCACTTTGGGGAGAGCTTTGAGCTAGGGGGAGTTTTGACACTTTTATGGTCTCTTGATTGGTATCCTTTTTGTGTTCCAATTGGTTTTGGGCTTGTCCTTGTGATTTTCTCAATTTGTATTGAGCCTGCTAGTCGTGTTGAGCCGGTTTGCCTCTATCTTGAGGGACTAGCAGTTCTTTGGTGATTTGAGCCTTTGATCTAGTGGTGTTGAGCCTTTTCTGCCTCTTCTTGAGGGCTAGCTCATTTTTGACTTGGTTGCATCGAGTCGTTGCCCATGTCTTTCGCTCTTTGTCTAGTTTTTCGCTCTTTTGTGGAGATTGGCTTGGACTTTGCTTGGTTGCGTTGAGTCGTTGCCCATATCTTTGGGGACCAAGCGTTGTTCATTTCAAATTGCCCTTCTTTGGCTTTTCTTCGGCTTTATGGGCATTTGAATGCGCAATTTTCTCATGCCAAGTGACTTTGTTCTTTGCCCTTCTATGGCTTTTGATCACTTGAATGAGATTTTCGGTCTTGGTATCTCAAACCATCTCTTGTGCTTAGTTTTTGTCAATTCAATCATCAAGGGGGAGAAATTTTGAAATCCAACTAGATGAGAACCTTGGTTTCTTTTGTGATGATTGTTTGACAATTTATTTGAGAATGGTTTTTGAGTGCCTTTTGGGACTAAATGTCTTTTGGGATTTCATGAAACTTGTGTTCTCTAGTTTTTGAGTGCCTTTTGGGATTAAATGCCTTTTGGGATTTCATGAAACTCGTGTTCTCTCTTTGACTCTTCGGTTGTGTAGAGGTTTTGCCCACTTTTCCCGTTTCTTTCGGGACCGAGAGCTTTTATTTGGAGTTTTCATGATCCTTCCTCATATCGAGTGGCCTTGTGTTTGTTTTTTCTTGGCTTTTGGGCACTTGAATGAGGCTTGCCTTCAAACCCTTCCTTTGTGGTTTTATTGTTAGTCAATGCATTCATCAAGGGGGAGATTGAGAACATATATGATGAATGATTGACATTTATGAGGAAGGTTTGAGGCTTTTCCCGGTTGAGTCCATATCTTGCTATGCGCTTAATGTTTATGACTAACCGGTGGTGTTGAGTTGTGGTGCGTTACTGTGTTGGTGTGCGTTGCAACATGTGTCTCTTGGCTGTGTTGATGTGCAGGTATGGAGCTCAGATACAGTGGTCGATGGCGAGGTGAAGGTCAAGTAGAGACGTGTCGTGCCGATGGACCAGGAGCAGTGAAGGATGGGCGTGTCGTGCGGCGGACGTGCCATGCCGATGTACCCAGAGCGGTGAAGGGCGGACGTGAGGCTTGGATCGACGGATCGGAGGGCCAGAGGACCAGCTGTGGTAGCTGGCACGTGGCATCGGCTTGCAGGAGCACATGGGGATGTGAGATGCATCGGCCGAGTCGGGAGGAAGACGATGGCGTCGTGGCACTTGGCGGGAGGTCAGACACGGGCTTGCCTGCGGCGCAAGTGTCGTCGGCCGAGTCAAGAAGGAAGGCGAAGACGTTGTGCCCGGCGTGGAGGCTGGACATGCATCGGCATCGGTGCCGGTGGTCGGGGTGTGAGAACCACACTCTGTCTACGGCGCGGGTTCGGTAGTAGAGCCTCAAAAAGCTACCATCGACGGTTTCTGAGTTTGGGCCTCAAAACTCGGGGTGGCCGGTTTCCGAGTTTGGGCCTCAAAACTCGGGGTGGACGGTTTCCAGGTTTGGGTCACAAAACCTGGGCTGGCGGGTTTACCGGTTTGTGCCTCAAAACCGGGCGGAGGTTCCTATGTGGAACGGTCGATGCGTGGTGACACCGAGAGGCTTGCGTTGTGGCGAAGCTATCGGTGAGGAACGCACTGTGGTCGACATGACGGCACATGGCGGCATCCTGGAGCTTGCGTCGAGGCGAAGCGAAGGATGAGAAGGCGCGTGGTCGTCGGATGGAAACTGCCATAGTTGGACGGTTTTACCCCTAAGGGGGTATTTGGGGTTAGTACTTCATGTTAGGGTGTTTGTGTCTCTTGGACGTGCGCCTATATATATGTGAATGGGCTGTGCTGCACATCTATCCTTGGAGAGTGTCATTCTCATTTTGCTTGTGTGAGAAGAGGCTAGGGTCAGAGAGAGAGAGGAGTGGCTCTTGTTCTTGAGTTTTTTTGCCATCCGCGCTTTGTTGTTGCGAGGAGTGGCTTGTAACCCGACATCGTGTGCTACACAATTCATCATCTTATAGCAATCCAAGGATCAATTTCGTCCTCCTCTTTGTTGGCTGAAATTTGGATTGAATTCGTGTTTTGTTCTTCGCATTTATTCCTTTTCCCCCTCGGTGATTTCACGAGTTCTTTCGATTCGAGGAGTGGTTTTCGATTCTGTTTGAAACAGATTGTGCTTTGTCGTGAGTTCCTTCTTTCCACAGAAGGATTTCCTCTCTAACCTCACGAGCACATAGATCAGGTCAAAATTGCGTTCGTTCTTCATTCTTCCTCCATTTCTTGTGTTCTTCGGATTTCTCATGGATTAGTTGGTTTGGAGCGATGATATCATAGGACCACCTTCTCAACATGTAGAAGAACACTTGGGAGAAGTTTGGTTGCAGCCCCGTTCGATTAGGTGAAGATCCAATCGATTTTCCTGCTCTCTGTTCATCCGCGGACAGTCCGCGCCCCCAGCAGCGGACAGTCCGGGACTCGGGACTTGGCGTTTTCAGAACAGCGCAGCGCGACACTTTTCTCGGTCACGTGACCGGCGGACAGTCTGCCAGTGACCCGCGGACAGTCTGGGGTCACATCAGACGCTGCACAGGGACAGCCTCGGACGCTAGGGTTTCACTGTTCACGTGAACCGCGGACAGTTTGACGTGCAAACCGCGGACAGTCCGGGACTCGTCCAGGGCTGTTGCAGAACAGTTTGTTTTGGGTCTTTTTGCCGACAGACAGTCTGGACCCTCTGTGGCGGACAGTCCGGCCTTGACCGGACAGTCCGGGAGCCTGACGGCGGACTGTCCGGGATTCTGCTGTAAGTGCAAATTTTGTCCGTTGCTTCGGGGCTCGGTTTTCGGGGTTCTCCGGTAGTTCCGCTATACTACTAGGATGTCTCCTAGGGTATCCACCTACTTGTAGGTCGTGAACTAGCCGTTTGTTTGAGTCGTCGCTTTTTGGGGTGATTTTCTGGGACAAGGGCCATCATTTCTCGAGAAAAATTTGAGGCTATCATTCACCCCCCTCTGGTCGCCGTTTCCGGTCCTTCAGACTTTTTGCATATCCTGTACTACTCCGTCCCATAAAAAGAGTCGCGATGGGATACGTGCTGGTCAAACTTTCTCAACTTTGACTGAGTTTATACAAAATATGTGCAATATTTTTATCTCCAAATAATTTTATTATAAAAGTATATTCAAAGATCTATCAATGATACTAATTATGTAACATAAATATTAATACTTTATTATATATATTTGGTCAAAGTTGAAATCTGTTGACTTTTTAGGAGCGAGAATGGCTCTTTTTTTTTGGACGGAGGGAGTATGTCTTTCATTGTTTTTGTTTTGTTTGAGGTGTTTGTTACGCTGATATCTGCGTTGCCTAAGTCCAGATTCACTTTACACATCCATTTGAAAATATTTTCATAATATATCTATTTGATATCATAAATATTTATATTTCTCTCTATAATTTTGGTCAAACTTTAAAAAAGTTTTGACTCTCTAAAATTCTTGAAATCATTTATATTTTGGAATGGAGGGACTAGCAAACAATATTAGTCTAAATGGTCATGTTATTCATTAATCATGAAAATTGAATTTAATGGTCGATGTCGCTTGTGCCATTTTCATTGCACTTGTCTTTATTAGAGTAGTTGGCAAGCTGTTGGCCGGATGTAACAAATAAATGGATACAAATTGACGACCATGCATGTGACTATGCAAGGAACCTGTGGTTCATACGTGTGACACACTAACAAAAATAGTGCTAGAGGGAGGGACCATCAGCCATATGTGTAGAGGGAGAGGGACCATTAGCCATATCAAATTTTTTCTAACCTTAACTAGATTTATAGAAAATACATTTAATATTTATATCTTTAAATAAATTTATTATAAAAATACATTCAAAAATTTATCTAACGATACTAATTATGCATTAAAAATACTAATATTTTTATATATATAATTGATTACAGTTAGAAAAAAGTTGACTTTTTGAGAAGCGAGAATAATGACTTCTATTTTAAGATAGATAGATGGAGTATATAGTATGCGTAAGTGATGATGTGAAGGCGCAGCCACTCGGAAAGCAAAGCTCTCAGCATAGAACACTGCCTGAATATAGCGGGGGAGAGATTCAAACACATGTGTTTTTTTCATGCTGACATCATTGATGAAATCACTTGAAAACATCCTAATATAGTAATCCCATGTAGAGTATTGTATTAACCGAGGATGTGAAAGCTGTCGGAGGTAGCGGATCAAGTGGCCGCTCAGCATATAAACACTGAATATATAGCTGAAGAACAAGAAGTATCAAACTACTAACAACCATGGCGCACCAGGGTGCCGGTGCCGGCAGAGATCACCGCGAGCTGCCGCAGGCGCAGCACACCCCCGACTCCGAGGAGCTGCTGTCAGCCCACCGCGAGCTCTGGAGCCATGCCCTGGGCTACGTCAAGTCCATGGCGCTCAAATGCGCATTGGACCTCGGCATCCCTGATACCATCCAACGCGGCGGCGGAGCCGCCACCCTAGACGAACTCCTCGCCGCCAGCGACCTCCCCGCGTCCAGCCTCCCCTACCTGCGCCGACTCATGCGCACGCTGACAGCCTTGCGCGTCTTCGCGGTCCACCGTGGCGGCGATCCCGGCGGCGGCGACGACGACCCGCCTGCTGACGCAGGCGTCGTCTCGTACCAGCTCACGGCGACCTCCCGCCTGCTCGTCAGCGGTGGCTCGTCGTCGTGTTTCAGCATACTCCCAAACATCTCCGCCGTCGTCCAGCAGGGCGCCGTCTCCCCCATGTTCAGCATGGGCGAGTGGATGAAGCACCGCAGCGCGCCCGACATGTCTCTGTACGAGATGCTGCACGGCGAGCCCGTGTGGGAGTCTGTCCAGGCCAGCGCCGCGCGCAGAGCCAGGTTCTCCGACGCCATGGACGCCGACACCGGCCTCGTCATGCACGTCGTGCTCAGCGAGTGCCCTGCCGTCTTCCACGGCCTCGCGTCGCTCGTCGATGTCGGCGGTGGCCGTGGCACGGCCGCGGCTGCCATCGCCAGGGCCTTCCCACACATCAAGTGTACCGTCATGGACCTCCCTCACGTTGTCGCCGAGGCTCCCGCTGGCACCGGACTGTGCTTCCTCGCCGGCGACATGTTTGACCACATCCCACAGGCTGATGCTCTTCTGCTCAAGGTATACATGTACTACATCTACTCCATCTTATCTTTTTTTACCATATAAACAAATTGATATCAAGTATGCCATTTAATTTCAACCAGAAATAATTCGTTCTGTGCATCTTTGAGCAGTGGATTCTCCATGACTGGGATGATGCTAAGTGCATTAAGATAATGGAACGGTGCAAGGAAGCAATTAGTGGCAAAGAAAGGAGAGGGAAAGTCATTATAATAGACGCCGTGATTGGATCTAGGCCAAACGATGATGATATGAGTCGCAAGGAGGCTCAAGTCCTGTGTGATTTAGGTATAATGACTATGTCGAATGGAGCTGAGCGAGAGGAGCACGAGTGGAGAAGGATCTTCCTAGCAGCTGGATTTCGTGACTACAAAATTACACAGACTCGAGGTATCCCATCGATCATCGAGGTCTACCCATAGTGAGAGTCGAGAGAGGCAGCATCCTATCCTCTATCCTATCTGTTGACATTCAAAAAGGTCCTTACGTGAATTTCTGGCATCTCCAACAAGTTGTATACATAATATATGTTGATAGTCAAAAGGGCCACTAAAAGTTGAGAAATCATGAAGAAACGAGGACATGCTGTCTGGGCCGAGAGAACCAGCCAAGCCGGGTCCCTGAGTCAACTTAGTCGGGTCCCGAAGCCGACTAAGTCAGCTCCCCTCTTAGCTGTTGTGCCGAGCCCGCAGAAACCAACTTAGTCGGATCCTGAGCCGACTAAGTCAATTTTCGCCGGATTCCGAATCGTTTTTGTTTCCAAATCGGTTTTTGGTATGTTTTTGATGTGGGAGACTTGGAGAATATGTTTTGGAGTTGTTTCCTACTGGGATAAGACTAACCCCCTCTATATAAACGAGAGGATCACGACCGATTGAGATCCCATCTATCCAATCGATCAAAAACACATCTACTCAACTCTTTACCCTCTCCTCTCTCTATTCTATTGTTCGTCGCGTCTCCCGACGAGATTCAGCGGCATTTTAGGCGGTCTTGTTGGTCCTAGAGCAACCTCCACATGTTCCTCCCCGACGGGTCTTCCCGAAAGAAGTTCAGGAGTCATCAATGCAAGGAATCAAGCCCTAAATCGACCTAACCGGTCTCTAGATCGGTTTTATCGATTTGTTCGAGTTCCTTGTTATTTCTATGTTGATTTGCAACTTCTTTGGGCGTGCTAACTCTGCTGGTGTGTGATTTGGATCACTTACAATGTCAACACACTTTTTAGCGACTCTACTGGGGAAGCAGAAGCAAAATCAGATTTCATCTACTAGCAAGATGGGTGACAAGGATGGTTCTATCGACAAGGACAACATCATCCACCCTTCAGCTATTGAGGAGCTTCCTGATGAGTTGAAGCAACAAGTGCACGCCAAACTTGACGCCGTTCTGAAGCCTTTCCTAGAAAGTTGCTCTAATGATTGGCGCGGTAAGGTCACTCAAGACAAGGAGCCAGATTTCAACGAGATAGTTCCCACTTCATCATCACCTAAATCCGCTGAAGAGACCGCTGAAAAGGTAAATACCGAGGTACAAGATGACCCTTGTCCTACTCATGCTAATTATGCTACAATGTTGGTTTATGCCACGAAAAGGCTTGATGAATCCATTTAGCAGTCCTTTAAGTCAATTAGCACTCGTATGGATAAATTAGAGGGTAAGACAACCGATTTTGATCAATCAGGTGATCAACAGCCTCAGTTTGGTATGCCTTTAAATTTCTTTGAAAATCAAACTTCTTATGCAAAGGCTAGCCAACTACAATCGGGTCTTTCGGCAAATAAAACTGATAGAACCGGTTGTGGTGGAGCTAGCACATCTACACATACCATCAATACTGTCCAAAATTTGGGTCGTGCCACATGAACCGATCAAGGGACAACAACAAATAGAGCTTCAGCGGGGCAAAAAACTATCTTACCTAACCCACCGAAGTCTCCAAGTCAAATTCCAATGTTTAATGGTATATCCAATTCTACCACAACTGATCTTAGTCAACCTCTAAATCGGTTTAAGGAAGAAATAACCAGATCTCTTGAGAGTAGTTTGGGAGCTCAAATTAAACCTAGTAGAACTACTTATCATAGGCCATACCCTTCGCACTTTGACTTTTTAAAAGCACCCAATGGTTGGAGGGTACCTGACTTTCATAAATTTAGTGGTGATGATAGACAGTAAGTCAACCATGGAGCATGTTAGTATGTTTCTTGCACAAATGGGTGAAGCTAGTACCTTAGATTTCATGAATGTTCGTCATTTTCTATCTCTTACTGATATGGCTTTTGCTTGGTTTACTTCATTGCCATCATGTTCTATTAGTTCTTGGGCTGAATTAGAAGAAAAGTTTTATAATCACTTTTATGATGGAGTCCAAGAAACTAGATTATCTCATCTTGCATCGGTTCGTCAAGGGCGTACAAAACCAGTTCATGATTTCTTTAAATGTTTTAAGGAAATTAAGAGCCGATGTTTGCATTTAATGAATTCTGATAGAGATTTGACTGATTTATGTTTTGCTGGCTTACGTCGTGAAAATAGAGATAGACTTGAGCATGATGGGTTCTTTAATGTGAATCAACTTTTACAAAAGGCCATTTCAATCGAATCATGTCTTAAAGAACCTCATGATCCTCATAGATCACATCATCCGAACGTGAATGTTGTTGAGACATATATTCTGATAGTTCGGATGATGAATCTAAAGATTGCTATGCTGTTGAATTCCTATGGCCAGCACAAAACAAATTGGTTACTTGTCCCTCTCTCAAGCTGATTCAAAAGAATCGGGGTGAAGAGGTGAAATTTACTTTTGATTTCTCTAAGTGTGACTGAATCTTTGATGAATTGCTTAAATTCGGTTATCTTAGAATCAATTATACATTGTCATCACCTGATGAATTAAAAAGAAGGGCTTATTGCAAGTATCATAACTCTTTTACTCATGCTACTAATGATTGCAATATTTTTTGTCGATAGGTCCAATCGACCCTTAATGAGGGACGATTGAGCAGTTCATATGGTGGAAGGGGGAAGCTCTGCTATTTTGATTCATCCATAGCAAGCCGATACGACCGAAGGCAAGAATGTCATTATCGGTGAACAGCGGGTTGCACCGAATGTTGAGAACAATTCGGGGCATAAAGTGGTACTTGAGAAAGGTGATGATGGCAAAAACAAGCTCAAGATTACTGTTGGATTAGCAAAACACTTGAACAAGCAAAGGTGGTATGAGACCAGTGCGGCACAGCAGAGGCCGGCTAGGTCAGTTTCCCGTGCCGACCAAGCCGACTCCACCCAGGAGCAGTCGGCTTAGTCGGCTCAGGGAGCCAACCAAGCTGGTCCAGCTCCCTCTAGCATAGCCAAGCCGACTAAGCCGACTGCCCTAGTCGGCTTAGCCGGCTCCCCTGGTTCCAGCAGCTCCACTCCTTCTAGAGTTCATGTCTTGCGCACATTCCTCCCACAAAGGCCTAAGATTGGTACTTGGAAGACCAATGTGGAGAAGAACAAGGGGAGATTTGTGAAGGAGCAATGCACTTTTGATAGGCTTATGACCAAAGACAAGGAGCAAAAGGTCGATTCCAAGAATTGGCCGTTAAAAAAAAGAGTCTACTCCACCAAAGTGGGAGGATGGAAAGTCTAAGCAGTTGGTGGTGGCTCAACTAGCATCTCCACCGCCAAAGGTTGCTCCTAGTGTGTCTCGTTGGGGTCCCCCTATTTCACCGCCTCCACAATGGGGTCCCCAAGGAGTTTGGGTGCCATATCCTATGTTGCCACCTATGTATCATCAACAAGGTTGGGGAATGTATGTTGGTCAATACCCAAGAACGTCTGTATTCAGCCGATTGGGTGATCAATCGAGCTCCAGCAACGCAAGTCAGAGTCGGGTAATTACATCAAGGACTTTGACTCCTCAAGAAATGGGAAAGGCATGAATGCAACAGGTCTACGTGCCTAAGAAGGTGCAAGATGTTCCCGTTGCTTCTCCGCTAAAGCGTAATCCTCTCCCAACCATCACAATCGTCTCCATGGAGGCTCCTATCACTAGTAAAGTTGGGTCGATTGTGATTGATGGTCCAACTCCAGCAAAGATTCAAGAAGAAGTTCCAAGTGTTGTAGCTGGTGTTGAGGAAGAAAAACGTGTCGAGCGGGATCCAAAGTATACTCAACCTAGGTGGTGTCCTCCTGGTTTGAATAAACCCAAGCGAAGGAAATTGCAAAGAGCTCGCATAACAAATAGAAGTGGGGGAAGCTTGAAAAGATGAGGGAAGACATATTTAATTCAACACATCCAATGTTCCCTCAAGGTGAGCGAAAGGGTGAAAAATCGCTTTCTGCCAGACAGGAACCGACTAAGTCGGCTTCCCTTGTGCCTGTGCACGATACTACTACAAAAAGGAATTTGCGCAGCATTGCCTAAATAGCCTCCGTGGCAGGCACTTTTTTTGCCTGCCACGGTTATTCGGTGACCGGCCAGCGCCGGCCACCGAAGGGCCCGCTACGGTTAATAATTAACCGCGGCGGGAAACATAAGCCGCCCGCTGTGCTTAATCTATTTTAACCACAGCGGGCATCCTTAGGTGCCCGCTGCGTTTAATCTTTTTACCATAGCGGGCTCCTAAGGATGCCCGCTGCGGTTAAAATGGATTAACCGCAGCGGGTGGTATATTGCCCGCTTTGGTTATTACCGGCTATTTAAGCCCCCGACCTGCACAATCGCAGACGATCTCTTCTTCTTCCTTTTGAAAAAAATGGGTGGAGAAGCTTTGCTGAATTTTTGTACAAAATAACTTGTTTTTGAGGTTTTTTTGTTTGATTTAGAGAAGAAGTACTCCACAAGAGGTACTCAGATGATCTCCACCCTCTTTCCCCTCTCTTTTCCTCTCTTTTTAGCCCCCCTTTCTAGATCTAGTTTCATGGAGGAGAGAGAAAGCTGGTATTTTTTTCTCTAAGTTCATCACGGATGCATTAATTTTATTTATCGTCGTTATTTCTGTCCCTAGATTTAACATAAATATAATAAATTACAGTTCTACATGGATTCTACCTCTCTCCTGCACATATTGCTGAAAGAGTCATCAAGGGTTTCGAGATCAATGATCCGGAGATGATAGTTCGACAGCGAGAGAAGAAATATGAAGAAAATATGAAAGCCGAGAAGACTAAGTTGAAAAATTACATACTAGAATGCATGAAGAAGTTCAAGCCGGACGGGCTAGAGTGTATAATGGCTACCTATCACTTTGGATAAGTCAAATACATGTACGTACACCTAAGTGGCTAGCATATCATGCCTTCTTGTTGTCATAAACTCTATTTTGTTGCAATGGTGCAGCCAGGGCCTCGTTAGTGGCCACTGAGTCGCTTTTATCATATACCCTCAAGATGACAGGGCATGTGTGTTTGACTCCTTGAGCGTACCAAACAAGCAAGGGCATAAGGCATTCGAAGATTGTCTGAAAAGTAAGTCATCGAGCTTTTTCATCATTTACGGTTAGCGTACGTATTTAAATTGTTGCTAAAACTATTATATTTCGTACAACGCTTATAAGGAATACCAAAAGGTGCCCAGATTCTGAAACCAAAGAACTCAAAAGTTCAACGACAAGTATAGGTACCACCTCAAAATCTGACGAGATTTCCCGGTACGTATTTCAAAGGTTCCATTCATGTTTCATATATATGGGTTCTAATGCTTGTGTATCAATCGTGCAGTGCGCCAAACAGTCGTTGGGTTCAAAGACATGTGGCTTGTACACCTGCGAGTTTCTAAGAGAAAGCAAGGAGTACACCAACAGCTGGAAGAAGCTCAAGGAAGGTGTCAAGTGTTGTTTCGGGACCAAAACCCCGAAATAGCAGGTCATCGCACGAACGAAAGCAAGGAGCGAAAGCGGAAGTAGATGGAGGAAAAAGAGGAAATCTGGTGTAGTGAACAGTGTTCTCCCTCCTTCCCTCCCTTGGGAAGCTAGGAGCTTTTTATATTAATCCAGATCAGTTTGAAAGTACAAGAATGCCCTTCCAACCACTCTGTTACAATTACAATCATACCCTACTCAACTACTCTGTGGCTGTTTGCCGCCCTCGGCGACCTGAGGGGCAACTTCGTCACTCCGTCCATTGACGGGCCCTGCGCCCCCCCGGCTCCTTCTCCTGACCGATGGGCCCGCTCCCTTTGACCGAGGCTTTCGGCGACCTGCGAAAACCTATGAAAAAACAAAGTCATGGACGACAAACGCTTCTGACAGAGGCACCAGTCTCCTTTCGTGCGAAAGTGACCCAGCCGCCAACGGCTCCCTTTCGCGCGATAGCGAGACGCGGCGGGCTCGCCCGGCCGTCGCTGCACTCCCGCGCAAAATCTGCTGTGGGCCCACGCCCGGGCCGCTTTCGGCCCCTTTCGCACGAAAGCTCCGTCTTTCTTCGGTCTTACGTATCGGAGGCGGACGCATGCTTCCGCGCGACGGCGTGCTTTCACGCGAATGCGCGCTTCCGCACAAAAGCTCCATCTTCATTAGGTCTTGCGGGCCAGAGGCGCCAACGGTCTAGGTACCATCCCAACAATAGCCCCTCACGGTTGATCCTGTAAGCTTGCGAGGTTCGACCGTGTCCTTTCGCTAGGCGCCTATGCCCGCCCAAAAAAGTACCTTTGCTTCGTTTCGAAGCCGAGGTTTTTTAACGCTTGGTTTTACATGCCTGGACGTCTTGTCGCTCCCCTGACACCGCGTAACGCCTGCCAGGTCATTGCAATGCTTCGTATTCCGTGCCTAGACGTCTTTTCGTCTTCCTCGAAAACCGTGTACTGTATTGGCATGCCATTGCGACGCTTCAAATCTTGTGCCCGGGCGTCTTTTCATCTTCCTCGAAAACTGTGTACCGCTTGCTCGTATATAAGCGTGAGGGCTTCAGGCGGGGAGGCTACTTGGCCACATAATGCATTCCCGCCCCTTTGCCGCGTGCTTGTGAAGCCTCGCGTCATTCGATTGAGCGAAAGCTGCTGGTGCCTGCCACGGTCGTTCGCTGAGCGACAATTGTGGTGCGTAGCTCTCTTTTGGCTTTGTTTCTTTTCGGCTTATCTCATGTTTCGAATCTGTTCTTTAATTTTCTGTGCTTCCGCCTCTGTCCTCCCCCTTTTATTTTTTCATTTCGCATGCATTCTTGTTTATTCGTCTCTCGCACCATGTTAGATGGCGTCTTCTAGTTCCACATCGACCTCGAGCTCATCTAGCGAAAGCACTGGCGCTATTGGGTCCTCTCACCGCGAACGTAGCGCTGAAGTGTCCGTTGGATCCGGGGGTGCTCCACGGGTTCCGAGTCACGTAGCGCTGATGACGGAGACTCTGGATTGGTTTCGGTGCCCACCGACTGCTCATTTTACCTGGGCACCTCGCGAATGTCAGCTGCTGCTTTGCAATCGTTGGCCAAAAAAGGACCTTTGAGGAGAGATCATCTCGCGAGCTGCCGCGTTCCTGGGGACGAGGAGGTGCCTATTCCGCGGCCTAATGAGGCTATTGTCTTCCACGATTATTTCGCTGCTGGGCTGGACTTTCCACTTGAGGAATTTGTCTCGGATGTCCTTTCGGGGTTCGGCATACAACTCCATCAGCTGACGCTGAATGCGTTCGTCAGTCTTGGAGTTTTCGCCATGGCGATGAAGATGCTTGACTGCACGCCACGAGCGGATGTTTTCGTGCGGTTTTATGACATTCACCGTCGACCGACGAAAGTGGTCGACCCTTTCTTGGGAAGCAAACTACCTAGTGAGATTGGAGGCATCAACTTCGTTCCGCGGAAGACTCGAGGTAGCGTTTCCATTTCGCTTACCTATCGGAACAAATGGCCAGATTGGAACCGCTACTAGTTCTACTACCAAGTTTGCTCGGACGAAACTGTCGCTACCGAGTTGGGTAAAGGGGAGAAGAAAGCTTCTCCGCTTGTGTCGGTTTTGGAAAGGTGCCTCGGGAAGCATCTTTCGCCCGTCGCGTTGAACGACGAAGAAGCCATTCATTGCGGAGACGCGTTCGCTCTAACTGCTCGGTTTCAAATTAGCCGAGACCTGGTCGAAGAATGGATGGCTATCGGGATGAACCCGCTCTGCAGTGCAACTACTTTTGAAGGTTTTTCTGACAAGGATGGGTATCGGGGGCCACTTCTACTGCTTGAAAGACCCGTGAATTTCGCTGACGATGTGTCTTTCGTAAAGCACATTGAAAAAGAAACGAGGAAAATTTGTGGCCCTTATTTGCGGAAGGAGAGCGAATTTCAACTCGGCAACCTTGGCCGAAGCCGCCGCTTGAATCAGGCGTTTGATGCTATGGGTGTCGAATACGCCGAGAGGCCCTTGCTTGATGAAAGCAAGGAGGAAAGTGAGGATCCGATGGCGAAAGGCAAGGGCGTAGCTCGACGTGGGGGTCGGAGCGGGGTTGTGCCTCGGCGTAAAGTCGCCGAAGTTGGGGATATCCGCATCGGGCGTTTAATCGCCAAGCCCATGCTTAAGAGTCGAAAGGGAACGTTGGAATCGATCCGCGACGTCGACCCTTTCGATCACCCGAGGGTGGTTAGCCTCTGCTTCTATGCTCGTTTCGTTTCGCCTTGCCCTTTTTTTGAAGCTTATGTTTGTGCACCCTGTTTTTTGGCGTGTTTTGCAGAGCGCGTCCTACGCTACGGAGATGGCTCCGAAAAAGTCCATTGCTTGTGAGTGATGACCGCTCATTGCTTGGCCGGATGTTCTCGCCCCCACGCGCCTAGCCAAGTGGCGGTGGCTTCCGCGCGATCAGACTTTCGAATGCGAGCCCCGCGGCCGGTAGTAAAGACGCGCCCGCCCCCACACTCTTAGGCGACAGGCGGTAGCATTCGCGCGAGGGTGCTTTCGTTGCGATCCCCTTGGCCGGTAGCTAGGACGCGCCCGCCCCCGCTCACTTAGACGAGGGGCGGTAGCATTCGCGCGAGGGTGCTTTCGTTGCGTAGCCCCTCGGCCGGTAGCTAAGACGCGCCCGCCCCCACTGACTTAGGCGAGGGGCGGTAGCATTCGCACGAAGATGCTTTCGTTGCGAGCGCCTCGGCCGGTAGCTAAGACGTGCCTGCCCCCGCTCACTTAGGCGAGGGGCGGTAGCATTCGCGCGAGGGTGCTTTCGTTGCGAGCCCCTCGGCCGGTAGCTAAGATGCGCCCGCCCCCGCTCACTTAGGCGAGGGGCGGTAGCATTCGCGCGAGAGTGCTTTCATTGCGAGCCCCTCGGCCGGTAGCTAAGACGCGTCCGCCCCCGCTCACTCAGGCGAAGGGCGGTAGCATTCGCACGAGGGTGCTTTCGTTGGGATCCCCTCGGCCGGTAGCTAGGACGCGTCCTCCCCCACACACTTAGGCGAGGGGCGGTGGCATTCGCGCGAGGGCGCTTTCGCTGCGAGCCCGTCGGACAGCGCGTTGCAGGATCCTTTGCTAGCGGTTCGCTGTACTTACAGCTTGGTTAATCTCTATCTCTTGTCTACAGTCTCTACAGCTAAAAAGAACCGGGGTGATATCGTAATCGCCCGGCTCGTAGTTTTGCCGGTGCTATTTTCCCCCGTCGCGAGGCCGGCTCAACTCTCCCGGCCGCGCCCTCTCCAGACCGCCCCCAGCGCTTCCGGCCACCGCCGCCCTCTCCCCGTCGCCCTCTTCCGGATCCGCCCCTCTCCCGGCCGCCGCTGCCCTCTCCCGTCTGTGCCCTCTCCTGGCCGTCCTCTACCGGCCGCCCTCTCCTGGTCGCCCCCAGCGCGCCGACCTCTCCCAGCTGCCCGCGGCGGCCGCCGCCCTCTCAGTGTCTTGCGTAGAGCGGCAGAGGTAATGCTCACTCACCCCTCTGTGTTTGAGTCGGAGTAATTTCACTGCTTCGCCCAGGAGCAATCGATTGAAAATTTTCTGTACGACGGAGAGGAACCACCTGATTTTGCTATTTTTGTTGATCTAATTTTCTTTCTGTGGCTATGTGCAGATCCAAAATCAAGGCTGTTCCCCCGGCTTCTATCGCAACCGCCACCGTCCCACGCCGCCCTCGCCCGGCCGCCGCGCCGCGCCTGGGCCGCACCGCCCTCGCCCGGCCGCCGCGCGACGCTCAGGCCGCTCCGCCCGCGCCCGGCCACGACGCTCCCACGCGCGCTGCA
The DNA here is from genome assembly GCA_009763385.1 of Coix lacryma-jobi var. lacryma-jobi. Classification (NCBI taxonomy): domain Eukaryota; kingdom Viridiplantae; phylum Streptophyta; class Magnoliopsida; order Poales; family Poaceae; genus Coix; species Coix lacryma-jobi. Next base: position 47,927,405 of record CM019831.1, read on the forward strand.
GAGCCACCACCGATCACGACCCCCGCCTCGCGGCCTCCTCCCGCCCGGCACCGCGGAGCCGCCGCCCAGACAGCAGCAACTGAGAAGCGAGTGGCCCACTGCATCGCCGCGACGTCCAACCCGTTTCCAAGAAAGCAGCGCACAACAGCGACTCTCCCTGCGTCGATCTCCCTGCATTCGGATCTACAGGTGCTACTAACTTTGATAGTTTGATCCCTTTCAGAAATTATCAGCCATACATGCGCACACCCAATTTACTGTATCCGCTTTGATCCCTATCAGAGATTATTATCAGCACTTTTGCAGTACATGTGCATTGCTTTGTGAAATTGTCCATTTGGCTATTGATTTCTATTTAATTCAGATCATACATGGCCAAACTTGGAAACCATTAAGCTCTGTTTTCAGTTCAAAGATCAGAATGCATCCCATGAAGTGAACTAAATCTTTTCTTCTTTAATTTTGCCAAGTTCATAAATTACCAGTGAAGCAAGGTAGGTTTGATATTCCAGATTGCAAGTGAGATCTCGGTACATTTTAGTCTGAACTTGAATCTACTAATTTAGCCATGTTGTCCTAAAAATATGCATGCTCTCACAGTCTGACACTGACTGCAAGTCCGATTGCATGACTCTAAACACATCTATAGATCCCTAGAATAAAAAAATGAATAAATTATCCATGGTAAGAACACCTAAAATCATGCTAAAACTCTGGAAATCAACAGCCCCTCAGAAGATATTGCATGATAATAAAACGATAACAGCATAGAAATATCACATCTAATATGTTGTAAGCAGTAAGATGAATGTCATATTATGTCATTATATTTATATTTCAAATTTCCAAAGTCTAATAATTCATATTTACAAATAATCCAACATTGTGAGCATATGTCTTGGTAATGCAAGCCAACATGTGTCCTGCAGGATGCATGAAGGACGCACATTGTACCAAACCAGACCTTGTGTATTCAGCTTTGCACTCAAGTAGGTTTATGAAATGGCAGTGCTTGCATATAGACTCTAGGCAAGCCAAATGCAATTCAGTTATACTAACTTACCAAATTAAATCAGGCTCTGAGGCACTTTTGCACTCTCGTCAAATTTTCTTGTTACAAACAACTACAAGAGGAGATAAATTCATTTCAGGAAAATATAACATGTCACATGATAATAATTTACAATGACGTTTATCATTGGGCCTCAATTATTGTCTTGACATATTGTACTGATGTTGAGAACAGTAGAAGGCATGGCCTGAATTTGCTGGTTGCTTGGACTGTAGTTTAAGACCAATGCCGAGCTTTTTGGGCCAGTTACCAAAGCTACACTGTACCAGGCGCGTTCATATCTGACGTGAATGATTTCTTCTATGGAAAGCCTGACATTCTATTACTCAAAGCATGGCATGTCTATTCCTCTAATTCTGCTTCCCAATTCCCATAAATTATTGGGTCCTCATATTTATCGAGACAGGACTATTTTAGCAACTCCTACGAAGAAAGATTACCTGTAAGATATCATAAATTCAGAACATATTATGGGATATCTTTTTTCTTATAATGTACACCTTATCATTAGGTTCTGGGCATTGGCCCAATTATTATTTTATTTAGTTTGTGCAATATATCAGTTTGCCAGGTAGATTTTCCTGTAGAAACATGTACTAATATTTTGGTGTACGCTGATTTCCAAGCGTTACCCTTTTTTTAGCTTGCATATATATTTGGTATCCTGGATTTATCTGTGTAATCTGTTTACTATATTTCTTTGTCCTTGTAGAGAATTGCGCGAGCGCCACTGGAGCAAAGGGGCCCATTGATCCGCTGGCGGCGTCTCCTCTCCGGCCGGCCGTCACCACCAGACCACTCCCACCGGCAGCGCCAGCACCTCCGTCTGCGGAAAGTGAGTGCCTCCCTGTTCAGTTCCTGCAGTAAACATTTTTTTTACTTTGTGAATTGGTGTCGTGTTTATGAATTCTGTATAAGGGCTAATCAAATATCGCAACATGTAACTGGGTCCTCTCATGAAGCTGGGTTGTGTGGCTGAAGCTTTTGAGTTTGAGGTGTTTTTTTTTTGCTATGCTACCATAAACTACCTATCCGAAAGAGTCTTAGCCCCAGGATGAATGCTATCATCCTGATCGGCTGTGCTCTTTCTGCTGCAGCTGTAGCTGCTGGTGCTGCACACAAACAACACACGGTAAAAAATTAGTCATACTCTTGTTCTAATAGGGTCTTTACTCATTAGGTTTCGGGTAGAAATTGTCTAACTTTACTGGACACCCAGTCCACTGCCACCAAAGCTTCCGTGGAAAATGCCCCTTGGTCATACATCCTGTTCAATTAGTATTAACAGTTGCATTTTGCGGTCGATCAGTGGGATCATCTCTTTTCAGTTCACCTATGATTTTGCTGTCAGACTGTTTGTGTGTTAGCATTGTCTTGGAGAACAAAAGGTTAAAATGTAATTTTCAGGAAATAACAAATTTTCACTCTATTGGAGACACGAATAGCTTAATAGCGACCAGCCACTCTATTGGAGACATGGATAGCTTAATAGCGACCAGCCTACAGGACTTCTGCAAAGTATGATGATTGCAAATACACCATAAATATGTACAACTTCGTGTGGCAAAACATCGTTCAGAAATGAACATTTGACAGATTCAGTCACTTTACATACATTGTCACCAAAATCCAATTGTTTTGTTTTTGGGGAGACAAAGGGGTATATACACACGTCCCTGAACCAACGCAAACAACCCACCTGAACCTTGGGCAAAATGCTGTCTGATAGGATTTTATTTGGCCCCCAAAAATAAATTCTATCACTAACCCAAACCTCTTGAATGTCAGATTTTCAACGGCTCAACCCCCCACCCCCTCTCTTTTCTCCCAATTCAAGTTGATTTATCTGTAACAGAAAGACCCCATCCAAGTTCCATCTGCAGTTCTGCACAGGAAGCCACCACAACTAAACGAGTCATCGTGCTACCAGCTCTGCAGATATTATATTTGCACCCCACCTAGATAAGACATGTTTAAATCTTACGAGCTGGTTTTGTAGTTTGAACTTCTATTCGAACTACGGTGCTCCCTCCTCACATTATCTCTTGGCAGCCTTGTCCCTTCAGCACTTTTTGACACAATCCTGGAAAGCTTGCAGTGAAATGGCAGGAAAGTTCTCTAAAGCTTCAAGAACCATTCTCAGATTTATGTGCAAGTTACTTGCCTCAACGCAATGCGCCACTGTTTTTTGAGACTTGCAAAGTGCAACAGTAAGCTTTTGAGACTTGCAAACCGTAATCTGAGACGAGTGCTACTGTTTTTTGAGACTTGCAAAGTGCAACAGTAAGCTTTTGTGCTTATTTGTTATCCAGTGTTTTTACTTATTTGCCAGACCTCCACATTTACAATTATGTTAATATTCACCTCCTGCTAACACTGACTATTATCATATTATTTTTTGGCTTTCAGATACCCATTTACATCAAATCAAGTGGCACCTCCTCTCGATTGGGAGCAATACGTGTCTGAAATATCCACCGATATACTGACAGAACAAAGCCCTAAAAGGTTCAAACTCTGTCGGATGAAATAATTCAGTCGTATGATTCTTGTTGCATGCTTTTATTCTTCATCTTAATCTTAAAATTTCAAGGGTTGAAAACATGGGTCCAGCTGCAGTATTGTTTGCTTGTACTAGGCTCTTGTAGGCCTATGTTTGCTGAAAACGCAAGACCTACCAATGATAGGAATGCCTTGAGCACATGGCTAGACCTCTCTACAGTACACGCTTCTTGAAACAGATAGGAAAGCTCTAATTTGTATTTGTTTTGGCAATTTCTCTTTAGGGTTTGCATATGATGATTCATATAATTCAGTATCAGTGTTAAGAGCAGGGAGGGTTGCAATATTGGTTGATGCTTTTATAGCTCAATATCATTGTGCTTTTGGAATTTGGATACTGATATAATGACACTTTTTCCTGCACATCTTGTTTGATGCATCATGCATGCAGTTCTATATGTAACATTTTTGGTCTGCAGTTTTTCTAAAGGGACCAAACTAGGAGAACCTTTGGCTTTATATTAAGAACAAACTAGGCACCCAAATTTGCCACGATGAGGATGTGAACTTGGGTGGTTTGGGTATACATTCACACCCTCAACCAACTGAACTAGGTTCAGATCCTCTTTTTGTTCTATAGTTTCCTCTTGGATTACTTCATTAGCTTTCCATGCTTCTGTCAGTGCATTTTTGTCATGTCGCCTACAATTACATGGTGAAGATGGTTGTTTAAAATCTAATAATATGACAAACATAATGTTTTTACTGGTCTTTATATTCTTATTTTTACAAAATTGAATATCTGTTGTGACACATAACATATATTTGAGAAAGTTGTCCTTTCCAATGAGTGCAGCTTCTCCTCTGGATTTATTCAAATTTCTTTTTTTAGAAGAAAGGTTTCCCCAACTTTTCTATTTCAAAAAGGCAACAGTTATAGTTCAGCGTTTTAGGTGCACCTGGCTTACAGACTGTCTTAGAGCACAGTAACAGGAAATGAGCTCCCAATCTCAACATTACAATCACCAACATTCTCATTCAAAATCCCCAAACACACATCACTGGGGCCTGAGTGCAGAACATCCGATTGAACCAACCTTACGATGATTCCACCTGAATAATCCACGTGATCCATGGTGGCAATAAGGCTTCGACCTCCAGAAGATTTGCCTCCTCTTCCACTTGTTCCCAAAGTCCTCCTTGAACATCAGCACCCAGCATCTCCAATAGTTTGTTAAATGACTTGCTATCCTTCAAAATTTGGCAAAACAAGCAAAAATCTTTCTCCAACAGTTTGCTAAATTCACTTGCTATTTTTTCCAACTTGCCAAAAGTTCCATCCACGTGCGTATCTTTCTGTGCGCGTATCCTGCTTGCAATCGCTCGAGCGCGGCCGCGGCTGGCCGCGGACCAGTTCTCACTGGAAATCTTGCATGTACAGTATTTATATCTATATCGATAACGGCTATAGCTACTAAACTATGCTTATCCTACAAAGAAATATTTTTTTTAGATTGCGTAAATTCAGAACATGTTATGGGATATTTTTTTTCTTATATATATGTACACCTTATCATTAGGTTCTGGGCATTGACCCAATTATTATTTTATTTGGTTTGTGCAATATATCAGTTTGCCATGTAGATTTTCCTGTAGAAAACCTGTACTGATATTTTGGTGTATGTTGATTTCCAAAGGTGAAATAATAAGAGTTACATTTTGCATTGCTGACATACATTTTAGGAGGAAGTTCTTGTTATTTGGCGTCCACATCCTACTACCAGAAGTGACTGCATTGTGAGGTAACTTTTGTGACTTAATTTGAAACATGTCTTTAGCAAACTATAATGCTTAGTAGTCCTTGCAGAACATCTCTTTAATTTTTTAAATTTTTAATTGGCTTGCTCACAGTTCAAGAGGTGAGCAACTGTTAGTACAAGCTACATATTTGTGATTCAATGGAAAATAGTGCATCCCCTGCACCATTGAGTGACAAGACTAACTTTACTAATAGAGGTAACCAAAATACACAAGCAACTACCATATTAAATTCAACCTATTGTTTATATTATATTATATTATAAATGGTAATCAAAAGTATTGATGTCTAATTGCAGAAAGTGATGTTGCACAACGCAAGAGAGAAAGAGATAATGTTCGATGGCACACAATGTCACAAGAGAAAAGGGACGAGAAAAATAAAAAACGTCGAGAGACGAAAGGACCAACAACTACGTATCAAAACTACCAATGGTTGTATATAGTATATAAATATTATTCAATAATAATACATAATGTATATTACTATTGATGTTTCTTATATGTGATGTGTCAAAATTGGTAGATGGTCAGAATGCATCAAATAAGGAAAATATTGATCTTAATGAAACAGATGATTGGTTGCATAGAAATGGTTCACTTCATGCAACCAACATTGATGACATACTTATATCCAGTCAGTTGGCAGGTAATATGTTGGTGAATCTATCAGTAACCTCATATACAACGAGAGGATTGTTCATGCATATGTGTGTCCTGATTGGCTTGATGCTATTTAAACTAAGACATGACTATGTAGGTGATGAAACATGTGTTGCTTGTACCATGGGAAATCAACAAATGCAGCCACAGTGCACCCAAGTTTCAAGATCAGGCGTAACCAATTGTGATGCTTCACGTACGACAGAGTTAGCAAGTGATCAAGACATGGCTGATGGTGCAAGGTGTAGCATGACATATGCAGATATTACTGTAAAGAATAAGATGACATGCAAACATGACATCTGAGCAACGTGAACAAAGGTGCAAGCAACAAAGGCTTTATAATAAATCACCATTTCGTAAAGAGGCAATGAAAGTGACTAGAGATCGTTTCAGGGAAGTGCGGAGACACACTTTAAACAGTGATTCCATCGCAATTGAGAATCCATTATATGATCCAAACTTTCCAAACTCATCTGAGCCTCATCGATCCTCTGTTAGCCCTAGTGAGTGGGTTATCCCTGAAGCTAATGCAACACCTATTTGCTTTCCACAAGTCACTGAGGATACAAATGATGATGATGGATGTGGTGATATACCGTCTGCTCATATGACATATAGACAAAATGTTCCATCTGGACAAAGACAAGCATTGCTAGCCCATCGTAACGCTATGTTTGAGCGCCGCATCGGTCGGAACAGAGGACTAGCTACCAATGATGATGATAGCATGACTGGAGACCACACTGATGAAAATACGCCCTTTCCCCAGTCAACTGTGGACAACAATGGTAAATAAATATGTCTCTCTACAACATGTTGGCTGACCTCAAACCACTAGAACCCTATCTCAATCATGTCCATTATATGATTGACAGGAAGCACCGGACCAAGCAATCAAAATACATCATCAACACCCACACAACCATTATTTGATGACACTGGTAATTTGCAATACTTTAACCATTCTTTACAGTATTTTGTCTCTTTTATTGTCACCCAGTTTGTAATTTGTCATGATTTTGTGGTGACTCAGACGATGACGAGGGCGATATATTTGAAGATGATGAGGAAGAAGATGAGGGATATTTGTTTGTTGGGCAAGGTATTTGATCCAACTACCGAATACCTTTGTACACATCCACTCCTTTATCTAACCTATATTTTTTGTTTTATTAATGTCATTTCATTAGAGGAGTCAGATGATGATGTCCAAAGTGATACTCCCGATGAAGACACATCATCTAACCCTGAAGTACCTGACTCATACGAGAAGGTGTATAGTAACATACCTACAGAGACACACATGCTAAAACCTGTCCCAAATTGCCGCCACTGTGGTGCGAAGAGGTTTCCAAAAGAACCACCTGGGTTCTGTTGCCGCAGTGGAAAGATCGAGCTAAATGCACCAGTCATACCAGACCAGCTCATGAGGCTTTGGACGAGCTCTGACGCAGACGCTAGGCACTTCCGTAACAATATTAGGTTTTTCAATGGCCACTTCTCTCTATTGTCGCCTCGATAGTGCAACTGCTAGCATGAGAAATAGCGGCATATATACCTTCCGTGTGCATGGCATGATCTATCACAACATTAGGTCATTTGGGAGAGAAGAGGGTATGGAGCCCAGACATCTTGAGCTTTACTTCTATGACGATGATCCGAGCCTTGAGCACCGCTACCGAAGGTGTCGTGAAGAGCAGTGCCAAAAAGATAAAGAAGTTATACAAAGATTGGTGGACATTCTTCGTGACAACCCGTACTCGAGACATTTGAGGAGTATGGGGCAAGCTGACCATCTCGAGGACTATCGTCTCACACTCAACCTTGACCAGCGATTAGACCAAAGGACATACAACGTGCCACTTGCTTCAGAAGTGGCTGCTGTTTGGATAGAGGGTAGTGAACTCCTTGGTCAGTTTCAGAATAGTGTTGTTCTTCATGGGAAAGATAGGAGCAGGCATGGCATCCGATCATACCATGGATGCTATGATGCTCTTTCATACCCTCTATTCTTCCCTAGGGGTGAGCTTGGATGGCATATGCATATCCCAAAGAAAGGTGTTACTATGGAGGATGTCAAAACGGCTCGTGCCCTACGTAAGGCTCGTAGTGGTTCCGAAGCAGAAGAAACAGGTTTGTTTATCTTCTTACTTTTCATATATACCCAACTGTTATCCTGTAACACCTCTAATACATATATTTTTGTAGACTCTCCGGGAAATCTGTGTGTTTCTGTGTGTGACTACTACTGCTACAAGTTCCAGATACGACCAGGAATTTTTAATCCCATACTTTATGGCAAACGTCTTTTCCAACAGTTTGCGGTGGACACGTACATCAAAATTGAGAGTTCTCGATTAGATTACATACGGAACCATCAAACGGAGATTAGGGCCGATCTGTACCAAGGATTGGTTGATAGCCTACATGCTGGTGAGGGTAGATCAGAAGTTGTTGGAAAGCGGACAGTGATGCCTTCATCTTTTATCGGAGGCCCGAGGGACATGAGGCGTAGGTACTTGGATGCGATGGCACTGGTGCGGAGGTTTGGAAAACCAGATATCTTCCTCACTATGACATGTAATCCAAAGTGGGATGAGATCACACGTGAGTTGTACCCTGGACAAACACCACATGATCGCCCAGATCTTATTGATCGGGTCTTTAGGGCAAAGCTCGAAGAGCTCAAGGACATGTTGATGAAAAAAGATATCCTTGGAAAGGTTCGTGCACACGTATATGTCGTGGAGTTCCAAAAGAGGGGTCTACCGCACGCACATTTTTTGCTCATCATGGAGGGACGCTACAAAATCACATGCCCAGAGCAGTATGACCTTCTCATCTCAGCAGAGCTTCCGAACAAGAAGAAGTATCCAGACCTGTATAAAATGGTTACAAAGCATATGATGCATGGCCCTTGTGGAGTACTTAATCACAATTGCCCATGCACAAAGGGTCGTCAATCATGCAAGAACCATTACCCGCGACCTTTTTGTGATGCCACATTACAGGGCAAGGATTCATACCCAGTTTATAGACGGCGTGACGACGGTAGAAAAGAAAAGGTTCGTGGGCATGACCTTGACAATAGATGGGTCGTGCCTTACAACCCGTACCTCCTACGTGTATTCAAGTGCCACCTCAATGTTGAGGCATGTGGGAGCATAAAGGCCGTCAAGTATTTGTTTAAGTATATTTATAAGGGTCATGATCGTGCGTCTATGGCTGTGAGAGAGGCTGCCAAAGAGGACAATGAAGGAAATGTCGATGAGATCAAACAATATAGGGATGCTAGATGGGTAACTCCTCCAGAAGCCTTGTGGAGGATTTATGGTTTTGATATAAGTGATAGGTCCCCTTCGGTTCTGTCCTTGCAGCTCCATCTTCCTGGCATGCACATGGTGTCATTTTACCAACGTGAGGGTGTTCGTCGAGTACTTAATCGTCCTGGTGTTGAAAGGTCGATGCTTACAGCTTACTTCGAGAAGAATAACACGTCTCAACATGCTCGTGGTACATTGTATCAAAATTTTCCTGAGTACTATAAGTGGGACTCACAGGGGAAAACATGGGTAAGGAGGGCGCAAAAGAATCATCTAAGACAGATTGGAAGAGTTGTATGTGCCAATCCAGCCGAAGGGGAGCGTTACTATCTTAGGGTTCTTCTAAACCATGTGGTTGGTGCAACCTCCTTCAATGACCTAAAGACGGTTTCTGGCGTACTCCTACCGACATTTCGTGAAGCTGCAGAAAGAAGGGGCCTCATTGAAGCAGACAACACATTGCATGAGAGCCTTACTGAAGCTACTCAGTGGATGATGCCATGTGCACTGCGAAGGCTGTTTGCAACAATCTTGGTCTTTTGTGAGCCAAGTGATGTGTTTGAACTTTGGGAAAACCACAAGGAGGCAATGTCAGAGGACTACAGGCGCAATAACCAGTCCAGCTTCGCATTGGAGCAGATGGTCCTTATCGATATTCGGAAGTTGTTAGAGTCAATGCAAAAGGACATAAATATGTACCCACTTCCAGATATCGACGATACATTTGATCTGTCTAGCGATATTCCCAGGGAGATTTTCGAGGAGGCTAGCGTTCAGGCAAATGTTAATGACATGGAACTGTTGATGGCGTTCACGGAGGTTTGTTCTTTGTGGATGGACCTGGCGGCACCGGGAAGACCTATCTATATAGGGCCCTGCTTGGTACTATACGTGGTTAGAACAAGATTGTCGTGGCAACAACAACATCTGGTGTTGCGGCCTCAATAATGTCTGGTGGCAGAACCGCCCACTCGCGCTTTAAGATTCCCCTCACCCTCGATGATGGAGCCTTCTGTAGCTTCACAAAACAAAGTGGCACCGCCAAGCTCCTTCGGACTGCATCCCTAATTATTTGGGACGAGGTGACGATGATGAAGAGGCAAGGTGTCGAGGCGCTAGACAACAGTATGCGTGATATCATGGACCGTCCTAATCTGCCATTCGGAGGGAAGACTGTGGTGTTTGGTGGAGATTTTAGGCAGGTTCTCCCAGTTGTTCGAAAAGGATCAAGGGCTCAGGTAGTCGGTGCCTCACTGCGGATGTCATATCTTTGGAATTCGATGCGTCATCTAAAACTGGTGCACAACATGCGGGCAAAGAATGACCCGTGGTTTGCAGAATACCTCCTGCGCATTGGGGGAGGCAGTGAGGAGGCTAATGATGATGGTGAAATCCGCCTTCCTGATGATATATGTGTACCACAAATCGGGAAAGACAATGATCTTGATACGCTAATTGACTGCATATTTCCTGCCCTCAATGCCAATATGTCAAACAAGCACTACATCACATCACGAGCAATATTATCGCCACGGAATGACTGGGTTGATATGATTAACATGAAGATGATAAGTCGTTTCCAAGGGGATGAGATGGTGTATCATAGCTTTGACAGTGCGGTGGATGATCCAAACAGCTACTACCCATCTGAGTTCCTCAACACTTTGACCCCTAATGGCCTCCCTCCACATGTGTTAAAGCTCAAGATTGGGTGCCCGATCATATTACTAAGGAACATTGACCCTGCGGGTGGACTTTGCAATGGAACTAGGCTGGGGGTTCGAGGATTCCAACGAAATACCATCGATGCAGAAATTATGGTAGGGGACCATGCCGGAAAGCAAATCTTCCTGCCTCGGATTCCGCTATGCCCCTCTGATGACGAGATGTTCCCGTTCTAGTTCAAGAGGAAGCAGTTTCCGGTTAGACTCAGTTTTGCCATGACGATTAACAAGGCACAGGGACAAACTATCCCCAATGTTGGCGTGTATTTGCCTGAACCAGTGTTCTCTCACGGTCAACTGTATGTTGCGCTATCTAGAGCAACTTCTAGATCGAACATCAAGATCCTTGCCATCCCACCCATTGATAAGAATGATAAGAATAAGAAGACAAAAATAAATGGTACATATACGAAAAATATTGTCTACAAAGAGGTCCTAACTCCTTAAAAAGGTAGTGTCTACAGTTTTTTACAACTGTTATATTTCTTGCATTTTTCTTTTTTATTTGTTTATTACTGACATTTGTTGTATCCATTTTAATTTCAGATGAAGATGATAGAGGGTGTACAAAAATATAAAAGACAAGTATGTAGCATATGACTTGTAAGATGAAAATGATAGACATGTACAAAAAAATATAGAAGACAAGTACGCAGCATATGACTTCGTGATAAGTCTATGACTTACCAAGGAAATTCAAGACTATCTTTAATTCCTAAAGAACTGTGAGCTTATCTTTCGTGTATCATACACATGCAGTAATAGGATAAAGTCTTACATCTACACAATTAAAGTTATCCTTTTACTTATGTAATATTATACTTGAAACATAAGGATTGCTATATCTATATTTTATTTAGGTAATAGTATAACACATGTTAGTATTAATTGTGTGTTCCCGTAGCAACGCACGAGCATTTAACTAGTGAAAATAACTTTACAAGTTTGATGGGAAGGGTTGCAACTAGTCATGCCCGCGATATTGCTCTCGTTGTCATCTAGCAGCGTGCCTGCTTTTGCTCATCTTCTAGCTGCGGTTTGAGATGGGCATGCTACTTGATGAGGCTTTCGCCTAAAGTTACTAGATTGGTGGCGCTTTCTGAATGCGGTGTCGATGACACAATCATCAAAGCGAAACCTTGGTTCCTGATGCTTCCTATTCGCACTATGCCTCTTGGGTGAGCTTTTCGGGGTTTACACTTGAAAGGATTTGGCGGCTTTGGATGGTTGGAAAGGCTTGCGCTTTGATGTCTATTTATATTGACCTGCCTATGCGGTGAAGGAACTGTATTTAGTGTTTTGGCTGTACTTGTGGTTTTTTGGTAGGTAGGAAGTTAAGATGGCGTTTAAGTTTTGTACCGACTGAAGGCTGCTATCTGTCCTTCCTGACATCGGGGATCCTGTGAGGGTTGCTCAGCTTGACTTTCGCTACCGACCTCCCATTTTGCTGGAGGGTCGATTTGCAACGCCCACAGGCTTTCGTTCTGCCCCCGTTTTGTTGTAGGGTCGTTTTTTAATCTCCCGCGGGCTTTCGTTCCGCCCTCTCGTTTTGCCGGAGGGTCGGTTTGTATTGCCCGCAGGCTTTCGTTCCGCCCTCTCGTTTTGTTGGAGGGTCGGTTTGTATTGCCCACAGGCTTTTGTTCCGCCCTCTCGTTTTGTTGGAGGGTCGGTTTGTATTGCCCGCAGGCTTTCATTCCGCCCTCTCGTTTTGTTGGAGGGTCGGTTTGTATTGCCCGCAGGCTTTCGTTCCGCCCTCTCGTTTTGTTGGAGGGTCGGTTTGTATTGCCCGCAGGCTTTCGTTCCGCCCTCTTGTTTTGTTGGAGGGTCGGTTTGTATTGCCCGCAGGCTTTCATTCCGCCCTCTCGTTTTGTTGGAGGGTCAGTTTGTATTGCCCGCAGGCTTTCGTTCCGCCCTCTCGTTTTGTTGGAGGGTCGGTTTGTATTGCCCGCAGGCTTTTGAGATTGCCGGTGGCTGCGGATGATTTCTTTCGTCCAGCAAGACGACATTCTTGTTCATCACATAGAAATGACGAATGTCTCAACCTTATGTTTGGTTGACTTCATCCTTTGGCTTGCCGCGCGGTATTTTTGGGGAATTACAAATGCTTTCATAATGTAGTGGTTACATTCGGCTGCCTCGTTAAAAAACCTCGCACCCCGATGAAGGGCTTCCCCGGCGAGGAAAAAGAGTGCAGTCGATTTTGATTACAAAATAGCAAAAATGGAAGAACTTACACCGAAGTTGCAGAAAAGAAACAGACTATGGGTAAAAACGACGCATGTTGCTTGCGTTCCAAGTGTGGGCCGATTCTTCGCCCTTGTCGTTCAGCAGCCGAAATACCCCGGGTGTTGCCATGCTTGCCATGATAAAAGGGCCTTGCCATTGTGACTGCAGCTTGCCTTGCTTGTCTGGCTGCCGAATGGTGACCATGTCACCGGGCTTGATGTCCTTCTGGACTATGGTTTTGTCCCTGTGGTGTTTGGTTTCCGCATGGTACTTTTCGAGGTTGTCTGCAGCTTGCAGCCTTACCTCCTCGATGGTGTCGAGCTTGAGGTGCCTTTGCTACTGAGTCGCGGGAGCCATTTCGGTCCGGAAGGAACCCAACCTTACCTCTTCTGGGGTGACCGCTTCCTCGCCGTATAGTAGGCGAAATGGAGTGAAGTCGGTAGCTCTAGAGCGTGAGATGTTGTGCCCTCATACAGCTGTTGTTAGGGTGTTGGCCCACTTGCCTTTCGGAGAGTCGTACAGAGCTTTTGATACTGCCAAAAAGATTAGCCCATTCGCTCTCTCGACAGCCCCTTTTGCTTGCGGATAGTTAACTGAGGCGAAATTGAGCGTGACGTTGATTTCATCGCAGAAACTCCTGAATTCGGCATAATCGAACTGCTTTCCGTTGTCACAAGTGATGAAGGAAGGGACGCCAAAACGACAGATTATCCTCTGCCAAACGAACTTGGTTAATGAGGTGGAAGTTATGCTTGCAAGGGCCTTCGCCTCTATCCACTTGGTGAAATATTCAAGGGCGACCGCTGCAAAGCGCAAGTTGCCCGGGGCTGCTGGTAGCAGCCCAACTATATCGATGCCCCATCTTTGCAAAGGCCAGGTTGGAATTACCGGCGCGGTTTCGTTTGCTGGGGCTTTTTGGTTTTTTGCAAACATCTGGCAACCTTTGCAACATTGGACCAGCTCTCTTGTGTCTGAGGCGGCAGAAGGCCAATAGAATCCTTGCCTCATTGCTCTGTGCGGATACATGGGTGTATGCCGAGTCTCTAAGTGATGAGTGATTGTCAACTGGGATGATGCGCATGTTCTTTGGCTTGTGTTGTGCAGGTGTCGAGCACGGATACAGTGATCAGAGGCAAGGTGAAGGTCAAGTAGAGACGTGCCGTGCCGATGGACCGAGAGTGGCGAAGGGCGGACGTGAGGCTTGGACTGAGGGACCGGTGGCCCGAGGATCAGCTGTGGTGGCTGGCAGCCTGGGACAGCGACGAGCGAAGACTTGCGGGCACAGTGTTGCTTGGGTCGAGGACCTGGGGACACGTGTCGGTGGACGGGGTGCACGGGCGGTGCATCCCCTCTACGGTTCGGTTTGGTGGTTGAGCCACAGAAAAACCACCGAGTGGACGGTTTCCAGGTTTGGGCCTCAAAACCTGTGCGCTGATGGTTTCCGAGTTTGGGCCACAAAACTCGGGCTGATGACGGTTTCCAGGTTTGGGCCTCAAAACCTGGGTGTTGCGGGTTTCTGAGTTTGGGCCTCAAAACTCAGGCGATGGACGACTGGTTTCCCGGTTTGGGCCTCAAAACCGGGGGTTGGTCGTGAAGGCTGGTTTCCCGGTTTGGGCCTCAAAACCAGGGGCGAAGTCCGAGGAAAAGGACAAGCGGAGCGGTGGCGGCACGTGGTGGCAATCGGTGAGGTTGCGTCGAGGCAACGCTACCAGTTGTGCGGGTGTGGCCGTCGGATCAGCATCTACCACGAGTTGGTCCAGGATAGCCTTAGGGTTTGGCTGGGTCGCTCTGTAATTAGGGAGGGGTAGAGTAGGAATTAGAATTAGGATAAGTAGAGGAAGACACCCTCCTCCCCATCTATCTCAACCATTTTCTCTTTGCCTTCTAGGTTTTCCTGCTCTCCCTCTCCTCTACTGTAGCGAACCTGAGATCCACAAAGAAGAGAACAATACCTCTGTGCCCGTGAGATTTTGAGGAAGTGAGACCGTAATCTCACTATTGTAGCGTGTGGTAGCCACACGGTTGCAATTTCGTCGTTGTGATTCGCGTTTTGCTTGTGTTCTTCGCGGATTGCTTTTCCCCATGATTTTCCCGTCGTTCGATCTCTCTGTTCGTTGCATCGTTTGCGATTTCGTTTGAACAGAGATGTTCTAGATCGTGAGGCACTTCTTTTCACCGAAGGAATTCACCTCTAACCTCATGAGCTAGTAGATCGGTTGATTTTCGTTTCGGGTCAAGTGTTTCTCCTTTCCCCCGAAATTCTTCGATTCATCGATTTGGAGATAGGTTCGAGCCATGATCTCCTAGGAGTAGCTCACTATCCTCCTTGTGACTCTTCTCACCAAGTTTGATCCCTAGAGGATTCGTTTTGGGTGAGATTGAGTCGAATCGGTGGACGAACGGTGCTGAGTCAGGGTGACCGGACGCTGGGCACGGGTTGACCGGACGCTGACCCCGTGCGTCCGGTCGTTGAATGTTCGGCGCATTTCATTCGTGACTTGACCGGACTCACCTTGTGCTCTGTGACCGGACTCAACGACGCTACTGTTCATTTGCGTTTTTGCTGCTGACCGGACGCACTGTTCACGACCGGACGCTCCTTGTCTATGAGTCCGGTCAGGAACAGTAAGGTTCCCGAGCAGAATTTTTGAGACCGTATGCGTCCGGTGTTCACTGATCGGACGCTGGCCAGAGTCCGGTCAAGTGCGTTTCGCGCAGTTTCATCCGCGGTTCATTCGTCCGTTGTCGGTTTTGATTTCTGGCTTTTGCGTTGGGTTTCTAGAGTCGTGAAGTGTCTCGTTGTGCTTCTTGGAAGCATCCACCCTATCTCTAGGGTCGTGGACACTTACGAACTCTAGGGTTTGCTCTTGGGGCTGTTTTACAGGACAGTGGCTACTAGTTTTCGAAAGGAAATTTTGAAGCTCCCATTCACCCCCCTCTGGTCGCTTTCTGGTAGCACTCTCGATCCTTCAATTGGTATCGGAGCGGGTTAAGGATATTTCACCTTAGCCGGTTCCAGATCCACAGAAGGCGACATGGATCACGGCGTGGGCAAACCACCATTTTTCGATGGGACGAACTATGCGTATTGGAAGATACGCATGTCGGCCTATCTGCAGAGTTTGGGTGCTTCCATTTGGGATATTTTCAACTCTGCCGATTACGTGGTCTTGGCTGCTCGTGTCTCTCAGCTTCAGATCGATGAGCACGATGCCAATAGCCGAGCCCGTAATGCTCTTTTCTCATGCCTGAGCATGAGTGAGTTTGATCACGTTTCTCACCTCGGTACGGCTCAGGAGATTTGGGCTACCCTCATGCGTTTTCATGAGGGAACCTCTCAAGTCAAAACCCGTCTCTACGAGTCGTTCAAGCAAGAGTATGAGAACTTTCGACATATGCCTGGCGAGAGCATAGAGAGTTTATTCGCTCGCTTTCAGGTGATTGTCAACAGGATGAGGGCTAACAAGGAGCTATTGCCTTTCGACGATCATGAGAGAGCTTTGAAGCTTTTGCACACTCTTGATCGATCGGTGTGGGATTCCAAGGTTCAGGCGATCATCGAATCACCTAACTATGAGACCCTCACGTGCGACGAGCTCTTTAGTAAGCTCAAGTCCAGTGAGATTGATGCCATGGCGAGGGCTTCTTATGAAAATCCTTCTGGCCCGTCGATAGCTTTGGTTTCTGGCTCTTCTGCTAACACCTCTGGAGGCTTTGCAGTTTTCTCTCTTCTTTCTATCACAGAGGAGCAGCTGGAGTTCATGGGGGAAGACGAGCTGGCTTTGCTCGCCAACCGGTTCTCGCGGTTCCACAACAACCGCATGAACCGTCGCCGCGGAGGAGGACGCTCAGGATGTTTTGAGTGCGGCGACCCCAATCACTTCATCGCCAATTGCCCGAAGAAGAACAAGCATACCTTCGACAAGGCGGATCATGGGCACAAGTACGACTCCGGCAAGCGTAAGGAGAAGTACGTCCCCGCGAAGCACAAGCGGAAGGGCGGCTTCAACAAGGAGTACATCAAGACGAAGTACTTGGAGAAGGCCCAGGCTGAGCAGCGTGCATTCTTCGCCACGCTCAGCAACGTCGACGACTCGGATGACGACTCCGCTTCCTCAAGCGACAACGAGTCCGAGAAGAAGAAGAGAATCGAGGACAAGCTCAACGGCCTTTGCTTCTTCGTCGACGACGAAGGCTTCTGCACCATGGCCCTCGACAAGGAAGTCGACGGCGAGCTTGAGGAGACCCCTCGGAACGACGACGACGACACCTCCCAGGTATCTCTGACCCCCGACGAGCTTTCTGCTGAGGTCGAGAAACTTACTACCGCTCTCCTTAGTCAAGACAAGTTGCTTAGGCATGCCGCTAGAGAGTGCAAGGAGTTTAGGCAGAAGTGGGAAGATACGGTGAAGGAACTTGAATCTGTCAAGTCCACCATTGTTGTCACCGAGGAGGAGGAGTGTGAGATGTGCACCACGCACATGACTGACCTTCTCACTTTGAGAGGTAAGTATGTGGTGTTGGTAGGAGAGGTGGATGAGCTGAAGGCTAGATCCTTGCTGTTGGGTGCGTGCAAGTCTTGTGCGGGCTTGCAAACCGAGTTGGCAGAGAAGAATGCCAAGATTGTGTCTCTTGAGAAGGCCAGCTCGGGTAGCACTTGTGTGACTAGGTGTGTGTTGTGCGAGGGCTTGGAGATGGAGATAGCCAATGTGAAGCATGACAAGATGCAAACCGAGGAGGAAAACACATACCTTCGGACCATCTTGTCATGGGTGTCTAGTGGTGAGCCACAGCTTGGGATGATGATCTCCCAGTTCAAGCGTGCTGCCGGAGGTCCTGGTGTAGGTTTCGCTCAGGGTGTTGATGTGTCATCTTTTGGCAAGATTGGAGAGTCGAGTGGTCTAAACCCATGTGAGAAGCCCAACTCCACCACTACTCCCAAGCTTACAAAGATTCCACCCAAAGAGCCTCTCAAGCCCAACACCAAGGATGGTGTGTTCGTTGAACCTCCGAGAGCTCCACCCAAGAAGCAGACATGGCATCCCAAGCCCAACCACCTGAAAAACAAGTTGGACACCATGCCACCCATCCAGGAGGAGCTTATGCCACAGAAGGGCAAAGTGATCCACACACACTACCGTGAGTACCAACAACCCCCTATGAGAGCGGTGAGGTACCATTGTGAGCATTGTGGGAGAGATGGACACTTGAGTGAGTTTTGCTTTCGGCGCAAGAGAGAGGCGCGCCGTGCAAAGGAGATGAACAACACGGACATGTACCATCCTTTCCATGATGTACATGTGTCGAATGTTCAGAGGCGTGCTGCTACGCCTAGAGGTCCAAAACCTCAAGTTCCTAGGCCTGGGCCGCGAGGAGGTCGTGCCCGGCGGGAGCCTGCAGTTGTAGGCTATGGACCCCGTGGGAGTGGCTTTGTAGTTGAGCGTTTTTCACCACCGCGTTTTGAGTATCGCGATGGACGCTCCTCCCTTAGCGGACCACGTTTTCCTCTACGTGGTGATCGCTCTTCCCGTAGGCATGCTAGGAATGGTTTTTCTGCTAACCATTCTTTTGAGCAGCCGGCCCAACACTGGTATTCTCCCTACTTTACTAACCCCACTGTTGGACCGTATGCTCACCCTATGTCTTTTTATTGATGTAGGTAAAACGATTGGAGAACGTTTGGTTGGTGGATTCCGGTTGCTCGAGGCACATGACCGGAAACGCCAAGTGGTTCTCCAGTCTTGGTCCAGTCGTCGGAAAGGAGTTTATCACCTTCGGCAACAATAGCAAAGGTAAGGTGTTGTCTCGTGGGTCGGTGCGAGTTAATGAGCACTTTGTGTTGTGCGATGTTGCTCTTGTTTCTAACTTGCATTTTAACCTTCTTTCTGTTTCGCAACTTTTCGATGATGACTATGAGATTCGTTTTAAACCGAATCTCAGTCGTATTTTGGACCCTCAGGGCAATCTTGTTTGTGTGATTTCGCCCTTTGGGAAAGTCTTTCGTGCGGATTTCTCGGAGTCATTTGGAATTTCTCGTTGTATTTTGGCTGGACCTTCCTCCTCTGATCTTTGGAAGTGGCATAGGAGACTTGGACATTTGAGCTTCAACTTGCTTGCAAGGCTTAGTTCACTTGGCCTAATCCGAGGATTGCCCAAGTTGTCTATGGAGAAGGATCTTGTTTGCCATTCTTGTAGACATGGGAAGATGGTAGCCGCTCCCCACCATCCAGTGAATCAGGTCATGACCAAGCGCTCTGGAGAGCTTTTGCACATGGACCTTGTTGGTCCAGCTCGGGTGAGCTCGGTTGGGGGGAAGTGGTATGTGCTTGTTGTTGTTGATGACTTTTTGAGATATTCGTGGGTCTTCTTTTTAGCTGAGAAGACCGAGACTTTCTCCTTTGTTCGCAATCTGATTTTGCGTCTTCAGAACGAGTTCCCTTTGAACTCGATGCGAGCTATTAGGAGTGATAATGGTTCCGAATTGAAGAATTCGGATTTTGAGAAGTTTTGTAACTCTTTGGGTTTAGAGCATCAGTTTTCTTCCCCCTACACACCGCCTCAGAATGGTGTGGTAGAAAGGAAGAATCAGACCCTTGTAGAGATGGCCAGGACGATGCTCGATGAGCATAGGACTCCTAGGCGATATTGGGCCGAAGCTATGAGCACTGGATGCTACATTTCCAATCGCATTTTTCTCTAAGCCTTCTTGAAAAAGACTTCTTATGAGTTGCGTTTTGGAAAACTGCTCAAGGTGAGTTATTTTCGAGTTTTTGGTTGCCACTGTTTCATACTTAAGAAAGGCACTCTGGACAAGTTTGAGTCTCGTTCTTCTGACGGTGTGTTTCTGGGTTATGGCACTCATACTCGTGCATATCGTGTACTTAACCTTGACACTAACCGAGTCATGGAGACATCCGATGTCACCTTCGAGGAGACCATGGTTTGTCCTTCTTCTCGTTTTGAGCGTGCAAGTGATCATGAGGTTGGTGAGCCTTTTTTTGATGACGAGGATGAGAGTGCTGAAGGTATGGATGATCCAGCACCCCCTTCACCTGCTGTGCCGCAAGGAGCGGCTTCTACTATGACTCATGGCCCCGAGACTTCTTCATCTTGGGGGTCGTGGGATCCGCCACCTCGAGCGGTACCTTTTGTACCCGGGGAGGCACCAGCTGCTGTTGAGGGGGGGATTGCTTCTGCTCGGGAGGCGCCACGACACATTCAGCGCCAACACCCGCCTCAACAGATGATCGGCAGCATCGACGAACGTGTCACTCGGTCCAGGTCACAACTCTCTCACTTTGCTCATTCTGCATTTGTTGCTGATTTTGAGCCCCGAGATGTTGGACACGCTTTGACGGATCTGGATTAGGTCAATGCCATGCATGAGGAGTTAGAGAATTTTGAGCAAAATCGGGTTTGGGTTTTGGTTCCACCTCCTCCAGACTGTAATCCTATTGGGACAAAATGGGTTTTCAAAAACAAACAAGGAGAGGATGGCCACATTGTTAGGAACAAAGCGAGACTTGTGGCCAAGGGTTATAGTCAGAAGGAGGGGATAGACTATGAGGAGACTTTTGCTCCTGTAGCTCGTTTGGAGGCAATTAGGATACTCTTGGCTTTTGCTGCATCCAAAGGGTTTAAACTTTTTCAAATGGATGTCAAGAGTGCCTTCTTAAACGGCTACATAGAAGAGGAAGTGTATGTGAGACAACCCTTCGGTTTCGAAAATCCCAAGTTTCCAAACCATGTTTTTAAACTTCACAAAGCCTTATATGGTTTGAAACAAGCCCCTAGAGCCCGGTATGATAGGTTGAAAACCTTTTTGCTTGCTAAGGGTTTTAAAATGGGATGTGTGGATAAAACGTTTTTTCTTCTCAAGCAAGGCAATGATACTCTCTTGGTCCAGATTTACGTGGATGATATCATTTTTGGTGGTTCTTCTCACGCTTTGGTTCCCAAGTTTGCAGATACTATGAGCAGGGAGTTTGAGATGAGCATGATGGGCGAGTTGACGTTTTTCCTCGGGTTGCAAATCAAGCAATCCCGGGAAGGGACGTTCGTGCACCAGGGTAAATATACCAAGGACATATTGAAGAAGTTCGAAATGGGTGAGGCCAAGCCTCTTCCAACACCCATGTCGACCACGACGGCCCTGGATGCGGATGTAGATGGAGAAGCGGTGGACCAGAAGGAGTACCAGAGTATGATCGGGTTGCTGTTGTACCTGACGGCGACACGCCCGGACATTCAGTTCGCGGTGTGTCTTTTCGCGTGATTTCAGTCATCGCCGCGCACCTCGCATCGTCAGGCAGTCAAGCGCATTATGAGGTACTTATCCTTCACTCCAGAATTTGGGATTTGGTATTCTGCTTCCTCCACCCTCTCTCTTTGCGGTTATTCTGATGCTGATTTTGCTGGTTGTCGCATTGATCGTAAGTCCACTTCTGGGACTTGCCAGTTTATTGGTTCTTCTCTAGTTTCGTGGTCTTCTCGCAAGCAGTCTAGTGTCGCCCAGTCTACCACGGAGGCTGAGTATGTAGCTGCGGCTAGCTGCTGTTCCTAGTTGCTTTGGATGATGGCCACTTTGCGTGATTTTGGTCTGAGCTTTTCTCGTGTTCCTCTGCTTTGTGACATCACGAGTGCTATTAGCGTTGCTAAGAACCCCGTGCTGCACTCTAAGACCAAACACATTGATGTGCGCTTTCATTTTTTGTGAGACCACTATGAGAAGAGTGATATCGACCTTCGCCATGTCGATACTCATCATCAGTTGGCTGATATTTTCACCAAGCCTTTAGACCAATCAACTTTTGCTAGGTTGAGAGGTGAGCTTGGTGTGTATTTCCCCTTTTAGATGGGGGAAACATTTTGGTTCTTGTATTATAAACTGACTTTTTGTTTTTCTTTTGGTTTCTTCATGCATCTTTGCATTTCATCTTGCATATTTGCATTTCGAGCTTCATGTATATAATCCTTAGAATGTGATTATGCTCTGTATAGTGTATGATTCGATGCTTTATGATGATGCTTGTAGCTTATGCTCCTTCTGATCACTGATACATGTTGTGAGCTGAGCTATTTTGTGAACGGTGAACTTGTGTAATAAACCTAAAATCTGAAAACGTTCACCATTGAGATGTGCAGCTAGCATGTGTAGGATGTATAGAGTTCACTTGTGCTTTTCATATATGCTAGGTTGCTATGTCTCTAGTTCTGAGTCATTCACTTGCTTGGTATGTTCATATTCTGTCTTTAAATTTGAACCAAGTTAAGTGAATTGGAAAGATCGAGATGGGATTGCTTGTCAGCACATCACAGTTTCGAGACTGTTTCTCATTGCACTTTGAGTTAAACTTGAACTGTGTAGTGTATGATCGAAAATGTTGCTTTAAGCTTCTGATTGCTTCTGCATAGGCTTCGCACAGTTGAAAAGTTAGGCAACAACAAGCTTTCAACCTCTCGCAATCATATGCTGAAATTTAAACTTGTGTAATCTAACCGCTGCAACTCCGATAAAATTTGGATACACAAGTCTATGTTTCATTCTCTAGCATGATGATTGAACTTTGCTAGGGGTAGTTCACCTTGTATACATGTTTAGCACTTGTTTGACTTCTTGTCTATACATGTTTGGTGCTATTTTGATGGTGAATACCTTTTTGGCTAAAAATTGCTCATGTTGCTCACATGTTCATATTTCGTATTTGGTGATCAGTTTGAGCCGTTGCTAGCATTCTGTGCATTTTATGAGTCATCGGGTCAGCACTCTGTCTAGCATCTTCATACTCTATCGACTATATTCCTGAAGCTGCTAACTTGCATTTTGACTCATATGCATTTTGAAAGGGGAGTTATTCTGTCAAGGGGGAGAAATTTGCTTGATGGTGCATTTTCAACTAAGGGGGAGAAATTGCAAATCATATGTCTTCCGAGTGTTCAACTAAGGGGGAAATTACTTGGTTGTGTGCATTTCTTGAGGGGGAGTTTGCTCGTTGAGTGTTTGAGCATCTTCAGTTGGTTTGGAGCATTTTTGGTGGCTAGTCGTGTTGAGCCTTTGCCTCTTTCTTGAGGAACTAGCACCTTTGCTTTTGTGCTCTTCAGCTGATGTCTAGCCTTCTTCAGTCGATATTGAGCTTTTCTCGCTAGCGGTGTTGAGCCCGTTCTGCCTCTTCTTGAGGGCTAGCTCTGTTTTGCTTGATTTTCAGTTGATTTTCCAATTGGTATCGAGCTTTCTCGCTAGCGGTGTTGAGCCTGTTCTACCTCTTCTTGAGGGCTAGCTTTGCTTTGCTTGGTTGCGTCGAGTCGTTGCCCATGTCTTTGGGAACCAAGTTGTCTTGCTCTTTCCACTTGACCTTCTTCGGTTTTGCTATGCTTTTGGGTCATTTGGTCGAGTTTCCTCTCTTTCTTCCTTCTTTCCTCTATTTCATTATGATTTGTGTTGGTAGTTGACAATGCACTCATCAAGGGGGAGATTGCGGATACATGGGTGTATGCCGAGTCTCTGAGTGATGAGTGATTGTCAACTGGGATGATGCCCCTGTTCTTTGGCTTGTGTTGTGCAGGTGTCGAGCACGGAAACAGTGATTAGAGGCAAGGTGAAGGTCAAGTAGAGACGTGCCGTGCCGATGGACCAAGAGTGGCGAAGGGTGGACGTGAGGCTTGGACTGAGGGACCGGTGGCCCGAGGATCAGCTGTGGTGGCTGGCAGCCTGGGACAGCGACGAGCGAAGACTTGCGGGCACAGTGTTGCTTGGGTCGAGGACCTGGGGACACGTGTCGGTGGACGGGGTGCACGGGCGGTGCATCCCCTCTACGGTTCGGTTTGGTGGTTGAGCCACAGAAAAACCACCGAGTGGACGGTTTCTAGGTTTGGGCCTCAAAACCTGGGCGCTGATGGTTTCCGAGTTTGGGCTACAAAACTCGGGCTGAGGACGGTTTCTAGGTTTGGGCCTCAAACCCTGGGTGTTGCGGGTTTCTGAGTTTGGGCCTCAAAACTCAGGCGATGGACGGCTGGTTTCCTGGTTTGGGCCTCAAAACCGGGGGTTGGTCGTGAAGGCTGGTTTCCCGGTTTGGGCCTCAAAACCGGGGGCGAAGTCTGGGAAAAGGACAAGCAGAGCGGTGGCGGTACGTGGCGGTAATCGGTGAGGTTGCGTCGAGGCAACGCTACCAGTTGTGCGGGCGTGGCCGTCGGATCAGCATCTACCACGAGTTGGTCCAGGATAGCCTTAGGGTTTGGCTGGGTCGCTCTGTAATTAGAGAGGGCTAGAGTAGGAATTAATATTAGGATAGGTAGAGGGAGACACCCTCCTCCCCATCTATCTCAGCCATTTGCTCTTTGCCTTCTAGGTTTTCCTGCTCTCCCTCTCTTCTACTATAGCGAACCTGAGATCCACAGAGAAGAGAACAATACCTCTGTGCCCGTGAGATTTTGAGGAAGTGAGACCGTAATCTCACTATTGTAGCATGTGGTAGCCACACGGTTGCAATTTCGTCGTTGTGATTCGCGTTTTGCTTGTGTTCTTCGTGGATTTCTTTTCCCCACAATTTTCCCGTCATTCGATCTCTCTGTTCGTTGCATCATTTGCGATTCCGTTTGAACAGAGATGTTCTAGATTGTGAGACACTTCTTTTCACCGAAGGAATTCACCTCTAACCTCACGAGCTAGTAGATCGGTTGATTTTCGTTTCGGGTCAAGTGTTTCTCCTTTCCCCCAAAATTCTTCGATTCATCGATTTGGAGATAGGTTCGAGCCATGATCTCCTAGGAGTAGCTCACTATCCTCCTTGTGACTCTTCTCACCAAGTTTGATCCCAAGAGGATTCGTTTTGGGTGAGATTGAGTCGAATCGGTGGATGAATGGTGCTGAGTCGGGGTGACCGGACGCTGGGCACGGGTTGACCGGACGCTGACCCCGTGCGTCCGGTCGTTGAATGTTCAGCGCATTTCATTCGTGACATGACCGGACTCACCTTGTGCTCTGTGACCGGACTCAACGATGCTACTGTTCATTTGCGTTTTTGCTGCTGACCGGATGCACTATTCACGACCGGATGCTTCTTGTCTGTGAGTCCGGTCAGGAACAGTAAGGTTCCCACGCGGAATTTTTGAGACCGGACGCTGGCCAGAGTCCGGTCAAGTGCGTTTCGCGCAGTTTCGTCCGCGGTTCGTTCGTCCGTTGTCGGTTTTGATTTCCGGCTTTTGCGTTGGGTTTCTAGAGTCGTGAAGTGTCTCGCTGTGCTTCTTGGAAGCATCCACCCTATCTTTAGGGTCGTGGACACTTACAAACTCTAGGGTTTGCTCTTGGGGTTGTTTTACAGGACAGTGGCTACTAGTTTCCGAAAGGAAATTTTGAAGCTCCCATTCACCCCCCCCCCCCCCTCTGGTCGCTTTCTGGTAGCACTCTCGATCCTTCACTCTGTGTGCTATCTCATGAGGTCCCCTGTGAGCTCCGCACATTCCAGCGTGCATTTCTTGGAGTAATTGAATGCCCTCTTGCCTGCTTATGCATTTCAAGAGGGGGCTACTATCCCATTTTTGAATAGTTGCTCCCCGATGATTGAGTAACCTTTTGCTCTGCCTGCCATCCTTTCGGCATCCTTTCGAGACTCCGGCTCGTATGTTCCAGCTAAGTAGGCGAATATCTGCGACCTCCAGTCATCACTGGCGATAGCATGCACCGAATTTGGGTGGTCTTCCTCTTCTTTCACAGCTTTGGCTGAAAGGACTTGGTAGAACACATCTGGAGGTAGTGGCAGATTTTGTGCTGTGGCTTTGGCCAACTCGTCTACCTCTCTGTTTTCGGCTCTTGGAATGTGGCGTAAAGTGAAACCTGCGAAATATTTCTCCATTCTTCTGATTGCTGCCAGATACTTGGCTAGCTCTGGTTCCCTTGCTGTGAAATCCTTTTCGGCGTGGCCGACGACCACTTGGGAATCTGACTTGACTATGCATCTTCTCGCTCCGATTGCTCGGAGCTTTCGTAAACCCAATAGCACAGCTTCATATTCGGCGGTGTTGTTAGTTGTAAGGAACTGCAGCCTTGCGGCGAATCTGACTTTCGGTCCTCTAGGCGGGGTTAAGATCGTCGAGATTCCGGCTCCAGTCATTCCCCAAGCGCCATAACAATTTACCATCCATACGGGCTCCTCGAACTCAAGAGTTGTGTCGAAAGCCGCGAGAGTCCAATCTGCTATGAAATCCGCTAACGCTTGCGACTTGATTGTGTATCGGTGCTAAAAGTCGATCACATATTCATTTAGCTCCGCCACCCACTTGCCAATTCGGCTGATGGCCTCGTTGTTGCGGAACAGAGCTTCCAATGGTTGGGCTGATAGGACTATGATGTGATGAGATTGAAAGTAATGCTTTAGCTTTCTAGAAGCCATTACCACCGTGTATGCTATCTTCTCCAGCTCTGAGTAGTTCAGCTTCGCTCCTGACAGGGCCTCAGAGACGAAATAGATTGGGAACTGAGTCATCTTTCTTTCATGCTCTTTTTCTTCCACCAAAACTGTGCTCACGGTGGCGTGAGATGCTGCAAGATATAACAAGAGTGTCGCTTCTGGCGACGGTTTGGTTAACGTAGTAAGCCTTGTCAGATACTCCTTTAGCTCTTGGAAAGCCTGCTGCTGCTCTTCCCCCCAATCGAAAGGGTCGGAGCTACGTAGAGTTCTGAAGAATGGCAATCCTTTTTTGATGGACCTTGCGATAAATCTGTTTAGAGATGCCAGCCTTCCTGTCAACTTTTGCACTTGCTTTCGGTTTGAGGGAGGCTGCATGTTAATGATCGCCGCTATTTTGTCGGGATTGGCCTCAATTCCCCTTGCCGATACCAGACAGCCTAGGAGCTTGCCTTTCTTGATGCCGAAAATGCACTTGTCTGGGTTGAGCTTCAAGCCGCTTTTGCTGAGATTGCCGAAAGTCTCCAGTAAGTCTGCTTGATGATCTTCCTCTCTGTCGCTCTTGACCACTATATCATCAACATAAGCCAACAAGTTTTTCTTCTGCTTCTGGCTCTTGAAAACCTTGTCGATCATCCGCGAGAAAGTTGGGCCTGCGTTGCGCAGTCCTTCCGGCATCCGCCGATAGCAATATGTGCCGGTTGGGGTGATGAAACTGGTTTTCTCCTCATCGTAGGGATGAAGCCATATCTGGTGGTAACCTGAAAAACAATCTAGCAAACTCATTATTTCACAATCGGCTGCGATGTTGACAAGCTTGTCGATGCGCGGCAAAGGATATGGGTCCTTCAGACAGCATTTGTTAAGGTCGGTGAAGTCGACGCACATTCGCCATTTTCCATTCTTCTTTTTCACCAAAACAACGTTCGCCAGCCATTCGGGGTACTGAACTGGTCAGATTACTCCCGCATCCATCAACCTTTGCACTTCGGCTTTCGCCGCGTCTGCTCTTTCGTTTGACATCTTTCTCAATTTCTGCTTTATTGGCTTAGAGCCGCTCGCGATGTTCAAACTATGCTGAGCGAGATCCCTGCTGGCGCCTTGCAAATCGTTTGCTGACCAGGCGAAAATATCATTGTTATCCGCGAGAAAAGATACCAATGTGTTTCTTTCCCCTTCTGGCATGCTTGACCTGATGTGCACAGTTCTTTCGGGCCTTGAAGATGCAAGCAGGATTCTCACTGTCTCTTCAGCCGCCCCGGCCTTGTATTCGGGCGAGCTAGTGGCGACGTGCACTTCGACGGTTGCTTGTGTTTCGTCCTTTTTCGCCACCTAGTTTATGAGACTGTAGCCTGGGGTCGCCCTGCCTTCGATTCTCCTGGATGCTTGCTGATCTCCATGCACAGTAATGATGCCGAAAGGTGATGGCATTTTCATACACAAGTAGCTTTGCTTGATTATGACATTGAACTTGTTGGTGAAACCTCTGCCGAAAATGGCGGTGTATGGGTAGTCCATGTTCACTATATCGAACGTCACCATCTCGGTGCGTACTCTTTTTCCCTCTGCGAAAGATACCAGGATTTGTTTCTTGCCGATAGCGTCAATCTTTCTTCCTCCAAATCCGTACAAGGAATTGTCGGCGGGGTCCAAACTGCGCCTGTCCATTCCCATCGCTTCGAAAGCCTTGACGAACAAGATGTCTGCTGACCTTTCGGTGTCAATCAAGATGTTATGCAAGGTGAAACCGGCCACGTTGGCCATGGCAACGAAAGCGTCGCAATGTGGGTAGTCACGGACTTTGAAATCCGATTCGTCGAAACATATCGGCGCTAGCGACCAAGCTGGCCTGTTCAGCGGGAGCCTTGGTGATACCGTTTGAACTCTTTGATGATAGTCCTTTCTTGCCCTTTTGCTTTCGTGCTCCAAGTTGGATCCGCCTATGATGGCGAAAATGTGGCCTCTTGACGGAAGGATGTTGTTGATTGAGCTAGTTTTGTTTTCTATCTCCTGCCCCTGCTGGTAACTGGGTTGAGCTAGCTGCCCCTGGGGTTGGGCTTGAGCCGGAAGCGCTGGTGGCAGTGTTGGCTGGCGCTGATAGTGCATGGGCGACGAAACTGCCACAGACTGTGGCGCAAAGACTGGGAACTGGTAACCCTGATACGCCGGATTGTACCAGTGCAAATTCTGGGGAGGCATGTACTGTGGGGGATGCATAGGCGTGTTTACATAGTTGATGCTCGCTATCGCTCCTGCTGCCAGGTCTTGTGAATTGTGGAAAACATGCTTGGAGCTTTCACCGGAAGTTGAAGCTTGATCCTTGTCTTTTAGCTCTTTTTCCATCTTGCTGTATTTGCAGTCCCGGGTGGTGTGACCGAAATTGTCGTCACAGATGACACAATACGGAGGCTTGGCTCCTCTTCCGCGGCCTCTACCGTCTCGGCCGCCACGTCCTGTCCTTCCGCCACGCCCTCCGCAGAAGGGTTGATCGAACCCCCATTGCTGCTGAAAGTTGGCCATGTCCGGCCTCTCCATACCCGCCGCTGACTGCGCTGGTTCTTCCTGCAGAGTGTTGATTGACCAGAAGGGCCTAACCACTCTTTGATTCGGCACCGGCGGCGGTCGACATGCTTTCGTCGCTTGTCTCTGCATCAAGCGGGCGGCCTTGCACCGCCGAAAGTCATCATCTGACCTTGCATTTGCGTTCATCACGTCGAACAATTCGTTGACAGATTTCGGCGGCTCTCTGGACAAGTGAGCGGCACATTGCCCGGTCCCCAGGCCTTCAGTGGCTGCTGCGATCACCACGGCTTCCGGCACATTTGGAGCTTGAGCTTTTAGCTGGATGAAACGTTTGAGGTACTCGGATAAGGGTTCGTCGTCTTGCTGGGTGCAGTTCATGAGGTCTCGCGTGGTCTTGACGTCTGGCCGGAATCCTTGGAAAGTGGCAAGCAATTCGGCTTTCAACTGGGCCCACGAATAGATGGACAATGGCTTGAGGGTGGTGTACCAATCATGAGCTACGTCTTTGACTGTTACAATGAGAGATTTCGCCAGGGCTTGATTGTCCCCCCTGCCGAAAAGACAGTTGTCTCGTAGCTCGCTAAGAACTTGCGTGGATTTGCCTTGCCGTCGAAAGTCAGAATGTGTGGCTTGTAGTTGAGCGGCCACGGGTGGGCTTGCAATTCTCTCGAAAGCGGAGAGGTTTCATCAATGGTGTTGTCGAAAACTGGTGGCTGCTCTCGCCTTGGCACGAACATGTTTTCTTGAAATATCAGGTCCCCCCCCCCGGCCCTTCGTAGTTCCTGGACTTCTTTCTCGAGCTGCCTTCTCTGCGCCTCCGCTTGTCGGATGGCGTTGTGAGTCTCGTCTTCCCTTGCCTTTGCTGCAAGCTATTGCTGTGGCTGGTCTCTTTGCAGCAACAGCTTCTCTATCTCTTCTTTTTGCTGAGCTAATATCTTGATCGCTCTGGCGTGCCTTGTGACTTCGGCATCATCGTCGTCTTCTTCGTCGGGTTCATCCTGGACGTCCCCATCTGGCGTGCCTTCTCTGCCGAAAGATTGTTGATCCTGAGGTTGTAAGCCTTGGCTTGTGGATGCTTCCGGCGGCAGCTCGATTTCCATTGGAAGAGCGCCGCCGAAAGCTGGACGGTTTGGAGCTGTGCTTGGTGGAATTTGGTTGGCTGGAGCGGATGCCGCGATGGTGTCGAGGGCATCCTTCTTCGCGGCGATTGACTCTAGATTGTCGACCATCTTCGACGCCTTCCTCGGTGGCATGGTAAGCTCGGGCGACAACCACGATGGGCGCCAATGTTGTTTCGGAACCGAAACCCTGAAACAGCAGGTCGTCGCACGAACGAAAGCACTAAGCGAAAGAGGAAGTAGACGGAGGAAAAAGAGGAAATCTGGTGGAGTGAACAGTGTTCTCCCTCCTTCCCTCCCTTGGGAAGCTGGGAGCTTTTTATATTAATCCAGATCAGTTTGAAAGTACAAGAATGCCCTTCCAACGACTCTGTTACAATTACAATCATACCCTACTCAACTACTCTATGGCTGTTTGCCGCCCTCGGCGACCTGAGGGGCAACTTTGTAACTCCGTCCATAGACGGGCCCTGCGCCCCCCGGCTCCTTCTCCTGACCGGTGGGCCCGCTCCCTTTGACCGAGGCTTCCGGCGACCTGCGAAAACCTATGAAAAACGAAGTCGTGGACGACGAACGCTTCCGACGGAGGCACCAGTCTCCTTTCGCGTGAAAGTGACCCGGCCGCCAACGGCTCCCTTTCGCGCGATAGCGAGACGCGGCGGGCTCGCCTAGCTGCCGCTGCACTCCCGCGCGAAAGCTGCTGCGGGCCCACGCCCAGGCCGCTTTCGGCCCCTTTCGCGCGAAATCCTACTTTCGCACGAAAGCTTCGTCTTTCTTCGGTCTTATGTATCGGAGGCGGACGCATGCTTCCGCGCAACGGCGTGCTTTCGCGTGAATGCACGCTTCCACACGAAAGCTTCGTCTTCATTTGGTCTTGCAGGCCGGAGGTGCCAGCGGTCTGGGTACCATCCCAATATCAAGTATTGGGGAGAGCAGCAAAGCCACAGGATGTGCTTTAAACAAGTCAAGGCGGACATATGCAAGTTTGTAATGGAGAAATGCATTCTCAAAGGATAAACGTTCTTCGACAACGACTTCGAGCTGGCGTTGCTACCCCAGTACGAGAAGCTCCAAAAATGGAACACAATGCTTCATCCCAGAGATTACGCTTATCAAGTTGAACTATGAATTGTGAGCTCTGAAAATGGAACACAATGCTTCATCCCAGAGATTTCGGTTATCAAGTTGAACTATGAATTGTAATTTCAAATTGAAAACAACTAAGTCAATGTGTATATGATGACAAGAACAACTAAGTGACTTTGTATGTTATGTATGGATGGTTTATATATGCATATATATCTCTCTATTTGAAATCTGGAATTGATTTGAAAACTGTGATTTGAATTCATATCATGTGTTGTTGTTGGCTGCATTATTTATTTTTTAATCCAAAATTAATAACCATGGCGGGCAACATAAAGAGCCAGCTACGGTTAAACATATCTACCGCAGCGGGCAACCTAACCTGACCGCTGCGGTAAATATTTTACCGCAGCGGGGCTTCTTATGTTGCCCGCTATGGTTAAGTATTTTACTGCAGCGGGCAACAGCGCCCGCTGCGGTACTTGCCACGATTAACCGTGGCCTTAGCACCGCAGCAGACGCTGTTGCCCACTGTAGTAAAGCCAAAAGGCCCGCTGCGATTAAGCTTTGTGCAGTAGTGCGAGCCGACTAAGTCGGTTCCTGAGCTGACTGGGTCGGTTCCAGAACCGACTGAGTCAGTTTCTAAACCGACTAAGTCGGTTCTTGCAGGCCGTTCAGTGGCCTCCGGTGCGTCTTCGAAAGATCTTGTCTATGCTATTGATGTTGTTGTTGGTGCAGGTGATGAGGATGTCCCTGAGGGGCAAAATGAGGAGATGGTGGACTATGAACCTTCCCCGAATAGGGTAGAGGTTAATGTGGTGTATTTGTCCATTGATTACTATGTGGTAGGAGATGATTCAACGGCGGTGGAATTTAATTTCGCCACGCAGAATGTTGTATTTCAGAAACCAGAAGACTCTGTTAATCATCTCAAGCCGTTACATGTGAAGGGTCATATCAATGATACTCCAGTCCACAATATGTTGGTCGATAGTGGAGCAATTGTGAACTTGATGTCATACTCGTTTTACCAGAAGCTTGGTGGCACTGATGAAGAATTAGTCAAGACCAACATGAAATCACCGAAGTTGGCGGAGGAGATCCTATCCCGGCCAGAGGAGTTGCATCTATGGAGCTTACTATTGGGAGCAAGACTTTGGTCACTACCTTCTTCATCGTCGATGTGCAAGGTAGCTATAATTTTATACTTGGGCGCAATTGGATTCATGCCAATCGGTGTGTCCCATCTAGCTTGCACCAGTTTCTCATTTAGTGGGTGGGAGACGATGTGAAGATTGTGCATTCAGATTCATCGGCCTGCGTTGCTATGGTCGATGCTCCTTCGCTTGGGGGGGACATGATGCTATTGTCTGCTTATCTGGTAGAGACCTTTTCGATTTTCAGTTTATTAGTATTACTAGGGAAGGTTTTGTACCTGTGTGTCTAAAGCCGATTGACATTCAGCTCAATATCATCTTGTAATCATTTTTTATGGATGCTAATATTGAATGGTTAAATCATCGTGTTGAACAATATCAGACTTTTAAGACGATGCTTGTGAGGCTATTGATGACTTTGATGAGCTCAATAAGTTGAGCCAAGGTTTTACGTCGGCTGACCCTTTAGAATAAGTTGATATTGGGGATGGTTCTATACCTAGGCCGACGTTTATAAACCAAAACTTGAAAGCTAATTATAAAATTGAGTTAATTGCGCTTCTGAAATAGTTTGTTGATTGTTTTGCATGGAATTATACAAAGATGACTGGATTGAGCCGAGAGCTTGTTGAGCATCGACTCCCCATCAAACCTAGGTTCAGGCCCTTCAAACAACATCCTCGCCGCTTTAACTCTACAATATACGACCGGATTAATGAGGAGATTAATCGGTTGTTGCAAGCGGGGTTTATTCAGCCATGCAGGTATGCAGAGTGAGTCTCTAATATTGTGTCTGTTGAGAAGAAGGACACTGAGAAGATCAGGGTCTG
This sequence comes from Coix lacryma-jobi var. lacryma-jobi, assembly GCA_009763385.1. NCBI lineage: Eukaryota > Viridiplantae > Streptophyta > Magnoliopsida > Poales > Poaceae > Coix > Coix lacryma-jobi. Next base: position 47,960,850 of record CM019831.1, read on the forward strand.
CATTGATTTTAGAAACTTGAATAGAACTACTCTAAAAGATGAGTATCCTATGTCTATAGCTGATATGCTTATTAATGATGCTTTAAGACACTAGGCTGTTAGTTTTCTTGATTAGGGGCGAATCTACTGTAGTTTATTGAAATTTCTAAATTCTTTAGTAAATTACTTTCAAGTTGAAGAAAATTTGTATCATCCAATGAAGTTGACCTCGATGACCCCAGTGATGTTTTTGGCTAGATTCATCATTGTTCTTGATGGCAACGCTGGTTATAATCAGATCTTCATGGCCGAAGAGGATATGTCTAAAACGGTTTTCATTTGTCCTAGGTTTGTTGATCTCTCTGAGTGAGTTGTGATGACATTTAGGCTAAAGAATGTAGATGCTACTTATGAGCGTGCTATGCAAAATATTTTGCGAACTGAACGAGGCCTGAGTTAGATGCACACTTTCACAGCTTCTTCGTCCTGTTCGAGTCGAATGTACGGTGCTTGGAGGTGTGGCATGTCTTTCTCTTCCCCGTTCAATAAGGATGGCAACGGTTCGGTTTCGGGTCATATATCCACGGGTTTCGGGTCTAGCGGGTTCGGGTTTGGGGACGGTTTTTCACCCACGGTTTTCGGGTTCGATGCTCCGAAAGCTATCGGGTTCGGTTTTGGTTTTTCACCCGTGGATACCCAATGGATATCCGTTTGGAATGTAAACTCATGTTTTATAATGTATTAATAATAAATTGTTTACTTAGATTATTACATTTATTCTAAGTTGACTTATGAAATTATTTATTATTTATTGTCTCTTGATTATACATGTGAATATGTATATATATATCACATATATATTTACAAAAAGTACTTATTGCTCTTGGTATAGTGCAACACAAAACGGGTTTCGGGTATCCAATCGGGTTTCGGGTATCCGCGGGTTTGGTTATGGTGATGGATTTTCACCCGAATCGGTTTTCGGGGCGGGTTCGGGTTTTGAGTTCGGGTTTCGGTTTTGGGTGCACGGAGACTCCATCCGATCCGAATCTGACCCGTTGCCATCCTTACCGTTCAAGATGGACACATGCTTCAGCAGGTGCATTCATCTTTATATTTTTTATTTTCTCATTTTTCTTTATCTTTTTATTTTTATATATTAATCGATCATTTTCTTTTTTCACTGTTTTTATCTCTTATTTCACTTTTTCTCTTCTTATTTCTTTGGATATTATGACTACAGATCTACACAAGTTATAATAACAAGTCAATAATTTTTCACATGTATGTATATAGTTGTGAGTATAAGTTGTGAATATAAGTTGTGATGATAAATTGTTTTGTAAAATATGCACATAATTTATTTTAGAGTTTAATGCATTGAGAGTCCTCAAACTTGTAAACATGTGTCATATAGGTTCCTAAACTTTAAAAATATATTTCTGCCCTCCTAAACTTGTTAAGTTATACACATAGGCTCTTGAACTATGAAAATACATTTCTAGCCCTCTAAACTTCTTAAGTCGTACTCATAGTTGCCACACGGATATTTTTTTGTTGATGTGATTTTGCTACGTGGAAAAAATATGCATCAACTCTTCGAAACCTAATTTGCGTCAGCGTCATCAGCGTGGGAGCCACATTCACATAATGGCGCTTGTCGTTTGGAAGGACAACGAGAGGAGCATCAGAGGGTAGAGAGTGAGGCACGACCCTGGCCACCCGTTATGCTTCTCGTAGTCACATGTCAGACCATGTGCGTTTTGCTTCGATCGACAATGCTTCCACGTGTGGCTCTAGTCATGCCGCGGCCAACCGCAGTTCCGCACGAGCTCTTCTACCGGAGCTAGGCGCGGAAGCATTGCTGACCGCAAACACGTGCAGGCATCCAACTAGTTGAAGCATCGCCGGCGGTCAGGGTCATGTTTTCTGCGACCCGGATCGGGTTTCAGGGGGTTTGGTACATAATTTTTTGCCACGAAGTAACACCACGCCAATGAAAAATATTCGTGTGATAAGTATGGGTCTGTTGTGTACTGCTTAGCAAGTTTAGGGGGCACAAAATGTATTTTCAAAGTTTAGGGACTTATATGTACCACATAATAAGTTTAGGGGGTCAGAAATGTATTTTCAAAGTTCAGGGGCTTATATGTATCACGTAACAAGTTTAGAGGGTCATAAATACATTTTCAAAGTTTATGGGCTCATATGACACACACACATACAAGTTCAAGCGCCAATGGTACATTTAACTCTTTATTTTATATAACTTGTGACTTTCCAACAATGAAAAGTTACCGAAATGTTTTTTATACATTAACCAATTTATTTTCTTTTTCATCATTTTTATCTCTTTTTCACTTTTTCTCTTCTTCCTCTATATTTAATTGAATATTATGACCACAAATCTACAAAAGTTATAATCACAAGTTATGATGAGTTATGTATATAAATTATGAGTATAAGTTGTACATAGAAGTCATAATTTAATTCATTTATTTATGTGTTAATAACTTATAACATACAACTTATGCACATAAGTTGTATTGAATAGTTTATGTACACAAGTTGTATCGTAAAAAGTACCATTGTATAACTTAGTATTGTTAATCTATTCCTCTTCCTCGAGTTATGTTATATAAGTTAGTCACCTAAGTTATGCGTGTACTTCTTAAAACAATGTAGGAGCACGTGAGACCAATGACGAAAAAAAGTGTTCACATGTGTGTTGCAGCGTGCAAAAAGAGAGAAATATACATGCACTGTGTCCCCTGAGATCTAAAGGAGAAAGAGACGCGTACACACACAATTCATAAAAGAAAGTGGACACTAATAATTTTTTTCTAGTCGCAAAAAATAGTAATAATTTTTTCCTTAAAATAAAAAATTGTCGTGTCGCAGAATTGTTCACTCAACACAAATCGAGTGAATGTTCGTTAATTAGTGGCGTCGGTTCTGTCTTAGAGGTGGGGGCCTTGAGAGCCCTTCCATGGACCATTTCCATTTGAGATTCTGGTCATTTTACCGTTTACCCCTAGAATAAAATATGTCAACATTGATCGTGGTTATGTTATTCATGCACTTTTTTAGATAAAGATAGTAATTCATAACCGACTTTATCTACCAACAGGTAGAATCAGGCCAAATTATTACAACAGATAAAACTAAAATAAAAGAAACTAACGGAGGAAAAAAATCTCAACAAGAAACTCTAGTAGTCCTACGCGACAAATGAATTACTCTGTGACGTCGACTTCACAAGAGTATGAACACTAACGTCGAGACAATGCTGCTACACACGTCTGTCAGATCTAATAAATGTACTGAAAAATCATTGGACACCGACTACCTTGAAGACACTAGATGTTGTAATCTGGCAACAGCACGAAGCACCTAGTGTATATGCAAAGGAGTCACCATCTCGTTGCCAACACCAAAGCCGACAACCCAAGAAATATTCCAAGAGCGATGTCTTCAACGAGAAAATGACATCCGCAAACGCCATCATCACCTAGCCAGAGAACTGGACATCGGTTTTCACCCAAGAAGATCCGCATGAAAGACAATGCCTCCAGCAAGGAAAGTGGCGCCCACAGGTGTCACCGCCGTCGAAACAGATAGTACCGTCATTGCTCACCAATTGCCGAACTGTTACGCAATTGATTGTCGCCTCTGTCTTGATCTGGCCATCATCGTACACGTCTAGGTCGGTTGCCACCATTGCACAAGTAAGGTCGCCGATGCCCAGGCACACGACAGCTCTAGCTCCACCGAACCCGCCTTCGGCGGTGGCACGGCGAGACATCGACCGAGTCACACGGTGGTTGATCTCATTTTTGCGGACTCCACCAGATCGGGTCGCGAAGGACCAAATTAGACGAGCCGCAAACGGATCCACCGCTCACACAGGCAAGCGATATCGCCGGCCGCCCAGCTTCGTCCCTCCTCCGTCGCACTAGAAACAGGGCATTGCCGAGGCAAGGCCCCGCCGCCACCATCATTGTTTGCCGCCCGGGCCTCCCGGTGGCGCGTTTCGGCGGTGGTGAGATGGAGAGAAAGAGATGAGGAGAGGTGGCGGTGGTGGCTAGAGTTTCACCTACTGGCGGCGGCGTGGAGGAAGAAATGATAGGATGATGGTTAAGCCACTAAGTCAAAGCTAAGGTGTCTATGTTATTCATGCACTTAAAGGACTCCAAAATACATGATAAATTCACAATATGATAAACTCACCAAAAATATATTCATTCACCTATTTTATATATAAGGGCCCGTTTGGATGCTTGGAATTGAATTTATTTTAAGAATTATAATTTAGACACATATTAATTAAGCTAATATAACTATATATGGATTATATTTGTATGTTATTGTTGTCTATACAAGAGAGATACCCGTGTGTCGCATTTCTACCGTAGGGAAGTGAGTTGAAGAGAGTGTTATAAGTTGTGAAGTGGAAATATAGCATGGTGATCTATAAAATCTATTTCTCTCTCTCACCTGTGAATTTGAGATAGTTTGAGATAGCTTTACATGTGAACTTTGGAAAGTGGTGGAATGTCAAATTCCAAGGTAAATAGCCTAGTTTATTGAGTGAATTCCAATTCCTCCGAAATAAAGGGATGCGAACGGCCCTAAATGAGAATGGAAAGAAACGGAGGGAGTAGAATCATGTTTCATGCCTCTGTGATGGTTCTTTGTTTCAGAGTTTCAGTGCGTCTGTTCTTCTCCTGCGTGGTTTCGTCGCATTGTTCTGTGTCTATGAGAGCAGAGGACGCGTCATGATCGGCCTCCGTTATCTCTCTCCTTGCTGTCCGGGACGCGTCATGCTGCAGGCGATCGTCCGGGACGACGTCGCGTTGCTCAAGGCGGAGCTGGAGAGCATGGAGGCCGCGCTCCTCCGGATCTTCAAGGCGCCGGCGGACCGGCCTCCCCACGCGGAGGACAGGACAGGCTGTGGGCGCGGAAGGTCCGGGAGCTCTCCTACGACGTCGAGGACTGCGTGGAGGCCTTCCTCGTGCGCCTGCACCACCACGCGCCGGCGCCGGCGCCGCCGCCTAGGGAGCTCCGGGCCTTAGGGGCCTCATCGACAGGGGGCTCGGGGCGGGCCAAGATCCGGCGCGACATGGGTGCTGAGGCCAGAGACATCAAGAGACGCATCGTGGAGGTCGGCGAGCGCCGCGTCATGTACATTGTACAAGGTCGACGGCGTCGCGGCGGCGAAGCCCTCGGCTCTGTACACCGCGGCGACGGAGCTTGTCGGCACCCAAAAGAGATGCCGTGAGTTGGTCATGCTGATGGCGGTGGAGCGCGATGAGGCGTCGAATCGGCTGCTCAAGACGGTCTCTGTCGTTGGTTTTGGAGGATTGGGCAAGACGACTCGCTAATTAAGCTTGTGTACGACGAGCTGAAAGGGCAGTTCGTGGATTGCGCGGCTCTTGTTTCCATCTCTCGTAATCCTGATCCTGACATGGAGAAGGTGTTCAGGGACATGCTCTGCCAACTTGACAACAAGTGTAACACCAACATTATTGTATCTTGCAGTGAAGCACAAGTTATCCAATAACTAAGGGAATTCCTTCGAGACAAGAGGTGCGTACGTGCATTTCTCTTCATCTTCATAGATATTTGTTACACTTTGACATGTATTAATTCATCTTAGTTCGTGCTTGTAAATTGTATGATCCTCTTGAATCTGCTTTAGATTTTTAGTACTGGAAACCGGAAACGGAGTTTCTTTCACTACTAGTACTACACATTCAGTGCTTAAATTTGGCATTGCCTCATACCATTATCTCTCTAAAAGGTAATTGCCTCATTGGCAGCTGACTTTTCGTTCATGTCACCTCTATACTGTAATGTCCCGCCTCCGATCCACGAGGCCGGACCCGCTTATATCAGGCAGCTTTTCTAGGACATAGACTGCTCTCACAGACCAACATCAGTCTTCTCTACGCACATTGTCCTCACTCATGGGGAAGGACTTCCCGGTCGGTCACCCATCCTTAAATTTCTCTAGGCCAAGCACGCTTAACTTTGTCCTCACTCATGCACAATTGAACAACTTGTCAAAGCAGAAATCGAGTTTGGATTCTTGTTCCTCTTCCTCCCGAGTGTCACCCTATTAGGACAAAATGAGTCTTAAAAACAAACAAGGAGAAGATGGTGATGTTATGAGAAACAAGGCCAAACTTGTAGCCCAGGGGTATAGTCAAAAGGAGGGGATAGACTGTAAGGAGACTTTTGCTACTGTAGCTCGTTTGGAGGCAATTAGGATCCTCTTGGCTTTTGTTGCATCTAAAGAGTTTAAACTTTTTCAAATGGATGTCAAGAGTGCATTCCTAAACGGCTACATAGAAGAGGAGGTGTATGTGAAACAACCCCCGGTTTCGAAAATACCAAGTTTCCAAACCATGTTTTTAAACTTCACAAAGCTTTATATGGTTTGAAACAAGCCCCTAGAGCCTGGTATGATAGGTTGAAAACCTTTTTGCTTGCTAAGGGTTTTAAAATGGGATATGTGGATAAAACACTTTTTCTCCTCAAGCAAGGCAATGACACTTTATTGGTTCAGATTTACGTAGATGATATCATCTTTGGTGGTTCTTCTCATGCTTTAGTTGCCAAGTTTGCAGATACTATGAGCAGAGAATTTGAGATGGGCATGATGGGCGAGTTGACGTTTTTCCTCGGGTTGCAAATCAAGCAATCCCGAGAGGGGACGTTCGTGCACCAGAGCAAGTACACCAAGGACATATTTAAGAAGTTCGATATGGGTGAGGCCAAGCCTTTTCCACCACTCATGTCAACCACGACGGCCCTGGATGCGGACAAGGATGGAGAAGCTGTGGACCAGAAGGAGTACCGGAGTATGATCGGGTCGTTGTTGTACCTGACGGCGACACGCCCGGACATCCAGTTCGCGGTGTGTCTTTGCGCGTGATTTCAGTCGTCGCCGCGCACCTCTCACCGTCAGGCGCTCAAGCGCATTATGAGGTACTTATGCTTCACAGTTGAGTTTGGGATTTGGTATTCTGCTTCTTCTACCCTCTCCCTTTGCGGTTACTCGGATGCTGATTTTGCTGGTTGCTGACTTGATCGCAAGTCCACTTCTGGGACTTGTCAGTTTATTGGTTCTTCTCTTGTGTCTTGGTCTTCTCGCAAGCAGTCTAGTGTCGCTCAGTCTACCACAGAGGCTGAATATGTTGCTGCAGCTAGCTGCTGTTCTCAGTTGTTGTGGATGATGGTCACTTTGCGTGATTTTTGGTCTGAGCTTTTCTCGAGTTCCATTGCTTTGTGACAGCACGAGTGCGATTAGCGTTGCTAAGAACTCTGTGCTTCATTCTAAGACCAAACACATTGATGTGCGCTTTCATTTCTTACGAGACCACTATGAGAAGGGTGATATCGACCTTCACCATGTCGATACTCATCTTCAGTTGGCAGATATTTTTACTAAGCTTTTGGACCAATCAACCTTTGCTAGGTTGAGAGGTGAGCTTGGTGTGTGTTTCCCCTTTTAGTTGGGGAAACCATTTTGGTTCTTGTATCATAGACTGACTTCTTTTGCTTGTTTTTGTTTAGTTTCTGCATTTCATCATTTCTGCATCTTTATCTTTTTGAGCTTCATGTCTATAATCTGTAGAATGAATCTATGTTTTGATTAGTGTATGCTCCGATGATATATGATGATGCTTGTAGCTTAGGCTCTTTTTGATCACTTATACATATTGTGAGCTGAGCTACTTTTTATAACTGTGAATATGCTTAATTCAACATAAAATTTGAAACATGTTCACCATTGAGATTGACAACTAGCATGTGTAGAATATGTTGAAGTCTTTTGTGCTATTTCATATATGCTAGGTTGCTATGTCTCTGGTTCTGAGTCATTCACTTGCTTGGTATGTTTATATACTACTTTAAAATTGAACCAAGTTTAAGTGAATTGGAAAGATCGAGATGGGATCACTTGACAGCACATCACGGTATTGAGACTATTTCTCATTGCACTTTGAGTTAAACTTGAGTCGTGTAGTGTAAGACCGAAACCGTTGCTTCAAGCTTCTGATTGCTTATGCATAGACTTAGCTCGGTTGAAAAGTTAGGCAATATCAAGTTTTTAACCTCTTGCAATCACATGCTGAAAATTCAAACTTGTGTAATCACCGCTGCAACTCCGATAAAATTTTGAAAATACAAGTCTATGTTTCATTCTATAGCATGATGATTGAACTTTGCTAGGGATAGTTCACCTTGTATACATGTTTAGCACTTGCGTAACTTCTTGTCTATACATGTTTAGTGCTATTTTGGTGATGAACCTCTGTTCTGAAAGGCTTGAAACTGCCCACTTTGCTCATACGTTCATATTTCGTATTCTATGATCAGTTTGAGCCTTTGCTGGCATTTATGCTTGTTGTTGAATCATTGGATCAGCACTATTTAGAGCATCTATTCACTCTCTGGAATATATACCTGAAGCTGCTAACCTGCATTTGTGACTCATATGCATTTTGCCTCGTTGAGAGCATTTTCAACTAAGGGGGAGAAATTTTGACAAATCATGTCCCTAGTTGTATGCACTATTGAAGGAGGAGTTCATGTTTAGGGGGAGTTTGCTCCGATACCAATTGAAGGACCAAGAACTCTACCAGAAAGCGACCAGAGGGGGGGTGAATGAGAGCCTAAAAATTTCTCTCGAAATTTTGACCTTTGTCCCGAAAATCAACCCTCAAAAGTTTTAACCGAAACGTGATGCCCACGACCCTTGGAAGAGGGTGGATGATCCCTAAGATCACAGCGAGGCACCACCAAGCAAGAGCAATCCAAATGCCAAAAAGCTCCGGTTCAAGTTTGACCCCAAAGGCCGACTGCCGAACGTAGATGGAAGGCTACGTCGAGAAATCTCCAAATACCTATGCTAACAAGTAGCAAAGATACCTAGAGAGGTTTCTTCGTTAACTCAAAGGCCAAACGAGAAGTCCGAAAACCAAACCGAAAAGTCGGGAGAGCAAACGCACTGAAAATGACAAGTCTGCGAAGTCCCGGACTGTCCGCGGGTACGGTCCCGGACTGTCCGCGGTACTGCCGCACTGTCCGCGGAGAAGGGGCGGACTGTCCGCCGGCAAATTTCCCAAAACAGCAAGTCTGCTGAACCTCTCTGGTCGACTCGCGGACTATCCGCGACCGACTACGACGGACTATCCGCCGTTCAATCAAAAGCAAAGTGGTCGAGCCACGCAGCCGCTGGTCTGGCCCGAGCCCGACGCGCGGACTGTCCGCGGTGGACTATCCACGACCACCCAGAGAAGACGATTTTGATCGCCCTTCTCACAAATCTCCTCAAATTCGATCCAAATTAAAATCCCTTGATCCCAAACTTAGAGAAGATGATCACGAGGTAGTTAGGAGACTATCCCCAAGAAATCATCCGCTCAAATCAACTCAATCAACGGAAAAACGAGGGGTAAGGTGTATGAACCGAAAAAGCGCCACGAAACTTGAATCGACCCGATCTACTTGTTCGTGAGGAGTTAGATGAATTCTTTCGGTGAAAATGATCTCCTCACATCAAAGAACAAGATGATTCAAGTGGATTCGAGAAAGACGCAGCGAGGAGGGATATTGAGTGACGGGAAAATCATGGAGAAACGAAGAACACGAAGAACAAGTTCAAAACGCGAATCAAGACCACGAATTGTCAGCCGAAATTCGTCCCCAGGAGGAGACAACGAGATTACGGTCTCGTTTCCTCAAAAAGCAAATACACAGAGGTATTGTTCACCGTCTATGCGGATGTCCTCACTCATGCGCACCCGGGAAGGACTTTCTGGTCGGTCACCCATCCTTAAATTTCTCTAGGTCAAGCACACTTAACTTTAGAGTTCTTTGGAGATGGGCTCAGAAAAAAAGTTACAACTTGTTGGTACGAGTATCCTATTATTCTTATTAAGCCTTGGGCTGAGATGTCACATGTCGCTCTAACCAAATGAATTGTATTAGGAGCATTACTAATTAACATGGTTCTTTGCTGCAATGATCCTCTTGAATCTGTTTTTAGATTTTTAGTACTGCAAACCGGTAACAGAGTGTCTTTTATGACTACTACACACTTTTTTTTTGAAACAAAATGGCTATTACACACTGATTGTGCTTAAATTTGGCATTGCCTCATTACCTCCATACCAATGTCTCTTTAAACAAATAGGAGTATAACTATGAAAGAGAGGTCACTGGCAGCTGAACTTTTTGTTCATGTTAACAGAATAATTTTTTTCATGAGCTTTACTAATTAACATGGTTCTTTCATGCAATCCAACAGCTACTTCATTGTCATTGATGACATATGGTGTTGTTGAGTACGGAACACAGTCAGGCATGCTTTTATTGAGAATCAATGTGGAAATCATGACAACTCGCATCCTTGATGTTGCCAAGCAAGCCAATAGTATCTATGAACTTCGAGTGCCGTCATTGTTCATATGAACTGCAATTGTGCAGAGCTTGAGGAGGTGGAGGTGGCGGAGGCTTCCATACGGAAAGCCCTGGACTTGAATCCCAATAGACCCATGCTTGAGTTGGAGAAGGCAGTGTAATTCAGTCAGCATACCTTATGTTCGGTTGCTCGTTTATTTACTTCGTCTCGTTTGTAATGCTTCTACTTATTATCTGCATAACTTGTCAACTGAAGCATGGTGGTTCGTGGAGGTCTGGCTGATTTGACATCTATAATGTGTATTTAATACTGTCATGGATCAAACCTTGCAACTCAAATGTGTCACGCTTGAGCCTTGTTCATATTACTGGTATGGTTTGAGTATTTGGTGTAAGTTTTTTTTTTGGAAAACGAGCTAAATTTTAACCATTTGCATTATCTGCGCTCATTCCAGTATTGTTTAGTAACTGAAACCAAAACTTGTGTTTCCTAGCTGAGATTCAGAATACAGGGAGAGGTGGTCAAGACGATGAAGCATCTTCAGGAGGTGCTGGGCCCAATTTTCTGAAAACCACCAAAGGGTTAGCTCCCCGGAGGGGCCCGCATGCAGAGATAACAGGAGACAGGAGCGTGGGAGTATGTAAGCCGGAGCGGGTGGCCAGAATCGTGCCACCTCGGAGCCCAGGATTTAATCTAATCCAAAACAGAACCCCCTTCGGTGCCGGTCTTTGCTGCCTCACTGCCCTGCTCCATTTGCTGCTAGCTTTGGATAGCTTCCTCTGCTTCTCCTCCGTTCACGCTCACTCTCCCGTGCACTGCTTGCACTTCCAGCCCATCTGTTGGCTCGGCTGCTCTTACCAGCTGCAGAGCTGCTCCAATGGCCACCTTGTCCGCCATCTCCGCCAAGGCCGGCTACTGCAAGGCACCATCGCTGAGCTGGAAGGTAAATACTGAAACAGCATCTCTTTTTTCTTTCTTTTTTTATACTAGTTAGCATGCCCGTGCGTTGCTACGGGATAACATAAAAATTATGCTAAAAATAAACGGATCGCACGATAATAACAATATTATGAAATTAAATACCATATTTAAAAAAATATTTAATCTAGTGATACAGCCAAGATAATGTTTTATAACATCGCAGACTCACAAACATTATTGTATAGGTCTTTCCGTGATACGGCTAAGATAATATTTTATATCGACAGGAAGATATCTTCGATATCCATTTCTTTCGTGTGCCAATAAATCGATGAATAAGTTTCGCCGCATCACCATATGATCCTATACACAGGTTATATATATACGTAAATATTTCTCTACCAAATAATTAATACTACATGAAATGAAAATCTCTCATAAAACCATAAAACAAAGTATGTTTTAGGTACCGTATAAATATGTGTGATTTTAGGTCTATTCCACGCATTCATATATTGTAGAATAAGGTATCCACTTGAGCACCTGTAGCCAGAATCACCATCAGCAGTATATATATACAAATAGTTAAATCGCACAACCAGATAGTGTGTCCGTGCGTTCCTACAGGGTAGCAAAACCTTTATAGTAAAAAATATATGGATCACACAATAAGATCACAAGAAGCCACTTGACGTCATAACATAAAACTTTTCAATATTGCGCATACTCTCCCCGTGTAGAAAAAAGCAACACAAAAAATTACTGATATAATTTAAGAGTGTCATATAATAGCAGAGGATGGCTTCCATATAAGTCACGATTAATGGAGTTTTTGTGTGTACGTTAAAATCAATAGGGTGAGGGGGGAGGCAATATCCCACAGGCAACACACATCACAGATTCACAGTCACAATACTTTAGAAAAAATCATGATCCACAGATAGTAAACACCCTTGAAAGCAATTTTTATATGTAGATATATTCCGTATCCAACCAGATAGGTAGGAAGACTGAAGATAGCTAAAAGCAGGAATGCACCTACAAATGATACTTCCAATAATCACGCTTCTATCTTATGGTAATATTTTCTCACTCTTCATCTCTAATTTCTCTCTAAGATCTCCATCTCTACTGCTAGCTACAAGGACAGTGAGAGCAGCATAAACCTTTTAGACCCAAATATCTCAGTGCTTGTGATGGATCAGACCTGATAAGAAAATAGCATACAAGCACACTATAAGTCATTTAGTTAGTCGTGAGACAATGCAAAGTTCACACTTTTTTGCTAACTGAGATGCTAGATGTATTTATCCTTTCACAAGTTTCACATAGATTTTCTTAGATATTTGATATGCTATTTGAGGTTGAAAGTTACACATATCTACAACAATAAAGTGTGCACCAATTATGCTTTCGACAAAAAAAGGGATTCTATCTTTTTCAAAGTAAATTAAAGTGTGTGGCAAGCCAAGATCAATGCTCGATCATCAGTTGATTCATGAGCCTATAGCCCAACACTCTGCAATAACATGTCCTAAGCTAAGAAAAAAATAATTTCATCAAACAATGGCTCAATTTACTTAAAGACAGGATAGATTGAGAAAAGATACAACCGGAAAAAAACTTTACACACGATAGAGAAAACTAAGTTTTGATCTTCCTAACACTGACTGCTTTCATATTCGCTTCTTAGGTGAACATGTCTAATTTTGTATTGTATTCAGTTTAAGTTCTTGTGACCCTATATGGAACAGAGGTGTAAGTGGCCATTACTGTGAACACATTCAGTAAAGATCCCATGAAGAAAAAACATTTCAACAACTCATAAATTTATCGATTATCACTTAACCGAAGGGGAAAGAAAATGGCTAATGCAATGACTTACCAATCCTAAACTCCCAATCCCTCGGTAAATAACTTTACTACTCCTCCTGTCCAAGAAAATGTGAAATGAAAAATGTTGAAAAGATAAAATAATAGCAACAGCAAGACTTGGTTCTACTTTCATGGGAGTCCCATTAAACATGATAGACATATCAATTTTGGGCAGACACTTACTACCTCTCCTTATATTTTCAGCATGATCTTTAGCTTTAACGCCAAGAACCCTTGTTCAGGCCATTGCTTAAGTTATCATCATCAAGGACATATGCCAGCTTGTCTCTTGTGTGGAGCTCCCGACCTAATGTTCATGCCAAGGTATTTAAACCTTGATTGACAAGATGATAAAAGCTGAAAATAAATTACATTAAAGGTAGCCTAGATAAACTAACATTCACCTACCTATGTCAGTGATAACAATTCAATTGCAAAAACTTAAGGGGATTAAGTTACCTGTAGAACATCACATGCAAAAAAATTCTGGCGGAGTTTTATAATCACCATCAGTGGGTGCCCACAAAACATGATAACAAGTGGGTGGCAGTAATCAAACCAAAATATATAGTATAGTAAAAAATAAATGGTAAATGTATGTCATGCATGATCCATTATGAATGCCATAGAGAGAAAGTGAGGTGCACAACCAACAGGAGTTAGGGCATGTTTTTACAATTCAAACCTAAAACAAATAGACGTCTTTTTCCCCTTTCATCCACAATCTATATTGCCAAGAATAAATAGTCCAGCAATACATCTCTCATAAATTTTTGCCGGATCGAGGCACAAATAATTACCCACTATGCACAAATAATCTACTGGACATTGTGGATATTTTCTAATAACTACTACACTCAGCGGGCAAAAAAAATTGGGACAGACTGTTATAATTTCCACATGCCACACCATGGCAAATTTACCATTAGAAGTGCAAACACTCTAAAGGGATTGGAAGTTCACTTCAGTAGAATTCCTACAAGCTATATTTATATCATTATATGCACATCGAAAGGAAGGAAGATGGGAAAATCACTGGAGAAGAAAGAACACACTGATCTATACCATCCTGCTGGCATACACTCTAGCCACCTCAAACTGCATGTTGCTGCATCTGATCTGAACTGAACGAACAAATCCCCCATAATGAGAAGGGGAAAAAGGGTAGTCGGGAGAAAAAAACAGACACGGCGAGCGGCGGGCAAAGGCAGCCAGCCGTAGGAGGCGGGACGGAACTCACCATGGTTGGAGTTGTGGCCTCGTCTGCCAGTAGGAGAACGGTCAGCGGTGACAGCGCCTACAATGTCTCCTCGCAACGCTGCCGCCGCCATTTGAGACTGCAAGACCCCCACCTCAAGACTCGATTCACATTCACCATCATCCATGTCGGATCCGCATCCTCTCCGCCGGATGAGGGAGCCATGACGCTGGATAGGGAGCCGTCATCAATGGAGGCCACCACGGGAAGAGGAACGGTGGTGTGGCCAACGTCGCCAGAGACGAAGTGGTGGTTAGCGCGCTTGCTACTGGGGCTCTCTCGGGACAAGCCCATCAGCCACAACTCTCTCACCTCCCCTTCTTCCTCTGACGGGAGATGCAGGCACCCTCCTGCTCCTAGCTCGCACCGGCCATGGAGGCCTGGGTGGTGGCCTTGGTGGGCCTAGGTGGCCTCGGCGCACGCCTAGGCGACATCAGCAGGCATATTAGGTGGGGTGGCAGCCAGAAAACTTAGCCGCATCGGTGTAGGGCGTGTCCCAAAACGATATCCACTCTTTAGTCTTTTTAGTTGTGAGAGATACGGTTGTTACGCAACTCATGGTTAACCCGATGAAACTAATTGATTACCTGAGCAATGATTTGGTGGTGCAATGCGTGCTCCTTGTCGCAATGGCAACACCGATGTTGGGGATAGGTGCCAATGAGTCGTGTGTATGGGCGTGCATCTTGTGGTCGTCACCGCCTGCTTCATCGCCATGAGTTGAACAACCGTATTGTTCAAGCAATAGAAAAGAAGCTCAACTATCGCTTGGAATTGGCAAAAAAATCTTTTCAGTCTTGAGCTTTTTGACCATAGTATTTTTGGGAGATATGGTATGTCCTTTTTATGAGACAAGTTCAATGATATGGCTATGGTCATGAAATTTCAAACAATTGCAAAATATAATAAAAACATGACTATTTTATGGAAATATGAGGATAGAAATTAACTGCAAAGATTGAAAGACTTTGAGGATATCCCATAGGCAGTGTGATCTCCAGTAAATTATTCATCCCTGGCAAATAGATAAGCTATAATTTCAGAATTAAAGACATACTCAACGAAACACTGTGCTGCTTACGCTTGCAATTATTTTTCATATGCATCACGATGTTCATGCAGGTCTCTGAAACAACCTTTTCTCAACAACTATTAAAATAACAAACTTCACTATCATGCGCTAGCCCGACAAGCCGCTTGTAACTTTTTTCTCCAAACAATGGTACAATATAATAAACAGGTCAATGCCAATTGGTAGAATACGAGAGGAATCCTTACCCAATGCACAACATGTGAGATAGGACACCCCATCGTCCCTTGTGGCGCTCACCAACTGCTCCCACCTGATCTCTTTGATTTGCACCAGCGAACGTCCAAATAGGATATGAAAGCGAAAAAAGAGATCTCTTTGATTGCACCAGCGAACGTCCGAATAGAATATGAAA
Source organism: Coix lacryma-jobi var. lacryma-jobi (assembly GCA_009763385.1). Lineage (NCBI taxonomy): Eukaryota > Viridiplantae > Streptophyta > Magnoliopsida > Poales > Poaceae > Coix > Coix lacryma-jobi. Next base: position 47,976,763 of record CM019831.1, read on the forward strand.
GTGAAAAAAGAAATGCAAAAAATTTAGAACCAATTTCCTTGGCAGCTCTGGTGTTTCGTCGAGCACCTGGTGTACCTGTGGGAACACGTAGGTGTAGAATGTGAACGACCAATGGGTAGTTGGCCTCGCTTCGGAGGATTCCATCACGGGACGCAAGGAGTGCCGATCGTAGATCTGCCAGCAGAGAGAGAATCGGGATTCTCACCATCCAAATTCCAGATCCTGCTCTCGGATGTTGGATGCACTCGCCACTGCTAGAGGCAAGCACCATGGAGGAGGAAGGCGGAGACTATCCGGTACTGAGGGCGCAGTCTGCCAGTGCGCGGCGTCGACCGGTGATGGGATGCACCGCTAGGGGTCCCTCGGCCTCGGATCCGCTAGTGACAGCAGCACCAACTCCGCGCTACCATCCGGAGAATTGTCGTCGTCGGGGCCTGCTGCGCTCTCCACCCAACGAGCTGGAGCCGGCGACTTCTTCCTTCTCGGGGATATGCGCGCCGACGGTGAGAGGATTGATGAGCACGGGCGAGAGCACCGGCGACTTCTTCCTTCTCGGGGATATGCGCGCCGAAGTGGTGGGGAGGGGGAGCGCGCGACCGGCGGCGGCGGCGGCGCGGGGAGGGGGGTCGCGCGGCCGGTGGCGCCGAATGGGTGGGGAGGGGTGGGCGAGGTCGCGACGGCCGGAAAGGCACGGATGGGCCTTCGCCGGGGCGGGGAAGGGCGGATTTGGCCGGCGGCGGCGGGGCGCGCCGAAGGGGTGGGGAGGGGGGCGCGCGGCCGGCGGCGCCGAAGGGGTGGGGAGGGGTGGGCGAGGTCGCGACGGCCGGAAAGGCGCGGATGGGCCTTTGCCGGGGCGGGGAAGGGCGGATTTGGCCGGCGGCGGCGGGGCGCGCTGAAGGGGTGGGGAGGGGGAGAAAATTGCTATTACAGGACTCCAATCAACGTGGCTTCGCTATTTTAGGACTTCTAATATTGGCTTCGCTAAAACGACTCCCGAAACGTTAACACTTTGTTTTCAATGACATTTAGCTATTTTAATCAGTTTTCTTGTCTCAAATACATGTATTTGCTAGTGAAGTTACTCTTATACCCTTTGTCTACTAATTACTCCGTAATGTCTTTTGGGCTTGGCCCAGGCTGCACATGCTGCCCAGCCGGCTGGTGCACGCCGCTGCATGGCTGCTGTCCAGTCGGCTGGTGTACGCCGCTGTTGCACACAAGTATGCAAGCAGTTGCACCGCTGCCGAGGCACGCCGCTGCCCAGCCGGCTGGTGCACGCCGCGCCCAGTAGACTGTCCAGGCGCCGCGTGCAGGCCATCGGCCCTGTCCAGGCTGCCTGCCAGCGCTGCCACGGCACCGACGGCCAGGTTGCCTGCTGGTGCGGCCAAGCCCCTGGCGGCCAGGCTGCTGGTGCGGCGCGGCAAAGCCCTCGGGGGGCGAGGCCAAGCCCTCGGTAATTGGCAGTTGGACCGTCTCACAGGATTAGGGTGTCGTACGTCGGGAGGAGAAGAAAGGTCACGAAGATGAATCGTATAGCAGAAGGGCAATACAGTTATATTAGAAAAATACATGTATTAGAGATAAGAAAAAAGATTTAAATTAACCAAATGTCATTGAAAACAAAGTAACAACGTTTCGGGAGTCGTTTTAGCAAAGCCAATATTAGAAGTCCTAAAATAGCGAAGCCACGTCGATTGGAGTCCTATAATAGCAATTTTCACGGGGAGGGGGGCGCGCGGCCGGCGGCGCCGAAGGGGAAGGAGAAGGAGGGGGGACGCGCGGCCGGCGGCGCGGCTACAGCTTCAACGTCACGGGGCAGCGCGGGTCTGGAGGATCACACGATCGCGTGGGGGAAGGAAGGAGATCCGCCGTGCGCGTGATTGACGGTGCGGAGAGAAAGGAGCGCGGGGAGGAGGGATCGCACGGGACGAAGGGAGAGGTGAAGCGAAATTTTTCCGCACCAAAACGGTGTCCCTTCTTTAGTCTTTTTTTTATCGTCCTTCTTTAGTCTTTTTAGTTGTGAGAGATACGTACTTGTTTTTACATATTGACATTACTACCCAAGCTTCTTTGTGTGCGTGTGCCTATGCCTGTGCCTGTGTTTGCAGTTGAACTTGAGTTTGTAGTACGTTTGCCAGTGTATGAAATCATATATTCATATGTACATCTGAACTGCAAGGCAACGTGTTGACGACACTAAAGCTAGCAGTGTGGAGGGTCAGCATATGAACATTAGATGCAAATCCCTCAAGTTTTCGTCAAAACATTCTGTTCCAGTCATATAAGTAGTATACTGTATGCATGCGTGTAAAGTTTTTTTTTTAACGGAAAAGCACAGCACCAGCAACAAAAGCGTAGCTAATCCGCGTAGATCCCGCGTTTGTCGGCCGGCCACTGAACACAGGATAGGAACTTTGCCTGAATGAATCCCCTTTCTCCAGATCCTTGTGCTGAAGAGGTACGGTCAGCAGGAGTGCAAATATAGTACTCCCTCCATTCCAAATTACAAGACATTCCAAGAATCTTGGAGAGTCAAAGTTTTTCAACTTTGACGAAATTTATATAATAATATAATAATATTTATGATACCAACTAAGTACAATGAGATTCTTCATTAGTTATATTTTCATAACATACATACTAGATATCATAAATCTTAATGTTTCTCTCTAAAATTTTGGTCAAAGTTAAAAAACTTTGACTCTCCAAGATTCTTGGAATGTCTTATAATTTGGGATGGAGGGAGTAGTAGTAATATTTGGCAGTTACATGCTCGTAGTTTGGATGAAACTATGAGAGTGAAACCGAGCTGTCCAACGCCGATCTGTTTGCACTCTGTGTGTGTGTGTTTCAGACCAAGTTGAATAATTATATATGTACAGTATTCTCAATTCTCATTTCATATAGTATAGTACAACATCATTTTTGTCACAGGCCAACTGAAATACTGAATCTTATTCTGTACCGGTTTTGACTGAACCCACCCTGCTGCATGCAGGGAAGCAGAGTTTCTGGCCGGAATGTGGTTTCCATGGCGTCCAACCGAAGAGGAGGCCTCCTCGTCTCCCTAAGATCTCCTCGGTTTCGCGTCTACGCGGTAACGTTTTGTTTGATCGATCCATTTCCCTCCTGTACGTGCAGTCGTGCACAACATACACATCTTGGCCTGCTGCATGCTATGATGCATTGATGCTGTGCCTGCAAGTGCATGCAAGTGCAAGTGCAAGTGCCAACTACTACTACGTCCCTGAAGGCCTGATCTGTACTGTATGCAGGCGAAGGCGGAGACGGTGAGCAAGGTGATGGACATCGTGAAGCAGCAGCTGGCGCTGGCGGCGGACGTGGGGCTGACGGCGGAGTCCAAGTTCACGGACCTGGGCGCCGACTCGCTGGACACGGTGGAGATCGTCATGGCGCTGGAGGAGGAGTTCAAGATCACCGTCGAGGAGGACAACGCCCAGAACATCACCACCATCCAGGACGCCGCCGACCTCATCGACAAGCTCGTCGGCCAGAAGCCAGCAGCGCCGGCGGCATGAGGCGCATGAGACGACACCACTCATAATAGTACGGGTAGCTCATAGTCGAGAGGACGAAGACGATACCAAAATCCGGCCAATAATCCATTAATTGCTAGCTGCTCACGCATGCATGCTCCGCCGGCCTCCGATCCGTTATCCTATATGATTTGATTATTAGTAATTTATGATTTGATTATTATTAGGAAAATTTAAGATGATTTTTGCTTGCAACTTTTGTGCCCGGCCAGCTAACTGGAATTGGTCGACAGGTACGTGTTCAGGTACTGTCATACTCCCTCCATCCCAAAATAAGTGTCTCTAGAAATCCGTGTTTCCCTCACAGACACGCTTTCCGGACGACACTTATTTAGGGACGGAGGGAGTACCAGTGACCTGTATGTTGTTAAGCTGTGCCGTCAGCTTTCTTTCTGAATGATTCAGAATACCTTATCTACGGTGAACAAAATAGGGAGCCTGCCTGCAACCTTTCTGTAATCCTGTTTGGTTCAGTTTATCTGGATCTCGCTTATAACCTGAGCGAATATGATAAGTCACGATACCTAGAATTTAAGCTGGGCGTTTGGCTATCCAGGTTATTTCAGACCAAACATTTTGCACTCAACCCAAATAAAAGTTTCTATTCACAACCTGGTCCTTCTTCTCCGAATCCACGCAGCAGCTCCTAGATCCGGTCGTGCTCTAGGCGAGGGGGAGGAGATCCAGGTGAGGAGAGCGGGGCACAGTTCTACAGCGTGGATCGGCGGCACTGCCGGGAGGGTCCAATAGAGGGATCCTGCCAGTTGAGGGGAAGGAAGGGCCGCCAGTGTCCTTGGTGGAGCTCCAGTGGACAGGAGGGGGGGTGGAGCCGGCGCCCTTGCTGGATCCGGCGGAGGGGAAGGATGGAACGATGCTGGAGAACCGAAGGAGTGGAGTGGAGGGCCGTGCATCCTTACTGGAGAACCGGAGTGGAGGGGAGGGCTGCCAGCGCCCTTGCCTCAAATCCTGTCGAGGGGAGGCGAGCCGCCGGCGAATCTGGTCGGGGGATGTGCCGGCTGGCCGGAGGGGCGCCCTGAACGGTGGAGCACACAGAGGGGATGCGACAGGAGTGGTGACGACCACGGGAGGGAGGAACGAGCGAGCGAGGCACGGGAGGGCCGCATTCCGGCCAACACTGCGGGTGATGGAGTGTCGCGAACAGCCCAGTATCACAACACGTTTGGCAGGCTTATTTTGCTTCTTTGGCTTAGAAGCGAAGCAAATGCTGCCCCAAACAGGCCTAAATTCTGTGTTTTACTGCGTTATGTACTGGTAGTGAATGAAGTCAATACACGATATATGATTTAGTACCTCATCTTTTTTTTATCGGTACACAACTCATACACTCCACGATCACACTACACGTATATACCTACCTCATGTACCTTACAAAATCTGGAAAAAGAAAATCAGAAAAAAGACTAGTAGACCACGAGCCCTCTCACGTCTCTTCTTTTATTTAGCAGAATATAAGACGGAGTAATAACCGGTACGTTTGCAAGAGCCTGCTCAACTTACCTTTTCACGGTCAACAAAAAGTAAAAGGTTCCCTTTGCAAAAAAGTAGAAAAGTTCTCTCATGAAACATACTCCAAATTTCAAATTATAATATATTCTAGCTTTTCTAGTGCATTATATCTATCTAGCTAGATACGTAATAGAAGCAATGCAATAAAAAACTAAAACAACTATTTCACACCTGCTGACGCCTCTCATACAAGGTTTATGTGAGAGAGATCTGTAGCCAAATCTGTTGCTATAGCCGTAAAGAATGGGTACTGAATCAGTCTTTATATTTACTTGTCGTGTTGTCGATTTGGTTCAGATAAATTTGACAATTTGGACCATAGAGAGCATCCGCAACAAATTCTAAACTAATAACCGATAGTAATGAGCTCGCTGTAGCTAGAATTTCGCACCTATTACTCGTCTAATTTTTGTCTCTGTGAAGGAGATCTACAACCAAACTTCTGCTACAACCATAAAAGAACGGGTACTGAATCAGTCCAATAAAGACAATTGATAGGTATAGTATATGTTTTTTGTATTTATATTTACTTGTCACGTCGTTGGTTTGGTTTGAATAAATTTACAATTTGAACCATAGACGTCAGCGGCAGCAAATTGTAAACTGCTAATAACCGATAATAATGAGCTCGTTGCAACTACGTCGTATCTAGAGCCAATGCTTGTTTCTGTGAAGGAGATCTAGAGCCAAACTGTTGCCGCCAAAGAACGGGGGCACCCAACGGATCCAATGACGAAAATGGACAGGTAATGCAAAGCAGAGAACCAGTGCAGAATCCAAGCCGCAGGACTGGCAGGGGAATATAAAGCTGGAGCGTGACATCAGCCTACCCGCGCTGCCATGTGTACGAGTAGCCTTGTATAGACTGTGCACCCAACGCGAGCAGCCCCGGCAAGACGTGTCCGCATCGAGCACCGTCCAACTCAAATTCCAACGGTCGGATCCGACCCGGCGTGCTCTACATATCCGTCCCGTCACCCCCTCCCTCTCTTCCTCTCCGCCTTTTCCCCCAAATCTCCGCGAAGCTGCCTCCGTCTGCTCCGCCCCGCTGTCCCCTAGCGCGTGCGCCTCCGATCCGGCGGGTTCCGCCGCTGCGCGCGTCGATTGACGCGATTCGTCTGGCAGGGTACCGGTCGGCGCCTGCGCGCGCTGCGGATCGAGGACCGGGGTCTCCGGATTTGGGCGCCGCGGACGAGACCTAAGGTGCCGGAGCTTGTGACGGAGCTTCGGCGTGGTTGGTGGAGGGGAGGAAGGAGCGGTCTCATATGCGCGTGACGGTCACGCCCAAGGACGAGGAGAGGCTGGTCGGCTTGATGGCGCGCGAGCGGCCGCGGTCGGCGGTGGTTGTGGCGGGCGGAGATTTAGTCACTGCTCCCGGCGGCGGGGGCGGGGGCGAGGGGTCCGATGGGGACTCGTCGGGGTCGATAGAGGAGATTACCGCCGACGACTTCAAGAAGGACTCGTCGTCGGCGTTGGGCGGCGCCGCCGCCGCGGCGGCGGGGCAGAGATCTAGGTCTTGGGTTGGCCCGTCCGCCGTGGGTTACATGTCGCGGAACTTTGGGCATGCCTTCAACAGCTTCGCGTGGTCCCAGGCCGTGCGGAACAAGCCGCTCGGGCTACAGCCGCCTGCCCCGGACGACGACGAGGTGGAGCACGCCGTGGACGCCTCCGACGGGGAGAAGGAGGAGGGCGAGATTGAGGAGGGGGAGGCTGTGGAGGCCTCGGCCTCGCCTGCCCGTGTGCAGCCTGAGACCATCGACCTGGACTCAGACGCGCCGGAGAAGTCAGAGTCAGTGGCTGGCGACGGCAGTGCTGGTGCTGTGCCTGCCCCAGCTGTTGAGGAAGAGGAGGTGAACCTTGATCAGCGCGTGGGAAGTATACTGGAGGAGCTCGAGATGGTCTCCATTGAGGAAGCTGAGAAGTATGGACAGATGCTTCATGTTTTTGTTGAACAAAGGCTCTGTTTCGGACGAAGACTGAGAAAACCGGTTGTAACTGCTGCCATGTTGCAGGTCGTTTGAGGGTGCATGTGCACGACTCCATACCTGCTTCGAGAACCTGAAGCCTCTGTTCCAGGAACTGGCGAACGGGAGCCCGATGGCTATACTTGAGCCCCTCATGCAGCAGGCGTTTATTGGAATTGACACACTCACCACTGTAAGGCCTACACCAAATGTTGGTTGGTTCCCTCCCTTGATGTAGGGCTGATGCTTGTTGCGTTGCATTACTGCAGGTGGCAATTTCGTATAACTTGCCAAGGAGGGAGCAGAATAAGACAACACTTTTGAAGTATGCAATTGGTCTTCAGCTAATTATTTACAGATGAAAACTGCAACTACCACTTCTGTAACTGACACGATGCCCATTGAATGATGCAGGTTGTTGTTCCACATAAAGAACAGATATTCAGACATGCTGACGCCTGAGCAGCGAGAGGAGGTTAGTAATGTCTCCATTGCGTTTTGTTGCGTATGTGCTGAATGCTGAAGCCGCAACCTCAAATTTCTGTCCTGTTCCTGTGTATCAGTTGGACAGCCGCGTGAGGAAGTTAGTTTTTGGAGAAAAAGACAATGCCAGTGACCCAAGTACCAGTCATGGCACTAATGCGATAAATGCTTCGGCTCCATCTGGGCAGGTTCCATCCTCAGGAGGACTGTCATTTGAATCAGGTGCAGCAAATCCATTTAGTAGCTTGCCGAGGTTGGAAGTACCTGCCAAAAGGAATAGTCCCTTGTTAGATCTTCATGCAGATTATGATGAGAACAGCTTACCCTCGCCAACCCGGGATAATGCACCGCCTTTTCCTGTGCCAAAGTCTATCGGTTTTGGAGCATTTCCAATGGTACCTGAGAAACTATCTTTCCCAGAAAGAGTTGAGCCTGCAAAGAATTTGTTATATCCATCCCTAAATGATCCTCTGAAGGCTGTCTCCTCATATCAACAGAAGTACGGGCAGAAATCTGCATTTCTGAGTGATGATCTACCAAGTCCAACTCCATCTGGTGATGAGGGTAAATCTGCAGATAAAGGTGGTGACATATTCAGTGAGGTTTCCAGCTTCCCTGTTCCAAAGAGTATTGCATTACCAAGTACAAGTCAGATGCCTGCTTCTCAACTTAGCACAGTCAGCAGCATCAGTATTAGTTATGCATCAAGTACAAGTCAGATGCCTGCTTCTCAACCTATCACAGTCAGCAGCAGCGGAATTAGTCATGCATCTGGTCCACCTGGTTTTGCTAAACAAATTGAGCAGTCGGTTGCAGGTCCAAATCCCGCAATAAAGGCAGCACCTAAAAGTAGGGATCCGAGGCTCAAGTTTTTGAACCGTGACTCTGCTGGTGCTACAGATGTGAATCGGCGTGCAAAATTTTCAGAACTGAAGGATGGGAACTTGGGTGGAGTGTCAGTTGGTAACCGTAAACACAAAGCAGTTGATGATCCTCAGGTGGATGAAAATGTCTTAAAAAGATTTAGGGGCGGAACTGTGAATCCGAGAGACATGCAGCCTACAGGGAATCCCAATCAGCTTATGAACATTAGGGCTCCTACAAATAGTAGTGGTATCAATATGAAAACTTTGCAACCCCTACAAGCTACTGCTCCACATGTCAGTGCAGCTCCTACTGTCCCGTTGCCTTCTATGTTGTTAAAGGACATTGCTGTGAACCCAACATTGCTTATGCATTTGATCCAAATGGAACATCAAAAGAAGTCAGCATCAGAAACTCAGGGTGGCATGTCTAGTGGGATGACCAACAATGGAATAGCAGGCACGGTTTTCACACCTGGCAATGCTCCGAAGATCACAGAAGCTGCACAAGTCCCCTCTGTTAGGCCACAGGTTCCAGTGCAGACACCTCCTTTGGTAAAGCTCTTTGTACTGTATAAGCGTCTTCTGTTCATACTTGTATACATCATTTATTTGCTTGATAGTTCCTTTGGATCATTATATTCTGTATTTTTATTGTGATTATTAAGGGGTTAAATGGTTAGAACCCAGGGATGTCTCTTGTGATCCCATGTTAGCTCGTATATTGTGTTAGTCAATAATTAGGTGTGCTATCTTACATTTATAATGCCAGATCTTTTTAGAGTATTTTACTAACTCCAACTTTTTCTATTTCTGTAGAACTCACAAAATGATGGTGGAATCGTTCGCATGAAGCCCCGTGATCCACGACGCATCCTACACAATAACATAACACAGAAATCTGATGCAATGGGCTTGGAGCAAGTGAAAATTAATGGAATTACCCAGCCAGACTCTCAGGCCACCAAGGACCAGACTAGTTCAGTGCCTTCTCAACCAGCTTTGCCATCTAGCATTGCAAGACCATTTGGCAGCACAAAACATGTTGATCCTGTCTCTAATTCACAGTTAGCTGCTACAGCTATTATGGCTCCGACACAACAAGCTTTGGGCAGCATAAATAAGGTGGATCCAAGACTAGCAGTTGAGCAGAATGGACAAAATGCTGATGCAACAACAAATGATGCTTCTACAACAGCAGTTGAAGCTACACAGCCTGTTAGCCCATGGGGTGATGTTGATCATCTCCTTGATGGATATGATGATAAGCAAAAAGCTCTGATACAGAAGGAAAGGGCAAGACGAATAACAGAACAGCACAAAATGTTCTCAGCACGGAAGCTATGCTTGGTGCTTGATTTGGATCACACCCTTCTTAATTCTGCAAAGGTATATTGATATTTTGGCCTATGAGGCTCTGTGTTTTAAGTTGTTTAACTATTAACTATTTTACTACTCATGCGGCCATGCCTTTTCAGTTTATAGAAGTGGAACCAATTCATGAAGAGATGTTACGGAAGAAAGAGGAGCAAGACAGGACTTTGCCAGAACATCATCTTTACCGTTTTCATCATATGAATATGTGGACGAAGCTGAGGCCAGGAATATGGAACTTTCTTGAGAAGGTTTGCTGTGTTTGATCCCTTTTTTTTTTTGCAGAGTAAGAGTTTCTGCTCTGTTGTTAAAATTTTACCTGTGTTGATTTGTGCAGGCTAGTAACCTATTCGAGTTGCATTTATACACTATGGGAAACAAACTGTATGCTACCGAGATGGCCAAGGTTCTTGATCCTACTGGGACCTTGTTCGCTGGGCGAGTCATATCAAGAGGTGATGATGGTGATCCTTTTGACGGTGATGAGCGAGTGCCGAAAAGTAAAGATCTAGATGGGGTACTTGGTATGGAATCTGCAGTCGTGATCATAGATGATTCTGTAAGAGTCTGGCCTCATAACCGGCACAATTTGATAGTTGTAGAGAGGTATGCATCAATGCTATAGTTCTTACTAATGAAATGTTGTCAAATGCATCTGTCTAATCCCCTTTCTATGTGATTTTCTGCAGATACACCTATTTCCCTTGCAGTAGACGTCAATTTGGCCTTCCCGGACCATCACTTCTAGAGATTGACAGAGATGAGAGGCCTGAGGATGGTACCCTTGCTTCTTCACTTGCGGTATGGTACTTTTTTCTCAACATATGAACTAGTGGTGTGAACTTTGATTGTACTGACATGGTTCTCATTCTGGAAATAGGTCATTGAGAGAATCCACCAAAATTTCTTTTCACATCCTAACCTCAATGAGGCTGATGTGCGGAGCATACTAGCATCTGAGCAGCAAAGGATTCTTGCTGGTTGTCGTATTGTCTTTAGCCGGGTTTTCCCAGTTGGAGACGCCAGCCCCCACTTGCATCCTCTGTGGCAGACTGCAGAGCAGTTTGGTGCAGTCTGCACAAACCTGGTTGATGATCGGGTCACTCATGTTGTTGCCAACTCCCCTGGGACAGACAAGGTGAATTGGGCATTATCCAAAGGCAAATTCGTGGTGCATCCAGGATGGTGAGGAATATTGCTACTTCTATTTGCCTAGTGTTTTCTTTTCCATTTTTTGACCTTATTTTCTAACTTCTCAAGATAACCCATCACTTGATTGAAGTTTTGTATCATGTTTGCCATAAACAGGGTAGAAGCTTCAGCTCTGTTGTACCGGCGCGCCAACGAACATGACTTTGCAGTCAAATAACACCCGTCCTGAGCCCCAATTCAACATATAGGCCTCAGAGAAGATTTCTTCTTGGGACGGGATATGTTCATGGTAACCTAACGTGATTAAAAAAACCATAACAACATATCTAAAACCAGACCATAGTAAGAAGGAAAACCACCACCAAAAGAATTCCAGGCCTTAAAAGAAACGGCAACGAAGAAACCGGTTTATGAAAGCCTGGAGGAGGGTACAGGGTCTGGTAGATGTTAACCGTGCCAGTGAGTTTTTGGTCCGGATGTCTTTTAGAAAGAGCCACCAAAGATGCGCAAAAAGGTGAAGATGAGCAGAAGCTCACCGCCTCATCCTTTGTAACATGTAAAAGTAGTTCAGAAATGTTGCCAAAGGAGTAGGGGTTTGTTGCCGTTTTGGTAGCTGCCGCTGGTCCCATCGAAAGTATAACCTGAACTGACAAAGGCGGCATGAATCTCCAGCCGGGGGCAGCGCATTTATAGGATGGGTTTGCTATGTCAATATTTGTGTGTAAAGTTGGTTCCGTCTGTGCCGTCGAACGCTGCAAAGGCACGTGGACAGGGACACCTGGGGCTAACGCCTAACCCTGCTGCTCCCGTACTTTTTTCTTTCGAAACTGAGAGGTTCAGGTGTTACGGGGTTGAAGAGTTCATGGCATCAGAGAAGAACGCAGAGGTTTGTGAAAGGTGTCAGCGGATCTAGAGCCTCGTCATGAAAAACCGACTGCACCATGCTAACCGAAGAGACGAAAAGCCGTTATGGAGAATTGATTCTTTTGGGCTGATATAGTTGCTGCCGTTTTCTTTATAGTCTGTTTTCCTAACAAGCTTTGGTTTGCGGCCTTACTGAGAAGTATGCTTCGGCCATTTTGGTAGTTTCAACTTTCAATGGGATTTGGAGAATGATCATCCGAGCTAAAATTTTTCTTGCAACTTTCAACTTCATACGTAAAAAAAAAACTTATGATCTTTTGAACGACATAAAGATATTTTCCTGTTGTAAGTAAAATAAAAAATGTTATTTTCAGAAAAATCTCATTGAATATAGGATCACCATTTTTGCATCATCACATGACTAATTGACTAGTCAGACACACTTATAGTCAGATATACTTGATAACCATTTTTGTGGAACAATTATGTTACTGCTCGACGGGACTATTATATATTAAAAGACTTACTTTATAGAACAAGTCATATGGTGATACTTTCCTTAAAAAAATGTTAAATCTTACTCCCTTCATATAGTAAATAGATGACGTTTTGATATCGACACGGTCTCCAAAGTACAACTTTGACTCTCTTTATATTAAAAAATATTTATCAAAAAGTGACATATTTTTTTTTATGAAAGTATTTTTCAAGACAAATTTATGGTTTTTATATTTTTAACTCAACAACTTAAAAGCTATTCATGATTTATATTCTCAATGTTTGCTAAAGTTATGTCCAAAATGTCATCTATTTTCTATACAGAGGGCGTACTGTTTCAAATATTAGTAAACAAGTAGTCACAAGAAAATATTAGCATAAAATGAACATGAAACAATTATAGCATGTAAATCATTTAGTGACCCATGCAAATGCCATGTCCAAATATTAAGGCTCCGGAAACTGTTTAGGAGGGGAAATTATTTGGAGCTGTTTTAGTAAAAATTTTAAGGGTGCTTTTGACTCTGGAAACGGTTTAAGAGGAAGAGCTGTTTGGAGTGACAAATGGAGGAGTCCTTAAGGAGCCCTCCCAAACACACCCTAAAAGCATATCCAAGAGTCTTTTGTACACTTTCTCTAAATCATCATTTGGAGAGTCATTTGCATAAGAAATCATTATATATATATTTTCACTTTCAAAATAGCTTTTTTTGTCTATTTTTTGCTAGAAAGAAATTGGAGGATAATATTTAAAATCTGATTAAAGAAGCTATTGCATGATTTTTTTTAAAAAAATCTCTATTCCTATTAATTAGGAAGGACATAAAGAGGCTCTTGTGCTCTATTGGAATGTGGACTGTATAAGATAGAATCAGATTCCAAGGGCATGTGAGTGTATAAGGTAGAATAAGACCTTAAGACAAGATACATAAGGCCAAGTGTTCCTTTCAAAAAAAGGCCCAAGTGTTGTGTATAAGATCATAAATACTCCCTTTGTCATAAAATTACAATTGTTTTAGTCTTCTTAAGATGTCCTACAAAAACTGTCCGAGCTACCGTTTTTTGAAGAGTTTTACCTCTGCTTTTAAGAAAGCAATGTGATACAAGATTATGTTGGAGTTGCCAGCTATAGAAACATAAGCAAAAACCTTAAGCCTATTACAACACTTAGATTTCAATGACATCTGAAGGTGTAATAGCGCTACGATGGAAATTCTTGAGCCAACCCATGACTGCATTCTTCACTTGGTCGAAGCGCTTCATGTCCCCTTTCCCTTCCTTGAGTAGGATCCTCCACCTTTGCATCAAGAATACAACAACATAGATCACATCAATTGGTGTTTTAGGAATTATTTTCTTAATCTCTATCTTATTCTGGTTGTCCACATAGCCCACGTAAAACCTACAAAAATGAAGATGAGCATTCTCATTGGTAAGGGCCCCTTTGAAGACTTCTACAAGCGTACTCTAGATATATTTAGCTATATGACATTTGAAAAAAAGATATGATCTATAGATTCTAGTTTACACAAAGGCAACAATTAGCATGTCCTTTCCAACCCCTTATGATACTCTGACCACTTGCAGTTTGTTATTGAACACTTGCCACAAAAATATCTTAATCTTCAATGGATCCTTGCCTTTCCAAATATAGCCGACCACCCTACTAGCTACCCCATGTTAGCCAAGAATCTATTCTATATAGGGACTTGGTAGAGAAATTCTTGTTCTTCATCAAGGCACGGATAACATAATCATGATGACTATTTAGGTTGATATTTTGCTAGTCATCCAACAACTCCAACCATCTACTATACTCGTGCATAGAAATTTCAGTGGACATCAGGTAACCAACAATCTTGCTAAAATTTATGATAATTACCATCCCACCCTGAAATGGCCCCCATTTGAAAATATGTTTAACCTTGTGAAGACCTTGCCAAAATTGTGAGCTCCCTTTTATATCAGAATCAAAGAAACCCCTACCCCCATATATTTAGCCTTTAGGATCTTGAACCATAAGTCATTAGACCCTTGGAAAATCTTCCAAATCTACTTCACTAATGAACATTCATTCATAGTCCTAGTATTAATGATTCAACACATTAGTATAACTACAAGTTGTTATCAGTATATGGCCTGTAGGAATATCAATCTCGATCACATAAAAACATTGAAACAACAACTTGAGCCATATCTGCTTGTCATTCTATTAACATATTAACAATACACTGATCTTGAACAAACGTGCATGGTTCAGTTCTACTTCTCTACAACTACAACTTACGCCCATATATTAATGCAACAACTACTACTAGTACTACAACCATTATAATCAAAACCATCGCACATGCAATCAAGGCTTCCATCTTCACTTGCATCATGTTTTCTTGAGCAGACACCCTTCTGTTTGCCATTGAATCGACTTATTCTTCATGTTCCCTATGTAGCCCATGATTGAACCAACCATTGTCGAATCTAGGGTATGGGTGCATAACAACCATATACTCATTTCCACCAGTTTCTTCAAATAGCCTCTTTGCCATTACAAAACAAATATCTCCCTGAAACCTGAACCAAAGCAAATAAGAGAAAACAAATGCACTCAAAAACCTACCACATATATCCAAATCCAACCAAAATCAGTGACCAAATGAAAACTAAAGAGGAGCAAATGCTTATCCCCATCTACATTCCTTGGGCATTTGAAGAAAACACAAACATATTTCACATATGTCTTTGTCCTTAGTTCACATATGTCTTCACCCTAAGCTCAGTGACTCTCTCCATTCGGCACTTGTCACACACACCTAATCAAAGGGAGTCTCGTCTCTTCCCCAACAACGTTCTTCCATTCAAACAACAACCTTCGAAATGGTCTGCTCTGTGATGACGAGCAACTACATCCTACGCGACATGGCAGAATCAAAAGCAAGGGAATGAAGAGGAGAAGAGCAAGGAAATGAGGAGTGTTGGGGAAACAAACCCCAGGCAGCAACCCCCACGACTGATGGACCAACCTGGTCTTTTAACCCTCACTGACAGGTGGGTGCTAAAGCTCACACCTTCGCTTTCTTTTCCTCCTTTTTAGGTACGGAGATAAGCCGAGGCTCAGATGAAGGCCAACTCCAGGAGTGGAGGAAGGGGTGTGACACCCTAGTGTCAAGCACTGCATTAGGAACTGCATTTAGCTACTAAAATGCATAAGCAATGCATTGCATCATTTCATGTGCATCAAAGTGCTTTTGTCTCTAATTTATTAAATAGATTTTTGGTTTCTTTTGAAATTGGTTGTTTGAGTGATTTTCTGACTTGGCAAATAGTTTTATAAAATAGAGAAATATGAGGCTAGTACTTTTCATGATTGACACCTTGATTTAGTTCAAAATTATTTATCAAATAAAAATGAGATAAACAAAATGATTTACGTGTAAAAAATTGGCTTTATTCATGTGGAGGTTGTAAAAGTGGTTTTCAGAAAAAGTGTCCTATATGAAAGTTGTAAAGAAAATTATTTTGAGCAACTTTCATTTTTGGGTCAAAGCCTAGTTTGGAGTTTTTGAAACTGTTTTGAAGGGTCAAAGTTTGAAAAGTTTTTGGAAAAAGAAAAAGGAAAACGATTCTTTCCCGCGCTTCCCATCCGGCCCACTTAGCCTTTTAGCCCGCCAGCGCCGTGCCGGCCCAGCCGCGCTCGCCCGCGCGCGCGCGCCGCGCGCGACAGCCTCGCCGCGCCTTACGCCGGCCGCAACCGCCACGTGGCCGCCGCATCCTGCCGAGGATCCTCGCCGGCCACTCCTTGCCCGATCCTTGCCTCCCCGATCACGCCAAGATCCTCCCCGGCCACTCTCCGCTCGCCTCGCCTACCGAGCCGCCTCGCCAACCGTGCCCGCCTCTCACCGCTCGCCGCGCCGGGCCCCGCCACGACCACCGGCCGGCCAAGGCCGACCAAAACCCCGAGCACCCCTTCGCTCCCTCACTCACCCGCGCGCATGACCTCTCATTCGCTCTTGCCCTCACTCACTCTCCTCTCTCTCGCAAACGCGCCGAACACTCCCGCCGCCGTTCGCCACCGAGAGCCCGCACCGCCGTTCCAAACACCCCCGCTCGCCGTTGTTCAATTCCTCGCGCAAGCCACTCCGCCTTCACCCCGGACACCCAGTGCTCACGCTAGCACCACCTCCCGAGCTTCACCGACGCCAGAGTCCGAGGAGCGCCGCCGCGGTCGCCATCAGCGCCGCTCGGAGCCCGGAGCCGTTCGTCCCCAACCAAACCTCCGCCGAGCCCCCCCTCTTCTCCGTCGAGCCTCGTCACGTCAAGGCAAAGTGAGAACACCTTCCCACCTCAATGCTACCGCCCTCTAGCCTCCCCCTCTGGCTCAAGCCGAGCACCATGGCCGCCGCCATGGCCGTGCATGAGGCCAGGCCCTACCAGAGCTACACCGGCCAAACCGAGCCCTCCGATAGCCTCCCTAGGGTTCACTTAAGCTCTTGCCTCCACCAATTTCACCGGCGACCACCGGAAACGGTCAAGCCGAGCACCGCCGCCATCGCCATCCGCCATGGCTCATCACCGGCGAGCTCTGGCCATGCGCTAGCCAAACCAACCCCACCTCTCGGTTAGCCTCGTCAAGGGGGGCACGTTGAGCCTAGCCTCACCACCGGCAACCTCACCGTCGGTGAGCAATCGCCGGTCAACCCTCGTCCCCTGTCCGGCTTTCACTGACCAGTGGACCCCGTTGACCACGCGGCCCCGCACGTCAGCCACCCAGGGCCTATGGACCAGGTCCATGCATGTTGAGCCGGGAGATTCAAATGGTTTTTCCTTTTTGTTTTATTTTCCAGGAACGCTTGTTATTTTTGTGTAGCTCATTTCAAAAGTCCAAATGAAGTGCTTTCAGTTTTGATAGTTTGTTTATAAGTAGATCTATCATGGAAAAATATGAAAGTATTTTTGGTAGAATTTTTTATTACTGTTTTTATTTATTTCAGTTTATATGCTTTTGTTGAGATAATTGGAAATAAGTGTTTTCTGGTTGAGATAATTCATGGAAAATTTTGTGTAGGTTTCTTATCATGTTATGTACCTGTGAAAATTATATAAGGCACTGTTTGTGTGGAAAAACTTTCTGTTATGGCTTAAAGTCCTTTTTGGCTGATTTCTTGGAATAAGTGTTAGGGTGTTTTATATGTCAAAATAAAATGTGGGAAAATTTGTGCAGTCTCTGTGTGTGATGTTCAAGCTAAGAAAAATATTAAGTATAGGTTGTTGTATGAAAAAATGTGAAGTTACTTTACAAATGTGCTTTTCTGTGTTTTTCTTTAAAAATTCATGTAAGGAATAATATAATGTGTCTGTTCTTAGAACTTTCTTGATAAATATGAAATGTGAAGTAGAATCTGGGAAAAATATGAACATGAGTTTAGCACCCTGTTCCAGTAGGGTTGTAGTTCATTTAGGTTGTTTTGGTTTATATTTGTTTATTTTGTGTAGGGTGGTATAATTATGTTTTAGCTGTGCATTTTCTGCAGTAAAGTGTTTATGTGTAGATAAAGCAAGAAAAATTATGAAATCTGCTGTTTGACACCCTTGGTGTGAAAAGTTAGTTCAAAGCATATTTTGAGCAGTTTATTTCATCTTTTTGTGGCCGCTGTTATGCATTTTATCTCTTGCTGAAAATTGGACAGTGAAGTCCAGTTAGTGTCAGTTATCTGCTGGAATTTTTGTGGATTTTTCTGAGTTCAGAAAAATACACTTGCAGTTCAAACTTGGGTTTCTTTTGAAATTCTAAATAGAAAATAGTGGAAATAATGGTTTTGTTTTATAAGATAAATAAGTATTTACCTCAATGTCAAAAGTGGTTCAACAAGTTGGTTTTGTTGGTTTGCAAGAAATGTTATTTTTCTTACCACCGCATCCCGCACCACATATTAGTTATTCATTATTTCCAACCGCATTGCAATAGGATCGACAGTTCAGGAACAAGACCAGGAGCAGGAGGCAAACGTTGAGCAGGAGATCCCGGAACTTCATCAAGCCGAGGAAGTCGACCCCACAGCGGAAACTAACCTGCCCGAGTGCCCCTCCCACGAGGCCTCGGTCTTCGCTCAAGGCAAGCCCCGGAGCATTCTAAGTCTCCCAGTTTTTACAATAAATCTATTTGAGTATTTTATATTGTGATGCATTAGGTATAGGAGTTGATTGGATCCTACTTGCTGCATTACCATTCCTTGATTATTGATTATTACCTGCCTTGTTATCCTGTTACTTATTTATTTGTAGAATTGCTTAGTTTGCTAAATAAAAGTAGTAGTTAAGGATGTTCCCGTAATACCCCTGGTGGGTATTTACCGGATCACGGTTGGCTATATTTGCTATCGTGGAAAAGAACCTAAGTAGTAATAAAATACGGTCAACTGGAAGGCAAGTGTAACGTAACGGCTCTAATCCCATGGCCCACTGATCACCGTCAACCACTGACAGTCGATCCGTACAGCCAAGAGATTAGGACCGGTTCCGCTACTGGGCTACATCAGTGCCCGTTGTCCGCAGGATCATCTCATAATTCATTTACAATCTCTTTGTCATTTTGACAAATAACATCGGAGTAAATAGCGGAAGACTTAGATAACAATAGTTTTACAAACCAGGGTTCAACATAAAATCAAAGTGAAGTTATTACAGACCATAGTTCAAATAGATAGAGTTGGCAGGGTAGCATATGACAACAACTGAAGGGTAAAGATACTTCACCCAGCCCCGAGGGTGGATAATCACTCATCGGCCTCATCGGCCTCTTCCTGAACAACAGTCACACAGCAGGGTCCAAGGCATACTGAGGAATCTGCCATACCTGCAACATGGGTAATAGAACCCTGAGTACAAAGGTACTCAACAAGACTTACCCGACTAAAGAAAAAGGGAGAAGACTCAGGAATGTAGGCTTAGGGTAGTCAAGGTAAGGCTTAAGCAAGTTCAAGCATTTTGCAGAAAAGCATTTTTGTAAACCTTATTTTATTTTTGAAAGATTCGGTATTTCTCAGATCTTCAACGTTCATGATTCATTTTACATTTCAAAATATTCCTAGTTGAGAACCACTCTCCGTTGACAGTCAGTGGACCAAGTCTCCATAACCGAGGAGCAACGTTAATCCGGATAAATAATACTCAGCTGAGGATCCCTATCCACACTGCATATGTAGCACCCAAGCTTGCATATGCCAACTCGTCTACCACGATTCCTTCAAGATTGGGCCCGGTCCTACGCCACCCGGAAGTACAGTACACCACTCCAATCCGGGCCTCTAACCCACGTGGGTACATGCTACTTCCGCCATCTCTCCACTCCCAGTGCGCGGTTGTCGGTCCAATGATGGATTTCTCGGAGCCAGAGCTTTCCGTAGTATGTGAATAGTTACAAGTCTTGACCAGCAGGCCCCCATACGGATGGTCCCTACATTTTTCCGCCAGCGACAAGCACCTCGGGACTCTAACCCAAGAGTACAGGTCCTGTCGGTTTTTCAACCCTGTCCCGGTCGGTGTCAACTGTTGAGTCCCGGACTACAACATGACGGCACCGTACGCGCGACAACCCCTCCTTCCCATTGACTAAGTACGGATCAGTTACTTAGCCAATAGTGGGAGTAAACCAGAAATTCCCATAAAGTTTCTTTCAGTGATCACACTTTTGAAATTGGCACTTTTATTGCAAAGTCTAATTCCATAAGCATTGCTAAGCATTTTTCAAATACTTTTGAAAAGCAGGCTTCGGGTGTATCAGTGGTCAAGGTGGATAATGCATCAGTTAGGATATCACTCAACTCCTATAAACCTAATGCAATAATTTAACTCAAAAGCATTTAAGGAAATCACTTTATAAATTCAAGGAAGGGTTAAATGCACCGGGGCTTGCCTTGGATGGCAAAAAGAGCAGACTCGGGATTGGTGGTGTAGGTGCCGGAGCTCGGGGTTGCCTCGGGGACAGATCCTTCGGTGGCTACCTCGACTTCAGGTCCTTCTTCGTCAACTATACGGATGCAATGATGAATGCTCATGAGAATGATGATATGGACTTATGGTGCAAGACAATTCCACTGATTCTAGATTACTTTTAAGCAAGGCATGATTGAACCCTAGGTTGAGCATTAAAGGTAATCATTTCTTCCTTAAGCAATATTGATTAACTAACCCTTAATATAATTATCCTAAGCATCAACCAAACATAGCATCACAAACATCATAGACCAAAGGGTAGGGGTCTATGAACATCAATCAATCCAAAGATCACATCATCAACACTTATTACCAACCCTAAACCTCTTTTCTATTTTCTTAAATTAATTAAAAAGGTCATTTTATGAAGTTGCTCCAAAAATTACCAAATTAATCACATATGTTCGTCATGGTGTAGATAGATGGCAAAACAAATTTCATAATTTTTGGAGGTCATTAAGGTGCTCAATTAAATCTAGACATTTAATTAACAAAAGGCACTATTCAAGAATTAAAATAAAAGCTCAAAAAAAACACTTGCTCCAAAAGACTTCAAAATTTTACCAGAGACTAGTCATGGCATAAGAAGCTCACAAAAATTTGTCCCCTGATTTTTGGAGTTATAAATCACTCTCCAAAAATACCAAAGCCTTCATTTATTAATTAAAAGTGAGATTTTTCATTTTCAAATTCTTGCAGAAAAGTCAAGTTTTATATTTTTATAAAATACTCCAGAGCATAACGAGTCTACCACAAAAATTTCAGCATTTTTGGATCAACACAGAAAATCATACAAAAAGATGAAATATGAACACTATTCACATGTTTGGAAAAAGAAAAACGGCACTGTTCTTCTCCTTCCCTGCGTTTGCCGGCGGCCGGACGGCGGCGGCGCTGCTACGCCGGCCACTGCGGGCGCTCCGCGGCGAAACCGAGGGTACGGGAAGCAACAGGGAGCTCACCGGCGTCGATTGCGGGGCTCGGCGAGGTGAGGGGATGAACGGAGGGGTGAGTTCGACGGTGACCGGCGGACGGCGGACGGCGGTGATCGTCGACTCGGCGTTCCTGTGCGACGCAAGCGACCACAAGGGGTCAGTCAGAGACACAAAGGAGCAAGGAAGGTGATGCGGGGGTCAGTGGAGGATGATCAAGGCCGGAGAGGGAGTATTTCACGATCCCGACCTCGACGGAATTCTCGCCGGAGATGACAACGACGAGCTACGCCGGGCGAACGGAGGCGGTAGCGACCAAATTGAGAGGTGGTGAAGCTGCGCAAGGACTTGGCGGAGCTTCTGGGCTAGCTGGGAGAGAAGCGGAGGCTCGGGTTTGCTCTGGCCACGGTGGCGGGGTTGGGTTCTGCTCCGGCCGGCTCGGCGGGGCTCTTATAGCCGCGGCGAGAGCGAGCAATCAGCTGAGCAGAGGCGGATAAGAACGAGTGAAGCGTGCGCGATCGATTACACACCAGGAGGTCAGCGGTTTGGCACTCAGGGGCCGGGCGCACGGCTCACCGGCGGCGAACGCGTGGCGGCGACGCACTGCGGGCGGTAGGGGACGGGAACAAAGTCAGCTGGAGACGGTTCGCGTGCGCAATCGAGTGCTGAGCATCGGCGTGGAGTCGGTTTGGCCGAAGGAGCTTCGGACACGCGGCGGCACGCGACTCCGGCGAGGGCGCGCGGCCGGGCCCCCCCCTGACTCGCCTGGGAAGATGAACAGGGCTATGCCCTAGCTTTTGACTTTGAGCAGATTTTGTATTTTGCAAATTACTCTCAAAAATTGAACTGTGCGACAAAAACTCAAAACACCAAAGTTGCTCAGAAAAACGAGATCTACAACTTTGTCAATATGAACATTTTCAAATTCCAAATAGTTTTTGAACTATACTCAAAAACAGAAAAGGGGACACTTTTTCAAACTTGATTCAAATCAAAATTACTCTGGATTTCAAACTGAAACTTGAAAATCTTCCAATATGAAAGTTGTTCCATTTGACAAAACCTATAACTTTGCTGATATACATTTTTTCTGAAACTCAAAAGTTTTTGAATAAATTTTTGAAACTGAAAAGGGGACAAAAACTGGAATTTGAATGAATTTGAAATTACTGCAAACTTTATATAGAAACATGGAAATCTGTAAATACCAAAGTTGTTCCTCTAGGTCAGATTCACAACTTTGCTTTTTGAACCAACTCAAAATTTTGAATTTTGAAAAAGTTATTTAAAAGGGAATAAATCCAGGGTTTGGGATTTTAGGGTTTTGCAAATGGAAACTCAATTCAAATCTGATTTTTGAACTTTGATCAAAGCAACAAACATCAGGGCACTAAATTTGAACAAGAATTACATAGAACTAGGCACAGAGGTGAAATTACCATTTTGCCCCTATAGGAAGGAGTGGGCTATTAAGGGTTTTTGCAATAGAGGTACATCACATAAAATGATACACTAAGCAAATGCATACACATGAAATCATGATCAAGATGATTAATGATGCTAATTGATGATATGTCAAGTTAATTACATGCTTAAACACCAGAGGTGTTACAGCCTTTCCCCCTTAAAGAAATCTCGCCCCGAGATTCTGCGTCTTAAGAAAGGACAAAGAAGGGAAAAAGACAAAACTTTACATAGACAGGGATTCGAGAAAGTCGGGGTAGTTCTTTGCCAAGAAGTCTTCAGATTCCCAAGTAGCTTCTTCTTCAGAGTGCTGGTTCCACTGGATTTTGTACCACCTTGTGGTAGTTCTTCGAGTAACTCGATCTTTGTGATCCAACACGCGAACTGGATATTCCGAGTAGGATAGATCAGGCTCTAGCTCGACACCTTCAACTTCCACGACATGTTCTGGTACTCGGAGGCACTTCTTGAGTTGGGAGACATGGAAAACATTGTGGACAGCAGAGAGATGATCGGGCAACTTCAGCTTGTAAGCTACCTTGCCACAACATTCCAAAATCTCAAACGGACCAATGTAGCGGGGTGCTAATTTTCCCTTGACTCCAAAACGAGTGACTCCTTTGGTAGGTGAGACCTTGAGATATACGTAATCTCCAACTTGAAACTTCAGAGGTCGACGTCTCTTGTCAGCATAACTCTTTTGTCGGGATTGGGCAATCTTCATGTTCTCTTGTATCTGCTTGACTTTCTCTTCCATATCTTTGACCAGGTCAACTCCAAAGAATTCTCTTTCTCCGGGCTCAGACCAACTGAGGGGTGTACGACAACGACGACCGTACAGTGCTTCAAAGGGTGCCATTTTGATGCTTTCTTGATAACTGTTATTATATGAGAACTCTGCCAAGGGCAAACACTGATCCCAAGTATCTGCGAAGGTAAGCACACAGGCTCTCAACATATCTTCTAACACTTGGTTGACTCGCTCAGTTTGTCCATCCGTTTGTGGATGATATGCTGTACTATGCAAGAGCTTGGTTCCAAGTGAGGTATGGAACGCTTTCCAGAACTTTGCGACAAACTGAGTACCACGATCTGAGATGATGGTCTTGGGATTCCATGAAGCTTCACTATGTTGTTCTTGTACAAGGCGGCATACGTGGGGACGGCATAGCTGGTCTTGACTGGCAGAAAGTGAGCTTGTTTGGTGAGTCGGTCCACGATTACCCAAATGGAATCAAAACCTTTCCGAGTCTTGGGTAGTCCATTGATAAAATCCATGCTGATATCTTCCCACTTCCAGGCAGGTACAGATAAAGGCTGCAATTCTCCTCCAGGCTTCATGTGCACGGCTTTGACTTTCTGACAAGTATCACAGCGAGCGACATAGCGAGCGATTTCAATCTTCATCTTTGTCCACCAGAATCTCTGCCTTAGATCCTGGTACATCTTGTTGCTGCCGGGGTGGATGGAAAATCTAGACAGGTGTGCCTCATCAAGGATCAACTGTCTCAACTCAGGCACCTTGGGAACTACTAGACGGTTCTTGAACCAAACAACTCCTACATCATCGATCCTGAAACAATCAGCCTTACCGGTCTGGACCTTTTCGATGATGTGCTTGATTCCAGGGTTATCTTTCTGTGCAGCGATGACTTGTTCCTTGACCGATGTTTCTATCCTGACATTGTTCAGGCTTCCTTGCGGAACTATCTCAATACCCATCCTTTCAAGAGCATGACATAAGGAAAGATCATAGGGCTTCGTCGTCAGACAGCTGCAGTATGACTTGCGACTGAGGGCATCGGCAACTACATTTGCCTTTCCCGGATGGTAATGCACTGCGATATCATAGTCCTTGATTAACTCAAGCCATCTTCGCTGCCTCATGTTCAACTCTTCTTGAGTGAAGATATATTTCAGGCTCTTATGATCAGTGTACACATTGCAGGTACTGCCCAACAGATAATGACGCCATATCTTCAAAGCATGCACCACTGCTGCTAACTCAAGGTCATGGGTTGGATAATTCTCCTCATGTCGCCTAAGCTGCCGTGAGGCATAAGCGATCACTCGACCTTCCTGCATCAAAACACAGCCTAACCCAGTACCAGATGCATCACAGTATACATCAAAGGGTTTCTCGATGTCTGGTTGAGCTAGGACTGGTGATGTAGTCAGTAGTTTCTTCAAGGCTTGAAAAGCTTGCTCACAGGCTGTTGACCAAACAAAATCCACGGAATTCTTCAGCAACTCTGTGATAGGCTTGGCAACTCTGGAGAAGTCTGGTATGAAACGACGATAGTATCCAGCCATTCCCATGAAGCTGCGAACTTCGCGGACAGTGGTAGGTGGCTTCCAATCCAAGATATCTGCCACTTTTTCAGGGTCAACTGACACACCTTCAGCGGACAGGACATGACCAAGGAATTGAATTCGATCTAGCCAGAATTCACATTTACTGAACTTGGCATACAGCTGGTGATCTCTGAGACGAGAGAGAACGACACGAAGATGCTTGGCATGATCTTCAGGAGTTCTTGAATAAACAAGGATGTCGTCAATGAACACGACTACAAATTTATCGAGCTCTGGCATGAACACAGAGTTCATGAGATACATGAAATGAGCAGGTGCATTGGTCAAACCGAAAGACATGACCAAATACTCATATAGGCCGTATCTGGTGGTGAAAGCTGTTTTGGGAATATCTTCTGGACGAATTTTTATTTGGTGATAGCCAGATCTGAGGTCGATCTTGGAAAACACTCTGGCTCCAGATAACTGGTCAAACAGAAGATCAATACGAGGCAAGGGATATTTATTTTTGATGGTGACCTCGTTGAGCGGGCGATAGTCAACGCACAGACGAAGGCTTTTGTCCTTCTTCTTCACAAAGATAGCAGGACAGCCCCAAGGAGATGAACTTGGGCGAATGAGACCCTTATTCAATAGCTCTTGCAATTGGATCTTCAGCTCTGCCAACTCTCTGGGAGGCATTCGATAAGCTCTACGGGATATAGGAGCAGTCCCGGGCTTTAGCGCTATAGCAAACTCAACATCACGGTCGGGAGGCAGACCAGGTAAATCTTCTGGAAAGACATCAGGGAACTCACAGACTACAGGGATGTCACGGATCCCTTGATCATAGGTAGCATTTAGCTGAGTGGTAGCTGGTTTTGAAGGCATAGGAAGTTGGAGAAGGAGTTTGGAGGTACTGTTAGGAATATCCACTCTCACAACTCTATTCAAGATGTCTATCATGGCTTTATACTGACACATCCAATTCATGCCTAAGATGACATCTATCTCTTGATCGCGCAGTACTATCATGGTGGTAGGAAAGACATGTTTCCCCAACATTACTGGTATACTGCGGACCACTTCCTTAGTATTTATCCGCCCTCCAGGCGAAAGTATGCAGAAACTTTCTTTTAACTCCCCCATGGGTAACTCATGCTTGATGACAAAAGTGCGACTGATGAAGGAATGCGATGCACCAGAATCAAACAAGACGACTGCAGGATGATTGGCAACAGGGAACCTACCGAGCATGACGGGCTCTCCGTCTGGGATGTTACTGACGGTGGTGAAGTAGACTTGCCCGTGCTTCCTGACAAGCTTGCCCTTCTGGACGTGCTGCTGCGGTGCACGGTGCTGCTGCTGTGATCCTCCAGGGCCTTTCTGTGCATGCTGGGCATTCTTCTTGGGTTTAGGGCAGTCGCGAGACCAGTGACCAACTTGGCCACAGTTGTAGCATGGATGGTTGTAAGCTGTTTGTGGGGTGGTGATACGAACACCAGGGGCGTTCGGCTGAGTGGCACTTTGCTGGTTGGCATTGTGGGTGGTGGCCGCGGTACGAACGACCACTTGCTGATGGGGGTATGGGGCACGGTTTTGGTGGTGGCTGGGGTGGTAGATGATTCTTGGGCGCTTATGGTTGCTGGAGAAACTGCTAGACCCAGCCTTCTTCTTCTTCTTCTCTTCCTGATACTGGCGGTTGCTTTCCTCGAAAGCAACAGCACGGTCAACGACATCATGGTAGGATCCGTTTAGGTTGTTGGACAGACCTCTGTGAATCTTAGGGTGCAGACCCCTGAGAAAACAATCTCTCTTCTTTTCCTCCGTGTTGACATAGTCGGAGGCATACTGGCTGAGGTGGTTGAATTGTCCCACGTACTGCATGACGGTGGAATCTTTCTGTTGCAGGGCCAAGAACTGATCCAACTTCATTTTCATCAATCCCGAAGGGATGTGATGTGCTCTGAAAGCGGTGCGGAACTCTTCCCATGTCAGCTGATGACCTTCCGGCTGGGCCGCCAACAGGTTGGCGTACCAGGCACTTGCAGGACCACGGAGCTGCTGAGAAGCGAACCGAGGCTTCTGGATCTCCGTGCAGTGCAGTAGACTGAACTTCTGTTCCATGGTGCGTAACCAGTCGTCAGCCTCGAGAGGTTCATCGGCCTTTGTGAAGACCGGTGGACGTGTTTCAGTGAATTCCACATAGGTTGTCTCTTGGTTGTTGCGGCGACCACGGTTACCGTTGTTCTGCTGCCCTTGATTCTGAGCCATCAGATTGGCAGCGGCGGCCAAGGCTGCAATGGCATCTGCTAGGGTAGCTGGTACAGGTGGAGGGTTTGGGATGTTGGCATCATCAGAACCTCCGGCTCCGGTACGGGTGTTCACAGGCATCTGTATAAGCAACTCGGAACTCAGCATATATGGACAAGGGTTCTGAAACAACTTGATTGATAACTTCACTGATACAAAGATAGCTGGTTTGATAAAGATGACAACAGACTGATAAGGTACGAAAAGAAAGATACACGCCAGACTTGGCAACAGACAGACTAACGCCCCCAAACCTAGGCTAAGGTTTTAGGTAAGCAGATGGTACAGACACAAGGAGTCTAGTCATCATCGATGAAGATCAACTCTTCGTCATCATCATCGTCCTCGATGATAAGCTCAGGCTCTTCCTCCTCCTCTTCATCTTCAACGTGGACATCTTCAGCAGGTTCCACTTCCTCATTCTGATCAGGCTCGTGTTCCACTTCAGGTTCCTCCACGACTCCGTCTTCGGGGTCTTCCATAACCGGGGGTACCAAGGGATGGAGTTGATCATGTAGCTGATGCACTTCCTCATGAAGCATATCATTGTACTGCTCGATCTGGGCGGTGTATTGCTGCAATCCATGGAGCTGGGCTCTGGTGACATCCTCGCGGGTCCAAGCATCATTGCGCTGCTCGATAGCGCGAATCGTGTTCCGGTTAGCCTGTTCCAAGGAAGCTCGTGCTTCATAAAACTCCATGCGGGAAAGGTAGAAGTCATGCTCCATGTTTTCCATTTCAGCCTTTAGGTTCTTGATTTCCTCCTTCAGCTGCTTGCGGGTGCGGCGGGGAAAACGACGACCATTGGAGGATTCTCCAGTCTCTTCTCCGGTGCGTGGCGCCAGCTGGTGACGCGGCACACCGTTCGGTCCAGTCGACTTGCGAGCAGTCCGCTTGATGATGGCCATATCTGGACAAGAGGTTATAGATGAGAAAGGCTAGCAAGAAAAAGGTATAGGCATACTAACCCAACGAACTCATTTAAATACTTAAGTGAATGTGACATGATGCATGAATCGTTCCTACGGAACAAGGCAATGCAATTACTAAGGTAAGGTACATAGGGCTTATACAAGTTGTCTTGCTACTAGTTGCCAAAGACAAGATGAGATGAGAGAAGCAATTTGGACTCAAAATAGTCAAGTCTAGTTTTTGTTAAAAACATTTTGAAGTTTTCGCAAAAAGATTGCAACGTCATAATGAGATGCTCCGATACCACTCTGTAACGTAACGGCTCTAATCCCATGGCCCACTGATCACCGTCAACCACTGACAGTCGATCCGTACAGCCAAGAGATTAGGACCGGTTCCGCTACTGGGCTACATCAGTGCCCGTTGTCCGCAGGATCATCTCATAATTCATTTACAATCTCTTTGTCATTTTGACAAATAACATCGGAGTAAATAGCGGAAGACTTAGATAACAATAGTTTTACAAACCAGGGTTCAACATAAAATCAAAGTGAAGTTATTACAGACCATAGTTCAAATAGATAGAGTTGGCAGGGTAGCATATGACAACAACTGAAGGGTAAAGATACTTCACCCAGCCCCGAGGGTGGATAATCACTCATCGGCCTCATCGGCCTCTTCCTGAACAACAGTCACACAGCAGGGTCCAAGGCATACTGAGGAATCTGCCATACCTGCAACATGGGTAATAGAACCCTGAGTACAAAGGTACTCAACAAGACTTACCCGACTAAAGAAAAAGGGAGAAGACTCAGGAATGTAGGCTTAGGGTAGTCAAGGTAAGGCTTAAGCAAGTTCAAGCATTTTGCAGAAAAGCATTTTTGTAAACCTTATTTTATTTTTGAAAGATTCGGTATTTCTCAGATCTTCAACGTTCATGATTCATTTTACATTTCAAAATATTCCTAGTTGAGAACCACTCTCCGTTGACAGTCAGTGGACCAAGTCTCCATAACCGAGGAGCAACGTTAATCCGGATAAATAATACTCAGCTGAGGATCCCTATCCACACTGCATATGTAGCACCCAAGCTTGCATATGCCAACTCGTCTACCACGATTCCTTCAAGATTGGGCCCGGTCCTACGCCACCCAGGAAGTACAGTACACCACTCCAATCCGGGCCTCTAACCCACGTGGGTACATGCTACTTCCGCCATCTCTCCACTCCCAGTGCGCGGTTGTCGGTCCAATGATGGATTTCTCGGAGCCAGAGCTTTCCGTAGTATGTGAATAGTTACAAGTCTTGACCAGCAGGCCCCCATACGGATGGTCCCTACATTTTTCCGCCAGCGACAAGCACCTCGGGACTCTAACCCAAGAGTACAGGTCCTGTCGGTTTTTCAACCCTGTCCCGGTCGGTGTCAACTGTTGAGTCCCGGACTACAACATGACGGCACCGTACGCAGCGACAACCCCTCCTTCCCATTGACTAAGTACGGATCAGTTACTTAGCCAATAGTGGGAGTAAACCAGAAATTCCCATAAAGTTTCTTTCAGTGATCACACTTTTGAAATTGGCACTTTTATTGCAAAGTCTAATTCCATAAGCATTGCTAAGCATTTTTCAAATACTTTTGAAAAGCAGGCTATCGGGTGTATCAGTGGTCAAGGTGGATAGTGCATCAGTTAGGATAGCACACAACTCCTATAAACCTAATGCAATAATTTAACTCAAAAGCATTTAAGGAAATCACTTTATAAATTCAAGGAAGGGTTAAATGCACCGGGGCTTGCCTTGGATGGCAAAAAGAGCAGACTCGGGATTGGTGGTGTAGGTGCCGGAGCTCGGGGTTGCCTCGGGGACAGATCCTTCGGTGGCTACCTCGACTTCAGGTCCTTCTTCGTCAACTATACGGATGCAATGATGAATGCTCATGAGAATGATGATATGGACTTATGGTGCAAGACAATTCCACTGATTCTAGATTACTTTTAAGCAAGGCATGATTGAACCCTAGGTTGAGCATTAAAGGTAATCATTTCTTCCTTAAGCAATATTGATTAACTAACCCTTAATATAATTATCCTAAGCATCAACCAAACATAGCATCACAAACATCATAGACCAAAGGGTAGGGGTCTATGAACATCAATCAATCCAAAGATCACATCATCAACACTTATTACCAACCCTAAACCTCTTTTCTATTTTCTTAAATTAATTAAAAGGTCATTTTATGAAGTTGCTCCAAAAATTACCAAATTAATCACATATGTTCGTCATGGTGTAGATAGATGGCAAAACAAATTTCATAATTTTTGGAGGTCATTAAGGTGCTCAATTAAATCTAGACATTTAATTAACAAAAGGCACTATTCAAGAATTAAAATAAAAGCTCAAAAAAACACTTGCTCCAAAAGACTTCAAAATTTTACCAGAGACTAGTCATGGCATAAGAAGCTCACAAAAATTTGTCCCCTGATTTTTGGAGTTATAAATCACTCTCCAAAAATACCAAAGCCTTCATTTATTAATTAAAAGGGAGATTTTTCATTTTCAAATTCTTGCAGAAAAGTCAAGTTTTATATTTTTATAAAATACTCCAGAGCATAACGAGTCTACCACAAAAATTTCAGCATTTTTGGATCAACACAGAAAATCATACAAAAAGATGAAATATGAACACTATTCACATGTTTGGAAAAAGAAAAACGGCACTGTTCTTCTCCTTCCTGCGTTTGCCGGCGGCCGGACGGCGGCGGCGCTGCTACGCCGGCCACTGCGGGCGCTCCGTGGCGAAACCGAGGGTACGGGAAGCAACAGGGAGCTCACCGGCGTCGATTGCGGGGCTCGGCGAGGTGAGGGGATGAACGGAGGGGTGAGTTCGACGGTGACCGGCGGACGGCGGACGGCGGTGATCGTCGACTCGGCGTTCCTGTGCGACGCAAGCGACCACAAGGGGTCAGTCAGAGACGCAAAGGAGCAAGGAAGGTGATGCGGGGGTCAGTGGAGGATGATCAAGGCCGGAGAGGGAGTATTTCACGATCCCGACCTCGACGGAATTCTCGCCGGAGATGACAACGACGAGCTACGCCGGGCGAACGGAGGCGGTAGCGACCAAATTGAGAGGTGGTGAAGCTGCGCAAGGACTTGGCGGAGCTTCTGGGCTAGCTGGGAGAGAAGCGGAGGCTCGGGTTTGCTCTGGCCACGGTGGCGGGGTTGGGTTCTGCTCCGGCCGGCTCGGCGGGGCTCTTATAGCCGCGGCGAGAGCGAGCAATCAGCTGAGCAGAGGCGGATAAGAACGAGTGAAGCGTGCGCGATCGATTACACACCAGGAGGTCAGCGGTTTGGCACTCAGGGGCCGGGCGCACGGCTCACCGGCGGCGAACGCGTGGCGGCGACGCACTGCGGGCGGTAGGGGACGGGAACAAAGTCAGCTGGAGACGGTTCGCGTGCGCAATCGAGTGCTGAGCATCGGCGTGGAGTCGGTTTGGCCGAAGGAGCTTCGGACACGCGGCGGCACGCGACTCCGGCGAGGGCGCGCGGCCGGGCCCCCCCCTGACTCGCCTGGGAAGATGAACAGGGCTATGCCCTAGCTTTTGACTTTGAGCAGATTTTGTATTTTGCAAATTACTCTCAAAAATTGAACTGTGCGACAAAAACTCAAAACACCAAAGTTGCTCAGAAAAACGAGATCTACAACTTTGTCAATATGAACATTTTCAAATTCCAAATAGTTTTTGAACTATACTCAAAAACAGAAAAGGGGACACTTTTTCAAACTTGATTCAAATCAAAATTACTCTGGATTTCAAACTGAAACTTGAAAATATTCCAATATGAAAGTTGTTCCATTTGACAAAACCTATAACTTTGCTGATATACATTTTTTCTGAAACTCAAAAGTTTTTGAATAAATTTTTGAAACTGAAAAGGGGACAAAAACTGGAATTTGAATGAATTTGAAATTACTGCAAACTTTATATAGAAACATGGAAATCTGTAAATACCAAAGTTGTTCCTCTAGGTCAGATTCACAACTTTGCTTTTTGAACCAACTCAAAATTTTGAATTTTGAAAAAGTTATTTAAAAGGGAATAAATCCAGGGTTTGGGATTTTAGGGTTTTGCAAATGGAAACTCAATTCAAATCTGATTTTTGAACTTTGATCAAAGCAACAAACATCAGGGCACTAAATTTGAACAAGAATTACATAGAACTAGGCACAGAGGTGAAATTACCATTTTGCCCCTATAGGAAGGAGTGGGCTATTAAGGGTTTTTGCAATAGAGGTACATCACATAAAATGATACACTAAGCAAATGCATACACATGAAATCATGATCAAGATGATTAATGATGCTATTGATGATATGTCAAGTTAATTACATGCTTAAACACCAGAGGTGTTACAGCAAGGCACATGTTTGGAAACTTGGGGCAGTCCGTCCATTGGATCGTGTAGGTTTGTATCGATGTTGGCCCTCGTTCATTTTTGAACGCGCCCTTTTACTTAGGGATATGTCGGTGCTGTAATCATCGACCCCAAAGCCGGTTAGAAGCTGTTCGGGCCGGTCTCAACCCATGTCGTGCCCTCTAGTATGGAAATGCGATCTGTCGCGTGAGGCCATCGCCAGGTTCCAATTGGGCGGTCCGTGCTGTGAGCCGCGACGATTACCACCATGAACAAGCATCGAGCGGTTGCCCAATGCATGGACCCGACGGGGAAAGTGTGGGCTAGTATTAAAGGTCTTTCACCAGCTGGTTTGGAATTCGATTCGAGTCGCCGTCTCCCCCGGTTAGTGGGAAACTATGGCGAGCTTCACCACGATACAACTCCATGTGATGTTTAAAAGGTTCAACTAAAATGTGGATAAGTCAACTGGATATGGTTATATTATTGTTTGTTAGACTCAAGTGTGTGTTATAGCTCAGGTGCAAACCTAGAATAAGGAATAGGTCTAAAAGTGACAGCTCATCAATATCATTAATTACTCACTTATCTGAATTGAGCTTTTCGCAACTAAAGATCCCAGCTCCACCAAAAAAGGCCTTGCATATCCTTGGTGTCTTTATTTTCAGTTGGACGGGTATGTCTAGCTGAGTACATTCCCGTACTCAGGGTTTATCCCGTTTGTTGTAGATGGCCAGGTCTACTATGGCTATTGTAAGCACTGCCTCTACCCAGTGGAAGGTGATGAGGAGTAGGCCCAGGGCAGGGTCGTCCAGAAGCTTTCCTTTTTCTTTTGCTGGCCTGAGACTTCTTGTGGCACATTACTTGAAAAAGGAGGAGTGAGTTGTGTTGAGTTAAGTTATCAAACAATGTTTTATTTGGACCACATGTATGGTGGTCGTGTTTCAAAACTTATTTAAGCTTCCGCACTTTAAATTCGGGTTTGTAATAACTCTATCGTAACTTCGCACTCTGATGTTTTAAATCCAGTTTCGTTATCTGTGTTGTATCCTTGCGAATGTAATTCTTGAACGATGCGATCCTGTATGTTGTATGTTGATAGAAATCCTTCGAGATTTCCGGACTACCGGTGTTATATAGGTTCAAGTATGAGTCGATGTCAGACGGATTTGACTAAGACGGTACTTGAGCTCTTATAATTAGGACGGTTCCGCCACAAGGGGAACCTTCTCTAAGAAGAGAGCTTCAGACTGTCAGCTCCGAGGGGGATGGGGGGGGGACAGTGGCAGGGCCCCTGGTGGCGGCGGAAGGGAGCTAGGAGGCGATTAGGGTTTCTTTTGTGTGATTGTACAAATGTACCCTCGGGTTTTGTCGCACCCTGATTTTAAGAACAAAATCGAGGGCAAAATATATGTATGCCAGTATATATATTCATATATATATCGACATCATAATCGTATAAAAAACAATGTTGTATTATAATAATCGAACTCGTTACAAAAGGACCCTCAGGTCCAAAAGAAAAGTACAAACACTCATGTAGACTCTATGAAGACTCTGAAAGGACCGTGACGCCTAAGAGGGGGGGGTTGAATTAGGCAACTTAAAACTTCTACTCTTAACTATGGCCTCTAATTTCCACCTAGTCAAAACTTATACAAGAAAGTAATCTATTTATTGTGCAACTAAGATTTTGCTAGGTGTGTTGCTATCTCTACCGCAAAAGGGTTATGCAACCAAGATTCCAAACCTATCAACTAGCCTATGAACTAAGCTAGGAAAGGTAAAGCACACAACCAAGGTAGCAAAGTAAATGCGGAAGCTAAATAGTGAGGTAGAGATGCAAACTCCCATCGACGGCTCCAGTATTTTTACCGAGGTATCGAGAAGCGCACAAGCTTCCCCCTAGTTCTTGTTGGAGCCCTATTGACGGTAGATAACTCCTATTTTAAACCGTCAACTAACCCCATAAATGACCCGCAATGATCCAAAGAGTGTAGCTATAAGGTTTGATTCTAACAAGTTCCACGAGTTATGCCAATTTCACTTGTTTTGCAAGATTCATCATAAGAAAGTATCTCAAGTGAAGAATCAGAGCACACCATTGTGACGAGCTCATTGAGATGTTCGAAACAGACATATCACTTGCCATATTTGGAGCCCCGGAGCGAGAGTCCTCGATGAATACGACTTGGAAGACTCTGGAACCCTCTAGAAGCATTATCCATATAAAGATCAGGGGTGTAACAGATAAGATTCCATCAGCTATAGAATACCAGAATTATCCAGGGACCATACAAGAAGATGACGACAAGGAATCCAACCACGCCATGACTCGTTGCGCAAACCAATCGAACAAGGACTCTAGGCGAAGAAGGAAGGTACCAGAAGACTCCCAACCGAAGGGGGAGGCTGGTGTTGGCCAGGGGAGGCCGGTTGGCCTCAACCCTAGGTCGGCCAACCTGGGCCGACCTGGCAGCCTCCCCACCTTCATGCGGCGTGTCCTAATCGACCTCTACTTTGTGCGAACACAATGTTGATATGTGCCCTTGTGGTTCCCTTCCTGAGTGATGAGTGATCGGTCAACGGGCAACATGTCTCTTGGCTGTGTTGGTGTGCAGGTGCGGATCTCGGATAGTGGTCGAAGGTGAGGTGAAGGTCAAGTAGAGACGTACCGTGCCGACGGACTGGGAGCGGTGAAGGGCGGACATGAGGCTTGGACCGACGGACTGGGAGACTTGAGGACCAGCTGTGGTAGCTGGCACGTGGCATCTGCAAGCAAGAGCACATGGGGATGTGTGGTGCATCGGCCGAGTCGGGAGGAAGGTGATGGCGTCGTGACACTTGGCGGGAGGCCGAGAAGGATGGCGAATGCACTGTGCCCGGCGTGGAGGCTGGACATGCTCCAGCATCGGTGCTGGAACTCGGGGTGTGCGAACCACATCCCGTTTACGGTGCGGGTTCGGTAGCAGAGCCTCAAAAAGCTACCCTCGACGGTTTCCGAGTTTGGGCCTCAAAACTCGGGGTGGCCGGTTTCCGAGTTTGGGCCTCAAAACTCGGCATGGACGGTTTCCAGGTTTGGGCCTCAAAACCTGGGCTCGTGGGTTTCTGAGTTTGGGCCACAAAACTCAGCCAGAGGACAGGTTTCCCGGTTTCAGCCTCAAAACTGGGGGAAGGCCCAGGTTTCCCGGTTTCGGCCTCAAAACCGGGGGGAGGTCCGCAAAAAGGACGGTCGACGCATGGCGGCGTGGAGAGGCTGGCGCGGTGGCGAAGCTATCCATGAGGAAGGCGCGGTGGTCGACAGGACGGCACGTGGCGGCATCCTGAGGCTTGCGTTGAGGCGAAGCTAAGGATGAGAAAGGCGCGCATGACCGTCGGATCAACTACCAGCAGAGTTGGACCGGGATACCCCTAGGGTTGGCCGCTTCGCTCTTGTATCTAGGGGTAGAAGGGGATTATTGTTTTAGGCTATAAATAAGAGAGGCACCCCTCCTCTCTCTCTATCCTAGCAGTCATTTGTTCCTGAGCACTCTCTCTCTAGCCCCCGCTTAGGTTCTAATCATACCTCGCTGCTAGCGATCCGCAGAGACGGGAATCATACCTCTGTGTATTTGGATCTTTTGAGGAAACGAGACCGTATTCTCATTGTCTCCTCGTGTGGAGGAATTTTGGCTGGAATTGAATCGATTCGCGTTTTGTGTTTGTGTTCTTCGCGTTTTGGTTTTTCATCTCCCGGAGATTTGCCTCGTTCTCCCTCTCTGTGAGATGATTTTCGATTCCACTTGAATCAATTTGTTCTTGGTCGTGAGCTCCTTCTTTCTACCAAAGGATTTCTCCCCTAAGCTCACGAATCCATAGATCGGGTTAATTTCGCGTTCGTTCTTTGTTTTCTTCCCCCTTTCCGGTGATCCTCAGATTTCTCTTGATAGACTTGGTTTGGTGCGATGATTTCTTAGGATTAGCACCCCAATACATAGAGGAACATCTGGGAGGAGTTTGATCAAAGTCCCTTTCGATTTGGTTGAGATCGAATCGAATTTGGTTTTGAACCCGTGCAGTTTTTCTCCTCTCTGTTCATCCGCGGACAGTCCGCGCCCCCAGCGGTGGACAGTCCGGGACTCGGGACTCAGCAGGTTCAGAACAGCCCAGCGTGACACTGTTCTCTGTCTCGTGAACGGCAAATAGTCCGCGGTACAAACCCGCAGACAGTCGAAGACTCGTCCAGAACTGTTTTAGAGCAGTCTGTTTTGGGCTCGATTGCCGTCGGACAGTCCGGACCTTCAGTCGCGGACAGTCCGGCGTTCACCGGACAGTCCGCGAATCTGCAGCTTGTGCAGTTTTGCTCTGAGGCTTTGGCAGTTGGTTTTGGTGTTTCTCCGGGGGTTCCGCTATACCACTAGGACATCTCCTAGGGTATCCACCTACTTGTAGGTCGTGAACTCTTCGGTCGTTTCGAGTCTTAGCTTTTGGGGTGATTTTCTGGGACAAGGGCCATTCTATTCACGAGTTGAATTTGAGGCTCCCATTCACCCCCTCTGGTCGCCAATCCGGTCCTTCAATTGGTATCAAAGCCGGTTAAGGATCTTCTCTACCTTAATCGGTTTCGGATCCTAAGGGCGACATGGATCGAGGGAACGACAAGGCTCCTTGGTTCGATGGAATGAACTATTCCTATTGGAAGATTCGGATGCGTGCTTATCTCAACAGCATCAGTTCTTCTGTTTGGGAGATATGTGAGAACGCTGAGTACAAGGTCCTTGCGGCTCGTGCGGGTTAGGTCCAGATTGACCAGCATGAGGCCAACTCAAAGGCTCGTAACGCTCTTTTGGCCAGCATCTCCCTTCCTGAGTTCGAGCGTGTCTCTGAGCTTGAGACGGCACGAGAGATCTGGGTGAAGCTTCAGAGCTATCACGAGGGGACCGCTTAGGTCAAGACCAGACTCTTTGAGACGTACAAGCGCGAGTACGAGAACTTTGTTCAGTTGGAGGGAGAGACGATTGACGCTATGTTCGCTCGTTTCCAAACGATCGTGAACAAGATGCGTGCCAATCGGGCGAACCTACCCTATGACGATCATGAGAGGGCTCTCAAGTTGCTATACGCCCTGGATCAAAGGGTATGAGAGGTGAAGGTGTCGACTATCATAAAGTCTCCATCTTATTACACCCTCACCGTGGACGAGCTGTTCAGCAAGCTCAAGTCCACTGAGATCGATCACCTGACTCAGGCCAAGCTGAAGAACCCATCTTCACATTCCATGGCTTTGGTCTCAGGCAAGGGTGGATCGATGTTTCCTACTAACGCTTCACCTCCTCTCTTTGCTTTATCTTCTTTA
The DNA here is from genome assembly GCA_009763385.1 of Coix lacryma-jobi var. lacryma-jobi. Lineage (NCBI taxonomy): Eukaryota > Viridiplantae > Streptophyta > Magnoliopsida > Poales > Poaceae > Coix > Coix lacryma-jobi. The sequence goes on from CM019831.1 coordinate 48,014,702, forward strand.
CTTGTAGTCACAGAGGAGCAGTTGGAGGCGTTGGGAGACGACGAGCTCACCCTCGTCATCACCTAGTTCTCGCGGTTTCATAACAACCGTTTGAATCGCCGGCGTGGTGGCGCACGCGAGGGCTGCTACAAGTGCGGTGATCTAGATCACTTCATGGCGAATTGTCCCAAGAACAACAAGAAATCTTCCGGCAAGACTCGCAACTTCAAGCGCAAGGGCAAGTCGGAGTACAAGACCGAGAAGAAAAAGATCAAGGACACCTTTCACCGGGAGGATGTGGAGAAGGCTTTCGACGCCGGTCGGCATGCTCTCTTCGCCACCAAAAGCGATGAAGAGAAGACCTCCGACAGCGACTCCAGCGACGACGGGTCCGAGCACAAGACGGAAGATTGCTTCAACGGACTCTGCTTCTTCGGCAACTCCTCCAAGTGCTTATGCACCATGGTCCTGGACGAAGAGGACCACAAGTGCCAGGCGAAGGACGCCGATGACGCCAACAACGATGACGACGACGACGACGCTTCTGAGGTATCAAACTCCTCACTTGTCGATCGTCTCACTGATGAGCGTGATGCCTTTGCTGAGTTAGTTTTGGGTCTAGAGAAGAAACTCAAGCTTGTCATCCGTGGCGAAGCAAGTTTTGCGCTAGCTCTACAAAAGTGCAAGCCACCTATCCACAATTCTAGTTAATTATGATCTCTATGTCACACAATGTCTAAGTTGTTATTTTACAACTAAGTGAGCAAATGAGCAAGAATAATTATCATTACACAAGACAAGTAAATTAACTAGCTACTAGAAGATACAATTATAACTTGCAAGAATATAACAAAGGAAAATACAAGTGATAGAAGTGTGTATACCGAGCCGGGCAAGAGATCAATCAATGAATACCAAGAATGACATGGAGACAAGATGACACATTATTTTTCCTCTGAGGTTCACTTGCTTGTCGGCAAGCTACGTCCCCGTTGTAGCGATTCACCCACTTGGAGGTTCACGCGCTAATAGGCATCAGACGCCTAACCCACAACCGGGTGCCGAACAACCAACACAAGACGGGGATCGATAAGCTACTAGCAATCCACTAGAGATGCCTTTCACGATCTCCCACGGGGAAGACTCAAGAACCCCTCACAAATCACCGATTGGGGGCGGATACAATCACCAAATCCCCTCACCAATCACCAAATCACCAACCGTCTAGGTAACGACAATCACCAAGAGTAATAGGAAATCCACAATCACAATCACCACCTAGTGCAACCGAATATGCAACCTCAAATGCACACACTAGGGTTTCCCCCAAATCCTCTCATGAAAGAGCACCAAGCATGGAGAGGGAGAGGAGAGGGAGGAGAGGCTCTTGAAGCTCTCAAAATCAAACACTAGAGCTCAATCTCTCACTTGAATGCAGCACAAATCCTTGGGAGTGAGAGAGATGAGAGATGAGAGATGAGAGAGCTTGTTCTTCCTTTTGGATTTCAAATGAACAAGTGAGGAAGAAGAATGGAGAGAGGAGGGGGCAGCACACCCCTAAAAAACATTCAGCTCACCCTCCCAACAGCTAAATCTGAGTTGAATTGGAATATCTGGGTAGGCTCGAATAAATATCTGAGAAACACCTTACTGTCTACGGGAATGAGTTGAGCTAATATTTACCGGAATATCCGGCTAGGGCCAAATATAAATCCGGCTGCGGGTTCACTATTAGCGCGATTGCTTCTCATTTTTCCCTCCTTTCAAGTGCCATCTCTTCCAAAATAATTAAAACAAATTAGGACTTGAGTTAGCATTTTTAAAAAGATTTTTTTAGGTTAATCTCAACCATCTCACCATGTCACTAAGCGCAATGCATATGCAAATGAGTCTCACACTTAGTGGCACTAGATAACCATTGTAATTAAAGATTCCCCTCTTTATAGTACAATTATCTATCCTAAACCTAATCACGCACTCTATTGCGTCTTGATCGGTAAAACAAAATGACCCTATGTTTATACGTTTGCCTTGAGCCCATTTTGTTTTTCTCTTTCTTTATTTCCATGTTGGAGCACTTGATCACAATCTTTTGGCAATCTCCATCACATGAGTGCCATCTAGCTTCACCACTTGGACTTGAACCAAGTTATCTTATAATCACACTTAAGCATAGAGTTAGTCCAATAGGTTTCATCAATTAGCCAAAACCAAACTAGGGCTTTGACCCTTGGTGATGTGTGATTGATCAACAGGATCACGTGTTGGCGTGAGTGGATGACATGTCTCTTGGCTGTGTTGGTGTGCAAGTGTGGAGCTCGGAGGAAATGGTCAATGGTGAGGTGAAGGTCAAGTAGAGACGTGTTGTGCCAATGGACCGGGAGTGGCGAAGGGTGGACGTGAGGCTTGGACTGACGGACCGGAGGGCCGGAGGACCAGTTTCGGTAGCTGGCACTTGGCGACAACTAACAAGAGTACATGGGATGTGCGACGACATCGGCCAAGTCGAGATGGAATACGATGGCATCGTGACACCTAGTGGAGGCCAAACACAGGCTTGCTTGGGGGCAAAAGTCATCGGTCGAGTCAGGAACGAAGACGAAGGCGATATGCTTGGTGGAGGCTAGACATGTTTCAACATTGGTGTTAGATACCCACACTTCGTCTTTGGCGCGGGTTTTGTAGTGGAGCCTCAGAAAACTACCCCGACGATTTCTAGGTTTGGGCCGCAAAACCTTGGGTGGCCAGTTTCTGAGTTTGGGCCTCAAAACTCAGGGTGGTGGGTGTAACAACCCGGGTTTTTGACCAACCAAAAATACGAGCTTTTTAAAACTTTTTCCTGCAATGCATGAAACATGTAGCCACTAGGTCAAATGTTAGTCAACGTAGTGTTGTTTGCTCATGAAACACGACATACATATAGCTTGCTTGTAGGAGTGTGCTCGAGTTGTCGAGTCAGTTTAGGGTTCGAGTCATGTCAGTGTCAGAGAGCAAATATCCGTAGCAAGTCTCTTTTGAATCCTCTGTCAAAAATCCTCCTTCAACTCTCTCGCAAATTCCTCTGAACTCCACCCGACCTCTCTTGAGTTCCCCTCGAATGTTTATCGAAACCCTTTCAAGACAATGATTTTGATTCCACCCAACTTCTCCTTTAAACTTCCCCGATTTCTTTTGTTCCAACTCCGAACCCTCCAAGTCATAATACTTCTTGTAAAAGGAAAATCCTTTCTTCTAATCCATCAAATCATATTTCGATGCTCCATCCAAATATCTCTAAAATTTCTCCCAAACCCCTTTTTGAATCTCTCTCAATTTTCTTTAGCAGAAATGGGAAAATCTCTTCTTCTCGCTCGTGGGCTCAAACCACCCAGCTAGCCCAACTCCTTCTCTCCCCTCCCCCCTTCCCTCTCCAGGACCAGCCGGTCTCCCAGCCCAACTCGGCCCACCTCTCTTCCCTGTGGCCGGCCTAGCCGAAACCCCCCTCCGGCCCGCGCTTCTCCCTCTCCCCCCACCTCGTGGCCCAACCGGCTCCCCCAGGCCAGCTCACCCTTCCCCCTCACTCCTTCCTCCTGCTGGGCCACACGCCCCTCCCTTGGCCACCTCCCGCCGCACGGCCTGCCAGGCCCAAGAGCCAGGCGCACCCCTGCCCTAGGGCAACCGAGCCCAGGCGCTCGCGCCCCAACTCTCCCAGGAGCCACCGCTGCCGCAGCCTAGAACGCCCGGGCCACCATCCTCACGCCCCGCTCCACTCCGCGATGCCCGCCAAGCATCCCGAAGCTTGCATGGACGCCGAGGATCGCCGTCCGTGCCTCCAAACCCTAGCTGGTGCCACTATAAAGGCCTTGAGAAGCCATCGCCGTCGCCTTTCCCAGAACGCGGCCGCCACTCCTCATCTCCTCTCCCTCCATCAGTCGCTGCAGCTTCTTCTCCTCTCCTCCAAACTGCCGGTGCCTCCTCCTTTTTCACTTGCTCCGTGCAGCTAGCCTGCCGCTTGTCCGAGGCCGCCAGCCGGCCAAATCCATGCCTTACCGCCTCGAGCACGCCATGCTGTGTCAGGCTCCGGCCGTGGTGGCCACGGCCATGGCCGCGTCATGCGCGGCTGCAACCGGCTGTGCATGCACCACAGCGGGCTATAGACGTCGCGTTTGTGGTCAGGCCGCGACGTCGCCCACGCCATGCTCGGTCGGTCGACCGCGAGCTCTCAGCGCCTCCCCGCCATGTGCGCTTCCCCACGCCGCGTCCTCCAGCCGGCCATGGTCGCGCCTGGCGAGCTCACCGTGACGAGCCTGGCCAGACCGACGCCGGCCGCGACGGCGCCTGGACATCCTCGCCTCTACGATCCACGTTGTCGTGCCAGCATAGCCTCACTGCATCGACCACCTTCGTCTAGCCAACGCTGAGCCGCGACCGCCAGCAACTGGATCCCTCCTGGACGTCGGCTGCTCCACCCTGGCCGGCTGTGGACCTGCACAGCCGCGCTCGCCAAAGCCACAGGCTGGTTGCGACCAGGTCCCCCACGGTGCCCACCCTTCACCACATCGCCGAGCCCCACAACGTCGAGCCACCAGAAGCCGCAGTCGGCGCTGCTCTACTAGCAGACGCCTCCTCCATGACAGCCTTGGCCATGTTTGGTCGACCACGAGTCATTGCTGCCGACGCCATGGCCTCCAGGAGGCACCACTGCTCCAGGACCGCAACAGCAGCGACCGAGTCACCAAGACCCCTCGCTGGCTTCGCCCTGCCATCAACCTCACCGAAGTTCATCTCCGCTGATGGTGAGACCCCAAAACCCAAGCTATCGCCTTCCTATCCACACCGTTGTCTACGACTGAGACCGACCTTCGTGCCGCTGTCTGCACTTCCTACAGGAAGGCCACAGCCTGGACACGCCCCTCGTTGAAGACTGGACGCTGATGTCGGACCCCGCCGACACGTCCGAGCCACACCTGCAAACGTCGGTAGTTCGACCAAGGCCGTGCTGCTGATTCATTCGATGGCGCCCTGCTGACCGGCAGTGTGCGCCCTGCTGATCGGTTGACCGCACGCAGCGGTCTGGCCGACGGCTTGCTGCCGTTCAGCCAAGGGTGGGCTTGCTGCCTCGGAGCTGCTCCGCTGAAGACCCGTCCATCATGTCATCGTCAAGGTCAAAAGTTTGAACCCTCGTCGACGCCATCCTCGACGTCAACACAATTTCATTCATTTTCCTTCTTGTTCATATCATGTCACCCTTACACATCTTATGTGTTATACTTGCCTGCGCCGAGCCTTCGTGCCGGTCTATTCAAATGCTATGGATATGGGCTACTCTATGTTGAGGTTGTCATGTTGATGTGTCGGTCGTCGTGTTCATGTTGTTGGCGGTTGACCGTGCATTCTAGCCGGTCTTGTTGTTTGTCTGTGGACCGTGCCATCGAGCCGGTCGAGGGTTTGTAACTCGCTCGAACGCTACGGTCGTGGGTTTGTCCCGCCGTGACCGTGACATCGAGCGTAACTCGTCCCTCGTAGTCGTCGTTGTTTGTTTGGTTGGCCTCGTAGTGCTACAAGCTTTAGCTCCTGACCCTAGCCCTAAGACTGGCCACTATGGGTTCAATATCGGTTCCGATATCGATGCCATGTTAGCCACACATGATAGCCCTCTGTGACCTAGTCTAGTGGGAGGAGGATTGGATATCAACGACTGTGGAACGACGAGTGCCAACCAGTGTAGGGTGAAGCTCATGGTCGCGAGTTGCCTCGCCATGACCAACAGGCTTCACCTATTTTGTTGTGCTTCTGTCCTAGCCACCTCGTATGCTTGCACCGCTTCGACCATAGCATTCCTTTGACTCTCGCGGTGACAACCGCACTGCTACGAGTCGTGGGAATAGCCTTGTGCTGGTTTAGTTGCACGAAGGTCGTGTTGCCCTATGAATTGGCATAGGTTGAGTGTCTCTAATTCTTTGGCTACCGCCTTTGCCATGGCGTGTCGCTCAAGTGAATGTGGAGATCGCTCTTCTCTTCTCCCTATTAGTTTTGATCTCCACTGATCAGTAAGGTGTGGATCGAGCCCTTTTGTTTCTCGCTCCAATCCCTATCGATTGCAATGACTGTCGATCGAAGCCCCGTGGAGCCAAGTTCCCCGCTTTTAGTCTGTATCTTTTGCGGGTTAGTCATGTTTGTGTGTTAGTATTGCTATCTTGATCACATTCCTGTGATTCCCGTCTATTGCTATGACATGTGGATCAAGGAAAGGTGGATCCTCATTTTACTCCCTCTTTTGCTTGTTCGCACTTGAGCCCTTGTATGCTTGTACCTATTCTAGACCGAAGCGCTCCTAGATCCTCATGGTGACAACCGCACCGCTGTAGATCTTAGGAATGTCTAGTGCCATTTAGTGCACACGGGTCGAGGTACCCTACGAGTGGTTTAGGTGCTTGTGTTCTTGGTGTGTGATCCCTTTGATGCTCGTCTTTGCCATGGCGCATGCATAGAAGGAAGTGAGACTACCTTTGCTTCTCTTTTCCCTTCTTGTTCTATTCCCTCTTCTTGGTTCTCGTCGATTACAATGGCGTATGGATCGAGCAAGAGATCGAAACTATTTTCCTTTTCCCATGTTGGCCCGATCTATTCGATCTCGTCCTTAGCCATGCTGGTTGGATCAAAGATTGGACCCTTGTTCCAGTCGATAAAGCTAAGGTGCATGTCATGATCTCGGTTCCTTGCGAGTCGACTCGATCGATCGTAGGAAAGCATTTACACCGAGAACATGACATAGACATGCTTAGCCGAGTTGCTCCTTTGCCTCTTTTGAGCCCAAGGAAAACGAACTCGCTTCGTGAGGGCTAGTATCGTTTTTGTGTGATGTTTGCTTAAGTCAGTATCGGGTCTCAACCATTTTACTCGAGCCGTACAGGTCGACTTGGTCGGCCCGGGAAGTACGAGCTAGGTTATGACTCAAGCTTGTGCTTAGCAAGCATCCGCTCCTGCGTCCTCTCAAGCCCGAGGATTGGATGTCCTTCGCAAGGGCTGAGTCCTTTCTCTGTTTAGTGTCCTTAGCGTCTTCGAGTCTAGTTGTCATGTCAGTGTTCAGATTGCTCCTTTGTCTTGTGTGTCGGTCTCGCAAGGTAGTTGTGTCAGGAGCAGCGATGGTCAGACCAGAACCCACTGGAGGAGACCGAGGACGACACCAGGACCCAAGGAGAACAGCTATGAGAACAATAGAGATCTTGGACTAACAACGTAACAGGTGCCACAACCCATCCAACCTCGTAGAATCCTATTAGACATGCAATAATGTAGCTGCTAGCGCTTTACTTTTTGCAAATGAACTGTGATAGGTTGCATGTTAGATTGCTCGTGAAGCCTATACCTTGACGCAACCCTTTCCCTTGCACACCCGTTGTTAGGCTAGACACCGCTTGCTTTACATACTTGCTACTCGCTTCTACTATGCATTATATCTATGATGTGATGCTTGATGGATGTTGCTTGTGGGTGGCAAAGGCATGTGGTGCCGTGATAACTGGATGATGACTTGGGGAGATCTTGGCGTGCGTCTTGGGTGCGTGTGGTGAGGGTTGAGTCGACTAGGCAGGATCTACGACGAGTACGATGACGAGTCTTGCCGAGGGGATGTGACCTGGGCATCCCCTGGGGAGTACCTGTGGCGGGTACATTGTGATCTTGAGAATAGATCCTAGGGAGGAGTGTCTTCGTGGGACGAATCCCCAGGATAGAGGTGTTGTGTTAGCACGGGGGCGATGGAAGCCCCGAGGAGGAGATATCATGTCCAGTCCTTAGGGCCCGATTGCGCTGGGGTGATCAGACCATAGTACCTCCGTGCACACCACTTGTTCTTGTATGGGTGGGGACCGTTCCTATCCCCTGGGCGGAACGATGCCATTACTGCTAGGCTGAAAGGTGATAAGTGTAGGGAGGTAAGGGCTGGATACCCACACCCTCCTAAGACAACGTGGTGTTTATTTGGTGTGCCAGGATCCACGTCTCATAGTCTCAGCATGCCTGTGGATTCTGGGGTGCCCCAGGGCTGAGTGGTAGGGTGTCATCGTTGTGGATTAGGGGGAAGTTCAGAATCAGCTTAGACGAGCCGGATCGTCGATGATAGCTAACCTGTGGTTCCAGGCGTACAAGCTCTGCAGAGTTGATCGATCTATACGTATAGCCATGTCCACGGTCATGGACAACACTATGGTGCTCAGTTTCCCTCGGAGTTAGTGAGAGGTGTCCTTTCTTCTTCTCCCCTTGGGTTGATAGGTCCGGTGCTGGCCGTTGAGGCAAGGTACGAGAGGGAGTCGTCCTTGCCGCCTAGAGAGTGCGAGTGTGGTGAGATGTGTGGATGTGTGTGGATGGGATGGCCATATGGCCGGGTATATGGAATAAAACTTGATGATAATATTTATAAAATATTGATTACCTGCATAGGAAAACTACAACCATAAATAGATTCCTTTTGCTCTACCCTCGCATTCCACATACCACATAGCAAATGCAAGCATCGGATTGGAAAGTGTGGCCAGTACAAACCGTACTAAAAATTATGGCCAGGTGGATGACTTCTACCGCGATAGTAGTGGAAGCTGGATGGATCGGGAAGTCTCGTTCCTATACGCAAGTTTGGAGGAGAAGACGAAGACGGAGTCTTCGCCCGCTCCTACAACAACTTTGATGATGCCCGTGAAGGAGGAGCCTTCACTCGCCGACGCTCTACGCCGACTCCAGCGTCGATAGATGTGGGTTACCGATATAGTTTGTACTAGGTGGTGTCTCCATGTGATGTAATGACTTGTAAATCTAAATCTGTACTATCGCGTTGTATGAACTATGGTAACGACTGAATAATGATAATGTGATGGTTTGAGACTTTCTGGACTATCACATTATGATGTATCTGCAGATTTCCCTTTGAGGAAATCATGGGTCGTTTCAGTTGGTATCAAAGCCATACTTGCTTGTAGGACGAGACTTTAGGACCAAACACTAGAATAGAAGCCAAAATTCCTGCTTGTTAGTAGAACCATAAGTTCTAACACTTGATTCCCCCTCCGCCTTGAGTTCAAATGCTAATTAGCCTACCCCTTTTGGAAAGTTGACCTATAGAACACTCCCCCTCTTATACTGCTTACGCTAGAACAGTAGATGTGTGAGGCTTGAAGGTTTTGGAGTCACCTTAAGTCAACACTATGCATATAGGAGTTGTAATGCTACCTGATTGTCTGGTTCTTGTCGTTATGCTTGTGTTGCTTTTATGCTTCTTGACTGTCTGAGTGTAAGTTATAGAAGATGTTTTTATGTGAGACTCCAGGTGTCGATTAACCTTTACAGGCTAAACCAGAGCCACCCTATGACTAAGTGAGAGACCCCAACTAACCGAGTGGGAAAGATAAGGCTGATGCATCACGTCTTTTGAGACCATTTCAAAATTGATTTCGGCTTTCCAACCAAAGAAATTTCCGAAACTTCCCTCCCTTCTTTTGGTTGAAAAATGCCTCTTCTTTCACAAGAAATTCTATTTCAAAGGAAAACAATTTCAAAAGTTTTCAAAAAGGTTTTCCCTTTTCAAAAGATAACAGATTTAGCTCCCTCCTCAAGCTTTTTCCATTCAAAAGCTATTTACAATGCAGTATGAAAACCGTTTTTTAAGGTGTTTGAAAACTCATTTTCAGGAAACCAAGTTTTGCTTTCACCAAGTAAAATGTTTTCAAACCAACGGTCCTTGGCTCGATTTTGTTTCGAACACATTTTATATCAAAACAAGAGCCAAGTTCCACTTTCCAAAATTAACTTTGCTTTCAAAAAATGCTTTGCAACTATTTTATCAAACAAAACCTTTGTGAAAAGGATGTCTTTGCAACTGTTTTAAAAAGCATTTGCCAAAACCCAAAAAGAGTTTTCCAAAATTTATTTCAAAAGTTGTCTTGAAAATGGTTTCTGAAAACAAAGTTGATTGCGAAATCCTTGCTTTCCAAAAGGCACACTTTAAAACCGGTTTGAAAACTAGTTTTCTATGTTTCTCTTTACATCAGATTTTGGACTGAGAAGTTTGATATTTTGTAAACATAAACGACCGATTTATTAAGGAAAAAGATCGGCCTGGAAAAATAAAAAGGGTCGTATGAGTCGAAGGTGACCCGGAAGCTTCAGGTGGACCAACACGGTGGGCTTCGAAGACGTGTCAGACTCGACCAAAGAGTTCAAGTTCGGGTCGTCTTTTATTTTTACCTTTTTTGTAATCTACTCGTGTTAGGACAGGAGTCAAACGGGTTATAAATAGCTAGAAACCCGGATTTTGTAACGAGAGCCCCAATCAATCAAACACAACCGGCCCTCGGCCAAAACCCTAGGAGTAGGAGTAACGTAGATCTCGGCAAGACCTTCAATCAGGCAGGGCTGCATCGGCATCGACCGACCTCCGGTTTGCTTGTAAGTTTCACCAATGGCTTGTGTCATCGTGTAATAAGGCTGCATTGGCATCGACAAAACTCTTGTTAAGCTATGGCATGGCTAGTTATCGGTCTAAGCTCATCTTTTGTAAGACTGTCTTGACTCTGATCAATCTTTTACTTTAGTCGATCTTGACTAGTTATTGACTCTATTAGTTTGGCAAGCTAATAGATTCATTAAGTTATCGATGTTGTTTCATGTTTTAATTTGTTTATTTTATGTTCTAAACAACATCTTGCCCAATCAAGATTGACAAAATAGCTTGCGCTTAAAGGATGTTTAGTATCGGCTGTTCTGAGATTTACATGCTCATAACAGAGGGAATAGCCGATACAAGCTTCCCATCGGCTATTTCGTCAATCCTGGTTGTTACATGTTGTGCATTCGAGATATTCGATAAAATAGTGATCTGATTTAAGAGTAGATGGATCTGATCTAGCATGTCTATTATGACTGTATTTTTGAACCCCACTGATATATATGATAGATTGAGTCTGTTTGTCGTAGATTAAATCATGTTTTTTGTCGGATAGTTCTTGTTCGTGCTTCATGGACCCTGTATCGGTTGAAATAACCGATCTAGTTATGCTCTCTTCATAATATGTTCTTTTAAGTGGTTTAGAATCAATGGATCTACTTTATGCACGACACGTGATCTAGCTTGACCATCATCAAGGCTGCCTGGAGACACCCCACTGTTGATGTTTAAGTTATTTTATCGATCTATTTGTTATTATGGCTGCATGGAGACGCCCCACTATTAACGAATAGAACTGCTCGTGCATTTAGTCGATATGTTGGTTTCATGCCATTTGAACGTACATATAGATCTTTATCTATCAATGTCCTTTAAGCTTATCGGCTGTCTGTTTATTATAAATATTCATCTCATACATGTTATAGCCGTTATGCTTCGTATCTTTTTTCATCATTTTACATACAATCTCATGGGAGTTGACTTTGTAGTCAATATCCTAAAGACAAATGGCTATATCAGAGCCGCATAATTTGGAACTGTCTGGCACCAAACCAGCTGGTTCCATGATTTGACGATCTTTTTCTTCTCCTTGTCAATTACAGGTCAAATTGACTGGCACGCCCGAAGTCGATTCTACTGAGAATCAGCACCACCGCTTGCTGAAGATCCAGGAGGTCAGGACTCACTCCGTACCCCTCTGAGGACCGTGTTCCGAGTGTGTTGACGCTTCCGACCAAGATTTTGAGTCAACACATTCTTTTGGCACGCCCAGTGGGACACAATCGTCTGAATCATGACATTTGACAATGATGAAGTGCTGCACGTGAAGGTGGAGGACCTCCCAGAGGAAACTCAGTGCTTGATAGGAGAAGCTATTGATCAATACCGACACTTATGCTTACTGAGTTTCAGCAAGACTAGGGATAAGAAAGTCGTTCAAAAAACCCATCTTCCAAGAGTGGTCTTTGATGGTCATGCCGATCCAATGGTCCAAGTCCATCACAATGCTATGCAAGAAGTGATCAGCAAGGCGATGGCGTCCACTTTGATGAACCACAATGAGGCTTTTCTCAACAGCCTCACAAATGCCATGAAGGAGGTTTTCAACATAAGTGGTGATAGAAGAGGTCCAACATATAATATTGGGAACAATCAAGGAGCTGGAACTTCTAATGGACCTCAGACCAACGGTCCAAATGGCAATGGGAACCAGATGATGATTAGCCCTGGGGGCATGACACCGCAGCCAGTGCAACAACCAATTATGAGTAATAACATGTACTCATCGGCTACAAAAATAGCTCCTCAAGCAAGGCGCATCATAAGAGATTTCAATACACTGCCATATCAAGGGAACGTAGCATCTGGTGATATCCCTCAGGGGTATCATTATGTCTCTGACTTCTATACTTTGGATGCTCAAGAAAACCCAGGGTATAATGGCAACACCTTTGGGGGGCAAAACATCGGCTATCAGAAGCCGGTGAATCAGATGGACCAGTTGATGAATCGGGTAACTGACCTGGTTCAAAAGCAATTCGGCTTGACACCAAAATCTACAATAACCGGTTACAAAAAGCCGTATCCAGAATGGTTTGATCAGGTTGTTCTTCCTCCATGATATAGAATTCCTGATTTTACCAAGTTTACATGAACTGGTTCAGGGTCAACCATGGAGCATATGACCCAGTTCTTAGTCCAGATTGGAGAGATCGGTGATGAACAAGCACTCAAAGTCAGAATGTTTCCTCTCTCTCTATCTGTCTCGGCTTTCTCGTGGTTTTCATCTCTGCCACCCAATTCCATTCAAAGCTGGGATGACTTAGAAGATAAGTTCCATAAAATTTTGGCTTCGGAGTATTGGAAAAAGGCCTAGTGGACCTAATCGATACAAGGCAAACGAATAATGAGTCTGGATGCCAGTATCTCCAAAGATTCAGAGAGATGAAAAATCAATGCTATTCCTTGATATTGCCAGATTCAGAGGTGGTTAGAATTGCAATACAAGGACTAATACCTACTACCAGAGAAAGAATCGGCGCACTACTACAAAAAAGAACTTGCGCAGCGTTGCCTAAATGGGCTCCGTGGCGGGCACAGTTTTTGCCCGCCACGGTTATTCGGTGGCCGGCCTACAGCGGCCGGCCGCTGAAGCGCCCGCTGCGGTTAATCATTAACCAAAGCGGGCAACGTAAGGTGCCCGTTGTGGTTAATCTTCTTTAACCACAGCGGGCTTCCTTATATGCCCGCTTCGGTTAATGATTAATCGCAGCGGGCTACATAACGTGCCCGCTGCAGTTAAATAAGATTAACCGCAGCGGGCTCCTTAAGTTGCCCGCTTCGGTTATTCCTCGCTATTTAAGCAGCCACCGCCAACAGAAAGGAACCCGATCATCTTCTTCCTCTAGACCAAAAACGGGGGAAGAAGTTTTGCCGAATTTTTGTCCCAAATAACTTGTTTTTGAGGTTTATTGATTTGATTTGGAGGAGAAGTACTCCACAAGAGTTACCTAGATGATCTCCACCCTCTTTCCCCTCTCCTTTTCTCTCTTTTTAGCCTCCCTTTTAGATCTAGTTTCATGTAGGAGAGAGAAAACTGGTATTTGTTTCTCTAAGTTCATCATGGATGCATTAATTTTATTTGCCGTCGTTATTAATTCTGTCCCTAGATTTAACATAAATATAATAAATTATTATTTTTTTCTAATTCATCTTTGTTTTGTGATTCATGATGTGTGTAATTAATTAAGGATCGCAGGTACGATGGACCGGTCGGAATGGATGTATAAGATCAATAGAGTACTTGATGTGCGGTATATCGTTGAAGTGAGAAAGTTTATTGCCGCTGCGAAAGCTGACCGTGAGAGATCGAACCAGACGACAATCATATGTCCATGTCATCGTTGCAAGAATCTGACTGCCTTCAAAGACGAAGGCACAGTGCAATCTCATTTGATTCGTTTTGGTTTCATGGATGATTACACGGTGTGGACTCATCACGGCGAGAGATTCGATCCGAGTGTCAGGGCGGCATCTGGAGTAAGCTCAGCGTCGACGATGATGGTGAACCAAGATCCTAGAGCGCACGTCTCATCAGCAACAGTAGCGCCTGCCTTTAGTGACAGTAGTCGTGACCACATCGCTGTGGAGGCAGATGTAATCCAGGATATGACAGATGATGGTGGTGGAGATGTTGAGAACGCTACGGTGCAGGACCCTGCGGATGTGCAGCTGTTTCAAGATTTACTCAACCACATCGACGAAGACGACGTCGTGTATGGCTCCCCGAAGTGGCTGGAAAATTTCAGAGAGATGAAGCTAGCGTCACTTGATCCTTTATATAAGGACGGCGAGGAATGTCCGAAGGATTGCACGGTGGTCCGTTTCAACCTCCACATGTTGATGATGAAGGCTCGACATGGGTGGTTAGATAGTAGCTTTGATGAGCTGTTAGGTTACCTTGCTAAAACATTCCTGACGAGTAACAAGATTCTAGCAAATACGTATCGGGCGAAGAAGCTTATCCAGCCAGTGGCGATGAAGCTTAGAAAGTTTGATGCCTGCCCTAACCACTGCATCCTCTATCGGGGCACAAAGTATGAGAATTTGACGAGCTGTTCGCATTGTGGCGCGAGTCGCTATAAGAGAAATGCTGGCTGTTGCGTGGATGCAGACGACGATGAGGCCTTGCGAGGTGGTCAGAGGAAGAAGAAGAAGGGTGTCAAGAAGAGCAGTGTTGCAGCCAATCGCATCTCGGCTCATCAGCAGTACGAGGAAGAAGAGGGTTACACGTTGAGGAGAAGTCCGGCACTGTCGGTGTGGTACATGCCAGTGATCGACCGCCTCTGTGCGCTATTTGGGAACCCAGAGTTCGTGAAGCTCATGTCCTGGCATGCATCAGCTGACCGCTTGAAGGACGATGGCATGCTGCGGCACCCCTCCGATGGCCAGCAGTGGAAAGATTTCGACAAGGCCTACCCGCAATTTGGCAAAGATCCCAGGAACGTTCGGTTCGCGCTGAGCACCGATGGGATGAATCCGTTCGGTGAGCTGAGCAGCTCCCACAGCACCTGACCGGTCGTACTGACCATCTACAACCTACCTCCCCATCTGTGTCAGAGGCGGAGGTATCTTCTGTTGACCATGCTTATCTCGGGACCGAAGCAGCCCGCCAACGATATCGATGTTTTCCTCGAGCCGGTAATGGAGGAAATGAAGGAGCTATTTGATGTTGGGGTCGAGATGGTGGATGCATCCCTCAAGGAGAAGTTCACCCTAAAAGCCATCATCTTTGTCACCATCACCGACTACCCCGGCCTCTTGTCACTGTCGGGGCATATCAAAGGGAAGACCGGCTGCGTAATGTGCATTGACGAGACATGCTACACTTACCTCAAGGGATCGAACAAGATGGTCTACATGAGGCACAGGCGGTTCTTTCCCAAAAGGCACAGATATAGAAGAAGTGTCATGAATCAATTATTTGATGATCAGGGTGAGCCACAGGGTGAACCATCGGCGCAGACTAGTTGGGGGCCAAAGGTGTATGAGATGGTGAAGGATATTGATCAGATCGAGTTTGGGAAGAAGAAGAAGCCACCAGAGGAGGGGAAAAAACAAACGAGGAAGCGAAAGCGAGACACGATGGAGGAAGCGTCACAGGTCCCCTCTGTTCCTTTCAAGAAGAGGTCAATTTTCTTCAAGTACCTGTCATATTGGAAGACACTGAAAACACCCCATGCCATCGACTGTATGCATCTCGAGAAGAACGTCTTTGATAGCACGATCGGTGTCCTGCTGGACATCCCGGGAAAGACGAAGGATGGTCTAAAGTCATGGACGGATCTTCTCAACCAGGGCATCAGGCAGGACCTTCACCCTGGGTCACCTCATATTGGTAAAGTCGATCTTCCAGGTGTGGCCTACAACCTAAGGCATGGCAAGAAGACTGCTATGCTCAACCTTCTCAGGGGTATCAAGGTGCCGACCGGTTTCTCTTCCAACATTAAAAGCCTCGTCTCCTCGAAAGACCTCACATTGACTGGCTACAACGCACATGACTGCTACATCATGCTGACGGTGTTCCTTCCAATTGTGATAAGGGTTATCGGTCCAGAGTACGTGAAGATGGTGGTCACTCAGATATCATACTTCTTTAACCGCATCACGCAGAAGGTCATCGGTAAGGCTGACCTCCCTGCCCTTAAGGACTTCATCGCGGAGACCCTTTGCCAGCTTGAGATGTGCTTTCCTCCATCATATTTTGATATTATGGTACACCTAATGATGCACATGGTGGATCAGATCGAGCAACTAGGCCCCGTGTACCTACACGAGATGTGGACGTATGAGCGGTTCATGTCCACCCTCAACAGATATGTTCATAACCGTGCTCACCCGGAGGGCTCTATGATCGAGGCGTACACAACCGAAGAGGCAGTGAACTGGTGTATGAGGTACATAAAAGATGGGAGGGCGATTGGGTTGCCTGTCCATCAGCACGAGGGCAGAACCGCGGGCATGGGGTGCACGGGCCGAAAAGTTTGCACGGATATACCATACAAGGAGATTGAACAAGCTCATTACAACATCCTTCATCAGTTGATGAGCATGGAGAAATATGTTGAGAGGCACATAGAAGAGATCCGCGCCGCTAATGACGGACAACGCACAGAGGCATGGGTCCCGAATGAGCACAGGAACAGTTTCATAGATTGGCTCAAAGAGCAACCCGTACCCCTAGAAAGATGCCCTGATGATGAAGATACGGAGACCATGCAGAAGCTTCTGCAAGGCCCGTCAAGCCAAATCACGACGTGGCAAGGGTACGATGTGAAGGGGTATAGGTTCCACACGAAAGAGAAGGACAAGAAGAGCGCGACACAGAACTGCGGTGTTCGATATGAGGGCGTCGACGAGGCCACAAACACAAGGACGCAATACTATGGCCAGATCGAAGAAATATGGGAACTTGACTATGACAAGGACGTATGCATAACCGTCTTTCGGTGCCACTGGGTAAACCCCAAAGCGGTTCCGGTCGACAGTTTCGGGCTAACCACCGTGAACCTCAAAAGTATCGGGTACAAAGATGACCAATGGGTACTCGCAACCAATGTCGCGCAAGTGGCCTACTATATCTATCCGGAGGACCCAAAGAGGCATGTGGTCGTATCTGGAAAGCAGCGGATTGTTGGAGCTGATGGGGTCCAAAGCCCAGAACAATACAACAACTATGCAGAGCTCCAACTTTTTACCGATTTTGCAAAGAAGATCAAGGCCGTCGAGGACCGTTGCAACAAGAGCGGTATGAAGCCCTGGGCCCGTCCTGATGGTGAGAAGCGGTCCGTGAAAGCACCAACACCAAAATAAGATGTATATATATATGCCACACATCATGCTGTAATAATATGAAAAAGTGAACTTATGAAAAGTTATTAATAAAAGTTTTTATTAATAAGTTTTTATTTTTAATAATAAGTTAATGTACCCATGCTGTAATAATATGAAAAAGTGAACTTATGAAAAGTTATTAATAAAAGTTTTTATTAATAAGTTTTTTGAATAACCGCAGCGGGCATCGTAAGTGCCCGCTGCGGTAGTACCTATTAACCGCAGCGGGCATCTTAAGTGCCCGCTGCAGTTAATAATTAACCGAAGCGGGCTCTTAAGATGCCCGCTGCGGTTAATATTTACTGCAGCGGGCACTTACGATGCCCGCTTCGGTAAATTGAACCCTATATAAGGTCAACCTAACGGCCAAAGTGGCCGAGTCCTTCACTTGGTTTGCTCTGACCCCGAAGGGCTGCCCAAATTCTCCTGGCCCACCGCCGTCGCCATTGTTGGGCTCCGCCGTCGCCATTGCCGTCCGTCCTCCTCTCCTCTGCGCCCGTCCTCCTCCGCTCTACGCCCGTCCTCCTCCGGACTACGCCGCCGGAGCCCTCCTCCACTCTCGCCCATCCTCCTATGCGCCCGTGCCCTAGCCGGAGCCCTTCCCCACTGTCGCCGCGGCCACTGACCACGAGACCGCTTCCCCGTCGTTGCCTCTGACCGCGAGGCCGAGGCCCTTCCCCGCCGCCGTCGTAGCCTCGGACCGCGAGGCGGAGGCCCTTCCCCACCGCCGGCGCAGCCTCCGACCGCGAGGACGAGGCTCTTCCCCACCGTGGTCATCTACATCGTCACAGGTAAGTCCACCTCCATCTACATCTCCTTCCCCGCCGGGTTTGATCTGCTAGGGTTCATTTGAGGCATGATCCAGTATGTTGCTTATCAATCCCCACACAGTCTCTCACTGATATATTCTCTGATATGCAGTTACATTTGATTCAAAGATAAATAGATTTTCTTCATGCTTATATATGGATCAAACCCTGCTATCATTAGTGCATAAGTCATCAAAGATGAGGTTAACAAATGTTGAGAATTGAAAGAGATGATACTGTTGTTCTGTCTTTGCATTGGGTCTGGGCATATATGAACTAGAGGACATATTTCTCTTACATGAAGTTACTTGGCGCAAACCATGTTTCAGTTATGTTTCAGTCCATGTTTCAGTTATGTATCAGTCCATGTTTCAGTCCATGTTTCTGTTATGTTTCAGTCCATGTTTGAGTCCATGTTTCAGTTATGTTTCAGTCCATGTTTCAGTTATGTTTCAGTCCATGTTTCAGTTATGTCAAGCTATATGTTTCAGTTACTGATCAGTTATGTTTCTGAAACCATGTTTCAATCCAGTGTTTTAGTTATGTCAAGCTAATTTGAGGACATTTTTGTTTCTGCTCTCCCTAACTCCTCTCTCCCTGTACTACTACTCTCTGCTATGTTTCAGTTATGCTTTGGGCTCAAACATAACTGAAACATGGAATGAAACATAACTGAAACATGGACTGAAAGATAACTGTTTCAGTCCATAAAGATCTTTGCCTGATCTCTCCCTGTACTACTACTCTCTGCTACTCTCTGATCTTTGCGTACTACTCTCTCCCCTACTCCAGTGTTCTATTTCCTGCCTATGATGCAATTTGATGCTTTTTTACACTATGCATTTGCCACTACCTATGATGCCCTGTTATGCTTTTCTATTTCCTGCCTATGATGCAATTTGATACTTTTTTACACTATGCATTTGCCACAACTTATGATGCATTGTACTAAGTTTTTTGCACTAAGTTTTTCTAATGCCATCTACTGTCTACACCTCTATCTACTACTGCTACTTACTACTTACTAGTCTCTGTACTAGTCCCTGTACTACTCTCTACCTAGTCCCTGTACTACTGTACTACTCTCTACCTAGTCTCTGTACTAGTCCTCTCTATACTACTATACTACTCTCTCCCTACTACTCCTCTCTATACTACTCTCCCTACTACTCCTCTCTATACTCCTCTCTCTACTACTCCTCTCTATACTACTCTCTGTCCCTGTACTCCTCCTCCTTCTACTGCTGTACTACTCTCCCTACTCCTCTCTCAGCTCCCTGTACTACTCTATACTACTCTCCATACTCCTCTCCCTGTACTATGGCATTTGCATTGATGATTTTTTTCAAACTTGTAAGCTGAGGTAGTGGCAAATGCGATGATGTGACCCCTTCGATCTATGCTAAGGCAGCGGCGATGATGATCAATTGCCCCACTACTTTCTATGCGGAGTCAGCTGCTAGACTAGGATGGCTTGTATTTTACAAGTAACCAGTTTAGCAGTGACGTGTTGACCTAGGGGCAAATCTGAGCCAAAAACTTATACGTGTCATTTTTTACCAACCAAGCTTTGAACCGATCATATTATATACGCGTCTCTGTATATGTAGAACTGAAATGGCAGAAGACAAAACAAACGAATGGAGGGACCCTACCCCTAGCTCCTCGTCAACCAGCTTAATGAGTGGGGCGTCCGTGACTCCACCGCCGAAGAAGCAGCGTACAGAGGTGGACAACGATCCGACGTACGAACCGGGGGCGGATGAAGCACATAGTCACGACCTCGAGGTTTACGCAACACGCTGGCTTTCTAACATGTACAATGATGCATTGTCCGTCATTAGCGAAAAACTAAAGGCAAGAGACTCTTGTCAACAGCTGCCGATTGTGCCTCGTCAGCTCGAGTTCAGGGACGAAGACGTGGTCAGGGAGGAAGAAGCCCCCGCTCCCTCTACGGCAACCTCTTCGTCCAAATCTAAGGGCCAGAAGAGGGTGAGGGGACAACACGGGAGGCACAAGTTGGACAAATAAAATGAGGTGCATGTCATTGATGCGGTGGGGCCAGAGGGAAACCCAATAGCTCTAGATATAGTCATTGGCAAGTTCAGCAATCAAGTGGCGTGTATAGCCAAGGAGAAGGTGGCGATCACTTGGCCCAACTGGCACAACGTCCCTGCTGACATAAAAAACAATGTATGGGGTGAGGTGACAAGGAGATTCAGATATCCGCCCTCAGCTGACATGGAGAAGTGCCAGGAGTGGGCTTTGCACGTGGCGTCGACTGCGCTTCACAACTTCACGTCCATGCTGACTAGAAATTACCTGAAGAAGGGGAAGTCGCCACTGCTGAAGTACAATATGGTCAAGGCACACATGTGGGACGCTTTCTGCGAAATGAGAAAGACGCAAGAAGCAGAGGAAAAGAGCGCTAAGTTCAGTGAGATCGCAAAGAGGAACAAGAATCCTCACCACTTGGGCATGACTGGCTTTGCCGGTCAGAGGACCAAGTGGCAGCAAGAAGAACAAGCAAGATAGGCTGCCGGGGTTCTAGATCCGTATGAGGGCATCGACCCAAGGGCAAAGGACTACATGAGGGCCCGCATTCCAAAGAGGCTGAAGCCCGGGGCGACCAAGTTTAACGAGCCCCACCTCGAGGACGTCGAGAAGACTTTGATGGAGAAAGCAAAGCTTAAGGACAACATCGTGGTCCGCCGGGGCCACGACTTGCTCACCGAGGTCCTAGGAACCCCCGAGCACTGCGGCCGCGTTCGTGTTGTCGGGTCCAAGATGAGCTGGAAGTTAGTTGAGTCATGGCAATCCGACGCGGCCACATACAAGTCCAGGCAGAGGTATAAAGATGAGCTATATAAGAAGGGCTTCAATGAAGGCGTGGCTGAAATGATCAAAAGCTCAATAAAGGAAGCCTTCACGAGCAACGACCCAGAGATGGTCGCGATGAGGTCGAAGATGTTTGATCACCATGGCCTGCCCAATCCTCAAGCAAAGGAAAAGAAAGCCTTACTGCCGATGAACGAGGATCGCCCAAGGGTCTCGAACGAGGACTTCAAGGAAAACCAGCATGTCCAACTCCTCATCCCGTTCGGAAGGTCCAAGAAGATGGTGGTGGCCAAGGGATGCATTCTTGCACCCCACGATATTCACGAATTCAACAAAGACAACATCCCTGAAGACTATGTGGTCGTGAGCCCGTTATGGCACGTTCTTGACCAGGAACATTTTGAATTGGACCATCCCAACCTACAAACGGCCAAACACCTAGGGCAGGCACTTGGATTGGAAGTCCTATGGAACCGCAAGGACATCGAGATCATTGCTCGGACGCCAACTCCAACGCCGACACCAGCATCACAACCATCAGCCGCTGGATCTTGTCCTCTGGAAGATCCAGATCACGACAGCGATGATGACGAAGAAAAGGGCGGGGACAAGGGCAAGGGAAAGGACAAAGGAGAAGGCGGTAGCGAAGGCGGGGACAAGGAAAAGGTAGAAGGTGATGGCGGGGAAAAGGAAAAGGGCACTGACATGGGAACTGTGTCTCCCCCGCCTCCAAATAGTCCGCCGATCGGCCCGCTCAATGAGCAAGAAGCTCAGAGGCCGGTAAGGGCGACAACACGACAAGCCAGCCAAGCACGAACGAGCAACAGGGAGGCACAACGGGGGAGGCAACAGGGACGAAGACACCTCCCCCGTCAACCACAAGCCAATGTCCTCCCCCGCCCAACAAGAATCCAAGAATGTCCACCGACAAGCTCCCGTACACGCTCACGTTCGAAAGGTATGGTAACATTGAGCATAATACCACGTCCATAGTATATATGCTACTAACATCCCTATCCATCATTTGCCAGGCCTGAAACTACCCGTCAACTATTTGATGAGGCCGAAGACTGCCCTGGCCACTATGTGTGCGGGAAGTTCATGATTCCCAAGGCCCAGCTCATCGACGAGGAAAAGTGGGATACAAGGAGGTTCCATCTATGGTACATGGAAGCTGCAAAAGCCGGGATGTCAAGTTTTAACGTCAAGATTCCCACGGAGTACTTCCACTTGCCCGCTGGTAACGAAATGCACCTACCCGTTGACTTTAGCGACATGTACAACCTGATGCGGGAAGAAGACCTGGACATCATTCAAATCACCCTATTCACACTGTAAGCGATGAATGCAACTTCCATAGGTCACTACATTCGTATTTTCCATAGTTCTATACTTATTATGTCATGATGACTTGTCCGTGCAGCATGACGGTCACTGTAAGTAATAAAAATACACGTCCTGTACTCTACCTCTCTCCTGCACATATTGCTGAAAGAGTCATCAAGGGTGTGTTTGGTTGGCTGCACCACCCCTCAGCCAGGCTCCACAGATGCGAGAACAGGCGTTTGTTTGTTTTGCGTATCTGTTTGGCCAGGCTCTGCTCGTGCAAGATTCCTCCCGCAGCCTGGCTCTGGAGGAACGTAGAAATCGGTCGTTTCTGTCGGGCCAGGCTCGCGTGGTGCAGGTAATTAGTCATCTAATGACGTTATTAATATATTATTAGCATATATTAAATGATATTAATATATTTTGAAGTATATTAAGGAGAATTAAGGTAAACTAAGTGTTATTCGATAATAGTTGTCCGTAATAAATGTCATGATGATGATTATTTATATATTTTTATCTCATGTAACTCGTTCTCATACGAGCAACCAAACAGCTTCTCAGCTCAACCTGTCTCGTGCATACAGACAACCAAACACCACGTTCTTGTATGTATTGGGCCTGGCTACCCAGAACCAGGCTCCTTCTATGCGAGCCAGGCTAAGCTCGTCCGCGAACCAAACAGGCCCCAAGGGTTTTGAGATCACTGATCCGGAGATGACAGTTCGACAGCGAGAGAAGAAATATGAAGAAAATATGAAAGTCAAGAAGACTAAGTTGAAAAATTACATACTAGAATGCATGAAGAAGATCAAGCCGGATGGGCCAGAGTGTATAATGGCTGCCTATCACTTTGGGTAAGTCAAATACATATACGTACACCTAAGTCGCTAGCATATCATGCCTTCTCGCCGTCATAAACTCTATTTTGTTGCAATGGTGCAGCCAGGGCCTCGTAGGTGGCCACTGGGTCGCTTTTATAATATATCCTCAAGATGACAGGGCCTGTGTGTTTGACTCCTTGAGCGTACCAAACAAGCAAGGGTACAAGGCATTCGAAGATTGTCTGAAAAAGTAAGTCATCTATCTTTTTCATCAGTTACGGTTACCATACGTTTTTAAATGGTGGCTAAAACTATTATATTTTGTACAACGCTTATAAGGAATACCAAAAGGTGCCTGGATTCTGGGACTGAAGAACTCAAAAGTTCAAGGACAAGCATAAGTACCACCTCAAAATCCGACGAGATTTCCCGATAAGTATTTCAAAGGTTCAATTCATGTTTCATACATATATATGGGTTCTAATGCTTGTGTATCAATCGTGCAGTGCGCCAAACAGCCACTAGGATCGAAGACATGTGGCTTGTACACATGCAAGTTTCTGAGGGAAAGCAAGGAGTACACCAATAGCTGGAAGAAGCTCAAGGAAGGTGTCAAGTATTGGGGAGAGCAGCATAGCCGCACGATGTGCTTTAAACAAGTCAAGGCGGATATATGCAAGTTTGTAATGGAGAAATGCATTCTCGAAGGAGAAACGTTCTTCGATAACGAATCCGAGCTGGCGTTGCTACCCCAATACGAGAAGCTCCGCAAATGGAACACAATGCTTCGTCCGACGGATTACGCTCATCAAGTTGAACTATGAATTGTAATTTGAATTTGAAATGAACTAAGTCAATGTGTATATGATGACAACAAACAACTAAGTGACTTTGTATGTTATGTCCAGATGGTTTATATGTGCATATATATATCTCTGTTAGAAATCTGGAATTCTGTTACAAATCTGGAATTCTGGAATTATTTAAAAACTGCATTTGATTTGAATTCATATCCTGCTGTTTCTGCTGGCTGCATTATTTATTTTTTTAATCCAAAATTAATAACCGTGGCAGGCAACATAAGTTGCCCGCTGCGGTTAATAGCAGTTACCGCAGCGGGCAACCTAAATCGACCATTGCGGTTAATAATTTACCGAAGCGGGCGCTTTAGGTTGCCCGCTACGGTAAATGCTATTAACCGCATCGGGCTGTTTATGTTGCCCGCTGCGGTTAAGGCTTTTACCACAGCGGGCAACAGCGCCCGCTGCTGTAATGGCCACGATTAACTGTGGCCTTAGCACCGCAGCGGACGCTGTTGCCCACTGCGGTAAAGCCAAAACGCCCGCTGCGGTTAAGCTTTGTGCAGTAGTGGGCTTTGGTTGTAATAATATGGCCAATTTAGCTAAAAAGGTAGCAAGTATTGATGCTCAAAATCAGTACAACCAAGTCTTCAAGCCCAAGAAAGCCTACAATGCGGAGAGTCATATTTTCCTGCAGAATGAAAATGATGATTCAGAGAATGAAAGTGATGAAGAAGTGGCTGCTGTAGACTGGGATTTGAAAAACAATGAATTCATGCCTTGGGCAAAAGTTAAAAGTACCGAGAAGGATGTAAAATATAGCTTCTATGTCACTAAGGCCGACAAGATATTTGACTACTTGCTGGAAAAGGGTCAGATCAAGTTAACTGGGAATCATACCATCCCATAGGCCGAAGACCTTAAAATTAAAAGGTACTGCAAATTCCATAACACTAGTACCCATGCTACTAATGATTGCCGAGTTTTTAGAGATATTGTAACACCCCAGGTGTTTGACACCAGACGAGCAGTCAGTTTGAACATAGACATGGTCTGTCAGGTGATGATCGAGAGATAATTTCTAGTATTGCCAGTGATGAGTGAAGATTTGGAATCAATCTCGGAAACAGAGCCTCTGTTTGAATTATTCCGGAAATAATTAACAATGCAAGTTAATAATGATTGCCCAATTTTGGAATATTCAAGATTACTGCTAAACATGACTTTTCATGTTCCCTGCTTCAGTTCCTATCTATAGTGACTGGTGAAAAAGTTTCGTGAAGTTTGGAATCAAAAAGTCACATGAAATGACGAGTCACAGCTTTGCCTATAATGGCTTATTAAGCGAAGGAGATCATTTGAGTTCAATCAAGTCTTGCAATTATGCCCAATCAACTCTATATGGACTCACAAACTAAAGTTATGAAAGGTTCGTGTGGAGCAAATGTCAAGAAAATTCCTCAATCGGCCTAAAACCTTAATTTGAGGTCATATTAAGTTGCTGCTTTGACCAAAGAGAAACTACAGGTTTTGTACCAGATATGAGCTTTGACCTTTAAGAAACGTTATAGATCAAGATGTGTACAACAAAAGTTGTTAAAGAACCCAGGCTTGAATCCCATTCTAATCTTGTCAAACAGAGCACCCAAATTCGAATCTGCTGCTGTTTTCAGCACTAAAATTTTGGCCAAGTCCGAAACAGCAGTGTCAATCACGTTGGCAAGCCGCGTTCTCCAAATTTTGTTAAGTAACTTCAGCTGGTCCAAAAATAAGAGTTGTAGGTAATTCTTTGGAGAAGGGCATACAAAAAGTTGTACTCGATTTGACCAAGTTTGGACTGAGGATTTTGTGTTTAACTGCAGCAAGGTCGTCCATCATTAACTCTCTGATACTGTCAACTTTGGAGCTAATTACCCGCTGTGTGGTAACTCTAATGGCCGAGTGTCGTTAAGCAAAGTTGGAGAGCAGCACGAGAGGTGCAATATTGCTTAAAGGCGTCAGACTCGAATATACCCGGAAGATGCCACAAACGGTCGTCGAAGATTCCAAGTCGTCGCGCACCACGTGTTCGACGAAATGGCAACGTGGCTGGCATGCCCAGAGCTCGCCCCACCATGGATGACACGCGCCTCACCTCCTCTGTTCTTACTTGTGCAGATGTATGGAGCACCTCAGACCGCCCTCATTCACTCTCTCGGCGCCTCGCCCTCTGCTCCCACTCCCTCCTTTGCTCCTTGTTGCCACAGCCATGGCCGCCCCGCCATGGACACCGTCGCCGGCATGTGTGGCCGCGCAACTACGAGCCCTCTCCGACCAAGCCAAGAGGATCCATGGGTGCGGCCTAGAGCCCCCATGCCGCTCTCCCACTTCTCCGGCGACAACGAGCTTCTCCGGCCGGATTCCGACGAACCCTAGCGGCTTCTTCCGTTCAAAATCGTGTCAAGGACTTCGCGCAGCAATATGACCAAGCTCAGGGGGTTTTCTGCGAAGTCAGTGACTCAGATGAATAGTGCCAACAGTGTTTTTCTTTTTCTTTTTCCTTTTATGTGGCTAAAACTTTGGTAATTCATAGTAATTAGTAGAAAAATCGTAAAATAGCAAATGAGGACTTTTTGGAAATATCTTGAGTAGATCTACATGATGGTACAATAATAAGATAGCTTCCAGTAGAGAGTTTTTGCGTGAAAATAGATCTTTGCTATCTATGGTTTAATATTTTGCCACTGTTTGGTTGCTCCATTTGATGTGAACTTTTTATGGTAGCTTCCTGACATGATGTAGATACTCTGTGAATAATTTGGTAGTTTTTGGTGCACTAGTTTTAGAGTTATTAAGTAATCTTGCTGTCAACCGATAAAATAGGTTTAATTATTAAATGTGTCATGCATGTGTGTAAAAATGGAAAAGATGGTTCCATGACCTTGCTAATATGTTGTAGTAACCATTGCATGTCTAATATGGTCATGTGTTCATATAAAATCTGAAGTTTCTTATTTAACTTACTCTCACATGGTTAATTATAAATAGAAACTAGTTTAACATATAGTTGGCAAACTATGGCTTGCATGCATGTAACTTTCCAAGCTTTGCTCTCATACTAATACTATGATTCATCTCTGAAAGTTGGAGCTATGATTCATATGTGCTTGACTTCTCCTATATATATATATATAGGCTATATATATATATACTAGCAAAGCATAAATAGTGTTAATATGATCATGCATGTGCAGTTTGTGTTGTGTGCATGTTTTCATTAAGATAATAATGTTTGTTGTGAAAGTGTTGTATATGAAAGTTGTAGATCACATCTTAATATTGCTTGTCACCAAATTGCATGGCCATAGGCTTAATAGTTTAAGAGATATGACTGTTGCAAATTGAATGTCAAGCTTTGCCTACATTCTGTCCAGATCTGAATGCATGGCCATAGGCTTAATAGTTATGGTTGTTTTAATTTACTGTTGTTGATGTGTGGCTAGTTCTGTCCAAGTGTGGACAAAGCCGCACTAATCATGTTGTTTGACTTTGTTAATTATTGATTCACCTTGAGATAATAATAAGAAATATTTAGATAACCTTGTAATCTTTCTATAATATCTAATTTCATGCTCATGTGATGTTTGTATCTTGAGTTATGCTTCTTTGAAGATCTGTCGGTTCTGCTGTCCAACAGTTGGACAGAGCTGCATAGTTATCTATTTTTTTGAGTTAGATAACCTTTGAATCAGCTCTTGTGGTAAATAGCAAAGTTGTAGCTAATCTTGTTAGATTTCCAGAAAGTCTTAGTGCATCTTGTTTGGAGGTCTGTAGCATGAGTTATGATTAAAAGAGTGGACTGCTGTCCTATCATTCAGAGTTTGTGTTTGTGCTCTATTACTTGTTTGTGTAATGTGCTTAGAGGTGTGCTAAGTTATCCCGATTGCTTATGTGAAACCATGATGAATGCTTGATAATAGTACTTATGCCAAGTGATTTCTAGTAGTTGCTTATGCTACGTGTTTTATGTATTATTTCTATGTATTCATATATATGCATTGTGCATCCCATCTTAGGTGCGATAGATGGTGAACGTCAAGTGAAGGACGTGATGACGTAGCTAAACCCGAAGACGGTGTTTGGTGGATTATCCTAAAGATGTGGAGTTAAGCAAGTGCTACAGCGGAGATGCTCGCCAAGCGAGTATCACCTAACAAACACTAACCTAGTGTAGGTTCCCAGGCAAGCCCCGGAGCATTCTAAGCCTCCTATTATTTACAATTAATTTAATTGAGTATTTTATATTGTGATGCATTAGGTATAGAAGTTGATTGAATCCTACTTGCTGCATTATCATTCCTTGATTGTTAATTATACATGTGCGAATACATGGGTGTATGTCGAGTCTCTGAGTGATGAGTGATTGTCAACTGGGATGATGCACATGTTCTTTGGCTTGTGTTGTGCAGGTGTCGAGCACGGATACATTGATCAGAGGCAAGGTGAAGGTCAAGTAGAGACGTGCCGTGCCGATGGACCGAGAGTGGCGAAGGGCGGACGTGAGGCTTGGACTGAGGGACCGGTGGCCCGAGGATCAGCTGTGGTGGCTGGCAGCCTGGGACAGCGACGAGCGAAGACTTGCAGTCATGTGTTGCCTGAGTCGTGGACTTGGGGACACGTGTCGGTGGACGCGGTGCACGGGCGGTGCATCCCTTCTACGGCGTCGGTTTGGTGGTTGAGCCAGAGAAAAACCATCAGGTGGACGGTTTCCAGGTTTGGGCCTCAAAACCTGGGTGCTGAGGGTTTCCGAGTTTGGCCACAAAACTCGGGCTGAGGACGGTTTCCAGGTTTGGGCCTCAAAACCTGGGCGCTGCGGGTTTGCTGAGTTTGGGCCTCAAAACTCAGATGCTGGTGGGCTGGTTTCCCGGTTTGGGCCTCAAAACCGGGGGTTGGCTGGAAAGGCTGGTTTCCCGGTTTTGGCCACAAAACCGGGGGTGCAGAGCGGTGGCGGCACGTGGCGGCAATCGGGAGGTTGCGTCGAGGCAACGCTACGAGTTGTGCGGGCGTGGCCGTCGGATCCACCTACCTTCGAGTTGGTCCAGAATAACCCTAGGGTTTAGCTGGTTCGCTCTATAATTAGTTGAGGGGTAGAGTAGGAATTAGAAATTAGGATAAGTAGAGGGAGACACCCTCCTCCCTTTCTATCTCAGTCATTTGCTATTTTGTCTTCTAGGTTTTCCTGCTCTCCCACTCCCCTGCTGTAGCGAACCTGAGATCCACAGAGAAGAGAACAATACCTCTGTGTCCGTGAGATTTTGAGGAAGTGAGACCGTAATCTCACTGTTGTAGCGTGTGGTAGCCACACGGTTGCCAATTTGGTGCCTGTGATTCACGTTTTGTTTGTGTTCTTCGCGGAATCCTTTTTATCCTTGTTTTCCCGTCGCTCGATCTCTTTCCTCGGTTCATGTTTTGCAAATCCGTTTGAACCAAGTTGTCCTAGGTCGTGAGGCACTTCTTTCCACCGAAGGAATTCTCCTCTAACCTCACGGTCTAGGAGATCGAGCAATTTTAGGCTTGGATCGGTTTTTGCTCCTTAGTCCCGAATTCTTCCAATTCACCGATTTGGAGTAAGGTTCGAGCCATGATTCCGTTGGGATAGCTCACTAACATCCTTGGAACTCCTCATACCAAGTCTAGGCCTTAGTGCTTTTGATTCGGAGGAGATCAGGTGAATTTCGCGGAAGAACAGTGCTGGTTCGGGACCATCGGACGCTGAACCTGGGAGCATCAATCGCTGAGTTCATCACACCGGAGCGTCCGTTGCCACGTGTCACCTAACAGTGATTTTAAAGGAGCATCAGACGCGAACCATCGGAGCGTCCGTTGCCATCGGACGCGCCGGAGGTCAAGCATCGGACGCTACTGTTTCACTGTAGCAGCGTCCGATGTCTATGCAGTAAGGTTCCAGATTTGCCCTGTTTGCAGCGGACGCGTCCGTTGGTTGGTCATCGGACGCTGCCAGCGTCCGATGCTGCTGAGTTCACGCAGTTTCATCGACAGTTCGTTCATCCGTTGATGGATTCGGTTTTCGTCTTTTGCGTTGGGTCTCTAGGGTTGTGTAGTGTCCCGCTGTGCTTCTCGGAAGCATCCACCCTACATCTAGGGTCGTGGACACTTGCAAACTCTAGCTTTTCTTTTGGGGTTGATTCTTGGGACAGTAGCTGAAAGTTTCCGGCAGGAAAATTTGAAGCTCCCATTCACCCCCCTCTGGTCGCCTTCTGGTACCACTTTCGGTCCTTCAATTGGTATCAGAGCGGGTTAAGGATCTTCCACCTTATCCAGTTCCAGATCCACAGAAGGCGACATGGATCGCGGTGTGGGCAAACCGTCGTTCTTTGATGGGACAAACTATGCGTATTGGAAGATACACATGTCGGCCTATCTGCAGAGTATGGGTGCTTCCATTTGGGATATTTGCAACTCTGCTGATTACGTGGTCTTGGCTGCTCATGTGACTCAGCGTCAGATCGATGATCACGATGCCAATAGCCGAGCCCGTAATGCTCTTTTCTCATGCTTGAGCATGACGGAGTTTGATTGCATTTCTCACCTCGCTACGGCTCGGGAGATTTGGGTATCCCTCATGCATTTCCATGAGGGAACCTCTCAAGTCAAAACCCGTCTCTACGAGTCGCACAAGCGAGAGTATGGGAACTTTCGACATATTCCTGGCGAGAGCATAGAGAGTTTATTCTCTCACTTTCAGGTTATTATCAACAGGATGAGGGCTAACAAGGAGCTGTTGCCATTCGACGATCATGAGAGAGCTTTGAAGCTTTTGCATACTCTTGATCGGTCGGTGTGGGATTCCAAGGTTCAGGCGATCATCGAATCGCCTAACTATGAGACCCTCACGTGCGACGAGCTCTTCAGTAAGCTCAAATCCAGTGAGATCGATGCCATGGCGAGGGCTTCTTATGAAAATCCTTCTGGCCCGTCGATGGCTTTGCTTTCTGGCTCTTCTGCTAACCCCTCTGGAGGTTTTGCACTCTCTTCTCTCTTTTCTGTCATAGAGGAGCAGCTGGAGTCTTTGGGGGATGACGAGTTGGCTTTGCTTGCCAACCAGTTCTCGCGGTTCCACAACAACCGCATGAACCGTTGCCGCAGAGGAGGACGCTCAGGATGCTATGAGTGCGGCGACCCCAACCACTTCATCGCCAATTGCCCGAAGAAGAACAAGCAGACCTTCGGCAAGGCGGACCATGGGCACAAGTACGACTCTGGCAAGCGCAAGGAGAAGTATGTCCCCGCGAAGCACAAGCGGAAGGGCGGCTTCGACAAGGAGTACATCAAGACCAAGTACTTGGAGAAGGCCCAGGCTGAGCAACGCGCGTTCTTCACCACGCTCAACGACGTCGATGACTCGGATGACGACTCCGCTGCCTCCAGCGATGATGAGTCCGAGAAGAAGAAGATGATCGAGGACAAGCGGAACGACCTCTGCTTCTTCGCGGACGACGACGGCTTCTGCACCATGGCCCTCGATGGTGAGCTGGAGACTCCTCGGAACGACGACGACGATGACGACACCTCCCAGGTATCTCTGACTCACGACGAGCTTTCCGCTGAGGTCGAGAAACTTACTGCCGCGCTTCTTAGCCAAGATAAGCTGCTTAGGCGTGCCGCTAGAGAGCGCAAGGAGTTTACGCAGAAGTGGGAGGATACGGTGAAGGAGCTTGATTCTGTCAAGTCCACCGTGGTCGTTACTGATGAGGAGGAGTGTGAGATGTGCACCACGCACATGACTGACCTTCTCACTTTGAGAAGCAAGTATGCTGTGTTGGTAGGAGAGGTGGATGAGCTCCGGGCTAGACCCATGCTGTTGGGTGCATGCAAGACTTGTCCTGTCTTGCAAACCGAGTTGGCAGAGAAGAATGCCAAGATTGAATCTCTTGAGAAGGCCAGCTCGGGTAGCACTTGTATGACTAGGTGCGCTTTGTGTGAGGGTTTGGAGATGGAGATTGCTAATGTGAAGCATGACAAGATGCAAACCAAGGAAGAAAACACATACCTTCGAACCATCTTGTCATGGGTGTCTTGTGGTGAGCCGCAGCTCGGGATGGTGATCTCCCAATTCAAGCGAGCTGCTGGAGGTCCCGGTGTAGGTTTTGCTCCGGGTGTTGATCTTTCAGCTTTTGGGAAGATTGGAGAGTCGAGTGGTTTGAACCCGAGTGAGAAGCCCAACTCCACCACTACTCTCAAACTTACCAAGCTTCCACCCAAAGAGCCTCTCAAGCCTAACACCAAGGATGGAGTGTTTGAGGAACCTCCGAGAGCTCCACCCAAGAACCAAGTGTGGCATCCCAAACCCAACCACCTGAAGAACAAGCTTGATACGATGCCACCTATCCAGGAGGAGTGCTTGCCACAGAAGGGAAAAGTGATCCAAACCCACAACCATGTGTACCAACAACCCCCTTTGAGAGCGGTGAGGTACCATTGTGAGCATTGTGGGAGATATGGACACTTGAGTGAGTTTTGCTTTCAGCGCAAGAGAGAGGCGCGCCGTGCAAGAGAGATGAACAACCTGGACATGTACCAACCTTTCCATGATGTACATGCGCCAAATGTTCAGAGACGTGCTACTAGGCCCAGAGGTCCAGAACCTCAAGCTCCCAGGCCTAGGCAGAGGAGAGCTCCGAGGAGAGATGCTAGGCCTAGAGGTGCAGTGCCTCAAGTTCCTAGGCCTAGGCCTCGTAGAGAGCGTGTCCGGCGGGAGCCTGCAGTTGTAGGCTATGAACCCCATGGCGGTGGCTTTGTAGTTGAGCGCTTTCCTCCACCGCGTTTTGAGTATCGCGGTGAGTGCTCCTTCCCCAGCGGACCACGTTTTTCTCAGCGTGGTGATCGCTTTCCCCGTAGGCGTGCTAGGAATGGTTTTTCTGCTAACCATTCTTTTGAGCAACCGGCCCAACACTGGTATTCTTCCTACTTCACTAACCCCAGTGTTGGACCGTATGCTCACCCTATGTCTTTTTATTGATGTAGGTAAAACGATTGGAGAATGTTTGGTTGGTGGATTCCGGATGTTCGAGGCACATGACCAGAAACACCAAGTGGTTCTCCAGTCTTAGTCCGGTCGCCGGAAAGGAGTATATTACCTTCGGCGACAACAGCAAAGGTAAGGTGCTATCTCGTGGGTCGGTGCGAGTTAATGAGCACTTTGTGTTGCGCGATGTTGCTCTTTTTTCTAACTTGCATTTTAACCTTCTTTCTGTTTTGCAACTCTTTGATGATGACTATGAGATTCGTTTTAAGCCGAATCTCAGTCGTATTTTAGACCCTCAAGGCAATCTTGTTTGTGTGATTTCGCCCTTTGGGAATGTCTTTCGTGCGGATTTCTCGGAGTCGTTTGGTATTTCCCGCTGTCTTTTGGCTAGTCCTTCCTCCTCTGATCTTTGGAAGTGGCATAGGAGGCTCGGTCATTTAAGCTTCGACTTGCTTGCAAGACTTAGCTCACTTGGCCTAATCCGAGGATTGCCCAAGCTGTCAATGGAGAAGGATCTTGTTTGCCATTCTTGTAGACATGGGAAGATGGTTGCCGCTCCCCACCATCCAGTGACTCAGGTCATGACTAAGCGCCCTGGAGAGCTTTTGCACATGGACCTTGTTGGTCCGGCTCGGGTGAGCTCGGTTGGGGGGAAGTGGTACGTGCTTGTTGTTGTCGACGATTTTTTGAGATATTCGTGGGTTTTCTTTTTAGCTGAGAAAACTGAGACTTTCTCCTTTGCTCGCAATCTGATTTTACGTCTTCAGAATGAGTTCCCTTTGAACTCAATGCGAGCAATTCAGAGTGATAATGGTTCCGAATTCAAGAATTCGGATTTTAAGAAGTTTTGTAACTCTTTGGGTTTGGAACATCAGTTTTCTTCCCCCTACACACCGCCACAGAATATTGTTGTGGAGAGGAAGAATCGGACCCTTGTAGAGATGGCCAGGACGATGCTCGATGAGCATAGCACTCCTAGGCGATATTGGGCCGAAGCGATGAGCACTGCATGCTATATTTCCAATCGCATTTTTCTTCGAGCTTTCTTGAAAAAGACTTCTTATGAGTTGCGTTTTGGAAAACTCCCCAAGGTGAGTTACTTTAGAGTTTTTGGTTGCCATTGTTTTATACTCAAAAAGGGCAACCTGGACAAGTTTGAGTCTCGTTCTTCTGACGGTGTGTTTTTGGGTTATGGCACTCACACTCGAGCTTATCGTGTACTTAACCTTGGACACTAACCGAGTCATGGAGACATCCGATGTCACCTTCGACGAGACCATGGTTTGTCCTTCTCGTTTTGAGCGTGCAGGTGATCACGAGGTCAGTGAGCCTCTTTTTGATGACGAGGATGAGGGTGCTGAAGGTATGGATGATCCAGCACCCCCTCCACCTGCTGTGCCGCAAGGAGCGGCTTCTACGACGACTCGCGGCCCCGACACGTCTTCTTCCTGGGGGCCGTGGGATCCGCCACCCCGAGGGGTACCTTTTGTACCTGGGGAGGTACCAGCTGCTGCTGAGGGGGAGGCCACTTCGGCAAGGGAGGCGCCATGACACATTCAGCGCCAGCACCCACCTCAGCAGATGATCGGCAGCATCGACGAACGCGTCACCCGGTCAAGGCAAATCTGTCACTTTGCTCAGTCTGCATTTGTTGCTGATTTTGAGCCCCGAGATGTTGGACACGCTTTGACAGATCCGGATTGGGTCAATGCCATGCATGAGGAGTTAGAAAACTTTGAGAGAAATCGGGTTTGGGTTCTAGTGTCTCCACCTTCTGAGTGTCATCCAATTGGGACAAAATGGGTTTTCAAAAACAAACAGGGAGAAGATGGCCATGTTGTGAGAAACAAGGCCAGACTCTTAGCCCAGGGATATAGTCAGAAGGAGGGGATAGACTATGAGGAGACGTTTGCTCCTGTAGCTCGTTTGGAGGCTATTAGGATACTCTTGGCTTTTGCTGCATCCAAAGGTTTCAAACTTTTTCAAATGGATGTCAAGAGTGCCTTCTTAAACGGCTACATAGAAGAGGAGGTGTATGTTAGACAACCCCCCGGTTTTGAAAATCCCAAGTTTCCAAACCATGTCTTTAAACTCCACAAAGCTTTGTATGGTTTGAAACAAGCCCCTAGAGCCTGGTACGATAGGTTGAAAACCTTTTTGCTAGCTAAGGGTTTTAAAATGGGATGTGTGGATAAAATGCTCTTTCTCCTCAAGCAAGGCACTGATACTCTCTTGGTCCAAATTTACGTGGATGATATCATTTTCGGTGGTTCTTCTCACGCTTTGGTTGCCAAGTTTGCAGATACTATGAGCAGGGAATTTGAGATGAGCATGATGGGCGAGTTGACGTTTTTCCTTGGGTTGCAAATCAAGCAATCCCGGGAAGGAACATTCGTGCACCAGGGCAAGTATACTCGTGACATTATGAAGAAGTTCGATATGGGTGAGGCCAAGCCTCTTCCAACACCCATGTCGACCACGATGGCCCTGGATGCGGACAAGGAGGGAGAAGCTGTGGACCAGAAGGAGTACCAGAGTATGATTGGGTCGCTGCTGTACCTGACGGCGACACGCCCGGACATTCAGTTCGCGGTGTGTCTCTGCGCGCGATTTCAGTCTTCGCCGCGCACCTCTCACCGTCAGGTGGTCAAGCGCATTATGAGGTACTTATCCTTCACTCTAGAGTTCGGGATTTGTATTTAGCTTCCTCCACCCTTTCCCTTTGCGGCTATTCCGATGCCGATTTTGCTGGTTGTCGGATTGAGCACAAGTCCACTTCTGGGACTTGCCAGTTTATTGGTTCTTCTCTTGTATCGTGGTCCTCTCGCAAGCAGTCTAGTGTCGCCCAGTCTACCATGGAGGCTGAGTATGTTGCTGCGGCTAGCTGCTGTTCCTAGTTACTCTGGATGATGGCCACTTTGCGTGATTTTGGTCTGAGCTTTTCTCGTGTTCCTTTGCTTTGTGACAGCACGAGTGCGATTAGCGTTGCTAAGAACCCCGTGCTGCACTCGAAGACCAAACACATTGATGTGCGCTTTCATTTTCTACGAGACCACTATGAGAAGGGTGATATCGACCTTCGCCATGTCGATACTCATCATCAGTTGGCTGATATTTTCACCAAGCCTTTGGACCAATCAACTTTTAATCGGTTGAGAGGTGAGCTTGGTGTGTGTTTCCCCTTTTAGATGGGGGAAACATTTTGACTCTTGTATGATACACTGACTTTTGTGTTTTTTGAGTTGATTTTGCTTCTTTTTGGTTTCTTCATGCATCTTTGCATTTCAGCTTACGCTTTTACATTCTAAGCTTCATGAATATAGTCTGAAGAATGTAACTATGCTCTGTGTAGTCTTTGCTCCGATGCTTTTTGTAAATGCTGTAGCTTATGCTCTTTCTGATCACTGAAACATACTATGAGCTGAGCTATTTTTGAATGGTGAATTTGATAATGAACTTAAAACTTGCAAATGTTCACCATTGAGATATGCAACTAGCATGTGTAAGATGTGCCGAAGTCACTTATGCTATTTATGTATGCTATGTTGCTATGTCTCTAGTGTTGAGTCATTCACTTACTTGGTGTGTCATATTCTGTTTAAAATCTGAACCAAGTTAAGTGAATTGAAAAGATTGAGATGGGTTTGCTTGTTAGCACCTCACAGTTTCGAGACTGTTTCTCATTGCACTTTGAGTTAAACTTGAGCTGTGTAGTGTATGACCGAAACTGTTGCTTTAAGCTTCTGATTGCTTATGCATAGGCTTCACACAGTTGGAAAGTTAGGCAATAACAAGCATTCAACCTCTCGCAGTCACATGCTGTTTTCTGGACTTGTGAAATTTCACCGCTGCAACTCCGATTAAAATTTGAAATCACAACTATATGCTTCATTTTTCAATTGATATCAGCATGATGATTGAACTGTGCTAGGGGTAGTTCACCTTGTATACATGTTTAGCACTTGTTTGACTTCCTGTCTATACATGTCTTGTGCTATTTTGATGGTGAATACCTTTTTGGCTGAAAACTGCTCTTTTTGCTCTCATTTTAGATTTAGTGATCAGTTTGAGCCTTTGCTTGCATTCTGTGCATTCTCTGAGTCATCGGATCAGAACTCTGTAGAGCATCTTTGCATTCTTTTGAGTATACTCCTGAAGCTCCTAACTTGCATTTTTGGCTCATATGCATTTTGGAATGGGAGAAATCTGCGTGTTCGCATTTTTTTTGATGGTGCATTTTTTGAGGGGGAGCATTGTTTCTTGATTAGTGCATTTTCAACTAAGGGGGAGCTTTCCTGGTTGTTTGCACTATTTGAGGGGGAGTCTTTGCTGCTTCCTATTGGCCGTAAGGTTTGCTATCGAGCTTTCTTTGCTAGTTGTGTTGAGCCTCTGTGCCTCTGTCTTGAGGGACTAGCATTTGCTTTGATTTTTCGATTGGTTTCTGCTAGCGGTGTTGAGCCTGTTCTACCTCTTCTTGAGGGCTAGCTTTGCTTTGCTTGGTTGCGTCGAGCCGTTGCCCATGTCTTTGGGGACCAAGTTGTTTTGCTCTTTCCACTTGACCTTCTTTGGCTTTGCTATGCTTTTGGGTCATTTGGTTGAGTTCTCTTTTCTCCTTCTTCCTCCTTCTATTTCCGTTATGATTTGTGTGAGTAGTTGACAATGCACTCATCAAGGGGGAGATTGCGAATACATGGGTGTATGTCGAGTCTCTGAGTGATGAGTGATTGTCAACTGGGATGATGCGCATGTTCTTTGGCTTGTGTTGTGCAGGTGTCGAGCACGGATACAGTGATCAGAGGCAAGGTGAAGGTCAAGTAGAGACGTGCCGTGCCGATGGACCGAGAGTGGCGAAGGGCGGACGTGAGGCTTGGACTGAGGGACCGGTGGCCCGAGGATCAGCTATGGTGGCTAGCAGCCTGGGACAGCGACGAGCGAAGACTTGCGGTCATGTGTTGCCTGAGTCGTGGACTTGGGGACACGTGTCGGTGGACGGGGTGCACGGGTGGTGCATCCCTTCTACGGCGTCAGTTTGGTGGTTGAGCTAGAGAAAAACCATCGGGTGGACGGTTTCCAGGTTTGGGCCTCAAAACCTGGGTGCTGAGGGTTTCCGAGTTTGGCCACAAAACTCGGGCTGAGGACAGTTTCCAGGTTTGGGCCTCAAAACCTGGGCGCTGCGGGTTTGCTGAGTTTGGGCCTCAAAACTCAGGCGCTGGTGGGCTGGTTTCCCGGTTTGGGCCTCAAAACCGGGGGTTGGCTGGAAAGGCTGGTTTCCCGATTTGGGCCACAAAACCGGGGGTGCAGAGCGGTGGCGGCACGTGGCGGCAATCAGGAGGTTGCGTCGAGGCAACGCTACGAGTTGTGTGGGCGTGGCCGTCGGATCCACCTACCTTCGAGTTGGTCCAGAATAACCCTAGGGTTTAGCTGGTTCGCTCTGTAATTAGTTGAGGGGTAGAGTAGGAATTAGAAATTAGGATAAGTAGAGGGAGACACCCTCCTCCTTTTCTATCTCAGTCATTTGCTATTTTGTCTTCTAGGTTTTCCTCCTCTCCCACTCCCCTGCTGTAGCGAACCTGAGATCCACAGAGAAGAGAACAATACCTCTGTGTCCGTGAGATTTTGAGGAAGTGAGACCGTAATCTCACTGTTGTAGCGTGTGGTAGCCACATGGTTGCAAATTTGGTGCCTGTGATTCGCGTTTTGTTTGTGTTCTTCGCGGAATCCTTTTTCTCCTTGTTTTCCCGTCGCTCGATCTCTTTCCTCGGTTCATGTTTTGCAAATCCGTTTGAACCAAGTTGTCCTAGGTCGTGAGGCACTTCTTTCCACCGAAGGAATTCTCCTCTAACCTCACGGTCTAGGAGATCGAGCAATTTTAGGCTTGGATCGGTTTTTGGTCCTTAGTCCCGAATTCTTCCAATTCACCGATTTGGAGTTAGGTTCGAGCCATGATTCCGTTGGGATACCTCACTAACATCCTTGGAACTCCTCATACCAAGTCTAGGCCTTAGTGCTTTTGATTCGGAGGAGATCGGGTGAATTTCGCGGAAGAATAGTGCTGGTTCGGGACCATCGGACGCTGAACCTGGGAGCATCAGACGCAGAGTTCATCACACCGGAGCGTCCGTTGCCACGTGTCACCTGACAGTGATTTTAAAGGAGCATCAGACACGGACCATCGGAGCGTCCGTTGCCATCGGACGCGCCGGAGGTCAAGCATCGGACGCTACTGTTTCACTGTAGCAGCGTCCGATGTCTATGCAGTAAGGTTGCAGATTTGCCCTGTTTGCAGCGGACGCGTCCGTTGGTTGGTCATCGGATGCTGCCAGCGTCCGATGCTGCTGAGTTCGCGTAGTTTCATCGACAGTTCGTTCGTCTGTTTGACGGATTCGGTTTCAGTCTTTTGCATTGGGTCTCTAGGGTTGTGTAGTGTCCCGCTGTGCTTCTCGGAAGCATCCACCCTACATCTAGGGTCGTGGACACTTGCAAACTCTAGCTTTGCTTTTGGGGTTGATTCTTGGGACAGTAGCTGAAAGTTTCCAGCAGGAAATTTTGAAGCTCCCATTCACCCCCCTCTGGTCGCCTTCTGGTAGCACTTTCGGTCCTTCAACATGCCTTGTTATCCTGTTATTATTATAATGTACAATTGCTTAGCCTGCTTAATAAAGTAGTAAAGAAAGGATGTTCCCGTAATATCCCTGGTGGGTATTTACCGGATCATGGTTGGCTATATTTGCTATCATGGAAAAGAACCTGAGTAGTAATGAAATACGGTCAATTGGAAGGCAAGGCACCAAGTTGGAACTTGGGGGCAGCTCATCCGTTGGATCGTGTAGGTTTGTATCGATGTTGGCTCTCGTTCATTTTTGAAAGTGCCCTTTTACTTAGGGATAAGTCGGTGCCGTAATCATCGACCCCAAAGCCGGTTAGACGCTGTTCGGGCCGGTCTCAACCCGTGTCGCACCCTCTAGTATGGAAACACGATATGCCGCGGAATGGCCATCGTATAGTTCCAATTGGGTGGTCCGTGCTGTGAGCCGCGACGATTACCACCACGAACAAGCATCGAGCGGTTACCCAATGCATGGACCCGACGGGGAAAGTGTGGGCTAGTATTAAAGGTTTTTCACCAACTGGTTTGGAATTCTATTCGAGTCGCCGTCTCCCCCGGTTAGTGGGAAACTATGGCGAGCTTCACCACGATACAACTCCATGTGACATTGATGGTTCAACTGAAATATTGACAAAGCAAACCTGATATGGTATTACACTACTGTTTGCTAGATTCAAGTGAGTGCTCTAGTGCAGGTGCAAAACCTAGAATTTAAGGAATAGGATAAAAGATGACTGCTCATATAATTAAATGATGAATTTCTTCAACTTGAGCACCTTTTGCAAATAAAGTTAGCCTGCTCCACTGTTTATATCAGCCTTGCATACTCCTTGGTGTCACTTTATTTCTGGTTTACGACGGGTAAGTCTAGCTGAGTACATTCGAGTACTCAGGGTTTATCCCACCTTGTTGCAGGTGAAGGTTAGGTCTGCTGAAAGGTGATGGCCAGTGCCGGTGGGCTCACCAGTTCTATACTTCTTCTCTTTATGCTGTTGTTGGAGGATGTTACACAAGCTTTCGAAGTATTTCAACTTGTGTTATGATATTCTTTTCAAAGCTATGTTGTTTCTTCTAAGTTAAGTGGACCTCCACTTGTATTATTATTTGTGAACACTATATTGTAATTTTATTTCTGCTGCAAAGCTCCGTGGACATGATTTGTATTTGCTTGACCATGCGATCTTGCCTGAGATGTTAGACAAGTTCGAAATCCCTCAGGATTTCACGGACTACCGGATTTATATGTGCTCAAGTGTGCTAATTCAGCTGCTTCGGCAGAGGTTTTCGCACTTGTGCTCTTATAAATTGGTCGGTTCTGTCACAGCTGGTATCGGAGCAAGGTTAAGCATAATACTATCATGTGCATGGTTTTAAAACAAAAGTTTTGTTTTAAAAAGCCTATTTTATCTAAAAATCTTTAGCTAGTAGGCAAGTTTGTCAAAACCTAATTTATAAAATTATGTGCTAGCGACAACATCCGGTTACGCCCAATTAGGACTTTCAGGTGGCTTAGTAAGTAATACTAACTTTGGGGGTTTTACTTTCTTGCAACAACACGTCGACTCAAAAGGTACGTATAGATGACCGCACTATGCTACCCTGTGGTCTAATGTTGGAGGTAGCCCTCACATATGATGTACTCATATATGTGGGATAGTTGAATTTATTTTATGCAACGTCGCACCTACGCTCAGGTAAGTGTGAGTTGTGAGAGCATGACCAAACAACCGTTGGTCTAGGGAAGAGTTAGTTTGGTACTGGAACCGGTACTCGTAAGCACACGAATGCGGGTGAAGGTATTTAATTGCGGGAGTGATACTATTCTGATGGGTGCATATACTACTTACGTGTATACTGGGTATGCACCTATGATAGTATCTAGATTTAAATTCCTGCAATGTATTTATATCTGTTGTGGGAATGGGCTGAAATGAGATTTTCTGCAGGTACACTAACCTCGAATGCATATGCATAGTTGACGACTAG
Source organism: Coix lacryma-jobi var. lacryma-jobi (assembly GCA_009763385.1). NCBI lineage: Eukaryota > Viridiplantae > Streptophyta > Magnoliopsida > Poales > Poaceae > Coix > Coix lacryma-jobi. The sequence continues at coordinate 48,056,207 of CM019831.1, forward strand.
TTATATCGAGAGTGCGTGTTATGCCACCGACCTAGAACGGGATTGCCACCTCAGACTGACAATTTGTGTGGACGTATAGGACGAGCATGCATCTTGTTTGTGCTTTCCTCATGAACATGCTTCTCTCACCCTTGTTCTAATAAGAAACAATTGGTTGTCAAGTGTGACTAATGTAACGATAAAACATGAATGGTCGTTTGTGCATAAAAATGCTTCTCCCCACCTTTGTTCCTGTAAGGGTGAAGTTTGTTGTGATCTAGTGCTTCAATGCGATGTGCTATATTGCTTGGGAAGGTTACAAGCAATTAGTTTGTTTAATGTTGTATGTTGATGCGATCTAGATACAATGGGGTCTTGTTCTTGATAGTTGGTAGGGTGCAATATTTTGTATGGACGCTTCCATGTTAGCTAAATGAGCGATTGCTTGTTATAGGCTAGAAGTAACTATCTTGTATGAGGTTGTTTGGATAACCTGCTAGTTTACATGTTGTATGATTGTCTTGTTCTATATAAAGTTTGCTGGAAGAATAGTTAGACAATAAGCTTCTAGTGGCTAAATTTCCCCCCCCCCCTATGTTGAAATGCCTGGTTGTAACTAAATGACTTGTGTGGTAAAACTATGCTAAAGTTTGTAATTTAATGTTTTGAGTTAGTTTTGTCTTGAGATGCTTCACCTAAGTAAATAATAAAACTTGCTGTTTAAAATTGTTTTGTAAGCAGTTTTGTTTGGGTTGCTAAATGCTTTCTAAACTTGTAATTGTGATAATGAAGCTAAGTCAAACGTTACAATTCTAGTTTTGATAGCTGTGTTAATATGCTTAGCAAGGAAATGTACTAAACATGTTGTTTAATTGCTTTTCCATGCTATAATAATGTAATCATGTGCATGCTTTCTTGCTTGCAAAAATAAGAACTAGAGTTATATGAATGAAAAGTTTGTGGAACTAATTTCCATAGCTTTCTAGTCTCATGTTATTGTAAGGAAAATGTATAGCTTGTTGCTTGATAACATTAAATAGCTCGAACTTGTCTAAGTTGTTTTAAGCATCTATGTTTACTGCTAGATTTGTGTAGACTGTTTTACCTGCTCAAAATATACTGAAATACTTGTAATAGCCTACAAAATGCATGAGAGAACTGCTGTAAATTTTCTAGAAATTCTCTGGGCAATAAATTATAGTAGCTCTCTGTTTCACCTTGCTAAGTTAGGGAAATTCATAAGTGCATGTAAAGAATTTAATTTGAGTAAGCAATGAACTTCTCTAACATGTTTAAGATGTATATATAAACTATTCTTATACATGGTAATGCCTAGAATTATGTTCTTATGTGCACCATGCTTTATAGTTGTTCTCTAATCTAGTTTTAATCTTTACTAGCCATATGCTTTGTAAGAATTAAATACTTGCAAACCATTTAAGTGGACTGCAATCTTAGCATTTATATCATGTTTAGAATGTTTTCAAACTGTTGATATGCTTGCATGTGCCAAAAATTAAGTTGTTGCATGCTTCTTGTTAGTTGTGGTTACCTAGTATCTGTTTATTCCTTTTTGGAATGTAGATTAGCATGAGCTTGTTGCTTGTTGATAGTTTCTTAGATTAAATAAGTGAGTTATAGCTTGAAGTAGTAAACTAATTACAGTTAACAAACAATTATTCCTTAATTTGTTTGGTATGTTTGCTCCTAGAGGAATAGTTATGCTCTAACTTAGTAAACAGGGAATGAGATAATCGCAACATCTGTTTACCAAGTTTTGCATGTCTATGTTTGCTTATGTGCTATAGATAGACGTTTGTCTGGTATGAGCTTGGTGATTAGTGTTGGTTGCTTAAGCTGTTTGTTTGTGTCTTCCAATGCTTGTTATGGCTATGTGTAGATGTTCTAAGTGATGCTTTGGTTAGTCAACCTTTGTCCTCGGTGAGTACATGAGTGGTATGTCAACCTTCGTCTAGAATTGTGCTCAAGCCCTCTCGACCTTCCGAGATGCCCCGAGTAGAACCTTTGTTGCTTAAGGCATGTGTTTGTGTGTCTAGTTTGATGGTTTAGAATGCTTGTGCCAACGACCTGTACCTATGTCTGTCCATGCCTTTTGTTTGACCAGCTAGCCCAAGTTAAGCTTTTCAGAATCTTGGATCCGAACCGTGGTATGCCTATGCTTTTTCTGTAGCCATGTCTCTGTCTAACCTGAAGACCCATGTTTGGCCCCCTTTTTAAGCGTTTCCCAAGCCATGGATCTCTTGTACCCCTTTGTTGTGAAGGCCCTTGTTTGTTTTGACCTAGCCAAGTTAAGTTCCTGCTAACCCCAGTTCTTTGGCCATAGTTTGTCCTGCCCAGTTGTAGAGACCATGCCCAAATCCTTGTTGTATCCTCTCGGTTTCCCTTTTGTTGCCGCTTGGCCAAATCAAGTTTGTGTAATCTTTCATATTGTCATGACCTTGATGTGCACAAGGCGTATTCTTATTGTCTTGTGCCATGTTTTGTCCTGGAAATCCTATCCTTGTTGATTCCCGAACCTTGTGATCATCCTTGATTTGCTAGCTTATGCCTTGCATGTGATGCTCTCTCTATGCAAGATTTATCTGCGTCATGTAGAATTTCTCATTGGTTGTGGATTCGATAATGATGTCTTGGTTAAGAACTAATGGTGCCACGACGAAACTAAGAGCCTCCTGTGGCTGCAGACACATGGTTGTGCTGCTCGGCACGCGCTGGTATCGTGGTTCCTAGTCGAGATCCATTATGGAAACGATGCCAATGTGTTATCTTTCATGAAGCTTTCTCCTTGTTATCTCCTATATTCCTACCAAGAAATCCCTATGGCAGATCGGATGTGGCAGTTTTTCTTTCTAAAGTGGCAAAGAGGATGACGTTTCCAGAATCAGTCAATAATGAAAGCAGTAATGGACTGTAAGGGGTGGTAGACAAAGGACTCTGTTTGATCGATAGCAAATATCGAGCATCATATATGGTCATAGTGAAGCAAAGTGGCACATAATACATAAGATGGACAAGTACCAGCTGCGGGATAAGTAACAGAGATGGTGTGATATTGGATAAGATACTCAAGATTTGAAAAGTTTTCTGCATGAACTTAATATATATATCTGCATGATGATCTTTTAGCAACTCAATCCTCCTAGATATGTCCGATTCTCTATGGACTTTGGTGGTGACCGCGTGCATTGATATCCAGCATTGCTTGCAGTAAGAGCTAAAACCTTGGAGCTTTTAGCGTCAAGAGCCAACTGATTAGTTTTGATCATTGAAAAGTTATCTCTAGCTCAGAAATGACTCTTTGGTAGCTATGAAGGCTATGTCTCACAGAACAGTGTTATATCAGAAGTCTGTGAACCAACTGATGTTGTTTGAGGTACTCATACGTCCCAATTTCTGTTGTGTTCAGACCAACTTTATCTTGAAAATTTTTGAATGGTAATACAAGACAGTACAACAGTCTTGTAACTCCGAAAGAAATATACCTCGAGTAAGAACTATCTGGTAATACATCAGAGTACTATGGGAAGATTTATTTTGGAATCTATTAGATGAAGAGTAGAAAGGACAATCAGAATCAATCCCTTATTCTTGAGCAGTCAAGGTCTTCTACAAAAATCAACTCCAAGAAGTGCAAACTGATGACAGAGTGAAGTGTAAAACAACAGATTCCAGATTGTGTTCCTGCATTGCTAAATAGATTTGAGAAGGTTGCCCCATGACCAAGGAAGTTCAACAAGTCAGTTCTATTGAATTGCAACTGCCCCATGAAGGAGAATAATGTTAATCTGCTTAATAGTACAGAAATTCGACAGTAGATATTCTACCCAAGAGGTTGAATCAAGTTCAATCTTGGTGACTATCGCTGCTTTGGAGATGAGATTTTCCATAAAGAAGGATCAGCGAAAGAGTGGAATTGATTAAGTCAGCTACACATTCACCGCTCTCTTAACAGACTCAGATAATATCTCTGTTCGCCTAAACGGTCGTTTAATCCGTTTAAACACCGTTTAAACGATAAACAGAGGTCATCTGTTTTGTTTAGGCCCTAAACGGTGAATTAAACGGTTGGACCGTTTAAACCCGTTTAAACCCGTTTAAACCGTTTAAACCCGTCTAAATGGTCTAAAGAAAATCAGGTTAGACATGATTAAATGATCTAAACAACCATTTAATCCATAATTTGGTTAATTAGAGGACTACGACTACCATAATCAACACAAAACTAATTAACATTGTGAGTATATGAAATGTTGTGGGATTTAGATTTGTTCCAAAAATATTATTTGGTATAATATTTATTTTTTACATGTGCAAATATGTGCAGTTTCTATCAAATTTAATTTTTACATACATAAATATGTATATTTTAGTGTTACCATACAAAACCGTTTAGACCGTTTAACTCCGTTTAAACACCGATTAAACGGCCTAAACGCTAAACAAAGAGTGACCGACTGTTTACCGTTTACTGTTTAGGAAAACATTGGATAATATAGTGTTATCGTCAGAGAAAGAGAACTGCACACATGGAACCATATGTAGCTTTCTATCCATTGCTATCTGATGAAACTAATATTCACCAATGGTATGCATAGTGGTTGTTGGTCAGCCAGTTCCTCCCGGTCTCGAAGGAAGTTGCTTTGTATTGTGTCAACCAAATGAAGATCGAGTATTTTTCTTGGGCAATATTATCTTAGATTCCTCCCAAAATAACAATGCAATCTTGGTTTTCCCTATCAACCTAACAATGGTGTCTTGAGTGTACCTCAATGTTCGATGTGAATCAGCAAAGGAAATTCTTCAGACAAGAGTAACCGGGAAATGACTTGAAAGATCAGAAAGTTGTTCTATTCCTGATAGTTTCTTTTATGCTGAGAAGTCAATATATCTTGAGCTGTTGGTAGCCGATAAGGATAAGTGATATGCCTCTTCCCTTGGAAAGTCTTTCGTCCGGAATCTCGGGACGAGATTCTTTTAAGGGGGGAAGGGTTGTAACACCCCAGGTGTTTGACGCCAGACGAGTAGTTAGTTTGAACATAGACATGGTCTGTCAGGTGATGATCGAGAGATAATTTCTAGTATTGCCGGTGGTGACTGAAGATTTGGAATCAATCTCAGAAACAGAGCCTCTGTTTGAATTATTCCGGAAATAATTAATAGTGCAAGTTAATAATGATTGCCCAATTTTGGAATATTCAAGATTACTGCTAAACATGACTTTTCATGTTTCCTGCTTCAGTTCCTATCTATAGTGACTGGTGAAAAAGTTTCGTGAAGTTTGGAATCAAAAAGTCACATGAAATGACGAGTCACAGCTTTGCCTATAATGGCTTATTAAGCGAAGGAGATCATTTGAGTTCAATCAAGTCTTGCAATTATGCCCAATCAACTCTATATGGACTCACGAACAAAAGTTATGAAAGGTTCGTGTTGAGCAAATGTCAAGAAAATGCCTCAATCGGCCTAAAATCTTAATTTGAGGTCATATTAAGTTGCTGCTTTGACCAAAGAGAAACTACAGGTTTTGTACCAGATATGAGCTTTGACCTTTAAGAAACGTTATAGATCAAGATGTGTACAACAAAAGTTGTTAAAGGACCCAGGCTTGAATCCCATCTTGTCAAACAGAGCACCCAAATTCGAATCTGCTGCTGTTTTCAGCACTAAAATTTTGGCTAAGTCCGAAACAGCAGTGTCAATCACGTTGGCAAGCCGCGTTCTCCAAATTTTGTTAAGTAACTTCAGTTGGTCCAAAAATAAGAGTTGTAGGTAATTCTTTGGAGAAGGGCATACAAAAAGTTGTACTCGATTTGACCAAGTTTGGACTGAGGATTTTGTGTTTAACTGCAGCAAGGTCGTCCATCATTAACTCTCTGACACTGTCAACTTTGGAGCTAATTACCCGCTGTCTGGTAACTCTAATGGCTGAGTGTCCTTAAGCAAAGTTGGAGAGCAGCACGAGAGGTGCAATATTGCTTAAAGGCGTCAGACTCGAATATGCCCGGAAGATGCCGCAAATGGCCGTCGAAGATTCCAAGTCGTCGCGCATCACGTGTTCGACGAAATGGCAACGTGGTTGGCATGCCTAGAGCTCGCCCCACCACGGATGACACGCGCCTCACCTCCTCTGTTCTTACTTGTGCAGATGTATGGAGCGCCTCAGACCGCCCTCATTCACTCTCTCGGCGCCTCGCCCTCTGCTCCCACTCCCTCCTTTGCTCCTTGTTGCCACAGCCATGGCCGCCCCGCCATGGACACCGTCGCCGGCATGTGTGGCCGCGCAACTACGAGCCCTCTCCGACCAAGCCAAGAGGATCCATGGGTGCGGCCCAGAGCCCCCATGCCGCTCTCCCACTTCTCCGGCGACAACGAGCTTCTCCGTCCGGATTCCGACGAACCCTAGCGGCTTCTTCCGTTCAAAATCGTGTCAAGGACTTCGCGCAGCAATACAACCAAGCTCAGGGGGTTTTCTGCAAAGTCAGTGACTCAGATGAATAGTGCCAACAGTGTTTTTCTTTTTCTTTTTCCTTTTATGTGGCTGAAACTTTGGTAATTCATAGTAATTAGTAGAAAAATCGTAAAATAGCAAATGAGGACTTTTTGGAAATATCTTGAGTAGATCTACATGATGGTACAATAATATGATAGCTTCCAGTAGAGAGTTTTTGTGTGAAAATAGATCTTTGCTATCTAGGGTTTAATATTTTGCCACTGTTTGGTTGCTCCATTTGATGTGAACTTTTTATGGTAGCTTCCTGACATGATGTAGATACTCTGTGAATAATTTGGTAGTTTTTGGTGCACTAGTTTTAGAGTTATTAAGTAATCTTGCTATCAACCGATAAAATAGGTTTAATTATTAAATATGTCATGCATGTGTGTAAAAATGGAAAAGATGGTTCCATGACCTTGCTAATATGTTGTAGTAACCATTGCATGTCTAATATGGTCATGTGTTCATATAAAATCTGAAGTTTCTTATTTAACTTACTCTCACATGGTTAATTATAAATAGAAACTAGTTTAACTTATAGTTGGCAAACTATGGCTTGCATGCATGTAACTTTCCAAGCTTTGCTCTCATACTAATACTATGATTCATCTCTAAAAGTTGGAGCTATGATTCATGTGTGCTTGACTTCTCCTATATATATATATATATATAGGCTATATATATATATATACTAGCAAAGCATAAATAGTGTTAATATGATCATGCATGTGCAGTTTGTGTTGTGTGCATGTTTTCATTAAGATAATAATGTTTGCTGTGAAAGTGTTGTATATGGAAGTTGTAGATGACATCTTAATATTGCTTGTCACCAAATTGCATGGCCATAGGCTTAATAGTTTAAGAGATATGGCTGTTGCAAATTGAATGTCAAGCTTTGCCTACATTCTGTCCAGATCTGAATGTTTGGCTTGTTACACCTAGTTATGTTATGATTCATGCTTAGGTGTTTATAGAATAGTTGTCGTACTTTTCATAAGCTTTCTAAATTGTCTTAGATCATGTTTGTTGGAGTTCTATAACTTAAGTTATAGCTGTTTTACTGTAGATGGGTAAATCTGTCCAAGTCTGGACAGAGGTGCCTAATTATACTAATTAGACCTTGTTAACTTGTGAGTCATCTTAAGATGTTTATAGATGATTTGTATACAACTTAATAACCTTTCTAAAAAGTCTAGGGGCAAGTTCCCAGGTACTTTATATCTTTAGTTATGGTTGTTTTAATTTACTGTTGTTGATATGTGGCTAGTTCTGTCCAAGTGTGGACAAAGCCGCACTAATCATGTTGTTTGACTTTGTTAATTATTGATGCACCTTGAGATAATAATAAGAAATATTTAGATAACCTTGTAATCTTTCTATAATATCTAATTTCATGCTCATGTGATGTTTGTATCTTGAGTTATGCTTCTTTGAAGCTCTGTCGGTCCTGCTGTCCAACAGTTGGACAGAGCTGCATAGTTATCTATTTTTTTGAGTTAGATAACCTTTGAATCAGCTCTTGTGGTAAATAGCAAAGTTGTAGCTAATCTTGTTAGCTTTCCAGAAAGTCTTAGTGCATCTTGTTTGGAGGTCTGTAGCATGAGTTATGATTAAAAGAGTGGACTGCTGTCCTATCATTCAGAGTTTGTGTTTGTGCTATATTACTTGTTTGTGTAATGTGCTTAGAGGTGTGCTAAGTTATCCCGATTGCTTATGTGAAACCATGATGAATGCTTGATAATAGTACTTATGCCAAGTGATTTCTAGTAGTTGCTTGTGCTACATGTTTTATGTATTATTTCTATGTATTCATACATATGCATTGTGCATCCCATCTTAGGTGCGATAGATGGTGAACGTCAAGTGAAGGACGTGATGATGTAGCTAAACCCGAAGATGGTGTTTGGTGGATTATCCTAAAGATGTGGAGTTAAGGAAGTGCTACAACGGAGATGCTCGCCAAGCGAGTATCACCCAACAAACACTAACCTAGTGTTGGTTCCCAGGCAAGCCCCGGAGCATTCTAAGCCTTCTATTATTTACAATTAATTTAATTAAGTATTTTATATTGTGATGCATTAGGTATAGGAGTTGATTGAATCCTACTTGCTGTATTATCATTCCTTGATTATTGATTATACTTGCCTTGTTATCCTATTATTATTATAATGTAGAATTGCTTAGCCTGCTTAATAAAGTAGTAAAGAAAGGATGTTCCCGTAATATCCCTGGTGGGTATTGCGGATACATGGGTGTATGCCGGGTCTCTGAGTGATGAGTGATTGTCAACTGGGTTGATGCGCATGTTCTTTGGCTTGTGTTGTGCAGGTGTCGAGCACGGATACAGTGATCAGAGGCAAGGTGAAGGTCAAGTAGAGACGTGCCGTGCCGATGGACCGAGAGTGGCGAAGGGCGGACGTGAGGCTTGGACTGAGGGACCAGTGGCCCGAGGATCAGCTGTGGTGGCTGGCAGCCTGGGACAGCGACGAGCGAAGACTTGCGGGGCATGGTGTTGCCTGAGTCGTGGACTCGGGGACACGTGTCGGTGGACGGGGTGCACGGGCGGTGCATCCACTCTACAGCTTCGGTTTGGTGGTAGAGCCAGAGAAAAACCATCGGGTGGACGGTTTCCAGGTTTGGCCTCAAATCCTGGGCGCGGATGGTTTTCGAGTTTGGCCTCAAAAGTCGGGCTGAGGACGGTTTCCAGGTTTGGGCCTCAAAACCTGGGTGCTGCGGGTTTGCTGAGTTTCGGCCACAAAACTCAGGCGCTGGTGGGCTGGTTTCCCGGTTTGGGCCTCAAAACCAGGGGTTGGCTGGAAAGGCTGGTTTCCCGGTTTGGGCCACAAAACCGAGGGTGCAGAGCGGTCGCGGCACGTGGCGGCAATCGGGAGGTTGCGTCGAGGCAACGCTATGAGTTGTGTGGGCGTGGCCGTCGGATCCACCTACCATCGAGTTGGTCCAGAATAACCTTAGGGTTTAGCTGGTTCGCTCTGTAATTAGTTAGGGGTAGAGTGGGAATTAGGAATAGTTAGAATTAGGATAAGTAGGGGGAGACACCCACCTCCCCATGCATCTCAGTCATTTGCTCTTTTGCTTCTAGGGTTTCCTGCTCTCCCACTCCCTGCTGTAGCGAACTGAGATCCACAGAGAAGAGAACAATACCTCTGTGCCCGTGAGATTTTGAGGAAGTGAGACCGTAATCTCACTGTTGTAGCGTGTGGTAGCCACACGGTTGCAATTTCATGGTTGTGATTCGTGTTTTGATTGTGTTCTTCGCGGATTACTTTTCTCCACGTTTTTCCCGTTGATTGATCTCTTTGCTCGGTGCATCTCTTGCAAATCCGTTTGAACCAAGTTGTTCTAGATCGTGAGGCACTTCTTTCCACCGAAGGAATTCACCTCTAACCTCACGGTCTAGGAGATCGAGCAATTTTAGGTTTGGATCGGTTTTTGCTCCTTAGTCCTGAATTCTTCCAATTCACCGATTTGGAGTTAGGTTCGAGCCATGATTCCGTTGGGATAGCTCACTAACATCATTGGAACTCCTCATACCAAGTCTAGGCCTTAGTGCTTTTGATTCAGAGGAGATCGGGTGAATTTCGCGGAAGAACAGTGCTAGTTCGGGACCATCGGACGATGAACCTAGGAGCATTGGACGCTGAGTTCATCACACCGGAGTGTCCGTTGCCATGTGTCACCTGACAGTGATTTTAAAGGAGCATCGGACACGCCGGAGGTCGAGCATCGGACGGTACTGTTTCACTATAGCAGCGTCCGATGCCTATGCAGTAAGGTTCCAGATTTGCTCTGTTTGCATCGGACGCGTCCGTTGGTTGGTCATCGGACGCTGCCTGCGTCCGATGCTGCGGAGTTTGCGCAGTTTCGTTCGCGGTTCGATCGTTCATTGTCGGTTTTGATTTCCAGCTTTTGCGTTGGATTTCCGACTTCATGCTCTACAGAAATCGGGCTTCCCTCTTGGTTGAGGTTACCCAAAGTCCATCCTGTCACTAGTTGACTTGCGTGAACTCGGGTGAGGAAGTTTTTGTGGTGTCCCGCTGTGTTCCTAGGGAACATCCACCCATTCTCTTGGGTCGTGGACATCACGCGCATCGGTTTTGCTCTTGGGGTTGATTTTCTGGGACAGAGGCTATTAGTTTCCGAAAGGAAAATTTGAAGCTCCCATTCACCCCCCTCTGGTCGCTTTCTGGTAGCACTTTCGGTCCTTCAATTGGTATCAAAGCGGGTTAAGGATCTTCCACCTTAGCCGGTTCCAGATCCCCAGAAGACGACATGGATCGCGGCGTGGGCAAACCGCCGTTTTTCGATGGGACGAACTATGCGTATTGGAAGATACGCATGTCGGCCTATCTGCAGAGTTTGGGTGCTTCCATCTGGGATATTTGCAACTCTGCCGATTACGTGGTCTTGGCTGCTCGTGTCTCTCAGCTTCAGATCGATGAGCACGATGCCAATAGCCGGACCCGTAATGCTCTTTTCTCATGCTTGAGCATGAGTGAGTTTGATCACGTTTCTCACCTCGCTACGGCTCGGGAGATTTGGGCTACCCTCATGTGTTTCCATGAGGGAACCTCTCAAGTCAAAACCCGTCTCTACGAGTCGTTCAAGCGAGAGTATGAGAACTTTCGACATATGCCTGGCGAGAGCATAGAAAGTTTATTCGCTCGCTTTCAGGTGATTGTTAACAGGATGAGGGCTAACAAGGAGCTGTTGCCTTTCGACGATCATGAGAGAGCTTTGAAGCTTTTGCATACTCTCGATCGGTCGGTGTGGGATTCCAAGGTTCAGGCGATCATCGAATCACCTAACTATGAGACCCTCACGTGCGACGAGCTCTTCAGTAAGCTCAAGTCCAGTGAGATCGATGCCATGGCGAGGGCTTCTTATGAAAATCCTTCTGGCCCGTCGATGGCTTTGCTTTCTGGCTCTTCTGCTAACCCCTCTGGAGGCTTTGCTTTGCATTCTCTTCTTTCTATCACAGAGGAGCAGTTGGAGTCTCTGGGAGATGATGAGTTGGCTTTGCTTGCTAACTGGTTCTCGCGGTTTCACAACAACCGCATGAACCGTCGCCGCGGAGGAGGACGCTCAGGCTGTTTCGAGTGCGGCGACCTTGACCACTTCATCGCCAACTGTCCCAAGAAGAACAAGTATTCTGGGAAGGGCGATCATGGGCACAAGTACGACTCCGGCAAGCGCAAGGAGAAGTACGTCCCCACAAGGCACAAGCGGAAGGGCGGATTCAACAAGGAGTACATCAAGACGAAGTACTTGGAGAAGGCCCAGGCTGAGCAGCGTGCTTTCTTCGCCACGCTCAGCGACGTCGACGACTCGGACAACGACTCCACTTCCTCAAGCGACGACGAGTCCGAGAAGAAGAAGAGGATCGAGGACAAGCTCAACGGCCTCTGCTTCTTCGCCGACGATGAGGGCTTCTGTACCATGGCCCTCGGCAAGGAGGTCAGCGGCACTTGTGTAGGAGTTTAGGCGACACCTCCCAGGTATCTCTCACCCACGACGACGACGACGATGACGACGACACCTCCCAGGTATCTCTCACCCACGACGAGCTTTCTGCTGAGGTCGAGAAGCTTACTGCCGCCTTGCTTAGTCAGGATAAGTTGTTTAGGCGTGCCACTAGAGAGCGCAAGGAGTTTAGGCAGAAGCGGGAGGACACGGTGAGGGAGCTTGAGTTTGCTAAGTCCACCGTGGTCGTGTCTGAGGATGCCGAGTGTGAGATGTGCACCACGCACATGACTGACCTTCTCACTTTGAGAGGTAAGTATGCTGCGTTGGTAGGAGAGGTGGATGAGCTGAAGGCTAGACCCTCGCTGTTGGGTGCATGCAAGACTTGTCCTGTCTTGCAATCCGAGTTGGCAGAGAAGAATGCCAAGATTGTGTCTCTTGAAGAGGCCAGCTCGGGTAGCACTTGTGTGACTAGGTGCGCGTTGTGTGAGGGTTTGGAGATGGAGATTGCGAATGTGAAGCATGACAAGATGCAAACCGAGGAGGAAAACACATACCTTCGGACCATCTTGTCATGGGTGTCTTGTGGTGAGCCACAGCTCGGGATGATGATCTCCCAATTTAAGCGAGCTGCTGGAGGACCTGGTGTAGGTTTTGCTCCGGGTGTTGATGTTTCTGCTTTTGGAAAGATTGGAGAGTCGAGTGGTCTGAACCCGAGTGAGAAGCCCAACTCCACCACTACTCCCAAGCTTACCAAGATACCACCCAAAGAGCCTCTCAAGCCTAACACCAAGGATGGGGTCTTTGTTGAACCTCCTAGAGCTCCACCCAAGAACCAAGTGTGGCATCCCAAACCCAACCACTTGAAGAACAAGCTTGATACGATACCACCTATCCAGGAGGAGTGTTTGCCACAGAAGGGCAAAGTGATTCAAACCCACAACCATGTGTACCAACAACCCCCTTTGAGAGCGGTGAGGTACCATTGTGAGCATTGTGGGCGAGATGGACATTTGAGTGAGTTCTGCTTTCAGCGCAAGAGAGAGGCGCGCCGTGCTAGGGAGATGAACAACCTGGACATGTACCATCCTTTCCATGATGTACATGTGCCGAATGTTCAGAGGAGAGCTCCAAGGAGAGCTGCTAGGACTAGAGGTGCAGTGCCTCAAGTTCCTAGGCCTAGGCCTCGTAGAGAGCGTGCCCAGCGGGAGCCTGCAGTTGTGGGCTATGGACCCCGTGGCGGTGGCTTTGTAGTTGAGCGCTTTCCTCCACCGCGTTTTGAGTATCGCGGTGAGCGCTCCTTCCCCAGCGGACCACGTTTTCCTCAGCGTGGTGATCGCTTCCCCCGTAGGCGTGCTAGGAATGGTCTTTCTACTAACCGTTCTTTTGAGCAGCCGGCCCAACACTGGTATTCTTCCTACTTCACTAACCCCAGTGTTGGACCGTATGCTCACCCTATGTCTTTTTATTGATGTAGGTAAAATGATTGGAGAACGTTTGGTTGGTGGATTCCGGTTGCTCGAGGCACATGACCGGAAACGCCAAGTGGTTCTCCAGTCTTAGTCCGGTTGCCGGAAAGGAGTTTATCACCTTCGGCGACAATAGTAAAGGTAAAGTGTTGTCTCGTGGGTCGGTGCGAGTTAATGAGCACTTTGTGTTGCGCGATGTTGCTCTTGTTTCTAACTTGCATTTTAACCTTCTTTCGGTTTCGCAACTCTTTGATGACGACTATGAGATTCGTTTTAAACCGAATCTCAGTCGTATTTTGGATCCTCAGGGCAATCTTGTGTGTTTGATTTCGCCCTTTGGAAAAGTCTTTCGTGCGAATTTCTCAGAGTCTTTTGGCACTTCTCATTGTCTTGTGGCTGGACCTTCCTCCTCTGATCTTTGGAAGTGGCATAGGAGACTTGGACATTTGAGCTTCGACTTGCTTGCAAGACTTAGCTCACTTGGCCTAATCCGAGGATTGCCCAAGTTGTCGATGGAGAAGGATCTTGTTTGCCACTCTTGTAGACATGGGAAGATGGTTGCCGCTCCCCACCATCCAGTGACTCAGGTCATGACCAAGCGCCCTGGAGAGCTTTTGCACATGGACCTTGTTGGTCCGGCTCGGGTGAGCTCGGTTGGGGGGAAGTGGTATGTGCTTGTTGTTGTTGATGACTTTTGAAGATATTCGTGGGTTTTCTTTTTAGCTGAGAAGACCGAGACTTTCTCCATAGCTCGCAATCTGATTTTGCGTCTTCAGAACGAGTTCCCTTTGAACTCGATGCGAGCTATCAGGAGTGATAATGGCTCCGAATTCAAGAATTCAGATTTTGAGAAGTTTTGTAACTCTTTGGGTTTGGAGCATCAGTTTTCTTCCCCCTACACACTGCCACAGAATGGTGTTGTAGAAAGGAAGAATCGGACCCTTGTAGAGATGGCCAGGACGATGCTCGATGAGCATAGGATTCCTAGGCGATATTGGGCCGAAGCTATGAGCACTGCATGCTACATTTCAAATCGCATTTTTCTCTGAGCTTTCTTGAAAAAGACTTCTTATGAGTTGCGTTTTGGAAAACTGCCCAAGGTGAGTTATTTTTGAGTTTTTGGTTGCCATTGTTTTATACTCAAAAAGGGCAACTTGGACAAATTTGAGTCTCGTTCTTCTGACGGTGTGTTTTTGGGTTATGGCACTCACACTCAAGCTTATCGTGTACTTAACCTTGACACTAACCGAGTCATGGAGACATCCGATGTCACCTTCGACGAGACCATGGTTTGTCCTTCTTCTCGTTTTGAGCGTGCAGGTGATCATGAGGTTGGTGAACCTCTTTTTGATGACGAGGACGAGGGTGCTGAAGGTATTGATGATCCAGCACCCCCTCTACCTGCTTTGCCGCAAGGAGCGGCTTCTACGATGACTCACGGCCCCGACACGTCTTCTTCCTGGGGGCCATGGGATCCGCCACCCCAAGCGGTACCCTTTGTACCCGGGGAGGCTCTAGCTGCTGTTGAGGGGGAAGCCACTTCGGCAAGGGAGGCGCCACGACACATTCAGCGCCAGCACTCGCCTCAGCAGATGATCGGCAGCATCGACGAACATGTCACCCGGTCAAGGCAAATCTCTCACTTTGCTCATTCTGCATTCGTTGCTGATTTTGAACCTCGGGATGTTGGACACGCTTTGACGGATCCGGATTGGGTCAATGCCATGCATGAGGAGTTAGAAAATTTTGAGAGAAATCGGGTTTGGGTTCTAGTGTCTCCACCTTCTGAGTGTCACCCAATTGGGACAAAATGGGTTTTCAAAAACAAACAGGGAGAAGATGGCCATGTTGTGAGAAACAAGGCCAGACTCGTAGCCCAGGGTTATAGTCAGAAGGATGGGATAGACTATGAGGAGACGTTTGCTCCTGTAGCTCGTTTGGAGGCAATTAGAATACTCTTGGCTTTTGCTGCATCCAAAGGTGTTGGGGATGAGGACCCACGACAGCGGCACCACACGGAGTGCAGACAAAAACGACTTCGCGTGATCCACGCGCCCCCGATCGACCCTTTTCCTCAAGGGACTGAACCCCTCGGACCCGTTTTCTAACCCTCGCCATGGATCCGACCCCCGAGGCTTTGTTGCAGTTCTCTGCAGGTTAAGACTCGACGACTACCAGGCGGGTGACCCTCGCTCGCCTTGCGAGGCCACTTCGCTTGGAGCGAAGGGTTCGGCGAGGCGACGGAAGGACGCTGGCTCGAGGGCAAGCGGAGTCGAAGGTCAAGTTTCTACGTCTGCCCCCGAAGGTGGGCAAGACCGAGTGGCGGCGCACGGAGGGGAGGCTAATTAGGGTTCCCACTGCGACCGTGTTTTTACTTCTTTGCCCCTCCTCCCTACGTGGAGGCGGGGAATCTTTGTTGTACCCTTTCGTAATTAGTCCTGTGACCCTTGGTATTCCCTATAAATACCAAGGGGTGAACAGTGTAAGAGACACGATTTTTTGGGAATAGAGCTACAATAATAGTCTTTGTTTCCTTAATCTTCATTTTTGCCTTCGACGCTTGGCCACCTTCGCCCTCCCCCCGCACGAGAGCGAAGGAGAGCAAGTGTGTTTCCAACAAAAGGTTTCTAACTTTTTCAAATGGATGTCAAGAGTGCCTTCTTAAATGGCTACATAGAAGAGGAGGTGTATGTTAGACAACCCACCGGTTTTGAAAATCCCAAGTTTCCAAACCATGTTTTTAAACTTCACAAAGCTTTGTATGGTTTGAAACAAGCCCCTAGAGCCTGGTATGATAGGTTGAAAACCTTTTTGCTTGCTAAGGGTTTTAAAATGGGATGTGTAGATAAAACGCTCTTTCTCCTCAAGCAAGGCACTGATACACTCTTGGTCCAGATTTACGTGGATGATATCATTTTCGGTGGTTCTTCTCACGCTTTGGTTGCCAAGTTTGCAGATACTATGAGCAGGGAGTTCGAGATGAGCATGATGGGCGAGCTGACTTTCTTTCTCGGATTGCAAATTAAGCAATCCCAAGAAGGGACGTTTGTGCACCAGGGCAAGTATACCAAGGACTTGCTGAAGAAGTTCAATATGGGTGAGGCCAAGCCTCTTCCAACACCCATGTCGACCACGACGGCCCTGGATGCGGACAAGGATGGAGAAGCTGTGGACCAGAAGGAGTACCGAAGCATGATCGGGTCGCTGCTCTACCTGACGGCGACACGCCCGGACATCCAGTTCGCGGTGTGTCTGTGTGCGAGCTTTCAGGCATCGCCGCGCACTTCTCACCGTCAGGCGGTGAAGCGCATTTTCAGGTACCTTCGTTTCACACCTGAGTTCGGGATTTGATATTCAGCTTCCTTCACCCTCTCCCTTTGCGGTTATTCCGATGCCGATTTTGCTGGTTGCCGTGTCGAGCACAAGTCCACTTCTGGGACTTGCCAGTTCATTGGATCTTCTCTTGTATCGTGGTCTTCTCGCAAGCAGTCTTGTGTCGCTCAGTCTACCACAGAGGCTGAATACGTTGTTGTGGCTAGCTGCTGTTCTCAATTGCTTTGGATGATGGCCACTTTGCGTGATTTTGGTCTGAGCTTTTCTCGCGTGCCTTTGCTTTGTGACAGCACGAGTGCTATTAGCGTTGCTAAGAACCCCGTGCTTCACTCGAAGACCAAACACATTGATGTGCGCTTTCACTTACTGCGAGACCACTATGAGAAGGGTGATATCGACCTTCGCCATATCGATACTCATCATCAGCTGGCTGATATTTTCACCAAGCCTTTAGACGAATCAACCTTTAATCGGTTGAGGGGTGAGCTTGGTGTGTGTTTCCCCTTTTAGATGGGGGAAACATTTTGGTTTTTGTATCACAGACTGACTCTTTTGTCTTTGTTTTCTTTTGCATTTCAGCATACGCTATTACATTCTGAGCTTCATGTATATAATCATTAGAATGTAACTATGCTCTATGTAGTATGCTCCGATGCTTTATGATGATGCTGTAGCTTATGCTCTTTCTGATCACTGATACATGTTGTGAGCTGAGCTATTTTTTAATGGTGAACCTGCTTAACATACATAAAACTGAAAATGTTCACCATTGAGATGTGCAACTAGCATGTGTAGGATGTGTTGAGTTCACTCGTGCTTTTCATATATGCTAGGTTGCTATGTCTCTGGTTTTGAGTCATTCACTTGCTTGGTATGTTCATATTCTGTTTAAAATATGAACCAAGCTTTAAGTGATATGAAAAGATCGAGATGGGATTGCTTGTCAACACATCACAGTTTTGAGACTGTTTCTCATTGCACTTTGAGTTAAACTTGAGCTGTGTAGTGTATGACCGAAACTGTTGCTTTAAGCTTCTGATTGCTTCTGCATAGGCTTCGCACAGTTGAAAAGTTCGGCAATGACAAGCTTTCAACCTCTCGCAAACATCTGCTAAATTTCTGAACTTGTGTTATTTCACCGCTGCAACTCCGATTTAAAACTGAAATCACAAGTGTATGCTTCATTCTATAGCATGATGTTTGAACTTTGCTAGGGGTAGTTCACCTAATATAAATGCTTAGCACTTGTTCGGATTCCTGTCTATACATGTGTAGTGCTATTTTGATGGTGACTATCTTTCTGGCTAAAAACTGCTCACTATGCTTTCATGTTCATATTTCATATATGGTGATCAGTCTGAGCCTTTGCTAGCATTTTGTGGATGATGTTGAGTCATTGAAGTCATACTGTGCAGAGCATCTTTACATTGTATTGACTATATTCCTGAAGCTGCTAACTTGCATTTTGACTCATATGCATGTTCGAAGGGGGAGAACCTCTCTTGTTGGCACTTTTGATGATGCATTTTCTGAGGGGGAGAAAATTGCTTTTGATTCCTTTTTTACTTGATCAGTGCATTTTCAACTAAGGGGGAGAAATTGCAAATCATATGTTTCCTCGAAGTTCAACCAAGGGGGAATGTTCAAATCTTGTGGGGGAGTTTTCCTGGTTGCGTGCACTTTTTGAGGGGGAGTTTGTTGCTTCTTGTTGGCCGTAAGGCTTTGGTATCGAGCTTTCTTTGCTAGTTGTGTTGAGCCTCTGTGCCTCTATCTTGAGGGACTAGCATTTTGTTTCGATTTCTCAATTGGTATTTGCTAGCGGTGTTGAGCCTGTTCTACCTCTTCTTGAGGGCTAGCTTTGTTTTGCTTGGTTGCGTCGAGCCGTTGCCCATGTCTTTGGGAACCAAGTTGTTTCGCTCTTTCCACTTGACCTTCTTAGGCTTTGCTATGCTTTTGGGTCATTTGGTCGAGTTCTCTCTCTCTCTCCTTCTTCCTCCTTCTATTTCCTTTATGATTTGTGTGAGTAGTTGACAATGCACTCATCAAGGGGGAGATTGCGGATACATGGGTGTATGCCGAGTCTCTGAGTGATGAGTGATTGTCAACTGGGTTGATGCGCATGTTATTTGGCTTGTGTTATGCAGGTGTCGAGCACGGATACAGTAATCAGAGGCAAGGTGAAGGTCAAGTAGAGACGTGCCATGCCGATGGACCGAGAGTGGCGAAGGGCGGACGTGAGGCTTGGACTGAGGGACCGGTGGCCCGAGGATCAGCTGTGGTGGCTGGCAGCCTGGGACAGCGACGAGCGAAGACTTGCGGGGCATGGTGTTGCCTGAGTCATGGACTCGGGGACACGTGTCGGTGGACGGGGTGCACGGGCGGTGCATCCCCTCTATAGCTTCGGTTTGGTGGTAGAGCCAGAGAAAAACCATCGGGGGGACGGTTTCCAGGTTTGGGCCTCAAAAGCTGGGCGCGGATGGTTTTCGAGTTTGGCCACAAAACTCGGGCTGAGGACGGTTTCCAGGTTTGGGCCTCAAAACCTAGGTGCTGCGGGTTTGCTGAGTTTGGGCCACAAAACTGAGGCACTGGTGGGCTGGTTTCCCGGTTTTGGCCTCAAAACCGGGGGTTGGCTGGAAATGCTGGTTTCCCGGTTTGGGCCACAAAACCGGGGGTGCAGAGCGGTGGCGGCACGTGGCGGCAATCGAGAGGTTGCGTCAAGGCAACGCTACGAGTTGTGCGGGCGTGGCCGTCGGATCCACCTACCATCGAGTTGGTCCAGAATAACCTTAGGGTTTAGCCGGTTCGCTCTGTAAGTAGTTAGGGGTAGAGTGGGAATTAGGAATAGTTAGAATTAGGATAAGTAGGGGGAGACACCCACCTCCCCATGCATCTCAGTCATTTTGCTCTTTTGCTTCTAGGGTTTCCTGCTCTCCCATTCCCTGCTGTAGCGAACTGAGATCCACAGAGAAGAGAACAATACCTCTGTGCCCGTGAGATTTTGAGGAAGTGAGACCGTAATCTCACTGTTGTAGCATGTGGTAGGCACACGGTTGCAATTTCATGGTTGTGATTCGTGTTTTGATTGTGTTCTTCACGGATTACTTTTCTCCACGTTTTTCCCGTTGATCGATCTCTTTGCTCGGTGCATCTCTTGCAAATCCATTTGAACCAAGTTTTTCTAGATCGTGAGGCACTTCTTTCCACCGAAGGAATTCACCTCTAACCTCACGGTCTAGGAGATCGAGCAATTTTAGGTTTGGATTGGTTTTTGCTCCTTAGTCCCGAATTCTTCCAATTCACCAATTTGGAGTTAGGATCGAGCCATGATTCCGTTGGGATAGCTCACTAACATCATTGGAACTCCTCATACCAAGTCTAGGCCTTAGTGCTTTTGATTCGGAGGAGATCGGGTGAATTTCGCGGAAGAACAGTGCTGGTTTGGGACCATCGAACGATGAACCTGGGAGCATCGGACGCTGAGTTCATCACACCGGAGCGTCCGTTGCCACGTGTCACCTGACAGTGATTTTAAAGGAGCATCGGACGCGCCGGAGGTCGAGCATCGGACGCTACTGTTTCACTGTAGCAGCGTCCGATGCCTATGCAGTAAGGTTCCAGATTTGCTCTGTTTGCATTGGACGCGTCCGTTGGTTGGTCATCGGACGCTGCCTGCGTCCGATGCTGCTGAGTTTGCGCAGTTTCGTTCGCGGTTCGATCGTTCGTTGTCGGTTTTGATTTCTAGCTTTTGCGTTAGATTTCCGACTTCATGCTCTACAGAAATCGGGCTTCCCTCTTGGTTGAGGTTACCCAAAGTCCATCCTGTCACTAGTTGACTTGCGTGAACTCGGGTGAGGAAGTTTTTGTGGTGTCCCGCTGTGTTCCTAGGGAACATCCACCCATTCTCTTGGGTCGTGGACATCACGCGCATCAGTTTTGCTCTTGGGGTTGATTTTCTGGGACAGAGGCTATTAGTTTCCGAAAGGAAAATTTGAAGCTCCCATTCACCCCCCTCTGGTCGCTTTCTGGTAGCACTTTCGGTCCTTCAGGTATTTACCGGATCACGGTTGGCTATATTTGCTATCGTAGAAAAGAACCTGAGTAGTAATGAAATACGGTCAACTGGAAGGCAAGGCACCAAGTTGGAACTTGGGGGCAGCTCGTCCGTTGGATCATGTAGGTTTGTATCGATGTTGGCTCCCGTTCATTTTTGAAAGCGCCCTTTTACTTAGGGATAAGTCGGTGCCGTAATCATCGACCCCAAAGCCGGTTAGACGCTGTTCGGGCCGGTCTCAACCCGTGTCGCACCCTCTAGTATGGAAACACGATCTGTCGCAGAATGGCCATCGTATAGTTCCAATTGGGTGGTCCGTGCTGTGAGCCGCGACGATTACCACCATGAACAAGCATCGAGCGGTTACCCAATGCATGGACTCGACGGAGAAAGTGTGGGTTGGTATTAAAGGTTTTTCACCAGCTGGTTTGGAATTCGATTCGAGTCGTCGTCTCCCCCGGTTAGTGGGAAACTATGGCGAGCTTCACCACGATACAACTCCATGTGACATTGATGGTTCAACTAAAATATTGACAAAGCAAACCTGATATGGTATTATACTACTGTTTGCTAGATTCAAGTGACTGCTCTAGTGCAGGTGCAAAACCTAGAGAATTTAAGAAATAGGATAAAAGATGACTGCTCATATAATTAAATGATGAATTCCTTCAACTTGAGCACCTTTTGCAAATAAAGTTAGCTAGCTCCACTGTTTATATCAGCCTTGCATACTCCTTGGTGTCACTTTATTTCTGGTTTACGACGGGTAAGTCTAGCTGATTACATTCGAGTACTGAGGGTTTATCCCACCTTGTTGCAGGTGAAGGTTAGGTCTGCCGAAAGGTGATGGCCAGTGCCGGTGGGCTCGGTAGTTCCATACTTCTTCTCTTATGCTGTTGTTGGAGGATGTCACACAAGCTTTCGAATTATTTCAACTTATGTTATGATATTCTTTTCAAAGCTATGTTGTTTCTTCTAAGTTAAGTGGACCTCCACTTGTATTATTATTTGTGAACACTATATTTTAATTTTATTTCCGCTGCAAAGCTCCGTGGACATGATTTGTATTTGCTTGACCATGCGATCTTGGCTGAGATGTTAGACAAGTTTGAAATCCCTCAGGATTTCACGGACTACCGGGTTTATATGGGCTCAAGTGTGCTAATTCAGCTGCTTCGATAGAGGTTTTCACACTTGTGCTCTTATAAATTGGTCAGTTCTGTCACAGATATGATACAAAGGGCAATCGTTAAAGGGAGAATTGGCTTAGAAAAGGCCAAAGGCATGGGCATCAACGGCCATCCTTTCCCACAAAACATGGTAGCTCCAGCACCTCGAAGTGAGATCACGGTGTTGACTTCTGATAGAGCCAGGACAGATGGGACAGTTGATCCAAAGAAGCAATTAATAGCTAAAGAGTATCAGGAGATGAAAGGGAAGAAAAGCAATGATCAACCTAAGACTTCAAAAGCTGGAGAAGCAAGAAGGCGTCCAACTGTCAGGATCTTACCGAACAAATGGCAACAACAGAAGGAAAGGAGCCAAATGCAAAGGGAAAGAGATGAACAAGAATATCAAGAATGGCTCGAAGAAGAAGAGTACAGGAAGTCCCGGGAAGAAGGAAGACGCATCAGAGATGAAGAGAAGAATCATTGGGGTTGTCCCTTCTTCAGACATTGTTGGAATGAGGGCTTAAAACTTCCTACTCTTCGTAATTGCCCAGAGTGCAATGATCAATACCGAGAGTATAGGCAGTCGAGAGACAACCGCTGATCTGTACATGAAAGATTGAAGTTTGGAAATACAGATCGACGCATACAAAATGAAAATGTTCATAATCAGCTTGGAGCAAGATTAGCCGATCATGATCATCCATGGCAGGAAGGACAATGGTGTCCTGGTGGCTTAACCAGAAGCCAGAAATGACGGGTTCAGAGATTGAGAAACGATGAAACCCAGAAGAAGAGATCCAAAATCTGGCAAGTCAAGCAAATAGTCGATAAGGGTGAGTCATCGGCTAATATCGCTGCTCTGTTCATACTACCTGCTAAATTTAAATCCTCTGATCTTGAAGAAGACTTTCTCAAAACAGTCGACGAAAGTCAACAACCGATCCAAGCAATCGGCTTCAAAAAATATATTTAATGGATTGTATAGTTAACGAAGATGAGAGTAAGATGGGTAAAGGTTTTACATCAGCTGACGAACTAGAAGCAGTTGATATCTGAAACAGTGATAAGCCGAGGTTGACATACATTAGTGCCAAGTTGGATCCCAAGTTTAGGCAAGAACTTATTGCATTATTAAAAGAATATAAAGAATGCTTTGCTTGGGATTATTCGGAAATGCCTGGTCTTGATCGGTCATTAGTTGAACATCGGCTACCTATCAAACATGAGAGTCGGCCTGTGAAGCAAGCTCCAAGAAGGATCAGAGCAGAAGTTATGGCTGATGTGAAAATAGAATTCACTCGGCTTTATGAAGCTAATTTCATTCGGCAATGTAGATATGCTGAGTGGATATCTAGCGTGGTCCCTGTATATAAGAAAAATGAAAAAATGATGGTTTGAATTGACTTCAGGGATCTAAATAAAGCTACTTCAATGGATGGCTACCCAATGCCAGTGGCAGATATGTTAGTCGATGCTGCAGCAGGACATAAAGTTATCAGTTTTATGGATGGTAATGCTGGCTATAACCAAATTTTTATGGCAGAAGAGGATATATAGATAAAACTGCATTCAGATGTCCGGGTGCCATAGGCCTATATGAGTGGGTGGTCATGACTTTTGGGCTTAAAAATGCCGGTGCAACCTATCAGAGGGCCATGAATTATATCTTTCATGAGTTGATCGGTAGGATTGTTGAGATTTATATTGACGATGTGGTGGTAAAATCCAAAGATTATCAAAGGCATCTTAAGGATCTCAGGGACACTCTTGAATGTGCAAGGAAACATGGTTTGAGAATGAATCCCCACAAATGTGCATTTGGAGTGTCGGCTGGTCAGTTCTTAGGGTTTATGGTACATGAAAAAGGAATTGAGGTTGGACAAAAAAGCTATGATGCCATTGACAAAGAAGTACCACCTACTACGAAGACTCAATTACAATCTTTGATCGGCAAGATCAATTTCATCAGAAGGTTTGTTTCAAATTCGTCAGCCAGGATTTTGCCGTTTTCAGTTTTGTTGAAATTAAAGGATGATCAAGAGTTTAAATGGGGATATGAGCAACAGAAAGCATTCGATGAAATCAAAGAATACATGAAGTCTCCACCAATTTTGATTCCTCCTCAGAAGAACAAACCTTTCAAGTTATACGTGTCAGCTGATGATCATACAATTGGATCGGCACTAATGCAAGAGTTCGAAGGAAAAGAGAGAGTAGTTTTCTATCTCAGTAGAAGATTGCTTGATCCAGAGACAAGGTATTCTTCTATTGAAAAATTATGCCTATGTTTATATTTCTCATGCACCAAGCTTCGACATTACCTGCTGTCTTCCGAGTGCATGGTGGTATCTAAGTTTGATGTGATCAAGCATATGTTATCCATGCCTATACTGAATGCGAGAATTGGAAAGTGGATTCTTGCATTGTCAGAATTTGACTTGAAGTATGAATCGGCTAAAGCGGTTAAAGGTCAGGTAATAGCCGATTTTATTACTCATCATCATAAACAAGAAATTAAAACTTTAGACTTCACCCCGTGGGCTTTGTTCTTTGATGGTTCCAATTGCAAACAAGGTGGAGGCATTGGTATTGTTCTTGTTTCTCCTCAGGGAAGGAGTTTTGAGTTTGCTTTCTCGATTGATCTAACCTCCACTAACAATCAAACTGAGTATGAAGCACTTCTTAAGGGACTTCAGCTTTTGTGTGAAGTAGGGGCCGAGACTGATGAAGTTTTTGGAGATTCTCAATTGGTGATTAATCAATTGCTCGGCCTATATAAATGCAAAGATGATATTTTGAGAAAGCATTATGACAAGTGCCTTGAATTGCTTGATTCTTTCTCTTCTATTGTCATAAAGCATATTCCTAGGTGTCAGAATCAAGACGCTAATCGTTTGGCTCAGAGTGCTTCTGGGTATTGGCAAATTGTTGAAATATTAACTGATGAAGTTGCTGATGCTGATGACTGGAGAATTGAAATCATTGAATACTTAAGGAATCCATCACAGCAAGTATCCAGAAAATTGAGGTATAAGGCTACAAAGTTTGTCCTTCTTGAAGATCAACTTTATTATAAAACAATCGATGGTGTGCTCCTTAAATGTATTAGTCAAGAAGAGGCCAAAGTTCTGATCGGAGAAATCCACGAGGGAGTTTGTGGTGCTCATCAATCTACCCATAAAATGAAATGGATGATCAGAAGAGCGGGGTATTTTTGGCCGATCATTTTAGAAGATTGTTTTAAGTATTATAAAGGATGTCAGGAATGCCAGAAATTCAGTAATGTTCAGAAGTCTCTGGCTTCAGCTATGAATCCAATTACAAAGCCATGGCCATTCAGAGGATGGGGAATAGATCTGATTGGCCAAATATTTCCGGCATCTAGCAAGGGACACAAATTTGTATTGGTGGCAACATACTGTTTTACCAAGTGGGTTGAAGCTATTCCTCTAAATGAAGCTTCATCGGCTGCCGTAATTGAATTCGTCCAAGAACATATCATTTATCGATTCGGTGTTCCTCAAACTATCACTACAGATCAAGGAAAAATGTTTGTATCAAAGTAATTTGAGGATTTTGCTACTAACACAGGTTTTAAGTTGATCAACTTATCTCCATATTATGCCCAAGCTAATGGACAAGCTGAGGCTTCCCATCAGATTTTGATCAAGATCATCAAGAAGAAGGTTATGGAGCACCCAGAGAAGTGGCATTCGATACTGAGTGAGACTTTATGGTCTTATAGGATGGCATGTCATGGTGCGACTAAATGTTCAACTTATGAGTTGGTCTACGGTCATGAAGCCGTGTTGCCTTGGGAAATCAATATAGGGTCTAGAAGAGTTTTACAGCAGAATAATCTAAAAGCTGATGAATATAAACATCTCATGATAGACAATCTTGATGATTTACACTTTCATTGGTTGAAATCTTTGGAGAACATCAGAGCTCAAAAGCTAAGAATGGCTAAATATTATAATCAAAAAGTCAGAGAGAAAAAGTTTGATGAAGGACACTTAGTTTGGAAGGTCATTTTGCCTATTGGGACTAAGGATAGTAGATACGGCAAATGGTCACCAAATTGGGAAGGGCCCTATCGGATTACTAGATGTGCTCATGGCAATGGTTATTTCTACGAAACCCTAGAAGGCGTTGAGTACTTCAGGGCAGTTAATGGGAAGTATTTTAAGAAGTATTACCCTAGTATTTGGGTGGATCAACTATGACTAATGTGTTAACATTGGTATCCAATAGATAGCCGATACAGATGTATTGCCTTTAGAACAAAAATAGCCGATGTAATTGAAGCATCGCCTTTAGTCAAAGAGTACAAGATCAAAGATCGTTGGAGTTAAAAAGCCTCGATGGGTCTTATCACATGAGAGTCATAAAGAAGCATAAACTTCATTATATTCAAAGGAAATTTTATTTACAGAGACTCGACCTTGATGAACTACTCAAAGACCTTGTCTACTATGGATACAGAGGGGGTGAACTCTGCTATTTCCCCGGCCGCGCCATCAATACCATCGAAGTGTACCTCCATGGCGTGACTTATTTCTGGAGTGTCCTCAAGGCCACCCAGGTTTTGGCCGGTGTAGGCCTCGGCAGCCCCGAGGGCCATGGCGGCACCATGACGGACGCCGTGGAGGGCGACCTCATGTGCCCTTGCGGGGATGTTGGCCATCCTCTCCACGACGTTGTCCCCGACAGCGTTCACGGAGTCGGCCACCTCGATCCCTGCCTCCTGAAGGGCTTCCAGGCGAACAGTCAGGTCTGCAAGCAAACGAATGAAGCAGGATTGAGCAAGGGAGATCCGATCAAATAAAAATTCTTTAGAAAAAGAGAAATACCGGCGACATGGGCATCGGATTCTGTGCATTGTTGGACCGCCCAAGAGGCCCTCGCCTCTGCTTCCTCCAACGCCTTCTGGAGTTGGGCGATGTGGTCCTCGAGGAGGCAATTCCTGATGGTAACCTCCGAGTGAAGGTTCCGCATTTCCGTCATCTAACGGTAATGACAAGCAGCCGTCGACTCGGAGCTGCTTGAGGAGGGATTTTTGGAGATCGACTCCATGTCGGGGGGAGGTACCACGGCAGCCGCAGCGTTGGAAGGACCCTCATCTACTCTAGTTGAAAGCAAAGGGAGAAGACCAAGTCAGACCTTGAAAATGATAAGGACTGGAGTCGATTAGGCATAAAGAAGAAACATACCAGATGCGGCGCTGAGGACGGTAGCGAGAGTTCACTTCTTCCTCCGCAGGACGCTTCCCACGGTTGTTGTCTGCCATTGGAAGAGGAAGAGATGGGCTTTTGGAAGGCGAAGCTTTTGGCGAGAAACAGGGTTTTTGGGCGAAAGGCAAAAGCAAGCAAGAAAATGTGCTCCGAATGTGACGGGAGGTAGAGACGAAGAGGAGATTTATATTAGAAGATTGAATCTCAGGAAGGATAAAGATGCCGCTTCATGCAATGTGTACAGAGCACTCGAGTGGAATGTTAAATCACAGCACGGTTTTCAAGAGAAGAGTAGCCGTCTCGCATTAATCGTCAAGATACCGTTCAGATTGTTTGCGGTATCAAAAGGGGAGAAGAGGAAAAGGACTCGGCTGATCGGCTATGAGGTTAATCGATCGGACCTTAAGGAAAGGAGAATAACATTTTTGGAATAAAATAAATTTCATCCCAAAATTGAGGGGCATGTGTTTACACCAGATTTTGGACTGAGAAGTTTGATATTTTGTAAACATAAATGGTTGGTTTATTAAGGAAAAAGATCGACCTGGAAAAATAAAAAGGGTCGTATGAGTCGAAGGTGACCCGGAAGCTTCAGGTGGACTAGCACGGTGGGCCTTGAAGACGTGTCAGACTCGACCAAAGAGTTCAAGTTCGGGTCGTCTTTTATTTTTACCTTTTTTTGTAATCTACTCGTGTTAGGATAGGAGTCAAACGGGTTATAAATAGATAGAAACCCGGATTTTGTAAAGAGATCCCCAATCAATCAAACACAACCGGCCCTCGGCCAAAACCCTAGGAGTAGGAGTAACGTAGATCTCGGCGAGACCTTCAATCAGGAAGGGCTGCATCGGCATCGACCGACCTCCGGTTTGCTTGTAAGTTTCACCAATGGCTTGTGTCATCGTGTAATGAGGTTGCATTGGCATCGACCAAACTCTTGTTAAGCTATGGCATGGCTAGTTATCGGTCTAAGCTCGTCTTTTGTAAGATTGTCTTGACTCTGATCAATCTCTTACTTTAGTCGATCTTGACTAGTTATCGGCTCTATTAGTTTGTGTGGATACATGGTGTATGCCGAGTCTCAAGTGATGAGTGATTGTCAACTGGGATAATGCACATGTTCTTTGGCTTGTGTTGTGCAGGTGTCGAGCACGGATACAGTGATCGAAGGCAAGGTGAAGGTCAAGTAGAGACGTGCCGCGCCGATGGACCGGGAGCGGTGAAGGGCGGACGTGAGGCTTGGACTGAGGGACCGGTGGCCTGAGGATCAGCTGTGGTGGTTGACAGCCTGGGACAGCAACGAGCGAAGACTTGCGGGGCACAGTGTTGCTCGGGTCGAGGACCTGGGGACATGTGTCGGTGGACGGGGTGCACGGGCAGTGCATCCCCTCTACGTCTCGGTTTGGTGGTTGAGCCACAGAAAAACTACCTAGTGGATGGTTTCCAGGTTTGGGCCTCAAAACCTGGGCGCTGATGGTTTCCGAGTTTGGGCCACAAAACTCGGGTTGAGGACGGTTTCCAGGTTTGGGCCTCAAAACCTCGGCGCTGCGGGTTTCTGAGCTTGGGCCACAAAACTCAGGCGATGGACGGCTGATTTCCCGGTTTGGGCCTCAAAACCGGGGGTTGGTTGTGAAGGCTGATTTCCCGGTTCGGGCCACAAAACCGGGGGCGAGGTCCGTGAAAAGGACGAGCAGAGCAGTGGCGGCACGTGGCGGCAATCGGTGAGGTTGCGTCGAGGCAACGCTACCAGTTGTGCGGGCGTAGCCGTCGGATCACCACCTACCACGAGTTGGTCCAGAATAACCTTAGGGTTTAGCTGGTTCGCTCTGTAATTAGTTAGGGGTAGAGTGGGAACTAGAATTAGGATAAGTAGAGGGAGACACCCACCTCCCATCCTATCTCAGTCATTTGCTCTTTGCCTTCTAGGTTTTCCTACTCTCCCAATCTCCTGCTGTAGCAACTGAGATCCGTAGAGAACCATACCTCTGTGTACTGAAGATTTTGAGGAAGTGAGACCGTAATCTCACTGTTGTAGCGTGTGGTAGCCACACGGTTGCAGATCGATGTGTTGATTCGCGTTTTGTTCGTGTTCTTCGCGTTCTTCGTTTCTCCGCGATTTTTGCGTCACTCGATCTCCCTCTCTACTGTATCTTTTTGAAATCCACTTGAATCAACTTGTTCTTTATAGTGAGGAGATCATTTCCACCAAAGGAATTCATCTAACTCCTTACGAACAAGTAGATCGGGTCGATTCAATTTTTGTGGCGCTTTTTCGGTTCATATTCCCTTCTCTTCGATTCTCGTTGATTGAGTTGTTTTGAGCGGATGATTTCTTGGGGATAGTCTCCTAACTACCTCGTGATCATCCTCTCTAAGTTTGGGATCAAGGGATTTTGATTTGAATCGATTTGGAGAAGATTTGAATTGAGGGCGACCAAAATCGCCCTTTCTGTTCATCCGCAGACAGTCCGCGCGTCGGGCTCCGACCGAGTCAGTGGTTGAGCGGCTCGACTGTGTTGTCTCAGTTTGATCGGTGGATAGTCCGCAGTAGGAATTCACGGATAGTTCAGAAGTCGTCCGGGGACTGTTCAGCAACCTTGCTGTTTGGCTCGGTTGGCCGGCGGACAGTCCGCCACCGGAGCCCAGACAGTCCGCCGTTGAGCAGACAGTCCGCGGTCTGAACCTTGGACAGTCCGCAAGTCGGCTGTAGGCTGAGTTTTAGTGTGTTTGCTCTCCCGGCTTCTTGGCTTGGTTTCCGGACTTCTCATTTGGCCCTAGAGCTGACCTAGGAACCTCTGTAGGTATCTTTGCTACTTGTTAGCATCGGTATTTGGGGATTTCTCGACATAGTCTTCAATCTACGTTCGGGACTCGGTTTTTAAGGGTCAAACTTGTGCCGGTGTTTTTGGTGTTTGGTTTGCTCTTGCTTTGTGGTACCTCGCTGTGATCCTAGGGATCATCCACCCTCTTCCAAGGGTCATGGGCATCACGGTTCGGTCAAAGCTTTTGGGGGTCGATTTTTGGGACAAAGGCCAAAGTTTAGAAAGAAATTTTTGAGCTCCCATTCACCCCCCCTCTGGTCGCCTTGCTTTTGCATTCTCGGTCCTTCAATTGGTATCGGAGCGGGTTAAGGATCTTCCACCTTAGCCGGTTCTAGATCCACCGAAGGCGTCATGGATCACGGCGTGGGCAAACCGCCGTTTTTCGATGGGACGAACTATGCGTGTTGGAAGATACGCATGTCGGCCTATTTTCAGAGCATGGGTGCTTCTGTCTAGGAGATTTGCAACAAGGATGATTACATGGTCTTGGCTGCTCGTGTTTCTCAGCTGTAGATCGATGAGCACGATGCCAATAGCCGAGCACGTAATGCTCTTTTCTCCTGCTTGAGTGTTTATGAGTTTGATCGGGTTTCTCATCTCCCCATGGCTCATGAGATTTGGGCGACTCTCATGCGCTTTCATGAGGGAACCTCTCAAGTCAAATCTCGTCTCTATGAGTCGCACAAGCGGGAGTATGAGAACTTTCGACACATGCCTGGCGAGAGCATAGAGAGTTTATTCGCTCGCCTTCAGGTGATTGTCAACAGGATGAGAGCTAACAAGGAGTTGTTGCCTTTTGTTGACACTCCTTAATGGAATCACTCTAAGATAGACTTCATAAACAATAACCTAGTGAAGGCACTAAGAAGTGTACGGGACACTACTAGCATCACTTAACGTCAAGTTGTCATCCCCAACATGAAACTAGCAATGTGATTATATCATGGCACTGACTTAAAGATAAATATTTACCCGCAAGCGCACAGATAAATACACCCGTTGTAGCAGCATTTTACCCAGAGATGTTCCAAGTATCATTATTTATATTTAGCACTAGGAATGAAGTGAGATAAATAAGGACAAGAGCTACTCTACATATGTGATAGGAGAATTGAGAACAAAGTAAGAACACACTCTTTTATCCTAAACAGGGATCAGTCACAATAATGAGGTACACTATAAATGATAAAAGATCAATCTATGATAGTCCTTAGAGCATTTCAACTTAGACAAGGCATGCAGATTAGAATAGACATTATAAAGGAGTATTCCTAAGTTATTCTAATTATAAGTCATAATATACATTGATTAGTGCAATTATATTTGGCAATCATTGGCTAGGTTATCCCATATTCATATTCAAGAGGCAACTCCATAGTAAAGGTGCCAAACAGAGTAACCCCTAAACTATGAGTTAATTGAGCCATACTGAACACTACATTCGGGAGGTGGAATACAAAGGACTCAATAGGAATATCACACCCGCGATCTACCACTCTATCCGGAACATAGGACGCATTCGCAGATAAATAGTGTATAGGCACCACACCTACACAACATTTATCACCCACCCGTTGTACTTTAAGATGAGCACTATACAAACATGAGTATAAACATGATGATAATCTATCTATGCTAAATATATAATCAAAGCATACTACAAGCAGTATAATTAAGAATATAGTAATTAATGTCTTCGTCATATCAATTATATCTAAACTATTATGAACTAGACTATGGACTAGCACACAATGATGAACAGTATGATGAACTAGAACACATAGATGAACTAGAGTATGAACTAGAACTAGATTAAGAACTAGAAGATGAACTAGACGATGAACTAGAACTAGAACATGAACAATGAAGAACAATAAAGAACTAGAAGAACAATTATGAACTAGAAACATAATTAGATCCATAATGTTGATACAAGAGAGAAGATCTTGGGTTTACCGAGCCTTCTCGCGACTAGATCCGGAATCCAAGCGAAGCTTGCCTCTTCTAATTCTAATTCTATCTAGCTATGCCTAAGTTGACGTGGCTCTAAAGAAATTAGGGTTTCTGATTTATCCTCCTCCTCTTCTAATGACTTGAGATCTGATGATGATGGAGAGGGGGGTATGGGGCTATTTATATAGCCCTGGGTGATGAACCGTGACCCTTGGATCAAACCGACTTCACGTAGGGTGGAGATGCATCCTCATAGGCGGTGGGAGAACATTCCAGAAGATAGAGTTCGTAGTCCCCAAGGGGGGACCGGTCGGTCCCACCTGTCATGCTCTCGTGGTGGTCGACCTCCTGGTGTCTTCTAGTGTCCTCTGGAGTCTTCTAGAAACTTCCTGACATGGCGGTGGAGTTATCTCTCTTCGGTTTCCTTCTATGGGAAGCTATCGGTGTTGATTTCCTGGTTTAGTCCCTGTAGAATCATAGTTCACCAAAACTCGTGGAATATTGTCAATTAAAACCCTAAACATTTGTTGGTGATCAAATTCTTGCCCTTTTCATATTTATTTATCCTTTAATTATGATAGATAACTAGTGTCAACACCTTTCGACGATCATGAGAGAGCTTTGAAGCTTTTGCATACTCTTGATCGGTCGGTGTGGGACTCAAAGGTCTAGGCGATCATCGAATCGTCTAACTATGAGACCCTCACGTGCGATGAGCTCTTCAGTAAGCTCAAGTCCAGTGAGATTGATGCCATGGCGAGGGCTTCTTATGAAAATCCTTCTGGCCCGTCGATGGCTTTGCTTTCTGGCTCTTCTGCTAACCCCTCTGGAGGCTTTGCTTTGTCTTCTCTTCTTTCTATCACAGAGGAGTAGTTGGAGTTCATGGGAGATGACGAGTTGGCTTTGCTCGCCAACCGGTTCTCGCGGTTTCACAACAACCGCATGAACCATCGTCGTGGTGGAGGACACGCTGGGTGTTTTGAGTGTGGCGACCCGGACCACTTCATCGCCAACTGCCCCAAGAAGAACAAGCAAGTGGCGGGCAAGGGCGATCGTGGCCACAAGTACGACTCCGGCTGGCACAAGGAGAAGCACGTTCCTCCCAAGCACAAGCGGAAGGGCGGCTTCAACAAGGAGTACATCAAGAAGAAGTACATGGAGAGAGCCCAAGCCGAGCAGCGTGCTTTCTTCGCCACGCTCAGTGACGTCGATGACTCGGATGTTGACTCCGCTTCCTCAAGCAACGACGTGTCCGAGAAGAAGAAGATGATCGAGGACAAGCTGAACGGCCTCTGCTTCTTCGCCGACAACAAGGGTTTTTGCACCATGGCCCTCGGCAAGGAGGTCGACAGTCAGCTGGAGGAGACCCCTCGGAACGACGACGACGACGACACCTCCCAGGTATCTCAGACTTTCGACGAGCTTTCTGCTGAGGTTGAGAAACTTACTGCTGCCCTTCTTAGTCAAGACAAGCTTCTTAGGCGTGCTGCTAGAGAGCGGAAGGAGTTTAGGCAGAAGTGGGAGGATACGGTAAAGGAGCTTGAGTTTGCCAAGTCCACCGTAGTTGTCTCTGAGGAGGGAGAGTGCGAGATGTGCACCACGCACATGACTGACCTTCTCACTTTGAGAGGTAAGTATGCTGCGTTGGTTGGAGAGGTGGATAAGCTCCGGGCAAGACCCATGTTGTGGGGTGCGTGCAAGTCTTGTGCAGGCTTGCAATCCGAGTTGGCAGAGAAGGATGCCAAGATTATGTCTCTTGAGAAGACCAGCTCGGGTAGCACTTGTGTGACTAGGTGTGTTCTGTGTGAGGGTTTGGAGATGGAGATCGCGAACGTGAAGCATGATAAGATGCAAACTGAGGAGGAAAACACATACCTTCAGACCATCTTGTCATGGGTGTCTAGTGGTGAGCCGCAGCTTGGGATGATGATTGCCCAATTCAAACGTGCTGCTGGAGGTCCAGGTGTAGGCTTTGCTCAGGGTGCTGAGTGCGCTTCTCTAGCTAGTGGTGTTGAGCCCTTTCTGCCTCTTCTTGAGGACTAGCCTGCTTCTGACTTGGTTGCGTCGAGCCATTGCCCATATCTTTGGGAACCAAGTCTTGTGCTCTCATTCTGATTGAGTTTTGCTTCTTGGTGAGTTGTTGCTCCGATCTTTTGCGTGGTTGTGTCGAACCGTTGCCCATGTCTTTGGGGACCAAGCTTCGCTTATCTCGAATTGTTCTTCTTTGGCCTTTTCTCTAGCTTTTGGACATTTCGAGTGAGTTTTTCTCCTTCTATCTAATTCTGCTTTCTTTTATTCTGGTTACGGATACTATGAGTTGACGATGCACTCATCAAGGGGGAGATTGAGAACACAAAGTTGATATGTGCCCTTGTGGTTCCTTTCCTGAGTGATGAGTGATCGATCAACGGGCAACATGTCTCTTGGTTGTGTTGATGTGCAGGTGCGGAGCTCGGGCAGTGGTCGAAGGTAAGGTGAAGGTCAAGTAGGGACGTGCCGTGCCGACGGACCAGGAGCGGTGAAGGGCGGACGTGGAGCTTGGATCGACGGACCGGGAGACCTAAGGACCAGCTGTGGTAGCTGGCACGTGGCGTTGACAAGCAAGAGTACATGTGGATGTGCGGTGCTTCGGCCGAGTTAGGAGGAAGGTGATGGCGTCGTGACACTTGGCGGGAGGCCGAGGAGGATGGCGAATGCACTGTGCCCGGCGTGGAGCCTGGACATGCTCCGGCATCGGTGCTGGAACTCGGGGTGTGCGAACCACATCCCGCCTACGGCACGGGTTCGGTAGCTGAGCCTTGAAAAGCTACCCTCGACGGTTTCCGAGTTTGGGCCTCAAAACTCGGGGTGGCCGGTTTCCGAGTTTGGGCCTCAAAACTCGGCGTGGATGGTTTCCAGGTTTGGGCCACAAAACCTGGGCGCGCGGGTTTCTGAGTTTGGGCCACAAAACTCAGCCTGAGGACAGGTTTCCCGGTTTCGGCCTCAAAATTGGGGGAAGGCCCAGGTTTCCCGGTTTCGGCCTCAAAACCGGGGGGAGTTCCGCAAAAAGGACGGTCGACGCATGGCGGCGTGGAGAGGCTGGCGCGGAGGCGAGGCTATCCATGAGGTAGGCGCGGCGGTCGATTGGGCGGCACGTGGCGGCATCCTGAGGCTTGCGTCGAGGCGAAGCTAAGGATGAGGAAGGCGCGTGGCCATCAGATCAACTATCAGCAGAGTTGGATCGGGATACCCCTAGGGTTGGCCATTTCTCTCATGTATCTAGGGTGGTAAGGGGATTATTGTTTTAGGCTATAAATAAGAGAGGCACCCCTCCTCTCTCTCTATCCTTGCAGTCATTTGTTCCTGAGATCTCTCTCTCTCTAGCCCTTGCTTAGGTTCTAATCATACCTCGCTGCAAGCGATCCGCAGAGACGGGAATCATACCTCTGTGTATTTGGATCTTTTGAGGAAATGAGACCGTATTCTCGTTGTCTCCTCGTGTGGAGGAATTTCGGCTGAAATCAAATCGTGTTCTGTGTTCTTCATGTTTTGGTTTTTCATCTCTTGGAGATTTGCCTCGTTCTCCCTCTCCACGAGATGATTTTCGATTCCAGTTGAATCAATTTGCTCTTGGTCGTGAGTCCCTTCTTTCTACCGAAGGAATTCTCTCCTAACCTCACGAATCCATAGATCGGGTTGATTTTGTGTTCGTTCTTAATTCGTTCCCCTTTTTGGTGATCCATGAATCTCTCTTGATTGACTTGGTTTGGTGCGATGATTTCTTAGGATTAGCACCCCAATACATAGAGGATCACCTGGGAGAAGTTTGATCGAACCCCCTTTTGATTTGGTGAAGTTCCTATCGATTTGCCTTTCTACCCCGAGCAGAATTGTGCTTTCTGTTCATCCACGGACAGTCCGCGCCCCCAGCGGCGGACAGTCCGGGGATCAGGGTTTGCTCGATTCAGTCAGGTGCAGACCCCTGACTGTTCACTGTCGAGTGAACGGCGGATAGTCCGCGGTACAAACCCGCGGACAGTCTAGGACCAGTCTAGCAGACTTGCAGCACTGTCGAGTTTTTGCGTTTTTGCCGGCGGACAGTCCGGCTCCCAGTTGCGGACAGTCCGGGACTTAACGGAGGACAGTCCGGGACTCTGACCGCGGACAGTCCGCGAATCTGCTGATTGTGCTGTTTTGCTCCGTGGCTTTGGCAGTTGGCTTTGGGGTTTCTCCGGAGGTTCTGCTGTACCACTAGGACATCTCCTAGGGTATCCACCTACTCGTAGGTCGTGAACTCTCCGGTCGTTTCGAGTCTTTGCTTTTGGGTGCCTTTCTAGGACAAGGGCCATACTATTCACGAGTTGAATTTGAGGCTCCCATTCACCCCCCCCTCTGGTCGCTAATCCGGTCCTTCAATTGGTATCGGAGCCGGTTAAGGATCTCTCCTACCTTAATCGATTTCGGATCCTAAGGGCGACATGGAACGAGGGAACAGCAAGGCTCCTTGGTTCGATGGAACGAACTATCCCTATTGGAAGATTCGGATGCGTGCTTATCTCAACAGCATCGGATCTTCTGTCTGGGAGATATGTGGGAACGCTGAGTATGTAGTCCTTGCGGCTCGTGTGGGTCAGATCCAGATTGACCAACACGAGGCCAATTCCAAGGCTCGTAATGCTCTTCTGGCCAGCCTCTCCCTTCCTGAGTTCGAACGTATCTCTGAGCTTGAGATGGCACGAGAGATCTGGGTGAAGCTTCAAAGCTATCACGAGGGGACCGCTCAGGTCAAGACCAGACTCTTCGAAACCTACAAGCGAGAGTACGAGAACTTTGTTCAGTTGGAGGGAGAGACGATTGACGCTATGTTCGCTCGTTTCTAGATGATCGTGAACAAGATGCGTGCCAATCGGGCCAACCTACCCTATGACGATCATGAGAGGGCTCTCAAGTTGCTATATGCCCTGGATCGGAGGGTATGGGAGGTCAAGGTGTCGACCATCATTGAGTCTCCTGCTTACGACACCCTCACCGTGGACGAGCTGTTCAGCAAGCTCAAGTCCACCGAGATCGATCACCTGACTCAGGCCAAGCTGAAGAACCCATCTTCACACACCATGGCTTTGGTCTCAGGCATAGGTGGATCGACTTTCTCTGCTGACACTTCACCTCCTCTTGTTGCTTTGTCTTCTTTGCATACAGTCACAGAGGAGCAGTTGGAGACGCTTGGAGACGACGAGCTCGCCCTCGCCATCACCCGGTTCTCGCGGTTTCACAACAACCGCCTGAATCGCCGGCGTGGTGGCGCACGCGAGGGCTGCTACAAGTGTGGTGATCTAGACCACTTCATGGCGAACTGCCCCAAGAACGACAAGAACTTCCCCGGCAAGAACCGCAACTTCAGGCGCAAGGGCAAGCCGGAGAACAAGGCCGGGAAGAAGAAGAAGATTGGCTTCTACCGCCAGGAGGACATGGAGAAGGCTTTCGACGCCGGCAAGCGTGCCTTCCTCGCCACTATCGGCGATGGCTAGAAGACCTCCAACGGTGACTCCAGCAACGATGAGTCCGAGCACAAGATGGAGGATCGCTTCAACGGACTCTGCTTCTTCGGCAAATCCTCCAAGGGCTTATGCACCATGGCCTTGGATGAAGAGGACTGCAAGCACCAGGCAGAGGACGCCGATGACGCCCACAGCGACGACGACGACAGCGCTTCCGAGGTATCAAACTCTTCTGAAGTCGATCGTCTCATTGATGAGTGGGATAGGTTTGCGGATTTAGTCCTTGTCCTAGAGAAGAGGCTTACGCATGTTTTCCAAGAGCGCGGTGAGTTTAAGGCTAAGATGAAAGAGGCACGTAAGGAGCTTGAGTTCGCCAGGTCCGAGGTGAAGGTAGCCGATGTGGAGGAGTGTGAGAAGTGCACGATGCATATGACAAACTTTGCCACCCTGCAAACCAAGTATGCCTCTTTGATTGAGGTGTATGATGAGCTAAAGAGTAGGCTAGATTTGGTGGGTGATTGCAAAGAGTGTCCCTCCCTGAAGGAAGAGTTGGAGGAAGTGAAGGCTAGGTCTTCTTTGCTTGGTGCGTGCAAGCTTTGCCCTAGCTTGCGAACTGAGTTGGCAGCAGTTAATGCCAAGCTTGTTGAAGCCTTGAAGGCCAGCTCAGTTAGCACCTTGTCCGCTCCATGTGAGCGATGCGTGGGGATGGAGCTTGAGATTGCCAACTGTCGGCATGACAGGATGCAAACCGAGGAGGAAAACACATACCTTCGGTCCATCCTGAGTTGGGTGTCATGCAGTGAGCCGCAGTTGGGCATGATGATCAGTCAGTTCAAGAGGGGAACAGATTGCTCGGGAGTAGGCTTTACTTCAGGTGGGAAGGGCGCTAGTACCTTTGGTAAGATCGGTGAGTTTAGAGGAGTGAACCCGAGTGAGAAACCATCCGCTATTCCTAAGCTTACCAAGATCACCCCACCTGAGCCTCCCAAGCCTATCACCAAGGATGGCATCCTTGATGAACCTCCCAAGGCTCCACCTCGCAAGCAAGTGTGGGTTCCCAAACCTAACCATCTTAGGAACACACTTGACACCCTTCCTGATGTCTCTAGTGATCCCCTTCCGAAGGGCAAGCAGCCAGCCAGAGTGAACAACCCTCGCAACCGTAGGAACCAACAACCCAAGAGAGTGGTGAGGTTCGAGTGCGAGTACTGTCACCGTGAGGGTCACCTAGCTGAGTTTTGCTTTCGGAGGAAGAGAGACGCTAGGAAGGAGTTGGAGCTGTGCGGATACATGGGTGTATGCCGAGTCTCTGAGTGATGAGTGATTGTCAACGGGTTTGATGCGCATGTTCTTTGGCTTGTGTTGTGCAGGTGTCGA
This sequence comes from Coix lacryma-jobi var. lacryma-jobi, assembly GCA_009763385.1. Lineage (NCBI taxonomy): Eukaryota > Viridiplantae > Streptophyta > Magnoliopsida > Poales > Poaceae > Coix > Coix lacryma-jobi. The sequence goes on from CM019831.1 coordinate 48,095,069, forward strand.
GCACGGAGACAGTGATCGAGGGCAAGGTGAAGGTCAAGTTGAGACGTGCCGTGCCGATGGACTAGGTGCGATGAAGGATGGGCATGCCGTGCGGCGGACGTGCCATGCCGATGGATCGAGCAGTGAAGGGCGGACGTGAGGCTTGGACTAAGGGACCGGAGTGCCTGAGGATCAGCTGTGGTGGCTGGCAGCCTGGGACAGCGACGAGCAGAGACTTGCGGGGCACGGTGTTGCTCGGGTCGAGGACCTGGAGACACATGTCGGTGGACGGGGTGCACGGGCGGTGCATCCCCTCTACAGCTCCGGTTTGGTGGTTGAGCCAGGGAAAAACCACCGGGTGGACGGTTTTCGAGTTTGGGCCTCAAAACTCGGGTGCTCGGTTTCCAGGTTGAGCCACAAAACCTGGGCGCGGACGGTTTCCGAGTTTGGCCACAAAACTCGGGCGATGGGCCGGTTTCCGAGTTTGGGCCTCAAAACTCGGGCGCTGCGGGTTTCTGAGTTTGGGCCACAAAAATCAGGCTGGTGGGCTGGTTTCCCGGTTTGGGCCTCAAAACCGGGGGTTGCTGGAAAAGGCTGGTTTCCCGGTTTGGGCCACAAAACCGGGGGTGCAGAGCGAGGACGGCACGTGGCGGCAATCGGAAGGTTGCGTGGAGGCAACGCGGACGAGTTGTGCGGGCGTGGCCGTTGGATCTACCTACCACTTGAGTTGGTCCAGAATAACCTTAGGGTTTAGCTGGTTCGCTCTGTAATTAGAATAGAGAGGGGTAGAGTAGGAAATAGACTTAGACTAGAATAGGATAAGTAGTCAGGGGAGACACCCTCCTCCCATATCTCAGTTTTAGCCATCTCATTTGCTTCCTGCACTTAGGGTTTCCTGCTCTCCCATCCCCTGCTGTAGCTGAGATCCGCAGAGAGACTTGCAACTCTGTGTACTATTGATTTTGAGGAAAGGAGGCCGTAACCTCCTTGTCGTAGCGTGTGTTTGCGCTTCGGCTTGCAATTCGTGGGTGTGATTGGCGTTTTGTTCGTGTTCTTCGCGGAATCCTTTTTCCCCACGATTTTCCCGTCGCTTGATCTCTTTGCTCGGTTCATTTTTTGCAATTCTGTTTGAACTGGTTTGTTCTAGATCGTGAGGCACTTCTTTCCACCGAAGGAATCATCCTCTAACCTCACGGTCTAGGAGATCGATCGATTTTTCGTTTCGGGTCAAGTTTTCTCCCTTCCCCCGAAATTCTTCGATTCATCGATTTGGAGATAGGTTCGAGCCATGATCTCTTAGAGATAGCTCACTATACTCTTTGTGACTCTTCTCACCAAGTTTGATTCCTAGAGGATTTGTTTTGGGTGAGATCGAGTCGAATCGGTGAACGAACAGCCTGAATCGGGGTGACCGGACGCTGCCTGTTCAACGACCGGACGCTGTCAGTGAGTCCGGTCGATGAACACCTTCGCTGTGTTCGGTTCGTGACTTGACCGGACGCACCTTTTGCTAAGTGACCGGACTCGCCCATTGTACTGTTCACTTGGCTTGTATTTTGTGACCGGACGCACTGCTCTCGACCGGACGCTCGTCTCTGGTGAGTCCGGTCAGAAACAGTAAGCTCCGAAAACTGTTTTTGCACGACCGGACGCGTCCGGTGGTCAGCGACCGGACGCAGGTAGAGTCCGGTCAGTGCTGGTTCGACGTGTTTTCGTCCGCAGTTTGTTCGTTCGTCTTTCGATTCGAGATTCGTTTGTTGCGTTGGATTCCTAACTTCGTGCTCTACAGAATTTGGGCTTCCCGCTTTACAAAATAGCCTGAATCCCCCTCGCGTTGCTCGGGGGAGGTTGAGGTTACCCAAAACCCATCCCGTCACTAGTTGACTTGCGTGAACTTGGGTGAGGAAGTTTTTGTGGTGCCTCGCTGTGATGCCAGGGATCATCCACCCTCTTCCAAGGGTCGTGGGCATCACGTTTTTGGTAGTAGCTCTTGGGGATTGATTTTGGGACACTTGGCCAAAGTTTCGAGAGAAATTTTATTGGCTCCCATTCACCCCCCCTCTGGTCGCCTTGCTTTTGCATTCTCGGTCCTTCAATTGGTATCGGAGCGGGTTAAGGATCTTCCACCTTAGCCGGTTCCAGATCCACCGAAGGCGACATGGATCGCGGCGTGGGCAAACCGCCGTTTTTCGATGGAACGAACTATGCGTATTGGAAGATACGCATGTCGGCCTATCTGCAGAGCTTGGGTGCTTCCATCTGGGATATTTGCAACTCTGCTGATTACGTGGTCTTGGCTACTCGTGTGACTCAGCATCAGATCGATGAGCATGAAGCCAATAGCCGAGCCCGTAATGCTCTCTTTTCGTGTTTGAGCATGGGAGAGTTTGATCGCGTTTCTCACCTCTCTACGGCTCGGGAGATTTGGGCCACCCTCATGCGTTTTCATGAGGGCACCTCTCAAGTCAAAACCCGACTCTACGAGTCGTTCAAGAGAGAGTATGAGAACTTTAGACATCAACCTGGCGAGAGCATAGAGAGTTTATTCGCTCGCTTTCAGGTGATTGTCAACAGGATGAGGGCTAACAAGGAGCAGTTGCCTTTCGACGATCATGAGAGAGCCTTGAAGCTTTTGCATACTCTTGATCGGTCGGTGTGGGATTCCAAAGTTCAGGCGATCATCGAATCGCCTAACTATGAAACCCTCACGTGCGACGAGCTCTTTAGTAAGCTCAAGTCCAGTGAGATTGATGCCATGTTGAGGGCTTCTTATGCGAATCCTTCTGGCCCGACTATGGCTTTGGTGTCTGGCTCTTCTGCTAATCCCTCTGCTGGCTTTGCACTTTCTTCACTCTTTTCTGTCACAGAGGACCAACTTGAGTTGTTGGGGGATGACGAGTTGGCAATGCTCGCCAACCGGTTCACGCGGTTCCACAACAACCGCATGAACCGTCGCCGTGGTGGAGGACGCTCAGGATGCTATGAGTGCGGCGACCCCGACCACTTCATCGCCAACTGCCCCAAGAAGAAGCATTCATCTGGGAAGGGCGATCATGGGCACAAGTACGACTCCGGCAAGCGCAAGGAGAAGTACGTCCCCGCGAGGCACAAGCGGAGGGGCGGCTTCGACAAGGAGTACATCAAGAAGAAGTACTTGGAGAAGGCCCAGGCTGAGCAGCGTGCATTCTTCGCCACACTCAGCGATGTCGATGGCTCGGATGACGACTCCGCTTGCTCAAGCGATGACGAGTCCGAGAAGAAGAAGAGGATCGAGGACAAGCTGAACGGTCTCTGCTTCTTCGCCGACGACGATGGCTTCTGCACCATGGCGCTTGGGGATGAGGTCGATGGCAAGCTAGAGCACACCTCTCGGGACGACGACGACGACGACACCTCCCAGGTATCCCTCACCCACGACGAGCTTTCTACTGAGGTTGAGAAGCTTACTGCCGCGCTCCTTAGTCAGGACAAGTTGCTTAGGCGTGCCGCTAGAGAGCGCAAGGAGTTTAGGCAGAAGTGGGAGGACACGGTGAGAGAACTTGAGTTTGCCAAGTCCACCGTGGTCGTGTCAGAGGAAGTTGAGTGTGAGATGTGCACCACGCACATGACTGACCTTCTCACTTTGAGAGGTAAGTATGCTGCGTTGGTAGGAGAGGTGGATGAGCTAAAAGCTAGACCTTCTCTGTTGGGTGCGTGCAAGACTTGTCCTGTCTTGCAATCAGAGTTGGCAGAGAAGAATGCCAAGATTGTGTATCTTGAGGAGGCCAACTCAGGTAGCACGAGTGTGGCTAGGTGTGCTTTGTGTGAGGGTTTGGAGATGGAGATTGCGAATGTCAAGCATGGCAAGATGCAAACCGAGGAAGAAAACACATACCTTCGGACCATCTTGTCATGGGTCTCTTGTAGTGAGCCGCAGCTCGGGATGATGATCTCCCAATTTAAGCGAGCTGCTGGAGGTCCTGGTGTAGGTTTTGCTCCGGGTGTTGATCTTTCTGCTTTTGGGAAGATTGGAGAGTCGAGTGGTCTGAACCCTAGTGAGAAGCCCAACTCCACCACTACTCCCAAACTTGCCAAGCTTCCACCCAAAGAGCCCGTCAAACCTACCACCAAGGATGGGGTGTTTGAGGAACCTCCGAGAGCTCCACCCAAGAACCAAGTGTGGCATCCCAAACCCAACCACCTAAAGAACAAGCTGGATACAATGCCACCTATCCAGGAGGAGTTGCCACAGAAGGGCAAAGTGACCCATACCCACAGTCCTGCGTACCAACAACCCCCTGTGCGTGCGGTGAGGTACCAGTGTGACTTCTGTGGGAGAGATGGTCACTTGAGCGAGTTCTGATTTCGGCGCAAGAGAGAGGCGCGCCGTGCTCAGGAGATGGACAACCCAGACATGTACCACCCTTTCCAAGGTGTGCATGGGCCGAATGTCCAGAGGAGAGCTGCTAGGTCTGGAGGTCAAGTTCCCAGGCCTAGGCAGCAGAGAGCTCCGAAGAGAGACGCTAGGCCTAGAGGCACAGTGCCTCAAGTTGCTAGGCCTAGGCCTCGTAGAGAGCGTGCCCGACGGGGTCCTGCCTTTGCAGTTGACGGACCCCGTGGTGGAGGCTTTGTTGAGCGCTTTCCCCCACCGCAGTGTGAGTACCGCGGTGAGCGTTTCTTCCCCAGCGGACCACGTTTTCCTGTGCGTGGTGATCGCTACCCCCCGTAGACAGACTAGGAATGGTTTTTACACTGACCGTTCTTTTGAGCAGCCGGCCCAACACTGGTATCCTTCCTATTTCACTAACCCCAGTGTTGGACCGTATGCTCACTCTATGTCTTTTTATTAATGTAGGTAAGACGGTTGGAGGACATTTGGTTGGTGGATTCCGGTTGTTCGAGGCACATGACCGAAAACGCCAAGTGGTTCTCCAGCCTTAGCCTGGTCGCCGGAAAGGAGTACATAACCTTTGGCGACAATAGTAAAGGTAAGGTGTTATCCCGTGGGACGGTGCGGGTTAATGAGCACTTTGTGTTGCGCGATGTTGCTCTTGTTTCTAACCTGCATTTTAACTTGCTTTCTGTTTCGCAACTTTTTGATGATGACTATGAGATTTGTTTTAAACCGAACCTTAGTCGCATCTTAGATCCTCAGGGCGATCTTGTATGTCTGATTTCGCCCTTTGGGAAAGTCTTTCGCGCGAATTTCTCGGAGTCGTTTGGTTCTTCTCGCTGTCTTTTGGCTAGTCCTTCTTCCTCCGATCTTTGGAAGTGGCATAGGAGGCTCGGTCATTTAAGCTTCGACTTGCTTGCAAGACTTAGCTCACTTGGCCTAATCCGAGGATTGCCCAAGCTTTCGATGGAGAAGGATCTAGTTTGCCATTCTTGCAGACATGGGAAGATGGTTGCCGCTCCCCACCATCCAGTGACTAAGGTCATGACCTCGCACCCCGGAGAGCTTTTACACATGGACCTTGTTGGTCCGGCTCGGGTGAGCTCGGTTGGTGGCAAGTGGTATGTTTTGGTTGTTGTTGACGACTTTTCGAGATATTCGTGGGTCTTCTTTTTGACTGAGAAGACTGAGACTTTCTCCTTCGCTCGCAATCTGATTTTGCGTCTTCAGAACGAGTTCCCTTTGAACTCGATGCGAGCTATTAGAAGTGATAATGGTTCCGAATTCAAAAATTCGGATTTTGAGAAGTTTTGTGACCGCCTTGGTTTGGAGCATCAGTTTTCTTCCCCCTACACACCGCCCCAAAATGGTGTTGTAGAGAGGAAGAATCGGACCCTTGTTGAGATGGCCAGGACAATGCTCGATGAGCATAGGACTCCTAGGCGCTATTGGGCCGAAGCTATGAACACTGCATGCTACATTTCAAATCGCATTTTTCTGAGAGCTTTTTTGAAGAAGACCTCTTATGAGTTGCGTTTTGGTCGCCAACCCAAGGTGAGTTATTTTAGAGTCTTCGGTTGCCACTGTTTTATATTGAAGAAGGGCAACCTGGACAAGTTTGAGTCTCGTTCTTCTGACGGGGTATTTTTGGGTTATGGCACTCACACTAGAGCATATCGTGTACCTAACCTTGATACTAACCGAGTCATGGAGACATCAGATGTCACCTTCGACGAGACTCTTGTTTCTCCTTCTTCTCGTTTTGAGCGTGCAGGTGATCATGAGGTTGGAGAGCCTCTTTTCGATGACGAGGAAGAGGGTGCTGAAGGTATGGATGATCCAGCACCCTCTCCACCTGCCGTGCCACAAAGAGCGGCCTCGACGACGACTCACGGCCCCGACACCTCTTCTTCCTGGGGGCCGTGGGATCCTCCACCTCGTGCGGTACCTTTTGTACCCAGGGTGGAACCAGCTGCTGTTGAGGGGGAGGTCACCTCATCCCGGGAGGCGCCACGACACATCCAGCGCCAGCACCCCCCTCAGCAGATGATCGGCGACATCGGCGAGCGAGTCACTCGCTCCAGGTCACAGCACATCTCTCACTTCGCTCACTCTGCTTTTGTTGCTAATTTTGAGCCCCGAGATGTTGGACACGCATTGACGGATCCGGATTGGGTTAATGCCATGCATGAGGAGTTAGAAAACTTTGAGCGAAATCGGGTTTGGGTTCTAGTTCCACCTCCACCTGACTGTAAGCCTATTGGGACAAAATGGGTTTTCAAAAACAAGCAAGGAGAGGATGGCCACGTTGTGAGAAACAAGGCCAGGCTTGTAGCGAAAGGTTATAGTCAGAAGGAGGGGATAGACTATGAGGAGACGTTTGCTCCTGTAGCTCGTTTGGAGGCTATTAGGATACTCTTGGCTTTTGCTGCATCCAAAGGTTTCAAACTGTTTCAAATGGATGTCAAGAGTGCCTTCTTAAACGGCTACATAGAAGAGGAAGTATATGTAGAACAACCCCCCGGTTTTGAAAATCCCAAATTTCCAAACCATGTTTTTAAACTCCACAAAGCTTTGTATGGTTTGAAACAAGCCCCTAGAGCCTGGTATGATAGATTGAAAACTTTTCTACTAGCTAAGGGTTTTAAAATGGGATGTGTAGATAAGACGCTATTTCTCCTCAGGCAAGGCAAAGACACGCTCTTGGTCCAAATTTACGTGGATGATATCATTTTCGGTGGTTCTTCTCACGCGTTGGTTGCCAAGTTTGCAGATACTATGAGCAGGGAGTTCGAGATGAGCATGATGGGCGAGCTGACATTCTTTCTCGGATTGCAAATTAAGCAATCCCGAGAGGGGGCGTTTGTGCACCAGGGCAAGTACACGAAGGACTTGCTGAAGCGGTTCGATATGGGTGAGGCCAAGCCTCTTCCAACACCCATGTCGACGACGACTGCCCGGGATGTGGATGTGGAGGGAGAAACAGTGGACCAGAAGGAGTACCGCAGCATGATCGGGTCGCTGCTCTACCTGGCGGCGACACGCCCGGACATCCAGTTCGCGGTGTGTCTGTGCGCGCGCTTTCAGGCGTCGCCGCACACTTCTCACCGTCAGGCGGTGAAGCGCATCTTCAGGTACCTTCGTTTCACTCCTAAGTTTGGGATTTGGTATTCTGCTTCCTCCACCCTCTCGCTTTGCGGTTATTCCGATGCCGATTTTGCTGGTTGTCGCATTGTGCGCAAGTCCACTTCTGGGACTTGCCAATTTATTGGATCTTCTCTTGTATCGTGGTCTTCTCGCAAGCAGTCTAGTGTCGCCCAGTCTACCACGGAGGCTGAGTATGTTGCTGCGGCTAGCTGCTGTTCCCAGTTACTCTGGATGATGGCCACTTTGCGTGATTTTGGTTTGAGCTTTTCTCGCGTGCCTTTGCTTTGTGACAGCACGAGTGCTATTAGCATTGCTAAGAACCCCGTGCTTCACTCGAAAACCAAACACATTGATGTGCGCTTTCATTTCTTGCGAGACCACCAGGAGAAGGGTGATATCGACCTTCGCCACGTCGATACTCATCACCAACTGGCTGATATTTTCACCAAGCCTTTAGACGAATCAACCTTTAATCGGTTGTGGGGTGAGCTTGGTGTGTGTTTCCCCTTTTAGATGGGGGAAACCTTTGGATCTTGTATAGACTGACTCTTTTATTTTGAGTTTCTTTTCTTTGCATTTGTGCATACGCATTTACATTCTGAGCTTCATGTTTATAATCACTAGAATGTAACTATGCTCTGTTTAGTATGCTCCGATGCTTATGTTGATGCTTGTAGCTTATGCTCCTTCTGATCACTAGTACATGTTATGAGCTGAGCTATTTCGGAATGGTGAATTTGCCTAATGTATATAAATCTAAAAATGATCACCATTGAGGTATGCAACTAGCATGTGTAGGGTGTGTTGAGTCCATTCCTGCTTTTCATATATGCTAGGTTGCTATGTCTCTAGTTCTGAGTCATTCACTTGCTTAGTTTGTTCATATCATGTTTAAAATTTGCATCAAGTTTTAGTGAATTGAAAAGATTGAGATGGGATTGCTTGTCAACACCTCACGGTATCGAGACTGTTTCTCATTGCACTTTGAGTTAAACTTGAGCCGTGTAGTGTATGACCGAAACCGTAGCTTTAAGCTTCTGATTGTTTCGGCATAGGCTTCGCTCGGTTGAAAAGTTAGGCAATGACAAGCTTTCAACCTCTCGCAATCACATGCTAAATTTGAACTTGTGTAATTTCACCGCTGCAAACTCCGATATAAAACTGAAATCACAAGTATATGCTTCATTCCTATGCATGATGATTGAACTTTGCTAGGGGTGGTTCACCTTGTATACATGTTTAGCACTTGTTTGGATTCCTATCTATACATGTGTAGTGCTATTTTGATGGTGACTACCTTTTTGGCTCAAAACTGCTCACTTGCTCATATGCTTCATATTTCGTATGTGTGATCAGTTTGAGCCTTTGCTATTTGAGTGCTTAGTTGTGCCATTGGAGCTATACCGATTAGAGCATTTTTGCACTCTTTTGATTATATGCCTGAAGCCCCTAACTTGCATTTCTGACTTCATATGCATTTTTGAAAAGGGGGAGATTTTGTTGAGGGGGAGACCTTTACTCGGTTCCTGGTTCTTGATAAGTGCATTTTCAACTAAGGGGGAGAAATGACAAATCATATGTCCCTTAGGGGGAGTTTTTGCTAAGGGGCGAATTTTTAAATCCTTGTGCTCTTCTCTTGATTGGACCTAAGGGGGAGTCCCTGGTTGCTTGTCGAGGGGGAGTTTGCTAGTTGTGTTGAGCCATTGCCTCTATCTTGAGGGACTAGCAAACATTTTCCTCATTTGGCATCGAGTTTGATTTCGATTGATTCGAAGACCTTTCAATTGTTTTTCAATTGGTTCGGAGTGGTTTTCGTGCTAGTTGTGTGAGCCTCTGTGCCTCTATCTTGAGGGACTAGCACTTTGCCATTTTTTAGCTCCGATTTTCAATTGGTTTTCTGCTAGCGGTGTTGAGCCTGTTCTACCTCTTCTTGAGGGCTAGCTTTGCTTTGCTTGGTCGCGTCGAGCCGTTGCCCATGTCTTTGGGGACCAAGTTCTCGCTTCTTCCACTTGACCTTCTTCGGCTTTGCTATGCTTTTGGGTCATTTGGTTGAGTTCTCTCTTCTCCTTCCTCCTACCTTCTTCTTTCATTATGATTTGTGTGTGTAGTTGACAATGCACTCATCAAGGGGGAGATTGCGGATACATAGGTGTATGCCGAGTCTCTGAGTGATGAGTGATTGTCAACGGGTTTGATGCGCATGTTCTTTGGCTTGTGTTGTGCAGGTGTCGAGCACGGAGACAGTGATCGAGGGCAAGGTGAAGGTCAAGTTGAGACGTGCCGTGCCGATGGACTGGGTGCGATGAAGGATGGGCATGCCGTGCGGCGGACGTGCCATGCCGATGGATCGAGCAGTGAAGGGCGGATGTGAGGCTTGGACTAAGGGACCGGAGTGCCTGAGGATCAGCTGTGGTGGCTGGCAGCCTGGGACAGCGACGAGCAGAGACTTGCGGGGCACGGTGTTGCTCGGGTCGAGGACCTGGGGACACATGTCGGTGGACGGGGTGCACGGGCGGTGCATCCCCTCTACAGCTCCGGTTTGGTGGTTGAGCCAGGGAAAAACCACCGGCCGGACTCGCCCATTGTACTGTTCACTTGGCTTGTATTTTGTGACCGGACGCACTGCTCTCGACCGGACGCTCGTCTCTGGTGAGTCCGGTCAGAAACAGTAAGCTCCGAAAACTGTTTTTGCACGACCGGACGCGTCCGGTGGTCAGCGACCGGACGCAGGTAGAGTCCGGTCAGTGCTGGTTCGACGCGTTTTCGTCCGCAGTTTGTTCGTTCGTCTTTCGATTCGAGATTCGTTTGTTGCGTTGGATTCCTAACTTCGTGCTCTACAGAATTTGGGCTTCCCGCTTTACAAAATAGCCTGAATCCCCCTCGCGTTGCTCGGGGGAGGTTGAGGTTACCCAAAACCCATCCCGTCACTAGTTGACTTGCGTGAACTTGGGTGAGGAAGTTTTTGTGGTGCCTCGCTGTGATCCCAGGGATCATCCACCCTCTTCCAAGGGTCGTGGGCATCACGTTTTTGGTAGTAGCTCTTGGGGATTGATTTTGGGACACTTGGCCAAAGTTTCGAGAGAAATTTTATTGGCTCCCATTCACCCCCCCCCTCTGGTCGCCTTGCTTTTGCATTCTCGGTCCTTCAAGCTGAACAACCAGGCCAGGCACCACCCTCTCCATGGTGTGCAAGGTCGGGGAGTTCAGAGGCAGGGCGCTGGACCTGGAGGTGCACCCCCTCAGGTTGCTAGGCCCCCGACAGCTAGACCACAGGGTGGTGGTCGTGCCCGTCGCGGTTCCGGTCATCCTCAATACGATCGGGAGCCGAGTGTAAGAGGCTTTGCTGCTCAGTCCCATAGTGGACCACCTTTTCAGTATGGTGGTGATCGCTTTGCTCAGATGGGACAGGTAGGTCAGTTTGGAGATTTTCCGTTCCATAGCGGACCACCCTTTCAGGTTGGTGGTGATCGCTATCCACCCATGGGACGAGGACAGTTTGGTGTTGCTAGTAACACTTTTTTTGGGCCTATGACACAGCACTGGTATCCTTCTTAGTATACTAACCCCAGTGTTGTGCCATATGCTCACTTCTTGCCTTTCTATTGATGCAGGAACTTCGGTTGGAGAACATGTGGCTCATGGATTCCGGGTGTTCGCGCCACATGACCGGAAAGAAGGAATGGTTCTCCAGCCTAAGCCCTGTGATGCACAAGGATTACATCACTTTCGGGGATAACAGTAGAGGTAAGGTTGTTTCTCAGGGAGCTATCCGGCTCAATGAGAACTTTGTCCTAGAGAATGTTGCCTTGGTTTCTAATTTGCAGTTCAACTTGCTTTCTGTTTCGCAACTTCTTGAGGATGATTGTGAAGTGCGTTTTAAGAAGGGTTTGAGTCGCGTTTTAGACCCTCGGGGAGATCTTGTTTGTCGGATCGTCCCTTTTGGCCGTGTTTTCAGAGCCGACTTTTCTCGTTCTTTCGGCTCTACTAGATGTTTGATGGCTGGTCCTTCTTCTGATTTGTGGAAGTGGCATAGGAGGCTCGGTCACTTGAGTTTTGACTTGCTTGCAAGACTTAGCTCATTTGGCCTAATCCAAGGATTGCCCAAGCTTAAGTTTGAGAAGGACCTTGTTTGCCATCCTTGTCGTCACGGGAAGATGGTTGCTGCTTCTCACCCACCTATTAATTAGGTGATGACAAAGCAACCCGGCGAGCTTTTACACATGGACACAGTTGGTCCAGCTCGGGTTTGCTCAGCGGGTGGGAAGTGGTACGTTCTTATGATCGTTGACGATTTTTCGAGGTACTCTTGGGTATTTTTCATGGAGGGTAAGGATGAAGCATTTTCTTTTGCTCGTGATTTGATTTTGAGGTTGAAAACTGAGTTTCCCCTTGATACCATTAGAGCTATTCGTAGCGATAATGGTACTGAGTTTGATAACTTCTCAGTTTGCTTCCTTCTGTTCTTCTAATGGAATCGAGCATCAGTTTTCTTCTCCTTATGTCCCTCAGCAGAACGGTGTTGTCGAGAGCAAGAACCGGACCCTTGTTGAGATGGCCAGGACGATGCTCGATGAGCATAGGACTCCTAGGCGTTTTTGGGCCGAGGCGATCAACACCGCTTGCCATGTTTCAAATCGCATCTTTCTTCGTGCTTTGATGAAAAAGACTTCTTATGAGTTGCGTTTTGGACGGGTACCCAAGGTATCTCATTTTCGGGTGTTTGGGTGCAAGTGCTTTATCCTGAAGCAAGGCAATTTGGATAAATTTGAATCTCGCTCTGCTGATGGGGTGTTTCTTGGTTATGCTTCTTATTCACGTGCTTATCGAGTTCTTAATCTTGAAACTAACCGGATAGTGGAGACCTGCGAGGTCACATTCGACGAGACTATGCCCTGTGTTTCTTCTGCTTTTGATGTTGCAGGAGAACAGGAGATGGGAGAGACCATCTTTGTGGAGGAGGAGCAGGAGAATGCTGATTGGGGTGATCCCGAGCCACCACTGGCTGCCCCTAGTCGACCCTGCGACGTCTACTTCAGCTCGAGGACCCGATCCCACGACATCTTCTTCTTGGGGTCCTCTAGAGCCACCTCTCCAGCGAGCACCTGCTGCACCTGAAGGAGTGACTGCATCTGGCGAGGGGGAGGCGACTTCGGCGAGGCAAGCACCCCGAAGCGTTCAGCAAGTTCACCCCCCGCGACAGATGATCGGCGGCATCGACCAGCGAGTCACGCAGGTCGCGAGCGTATGAAATCTCTCACTTTGCTCATTCTGCATTCGTTGCTTCTTTTGAGCCCAAAGATGTTGGACACGCACTTTCTGATTCTAACTGGGTCAATGCCATGCATGAGGAGTTAGAAAACTTTGAGCGAAACCAAGTTTGGACCTTAGTTCCACCTCCACCACAATGCCACCCGATAGGTACCAAGTGGGTTTTCAAGAACAAAGAGGGTGAGGATGGGATGGTAGTGAGGAACAAGGCTAGGCTAGTAGCCCAGGGTTTTTGCCAGAAAGAGGGTATCGACTATGAGGAAACCTTTGCTCCTGTAGCCCTGTTTAGAAGCCATTAGAATCCTTCTAGCCTTTGCTGCTTCGAAGGGTTTTAAGCTTTACCAGATGGATGTCAAGAGTGCCTTCTTGAATGGGTATATAGAGGAAGAGGTTTATGTTAGGCAACCCCCTGGCTTTGAGGATCCCAAGTTTCCAAACCATGTTTATAAACTTTCAAAAGCTTTGTATGGGTTGAAACAAGCCCCGAGAGCGTGGTACGATCGTTTGAAAACCTTTTTACTCTCCAAGGGTTTTAAAATGGGACGGGTCGATAGAACTTTGTTTCTCCTCAAGCAAGGCAACGATACTCTGTTAGTCCAGATTTACGTGGATGACATCATCTTTGGTGGCTCTTCTCATGCGCTTGTTGCCAAGTTTGCAGATACTATGAGCAGGGAGTTCGAGATGAGTATGATGGGCGAGTTGACTTTCTTCCTCGGGTTGCAAATTAAGCAAACCCGAGACAGGACATTTGTGCATCAAGGAAAATACACGAAGGATATCCTGAAGAAATTCGACATGGGCGAGGCCAAGCCTCTTACGACGCCCATGCTGACGACTGCGGCGATGGACGCGGACCAGGACGAGAGCCGGTTGACCAGAAGGAGTACAGAAGCATGATTGGCTCGCTTCTGTACCTGACAGCAACGAGGCCAGATATACAGTTTTCTGTGTGTCTGTGCGCTCGTTTTCAGGCGTCCCCTCGGACTTCCCTACAAGCAAGCGGTCAAGCGCATCATGAGGTACCTCCGATACACTCCTGAGTTCGGACTTTGGTACTCCTCTTCTTCGACTCTTTCGCTCTGTGGTTATTCCGATGCGGATTTTGCCGGCTGTCGGCTTGAGCGCAAGTCTACTTCTGGGACTTGTCAGTTTCTTGGCTCTTCTTTGGTTTCATGGTCTTCTCGCAAGCATTCGAACGTAGCCCAGTCTACTACTGAAGCCGAGTATGTTGCCGCTGCTTCTTGTGCTTCGCAGCTTTATGGATGGTTGCTACATTGCGTGATTTTGGTCTAGATTTCAGTCGGGTCCCTTTGCTTTGCGATAGCACTTCTGCCATTAGTGTAGCAAAGAACCCTGTTCTTCACTCCAAGACCAAGCACATCGATGTTCGCTTTCACTTTCTTCGTGATCACTATGAGAAAGGCGACATTGATCTTAGGCATGTAGACACCCATAACCAGGTTGCGGATTTTTTCACCAAGCCTTTGGATCTCTCAACTTTTGCTAGGTTGAGAGGCGAGCTTGGTGTGTGTTTCCCCTTTTAGATGGGGGAAGCATTTTGCCTTGTTGTATTATAAACTGACTTTCTGATCCTTTTTGTTTTTTTTGGTCTTGAGTCTTTCTGTCTTTGCTTTGGCTCCGATTCTGACTTCATCATGCATACATCTTTTATTTCAAGCTTCATGTCTATATTCCTTAGAATGAATTTATGCTCTGATTAGTGTATGCTTCGATGATATATGATGATGCTTGTAGCTTAGGCTCTCTTTGATCACTGTTACATTTTGTGAGCTAAGCTATTTCTTTCAGAACGCTGAACATGTTTAATGAACTTAAAAACTTGATACATGTTCACCATTGAGTTTGGCAACTAGCATGGGTAGGATGTGTTGAGGTCACTTGAGCTATTACATATATGCTAGGTTGCTATGTCTCTAGTTCTGAGTCTTTCACTTGCTTGGGATGTTTATAATCTGCTTAAAATAAACCAAGTTTTAGTGAATTGAAAAGATCGAGATGGGATTGCTTTGTCAGCACATCACGGTATCGAGACTGTTTCTCATAGCACTTTGAGTTAAACTTGAGCCGTGTAGTGTAAGACCGAAACCGATGCTTTAAGCTCCATGATTGCATATGCATAGGCTTAGCACGGTTGGAAAGTTAGGCAATGACAAGCTTTCAACCTCTCGCAATCACATGCTGAATTTGAACTTGTGTAAAAACCGCTGTAAATTCTCCGATAAAACCTGAAAACACAAGTCTATGTTTCATTCTATAGCATGATGGTTGAACCTTGCTAGGGGTAGTTCACCTTGTATACATGTTTAGCACTTGTTTGACTTCCCGTCTATACATGCTTAGTTCTAATTTGATGGTGAAACTCCTTTCTAAATGGCTTAAAACTGCTCACTGGGCTTATGCATTCATATCTTGTTTTCGGTGATCAGTTTGAGCCTTTGCTAGCACTTGTGTATGTTGCTATGTAGTCGGATCAGCACTCATTAGAGCATTCTTTCACTCTTTCGAGTATATACATGAAGCTGCTAACATGCATTTTTGACTCATGTGCATATGCTTGACTCCGATAGGCATGACCTAGCTCCGTTTGACTTACTTGAGCTCTTTTCCTTCTCTTTTGATTGCAAATTGCCCCCAAGGGGAGAATTGGGGAGAATGTCTTGTTGTGGTGACAATTTGAAACTTGTGCTTCACTTGTTGAGGAGGAGTTCTTTGAGTGAGGGGGAGTGTTTCTGCCGGCTCCAAGTTGTTTTTAGCTGATATCGATCTTTTCAGCTAGTTGCGTTGAGCTTCTGTGCCTCTGTCTTGAAGGACTAGCTGTTTTCATCTTGTTTTGGTGGTTCTTGATTGGTATCGAGCTTACTACTGGTTGTGTTGAGCCTCTGTGCCTCTATCTTGAGGGACTAGCAGTAGCTGCTTCTTACGCAGTCTTCATTTGGTGTTCGAGCTTTCAGCTAGTGGTGTTGAGCCCTTTCTGCCTCTTCTTGAAGACTAGCCTGCTTCTGACATGGTTGCGTCGAGCCGTTGCCCATGTCTTTGGGAACCAAGTCTTGTGCTCTCATTTTGATCGAGTTTTGCTTCTTAGTGAGTTGTTGCTCCGATCTTTCGCTTGGTTGTGTCGAACCGTTGCCCATGTCTTTGGGGACCAAGCTTCGCTTATCTCGAATTGTTCTTCTTCGGCCTTTTCTCTGGCTTTTGGACATTTCGAGTGAGTTTTTCTGCTTCTATCTAATTCTGCTTTCTTTTATTCTGGTTACGGATACTATGAGTTGACGATGCACTCATCAAGGGGGAGATTGAGAACACAAGGTTGATATGTGCCCTTGTGGTTCCTTTCCTGAGTGATGAGTGATCGATCAACGGGCAACATGTCTCTTGGCTGTGTTGATGTGCAGGTGCGGAGCTCGGGCAGTGGTCGAAGGTAAGGTGAAGGTCAAGTAGGGACGTGCCGTGCCGACGGACCGGGAGCGGTGAAGGGCGGACGTGGAGCTTGGACCGATGGACCGGGAGACCTGAGGACCAGCTGTGGTAGCTGGCATGTGGCGTTGACAAGCAAGAGTACATGGGGATGTGCGGTGCTTCGGCCGAGTCGGGAGGAAGGTGATGGCGTCGTGACACTTGGCAGGAGGCCGAGGAGGATGGCGAATGCACTGTGCCCGGCGTGGAGGCTGGACATGCTCCGGCATCGGTGCTGGAACTCGGGGTGTGCGAACCACATCCCGCCTACGGCACGGGTTCGGTAGCTGAGCCTCGAAAAGCTACCCTCGACGGTTTCGAGTTTGGGCCTCAAAACTCGGGGTGGCCGGTTTCCGAGTTTGGGCCTCAAAACTCGGCGTGGACGGTTTCCAGTTTGGGCCACAAAACCTGGGCGCGCGGGTTTCTGAGTTTGGGCCATAAAACTCAGCCTGAGGACAGGTTTCTCGGTTTCGGCCTCAAAATCGGGGGAAGGCCCAGGTTTCCCGGTTTCGGCCTCAAAACCGGGGGGAGGTCCGCAAAAAGGACGGTCGACGCGTGGCGGCGTGGAGAGGCTGGCGCGGAGGCGAGGCTATCCATGAGGTAGGCGCGGCGGTCGATTGGGCGGCACGTGGCGGCATCCTGAGGCTTGCGTCGAGGCGAAGCTAAGGATGAGGAAGGCGCGTGGCCGTCAGATCAACTATCAGCAGAGTTGGATTGGGATACCCCTAGGGTTGGCCGTTTCGCTCATGTATCTAGGGGTAGTAAGGGGATTATTATTTAGGCTATAAATAAGAGAGGCACCCCTCCTCTCTCTCTATCCTTGCAGTCATTTGTTCCTGAGCTCTCTCTCTCTCTCTAGCCCTCGCTTAGGTTCTAATCATACCTCACTGCAAACGATCCGCAGAGACGGGAATCATACCTCCGTGTATTTGGATCTTTTGAGGAAACGAGACCGTATTCTCGTTGTCTCCTCGTGTGGAGGAATTTCGGCTAAAATCAAATCGTGTTCTGTGTTCTTCACGTTTTGGTTTTTCATCTCTTGGAGATTTGCCTCGTTCTCCCTCTCCACAAGATGATTTTCGATTCCACTTGAATCAATTTGCTCTTGGTTGTGAGTCCCTTCTTTCTACCGAACGAATTCTCTCCTAACCTCACGAATCCATAGATCGAGTTGATTTTGTGTTCGTTCTTAATTCATTCCCCTTTTCGGTGATCCACGAATCTCTCTTGATTGACTTGGTTTGGTGCGATGATTTCTTAGGATTAGCACCCCAATACATAGAGGATCACCTGGGAGAAGTTTGATCGAACCCCCTTTTGATTTGGTGAAGTTCCTATCGATTTGCCTTTCTACCCCGAGCAGAATTGTGCTTTCTGTTCATCCGCGGACAGTCCGCGCCCCCAGCGGTGGACAGTCCGGGGATCGGGGTTTGCTCGATTCAGTCAGGTGCAGACCCCTGACTGTTCACTGTCGAGTGAACGGCGGACAGTCCGCGGTACAAACCCGCGGACAGTCCAGGACCAGTCTAGCAGACTTCCAGCACTGTTGAGTTTTTGCATTTTTGCCGGCGGACAGTCCGGCTCCCAGTTCCGGATAGTCCGGGACTTAACAGCGGACAGTCCGGGACTCTGACCGCGGACAGTCCGTGAATCTGCTGATTGTGCTGTTTTGCTCCGTGGCTTTGGCAGTTGGCTTTGGGGTTTCTTCGGAGGTTCCGCTGTACCACTAGGACATCTCCTAGGGTATCCACCTACTCGTAGGTCGTGAACTCTCCGGTCGTTTCGAGTCTTTGCTTTTGGGTGACTTTTTGGGACAAGGGTCATACTGTTCACGAGTTGAATTTGAGGCTCCCATTCACCCCCCTCTGGTCGCTAATCCGGTCCTTCATATTCCTATCTTGTCAAGTATCGAGGCGTACTAGCCTTTACCACTTACCTAGGTTGAACGCTAGCACAACGAGCCTTACTATTAAACTGGGCCAACTACATGGTGGAATTCAAGGCGCATAGGGCTGTCACCACCTGCTTGCTATCACAGCTATCCGGGGGTCCAGCCGTATCTGAAGGTAAGTCTATAACTAAGCACCATGCTTAATTATATTCTAACTATCTCTACCCTAGCTTTGAATAGAGACACCCTTGCGGACGTCAGAGCAAATACTTGACTTAAAAAGATAAACACTAAACTAACTAAGCAACCTATTGGCAAAGATCAATCACTAAGCACACTAGAGATTAACTACTATGGCTAAGTGAATTGAACTGTAGGATAGCTAGGCACTCAAGCAATCAATCAAGTATACCACTCAATACTGATAAGTAGAATAAAGTAATACTTGAAATGATGAACTAGAATATAGTAAAGTGCTTGAGATACAAGAGCAAACCTGAACTAGAGATGAAGGAAGACTCTTCCCAGCTCCAGAACCGATCACTCGCACGCCTCTACTCTTGAGCTAAGCCTTGAGCAGTGCTACCGCGAGGGCAAAGATGCCTTGCTCTACTAGCTACCTACTTGCCTAAGCTCTCTGAGCTCTCACTTGCTTGCTTCTACTTGCTTTGCTTCTCTTGTGTTGTGGTGGTACCAATGAAGTGGTGTCACCAGGGGGGTATTTATAGTCTTGAGGAGTGAGGGGGGGTACTTATAGGGGGTAGCCAACCGACCTAGGGTTAGGTCAGGTGGCGGGTGCCACCCCCTACCGGCGGCCGCCAGTCCCCTGGCCGTTGGATGCACCGGCTTTGATCCTACGGCCTCCAGGTGGTTGTCCAAGGCGGTTTGGAGGTCGGTTGCATGTCCTAGCAACCGCCATTCGGCCTTGATCCACGCCACTCCTTCCTGAGTTGTCCGATGCCACTGACCTAGTGACCAAGGGCCAAGATTTGGCCTTGGGGAGGTCACACGGATCGATGACGTGGCAGGGAGTGGAACTTGAGCCAACCCAAGTGGTCGGCGCCACTTAGAGGTGGCGGGCGCCACCTAGGGGTAGCGGGCGCCACCCCTCTTAGGCCCATTTGGGCCCTACTGAGTGGGCTTGGCCTCTGGTGGGTCCATATGTCCAAATTTGGTTCAAATCCTGCATTCAAATAAAATTCTATGGACATGTGGAATTTGGTTAGTTTGAAACCTATTTGACTACATTTGATGCCTTTTTGGTGGACTTTAGGGTCAAATGTTGATGGTAAAATAGGTGTTTAAGGACCATCAACACCCGTGTGAGAAGCCCAACTCCACCACTACTCCCAAGCTTACCAAGATTCCACCCAAAGAGCCTCTCAAGCCTAACACAAAGGATGGGGTGTTGTTGAACCTCCGAGAGCTCCACCCAAGAAACCAACATGGGCTCCCAAACCAAATCACCTCAAGAACAAACTAGACACAATGCCACCTATCCAAGAGGAGCTCATGCCATAGAAAGGCAAAGTGATCCATACCCACTACCGTGAGTACCAACAACCCCCTATGAGAGCGCTGAGGTACCATTGTGAGCACTGTGGGAGAGATGGACACTTGAGGGAGTTTTGCTTTCGGCGCAAGAGAGATGAGCGCCGTGCAAAGGAGATGAACAACACGGACATGTACCATCCTTTCCATGATGTACATGTGCCAAATGTCCAGAAGCGTGCTGCTAGGCCTAGAGGTCCAAAACCTCAAGTTCCTAGGCCTAGGCCGTGAGGAGGTCATGCCCGGCGGGAGCCTGCAGTTGTGGGCTATGGACCCCGTGGCGGTGGCTTTGTAGTTGAGCATTTTCCCCCATCGCGTTTTGAGTATCGCGATGGACGCTCTTCCCTCAGCGGACCACGTTTTCCTCTACGTGGTGATCGCTCCTCCCGTAGGCGTGCTAGGAATGGTTTTTCTGCTAACCGCTATTTTTTAGCAGCCGGCCCAACACTGGTATTCTTCCTACTTCACTAACCCCAGTGTTGGACCGTATGCTCACCCTATGTCTTTTTATTGATGTAGGTAAAATGATTTGAGAACATTTGGTTGGTGGATTCTGGTTGTTCGAGGCACATGACCAGAAACGCCAAGTGGTTCTCTAGTCTTAGTTCAGTCGCCGGAAAGGAGTTTATCACCTTCGATGACAATAGCAAAGGTAAAGTGTTGTCTCGTGGGTCGGTGCGAGTTAATGAGCACTTTGTGTTGCGTGATGTCGCTCTTGTTTCTAACTTGCATTTTAACCTTCTTTCTGTTTCGCAACTTTTCGATGATGACTATGAGATGCGTTTTAAGCTGAATCTCAGTCATATTTTAGATCCTCAGGGCAATCTTGTATGTATGATTTTGCCCTTTGGGAAAGTCTTTCGTGCAAATTTCTCGGAGTCGTTTGGGATTTCTCGTTATCTTTTGGCTGGACATTCCTCCTCTGATCTTTGGAAGTGGCATAGGAGACTTGGTCACTTGAGCTTCGACTTGCTTGCAAGGCTTAGCTCACTTGGTTTAATCCGAGGATTGCCCAAGTTGTGCATGGAGAAGGATCTTGTTTGCCATTCTTGTAGACATGGGAAGATGGTTGCCGCTCCCCACCATCCAGTGACTCAGGTCATGACTAAGCGCCCTAGAGAGCTTTTACACATAGACCTTGTTGGTCCGGCTCGGGTGAGCTCCGTTGGGGGGAATTGGTATGTGTTGGTTGTTGTTGACGATTTTTTGAGATATTCGTGGCTCTTCTTTTTGTCTGAGAAGACTGAGACTTTCTCTTTTGCTCGCAATCTGATTTTGCGTCTTCAGAACGAGTTCCCTATGAACTCGATGCGAGCTATCCGTAGTGATAATGGTTCCGAGTTTAAGAACTCGGATTTTGAGAAGTTTTGTAACTCTTTGGGTTTAGAGCATCAGTTTTCTTCCCCCTACGCACCGCCTCAGAATGGTGTTGTAGAGAGGAAGAATCGGACCCTTGTAGAGATGGCCAGGACGATGCTTGATGAGCATAGGACTCCTAGGCGATATTGGGCCGAAGCAATGAACACTGCATGCTATATTTCCAATTGCATTTTCCTCCGAGCTTTCTTGAAAAAAGACTTCTTATGAGTTGCATTTTGGAAAACAACCCAAAGTGAGTTATTTTAGAGTTTTTGGTTGCCACTGTTTTATCCTCAAGAAAGGCAACCTGGACAAGTTTGAGTCTTGTTCTTCTGACGGTGTATTTTTGGGTTATGGCACTCACGCTCGAGCATATCGTGTACTTAACCTTGATACTAACCGAGTCATGGAGACATCTGATGTCACCTTCGATGAGACCATGGTTTGTCCCTCTTCTAGATTTGAGCGTGCAGGTGATCACGAGGTTGGGGAACCTCTTTTTGATGATGAGGACGAGGGTGCTGAAGGGATGGATGCTGATACATGGGTGTATGCCGACTCTCTGAGTGATGAGTGATTGTCAACTGGGATAATGCGCATGTTCTATGGCTTGTATTGTGCTGGTGTCGAGCACGGATACAGTGATCAAAGGCAAGGTGAAGGTCAAGTAGAGACGTGCCGTGCCAATGGACCGGGAGTGGCGAAGGGCGGACGTGAGGCTTGGACTGAGGGACCGGTGGCCTAAGGATCAGCTGTGGTGGCTGACAGCCTGGGACAGCGACGAGCGAAGACTTGCGGGCACGGTGTTGCTTGGGTCGAGGACCTGGGGACACATGTCGGTGGACGGGGTGCTCGGGCGGTGGATCCCCTCTACGGCTCGGTTTGGTGGTTGAGCCATAGAAAAACCACCGAGTGGACGATTTCTAGGTTTGGGCCTCAAAACCTGGGCACTGATGGTTTCTGAGTTTGGGCCACAAAACTCGGGCTGAGGTCGGTTTCCAGGTTTGGGCCTCAAAACCTGGGCACTGCGGGTTTCTGAGTTTGGGCCAGAAAACTCAGGCGATGGACGGCTGGTTTCTTAGTTTGGGCCTCAAAACCGAAGGTTGGTCGTGAAGGCTGGTTTCTCAGTTTGGGCCACAAAACCGGGGGCGAAGTCCGGGAACAGGACAAGCAGAGCGGTGGCGGCACGTGGCGGCAATCGGTGATGTTGCGTCAAGGCAACGCTACCAGTTGTGCGGGCGTGGCCGTCGGATCACCACCTACCACGAGTTGGTCCAGAATAACCCTAGGGTTTAGCTAGTTCACTCTGTAATTAGTTAGGGATAGAGTGGGAACTAGAATTAGGATAAGTAGAGGGAGACACCCACCTCCCATCCTATCTCAGTCATTTGCTCTTTGCCTTTTAGGTTTTCCTGCTCTCCCAATCCCCTGCTGTAGCAACTGAGATCTGCAGAGAACCATACCTCTGTGTACTCGAGATTTTGAGGAAGTGAAACCGTAATCTCACTGTTGTAGCGTGTGGTAGCCACACGGTTGCAGATCGATGTGTTGATTCGCGTTTTGTTCGTGTTCTTCGCGTTCTTCGTTTCTCCGCGATTTTCCCGTCACTCGATCTCCCTCTCTACAGCATCTTTTTGAAATCCGTTTGAATCAACTTGTTCTTTATGGTGAGGAGATCATTTCCACCGAAGGAATTCATCTAACTCCTCACGAACAAGTAGATCGGGTTGATTTCGTTTTCGGATCAACTTTTCTTCCCTTCCCCCAAAAATATTCGATTCATCGATTTGGAGATAGGTTTGAGCCATGATCTCACAGGAGTAGCTCACTATCCTTCTTTTGACTCCTCTCACCAAGTTTGATCCCTAGAGGATTCGTTTTTGGTGAGATCAAGTCGAATCGGTAGACGAACTGTGCAGTTTCGGGGTGACCGGACGCTTGCATCAGGCTGACCGGACGCTCGGCGTGAGTCCGGTCGTTGAATGTGCCAGCGTACAGTTTTTCTCGGAATTGACCGGACGCTAGGGTTGTGTGTGACCGGACGCACAAGTGTTACTGTTCACTGCGCTTGTCAGAACTGACCGGACGCTTGAGTTTCGACCGGACGCTCAGTGACCGTGAGTCCGGTCACAAACAGAGAGCTTCCAAGTTGGATTTTGATCGACCGGACGCGTCCGATGCCTATTGACCGGATGCACCGGTGAGTCCGTGTTGACGGAAGTTATAGCATGTTTTACCTTATCAAAATACCGTCAACAGGCCTCGGTTTCAAGGAAGTATAGCATATCATGAGCATATTTATCACTAATAAGTTCCACTTGTACTCTTAGCTTGTGAACTTGTAGGAGATGGCAAAATGAACAAAATGAGGCCAGGACCAAGGGGGTCGGCCGACCCAACCTTGGGGCCACCTCGGCCAGGGTGACATGGCACGATCCAAGAGAAGCATGTTCAAGCCAATATCAACCCTTGGATCAAACATGTGCTTTTACTCAATGGTACAAGATGATAAGCACATGGATTCATGGGTCCACACCGAAACCAAATGCAACCATCATCACAAGACTTGCTCCATGACATGTGGGGTCACCAAGGGAGAGAAGAAGGTGGGCCAGCCCTGTCATAGGGGGGTCGGCCGACCCCCCCTTGGTGGGCCCTGGCTACACTGTTCAGCCTGGTGACATCAGCACCTTCTAGAAGCAAGGTGGTGGGCCCACCTGTCAATGGCTGGGGTCGGCCGACCCCAGGGTGAACCCCATCCAATGTCGGTTGTTTGCACATATTTCACACGTGAAGAAATCAAGGCCATCCATCCATGGCGGTTACTATGGCGGTTTGATCCAATGGCCAAGGAAGGAGAGCACGCGGATCGCTGACGTGGCACCGGAGTAGCCGCTACTCCACCTCCAAGCTATAAATACCCCCCTAGAGCTCTTCATCTGTATGCATCCAAGGAGAGAAAGCCTACTTAGTAGCTTTAGTATTAGAAGAGAGGGAAGGGAGTGAGGAGTTCCACGGAGGAGTCCCGGCCTGTCGGGAATCTTCTCCAAGGTGCGCCTCAGCGGATGCGATTCTTCTTGTAAGTGTTACATCTGAGTCCTTCTAGTATTTAATATTCCGGTCTGGTAATTTAAGTTTACAGTTCTTTTACTTGGCACATTGCTTTACTTTGTTGAAGTGCTCTAGGCCTAATAAGCTTAGCTTTAGAGTAGTAAGATTAGTGTAGACGTGGTGTCTAGGCTATATCTTGCTAGTGTGGACTTCTTGTCGCACTTGTGTAGACGCCTGGTGGTAGGGTGACAGACACAGCCAGTGCTTGGAGTTCCTCTCAAGTGTTGTAGGCAAGTTGAAAATAATAGTTGGGTAGCAGCATTGCCGCCTCAGTACTTGTTAGGTGGAGAATCTTTTAATCAACTGATGTTTCGTCCTTCGCCCCCAGTAAGGAATGAGGTGGTAAACCTCAGTACTCTTAGAAAGTTAGTACCAGATATTGATATTAGGAAGACCTCTCTATCCCAGTTATCATATACCCTTTGATCATCCTTTGACGACCCTACTTCTAGTTAATCCACTTCACGTTCCCTGTGGAAATACGATACCTGGAATACTCCCGGTGAAAGGCTACAATTGACTACCGTGCGCTTGTGGTATATCTGTTTGCCACTTCTGGTGTCAACAAGCATCTCTGGTGCCGTTGCCGGGGATTAGGCTCCATAGTCTAGTTCTAGTGGTGGCATTAAGAAGTGTCAACAAGCTTTTCTGGCGCCATTGCCGGGGAACTGTAGCTGTGTTAGCTAGAACAAAGTCGTTAAAGTTATCGTAGTTTGATTAGAACTTTCATTTCAAAAATCAATATGGATCAAACAACCCTTTTTGACTACGCTGCTCCATCGGGCGCTGAGTTGGAGCCGCCTAGTTCATCTCATGCCATTTTGGCAGTTCGCTATGAGCTTCGCCCCAGCCTCATAGCGATGGTTCAGGAGAATCCCTTTTCAGGAGATGTAGATGAGAATCCTTATACCCACCTACGTGATTTCGAACAACTTTGTTCGTGTATTCACATCCAAGGGATGAGGCGAGTCACTCTTAAGTGGAAGCTATTTCCGTTCTCGTTAACGGGAAAAGCTAGACGCTGGTATACTCGCTACGTTGGTAGTGTGAACGGAGAATGGGAGAAACTGCAAGCCATGTTCTGCTTAACGTACTTTCCCATATCCCGCGTAGCTCGTCTTCGTAGAGGTGTGCTAAACTTCAAACAAGACGAGAAGGAATCTCTAGGTGCGGCCTGGGCACGACTTACAGACTTAGCATCCTCTGGCCTAGATTTAGCTATAACTGAGCCAACCCTTATGCAACATTTCTATCTCGGTCTTAGCCAAAACTCCGCACAATTCCTTGATTTAGCCTCTAAAGGAGCTTTCCTCCATTTACCCATTAGTGAAGGTAAGGAAGTCCTTGCGACCATTCTCAAGAACACCCCCTACACTGATGACCATGGTGAAACTCTAGAGGAAGATCAAACTCCTAGGGACGAACCCACGACAGCCGAAACTCCTTTACCTATACCCCAAGCTGTCAAACCTGAACCACAACCACCTACTCCTCCAAAGGAAGAAGTAATTCATCCTTTGGATTATCCTCTAAATATCGAGACAAATCTTTTCACCGATTATGGCAATGTCTCGAAACAACCTGTGCAGAAGAGATCCACAGCCCGTAGAGCTCCTAATAACCACATGCCAACCCAGTTTGAGGCAAGTTACCTTAAGGCGACTGCCCAAGAGCTCATGTCTATTATGAGCAACGAATAGTTCAGGGAGGCTGAAGCATCATCAGATGTCGTTAAGCTTCTGTCCTGTTTCACATCAATACTGTGTGCCATAAACAAGACGGCTGTAGATTCCCTCTATGATCCCACTGTAGGAGTAAATTTAATGTCTAAATTGTTGATGTTAACACTCCTAGGTGAGGAACCGCTAAACCCGACCAATAAATTCCTTAAGCTTCCTTCTGGAAAATTGGTCGAGAGTTGCGGGATTGCACAGAATATTTCTATCACAATTAACAAGGTTAGCTTCCTCGCAAACTTCTATGTCTTTGACGTAGACGAGGTCGACTTGTTAATTGGGCACCCACTCATGAGATTCATTGAGGGATTTCGTGAAGGGAGCCTTAAGGGTCACCTTGGGAAGGATCTAGATCTTTCAGTTCCTTTTGCCGGCTCCGTTAATTCGATAGCCGAACCAAAACCTGAGCCTGATCCAATAGAGGAGGTGATGTCAGTATCTTCACTAGAAACTTCTCAACCCGATCTAGAAGAAGACGCCCATGACTTTATCCAAGAAGAAGACACTGATTTAGATGAACCGTTAGACTTGGATGAGTCTGAACCTCCACCAAAACCCTCTATAGAGCTTAAGCCACTTCCTTCTGGGCTTAAGTATGCCTTCCTTAATGGTGATAGACAGACTCCCGTGATCATTAGTGATCGACTTACAACGGAAGAAGTTTCTAAACTCATCACCGTCCTAGAAAAACACCGATTCGTCTTAGGATATTCGTTGCAAGATCTCAAGGGAATTAGTCGCGCTCTTTGCACACATCGCATTCCGATCGAACTCGATGCTACACCTTCTAGAGACCCACAAAGGAGGCTCAACAATGCGATGAGAGAAGTAGTAAAGAAGGAGGTCTTGAAGCTCTTGCACGTGGGCATAATCTACCCTGTTCCAAACAGCGAGTGGGTCAGCCCCGTCCAAGTAGTTCCTAAGAAAGGAGGAATGACGATCGTTAAAAATCAAAACAACGAATTGATTCCACAACGAACCGTCACAGGATGGAGAATGTGCATAGACTACCGAAAACTTAACAAGGCCACAAAGAAAGACCACTTTCCGTTGCCATTCATCGATGAGATGTTGGAACGGCTAGCCAAACATTCCTTCTTTTGTTTCCTTGATGGGTATTCGGGGTACCATCAAATTCCGATCCATCCCGACGACCAAAGTAAGACCATGTTTACATGCCCCTATGGGACATATGCATACAGGCGCATGTCATTTGGCCTGTGCAATGCCCCTGCTTCATTTTAGAGGTGCATGATGTCCATCTTCTTGGATATGATAGAAGAAATCTTGGAAGTTTTCATGGATGACTTTTTAGTCTATGGAACAACCTTTGATCACTACTTAGAGAATCTGGACCGTGTCTTACAACGCTGTCAAGAAAAGCACTTGATCTTGAACTGGGAAAAATGCCACTTCATGGTTTGAGAAGGGATAGTGCTAGGACATAGAGTATCTGAACGTGGAATAGAGGTAGATAGAGCTAACATAGAAGTTATAGAACAGCTCCCACCTCCCACGAATGTTAAAGGCGTTCGCAGTTTCCTTGGCCATGCCAGTTTTTATACAAGGTTTATAAAAGATTTTTATCAAATTGCTAGACCTCTAACAAACCTGCTAGCTAAAGACACATCCTTTGACTTTGACGACAGATGCTTAGACTCTTTTTGCCATCTCAAGAAAGCACTTATCTCTGCACCAGTCATTCAACCTCCTGACTGGTCGCTACCTTTTGAGATAATGTGCGATGCTAGTGACTATGCTGTAGGAGCTGTCCTAGGACAGACCCAGGATAAGAAACACTATGCCATTTCCTATGCCAGTAAAACGCTAACCGGACCACAGCTAAACTATGCAACAACAGAAAAAGAACTTTTAGTTGTGGTATTTGCTATAGACAAGTTTAGATCTTACTTGGTAGGAGCCAAGGTGATCGTCTACACTGATCACGCAGCTCTGAAATACCTACTCACTAAGAAAGATGCTAAACCACGACTAATAAGATGGATCCTACTACTCCAAGAATTTGATCTAGAAATTATAGATAAAAAGGGAGTAGAGAACTCTGTAGCCGACCACTTGTCTAGAATGCAAACTAAGGATAAACAGGACCTGCCCATCAACGACTATCTTTGGGACGACACACTCCTCAAAGTTTCAGACACCTACCCGTGGTATGCAAACATCGTCAACTACATAGTCTTAGGCTACGTTCCACCTGGAGTAGACGAAAAGAAGCTTATCAAGGAGAGCTCGGTGCATCTATGGGATGACCCGTATCTCTATAGAGTATGCAAAGACGACATACTAAGAAGGTGTGTGCCCATGAATGAAGCAGTCAAGATCATGGAGAAGTGTCATGGAGCAGAGTATGGAGGCCATTATGGAACATTCCGAACCCATGCCAAGATTTGGCAAAGTGGATTCTATTGGCCTACCATATATGAAGACACCAAGGACTTCGTGAAGAAGTGTGCAAGGTGTCAGAAACATGGGAACATCAATGCCCGTGATGCAATGCCACTCACAAACAACCTACAAGTAGAGCTGTTCGACGCCTGGGGAATTGACTACATGGGTCCTTTCCCCCCGTCTCAAGGTTGTGAGTATATCCTGGTGGCAGTAGACTACGTATCCAAATGGTTTGAAGCCATGCCGTGCAAGTCAGCGGATTCGTTGCACGCAACGAAGATGTTCAAGGAAATAATATTCCCACGGTTTGGCACCCCAAGGTTAGTAATCAGCGATGGAGGAAGCCACTTCATTGACAGAAAGTTCCGACGCTATTTAACAGAAAGAGGGATAAGGCACAATATTGGAACACCTTATCACCCACAAACAAGCGGACAAGCAGAAACATCGAACAAGTAAATCAAGAATATTCTACAAAAGACTGTCAATGAAATGGGGACAGCATGGAGAAGCATGCTATCAGATGCACTGTGGGCATACAGGACCGCATACAAGACTCCAATTGGTATGACCCCATATCAACTTGTATACGGCAAGACATGCCATCTGCCTGTGGAATTGGAGCATAGAGCACACTGGGCAATAAAAAGATGGAATATGGATTTGCCCGCAGCTGGAAGAAATAGGAGAATGCAGATCTCTGAACTGGAAGAATGGAGAGAGAAAGCCTATCACAACGCTAGGATCTATAAAGAGAGAACCAAGAAATGGCATGACAAGAGGATCAAGCAAAAGGAGTTCCATCCGGGAGACAAGGTTCTTATGTTCAACTCAAGGGTCAAGCTCTTTGGCCATGGAAAACTAAAAAGCAAATGGGAAGGGCCATTCCTCGTGATCGATGCCACAACGCATGGAGCTGTCACACTTCAGGACACTGACGGCAACATCAAATGGCCACCGTCTTAATGTTTTTCATGAACATGATCCCGTAGAAAATGAAGTAGACATGGTAGAGTTCAACCTATACACAACCTAAAACCTACAAGTCTCTTCTCTTCATTGCTTGAACCAAATCCTAAAAGCCACATGACCTCCTAGACCCCCCGTCACCATAAATAGTTTAGCTTAGGTTAGAATAAAGTTCCATGTTAGATTTATTTTGAATTTCGAAGTTTCATCTTAGATTTATTTCTTTTGAATTTCCCTTTTAAATTTCCAATGTATTTCTCTTCTTAGAGAATAAATAAAATATATCTCGTCTCTGCTGGTGTGTTTGCCACTAATAGAGCACCTTGCATTTTACCTTTGCGTTATGTTCAGAGTTCATTTATGGAAAATTCAAGTGTGGGGGGGGGGCGGACGACCCCCAAATTTCATCATTGAACCACACTGAACTGCTGAGCACAGGCTGACACGCTGCAGTGCACAAAACAGAGGTAAGCAAGGGGTCGGGCGACCCCCGTTCTCTTGAATTTTTGAAAAGTGTTTTTGGAGATGTAAAACTGAATGGAGGAAAAAGCAAATGGCAACGAAAACCACCATTTGGTGGGGTCGGCCGACCCCACCATGGTGACCTGGGCCCACCAGCTCACCTCTGCACAGTAAGCTCAACACTGTTGTCTGGTTCGTTTCCCCTTTCTCCTCTCGGTTCAAGCAGTTTCACAATCATTCCATATTCTGAATAAAATAAAATAAAAAGCTACAAAGTGACTAGAGTTATGATATGCTAAGAATGTTAATGACATAAAACCATGTTCTTACATATGTTTATACTCATGGGTAAACTGAATTAGGAAACCGTATTGACTAAGTTGTTGTTAAAAGTGAGATAAATCTTGGCTTAAGACTCAAACCTGTTTTTGTTTAAGGTGCTTAGAGATTTGTTTTTGAAAATATCTCAAAACCATAGTATCATTTACTCCTCTATAGTGAGAAATACCTACCAAAACCATATATATGCATATATGATCAAAACCTTTTACACACATGTTACTTGTTTTTGTCTTGAGTTTGGTCAAACCTTGTTGACCCTAGTCGAGAATTTTGTCATAATCCCAAGATCAAGATCACGTACACACCATCTACATATGCAACTTCTACACTGGAAGTATGCCTGCACATGCCATTCATTTCCACTCTATAGATGCTCCGTACATTAAAGTTCTATAATATCTCTCTCTCTAACTCTGGTTAGTAAAAAAGAGACATTAAGGCTAAGCAAAAAAAATTGTGGACACATGAAGGTCCACTAAAAAAAAGTATATGGACACATGAAGGTCCATTGTTGAAAAATGCTAGCCATGTCTCAAGGTAAAATAAAGTAGAGAGAGATTATATTAAAGGGGCATTCTAGTCCACATACTTTCCACACACATGCACATCTTGATCTAGGATTATGACATTCTTCTCCTTGGATCCTTGTTTTGACTTTACAATATATGCAAAACAAGTATGCTACTTTGTTTATCCCTACCAAGCTCCACATAAGCCTGATAGATTAGGATAAAACAAAAAAAGGCAATCACATGCTATGCCTTGGTGAGGAACCAAACACCTATAAGAGTGTCTTGAGAGTACTATATGAGGAGTAAGCATGAACTATGTGTTTTCCTTTCAAACTGTCCTAAAAACTCTAAGTACCAAGAACAAGAATTCAGGGAGATGACTTTGCTTTGAGATTTATTCCTTTTCTCAACATCTAAAGGATATATGATAGACAGTACCACATAACCCATTTGTATAAACTATGTTAGGAATGATGCTTTATGATCATTATCATTTTAAGTATGTTATAATCACTTGTTCACTTTCTCTAACATTTACTCGAGGACGAGCAAAGATTCAAGTGTGGGGGATCTTGTTGACGGAAGTTATAGCATGTTTTACCTTATCAAAATACCGTCAACAGGCCTCGGTTTCAAGGAAGTATAGCATATCATGAGCATATTTATCACTAATAAGTTCCACTTGTACTCTTAGCTTGTGAACTTGTAGGAGATGGCAAAATGAACAAAATGAGGCCAGGTGGGCCCACCAAGGGGGTCGGCCAACCCAACCTTGGGGCCACCTCGGCCAGGGTGACATGGCACGATCCAAGAGAAGCATGTTCAAGCCAATATCAACCCTTGGATCAAACATGTGCTTTTACTCAATGGTACAAGATGAGAAGCACACGGATTCATGGGTCCACACCGAAACCAAATGCAACCATCATCACAAGACTTGCTCCATGACATGTGGGGTCACCAAGGGAGAGAAGAAGGTGGGCCAGCCCTGTCATAGGGGGTCAGCCGACCCCCCCCCTTGGTGGGCCCTGGCTACACTGTTCAGCCTGGTGACATCAGCACCTTCTAGAAGCAAGGTGGTGGGCCCACCAGTCATTGGCTGGGGTCGGCCGACCCCAGGGTGAACCCCATCCAATGTCGGTTGTTTGCACAAGTTTCACACGTGAAGAAATCAAGGCCATCCATCCATGGCGGTTACTATGGCGGTTTGATCCAATGGCCAAGGAAGGAGAGCACGCGGATCGCTGACGTGGCACCGGAGTAGCCACTACTCCACCTCCAAGCTATAAATACCCCCCTAGAGCTCTTCATTTGTATGCATCCAAAGAGAGAAAGCCTACTTAGTAGCTTTAGTATTAGAAGAGAGGGAAGGGAGTGAGGAGTTCCACGAAGGAGTCCCGGCCTGTCGGGAATCTTCTCCAAGGTGCGCCTCAGCGGATGTGATTCTTCTTGTAAGTGTTACATCTGAGTCCTTCTAGTATTTAATATTCTGGTCTGGTAATTTAAGTTTACAGTTCTTTTACTTGGCACATTGCTTTACTTTGTTGAAGTGCTCTAGGCCTAATAAGCTTAGCTTTAGAGTAGTAAGATTAGTGTAGACGTGGTGTCTAGGCTATATCTTGCTAGTGTGGACTTCTTGTCGCACTTGTGTAGATGCCTGGTGGTAGGGTGACAGACACAGCCAGTGCTTGGAGTTCCTCTCAAGTGTTGTAGGCAAGTTGAAAATAATAGTTGGGTAGCAGCATTGCCGCCTTAGTAGTTGTTAGGTGGAGAACCTTTTAATCAAGTGTTGTTTCGTCCTTCGCCCCCAGTAAGGAATGAGGTGGTAAACCTCAGTACTCTTAGAAAGCCAGTACCAGATATTGATATTAGGAAGACCTGTCTATCCCAGTTATCATATACCCTTTGATCATCCTTTGACGACCCTACTTCTAGTTAATCCACTTCACGTTCCCTGTGGAAATACGATACCAGGAATACTCCCGGTGAAAGGCTACAATTGACTACTGTGCGCTTGCGGTATATCCATTTGCCACTTCTGGTGTCAACAAGCATCTCTGGTGCCCTTGCGGGGGATTAGGCTCCATAGTCTAGTTCTAGTGGTGGCATTAAGAAGTGTCAACAGTCCGGTCAGTGCAGCTTCGCACGTTTTCGTTCGCGGTTTGTTCGTCCATTATCGGTTTTGGTTTCCGATTTTTGCGTTGGGTTTCTAGGGTTGTGTTGTGTCTCGCTGTGCTTCTTGGAAGCATCCACCCTACATCTAGGGTCGTGGACACTCGCAAGCTCTAGGTTTGCTCTTGGGGTTGATTCTTGGCAAAGTGGCAACAAGCTTCTGAATAGAAATTTGAAGCTCCCATTAACCCCCCTCTGGTCGCTTTCTGTTTGCAGTTTTGGTCCTTCAATTGGTATCAGAGAAGGTTAAGGATCTTCCACCTTAGCCGGTTCCAGATCCACAGAAGGCAACATGGATCGCGGCGTGGGCAAACTGCCATTTTTCGATGGGATGAACTATGCATATTGGAAGATACGCATGTCGGCCTATCTGCAGAGTATTGTTGCTTCCATCCAGGATATTTGCAACTCTGCTGATTACGTGGTCTTGACTGCTCGTGTGACTCAGCATCAGATCGATGAGCACGATGCCAATAGACGAGCCCGTAATGCTCTTTTCTCATGCTTGAGCATGACGGAGTTTGATCGCGTTTCTCACCTCGCTATGGCTCGGGAGATTTGGGCTACCCTCATGCGTTTCCATGAGGGAACCACTCAAGTCAAAACCCGTCTCTACGAGTCACACAAGTGAGAGTACGAGAAATTTTGACACATGCCTGGCGAGAGCATAGAGAGTTTATTCGCTCGCTTTCAGGTGATTGTCAACAGGATGAGGGCTAACAAGGAGCTGTTGCCTTTCGATGATCATGAGAGATCTTTGAAGCTTTTGCACACTCTTGATCGATCGGTGTGGGACTCAAAGGTTCAGGCGATCATCGAATCACCTAGCTATGAGACCCTCACTTGCGACGAGCTCTTCAGTAAGCTCAAGTCCAGTGAGATTGACGCCATGGCGAGGGCTTCTTATGAAAATCCTTCTGGCCCGTCGATGGCTTTGCTTTCTGGCTCTTCTGCTAACCCCTCTAGAGGATTTGCACTTTCTTCTCTTCTTTCTGTCACAGAGGAGCAGCTAGAGTTCATGGGGGATGACGAGTTGGCTTTGCTCGCCAACTGGTTCTCGCGGTTCCACAACGACCGCATGAACCGTCACCGCGGAGGAGGACGCTCGGGTTGTTTCGAGTGCGGCGACCCCAACCACTTCATCGCCAATTGCCCGAAGAAGAACAAGCAAGTCTTCGGCAAGGTGGATCATGGGCACAAGTACGACTCCGGCAAGCACAAGGAGAAGTACGTCCCCATGAAGCACAAGCGGAAGGGCGGCTTCAACAAGGAGTACATCAAGATGAAGTACTTGGAGAAGGCCCAGGCTGAGCAGCGTGCGTTCTTCACCACGCTCAACGACATCGACGACTCGGATGACGACTCCGCTTCCTCAAGCGACGACGAGTCCGAGAAGAAGAAGAGGATCGAGGACAAGCTGAACGACCTCTGCTTCTTCGCCGACAACGAGGGCTTCTGCTCCATGGCCCTCGGCAAGGAGGTCGATGATGAGCTAGAGGACATCCCTCGGAACGATGACAACGACGACGACACCTCCCAGGTATCTTAGACCCCCGATGAGCTTTCTGCTGAGGTCGAGAAACTTACTGCCACTCTCCTTAGTCAAGACAAGCTGCTTAGGCACACTGCTAGAGAGAGAAAGGAGTTTAGGCAGAAGTGGGAGGATACGGTGAAAGAACTTGAATCTGTCAAGTCCACCGTTGTTGTCACCGAGGAGGAGGAGTGTGTGATGTGCTCCACACACATGACTGACCTTCTCACTTTGAGAAGTAAGTATGTTGTGTTGGTAGGAGAGGTGGATGAGCTGAAGGCTAGATCCTCGCTGTTGGGTGTGTGCAAGTCCTGTGCGGGCTTGCAATCCGAGTTGGCGGAGAAGAATGCCAAGATTGTGTCTCTTGAGAAGGCCAGCTCGGACAACACTTGTGTGACTAGGTGCGTTCTGTGTGAGGGTTTGGAGATGGAGATTGCAAACGTGAAGCATAACAAGATGCAAACCGATGAGGAAAACACATACCTTCGGACCATCTTGTCATGGGTGTCTAGTGGTGAGCCGCAACTTGGGATGATGATCTCCCAGTTCAAGCGTGCTGCTGGAGGTCCAGGTGTAGGCTTTGCTCAGGGTGTTGAGTGTGCTTCATCTTTTGGCAAGGCTGAAGAGTTTAGTGGTCTTAACCCGAGTGAGAAGCCCAACTCCACCACTACTCCCAAGCTTACCAAGATTCCACTCAAAGAGCCTCTGAAGCCTAACACCAAAGATGGTGTGTTTGTTGAACCTCCGAGAGCTCCACCCAAGAAACAATCATGGGCTCCAAAACCAAACCACCTCAAGAACAAGCTAGACACCATGCCACCCATCCAAGAGGAGCTTATGCCACAGAAGGGCAAAGTGATCCATACCCACTACCGTGAGTACAAACAACCACCTATGAGAGCGGTGAGGTACCATTGTGAGCACTGTGGGAGAGATGGACACTTGAGTGAGTTTTGCTTTCGGCGCAAGAGAGAGGCGCGTCGTGCAAAGGAGATGAACAACACGGACATGTACCATCCTTTCCATGATGTACATGTGTCGAATGTTCAGAGGCGTGTTGATAGGCCTAGAGGTCCAAAACCTCAAGTTCCTAGGCCTAGGCCGCGAGGAGGTCGTGCCCGGTGGGAGCCTGCAGTTGTGGGCTATGGACCCCGTGGCGGTGGCTTTGTAGTTGATCGTTTTCCCCCATCGCGTTTTGAGTATCGCGATGGACGCTCTTCCCTTAGCGAACCACGTTTTCCTCTACGTGGTGATCGCTCTTCCCGTAGGCGTGCTAGGAATGGTTTTTCTGCTAACCGTTCTTTTGAGCAGCCGACCCAACACTAGTACTCTTCCTACTTCACTAACCCCAGTGTTGGACCGTATGCTCACCCTATGTCTTTTTATTGATGTAGGTAAAACGATTGGAGAACGTTTGGTTGGTGGATTCCGGTTGTTCGAGACACATGACCAGAAACACCAAGTGGTTCTCCAGTCTTAGTCCGGTCGCTGGAAAGGAGTTTATCACCTTCGGCGACAATAGTAAAGGTAAAGTGTTGTCTCGTGGATCGGTGCGAGTTAATGAGCACTTTGTGTTGCGCGATGTTGCTCTTGTTTCTAACTTGCATTTTAACCTTCTTTCTGTTTCGCAACTCTTTGATGATGACTATGAGATTCGTTTTAAGCCGAATCTCAGTCGTATTTTGGATCCTCAAGGCAATCTTGTATGTATGATTTCGCCCTTTGGGAAAGTCTTTCGTGCGAATTTCTCGGAGTCGTTTGGAGTTTCTCGTTGTCTTTTGGCTGGACCTTCCTCTTCTGATCTTTGGAAGTGGCATAGGAGACAAGGACATTTGAGCTTCGACTTGCTTGCAAGGCTTAGTTCACTTGGCCTAATCCGAGGATTGCCCAAGTTGTGCATGGAGATGGATCTTGTTTGCCATTCTTGTAGACATGGGAAGATGGTTGCCGCTCCCCACCATCCAGTGACTTAGGTCATGACTAAGCGCCCTAGAGAGCTTTTGCATATGGACCTTGTTGGTCTGGCTCGGGTGAGCTCGGTTGGGGGAAGTGGTACGTGCTTGTTGTTGTTGACGATTTTTCAAGATATTCGTGGGTCTTCTTTTTGACTAAGAAGACTGAGACTTTCTCTTTTGCTCGCAATCTGATTTTGCGTCTTCAGAACGAGTTCCTTATGAACTCGATGCGAGCTATTCGTAGTGATAATGGTTCCGAATTCAAGAATTGAGACTTTGAGAAGTTTTGTAACTCTTTGGGTTTAGAGCATCAGTTTTCTTCCCCCTACACACCACCACAGAATGATGTGGTAGAGAGGAAGAATCAGACCCTTGTAGAGATGGCCAGGACGATGCTCGATGAGCATAGGACTCCTAGGCGATATTGGGCCGAGGCTATGAGCACTGCATGCTACATTTCCAATCGCATTTTTCTCCGAGCTTTCTTGAAAAAGACCTCTTATGATTTGCGTTTTGGAAAACAGCCCAAAGTGAGTTATTTTAGAGTTTTCGGTTGCCATTGTTTTATACTCAAAAAGGGCAACTTGGACAAGTTTGAGTCTCGTTCTTCTGACGGTGTATTTTTGGGTTATGGCACTCACACTCGAGCATATCGTGTACTTAACCTTGATGTCACCTTCGACGAGACCATGGTTTGTCCTTCTTCTCGTTTTGAGCGTGCAAGTGATCATGAGGTCGGTGAACCTCTTTTTGATGATGAGGACGAGGATGCTGAAGGCATGGGTGACCCAGCATCACCTCCACCTGTTGTGCCATAAGGAGCAGCTTCTACTATGACTCATGGCCCCGATCCCTCTTCTTCAACTTGGGGGCCGTGGGATCCGCCACCCCGAGCGGTACCTTTTGTACCCGGGGAGGCACCAGCTGCTGTTGAAGGGGAGGTCTCTTCACCTCGGGAGGCGCCACGACACATTCAGCGCCAACACCCGCCTCAACAGATGATCGGCAGCATCGGCGAACGAGTCACTCGGTCAAGGTCACAACAAATCTCTCACTTTGCTCATTTTGCATTTGTTGCTGATTTTGAACCCCGAGATGTTGGACACGCTTTGACGGATCCAGATTGGGTAAATGCCATGCATGAGGAGCTTGAAAACTTTGAGAGAAATCAGGTTTGGGCTTTTGTTCCTCTTCCTCCTGAGTGTCACCCTATTGGGACAAAATGAGTTTTCAAAAACAAACAAGGAGAAGATGGCCATGTTGTGAGAAACAAGGCCAGACTTGTAGCCCAGGGGTATAGTCAGAAGGAGGGGATAGACTATGAGGAGACTTTTGCTCCTGTAGCTCGTTTGGAGGTGATTAGAATACTCTTGGCTTTTGCTGCATCCAAAGGGTTTAAACTTTTTCAAATGGATGTCAAGAGTGTCGTCTTAAACGGCTACATAGAAGAGGAGGTGTATGTGAAACAACCCCCAGTTTCAAAAATCCCAAGTTTCCAAACCATGTTTTTAAACTTCATAAAGCTTTGTATGGTTTGAAACAAGCCCCTAGAGCCTGGTATGATAGGTTGAAAACCTTTTTGCTTGCTAAGGGTTTTAAAATGGGATGTGTGGATAAAACGCTTTTTCTCCTCAAGCAAGGCAATGACACTCTCTTGGTCCAGATTTACGTGGATGATATCATTTTCGGTGGTTCTTCTCACGCTTTGGTTGCCAAGTTTGCAGATACTATGAGCAGGGAGTTTGAGACGAGCATGATGGGCGAGTTGACGTTTTTCCTTGGGTTGCAAATCAAGCAATCTCGAGAGGGAACGTTTGTGCACCAGGGTAAGTATACCAAGGATATCCTGAAGAAATTCGATATGGGTGAGGCCAAGCCTCTTCCA
This sequence comes from Coix lacryma-jobi var. lacryma-jobi, assembly GCA_009763385.1. Taxonomy (NCBI): domain Eukaryota; kingdom Viridiplantae; phylum Streptophyta; class Magnoliopsida; order Poales; family Poaceae; genus Coix; species Coix lacryma-jobi. The sequence continues at coordinate 48,133,197 of CM019831.1, forward strand.
ACACCCATGTCGACCACGACGGCCCTGGATGCAGACAAGGATGGAGAAGCAGTGGATCAGGAGGAGTACCGGAGTATGATCAGACAGCGACACGCCCGAACATCCAGTTCGCGGTGTGTCTTTGCGCGCGATTTCAGTCGTCGCCGCGCACCTCTCACCGTCAGGCGGTCAAGCGCATTATGAGGTACTTGTGCTTCACACCTGAGTTTGAGATTTGGTATTCTGCTTCCTCCACCCTCTCCCTTTGTGGTTATTCTGATGCCGATTTTGCTGGTTGCCGACTTGAGCGCAGGTCCACTTCTAGGACTTGTCAGTTTATTGGTTCTTCTCTTGTATCGTGGTGTTCTCGCAAGCAGTCTAGTGTCGCCCAGTCTACCACGGAGGCTGAGTATGTTGCTGCGGCTAGCTACTGTTCCCAATTGCTTTGGATGATGGCCACTTTGCGTGATTTTGGTCTGAGCTTTTCTCGCGTTCCCTTGCTTTGTGACAGCACGAGTGCTATTAGCGTTGCTAAGAACCCCGTGCTGCACTCTAAGACCAAACACATTGATGTGCGCTTTCATTTTCTGCGAGACCACTATGAGAAGGGTGATATTGACCTTTGCCATGTCGATACTTATCATCAGTTGGCTGATATTTTCACCAAGCCTTTGGACCAATCAACTTTTGCTAGGTTGAGAGGTGAGCTTGGTGTGTGTTTCCCCTTTTAGATGGAGGAAACATTTTGACTCTTGTATTATAAACTGACTTTGTGTTTTTCATTTTGCATCGTTTCTTTCATTTGGTTTCATCATGCATCTTTGCATTTCATCTTGCATATTTACATTCAGAGCTTCATGTATATAATCGTTAGAATGTGACTATGCTCTGTATAGTGTTTTCTCTGATGCTTTATGATGATGCTTGTAGCTTATGCTCTTTCTGATCACTGATACATGTTGTGAGCTGAGCTATTTTATGAATGGTGAATTTGCTTAATGAACATAAAACTTCAAAATGTTCACCATTGAGATATGCAACTAGCATGTGTAGAATATGTTGAATTCACTTGTGCTTTTCATATATGCTAGGTTGCTATGTCTCTAGTTCTGAGTCATTCATGTGCTTGGTATGTTCATATTCTGCTTTAATTTTGAACCAAGTTAAGTGATTTGGAAAGATCGAGATGAGATTGCTTGTCAGCACATCACAGCTTTGAGACTGTTTCTCATTGCACCTTGAGTTAAACTTGAGTTGTGTAGTGTATGACCGAAACTGTTGCTTTAAGCTTTTGATTGCTTTTGCATAGGCTTCGCACAGTTGAAAAGTTAGGCAATGACAAGTTTTTCAACCTCTCGCAATCACATGCTGAAATTTGAACTTGTGTAACTTAACCGCTGCAACTCCAATAAAATTTGGATACACAAGTCTATGGTCCATTCTATAGCATGATGGTTGAACTGTGCTAGGGGTAGTTCACCTTTTATACATGTTTAGCACTTGTTTGACTTCCTGTCTATACATGCTTAGTGCTATTTTGATGGTGAATACCTTTTTGGCTGAAAATTGCTCATTTTGCTCAAATGTTCAGATTTCGTATTTGGTGATCAGTTTGAGCCTTTGCTAGCATTCTATGCATTTTATGAGTCATCGGATCAGCATTCTGTCTAGCATCTTCATATTCTATCGACTATATTCCTGAAGCTGCTAACTTGCATTTTGACTCATATGCATTTGGAGGGGAGATTCTTGATAGTGCATTTTCAACTAAGGGGGAGAAAATATTGCAAATCATGTGCTTTCTGAGTTGAGCTAAGGGGGAGAAATTAGATCAACTATGGGAAAAATATTGCAAATCATGTGCTTTCCGAGTTGAGCTAAGGGGGAGAAATTAGATCAACTACGGGGAGATTTCCTGGTTGCGTGCACTATTTGAAGGGGAGTTTGCTCACTGCTGAGGCTGGTAACAGTTGGTTCGGAGCATTTCTGGTAGCTAGTTGTGTTGAGCCTTTGCCTCTTTCTTGAGGAACTAGTGCTTTTGCCTTTGTGCTCTTTAGTTGGCTTCAGTTGGTATCGAGCTTTCTCGCTAGTAGTGTTGAGCTCGTTCTGCCTCTTCTTGAGGGCTAGCTCTATTCTGCTTGAATTTCAATTGGTGTCGAGCTTTCTTGCTAGTGGTGTTGAGCCTGTTCTACCTCCTCTTGAGGGCTAGCTTTGCTTTGCTTGGTTGCGTTGAGCCGTTGCCCATGTCTTTGGGGACCAAGTTGTTTAGCTCTTTCCACTTGACCTTCTTCGGGTTTGTTATGCTTTTGAGTCATTTGGTCGAGTTCTCTCTCCTTCATCCTTCCTTCCTCTATTCCATTATGATTTGTGTTGGTAGTTGATAATGCACTCATCAAGGGGGAGATTGCGGATACATAGGTGTATGCCGAGTCTCTGAGTGATGAGTGATTGTCAACTGGGATAATGTGCTTGTTCTTTGGCTTGTGTTGTGCAGGTGTCGAGCACGGATACAGTGATCGAAGGCAAGGTGAAGGTCAAGTAGAGACGTGTCGTGCCGATGGACCGAGAGTGGCAAAGGGCGGACGTGAGGCTTGGACTGAGGGACCGGTGGCCTGAGGATCAGCTGTGGTGGCTGACAGCCTGGGACAGCGATGCGCGAAGACTTGCGGGCATGGTGTTGCTTGGGTGGAGGACCTGGGGACACGTGTCGGTGGACGGGGTGCACGGCGGTGCATCCCCTCTATGGCTCGGTTTGGTGGTTGAGCCACAAAAAACCACCGAGTGGATGGTTTCCAGGTTTGGGCCTCAAAACCTGGGCACTGATGGTTTCCGAGTTTGGGCCACAAAACTCGGGCTGAGGACGGTTTCCAGGTTTGGGCCTCAAAACCTGGGCGCTGCGGGTTTCTGAATTTGGGCCACAAAACTCAGGCAATGGATGGTTTCCTGGTTTGGGCCTCCAAACCGGGGGTTGGTCGTGAAGGCTGGTTTCCCAGTTTGGGCCACAAAACCGGGGGCGAAGTCCGGGAAAAGGACAAGCAGAGCGGTGGCGGCACATGGCGGCAATTGGTTAGGTTGCGTCGAGGCAACGCTACCAGTTGTGCTGGCGTGGCCGTCGGATCACCACCTACCACGAGTTGGTCCAGAATAATCCTAGGGTTTAGCTGGTTCGCTCTGTAATTAGTTAAGGGTAGAGTGGGAACTAGAATTAGGATAAGTAGAGGGAGACACCCACCTCCCATCCTATCTCAGTCATTTGCTCTTTGCCTTCTAGGTTTTCCTGCTCTCCCAATCCCCTGCTGTAGCAACTGAGATCCGCAGAGAACCATATCTCTGTGTACTCGAGATTTTGAGGAAGTGAGACCATAATCTCACTGTTGTAGCGTGTGGTAGCCACACGGTTGCAGATCGATGTGTTGATTCGCGTTTTGTTCGTGTTCTTCGCGTTCTTCGTTTCTTCGCGATTTTCCCGTCACTCGATCTCCCTCTCTATAGCGTCTTTTCGAAATCCGTTTGAATCAACTTGTTCTTTATGGTGAGGAGATCATTTCCACTGAAGGAATTGATCTAACTCCTCACGAACAAGTAGATTGGGTTGATTTCGTTTTCAGATCAACTTTTCTTCCCTTCCCCCGAAAATCTTTGATTCATCGATTTGGAGATAGGTTCGAGCCATGATCTCACAGAAGTAGCTCACTATCCTTCTTTTGACTCCTCTCACCAAGTTTGATCCCTAGAGGATTTGTTTTTGGTGAGATCAAGTCGAATCGGTAGACGAACTGTGCAGTTTCGGGGTGACCGAACGCTTGCATCGGGCTGACCGGATGCTCGGCGTGAGTCTAGTCATTGAATGTGCCAGCGTACAGTATTTCTCGGAATTGATCGGACGCTAGGGTTGTGTGTGACCAGACGCACGGGTGTTACTGTTCACTGCGCTTGTCGGAACTGACCGGACGCTTGAGTTTCGATCGGACGCTCAGTGACCGTGAGTCCGGTCACAAACAAAGAGCTTCCAAGTTGGATTTTGATCGACCGGACACGTCCGATGCCTATTGACCGGACGCACCAGTGAGTCCGGTCATTGCAGCTTCGCATGTTTTTGTCTGCGGTTTGTTCGTCCATTGTCGGTTTTGGTTTTCAATTTTTGCGTTGGGTTTCTAGGGTTGTGTTGTGTCTCGCTGTGCTTCTTGGAAGCATCCACCCTACATCTAGGGTCATGGACACTCGCAAGCTCTAGGTTTGCTCTTGGGGTTGATTCTTGGTACAGTGGCAACAAGCTTCTGAAAAGAAATTTGAAGCTCCCATCACCCCCTCTGGTCGCTTTCTGTTTGCACTTTCGGTCCTTCAATAGATGACCCAGCACCACCTCCACCTGCTGTGCCAAGTGGAGATTTACGTGAATGATATCATTTTCGGTGGTTCTTCTCACGCTTTGGTTGCCAAGTTTTCAGATATTATGAGCAGGGAATTGGAGATGAGCATGATGGTCGAGTTGACGTTTTTGCTCGGGTTGCAAATCAAGCAATCCTGAGAGGGGACATTTGTACACCAGGGCAAGTACACCAAGGATGTATTAAAGAAGTTCGATATGGGTGAGGCCAAGCCTCTTCCAACACCCATGTCTACCACGACGGCCCTGGATGCGGGCAAGGATGGAGAAGCTGTGGACCAAAAGGAGTACTGGAGTATGATCGGGTCGCTGCTGTACCTGACGGCGACACACCCGGACATCCAGTTCGCGGTGTGTCTCTGCGCGCGATTTCAGTCATCGCCGCGCACGTCTCACCGTCAGGCGGTCAAGCGCATTATGAGGTACTTATGCTTCACTCCAGAGTTTGAGATTTGGTATTCTGCTTCCTCCACCCTCTCCCTTTGTGGTTATTCTGATGCCGATTTTGCTAGTTGCCGACTTGAGCGCAAGTCCACTTCTGGGACTTGTCAGTTTATTGGTTCTTCTCTTGTATCTTGGTCTTCTCGCAGGTAGTCCATTGTCGCCCAGTCTACCATGGAGGCTGAGTATGTTGCTGCGACCAGCTGCTGTTCTCAATTGCTTTGGATGATGGCCACTTTGCGTGATTTTGGTCTGAGCTTTTCTCGCGTTCCTTTGCTCTGTGACAGCACAAGTGCTATTAGCGTTGCTAAGAACCCCGTGCTGCATTCTAAGACCAAACACATTGATGTGCGCTTTCATTTTCTATGAGACCACTATGAGAAGGGTGACATCGACCTTCGCCATGTCGATACTCATCATCAGTTGGCAGATATTTTTACCAAGCCTTTGGACCAATCAACCTTTGCTAGGTTGAGAGGTGAGCTTGGTGTGTGTTTCCCCTTTTAGTTGTGGGGAACATTTTGGTTCTTGTATTATAGACTGACTATTTTTCCTTTCATTTTGTTCTCTTTTCTGATGAGTTAGTCTTTGAATTTCATCATGCATATTTACATTCAGAGCTTCATGTATATAATCTTTAGAATGTGACTGTGCTCTGGTTAGTGTATGCTCCGATGCTATATAATGATGATTGTAGCTTATGCTCTTTCTGATCACTAATACATGTTGTGAGCTGAGCTATTTTATGAATGGTGAACTTGCTTAATGACCTTAAAACTTGAAAATGTTCACCATTGAGATATACAACTAGCATGTGTAGAATGTGTTGAAATCACTTGTGCTTTTCATATATGCTAGGTTGCTATGTCTCTAGTGTTGAGTCATTCACTTGCTTGGTATGTTCATATTCTGCTTTAATTTTGAACCAAGTTAAGTGAATTGGAAAGATCGAGATGGGATTGCTTGTCAGCACATCACAGTATCGAGACTGTTTCTCATTGCACTTTGAGTTAAACTTGAGCTGTGTAGTGTATGACCGAAACTGTTGCTTTAAGCTTCTGATTGCTTCTGCATAGGCTTCGCACAGTTGAAATGTTAGGCAATGACAAGTTTTCAACCTCTCGCAATCACATGCTGAAATTTGAACTTGTGTAATTTAACCGCTACAACTCCGATAAAATTTGAATACACAAGTCTATGTTTCATTCTATAGCATGATGATTGAACCTTGCTAGGGGTAGTTCACTTTGTATACATGTTTAGCACTTGGTTGACTTCCTGTCTATACATGTTTAGTGCTATTTTGATGGTGAATACCTTTTTGGCTAAAAACTGCTCACTTTGCTCAAATGTTCATATTTCATATTTAGTGATCAGTTTGAGCCTTTGGCAGCATTTTGTGCTTATTATTGAGTCATCGGATCAGCACTTTGTCGAGCATCTTCATATTCTATCGACTATATTCCTGAAGCTGCTAACCTGCATTTTAACTCATGCATTTTGGAGGGGAGACACTTGATAGTGCATTTTCAACTAAGGGGGAGAAATTCTTGCCAAATCATAAGGGGGAGAAATCATAAAATCATATCTTAGTTGTGTGCACTATTGGAGGGGGAGTTTGAGTTGGCTCGGATTTTGAGGATTTTGAATTTACCAATTGGTCCAATTGGTTTGAAGCCTTTCTGCTAGTTGTGTTGAGCCTCTGTGCATCTATCTTGAGGGACTAGCAGTTTTGCCTTTCGATGAGCGTTCAGCTGATTGTGCTATTCAGTTGATTTTGCCTCATTTGATGTCAAGCTCTCTTGCAGTTCAGCTGTCACCATTCCAGTTGGATTTTAGTGATTTCAGTTGATATTGAGCTTTCTCGCTAGCGGTGTTGAGCCTGTTCTACCTCTTCTTGAGGGCTAGCTTTGCTTTGCTTGGTTGCGTCGAGCCGTTGCCCATGTCTTTGGGGACCAAGTTGTTTTGCTCTTTCACTTGACCTTCTTCTGACTTTGATATGCTTTTGGGTCATTCGGACGGGTTCTCTCCTTCTCCTTCTTCTTTCTTTTTCTATTCCATTATGATTTGTGTTGGTAGTTGACAATGCACTCATCAAGGGGGAGATTGCGGATACATGGGTGTAAGCCGAGTCTCGAGTGATGAGTGATTGTCAACTGGGATAATGCGCATGTTCTTTGGCTTGTGTTGTGTAGGTGTCGAGCACGGATACAGTGATCGAAGGCAAGGTGAAGGTCAAGTAGAGACGTGCCGTGCCGATGGACCGGGAGCGTTGAAGGGCGGACGTGAGGCTTGGACTGAGGGACCGGTGGCCTGAGGATCAACTGTGGTGGCTGACAGCCTGGGACAGCAACGAGCGAAGACTTGCGGGGCACAGTGTTGCTCGGGTTGAGAACCTGGGGACATGTGTCGGTGGACGGGGTGCACGGGCGGTGCATCCCCTCTACGGCTCGGTTTGGTGGTTGAGCCACAGAAAAACCACCGAGTGGATGGTTTCCAGGTTTGGGCCTCAAAACCTGGGCGCTGATGGTTTCCGAGTTTGGGCCACAAAACTCGGGCTGAGGACGGTTTCCAGGTTTGGGCCTCAAAACCTGGGCGCTGCGGGTTTCTGAGTTTGGGCCACAAAACTCAGGCGATGGACGGCTGGTTTCCCGGTTTGGGCCTCAAAACCGGGGGTTGGTCATGAAGGCTGGTTTCCCGGTTTGGGCCACAAAACCACGGGCGAGGTACGTGAAAAGGACGAGCAGAGCGGTGGCGGCACGTGGCGGCAATCGGTGACGTTGCATCGAGACAACGCTACCAGTTGTGCGGGCGTGGCCGTTGGATCACCACCTATCACGAGTTGGTCCAGAATAACCATAGGGTTTAGCTGGTTTGCTCTGTAATTAGTTAGGGGTAGAGTGGGAACTAGAATTAGGATAAGTAGAGGGAGACACCCACCTCTCATCCTATCTCAGTCATTTGCTCTTTGCCTTCTAGGTTTTCCTACTCTCCCAATCCCCTACTGTAGCAACTGAGATCCGCAGAGAACCATACCTCTGTGTACTTAAGATTTTGAGGAAGTGAGACCGTAATCTCACTGTTGTAGCGTGTGGTAGCCACACGGTTGCAGATCGATGTGTTGATTCGCGTTTTGTTCGTGTTCTTCGCGTTCTTCGTTTCTCCGCGATTTTTGCGTCACTCGATCTCCCCTCTACTGCGTCTTTTTGAAATCCACTTGAATCAACTTGTTCTTTATAGTGAGGAGATCATTTCCACCAAAGGAATTCATCTAACTCCTCACGAACAAGTAGATCGGGTCGGTTCAATTTTTGTGGTGCTTTTTCGGTTCATATTCCCTTCTCTTCGATTCCTGTTGATTGAGTTGTTTTGAGCGGATGATTTCTTGGGGATAGTCTCCTAACTACCTCGTGATCATCCTCTCCAAGTTTGGGATCAAGGGATTTTGATTTGAATCGACTTGGAGAAGATTTGAATTTAGGGCGACCAAAATCGCCCTTTCTGTTGATCCGCGGACAGTCCGCCGTTGGTGGCGCGGACAGTCCACGCGTCGGGCTCCGACCGAATCAGTGGTCGCGTGGCTCGACTGTGTTGTCTCGGTTTGACCGACGGACAGTCCGCAGTAGGAATTTGCGGACAGTCCGGAAGTCGTCCAGGGACTGTTCAGCAACCTTGCTATTTTGCTCGGTTGGTCGGTGGACAGTCCGCCACCGGAGCCCGGACAGTCCGCCGTTGAGCAGACAGTCCGCGGTCTGAACCCCGGAAAGTCCGTGAGTCGGCTGTAGGCTGAGTTTTAGTGCGTTTGCTCTCCCGACTTCTTCGCTTGGTTTCCAAACTTCTCGTTTGGCCCTAGAGCTGACCTAGGAACCTCTCTAGGTATCTTTGCTACTTATTAGCATCGGTATTTGGGGATTTCTCGACGTAGTCTTCAATCTACGTTCGGGACTCGGTTTTTAAGGGTCAAACTTGTGCTGGTGTTTTTGGCGTTTGGTTTGCTCTTGCTTTGTGGTGCCTCGCTGTGATCCTAGAGATCATCCACCCTCTTCCAAGGGTCGTGGGCATCACGGTTCGGTCAAAGCTTTTGGGGGTCAATTTTTGGGACAAAGGCCAAAGTTTCCAAAGAAATTTTTGAGCTCCCATTCACCCCCCTCTGGTCGCCTTGCTTTTGCATTCTCGGTCCTTCAGTTTGGCAAGCTAATAGATTCATTAAGTTATCGATGTTGTTTCATGTTTTAATTTGTTTATTTTATGTTCTAAACAACATCTTGCCCAATCAAGATTGACAAAATAGCTTGCGCTTAAAGGATGTTTAGTATCGGCTATTCTAAGATTTACACGCTCATAACAGAGGGAATAGCCGATACAAGGTTCCCATCGGCTATTTTCGTCAATCTTGGTTATTACATGTTGTGCGTTCGAGATATTCGATAAAATAGTGATCTGATTTAAGAGTAGATAGATCTGATCTAGCATATCTATTATGGCTGTATTTTTGAACCCCACTGATATATATGATAGATTGAGTCTATTTGTCTTAGATTAAATCATGTTTTTTGTCGGATGGTTCTTGTTCGTACTTCATGGACCCTGTATCGGTTGAAATAATCGATCCAGTTATGCTCTCTTCATAATATGTTCTTTTAAGTGGTTTAGAATCAATGGATCTACTTTATGCACGAGACGTGATCTAGCTTGACCATCATCAAGGCTGCATGGAGACACCCCACTGTTGATGTTTAAGTTATTTTATCAATCTATTTGTTATTACGGCTGCATGGAGACACCCCACTATTAACGAATAGAACTGCTCGTGCATTTAGTCGATATGTTGGTTTCATGCCGTTTGAACGTACATATAGATCTTTATCTATAAATGTCCTTTAAGCTTATCAGCTGTCTGTTTATTATAAATATTCATCTCATACATGTTATAGTCATTATGCTTCGTATCTTTTTTCATCATTTTACATACAATCTCATGGGAGTTGACTTTGTAGTCAATATCATAAATACAAATGGCTATATCAGAGCCGCATAATTTGGAACTGTCTGGCACCAAACCGGCAGGTTCCATGATTTGACGATCTTTTTCTTCTCCTTGTCAATTACAGGTCAAATTGACTAGCACGCCCGAAGTCGATTCTGCTGAGAATCGGCACCACCGCTTGCTAAAAGTCCAGGAGGTCAGGACTCACTCCGTACCCCTCTGAGGACCGTGTTCCGAGTGTGTTGACGCTTCCGACCAAGATTTTGAGTCAACAGTTTCAAAATCAGTTTCAAAACAAAAGGGAGCAACGTCCCGTTTCAAAAATAGTTGTGTTTTCAAACCGCTTGTTTCAAAATCCTTTAAAAATAAATGAGTGTGTTTTGTTTTCCGAAACAAAAGGACTTTCAAAAGACTTTGATTGCAAAACTCGTGTCGATTCCAACCACTTTCCAAACCCGATCTGGATTTAAAAAGTTTTGCAAAATGTTTCTTTAAAAAGATTTCAAAACTGCGTGTTCTCGCTATTTCAAAAAAAAATCTTTTAACCAAAAGCTTGTTTGGAAAAGTTTTACAACTGGTTTGATTTTTTTAATGCTCTCATTCCAAAAGGCTCAACCGCTCTTGAAAAATCTTGTCAAAAAGAATTTGAAAAAAAGAAACACTTTATAAAGGCTTTGGTTTTAAAAGCTCAAAACCTGTTTTGAATCTTTTCAAAATCTCTTTATAAAGCTTGTTTCAGTTCAGAAAAACGATTTGTGTTTCAAAACCCAAAATGGGTAATGACTTATTTCAAAATGTCCTTGATTTAATTTCAAAAATTCAAAGGTCGTTACCCTCTCGTCTTGGCAAAAATTGCAAAACAAAGGAACTTTCAAAAGGTTTTTCAAAAGATTTTAAAATAGTTTCCACAAAGAAACTTTTAAAATGGTTTATAAATGTTTTTCCTCCTCTCTCCCTCTAGCTTGGGATATCGGGATGTTGTCGATAACCCTTGGTAGTGTGTCACAATCACAACTCACGGTGTCGTGACGAAACCTGGGGCCCCATGTGTGATGCATCCACATGGCTTGCCGTCGGGCGTACGCTGGTATCGCGATATGTGATTGTGACCGCTCCGAGTGATACCCGCATACCACCGAGATCCAAAGCTTAGCTTTCAAAACCACCTTCAAAAGTGTCCATTTAAAAAAGGGAGAATTAGCTCTGGGACATTCTGAAAGGCCTAAATTGGCCGGTGCACACATCCACTTTGAATATTTGCCAGAAGACACTATGGTTTCGTGTAATTGGGCCAATAAACATCGACCCTCATCCAATATGTTTATAAAATAGATATAAAATTATATAAATGTCAAAAAATTATAATATAATTTTTTTGACACTCTACATGATAAGAACTACATACTAAAAATATTATTTTGCACTAAAATGATAATTTTGCCTCTCTTCATGAATAGACAAAGATAACCATGATTAATTAGTTAATTTATTTGTAATATATTAAAAATACTGACAAAATCACAGAATGCATACATCACCAAATCTTGTCTATCATAAAAATATCATATCAAAATAACAAAGTTTAATATATCAATTAAGCTCCACAAGAGATAAATCTATAATTCAGTCATGCTAAATATGTCACTATAAACTTTATTATTTTGAGCTAATATTTTTAGCATTGTCAAGATTTGTTGATGTACGCATTCTATGATTTGTCCCAAGATTCGTAGTGACCTACAATCATATAAGCAAATTAACCATGGTTATCTTTGTCTATTCATGAAGAGAAGCAAAATGATCATTTTAGTGCAAAATAATATTTTTAGTATGTAGTTCTTATCATGTAGAGTGTCGAAAAAATTATATTATAATTTTTTGGCACTTATATAATTTTATATCTATTTTATAAAAATATTGGATGAGGGTCGATGTCTATTGGCCCAATTACACGAAACCATAATGTCTTCTGGCAAATATTCAAAGTGGATGTGTGCACCGGCCAATTTAGGCCTTTCGGAATATCCCAGAGCTAATTCTCCCTTTAAAAAAAGTGTTTACTTAACACAAAGGTTGATTTGGATTTCAAAAAAAATCCCCCTTCAAAAGTCTTGCTTTGATTTAATGAAAAACCTTTAAACTCAAAGTCTTGTTTTGGTAAAAGTTTTAAAAGAGAAGAGTTTGTGAAAAGTTTTTGAAGGGTTTTCTTTCAAAAAAAACTCTCCTGTCTTCAAAACTCATGACGATTTTTTCAAACGCTTTGAAAACCTTTCTTTTCAAAATGTTATTTGAAAAGAAGTTTTCAAAACTCTCGTTGGTGTTTCTTTTGAAAAGTTGGAGAAAATCTTCCTTCTTTCAAATAATCGTTTCAAAAGAAAGAGTTTACGAAAATCAATTTTCAAAGGATTTTCAAAATATCTTGTGAAAAGATAAAGGTTTTGGTTTCAAAATTCAAATCTGACTTCAAATGGATTTAGTTTTATTTGAAATATTGTTATTAAAAAAATCGAAAATGGGGCTTGATCTTGTTTTATGAGACTCGGTGCAATTTTTTTTTTCAAAATTGCGTTTGAAACTCGTTTTCCAAAACTGTGGTTTACAAAATGTTTTCAAAATGGAGTTTGAAATAGTTTTTCAAAACCGTGGTTTGCAAAAATAAAATGCTTTCAAAAGGTTTTGGAACTTGGTTTGCGAAAGGCTTCAAAAGTTCCCCTACCCATGTTTTGAACACCCGCTTTTCCTCAAAAGACTTAGTTTTAGCAAAATCCTTTTATCCATTTAAGAAAACAACCTCTCTCTTTTTGAACATCTTATGTGAACCGTTTCGTACAAATGTCTTTGTCAAACACCCTGTTTCAAAAGCTTTTTGCAAAATGCTTTTGTTTTATAAAAATCTTTACCTAAAAACCCTTCTCAAAAGATCCCTTTTCAAAATGCATTAGTGCATATAGGTGGCCTAACAGAAACCATCAACCCTAGGACAAGCCTACCAGTTCAACCTTCTTGTGACAGAGACCTCTAAATCTCGGGGACGAGATTTCTGTAAGGCGAGTGGTCTGTAATAACCTGGGTTTTTGACCAACCAAAAATACGAGCTTTTTAAAACTTTTTCCTGCAATGCGTGAAACATGTAGCCACTAGGTCAAACGTTAGTCAACGTAGTGTTGTTTGCTCAATAAACACGACATACATATAGCTTGCTTGTAGGAGTGTGCTCGAGTTGTCGAGTCAGTTTAGGGTTCGAGTCATGTCAGTGTTAGAGAGCACATATCCGTAGCAAGTCTCTTTCGAATCCTCCATCGAAAATCCTCCTTCAACTCTCTCGCAAATTCCTCTGAACTCCACCCAACCTCTCTTGAGTTCCCCTCGAATGTTTATCGAAACCCTTTCGAGCCAATGATTCTGATTCAACCCAACTTCTCCTTTAAACTTCCCAGATCTCTTTTGTTCCTACTCCGAACAGTCCAAGTCATAATACTTCTTGAAAAAGGAAAATCCTTTCTTCTGATCCATCAAATCATATTTGGATGCTCCATCCAAATATCTCTAAAATTTCTCCCAAACCCATTTTTGAATCTCTCTCAATTTTCTTTAGCAGAAATGGGAAAACCTCTTCTTCTCGCTCATGGGCTCAAACCACCCAGCCAGCCAACTCCTTCTCGCCCCTCTCCCCTTCCCTCTCCAGGCCCAGCCGATCTCCCAACCCAACTCGGCCCACCTCCTCTCTTCCCTATGGTCCGCCCAGCCGAAACCCCCCTCTGGCCCGCGCCTCTCCATCTCTGTGACGGAACGACCCTAATCCCATGGCCCACGTGTCCCTGTCAACCTCTGACAGCCGAACCCATGTTCCATGTGATTAAGACCTGTTCGCCACCGGGCTACATCAGTGCCCAATGTCCGCAGGATCATCTCACAATTCGGTTACAGCATTGCATACTTTTACAAATAACATCGGAATAAAGAGCGGAAGACTTAAATAACAATAGTTTTACAAAGCAGGGTTCCAAATAGAAATTAAGGTGCAGTTATTACAATCCAAGTTCTGATGATAGAGATAGACATAGGCAACATAGTGGAGAACAACAAAGATACTTATAATCACCCAGCCCGAGGGTGTACAACTATTCTTCGGCCTCATCGGCCTCTTCCTGGACGATGGTCACGCAGCAGAGTGCAAGACACATCGGGGTCTCATTCATACCTGCAGCATGGGTAACAAACCCTGAGTACTGGGGTACTCAACAAGACTAACCTGACTAAAGAAAAGGGAGAAGACTCAGGAATGAGAGGCTTAGGGTAGTCAAGGTAAGGCTTAAGCAAGATCAGGTATTTTGCAGAAAAGCATTTTTGTAAACCTTATTTTATTTTTGAAAGATTCAGTATTCCTCAATTCTTCATCGTTCCTGATTCATTTTACATTTCAAAACATTCCTAGTTGAGAACCACTCTCCGTTGACAGTCAGTGGACCAAGTCTCCATAACCGAGGAGCAACGTTAATCCGGATAAATAATACTCAGCTGAGGATCCCTATCCACACTGCATCTGTAGCACCCAAGCTTGCATATGCCAACTCGTCTACCACGATTCCTCCAAGATTGGACCGGTCCTACGCCACCCGGAAGTACATTACACCACTCCTTTCCAGGTACGACGACCACGTGGGTACATGCTACTTCCGCCATCTCTCCACTCCCAGTGCGCGGTTGTCGGTCCCAATCAAGGATTTCTCGGAGCCAGAGCTTTCCGAAGTATGTGAATAGTTACAAGTCTTGACCAGCAGGCCCCCATACGGATGGTCCCTAATTTTCCAGCCAGAACTATACCTTGGTTATATCTCACCCAAGCGTAATAGTCCCGTCAGTTTTTCAACCCTGTCCCGGTCGGTGTCAACTGTTGAGTCCCGGACTACAACATGACGACACCGTAGGCTCGGACAACCTCTCTTCGCTATTGACTAGGTACGGATCAGATACCTAGCCAACAGCCGGGGAGTAAGACCAAATTCCCATAAACATTCCTTAAGTGATCACACTTTTGAAATTGACATTTTATTGCAAAGTCTAATTCAATAAGCATTGCTAAGTATTTTTCAAATACTTTTGAAAAGCAGGTATCGGCTGTATCAGTGGTCAAGGTGGATAGTGCATCAATTAGGATAGCACACAACTCCTATAAACCTAATGCAATAATTTAACTCAAAAGCATTTAAGGAAAACATTTTATAAATTCAAGGAAAGGGTTAAATGCACCGGGGCTTGCCTTGAAGAGCAAAGACAGCTGGCTCAGGGTTGGAGGTGCAGAGGTCGAAGCTCGGAGTTACTTCGGGAGCAGGTTCGTCGGCGGCGGCCTCGACTTTGACTTCTCCTTCGATGACTGTACGAATGCAATGATGCATGCACATGAGTATGCTAGCATGAACAATGCAACACAGGGCAACAACATGAACCTTAATCACCTTTTCTGTTTTTCTTAATTATTTAAAAAGGTCATTTTATGCAGTTGTTCCAAAAATTACCAAATTAATCACATAAGTTCATTATGGTGTAGATAGATGGCAAAACAAATTTCATAATTTTTGGAGGTCATTAAGGTGCTCAAATAAAATCAGACATTAATTAACAAAAAGCACTATTTAACAATTAAAGATAAATGCTCAAAAATCAACTTGTTCCAAAAGACTTCAAAATTTCACCAGAGACTAAACATGGCATAGGAAGCTCACAAAAATTTATCTCATGATTTTTGGAGTTATAAATGATTTTCTAAAAATCCAAAACCATCCATTTATTAATTAAAAGAGGGATTTTACATTTTCAAATTCTTGCAGAAAAGTCAAGTTTCATATTTTTATAAAATACTACATGGTATAAAGACTCAACTGTAAAATTTTCAGAATTTTTAGAGCAATACAAAAAATCATACAAAAAGATGAAATAACAAGACTATTCATATTTCTGAAAAGGAAAAGAGCACTGAGCTCGAGTCGGAGCGGGTTCGACGTCGAGGCTCGAGGCTCGGCTGAGAAAAGGCTGGGCTCACCGAGAGTTAGAGGCAAGGCTCGGCGAGGCGGATGGATAAGATGGCTCGACGGCGAGGCCTCGGCTCACTCGAGGCTTGGGGCTCGGTGGAAGTTGCGATTCGCCCGAGGCTGAGGCTAGACTTGGCTGCTTCGAGGGCGGGGTTCGAGGATGTGCTCGAGGGTGTGGCTCGGGAACGCGCTCGAGGGTAGTGCGATTCGCCCGAGGCTTGGGGCTCGATACGGTTGAGAGATGCGGCTCGAGGAAGGAGACGGCCGCGGCGGCACTCCGGCGATTCGACGACCCTGTACACCAGGCACGGCCACCAGTAGCCGGTTAGGGGCGCAAGAAGGCAAGGAAGATGAAGCAGGGGTCAGAGAAAAATGATCATGGCCGGAGAGTGGGGATTTCCCGAACCCGAGCTCACCGGTGTTTCGCCGGAGTTTGGGAAGATGGGGTTACGTCGGGCGATTGGAGGCGGTGGAGGTAAAATTGAGGGGCTGGGAAGCTTCGCGAGCTCAAGGCGGAGCTTTCGGGCTAGGTGGTTGAGCGGCGGGAGCTTCGGAGTGGGCTGGCGACGGCGGCGGAGACGAGTGAGGAGCTCGGATTCCGGCGGTCCCTTTTATAGGCACGGTCGGGGACGGTAGAGAGCACGGGATGGTGTGGATGAGCTCGGCCGAGGCGTGCGCACTCGATTGCAAGCCGGCGGGAGGACGGGCGTGCACCCAGGGCCTGGGCGAAGGCTCGCCGGTGACGGCCACGCGGCGGCGATGCTCTGGGCGCTGTAGGGGACGGGAACGGAGGTCAGCGCTCGCGCGTGCGGGGGCAGAATGATGGCGCGGTCACAGGCGACAAGTCGGGGGCGGGCGTGCGGCTGCTAGGCGCGTGGCGCACGCAGCTCCGGCGAGCGGCCATGGCCGGGCCCCCTCCCTGCTCTGCTCTGACCCTAGGTAGGAGATGAACAGGGCTAGGTCTAGGGTTTGACTTTCTGTATTTTGCAAATTACTCCCAAAACTTGAACTGCACAGGAAAAACTCAGAATACCAAAGTTGTGCAGAAAAAAGAGATCTACAACTTTGTCAATAAGAACATTTTCAAAATCCAAACATTTTTTGAACTATATTTGAAATCAGAAAAGGGGACACTTTTGAAATTTGAATAAATTCAAAATTACTTTGGATTTTAAACTGAAACTTGAAAATCTGCAAATCTGAAAGTTGTTTATTTTGTCAAAACCTACAACTTTGCTAATACACACTTTTTCTGAAACTCATTAGTTTTTGAAATAATTTTGAAAACTCAAAAAGCGACAAAAACTGGAGTTTGAATGAATTTGAAATTACTTCAAATTTTGTATGGAAACTTGAAAATTTGTAAATACCAAAGTTGCTCATCTTGATTAGATCTACAATTTTGCTTTTTGAACTAACCCCAAATTTTGAATAGTTTTTGAATTAATAAAAGAGGGGTAAAACTATAAATTGGAAATTAGGGTTTTTACAAAAGGAAAACCAATTCTCTTTTGAATTTTGAACTTTGATTAACTCAACAAAACATCAGAGCACAAGTCTGAATAAGAAATACATAGAACTAGACACAGAAGTGAAATTACCATTTTGCCCTTATAGGAAGATTTGGGCTTTAGGGTTTTTGAAAAGAGATTGCTACAAAAGTACTAAGCAAACATAAATGCAAGGCAAGAATGATTAATGACTAATGATGATGACATGTCAGGTTAATTACAGATTAAACACCAGAGGTGTTACAACCTTCCCTCCTAAAAGGAATCTCGCCCCGAGATTCTGCGCCTTACAAAGAACAGAGGATGAAACCTCACACCTATAGAGATTCGAGAAAGTCAGGATAGTTCTTTGCCAAGAAGTCTTCAGATTCCCAAGTGGCTTCTTCTTCAGAGTGCTGGTTCCATTGGACCTTGTACCATCTTGTGGTGGTTCTCCGGGTAACACGATCTTTGTGATCCAACACACGAACTGGATACTCAGAGTATGACAGATCGGGTTCTAACTCAACACCTTCAACTTCTACTACTTGTTCAGGCACTCGGAGACACTTCTTGAGTTGGGAGACATGAAACACATTATGGACTGCGGAGAGATGATCGGGCAACCTTAGCTTGTAAGCTACCTTGCCACAACGTTCCAGAATCTCAAACGGACCAATATAGCGAGGTGCTAACTTCCCTTTAACTCCAAAACGAGTGACTCCTTTGGTGGGTGAGACCTTCAGGTACACATAATCCCCGATCTCGAACTGCAGAGGTCGACGTCTCTTGTCAGCATAACTTTTCTGTCGAGACTGTGAAATCTTCATGTTCTCTTGTATTTGCTTGACTTTCTCTTCCATATCTTTTACTAGATCAACCCCAAAGAATTCCCTTTCTCCAGGTTCAGACCAACTGAGAGGTGTACGACAACGGCGACCGTACAGTGCTTCAAAGGGTGCCATCTTGATGCTTTCTTGGTAGCTGTTATTATATGAGAATTCTGCCAAGGGCAAACAGTTATCCCAAGTATCTGCAAAGGTGAGCACACATGCTCTCAACATATCCTCCAACACTTGGTTGACTCGCTCAGTTTGTCCATCTGTTTGTGGATGATATGTTGTACTATGCAAGAGCTTGGTTCCAAGTGAGGTATGGAACGCTTTCCAAAACTTGGCGACAAACTGGGTACCACGATCAGAGATAATGCTCTTGGGTATGCCATGGAGTTTCACTATGTGGTTCTTGTACAAATTTGCATAAGTGGGGACGGTGTAACTGGTCTTCACTGGGAGGAAGTGAGCTTGCTTAGTAAGGCGATCCACGATCACCCATATGGAATCAAAACCTCTTGATGTCTTGGGTAGACCATTGATAAAATCCATACTGATATCGTCCCATTTCCAAGCAGGTACAGATAAGGGTTGCAATTCTCCTCCGGGCTTCATGTGCACGGCTTTGACTTTCTGGCTGGTATCGCACTGAGCGACATACCAGGCGATCTCAATCTTCATCTTTGTCCACCAGAACCTTTGCTTCAAGTCCTAGTACATCTTGTTGCTGCCGGGGTGGATGGAGAATCTAGTCAAGTGTGCTTCATCAAGGATTAACTTTCTTAACTCAGGCACTTTAGGAACTGCTAACCGATTCTTAAACCATACTACTCCTGCATCATCAATCCTGAAACAATCAGCCTTTCCGGATTGGACCTTTTCGATGATGTGCTTGATTCCAGGGTTATCTTTCTGTGCAGCGATGATCTGCTCTTTGATAGGGGTTTCTATTCTGATATTATTCAGAGTTCCTTGTGGAATCATTTCAATATTCAACTTTTCCAGCTCATAACACAAAGAAGAATCATAGGGTTTCATCATCAGACAGTTGCAATATAACTTGCGACTGAGCGCATCGGCAACCACATTCGCCTTACCCGGATGGTAATGCACTTCAAGATCATAGTCCTTAATTAACTCAAGCCATCTTCTCTGCCTCATATTCAGTTCCTCTTGAGTGAAGATATACTTCAGGCTTTTGTGATCAGTGTACACATTACAGGTACTGCCCAACAAATAATGACGCCAGATCTTCAAGGCATGCACTACTGCTGCTAACTCGAGATCATGAGTTGGGTAATTCTCTTCATGTCGCTTAAGCTGTCGGGAGGCATATGCGATCACTCGACCTTCTTGCATCAAAACACAGCCCAAACCAGTACCAGATGCATCACAGTAGACATCAAAGGGTTTCTCGATGTTCGGCTGGGCTAGCACAGGTGATGTGGTTAACAATTTCTTCAGAGTTTGAAAGGCTTGCTCACAAGCTGGTGACCAGACAAACTTCACAGAATTCTTTACTAACTCAGTGATAGGCTTGGTGATTCTTGAGAAATCTGGGATGAATCGACGATAATATCCTGCCATTTCCATAAAGCTGCGGACTTGATGAACAGTGGTAGGTGGCTTCCAATCCAGAATGTCTGCCACTTTACCAGGGTCAACTGACACACCTTCAGCGGAAAGGACATGACCAAGAAACTGTATCTGATCTAACCAGAACTCACATTTACTAAACTTGGCATACAGCTGATGTTCTCTGAGACGGGATAGAACGATACGAAGATGTTCGACATGATCTTCAGGGGTTTTTGAGTAGACAAGGATGTCGTCAATGAACACGACCACGAATTTATCAAGCTCTGGCATGAACACAGAGTTCATGAGATACATGAAATGAGCAGGGGCATTGGTCAAACCGAAGGACATGACCAAGTACTCATATAGGCCGTATCTGGTGGTGAAAGCTGTTTTAGGAATATCTTCAGGACGAATCTTTATTTGGTGGTAGCCGGATCTAAGATCGATCTTGGAGAATACTTTGGCTCCAGCTAACTGGTCAAAGAGAAGATCAATACGAGGCAAGGGATATTTGTTTTTGATGGTGACCTCATTGAGTGGGCGATAATCAATGCACATTCTGAGAGTCTTGTCTTTCTTCTTTACAAAGATTGCAGGACAGCCCCAAGGAGACGAGCTTGGGCGAATGAAACCCTTGTCCAACAAATCTTGTAATTGGATTTTTAGCTCTGCCAACTCTCTGGGAGGCATTCGATAAGCTCTGCGGGATATAGGAGCAGTCCCAGGCTTTAGCTCTATGGCAAACTCAACATCACGTTCAGGAGGCAGACCAGGTAAGTCCTCTGGAAAAACATCAGGGAATTCATAGACCACGGGGATGTCTCTGGTTTCCAGAACATAGGCGGTGTTCAAAAGTGTGGCTGCTGGTTTTTGAGGCATTGGGAGTTGGAGAAGGAGTTTGGAGGTACTGTTGGGAATGTCCACTCTCACAACTCTATTCAGGATGTCGATCATGGCTTTATACTGACACATCCAATTCATGCCTAAAATGACATCTATCTCCTGATCACGTAGCACTATCATGGTGGTAGGAAATACATGTTCCCCCAACATTACTGGTATACTGCGAACCACTTCCTTAGTACTTATACGCCCTCCAGGCGAAAATATGCAGAAACTTTCTTTCAAATCCTCAATTGATATCTCATGCTTGATGACAAAAGTACGACTGATGAAGGAATGCGATGCACCAGAATCAAACAACACAACTGCAGGATGATTGGCAACAGGAAACCTACCGATCATGACGGGCTCTCCTTCTGGGATGTCGCCGACAGTGGTGTAGTAGACTTGCCCGTGCTTCTTGACAATCTTGCCTTTCTGAACATGCTGCTGCTGTGCACGGTGCTGCTGCTGCTGAGATCCTCCAGGATTCTTCTGAGTATTCTGGGCATACCTCTTGGGCTTTGGGCACTCACGAGACCAGTGACCAAGCTGGTCGCAGTTGTAACAGGGATGGTTGTAGGCTGTTTGTGGAGTGGTGATACGAACACCTGGGGCGTTCGGCTGTGTGGCACTCTGCTGGTTGGCATTATGGGTGGTGGCCGCGGTACGGACGACCACTTGCTGGTTGGGGTAAGGTAGGCGATTTTGGTGGTGACTGGGGTGGTATATGATCCTCTGGCGCTTGTGACCGCCAGAGAAACTGCTGGATCCTGCTTTCTTCTTCTTCTTCTCCTCTTGGTACTGACGGTTGCTCTCTTCAAAAGCGACAGCCCGGTCAACAGCATCATGATACGAACCGGTCAGGTTATTGGACAGACTTCTGCGGATCTTAGGATGCAGACCTCTAAGGAAACAATCCCTCTTCTTTTCATCTGTGTTGACATACTCTGAGGCATACTGGCTAAGATGGTTGAACTGACCCACGTACTGCATTACCGTGGAGTCCTTCTGCTGCAGTGCCAGAAACTGATCAAGCTTCATCTTCATTAATCCCGAAGGGATGTGATGTGCACGGAAAGCGGTGCGGAACTCTTCCCAGGTCAACTGATGACCCTCTGGCTGGGCAGCCAACAGGTTGGCATACCAAGCGCTTG
Organism: Coix lacryma-jobi var. lacryma-jobi; assembly: GCA_009763385.1. Classification (NCBI taxonomy): domain Eukaryota; kingdom Viridiplantae; phylum Streptophyta; class Magnoliopsida; order Poales; family Poaceae; genus Coix; species Coix lacryma-jobi. The sequence continues at coordinate 48,154,963 of CM019831.1, forward strand.
CTGGACCATGAAGCTGCTGGGAAGCGAACCGGGGCTTCTGGATGTCGGTACAGCGGAGAAGACTGAACTTTTGCTCCATAGTGCGAAGCCAGTCATCAGCTTCCAGGGGTTCATCTGCTTTGGTGAAAACTGGTGGACGGGTTTCCGTGAAATCCACATATGTACTCTCATGGTTGTTGTTGTCGCGGCGACCACGGTGACCATTGTTCTGCTGCCCCTGATTTTGAGCCATCAGGTTAGCAGCGGCTGCCAAGGCTGCAATGGCATCTGCCAGGGTAGCAGGAACAGGTGGAGGGTTTGGAAGGTTGGCATCATCAGAACCTCCAGCTCCAGTGCGAGTGTTCACAGGCATCTGTTAAGCAACTTGGAACTTAGCATTCATAGATAGGGTTCTGAAATCAACAGACTGGTAGCTTCTTCGGATACAAAGACTGATAGATTGATAAAGATGACTGACAGATAACAACGGACTGATAAGGGGAAAAAGGTACGAAAAGAAAGATACAGACTGACTTAACAAAAGACAGACTAACGCTCCCAAACCTAGACTAAGGTTTTAGGTAAGCAGGTGGTACAGACACACGGGATCTCCATCTCCTAAAGACGGGTCTAGTCCTCATCGATGATGATCATTTCTTCGTCGTCGTCTTCTTCGAGGATGAGCTCAGGCTCTTCCTCCTCGTCCTCGTCTTCAGCGTGGACGTCCTCGGTAGGTTCAATTTCCTTGTCCACGTCTGACTCTTGATCCACATCGGGTTCTTCCATGACTCCATCCTCAGGGTCTTCCATAACCGGGGGTACCAAGGGGTGGAGTTGATCATACAGCTGATGCACTTCCTCATGAAGCATATCATTGAACTGTTCAATCTGAGCTGTGTACTGCTGCAGTCCGTGGAGCTCGGCTCTGGTAACGTCCTCGCGGGTCCAAGCATCATTGCACTGCTCGATAGCGCGAACCGTGTTCCGGTTGGCCTGCTCCAGGGAAGCTCGTGCCTCATAAAACTCCAGGCGTGAGTGGTAGAAGTCATGCTCCAAGTTCTTCAGCTCAGCCTTCAGATCCTTGATCTCCTCCTTCAGGTTCTTACGGGTGCGGCGGGAAAGCGACGACCGTTGGAAGATTCTCCAGTCTCCTCCCCAGCGCGTGGTGCCAGCTGGTGGCGTGGCACACCATGCGGTCCAGTCGACTTGCGGGCAGTCAGCTTGATGCGAGCCATGTCTGGATAAGAGAAGATAGATGAGAAAGGCTAGCAAGAACAGGTAAAGGCATACTACCCCAACGAACTTAGAGAGGAAGTTAACTTAAGTGATTATGACATGATGCATGAATCGTTCCTACGGAACAAAGCAATGCAATAAATAAGGTACATAGGGCTTAAAACATGTTGTTCCACTAGCTAGTGTTGCCATATGAGAGACAAGATGAGAGAAGCAATTTGGACATAAAATAATCAAGTTTAGATTGTTTGGACTCGAAAGGTCTTTTGAAGTTTTCGCAAAAACGAACACTGCAACGTTAAAGTGAGATGCTCCGATACCACTCTGTGACGGAACGACCCTAATCCCAAGGCCCACGTGTCCCAGTCAACCTCTGACAGCCGAACCCATGTTCCATGTGATTAAGACCTGTTCGCCACTGGGCTACATCAGTGCCCAATGTCCGCAGGATCATCTCACAATTCGGTTACAGCATTGCATACTTTTACAAATAACATCGGAATAAAGAGCGGAAGACTTAAATAACAATAGTTTTACAAAGCAGGGTTCCAAATAGAAATTAAGGTGCAGTTATTACAAACCAAGTTCTGATGATAGAGATAGACATAGGCAACATAGTGGAGAACAACAAAGATACTTATAATCACCCAGCCCGAGGGTGTACAACTATTCTTCGGCCTCATCGGCCTCTTCCTGGACGATGGTCACGCAGCAGGGTGCAAGACACATCGGGGTCTCATTCATACCTGCAGCATGGGTAACAAACCCTGAGTACTGGGGTACTCAACAAGACTTACCCGACTAAAGAAAAGGGAGAAGACTCAGGAATGAGAGGCTTAGGGTAGTCAAGGTAAGGCTTAAGCAAGATCTGGTATTTTGCAGAAAAGCATTTTTGTAAACCTTATTTTATTTTTGAAAGATTCAGTATTCCTCAATTCTTCATCGTTCCTGATTCATTTTACATTTCAAAACATTCCTAGTTGAGAACCACTCTCCGTTGACAGTCAGTGGACCAAGTCTCCATAACCGAGGAGCAACGTTAATCCGGATAAATAATACTCAGCTGAGGATCCCTATCCACACTGCATGTGTAGCACCCAAGCTTGCATATGCCAACTCGTCTACCACGATTCCTCCAAGATTGGACCGGTCCTACGCCACCCGGAAGTACATTACACCACTCCTTTCCAGGTACGACGACCACGTGGGTACATGCTACTTCCGCCATCTCTCCACTCCCAGTGCGCGGTTGTCGGTCCCAATCAAGGATTTCTCGGAGCCAGAGCTTTCCGAAGTATGTGAATAGTTACAAGTCTTGACCTGCAGGCCCCCATACGGATGGTCCCTAATTTTCCAGCCAGAACTATACCTTGGTTATATCTCACCCAAGCGTAATAGTCCCATCAGTTTTTCAACCCTGTCCTGGTCGGTGTCAACTGTTGAGTCCCGGACTACAACATGACGGCACCGTACGCTCGGACAACCTCTCCTCGCTATTGACTAGGTACGGATCAGATACCTAGCCAACAGCCGGGGAGTAAGACCAAATTCCCATAAACATTCCTTAAGTGATCACACTTTTGAAATTGGCATTTTATTGCAAAGTCTAATTCAATAAGCATTGCTAAGCATTTTTCAAATACTTTTGAAAAGCAGGTATCGGGTGTATCAGTGGTCAAGGTGGATAGTGCATCAATTAGGATAGCACACAACTCCTATAAACCTAATGCAATAATTTAACTCAAAAGCATTTAAGGAAAACATTTTATAAATTCAAGGAAAGGGTTAAATGCACCGGGGCTTGCCTTGAAGAGCAAAGGCAGCTGGCTCAGGGCTGGAGGTGCAGAGGTCGAAGCTCGGAGTTACTTCGGGAGCAGGTTCGTCGGCGGCGGCCTGGACTTTGACTTCTCCTTCGGTGACTATACGAATGCAATGATGCATGCACATGAGTATGCTAGCATGAACAATGCAACACAGGGCAACAACATGAACCTTAATCACCTTTTCTGTTTTTCTTAATTATTTAAAAAGGTTATTTTATGCAGTTGTTCCAAAAATTACCAAATTAATCACATAAGTTCATTATGGTGTATATAGATGGCAAAACAAATTTCATAATTTTTGGAGGTTATTAAGGTGCTCAAATAAAATCAGACATTAATTAACAAAAAGCACTATTTAACAATTAAAGATAAATGCTCAAAAATCAACTTGTTCCAAAAGACTTCAAAATTTCACCAGAGACTAAACATGGAATAGGAAGCTCACAAAAATTTATCTCATGATTTTTGGAGTTATAAATGATTTTCTAAAAATCCAAAACCATCCATTTATTAATTAAAAGAGGGATTTTACATTTTCAAATTCTTGCAGAAAAGTCAAGTTTCATGTTTTTATAAAATACTACATGGTATAAAGACTCAACTGTAAAATTTTCAGAATTTTTAGAGCAATACAGAAAATCATACAAAAAGATGAAATAACAAGACTATTCATATTTCTGAAAAGGAAAAGAGCACTGAGCTCGAGTCGGAGCGGGCTCGACGTCGAGGCTCGAGGCTCGGCTGAGAAAACAGAGACTGGGCTCACCGAGAGTCAGAGGCAAGGCTCGGCGAGGCGGATGGATAAGAGGGCTCGACGGCGAGGCCTCGGCGGGTTCTCTTGCGGCTAGCCTCTCGAGGGTGGCCTCGGCTCACTCGAGGCTTGGGGCTCGGTGGAAGTTGCGATTCGCCCGAGGCTGAGGCTAGACTCGGCTGCTTCGAGGGCGGGGTTCGAGGATGTGCTCGAGGGTGTGGCTCGGGAACGCGCTCGAGGGTAGTGCGATTCGCCCGAGGCTTGGGGCTCGATACGGTCGAGAGATGCGGCTCGAGGAAGGAGACGGCCGCGGCGGCACTCCGGCGATTCGGCGACCCTGTACACCAGGCACGACCACCAGTAGCCGGTTAGGGGCGCAAGAAGGCAAGGAAGATGAAGCAGGGGTCAGAGAAAAATGATCATGGCCGGAGAGTGGGGATTTCCCGAACCCGAGCTCACCGGTGTTTCGCCGGAGTTTGGGAAGATGGGGTTACGCCGGGCGATTGGAGGCGGTGGAGGTAAAATTGAGGGGCTGGGAAGCTTCGCGAGCTCAAGGCGGAGCTTTCGGGCTAGGTGGTTGAGCGGCGGGAGCTTCGGAGTGGGCTGGCGACGGCGGCGGAGACGAGTGAGGAGCTCGGATTCCGGCGGTCCCTTTTATAGGCACGGTCGGGGACGGTAGAGAGCACGAGATGGTGTGGATGAGCTCGGCCGAGGCGTGCGCACTCGATTGCAAGCCGGCGGGAGGACGGGCGTGCACCCAGGGCCTGGGCGAAGGCTCGCCGGTGACGGCCACGCGGCGGCGATGCTCTGGGCGCTGTAGGGGACGGGAACGGAGGTCAGCGCTCGCGTGTGCGGGGGCAGAATGATGGCGCGGTCATAGGCGACAAGTCGGGGGCGGGCGTGCGGCTGCCAGGCGCGTGGCGCACGCAGCTCCGCCGAGCGGCCATGGCCGGGCCCCCTCCCTGCTCTGCTCTGACCCTAGGTAGGAGATGAACAGGGCTAGGTCTAGGGTTTGACTTTCTGTATTTTGCAAATTACTCCCAAAACTTGAACTGCACAGGAAAAACTCAGAATACCAAAGTTGTGCAGAAAAAAGAGATCTACAACTTTGTCAATAAGAACATTTTCAAAATCCAAACAGTTTTTGAACTATATTTGAAATCAGAAAAGGGGACACTTTTGAAATTTGAATAAATTCAAAATTACTTTGGATTTTAAACTGAAACTTGAAAATCTGCAAATCTGAAAGTTGTTTATTTTGTCAAAACCTACAACTTTGCTAATACACACTTTTTCTGAAACTCATTAGTTTTTGAAATAATTTTGAAAACTCATAAAGCGACAAAAACTGGAGTTTGAATGAATTTGAAATTACTTCAAATTTTGTATGGAAACTTGAAAATTTGTAAATACCAAAGTTGCTCATCTTGATCAGATCTACAATTTTTCTTTTTGAACTAACCCCAAATTTTGAATAGTTTTTGAATTAATAAAAGAGGGGTAAAACTATAAATTAGAAATTAGGGTTTTTACAAAAGGAAAACCAATTCTCTTTTGAATTTTGAACTTTGATTAACTCAACAAAACATCAGAGCACAAATCTGAATAAGAAATACATAGAACTAGACACAGAAGTGAAATTACCATTTTGCCCTTATAGGAAGATTTGGGCTTTAGGGTTTTTGAAAAGAGATTGCTACACAAGTACTAAGCAAACATAAATGCAAGGCAAGAATGATTAATGACTAATGATGATGACATGTCAGGTCAATTACAGATTAAACACCAGTGGTGTTACAATCTTCTCCCCCACCTCGTGGCCCAACCGGCTCCCCCAGGCCCGCTCGCCCTTCCCCCTCACTCCTCCCTCCTGCTGGGCCACACGCCCCTCCCTTGGCCACCTTTCGCCGCACGACCTGCCAGGCCCAAGAGCCAGGCGCACCCCTGCCCTAGGACAACCGAGCCCAGGCGCTCGCGCCCCAGCTCTCCCAGGAGCCGCTGCCACCGCTGCCTGGAATGCCCGCGCCACGCTCCTCATGCCCCGCTCCACTCCGCGATGACCGCCACGCGTCTCGGAGCTCGCACGGACGCCGAGGATCGCCGTCCGCACCTCCCAAACCCTAGCTGGTGCTGCTATAAAGGCCTTGAAAAGCCATCGCCCTCGCCTTTCCCGGAACGCGGTCGCCACTCCTCTTCTCCTCTCCCTCCATCAGTCGCTGCCGCTTCTTCTCCTCTTCCTCCAAACCGCCGGCGCCTCCTCCTTTTTCACTTGCTCTGCGCAGCTAGACTGCCGCCTGTCGGAGGCTGCCAGTCGGCCGAATCCACGCCCTGCCACCTCCAGCACGCTGTGGCATGCCATGCCGCGTCAGGCTCCGGCCACGGCCATGGCCGCGTCGCGCGCGGCCGCAACCGGCTGTGCACGCACCGCAGCGGGCCGCAGCCGCTGCATTTGTGGTCAGGCCGCGACGTCGCCCACGCCATGCTCGGTCGGTCGACCGTGAGCTCTCAGCGCCTCCCCGCCATGTGCGCTTCCCCAACGCCGCGTCCTCCAGCCGGCCATGGTCACGCCTGGCGAGCTCACCACGATGAGCCCGGCCAGACCGACGTCGGCCGCGATGGCGCCCGACCATCCTCGCCTCTACGCTCCACGTTGTCGTGCCAGCACAGCCTCACTGCATTGACTACCTTCATCCAACCAACGCTGAGCCGTGACCGCTAGCAGCTGGATCCCTCTTGGACGTCGGCTGCTCCACCCTAGTCGGTCGTGGACCTACACAGCTGCGCCCGCCAAACCCACAGGCTAGTTGCGGCCAGGTCCCCCACAGTGCCCACCCTTCGCCACATCGTCGTAGTCGGCCGCTGCTCTGCCGGCAGACGCCTCCTCGCCACGTTCGGTCGGCCTCGAGTCGTTGCTGCCGACGCCATGGCCTCCAGAAGGCACCACAACACAACTGCTCTAGGACCGCAACAGCAGCGACCGAGTCACCAAGCCCCCTCGCCGGCTTCGCCCTGCCGTCAACCTCGCCGAAGTTCCTCTTCGCTGATGGTGAGACCCCAAAACCCAAGCTATCGCCTTCCTATCCACACCATCGTCTACGACTGAGACCAACCTTCGTGCCGATGTCTGCACTTTCTGCAGGAAGGCCACAGCCTGGACACACCCCTCATTGAAGACTGGACGCTGATGTCGGACCCCGCTGACACGTCCGAGCCACACGTGCGAACGTCAGCAGTTCGGCCAAGGCCATGCTGCTGATTCATTTGATGGCGCCCTGTTGACCAGCAGTGTGCGCCCTGCTGATCGGTTGACCGCACCCAGCGGTCCGGCCGACGGCGTGCTGCCCTTCAGCAAAGGGTGCGCTTGCTGCCTCGGAGCCGCTCCGCTGAAGACCCGTCCATCATGTCATAATCAAGGTCGAACATTTGAACCCTCGCCGATGCCATCCTCAACGTATACAATTTCATTCATTTTCCTTCTTGTTCATATCATGTGACTCTTACACATCTTATGTGTTATACTTGCCTGCGCCGAGCCTTCGCGCCGGTCTATTCAAATGCTATGGATATGAGCTACTCTATGTTGAGGTTGTCATGTTGATGTGTCGGTCGTTGTGTTCCTATTGTTGGCGGTTTAACGTGTCTTCCAGCCGGTCTTGTTGTTTGTCTGTGGACCGTGCCGTCGAGTCGGTCGAGGGTTCGTAACTCGCTTGAACGCTACGGTCGTGGGTTCGTCCCGCCGTGACCGTGACGTCGAGCGTAACTCATCCCTCGTAGTCGTTGTTGTTTGTTTGGTTGGCCTCGTAGTGCTACGAGCGTTAGCTCCTGACCCTAGCCCTAAGACGTGGCCACTGTGGGTTCGATATCGGTTCTGATATCGATGCGGATGTTACCCGCACATGATAGCCCTCTGTGACCTGGTCTAGTGGGAGGAGGATTGGAAGTCAGCGACTGTGGAACGACGAGTGCCAACTAGTGTAGGGTGAAGCTCATGGTCGTGAGTTGCCTCGCCATGACCAACAGGCTTCACCTATTTTGTCATGCTTCTATCCTAGCCACCTCGTATGCTTGCACCGCTTTGACCATAGCATTTCTTCGACTCTCGCGGTGACAACCGCACCGCTACGAGCCATGGGAATAGCCTTGTGCTGGTTTAGTTGCACGAAGGTCATGGTGCCCTATGAATTGGCATAGGTTGAGTGTCTCTAATTCTTCGGCTACCGCCTTTGCCATGGCATGTCACTCAAGTGAATGTGGAGATCGCTCTTCTCTTCTCCCTATTAGTTTTGATCTTCGCCGGTCCAGCAAGGTGTGGATCGAGCCCTTTTGTTTCTCGCTCCAATCCCTGTTGATTGCAACGACTGTGGATCGAAGCCCTGTGGAGCCAAGTTCCCCGCTTTTAGTCTATATCTTTTGCGCGTTAGTCATGTTTGTGTGTTAGTATTGCTATCTTGATCACATTCCTGTGATTCCCATCTATTGCTATGACATGAGGATCAAGGAAAGGTGGATCCTCGTTTTACTCTCTCTTTTGCTTGTTCACACTTGAGCCCTTGTATGCTTGTACCTATTCTAGACCGAAGCACTCCTAGATCCTCGCGGTGACAACCGCACCGCTGTAGATCTTAGGAATGTCTAGTGCCATTTAGTGCACACGGGTCGAGGTACCCTACGAGTGGTTTACGTTCTTGTGTTCTTGGTGTGTTGCTCCCTTCGATGCCCGTCTTTGCCATGACGCGTGCATAGAAGGAAGTGAGACTACCTTTCCTTCTCTATTCCCTTCTTGTTCTGTTCCCTCTTCTTGGTTCTCGTCGATTACAATGGCGTATGGATCGAGCAAGAGATCGAAACTGTTTTCCTTTTCCCTTGTTGGCCTGATCTATTCGATCCTATCCTCAGCCATGATGGTTGGATCAAAGATTGGACCCTTGTTCCAGTCGACAAAGCTAAGGTCGATGTCATGATCTCGGTTCCGTGTGAGTCGACTCGATCGATCGTAGGAAAGCATTTACACCGAGAACATGGCATAGACATGCTTAGCCGAGTTGCTCCTTCGCATCTTTTGAGCCCAAGGAAAACGAACTCGCTTCATGAGGGCTAGTATCATTTTTGTGTGATGTTTGCTTAAGTCGGTATCGGGTCTCAACCATTTTACTCGAGCCGTACAAGTCGACTCGGTCGGCCCGGGAAGTACGAGCTAGGTTATGACTCGAGCTTGTGCTTAGCAAGCATCCGCTCCTGCGTCCTTTCGAGCCCAAGGATCGGATGTCCTCCACGAGGGCTGAGTCCTTTCTCTGTTTAGTGTCCTTAGCATCTTTGAGTCTAGTTGTCGTGTCAGTGTTCTGATTGCTCCTTTGTCTTGTGTGTCGGTCTCGCAAGGTAGTTGTGTCAGGAGCAGCGATGGTCAGACCAGAACCCACTGGAGGAGACCGAGGACGACACCAGGACCCGAGGAGAACAGCTATGAGAACATCAGAGATCTCGGACTAACAACGTAATAGGTGCCACAGCCCATCCAACCTCGTAGAATACTATTAGACATGCAATAATGTAGCTGCTAGCGCTTTACTTTTTGCAAATGAATTATGATAGGTTGCATGTTAGATTGCTCATTAAGCCTATACCTTGACGCAACCCTTTCCCCTGCACACCCGCTGTTAGGCTAGACACCGCTTGCTTTACATACATGCTACTCGCTTCTACTATGCATTATATCTATGATGTGATGTTTGGTGGATGTTGCTTGTGGGTGGCAAAGGCATGTGGTGCCGTGGTAACTGGATGATGACTTGGGGAGATCTTGGCATGCATCTTGGGTGCGTGTGGTGAGGGTTGAGTCGACTAGGCAGGATCTACGACGAGTCCGATGACGAGTCTTGCCGAGGGGAGTCCCCTGGGGAGTACCTGTGGCGGGTACATTGTGATCTTGAGAATAGATCCTAGGGAGGAGTGTCTTCGTGGGACGAATCCCCGGGATAGAGGTGTTGTGTCAGCACATGGGCGATGGAAGCCCCGAGAAGGAGATATCATGTCCAGTCCTTAGGGCCCGATTGCGCTGGGGTGATCAGACCATAGCACCTTCGTGCGCACCACTTGTTCTTGTATGGGCAGGGTCCGTTCCTACCCCCTAGGAGAAATGGTGCCATTACTGCTAGGCTGAAAGGTGATAAGTGTAGGGAGGTAAGGGCTTGATACCCACACCCTCCTAAGACAACGTGGTGTTTATTTGGTGCGCCAGGATCCATGTCTCACAGTCTCAGCGTGCCGGTAGATTCCGGGGTGCCCCAGGGCTGAGTGGTAGGGTGGCATCGTTGCGGATTAGGGGGAAGATCGGAATCAGCTTAGACGAGTCGGATTGTCGATGATAGCTAACCTGGGGTTCCAGGCATACAAGCTTTGCAGAGTTGATCGATCTATACGTATAGCCGTGTCCACGGTCATGGACAACACTATGGTGCTCAGTTTCCCTCGGAGTTACTGAGAGGTGTCCTTTCTTCTTCTCCCCCTGGGTTGATAGGTCCGGCGCTAGCCGTTGAGGCAAGGTATGAGAGGGAGTCATCCTTGCCGCCTAGAGTGTGCGACTGTTGTGAGATGTGTGGATGTGTGTGGATGGGATGGATGGAGGGATGGCCGTATGGCCGGATGTTCGGTCAATGACCGAATGGAAGGCCATGTGGCCGGGTATATGGAATAAAACTTGATGATTATATTTATAAAATATTGATTACATGCATAGGAAAACTACAACAATAAATACATTCCTTTTGCTCTACCCTTGCATTCCACATACCATATAGCAAATGCAAGCATAGGATGAGAAAGTGTGGCCAGTACAAACCGTACTGAAAATTATGGCCAGGTGGACGACTTCTACTGCAATGGTAGTGGAAGCTGGATGGATCAGGAAGTCTCGTTCCTATACGCAAGTTTGGAGGAGAAGACGAAGACAGAGTCTTTGCCCGCTGCTATAACAACTTTGTTGATGCCCATGAAGGAGGAGCCTTCACTCGCCGACGCTCTACGCCGACTCCAGCGTCAATAGGTGTGCGTTACCGATATAGTTTGTACTAGGTGGTGTTTTCATGTGATGTAATGACTTGTAAATCTGTACTATCGCGTTGTATGAACTATGGTAACAACTGAATAATGATAATGTGATGGTTTGAGACTTTCTGGACTATCACATTATGATGTATCTGCATATTTCCCTTTGAGGAAATCGTGGGTCGTTTCAGTGGGTTTGCCGGTTTGGGAGGAAATCGTGGGTCGTTTCAGTGGGTTTGCCAGTTTGGGCCTCCAAACCCGACGGAGCTTCCTATGCGGAACGGGACAACGCGTGGCAGCACCGCGAGACTTGCGTCAAGGCGAAGCTAGCGGTGAGAAAGGCGCGTGACCGTCGATGAGAATTTCTAATAGAGTTGGACTAGAATACCCCTAGGACTAGCTAGTTTGCTCTATGTTTCTAGGGGTATTTTGTAATAGGCTGTAAATAAAAGATGACACCCTTCATCTCATTCATCCTTGCAGTAGCCTTCGGATAGCGTAGGGTGATGGCAACAGAGTCAATAACTTAGTGAAGTGAGCTTTGTTAAAACGAATCTCTCCCTTTGTTCACAGTTCATCTCTTAGTATTTATAGAGCATACCAAGGGTCGTCTAACAAATTACAAAAAAGTACAACGCCAGCTATCGGCCATAGCCAGATCCTATAACACCCTGATTTAAATTTTCCAGAATTTATTAAAGTTAATTAGAAACTAAATAGGAATGGCTAATTAATTAAATAAATAAAATAAAGTTTTTGAGAACATATATTGCGGATACATGGGTGTATGCCGGGTCTCTGAGTGATGAGTGATTGTCAACTGGGATGATGCACATGTTCTTTGGCTTGTGTTGTGCTGGTGTCGAGCACGGATACAATGATCAGAGGCAAGGTGAAGGTCAAGTAGAGACGTGCCGTGCCGATGGACCGAGAGTGGCGAAGGGCGAACGTGAGGCTTGGACTGAGGGACCGGTGGCCCGAGGATCAGCTGTGGTGGCTGACAGCCTGGGACAGCGACGAGTGAAGACTTGCGGGACATGGTGTTGCTCGAGTCGAGGACCTGGGGACACGTGTCGGTGGACGAGGTGCACGGGCGGTGCATTCCCTCTACAGCTTCGATTTGGTGGTAGAGCCAGAGAAAAATCATCGGGTGGACGGTTTCATGGTTTGGGCCTCAAAACCTGGGCACGGATGGTTTCCGAGTTTGGCCACAAAACTCGGGCTGAGGACGGTTTCCAGGTTTGGGCCTCAAAACCTGGGTGCTGCGGGTTTGTTGAGTTTGGGCCTCAAAACTTAGATGCTGGTGGGCTGGTTTCCCGGTTTGGGCCTCAAAACCGGGGGATGGCTGGAAAGGCTGGTTTCCCGGTTTGGGCCACAAAACCGGGGGTGCAGAGCGAGGGCGGCATGTGGCGGCAATCGGGAGGTTGCGTCGAGGCAACGCTACGAGTTGTGCGGGCGTGGCCGTCGGATCCACTTACCATCGAGTTGGTCCAAAATAACCTTAGGGTTTAGCTGGTTCGCTCTGTAAGTAGTTAGGGGTAGAGTGGGAATTAGGAATAGTTAGAATTAGGATAAGTAGGGGGAGACACCCACCTCCCTATCTATCTCAGTCATTTTTGCTCTTTGCTTCTAGGGTTTCCTGATCTCCCAATCCCCTGCTGTAGCTAGCTGAGATCCGCAGAGAACCATACCTCTGTGTACTGGAGATTTTGAGGAAGTGAGGCCGTAACCTCACTGTTGTAGCGTGTGGTAGTCACACGGTTGCAGATTGATGCGTTGATTCGCGTTTTGGTTCATGTTCTTCGCATTCTTCATTTCTCCGCATTTTTCCCGTCGCTCGATCTCTCTCCATTCTGCGTCTTTGTGAAATCCGTTTGAATCATCTTGTTCGTTTTTTAAAGGAGATCATTTCCACTGAAGGAATTCATATAACTCCTAACGAACAAATAGATCTGGTTGATTTCGTTTTCGTGGCGCTTTTCGGTTCATCCTCCTCCCCTTTTGATTTCCCGGTGTTTGAGCAAATTTGAGCAGATGATTTCTTGGGGATAGTCTCCTAACTACTCCGTGATCATCCTCTCCAAGTTTGGGAACATGGGATTTTGGTTTGAATCGATTTGGAGAAGATTTGGGTGAAGAGCGACCAAAATCGCCCTCCCTGGGTGTTGGCGGCCAGTCAGCCACCCTAGGCGCGGACAGTCCGCGTGTCGGGGACTTGGCCAGAGCAGTGGCCACGAGTCTCTGCGTTTTGGGTCTCAGTTGACCGGCGGACAGTCCGCCGGTGTAAACCGCGGACAGTCCGAGACTGTCCAGGGATTTTGCAGCAACTCTGCTGTTTTGCGTTTTCTGCCGGCGGACAGTCCGCCAGTGAACCGCGGACAGTCCGGCCTTGGGCGGACAGTCCGGGACTCCAGGTCCGGACAGTCCGGGAATCGCCTGAAGCTTCCGGTTTTGTGCGTTTACTCTCCTGGCTTGTTCGCTTAGTTTCCAGACTTCTCATTTGACCTTGTAGTTGACCAAGGAACCTCTCTAGGTATCTTTGCTACTTGTTAGCATCGGTATTTGGGGATTTCTCGACGTAGCCGTCTATCTACGTTCGGGACTTGGTTTTTGGGGTCGAACTTGTTCCGGTGCTTTTGCCGTTTGGTTCGCTATCGCTTTGTGGTGCCTCGCTGTGATCCAAGGGATCATCCACCCTCTTCCAAGGGTCGTGGGCATCACGTTCTCTGTCGTAGCTTTCGGGGGATGATTTTAGGACAATCGGCCAAAGTTTCGAAAGAAATTTTTGAGCTCCCATTCACCCCCCCCCCTCTGGTCGCCTTGCTAGTGCATTCTCGGTCCTTCAATTGGTATCAGAGCGGGTTAAGGATCTTCCACCTTAGCCAGTTTCAGATCCATAGATGGCGACATGGATCGCGGTGTGGGCAAACCGCCGTTCTTCGATGGGACAAACTATGCGTATTGGAAGATACGCATGTCGGCCGATCTCCAGAGCAAGGGCTCTTCTGTCTGGGAGATTTGCAACAAGGCCAATTACGTTGTCTTGGCTGCTCGTGTTACTTAGCTTTAGATGGATGAGCACGATGCCAATAGCCGAGCGCGTAACGCTCTTTTCTCCTGTTTGAGCATGTCTGAGTTTGATCGTGTTTCTCACCTCCCCACGGCTCGTGAGATTTGGGCGACCCTCATGCGTTTCCATGAGGGAACCACTCAAGTCAAATCCCGTCTTTACGAGTCGCACAAGCGGGAGTATGAGAACTTTCGACATATGCCTGGCGAGAGCATAGAGAGTTTATTCGCTCACTTTCAGGTCATTGTCAACAAGATGAGAGCGAACAAGGAGCTGTTGCCTTTTGCGATCATGAGAGGTCTTTGAAGCTATTGCACACTCTTGATCGGTCAGTGTGGGACTCAAAGGTCCAGGCGATCATCGAATCGTCTAACTATGAGACCCTCACTTGCGACGAGCTCTTTAGTAAGCTCAAGTCTAGTGAGATTGACGCCATGTCGAGGGCTTCTTATGAGAATCCTTCTGGCCCGACTATGGCTTTGGTTTCTGGCTCTTCTGCTAACCCCTCTGGAGGATTTGCACTCTCTTCACTCTTTTCTGTCACAGAGGACCAGCTGGAGTCTTTGGGGGATGATGAGTTGGCGATGCTCGCCAACCGGTTCTTGCGGTTCCACAACAACCGCATGAACCGTCGCCACGGAGGAGGACGCTCGGGATGCTTTGAGTGCGGCGACCCCGACCACTTCATCGCCAACTGTCCCAAGAAGAAAAACACATCTAGGAAGGGCGATCATGGGCACAAGTATGACTCTGGCAAGCGCAAGGAGAAGTACGTCCCGGCAAGGCACAAGCAGAGGGACGGCTTTGACAAGGAGTACATCAAGAAGAAGTACTTGGAGAAGGCCCAAGCTGAGCAGCGTGCGTTCTTCGCCACACTCAGCGACGTCGACGGCTCGGATGACGACTCCGCTTGCTCAAGCGATGACGAGTCCGAGAAGAAGAAGAGGATCGAGGACAAGCTGAACGACCTCTGCTTCTTTGCCAACGACGATGGGTTCTGCACCATGGCCCTCGGCAAGGAAGTCAACGGTGAGCTGGTGTACACCCCTCGGAACGACGACGACGACGACGACACCTCCCAGGTATCTCTGACCCACGACGAGCTTTCTGCTGAGGTCGAGAAACTTACTGCCGCGCTCCTTAGTCAGGATAAGTTGCTTAGGCGTGCCGCTAGAGAGCGCAAGGAGTTTAGGCAGAAGTGGGAGGATATGGTGAAGGAACTTGAGTCTGTCAAGTCCACCATGGTTGTTACCGATGAGGAGGAGTGTGAGATGTGCACCACGCACATGACTGACCTTCTCACTTTGAGAGGTAAGTATGCTGCGTTGGTAGGAGAGGTGGATGAGCTGAAGGCTAGACCCTCGCTGTTGGGTGCGTGCAAGACTTGTCCTGTCTTGCAATCCGAGTTGGCAGAGAAGAATGCCAAGATTGTCTCTCTTGAGGAGGCCAGCTCGGGTAGCACTTGTGTGTCCAGGTGTGTTTTGTGTGAGGGCCTGGAGATGGAGATAGCCAATGTGAAGGATGACAAGATGCAAACCGAGGAAGAAAACACATACCTTCGGACCATCTTGTCATGGGTGTCTTGTGGTGAGCCACAGCTCGGGATGATGATCTCCCAATTCAAGCGAGCTACTAGAGGTCCTGGTGTAGGTTTTGCTCCGGGCGTTGATGTGTCTGCTTTTGGGAAGATTGGAGAGTCGAGTGGTTTGAACCCGAGTGAGAAGCCCAACTCCACCACTACTCCCAAACTTACCAAGCTTCCACCCAAAGAGCCTCTCAAGCCTAACACCAAGGATGGAGTGTTTGAGGAACTTCTGAGAGCTCCACCCAAGAACCAAGTGTGGCATCCCAAACCCAACCACCTAAAGACAAAAGCTGGACACAATGCCACCCATCCAGGAGGAGCTTCTGCCACAGAAGGGCAAGGTGATCCTCACCCACAACCGTGTGTACCAACAACACCCTTTGAGAGCGGTGAGGTACCATTGTGAGCATTGTGGGAGAGATGGACACTTGAGTGAGTTCTGCTTTCAGCGCAAGAGGGAGGCGCGCCGTGCTAGGGAGATGAACAATGCGGACATGTACCATCCTTTCCATGATGTACATGTGCCAAATGTTCAGAGGAGAGCTCCAAGGAGAGCTGCTAGGCCCAGAGGTCCAGAACCTCAAGTTCCCAGGCCTAGGCAGCGGAGAGGACATGCCCGGCAGGAGCCTGCAGTTGTAGGCTATGGACCCCGTGGCGGTGGTTTTGTAGTTAAGCGTTTTCCACCACCGCGTTTTGAGTATCGCGATGGATGCTCTTTCCTTAGCGGACCACGTTTTCCTCAACATGGTGATCGCTCCTCTCGTAGGCGTGCTAGGAATGGTTTTTCTGCTAACCGTTCTTTTGAGCAGCCGGCCCAACACTGGTATTCCCCTTACTTCACTAACCCCAGTGTTGGTCCATATGCTCACCCTATGTCTTTTTATTGACGTAGGTAAAACGATTGGAGAATGTTTGGTTGGTGGATTCCGGGTGTTCGAGGCACATGACCGGAAACACCAAGTGGTTCTCCAGTCTTAGTCCGGTCGCCGGAAAGGAGTTTATCACCTTCGGTGACAATAGCAAAGGTAAGGTATTGTCTCGTGGGTCTGTGCGAGTTAATGAGCACTTTGTGTTGCGCGATGTTGCTCTTGTTTCTAACTTGCATTTTAACCTTCTTTCTGTTTCGCAACTTTTCGATGATGACTATGAGATTCGTTTTAAACCGAATCTCAGTCGCATTTTGGATCCTCAGGGCAATCTTGTTTGTGTGATTTCGCCCTTTGGAAAAGTCTTTCGTGCGGATTTCTCAGAGTCTTTTGGCACTTCTCGTTGTCTGGTGGCTGGACCTTCCTCCTCTGATCTTTGGAAGTGGCACAGGAGACTTGGACATTTGAGCTTCGACTTGCTTGCAAGGCTTAGTTCACTTGGCCTAATCCTAGGATTGCCCAAGTTGCATATGGAGAAGGATCTTGTTTGCCATTCTTGTAGACATGGGAAGATGGTTGCCGCTCCCCACCATCCAATGACTCAGGTCATGACCAAGCACCCTGGAGAGTTGTTGCACATGGACCTTGTTGGTCCGGCTCGGGTGAGCTCGGTTGGGGGAAATGGTATGTGCTTGTTGTTGTTGATGACTTTTCGAGATATTCGTGGGTCTTCTTTTTAGCTGAGAAGACCGAGACTTTCTCCTTTGCTCGCAATCTGATTTTGCGTCTTCAGAACGAGTTCCCTTTGAACTCGATGCGAGCTATTAGGAGTGATAATGGTTCTGAATTCAAGAATTCGGATTTTGAGAAGTTTTGTAACTCTTTGGGTTTAGAGCATCAGTTTTCTTCCCCCTACACACCGCCCCAAAATGGTGTTGTAGAGAGGAAAAATCGGACCCTTGTAGAGATGGCCAGGACGATGCTCGATGAGCATAGGACTAGGCGATGTTGGGCCGAAGCTATGAGCACTGCTTGCTACATTTCCAATCGCATTTTTCTCTGAGCTTTCTTGAAAAAGACTTCTTATGAGTTGCGTTTTGGAAAACTGCCCAAGGTGAGTTATTTTCGAGTTTTTGGTTGCCATTGTTTTATACTCCAAAAGGGCAACCTGGACAAGTTTGAGTATCGTTCTTCTGACGGTGTGTTTTTGGGTTATGGCACTCACACTCGAGCTTATCGTGTACTTAACCTTGACACTAACCGAGTCATGGAGACATCTGATGTCACCTTCGACGAGACCATGGTTTGTCTTTCTTCTCGTTTTGAGCGTGCAGGTGATCATGAGGTTGGTGAGCCTCTTTTTGATGACGAGGACGAGGGTGCTGAAGGTATAGATGATCCATCACCCCCTCCACCTGCTGTGCCGCAAGGAGCGGCTTCTACGACGACTCACGACCCCGACATGTCTTCTTCCTGGGGGCCGTGGGATCCGCCACCCCGAGCGGTACCTTTTGTACCCGGGGAGGCACCGGCTGCTGTTGAGGGGGAGGCTCCTTTGGCAAGGGAGGCGCCACGACACATTCAGCGCCAGCACCCACGTCAGCAGATGATCGGCAGCATCGATGAACGTGTCACCCGGTCAAGGCAAATCTCTCACTTTGCTCACTCTGCATTTGTTGCTAATTTTGAACCCTTGGGATGTTGGACACGCTTTGACGGATCCGGATTGGGTCAATGCCATGCATGAGGAGCTTGAGAACTTTGAGAGAAATCGGGTTTGGGTTCTAGTGTCTCCACCTTCTGAGTGTCACCCAATTGGGACAAAATTGGTTTTCAAAAACAAACAGGGAGAAGATGACCATGTTGTGAGAAACAAGGCCAGACTCGTAGCCCAGGGATATAGTCAGAAGGAGGGGATAGACTATGAGGAGACATTTGCTCCTGTAGCTCGTTTGGAGGCTATTAGGATACTCTTGGCTTTTGCTGCATCCAAAGGTTTCAAACTTTTTCAAATGGATGTCAAGAGTGCCTTCTTAAACGGCTACATAGAAGAGGAGGTGTATGTTAGACAACCCCCCGGTTTTGAAAATCTCAAGTTTCCAAACCATGTTTTTAAACTTCATAAAGCTTTGTATGGTTTGAAACAAGCCCCTAGAGCCTGGTACGATAGGTTGAAAACCTTTTTGCTTGCTAAGGGTTTTAAAATGGGATGTGTGGATAAAACGCTCTTTCTCCTCAAGCAAGGCACTGATACTCTCTTGGTCCAGATTTACATGGATGATATCATTTTCGGTGGTTCTTCTCACGCTTTGGTTGCCAAGTTTGTAGATACTATGAGCAGGGAATTTGAGATGAGCATGATGGGTGAGTTGACGTTTTTCCTCGGGTTGCAAATCAAGCAATCCCGGGAAGGGACATTCGTGCACCAGGGCAAGTACACCCGGGACATTCTGAAGAAATTCGATATGGGTGAGGCCAAGCCTCTTCCAACACCCATGTCGACCATGACGGCCCTGGATGCAGACAAGGAGGGAGAAGCAGAGGACCAGAAGGAGTACCGGAGTATGATCGGGTCGCTGCTGTACCTGACGGCGACACGCCCGGACATTCAGTTCGCGGTATGTCTTTGCGCGCGATTTCAGTCTTCGCCGTGCACCTCTCACCGTCAGGCAGTCAAGCGCATTATGAGGTACTTATGCTTCACTCCTGAGTTTGGGATTTGGTATTCTGCTTCCTCCACCCTTTCCCTTTGTGGTTATTCCGATGCCGATTTTGCTGGTTGTCGCATTGAGCGCAAGTCCACTTCTGGGACTTGTCAATTTATTGGTTCTTCTCTTGTTTCATGGTCTTCTCGCAAGCAGTCTAGTGTCGCCCAGTCTACCATGGAGGCTGAGTATGTTGATGCGGCTAGCTGCTGTTCCCAGTTACTCTGGATGATGGCCACTTTGCGTGATTTTGGTCTGAGCTTTTCTCGCGTTCCTTTGCTTTGTGACAGCACGAGTGCTATTAGCGTTGCTAAGAGCCCCGTGCTTCACTCAAAGACCAAACACATTGATGTGCGCTTTCATTTTCTGCGAGACCATTATGAGAAGGGTGATATCGACCTTCGCCATGTCGATACTCATCATCAGTTGGCTGATATTTTCACCAAGCCGTTGGACCAATCAACCTTTAATCAGTTGAGAGGTGAGCTTGGTGTGTGTTTCCCCTTTTAGATGGGGAAACATTTTGGTTCTTGTATTATAAACTGACTCTGTTTCTTTTGTCTTTATTTTTGTTTGCATCTCAGCATACGCTTTTACATTCTGAGCTTCATGCATATAATCTTTAAAATGTAATTATGCTCTGTTTAGTGTGCTCCGATGCTATTTGTTTATGCTAGTAGCTTATGCTCTTTCTGATCACTAATACATGTTGTGAGCTGAGCTCTTTTTGAATGGTGAATCTGTTTAATAAACGTAAAATCTAAAATGATCACCATTGAGATATGCAACTAGCATGTGTAAGATGTGTTGAATACACTCGTGCTTTTCATATATGCTAGGTTGCTATGTCTCTAGTTCTGAGTCTGTCACTTGCTTGGTCTGTTCATATTCTGAGATAAAACTTGAACCAAGATAAGTGAATTGTAAAGATCGAGATGGGATTGCTTGTAACAGAACCGACCAATTTGCACCAGATTAAGCACTGGAAACCTCCGATCTCGCAGAAATCATCGAGTACTTAAGCTCGTACAAACCTGGTAGTCCGGAAATCTCGAAGGATTTCAAATCATTCAATGACATTCAGCCAAGATCGTACTTGTTCAACGAACATGCTCACGGGTTACATCACAGTTGCATAAAGTTCAAATTACATCAGAGTACGAAATAATATTACAAACCATAGTTTGATAGTAGTAGCGGAAGCAACATAGTCTTTAAAACATAAGTTTGGATTGTTCATAAATACGGTGCCATCAGTTGACCGGGTCCACAAAAGCAACAGATGAGATAAGGGTTGACCATGCCCTTGGTCTAGTCATCACCCTTTACCGGGTACAAGCAGTTCTTGCAGTAACCATAAAAGCACTGGCCATCTGCAACAACAAGGGAAATAAACCCTGAGTACAAGAAGGTACTCAGCTAGACTTACCCGACAAAACCAAAGATAATGAGACACCAAGGATCATGTAGGCTATATAAGTGGGGCTGGCTGTACATACTCCTTTGCATGAAAGCTTTAGTAATAAAACTCAGTTTCAGATGTTGGCAATTGCTTTTAGTCATTAACTCTACCTTACTAGATTTGCACCTGTACTAAACAAGCACTTGCTAATTAATCAATCAAGAGTGACTATTTCATCAATAGCCTTTCAGATTCCATAACCATTTTAGTTCCATAAGTTCTACGGGAGATGATCTAAAGTCAACTGCTCACTATCCAGGAGCGATGGCGATTATAATCGATTCCTACCCAGCTGGGGATAAAATGTCTCACACTCGCCCGGCACATTCCGGCTACGGCAGTCGTAAGCTACCAGTCAGGAGATTCGAGAACACAAAGCGCGGGACGGCCATGGGCCCTTCTACACCGGGGGTTATCTCAGTGCCAGGTCGCTCAATCTATAACTGCCCACGGTCATGCCAGGTCGATCAGGCCCTGCCTGCCCTCGGACCATACCAGGTTGATCAGAATAGTTGCCCACGGTACAGCTGAGGCCCTGGGTGTTAGGCGTCAACATCTCCATCACCGGCTTGAATAACCTTACTCGGCTTCGCGGGAGGTACTCAGACCTACTCCGTTAAGTGATCGACGCGTTCAATTTGACTGAAGTTACATTCCCGAACGGGTCCTAGGCGACACAGACGGGAGCCTACTAGCACACAGAACCCATGTTCTGCTGCTCTTACATCCCGCCTTCGTCTTAGATTAATTATCACATGGTTATCTCATGGTAGCACAGGCTAAACATGATCAGTATCCACCTATTGCGGGAGACAGGAAATCACCCGACTTTTACCGGTCTAAGCAGGG
Organism: Coix lacryma-jobi var. lacryma-jobi; assembly: GCA_009763385.1. Taxonomy (NCBI): domain Eukaryota; kingdom Viridiplantae; phylum Streptophyta; class Magnoliopsida; order Poales; family Poaceae; genus Coix; species Coix lacryma-jobi. The sequence goes on from CM019831.1 coordinate 48,176,330, forward strand.
CTAAGCAAATAACGAGCCTACACCTAAACAGGGATATCAAGATATATTGTAGGTGGACAAGGATAAGTAATAATGCATCAACGGTAGCAATCAATTCCTATAAACTAATGCAACATCCATCATTAGGTTAATTGGAAAACATTTGCAAACCGTAGGAGTTAGAATGCTCCGGGGCTTGCCTTTCTCAAAGTCCGATGGACGGTGGTCGCGGCACTCGGGTAGCTCGTCGGCGTCGGTCCCTTCGGCTTCGCCTGTCAGGTTCTCCTCCGGACTGGGCTCTTCTAGTGCCGACTGGGTCTGGATCTCCTCCGCTGATCCTGTATGATGCATAATGTGCATGAATAGGATGAATGCACATAGAATGCATATGTGATGCACATGATCAACAGCAATCAGGGAATAAGCATATGTCAGCTACTGCATTCTCTTCAACAAGGCAGTCAACATCATCCCAACTATTTAACCTATCATAATCAACTTGTTAAGCTATGTTGTCACCACATCAAAGTTTATTTAATGAGTTTATTACCTTCTAATTGCCCACTGAAATAAATCTATTTAAACATGCTTAGAACAGCACCCCAACCTAGACAGCTTCAGAAAAATCTACAGAAATTACTGGAAGTTAACAATGGGTAATCTAGTCCCTGGTCCAAATTTCACCCCATTTGGACTTAAACTCCATTCTCTATGAAAAAGACAAGTTCTATCATGGAAAGGTGCTTTGAACTACACACCCTAGCAAAAGGTGTCAAACAACAGATTTCTTATTTTTCTACTGAACTTCCTAGCACAAGAGCAGTGTGCATAAATTCTCAGGTTCATATTCTCCATATTTTAATTACTACAAAATTTACAAGAAAGCAGCATTTAACCATTTTAAAAGCTACTGCCAAATTAATTCACAGAACAGCCTCATATTATATTTTTCTCTGAAACTACACATCCATACAAACCTAGCAAAACTGGAATCACATTTTTTTGACTTATACATAATTAGTTATGCATTTTCCAAGTTATCAGCACTTTTCTAACTTAAATAAATCTACACATAAAAATATCACCAAAAATGCATTTAACATTTTTCACAGATAGATCTAATCATGCTGAACACAACAAAATTTGTTTTACAGGATTTGGACTTAAAATGAGCCTTGTAGGAATTTTTGAAGCCTTGACATAAATTCTGCAAAACTTATTTTAAAAGAAAACTTAACCTAAAACGCTACGGACACCCAACTTGACTCAGCCGAGGCCTAGCAAAACTGCTATGCACACCCGGCTATCCCGAGCCCTACTGCACCCAAACTCTTCCCTTTCTCTCTTTCTTACTGCCAGTCGGGGCCCGCTGGTCAGGGCGACCAAGCTACCGAGGCCAGGCTCGGCAGGTTACCGCGCGAGGCCAGGCTCGGCAGTCAACGGCGGACTTTGGCACCGTCGCTGTTGACCGGCCCTTGCTCACCGGCGGCGAGGCTTTTGGCGATGTCGAGGCTACCACTGGACGCGGGTTTGCGAGACGAACACGACTGACTGACTTGCCGAGCCAGAGGGATACCGGAGCAAGCTCGACGGCAGCCATGGCGGAGCGGCGGCTCTGCGACATGACGACGAAGCTCTTCCCGGCGAGCTTGAGGCTCGGCGAGACTAATACTAGCCCAAGCAAGTCTTAAGCGACCTATTGGAGCAACTTTCGGGCCTCGGCATCCTCGGCATTGCTCGGCGCCATGCGCGGCGGCGGTCCACGGCGGACACGGCGCGACTGGCCCCTGATCCGGCAAACTCAAGGCATGAGAGAGGTCTCCATCTGACCCTAAGCTACTATGGAGGTTGGGAAGGTAAGAACTGGGCTCGGATTGGGGTGGTTTGGCCGGAGATGGCCGGTTCACGTGAAGGTCACGGCGGCGGCCATGGCGGAAGCTTGAGGATGGCATCCGCTGTTCCGGCGGCCAGAGAGGAAAAGAGGGGAAACCAACCCTTGCCGGAGAAAGAGGAGATCAGGGCGGAGAAACTGGCGAGAGGAATTGGACGGCGGCGCACGGTGGAGCGAGAAATTGCTCGTCGCAGTTCGGCGGCAAATGGCGGTTTGGGCGAACTGGAGAAGATGGTGGAGTGGCTGGCGAGCTTGTGAGCGAGTGAGTGAGCATGCGGAGCACGAGCGTGGAGTGGAGAGGATGCAAAAGAGCGGGAGGGCGCAGGTGCATTGCACCTGGCCGGTTGCCGTCAGGGAGGAGCTCCCGACCGGCGCGGCGGCATCAGGCATCGCGCGACACGCGGCGAGTGGGCACCGGGCGCATGGAGCGACGTGGCGCTTGCTGCGTAAACCACGGGCGGCGAAGTCGGTGGTTTGGCCGGCCGGCGAGGCGGTCTCGCGGCGGCGAGGCGGTTTCTGCCGGCGCGGAGGGAGCGGCGCGCGCGCGGGGGAGGAGAGAGGGGCTGATAGGCCGGGCCCACTAGGGTTTAAACTAATGAAGTTTGGTTTTAAAACTTTGATGCTCTATAACTCCTAAACTATGCCAAATTAGGAGAAGGTCCTAAAAGCAAAGTTGCTTAGAATTTTGTAAGGAACAAATCATCTTTAAGGCTCCATTCCAAATTCTGCGTAGAAAAAGAAATTTAGTGCTAAACCATTTTTCTAATGCAAGAAATCATAATTTAAAGCTTTTTCTGAGAAAGTGCTTTAAAGCAAAGTTGTTCCTTTCATCAAGATCTACAACTTTGTTATAAGGCACTTGGTCAGAAACAGAAAGCATAACAAGGTTACACTAGAGACCAAACAAGGACTTAAGCACTTCAACAAACATATGCACATGAAAAGATGAGATGCTATGCTCATGCCATGCCAAATTATGCATTTAGGGATTGCTTAACACCTAGGGTGTTACATTGCTTGTCAACACATCACAGTTTCGAGACTGTTTCTCATTGCATTTTGAGTTAAACTTGAGCTGTGTAGTGTATGACCGAAACTGTTGCCTTAAGCTTCTGATTGCTTCTGCATAGGCTTCGCACAGTTGGAAAGTTAGGCATTGACAAGCTTTCAACCTCTCGCTTTTGATGGCACTTTTGATGGTGCATTTTCTGAGGGGGAGAAAATTTGCTTTCGGTTCTTTTTGCTTGATGGTGCATTTTCAACTAAGGGGGAGAATTAGGACAAATCATACCTCCCATGTTCAAAGGGGAGAGGAATCGGTTGTGTGCACCATGCAAGGGGGAGCTTGCTCATGATGAGTTTTGAAATTTCCAATTGGTTCAGAGCGTTTTTTGCTAGTGGTGTTGAGCCTTTGCATCTTTCTTGAGGGACTAGCATTCGCCTTTCAGATTTTCAATTGGTGTCGAGCTTTCTTGCTAGTTGTGTTGAGCCTCTGTGCCTCTATCTTGAGGGACTAGCATTTTGCTTCGCTTATTCAATTGGTATTTGCTAGTGGTGTTGAGCCTGTTCTACCTCTTCTTGAGGGCTAGCTTTGCTTTGCTTGGTTGCGTCGAGCCGTTGCCCATGTCTTTGGGAACCAAGTTGTTTCGCTCTTTCCACGTGACCTTCTTCGGCTTTGCTATGCTTTTGGGTCATTTGGTCGAGTTCTCTCTCTCTCCTTCTTCCTCCTTCTATTTCCTTTATGATTTGTGTGAGTAGTTGACAATGCACTCATCAAGGGGGAGATTGCGGATACATGGGTGTATGCCGGGTCTCTGAGTGATGAGTGATTGTCAACTGGGATGATGTGCATGTTCTTTGGCTTGTGTTGTGCAGGTGTCGAGCACGGATACAGTGATCAGAGGCAAAGTGAAGGTCAAGTAGAGACGTGCCGTGCCGATGGACCGAGAGTGGCGAAGGGCGGACATGAGGCTTGGACTGAGGGACCGGTGGCCCGAGGATCAGCTGTGGTGGCTGACAGCCTGGGACAGCGACGAGCGAAGACTTGCGGCACATGGTGTTGCTCGGGTCGAGGACCTGGGGACACGTGTCGGTGGACGGGGTTCATGGGCGGTGCATTCCCTCTACAGCTTCGGTTTGGTGGTAGAGCCAGAGAAAAACCATCGGGTGGACGGTTTCTAGGTTTGGGCCTCAAAACCTGGGCACGAATGGTTTCCGAGTTTGGCCACAAAACTCGGGCTAAGGACGGTTTCCAGGTTTGGGCCTCAAAACCTGGGTGTTGTGGGTTTGCTGAGTTTGGGCCTCAAAACTCAGATGCTGGTGGGCTGGTTTCCCGGTTTGGGCCTCAAAACCGGGGGTTGGCTGGAAAGGCTGGTTTCCCGGTTTGGGCCACAAAACCGGGGGTGCAGAGCGAGGGCGGCACGTGGCGGCAATCGGGAGGTTGCGTCGAGGCAACGCTACGAGTTGTGCGGGCATGGCCGTCGGATCCACCTACCATCGAGTTGGTCCAGAATAACCTTAGGGTTTAGCTGGTTCGCTGTGTAAGTAGTTAGGGGTAGAGTGGGAATTAGGAATAGTTAGAATTAGGATAAGTAGGGGGAGACACCCACCTCCCTATCTATCTCAGTCATTTTTGCTCTTTGCTTCTAGGGTTTCCTGCTCTCCCAATCTCCTGTTGTAGCTAGCTAAGATCCGCAGAGAACCATACCTCTGTGTATTGGAGATTTTGAGGAAGTGAGGCCGTAACCTCACTGTTGTAGCGTGTGGTAGTCACACGGTTGCAGATCGATGTGTTGATTCATGTTTTGGATTGTGTTCTTCGCGTTCTTCATTTCTCCGCATTTTTCCCGTCGCTCGATCTCTCTCCATCCCGCGTCTTTGCGAAATCCGTTTGAATCATCTTGTTCGTTTTTGAAAGGAGATCATTTCCACTAAAGGAATTCATCTAACTCCTAACGAACAAGTAGATCGGGTTAATTTCGTTTTCGTGGTGCTTTTTGGTTCATCCTCCTCCCCTTTTGATTTCCCGGTGTTTGAGCCAATTTGAGCGGATGATTTCTTGGGGATAGTCTCCTAACTACTCCGTGATCATCCTCTCCAAGTTTGGGAACGTGGGATTTTGGTTTGAATCAATTTGGAGAAGATTTGGGTGAAGGGCGACCAAAATCGCCCTCACTAGGTGTTGGCGGACAGTCCGCCACCCTAGGCGCGGACAGTCTGCGCGTCGGGGACTTGGCCAGAGCGGTGGCCGCGAGTCTCTGCGTTTTGGGTCTCGGTTGACCGGCGGGCAGTCCGCCGGTGTAAACCGCGGACAGTCCGGGACTGTCTAGGGATTTTGCAGCAACTCTGCTATTTTGCGTTTTCTGCCGGCGGACAGTCTGCCAGTGAACCACGGACAGTCCAGCCTTGGGCGGACAGTCCGGGACTCCAGGTCTGGACAGTCCGGGAATCGCCTGAAGCTTCCGGTTTTGTGCGTTTGCTCTCCCGGCTTGTTCGCTTAGTTTCCGGACTTCTCGTTTGACCTTGTAGTTGACCAAGGAACCTCTCTAGGTATCTTTGCTACTTGTTAGCATCGGTATTTGGGGATTTCTCGACGTAGCCGTCTATCTACGTTCGGGACTTGGTTTTTGGGGTTGAACTTGTTCCGGTGCTTTTGCCGTTTGGTTCGCTATCGCTTTGTGGTGCCTCGCTGTGATCCAAGGGATCATCCACCCTCTTCCAAGGGTCGTGGGCATCACGTTCTCTGTCATAGCTTTCGGGGGTTGATTTTGGGAAATCGGCCAAAGTTTCGAAAGAAATTTTTGACCTCCCATTCACCCCCCTCTGGTCGCCTTGCTAGTGCATTTTCGGTCCTTCATATATGATGAATGATTGACTTTGATAAGGAAGGTTTGAGGCATTTCCCGGTTGAGTCTTTATCTCGCTATGTGCTTAATGCTTATGACTAACCAGTGGCGTTGAGTAGTGGTGTTTCTGTGTTGGTGTGCATGTGCAACATGTGTCTCTTGGCTGTGTTGATGTGCAGGTGTTGAGCTCGGATACAGTGGTCGATGGCGAGGTGAAGGTCAAGTAGAGACGTGTCGTGCCGACGGACCGGGAGCGGTGAAGGATGGGCGTGCCGTGTGGCGGACGTGCCATGTCGATGTACCCAGAGCGGTGAAGGGCGGACGTGAGGCTTGGACCGATGGACCGAGAGGCCAGAGGACCAGCTGTGGTAGCTGGCACGTGGCATCGGCAAGCGAGAGCACAAGGGGATGTGCGGTGCATCGGCCGAGTCGGGACGAAGACGATGGCGTCGTGGCACTTGGCGGGAGGTCGGACACGGGCTTGCGTGTGGCGCAAGTGCCGTCGGCCGAGTCAAGAAGGAAGGTGAAGGCATTGTGCCCGGCGTGGAGGCTGGACATGCATCGGCATCGGTGCCGGTGGTCGGGGTGTGCGAACCACATCCTGTCTACGGTGCGGGTTCGGTAGCTGAGCCTCAAAAAGCTACCATCGATGGTTTCCGAGTTTGGGCCTCAAAACTTGGGTGGCCGGTTTCCGAGTTTGGGCCTCAAAACTCGGGATGGACGGTTTCCAGGTTTGGGCCTCAAAACCTGGGCTCGCGGGTTTCCGAGTTTAGGCCTCAAAACTCGGGGTGGACGGTTTCCAGGTTTGGGCCTCAAAACCTGGGCTGGCGGGTTTCCCGGTTTGGGCCTCAAAACCGGGGGAAGGTCCAAAAGGACGGTCGACGCGTTGCGGCACCGAGAGGCTTGCGTTGCGACGAAGCTGTTGGTGAGAAGGCGTGGCGGTCGATGGTGACGGCACGTGGTGGTATCCTGGAGCTTGCGTCGAGGCGAAGCGAAGGATGAGAAGGGCGTGGCCGTCGGATGGAAACTGCCAGTTGGACGGTTTTACCCCTAGGGGGTATTTGGGCTAGTACTTCATGTTAGGGCATTTGTGTCATTTGGACGTGCGCCTATATATAGATGAAGGGGCTGTGTTGGAAAGCTATCCTTGGGCGGTGTCTCTCTCATTTTGTGCTTGTGAGAGAAGGCTAGGGTTAGAGGAGAGTTGGCTCTTGTTCTTGAGCTTTTTGCCATCCAAGCTTTGAGTTGCTAGGAGTGGCTTGTAGCCCGACACCGAGTGCTTAATCAATCATCCATTCCTCTGAATCCAAGGATCAAATTCGTGGTTGAATTCACGTTTTGAATTTGTTCTTCGTGTTCTTCTTTTCTCCATGATTTTCCCCTCACTCGATCTCCCTCTACGCTGCGTCTTTTGCGATTCCGTTTGAATCAACTTGTTCTTTGAAGTGAGGAGAACATTTCCACCGAAGGAATTCACCTGTACCCTTATGAACAAGTAGATCGGGTCGAAATCGTTTTTGTTCTTCTTTCTTCCCCTTTTCTAGTGTTCTTCGGATTTCTCATGGATTAGTTGGGTTGGAGTGATGATATCCTAGGATTAGCTTCCCAACACGTAGAAGAACACTTGGGAGAAGTTTGGTTGTAGCCCCATTTGATTTGGTGAAGATCCAATCGATTTTGGTTTTGTCCCGTGAGGATTTTGGCGTTCTGGACACTGGCGGACTGTCCGCCCTATTGGTGGCGGACTGTCCGGCCATCGGGGCTCGACCAGACCAGAACAGCGCAGCGCGCACTGCTCACGGTCATTTTGACCGGCGGACAGTCCGCCGTATAAGGCGCGGACAGTCCGCGAGTCGCGCAGAGGAGGATCAGCAGCTTTGCTATTTTTGCCTTTTAGCCGGCGGGCAGTCCGCTAGGGTTTCGCGGACAGTCTGGCCCTAGCGCGGACAGTCCGGCACCAGCAGCCCGGACAGTCCGGGAATCAGTTGTAGGTTCCAGTTTAGTGCGTTTGCTCTCCTAGCTTTTCCGCTTCGCTTCCGGACTTCTCGTTTGCTCCTAGAGTTCACCTAGGAACCTCTCTAGGTATCTTTGCTACGCGTTAGCATCGGTATTTGGAGGAATCCCGACGTAGCCCTCCATCTACGTTTGGGAGTGGGTCTTTTGGGTAAGAACTTGACTCGGAGTTTTGGGAGTTTTGGTTTGCTCTCTTGTGTGGTGCCTTGCTGTGATCCTAGGGATCATCCACCCTCTTTCCGAGGCTCGTGGGCATTACGTTTGAGTCCAAACCTTTTGGGGTTGTTTTTGTTGGGACAAAGGCCAGGATTTCGGAAGAAATTTTTAGGCTCCCATTCACCCCCCCCCCCCTCGCCTTGCTTTAGCATTTTCGGTCCTTCAATTGGTATCGGAGCTAGTTAAGGATCTCTCTACCTTAACCGGTTCCGGATCCGCGAAGGCGACCTTTTGAGAGCAGTTGTGTTTCCGACTTTTGTTCGTCGAGGTGTTTGAGCTTTTGTTTGGCTAACACTAACGGTGCTTTTGGAAGTGCACCAAGTTCTTCTTCAAGTATGTCTTTGTCTTTTGGTTTAAATGTTTCCAAGGACGACATCTTGGGAAGAAGGAGGAGTGCAGTTGATGAGAGGGATCGCGAGGTGAACAATCTGTTGAACCTTCTACGACATGACGAGCTTTCACCGGAGGATCTCCTATGTCAACTTGGCAAGGCCAAGAGAGGTACACTTGCTTGTGGTCTTGTGGCTTTGCACAACCTATATGAGGCTTGCTCTAGGGATGATGAGCTTTGTGATACCTTGCGTAGAAAGGTAGAAAAGTTAAAATGCTCCATTGCTAAGTTGAAGTCTAGTGCCTTTTTGCCTTGCACCTCTTGTAATGACATGGTTAGGAAGAATGATGAGCTAGGCTTTTCTCTTGCTAACTTAAAATCTGAGAATGAATTGTTGAAATCCAATGCTTCCGAACCATGTCTAGTTTGCATTGACTTGCACAAGGACCTTGATTGTGCTAAAACTGAAATAACCTTGCTAAAGTCAAATGCTCTGTCACCATGTGATTCTTGTGAATCTTTTGTTGCTAGACTTAGAGAATTAAGTTTGATTCACAGGACATGTGTAGATGAACTCGAGCATGCTAGGGCTAAAATTGATGAGATAAATTCTAGGCCTTGTAGCTTGTGCTCTTTAAATAAAAATGTTTGCCATGCTTCTAGTGCTATTCATGATTCTTTGCTTGATGTGAATGGTGATGTTTCTTCCACCGATTTCATTTGCACATCTTGCACTGATTTAGAAAAAGAAGTTTTGGCTTTGAAACAAGCGCGCGATGATATGAGCGCCAAGTTGGTTGAGCACAATGATATGAGTGCCAACCTTGAGAAGGAGATTGAGCTCTTGTGTACCACATATGCCGAGTGCATTGAAAAGGAGATGGAAAACTTGAGAAACACTCCTTGTGGTACTCGTGACCGCCTCATGTTTGAAAATGAGGTTTTGGCCAAAAGATGCAAGAGCCTTTGTGCTAAGTCGTTTGAGTCACGCATTTCTTCCAACTCCGATGTTGATATTTCTGAGTTTGCATCTTTGCAACCGGAGTTGAGTTCTTGTGCTGCGCGTGAGTCTTTTGATGTTAGCACTTGTGCCAAGGTTTCGGATAGCTCTTTCATAGCTACTCCTAACCTTGATGTTTCTTCGAGTGATGTCCAAGGGACTTCTCTTGATAAGGGTGCTTCTCATATTTTTGGGACTCGTGCTCCCAATCCGGTTTTCCATTGCACCTTTTGCAAGAAGGATGAACACTCATTCGATTTTTGTTTCCGCCATGTCAAACACGAGCGACGAATTTGAGCTAAGGCTTTTAGGAAGTCGCGTAGCCTTTCCCATGGCACGTGTGCTCCTAGTGTTGGCACCAAGTTGGTAGTTGATGCTTCTTGTTCTAAGTCCCAAGGGACATCTCACTTGTCGGAGAATGATGTGCCTTCCAGTAGGCCTTTGTACCATTGCTCTTTTTGTGAGAAAGATGGGCATCAAGAAAGCTTTTGCTATCGGCGTGCCAAACGTTTGCACCAAGCTCGCTCTTCTAGGAAGATGGTGGTTCATAGCCCTTCTCATGGCATGAACGCTTGTGCTCCTAGTAAGAAGCCCCTCTTTGTTGATGGGTTTTATGACTCCTTTTCTAGTGGGATAGGTCATGGTCGTGGGCATGCTTCTAGTGCTTCTTCTCTTGGTCCACATCATGCTTCTCATGGTGCTTCAAATGGTTCTTCTATAAAAACCTTGGAAGATGTTTGCCTCTTTTCCCATGGTACGACTCGTTCTTCTCCTCGAGTTGTCCTTTTGAGGAATGCTTCCAAGGATGTTTAAAAACCGAATTTGAACCATCATTTGCATCATGCTAACCCACATGATAAGTTGAGTGCTCCTTTGAGAGTTGTAACCAAGTCTTGGGTTCCCAAATATATGCTTGCTAACCCTTCGGGATCCAAGACTCGGGTTATTTTGTCCTCTTGTGTGTAGATATGAGGACGCGGGGTGGAGAACATGCGCCTGATGGAACTTGATCTTTTAGATGTGATCAAGATTTGATGGTTCTCTACACCCCGCTTAGATTTGCCTCCAAAGATGTTTTTGCAGTTGGTGAGCTTTCTTTTACACTCATACCGTGTACTTCCATGTTCTATTTCTTGTGGTATGAGATGGACTATCATGTGCTCACTTGTATAGTATGTGCATGTACATTTTCTTTTGTATCATGTTTTGTTTTAGTCTAGCATGTGCTATCTTGTATATCATGTCATGCTAGTCTTGTGTACAGTTTTGGTGGCTATTCCACTTTTCATGCTAGTCTGTGATCCTCATGAACATTATGCCATGCTTTACCATTCTTCTCCATGAGCTTTACTTGTAGAGGTATGATGTTCATTAGGTATCACTTTTCAGGTGCTAGTTTTGGTTAGCTACATGTATCCTGTTGATATGACTAGTTTGAGCACTAGCGTTTCCACAATTTTATCATGTTACATGCTTTTGGATCTATTGCTATCATTATCTTGCATTGTAGCATGTGTTGAGGTTTAGGTTGTGTTTGGGTTGATCATGTTTTTAGGTTGCATTTTGCTATACAGTGCTTTATCCTGTTGCATGGTAGTCTTGACTAGTTTGAGTTCAGTTCTCCTTGCGGTATCATTCATAGGTAGGCCTCTTTTGTTGAGTGTTCACCTCATGCTTATTATGTGACTAACCGCTTTGTGGAGACCTTGAGGTCAAACTGGACGAGACAATGCCTTGTGTTTTCTTCTGCTTTTGAGTGTGTAGGAGAATAGGAGCCTGGAGAGAGCATTTCAGCTCACGGACCCGATCCCACTTCTTCCATGACTTGGGGTTCCATTCGAGCAGCTCTCCAGCGAGCACTAGCTTCACATGTGGGAGTGACAGCATCAGGCGAGGGGGAGACGACTTCGGCAAGGCAGGCACCCCGGAGTTCAGCAGATTTAGGCGTCCCCTCGGGTATCACACCAGCAGGCGGTCATGCGCTTCATGAGTTACCTCTGACCCACTTCTGAGTTTGGGTGTTGGCACTCTTCTTCCTTGACCTCTTGTTACTGTGTGGTCTTTTCGATGTGGATTTTGCTGACTGTCGCTTGAGCGTTTCTTGGCTCTTTATTTGTGAGTTTGGTGTGTGTTTCCCTTTTAGATGGGGAAGCATTTTGCTTGTTGTATCTTAGTTGGACTTCTCCGATACCCTTTTGTTTTGGGTTTTCCTTTTTAGGCTAGTTTTGCTTTGTCTTTGATAAACTAGCTTTTGCATGCATTTGATCATGTATTCTAGTGCATTTTAGAGCTTCATGTTTAGAGCAATGAGAATGAGATTATGCTCTTTATGGTATGCACTGTTTATTCATGATGATGCTTGTAGCTTAGGCTCTTTTTGATCACTTGATACATGTTATGAGCTAAGCTATTTTTGCAAATGGTGAACTTGGCTAATTGATTATGAAACTTTAATTTGTTCACCATTGAGAGTGGCAACTAGCATGGGTAGGATGTGTTGAGAACACTTGTGCTATCTTTTGTATGCTAGGTTGCTATGTCTCTTGCACTGAGTCATTCACTTGCTTGGATTGTTCATATTTACCTTGTGCTTAAAATTTGATCCAAGTCTAGTGAAATGAAAAGAACGAGATGGGATTGCATGTTCAGCACATCACGGTATCGAGACTGTTTCTCATTGCACATTTGAGCTAAACTTGAGCCGTGTAGTGTAAGACCGAAACCGGTGCTTTAAGCTTCTGATTGCTTTTGTTGTATAGGCTTAGCCCAGTTGAAAAGTTAGGCAATGACCATGCTTTTAACCTCTCGCAATCACATGCTTTAATATGAACTTGTGTTAATACCGCTGCAATCTCCGATAAAATTTGAAAAATAACACAAGTATATGCTTCATTCTATTGCATGATGATTGAACTTTGCTAGGGGTAGTTCACCTTTTATACTTGAGTTAGCACTTGCTTGGTTTCCTGTCTATTCATGCTAAGTGCTATTTTAGTGGTGAACTCCTTTTTCAAATGGCTTAAAACTGCTCATATGCTTAATTGTTCATATTTCGTATTCACTTGATCAGTTTGAGCCTTTGCTAGCATTTGTATTGGTTGCTACACTTTCAGGGTAGCACCTTTTTGAGCATCTTTTCATTCTGATTGCTATACACTTGAAGTTGTTGCATTGTGCATATCATGCATTTTTAGCTTAGTGTACATACCCCCAGCTCCGATACATCTTGTGATCACCCCCATATGCTTTTGGTTGTTGACTTGTCTTGTGTTTGTGTCAACTTTGTGGAGAAATGTCAAAATCCCTCAGCATGTTCCCTTTTATCAAGGGGGAGAAGCTGTTTGCAAGGGGGAGTTTATGTGTTGGCACAAAGGGGAGAGTCATGCATTTTGGGGAGAGCCTTGAGCTAGGGGGAGTTTAGCTCTTTTATGTTCTTCTTCAATTGGTACAGCTCTTTTATGTGTTTCAATTGGTATTCTTCATAGTGAGCTTTGGTGCATAGCCTTTGTGTGTAGGCTTGCCTTCAGGGGGAGTCGCTTTTGTCTTGCTGCTTCTCCGCGTGCTCCGAGTGTTTGTGCTCCATTTAGTGTTGAGCTTCTCTTGTGGTTTTTCTCAATCGGTATCGAGCTTGCTAGTTGTGTTGGGCCATTGTTGCCTCTCTCTTGAGAGACTAGCAGTTTTTTGCTTGGTATTTTCGATTGGTATGGAGCCTTCGGCTAGTTGCGTCGAGCCTATGTGCCTCTGTCTTGAGGAACTAGCTGTTTTCACCAATTTTTGGCTGCTTGTGATTGGTATCGAGTCTTCTGCTAGTTGTGTTGAGCCTCTGTGCCTCTATCTTGAGGAACTAGTAGTTTTGCATCCTTATGCGTTGATTCAGCCTTAATTGGTATCGAGCCTTGAGCTAGTGGTGTTGAGCCATTTTCTGCCTTTTCTTGAGGGCTAGCTCATTTTTGACTTGGTTGCGTCGAGCCGTTGCCCATGTCTTTGGGAACCAAGTCTTCCGCTCTGTGTGATCGAGTTTTGCTCTTTTATGAGTTGTTGCTCCGATCCTTTCCTTGGTTGTGTTGAGCCGTTGCCCATATCTTTGGGGACCAAGTTTTCCGTTTTGGTATCTCAAACCATCTCTTTGTGTTTAGTCTTTGTCAATTCAATCATCAAGGGGGAGAAATTTTGAAACCCAAGTGGATAAGTACCTTGGTTTCGTTTGTGATGATTGTTTGATAATTTATTTAAGATTGGTTTTCGAGTACCTTTTGGGATTTCATGAAACTCTTGTTTCTCTTGACTCTTCAGTTGTGTGGAGGCTTTGCCCGCTTTTCCTGTTTCTTTCGGGACTGAGAGCTTTTATTTGGAGTTTTCATGATCCTTCCTCATCTCAAGTAGCCTTGTGTTTGCTTTTGCTTGGCTTTTGGGCACTTGAATGAGGCTTGCCTTCAAACCCTTCCTTTGTGGTTTTATTTTTAGTCAATGCATTCATCAAGGGGGAGATTGAGAACATATATGATGAATGATTGACTTTGATAAGGAAGGTTTGAGGCTTTTCCCGGTTGAGTCATTATCTCGCTATGTGCTTAATGCTTATGACTAACCGGTGGTGTTGAGTTGTGGTGTTTCTGTGTTGGTGTGCGTGTGCAACATGTGTCTCTTAGCTGTGTTGATGTGCAGGTGTTGAGCTCGGATACAGTGGTCGATGGCGAGGTGAAGGTCAAGTAGAGACGTGTTGTGCTGACGGACCGGGAGCGGTGAAGGATGGGCGTGCCGTGCGGCGGACGTGCCATGCCGATGTACCCAGAGCGGTGAAGGGCGGACGTGAGGCTTGGACCGACGGACCGAGAGGCTAGAGAACCAGTTGTGGTAGCTGGCACGTGGCATCGACGAGCAAGAGCACATGGGGACGTGCGGTGCATCGGCCGAGTCGGGACGAAGGCGATGGCGTCGTGACACTTGGCGGGAGGTCGGACATGGGCTTGCGTGCGGCGCAAGTGCCGTCGGCCGAGTCAAGAAGGAAGGCGAAAGCGTTGTGCCCGGCGTGAAGGCTGGACATGCATCGGCATCGGTGCCGGTGGTCGGGGTGTGCGAACCACATCCCGTCTACGGTGCGGGTTCGGGAGCTGAGCCTCAAAAAGCTACCATCGACGGTTTCTGAGTTTGGGCCTCAAAACTCGGGTGGCCGATTTCCGAGTTTGGGCCTCAAAACTCATGACGGACGGTTTCCAGGTTTGGGCCACAAAACCTGGGCTCGCGGGTTTCTGAGTTTGGGTCTCAAAACTCGGGGTGGACGGTTTCCAGGTTTGGGGCTCAAAACCTGGGCTGGCAGGTTTCCCGGTTTGGGCCTCAAAACCGGGGGAAGGTCCAAAAGGACGGTCGACGCGTGGCAGCACCGAGAGGCTTGCGTTGCGGCGAAGCTATCGGTGAGAAGGCGTGGCGGTCGATGGTGACGGCACGTGGCGGCATCCTGGAGCTTGCATCGAGGCAAAGCGAAGGATGAGAAGGGCATGACCGTCGGATGGAAACTGCCAGTTGGACGGTTTTACCCCTAAGGGGTATTTGGGCTAGTACTTCATGTTAGGGCGTTTGTGTCATTTGGACGTGCGCCTATATATAGATGAAGGGGCTGTGTTGGGCAGCTATCCTTGGGCGGTGTCTCTCTCATTTTGTGCTTGTGAGAGAAGGCTAGGGTTAGAGGAGAGTTGGCTCTTGTTCTTGAGCTTTTTGCCATCCAAGCTTTGAGTTGCTAGGAGTGGCTTGTAGCCCGACACCGAGTGCTTAATCAATCATCCATTCCTCTGAATCCAAGGATCAAATTCGTGGTTGAATTCATGTTTTGAATTTGTTCTTCACGTTCTTCTTTTCTCCATGATTTTCCCCTCACTCGATCTCCCTCTACGCTGTGTCTTTTGCAATTCCGTTTGAATCAACTTGTTCTTTGAAGTGAGGAGAACATTTCCACCGAAGGAATTCATCTCTACCCTCACGAACAAGTAGATCGGGTCGAAATCGTTTTTGTTCTTCTTTCTTTCCCTTTTCTAGTGTTCTTCGGATTTCTCATGGATTAGTTGGGTTGGAGTGATGATATCCTAGGATTAGCTTCCCAACACGTAGAAGAACACTTGGGAGAAGTTTGGTTGCAGCCTCATTCAATTTGGTGAAGATCCAATCGATTTTGGTTTTGTGCCGTGAGGATTTTTGGCGTTCTGGATAGTGGCAGACTGTCCGCCCTATTGGTGGCGGACTGTCCGGCCATCGGGGCTCGACCAGACCAGAACAGCGCAGCGCGCACTGCTCACGGTCATTTTGACCGATGCACAGTCCGCCGTATAAGGCGCGGACAGCCCGCGAGTCGCGCAGGGGAGGATCAGCAGCTTTTCTGTTTTTGCCTTTTAGCCGGCGGACAGTCCGCCAGGGTTTCGCGGACAGTCTGCCCCTGGCGCGGACAGTCCGGCACCAGCAGCCCGTACAGTCCGGGAATCGGTTGTAGGTTCCAGTTTAGTGCATTTGCTCTCCTAGCTTTTCTGCTTCGCTTCCGGACTTCTCGTTTGCTCCTAGAGTTCACCTAGGAACCTGTCTAGGTATCTTTGCTACGCGTTAGCATCGGTATTTGGAGGAATCCCGACGTAGCCCTCTATCTACGTTTGGGAGTGGGTCTTTTGGGTAAGAACTTGACTCGGAGTTTTGGGAGTTTTGGTTTGCTCTCTTGTGTGGTGCCTCGCTGTGATCCTAGGGATCATCCACCCTCTTTCCGAGGGTCGTGGGCATTACGTTTGAGTCCGAAGCTTTTGGGGTTGTTTTTGTTGGGACAAAGGCCAGGATTTCGGAAGAAATTTTTTGGCTCCCATTCACCCCCCCCCCCTCTGGTCGCCTTCCTTTAGCATTTTCGGTCCTTCAGTTTTTCATTATTCATGTAGCATTCGTGTCATTGCACAATTTTATTGGGTGAAAAATAAATTTATTAAACCTATAATAGGGCGTACCAATTTTATTCTATTTAGAAAATAATAAAAGATATATAAAATTTTTTACAGAAATTTAAAGTCAAAGTTTATTGGTAAAACCTAGGGAAAATATTTTGAAAACTTTGCAAACTTTATTTGGTTTCAAACTGGATTTGAATTTGAAATATATTTGAAAAAGAAAAACGAAAAGAGTTGGCAAAGGCCCTCCTCACTCTTCTTCCGGCCTGGCCCAATCCCCCCCTCTTCCCGCGTTCCTATACGGCCCAGCTGCGTGCCCCCCTCTCCTGGCCTGTTCCGACATTCCTCCCACGCCGGCCTTTCTTGCCCCACTCCCCATAGCGCCATGGGCCGAGCCCATCCAACACCCGCACGACCCGCGCGCCTCGCACCGGCCCATAGTCCTGCCCGCACGATGTCGTCCCTCTCCCTCTCTCATTGTCAGGCGGCCCCCGCAGCCAGTGCCACCAAAAGGTGGGCTCCACCTGTCAGGCTCTCCCCCAACCTCCAGCACCGCTTCTCTCAACCCCTATCGAATCCCCGCCGCGACCACCTGGCCGAGCCTCCTGTGCCCACCTCCCTGCGCAAGCAAGGCGCCCGCACTCCTCGCACCTGGACACACCCTCATCTTCTCAACTATCGATCTGTGTCGCGCCCTAGTTGGCATGGCGATCGAACCGAGCCAATGTCCACCGCATACTCGCCCTCCCTCTCTTGGCCTATAAAGGAGTCCTGTGTTCCGCCGCAACTCGTCGTGCCCACAGAGCCCTTTTCCTCAGCTCTATCCACCGCTCCGCCTCTAGTGACGCCTCACCGGAGTTCCAAGGAGCCGGCGCTCCACCCTACGCGCTGCTCCCCGTCCCCGACGCCAAGGAACCCTTCATCGAGCTTGCGGTGAGCTCCACATCCTTATCCACCTCTCCCTTAGGCCTCTAGTGACACGTAGGTAGAGAACCATGCACGCCGGTGAGGTCTAGTATGGGGCAGCCGCGGCCCCTCCCGACTCCGACCGTCGTTCCCTCTCCGTCCCTATCCCAGCCATCTCATCCAAGACGTGCGACCCAGATTAGATCACACCCGAAGGGGTATAGACATGGCGCCTAGATGCATAGACCATGTCCACTATCGCCACATGGTCGCGTCCACAGGCATCATGGCGCATTGCGCCAATCGCATGGTGACACGTGGCGCCTACGTCAGTGCCACAGCGCCTGCTGCACGGCACTCGCCGCTTTTGCAAAAGAGGCACTCAGCTTCCAGGGAATAAACTCACGCTCCAATGTCACTATGCACTACGTCTTGTAAAAAATTGCACCCTAGCCCTTGAGCTTTCGGGAAAATGAGGCACGGTCCTGACGCCTTTCCTTTTTCTATTTATTTATTTATTTAAAATACAAATTCAACTTTGATTTAATACAAAATTGCCATCCAACTTCAAATGCTTATAACTTTTACGTTTTAAGTCCGGTTTGACCTGTTCAAGTCATGTTAGATTCATAACGATGAGCTCTACGCAGTAGATCTATTTATATTTTGTTTCACTACTCTTTGTTGTACTATTTCTTATTATGTTTATTTGTCCCATGTGACGATGTGTGATCTAGAGCATGCGGAGTACGAGGACTCCCCAAACCCAGACTGTGCCTCTGCAGATCGTACCTAGCCCGCAGGCAAGTGTCCTTGAATATCTTGCGCCTCCTTTATTTTACTTTTTGTATTAGAGTAGTTAGATCCAATATATGCATGTTATGTCTAAATTGAATCCCATGTTAGGGTTTACCAGCTTTTGATCTACCCAATATTTTCCTTGTCATCTGGTTTGGGAATATTGGGTAGAGTCATTGCTTAGCCCTGCAGTCATGGTTGGGATGAGATGGTTGTTAAATATTAATCTTGATTAATGATCTATGAAACAATGTGAGATGGTAATTTTTGTAGTAACATGGCGATTAGGTAAATCCGGTAGGATGGATAGTTTTGGTTGCCATGGACTTGGCAGATGATGTTGGTGTTTGGGCCCGTGCTTGTTATCCTGCCTGGATCCCTAGGACCCAGCTCTCGAAGCCTGTAACCCGACTTAACCACGCAACCTTGAGGTCTAGATGGGCTAGACCTGACTAATTAATTTGTTTCCTCCAAGTTATGCTACACGGGGACGATTTAATGGCTCAAGAGGGTCCCTCAGGGTCGCTGACTCATGTACATGGGAGAAACCTTAGAGGTATGTGCAACACAGGCTTGGAGGGGCTTTGTAAAGAACTTATAGTGCGACCCCGCTATGCACCTTGGCAGTGTTTAGTGTGATGCGGAAAAGCATGACTCATGGGTAATGATGTGCAATCTCTACAGAGTGTAAAACTGATATATCAGTCGTGCTCACGGGCACGAGCAGCTTGGACTTCTTTGAGATTAGTTGGTTGGTTTTGGTTTGCCTGATGGACTTCAGGTGTGGTTTGCCTGATGGACTTCACGTGCGGGTTTGCTTGGTGGACTCCAAGTGTGGTTGCTTGGTGGATTCCAAGTGTTGGTTGCTCGGTGGATCTCTGAGTGTGGTTCTGCTTGGTGGACTTCAAGTGTCATTTCCATTTCTATAGAGATGTGGTTAAACCTAGTAAATAGGTGCATAGGAAAATAGGATTAATAGGGCATGTCGCTTTAGGTGCTCATGTCAATTAGAGTCAGCCTACCTTTGATGTTAGCCTCATGTCATGTTATTTCCTACACTTGCAGAGTACATTTTGATGTACTCACCCTTCCATTTTGTCCCCCTACTACCCCACCCAGACGCTGGAGGCTACGACGAGGAGCAGGAGTACCTAGAGGACGGTGGCTTCGACCCAGACGAGTTGTACTAGGCTGGTGCTACATCTGGTCGACCTTCCTGTGGAGTTGGCATCTAGTTTCCATGAGTCTGTAAGGAAAATGTACCTCAGCCCATTTGACTTTGGATTTTGGTGTTTGATGATCAACATGACCAAATTGGACTAATTTGTTTGCAACTGTTTTTTGTAGTCAAATAGGGCGCAAAGGGTGACTTGGTGCGAACACAAGGTTGATATGTGCCCTTGTGGTTCCTTTCCTAAGTGATGAGTGATCGGTCAACGGGCAACATGTGTCTCTTAGCTGTGTTGATGTGCATGTGTGGAGCTCGGAGACAGTGGTTAATGGCAAGGTGAAGGTCAAGTAGAGACGTGCCGTGCCGATGGACCGGGAGCGGTGAAGGGCGGACGTGAGGCTTGGACCGACGAACCAGAAGGCTGGAGGACCAGCTGTGGTAGCTAGCACGTGGCATCGACGAGCAGGAGCAGATGGGGATGTGCGGCTTGCGTTGCGATGAAGCTATCGGCGAGGAAGGTGCGGTGGTCGATAGGACGGCACATGGCGGCATCCTGAGGCTTGCGTCTAGGCGAAGCTAAGGATGAGGAAGGCGCGTGGCCGTCAGATCAAGACTCAGCAGAGTTGGACCAGGATAGCCCTAGGGTTGGCCTGTTCGCTCTTGTATCTAGGGGTAGAAGGGGAATAAGTGTATTAGGCTATAATTAAGAGAGGCAGCCCCTCCTCTCTCCTTTATCCTTGCAGCTTTCATTCTCTTAGCCTCCGCTTAGGTTTTCTTCCTTACCGCTACCTGTGATCCGCAGAGAGACAATAATCATACCTCTGTGTGTTTGGAATTTTGAGGAAATGAGACCGTAATCTCATTGTTGTCTCATGGGTTTGAGACCCGGTTGAAATCCTGATCGATTCGCGTTCTTGTGTTGTGTGCTTTGCGTTTTTGGTTTTGCCCTCAAAGAGATTTGCCTCGTTCTTCCTCTCCGGGAGTTGGTTTTCGATTTCGTTTGAACCACTTTGTACACGAACGTGATTGTGATCTTTTCACCAAAGGAATTGCTCTCTAATCACACGAGCCAACAAATCGGTCAATTTCTTTGTTGGATCAGCTTTTCTCTTCTTCTCCCCGAACTTCTTCGATTCACCGATTTGAAGATAGGTTCGACCCATGATCTCCTAGGAGTAGCTCACTATCCTTCTTGTGACTCCCCTCCCCAAGCTTGAGCCTTAGTGGTTTTGATTTCAGGGAGATCAAGTCAGATCGGTGGACGAATGGTTCTATGTCCGGGTGACCGGACGCAGGCTTCAGACTGATCGAACGTTGACTCCGTGCGTCCGATCGTTGAAGGCCGAGCGAAATACGCTGCGCGCGATTGACCGGACTCACTGAGACTTCTTGACCGGACGCGTAGTGGTTACTGTTCATCGTTGTTCGTGCTGACCAGACGCTCATAGTGTTGTGATCGGACGCTCTGCCCTTGTGAGTCCGGTCCAATACAGAGAAGATCCAGAATGGATTTCTGCAGACCGGACGCGTCCGGTCGCTCCTGATCGGACGCTGGTCAGAGTCCAGTCAGTGTAGTTTTGCACCGTTTCATTTGCGGTTCATTCGTTTGACTTTGGATTTGGTTTCCGGTTTTTTGCGTTGGACTTCTTGGATTGTGTAGTGTCTCGCTGTGCTTCTCAGAAGCATCCACCCGACATCTAGGGTCGTGGACACTACCAAGTCCAAGTCTTGCTTTTGGGGAGTGACTTTCTGGGACAAGGGCCATATATTTCTCGAGATGAAATTTGAGGCTCCCATTCACCCCCTCCCCCTCTGGTCACTAATTCAGTCCTTCACTTGGACAAAGGTTATGTGGTGATCTGATGATCAAGACTTCAAGCAAGACACTTGAAGCTCAGTAGAAGACTCTCAAGAACAAGCAAAGTCCAAGGCACAAGATTGGAACCAACACGGTGCAAGAAATCATGAAGAAACGAAGAGGAAGGTACATCAGACACTACATCAGACGCTGACAGTACAGGCATAGAACGCACCGATGGTAAACCCTAGCTTGAGTCAGAGCCAGCAGAAACATCCAATGCTGAAGCCAAGCACATCAAACGTGACGGTAACACTGTGCATCGTGCACAGTAACACATCGGACGCATCGGTGTACATCAGACGCTACAGGACCCGTGCGTCTGATGCCTATGTAGAGAGGTTCTAGAGAGCCTCTGGCGACGTCGGACGCGTCCGATGGTGCCACATCGGACGCTGACAGGATCCGATGTGACTGAGAACCAAGCTGGCAACTGGTCGTTATGGAGCATCACACGCGCGTCCGATTACCCTGACTCCAGTGTTCGATGCTACGCTCCAATGGCTCTATTTGCTTGGGGCTCTATATATACCCCCATGGCCGACCAAAACAATATGGTTGGAGCTCAAGGAAGTATACCAAGTGTTGGACACATATTTAGTTACTCTAGCCACCAAAGTGCTTAGTGAAATACTAGGTGATTAGTGTAGGTGCTTTTGTGAAGTGTTTAGGCTAGTTAGACCATTGCTTTGCGCTTGCTCTAGGTGTTATACCTAGTGTTTAGTGAGGTTTGCATACCTCTTACCTACTGGTGCTTACGCACATTGTTGTTGTACATCGGAGGGGCTTGTAGTCTTGCGAGACCACACCAACCGAGTTTGTGGTGTGGCCGCCACCGTGTACCGAAGGGGACAAGGCCCACGGCGTTTCGGCCAGAAGCTTGATAGTGAAGACGACAGAGAGCATCCAGGAGAGGCTTTGCCATGAGTGGCTTATCCGGAGACCCACTTGCATGTGGGGAAGGACCTGAAAGGACTGTGATGCCTAAGAGGGGCTGAATTAGACAACTAAAAACATTACTCTAAATTATGGCCTCTAATTACCACCTCATCAAAACCTATGCAAGAAAGTAAACTATCTAATTGTGCAACTATGCTTTTGCTAGGTGTGTTGCTATGTCTACTGCAAAAGAGTTATGCGACCTAGGTTCCAATCCTATCAACTAGCCTATCAGCTAAGCTAGAGAGGTAAAGCACATAATTAAGGTAGTAAGGTAAATATGGAAGCTAAAGAGCAAGGTAGAGATGCAAACTCCCTTCGACGACTCCAGTACTTTTACCGAGGTATCAAGAAGCACGCAAGCTTCCCCCAAGTCCTCGTTGGAGCCCCTTGCAAGGGCCAAGCTCCCGGTCGGGTAACTCCGTGGATAGCTTCGGTCCTTCACCACACGCAAGTGTGACTCCAGTTAAGCCACTCGTGGCAAAGCCTCTCTCGGATGCTCCCCGCTGTCTCCACTATCAAGCTTCCGGCCAAACCACCGCGGGCCTTGTTCCCTTCGGTACACGGTGGCGGCCACACCACAAACGTGGTTTGTGTGGTCTCACAAGACTACAAGCCCCATTGATCTACAACAATAGTGCGCGCAAGCACCGAGTAGCAAGAGGTATGCAAACCTCACTAAACACTAGGCCTAAACCTAGAGCAAGCGCATGAGCGGTGGTCTAACTAGCCTAAGCACTATGCAAAGCACCTACACTAATCACCATGTGAATCACTAAGCACTATGCATATTCAGGCACTAATATGGTGCAGCAACACCCTTGGTATGTTTTCTCACTCCTCCACATCTCTTTTGGCTGATTACAGGTGGTATTTATAGGCCCCCAAGCAAATAGAGCCATTGGGGGGGCTGAAAACAGCTTTCTGTAGAGCATTGGATGCTACAGTCAATGCATCAGACGCGTCCTATGCTCATATGTTTAGTAGCCGTTGGAAAACTAGTCGTTAGACCTCTTTTTTGTGGGCATCGGACGCTTCGGTGCAGGCATCGGACGTTGCATCGGACTCTACTATAACATTGTTCATTCTAGGCTGATATTAGAGAGCATCGGATGCTGGCATCGGACTGTCCTATGCTCCGGCATCGGACGCGTCCGATGCTCTTTTTCAGCGAGATAGGCTTTCGTATTTTGGGCATAACTCTTAGCTCCGAACTCCGATTTCGATGATCTTTGACTTTTTGGTAAGCTAATGAAAAGCTCTACAACTTTATGCTAGTGCCATGCCAGTTTGAGCAAATCCAAAATCATGAGACAGTTCCAATTCAATCAGCTCTTATCTCGGCTTGAGTGGCTTCAACTTTGTTTGTGTGTGGCCCTCTATTTCTTGTGTCTTGGACTTCGCTTGATCTTTGTATGCCTGCAATACATATTGTAGGGTCTTGCTTGAGGTGTTGAAGGACTGAAGGTGCTAAACCAAGGCGACCAAAGGGGGGTGAATGGGAGCCTTAAATTTCTTTTCAGAAACTTATGACCACTGTCCCAAGAGTCAATCCCAAGTGTCGGTTTAGAGCTTGATAGTGTCTACGACCCTAGATGTAGGGTGGATGCTTCCAAGAAGCACAGTGGGACTCTACACAACTCTAGAAACCCAACACAAAAACCCAAAACCAAATCCGAAGTCAGACGAACGAACTGCAGACGAAACAGTGCTGATTTCACTGCATCGGACGCTGGCCAGCGTCCGATGCCAACTTGGCGGACGCGTCTGATGTAAAATCAGCAATTCTAGAACCTTACTACATAGCCATCGAACGCTTGAAAGGTCCAAGTTGGCTAGAGGGGGCTGAATAGCCTAATTAAAAATTTACAAAACACTTAGGCATACACTATTAGTATAACAAATGGTGAAGCTTTTTGCGCTAGCCGAATAGTATGTTGCAAGCCACCTATCCAACAATTCTACCTAGTATTTCTATGTCACACAAACAACTAGAGCCAATATCTAATGCGGAATAAAGCTATCTAGCTCTAGTACAAGTATGATATACAAAATGTATATGAGACAAGTATGTGCAATAGAAAGACTAAGCAAGCTAATCACAACTAGCTACACAAGGTATATAACAAGAGATATACAACAAGTGATAGTATCTATACAAATGAAATAGCTCAAAGTAAGTACACAAAGTAAATGAACTAGATAAAGATGATTTCACCGAGCCTTCGGGATCACCTAGTAGAGAGCCAATCACCGTGAAATCCACTCGCGATGCCAATCACCAAGAATGCGAATATGAAGACCAATCACCAAGATATGAAAGCAATCACAATAATCACACAGGACACCAAGATTTATCCCGAGGTTCACGTGCTTGCCGGCACGCTACTCCCCATTGTGTCGACCAACATTAGGTGACCCGGTGGCTAATCGGCACAAAGCCAAGCTCACAAAGAGTGCCACAAGAATCTACCGCTAGTGAGGTAGCTCAATGACACGAGCAATCCACTAAGGATGCCTCTTGCCGCTCCGGCGAGGTGAGGCTCCAAAACCTCTCACAATCTCGAACGGTGGTGGCCAAGAACAATCACCAATCTTGCCAATCAACCACCTCAACTTCTCCAAGCCGTCTAGGCACCGGCAAATGCCAAGAGTAACAAGCAACTCAAAGCCGATGCGAAGAACTAGTGCCACTAGAATGAACTCTTTCAAATCTTAGCACTAATCACTCAATCTCACTTAGTTTGATCAAATCAACACTAGAGATGAGTTAGGAGGCTTGGCTATGCTAACAAGAATGCTTAGGAATCAAAATGTGCAAGAGAGAATCCAAGTGAGCTGGCCAAGCCCCTTAAATAGGCCACACAAGTCGGCCTTCCCGTTGGGCTGAAAACCCGAGCATCGGACACACCGGTGTCGGGGCCATCGGACGCTCCCCCAGCGTCCGATGCTCCGATGAGCACCATGTGTCCCCCTGCTATGAATTCAGTCCGTCAGATCCCAACGGTCATTTCCCTTCATGCCACGGTTAATGTGACATCGGACGCGCCAATGCCAGGCATCAGATGCTCCGATGCCACTGCTTGGTTTCGCTCTTTTCTGCGCCACATCGGACGCGCAGGCATCATCACATCAGACGCTCAACCCCTGCGTCTGATGACCATGCAGAGAGGTTCTAGAAAGGGTCAAAACACATCGGATGCGTCCGATGGATTGGCATCGGACGCAGGCAAGCGTCCGATGCTTCCTGGAAGACAAACTCGCGCCACGTCACCTGCATCGGACTCTGCAACAATGTTTCCTTAGCGTCCGATGCTCCTTCAACATTTGTCAGAAAACTAGGGTTTACCATCGGACGCTCGGCCCAGCGTCCGATGCCCCTCAGACCAGTGTCCGATGCTTCTGAACACACTACTTCTCGCAAGCTCGGCAGGAGGGAGAAGAACTATACACTAGTTTCTCCCACTTCTCCACAACTCTGGAACACCCCCTTATCCCAAAAGTGCCAACACCACCAAGTGTACATCATTATGTTAGAGAACTCCAAGGGGTTTTGCCTAGTATTTTCCAAGGGGTTTTGTTAGCACTACTGCACAAAGCTTAACCGCAGCGGGCCTTTTGGCTTTACCGCAGCGGGCAACACCGTCCACTGCGGTTCTAAGGCCACGGTTAATCGTGGCCATTACCGCAGCGGGCAACATAAAGAGCCCGTTGCGGTTAATAGAATTTACCGCAGCGGGCAACTTAAAGCGCCTGCTGCAGTAGTTACGTTTAACCGTAGCGGGCAACTTATTTTGCCCGTTTATTAATTTTGGATTAAATAAAATAAATAATGCAGCCAGCAGAAACAGCAGGATATGAATTCAAATCAATTGCAGTTTTCAAATAATTCTAGAATTCCAGATTTCTAACAGAGTTATATATATACACATATAAACCATCTGGACATAACATACAAAGTCACTTAGTTGTTTGTTTTCATCATATACACATTGACTTAGTTGATTTCAAATTCAAATTACAATTCATTGTTCAACTTGATGAGCGTAATCTGTCGGACGAAGCATTGTGTTCCATTTGCGGAGCTTCTCGTATTGGGGTAGCAACGCCAGCTCGGATTCATTGTCGAAGAACGTTTCTCCTTCGAGAATGCATTTCTCCATTACAAACTTGCATATGTCCGCCTTGACTTGTTTAAAACACATCTTGAGGCTCTGTTGCGCTCCCCAATACTTGACACCTTCCTTGAGCTTCTTTCCAGCTATTGGTGTACTCCTTTCTTTCCCTTAGAAACTCGCATGTGTACAAGCCACATGTCTTCGATCCTATTGGCTGTTTGGCGCACTGCACGATTGATACACAAGCTAGCATTAGAACCCATATATATGTATGAAACATGAATTGAACCTTTGAAATACGTACCAGGAAATCTCATTGGATTTTGAGGTGGTACCTATGCTTGTCTTTGAACTTTTGAGTTCTTCGGTCCTAGAATTCAGGCACCTTTTGGTATTCCTTATAAGCGCTGTACGAAATATAATAGTTTTAGCCACCATTTACAAACGTATGGTAACCGTAACTGATACTGATGAAAAAGTCAGATGACTTACTTTTTCAAACAATCTTCGAATGCCTTGTACCCTTGCTTGTTTGGTACGCTCAAGGAGTCAAACACACAGGCCCTGCCATCTTGAGGGTATATGATAAAAGTGACCCAGTGGCCACCCACGAGGCCTTGGCTGCACCATTGCAACAAAATAGTGAAGGACCGAAAATGCTAAAGCAAGGCGACCAGAGGGGGGTGAATGGGAGCTCAAGAATTTCTTTCGAAACTTTGGCCGATTGTCCCAAAATCAATCCCCAAAAGCTACGACCGAGAATGTGATGCCCACGACCCTTGGAAGAGGGTGGATGATCCCTAGGATCACAGCGAGGCACCACAAAGCGATTGCAAACCAAACGGCAAAAGCAACGGATCAAGTTCGACCCTCAAAAACCAAGTCCCGAACGTAGATAGATGGCTACGTCGAGAAATCTCCAAATACCGATGCTAACAAGTAGCAAAGATACCTAGAGAGGTTCCTTGGTCAACTACAAGGCCAAACGAGAAGTCCGATAACCAAGCGAAGAAGCCGGGAGAGCAAACGCACAAAACTGGAAGCTTCAGGCAATTCCCGGACTGTCCGGACCTAGGGTCCCGGACTGTCCGCGGTACTGCCGGACTGTCCGCGAGCGAGTGGCGGACTGTCCGCCGGCAAAACTCCCAAAAAGGCAAGGGTTCTGAAACCTCCCTGAGTGATCCCGGACTGTCCGCGGATCACTACGGCGTACTGTCCGCAGGTCAAACAGAGACAAGACAGCCGAAGAACACGGCCACTGAACTGGCTCGTCCCCGATGCACGGACTGTCCGCGCCTAGGGTGGCGGACTGTCCGCCAACACCCAGTGAGGGCGATTTCGGTTGCCCTTCACCCAAATCTCTTCAAAATTGATCCAAATCAAAATCCCACATTCCCAAACTTGGAGAGGATGATCACGGAGTAGTTAGGAGACTGTCCCCAAGAAATCATCCGCTCAAATCAACTCAATCGACGGGAAATCGAAGGGGAAGGTGTATGAACCGAAAAAGCGTCACGAAAACGAAATCAACCCGATCTACTTGTTCGTGAGGGGTTAGATAAATTCCTTTGGTCAAAATGACCTCCTCACTATAAAGAACAAGTTGATTCAAATGGATTTCGCAAAGACGCAATAGAGAGGGAGATCGAGTGACGAGAAAAACACGGAGAAACGAAGAACACGAAGAACACGAACCAAAACGTGAATCAACACATCGATCTGCAACCGTGTGGCTACCACATGCTACAACAGTGAGGTTACGGCCTCACTTCCTCAAAATCTCCAGTACACAGAGGTATGGTTCTCTGCGGATCTCAGCTAGCTACAGCAGGGGATTGGGAGAGCAGGAAACCCTAGAAGCAAAGAGCAAATGACTGAGATAGATGGGGAGGTGGGTGTCTCCCCCAACTTATCCTAATTCTAACTATTCCTAATTCCCACTCTACCCCTAACTACTTACAGAGCGAACCAGCTAAACCCTAAGGTTATTCTGGACCAGCTCGATGGTAGGTGGATCCGACGGCCACGCTCGCACAACTCGTAGCGTTGCCTCGAGGCAACCTCCCGATTGCCGCCACGTGCCGCCACCGCTCTGCGTCCTTTTCCTGGATGTCGCACCCCCAGTTTTGTGGCCCAAACCGGGAAACCAGCCTTCATAGCCAACTCCTGGTTTTGTGGCCTAACCCGGGAAACCAGCCCACGTAGCCTGAGTTTTGTGGCCCAAACTCAGCATACCCGCAGCACCCAGGTTTTGAGGCCCAAACCTGGAAACCGTCCTCAGCTCGAGTTTTGTGGCCAAACTCGGAAACCATCAGCGCCCAGGTTTTGAGGCCCAAACCTAGAAACCGTCCACCCGATGATTTTTCTCTGGCTCTACCATCAAACCGAAGCTATAGAGAGGATGCACCGCCCGTGCACCCCGTCCACCGACACGTGTCCCCAGGTCCTCGACCCGAGCAGCACCATGTCCCGCAAGTCTTTGCTCGTCGCTGTCCCAGGCTCTCAGCCACCACAGCTGATCCTCGGGCCACCAGTCCCTCAGTCCAAGCCTCACGTCCGCCCTTCGCCACTCTCGGCCCATCGGCACGGCACGTCTCTACTTGACCTTCACCTTGCCTCTGATCACTGTATCCGTGCTCGACACCTGCACAACACAAGCCAAAGAACATGCGCATTATCCTAGTTGACAATCACTCATCACTCAGAGACTCGGCATACACCCATGTATCCGCAGAAAATATGAATGTAGTGATCTGTGGAAGTTGCATTCATCGCTTACAGTGTGAATAGGGTGATTTGAACGATGTCTAGGTCTTCTTCCCGCATCAGGTTGTACATGTCGCTAAAGTCGACGGGTAGGTGCATTTCGTTACCAGCGGGCAAGTGGAAGTACTCCGTGGGAATCTTGACGTTAAAACTTGGCATCCCGGCTTTTGCAGCTTCCATGTACCATAGATGGAACCTCCTTGTATCCCACTTTTCCTCATCGATGAGCTGGGCCTTGGGAATCATGAACTTCCCGCACACATAGTGGCCAGGGCAGTCTTCGGCCTCATCAAATAGTTGACGGGTAGTTTCAGGTCTGGCAAACGATGGATAGGAATGTTAGTAGCATATATACTATGGACGTGGTATTATGCTCAATGTTACCATACCTTTCGAATGTGAGCGTGTACGGGAGCTTGTCGGTGGACGTTCTTGGATTCTTGGTGGGCGGGGGAGGACATTGGCTTGTGGTTGACGAGGGAGGTGTCTTCGTCCCTGTTGCCTCCCCCGTCGTGCCTCCCTGTTGTTCGTTCGTGCTTGGCTGGCTTGTCGTTGTTGTGTTGTCGCCCTTACCGGCCTCTGAGCTTCTTGCCTCATTAACCGGGTCGATCGGTGGACTATTTGGAGGCGGGGGAGACACGGTTCCCATGTCAGTGCCCTTTTCCTTATCATCGCCATCACCTTCTACCTTTTCCCTGTCCCCGCCTTCGCTACTGCCTTCTCCTTTGTCCTTTCCCTTGCCTTTGTCCCCGCCCTTTTCTTCGTCATCATCGCTGTTGTGATCTGGATCTTCC
The DNA here is from genome assembly GCA_009763385.1 of Coix lacryma-jobi var. lacryma-jobi. Classification (NCBI taxonomy): domain Eukaryota; kingdom Viridiplantae; phylum Streptophyta; class Magnoliopsida; order Poales; family Poaceae; genus Coix; species Coix lacryma-jobi. Next base: position 48,205,866 of record CM019831.1, read on the forward strand.
GGAGGACAAGATCCGGCGGTTGATGGTTGTGATGCTGATGTCGGCGTTGGAGTTGGCGTCCGAGCAATGATCTCGATGTCCTTGTTGATGGTCCTTAAACACCTATTTTACCATCAACATTTTACCCTAAAATTCACCAAAAAGGCATGAAATGTAGTCAAATAGGTTTCAAACTAACCGAATTCCACATGTCCATAGATTTTTATTTGAATGCAGGAATTTGGACCAAATTTGGAGAATGGACCCACCAGGAGACAAGCCCACTCACCAGGACCCATTTGGGCCCAAATGAGGTTGCGCCCGCCAACCAGAGGTGGCGCCCGCCACCCAAATGTGGCGCCCGCCACATGGAGAGGCCCAACTCTCCCCCTTTGCCACGTCACTGATCCGTGTGACCATCCCAAGGCCAAATCCTGGCCCTTGGTCACTAGGTCAGTGGCATCGGACGGCTCAGGATGGAATGGCATGGATCAAGGCCGAATGGCGGTTACTCAGACATGCAACCGACCTAACCACTGCCTCTCTGGAGCTCCTGGATGCCGTTGAAGCAGAGGCGGTGCATCCAACGGTGATGGGGGTGGCGGCCGCCACCTAGGGCTGGCGCCCGCCACTAGGGTTAGCCCTAGGTCGGCTGGCTGGCCCCTATAAGTACCCCTTCACTACACAAGGCTATAAATACCCCCCTGGTGGCACCACTTCATTTGTACCATCACATCCTAGAGTACCATCCTAGAGAAAGCAACACACAAGCAAGAGAAGCAAGTGAGAGTTAGGTTAGAAGCTCAGAGAGCTTAGGCAAGTAGGTTAGCTAGTAGAGAGAGTATAGCTCTAGTGCCCTCGCTACAGCGCGGCTCTTAGTTTAGCACAGCTCAGCCTAAGTCCTTGGTAAAAGGAGCGTAGAGCTTGTTAAGAGAGAAGCGGGTGCGAGCGACTAGCATCGGAGGTTGGTTGATTTCTCGGCGTCTCTGGTCTGGTTTGCTCTCTTGTATCTTAGGTACATTTATCTTTACCTTAGTATTACTTTAAGCATTACTTTCAGTATTACTTTCAGTATTACTTTATCAAGTACCTTGAGTGTGACCTAGCTATCCTACAGTTCAATTCACTTAGCCATAGTAGTTAATCTCTAGTGTGCTTAGTGATTGATCTTTGCCAATAGGTTGCTTAGTTAGTTTAGTGTTTATCTTATTAAGTCAAGTATTTGCTCTGACGTCCGCAAGGGTGTCTCTATTCAAAGCTAGGGTAGAGATAGTTAGAATATAATTAAGCGTGGTGCTTAGTTATAGACTTACCTTCAGATACGGCTGGACCCCCGAATAGCTGTGGTAGCAAGCAGGTGGTGACAGCCCTGTGCGCCTTGAATTCCACCACGTAGTTGGCCCAGTTTAATAGTAAGGCTTGTTGTGCTAGCGTTTAACCTAAGTAAATGGTAAAGGCTAGTACTCCTCGATACTTGATAAGATAGGAATAAAACTTTACTTAACTTAGTTGCTTTATTGACTTTTGCCTGCCTTGCTTCGTAACTATCTTGCTTCGTAGTTATCTTGCTTTGTAGTTATCTAGGAGTAGTTAGTTATCTCAGTTACCCTTAGTTATCCTATTCCCTTTATCTACCTATCCATCCACCTTACCTTAGCCATCCACTTCATCCTTACCTATCCACCCATATATTCTTTCTAGCCTTCCATCCCTTCTCTTCCCTTCTTCCCTTTTCTCTTTTCTCTTTTCTTCGACTCTCATCCCTTCCTTGACTCGACTCATACACCACCCTAGCCTTCTCTTGGGATCAAATAAATCGACACCTGGTACTCCCAGGCGAAGTGCTACTATGATAGTTCTGTGCGCTTGCAGAATCTCCTCCTGGTAGATTGCATTCTCGCTAGTTAGCTCCTACTAGTGTCGGGACTGACAACCCCGCTTTGCATTAGTAGATAGCTACTTTAGCTACCCTATCCTAGGTGTAGCTAAGAACTACCAACAGTCCTCGCGGTTCCATAGAACTTCCAATCCAAGTGCCTGCCCTAGGTGCCTGGCCGGTTGTAGGTTGGGATGGTCCAATTCAAAATGTTCCTGGTCGAGAACGTGCCATAACGGGCTCACGACCACATAGTCTTCAGGGATGTGTTCTTTGTTGAAGTCGTGGATATCGTGGGGTGGAAGTATGCATCCCTCGGCCACGCACATCTTCTTGGACCTTCCGAACGGGATGAGGAGTTGGACGTGTTGGTTTTCCTGGAAGTCCTCGTTCGAGACCCTTGGGCGATCCTCGTTCATCGGTAGTAAGGCTTTCTTTTCCTTTGCTTGAGGATTGGGCAGGCCATGGTGATCAAACATCTTCGACCTCATCGTGACCATCTCCAGGTCGTTGCTCATGAAGGCTTCCTTTATTGAGCTTTTGATCATTTCAGCCACGCCTTCATTGAAGCCCTTCTTATATAGCTCATCTTTATACCTCTGTCTGGACTTGTATGTGGTCGCGTCGGATTGCCACGACTCAACCGACTTCTAGCTCATCTTCAACCCGACAACACGAACGCGGCCGCGGTGCTCGGGGGTTCCCAGGACCTCGGTGAGCAAGTCGTGGCCCCGGCGGACCACGATGCTGTCCTTAAGCTTTGCTTTCTCCATCAAAGTGTTCTCAATGTCCTCGAGGTGGGGCTCGTTAAACTTGGTCGCCCCGGGCTTCAGCCTCTTTGGAATGCGGGCCCTCATGTAGTCCTTTGCCCTTGGGTCGATGCCCTCATACGGATCTGGAACCCCGGCAGCCTGTCTTGCTTGTTCTTCTTGCTGCCACTTGGTCCTATGACCTGCAAAGCCAGTCATGCCCAAGTGGTGAGGATTCTTGTTTCTCTTCGCGAGCTCACTGAACTTAGCGCTCTTTTTCTCTGCTTATTGCGTCTTCCTCATTGCGCAGAAAGCGTCTCCTTGGCTATACATGCCACTTGATTGCTGAACTTGCCAATGACTGTATCTAGAGCTATTGGGTTTCCCTCTGGCCCCACCTCATCAATGACATGCACCTCGTTTGCTTTGTCCAACTTGTACCTCCCGTGTTGTCCCCTCACCCTCTTCTGGCCCTTATATTTGGACGAAGATGTTGCCGTAGAGGGAGCGGGGGCTTCTTCCTCCCTGACCGCATCTTCGTCCCTAAACTCAAGCTGACGAGGCACAATCGGCAGCTGTTGACAAGAGTCTCTTGCCTTTAGTTTTTTGCACGCATCATTGTACATGTTAGAAAGCCCCTGGAGAAACCCTTGAAGTCGTAACTATCTGCTTCGTTCGCCCCCGGTTCGTACGTCGGATCGTTGTCCACCTCTGTACGCTGCTTCTTCGGTGGTGGAGTCAAGGACGCACCGCTCATCAAGCTAGTTGACGAGGAGCTAGGGGTAGGGTCCCTCCACTCATTTGTTTTGTCTTCCGCCATTTCGGTTCTACATATACACATGGGTATATAAATGTGATCAGTTCAAAGCTTTTGAATAAAAAATGACACGTATAAGTTTTTGGCTCAGATTTGCCCCTAGGTCAACACGTCACTGCTAAACTGGTTACTTGTAAAATACAAGCCATCCTAGTCTAGCAGCTGACTCAGCATAGAAAGTAGGGGCAATTGATCATCATCGCCGCTGCCTCAGCATAGATAGAAGGGGTCACATCATCGCATTTGCCACTACCTCAGCTTACAAGTTTAAAAAAAAGCATCAATGCAAATGCCATAGTAGGGAGTAGGGAGAGTAGTAACAGAGAGTAGTAGTAGGGAGAGAAGTATAAAGAGAGGAGTAGGCATAGTAGTAACAAAGAGGACTAGTAGGGAGAGTTGTATAGAGAGTAGTATATAGAGGACTAGTACAGAGACTAGGTTGAGAGTAGGGAGAGTTGTATAGAGAGTGGTATAGAGAGGACTAGTACAAAGAGTAGTATAGAGAGGACTAGTACACAGACTAGGTTGAGAGTAGGGAGAGTTGTATAGAGAGTGATATAGAGAGGACTAGTACAGAGACTAGGTAGAGAGGAGTAGGGGGAGTAGTAACAGAGAGGAGTACTAGGGAGAGGAGTATAAAGAGAGGAGGGAGAGGAGTAGTACAATAGTATAGAGAGGAGTAGTAATAGAGTGGAGTAGTACAGTAGTATAGAGTAGTAATAGAGAGGAGTAGGGGGAGTAGTATAGAGAGTGGTATAGAGAGGACTAGTATAGAGAGTGGTATAGAGAGGACTAGTACAGAGACTAGGTAGAGAGTAGGGGGAGTAGTAACAGAGAGGAGTACTAGGGAGAGGAGTATAAAGAGAGGAGGGAGAGGAGTTACAGTAGTATAGAGAGGAGTAGTAACAGAGAGGAGTAGTAACAGAGAGGAGTAGGGGGAGTAGTAACAGGGCATCATAGGCAGGAAATAGAAAAGCATAACAGGGCATCATAGGTAGTGGCAAATGCATAGTGTAAAAAAGCATCAAATTGCATCATAGGCAAGAAATAGAACACTAGAGTAGGGGAGAGAGGAGTAGGCAAAGATCAGGGAGTAGCAGAGAGTAGTAGTACAGAGACACATAAAATAGGTTCCATCTGAAATCACGAGGTGAATTGATAAGTTAATATTATATACTCTGCTAAGAAACAAAAAAACTGCTCATAATGATAGAGTTCTGATCACTACTAGACATAGGATTCAGAAACAGTTACTTAATTATCTTCTCTGAGTTTTCCTAAAACATATAGCTTGAACCAATCGAGTTTAGCTGACCAAATGCCAACTCCCTACTGCAGCCAAAAGATCAAGAGAGGCACTGTGTAGGAGCATCTACACTGTGTAGGAGCAAGAGTCACTTTGTGAAAGCCACTGGAGAAGCCCTAACAACCATTCTTCTGATTTAACAGAGAAAGACATGTAGTATGATTTCTCAACAATATAAAGCAGTATGGATGTGCACTTGGTGTTTTATGGTTTCTGGCAAACCAAACATGAAAGCGAATGGGTTATTGGGTTTTAAATTATGCCTGGGACAACAGTAGAGATGAACATGATATGGAGAAAATGAGGCAGAGAATTTTAACGTGACCTTGACCATGGGCTGCTAGTTTATATCCATCAATTCACAATGATATGGTTTTAGGAAAACTTGACCATTAGGGACACCTTGAATTAAAACAAAATTCTTATTGTCTCTAGAAAAGAAGTAATTAAGTTTTAACATATCCCTGGTATTAGGGGCCACTTTATGTAATACTCCTTTGCGCTTTTATACAAAATCTGGATGCATTATCTTCAGAGAAGTAAGTGATCACCCCCCCCCCTCGTCATCTTGAACATATGGTATGTTTTCTCAACATATGGTGTCTTCAGAGAACAACCATTCTTCTGATTTAACAAAGAAAGACATGTAGTATGATTTCTCAACAATATAAAGCAGTATCATCCAAACTCTGAACAAGAACTCTGAACTGAATGGGAGGTCGGAGCGAGCAAGGAAGAGAAGGCGTACCTCTCCTCAGGTCGGTGGCGGAGGTGTTCCCGGTTGGGGTCGAGGTCGAGACGGCGTGCCTTCGGCTCCGCAGTCGGCGGGGTGGCGTGCCTCCAGCGTGGTCGAGCTCACGTGCCTTCAGCGTGGTCGAGCTCGAGTGGCTCCGGCGTGGTCGTGGCGTGCTCAAGGCGTGGCTCCGGCGGCGAAGGAGGAAGGGCGCAGACGAAGGGTGGCGCAGGGGCACTAGGGTTTCGGTCGGGCGGCGCACTGCTTCCGCGGTGAGGGCGAGCAGGGGAGGAGGATAGAGGGACGAGGAGGATGGGGTGAGGAGGACAGGGGCGGTGGAAGAGGACGGCGGCGGCAATGGCGATGACGGTGGCGGTGGTGAAATGCGACAGCCCTTCGAGGTGAAATGTCGACGCGCGAAGGACTAAAGTGCCCTTCGGTGTTGCGGCTTATATAGGCAGGGAATAACCGCAACTGGCAACATAAGGAGCCCGCTACGGTTAATATTTACCGCAACGGGCTTCTTATGTTGCCCGCTGCTGTTAAAACGAATAACCACAGCGGGCACTTTAAGATGCATGCTGCAGATAAGACAAAGATTTATTAATAATATTAACTTATTAATAAGTCATTAACAAATTGAGATTTGTTATTAATAATATTAACTTATTAATAAGTTATTAACAAATTGAGATTTGTTATTAATAATACATCTTATTTTGGTACTGGCGCTTTCACGGACTGCTTGTCACCATCGGGACGAGCCCAGGGCTTGATACTGCTCTTGTTGCAACGGTCCTCGACGGCCTTGATTTTCTTTGCAAAATCGGTAAAAAGTTGGAGCTCTACATAGTTGTTGTATTGTTCTGGGCTTTGGACCCCATCAGCTCCAACAATTCGCTGCTTTCCTGACACGACCACATGACTCTTTGGGTCCTCCGGATAGATATAGTAGGCCACTTGCGCGACATTGGTTGCAAGTACCCATTGTTCATCTTTGTACCCGATACTTTTGAGGTTCACGGTGCTTAGCCCAAAACTGTCGACCATAACCGCTTTGGGGTTTACCCAGTGGCACCGGAAGACGGTTACGCATACGTCCTTGCCATAGTCAAGTTCCCATATTTCTTCGATCTGGCCATAGTATTGCGTCCTCGTGTTTGTGGCCTCCTCGATGCCCTCCTATCGAACACCGCAGTTCTGTGCCGCGCTCTTCTTTTCCTTCTCTTTCATGTGGAACCTGTACCCCTTCACATCGTACCCTTGCCACGTCATGATTTGGCTTGACAGGCCTTGCAAAAGCTTCTGCACGGTCTCCGTATCTTCATCATCAGGGCATCTTTCTAGGGGTACGTGTTGCTCTTTGAGCCAATCTATGAAACTGTTCCTGTGATCATTCTGGACCCATGCCTCTGTGCGTTGTCCATCATTAGCGGTGTGGATCTCTTCAATGTGCCTCTCGACATATTTCTCCATGCTCACCAACTGATGAAGGATGTTGTAATGAGCTTGTTCAATCTCCTTGTATGGTATATCCATGTGAACTTTTCGGCCTGTGCACCCCATGCCTGCGGTTCTGCCCTCATGCTGATGGACAGGCAACCCAATTGCCCTCCATCTTTTATGTACCTCTTACACCAGTTCACTGCCTCTTCGGTTGTGTACGCCTCGATCATAGAGCCCTCCGGGTGAGCACGGTTATGAACATATCTGTTGAGGGTGGACATGAACCGCTCGTATGTCCACATCTCGTGTACGTACACGGGGCCTAGTTGCTCGATCTGATCCACCATGTGCATCATCAGGTGTACTATTGGTAGTTCTTAGCTTCACTAAAGATAGAGCTAGGCAACTATCCCCGGTAACGGCCCAAAAATGCTTGTTGACACTAGCCAACGTCGTTACTAGGAGTAGACTATGGAATCTATTCCAGGCAACGGTGTCAGAAGTGCTTGAAGCAAGTCTGGTCACTATACCTAAAGGAATGAAGCTAAAACAGCTATCTACTAATGTCAAGTGGGGTTGTCAATCCCGACACTAGTAGGAGCTAGCTAGAGAGATTGCACTCTACCAAGAGAAGATTCTGCAAGCGCACAGAACTATCATAGTAGCACTTCGCCTGGGAGTACCAGGTGTCGATTTATTTGATCCCAATGGAAGGCTAGGGTGGTGTATGAGTCGAGTCAAGGAGGGGATGAGAGTCGAAGAAAAGAGAAATGGGAAAAGGAGAGAAGGGAAAAGAGGGGATGGAAGGCTAGAAAGAATATGTGGGTGGATAGGTAAGAATGAAATGGATGGTAAGGTAAAGTGGATAACTAGATAGATAGATAGAATGTGATAACTAAGGATAACTAACTAATTACTAACTACTAACTACTAACTATACTCCTAGATAACCACAAAGCAAGATAACTACGAAGCAGGACAGGCAAATGTCAATAAAGCAACCTAGTTAAGTAAAGTTTTATTCCTATCTTATCAAGTATCGAGGCGTACTAGCCTTTACCACTGACTTAGGTTGAACGCTAGCACAACGAGCCTTACTGTTAAACTGGGCCAACTACGTGGTGGAATTCAAGGCGCACAGGGCTGTCACCACCTGCTTGCTACCACAGCTATCTGGGGGTCCAGCCGTATCTGAAGGTAAGTCTATAACTAAGCACCACACTTAACTATATTCTAACTATCTCTACCCTAGCTTTGAATAGAGACACCCTTGCGGACGTCAGAGCAAATACTTGACTTAATAAGATAAACACTAAACTAACTAAGCAACCTATTGGCAAAGATCAAACACTAAGCTCACTAGAGATTAACTACTATGGCTAAGTGAATTGATCTGTAGGATAGCTAAGCACTCAAGCAATCAATCAAGTATACCACTCAATACTGATAAGTAGAATAAAGTAATACTTGAAATGATGAAATACAATATAGTAAAGTGCTTGAGTAACAAGAGCAAAACCTGAACTGGAGATGAAGGAAGACTCTTCCAGGCTCCAGGACCGATCACTCGCACGCCTCTACTCTTGAGCTAAGCCTTGAGCAGCGCTTTCGCGAGGGCAAAGATGCCTTGCTCTACTAGCTACCTACTTGCCTAAGCTTGGCTAAACCCTAAGCTATTAGCTCTCTGGCTCTAGCCTTGCTTCTCTTGCTTGTGTTGCTTCTTGGTGTGGTGTCTTGGTGTGTTTTCTGAAGTGAAGCCTCAGGGGGGTATTTATAGCCTTGTGGAGTGAGGGGGGTACTTATAGGGGGCAGCCAACCGACCTAGGGCTAACCCTAGTGGCGGGCGCCAGCCCTAGGTGGCGGCCGCCACCCTCATCACTGTTGGATGCACCGCCTTTGCTTCAACGGCATCCAGGGGCTCCAGAGAGGCGGTGGTTAGGTCGGTTGCATGTCTGAGTAACCGCCATTCGGTCTTGATCCACGCCACTCCCTCCTGAGCCGTCCGATGCCACTGACCTAGTGACCAAGGGCCAAGATTTGGCCTTGGCGAAGTCACATAGAACAGTGACGTGGCAGGGGGGAGGTTTGGTCTTCACCCTTGTGGCGGGCGCCACCTAGGGGTGGCGGGCGCCACCCCACTAGGGCCCAATTGGGTCCTGGTGAGTGGGCTCGTCTCTTGGTGGGTTCACTCTTCAAATTTGATCCAAATCCTGCATTCAAATAGAAATCTATGGACATGTGGAATTTGGTTAGTTTGAAACCTATTTGACTACATTTCATGCCTTTTTGGTGGAGTTTAGGGTAAAATGTTGATGGTAAAATAGGTGTTTAAGGACCATCAACAAGCTCCCCCAAGCTAACCTATTGCTCGTCCTCGAGCAACAATGCGGTTTAAGCATTGAGCAAGAAATAGATAGCAACTTAAGATGTATGCAAGTGCATATTGTATAGTGAGAAATAACTTAGCATATATCATTAATCATAGCAATGTGGGGCTTATAGCTTTTCACTTCAAACATGCAAGAGTGAAATAAAGTAGTAGATAGGAAACTTTTATCTTGCTCAGGTTTGACTAGGATTTTGTCTGAAGGTTTTTCAAGGTTTTTAAAAGATAACAACTTGCTTAAGTCCTCCAAGATTCACTCAGTCACTCAATGGTGTTTAAATCCTCACTTAGGCCAAAAATGTAGCCTCTCCTACTTCTAAAGAATGATATGTGGAGTTATAGGAATGCTAAGAACCATGAGCAAGTTGCCTAATGTTTATTGCTAAGCTAGACACTCAGATCATAAGGAGCAGCAAATCATAAAAATTGATCAATATGTGCATGTGTGGTTATGTGGAAGTGTATAGAGGGATATTTCATAATCCTTCCTAGTTAATTTCTGGGGTCTAGAGCTAATGATAATTCTCTCTCTCTCTCTTTTGGATACATAGTGAGTAGACAAAAGATGTGTCCTCACATTTTCTTAGGACATAGTCCTTTCTTGAGCAACTTTGCTCACTTTTTCTTAGGACATAGTCCTTTCTTGAGCTACTTTGCTCACTTTTTTTTATATCTCTCTCTTTTTTTTAGCTCTAGATTTTCCCAGATATCTATAGGAAAGGATTTTTGAAATGAGTAGGGAAAGGGAGAGAAATGCTTATTCCCAGTGTAGGAATAGCATAAGGCTAGCAATGGGATGTTTGACAAGGTATTGCATATCTCCAGTGTAGAGAATGAGCAATATATTTGGTGGTTGCAAACTTCCAAAGTGGAGAGTAGGCAATTTATGGTGGGTGTGTGAATCTTGATTCAAAAGATATGATAAGCTTCTCTACTAAGATCTATGAGGTCTAACAAAGCTCAACACAGACAAAGCTCTTTGTGGTTTGGACTAACAAATATTTGGCTGCTGGTGGGATGGGATAAAATCTAGGAGGAACTTTTAGCAAGGTTTTCATAATTTTTAAAAGAAATCCTCCAGATTAGGTCCTAAATTCACCTTAGCAAGTTTAAAGAATTACTCCATTTCTTACTAACTTTATTCACTAAGCATGATTCCACTTAAAGCATGTGCAACCCACAAAAGCTACAACTTAGATAAGACAAGTTATTCAAACCATAACAATAGCATTTGCATGACATATTTCAAATCTTATTCAGGTTTCAACTTTTTTAAGCAGATTTTATCAATTTTTATTCATGGAATGTTTATTTAGGCAAGCATGTGACATTCAAAAGATATAGAATTTAAGAACTGAATGTAAAGTGTAGGCTTGAGACATACCTTATTGGAGCGGGAGTCTCCCCCAAGCTGGCTTCTTGCTTGGTGAAGGATCTTCTTCTTCTCAGTCGGAGATCTTGTTCTCATTTTATTAAAAAGGGAAACTATCTAATGTTGTGAAAAGGGAAACTATCCTATTATGATATTTTATTATTCTAACTAAGTTAACATATACATATGCATAAAACTAATGATAACTGATTTTTTTTTAGTTACATGCATAACATATGTTATTTATTTGAAAAAAGGAAAATTGAAGGGAACAATTAAAAGTAAAACCATACCTTAGATCCATGGAATTTCATCCTTATCAGGTGGATCTTCTTCTTCCTTAGGCACTTCTTCTCTTAGTACTTCATCAGGTTCTTCTTCTTTTGGCACCTCTCCTTTGTTATGTGAATTACATAACTCAGGAGAAGGTGGTTCTTCCTTTATGTTCCACCTTGTTTTTGGGCGCCTCTTCTTGGTACGAACGGGTTTTGCTACCTGCATGTTAGCGGCATATGCGGGACCACGGGAAAAGGAGAATATTTCCTTCCTCCCTCCTAATGTCATTTGCATTTTACCACTCCCCACATATATGCAGGCATTCATAGTATTCAAGAAAGGTCTACCCAAAATTAAAGGCACATCTTTCCTATTTCCCATATCTAGTATTATGAAATCAGCAGGAATATAGGAGCCTCTAATATGAACAGGTAAATCATTAACTATTCCTTCTACATAGCAAGTGGATTGATCAGCTAGCACAACATAGGCAGATGTGGATGACATGGGTGGAAAGAACGAGTTTTCATAGAAATCTTTAGATAAAATGTTCACACTCGATCCTAAATCACACATGGCATTTTTAAAGACTTCACCAAAGATTGAGCATCTAATTATGGGACTACCAGGATCACCGTTTTTAACAGTCATGGTTTGATCTTCATAATAGTTAAAATGCTTTATTTCAACCATATTTGCAGTTTCCATGTCAGGTTTAGCAGGAATTTTGCCAGATTCAAAAGATGGTATGATAGCAGCAAGTTGAGCTAATTGGGTTTCTAACATCTTATTAAAGGTAAGTTGATTTTTCAGAGCAGATGAGAAATCTTTCAATTTAGCATTTATATTCTCAAGGGTTTTATCATTCGACATTAATCTCTTATTCAAGAAATCAGTAGTTCTACCTTGTGAGTAAACTAAATTTTTCAAGAATGAGAAATTATCAGAATTCTGAAAATTAGAGCGGGGGAATGAATTGTTACCTTGAGAATTTGCAGGCTGATTCCATCCTTGATTCTGTTGACAGAAACCGTTGTTGTTGTTGATGAAGTTCATCAAATCTTCATGTAGCTCGGGGCAGTGGCTCCCAAAATGTCCGGTTTCTCCACAGACTTCACAAGTCATGTAAGATTCCAGAGATTGGACACTCTCTTGTTGGTTCATCTTCTCACAGCTGTCCCGCTTCTTTGCCAGTAGGTCCATCTTGGCCACGATCATGTCGGTTCCTTAAGGGAATGTATACCTTGCTTACGGGGCTGCAGTCTCTCGTCATTCCATCCTTGGTTCGACACCATCTTCTCTATGAGAGCCTTAGCATCTGCAACATTCAGAGAAAAGAATGCACCGCCGATGGCGGCATCCAAATGGCTTCTAGAGAGTGGGGTTAGGCCATGGTAGAAGTTCTGGATCAATAGCCAGTCCTCCATACCATGGTGTGGACAAGCAGCAATGTACTCTGGCAACCTCTCCCAAGCCTCGGGAATAGATTCCTCGGCTTGTTGCGTAAAGCTGGAGATTTTGTTACGCAGAGCATTCGTCTTGCCCATAGGAAAGAATTTGGCGAGAAAAGCATTGGAACACTTGTCCCATGTGTCTACAGCGTTGCGATCAGTATAGAACCATTGCTTCGCTTTTCCTAGAAGAGAAAAGGGAAAGAGACGAAGACGGATGGCTTCTTGGGTTATCCCCTTAATGGTGAAGGTGCCGCAAATCTCCAAAAATTGTTGGAGGTGAGCATTGGCATCCTCATGAGCCTTGCCACAGAACGGGCTAGCTTAGACCATCGTGATCAGAGCCGGTTTTAACTCAAAATTGAGGATGGCATCGATCACGTCTGGTCCTATTGCTACATTAGCGGCAGAAGGAGCAAAAAACTCACGAATGGTCTTGTTGGCCATCGTGAAGATAGAACAAGATAAGAAAGAAAGAAGTTGAAGAAGATGAAGGAAAAAGATAAGAAGAACTAAAGAAAGAAAGAACAGGGTAAGATGGGATTCGCTAAGCGGGAGCTTGAGCGAAGATAAATTCGACACGGACTCAACCGATACACCGATTGCCTTCCCCGGCAACGACGCCAGAAATGCTTATTGGTAGTTCTTAGCTTCACTAAAGATAGAGCTAGGCAACTATCCCCGGTAACGGCCCAGAAATGCTTGTTGACCCCAGCCAACGTCGTTACTAGGAGTAGACTATGGAATCTATTCCAGGCAACGGTGTCACAAGTGCTTGAAGCAAGTCCGGTCAATATACCTAAAGGAATGAAGCTAAAGCAGCTATCTACTAATGTCAAGTGGGGTTGTCAATCCCGACACTAGTAGGAGCTAGCTAGAGAGATTGCAATCTACCAAGAGGAGATTCTGCAAGCGAACAGAACTATCGTAGTAGCACTTCGCCTAGGAGTACCAGGTGTCGATTTATTTGATCCCAAGGGAAGGCTAGGGTGGTGTATGAGTCGAGCCAAGGAGGGGATGAGAGTCGAAGAAAAGAGAAATGGGAAAAGAAGAGAAGGGAAAAGAGGGGATGGAAGGCTAGAAAGAATATGTGGGTGGATAGGTAAGAATGAAATGGATGGTAAGGTAAGGTGGATAACTAGATAGATAGATAGAATGTGATAACTAAGGATAACTAACTAATTACTAACTACTAACTACTCCTAGATAACCAGAGAGCAAGATAACTACGAAGCAGGACAGGCAAATGTCAATAAAGCAACCTAGTTAAGTAAAGTTTTATTCCTATCTTATCAAGTATCGAGGCGTACTAGCCTTTACCACTGACTTAGGTTGAACACTAGCACAACGAGCCTTACTGTTAAACTGGGCCAACTACGTGGTGGAATTCAAGGCGCACAGGGCTGTCACCACCTGCTTGCTACCACAGCTATCCGGGGGTCCAGCCGTATCTGAAGGTAAGTCTATAACTAAGCACCTCGCTTAACTATATTCTAACTATCTCTACCCTAGCTTTGAATAGAGACACCCTTGCGGACGTCAGAGCAAATACTTGACTTAATAAGATAAACACTAAACTAACTAATCAACCTATTGGCAAAGATCAAACACTAAGCTCACTAGAGATTAACTACTATGGCTAAGTGAATTGATCTGTAGGATAGCTAGGAACTCAAGCAATCAATCAAGTATACCACTCAATATTGATAAGTAGAATAAAGTAATACTTGAAATGATGAAATAGAATATAGTAAAGTACTTGAGTAACAAGAGCAAAACCTGAACTGGAGATGGAGGAAGACTCTTCCCAGCTCCAGGACCGATCACTCGCATGCTTCAACTCTTGAGCTAAGCCTTGAGCAGCGCTTCCGCGAGGGCAAAGATGCCTTGCTCTACTAGCTACCAACTTGCCTAAGCTTGGCTAAACCATAAGCTATTAGATCTCGGGCTCTAGCCTTGCTTCTCTTGCTTGTGTTGCTTCTTGGTGTGGTGTCTTGGTGTATTTTCTGAAGTGAAGCCTCAGGGGGGTATTTATAGCCTTGTGGAGTGAGAGGGGGCACTTGTAGGGGGCAGCCAAGCGACCTAGGGCTAACCCTAGTGGCGGGCGCCAGCCCTAGGTGGCCGCCGCCACCCCCATCACCGTTGGATGCACCGCCTTTGCTTCAACGGCATCCAGGGGCTCCAGAGAGGCGGTGGTTAGTCGGTTGCATGTCTGAGTAACCGCCATTCGGTCTTGATCCACGCCACTCCCTCCTGAGCCGTCCGATGCCACTGACCTAGTGACCAAGGGCCAAGATTTGGCCTTGGGGAAGTCACACGGATCAGTGACGTGGCAGGGGGGAGGTTTGGGCTTCACCCTTGTGGCGGGCGCCACCTAGGGGTGGCGGGCGCCACCCCACTAGGGCCCAATTGAGTCCTGGTGAGTGGGCTCGTCTCCTGGTGGGTTCACTCTTCAAATTTGGTCCAAATCCTGCATTCAAATAGAAATCTATGGACATGTGGAATTTGGTTAGTTTGAAACCTATTTGACTACATTTCATGCCTTTTTGGTGGAGTTTAGGGTAAAATGTTGATGGTAAAATAGGTGTTTAAGGACCATCAACATGTACCATAATATCAAAATATGATGGGGGAAAGCACATCTCAAGCTGGCAAAGGGTTTTCGCAATGAAGTCCTTCAGGGCAGGGAGGTCAGCCTTACCGATGACCTTCTGCGTGATGTGGTTAAAGATGTATGATATCCGAGTGACCAGCATCTTCATGTACTTTGGACCGATAACCCTTATCACAATTGGAAGGAACACCGTCAGCATGATGTGGCAGTCATGTGCGTTGTAGCCGGTCAATGTGAGGTCTTTCAAGGAGACGAGGCTCTTGATGTTGGAAGAGAAACCAGTCGGCACCATGATACACCTAAGAAGCTTGAGCATAGCAGTATTCTAGCCATGCCTTAGGTTGTAGGCCGCACCTGGAAGATCGACATTACCATTATGAGGTGACCCAGGGTGAAGGTCCTGCCTGATGCCCTGGTTGAGAAGATCCGTCCGTGACTTCAGACCATCCTTCGTCTTTCCTGGGATGTCCAGCAGGACACCGATCGTGCTATCAAAGACGTTCTTCTCGAGATGCATATAGTCGATGGCATGGGGTGTTTTTAGTGTCTTCCAATATGACAGGTACTCGAAGAAAATCGACCTCTTCTTGAAAGGAACAGAGGGGACATGCGACGCTTCCTCCGTCGTGTCTCGCTTTTGCTTCCTCGTTTGTTTTGTCCCCTCCTCTGGTGGCTTCTTCTTCCCAAACTCGATCTGATCAATATCCTTCACCATCTCATACACCTTTGGCCCCCAACTAGTCTGCACCGGTGGTTCACCCTGTGGCTCGCCCTGATCATCGAACAATTGATTCATGACACTTCTTTTATATCTGTGCCTTTTCGGAAGGAACCGTCTGTGCCTCATGTAGACCATCTTGTTCGATCCATTGAGGTAAGTGTAGCATGTCTCGTCGATGCACATTACGCAGCCGGTCTTCCCTTTGATCTGCCCCGATAGTGAGAAGAGGTCGGGGTAGTCGGTGATGGTGACAAAGATGATGGCTTTTAGGGTGAACTTCTCCTTGAGGGACGCATCCACCATATCGACCCCAACATCAAATAGCTCCTTCATTTCCTCCATTACCGGCTCAAGGAAAACATCGATATCGTTGTCGGATTGCTTCGGTCCCGAGATAAGCATGGTCAACAGAAGATACCTGCGCCTCTGACATAGATGGGGAGGTAGGTTGTAGATGGTAAGTACGACCGGCCCGGTGCTGTGGGAGCTGCTCAGCTCACCGAACGGATTCATCCCATCGGTGCTCAGCGCGAACCGAATGTTCCTGGGATCTTTGCCAAATTGCGAGTAGGCCTTATCGAAATCTTTCCACTACTGGCCATCGAAGGGGTGCCGCAACATGCCATCGTCCTTCAAGCGGTCAGCTGATGCATGCCAGGACATGAGCTTCGCGTCCTCTGGGTTCCCAAATAGCGCACGCAGGCGGTCGATCACTGCCATGTACCACACCGACAGTGTCGGACTTCTCCTCAACGTGTAACCCTCTTCTTCCTCGTACTGCTGATGAGCCGAGATGTGATTGGCTGCAACACTGCTCTTCTTGACACCCTTCTTCTTCTTCCTCTGACCACCTCGCAAGGCCTCATCGTCGTCTGCATCCACGCGACAGCCAACATTTCTCTTGTAGCGACTAGCGCCACAGTGCGGACAGCTCGTCAAATTCTCATACTTTGTGCCCCGATAGAGGATGCAGTGGTTAGGGCAGGCATCGAACTTTCTAAGCTTCATCGCCACTAGCCGGATAAGCTTCTTCGCCTGATACATATTTGCTGGAATCTTGTTACTCGTCGGGAATGTTTTAGCAAGGTAACCTAACAGCTCATCAAAGCTACTGTCTGACCACCCATGCCGAGCCTTCATCATCAACATGTGGAGGTTGAAACGGAGCACCGTGCAATCCTTCGGACATTCCCCGCCGTCCTTATATAAAGGATCAAGTGACGCCTGCTTCATCTCTCTGAAATTTTCCAGCCAATTCGAGGAGCCATACACGACGTCGTCTTCGTCGATGTGGTTGAGTAAATCCTGAAACAGCTGCACATCCGCAGGGTCCTGCACCGTAGCGTCCTCAACATCTCCACCACCATCATCTGTCATATCCTGGAGTACATCCTCCACAGCGATGTGGTCACGAGCACTACTGTCACTGAAGGCAGGCGCTACTGTTGCTGGTGAGATGTGCGCTCCAGGATCTTGGTTCACCGTCGTGGTCGACGCTGAGCTTACTCCAGATGCCGCCCCGACACTCCGATCGAATCTCTCGCCGTGATGAGTCCACACCGTGTAATCCTCCATGAAACCAAAACGAATCAAATGAGATTGCACTGTGCCTTCGTCTTTGAAGGCAGTCAGATTCTTGCAGCGATGACATGGACATATGATTGTCATCTGGTTCGATCTCTCACGGTCAGCTTTCACAGCGGCAATAAACTTTCTCACTTCAACGAGATACCGTACATCAAGTACTCTATTGATCTTATACATCCATTCCGACCGGTCCATCGTAGTACCTGTGATCCTCAATTAATTACACACATCATGAATCACCAAAAAAAGATGAATTAGAAAAAAATAATATGTTATTATATTTATGTTAAATTTAGGGACATAAATAACGACGACAAATAAAATTAATGCATCCATGATGAACTTAGAGAAACAAATACCGATTTTCTCTCTCCTACATGAAACTAGATCTAAAAGGGGGCTAAAAAGAGAGAAAAAGAGAGGGGAAAGAGGTTGGAGATCATCTAGGTACCTCTTGTGGAGTACTTCTCCAAATCAAACAAATAAACCTCAAAAACAAGTTATTTGGGACAAAAATTTGGCAAAACTTCTTCCCCCGTTTTTGGTCTAGAGGAAGAAGATGATCGGGTTCTTTTCTGCTGGTGGCGGCGTCTTAAATAGCCACGAATAACTGAAGCGGTCAACGTAATGGGCCCACTGCGGTTAATCATCTTTAACCGCAGTGGGCTTCTTTACCTGCCCGCTGCGGTTAATCATTACCAAAGCGGGCATATAAGGAAGCCCGCTGCGGTTAAAGATGATTAACCGCAGCGGGCTACTTACGTTGCCCGCTGCGGTTAATTATTAACCACAGTGGGCGCTTCGGCGGCCGGCCGCTGTAGGCCGGTCACCAAATAACCGTGGCGGGCAAAAAGAGTGCCCGCCATGGAGGTCTTTTAGGCAACGCTGCGCAAGTTCTTTTTTGTAGTAGTGTAGTCACTCACTAGGTCTATATCATCAATATGTTAGAGAACTCCTAGTGGCACTTGAACATCGCATAAGCCGTGAATTATCTCCTCTTAATAGTATGGCTATCTATCCTAAATGTGATCACACTCGCTAAGTGTCTTGATCACCAAAACAAAGATCCCTATAGGTTATACCTTTGCCTTCGGGCCTCTTTGCCTCATCTCTTCTCTTCTTCATTTCACCAATGGTAGAGCACTTGATCTCTTTAGTGCTTGTGGCCATCACCATCCTCCATGGTTGCCAACTTGCTAGCTCCACCACTTGGCTTGGTCTCAATCCTTTCTTATAAGCTACACACATGCTTAGCAATAGGATTAGACCAAATAGGTTTCATCAATTAACGAAAACCAAACAAGGGCTTTCAATCTCCCCCTTTTTGGTAATTGATGACTGTAACACCTCTGGTGTTAAGCTAGCATGACATCATTTCTCATCATGCATAATCATCTCATGATCATGAAGCATTCATATGTTATTCTTTTTCTCACATAAAATGTCATTTCATGTGCTTGCTTGCTTATAAGTTTGCTTTGATGAAGTGTTGCTTGTCTTGCTTTGGAGTAGTTAAGTCTTTCTAACCATCTAACCTTGTTGAGGAGTCAAAATGAAGGCATGTTTATGCTGGTCATTTTGCCTAATCAAGTAGTTAAACCCTAGTCAACCCTATAGAGCCTCTAGAGTTCTTTTGTTTGACTAACAAAGACCTCCTTGATAGAAGCTTTGCATGGCTGTGGGCCCTTAAGCAAAAGTGTGTAGAATTTAGTATAGAACAAAAGTTGTTTAAGGACCAACTCATGAAAATGAGTTTAGCATGGTGTTTTAGGGTCCACAAGGCAGAATTGGAAGGGTTTTAGACTTGGAAATTTTCCTAAGTCCTAAAGCTGGTTTTCAGTTCGGCCAGGCTATGTTTAGCACCTTCTCAAGCCTAATCCAAGCCGAACCAGTGGTCAATCTTATAACAAAAGTTGCAGTCGGTGTATAGCTCTAACCAATGGTGCAGTTGGTTTAGCGTTTGATGGAATGGTTAGTGAGTTAATCACGTTTGAAAATGGGCCGTCAGTCGGCCATTAGCCAACTGAATCACCCGATTCAGTTTTGAATCGCCGGCGTCGTGGCCGACCGTGCGCACGGGAAGAACGCCGCGTGGCGTTCGATTCCCGGCCAAAGCCAGCCAGCGCGCGCGGCGTGGCGAGCCTTAACCGCCCACGCACGCTCTCCTCCGCCAGAGCGCGCTCTCCCTCTCTCTCTGCCTCGCTCCAAGCTCTCGCCGGCGACCGCGCGGGCGAAAAGGGGGAAGTCCGCCGTCCGCCGTCGTTTCGCCGTGCGTTCGCCAAGCAAACCGCACCGCTAGCCTCGCCTTGGTCTCCCGCATCGTTTGCGCTAGTCAGTGCTCTTCGGCAAGCCCTAGGTGAGCCTCGGGACGAGCTTCCGCCATGGCCGCCATGACCGCCGAGTTCGGTCCACCGTGGTCGGCTCCCTTCCCGTGGGTTCCAAGATGTTTTAGCTAGCGTTCGCGAGTCAGTGAGCGTCCAGGAAGAAGGTAGTGAAGTCGGTTTAGCCGATTAGGGTTGGGTTGCCTCGGTCCGCCATCGCCGTCGTCCGCCTTTGTTGCCGAAGAAGGGCATGGCGTGGTCCCGAGCTTTCGGAAATCCGTAGCGTCCGAGCCTTGCGCTAGATCCGTGGGAGTTCGGAGAGTAGGAATCGCGTTTTGGTTAGCCTCGGCATGGCCGGAGTTGCCCGGCGTGGTAAGCCCGCGCCGCCGTGGCCGCCATTGCCAGCGTCGTGCTCGATCCGTCGTGTCGCTAGGGTCGAGAGGGGTACCGTTCGTCGCGGAAGGATGAGAGGAGTCCGTCGGTGGAGTTAGTTTCGCCGGAGGAGCCGCCGTCGGCGAGCTCCGGCGAGGTCAACTCCTCCTCTGTTTCTCTGTGTGTGACAGGTGGGGTCGTGTTGACCACGGGCCCCGGTTGTCAGCCGCTTGGGTGCAGTTGTGTCGGGTGCATGTAGCAGTTAGGGTTTAGTGTTTTTGAATATATGTTTTTCAGAAATGCTGATAATGCTTGTTTAAATCATAACTTGTGTTCTGTTAATCCAATAAATGTGAAACCAATTTTGTTAAGTTTGTTTTGATGAGATCTATACATGAAAAATATAATATGCTCTGTTATGATAATTTTTATGTGCAATAGTAATTAATTTATGTTTAGGCTGATATCTTGTTTAATGTATAATAAATCATGTTTTGCTTAGAAAAATATGAGATTTGTTTTGATGAACTGTGTAAGTGATGTAGAGTCACAGAAAAATGATAACTACTGTTTGGTTGTGAAATAATTTGAAGTTAACCTTTAAATTAATTAAATGCTGTTTTCTTGTATAATTTGTAGTAATTAAAATATATGGAATTTGAGTCTCATAATTTTTATAGACTGCTCTTATGCTAAAAAGTTCTAAACAAAAATATGAAATTTGTTGTTTGACACTTTTGAAGATAGGGTGTAGTTCAAAGTATCTTTTCACCCTGATAATTGTCTTTCTCATACAGAATTATGTAGATATGCAATTGTCCTGAAATTTGTACAGTATGCTTTACTTTCTGTTAGGAACCTACAGTAATTTTTGTAGATTTTTCTGAAGCTGTTATCTATAAGGTGCAGTTATAAGCTTGTTTTAGTGGAATAATTAGTTTATTTAAATTAAGCTTTTGTGTCTTTTTATGGAAGGAACCAGCAGGGGTAAAATAGTCTTTTCAGTGTATGTATGTTGACTGTGCTTTGAATGAGTGGTGTAGCTTCTCTCTAAATAGAGTGTTGTACTCTACCGGAGAGGAAATATGCACCTATTCGGTCAAATTCAATTGCAATGCATTTTCTATGCCCATGTATCATCCATTCATTCTCGCATATGCATCATAACAGGTTCGGTAGAAGAGACAGTGATAGCAGAGGAAAACGAGGAGCAGCCTCAGGAGCAGGAACCAGGAGCTGTCGGGGAAGAGTTTGAAGAAGAACTTCCGGAGTGCCCGAATCACCAACCGAGCACCTTCGAGAAAGGCAAGCCCCGGAGCATTTCTAACTACCTACAGTTTATGATTAACTTAATCTATTTATGTTTGTTGCATTAAGTATAGGAGTTGTTTGATACCGTTGATGCATCACTATTCATACCTTGTTATCTTGAAATATTATCCTTGACACCTATAGAATCAGGTCCGAGTTATGCTTAGAATTGCTTAGACCGGTAGAAGTCGGGCAACCTTCATGTTACCCGCGAGCAATAGGTGGTTACTTGACCGATTAACCGGATATTTCCATTAAGTGGGATACCTGAGTGTTGTGGAAAATGGAGATCGGCAGATTCCTGTAGTGTATGCTACAGTATTTCTAGCCGTGTTTTATGGGAATCAGTATCTTGTAAGATAGACTTCTTGTCATGTTGAACGCATGTCCCACATTTAGCTGGAAGGATAACTCATTCCGACCGCGAAGCCGCTCATTGTTCCAGGTCGGCTCTCAGGTCCTACGCATCAGCCGAAGCCACGGTGGAGAGTTAGTGGGACGCGGGGGCGCGAATAGTAAGACCCGGGTGATGGTGGTTAAGTCCAACTCCTTGGCAGTCGGGCTTGCCTCCGGGTGTGATGGTGGCGGTTGAAACCGCGACTCCTGGAACAATGTTGTGGTCATCTGTAGCTCACCGACGGGTGGGTGTGGTTTGTGTGGGAAATAAATCACCAGCTGGTTAGGAATCGATTATAATCGCCATTGCTCCTGGATAGTGAGCACTTGACTCGAACGCTGATCGACCTTGATACTGAAAAATGTGGAACACGAGACAGCTATCATGATACTTTTGGAAATGGTCACTCGGTCTGTTTGTTACATTTTTGGTGATTGTTGGATCACTACCATGTTTGTTATAGTGCAGTTTGCTAATCTAGTATATAGGATAAATACCATTTAAATTGACAGCTAAAGGGCAGGAGAACTACTTAATTAACAAATGGCTTTTATGCAAAAATGTGGTCTATTACCAGCCTCCACTATATACTAGCCTTGCATACTCCTTAAGGTCAACTTATTTCTGGTTTAAGTCGGGTAAGTCTAGCTGAGTACCTTCTCGTACTCAGGGTTCTACCCTTTGTTGTTGCAGATGGCCAGGTCTTCCATGGTTATTGCATCAATTGTCTCTTTCCAGCCTCGGGTGATTTCTAGGTCCCGGGCAATGACCTCTTCTGTGCGTATCTTTTGCTATGTTAAGGATGACTACTAAATGGCACTGTAATCACTAAGTGTGTGTGTGTGTGAATTTCGGAACAACGTTTCAAGTTAAGCTTCCGCTACTATTTTCAAACCTGGTTTGTAATAACTAAGTTGCTACTCCGAACTATTTATGTAATCTCTGTCGTGTGACGGTCGATGCTGAATATTACGATCCTATGTTGTTGATGTTGGAAAGTTTGAAATCCTTCGTGATTTCACGGACTACCGGGTTTATAGGGGCTCAAGTGCCACAAATTTACTGCCTCGGCGGAGAATTTCGTACTTGTGCTCTTATAAATTGGTCGGTTCTGTTACAGCTGGCATCGGAGCATAATTCAGCGGGTACTGTTCATAGGACTAAATTTTTGATAATAAAAAGAATTTGGAGTATAAAAATAAAAAAATTATTTTTCCAAAGTTCACAAGAGTTGGTGTGGAAAGATAATTTTCAAAAAAAGTTAGGTGTGCCAGTGGTCATATCCTTTATGCCCATAGGATCTCAGGTGGCTTATTTAAGTACTAACTTGGAAGGGTCTTGCATCATGCTTGATTTTTGTTTATTCTGTCGTCCATACGGCAAGGGTGAAATTGTATGAGTGCTATTCTTCGGAATGGTAATGTATGGATCAGTTGCCTCTACGCTAAGGTAAGGAAAGTTGTGAGAGCATGGTCGAACAACCGTCGACCTAGGGGAGTGTTAGTTGGTATTGGAACCTACACACGTTGATACACGGGTGCAGGGGAAGGTACGCAGTAACGGGGGTAATACTGTTAAATGGGTGCATATACTGCTTACGTGTATACGGGGTGTACACCTAGGTGAGTATCTAGATTTAAATTTCAGCAATGCATGATTATCATACTGTGGGGCAGGGCTGAAATGGATCTTCTGCAGGTACACTAACTACGCACCGTTAGAACGAAATAGTTAACGTATGAGAGTATCGTGGTTTGCCACCGCATAGTTCTTATGTAGTAGAAAGGACGTACGGAACGTTTTCATACACATACATATCATGGCATAATGCTTTCTTTCCTTTTTGCATTACTTCCACCCTTTATGGATTCATTGCTCGAGTTGGAAGACCTATGCTTATGTTATCATGATAATCCTGCTACAGATGGGACGAACTAAGGAAACCGCACGTAAGTCAACGGGCGGCAGGGTTCCCAGACACCAGTTGGCACCTAGGTCGGAGAGGTGCAAGGCAAAGTTTCTGGATGTGTTTGGGACACCTACGTTGCTCTGGAGAGTTCTGCGTTCGGTGGGATACCCGGATGGTCGAGAGCCTCGCTACTTCTGGTCAAAGGAGCCTCTGGGAGACACCACCCTGGTGTATGTTACTGCAGTGGTGAAGCCCAGGGAAGAGGGATCTGAATGGTCTGGTTGGATGTATGAGAGCAAAGGAAGGGATCCTTGGGAAGGTGCGCAGTCGGCAGCGTTCCTCATTCTTCAGGACATCATGGAGCGGTTCCCGGAAGACCTCAGTCGAGCTCTAGCAGGAGTGTTTCCAAGGGCTGACCCATTCAAGGATGTTTGGGTGCAGACCAGGCAGGAAGCTGTTGAGGGTAGTCCTAGTGAGCTTCAGGCATGTGATGGCCCAGCAGCAAGTGCCATGTATGCGGTAATGAAGCGGTACGCGGTCATGCAACACAGCTTGTGCAGTATGACTGAGTCCTATCACCATGTCAGGGATGAGAAAAGGCAAGCTCAGCGCGAGTTCGATGAAGAAGTGGAAAAGATGCAGGAAGAGCTGAAGCAGATGACCATAGAGAAGGATCAGGTGGTTCGCAGGAATGTAGTCGCAGCTCAAGAGATCATCAGGCTGCAAGAGCAGCTAGGGCGTGAGAAGCATGCTAATCGGAGTGCGGAGAATCAGATGATAAAGCTTCTTCAGCAGCGAAATCAAGCATGGGAAGAAGAGGTGGATATGAGAGTTCGTATCGTGGCCTTGGAGCAGCAGTTGGTGACATCTGAAGCCTACAACAACAACCTCCATGAAGAAGTGCATCGTCTTCACAACCAGCTTCATCCATACCATCCTCCATGCTGATGTACGGCCCTGAAGCCACTTACGACGACATATAGCTATGAAAGCTATCTGCCAACAGGCTTAAAAGGTTATTCGGCAATATGAACAGAGTTACGTGAATGACAGGTTGCCGAACACGTTTGCATGAGAATCGTACTTGCATGACGTATTAAATATAAGTTAAAACTTAACCAATCTCGATTGTACAACCGAGTTGGGGTCCATGGGGATTGAACATACAAACTAAGCATGACTAAGCTAATCTAAAGCCTGCGCCTGCCGCACGACACCTGGCTCTATCATAGGTCAAACATACTTAACATGCATGAACCCTCACCATGTGGCCATCCAGATACGATCCAATCGGCTATTACGAACAATAGATCTACTACATAAAAGACTTTACAATAATAAACGTGAAAGAACGGAGCAGATCTATAAAAGATAAAGCCGAACCGAACGGTATCTAGATTGGGCAAAAGTGTTATGATGAAATAAACATAACAAAACATATAACACAAGGTAACTTAATGAATCTATCAGATTTGCCAAATCTAACAGAGCCGATAACTATTTTTACTCATGACTCAATCCGCCGCACGATACAAGGCATAAGCAAAAACTTCCCGTCATAAGCTTAAATCCGCCGCACGATACTAAGCTTAACGTACGAGACTACTTGCACCATATCTAAATCCGCCGCACGATACTAGACATGATAGCAAGGTTGCCGGAACTTACGGAGGTCGACGGATCGATGGCCCCTCTCGAAGAACACGACGACACGACTTGGACTCGAAAACGGCACGGGGCCGGGTTGGTTGTATTGATTGTGAATGTTTTTACAATAGTCTCAGGGTTTATATTTATACCCTGGTGTTCTACGAGTCCTAGGAGGACACGATTACAACGACAAAACAGGAAACATATCTAAAACATGATGCCTTTTATTCTAAGCCTCCCTTAATAATCGGCACGTGCGAACAATGACGAGATCTTCTGTTGCCGAATCTTCTGATATGCCGTATTTGTCGCAAACCGACTTAGCCTGAGGTAGCCGACCGCAGCGCCATATTGCCGAACCCGCTCGCTATTGACTAGTCGCCTTCACAGCCTTGCCGAATACATTGATTTAGCCGACTGCGTTCGCTGTCTGCCGAATCCCTTAGGTGGTGACTTCTCCCGAACCTGCACCGCACTGGCCCGCTTGTCATAATGCGAAAATTATGTGTTAACACATGCCCCCTCAATTTCTGAATAAAGGCATTTGTTCTGAAATTGACCACAAGTCCATCGCGCGCCCTAGATCGGCACTGCTTCAAACTCTGCATTCTCCCCAAATCGCCAACAGTTTCAATTTCCACTTGAGCTCCGTAATGGCAACCCGTGATGAGATTCCAGAGGTAATCCTCACTTCTCCCCTCAATACATTCGGTCAATTCCTATCGGCATTCGGTTCTTTTAACTTTTCCTGCACATATCTTCTTTTAGGCCTTTAGGGACGAAATTCTGATTCCTTGTGATGCGGATCCCGATTCCTACTTCTTGGGTCCAATGGGAAACCCCAATCCAACCAACATCATCAGGATGGAGACCAACAGAATTCCCTTCAAGCATGGAGTCATTTCATCGAACAGGTGGTGGTATACCTTCAAGAACTGGCCTTTGCCTGCGGTCACTGGTTGGAGGAACTGGTATAGAAGAATCCAGGCGAAATTTGGTCCCTATTGGGAAACTCAAGACATTCATCATGCTCTGGAACTGTCTCTGGCCGAAATGCCCAAAAATGAGCCATTACTCATAGCAGCTTCTCATTTTTGGTCAGATGCCCTCAATGCTTTTGTGTTCGGCCACGGTATAATGACAATCACATTAGCTGATGTCTTCATGATGAGTGGCTTGAATATTACTTCGACCATGAATGCTGATGAACTATTAGAGAAAATTACCCAGAGGTCCATTGATGTCAGCGTTGGATGGATGAAGTATGTCGAAATCCACAACAAAGCGCCAAGCCCAGTGACAGAGACAGAGCACAGGGCTTTTCTGAACATGTGGCTGTGCAGATTCATCTTCTGTGGAAGATCCAACGAGCCAACCCTCAACTACATTGCACTGGCTGACAAACTGTCCAAAGGAAAACAAATCCCTCTAGGCAAACTTTTCCTGGGATCCATATACCACATGATGCATCAAATTTCCACTCAAATGTATCATGCCACTCATGCTGACACAGACAGACTACCACCAATTGATTGTGTCAATGGCCCTTGGTGGTTTGTTCAGATGTGGCTTCAGCTATATATGCATCAAATAGTTGCCGTGCCATTGGACAACCTCAGCTTTCCTTCCAGCAACTTTGCTGAGGATGAAGAAGCCACAGAAAAGGCCTGCCAAACTTATGGGGAAGCAGCCACTGCTATAACCATTAATAAAAGTATTGGCAATCTCTTCAAGTTATTCTTCAAGGGCTTTAGTCAGGTACCCTGGTTACCTTACAGGGAGAATGACAACCTTACTTTCCCTATCAAATTCAGCTTTGATGATGGCTGCATAGATGAAATGGCCACAGGAGTCTTCAACTCATTTATCAAACCTTGCATTCTACCAGCCGAATTCAACAGGGGAAGACAAGTGAAGCACACCTATGAGTTCTATCACCCCAACATAGCAGCCAGGCAATTGGGTTGTGGACAGCTCCCTCCAAAACTCATCTTTTCTACTGTCATCAGGCCCAGGGAGCAAATTCAGCCCAAAGAGCAGATTACAATAGGGATGCAGGCCCATCGGGTATTCAGGCTGGAGCAAGATCTGCCAGACTACAAACCAGTACCACTCCACTTGATTCAGTCTGCTCATCCCCTTTTTGAGTCCTGGTGGCAAGAATGGCATGATCATATCTTTAACAGTCCAGTCCACCCCATGTGCCTAGAAGTCCAAGCAGATTTCAACTCTGACAGCGAGGTACAATAACAAGTCATCTGCTATTTTAGTATTCGATCCTTGGGATTTCTAACTCTTTTAAAATTTCTACAGGACTTCACACCCAATCCTGACATCAGGCCTATCCAATATCATCAAGCTGGTCCAATCACTGTCCTAGGACACAATGCTCCTTCATTGTCTCGGTTCATGAAATCCCAAGCAGCTTCATTAACCATCCCCTCAGCTAAAGGAGGAAAAAGAAAGGCCACTGAGGAATCCCCCAGTTCTAGGCAAACCAGGACCAAGCAGAACACACCTCTCCCAAAGGTAAGATGTTTTAGCTCTTCCATCATTATTAACTTATTCCTGATTGGCTTGTATGTCACTACAGGCTTCCTCCTCTGAACAAGAAAACGTTCAAACAACAGTGCCCCCAGTCTTTATTACCTTGGAAGATGAGCATGCAGACACCAGGGAAATAGACATGATCACCCAGAATCCGGATGATGCCAACATTGGTATGTTCCTCAATCACCTCTTCAACCAGCAGATTTTGCCTCCCTCGACTGATCGATAATTTCACAGATGACACAATCGATGAGACTTTCATTGGTTCAACTCCAGACCCTGCTGGCCAATCCGGTCCTCAACCAGATCAAGACCTTGTCAATCAGCCGACTCATCAGGTAAGAATTAATTCCTCATTTCATCCCTCCTTCATACTTTACCTTGGTCGGCTAACCTGTCCAAATCAACATAGACTTTCATCAGCTCAGCCTCCGAGTATGCATTTGACATCAACGAGTTCCTGAGCAAAAGAACAGCGGCCGAAAGACCATCGGCACTCGTCCAAGATGTCCTGAGCAACATAACAAATTTTCTGAATCAAGACATCTTGTCCTTAGTCAGAGACGCCGATGAGGTTAAAAATTTTCTCGAGCCCATTGCTGAGGACATTCTAGAAAATCTGAGGCTCCATCTGGAGGCCGTATCTACACTGGATGACTGCTTTGCCAAGGTAAAACGAGCAATCAGAAGCACTGATCTTCGGACTGCCAAGTCCAAGTGCACCCAGGAAGTCAATGATCTGTACACTCAGTTCAAAGAGGCCAAGAACTCCCAAGAGACTCTGGAGGCTCAGTTGAAAGAACTGCAAGAAAAGAGGTCTGAATTGGAAGTCCAACTAGCCCAGGTCAACTCTGATATTCAGTCATGCACCTCTCGGCTATCGGGCTTACCGAATATCATTGAAACAACATCCTCCAAGTTGTCATCAGTGCTCGATGAGGATATCAAACTTAGCACGAGGCTTTCACAGACACAAGGCACCGAAGAGGAGGACCAAAAGGCACTGGAGCATGCTAATCAAGTCAAAGCCGATACTCTTGCGGCTATAAATCAACTCTTGAAAAACTGAGATGGCTGTGTAATGAACTTTTAATTTCAGTAATCCCGTATCAGAATGACTCAAACATCTTCTTGTAATATATCTGTATTTTGCATCCAATCGGTTACCATCATGACTAACCGTGCAAACCTGTTCGGCAATTTGGCCGGTGTTTAAATAGCCACCAACCCGTTCGATTAAAACACTCAAGGACAAAGACCATTGATATAAGGCAATCACTTCATGCGAGACCATCAAGCAAAGAAAGATATATCTATTGAAAGTGGGGGCACGATGATCAAATTGCTGAATTCTGTCAACAAGCCACTAGATGAGAGAAGGTTGCAAGCTACAAAAATGAATTGATATTCTAGACTTCTCCAACATGAGTTGAATGCACCCCAAACTTATGGAATGCCTCTCCCTTCCAAGAAAGACAAAGGTGGAAATTGTTTGGCATGTGACAACTAGTTCTGATTAGGTTCTGTGTTCTAGTTCTCATAATAGCCATCACATTGCTTATCTAGATCATTTATGATAAATAAATGAATTAAAGTCTATTATGGTACCACTATGCTTATATGTTTGACTTGTTCTAGTGGTCGCATATAAACTTGTTTGTGAGCTGTACATCTAGTGTTGATCTAGGTAAGGGATGAGCAATAGTTGTTTAACCAACGGAGTAAGTATAACCATATGCAAGATGTGTGACGAGCCTACTCTGAGAGCAAAAACCATTGTTAAAAATCTTATGCCATGAGCGCGATTAAGCCATAACTCTTAACTGAGTATGAGCCCCTCATGTAAATTCATGTAAATGTTGTCTCCTTTCATAAAACGTGCCCCACCTTTATGCTATAGTTGTTGACAAATGGGCGAGAAAATGAAGTCGGCAACAAAGATTTTGCTAATGACAAGGGGGAGATGGGAGGATAACAAAGGAGTGTAAGTTCAAGTGTTTGGAGCATGGAAAAACAACTAAAATTTGAGCTTACACATAGGGGGGAGCAAGCTCATAAACATGTATGTTGCATTTGAAATGTGCAATTCATATGCTTTGAGTGCATTTTTTTGCTGTGTAAAAAAAAAAGGGGGGCCCCTTTTAATTTGATAATCCATGCTTATATGGTGAAATGCTAGTGATAGAACATGATGATGAATGATTTCACTAGCGTATAAGGAGAGCGGTAGGTAACTAGACATATGTGTTTGCAAAGTGGTTCAGAGCCCTTTATAAGTTGGATCTCACGGGGTTCTTGAGTTTTGAGGTATGTATTAGTGAATAAATGTTGATAAGGATGGTATAAAAGTGCCTCCGATTGGTAATTGTAACACATAATTTTCGCATTAATGACAAGCGGGCCAGTGCGGGCAGGTTCGGGAGAAGTCACCACCTAAGGGATTCGCAACAGCGAACGCAGGTCGGCTAAATCAATGTATTCGGCAAGGCTTGAAGGCGACTATCAATAGCGAGCGGGTTCGGCAATATGGCGTGCTGGTCGCGGCTACCTCAGGCTAAGTCGGTTTCGCAAAATACGGCATATCAGAAGATTCGGCAACAGAAGATCTCGTCATTGTTCGCCACGTGCCGATTATTAAGGGAGGCTTAGATAAAAGCATCATGTTTTAGATATGTTTTCCTGTTTTGTCGTTGTATCGTGTCCTCCTAGGACTCGTAAACACCAGGTATAAATATAAACCCGAGACTATTGGTAAAAAACTTAACATCAATACAAGCCAACCCGGACCCGTGCCGTTTTCGATCCAAGTCGTGTCTCGTGGTCTTCGAGAGGGGCCATCGATCCTCGACCTCCTAAGTTCCGGAACCTGCTATCATGTCTAGTATCGTGCGCGGATTTAGATATGGTGCAAGTGTTCTCGTACGTTAAGCTTAGTATCGTGCGGCGGATTTAAGCTTATGACGGGAAGTTTTTTGCTTATGCGCCTTGTATCGTGCGGCGGATTGAGTCATGAGAAAATATTATCGGCTCTGTTAGATTTGGCAAATCTGATAGATTCATTAAGTTACCTTGTGTATATGTTTGTGTATGTTTATTTCATCATAACACACTTTTGCCCAATCTAGATACCGTTCGGTTCGGCTTTATCTTTTATAGATCTTGCTCCGTTCTTTTCAACGTTTATTAGTGAAAGTCTTTATTTAGTGAATCTATTGTTCGTAATAGCCGATTGGTCGTATCTGGATGGCCACATGGTGAGGGTTCATGCATGTTAAGTATTTTTGACCTATGATAGAGCCGGTGTCGTGCGGCAGCGCAGGCTTTAGATTAGCTTAGTCATGCTAGTGTATGTTCAATCCCCATGGACCCCAACTCGGTTGTACATCGAGATGTTTAAGTTTAACTTATATTAATATACGTCATGCAAGTACGATTCTCATGCAAACGTGTTCGGCAACCTGTCATTCACGTAATCTGTTTTCATATTGCCGATAACCTTTTAGCCTGTTGGCAGGGATAGCTTTCATGCGTATATGTCGAGTCGTAGTGGCTTCAGGGCCGTACATCTTGGGAACTGTCTGGTCATACCCGGCACGTTCAAGGGGGGGGGGGGCTTTGTATTTAACAGTTTATCTCCATTGTTAGTTGCAGGGCAAACTGATGGCACGCACCGGACTTCTGCAACACAGGGCCACGTTTGAAGCCAGCTTTTCTGGCTTGCTGTGGGATTGGCACAGTGCGTCACTTTTGGTGCCAACACACTTTTTGGCACGCCCCAGTGGGAGGACGCTCTTTTTCCTGAGCCATGGTTGAAGTCACTTGAGCCGAGGCCAGCAACAGGCGGGCTCGTGCAGGTGACAGCTCGCTGAACTAACCAGCAACGAGTAGTACAAAGAGCAGGTGGACATGCATTGTGCCAGAATTCCAGGCCAAGTGCCTAGAAGCCTTTTCCAAGAACAAGAGTGGTGAAAGGTACGCCGTCTTCACGATCTGCCGAAACGATCCCGCTCAACCCGGATGAAATTCCGGGGGGAAGCGGAGCAGTGTTGAAGATGTCTCACATAATCAACGCAGTTGTCTCTGGTGCCATCAAGGATCGCATGCATGGGCGTTCTTTTCTCAACACTTTCCGCACCATCATGATCGCCCAATTCTGCCCAAGGCCGGATGAAACTTATGATGGCGGAGTTTTAAGCCCTATAGGTAGGACCACCATCGTTTTCAAATGCATGCCGAAAATCACCCTCAGGGGGGCAGGAGTCTGCTGGTGAGTGATACCCCCGCCTAAGGCTCCACAACCATGGGGGGCTGGCCATTCAAGATAAGCGCATCCAGAGTGGCCACATTCGTTAGATCATGGGTCAGCTCACGTTCGGACACTAAGGGTCAGCCACCAGAATCACCACGCAAGATCTCCCCGCAAACCTATATGGCTCATATCAAGGACGAACTATAGGGAAAAGGTACGCAGTAGAGTATGCTTTGAAAGCTCACACAATAGAGGTGGCAGCCCCACATCCAGATATGGGTAACCGACGCCGTAAAGAAGACCGCCAACTCTAATGTTCGAATGTCATGTTAGAGAGGATGGCAGATATAATGCAGCGCACTTTCGGCCTGAAGCCTTAAGGGCACTTATGCGTTACCAATCTCCTTCCCCGAATGGTTTCCACCGGTGGCTCTGCCTCCCAGAGTTCAAAGTGCCGCAGCCTGTCCAGTTCTCCAACTTTAGAACGCCACACTAGCACGGTGGAGCAACATCATCGATCAAATATCTGCTCAGTGGTGGTAGGCACAATTACCAGGATAAGCCTTCAGGGTTTAGACGGTACTCCCGTCATCACTCACATTGGCACGGCGTTCTCCAATTGGTTCACGTTCTCTGCCCACCAGGGCTCTATTCTCATGCTCTCTTGGGCAGACCTTGGAAACGAGTTCCATAGGCACTCTACACGGGCACCAGGAGAAAGAAGCTGAGGGACATCATTATGTCGCCAGAGGCCAAATTAGAAAAAACACCCGCAGGATACTGCACGGTTTAGGAAGATCAAGAGCCAGTGCTTACGGCATTTTTTTACCTGCCACGGACGGACCAGTTCCACCATTGGTCGTGGCAGGCATGCTCCCGAGCATCAGAGACAAGCTCTTCGCCAGGAGTTTGAGGACCTGGGTCATCTCTCGTCTCGGCTGAATGAATGACTATCCAAGCGGCAAGCTTCCGGAGGGAAGGGCGCTTCCAGAAGGACAATGTCGCGGCCCCAGATGTATCAGGCTTTTTTTGGACGAAGCCGATTGACTATACCGATGCCGAAGATTGAGGGGAGTGGCCGTAAGAGCTCAACTGGGACAAAGAGCCGACCCAGGCCAACAAGCAATGGCGGCGCCAGCAGAAGGGGGCATACGACTTCGACGTCACCAAGGCCGACAAGCTCTTGAGTTTCTGGTGGCCGAAGGGGAGAGTCAGGCTACCCGATCACCCGATGCTGCGTCCTGAGGGGTTAAAGACAATGAATACTGCGGCTTTCCTAACACAACATCATTCTATATAATGATTGCCGTGTGTTCAGGACAAGGATCCAGAAGGCCATCCAGGATGGACACATCAAATTCAATGTGCAAGATGAAGATCGATGCCAACCCCTTCGCACAGAACTCCGTGTCTTCTCAGTGACAGGTAGCCCCAGGGATCCCAGAGGCAAGGGCAAAGTCAAACGTCCTCACCTCCGACAAGGGCGGCCTGAGTCTGCGCAGCGGATCCCGATCGGCAAATCACTGGCATCGAGCTCGCGGCAGCACGCCCAGGCCACGAAAGCCGATACGAGCACGGAGAGTCATCTTCCAGGCGCAGGCCTACCACAGAGATCTCCTTAACAAGTGGCCCGGAAAATGGAAAGAGCAGAGGCTCTCCAGCGAGAGCAAGAACTCGCGGAGGAATTCCAGCGTTGAGACGGTCGCACGGGAAGCCGGTATCGTCTGGAGAGAGGGCTTCCAAGAGAACAGCCCATCGCTGGGAGCAAGAACACCTCCAAGAGCGGGAGGCAGCTCACTGGGGCTCCGGCCCGTTTCTTCCGCCACTGCTGGAACAGCGAAGGCTTGAAACTGCCTGCGCATCAACAACTGCCCGAGAGCGTCAGACCGGGGTATAGGCAGGATCGTGGTCAGCCGCCTCCCTCCACGAAAGGTTGGGAGCGCGAGTCCCAATGACGATCGGCGCCTAAAATGAGGAGGACCCGGATCGGCGAGCCAAAAAGATGCCGACCAGGAGTGGGTGCACCACCAGGAATGACAGCGAGGAGGCACAGCCCCACCCATATAGGTGGCAAAAGGGCAGTGGTACCAGCCAGGGCTCAGAAAGACCGAAAAAGGAGGGTGCACAGCGCCTCCGAATAGGGAGTGGGAAGGAGCACTGCCGATGGAAGAAGCAGAGTGCGCCCGAAGGTAAAAAACCAGACGACACTGGCAAAGGCGCTGGCGTGGCCATGACTTTCTTCCTTCCCCTGGAATTCATGGCTCCAACCAGGCCAGGGGGCACACAGGACGAGGCGCGTTCGGACTCCGACGAGGCCGAGCACAACGAACTCGCGCACCGCTCGTGTTGTCTCAGAAGGCAGCATTTGACAAGCCAAGCCAAGCATCGGCATTTGAAGCCGTTGTATGTCAAGGGTACGTCAACGGAAGCCGCTAACCAAGATGTTTGTCGATGGCGCGCAGCGCGCAGCGATCAACATCATGCCTTACCCCACCTTCAGAAACTGGGCATGAACGATGAAGACCTGCTCAAAACGAATATGATACTCCTTGACTTCGCCGGTAATCCCTCTGACACTCGGGGCGCCGTGCACGTGGAATTGATGATTGGATCCAAGACGCTCATCACGACCTTCTTTGTCATTGATGGCAAGGGGGCAATAGCCTGCTTTTGGGCAGGATTGGATCCATGCCAACTGCTGCATACCCTCAACCATGCATCAAATACTCATACAGTGGGTTGGAGATGACATCGAGGTTGTCCAAGCTGACGACTGGTGAGTGTTGCCACCATTGAGCCCACTACTGGAATTCGACGGAGTAGACTGCTTCTCCGATCGCGTGTGGGGAGAAGGTCCTATCAACGTCTATGGTAGAGATCAACAGCCGATCCAAGCAATCGGCTCCCAAAGCTTCTTTTAGATGGATAATCCACTGACAGCACGGAGGGCAAACTAGGACGTGGCTTCGCATCGGCCGACAAGCTAGAAGAAGTGGATGTTGGCGACACAAGTAAAAGAGGCCGATGTTCATAAGTTCTAGTTTAGACCCTGATTTCAGATTGAAACTAGTAGATCTTTTAAAGAGTTCAAAGACTGTTTTTGCGTGGGATACACACAGAGATGTCGGACTAGATCGGTCCATTGTTGAGCATAAACTGCCGATCAAGCCTGGATACCGCCCATACAAACAACCTCCGCAGGATCTACAAGGAGAGGTATTGGCCGACGTGAAAAAGAAGTGGAAGGTTACTAGAAGCTGAATTCATTCGGCCGTGTCGATAGCGGAATGGATCTCCAATATTGTCCCGGTTGTACAAGAAGAAGGAAGATGAAGTCTGCATCGACTTCCGGAACTCAACAAAGCCACTCCTATTGGAACGATTATCCAATGCCAGTGGCCGATTTGCTAATAGACGCTTCGGCCGGTTTTGAAATTATAAGCTTTATGGACGGCAATGCGGGATACAACCAGATCTTCATGGCTGCAGAGGACGTGGCAAAGACCGCCTTCAGGTGCCCTGGCCATATAGGTTTGTTTGAATGGTTGTCATGACTTTTGGTTTGAAAGTTGAAAAATGCCAGTGCTACTTACCAGCGAGCCATGAATTACATATTTCATGAGTTGATCGGCACAAATGGTAGAGTATACATTGATGACGTGGTAGTCAAGCCGAGAAGCAAATGAAAGACACTTAGCCGATTTAAGGAAGACCCTGGAAGTGCACAAGGGAAACATGGTTTGAAGATGACATCCAACCAAGTGTGCATTTGGGGTGTCGGCCGTGAGTTTCTGGGGTTCTTGGTCCACAAAAGAGGTATCGAGGTTGGCAAAAAGAGCATGGAAGCAATTGATAAGGGTAGTAACGCAGACCAATCTCAAAGAACTGCAATCAATGCTCGCAAGATCAACTTGTCAGAAGGTTCATATCCAGCTTGTCCGAGCGCGTGTTACCATTCATCTTCCACTGTTGAAGCTCAAGAAAGATCAGGAGTTCGTGTGGGGTGACGTGCAACAAAAGGCTTTCAATGAAATCAAGAGAATACATTGAAGGCGCCACCAAGTGTTGGTTTCTCCACAACTCGACAAGCCTTTCAAGGTTGTACGTGGCGGCCGACAACCTAACAATAGGGTCGGCCTTCATGCAGAATTCGAAGGAAAGAGAGAGTCGTATCCTATCTTAGCCGAAGCTACTGGACCCCGAAACAAGGTATTCGGCTACAGAAAAGTTGTGCTTGTGCGTTTTCTATTCCTGTACCAAGTTTCGGCACTATCTACTGGATGCCGAATGCGTGGTAGTATCAGAGTTTGATGTAATCAAGCCACATGTTATCAATGCCGATTTTAAGTGGGAGGATCGGTAAATGGGTTTTAGCTCTTTCCGAATTTGACTTGCGTTTTGAATCGGCAAAGGCTGTTAAAGGCCAAATTATGGCTGATTTCGTCACTCACCATCGTGATCCTAACGCTAACATAGTAACATGGCCCCCTGGGCATGTTTTTTTGATGGATCGTCGTGTAGCAAAGGTGGTGGAGTCGGGATCGTGTTGATTTCCCAAGGGGGCACCTTTCAAATACTCTATACCGATCGAGTACCGGTGACTAATAATCAAGCAGATTTGAGGCACTGCTTCGAGGATTGCGGTTGCTCGTGGACGTTAAGGCAGACGCCGTAGAGATCTTCGGTGACTCAGAGTTGGTGATCAGGCAGCTGACAGGTGAGTACGAGTGCAAAAATGACACGCTGCAGGAATATCTCGAAGGATGCCAAGAGCTCCTTAGACAGTTTCGATCAGCAACCTTGCAACATATTCCTAGGGGGCAAAACGAAGAAGCAAACCAGTTGGCTCAGGCAGCATCCGGGTATAGGGTGAATCAAAACATTTTTGCACTTGAGGAAGAGCAAACAACCCCAGAAGGTAATCAAGTAATCCCAAGTGATAGTCAGGCAATTGAAGACTGGAGAGACAACATTGCCGATTACCTCAGGGACCCATCCAGAAAAGTCTCCCGAAAACTCAGGTACAAGGCTCTTAAGTTTACGCTCTTGGACAATCAATTGTACTACAAATCCATAGATGGGGTTTTGCTTAAGTGTCTGAACCAAGGCGAGGCTAGGAAACTGATGTATGAGGTACACGAAGGCGTATGTGGTGCCACCAGTCGGCTCACCGTATGAGGTGGATAATCAGAGGACTGGATACTTTTGGCCGACTATGCTCGAAGATTGTTTTGAATACTATAGAGGGTTGTCAGGATTGCCAGCGGTTCGGCAATGTGCAAAGGGCCCCAGCATCGGCCATGAATCCGATCATTAAGCCTTGGCCTTTCAGAGGATGGGGCATTGATTTGATCGGCCAGATCTACCCCCCATTAGCAAGGGACATAAGTTTTGTTCTGTTGGCCACGGATTATTTCACTAAGTGGGTTGAAGCCATCCCATTGAAGAAGGTGACGTTCTGAGAACATGGTATCCTTCGTCAAGGAGCATATCGTTTACCGATTCGGCATTCCTCGGTCCATCACTACCGATTAGGGAACTCAGTTCACTTCCTCGGAGTTTTGTGACTTTGCCGAAGGGATGGGGATTAAGCTCTATAATCTTCCCCTTATTATGCATAGGCCAATGGGCAGGCAGAGGCTTCTAACAAAATCATGATTAAGATCATTTAAAAGAAGATCGAAGAGAAACCTAAAAAGTGGCACTTGGTGCTCAACGAAGCTTTGTGGGCTTACCGAATGGCTTGTCATGGGTCACACTCAGACGTCACCATACGAGTTGGTCTATGGGCATCACACAGTCCTACCATGGGAGTTGCAATCAGGGTCAAGACGAGTTAATTGCAGAAGATCTGGCCAAAGAAAATTATAAAGATTTGATGATGGATGAGCTAGAGGATTTGCATTTGATTCGTCTCAAGGCCTTGGAAAATATTGAAAGAAACAAGATACGCGTTGCCAAGTACTACAATTCGAAAGTGAAAGAAGGATTCGGAGAAGGAGACTTGGTTTGGAAATTGTCTTGCCGATCGGTACCAGAGATAGGGTATTTGACAAATGGTCCCCTAACTGGGAAGGGCCTTTTCGAGTTCTGAGACGTGCTCCGGGTAATGCGTACATTCTAAAAACCCTTCAAGGAGAAGAGTTTGCTAGGGCAATTAATGGACGTTATCTAAAGAGATTTCATCCTAGCGTGGAGGTCGGGGCGTAACGGAATCAAGGACTAGAGGGCACCGACGGCCGATACAAGGTTGTGTCGCCCTTAGCACAAAAAATGGCCGATAGGATCTATCGCCCTTAGAGCAAAAACAGCCGACACGGCATGTGTCGCCTTCAGCGCGAAAAACGCTAAAACAGGACCAAATGCACGGTGCTGTGCAATCAATGAAGAGATCGAACACTAGGCAAGCACGGAAAGGGAAAAACAGATTGTAAAATGAACATGGCAGAGCAGACATTGTTCATAGTTGGGGCGGTACGAAAGTGCAGATCAGTTACCAAGCACCTTGTTGATGACCGTCTGCGGATTGGTGACTGCGGTGAGGGCGTGAGCGTGATCCTCGTAGGAGTCCAGAAATCATCGATCTGTTCGACGTCTTCCGGACATGCCCCGCCGGGGAAGCCAACCGGCGTCACGGAGAAGTCCTCCTCCGTGGGGACCGTCAGCGCCGACACCCCAGCGCCACGCCGTGGTGCACACCCTGCAGGGCGACCTGCTCGATGCGGCGTGCACGTTGGCCAGGCGCGCATCGGCGGTGACGCCCTGGGTTCACCCGGTCTGCTGACGGCGTTCGCCGCCATCTTCAGGCGCTCAGTTCTTCAGACAGTGCTGTGAGCGACAAAACAGAATGGATCGGTTAAAAGATCAACAAAACGGCCGGAAGCCGATCCAGGATTGGGCGTTCATACCGTGATTGCGTCGCAGAACTGCCGGCGCTGGTCCTCCCATTCCAGCTGGTCAATCCCGTACTGCTTCGAGACAGCGGCCAGCTCTTCCCGGGACTGTCCCGCGAGCGCCATGAAGTTCAAGGCGTCATTGTGGTCGTAGAGGCCGTCGTCGGAGTCCCGGTCTGGGTTCGCCTCCCAAGGATGGGAGTGGTAGGAGAGGCTGTCGGAGGAGCTCGACGAGCCGGATGGGGAGACTCTGGCCTCCCCAGCTGGAGAAGGCCGGGCATGCCCGCCGGCGGAAGAGATAAAGGGAATCCTGTTGGCGAGCAGTAATAGAGTGTGAGCGAGGTTTTCAAGAAACTGCCACAAGGACGTAGCAGGAGGAGTCCTACCCGCGCTGCGAGCGGAGGCGCCGCGGCCTCCCCTTCTCCTCTCTCTTCATCTCAGTCACGGGCGTCTTGCGCGGTCATCATGGCTCGCACATTGCATCGGAGAGTTGGGTTTTCTGGGGCGGAGTAGCAAGACAGAAGCCGAGGCGGCGAGAGTACTAGGGAGCAGATGCAAGATGGGGAGAAGGCAGGCCTCCAGGGGCGATTTATAAATCGGAACAGCGATCGTGGCGAGTGTCCCGGGGTTAGCACGTCGAATATCAAACGGCGGATTGGGGTTTTCCCGTTCCCGAGATGGGCCTCTGCAGTATCGGGCTTGTGCGAACCGTCTGGTAGCACTCACATGTTCGGGGAGATTAGAACGTCCTGGCTTCGGCAAAATTGCCGATTTAGGTGTCGAACAAACACCGGCCAAATTGCCGAAAAGGTTTGCACGGTTAGTCATATGGTAACCGATTGGATGCAAAATACAGATATATTACAAGAAGATGTTTGAGTCATTCTGATACGGGATTACTGAAATTAAAAAGTGCATACAACTTTTCTGTAGCCGAATACCTTGTTTCGGGGTCCAGTAGCTTTCGGCTAAGATAGGCTACGACTCTCTCTTTTCCTTCGAATTCTTGCATGAAGGCCGACCCTATTGTTAGGTTGTCGGCCGCCACGTACAACTTGAAAGGCTTGTCGAGTTGTGGAGGAACCAACACTGGTGGCGCCTTCATGTATTCTTTGATTTCATTGAAAGCCTTTTGTTGCACGTCACCCCACACGAACTCCTGATCTTTCTTGAGCTTCAACAGTGGAGAGAATGGTAACACGCGCTCGGACAAGCTGGATATGAACCTTCTGACAAAGTTGATCTTGCCGAGCAGTGATTGCAGTTCTTTGAGATTGGTCGGCGGTACTACCTTATCAATTGCTTCCATGCTCTTTTTGCCAACCTCGATACCTCTTTTGTGGACCAAGAACCCCAGAAACTCACCGGCCGACACCCCAAATGCACACTTGGTTGGATTCATCTTCAAACCATGTTTCCTTGTGCACTCCAGGGTCTTCCTTAAATCGGCTAAGTGTCTTTCTTTGCTTCTCGGCTTGACTACCACGTCATCAATGTATATCTCTACCATTTTGCCGATCAACTCATGAAATATGTAATTCATGGCTCGCTGGTAAGTAGCACTGGCATTTTTCAAACCAAAAGTCATGACAACCCATTCAAACAAAC
Organism: Coix lacryma-jobi var. lacryma-jobi; assembly: GCA_009763385.1. Taxonomy (NCBI): domain Eukaryota; kingdom Viridiplantae; phylum Streptophyta; class Magnoliopsida; order Poales; family Poaceae; genus Coix; species Coix lacryma-jobi. Next base: position 48,246,439 of record CM019831.1, read on the forward strand.
CTATATGGCCAGGGCACCTGAAGGCGGTCTTTGCCACGTCCTCTGCAGCCATGAAGATCTGGTTGTATCCCGCATTGCCGTCCATAAAGCTTATAATTTCAAAACCGGCCGAAGCGTCTATTAGCAAATCGGCCACTGGCATTGGATAATCGTCCATAGGAGTGGCTTTGTTGAGGTTCCGGAAGTCGATGCAGACTCTCATCTTCCCGTTCTTCTTGTACACCGGGACAATATTGGAGATCCATTCCGCATATCGACACGGCCGAATGAATTCAGCTTCTAGTAACCTTTCCACTTCCTTTTTCACGTCGGCCAATACCTCCTCCTTGTAGATCCTGCGCGGAGGTTGTTTGTATGGGCGGTATCCAGGCTTGATCGGCAGTTTATGCTCAACAATGGACCGATCTAGTCCGGACATCTCTGTGTAGTCCCACGCAAAACAGTCTTTGAACTCTTTTAAAAGATCTACTAGTTGCAATCTGAAATCAGGGTCTAAACTAGAACTTATGAACATCGGCCTCTTTTTACTTGTGTCGCCAACATCCACTTCTTCTAGCTTGTCGGCCGATGCGAAGCCACGTCCTAGTTTGCCCTCGCTGCTGTCAGTTGGATTATCCATCTAAAAGAAGCTTTGGGAGCCGATTGCTTGGATCGGCTGTTGATCTCTACCATAGACGTTGATAGGACCTTCTCCCCACACGCGATCGGAGAAGCAGTCTACTCCGTCGAATTCCCAGTAAGTGGGCTCAATGGTGGCAACACTCACCGAGTCGTCAGCTTGGACAACCTCGATGTCATCTCCAACCCACTGTATGAGTATTTGATGCATGGTTGAGGGTATGCAGCAGTTGGCATGGATCCAATCCCTGCCCAAAAGCAGGCTATATGCCCCCTTGCCATCAATGACAAAGAAGGTCGTGATGAGCGTCTTGGATCCAATCATCAATTCCACGTGCACGGCGCCCCGAGTGTCAGAGGGATTACCGGCGAAGTCACGGAGTATCATATTCGTTTTGAGCAGGTCTTCATCGTTCATGCCCAGCTTTCTGAAGGTGGCGTAAGGCATGATGTTGATCGCTGCGCCGCCATCGACAAACATCTTGGTTAGCGGCTTTCCGTTGACGTACCCCTTGACATACAACGGCTTCAAATGCCGATGCTTGGCTGGCTTGTCAAATGCTGCCTTCTGAGACAACACGAGCTGTGCCGCGAGTTCGTTGTGCTCGGCCTCGTCGGAGTCCGAACGCGCCTCGTCCTGTGCCCCCTGGCTGGTTGGAGCCATGAATTCCAGGGGAAGGAAGAAAGTCATGGCCACGCCAGCGCCTTTGCCAGTGTCGTCTGGTTTTTCCTTCGGGCGCCACTCTTGCTTCTTCCCATCGGCAGCTGCTCCTTCCAACTCCCTATTTCGGAGGCGCTGCACCCTCCTTTTCTGGCTCTTTCTGAGCCCTGGCGGGTACCACTGCCCCTTTTGCCACCTATATGGGTGGGGCTGTGCCTCCTCGCTGTCATCCTGGTGGTGCACCCACTCCTGGTCGGCATATCTTTTGGCTCGCCGATCCGGGCTCCTCATTTTTAGGCGCCGATCGTCCATTGGGATGCGCGCTCCCAACCTTTCGTGGACGGGACGGCGGCTGACCCGATCCTGCCTATACCCCCTGTACTGATCGCTGCATTCGGGGCAGTTGTTGATGGCAGGCAGTTTCAAGCCTTCGTTCCAGCAGTGGCGGAAGAACGGGCAGCCCCAGTGAGCTTGCTCCCGCTCTTGGAGGTGTTCTTGCTCCCAGCGATGGGCCTGTTCTCTGTGGTAAGCCCTCTCCTCCAGACGATACCGGTGCTCTCCCGTGCGACCGTCTTCACGCTGGAATTCCTCCGCGAGTTCTTGCTCTTCGCGTCGGAGACGCCTCTGCTCTTTCTCATTTTGCCGGCGCCACTTGTTAAGGAGATCTCTGTGGGTAGGCCTGCGCCTGGAAGATGACTCTCCGTGCTCGTATCGGCTATTCGTGGCCTGGGCGTGCTGCCGGAGCTCATCGCCAGTGATTTGCCGATCGGGATCCACTGCGCCAGACTCACGCGCCTTGTCGGAGGTGAGGACTTTGACTTTGCCCTTGCCTCTGGGATCCTCTGGGGCTACCATGTTCACTGAGAAGAACACGGAGTTCTGGGCGAAGGGGTTGGCATCGATCTTCATCTTGCCATTGAATTTGATGTGTCCATCCTGGATGGCCTTCTGGATCCTTGTCCTGAACACACGGCAATCATTAATAGAATGAGTGTTAGTGTTATGAAAGCCGCAGTATTTCTTGTCTTTAACCCCTCCAGGACGCAGCATCGGGTGATCCGGAGGTAGCCTGACTCTCCCTTCGGCGACCAGAAACTCAAAGAGCTTGTCGGCCTTGGTGACGTCGAAGTCGTATGCCCCCTTCTGCTGGCGCAGCCATTGCTTGTTGGCCTGGGTCGGCTCTTTGTCCCAGTTGAGCTCTGCAGCGGCCACCTCATCTTCGGCATCGGTATAGTCATCGGCTTCGTCCAAAAAAGCCTGATACATCTGGGCCGCGACATTGTCCTTCTGGAAGCGCCCTTCCCTCCGGAAGCCTTGCGCTTGGATAGTCATTTCATTCAGCCGGCGAGAGAGATGACCCAGGTCCTCAAACTCCTGGCCGAAGAGCTTGTCTCTGATGCTCGGGAGCATGCCTGCCACGACCAATGGTGGAAGCTGGTCGTCCGGCAGGTACATGCCGAAGCACTGGCTCTTGACTTCCCTAAACCTGTGCAGGTAGTCCTGCGGTGTCTCATTTGGCCTCTGGCGCACATACATGATGTCCACCAGCTTCTTCTCCTTGGTGCCCGTGTAGAAGTGCCTATGGAACTTCTGTTCCAAGTCTGCCCAAGAGAGAATAGAGCCCGGTGGCAGAGACGTGAACCAAGCGAACGCCGGCCCAGTGAGTGATGACGGGAAGTACCGAACCCTGAAGGCATCCTCGGTATTGGCCTCCCCAAGCTGGAGCAGATAGCGACTGATGTGCTCCACCGTGCTAGTGTCGTCTAAGTTGGAGAACTTGGACAGGTCTGTCGGCACTTTGACTCTGGGAGGCAGAGCCACACGGTGGAACCATTCGGGGAACGGAGATCTGTACGCATAAGTGCCCTTAGGCTTCAGGCCGAAAGTGCGCTGCATCATATCTGCCATCCTCTCTAACATGACATCGACATTAGAGTTGGCGGTCTTCTCGGCCGTCGGGTTCCCATATCCTGGATGTGGGGCGCCCTCTATGTTGTGAGGCTCAAGCATCTCATGGTACCCGTTTCCATAGTAGTCCTTTATGAGCCCATAGGTTTGCGGGGAGATCTTGCGTGTTGACTCTGGTGGCTGACCCTTAGTGCCGAACGTGAGCTGACCCATGGTCGGCAATTGGCCCTCTGGCATGCGCTTCTCTTGAATGGCCAGCCCGCCTGGTTGAGCCTTAGGCGGGGTCTCCTCACCAGCAGCTCCTGCCCCCCTGAGGTGATTCGGCAGATTGAAAAGATGTGGTCCTGCTATAGGGCCAAACTCCGCCTCCATAAGTTCATCGGCCTTGGGGCCGAATTGGGCGATCATGATGGTGCGGAAAGTGTTGAGAAACGCCCCATGCATGCGACCGATGGCACCAGAGACAACTTCGTTGATTATGTGAGACATCTTCAACACTGCCTCCGCTTCCCCAGGATCATCCGGGTTGAGCTGGACGGGCTTCGGCAGATCGTGAAGACGGCGTACCTTCCCACTCTTGTTCTTGGAAAAGGCTTCTAGGCACTTGGCCTGGAATTCGGCACAAGCATTGTCCACCTGCTCTTTGTACTCGTCGGGTAGTTCAGCGAGCTGCACCTGCACGAGCCCCGCCTTGTTGCTGGCCTCGGCTTCAGTGACTTCAACCATGGCTGCAGGAAAAAGAGCGTCCCACTGGGCGTGCCAAAAAGTGTGTTGGCACCAAAAGTGACGCACTGTGCCAATCACACAGCAAGCCAGAAAAGCTGGCTTCAAACGTGGCCCGGGTGTTCAGAAGTCCGGTGCGTGCCAGTCAGTTTGCCCTGCAACTAACAAGGGAGATAAACTGTTAAATACAAAGCTGGAACGTGCCGGGTATGACCAGACAGTTCCAAGATGTACGGCCCTGAAGCCACTTACGACGACATATAGCTATGAAAGCTATCTGCCAACAGGCTTAAAAGGTTATTCGGCAATATGAACAGAGTTACGTGAATGACAGGTTGCCGAACACGTTTGCATGAGAATCGTACTTGCATGATGTATTAAATATAAGTTAAAACTTAACCAATCTCGATTGTACAACCGAGTTGGGGTCCATGGGGATTGAACATACAAACTAAGCATGACTAAGCTAATCTAAAGCCTGCGCCTGCCGCACGACACCTGGCTCTATCATAGGTCAAACATACTTAACATGCATGAACCCTCACCATGTGGCAATCCAGATACGATCCAATCGGCTATTACGAACAATAGATCTACTACATAAAAGACTTTACAATAATAAACGTGAAAGAACGGAGCAGATCTATAAAAGATAAAGCCGAACCGAACGGTATCTAGATTGGGCAAAAGTGTTATGATGAAATAAACATAACAAAACATATAACACAAGGTAACTTAATGAATCTATCAGATTTGCCAAATCTAACAGAGCCGATAACTATTTTTACTCATGACTCAATCCGCCGCACGATATAAGGCATAAGCAAAAACTTCCCGTCATAAGCTTAAATCCGCCGCACGATACTAAGCTTAACGTACGAGACTACTTGCACCATATCTAAATCCGCCGCACGATACTAGACATGATAGCAAGGTTGCCGGAACTTACGGAGGTCGACGGATCGATGGCCCCTCTCGAAGAACACGACGACACGACTTGGACTCGAAAACGGCACGGGGCCGGGTTGGTTGTATTGATTGTGAACGTTTTTACAATAGTCTCAGGGTTTATATTTATACCCTGGTGTTCTACGAGTCCTAGGAGGACACGATTACAACGACAAAATAGGAAACATATCTAAAACATGATGTCTTTTATTCTAAGCCTCCCTTAATAATCGGCACGTGCGAACAATGACGAGATCTTCTGTTGCCGAATCTTCTGATATGCCGTATTTGTCGAAAACCGACTTAGCCTGAGGTAGCCGACCGCAGCGCCATATTGCCGAACCCGCTCGCTATTGACTAGTCGCCTTCACAGCCTTGCCGAATACATTGATTTAGCCGACCGCGTTCGCTGTCTGCCGAATCCCTTAGGTGGTGACTTCTCCCGAACCTGCACCGCACTGGCCCGCTTGTCATAATGCGAAAATTATGTGTTAACAATACCAATCGGAGTGCACATATTATACCATCCTTAGCACCATTTATCACTAGACATACATCAAAACTCAAGAACCCCGTGAGATCAACATTATAAAAGGGCTCTTGAACCACTTGGCAAACACATATGTCTAGTTACCTCCTTATACATGCTAGTGAATCAATTCATCAATCATGTTCTATCACTAGCATTCACCATATAAGCATGGATATCAAATTAAAAGGCTTAAGCAATGCAATCAATCATATGAATATGCACATTTCAAATGCAACATACATGTTTATGAGCTTGCTCCCCCTATTTGTAAGCTCAAATTTTAGTTGTTTCCATGCTCCAAACCACTTGAAACTTACACTCTTTGTTATCTCCCCCTTTCATTAGCAAATCTTTGTTGCCTCATTTTCTCCCCATTTGTCAACAATTATCATAAAGGTGGGGCAAGTTTTAATGAAAGGAGACAACATTTACCATGAAATTTACATGAGGGGATCATACTAAGTTAAGTTATGGCTTAATCTAGCTCATGAGCATAAGATTTTTAACATGGTTTGCTCTAGAGTAAGCTTCTTCACACATCTTGCAATGGTTATCTTACTCACGTTGGTTAAACACCTATTGCTCATTTACTAGATCAAACACTAGAGTTACAAGCTCACAAACAAGTTATATGCTACCACTAGAACAAGTCAAACATAGAAGCAATAGTGGTACCATATATACTTTAAATTCATTTGATTTATCATAAATGAATCTAGATAAGCAATGTGATGGCTATATGAACTAGAACACAACCTAATAAGAACGAGTGCACATGCCAAACAATTTCACCTTTGCTTTCTTGGAGGAGAGGCATGTCATAAGTTGGGGTGCATTCAACTCATGTTGGAGAAGTCTAGAATATTCAATTCATTTTGTAGCTTGCAAAACCTTCTCTCATCTAGTGGCTTGGTGAAGATATCAGCAAGTTGATCATCGGTGCCCACACTTTCAATAGATATATCTTTCTTTGCTTGATGGTCTCTAATGAAGTGATGCCTTATATCAATGTGCTTTGTCCTTGAGTGTTGAATCGGGTTGGTGGCTATTTAGATGGCGCTCTCATTATCACATAGCAATGGGACTTGTCCAAACTTGACTCCATAGTCTTGCAATGTTGCTTTCATCCATAGCAATTGTGCACAACAACTACCCGCGGATATGTATTCGGCTTCGGCGGTAGAGAGTGCAACACTATTTTGCTTCTTCGATGAACATGAGACAAGTGATCTTCCAAGCAATTGACAAGTGCCCGATGTGCTCTTCCTATCCACCTTGCATCCCGCATAATCAGAATCCGTATATCCAATTAAGTCAAATTGAGAGCCCTTGGGATACCATAGTCCAACATTAGGAGTGTGCTTCAAATATCTCAATATTCTTTTGGTTTCCTTCAAATGACTTTCTCTTGGTGAAGCTTGGAACCTTGCAGACATACACACACTAAACATGACATCTGTCATTGACGCGGTCACATAGAGTAGACTTCCAATCATTGACCGATATAGCTTTTGATCCACCATGTCATCACTAGAATCACTATCCAAATGTCCATTTGTGCCCATTGGAGTGGTTATTGCTTTTGCTTCATCTAACCCGAACTTCTTGAGCATGTCCTTGTACTTGCCTTGACTAATAAATGTGCCTTTCTTCATTTGCTTGATTTGTAGCCCAAGAAAGTAACTAAGTTCTCCAATCATATACATCTCAAACTCTTTAGCCATAATCTCTCCAAACTCTTCACAAATGTCTTGGTTGGTTGATCCAAAGATAATGTCATCCACATAGATTTGCAACACAAACAAGTCACTTCCAATCTTCTTGGTGAAGAGTGTGGTGTCAACCTTCCCCATCTTGAAACCCTTTGATAGCAAGAAATCCCTCAATCTTCCATACCATGCTCTTGGTGCTTTTGCTTCAACCCATGCATAGAGTGCCTTCTTGAGCTTGTACACATGGTTGGGCTTCTTCAAATCTTCAAACCTGGGAGGTTGCTCAACATACACTAGCTCATTGATGAATCCATTTAGAAATGCACTCTTGAAATCCATTTGATAGAGCTTGATGTTGTGAGAACAAGCATATGCAAGTAGAATTCTAATAGCCTCCAATCTCGCAACCGATGCATAGGTTTCTCCAAAATCAATGCCTTCCATTTGGGTGTATCCTTGTGCAACTAATCTTGCTTTGTTCCTTACAACAATGCCATCTTCATCTTGCTTGTTCCGGAAGACCCATCTTGTACCAATAACATTTGTGTTATTTGGTCTTTCCACTAATTCCCAAACATCATTGCAGGTGACGAAGTTGTTTACCTCTTCATGCATTGCATTCACCCAATCAACATCCATCAAAGCTTCATCAATCTTGGTTAGCTCAATAGATGATACAAATGAGTAGTGTTCACAAAATAAAGCCAATCTTGATCTTGTTTGCACACCTCTTCTTATGTCACCAACAATTTGATCTAAAGGATGATCTCTTTCAATGTGTGTTGGTTGAAGCACTTGTTCCGGTTGAGCACTTGCACTTGTACTAGCATCTTGTTGATCTTGAGAACCACTAGAGCTTGCAACATCATTGCCATGCATGGTTGGAGAGAGCACTTGATCTTTGTCATCTTCAATGTCAATCACTTGCTTTGGCCTAATATCACCGATGTCCATGTTCTTCATAGCTTCCACCAATTGTGTTCCTCTCACATCATCTAGGTTGTCTTGTTCTTCATGTGAGCCATTGGTTTCATCAAACTCAATATCATGGACTTCTTCAACTATTCTTGTTGTGTTGTTCTGCACTCTATATGTTTTTCTTGTAGTAGAGTTACCAAGTAGAAACCCTTCATCACACTTCTTCTTGAACTTGCCAAGTCTTGTGCCCTTCTTCAATATGTAGCATTTGCACCCAAAGACCCAGAAATAAGCAATGTTGGACTTCCTATCATTGAGGAGCTCATATGGTGTCTTCTTCAATAGAGGGTGACAATAGAGTCGGTTGCTATAATAGCATGCCGTGTTGATTGCTTCGACCCAAAAAGAATCACTCACATTGTATTCACTAAGCATGGATCTTGACATATCAATGAGTGTCCTATTCTTCCTTTCAACTATCCCATTGGATTGAGGTGTATACTTGGCCGAGAATTGATGCTTCATTCCAAACTCATCACATAGCTCATCAACCCTTGTGTTTCTAAACTTACTTCCATTATCACTTCTCACTTTCTTGATTCTTCTATCAAACTCATTTTGGCTTCTCTTGACAAAGGTTTTGAATAACCCAAACACTTCACTTTTGTCAACAAGAAAGAAGACTCATGTGTATCTCGTATAGTCATCCACTATCACAAAGTCATACTTGTTTCCCCCAATACTTGCATATGTAGTTGGTCCAAACAAGTCCATGTGCAACAACTCAAGTGCATGTGTAGTGCTCATCATTCCTTTGTTTGGATGGGTGTTTCCAACTCGCTTTCCCATTTGGCATGCACTGTGACACCCTAGTGTCAAGCGCTGCATTAGGAACAACATTAGCTACTAATAAGCATGAGCATTGCATTGCATCATCTCATGTGCATAGAAGTTGGTTTTTGTCTTGGCAAATAATTTTATAAAATAAAGAATATTGAGTGTAACACTTTTCATGTAGACACTTTGTCTTCATTCAGTATGGTTTAATAACTAAAAAAGGTAGAAACAAAAATGATTTATAGCTCAAAATTAACTTTAATTATGTGGAGGCTAAAGGAATAATTTTTAGAAAATATGTTCTATATGAAAGTTGTAGAGAAATTATTTTGAGCAACTTTTATTTTTGGGTCGAAGCCTAGTTTGAGTTTTTGAAACAGTTTTGAAATGGTCAAAGTTTGGGAAAAATCGGAAAAAAGAAAAAGGAATTTGTTTCTCCCCGGCGCCACCCAAACGACCCACTCAGCCTTTCGGCTCAGGCCCAGCCGAGCCCCGCGCGCCCGCTCCTGCCCGTGCATCGCGCCCGCGCCGCGCCGCGCCGCGCTAGCCCAACCGCGGCCACGCCGTACACCGGCCGACTGCCGCGTGGCCGCGCGCGCCTGACCCGAATCCGCCTCGCCCACTCGCTGCAAGATCATCTTCGCCTCCATCACGCCACGATCTCGCCGAGCCAGTCCCCGCTCGCCTCGCCTGCTGCGCCTGTCCACCGCCCGCCGCTCGCCCACTCACCGCTGTAACCATGGCCCCTGCCACGACCACCGGTCGTTCACCGGCCGAAGCAAAAACCCTCTCGCACTCCTCTCCTCTCCCTCATTCGCTAGTTCGCTCGCTCTCTCTAGCTCTTGCCGTCTCACCGCACGCAACGCGCAAGCCGAGTGCTCTGCTCGCCTTCACAGCAACCGCACCAACGCCATCGGCGTTCCAGCCTCAACCGAGTCACCGCCGGCCGATTGACTCCGGCCAACGCTTCGCCCTCGTCCCGCACACACGGTGCGCACGCCCGCATCTCCAACAAAGCCCCACCGACGCTGGAACGTGAGGTGCCCCTCTTCGGCCGCCGTCACCACCGAGGAGTGCACGCCGCCGTCCCACGTCAACCAAGCCACGCCGAGCCTCCTCCTTCCTCGACGAGCTCCATCACGCAAAGGCTAGGTGAGAACACGCCACCGCTTGGTCGCTACCGCTCCCTAGCTCCTCCTATTCTCCGGCTGAGTGCCATGGCCGCTGCCGCAGCATGTGCACGATGCCGAGCCCCTCTGAAACCTTACCGGCCAAACCAACTCTCCTTTTGGTCACCCTAGGGTTCACTCAAGCTCACGCACCCTTCAATTTAGTCAGTGATCGCTGGAAATGGCCTAGCCGAGACATATCGCCGCCGCCGTCCGCCGTTGCTCGTCGCCGGCGAGCTATGGCCAAGCCCTAGCCAAACCATCACCACCAATGGGTTCGCCTCGTCGATACGAACTCATCGAGCCCTACCTCCCCGTCGGCGACCTCACCGTCGGCGAGGAATCGGCGGTCAAAGCCGCTCCCCTGCTCGGCTCACACCGACAGGTGGGTCCAATTGACCACCGGGCCCCGCACGTCAGCCACACCTGGTCTTTGGGCCAAGTCCACAAAAGCCTGGCCAAGATTAAAAATGTTTTTTCCTTTTTCTGTTTATTTCCAGGGAAAACTTGTTTATTTTGTGTAGCACGTTTTAATGACCCAAGTGAAGTACTTTCAGTTTTGTAAACTTGTTCATGAGTAGAGCTATCAGGAAAAAATATGAAAATATTTTTGGTGGAAGTTTACTGTTTTTATTTATTTTAGTTTATGTGCAAATTATAAAATAAATGTGTTTACATGTTTTCTGGTCGAATTAATTTATGGCAAAAATTGTGTATGCTTCTTATCATATAAAGTATCTGTGAAAAATATATGAGGGTCTATTCCTGTGGAAAAAGTATTTGTTTAAGTTTAAATGTCTTTTTAGCTGTTTTCTTAAAATAATTATTGAGAGAAAATTATGTGGGAATAAAATATGGGAAGTGTGTCTTGTTAAAGTTGAGAAAAATGCTAAGTATGGGTTGTTGTATGGAAGAATAAGGAGTTGTAGTACAAGTGTGCTTTTCTTAGTTTTTCTTAGAAAAATCATGCAGGAAATAATATAACTTTGCTGATCATGGAACTTTCTTGATAAATATGAAATGTGGAGTAGAATCTGGAAAAAATATAAAACTGGATATTGCACCCTTTTCCAGTAGGGTTGTAGTTCAAGGGTTTTAATCTGGCTCAAACTTTGGAAATTTATGTAGATTTATATGTTTATGCTCTAGCAGTAACTTTTCTACAATAAGAATGTTATGAGTAGATGAAGCCAGAAAAAATGTGAAATCTGTTGTTTGACACTTTTCAAAAGTAAAGTCAGTTCAATACACCTTTTTTAGCAGTTTATTTCATCTTTTTATATCTATTGTTTAGTATTTTGTTTCTTGCTGAACTTTTTGCAGTGGAGTCCAGTAGGTATAGATTACCTACTGTAATTTTTGTAGATTTTTCGGAATACAAGAAACAGTACTTGCTGTATAAACCTAGGTTTCTTTTTTAATCAATAAATAGGAAATGGTTGAGTTAATGGTTTTATTTAATGTAGTAAATAAGTGTTTTTCCTCAATTTCAGAAGTTGTTCAACAAGTTGGTTTTGTTGGTTTGCAAAAAGATTTACATTGCATACCATCATAAGTGCATTGTGCATTATTTAATTACTTTTATCGCATTACAATAGGATCGATAGCTCCGCAGAACGATCAGGAGCAGGAAGCAAACGCCGAGCCGGAGATCCAGGAGGTGCCCAGGAGCGAGGAGGTCGAACCTGCTGCGGAAACTAACCTGCCTGAGTGCCCCGCTCACGAGGCCTCAGTCTTCTCTCAAGGCAAGCCCCAGAGCATTCTAAGTATCTCAGTTTTTACAATTAATTTACTTGAGTATTTTATATTGTGATGCATTAGGTATAGGAGTTGATTGAATCCTACTTAATGCATTACCATTCCTTGATTATTGTTTACACATGCCTTTTTATCCTGTACTTATCAATAAGTAGAATTGCTTAGTCTGCTTAATAAAGTAGTAAGTAAAGGATATTCCCGTAATACCCCTGGTGGGCATTTACCGGATCACGGTTGGCTATATTTGCTATCGTGGAAAAGAATCTGAGTAGTAATGAAATACAGTCAACTGGAAGGCAAGGCACCAAGTTGGAACTTGGGGGCAGCTCGTCCGTTGGATCGTGTAGGTTTGTATCGATGTTGGCCCTCATTTATTTTTGAAAGCGCCCTTTTACTTAGGGTTGTCGGTGGTGTAATCACCGACCCCGAAGCCGGTTAGACGCTGTTCGAGCCGGATTCAACCCGAGTCAAACCCTCTAGTATGGAAATGTGATCTGCCTCGGAATGGCCATTGTCAGGTTCCAATTGGACGGTCCGTGCTTGAACCACGACGATTACCACCACGAACAGTATCGAGCGGTGACCCAATGCATGGACCCGACGGGGAAAGTGTGGGTTTGTATTAAAGGTTTCTCGCCAGCTGGTTTGTAACTCGATTCGAATCGCCGTCTCCCCGGTTAGTGGAAACTTTGTCGAGCTTCTCCACGATACAACTCCATGTGATGTTTTAAGGTTCAACTAAAATGTGGATAAGTCAACCTGATATGGTTTATTATTGATTGCTAGACTCAAGCGAATGTTGTAGATCAGGTGCAAACCAAGACTAAGAGATAGGCTCAAATTTTGACAGCTCATTCATCTAAATTAAATGATACTCTCCTTAAATTGAGCTTTTCGCAACTAAATTTCCAGCTCCACCAGAAAGCCTTGCATACCCTTGGTGTCCTTTATTTTCAGTTAGACGGGTAAGTCTAGCTGAGTACATTCCCGTACTCAGGGTTTATCCCGTTATTGCAGATGGCCAGGTTTACTTCGGTTATTGTAAGCACTGCCTCTACCCCGTGGAGGGTGATGAGGAGTAGGCCCAGGGCAGGGTCGTCTAGAAGCTTCTCCTTTGCTTTTGTGGGACTAAGACTACTGGTGGCACAGTATTGAAAAAGGAGGAGTGAGTTATCAAAACAATGTTTTATTTGGACCACATGTGTGGTGGTCGTATTTTAGACTTATTTAAGCTTTCGCATTACGAACTCAGTGTTGTAATAACTTTTAAGTTTTCACACTCTAATGTTAATTTAAATTTTGATTATCCGTTGTTGTATCCTCGTGAATGTGATACTTGAACAATGCGATCTTGTACATTGTAAGTTGTTTGAAATCCTTCGAGATTTCCAGACTACCGGAGTTATATGGGTTCAAGTATCGGTCGGAGTCAGCTTAATTTGACTAAGATGATATTTGAGCTCTTATAATTTGGACGATTCCGCCACAGCTGGTATCAAAGCATGGTTCAAGTTATTGCATCCGTAAGGAGCTATTTTCGAACTAAAATGGGTATTTCAAAACTATTTTCAAAACTATTTTGAAATTTTAAGTGTGTCCAATCTTGTCCTTAAGACCTATACTAGGATTCAGGTGGCTTAAGTGCTAACAGGGTTCAGGGAATTGCTTTATGTTGGATCTTTTATTGGCTGGTCCATTCTCGAGGAAAAGAGAATGCGTCGATTGCGAAAACATGCATAAAATGATTTGGTGAGATATGAGCGCATGACCGTCCAACCATCGGTCTAGGGTGAGTGTTGTTATACTGTTGACGTTCGTTAGTGCAAAAAGAATATGAAAGATTCCGCAAGCACACAGAACACCATTGTAGCATTTTACCGGGAGTATTCTAGGATCGTTATTTATATTTTACCACTGGGAAGCAAGGGTTAAGAATCTGATAACTTACTATCATGCATCTACTAACTCTGAGTACTAAATAGACTAGAGCAGGAGTAATTGATAAATGATATGATAATGAAAGCACATAGAAGATAATTCAATGATAACAAGATAACTATAGTGGGAGGACAACGGGAGAGATCAAGGTTCCTATGTACTTCTCTATTACTTGGGTTCTAATGTAACAAAGATGAAAAGATATAGCAGTTATAAACATTGGCACTTTGAAACAGCAGGTCCTTTCCAACTCTCGAAGAAGACTGGGAAAAAGGTAGTTGGGAGAAGGCTGCCAAAAGCAATATGAAACATCAATCCGAACGTGGTGGACTACGAAGGCCTAACAGAGCTGTCACCCCTGGGGCTACCACAACTATTCCATGGGATTGAGCGCAACCTCAGGTAACCTATAGACTAAACACCATGTCTAATCTATCGATTACTACTCTAATTATGGCCTATAACTAGAGCACTCAATACGAGCAAAGATCCCATGCCAAGATATAACAACTATACTAATCATATAATAAAGCATAAAGTAAACAAAGAAGATAAATATATTAAAGCATAAGTCTTACAAAGAAAAGATACAAAGACATACCAAAACTCTGAAGACTCCTCCGGAACCAGAGCGCAGCTCCGCTCTCCCTAACTCCCGACTAGAGCTAAGCTATTACATTGGAAAATCTAAACCTAATTACATAGAGAGGAGAGGTTGTCCTTCGAGGGACGCCTCTACAAATACTCCTAATGATGATGTATTGCCTCAGGGGGTCTAGGGTTTATTATATAGGGGCTCCTGGCCTCCCCTCCACCTTGAGCAAGTGATGTGGTACTAAATCCTTCGCCATATGCACATGGGCCTTAGTGGGCCAAAACGCGTTGGAGAGGTCGGTTGGAGTGCGCCACGCGAAGGGGGGCGAGATTGGGCCCAATACCTGACCGGTCGACCCAAGGGGGAGACCGGTCGGTTTGCCTCTATGACAGGTGGGCGCCGCCTTCCGTGGGTCGCCATCTCGTGTCTTCTGGAATGTTCTAGAATCTTCCAAGTCGTATCCATTGAGGACTCTCGCTCCGGGACTCCAAATATAGCAAATCATATATCCGTTTCGATTGTCTCGATAAGGTCTTCGCAATGGTGTGCTCTGTTTCATCACTTGAGATAGTTTTATATGGTAAAAACATGGATGTCCTACAAAACAAGTGAGAGCACCAAAACTCGTGGAACTTGTTAGTTTCAAACCCTACAACTATGCTTTGTGATTCATTTAGTGTAATTTCATGCAATAGTTGATGGTTAATTATGAGCATTAGTGAACGTCAACAAGTTCCCCCAAGCTTAACCTTTGCTAGTCCCTTAGCAAAGTCAAACTCAACAATGGATCAGAAGTTGCTGCAATATCTGCACTTCTAACCAGTACTCATGCATTCAAACAAAAGTTCTCATTTGGATTAGAAAAAGATATCATATTATTCATCATAGGGCTTAGTACTTTACCTTGAATCTTGATAATTGAAAGATAGAACGATCAAATAAAGCACTATGTCTCTTGCTCTTTTACTTCACCATTATCCCAGAGTTTTTATGAATTTTCAAAAAGCTTAAAAACATATGTTGTCAAATTAAACAATGGATCCAAAGAGAAAGTTAACTAGACCATTGAATTGAGAAGTGCATGTGTATGGAAAATGGAGGCGGATGCTCTTTTGAATATATCACTCTCTTTTGTCTATTAGAGTCACATGGCTATCAGGCTAATTCTACTGTCGGGCACGTGCCCATTTTTTCCTGATATTTATATTATTTTTTTTCTTTTTTTCCTCTTTTTTCGAGGTTCCGGACACTTGTCCCTTTTTATTTCCTCGGGACCTATCTTTTTGAGGTTCCGGACACTTGTCCCTTTTTATTTCCTCGGATTTTTTTTCAATAGCCACATGCTTCCAACAAACTTTTGAGAGGATAGCAATGGATAATCATGAGCATTTATGCGGAGCATGGATGAAATATGTAAGTGATCTCAATTCAATAGTATGATAACTTCTCACAGATTCAACAAAGCTTAATTTAACTCAATGCAATTATTGGTCATATTAATATTGGAAACTCTCCGGAACACTAGTGTTGTTTCAGAACAAGATAACAGTAGCTCAGATCATCACATATCATATCTGTCAATTATTTAGACTCTGGATCAAGCATTTGCTACTCATATATTTAATTTTATTTTAAGGCATCATTAATTTTTTAAACATAGGAGAACTCCTACTTAAAGGCTAGGTACTAGAAAGAAATACAATAGAGCAACTATTCATCATTTTCATTTTAAGAAATTAGGGAGAGTGTTCTTCAGATTAGACATGCTTTATTTATTTAATCTAACACACACTATAACTTATTACTTAAAAATATTAAGATAGTAGTAAGTCATACCTGAATTACGAAGATAACGGGGTGCGTCTCCCCCAAGCTAATCCCTTCGATCGCATCGAGCCTTCATGTGGCCGAATATTTTTGTTCTTTTTCTTTTTAAGGATGAGCCTTCATGTGCTCACATTTTTTTAATTTATTTATAGAAAGAAAAATTAAGGGGATAAAGATACTTACCTGGATACACGGGGGTGCTTTCCCCAAGCTGAATGTTCACGTAGTCGTTCGATCTTACAATGTAGCGGGCTGGCAGTAAAAATGTTCTTCCTCTATCGGAGCATTGATTGATGTTGATGGTTGTTGAAATAGTGCTCCAACAGTGGATGGGACATCCACTTGCTCGTCTGCTTTTCTTGGTCATTCAATCCTGTGAAACTCAAATAGACAATAAAAAACTTGTCGAATAGATTAAGCATTAGTGGTTGGCCACTCAAGCCTTAGTTGTCTAGAGTTTCAGTAAGGTCTCTTTCTCAATATTTTTTTATATATATTTATATGATGCAATGACAGCTTAACAAAATGGATGCATTTTTATTTTTATTTTTATGCCACCATGGTGAATATTTCATGTGGGTTTTTACACATCACCGAATTATTCACATGGGACTTTAGGTTTTATGATGCAGTGCAACAAGTAAAATATTTTTATTTTCTTTTTTTATGTAATGCTGATGCAGAGAAGTAAATATGCTATGGAGAGATGATGATGGAAAGTAAATATGCAAAATGGAAACTAATACAGAAAAGATAAATATGGATAACTACTGATTTACCTTTCGCGAGGGTTCAATGTTTTAAGTCCTCTGAAAGGGACTTCTCACCATGTTCATTCCTGAGGTGCATCATTTGATTCCGATATATAGACCTTGATAATTACACCTCTTGATATGGTGTCACTCATGTTCTTCGTTCGCCCAGCAATTTGAAGTGAAACATTGATTGTGGAAGCTGGTAGCATCTTGCTCAGTGTGCATGTTCTTGTAGCTCCAGGATCTTCACTCTGCAGAATTTGGGAGTTGACAAACCCCTCCATGTTTTGCTCAAGAGTGTGTCCTGCTCATAAAGATAAGGTAGAGATCAAGTGCATAGGCTCTGTTGGTGGAAAAACACCAACAGAACCAAAAGTTTTGTTCATTCCTCTCTAACCTTAGACACATTGCATAAGATAAACTTGTTGTTTATGTGTTCTATTAAATCATAACATGAGTGATAAGATCAGAAGATGAGCATGAAAGTAGCATCTTAAAAATATTTAACAGATCATATTACAAAACCCAAGGAAGGATAATCTATGTATAGTGTGTCGATCTTTTCATGATTGTGATATATCATCTTCCAATGGTTAGATGCACAACATTTTAGCTCATTTAGATAGTGAGATAGTGAGATTCAAGAGAGTAAAGAACTGAACATGTTGGGTTGATTAGGTTGGATCAAGTGTGGTGCAACTTAAATATGTTTGGTTCTTTATTTTTGCGCATACCAGAATTAAAGAGAAGCTTTTAAAGTGATGGTCACTTACCTTGAAATGTTACTTTATCATTAAAGAGTGATTGTGTCAAACCATCTTGTGGAAGCTTCTCTTGTCTAGCTGGTTGTTGTTCATGAGTGGCTTGTCTTCTCTTGCTTATCTCACAGTGGGCCAGATGAGTCTTGCTCTCAACAGGTTCAGATGATGGAGACTTTGTCAGCTATTCTCTTGATTTGTAGGTTCAGGTACTATCTCTCCATCTTCTAATTTTTGCGGTGCAGTGGCTTCATCCTTCATGATGTCCCCCTCAATTCTTGGCAGTTGGTTCTTCCTTTGTCGGTTAAGTCAACGTCTTCTTTTGGTTTCCTTCGGATGCTCATAAATGGTGTAGTTGTTGATGAAGCAGCGAACCTCTTGATCGAGGATCCAAAAGTGGACATCTCTAGGTCTGACATAGATGACAACATTGGTAGTGTTCAAGAACGATCTTCCAAGAATGAGTGATGGTTCATATTCTTCTTCTTGGCTGGGGCAGTGTCTAGTGGCTTCTACTGATCAAAGTGGTGAGTAGGACGTCAAAGTGTCTTGAAGTTGAGTTTCTCCTTCCTTCCCTTGATCATGAAACAAATCTAGACAACGGAATTGTGTCTTCCTCAAGCTGGCTTGTGAAGTAGGTGGATGCCCAAATTTGTTCAACAACATGTTCATGTGCTGAATTTGTAGACCTTGTTGTTGTTGAAGTCGTACCACCTCGTCCCCCAAGCTAGCTCTTGTGTTGCAATGATTAGAAGTGAGGAGAACTTCCACTACTTGTCTTCATAGTGAACCACCAACACACTTCCTTTGGATGACACACAGATGTATATTCTAATGTAATGACATATCGTCACCCTGATATTTGTTGTCGGTGTCGGTGTTGATGTCTTCGACAATGATGAGCGTAGGCATAAATTGACCCATATGGGGTGAGTTGCATCCTGCTCGTCATCAGTGTCCTGGCTTAGGCCTTGGGAAGGCTCACAGCTTGGCTGCCTTCGACATCACTAGTGACTTGTCTGATGATGAGTTTTGTCTATCCACGGGTTGGATTTTAGATCTTTAAGTTCACACCATGAACAAGCAAACCTCATCTCCTACAAAATGTTAGTGGACACATGCCTGAAGGATTGCACTGAATTTGAAACATGGGTTGTTATCCACAACTTATGTATTATTCATCCATGCTAATAACAGAAATGTTGATTTTAGGATTACTTTAGCATAGACTAGTATCTTATGTGTTGGCTACATTTTAACATGGTTCAAAGCAAAAGATAACTTGCAGTAGAAGATAGACTTAAATAAACTTTAATACTCACAGTTTTTTTGTCCATGATGAATGTGTTGAGTCTTCTTTGTGTAGTTCATCATATGCCTTGCTTCATCTCTGATGTGAATTCATCTCAGGACTTTTCCAAATTGTATTTGAGAGTTTTCTGCAGGGGTTAGTCCAACAAAATAACCAATGTCTACACAAGCTAATTTCAGATCAATAATCAAACCAAACTTTGTGTCTAATTTGATTAAGGTAGACTATTTAACCTAAGCATCACGCTTAATTTAAAAAGCCTATGAAAGTACCCAATTGAAGTACTTTCAAACCAAAACAAACTAGCATAGACAAAGGTAGCATGTAAGCATAAAATAGCTTTATTCAAATAAAGATGACAAAGTATGATCACAGTGAGGAATATTTTTTTTCTTTTTTCTTTTTAATATATATATATTTCGTTTAGATGCAGATGACATGAATGCATGCAAGGAACTAAACATGATGAGGATTTGATAAAAGAAAACCTAAACTAAATGGAGTGGATGCAAGGATGATTCAATGTAAACATGCAGTGGAATGCAAGAAATTAAAAAGATAACTACTCATAAAGTTTAAAGTCTATGAGCAAGACTATCTTACCTTGATCATACTTACCATGAATCACAACTGAGGATTTGTGAGTGGCGCAGTGTAAATATCTGTCATATAAGATGGGAGTCGAATTGTTGTGACGACGACCTTTTCTCCAATCTACACATGGTTAGAATAATATATATGTATGTATACACAAACCTGTGAGATGGCAGGCTTCCAGAATTAATGATGGATCTTGAATGTTCAGGCACCCTGGTTTCTTTATTCCTGTGGAAGCTCACCGTAAGGTCGAAACGGCGTTTGATGTCCTGTCTATTCCACACTCAACAGAACAAGGGGTAATCCAACTAAAGCTAGTGGTACACTAAATTAGCAGACATCAAGATCATTATCAAAAATCTTTACACCAATTGCTTCCCCGGCAACGGCGCCAAAAATGCTTGTTGACGTTCGTTAGTGCAAAAAGAATATGAAAGATTCCGCAAGCGCACAGAATACCATTGTAGCATTTTACCGGGAGTATTCCAGGATCGTTATTTATATTTTACCACTGAGAAGCAAGGGTTAAGAATCTGATAACTTACTATCATGTATCTACTAACTCAGAGTACTAAATAGACTAGAGCAGGAGTAATTGATAAATGATATGATAATGAAAGCACATAGAAGATAATTCAATGATAACTAGATAACTATAGTGGGAGGACAACGAGAGAGATTAAGTTCCTATGTACTTCTCTATTACTTGGGTTCTATTGTGTAACAACGCAAAAATTCGGACTTTTTAAAATTTTTGTGTGATTGAGTGGAGCATATAGTTGCTAGCTGAACCGGGAACAATTTATAAATAAATTGTTGTATTCATATAGTAATGCTTGTAGAAGTTTGCCGAAGATTCTTTTTGCAACTCAAATCTTATGTTGTAGAGCACATGACCATAGCAACCTCCTTGTATTTCTCTTGGAATTATCTCAAGTCTCTCAATGATTCTCAACTCATCACAGTTCCTTTTGCTCGCGTTCCAAGAATCTTCGAGGTATAATAATTCGTAACTCAAGGAAAATCCACTTCCCGTTCTTTCCTCCTTTTTCCTCGGTTTGGATCCTCTTGCAAACTCCTTTCGGAATTCATCTAAAAACATCCTTCGGGGTCATCCCAAACCCTCTCTAACAAGTTAACTACATTATCGTTCGAATTTATCCCTAAACTCTTTTAAATTCCTCTCATTTTTCTTTAGCAAATGGGAAATCCTTCTTCCTTTCTATTGGGCCACAACTCTCTTCTCCCTCTTCTCTCCCCTCCTTTCAGCCCAGCCGAATCGGCCCACCTGCGCCCCCTCTCCATCTCGCCAGGCCGACTCCCCTCTCCTCTCTGCTGGCCCAACCGACTTCCCTCCAGTGGCCCGCTTGCTTTTCCCCCTACCAGCTCGCGCCCGCGGCCCAGAAAGGCCCAGCTGCCGCAGCACCCTGCCCCAAACCCTAGCAGGCGCTCCAGGAGCCACCGCCGCCACCAGGCGCACGTCCGCGCGACGCTCCCCCACCCCTGCGACAACGCCCACGCCTCTCCCGATGACCGCCGCGTGGCCACTCCTCCGCACGGACGTCGAGGATGGCTGGCACCCCCTGAAGCCCTAGCTCACCGCTCCATAAAAGCCACGAGCCGACCGCCGCTCCTCTCTTTTCTCCAGCTGTCGTCGCCACCCCTTTCTGCTCTCTCTGCCTTCCTCTGTGACGGGTAGGCTGGTACCAAGGCAAGGCCAAGCCACGCGGTGGCCGCAAGCCGCGTCGGCGTTCTGCTCGCCGCAGTCTCGGCCAGCCGACCGCTCGGCGCCCTCCACCGCACCCGCCAGCACCGAGCTCGCCACCGGCCTCCCCGTGTCCTCGCCGTGCTCCCTGACGCGACGGCCGCAAGCCGCGTCGCCTACCAGCACCGTCTCCGAACCTCTCCTCACCGGACAACCTCGCCACGAACCACCTCCGACCTCGCCTCCTTTTACATCGAGCACCCCGGACGGCCTTCCCCTGTCCCTCCTAGTCGGCCGCGACGTCGAGCGCCCTGCTCCTCCCCGTGGAGCGCGATGACGAGCCCGGCCTGCCATGGCTTGGCCACTGTCTCGTCGCAGCCGTCCTCCGCCGGCCGACCACGCCACCGGTCCCTGGCCACGACGCTGCAGGCCGCAACCCTGCTCGGTCGGCCACCAACTGCACCACGGTGGTCGCTGCCGCTATAGTCACCGCGAGTTTCTGCTCCCAGCCGAACACCTGCGACAGCCCTGCGATCTGTGCCTGTTGAAGCCGCGTCGTCATCGGGCGCCGTTAATCAGAACGCCATCTTCATTCTGAAAACCAAAGCAATGACATCGGTGAGCTTCACAGCTCAGAGCCCCCACTTTTTCGTTCTGACGTGTCGATGTTTGTGCCTGACACCGGCCATCGTGCCGAGTTACATGCCCCGCAGGAAGGCTGTGGCTTGGGTTCGCCCCTTCACTGGTTCGCTAGAGGATGCTGCTGCCTTGTCGTCTGCCTTCCCCATCGCCTCAACCTAATTTTTTATAATTTAACCCTTTTTCTGTTAAAAATTCACGTTTGGACCTTAAAAAAACTATACCCGTTTTTGGACCCTTAGCTCGGCGCCGTGACTTACGGCGCCGAGGTAACACAGCTCGGCGCCATAGGTCATGGCGCCGAGCTAGGAGGGTCTAATTGACGTGGCTAGCGACCTCGCAGGCGACGTAGCGCTGACACGGCAGAGGTCGGCGCCATGATTCATGGCGCCGAGCTAAAAACAAATAAATATTGCGTCTTATGAGGGACACAAACATGCTATAGAGCAACTGGTTAGAGCACACACCTTGTTTTCTTGTAGATCAAGGTTCAAAGGCCCATTTCTCTACATTTTTTGCTGTTTTTTTCAAAATATTTGTTATCTCTCTCTTTTTTGGTAGATAAAGATGGCGCTCCATGATGATGCGTCCAGTTTTTTTTTGAAATATTTTTTATCTCTTTTTTTTGGGGTAGATAAAGATGGCGCACCATGATGATGCGCCGGCTTCCTCTTGGCCGATAAGGCTATTTTCTATTTATAGTTTCATGTGTCTAAATTAATTTTTATTATTATGCATGTGATAGTCGAAAACTTAATAAGTTAGCTTCATGTATCCAAATTAATTTTTTTATTATTATGCATGTGACAGTCGAAAAATTAATAAGTTACTTTCATGTGTCCAAATTAATTATTATTATTATGCATGTGACAGTCAAAAAATTAGTAAGTTAGTTTCATGTGTCCAGATTAATTTTTTATTATTATGCATGTGACCGTCCAAAATTAATAAGTTAGTTTCATGTGTCTAGATTTATTTTTATTATTATGCATATGAGAGTCTAGGAATTAAATAAGTTTTTTATAATTATGAATAGGATTATGTTTGATTTATATTTATAGGACGTTGCCTTATGCATTGTACTAGTAGAGTGTGTGGACCTTCACTGAATATGTTTGGATTGTTGGAATAGTGTCTGCACTGAATGATATTGACTTCTTCAATAACAAACAATTATCTTCAATATCTTAACACAAGCTTCGTATTTTTTTACAGTAATTTAAAATATCTAATTTATTCTCTGATCGAAGTTGAACAAAAAATTACTAGCTAATAAATTAGAGTTGAGAAAGAAATAAAAATACAACAAAAAAGAGAGAGATAACAAATATTTTGAAAAAAAACAGCAAAAAATGTAGAGAAATGGGCCTTTGAACCTTGATCTACAAGAAAACAAGGTGTGTGCTCTAACCAGTTGCTCTATAGCATGTTTGTGTCCCTCTTAGGACGCAATATTTATTTGTTTTTAGCTCGGCGCCATGAATCATGGCGCCGACCTCTGCCGTGTCAACGCCACGTCGCCTGCCAGGTCGCTAGCCACGTCAATTAGACCCTCCTAGCTCGGCGCCATGACCTATGGCGCCGAGCTGTGTTACCTCGGCGCCGTAAGTCACGGCGCCGAGCTAAGGGTCCAAAAACGGGTATAGTTTTTTTAAGGGTCTAAACGTGAATTTTTAACAGAAAAACGGTTAAATTACAAAAAATTAGGTCGCCTCAACATGGTGGCTCGTTGTGCTCAAGACCGCACCAGTTGGGCCGGTCACGCTCCGTCGCTGCTGGTGGTGCTGGACTACCCTGCCTCGGATGCGTCCCGACACCACTCGACGTCTTCGGCGCCACTCCGCTGAAGCCTCGTCTCCTTTAGTGCCATCGTCAAGGTCGAACCCGTGAACTTCTGTAAACGTTACCCTCGACGTTAGCACGACGCTCGTTCAGTTGTACCTCTCTTTCATTCGTACGATCGGTATCTATTTGAGTCGAGCCTTCGCGTCGGACTAGTTTGTTATCGCTTTGGACACGTGATACTTCCCGTTGTGGTCGTGCGTTAGTCGTCGACGTGACTGTGTCGTTGGCGGTAGACCGGCCCTAGCCAGATCGAACCCCGGCGTTCCAAGAACACCGACGTGTTACTGGCCGCCCCGAAAGTACGCCCATGACGAAACCATGACCGCGACGCGTTTAGACCAAATGGAATGAACCCTAGTCGATATGCTGGACGACAAGGTAATTCCCTTCTCATCTTTGACCGTAGGATACCCCTGATGGAAACCGTAGCATATGACGATTGAAGAGACCCTGTGACCCTCGATCGCGCCGCGTAGTACACTGGCCATGACACCCCTAGATGCTCCCTCGACACGCCTTACCTCGAGCCTCCCTCGACGTCGTGACTGTTGCCACCATGACCCGTTAGGACCCGTGTCATCTTATCGTCGACTTACCGAGCCCCTGGAAAATTCACTTATTTATCTATTTGTACTCATGCTATACCTCGTTCTTACGACCACCTGTATATGCACTTGTGATACAGGATCCATCCAATCTCATGCTATGGGAATCTGCTGCTCCACTTATTTGGTTCGATGAGTCTTTGTGTCGCTTTATGGATCTATTCGTTGTACTGTTGGATGTTCGTGTGTTTGTCTGTGTGAGCCGAGCCTTTAAAGCTGGCTGAGGGATCGTACCTCGTTCGGATGTTACGATCGCGAGACCCGTCTCGCCATGGCCGTGATGTCGAATGTAACACGACCCTTATTAGTGTATCTTGTGGTCGCGAGTACACCTCGCCATGACCATGGAGCTACGCTCATTTTCACTTATATAAACATGCTTTATAAATGCTTCTTTGTGCACAAACTCTTGTATGCTTGTACCCATTGACCACTGCATATCTTGATTCTCGTGGTGACAACTGCACCGCTACGAATCTGGAAATGACTTAATGCCAGAGCACCCCGGTCGGGTACCCTACAAGTAGTTTGCGCACTTGCATCTTATATTGTGCCACTCATTCCAATACCCCGTCTTCTACCATGACGAGTGTGTTGGAAAGAACGAACCTTTGACTATATATTTGTACTCTTGCTATTCCTTTATTTAGCAAAGCTATGGTCTATGTTGTAGCTCAGGACCCCGCGTGTTGACTCAATCGACCACCTAAACACATTTCTCTGGAAATGTGAGTGAGGGCATGGCATAGATGTGTTGAGCTAACCCCGCTCTTATGAGTGACCCTGAGTCTTGGTTCCCGACGTACTGTGTCGTGTGGATCAAGAGGTTTGTAGATCTCCAATCCTTTTACGCTACCGCTTTTGCCATAGCGGGCAAGACAAGGTACTTTGGAGTCAAGTCACAATGGTGTTAATCGTTCTTATGAACAATTGACCTTTGGGATAAGGCTACAAGAGCTGAACCCCGTCGTTCTTATTCGTTAGGCCCGTCCTCTGATTTCTGCCTATTTAAATGACGACCAAATCGAAGGATGTGAGTCGTGGTGTTTTCTAAGGATAGGCCTTGGTTTGAACCCTATGTCATAAAGCCGTATTGTCTTGGCCAAGACTTAAACTTGCAAACCACCGCCTTGTTCCTAGCTCGAGGAAATCGGACAACCGTCGAGAGAGCTAAACCTTGTGTATCTTAGTGTATCGTTGGTGTTAATGGATCTTCCTGCGTCCTGTTGCCTTTTCAATTATGATGTGAGTGTTCTCTTGCCTTGCCTGTCATTTCATGGAATAGCATACGATTTGACCAAGAGAGCATGAACGACAACAAGGACGACGACATGGAGTCAAACCCAAGAGGAGACGACCTCGCTGATGGAACACCAACGAGGAATAAATAACCACGACTACGACTACTTCGCAGGTGTCATGGTAGCACCCTCTTTTAGAGAATCCTATTAGACATTGCAAATATGTAGACTTGCTAGCACTTTATATTTACTCCTTTGCTAGTATATTGATGCATGATACTACCTAAGCCATTATTACCTGATTGCAACCCACTCTACCACAACACCCTGCTTTGCGCATTCGCCCAGTTATTCCTGCTTACTCGCCTGCTTGCTTGCATTATTATTTAACTCCACTTCGTATTATATCTGAGATGTGATACGGATGGTGAACCTTTGGGAATGGTTTAGCGGGTGATGCCAGACTTGGTGATGGGTGAGCATGTTGTGTGTGTGACTTGGGTGTGTGGAGGGTGAGAGTTGAGTCGACCGAGCCGGAATATACGACGAGCCTGGTGCGAGTCTTGCCGTGGGGCAGATCTGGATGCCCCTATGGTGGTGAAACCTGTGGCGGGTTAAGTGGTGACTTGAGGTGGATCCGGGTGTGAGCCGCTGGTAGAGCCCGGATCAGGAGCGTGCTGTGGTGGCATGGATAATGAAAACCGTTGTGAAGACATTCCGGCTTAGTCACCCCTAGTGGAGCGGAACCTGGACCATGGGGAATACCTTTACATGCCACTCGCTCCTTATGGACGGGGACGGTCGGACTACCTGGTAGAGTAATGCCACTACTGCTAGGCGAGAGAGTGCGAGGAAGGTACGGGTATGGGAGTCCCACACCCTTCCGAGATGATCACGACTCCCACCTCGAGAGAGGGAACGTGACTTCACAGACTTAGCCATCCCAGACAGACTTGGGGTGTTCCAGGGCTAGGAGGTAGGGTGGCATTACTCTAGGCTGGCAAGCGACCGATATTCGCCTAGGCATATCTAGAGTGCTGATGATGGCGATCTTGTGGATATTGTAGAACCTCTGCAGAGTGTTTGGTTGATCGATCGATACGTTAGCCAATTTGTTGGCTACAGACCTTTTTCCCTGACCTGCTTCCGTGGGATTGAGTGCAACCTCAGGTAACCTATAGATTAAACACCATGTCTAATCTATTGATTACTACTCTAATTATGGCCTATAACTAGAGCACTCAATATGAGCAAAGATCCCATGCCAAGATATAACAACTATATACTAATCATATAATAAAGCATAAAGTAAATAGAGAAGATAAATATATTAAAGCATAAGTCTTACAAAGAAAAGATACAAAGACAAACCAAGACTCTGAAGACTCCTCTGGAACCGGAGCGCAGCTCCGCTCTCCCTAACTCCCGACTAGAGCTAAGCTATTACATTGGAAAATCTAAACCTAATTACATAGAGAGGAGAGGTTGTCCTTCGAGGGACGCCTCTACAAATACTCCCTAATGATGATGTATTGCCTCAGGGGGGTCTGGGGTTTATTATATAGGGGCTCCTGGCCTCCCCTCCACCTTGAGCAAGCGATGTGGTACTAAATCCTTCGCCATATGCACATGGGCCTTAATGCGCCAAAACGCGTTGGAGAGGTCGGCTGGAGTGCGCCACGCGAAGGGGGGCGAGATTGGGCCCAATACCTGACCGGTCGGCCCAAGGGGGAGACCGGTCGGTCTGCCTCTATGACAGGTGGGCCCTGCCTTCCGTGGGTCGCCTTCTGGAATGTTCTAGAATCTTCCAAGTCATATCCATCGAGGACTCTCGCTCTGAGACTCCAAATATAGCAAATCATATGTCCGTTTCGATCGTCTCGACGAGGTCTTCGCAATGGTGTGCTCTGTTTCATCACTTGAGATACTTTTATATGGTAAAAACATAGATGTCCTGAGCACCAAAACTCGTGGAAGTTGTTAGTTTCAAACCCTACAACTATGCTTTGTGATTCATTTAGTGTCATTTGATGCAATAGTTGACGGTTAATTATGAGCATTAGTGAGCGTCAACATATACCAAGTATGTGTGAGCTCTACGCGAACATATATGAGGGTATCAAGTGTTGGGTATGTTTTTCTGGATTGGTGCATGGTGTTTAGTATCGGCTTGTATGTACCTTCGTACACATGGGCAGGTGCTCAATTATTTTTTTTCATTGGGATTTTCTCGGGCAGAAATGAATCTTCTGCAAGTACACTAACTACGCGATCAAATAGAACGACTAGATAACGCATGAGAGATCGTTCTCGCCACCGACTAGAACATTAGGACTTACGAGTTATTGTTAGTGAGTGAGAACGTAAGTACGATCATGCATCATGTTTATGTTCTTGCACTTGCATTACCTCCCCTTAATTGAAAGATTGTTCCTTTTCCTTATAAAATTTGCCAACTTTATTATGCATCTCATGAGAGTTTGAAACCCCTTTGTTTCTACAGATGGCCCGGACTAAGCTGACAACTCGCAAGGCCACCGGAGGCCGAGGAGTTCCGCGTCATCGCTTGGCCACAAAGTTGACCAAGAACACGTTCTTGTCCTACTTTGGGTTGCCAACGATCCTCTGGAGGATTCTGCTAGCAGTTGGATATGAGGAAGGACAGGAGCCCCGGTACTCTTGGCAGAAGGATATCTATGGGCAGGATTTCCTGGTCATGGTTCAGGTCAAGGTTAAGGCCGTGGCTAGAAAACCCCATTGGTCGGGATGGACAGAGATCACTAGAGGCAGTTGTGCAAAGGATGGAGCCAATAGGGCAGCATACTTGGTGCTGAAGGATATCATAGCCCGGTTCCCCGCCGACCTTGCTAGTGCTATGGCAGGAGTGTTCCCTCGCGGATCACCTTTTCCATTGCACTGGAGGCAGACGTTGGACTCGATCCTGACAGGAGGCGCAGAAGAAAGGTTCTTTAATTTTGTGAGACATCAACGATGAGTGCCACAGGAGCCTTGGTTGGGGTATGTGAGAGTTTGGAGCGTAGCTTGGAGAGCGTGTCCTTTACCCTCACTGCCTCTTACGAGAGCAAGAGGAAGCTGCAGGAGGAGTTCAACGTCGAGGTAGCCCGACTACGGGAGAGGCTGCACCAGGTCACCCTGGAGCGTGACGAGGCATGTGCCAGAGCAGGAGCAGAGAGCACCGCCAGGACTGTTGCTGAGTAGATGTAATTGACAACGGCCTTCCAGCGGGATGAAGCCCGGACCGCGCTTGACCAGTTCAGGGAGGGTGCCCTTCACCTAATACAGCAGGTGGATGACCAACAAGCTTACATTGACAACCTCCACGAGGCGATACACCAGTTACATCACAAGGCACAGGAGGCCGCCGCCCCAGTAGCCGACGAGGCCCCCGAGCCCCGGGACGGAGTAGTGCTCGGTCCAGATCTTCCATCGGACGATGAGGCCCATGCTGACGAGCCCATGTTCGACGCCGAGGTGGATGACACCGCATCCGACGCTGGAGATGCTTGAGCGTTAGCTTCGCTAGGAGTCTCTTTTGTATAGTCTTGAACATGGTCGCTTTTGATGTAACCCAGACATGTGTTGGTCTTTATGTTTAAGTTGCATGATGGCATGTATGACTTTTGGACAAAGTCCAGACTTTGATCTGGCACCTTTATTTATGGAAATCCGTCGTTTGCGTTCTTATTTTCGAGCAATTATTCTGTGATGTTGTATGGAAATGAGTAATTATACTTGGTCGTGTGCTAAATTTTTGAATTATGTGCAGCACAGTATTTTATTCATGTTCAGTATAACATCGCCTAATTGTTGCTCATTAATGGGATATGCAGATGTCGGCCCACACTCGCAGCCAGCGTGGACAAGGATCAGGGCAGGAAGAGGAATTGCCGCCACCTCCACCACCGCCAATGATGTCGGAAGCGTTCTTTGGGCAGTTCTTGGTCAGCCAAAGGAATATGAAAGAAATGCAAAGGTATATGGAGGCTACGCTCCGTAACATTGCCAACAACACTGCGCAGCGGCATCAGCAGCGTCAAGGACCCGAGCCCAACCAGTACAGCTCATACCGTGACTTCTTGGACACTCGCCCCCCTGTGTTCAAGGAGGCCACTAAACCGCTCGAGGCAGACGGATGGCTGAACTCTATCACCCAGAAGTTTCGCCTTCTCCGCTTGACTGAAGAACTCAAGGCGGATTATGCCGCCCATCTGTTGGAAGGACTTGCAGGCTTATGGTGGTCCCAGTACCGTGCATCCCTGCCAGCGAATGCACCTGTTACGTGGGAACAGTTCTCCACTGCTATGCGCGGCCACTACATTTCCCAGTGGTCTGATGGAAATGAAGGTCACAGAGTTCATGAGGCTGTCACAAGGGACCCGTTCCATGTCAGAGTATCTGCATAGCTTCAACAATCTTTCTCGCTATGCCCCGGACTTCGTGGACACTGAAGCCAAGAAGATAGCAAGCTTCAAGCATGGCATGAATGCCACTATGCTCTCCAAGATGGGAAACAGTCACCGCACCACCTTGAGCGACTTCGTCAGTGACTGCCTGAACCAGGAGGCAAATGACAACAGGCTGGCAATGGAGACTCGCCGCCGTGCGAATGAAGGCGGTTCGTCTTAGCAGAGGACCCCTTTTGGAGCACGCGCTTCGTACCGCTCGCCGGTCACAGGAGCTAGATTCCATCCACCACCGAGGAAGATAACCAACAATCGTCCCCGTCCAAGTTTTCAGAAGCCGTACATCGCTCCCATAATGCAGAACAAGGCAAAGGCAGGAGGCTCAGGAGTTCCAAAGACTCCATATGTGATTGGGTCATGCTACAACTATGGTCAGACTGGACATCTCTCACGTCAGTGCCCACAACCAAAGAAGCAGTACACTCATCCTCAACCCCGCACGGGCAATGTGCATTTCACCACTGTTGAAGAGGTGCCAGAAGGAGAGCCTGTCACCGCTGGTACATTTCTTGTTAACCAATGCCCTGCAGTTGTGTTGTTTGATTCTGGAGCATCGCATTCATTCATAAGTGAAAATTTTGTTATCAGATAAGTTTAGCAGGGGCTGTTCTTTCTGCCCGCGTATTGGCTAAGGAAATGGAGATCACCTTTGGGGATAAAAAGGTATATGTGGATCTCATAGTAATCCCTAGGTTAGGTTTGGATGTGATCTTGGGAATGGGATGGATGAAACGCTGGAAGGTTAATTTGGATATCGCCAAACGAGTGGTCACTATGGTCAGCCCCCGGAATGAGCTTCCGTTTAGGGTAAAGTTACCGCAAAACCCCCACCAGATAAGAGTGTTGTTTGCTGAGATACCAGTAGTGTGTGAGTTTCTGGATGTTTTTCATGATGAGTTGCCAGGACTACCTCCAGATAGGGATGTGGAGTTTGCTATAGAGTTGATTCCCGGAACGGCACCTATTTCTCGAAGACCGTATAGGATGCCAGCTAATGAGCTAGCAGAGCTCAAAACACAGTTGCAAGAACTTTTGGATAAGGGTCTGATACTCCCTAGTTCATCACCTTGGGGTTGCCCTGCCATCTTTGTGGAAAAGAAGGATAAAACATTAAGAATGTGTGTGGATTATAGACCTCTGAATGCAGTAACTATAAAGAACAAGTATCCCTTACCCCGAATTGATG
Organism: Coix lacryma-jobi var. lacryma-jobi; assembly: GCA_009763385.1. Taxonomy (NCBI): domain Eukaryota; kingdom Viridiplantae; phylum Streptophyta; class Magnoliopsida; order Poales; family Poaceae; genus Coix; species Coix lacryma-jobi. Next base: position 48,277,710 of record CM019831.1, read on the forward strand.
TCTTGTTTGATCAGTTGTCCAAAGCAAAAGTGTTTTCCAAGATTGACTTAAGATCGGGTTACCACCAGATCAAGATCAGAAAGGAGGATGTGCTGAAAATAGCTTTTTCCACAAGATATGGACTTTATGAGTATCTAGTCATGTCATTTGGATTGACAAATGCACCGGCACATTTCATGTACTTGATGAATTCTGTCTTTATGCCTGAGTTGGATAAGTTTGTTGTGGTGTTCATTGATGATATCTTGGTATACTCAGAGAATGAGCAAGATCATGTAGAGCACTTAAGAGTTGTCTTGACTGGACTTCGAGAGCATAAGTTGTATGCAAAGTTTAGCAAATGTGAATTTTGGTTAAGGAGAGTACCTTTTCTTGGACATGTCCTTTCAGAAGAAGGAATCTCTGTGGATCCCACTAAAGTACAGGAGGTTATGGATTGGGAAGCCCCCACCAACGTACACGAGGTACGCAACTTTTTGGGATTAGCCGGATATTACCGTAGGTTTATCCCGAACTTCTCAAGGATAGCAAAACCTATGACCCGTTTGACTCAGAAGAACAAGAAGTTTGAATGGACTCCGGAGTGTGAGGCAGCATTTCGTACTCTTCGGACCTTGTTGACTACCGCACCAGTTTTGGCTCAACCAAATCTGGAGGAACCTTTTGATGTGTTCTGTGATGCGTCCAAGATTGGACTTGGATCTGTGCTTATGCAGAGTGGAAGAGTCATAGCCTATGCTTCACGTCAGTTACCACCACATGAAGAGAACTACCCAACTCACGATTTGGAATTGGCCACAGTGGTTCATGCACTCAAGATTTGGAGGCATTATCTTATGGGCAACCTTTGTCACGTGTATACAGATCATAAGAGTTTGAAGTATATCTTCACCCAACCTGAGTTAAATATGAGGCAGAGAAGATGGTTGGAACTGATCAAGGATTACAACCTAGAAGTACATTACCACCCTAGAAAAGCGAATGTCGTGGCAGATGTTTTGAGCCGCAAGACTCATTGCAACTCCATACAACCATTGTTGGAAAATGGATTCAACCTGATGCACCCCGTTATGTTGAGTAATATCACCCTACAGTGTACCCTTGAGAGTGATATCATCAAAGGGCAGAAGGCCGATGAAGAAATCTGTCAGACCAAGAAGAGACTGGAACCAATAGTTCGTTGAACTTTTGAGTGGATGAGCAAGGGATTTTATGGTATAATCAAAGGTTAGTAGTACCCAAGGATACAGAACTAAGAAACAGGATTTTGAATGATGCTCACAATTCAAAATTGTTTATTCATCCAGGAAGTAGTAAGATGTACCAGGATTTGAAACCAAGGTTTTGGTGGTCTAAGATGAAAAGAGAGGTCGTAGCTTATGTCGCTAAGTGCGATACTTGTTGCAGGATTAAAGCTATACATTTGAAGCCAGCCGGACTGTTGCAACCCCTGTCGATTCCGGAATGGAAATGGGAAGAAATTAGTATGGACTTTATCACAGGATTGCTAGTCACCCAAAAGGGGCATGATTCTAATTAGGTTATTGTGGATCAATTATCAAAGGTAGCTCACTTTGTACCAGTAAAGACCACGTATCGACCCCATCAATATGCAGATTTGTACATTCAGAATATCTTGAGATTACACGGAATTCCCAAAAGAATTGTTTCTGACAGAGGACCCTAGTTCATAGCTCGTTTTTGGGAGCAGTTGCACAAGGAGTTAGGAACCAAGTTGGTACAAAGCTCCGCTTACCACCCCGAAACCGCAGGACTAACGGAAAGAGTGAATCAAATCTTGGAAGATATTCTCAGAGCATGTGTGCTTTCCTCAGGAGAATCATGGGAAAAGTGGTTACCTCTAGCGGAGTTCTCTTACAACAACAGTTATCAAGAGAGTATAAAAATGACATCGTTCAAAGTTTTGTATGGACGAAGATGTGGAACACCAGTAAATTGGGTCGAATCAGGAGATCAAGGATTCTATGGATCAGATTATGTAAAGGTGAAGGACCGGATTGGCGACCAGAGGGGGGTGAATGGGAGCCTCAAATTTAACTCGTGAATAGAATGGCCCTTGTCCCAGAAAATCACCCCAAAAGTTAAGACTCGAAACAACCGAAGAGTTCACGACCTACGAGTAGGTGGATACCCTAGGAGATGTCCTAGTGGTACAGCGGAACCCCCGGAGAAACCCCAAAACCAACAGCCAAAGCTCTAGAGCAAAACTGCAAAATCTGCAGGTTTGCGGACTGTCCGGGGTCAGGGTCCCGGACTGTCCGGTGACTGTCGGACTGTCCGACACTGGAAGTCCGGACTGTCCGCCGGCTACAGACCAGAAACAGAACTAATCTGAAACAGTTCTGGACGAGTCCCGGACTATCTGCGGGTTTGTACCGTGGACTGTCTGTTGTTCACTCGACAGTGAACAGTCAGGGGGTTGTGCCTGACTGACTCTGCAAAATCCCGATGCGCGGACTGTCCGCCGTCAGGTCGTGGACTGTCCGCCAATGCACAGAGAACACAAAACTGCACGGGTTCAAAACCAAATTCGATTCGATCTCAACCAAATCGAAAGGGACTTCGATCAAACTCCTCCCAGATGTTCCTCTATGTATTGGGGTGCTAATCCTAAGAAATCATCGCACCAAACCAAGTCTATCAAGAGAAATCCGAGGATCACCGGAAAGGGGGAAAGAACAAAGAACGAACGTGAAATCAACCTGATCTATGGATTCGTGAGGTTAGGGGAGAAAACCTTCGGTGGAAAGGAGCTCACAACCTAGAATGAATTGATTCAAGTGGAATCAAAAATCATCTCGCAGAGAGGGAGAACGAGGCAAATCTCCAGGAGATGAAAAACCGAAACGCGAAGAACACCAACACCAAAACGCGAATCGATTCTATTTCAACCGAAATTCCTCCACACGAGGAGACAACGAGAATACGCTCTCGTTTCCTCAAAAGATCCAAATACACAGAAAGAGAGTGCTCAGGAACAAATGACTGCAAGGATACAGAGAGAGTGCTAAGCGGGGGCTTGAGAGAGAGTGCTCAGGAACAAATGACTGCTAGGATAGAGAGAGAGGAGGGGTGCCTCTCTTATTTATAGCCTAATACAATAATCCCCTTTCTACCCCTAGATACAAGAGCGAAGCGGCCAACCCTAGGGGTATCCCGGTCCAACTCTGCTGATAGCTGATCCGACGGCCACGCGCCTTCCTCACCCTTAGCTTTGCCTCGACGCAAGCCTCAGGATGCCGCCACGTGCCGCCCAGTCGACCGTCGCGCCTTCCTCGCGGATAGCTGCACCGCCGCGCCAGCCTCTCCACGCCACCACGTGTCGACCGTCCTTTTTGCGGACCTCCCCCCAGTTTTGAGGCCGAAACCGGGAAACCTGGGCCTTCCCCCGGTTTTGAGACTGAAACCGGGAAACCTGTCCTCCGGTTGAGTTTTGTGGCCCAAACTCAGAAACCCACGAGCCCAGGTTTTGAGGCCCAAACCTGGAAACCGTCCACGATGAGTTTTGAGGCCCAAACTCGGAAACCGTCGAGGGTAGCTTTTTGAGGCTCTGCTACCGAAACCGCGCCGTAGACGGGATGTGGTTCGCACACCCCGAGTTCCAGCACCGATGCCGGAGCATGTCCAGCCTCCATGCCGGGCACAGTGCATTCGTCATCCTTCTCGGCCTCCCGCCAAGTGTCACGACGCCATCACCTTCCTCCCGACTCAGTCGATGCACCGCACATCCCCATGTTCTCTTGATTGCCGATGCCACGTGCCAGCTACCACAGCTGGTCCTCAGGTCTCCCGGTCCGTCGGTCCAAGCCTCACGTCCGCCCTTCACCGCTCCCGGTCCATCGGCACGGCACGTCTCTACTTGACCTTCACCTCACCTTCGACCACTGTCCGAGCTCCGCACCTGCACACCAACACAGCCAAGAGACATGTTGCCCGTTGACCGATCACTCATCACTCAGGAAGGGAACCACATGGGCACATATCGACCTTGTGTTCGCAAAAGGATGCTGAAGAGATTGTGCAAACAGTGCAGCAACATATCAAGGCAGCACAATCTCTATATGAAATGTCTTCGAGTGCCCGAATGAGAAGAAGTTCGAATCCCAGATGTCACTATCCGATCAGACCTGGAGTATTACGAACAACTGCAAGAGATCTTGGACACTAAGACCAGAGAAACTCGCAACCGTGAAGTCAAGACTTACAAGATTCTCTGGAGTAATCATGGACCCAATGATGCTACCTGGGAGACTCAAGAATACTTGCGCGTGAATTACCCTGCTTTCTTTAAGAAGTGGTACGTAACCTAAATCTCGGGACGAGATTTCCTTAAGGGGTGAAGGGATGTGAAACCTAGTGTCAAGCACTGCATTAGGAACATCATTAGCTACTAATAAGCATGAGCATTGCATTGCATCATCTCATGTGCATAGAAGTGTTTTTTGCCTTTTTGTTTGATTATTTGAAATTAGGGTTCAATAGGACTTATTTGCTTAAGTTAGTTTCTATCTTGGCAAATAATTTTATAAAATAAAGAATATTGAGTGTAACACTTTTCATGTAGACACTTTGTCTTAATTCAGTATGGTTTAATAACTAAAAAAGGTAGAAACAAAAATGATTTATAGCTCAAAATTAGCTTTAATTATGTGGAGGCTAAAGGAATGATTTTTAGAAAATATGTTCTATATGAAAGTTGTAGAGAAAATTATTTTGAGCAACTTTTATTTTTGGGTCAAAGCCTAGTTTGAGTTTTTGAAACTGTTTTGAAATGGTCAAAGTTTGGGAAAAATCGGGAAAAAGAAAAAGGAATTTGTTTCACCCGGCGCCACCCAAACGGCCCACTCGGCCTTTCGGCTCAGGCCCTGCCGAGCCCCGCGCGCCTGCTCCCGCCCGCGCATCGTGCCCGCGCCAGCACGATCGCGGCCGCGCCGTACGCCGGTCGACTGCCGCATGGCCGCGCGCGCCTGACCCGAATCCGCCTCGCCCACTCGCTGCAAGATCATCTTCGCCTCCATCATGCCACGATCTCACCCAGCCAGTCCCCACTCACCTCGCCTACCGCGCCCGTCCACCGCCCGCCGCTCGCCCACTCACCGCCGTCGCCGTGGCCCCCGCCACGACCACCGGTCGTTCACTGGCCGAATCAAAAACCCGCTCGCGCTCCTCTCCTCTCCCTCATTCGCCAGTTCTCTCGCTCTTGCCCTCTCACCGCACGCAACGCGCAAGCCGAGCGCTCTGCTCGCCTTCGCCGCCACCGCACCAACGCCATCGGTGTTCCAGCCTCAACCGAGTCACCGCCAGCCGATTGACTCTGGCCAACGCTTCGCCCTCGTCCCGCACATACGGTGTGCACGCCTGCATCTCCAACAAAGCCCCACCGACGCCGGAACATGAGGTGCCCCTCTTCGGCCGCCGTCACCGCTGAGGAGTGCACGCCGCCATCCCGCGTCAACCAAGCCACGCCGAGCCTCCTCCTTCATCGACGAGCTCCATCGCGCAAAGGCTAGGTGAGAACATGCCACCGCTTGGTCGCTACCTCTCCCTAGCTCCCCCTCTTCTCTGGCCGAGCGCCATGGCCGCTGCCGCGGCATGTGCACGAGGCCGAGCCCCTCTGAAACCTTACCGGCCAAACCAACTCTCCTTTTGGTCACCCTAGGGTTCACTCAAGCTCACGCACCCTTCAATTTAGTCAGTGATCACCAAAAATAGCCTAGCCGAGCCATATCGCGGCCGCCGTCCGCCGTTGCTCGTCGCCGGCGAGCTACGGCCAACCCCTAGCCAAACCATCACCACCAATGGGTTCGCTTCGTCGAGACGAACTCATTGAGCCCTACCTCCCTGCCTGCGACCTCACCGCCGGCGAGGAATCGGCGGTCAAAGCCGCTCCCCTGCTCGGCTCACACCGACAGGTGGTCCCGTTGACCACCAGGCCCCGCACGTTAGCCACACCTGGTCTATGGGCCGAGTCCACAAAATCCTGGCCGGGATTCAAAATGCTTTTTCCTTTTTCTGTTTATTTCCAGGGAAAACTTGTTTATTTTGTGTAGCACGTTTTAATGATCCAATTGAAGTACTTTCAGTTTTGTAAACTTGTTCATGAGTAGAGCTATCAGGAAAAAATATGAAAGTATTTTTGGTGGAAGTTTACTGTACTGTTTTTATTTATTTTAGTTTATGTGTAGATTGTTAAATATGTTTACATGTTTTCTGGTCGAATTAATTTATGGAAAAAATTGTGTATGCTTGTTATGATATAAAGTATCTGTGAAAAATATATGAGGGTATGTTCCTATGGAAAAAGTATATGTTTAAGTTTAAATGTCTTTTTAGCTGTTTTCTTAAAATAGTTGTTGAGAGAAATTTATGCCGGAATAAAATATGGGAAAATTTATGCAGTCTCTGTGTGTCTTGTTAAAGCTGAGAAAAATGCGAAGTATGGGTTGTTGTATGGAAGAATAAGAAGTTGTAGTACAAGTGTGCTTTTCTTAGTTTTTCTTAGAAAAATCATGCAGGAAATAATATAACTTTGCTGTCATGGAACTTTCTTGATAAATATGAAACGTGGAGTAGAATCTGAAAAATATAAAACTGGATATTGCACCCTTTTCCAGTAGGGTTGTAGTTCAAAGATTTTAATCTGACTTAAACTTTAGAAATTTATGTAGATTTATATGTTTATGTTCTAGCAGTAATTTTTCTGCAGTAAAGATGTTATGAGTAGATGAAGCCAGGAAAAATGTGAAATCTGTTGTTTGACACTTTTCAAAAGTAAAGTCAGTTCAAAACACCTTTTTAGCAGTTTATTTCATCTTTTTATATCTGTTGTTTAGTATTTTGTTTCTTGCTGAACATTTTATAGTGGAGTCTAGTAGGTATAGATTACCTACTGTAATTTTTGTGGATTTTTCGGAATACAGAAAACAATACTTGTATAAACCTGGGTTTCTTTTTAAATCAATAAACAGGAAATGGCTAAGTTAATGGTTTTATTTAATGCAGTAAATAAGTGTTTTTCCTCAATGTCAAAAGTTGTTCAACAAGTTGATTTTGTTGGTTTGCGAAAAGATTTACATTGCATACCATCATAAGTGCACTGTGCATTATTTAATTACTTTTACCGCATTACAATAGGATCGATAGCCCCGGAGAACGATCAGGAGCAAGAAGCAAACGACGAGCCAGAGATCCAGGGGGTGCCTAGGAGCGAGGAGGCCGAACCCGCTGCGAAAACTAACCTGCCTGAGTGCCCCGCTCACGAGGCCTCAGTCTTCTCCCAAGGCAAGCCCCGGAGCATCCTAAGTCTCCCAGTTTTTACGATTACTTTTACTTGAGTATTTTATATTGTGATGCATTATGTATAGAAGTTGATTGAATCCTACTTACTGCATTACCATTCCTTGATTATTGTTTACACCTGCCTTGTTATCCTGTACTTATCAATAAGTAGAATTGCTTACCCTGCTTAATAAAGTAGTAAGTAAAGGATGTTTTCGTAATACCCCTGGTGGGCATTTACCGGATCACGGTTGGCTATATTTGCTATCATGGAAAAGAACCTGAGTAGTAATGAAATACGGTCAATTGGAAGGCAAGGCACCAAGTTGGAACTTGGGGGCAGCTCGTCTGTTGGATCATGTAGGTTTGTATCGATGTTGGCCCTCGTTCATTTTTGAAAGCGCCCTTTTACTTAGGGACTTAGGGTTGTCGGTGCTGTAATCGCCGACCCCAAAGCCGGTTAGACGCTATTCGGGCTGGATTCAACCCGAGTCGTGCCCTCTACTATGGAAATGCGATCTGCCTCGGAATGGCCATCGCCAGGTTCCAATTGGGCGGTTCGTGCTTGAACCACGACGATTACCACCACGAACAGTATCGAGCGATGACCCAATGCATGGACCTGACGGGGAAAGTGTGGGTTTGTATTAAAGGTTTCTCACCAACTGGTTTGTAATTCGATTCAAGTCGCTGTCTCCCCCCGTTAGTGGGAAACTATGTCGAGCTTCACCACGATACAACTCCATGTGATGTTTTAAGGTTCAACTAAAATGTGTATAAGTCAACCTGATATGGTTTATTATTGATTGCTAGACTCAAGTGAATGTTGTAGATCAGGTGCAAACCTAGACTAAGAGATAGGCTCAAATTTTGACGGCTCATTCATCTAAATTAAATGATACTCTCCTTAAATTGAGCTTTTCGCAACTAAATTCCCAGCTCCACCACCAGAGGGGGGTGAATGAGAGCTTTAAATTTCTTTTCAGAAACTTATAGCCACTGTCCCGAGAATCAACCCCAAGAGAAAACCTAGAACTTGATAATGTCCATGACCCTAGATGTAGGGTGGATGCTTCCTATAAGCACAACGAGACACTACACAAGTCTAGAATCCCAAAACAAAAGCCCATAAACAAATCTGAAGTCGGCTAAGCAAACTGTAAACGAAACAGTGCAAAACTCACAGCATCGGACGCTGGCAGTGTCCGATGTCAAGGTGTCGGACGCGTCCGATGCAAAATGGACTGTTCTGGAACCTGACTGCATGGTCATCGGACGCTGCTACAGTGAACCCTTAGCGTCCGATGCTCAGACCCCTGACGCGTTCGATGGTCAACGGAGCGTCCGGTGGTCAGCGTTTGATGCTCCTTCAAAAATGTTGTTCTTTGACATGTGTCACCTCAGCGTCCGATGTGACAAACTCAGCGTCCGATGACCCCGTGTCCAGCGTCCGATGCCCCAGAAACTATACTGTTCTTCTGCGGATTCAACCTGACCTCCTCCGAATCAAAAGCTCTAAGGCTTAGACTTGGTATGAGGAGTTCTAAGGATGTTAGTGATCTATCCCTAAGAGATCATGGCTTGAACCTAACTCCAAATCGGTGAATTGGAAGACTTCACCGCAAAAGAGGAGAAAACAGATCCAAAATGAAAAACCAATCGATCTACATGTTCATGGGCTTTGAGATGAAATCTTTCGGTGGAGATGACCCCTTACAACAAAGAACAAGTAGATTCAAACAGTTTTGCAAACGGAGCAACGTGGGGAGATATCGATCCACGGGAAACTTGTGTAGAAAAGCAAAACGCGAAGAACAACACAAGAACGCGAATCACAACCTCAATTTCCAGCCAAAATTCATCCCCGCGATGAGGAGACAACGGGAATCCGGTCTCGTTTCCGCAAAATCCAAATACACAGAGGTATGATTAAGCCGTCTCTGTGGATCTCAGTCGCTACAGCAGGGATGTGGGAGAACAGGAAACCCTAGAATGAAAATAGCAAATGGCTGAGATAGTCTGGAGGGAGGGGTGGCCTCTCCTTATATAGCCTAATACAATTATTCCCCTTCTACCCTTACAGCTAATGAGCGAGCAGGCTAACCCTAAGGGTATTCCTGACCAACTCGAGGTTGATGTTGATCCGACGGCCATGCCCGCACATTAGGTAGCTTCGCCTCGATGCGACCTCACCGGATGTGGCCACGTGCCGCCACTGCACCGCTCGTCCTTTTACGGACCTCCTCCCGATTTTGATGCTGAAACCGGGAAACCTGGGCCTTCCCCCGGTTTTGAGGCCGAAACCGGGAAACCTGTCGTCCATCGCCTGAGTTTTGTGGCCCAAACTCAGAAACCCGCCAGCGCCCAGGTTTTGAGGCCCAAACTTGGAAACCGTCCTCAGCCCGAGTTTTGTGGCCCAAACTCGGAAACCGGCCGCACCCAGGTTTTGAGGCCCAAACCTAGAAACCGTCCACTCGGTGGTTTTTCTGTGGCTCAACCACCAAACCGACGCCGTAGAGAGATGCATCACCCGTGCACCCCGTCCACCCATAAGTCTTCACTTGTCGCTGTCCCAGGCTGTCAGCCACCACGACCGATCCTCAGGCCACCGGTCCGTTAGTCCAAGCCTCACGTCCGCCCTTCACCGCTCCGGGTCCATCGACATGACACATCTCTACTTGACCTTCACCTTGCCTTCGATCACCGTCTCTGTGCTCGACATCTGCACAACACAAGCCAAAGAACATGCGCATCATACTAGTTGACAATCACTCATCATCTCAAGATCTGGCATACACCCATGTATCCGCACAATTCAGTCCTTCAGATTCTTGAAACTGAACCTCTCCTTCCTATTATTGATCGTGAAGAAGATCTTGGCGCTTTCGCTGTAGATGATGGCTTTAGTTGTACTCAAGAATGGTCTTCTCAAAATGATGGGTGCTCTTTCATCTCCTCTTGTTTCCACAATCACGAAATATACTAGGACAGGTGATTCTCCAACTTGTACGTGAACATCTTTAAGGATTCCCTTGGGGTAGCACATTGTCTGATCTGCAAGCTGCAAACACATGGTTGTGTACAACAATGGTTCACCATGAATTTTCTCATAAATTACCTTAGGAATAATGTTGACACTTGCTCCAAGATCACAGACGGCTTCGTCAAAGGTATGGGGTCCAATGGTGATAGGGATGACAGGTCTCCCTGGATCTCCTTTCTTCTCGGGCAAATTCTTATCTCCCCATCCTCTATACTTTGGCCTTAATGGAGCTATGAAGTAATCCCCTGCATTGAAAATATCTACAAGATTTGCAGTTTCTAATTCTTTCGGATTCCTTGGAATCTTACCTTTTTCGGTCACAGGTACTGAAGCAGCTAGCTGAGAAATTTGTGATTATATCATCTTATTAAAGCTAAGCTGATTCTTAATAGCAGAAGTAAAGCTTTCCATTCTATTATTAATGGTTTCAAGTATTTTATCATTGGAAGCTATCTTTCACGACATGTTATCAATAACTTTATTTTGATTAACGATCATTTCTCTTGAAGGCGGTTGGTTGAAGTTATTACCTTGGTAGTTACCCGAGTAGTTACCTTGGTAGTTAGGCCACTGTTGTTAATTCCATCCTTGATTCTGTTGAGGATTGTTGACACTTCTTAATGCCACCACTAGAACTAGACTATGGAGCCTAATCCCCGGCAACGGCACCAGAGATGCTTGTTGACACCAGAAGTGGCAAACGGATATACCGCAAGCGCACGGTAGTCAATTGTATCCTTTCACCGGGAGTATTCCAGGTATCGTATTTCCACAGGGAACATGAAGTGGATTAACTAGAAGTAGGGTCGTCAAAGGATGATCAAAGGGTATATGATAACTGGGATAGAGAGGTCTTCCTAATATCAATATCTGGTACTGGTTTTCTAAGAGTACTGAGGTTTACCACCTCATTCCTTACTGGGGGCGAAGGACGAAACAGTAGTTGATTAAAAGGTTCTCCACCTAACAACTATTGAGGCGGCAATGCTGCTACCCAACTATTATTTTCAACTTGCCTACAACAATTGAGAGGAACTCCAACCACTGGCTGTGTCTGCCACTCTACCACTAGGCGTCTACACAAGTGCGACAAGAAGTCCACACTGGCAAGATATAGCCTAGACACCACGTCTACACTAATCTTACTACCCTAAAGCTAAGCTTATTAGGCCTAGAGCACTTCAATAAAGTAAAGCAATGTGCCAAGTAAAAGAACTGTAGACTTAAATTACCAGACCAGAATATTAAATACTAGAAGGACTCAGATGTAACACTTACAAGAAGAATCACATCCGCTGAGGTGCACCTTGGAGAAGACTCCCGACAGGCCGGGACTCCTCCGTGGAACTCCTCACTCCCTTCCCTCTCTTCTAACACTAAAGCTACTAAGTAGGCTTTCTCTCCTTGGATGCATACAAATGAAGAGCTCTAGGGGGTATTTATAGCTTGGAGGTGGAGTAGCGGCTACTCCGGTGCCACGTTAGCGATCCGCGTGCTCTCCTTCCTTGGCCATTGGATCAAACCGCCATAATAATCGCCATGGATGGATGGCCTAGATTTCTTCACGTGTGAAACATGTGCAAACAACCGACATTGGATGGGGTTCACCCTGGGGTCGGCCGACCCCAGCCAATGATAGGTGGGCCCACCACCTTGCTTCTAGAAGGTGCTGATGTCACCAGGCTGAACAGTGTAGCCAGGGCCCATCAAGGGGGGGTCGGCCGACCCCCCCTATGACAGGGCTGGCCCACCTTCTTCTCTCCCTTGGTGACCCCACATGTCATGGAGCAAGTCTTGTGATGATGGTTGCATTTGGTTTCGGTGTGGACCCATGAATCCATGTGCTTCTCATCTTGTACCATAGAGTAAAAGCACATGTTTGATCCAAGGGTTGATATTGGCTTGAGCATGCTTCTCTTGGATCATGCCATGTCACCCTGGCCGAGGTGGCCCCAAGGTTGGGTCGGCCGACCCCCTTGGTGGGCCCACCTGGCCTCATTTTGTTCATTTTGCCATCTCCTACAAGTTCACAAGCTAAGAGTACAAGTGGAACTTATTAGTGATAAATATGCTCGTGATATGCTATACTTCCTTGAAACTGAGGCTTTTTGATGGTATTTTGATAAGGTAAAACATGCTATAACTTCTGTCAACAAGGATGATAGTTGTTGTTGTTGTTGATGTGTTCACATCCTCTTGGACTTCAGGGAAGCTACTTCCTGTGTGGCTAGTGCCTCCACATTCTTCACAAGTCATGCAGGAATCGTGGATGTGTATGACTTCCTTCTTCTGATGGTTTCGTTCATCAAGCTTCTTTATGAGTAGGTCCATCTAAGCAGACAGCATGTCTACTTATTTGAGTTGATGTATTCCTCCTCTCTTCTTTGGTTGAGTGCGTTCTTCGTTCCATCCTTGGTTGGAAGCTATCTTCTTAATGAGGGTTGTTGCCTCTCGAATAGTGAGTGACAAGAACGATCCTCCAGCAGCTGCATCGATATTATCACGGGTACTCGAAGTGAGCCCATTGTAGAATGTCTGCATAAGTAACCAATTCTCCATCTCGTGGTGTGGGCATTCTGATATGTTATCTTGAAAGCATTCTCATGCCTCAGGGACAGATTCATCATACTGCTGCTGAAAACTTGAGATCTTCGCGCGTAGGGCATTTGTCTTGCCTACGGGAAAGAACTTTGCTAAGAAAGCAGTGGAGCAGATCTCCCATGTAGTGTTTTTGTCTTTGTTGCCGTAGAACCATTGCTTCGCTCTTCCCAAAAGTGAGAATGGGAATAGGATAAGGTATATGGAATACTTAGTGACTCCTTTGATAGTGAAGGTGATCTCCAGGAAGTGTTGGAGATGGGCACTCGCGTCTTCATGTGCTTTCCCACAAAACTGGCTAGCTTGCACCATGCTGATCAAAGATGGCTTGAGTTCGAATCCCTCGGTTCCTACATTGACTGTTGGTCCAGTCCTGATGTTGGTAGTGGTTGGCGCGTGAAAGGTCCTAGTTTGGTTTTGGTAATTGAGTGACAACTTTAGGTGGACTAATGGTGTTTGAAGTGAATTACACAGGTGATTAGTCCATAGGTGATCATGTGTGAGCAACATATGCCATAGAGGAGAAATGGCTTGGAAGATATTGCAAGGCTCACACATGTGAAGAAGGAGCTCATTGCATATGTGACATGACATGTGGTCATGTGGCTAAGATGGTGAAGATCAAGGCAAGACTTGGCTTGACGAACCGGTCGCGAAGGTGAAGGGCAAGTTGGAGGCTTTGATGCCGTTGGTACCGAGTGTCGGGAGGCTTGAGCAAAGACTTGGCGCCGAAGAACCGAAGCAATGGTGAAGAGCAAGTGAGGTCAAGATCGATGAACCATGGAGGCCATGTGATGATATGAAGTGGATCATATCATTTGATGATAGGTTGGTGCATGTGTTGCATCAACACCGAAGGAGATGGAATGGAATGCGCAAGGCAAAGGTATAATTGTAGGGCATTTCATTTCACCGGTCATAGGTGTGTAGAGAAGTTTATGACCGGGTTTAGGTTAGATGGCCGTACTATCAAGAGGAGCAAACTTGTTTGCATATCGGTCATCTAGTGCCACTTGAGCGATCTAACTTTGCGATGTTGTTAGGATCGAGTGGCGTGGTGAGAGCAAGTGAAAATCCTTTGAAATATGTTTGTGAAAATGCTAACACACATGCACATGATGTTGTACACTTGTTGGTGTTAGCACATTTGCAAAGGAGAAGTTGTTGGAGTTGGTTTGGATAAACTCAGGGAAGAAAATGAAGTTTTCTGTGTATGGTCGGTGGTACTGACCAGGGTGGTCGGTGGTACCGCCCATAGGTGCTGCGTGCAACCCTCTCTGTGTTGGGGCGTTTTTGGCCTGGCGGTGGTACCGCTATTACCTCGGTACTACCGCCAGCGGTGGTACCGACAGAGGGTCGGTGGTACCGTGGCTCTAAGGGGTTTCGCGAGGCTCTCTGTAGATTTGAAAATGGCCTGGCGGTAGTACCGCCATTACCTCGGTACTACCGCCCGCGGTGGTACCGGCGCAAGGTCGGTAGTGGCTTGGTTTTCGCAGAGCTCTCTGTTCGCGGCCGATTTTGGCTTGGCGGTAGTACCGCCATTACCTCGGTACTACCGACCTCGGAGGTACCGACCAGAGAGTCGGTGCTTCGCCTTAATCAGCGGGATGTGAGTAAACGGCTAGTTTGACTAAGCCGGTAGTACCGCCCAGGTGGGGTCGGTACTACCGACCGAAGCGCAGAAAAGGGGAAACGGCTAGTTGGCCGCTCCCCTCTATATATAGTCGTTGGGGCCGGCTTTGGGCCGGTGGTTGGAGCACTCCAAAGCCTTGGTGGCTTGTGTGGATGTGCTTGGAAGCCCTCTAACTCGCTTGTGCTTGCTAGTGCGCGAATCTATTGCGAGTGAGCGATTCTAGTGCGTTGCTTTGAGAGATTGCATCGAGTGGCACTAGGTGTTCGTGTTGCAAGCCGGTGGTGCTTATTACTCTTGGAGGTTGCCACCTCCTAGACGGCTTGGTGATCGAGTCTCCGTCGTGAAGCCCGCGTGAAGATTGTGCGTGGCTCCGAAGAAGGATTGTGAGGGGCATTGTGCTCGCCCCGCGGGGATCGCGAAGAGCAACTCTAGTAGAGCGTGTCATTGAGTTACCCTCACTTGTGGGTGAGTTCTTGCGGCGCTCGAGTGTCGAGCTAGGTGTGGTGCCTATTAGCCGCCGAACTACCAAAGTGTGTGGTCGACACAACGGGGACTAGCTTGGTGGCAACCAAGTGAACCTCGGGAGAAAAATCACCATGTCAACTTCGTGTTCATCTTCTCGGTGGTTTGCAAACTCCATTCACTAGCTTGTATTTACTTGTCCATATATTTGTGCTAGTGTAGTTGCTCTTGTAATTAGTTAGCTTGTGTAGCATGCTAGTTACCTTCTTACCTTGTGTAGCATAGAAGTTGATCCCATGAGTGACTAGTTGACTTGTAGTCTTGCTAGTCACATTGCTTAGTTTGTGTAGCTAAGTTGAGCTCTCTAATTTGGCTTGTGTAGCGTTGTTATTGAGCATTGCTAGTGAGCTTAGGCTTTGTGCTTTTGCTTAGTGGCATGTGTAGGAGCTCCCCGGTTGATTGAGTACTAGTTGCTTAGGTTTGTGTAACCTTGCAAGCTAGAATTGTTTAGGTGAGCTCTAGCTAGCCCGACACCTTATTTGCATTATTTAGGATTTTTTATAAGGTGTCATAGAGTATAAGTAGAGGGGTGTAGTCTTGGCTAGACCGATAGTTTTAATTCCGCATTTGTTTCGGTTAGCCGGTGCGATTAATTTTAGAAAGGACTATTCACCCCCCCCCCCTCTAGTCCGCCATCTCGACCCTTCAATTGGTATCGGAGCGAGGTCTCTCATTTGTGGTCTTCACCGACCCGAGAGGATGGCGTCTAGTGGGCTAGATGATGTGTGTGATACACATATTTTTTATGGCACACACTTTGCACAATGGAAACACCATATGCTTGATCAATTTCGTGCAAAGGGGCCAAAGTTTTGGTGGGTTGTTACTAGTGGTCTCACTCATGTTTTGGACCATAAAAATCTCACCAAAGCTCAAAAGGATCTCTTTGAACTTGATGCAAATGCTTATTGCTATCTAATTGATGCATTGAGTTTTGAGTTGTTTTATAAGATAAACTCCAAAGGGACCGCCCATGAGATGTGGGAATCCATCAAGCACACCTTCGGTGACTCATCTACATGGGATGATGGCAAGTTCAAGGAGGATGAGACCAAGGTGGTGGCACATGAGGATGTTGAGCATGACCACAACTTGGTAGTTGTGGAAGATTGCTCCACCTCATGGTCAAGTGATGATGATGATGATGATCGATCTTCAACAAGCTCACTTGACAAGGTTGATGGTGATGATTCAAGTGTTGCAAGTAATGATTCTACTCCAAGCACACTTGATGATGTTGATGGCTCATGCTCGGGTGATGGTTGTGATACTACTACAAGCCCATCACCACATTGCTTCATGTCACAAGTTGACACCAAGGTATCTAATGCTAATGTGGTTGATCATGTTGATTCATATGATGAGCTTGTTAGTAGACTTGCTAGCATGACCATGTCTTTAGAAAATGAGAAAAATAAAACAATGAAATTAGCAAATGAAAACTCATTTCTAAAGAACTCATGTGAAGAACATAAGCGCTTACTTGATGTTCTTAAAGCTTCACATGATGATTTAATTGAAAAGTATGGCTCTCTCATTAAGGAGCTTTCAAAGAAAATTAAAAATAATGAGAGCTCATCACATGGATCAAATGATCAATTGCAAAATGTTGCTAACCCATGTGATGTAGGCAAGAAGAATGTATCCACCTCTTGTGATGATTTATTAGCTATGCCATGTTCTTCACATATAGATGCTTGTTCTACTTCTATGCCTTGTGAGACTAACATTTTGAAGGAGAACAATGAGCTCAAAAGTGAAGTGAAGAACTTGAGCAACAAGTTAGAGAGGTGGTGTAGATCAAAGGTCACCCATGAGCACATGATGAAGAATCAAAGAAGCTATGGTGACAAGAGTGGCATTGGCTTTAACAAAAGCAATGTCAAAGGCAAGAGATGGGGCAAGAGAAGACATGAAAGAGAAATGAAGAAGCAAGAACAAGAAAAGCTATCTCATCTCATGTGCTATCAATGCCATGAGATGGGACATCTTGCAAAAGCTTGCCCCAACAAGAAGAAGCCCCAAGTTCAAATCAAGAACAACCATCATGATGGTGACTTGATGAAGAAGAAGAAAACAAGAAGGGGCGGAAGAGCAAGGCATCCAACTCATATCCATGATGCCAAGATGATGAGGAGCAAGAATGAAGAAAAGAAGAAAGATTTGGCTCACATCAAGTGCTACAAGTGTGGTGACATGGGACACTTTGCCTCGGAGTGTCCTAACAAGCTTGAGAAGAAGGCTCAAGCAACTCATGAGAGGCAAGGCAATGAGAAGCAACACATGAGCAAGGAAGAAAAGGCTCAATCAAAGAGAGTTTGCTACTCATGCCGGGAAAGGGGACACATGGCAAATTCATGTCCCCTAGGTAACACTTCTAAGCCTATTTCAATTGATGATAATATTGTGCTTAGATAGGATGAAAATGGTACCTCTAAGGATACTATTGCAACTCATCCCGCTACTCATACTAAGGCTATGCCTAAGTATGTTGCTCCTAACTTGAGAGGACCCAAACTAGTTTGGGTACCATCAAAAAGTGGATGATTGTGTGTAGGTACCATGGCATTGGAGGCTTGATTCAATTTGTTCCATGTTGATCATTATATGATTGAGTCAAGTAATGAAGCTTAGTGCTATCCAAACCCAATGCCAAGACAAAAGAGTGAAGTCCAAGTGCTACAACGAACAAGTGCAAAAGATCAAGTTGTGGTGGTAGATTGGAATATTCGAAGACTTGCAATCAAATTGAGTTGAAGCTTGCTTTTGGATGATCATGGGCTACTAAGGTATATCTTAGTTGATCATATTTATTTGGATGCATATGAGTTGATTGAATTGGATATATATATGCATATGTTGCTTGCTATAAGATGATTGAATGGATTTGATGCTTAGTGATCAAAATTGAGTTAGTTTGAATGGATATGTTCATGAGACTTCTTTTAGTAAGTGATTTGAATGGATATATGTCTTGTGAGAATACTCAAACAAGTTAGCTCAAGTTTGATTCAAATTGGTAGAGTATAGCTCAATTGCTCAAAGATTGTTCAATATTGCAAAATCTGAGTGAGCTGAGAAGATAGCCATGTTTGAGTGATCAAATCTTTTTTGGATTGGCTTGAAATTTGGTACACATGCTCTACACTTATGGTATTAGTTGCTGTGCAAAATTCATAATAATTGGATAAGTGATGCTTTGGTTTTGGAGTGGATCTTGTCAACACAAGTGCAGCAGTTTTCAGCATGTAGTAGTGTGGAATGAATTGAAATCTGGTAGCAATCTAGAAAGCCAATGAAGCTCAAATTTTTATGGCTGCTAGAACACTTAGAGAGGCACATCTCCACCAAATTTCATAGTCATTAGACTTATATTTTGGGAGATATGCATGTTTCCTTGAGAAGGACAGAATCTGCCATAAAAGTGACAAATATTGGATTAATCTAGAGTCACTTTGATTGAAAGGCCCTCAAGTTGGAATCATGTTTATAAAGTGGTTGAGGGACCTATGTTTGGTTTTGAGATGAGCTAGAAGTATGACAAATATGAGTACAAGTTCATTTGATTGGGAAGTGTATTTGGCACACATTTGGTACTCAAATTGAAGATCAAGACCAACATCAAGATAAGGATAAAGATCAAGTTCTAGTATCAAATTGAAGATCATTTAGAAGAAAGAAAAAGACTCAAAGATGGATTCAAAGTCACATTTCAAGAGGAGTTCAAATGGATCAATCAAACAAAGTCAATTCAAGTGAGTATCTAGGATGATTCTTTGGAGAGAGGTCACTTCTCCCTTTTGTAGGGGCTTGCCGCCTTTTGTAGGTTAACCGAGCACGAGGCTTGGAAGGCTAACATGGAAGTGGTGATTCAAAGGATATTTGAGATGCTTAGTTGAAGCAATGAAAGGATTGACCAAGCAAAGCAAGCAACATCCAAGATAGAAAAGCAAATCATGACAATTCAAGTGGTATTCATATGCAAGCTATGTTCAAATGAAGAAGCAAGCCAACCACAACAAGATAGTGCACTTAATCATATGGGTGAAGATTTGATTCTTTCAATTGGTATCTATTGGTCTTCACCATGGACTTCACATTGCCATTTGGAGCTTAATTGGAATCAAAATGACTATCCTCTACTCCAAGATAGCGAAGGTATCATTGTAATGTGCAAGATCATTTCATCCCTTACTAGTATGCGGTTAGTGCATATAGTACATTCTTAATAGGATCATGCATAACAATTGAAAAGTTTAAATTCATAGCCTACCACTATTGCTTGTTTGATTATATGATCTAGTGGTTAGTATATGAGTTTGTTCATGAGCTAGTGAACCCATGTTCTTGATCTAGAAGATGAGCATTCAAGTATCTAATTCAACGTGAGTAAGATAACCATTAAAAGATGTGTGAAGAAGCTTACTCTAGAGCAAACCGAGTTAGATATCTTGTGCAAAATTGCCTAGTTCAAGTCACAAATGAGAAGCTCATGAAGATGACAAGAGTTCAAGAAGAAGATAATAATGCAAATGGATATCAAGTTAAATTTTCATTCAAGTAGTATCCTACAAGACTTCAAGTGATCCTCAACTTTAAGTGATTAATTCAAGCAAAGCATCCCTCACCAACAAGAGCTCAAGCTTATCAAGTGGATGACCCATGCTATGACATAGGGGAGGTGCCCCACCTATTGGTATCAAGGTCAAAGATCCTACACATGGTGTCATTCCAACACATATGGTGGTGTCCATCAAAAATGAAGACTCA
The DNA here is from genome assembly GCA_009763385.1 of Coix lacryma-jobi var. lacryma-jobi. Lineage (NCBI taxonomy): Eukaryota > Viridiplantae > Streptophyta > Magnoliopsida > Poales > Poaceae > Coix > Coix lacryma-jobi. The sequence continues at coordinate 48,297,575 of CM019831.1, forward strand.
AATGTCAACCATCTACCCTAGTGCAACCCTTTGTAACAAGTAAAGTATGCCTTTTATGGTTATTGATGACAAAGGGGGAGAAAGTGACAAAGATATGATATGGTAGGGGGAGATGTGGTAAAGATATGCAAGAGGATCAAAATTCTTGGACAATGAGAGCACACAAGTAGGGGGAGCAAGCTCATGAATACCGATGCATTTGTTTACGCATTACATTTGCTTGCTCACATTGCATATGTTTTACATTCCTACATGCTTGTGTGCAATATTTGCTAGAACTAAGACTTGGATGATGATTGTTTTCCTTCATTTGGTATTTAGAGCATAGTCTTAGTGTAGCAAGTGGTAACTAGAACCTTGATTATAATGTTGATCTCACGTGGTATCTAGTTTCACTTGTTTCTAGCAAGGTTGATGCTAAGGATGAATCAAAATGTGGTATGCACGCTTCAAAGGTAAAATTTCATCATGTATACCTTAGCATCACTTAGTAGTGCTAACACTCCCACAAATTTCATAATCATGCATGTGTGCAAGCTTAAAACCAAACCATTTGAGCACACATGTAGGGGAGTTAACACTACAAAGTCGGGTTGTATGGTGCTTATCCAAATTCTCTCATATGTTCTTAATGTTGGATAAGTAACATAGAATCCAAAGAGCTTAATTTCCATATCTTTGTAGAGTTGTCATCAATTACCAAAAAGGGGGAGATTGAAAGGTCCTAGTTTGGTTTTGGTAATTGAGTGACAACTTTAGGTGGACTAATGGTGTTTGAAGTGAATTACACAGGTGATTAGTCCATAGGTGATCATGTGTGAGCAACATATGCCATAGAGGAGAAATGGCTTGGAAGATATTGCAAGGCTCACACATGTGAAGAAGGAGCTCATTGCATATGTGACATGACATGTGGTCATGTGGCTAAGATGGTGAAGATCAAGGCAAGACTTGGCTTGACGAACCGGTCGCGAAGGTGAAGGGCAAGTTGGAGGCTTTGATGCCGTTGGTACCGAGTGTCGGGAGGCTTGAGCAAAGACTTGGCGCCGAAGAACCGAAGCAATGGTGAAGAGCAAGTGAGGTCAAGATCGATGAACCATGGAGGCCATGTGATGATATGAAGTGGATCATATCATTTGATGATAGGTTGGTGCATGTGTTGCATCAACACCGAAGGAGATGGAATGGAATGCGCAAGGCAAAGGTATAATTGTAGGGCATTTCATTTCACCGGTCATAGGTGTGTAGAGAAGTTTATGACCGGGTTTAGGTTAGATGGCCGTACTATCAAGAGGAGCAAACTTGTTTGCATATCGGTCATCTAGTGCCACTTGAGCGATCTAACTTTGCGATGTTGTTAGGATCGAGTGGCGTGGTGAGAGCAAGTGAAAATACTTTGAAATATGTTTGTGAAAATGCTAACACACATGCACATGATGTTGTACACTTGTTGGTGTTAGCACATTTGCAAAGGAGAAGTTGTTGGAGTTGGTTTGGATCAACTCAGGGAAGAAAATGAAGTTTTCTATGTATGGTCGGTGGTACCGACCAGGGTGGTCGGTGGTACCGCCCATAGGTGCTGCGTGCAGCCCTCTTTGTGTTGGGGCGTTTTTGGCCTGGCGGTGGTACCGCTATTACCTCGGTACTACCGCCGGCGGTGGTACCGACAGAGGGTCGGTGGTACCGTGGCTCTAAGGGATTTCGCGAGGCTCTCTGTAGATTTAAAAATGGCCTGGCGGTAGTACCGCCATTACCTCGGTACTACCGCCCGCGGTGGTACCGACGCAAGGTCGGTAGTGGCTTGGTTTTTGCAGAGCTCTCTATTCGCGGCCGATTTTGGCTTGGCGGTAGTACCGCCATTACCTCGGTACTACCGACCTCGGAGGTACCGACCAGAGAGTCGGTGCTTCGCCTTAATCAGCGGGATGTGAGTAAACGGCTAGTTTGACTAAGCCGGTAGTACCGCCCAGGAGGGGTCGGTACTACCGACCGAAGCGCAGAAAAGGGGAAACGGCTAGTTGGCCGCTCCCTCTATATATAGTCGTTGGGGCCGGCTTTGGGCCGGTGGTTGGAGCACTCCAAAGCCTTGGTGGCTTGTGTGGATGTGCTTGGAAGCCCTCTAACTCGCTTGTGCTTGCTAGTGCGCGAATCTATTGCGAGTGAGCGATTCTAGTGCGTTGCTTTGAGAGATTGCATCGAGTGGCACTAGGTGTTCGTGTTGCAAGCCGGTGGTGCTTATTACTCTTGGAGGTTGCCACCTCCTAGATGGCTTGGTGATCGAGTCTCCGTCGTGAAGCCCGCGTGAAGATTGTGCGTGGCTCCGGAGAAGGATTGTGAGGGGCATTGTGCTCGCCCCGCGGGGATCGCGAAGAGCAACTCTAGTAGAGCGTGTCATTGAGTTACCCTCACTTGTGGGTGAGTTCTTGCGGCGCTCGAGTGTCGAGCTAGGTGTGGTGCCTATTAGCCGCCGAACTACCAAAGTGTGTGGTCGACACAACGGGGACTAGCTTGGTGGCAACCAAGTGAACCTCGGGAGAAAAATCACCATGTCAACTTCGTGTTCATCTTCTTGGTGGTTTGCAAACTCCATTCACTAGCTTGTATTTACTTGTCCATATATTTGTGCTAGTGTAGTTGCTCTTGTAATTAGTTAGCTTGTGTAGCATGCTAGTTACCTTCTTACCTTGTGTAGCATAGAAGTTGATCCCATGAGTGACTAGTTGACTTGTAGTCTTGCTAGTCACATTGCTTAGTTTGTGTAGCTAAGTTGAGCTCTCTAATTTGGCTTGTGTAGCCTTGTTATTGAGCATTGCTAGTGAGCTTAGGCTTTGTGCTTTTGCTTAGTGGCATGTGTAGGAGCTCCCCGGTTGATTGAGTACTAGTTGCTTAGGTTTGTGTAACCTTGCAAGCTAGAATTGTTTAGGTGAGCTCTAGCTAGCCCGACACCTTATTTGCATTGTTTAGGATTTTTTATAAGGTGTCATAGAGTATAAGTAGAGGGGTGTAGTCTTGGCTAGACCGATAGTTTTAATTCCGCATTTGTTTCGGTTAGCCGGTGCGATTAATTTTAGAAAGGACTATTCACCCCCCCTCTAGTCCGCCATCTCGACCCTTCAGCGCGGAGAAATCACGGAGAGTCTTGTCAGCCATGTCTTCAAACACTGGTGTTAAGCTTCTTGCCTGATTGTCTTCGGTCAACGTGGTTGGAGATTTCCTGAACTTGGCTTTGGCTTTGGCTTTTTGGATCTAAACTTCAGGATCGTCAACGTAGTTTTTCGGTCGATCAAATCCAGTCATATACATCACCCTGCAATAAGATATTAAAGAACTAAAGAAAAGATAGGGTGAGCCTATTTGAGTGAAGATCAATAGTGTGTCTTGATTAACATAAACATGTGTGTAGAGTTTTTCCTAGGTATTCAACTTATATCCTATTATCTCCTAGTCTTCTCTGAGAAACTTAGAAAACTAGGTGAGATGGTTCCGGTAATGGGATTTCCTTATTGGATTTCCCAAACAACGGGGAATGTGCTTTTGGAATTACACATTTGATTCCCCAACAACAGCGCCATAAATGCTAATTGACATCTCTTATCATCACTTCAGATAACGACGCCAGAAATATAGGTAGACAAATCTAACAACATTACCTTTAACGCTAGGCTGTCACCACTAGCAGCGACACTAGAGACGTGGATTGTATTTATGATCATGCCCTTATAAAATATGAAATGAGATTATCCGCAAGCGCACAGATAAAATACATCTATTATAGCATTTCACCTAGGAGAGTTTCCAAGGTATCGTTATTTATATTATTGCCTTCCACCTCTAAGTCTTAAGAGAGTGGTAGGAGATAAACATCTACAAACTATAACACACACACACATGTATGATTATTATAAGAGTTCCACTAGATCTACTCAACACAGGAATCAATCATATATGATAAATAAAGTAAATAAGATATAACAGAGTAAACTAAAAAGAGTTCCACAGAGCATTCCCATCCAAGGTTAGATCATAACTAGAACTAGAAAGAGACAAATTAACTTCCTAATATGGTTCTAACTATAGGTCATAGACTACGTCAATTAGTGCAATTATGTTTAGCAATCATGGTTAGAGTAACTTATATTTATATGCAAGAGACATCATGCATGGAGGATCAGATCTAGAGCTTATCCCCTCCGGGTGACCAGATCTTACTTGGCCTATATTCGGGGACTGGGCTACAGAGGAATCAACGAGGCTATAAGAGTCACCCTTGCGAACTACCACTTGCTGACCCAAAATATAGGGTGCATTCGCAGGTAAACAACGTATAAGCACCACACTTACACAATGTTGACCACTCACCCCGCGATCAACAGAATGAGCATTATACGAACGAGAGCATAAACATAAAGATACCCTAGCTATGCTAGACATATAATTAAAGTAGACGATGAACATTATAATCGTGAACATTAAATAGTAACAAGTCATGACAAGTATCAACTAGAACAAGCACTAGAAGATGAATAAGAACTAGATGAACAATTAGAAGTAGATTAGAAACATTAGGATGAACTAGAAAGGTAATTAGAACTAGATTGGAACACAGAGGTGAACTAAATGAACTAGAACACAATTAGAACACAAAGATGATGAGCTAGAAGACAATTAGACAAATAGAAGAACAATGTTGATACAAGAGAGAAGTTACAAGGCTAATTACCTAGCCTCCTCTTGACTAGATCCAGAATCCAAGCTTCCCTCGACTCTTCTAATTATATTCTAGCTACGCCCTTGGATGGTGGAGCTCTTGGTTGTCCTCCCAAGGCTACCTCTGAACTAAATGATTGAAGACTAAATTATGAAGTGATGCCTCCAGGAGGGGGGTCTGGGGTTTCTTATATAGCCCTGTGGGATGAACCATAGCCCTCGGATTAAACCGACCTTGAACAACAGTCAAGATACAAAGTGAAGGACCGGATTGGCGACCAGAGGGGGGGTTAATGGGAGCCTCAAATTCAACTCGTGAATAGAATGACCCTTGTCCCAGAAAATCACCCCAAAAGCTAAGACTCAAAACGACCGAAGAGTTCATGACCTACAAGTAGGTGGATACCCTAGGAGGTGTCCTAGTGGTACAGTGGAACCCCTGGAGAAACACCAAAACCAACTGCCAAAGCCTCAGAGCAAAACTGCACAAGCTGCAGATTCGCGGACTGTCCGGGGTCAGGGTCCCGGACTGTCCGGTGAACGCCGGACTGTCCGCGACTGAAGGTCCGGACTGTCCACCGGCAACCGAGCCCAAAACAGACTATTCTAAAATAGTTCTGGACGAGTCCCGGACTGTCCGTGGGTTTGTACCACGGACTGTCCGCCATTCACGAGACAGAGAACAGTGTCGCGCTGGGCTGTTCTGAACCTGCCAAGTCCCGAGTCCCGGACTGTCCGCCGCTGGGTGCACGGACTGTCCGCGAATGAACAGAGAGGAGAAAAACTACACGAGTTCAAAACCAAATTCGATTCGATCTCAACCAAATCGAAAGGGACTTCGATCAAACTCCGCCCAGATGTTCCTCTACGTATTGGGGTGCTAATCCTAAGAAATCATCGCACCAAACCAAGTCTATCAAGAGAAATCCGAGGATCGCCGGAAAGGGGGAAGAAAACGAAGAACGAACACGAAATCAACCCGATCTATGGATTCGTGAGGTTAGGGGAGAAATCCTTCCGTAGAAAGAAGGAGCTCACGACCAAGAACAAATTGATTCAAGTGGAATCAAAAATCATCTCATAGAGAGGGAGAACGAGGCAAATCTCCGGGAGATGAAAAACCGAAATGCGAAGAACACAAACACAAAACGCGAATCGATTCAATTCCAGCCGAAATTCCTCCACACGAGGAGACAACGATAATACGGTCTCATTTCCTCAAAAGATCCAAATACACAGAGGTATGATTCCCATCTCTGCGGATCGCTAGCAGCGAGGTATGATTAGAACCTAAGCGGGGGCTAGAGAGAGAGTGCTCAGGAACAAATGACTGCTAGGATAGAGAGAGAGGAGGGGTGCCTCTCTTATTTATAACCTAAAACAATAATCCCCTTCTACCCCTAGATACAAGAGCGAAGCGGCCAACCCTAGGGGTATCCCGGTCCAACTCTGTTGGTAGTTGATCCGATGGCCACGCGCCTTCCTCATCCTTAGCTTCGCCTCGACGCAAGCCTCATGATGCCACCACGTGCCGTCCTATCGACCGTCGCGCCTTCCTCGTGGATAGCTTCGCCACCGTGCCAGCCTCTCCACGCCGCCACGCGTCGACCGTCCTTTTTGCGGACCTCCCCCGGTTTTCAGGCCGAAACCGGGAAACCTGGGCCTTCCCCCGGTTTTGAGGCTAAAACCGGGAAACCTGTCCTCCGACTGAGTTTTGTGGCCCAAACTCAGAAACCCGCGAGCCCAGGTTTTGAGGCCCAAACCTGGAAACCGTCCACGCCGAGTTTTGAGGCCCAAACTCGGAAACCGGCCACCCCGAGTTTTGAGGCTCAAACTCAGAAACCATCGAGGGTAGCTTTTTGAGGCTCTGCTACCGAACCCGCGCCGTAGACAGGATGTGGTTCGCACACCCTGAGTTCCAGCACCGATGCCGGAGCATGTCTAGCCTCCACGCCGGGCACAGTGCATTCGCCATCCTTCTCGGCCTCCCGCCAAGTGTCACGACGCCATCACCTTCCTCTTGACTCGGCCGATGCACCGCACATCCCCATGTGCTCTTGCTTGCTGATGCCACGTGCCAGCTACCACAGCTGGTCCTCAGGTCTCCCGGTCCGTCGGTCCAAGCCTCACATCCGCCCTTCACCGCTCCCGGTCCGTCAGCACGGCACGTCTCTACTTGACCTTCACCTCACCTTCGACCACTGTCCGAGCTCCGCACTTGCACACCAACACAGCCAAGAGACATGTTGCCCGTTGACCGATCACTCATCACTCAGGAAGGGAACCACAAGGGCACATATCAACCTTATGTTCGCAATCTCCCCCTTGATGAGTGCATCGTCAACTCATAGTAACCGTAATCAAAATAAAAAGAAAGCAGAATTAGATAGAAGGAGAAAACTCACTCGAGATGTCCAAAAGCCAGAGAAAAGGCCGAAGAAGAACAAATCGAGATAAACGAAGCTTGGTCCCCAAAGACATGGGCAACGGTTCGACACGACCAAGCAAAAAATCGGAGCAACAACTCAACAAAGAGCAGGACTCGATCAAAAACGGAGCAAAAGACTTGGTTCCCAATGACATGGGCAACGGCTCGACGCAACCAAGTCAAGATCATGCTAGTCCTCAAGAAGAGGCAGAAGGGGCTCAACACCACTAGCTAAAAAGCTCGATACCAAACGAAGACTGCATAAGAAGCAACTACTGCCAGTCCCTCAAGATAGAGGCACAGAGGCTCAACACAACCAGCAGTAGGCTCGATACCAATCAAGAATCACTAAAACAAAATGGTGAAAACAGCTAGTCCCTCAAGACAGAGGCACAGAGGCTCAACACAACTAGCTGAAGTGATCGATAAAAACCGACTCAGAGCAACGCATGCAGAAAAACTCCCCCTCACTCAAAGAACTAAAGCATAAATTGCAAATTGTCACCACAACAAGACACACTCCCCCTTGGAAAAATTCTCCCCCTTGGGGGCAATTTGCAATCACAAGAGAAGGGAAAAGAGCTCAAGTAAGCAGAACGGAGCTAGGTCATGCCTATCGGAGTCGAGCAAATGCACATGAGTCAAAGATGCATGTTAGTAGCTTCAGGTATATACACGAAAGAGTGAAAGAATGCTCTAAAGAGTGCTGATCCGACTTCATAGCAACATGCAAAAGTGCTAGCAAAGGCTCAAACTGATCACCAACTACAAAATATGAATGCATAAGCCAAGTGAGCAGTTTTAAGCCATTCAAAAAAGGGTTTTCACCATCAAAATAGCACTGAACATGAATAGTCAGGAAGTCAAACAAGTGCTAAACATTTATACAAGGTGAACTACCCCTAGAAAAGTTCAATCATCATGCTATAGAGTGAAACATAGACTTGTGTTTTCAGATTTTATCGGAGAATTTGCAGCGGTTATTATCACAAGTTTAATTTCAGCATGCGATTGCGAGAGGTTGAAAGCTTGTCATTGCCTAACTTTTCAACCGAGCTAAGCCTATGCATATGCAATCAGAAGCTTAAAGCATCGGTTTCGGTCTTACACTACACGGCTCAAGTTTTAACTCAATGTGCAAAGAGAAATAGTCTCGATACCGTGATGTGCTGACAAAGCAATCCCATCTCGATCTTTTCAATTCACTAATACTTGGATCATTTTAAGCAGAAAATGGACAAACCAAGCAAGTGAAAGACTCAGAACTAGAGACATAGCAACCTAGCATAAATGAAATAGCTCAAGTGACTTCAACACATCCTACACATGCTAGTTGCCAATCTCAATGGTGAACATGTATCAAATTTTCAAGTTCATTAAGCATGTTCATCATTCTGAAAAATAGCTTAGCTCACAATATGTATCAGTGATCAAGGAGAGCCTAAGCTACAAGCATCATCATATATCATCGAAGCATACACTAAACAGAGCATAAATTCATTCTAAGGAATATAGACATGAAGCTCGAAAATGCAAGATGTATACATGATGAAGTCAGAATTGGAGCCAGAATAAAGCTAAAAAGACTCAAGACCCAAAAACAAAAAAGGATCAGAAAGTCAGTTTATGGTACAAAAATGCTTCGCCCATCTAAAAGGGGAAACACACACCAAGCTCACCTCTCAACCTAGCAAAAGTTGAGAGATCCAAAGGCTTGGTGAAAATATCCGCAACCTGGTTATGGGTGTCTACATGCCTAAGGTCGATGTCGCCTTTCTCGTAGTGATCACGAAGAAAGTGAAAGCGAACATCGATGTGTTTGGTCTTGGAGTGAAGAACAGGGTTCTTTGCTACACTAATGGCAGAAGTGTTGTCGCAAAGCAAAGGGACCCGACTGAAATCTAGACCAAAATCACGCAAGGTAGCAACCATCCATAAAAGCTGCGAAGCACAAGAAGCAGCGGCAACATACTCGGCTTCAGTAGTAGACTGGGCTACGTTCGACTGTTTGCGAGAGGACCACGAAACCAAAGAAGAGCCAAGAAACTGACAAGTCCCAGAAGTAGACTTGCGCTCAAGCCGACAGCCGGCAAAGTCCACATCGGAATAACCACAAAGCGAGAGGGTTGAAGAAGAAGAGTACCAAAGTCCAAACTCAGGAGTGTATCGGAGGTACCTCATGATGCGCTTGACCGCTTGCTTGTGGGAAGTCCGAGGGGACGCCTGAAAACGAGCACACAGACACACAGAAAACTATATATTCGGCCTCATCGCTGTCAGGTACAGGAGCGAGCCGATCATGCTCATGTACTCCTTCTGGTCAACTGGCTCTCCGTCCTGGTCCGCGTCCATCGCAGCAGTCGTCGCCATGGGTGTCGTAAGAGGCTTGGCCTCGCCCATGTCGAACTTCTTCAGGATGTCCTTCGTGTATTTTCCTTGATGCACGAACGTCCCGTCTCGGGTTTGCTTGATTTGCAACCCAAGGAAGAAGGTCAACTCACCCATCATACTCATCTCAAACTCCCTGCTCATAGTATCTGCAAACTTGGCAACAAGCGCATGAGAGGAGCCACCAAAGATGATATCATCCACGTAAATCTGGATCAAAAGGGTGTCATTGCCTTGCTTGAGGAGAAACAAAGTTTTATCTACCCGTCCCATTTTAAAACCCTTAGAGAGCAGAAAAGTTTTCAAACGATCATACCAAGCTCTCGGGGCTTGTTTCAAACCATATAAAGCTTTTGTAAGTTTGAAAACATGGTTTGGAAACTTGGGATTCTCGAAACCAGGGGGTTGTCTCACATAAACCTCTTCCTCTATATACCCGATTAAGAAAGCACTCTTGACATCCATTTGGTAAAGCTTAAAACCCTTCGAAGCTGCAAAAGCTAGAAGAATCCTAATGGCTTCTAAACGGGCTACAGGGGCAAAAGTTTCCTCATAGTCGATCCCCTCTTTTTGGAAAAACCCTGGGCTACTAGCCTAGCCTTGTTCCTCACAACCATCCCATCCTCACCCTGTTTGTTTTTGAAAACCCATTTGGTACCTATAGGGTGGCATTCTGGTGGAGGTGGAACTAGGGTCCAAACTTGGTTTCGCTCAAAGTTTTCTAACTCCTCATGCATGGCATTAACCCAGTTAGGATCAGAAAGTGCGTGTCCAACATCTTTGGGCTCAAAAGAAGCAACGAATGCAGAATGAGCAAAGTGTGAGATTTCATACGCTCGTGACCGCATGACTCGCTGGTCGATGCCGCCATTTATCTGCTGTGGGGGTGAGCCTGCTGAACACTTCGGGGCGCTTGCCTCGCCGAAGTCGCCTCCCCCTCGCCAGATGCTGTCGCTCCCTCAGGTGCAGCCGGTGCTCGCTGGAGAGGTGGCTCTAGAGGACCCCAAGAAGAAGACGTTGTGGGATCAGGTCCTCGAGCTGAAGTAGTCATCGCAGGGTCAACAGGGGCAGCCAGTGGAGTTGACTCGAGATCACCCCAATCGGCATTCTCCTGCTCCTCCTCCACAAAAATGGTCTCTCCCAGCTCCTGTTCTCCTGCAACATCAAAAGCAGAAGAAATACAAGGCATAGTCTCGTCGAATGTGACCTCGCAGGTCTCCACTATCCGGTTAGTCTCAAGGTTAAGAACTTGATAAGCACGCTGTTGGTATAAATTAACGAACACTCTACTTTATCCGCAAGCGCATAGATAACATCTATCGATGTAGCACTTCACCGGAGTAACCCAGTTTTAATATCGAACTCAAAGGAACGGATAGTGTTAAGTCTTAAAGTCTAACCCCTGAGTAGCTAACAAAGACAGAGAATCTAGAAGTATAGAGGGGATCATTAAGGCGGTCTAATTCCAATTTAAGAGTCATATGTTTATATTATTCTTAGTGGGGAAGTTGCCATAAAAGGTCATAAACAGAGTATGAATCTTTTATGCAAATGTATAATCCCACCGAGCCTAGACACGGGTAAGTGGACTATAGAAGAATCAACAAGGCTATAAGAGTCACCCTTGCGAACAACCACTACTACCGGTGTTATAGGAGGCATATATGAGCTATCAAGTCTAAGCACCACGCTTACACTATCCAACTACTCTAACTCTAGAATGACTAGAATTAAAGTACTCAAAAGAGAGTCATAAATCTTTAAGAATAATAAGTACAATAGCTCAAACTTAAATATAGACGTAGATTACCGAAACAATCGCTGAAGTTGATGATGAACTTGAATCCACAGGTACAAGATGAAGAAGTGGATCCGACAGGCCGAAGCTCCTTCTTGATCTCTTCCTCTCTCTCTCTCTCTCTTCTAGTTCTAATATAAGACTAGGTTCTAAACCTAAACTAGAGGGGTAACTAGTCTTCTACTTGATAGTTGGCTCTTGATTACAACTAGATGAACTAGATCTAGTTCTAGATGAACTAGAAGAGATTCATGTAGAGGGACCTCTACTTCTAATTGAAACCCTAGTTTCTGATGTGGAGATGAATAATGAAGATGGAGATGCCTGGAGAGGGGGTCTGGGGCTGCTTATATAGCCCTGAGGGATCAACCGCGACCGTTAGATCAAACCGACTTCAGGGACGGTGGAGATGACTCCTAGGTTTCAGTGGAGGAAGCTTGCAGAAGACGGAAGCCAGCGGGCCCGGGGGGAGACCGGTCGGTCTCATGTTGGGACCGGTCGGTCCCACCTGGCAGGGTCCCGCGGTGCCCGACCTCCTGGTGTCTTCTGGTGTCCTCTGGAGTCTTCTAGAAACTTCCTGACGTGGCGGTTGCGTTATCTCCCATTGGTTTCCATCTAGGGGAAGCAATCAATGCTGGTTTCCTGGTTTAGTCCCTGCAGAATCACAATTCACCAAAACTCGTGGAATATTGTCAATTAAAACCCTAAACCTTTGTTGGTGATTGAATTCATGCCCTTTTCATATTTATTTATCCTTTAATTTTGATAGATAACCAGTGTCAACAATTCCCCCAAGCTTACCTTTTGCTAGTCCCTTAGCAAAACCAAAACTTAACAATGGATCAGGAGTTGCTACTATATCTTCACTTCCAACAAGTATACCTGATGTTTAAACAAAAATTCTCCGAAACATATCATGTTATTCTTCATGGGGCTTATTACTCTTACCTTAGATCCTAAATAATTGAGAGATTGAACAATCGAATCAAGCACTATGTCTCTAGTTCTTTCACTTCACCTTTATCCCAGAGTTTTAATTAATTTTCAAAAGCATTAATACATATGTTGTCAAAACAATGGATCCAAAGAGAAAGTCAACCAACCATTGAATCAAGAAGTGCATGTGTATGGAAAAATGAAGTCGGATGCTCTTTTGAATATTCACTCTCTTCTGTTTATCAGAGACATATGGCTATCAGGCTAATTCTACTATCGGGCACGTGCCCATTTTTTCTAACATTTTTTTTCTTCTTTTTTTTCTTTTCGAGGTTCCGGACACTTGACCCTTTTTATTTCCTCGAGATCTATCTTTTTGAGGTTTCGGACACTTGTCCGTTTTTATTTCCTCGGATCTTTTTTTCTTTTCTCTCTTTTTTTCTTTTTTTTAATAGCCATATGCTTCCAACAAACTTCTGAGAGGGTAGCAACAGATAATTATGAGCATTTATGCGAAAGATGGACGAAATGTGTAAGTGATCTTGATTCAATAGTATGATAACATCTCACAGGGTCACAAAGCTTAATTTAACTCAATGCAATTATTAGTCATATTCATATTTAGAAATCTCTAGAACTTTAGTGTTGTTTAGAACAAGATAATAGCAGCTTAGATCATCACATGACATATCCCAATTACCTAGACCTTAGATTAAGTATTTGTCATCCATGTATTTAATTTTATTTTAAGGCATCATTATTAATTAGGAGAACTCATGCTTTGAAGGCTAGGTACTTGAAAGAAATTAGATAGAGCAACTATTCATCATTTCCATGCAAAAGATTAGAGAGAGGGTTCTTCTTTAGTTATCAACTTCTTAAAATAAACTAGACACACTATTTTATTTATTTAGTCTAACACACTTTAAGATATAATATAAAAGTCAATAATAATAATAATAGTAGTAATAATAATAAAGACATACCTGAATCACGAAGATAACGGGGTGCGTCTCCCCCAAGCTGTTTCCCTTAATAGTGTTGAGCCTTCATGTGCTCATATTTTTGTCTCTTTTTTTTATATATGGTGAGCCTTCATGTGCCCACATATTATTTTTTTTGTTCTTTTCTTTTTAAGGGTGAGCCTTCATGTGCTCACATATTTTTGGTGTTTTGAATCTATTTATAGAATGAAAAACTTAAGAGGATAAAGATACTTACGGGGATACATGGGGGTGCCTTCCCCCAAGTTGAATGTTGACGTAGTCGTTCGATCTTGCAATGGAGCAGACTGGCAGTGGATATGTCCTTCCTCTATCAGAGCTTTGATTGATGTTGATTTTTGTTGACACAGTGCTCCAACAGCAGATGGAGCATTCACTTGCTCGTCAGCTTTTCTTGGCCTTTCAAATCCTGTGAAACTCAAATAGACAACAAAACTTGTGGAACAAATTAAGCGTTAGTGGTTGGCCACTTAAGCCTTAGTTGTCTAGAATTTCAGTAAGATCTCTTTCTTAATATTTTTGTATTTTATATTTTTATGATGCAAGAGAAAATGCACAGGATGAATGCATGCATATTTATTTTTATTATTTTTATGCCACCACGGTGAACATTCCTGTGGGTTTTTACAAGCCATAGAATTATTCACATGGGGCTTTATGAAGCAGGGAAATATTTTTATTTTGTTTTCTAATGTAATGCAGAAATTAAAATGTGTTATGAATTAAATATGATGATGCAAGAAATGGTTATGGATTAAATATGAGAAATATGTAGCAAAGTAAATATAAAGATAACAACCGATTTTTATCTTTTGGCGAAGGTTCGGATATTTAGGTCCGACGAACCGGACCTTCCCTTGGTTTAGACCTCCCAAGGTATGTCAGACGTTTGGAAAGTTGTTATTGTTTGTACGTCTTAGGTGCAGACATTTTCTCCCATACTTTCTTGGTCTGAGTCTTCACTTCTTGTGGTTCACTGTCTTGAGGTTTCTCTCCTTTCTTTTCTGGGACAGTGTCGATAGCTCCTTCTTCATGATTGGCCTCTCTATTCTTGATAGTTTGTCTTCTTTGGCTTTGAGAGCGGCGTCTTTCACTTCTATTCTTCTTGGGTGCTTCATTGGGCATGTAGCTGATGAAGTTGCATCGTGCCTTTTCTCCAGGAAAGTGAAAAATGGATTTCCTCTTGTAGATGATTGTACTTGTAGCGTAGAGGAATGGTCTTCCTAGGATGAGGTGGACATCATCATCTTCTTATGTCGAGGATCAAGAAGTCTGTGGGGATTTCATGACCTCTAATTCTGACTACGACGTCCTCCATCATTCCTTCTTGTTTATGCCTCATGATATGGTGTCACTCATGTCATTTGTTCGTCCAGCAATTTGAAGTGAAGCGTTAATTATGGACGTTGGCAACATCTTTCTCAGTGTGCATGTTCTTGTAGATCTAGGACCTTCACTCTGTAGAATTTGGGAGTGACAAACTTCTCCATGTTTTGCTCAAGAGTGTGTCCTGCTCATAAAGACAAGGTAGAGATCAAGTGCATAGGCTCTGTTGGTGGAAAAACACCAACAGAACCAAAAGTTTTGTTTATTCCTCTCTAACCTTAGGCACATTGCACAAGACAAACTTGTTGTTTATGTGTTCTATTCAATCTTAACATGAGTGATAGGATCAGAGGATGAGCATGAAAGTAGCATCTTAAAATATTTAACAGATCAGATTACTTAACCTAAGGAAGGATAATCTATGCATAATGTGTCGATCTTTTCATGATTGAGATATATCATCTTCCAAAGGTTAGATGCACAACATTTTAGCTCATTTAGTTAAGACAGTGAGATTCAAGAGAGTAAAGCTAGGAACAAAGATCAAAGGACTAAACATGTTGAGTTGATTAGGTTGGATCAAGTGAGATGGAACTTAAACATATTTAGTTCTTTATTTATGTTCATACTAGAATCAAGAAGAAACTTTTAAAGTGATGGTCACTTACCTTGAAATGTTACTTTGTCATTGAAGAGTGATGTGTCGAACCACCTTGTGGAAGCTTCTCTTGTCTAGCTAGCTTGTCCTCTCTTGCTCGTCTCACAGTGTGCTTGAGAGGATGAAGATCATAGTGAAATCATCTTTATAGGTATCGACCTTCCTTCTCTATGTGTCGACTTATCAGTGAAGGCACATTGTTCCTCGAGTATGCTGTCTAGGATCCTCTCTCTTTCTTGTATTAATTCTATACTATGAGGATGTAGGGACAGTTCTGCATTCTTCCCTTGTCAACCTTTCTTGTTTTCCCTTTAATTATTGGGTTGACAGGAGACTTGAAATTAGAGCTGCTACTCGAGTGCCTCTATGATAGTCTTTGTCTTTTAATGTCACAACTGAGACTTGTTCTCTCAAAAGTGTCTAGATGATGGAGATCTTATCGGCTGTTTTTCTTGATTTGCTAGCTCAGGTACTATCTCTCCATCTTCTAACTCTTGTGGTGTAGTGGCTTCATCCTTCATGATGCCCTCCTTAATTCTTGGCAGTTGGCTCTCCCTTCGACGTCTTCTCTTGGTTCTCTTTGGCTTCTCATAAGTGATGTAGATGTTAAAGGTGTAGCGAAAGATCCAAAAGTTGACTTCTCCAGGTCCGATAAAGATGATAACATTGATGGTGTTCAAGAACGATCTTCCAAGAATGAGTGATGGATCATACTTCTCTTCTTGACTGGGGCAGTATCTAGTGGTTTGTACTGATCAAAGTGGTGGGTAGAAGATCAATATGTTTGAAGTTGGGTTTCTCCTTCCCCCTTTGATTGTGAAACATATCTAGACAATGGAATTCTCTCCCAGGCTGGCTTGTGATGTAGATGGACTCCCAACAACATGTTCATGTGGTTGACTTGTGGATCTTGCTATTGTTGTAGTGGTACCATCTTGTCTCCCAAGCTAGATCTTGATTAAAAAGAAGATAACTCCCCACTTCTTGTCTTGATGTCTTGGACAATGATGGTTGCAGGCATAGGTTGTCTCATATGAGGTAAGTTGCATCCTGTTTGTCATCAGCGCCCAAGCAAGACTCAAAGCTAGGCTAGCACCATTTGTGATCTGAGAGTAGGTTTGTGTGTTTATGGCTTGAGTTTTGGATCTTCAATGTTCAGACCAAACCATAGATGAGCAAAATGTCTCTCCTGCGTAATGTTAGTGGACATGTACCCGAAGGATTGCAAGAATTTGAAGCATGGGTTGTTGTCCACAACTTTATGTATTTTGCATCTATGCTAATAAAAGGATGTTTTTAGGATTATTTTAGCGTAGACTAGTATTTTATGTGTTGGCTGCACTTTAACATGATTCAAGGCAAAAGATAACTTGCAGTAGAAGACAAAATAAATAAACTTTGATACTCATAGTTCTTTCATCCATGATGAATGAGCTGAGTCTTCATTGTGCAAGAGTTGTTGAAGTTCATTATACGCCTTGCTTCATCTCCAGTGTGAGTTCATCTCCGGACTTTCCCAAATTGATGTTGAAAGTTTGCCTGCAGGGGTTAGTCCAACAAAATATCCAACATCCACTATAGCATACTGTCGGCTCAAAAATCAACCTAGACACCACGTCTAATTTGATCTAGGAAGGCATTTTAACTTAATTGCTTAAATTAAAAGCCTTTGAAAGCAAGATCACCACTCCTAAACTAGGCACCATGCTTAATTTAAGAGATGTATGAAAGTACTCCAAACCTAAACATATAATATAGCGAATGAGGGTAGCATGAAAGCATTATAGAGATTTATTCAGATGGTGATGAAAAAGCATGATTAGTATATGAGCATATCTTAAAGGTAGGGATAACCAACATAGCAACACGGCAAGAGATGCTCTTAGAAAGTCTATTCCCCAAGCTTGGATTTTGCACAAATCAAGATTGGATGAATGTAATTCAATGTTGCATGATGATTGGTGGGACATACCTTGTGTTTGTTGTTCCTTCGTTCTTTTCTGCTCCAGACCTGGGAAGGTTAGTGACAAAAATACCCAAAGGAATATTTTCACAATTATATTTCTATACTCATTACAAGGACAATGCAGCAGAAAGGTAGGCAAAGCTAATAACCAGGTATTATGATGAGGTGTAAGGATTCTACTGGTTATAGCTTGCGCTCATGGGGTAGTGATAGATAAGAGTGGAATTCAAAAACAACATTCATAAGAATGAAAACAAAAAATAATGAAAAGACTGGGACAAAAAGGAAAAAGATAAAAGTATGATTACAAGGTTAAACTAAGACTTAAGTTGATCTACCGTTCCCCGGCAACGGCGCCAGAAATGCTTGTTGGTATAAATTAACACACACTCTACTTTATCCGCAAGCGCACAGATAACATCTACCGATGTAGCACTTCACCGGAGTAACCCAGTTTTAATATCGAACCCAAAGGAACGGAGAGTGTTAAGTCTTAAAGTCTAACCCCTGAGTAGCTAACAAGGACGGAGAATCTAGAAGTATAGAGGGGATCATTAAGGCGGTCTAATTCCAATTTAAGAGTCATATGTTTATATTATTCTTAGTCGGGAAGTTGCCATAAAAGGTCACAAACAGAGTATGAATCTTTTATGCAAATGTATAATCCTACCGAGCCTACACACGGGTAAGTGGACTATAGAAGAATCAACAAGGCTATAAGAGTCACCCTTGCGAACAACCACTACTACCGGCGTTATAGGAGGCATATATGAGCTATCAAGTCTAAGCACCACGCTTACACTATCCAACTACTCTAACTCTAGAATGACTAGAATTAAAGTACTCAAAAAAGAGTCATAAATCTTTAAGAATAATAAGAACAATAGCTCAAACTTAAATATAGACATTGATTACCAAAACAATCGCTGAAGTTGATGATGAACTTGAATCCATAGGTACAAGATGAAGAAGTGGATCCGACAGGCCGGAGCTCCTTCTTGATCTCTTCCTCTCTCTCTCTCTCTTCTAGTTCTAATATAAGACTAGGTTCTAAAGCTAAACTAGAGGGGTAACTAGTCTTCTACTTGATAGTTGGCTCTTGATTACAACTAGATGAACTAGACCTAATTCTAGATGAACTAGAAGAGATTCATCTAGAGGGACCTCTACTTCTAATGGAAACCCTAGTTTCTGATGTGGAGATGAATAATGAAGATGAAGATGCCTGGAGAGGGGGGTCTGGGGCTGCTTATATAGCCCTAAGGGATCAACCGCGACCGTTAGATCAAACCGACTTTAGGGACGGTGGAGATGAGTCCTAGGGTTCGGTGCAGGAAGCTTGCAGAAGACGGAAGCCAGCGGGCCCGGGGAGAGACCGGTCGGTCTCATGGTGGGACCGGTCGGTCCCACCTGGCAGGGTCCTGCGGTGCCCGACCTCCTGGTGTCTTTTGGTGTCCTCTGGAGTCTTCTAGAAACTTCCTAACGTGGCGGTTGCGTTATCTCCCGTCGGTTTCCTTCTAGGGGAAGCAATCAACGCTGGTTTCCTGGTTTAGTCCCTGCAGAATCACAATTCACCAAAACTCGTGGAATGTTGTCAATTAAAACCCTGAACCTTTGTTGGTGATTGAATTCATGCCCTTTTCATATTTATTTATCCTTTAATTTTGATAGATAACCAGTGTCAACAATTCCCCCAAGCTTCTTTGCTCGCGAATCGGCTGTGTGCTCCGGTTTAGTGCGTTTGCTCTCCCGGCTTCTTTGCTTGGTTTCCGGACTTCTTGCTTGGCCCTAGAGTTGACCAAGGAACCTCTCTAGGTATCTTTGCTACTTGTTAGCATAGGTATTTGGGGATTTCTCGACATAGTCGTCTATCTACGTTCGAGACTTGGTTTTTGAGGGTCTAACTTGTGCCGGTGCTTTTGGTGTTTGGTTTGCTATCGCTTTGTGGTGCTCCGCTGTGATCCTAGGGATCATCCACCCTCTTTCAAGGGTCGTGAGCATCACGGTTTCGATCGAAGCTCTTGGGGTTGATTTAGGGGACAAAAGGCCAAAGTTTCGAAAGAAATTATTGTGCTCCCATTCACCCCCCCTCTGGTCGCCTTGCTAGTGCTTTCTCGGTCCTTCAATTGGTATCGGAGCGGGTTAAGGATCTTCCACCTTAGGCGGTTCCAGATCCACAGAAGGCGACATGGATCGCGGCGTGGGCAAACCACCGTTTTTCGATGGGACGAACTATGCGTTTTGGAAGATACGCATGTCGGCCTATCTGCAGAGTTTGGGTGCTTCCATTTAGGATATTTGCAACTCTGCCGATTACGTTGTCTTGGCTGCTCGTGTCTCTCTGCTTCAGATCGATAAGCACAATGCCAATAGCCGAGCCCGTAATGCTCTTTTCCCATGCTTGAGCATGAGTGAGTTTGATCGCGTTTCTCACCTCGCTATGGCTCGGGAGATTTGGGCTACCCTCATGCGTTTCCATGAGGGAACCTCTCAAGTCAAAACCCGTCTCTACGAGTCATTCAAGCGAGAGTATGAGAACTTTTGACATATGCCTGGCGAGAGCATAGAAAGTTTATTCGCTCACTTTCAGGTGATTGTCAACAGGATGAGGGCTAACAAGGAGCTGTTGCCTTTCGACGATCATGAGAGAGCTCTCAAGCTACTCCATACTCTTGATCGATCGGTGTGGGATTCCAAGGTTCAGGCGATCATCGAATCGCCTAACTATGAGACCCTCACGTGCGACGAGCTCTTTAGTAAGCTCAAGTCCAGTGAGATTGATGCCATGGTGAGGGCTTCTTATGAAAATCCTTCTAGCCCGTCGATGGCTTTGGTTTCTAGCTCTTTTGCTAACCCCTCTGGAGGCTTTGCACTTTCCTCTCTTCTTTCTGTCACAGAGGAGCAGCTGGAGTTCATGGGGGATGACGAGCTGGCGTTGCTCGCCAACCGGTTCTCGTGGTTCCACAACAACCGCATGAACCGTCGCCGCGGAGGAGGACGCTTAGGATGCTTTGAGTGCGGCGACCCCAACCACTTCATCACCAATTGCCCGAAGAAGAACAAGCAAGTCTTCGGCAAGGCGGATCATGGGCACAAGTATGACTCCGGAAAGCGCAAGGAGAAGTACGTCCCCGTGAATCACAAGCGGAAGGGCAGCTTCAACAAGGAGTACATCAAGACGAAGTACTTGGAGAAGGCCCAGGCTGAGCAGCGTGCGTTCTTCGCCACGCTCAGCGATGTCGACGACTCGGATGACGACTCCGCTTCCTCAAGCGACGATGAGTCCAATAAGAAGAAGAGGATCGAGGACAAGCTCAACGGCCTCTGCTTCTTCGCCGACGACGAGGGCTTCTGCACCATGGCCCTCGGCAAAGAGGTCGACGGCGAGCTGGAGGACACTCCTCGGAACGACGACGACGACGACACCTCCCAGGTATCTCAGACCCCCGATGAGCTTTCTGCTGAGGTCGAGAAGCTTACTGCCGCGCTCCTTAGTCAGGATAAGTTGCTTAGGCGTGCTGCTAGAGAGCGCAAGGAGTTTAGGCAGAAGTGGGAGGATACGGTGAAGGAACATGAATCTGTCAAGTCCACCGTAGTTGTTACCGATGAGGAGGAGTGTGAGATGTGCACCACACACATGACTGACCTTCTCACTTTGAGAAGCAAGTATGTTGTGTCGGTAGGAGAGGTGGATGAGCTAAAGGCTAGATCCTCGCTGTTGGGTGCATGCAAGTCCTGTGCTGGCTTGCAAACCGAGTTGGCAGAGAAGAATGCCAGGATTATGTCTCTTGAGAAGGTCAGCTCGGGTAGCACTTGTGTGTCCAGGTGTGTTCTTTGTGAGGGTTTGGAGATGGAGATAGCCAATGTGAAGCATGACAAGATGCAAACCGAGGAAGAAAACACATACCTTCGGACCATCTTGTCATGGGTGTCGAGTGGTGAGCCGCAGCTTGGGATGATGATCTCCCAATTCAAGCGAGCTGCTGGAGGTCCAGGTGTAGGTTTTGCTCCGAGTGTTGATGTTTCATCTTTTGGGAAGATTGGAGAGTCGAGTGGTCTTAACCCATGTGAGAAGCCCAACTCCACCACTACTCCCAAGCTTACCAAGATTCCACCCAAAGAGCCTCTCAAGCCTAACACCAAGGATGGGGTCTTTGTTGAACCTCCGAGAGCTCCACCCAAGAAACAATCATGGGCTCCCAAACCAAACCACCTCAAGAACAAGCTGGACACCATGCCACCCATCCAAGAGGAGTTTATGCCACAGAAGGGCAAAGTGATCCACACCCACTACCGAGAGTACCAACAACCCCCTATGAGAGCGGTGAGGTACCATTGTGAGCATTGTGGGAGAGATGGACACTTGAGTGAGTTTTTCTTTCGGCGCAAGAGAGAGGCGCGTCGTGCAAAGGAGATGAACAACATGGACATGTACCATCCTTTCCATGATGTACATGTGCCGAATGTTCAGAGGCATGCTGCTAGGCCTAGAGGTCAAAAACCTCAAGTTCCTAGGCCTAGGCCGCGAGGAGGTCGTGCCCGGTGGGAGCCTGCAGTTGTAGGCTATGGACCCCGTGGCGGTGGCTTTGTAGTTGAGCGTTTTCCACCACCGCGTTTTGAGTATCACGATGGACGCTCCTCCCTTAGCGGACCACGTTTTCCTCTATGTGGTGATTGCTCTTCTCGTAGGCGTGCTAGGAATGGTTTTTCTGCTAACCGTTCTTTTGAGCAGCCGGCCCAACACTGGTATTCTCCCTACTTCACTAACCCCAGTGTTGGACCGTATGCTCACCCTATGTCTTTCTATTGATGTAGGTTAAACGATTGGAGAATGTTTGGTTGGTGGATTCTGGTTGCTCGAGACACATGACCGGAAACGCCAAGTGGTTCTCCAGTCTTAGTCCGGTCGTCGGAAAGGAGTTCATCACCTTCGGCGACAATAGCAAAGGTAAAGTGTTGTCTCGTGGATCGGTGCGAGTTAATGAGCACGTA
This sequence comes from Coix lacryma-jobi var. lacryma-jobi, assembly GCA_009763385.1. Taxonomy (NCBI): domain Eukaryota; kingdom Viridiplantae; phylum Streptophyta; class Magnoliopsida; order Poales; family Poaceae; genus Coix; species Coix lacryma-jobi. The sequence continues at coordinate 48,319,778 of CM019831.1, forward strand.
GTCCTTGAGCCAACATGCACTTTTAGCTATTGTGCGCAATGTTCAGTTTCCTCGTGTTTTCAAATTTTGACCGGTGAAGCGTTGTACCCCTGAATTTTGTCGAAAGGCGATATAATTTCGCATGAAAGGGCTTCGATGCTAACCCTTCGACGTCTTGTGTTGAGTCGCCCGTCCCCAACTTCTTTTCGTCGGAGGGCGGTTTTGTTTCGCGCGAAGGTGCTTCGATGCTGGCCCTTCGGCGGCTTGGATTGTCGCCCGCCCCCAACTTCTTTTTCGTCGAAGGGCGGTCTTGTTTCGCGCGAAGGTTCGTTGATGCTAGCCCTTCGGTGTTTTGCATTGAGTTGCCCGCCCCCAACTTCTTTTCATCGAGGGGCGGTTTTGTTTCGCGCAAAGGTGCTTCGATGCTAACCCTTCGGCGTTTTGGATTGTCGCCCGCCCCCAACTTCTTTTTGTTGAAGGGTGGTTTTGTTTCGCGCGAAGGTGCTTCGATGCTAGCCCTTTAGCGTCTTGTGTTGAAACGTGCCCGCCCCCAACTTCTTTTCGTCGGAGGGTGGTTTTGTTTCGCGTGAAGGTGCTTCGATGCTAGCCCTTCGGCGTCTTGTGTTGAAACGCGCCTGCCCCCAACTTCTTTTCGTCGGAGGGCGGTTTTGTTTCGCGCGAACGTGCTTCGATGCTAGCCCTTCGGCGTCTTGTGTTGAAATGCGTCGGCCCCCAACTTCTTTTCGTCGGAGGGCGGATTTGCTTCGCGCGGAGGTGCTTCGATCCTAGTCCTTCGGCGTTTTGGATTGTCGCCCGCCCCCAACTTCTTTTCGTCGAAGGGCGGTTTTGTTTCGCGCGAAGGTGCTTCGGTGCTAGCCCTTCGACGTCTTGTGTTGAAACGCGCCCGCCCCTAACTTCTTTTCGTGGAGGGCGGTTTTGCTTCGCGCGGAGGTGCTTCGATGCTAGCCCTTCGACGTCTTGTGTTGAAACGCGCCCGCCCCCAACATCTTTTCGTCGGAGGGCGGTTTTGCTTCGCGCGGAGGTGCTTCGATGCTAGCCCCTCAGCCGGTAGTTGAAACGCGCTAGCTGGCAATGAGCGGTGTTTCCGAAACACTTTGGGGGAGTTAAACTGAGAAAGGATGTCTTTCAATCAAGACGGACCAACTGATACAGCAGGCTATATCTATGATATTGCACTTGTAGTCACTCTGAAGTGGGACTGTTCTTCCCGCATTGCAAGTTTAGGCTTTCGGTCGGCTCGGCACTTGGATAGGCTTTCGGCTAGGAGTCTATCGCCGAGGACGCTTTTTGCCTGGTGTGCTGATGACACAATCATTAAAGCGAAATTTGATACCCTGATGCTTCCCATTCGCAGCACGCTTACTGGGAATACCTTTCAACTGTGACTAGGTGCGCTTGGTAGCTTTGTTGCTTTGGGTGGCTTATGCTCTAGCCTCTATTTATAGGCTTTACTCTTTGGGGGGGTTGTGCATTTGATGCGCAGTACAGCGGTTGTACCTGTTGGTTGGTGGGCTGTTAAAGCTGGTAGGTTGTATTGAGCGTGTAACCGAGGGGGGTTCCTGTGCATTTGATGCGCGGCTATACCCGTTGGTTGGTGGGCTATTAAAGCTGGTAGGTTGTATTGCCTGTATGCTTTCGTTCTGCCCTCGGCTTGTCGGAAGGGTCGGTTTGTGTTGCCCGTAGGCTTTTGTTCCGCCCTCTTGCCTTGCTGGAGGGTCATTTTGTGCTGCCCGTAGGCTTTCGTTCTGCCCTCTCACTTTGTTGGAGGGTCGGTTTGTACTGCCCGTAGGCTTTCGTTCCGCCCTCTCGCTTTTGTCTTCCACCTTTCTCGCCTTGCTGGAGATTTGGTGTTCATTTGCCCGCGGGCTCTCCAGATTGTCGAGGTCTGTGCTGGACTTCTTTTTGTCCATCAGGACGACATTCTCACTTGTTATATTTTCTTGACGAATGTCTCAACCTTATGCTCGGTTGATTTCATCATCGAGTATTACGCGGTTGATTGGGGAAGTGTGAATTCTTTCATAAAGTGGCAGTTACATTCGGCTGCCTCGTTAAAAAACCTCGCACCCCAATGAAGGGTTTCCCTAGCGAGGAAAAAGAGTGCAGCCGACCTTGATTACAAAAATTGGAATTGAAAACTTACATCAAAATTACAGGTAATAAAAAGAACTAAGGGAAAAAACGTCGCAGGTTGCTTGCGTTCCAGGTGTGGGCTGTTTCTTCGCCCTTATCATCCAGTAACCGGAATACCCCGGGTGCCGCCATGCTTGCCACAACGAAAGGGCCCTGCCATTGAGACTGCAGCTTACCTTGTTTGTCTGGCTGTCGAATGGTGACCAAGTCGTCGGGCTTGATGTCCTTTCGAATTATGCCTTTGTCCATGTGGTGCTTTGTTTCTGCGTGGTATTTTTCAAGATTGATTGCTGCTTGCAACCTTACCTCTTCGACGGTATCTAGCTGGAGGTGCCTTTGCTCTTGGGTCGCTGGCATCATCTCAGTCCGGAAGGACCCCAATTTTACCTCTTCTGGGGTGACCGCCTCCTCGCCGTACAACAAGTGGAATGGGGTGAAGCCGGTAGCTCTGGAGCGAGATATGTTGTGCCCCCATACCGTTGTTGTCAAGGCATTCGCCCATTTGCCTTTTGGAGCATCGAACAAGGTTTTTGATATTGCTGTAAAAATCAGCCCATTCGCCCTTTTGACGGCCCCGTTTGCTTGCGGGTAGTTTACTGACGCGAAGTTGAGCTTGATCTTAATTTCGTCACAGAAGTTCCTGAATTCTGCACAATCGAATTGCTTTCTGTTGTCACAGGTGATGAAGGAGGGGACGCCGAAATGACAGACTATCCTCTGCCACACAAATTTGGTTAAGGAGGCAGAAGTTATGCTTGCCATGGCCTTGGCCTCTATCCATTTGGTGAAATATTCGAGGGCAACGGCTGCGAATCGCAAGATTCCCGGAGCTAACGGTAGTGGTCCCACTATGTCGATGCCCCACCTTTGCAAGGGCCAGGTTGGGATTACTGCAGAAGTTTCATTTGTGGGGACTTTTTGCCGTTTTGCGAACCTCTAGCAACCTTTGCAGAACTTCACTAGTTCCTTAGCATCTGTTGCGGCGGAAGGCCAATAAAAACCCTACCTCATTGCTCTGTGAGCTATTTCATGGGGTCCTCTATGCGCCCCGCACATTCCGGCGTACATTTCCTGGAGCAGTTGGATGCCTTCTTGCTTGCTTATGCATTTTAGCATCGGTGCTACCGTTCCGCTCTTGTATAGTTGTTCCCCGATGGCCGTGTAACTTTTTGCTCTACTAGCCATCCTCTCGGCGTCTTTTCTTGATTTTGGCTCATACGCCCCGGTTAAGTAAGCGAATATCTAGGATCTCTAGTCATCGCTGGCGATACTGTGTACTGAACTCAATTGGTCTTCTTCTTCTTTGACTGCTTTGGCCGAAAGGACCTGGTAAAACATGTCTGACGGTAGTGGCAGATTTTGTGCTGCGGCTTTCGCCAACTCGTCTGCCTCTATGTTTTTGGTTCTTGGGATGTGGCGGAGAGTGAAACCTGTGAAATATTTTTCCATTCTTCGGATGGCTGCTAAATACTTCGCCAGTTTTGGCTCTTTTGCTGTGAACTCCTTCTCGGCTTGCCCGACGACCACTTGAGAATCTGATTTGATTACGCATCTTCTTGCTCCGATAGCCCGTAACTTTCGTAGGCCCAGCAATACTGCCTCATATTCGGCGGTGTTGTTTGTTGTAAGAAACTACAACCTTGCGGTGAATCTTACTTTCGGTCCTTTTTGCGGGGTTAAGATCGCCGAGATTTCGGCTCCCGCCATCCCCCAGGCGCCGTCACAATTCACTGTCCATACCGGCTCCTCGAACTCAAAAGTTGTATCGAAAGCTGCAGGGGTCCAATTTGCTATGAAATCCGCTAGTGCTTGAGACTTGATTGTTGACTGATGCTGGAAATCGATCATGTATTCGTTCAGCTCCGCTGCCCACTTGCCCACTCGACCGATAGCTTTGTTGTTGCAAAAAAGAGCTTCTAACGGTTGAGCTGATAGGACTATGATGTGATGAGACTGAAAGTAATGCTTTATCTTCCTTGAAGCCATTACCATCGTGTATGCTATCTTTTCCAACTCTGAATAGTTCAGCTTTGCTCCTGACAGGGCCTCAGAGACGAAGTAGATTGGGAACTGCGTCATCTTGTTTTCGTGCTCCTTTTCTTCCACCAACACTGCGCTTACGGTCGCGTGAGATGCTGCGAGATACAACAAGAGCGTCACTTCCGCCGACGGTTTGGATAACGTTGTTAGCCTTGTCAGGTACTCCTTTAGCTGCTAGAAAGCCTGCCGCTGCTCTTCTCCCCAATCGAAGGTCAGAGCTGCGCAAGGTTCTGAAGAAGGGCAAGCCTTTTTCGGCGGACCTTGCAATGAATCTATTTAAGGACGCTAGTCTTCCGGTCAACTTTTGCACTTGCTTGCGGTTCGTGGACGGCTACATGTTAATGATCGCCGTTATTTTGTCGGGGTTGGCTTCAATTTCCCTTGCGGATACTAGACAACCCAGGAGCTTGCCCTTTCTGATGCCAAAAATGCATTTGTCTGGGTTGAGCTTCAAGCCGCTTCTGTGGAGATTGCTGAAAGTCTCCAACATGTCTGCTTGATGGTCTTCCTCCCTGTCGCTCTTGACTACTACATTGTCAACATAAGCCAACAGGTTTTTCTTCTACTTCTGTCCCTCAAAGACCTTGTCTGTCATCCGCGAGAAGGTCGGGCCTGCGTTTCGTAGCCCTTCCGGCATTCACCGGTAACAGTATGTGCCGGTAGGTGTGATGAAACTTGTTTTTTCCTCGTCGTTAGGATGCAGCCATATCTGATGATAGCCTGAAAAAAAATCTAACAAACTCATTATTTCACAACCGGCCGCAATATCAACCAGCTTGTCGATATGCGGCAAAGGATACGGGTCCTTCGGGCAGCATTTGTTGAGATTGATGAAGTCGACACACATTCGCCATTTTCCATTCTTCTTTTTCACCAGGACTACATTTGCCAGCCATTCGGGGTACTGGACTGGGCGAATCAATCCTACATCGAGTAGCCTTTGCACTTCTGCTTTTGCTGCGTCTGCCCTTTCGTTGGACATTTTTCTCAACTTTTGCTTCCTTGGCTTGGAGCCGTTTGCGATATTCAAGTGATGCTGAGCGAGATCCCCGCTGACGCCTTGCAAATCATTTGCTGACCAGGCGAAAATGTCATCATTGTCTGCGAGAAAAGACACCAATGCGTCCATTTCCCCTTTTGGCATACTTGAACCGATGTGCACCGTTCTTTCGGGCCTTGAAGCTGCAAGCGGGATTCTCACTGTCTCCTCGGCTGCTCCAGCCTTACATTCCGGCAAACTAGCGATAATGTGCTCTTCAACGGTTGCTTGTCTTTCGTCTTTCTTTGCCACCTCATTAATTAGGTTGTAACCGGGGGTTGGTTTGCCCTCAATTCTTCTGGAAGCTTGTTGATCTCCATGCACAGTGATGACGCCGAAAGGGGACGGCATTTTCATGCATAAGTAACTTTTCTTGATAACAACGCTGAACTTGTTGGTGAAACCTCTACCGAAAATGGCGGTATAGGGGGAGTCCATGTTCACTATATCAAAAGTCACCATTTTGGTGCGCACTCTTTCTCCCTTGGCGAAAGAGACCGGGATTTGTTTTTTACCGATAGCATCGATCTTCCTTCCTCCGAACCCGTACAGAGAGTTGCCGGCAGGATCCAAACTCCGCCTGTCCATTCCCATGGCTTCGAAAGCTTTGACGAACAAGATATCGGCTGAGCTGCTTGTGTCAATCAAGATGTTGTGCAAGGTGAAGCCAGCCACATTGGCTGTGGCGACAAAAGCATCGCAATGTGGATAGTCACGAACTTTGAAGTCTGACTCGTCAAAGCATATCGGCATCAGCGACCAGGCTGGTCTGTTCAAAGGGAGTCTTGGTGATACGGTCTGGACCCTTCGATGATAGTCCCTTCTTGCTCTTTTACTTTTGTGCTCCATGTTGGATCCGCCCATGATGGCGAAAATGTGGCCTCGTGACAGAAGGATGTTGTTGACTGCATCGGGGTCATTTTCTGCATCCTGCCCCTGCTGGTAGTTGAGCTGCGCTGGCTGTCCCTAAGGCTGGGCTTGAGCCAGGAGCGCTGGAGGTGGTGTTGGCTGACGTTGGTACTGCATGGGCGACGAAACTGCGATGGAAAGATCGGAAACTGGTAGCCCTGATACGCCGGATTGAACCAGTGCATTGGCGTGTTTACATAATTGGTGCTCGATACGGCCCCTGCTGCTAGGTCTTGCGAATTGTGGAAAACATGTTTAGAGCTTTCGCCGAAAGCTGAGGCTTGATCCTTGTCTTTCAACTCTTTTGCCATCTTGCTGTATTTGCACTCTCGGGTGGTATGGCCGAAGTTGTCGTCGCAGATAACACAGTATGGAGGCTTAGCTCCCCTTTCGCGGCCTCTCCCATCACGTTCGCCACGTCCAGTCCTTCCGCCACGTCCTCCGCAGAAAGGTTGGTCAAACCCTCTTTGCTGCTGAAAGCTGGCCGTGCTGGGTCTTTCTATGTCTGCCATCGACTGTGCTCGCTCTTCCTGCAGAGTGTTAATTGACCGGAAGGACCTAACAATTCTTTGATTCGACACCGGGGGTGGGCGATTGGCTTTCGTTACTTGCCTTTGCATCAAACGGGCGGCCTTACGCCGCCGGAAGTCATCGTCTGATCTTGCATATACGTTCATTACGTCAAACAATTCATTGACGGACTTAGGCGGCTCTCTGGACAAATGAGCAGCGCATTGCCCGGTCCCCAAGCCTTCAATGGTTGTTGTTATCACCGCGGCTTCTGGCACATTCGGAGCCTGAGCCTTTAGCTGGATGAAATGTCTGAGGTATTCGGACAAGGGTTCGTCGTCCTACTGGGTACAGTTCATGAGGTCTCGGGTGGTCTTGAAATCTGGCTGGAAACCTTGGAAAGTGGCGAGCAATTCGGCCTTCAGCTGAGCCCACGAATAGATGGACAACGGTTTGAGGGTTGTGTACCAATCATGAGCTACATCCTCGACTACCAGAATGAGAGATTTTGCCAGGGCTTGATTGTCCCCGCCTGCCGAAAAGTCAGCTCTCTCGTAGCTCACCAAGAACTTGCGTGGATTCGCCTTGCCATCGAAAGTCAGAATGTGTGGCTTGTAGTTGAGGGGCCATGGATGAGCTTGTAGCTCTCTCGAGAGCAGAGAAGTTTCATCAATGGCGTTGTCGAAAGTTGGCGGCTGCTCTCGCCGCGGTACGCATATGTTTTCTTGGATCATTGGGTTTGGGCCTCCCCCGGCCCTTTGCAATTCCTGAATTTCTTTCTCGAGCTGCCTTCTCTGCGCCTCCGCTTAACGGATGGCATTGTGAGTTTCGTCCTCTCTTGCCCTTGCTACAAGTTGCTGCTGCAGCTGATCTCTTTGAAGCAGTAACTTCTCTACTTCTTCTTGCTGTTGTGTCAACATTTTGATCGCTCGGGCATGCCTAGTGACTTCAGCATCATCGTCTTCTTCTTCGTTGGGCTCGTCCTGGACATTCCCTTCCGGCGTGCCGTCTCTGCTGAAAGGCTGCTGACCTAAGGGCTGTAAATCTTGGCTTGTGGACGCTCCTGCCGGTAGCTGGGTTCCCATTGGGAGTGTGCCGCCGAAAGCTGGGGGATTTGAGGTTGTGTTTGGTGGAATTTGGGTGGTTAAAGCAGATGCCGCGATTGTGCCATGGGCATCCTTATTCGCGGCAACCGTCTCGAGATTGTCGACCGTCTTCGACGCCTTCCTTGGTGGCATGGTAAGCTCGGGCGACAACCACGGTGGGCGCCAATGTTGTTTCAGGGCCGAGACCCTGGAACAGCAGGTTGACACACGAGCGAAAGTATGAAGCAAAGACGAAAGTAGACGAGAGTTTGGGTGAAGTGAACAGTGTTCTCCCCCTCTCTCCACAGAGAGGCGGGGGTATTTATATTGATCCGGACGCAGGCCGTAGGTACAAGGGGGTGCCTGCTCAAGAACTCCTTCACAATTACAAAGGTACCCTTTCTAGCCTCCCTACTAGCTACTCCGGTCCTCCAGGGCTCGAGGGGCATCGTCATAACTCTGCCTCTTGGTGGGCCCGGGTCTGCGCGCCTCCTTTCCACGGCTGGCGGACCACCCTTTCCTCGGCCGGAGCTTCCCATGACCTACAAACACCAACAAGACGGACGGAAAGGTGAAAACACGCGCTCCCGGTGCGCGCAGTCCTCTCGCGCGAAAGGCGAGCGCTCGCCTGAGCGCTCACCTCCTGCTGGCTTTCGACCGAATACACTTTCGCTTACGTTGGGGCCCTTTGTCGCACTCCCGAACGAAAAGGGAGCTCTCCCCTGGCACTACGGTTTCGCTCAAAGGCGAGTTCGACCGGAGCGACTCTAGGCTCCCAAGGGCCTTGGACTGAGCGAAACAACCGGCGAAAGCTCTTTGTGGCAAAAACGGGTGCCTCCGACGCGGGCTACCGTCCCAACAACTCATATATTCAGCTTCAGCACTAGACCGCGAGACAGTGTGTTGGCGCTTGGAGGACCAAGATATAAGATTATCACCAAGAAACACAGTTGCCAGAAGTGGAGCGACGTGTATCTGGATAGCCAGCCCAATCTGCATCTGAGTAAACAACTAACTCATGTGATCGGTTGCGAGAAAGAGCAAGTCCATAGTCCATAGTTCCTTTGATGTACCGTAAAATGCGTTTGGTGAGAGCAAAGTGCGACTCCCGGGGATCATGCATATGAAGGCAAACTTGTTGAACGACCTGAGCAATGTCCGGACGTGTGAGAGTCAAGTATTGTAAGGCACCAACAAGACTGCAGTATAGTGTAGGATCAGTAACTGGTGGTCCATCTTGGGAGGACAGTTTTGAATGAACCTCAAGTGGAGTTTGGCAAGGGTTGCATGATGACATGTTTGCCTTGGCCAAGATTTCAGCAGCATATTTAGCTTGAGACAGAAAAAGACATGTGGATGACCGTTGAGCAGAAACTCCCAAGAAATAGTGAAGATTGCCAAGATCGGTCATGGCAAATTCCTGCTGAAGAGAGCCAATAATATGTTGAAGAAGATGATGGGATGAAGTCGTCAAAATGATGCCATCCACATACAAAAGAATATATGCCATATATGTCCCATGAGTATATATAAAAAGTGAAGTATCACATTGAGAAGCCTGAAAACCAATGGAGGTAATGAATGTCTGGAAGCGGCTATACCAAGCCCGCGGGGCCTGTTTAAAACCATATAGAGCCTTGTTAAGCTTGCACACATAGTTAGGATGAGCAGGGTCAACAAACCTAGGAGGTTGTTGGCAATAAACAGTCTCGTTGAGAGTATCATGCAAGAATGCATTTTTGACGTCCAATTGATGAATAGGCCAGTCACTAGATACAGCAAGTGATAGTACTGTGCGAATTGTTGCAGACTTGACCACTGGACTGAAGGTTTCATCATAATCAAGGCCATGTTGTTGAGAGAAGCCGCGCACAACCCAACGAGCCTTGTATCTTGCCAAAGACCCATCAGCATTGAGTTTGTGACGATATAGCCATTTGCCAAAAACAATATTAGCATGTGGAGGTGGTGGCACAAGGTCCCATGTTTGATTAGCAATGAGGGCACCATATTCCTCCTCCATGGCATGCTTCGAATTTGGATCAGAAAGAGCACCATGATATGTTTTTGGAGGCAGGCTGATATCTGTGGAAGCTGCCGCCAAGTTGCAGTAAGCCTGCCTGTCTTGCTGTCACGGCTGACTGATGCTGGACTTCCCCCTGGTTTGCATGGCATGGTGATTGATGGTGGGAGGGACATGCACAATAGGCGCATTTGAGGAGCGCATAGCAGCAAGGATGACAGTGGAGGTGGTGCTGGGCAGCGCGGGAGATGGCACTGGTAGTGGTTGGTCTGCAAGCGTTGGTGGTGCGCCAGGAGGTTGCTATAGTCGTGTGTTACTTTCGTAATCGGAGGTCGATAGTGCAGTCCTCCAGCAGACGGACCAGTTTGGTGTCCCGAACCATCGACAGGGTCGTTAGGAGCCAATGCTTGGCCCTGAACGACAAAAGGAAGGGGTGCAGCACCTGACCCCTGCCCTTGTTGCAGTTCGCTGGAAGTTGTGCCTTGATGATGAGCAGGTACAGCGGGAACCACACTTATATTTGTTGGCTGGGCAGCTGAAGAACCAACTGGACCAATGCCCGGCGAGGCCATTGGAGGGCCAGCAGAGCTAGAAATCACTACTGGGAAGTCACCAAATATCACCGGATCAACATTTGTATCATCCAAAAAAGCATAGGCACTCAATGGTGCTGGTGAGTCACGTGAGAAAGGAAATTGTTGCTCATCAAAGACCACGTGATGAGAGGTGATCACTCGGTTGGTGGAGAGGTCAAGGCAACGATAGCCTTTGTGGTTATCAGGAAATCCTAGAAGAACACATTCTGTAGAGCGCGATGCAAGTTTATGGGGCATAGTGGCAGAAAGATTGGGGTAACAACGACACCCAAAGACACGGAGGTGATCATAGGTGGGTGGTGTACCGAAAAGAGCTTGGTGGGGGTGCGGTTTTGAAGAGTTTTGGAGGGGTGAAGATTAAATAAATGAGTAGTTGTGCGAAGAGATTCAGCCCAATATGCTGGAGGCATAGATGCTTGAAACAGCAAGGTGCGCATGATGTTATTGATGGACCGAATAACACGTTCGGCTTTGCCATTTTGTTGGGATGTGTGAGGGCAAGAAAGACGGAGATGAATACCTTGTTGAAGGAAAAAAGAGCGAGCAGCATTGTTGTCGAATTCGCGACCATTGTCGCTTTGAATAAATTGGATGCGAGAACTGAAATGAGTTAGCACATAGCTATGAAAGTTTTGCAAAGTGTTGAATGTTTCAGATTTCAGTTTAAGTGGAAAAGTCCACAAGTGATGAGTGAAATCATCCAAACACAGAAGGTAGTATTTTGAACCGGATATGCTATGGCAGGCTGAGCACTTTCTATTCACTGAACATGAGTTTATATAGGAGTTACAAGACTCTTCACATTCTAGACTTTTCACATTCTAGACTTATTACATTCTAGACTATTTGTATTCTAATACAAACTAGTACATTGCAGCATTGACCACATCCACATGATGATTTCTAAAGCATGCCTGCCCTTGCCCTTGCCCTGTGTATTTATAAATACCACCACCACGCTCAACTCCTCCATTGTGTCAACTTAACCAACAACCTTATCCAACACTCCTGCATCATCGATCAGTCTTGAGCAAGAGGCCGGCCGGGATAATAATACAATGGGGGCCAAGCTCCTTCTTGTTGCCTTTCTCGTCATCGCCACTGCCTGCCACCCCATCTGGGCGAGTGTTGCCATTGGATTGGAAGTTGTTAGGCTTGCACAGCACCAGGTCCAGACCACCTTGGGAGCCTTGTCGGCGACGGTAACAGCACAAATAGCAACGGCAACCACGACGGTGATGGGGACTCTGATCGACTTGGGGCGGCACTAGAGCATATGGAGCGGCAGCACCGGCGGCGATGGGATCGAATGCGACAGCCAATGGATCAAAATCTTAGTTAACTGCGCTCGTAATAATAAGTTACCTGCAGTAACCGCTTATAATAAGCTTGTTATATACTGTACGGAATAGTCATATACTCCCTCCGTATAGAAAAAGGAAGTCGTTTTGGATAAGGTTTTAGTCCAACATTGGGAATAGTCATATACTCCCTCCGTATTGGTCAAACTTTAAAGACCGTATCATTGTCCAAAAATGACTTCTTTTCCTATACGGAGAGAGTACTGGAAGGTATCCTATGATCCTATACTACACCTAGCTAGCACCTAGCAGCTAGACATCCTCGCATTGGGTACACATATATGGTGGTAACCTAACCACACTCATGTATTATGCACTATTAGGATGAATAATATCTATATATGTATGGTGTATCATCCCCTAATAATTAATAAAATGCCATGGTCCCTAATCTGTGTCTTCTCCATCGCTATGCTAAGGACCCTGCTCATCGAATCGTCGCTCCCTGTGATGCTCCTCCTCCCCGGCCTAGCTCTATTTCGCCAGTCCTCCTGCCCACCCCATGTTGCCGGGCTCACATCCTTCCTTTCAGACTCTCTCCAGTACCCCACCACCATGCAGCTTGCATGCAACACAAACAAGACCCTGTGTCCTTTGTTACTCTTTCAATTTCCTTATTTGTAATAAAGCTTCGTAATGGCTCTTTCTGATTTTGTCTTGAATCTCCAATCATAGAAGACGATGATCCATCTTCACTAACTGAGGAACCTAACAAAACATATCTAATTAAAAGCATTTATCTCTTGATAAAAAAGGTTGTATGTTAGATAAGAGAAAACCATCCAAATATCCTCGTGGAACCTATAATTCATGTAACAATCCATTATGAAAATATTGAAAATTAATGAAGCAATATAAGGGCATGTTTGGATAAAGCTCCATCTGATTCTGATTCTCTGTGGAAGTTGATTTTTTGATACAGTGATTTTGTGGCTGAAAGTGATTCTCTTTGATTCTTTAGCATAAAATCTGAAAATCACGATGAAGAATCAGAAAAGGTTACTTTTTCCATTCTCAGTCTCTCAGTTTATTTCAGAGAATCATTTTATGGAATCAGCAGATAATCACTACAGGACCTAGTCATTCTTCCTGAAAGTAGAAGGTGATGAAAAAGTAGTGTATGGAAGTTATTTTGTTTGGTCGGCATCATTTGGTGGAGCTTAGCAAGAAGCTGAATAATGATCACCACCTGTTGGAGCTTATCTGGTAGCAAGTAGCAAAAAGTAGTTACATAAGACTATATCACTACTAGAGAACAGGTCTTTAGACGATCTATCAATTGAGCTTTAGTCTCTGAAAAAAATTGTGTCCGAGACTAAAGACTTTTAGTCCCGGTTGGTAAAACCAACCGAGACTAACCGGTTGGTATTACCAATCCGGACTAAAGGTTCCCAACCTTTAGTCCCGATTGGTAATAACAACCGGGGTTAAAGGGTGAGGTTTTAGTCCCGGTTGGTGTTACCAACCGGGGTTAAAGGTCCTTTTAGTCTCGGTTGGTGTTACCAACCGGGACTAAAGGTCCTTCACGAGTGAATTCAAAAGGAAAACGTCCAGAACTATATCACGTGGGTTGTGTAGCGAGTTGGTAAGTGTGCATGAGACGAGAGGTGCTGAGTTCGAATGTCACAGACGCACATTTATTTTTTCTCGTGGGAGCCTTTAGCCCCGGTTGGTAGCACCCGGGACTAAAGGCTCCCACCTTTAGTCCCGGATTGCTAGCCCCGATTGGGAAACCCATTCCCAACCAAGGCTAAAGCTCCTATCTGCACTAGTGTATGGAAAACACACCTAAATAATTTCAGAATAATATGTTGTGAATTTCTTTTGAGAAACCAGTTAGGTCAAAACTAAAATCACTAACGGACTGACCTCATGACGAGAAACAGCATAGTCTTGTTTTCCTTCTATTGGTATTTAGAGCATAGTCTTAGTGTAACAAGTGGTAACTAGAACCTTGATTATAATGTTGATCTCATGTGGTATCTAGTTTCACTTGTTTCTAGCAAGGTTGATGCTAAGGATGATTTTAAAATATAGTATACACGCTTCAAAGGTACTTTTCAATCTTGTATACCTTAGCATCACTTAGTAGTGCTAACACTCCCACAAATTTCATATTTATGCATGTGTGCAAGCTTGAAACCAAACCATTTGAGCACACATGTAGGGGGAGTTAACACTACAAAGTCGGGTTGTATGGTGCTTATCCAAATCTTTTCATATGGTCTTAATGTTGGATAAGTAACATAGAATCCAAACCAAATTAGCAATTTACATTCTTGTGAAGTGCTAACTTGGAATAAGCTTAATTTCCATATTTTTGTAGAGTTGTCATCAATTACCAAAAAGGCGAAGATTGAAAGGTCTTAGTTTGGTTTTGGTAATTGAGTGACAACTTTAGGTGGACTAATTGTGTTTATGTGAGATACACAGGGATTAGTCCACAGGTACATGTGTGTGAGCACTTGAGCCATGGAGGTGAATAGCTTGGACTTGTTGTGAAGCTCACACATGTGATGATCATGGAGGAGCTTAATGCACATGAAACATGACATGGAGTCATGTGGCTAAGATGGTGAAGATCAAGGCAAATCTTGGCTTGATGGCCCGGTTGCGAAGGTGAAGGGCAAGTTGGAGGCTTTGAAGCCGTTGGTACCGAGTGTCGGGAGGCTTAAGCAAGACTTGGCGCCGATGGACCGAAGCAATGGTGAAGAGTAAGTGATGTCAAGATCAATGGACCACGGAGGCCATGTGATGATATGAAGTGGGTCATATCATTTGATGAGAGGTTGGTGCATGTGTTGCATCAACACCGAAGGAGATGGAATGGAATGCGCAAGGCAAAGGTATATTTGTAGGGCATTTCATTTCACCGGGCATAGGTGTGTAGAGAAGATTATGACCGGGTTTAGGATAGATGGCCGTACTATCAAGAGGAGCAAACTTGTTTGCATATCGGTCATCTAGTGCCACTTGAGCGATCTAACATTGTGATGTTGCTAGGATCGAGTGGCGTTGTGAGAGCAAGTAAAAATTCTTTGAAAATGATTGTGAAAATGCTAACACACATGCACATGATGGTGTACACTTGGTGGTGTTGGAACATTTGCAAAGGAGAAGGTGTTGGAGTTGATTTGGATCAACTCGGAGAAGAGAAGGAGGTTTTTCGGTGTGTTCCAAACTCTAGGATGGATCTTGGATTGGAATTATGTTCTAATCCTTTGTGAGTTGGATTGGCTATGTTTGTGGGTTGTGTAGCCCTCTGAGTTAGCTTTCCAAAATGTCCAAGATCATTGAAATCGGAGTTCGGAGCTAAGAGTTATGGTCGTTGTAGTGCGGAGCTCAGGCTGGTGAAGCCGGTAGTACCGACCCTGGTGGTCGGTAGTACCGACCTAAGTGGGCAGTTCGCAGGCTCTCTCTGTTGAGCCAAGTTTGGCCTATCGGTAGTACCGCCATAGGGCCAGTAGTACCGGGCCCGGTAGTACCGAACTTAGGGGTCAGTGATACCGTGGTTTAGAGGCAGTTTGGAGGCGTTCTGTGTAGACCCAAGTTTGGCCTGCCGGTAGTACCGCCATAGGGCCGATACTAGCGACCGTTGGTAACACCGAGGTTTGGAGGAAGTTTGGTGCTCTCTGTATGGATCCAGTTTGGCCTGTCGGTAGTACCGCCATAAGGCCGGTACTACCGACCCCCGGTGGTACCGACCAGAGGGTTGGTGGTTCCATCGGGTCAACGCTTCGTGTAACGGCTATAAGTGAGGTAGTCGGTACTACTAGCCTAGGGGGGTCGGTACTACCGACCGAAGCGCAGAAAGGGGAAACGACTAGTTGGCCACTCCCCTCTATATATAGTGGTTGAGGTCGGTCGTGGGCTGGCTGCTGAGCACCCTAGGGACTTAGTGTCCATAGTTGGGTAGTGCTTAAGAGCCCTCTAACACATATATGCTTTAGTGTTTATCCGATTGTGTGAGAGAGTGATCGCTAGTGCGTTGCTTTGAGAGATAGCATCGAGTGGCACTAGGTGATTGAGTTGCAAGCCGGTGGTGCTTATTACTCTTGGAGGTTGCCACCTCCTAGACGGCTTGGTGCTTGTCTCCGTCGTGAAGCCCGCGTGAAGATTGTGTGTGGCTCCGGAGAAGCTTTGTGAGGGGCATTGTGCTCGCCCCGCGGGAGATCACGAAGAGCAGCTCTAGTGGAAAGAGACGTGAAGAGCGCCAAGTGGTCTGACCGGATCGAAAGCTAGAGCTCTTGGTGAGCACTCCATCGTGGAGAGGTTGGCTTAGTGTCACCACTAGCAAGAGGATCGGCAACAACCTTGGGCTTGCTTCAACGGGGACTAGCTTGGTGGCAACCAAGTGAACCTCGGGATAAAATCTTGTGTCTCCGTCTCTTGTTGCTCTTATTGTTCTTGTTTCCTTGCATATTACGCTTGTTCTTGTGTTCTTCGTGTTCTTCCTCCCTCCATCACTCTATCTTAGGTTGGGAAGGCTCGATCCACATTTTGGCAAGGAACCAAGACTTGGGGAAGCTACAATAGGCATCTACATCATCTAGGGAAGTGGGGTAATTGCTAGATCTGAGATTGCATCTCACCCTCTTCGATTTCGTAGCTCCCTACAGGTGGTCGGTAGTACCGTTTGAGTGAGTCGGTAGTACCGGCCTAACACCCGGTAGTACCGACCCAAACACCCGGTAGTACCGACTGTGTTATACTTTACACTAGCTTGTATTGCAATACTAATTCTTGTGCTAGTGTTTAGTTGCTTAGTTTGTGTAGCTAAGTTGAGCTCTCTAATTTGGCTTGGGTAACCTTGTTATTGAGCATTGCTAGTAAGCTTAGGCTTTGTGCTTTCCTTACTAGATTGTGTAGGAGTTCCCCCGTGTTTGAAGTACTAGTTGCATAGGTTTGTGTGGCCTTCCTTCTAGAATTGATTAGGTGAGCTCTAGCTAGCCCGACACCATATTTGCTTTGTTTAGGATCTTTTGTAAGGTGTCATAGAGTATAGGTAGAGGGGTGTAGTCTTGGCTAGACCAATAGTTTTAATTCCGTATTTGTTTCGGTTAGCCGCTACGTATAATTTTAAAAGGACTATTCACCCCCCTAGTCCGCCATCTCGACCTTTCACCCGCGCGCCACACCAGCTTGCACCGGCCTTGCGCCGCTCGGCCCCGCCGGCCCCGGCTGCGTCGTCTCTGTGGCGCTCGGTCGTGCCATCGTACCCGTCCGCACCGGCCCCACGATGCTCGCCCACATCGACCTCGGCCACGACGGCTCAATGGCGCTCGGTCGGAGGAAGAAGATAAGAGAGAGGAAGAAGATAAGAGAGGGGAAAAGTAGTTGTATATATTACACGTAGACATCACCACTGTGCGAGATAGTTTCTATCTGCAGTGTGTTGCTGATGTGGCTACTATGGAAACTATGTGTGGTTTCTATCATTGGCACCGTAGCACTCGGTCACGCCACCGCCCGCGGTGCTCGGCCGTTCCGGCTCCACCGCGCCCACCCGTGTCAGCCTTGCGGCGCTCGTCCCGGCCAGCTCCACGACTCTCGCCCACGCGCCACACCATCTTGCACCGGCCTCGCGCCGCTCGGCCCCGCCGGCCCCGGCTGCGTCATCTCTGCGGCGCTCGGTCGTCCCATCGTACCTGTCCGCACCGGCCCCACGATGCTCGCCCACATCGACCTCGGCCACGACGACTCAATGGCGCTCGGTCGGAGGAAGAAGATAAGAGAGGGAAAAAGTAGTTGTATTTATTACACGTAGACATCACCACTGTGCGAGATAATTTCTATCTGCAGTGTGTTGTTGATGTGGCTACTATGGAAACTATGTGTGGTTTCTATCATTGGGACGGAGCATTAATGATGATTTCTATCCCTATTAAATGATATACCACTGTGCGAGATAGAGCCATCAGCCAAGTGTTTGGCTATAAACCAAGCTATACAATAGTTAGTCTTATATTTGACTATAAACTATTTTTCTTTCTATTCTTCCTCAATTACATCTCTATTGAGACTCGCTACCACCTATGCTTCCGTGCCTAGCTTGATGCTTGCATGAGAGCCAAACTCTCATCTTTCTTCTCTCCTCTACATCAGCATTTGTATGCTTCCGTGCCCAGTTTGATGCTTGCACGAGAACCAAACTCTTATTTTTCCAGCATTTGTTTAGCTATAAGACAATTAGGAGTTGTTTGGTTCGGCGTTATTTCTCTGTGAATGCTTCCCGCTGCTAACAGATGACGTACATGCATGTTTGGTTGGACTTTACTGGAATCGTTAATGGAGGTATCGGTTACGAGCACATGCAGTGGGGTTACCGCCCAACTCCGAGCGTTATCCGATCGCGCAGCGCGGAAGCGACACCCAAGTTCCAACCAAACAATTCACGGTTTCACAATCACGGTTTCACTTGCATGACAATGGATAGCACTGTTTTCCAATTACTTTACCGTTACTGCTCTCAATGTTGAACCAAACATCACCTTATTGTATCTGCTCTTATAATGTCAGCAGGCGAGTTCCAAACGAGGTAGAAACATATGGAGAGACGAGAGAGGATTGCATATTGAACTTTTTGCCAAACATTATAGTACAAAATACAAACAATTGTGCCATTGGCAGTTACACAGCAAATTTGCAACAATATGTACTTCATTCTGCGTACCCCTGAAGCATACGAACTTGCTAAATATTCTGCCACAAAGAATGGTGCGTTAATATGTGCCGCCACTAACTACCCACCAAGAAAAAGTAACTAGACTCTGCTGGAAACTACATTTGAGAAATAATTTTGATAAAAATAACAACAAATACTACACAACACCAATACAGGCCAACCCTTCTACCTGGAGTAAAAATCATTCGATAGATACAATTGAAATACAGTGATGAGACCACACTTCTGATGACCGCATAGACGCATGCAGCAAGTGGTTTTTAGCATCTGATTTGCATAAATGCTATCAGATAATTTCTTTACAGTGCACTGATACACTGATCGGCTAAAGAAGCCTGAGATGTGCAGTATCATTCAGCCTTTTTATTTGCCATCCTGTTTTCAGCGAATGCTCAAGAACTGTAACCGAGGAATCGTCTATACATATTCTCTTGGACATTGTAGGATTGCAGTCTAGCAGACCTGCAATGAGGCACCGAATGGGGGCCACATGGCTGAAAATAGCAATGGAGGTCACCGAGCTCCCAAGACTAACTTCATGAAGGAGATGCTTCTGGTTTACTTCTTTAGGGGAGAAATCATCTTCAGCTTCATTATCCCCTGAAGTGACGAACTGGAGTCGGCTTTTCCCAGATTTCTTCCGTTGGAGGCTATGTCGGTTGAGCCTGTAAAGCAAATCCCAAGGAGGACCATCTTGGACAGAATTGCTGGAGCTCTGCCGAGAGAACCCCTTCAACTCATTTTGTTGTGACAGTGTGTCCCCCATTGCCACCTTTTCTGGTAGTCTTAGGACTGTCCGGTTGAGGAATTCCATCATCCGAAACTGTACCTGTCTGAGTGACTCCCCAGATGGTGCAGAGAAATCAGGTTGGGTGCTTTCCATCAGATTGATCATTTCTGGAGTATAAATTTCGGATTTTGGGCAGCCCTCCCACTGACCTTGACTCATTTCAGTCAAAGCATCTGACAGTTGGATCTGCTCCTCTGGGAAATCAAGTTCCTGCAGGATAACATGTAGTATATTACAAACTTCAACGTAGTTAAAATGAAAAGTAATGTAAGTGAAGCTATAGAAAGAATGGATGGTGCCAAAAATAGCATACAACTGTTGTTTGCATGACATGCTCACTAGGTCATTGCACTAAAATCGACAAAACATCCATTTCAATCCCATACTAGAAAAGGGTCTGTCATGTGCATGGCTGCATGCAGAAAGGAGGCAGCCCAAGGCCACGCATGGGCAGGAGAAGCCCGAGGAGGCTCATGCAGTTGTAGTCAATGGTGCTTAGGAGTTTGTTGAGGGATTAGTAGTAATAGGCTGCAGTAGTTATGGTTGCATGCAGCCAGGGCAGTATCCAGAGGGTGCCGACTATAATCAATGCCAATTAGAGTCTAGGGAAGAGAATAGAGTTAATGAGAGTTAATTAAGGGGAGAGAAACAGGGAGCCAGAGGCTGGGCGCATAGGGGCTGAGTTCCTCTATTTATACCCTGTAACCTGTTGAGATTGAGGCAAGCAATAAACAAGAATGAAGTTATCTCTAGTCTCATCTCCTTGCTATCTCTAATCTCATCCCCCTGCTTAGGCTGTCAGGCAGAAACCCTAACGCCATTATCCTCTCTATCCCACATATGAACTAAGGTCCACTACAGGGTCCATTTGAAAGCTTTCATTTGTTGTGCAGACATGACACATGTCCTAAAAAAACATTTATTTGCACTTGACATCTAGATCCCAGAAATTGCTTCCACAAAAATCAAAGCTTTGGGGTTCAGACTTAGAAACAGTTCTAGGCTAATAGAAAGAAAAAGGGCAATCATTGACAACTAAGAGTGAAGCTAACATGCATACAAGATATTATTAAAATATCCCAGGTAATGAACAATTGACCATTAAAAAATGTAATGGATTGATTTTACCATGAAATGAGCAACAGATTTAGCACATAGCATACCAAGTCAGAGTCAAGTCTGAAAATATGTTATGATGCTTAAAGAAACTAACATTACCAGCATCCAATGTTTCAAGAAAACACATCATCGAATCAATAGACGGCTAAATGGGCAGCATAGCATGGCACAAGCACGATTATGCAACTTACGGTTAGCTAGCTGTGGCATGCCGTGCTCAGCAACGGGCTCATCAGCCCGCTTAGGCACGGTACAACAGAGCCTTAATCTATGCCTGTGCCGGCACATCAGACCGGTGAGCCCGTGTGCCTGCACCGGCCCGGCAGGCCAATACACAAATCCAAGAACTTAAGAACACCAAAAAGTTCAAGCCAAATCCAAGTCACAGATCTATCATCCACAAATACAAAACAGCACAAATCCAATCCAGTCTCACAAAAGCCATCATCCATACACCACATATACACAAATCACAGCAATCTTGGATCTCACTGACCGCTGCACGCCGCCATCTGATTCCGCAACGACGCCGCACTGTCCAGCTGTTGACAGGAGGGGAGGCCAGGAGGAGAGGGAGGGGAGGCCAGGAGCAGCGGTCGGGAATGGGAAGGGAACAGTGCCGAGAAGGAAGAGGATGGCCAGAGCCCAGAGGGAAGGGTAACAGCTCCGGAATGTGAGCACATTGGCAGACAGAGTGGGGAAACAGGAGGGGCGATATGGTAGTTAGGGTTTTCATGAAGAGGCCACTTAACAGGCACGCCAGTAAATGGGATGTGCTCCCGTCAGCACTACAAGCAAAGATCAAGCCTAAGCATGTTACACCTCAAGGCCGTGCCTTATGCCACCCGTTTGACCCAGCCCTTTTAGCCATCTACAATCAAATCCGATAGACAACTTCTGTATGTCTGCATTTGAGGAATAACCATTTTAAGGTATAATCGTATAAGGTATTGTTAGGTCTACAAAGCTAGGCTATGGTTAGAAATAACTATGTAGAAATAGCTACGTAGCAGAAGTTTCCAAGAAAATATATCATAGCAGAAATAGGCAAGTAGTAACGTCTCAGTTCATTTAGTTTCAACTAATTATCAGGAAGATAGGTACCAACAGAAGCTAGAAATCTTGGTGACATTTTCAGTAGAATGGCTTGCAGAGCTAAACCATGCAGCAGTAGCCATCTGAAATAAGGGAACACAATTTAAGGAACAAGTATTTGTCTTAAGAAAAATGAATCGTATTATAAATGCACAATGCATAACTTTTTTTCCAGATCCCCAAGGAACAACTTCAATCAATTTTTCGGTCTACTGCAAGAAGAGCAATTATCGCCTAATAAGGACATAGTTTCCAAGGCTGACACAATAAACAAGCGTAATAGTTCCAAGATTGACACCATAAACAAGTGTAATGGTCTCAAATGAACATAAACAGGAATGCAGAAGAACTAAGAAGATATGCACTCTCCAAGAAGAAAAACACTATAAGCAGTAGCAGTGTAGCATGGATCTAGACACATCAGCTCAGCTATGTCCAGCTTTAGATTTGCTGCTAAATCAATACTCTCGTATCTCACTCCCACCACTAGCACTTTTTACCAAACCTACTATTTTTTTCTCAGATATGGAGAAGAGTTGTGCATCGCTTCACTTGAGTAGAAAAAAAGGCAAATGCACATGAAACTCGCACATCCAATACAACGCTTAAACACAACACCCCTGGCACCGCAAAACAGAACAGATGATCATGCTACTAAAGGATTAGATAGTGACCAGGAGGACAGTAACAAGGTTAGAACACCCCTAACCTGCCCTACTACAAAACCCACTAATATCACATAAAAGCATTTAAATATTTGGGTGCAGAGCATTTCCACATCATTATTTGCTAATGTAATCTAAATCATAACTTTCTTCCACGTTGTTATTTCATTCTTTTGTTAAAGACATTCCTGTTATTCCTAGGGTACAGGAAACATCATTAATAATTTAACACTTACAGGCACTCATGTTACTGTTATCATATTCATTCCTAGGAGATATTGTTCAGCGTTCAGCAGAAAGCATAGAGATATTTTCTCCCAGTTGTAAATTAACTACCATTAAATTACAGAAACTCAGAAAGGCATCAAGAAATGGTCAAAAGCTGTCTCAACAGCCATCCATTTCAGGTTACAATGCATTGGATACAAAAGCTTGTCGGTTCATTCTAGTGTCATGTGGTACATGCCATCTGTGGGTGCATCTCTGGTGAAAATGGCACAAATATTGAAAATGGTTTAAGATCCATCCAAAAATATACTTTGAAATTTCGACAAAATCTGAAACTTGGTGCATTCGTAGTTCATGTTATGATGTACTTTGTCACAAAAGTTAAGATTCAAACTCGTTATAGATTAATTCATATGAAAATGAAAAAAATTCGTCCCTCAAATTATTCATTTCTTATGAACTAATCTAGAATGAGTGGGAATCTCAGCTTTTACAACAAAGTACATCTATGGATTTCCTATACTATCAAGATGCCAAAAAAAAATTCCCAAAACTTCAAAATACGCTTTTGGATGAAACTTAACCATTTTTTTCAATATTTTTGCCACATTCACTAAAGATGCACCCTTATATTAACACAATCATAGTCCCTTCAGATAAATTCCAGCAAAATGAAAATAAGAGACTCCTCCTGATCCCTTCAGTTTTTCCTACCTATGTTTTCTATACATATGTGAAACTATTATGTATTGAGATAAGTGTACAGTATAGTATTATTTGATTTTGTCTTGCTAAAGTGTATAGTGCACTATTCAGAAGCTCAAAAGGTAAATAAAACACCAAAGGAACCATAGAATACTTCAATCTTATGAAAAATGTAAAATAAAAAGAAAGAAAGAAAGAAAATAACTGCCTCAGATCACCAAAGTTTGGCATAAGACTCGGAACACTCTCACAAAGAGATCGGATATTCTCATGAAAACAAACCGCATGAAAAAACACAGCTTCATCATTGACTAAGTGGCAGGCTTTCAATAAAGAACAGTTATGTCCCCATTAAAGCTAACGACGTGACAAAAATAGTTTCAAAAGATAAATGAATGACAGTCTCTTGTCCAATGTGGGAAATAATCAAATAAAATGGGAAGAAAACCCACATGGAAGATAAAAAAACTGTTTTCTCACACAAAAATCACAGAAGTACTTATATCAACTAGTTGTGATTTGCAACCAGAGAACATAAAAAGTTTTTTATACAATTATCAGTGCCTAAGACAATGTGTGCAACCCTAAAGGACAACTTTCCATACCATGAAGACTACATCCAGTATTCCTCAAAGGCCTATGCATTCCTAAATAAATTAACAGAGGGATGGCTGCCGATGAACCCAAGTTAAAGATTGACGAAAGAAAAACTATGGATGATCTGCAGCTTAAACTACTGAGAATTAAACACATTTAGAATACACCATACTTACAGCTTACCCAACACAGGCTAGCATACAACAAAGACCAAAGAGCACCTTTTATCACCTATTTTAGCACCATCTTTTAGTGGCTCGATCTGAGAGATGTGCATCAAACAAACATAGGAGTATAAGACACAACAAAGGCTACTTCTTTGAACTAATGTTCACAACGCAAGATATCACCCTTTCTTCAAAAGATCATAGTTTTAGCACAGCATGGAGAATTCCAAGCTGACACGAGAATTCCTGATGTAAAGTACAATGCAGATGCCGAAATAACAAGCATTGTTTTCATTTTTGACATAATTGAGTTTATATGACGTAAAAGCTACGAGGCCTATTTCAGGCGCATTCCAAGACAAAAGTGCAGCAGCAGCAGCAGCAACGTGATGCAGCTAGCAGGAGTTGCGAAGAACTGCTCACCCGGCAGACGAGGGCCGCGGTGGCGCGCGCACGGTCAAGCGGGGACGCGTACGCGGCTGCGAGCCTGGCGCCGCGGGAGCGCAGGAAGACAGCGAGCGCGCGCGCCTGGCGCTCCCCGCGCGCCGTGAGCGCCGCGGCCGGCCAGCGGCCGCCGACGAGGTCCGGGCGCATCGCGGCGGCGCACTCGCCGTGGCTGACCAGCACGACCTCGATGGCGGCGGCGTCGGCCTGCCTGCCCAGGTGCGGGGACGGCGGGGGCGGGGGCAGGAGGACGTGGCAGGGGTCCCAGACCTTGATGCCGGGGCCCGCGAGGAGGCGCGGGGTGCCCGCCGCCGACGGCTGCGGCGAGAGCGGCGAGTCAGCGGCGAGGCACGGCAGCACCTCGGGCTCCTGCTCCAGCACCTTGGACGCCGACGCCGGGGGCACGCGGACCGGCGCCGGCGCCAGAGCGGGCGGCGGCGCCGGGGCGCCCACGGAGGATACGGCCGCCGCGGACGGCTCCTCCTCGTCCTCGTCCTCGTCGCCGCCGGCGGTGGAGACGGACGAGTGGGAGGAGTGGGCGGAGCCCATCGCGGCGGCGAGATCTGACACCGGGGCGGTGGGAACGCGAGACTGGGGCCGGCGATGCGGAGGGCGGAGTGAGTGATGTCGCGGTACTGGCTTTGTTTGGTGTGGTCCGTCCGTGCCTTCGTGGCGAGGGGAGAGCGAGCGCCGAGATTCGTGCGGCCACGCTGGTATCTTTGCTGTCTGTATCCGAATTGTATAAAAACTGTATCCTCGCGCGGCAAAGCTATATTCAAAATTCAAAATGCTGTCGACAGTTCCTCTATCTCTACATCAAACTATCTACATCTTATATATACACACTCCGCATACATATACTTCATCGGACTATACATCTAAATCTAAAAATATACATATACAAGTAACTACTCCTAGAAAGTAGGAAATAATTATATATTATATATGGGTGAGTTTTCTATACTCCCGAGAATAGTTACTTCCATCTTAAATAAACCATTTATTAGTTTGAGTATGTTTATATACTTATTTTAAGATATTTCAAATCTTACTCACGTGATTTTTTTAAAAAGAGCATATACTTTTTATTACATTATAAAATACCACTATTGTAGTGTACAGTATAAAATAAGTATAATCATATACTCTATGTACGCTTGCATACTTGACATATATGGTACTCTAGAATGTCTAGTATGATCATATACTTTGTCTACATACACTTTGTCGGGTCATAAACTTCATAAATCAAGAAATATACACATGGGAGTAACTACTCCCTGGGAGTATGAAATAATTACTCTATTATATATATTATATATATAAACATTTATAAGTATTTCTTTCACAGACTACATCAAATGTATCTCGCTGCAAGTCCGTCCGACAATTAAATATCTACCAATCATGCTTCCATATATTACACTTTATACGAATTCTCTATTTAACTAAAATATTTGTAAGTATACCTTTCATATGCTACATCAAACCTACCTCGTTGCACGTCTGTTCTGTAATTAAATGTCCACCAATCAGGCTTCCATAAATTACGCTTTACACGAATCCACTAATCAAATCCGATCCGACGCGATCTTCTTCCACAAATCGTCTCTCCCTGTCGCTTGCCCTCTCGCTCTCCCTCGCACTCTCTCTCCATCATCGTTGCGGCCGACAACCTGCCCCGTCTTCGCTCTCTCGCTCGCCCTTATCGTCGTGGGTGCATCGTCTACCTTGCCCTCTTTTCTTCCTCTCAGACAAGCATCTAAGTACCGATTGTTTTCTCTCTCTTTTTTTATATCTCAGACATTTGTCCATTTTTTAATCTAAATTTTTGGAAAACTTTTTCATAGCTCATGTCTCTTTCTGCAATAAAACTTCTAAGAGATAGTAACTTGGAGCATTTATTTGATGGATGGAGAACTTATAAAGAATGTTTTTGTGTTCACCCCTAGTGTAGGAGTAAAATATTTTCGGGTTGATCTAAATAGAAATACATATTTTTGTGTCTACCCCAGTGTAGGAGTAGTGTATATTTGGGTGGTGTGTACGTGATCTTGATTTCAAATGTATGACAAATCTTTCACAAGGGTCAATAAAGTTTAACAAAACTCAATGCAAAGACAAGCAATATATATATGTGGAAGTTTTCCAAGCCTAAATAACATCTAGTGGGAATTCAAGCTTTGACATACAGGTGCTTATCATGTAGCATTTTTATGTTTTTCAAAAGATAAATCTCTAGAACATCAGTGTCACTTGGAACGAGATAAACAACAGCTCAGACCTTTTTCATATTATATCCGTCAATTACCTAGACTTAGATCAAGCTTATGCTACCCACGAGTTTCAAAGTTCAGAGTAAATCCTTATATCAAAATAGTTTTATCAAAAACTCAAGAGAATTCAAGACTGAAAACTAGGTACTTGAAAGAAATTATAACAGAGCAACTACTCATCATTTTCAGTCTAAGAGATTATCTGAGAGTCCTCTTTTTAGAATCAACTTCTTAAAACACAATTAAACAAACTAGACATACTATTTTATTTCTTTAATCTGACATATACACTATAGCTTATTACTTAATAGCACTAGAATAAAAATAGTAGTAAGGACATACCTGAATTGCAAAGATAATAGAGACGCATCTTCCCAAAGCTCATTCTTTTAATAATGTTGAGCCTTCATGTGCCCATATTTTTTTGTTTTATTAAGAGAGTGAATCTTCGTTTGTTCAGATTTTTTATTTTATTAAGAGTGAACCTTCATGTGTTTATATTTTTTTATTATTTTATTTATATGGTTAATACCCGAATAAAAGTATAAAGATACTTATTTGGATAGACGGGGATGCCTTTTCCCCAAGTTAGCTCTTTTGGTGAGGGTTCGGTATTGTGAAGCTTCTGATGGTGGTGCCACTCTTGTTCTTTACTTATTCAGCAAGTTGAAATAGAGCATTAATAGTGAAAAGTGACAACATCTTGTTTGGTGTGCATATTCGCAGGTTCAGAACTTTCACTTATAGAATTTTAGGGAGTTGACAAAATCCTACACCTTGCTTGAAGTGGTCCTGCTTGTAAAAACAAGGTAGAGATCAAGTGCATGGGCTCTGTTGATGGAAAAACACTAACAAAACCAAAACTTTATTTGTTCCTCTAAACCTTAGGCACATTGAACAAGAAAAGTTGATGTTTATATGTTTCGTTCATTTACAACATGAGTGGTAGGATCAGAAGATTGAGCATGAATGTGGCATTTAAGCATGTTTGTCCAACATGGATAAGTTTCTTAATCCATGGAAGGATTGTCCATAAGGTATTAATCTTTGCATTGTTATGGCCACTATCTTCCAAATATAAGGTGTGCAATATTTTAGCTCTTTGAGACTGTAAAATCAAGACAATGGTGCTAGGAACAAGCTTAAAGAACTAAACATGTTGAGTTAATCAGGTTGGATTAAGTAAAGTTCTAACTCTAATATGTTTTATTTTTCATTTATGTGCATGTTAAGATTGAGAAAAAAATTTAAATAATGACCATTTACCTTAGGATGTTACCTATGTCATTCGAGCGCCTTGACACTATATGACGAAGGGTAGATGACTCATGGTGGTCCTTCTCTTTTTGCTGGAAGTTTTTCTTGCCAACTAGTTTTGCATCTTGTTCATAAGCAGCTTGTCTCCTACGTTGCACGCCCCTTTTGCTATCCTTTGTCATACCATCTTTTTGCTCTTGGATTTTGCTAGACGTTTCACTTCACTCATTGTTTTATTTCTGCAAAAGATTAGTGGACAACACATATCCGAAGGACTATACAAATAATTTGAAATAAGGGTAGTGTTGTCATAGAGCTAAAGGTCATCCTCTATGCTATACAGAGTTGGTTTTAACATTTTGATTAGTGTAGACATTTACCTTATGTTTGAATAATGTAACTTTATTGTTCACCATTATTTCTTTTTTATGAGGATTATTTTCACTTTATATCTTAAGTTTGTTTTATATAGTTGGGAATTGTAAACATGTTCAAACTTATGGAAACAAAGTAATAGTGAGTAGAGGAATTGCAAACCAGTGTGTCAAAGCGACGGGAGCTTGAGAGGTGGAAGAGTATTATCAGATCATCTTTAGAAGACTCGACCTTCCCCCAAGCTTGAATCTTGATGTCACTCAACACTATCGGTGAGGGCCATGGTCTTAGGTCCACTGAGTAGGACCTCTCCCTTGCATTCAACTTTCCTTTATATGATCCGATCTAGAAAATGAAGATGTGTACAATTGCATGATCTTGTTTCGTCAACCTTTCTTCATTTTTGTTGATTCTTGATCGACGTTTGGATGTTGATGACAAAAGCAAGTCTCAGATTGGTACACTGTGCTATATAAGGCGGGTAGGGACCCTCCTCAAAGCAAGATCTCCATATCAATACAATCCACTAGAGATACAAGACATAGGGTATTACTCTAACTAGGCGGCCCAAACCTGTCTAAATTGTTGTCCCTGCGCTTGTGTCATCATCTCGCTTGTCTCACACGCACCTCCAATGATCTCATCTACTACTATGGACATACCCCTTGGTAGACTGTCAATCATAAATCATCGACAGCTGGGCTACAGTCAAGGTGTGCCAATCTTGAAGGGGTGCTGGTATTTCTTAGCATCACCACCAGGGATAGGGTTTAGACCATCCCTGACAATGGTATCAGAAATGTTGTTGTGGTTTTTAGTGTCATTACTAGGATTTTTTTCACGAGTTTAAGGCATTGTTGGAACCCTAGCAATGGCATGAGAGCCACTGAGTCAGTAAACAATAATGTTTACAGATATGAATCCGCAAGCGCACAGAAATATCGTTGTAGCATTTCACTCGTAGGTGTACGAGTATCGTTATTTATAATTTCCCAAAGGAAGGCGTAGTATAATGATTCTTAGTATGGACATGAATGAGATGGCATGCTTGCATAATAGACCATCTACTCATAATAGAGGTAAACATGGTATTTCAAGATAGTGGACACACACAAACAAGCAATGCTCTTAGGGATAGAAATGGAAGATAAAGAATAAAAGAATATAGAATAATCTACTCAGAAGCAGACATATACTAGGCATAGTCTATGTAAATGAATAACAGTTAATCATACAATGCACTTGAGTTAGAATTAGAGCTAAGCATAAGATGGATCAGGAGACCTTCGAGTATTGGTCTGCCAGCAACCTCGAGAGGTAATTTAGACTCCTACACCCCAGATGAACGTGGGGGATTACAAGGGATGGGCAGGGTTGTCACCACCTGTCATCTACCCCTTAATTGTGGAAAGGGAAATGTATCTACTTGTCCATATGTATCTACCATGCTCGCATACATAGAAACTACCCAAGTCGCCCTGAGTCCCCGACCCTATGGATCAACAGGTAAGAGACTTGGGCACACCCGAAGGTGTGGCAAAACACCATCTTAATATAGATCTATCTCTAATCAAGATCAAAGTAGAATAATGAAAAAGGATGTTCTAAAGATCATGATCATAATATAAGAACTATGAACTAGAACATATATGATGATCATATCTAAAGAACTATACTCTAATTCAAGAACATAACTATAATGATAAATAGAGACCAAGAACATAAAGATATTTCTTGTATTCATACCAAGCACAACCTTAATATTCCTCTCTTACAATCGGGCCTTGCTCCAACTTCTACTACTATTGCAAAAGATAAAGTACAAAATTTGGGAGAACTCTTGCTTGATGGAGATGTGTTGTGTGTTGAGAGCCTCCCCTACCCCCTCTATTTATACTAGAGCTATGAGAGTTCGGATGAGGTAGAAATGTCAACCACCGGGAACTGATGTAGCACGGTTTGCAAATTTCTCTCACTATGACGAGGGAACTGATTGCATAAAGCTCAAGAAAAAGGAGCAGAGAAATAACAATTCTAATGGTAAGGCTTCTGTTGTTATGGTTGCTGATAATTCTGATTCTGAAGATTGTCTGATTGTTTTTGTTGGTTGTGTTTATGGTCTGATGAATGGGTACTTGATTCAGCATGTTCATTTCATATCTGCACTAACAGAGATTGGTTTAGTTCCTATAAGCCTGTGCAGAAAGGAGATGTTGTGCGTATGGGAGATGATAACCCATGTGAAATTGTGGGGATCGGCTCTGTTAAAATCAAGACACATGATGGCATGACACACACGCTGAAAAATGTGAGGTACATACCAGGGATGTCCAGAAATCTCATCTCGCTCAGCACACTCGATGCAGAAGGATTCCATTACTCTGGTTCAGGTGGAGTTCTAAAGGTATCAAAAGGTTCTCTCATTTGTTTGAAAGGTGACATGAATTCTGCAAAGTTATATGTTCTTAGAGGAAGTACATTACATGGTTCTGTTTCTGATACTGTTGTTACTAATGATGAACTTAGTAAAACTAACCTCTAGCATATGCGTTTGGGACATATGAGCAAACTTGGCATGGCAGAATTGATGAAGAGAAACCTGCTTAATGGTTGTACTTTGAGTAACATGAAGTTCTATGAGCATTGTATTTTTGGGAAGCACAAAAGGGTAAAATTCAACACCTCCCACCAAAGGTACTCTTGATTATGTACATGCTGATTTATGGGGTCCCTCCCATAAGCCTTCTCTTGGTGGTGTTCGTTACATGCTTACAATTATTGATGATTACTCTAGAAAAGTTTGGCCATATTTTTTGAAAAATAAAGATGACACTTTTGATGCTTTTAAGAATTGAAAAGTGATGATAGAAAGACAAACTGAAAGGAAAGTAAAATTGCTTCATACTGATAATGGTGGAGAGTTCTGTTCGGATGCTTTTAATGATTATTGCAGGCAAGAAGGCATTGTTAGGCACTACACCATACCTCACACTCCGCAGCAAAACGGTGTGGCTGAGCGTATGAACAGAACCATCATATCAAAGTCTCGTTGCATGTTGTCCAATGCAAGGATGAGCAGGCGTTTTGGGGCTGAAGCTGCTAATATTGCATGTTACTTGATAAACAGGTCGCCTTCTATTCCTCTTAATAAGAAAACTCCCATTGAGGTATGGTCCAGTTCACCTGCTGATTATTCACAGTTGAAAGTTCTTAACTACACTGCTTATGCTCATGTTGATAATGGAAAACTAGAGCCTAGAGCTATTAAATGTCTTTTTCTTGGTTATGGTTCGAGAGTTAAAGGTTATAAATTGTGGAATCCCGAAACAGGAAAGACTTTTATGAGCAGGAGTGTTGTTTTCAATGAATCTGTGATGTTGCATGACAGTTTATCCTCAGATCATGTTTCAGATAATTCTGAAAAAGAGCTACAACATATGAGCGTGCAGGTGGAGCATGTGGATGATGAGGTAGCCGTGCAGGTGGAGCCAGTTGATGATGATCATGATGATGTTCAGCACTCACCTCCTATTTTGCAGCCAGAGGAGGAATTGTCTATTGCTCATCGAAAGTCAAAGAGGAGTTGTGGACCTCCAGCTTCTTTTATTGAAGAATGTAATTTGACTTCTTATGCTTTGAGTTGTGCTAAACAGATGGAGAATATGCATGAGCCAGCAACTTATACTGAAGCTATTGCTTGTGATGATCATGAGAAGTGGATCTCAGCTATGCATGAGGAGATGCAGTCACTCGAGAAGAATTGCACATGGGAGGTTGTGTCCTTGCCTGAGAAAAAGGAGACCGTTCGCTGCAAATGGATCTTTAAGAGAAAGGAGGGTTTATCTCCAAGTGAGCCTCCAAAGTTTAAGGCAAGGTTAGTAGCAAAAGGCTACAGCCAAATTCCGGGTATTGACTATAATGATGTTTTCTCTCCATTGGTAAAGCACAACTCAATTCGTACTTTCTTTAGTATTGTTGCTTCACATGATCTTGAGCTTGAGCAGTTAGATGTGAAGACTGTGTTTTTGCATGGAGAGTGTTGATGGTCCTTACAGTCAATATTATACCATCAACTAATGCATAGAATGATATGAAATGAACCATAAAGCATAGTTGTAGTGTTTGATTCTAACAAGTTCCACGAGTTGTGTTGTTCTCACTTGTTTTGCAGGGTTATCAATATTTCACCATATAAAAGTATCTCAAGTGATGAAATAGAGCACACCATTGCAAAGAACTCGTCGAGACGATCGAAACAGACATATGGTTTGCTACATTTGGAGTCCTGACGAGAGAGTCCTTGTTGGCTACGATATGGATGCAGCCCTTCTATCGTAATGTCCCTAGTTGAATCGTATAAAACATAGTCTCTTGCCTAGATCAGAACTAGACGAATCCCAAGTTATCCTCTCTATACTCCTGCTATCGACCTTATACTAGATTACTATCCCCTTACGCTTTAATCTTGTTTCTACTTAATCTTGTTTCTACTTTAGTTTCTACTATCATTCATTTATCTTCTGGTTAAGTTAGAATGTAGTTAATCTCACACGTTTCCCTATGGATACGATATTAAAACCTCCGGGTGAAAGCTACAACGGTATCCGTGCGCTTGCGGATCTTTTTCTGTGTGCTCATATATACCAACCAACCACTTCTATGTGTTGCCGCTAGTGGTGACAACCTAGCATTAGTGTGACGCTAAGAAGTGCCAACAAAGAGCTTGAGGAGGATATATATATATATATGGACCTGTCGGAAGGGTTCATATTGCCTGGCAAGGAGAAATTTATTTGCAAATTGAAGAGGTCCTTGTATGGTTTGAAGCAATCCCCTCGTCAGTGGAATAAAAGGTTTGATTCATTTATGTTGTCGCACAGTTTTAAGAGGTCAAAATTTGATAGTTGTGTTTACATTAAGCATGTTAATGGATCAGCTATATATTTGTTGTTATATGTTGATGATATGCTGATTGCTGCCAAGAGCAAAATTGAAATCACTAAACTGAAGAAATTGTTGAGTAGCGAATTTGATATGAAGGATCTTGGTGCTGCTAAGAAAATACTTGGTATGGAAATTACTAGAGACAAAATTTGTTTTGTTGTTTCTTAGTCAGCAAAATTATATTAAGAAAGTTCTTCAACGTTTCAACATGAATAATGCAAAGTCAGTTAGTACTCCTATTGCACCTCACTTTAAGTTGTCAGCTGCTCAGTGTCCTAGTTCAGATCAAGATATTGAATACATATCAAAAGTTCCTTATTCTAGTGTTGTTGGGTCTTTGATGTATGTCATGGTTTGCTCTCACCCAGATTTAGCTTATGCTATGAGTTTGGTTAGTAGATACATATCTAATCCTGGTAAAGAACATTGGAAGGCAGTTCAGTGGATTTTCAGGTACCTTAAAGGCACAACAGATTCTTGTTTGAAGTTTGAAAGGACTGATAAGGGACTTATAGGTTATGTTGATTCAGATTATGCTATTGTAAGGACCTGTGTGGCCTAGAGGGGGGGTGAATAGGCACTGCCGCACCCCAACACTGCCGGCCTCAGCCCAGTACTGCCGCACCAACAATCTGCCCGAGCCTGCAATTCAAAAACTAGCCATAGAAAACCAAATCTATATGAATAGAAATGTTGCTCTTGGTTTCCTGAACCTGCAGAACCAACTCAACCAAGCCAAATGTGTTGAATGAAGTAGATTGGGACCAAACCCTAGAATCTATCACAGGCTCACAAGTATGATAAATGAACACAAGTAAACACAAGAGACAAGTGATTTATCCCGTGGTTCAGCTCACCACCAAGGCTTGCCTACCTCCACGTTGTTGAGAATGACCACTTAGGTCAAGAGCTTTGCAACTCTTCCTTGATCTCAAGTCAAGGAACCAAATCCTTGAAGTGAGGGGTAATAATACTAGTTGCATAAGTGATTACAAACCTCCCAAGGCTGCCACACAAGTTGGCAAGCTCAAGGGTGACGCCTAGCCGGCTAGGGTTCCAAGAACCCAAGAGTAATAGAAGCAAATCCACCGGCTATGGCTCAAATCAAGTGCTCTAGGCAGTAGATCTCAGTTAGAGCTTCTCTTTGGTGAAGGTTAGAGCCTCTAACTCACTTGGAATCAATGGGAATCAAAGATTAGGTGAGAGAGATCTTGGAAGCCTTCAATGGAGAGAGAGAGCCTTGTCTGGAGGTAGGAGAAGAGTTATGGTCGAGTGTGACCATTGAGGTGGCAGGAAGGTGGAGTAAGTACCCCCTGCAAGCCAATGGTTGAAACAAGTCGCGGCAGTGCCGGCCTAAGCCTGGTAGTGCCGCGGCCCGGCACTGTCGTGCCTTAGAGCGGCACTGCCGTGCCTACCAGAAGACAGACAAAGATCAGAGTTTTGTGCAACTGTCTTTGGTTAGAAAACAAGGATGGCTAGGTTGGTTTTGAGCACATGATATTCAGCCACAGTGGTACATTTGCAATCCCCCTTGATAGTACGGCATTCCTAAAAACTCAAATTCACATAAAAGATCTTGATGTAGCACTTTGAGTCCGGAACCGATGAAATATAGTATGAGGGGTCCACCAACATATGAACACCATCCTTTTTCATTATAAATGTCACACCCGGTTTTAAAAACAAAACCAGGTATACACCATATGTGAGCCCAGGAAGTCAAATCTCACATATAG
This sequence comes from Coix lacryma-jobi var. lacryma-jobi, assembly GCA_009763385.1. Taxonomy (NCBI): domain Eukaryota; kingdom Viridiplantae; phylum Streptophyta; class Magnoliopsida; order Poales; family Poaceae; genus Coix; species Coix lacryma-jobi. Next base: position 48,354,557 of record CM019831.1, read on the forward strand.
CCACAAATAAAGGGATAATATCGAAAGACAATGCTCTTATATAACGTATATAATACAAAAGAACATAACCTTAATGAGCAGACAGCGGAAAGACACTCCGATCTTCAGATGGAGACACCAACTTCACAGGGACAACTGACTGGTTGACCACAAGCCTAAGCTTCTCCAAAACTTAACTCTCTGAGGTGTGGGGAAAAGCAAGAGTGAGTCCATGTCGAACTCCACAAGTATAGCAACAAGTGATATAGATCCCAAGTTTCATGATCAATGTAACATAAATAATGAATAGCATAAAACGGTGAATAATGAACATGTTAACCAACAAAAGTCATAATCTTAATGTAAAAGTCTTCAAGGCCGCTCATGTCCTTGAGCAAGGCTGATATATCAGTTTAATAAACTTTGCGCAAAGGTGTACACTTTCACTGCGAGACGTGAATTGCCCTTTCGCCCGAGGGAGCCAGCCTCTTAACCCACTTCCAAGGAAGGTCGGCAGGGTTCACGATGAAGCCTTTCAAAGGTTCATCTAACAAGTTAGGGCCGCTAGGTCTTAAGGCAAGGGGAAGAAGGGTCTCTCAACCTTGCGGCAACGCAGGCAAGGAGAAAGTAGCCGCCCTAAATCCAGCTCGTCAAGCGCCTTCGCGCCCTTTTGGGTAACCACTAACAAGCTAGAAAAGGTCCTCATACTGAGCTAAAGTCAGAGCCATATAACCCCCAACAGTTGCACTGTAAATCCCGAAGGTGCTCGTACAGATAATTTCTTAAGTTGCTAATAAGTCATTTTTATCATTCGATGCATACATTAATTAAGTAACATGAACATGATTGCGAAAAGAAAACTCGATTGCTATACTTTCCTTAAACTCAAGATCCTTCTTCTGTTGACTTATATACTTCCAAAGGTTGACTCTTGATCTTGAACTCTTGATCACGAACTTCTTCTTGATCACCCACGTACAACTCACCGACTGGACATACGATCACAGAACACCACACAAGCATCCAATAGCAGTCATGCAAAGCAAACATAGCCTATAATTAGAACAATACACCAATGAATAAATAAATAAATAAAAAGTTTTGAAAACTGATCTACGATTTGCTACGAACACACAGACGCAAAAATCACGCTAATCGGAGCTATAACGAGAAAGATATGAACTAAACAAGATTAAAGACACTAATTACTAGATTAGATTTAACCCAAATTTTAATTACAGAAAACAGTACTGAAATTTATATATTTAGAAAGAACTTTTCGAAACGAATCTAACGCAACTTGAACGGTTCAAATCGGAGTTAAAACGAAGAAGTTATAAGCATTTGAAATCAGTGGCAAAACTGTAATTGATTCAAACCTGATTTTGTAATTTTAAATAAATAAAACGAAATCAGAATTTCGGCTGGACTGCGCCTCATTTAGGAGAAAACGCAGGGGTTTGGTTGGAAGTTTTTCAAGACTCAGTGAACAGTATGACTAGGAGCGCGGGTTGAGACCCAAGAATTTGTAAGGTTCTTTTTGTAAAACAGCGGCCGAAGGGGTATGGACCTTTTGCGGTCGTTGGATCGGAGATGCACGATCAGGATTAGAAGGGGGAGGGAGTAGCGGCGCTTGTGACCGGAGGGGAGAGCAGGCACGGCGGCTGTGGCGGCGCCATGGCCGGCGAATGGCGGCGGGGCTCGGAATTGGGGTCAGGATGCACCAATCAGCTCGGGAAAAGGACGAGGATGTTCAGGAGCTCGGTGCGGACTCACCAAGGGTGAAGATGAGGCCGGCGCGGGTTTGTGGATGACGGATGGCTCGGGATGGCGGGGGTGGTGCACTGCAAAACATGGTGAGCTCGGATTAGGGCTTAACAAGGAGAAAACAAAGGAAGGAGGAGTTGAGGAACTTCTCAAGATCAACCCGAAACTCCTGAAGGTCCTTGCGACGGGGATCAAGCCGTGAATCGTGAAGACGACGACGGCGGAATCTGGCGAGATGCGGAATCGGCGTCTAGACGAAACAAGGCACGGGGTGGCGTGATTTAGGTACGGGCGAAGGCGGTGGAGGCCGAGGGCTTTTATGGTGGTGTTGGACAGCTCAATTAGGGAAAGGGGGTGAGCGCCACCGTGGGGAATCGGGACTCTGGTTGAGTCCGAGACGAGCACGGGGAGGAGGAAGACGACCCTGCAGGTGGTGTCCGGTCGTCGGTGAAACAAAGGGGAGGGGAGGTGCGCACGGGCTTTGCCCAATTGGCTGGGCCTGCTGCGCCAACACGGGCCGCGCAGGGAGAAGGGGAGGGAAGAGCCGAGCTGGGCCGAAACCAAGGGAAGGCGGAGGGAGAGCAGGCCGCTCGACTGAAAGGATGGAGGGAGTGGGGCGCCTGCTGGGCTACTGCGGGCCAGAATGGAGGGAGGAGAGAGGAGGGAAAGGAGAAAGCTTTTCCATTTTTGTTTTGACATTTTCAAAAGCATTTTCAAAACCATTTGAATTCAGTTTGAACTTTTGGTTTGAAAACCTTGAAAGAAACAGTAAGTTTTGAAGTTTTAAACTTTTCCAACTTCTTGAAAAACAAAAAGCCTTTATTTTCAAAACCTTTCTAAGAGAATTCATTTTCAAATTGTTTGCAAATCATTTTGAATTCAAATTAAATTTTAGCCAAAACCACTCAGCTCAAAAACTCAAATGCACCAACATGAATGCACAAACATGTTTCTAAACCCTAGGATAAATTTTAATTTAGAGAAAAATTTTATTTCCCTACATTTTATGAGCACAAAGATTCATAAATAAAACATTTTAATTATAATTTCAGAAATGCAAATTTCAGGGTGTGACAATAAACCTGCTTGTCATCTTGATAAATCTCATTAGCTCTTTAATCATGTGGTCATTATCACCAAAACCCACAATTAGGGCTTGATTGCACTTACAGCTGCTGATTTGGACAGGAGGAGATCTCTCACTGGTTATGTGTTCACTATTGGCAGTTGTGCTGTGAGTTGGAAGGCTACTTTGCAGTCTGTTGTTGCTTTGTCTACTACTGAAGCAGAGTACATGGCTGTTTGTGAAGCATGCAAGGAGTTGATTTGGCTGAAAGGTCTGTATGCTGAGTTGTGTGGAGTTGATTCTTGCATTAATTTGCACTGTGACAGTCAAAGTGCCATTTATCTTACCAAAGATCAGATGTTCCATGAGAGAACAAAACATATTGACATCAAGTATCATTTTGTTCGTGATGTGATCGAGGAAGGTAAGCTAAAGGTATGCAAGATTAGTACTCATGATAATCCTGCTGATATGATGACAAAGTTGGTTCCTGTTGCTAAGTTTGAGCCCAAGAGGCTATTTGGCGCCAGAAATATTTTTTTTGCTATATTCAGGATAAAGGTGTTGGTTGATGCTACAAGATGAATTTGTCGCAAGGTGGAGTTTGTTATATATATGTTCCAAATTCAGTTGGTCATTATATTGGCCGACTTCTGACAGAGAATTGCATGCCCGTGTTGTTACCTTCCATTCGCATTGCCACTGTTACCGGTAGTTGTTATATATATATATATATATATATATATATATATATATATATATGTTCCAAATTTAGTTGGTCATTATATTGGTCGACTTCTGATGGAGCGAAGCGGAGGCCCGTCGCCGGAGGCTGCCGACCTCTCAAGTGTCTTGCTGACATCATGCCGACCACACTAGTACCTATGGACTAAACACTTGTGTATATCAACATAAACACAATTAGTACACCTAGGTTGCCACTCAATTACCAAAACTAAACAAGGACCTTTCAGACATGCAACCGCCAGGGGAGGGTGAGGCCGAGCGGGGACAGGCATGGTGCACTCGCACACCTGGTGGGCCTACTGCCCACCCCCTTTCTTTGGTGGGTCGTCAGTTGGGCATGAAGCTGGGTCGGGTAGGTTGCTAGCCCAAATTTGCTAGGTAGTTGGGCCTTGTTCTTATTCGCTTCAAATACACTTTGTCGTGAAGCGCATTTCTTCACCTTTTGCACTGTTTTCATGTTTGTGACCTGTAAAACAATGATTCTCCAATACATGTGGAAATAGGTGAGTAGTAAAAGTATATGTGTATGAAATGATGCTTATTCCTCCTTTTTGGTAGAAAGTTGGTGGGTAAAAGTTGTCGTTAAGGACCGCCAACAAACTCCCCAAACTTACCCTTTGCTCATCCTCGAGCAAAAGCTAAGGCATTGGTTGTTGCTCAGGAGTTGCTTCTATGTCGATTATATTGCACGTGTCATGCTTATAATAAAGTTTCTTTCTTAATTTGAATAGATCGACATTTCATCCACCCATTTTACCTTTTTACTTGTGGGCCTTTTTGTTTCAAGCCTTGGGTGGCTGCAAACCTAAAAGATACTTCACAAAATAGCCAAGTCTTTGTCTTTGATCTTTCCTAACATCCGGAGGTTTTGATTTTTTGCAAAGTAAATGTACATTCCTTGAATGATTCTCTCCGCTCAATGTGTATGATCCTTACCAAAGGCATTTTCAAGATTTTGCCCTTCCTTTTCATCCTACCACTAAAAAGGCTTTTTGTGGAGTTTTAGGTAGGTATGGAAAAGAGGCATACATGCATCACTTATTTTGCTAAGTTAAAACCGGACCTTATGGAGATGCAAGTACACTTTGATCAAGGTGTGCAAGTGTGTGGAATGTACGAAAGTATTTTTGAACTCTTTTGATTTTGATTCTCTCTCTTTTTGAATGCTTCTAAGAGCATGAGCTATTTTTTTATTCCAAACTTGCAGGCATTAGAGTACCCATTGTTTTCCCTCTTTTTGGCGGGCATCAACGTACTCATTGTTTTCTCTCTTTTTTACCATGCTTTTTAGCATGCTTTTCTCTCTCTCTCTCTCTCTCTCTTTTTCATATAGCCCATACTCTCTTTGGCATATGAATATTTGAGAGAACCAAAAACTTTGAGTAATTTTGGATGGAGAAAACATGTTTTGTGTAACTCTTATTGTAAGAGTTAGCATTTTATTTGGTGGGTGACGTGAGCCTTTGATTATGGGTGCATAACAAGAATCTGCAACAAATGGTCTCAATAATTTGGCAAAGCTCAAAGATGAATACATGTAGCATATGACTAAGGTTTTGAATTTTTTTGCATAAAGTCGTATGGCCTTGGTAGGATATATCATCATTGAGGAACTTTTAAATTTTGAATTTTGAAAATGAAAAACTTCGGATATCAAGTTTCTCTAGAACAAAGATCAAAGCATATTTTATTTGTACCAAATCATAGTTTACAACTACTTAGACAAGAATTAAGTTTGTGCAACCCACAAGGTTCAAGTTAAGTTTGTGCAACCCACAAGGTTCAAGTTTTAAGGATGAGACATTTTTTACCAATAAACTCAAACTTTGGGGAAATGAAATTATAAACTTGGCACAAATGAAATATAAGACATAGCAATTATTCATCATTTCAACAAGGATGGAAATTAAATATGTTTCAAAACGCATATTGGAGTGTAATATTAAACATGTTTCAAAACACATATTGCCTCAACTCTCCCTAACTCTCAACTAGAACAAATCTACTGCATTGGAGAGTCTAGCCCTAATTCTCCTGGTGTTGTGTCTTGATCTCAATGAGAGATGACCTCTAGAGCGGGCCTAGGGTGTCCTTATATAGGCCAAGGTCAAGTAGAGGGCAAGGTATGGTCACATCATCGATTCGCATCACCTCCCTTAATCACTATCGGATGAACCAACTTCAAACCGACTTAAACATATGGTTTAGATTGATTCTTAAAGGCGGTGGAGGACCCTTATCGAAGTGGAGGGCGAAAAGGATTCGGGGGAGGCCGAACAGCCACCCTCTTGGTCTGGTGGGCCCACTGTGGGTTTTAGACCCCGCTTCTGTGGAGTACCTTCTGGTACCTTATAGAATCTTACCATGTAGGTTTCATCTTAGATTTGATACCTTTTTCATCGGTACTCTAAATATAGCAAATGATATGTCTATTTTGATTGTCTCGACGAGCTCTTCGCAAAGGTGTTCTCCAATTTATCATTTGAGATAGTTTTATTCGGTGAAAAATCAGATATTCTGCAAAACACTTGAGAGCACCAAAACTTGTGGAACTTATTAGAATTAGACCCTATAATTACAGCTTGTGATTCATTTCATGTCAATTTATGCAATGGTTGATTGCTATATTTGGAGTATAGTGGTTGTCAACACCCTCATGTAGCAAGTATGTGCTTAGGAGTTTCAAAAGCCCGACTGTCACCCAATAATAAATGGTCCTTAATCAACTCGAACGGGAAGAACCCATTGTGCCACCAGGGCAAGACCCTTGGCCCAGGACCTCACCCAGTTACACCACCAACCTCCTCCACGCTATTTTCCACTGTACCGGTCACCCATTTATCCCTCACTATTTTCACGAGAGTCATCGTTACCCTATGGTGAGCAACAAGAGGCTACTCACACTACTGAAAATCCCTAAGGCTTCGTTTGGATGGAGTATTGGAGTGGTTCCAGCTCCAAACCACGTGTGGCGTGGAACAACTTCCACGTCGGGGCGAGATCCCCTACTTTAGCTCAAAATTGCATTTGGTTGGCCGAGTGTTGTCGTGGATCGCAGACCGATACACGTCGACACATGGGGGCAAAAAAAATCCCCACCCGACTCATGGAACGGCGGTGTACGCTCGCGACTCGTCATTGTAGGGTCGAGATGGCGGACTAGAGGGGGGTGAATAGTCCTTTCTAAAATTAATCACATCGGCTAACCAAAATAAATGTGGAATTAAAACTATTGGTCTAGCCAAGACTACACCCCTCTACCTATATTCTCAAGCACCTTACAAAGATCCTAAATAAAACAAATAAGGTGTCGGGCTAGCAAGAGCTCACCCAATCAATCTAGCTTGCAAGGTCACACAAACCTATGCAACTAGCACTTTAAGCAAACCAGGAGCTCCTAATCAATCTAGTGATGCAAAGTGCACAAAGCCTAAGCTCACTAGCAATGCTGAATACAAGGCTACACAAGCCAAATTAGAGAGCTCAAATTACTTAGCAACACAAACTAAGTAATGTGACTAATAAGGCTACTCAAGCCAATTAGTCACGCAAGAGAGCTACCTCTATGCTACACAAGCAAGAAGGTAACTAACAAGCTACACAAGCTAACTAATTACAAAAGCAACTACTAAGCTACACAAGCTAGATAGCAAGAGCAACAACTAAACACTAGCAAAAGTAAGAGTAAGTAAATACAAGCTAGTGAATGGAGATAGCAAACCACCGAGAAGATGAAGACAATGTTGACATGGTGATTTTTATCCCGGGGTTCACTTGGTTGCCACCAAGCTAGTCCCCGTTGAGACAAGCTCAAGGTTGATGCCGGTCCTCTTGCTAGTGGTGACTACACTAGTCACACTCTCCCACAAGGAGTACTTACCACAAGCTCTAGTACTTGACCCGGCCGAACCACTTCACGCTCTTCATGTCTCGCTCAACTAGAGTTGCTCTTCGTGTCTCCCTTAGGGTGAGCACCACATCCCTCACAAATCATACTCCGGAGCCACGCACAATCACCACATGGGCTTCACAACGGAGGCCACAATCCACCAAACCGTCTAGGTGACGACAATCACCAAGAGTAATAAGAAATGCCCAATCACAAAGATTTCCTAGTGCCACCAAATTAAATGCAATCCTCAAATGCACACACACTGGGCTCTCAATTCCTCACTCAAAATAGCACCAAGCATGAGAGGGGGAGGAGGAGGAGGAGGAGGAGGAGGAGGAGAATCTTCAATCTCTCATCCACACCCACAAAGGACACTCACTCTCTCATAGGAATTATAGCTCAAACCATGGGAGAGAGAGGGAGAGGAAGAACCCTAACTTCAAATACTAACAATAGGGAATCCAATTGATGAGGAAGAAGGCTACAACCCTTCAAATACCCCCTCCTCACGCTCCTGATCATTGCAACGTGCAAATCTAAGCTAAACCGGATATTCTGGGTAGGGACAGTAAAATATCCAAGAAAGGGTTCACTGTCTACACGAATGAACTGAGCTCAGAAATAACCGGAATATCCGGCTAGGGTAAAAATTATATCTGAGTGACCCTTTGTTGTCCATACGTAGTTGCTCCTCCTTATTCCAACTTTTAAACCCTTTTCAATGTGCTAACTCTCCCATAAATTACCAAATCAATTTGGCAATAAAGTTAGCATTTTCATAAACTTTTTTCAGGTTTAATCTCATTCATCTCACCACGTCACTAAGCGCAGTGCATATGCACATAAAACTCACAATTAGTTTCACTAGATAACCATTGCAACCAAAAGATTTCCTCTCTTTATAGTACGACTATCTATCCTAAACTCGGTCATAAACTTCTCTACACACCTATGACCGGTGAAATGAAATGCCCTACAAATATACCTTTGCCTTGCGCATTTCATTCCATCTCCTCTATTGTTGATGCAACACATGCACCAACCTTGATCACCAAATGGTATGAGCCACTTCATATCATCATATGGCCTCCATGGTCCATCGATCTTGACCTCACTTGCTCTTCACCATTGCTTCGGTCCTTCGGTGTCAAGTCTTTGCTCAAGCCTCCTGACACTCGGTACCAACGGCTTCAATGACTCCAACTTGCCCTTCACTTTCGCAACCGGTCCATCAAACCAAGTCTTGCCTTGATCTTCACCACCTTACCCACATGACTCCATGTCATGTATCATATGCAATAAGCTCTTTCATTGCACATTCGCTTGTGATCTAATCTCTTATGTATTTCACTTGAACACATATTACTTCACCTAGGCTGTCACTCAATTACCAAAACCAAACAAGGACCTTTCAATCTCCCCTTTTTGGTAATTGATGACAAATCTACAAAGATATGAAAATTAAGCTCTTTTGGATTCTATGTTACTTATCCAACATTAAGATCACTTGTGAAGATTTGGATAAGCACCATACAACCTGACTTGGTAGTGATAACTCCCCCTACATGTGTGCTCAAATGGTTTGGTTTCAAGCTTGCACACATGCATAAATATGAAATTTTTGGGAGTGTTAGCACTACTAAGTGATGCTAAGGTATACAAGATAGAATTATACCTTTGTAGTGTCTATACCGCATTTTATATCATCCTTAGCATCAACATTGCTAGAAACAAAGTGAAACTAGATACCACTTGAGGTCAACATTATAAATAAGGTTCTAGTTACAAGTACAACTTGCTATACTAAGACTAGGCTTTAGATACCAAAAGAAACAATCATCATTCAAGTCTTAGCTCTAGCAAACACCTGCACACAAGCAATGGCGAAGCTTGAGGACAATTATAGAGGGGGCCAACAAAAAAATATACATGGTTTAAAGAGTGTTGGATGGCTATTATAAAAATCCAAGAGCAAAATATACATATATCTATAATATTCATGTAAAATTACAAAAACTAAGGGGGGCCATGGCCCACCTTGGCCCCCAATAAGGCTCCGCCTATGCACACAAGCATTTAGGAATTTAAAACATATGTCAGAGTTAAATTCGATTTACTTTCTTAGATTAACTAGGGTAAAAGTCCAAATGCTAGACCGGTCCAAAACTACTACTAGTGTTTTTAGTGCGTTCCTAAGGTTGGCCCAAACCTATCTCTTCTATTTTCTTATACTAGTAAATATATCCGGGCGTTACAACAGGGACTTAAAAGAAACCCCAATTCATGTTGCAATTGGAAAAGGAGTCGTATTTGCTTAAAACTCGTGGTAGCAAACTAATCGTATCAGCTTTAAGCTCATCAAGAGATTTAAGCGATTCACAATGAATTAAGGCCAGACGAAAAAATACTAACAAAAAAGAGACAAAAATATTAATTAAGGACAAATATTATTAAACTAATAAAAATATATTTAAAAGACGTTAAAATCAAGAAACGTTAACTATATGATTACAAAGTTTATCAGCATATCATAAGTACTATATATTTCGGGCATGTATAGTTTTACGGTGTGCAAATTTTGAATGTGACATCGAATATTACATAGATTGTTATATGAGGTGTTTGGATACTTACAAAAAAAACAAATTATAGAATTCGTCTGTAAATCGCGAGACAAATTTTTTAAGCTTAATTAATCCATCATTATCACATGTGTTCCTGTAGCACTTTAGTGTCAAATCATAAACTAATTAGGCTTAAAAGATTCATCTCGCAAATTACATGCAAACTATGTAATTAGTTATTTTTTAAGTTTATATTTAGTGCTCTATACATATGTCCAAAGATTCGATGTGACAAGATATAAAGTTTTTTTTTGTTTAGAACTAAACATGACCTTTATCTTCTAGCTGTTTGTATTATTAGGAAGCTATAAATAAAATATTTTTTTAAGAATTGAGATGACCTACCACCGGAGTACTACTCCAAGCAGAGCGCTGGAGCTTCTCCCGCTTCTCGATTTTAATAGAAGGCCCACTGTCCAGTTGCTTTTATCGTGGGTATCTTCACCAAGTGTTGAACAGTCTAGAGCCAAGAGGGTACAGTGGTGGGGAAAAAACAAATCCATCTCAACCACTGGCCTTCATGCTTCAGCAGAGAAGAGAAGATCGGTGTTAAAGAAGGGACTGCGGCAGAGGAGATTGACGATGCTGAGAAGAAGCTGTGGTGGACGAGAAGCGCCATTCCGGTAGAGGAACGGGTGGCTGGAGAAGTTGCGATGGATGAGTTTTCTTGTCCATGGTTGATGGATTCGTTCCGGTGAGGGAACCCACCGTTCAGTTGCCACTTGATCCAAAGTGTTAGAGCCTTCCGCTCTCTCATGCCTTTTGATTTGTTTTTCTCTCTTCTTTTTCTGCTTTGCTTGATTTCAGACTTCTTTTTCCCTTAGATCCATCAAGAGGCTTTGCTTGATTTTAGACCTTTTTTCTCTCAAAGCCAATCATCTTGTATACGGTGAAGGGGGCTGTGTGCAGCGGCAGGATTGCCTATCAAGCGAGCTCAACGTGATTGCCTATCAACCAAGCTCTACGGCCCAACAGGACGGCAGACGCTTGCGCCTCACGCGGCCAGGACAAGGGCGAGGGGTTCAGCGGCCGGATCCACGACGGCGCGATCGGATCCACGATGGCGCGGCCGGATCGACGGTTCATGCAGGCCATGTGCTTTTAAGTCGAGCGAGTTTTTTTTGACGAGTTCCTCTTGCATCGGCCCTGGAGACGGATTCACGACGAGCACAGAAACTCCATGATGTCTTCTTTTGATAGTTTACAGATGGACTCTCTTCCAAGTCGACATCTTCTTTTGGTAGTTTACTGATTGGACTCTCTTCCAAGTCATGTTCTTGCTTTTATGGAAATACTCTGTTATTGTGTCAAGATTTTGGAAGACCAGAGCGATACGGACTCTCGTTGCTGCAGAGTATGATTCAAGATGGAGTAAGGCCGATTCAAGATGGAGTAAGGCCAGACGAAAAAATGGGTACCAAAAAAGAGATAGAAATTTTGCCTCTTTAATATTAGATATAGATATAGATATAGATATAGATATAGATATAGATATAGATATAGATATAGATATAGATATAGATATAGATATAGAAATAGAAATATTCACTAATGGTCTAATTTCTTGTATTAGAAAAGTTTAGATATGAAATAATAATAATAATTTAGAATGACACGAGTATCGAAATATACCATTCCAAAGAGCAAACTGGAACGATCTCCGGAATAGAATTTATAAGTTAGCTAGCTATTTGATTAGCATGTGAAAGAGGTTAGTAGGAAGACGATTTTAAGAGAAAAGATAAATCCAATTAAAATAACTAATCCACTCTGAGATAGTTGACGTTTTAGGTTTGGACATAAACAACAAAGCCTGATTTAGCGGACGGTTGCTCCATGTTTCTCGTGTTGAGTAAATGCACTCTAAAAATCCCCTGATAAGTACCAAAAAGATGACATTTAAAGGTGTAGATATAGAAATATTCACTGATGGTCTAATTTCTTGTATTAGAAAAGTTTAGATATTAAATAATAATAATAATTCAGAATGGCACGAGTATCGAAATATACCATTCCAAAGAGCAAACTGGAACAATCTCCGGAATAGAATTTATAAGTTAGCTAGCTATTTGATTAGCATGTGAAAGAGGTTAGTAGGAAGACGATTTTAAGAGAAAAGATAAATCCAATTAAAATAACTACTCTACTCCGAGATAGTTGACGTTTTAGGTTTGGACATAAACAACAAAGCCTGATTTAGCTGATGGTTGCTCCATATTTCTCGTGTGGAGTAAATGCACTCTAAAAATCCCCTGATACGTACCAAAAAGATGACAGTTAAAATATTGTTTGTTATAACAAATATCACACATTTATACTTAAAAATTTATTGTATAATTTTTACCCGTTGCAACGTATAGACATTTTACCTAGTTATACTAATAAGTGAACTAAATAAAGATCCTGTATATTTTTTTGAGTAATAGAGATATTATATATACACATACTCTAATACAGGACCGGTGTCCACCGCTGTGCGGTGCGCCAGCGCAGGCTCATCATTCGGTCATTGCAGGGATGGCTCGGTGAGCCAAATGTTAGAGAACGCGTGTGCGCTGCGTCACCTAGCAGCACACGGACGCGTGGCGCAACAAAAGTAGCACCGAGCAACAAGCGTAAAGCGTTATGATGCGGGGACCAAATAATAAGCATAAGGAGAAAGAGCACGTGTGCGTGTCAGATTTACGGAAACCAACCGAAGATGTGTGTCAGATCTACTTTTTTAACATTTACAGATGGTTTACAAACTTTAAAATGCGATAACTTTCTCGTGGAACATCTATTTTTTATTTCGTTTGCACCATAATCTTTATTATGACAAGATCTACAAAAGTAGATCCATGTTGAATATGTTTTGAAATAATTTACGTGATTATAAAGTTTTGTGTTTAGATCTACAAAGTTTTAAATATGGTACTTAAAAGTTTTTAAAACTTAATGCAAAATTTTAAATTACAAAATTTCACTTTACGAATATAAAGTTCATAGCATGTCTGTATTGAGTTTAAAAAAACTAATATAAAGTTTCTAAATTTAGGTGTAGAGTTTTAAAATCAGAAAGTTTTAAATTTAACAATACAAAGTTTATATTGTTTTAAATCTCTTCATAAAAGTTTTTACATTTAAAATGTAAAGTTAAAAATTATAAAGTTTAAACCTTTAAATACAAAGTTTAAAATATGTTAGTATATAGTTTTGTATTTTAAAAATAAAGTTTTAAATTTTAAATTCAAAATATTAAATTTGCTAATACAAAGTTTGTAATTACAAAGTTTTAAAGCTAGAAATATAAAGTTTTAAATGTGCCAGTCTAAAGTTTCTCAATTTTAAAAATAAATTTAAAATTAAAACCTCTAAATTTTAAAATACAAAGTTTTAGTTGTAGTAGTATAAAGTTTTTGAATTTAAAGTATAAAATTTAAAATTACAAAGTTTTATCTTAAAATATAAAGTTTCAAAGTGCTAATATAAACTTCCTAAATTATAAAAATAAAGTTTGTATAGAGTTTTCAAAAACACAGTAACAAGTTCTTTAAATATGTATATATGTTTTTTTTTTCAAGTACGAATGCTGCATGAAAAATTTAAAATATCCATTTTTTTGATAGGACAACTTAGTATAGTTTAATTTTGTTTTATAAATTTTGAGTGTAAAGTATTCAACCTAACATTACAATGTTTATAATATGATAGTTCAAACCTTTAAATGTAACACTACAAGTCTAAAATGTGATAGTCTAAAGTTTTTATTTAATTTTGTGTGTAAAGTCTTCAACTCAATAGTACAAGGTTTGTAATATCATAATTTAAAGTTGTAACTCGCGAGCATAAAGTTTATAATATGATAGTTCAAAGTTTATATAATTCTGGATAAAAAGGTTTTAATTCTAGCAGTATAAAGTTTATAATATGATAGTTTTTAACCTACTATTACAAAATTTTATAATGTGAGTTATCAAAGTTTTTCATAATTTCTAAATGTGACGTTTTAAATTTAGCAATACAAAGTTTATAATATCATAGTTGAAAGTTATATAAATTCTGAGTGTAAAGTTTTAAACCTTAAAGTTTAAAGTTTGTAGTCATATTTTATATTGTTAGATTTTAAAGCTATTAGAACAAAGTTTATATTCTTATAATCTAAAGTTTTTATTTAATTTTTGAGTGTAAATTTTTTTACCTAGTAGTACTAAGTTATGTAGATTTTTTAAAAGCATAATATTCGAGTGTAAAGTTTTTCGAGTTAGGAGTATAAAGTTTTCTAATGTACGACTTTTAAACGTAACAATTTAAAGTTTATAATATGATGGTTTAAATATTATAATTTCTGAGTGTAAATTTTAGAGTTGTTAGTACAAAAGTTTATAATTTGATAAATTAAAGTATTAATCTAGCAGCACAAAGTTTTTCTAATGTGATAGTTCAAAGTTGTTATAAATTCTGAGTGCAAAACTTTTACAAAGTTTTATAATATTATAATAGAAAGTCTTAAATCTAGTTGTATAAAGTTTTATAAATATCATATGACAAAGTGTTTGAACCTAGCATTATAAATTTTATGATGCCATAATTGTAAGTTTTAAAATTCTTAGTGTAAACTTACGACCCTAGCATCACAAAGTAGTTCAAAAATGAAGAATTTTGAGTATATTTTTTTAGAATCTAGCATTATATTATAAAGTTTATAATGTCATAATTTAAAGTTTCCAAATTTAGAAATCAAATTTTAATTTTTGTACTATTTATTTTTTTTACATACATAAATGTAAAATTTAACAAAACTTTATTTATTTTTAAAATATATTTTTACCTTATCTTTTTTAGGGTATTATTAACAACTATTTTTAAACGTTAAAGAAAGAAAGCTATATTTGCTTTATATTAGTTATTTTTTCAAAGACATATGTAGGATGTTCTTTTCTTTTTTTTTGACCGATAACTATTTTTATTTTTTCTGTGTCGGTTGAATTAAAAATATTGTCTAAAATATTATGGAACTTATAAGATATATTATTTTAAAAATAGTACTTTCATATCCATATGGATGTCAAACCATCCCCGCCTTTTTCTTCTCCCATAAACCCGTTATCCCGAAAGAGAAAGAAAATAGCTCGTAGAAATCTAAAAGACCTAAGACTTGTTAGTTTCGAATCTAGATAGGAGAAATCTAAACCTCAAAAGTTAGACACGAGAACCATGTGTGACAGAAACAAGACAGGAGAACCAGACATGTGTGGCAGAAGCAAGCCAGGAGAACCAGACATGTGTGGTAGAAGCAAGACAGGAGAATCAAAAGTAGCCGAAGGCAGAAGCGTACGTGCAAATCTTTCTAAAGATATGTGTGTTGCTGCTATTCCGAACGCGTACGCGTCCCTATGCTTACTAGCGCTCGCGCGCCGAGCAAGAGCTCCGCTCAGTGAGGGCAGGTCGCGTGTGTGGTCACCACGCTGCTCTATATATATCGAAGTGCAGCCCTTTGCTCCAAGAAGTAACCTCCCTCTACTCTACAGCCCCACGCGAGCACACGCGAAGCGCTACGTTCCCCCGAAGCGAGAGCCGAGGCCGCCGTCCAGTCCACGACGCCGCAGCGGCGGCCGTTCTCCATTCCATCTAGCGAGCGGCGCGCGCATGGACTGGCGGCGGGCCGGCAGCCCGACCTACGGGCGCCGGCGCTCGGCGGGCGGGATCTACTCGGCGCCGGCGTCCCCGGCGCACCCTCTCGGAGCCGCAACGACGACGACGACGACGGCGTCGCCCGCGCACCCGCTGGCGGCGCGGTCCAAGGCCCGCGCGGCCGCTGCCATGGCGCACGCCATGTCGCGTGCCACGGGCCCGCGAGACGACGACCACCACGACGACGACCACGACGAGGACGCGGACGACGCCGGCAGCAACGGGATGAGGAGGAGGTACGACGGCGGCGGCGGGCGAAGCCCCCTCCATGGCGGCGCTTACGGGTACGGGTACGGCGGCCGGAGTCCGCTGCACGCCGCCGCTGCCGGCGGCGGCGGCGGGGCCAAGGACAAGTACTTCGGTTTCGCTCTTCCTAAGGTATCTACTCGATCGATCGCTGCTAATTACTAATTACTAGAGTACTAGTACTATTAATTACCGCTAGCATTTGGCTTTGGCTTGGGCTCCTAGCAGTATAGAAACTTGCCTGATTTTCGCTGGCAGTTTTGGATGTGTTTCTCGTGTTTTTGTCGCTTTCTTTTTATTTTACGCTTTTTTTTGTCTATTATTCGTGTGCGTTTCGATTGTCATCCGTTGGAACATAGTACAACACGACCGATCAAACGTATACCCTTTTCCTTGGGAGTACATAGGAAAATCAATCCAGGCATTAACACTGTACTAGCTAGGCAATCCCGTGTTGATTTGCCAGAACTTTTGATTAAAGGGGTTGGATTATACCTCATAAATATAAATATTTTAATAATTGTTTTAACATATATATATATATATTTACATATATATTTAATATTTTTAACGACAAAAAAATTATCATTCAAAAATAGTAAATTTATATTTTTTTATCTACATAGTTAAATTTTTATACATAATAAAAAATTTACCGTTTATACGGGGTCACGTCCCTGCTAGTCCTCCTGGTTTCGTCTCTGTTACTGAGTATTTTGCTCAACCAGGGTTTTTAAGGATGTAAGTGGGTATCCAATGGATATTTTGGGTTACCTAACTATTTACGGTTCAATGTCATTCTAGTTCATTTTTGCACTTTTCTCAAACTACAAAAACGTCGTCCTAATTCATTTGATCAATTTTTTTTTGGGTAATGACCCAAAATATTTTAAACTTGCATCCTTATCCCTAAGGGTTCTGTCTGACCTGCCCGGGGCCCGCAAGCATGGGAAAACGGGAAAAAGTTAATTGCCGCGCATCCCGAGGAGGGCGGCCTGCTGGATCCTTCGAATGCGGCCACGCAGCACCCGCCGGCCCGTACTCCCGTGCCTGCGTGCATGGATCCATGCACGGTCAACGCCGCCCGCCAATGCCTGCCGCTGACCTTCCCCTCTGTCTAGTCTCTTGTCTAGTGGAGTACTACCAATGTGGAGTACTACTGTAGTAGTCCACACTGGTCGGTGGGTGCCCGGGTGGAGAGAGTGACGGCCGATCCGGGTCCAACCGGCGCGGCAGCTGCACGTGCGATCACGAGCGGCCCCGCCGGCCGGTCAACCAGTCTGGTGTCGATCCGGCGGCTGTTCAGACTGTGTGTGTGACCCAGCTTCATATGTGCGTTTGGTTCGCTTCCCTGCTGAACTGGCTCGCATGAAGAGAGCCGGGCACGGTCGGCTAGGCCCGACGCATGCATGCGAGCGTGATTGGCTAATCGGCTTCATGTGGCCAGGTTAGGGAGAGGTGGCGATGGTTGGCCGGTTTCCTTCCTGTCTTGTGCATGTGCGCTCTCACAGCCATAAATTCGTTTCCTCCGGGTGGCTCTGTGCACGGCGAGGGCCAGGCCCAGGACTCCGTCCAAGCATCCAAACGCGACTAAGGGGGTGTTTGGTTTCCACCCCTAGAGTTTAGCCACTAGAATTTAGTCACTTTTAATAATCACTAAAGTTTCAAACACCTCCACTAAAAGTTACTTTTAACACTATTACTAAAGTCACATCCACTAAACTTTAGTGGCTAAGCTCTAGAGAGTGATAACCAAACACGCCGTAGCCTACGTGCCGTTGGTGCCGATGGATGGCCAAAAGGAGCGGACGGGACGACCCCAACGTGCCAGAGGGGTCGAAGCGCAGCTCCGATCGATCTGAGATCTCGATGCGCTAGGTACGCTTTATGAAATGGGACCGGCCGGTTGGTTAAGAAAGATTTTTTTTCCCCTAAAATCCACGCTTCGCTTCTTATTTACGTTACGTTTTTTCTTCGACGAATCTGTTTAAATTTTGTATATTCACAAAACATCACGATGCAGGCGAACTGAACTCTTGACATAACCTATTATTATCAATACAATATATATACGTGAGCTGTCAAAAAAAATATAGTCGGCGAAATCAAAATCAAAAGGAAAGGGGAGAAAAAGGCACAATTTTTTTTTTTGAGCTTAGAAAAAGGCACAAATGGGAGTGCATCTTTGCATGGTATACTCATCATCATATACGGCTCCTCCCTCCGGACCTGGGCCACCAACTCACTAGAGTCCCTTCCGGCCCACTATACTGTCGTCGTGGACACTTCTGCTCAACGGCAGAAGACAGCTTGCAGAGCACTCTCTCGGCAACGACACGCATCTAACACACTCTCTTCATCATCCTCAAAAGATCCTAAATGTCGCTGCTTACAGTTATGAATACTGATGGGTGCAACGAAATTTATCAAAGGAAAATTACACCTCCCAATAGACGTGCCAAGTCAATGCCTGGATAATTTACGCGATTAGACGTGGCTGTTTCATTTTTCTTATTTAATTCTGAGTCCCGGGCATGGTTTGATCGGGTCCAGGTATCACCCACCGTTTCCCAGGTCTCCCTCCCCCGTGACGTGTCAAACGAGATAAAAAAAAATGTGAGCTCCTTCTGCCTTCTTTGCCTCCAGCTCCGTGCTCGCTCGGATTACCCACAGGCTACAGACAAATTAAGTGGGTTCGCAAATGTGCCTACACCAGCACCTACACGTGCAAGTGGGACTGATATTTCGTGCAAGTCAAGGTTTTTAAACCATCTATTTGCAAAACAGTGCCTTATCTTTTTGCATTTTCCTATGAATGGGAACCTAAAGTTTGCGCCTAGGCCCTTCTGATTTGGATTATCATAAAAGTTCTGTGACACGAACGACTGCCTTACATTAGATAAAATCTAACCCTTACTCTTTAGGACATTTTAAACACACACTTCTATTAATTATTTTATTTTAAGTGAGAAGAGGAGCAAATTTCAGAGGCTAAAATGCCTCAATGTAACAAGACTGCTATAAGGTGAAAATGACATGCTCTAAAGGAATGAGTCCATACAATGCGGTCTATGCACCATGCTCCTTCATCCATTGGTAACCACCCTACCATAATTTGATGTCCCGCTAAACCGATGAGTCAAGAGCGACAAGTGGAAAGCAATCCATTTTGGACCCCCTCTCTTCTCCATCACCAAAGACGTCGCAGGAGTTGAGAGTGAAGGGTTCCACCATCGTAGCTTTAGATCTACTAGTGACCTTTTAGGTTTCTAGTCTTCATTCGGAGTGTTTCCTACTAAGTCATCTCTACTCCAACCTACGCTAATGTTTCAAGGGCAACAAACAAATATGTGTACATTGGGGTTTTAGGAGCACCCTGGGAGATAAGGGTGATTCGTAGTCGTCCAACCTTAGGCACTGGCATCTTCTTATTGCCCTTATTACAATAGTGGCGGTCCTCGACATCATCACCACCTCACATGTTGCTTGCCAGTGGCGGATGCAGAACGGGATCGAAGGGGGGCTGGTCACTTCTTCTTCCTCTATTTATTCATTTTTATTCATTTTTCCACCTATTTTTTTGTACCTCATCCTCTACATTTTCCTTTGGTATACCAGCTGTATGAGGGCTGGAGCCTACCCAACCCCCCTATAAATCTGCCCCTGCTTGCGAGGGGATAATCAAGGCAAATACTAATAAAGGAGACTTATCCTTGTTTGAAGCAATTTTTAAGTTTGATGTAGTTCATGAGTTGATCAAAATCAAATTGACTTTGGAAACAACACGTCGGTTGAGCATGCTATGAGGAAAAGCGGTTATCATTTGAGTTGATCTAAAGCACTTCCGCTCTCTTTGCTTGAGCTATAAGCCGACTTTAATTTATACAAATTAGTCATGAAACAGTGTTTTTCTCTTACAACAAATCAGTCATTTCAGCTTATCGCCCAACTTATAAGTCCCGCTGAACAGAGCCAAAGGACTTTGACATTAACTCCCCCCTAACATCATAGATGGATTCCACTAGTGTCTAGAGGACGCTTTCCAACCTTAACTTCTTTAAGCAAGGCTTCTCCAGCTTCTACTCGTATGGCATCAGTCGACGGGGTGCTCCCTCTAGATATGGCATGGTCAAAATAAAACCTCTACTTAACGACATATGTGTTACCTTCTATTGCGTGTGTAGTGTTTGTCGATACCGTATTTGATTCTTTAGTTTGGTCCCTCCGTTCCTAAAAATAGAAACTGAGCAGAGGTGACATTATAGGTTATAGACGTTGTGAGAGACTGGGGAGCGACTAGCAAGATAATAAAAATCATTACTACTATAGAAGAGGGCAGGTGGATTGAGTGGAGTAGAACTAAAGGCGAGAAAGATGATTTTTTCTGGTGCTGGGTGGTCGGATGGTAATTCATTTGGTGCAATGAAGTCAAAATCCAAAATTTAGGACCTCCTGTAATTCATGCAAAGAAATGACACTAGATGAAATCAAAAGAGAAGAAAAATACTACAAGGCAGAAGGCACAAACTATAACAAACAATTGGCAATTTATTTATTTTTATTTATTGTTTATTAAAAAAAACAAAGGAGGTGGAAACCGACGCACACCTTTCCCTTTCCACATTTCCCCCACTTTCGTCGAAACGGCCAAAGCCCCCAAATCCGCAGCTTCTCTCGTTCTCTTCGAAGTTCGAACCCAAACGTCCCAATACTCCCAAACGATACACAAGGCGGAACGGAAAAGTCAAACCAAAGTCAACGCGGCGGCGGTTAGGCGGCCACCCACCCCAAACGCCGATGGACGCGCCCCGCGGCGGCGGCGGCCACACGCGGCGGCCGGGGCCCTCCGGCGCGACGGCGGACCAGCGCCGCGCGGCCGCGGCGCAGGCGATGGCGCGCATGGAGGAGATGATGCTGGCGCACGCAGGCGCCGCCGGCGAGTTCAGTATCATCCTCGACGCCCCTCTGCCTTCGCTCCAGCAGTACCGCCGCAACCCCGCGCCGCCGTCGGGCGCCCCCTCGGCCTCCTCCGGCAACTCCTCCCCGTTCCGACGCGGCGCGCAGGGCGGCGGAGGGCGGGACGAGGGAGTCCCCGCGCGCTTGCGCCGCGACGGGAGCGGGCACGACGCCCTCGGCGACCCGGACACCGCCGCGCGCACCTCTCGCCGCGGCGCGGTCGATGGGACGGGCGCGGGTGAGGGACGGCCGCGAGCGGGTGGCGCGCGCCGCGAGCGCGAGCACGTGGAGACGGTAGAGGCGCCGATGCGGCTGACGGACCCGCGGATCGTGCGGAGGCCGGTCTCCCGCGGCGCGACGCCCCCACCGAGGTCCACCGAGGTGAGACGCGTGGAGGCTCAGGAGGAGGAAGAGGAGACGCCGCCGCGAGCGGGTGGCGCGCGCCGCGAGCGCGAACAGGAGGAGACGGTAGAGGCGCCGGTGCGGCTGACGGACCCGCGGACCATGCGGAGGCCGGTCTCCCGCGGCGCGACGCCTCCACCGAGGTCCACCGAGGTGAGACGCGTGGATGCTCAGGAGGAGGAAGAGGAGACACCGCTTCAGCTGCTGGCGCGCGGCAGGCGGAGCTCAAGCGCGACGAGGCCTGCAGAAGCGCCGCAAGCGACGGTAGCGCCGCAAGTGACGGTAGCGCCGCAAGCGTCAGAGACCGTCGCTGCTGTCATCCTGCCTGCCACAAGGCCCTCTAGTCGGAGGTCGAGGCGGGACGTCGGCGTGAACCAAGTTGTGGCTGAGGTAGCGTCGAGCGTGGACTCTGACGTGGAGAGCATCGGGCGGTGGAGCAGCCTAGGGAGCGAGGACTGTGGTGATGAGCCAGTGTCGTTGCCCAAGCCATTGGCGGCGGTCGTTGCCAGAGACCGGAGCAGGAGCAATTCGCCCGCGATAAGTAATGTCAAAGATGTAGCTTACCTTTTGTTATCTCAAGCAATTCGTTTCAAACAACTAGGATTTAGTTTCAGCAAACAAAGAAACTATTCTGGAAAATGTTTCTCTTCGTAGGCTCTGTTTGATACTGTCTGTTTTGAAACGAAAAGATTATAAAAATATTTTATTTTCATTTTTATTTTTAAACTATAAACAATTTATACGAAACAAAGCATATCCCATACAAGGCACTGGAGAATGTAGTTGCTGAAGTTGTGATTCGGGTCTGTTCTCAGATTATTTCAGTTACCGGTGACTGATAATTGATTGCATTGCTGTTATACTATTTTTCATTCTCATAAATTTTAATTCCTGGTAACACGGGATATAATTATTTAAACATGGTACTTTTGAATTTGATGTTTCTTGCTGGTACATTCTTCTTTTATGCTGCTGCTGCTTTGATGTTCCAATAGTGAAGGAGATAGGGAAGTGAATTGTAAATTACTTGTCCTTTTAACTTCTTTCTTAAAGTATTCTGAAGAAACTACATGCAACCTCAGAGGCTGAAGCAAGCCTATTGTTCTTAAATAATAATGTATTTTCAGTTCTCCTATGAAACAGTGCACCTTATTTCCTTTGTCATTGTTTACCTAGTTAGGTCGGAATGGTGTGGACTCAGCTGCAGTGAATCGCACACCATCAACAGGAAGGTCAACCTTTGCACCTCCAGTTGGCGCTAGTGTGAGGCCTCTACAAGCTGTGGAAATTCCCAATGGGACACCTAGGGATAGAAGGTGAATTGTCAAGCTTTCTGAGATAATTCTCTTGCTATTGCATTGTCATATTGCCAGGACGTCTAACAGATGTCGCTCTCATTCTATTAATGATTTTCTGCCCTAGTTCATAGTTGCAACTTATTGTTTTTCTGCTACATATGTAGATTCTAGAGTTTCATAAGAGGAATCAGTTCAACATCTTCTGATAGGGTGTGCTTTTACGAGACAGTTTTGGTTCTTGATTTTCCAGTCATTAAATATGGCCTTCCTGGCACCTTCAGTTTCAGAGACTCGGTTTCTCTAGCTGGTGGAGGAAGGCGGTGAGGGCTGTGCCAAAGGAGAGGGAAAAAAGGCCTTAGTTCTCTGATCATCCTGATAGCTTGGGAGGTCTGGAAGCATAGAAACTCTTGTGTCTTCGATCATGTGAGACTGTATCTGTCCGTTCTTCTCCGGACTGTTATGGACGAGTGTAGTGTTTGGGGCTGGGTGGGGCTATTAAGCTCCAGGAGCTACTAGCCTGGTCGCTAACCACATCTATCTAGGCAGTGGGTTAGGTTGCTCGTGTTGGTTTTTCTTTGTGGTGCGTTTGTAAACTTTTGTTAAGTGGGTGGTGTGAGTTTTGTACCTGGGTTGGTCCTTGTTTGGACTAGTGTTTTTTCTTCCTTAATTAATGAAATGACACGCAGCTCTCCTGCGTTGTTCGAGGGGGAAAAAAGACAAGGCACTTTCTTCACTTCTTGGTTGCATAGAAAGTTTTATGTTCCTTTACAAATATTGCTTTGGAATGTCCTTTTTCATAGACCCCCAACGTCTTGGCATAGACAAGTGTCCCTATCTTTTTATATTTAGTTTTCCTCGAAAGTATGAATATTTTAATCAGATATCTTTTTCTGCTGTTAAAGTCCATCATAATGTTGCGAATGTATTCATCTCATAGGAAATTAGTCTGACTTCCTTCTCAGTATGTTTCATCATTACTGATATAATTTTAGTCTATCAATAAGTAGTAATGAGATTGCTGGGATTAACAGTTGATATTTCACCATGCTGTAGGGCTGTTTATCCAGATCCCACTTTTGCCCAGTCCACACGGTCACGGGACTCACATGACAGTTCAACACTAACAGAAGAGGTCTATCGCAAAGCTTACTGATCACACCTTCTACATTCTAAAGTTTTCAGATGCTTTTGTACAGATAGGGCTTTCTTCAGTAATAATGAGAGAACCTTTTCAAATTAAGAAATCTGACAAATGCTGCTTTTTTTTCAGCTTGAAATGCTAAAAGATGAGAATGTAAATCTTCTGGAGAAGGTGCACTATGCTTCTTGTATTCTAACAGATTCCATGAATCTGAAAATAGAAGTGTCTTCGTTTCATACTAAACTTATGTAATACTCTTCCCAATTCAGCTTGGGCTAGCAGAAGAGAAACTTAGACAATCTGAAGCCCGGACAACAGAGCTTGAGAAACAGGTATTCTGTTTGACATTTCAAGTATCTTGTATAGTGGTGGTATTACTCCCAGATTCTGCTTCATTCGTATTGTATCATACTACCATTTTCCATAAGCGTAGTTTTACATAAATGATGCCTCTCCAAATATGAAAGCTCATTCAGTCTGGATTGAGTTTAAATTATTTTCTTTTGCATTACTTCATTCATGTGACCATTGTGATTGGATAATTTGATTATGAAGAGAACATATGGTATCCATTTTTATATCTCCAGGTTGCTAATCTCGGCAATGGGTTATCTATGGAAGTAAAGCTTATGAAAAGGTATTTGGAGTGTATTTTTGGATATTTTACACGATGTTTCCCCTATCACATTGTCCATGACTTCCAACTTATGGATGCAGGAGGGAGGAGATGCTTGTAAGAAAGGAGGTACAAGTTTAATTTTGCATGTTTATCTGTTTACATTAATAGTGATTATTTGGATTTTTCTGAAATGGAACTGAACACATGTTAAATAACATTGCTATCCATTCTAGAAGTGTAATGAATGATGCATTAGATTCCCTCATTTCGTTGCATGAAGTGGCCCGGATCCATACTTTATATAATCTAAGTTTTGGTAGAATAATTGCTATTCTAGGCAATTTCTTCACCTGCTAGGTGTTACAAGAGATGGCAACGGGTAAATACCCGTCGGGTAGTACTATCTCATAACCGTACCCACGAGATAAAATTTTATCCGTTAAAATACCCATATCCGCACACGGGTAGAAGTTTTTACCACAACAAAGCAAAAAAATATGAATATATTATATTATTTAAATCATATATCATCGATAATTTGTGAATAAGATTCAACAAATTATAACATAGCAACAAAACTACACTAACTAATAGTTTAACAGTCATAGATATATTAGATATATGTATATTTTATAGTAAGTAATGAATACATATATGTTGTTAAGGCGGGTATAAATTACCCATGGGTACACGGGTGTGGGTAATTTTTTTATAGTAAGTAATGAATACATATATGTATATTTTATAGTAAGTAATGAATACATATATGTAACTTACAAGAGGACATGATGTTGATATGTACTTTTTTTCCTGATTTAAAAACAGCAAGAGATAAGAAAAGCTCTTATAACCAAGAATGGTAAAAGTGAGGAACTCACCACTCTTCAACAACAGCTACAGGTAAGGTGCTAGCCTATATGCCCTACAATAATGAACATTATGAGTTCAACTATCAGTTGTCAATATTGTTGTTTTCCGTTCTAGTCTGCAAGAGAAGAAGCATCTGCTGCTGTGAAGAAACTGAAAGAAGCTGAATCCGAAACACAAGAGTTACATACAATGACACGCAGGATGACCTTAAGCAAAGAAGAAATGGTTAATTTCCATTTTTTTCCTTTTCAATATCCAATCAAGCATAAATGTCTAGTTGCTTGTGGAAGTACTGATTTGAAGGACATAATTGTTGTACAGGAGGAGGTTGTCATGAAGAGGTGTTGGTTAGCCCGTTATTGGGGCTTGGCTGTCCATTATGGTAATTCAGAATATAACAACCTTTTTGTTTTTGCAACGAATTCAACTGAATGCTGGTTTTGTTAGCATGTGGGGACCTATAACATCAGTCTTTCTAAAATTCCTGTCACTGTTGAGTTCACAGTAACATTGTTATGTTTGCTTAGTTCTAAACTCCTGTCAGAAAGCAGTGACTGTATTTACCAATTCTTAGTTCTAAACCCAATTCGTAACGTATTTACCAATTGATGCTTTGTTTTTTAATGAGTAAATTATTGCAATTCTGCAGGCATCTATCCAGATATCTCAATGTCAAAACATGAATACTGGTCTTCACTTGCACCTCTTCCATTTGAGTATGTAACATCTGCTGGACAGAGAGCGAAGAATGGATCTGAAACAGAAAGTAATGGTTTGGAAGACGTAGACAAGCTTGTCCATGATTTGACTGTTACAGCAGGGGAAGGCAACGTAGAAACAATGCTTGCTGTTGATAAAGGACTTCAAGAACTAGCTTTCCTGAAGGTGCTTATCTTTTTAAACTAGGCTTTCATCCGTATTTATTATGCATAATATATATTCAGCAGTTGTCAGCACCTTAGGTAGCCTGGTGGCTGATGCTGAAGATTTTCTAGATCAAACTTCCTTTTCTCTGTTGTCACTCTTCTGATGCTCCTAATTATTTTTTGGAGGTTGAGGATGCGGTACTTTTTGCCCTTGCCCAACACCATCGTTCTAATTTTGCCGGAGCAGCTGATCCAGGTTTCTTCTGTTGCTTTTCCTATTTGTTATTGATAATGTACCATTAATACTTTGCATAAAAGACATTAGATTATGAATCATCAATTGATCAGTTGACATAATTCCTTCATTGCCCCTCTGAGAAGCTAACTCACGTTTATGGTTTGGTGTTCCACATATGCAGATATTAAATCATCTGGGGATGAAAAATTCACTGAAGCATTTGGTACTGTTATCTCTTTATTTTCTGTAGCCATCATATTAATACCTAGCTATATGAGTGATGTTCTTTCAACATTAGTTGGCTGGTTAACTGTATCATCACCCAGTTCCATGTTTGTTCTGTTGGGAAACGTTACAAATTCATGACCAATACTTAAATCTAAATTATGCAGATCTAAGCAAGGAGGAAGAAGAAGATGTACAGTTCAAGGAGGTAGTGTCCCATTCCTTTTTCTCTGAGCCTGACTTGAATCAGCAAGTTGGTTAATTCTGTGCCAAGTTACTAATAAATTCATTTTGCTTCACGGTGACTATGTCATCCCCTGTACATTTATTCCTTTAGTCTTGCACGTTTTAGTATAAATATGGCTAGACTAGAATCTGTGTTGACTTCCAGTTCTCGGTTGTTGCCTTGTTGGCCAAAGGCCAACTGTATTAAGAAAATGAAAAATGAAGTGTCGCAATTACAGTCAGTTCTGTAGAGCAGAAGAATGAGCTGCATGAGGATGCACAGTATGAGTTACAGGGGAAAAAAAGTTGTTCAATTGACCTTGGCTATATAGACCAAAGGAGTATGAGAGGTCAGATTCCTAGATTGTGTAATTGCTAATGTTCTTGTGGTGACCATTAACTGTCAGCTCTGTAGAGCAGAAGAATGAGCTGCATGAGGATGCACAGTATGAGTTACAGGGGAAAAAAGTTGTTCAATTGACCTTGGCTATATAGACCAAAGGAGTATGAGATGTCAGATGCCTAGATTGTGTAAATGCTATTGTTCTTGTCGTGACCATTAACTCTGATGCCACTGCCCAGGCTTGGCTTATCTATTTCTGGAAGAGGGCTAAAACCCACAACGTGGAAGAAGATATTGCTGAGGAGCGATTGCAGATGTGGATGGATCGACACGGCCAGCAACCAACGTCACATGACGCTGTGGATGGTATGTTTTTTTTCTTTTCCTACCTGCTTTCTCCTTTTGCTGGTGTCTGGTGCCATACTGAACATCGGAGCCACAACGGTGATTGTTGATCGTGACAATCAATCCGGCCAGAAACAACTTACACCTTGAGCATTATTCTGGCAGTCGAGCAAGGCATCCACGAGCTGAGGAAGCTGGGCATCGAGCAGCTCCTATGGGAGCTCTCCCGCCATGTGGTGAACCTCGAGAAAGACGAACCGTCGGATGCCGAGGACCTGACTTAACAGCCTCAGCGTGGCCATCTTCCAAATGCAGTTCAGTCACTCCTCACTCATATATTTGTATATCATACAGAAAACTGGGACATTGTAAACAACTTTGTGGTTTTGGTTTTTCAGCTTTGTCACAAAATGGTTCATTGATTCTTTTCCCCCATGTACATAACTTCCACCCTACTTTTGTGTTAGTTACTGAAAAAGCAGCTTGAATGGAAGTGTTTTTATCCACATGGTGGAAGGCGCGATATATAGAATGATTGTTGATTGGTCAGCCGACTGCATATATGTGTTACACGGCATTATGTCCAACAACACTTTGATATATTCTGGAGCCACATGAATGGAGAACATGAAAGCAGCACTAGATTTGTCTAACAGCAAAAACAGTTAAGACTGAGCCTTATACAAATCATTGAGTCACTAATACCAGAGCTAAAAAGGAAGAACTAAATCTCCGTTCAAAAAAAAAAACCCGACATAAAAATAAAAGGTCCAGATAAAACTGAGCTCAACAAGGCCCATGGCCTGCTTGGTTGGCAGCTTATGCCGCGGCCCACTAATCTCCTAGACGCACTTATACCATGCAGCATCTGAATCGTACAGTGCGATCCAACATTTACGTTACTCTTTCCATTCCCGAAAGAATACAATTATAAAAACGTGCCGATCAAACTATTTCAACTTTAACCAAATTTATCGTAAATAGTAATAGTATTTATGTCTTAAAATAAATTTATTAGAGAAATATTTTTACAACTAATCTAATAGTGTTTAGTTTGTTTCATAAATGTTAGTAGTTTTTCATATAATTTTAGTTAAAGTTTATGATGTTTAGCTTCTTGGAAGGTGAGAATTGTATTCTTTCGTGGAAGTAAGGTGTACAAATTTACGATGCGTACGTGTCACCCATAATACTCAGCACGCCCTACTCACACTCACACAGCATCTTGAACAAGAGCCTTTTACCTACGTGCCATTATAAAAAATCCAAATGACCTGTGTACCATTGCAATTTTAAAAACTTCTTCAGTACCCTTGTCTGAAGTCTTTTTTACCTATGTGCCACTTCCATTAATTTTACTTGTAACGGCAGCTAACGGCCAGTGGAAAAGACGCTTCTGCCCTTAATTGTATAATGCATCAAAACTTTCATTCTTTCTCCTGGTGCCATTGTAACTTCACTTTTTTCTCTCTATACCAGTATACAAAAAATCACTATAACAACTTTGTATGTGTGCATGTGAATTTTTTAATAAATATGACAAATTTAAATTAAGAGTTAAATATATTGTTCGTTCATTGACTTTTCTCGTGCGGGAACCAGAAGCATGTACCATGCATAAGGTCGTCATATTTATTTGCACAAGGTTGTCATATTTATTTGCACAGTAAGAATCTAGCAAACTACTCCCTCCATCCTGTAATATTTGTACGTCTAGGTTTGGGCACAGGTACCAAGATAGAACCAAAATGACGAAACTGCCCCTACAATATTTGCACAGTGAAATATCAGTCCATCGATGCACGCGAGGCTGCAGCTGCTTCACTCGTCGTCTCGCCCTACAAGCTGGCCTACTGGAGACTGCAGACAGCCATGAGACGAGGAGCTTCTGGTGAGCCTCTGCAGCAGTCGAGGGAGATCGAGACAAGCAGCTGCAGTTTCTATTGTATTTTTTTCTTTTTTATGTTGACATTAATTAATTTTTTTTGGTCTTAGCTGTTGCTAGTACGCTGTGATGTGATAGTTTACAGTGACCTTTTATTATGGGAAAAAAATTAAACCATAAACGTACGGTTATTATGGAATAGAGGGAGTAGCAAGTAGCAGCTGCATGCACGAGAAAAGTTAATCAACAAACGATGTATTTAACTCTTAATTTAAATTTTCTATATTTATTAAAAAAAATTCACATGCACACATACGAGCTCTTTTTGTATAGTGTTATAGAGAAAAAAATGAAGTTATAGTAGCATCAGGAGAAAAAATGAAAATTTTAATGCATTCTACAGCTAAGGGCAGAAGCGTCTTTTCCATGAACCGTTAGCTGCCGTTACCAGCAAAATTAACAGAAGTGGCACACATGTAAAATTTTCCTTTTTAAAATTGCAATGGTACACAAGTCATTTTGATCTTTTATAATGGCACATAGGTAAAAAGCTCCTTAAACAAAGGCGGTGCAGACAGTCAAGACACCTAGAAAAAAAATCACAGGGCAGGCACATCATGTCAATTTGATTCTGAATCACGGACGCACAGTACACAACGTGTACGTGTGTCCTGTGCGACGTCGACCGGTCCGATCAATTCAGTTTCAGTCTAGCCAGATTAGCAGTGAGCTAACCCGGCCTAATTCCTGTGTTCAGCTAGCTTTCTTGTGACAGCTCTCCTTCAGAACTAGACTCTAGCTATTAGTTAATTGTTGCTTTCGGCTGGGAATTTGTATATTCCCATCCGTGCCATGTTCTGGGCGGAAATGTGGGCGTGCACGGCCTGCCGGATTAGCATCTGTTCTAGCTAACTGTGTGTTATGTTCACTTTTGTTTATAGTATTTAATAACGTCAGTTCTGGAACCGGGACGATCTTGAGACCCGAGAAGAAGTACAAGTGCCTCCCTCCGTCCCATTCCCCGTGCTTTAGCATCTTGTAAATTTAATTAATTAGTATCATAAAAAATATCAACATTTATGATATCAAATAAATATTATTAGGTTAATTATGAAATATATTTTTATAATAAATTAATTTATAACCATAAATATGAATGGTATTCACGTAAACTATTATTATTGGCATGCATATCCTAGTTATATCCTAGTTATATTTAATACTCCATGCATGCGTCCAAACATTGATGTAATGGTGATGTGATGGAGAGAGTGTGAAAAAAAGTTAATAGTTTGAAGTCATCTAAACAAGGCCTACTCCAGCTGCAGGTG
Organism: Coix lacryma-jobi var. lacryma-jobi; assembly: GCA_009763385.1. Lineage (NCBI taxonomy): Eukaryota > Viridiplantae > Streptophyta > Magnoliopsida > Poales > Poaceae > Coix > Coix lacryma-jobi. The sequence continues at coordinate 48,385,295 of CM019831.1, forward strand.
AACCACCAGCAGCAGTAGGATGCGAGGTCCCACTGATCAGTGGCAAGGCCGCCGCCGTGTGTGTTTTGCAGAACGCCCGCGCGCGAGGCCGCCGGCGGGGCTTGACGTGTGATGACGACGCCATGACGATGACTCAGGTCACGTTGAGTTCCCCAAATTTCTTGCACAGTAATCATCACATTGAACCTTTAGTTGCACGGTATCCATCACATGGAATCTTTAGACGCATATATGGTGCATTAAATGAAGGTAAAAAAATAACTAATTGTAATTTTAGTTTGTTCATGTCGAGATAAATATTTTAAAGCTAATTAGTTCATATTTAAATAAAGTTTATTAAATAACAATAAAAATGCTATAAAAATTTTTCACTGCAAATATCGGGAACTGAAAAAGGCCTCACACATGGCGGGCGAGTGAGTGGGCCGGGGAGGACCACGAGATCTCGATCCGATGGCGGGCGGGCCGAGGCAGCGCAGCCACAGCCGCGCTCACATGCTGCTGTTTTGTCTGTCGTTTGGTTCCTGCTGCGGTTGCGTTTTTCTGACGTGTCGTGCTGCTTCTTGTCTCTCTCTCTTTTTTTTTTTTTTTTTTTTGCTGGGAGCATTTTTTGTGGGATTACAATCAGATGCTGTGGGAGTACTACACGTATTGTAAAAGACAATTAGACCTCATAATAGAAGCATGATCATTACTATTTGGGGGGAGATGCATATGCTCGATTAGTTTTGCATGCATGTTGCTGTTGTTGATGCTTTGGTTGCAGGAGCAGGCAGCATTATCGCTAAACTAAAGCCATCCCTTTCTCTAAAACTACCTGCAAACTCTGATATGATATGCCTCTCCTCTCCTCCCTCCTCAGAGTCAGTACTAGTACTACTACTATACTGCTGCCAAAGAGGGGCCCAGTTACAGTGTCTGCAGGAAGGGTCCACGCAAGCCATGCAAACAACAAGCAGGAAAGCCTCATGGACGGATAAAGGGAGAGGTCCGGGTTAGCCTGCAGCGGCAAATCATTAGGGCCACCCCCAAAAGGCAGCTCCCGCCGTACGTGCCGGTGTGCATGCATAGTTGATAGTGTGGCCACCACGTTGGTTTGTCTCGTCCACGGAGATGAAAGAGGGGCTAGGTCTCGAGGCCGAGGATACCGCCTCTCTACTTTTGTGTGTGTATGTGGCTCTTTTTAATACGAGCATACACTCACCTCTACTATGAACACATACACACGCACACTTTATTCTTATAATAAGTACCTTCGAAAAACTGAGTCAGACCAGCAAATCTTGAGATGAATAAAGTCACCACAAACGTCTCGTTGTCGACACTTGTGCATGTTTATTCTTTGTAATCAATTTTATTTTATTCATGCTCTGACCTTACGAGGGATCTCATTCTCACAAATTGGTTGGTAAATTTGTGACACTACATCGGTTTTAACGTACAACAAGTGAGTGTAGCTCAACTGGCTAGTTTCAATATAAGTTGCGATCGTGCATCCTATAATTTGATTCCCAACAAATTGGTTTTGAATCCTTTTCAATTTGAGTTCAGTGTCAATTTTTCTTTTATTCATACAGAAGAAGTAGAGGCCCTTATGTGTTTTTAATCATGTTTGAAAAGTATCTTACCCTTATTTATTTAACTTAGTAGTTTTGCTCTTGCTTTTATTTCAAAAACAAGGCAGAGTTTACACCCTTTTGTAGTAGAAGATGAGTTCAAAATGTTAGTTTTACCTAAACAAAACTGCTTTGCACCACTACTGTAATGATTTATAGAGGCGGTCATTCCAGAGGCTAGCCCGTGACCACCTCTGTAAAATCGTTTAATATAGGTGAGCATGTGGCCACCTCCCTAAATCGATTAACAGGGGCGAGCGCAGAGATTGTTTGAAAAAAGAAAAATGGATATCAAAATATGTCGACTTAAAATAAATATTTGAGACAATAAATAACTTAAAAATAAAAAAACTTCTCAGTAATTTTTTTGTAGATTAGATTGCACACTACAACTTTGGTACTAACTATGTGAATATTCAAGGTCATTTACAAATTAATTATTTTGAATTTAAAAATCGAGGAACTTAAAATACATATTTGAGACTCTAATGACTTCAAATCGAAAGCTTTTCAACTTAGATTGTATTGAGAACTATAGCTTTGGCATAGACCATGTCAAGATTGGAGGTTGTTTGAAAATTTTAACTTTTAAATTTCAAAATCCATGGACTAGAATAATGTTTATCGATTTTCGTCCAAAATCACATGAAAAAGTTGCGGATTTTTTTTGGATACAACGATTTAAAGAGACGGACATCTTAAGATGGCCAACTTTAAAAAGTGTACTAGGTCCTAAGGTGACCGTCTTTGTTAATGAATGATTTTCAGAGACGGACATCTTAAGATGGCCAACTTTAAAAAGTGTACTAGGTCCTAAGGTGACCGTCTTTGTTAATGGATGATTTTCAGAGACGAACATCTTATTAGGGTTCCTGTTTCCATAAATGATTTTTAGAGATAAGTATTTTTCTAGAAGCTGATCCATGATCATTTACGGAGGCGGTCATTATGTATGTGCCCTGACTCGTAGTGTACGAGAGCAAGAACATGGATCTCTCCCAAAGGAGAAAAAAAAAACACTAGCATGACAAAACTGCTGGCGCATGGCCTACCTTAGGTATGATGCATGTGCATGTGGCAACTGCGAGTCTGAAGGTGGGCATGCATGGGCGCATCCCCAGGGGGCAGGCCATATGGGGCAAGCACGCCAATGCCGCCAGCAAAATGCCCCGCAGCCTTTTCCGCTGAGCCGGGAGCGGGAGGACGACGAGGGCCAGCTCTCACTCCTCGCTCCTCCTCCACTCCTCAGGCAGGAATCATGATGATGCCATCCTGACAAAATAATCACATGGGACTAGCTGACTAGTAGGCCACTGGGGGAGGAGGCAAAATTTCCTTTCGGCCCAAGCCAACCCCAGGCCCCAGCGCTACCCGGCCACTCTCGTGTCTCACGCTAAGACTATCCGCAGTCACGTTCCTCTACTTTCATCCTCTATACTGTCTGATCATCAAGATTCTATCTTCTATACTCATTTCTCCCGCATTCATCCATCCTCTATATCATACTCTATCCACTATGGGTCCACTTATCACTTTATCTAAATATATCAATGAGAGATCTAGTTTTGAAGAATTAATTACAACAAATTCAATGGTGCAATCGGAATTTAATTTGGATTTTCGGTTTGTAAGATATAACATTTTTTTGAAACAAAATCGGATGGGACCTACACAGTACTCTCTTCTCTCTCTTACCTCCCTCTCACGTAAGCAGATAGCGGGCCTCCGCTATGTCGCTGAATATAGCGGAGCAGCACTTGTACCGGATTCGTTTACCGTCACCGCCGCAGGCGATTGTTTACACTATACGCAGGTAGCGGAGGAGATAGAGGACCGCAGCGCGGTCGGTCTAATAACGTACGCACTACTAGCTTATTACAGTATTTGCATTGAGCTGCTAAAGCTATAGTCAGTGGTGAATTCAGAAAAAATGTTAGTAGACTTCTTCAATCTCCAAACAACTTTAGATCCTCTCCAATATATATCTATGTCAAAAAAAATAGAGAGGCTTAGGAGGGGTTCCATGGTCCAGCGGCCGTAGGGGGGCTAGAGACCCACTCATCCCACTGCTGGATCCGCCCATGGCTATAGTCATTTTGGTGCCATTTTGCGTGTCAACCAAATTAAGGTCTTTAGTTTCTGGGGAACAAGTTTTTAGATATCACATAGGATGTTCCGACACTAATTTAGTTTGTTAAAAATAGACTACATATTTTGTCTAAAAATGAATTTATTAAAACTAATTAATCTGTCATTAGCATATATTTACTGTACCACAATATTATCAAATTATGAACTAATTAGACTTAAAACAATCGGTCTTGTAAAGTTATTATAATTATGTAATTAGTTATTTTTTAGTCTACATTTAATACTTCATATATGTGTCTAAACTTTTGATGGGGTAAAAAGCTTTTACCGTGGGAAACTAAACAAGGCCTTAGCTAGCTAGGAGATCCCACTGTTCCTGGACAAGCTAGCTCACTTTTTAATGCGCAAGCAAATTCAATCGGGATAGCTAGGCCACCAAAAAGGAGAGGAAGTACACAAAAATTACTATCATATATGCTTGCATACCTTCTCGATACCTATTCCTTTGTGTGGGAAAGATACTAAATCAGATTTGGCATCGAGAGCAACTCTACCAGTGGCCTTTAAAACAGGGTCCCTACTTTTTATTTGAGTGCTTTCCCTATTTTTTGAGGGTTCTATTTTTTGGGCTACACTCCAGCAATGACCCTTAAATAGAGGACTTAAAATTATTTAAACTGTTAATGACATGTGGGGTCTGGTTGTCATAGACTAACTCGGACATGAGAAGTCAAGTCGGGGGTTTTCACGCAAAGTCGGCCGTCGCGGGGAGGTGAGGGAGGGGTGAGAGCACAAAAACACGGATGAGAGCCGAAGCATCTGAGAGCCCACTCAAATTTCAAGGCTCTAGTAGGGGCCCTGCTGGAGCTTTTTTTTTTTTACCTGAGCTCTTATATTTAGCTATTAGGGCTTAAGTAGGGGGCCGCTGGAGTTGCTCTTATTGCCCTTGTAATCACCTAGAGTACCGACAAAACTAACCATCAGTTCGTAGGTCTAATGCTTGCACCCTACCTAGTTAAGAACATGCAGATCACCCATGCACCTATATGCGTTTTTATAGCATATATAAACCATTTTTCTCTTTGCTAGCTAGATGCAATTAATAATATTAACAAGCTGTTATATTATATATATCTGGTTGGAGGGAGCGGTTAGCCACATGTATTTGAGGAGCAAACTGGTTCTCAATCAGAGCTGCGCGCATGTCTGGTTGCTCGATTCATGCATGCAAAAGCTAGCCATCGATGTGCCCTTCTAGAACCTGTTCCCTCTGTTCCAATTTAAGTATCGTTTTCGGTTTTCGTGTCATAAGTTTGACTCAATTTGTAGCAAATACATGTAACATTTGGATCTCCAAATAATTTTGTTAAAAAACTAGATTTAAAGATCTTTCTAATGATACTAATTATATACAATAAATATTAATATTTTTTAATATATATTTAGTTAAAGATGTTTCTCGGGAAGCGAAAACGACACTTATTTTAGAACGAAAGGAGTAAGATGTACTGTATATAGCTACTAGGTTGCTTGATTATATATATTAATTATTTGCCTCAAATTGCTTGCCCTGCTAGGTGTCCTTTTGTCAAAACTGTAGTCGCCTTTCTTTAAAAAGGAGAGTAAGAGAGCGTACTCGAGGGCAAGCACACATTTGTCACATGATCATGGATCACAAACACCTAGTAGCTAGTTGTAGGCCCAGGTCCCGGACTATATGCTGATTTGAATATCTGTTAAGGGCGTGTTTGGTTTGATGATGAATAAGATGGTCCATCATCATCTCACTTACTTTTCTTCTATTTGGTTGACAGAATGGAATAGGTTGCTGCATGTCTGCATTATCGTCTCATTCCTCATAAGTTAATAATCAGTATATATACGAGGAATAAGTTGATTACATCAAAATTTATAAGATGAACCCATGATGCATCATCTCATGAAGCATGGGTTGGCTGCACAAACCAAACATCCTATAAATATATAATTTGTCCCATTAACCTCTGGCCGGCCGATCTTAAAAAACCATGAGTCAAGGAGTTTGGAACAATAACTTAATTATGTCATCGACAACCATTTATGAAGCAAAGGATCAGAAACCAACAAATTAAATGACAAACCAAACATCAATGTATGGACTTCCAAATTATTCTAAAAAAATCATTAGACAAATCAATGAAAGAGTATTTATGAAAACAAATGGTTGGTATTATTATTTTTATTTCTAAACATTAATATTGTTATCCACAATTTCTAAAAGGGAAGTCCAACACTCTCATATACTACACAAAGTTAGGCATACTGGGACACCAAACGAATGAACAAAAAGAAAACACCTAACCGTGGAATCAAACTTATGTGATATTGTTAGCTGATCTCTCTCGAGAATGCCAAAGCCAATTTATAATTGTATGAAGTATTAGATAAGAATTTCTATTGTTTAAGTGTATCTCAAAATTAACCCATGCGAGAGCAACCTACGTGTGTAGGTAACATTATTATTATCCAATAGCAAATGCGAGAGCAGTTTCTATTCTTGAGTATCTCAAAATTAGCCAATTTAACATGTTATCCACTATAATAAGTTTTTTTTTGGGGGGGGGGGGGGGGGGGAGAGCTTTATTAGCTAGACATTGGATTACAATTAGAGGCGATGAGGTTCAACATGCACACAAGTGTTTGCTCTGCCAAGTTGCAGTATGTGAGCGTTTGCCTAGCTAATTGGGCTAATTCATCTCTATTTGCATCTCTATTAACCTTCTGGATCTTCCAATCCACCAACGATTGCAGATGTTCCCTGGCCTCCATCACCAGGCTTCGAAGTTCTGACATATCTTCAATCGAGCTATTCATTGTTGTAACAATTCACGCACTGTCCGACTCAAGGATGATAGGTCCCGGGCACCATTGGGACGCCACTCCGAGTCTTTCAACGCAGGATTTAGCCTCAGCTTCATCAGCCAATTCACACTTGACCAGCACCCTCCATGCTGACAAAACGACTTGTCCTCAGTGGTTTCTAGCCACCACATCAATTCCCGCTTCGCCAGAATGCTCCACGAAGGAGCCATCCATGTCGACCTTCGTCCAGCCTTCTGAGGGAGCCTCCCATTGCGGGTGTTGTTTCGAGGGCTTCAGTGGTCACCCGTGCAGTCGACCAACACTTGCTTTTGCCCTTCACTTCATCCTGCGAAACCTACTCTATCGCCATAATGCTTCACTATAATAATAAGTTGTGTACATGTGTGGACAGTGACGGATTCCGAAAAAATATTAGGGGAGAGAGGCTTTGTTGGGGGAAGGGACCCTCGGCAGTGACACCACGCAGGCTGGCTCAAAGACGACCTTCGCGCGACCCGCGCACCTCTGCGGCGTTTGTCGAGTCACTCGGATCGTTTTCCTAACCTTCGGATAATGGTTCGGCCCTCGCCAACCTTGTGGCTTCTTGCAGGCTATAGGCGTGAAGAACACACAAGGTGACCCTCGCGCGCTCCTGCGAGGACACCTTCGCTGAAGACGTTGAGCTCAGCGGGCGGGAAGTGAACACAGACCTCGCGACTGACGAAGCCGAGGAGTCGACCCATGCTTTCTTGCGAAGGTGTGCGGGAGCCCAGTGGCGGCGGACAGGAGGAAGTCGAACTAGCGTTTCCGTTTTCTCTGTGTTTGTACGATTCTGCCCTTCCATTGTATAACGCAGAGGAATCTTTCTTGTCCCCTTTTGTAATTTGGTCAGTGCCCCTTGGTATTCCCTATAAATACCAAAGGGTGAACAGTGTAATGGCCACGGGTTCTCTGGGGAATAGAGCCACAACATCACTGTCCTTATTTCCCTGTACCCTCGCGTTTAGTTTTGACGACCGACCGCCTTCGCTAATCCCTGCGCGTAAGCGGGGGTAAGGCAAGTGTGATCCAACAGTTTGGCACCGTCCGTGGGGACGGAAGTTCGTAATGGCAGGAAACAGAAGAGCGCCCTCAACCAGAGACCCTCGCGTGACCAGAGAGGCCACGGTGACGATCCAGCCTGTGGAAGAGAATGTAGAACCCTCGGAAACAGAAGAAATTGCTTCAGGGACGGAGGTCCCGGGCCCTCACACTCGGCTGGTATCACAGCCACACCCGCATACCTCCGGAGGAGATGGGGAAGGAGATGAGGAGGAGTTGGGCCTCGAGGCTTTAGAGAGACTTCAAGCTGAGTTACAAGAGAAGAAGAGGCGTCTGGACCAGCTTGAAAGGCACAACCGGTTGCGCCTTATTAGGCAAAAGGCGGATGAAGCAAGAGAGCAGCTTCTCCGAATGGAGGAGTCCCTCGCAGCAGCTGAGGCCGAAGCCGAGGACTGGAATGACAGGCAAATGCCGCCGCTTCGAGAGGAGAATGTTGGGCAGGAACAGGGCAACGCTCGTCAGCCACCACCACCCCCACCACCACCAAATTTTCGCCAACTTTACCCAGAAGAGCAAGAGCCAAACCTTCGTATACAGCGAAGGGCCCAACAGCACCAGATGCCCTACGACCCAAGATCACCACTCTCCCAAATACTGCAAACCCAACCCTGGCCACTGGGCTACAATCCACAAAATCTGCCCCGTTATGATGGCCTCATTGACCCTCTCCAATTCATAATGAGCTATGAAGCGGCAGTGGCCGCAGCAGGAGGAGATGAATCAACAATGGCGAAGTCCTTCGTAATCATCCTTCGCAACATCACGCAGACTTGGTACAACAACATCCGCCCTGGAACTGTGGTTTCCTGGGCCAACCTCAGAGACAGGCTCTGCACAAACTTCAAGGGTATCACAGCTGCCCCGTCAAACCCCATTGAGCTGTCCAACTGCAAACAGGAAGAGCGCGAACCACGGCAAGACTATTGGCGAAGGTTCATCCAAATCAGGGCCAGAACTCCGGGGATCTCTGACGAGGCTGTCATCCTCGCTGCAGTCAGCGGTCTGTGCCCAAGCCCATGCTCCTCGAAATTCGCCAGGAAGCCGGCAAATACAATCAAAGAGCTACATGAAACAATGGAGAGATACTATAGAGCAGACATGGACTTCAGGGCAAAGTCCGATGCTCGAAGGTCACAACAGAAGCCGCAGCCGAGGCCTCAAGCGAGAGAAAACAACACTCGCCAAGAACAAAGCAACATTGGCGCAATCAACAAGGCAGCCCCCTTTGAAGACCAAAGAAGGGGTGCTCAACCTCCGGGAAACTAAAATCCACAAGGGTTCCCACCCCCACCCGACCAACGAAACCAACAAAAAGATCCCGTGAAAATGTATTGCCATTTTTGTGGTCCTGGGAAGGGGCACACCACCAAACAATGCGAATGTTTCACCAAGGGAAAAGAGTACCAGGAATCCAAAAGATCCGCTTCGGCAGAAAACCGAACCATCAACCACACCAGAAAACCAAACTTCAACCCACCCAATCCTCCATACCACTACACCCCCATAAACTACGGCCTACCTTCGCACCAACCTTTCTACGCACACCACCCTCACTACAACCAAGCCTCTTATCAGCCAACCACCTTCCCCCAACGCCAAAACGCACCATATACCGTCACATTCCCAACAACCCCTCAAACCCAAACCCAAACCAACCAACAAGTGAACAATACTCTGCCACCACCACCACCAATACCAGCATTGCCAGCGCCCCAACCTGTCAAATCCAAAGCCCAAAACCAGACAACCATCAACAACCCAACATCAACCTTCGGTGTGATTCTAGCCATCACTAGAGGCTCAAACGAAGATCATGACAACAAGAGGCAAAGGAAGGAACACGCTAGACGAGTACACCATGTAACCGTCGAAGGACCGCACAAATTTGGACGATGGTCCCATATCCCTATAACCTTCGATTCCAGTGATATGAGGTTAAGGGATTACCCTCACACTGATGCCATGGTGATCGAAACTAATCTAGCAGGATGGACAGTCACCAAAATTCTGGTCGACATAGGAAGCTCGGCAGACATCCTGTTCGCCACAACCTTCGACAGCATGAAGCTTGATAGAAACCTCTTGCAACCCGCTGACAACCTACTATATGGTTTCGGTGGTCAACAAGTAAGAGTTGTTGGAAAAATATCTCTCTGCCCGTAACCTTCGGAGACCAGGTGAACTGCAGAACTGAGCACATAACCTTCGACGTGGTTGACATGTTTTATCCTTACAATGCAATATTTGGTCGAGGGGTCACCAATGCATTCAATGCAGTCATCCACCCCGCATACCTCTGCATGAAGCTTCCTGCTCCCAAGGGGGTCGTTGTAGTATATGGAGATCAAGACATTGCAAGGGCAGCTGAGGGAACAGTAGCACCGGGACAACGCAATGTCCACAATTTGTCAAAGCCTCGTGCAACAAACCTCAACACCGAAGGTGAGCTATGCACTGACCAAGTAAAAGCATCACCCAAAGAAGAAACTAAACAAGTCCAACTCTTTGAGAGCAACTCCGAAAGAAAGGTGTTCATCTCAGCCAACTTAGACCCCCAGTCAGAAAAAAACCTCATCCGTTTCCTCAAGAAAAACTCCGACACCTTCGCTTGGTCTGCAGAGGACCTCAAGGGAGTAAACAGAGCTTTGATAGAGCATAGCCTAAACATAAAGTCAGGCTACCGCCCAGTTAAGCAAAAGCTTCGCAAAATGTCAGAAGAAAGAAAAGAAGCAGCGAGGGCTGAGGTAAAAAGACTCTTGGACGCAGGTGTCATCCGCCCAGTCAAATACCCAACATGGCTCTCAAACGTGGTCTTAGTCCAGAAAAAGAACAAGAAGTGGAGAATGTGCGTAGATTTCACGTGCTTGAACAAAGCGTGCCCGAAGGATGACTTCCCCCTACCAAACATAAGCACCTTAGTTGACAGAGCAGCTGGTTGCCAAATGCTTTCTCTCCTCGACTGTTTCTCGGGGTACCATCAGATCTGGATGAACGAAGAAGATGAGGACAAAACAAGCTTCATCACACCTTCGGGCATTTTTTTGCTTTCGAAGAATGGCAGAAGGCTTAAGAAACGCAGGATCAACCTTCGCTCACATGACATCTGAAGTCTTCAAAGATGAACATGCCATCTCTGCCTACGTTGATGATTTGATTGTCCAAAGCGAGCTAAAAGAAAACCACATATCAGACTTGGCAAGAGTGTTCAACAACCTTCGAACCGCCGGATTAAAACTAAACCCCAAAAAATGTGTTTTCGGGGTTAGCGAAGGAAAACTGCTAGGTTGTATCGTCTCAGCAAGGGGAATTGAAGCCAACCCCGAGAAAATTGATGCCATCATCAATATGGAACCCCCGACAACCAAAAAAACAGCTCAGCATTTGTCAGGTCGCTTAGCAGCACTCAGCAGATTCATCTCCAGGTCAGCTGAGCGAGGGTTACCTTTCTTCGAAACATTGAGAAGCATAGCTCCATTCAATTGGGGACCTCAGCAGCAGAAAGCCTTCGAGGATTTGAAAAAGTATCTCACCAACTTGACCGTCTTATCAAGCCTGACCAAAGGAGACTTGCTACTGCTGTATGTCGCAGCCTCGCCTCATGCAGCAAGCGCAGTTCTGATTAAAGAGTTGCACGAGAACAACAGAACCAGGCAAACCCCAATCTACTATGTATTAGAAACTCTCGAGGGTCCCAAACGAAACTACTCAGAGCTCGAGAAGATAGCATACGCCGTGGTCATGGCGTCAAGAAAGCTAAAACACTACTTCTAGGCACACGAAATCCATGTACCTTTAGCATACCCCCTCGAGAACATCTTCAAGAACAATGAGGCTGTCGGTAGAATAGCAAAATGGGCAGTTGAACTCAACAGCTACACAATAACCTTCGTGGGAAGAACTGCGATCAAATCGCAGACACTAGCAGATTTCATAGCTGAATGGACCCCAGACCCTCGCACTGACGGAGCCCAATCAGAGCCGTTTTGGACAGTGTATGTCGATGGAGCTTGGGGAGCAGCCGGAGCAGGAGCCTCGACTACTCGCCATTTGGGTCGAAGCTAAGATACGCAAAAAGACTCGACTTCAAGTGCACAAACAATTCCACAAAATACGAAGCTGTGATACTAGCACTCTCAAGGCTTCGATCATTATCAGTCCGAAGGGCGGTCATTAATACAGACTCCCAAGCCATCGCGGGACACATTGAGAAAAATTACAAAGCAAAAGATCCAGAGCTACAAAAATACTTCCAATATGTTCGAAGGTTAGAATCATTCTTCCTCGGCATAACGGTGAAAGCAATACCGAGGTCAGAAAACAACGAGGCAGACAGCCTAGCTAAAGCAGCAGCACAACAACTACAGCTACCGCCTGACGTGTTTCACGAGGTAGCAACTCAATCAGCATTCGAAGCCTCCGAAAACAATGCCAAGCTGATCAATGCAATCCAGAACGAAGACTGGAGAGCACCCATCATGGCCTATATCAACGGGCTGCATGAACCCGAGTCCAAAGAGGAAGAAAACAGACTAAAACAAAGAGCTCGAGGGTACAAAATAGTGGACAACATTCTGGTCAAAGCCTCGGTAACCTCGCCATGGCTGAAATGCGTGTCACAGATTGAAGGAAATGACATTCTCAAGCTCATTCACGAAGGTATCTGCGGTTCACACAACGGCCCAAGGGCGCTAGTTGGGAAAGCCTTCCGTCAAGGTTTCTACTGGCCAACAGCACTACGAGATGCAGAACACATCGTCAAACGTTGCGAGGGTTGCCAACTAACGGCAAAAACGCAAAATGCCCCAGGAGCCCCAACAACTCTGATATGCCCAACATGGCCCTTGCAAAGATGGGCAATGGACCTCGTCGGTCCACTACCAACAGCTCCAGGAAACCTTCGCTATGCAGTGGTAGCTGTGGAATACTTCATGAAGTGGATTGAAACTAGACCGCTCGCTTCGATCACCTCCCTAGCCGTAAAAAAGTTTTTCTGGCAGCAATTAGTTTGTCGGTTTGGAGTCCCCAAACACTTAACTGTCGACAACGGCACTCAGTTTGACAGCGAGGTCTTCAAAGAATTCTGCGCACAAATTGGAACAGTCTTGTGCTTCGCCTCAGTCCGGCACCCTCAATCCAATGGCTTAGTTGAAAGAGCCAACGCAACAATTTTCCAAGCCATATCCAAAAAATTGCAAGGCAGACCCAAGGGAAAGTGGGCGGAAGAGCTAACCTCGGTCACCTGGTCCCACAACACCTCGGAATGCAGAGCCACCAAATTCACACCTTTCAAGCTCCTATTTGGGGAAGAAGCTGTGTTACCAGAAGAATTAAAGCATGTTTCTCTCAGAACAACCCTCGAATCAGATGAACAAAACCAGCTTCTTGATAAGGACTTACTAGAGGAAACAAGATGCAACGCAGTACACAACCTTCGCAAATATCAGGAAGAAACCAAAAAAATGGAGAGACAAAAAGGTAAGAATCAAAGAATTGAAGAAGGGTGACCTCGTCCTCATCCGCAAGCAAAACGCCAACATGGCGGGAAAATTTCAGCCAAAATGGACGGGACCTTACGTAATAGTAGAATGTAATCGTCCTGGGTCATATCACCTCGCTGACAATAAAGGAAACAACCTGCCTCACACCTAGAATGTTAACGACCTTCGCAAATATTATCCATAGCGAAGCCTTAGCGAGCTCTCGCAACATGTAATTTGTTTTCTCCCTTGTCTTTTTTCAATTCCATGTTTGTAACAAAAACAGAGGAGCTGCACTCTTTTTCCTTACGAAGGGGCGTAAAGTTTTTTAACGAGGCAGTATCCAAATCCTTAATACAGGCTAGAACCCCCCAAAAAAAAGCAAAACTCCAAATTGTTACTTTTGTTAACAAACATCAAAAAAAGCAACTCTTTTTCAAGAGCGCTATAATTGATGAAAACAACCCAAAGATTGCTTCGAAAAACAAACCTTTTTGAAACAAACTTGGAAACAGTCGAGCACCCTCTCAAACACGCCAGGGGCTCGCAAAGCAAACTTCACCTCCACCTAAGACAAGGGGAGGAGCGAAGTCCAAAATAGTCGAGCACCCTCGCGAAACACGCCAGGGGCTCGCAAAGCAAACTTCACCTCCACCTAAGACAAGGGGAGGCGCGAAGTCCAAAAAGTCAAGCACGCTTGCAAAACATGCCAGGGGCTCGCAAAGCAAACTTCACCTCCACCTAAGACAAGGGGAGACGCGAAGTACAAAAAGTCGAGCACCCTCGCGAAACACGCCACGGGCTCGCAAATCAAACTTCACCTCCACCTAAGACAAGGGGAGGCGCGAAGTACAAAAAGTCGAGCAACCTCGCAAAACACGCTGTTTTCACTAAACATCTCTATTTAACGAAAGACGAGCCTCGCTAAAAAGAAGGGGGGCGTCGCTGTTTTTCTAAACATCTCTGTTTAACGAAAGACGAGCCTCGCTAAAAAGAAGGGGGGCGTCGCTGTTTTACTAAACATCTCTATTTAACGAAAGACGAGCCTCGCTAAAAAGAAGGGGGGGCGTCGCTGTTTTACTAAACATCTCTATTTAACGAAAGGTGAGCCTCGCTAAAAAGAAGGTGGTGTCGCTGTTTTACTAAACATCTCTATTTAACAAAAGACGAGCCTCGCTAAAAAGAAGGGGGGTCGCTGTTTTACTAAACATCTCTATTTAACGAAAGGCGAGCCTCGCTAAAAAGAAAAGGGGGCGTCACTGTTTTACTAAAACATCTCTCTTCAACGAAAAGCGAGCCTCGCCAAAAAGAAGGGGGGGCATCGCTGTTTTACTGAAAATCATACGCAACCAACAATGCAAAACCAAACAGCTAACGGACCTCGCCAATATTCAGCAAGGACCAAGCATCCACTATAAAAATTACAAAAATCAATCGTATTTACACCAAACAATCATACAATTCCCCCCGTTTACATACAAAACAACTTCACAACATCTCACAGTCAATAAAAATTATAAAATTACAAGGAACCGTCATAGTCCTCAATCAACATTAAATCGTCAAAACCTTCGTAACCCTCTTCCTCAAATCCTAGTCCAACAGGAACCACGGGTCCCCATAACAAATGAGCCGCGGGAACAATCGGCAGTTCACCGGGCAAAACCCTCGTCCTATACATATATCTCCGACCCACATCACCAACTTCCGATGGCTCCTCCTTCGGAATCACAAGGGAACCATCCGGACCCAGCTCGAGGTTGCTATGACCAAACAGAAAATCCAAAGCTGTTTTTTCATCGATATCATCATCAACAACAGGCTGCGAGGAAGAAGAAGAACCAAACAACTCTCTCGTAGCCTGCCGATCAGTATAATCCGCATCACGCCAAAAGCGGCTCGATCGACTATTCTTCAAATCGTACCTTCGCACCTTCGACCAACAAAAATGCTCAAAAGATAGCGAAGGATGCTTAAACTTAGCTCGAGCCCATGATTCACCAGTTATAAAAACATCTTGATAATTTAGCGTCAGAGGTGTCACATCAAATACTTCTAGCACGGTTCCATCAGGAACCTACATTTTTCACAGCATTAAAAAAGAGTCTTAGTGTCACCTAGTCATCCCCAACACCCAACATATTACAAAATGACCCTCATGTTAAAACTATCCTAAGTTTTCACACCTGCTCGTCATCCACATGCTCCTCCACCCTAGCTTCGCCAACTGAAGCACCCAAATCCTCGCCGGTCGCAGCATCCAAACTCTCCAAAGTCACAGAAGGTTCAGCAGCAGGAGCTTCGTCCGTTGCCGCCTCTTCCACGTCGGCCTCCCCAGTGACCGGAGCCTCCTCAGCCGAGGGTGCGACCTCGACTGGTGGAACTTCCACGGAATTGTGCGCAGGAGCAGACTTCGAGCAACCCGCAACGTCTTCGGTCGCAGTCGGCGAGGGCAGCGCGTCCTTCCAAGCCTGCAAAACAGAACACACGACTAAATATCAACATTTTCATCCATGGATTAAAACATGAAACAAACATCTCATGCAATGGACACCTGACGAGTAGCTTCGGCGGCCTCTTCGAAAGCCAGGGCTCGACCTCCGCCAGCTATCCAGAACCTTTGCAAAAAATGCATTGCGCATGTTAACACCAGATTTTCGCACACATAAGAATATGACAGATGGGTCCAGCCAGCAGAGAAGAAAGATTCGGCAAGCAATCGACAGCTGTTTGGCCCTCAGAGTTTCGGTAATTGTCTACGCGGTCGGCTATTTCACGAGGCAATGGCTCCATTCGGGAAAACGCGTGTTGCGAGTAAAGCTGGCTTGCACGAGAAGACGCGAGACAATGGATGGCACCAAATAATGTAGATTTATATCTTTCCGTATTTTATTGTGAGTCGTAATCGTCTAGGATTGATGCTTCGTCCAGGGTATAAATATAAACCCTCGACTATTGTAAAATTGTTCACAACCACATCAATACAAACCGGCCCCGTGCCATCTTCGAGTCCCTAGTCGTGTCGTCGAGTTCTTCGAGAGTAATCATCGATCCGTCGACCTCCGTAAGTACCGGCAACCTTGCTATCATGTCTAGTATCATGCGGTGGATTTAGATATGATGCAAGTAGTCTCGTACGTTAAGCTTAGTATCGTGCGGCAGATTTAAGCTTATGACGGGAAGTTTTTGCTTATGCCTTGTATCGTGCGGCGGATTAAGTCATGAGTAAAAATAGTTATCGGCTCTGTTAGATTTGGCAGATCTAATAGATTCATCAAGTTATCACGTGTTATATGTTTTATTTATTTAATTCGTACAACACCTTTTGCCCAATCTAGATTGATCTTCGTTCGGCCTTGTCGCACGAGTTTGTTTGTGCTTTTGCTAATTATAAGATCACGATGGCCGAACTGACTTTCAATCTAGATTGTTACATGTTGTGGGTTCATGCATGTCGATCATGTTTAGGCTTTGATAGAGTTGGGTGCCGTGCGGCAGGTGCAGGTTTTAGATTAGTTTAACCATGTTTGGCTTGTATGTTTCTTCTTCATGGACCCCAGTTCGGCTAGTTTGCCGATTCTGGTTAAGCTTACATGAGTAATGAGTACATATAGATTTATCCAGATGTACGTGTGCTTTTAGCTTCTTATAATTAGATCGTATCATGTGGTGGATTAATCTAATCATAAGGAGTGGTGTAAATTTATAGCAAGTGGTATCATGCGGTGGATTAGCTTTGTTTGAATTTACACCTAACGGGTTTATGAAGGCTAGACGTGCGGCAGACTAGCTGGATTGGCCTATGCATATGTCATCTGAATAGATTTATATTTACAAGTTGCCCTTTTATCTTTTTTTACATATGCGTTCGACATTCAACATGTTTATGAGATTTATCTTTTATACTTGCCGAATGACATTATAAACCTGTTCCGACAAACAACTTCTATAGTTGTGTGCCGTCATGATTGGCTTTCAAAGCCGTATATATGGAACTGTCTGGTCTCACCCAGCATGTTCTAAGGTATTTTCACACTTTTGTCCCTTGTTGGTTTTCAGGTCAAACCGACTGGCACGTTTCCGGATTCAGTACGCTCCGGGCACCCGATTGAAGCCATCCTCGTTCGGCTTGTTGTGTGCCTTGACGCGAGACGTCATGTTTTACGTCAACACACTTTTTGGCATGCCCAGTGGGACATCTTCATTTCAAGATGCCTGAGATTGACGAAGAACAAGTCTTTGAGGTGACCATGGACGATTTGCCGCTAGAATCAAAGGATTTGGTACAGCGAGCTTGTGATGAATTCCAGCACAAGTGCTTAGAGACTTTCTCCAAGAATAAAAGTGGCAAAGTCTATCAGAAGCAGACGTTCCCGAAGGTTGTTCCTCATCACCAACTTGAGCTGCCTGACGGTAGCGAAGAAGCGGCTCTCCAGAAGATGGCAGAAATGATGCATAGGATCGTATCAGGAGCAGTGACCAATCATCAATCGGCTTTCTTGAACACCTTTCGTGCTATCATGGTCGATACTTTCGGTCTGACCGCAGATAAGTACTTTGAAGGGGCTGCTGGTCCAATACGGGGGCCATTGTTGTTCCAAGTACCTCAACGCCGAAGAGTTGCCGAAAACAGTGGAGCTGGCCCAAGCACGGGTGGAATGGTTTCTCAGGAAACACAACAACTTCCCCAGACCTATGGCCAACTCACGTTCGGCACAACAGGGAATGTCCCACCATCTGCTTCTAGAGTGTCTCCTGTGGCAAACAGGATACAGAAAGATATGTTTGGAGACGGATATCGGGAATTTATGGACTATAACTCGATTAATGCTCTTCTGAATCCAGGCTACGGGAGTTCAGCAGGATTACATACTGGGGGGCAAGCACAAACAGCTCCTGATTCAAATGTTGACCTCATCATGCATAAGATGGTTGATATGATGCAGAATCAGTTCGGCTTAAAGCCGAAGAATCAGACATACACGTACAAATCTCCTTACCTAGAATGGTACAATTGGGTGGCTCTTCCTCCGAGAGTCAAACCTCCCACTGACCTTACCAAGTTTTCGGGCCAAGATGATACCAGTACAAGGGAACATATCAGCCGTTACCTGATGCAGCTTGGTGAAGCATCGACAGATGAAGCTTGGAGGATTCGATACTTCCCGTTGTCGTTGATAGGACCAGCCTTCTCTTGGTTCGCCTCTCTGCCGGCGAATTCCATCAATACATGGGCAGAGCTGGAGCAGAAGTTCCACTCATATTTCTTTACGGGGACCAGTGAGAAGAAGTTGGTTGATCTCATGAGCTTAAGGATGAAACCTGGCGAAACGCCACAAGAGTATCTGCGCCGATTCAGGGAAACCAAAAATCTTTGCTATTCTTTGAATTTGCCGGATGACCAATTGCCGGGAATAGCTATAGCTGGCATGTTGCCGAGTATCAAGGAAAAGCTGTTCGACATGGAGTTTGAGGATCTCGGGTAGTTATCACAAAGGTTGGCGACGATGAGCAATCAAGCTCAGGGATTCAAGAGGAACAACCAGTTCCAGAAAGGTGATGTGGCCGCCAAGATGTATCAGGCTTTCTTAGAGGAAGCAACTGAGTACGATGATGAAGATGAAATAGCTGCAGCCGAGATAGTCTAGGATAAGGAGCCGACTCAAGTCAACCAGCGGTGGCTGAGGTAGCAGAAAGGTACTTATGACTTTGATGTTTCCAAGTCAGATAAATTATTTGAGTACCTGTTGAAGGAAGGACGCATCAAGTTGCCGGAAGGTCATCCTATGCTGCATCCTAAAGGGGTCAAGGACAAGAAATATTGTGGTTTTCACAATACTAGATCCCACTCCATAAACGATTGCCGAGTGTTCAGAGTGCGGATCCAGAAAGCTATCCAAGACGGACATCTGAGGTTTGATGGGAAGATGAGAATTGATGGTAGCCCTTTTGGACAGAATACTGTGTCCTTCTCTGTTAACATGATCAATGCAGCTGATCCCAGGGATAAGAGCAAAATGAAAGTTTTAACCTCTGATAGAGCAAGGGAAGCTGGCGCCGTTGACCCTAATCGGCAGATTACAAAGAGAGAGCTTCAGCAGAGGGTTCAGTTCCAGAGTAGCCGAACTGAGATAGGTGAAACTTCTAGACCCAGAGTCATGACGCGCATCTTGTTGAACAAATGGCGTCGCGAACAGGAACGATATCAAAAGCAGAGGTTTTATGAAGAGCAAAAGTTCCTGGAAAAGCAGAGGAGGTACGAGGAAGAGATGTACCGAAAAGAACGAGAAGATATGGGGGAGCTGGAGCAATCTCATTGGGAATGCTCATTCTTCCAGTATTATTGGAACGAAGGCTTGAAGCTGCCTGTTAAGAACAACTGCCCTGAATGCAGTAATCAGTACTCCGAGTACAGGCAATCTCGAGTCAACCGCCGTTCTGTCCATGAAAGGCTTGGGGCACGAATCCCTGAGGACGATCGACGCTTAAAAATAAATAATTCTGAGAATCGGCAGGGAAGATTTGTCGATCAGAGTTGCGCTCATACTGAAGAAGAAGAATACCGTGAGTATGTCTGGCAAAAAGGACAATGGTGTTTGCCAGGTTTAAGGAAGAGCCAGAAGAGGAGAGTGCAGCGCTTGAAGAATAGAGAGTTAGAGCAAGCGGGCACCAAGACGAAACGAGTTTGGCATCCTAAAGAGAGGCCGAATGGAGGTAATCGTTTGGCTGATACATGCATGGTGTTCTTTCTCCCATCAGAGTTTGTGGCTCCCGAAAATCAAGATGTCCAAGAAGAGACCTATTCAAATTTTGATGAAAGTGAATTTCAGGACTTGTTAGCTCATCTCGTCTTGGCTGAAAAGGCAGTATTTGATAAACCAATCAGGCACCGACACTTGAAGCCATTATATATGAGAGGGTATGTCAATGGCAAGCCATTAACTAAGATGTTCATCGATGGAGGGGCTGCTATAAACATCATGCCATACACCAATTTCAGAAAGCTTGGCATGACAAGTGAAGATCTATTGAAGACCGACATGGTGTTGAGGGACTTTGCAGGCAATTCTTCTAACACTCGGGGAGCAGTCCATGTCGAGTTAATGATTGGGTCTAAAACCTTGATCACCACCTTCTTCGTCATTGATGGCAAGGGGGCATACCGTTTGCTATTGGGAAGAGATTGGATACATGCAAACTGTTGTGTGCCATCGACTATGCACCAGTTCCTCATCCAGTGGATTGGAGATGATATTGAGATTGTCCATGCTGATGATTCAGTAAGTATTGCTAATACAGAGCCCATCTACTGGGAATATGAAGGTGTCGAGTGTTTCTCTGGAAGAGCTTGGGAGGCAGGTCCTGTAAATGTCTTCGACGAGGACCAACAGCCGATTCAAACGATCGGCTCTTAGAGTAATTTTTAGAATCCAACTGATGGTAATGGAGAAAAGATTGAGGCCAAAGTTTCATATCGGCTGACAAGGAATAAAGTATTGATAATGAAGCCAAAGTCGGATCAGTATGCACAAGTTTGGGTCTCAGATATGGTTCAAAGTTGGTAAACCTTTAAAGGGTTCTGATTATTTCTTCATTATCGGAACTCATGGAAACTCAGAAAAGATTCATACAAAGTAACGTACAACAGAAGCTTGTAAAGAGATTGGAGTTATATGAAGACACTTCCACGACTTGGCGATTGTTTCGAGTTGTACGTGACGACCGATAAGCCTTATAATAGGATCGGCCCTTATTTTTCAAGTTTAAAGGAAAAATGAGTAGCAGATTACCTTAGCCGAAAATGTTGAAACCCAAGAAAGGGTATTCGGCTGTAACGAGGTTTTTTGATTCGTGTGTGCTGCTTGTCGGTTGAAGCTTCGGCACAACTTGTTAAAAGCCGAACGCATGAAAGTTGTGTAACTCGAAGGGATATTCTATACAGCCGATGTAAAAGCATCGCCTTTAGCAGAAAAAAATATTCCAAAGAATTAAGTTATAGCCGATATTTTTACATATCGCCTTTAGTATAAGTTCATCACCTTGGTAACCCTAGAGTTTTTCAAGTTAGCAGGTTTATCGAGGGAAGAGAAAGATGAACTGCAGTAAATGCAATGCCGGGTGACATGACGCATCAGAGATAAGATCTAGTCGGCTAAGCTAACGTCATACATTCGACAAATGTTCTTCTGAAAGAATTTTTTGCAATCAGAAGAGAATTGCTAAAGGATTAAGAAATGAAATGAGCATTACTCAGAAGGGGGACGAGCTTTTACAAGATCTGTCCTAAAGAACAAATTACTCTTGAAGTGGTTTGGTCAAACTAAGAATCAATGTTTTCAGCAAAGGGCAATGACGTAACTGTCAGGAGCTTTAGGATCTTCAAAATCGTCCGGAAGTGCATCTGCAAGAAAAGGATAGCCTTCTCTGAGTCAAGAACTCATCACTACCAGCTTGAGGAAAAAACCCCAGGGGAACTGGCAGAAGAAGAAGATGTGTCAGGCATATGCAAGCTTAATCAGAAGAGAAGGCCTAAGATGAACAAGGAAAGCTATTGCAAGGGGGCAGAAAATAGTTTTTACTCATGACGTCGGTGAGTCGGTGCTCTGCTATCCCCTGTTTCACCTCTAAAAGGGACGTTTACTGAGATCACTGTCTCTGGACATTGATGGAATTTTGAGCAAAAAGGTTTTCTCTCTTTGGTTCAAGCCAAGAGCACAAGGCTGGGATTTTTGCTAATCAGACTTGAAGTTGGAGGTGGTGACTTGGCTGAGGTCATAATTATAGAGCTACACTTTGGGAGGCCAGGCGTCAGGCTAGAGTTTTTTGCAATTTATGGGCCGATATTGGGTCAAAATAAGTCTGTGTGGACCTAAAATGGCTCAAGATTCCAGAGCCTAAAAGGCCAATTGAGGTTCGGCTAAAAGAAGATTGCTATGTGAAGTATTCAGTTTCAGTTAATTATTTGGAAGAATCCAATCGCCAGTTGACACTAAAGACAGGAAAGCTGAAAGGTGCTATTTTGATGTCATCATAGTTCAAAAAACTGGAAAATAATTGAGGGGACTCCGAGTCTGAGATAATCAATTGGATTGAGCATAGTTATCAGCAACAGCCGATGAAATATGCATCGCCGCTAAGATGAGAAGAGAGTCAATAACTAGTACACAGAACAGAATACACATTGATCTCGAAGGATCAATCACAGGTTGATTTCAGAAAGACGAACGGAGCAATTTCCACTTATTTACAAGAGTGGGAGCAAATTACAATGAAAAGTCAGTTCGTCCATTCTATTCTATTCCTAATCGGAAGGTCGAAGTCAAAGGAATCGGCCAGATCTGTTCCAGCTTCTTTCATGTCATCAACAGAGCGTGCCACCCTAAATTCTAGTCCTCGCTCACAAACGTCAAAATGATGGTAGTCGGCGCCAGAGTGGATCCGAGCGGCATTGAAGGCAAGTGCTGCACCGTAACCATGCCGGCCCTGGAGATGTCGGGGAGAACCCCATTGACCTCGTTCACCCGCCTTAGAGCCACCGTGCCTGGCACGTTGGCTGTAACAGCAAGATCGGCAATGGCAGCTTTGAGAAAATGAAGCTTGGCCTCCAGAGCTAAAAAGAGGGAGGATCAATAAAACAGAGAAGAAGAATAGGGAAAGAACGGTGGAGAAACATTTACCGATGGCCTGTTCCCGAGCAGCATCACGCTCTCGAGAGATTCGAGTAATCTCTCGATTCCTCCTATCTAGGTCGAATTGAAGATCCGTGATCTTCTGAGTCAGGATCTCCGGAAAGTCGTCGTCGACCCTCCTAAACAAGAACAACGATATAAGGGCAACTGCTTCATCTTCAAACGAAAGCGATGAAGAACAACCTCTTCTTGGAAGTACTAGAAGCACTGAGCTCGAGACTATGGCGGCTCGCTTGGGAAGACATCTTCTGGCTGATTCAGAGTGGCAAGCGAGAAGAGGGTTTTCTGGTTTTGAGACTGAAGCGGAGGAGTTCGGAAGGCACAGGCCGAAGTGAAGTAAAGGAGAGAGTTTAAAAGACCCCAAGTACATCGGAAGGTGAATCGGCAGGTGCGGTAATTATGACATGTGAAGACGGATGCTTCTGGAGGTTCCATGTCAGTGTGAAAAGAAAAGAATTTTGGAATAAAACATTTATCCAAAAACTAGGGGGCATGTGTTAACACCAGATTTTCGCACACATAAGAATATGACAGATGGGTCCAGCCAGCAGAGAAGAAAGATTCGACAAGCAATCGGCAGCTGTTTGGCCCTCGAAGTTTCGGTAACTGTCTACGCGGTCGGCTATTTCACGAGGCAATGGCTCCATTCGGGAAAACGCGTGTTGCGAGTAAAGCTGGCTTGCACGAGAAGACGCGAGACAATGGATGGCACCAAATAATGTAGATTTATATCTTTCCGTATTTTATTGTGAGTCGTAATCGTCTAGGATTCATGCTTCGTCCAGGGTATAAATATAAACCCTCGACTATTGTAAAATTGTTCACAACCACATCAATACAAACCGGACCCGTGCCATCTTTGAGTCCCTAGTCGTGTCGTCTAGTTCTTCGAGAGGAATCATCGATCCGTCGACCTCCGTAAGTACCAGCAACCTTGCTATCATGTCTAGTATCATGCGGTGGATTTAGATATGATGCAAGTAGTCTCGTATGTTAAGCTTAGTATCGTGCGGCGGATTTAAGCTTATGACGGGAAGTTTTTGCTTATGCCTTGTATCATGCGGCGGATTAAGTCATGAGTAAAAATAGTTATCGGCTCTGTTAGATTTGGCAGATCTAATAGATTCATCAAGTTATCACATGCTATATGTTTTATTTATTTAATTTGTACAACACCTTTTGCCCAATCTAGATTGATCTTCGTTCGGCGTTGTCGCACGAGTTTGTTTGTGCTTTTGCTAATTATAAGATCACGATGGCCGAACTGACTTTCAATATAGATTGTTACATGTTGTGGGTTCATGCATGTCGATCATGTTTAGGCTTTGATAGAGTTGGGTGCCGTGCGGCAGGTGCAGGTTTTAGATTAGTTTAACCATGTTTGGCTTGTATGTTTCTTCTTCATGGACCCCAGTTCGGCTAGTTTGCCGATTCTGGTTAAGCTTACATGAGTAATGAGTACATATAGATTTATCCAGATGTACGTGTGCTTTTAGCTTCTTATAATTAGATCGTATCATGCGGTGGATTAATCTAATCATAAGGAGTGGTGTAAATTTATAGAAAGTGGTATCATGCGGTGGATTAGCTTTGTTTGAATTTACACCTGACGGGTTTATGAAGGCTAGACGTGCGGCAGACTAGCTGGATTGGCCTATGCATATGTCATCTGAATAGATTTATATTTACAAGTTGCCCTTTTATCTTTTTGTTACATATGCGTTCGGCATTCAACATGTTTATGAGATTTATCTTTTATACTTGCCGAATGACATTATAAACCTGTTCCGACAAAC
This sequence comes from Coix lacryma-jobi var. lacryma-jobi, assembly GCA_009763385.1. Classification (NCBI taxonomy): domain Eukaryota; kingdom Viridiplantae; phylum Streptophyta; class Magnoliopsida; order Poales; family Poaceae; genus Coix; species Coix lacryma-jobi. The sequence goes on from CM019831.1 coordinate 48,409,906, forward strand.
AGCTTCTATAGTTGTGTGCCGTCGTGATTGGCTTTCAAAGCCGTACATATGGAACTGTCTGGTCTCACCCAGCATGTTCCAAGGTATTTTCACACTTTTGTCCCTTGTTGGTTTTCAGGTCAAACCGACTGGCACGTTTCCGGATTCAGTACGCTCCGGGCACCCGATTGAAGCCAGCCTCATTCGGCTTGCTGTGTGCCTTGACGCGAGGCGTCACGTTTTGCGTCAACAGCGCAATTACGAACATCTGCGTCGTCGATCTTCAAGGCTCGAACTTCATCAACTGTAGGGAAAACATGGTTCGGCCGCTTAATTTTGCGGAGATGGTCGCAATCAGCTTGTCGAAGGGTGCTAGACATAGCCAAAGCTCTGGCATAACCGCCGAAGTCAGCCGCGTTCTCAACCAACGAACTAAAAACATCAAGCTCCCCGCAGAGCCAATCGGCTGAAACCTCTGCACCAGCATCAACAGGAAGTGGTTCTGCGGCCGAGCCACCAGCTTCAGTTAAGCAACCATCGAGCTTACTCTTAATTTTCTCCATACTGGCTTGCCACGACCCCTTCAAATCGGTAATCCGATCCTCTTCAGACATCAACGCCTTATCTTTCTCCTTGTTTGCCGCAATTAGATCTGCGTTCCGCTTCGCTAACTCCACAGCCTCCTCTCGAGACTTCTTTTTTTTCCAAAGCAGCTTTGAGCTCAATCTCTTTGTTTTCAAAACTTTGCCGAAGGTCCTTATTATCTTTCTCGACCTCGGCCAATCGGTCATTCAAATAGTTAAGATTATAACTCGCCCTCCGGCGAGCCGAGCGGTTAAGGAGCATTAGTTCAGCCAGCTTGACATCTATGTCATCATGAAGTGCGTCCAAAGGCTGGCTGGCCAGTCGAAGCTCTGCCTCTGGCACACAAATCTGACCAAACACCCGGCCAAGAAAACGCTTTTCCTCTGGAGCACATTGCAGGTGGCACTCCCGAAGGTCCGGACTAGTGAAAAGCTCTGTCTTAGGGTCCGAAACACCGATCTTCTTAGCAAAATAAGGAAGGCTTGATCGGCTGGCTTCGCCATACGGTCTCTTCCCAGGAACTCGCTCCGACTCAAGGTCATCGGCTACCTCGAACCCATTACCCCATAAATGCGACCCCGCGAACTCAGGAATCGACCCTCGTGGGGGACTCTCAGGCTCGAAGTCCCGGATAATCTCATCGATACTTCGAGCAGCTGCGCTAGATGAAACAACTGCCTTCCCACGGTCATCACCGATGGAAACCTCATCATCAGAGTCATCTTCGCCGCTGGAAGAGTCGCTATCATCACCAGACGAGCCGTCTTCAGTGTCACCCTCTTTTTCTGCCTCTCTCTCCTCCTCCTTCTCTTCACTGTCGGATACTTCTTCTTCATCATCCGAAACTTGAATCAGCGCACCAATCCCGCCGACGCGGGGCACCTGCCCTCCGACCTTTGCAAGACCTCGGCCGCTCGGCAACGAAATAACGACCGAAGAGGATGAAGTGCCGGCAGCACTCGAACCCACAACGACCTTTGTCGCAAGCTTTTTCACCCGGCTACCGGCTCCACCGCGGCCTCGACCACGACCCCTCTTCGGCCACGAGGCAAGCCCCTTCTCCTCAGCGGCAGCGCGTTTCCTCTTCTTCGGCGCATCCTCACTCGAAGGTGTGGGCCAATCAGCATACTGGATCTCAAGAATATCAAAAATCCTGTTAACTCGACCTCCGCTACCCACCAAGCTATGGATGGCTTTAACCTCAAGCGTGGAAAGCTTGCCAACGAGATCTTCAGCTCTCTGTTGAACCCGTTTGTAAATAGCCTCGACTCCATCTTCACGTCTGGGAAACCTCTTCAAAACAGCCTCCCAAGCCTTGTTCAACTCCAACCTAGGCTTCTTCAATCCCCTACCCTCGTACTTAGGGTCATCCTCAACAGAAAACCATATTTGTTTTCGGCTAAGGGGCCACACTTTGGCACAGCAATACTCCTCGACCAAGTCGCGAGCACACTGCGAACGCGCAACAACCCTTAAGCAGTCAACTGCGGCGTGCGCCTCGGCACTCATCTTAGCCTCGGCCCTCACATCGCCTAGGGGCGGAAGCTCACCGCAGAGCTCGGCTACCCCGTCAAGCTTGTAGTAGAACCAGAACTCCTGCCATCCACTGGTCCACTTGTTCTTCTGAGCTTGCACCGGCAACTCTGATCCAGCTCGATAGCAAAAGGTGTACACCGCAAACTGACCGAGACTGGTGTTACCTTCACCATCCACTATCTTGCACGGCTGCATATGCACACGGTGCGTCCGGACAAAACCTTCGACGTGAGGGACAACGCCCTGGGAATGGCACGCCCAGACATATACAGAAAGCTTCGTAAAACACAACGGGGTGAGTTGGTCAAACCTCAAATTAAACCTCCACAGGACCGAAGTCACAAACGAAGCAACTGGAAAACGCAGACCAGCCGTAAAGAACTCCTCAAACACAACAACCTCATCAGCATCTGGCTTCGGAGTGGTCTCCCCATCACTGGTCCTCGCTTTCTCATCCTCAATCCAGCCTCGCTTCACATAAGTAGCCAGGTCAAAACTACAGACCCGGCTAAGCCCAAACTCGAAGGTTATCCCTTCATCCAAGGCAGTCGGAGACACAACGCGAGCAGTCTGTTTCAACCTAGCCATCTCTCTAGCTGACTCTAACTTCAAACAAAGAGCGCCCAGCTCAACCCTCGCAAACAAACTAAAACAAACCCTCGCAACAAGCAAAACGTAGCAGCAGGATGACTAGAGCAAAAGGATGGCACAAGCTCAAACCCCCACCTACCCCACGTATTTATAGGGGCGCGGAGACGAGCCACACCACCCGGCAAAACCGGCACGACAACCGAAATCCACGGCGTAAAAAACAAGATGGACCTCAACAGTGCAAACAAAAATACAACGGCCCGACCCAAAAGCAGCCGCGGGCGTCGCTGTCAAGGGTCTCGTCACGTTTCCCATCAAAGAGCGCTGCTTGGGCCTAAGTATTGTCCATTAGATCCAAGACATCGAGGGGCTACTGTTGGGGGAAGGGACCCTCGGCAGTGACGCCACGCAGGCTGGCTCAAAGACGACCTTCGCGCGACCCGCGCACCTCTGCGGCGTTTGTCGAGTCACTCGGATCGTTTTCTTAACCTTCGGATAATGGTTCGGCCCTCGCCAACCTTGTGGCTTCTTGCAGGCTATAGGCGTGAAGAACACAGAAGGTGACCCTCGCGCGCTCCTGCGAGGACACCTTCGCTGAAGACGTTGAGCTCAGCGGGCGGGAAGCGAACACAGACCTCGCGACTGACGAAGCCGAGGAGTCGACCCATGCTTTCTTGCGAAGGTGTGCGGGAGCCCAGTGGCGGCGGACAGGAGGAAGTCGAACTAGGGTTTCCGTTTTCTCTGTGTTTGTACGATTCTGCCCTTCCATTGTATAGCGCAGAGGAATCTTTCTTGCCCCCTTTTATAATTTGGTCAGTGCCCCTTGGTATTCCCTATAAATACCAAGGAGTGAATATTGTAATGGCCACGGGTTCTTTGGGGAATAGAGTCACAACATCACTGTCCTTACTTCCCTGTACCCTCGCGTTTAGTTTTGACGACTGGCCGCCTTCGCTGATCCCCTACGCGTAAGCGGGGGTAAGGCAAGTGTGATCCAACAGGCTTCTTCAACCTCTAGACAGTTTTAGCCTCTTTAATATATATCCATGACAAAAAAATTCTAGGAGGGCTTAAAGAAGCTCTATGGATCTAGCGGCCGTAGGGGTCCTAGAGTCCCACCGCTGGATCCACCCCTGTGTGCGGACAAATCCAGTCTACCAATTTTCATCATATACATGTGCTACTAATACTCACTATATTGCTTTGAAGTTGGGTAGGGGTTTTACATTGAAGAAAGAAACTATACGCTATTTGCTTGTCTCGTCGTTGAGTAAATAAAGCCTACGTGCAGTATACTCCCTCCATATCAGTTTTAGAGTTCGTTTCAAAACGTTCCCGAGTTGCGCGAATAGAGTTCGTTTCACTGCTCGAGGCATCCGTTGGACGAGCATGCCCCTCATAAAAGCGACGCGGCCGTCGGTTCGGGAATCGCGAGCTATCGGTTTTAAGCGCGCCGCCGCGTCCATCTGCTCCTGCGTGCCGCCGCGTCCATCTGCTCCCGCGCACCGCCGCTTCTCGCCGTCGCTATGCAGCACCGCGTCGTCGCCGGACTCGTGGACGGCGCGAACGGCGTCGTCGAGTCGTCAGTTCCCGTCGATGGTCACCGTTCCGCTGAGTCGCGGAGTCCGCCCGTCGCTGGTCGCCGCATACGTCGTCGAGTCGAGCCGACGGATTCGCAGGAGGACACCGCGGACGGCGTGCCGCCGGACTCCATCAAGCCATTGTTGCCGGACTCCGTCGACATGGTGCCGGACTCCGTCGAAGTGGTGCCGGACTCCATGGACGTGGTGCCAGACTCCTTGCCGTCGGGAGCTTTTCTTTGCCCTCGCTGCAATCAAGTTCATGAGGACCGGGAATCGTGGGACCGTGCGCACTCGAGTTTTTGGCCGCGGCCATGCTCTCGATGCGGTCTGGACCACCGAAAGTACAAGCTCACCTCCATGATTTTTGGCCTCGACGAGTTCGATTGCGAGGTTTTCATTCCCGATCTCAACAATGTAGTGATGAAAGGTGATAGTATTTTCATATCTCCACTCGTGCGCAAGAAGCTCGACGAGCTCGAGCGTGAGCGTGAGCTCGCTGCCAAGAAGGACGGCGTCGCCGCGAAGGACGTCATCAACTCCGACGCGGTGCTGTCGGAGGTGCTTGCCGCGAAGGACGTTGCCGACTACGACGCGGTGCTTGTTTTGCATCAGCCAGATGACGTGGTGCCGGAGTCGCAGATGCCGCCGGACTCCATCACGCAGGAGTCGGAGCTGCTCGCGCCAGACTCCATGGAGGATGACAAATCATCGGTAATGTTCAATAACCATTACAATCGGTAATGTTCTAACTAGCATCTTCTACTACAAAAGCTAACAAGCATCTTCTCTTTTTTCATACAGCAAGAGTAGCTTCGGCTTCCTGGAGCAATGATGGAGCACAAGGGATGCAAGATGGCAGCCGATCTTCTCTTTCTAGATTTTCTTTTCCCATGTGAGGTATCTGAAAGTTGTTGGAACCTTTAACTTTCATTGCTTCTATGAAGACAGTTTGTAGTGTTAGGAACATCCGATTTGCAAGGTGTGGCTCGTACTCCATGAATGCCTACAAAACAGTTGTGGAACAAATGAATGAATTCGAAAACAATTGTGTGAACAATTTGAATTGCTTTCATGTATTGCAAATTACCTCTTTGACGGCTGGAACTAGTTCATTAGTATTTTTTGCATCCTTCGTATATTGAATTGCTTGTATTGCTCGAAAGAAACCCAAATCAAGAATGTTGAAATCCGGAGAGTTTGGTGGTTGACAAATTAGTCGAATATCAAATCCACCTAGCTTAGCGGCCGCACAAAATTCGGGGTCATCCAATTTCAAATGAGAGGGTGCATTATCTTGTTGGATGAATATTGGTTTACCCACATCTTCTCTTGGCCATTTGGATCTAATGGCCGGCAAAACTTGGTTGATCATGAAATCCCTAATCACATCTCTAGTGATTGATGTAATGGGCTTCATAACTATGTCTCCACGAACACGGCCGGTCCTCCCATTACTTCTCATAGCAGGTTCAAAATGAACAAGTGGGAAACATCCAATCTTACCATCAAAAGTACAAACCCCATCCCTAAACCTTGGTCGAGCGCAAACACACAAAAACATGAGCCTAGGAATGTAGTTCTTGTTCTTACAAGTCCGATGGGGTACATCTTCTTCGGGTAGCAAATAGTATCTTTCATTTTTTTGATGCAGGTAAAACCATTTTTCATCAATAAAAACAAAGTCGTACAGCTCCTTAAACTTTGGATCATCAAGCAACTCCTTGTTAACCATGTCAACACACCACTGCAACCTAGCCCTCTTGTTAGCTTCAGTGAGATAAGGTTTGATGCTACTAGAATGGCGTCTAAGGTAACCTTTTTTCAAGTACCGTTGAATCTGCCATTTGCTCATATTTAGTGCCTTGCACACACCTTCTATAGTCATTCTTTGGTTTAGAGGAATGTTTGCCAATGCTTCTAAGTTAACAGGGACTTGCTTGCGGCCTAGTTTACCCTTCTTAAGAGTTGACACAACAACCGGAACTGAGTTTGCAAGCTGTGTTTTACCTCTTTTCCATAACTTCTGAACAACCCGAAGTGAGAGTCCAAATTGCTTGGCAACAATGGAAGTGTCCTTCCTGCCTAGTTTACCATTGTTGCTTCTAGCCAACAACGTCTGGTAAACTAGTTTCCGAAGGTCATCTGACATCTCTTTGTTTCGGTGTGCCTGTCCCACATGTGTTGTTCAAATAAACAACAAGTTACTAATAGGCATGGCAAGTTTGTAATCATCACGGTAAGAACAAGAACGTACGGCAAGCATGATTATAATACATGGCAATGTACTGAAAGAGATGAGAACGTACCAGCATGGTTGTACATGAGCATACGTCAAATCCACGGCACCAAATTCGTCTAGTGGTATGTTCAAATCGACTGAAATAAAAAATCCGGCTCGTCGTAAGTGATGCGAACAGAACACAAAATATAAAAACAAACGCTAAGTGATGCTTACCGCCATGGTCATCTTCTGGCTCGCCGTCGTCTTGCTCATCGACAAAAACGAACTCTGCTGGCTCGTCGTCATATTCTGCCTCGTTGATGTTTAACACGTCGGAGTCGGCAACTTGTGTAGCCGGGATGTTCAAATCAAAGCCAAAGTCATCAACATCTGGTGGTTGGAAGTTTAAATCCCACACTGGAATGTAGTCTGACATTATATTTGTGTGTAGTAGATGGAAAAGAAAAGCAAGAACAAGAATTGGTGCTGAGAAGACGAACTGTCACGGCGTGGTGCTGTTTAAATAGAACAGGCGTCCAGAACGCGCGCAAGGCCTCGTTAGCCGAAAAAAACGCGCGCGCAAGGCTAAAACGCAACTACAGAACGCGCGAAGCTAATGCAGACGCGCCCATACAGTGCCATGCAAGGCAATCGAAAAAATTTTGCGCAAAAAACAACGGAACGTCCAGGGCTCGAACCTCAGACCTATGGCCTCGTGGCGTGATTGCTTCACCAATTGGGCTAGGAGGGATGTCTGTACAAGTGCACACGCAGAGCTATTAAATAGGGGCAAAACAGGAAGATTAACCCCTTATTAAACACTCCTTGATGGACGTGCCCACCTCAAAAACGAACTCTAAAACTGATATGGAGGGAGTACTATTTATGATGAAACTCTCCAGTGAGTACACGTCGTCGTACATCCCCTGAACTGCTTCTACTACACGAAAACATTATGTATGCGTGTCTGCAAAAATCGAAGCTAAAGCCGCTGCACCTTTTACCTTATCAAGAAAGTGAAATACAGGGAGGCAGACAGAGGCAGTGTGTGTGCATCTTTTTACCCTCGAGAAAGCGAAGCCCACTCGGCTGTATCATACACACAGACGCCAGGGGACAAAGAGAACAAAGAGAAGGGGCAGCAGGACACGCAGCAAAAGGCCACGGTGGTTCCACAGCAGGCACGTACGTACACAGCACTTTGGTGGCATGATTTATCGATTGCCGGCTGCACGCAAAGGTTATCACTGAGGAGATCATCGATCACGAGACAGTGCACGGGAGAGGCCCAGAGAATGCCTCCAGAAGCATAGTCCAAAAACCCAACCTCAAACCTTTATATATGCATGCAGGGAGATGCCGCTAATGTGATCGAAATTAAAAGTAGGAAAATTCTTTGGTGGTTTGCAATAAGACTACTTGAACAAGTCTCCAAATAATCATTGCAACATGACTGTCAAAATAAGTGTTGATGCACTCTTTGTTATTACAAAAACAATACTTGCATTATCATGTCTATTTCAATAATTTTGCCTTATATATAAGATTGTCTTTTGTTAAAATGACCCCTGGCCCTTAAACAAGAATCATATCAAAGAAAGATCTTAATTGTAAGAGAGGGGGGGGGATTTGAACTTTCAGAGATTTATTTGCCTATCCCATACTCCCTCCGTCCCTATTTAACTGTCGTCCGGAAAGCGTGTCTGTGAGGGAAACACGGTTTTCTAGAGACAGTTATTTAGGGACCGAGAGAGTAGCATAAAAAACAAAGCAAGACATGTGACCCAAAAAGCATGCATTTCTACTGTTTGGTGATGGTTGTGTATCCACTTGTCAATAGTGGTAATTATAAGCGTAGCTGCAGTAACGTACGTACGCGAGACAGGTGAGTAGACTGGACATGCATGATATCTTTCAGAAAGCGCATTTACATGAACCGTCACAAAAGAAAGAAAAGGATAGAAAGTGCTACCAACACATGATAGGTCGAATGTACTGGTAGATTTTCTGTCTGCTACAAGTTGTTCTTTCGACATCATTGGTCCGAAGAATTTGAGGCATTTTTGGACTCAAAATATAATAAGAGAGGTGGGCTCGTTCTGGTAGATCCATGTGCATGTATATTTGTATATACCATCAAAACTTTTGGGTTTTATTTCAAGGCACACATAATGATGGTGGATGATGCCATTTCGTCTTGGACGTGGGGGAGGAATGTATTTGAATGGGTAGCGGGTAGCCGGCAGTCTGCAGCCTCATGTGGTGTGTCACCACGTGTTTGTCTCTCTCATGTATTTTGTTGGGGGGAAGGGATACTCGGTAGTGACGTCACGTGAGCTGTCATGAAGACACCACCCTCGCACTCCTAACAACCTTCGCAAAACCCTCGCCGCTGGCGCGGCCCTCGGGTCGGTTTTCTAATTTTGTATACAGGAAGAAGGACCACGAGAGCATGGGCACTTGACGGACAACAAGCGAGGCTTGGTCTTCGCCATGGCAGCGAGGTTTCCTCGAAGGCACGGCTGACTTCCATGCCCCGCGAGGGTGCGCGCGGGCCCGACGGCGGTGGACAGGGGAGAAGAAGAGCTAGGGTTTTCGCGCTACCTGTGTTTGTACGGTTCTGCCCTTCCGTTGTATAACTCCAGTGAATCTTTCTTGTACCCTTTCGTAAATTGGACGGCGCCCCCTTGGTATTCCCTATAAATACCAAGGGATGAACAGTGAAATGGATGATGTTTTTTCGAGGGGGGGAAGAAAGAAACATTTTTCTCTTAGCTTGTCTCCATTTTCACTCTTCGTTTGGACAGTCGACCGCCCTCGCTACACCCCCGTACACGTGCGGAGGTTTGGCAGGTGTAAATCCTAACAGTTTGGCGTCGTCCGTGGGGATAGACTTTTTTGCACAATGGCGGGAACTAGAAGAACAGTTTCAGGCAGGGATCCGGCGAAGTTGCAGCGGCCGCACGAACAACCGAAGACGACCCTGAACCCTCGGGGGCGCAGACAGTTGACCCGGAGGCCGAGATCCCGGGCCTGCACACTTAGCCAACACCTCAGCAGCACCCTCACTCCTCTGGAGAAGGAGAAATAGGGGATGAAGAAGAGCTGGGCCTCGAGGCACTAGAGAGGTTACACACTGAGCTGCAAGAAAAGAAGAGACACTTGGACCAGCTTGAAAGGTACAATCGTTTGCGCGCAATCAGGCAGAAGGCAGATGAGGCTAGAGAGCAGCTTCGCCACATGGAAGAATCCTTAGCCGCTGCAGAGGCTGAAACCGAGGGTTGGGTTGAAAGAGAAGTGCCCCCTCCGTACGAGGAGAATGTTGGTCCATGCGAGGGCAATATCCGCTAGGCACCACCACCACCGCCACCAAACCCCCAAAACCCACAACCATTTAATTACCTCTACCCAGAGAGACAACCTTTTCTCCGCAACCTTTACCCAGATGAGAGAGAGCCAGACTTTCTCAATCAGCGGAGGCCCCAACAGCACCAAATGTCTTACGACCCAAAATCACCACTTTTCCAAATACTACAAACCCAACCCTGGCCCCCATCTTACAACCCACAGAACCTACCCCGTTACGACGGACACTCAGACCCTCGACAATTCATAATGAGCTATGAAGCAGCTGTTGCTGCGGCGGGGGGAGATGAATCAACAATGGCTAAGTCGTTTGTCATTATCCTCCGGGACATCACACATACGTGGTACAACAACCTGCGCCCTGGAACCGTGGATTCATGGGCCAACCTTAGGGACAAACTCTGTACAAACTTCAAAGGTATCGCAGCAGCCCCGTCAAACCCCATCGAGTTATTCAATTGCAAACAAGAAGAGCGCGAACCCATGCAGGACTATTGGCGAAGGTTCATCCAGATCAGAGAACGAACCCCAGGGATATCTGACGAAGCTGTAATCCTCGCAACTATTAGTGGTTTGCGACCAGGCCCCTGTTCCTCAAAATTCGCTAGGAGGCCGGCTAACACAATTGAGGAGCTACATGAAACAATGGAAAGATATTGTAGGGCAGATTTGGATTTCAGGGCGAAATCCGACGCCCGCAGAGCACAGCAAAAACCATAGACGAGACCCCAAGCAAGAGAAAGCAACCCTCGGCAAGACCAAGCCAACATTGGTGCAATCAACAGGGCAGGGGCAACCGACGATCAAGGAAGGGGCATTCAAAATTCAGACAACCTACCCCGCAGGGGCTACCACCTCCGCTAGAACAAAGAAACCAACAGAGGGATCCTACAAAAATGTACTGTCATTTCTGCGGACCGGCGAAGGGTCACACCACCAAACAATGTGAGTGCTTCGCCAAAGGCAAAGAATACCAAGAATCCAAAAGAACTACCTCGGCAGAAAACAGAACCATCAACCATACCAGGAAGCCAAATTTCCACCCTACCCATCCTCCTTACCAATACACCCCAATCAATTATGGCTTACCTTCGCACCAACCCCTCTACACACATCACCCCCACTACAACCACACTCCATATCCACCACCCACCACCCTCCATCGACAAAACACGCCCTACGCCGTTTCTTACCCAACCACCCCACAAAACCAAACACTCCAGCAAACGAACAATTCTCTACCACCACCACCCCCGATACCCACATTACCAGCTCCTCAGCCTGTCAAAGCCGAATCCCAAACTCAAACAACCATCAACAATCCAACTTCAACCTTCGGTGTAATCCTCGCCATCACCGGGGGTTCCAACGAAGACCACTGCAACAAAAGGCAGAGAAAAGAACACGCCAGAAGAGTGCACCACGTGGCTGTCGAAGGACCACACAAGTTTGGACGATGGTCCCACATCCCAATAACCTTCGATGCTAGTGATATGAAATTGAGGGACTACCCTCATACTGATGCCATGGTAATTGAGACCAACCTCGCAGGTTGGACAGTCACCAAGATTCTAGTAGACACAGGGAGTTCTGCGAACATCCTATTTGCCTCGACCTTCGATAACATGAAACTAGACAGAAACCTCCTTCAGGCCGCTGGCAACCCTCTATATGGTTTTGGCGGACAGCAAGTCAGGGCAATCGGGAAAATCTCTTTACTTAACCTTCGATGTGGTGGATATGTTCTACCCATACAACACCATTTTTGGTCGAGGAGTTACCAATGTATTCAATGCTGTCGTCCACCCCGCATACCTTTGTATGAAACTTCCTGCTCCGAAGGGGGTCGTTGCAGTCTACGGAGACCAAGACGTTGCAAGAGCCGCTGAAGGAACAGTAGCACCCAGATAACGTAATGTGCACAATTTAACAAATCCATAGACAACAAGCCTCTGTAGCGAAGGTGAAACACATAGTGACCAAAGGAGAGCATCACCCAAAGAGGAAACCAAACCAGTTCACCTCTTCGAGGGAAACACCGAGAAGAAGGTAATCATCTCAGCTCACCTAGATCCCCAATCAGAAAACAACCTCATCTGTTTTCTCAAAGAAAACTTAGACACCTTCGCTTGGTCTGCTGAAGATCTCAAGGGAGTCAACAGATCTTTGATTGAGCACAACCTAAACATAAAACAAAGGTATCGTCCAGTCAAGCAAAAGCTCCGCAAAATGTCCAAAGAAAGAAAAGAAGCAGCGAGGGCAGAGGTAAACAGACTCTTGGATGCAGGGGTTGTCCGACCCGTCAAATATCCATCATGGCTCTCAAAACGTGGTCCTAGTCCAGAAAAAGAATAAAAAATGGAGAATGTATGTGGATTTCACATGCTTGAACAAAGCTTGCCCGAAGGACGATTTTCCTCTACCGAATATAAGCACCTTGGTGAACAGAGCAGCCGGCTGCCAGATGCCTTCCCTCCTCGACTGTTTCTCGGGTTACCACCAAATCTGGATGAATAAGGACGACGAAGAAAAAACAAGCTTCATCACCCCGTCGGGCACCTTTTGCTTTCGGCGAATGGCAGAAGGTTTGAGAAACGCAGGGTCTACCTTCCACTACAAGAGAAACCCCTCTTTTGCAATGGATTGGTGGCTTTCTCGGGTTACCACCAAATCTGGATGAATAAGGACGACGAAGAAAAAACAAGCTTCATCACCCCGTCGGGCACCTTTTGCTTTCGGCGAATGGCAGAAGGTTTGAGAAACGCAGGGTCTACCTTCCACTACAAGAGAAACCCCTCTTTTGCAATGGATTGGTGGCAACGCTTAATTTATGAGTTGCAAGGAATAATATGGCAACGTTTATTATATCCGTACTCAGCTAGTATGCATACTTGTTTTTTATGTGATGCGCATAGCTTACACAAGTGCTGCTCTCTAATATAAATATAAATATTTAATAAGCGACAAAAAAAGGGGATCACAGATTCGAACCCATGAACCTCATGATGTAGGAGAGGGAAGACTCCACTCCCACATAACCAGCAGAGCTATTACTTATTTGCGTTCAAACAAGTCGTGAAACCTTACTTATACTAACAAAAGAACAAGACCGGATACAAAACTTAATAGCTCCTCCCTCATCCTGTACACACCGGCCTAATCAGTACTCACGGCTTTAGGGGCCAGATCAAATCTCCACATGCCTCTAGAAATCGGACGCATCAGGATCCAGCCTCCCGTACGCCATACTCTCATCGTCCGGCCGCTCCTGTCCCACCGTCGGCCCTCGCCGCCCGACCCCTGCGGCGGCGCGCCCCCTGCAGGTGCGCGGTGCTCCCATGGCTGTTCTAAGCTTCCGATTATTTAGCCTTGGTCTTGGTACGTTTTAGGATCCACCACTGTCCTTGGCTCCACGCCCCAAATCCCCTCTATATCCATGCCGCATCGCTCCATCTTATTCTGTATTCTTCGTAGCTCCGTGCACGTGTAGCTGGGCGACATCACAGCAGCAGCAGCAGCGGTGGACGCGGCCATCGGCGAGACAAAGGCTGCGAGCGTCGAGCAACAGGCCATTAGGTATGCCCTGAATTCTCCAACTGATTAAGACAATCAACATGCACCCTCTTTGTCGTTGAGATCATGCAATTAACCCCAAATCATGAGTTGCAAGTACCCCATTCAATTAATTAAAACGAAATCAAGTGTCAGGCTTGTTCGCACGGACTTAGCTGTTATGTCCTGCTAGCTGCTTACTGAAGCAGTAATGTTAAAATTCAGTCACAGCATACCAGTCTTTGTAATGCTCAAGTCTATATGGGATTTTTGTAATGCTCACAATATGTAGTGATATACTTTTTTACTTAGTACACCTGTGATTTGCTGAAACTTAAAGAGCGCTGGAGCATTCTGCTAACTGAAATTGAAATTTCTTAGACCAGCTAGACTCATTTTCTAAATTTGAAATATGTATGATTTGCTCAGACTCATTTTCTACTATAGCTGTGAAGTCACCTAATAATTATCTGACTAGCAATCTTCCTCCCTAGAAGCTAGAATTCTTCTTTCCTTTTGGTTAACCTTTCAGAGTTGGCGGTTTTTAATTTTCTGATCTTTAAATCCTTAAGCAAAATAGATGGGACAATGTAACTTAAAGGGATCCAAATTATTTGATGATAAATAAATATGAACTTACATATGCTATTTATTTATACAGCAAGAGCTTCTTATGGTTTCACAATGGATTTAAAAATCATCAAGGTTCTTTTGGGCTATCCTAAAGATTCTACTCGGTACATAGCTGGTGTAGAAGGATTTGTTGAATTTGCATTTAAAAATAAGCCTGAGGATACCAAGATTTATTATCCATGTCATGCGTGCGTGCATACTAGTCTCCTATCCTGGGATGAAATATATGAACATTTGGTCTGCAATGGGATACTTGAGAATTATGAACAATGGAATTTCCACAGTGACCCTTCCGTGCATGAAGGATGGGATTTTCATAGTGACCCTTCAGTGCAGCACACCGTTGGACAACAACAACAATCTCATAATGAAGAAAGGCATGGTAACATGAGTCAGCTGCTTCATGATGCATTTTATCACATGTATGATGACATACCTATGACAGATGCCGGAAATCTTCCAAGTCCACCTGTCAGCGGGCCAAATTTAGAAGTAGAAGAGTTCTATAAATTGGTTGAAGATTCAAAAAAGGCTTTATGGGAAGGATGTGAATTAACGTTGCTAACTTTACTTGTGCTTTTGTTCAATGTAACTTCAAAGTCATGATTCCGACATGGATGGGTACTTGAATAATACAATGGTAGGATGGTACAATCGAATTGGACTTTTTATACCAAATTTATGCCAAATACTTATTTGTTTTAGTTCACTGCAGAATGAGCAAAGTGATAATATGGGGGATGATGATTTGCAGCCACATAACATATATGCTAGTCTTACAGAGAAGGTATGCACACTAATATGGATGAGAGCGTTTTACTATGGTTGGCACTGGAAAGCTAGTAATGGTTGTCGCTTTGACAGAATTTTATGTTGTCACTTAACTGTTACCTGTGCCTTGCACTTGCAGAGTCAGAATGTTATTAAGCAGAGAAAAATAGATGTTAACTCAAAGAAACAGGTAAGATTGATTATTTCTTCAGTGATTAATCATTGTATGGTTTTTTTTAGTTAAAGATTATTTTGGTTCCTCTATAAAAAGGTGGTGGAGCGCTCATATGAAGACACAAATATGTTCTCATATACCCCAACCACAGTAAATATTAGCTTACAGGTAACTATTCATGAAGCACCAGCAGTTGAAGATTTTTTTTTTCTAGACAAATTTCTATGATCCTTATTTCAACTTTAGTCATTAGTGTTTTACTTCATATTTTACTTGTGACTTCTATCTTGTGTGCTTGTCTTGTTGACATAATCAATTACTCAGAAAAAACTCAAGAATTTTCATTAGGCCAAAATAATTATACCTATTTATTTATTTACAAGTGGCACATGGCATGAATAACATATATCAGTTTTGATTCCATTTTGTCAGTGAAAGAAACTATTAATTTATTCTTATTTTCTATAGGCGCAGCGAGATGATTATGTGGACCATGAAGATTTGCCTGTACAGTACAGATATTGTACTAAAGATAAGGTTTGCACACTAAACTTAACACATGGATGCAAAGCAATATATTAGTTCTTGCACACCAAACTACTAGTGTATAGGACACATCTCTTAAAACTTTATATTATCTTTTTCTTCATTAATTTTTCTTATAGCTAGAGTCTATTATATACTTTTGTAGAAACATCATCGCGGCACAACAAATTGGTCAACTAGCAATTCAATGATGGTATGACAATTTAATTTCTTGCAAGTAGTGTGATCTGTTATGTACTTATTTTATTGGACCTTGTATATGTGAACCAGGTTGGCACCAAAGTATACTTACAGAGTTGGAAAAATTAAAATAAGACTGTTGCAATGGGTACAATAGTAAGTTGTGATCCAACACAGAAAATTGACGGTGTTCCGCTAGGTAAAGAATTTTGGATGGTTTCCGTTAGTTTTTCAATGGTAGATGACGAACCATTGATACGACCATACAAAGGCTACAAGGTTCTTGGAGACGTAGAAGGAGGAGTTATTGTTGCATGACCTTCAACTTTTGTACGGTTTTTCTAATAACCTACTATGATTTTAGTTTTTATTAGTGTCATATTAAATTAATCTAGCTTTTTTATCTGTAGATCAAGAAGATAAATATATGATCACATCAATGGAACGTGCTGAAGGAAGAAGAAAGGAGGACTATTAGCATGCTTAGATGAATCCCTTTATATGTTTTATAGTTTTTGCTCGCATAGCAATTTGTAATCTGAACCAAAATTGTGTTATGCATTACGTGGATGGTGCTCTTTGTAATGCAACAAATTCTTTATAATATATATATATATATATATATGGCTGAGTGTGCTTATTTTCTATGTCTTGGATGGTATTGCATTTTTTATTAAGTTCTACGAAGATTATATTATATTTGTTTCAAAAATTAAATATATATTATATTAATGACTAAATAATGGTTTATTTCTTACAACACATATAAGTGTTGCAACAGACCAAATCGATATGTTACAATAAACCATTTAGACCATTCACTCATGACGTGTACAAACACATATAAGTGTTGCCATAACTCATCATTATACGTTGTAACTTTGCAACAGTTATTAGTATGTGTTACCAACACATAAATAAGTGTTGCAACAGATCCTTGCAACGCCACTTTAGGCAACGCATATTAGATGCGTTGGCATAGATCCTGCCAACGCATATATGGACTTTTAGCAACACATATTTGTGTTGCAAAAGGGGGTGTTCTCTTGTAGTGTTCGCTCGCATGATGTCCGAGGTTTTCAAAGATGAGCACGCCATCTCCGCTTACGTTGATGATTTGATTGTACAAAGCCAACAGAGAGAAACACATATCAGACCTGGCAAGAGTATTCTCCAACCTTCGATCAGCCGAATTGAAATTAAACCCCAAAAAATGCGTTTTCGGAGTCAGCGAAGGAAAACTACTAGGTTGCATCGTGTCAGCAAGGGGAATCGAAGCTAATCTAGAAAAATAGATGTCATCCTCAATATGGAACCACCAACGACCAAGAAAGCAGCTCAGCGACTGTCAGGGCGCTTAGCAGCTCTCAGCAGTTTTATCTTGAGATCAGCTGAACGAGGGCTACCTTTCTTCGAAACCTTAAGAAGCACTGCTCCATTCAACTAGGGACCTCGACAGCAGAAAGCTTTTGAGGACTTAAAAAGGTATCTCACCAACATGACCGTCCTGACCAGCCCTAGCAAAGGGGACACACTACTACTGTACGTTGCAGCTTCGCCACACGCCGCCAGCGCAGTGCTGATAAAGAACTGCACGAAGGCAACAAAACCAAACATGCCCCCATCTATTATGTGTCAGAGACCCTCGAAGGTCCCAAACAAAATTATTCAGAGCTCGAGAAGATAGCATCTGTCGTGGTCATGGCATCAAGAAAACTCAAACACTATTTCCAAGCACACGAAGTCCAAATACCCTCAACTTAGCGCCTCGAGAACATTTTCAAGAACAATGAAGCAATCGGCAGAATAGCAAAGTGGGCAGTCGAACTGAACAGCTACACCATTACCTTCGAGGGAAGATCAAGTCGCAGGCCTTAGCAGTTTTCATAGCCAAATGGACTCCAGACCCTCGCAGAGAAGGAGTCGAAGCAGATCCATTTTGGACGGTTGAAAGGTCCAAATTGGCTAGAGGGGGGGGGGGTGAATAGCCTAATTAAAAATCTACAAAATTTCTTAGGCAAACACTATTAGTATAACAAACGGCGAAGCTTTTTGCACTAGCCTAATAGTGTGTTGCAAGCCACCTATCCAACAATTTTACCTAATATTTCTATGTCACACAATCAACTAGAGCTAATAGCAAATGCGGAATAAAACAATTATAGCTCTAGCACAAGTATGAAATGTAAAGCGTATATGAGGCAAGTGTGTACAAAAAGGTAACTAAGCAAGGTAATTACAACTTAGCTACACAAGATATATGACAAGAGATGTACAACAAGAAAAGATGTCTACACAAGAAAGTAGCTCAAAGTAAATACACAAAGTAAATGAGCTAGTTTGAGAGGATTTCACCGAGCCTTCGGGATCGCCACGTAGAGAGCCAATCACCGGTGAAATCAACTTGAGAAGCCAATCACCAAGAATATGTAGATGAAGACCAATCACCAAGATGGGACACAATCATAATGAGTACACGGGAGGCAAAGATTTATCCCGAGGTTCACGTGCTTGCCGGCACGCTACTCCCCGTTGTGTCGACCAACACTAGGTGATCCGGTGGCTAATCAGCGCTAAGCCAAGCTCACTAAGAGCACCACAAGAATCTACCACTAGTGAGGTAGCTCAATGACACGAGCAATCCACTAAGGATGCCTCTTGCCGCTCCGGCGAGGTGAGGCTCCAAAACCTCTTACAATCTCAATCGGTGGTGGCCAAGAACAAACTCCACTCTTGCCAATCAACCACCTCAACGCCTCCAAGCCGTCTAGGCACCGGCAAATGCCAAGAGTAACAAGAATACCCAATGCCGATGCGAAGAACTAGTGCCACTAGATTGAACTCTATCAAATCACGCACTAGATCACTCAATCTCACTTGGTTTGATCGATTCAACTTGGGAGATGAGTTGGGAGGCTTGTCAATGCTCACTAGAATGCTTAGGAATCAAAATGTACAAGAGAGACCCCCCTAAGCCGGCCAACTCAAATTTATAAGCCCCTCAAACAAATAGAGCTGTTGCCAGTTCACTGCGCGAAAATCGCGACGACCGGACGCACGGTTAAGTGAGCACCGGACGCTCCCACTGCGTCCGGTCACTGGATGGCAGCCACGCGTCCACGCGAATTCAACGTCGTTCGTCTGATCGTCCAACGGCTAATTGCACGAAAAGCTTCACAATGACCGGACTCTACGTCATTGGCACCGGACGCGTCCGGTCAAGAATTTCGCTCAGCGTCCGGTCAGAACCAGAGAGGTTCCAGAGAGGTTTTTTTATCGACCGGACGCGTCCAGTCACCAGTGACCGGACTCACTCAGCGTCCGATCAAACTGTTTGAACCTGATGCCTCTCGTGAACAGTGGTACAGGCGAGTCCGGTCGTTTTTCTTCACAACTGATCGGACGCGTCCGATCGCAGCGTCCGGTCGCTGTTCAGCGTCCGGTCAAGCCTGAAAACCACGTTTTTCAACTCCGGTTTCTTCTCCTTTTCAAATGTGCCAACACCACCAAGAGAATACCACCTTGTGCAAGTGTGTTAGCATTTTCAAAACATTTTTCAAAGGATTTATTAGTCACTCACTAGGTCTATAGCATCGATATGTTAGAGAACACCTAGTGGCACTTGAACACCGCATAAGCCGTGAATAATCTCCTCTTAATAGTACGGCTATCTATCCTAAATGTGATCACACTCGCTAAGTGTCTTGATCACCAAAACAAAGAGCCCTATAGGTTATACCTTTGCCTTCGGGCCTCTTTGCTCCATCTCTTCTCTTCTTCTCTTATTTCACCAAAGGTAGAGCACTTGATCTCTTGAGTGCTGGTGGCCAACACCATCCTCCATGGTTGCCGTCTTGCTAGCTCCACCACTTGGCTTGGTCATAATCCTTTCTTATAAGCTACACACATGCTTAGCAATAGGATTAGACCAAATAGGTTTCATCAATTAACCAAAACCAAACTAGGGCTTTCAATCTCCCCCTTTTTGGTAATTGATGACAACCTCTACAAAGATATGTGATTTAAAATTGAGTAACCACATTGATAGTATTAGCTCCCCCTACATATGTGCTATAGAGTTTGGTACTAGGTTTGACACATATGTTTGGATATGAAATGTGGGTGAGCAATACTATCAATGATGATGCTAAGGCATAAGAATGGACCTTTGAAGCGTGATACCGATCGGAGTGCTCATGTTAAACCATCCTTAGCATCATTTTATCACTAGACATTCATCGAAACTCAAGAACCCCGTGAGATCATAAAAAAAATGAGGTTCTTGAACTTACTTGAAATACAAGTATGTCTAGTTGCTATTATGTACATGCTAGTAAATCAATTCATCAAGCATAACCTATCACTAGCATTCACCACATAAGCATGGATATCAATTGTAAAAAAAAACTTATGCATTGCTAGCAAACATATGAATATGCACATTTCAAATGCAACAATCATGTTTATGAGCTTGCTCCCCCTATTTGTATGCTCCGATCACACTTGAACTTAATTGAACTTAGCAGCATAGCATGTCTCTTTTATCTTTGTTGCACTATTTTCTCCCCCTTTGTCAACAATTATCATAAAGGTGGGGCAAATGTGGGAAACAAATCAAACCAAGTTGTGGCTTAATCTAATTTATGAGCATAGGATGTTTAACACGGTTTGCTCTAGAGTAAGCTTCTTCACACATCTTTCAATGGTTATCTTACTCACGTTGGTAAACACCTATTGTTCATTTACTAGATCAAACACTAGAGTTACAAGCTCACAAACAAGTTATATGCTACCACTAGATCAAGTCAAACATAGAAGCAATAGTGATACCATATAAACTTCAAATTTATTTGATTTACCATGAATGAGCCTAAACACGCAATATGATGACTATATGAACTAGATCACAACCTAATAAGAATGAATGCACATGCCAATCAATTTCACCTTTGCTTTCTTGGAGGAGAGGCATATCATATGTGGGGGTGCATTCAACTCATGTTGGAGAAGTCTAGGATATTCAATTCATTCCTTAGCTTGCAAAACCTTCTCTCATCTAGTGGCTTGGTGAAGATATCAGCAAGTTGATCATCGGTGCCCACACTTCAATAGATATGTCTTTCTTTGCTTGATGATCTCTAATGAAGTGATGCCTGATGTCAATGTGCTTTGTTCTTGAATGTTGAACCGGGTTGGTGGCTATTTTGACGGCGCTCTCATTATCACATAGCAAAGGGACTTGTCCAAACTTGACTCCATAATCTTGCAATGTTGCTTTCATCCATAGCAATTGTGCGCAACAACTACCCGCGGATATGTATTCGGCTTCGGCGGTAGAGAGTGCAACACTATTTTGCTTCTTTGATGACCATGAGACAAGTGATCTTCCAAGCAATTGACAAGTGCCCGAAGTGCTCTTCCTATCCACCTTGCATCCCGCGTAATCGGAATCCGAGTATCCAATTAATTCAAATTGAGAGCCCTTGGGATACCATAGTCCAACATTTGGAGTGTGCTTCAAATATCTCAATACTCTTTTGGTTGCCTTCAAATGACTTTCTCTTGGTGAAGCTTGGAACCTTGCACAACATGCACACACTAAACATGACATCCGGTCTTGATGCGGTCACATAGAGTAAACTCCCAATCATTGACCGATATAACTTTTGATCCACCATGTCACCACTAGAGTCACTATCCAAATGTCCATTTGTGCCCATTGGAGTGGTTATTGCTTTTGCTTCTTCTAATCCAAACTTCTTGAGCATGTCCTTGATGTACTTGCCTTGACTAACAAATGTGCCTTTCTTCATTTGCTTGATTTGTAGACCAAGGAAGTAACTAAGCTCTCCAATCATAGACATCTCAAACTCCTTAGCCATCATCTCTCCAAACTCTTCACAAAAGTCTTGGTTGGTTGATCCAAATATGATGTCATCCACATAAATTTGCAACACAAACAAGTCACTTCCAATCTTCTTGGTGAAGAGAGTGGTGTCAACCTTCCCCATCTTGAAACCCTTTGATAGCAAGAAATCCCTCAATCTTTCATACCATGCTCTAGGTGCTTGCTTCAACCCATATAATGCTTTCTTGAGCTTGTACACATGGTTGGGCTTCTTCAAATCTTCAAACCCGGGAGGTTGCTCAACATACACTAGCTCATTTATGAATCCATTGAGAAATGCACTCTTGACATCCATTTGATAGAGCTTGATGTTGTGAGAACAAGCATATGCAAGTAGGATTCTAATGGCTTCCAATCTAGCAACCGGTGCATAGGTTTCTCCAAAGTCAATTCCTTCCAATTGAGTGTACCCTTGTGCAACCAATCTTGCTTTGTTTCTAACAACAATGCCATCTTCATCTTGCTTGTTCCGGAAGACCCATCTTGTACCAATCACATTTGTGTTCTTTGGTCTTTCCACTAACTCCCAAACATCATTGCGGGGTAAAGTTGTTCAACTCTTCATGCATTGTATTTACCCAATCAACATCCATCAAAGCTTCATCAATCTTGGTTGGCTCAATAGATGATACAAATGAGTAGTGTTCACAAAACGATGCCAATCTTGATCTTGTTTGCACACCTCTTCTTATGTCACCTACAATTTGATCCAAAGGATGATCTCTTGCAATGTGTGTTGGTTGGAGCACTTGTTGCGGTTGGGCACTTGTACTAGCACTTGGATGAGCCACTTGAGAGCTACTAGCATCTTGTTGATCATGAGA
Organism: Coix lacryma-jobi var. lacryma-jobi; assembly: GCA_009763385.1. Classification (NCBI taxonomy): domain Eukaryota; kingdom Viridiplantae; phylum Streptophyta; class Magnoliopsida; order Poales; family Poaceae; genus Coix; species Coix lacryma-jobi. The sequence goes on from CM019831.1 coordinate 48,432,356, forward strand.
AACCACTGGAGCTTGCAACATCATTGCCATGCATGGTTGGAGGAGAGAGCACTTGATCTTTGTCATCTTCTATGTCAATCACTTGCTTTGGCCATATATCACCAATGTCCATGTTTTTCATAGCTTCCACCAATTGTGTCCCTCTCACATCATCTAGATTATCTTGTTCTTCATGAGAGCCATTTGTTTTCATCAACTCCACATCATGGACTTCTTCAACTATTTTTGTTGTGTCATTCCATACTCTATATGCTTTGCTTGTAGTGGAGTAACCAAGTAGAAACCCTTCATCACACTTCTTTTCAAACTTGCCAAGTCTTGTGCCCTTCTTCAATATATAGCACTTGCACCCAAAGACCCGAAAATAAGCAATGTTGGGTTTTTCTATCATTGAGGAGCTCATATGGTGTCTTATTCAATAGAGGGTGACAATAGAGCCGGTGCTATAACATCATGCCGTGTTGATTGCTTCGGCCCAAAAAGAATCACTCACATTGTATTCACTAAGCATGGATCTTGACATGTCAATGAGTGTCCTATTTCTTCCTTTCAACTATCCCAGTTGGATTGAGGTGTATATTTGGCCGAGAAGTGATGTTTGATTCCAAAGTCATCACATAGCTCATCACATCTTGTGTTCTTAAAACTCACTTCCATTGTCACTTCTTACTTCTTGATTCTTCTATCAAACTCAATTTTGGCTTCTCTTGATAAAGGTTTTGAATAGCCAACCACTTCACTCTTGTCAGTGAGAAAGAAGACCAAGGTGTATCTTGTATAATCATCCACTATCACCAAAACCGTACTTGTTTTCCTCCCATACTTGCATATGTAGTTGGTCCAAACAGATCCATGTGCAACAACTCAAGTGCATGTGTTGGCTCATCATTCCTTTGTTTGGGATGAGTGTTTCCAACTTGCTTTCCCATTTGGGCATGCACTACAAACACGTGTCCTTCTCAAAATGAACATCTTTTTGTCCTCTCACCATATCATGCTTCACTAGCCTCTTTAGTTGCTTCATTCCAACATGTCCCAAGCGCCTATGCCAAAGCCAACCCATACTTGATTTGGTGAACAAACATGTTGTCAATTGAGCTTCACTTGCATCAAAGTCCACCAAATAGAGATTCTCATATCTAAATCCTTTGAACACCAAATTACTTCCATCAACACTCACTATCTCCACATCATCAACCCCAAATATGCATTTGAAACCCAAGTCACACAATTGTGCCACGGACAAAAGATTGAAGTTGAGAGATTCCACTAGTAGCACATTGGAGATGCTCAAGTCATTGGATATTGCAATCTTGCCCAAACCTTTGACCTTGCCTTTCTTGTTATCACCAAATGTGATAGTATCCACATGATCATTGCCACTAGATGATTGATTGATTTGAACATTCTTCCATCTCCGGTCATGTGTTGAGTGCACCCACTATCAAGCACCCAATGCCTTCCTCCCGCTTTATAGTTTACCTACAAGAGATCAATTCTTTTTAGGTACCCAAACCTTTTTGGGTCCTACAAGGTTAGTCACCAAGCTCTTGGGCACCCAAATTGCCTTCTTCTTTGGGCCAACCATAGGTGCACCAATGTACTTAGCCTTCACACCATTAGTCCCCTTTGTAAGCATATAACAAGAATCAAGTCTAATAGATGAAACATGTGCAAAGTTCTTGTTCTTGTTCCTTTTAAAGCAATTTTGCTCTATGTGCCCGGATTGCTTGCAATTATAGCAATAACGACCATTGCTCCTCACAAAACTAGTCTTGTGAGGAGCAAAAGCCGCCTTGCCCTTCTTGGGGATATAGCCAAGTCCCTCCTTATTGAGTGGACACCTTTGGCTACCCAAGCACTTAAGCAAGCAGGCATCTCCACCATAGGCATTGCCTAAGGCATGAGTGAGCTCAACAACCTTGTTTTTAAGGTTCTTATTTTCTACAACTAATGATGAATCACAAGTAGTAGAAGTAGGCATTTTAGTTGAGCTAGATGATGATGATGCATTGATGGGAGCAACAATAATAGGAGCATAAAATGATTCATCAAGTATGTCACAAGTTACTCCTATGTTGCATGTTTCTACAACATCCTCAATCTTACTTTGACCAAGGAGGGAGGAGTGGGCTTCCTTAAGCCTAGTGTGAGCTTGGTCAAGCTTCTCATGGGCTTCCTTTAGCCTCTCATGAGTGGACTTGAGCTCATCAAAGGATTGCTCAAGAACCTTGTTGGCCTTGCGCAATTCTTTGCACTCCTTCCTCTTAGTCTCAATGTAAGAATGAGCATCTTGTAGCATGCTTATGAGGTTCTCCTTTGAGTACTCCTCATCATCATCACTATCACTCTCACTATCACTCTCATCGGATGATACCTTAGTGGCCTTAGCCATGAAGCATGATGATGGAGTGTTGAAGATAGAAGGCTTGCTTGAGATAGCAAGACTAGCCATAGCCTTCTTCTTGGTGTCATCATCGCTTGAGGAAGCATCACTATCCCATGTGACAACATAGGATCCACCCTTCTTCTTACCCATCTTCTTCTCTTTCTTTTCTTTCTTCTCCTTCTTGTCCTTCTTCTTGCTCTTCTTCGGTCATCATCATCTTCATCACTAGAGTATGGACAATCCGCAATAAAGTGATCCTTGCTCTTGCATCTAAAACACCTCTTGCTTGTGCTCTTGTTTGCATCTTCTCTTTCTAGTTCCATAGCCTTTCTTCTTCATGAATTTGCCAAATCTTTTGACAAATAGGGCCATCTCTTCATCATCCATTTCACTTGAGCTTGTGTCTTCATCATCACTTTCCTCCTTCTTTGCCTTGCCCTTGTTCTTGCTCTTGGAAGATGAAGCCTTGAATGCCACGGTCTTCTTCTTCTTTTCTTCTTCTTGGGCTCCCCCATCCCGTTCCATACGATATGCGTCTTGTGTGACCACATCACCTAGTACTTGGTTTGGGGTCACCGTATCCAATCCTTCTCTCACTAAGATGGTCACCAAAGTGTCAAACCTTGGTGGTAAGCATCTCAAGAACTTGTGAGAAAAGTCCTTGTCCTCCACCTTCTCTCCCAAAGCCTTCAAGTCATTGATAATAACTTGCAACCGGTGAAACATTTCCGGTATGCTCTCATCATCTTGCATCTTGAAGGTAGCAAGCTTGTCCTTGAGAATATATAGCTTGGCTCCCTTGACCGCCTTGGTGCCTTCATATGTTTCTTCCAATCTTTCCCATATCTCATTTGCTCTTTCAAGGTCCTTGATTTGCTCAAAGACTTTTGTATCAAAAGCTTCATAGAATAGGTTGATTGCTATATCATTCCATTGGAGCTTCTCTTCTTCTCTTGGAGTGAGACTTGTGGGATCAATTATTGCAAAATCATGTTCTATTACATCCCAAATCTTCCTATTCATTCCTCTTGTGAATGCACACATCTTCCTCTTCCAACAATCAAAGTTGGTGCCGTCAAAATGTGGTGGCTTCCCCATATAGTTGATTTGAGCCATTTTAACACCGGAGGATGTTAAGCCTCAAACAATCGGTGACCACGGCTCCGATACCACTTGAAAGGTCCAAATTGGCTAGAGGGGGGGGGGGGTGAATAGCCTAATTAAAATCTACAAAATTTCTTAGGCAAACACTATCAGTATAACAAACGGCGAAGCTTTTTGCACTAGCCTAATAGTGTGTTGCAAGCCACCTATCCAACAATTTTACCTAATATTTCTATGTCACACAATCAACTAGAGCTAATAGCAAATGCGGAATAAAACAATTATAGCTCTAGCACAAGTATGAAATGTAAAGCGTATATGAGGCAAGTGTGTACAAAAGGTAACTAAGCAAGGTAATTACAACTTAGCTACACAAGATATATGACAAGAGATGTACAACAAGAAAGATGTCTACACAAGAAAGTAGCTCAAAGTAAATACACAAAGTAAATGAGCTAGTTTGAGAGGATTTCACCGAGCCTTCGGATCGCCACGTAGAGAGCCAATCACCGGTGAAATCAACTTGAGAAGCCAATCACCAAGAATATGTAGATGAAGACCAATCACCAAGATGGGACACAATCATAATGAGTACACGGGAGGCAAAGATTTATCCCGAGGTTCACGTGCTTGCCGGCACGCTACTCCCCGTTGTGTCGACCAACACTAGGTGATCCGGTGGCTAATCAGCGCTAAGCCAAGCTCACTAAGAGCACCACAAGAATCTACCACTAGTGAGGTAGCTCAATGACACGAGCAATCCACTAAGGATGCCTCTTGCCGCTCCGGCGAGGTGAGGCTCCAAAACCTCTTACAATCTCAATCGGTGGTGGCCAAGAACAAACTCCACTCTTGCCAATCAACCACCTCAACGCCTCCAAGCCGTCTAGGCACCGGCAAATGCCAAGAGTAACAAGAATACCCAATGCCGATGCGAAGAACTAGTGCCACTAGATTGAACTCTATCAAATCACGCACTAGATCACTCAATCTCACTTGGTTTGATCGATTCAACTTGGGAGATGAGTTGGGAGGCTTGTCAATGCTCACTAGAATGCTTAGGAATCAAAATGTACAAGAGAGAGACCCCCCTAACCCGGCCAACTCAAATTTATAAGCCCCTCAAACAAATAGAGCTGTTGCCAGTTCACTGCGCGAAAATCGCGACGACCGGACGCACGGTTAAGTGAGCACCGGACGCTCCCACTGCGTCCGGTCGCTGGATGGCAGCCACGCGTCCACGCGAATTCAACGTCGTTCGTCTGATCGTCCAACGGCTAATTGCACGAAAAGCTTCACAATGACCGGACTCTACGTCATTGGCACCGGACGCGTCCGGTCAAGAATTTTGCTCAGCGTCCGGTCAGAACCAGAGAGGTTCCAGAGAGGTTTTTTATCGACCGGACGCGTCCGGTCACCAGTGACCGGACTCACTCAGCGTCCGATCAAACTGTTTGAACCTGATGCCTCTCGTGAACAGTGGTACAGGCGAGTCCGGTCGTTTTTCTTCACAACTGACCGGACGCGTCCGATCGCAGCGTCCGGTCGCTGTTCAGCGTCCGGTCAAGCCTGAAAACCACGTTTTTCAACTCCGGTTTCTTCTCCTTTTCAAATGTGCCAACACCACCAAGAGAATACCACCTTGTGCAAGTGTGTTAGCATTTTCAAAACATTTTTCAAAGGATTTATTAGTCACTCACTAGGTCTATAGCATCGATATGTTAGAGAACACCTAGTGGCACTTGAACACCGCATAAGCCGTGAATAATCTCCTCTTAATAGTACGGCTATCTATCCTAAATGTGATCACACTCGCTAAGTGTCTTGATCACCAAAACAAAGAGCCCTATAGGTTATACCTTTGCCTTCGGGCCTCTTTGCTCCATCTCTTCTCTTCTTCTCTTATTTCACCAAAGGTAGAGCACTTGATCTCTTGAGTGCTGGTGGCCAACACCATCCTCCATGGTTGCCGTCTTGCTAGCTCCACCACTTGGCTTGGTCATAATCCTTTCTTATAAGCTACACACATGCTTAGCAATAGGATTAGACCAAATAGGTTTCATCAATTAACCAAAACCAAACTAGGGCTTTCAACGGTGTACGTCGATGGGGCCTGGGGAGCAGCTGGAGCAGGAGCGTCAGCCATCCTAATTTCGCCATCTGGGTCGAAGCTACGTTATGCAAAAAGACTCGATTTCAAATGCACAAATAATTCTACAGAGTACGAAGCTGTAATTCTGGCACTTTTGAGGCTTCGAGCATTATCAGTTCGAAGGGCAGTCATCAACACAGATTCCCAAGTCATTACGGGTCACATTGAGAAAAATTACAAAGCAAAAGATACAGAGCTGCAAAAGTACTTACAGTATGTCCGAAGGTTAGAAGCTTTTTTCCTTGGCATAACAGCGAAGGCAATACCAAGGTCTGAGATTAGCGAAGCAGATAATCTGGCCAAAGTAGCAGCACAACAGTTATAGTTACCCCTAGACGTATTCTATGAAGTGGCAACACAACCAGCCATCGAAGCTTTTGAAAAAACAGCGAAGCAGATTAACACAATACAAAGTGAAGATTGGAGAGCTCCAATAATGGCTTACATCAACGGGTTACACGAACCCGACTCCAAAGAAGAAGAAAACAGACTCAGCCAAAGAGCCCGAGGGTATAAAATAGTAGACAACATCCTATTCAAAGCATCGGAAAACCTCCCCATGGCTAAAATGTGTGTCGCACAATCAAGGAAAGGATATACTCAAATTAATTCACGACGGTATATGCGGTTCACATAACGGCCCAAGAGCGTTGGTGGGTAAAGCTTTCTGACAAGGTTTCTTTTGGCCAACAGCATTACGAGATGTAGAAGAGATTGTCAAGCATTGTCAGGGATGTCAACTAACATAAAAAACGCAAAGCGCCCCAGGTGCTCCAATGACTTTGATATGCCCAACATGGTCTTTGCAAAGATGGGCAATGGACTTGGTCGGACCTTTACCAGCAGCACCAGGAAACCTTCGCTATGCGGTGGTAGCTGTGGAATATTTCACAAAGTGGATTGAAACAAGACCATTGACATCCATAACCTCGCAAGCCGTGAAGAAGTTTTTCTGGCAGCAGATAGTTTGTCGTTTCGGAGTTCCCAAACACTTAACCATCGACAACGACACCCAGTTTGACAACAAGGTTTTCAAGGAGTTATGTGCTCAAATTGGTATAATTTTATGCTTCGCCTCAGTTCGGCACCCACAGTCAAACGGCCTCGTCGAAAGATCTAACACCACAATCTTTCAAGCAATTTCCAAAAAACTTCACGGTAGGCCCAAAGGCAAATGGGCAGAAGAGCTAACCTCGGTCACCTGGTCCCACAACACGTCAGAATGCAGAGCAACAAAGTTCACTCCGTTCAGGATACTCTTCGGAGAAGAAGCAATGTTACCAGAAGAATTAAAACACGGTTCACTCAGGTCGACCCTTGAATCAAGCGAGCAAAGTCAGCTGACAGACAAAGATTTGCTCGAAGAAACAAGATACAGTGCAGTGCATAACCTTCGCAAGTATCAAGAAGAAACCAAAAGGTGGAGAGACAAGAAAGTAAAAATCAAAGATCTAAAGAAGGGCGACTTCGTGCTCATACGGAAACAAAACGCAGACATGGCAGGCAAATTACAGCCAAAATGGACAGGGCCATACTTGATAATAGAAACAAATCGTCCAGGATCTTACCACCTCTCGGACAGCGAAGGAAACCGTCTGCCGCATACCTGGAATGTCGATGATCTTCGCAAGTTTTACACCTAGCGGAGCCTTAGCGAGCCCTCGCATTATGTAATTTGTTTTCACCTTTTTCGTCTTACTATTTCAGTACCATGCATTGTAATAAGAACCAAAGGTGTTGCACTCTTTTTCCTTACAAAGGGGCCTAAGGTTTTTTAATGAGGCAGTAACCAAAACATCAATACAAGCACGAAAAATCCCAAAAAAGAAACATAAACCTTTTCTTTCTTATCAACATAGAAGAAAGCAACTCTTCATCCAGAGCGCTTACATCGATGAAAAATCCCTGAAGATTGATTCGAAACACAAACATTTCGAATCAAACTTGCAAAAGCAAACTTCACCGCCACCTAAGATAAGGGGAGGCGCGAAGTCCAAAAAAAAGTCGAGTACCCTTTTAAATACGTAAGGTGCTCGCAAAAAGCAAACTTCACCTCCACCTAAGATAAGGGGAGGCGCGAAGTCCCAAAATTTCGAGTGCCCTTGCAAATACGCAAAGGGCTCAAAGCAAACTTCACCTCCACTTAAGGCAAAGGGAGGCGCGAAGTCCCAAAAGTCGAGCACCCACGCAAGCACGCCAGGGGCTCGCAAAAGCAAACTTCACCTCCACCAAAAATAAGGGGAGTGAAAAACCCTAGTTTGGTTTTGGATAATTGATGAAACCTAAGTGAACTAACCTCTTGCTCCAAGTGATATATGAGATAGGTTGGTTCACACCAAGGTGGAGCTAGATGACACTCAAATGTGATGGTGATGGTCAAATTGATGATAATTTCTCCACATTCGGAAAAGAATAAAGAGAAAAACAATATCCTATGGGCTCAAGGCAAAGGTATAAAATAGGACATTTGTTTTGCCGGTCAAGACGCAATAGAGTGCGTGATCGGGTTTAGGCTAGATAATCGTACTATAAAGAGGGGAAATCTTTATTTGCAATAATTATCTAGTGCCACTAAGTGTGAGTCTCATTTGCATATAATTAAGCGCTTAGTGACATGGTGAGATTAACCCTAAAAAATCTTTGTGAAAGTACTATCTCTTGTGCTAAATCTCTTTTGAATATTTTTAGAAGAAATAGCACTTGAAAAAAAAAAAAAGGAAGAGAAGAATAGCAACTGCATATAACACTGAACCCTCAGCTGGATATTTTTGCTGCCCTACCCAGATATTCCAGCTATCTTCAATCTCAGTTCAGTTCACAGACAGTAAGCCGTTGCTCGGAATTATTCTCGGCCCTAACCGGATATTCCAGCTTTTTTCAAATGCACTTCAGTTTGCAAGACAGTGAGGTGCTCGCTGGATATTTCTTTTGCCCGACCTAGAATTTCCAGTTGAGCTCAGATCCAGCGCCCAACAGCTGTCTACTTGGGGTTGCAGGCTCTGTGTTGGTTCTCTCTCACACATACACAGTTTTGAATCTCTCAGCTCATTCCTCTTGCTCTTGTTCATTCTCTTGGAAGAAGAAAAGCTCCCTCTCATCTCTCCCATCCAAATCTTTGTGCAAACTTGATTTGAGAGAGTGAGAGCATTAAGTGTTGATCTTGTGAGCTTCAAGAGCATCTCCTCCCTCTCCTCTCCCTCTCCATGCTTGGTGCTCATTCATGAGAGGATTTGGGGGAAACCCTAGCGTTGTGCATTTGTGATTCCATTTGGTGGCACTAGGTGGTGATTGCGATTGTTGATTTCTTATTACTCTTGGTGATTGCTGTCACCTAGACGGTTGGTGATTTGGTGATTGGTGAGGGGATTTGGTGATTGTATCCGCCCCCAATCAAGTTCTTGTAAGGGGTTCTTGACCTTATCCCCGCGGGAGATTGCAAAAGGTACTCTAGTGGATTGCTCGTGTCATTGAGCTACCCTCACTTGTGAGTGGGTTCTCGCGGCGCTCATTTGTTGAGCAAGGTTTGTGAAACACCTATTAGCTGCCGAACCACCAAGTGTGTGGTCGACACAACGGGGAGTAGCGTGCTGGCAAGCACGTGAACCTCGGGAGAAAAATTGTGTGTGTTTTGTCTCATTGGATATCTCCCGGTGTTAGATGGAATTCATATAGTGATTGATTCTCTTGTCGGCGGTGGTAACCATCTCTATCACTTGCATTTACTTTTATTCTTTCTTGTGTAGTGATAGTTGTTGTTAGAAGTAACTCTCTAGTTAGAAGTAATTATTTCTTGCTAGCTCACTAGTTTAGAGAGTAGTGACATAGCTCTTGTGTGCCATAGTGATTATAATACACTAGAAACGCTTGGATAGGTGGCTTGCAACACTTGGTAGAGCTAGAGCAAAAAACTTCGCTTTCTAATTGACTAATTAGTTGCTCTAAGTGTTTTGTAGAATTTTTATTAGGCTATTCACCCCCTCTAGCCATTTAGGACCTTTCAGGGAGGCGCGAAGTCCCAAAAGTCGAGCACCCACGCAAGCACGCCAGGGGCTCACAAAAACAAACTTCACCTCCACCAAAAATAAGGGGAGGCACAAAGTCCCAAAAGTCGAGCACCCTCGCGAAGACGCTAGGGGCTCGCGAAAGAAATATTCACCTCAACCTAAGATAAGGGGAGGCACAAAATCAAAAAGTCAAGTACCCTCGTGAAGGCACGAGGGGCTCGCAAAAGTAGATGTCACCTCCACCTAATATAAAGGGAGGCACAAAAAGCGAGCCTCGCCGAAAAAGACAGGGGGCGTCGTTGTTTTTCCAAACAACTCTCTCAAACGTTAAAAAGCGAGCCTCGCCAAAAAAGACAGGGGGCGTCGCTGTTTTTTCCAAACAACTCTCTCAAACGTTAAAAAGCGAGCCTCGCCGAAAAAGACAGGGGGCGTCGCTGTTTTTTCCAAACAACTCTCTCAAACGTTAAAAAGCGAGCCTCGCCGAAAAAGACACGGGGCGTCGCTGTTTTTCCAAACAACTCTCTCAAATGTTAAAAAGCCAGCCTCGCTGTAAAAGACAGGGGACGTCGCCGTTTCTCAAGCAAAACCCGTAGACATTCAAAAAACGGTCCTCACTGGAAAAGACACATGGCGCAAAGAAACTTACAAGGTCTACAAAATCCCATAAAAGCAAACCTTTAACAGTCCGCAAAACAAGCCCAAAAGTGTTTGGTTACAATCTATCCTCACTAATTACAATAGACAAATTGTCATCGGAACTTTCGCGCGCCCAAAAGTGTTTTGCTTACAATCCATCCTCACTAATTACAATAGACAAATTATCATCGGAACCTTCGCGGACTGTTCCTCTTCAACTTCCACATCTATCAGAACAATAGGCCCCCACAGCAGAGGAGCCACAGGAACAATCGGAAGCTCCCCGGTCAACACCCTCGCTCTAAACATATACCTACGGTCTTTCTCGTTTCTTTCCATAGGCTCTTCCTTCGGAATTACAAGAGAACCGTCTGAGTCCAAATTAAGGTTGCTACGCCCAAACAAAAAATCCATCGCCACATTCTCGTCTATATCGTCGTCAACAGGAGTCTGCGAAGAAGAACCGAACAAAACAAGTGTAACCTGTCGATCCGTGTAGTCAGCGTTGCGCCAAAAACAGCTCGATCGACTGTTTTTCAGGTCGTACCTTCGCACCTTAGACCACCAAAAACGATCAAAGGACAATGAAGGATGTTTGAGTTTAGCTCGAGCCCATGATTCTCTAGATATAAAAATATCTTGGTAGTTTAACATAAGAGGTGTCACATCAAACACATCAAGCACGGTTCCATCAGGAACCTGCATAGTCAAACAACCAAACAAAAGACCCTTAGTCTTCAACAACCCTCGTTTCTCAAAAAAAAATATACAAATCCAAACACCAAAGTCTTTTCCTCCCTTCACACCTGTTCGGGAGCTTCGGATCTCTCAATATTAGCCTGGCCAAATGCTGAAGCCTCCGCCGCGGCATGATCGACAGCAGGTGCTTCAACCGCAACCCACTCTTCACCACCGGCCTCAGCAGCCGGAGGAGCAGTCTGAATCATAGAAATCAAATCGATCGGCGAAATCTCCGCAGATACCTGCGCATCAGCAGACCTAGAGCAACCCGAAACATCTTCAACCGCTACTGGCGAGGGCATTGCGTCTCTTCGAGCCTACCAAAAATCATCAACTCAAAATAACATCAAGGCAAATACAACAAGACCAAATCTAAAGGAAACACACATAAACAAACAGTAAAGCACTATACTAACCTGACGGGTAGCTTCAGCAGCCTCCTCAAACGCCAGAGCGCGACCTCCGCCGGCTATCCAAAACCTCCGAAGGAAACGCATCGCACAATTGCGGACTTCAGAATCATCGACTTTCATCGCACGCACCTCATCGACAGTCGGAAAAACGTGACTCGGCCTCTTAACTCTACGAAGGTGGTCACAATCCGCTTGTCGGAGGGTGCCGGCCATGGCCAAGGCTCCCGCGTAACCACCAAAGTCGGCCGCATTCTCGACCAACGAACTAAAAACATCAAGCTCAGCTAAAAGCCAATCCCCAAAAGCTTCGGCATTAACAGCAGGGAGTGGCTCTCCGGCAGAACCACTAGCCTCGGTTAAGCACCCGTCGAGCTTAATTTTTATCCTCTCCATGCTCGCCCACCACGACTCCGTCTGGAGGGCCATTTCCAAGGTCAAATCATTTATTCGGCTATTCGCCGAAGCTAATGCTTTGTCCTTTTCACGACTAGCCGAAACCAAGTCAACATTACGGCTCACCACCTCTTGGGCTTCTTCTCGGGACTTCACAACCTTCTCCATCGCACTTTTGAGCTCAATCTCTTTACTTTCTAAAGTCCGCGAAGCTTCTCATTTTCTTTCTCAAGCTCATCCACCCGACCACTCAGATAATCATGATTATAGCCAGCCCTCTGTCGGGCCGAGCGATTTAAGAGCATCAGCTCCGCAAGTTTGACATTGACATCATCCAGTATATCGCCCAGAGGCTGGTTGGCCATTCGAAGCTCAGCTTCTGGCACACATATATGACCAAAAATCCGGCCAAGGAAACGCCTTTCCTTCGGACCGCACTGCAAATGGCACGCCCGAAGGTCGGGACTCGTAAACAGCTCTATCGCCGGGTCTGAAACACCAATCTTTTTAGCAAAATAAGGCAGACTAGAACGGCTTGCTTCGCCATATGGCCTCTTGCCTGGATTCCGCTTTGCTTCCAAATCACCAGGAGCCTCAAAACCATCAACCCAAATATGCGAACCAGCAAACTCCGGCACCGACCCATACTCGGGACTGTCAGCTCCGAAGTGCTTCATCCTTATCAGCAGAGCCCATCAACTCAACAGAAGGCGAAGCAAGTTTCTTTCCTCGTCTATCTTCACCAGAGGCCTCTTCCCCTATTCCAGAGTCGCTAACAGAGGTATCGGAATCATCACTAGATGAGCCCCCCTCGGAGCTCTCCCCCTTCTCGGCATCCTTCTCCACTTCCCTCTCCTCCTCGTCGGAGTCAGCCTCGTCATCGGAGATCTGGACAAGAGCTCTGATACCACCAATTCGTGGTACACGAGAACCAACCTTAGTAGCACCCCGGCCACCAGCAACTGTCACCAAAGCCGAAGAAGATGACGTCGCAACAGTGACTTTAGTCACCAATGTCTTCGCTCGACCACCGCTAATGCTCCCGCGGCCTCGACCACGACCTCTCTTCGACACTACGACAACCTCTTTCCCACCCATGGACGAACGTTTTCTCTTCCTCGGTGCATCTTCACTCGAAGGTGCCGGCCAATCGGTATAAGGAATGCCGAACATATCAAAAAGCCTATTGACTCGACCTCTGCTCCCCACCGTGCCATGAATCGCTTTAAGTTCCAATATGGTAAGCTTCCCAACAAGGTCCTCTACCTTTTGCTGAACCCGTTTAAGAACAGCTTCAACACCGCTCTTCCAGTCGGGAAACTTCTTAAGCGTAGGTTCCCACATTTTATTCAAATCCAGCTTTGGCTTTTTCAAACCTCTCTTCTCGTACTTTGAATCATCCTCAACTTCAAACCAGGATTGCTTCCGGCTAAGAGGCCAAACCTTAGCACAACAGTACTCCTCCACCAGGTCCCAAGCGCACTGAGAGCGAGCAACTACTCTCAGACTATCAACAGCAGCATGCGCTTCTTCACTCATCAAAGCTTCGACAGAAACATCTTCAAGAGGCGGAAGGTCTCCACAGATCTCCGCAGCACCGCCAAGCTTATAATAAAACCAATATTCCTGCCAACCGCTCGTCCATTTATTTTTTTGAGCCTGCACCGGAAGCTCCGAGCCAGTACGGTGGCAAAAGGTATACACCGCAAATTGACCCAAACTGGTGTTACCCTCGCCATCAGTGATCTTTCGAGGCTGCATATGGACACGATGAGTCCGCACGAAACCCTCGACATGCGGATCAACACAATGAGAGCGACAGGCCTAGGCAAATATAGAAAGCTTCGTGAAGCAAGAAGGCGTTAGCTGATGAAACTTCAAGTTGAACCGCTGCAGAACTGAACTTACAAAGGAAGTTACTGGGAAACGAAGGCCAGCTGCAAAAAACTCTTCAAATACAACCACCTTATAAGGCCCTGGCTTCGGAACGGTCTCCCCACTGTTGGCCCTCGCTTTCCCCTCCTCAATCCAGCCTCGCCTGACGTAGGACGCCAGATCTGAATCACAAACCCAACTAAGACCAAACTCGAAGGTCACCCCGTCACCTGCGGTAGATGGAGACGCAAGACGAGCAGTTTGCTTGGACCTGGCCATGAAAAAAACACAAAAACCTTCGCAGAAACCTTCGCAGGAACTAAAAACAAAAAACCTTCGCTACATGCAAATCACAGCAGCAGGGTGGCTAGAACAAAGAGACGTGACGAACATATCAAGCTCACCCACCCATCTATTTATAGGCAAAGGGTGAGCAGCCGAACCAAAGAAAATCGGCACGATTCCCAAAAATGCGGCACAAAAAACGAAACGAACCTTAACACAACAAAGGCAAACCTGACGGCCCGGCCCACAAGCAGTCGCGGGCGTTGCTGTCGAGGGCCACTTTTCGTTTCCCAACAAGGGACGCTGCTTGGGCCCAAGGACCGTTGCTTGATCCAAGCCATCGAGGGGCTACTGTTGGGGGAAGGGACCCTCGGCAGTGACGTCACGCGAGTTGTCACGAAGACACCACCCTCGCACTCCCAATAACCTTCGGAAAACCCTCGCCGCTGGCGCGGCCGTCGGGTCGGTTTTCTAATTTTGTATACAGGAAGAAGGACCACGAGAGCATGGGCACTTGACGGACAACAAGCGAGGCTTGGTCTTCGCCATGGCAGCGAGGTTTCCTCGAACGCACGGCTGACTTCCACACCCCGCGAGGGTGCGCGCGGGCCCGGCGACGGCGGACAGGGGAGAAGAAGAGCTAGGGTTTTCGCGCTACCTGTGTTTGTACGGTTCTGCCCTTCCGTTGTATAGCTCCAGGGAATCTTTCTTATACCATTTCGTAAATTGGATGGCGCCCCCTTGGTATTCCCTATAAATACCAAGGCATGAACAGTGAAAGGGATGATGTTTTTTCGAGGGGGGGAGGGAAGAAACATTTTTTCTCTTAGCTTGTCTCCATTTTCACTCTTCGTTTGGACAGTTAGCCGCCCTCGCTACACCCTCCTACACGTGCGGAGGTTTGGCAGGTGTAAATCCCAACATATTTGTTTGGCGTATTTTTTTTTGGGGGGGGGGTATTTGTTTGGTGTAGTTGGGGATCATCGATTGTACGTGTTTGTTGTATTTGTCTCCGGGCCTGCACAGTCCACAAAAGGATATAACTATGGAAGTTATATCAATCAAACTAGTTTAAATTCGAATAAGTTTGTAATTGATACCATTAACATTTGTGTCCTCAATAAAGTTTGGGAACTGGTCCAATACTCTTCTTTCTAAAATTTGCACATATCTCAAAGCAGTCTACCTAAAATAATTAAACATTTTTCAGACTATGAAAATATATTTTATAATTAATTAATCTAACCGTACTTTATCTTGTATCATTAATGTTAGTACATTTTTATATAACTTTAAAGTTCAAATTGGGTGACACCTCAAAAAACGATAATTGCATCATGTCATAAAAGCGATCATCAACAACCTTCCTCTGCACCTGTCGCCCCCCCGTGTTATTGTTTCACTAGTAGAAAAGAGCTCTAAGCCGACCGTTCTATTTTTTTTATAGACGGTTTCACTATAAGGCCGTCTGTGTAAAGAAATGAGTGGGCCACAACTTAGTAACCACCTGTGGAAATCCATTTCCACAGGCGGTTTGTTAAGAAAACCACCACTAGAAATGATGCATTTCCATTGACGGTTGGCTTATGACAACCGCAAGTGGAAATGGATTTACACAGGCGGTTGTCATAAGCGAACCGCCAGTGGAAATGTACCATTTCTGGTGGCGGTTTTCTTAAGGCTACCACTTGTGGAAATACATTTCTAGTTGCGGTTTTCTTAACGAACCGCCTCTAGAAATACACTAGAATTTTAAATTAAAATTTTTAAAAATACCTCAGATGCATAAATGACCAATATGAAAGTTGTACATCTCAAAAAATTATGAACTTTGTAGTTGACAACTTTTTTATTTGAAGTCATCTTGTCAACGAAAACTACGTTTCAAATTCTCCAATTTGAAATTCAAATTTTATAAACTACCTTGGATGGAAAAATCTACCAAAAAAAAAGTTGTAGATCTCGAAATTATGAAACTTTGTAGTTGACAACTTTTGATTGAATTCATTTATGACCTCAAATAAGCAAATTACACTCAGATTAGTATAATATGTGAGAAATCAAAACGGAGTATAAACACATGTGAGTGAGTAGAGAAGGCTCCGCGCGCGAGAGAGATTGTGAGTTCGAATCCACCCGACTGCGTAAGCCTTGAATTTTGCGCGAAAAATGCACGTGGAAATCGATTTCCACACAATCGCCTCCTATCCCTGTCGAGTTGCGAGCGTTATTTGCGCGCCGGTCCCACGCGTAGATCTAGGTTGGGGCAACATGTCATCCTCTGTCATAGTGTTCTCCGTCACATAAGCTTCTCGCACATCACTGCATCTCACCCTAGGCTGCGCCATCATAGGAGGGGAGGTGGGGGAAGATGAGATATGCAGAGTGGGACAGAGAGTCGGCGAATGTGAGTTAGGAAGAGATTGATATAGACGACATATGGCTATGATTTGAGTGTACATATACTATACTTGAGGCTAGTTTTTATTACCGATTCAAGTCATAAACCAGTAGTCAATTCATCATCGTTTTCAATAGAACTTGCGGTGAAAATAGCATTGACAAAAATCATTTTTTTTCTATATAGTAGTGATTCGGCGTAAATGTTTCATGCGAACTCACTTTGTTTGTCTTGTTGTAGCCTCAATGCATATTCCTTTGATTATTACGTAGTGCAATTATTGTACCCATGTTGCTACCTTTTAAGTTTGTTGCAGGTGAGATGCCCTTGTGTATGTCAACCTGCATTCCCAAATCCTACGTTGATTGGGGGTAGTAGGGCCGGCATGGGTCATGACGTGTGTTGCCATGTCGATGAGAA
Organism: Coix lacryma-jobi var. lacryma-jobi; assembly: GCA_009763385.1. Classification (NCBI taxonomy): domain Eukaryota; kingdom Viridiplantae; phylum Streptophyta; class Magnoliopsida; order Poales; family Poaceae; genus Coix; species Coix lacryma-jobi. The sequence continues at coordinate 48,449,169 of CM019831.1, forward strand.
ATTAAGCCATATGCATGCATAACCTTGTTTTAGCAAATGTTTTGCTTGTGCGTGTACGTGGCAATATTATTTTGTTACTATACAGTATTTCACAAAAAAGGTACCAAAAATAGGAAAACAAAATATACTTGGTCCTTTGGGTTCTTGAGCCGGGAAAACTTTTTATGGGCTTGAGCCCCAACCTAGCCCCATACTCCCCATAGCCCAGCCCACATTTGGACATGTAAAAACACAAGTGATGAGTGAACTTAAACCAAAGTGGTAGAGGACCTGAACCATGGGTGTATCTTATGACTTAATTAAAATAAGGTTATGTGAAACCCAACTAAATCCAACAAGCTGTTTTTCTGTCCTAAATTATAAGATATTTTAGTATTTCTAGACTTTTATTATATATCTAGATATAACATATATCTAGGTGCATAGTAAAAGCCTATATATCTAAAAAAAGTCAAAAACGTCTTGGGAGTATGTATTATGAGTAATGATTAGATAACATGGTGTATGTTTCTTTGCAACCCACATACATGTTTAATTTCTAGTTAAGAAAAATGTTTGACTGTAGCTTTGTAATTGCTAGTAAGAGCCGAATCCAAACTTACTTACGCTCTGCTGGACTTTTCTTTTACCAACTGTTGGTACCTTTGATAACTCAAACCAGAACAAAAAATTATAGACAGCTAGGCGGCTGTTATTTTTCCCTACCACTATGCATGCCACTTTATTTGTACTCGTATATAGGGTTGGTCCAAACTACATGGGTGTGTTTGGTTGGGTGGCTAGCTCCCAACCAGGCTTCAGGAAGCCATCTTTTGGCTGTTTGGTTATCTGTTTGGACTTCGTAGCCAGGCTCGAGGAGGCCACCGACCACCCCTGGCCTGGCTCCGAAAAAACGCTGGGAGCGGCCGTTTTTGGGGAGCCAGGCTTGACCAGCGTCCTGTCTTCCATCTGTTCACCACCCGGTCGAGTAGAGAAGGCACACGACCTCCACCTGCTTCTTCCGGCGGCGGTCCTCTGCTTGTCCTCCCCGACGATGGTCATCCACCTGCCCCTCCTTCCAGTGGCGGTCCTCTGCTCGCCCTTCCTCGCTGCTTCCCCGACCCTTTTCTCGCAGCTGCGCACACCGTGACCTGCGTCACCGGTGCCAGCGCTAGGCCCGGAACCATCATCGCCGGCGGCCGCCGCCGTCTTCCGCCGACTCCACTTCCTCCCGCCGGAGGCGGTCTCCTGAGCCACCGAGACACTGCCCCAGCAGGAGGACAGCCGGCCACGGATCTCCCTGGCCACCGCCTCGCGCCTCCCCTGCTGCGTCTTGCGGCTCGCCTGCTTCTAGATCCAGGCTCACTCGTGCTCCTCCCCTTCCTCCTCCGCCGGTCTTGGATGAAGACAAAGAAGATGCGGCGGCCGCGCCGGGAGAGGCGGACACGCCGGCTTGGCTCCGCCGCTGGAGCGCGTCTCCACCTCCACACCAGCCCCTCCTTCCACCGACGGTCCTCTGCTTGCCCTCCCTGTGGATGCTCCTCTGCTGCTGCTCCCCGCACAAATCTGTTCTGCTCTCCCTCCCTGGTGGCTCGTCTCAAAGGTGTTCGACGAATTGCTTCAAAGGGGTGAAGTTACCTGCACAAAGAAGAGGTGACTCTATCCTAGCAAATTCAGTCAACCAAACAAACCCAATTACTAGCCAGCATAGTTATTAAGACCGGACCGGAGATCGAACCGGCGAGGCTGTCGGTTCACTGGTCCAACAGTTTAGACCCGTTGGACCGCCGGTTCAATTATTTTGGAGCGGTTAAATGGAACCGGTCAAAAATATACTGAACCGGTATATATATACATGACATAATTAATAATTGATAGACGATAAATAACACAATTTAATTGTACAACCATAAGATTTATACATATGCTATATATATACACACACTAAAAATGACATGTTCTAAAATTTGGAACAACAAGTACGTGTGAACAATCCTGTGATAATTCAAAAACAATAACTAGAATAATAATTGAAATATTTATTATTGTAAAACTATCTCAAATACTAAAATAGAGTGTACCATTGTAAAGATCTTGTTTTAGCAATCAAAATAGATATATTATTCATTTAATTTGAAGCTCATTTGAAAAAGTTATAAAATTTTAAAGTTTAGAAAGACGGTCAGTATCTCTTCTCTATCGACAACTAAAACATTTGTAACGATTCCTTTCACACCTGCGACACCAGTTTTCCGTGGTTTTGGTGTGGCCCCATGCGATCTTTTTTGGCCTCATAATCGCCTGTCCCCACCCTTGCAAGTCCTGCGCGGCAATCACAGCTTCTCGTTTCGAGTCTTTCCTGTTAAGACGGACGGCTGCAGGATCGTGGTGGGCGCAATCAGACGGACGGGGCTGCATGCAAGGATTAGACGGACGGCTGCAAGATCATGGTTGACGCAATCAGACGGACGGAAAATTTGTGGGACGAACGGACATTACCATGATTGCACCCACCAATCACCTTCCACCATCAGGCAATCAGATCACGGACATCTATATATAGCATATTTTAGAATTCTCTGCCACATCACATTCAGCCGTTCGTCTCTGGCCCTGCTTAGATATAAGGACAATTAATTATCGTGATTGCCGGCTCTACTACATATAATTTTAGGATTGGATACGGTTACCAATACACTGGTAAAATTATCAAAATACTCCTATAAAAGTGTAATCATTATGTTTTAGAAAATAGAAAGTACAAAAAAAAGAATGAGACCTTGTTTAGATTCCTTCCAACTTCCAACTTTTTACACTCTCTCCATCACATCAATTTTTAGTCACATACATGGAGCAGTAAATATAGATAAAAAAATCAACTAATTACACAGTTTGTTTATAATTTGTGAGACGAATCTTTTGAGCCTAATTAGTCCATAATTGGGCAATATTTGTCAAATACAAAGAAAGTGCTACATTGTTAGAATTGCAAAAAGTTGCAACCTAAAGAAGACCTGAGTTCTCTTGCTTTATATCTAGAATTACATTTATTTTAGGACAATTTTTGAACTCTAAAATTACATTTATTTTTGGAACGGACAGAGAGTACGAAGCATCCCGCCGAAGCGCAATGCCCATGATGCGACTCTATTCAGGACGTTGCTCGCCATCTATACGCTACACGTGATGGTGGCGGTCTGGCCACACCGCAGCCGTACCTCGTCCAAAGAAGCACACCACGCCATAGCGGTTGGATGCGCAGAGGATGCTAGCGATGTGGGCAGTTACAGGCTCTCCATACGTCCAGTGGGCGTTGCAGACTAATCTGTTTAGAGAGTGTTTGTTTTCTAGCAAAAAAAAGTCCTATCACATCAGATGTTGCAACTCTAATTTAGTCTATTAAAAATAAACTAATTTGTCAGCTAGAGACTAATTCACGAGATAAATCTATTAAACTTAATTAGTTCATGATTTAATAATATGATGCTACAGTAAACATTCACTAATGATGGATTAATTTACCTTAATAGATTCATTTTGTTAATTAGCATATGACAGTGTAATTTAGTTTTATAATTAGTTTATTTTTAATAGAGTAAATTAGTGCCGCAATATTTAATGTGATAGAGTCAAAAAAAAATTTGCCAGGAAATGAACACCCCCTTAAGCCCGTTACATAAATGACAAGTGTCTGCATTGTCCAATAAAATTTTTTTAGGAGACAGACCTAGCAAGCTAGCCCGCGCTTGCTTGCATCCCTATGCTCTCCTCCCCTCCAGTTCTGGTGTTGCCTTCGCGGGGATCCGTGGACGTTGCTTGCCTCTGACGCCTCTAGGTGCCCCTCCGCAATCTCCGGATAGTCCGAGTGGCCGATGGGTCGTGGGCTCTGCTTTCCAATGTGGCGATCCCAATGGTTAGCGTTGGGGTTGGATTTGGAGGAGGGGTGTTCTGCGTGGTAGCATGATGGTGGGCTACGATCTCGCTTGGATGAATCGAAGGAGTCGAGGTCGTCAAGTGGATGGATGTTGCTCCAGTGAGTAGGGAGAGCATGAGCCATGGGTAATAAATGACGGAAGGTACGAGTTTTTTTGTTTCGAAAAGAATCTCAACAGGTTTTGGCTTTTTCTTTGTGACTTATAATTTGGAATGGAGGAAGTGATACAGTGCTATTGATTTAATTTTTATATATTGTTATTGTGGTTGATTTGCCTTGCCGCATATCACCACGGGCATTATACTATTAGTGAAAAAATATTATATTTTAACGTTCTAACCCTGATATAATGAGTGGAATACTGGAAGGCTGCTCATAGTTATAGGATGCTCATAGTAGAATAATTTATTTGTTTTGAAAGAATTCTTTGGCTATCAACCAGTAATCAAAATATTTGATTGTTAAATGATATAGTTTTTTTGGTTGCCGTCAATGTACCGATATTGATGGTAAGAATACGATCCTGTATTTGAGTTATACAGTGTTAGAAACTTATGTTTTGACTGTTCCACTTATAAATACATGTGCCCCATACAATTACAAGATATAGTAGTAAACAAATTAATATTTGTATGTAATGTCTGTTATAATAGATAAATATCGTGGTTCTGCACTTAAGTATATTGTTGTACTAAATTTTTGCACCCGTAGCTACGCACCGGCACCACCCTAGTATAACACAAAATCAACAGCATAGTCCAAACGTGAGCGAGCCAATCGATGCATGTACATGCAGCCATGTGCTCCACCAGCACGCGAGCAGCTGCCAGGTAAGCCCATCAGCGCCAGGTGCATGCACTCCATTGGCTGCACCATGCAGGGCTGTAGATGCGCATGCGCCTATTATGCAAACCGGGGCGGTTCGAATGGAACTGGCCAGTTCACCGGTTTTACAAAAAATTAGCTGGTTTAACTGGTTTTTACCGGTTCAATTGCACAGACGGTCTTTTGAATGAACTGGACCGGTATAGGCTCTGGTTCAATCTTTTAACGGTCCGACCACTGGTCCGATCCGGTCCAAATAACTATGCTAGCCAGGCTTAGAAGTGCAGACAACCAAACAGGTCTATGTTGGCCTGCTAGGGACAGACTTAGGCTGGCCTGGCTTAGTTTTGCTAGGCAACCTTGTATTGGAAATGAACCAAACACACCCTATATGATCGCTATATGTCAGTGAGGAACTAAGACAAAACAAAGAACTATATCCGTAGACTAATAAGGCCCAATACATTTTCATGCATAACATGTTTAAGGAAATGTTTTGCTTTTGTGTGTACGCGATCATCGTTGTTCATACTTTTTTTTCACCCAAAGAAGTTTTTTTTTGCTCAGACCGAAAACAGAAAAAGAAAACCCACTCTAGTCCGTTGTTGGGATCTTGGACCGGGTCCAGGCCTCAAAACTGTATTGGCAGCCGAACCGAACCTGGCCCGTGGCACGGCCGCCCACATTTTGACATGTACACACTAGTACAGAAAACGACTTTAGGGGCGGTTAAATTCAGTTTTTAGGGGCGGTTTCCTGAACCGCCACAATGCCATCGTATGTGAAGATCAACCCTTTGTAGCAACGGTCTTTCAACTGCCCCTGAAAATGGTGTTTAGAGACGGTTTACTTAAGAAAACCGACCCTGAAAACATGATCTTCAGAGGCGGTCCTTAAGTAAACCGCTTCTGAAGACCTATTTCCAGGGACGATTTCTTAAGTAAACTGTCTCTGAAGACCCATTTCGAGGGGCGGTTTCTTAAGTAAACCGCCTCTGAAAATTCATTCCCAGGGGCGCTGCGTTGCTGTTATGGTATTAATCAGAGACGACTCTTACAAGCCTCTGAAAATTGATATACGGGAGCGGCAAAAGGAACCGCCTCTAAATGTTATTTCTGTACTTTTGAATACGAACCTTCTCGCCATAATTATATCGTGCTTTCCCGCCATAATTATATATCGTGCTTTCCCACCAAATTTCATTGCAAATGATTGAAATTAGGTCAAATGGTACAATATATACACATGATGAACAAAGTATATTTATGTTACAATACTATATATACATATATAATGTTGTTTCTATTTAAAAAAAACAAAAGAAGGGAAACCGACATGAAGCTCGAAGAGATTCATACTTTGGATCCGTGGCATACTCCGACTCGTCATCAAAGAATACGCCACCCTCTCGAAGAACCTCCCTCAACAAGAACCCACAGTAGTCGTCTTGAAGTCCTAGAATGCCCTTTTGCTCAATTGATGTCGAAGGATGGATTGACTTATGCTGCACCAAAATAATCAGAAGGGGGAAAAGTAGTTAGATTTAAATTAATGAGATGTAGTGCGACTTACATCTTCAGGGTGATTGTAGTAAAATTCGGTCGTTCGCATCCATTGACACACATAGTTCCCACAAAGAACGGTGCCAGTAGGCTGCCTCGAACACTGCAAGTGAATGACACAATCAACCACATGCCAAAATAGTATAACAGTTTGATTGAGTTAGAAAATGATTATGATGAGAGTGTGCTGCAATTATGTTTTTTCACACATGTACAATTCAACCATGGTTGGATAGCAAGACACATTCAACATGACATACAAGCTAACTCAAGTAAAGCTATGACAAGCACTTAATTAACCATCAAAAACTAATTAAGCCTAGTACAACTCAGTCATACATCAAGACACAAGATTACAATAGGTCTCAGGTATATTAGTTTAACAACACCAAAAGCATGAATGACACTAAGCAATCATGCAAGGCAAGTCAATGTGCAACAATCAACTTACACACCCACACACAGAATCTGGATAGCATCACAACAGTCATTTGTTTTAAACATAAATGAAGATACACATATCCAAACAAGGTAATATTAGACTTTGTGGAAAGCTAATAAAATTATCTACAACTTTGTTATTTACACCGAAAGCTAATTATATTGTTAACATAGGCAAAAACAGATAACAAGACAACTCTGTCCGAACTTGCATTGGGCAGAAAACTGATAGAAGATTCAGAGATGCATAACTAAAGTACCCGACTAAAGTGGATTCAACAGCTAAGGAAGTCAAACAACACCAAGAATGTAACTCTGTCCAAACTTGGACAGATTCTGATCTATCATCTTACTTCAAACAGCTATAACTCAAGCTCTATGTGTCCAATTAAAGGAGTCAACCACATGCTAAAATAGTATAACAGTTTGATTGAGTTAGAAAATAATCGTACACTTTGATGAAAAGTAATAGTCATCCTATCCTTTTTCTCCGGTATATGCTCTCCGCCTTCAGAACTGTAATATCTATAAGAACTGCTTAAAGGAAGAAACAATCAGCTCCACAAAAGGAGATTAAATATGATCCACTTACGTTTGTAAAAGGCTGTGTTGGGATCACACTTGCCCTACCTCCGCACACGTGCAGGGGAGTGGCGAAGGTGGCCAATCGTCAGAACCAAAGGCGAAGGAACGAAGGAAAGTGAAGCAGTGGTGCTATAGCTCTATTACTAAAAAACCTGCCCATTACACTGTTCACCCCCTGGTATTTATAGGGGATACCAAAGGGCGCTGACCAAATTACAGAAGGGTACAAGAAAGATTCCTCTACGCTATACAACGGAAGGGTAGAATCGTACAAACACAGACAGGGTGGAAACCCTAGTTCGACTTCCTCTTGTCCGCCACCACCCAGCTTCCACGCACCTTCGCAGGAAAACAAAGGTCAACTTCTCGGCTTCGCCAGTCGCGAGGCCCGCGTTCGCTTCCCTCCTGCTGAGCTCGACGTCTTCAGCGAAGGTACCCTCGCATGAATGCGCGAGGGTCGCTTTCTGTGTTCTCTGCGCCCATTCACCTGCAAGAACCACAAAGAAACTCGAAGGTCGAGCCTGCTATCGAAGGTTAGAAAAAACCCGATCCAAAGGGTCCGACAAACGAAGAGAAGAAAGTTTTGCGAGGGCGCGCGGGTCGCGCGAGGGTTGCTTTCGTGCCAGCCTGCGTGGCGCCACTGCCGAGGGTCCCTTCCCCCAACAGTAGCCCCTCGTTGCCTTGGATCTAAAGAACAGTACTTAGGCCCAAGCAGCGCTCTTTGATGGGAAACGTAACGAGACCCTTGGCAGCGACGCCCGCGGCTGCTTTTGGGCCGGGCCGTTGTATTCTTGCTTGCACTGTTGAGGTCTGTCTCGTTTTTTGCGCCGTGGATTTCGGTTGTCGTGCTAGTTTTGTCGGGTGATGTGGCTCGTCTCTCGGCTTATAAATAGATGGGGTTGGTGGGGGGTTGAAGTCGTGCCCTCCTTTTGCTATAGCCATCCTGCTGCTGCGCATTTCATTTGGCGAAGGTTGGTTTTGTCTAGTTGCGAAGGTTGTGCGTATTGTGTTCAGCGAGGGTTTTAGTTTAGTTTCAGAGATGGCTAGGTCCAAGCAAACCGCTCGTGTTGCTTCTCCGCCAGCTGTTGATGAGGGGGTGACTTTTGAGTTCGGTCTCAGCCGGGTCTGCAGTTCGGAGTTGGCGGCTTATGTCAAGCGAGGTTGGATCGAGGATGGAAAGGCGAGGACCAGTGCTGGAGAGAGAGTGCCGAAGCCGGACGCTGATGAGATTGTGGGTGTTTGAGGAGTTCTTTTCAGCTGGACTGCGCTTCCCTGTTGACTCCTTTGTGACTTCGGTTCTACAGAGGTTCAATTTGCGGTTTCATCAGCTCACAGCGTCGTGTTTCACGAAGATGTCAGTATATGTCTGGGCGTGCCGTTCTCAAGGCGTTGTTCCTCATGTCGAGGGTTTTGTTCGAACTCATCGTGTGCACATGCAGCCTCGCAAAATTTCGGATGGCGAGGGTAACACTAGCCTCGGTCAGTTTGCAGTGTATACCTTTTGCCACCGCGCCGGATCTGAGTTGCCGGTGCAGGCCCAGAAGAACAAGTGGACCAGTGGGTGGCAAGAGTTTTGGTTCTACTACAAGCTTAGTGGTAACGCCGAGCTTTGTGGCGAATTTCCACCTCTTGGTGACGTGAGTGCGAAGGCTAAGATGAATGCCGAGGCGCATGCTTCGGTTGACTGTCTGAGGGTGGTTGCGCGCTCTCAGTGTGCTCGCGACCTGGTCGAGGAGTATTGCTGTGCTAAAGCGTTGCCCCTTAGCCGGAAACAAATCTGGTTTGCGGTTGAAGATGACCCCAAGTATGAGGGTAGGGGTTTGAAGAAGCCGAAGTTGGAGTTGAACAAGGTTTGGGAGGTTGTCCTTAGGAAGTTTCCTCAACGGGAAGATGGCGTTGAAGCGATTTATAAGCGGGTTTAGCAGAGGGCGGAAGACCTCGTTGGTAAGCTCTCTGCGCTAGAGGTTAAGGCTATCCACAGCTCGGTGGGCAGCCGAGGTCGGGTTAACAGAATGTTTGATATTCTTCGGATTTCGTATCCTGATTGGCCCGCACCTTCGAGTGAGGATGCGCCGAAAAAGAGGAAGCGCACGTCCGCAGAGGAGAAAGGGGTTGTCTCGCGGCCAAAGAGGGGTCGTGGTCGTGGCAGCGCTGGCGGCCGAACCAAGACACTGGTGACGAAGGTTGCTATGGCGTCGGGCGCTGCCGGTACTTCTTCTTCCTCGGCCGTCATATCTGTGACGGGTGGCCGAGGTGCCGCGAGGGTCGGGGGTCAAGTACCGCGCGTTGGCGGGATTGGAGCTTTGATCCAGATTTCGGACGACGAGGGGGCCTCCGATGACGATGACAAGGAAGAGAAAGAAGTCGAGAAGGGGTCCGATTCTGAAGACGATTCGTCTGATGATGCTAGTGAGACCTCCGGCAATGATGGCGACTTGGACGAAGGAGTGTCCATCAGTGATGACCGTGGGAAAGCGATTGTCTCGTCGAGCGCTGACGCTGAGGCTGCCCTAAGCATTGATGAGATGTTGCGGGAGCTCGAGCCTGAGAGCCCCGTGCGAGGGTTGGTGCCCGAGTTCGCGGGGTCACACATCTGGGTCGACGGTTTTGAGGTTAAGGGTGAGCTTGAATCTGAACGGAATCTTGTAAAGAGGCCGTATGGCGAAGCTAGCCGGTGTAGCCTTCCTTATTTTGCCAAGAAAGTTGGGGTTTTGGATCCGGCTACAGAGCTTTTCACGAGTCCGGACCTTCGAGAGTGCCATTTGCAATGCGCTCCGGAGGAAAGGCGTTTTCTTGGACGTGTGTTTGGTCGGGTTTGTGTGCAGGAAGCCGAGCTTCGATTAGTCAACCAGCCATTGGACGAGCTTCACGATGATATTGACGTTAAGTTGGCTGAGTTGATGCTTCTCAGTCGCTCTGCGCGCCGAAGGGCTGGTATGAACGATGATTTTTTAAGGAGCCAGTTGGCGGAGGTTGAGAAGGAGAATAAAGACCTTCGGCGGAGCTTGGAGAGTAAGGAAATTGAGCTTAAAGGGGCTTTGGAGAAAGTTAAGAAGACCCAAGAAGAGGCGCAAGTAGCTGCAAACCGTAACACTGAGCTGTTATCTGCCTGCCGTGGTAAGGATAAAGACTTGACTGCTGCGAAGAGCCGCATAGAAGAGCTGACTTTGAAAATGGCTTCGCGGTCAGAGACGTGGCGGGAGAGCATGGGAAAAATTAAGTGCAAACTTGATACTTGCTTGACCGACGCCGGTGGCTCTGCTGGGGAGCCGCTTCCCGCTGTCGATGCAGAGGCCTTCGAGAATTGGCTGTGTAGCGAGCTTGATGTCTTTAGCTCGTTGGTTGGTAACGCGGCCGACTTTGGTGGCTATGCCGAGGCTTTAGCGATGGCCGGTACACTTCGCCAAGCAGACTGCGAGCACCTTCGCAAGATCATGAAACCTAACCATGTCTTCCCGACAGTTGACGAAGTGCGCCAGATGAAGGTTGATGATGCTGAGGTTCGGAACTGTGCGATGCGATTGCTTCGCAAGTTTTGGATTGCTGGTGGGGGCCGTACTCTTGCCTTCGAAGAGGCTGCCGAGGCTACTCGTCAGGTTTGTGATATCGGAAAAAGTTTGGTTTCAGGTTTGTTTGTGTGAGGAAAGAGTTAGTATTAAAATTTTTAGCTTTTTCCCTTATTTTTTCTTGCAGGCTCGGAGGGATGCGATGCCTTCGCCGTCTGCAGCTGGCGATGCTGCTGGTTGTTCCAAAGCTGTTTCTGCGCACATTTCTGCGGAGGTTCCTCCTGTCGAATCGGCGCCCTTGGCCAGGGAGGCCCCTGTCGCTGGAGAGGCTAACATGGAGGATGTAGCGACGATCGAAACTCCTGTTGCTGAACAACCCTTGGCGAAGGCTGCCGCATCTGAGGAGGGTGTGAAAAGCGTGGGTTGTTTTTGGAGTGGTTCGTCTTGTAATATTTTGTGAGGGGAAGTTGCTGATGTAAGATACTGTTATTTTGTTTTGGTTATTTGACAATGCAGGTTCCTGATGGAACCGTTCTTGAGGTTTATGACGTGACGCCTCTCACGTTGAATTATCAGGATTTTTTATTACTGGTGAATCTTGGGCTCGGGCAAGGCTCAGGCACCCTTCGCTGTCTTTTGAACATTTTTGGTGGTCTAAAGTGTGAAGATACGATTTGAAGAATATCCGATCAAGCCAATTTTGGCGTAACGCGGACTATACGGATCGGCAAGCTGCGCGGTTTTCGTTTGGTTCTTCTTCTTCTTCTTTGCTGCCGGTCGTCGAAGATGACATCGATGAGAAAACGGCCCTGGACTATTTGTTTGGGCGAAGCAATCTTGATGTGGGTCCGGATGGTTCACTTGTGATTCCGAAAGAGGAGCCTTCGGAAGTTATTGATATAGGTCAGAGATATATGTATAGGGCGAGGGTTCTGTCCGAAGAACTGCCAACTGTTCCTGCGACTCCTTTGTTGTGGGGACCCATAATTTCGGTGGAAACAGGATTTGAGGAGTGTAGTGAGGGTTTGGATGATTTGATGTTGATCGAAGATGGTGATGCTTCCTTGTAATTTTATTCTTTTGTATTGAGAGTGTGATATACTGCGGTTGATTTGTATATAAGCGAAAAAGCTGTGCAGATGCGATTCATCCTTGTAGTTTTTTGACAGAGTACATTTGGCCCTCGCTGTCTATTGGCGAGGTCCGTTTGTTGTTTGAGTAAGTAATATTTGTTTGTGTATGCTGTTTGAGAAAAACAGCGACACCCGCTTTTCTTTTTAGCGAGGCTCGCTTTTCGCTTTAAGAGAAATGTTTGGTAAAAAACAGAGACACCCCCTTTTTTTTTTAGCGAGGCTCGTTTTTCGCTTAAGAGAGGTGTTTGGTAGAAAACAACGATGCCCCCTTTTCTTTTTAGCGAGGCTCGCTTTTCTCTTTAAGAGAAATGTTTGGTAAAAAACAGCGACGCCCCCTTTTCTTTTTAGCGAGGCTCGCTTTTCGCTTAAGAGAGGTGTTTGGTAGAAAACAGCGACGCCCCCTTTTCTTTTTAGTGAGGCTCGCTTTTCGCTTAAGGGAGGTGTTTGGTAGAAAACAACGACGCCCCCTTTTCTTTTTAGCGAGACTCGCTTTTCGCTTAAGAGAGGTGTTTGGTAGAAAACAGCGACGCCCCCTTTTCTTTTTAGCGAGGCTCGCTTTTCGCTTAAGAGAGGTGTTTGGTAGAAAACAGCGATGCCCCCTTTTCTTTTTAGCGAGGCTCGCTTTTCGCTTAAGAGAGGTGTTTGGTAGAAAACAGCGACGCCCCCTTTTCTTTTTAGCGAGGCTCGCTTTTTGGTTAAGAGAGATGTTTGGTAAAAACAGCGACACCCCCTTTTCTTTTTAGCGAGGCTCGCTTTTTGGTTAAGAGAGATGTTTGGAAAAAACAACGACGCTCCCTTTTCTTTTTAGCGAGGCTCGCTTTTTGGTTAAGAGAGATGTTTGGTAAAAAACAGCGACGCCCCTTTTTCTTTTTAGCGAGGCTCACTTTTCGCTTAAAAGAGATTTTTTAGGTGAAGGTGATGTTTGTTTTGCGAGCTCCTGACATTTTTTGCGAGGGTGCTCGACTTTTTGGACTTCGCGCCTCCCCTTGTCTTAGATGGAGGTGAAGTTTGCTTTGCGAGCCCCTGACATTTTTTGCGAGGGTGCTCGACTTTTTGGACTTCGCGCCTCCCCTTGTCTTAGGTGGAGGTGAAGTTTGCTTTGCGAGCCCCTGGCGTTTTTTGCGAGGGTGCTCGACTTTTTTGGACTTCGCGCCTCCCCTTGTCTTAGGTGGAGGTGAAGTTTGCTTTGCGAGCCCCTGGCGTGTATTGCGAGGGTGCTCGACTTTTTTGGACTTCACACCTCCCCTTGTCTTAGGTGGAGGTGAAGTTTGCTTTGCGCAAGTTTGTTTCGAAAAGATTTGTGTTTCGAAGCAATCTTCAGTGTTTTTCATCGATTATAGGCGCTCTTGGATAAGAGCTGCTTTTATCGATGTTTATGGAAAACTGAAAAAAGGACTTTAGGGTTTTGTTTTTTCGGGGGTTGATGCCTTTATTAAGGACTTGGAAACTGCCTCGTTAAAAAACCTTACGCCCCTCGTAAGGAAAAGAGTGCAACTCCTTTGTTTTGGTTACAAGTATGGTGCTGAAAGAAAGAAAAAAACTGAAGGCAGATTACATGTTGCAAGAGCTCGCTAAGGCTCCGCTATGGGTAGAATTTGCGAAGGTCGTCAACATTCCAGGTGTGAGGTAGGAGGTTTCCTTCGCTGTCGGAGAGATGGTAGGACCCTGGACGATTGCATTCTATGATCAGGTATGGTCCCGTCCATTTTGGCTGGAATTTTCCCGCCATGTTGGCATTTTGTTTCCGAATGAGGACGAGGTCACCCTTTTTCAAATCTTTGATTTTTACCTTTTTGTCTCTCCATTTTTTGGTTTCTTCTTGATACTTGTGAAGGTTGTGCACTGCGTTGCATCTCGTTTCCTCGAGCAAATCTTTATCAAGTAGTTGGTTTTGTTCATCTGATTCGAGGGTCGTTCTGAGAGAGTCATATTTCAGTTCTTCTGGCAATACAACTTCTTCCCCAAATAGTAGCCTGAAAGGTGTGAATTTGGTGGCTCTGCATTCCAAAGTGTTATGGGACCAGGTGACCGAGGTTAGCTCCTCCGCCCACTTTCCCTTGGGCCTGCCTTGTAATTTTTTGGATATGGCTTGGAAAATTGTTGCATTAGCTCTTTCAACTAAGCGATTGGATTGAGGGTGCCGGACTGAGGCGAAGCATAAGATTGTTCCAATTTGAGCGCAGAATTCCTTGAAGACCTCGCTGTCAAACTGAGTGCCATTGTCGATGGTTAGGTGTTTGGGAACTCCGAATCGACAAACTATTTGCTGCCAGAAAAACCTTTTGACAGTTAAAGAGGTGATGGAAACCAACGGTCTAGTTTCAATCCACTTCGTGAAGTATTCCATAGCTACCACTGTGTAGCGAAGGTTTCCTGGAGCTGTTGGTAGTGGACCGACGAGGTCCATTGCCCATCTTTGCAGGGGCCATGTTGGGCATATCAGAGTTGTTGGAGACCCTGGGGCGTTTTGTGTTTTTGCCGTTAGTTGGCAACCTTCGCAACGTTTGACGATGTCTTCTGCATCTCATAATGTTGTTGGCCAATAGAAGCCTTGATGGAAGGATTTACCAACTAGTGCCCTAGGGCCGTTGTGTGAGCCGCAGATACCTTCGTGAATGAGTTTGAGTATATCCTTTCCTTGTTCCTGAGATACGCATTTCAGCCAAGGGGAGGTCACCGAGGCTTTGAACAAGTTGTTGTCCATTATCTTATACCCTCGAGCTCTTTGTCTGAGCCTGTTCTCTTCTTCTTTTGAATCAGGCTCGTGCAAACCGTTTATATAGGCCATGATTGGGGCCCTCCAATCTTCGCTCTGAATTGCATTGATTAGCTTCGCTGTTTTCTCAGAAGCTTCGATGGCTGATTATGTTGCAGCTTCATAGAAACGTCTGGGGGCAACTGTAGTTGTTGTGCTGCCGCTTTGGCCAGATTGTCCGCCTCGCTGTTCTCTGACCTTGGTATTGCTTTCAATGTTATGCCGAGGAAGAAAGATTCTAACCTTCGGACATATTGTAAGTACTTGTGTAGCTCTGGATCTTTTGCTTTGTAATTTTTCTCGATATGACCCGCGATGACTTGGGAGTCTGTGCTAATAACTGCCCTTTGAACTGATAACGCTCGAAGCCTTGAGAGCGCTAGTATTACGGCTTCATATTCAGCGGAATTGTTTGTGCACTTGAAGTTGAGTCTTTTTGCGTATCGTAGCTTCGATCCAGATGGCGAAACTAGGATAGCCGAGGCTCCTGCTCCAGCTGCTCCCCAAGCTCCGTCGACATACACTGTCCAAAACGGATCTGATTTGACTCCATCTCTGCAAGGGCCTGGAGTCCATTCGGCTATGAAATCTGCTAAGGCCTGCGATTTGATCGCTGTTCTTCCCATGAAGGTTATGGTGTAGCTGTTCAATTTGATTGCCCATTTTACTATCCTGCCGACTGCCTCATTGTTCTTGAATATGTTTTCGAGGGGGTATGCTGAAGGCACTTGGATCTCGTATGCCTGGAAATAGTGCTTTAGTTTCCGTGACGCCATGACCACGGCATATGCTATCTTCTCGAGCTCTGAGTAGTTTCGCTTAGGACCCTCGAGGGTTTCTGACACATAGTAGATTGGGGCCTGCCTGGTTTTGCTGTTTTCGTGCACCTCTTTGATCAACACCGCGCTAGTTGCATGGGGCGAAGCTGCCACATACAGCAGTAGCAAGTCCCCTTTGATTGGGCTGGTTAAGACTATCAAGTTGTTGAGATACTTTTTCAAATCCTTAAAAGCTTTCTGCTGCCGAGGTCTCCAGTTGGATGGAGCAGTGCTTCTTAGAGTTTCGAAGAAGGGTAAACCTCTCTCAGCTGATCTAGAGATGAATCTGCTTAGTGCTGCTAAGCGGCCTGACAAACGCTGAGCTGCCTTCTTTGTTGTCGGGGGTTCCATGTTGATGATGGCGTCGATTTTCTCGGGGTTGGCCTCAATTTCCCTTGCTGAGACAATGCAACCAAGCAGTTTTCCTTCACTTACCCCAAAAACACATTTTTTGGGGTTTAGTTTTAATCCGGCTGACCGAAGGTTGTCGAACACTCTTGCCAAGTCGGAAATGTGGTTCTCCTTTTGTTCGCTTTGAACAATCAGATCATCGACGTAGGCAGAGATAGCATGTTCATTCTTTGAAGACTTCGGATGTCATGCGGGAGAAGGTGGAGCCTGTGTTTCTCAAGCTTTCTGCCATTCTTCGAAAGCAAAAAGTGCCCGAAGGTGTGATGAAACTTGTTTTCTCCTCATCTTCTTCATTCATCCAGATTTGATGGTAGCCCGAGAAACAGTCGAGGAGGGAAAGCATTTGGCAACCAGCTGCTCTGTCAACCAAGGTGCTTATGTTTGGCAGGGGAAAATCATCCTTCGGGCAAGCTTTGTTCAAGCACGTGAAATCTACGCACATTCTCCATTTCTTGTTCTTTTTTTGGACTAGGACCACATTTGAGAGCCATGTTGGGTATTTGACTGGGCGGATGACCCCTGCGTCCAAGAGTCTTTTTACCTCTGCCCTCGCTGCTTCTTTCCTTTCTTCTGACATTTTGCGGAGCTTTTGCTTAACTGGGTGATAACCTTGCTTTATGTTTAGGCTATGCTCGATCAAAGTTCTGTTTACTCCCTTGAGGTCCTCCGCAGACCAAGCGAAGGTGTCAGAGTTTTCCTTGAGAAAACGGATAAGGTTATTTTCTGACAGGGAGTCTAAGTTGGCTGAGATGAACACTTTCCTTTCTGAGTTGCCCTCGAAGAGTTGGACCTGTTTGGTTTCTTCTTTGGGTGATGCTTTTCTTTGGTCAGTGCAAACTTCACCTTCGGTGTTGAGGTTTCTTGGTCGAGGCTTTGACAGGTTGTGTACATTGCGTTGCCCAGGTGCTATTGTTCCCTCAGCTGCCCTTGCAACGTCTTGATCTCCATATACCGCAACAACTCCCTTCGGAGCCGGGACCTTCATGCAGAGGTATGTAGGATGGATGATAGCGTTGAATGTGTTGGTGACCCCTCTGCCAAATATTGCATTGTAAGTATAGAACATGTCAACCACGTCGAAGGTTATATGCTCAGTTCTGCAGTTTACTTGGTCTCCGAAGGTTACAGGCAAAGAAATTTTTCCAACAACTCTAACTTGTTGACCACCGAAACCGTATAGGGGGTTGCCAGCGGGTTGCAAGAGGTTTCTGTCCAGCTTCATGCTGTCGAAGGTTGTGGCGAACAGGATGTCTGCGGAGCTTCCTGTGTCGACCAGGATTTTGGTGACTGTCCATCCTGCCAAATTGGTTTCGATCACCATAGCATCAGTGTGAGGATAGTCCCTTAATTTCATATCACCGGAGTCGAAGGTTATTGGGATATGGGACCATCGCCCAATTTGTGCGGTCCTTCGACTGCTACGTGGTGCACTCTTCTAGTATGTTCTTTCCTCTGCCTTTTGTTGCCATGATCTTCGTTGGAGCCTCCAGTGATAGCTAGTATCACACCGAAGGTTGATGTTGGGTTGTTGATGGTTGTCTGGGTTTGGGTTTCGGATTTGACAGGTTGTGGAGCTGGCAAGGCTGGTATTGGTGGTGGTGGTGGTAGAGTGTTGCTCGCTTGTTGGTTGATTTGGGTTTGAGGGGTTGTTGGGTATGTGACAGTGTATGGTGTGTTTTGTCGTTGAGGGATGGAGGTTGGTTGATATGAGGTGTTGGTTGTAGTGTGGGTAATGAGTGTAGAAAGGTTGGTGCGAAGGTAGGCCATAGTTTATAGGTGAGTAGTGGTATGGAGGATGGGTTGGGTTGAAACTTGGCTTTCTAGTATGATTGATGGTTCTATTTTCGGTCGGAGTGGCTCTTTTGGACTCTTGGTACTCCTTTCCTTTGGTGAAACACTCGCATTGTTTGGTTGTGTGCCCCTTTCCAAGGCCACAAAAATGACAATACATTTTGGCCGGGTCCCTCTGTTGGTTTCTTTGGTCAGGCGGGGGTGGGAATCCTTGTGGGTTTTGGTTGCCCGAAGGCAGAGTGCCCCTTCTCTGATCTTCGAGTGAATTTGCCTTGTTGATCGCGCCAATGTTGCTTTGATCTTGGCGAGGGTTGTTCTCTCTTGCTTGGGGCCTCAACTGTGGTTTTTGCTGCGACCTTCGAGCGTCGGACTTTGCCCGGAAGTCTATGTCTGCTCTACAATATATTTCCATTGTATCATGAAGCTCTTCGATTGTGTTTGCTGGTTTCTTGGCAAACTTTGAGGAACATGGGCCTGGACGTAGGCCGCTGACTGCAGCGAGGATCACGGCCTCGTCGGATATCCCCGGAGTTCTTGCTCTAATCTGGATGAACCTTCGCCAGTAGTCTTGCAGCGGTTTGCGCTCTTCTTGTTTGCAGTTGAACAGCTCGATGGGGTTTGATGGGGCTGCTGTGATGCCCTTGAAGTTTGTGCAGAGTCTATCTCTGAGGTTGGCCCAGGAATCCACAGTTCCGGGGCGAAGGTTGTTGTACCAAGTCTGCGCAATGTCATGAAGGATAATTACGAAAGATTTCGCCATTGTTGATTCATCTCCTCCTGCTGCGGCGACTGCCGCTTCATAGCTCATTATGAATTGGCGGGGGTCAGTGAGTCCGTCATAACGGGGTAGATTTTGTGGATTGTAGCATGGTGGCCAGGGTTGGGTTTGCAGTATTTGGGAGAGTGGTGATCTTGGGTCGTAGGGCATCTGGTGTTGTTGGGCTCTTCGCTGAATGCGAAGGTTTGGCTCTCGTTCTTCTGGGTAAAGTTGGCGAAAATTTGGTGGTGGTGGGGGTGGTGGTGGCTGACGGGCGTTGCCTTGACCCAACTCCTCATTCCCCTCTTGAAGGGCGGCATTTCTCTATCATTCCAACCCTCGGCTTCGGCTACAGCTGCCGCGAGGAACTCTTCCATTCGGCGAAGCTGTTCCCTTGCTTCATCCGCCTTTTGCCTGATGGCGCGCAGCCGGTTGTGCCTTTCAAGCTGGTCTAGGCGCCTTTTCTTCTCCTGCAATTCAGCTTGGAGCCTGTCCAAGGCCTCGAGGCCCAACTCCTCTTCGTCTCCTCTTCCACCTTCTCCGGAGGTTGCGGGTGCGGCTGTGATCGCCGAGTGTGAGGTCCCGGGACCTCTGTCCCTGGGGTGACTTCTTCTTCTCCCGAAGGTTCCACATTTTCTTCTACAGGTTGAACCGTCACCGCGGCCTCTCTGGTTGTGCGGTTGTCCCTGGTTGAGGATGCTCTTCTGTTTCCTGCCATTACGAACTCCGATCCCCACGGACGGCGCCAAACTGTTGGGATCACACTTGCCCTACCTCCTCACACGTGCAGGGGAATGGCGAAGGTGGCCAATCGTCAGAACCAAAGGCGAAGGAACAAAGGAAAGTGAAGCAGTGGTGCTATAGCTCTATTACTAAAAAACCTGCCCATTACACTGTTCACCCCCTGGTATTTATAGGGGATACCAAAGGGCGCTGACCAAATTACAGAAGGGTACAAGAAAGATTCCTCTATGCTATACAACGGAAGGGCAGAATCGTACAAACACAGACAGGGTGGAAACCCTAGTTCGACTTCCTCCTGTCCGCCGCCACCCGACTTCCACGCACCTTCGCAGTAAAACAAAGGTTAACTTCTCGGCTTCGCCAGTCGCGAGGCCCGCGTTCGCTTCCCTCCTGCTGAGCTCGACGTCTTCAGCGAAGGTACCCTCGCATGAATGCGCGAGGGTCGCTTTCTGTGTTCTCTGCGTCCATTCACCTGCAAGAACCACAAAGAAACTCGAAGGTCGAGCCTGCTATCGAAGGTTAGAAAAAACCCGATCCAAAGGGTCCGACAAACGAAGAGAAGAAAGTTTTGCGAGGGCGCGCGGGTCGCGCGAGGGTTGCTTTCGTGCCAGCCTGCGTGGCGTCACTGCCGAGGGTCCCTTCCCCCAACAGGCTGATGAAATTTCTATACTGTTTTTCATCTCTTTTCAAAGAGTCAAAGATGACTACGTTTCTCAATTTTAAATTAATGGATGCTAAGATGAAGTGATCGTTGTATTAGTACACAAAAAGTTCAGTTATCAGTTCAGAAGCACCAGCAGCAGCTAAGCAGTTCAGAAGCAAATAGGCAGCAACATCTATTTATAAAGGTGAGCAGTTCAGAAGTAGCAGCAGCTATGCAGTGCAGAAGCAGCTATGCAGCAGCATCATCAGCAGTAGCTAAGAACGGTATATATATAATAGCTAGCTATAGAATATGGTATTCTGTAGCCGGACTAAAAACCGCATGCAACCAGACCACGGTCCCGTGCTACCTTGCAAATTGGGTAATCAGAAACGGTAATTTCATTTATGGCTCCTTGATACTCGCCTGGCGACCTCTCTCTCACTTTTGACTTTCCTAATCTCATTCTCTCTCCTCGCATGCATGCAGAGCTCTCCATGGCATAGGATCCGATCCGGTACCTCCGACAAACCACCATCCAGACGACGAGTAGTGGCGAGGAGCTGCGTTTGGCTGGAGATGCACGTACCGTAGCAATTTCTGCCGCCGCCAGACTGCCTCGTGCTTCCACCGGCCATGGCCAGGCGCGCCCTCCATCCAGCCTAGTCTTCCCTCGCGATTCACCTTGCCTGTCTGGGCTACTCCATCATCATGGTGACTCGTGGCTGCAGATGCGCACAGTCGGAAGAAGGGAAGACGGCTTGATTGTCTGGCAGACGTGTAGCTTCTGTTGGTCTGATTCAAGGTGTGTTCGAGATGATCCCCACTTTGTTTTATCTTCCATGTGATTTACTGATTTTAATATTCTGATTAGATGGAGATGAAGATTTGACTACATATTCGATGCTTCGGCAGTTTCATATATGCACGAATGTTCCGGAGGAGATTAGCCCGAAATTAAAAATTCCTCGCTTCCTGTGTGCGAGTTTCAACACACCTAGGCTACACACAAATTGAAATAGGCATGATTCTTGTTTTGGTCAGTGCTCAATTTCTCTCAGACATTTACTATTTCTCTATTTCTCACAATTATTGCAGATTAAAGTTGATTTATTCTATATACTAGTTTGTGATTTGTCCATTGAACGAGGAATCTAGAGTTCACGTTCTACTCATATTTTCTACTCCTCTGTCCCTAAAAAAGAGTCATTCTCGCTTCCCAAAAAGTCAACATATATCAACTTTGACTAAATATATAAAATAAAGTATTAATATTTATATTACATAATTAGTATCATTGGATAGATCTTTGAATGTACTTTTATAATAAAATTATTTGGAGATAAAAATATTGTATACATTTTGTATAAATTCAGTCAAAGTTGAGAAAGTTTGACCAGCACGCATCCCATAACGACTCTTTTTTTTGGGACGGAGGGAGTACCTGTTAGTGTTTAGTCAGTGTTCATGGTTTCAGCAACTTTGTTTATAATGCCAGTACCAATATTCTAAATGATACCGTATTTTAGATCCAACATAATACATGCTTCCGTTCATGTGCTATTTACTTATTTTAATTTGTTTGTCGTAAATTAGAGAGTAATATACGAATTTTTTTTGCCTGAATCAGAGTCACCAATCTATGAAGACCATGGATTTCTTATGGTAATTTTACCAAATAAGTTAGTTCATAACAGGTCACCTGAATCAGAGTATTTTATTTTGCCAGCACGAGAACTCTTCAATAGCTAACATACTTCAGTTTTATTTAAGTATTTGACACTTTTTTTTCTCTTAATCCAGCCTGCAGGTTGACAACATCATCACACCCCGGATATGCTATACAAATAACCTGACAGAGGGCATACTCTCCCACAGTTTTGCCCTAACTCATGATGACAAAAAATTGTTAAATATGCCCTCCGTGGCAGATTTGTTACTAGGATTACTGAGTGGCCTCACCCTGACATTGCTGGGATGAAGCTATCAGACAGAGATGTAGCTCAGGTGAACCTGTTTGATTAGGACAGATCCGAAAATTGGGCATCGGATATTGCAAAGTTGGATATATGGCGTTTGTAATGCATGGCCTATGGCGAATCTGTCTTTTGATGATAACCCTGAAAATTATACTGACACGAAGATTGGTGTACATTTTTTTTCTCAGCCTTAATCTAGTTTGAAGTTGTATTTCTTCAACCTTTGAGTTTGAGTGTACAATAAGTTTGTTGTACTGCAAGTAGACTGGGCCATGCAGGCCTCATCACATTGTTGTAATTATATGCTACATTATATTGTACATAATAAGTGGGACATCATTTTTTAGTAACTCGGTCATGTGTGGGAAATGTTTTTTTTGTTGTAAACTGATTATCATGTTATTATCGTAATTGTGTACATTTATTTTAGTATAAAATACACAATATTATCTTAAATATTTCTTGCATCCATATAAATAAGGGCAACTCATGGGCTGCCCCATCCATAAAAATAATGGTAACCGCACTACAACGAACATGGATTAGTAAACTGCAAAAGATACTAGAGTAAACCAACATACTAGATTATAGTAAATCGTAAAATATATACCTTTATCAGCGTAAACCAAATCTTTCACATATATAAGAATAAAAACTGAATATGCTATATTATGGTAAATGATAATGCGGAGTTCTAGTAACTATTTAATGTTAAATCATGTTTTCATTATAGTAATTTTTTCTGTTCAACGGCTTGAGATGAAGCAGTAAGTCAGTAACTCGGCACCCAAATTACCATATGCTAGCACATGCATGTTTGCCTCACCGTTACCATACTAGGAAATTGAATTTACGAGATCCATATAGTGTCCAGACTTGGAGTTACGTCACAGTGTGTAGCACGGAGGCTACCACCTCCCATTACTATGATTAAAAAAACCGTGCAAATGTACAGATTATCGTAACCATATGTACAGTTAGAATGTCATATACTCTAGTAACCATCTTACAAATGTCTTATAATATCGTAACAATATGAGATAGGAAGGCATGTACAGTAATCACAACAGAATTCTCGTAATACCATTCACATGGCCGTAATTTTCTTGGATATATTTACGTGCAGCACAATTCGCTCCTGCCCAGCTATATTTACGTGCAGCTAATTACCCGCAGCTCTAAATACCGCATGCATGCATGGCTAATTATGGTAGCAGGCCGGTTCGGGCGCTCGGGGTTACGGGCTAATCCGCTCGGCCACACGGTGGGCACCAGCAAACGAACAAAGGTGGACTCGGTGGTTAGACCTGGCTACAGAATATGATATTTTGTACCTAGCTATATATATATAGCGCAGCGCTCTAAATATTATTTAGAGCATCACTGGCCATCAGTTCCCGCAACCATAAAAGTTACTACTAATTTTCATTCCGCAATCGTAAATAACAACCACATCATTCTCTCTTCCATCCGCAACTGTAAAAGTTACTGCTAATTCTCATCCCACAACCGTAAATGTTATCCAGATCATTCTCTTCCTTCTACAACATTTACGGTTGCGGGCTGAAATATTTACGGTTGCGGGATCGCTTTGCTAGTGCATACAAAAAGATGGTTGTTGGTAACAACATTTACGGTTGTGGGATTTGGGATGCTCCACCGACGCTCTAAATATTATTTAGAGTGTTATATCCTAAATAGTAGTTCTATATATATATATACACACACTATTAGGAGCCCTGAGCTTCAATAGTTATCGGAAGCCCTGACCAAAATCAGTTAGTCTGGTTGCACCCAGACCAGCTAACTGCACTGAGTCCACCAACCTCGCCGGCCCATTATCAGCCCGGCCCATTCTATATATGGCCACGAAGCCCGTGGCCCGGTCTTTTGGCCCGGCCCGAGCACGGCACGGCCCGACCCGGGGGTGTGGGCCGTGCCTGGGCCGCTACCCTGGCCCGTGGCACGGCCCGGGCTAGCATGTGGCCTGGTGGTGGCCCGGTGGTGGCTCGGTTAAACTAATATTTTTTGGTAAAAATGACAATATTTATGAGTTGATAATTATATATGTGTGTTGTTTATTATTATACTATTGAATTGATTAACACTTAGTTGAAAATGATAAATTATTTCAACACTTTGTGAAAATGATATAGATTTTTAGGGCTTTTTTAACTGACGGGCCATGGGCCGACATGGCCCGAAAAATAGCCCGCGGGCCGTGCCTTGGGCCGATACTCAAGCCCGTAGCCCGTAGTGGCACGGCCCGGCTGGCCCGTCGGCCCGTGGCGGCCCGACCCTCACTGGGCCGGCACGACACGATGTCGGGCCGGGCCGGCCCGGCACGGCACGTTGGACTACTATAGCTCATTCATCATTGTATATAAACTGGCACCACAAACCCTAATCACACACTCACACATGTCCTGGCCGTCACCTGACGACCCACCCCCAACTGCCGGTCGCTAGACTCCTCCCCATCCCACTTCGGCGACGCGCTAAGCATGGAGACTGCGACGGAGACGGAGACGCGCCCTGGTGAAAGCCCTAGTTGGATTTTGGTTAATTGATGAAACCCATTTTGGTCTAATCCTATTGCTAAAGCATGTGTGTAGCTAGTGAGAGGATTAGGACCAAGCCTTTGATGGAGCTAGCTAGATGGCGACCATGTTGGATGGTGACGACCACAAGTTCTCAAGTGATCATATGCTCTATCTTTGGTGAAATGGAGAAGGGAAAAGATGCCATTGCTCAAGTTGAGACTTTAGTTTTATCTTTGATCTTGAGTAATAGGCAAGCCGGACTATCAAGAGGGATACATTTGAGGCTAGCTAGATGCGCAGAACAGTGCTCATGACGTCTATCTTCTAGCGCTTGAGAGACACCATGCACTCATGAACACATAGAGGTTTTCTGGGTGTGGTCGGTAGTACTGACCATGGGGGTCGGTAGTACCGCCCCAAGATGCTGAGTGCGTTGCTCTCTGTGTTGAGTCTGAAGTGGCCTGGCGGTTGTACCGCCATAGGGTAGTACCGACCAGAGCGTCAGTGGTACCGTGGTCCAGAGGGGTTTTGCAAGCTCTCTTTGTTGGTACTACCAACCGTTGATGTCACCAAGGTATGGTGGAAGTCTGGAGCTCTCTGTGTGAATCCTTTTTGGCCTGTCGGTAGTACCGCCATAGGGCCGGTACTACCGACCACCGATGGTACCGACCGAGGGTCGGTTGTTTCATCTGGTCAACGGTCGCTGTAACGGTCGTATTTAGTACCGTCGGTACTACCGACCAAGGGGGTCGGTACTACCGACCGTGGCGCAGTGTGACTTGTAGAAGTAGCCGCTCGGCCGGCTTCTAACCTTTACTTCTCCCATTCTCCTGACGTAAGAGAAGAAAACAAAAGCTCCCAAGTGTTGACCAAGCTCCTTTCTCTCTCCCTTTGATTCTAGAGTGAATCTCTTGCAAGCTTTGAGCTAGGGAAGTGAGATTAGAGAGTGGGACGCATCGATCTACGTCTAGAGCACTTGGATCCAACATCTCTCCGGCTTGATTTGTGTTCTTTACTCTTGGGTTCTTGGAACCCTAGCCGGTTAGGTGTTCTTCGGTTGTTGCCCGGGATTGACTCATTTGTGAAGGCACTCCGAAGTGTTTGTTTTACCCCTTGATTCTTAGTGAAGAAACTCAACTAGCCTTTGTGGTTGCTTGAGTGAGGCAAGGAGGTGAAAGAGACTCCGACCTTCGTGGTCACCTCAACAACGGGGACGTAGGTGCTTCTTGGTGAAGTGGTGGAACCTCGGGTTAAATCTCGTGTCTCGTGTGCTTGTTGGATTTGCATCTTGGATTATTTCATTTGCATTCTTGTTCTTCACGTTCTTCCTCCCTCCTCTCTCGTTCTTAGGTGTGAGAAGGCTCGATATACACTTTTGGGAGGAGCCACTACTTGGATAAGGTATAAACTTCATCTACATCTCCTAGGGAAACATTGGTATGTGCTAGATCCACTTTTGCATCTCCTCTATCTCGATCTCGTAGCAGTTTTTAGGTTGTCGGTAGTATCCACTTGTAGAGCTGGTAGTACCGACCTCGGTAATACCGACCCCTATAGTCGGTAGTACCGACTGTGCGATCTGATACTTGTTTTTGAGCTTTGAGTTTCAGGTTTCTAGATTTTTGAATTGGCTATTCACACCCCCTCTAGCCATACAGACCTTTCAAGTGGTATCGGAGCCAAGTCACCTTTTGTTTGAGGATTTACAACCTCCGGTGTTGCAATGGCTCAAATCAACTATATGGGGAAGCCACCGCATTTTGATGGCACCAACTTCGATTGTTGGAAGCGGAAGATGTGCGCGTTCACGAGGGGCATGAATAGGAAGTTATGGGATGTGATCGAGCATGACTTTGCTGTGATTGACTCCGCCGATCCAACTCCAAGAGAAGAAGAGAAGCTTCAATGGAATGATGTGGCAATCAACCTTTTCTATGAAGCATTCGACATCAAAGTCTTTGAGCAAATCAAGAATCTTGAAAGAGCAAGTGAAATATGGGAGAGATTAGAGGAGACCTATGAGGGGACCAAGGCCATGAAGAGTGCCAAGCTTTACATTCTCAAAGACAAGCTTGCTACTTTCAAGATGCTAGATGGTGAGAGCATACCGAAGATGTTTCACCGGTTGCAAGTGATTGTTAATGAATTAAAGGCGTTGGGCGAGAAGGTGGATGACAAGGACTTTTCTCACAAGTTCTTGAGATGCTTGCCACCTAGGTTTGGTACCTTGGTAACCATCCTTGTGAGAGAAGGGTTGGATACGGTAACCCCAAACCAAGTACTAGGTGATGTGGTCACTCAAGACACATACCGCGTGGAACGGGATGGGGGAGCCCAAGAGGAAGAGAAGAAGAAGAAGACTGTGGTGTTCAAGGCGTCATCCTCCAAGATCAAGAGCAGGGGCAAAGCAAAGAAGGAGGAAAGTGATGATGAAGCTAGCACAAGCGGCAATGAGTTAGATGATGAAGAAATAGCTCTCTTTGTCAAGAAGTTTGGCAAGTTCATGAAGAAGAAGAGCTTTGGGGCAAGAAAGAAAAGAGATTCATACAAGAGCTCAACTAGAAGATGCTATCGATGCAAGAGCAAAGATCACTTCATTGTGGATTGTCCACAATCTAGTGATGATGAAGATGATCATAAGAAGAACAAGAAGGAGAAGAAGGAGAAGAAGGAGAAGAAGAAGGAAAAGAAGAAGGGTGGATCCTATGTTGTGACATGGGATAGTGATGCTTCCTCAAGTGATGATGGTGATTCTAGTGATGATGAGAGGAAGACCACCAAGAAAAAGGCTATGGCTAGTCTTGCTATCTCAAGCAAGCCTTCTATCTTCAATGCTCCATCGACATGCTTCAAGGCTAAGGCCACTAAGGTATCATCCGATGAGAGTGAGAGTGAGAGTGATGATGATGAGGAGTACTCAAACACTACAAGGATTGTGTTGATACATGACAGTTTCAGTTGGTCATAAACACTAGAAAAACCGTCATTGGTAACTATCTGTGAGGGTCTTAGAAACCGTCACCGAATCAGCGTCATAAACCTTCAGTGCGAGAAAAAACCGTCATAGACTCGCTGAATCCATGACGGCTACGATCATCACATAATAGGTGTTTGTTTAATTTACGGGCTATATCAGTGACAAAACAGAACGTCATGGACTTAATGCCACGTCACCACTTCCATCTAAGCATGGCGAGGTGGAATCTGACGTGGCTATAATTGATAGGTCAGCTTGCTGACGTGGCTCACCATGCCACGTCAACATTTTTTTGCTTTTTTCTGAAATGTTAGATGGGTTAGGCTGACAAGATGGGCTAGACGACCCATTTTATTTTCATTTTATATTTCACTCAACCACAGATTCAAATACATTCATAGATTCAAATACATCCACAGATTTAAATCTCCAAAATATTACATCACATCACAGAAACATCACGCTTAGATGTTTACTAAAGCACTGCATCTTACAAAATGCATGCACCCTAAACAGGCTCGAGTTCAATTCCAATTGCTTTATTTTCTGATATTCTTGCCTCCTGCAAACACATGTAGGAGAAATAAGAGGTTAGCACATACGAGTAAGTACTGCATACTTTACAAAATAGAATGTTTTCTTTCCCTGACTATGCAATACTTGGTTGCACAGAAATGAAAAACAGTAAGACAACATAATTAATAGAAATTCAAAAAATAGCTACTACTAGGACCATTTACCATTTGAAACAAAGACACGAGACTATTTGAAACAAAGACAGATTCCATTTTTTTCGAACTTCTATAAGCACTTTTTTAACTCAGAGACCAAATTAGGTCACTAATCAGTCACCACCCGTCCAAAGTTTCACTGTCCAAAGTGTGTCCCTGATTGGCTTTGTCTATATCTTGGTAAACATTTCTAGTGAGTGCATTTATTTAGTCATTGACATTGCTCTAACTAAATAAGTCTTAACTAGTTCTTTCTCTTCTAGATATATCAAAATCGCTTGGAATTCATCATATCAGTTTGAACAGAGAAAGTATCTATCTAAAGTAATCATTTGCTGAACATAACAATGCTAAATTATCAAGTTTTTTATAACTGAATTATCAAGGTTAACCATAGGTAGATAACACTGCAGAAATAGAAAAATAATTTACCATGGTTAGATAACAGTTGTCGAAAATTTGTGTCTGTTGGACATCAAAGCCATGGCCACCATCCTTGTCCCAAGTTCTAGCCATCAGCACTACCATCAATTGAGAACACAAAAGATCAAATAAAATAGGACAAAAATTCTAGCATACCAGAATTCACTTTTTGTCTTAATCATGATCAGTGTTGAAAGGAAACTAGAATGCATTTTACTATCATGTAGTAAAAAAAAAGAGACTTCCATCATGCTATGTTTCTCCTTCAGCAAATTAGGATTGAGAAGTCCTTCAACTTCTGAGAAACTAATTGCCAAAATTTACTATCAAAAATAGAATGGGTGATGTAGGTGCTTCTACACGGCCGAATCACAGATAATCTGCTGCTAGCGTATGAGCATACCAAAATTTACCGAGCACTAAGCATATGAGCATCAAATGAAACTAAACTTTTTGATCCTGCTGCTAGCGTAATAATCTGAACATAGATAAAGAATTCAGTGCTCGGTTCTTGGCAATCTAGTTCAATTAGAAAATAGAACCACGCCTAAAAACAAATTAGCAACAAAGAAAGGCTAGTATTATATATTCAGTGTGCAGATTAGCATCATCCCACAATAAATTAGAAACAAATTTGTATTGTGGCTTAACAACAAATTGGCTGTATTTGATATTGAGTCCACGTCTAAACAAGATACAATCTAAAATCTTGTGTATTTTACAATGTTATCATCACTTGACTGCAAGTGCAGTCTAGTAAAATTAAATGGCTCTCACCTCCAGCCTCACGTAGCATGGCAATTTCACTTAAATAATCAGGCAAGAGTGCAACAACAATCCCTGAGGCATTGGAACCTGGAACGCTGGATACCGTCAGATCCTCCCACTATTGAAAACTGCACAAAGAAAAATAATTGATATATTCAATCGCACTTGATATACTATCCTTGTTGGACTAGATGGCGATGTAGAAAATTAAGAGAAATTCAGGATTCCAGATTTGGAATAGTGTAGGCTGATGAATCAGAGTTTCAATTTCAGGAAAAATAGGTGCTCAAAACTAGAACTAAAATCGTGATCCATCGATTATTATTCACTAATCATACATTTTTCATCTGGAAAAGACAAGAGGAAGTTAGAGAGAAGAACACACCTGCACGAGCAAGATAGTCGACGGGGGCTGCTACATCGCTGGAAGAAGATGGTGGCGCCTGTTGGAGTAGGAGACGGAGGCGCGGCCAGACTGGATGCCTGCGCCTGGTGGCCGGCGCCGCCACCGTTGCTGGGCGGACTGGGAGCAGGAGATGGAGCGTTGTTCGGGGAGGGAGAGAGGGCCTAGATGATGTACGTGACTACATGAGAAAGAGGGAGAACGAGGCGCGACCGGCCGGGGAGCCATTACCGAGGGCCAGCGGGGATAGGGACGACGGTCGCGGCCGCAGGACGGGGACGGGACGGCGGCCGCAGCGGTGTGGGCGGGGATGACAACCACGGCGGCGCGGTCGGCAACCCTAACGAACTCATGGCGGTGGTGCGAAGAGCTCCCGCAGATCTGAGTTTGTTGGCGGCTGATGGGGGTGGATGGGTTGTCGAGGATGGAGGATGGTTAGGGTTTTGTGTGTTGCTACTGACTGATTGGTGGGCTGTGCGCGTCGGTGGGCTGGCCGGCCTGGACATGTTAAAATGATAATGGGCTCTACCGATCGATTATTAAAATTTGTAACGACCAATTATTGATCGCTAATATTCTGTTTTAGCGACTGTTGTCCGACGCTAATTGTTGGTTGTGCTATAGTGGTATCAGCCAATAGGCGCTCAATTAGTTAGATGGTAAAACAGCATACTCTAAAATCAGCTAGTTGGTTTCACTAGAGTTTCGGTACTTGCGGGCCAGGTCAAAATCTACGCGCGTGAGCTGCTACGTAGGGCCCATTATATAGAGTTAAATTTTTTTGCTATTTTTAGTTATATTTTTTCCTTATTTCAATCATATTTTCTCTTTTTTTTATTTTCTCCTCTTTTAGTTTTAATTTTTTTTATCTCTCCACAACTTATTCCAACATACGTGCGGTCGTCCACATCAACACGGTCCCACCGCCCACGTCACCTTGCACGGTTTCTACGATGTTTCTTTAGACTGACATAGACAACTACACAGACAAGTACATAGACGATGACGGTTCAGGTCGTCACAGAGCAAATACCTGATTCTCGAACCGTCATAAGGTCGTCATAGATTCACTATGCGATGACAGTTTCAGAAACTATCACCAGAAAACCGTCATGGATCAACAGGATTCTTGTAGTGAAAGGAGGACCTCATAACCATGCTATGAGATGCTCACTCTTACATTGAGACTAAGAGGAAGGAGTGCAAAGAATTGCGCAAGGCCAACAAGGCTCTTGAGCAATCCTTTGATGAGCTCAAGTCTACTCATGAGAGGCTAGAGGAAGCCCATGAGAAGCTCGATCAAGCTCACACTAGGCTTAAGGAAGCCCACTCCTCCCTCCTTGATCAAAGTAAGATTGAGGATGTTGTAGAGACATGCAATGTAGGAGTAACTTGTGATATACTTGATGAATCTTTTTACACTCCTATTATTGTTGCTCCTATCAATGCATCATCATCATCTAGCTCAATTAAGATGTCTACTTCTACTACATGTAACTCATCATTAGTAGTAGAAAACAAGAACCTTAAGAACAAGGTTAATGAGCTCACTCATGCCATAGGCAATGCCTATGGTGGAGATGCCCGCTTGCTTAAGTGCTTGGGTAGCCAAAGGTCTCCACTCAACAAGGAGAGACTTGGCTATACCCCCAAGAAGGGCAAGGCGGCTTTTGTTCCTCACAAGACTAGAATAAAAATAAGAAGCATTCTCATGTTACATCTATTCTCTTTGATTCTTGTTATATGCTTACTAAGGGCACTAATGGTGTGAAGGCTAAGTACATTGGTGCACCCATGGTTGGCCCAAACAAGAAGGCAATTTGGGTGCCCAAGAGCTTGGTTACTAACCTTGGAGGACCCAAAAATATTTGGGTACCTAAAAAGAATTAATCCTTTTTGTAGGTTAATTACAAAGCTGGAGGAAGGCATTGGGTGCTTGATAGTGGGTGCACTCAACACATGACTGGAGATGGTAGAATGTTCAAATCAATCAACACTAGTGGTGATGATCATGCGGATGCTATCACATTTGGTGACAATAAGAAAGGCAAGGTCAAAGGCTTGGGCAAGATTGCAATATTCAATGACTTGAGCATCTCCAATATGCTATTGGTGGAATCTCTCAACTTCAATTTGTTGTCAGTGGCACAATTGTGTGATTTGAGATTCAAATGCATATTTGGTGTTGATGATGTGGAGATTGTGAGTGTTGATGGAAGTGATGTGATCTTCAAAGGATTTAGATATGAGAACGTCTATTTGGTGGACTTCGATGCTAGTGAAGCTCAATTGTCAACATGCTTATTCACCAAATCAAGTATGGGTTGGCTGTGGCATAGGCGCTTGGGACATGTTGGAATGAAGCAACTAAAGAGTCTAGTGAAGCATGACATGGTGAAAGGGCTAAAAGATGTTCACTTTGAAACAGACAAGCTGTGTAGTGCATGCCAAATGGGAAAGCAAGTTGGAAACACCCATCCTAACAAAGGAATGATGAGCACTGCACATGCACTTGAGTTGTTGCACATGGACTTGTTTGGACCAACTACATATGCAAGTATTGGGGGAAACAAGTATGGCTTTGTGATAGTGGATGACTATACAAGATACACACGAGTCTTCTTTCTTGTTGACAAAAGTGAAGTGTTTGGGGTATTCAAAACCTTTGTCAAGAGAAGTCAAAATGAGTTTAATAGAAGAATCAAGAAAGTGAGAAGTGACAATGGAAGTGAGTTTAGAAACACAAGAGTTGATGAGCTATGTGATGAGTTTGGAATCAAACATCAATTCTCGGCCAAGTATACACCTCAATCCAATGGGATAGTTGAAAGGAAGAATAGGACACTCATTAATATGTCAAGATCTATGCTTAGTGAATACAATGTGAGTGATTCTTTTTGGGCCGAAGCAATCAACACGACTTGCTATTATAGCAACCGACTCTACTGTCACCCTTGTTGATGGTCCTTAAACACCTATTTTACCATCAACATTTTACCCTAAAATTCACCAAAAAGGCATGAAATGTAGTCAAATAGGTTTCAAACTAACCAAATTCCACATGTCCATAGATTTTTATTTGAATGCAGGAATTTGGACCAAATTTGGACATTTGAACCACCAGAGGCCAAACCCACTCAGCAGGGCCCAATTGGGCCTTAGGGGGGTGGCGCCCGCCACCCTTAGGTGGCGCCTGCCACTAGGGTTTGGCCCAGAATCCCCCCTGCCACGTCACTGATCCATGTGACCACCCCAAGGCCAAATCTTGAGCCTTGGTTACTAGGTCGGTTTGATCGGCGGGCTACGGAGGGGAGTGGCGTGGATCATGACCTAAGTCGGTTGCTAGGACATGCAACCGACCTCCAAACCGCCTTGGACAACCACCTGGAAGCCGTAGGATCAGTGATGATGCATCCAACGGCCAGGGGACTGGCGGCCGCCAGTAGGGGGTGGCGCCCGCCACCTGACCTAACCCTAGGTCGGTTGGCTGCCCCATATAAGTACCCCCTCACTCCACAAGGCTATAAATACCCCCCTGAGGCATCATACCATCACACAACCACCCCAAGAAGCAACACAAGCAAGTGAAAGTTAGGTTAGAAGCTCAGAGAGCTTAGGCAAGTAGGTTAGCTAGTAGAGAGAGTATAGCTCTAGTGCCCTCGCTACAGCGCGGCTCTTAGTTTAGCACAACTCAGCCTAAGTTCTTGGTAAAAGGAGCGTAGAGCTTGCTAAGAGAGAAGCGGGTGCAAGCGACTGGCATCGGAGGTCGGTTGATTTCCCGACGTCTCTGGTCTGGTTTGCTCTCTTGTATCTCAGATACATTTATCTTTATCTCAGTATTACTTTAAGCATTACTTTCAGTATTACTTTATCAAGTACCTTGAGTGTCACCTGGCTATCCTACAGTTCAATTCACTTAGCCATAGTAGTTAATCTCTGGTGTGCTTAGTGGTTGATCTTTGCCAATAGGTTGCTTAGTTAGTTTAGTGTTTATCTTATTAAGTCAAGTATTTGCTCTGACGTCCGCAAGGGTGTCTCTATTCAAAGCTAGGATAGAGATAGTTAGAATATAGTTAAGCGTGGTGCTTAGTTATAGACTTACCTTCAGATACGGCTGGACCCCCGGATAACTGTGGTAGCAAGCAGGTGGTGACAGCCCTGTGCGCCTTGAATTCCACCACGTAGTTGGCCCAGTTTAACAGTAAGGCTCGTTGTGCTAGCGTTCAACCTAAGTAAGTGGTAAAGGCTAGTACGCCTCGATACTTGACAAGATAGGAATAAAACTATACTCAACTTAGTTGCTTTATTGACTTTTGCCTGCCTTGCTTCGTAACTATCTTGCTTCGTAGTTATCTTGCTTTGTAGTTATCTTGGAGTAGTTATTAGTTAGTAGTTAGTTATCCTTAGTTACCCACTATCTATCTAGTTATCCACCTTACCTTATCCATCCAATTCATCCTTACTTATCCACCCATATACTCTTTCTAGCCTTCCATCCCTTCTCTTCCCTTCTCCCCTTTTCCTTTTTCTTATTTCTTCGACTCTCATCCCCTCCTTGACTCGACTCATACACCACCCTAGCCTTCCCTTGGGATCAAATAAATCGACACCTGGTACTCCCAGGCGAGGTGCTACTACGATAGTTCTGTGCGCTTACAGAATCTCCTCCTGGTAGATTGCAATCTCTCTAGCTAGCTCCTACTAGTGTCGGGATTGACAACCCCGCTTGGCATTAGTAGATAGCTGCTTTAGCTTCACTCCTTTAGGTATAGTGACCGGACTTGCTTCGAGCACTTCTGACACCGTTGCCTGGAATAGATTCCATAGTCTGCTCCTAGTAACGACGTTGGCTAGTGTCAACAAGCATTTCTGGGCCGTTACCGGGGATAGTTGCCTAGCTCTATCTTTAGTGAAGCTAAGAACTACTAACAAGCATTTCTGGCGCCGTTGCCGGGGAAGGCAATCGGTGTATCGGTTGAGTCCATGTCGAATTTATCTTCGCTTAAGCTCCCGCTTAGCGAATCCCATCTTACCCCATTCTTTCTTTCCTTAACTCTTCTTATCTTTTTCCTTCATCTTCTTCAACTTCTTTCTTTCTTATCTCGTTCTATCTTCACGATGGCCAACAAGACCATTCGTGAATTTTCTGCTCCTTCTGCCGCTAATGTAGCGATAGGACCAGACGTGATCGATGCCAACCTCAATTTTGAGCTAAAACCAGCTCTGATCGCGATGGTCCAAGCTAGCCCGTTCTGTTGCAAGGCTCATGAGGATGCCAATGCTCACCTCCAACAATTTTTGGAGATTTGCGGCACCTTCACCATTAAGGGGATAACCCAAGAAGCCGTCCGTCTTCGTCTCTTTCCTTTCTCTTTGCTAGGAAAAGCGAAGCAATGGTTCTATACCGATCACAACGCTGTAGACACATGGGACAAGTGTTCCAATGCTTTTCTCGCCAAATTCTTTCCTATGGGCAAGACGAATGCTCTGCGCAACAAAATCTCTAGCTTTATGCAACAAGCCGAGGAATCTATTTCCGAGGCTTGGGAGAGGTTGCAAGAGTATGTCGCTACTTGTCCACACCATGGTATGGAGGACTGGCTATTGATCCAGAACTTCTACCATGGCCTAACCCCTCTCTCTAGAAGCCATTTGGATGCCGCCGCCAGCGGTGCATTCTTTTCTCTGAATGTTGCAGATGCTAAGGCTCTCATATTGAAGATGGTGTCGAACCAAGGATGGAATGACGAGAGGCTGCAGCCCCGTAAGCGAGGTATGCATTCCCTTAAGGAGGCCGACATGATCGTGGCCAAGATGGACCTGCTGGCAAAGAAGCTGGACAGCTGTGAGAAGATGAACCAACAAGAGAGTGTCCAATCTATGGAATCTTACATGACTTGTGAAGTCTGTGGAGAAACCGAACATTCTATGAAAAAGCTTACTCTAGAGAAAACCGTGTTATATGTCTTATGATCTTGTGCTAGTTTAAGCTACATCTTGTGTTTTGTTATCATCTCCTTATGAACATCTCTTCTCTCTTTGCCAAAACCTTTATGATAATTGTTGACAAAGGGGAGAAAAATGCTGAAAAGATATAAGGAAGGATACAAAGATAAAAGGTTAAAACTTAAGCATACAAATAGGGGGAGCAAGCTCATAAGCATGTATGTTGCATTTTGAAATGTGCATTTTCATATGTTTGTTTGCATTGCATAAGCAATTATTTTGATATCCATGCTTATGTGATGAATGCTAGTGATATGACACGTTTGATGAATTGCTTACTAGCATAGCAACTAGACATACTCTTGTTTCAAGTTTTTCAAGAACCTTTTCTATAATGTTGATCTCACGGGGTTCTTGAGCTTTGATGTATGTCTAGTGTCAAATGGTGCTAAGGATGGTATAAAATGTGCACTCTAATTGGTATCACGCTTCAAAGGTCCATTCTTATGCCTTAGCATCATTGTTGGTAGTATTGCTCATCTACAGTTTCATATCCATACATGTGTGCTAAATCTTAAATCAAACTCTATAACACATATGTATGGGGAGCAAATACTATCAATATGGTTACTTTCTAAAATCATATATCTTTGTTTGGGTTGTCATCAATTACCAAAAAGGGGGAGATTGAAAGCCCTAGTTGAATTTTGGTTAATTGATGAAACCCATTTTGGTCTAATCCTATTGCTAAAGCTTGTGTGTAGCTAATGAGAGGTGTTAACACTGGATTTTGGTCAACATTGAGAAGATGACAGGTGAACCCAACGAGCAGTGAGAAGAGCATTCAGCAGACGGCCAAGCGGTCGGTCTACCTGTGCGGTCGGCTATTTTACAAGGGTTACTCCATTCAGGAAATAGATATGGCAAGAGAAGCCGATCACGAGGATAATCGACCATGACCGTGACAGATTAAACGAGTATTCAAGAAGCCAGAGGGGTCTGATCTCATTGGCCAGGAGTTGGATTTGGTGGCGTTGTGATGTGGCAAGCAAGCAAAAAAGGCAATTTAAATATAAATATATATAAAGCATGCACATCTCGACGTCCAGTTCTATATTTAGCATAAATGGCTTCACGATGAAGGAAAGGCTAGAAGACGGCGTGCATGTCCAGTGCGGAGATGGGCGTATGAGGCATTCGGCAAGTATCCATACGGTCGGCTAGTTTCCAAGGATTCGGCAACTGCTCATGCGGTCGGCTATTCTGAGAAAAGGGAGTTTCCATTGAAACGACGGAAGCGAGAGCCGATCGGGCAACAAAATTGCGACAATTAAGGCAATGAAGATTCCGAAAGGAGTTGAAGGCCAAGAATATTGTATTTTCCTTTAATATTTCATAGTCGTGTTCTCTTAGGACTTGTATTGCGTCCAGGGTATAAATATAAACCCTTGGCTATTGTAAAAAGTGTTCACAACCATATCAATACAAACCGGCCCCGTGCCATCTTCGAGTCCCTAAGTCGTGTCGTCGAGTTCTTCGAGAGGAAACATCGATCCGTCGACCTCCGTAAGTACCGGCAACCTTGTTATCATGTCTAGTATCATGCGGTGGATTTAGATATGATGCAAGTAGTCTCGTATATTAAGCTTAGTATCGTGCGGCAGATTTAAGCTTATGACAGGAAGTTTTTGCTTATGCCTTGTATCGTGCGGCGGATTAAGACATGAGTAAAAATAGTTATCGACTCTATTATATTTGGCAGATCTAGTAGATTCATTAAGTTATCATGTGTTATGTGTTTTATTTATTTAATTCCTGTAGCACTCTTTTGCCCAATCTAGATTGATCTCTATTCAGTCTCGTTTCACAAGTTTGCTTGTGCTTTGCTAATCATAATATCATGATGGCCGGATCACCTTTCAATCTAGGTTGTTACATGTTGTGGGTTCATACATGTCAATCATGTTTATGCTTTGATAGAACTGGGTGTCGTGCGGCAGATGCAGGTTTTAGATTAGTTTGATCAAGCTTGCTTGTATGTTCCTTCTTCATGGACCCCAATTCGGCTAGTTTGCCGATTTTGGTTGTGCTTACACAAGTAATAAGCTTTTATAGATCTATTCAAATATATGCATGCTTTTAGCTTGTTATAATTAGATTGTATCATGCGGTGGATTAATCTAATTATAAGAAGTGGTATAGACTTATAGCAAGTGGTATCATGAGGTGGATTAGCTTCGCTTAAGTTTATGCTTGACGGGTTTATGAAGACTAAACGTGCGGCATATTAGTTGGATTGACCTATGCATGTGTTATTTGGATAGATCTATTCTTGCAAGTTGCCTGTTTATGATATCTTTGATTTGTTCAAGCATGTTTTCCTTTTGCATTCGGCAGTTAATATGCTTCACATACTATGTTCTTGTACTTGCCGAATGGCTTTGTAAACATGCTCTGACAAACTGCTTCTATAGCTGTGTGCCGTCGTAACTGGCTTTCAAAGCCGTACATATGGAACTGTCTGGTTTTACCCAGCATGTTCGAGAGGTATTCTCACGCTTTATCCCTTGTTGGTTTTCCCGTCAAACCGACTGGCACGTCTCCGGATTCAACACGCTCCAGGCACCCGATTGAAGCTAGCCTCGTTCAGCTTGCTGTGTGTCTTGGCGCAAGGTGTCACTTTTTGCGTCAACACACTTTTTGGCACGCTCGGTGGGACAACAATTCCTGATTGATTGTCAAAGCCGATTCAACGTGTACGCACGGGATAGCTGCTGATCAACTGAGTGTACATGGCATCTACGAAGACGCAGATAGCATGCATGGGTGGATTTGCTCCGTGCAGGGACATAGAAACCAATTAAAGAAGCTAATGAACTTCTCCTAAAGATAGAATTGGCTGATATGGTTTCTCCTAAAAATAAAATGGCTTCAAATACATCATGCATGAATGTATCAGTCTCCAAATATATCATGGCACGACAT
The DNA here is from genome assembly GCA_009763385.1 of Coix lacryma-jobi var. lacryma-jobi. Classification (NCBI taxonomy): domain Eukaryota; kingdom Viridiplantae; phylum Streptophyta; class Magnoliopsida; order Poales; family Poaceae; genus Coix; species Coix lacryma-jobi. Next base: position 48,487,808 of record CM019831.1, read on the forward strand.
GCACATGAAGAGATAAATAAAAGGAAGATTTCCATGGAGATGTTCAAAGAGATAAAGTCCAAACTCAGTTTTACTTGCATGCTGCTATAAATAGCCGATGGAGTATCAAGGGGTCATGACGAGGGAAGTTGGTCGATAGCTAATTATATGCATGTCATCTTTGGAATCGGCTATTCAGGAAAGGAATCAGTGGATACAACAACACGAGAAAATATACTAATTGGCCGATATGCATACAAGAATCGGCTGGAGTTATCATCGTGCACGCATCCATGTATCGCCGAGCTCGTATTCGTCCTCTACGGCGCGCTCAGCCTCATAAAAAATGACGTTCTTCGAAGCTACCGTGAGTTACCTGACAGCATGCTTACCTAAAGCATTCTAGTTCCTCAAACAAGGAGAAAGTCAAAGGCATACTAAGCAAAAGCCGATAAGACAGAACCTTCAGCTCCTATTTGTCGGTGTTTCGAACCCGGGGGTATGACACCAACGAGTAATATGATCGCGTGCTCTCTTCCTGGATGGTGATGCAAGATGACACAAGGATTTATCCTGGTTCGGGCAAAGAAGGCCCTACGTCCAGCGGGGAAGGAGGTTCTTGTATTAGTTGCACCTAAGTGCTTGTACAGGGGCGAATACAAGCTTGGTGAGCGTGGACCGGAGTCCGGACTTGAGTGTGTGGGTGTACGTGCGTTCTAACGTGTTTTTTCCCCGAGAGCAGGAATGAGGGCCCTGATGTCCCCTTTTATAGAGCAAAGGGAGGCCAGGGTTACACAAGGGTATTATAGGTGTCGGGGTGTATTGTGTCCCTTACGAAGAAGGGTAGGAACCCTGTCTTGTCAAAGACATTGTAGCCGACGTGGGCGTTGCTGTTGAAGCGTCCTTGAAGCGTGGCCTCCATCCTGGGCGCGGACGTGGAGGCGCGGCGAGGTTGAAGCCGTACAACACCCATCTCGGAACGTACAGGACGCAGCGGGGTCCCTCCGGGTCTTGGGGCACCTGTCCTCCAATAGCATGAAAGTAGTTAGGGCTCGAGGGGCGCGGAGCCGGCCTCGAGGCGGCGCCTACACGGGGCTCGAGTCCCCGCAGGTATGGGCAAGTCCCATGAAAATCAATTGAGCGGCAGGCATCTGGGCCTCGAGGCGTGGTTTGGACGTGCCACAGTGTAGAGCGTGGGTTAACAGTGCTTCACTGGTGCCTTTTCGCCCATACTTGTGGTGAAAACGAGATTTGACTCTGCCCCAGACCACTGTGGCACACGTTGTGTTACAGAGGACGTGACTGGAGTAGGTGGATGAATTAAGTGCGCGGTATGAGGCTGGCATCCGATGTCCGCGCCGCTCGAGGGAGGCATAACGCGTCTCGAGGGATAGGCCGCTGTGCCAGAGAGGCTCGAGGTTCCCGCGTGGGATCTCGAGGTGTGGTGTTCGGCTGTGGGGGGCTCGAAGGGTAGTGGAGCGCTTGCCCGAGGCCTGACGTGGAGGGCTCGGGCGAGACGGAAAACGATCGTGCGCCCGAGGCCTGGCTTGGAGGGCTCGGGCGAGACGGAAAACGATCGTGCGCCCGAGGCCTGGCTTGGAGGGCTCGGGCGAGACGGAAAGCGAGCGTGCGCCCGAGGCCTGGCTTGGAGGGCTCGGGCGAGACGGAAAACGAGCGTGCGCCCGAGGCCTGGCTTGGAGGGCTCGGCTCGGTGGGCCAGCGTTGTAGGCCTCGGGGGGTCGGCTTTTTAGGGGGTTAGACTAGTTAGGTCCGTTATTTAACCGGTATTCCAGGTTTACCCGATTTGTTTGCGTTGATTGGGGGTACCCCTTTTGCGGGCCCCCGAAAGTAGCCCCCGAGCCCTTGTTCGAGTGCTTGCACTCGAGCAGGGGCTCCCGTCTGGGATCTCGTGGGTTAGCTAACTAGCCTCGAGGGTTTCGTCGATTTGATTCCATGGGTGTCGTGCGAGCGACACCCGCGGGTGTAGCCCCCGAGGCCACGGGGGAGTGGTTAGAACTTCCTTGCGGGCTTTTTGTGAGTTTTAGTTGCGATTTTTAGGTTCGGTGGTGTCAGGCCCCCGAGTTTTTATACCCTCTTTCGTCGAGGGGTGCCAGGCTGAACCAGCCGGCCGGCTCTTCGAGCTGTCTGGCGCACCGGTTGCCCTGGCTTGTCATCCCGCGAGTCCTTTCGATCGGATGCGAGGGGGGATGCCTCGTACTACCCCGAGTGGGCGAGTATCGAGGTTCCCGGTGAGCTGGTAACGGGGAATCCAAGTGAGAGCTCGTGCCCCGTTCGATAGGGGTCGACTGTGGCCCGAATGGGGTCTCATAAAGCAGGGGTGCTCAGTCTGCAGGAGTGCCGGGTCCATTCGATAGGACCCGGTGGCTCGATGCCTCCCTCCGAGGGGATCTCACTGCATGTCGAGCTCCCCGCCTTGGATACACGTGAGGGGCCTCGAGGGCTTGGCCCTCGAGTGATGCCGCGAATGGCGCCCCTTGGTGTCCCTGACTCGGGTGCTCGAAGCTGGCTGTCGAACCCTCTTTCGTCGAGGGCCAGCCTTCGCTGCTTCGAGACTTAGGGCCGGGGCCCATTTTTGGGTGCTCGAAGCCGGCTTTCGAACCCTTTTTCGAGGGCCAGCCTTCGCTGCTTCGAGACTTAGGGCCGGGGCCCGTTTTTTACTTCCGGAAGAAGCCTTCGTCGCTTGGAATCCTTCTGCCCGTTGGGCGCGCCTTTTTAGGCAGAAACCGCCAGGGAGTGGAGATCGTGGCGCCAGGGCAGCGGGCGCGAAGTCAGAGCGGCGGCCGCAGAGGGCCCCGGTAGTTGAGCGAACGGTGAGCTGCCGCGTGTTCCCTGCATCCGGCTCGAGATGCAGTTAGGTGGGAGCATTAAATGCTATGCGGTTACCTTTTTACGCCGTGGGAGACCCCGCCCGTCGGGGTTTCCCCTTATAAATATTGAGAGAGGGGAAAAGGAACCCTTTACTTTGCCTTTGCCTTCACCGCCGCCATAGCCTTCACGCGCCCTCTCCTTCGAGCTAGTTGATTGGGGATTTTCCGGCTGCCCGTCCGCTGCTCGGGTCCGCGCCGCGCCACCGCCATGGCCGCCCAGACAGAAGTGCTGCCGGCCGAAGACTGGAGCTCGTCGAAGGTGACGCAGAGCGAGATGGACTCGTTGGTGGCCTAGGGGCTTCTGCGCCCCAACCCGGAGGAGGGACCCGCGTGGTGGGTTATCCCGTCGGCGGAGCACCGGGAGCCGCACCCGCCGGAGGGGTACGTGGTGAGTTTCACGCGCTACCACCATATGGGGCTCGGCGTCCCGCCGAGCCGCTTCATGCGGGGGCTGGCCCATCACTTCGAGGTGGAGCTGCAGCACTTCTCCCGCAACTCCATCTCGCACGCCGCCATATTCACCGCGGTGTGCGAGGGGTACCTGAAGATGGAGCCGCACTGGGAGATGTTCGTCCATCTCTTCCGGGGCGAGCTCTTCATCAAGGCCCTAAAGCCCAGCGGGAGGCGGCTCATGCGCATGGGCTCCCTCGCCATCACTGCGAGGGCTGGGACCTCATCGGCCAACGTCCCTCGTGAATACCTGCGATACAATCTTTCCACCAACCAAGCAGGGTGGGATGACCATTGGTTCTATCTGCGGAATGAAGATGGTCTCTTTCCGCAGTACACCGGCGGGGTCCTCGCTCAACGCCCGGAGAAGTGGACCTGGGGCGTCGCGGCGGACAGGCAACGCCACCTGGCCCCGCTGATGAAGATGATGAAGACGCTGGTGGATGAGAAGAAGTTGACCGTGCAAGCGGTCATTTGGGCGTTCCACCAGCGAAGAGTTCTCCCGCTAGCGGACCGCCCCCTTCTTATGCATGAGATGGGGCCGGAGGCCAAGCTCGAGGCGCTTAATCGATCGAGGATGGCCGAGGAGAGGCTGTCCCGGAACGAGGGCGTCTCCCGGGTGTCAATCATGATCCAGGGGCCGTTCATCCCTGAGTACACCCACCTGGTCGCCATGGCACCCGACGAGGGGTGTCTCGACCTGGTGAGCCTCCCTCGAGCTGAGCTGTTCCGAGCCCCCTCCCCCTTTCTCCTCCTTCGAACCTTTTGCATTCTTCTTGTGGTTTGTCTCGTCACGCTTCTTTTTTCAGGGGGCGTTTACTTGTCGCGCGTCGAGGCCCCCGGTGAGGGAGGACGCCGCGGATACTCAGGTGAGGCGCCTCTCTGCTCAGAAAGACAAGGAGAGCAAGGATGCCAGGAAGAAGAAAGAGAAAAACAAAAACCTGCGTCGCTTGGCTCGGGAGCAGAGACTGGCGAAGGCTCGTCGCAACCGTCAGCCTGGAGACGGGTCCCCCGAGCTGAGCTCCTCGAGCTCGAAGGAGGAGAGCGGTGATGAGGAGGAGAGCGACGACGAGGGGATGGATGTGCGCCTGAGGCGCGCGGGGGTCGTCGATGACAGGGCTGACCGCTCCTCTGTGCAGGAGGGTATGCTGGAGGTCCCCCCGGCGAAGGGACCGCGCGGGACGCAGCTGCGGAAGGCGGCGCCGAACCCTGCCTCGTCGGGGGCCCGAGGTCCGTCGAGCTCTGCGGCGAACGTGCCCCCGGTCGTGAGGAAGCCCCGAACCCGGAGCGCCTCCGCCACAGCACCAACGGAGGCCACCCCCGCGCCAGCCCAGGCGGGAGGTCTGAGAAGGGCCGGGCCTCGAGAAGCGGCCGACAGGTCGAGAAGGATTTCGGGCCCGACCGCCGCGAGCTGTCAAGGGCGCCGTCGAGCCCGCGGAGGAGCGGGCGTCAGGAGGAGGCGTCGAGCCCGCGCCATCACGAGTGTCGGGGAGGGAGCCCTCGGGCGTCTCGTGACCAGGGGCGTGAGCGTCCCCGGAGTCCGTCGCCGCACCGCCACCGGGACACAGAAGCGGACGCGGGAGGGCGCGACCACCAGCGCGAGCGCCGGAGCGGGTCCCGGAGCCCGCGCCGGGGCGGGCGCCACTACGACAGCACGAGGGAGGTACGGTCGCCCTCCCGCGACGTGGGTCGGAAGGAGGGCTCTCCCTCGAGGTCATGCCACGGGAGGCGTCGGGAGCCCTCCCTCCATCCCAGCCCTGCGGAGATGGCCCAGGCGCAGGGCTCGAGCCGTGGGGTGGGCTCGTAGCCCCCGAGTGGTTCCGGCGATTCTGGGAAGAAGCCCAACCGCCGCTTTGGGTGAGTAGTTTTCTCGGGTCTCGACGGTAGTGAGGCTTTACCTCTTTACTTTTTGATGATGCATGCCATCTCTGGTTTCTCAGGGGGAAGCGCTCCTACCAGGAGGTGGACCTTGCTGCGTCCAAGCGGGCCAAGACCTCGAGCCCCGTCGAGGCACAAGCACCTCGAGGTATGGCACCCTCCTCCGCTAGAGAAGCCGCTTGGCTGGAGAAGGCTCGAGCCGCCATGGCTCGAGGTGGCCAGATGATCGTCGCGAATTTTGGTGAGGCCGTCGCCATCGACCACAGGGGTTGAGGCATTCCTCCCGGTTCTGATATCACTGTCACTTTATATTGCAGGGGCCTCAGCTCACGGCATCGAGTCCGCCACTACCACGCCCATTGAGGCGCTGCCTCCCCCCTCCTCCTCCTCCCGTGATGGCGTCAGTCGAGAGCGCCACCCTTCCCCCCGCCACGGCGGCTGTTCTGGGGGAAGCGTGCGGGGCAAGCACAGCCCCGCCGGTGTCTGGGGCCGAGGAGACTGCGCCCCTCGAGGCCCCGACCGACACGAGCCAGGCTGCAGGGGAGGGAAAGGGGGGAGAGGCGTTGGCGGAGGAGGGGCCAACGGTGGAGGACCTCCTGAACGAGCTGGAGCAGGGGCCGCCCCTCGCCGCGGGCCCGATGATGGTGGAGGCGCCCGAGGCGCCGGCCAGCGCTGACAAGGCGCCGGAGGGACGGAGGGAGCCGGGGCCCGTGTCGTCGAGCGGCGGTCCGCAGCTGGGGCAGCTCGGGGCGGAGGAGGATCTGCCCGAAATCGAGCTTGACCGACCAGTATGGCCGTTTCCCGACGCGCCAAGCCCGCCCCTTGCCATGGTCCCCGTCGAGCAACCGGCCCGGCGGGGGGCCCGGCGCGAGGTGCGGTCCATCTTCTGGGAGGTGGCCGAGCTTATGGCGGAGGCGGAGCGGTCTTGCTCCGAGGAGGCGGGCCGGTCCGCACAGGTGTCGGCCGCCCTCGCGAGGGCTGAGGCGGAGCTTCAAGATCTCCGCGCTGAGCTGAGCCGGAACGCCCAAATGGCGAGCCAGCTCAATGAGGCGGAGGCGGAGGTCCGGGCGGCTTGAGGTGAGGTCGCTCGATCCAAGGAGGAGGCCGCCGCCGCTCTCGAGGCGTCGAGGGAGGAGGCCGAGGACGCCCGAAGGGAGGCCACCTCCGCCCGGGCTGAAGCCAAGGTGGCGAAGCAGGAGCCCGCTGACGCCCGCGGCGAGGCCGCCACCGCCCGAACCGCAGCGGAGGCGGCGAGAAAAGAGGCCGAGGACGCCGAGAGTGGTGTTGCCACCGCCCGAGCTGCCGAGGGGGCGGCGCGGCAGGAGGTGATCCGAAAGGATCTGGCCCTCGTGGAGGCGGGCAGGCTGATCGAGGAGCTTAGGTCCGAGAGGCTCCTCATGCTGGCCGAGAAGCGCAGGCTCGAGCAGCGCGCTGAGGGCCTTACCAGCGACCTCGCCGCACTGGGGCAACATTGCGATGGTGAGGCTTACACCTTGTCCTTGTTCGGGTCTCGAGGTTTTTTGTTACGCCGCAGTCTCACTCTTCTTTATTCGTTGCGCAGGGGTCGAGAAGACGGTCGAGGAGCTCCGCGGGACGAACCAGGCTCTCTTGGACCAACTCCAAGACGAGACGATGGTGGCGGAGCGGGTTCGCACGTCCCTCGACCGGCTCGGCTCCATGTGGGGTGCTCCTCAGGTGGCTGCGGCAGAAGGTGCAGTGGCCCGAGGCGACGCCTTGGTCGACGCCCTATGCTTCCTCGACGTGGCGGCGCGGGATCGTGTCCGGCAAGCTCTCCATCATGGCATCAAGCAGACGCTCGCGGTCGTTCGCTCCGGCTTCCGCTTCCCGGTCCACGTTGTCGCCAACGGCTTCATTGAGATCGAGGGGAAGGACGAGGAGTGGAACATCCGTCGTGTCGAAAAATTTTTGGAGAAGATGGAGAGGCCGGGGACGTCGCACGCGAAGATCTTCGAGGAAGACGTGTTGCCTCCTGACGCCAGCAGCGGTGTCGAGGGCCCTCCTTCTTCTTGCTCGGGTGTCGAGGCTGAGCCCGCCGTGGAGGACCTCGGGGAGGAGTACTACACCGACGAAGATTAGGGCGTAGCTGAGATATGTTCCACGCGTTCGCCAGGATCCTGCCTTGATCGTCGTAAAGCTTGTACGTTCCTGGCCTGAGCACCTCAGCTACGGTGTATGGGCCCTCCCATGGAGGGGTAAGCTTGTGGCACCCTCGATTATCCTGTAGCCGTCGAAGCACGAGGTCCCCCTCCGCCAGGTCCCTCTTGCGCACATGCTTGTCGTGGTAGCGTCGAAGTGATTGCTGGTAGCGTGCGGAGTTGATGAGCGCCACATCTCGGGCCTCCTCGAGCTGGTCCTTGGCGTTGGCAAGCCTCTCGTCGTTGTTTTGCTCGTTGTAGGCTCGAAGTCGAGGGGAGCCGTACTCGAGGTCCGTAGGCAAGACTGCCTCGGCGCCGTAGGTTAGGAAAAACGGAGTGAACCCGGTGGCTCGACTCGGCATAGTCCTGAGGCCCCACAGCACCGAGGGGAGCTCTGCGGCCCATCCCTTTCCAAAATTTTTGAGAGTCTTGAACAGCCTCGACTTCAGCCCATGGAGTATCATGCCGTTGGCGCGCTCGACCTGCCCGTTGCATTGAGGGTATGCGACCGAGGCCCAGGTTACGCGAATGTTGTTGTCATCGCAGAAGTTGGTGAACTTTTTGCCCGTGAATTGGGTGCCATTGGGGTCTCGAGGTGGCCAGTTGTCGATGATTCGCTCGCGGACCGGCCTAGCTCGAGAGGCGTCAGGTTGGTGGATGGATGCCTCGCGCTCATTGCGGGTCGTGTCCACCGGCTTCACCGAGGCTGCTCCGCGCCGTCGCGACGCTGAGCTCTCGACCTGCTGCACAGCGGGTGTCTCGAGGAGGTTCTTCATTTCTCCGAGCATGCGCCTGGCGTCAGGGTTGGAGACGGTGGGTAGATCACAGAGCATCATCGCCGCCGCCACCATGTTCTGTCCGGCTCGCGGGAAGCATACCTTGGGGCGTGCTGGTGCCCCGTCCTCGAGGATCCGCTGGTGGACCTCTCGAGCCCGACCTCGAGCTCTGGCTCCTCGGGGCTGGGGTGGTTCCTGCATCAGAGTTTGCCGGAGCTGCAGCAGGTGTCGCCGTTCTTCCTCGGCTTTGGTGATTGCCTCCTGCACCTGCACGAGTTGCGCCGCCCGGCCGTCGTCGTGCTGAGGCGGTGCAGCCGGTGCCGGAGGTTCGTTCCTCCCCTGAACACGTGACCCGCCTGCCGCGGCCACGTCGCTGGGGCCCTCTAGATCGAGCGCCGGCCTACCGTCGTCGCCCTCGTCCTCGGTGTCGCATACGACCCCCTCGAGTTGGAAGCACTCCCTGGTGGGATCCCAGAGGTCGGGGTCGTGGTAGTCGTATTCGTCGGAGTCGGAGCTGGTGATGCCGCGCCGCCTTGGCTCGTGCCGGGGCTGCAGCTCGTGGTACCACTCCCCGAAGGTGGCTTGACGAGGTGGCCCGACGGCTCATGAGAGGCCGCGGTCGACGCGTGCAGGGTGGATAATCTCCAGGTTGGCCATGGCCTGCAGCAGCACGCCCGGGCGTTCCTCCTGCTCCGCCGGCTGTCGGCCCCGACTGCGCTCGTTGAGCTGGCGGGCGTAGGCTGCCGCGGAGCTGTCGAGGCCGAACGGGAACTGCCGGCGTCGAGCGCGGTACACCCCGTGCGGGAGGAGGCTGAGCGGCGTCGACGGTGCACGGCTCGGAGGCCTCTGGCCTGGCTCCTGGTCCGTGCGCATGATGAACGCGAAGTCGCTGGGCGGGCGCGTGCGCGCCCGGGAAGTCTCCGGCCGTGCGCCGGGCAAGCTCCTCCTTGGGAACTCCGCGCCGGCCGCGGGGAAGTGGGTGTATGCCGCCGGCACCGCCTGTGCCTGGCGACGATGATGACGACGGCGCCGCTCACGGGGTGGCGACGCGTGATGGTGTGGGCGACGTGCCATGCTCCTCGCACGGGGCGGCGCGACACGCCCTCCACTCGGGCCCTCCGTGGAGAGCAAGGTCAGCTCGTTGCCGTTGTCAGTGGCCAGGAACTCGAGGCTCCCGAACCAGATGACGGCACCGGCAGAGAACGAAGGAGTCGAAGCAGTCATCCAGGAAACGGCGAGAAACCAACTCGACACGCGAATGCCCCTACCTGGCGCGCCAACTGTCGGTGTTTCGAACCCGGGGGTATGACACCAACGAGTAATATGATCGCGTGCTCTCTTCCTAGATGGTGATGCAAGATGACACAAGGATTTATCCTGGTTCGGGCAAAGAAGGCCCTACGTTCAGCGGGGAAGGAGGTTCTTGTATTACTTGCACCTAAGTGCTTGTACAGGGGCGAATACAAGCTTGGTGAGCGTGGACCGGAGTCCGGACTTGAGTGTGTGGGTGTACGTGCGTTCTAACGTGTTTTTTCCCCGAGAGCAGGAATGAGGGCCCTGGTGTCCCCTTTTATAGAGCAAGGGGAGGCCAGGGTTACACAAGGGTATTACAGGTGTCGGGGTGTATTGTGTCCCTTACGAAGAAGGGTAGGAACCCTGTCTTGTCGAAGACATTGTAGCCGACGTGGGCGTTGCTGTTGAAGCATCCTTGAAGCGTGGCCTCCATCCTGGGCGCGGACGTGGAGGCGCGGCGAGGTGGAAGCCGTACAACACACATCCCGGAACGTACAGGACGCGGCGGGGTCCCTCCGGGTCTTGGGGCACCTGTCCTCCAATAGCATGAAAGTAGTTAGGGCTCGAGGGGCGCGGAGCCGGCCTCGAGGCGGCGCCTACAGGGGGCTCGAGTCCCCGCAGGTATGGGCAAGTCCCGTGAAAATCGATTGAGCGGCAGGCATCTGGGCCTCGAGGCGTGGCTTGGACGTGCCACAGTGTAGGGCGTGGGTTAACAGTGCTTCACTGGTGCCTTTTCGCCCATACTTATGGTGAAAACGAGATTTGACTCTGCCCCAGACCACTGTGGCACACGTGTTACAGAGGACGTGACTGGAGTAGGTGGATGAATTAAGTGCGCGGTATGGGGCTGGCATCCGATGTCCGCGCCGCTCGAGGGAGGCATAACGCGTCTCGAGGGATAGGCCGCTGTGCCAGAGAGGCTCGAGGTTCCCGCGTGGGGTCTCGAGGTGTGGTGTTCGGCTATGGGGGGCTCGAAGGGTAGTGGAGCGCTTGCCCGAGGCCTGACGTGGAGGGCTCGGGCGAGACGAAAAACGATCGTGCGCCCGAGGCCTGGCTTGGAGGGCTCGGGCGAGACGGAAAACGATCGTGCGCCCGAGGCCTGGCTTGGAGGGCTCGGGCGAGACGGAAAGCGAGCGTGCGCCCGAGGCCTGGCTTGGAGGGCTCGGGCGAGACGGAAAACGAGCGTGCGCCCGAGGCCTGGCTTGGAGGGCTCGGCTCGGTGGGCCAGCGTTGTAGGCCTCGGGGGGTCGGCTTTTTAGGGGGTTAGACTAGTTAGGTCCGTTATTTAACCGATGTTCCAGGTTTACCCGATTTGTTTGCGTTGATTGGGGGTACCCCTTTTGCGGGCCCCTGACACTATTAATGTAACTTTACCTTTCCCTGAGTAGTGCAAAAAGCTCAGTCTGGTGATAAGGTTACGAAAGGCTACATCAGAAGCACAAAGGACATTAGCAACCGGACGGCCGATAGAAGACCATCGGCTAAAACGTTTTCAGCACACTACATATTAAAAGAGATACCATTGCTGATGGCCTTGAATAAGGTGGTGCCAACAAGACACATGCAACGGTGACAAGTTCACTTATAGTCAGAACAGCTACAAGATCTGAAGCAACCAGTCATTTGCAAAAGAAGGATTGACGTTTATGATTGGCTTCAAATATTTTCAACCCGTATTCGGCGAAGACGTCTCAGATGAGAGAAAGGAGGACACCAGTGAATCATCGATTACACCACCGTGACTACGTGTCGGGGGGCCTGAGATCAACACGCACACATCGTACAACATCGAGCGATCCATCGTGAAGAAGGACAAAGCCGCTTCATCTTCAACGGTGGTTTGTGTATTTTTTACTCTCGCTTCTCTAATAGTTTCAGAGCTTAAAATTAAAATCATTAAAAAGCGAAACCTCTCATGTTGCGTCTCCGCACTAAAAAAAACCTAAAAAAATTCCACTCTATGAATATGTGATATAAATATTTTGGGTTATCCATTGTTGAAATGATAAATAGATGCTCTGTTTCATGTTTCACCTATGTCTGGTTTATAGCTTTGATTTCTTTAAGATTTGGGTCTAGTGGTTATTATATTTATCTTGAAGTCTTTGAAATTTGTGGGTTGCATAGAATTTAAACTTTGTCTGAAAGTAGTTGTGGGATATGAATACAGGTAGAATTTGCTATGACATTATTCTGAGAGATACTTGAAATTCGGAGATTTGATGAAATAATAAAATTTACTTAATGTCATATTGAGCACTGTCAAATCATTGTGACTACTAGTTGAGATTATAGTCATATTCTCAAGATCAAGATTCACGTACACATTATAAACTAATAAGTGTTTTGCATGTGCATTCTCTCTTTGATTAAAAATATGAGGCTATTCTATAAATCTCAGAAATAAAAACGACGGACACGTGTCCGCCTGAACTGAGAAAGAAAAAAGGTCAAGTGACCGCCCAAATAAAAATATGAAAAAGAAAAGGTCAAGTGACCGCCAAATAAAATAAAAGATGGCCGAAGGCCCAGTAGCCTCATAATTTTAAAAAGTAGGGAGAATGACATATGCAAAAGAAAAGGTAATAAAAATATTCACTTGCACTTCTTGATCTAGGTTTATGGCTTGTATCTCCTTATGGTCGAGTCTTTGACTTTGCAATATTATGTGATACGATTTTATATAAAGATAATGATAAAAACTCCGGATGAAATGTGATCAAGGGGTAAAAGATAAGCATTTCTGTAGCTATTCTGTTTTACAATCGCTTGAGGATTCAGTGAGATCTAAAGCCCCATAATTAAAGAGACGGATGGATGAGTAAGGTACCATTTTATTCAAGTTTAAAAGAAATCTTGGTTATAAAATATGATACTTTTGAGATATAGTCGGCATTGCAGCATCTTCTGATCAATAAAATGGAAGAACTATAATATTTATACACATATGCATTTGTAACTAACTTGTTTCCACATGTATTGGAGAATTATTGTTTTGCAGGCAAAATTGTGGAAACATGGTGAGAAAATGTTATTGCTATCAGTGGATTTCTTGGCTTTTTGAAGAAGACCAACAGAGATCAAATAGTTCGAAGCATGACAATTCATACTCCGAACTAGGGGGGCCTGTGTTAACACTGGATTTTGGTCAACATTGAGAAGATGACAGGTGAACCCAACGAGTAGTGAGAGGAGTTACAAGATGACAGGTGAACCCAACTAGACGTGCGGCAGACTAGCTGGATTGGCCTATGCATATGTCATCTGAATAGATTTATATTTACAAGTTGCCCTTTTATCTTTTTGTTACATATGCGTTCGGCATTCAACATGTTTATGAGATTTATCTTTTATACTTGCCGAATGATATTATAAACCTGTTCCGACAAACAGCTTCTATAGCTGTGTGCCGTCGTGATTGACTTTCAAAGCCGTACATATGGAACTGTCTGGTCTCACCCAGCATGTTCCAAGGTATTCTCACACTTTTGTCCCTTGTTGGTTTTCAGGTCAAACCGACTGGCACGTTTTCGGATTCAGTACGCTCCGGGCACCCGATTGAAGCCATCCTCGTTCGGCTTGCTGTGTGCCTTGGCGCGAGGCGTCACGTTTTGCGTCAACATACTTTTTGGCACTCCCGGTGGGACATCTTCATTTCAAGATGCCTGAGATTGATGAATAACAAGTCTTTGAGGTGACCATGGACGATTTGCCGCTAGAATCAAAGGATTTGGTACAGCGAGCTTGTGATGAATTCCAGCGCAAGTGCTTAGAGACTTTCTCCAAGAATAAAAGTGGCAAAGTCTATCAGAAGCAGACATTCCCGAAGGTTGTTCCTCATCACCAACTTAAGCTGCCTGACGGTAGCGAAGAAGCGGCTCTCCAGAAGATGGCGGAAATGATGCATAGGATCGTATCAGGAGCAGTGACCAATCATCAATCGGCTTTCTTGAACACCTTTCATGTTATCATGGTCGATACTTTCGGTCCGACCGTAGATAAGTACTTTGAAGGGGCTGCTGGTCCAATACGGGGGCCATTGTTGTTCCAAGTACCTCAACGCCGAAGAGTTGCCAAAAACAGTGGAGCTGGCCCAAGCACGGGTGGAATGGTTTCTCAGGAAACACAACAACTTCCCCAGACCTATGGCCAACTCACGTTCGGCACAACAGGGAATGTCCCACCATCTGCTTCTAGAGTGTATCCTGTGGCAAACAGGATACAGAAAGATATGTTTAGAGACGGATATCGGGAATTTATGGACTATAACTCGATTAATGCTCTTCCGAATCCAGGCTACGGGAGTTCAGCAGGATTACATACTAGGGGGCAAGCACAAACAGCTCCTGATTCAAATGTTGACCTCATCATGCATAAGATGGCTGATATGATGCAGAATCAGTTCGGCTTAAAGCCAAAGAATCAGACATCCACGTACAAATCTCCTTACTCAGAATGGTACAATCGGGTGGCTCTTCCTCCGAGAGTCAAACCTCCCACTGACCTTACCATGTTTTCGGGCCAAGATGATACCAGTACAAGGGAACATATCAGCTGTTACCTGATGCAGCTTGGTGAAGCATCGACAGATGAAGCTTGGAGGATTCGATACTTCCCGTTGTCGTTGACAGGACCAGCCTTCTCTTGATTCGCCTCTCTGCCAGCGAATTCCATCAATACATGGGCAGAGCTGGAGCAGAAGTTCCACTCATATTTCTTTACGGGGACCAGTGAGAAGAAGTTGGTTGATCTCATGAGCTTAAGGATGAAACCTGGCGAAACGCCACAAGAGTATCTACGCCGATTCAGGGAAACCAAAAATCTTTGCTATTCTTTGAATTTGCTGGATAACCAATTGCCGGAAATAGCTATAGCTGGCATGTTGCCGAGTATCAAGGAAAAGCTGTTCGGCATGGAGTTTGAGGATCTCGAGCAGTTATCACAAAGGTTGGCGACAATGAGCAATCAAGCGCAGGGATTCAAGAGGAACAACCAGTTCCAGAAAGGTGACATAGCTGCCGAGATGTATCAGGCTTTCTTAGAGGAAGCAACTGAGTACGATGATGAAGATGAAATAGCTGCAGCCGAGATAGTCTGGGATAAGGAGCCGACTCAAGTCAACCAGCGATGGCTGAGGCAGTAGAAAGGTACTTATGACTTTGATGTTTCCAAGTCAGATAAATTATTTGAGTACTTGTTGAAGGAAGGACGCATCAAGTTGCCAGAAGGTCATCCTATGCTGCATCCTGAAGGGGTCAAGGACAAGAAATATTGTGGTTTTCACAATACTAGATCCCACTCCATAAACGATTGCTGAATGTTCAGAATGCGGATCCAGAAAGCTATCCAAGACGGACGTCTGAGGTTTGATGGGAAGATGAGAATTGATGGTAGCCCTTTTGGACAGAATACTGTGTCCTTCTTTGTTAACATGATCAATGCAGCTGATCCCAGGAATAAGAGCAAAATGAAAGTTTTAACCTCCGATAGAGCAAGGGAAGCTGGCGCCGTTGACCCTAATTGGCAGATTACAAAGAGAGAGCTTTAGCAGAGGGTTCGGTTCCAGAGTAGCCGAACTGAGACAGGTGAAACTTCCAGACCCAGAGTCACGACGCGCATCTTGTTGAACAAATGGCGTCGCGAACAGGAATGATATCAAAAGCAGAGGTGAAGAGCAAAAGTTCCTGGAAAAGCAGAGGAGGTACGAGGAAGAGATGTACCGAAAAGAACGAGAAGATATAGGAGAGCAGGAACAATCTCATTGGGAATGCTCATTCTTCCAGTATTGTTGGAACGAAGGCTTGAAGTTGCCTGTTAAGAACAACTGCCCTAAATGCAGTAATCAGTACTCCGAGTACAGGCAATCTCGAGTCAACCGCCATTCTGTCCATGAAAGGCTTGGGGCACGAATCCCTAAGGACGATCGGCGCTTAAAAATAAATAATTCTGAGAATCGGCAAGGAAGATTTGCCGATCAAAGTTGCGCTCATACTGAAGAAGAGGAGTACCGTGAGTATGTCTGGCAGAAAGGACAGTGGTGTCCTCTAGGTTTAAGGAAGAGCCAGAAGAGGAGAGTGCAGCGCTTGAGGAACAGAGAGTTAGAGCAAGCGGGCACCAAGACGAAACGAGTTTGGCGTCCTAAAGAGAAGCCAGATGGAGGTAATCGTTCGGTTGATACATGCATGGCGTTCTTTCTACCATCAGAGTTCATAGCCCCTGAAAATCAAGATGTCCAAGACGAGGCATATTCAGATTTCGATGAAAGTGAATTTCAGGACCTGTTGGCTCATCTCGTCTTGGCTCAAAGGGCAGTATTTGATAAACCGATCAGGCACCGACACTTGAAGCCACTTTATATGAGAGGGTATGTCAATGGCAAGCCATTAACTAAGATGTTCATTGATGGAGGGGCTGCTATAAACATCATGCCATACACCACTTTCAGAAAGCTTGGCATGACAAGTGAAGATCTATTGAAGACCGACATGGTGTTGAGGGACTTTGCAGGCAATTCTTCTGACACTCGGGGAGCAGTCCATGTCGAGTTAATGATTGGGTCTAAAACCTTGATCACCACCTTCTTCGTCATTGATGGCAAGGGGGCATACAGTTTGCTATTGGGAAGAGATTGGATACATGCAAACTGTTGTGTGCCATCGACTATGCACCAGTTCCTCATCCAGTGGATTGGAGAAGATATTGAGATTGTCCATGCTAATGATTCAGTAAGTATTGCTAATACAGAGCCCATCTACTGAGAATATGAAGGTGTCGAGTGTTTCTCTGGAAGAGCTTGGGAGGCAGGTCCTGTAAATGTCTTTGACGAGGACCAACAGCCGATTCAAACGATCGGCTCTCAGAGTAATTTTTAGAATCCAACTGATGGTAATGGAGAAAAGATTGAGGCCAAAGTTTCATATCGGCTGACAAGGAATAAAGTATTGATAATGAAGCCGAAGTAGGATCAGTATGCACAAGTTTGGGTCTCAGATATGCTTCGAAGTTGGTAAACCTTTAAAGGGTTCTGATTATTTCTTCATTACCGGAACTCATGGAAACTCAGAAAAGATTCATACAAAGTAACGTACAACAGAAGCTTGTAAAGAGATTGGAGTTATATGAAGACACTTCCATGACTTGGCGATTGTTTCGAGTTGTACGTGACGACCGATAAGCCTTATAATAGGATCGGCCCTTATTTTTCAAGTTTAAAGGAAAAATGAGTAGCAGATTACCTTAGCCGAAAATGTTGAAACCCAAGAAATGGTATTCGGCTGTAACGAGGTTTTTTGATTCGTGTGTGCTGCTTGTCGGTTGAAACTTCGGCACTACTTGTTAAAAGCCGAACGCATGAAGGTTGTGTAACTCGAAGGGATATTCTATACAGCCGATGTAAAAGCATCGCCTTTAGCAGAAAAAATATTCCAAAGAATTAAGTTATAACCGATATTTTTACATATCGCCTTTAGTATAAGTTCATCACCTTGGTAACCCTAGAGTTTTTCAAGTTAGCAGGTTTATCGAGGGAAGAGAAAGATGAAGTGCAGTAAATGCAATGCCGGGTGACATGACGCATCAGAGATAAGATCTGGTCCGCTAAGCTAACATCATACATTCGGCAAACGTTCTTCTGAAATAATTTTTTGCAATCAGAAGAGAATCGCTAAAGGATTAAGAAATGAAATGAGCATTACTCAGAAGGGGGATGAGCTTTTACAAGATCTGTCCTAAAGAACAAATTACTCTTGAAGTGGTTTGGTCAAACTAAGAATCAATGTTTTCAGCGAAGGGCAATGACGTGACTATCAGGAGCTTTAGGATCTTCAAAATCATCCGGAAGTGCATCTGCAAGAAAAGGATAGCCTTCTCTGAGTCAAGAACTCGTCACTACCAGCTTGAGGAAAAAACCCCGGGGGAACTGGCAGAAGAAGAAGATGTGTCAGGCATATGCAAGCTTAATCAGAAGAGAAGGCCTAAGATGAACAAGAAAAGCTATTGCAAGGGGGCAGAAAATAGTTTTTACTCATGACGTCGGTGAGTCGGTGCTCTGCTATCCCCTGTTTCACCTCTAAAAGGGACGTTTACTGAGATCACTGTCTCTGGACATTGATGGAATTTTGAGCAAAAAAGTTTTCTCTCTTTGGTTCAAGCCAAGAGCACAAGGCTAGGATTTTTGCGAATCAGACTTGAAGTTGGAGGTGGTGACTTGGCTGAGGTCATATTTATAGAGCTACACTTTGGGAGGCCAGGCATCAGGCTAGAGTTTTTTGCAATTTATGGGCCAATATTGGGTCAAAACAAGTCTGTGTTGACCTAAAATGGCTCAAGATTCCAGAGCCTAAAAGGCCAATTGAGGTTCGACTAAAAGAAGATTGCTATGTGAAGTATTCAGTTTCGGTTAATTATTCAGAAGAATCAAATCGCTAGTTGACACTAAAGACAGGAAAGCTGAAAGGTGCTATTTTGATGTCATCATAGGTCAAAAAACTGGAAAATAATTGAGGGAACTCCGAGTCTGAGATAATCAATTGGATTGAGCATAGTTATCAGCAACAGCCGATGAAATATGCATCGCCGCTAAGATGAGAAGAGAGTCAATAACTAGTACACGGAACAAAATACACATTGATCTCGAAGTATCAATCACAGGTTGATTTCAGAAAGACGAACGAAGGAATTTTCACTAATTTACAAGAGTGGGAGCAAATTACAATGAAAAGTCAGTTCGTCCATTCTATTCTATTCCTAATCGGAAGGTTGAAGTCAAAGGAATCGGCCAGATCTGTTCTAGCTTCTTTCATGTCATCAACAGAGCGTGCCACCCTAAATTCTAGTCCTCGCTCACAAACCTCAAAATGACGGTAGTCGGCGCCAGAGTAGATCCGAACGGCATTGAAGGCAAGTGCTGCACCGTAACCCATGCCGGCCCTGGAGATGTCGGGGAGAACCCGATTGACCTCGTTCACCCGCCTTAGAGCCGCCGTGCCTGGATCGGTGGAGAAACATTTACCGATGGCCTGTTCCCGAGCAGCATCACGCTCTCGAGAGATTCGAGTAATCTCCCGATTCCTCCTATCTAGGTCGAATTGAAGATCCGTGATCTTTTGAGTCAGGATCTCCGGAAAGTCGTCGTCGACCCTCCTAAATAAGAACAACGATATAAGGGCAACTGCTTCATCTTCAAATGAAAGCGATGAAGAACAACCTCTTCTTGGAAGTACTAGAAGCACCGAGCTCGAGACTATGGCGGCTCGCTTGGGAAGACATCTTCTGGCTGATTCAGAGTGGCAAGGGAGAAGAGGGTTTTCTGGTTTTGAGACTGAAGCGGAGGAGTTCGGAAGGCACAGGCCGAAGTGAAGTAAAGGGGAGAGTTTAAAAGACCCCAAGTACATCGGAAGCTGAATCGGCAGGTGCGGTAATTATGACATGTGAAGACGGATGCTTTTGGAGGTTCCATGTCAGTGTGAAAAGAACGGAATTTTGGAATAAAACATTTATCCCAAAACTAGGGGGCATGTGTTAACACCAGATTTTCGCACACATAAGAATATGACAGATGGGTCCAGCCAGCAGAGAAGAAAGATTCGGCAAGCAATCGGCAGCTGTTTGGCCCTCAGAGTTTCGGTAACTGTCTACGCGGTCGGCTATTTCACGAGGCAATGGCTCCATTCGGGAAAACGCGTGTTGCGAGTAAAGCTGGCTTGCACGAGAAGACGCGAGACAATGGAAGGCACCAAATAATGTAGATTTATATCTTTCCGTATTTTATTGTGAGTCGTAATCGTCTAGGATTCATGCTTCGTCCAGGGTATAAATATAAACCCTCGACCATTGTAAAATTGTTCACAACCACATCAATACAAACCGGCCCCGTGCCATCTTCGAGTCCCTAGTCGTGTCGTCGAGTTCTTCGAGAGGAATCATCGATCCGTCGACCTCCGTAAGTACCGGCAACCTTGCTATCATGTCTAGTATCATGCAGTGGATTTAGATATGATGCAAGTAGTCTCGTACGTTAAGCTTAGTATCGTGCGGCGGATTTAAGCTTATGACGAGAAGTTTTTGCTTATGCCTTGTACCGTGCGGCGGATTAAGTCATGAGTAAGAATAGTTATCGGCTCTGTTAGATTTGGCAGATCTAATAGATTCATCAAGTTATCACGTGTTATATGTTTTATTTATTTAATTCGTACAACACCTTTTGCCCAATCTAGATTGATCTTCGTTCGGCCTTGTCGCACGAGTTTGTTTGTGCTTTTGCTAATTATAAGATCACGATGGCCGAACTGACTTTCAATCTAGATTGTTACATGTTGTGGGTTCATGCATGTCGATCATGTTTAGGCTTTGATAGAGCTGGGTGCCGTGCGCAGGTGCAGGTTTTAGATTAGTTTAACCATGTTTGGCTTGTATGTTTCTTCTTCATGGACCCCAGTTCGGCTAGTTTGCCGATTCTGGTTAAGCTTACATGAGTAATGAGTACATATAGATTTATCCAGATGTACGTGTGCTTTTAGCTTCTTATAATTAGATCGTATCATGCGGTGGATTAATCTAATCATAAGGAGTGGTGTAGATTTATAGCAAGTGGTATCATGCGGTGGATTAGCTTTCTTTGAATTTACACCTGACGGGTTTATGAAGGCTAGACGTGCGACAGACTAGCTGGATTGGCCTATGCATATGTCATCTGAATAGATTTATATTTACAAGTTGCCCTTTTATCTTTTTGTTACATATGCGTCCGGGCACCCGATTGAAGCCAGCCTCATTCGGCTTGCTGTGTGCCTTGACGCGAGGCATCACGTTTTGCGTCAACAGTTAGGATTCGGCAAGTTGTAACCCTGCTCCCCGGCTATATAAGGTGAGTAGGGATCCCCTCCAAACTCACGCCATATTCCAATCCATCAATACAAACCAGCCACCAGAACACAGGATGTAGGGTATTACGGCGACTTGCCGGCCCGAACCTGTCTAAATCGTCGTCTCTCGTCCCTGTGTCTACGCTTTGCAGATGTCTCGCACGCCTCCACCGCTCAATCTACTACCTTGGGCATACCCCTCGGTAGACTATCGACCATATTTCGTCGACAGTTGGCGCGCCAGGTAGGGGGTGTGTGCTACGACACCATGATCTGCCAAGCGGCCACTTTCCCTCGCTCCATGGTCCTTCCGAAGGCTGGCACCACTTTTCAGATCAGATCTATGATCTGGACCGTGGGCGACCACGCTCCTGCTCTGGAAATCATGGAATCTACGCAGCTTCCTGCGTCGGACGCTCTGCCGTCCCTCCGCAACGTCATCAAGCCGACACGCCGCCCACCAACAATCGTCCCTTGCGATGACCTGATCGCAGAGTGCATCGACGCCATCGAGGTAGCTCGTATACAGCTTTCTGACCAATCTTGCCTTGAGCAATTTTCAGGTACACCATTGGGAGTTTCCAGCGCTCGTCCCACCCACTGCCCCAGATCGGATCCGCATCCGACTCGTCGCTGCACTTCGCCTCCAACGTCCATGCCCTTCGGGCTCCGCGGTGTGGCTCCTACATATCAGCATCAGGCGCTGCAACAACTCTCCGACCAACTCCAGTCTTTTGGCTCCGACCAGATGGCTCCGATTAGCAAGCGTGACCGAATGACTCCATCTCCACTCGTTGGCATGGTGACTCTACAAGAAATCTCCAGCGACACCGTCTCGACGACTTCGGCGTCTGGATCTACCACGACAAATGACTCCACCTCCACGCGGTCCACGACTGTCATCTCCACCGACTCCGGGGCTGACTTCCCACCGTATCGCGGTGGCATCATCTTCAACGTCTCCGCCGACAGTCCTCCCCCTCCAAACGAAACGGAAGGCGAACGCACCAATTGGGAGCAACGCAACATCGACCGACGGCGCCGGCGCGACGATGAACGACGCGACCAGGAGCGCCGCGACCGGGAGCATCGCGACGATGACCGACATCGGGATCGCGACAATGCTAGAGGCCGCGACCTCATCTACGAATTCGACAGGGTGGACGATCAACCCGTTTACCCGACCCCAAGCGCCAACCTCGCCGTCGTCTACAACAAACTCTCCAAGCTTCCAGTAACCCCGGAACTACAGAAGGTTGTCGCCCACGTCAAGGCTGCTGCCGTGCAGTGCAACAAAAAGAGGCACTATCCCTCACCATCTGGATCATCGTACAATGGGAGACCACCAAGCCCACATCCCTCGCGCCGACGGCGATCGCCGCCACGACCAGGAAGTCTCCCAAGGCAATCGTGCCCGTGATCAAGCTCTAGCTCCCGACGCCTCGACAGGGCCACGCCCTTTCACCTCCCGGCTTCGAGTCGTCCAATGGTCTTAGGGCTTCAAGGTCACCACGGTGGACAAGTACGATGGAAAGGCCAACCCGGAGCAGTGGCTCACCACGTACGAAATCGCCATTCAAGCAGCCGGAGGAGGATTTGACGTGATGGCCATGTACCTCCCCGTTATGCTGTTGTCTTCAGCCAACAGTTGGCTCCACAAGCTCGTCGAGAACTCCATCGACACCTGGGAGCCGCTGAAGGAAGTTTTTCTCAAGACATACAGTGCCACCTGCGTCCAACCAGGAACGCGCTACGACCACCAAAACGTCCACCAGGAGCGTGACGAAAGCCTTCGGAGCTACATCCGACGATTCTCCAACATGCGCCTCATGATTTCGGAGATCGCCGATGCAGAAGCCATTTCCACGTTCTCCAATGGTCTGCGCAATAAGGAGCTTCGCGACAAGATCATCCGGAAGAAGGTAGCCACGGTCACCAAACTAATGACGATCGCCAACTCCTACGCCGACGCCGACGACGCCCATCGCCACCACGAACGCCCGTGTCGCCGATCACGATCCCAGGAGCGTCGTTGTGATGATGATCGCCGCAATGAATGATGCAATGAAGGACGTGACCACCACGACGACCGAGATCGCCGGCACGATCGGCCAGAGTCTTCCCGTCAGAGAACGGACCACCGTCGGCACGACCGTCGCTACATCGCCAACACCAATACTCGGCCGAGGTGCACCTACGACAATGACTAGGAGAAGCTCCTCAACGGCCCTTGTCCTCTACACAAAGGCGCCAGACACTCCATGCGCGAGTGCGACACCATCGCCTGCAACGTCCGCGGGAGCGACGACAAGCGACCGCGAATCGACAATGACAAGGACAAGGATGCCGACGCCCATGAGCCTGCCTTTCGTGCACTAGAAAGGACCCTCTCCATCTTTGGCGGCAACGTCGTCATCGAGACCGAGCAGAAGCGGCGCCAAGTACGATGCGACATCGCCTCCTTTGCGGCCATCACCGACGACCCCGCCAACGTTCGCTACCTTGACTGGTTGGAGCGCCCCATCACCTTCTCCAGGGAGGACCAGTGGTCGGACGACAAGTACCCAAGGCGTTTTCCTCTCGTCATCGACCCGGTGATCTCCAACTGCCGCTACCGCAAGGTCCTCGTCGACGGTGGGAGCGCCCTCAACGTCATCTTTTCTTCGGCTTTCCGCGAGCTCGACTACTCCTGAGAACATATATGATGAATGATTGACTTTGATGAGGAAGGTTTGAGGCTTTTACCCGGTTGAGTCTATATCTAGTTATGCGCTTAATGCTTATGACTAACCGGTGGCGTTGAGTTGTGGTGTTTGTGTGTTGGTGTGCGTGTGCAACATGTGTCTCTTGGCTATGTTGATGTGCAGGTGTGGAGCTCGGATACAGTGGTCGATGGCGAGGTGAAGGTCAAGTAGAGACGTGCCGTGCCGACGGACCGGGAGTGGTGAAGGATGGGCGTGACATGCGGCGGACGTGCCATGCCGATGTACCCAGAGCGGTGAAGGGCGGACGTGAGGCTTGGACTGATGGACCAGAGGGCCAGAGGACCAGCTGTGGTAGCTGGCACGTGGCATCGGCGAGCGAGAGCACATGGGGATGTGCGATGCATCGGCCGAGTCGGGAGGAAGACGATGGTGTCATGGCACTTGGCGGGAGGTCGGACACGGGCTTGCGTGCGGTGCAAGTGCCGTCGGCCGAGTCAAGAAGGAAGGCGAAGGCGTTGTGCCCGGCGTGGAGGCTGGACATGCATCGGCATCGGTGCCGGTGGTCAGGGTGTGAGAACCACATCCTGTCTACGGCGCGGGTTCGGTAGCTGAGCCTCAAAAAGCTACCTCGACGGTTTCCGAGTTTGGGCCTCAAAACTCGGGTGGCCGGTTTTTGAGTTTGGGCCTCAAAACTCAGGATGGATGGTTTCTAGGTTTGGGCCTCAAAACATGGGCTGGCCGGTTTCCCAGTTTAGGCCTCAAAATCGGGGGAAGGTTCCTATGCGGAACGGTCGATGCGTGGCGGCGTGGAGAGGCTAGCTCGACGGCGAAGCTATCCACGAGAAGGCGCGGTGGTCGACGGTGGCGGCACGTGGCGGGATCTTGGAGCTTGCGTCAAGGCGAAGCGAAGGATGAGAAGGCGCATGGCCGTCGGATGGAAACTATCAAGTCTGGACGGTTTTACCCCTAGGGGGTATTTGGGTTAGTACTTCATGTTAGGGTGTTTGTGTCATTTGCACGTGCGCCTATATATAGATGAAGGGGGCTGCTAGGGCAGTTCAATCCTTGGAGGTGTCACTCTCATTTTGTTTAGGTGAGAGGAGGCTAGGGTGAGAGGAGAGACCGGCTCTTGTTCTTGAGCTTTTCGCCATCCATGCTTTGTGTTGCGAGGAGTGGCTCGTAACCCGACACAGAGTGCTACACAATTCTTTATCTAGTAGCAATCCAAGGATCAATTTCGCCCCTTCTCTTTGTTGGCTGAAATTTGGATCGAATCGCGTTTTCGTTCTTCGCGTTTTCGTTTATCCCTTCTCGAAGATTTGCCTCATTCTCCCTCTCCGAGCAACGATTTGTGATTCCGTTTGAATCAAATTGTTCTATGTCGTGAGCTCCTTTTTTCCACCGAAGGATTTCCCCTTTTCTAGTGTTCTTCTGATTTCTCATGGATTAGTTGGTTTGGAGTGATGATATCCTAGGATTAGCTTCCCAACACGTAGAAGAACACTTGGGAGAAGTTTGGTTGCAGCCCCGTTCGATTTGGTGAAGATCCATTCGATTTTGGTTTTGTCCCGAGCTGTTTTGGGGCTTTCTGGACAGTGGCGGACTGTCCGGGACTCATCCCCGGACTGTCCGGGGGTCGGGGCTGTTCATGGGCAGCGAGGTCGCTGTTTTTATTTTTGAATGGTAGACTGTTCGGGACTCATTCCCGGACTGTCCGGGGTTCAATAGCGGACAGTCCGCGGTTCACTAGCGGACAGTCCGCGACTGCACAGTTTTGCTGATTTCGTCCGTATCTTTTGCATACGAGCTCCGATTTGTGATCTGTTTGTTGCGTTGGTTTTCTAACTTCTTAAGGATCATTCCAAAGTACTTTTGACACCATTGGTCAAAGTATTTTTGGTCGGACACTTCCTTTTCTCCATAGGAGTTAAGTGTTCCTCTTTCGGAGTTTCGATGGTTCTAGCGTCCGTATCTTTTGCGTTCGAGCTCCGATTTGAGATCCATTTGTTGTGTTAGTTTCCTAACTTCATAAGGATCTTTCCAAGATACTTTTGCCACCAGTTGGCCTAACTATTTTTGGTCGAACACTTTCCTCTTCTCCATAGGAGTGGGGTGTTCCGTTATCGGAGGTTCGATTGTTCTAGGAGCTTGCTTATGCAGTTTTTGCCCCGTTGCTTTGGCGCTTGGTTTTGGGGGTTCTTCGGTAGTTCCGCTGTACCTCTAGGACATCTCCTAGGGTATCCACCTATTCGTAGGTCGTGAACTCACCGGTTGTTTGAGTCTTCGCTTTTGGGGTGATTTTCTGGGACAAGGGCCATCATTTCTGGAGAAGAAATTTGAGGCTCCCATTCACCCCTCCTCTGGTTGCCAATTCGGTCCTTCAACTCCAAGCGGGATCTATTCTCGGCGAATTTCCCTTTCTGGGGCATCGTACCAGGTAAACCCTCCATGCCCGTCGGGTAGATCACCCTCCCAATGCAGTTCGGCACCTCCGACCACTTCCGTGAGGAATACATCACCTTCATCGTCGCTGACTTCAACACCGCCTACCACGCCATCCTCGGTCGCCCGGCGCTCTCCAAGCTCATGGCTATTCCACATTACGCCTACCTCGTGCTCAGGATGCCAATGAAGAAAGGCATCCTCAGCGTCCGGGCAAATCTCCAGGTGGCCTACGAGTGCGAGCAGGAGACAATCAATTCCGCCGAGACACGCCAACAGATCCAAGGCGTTCAGGACTGCATCGCCAACGCCGCCAAGCTCCGCCCCAACGATCTCGAGATCCGGGAGACCTCCGACCAGCGCTCCAGCAAGAAGTCGAAGGACATGAAGCAGGTGTCCCTGGTGGATGGAGCTCCGAAGAAGACTGCCGTCATCGGCACCAACCTCGACCCCAAATAGGAAGACGCGCTCGTCAGCTTCCTACGGAGCAACGTCAATGTGTTCGCTTGGAAACCAGCGAACAAGCCTGGAGTTCCACGGAAGTTCGTCGAGCACTCCCTGAACGTCTCCCCAACCACCAGGCCGGTTCGCCAAAAGCTCAGTCGCTTTGCGCCAGACATGAAGGAGGCAATTAGGGTAGAGCTCACCCGGCTCCTAGCTGCCGGTTTTATCAAAGAGGTGTATCACCCGGATTGGTTAGCCAATCCAGTCCTTGTACTAAAAAAGAATAAAGAATGGCGTATGTGTGTTGACTACACCGACCTCAATAAGCATTGCCCTAAGGACCCCTTCCTCCTCCCTCGCATCGACGAGGTCGTCGACTCTACCGCCGGTGCGAACTTCTCTCCTTTCTTGATTGCTATTCCGGTTACCATCAAATTGCCTTGAAGGTTGAAGACCAGATCATGACGGCGTTCATCACACCTTTCGGTGCTTACTGCTACACGACCATGTCGTTCGGGCTGAAGAACGCCGAAGCCACGTACCAGCGTGTGATCCAGGATTGCTTGAAGGACCTCATCCCAGAGAAGGTCGAAGCTTACATGGATGACGTCATCGTCAAGACTCGCACCATCGACATGCTCATCTCTGACCTCGAGGCAACCTTTAAGGCCCTCAACAGGTTCAAGTGGAAGCTCAACCCCAACAAGTGCATCTTCGGCGTGTCGTCTGGAAACCTCCTCGACAACATTGTCAGCCGCGGTGGCATTCGCCCAAACCCCGACAAGACTTTGGTCGTCCTCCGCATGCAGGCTTCGTCCAACGTGAAGGACATCCAGAAGCTCACTGGGTGCATGGCGTCCCTCAGCCGCTTCATCTCCAGGCTCGGCGAAAAGGGGCTACCCTTCTTCAAGCTTCTCAAGGCTGGCGAAAAGTTCGTCTGGGACGCTGAAGTCGACCGTGCTTTCTCCGACCTGAAGGAGTACCTCACCCAGCCTCCTGTGCTCGCCGCACCTAAGGAGAAGGAGCCCTTGCTGCTCTACATCGCCGCCACAAATCGGGTCATCAGCTCCGTCATCGCCGTCGAACGCGAGGAAGCCGACCACTCCTACCCCGTCCAGCGACCCTGCTACTTTGTCAGCGAGGTATTGAATGACTCCAAAACGCGACACCCCAGGTACAAAAGCTCCTCTATGCGGTCCTTCTTACTGCAGGCAAGCTACGCCACTACTTCCAAAGCTCCGAGCGGGTCACCGTTGTCACGGAATTCCCCCTTGGGGACATTCTCTGCAACAAGGACGCTACGGGACGCATCATCAAGTGGGCCATCGAGCTCGGCTCCTATGACATTGCCTTCCAGGGTCGCCAGACCATCAAGTCGCAAGCACTCGCCGACTTCATCGCCGAATGGACGGACCTCCAAACTCCAGTACCACCAAAAGCACCAGAACATTGGACCCTCTTCTTCGACGGCTCCCTCACCCTGCATGGCGCTGGCTGTAACACCCCTGGTGTTTAATTAATTAAAAATAAATTAGAAAATGGATAAAACCCTAGATGGAGGAAAAATCTAACCTGGTGTTTGTTGCATTCATGCCGTTGCATAATTTTTATTGGGTGAAAAATAAATTATTAAACCCGAATAGGGCGAATCGCTTTTATTCTATTTAAGAAATAAATAAGAGGTTTACGAAATTTTACAAAACTTTTAAAACTCAAAACTTTTATTTTCAAACCTTGGGAAAATATTTTCAAAACTCTGCAAAACTTATTTGATTTCAAACTGGTTTTGAATTTGAATTTAAAAGGCTTTAGAAAAGTTTTGAAAATCAAAAGAGAAAGAGAAAAGAATTGGCATTGGGCCTCACCTCTCCCTCAACTCTCCCTCTTTCCAGCCCAACTCGGCCACCCCTCTCCCTCCCTTCGGCTTCGGCCTGGCCGGCTGGCCCGACCGGTCCTCTCCCCCTCCCTCATTTCGCGCCGGCCTGCACTCTCCTCGCCCGGCCTAGTTTCTTCGCGCGCGGGCCCTTTCCGTTAGCACCCGCACCGGCCCAAGGAGCCAAGCAAAGCCGCGCGACCGGCCCACGCGCAACGCCGCCGCTCCTCTCTCCACCGCTGACGCGCGGGCCCCACTCGTCAGCTCTTTCCCCAACCTCCTCCCCGCCCTATCCGCACAGCCGCTCGATGCTCGTCCGATCCGCCTCGAGCTCGATCGAGCGTTCCTCCCCTTCGACCCCAACCTTTTTAGCCAGCACCGAGGTCTCCCAAAACCCCCACCGCCGCTATACAGTTCCTTCCCGCGCCCCTTCTCGCACCAGGACGCTGCGGTCAGAGCACGCCGGAAAAGACGCGCTGCCTCCACCGCGGGCTCCCCTCCTCGGCCCCAAATCGACGTCACCAACTCCGTCATCGATCTCGCGGTGAGCTCCGCCGTCCTTCCCCACCTCTCCCATGATCTCTAGTGGCCCATAGGTCCCATCCGAGCTCACGCCAGGAAGTCGGCCATGGTGCCGCCGTGTACCCCACCTCCGACCCACCGCACCCCTTCCTCCCTTTTCGCTCTAGATGAGTCCGTGGTGCCCAGATCTACCCTCTGGTGCCCTCTGTAAGGCCAACCGCGCCTTGTAGCTCGCACGCCACTGCTCACCGGTGAGCTTGCGGCTGCTCCCATGGTGGCGCCGCCGTCTCCCTTCGGAGCGCCGCCGCGTGAATAGGCACCGGCGGCCAGTTATTCCTCCCCAAACCCCTGGCGCCGTCCACTCTCAGATCGACGGTGCAGATTAGATCTAACCCGCGAAGCGGTATAGACCGCGCCCGCAATCACGTGGACGCGGTCCACCAGTGCCGCGTCAGCAGTCCACAGAACACGTGGCACACCAACCCAACCACATGGTGACACGCGGCTACCTCAGCGCCACGCGGTGTCCACGCGGACGCGCCTTGGCCGTTTTGCTAAAGAACCCCTCCACTTTGCGGGAATCAACCCGTAGTCCTTTGAGCACTGTTCTCTGAGTCTCGGCACACTTACGGTTTAGCCCTCGCGTTTCCAAGGAAACGAGACGCAGTCCTCGGTTCACCGTGCACCGTGATCCCGACCGCCGTGAACCGCGTCCACAGCACAGTCGGTGCACCGGCCCATCCGGCGCCGCCAAGTGGCGCGTGATGCCAGCTCCGCCGACCGGCCCGGCTGTTTTGCACACTAGCCCCCGCCGAATTCAGGAATCAACCCGCCGTCCACTGCTCCTATTCATTGAGTCTGTGTTTTCTTGCGTTATAAACCCTGCAGATCCGGGAAAACGACGCCCAGTCCACCGGCCTTTCCTTTTCTGTTTTATTTAATTTAAATACGAAAATGACTTCGGTTTATTTACAGAATTGCCACTCAGATTCAAATGCTCATATCTTTTGCGTTTTAACCCCGATTCGACCCATTCAACTTGTGTTAAATTCGTCTCGTCGAGCTCTACGCAGTAGATCTATTTACGTTCTGTTTTCATACTGTTTGTTGTACTGTTATTTATTTCTATGTATTGTGCCATGTATGTTGATTGGGCCAGAGAGTGCGGAGTACGAGGACGCTCCAGACTATCCTTGCGACCCAGTTGATTCGACCCAGTCCGAAGGCAAGTGTCCTTGCTCATATTGCTCCCGTATTTATTTTATTTTGAGTTTAGAGTAGTTAGATCATGTAGATGCATGCAGTGTCTAAATTTGAATCCCATGATATGGTTTACTAGATCTTGTACTATTATCCTTGTCGCCTGGTTTGGGATGATATGGGTAGAAGTCATGCTTAGCCCTGCTGTCTTGGGATGGGATGGTTTATAATTAATTCTAATTAATGATCTATGGAACATGGACTGGTAATGTTGTAGTATGGAGAGTAGGTAAATCCGGCAGGATGGACCGTGTGGTGGTTTTGTGCCGTGTGACTCGGCAGCTGCATTTGGTTTTGGTTCTGGGCTTGTGCTAGATTATCCTGCCTGGATCCCTAGGACCCGGTTCTTGGACAAGTAACCCGGCAAAACAGCGCAGCCATGAGATCTGGATGGGCTGGACCTGGCTAATTAATTAGTTTCCTCTAAGTTATGCTACACGGGGGTTGTATAGTGGCTCAAGAGGGGTCCCTTGGGGTCGTTGACTTATGGACAGGGGAGAAACCTTAGAGTACGTGTAACACAGACTCGGAGGGGCTTTGTAAAGGCCTTGCAGTGCAACCTGCTAAGCACCTTGGCAGTGTTTAGCGTGACGGGTAATGCACGACTCATGGGTAACGATGTGCAACCTCTGCAGAGTGTAAAACTGATATATCAGCCGTGCTCACGGTCACGAGCGGGCTTGGACTTCTTCAAGATTAGTTGGTGGGTTGGTTCTAGTTCGTTAGAGAAGCCTTATGTGGTTATTAGTCTCATATGACATGGGTACAGAGGCTTCTTCTACGCGGGTTACTGCTTGGTACGGGAGTGACTCCCAGGCTCGAGCGCAGACCTGGAGTTATTACGGAAGGTAGCTCTCTATGTCGTGACGTATGGAACTAATACACATAGGACTCCTTGTAACGGCTTGGTTCGGGTCATCTGATGGACTTCAGGTGTGGTTTGCCTGATGGACTTCAGGTGTGGGAACTTGGTGCGACTCCAAGTGCGGTTGCTTGGTGTGACTCCAAGTGTTGGTTGCTCGGTGTGACTCCGAGTGTGGTTTGCTCGGTGCGACTCCGAGTGTGGTTACTGTTCTGTTGGAGACTGTGGTTATAACCTAGTAAATAGGTGCATAGGAAATAGGATTTAATAGGATGTGTCGCTTTAGGCGCTTGAGTCAAACAAAGTCAGCCTACCTTTGTTATAAGCCTCATAAGCATATGTTCCTACACTTGCGGAGTACATTTCGATGTGCTCACCCTTCCTCTTTGTCCCCGCTGCTACCCCACCCAGACGCTGGAGACTACGTCTACGAGGAGCCGGAGTATCCAGAAGACGGAGGCTACGACCCTGACGACCTGTACTAGGATGGCGCTACCCCCGGTCGACCTTCCTGTGGAGTGGAGTCCAGATCTTCCGCATCTTCGTCAGAGTTTACCTTAGAGTTAGTTTCATGAGAGACTGTACTTTTTATTTCAGACCCGAGGGTCATTTATGTAACAAAGTTCGATATTATTAATAAAGCATTGTTTTGATATTTACTATGATGTGGATATATGTATGAAAATTGATCCTGGCATACATATATTGTGCTCCAATTTTGTTCTTAAAATTGGGGTGTCACACTGGCGCTGGTCTCCTCTTCACATCTCCCTCCGGTGAAAAGCTCTGCTACGCTTTACGGCTACTCTTTCCAGCCTCCAACAATGCCGCCAAGTATGAAGCCACCCTCCACGGTCTCCGTATCGCCAGCGAGCTAGGCGTCAAGCGCCTCATGGTGTACGGCGACTCTGCCCTCGTCATCAACCAGCTCAACAAGGACTGGAACTGCTCCAACGACAAGATGAATGCCTACTGCGCCACCATCAGGAAGCTTGAAGATAAGTTTTTCGGAGTCGAATATCACCACCTATCGCCAATTCGGTCCTTCAATTGGTATCAGAGCCTGTTAAGGATCTCTCTACCTTAACCGGTTCCGGATCCACGAAGGTGACCTTTTGAGAGCGGTTTTGTTTCCGACTTTGCTTGTCGAGGTGTTGAGCTTGTGTTTTGGCTAACACTAACGGTGCTTTTGGAGATGGCACCAAGCTCTTCTTCTAGTGTGTCTTTGTCCTTAGGTTTGAGTCTTGGACATGCGACTGAGGATGACATTTTGGCAAGAAGGTGGAGTGCGGTTCTTGAGACGGAACAAGAGGTGGAGGCTTTGATGGACTTTCTAGGAGATGATGAGCATTCAACAAAGGATCTTATATGTGAACTTGGCAAGGCCAAGAAAGGTACACTTGTTGCTAGTCTTGGGGCTTTGTCTCAACGATTTGAAGCTTGTTGTGATGATAATGTTAGATATGATGAGCTTTGTGATACCTTGTGTAGAAAGATTGAGAAGTTGAATTGCTCCATCACTAGGCTAAAAAATGGTCTTTTTCATTGGAAGTCTTGTGCATCTTCACATTGCACCTCTTGTAGTGACATGGTTAGGAAGAATGATGAGCTATGCTTTTCTCTTGCTAGCTTAAGATCTGAAAATGAAATGTTGATATCCAATGCTTCCAAACCATGTCTAGTTTGCATTGACTTGCGCAAGGATCTTGATAGTGCTAAAACTGAAATAGCCTTGCTAAAGTCAAATGCTTTGTCACCATGTGATTCCTGTGAGTCTTTTGTTGCTAGACTTAGAGAATTATGTTTGATTCACAGGACATGTGTAGATGAACTTGAGCATGCTAGGGCTAAAATTGTTGAATTAAATTCTAAGCCTTGTAGCTTGTGCTCTTTAAATAAAAATGCTTGCCATGCTTCTAGTGATATTCATGATTCCTTGCTTAATGTGAATGGTGATGTTTCTTCCACCAATTTCATTTGCACATCATGCATGGATTTAGAAAAAGAAGTTTTGGTTTTGAAGCAATTGCGCGATGATATGAGCGCCAAGTTGGTTGAGCAAAATGATATGAGTGCCAACCTTGAAAAAGAAAATGAGCTCTTGCGTACCACATATGCCGAGTGCATTAGAGAGGAGATGGAAAATTTGAAAAACACTCCTTGTGGTACTTGTGATCGCCTCATGTTTGAAAATGAGGTTTTAGCTAAAAGATGCAAGAGTCTTTGTGCTATGTCTTTTGAGTCACGCGTTTCTTGCAACTCCGAAGTTGGTGTTTCCAAGTCCGTATCTTTGCAACCGGAGTTGAGTTCTTGTGTTGCGCGTGAGTCTTTTGACTGTAGCATTAGTGCCAAGATTTTGGATAGCTCTTTCATAGCTACTCCTAACCTTGTTGTTTCTTCGAGTGATGTCCAAGGGACTTCTCTTGACAAAGGTGCTTCGCACATTTTTGGGACTTGTGTTCCCAATCCGATTTATCATTTCACCTTTTGCAAGAAGGATGGACATTCATTCGATTTTTGTTTCCACCGTGTCAAACACGAGTGACGTATTCGAGCTAAGGCTTTTAGGAAGCCGCGTAGCCTTTCCCATGGCACGTGTGCTCCTAGTGTTGGCACCAAGTTAGTTGTTGATGCTTCTTGTTCTAAGCCCCAAGGGACTTCTCACTTGTCGGAGAATGGTGTGCCTTCCAATAGGCCTTTGTACCATTGCTCTTTTTGTGAGAAAGATGGGCATCAATAAAGCTTTTGCTATCGGCGTGCCAAACGTTTGCGCCAAGCTCACCCTTCTAGGAAGATAGTGGTTCATAGCCCTTCTCATGGCATGAACGCTTGTGCTCCTAGTAAGAAGCCCCTCTTTGTTGATGGGTTTTATGACTCCTTTTCTAGCGGGATAGGTCATGGTCGTGGACATGCTTCTAGTGCTTCTTGTCTTGGTCCACGTCATGCTTTTCATGATGCTTCTAGTGGTTCTTCTACAAAAACCTTGGAAGATGTTTGCCTCTTTTTCCGTGGTACGACTCATTCTTCTCCTTGAGTTGTCCTTTTGAGGAATGCTTCCAAGGGTGTTTCACAATTGCATTTGAACCAACATTTGCATCATGGTAACCCACAAGATAAGTTGAGATCTGTGACCAAGTCTTGGGTTCCCAAGTACATGCTTGCTAACCCTTCGGGATCCAAGACTCGGGCTGCTCTGTCCTCTTGTGTGTAGATATGAGAGGACGCGGGGTGGAGAACAAGCGCCTGATGGAGTTTGATCTTTTAGATGTGATCAAGAGTTGATGGTTCTCTACACCTCGCTTAGATTTGCCTCCAAAGAGGCTTTTGCTACTCGGTGAGCTTTCTTACACACTCATGCCTTGAACATCCTTGTTCTATTTCTTGTGGTATGAGATGGTCCTTCATGTGCTCACTTGTATAGTTTTTGCATGTACATTTTCTTTTGTATCATGTTTTGCTTTAGTCTAGCATGTGCTATCTTGTATATCATGTCATGCTAGTCTTGTGTGCAGATTTGGTGGTTAATCCACTTTTCATGCTAGTTTTTGATCCTCATGAACATTATGTCATGCTTTACCATACTTCTCCATGAGATTTACTTGTAGAGGTGTGATGTTCATTAGGTGTCACTTGTTAGGTGCTAGTTTTGGTTAGCTACATATACCCTGTTGATATGATTAGTTTGAGCACTAGCCTTTCCACAATTTTATCATGTTACATGCTTTTGGATCTATTGCTATCATTATATTGCATTGTAGCATGTGTTGAGGTTTAGGGTGTGTTTGGGTTGATCATGTTTTTAGGTTGCATTTTGCTATACAGTGCTTTATCCTGTTGCATGGTAGTCTTGACTAGTTTGAGTTCAGTTCTCCTTGCGGTATCATTCATAGGTAGGCCTCTTTTGTTGAGTGTTCACCTTATGCTTATTATGTGACTAACCACTTTGTGGAGACCTTGAGGTCACACTGGACGAGACAATGCCTTGTGTTTTCTTCTGCTTTTGAGTGTGCAGGAGAACAGGAGCCTGGAGAGAGCATTTTGGCTCACGGACCCGATCCCACTTCTTCCACGACTTGGGGTTCCGTTCGAGCAGCTCTCCAGCGAGCACTAGCAGCACCTGTGCGAGCGACAGCTTCAGGCGAGGGAGAGACGACTTTGGCGAGGCATGCGCCCCAGAGATTTCAGTAGATTCAGGCGTCCCCTCGGGTATCACACCAGCAGGCGGTCATGCGCTTCATGAGGTATCTCCGACACACTTCTGAGTTCGGGTTTTGGTACTCTTCTTCTTCGACCTCTTTCTGCTGTGTCGTCTTTCCGATGTGGATTTTGCTGGCTGTTCGTTTGAGCGTTTCTTGGCTCTTCTCTTGTGAGTTTGGTGTGTGTTTCCCTTTTAGTTCGATAAGCATTTTGCTCGTTGTATCATAGTTGGATTTCTCTGATACCCTTTTGTTTTGGGTTTTCCTTTTTAGGCTAGTTTTGCTTTGTCTTTGATAGACTAGCTTTTGCATGCATTTCATCATGTATTCTAGTGCATTTTAGAGCTTCATGTTTAGAGCAATGAGAATGAGATTATGCTCTATTTGGTATGCCCTGTTTATTCATGATGATGCTTGTAGCCTAGGCTCTTTTTGATCACCTGATACATGTTACGAGCTAAGCTATTTTTGCAAATGGTGAACTTGATTAATCAACTATGAAACCTTTTAAATTTGTTCACCATTGAGATTGGCAACTAGCATGGATAGGATGTGTTGAGATCACTTGTGCTATCTTTTGTATGCTAGGTTGCTATGTCTCTTGCACTGAGTCATTCACTTGGCTTGGATTGGTCATATTTACCCTGTGCTTAAAATTTGATCCAAGTCTAGTGAAATGAAAAGATCGTGATGGGATTGCATGTGTTAGCACCTCACGGTATCGAGACTGTTTCTCATTGCACAATTGAGTTAAACTTGAGCCGTGTAGTGTAAGACCGAAACCGGTGCTTTAAGCTTCCGATTGCTTTTGTTGCATAGGCTTAGCCCGGTTGAAAAGTTAGGCAATGACCATGCTTTCAACCTCTCGCAATCACATGCTTTTAATTTGAACTTGTGTTAATACTGCTGCAAATTCCGATAAAATTTCAAAATAACACAAGTTTATGCTTCATTCTATGGCATGATGATTGAACTTTGCTAGGGGTAGTTCACCTTTTATACTTGAGTTAGCACTTGATTGATTTCCTGTCTATTCATGCTAAGTGCTATTTTAGTGGTGAACACCTTTTCGAATGGCTTAGAACTGCTCATATGCTTAATTGTTCATATTTCGTATTCACTTGATCAGTTTGAGCCTTTGCTAGCATTTGTATTGGTTGCTACACCTTCAGGGCAGCACCCTTTTGAGCATCTTTTCATTCTGATTGCTATACACTTGAAGCTGTTGCATTGTGCATATCATGCATTTTTAGCTTAGTGTACATACCCCCAGCTCCGATACACCATATGATACCCCATATGCTTTTGGTTGTTGACTTGTCTTGTGTTTGTGTCAACTTTGTGGAGAAATGTCAAAACCCCCCAGCATGTTCCCTTTTATCAAGGGGGAGAAGCTGTTTGCAAGGGGGAGCTTGTGTGTTGGCACAAAGGGGAGAGTCATGCATTTTGGGGAGATCTTTGAGCTAGGGGAGTTTAGATCTTTTATGTTTTTCTTCAATTGGTATAGCACTTTTATGTGTTTCAATTGGTATCCATCTTTTTGTATGGAGTTTAATTGGTGTCATGAGCTTTGTTGCATAGCCTTTGTATGTAGGCTTGCTTTCAGGGGGAGTTGTTTTGTTTTGCTGCTTCTCCGCGTGCTCCGAGTGTCTGTGCTCCATTTAGTGTTGAGCTTCTCTTTGTGTTTTCTCAGTCGGTATCGAGCCTGCTAGTCGTGTTGAGCTATTTTTGCCTCTCTTTTGAAGGACTAGAAGTTTTTGCTTGGTATTTTCGATTGGTATGGACCCTTCAGCTAGTTGCGTCGAGCCTATGTGCCTCTATCTTGAGGAACTAGCTGTTTTCACCAATTTTTGGATGTTTGTGATTGGTATCGAGTTTTCTGCTGGTTGTGTTGAGCCTCTCTGCCTCTATCTTGAGGGACTAGCAGTCTTGCATTCTTATGCGTTGATTCAGCCTCAATTGGTATCGAGCCTTGAGCTAGTGGTGTTGAGCCATTTTCTGCCTTTTCTTGAGGGCTAGCTCATTTTTGACTTGGTTGTGTCGAGCCATTGCCCATGTCTTTGGGAACCAAGTTTTTCGCTCTGTGTGATCGAGTTTTGCCTTTTGATGAGATGTTGCTCCGATCCTTTGCTTGGTTGCGTTGAGCCATTGCCCATGTCTTTGGGGACCAAGTTTTCAGTTTTGGTATCTCAAACCATCTCTTGTGCCTAGTTTTTGTCAATTCAATCATCAAGGGAGAGAAAAAGGGGGAGAAATTTCGACCCAAGTGAACCCAAGTGGATAAGTACCTTGGTTTCTTTTGTGATGATTGTTTGACAATTTATTTGAGATGGGTTTTCGAGTACCTTTTGGGATTTCATGAAACTCTTGTTTTATCTTGACTCTTCGGTTGTGTGGAGGCTTTGCCCGCTTTTCCCATTTCTTTTGGGACCGAGAGCTTTTATTTGGAGTTTTCATGATCCTTCCTCATCTCAAGTGGCCTTGTGTTTGCTTTTACTTGGCTTTTGGGCACTTGAGTGAGGTTTGCCTTCAAACCCTTCCTTTTTGGTTTTATTGCTAGTCAATGCATTCATCAAGGGGGAGATTGAGAACATATATGATGAATGATTGACTTTGATGAGGAAGGTTTGAGGCATTTACCCGGTTGAGTCTATATCTAGTTATGCGCTTAATGCTTATGACTAACCGGTGGCGTTGAGTTGTGGTGTTTCTGTGTTGGTGTGCGTGTGCAACATGTGTCTCTTGGCTATGTTGATGTGCAGTTGTGGAGCTCGGATACAGTGGTCGATGGCGAGGTGAAGGTCAAGTACAGACGTGCCGTGCCGACGGACCGGGAGTGGTGAAGGATAGGCGTGCCGTGCGGTGGACGTGCCATGCCGATGTACCCAGAGCGGTGAAGGGCGGACGTGAGGCTTGGACTGACGGACCAGAGGGCCAGAGGACCAGCTGTGGTAGCTGGCACATGGCATCGGCGAGCGAGAGCACATGGGGATGTGCGATGCATCGGCCGAGTCGGGAGAAAGACGATGGTGTCGTCGCACTTGGCGGGAGGTCGGATACGGGCTTGCGTGCGGTGCAAGTGTCGTCGGCCGAGTCAAGAAGGAAGGCGAAGGCGTTGTGCCCGGCGTGGAGGCTGGACATGCATCGGCATCGGTGCCGGTGGTCGGGGTGTGAGAACCACATCCTGTCAACGGCGCGGGTTCGGTAGCTGAGCCTCAAAAAGCTACCTCGACGGTTTCTGAGTTTGGGCCTCAAAACTCGGGTGGCCGGTTTCCGAGTTCGGGCCTCAAAACTCGGGATGGACGGTTTCCAGGTTTGGGCCTCAAAACCTGGGCTGGCCGGTTTCCCGGTTTAGGCCTCAAAACCAGGGGAAGGTTCCTATGCGGAACGGTCGATGCGTGGCGGCGTGGAGAGGCTGGCGCGGCGGCGAGGCTATCCACGAGAAGGCACGGTGGTCGATGGTGGCGGCACGTGGCGGGATCCTGGAGCTTGCGTCGAGGCAAAACGAAGGATGAGAAGGCGCGTGGCCGTCGGA
The DNA here is from genome assembly GCA_009763385.1 of Coix lacryma-jobi var. lacryma-jobi. Classification (NCBI taxonomy): domain Eukaryota; kingdom Viridiplantae; phylum Streptophyta; class Magnoliopsida; order Poales; family Poaceae; genus Coix; species Coix lacryma-jobi. The sequence continues at coordinate 48,525,929 of CM019831.1, forward strand.
TGGAAACTGTCAAGTCTGGACGGTTTTACCCCTAGGGGTTATTTGGGTTAGTACTTCATGTTAGGGTGTTTGTGTCATTTGGACGTGCGCCTATATATAGATGAAGGGGGCTGCTAGGGCAGTTCAATCCTTGGAGGTGTCACTCTCATTTTGTTTAGGTGAGAGGAGAGACCGGCTCTTGTTCTTGAGCTTTTCGCCATCCACGCTTTGTGTTGCGAGGAGTAGCTTGTAACCCGACACAGAGTGCTACACAATTCTTCATCTAGTAGCAATCCAAGGATCAATTTCGCCCCTCCTCTTTGTTGGCTGCAATTTGGATCGAATCGCGTTTTTGTTCTTCGCGTTTTCGTTTTTCCCTTCTCGGAGATTTGCCTCGTTCTCCCTCTCCGAGCGACAATTTGCGATAACGTTTGAATCAAATTGTTCTATGTCATGAGCTCCTTCTTTCCACCGAAGGATTTCCCCTCTAACCTCACGAGCACATAGATCGGGTCAAAATCGCGTTCGTTCTTCGTTCTTCTCCATTTTCTAGTGTTCTGCCGATTTCTCATGGATTAGTTGGTTTGGAGCAATGATATCCTAGGATTAGCTTCCCAACACGTAGAAGAACACTTGGGAGAAGTTTGGTTGCAGCCCCGTTCGATTTGGTGAAGATCCATTCGATTTTGGTTTTGTCCCGAGCTGTTTTTGGGCTTTCTGGACAGTGGCGGACTGTCCGGGACTCATCCCCGGACTATCCGGGGGTCGGGGCTGTTCACGGGCAGCAAGGTCACTGTTTTTATTTTTGAACGGCGGACTGTCCGGGACTCATTCCCGGACTGTCCGGGGTTCAATAGCGGACAATCCGCGGTTCACTAGCGGACAGTCCGCGACTCCACAGTTTTGCTCATTTTGTCCGTATCTTTTGCTTACGAGCTCCGATTTGTGATCCATTTGTTGCGTTGGTTTTATAACTTCTTAAGGATCATTCCAAAGTACTTTTGACACCATTGGTCAAAGTATTTTTGGTCAGACACTTCCTTTTCTCCATAGGAGTTAAGTATTCCTCTTTCGGAGTTTCGACGGTTCTAGCGTCAGTATCTTTTGCGTTCGAGCTCCGATTTGAGATCCGTTTGTTGTGTTAGTTTCCTAACTTCATAAGGATATTTCCAAGATACTTTTGCCACCAGTTGGCCTAAGTATTTTTGGTCAAACACTTTCCTCTTCTCCATAGGAGTGGGGTGTTCCGTTATCGGAGGTTCGATTGTTCTAGGAGCTTGCTTGTGCAGTTTTTGCCACATTGCTTTGGCGCTTGGTTTTGGTGGTTCTTCGGTAGTTCCGCTGTACCTATAGGACATCTCCTAGGGTATCCACCTATTCGTAGGTCATGAACTCACTGGTTGTTTGAGTCTTCGCTTTTGGGGTGATTTTCTGGGACAAGGGCCATCATTTCTCGAGAAGAAATTTGAGGCTCCCATTCACCCCCCCCTCTGGTCGCCATTCGGTCCTTCCACTCCAAGCGGGATCTGTTCCCGGCGAATTTCCCTTTCTGGGGCATCGTACCAGGGAAACCCTCCATGCCCATCGGGCTGATCACCCTCCTAGTGCAGTTCGGCACCTCCGACCACTTCCGCGAGGAATACATCACCTTCATCGTCGCTGACTTCGACACTGCCTACCACGCCATCCTCGGTCGCCCGGTGCTCTCCAAGCTCATGGCTATTCCACATTACGCCTACCTCGTGCTCAAGATGCCAACAAAGAAAGGCATCCTCAGCGTCCGGGCAAATCTCCTGGTGGCCTACGAGTGCGAGCAGGAGACAACCAATTCCGCTGAGACACGCCAACAGATCCAAGGCGTTCAGGACTACATCGCCAACGCCGCCAAGCTCCGCCCCGATGATCTCGAGATCCGGGAGACCTCCGACCAGCGCTCCAGCAAGAAGTCAAAGGACACGAAGCAGGTGGCCCTGGTGGATGGAGCTCCGGAGAAGACTGCCGTCATCGGCACCAACCTCGACCCCAAATAGGAAGACGCGCTCGTCAGCTTCCTACGGAGCAACGTCGATGTGTTCGCCTGGAAACCAGCGGACATGCTTGGAGTTCCACGGAAGTTCGTCGAGCACTCCTTAAACGTCTCCCCAACCGCCAGGCCGGATCGCCAAAAGCTCCGTCGCTTTGCGCCAGACTGGAAGGAAGCAATTAAGGTAGAGCTCACCCGGCTCCTAGCTGCCGGTTTTGTCAAAGAGGTGTATCACCCGGATTGGTTAGCCAATCCGGTCCTTGTACTAAAAAAGAATAAAGAATGGCGTATGTGCGTTGACTACACCGACCTCAATAAGCATTGCCCTAAGGACCCCTTCCTCCTCCCTCGCATCGACGAGGTCGTCGACTCTACCGCCGGGTGCGAACTTCTCTCCTTTCTCGATTGCTATTCCGGTTACCATCAAATTGCCTTGAAGGTTGAAGACCAGATCATGACGGCATTCATCACACCTTTCGGTGCTTACTGCTACACGACCATGTCGTTCGAGCTGAAGAACGCCGGAGCCACGTACCAGCGTGTGATCCAGGATTGCTTGAAGGACCTCATCCCAGAGAAGGTCGAAGCTTACATGGATGACGTCGTCGTCAAGACTCGCACCATTGACATGCTCATCTCCGACCTCGAGGCAACTTTAAGGCCCTCAACAGGTTCAAGTGGAAGCTCAACCCCAACAAGTGCATCTTCGGCGTGTCGTCTGGAAACCTCCTCGGCAACATTGTCAGCCGCGGCGGCATTCGCCCAAACCCCGACAAGACTTCGGTCGTCCTCCACATGCGGGCTCCGTCCAACGTGAAGGACATCCAGAAGCTCACCGGGTGCATGATGTCCCTCAGCCGCTTCATCTCCAGGCTCGGCGAAAAGGGGCTACCCTTCTTCAAGCTTCTCAAGGCTGGCGAAAAGTTCGTCTGGGACGCTAAAGCCGACCGCGCTTTCTTCGACCTGAAGGAGTACCTCACCCAGCCTCCTATGCTCGCCGCACCTAAGGAGAAGGAGCCCTTGCTGCTCTACATCGCCGCCGCAAATCGGGTCGTCAGCTCTGTCATCGCTGTCGAACGCGAGGAAGCCGGCCACTCCTACCCCGTCCAACGACCCTACTACTTCATCAGCGAGGTATTGAATGACTCCAAAACGCGATACCCCTAGGTACAAAAGCTCCTCTACGCGGTCCTTATTACTGCAGGCAAGCTATGCCACTACTTCCAAAGCTCCGAGCGGGTCACCGTCGTCACAGAATTCCCCCTCGGGGATATTCTCCGCAACAAGGACACTACGGGACGCATCATCAAGTGGGCCATCGAGCTCGGCTCCTACGACATCGCCTTCCAGGGTCGCCAGACCATCAAGTCGCAAGCACTCGCCGACTTCATCGCCGAATGGACGGACCTCCAAACTCCAGTACCACCAGAAGCACTAGAACATTGGACCCTCTTCTTCGACGGCTCCCTCACCTTGCATGGCGCTGGCGCTGGTCTCCTCTTCACATCTGCCTCCAGTGAAAAGCTCCGCTACGCTTTACGGCTACTCTTTCCAGCCTCCAACAATGCCGCCAAGTATGAAGCCGCCCTCCACGGTCTCCGTATCGCCAGCGAGCTAGGCGTCAAGCGCCTCATGGTGTACGGCGACTCCGCCCTCGTCATCAACCAGCTCAACAAGGACTGGAACTGCTCCAACGACAAGATGAATGCCTACTGCGCCACCATCAGGAAGCTTGAAGATAAGTTTTTCGGAGTCGAATATCACCACCTACCACGAGACCGGAACCAGGCAGCCGACGAGTTATCCAAGCTAGCGTCATCAAGATCTCCGGCTCCCGCCGACGTATTTGTTCACGACCTGCTCAAGCCCTCCATCGCCGACTACTCAAGCTCCGACTCATCGACGAACGCCATGACTCCATCCCCGCCGATAGAACAACTAGTGGGAACCACCTCCACAGCACCGCCCGACAGGCGCGAGGATTTCATCAAATATCTCTCCGAGAACCTTGTTCTTGCAGACAAGACAGAAGCCGAGCGCCTCATTCGCCGCGTCAACAATTACGTCCTAGTCGACGGCGCGCTCATGCGTAAAAACTCCAGAAATGAAGTACTCCAAAAATGCGTCTCCAGAGAAGATGGCCTCCAGATCCTCTTCGACATCCACGTCGGCGAATGTGGGAATCACGCAGCTGCAGAAACATTTGTACGCAAGGCCTTCCGTGCAGGTTTCTACTGGCCGTCAGCAGTCGCCGACACCGAACAACTCGTCCGCACTTGCGAGGGGTGCCAATTCTTCGCCAAACAAACCCACGTTCCTGCGCAAGAACTCCAACCGATACCGACCTCGTGGCCCTTCGCCTGCTAGGGACTCAACATGATCGGCCCTTTCCGACCAGCTCCGAGAAGCTTCAAGTGGATCTACGTCGCCGTCGACAAATTCTCCAAGTGGATCGAAGCAAAGCCAATAACCAAAGTGAGAGCCGAGAACGTTGTCTCCTTTATCGACGAGATAATTCATCGCTTCGGTCTCCCGAACTCCATCATCACCGACCTTGGCTCCAACATCACCGACAACATCTTCTGGGACTTCTGCGAAGGGCACAGCGTCCTCGTCAAGTATGTCTCCGTCACCCATCCTCAGGCCAACAGCCAGGCTGAACGCGCCAACAGCATGATCCTTGATGCCCTGAAGAAGCGCCTCTACCAAAAGGACGAGAAGCACCCTGGTCGCTGGATGCGCGAGCTCCCCTCCATGCTCTGGGGTCTCCGGACTCAACCCAGCCGCAACACCAACGTTTCGCCGTACTTCATGGTCTTCGGCTCTGAAGCCGTCATCCCCGCCGATGTCGTCTTCCGCTCTCCGCGCGTCAAAAACTACGATGAGGAAGCCTCCGACAAGGCTCGCTGCGATGACCTCGACCGCCTTGAAGAAGAACGGCTGACATCCTGCCTTCGCACCGCCAAGTACCTCGAAGGAGTTCGCCGCTACTACATCCGCAACGTAAAAGATCGATCCTTCGTCGTCGGCGACCTCGTCCTCAAGCGGAAACTCAAGACCGACGGCCTGCACAAACTATCTTCACATTGGGACGGCCCCTACACTGTGAAAGAGGTCACCCGACCAGGCGCTTATCGTCTCGCCGACATTGAAGGAATCGACGTACCCAACTCCTAGAGTATCGAGCACCTTAGAAAGTTTTATGCTTAAGGGATGGCTCGCCGACATCTCCAACCGTCCCCGGACGACTCGCCAATTTCTCCAATACGTCTCCGGACGGCTCGCCGACCTCTCCACCCGTGTCCGGACGGCTCGCCGACCTCTCCAACCCGTCTCCGGACGGCTCGCCGACATCTCCAACCCGTTTCCGGATGGCTCGCCGACCTCTCCACCCGTCTCTGGACGGCTCGCCGACCTCTCCACCCGTCTCAGGACGACTCACCAATTTCTCCAATACGTCTCCGGATGGCCCGTCGACCTCTCCAACTCGTCTCCAGATGACTCGCCAATTTCTCCAAACAGCATGGCTGATGCTAAAGGAGTCTTAGAGCAGGGGCTACTGCCACCGCCAGACGCGTGCATGAGCGCCCGCCCTCTGCGCTATGGCGGCCATTAGTCCTCCCAAGTGAATGTCCCGGCCTCTCTATGCGTGTATGAGCGCCCGCCCTCTGCGCTACGAAGGGAAGGCTAAGCTTGGGCTGAGATCTCCGGAGGCTATACGTCCAGTGCCTGTATGCGCCGGTTATGCGCACATTCTCCGTTCGGTCTTCAAGCAGCCTGACTAATGCCAATGAAAACTCAGAGTCGGGGCTGTTGTCACCATCGGACGCGTGCATGAGCGCCCGCCCTCTGCGCTACGGTGGCCAACAGTTCTCCCAGGGGACGTCCTGACCTCTCTACGCGTGCATGAGCGCCCGCCCTCTGCGCTATGAAGGAAAGGCTAACTTGGGCTGAGAATTTTGAGGCTATATGCTCAGTGCCTCGCATTCGCGCCACCCACGCGCTCGACAACGGTTGCCATTCGCCCATGTCACGCCACGAACGAGCCTCTCGGAAAAGACCCTGGTCGTGGTACCTCCCTACGCGTGCATGAGCGCCCGCCCTCTGCGCTATGGCATGCCAGCAAAGGTTCCTTGAGCGACGCCCTTGACTCCTACGCACAAACGAGCTCCGCGCTCTACAATATGGATCCTAGGATAACCCAAGGTCGAACTGTTCATCGCTACGGCTCACGACTATTGGGTCTGCGAAATTCGGGGAACGAACAAAACACGCCGACCCGCTTCAAGTTTTGATTTAGTTTGCCCAAAAGTCTATTTACAGACTATCTTCTAATATACAAACTACAGGTGCCCAGCACCGAACAAGTCTACACCTCCGACAAGGGCTTCGGCGGCAGGCTCGGCCTCCTCCTCCAGGCGCTCCATCTCGGACGTCGACGTGTTTGCCGCAAAGCCTGCGCCCAGCCTCGACATCTCCATCTGCGGATAATGCGAACGAAGAATGGCGAGGCCATGAGCCGCCACACTCTGCGCCGCCACCTTGGTATACGCCTGGAAGCGCCCCCACAGGCCACGTGCCTTCGGGACGACATAGTCGCCGATCCGCCGCTCCTTCTCCACCAGGAAGAAAGGCTCCTCATCGATGCACTGCACCAACGGGGCCACCTCCTCCGCCAGCGACCAGAAGCGTTCATGGTAACCATCGATACGTCGCTGCAAATTTGCAAATTGCATTTTCACGTTTTTCCGGTAAACTACAAACGCCAAAGCAAAGGGTAAGACGACGACCACCTCCGACCTCGCTCGACCGAGAAGACTCACCTCCTCATCGGACTTCGCCTTCTCCTCGGCCAGGAGACATTTCTCCTCGCCCGCCTGCATCGCCTCTGCGAAGACAACTCCATGATTCAGGACTCCGACCAGATGGCGTACTAAGCAAAATGGAGTATAGCGTCGTCAACTCACGTGCGGCAAACTCGTCGGCCTTGTCGGCCCGCAGCTGAAGCTGGAAATTCTCCTGCCCCTGCTGCTGGATGATCTCCTCAAGCTCCCGAGAACGTGCATGGGCATCCTCTAGATGCGTCTCCAAGCCAGCGAACTGGCCCTCGACGCGCCTAACCTCCGCCCAGAGCCGCTCGTTCTCCTCGGCCATCGGCGCCATCCGGTCAATGGCGAGCTTACGCTCTTCCCCGACCTTCAACAGATGTTGTAGGCAAACGACGACCAAAATGAACAAAATCCATTTAAAGGTAAACAATGAAAGGTAAATGTGCCCACCTGGATCTTCTCCAGCAGCTTTGTTGACACAAAATGTGACCCTCTGTGCCAATCACACAGCAAGCCAGAGAAGCTAGCTTCAAACGTAGCCCGGGTACTCAAAAGTCCGGTGCGTGCCAGTCAGTTTGTTCTGCAACTAACAAAAGAGATAAACTATTAAATACAAAGCTGGAACATGCCGGGTATGACCAGACAGTTCCAAGATGTACGGCCCTGAAGCCACTTACGACGACACATAGCTATGAAAGCTATCTGCCAACAGGTTTAAAGATCATTCGGCAGTATGAACGAAGTTACATGAGTAGCGAGTTGCCGAATATGTTTGCATGAGAATTGTACTTGCATGGCGTATTGAATATGAATTAAAGCTTAACCAATCTCGATTGTACAACCGAGTTGGGGTCCATGGGGATTGAACGTACAAATTAAGCATGATTAAACTAATCTAAAGCCTGCGCCTGCCGCACGACACCTAGCTGTATCATAGATCAAGCATACTCAACGTGCATGAACCCTCACCACGCGGCAATCTAGATATGATCGAATCGGCTATTGCAAACAGTAGATCTATCGTATAAAGGCCCTCACAAAAATAATCGTAAAAGGACAGGATAGATCTTATACAAGATGAAGCCGAACCGAGCAAGATCTAGATTGGGCAATAAAGTGTTACAACGAAATACACATTATAATACGTATAACACAAGGTAACTTAATGAATCTATTAGATCTTGCCAAACCTAATAGAGCCGATAACTATCTTGTTTATGCTAAGGTTACCAAGTAAGTGTCTGCCGCACGATACTTACTCGTAATCTTATCATAAACTAAGACTTCCCGATCATCGAGTAATGATCCGCCGCACGACCATTACCAACAAACGAGACTACTTGCATCATGCCTAAATCCGCCGCACGATACTAGACATAATAGCAAGGTTGTCGGGACTTACGGAGGTCGACGGGTCGATGGCTCCTCTCGAAGAACACGACGACACGACTTGGACTCAAAGATGGCACGGGGCCGGTTTGGTTGTATTGATTGTGAACGTCTTTACAATGGCCTCAGGGTTTATATTTATACCCTGGTGTCCTATGAGTCCTAGAAGGACACGATTACAACGACAAAATCAGGAAACTATCTAAAACATGATGCCTTCTGCTCCAAGCTTCCTTTAATAACCGGCATGCACTAAAATGACGAGATCCTAATCGCTAAATCTTCTTGACATGCCCCATTTGTCATCTTCTGACGCAAACCGACTTGGCTTGAGGTAGCCGACCGCAGCGTCACATTGCCGAATTCGCTCGCCATTGACCAGTCGCCTCCACAGCCTTGCCGAACCTACTAAGTTAGCCGACCGCGCCCGTCATCTGCCGAATCCCCTCAGGCGGTGATTTCTCTGAACCTGCACTGGGCTGGCCTACTTGTCATAGTGCAAAAATTATGTGTTAACACATGCCCCCTCAATTTCTGCACAAAGGCATTTGTTCTGAAATTGACCACAAGTCCGCCGCTCATTCTAGGTCAGCACTGCTTCAAACTCCGCATCTTCTCCAAATCATCAACAGCTTCAAACTCCACCCGAGCTTCGCAATGGCGACCCACGACGAGATCCCAGAGGTAAATTTCACTTTTCCTTTCAACGCATTCGGTCAATTTATGTCGGCATTCGGCTCATTTAGCTTTCTTGTGATATATCTGTACCTTTCATTCAATCGGTTACTGTTCCGATGACATTGTGACTAACTGCCTTATAAATCTGTTCGGCAATCTGGCAAGTGTCCGCTCCGAATATCTAAATCGGCAATTTTTGCCGAAGCCGGGCGCCCCTGCTCCTGTCGAACACGCAAGCGCGTCTAGACGGTTCGCACAGCCCGTTACTGTAGAGGCCCATCTTGGGAATTTGGGAAAAAACCCCAGTCCACCGGTTGATATTCGGCGTGTTACCCCGGGACATCCGCCACGATCACTGTTCCGCCTTTATAAATTGCCCCTGGAGGCTTGCCTTCTTCCCCATCTCGCCTTTGCTTCTCTAGTACTCTCGCCGCTTCGGCTTCCTTGCTTACTCCGCTCCAGAAAACCCTAACTCTCCAAGTGCAATGGCGAGCCATGATGACCGCGGCAAGCGCCCGGCGACTGAGGAGGCCGAAGGGAGTCGTGCTCGGCGCCTCCGTCAGCGCGGGTAGGACTTCTCGCCTACGCCCTTTGTGGCACTTTCTTGAAAACCCCGCTTACACCCTGTCACTGTTTGCCGGCAGGATTCCCGTTATCTCCACCGCCGGTGGGCACGCCAGGCCTTCTCCCGCAACGGGAGGGCCAGGAGCTCCGCAATCGGGTTCGTCGAGCTCCTCCGACGACCTCTCCTACCACTCCCATCCTTAGGAGGGGAACCCGGACCGGGATTCCGACGACGACCTCTACGACCACAACGACGCCTTGAACTTCATGGCGCTGCGGGATGAGTCCCGGGAGGAGCTGGCCGCCGTCTCGAAGCAGTACGGGATCGATCAGCTGAAGTGGGAGGACCAGCGCCGGGAGTTCTGTGACGCAATCACGGGTATGAACACCCAATCCTAGATTGGCTTTCGGTCGTTCTTGTTGATCTTTTAACCAATCCATTTCAATTCGTCGTTCACAGCGCTGTCTGAAGAGCTGGAGCGCCTGAAGATGGCGGCGAACGCCGTCGCAGATCGGGTGAACGCCCAGGGCGACACCGCCGAGGCGCGCCTGGCCAATGTGCACGGCCGCGTCGAGCAAGTCGCCCTGCAGGGCGTGCACCATGGCGTGGCGCTGGGGCTATCAGCGCTGACGGTCCGCACGGAGGAGGACTTCTCTGTGGTGCCGGTTGGCTTCCCCGGCGGGGCATCCCTAGAAGATGTCGCACAGATCGGCGATTTTCTGGAATCCTACGAGGATCACGCCCACGCCCTCACCATAGTCACCAACCCGCAGACGGTCATCAACAGGGTGTTCGGTAACTGATCTGCACCTTTTGCACAGCCCCCACTATGAACAATGCTCCACTCTACCACGTTCGTTCTCCCGTTCTGTGCTTGTTGAGTGTTTGATTTATCTAGCCGATTGCACAGCACCGCGTGCACTTGGCCCTGTATTTCTCTCACCAGTGCGCTAAAGGCGACACATGCCGTGCCGGCTGTTTTTTGCTCTAAGGGCGATAGACCCCATCGGCCATTTTTGTGCTAAGGGCGATACAACTTCGCATCGGCCGTCGGTGCCCGCAAGACCTTGATTCCACTATGCACCGACCTCCATGCTAGGATGAAATCTCTTTAGATAACGTCCATTAATCGCCCTAGCAAACCCTTCCCCTTGGAGGGGTTTTAGAATGTACGCGTTACCGGGAACACACCTCAGAACCCGAAAAGGCCCTTCCCAGTTAGGGGACCATTTGCCGAATACCTTGTCTTTGGTACCGATCGGCAAGATAATTTTCCAAACCAAGTCTCCTTCTTCGAACCCTTTTTCTTTCACTTTTGAATTGTAGTACTTGGCAACGCGTATCTTGTTCTTTTCAATATTTTCCAAGGCCTTGAGACGAATCAAATGCAAATCCTCTAGCTCATCCATCATCAAATCTTTATAATTCTCTTTGGCTAGATCGTTCTGCAATGTAACTCGTCTTGACCCCGATTGCAACTCCCATGGTAGCACTGCGTGATGCCCATAGACCAACTCGTATGGTGATGTCTGAGTCGACCCATGACAAGCCATTCGGTAAGCCCACAAGGCTTCGTTGAGTACCAAGTGCCACCTTTTAGGCTTCTCTTCGATCTTCTTTTGAATAATCTTGATCATGATTTTGTTAGAAGCCTCTGCCTGTCCATTGGCCTGTGCATAATAAGGAGAGGAATTATAGAGCTTAATCCCCATCCCTTCGGCAAAGTCACAAAACTCCGAGGAAGTGAACTGAGTTCCTTGATCGGTAGTGATGGACTGAGGAATGCCAAATCGGTAAATGATATGCTCCCTGACGAAGGACACCATGTTCTCTGACGTCACCTTCTTCAATGGGATGGCTTCAACCCACTTAGTGAAATAATCCGTGGCTAACAGAACAAACTTATGTCCCTTGCTAGATGGAGGGTGGATCTGGCCGATCAAATCAATGCCCCATCCTCTGAAAGGCCAAGGCTTGATGATCGGATTCATGGCCGATGCTGGGGCCCTTTGCACATTGCCGAATCGCTGGCAATCCTGACAACCTCTGTAGTATTCAAAGCAATCTTCGAGCATAGTCGGCCAAAAATATCCAGTCCTCCTGATTATCCATCTCATACGGTGAGCTGACTGGTGTGCACCACATACGCCTTCGTGCACCTCGTACATCAGTTTCTTAGCCTCGTCTTGGTTCAGGCACTTAAGCAAAATCCCATCTATGGATTTGTAGTACAATCGATTGTCCAAGAGCGTAAACTTAAGAGCCTTGTACCTGAGTTTTCGGGAGACTTTTTTGGATGGGTCCCTGAGGTAATCGGCAATGTTGTCTCTCCAGTCTTTAATTGCCTGATTATCACTTGGGATTACTTGATCATCTCCTGGGGTTGTTTGCTCTTCCTCAAGTGCAAAAATGTTTTGACTCTCCCTATACCCGGATGCTGCCTGAGCCAATTGGTTTGCTTCTTCATTTTGCCCCCTAGGAATATGTTGCAAGGTTGCTGATCGAAACTGTTTAAGGAGCTCTTGGCAACCTTCGAGAGATTCCTGCAGCGTGTCGTTTTTGCACTCGTACTCACCTGTCAGCTGCCTGATCACCAACTCTGAGTCACCGAAGATCTCCACGGCATCTGCCTTAACGTCCACAAGCAACCGCAATCCTCGAAGCAGTGCCTCATACTCCGCTTGATTATTTGTCACCGGGTACTCGATCGGTATAGAGTACTTGAAAGGTGCCCCCTTGGGAGAAATCAACATGATCCCGACTCCACCACCTTTGCTACATGATGATCCATCAAAAAACAATGCCCAGGGGGCAATGGTTACTATGTTAGCGTTAGGATCACGATGGTGAGTGACGAAATCAGCCATAATCTGGCCTTTAACAGCCTTTGTCGATTCAAAACGCAAGTCAAACTCAGAAAGAGCTAAAACCCATTTACCGATCCTTCCACTCAAAATCGGCATTGATAACATGTGCTTGATTACATCAAACTCCGACACTACCACGCATTCGGCATTCAATAGATAGTGCCGAAACTGGTACAGGAATAGAAAACGCACAAGCACAACTTTTCCGTAGCCGAATACCTCGTCTCGGGGTCCAATAGCTTTCGGCTAAGATAGGCTATGACTCTCTCTTTTCCTTCGAATTCTTGCAGGAGGGCCGACCCTATTGTTAGGTTGTCGGCCGCCACGTACAACTTGAAAGGCTTGTCGAGTTGTGGAGGGACCAATACTGGTGGTGCCTTCATGTATTCTTTGATTTCATCGAAAGCCTTTTGTTGCACGTCACCCCACACGAACTCCTGATCTTTCTTGAGCTTCAACAGTGGAGAAAATGGCAGCACGCGCTCGGACAAGTTGGATATGAACCTTCTGACAAAGTTGATTTTGCCGAGCAGTGATTGTAGTTCTCTGAGATTGGTCGGCGGCACTACCTTATCAATTGCTTCCATGCTCTTCTTGCCGACTTCGATGCCCCTTTCGTGGACCAAGAATCCCAGAAACTCACCAGCCGACACCCCAAATGCACACTTGGTTGGATTCATCTTTAAACCGTGTTTCCTTGTGCACTCCAAGGTCTTCCTTAAATCGGCTAAGTGTCTTTCTTTGCCTCTGGATTTGACCACCACGTCATCAATGTAGATCTCTACGATTTTGCCGATCAGCTCATGGAATATGTAATTCATGGCTCGCTGGTAAGTAGCACCGGCATTTTTCAAACCAAAAGTCATGACAATCCATTCAAACAAACCTATATGGCCGGGGCACCTGAAGGCGGTTTTTGCCACATCCTCTGCAGCCATGAAGATCTGGTTGTAACCTGCATTGCCGTCCATAAAGCTTATAATTTCAAAACCGGCCGAAGCATCTACTAGCAAATCGGCCGCTGGCATTGGATAACCGTCCATAGGAGTGGCTTTGTTGAGGTTCCTGAAGTCGAAGCAGACTCTCATCTTCCCGTTCTTCTTGTACACCGGGACAATATTGGAGATCCGTTCCGCATAACGACACGACCGAATGAAGTTAGCTTCTAGTAATCTTTCCACTTCCTTTTTCACGTCGGCCAATACCTCCTCCTTGTAGATCCTGCGCGGAGGTTGTTTGTATGGGCGGTATCCAGGTTTGATCGGCAACCTATGCTCGACAATGGACCGATCTAATCCGGGCATCTCTGTGTAGTCCCACGCAAAACAGTCTTTAAACTATTTTAAAAGATCTACTAATTGCACTCTAAAGTTAGGGTCTAAACTAGAACTTATGAACATCGGCCTCTTTTTACTTGTGTCGCCAACATCCACTTCTTCCAGCTTGTCGGCCGATGTGAAGCCACGTCCCAGTTTGCCCTCGCTGTTGTCGTTTGGGTTATCCATCTAAAAGAAGCTTTGAGAGCCGATTGCTTGGATCGGCTGTTGATCCCTGTCGTAGACGTTGACAGGACCTTCTCCCCACACACGATCGGAGAAGCAATCTACTCCATCGAATTCCCAGTAAGTGGGCTCAATGGTAGCAACACTCACCGAGTCGTCAGCTTGGACAATTTCGATGTCATCTCCAACCCACTGAATGAGTATTTGGTGCATGGTCGAAGGAATGCAGCAGTTGGCATGGATCCAATCCCTGCCCAAAAGCAGGCTGTATGCCCCCTTGCCATCAAGGACAAAGAAGGTCGTGATGAGCGTCTTGGATCCAATCATCAGTTCTACGTGCACGGCACCCCGAGTGTCAGAGGGATTGCTGACAAAGTCACGGAGTATCATGTCCGTTTTGAGCAGATCTTCATCGTTCATGCCCAGCTTTCTGAAGGTGGCGTAAGGCATGATGTTGATCGCTGTGCCGCCATCGACAAACATCTTGGTCAGCGGCTTTCCGTTGACGTACCCCTTGACATACAACGGCTTTAAATGCCGATGCTTGGCTGGTTTGTCAAATGCTGCCTTCTGAGACAACACGAGCTGTGCTGCGAGCTCGTCGTGCTCGGCCTCGTCAGAGTCCGAATACACCTCGTCCTGTGCCTCCCGGCCGGCAGGAGCCATGAATTCCAGGGGAAGGAAGAAAGTCATGGCCACGCCAGCGCCTTTGTCGGTGTCGTCTGGCTTTTCCTTTGGGCGCCACTCTTGCTTCCTCCCGTCGGTAGCTGCTTCTTCCAACTCCCTATTCCGGAGGCGCTGCACCCTCCTTTTCTGGCTCTTTCTGAGCCCTGGCGGGCACCACTGCCCCCTCTGCCACCTATATGGGCGGGGCTGTGCCTCCTCGCTGTCGTCCTGGTGGTGCGCCCACTCCTGATCGACATATCTTTTGGCTTGCCGATTCGAGCTCTCCATTTTTAGGCGCCGATCGTCCATTGGGATGCGTGCTCCCAATCTTTCGTGGACGGCACGGCGGTTGACTCGAGCCTGCCTATACCCCTTGTACTGATCGCTGCACTCAGGGCAGTTATTGACGGCAGGCAGCTTCAAGCCTTCGTTCCAGCAGTGGCGGAAGAACGGGCATTCCCAGTGAGCCTGCTCCTGCTCTTGGCGGCATCCCTGCTCCCTGTGGTAGGCCTGTTCTCTGCGGTAGGCCCTCTCCTCCAGACGGTACCGGTACTCCTCCGTGTGACCATCTTCACGCTGATATTCTTCCTCGAATCTCTGTTCCTCGCGTTGGAGACGCCTCCGCTCTTTCTCTTCTTCCCGGCGCCACTTGTTGAGGAGGTCCTTGTGGGTAGGCCTGCGCCTGGAAGATGACTCCCCGTGCTCATATCGACTATTCGTCGTCTGGGTACGCTGCCGGAATTCATCGCTGGTGATCTACCGATCGGGGTCCACTGTGCCAGACTCGCGCGCTTTGTCGGAGGTGAGGACTTTGACTTTGCCCTTGCCCCTGGGGTCTTCTGGAGCTACCATGTTCACTGAGAAGAACACGGCGTTCTGGGCGAAGGGGTTAGCATCGATCTTCATCTTGCCATTGAACTTGATGTGGCCGTCCTGGATGGCCTTCTGGATCCTTGTCCTGAACACGCGGCAATCATTAATAGAATGAGTGTTAGTGTTGTGGAAACCGCAGTACTTCTTGTCCTTGATCCCTCCAGGACGCAGCATCGGGTGATCCGGGGGTAGCCTGACTCTCCCTTCGGCGACCAGGAACTCGAAGAGCTTGTCGGCCTTGGTGACGTCGAAGTCGTATGCCCCCTTCTGCTGGCGCAGCCATTGCTTGTTGGCCTGGGTTGGCTCTTTGTCCCAGTTGAGCTCTGCAGCGGCCACCTCATCTTCGGCATCGGTATAGTCATCGGCTTCGTCCAGGAAAGCCTGATACATCTGGGCCGCGACATTGTCCTTCTGGAAGCGCCCTTCCCTCCGGAAGCCTTGCGCTTGGATAGTCATTTCGTTCAGCCGGCGAGAGAGATGACCCAGGTCCTCAAACTCCTGGCCGAAGAGCTTGTCTCTGATGCTCGGGAGCATGCCTGCCACGACCAACGGTGGAAGCTGGTCGTCCGGCAGGTACATACCGAAGCACTGGCTCTTGGCTTCCCTAAACCTGCGCAGGTAGTCCTGCGGTGTCTCATTTGGCCTCTGTCGCACGTACATGATGTCCACCAGCTTCTTCTCTTTGGTACCCGTGTAGAAGTGCGTATGGAACTTTTGCTCCAAATCTGCCCAAGAGAGAATAGAGCCCGGCGGTAGTGACGTGAACCAAGCGAACGCCGGTCCGGTGAGTGACGACGGGAAATACCGAACCCTGAATGCGTCTTCGGTATTGGCCTCCCCAAGCTGGAGCAGATAGCGACTCATATGCTCCACCGTGCTGGTGTCGTCCAAACTAGAGAACTTGGACAAATCTGTCGGTACTTTGACTCTGGGAGGCAGGGCCACACGATGGAACCATTCGGGGAACGGAGACCTGTAAGCGTGAGTGCCCTTAGGCTTCAGGCCGAAAGTGCGCTGCATCATGTCTGCCATCTTTTCCAGCATGACGTCGACATTAGAGTCGGCAGTTCTTTCGGCCGTCGACCTCCCATATCCCGGATGTGGGATGCCCTCTAGATTGTGGGGCTCAAGCATCTCGTGGTACCCGTTTCCGAAGTGGTCCTTTATGAGACTATAGTTTTGTGGGGAGATCTTGCATGTTGACTCTGGCGGTTGACCCCTGGCGCCGATCGTGAATTGACCCATGTTCGGCAGTCGGCCCTCTGGCGTCTGCTTCTCTTGAATAGTCAACCCGCTCGTCTGAGCATTAGGCGGGGTCTCCTCACCAGCAGCTCCTGCCCCCTTGGGGTGATTCGGCAGGTTGAAGAGGTGTGGTCCTGCTATAGGGCCAAACTCCGCCTCCATAAGTTCATCAGCCTTAGGGCCGAATTGGGCGATCATGATGGTGCGGAAAGTGTTGAGGAACGCCCCATGCATGCGGCCGATGGTGCCAGAGACAGCTTCATTGACCATGTTAGTCATTTTCTGCACTGCCTCCTCTTCCCCAGGATTAGTTGGGTCGAATTGAACGGGCTTCGGCAAATCAAGCAGACGGCGGACCTTTCTGCTCTTATTCATGGAGAAGGCTTCTAGGCACTTGGTCTGGAATTCGACACAAGCATTCTCCACCTGCTCTTTGTACTCGTCGGGTAGCTCAGTGAACTGCACCTGCACGAGCCCCGCCTTGTTGCTGGCCTCGGCTTCAGTGACTTCGACCATTGCTGCAGGAAAAAAGTGTCCCACCGGGCGTGCCAAAAAGTGTGTTGACACAAAATGTGACCCTCTGTGCCAATCACACAGCAAGCCGGAGAAGCTAGCTTCAAACATAGCCCGGGTACTCAAAAGTCCGGTGCGTGCCAGTCAGTTTGTCCTGCAACTAACAAAGGAGATAAACTGTTAAATACAAAGCTGGAACATGCCGGGTATGACCAGACAGTTCCAAGATGTACGGCCCTGAAGCCACTTACGATGACACATAGCTATGAAAGCTATCTGCCAACAGGTTTAAAGATCATTTGGCAGTATGAACGAAGTTACATGAGTAGCGAGTTGCCGAATACGTTTGCATGAGAATTGTACTTGCATGGCGTATTGAATATGAATTAAAGCTTAACCAATCTCGATTGTACAACCGAGTTGGGGTCCATGGGGATTGAACGTACAAATTAAGCATGACTAAACTAATCTAAAGCCTGCGCCTGCCGCACGACACCTAGCTGTATCATAGATCAAGCATACTCAACGTGCATGAACCTTCACCACGTGGCAATCTAGATATGATCGAATCGGCTATTGCAAACAGTAGATCTATCGTATAAAGGCCCTTACAAAAATAATCGTAAAAGGACAGGATAGATCTTATACAAGATGAAGCCGAACCGAGCAAGATCTAGATTGGGCAATAAAGTGTTACAACGAAATACACATTATAATACGTATAACACAAGGTAACTTAATGAATCTATTAGATCTTGCCAAACCTAATAGAGCCGATAACTATCTTGTTTATGCTAAGGTTACCAAGTAAGTGTCTGCCGCACGATACTTACTCGTAATCTTATCATAAACTAAGACTTCCCGATCATCGAGTAATGATCCGCCGCACGACCATTACCAACAAACGAGACTACTTGCATCATACCTAAATCCGCCGCACGATACTAGACATAATAGCAAGGTTGTCGGGACTTACGGAGGTCGACGGGTCGATGGCTCCTCTCGAAGAACACGACGACACGACTTGGACTCGAAGATGGCACGGGGCCGGTTTGGTTGTATTGATTGTGAACGTCTTTACAATGGCCTCAGGGTTTATATTTATACCCTGGTGTCCTATGAGTCCTAGAAGGACACGATTACAACGACAAAATCAGGAAACTATCTAAAACATGATGCCTTCTGCTCCAAGCTTCCTTTAATAACTGGCATGCACTAAAATGACGAGATCCCAATCGCTAAATCTTCTTGACATGCCGCATTTGTCATCTTCTGACGCAAACCGACATGGCTTGAGGTAGCCGACTGCAGCGTCACATTGCCGAATTCGCTTGCCATTGACCAGTCGCCTCCACAACCTTGCCGAACCTACTAAGTTAGCCGACCGCGCCCGTCATCTGCCGAATCCCCTCAGGCGGTGATTTCTCTGAACCTGCACTGGGCTGGCCTACTTGTCATAGTGCAAAAATTATGTGTTAACAAGCTTCGACGCGTCTCCGATTACGGCGTCCGTCGCCGCACTCGCCGCCTCGTCGTCAACCTCGATGACCACGTCTCCCTCGACGCGAAAGCGGCGGACAGGACATCGATTCGGGTCCTTCTCCGGACACTCGACCTCCTCGATCTCCGGCGAGGCAGGCGCTGTCACCTTCCTCTTTGTCCCCCGGGCGCGACGGCCCAAAGACCCGGCCACTGGCGTCGCAGCACTTCCCGCCGCGTCGCCTTCTCCAGAACTACCCCCAGGCGTTGGGGACGCCCGCCGCTCCGCCTCTCGAGGCTCGGGGACTTCAGTTGCCTCCGGCCACTCCGCCTTCCGAGGCTCAGGGACTATGGACGCCTCGACGTCCTCCGCCGCCCTCGACGCCTCCTCTGGCATCGCCGACTTCGTCGATCCCCCAGCGTCAGCCTCTACAAGAGGGCTCGACTCCCCCCGACCACCGCCCTCGGTGTCCGGCACCTCTTCGGCATCTGCCGACCTGCAAAGGGAATGGACATGTCGTCAACGCCCAGATCCGACCACGGTAAGAATCATAAGATGAGCAGGGGATACTTACAGGCCTGACACCTTCCTCTCCCGAGAGAACCGACGAGAGCATGGACGCGCGCTACCTCCCGCGGACCCCTCCTGCGGCCTGGGTGCACCGGTAAAGGGTCAAGATGGCAGACTAGAAGGGGGTGAATAGTCCTTTCTAAAAATAAACGTACCGGCTAACCGAAACAAATGCGGAATTAACAACTATCGGTCTAGCCAAGACTACACCCCTCTATCTATACTCTCAAGAACCTTATAAAAGGTCCTAAACAAAGCAATTAAGGTGCCGGGCTAGTTAGAGCTCACCTAAACAATTCTAGCTTGCAAGGTTACACAAACCTAAGCAACTAGTACTCAATCAATCGGGGAGCTCCTACACATTCCACTAAGCAAAAGTACAAAGCCTAAGCTCACTAGCAATGCTCAATAACAAGGCTACACAAGCCAAATTAGAGAGCTCAACTTAGCTACACAAACTAAGCAATGTGACTAGCAAGACTACAAGTCAACTAGTCACTCACGGGATTAACTTCTATGCTACACAAGCTAAGAAGGTAACTACTACCTCTGGTCCCTTTTATAAGGCGCGACAGAGAATGACACGGTCTTCTAAATTACACTTTGACTATTTATTTACTTTATATTATATTATTTATGTTTATAAACTTATGATTGTTGGATAGTACATTTGTTTACAGATCTAACTATATCAAATTTATATTATAATAGTTAAATATTATTAACCAAATCATTGATCAAAGTTTTTAAAGTTTGAATCTTGACTATTAGTTTATGCCTTATAAAAGGGACCGGAGGTAGTAGCATGCTACACAAGATAACTAATTACAAGAGCAACTACACTAGCACAAGTATATGAACAAGTAAATACAAGCTAGTGAATGGAGTTTGCAAACCACCGAGAAGATGAACACGAAGTTGACACGGTGATTTTTCTCCTGAGGTTCACTTGGTTGCCACCAAGCTAGTCCCCGTTGTGTCGACCACAGACTTTGGTAGTTTGGCGGCTAATAGGCACCACACCTAGCTCGACACTCGAGCGCCGCAAGAACTCACCCACAAGTGAGGGTAACTCAATGACACGCTCTACTAGAGTTGCTCTTCGCGATCCCCGCGGGGCGAGCACAATGCCCCTCACAATCCTTCTCCGGAGCCACGCACAATCTTCACGCGGGCTTCACGATGGAGACTCGATCACCAAGCCATCTAGGAGGTGGCAACCTCCAAGAGTAACAAGCACCACCGGCTTGCAACACGAACACCTAGTGCCACTCGATGCAATCTCTCAAAGAAACGCACTAGAATCGCTCACTCGCAATAGATTCGCACACTAGCAAGCACAAGCGAGTTAGAGGGCTCCTAAGCACTCCCCAACCATGGACACTAAGTCCCTAGGGTGCTCAACCTTATCCAAGGGCCGGCCACCCCTCTATTTATAGAGGGGAGCCACCAACTAGACGTTTTCCCCTTTTTTCGAACTCCCACGGCTTCGATCGGTACTACCGACCAAAGGGTCGGTACTACAGGCGGTCCAAAAGACAGTTAGAAACAACTTTCTAACACGGTCGGTAGTACCGGCCTCGGTACTACCGGCCTTATAGCGGTACTACCGGTAGGCCAAATCTAGATCTACACAGAACGCTCCCAAACTTCCTCCAAACCTCGATACCACCGACCCCTAGGGTTGGTACTACAGTGGCCCGGTACTACCGGTAGGCCAAACCATCTCCCGAACAGAGAGTTTGCGCGCTGCGTACAGGGGTCAGTAGTAGGGTCGGTACTACCGACTTCAGGGCGGTACTACCGACTTCAGCATCCTGAACTCCTCGCTAAAACAGCCATAACTCTTAGCTCCGAACTCCGATTTTGATGATGTTGGACATTTTGGAAAGCTTATTCAGAGGGATACACATCCCACATACAAAGCTAATCCAACTCACAAAGGGTTAGTACAGAATTCTAATCCAGGATCCATCGCTTCTCTTTTTCAACCAAAGCTTTCTCCGAAAACCTCTCCGAGTTGATCCAATTCAACTCCACCACCTTCTCCTTTGCAAATGTGCCAACACCACCAAGTGTATACAACCTTGTGCATGTGTGTTAGCATTTTCACAAACATTGTTCAAAGGATTTTCACTTGCTCTCACCACGCCACTCGATCCTAGTAACATCGCAAAGTTAGATCGCTCAAGTGGCACTAGATGACCAATATGCAAAAAAGTTTGCTACTCTTGATAATACGGCCATCTATCCTAAACCCGGTCATAATCTTCTCTACACACCTATGACCGGTGAAATGAAATGCCCTATAAGTATACCTTTGCCTTGCGCATTCCATTCCATCTCCTTCGGTGTTGATGCAACACATGCACCAACCTATCATCAAATGATATGATCCACTTCATATCATCACATTATCTCCATGGTCCATCGATCTTGACCTCACTTTCTCTTCACCATTTCTTCGGTCCTTCGGCGCCAAGTCTTTGCTCAAGCCTCCCGACACTCAGTACCAACGGCTTCAAAGCCTCCAACTTGCCCTTCACCTTCGCAACCGGTCCATCAGCCAAGTCTTGCCTTGGTCTTCACCATCTTAGACACATGACTCCATGTCATGTCTCATATGCAATAAGCTCATTCATTGCTCATTCACATGTGAACTAATTTCATGTGTATCTCGCATAAGCACATATTAGTTCACCTAGGTTGTCACTCAATTACCAAAACCAAACAAGGACATTTCAATCTCCCCCTTTTTGGTAATTGATGACAACTCTATAAAGATATGGAAATTAAGCTCTTTGAATTCTATGTTACTTATCCAACATTAAGACCATATGAGAGAATTTGGATAAGCACCATACAACCCGACTTTGTAGTGATAACTCCCCCCTACATGTGTGCTCAAATGGTTTGTATTCAAGCTTGCACACATGCATAAATATGAAATTTGTGGGAGTGTTAGCACTACTAAGTGATGCTAAGGTATACAAGATATAATTTTACCTTTGAAGCGTGTACACCAAATTTTTAATCATCCTTAGCATCAACCTTGCTAGAGACAAGTGAAACTAGATACCACGTGAGATCAACATTATAAACATGGTTCTAGTTACCACTTGCTACACTAAGACTATGCTCTAGATACAAAATAAAGGAAAACAATCATCATTCAAGTCTTAGCTCTAGCAAATATTGCACACAAGCATATAAGAATTTAGAACATATGCAATACAAGCAAGCAAATGTAATGCACAACCAAATGCATCAAACATGTATTCATGAGCTTGCTCCCCCTACTTGTCTGCTCTCTTTGTCCAAGAATTTTGATCCTTTTGCATTTGCCAATTTTGTTCCCTGTGACGGAACGACCCTAACCCCATGGCCCACGTGTCCCTGTCAACCTCTGACAGCCGAACCCATGTTCCATGTGATTAAGATCTGTTCGCCACCGGGCTACATCAGTGCCCAATGTCCGCAGGATCATCTCACAATTCGGTTACAACATTGCATACTTTTACAAATAACATCGGAATAAAGAGCGGAAGACTTAAATAACATTAGTTTTACAAAACAGGGTTCCAATTAGAAATTAAGGTGCAGTTATTACAAACCAAGTTCTGATAATAGAAATAGACATAGGCAACGTAGTGGAGAACAACAAAGATACTTATAATCACCCAGCCCGAGGGTGTACAACTATTCTTCGGCCTCATCGGCCTCTTCCTGGACGATGGTCACGCAGCAGGGTGCAAGACACATCGGGGACTCTGTCATACCTGCAGCATGGGTAACAAACCCTGAGTACTGGGGTACTCAACAAGACTTACCCGACTAAAGAAAAAGGGAGAAGACTCAGGAATGAAAGGCTTAGGGTAGTCAAGGTAAGGCTTAAGCAAGATCAAGTATTTTGCAGAAAAACATTTTTGTAAACCTTATTTTATTTTGGAAAGATTCAGTATTCCTCAATTCTTCATTGTTCATGATTCATTTTACATTTCAAAACATTCCTAGTTTAGAACCACTCTCCGTTGACAGTCAGTGGACCAAGTCTCCATAACCGAGGAGCAACGTTAATCCGGATAAATAATACTCAGCTGAGGATCCCTATCCACACTGCATATGTAGCACCCAAGCTTGCATATGCCAACTCGTCTACCATGATTCCTCCAAGATTGGACCCGGTCCTACGCCACCCGGAAGTACAGTACACCACTCTTATCCAGGTACGACGACCACGTGGGTACATGCTACTTCTGCCATCTCTCCACTCCCAGTGCGCGGTTGTCGGTCCAATAAAGGATTCCTCGGAGCCAGAGCTTTCCGAAGTATGTGAATAGTTACAAGTCTTGACCAGCAGGCCCCATACGGATGGTCCCTAATTTTTCCAGCCAGAACTATACCTTGGTTATATCTCACCCAAGCGTAATAGTCCTGTCAGTTTTTCAACCCTGTCCCGGTCGGTGTCAACTGTTGAGTCCCGGACTACAACATGACGGCACCGTACGCTCGGACAACCTCTCCTTGCTATTGACTAGGTACGGATCAGATACCTAGCTAACAGCCGGGGAGTAAGACCAAATTCCCATAACATTCCTTAAGTGATCACACTTTTGAAATTGGCATTTTATTGCAAAGTCTAATTCAATAAGCATTGCTAAGCATTTTTCAAATACTTTTGAAAAGCAGGTATCGGGTGTATCAGTGGTCAAGGTGGATAGTGCATCAATTAGGATAGCACACAACTCCTATAAACCTAATGCAATAATTTAACTCAAAAGCATTTAAGGAAATCCTTTTATAAATTCAAGGAAAGGGGTAAATGCACCGGGGCTTGCCTTGAAGAGCAAAGAGGGCAGGCTCGAAGGCGGCGGAGCAGTTGTCGGAACTCGGGGTAGCCTCGGGGACAGGTTCGTCGGCGGCTGCCTCGATCTTGACTCCTTCTTCGGTGACTATACGAATGCAATGATGCATGCACATGAGTATGCTAGCATGAATAATGTAAAAACAGGGCATACAACATGAACCCTAATCATTTCTTTCTATTTTTCTTAATTATTTAAAAAGGTCATTTTATGAAGTTGCTCCAAAAATTACCAAATTAATCACATAAGTTCATTATGGTGTAGGTAGATGGCAAAACAAATTTCAAAATTTTTGGAGGTCATTAAGGTGCTCAAATAAAATCAGACATTAATTAACAGAAGGCACTATTTAACAATTAAAATAAAAGCTCAAAAAAACAACTTGCTCCAAAAGACTTCAAAATCTCACCAGAGACTAAACATGGCATAGGAAGCTCACAAAAATTTATCTCATGATTTTTGGAGTTATAAATAATTTTCTAAAAATCCAAAACCATCCATTTATTAATTAAAAGAGGGATTTTACTTTTTCAAATCCTTACAGAAAAGTCAAGTTTCATATTTTTATAAAATACTACACAGTGCAAGGAGCATACCATAATTTTATCAGGATTTAAGGAACAACAGATTAATTCACACAAAAACGAGAAAACAGAGCACTATTCACATCTCTCAAAAAAAGAAAAGAGCACTGTGCTCCTTCTATGCAGGGCTCGGCGAATCGCGCGGGGCTCGGGCGAAACGGGCTCGGTCGAGACGGAAGCGACTGCTTCGTCCGAGGCCTGGCCCGGACGCTCGGTTGAGACGGAAGGCATGTGTTCGCCGAGGCCTGGCTCGGGCGAAGCGGAGAGCATGCGCTCGCCGAGGCTTGGCGCGGGCGAAGCGAACTCGGGCGAGACGGAAGGCTCGGGCGAGACGGAAAAGCAAGCGTCCGTCCGAGGCCTGACTGGGAGGCTCGGGCGAAACGGAGTGGAAGCCGAGACCGGAGGCTTCGGGTGCTTACCACGGGTCGGAGGCAGGGGTCGAGGGTGTGGCTCGGGAACGTGCTCGACACGTGCTCGAGGGTGAGGCTCGAGGAAGGAGGCTCGACACGTGCTCGAGGGTGAGACTCGAGGGAGGAGGCTCGACACGTGCTCGAGGGTGAGACTCGAGGGAGGAGGCGACCGCGGCGGCACTCCGGCGATCTGGCGATCCTGCGCAACACACGAGACCGCAAGGGCCTGGTTAGAGTCGCACGGAACCAAGGAAGCTGACACAGGGGTCAGGGGAAGATATCCGTGGCCGGAGAGGGAGTATTTGACGAACCCGAGTTCACCGGTGTTTCGTCGGAGTTTGGGAAGATGGGGTTACGCCGGGCGATTGGAGGCGGGGGAGGTGAAATTGAGGGGTGGGAAAGCTTCACGAGCTCAAGGCGGAGCTTTCGGGCTAGGTGGTTGAGCGGCGGAGGGTCTGGAGTGGGCTGGCCACGGTGGCGGAGGTGAGTGCGGAGCTCCGGCTCCGGCGGGCCTTTTATAGCCGCGGCCAGGGGACGGTAGAGAGCACGGGATGGTGTGGATGAGCTCGGACGAGGCGTGCGCACTCGATTGCGAGCCGGCAGGAAGGACGGCGTGCACGCAGGGGCCGGATGTGCGTTCGCCGGCGACGGCCACGCGGCGGCGATGCGCGGGGAGCAGTGGGGGACGGAAGAGAGAGGGTCAGCGCTCGCGTGCGGGTGCGGAATGATGTCGCGGGCGCAGACGACAAGTCGGGGCGGGCGTGCGGCTGCCAGGCGCGCGTGGCGCAGGCGGCGCTGGCGCGCGGCCTCGGCCGGGGCCCCCTAGCTGTAGGTTGAAGATGAACAGGGCTAGGTCTTAGGGTTTGACTTTTGGCCGATCTCTGTATTTTGCAAATTACTTCCAAAATTTGAATTGCACGGGAAAAACTCAAAACACCAAAGTTGTGCAGAAAAAGGAGATCTACAACTTTGTCAATATGAACAATTTCAAAACCCAAATAGTTTTTGAACCACATTTGAAATCAGAAAAGGGAACACTTTTGGGATTTGAATAAATTCAAAATTACTTTTGATTTTACACTGAAAGTTGGAAATCTGCAAATATGAAAGTTGTTTCTTTTATCAAAACCTATAACTTTGCTAATATACACTTTTTCTGAAACTCAATAGTTTTTGAATAAATTTTGAAAACTGAAAAGGGGACAAAAACTGGAATTTGAATGAATTTGGATTTACTTCAAACTTTGAACAGAAACTTGAAAATTTGTAAATACCAAAGTTGTTTCTCTTGGCTAGATCTACAACTTTGCTTTTTGGACCAACCCCAAATTTTGAATAATTTTTGAACTACAAAAAGAGGGATAAAATCCAGGGTTTCGAAATCAGGGTTTTGCAAAGGGATTTGAAATCTGATTTTTATTTTTTGAACTTTGGCCAACACAACAAAACTTCAAGACATCCAACCGAACAAGAATCACACAAAGCTAGGCACAGAGGTGAAATTACCATTTTGCCCTTATAGGAAGGTTAGGGCTTTTAGGGTTTTGAAAAGAGATTGCTACACACAAAAAGGGAATAAATGCAACAAGCATTTAGGTAAACATAATGCATGACAAAGATGATTAATGACTAATGATGATGACATGTCAGGTTAATTACAGTTAAACACCAGAGGTGTTACACTCCCTCTTGATCCGTGTCCATCTTTTTGTTTTCTCCCCCTATCATATCTTTGTCACTCACTTTCTCCCCCTTTGTCAACAATGACCATAAAAGGCATGCTTCTCTTGGTACAAAGGGTTGCATTAGGGTAGATGGTTGACACTTGAGTCTTCATTTTTTATGGACACCACCATATATGTTGGAATATCCTCATGTGTAGGATCTTTGACCTTGATACCAATAGGTGGGGCATGTCCCCTATGTCATAGCATGGGTCATCCACTTGATAAGCTTGAGCTCTTGTTGGTGAGGGATGCTTTGCTTGATTTGATCATTTAAAGTTGAGGATCACTTGAAGTCTTGTAGGATACCACTTGAATGAAAGTTTAAACTTGATATCCATTTGCATTATTGTCTTCTTCTTGAACCCTTGTCCTGAGCCTCTCATTTATGACTTGAACTATTAAATTTGCAGAAGATATCTAACTCGGTTTGCTCTAGAGTAAGCTTCTTCACACATCTTTCAATGGTTATCTTACTCATGTTGAATTAGACACATGAATGCTCATCTTCTAGATCAAGTACTTGGGTTCACTAGCTCATGAACAAAACTCATATACTATCCACTAGAACATATAGTCAATCAAGCAATAGTGGTAGGCTATGAATTTAAACTTTTCAAGTGTTATGCATGATCCTATTGAGCATGTACTATATGCACTAACCGCATACTAGTAAGGGATGAATATGATCGTGCACATTACAATGATACCTTTGCTATCTTGGAGTAGAGGATAGTCATTTGATTCCAATTAAGCTCCAAATAGCAATGTGAAGTCCATTTCAATGTTTGGTGAAGACCAATAGATACCAATTTGAATACCATTCTTCACCCATATGAATTGAGAACCACTAATGATTAAGTGCAATATCTTGTTGTGGTTGGCTTGCTTATTCATTTGATCATAGCTTGCATATATGAATACCACTCATGATTTGCTTCTCTATCTTGGGTGTTTCTTGCTTTCTTTCTTGATCAATCTCTTGATTTCTCCAACTAAGCATCTCCAATGATACTCTAGATCACCACTTCCATGTTAGCCTTCCAAGCCTCGTGCTCGGTTAACCTACAAAAGGCGGCAAGCCCCTACAAAAGGGAGAAGTGACCTCTCTCCAAAGAATTATCCTTGATACTCATTTGAATTGACTTTTGTTTGATTGATCCATTTGAACTTCTTCTAGAAATGTGACTTTTAATCCTTCTTTGAGTCCTTTTCTTTCTTCCAAATGATCTTCAATTAATACTAGAACTTGATCTTCATCTTCATCTTGATATTGGTCTTGATCATCAATTTGAGTACCAAATGTGACTCCTTAATCAAATGACCTTGTACTCATATTTGTCATGCTTCTATCTTATCTCAAAACCAAACATAGGTCCCTCAACCACTTATAAACATGATTCCAACTTGAGGGTCTTTCAATCAAAGTGACTTGTGATCTATCCAATAAAAGTTACTTATATGGCAGATTCTGTCATCTTCAAAGAAATGATCATATCTCAATATATTGATCCAATTGCCATGGAATTTGGTGAAAATGTGCCTCACTATGTATTCTAGTAGCCACAAAAATTTGAGCTTTATTGGACTTCTAGATTACTACCAGATTTTGCATCTTTACACACTACTACATGCTGAAAACTGCTGCACTTGTGTTGAAAAGATCCACTCGAAAACCAAAGCTTCACTTATCCAATCATCATGAGATTTTCACAGAAACTAATACCATAAATTTAGAGCATGTGTACCAAATTTCAAGTCAATCCAAATAGATTTGATCACTCAAACATGGCTATTATCACAGCTAGCTCAGATTTCAGATTTTTGGACAGATTTCTATATTTGAGCTGTAGTTCTCCAAATTGAATCAAACTTGAGATAAACTTGCTTGAACATCAACACAAGACATATATCCATGAAAATCCACTTACTAAATGTCATCTTGTGAATATATCCAATCAAACTAACTCAATTTTGATCACTAAGCATCAAATCCATTCAAACATCTCATAGCACGCAACATATGCATATATATCCAATTCAATCAACTCATATGCACCCAAAAGAATATGATCAACTAGAAATATACCTTGGTAGCTCATGATTATTCAATAGCAAGCTTCTTCATCTATCATTTGCAAGCCTTCATATAATTCCAATAAAATCACCACAACTCGAATATGGCACTTGTATGTTGTAGCACTTGGACTTCACTAATCTTGACTTGGCATTGGGATGTGAATAGCAATAAGCTTCATTACTTGACTCAATCACATGATGAATAATATGAAATCAATTTGAATCAAGTCTCCAATGCCATGGTACCTACACACATTCATCCACTTTTTGATGGTACCCAAACTTGTTTGGGTCCTCTCAAGTTAGGAGCAACATACTTGGGCAATGCCTTAGTATGAATAGCGGGATGTGTTACAATAGCCACCGATGAGGTACCATCACCATCCTTTCTAAGCACATTATCATTATTAATTGAAATAGGCTTAGAAGTCATACCTAGGGGACATGAATTAGCCATGTGTCCCCTTTCCCGGCATGAGTAGCAAACTCTCTTGGATTGAGCCTTTTCTTCCTTGCTCAAATGTTTCTTCTCATTGCCTTGCCTCTCATGAATTGCTTGAGCCTTCTTCTCAAGCTTGGTAGGACACTTCGAGGCAAAGTGTCCCATGTCACCACACTTGTAGCACTTGACGTGAGCCAAATCTTTCTTCTTTTCTTCATTCTTGCTCATCATCATCTTGGCATCATGGATATGAGTTGGATACCTTGTTCTTCCACCCCTTCTTGTTTTCTTCTTCTTCATCAAGTCACCATCATGATGGTTGTTCTTGATTTGAACTTGGGGCTTCTTTTCTCGTGGCAATACTTGGGGCTCCTTGGTTGGGCAATGCTTAGCAAAGTGTCCCATTTCATGGCACCGGTAGCACATGAAATGAGATAGCTTCTCTTCTTCTTGCTTCTTCATCTTCTTGCCTTTGCTCTTGTTCAAGTCAATGCCACTCTTGTCACCATAGCTCTTTTGATTCTTCATCATGTGCTCATAGGTGACCTTTGACCCATACCACCTCTCTAACTTAATGCTCAAATTCTTCACTTCACTTTTGAGCTCATTGTTCTCCTTCAAAAGGTTAGTCTCACAAGACATAGAACTAGAAAAAACATCTATATGTGAAGAACATGGCATAGATAACAAATCATCACAAGAGGTGGATACATGCTTCTTACCTACATCACAAGGGTTAGCAATATTATGTGATTGATCATTAGACCCAAATGATGAGCTCTCACTAGTTTTAGTTTCTACATTAGAAAGCTTCTTAGTGAGCAAAGCATGGTCTTGTACCAAGTTATCATGAGCAACACTAAGTTCCTCATGAGCCAATTTAAGCTCCTCATGTGAACAAGTAGTAACATAGAGTAGATGCTTTTGTTGTTCACATGTGTTCTTTAGAAATGAGTTTTCATTTTTTCTAATTTCATTATTTTTGCCATCTCATTTTCTAAAGACATGGTCATGCTAGCAAGTCTACTAACAAGCTCATCATATGAATCAACATGATCAACCACATTTGCAGTAGATACCTTGGTGTCACCCTGTGACATGAAGCAATGTGGCGATGGACTTGTAGTAGTATCACAGTCATCAATTGAGCATGAGCCATCATCATCCTCATCGTCAACCTTGTCAAGTGAGCTTGTGGATTGATCATCATCATCATCACTTGACCACGAAGTGGAGCACTCCTCCACAACCACCAAGTTGTGGTCATGCTCAACATCCTCATGCGCAACTTCCTTTGATTGATCATTCTTGAAGTTGCCATCATCCCATGTGGAAGAGTCACCAAATGTATGCTTGACTAACTCCCACAACACATGGGCGGTTCCTTTGTGGTTCACCTTGCCAAAACACTCAAAGCTCATAGCATGAATAATAAACATGAAAGCTTCTCCATCAAGATCAAAGAGAACCTTTTGAGCTTTGGTGAGATTCTTATGGTCCAAGACATGAGTGAGACCACTAGTGACAATCCACCAAAACTTTGGCCCCTTTGCACGAAAATGATCAAGCATATGACGTTTCCACTGTGCAAAGTGTGTGCCATCAAAAATATGTGTACCACACACATCATCTAGCCCACTAGACGCCATCCTCTCGGGTCGGTGAAGACCACAAATGAGAGACCTCGCTCTGATACCAATTAAAGGGTCGAGATGGCAGACTAGAGGGGGGTGAATAGTCCTTTCTAAAAATAAACGTACCGGCTAACCGAAACAAATGCGGAATTAACAACTATCGATCTAGCCAAGACTACACCCCTCTATCTATACTCTCAAACACCTTATAAAAGATCCTAAACAAAGCAATTAAGGTGTCGGGCTAGCTAGAGCTCACCTAAACAATTCTAGCTTGCAAGGTTACACAAACCTAAGCAACTAGTACTCAATCAATCGGGGAGCTCCTACACATTCCACTAAGCAAAAGCACAAAGCCTAAGCTCACTAGCAATGCACAATAACAAGGCTACGCAAGCCAAATTAGAGAGCTCAACTTAGCTACACAAACTAAGCAATGTGACTAGCAAGACTACAAGTCAACTAGTCACTCACGGGATTAACTTCTATGCTACACAAGCTAAGAAGGTAACTAGCATGCTACACAAGCTAACTAATTACAAGAGCAACTACACTAGCACAGGTATATGAACAAGTAAATACAAGCTAGTGAATGGAGTTTGCAAACCACCGAGAAGATGAACACGAAGTTGACACGGTGATTTTTCTCCCGAGGTTCACTTGGTTGCCACCAAGCTAGTCCCCGTTGTGTCGACCACACACTTTGGTAGTTCGGCGGCTAATAGGCACCACACCTAGCTCGACACTCGAGCGCCGCAAGAACTCACCCACAAGTGAGGGTAACTCAATGACATGCTCTACTAGAGTTGCTCTTCGCGATCCCCGCGGGGCGAGCATAATGCCCCTCACAATCCTTCTCCGGAGCCACGCACAATCTTCACGCGGGCTTCATGATGGAGACTCGATCACCAAGCCATCTAGGAGGTGGCAACCTCCAAGAGTAACAAGCACCACCGGCTTGCAACACGAGCACCTAGTGCCACTTGATGCAATCTCTCAAAGCAACGCACTAGAATCGCTCACTCGCAATAGATTCGCACACTAGCAAGCACAAGCGAGTTAGAGGGCTCCTAAGCACTCCCCAACCATGGACACTAAGTCCCTAGGGTGCTCAACCTTATCCAAGGGCCGGCCACCCCTCTATTTATAGAGGGGAGCCACCAACTAGCCGTTTTCCCCTTTTCCCGAACTCCCACGTCTTCGGTCGGTACTACCGACCAAAGGGTCGGTACTACCGGCGGTCCAAAAGACCTTTAGAAACAACTTTCTAACACGGTCAGTAGTAGGGTCGGTAGTACCGGCCTCGGTACTACCGGTAGGCCATATCTAGATCTACACAGAACGCTCCCAAACTTCCTCCAAACCTCGGTACCACCGACCCCTAGGGTCGGTACTACCGTGGCCCGGTAGTACCGGTCATATGGCGGTACTACCGGTAGGCCAAACCATCTCCCGAACAGAGAGTTTGCGCGCTGCGTACAGGATTCGGTAGTAGGGTCGGTACTACCAACTTCAGGGCGGTACTACCAACTTTAGCATCCTGATGTCCTCGCTAAAACAGCCATAACTCTTAGCTCCGAACTCCGATTTCGATGATCTTGGACATTTTTGGAAAGCTTATTCATAGGGCTACACATCCCAAATACAAAGATAATCCAATTCACAAAGGGTTAGTATAGAATTCTAATCCAAGATCCATCGCTTCTCTTTTTGAACCAAAGCTTTCTCCGAAAACTTCTCCGAGTTGATCCAATTCAACTCCACCACCTTATCCTTTGCAAATGTGCCAACACCACCAAGTGTATACAACCTTGTGCATGTGTGTTACCATTTTCACAAACATTTTTCAAAGGATTTTCACTTGCTCTCACCACGCCACTCGATCCTTGTAACATCGCAAAGTTAGATCGCTCAAGTGGCACTAGATGACCCATATGCAAA
The DNA here is from genome assembly GCA_009763385.1 of Coix lacryma-jobi var. lacryma-jobi. Taxonomy (NCBI): domain Eukaryota; kingdom Viridiplantae; phylum Streptophyta; class Magnoliopsida; order Poales; family Poaceae; genus Coix; species Coix lacryma-jobi. Next base: position 48,558,784 of record CM019831.1, read on the forward strand.
CAAGTTTGCTCCTCTTGATAGTACGGCCATATATCCTAAACCCGGTCATAATCTTCTCTACACACCTATGACCGGTGAAATGAAATGCCCTATAAGTATCCCTTTGCCTTGCGCATTCCATTCCATCTCCTTCGGTGTTGATGCAACACATGCACCAACCTATCATCAAATGATATGATCCACTTCATATCATCACATGACCTCCATGGTCCATCGATCTTGACCTCACTTGCTCTTCAACATTGCTTCGGTCCTTTGGCGCCAAGTCTTTGCTCAAGCCTCTCGACACTCGGTACCAACGGCTTCAAAGCCTCCAACTTGCCCTTCACCTTCGCAACCGGTCCATCAAGCCAAGTCTTGCCTTGATCTTCACCATCTTAGCCACATGACTCCATGTCATGTCTCATATGCAATAAGCTCATTCATTGCTCATTCACATGTGAAGTAATTTCCTGTGTATCTCGCATAAGCACATATTAGTTCACCTAGGTTGTCACTCAATTACCAAAACCAAACAAGGACCTTTCAACTGGCCGCCCCACCAGACGACTCATGGGGCCTCGGTGCCCGCCCTGGCATCTGTGCATCCTTCGGCTTCGGCTTCGCCTTCGCCTTCGCCGCTCCGCCCCCGCGCCCTGCCAAGGACCCTTGCCCGAAACGGGCACTCATCGGGACCTCATCCTCACTGTCAGATGCGTCGTCCGACCAGTCGAAGACCACGCGGCGAAGATTCGCCGCCTCTTCATCAATGGTGAAGGCGCCGCCGGTCTCCAGCGACCCCTTCTTCTTCTTTGCAGGGGCGGCCTGGCGCTTTCCTTTCGGGTCTGCACGCGCTCGCCGCCTGCTCGACCGGGGCTTGGGGACTCGGCTCCTCTCGTCCCCGCTATTTTCGATCTCCTCCACGTCGACCTCCGCCACGCCGTGACCATCGTCGTCGACATCCTCCCGCGGCGGGTCAACGCCCTTCGGCCACGCCTTCGACAGCGCTTGCGACACGAACGCCTCCCGACCCTGCGCCATGATTTTATGACCTTAAGTATTCAGTTTCGCATTTCAACAAACACACACAGGGCAAAGATATTAACCTTCGGCGGAGGGTACTCCAGGGAGTACGATTTCCGCAAGTACTCCAATTTTTTCCTCTTCTGCAGGTCGAACAACGCTTCGACCCGCAGGAACACCTCCTGCGCCGACAGGGGCTCCGGCGCCTCCCGCGTCCGGTCATCCGCGTCCCCAGCATACTCGTACGTTGGGTGCGCCCTCTCCTCACAGGGCTGGCAGCGCCTCTTGATGAAGTTCGACGCCACCGCCACCCCGTCGACGCACCACTTGTCGACCAGCTTCAGGACCTCCTCCACCTGCTCCATCGCCGCCGCGCAGGGATGCTCCGACCATGACGGCAGCACCTTCGGCTCAAAGGCCGGGTCGCACGGCATCCTCGGCGCCTCTTGATGGATGTAGAACCACTTGGGCTTGTACTCCATCGCCTTCGAAGGCAGCGGCATCGCAATGTACTTCTCCACCATCCCGTCCCGCAGCTGAAGGTACACTGACCCGACGATGTTCGACGCCCCGGTGCCGTTGATCTTCAGGCGGAAGAAGTAGCGGAAGAGGTCGAAGTGGGGCTCGATGCCCAAATACGCCTTGTAGTAGTGGATGAAGACTGCAATGTGCAACATCGTGTTTGGCATCAGATTGAACAGTGCGACCTGGTAGTAGTCCAGCAGCCCGTGGAGGAAGGAGTGGACCAAGATGCCAAACCCGCACCTGAAGAACGCCTCGAAGACGACGAGCTCGGAGGTGTTCGGCATTGGGAAGTCCTCCAGGTACGCCTCCCTCTAGCTGTCGGTGACGCTATCCAACAGCAGGCCAGCGAAGACGAGCTCCTCCAGATTCTCTCGGCGGAGAACACTCCGCGTCCACCCGCGGGCCCAGCGCGGCATCTGGATGCGACCGTCGGACGCCGCCATCGCCGCCTTCTTCGCCTTCGCCGCAGCTCCACGAGTGCGTTTTCCGCCCGCCATCGACAGTGACGAAGTGGGGATCCGGATCTAGATCTGGGGCTACAGTGTCTCTATGCTCGGAATCGCTCGTGCGCAAGAAGGAAGCGGAGAAGACGAGGGCTATGAGGCAGGAGCAAGACAGCAAGTGTGGAACCGCCGCCGTTGGCCCCACCTTTTTATACGGTGTGGCCCGACCTTTCGGCTCCAGGGTTCCTGGGAACCTGTGCCCGTCACTCCCACGACCACCACGTCTCCTGCAGTAACCGCACGCGCACGCCCTCAACGCGTCCGCCTTAATGGGCCGCTAGGCTTTTGATTTCCAAAACGGCCTGTCCGTTCGCCTTCATTATTTTTTCAATTTCAATTACTTTGCGCCAGTAAAGGCGATACTAATGCACGGGGACTGACCACCCCCGCTAGTTCTAATGTCCATTTCAGGGGAACAGTAAGCTCTACAGTTCCTGGTCGGCAATACAGTAACCCCCGGGGACTATAGATCTCCAATTTCAACCTCGGGGACTCTCCCCTCACATTTATACTAATGCATTTTCTTTGGCCCTACTACAAGAACCATGCTGCTTGATGTGAACAAGGGTTCTCGATCTTCCGAAAGGTTCTGGTAACTCTCGATTTGGTGGAAACGAGACACAAGTCGATCCGGCTTCCGAACAACACGATCTGAAACCCCACAATCGCAGCACCACGTCTCCTCTGGTTATCAACCGGCGTTGCACGGTTGATCTCGCCAAGAAGGCTAAAGTCCTTGCCTACGAATCGAAGAACACGAGCAAGAACAAGTAAGAATGCAACCAAATTGCAGATGTATGATTAATCTCACGAGTTGGGGTCTCACAAACCGATGAAACGGCGAAACTATTATGAACAGAATAATCTAAGCAAAACCCAAAACCCTAACGAGGGTGACGGCTACTGTTTATAGCCCCTAAGGGTCGTCACCCCCCTGGACGCGCCCTTCTAATGGGCTCACTGATGATACACGGCCCAACGGACCAAAAACGGCGACGCAGCACCGGGATAGATTCTGTGCCCTGACTTGTTTCGATGATTCCCATTGACTCAAGATGAATTTTGATATGAGACTAGAACCATTGGTTAGCTTATCGAAATAGCTTTCCAACGATATCTGGTTCGTCAAAAACGAAGTCCATACACAACCTGGGTGACCAGTTTAGTGTTGACTGCTCCTGGACTCCGAAACTGACTCGAAGTCAACTTGGTCTTGGTCTCCAACTTGCATCAGGCGCCCTTGCTGGTCCTCCATGCCTCCAAGCCTTCCTCTATGCATCTCTGGGTCCTCTCCATGGTTCTTAATCAACACATAATCATTAAGTAGCAATCTATTCTCAAAAACATTTAAAGTGTTACATAGGAACGAATTCACCTCTAAGTTTAGTTGACGCGCGCGAGCTCGTGTCATTGGACCATGATAACTCAGCGGAGGATCGTTGTGTGTATCCAAAGGAGTGATGTCCTCATCATCCTCCCCCTCTTGAATTGGAGTCGTCCTCGACTCAAGCTCAGTATCTTCTCCCAAGTAAGGCTTCAAATCTGCAATGTTAAAGGTAGGACTAACCCCAAAATCGAGTGGCAACTCAAGTTTGTATGCATTATCATTTATTTTCTCAATTATCTTATAAGGACCGGCAGCTCTTGGCATTAATTTAGACTTATGCAGATCTGGAAATCTATCTTTTCTCAAATGTAACCACACTAAATCTCCCGGTTCAAGTTTAACTTCTTTCCTACCTTCACTACCAGCAATTCTATACTTTCCATTCATCCTTTTGATATTTGTTTTAGTTGTTTCATGCAACTTACGAATAAAATCAGCACGTGCACTAGCATCACCATGTGTTCTTTCAGTGGTAGGTAAAGGCAAAAGATCAATAGGAGCTTGGGGGTTAAAACCATACACTACCTGAAAAGGACTTACCTTGGTGGTAGAATGGGTGGCCCGATAATAAGCAAACTCCACATGAGGCAAACATTCTTCCCACATCTTCAAGTTTTTCTTCAAAATAGCTCTCAACATGGTACCCAAAGTGTGGTTCACTACCTCCGTTTGACCATCAATTTGTGGGTGACAAGTAGTAGAAAACAATAATTTCATACCCAACTTATTTCATAGAGTGCGCCAAAAGTGACTCAAAAATTTAGCATCGCGATCTGAAACAATAGTAGAAGGCATACCATGCAAGAGAACAATCTCTTTGAAAAAGAGCTCAGCAATATATACGACATCATCACTTTTATGACAAGGTATAAAATGTGCCATCTTAGAAAAATGATCAACAAAAACAAAAATGTTATCCCTCCCCCTCTTAGTCCTAGGCAATCCCAAAACACAGTCCATCGAATTATCTGCCCAAGGAATAGAAGGAACAAGAAGAGGCATATACAAACCATGTGGATTCAAGCGTGACTTAGCCTTTTGACATGTGGTATAGCGTGCCACAAACCTCTCAACATCTCTCCTCATCTTTGGCCAAAAGAAATGTGTGGCCAACATATCCAACGTCTTCTTGGCACCAAAATGCCCCATCAATCCTCCTCCATGTGCTTCCTGCAACAACAAAAGACGAACCGAACCAACTGGAATGCATAGACGGTTAGCTCTAAACACAAATACATCATTGGTCACACACTTGTTCCATGTACGTCCCTCTTTACAATTCAGCAACACATCATTAAAATCAGGATCAAGCACATATTGTTCTTTTATTGATTCAAGTCCAAAAATTCTATAATCAAGTTGGGACAGCAAACTATATCGTCTAGACAAAGCATCAACAATTACATTATCCTTCCCTTTCTTGTGTTTGATAATATAAGGAAAAGATTCAATAAACTCAACCCACTTAGCATGTCTACGATTCAAATTATTTTGTGAACGAAGATACTTAAGTGATTCATGATCTGAATGTATAACAAATTCTTTAGGCCACAAATAATGACGACACGTCTCTAAAGAACGTACAAGAGCATACAATTCCTTATCATACGTAGAGTAATTGCAAACAGGGCCATGTAATTTTTCGCTAAAGTATGCAATGGGCTTACCTTCTTGCATCAAAACACCACCAATGCCAACTCCACTAGCATCACATTCTAGCTCAAAAGTCTTACCGAAGTTTGGAAGTTGCAGCAAAGGCGCCTGTGTAAGCTTGTCCTTCAAAGTATCAAAGGACTCCTCTTGTGCCTTACCCCAATGGAACACCACACCTTTCTTTGTCAACTCATGTAAGGGGGCAGCAATGGCACTAAAATCCTTCACGAAGCGACGATAAAATCCTACAAGACCAAGAAAACTTCTCACCTGTGTGATGGTTTGGGGCACCGGCCAGCTTTTTATGGCTTCAATTTTCATCTCATCCACCTCGATTCCCTGTGGAGTAACAACATAGCCAAGAAAAGAGACTCGATCTGTGCAAAAGATGCACTTCTCAAGGTTACCAAATAAACGTGCATCACGCAAAGCATTAAAAACAGCACGTAAGTGATCCATATGTTCATCCAAAGACTTGCTATATATTAGTATATCATCAAAGTAAACCACCAAAAATCGCCCAATAAAAGCTCTTAAAACTTCATTCATCAGTCTCATGAAAGTACTAGGTGCATTAGTTAAACCAAAAGGCATTACTAACCACTCATATAATCCGAATTTAGTTTTGAAAGTTGTTTTCCATTCATCTCCAAGTTTCATTCTAATTTGGTGGTAGCCACTACTCAAGTCAACCTTTGTGAAAATTACAGAGCCACACAACTCATCAAGCATGTCATCAAGCCTAGGAATAGAATGACGATATCGAATAGTAATATTATTAATGGCTCTACAATCAACACACATACGCCATGAACCATCTTTCTTAGGAACCAAAATCACAGGAACAGCACAAGGACTAAGGCTTTCTCGTACATACCCGCGATCCAAAAGGTCTTGGACTTGTCGTTGAATTTCCTTAGTCTCCTCGGGGTTGGTTCGATAAGCAGCTCGATTTAGCAATGTAGCTCCCGGAATCAAATCAATTTGATGCTCTATTCCTCTCATAGGTGGCAGCCCCGGGGGTATCTCAGCTGGAAAAACATCCTTATACTCCTGCAAAAGGTTAGTGGCAGCAGGAGGTATCGAGCTTACAACATCATCAAGCGAATACAAAACTCGTTTGCAAACCAAAGTATAACAAATATCATCATTAGAAATTTCAGCAAGGTCACTTTTTATTGCAAGCATTACACCACCCTTCAATTTTATGCCCTCTTCCTTAGAACTAGGTGTAGACTTATCCTTTTTAGGTGGGTAAAGAGAATTAGCAACTTGCTGATTTTCAGATTTAGTATCATGCAAATTAGCAGTTCGTTCTTTATCAGCTTGTACAATTTCAGCAGGGGTCATAGGAACCAAAGTAATTTTCTTTTATTTATGCATAAAAGTGTATGTATTACTTCTACCATGGTGTATAGCATCATTATCAAATTCCTACGGACGACCCAATAAAGGTGAACAAGCTTCCATAGGCACTACATCACAATCTACAGAATCAATATAGGTACCAATGGAAAAAGAAACTCTACAAGTTTTTGTTACCTTAACTTTACCAGAATCATTCAGCCACTGAATATGGTACGGATGTGGGTGTGGGCGCATGCACAAACCAAGCTTCTTGATCAAATCAGAACTCACCAAATTATTGCAGCTACCGCTATCAATGATGACACGTGCTCGCCGGTTATTGATGACAAAGAAAATTTAGAACAAATTGTGGCATTGCAGCTTTTCAGGTTGTTGTACTTGTGTGCTGAGCACGCGTTGCACGATGACACTCATGTAGGTTGAAGTATCCTCGCTACCAAAGACCTCGCCATCTCCCTGAACCTGTTCTTCTTCTTCAACATCTTCAACATTAGAGGTACTGATGTACCCATCTTCTGTCGCAATGTATGCCCGCTTACTTGGGCAGTCCTTCTGCACATGTCCATATCCAAGATAGCGGTGGCACTGAATGCCAGAAGTGCGTCCCGTTGAGGCAATAGAGGATGAACTCTTCGAAGGTTCTTGCATAGACTTTTTACCTGACACAGAAGGTTGTGAGGAAGGTGTCCGCTTGCTTACTGGTGGAGGCGCCTGAAAGGAGGATGCCTTGGGAAGCCCGGAAGATGATCCCATGCGTGGTATGTATGAAGTGCCTCCCTTGCTCTTTCTCTGCTTTTCACGCCCCTGCAACTCCTTCTCTGCAAGCATAGCAAACTGAAACAACTGGTTGACAGTGTTAAAGTCCTTATAATCAACTATGTCTTGAATTTCCTCCCTCAAACCTGCATAAAAACGAACAATAGAGTCCTCGGGTCCCTCTACTATGCAACATCGCATCAAACCTTTCTGAAGCTCACCATAGTAATCCTGCACAGATTTATCTCCCTGTTCTAAACGCATCAACCTCTTACGTAGCTCTCTATGATATGATGGAGGCACAAATCTATCACGCATAGCAACCTTAAGTTCTTCCCAAGTTTTAGGTTGGCAATTATCTGCAACTAAACCAGTCCACCAAATGATAGGAAAATCTTTAAATTCATTAGTGGCTTGTCTAATGTGATGTTGCTCAGGCACAAGGTGGGCACTAAATTTTTGCTCTACTGTCATCTCCCAATCAAGGTATTCCTCAGCATCATAATGTCACGAAAAAGAAGGTATTGTAAATTTAACTTTAGCATAAGGATCTTCGGGAGTATGAGTATGATTACCTCGCTAGCGGTTGAAACGTCGAGCGCCACCCATACATGTGGTGTTTTTGTGAAGACGCTGACGTAATCTGTTTCTCATTATCATTGCACGATCAATCTTCCCATCGGCATCATATACCTCATCACCAGCGTCGCTGCTATCAATATCTTCATCGGGTTGTGGCCTGGCTTCTAAGGCAGTTATCCTATCAGTTAGAGTGGATAGTCGTTTGTCCAATCTCTCAAGGGCATTGCCGATCTTGAGGTCAACGAGTGCTTTGGTTACAGCCATTGTCACAGTCTCGTTCATATCTTTTTGAGCATTAGTTAAAACCGATTGTAGTTGATCTTGGCTGACACACCCTGAAAACTCTTTTGGCGAATTAACGTCTCCGTCGTCAACTGTCATTGTGGACACAAAACACAAGCAGCAAAACAGTGAAAGTTATCCCTAATAATCCTACTACTCAGGTGGAGTGGTGCCTCTCAATCAAGAGCAGCAAAAGGTAAACACCTTACCAAGCTCTTTCCAGTGTTCTTACCCGCAAAGCAAAGGATACCAGGAAGGCGTGTGCGTGATTGCAGGGATACAAAACCAGTGTTGTCCAAAAGAATCTGTGGAGCTTGGATGGCACACAAAGAGACAAATATATATATGTGGAACACAGATCAGAAATAGATAGTAAAAATGAATTATAGTCCAAAGTACTTATTCTTGTTGCCGGTCTAAAGTGTTCCAAGTACTACGTATGTGTGATAACAAGGTGGAGAAACAAGTATGATGGATAGCAAGAACAGTAGAAACAAGGAACAAAACAGCACACGCTTACACAGCTCACTTTTGCCCTTCTCTATGTGCTCCTCTAGATATTGTCCTCTTTTGCCCTTCTCTTTTTTCTCTTTTTTTGGGGGCTGTCGTTGTTTTTTTGGGAAAATTTGACTTTTTATTTTTTTTTGATATTTTTATTTTACTTAGGAGCACAAAAGAAGTAAGCACGAAAAATTTGAGCTTAAACAAGTGAAAGACGTGGCCTGTGGAAAATTCACAAGATACGGACAAAATTAAGAAAAACCTTGTGACCACGAAAAGAGGATCTTGTGACCAGTTTTTGAACAAGGACAGATGGATCTGAAAAAAAAATTCTGATCAATTTTGATATATGGAACGTCGAATTTCGAGTTCGTATGCAAAAACTAGACCAGTTTTAAGAACCTCTCTCCGAATTAGAGGACAAAACGGGAACAATGTGCGCAAAACTGGTCTCCCGGCTAGGGTTTGAAGGAAATGATGGGAGGAAAAACACAAAGTGGACTCTAACACGACCTAACCAGCAACAAGACCTTGACTCGGACACAAACTCAACACAACGGACTCTGTAACCGAAATATGCAAAGGCTATGGCGCGGAAGGGTTGTAGGACGGAACAAAATATGGCACTGGACTATGGGACGAAGGCGAAAACACTCGAAACTAAAGATAGATATGAACCTGACGGTATACCAGAAGCTTTGATACCACTTGATGTGAACAAGGGTTCCCGATCTTCCGAAAGGTTCTGGTAACTCTCGATTTGGTGGAAACGAGACACAAGTCGATCCGGCTTCCGAACAACACGATCCGAAACCCTGCAATCACAGCACCACGTCTCCTCTGGTTATCAACCAGCGTTGCACGGTTGATCTCGCCAAGAAGGCTAAATTCCTTTCTTGCGAATCGAAGAACACGAGCAAGAACAAGGAAGAATGCTACCAAATTGCAGATCTATGATTAATCCCACGAGTTGGGGTCTCACAAACCGATGAAACGGCGAAACTGTTATGAACAGAATAATCTAAGCAAAACCCAAAACCCTAACGAGGGTGACGGCTACTGTTTATATCCCCTAAGGGTCGTCACCCCCTGGACGCACCCTTCTAATGGCTCACTGATGATACACGGCCCAACGGACCAAAAACAGCGACGCAGCACCGGAACAGATTCTGTGTGCTGAATTGTTTTGACGGTTCCCGTTGACTCAAGATGAATTTTGATATGAGACCAGATCCATTGGTTAGCTTATCGAGATAGCTTTCCAACGATATCTGGTTCGTAAAAAACAGAGTCCGTACGCAACCTGGGTGACCAGTTTATTGCTGACTGCTCCTGGACTCCGAAACTGACTCGAAGTCAACTTGGTCTTGGTCTCCAACTTGCATCAGGCGCCCTTGCTGGTCCTCCACGCCTCCAAGCCTTCCTCTATGCATCTATGGGTCCTCTCCATGGTTCCTAATCAACACATAATCATTAGGTAGCAATCTATTCTCAAAAACATTTAAAGTGTTACATAGGAACGAATTCACCTCTAAGTTTAGTTGACGCGCGCGAGCTCGTGTCATTGGACCATGATAACTCAACGGAGGATCGTTGTGTGTATCCAAAGGAGTGATGTCCTCATCACTGCTTCTTACAGCAGGCCCGGGGACTACGTGTACACACGTCATTTTTCCTTTCATAAAAATGACTCTGTTTCGTGCAGGAAAATTACAAGCTTGGCACCACGTGCCTACAGCACCTACTCCCAAGCTCGGGGACTAAGTGGATACACTTCACCTAGCGGTGAATGTATTGTTCATCTTTTTTTTTGCAGCTTTATGCGGACTAGCTTGGACTTCAACCAGAACGCCGTCGGCTAGTGGTGTCTAGCTAAGTCCCAAGTGGATACACTTCACCAGATGAAAGATCTTCAAAATTTTTCTTGCAGCACCTTGCGTCCCTTTTTGCAGGACGACGCAGAATACTCCACACGGCTGTACTTCGGCTACAGCTCTGGCTGCTACGTTCGCGACCAGCTTAACCTGGTCGGAAGCCAACTACAAGTGCAACCGTGACCAGGCGACCTGATCGGAAGACTCATTCACTGACATGCGATCAGACCCAACCTGCTCGGAAGACTTCACGACGCCCAGCACAATGGATGCAAAGTGCTCGGGGACTAGCTGTGGGGATATTACACCCGTATACCCCCATGGCACGACTTGGGTTCTCCTGCAGATACGGCCCAACCAGAAGGCCTTGTGGCCCGCGACCAGGCCGTCGCGGCCGCCAAGGACTCTCCTGATGACTTGCTCGACAAGGAAGATCAGAATAGATAGACCCGGATTCCTTGCCAAAAGGAACCGATTGTAATCTGTTAGGATTCAACAAGTTGTAACCCTGCTCCCCGGCTATATAAGGCGAGCAGGGATCCCTCCAAACTCACGCCATATTCCAATCCATCAATACAATCTAGCCACCAGAACACAGGATGTAGGGTATTACGGCGACTTGTCGGCCCGAACCTGTCTAAATCGCCGTCTCTCGTCCCTATGTCTACACTTTGCAGACGTCTCGCACGCCTCCACCGCTCAATCTACTACCTTGGTGAAAGGTCTAGAGGGGGGGTGAAGAGCCTAATTAAAATTCTACAAAACACTTAGGCAGAAACTATTAGTATAACAAATGGCGAAGCTTTTTGCGCTAGCCTAATAGTGTGTTGTAAGCCACATATCCAACAATTATACCTAATATAACTATGGCACACAAGCAATTAGAGCTAGAAACTAATGCGGAATAAATGAACTAGCTCTAGCACAACTATGATCAATATAGTCTAAGATACACAAGTGTGTGCAAAGGATGAACTATGTAAACTAATCACAACTAGTAATACAAGGTATATGACAAAGGATATATGACAAGTAATAGTATCTACACAAAGAGATAGCTCAAGGTAAATACACAAAGTAAATGAGCTAGATAGAGATGGTTTCACCGAGCCTTCGGGATCGCCTAGTAGAGAGCCAATCACCGGTGAAATCCAATCGTGAAGCCAATCACCAAGAAGAATGCACAATCACAATAAGCACACGGGACACCAAGATTTATCCCGAGGTTCACGTGCTTGCCGGCACGCTACTCCCTGTTGTGTCGACCAACACTAGGTGACCTGGTGGCTAATCGGCGCAAATCCAAGCTCACAAAGAGCGCCACAAGAATCTACCACTAGTGAGGTAGCTCAATGACACGAGCAATCCACTAAGGATGCCTCTTGCCGCTCCGGCGAGGTGAGGCTCCAAAACCTCTCACAATCACGATCGGTGGTGGCCAAGAACAATCTCCTTCTCTTGCCAACAACACCACAACGCCTCCAAGCCGTCTAGGCACCGGCAAATGCCAAGAGTAACAAGAAACTCAAAGCCGATGCGAAGAACTAGTGCCACTAGATTGAACTCTTTCAAAACACGCACTAGATCACTCAATCTCACTTGGTTTGATCGAATCAACTTGGGAGATGAGTTGGGAGGCTTGCCAAAGCTCACTAGTATGCTTAGGAATCAGAATGTGCAAGAGAGAAAGCAAGTGAGCCGGCCAAGCCCCTTAAATAGACCACACAAGTCGGCCTAGCCATTGGGCCAGAATCGGGGGCATCAGACGCGCCGATGCTCAACCATCGGACGCTGCCCCAGCGTCCGAAGCTCCAGATGGAGCCACGTGTCCCCCTGATATGAATTCAGCCCGTTAGATCCCAACGGTCATATCCGTTCTCGCCACGGTTAAAGTGACATCGGATGCGCCGATGCTAGGCATCGGACGCTCTGATGCTACCGCTCGATTTAGCTCTTTTCTACACCACAACGGACGCTCCGGCACCTTCACATCGGACGCTCAACCCCTGTGTCCGATGACCATGCAGAGAGGTTCCAGAGAGGGCCAGATCACATCGGACGCATCCGATGGATCCACATCGGACGCAGGCCAGCGTCCGATGCTCCCTGGAAAACACGCTCGCGCCACGTCACCTGCATTGGACTCTGCAACAGTGTTTCCACAGCGTCCGATGCTCCTTCAACTTCTGACAGAAACTAGGGTTAACCATCGGACGCTCGGCCCAGCGTCCGATGCTGCCGCCTCCAGCATCCGATGCTCCTAAATCAGCACCTTTCACTTTCTAACTTCTACCCTTGCTCCCATGTGCCAACACCAAAGTGTTTCAACACTTGTGCACGTGTGTTAGCATTTTGCAAAGAATTTTCCAAGGGGTTTCGTTAGTCACTCACTAGGTCTATAGCATCAATATGTTAGAGAACTCCTAGTGGCACTTGAACACCGCATAAGCCATGAATAATCTCCTCTTAATAGTACGGCTATGTATCCTAAATGTGATCACACTCGCTAAGTGTCTTGATCACCAAAACAAAGAGCCCTATAAGTTATACCTTTGCCTTCGGGCCTCTTTGCTCCATCTCTTCTCTTCTTCGTTTCACCAATGGTAGAGCACTTGATCTTTTGAGTGCTTATGGCCATCACCATCCTCCATGGTTGCCACCTTGCTAGCTCCACCATTTGGCTTGGTCACAATCCTTTCTTATAAGCTACACACATGCTTAGCAATAGGATTAGACCAAATAGGTTTCAACAATTAACCAAAATCAAACAAGGGCTTTCAATCTCCCCCTTTTTGGTAATTGATGACAACCTATACAAAGATATGTGAATTAAATTTGAGTAACCACATTGATAGTATTAGCTCCCCCTACATATGTGCTATAGAGTTTGGTTCTAAATTTGGCACATATATATATGATTATGAAATGTGGATGAGCAATACTACCAATGATGATGCTAAGGCATAAGAATGGACCTTTGAAGCATGATACCAATCGGAGTGCACATGTTAAACCATCCTTAGCATCATTTGTCACTAGACATACATCAAAACTCAAGAACCCCGTGAGATCAACATAATAATAAGGCTCTTGAACCACTTAAAATACAAGTACATCTAGTTATCATCCTATTCATGCTAGTGAGTCATATCATCAATCATGTTCTAACACTAGCATTCACCTCATAAGCATGAATATCAAAATAAATAGCTTATGCATTGTAATCAAACATATGAATATGCACAATTCACATGCAACATTCATGTTTATGAGCTTGCTCCCCCTATTTGTATGCTTCGATCCCACTTTAAGGTTTACTAAGCATGTCGATTTACTTATCATGTCTCTTTTATCTTTGTAGCATCTTCTCCCCCTTTGACAACAATTTCCAAAAAGGTGGGGCAAGTTTTAATGAAAAGAGACAATCTTTTCATAATGAGGGGATCAAACTAAGTCAAGTTATGGCTTAATCTAGCTCATGAGCATAGGATGTTTAACACGGTTTGCTCTAGAGTAAGCTTCTTCACACATCTTACAATGGTTATCTCACTCACATTGGTTAAGCATTCATTGCTCACTTACTAGACCAAACACTAGAGTTACAAGCTCACAAACAAGTTATATGCTACCACTAGATCAAGTCAAACATAGAAGCAATAGTGGTACCATATATACTTCAATTTCATTTGATTTACCATGAATGAGCCTAAATAAGCAATGTGATGGCTATATGAACTAGAACACAACCTAATAAGAATGAATGCATATGCCAAACAATTTCACCTTTGCTTTCTTGGAGGAGAGGCATGTCATAAGTGGGGGTGCATTCAACTCATGTTGGAGAAGTCTAGGAATATTCAATTCATTTCTTAGCTTGCAAAATCTTCTCTCATCTAGTGGCTTGGTGAAGATATCGGCAAGTTGATCATCGGTGCCCACACTTTCAATAGATATGTCTTTCTTTGCTTGATGATCTCTAATGAAGTGATGCCTGATGTCAATGTGCTTTGTTCTTGAATGTTGAACCGGGTTTGTGGCTATTTTGACGGCGCTCTCATTATCACATAGCAAAGGGACTTGTCCAAACTTGACTCCATAATCTTGCAATGTTGCTTTCATCCATAGCAATTGTGCGCAACAACTACCCGCGGATATGTATTCGGCTTCGGCGGTAGAGAGTGCAACACTATTTTGCTTCTTTGATGACCATGAGACAAGTGATCTTCCAAGCAATTGACAAGTGCCTGAAGTGCTCTTCCTATCCACCTTGCATCCCGCGTAATCGGAATCCGAGTATCCAATTAATTCAAATTGAGAGCCCTTGGGATACCATAGTCCAACATTTGGAGTGTGCTTCAAATATCTCAATACTCTTTTGGTTGCCTTCAAATGACTCTCTCTTGGTGAAGCTTGAAACCTTGCACACATGCACACACTAATCATGACATCCGGCCTAGATGCGGTCACATAGAGTAGGCTTCCAATCATTGACCGATATAGCTTTTGATCCACCATGTCACCACTAGAATCACTATCCAAATGTCCATTTGTGCCCATTGGAGTGGTTATTGCTTTTGCTTTATCTAACCCAAACTTCTTGAGCATGTCCTTGATGTACTTGCCTTGACTAACAAATGTTCCTTTTTTCATTTGCTTGATTTGTAGACCAAGGAAGTAACTAAGCTCTCCAATCATAGACATCTCAAACTCCTTAGCCATCATCTCTCCAAACTCTTCACAAAAGTCTTGATTGGTTGATCCAAAGATGATGTCATCCACATAGATTTGCAACACAAACAAGTCACTTCCAATCTTCTTGGTGAAGAGAGTGGTGTCAACCTTCCCCATCTTGAAACCCTTTGATAGCAAGAAATCCCTCAATCTTTCATACCATGCTCTTGGTGCTTGTTTCAACCCATAAAGTGCCTTCTTGAGCTTGTACACATGGTTGGGCTTCTTCAAATATTCAAATCCGGGAGGTTGCTCAACATACACAACCTCATTGATGAATCCACTGAGAAATGCACTCTTGACATCCATTTGATAGAGCTTGATGTTATGGGAACAAGCATATGCAAGTAAGATTCTTATGGCCTCTAATCTAGCAACCGGTCCATAGGTTTCTCCAAAGTCAATACCTTCCAATTGAGTGTACCCTTGTGCAACCAATCTTGCTTTGTTTCTTACAATAATGCCATCTTCATCTTGCTTGTTCCGGAAGACCCACCTTGTACCAATAACATTTGTGTTCTTTGGTCTTTCCACTAACTCCCAAACATCATTGCGGGTGAAGTTGTTTAACTCTTCATGCATTGCATTCACCCAATCAACATCCATCAAAGCTTCATCAATCTTGGTTGGCTCAATAGATGATACAAATGAGTAGTGTTCACAAAATGATGTCAATCTTGATCTTGTTTGCACACCTCTTCTTATGTCACCAACAATTTGATCTAAAGGATGATCTCTTGCAATGTGTGTTGGTTGGAGCACTTGTTCCGGTTGAGCACTTGCACTAGCATTTTCTTGATCTTGAGAACTACTAGAGCTTGCAACATCATGCATGGTTGGAGGAGAGAGCACTTGATCTTTGTCATCTTCTATGTCAATCACTTGCTTTGGCCTTATATCACCAATGTCCATGTTCCTCATAGCTTCCACCAATTGTGTCCCTCTCACATCATCTAGATTGTCTTGTTCTTCATGGGAACCATTGGTTTCATCAAACTCAACATCATGGACTTCTTCAACTATTTTTGATGTGATATTCCATACTCTATATGCCTTGCTTGTAGTGGAGTAACCTAGTAGGAACCCTTCATCACACTTCTTTTCAAACTTGCCAAGTCTTGTGCCCTTCTTCAATATGTAGCACTTGCACCCAAAGACCCGGAAATATGCAATGTTGGGCTTTCTATCATTGAGGAGCTCATATGGTGTCCTCTTCAATAGAGGGTGACAATAGAGCCGGTTGCTATAATAGCATGTCGTGTTGATTGCTTTGGCCCAAAAGGAATCACTCACATTGTATTCACTAAGCATGGATCTTGACATATCAATGAGTGTCCTATTCTTCCTTTCAACTATCCCATTGGATTGAGGTGTATACTTGGCCGAGAATTGATGTTTGATTCCAAAATCATCACATAGCTCATCAACTCTTGTGTTTCTAAACTCACTTCCATTGTCACTTCTCACTTTCTTGATTCTTCTATCAAACTCATTTTGACTTCTCTTGACAAAGGTTTTGAATATCCCAAACACTTCACTCTTGTCAACGAGAAAGAAGACTCACGTGTATCTTGTATAGTCATCCACTATCACAAAGCCATACTTGTTTCCCCCAATACTTGCATATGTAGTTGGTCCAAACAAGTCCATGTGCAACAACTCAAGTGCATGTGTAGTGCTCATCATTCCTTTGTTGGGATGAGTGTTTCCAACTTGCTTTCCCATTTGGCATGCACTACAAAGCTTGTCTTTTTCAAAGTGAACATCCTTAAGTCCTCTCACCAAGTCATGCTTCACTAGCCTCTTTAGCTGCTTCATTCCAACATGTCCCAAGCGCCTATGTCATAGCCAACCCATACTTGATTTGGTGAATAAGCATGTTGTCAATTGAGCTTCACTAGCATCAAAGTCCACCAAATAAAGGTTCTCATATCTAAATCCTTTGAAGACCAAATCACTTCCATCAACACTCACTATCTCCACATCATCAACCCCAAATATGCATTTGAATCCCCAATCACATAATTGTGCCACAGACAACAAGTTGAAGTTGAGAGATTCTACTAATAGCACATTGGAGATGCTCAAGTCATTGGATATTGCAATCTTGCCTAAGCCTTTGACCTTGCCTTTCTTGTTGTCACCAAATGTGATAGCATCCGCATGATCATTGCCACTAGTGTTGATTGATTTGAACATTCTTCCATCTCCGGTCATGTGTTGAGTGCACCCACTATCAAGCACCCAATGCCTTCCTCCCGCTTTATAATTCACCTACAAAGAGATCAATTATTTTTAGGTACCCAAACCTTTTTGGGTCCTCCAAGGTTAGTCACCAAGCTCTTGGGCACCCAAATTGCCTTCTTCTTTGGGCCAACCATGGGTGGACCAATATACTTAGCCTTCACACCATTAGTGCCCTTTGTAAGCATATAACACGAATCAAGTCTAATGGATGAAACATGAGCATTGTTCTTGTTCTTGTTCTTGTTAAAGCAATTTTGCTCTATGTGCCCGGATTGCTTGCAATTATGGCAATACCAACCATTGCTCTTCACAAAACTAGTCTTGTGAGGAGCAAAAGCGGCCTTGCCCTTCTTGGGGGTATAGCTAAGTCCCTCGTTGTTGAGTGGACATCTTTGGCTACCCAAGCACTTAAGCAAGTGGGCATCTCCACCATAGGCATTGCCTAAAGCATGAGTGAGCTCATACACCTTTTTCTTAAGGTTCTCATTTTCTACCACTAATGATGAATCACATGTAGTAGAAGTAAGCATTTTAGTTGAGCTAGATGATGATGATGATGCATTGGTGGGAGCAACAATAATAGGAGCATAGAATGATTCATCAAGAATATCACATGTAACTCCTACATTGCAAGTATCTACAACATCCTCAATCTTACTTTGATCTAGGAGGGAGGAGTGGGCTTCCTTAAGCCTAGTGTAAGCTTGATCAAGCTTCTCATGGGCTTCCTCTAGCCTCTCATGAGTAGTCTTGAGCTCATCAAAGGATTGCTCAAGAGCCTTGTTGGCCTTGCGCAATTCTTTGCACTCCTTCCTCATAGTCTCAATGTAAGAGTGAGCATCTTGTAGCATGATCATGAGGTCCTCCTTTGAGTACTCCTCATCATCATCACTCTCACTCTCACTCGCATCGGATGATACCTTAGTGGCCTTATCCATGAAGCATGTCGATGGAGTGTTGAAGATAGAAGGCTTGCTTGAGATAGCAAGACTAGCCATAGCCTTCTTCTTGGTGGTCTTCCTCTCATCATCACTAGAATCATCATCATCACTTGAGGAAGCATCACTATCCCATGTGACAACATAGGAACCACCCTTCTTCTTTTCCTTCTTCTTCTCTTTCTTTTCTTTCTTTTCTTTCTTGTCCTTCTTCTTGCTCTTCTTGCGGTCATCATCATCTTCATCACTAGAATAAGGACAATCCGCAATGAAGTGATCCTTGCTCTTGCATCTATAGCATCTCTTGGTCGTGCTCTTGGTTGTATCCCTTCTCTTTCTTGCTCCATAGCCCTTCTTCTTCATGAATTTGCCAAACATTTTCACAAAGAGAGCCATTTCTTCATCATCTATCTCACAACCACTTGAGCTTGCTTTATCATCACTTTCCTCCTTTGCTTTGCCCTTGCTCTTGCTCTTGGAAGATGAAGCCTTGAATGCAACGGTCTTCTTCTTCTTTTCTTCCTCTTGGGCTCCCCCATCCCGTTCCACATGGTATGTGTCTTGTGTGACCACATCACCTAGTACTTGGTTAGGGGTTACCATGTCCAATCCTTCTCTCACTAGGATAGTCACCAAAGTATCAAACCTTGGTGGCAAGCATCTCAAGAACTTGTGAGAAAAGTCCTTGTCCTCTAACTTCTCTCCCAAGGCCTTCAAGTCATTGATAATGACTTGCAACCGGTGAAACATCTCCGGTATGCTTTCATCATCTTGCATCTTGAACATGGCGAGCTTATCCTTGAGAATGTATAGCTTGGCACCCTTGACCGCCTTGGTGCCCTCATATGTTTCTTCCAATCTTTCCCATATTTCATTTGGTCTTTCAAGGTCCTTGATTTGCTCAAACACCTTTATGTCAAATGCTTCATAAAATAAGTTGATTGCCACATCATTCCATTGAAGCTTCTCTTCTTCTCTTGGAGTGGTACTTGCGGGGTTAATTACCACAAAATCATTCTCAATCACTTCCCAAATCTTTCTATTCATTCCTCTTGTGAATGCACACATCTTCCTCTTCCAACAATCAAAGTTGGTGCCGTCAAAATGTGGTGGCTCCCCCATATAGTGGATTTGAGCCATTTTAACACCGGAGGATGTTAAGCCTCAAACAAACGGTGACCACGGCTCCGATACCACTTGAAAGGTCCAAGTTGGCTAGAGGGGGGGTGAATAGCCTAATTAAAATTCTACATGAAGGATCGAGAATGCAATAGCAAGGCGACCAGAGGGGGGTGAATGGGAGCTCAAAATTTTCTCTCGAAACTTTAGCCTTTGTCCCACAAATCAACCCCAAAAGCTTCGATCGAAACCGTGATGCTCATGACCCTTGGAAGAGGGTGGATGATCCCTAGGATCACAGCGGAGCACCACAAAACAATAGCAAACCAATCGGCAAAAGCACCGGAACAAGTTTGACCCTCAAAAGCCAAGTCCCGAACGTAGATGGAAGGCTACGTCGAGAAATCCCCAAGTACCGATGCTAACAAGTAGTAAAGATACCTAGAGAGGTTCCTTGGACAACTCTAGGGTCAAACGAGAACTCCGAAAACCAACCGAGAAAGCTGGGAGAGCAAACGCACTAAACCAGAGGCTTCAGTCGATTCCCGGACTGTCCGGGGTTCAGTCCGCGGACTGTCTGCCCAACGGCGGACTGTCCGGCCTCTGGTGGCGGACTGTCCGGCGGTCAAAAGTGAAAAAACGCACTGCTGCTGAAGTCCCCTGGACAGCTCCCGGACTGTCCGCGAGTCCCAACGGCGGACTGTCCGCGGTTCAAAAAGGACTTGTCCTACAGCGCGGAGTCAGGCCACTGGTCTGACCGACCCCGACGCGCGGACTGTCCGCGGTTCACCTGGCGGACTGTCCGCGGATGAACAGAGAGGGCGATTTTGGTCGCCCCTCTCACGAATCTTCCCAAATCCGAATCAAAACACAATCCCACGTTCCCAAACATGGAGAAGATGATCACGAGGTAGTTAGGAGACTATCCCCAAGAAATCATCCGCTCAAATCAACTCAATCACCGGGAAATCGAAAGGGAAAGAGTATGAACGAAAAAAGCGCCACGGAAACAAAATCAACCCGATCTACTTGTTCGTGAGGAGTTAGATGAATTCCTTCGGTGGAAATGATCTCCTCACTATAAAGAACAAGTTGATTCAAACGGATTTCGCAAAGACGCAGTAGAGAGGGAGATCGAGTGACGGGAAAATCGCGAAGAAACAAAAAACGCGAAGAACACGAACAAAACGCGAATCAAGTCATCGATCTGCAACCGTGTGGCTACCACATGCTACAACAGTGAGATTACGGTCTCACTTCCTCAAAATCTCCAGTACACAGAGGTATGGTTCTCTGCAGATCTCAGTTGCTACAGCAGGGGATTGGGAGAGCAGGAAAACCTAGAAGACAAAGAGCAAATGGCTGAGATAGAATGGGAGGAGTGTGTCTCCCTCTACTTATCCTAATTCTAATTCCTACTCTACCCCTCTCTAATTACAGAGCGAACCAGCTAAACCCTAGGGTTATTCTGGACCAACTCGAAGATGCTGGTGATCCAACGGCCATGCCCGCACAACTGGTAGCGTTGCCTTGACGCAACCTCACCGATTGCCGCCACGTGCCGCCACCGCTCCGCTTGGCCTTTTCCCGGACTTCGCCCTCAGTTTTGAGGCCCAAACCGGGAAACCAGCCTTCACGACCAACCCCCGGTTTTGAGGCCCAAACCGGGAAACCCGCAGTCCATCGCCTGAGTTTTGTGACCCAAACTCAGAAACCCGCAGCGCCTAGGTTTTGAGGCCCAAACTTGGAAACCGTCCTCAGCCCGAGTTTTGTGGCCCAAACTCGGAAACCATCAGCGCCCAGGTTTTGAGGCCCAAACCTAGAAACCGTCCACTCGGTGGTTTTTCTATGGCTCAACCACCAAACCGAGCCGTAGAAGGGATGCACCGCCCGTGCACCCCGTCCACCGACATGTGTACCCAAGTCCTCGACTCGAGCAACACCATGCCCGCAAGTCTTCGCTCGTCGCTGTCCCAGACTGTTAGCCACCACAGCTGATCCTCGGGCCACCGGTCCCTCAGTCCAAGCCTCACGTCCGCCCTTCGCCACTCTCGGTCCATCGGCACGGCGCGTCTCTACTTGACCTTCACCTTGCCTCTGATCACTGTATCCGTGCTCGACACCTGCACAACACAAGCCAAAGAACATGCGCATTATCTCAGTTGACAATCACTCATCACTCAGAGACTCGGCATACACCCATGTATCCGCAATCTCCCCCTTGATGAGTGCATTGTCAACTACCAACACAAATCATAAATGGAATAGAGGAAGGAAGGAAGCAGGAGAGAGAACTCGACCAAATGACCCAAAAGCATATCAAAGCCGAAGAAGGTCAAGTGGAAAGAGCAAAACAACTTGGTTCCCAAAGACATGGGCAACGGCTCGACGCAACCAAGCAAAGCAAAGCTAGCCCTCAAGAAGAGGTAGAACAGGCTCAACACCGCTAGCGTGAAAACTTGATACCAATTGAAAAATCAACTGAAATTCAAGCAAAACAGAGCTAGCCCTCAAGAAGAGGCAGAACGGGCTCAACACCGCTAGCGAGGAAGCTCAATACCAACTGAAGAAAGCTAGAAAATAGCTGAAAAGCATAAAAGATCAAAGGTGCTAGTTCCTCAAGAAAGAGGCAAAGGCTCAACACAACTAGCTACCAAAAATGCTCCAAACCAACTGTTACCAGCTCAAAAACGCAGCAGCGAGCAAAACTCCCCCTCGAATGATACACACAACTAGGAAATCTCCCCCTTAGTTCAACTCCCCCTTAGTTGAACACAGAAGGCACTCATGATTTGTCAATATTTTCTCCCCCTTAGTTGAAAATGCACCATCAAGCAAGTTTCTCCCCTTTTGACAGAGGAACTCCCCCTTCCAAAATGCATATGAGTCAAAATGCAGGTTAGCAGCTTCAGAAATATAGTCGATAGAATATGAAGATGCTCAACAAAGTGCTGATCCGATGACTCATTAAAATACACAGAATGCTAGCAAAGGCTCAAACTGATCACCAAATGCGAAATATGAACATGTGAGCAGTTTTCAACCAAAAAGATATTCACCATCAAAATAGCACCAAACATATATAGACAGGAAGTCAAACAAGTGCTAAACATGTATACAAGGTGAACTACCCCTAGCACAGTTCAATCATCATGCTATAGAATGAAACATAGACTTGTGTATCCAAATTTTATCGGAGTTGTAGCGGTTAAATTACACAAGTTCAAATTTCAGCATGTGATTGCGAGAGGTTGAAAGCTTGTCATTGCCTAACTTTTCAACTGTGCGAAGCCTATGCAGAAGCAATCAGAGGCTTAAAGCAACAGTTTCGGTCATACACTACACAGCTCAAGTTTAACTCAAAGTGCAATGAGAAACAGTCTCGAAACTGTGGTGTGCTGACAAGCAATCCCATCTCGATCTTTCCAATTCACTTAACTTGATTCAAATTTTATCTCAGAAAATGAACATACCAAGCAAGTGAATGACTCAGAACTAGAGACATAGCAACCTAGCATATATGAAAAGCACGAGTGAATTCTACACATCTTACACATGATAGTTGCATATCTCAATGGTGAACAGTTTCAAGTTTTATGTACATTAAGCAGGTTCACCATTCAAAAATAGCTCAGCTCACAACATACATTAGTGATCAGAAAGAGCATAAGCTACAAGCATCATCATAAAGCATCGGAGCAAATACTATGGAGCATAGCCACATTCTAAGGATTATATTCATGAACCTCTGAATGTAAATATGCAAGATGAAATGCAAAGATGCATGAAGAAATCAAATGAAAAACTCAAAGTTAGTTTATGATACAAAAGTCAAAATGTTTCCACCATCTAAAAGGGGAAACACACAGCAAGCTCACCTATCAACCTAGCAAAAGTTGATTGGTCCAAAGGCTTGGTGAAAATATCAGCCAACTGATGATGAGTATCGACATGGCGAAGGTCAATATCACCCTTCTCATAGTGGTCTCGCAGAAAATGAAAGTGCACATCAATGTGTTTGGTCTTAGAGTGCAGCACGGGGTTCTTAGCAACGCTAATAGCACTCGTGCTGTCACAAAGCAAAGGAACACGAGAAAAGCTCAGACCAAAATCACGCAAAGTGGCCATCATCCAAAGCAACTGGGAACAGCAGCTAGCCGCAGCAACATACTCAGCCTCCGTGGTAGACTGGGCGACACTAGACTGCTTGCGAGAAGACCACGATACAAGAGAAGAACCAATAAACTGACAAGTCCCAGAAGTGGACTTGCGATCAATACGGCAACCAGCAAAATCGGCATCAGAATAACCGCAAAGGGAGAGGGTGGAGGAAGCAGAATACCAAATCCCGAATTCTAGAGTGAAGCATAAGTACCTCATCATGCGCTTGACCGCCTGACAGTGAGAAGTGTGTGGCGACAACTGAAATCGCGCGCACAGACACGCCACGAACTGCATGTCCGGGCGTGTGGCCGTCAGGTACAGCAGCGACCCGATCATACTCCGGTACTCCTTCTGGTCCACAGCTTCTCCATCCACATCCGCATCCAGGGCCGCCGTGGTCGGCATGGGTGTTGGAAGAGGCTTGGCCTCACCCATGTCAAACTTCTTCAGGATGTCCTTGGTGTACTTGCCCTGGTGCACGAACGTCCCCTCTCGGGATTGCTTGATTTGCAACCCGAGGAAAAACGTCAACTCACCCATCATGCTCATCTCAAACTCCTTGCTCATAGTGTCTGCAAACTTGGCAACCAAAGCGTGAGAAGAACCACCAAAAATGATATCATCCACGTAAATCTGGACCAAGAGAGTGTCATTGCCTTGCTTGAGGAGAAAAAGCGTTTTATCCACACATCCCATTTTAAAACCCTTAGTAAGCAAAAAGGTTTTCAACCTATCATACCAGGCTCTAGGGGCTTGTTTCAAACCATACAAAGCTTTGTGAAGTTTAAAGACATGGTTTGGAAACTTGGGATTTTCGAAACCGGGGGGTTGTCTCACATACACTTCCTCTTCTATGTAGCCGTTTAAGAAGGCACTCTTGACATCCATTTGAAAAAGTTTAAACCCTTTGGATGCAGCAAAAGCTAATAGTATCCTAATTGCCTCCAAACGAGCTACGGGAGCAAAAGTCTCCTCATAGTTTATCCCCTCCTTCTGACTATACCCATGGGCTACTAGTCTGGCCTTGTTTCTCACAACAAGGCCATCCTCTCCTTGTTTGTTTTTGAAAACCCATTTTGTCCCAATAGGATGATACTCAGGAGGAGGAGGAACAAGAACCCAAACCCGATTTCTTTCAAAGTTTTCTAACTCCTCATGCATGGCATTGACCCAATCTGGATCAGATAAAGCGTGTCCAACATCTCGGGGTTCAAAATTAGCAGCAAATGCAGAATGAGCAAAATGAGAGATTTGTTGTGACCTTGACCGAGTGACACGTTCGCCGATGCTGTCAATCATCTGTTGAGGCGGGTGTTGGCGCTGGATATGTCGTGGCGCCTCCCGAGCAGAAGTGATCTCCCCCTCAACAGCAGCTGGGGCTTCCCGGGGTACAAAAGGTACCGCTAAGGGTGGCGGATCCCACGGCCCCCAAGTCGAAGAAGAAGGGTCGGGGTCGTGAGTCATAGTAGAAGCCGCTCTTTGCGGCACAGCAGGTGGAGGAGGTGCTGGGTCATCCATCCCTTCAACACCTTCTTCCTCATCATCAAAAAGAGGTTCGCCAACCTCATGCTCACCTGCACACTCAAAATGAGAAGAAGGACAAACCATGGTCTCGTCGAAGGTGACATCTGATGTCTCCATGACTTGGTTAGTGTCAAGGTTAAGTACACGATATGCGCGAGTATGAGTGCCATAACCCAAAACACACCGTCAGAAGAACGAGACTCAAACTTGTCCAGGTTGCCTTTCTTAAGTATGAAACAGTGGCAACCAAAAACTCGAAAATAACTCACCTTGGGCAGTTTTCCAAAACGCAACTCATAAGAAGTCTTTTTCAAGAAAGCTCGGAGAAAAATGTGATTGGAAATGTAGCATGCAGTGCTCATAGCTTCGGCCCAATATCGCCTAGGAGTCCTATGCTCATCGAGCATCGTCCTGGCCATCTCTACAAGGGTCCGATTCTTCCTTTCTACAACACCATTCTGAGGTGGTGTGTAGGGGGAAGAAAACTGATGCTCTAAACCCAAAGAGTTACAAAACTTCTCAAAATCTGAATTCTTGAATTCGGAACCATTATCACTCCTAATAGCTCGCATCGAGTTCAAAGGGAACTCGTTCTGAAGACGCAAAATCAGATTGCGAGCAAAGGAGAAAGTCTCGGTCTTCTCAGCTAATAAGAAAACCCACGAATATCTCGAAAAGTCATCAACAACAACAAGCACATACCACTTCCCCCCAACCGAGCTCACCTGAGCCGGACCAACAAGGTCCATGTGCAAAAGCTCTCCAGGGCGCTTGGTCATGACCTGAGTCACTGGATGGTGGGGAGCGGCAACCATCTTCCCATGTCTACAAGAGTGGCAAACAAGATCCTTCTCCATGGACAACTTGGGCAATCCTCAGATTAGGCCAAGTGAACCAAGCCTTGCAAGCAAGTCGAAGCTCAAGTGACCAAGTCTCCTATGCCACTTCCAAAGATTAGAGGAGGAGAGTCCAGCCAAAAGACAACGAGAAGCACCAAATGACTCCGAGAAATCCGCACGAAAGACTTTCCCAAAGGGCGAAATCACACAAACAAGATTGCCCTGAGGGTCCAAAATACGACTGAGATTCGGTTTAAAATGAATCTCATAGTCGTCATCAAAGAGTTGCGAAACAGAAAGAAGGTTAAAATGCAAGTTAGAAACAAGAGCAACATCGCACAACACAAAGTGCTCATTAACTCGCACCGACCCACGAGACAACACTTTACCTTTGTTATTGTCGCCGAAGGTGATAAACTCCTTTCCGGCGACTGGACTAAGACTGGAGAACCACTTGGCGTTTCCGATCATGTGCCTCGAACACCCGGAATCCACCAACCAAACGTTCTCCAATCGTTTTACCTACATCAATAAAAAGACATAGGGTGAGCATGCGGTCCAACACTGGAGTTAGTGAAGTAGGGAGAATACCAGTGTTGGGCCGGCTGCTCAAAAGACCGGTTAGCAGAAAAACCATTCCTAGCACGCCTACGGGAAGAGCGATCACCACGTAGAGGAAAACGTGGTCCGCTAAGGGAGGAGCGTCCATCGCGATACTCAAAGCGTGGTGGTGGAAAACGCTCGACTACAAAACCACCGCCACGGGGTCCATAGCCTACAACTACAGGCTCCCACCGGGCACGACCTCCTCGCGGCCTAGGCCTAGGAACTTGAGGTTTTGGACCTCTAGGCCTAGCAGCATGCCTCTGAACATTCGACACATGTACATCATGGAAAGGATGGTACATGTCCGGGTTGTTCATCTCCTTTGCACGGCGCGCCTCTCTCTTGCGCCGAAAGCAAAACTCACTCAAGTGTCCATCTCTCCCACAGTGCTCACACTGGTACCTCACAGCTCTCATAGGTGGTTGTTGGTACTCACGGTAGTGGGTATGGATCACTTTGCCCTTCTGTGGCATAAGCTCCTCTTGGATGGGTGGCATGGTGTCAAGCTTGTTCTTGAGGTGGTTTGGTTTTGGAGCCCATGATTGTTTCTTGGGTGGAGCTCTCGGAGGTTCCACAAATACACCATCCTTGGTGTTAGGCTTTAGAGGCTCTCTGGGTGGAATCTTGGTAAGCTTGGGAGTAGTGGTGGAGTTGGGCTTCTCACACGGGTTCAGACCACTCGACTCCCCAATCTTCCTAAAAGATGAAACATCAACACCCTAAGCAAAGCCTACACCTGGACCTCCAGCAGCACGCTTGAACTGGGAGATCATCATCCCAAGTTGTGACTCACCACTCGACACCCATGACAAGATGGTCTGAAGGTATGTGTTTTCCTCCTCGGTTTGCATCTTGTCATGTTTCACTTTCGCAATCTCCATCTCCAAACCCTCACAAAGAACGCACCTAGTCACACACGTGCTATCCGAGCTGGCCTTCTCAAGAGACACAATCTTGGCATTCTTCTCTGCCAACTCGGATTGCAAGCCCGCACAGGACTTGCACGCACCCAACAGCAAGGATCTATCCTTCAGCTCATCCACCTCTCCTACCAACGCAACAAACTTACCTCTCAAAGTGAGAAGGTCAGTCATGTGCGTGGTGCACATCTCGCACTCACCATCCTCAGAAACGACCACGGTGGACTTGGCAAACTCAAGCTCCTTCACCGTATCCTCCCACTTCTGCCTAAACTCCTTACGCTCTCTAGCAGCGCGCCTAAGCAGCTTATCTTGACTAAGGAGAGCAGCAGTAAGTTTCTCGACTTCAGTAGAAAGCTCATCGGGGGTCAGAGATACCTGGGAGGTGTTGTCTTCGTCGTCGTCGTTCCGAGGGATCTCCTCCAGCTCGCCGTCGACCTCCTTGCCGAGGGCCATGGTGCAGAAGCCCTCGTCGTCGGTGAAGAAGCAGAGGCCGTTGAGCTTGTCCTCGATCCTCTTCTTCTTCTCGGACTCGTCGTCGCTTGAGGAAGCGGAGTCGTCATCCGAGTCGTCGACGTTGCTGAGCGTGGCGAAGAATGCACGCTGCTCAGCCTGGGCCTTCTCCAAGTACTTGGTCTTGATGTACTCCTTGTTGAAGCCGCCCTTCCGCTTGTGCTTCGCGGGGACGTACTTCTCCTTGCGCTTGCCGGAGTCGTACTTGTGCCCATGATCCGCCTTGCCGAAGATCTGCTTGTTCTTCTTCGGGCAATTTGCGATGAAGTGGTTGGGGTCGCCGCACTCAAAGCATCCTGAGCGTCCTCCTCCGCGACGACGGTTCATGCGGTTGTTGTGAAACTGCGAGAACCGGTTGGCGAGCAAAGCCAACTCGTCATCCCCTAAAGACTCCAGCTGCTTCTCTATGACAGAAAAGAGTGAAGAGAGTGCAAATCCTCCAGAGGTGTTAGCCGAAGAGCTAGAAAGCAGAGTCATCGACAGGCCAGAAGGATTTTCATAAGAAGCCCTCGCCATGGCATCAATCTCACTGGACTTGAGCTTACTGAAGAGCTCGTCGCACGTTAGAGTCTCATAGTTAGGCGATTCGATGATCGCCTGAACCTTGGAATCCCTCACCGATCGATCAAGAGTATGGAGTAGCTTGAGAGCTCTCTCATGATCGTCGAAAGGCAACAGCTCCTTGTTAGCCCTCATCCTGTTGACAATCACCTGAAAGCGAGCGAATAAACTTTTTATGCTCTCGCCAGGCATGTGTCGAAAGTTCTCATACTCTCGCTTGAACGACTCGTAGAGACGGGTTTTGACTTGAGTGGTTCCCTCATGGAAACGCATGAGGGTAGCCCAAATCTCCCGAGCCGTAGCAAGGTGAGAAACGCGATCAAACTCACTCATGCTCAGGCATGAGAAAAGAGCATTACGGGCTCGGCTATTGGCATCGTGCTCATCGATCTGAAGCTGAGAGACATGAGCAGCCAAGACCACGTAATCGGCAGAGTTGCAAATATCCCAGATGGAAGCACCCAAACTCTGCAGATAGGCCGACATGCGTATCTTCCAATACACATAGTTCGTCACATAGAAAAACGGCGGTTTGCCCACACCGCGATCCATGTCGCCTTCTCTGGATCTGGAACCAGCTAAGGTGGAAGATCCTTAACCTGCTTTGATACCAATTGAAGGACCGAGAATGCAATAGCAAGGCGACCAGAGGAGGGTGAATGGGAGCTCAAAAATTTCTCTCGAAACTTTGGCCTTTGTCCCATAAATCAACCCCAAAAGCTTCAATCAAAACCGTGATGCTCACGACCCTTGGAAGAGGGTGGATGATCCCTAGGATCACAGCAGAGCACCACAAAACAATAGCAAACCAATCGGCAAAAGCACCGGAACAAGTTTGACCCTCAAAAGTCAAGTCCCGAATGTAGATGGAAGGCTACGTCGAGAAATCCCCAAGTACCGATGCTAACAAGTAGCAAAGATACCTAGAGAGGTTCCTTGGACAACTCTAGGGCCAAATTTGGCCCTAGAGTTGTCCAAGGAACCTCTCTAGGTATCTTTGCTACTTGTTAGCATAGGTATTTAGGAGCTTCTCAACGTAGCCGTCTATCTACGTTCGGGACTTGGTTTTTGAGGGTCGAACTCCGAAAACCAACCGAGAAAGCCGGGAGAGCAAACGCACTAAACCGGAGGCTTCAGCCGATTCCCAGATTGTCCGGGGTTTAGTCCGCGGACTGTCTGCCCAACGGCGGACTGTCCGGCCTCTGGTGGCGGACTCTCTGGCGGTCAAAAGTGCAAAACGCACTGCTGCTGAAGTCCCCTGGACAGCTCCCGGACTGTCCGCGAGTCGCAACGGCGGACTGTCCGCGGTTCAAAAAGGACTTGTCCTACAGCGCGGAGTCAGGCCACTGGTCTGACCGACCCCGACGCGCGGAATGTCCGCGGTTCACCTGGCGGACTGTCCGCGGATGAACAGAGAGGGCGATTTTGATCGCCCCTCTCACGAATCTTCCCAAATCCGAATCAAAACTCAATCCCACGTTCCCAAACTTGGAGAAGATGATCACGAGGTAGTTAGGAGACTATCCCCAAGAAATCATCCGCTCAAATCAACTCAATCACCGGGAAATCGAAAGGGAAAGAGTATGAACGAAAAAAGCGCCACGAAAATGAAATCAACCCGATCTACTTGTTCATGAGGAGTTAGATGAATTCCTTCAGTGGAAATGATCTCCTCACTATAAAGAACAAGTTGATTCAAACGGATTTCGCAAAGACGCAGTAGAGAGAGAGATCGAGTGACGGGAAAATCGCGGAGAAACGAAGAACGTGAAGAACACGAACAAAACGTGAATCAAGTCATCGATCTGCAACCGTGTGGCTACCACACGCTACAACAGTGAGATTACGGTCTCACTTCCTCAAAATCTCCAGTACACAGAGGTATGGTTCTCTGCGGATTTTAGTTGCTACAGCAGGGGATTGGGAGAGCAGGAAAACCTAGAAGGCAAAGAGCAAATGGCGTAGATAGAATGGGAGGAGGGTGTCTCCCTCTACTTATCCTAATTCTAATTCCTACTCTACACCTCTCTAATTACAGAGCGAACCAGCTAAACCCTAGGGTTATTCTGGACCAAATCGAAGATGTTGGTGATCCAACGGCCACGCTCGCACAATGGGTAGCGTTGCCTCGACGCAACCTCACCGATTGCCGCCACGTGCCGCCACCGCTCCGCTTTGCCTTTTCCCGGACTTCGCCCTCAGGTTTGAGGCCCAAACCGGGAAACCAGCCTTCACGACCAACCCCCGGTTTTGAGGCCCAAACCGGGAAACCCGCAGTCCATTGCCTGAGTTTTGTGGCCCAAACTCAGAAACCCGCTGTCGGGGGACCGCAAAAGGGGTACCCCCAATCAACGCAAACAAATAGGTTAAACCTAGAACACCAATTAATAACAAACCTAGCAAGTCTAACCTTCTAAAAAACCAACCCCTCGAGGCCTACAACGCTGGCCCACCAAGCCGAAGCCCAAAAACCTATTAAGCGGAAAGTAGGCTGCGTCAGCCCTCCAAATCAGGCCTCGGGCGAACGCTCGTTCTCCGTCTCGCCCGAGCCCTCCAAACCAGGCCTCGGGCGAACGCTCGTTCTCTGTCTCGCCCGAGCCCTCCAAGCCAGGCCTCGGGCGAACGCTCGTTCTCCGTCTCGCCCGAGCCCTCCAAGCCAGGCCTCGGGCGAACGCTCATTCACCGTCTCACCCGAGCTCTCCAAGCCAGGCCTCAGGCGAACGCTCATTCTCCGTCTCGCCCGAGCCCTCCAAGCCAGGCCTCAGGCAGATGCTCAATCTCCGTCTCGCCCGAGCCCTCCGAGCCAGGCCTCGGGCTGGCGCTCGTTCTCCGTCTCACCCGAGCCCTCTGCGTCAGGCCTCGGGCGAGCGCTCCACTACCCTTCAAGCCTCCCGCAAGAAGGAAGCTCCCTGCTTCTCAGCTCTGACAACCGTACTAGCCCCATAATGCGCATTTAATGCATCCACTTACTCCGGTCACATCCTCCGGTACACAGCGTGTGCCACAGTGAACCGGAGCCAAAGTCAAACCTCGTTTTCACCACAAGCATGGGCAAAAAGGCACAAGTACAGCACTGTTTGGCCATACCACGCACTGTAGCACACTCGAGCTTCACCCCGAGGCCTGGGTTCCCGCTGTACGCCCGGACGTTCCGGGACTTGCCCATACCTGTGGGGGCTCGAGCCTCCCGTAGGCGCCACCTCGAGGCCGGCCCTGCGCTCCTCGAGCCCTGACTGCTTTCACGCTATTGGAGGACAGGTACCCCAAGACCCGGAGGGACCCCGCCGTGTCCTGTACGTGCCGGGATGGGTGCTGTACGGCTTCCACATCGCCACGCCTCCACGTCCGCGCCCGGGATGGAGGCCACGCATCAAGGACGCCTCAACAGCAACACCCACGTTGGCTACAGTGACTTCGACAAGACAGAGTTCCTACCCTTCGCCATATCGAGCGTTGTACATGTCAATCCTGTGTAAACCCCGGCCTCCTCTTGTTCTATAAAAGGGGACGCCAGGGCCCTTCGCGCGCAGGAGACAACGCACGAGTCTACGGTTACACACGGGCTTGCGCGGCATGAGTCCACACACACACACACACACTCGAGTCCGGACTCCGGTCCACGCTCATTGAGCTTGTATTGCCCCTGTACAAGCACTTAGGTGCAAGTAATACAAGAACCTCCTCCCCCAGCTGGACGTAGGGCCTTCTTTGCCCGAACCAGGATAAATCCTTGTGTCATCTTGCATCACCATCCAGGAAGAGAGCATGCGATCATATTACTCGGTGTCATACCCCCGGGTTCGAAACACCGACAGTTGGCGCGCCAGGTAGGGGCCTTCGCGTGTCGGAGTCGATTTCTCGTTGTTTTGTGGATGGCTTCATCCCCTCCTTCGTTCTCGGCTGGTGCCGTCGTCTGGTTCGGGAGCCTCGAGTTCCTGGCCACCGGCAGCGGCAACGAGCTGACCCTGCTCTCCACGGAGAGCCCGAGCGGAGGGCGTGCCACGCCACCCCGCGCGGGGGGCGTGGCGCGTCGCCTGCACCACCACGCGTCGCCACCTCGTGAGCGGCGCCGCCGTCACCATCGTCGCCAGGCACAGGCGGTGCCCGCGGCGTACACCCACTTTCCCGCGGCCGGCGCAGAGTCCTCAATGAGGAACCTGCCCGGCGTGCGACCGGAGACTTCTAGGGCGCGTGCGCACTCCCCCATCCAGTTCGTGTTCGTCACACGCACGGACCGGGAGCCTAGCCAGAGGCCCCCGAGCCGTGCTTCGTCGACACCACCTGGCCTCCTCCCGCACGGGGCGTACCGCGCTCGACGCCAGCGGTTCCCGTTTGGCCTCAACAACTCCACGGCTGTTTTCGCCCACCACCTCAACGAGCGCCGTCAGGACCGGGCGGCCACAGAGCGGGAGGAGCGTCCGGGCGTACTCCTACGAGCCACCACCGACCTGGAGATCATCTACCCCGCGCGCGTCGATCGCGGCCTCTCACGAGCCGCCGAGCCACCTCGTCGAGCCACCTTCGGGGAGTGGTACCGCGAGCTGCAGTCCCAGCACGAGCCAAGGCGGCGCGACGTCAACAGCTCCGACTCCGATGAATACGACTACCATGACCCTGACCTCTGGGATCCCACCAGGGAGTGCTTCCAACTCGAAGGGGTCGTGGATGATGCCGAAGACGACGGCGACGACGACACCAGGCCGGCGCTCAACCTCGAAGAGCTTGGAAACGTGGCTGCGGCAAGAGGATCACGCGTTCAGGGGAGGAACGAACCCCCGGCACCGGCTGCACCATCTCAGCACGGCAACGACCGGGCGGCACAGCTCGCGCAGCTGCGGGAGGCCATCGCCAAGGCTGAGGAGGAACGACAGCGCCTGCTGCAACTCGAGAAAACTATAGCACAGGAACCAGCCCAGCCTCGAGGCGCCGGTGTCCGTGGCCGCGCTCGAGAGGTCCACCGGCAGATCCTCGAGGACGGGGCACCAGCACGCCCCGAGCTGCGTTTCCCGCGAGCCGGGCAGAACGTGGTGGCGGCGGCAATGCTGCTCTGTGATCTACCCGCCGTCTCCAACCCTGACGCCAGGCGCATGCTCGGGGAAATGAAGAACCTCCTCGAGACAGCCGCTGTGCAGTAGGCCGAGAGCTCCGCCTCGCGACGGCGCGGGGCGGCCTCAGGAAAACCAGCAGACACGCCCCGCAACGAGCGCGAGACATCCGTCCACCAGCCGGACGCCTCTCGAGCTAGGCCAATCCGGGAACGGATCGTCGACAACCGGCCACCTCGAGACCCCAATGACGCCCGCAACGATATCAACCGTCGGCGCATGGACAAGGGGGCCCAAGAGCGTGGCTATAGCACCCATCGAGGGGGGCGCTATGACAGTGACGAGGACCGGCAAGCCCTCGAGCCCCCGGGCCCCAGAGTCTTCAGCCGGGCCATCCGCAGCTCAAACCTCCCCGACCGCTTCCGACCACCGACCAACATCGTGAAGTATGAAGGGGAGGTCGAGCCCAAGCTCTGGCTCTCGGAATTCCGCCTAGGCTGCCAACTGGGCAGAGCGAAGAGCGACGACCGTGTGATCATACGCCAACTCCCACTTTACCTCTCGGACACCGCCCGCCGGTGGCTCGAGGGGCTCCCGCCGGATCGGATCCATGACTGGGCCGACCTAGTCAGGGTCTTCGACGGGAATTTCAAGGGGACTTGCGTGCGCCCAGGCAACCCCTGGGATCTACGGCGTTGCAGGCAGGCAGCGGACGAGCCCCTCCGCGACTTTGCTCGGTGATTCTCGAAGCAGCGCCTCGAGCTCCCCCACGTGCCTGATGAGGACGTCATCTCAGCATTCCTCGCGGGCACGACATGCCAAGAGCTAGTTCATGAGCTAGGGTGCTACCATCCTAGGACGGTCGAGGACCTGATGGATCGTGTCACCAGCTTTGCCTCAGGCGACGAGGCAGTGGGGGCCTTCTTCGGCCGCTCCACGGACAAAGGCAAGGCGGTGACCGCGCCGGAGGGCTCGAACAAGGGCAACGACGCCAAGAACCGCAACAACAACAACAACAACAAAAAGAAGAAGAACAAAAGCAAAGGTCAAAAGGCGAAGCGCGACGCCGACGACGACGACGATGAAGAAGTGCTCATGGGTGCCCTCGACCATAAGAAACCTCGAGGCCCCCATGACGGGGCTGTTTTCGACCAGATGCTCGAGGACCCCTGCCCTTATCCCAAGGGCCCCGTGAATCACAAGCTAAAAGACTGCCGACTGCTGAAGGGCTTCTACGCCAAGCTCGACGACAAGAAGGAGGACACGCCTAAGGGCAAGGACAACAAACGACGCGACGACGGGGACGCGGGTTTCCCCCCGGTGCGTGACTGCTTCATGATCTACGGGGGCCCAACCGTCGGGCTCTCAGCTCGGGAGAGGAAGAAGGAACGCCGGGAGGTCTTCGCACTCCGCCACGACACTCCCCAGTACCTCGACTGGTCCGACGTGCCGATCACATTCGACCGTAACGACCATCCGGACCATGTCGTAAATTCGGGGGCGTACCCCCTCGTCGTCGTCCCCGTCATCGTCGATGTACGGTTCTCCAAGGTGTTGATGGATGGGGGCTCGAGCCTCAACGTCATATACCTCGAGACTCTCGACCTCTTGGGGATTTCGAGGGATCAGCTCCGACCCAGCGTCAGGGGGTTCCACGGAGTCGTACCAGGGAAGAAGGCTCACCCCCTCGGGCGCATCAACCTGCCGGTTTGCTTTGGCACGCTGGCTAACTTCCGTCGGGAGACGCTCACCTTCGAGGTGGTTGGATTCCAAGGGACCTACCACGCCATCATCAGCCGGCCAGGCTACGCCAAGTTCATGGCAGTCAACAACTACACGTACTTGAAGCTCAAGATGCCGGGGCCGAAAGGGGTCATCACCATCGACACCTCCTACGAGCACGCGTACCACTGCGACGTGGAGTGCGTCGAGCGTGGGGAGGCCAACGTCCACCTCGACTCGCTCGAAGCCCTAGCGTCCCTGGCCACCGAAGAGGCCCCTGAAGCGAAACGCCACGCCGGCGCCTTCGAGCCGGTAGAGCACACCAAGCTGATACCCTTCGACCCGACCTCGACCGATGGCAAGACGCTGGCCATCAGTGCCAACCTCGAGCCTAAATAGGAAGCAGTGCTCGTCGACTTCCTCCGCGCGAACATCGACATGTTTGCGTGGGGCCCCTCGGACATGCCAGGCATACCGAGGGGAGTCGCCGAGCACGCCTTGGAGATCCAGGCCGGGTCCAGACCGGTGAAGCAACGCCTGCGCCGCTTCGACGAGGAGAAGCGCAGGATCATCGGCGAGGAGGTGCACAAGCTTTTGGCGGCTGGATTCATCAAGGAGGTATTTCACCCGGAGTGGCTAGCTAACCCTGTACTAGTTAGGAAAAAGAATAGAAAAATGCGGATGTGTGTAGACTACACTGGTCTGAATAAAGCGTGTCTAAAAGTTCCATTTCCTTTACCAAGAATTGATCAGATTATCAATTCCACTACGGGGTGTGAAGTACTTTCATTTCTCGATGCATATTCCGGCTACCACCAGATTAGGATGAAAGAATCCGACGAGCTCGCTACCTCTTTTGTTACGCCTTTTGGTATGTATTGCTACATTACCATGCCCTTCGGCCTTCGAAATGCCGGGGCAACGTACCAACGTTGCATGCAGCATATCTTTGGCGAACACATAGGCAAAACCGTCGAGGCCTACGTCGATGACATCGTGGTTAAAACCAAGAAAGTCGGGAACCTCATGAGCGATCTCGAGACCACATTCGAGTGCCTCCGGGCCAAGAATGGGAAGCTCAACCCCGAGAAATGTGTCTTTGGTGTGCCCCGGGGCATGCTACTTGGCTACATTGTCTCACAACGGGGGATCGAGGCCAACCCCGAAAAGATCTCAGCAGTCACGAGGATGGGCCCAATTCGAGACCTCAAGGGCATACAGAAAGTGACAGGCTGCCTAGCTACTCTCAGTAGGTTCATCTCGAGGCTAGGGGAAAAGGCGCCACCTCTCTAACGCTTGCTGAAGAAGACGGAATGCTTTGCATGGACCCTTGAAGCCGAGGACGCCCTAACCAAGTTGAAGGGGTTGCTGACTTCTGCGCCAATCCTCGTGCCACCACGACCAGCCCAGGGTGACGATCCCCCCAAGTCCCTTCTCCTCTATGTGGCCGCAACCACTCAGGTGGTCAGCGCGGTCATAGTCATCGAGAGGCACGAGGAGGGCGTGCGTTGCCGGTCCAACGGCCGGTGTACTTCACCAGTGAGGTACTCTCTGAGGCCAAGGCCCGGTACCCGCACATCCAGAAGCTGCTCTACGGCATCATCATCACGAGGCGCAAGCTCCAGCACTACTTCCTCGCTCATCCCGTAACGGTGGTGTCATCCTTCTCCCTCGGTGAGATCATCAACAATCGGGAGGCCACGGGGCGCATCGCCAAGTGGTCCGCCGAGCTAATGGGGGAGGCCATCACCTACGCCCCGCGAAAAGCCATCAAGTCACAAGCGTTGGCGGACTTCGTTGCTGAATGGACCGACACCCAGCTCCCGCCGGCACAAATCCAAGCCGAGCTCTGGAACAAGTACTTCGACGGATCCCTCATGAAGACGGGGGCAGGCGCAGGCCTGCTCTTCATTTCACCCCTCGGAGTCCACATGCACTACCTGCTACGCTTGCACTTCCCCGCCTCCAACAACGTCGCTGAGTACGAGGCCCTCGTTAATGGGCTGCGCATCGCCCTCGAGCTCGGGGTCCGACGCCTCGACGTTCGAGGGGACTCGCAGCTCGTAATCAACCAGGTTATGAAGGCTTCAAGCTACGTCGATCCCAAGATGGAGGCATACTGCGGGGAAGTGCGCAAGCTAGAAGATAAGTTCTACGGCCTCGAGCTCAACCACATCGCTCGGAAGTACAACGAGGCCGCGGACGAGCTGGCTAAGTTAGCATCCACGCGCGGCACCGTCCCCCCAGATGTCTTCTCGAGGGATATCTTCGAGCCATCCGTCAAAATCGGTCCGAGGGTTGGCCCCTCGATGCCACCCCTCGAACCAGACACGGGGGCTCGACCTTCAACGTCACCCCTCGAGAATGACCCCTCGACATCCGCTGAGGCGATGCAGATCGACGCACCTGCCTCTTCGTCATCAGGACCCCTCGACTGGCGGACGCCCTTCCTCGACTACCTGACGCAAGGCGTGCTACCAGAAGACAAGATGGAGGCCCGACGCATCGCTCGAAGGGCCAAGACCTACGTCATCTACGGCGACGAACGAGAGCTATACCGTCGAAGCCCATCGGGAATCCTTCAGCGCTGCATCCCCCTCGAGGAAGGACGCAGGCTCCTCGACGACATGCACTCGGGGGCTTGCGGCCATCACGCAGCGCCAAGGACCCTGGTAGGGAACGCCTTCCGACAGGGCTTCTACTGGCCAACCGCCATCGGAGACGCCAGGCGCCTGGTCCAAGCTTGCAAAGGGTGTCAGTTCTACGCCAAGCAAACGCACCAGCCCGTGCAGGCCCTGCAGATGATCCCCATCACTTGGCCGTTTGCCGTCTGGGGGCTCGACCTCATGGGTCCCCTCAAGATGACAACTGGAAAGTACACGCATGTGCTCGTGGCCATCGATAAATTCACCAAGTGGATCGAGGCCAAGCCCATAGGCGACCCCACCTCCGAGAAGGCTGTCGAGTTCATCGCCGACATCATGTACCGGTTTGGGGTGCCTAACGTCATCATCACCGACAATGGCACCCAATTCACGGGCAAAAAGTTCACCAACTTCTGCGACGACAACAACATTCGCGTGACCTGGGCCTCGGTCGCGTACCCTCAATGCAACGGGCAGGTCGAGCGCGCCAATGGCATGATACTCCATGGGCTGAAGCCGAGGCTGTTCAAGACCCTTAAGAATTTTGGAAAAGGGTGGGCTACAGAGCTCCCCTCGATGCTGTGGGGCCTCAGGACTACGCCGAGTCGAGCCACCGGGTTCACTCCGTTCTTCCTAACCTACAGCGCCGAGGCTGTCCTACCTACGGACCTCGAGTACGGCTCCCCTCGACTTCGAGCCTACAATGGGCAAACCAACGACGAGAGGCTTGCCAACGCCAAGGACCAGCTCGAGGAGGCTCGAGACGTGGCGCTCATCAACTCGGCGCGCTACCA
This sequence comes from Coix lacryma-jobi var. lacryma-jobi, assembly GCA_009763385.1. NCBI lineage: Eukaryota > Viridiplantae > Streptophyta > Magnoliopsida > Poales > Poaceae > Coix > Coix lacryma-jobi. Next base: position 48,597,585 of record CM019831.1, read on the forward strand.
GCAAATACTTCGACGCTACCACGACAAGCACGTGCGCAAGAGGGACCTGGCGGTAGGGGACCTCATGCTTCGACGTCTGCAAGATAATCGAGGGCGCCATAAGCTCACCCCTCCCTGGGAGGGTCCATACACCGTAGCTGAGGTGCTCAAGCCAGGAACGTACAAGCTCTACGACGGTCAAGGCAGGATCCTGGCGAATGCGTGGAACATATCTCAGCTACGTCGCTTCTACCCTTAAAGGCCTCGAGGCCTTGTTCATTTTGTTGCTTTGTACAAACATGTCAAACATGAATGAACAAACTCGCGCACTGTCATTCATTTTACTTAGCAACATAAGGTAGCCCCAACCCTGCCTTGCTCAAGGTCGAGCCTCCCTCGGGGGCTGACAGGGGGACCCCCCCAGACTCCGGAAAAAACGCGTTTTCTTTTCAAAAATTTGACCCTCGTCTCAATTCGCACCTCGAGCATACTAGCAGCGTCTAAATCCGTAAATACCCCGAGCCTCCAAGAGTCGGGGGGTGTCGACGTAGACGGCCACCTACGCCCCCGGGCTACGGTACCCTACCTACGCCTCCAATCGAGGTACTCGTGGCGCGTATCGAAGGAACACGGACCAAGCCGGTTGAAGCTCGAGCTAGCGATAAAGAGAAATGATCGAATAAATTTGAAAGAAAACAACTTCTTTAAATAAACAAGTCATATACACATATTGACCTCGACGGGCCATAAGTCATGATTTGAATTCTTACAAGGGCCTCGATGCCCAAATTTGGCACGCAGGCCTCATTCTTCATCGTCTGGAATTCCTCCCCAAGCTCTTCTGCCACGGGCTCAGCCTCGACATCCGGGCCAGGAGGAGGGGGGCCACCCGCACCACTGTTCGCATCGGGAGGCAGCACGTCCTCCTCGAAGAGCTTCGTGAACGCTGCCCCCGGCCTCTCCACCTTCTCCAGGATCTTGTCGACACGGCGGTCGTTCCATTCTTCGTCCTTCCCCTCGATCTCGACGAAGCCCTTGGCGACGACGTTGACCGGGTAGCGGAAACCGGAACGGACCGCCACGAATGCCTGGTTCACGCCGTGGTGCAGAGCGCTGCGGATGCGGTCTCGCGCGGCCATGTCAAAATAGCACAGGGCATCCACCAGGGCGTCGCCTCGAGCCACCGTGCCCTCTGCCTCGGCCACCGGGTCGACACTGCACATGGAGCTGAGCCGGTCGAGGGTGCAGCGCGCCCGTTCTGCCACCATGGTCTCACCCCGGAGTTGCTCCACGAGAGTCTGATTCGTCTCACGGAGCTCCTCGGCGGTCTTCTCGACGTCTATGCAACAAACAGAAGGGGGTAAGTCCGCGGCGTGGCAAAAATCCCGAAATCAAAGCAAGACAGGGCATGAAGATTACCTTGGCAGTGCACGCCCAGAGCGGCGAAGTCGCTGGTAAGGACCCTCGATGTGCTGCTCTAGTGCACGCTTCTGGGACAACACGTCGAGCTTTTCGCCCCTAAGGTCCTCGACCAGCTTGCCCGTCTGCGCAAGGGCCAGATCCTTCCGGACCACCTCCTGCCGCGCTACTTTTTTGCAGCCAGGGCGGTGGCGGCCTCGCTCTTGGCCTCCTCGGCCTCTTCTTCGCCGCCTCCGCTGCAGACCGGGCGGTGGCGGCTTCGTTTTGGGGCGTCGACGGCCTCTTTCTTTGCCGCCTCCGCTGCAGACCGGGCGGTGGCGGCCTCACTTCGGGCGTCGGCGGCCTCCTTCTTCGACGACTCCACCACGGACAAAGCGGTGGTGGCCTCCCTCTTAGCTTGGGCAGCCTCGTCTCGAGCCACCTGGGCCTCCGCCTGCGCTGCGTTGAGCCGGCTCGCCATCTGCGCGTTCCGACCCAGCTCGGCGCGGAGCTCCTGGAGCTCCCCCTCTACCTTCGCAAGGGCGGCCGCCACCTGCGCGGACTTCTCTGCCTCCTCCGAGAAGGACCTCTCCGCCTCTGCCACGAGCTCGGCCACCTCCCTGAAGATGGACCGCGCCTCCCGCGGAACCCCCGCCGAGCCGACCGCTCGACGGGGATCATGGCGCCGGACTGGCTCGGCGCGTCAAGATACGGCCACGCCGATCGATCGATCTCGACGAGGGGCAGGCCACTCCTCCTCCAGCTCGAGCGGCGCCAGCTCGGCCCACCAACCGGCAGCACAGGCTGCGGCTCCCTTCCACCCCTCCGTCGTCTCCTCCCACTGCTCCATCCCCTCCCGAGGCGACGGCGCGGCCTCGCGTGGAGGCGGGGACTCGAGCGGTAGCGGATCGCTCGAAGGGGTGGCTCGTCACCCAAGCTCTCCTCCCTCGCCGGTCTTCGGCGTCTTGTCGACCCCGGTGCCTCGAGCGCTTCCTCCAGCGTTGAGCCCTCGACCGGGGGCGGCACCTGCTCCAGCTCGTCCAGGAGCTCCTCCACCGTCGGCACCTTCTCCACCGACGCCTCTCCCTCCTTCCCCTTCTCCGCGGCCGCTCGCGTCGACCGGGACTCGAGGCCGCCGACCCTTCAGCCCCAGACGCCAACGGAGCCATGCTTGTCTCGGGAGCTCCCCCCGAGATGGTCGTCGCGACGGGGGAGGAGTGGCCCTCTCGATAGGCGCCACCTGAGGAGGAGGAGGAAGAGGAGGATGCGGTGCCGCGACGACGCGGTGGCGGCAGGCTCGGCGCCAGGAGCCGTGGTCCCTGCTGAAAAAGGAGAACAACGTCGTCAGAAACAGGAAAAAGCTTCGACCCCCGTGGTCGACGGCGTCGGCCTCACCAAGATCCGCGGGCCATCTGGCTTCCCCGATCCATGGCTGCTCGAGCCTTCGCCAGCCAAGCGGCCTCCCCAGCGAAGAAGGAGCCATACCTCGAGGTGCTTGGACCTCGGCAGAACTCGAGGTCTTGGCCCCTTGGACGCCGCGGGACCATCTCCTGCCGGGGCGCTTTTCCCTGAAAAGAAAACAGCACATATCACCAAGGTAAAAAGGTAAAGTTTCCCTACCAACGAAATTAAGGAGACCTACTCACCCAAAGCGAGGGCGGGGCTTCTTCCCCGAATCGCCGGACCCGCTCAAGGGCTTCGAGCCCGCCCCATGGCTCGAGCCGCCCCTGAGCCGTCTCCACGTGGCTTGGACGGGGGGAAGGCTCCCGATGCACCCGTGGCTCGACCCCGGCGGAGAGCTCTCCTTTTGTCTCCCGTCCCGAGGTGGGACCGCGTCTCCTTCGAGCGGTCATCTTGACGCCTTTCCCGCCGCGGGCTCCGAGACCTGCTCCGGCGCTCGTGCTGACGGCCGCCCCCCCCCCCGCCTGCCTCCTTCTCCGGCGCGATGCGGCGACGGCTCCGGGGTCGCTCGCGACTCTCGTCACGGGACGACCGGGGGCTCCCCCCTCGACGGTCATGGTGGCGCGGCTCGATTCACCCTCGACGCCTTCGATGGTCGGGCCCGGTCCTTCTCGACGTTTGACCGCTCCTCGACGGCCGGCCCTTCTCGAGACCCCCCCCTGGGTCGACGCGGTCGCGGCCTCCTTCTGCGCCGCAGCGATGGCTCTCCTGGTTCGAGGTTCCTCGCGTCAGCGGGCACGTCCGGTACGGCTCGACGTGCCCTGGGCCTCCGACGAGGCTGGGCCTGACGGAGCCTTCCGTGGCTGCGCCCCGCGCGATCCCTTCGCCGGGGGGACCTCCAAAACATTCTCCTGCACAGAGGAGCGATCAGCCCTGACGTCGACGACCCCCGCGCGCCTCAAACGCGCATCCATCCCTTCGTCATCACTCTCCTCCTCATCATCATCCTCCTCCTCCGAGCTCGAGGAACTGAGCTCGGGGGACTCCTCTCCAGGCTGCCGGTTACGACGAGCCTTCGCGAGCTTCTGTTCCCGAGCCGACCGGCGCAAGTTCCTCTCTTTTTCTTTCTTCTTCTTTGCATCCTTACTTTTCTTATCTTTCTGAGCACAGAGGCGCCTCACCTGTCTTTCCGCGGCGTCCTTCCCTCACCGGGGGCCTCGACGCGCGACATGTGAACACCCCCTTCAAGAAAACAAACTTGATAAGAAAAACCGTAAGGAGAGTAAAACAAGATTCGGAAAAAGAGAAAGGAGGGGGGCTCGAGACAACCTGACTCGAGGGTGGCTTACCAGGTCAAGACACCCCTCGTCAGGCGCCATGGGGATCAGGTTGGTGTCCTCGGGGACAAACGACCCATGGACTGTGATCGACACCCGGGAGACGCCCTCGCTCCGAGGCAGCCTTTCCTCAGCCATCCTCAACTCGTTCAGCACCTCGAGCGGGGCCTTTGGTCCCATCTCGTGCATAAGGAGGGGGCGGTTCGCCAGAGGAAGGACCCTCCGCTGGTGGAACGCCCAAATAACCGCCTGGACGGTCAAGCCCTTGTCCTCCACCAACGACCGCATCGTCTTCATCAGCGGCATCAGGTGGCCCTGCCGGTCCGCTGCGACGCCCCAGGTCCACTTCTCCGGGCGCTGGGTGATGACCCCACCGGTGTACTGCGGAAGGAGCCCACCCTCGTTCCACGGGTAGAACCAATGGTCGTCCCACCCCGCCTGGTTGGTGGAAAGCTTGTAACGAAGGTATTCGCGGGGGACGTTGGCCGACGAGGTCTGAGTCCTCGCGGTGACGGTGAGAGAGCCCACACGCACGAGCCTCCTCCCGCTAGGTTTCAAGGCCTTGAGGAAGAGCTCGCCCTGGAAGAGGTGGACGAACATCTCCCAGTGCGGCTCGATCTTCAAATATCCCTCGCACACCGCGGCGAAGATGGCGGCGTGCGAGATTGAGTTGGGGGAGAAGTGTTGCAGCTCCACCTCGAAGTGGTGAGCTAGCCCCCGCATGAAGCGGCTCGGCGGAACGCCAAGCCCCATGCGGTGGTAGCGCGTGAAGCTCACCACATACCCCTCCGGCGGGTGCGGCTCCCGGTGATCCTCCGACGGAAGAACCCACCACGCGGGTCCCTTCTGCGGGTTGGGACGGAGGAGCCCCTGGGCCACCAGCGAATCCAGCTCGCGTTGCGTTGTCTTCGACGGGTTCCAGTCTTCGGCCGGCAGCGCGGGAGTCTAAGCGGCCATGGCGGCGACGGCGCGGATTCGAGTAACGAACAGGCGGCCGGGAAGATTCCCAATTGCAGGCTCGGGAAGAAGGCGTGCGGAGGCTACGGCGGCGGTGAAGGCAAAGGCAAAGTAAAGGGTTCCTCTCCTCTCTTTCGATATTTATAAGAGGAAACCCCAACGGGCGGGGTTTCCCATGACGGCGGAAAAGTAACCGCACGCATTTAATGCGCCCACCTAACCGCATCTCGAGCTGGTCGACAGGTACACGCGGCAACTCCGCACTCGCTCCACTCCTCCGGGCCCACCACGGCCGCCGCTCTGACTTCTTGTCAGTCGCCCTAGCGCCACGATCTCCACTACCTCGCCTAAAAAGGCGCGCCCAACGGGCAGAAGGTTTCCAAGCGACGGAGGCTTCTTCAGGAAGGTAAAAACGGGCCCCGGCCCTAAGTCTCGAAGTAGCGAAGGCTGGCCCTCGAAGAGAGTTCGACAGCCGGCTTCGAGCACCCGAGTCAGGGACACCAAGGGGCACCACTCGCAGCATCACTCGAGGGCCAAGCCCTCGAGGCCCCTCACGTGTATCCAAGGCAGGGAGCACGACATGCAGTGAGATCCCCTCGGAGGGAGGCATCGAGCCACCGGGTCCTATCGAATGGACCCGGCACTCCTGCAGACTGAGCACCCATGCTTTATGAGATCGCCTTCGGGCTACAGTCGACCCCATCGAACGGGGCACGAGGTCTCACTTGGATTCCCCCGTTACCAGCTCACCAGGAACCTTGATACTCGCCCGCTCGTGGTAGTACGAGGCATCCCCCCTCGCATCCGATCGAAAGGACTCGCGGGACGACAAGCCAGGGTAACCGGTGTGCCGGACGGCTCGAAGTGTCGGCCGGTAGGTTCAGCCTGGCACCCCTCGACGAAAGAGGGTAAAAAAACTCGGGGGCTCGACACTCCCGAACCTAAAAAACACACAACTAACACTCACACTCGCAAAAAGCCCACGAGGGAGTTCTAACCACTCCCCCGTGGCCTCGGGGGCTACACCCGCAGGTGTCGCTCGCACGACACCCACGGAATCAAAGCAACCAAACCCTCGAGAACCGGCTAGCTAACCCTCGAGATCCCATTCGGGAGCCCCTGCTCGAGTGCAAGCACTCAAACAAGGGCTCGGGGGCTACTATCGGGGGACCACAAAAGGGGTACCCCCAATCAATGCAAACAAATAGGTTAAACCTAGAACACCAATTAATAACAAACCTAGCAAGTCTAACCTGATAAAAAAACCAACCCCTCGAGGCCTACAACGCTGGCCCACCAAGCCGAAGCCCGAAAACCTATTAAGCAGAAAGTGGGCTGCGTCAGCCCTCCAAACCAGGCCTCGGGCGAACGCTCGTTCTCCGTCTCGCCCGAGCCCTCCAAACCAGGCCTCGGGCGAACGCTCGTTCTCCGTCTCGCCCGAGCCCTCCAAACCAGGCCTCGGGCGAACGCTCGTTCTCCGTCTCGCCCGAGCCCTCCAAGCCAGGCCTCGGGCGAACGCTCATTCTCCGTCTCGCCCGAGCCCTCCAAGCCAGGCCTCAGGCGAACGCTCATTCTCCGTCTCGCCCGAGCCCTCCAAGCCAGGCCTCAGGCAGATGCTCAATCTCCGTCTCGCCCGAGCCCTCCGAGCCAGGCCTCGGGCTGGCGCTCGTTCTTCGTCTCACCCGAGCCCTCCGCGTCAGGCCTCGGGCGAGCGCTCCACTACCCTTCAAGCCTCCCGCAAAAAGGAAGCTCCCTGCTTCTCAGCTCTGACAACCGTACTAGCCCCATACTGCGCATTTAATGCGTCCACTTACTCCGGTCACATCCTTCGGTACACAGCATGTGCCACAGTGAACCGGAGCCAGAGTCAAACCTCGTTTTCACCACAAGCATGGGCAAAAAGGCACAAGTACAGCACTGTTCGGCCATACCACACACTGTAGCACACTCGAGATTCACCCCGAGGCCTGGGTTCCCGCTGTACGCCCGGACGTTCCGGGACTTGCCCATACCTGCGGGGGCTCGAGCCTCCCGTAGGCGCCACCTCGAGGCCGGCCCTGCGCCCCTCGAGCCCTGACTGCTTTCACGCTATTGGAGGACAGGTACCCCAAGACCCGGAAGGACCCCGCCGTGTCCTGTACGTGCCGGGATGGGTGCTCTACGGCTTCCACATCGCTACGCCTCCACGTCCGCGCCCGGGATGGAGGCCACGCATCAAGGACGCCTCAACAGCAACACCCACGTTGGCTACAGTGACTTCGACAAGACAGAGTTCCTACCCTTCGCCATATCGAGCGTTGTACATGTCAATCCTGTGTAAACCCCGGCCTCCTCTTGTTCTATAAAAGGGGACGCCAGGGCCCTTCGCGCGCAGGAGACAACGCACGAGTCTACGGTTACACACGGGCTTGCGCGACATGAGTCCACACACACACACACTCGAGTCCGGACTCTGGTCCACGCTCATTGAGCTTGTATTGCCCCTGTACAAGCACTTAGGTGCAAGTAATACAAGAACCTCCTCCCCCCGCTGGACGTAGGGCCTTCTTTGCCCAAACCAGGATAAATCCTTGTGTCATCTTGCATCACCATCCAGGAAGAGAGCACGCGATCATATTACTCGTTGGTGTCATACCCCCGGGTTCGAAACACCGACACCCGCAGCGCCCAGGTTTTGAGGCCCAAACCTGGAAACCGTCCTCAGCCCGAGTTTTGTGGCCCAATCTCGGAAACCATCAGCGCCCAGGTTTTGAGGCCCAAACCTGGAAACCATCAGCGCCCAGATTTTGAGGCCCAAACCTAGAAACCGTCCACTCGGTGGTTTTTCTATGGCTCAACCACCAAACCGAGCTGTAGAAGGGATGCACCGCCCGTGCACCCCATCCACCGACACGTGTCCCTAGGTCCTCGACCCAAGCAACACCGTGCCCGCAAGTCTTCGCTCGTCGCTGTCCCAGGCTGTCAGCCACCACAGCTGATCCTCGAGCCACCGGTTCCTCAGTCCAAGCCTCACGTCCGCCCTTCGCCACTCTCGGTCCATCGGCACGACACGTCTCTACTTGACCTTCACCTTGCCTTTGATCACTGTATCCATGCTCGACACCTGCACAACACAAGCCAAAGAACATGCGCATTATCCCAGTTGACAATCACTCATCACTCAGAGACTCGGCATACACCCATGTATCCGCACTACAAAACACTTAGGCAAAAACTATTAGTATAACAAATGGCGAAGCTTTATGCGCTAGCCTAATAGTGTGTTGTAAGCCACATATCCAACAATTATACCTAATATAACTATGGCACACAAGCAATTAGAGCTAGAAACTAATGCGGAATAAATGAACTAGCTCTAGCACAACTATGATCAAGATAGTCTAAGATACACAAGTGTGTGCAAAGGATGAACTATGTAAACTAATCACAACTAGTAATACAAGGTATATAACAAAGGATATATGACAAGTAATAGTATCTCCACAAAGAGATAGCTCAAGGTAAATACACAAAGTAAATGAGCTAGATAGAGATGGTTTCACCGAGCCTTCGGGATCGCCTAGTAGAGAGCCAATCACCGGTGAAATCCAATCGTGAAGCCAATCACCAAGAAGAATGCACAATCACAATAAGCACACGGGACACCAAGATTTATCCCGAGGTTCACGTGCTTGCCGGCACGCTACTCCCCGTTGTGTCGACCAACACTAGGTGACCCGGTGGCTAATCGGCGCAAAGCCAAGCTCACAAAGAGCGCCACAAGAATCTACCACTAGTGAGGTAGCTCAATGACACGAGCAATCCACTAAGGATGCCTCTTGCCGCTTCGGCGAGGTGAGGCTCCAAAACCTCTCACAATCACGATCGGTGGTGGCCAAGAACAATCTCCTTCTCTTGCCAACAACACCACAATGCCTCCAAGCCATCTAGGCACCGGCAAATGCAAAGAGTGACAAGAAACTCAAAGCCGATGCGAAGAACTAGTGCCACTAGATTGAACTCTTTCAAAACACGCACTAGATCACTCAATCTCACTTGGTTTGATCGAATCAACTTGGGAGATGAGTTGGGAGGCTTGCCAAAGCTCACTAGTATGCTTAGGAATCAGAATGTGCAAGAGAGAAAGCAAGTGAGCCGGCCAAGCCCCTTAAATAGGCCACACAAGTCGGCCTAGCCGTTGGGCCAGAATCGGGGCCATCGGACGCGCCGATGCTCAACCATCGGACGCTGCCCCAGCGTCCGATGCTCTAGATGGAGCCACGTGTCCCCCTGATATGAATTCAGTCCGTTAGATCCCAACGGTCATATGCCTTCTCGCCACGGTTAAAGTGACATCGGACGCGCCGATGCCAGGCATCGGACGCTCCGATGCTACCGCACGATTTAGCTCTTTTCTGCGCCACAACGGACGCTCCGGCACCTTCACATCGGACGCTCAACCCCTCCATCCGATGACCATGCAGAGAGGTTCTAGAGAGGGCTAGATCACATCGGATGCGTCCGATGGATCCACATCGGACACAGGCCAGCGTCCGACGCTCCCTGGAAAACACGCTCGTGCCACGTCACCTACATCGGACTATGCAACAGTGTTTCCACAGCGTCTGTTGCCAGCGTCCGATGCTCCTTCAACTTCTGACAGAAACTAGGGTTAACCATCGGACGCTCGGCCTAGCGTCCGATGTTGCCGCCTCCAGCGTCCGATGCTCCTAAATCAGCACCTTTCACTTTCTAACTTCTACCCTTGCTCCCATGTGTCAACACCAAAGTGTTTCAACACTTGTGCACGTGTGTTAGCATTTTGCAAAGCATTTTCCAAGGGGTTTCGTTAGTCACTCACTAGGTCTATAGCATCAATATGTTAGAGAACTCCTAGTGGCACTTGAACACCGCATAAGCCGTGAATAATCTCCTCTTAATAGTACGGCTATGTATCCTAAATTTTATCACACTCGCTAAGTGTCTTGATCACCAAAACAAAGAGCTCTATAAGTTATACCTTTGCCTTCGTGCCTCTTTGCTCCATCTCTTCTCTTCTTCGTTTCACCAATGGTAGAGCACTTGATCTTTTGAGTGCTTATGGCCATCACCATCCTCCTTGGTTGCCACCTTGCTAGCTCCACCACTTGGCTTGGTCACAATCCTTTCTTATAAGCTACACACATGCTTAGCAATAGGATTAGACCAAATAGGTTTCATCAATTAACCAAAATCAAACAAGGGCTTTCACTTGGGCATACCCCTCGGTAGACTATAGACCATATTTCGTCGACACCGACCGAGGGTCAGTTGTTTCATCTGGTCAACGGTCGTTGTAACGGTCGTATTTAGTACCGTCGGTACTACCGACCAAGGGGGTCGGTACTACCGACCGTGGCGCAGTGTGACTTGTAGAAGTAGCCGCTCGACCGGCTTCTAACCGTTACTTCTCCCATTCTCCTGACCTAAGAGAAGAAAACAAAAGCTCCCAATTGTTGACCAAGCTCCTTTCTCTCTCCCTTTGATTCTAGAGTGAATCTCTTGCAAGCTTTGAGCTAGGGAAGTGAGATTAGAGAGTGAGACGCATCGATCTACGTCTAGAGCACTTGGATCCAACATCTCTCCAGTTTGATTTGTGTTCTTTACTCTTGGGTTCTTGGAACCCTAGCCGGTTAGGTGTTCTTTGGTTGTTGCCCGTGATTGACTCATTTGTGAGGGCACTCTGAAGTGTTTGTATTACCCCTTGATTCTTAGTGAAGAAACTCAACTAGCCTTTGTGGTTGCTTGAGTGAGGCAAGGAGGTGAAAGAGACTCCGACCTTCGTGGTCACCTCAACAACGGGGACGTAGGTGCTTCTTGGTGAAGTGGCCGAACCTCGGGTTAAATCTCGTGTCTCGTGTGCTTGTTGGATTTGCATCTTGGATTATTTCATTTGCATTCTTGTTCTTCGTGTTCTTCCTCCCTCCTCTCTCGTTCTTAGGTGTGAGAAGGCTCGATATACACTTTTGGGAGGAGCCACTACTTGGATAAGGTATAAACTTCATCTACATCTCCTAGGGAAACATTGGTATGTGCTAGATCCACTTTTGCATCTCCTCTATCTCGATCTCGTAGCAGTTTTTAGGTTGTCGGTAGTATCGACTTGTAGAGCCGGTAGTACCGACCTCGGTAATACCGGCCCCTATAGTCGGTAGTACTGACTGTGCGATCTGATACTCATTTTTGAGCTTTGAGTTTCACGTTTCTAGATTTTTGAATTGGCTATTCACCCCCCCCTTAGCCATACGCACCTTTCACCTGGAGCTCGCGGCCATCCGCGGGGACGGCTATGGTGGACGAGGACGGCAGCGTGCGGTGGCTTAGATCCGGCGGCGACGCATGGAGGACGTGATGCGGCGCGTGGAGGACATGGAGCATGGCGTAGCACGTACGTACAGGCGAGGACGCCACCGCCGCATGTCCATGGGATCCGGTGAGGCAAGCCCTCTTGTTCCCCTCTGGCATCTCTTACGGCTTCTCCCCTCTGGCTTCCGCGCAGTGCCGATCATGAAGGATGATTTCGAATGTGGCAGATCCAGCAGCCATGAGCCGATGAGATTTCAACAAAGGTTGGCCCAATGCAGGCACGGTCAACATCGTCTTCGCTTCTCTGAGATCCAGCGAGGTGAGCCCCTGTTCCTCCCCACGCCTTCGCTTCTCCGAGATCCAATATGATGAGCTTCTGTTCCTCCACGTGCAAATCCATGGTGTTGCGGCCATGCTGAAGGTCTTGACGCCCATGAAGGAATAAGCTAGGATCTGGCGGATCCATGACATGGAGGCACCACGAGGCCACATCCCCTGCGAGATCCATTCAATGTTCCCCATTCAATAGTTAAGTATATGACCATATATGTGAGGGAAAAGATCTTCTGCTTAATGATGTCGTAGTCTAGACTGAATTGATTTAGGTAATTTATTTACCCTTCTATAGAATGCTAGAGTACTGAATTGATTTGAATAAATCTTGCCTGTAATTGCAAGTGTGCATGCAAGCACACACGCCGGTATCCTCTTGTGTTAAGCTGCATTTTATTTCAGCAAGTACCCTTGCACTGAATATTCTTATTATTTGCACTGACCTGACACTTTTAAATCTGGACACTTTAAGATTTTAAGATATGTCCTTGTGCACTTTTGATTCTAAAAATACACGGAAAATTGCTTGTTGTAGTTGGAAGTAACACAACTGAAAATTAGTGCATATAATAAGATAGCCATGACCATAGGCAGATTAAAGATCTTTCAGTAGTGAACTCTTTACGTGATATAGTGATATGTATGTGTACTTTTCTCAAGTTTAGCATAAAAATTATTCCAATTTTGTTATTTAGAACTACCGTTCAAGTAATGGTCAATTCTTACTATCATCCTGACCCACATATATGCATATAAATTTCTATGCATGATGGAATTTTGTGACTAGTCATTTCTATACATAATTTTTTATAGTTAATATGATGTCAATGAAATTAAAGTCTTAATTTTTAGTTATGAGGGCATACGTATTCTATACTTTGTTGGAACAAATTTTTATATATTATTGGAGTATATTTGTATACATTACCCTGGTATCTTCTTGTACAGCAGTTTGTCCGGTTGTGCCATTTGGTTCCCTAGCAACGTACAACAAGACCCTAGAGGCCGAGTTCTCCCATGACTTCGTGACGACGGTTGCGGCTTCTTCACCACCGGCACCGCCCTCTCCACCGGAGGACGATCCATGGAGCACTGATGCATAGATACACTTTTCTGTTTCACAACATGTATACAAATGTTTCTTAGCATACATAAGCTCTCTGTAGCACGCTAAGTCCCAGGTTGGTCCTGATCCAATAGAGGCATGCAGTTGTTGTTTTTATACAGTGCTTAGATGTTAGCTGTAGAGATGGAATATCCCCCAGACACCTTTCTGTCAATGTGTAAAAATTTAAGATTTTGTTAGAAAGTTTTCTATGCATAGAAATCTATTTTTTTATTGGCATCATAATTTTATACATTGTTAGAGCAGTTATCTAAGCACTTCTACAAAATTCTATACATTGTTGGAGCATATTTCTACGTATTTGTTAGAATACCTTTATATACATTGTGAAAAAAGTTATTTATACACTACATCCTGTGTGTCAGCACTGATTTGACGATATTAATGCACGACCGGCAACACCACACTTACCATCACGTAAAATGTTGATAATTTGCATAAAAAATTATGGCTCAATATTTATCTTTTTGGGAGCTCTAGTACGGATTAATATGCATAAAAATTATGATCCAATTTTTCTGTTTTTTATAGTATTTGGTACAAGTATGTGGGGCTGTATTGGATGGTGAACCCAGTTGCTTTATGCTGGAGATGCTGAGGATGGGCGGATACAAGCACAGTTGTAGATGGTTTGCAAAAAATAAAGAGCTAGGTCCTTGATTTTGATTTGGTATGCATCTCCTTGATAAGTATGCAATAAAATTTAAATCTTAATTTTTATGCATAGAATTTTATATTGTTTGTCGTAAATATTGAACCTCTTTGATTATTTTATTTCTCCTTTTGCTTTTCTTCCATTAGTATGATGTGCAATAAATTAAAAAACAATAGTTTTTTATTTTATGCTTCATGAGTTAGGTCTGTACATGTTTAGATCTAGTCTTGATACAATGATTAAACATTGATGAGTTCTATGATATTCTAACTGAAGTTCAACACTACCTCCTTTTCATGGCCAGTCCTTCCAAGGAACGACACTAGCAGGGATGACGAATGGCCATAGCACTAGCACGATAGTTGCAGTATCCTCTAAATGGATTTTCTAGCTGCGACCCGACCCCCAGCGTGGAGCGCCGCTGCCTCGTCTAGCTACGATGTGCGGGCCCGCTACTCCTCTGGATAGTTTTTATGCTTCGAAGCATAGGCCTTTATGCATAGCAAAAACTGTAACTGCAAATATATATATGTTGAGAAAAATTGTGTTTTTATGCTTGCAATCATAGGTTTTTATGCATTGTTGAAACTGCCATTTCAGAAATGTTTGTGATTTCTATGTTGAGCTTCCTAGATTTCTATGCACGACGTAAAAGTGGTGCTGGAGATATATGCATTCGTTATGTTATTTCTATGCTCTTATATGAATATATGCATTTGTTATGTTATTTGTATGCTCTCATCTTTAACATTCTATGCGTCGAAAGAGTCTGCAAGAATGATAGAATCTCAATGGCAATAGGATTCAAATTTCAAATTTTACAGTAAAATATAGATTTCTATACATCCAGCTATTAGTTTCTATACATTAGGCTAAGTGGAATTCAAATTTTAAATTCAAACCAAAAGGGTGGTACCTAGATTTCTATACATCAAGGCATAAGTTTTTATACCTCGCGGGCTCGATTAAATTCAAATTTCAAAATGTAAGAAAAAGAGGACATGATTCTATGTTTTTGTAAGGTTTCTGTTCGTTGCCCACCTGTTAATTATGCATTGTTCTATGATGGAATCTTCATATGGACCATGTCATGATTCAAAATTATTGGGAACATCGGATGGTGCACATGTTTTTATGCTCATGGTCACATTGATTCTATGCACTCCCCTCCTGTTAATATTACATCCTCTCTGTTAGGGTGGACCCGATACGGTATTCAAAACAATAATCCCGCAGAGAAGAGGGAAGGGGAGAATGATTCTATGCTTTTGTAGGGTTTTTATGCATTTTTCATTTGCTAATTATGTAGTGCTATATGACGAAAACTTTCGTATCAATGTGTCTTGATTCAAATTTCAAATTTTTATAGAACATCGGATCGTCCACCGGTTTCTATGCTCACCGTCACATGATTCTATGCGTAGCCAGAAGCATTAAACTCTATACCTTAAAGTATAAAATTATGAATTTCAAAATTTTCAAAAAAAAAATATTCGAAATGGATCTTGAATCGTGTATAAAAATGTTAGGATTCAAATGGTGAAAACCGTTTTTGAATTTGATGTTTCGTTGGAGAGTTATCGTGAAAAAATATAAGAAATTGCATTGGGTTCTTTGCATGCAGACATGCGTCAGAGCGTCAGCCCTGTGTCAGGTGAGATGCTCATCCCGCCGAGAGGTTTTTATGTAATAACAAAGTTAGTTTTATACATTCAATCACTAATTTTTATGCAATATCCACGGAAAAACTATTTTTACGCAACGCGACCCAGGATTCTACGCGTCCGGTCTGCTGGGCCGTGCACTGGTCCCCCACCTGCGCGTGCGTCAGCTCCGTGGGCGTGGATGGTCTGGACGTGGGCGTGGGTGGCTGGGATGGATGGCCCGGGCTTCCAATAACGATTGCAAGCCCTGGGCTCCCAATAGCAGGACCATATATATATAGTTACTCCCATGTGGTATATCTCTAGATTTATGATGTATATAGCCTGACGAAGTATATGTATGTGGTATATCTTTACAACAATATTTATGTTGAGTATGTATGTATGTATATATAGAGTATATGGTTATACTTATTTTATATAGTACTGTAATGACATTTATAGTAATATGTTAAAAATATGGGCTATGTTAAATTTTTTCCAAGTAGTAAGATTTCAAGTATCTTAAGTATGTAAACATACTCAAGGTGATAAATGAGTATACATCCATACACAATGTTCATTATTGAACATGGAAGTAACTACTCCCGGGAGCATATAAAATTTACCCTATATATATATTACTTAGAATGGATAGTAATGCCAAATGTAAAGAAAACAATTAAAATAGTAATGGATCTTACTTAGAATGGTACGGGGCATATATATATTGGAATTCTTGAAAAGCTAGGAACGCCATCCCAATATACATAGTAGTCTCCTCCTTTTCGTTTTTGTGTGAAGCCATCCTAATTCTTTGTTTAGCCTTGCCCTTGGCACCTATGAAAGCTGGATGATTATCTTCCCAAAATAAAGGTCCAGCATGTCTTGACTCGCAAATGAGATTTGGGTCATGGTACGCGTTCTTCACATCCAAGTTTTGAGCATCCTTCCACACTTTCCTACATTGGTGATCAAAATTAAAGGTCTGTAAGCACATAATAACCAATTGTATGACTACTTTAGGGAAACAACACTTACATGCACCGCAAGGTAATCTGACTCATTGCAAGTCTCTTCTGGCGAAATAAAATTTGCATGTCCTCGAAAGAAGGTATGCTCAGTTTTGAAGTTTTTTCTGTGGTGGCAAATATGTCTTGAGTTGGGTAACTCACCGGCAGTGAATGTAACCCTAGTTCCACCGCACCCAAGTACCAATTCTGGACCATGCACGTGGCAGGGTTGGAAAGAAACCATGGTTATACACGTAGATCCATTCTGGCGGAGGCAGGTCTGCCATGTCTTCTTCTGAAATTAGAACACAAAAATGAATATTCATTTTATATGTATCATATACATATGCAGCAGATCTGGGATGCATGTTTGGTGGAGTATTTTGTCTCTGTGCACGTGAATCGCTCCACTAAGGGCATGTTTGGATCCCACCCACTAAACTTTAGTCACTACACTTTAGTCACTTTTAGTAGCAACACCCTTACTAAAAGGGACTAAAGGGGACTAAAAGGAACTAAAAAGGTTTTTTAGTCCCTTTTAGTGGAGGTGTTTGGCATTTTAGCCACTAAAAGTGACTAAAGTTTAGTGAATAAAGTTTAGTGGGTGGTATCCAAACATGCCCTTAGTGGATCGATAAACAAATCGGTGAAAACAATATTGCCATTCGTGTCTTACTCGTTGTGCATGTGCTATTCGTCCTCACTAGTTAGTTGATCCACTAACTCATTAAGAAGTAGATCGGAGAAGAGGACACGAGTTACCAGATGAGGGGAAGCTCCAGGGAGACTGCACGTACGGCCAACGGCGCCGATCCGCCCTTGCCTCCTCACCGCCGGTAGACGTCGGTCCAAGAACCGTGTCTGTTGACTATGGTTAAAGGACACGTGAAATCTGAAATGTGTGGTGGGGGCAAGTCGGACGAGTAGTAGTATTTTAGGGGCAGTGCACGCAGGCGCCCGTTAATTTCCGGGGCGGTTACTTAAGACAACCGCCCCTGTAAATAACATCCGGTCAGGCGTGGTTCTCCTGCATTTGTAACCAGTACACCGCCGGACCATCCTTCGCTCAAGGTTTATTGTTTTAGCCTTTGTCCAGCCGCTCTAACTTTCCAAGGTCGGACCAGCCTTCGAACGTATTTTTTTTCTAACTAATTCTTAAGCAACCCCGTAGTAATGATTTGTTTTACCTTATGATAACCTAGTACTCTACGAATGTATTGTAAACGAAGTGCCAACAAAACATTACATTTAAAATAATCGTACATAAAATGGTTCGTTGTTTAAATATTACGTAACCTAGTGATACATAAAATAAAAATTAAGCTGTTACAACTCTACCTTCCATATCAGTACGCAAGTATGGAACAATGTTTGATTTTTTGACCTGTGCTTCGATAACCCTGATCTTGTTTGGTAGGTCAGTGAAAAGTTGCATTTTGCAATACTCATTGTACTCCTCCAAATCCTCTATATCGTCTACTCCTACGATCTTCTGTTTCCCTGATATAGCCACATGTCTCTTTGGATTCTCAAGATCAGCATAATAGAGAACTTGTGCCACACGATCAGCAGGGACCCACGTGTGATCCTTGTAGCCTACATTATCAAGGTTGACACGTGTGAGTCCAAATTTGTCGACCTCCACGCCACTTGGGTGTTTGACCCATTGGCACCGAAACATGGTCATATGTATATCTGATGATCCATACTCCAATTCCCATATGTCTCCTATGAAACCAAAGTGTGTGTGAGCCTCCCCAAATGCATCGACATTTTCAATACGAACCCCGCTGTTTTGACACACTAACTTCGCATCCTTTGCTTTGGTGTAGAATGTGTATCCATTAATATCATATGCCTGCCAAGATGTGACCTGGGATGATGGCCCAAGTGCCAATGTTCGTATGGTTTCCCGTTCTGGTTCCCCTTTTGATAAGTCTTATTCTCGAAGCCATTTGCCAAATAGACGTTTTTGCTCTCGAACGATCCATTGCTCTGACCGCCCTGGATGTTCTGCTCTTACGAGTGTCATGTGTTTTTTGATCAATGACTCTGTTATCGTTAGATATTGCAACACACATGAGTGTGCTTCTTCCACTTGTTTGTATTCCTTGTCGATGAATGTTTTTCTACCCTTGCTGCCTTTCCCTGCCAACCTACCCTTATGACGAGTAACGGGTAAACCAAGTGCACGTCTATCTTCTTCACGTAAGTAATCTTGACAGGCCTCTATGACTTCTTTGGCACAATATCTTTCTATCATCGATCCCTTTAGGTGAGCACGGTTATGTACATATCGGTTTAGAATAGACATGAACCTCTTGTACGGCCACATCTCATGCAAGTACATAGGCCCGAGCCACCTAACCTGGTCAACCATGTGCATCATGAGGCATTATATCAAAAAAGGATGGTGGGAAGCATTGCTCCATTTGGCCCATAGTTTCTGCCATGAAATGTTTCAAGTCACCTAATTCGTCCTCACGGATCTCCTTCCACCCAATTTGGTTGAAGAAGTAGCACATCCTAGTTATGACCATCCTCGTGTATATGGGCTTTATTGCCCTAATAGCAATAGGAAGGAACACTGTCAACATCATATGGCAATCATGAGCATTGAAACCGGTTAATGACATGTCTTTCATCGAGACTAGTCTCTTGATGTTGGAGGAGAAACCTGTAGGGACTTTTAAGCCATTTAAGCTTACACAAATTGCTCTCTTCTCATCATTTGATAAGTTGTAGCTGGCTGCAGGAAGGTTATATCTTTCGTTCCCCAGGTCTTGTGGGTGAAGCTCTGGTCTAGATTGCAAACGTACTAGGTCCTCCCATGACTTAAGTCCATCTTTTGTCTTTGTCTTAATGTCCATCAATATCCCAATCACACTCTTAAATACTTTTTTATGTGCATTCCATCGAGGGAATGGCGCACAGCCAAATCCGGCCAGTAAGGCAGGTATTTGAAGAAGATTGACATCTTCTTAAAGGGCACGCCTTCGATTGGAGCCGTATCTCTCTTATTGATCTTTCCATTCGTTTTCTTTTTACCATAGGCGACTTTGATGTTCTTCACCATGTTAAACACGTAATGCCCATCACGTCTATCTGGCGCATGCTCTGTCTTAATAGAACTACCTATGTGAAAATCATCTATGTCGATGTCAGGTGCTTTCGGTCCAGAAATTATCATAGTCAGCAACAAATACTTTCTTTTATGGCACAACCATGGAGGGAGGTTGTAAATCGACAGGATAACTGGCCACGTGCTATGTGTGTTGGTCCTGTCACCAAATGGATTCATTCCATCCGTGCTCAAAGCGAACCTTACGTTTCTGGGGTCTTCTTGGAATTTTGGGTACTTCGCATCAAAGTCCTTCCACTGTTGTGCATCAGATGGGTGACGTAGCACACCATCGCCCTTCTTGCGTTCATCTGAAGCCTACCATCGCATGAGCTTCGAGTCCCTGGGGTTCAAGAATAAACGCCTCAAGCGATCAATCGGCGATAGGTACCACATAACCAATGTTGGGATTCTTCTTTGGTTAGTATCATCTATCGCTAGGGTGCTGTTATCCCCTTCAGTATTTTGTGCAGCGTCTTTTTTCTTTCCACCCTTCTTTCTCTTTTGCCTAGAGGTAGGACCCATGTCTTCTTCAGTACAGTTGTCGTTTCTTTTGTATCGACTTGCACCACACGTCGGACAATTAATTAGGTCTTTGAAGACCCCACGATAAAGGATACAATGGTTCAGACATGCATGTATTCGTTGCACACCCATTGTGAGTGGACTAATAAGCTTCTTTGCTTGATATGTGTTGGTGGGCACAAAGTTTGGTTTGGGAAGCACAACAGCCAACAAAGTCAATAGGTCGTTGAAGCTCCTATCGGACCATCCGTACTTAGCCTTCAATACTAGTATGTCCAACATAAAACGTAGCAACGACCATCTTTTCTCACAACCCTTTTCCTCCGGGTATAAGCGCTCTTTCCTTGCCTTCTTTACTGTCTCCAAATTATTTAGCCATTTAATCAGCAATTCTTGTCCCACATTGCATAGCATCTCTTCTAGGAAGTCATCATCTTCATCTCCCTCTTCACCATCATCCTCTCCACCATATCCTTCTCCATCACCACAACCTTCATCTCCACCACCATCATCAAAGTCTTCTCTGCTTGCATCATGCATCATGACATCGTTGTCATCTCCCCTTACTTCTGGTGCATTTGTAGCTCTTGCCTCTATACTTCTCTCACCATGATGGTCCCAAATCTCATAGTTCTCCATGAAACCCCTGGTGCGATCTTATTGTATTTGGATCCTGACACACTATACGGTTTCTACAGTCACAACAAGGGCAATATATATCCTTTGTCTGCTTAATCATAACATGTCTTTTAGCGGCTTCAATGAAACCATTCGCATCTTTTATGTAGGAAGCTTCGAATCTTCATTTTGTGTACATCCATGACTGATCCATATATATATATATATATATATATATATATAAAGAAAAGATAAAAATATGCATGAGAAAACATATATATCATTTACATATATGATGAAGCATATATATATAAACAAAAAATAGTGTCCAAATTGCTTCTATATAAAAAAACGACATCCATACCATGTCTTTTCTATAGATCTTGTGTGCTGCATAAAGTCAAATAAATGTTTCTGCAAAAATCGAAAAGGGTTTACGGTTTACAGAAACTCACCCGACAATCCCAACTCGTTTGAAGGTTGAAAGGGCAAAACCTCCCCCTTCGCTCTATTCTCGCTATTTCTTGCCTCCAACTGAGCTGAATGAACAGCAGTGTATCAGCTGCTTTTGTCGCGAGGAAGAAGAAAGGGTCTTGGATCACGTTTTTTTTTTCTCGGGCGGTTGACTAAAGAAACCGCGTCTGATAACTCATTTGCTGGAGGCGGATCTCTTAAGAAAACCATTTTTGAAAACAAGGATTTCAGTATCGGAGACGACCGCACCTGAAAAACTATCTTTAGAGACGGTTCACTTAAGGACCACCACCCCTGAAAATGAGACCGTTTTCAGAGGCGGTTTTCAAAGTGAACCACATCTAAAGATCTCTTTTCAGGGGCGGTTGATAAGTTGCAGTGCCCAACAGAATGGTTAGAGCGGTGTGCTATTTGAACCGCCTCTGTTAAAATAGGTGGCGTCGCTGAAAACATTTTGTGTACTAATGACATGTACTGCTACACAAGTATGTGCACAATATTAAAGTGATCGAAATCAGACCAAAGCGGCAGAGTCGTCCCTGCACTATACTTACAGTATACTGCTACATTATTAGTGCACTGTTATTACACGGATGCCATAGGAGAAAGGGGAAAATAAAGGAAGAAAATGTCACCGTCTCTCTCACCTTTGGAAGACACGCAGTTGTGTCTGTGTGTCTCTTGCACAGATGGATATGATGTCGACCTTACGCTGCCGCTGCCGCTACGTACGTATACGAGCATCATCTCGGCCATGGCAGCAAAAGATCGGTCATCCAATGCAATGCAACAGATCGTGCAAAGCAAAGCGCCGGATGGATGGACTGATCGGATTCTCGTCGACGATCCATTGGCGATCAACGACGATCCTTTGCCCGGCCTAGTAGCTACGAGGAACAAAGCCGTCAGCGAGGGTTTCACGTCATGCGCCCCGCCGGCCTGCTGCCAACAAATAAAGCCGACGGCGGCGCCATGCACCCCCTCCCGGACTCCGGTCATCGGCTCACGTACACAGAGCACAGAGCTCTGGTCGACGTCGACGGACACCCGTCCATCGACGTCTCATCTCCATCGGTATACGCGCATCCATGGCGCCCGCCGCCGTGGTCCGCGCGCGGATGATGTATGCATGCCTGTCAGCGACCCATGTGAGAGCGTGTGGTAGTGGTAGCCCGCCCGCCGGTGGATGAGAGAGAGAGAGGATGATGCATGTGGATCTCGGGGAAGATGCGTGTGCTGGCCTAGTGGCCACCACGTGGGCCCAGCCCAGCCCATGGCCGTGGCCAGGGGGGCCCACCTGCAGAGAGGAAATGCAGTGCATCGGCGGCAGTGCAGGGTGCTTGCGTTGCATGGCCCACTGCGCGGAGCTCGATCTGCAATTTTAACGCGCAGAGCCCCAATATACCATCTCTATATTATTGGACCAAAATATCGCCCCCACACAAGAACTAATATTAATGATTAACAAAACTACTAGCTCATAAATACATGTAAGTTTAGATGATATCTCAATCCCATACTTAAGTCCACATTATAATTGATGAACATGAAATTAGTTAAAAAGTTAGTTAACTAATGATGGTTAATTTGGTTCGCCCACACCGACAACATCATATGACTTTGAAGCTATATATAAATAAATTCGGTACGCAGGTAGCTGTGACCTGTGGTTATTTCCGCATGGCACAGATGTACGTGGCCCTAGGCACAAATCTGTCCCTGCATTGCCCGAGCTAGCAAGGTAGCAAATTAAACTCAAAAAATAGCACAACGTAATTGTGCAAGTAGAAAAATACGAATGTTCATATCAAGTCAAGAAATTAAATCTAGATGAGCAAATTGTATATATATAAGAAATATATTCCCTTTGTTGTAGATTATAAATCCTTTTAGCTTTTCTAAATACGTAGATTTGTATATGATGTTGTTGTCCTTCTTCATTTGTTCTACAGTAACTACTCCCTCCATCCATCAAATTATAAGACATTCCAAGAATCTTGGAGAGTCAAACTTTTTTAACTTTGACCAAAATTATAAAGAGAACACAACATTTTATAATATCCAATATGCATATTATGAAAATATAACTAATGAAAGAATCTAATTATACTTAATTGACATCATAAATATTATTATCTTATTGTATAAATTTGGTCAAAGTTAGAAAACTTTGACTCTCCAAGATTCTTAGAATGTCTTATAATTTAGGATGGAGGGAGTATCATTTTATGAGTCTTCATGCGTACCAAAGCTAAATATAAAAAGACATAAATGCCCCTACTCCCCTCTATCACATAACACGCCCATTTCCAAATTTTCTCCACCAAGGAAGTCTTGACACCGCCACCCTCCTCTTACGATAAGTTTTGTATCTGTGTCTTGGACTCCTCTTGTGTCAGACGTCGTGGATGAGGGTGGGGTTGGATCTCTACAGTTGTGCCATCTGCAACACTCTCCACGCCGGCGAAGGAGTAGAGGAGGGAGAGACCAGATCTTGGCCACCCTAGTCGTTCCACACCGGTAGAGGAGCGGCCTTACACCAGCTAGCGGAGGAGAAGCAAAGGAGGCGGGCGCGGTGCAAGGGAAGAGCAGGGCCGCGTGGTGCAGGAGAATCTAAGGGTGGCACCGATGGAGAAAAGGAGAGAGAGAGAGGATGTCATGATGAAAGAGCGAGTGGATGGCCATGAGCGATGATGCGGCTATACCGATGTCAGGTGGGAGACACGCACACACTAAGAACAATACTCTTCCTAGGCTACATTTATATTGTGGGTTAGAGAGGGCAGGGGCGGATCTACTAGGGGGCTGGGTGGGCTCCAGTCCCTCTACAGCTGATATGTTAAGTAAAAATAGTGAGAATAAGGTAGAAAAATATGTAGAGAAATAGGAGAAGAAGAAGAGTCGATCATGTTCTGCATCCACTACTGAGAAAGAGTACTGTATATATCTAGCATTGTCTAGATATTGATTTGAACTTATTCACGGCTAATTTCGTTTGTTTCTAACATAGTAAGTTTAAACGAAGAGAATTATAATGTATATCACATACTCCCTCCGTCCCTCCGTCCCATTAAAAGTGACGTTTTCGATTTTTGATCTTCTCGTTTGACCGTTCATCTTATTTAAAAATTTTATGCAAATAATAAAAAAATACATCATTATTAAAGTATCTCTAGTGATAAAATAAATAATATTTATACAAAATTTTTGAATAATTCGAGCGATCAAACGAGAAGTTCCAAAATCTAAAACGACACTTTAATGGGACGGAGGGAGTATCTATATATTACTCTTTAATGAGTACATTGCAAACAAAAAAAACTAGTACAATATTGAACAGTTTGCTGCAAGAAAAAAGCAAGGTCTGCTGCTAGGTGCTGCGTGCAGGCATGCATGCAGCTTGTGTAGCCGTGTTTGCCCAGTGGTCCGTTCGGTTGAGGGAGTTTGTACGCAGCTGCAGCAGGGCGCAGACGGAGCCTTTCCGTTGGTCGTTGATGCGTGACTGGTCGGGAGTGCTGGGAGTATCGAGAGGGACCCGGATCCCGACGTGTCGCGTCTCCAAGCCGTCTGATTCTGATCGTCAGCGGCGCTCTCTGCTGATCTGCAGGCAATGCAATGGCCATGCAGAATAATGCACGTACTCCGTACGGTTGGCCAGGCCAGCGCGGCCGGCCGGAGAATACTGTACTGTACGTAGGACCTCTACTACGTACTGCTACTAGAGTACTGTACGTGCGTACGTACAGTACAGTATGCCTCGTGTTGTCTCATCTGCCTCTGGCTCTGGCTGGTGGTGGCTGCGCCGGCCGGCTGGGGTTCTCTGCTCGATCGATAGCTCAGCTCGATGCCATATGCAATGGGTACGCCCCAGCAGGCAGGACGCATGGCAGTGCAATCTGCCCGTTTCGTTTGACTCGAAATGCTATATACGGAGTATATATTGGGCACTACGCGCTGCTCGATCCCGGCCTGTTGTTTCTTCTTCGTCTTCTAGCTTGGAATAGGACGACGGGACGCGTGAGGTGATAGCTATATATACTCCGGGATTAGCAACGTACTACTCGTAATGCATGAGTACTAGTACGTACGTAAACGGCCGATTAATTAGCTACGTACTGTAGTCCGTAGCTAGCTAGCGCGTTGAATTTATTTGTGTTACCACAACGTAAAACGATCTTGAAAATGCAATGTACGTACAGCGCGTGTCGTGCGCAAAACGACGAAACTAACAGTACTACGACAAAACTA
The DNA here is from genome assembly GCA_009763385.1 of Coix lacryma-jobi var. lacryma-jobi. Classification (NCBI taxonomy): domain Eukaryota; kingdom Viridiplantae; phylum Streptophyta; class Magnoliopsida; order Poales; family Poaceae; genus Coix; species Coix lacryma-jobi. Next base: position 48,622,737 of record CM019831.1, read on the forward strand.
ACCATCGGAGTAGTACTACGCTATTGGTGGCTTTCCAGGTGAGCTTGATGATCGATGATAGGGCTAGCTACCCCCAATCTATCACTGGCGACTGCTTCACGTTGTGGACAATGGAATGTGTCCTTGCAGATAAACTCCGGCCGTTGGTTGATTCCATTCCACCACGCGAGCATACAGTGAGTGATACAGACACTCCCCTAGCTTGCCAACTTCTAGACATGCAATGTCCATTTTTTTTTAAAAAAAAAAGAAAAGGTTAACATGCATGCATATATACTAGCTAATTCCTCCATCTCAAAAGAAGTGCACTTCTAGAGTTAAAAACTTGTTCCAAAATAAATGTACATTTACATAAAAGACAAACTATAGTTCTTTTTTTTCTTTTTTCTACTTTCTTATTTTTTAAGGTATAATGATTATATCTTTCTAGAGGTATAAATGTAATTTCACACTATTCTTTACATCTTCATTTAAACTCTAGAAGTGTATTTATTTTGGGACGGAGAGAGTACATGCATGCCCATTTTTTTTTTGAAGTCACTTCCCCTCGCTCACACCAAGGACCACGCGACAATGATGCAGAACGAAGGCTGGGCGATTGATGTCGAGGAATACTACTGTATATAACTACATTATTTCATGTTCATTGTTATCCAAAAACCCAGCTGCGCCACAGCGCGCGCACACACACACTAACCAAGACGAGAGGAGGAGCACCTGGAAAAAAAATACTACTGTACAAATTAACTCCTCCTCGTTTCAGAGAGAATGTGACAGTACTATGATATTCGTAATAAAAATCACAGGACGAGGAGGGAGGGAGGAATCTCTCCGTGCCCTGATGCCCTCTGGCCTGCCCTGCGCTGCTGCCTGCCGAATACCTTCGCGCGGGTTAGCGTCTCCATGCGCGATGATGTTTGTTGGCTTCTGCCTGTTGCTCCCTTGTTCTCTAGAAGCGCACAGTATCACTCAGCGCTCCGCTCTTGTACTACGTGCGGTACATGCACACACATAGATCGACACAGCAGCGCGACCGCGCAGGCAGCAGTGACCAGCGAGGCAGCCAGGCAGAGACACTGGCCGCCGGCCGCAGCAGGCGCAGGTGACAGCACCGGTGGTGCACATCGTCGTCGTCGCTCTCTCTCTCACACACACACACGCAGTACTGTACGTGCAGCGCAGCAATGCCAGCAGCGGACGTCAGACGTTGCAGCCTAGTACTACGAGTAGCTACACGCCAGCCTACAGTAGCAGCACAGTCGATGTCGAATTTTTGCGCTCGTCCATGCCTCCACACCGGGCCACGCACGGACTTCTCATCAGAGAGCTAGCATAGGAAACGTCAGAGCGAGAGAGAGAGAGAGCGCGCGAGGCGGACAACACAAAAGGCAGTGCATGCATCCGTGAAGCACACGTACTACATCGTATCCATGCTCGTGCACTGCAACAGCCAACTGGGTACGTACGTATACGTAGCTATACGTGCATGGTACTTACCCATATACTTAAAAAGAGAAGGAGGGAGTATGCATATGCTTGCAGGTTCTGTCGTTGGTATAGCAAGCTTGCGCTGCGTGCACAACTTACCGCAGACACACGCGCAGTGGTGATGGCAACGCTACGTACACGTACTGATCGTCGTCAGAGACCTAAGAGTACTCCACGGAAAAAGCCTTCGCGCAATGCTTGCTTCCTGCCAAGATTCCCCTTCCCCTATACTCTACCTACGGTTGATGATGTACTCCCTCCGTGCACAAAAGAATACAATTATGGAAAACGTGTCGGTCAAACTATTTCAACTTTGACCAAATTTGTAGTAAATAGTATTAGTATTTATGTCTTAAAATAAATTTATTATATAAATATATTTTACAACTAATCTAATGGTGCTTATTTTGTCTCATAAGTGTCAGTATTTTTTCATATAATTTTAGTCAAAGTTTACAATGTTTGACTCCTCGGGATGTGAGAATTGCATTCTTTTATGGACGGAGGGAGTACTCATGTGTCCATCGATCTGTCCACTGCATGCCAAATGCATACTGTATGCATGCATGGTCTAATAGCTACTCCCTCCGTCCCTAAATAACTATCTCTATAAATCCGTGTTTTCCTCACAAACACGCTTTTTGGATGACAATTAAAAAGGGACAGAGGGAGTACGTACTTCCTGGCACCTCTCAACAGGTCCACTAATGCCAACAAAATATGTTTTGTTACCACGTACCCAAAAACATAATCATTCTATATTTGTAAAATATTACCGACGAAGTCATTTTTTCAAACTTTCAGCATTTAATTTACATCTCCAATAATAAATAATTTACTATAAGATATGTTCCATTATATTCCATAGTTAATCAAATAATACAGTACTACTTACTCCCTCCGTCCCAAAATAAGTGTCTCTACAAATCCGTGTTTTCTTCACAGACACGCTTTCCGGACGACATTTATAAAGGGACGGAGGGAGTACTACGCAACATAAACATTAGTGTCTCTTTGTACATATTTGTTCAAATTTAGGTTCATTCAGTTATCATACGCGATGAACATATATTTGGGTGCATGGCAGACTATTGTCTCAGCTCGAAGATCGGTTACATACCCAAAGAAAGGGCTAGCACAATCGGACATGAATGAGGGCAGTATGAACCAGTCGGGAGTCAAAATTGCAACGAGCTGGATTGACTTGAATAGAACTAGCCTGCAACTTGGCCTCAGCGAAAACCCTCAAAATGCCTACTGAAAAGGAGGTCATCTTGGCAAGGCACAACTAGAGTTTCTCTATATTGGAATTTGGAAAGGCCACCTAGACCGTCCATAAATAAACGCCATAAAAAGCCTGTAGAACGGCCCCGGCCCAAAAGGGAAAAAGAAAATCGACCATGAACCGCTTATATATAGATAGAGGATATGGTGGTCAAGATCCCTCGCAAATGTCCGCAAAATGGATCCAACATGGTCTTAACAACAAAATTCGGCCTAGGCAAATAGCGCATGGATGGACACATACTTGACGTCATGGGAGTGGAACATCTAAGTGTCTCCGATTTTAGAGAATAGGATAGGGTGGCCCCGAATATTCTGGAAATATAGCCATTTGGAAATCACTACAGCAGATCCAGGCAAAGAGTCTTTTGCACTCGGCGAAGGCTTTGTCGAGTGCCGCACTCGGTAAAGAGCACTTGACAAAGAAAATATCGGTGAACGGCTCTTTGTCGAGTGCCAAATATCGGGCACTCGGCGAAGACTTTGCCGAGTGCCGTCAGCACTCGGCAAAGAAAAAAAGAAAAAAACCCGAAAAAATAAAGAAATTTTTTTTATTTAATTGGGGGAGAGGCCCTCTGGGCAGCGCCTAGTCGTCTCCCTCAAAATCGAAAGTTCTGCTTTTCTCTCACGCAATCAGCAGGATTCGAACTCATAACCACTACACTACACTACACACTCATATACATTCCATTTCCGTTTTGATTACTCATATATTATACTAAACAATGTGTAACTTGCTTATTTGAGGCCCTAACGAATTCAAATTCAAATCAAAAGTTATCAACTATAAAGTTTTCTAACTTTTCAAGATCTACAACTTTTATTTTGGTAGCTTTTCCATCCGAGGTCGTTTATAAAAATTTAAATTTTAAATTTGACAATTTGAAACGTAGTTTTCATTGACAAGATGATTTCAAATCAAAAAGTTGTCAACACCAAAGTTTCATTACTTTTTGAGATCTACAACTTTCATTTTGGTCATTTCTCCATCTGAGGTATTTTGAAAAATTTGAATTTTAAATTTTCAAATTCGGACGCAGTTTTGCATAACTAGATGACTTCAAATTAAAAAGTTATCAACTACAAACTTTCATAACTTGTGAAGATCTACAAAGTTTGTTTTGGTTGTTTGACCATTTATGCATCCGACATTATGGTTCTAATATTATTCACAAATATTATATATCACTCTTGTAGTTTCATACTACCGGAGAGAGATATAATATTTGTGAACGAATTTATTTTAAGTTTGTCAAATGAAAAAATCACCAAAACAAAATTGTTCATCTTGATAAGTTAAACAACTTTATAGTTAAAATCATTTTCATTTGGATTAATTTACTGCTTCAAAATGTAATTTAAAAACTGGCTTTGCCGAGTGTCAAGAAAAAACACTCGACAAAGAGCTCTTTGCCGAGTGCAAAAAAACACCTCGGCAAAGATTTTCTTTGCCGAGTGCCAAGAAAAAAACACTCGGCAAAAAAATTCTTTGCCTAGTGTTATTTTGGCACTCGGCAAAGAATTCTTTACCGAGTGTTTTTTTCTGGCACTCGGCAAAGAAAATCTTTATTTGGCACTCGGCAAAGAAGCTCTTTGCCGAGTGCCCGAAAAAAAACACTCGGCAAAGAAAAAAACACTCGGCAAAGATTGATTTTCCCGTAGTGAATGACTATTCTTCTCACCTCCTCAACCAAATACTCCCACCGTCCAAGAAAACATACAATTCGCATAGTACCATGTTTTAGTATCTTAAGTTTAAATAATTATAAATAAAAATATATTAATATTTATGATATCAAATAAACATCATTAGATTAATTATGAAATGTACTTTCATAATAAATTTATTTGAATTAATAAATATTAATACTATTCACTAGAAACGTGGTCAAACGTGAAGTACTTTTTAGGACACGGAACCCATAGTTGCATGTTTTTATGGATCGAGGGAGTACCAACGAAGCTGGGATGACTCCACCCCCCTCCCCCTCCAAGCTTGCACTAGCACTCTTTATCAGTTCTATTCTACAGATTGTATGTAAAAATGAATAATTATCTAGGGTATAAAAGTTCAATTAGAAATAAAATGCATCTCCATATTGTATTTTTTCTTAAGTTGTCTTCTAATTGTATAATTATATGTGGCTAGATAAAATAAATATGATATGAACCGTTGGTTTTATGAACAATGTCCCTTTTTTTTCTTTAACTAGTAAATATGTGTGCGTTGCAACGAGATGTACTGTTTGTTGACGGTCACCTGAATGATCTACGTTTCAAATATTTATTTTATTTAACGGTCATGCCATGTATTCTAATATATCTTAGAGCATCTCCAAGAATCTTGCAAAACCCACTCTTTACATCATCATTTGAAGAGTCATTTGCATAAAAATCATTTTTTTATATATCTTCTCGCTCACCAACAATTTTCTACATCTTGTGTGCACTCTAGTGAGTCACTATTATTTTCTATCTTTAGCTAGAAAAAATTCAGCATAGAGCCTTTTTTATATAGTATTTTAAAAGAGGCTACATACTCTAACGAGACAGGCAATATATAAGAATCGTTTTTAATTAAAACGACATAAATATAAATAAAATGTTATATAGTGCACTAAAATTTAAAGAATTTTTTTTCAGAATTCTTACCATTTGGATGTAGGTGTTTTAAGAAATAGGTACGTCGAACATGCAGGCAAAAGGGAAAAAACAAAAAAAAAAGTGGAAAAGGACTTTGCCGGACGGGACAAAAAGAAAGAAAACAGAGAAGGAATTAATGCTAGCTTAATAAGAAACAAGGCAGACTGGTGGAAAGAAAAGAAATTTTGGATTTGTAGAGAAAGAACACAACCATAACCTCCCAAATAAGTATGGTAGAGCTGAAAAATGGAATCTAACTCTCTTTAACATTTTAGTATTAGAAACCTAGCTCATATGAACATGAGTCATGAGTCTAGGTACAAAAGGCATGATTTAATACGTTTTGAAATCGGACTCTACATCGGCCATCATCCAATACGTTTTGAGAAATCGGACTCGCGAGTTGTTCTAGCTCTATATATGAGCACGGGGGTCATCATCATATATATAAATATTGACGGAAAAAAACTCTGCACCTATCAAAGGGAGACAGACCAAAAACGATGGATGAAGAGACGAAAGACATTACATATGTTTTATAGTTTTTTTTTTATTTTAAGCCAATATATAATAATTAAAGGTCGTTACTTTTTAAAGCCAACATCGATATTTTTGGTATGTTGGTATCATAAACTCTTTTTTGGTAGACACTTGGTAGACTGGCCCTGTATGTAGGTCTGTGAATCCTGGCTCCGCCTCTGACTCCAACCCGTGTCCCCTCATTCCCTGAACGAAATGCGGCCGCTTTCTCGAATTTGTGTGTTGTAGACTTGTAGTCTTGCGTTGGCACAGGCGCGCGCGCGCACACACTGCTCTTTGCACTTGCACTGTTTTAAACGCGGCAACGTGTGAGACAGACGGTTTTAATTTGCCCGAGGCCGGGCCAACGATCCGTGTGTGGACGCGTCACAGACACTGAGACACACCGTCGTCGTTAGTGCTTGCATGCTGTATGCGACACTGCGACGCATTCAGGAGGGAATTTTTGTTCCCATGCATTGCATGCATGCATGCATGTCCAAACCGATGGATGTGCATAGTATATGTAACACATGCACCAATGCATTATGCAAGCGCGGAGGTATGTAGGTCCGCCTTGCACACAGCACGAACAGAGACAGACGACCGCTCTGTAGTGTATCTGCATGTGAATAAAAACGCAGGCTCGTGACATCGCTGCGCAGGCACTACGCAACGTACACCAGCACAGCATGCATTTGCATGTGACAGCAGAGAGAAGAAAGCGTTGCACGAGGACCAAAGTGATGACATATATATTCATCCGTATGATCGATTTGGGAGAGAGATAAGAGAGAGAGTGAGAGAGAGAGCCCAGTCATCTAAGCAGATTTGGATAGGATCTGAGATGGCATAAAATTTTGACGAATATTTCTTGTAGCATTTCCGTTGTTATTTAAACTTTATCTAAACATAGACTTACTAGCGCTCAAAAGATTCGTCTCGACATTTATAGACAAATTGTGTAATTACTTTGTTTTTTTACCTACATTTAATGCTTCATGCATGCGTCCAAAGATTCAATATGACAGAAAATCTTAAAAAAATCGGGAACTAAAAACACAGCCTTAAGCGAATCCATTGACTTGAATGACTAAGCGATCGAATGGATGATTAAGCCACGAATGACACCATCGGTCGTGCAGGAATTGGAATCTTTTTTTCCGGTGGCAGTACTCTGCTGCTGACATTGCATGGCCTGCCGCGGCCTTGGTGGTAGTGGTACTCTCTGGCTGGCGTACTGCTGCCGGCCGCTGGCCGCTGCTGCCATGCCACCACGTTGGTCGCTGCGTGCCTCACCGGCTCACCCCACCTCCACCTAGGAATAGGATTGGGGGGAGAGACGGGAATAATAATCCCAAGAAAAGAAAAGGGTGCATATCAGCATATGGGACGTGTTTCGTTCTCGGGGTGAATTATTGCCCTTCTCGATCTCTTGTCCATCGCCACCGTCCTACGGAGTACTCGGCAATGACATGATACATCGCGAGTCGGGAATGACAGGAGGAGTAGGCCGGACGCCACGGGAGGTAGGGAGGAGGAAGAGGCCAAGAGGAACTGTAGGCGGAAGTGGTGCATTGCGCACGGGTGGGATATACTCCCTCCATCCCAAATTATAAGGCATTCTAAGAATCTTGGAGAGTCAAAGTTTTTCAACTTTGACCAAAATTATAGAGAAAAATATAAAGATTTATAACATCAAATATGTATATTATGAAAATATACCAATAGAGAATCTAATTGCACTTAGTTGGTATCATAAATATTATTATATTTTTATATAAATTTGGTCAAAGTTGGAAAAGTTTGACTCTCCAAGATTCTTGGAACGTCTTATAATTTGGGATGGAGGGGAGTACAAGGTACTAGTAATTTGGTTTACTAGTAGTAGGTACTTAGGGCCGTTCGTTTAGGTTGAAACTCATCTGGAATTAATAAAATTGTTATATAAATTAGTACTATAATTCTGATAGGAATAAATCTAGGTCATGAATCCGGGTGAAAAACGAACAAGCCCTTACTAGGATGTAACAGACCTAAGCAGTTTTTAGGATTGGGATGTGAAGGACCGAATTGACGACCAGAGGGGGTGAATGGGAGCCTCAAATTTCTTCTCGAGAAATGATGGCCCTTGTACCAGAAAATCACCCCAAAAGCGAAGACTCAAACAACCGGTGAGTTCACGGCCTACGAATAGGTGGATACCCTAGGAGATGTCCTAGAGATACAGCGGAAATACCGAACAACTCCCAAAACGAAGCGCCAAAGCAACGGGGCAAAACTGCACAAGCAAGCTTCTAGAACAATCGAACCTCCGATAACGGAACACCTCACTCCTATGGAGAAGAGGAAAGTGTTCGACCAAAACTACTTAGGCCAACTAGTGGCAAAAGCACCTTGGAAAGATCCTTATAAAGTTAGGAAACTAACGCAACAGACGGACCTCAAAACGGAGCTCGAACGCAAAAGATACGGCCGCTAGAACCAACGAAACTCTGAAAGCGGAACACTTAACTCCTATGCAGAAGAAGGAAGTGTCCGACCAAAAATACTTTGACCAATGGTGGCAAAAGTACTTTGGAATGATCCTTAAGAAGTTAGGAAACCAACGCAACAAACGGATCACAAATCGGAGCTCGTACGCAAAAGATACGGACGAAATCAGCAAAACTGTGCAGTCGCGGACTGTCCGCTAGTGAACCGCGACCTGTCCGCTATTGAACCCCGGACAGTCCGGAATGAGTCCCGACAGTCCACCATTCAAAAATAAAAACAGCGACCTCGCTGTCCGTGAACAGCCCCGACCCCCGAATAGTCCGAGGATGAGTCCCGGACAGTCCGTCACTGTCCAGAAAGCCCAAAACACAGCTCGGACAAAACCAAAATCGATTGGATCTTCACCAAATCGAATGGGGCTGCAACAAACTTCTCCCAAGTGTTCTTCTACGTGTTGGGAAGCTAATTCTAGGATATCATCGCTCCAAACCACTAATCCATGAGAAATCGAAGAACACTAGAAAAGGGGAAGAACGAAGAACGAACGCGATTTCGACCCGATCTATGTGCTCGTGAGGTTAGAGGGGAAATCCTTCGGTGGAAAGAAGGAGCTCACGACATAGAACAATTTGATTCAAACAGAATCGCAAATCGTCTCTCAGAGAGGGAGAACGAGGCAAATCTCCGAGAAGGGAAAAACGAAAACGCGAAGAACAAAAACGCGATTCGATCCAAATTGCAGCCAACAAAGAGGAGGGGCGAAATTGATCCTTGGATTGCTACTAGATAAAGAATTGTGTAGCACTCTATGTCGGGTTACAAGCCACTCCTCGCAACACAAAGCGTGGATGGCGAAAAGCTCAAGAACAAGAGCCGGTCTCTCCTCTCACCCTAAAATCCTCTCACCTAAACAAAATGAGAGTGACACCTCCAAGGATGGTTGTCCAACACAGCCCCTTCATCTATATATAGGCGCACGTCCAAATGACACAAACGCCCTAACATGAAGTACTAACCCAAATACCCCCTAGGGGAAAAACCATCCAACTCTGGCAGTTTCCATCCGACGGCCACGCCCGCACATCCGGTAGCTTCGCCTCGACGCGACCTCCCTGATGCTGCCACGTGTCGTCATGTCGACCACCGCGCCTATCTCGTGGATAGCTTCGCCACCGTGCCAGCCTCTCCACGCCGCCACGCGTCGACCGTCCTTTTGGACCTTCCCCCGGTTTTGAGGCCCAAACTGGAAACCTGCCAGCCCAGGTTTTGAGGCTCAAACCTCGAAACCGTCCACCCCGAGTTTTGAGGCCCAAACTCGGAAACCCGCAAGCCCAGGTTTTGAGGCCCAAACCTAGAAACCGTCCATCCCGAGTTTTGAGGCCCAAACTCGGAAATCGGCCACCCGAGTTTTGAGGCTCAAACTCGGAAACCATCAATGGTAGCTTTTTGAGGCTCAGCTACCGAACCCGCGCCGTAGATGGGATGTGGTTCGCACACCCCGACCACCGACACCGATGCCGGTGCATGTCCAGCCTCCACACCGAGCACAACGCCTTCGCCTTCCTTCTTGACTCGGCCGACGGCACTTGCGCCGCACGCAAGCCCATGTCCCATGTCCGACCTCCCGCCAAGTGCCACGACGCCATCGTCTTCGTCCCGACTCGGCCGATGCACCGCACATCCCCATGTGATCTCGCTCGCTGATGCCACGTGCCAGCTACCACAGCTGGTCCTCTGGCCTCTTGGTCCGTCGGTCCAAGCCTCATGTCCGCCCTTCACCGCTCTAGGTACATTGGCATGGCACGTCCGCCGCACGGCACGCCCATCCTTCATCGATCTCGGTCCGTCGGCACGACACGTCTCTACTTGACCTTCACCTCGCCATCGACCACTGTATCCGAGCTCAACACCTGCACATCAACACAACCAAGAGACACATGTTGCACACACACACCAACACAGAAACACGACAACTCAACGCCACCGGTTAGTCATAAACATTAAGCGCATAGCAAATAATGACTCAACCGGGAAAAGCCTCAAACTTCCTCATCAATGTCAATCATTCATCATATATGTTCTCAATCTCCCCCTTGATGAATGCATTGACTAAAATAAACCACAAAGGAAGGGTTTGAAGGCAAGCCTCATCCAAGTGCCCAAAAGCCAAGCAAAAGCAACACAAGGCCACTTGAGATGAGAAGGATCATGAAAACTCCAATAAAACCTCTCGGTCCCGAAAGAAACGGGAAAGCGGGCAAAGCCTCCACACAACCGAAGAGTCAAGAGAAACAAGAGTTTCATGAAATCCCAAAAGGTACTCGAAACCAATCTCAAATAAATTGTCAAACAATCATCACAAAAGAATCCAAGGTACTTATCCACTTGGGTTTCTAAATTTCTCCCCCTTGATGATTGAATTGACAAAGACTAACACAAAGAGATGGTTTGAGATACCAAAACGGAAAACTTGGTCCCCAAAGATAGGGGCAACGGCTCAACGCAACCAAGCAAAGGATCGGAGCAACAATTCTACAAAGCAGAACTCGATCCACAGAGCGAAAGACTTGGTTCCAAAGACTGGGCAATGGCTCGACGCACCAAGTCAAAAATGAGCTAAAGCCCTCAAGAAAAGGCAGAAAATGGCTCAACACCACTAGCTCAAGGCTCGATACCAATTAGGGCTGAATCAACCATAAGAATGCAAAACTGCTAGTTCCTCAACATAGAAGCACAGAGGCTCAACACCACTAGCAGAAGACTCGATACCAATCACAAACAGCGAGAAATTGGTGAAAACAGCTAGTTCCTCAAGACAGAGGCAAAATGGCTCAACACAACCAGCTGAAGGCTCCATTCCAATCGAAAATACCAAGCAACAACTACTAGTCCCTCAAGAGAGAGGCAAAACGTCTCAACACGACTAGTAGGCTCGATATCGACTGAGAAAACCACAAAGAGAAGCTCAAAACTAAATGGAGCACAAACACTCAGAGCACGTGGAGAGGCAGCAAAGCAAAAGCGGCTCCCCCTGAAAACAAGCCTATACACAAAAACTATGCAACAAAGCTCATGACACCAATTACACTCCATACCAAAGGATGGATACCAATTGAAACACATAAAAGAGCTATGCAATTGAAGAAGGACATAAAAGAGCTAAACTCCCCCTAGCTCAAAGCTCTCCCCAAAATGCATGACTCTCCCCTTTTGAGCCGACACTCAAGCTCCCCCTTGCAAACAGCTTCTCCCCCTTGATAAAAGGGAACATGCTGAGGGATTTTGACATTTCTCCACAAAGTTGACACAAACACAAGACAAGTCAACAACCAAAAGCATATGGGGGTGATCACAAGATGTATCGGAGCTGGGGGTATGTACACTAAGCTAAAAATGCATGATATGCACAATGCAACAACTTCAATTGTATAGCAATCGGAATGAAAGATGCTCAAAAGGGTGCTGCCCTAAAAGTGTAGCAATCAATACAAATGCTAGCAAAGGCTCAAACTGATCAAATGAATACGAAATATGAACAATTAAGCATATGAGCAGTTTTAAGCCATTTGAAAAGGAGTCCACCACTAAAATAGCACTTAGCATGAATAGACAGGAAATCGAGCAAGTGCTAACTCAAGTATAAAAGGTGAACTACCCCTAGCAAAGTTCAATCATCATGCAATAGAATGAAGCATAAACTTGTGTTATTTTTAAATTTTTATCGGAGATTGCAGCGGTATTAACACAAGTTCATATTAAAAGCATGTGATTGCGAGAGGTTAAAAACATGGTCATTGCCTAACTTTTCAACCGGGCTAAGCCTATGCAATAAAAGCAATCAGAAGCTTGAAGCACCGGTTTCGGTCTTACACTACACGGCTCAAGTTTAACTGAAAAGTGCAATGAGAAATAGTCTCGATACCGTGAGGTGTTGACACATGCAATCCCATCTTGATCTTTTCAATTCACTTAGACTTGGATCAAATTTTAGCACAAGGTAAATATGAACAAACCAAGCAAGTGAATGACTCAGTGCAAGAGACATAGCAACCTAGCATACAAAAGATAGCACAAGTGATCTCAACACATCCTACCCATGCTAGTTGCCAATCTCAATGGTGAACAAATTAAAAGTTTTATAGTTGAATAGTCAAGTTCACCATTTGCCAAAAATAGCTTAGCTCATAACATGTATCAAGTGATCAAAAAGAGCCTAAGCTACAAGCATCATCATGAATAAACAGGGCATACCAAAAAGAGCATAATCTCACTCTCAATGCTCTAAACATGAAGCTCTAAGATGCACTACAATTAATGATGAAATGCATGCAAAAGCTAGTCTATCAAAGACAAAGCAAAACTAGCCTAAAAAGGAAAACCCAAAACAAAAGGGTATCGGAGAAGTCAAACTAAGATACAACAGGCAAAATGCTTCCCCAACTAAAAGGGAAACACACATCAAACTCACAAGCGAAGAGCCAGGAAACGCTCAAGCTACAACCAGCAAAATCCACATCGAAAAGACCACACAGCAAAAAGAGGTCAAGGAAGAAGAGTACCAAAACCCGAACTCAGAAGTGTGTCGGAGGTTCCTCATGAAGCGCATGACCGCCTGCTGGTGTGATACCCGAGGGGACGCTGAATCTGTTGAACTCTGGGGCACCTGCCTTGCCGATGTCATCTCCCCCTCGCCTGATGCTGTCGCTCCCACAGGTGCAGCTAGTGCTCGCTGGAGAGCTGCTCGAACGGAACCCCAAGTCGTGGAAGAAGTGAGATCGGGTCCGTGAGCCGAAATGTCCTCTCCAAGCTCCTGTTCTCCTGCAAGCTAAAAAGCAGAAGAAACACAAGGCGTTGTCTCATCTAGTGTGACCTCAAGGTCTCCACAAAACGGTTAGTCACATAATAAGCATAAGGTGAACTCTCAACAAAAAGAGATCTGCCTATGAATGATACCGCAAGGAGATCTGAACTCAAACTAGTCAAAACTACCATGCAACAGGATAAAGCACTATATAGCAAAATGCAGCCTAGAGACATGATCAACCCAAACACAGCCTAAACCTCAACACATGCTACAATGCAAGATAATGATAGCAATAGATCCAAAAGCATGTAACATGATAAAATTGTGGAAAGGCTAGTGCTCAAACTAATCATATCAACAGGATACATGTAGCTAACCAAAACTAGCACCTGAAAAGTGACGTCTAATGAACATCATACCTCTACAAGTAAAGCTCATGGAGAAGTATGGTAAAGCATGGCATAATGTTCATGAGGATCACATACTAGCATGAAAAGTGGATATTCCACAAAAACTATACACAAAGCTAGCATGACATATGATACAGAAGATAGCACATACTAGACTAAACAAAACATGATACAAAAGAAAATGTACATGCAAGAACTATGCAAGTGAGCACATGAAAGTCCATCTCATACCACAAGAAATAGAACATGGATGTTCAAGGCATGAGTGTGTAAGAAAGCTCACCGAGTAGCAAAAGCCTCTTTGGAGGCAAATCTAAGCGGGGTGTAGAGAACCATCAACTCTTGATCACATCTAAAAGATCAAGCTCCATCAGGCGCATGTTCTCCACCCCGCGTCCTCATATCTACACACAAGAGGACAAAGTATCCCGAGTCTTGGATCCCGAAGGGTTAGCAAGCATATACTTGGGAACCCAAGACTTGGTCACAAAACTCAACTTATCTTGTGGGTTAGCATGATGCAAATGTTGGTTCAAATGCAATTGTGAAACACCCTTGGAAGCATTCCTCAAAAGGACAACTCGAGGAGAAGAACAAGTCGTACCACGGGAAAAGAGGCAAACATCTTCCAAGGTTTTTGTAGAAGAACCAATAGAAGCATCATGAAAAGCATGACGTGGACCAAGGGAAGAAGCACTAGAAGCATGTCCACGACCATGACCTATCCCACTAGAAAAGGAGTCGTAAAACCCATCAACAAAAATGGGCTTCTTACTAGGAGCACAAGCGTTCATGCCATGGGAAGGGCTATGAACCACCATCTTCCTAGAAGAACAAGCTTGGCGCAAACGTTTGGCACGCCGATAGCAAAAGCTTTCTTGATGCCCATCTTTCTCACAAAAAGAGCAATGGTACAAAGGCCTACTGGAAGGCACACCATTCTCTGACAAGTGAGAAGTCCCTTGGGACTTAGAACAAGAAGCATCAACTACCAACTTGGTGCCAACACTAGGAGCACACGTGCCATGGGAAAGGCTACGCGGCTTCCTAAAAGCTTTAGCTCGAATTCGTCGCTCGTGTTTGACACGGCGGAAACAAAAATCGAATGAGTGTCCATCCTTCTTGCAAAAGGTGCAATGGAAAACCGGATTGGGAGCACGAGTCCCAAAAATATGAGAAGCACCCTTATCAAGAGAAGTCCCTTGGACATCACTTGAAGAATCAGCAAGGTTAGGAGTAGCTATGAAGGAGCTATCTGAAACCTTGGCACAAGTGCTATCGTCAAAAGACTCACGCGCAACATAAGAACTCAACTCCGGTTGCAAAGATGCAGACTTGGAAACATCAACATCGGAGTTGGAAGAAATACGTGACTCAAACAACTTAGCACAAAAGCTCTTGCATCTTTTGGCCAAAACCTCATTTTCAAACATGAGGCGGTCACAAGTACCACAAGGAGTGTGTCTCAAGTTTTCCATCTCCTTTTCAATGCATTCGGCATATGTGGTATGCAAGAGCTCAATCTCCTTCTCAAGGTTGGCATTGATATCATTGTGCTCAACCAACTTAGCGCTCATATCATCGCGCAAAACTTTTAAGGCCAAAACTTCTTTTTCTAAATCAATGCATGATGTGCACATGAAATCGGTGGAAGGAACATCACCATTCACATCAAGCAAAGAATCATGAATAGCACAAGAAGTAAGGCAAGCATTTTTATTCAAAGAGCACAAGCTACAAGGCCTAGAATTTATCTCATCAATTTCAGCCCTAGCATGCTCAAGTTCATCTACACATGTGGTGTGAGTCAATTTTAATTTATTAATTTCAGCAAGCAAAGACTCACAAGAAACACATGGTAACAAAGCATTTGACTTAAGCAAGGTTATTTCAGTTTTAGCACATTCAAGATCCTTGCACAAGTCAATGCAAACTAAACATGGTTTGGAAGCATTTGATTTCGACAATTCATTCTTAGATTTTAAGCTAGCAAGAGAAAAGTCTAGCTCATCATTCTTCCTAACCATGTCACTACAAGAGGTGCAAGGCAAAGAGGGTCTAGACTTCAACCTAGCAATGGAGCATTTCAACTTCTCATTCTTTCTAAGCAAGATAGCACAAAGCTCATCATTCCTAGTGCAAGCCTCATATAGGTTGTGCAAGGTCACAAGACCACAAGCAAGTGTACCTCTCTTGGCCTTGCCAAGTTGATGTAGAGGATCCTCTAGTGAAAGTTCATCATCACGTAGAAGATTCAACAGCTCATTCACCTCGCGACCCCTCTCATCAACTGCACTCATCCTTCTTCCCAAGATGTCATCCTTGGAAACATTCAAACCAAAAGACAAAGACATACTTGAAGAAGAACTAGGTGCTACTTCCAAAAGCACCGTTAGTGTTAGCCAAACAAAAGCTCAACACCTCGACAAGCAAAGTCGGAAACAAAACCGCTCTCAAAAGGTCGCCTTCGCGGATCCGGAACCGGTTAAGGTAGAAAGATCCTTAACTGGCTCTGATACCAATTGAAGGACCAAATTGGCGACCAGAGGGGGGGGGTGAATGGGAGCCTCAAATTTCTTCTCGAGAAATGATGGCCCTTGTCCCAGAAAATCACCCCAAAAGCGAAGACTCAAACAACCAGTGAGTTCACGACCTACGAATAGGTAGATACCCTAGGAGATGTCCTAGAGGTACAGCGGAACTACCGAAGAACTCCTAAAATGAAGCGCCAAAGCAACGGGGCAAAACTGCACAAGCAAGCTTCTAGAACAATCGAACCTTCGATAACGGAACACCCCATTCCTTTGGAGAAGAGGAAAGTGTTCGACCAAAACTACTTAGGCCAACTAGTGGCAAAAGCACCTTGGAAAGATCCTTATAAAGTTAGCAAACTAACGCAACAGACGGACCTCAAAACGGAGCTCGAACGCAAAAGATACGGCCGCTAGAACCAACGAAACTCCGAAAGCGGAACACTTAACTCCTATGCAGAAGAAGGAAGTGTTCGACCAAAAATACTTTGACCAATGGTGGCAAAAGTACTTTGGAATGATCCTTAAGAAATTAGGAAACCAACGCAACAAACGGATCACAAATCCGAGCTCGTACGCAAAAGATACGGACGAAATCAGCAAAACTGTGCAGTCGCGGACTGTCCGCTAGTGAACCGCGACCTGTCCGCTATTGAACCCCGGACAGTCCGGGAATGAGTCCCGGACAGTCCACCATTCAAAAATAAAAACAGCGACCTCGCTGTCCGTGAACAGCCCCGACCCCCGAATAGTCCGAGGATGAGTCCCGGACAGTCCGTCACTGTCCAGAAAGCCCAAAAACAGCTCGGGACAAAACCAAAATCGATTGGATCTTCACCAAATCGAATGGGGCTGCAACCAAACTTCTCCCAAGTGTTCTTCTACGTGTTGGGAAGCTAATTCTAGGATATCATCGCTCCAAACCAACTAATCCATGAGAAATCGGAAGAACACTAGAAAAGGGGAAGAACGAAGAACGAACGCGATTTCGACCCGATCTATGTGCTCGTGAGGTTAGAGGGGAAATCCTTTGGTGGAAAGAAGGAGCTCATGACATAGAACAATTTGATTCAAACAGAATCGCAAATCGTCTCTCGGAGAGGGAGAACGAGACAAATCTCCGAGAAGGGAAAAATGAAAATGCGAAGAACAAAAACGCGATTCGATCCAAATTGCAGCCAACAAAGAGGAGGGGCGAAATTGATCCTTGGATTGCTACTAGATGAAGAATTGTGTAGCACTCTGTGTCGGGTTACAAGCCACTCCTCGCAACACAAAGCGTGGATGGTGAAAAGCTCAAGAACAAGAGCCGGTCTCTCCTCTCACCCTAAAATCCTCTCACCTAAACAAAATGAGAGTGACACCTCCAAGGATCGCTGTCCAACACAGCCCCTTCATCTATATATAGGTGCACATCCAAATGACACAAACGTCCTAACATGAAGTACTAACCCAAATACCCCCTAGGGGTAAAACTGTCCAACTCTGGCAGTTTCCATCCGACGGCCACGCCCGCACATCCGGTAGCTTCGCCTCGACGCGACCTCCCTGATGTCGTCATGTGCCGTCATGTCGACCACCGCGCCTATCTCGTGGATAGCTTCGCCACCGCGCCAGCCTCTCCACGCCGCCACGCGTCGACTGTCCTTTTGGACCTTCCCCGGTTTTGAGGCCCAAACCGGGAAACCTGCCAGCCCAGGTTTTGAGGCCCAAACCTGGAAACCGTCCACCCCGAGTTTTGAGGCCCAAACTCGGAAACCCGCGAGCCCAGGTTTTGAGGCCCAAACGTGGAAACCGTCCATCCCGAGTTTTGAGGCCCAAACTCGGAAATCGGCCATTCGAGTTTTGAGGCCCAAACTCGGAAACCGTCGATGGTAGCTTTTTGAGGCTCAGCTACCGAACCCGCGCCGTAGACGGGATTTGGTTCGCACACCCCGACCACCGGCACCGATGCCGATGCATGTCCAGCCTCCACGCCGGGCACAACGCCTTCACCTTCCTTCTTGACTCGGCCGACGGCACTTGCGCCGCACGCAAGCCCGTGTCCGACCTCTCGCCAAGTGCCACGACGCCATCGTCTTCGTCCTAACTCGGCCGATGCACCGCACATCCCCATGTGCTCTCGCTCGCCGATGCCACGTGCCAGCTACCACAGCTGGTATTCTGGCCTCTTGGTCCGTCGGTCCAAGCCTCACGTCCGCCCTTCACCGCTCTAGGTACATCGGCATGGCACGTCCGCCGCACGGCACACCCATCCTTCACCGATCCCGGTCCGTCGGCACGGCACGGCTCTACTTGACGTTCACCTCGCCATCGACCACTGTATCCGAGCTCAACACCTGCACATCAACACAGCCAAGAGACACATGTTGCACAGGCACACCAACACAGAAACACCACAACTCAACGCCACCGGTTAGTCATAAACATTAAGCGCATAGCAAATAATGACTCAACCGGGAAAAGCCTCAAACCTTCCTCATCAATGTCAATCATTCATCATATATGTTCTCAGGATGGTCCTTGTTATCCATTTGGTTGGAAGAATGAGACGGTTTCTGCTTTTTTGTTTGGCGTATATGAGACTATCTGCACTCACGTTCCTCTATTTTCATCCCCTATACTGTCTGGTCATCAAGATTCTCTCATCTATACTCATTTCTTCCACATCCATCCATCCTCTATCCACTATGGGCCTACTTGTCACTTTATTTAAATATATCTGTGAGAGATCTAGTTTTGAAGAATTAATTGCAATGAATTCAATGGTGCAATTGAAATTTAATTTGGGTTTTCGGTTTGTAAGATATAGTATTTTTTTGAAATGAAATTGGGTGGGGCCCGCGCCGCACTCTCTCCTCTCCCTCTATGCTAGCACGGTTGGGCGCCTGCGCGCTCTCTCCGCTAAATCCTGCCGCCTCCGCTCACTTTGGCGGGAGCATGCACGTACAGGACGCCGTAGCGTATGCCACTGCAACACTTTTTCCTGTAAAGGCCTTTACTGGACGACATAGCGTATAGCGATGCAGGTGGTCTGAGGGTTGAAGGGATAGAGGATGGGAGTGATTTTAATACCGTCAACTACAGTTCTGTGGGCCCCATAAGACAGCTTATGCCCTTATCTTTTTTTCCTATGTCGTCTTTTGCTTTGCTCACTTGAGCTATAAATCGACTTTAATCCGTACAAATCAGTCATGGAATCGTGTTTTTCTCTCACAACAAATTAAGCATACAAATAAGCAGAAGCCGCTTTAAATCATATCGAACAGAGCCTTCCACTTCTTGTCACCGTGAAAGGACCGTGACACCTAAGAGGGGGGTGAATTAGACAACTTAAAACTTCTACTCTAAACTATGGCCTCTAATTTCTACCTAGTCAAAACCTATGCAAGAAAGTAAAACATCCAATGTGCAACTAAGGTTTTGCTAGGTGTTTTGTTATCTCTACCATAAAAGAGTTTTGCAACCTATGAAGCTAGGAAAGGTAAAACACACAATAAAGATACGTAGCAAGTAAATGTGGAAGCTAAAGAGTGTGGTAGAGATGCAAACTCCGGTCGACAACTCTGATATTTTTACTGAGGTATCGAGAAGCGCGCAAGCTTCCCCCTAGTCCTCGTTGGAGCCCCTTGCAAGGGCCAAGCTCCCGGTCGGGTAACTTCGTGGATAGCCCCGGGCCTTCCCCACGCGCAAGTGGGTCTCCGGTTAAGCCACTCGTGGCAAACCCTTCCCGGATGCTCCCCGCCGTCTTCACTATCAAGCTTCCGGCCGAACCGCCGCGGGCCTTGTTCCCTTCGGTACACGGTGACGGCCACACCACAAACGCAGTTGGTGTGGTCTCGCAAGACTACAAGCCCCTCCGAGTACAACAACGGTGCGCGTAAGCACCGATAGATAAGAGGTGTTCAAACCTCACTAAACACTAGGCCTAACACCTAGAGCAAGCGCAAAGCGGTGGTCTAACTAGACTAAGCACTTCGTAAAGCACCTACACAAATGACCTAGTATATCACTTAAGCACTTTGGTGGCTAGAGCAACTAAATATGTGTCTATACACTTGGTGCACTTCCTTGAGCTCCAACCATGATGTTTTGACCGGCCATGAGGGTATATATAGAGCCCCAACCAAATAGAGTCGTTGGACACCAAAGATGGACTTTTCTGCGTAGCATCGGACGCTCCTGTCAGGAGCATCAGACGCGCGTCCGATGTCACTTTAACAGCTAGTTGCCGACCTGGCACTGAGTCACATCGAACTCTGACAGCGTCCCATGTGGCGACACCTGACTGACGCGTCTGATGTCTTCAGAGCCTCTCTAGAACCTTTTTGGACAGCCATCGGATGCAGGGTCCTGTAGCATCCGATGTTCACCGGCGCGTCTGATGTGATACTGCGCATGATGCATAGTGTTACCGTTGCGTCCGATGTGGCAGCATCGGCGCATCCGATGCTTCTACTGGCGCTGACCTGAGCTAGGGTTTGACATCGGTGCGTTCGACGCTTGCGAAGCCTGCGTCTGATGCAGCGTCTGATGTCCCTTTTTCTTCATTTCTTCGCGATTTCTTGCGCCGTCTTGGTTCCAGTGTTGTGCCTTGTACTTTGCTTGATTTTTGTGAGTCTTCTACTTAGCTTCCAATGTCTTGCTTGAGGTGTTGATCATCGGATCACCATGTAGCCTTTGTCCAAGTCAAATTTGCACCCTATTAAACTACAAAACAAACACTTGCAAATACATTAGTCCAATATGGTTGTGTTGATCATCAAACACCAAAATCCAAAGTCAAATGGGTTGAGGTCCATTTTCCTTACAACCCGCACATCAAACGATGATCACATTTCACAGACCATAAGAGCTATAAAGGTGATCGCTATACTAAAAGTAAGATATTGAAATGCACTACTGATATATAATTTTTGTAATGATTTCTAGCACATAAAACAACATTAAACAACACAAACAATAACCCAATCTAAAAAACAACTGGCTTAGTTACTAGATTAGAACCATGACCCCTTCATCTAATCAAACTAAATCGCCAAACCCTTCCATAGATTTTTATAAAAAAAATAGTGGGGAAAAGCGAGATCTTACTCCCGAACAACGAGTATTACGAAGATTCACAACAATTGACCTCTCATTCCCTCTTCTTTCTTATAGTGATAGTAGCAGTTACACCTCTCATCGACTTAATTTACTCGACATATGGTACAATCATCAAGACCTATGAAGGAAAGCATGGGATCAAGGGCGGAAATAGAAAAAAGAAGAAAATTCTAACCATATTTGGGAGAGGAATGAACACAACAATGACGACAATTAAGCCCTAATTTCTCTTCTTCTCCTTTGTTCTATATTATCAGGCTTCTTTTCTTGTGTCAAAAGGAAAGGGATCATCAATGGATATGCTTTAGGTTTTGTAAGGAGAGAAAAAAGGTAACTGTTGACACTCAAAAGTGTCCCAAGCGTATAAGGACTCCACCAACAAGTTTCTGTCGTCAAGATGGTTGAGACCTCTTGAGAGACTTTCGACCAGGTCTCTTGAGAGACTTCCGACTAGGTAAAACTGGTCGGAGGCGGCAAGACGGCAATAGAGACCAGCTCCACTAAACCTGCATATACGTACAAGATGGAAATTGCATGTACATGCCATAACCGAATAAACAAGTCCTATTTGGAGTTTTATTCGGTCAAGAGTCCTATCCGGTTATGGGAAGACCAACCGCCCTATAAATATAAAGGGTGACGGCCGATTGAGATCCCATCTATCCAATCGTCAAATCAATCTACTACAATCTTTTTACCCTCTTTTCCAACCTCATGATGTTCATCCCTTGATCCTACGACCAAGGATGGCGCCCAAGGTTCGTCGGCCGACCTAGGGCAACCCAGCGACGTCCTTGCCTTGACGAGGTCCCTCCCGGGCGAGAGTTTCGACGGTTCCTTTGCTAGTTTGCCCGAAAACTAGTCGTTCTTCGCCACGTAAGTGTGATAGTTATCCTTTGCCGGTTTGCTTGTAAACCTAGCCGTCCTTCACCGCGTAAGTGTGACCTCCTCGCTGCATTCTTCGGTCCGTGGCGACCCGGGCGTCCAAAGCCCTAGCTGGTGTGTGATCCGGAACACGTTTCGGCGTCAACATACTTTTTGGTGACTCCGCTGGGGAAGAATTTGCTTCGGCTCTACTTTGCAGCCGGATCCTCTTGCCCTAGCCCTATTATTCACTGATCTATCTTCTCGTTCTCGCCATTACCGTCGCATTCGGCCCAAAAGACCGATCGCATCTGGTTTTAACCCCTGGTGATCTCGTTTGCTATTTTGCAACACGACGTGCTACATATTAGAAAATTCAGCAAGGCGGTCAAGCTCTAAAACATGGAGTACCAAGGTGTCGCGTCACAAAACTACTACGATTACCCCGAGGTATGACTTGCGAATACATCTTATGGTTATAATAATTATTTTGCAAGTTCTATGAACTCTTATGTTGGTGTTGCTAGTCATACTGATAGTAGATATGTTGCATCGGTTAATACTTTTACTAATGTTCCTCATCATACACATCATAATTATGAATATTATGGTCAAGAGCCGTTGTCAACTATGAATTCTTTGAGTTTTGATGATACTAGCAACATACAACAAGTAAATTCTTCATCGGCTATAAGTTCACAATACGTGGCACCATCACAAGACATGCCGATGAATGAGAGAATTGACTACGACAATGATAATTATTTAGCCACTTGCTCTCGAAATTTAGCTTCAAATGCAAGTGCTACTACTCATAATTCGGCCTCATATGTTGGTAATAACTATGGCCGAATACATAAAAATTCAGCAAAGCATTTAAGTGCAAGTACTTATGATTCGGCTTCACGTGTCACTAGTAACTATAGTCAAATCAATGAAAATTCAGCACCTTATACAAAGAACACTCCTCACAATTCGGCTTCAAATTTAATTCAAAACCATAGCCGAATTAGTGAAATTCCAGCAAGGTATTCTAGTGCAAAAACTTATGATTCGGCTCCACATGATACCGATAACTATAGCCGAATCAATAAAAATTCAGCAATGAGCGTGCACGCTAACAATCGTGATTCGGCTTCATGCGTCACTCTCAAATCAAGCCGAATCGATGAAGATTTAGCCCACGCTAGAAATCCTTATGGCTCCTCTAAATGGAAGGTTCCCACTTATCATAGACCATACCTGTTATACTATGATTACTTAGAAGATCCTGATGGTTGGTGGGTACCTGATTTTTATAAATTTAGTGGTGAAGATGATAAGACCGCTGTGGAACACATTAGTATTTATCTCTCGCAATTGGTTTTTGCCGGTAAAGAGGACTATATGAGAGTGCGAAATTTTCCTTTATCTCTCACTGGTATTGCCTTTGCATGGTTTACATCTTTACCCGAATGTACTGTTTGGTCATGGTCTAGATTAGAGGAGTTATTCTATGAATACTTTGGAAAGACCAATGACAAAAGACCGATTACAACTGAGTCATCGGCTAAAGGGGCGTTGCTAGTGGGCATGAAAGAAAGAGTCGGTTCAGATGAAAGCGAAAGTTCAGCTACCAAAGCCGAACAACGTAATATTCAGTCCAAACCAATCACATCTCAGGAAACAAGTCTTGCTACAGAAAAACATGAAAAGCGCCAGAAAATAGCTAGACTTGATTTTTCAGGAGCTAAAGGGGTTATACGCTTATCCAGTGATTACCGCATCATTGATAGAGATCAAATCCCTACAAGCGAGAAAGAAGGACCGCTTGCATGCCCAAAATCGGCTAAGCCAACTTTAGAGTCGGCTGAGCCAATTACTGCTTGCCCAGAGTTAGCTAGGTCGACTTCTAAGTCGGCTAAGCCAACTCCCCCTGTTGCTGCCTTACATGTTAGTGCCCAAGTTGGCCGAGCTGATTTCCGATCGGCTAAACCGACTTCCTCTGTTCCAGCAACTGCCAAAGTGCTTTTGAGTGATTCGACACCTATTGTTGATTGTTCTATGGAGATGAAGAACAACGTCATTCAAACCAAGAACCTACGCTTCTCTGACATGATCAATAAGGTACCAAATATGAATATTTTGCTTAAATTTCAATCTGGTCATACAATTTCACTTTCTGCGTCTATTAGAGATATCCTTGCTAGTAGTTGTAAAAGACCAATTGAGAATAGCATTTTATTTGGTAATGTTAAAACAAATTCAGATTCTATCGGCCAACATATTGTGCCATATGGCAAGGTCGGTAGTAGTTTGTGAAAGATAAAGTTTCCCAAAAGCGGTTACAAAGGTGTGGCCAAATGGATTGATATTAAATCTGATCCCTTCGTTTGCCTAGCTTTAAAGCCGACTCCACAAAAGAATCAGCTGAAGAAATCAAAGTACACCTTCGACTTTACTTTTTGTGATCATGTCTTTGATATCTTGTTAAAGAATAATTTTATTAGAATCATTGATCACAATATTTTGCCATCTATTCAAAACTTAGAAGAGCTTACATATTGCAAGTGGCACAATTCTTTTGATCATAATACTTCTGATTGCAATGTGTTTCTTCGAGTGATCCAATTGGCCATTGATAAAGGACGATTGAGATTTCCTGAAGCTCAACAAATGGACCAATTGGATTCAATTGGTCTTGATGGCAAGCAAGTTTCGAATCGGCTTGCCTTAGCCGATTCACTCAAAGCTCAAGGCTCGAATGCCCAAGAGAGAGATATGGAGCCCTCAAGTGAAAATAAGGTTGTTATCCGTGAATTGCAAATTAGAGATATTCTAGAGGACAACAAAGTTATCACAGTTCCAGAAGACACTGGGGGCAGGTAGAATCTCTCCAGCTAAAGCACAGGTCGATTGATCCCGCTGAGCAAGGGGAATCGACTAAGGATCTTCCTTTGGAGCATGTCTATTAAGACGGAGAAAAGAAGGAAGATGCTCATAAATCTTTTGGAGGTAAAGGCCATGAGAAGCGAAAGAGTGGAAGACCGAAGCTTAGCTTCGAGGAGCTTCTAGCTAAGTATGAGAACATAGCAAAAGCTAATGTCACCAATCGGCCAAAGAAGGTCCAAACACCAAGATTGACTCCAAAGCACAAATCTCAAGATCGGAATTGGCAAGGGAATAAATCTCAAATAGCAACAACACATTTCCCTTTTGAGCAACCAATTCCCATGTCATATGGATCGCAGCCCACATATTTTCATCCTTATTCATCTTGGGGCTTGTTCGGTCAAGAGGCATATATTCCACCATGTTCTCGACCACAATATGTAGCTCCTAGACGCTTAGAGAGGTCATCATCTTATAAAGACCGTTTTGATCTAGATCGGTCCGGAGCCCAGCATAAGAAGAAAGTGGTAAAACAGGTTTACCGAGTGAAATATGATGGCCGCAAAGATAAAAGTTCAGATCTGAATTCAACTATTGAAAAGCCGATTGCAGTGCTGAAAAATCTGGCTATTGATGGCATAAAAGTAGGAGAATCATCTGTTGATATTCTAGGTGCCAAATCTGAACAAAAGAAAGTGAGAACGCCTAAAATCAAGAAAGATTTGTTGTTGTCCAAAGCAGAAATAAAACCGGTATGCTCAATCGGTTTACCAAAGTGGCAAGAGAAGAAGTTGCAGAAGCTTAGTGGAGAGAAGTTGAAAGAAAAGGGCTTGGTGTGGGTTCCTAAAGGAAGTATCCAAGTTCAGAGAGATGCTGCTCAAGCAAGTAGTGCAACAAAGGCAACGGAGAGAAGAAGATTGAAGAAGCAGTTGCCAAGCTGGGGATTTGCACCGAATCATTAAAATCAATGGTTTTGGCATCATCTATATTCTCTGCCTATGTCTATGTGGGATTCATCCCAAGGTACACATAGTTACCCCTTGGCCCCTTATTTCGATCATTGGTATAGATGTCTATATTATGGAGAGTTGCCAAAGTATTTTGCTTACCGATGATCCAGAGTCAAAATGCTTTATCTCGGCTATGCATACTTACTTGGATGAATTCATAAGGTCGATGCTTTGTTATCGTCCTTAGCATAACAATATAGTCGATGAATGCTTGCAACCATCGTGCTATTAGAAAAGCCCCATAGATTTCGCATTGATGGCTTTAAGGCTCGGGGGGCATGATATATGTTTTTTTACTTCATGGGTGTGACAATATGGTCAATCGGATTGCAAAAAGGGCCAAGGTGTTGGCACGATCATTATTTCTCACAATGGTGCTATGTAAGGCACCGAGCCGATTAAGAATATATTTACACCAAGGTTTAAGCCGAATTTGAACTTTTCTTATTCGGCTTATCCATATTGCAATCCATGGAGTATGTCATGTTGAAGCCTATGGTGATTCCTCACTAATGGTACAGTGAGTCGCTGGTGTGTTTTGGTGTTTTAAAGAATCACATAATGCATATCTTGACGAATACCTTGCCATCATTAATACTTTTACCGAATTTCAAATTCGGCATATTACAAGGCATGATGATTTTAAGGCCAACATGTTAGCTTGATAAACATCTGGCTATGACGTCGGTGGGCATAATTTTCACATAAAGGAAAAGCCGATGCATCAAAATTTACGAACAAATTATAAAGAATCAAGTCAGTCGGTTTGTCCGGCCGACCAGGTTGAATCTGAACCAACTCAATCGACTTGTCCGGCCGACCAGGTTGAATCTGGACCAACTCAATCGGCTTGTCCGACCGACCAGGTTGAATCTGAACCAACTCAGTTGGTTTGTCCAGCCGACCATGTTGAATCTGGACCAACTCAGTCGGTCTGTGCAGTCGGCCAGGTCGACTTTGAGCCGACGCATCAGTTTGCCAAATTGGTTTGGTCGGCTTTGGTACGGTTAACCCAATTGATTCATCCATAGAACTCCCAGATCATCCCGAATTAATTCTTAACGAAAGCAAGGCCGATTTGGAAGATTGGAGAACTCCCTTGTTGAAATATTTTCGTGATCCAAGCGCTGAAGTTGATGACAATGTTCGCGCGGAGTGCATTTAAATATGTGACGTGTAACAATAGCTCTATTAAAGGACTGCCGAAGATTCATTGCTTAAGTGTTTGGGATCTGATCAAGCAAGACTGACTATGGGAGTTATCCATGCACTTTGATTAAACTCATCAAGAGAGAAAATTGGCTAATCCAAGGAGGTGACCTTGAACAAGCACCAAGTTGGAAGGTCTTGTATCGAATGATCAAAGTGGTGTTCGAAAATTCACATCTGCTAGAGACGTTGCAAGGTGAAAGTCTCACAAGAGCAATGAACGGGAGGTATTTGAAAAGGTACTTTCCAAGTATTTGGCAAGGAGCTCAAGTGCTCACCAAACAATGGCCGACACATGTGTCACCCTTAGTACAAAATATGGTCGATGTATACATCATAGATAGCCGATAAGTTGGGTATCGTTGTTATTTAGTACTTTAATTGTGTTTTTAGGTTCAATGCATTTTTCACCTAAAAACAGGGGGCATATGTTGACACTCAAAAGTGTCCCAAGCGTATAAGGACTTCACCATCAATTTTCTGTCGTCAAGATGGCTGAGACCTCTTGAGAGACTTTCGACCAGGTCTCTTGAGAGACTTCCGACCAGGTAAAACTGGTCGGAGGCGACAAGACGGCAATCGAGACTAGCTCCACTAAACCTGCATATACGTACAATATGGAAATTGCATGTACATGCCATAACCGAATAAACAAGTCCTATTTGGAGTTTTATTCGGCCAAGAGTCCTATCCGGTTACGGGAAGACCAACCGCCCTATAAATATAAAGGGTGACGGCCGATTGAGATCCCATTTATCCAATCGTCAAATCAATCTAATACAACCTTTTTACCCTATTTTCCAACCTCATGTTGTTCATCCCTTGATCCTACGACCAAGGATGACGTCCAAGGTTCGTCGGCCAACCTAGGGCAACCCGACGACGTCCTTGCCCTGACGGGGTCCCTCCCGGGCGAGAGCTTCGACGGTTCCTTTGCTAGTTTGCCCGAAAACTAGTCATTCTTCGCCATGTAAGTGCGATAGTTATCCTTTGCCGGTTTGCTTGTAAACCTAGCCGTCCTTCACCGCGTAAGTGTGACCTCCTCGCTGCATTCTTCGGTTCGTGGCGACCCGGGCGTCCAAAGCCCTAGCTCGTGTGTGATCCGGAACATGTTTCGGTGTCAACAGTAACTCAGACAAAGGAAGTAAAAGGACTCAGAGCAAAGGAAAAGACTGCTGCCCACGTGTGCTACATTAATCATGTTACTGTTCACACCATTTTCCTCTTCAATTTTCAAATAACAGCCAAAGCTTCGTCAACCAAACTTCGAACAACGTGTATGAGTAGTCAAACAGATACCATTTAGTGAGCTCTGTTCATCTATGGTCTCTAATCATTCATCTAAGTGACAACTAGTTTTTTTGCCACTCATTAGAACTCCCGTTTATATTTTAGCACTTTGGGCTTCTAACACACAATACATATTCTAGGTGTTACATGCTAGTAGCACAACAACTTCCCAATCTTTCATTCCTAATGGAGCTATCATCAATTCTCGTGAACCCATAGCCACACGGGAGGCCTAATAAGCCCACTGGCCCAACCCTAGGAAATACCCTATATAGTGAATACAATGATGTAAAATCATTGAACCCCATCCACCATAAAAAAATATTCACCCACTGCCGTCGTCCATCAATAACCGACCCCTTCAGTCCTCCATCAACCTAGTTGTCATTCACTAGCCGAGGCTTACTCTCTCGTCCATATATAGTCGCTCCTACACTACACACTACATGTCAGTCTCCATGGAGAAGGAAGACAAGGTTGTCGAGGTGTAGGAGCGAACTCCTTCGCTACTAGCAAGTTTGGGGTCTCAAAGCAAATTCCACAAGAAGGCTTCCTCGTTGGTCCGGATTGGCCAAGGTCAAGAGGCGGAACATCTCAGAGCCTTCACTATTACTCCATCTCCATCCCCTACTATGGCATTTTGTATCTATCGTGTATTGCTTCGTTTTAGTGCTAATTTTGTATTGATTAGATATAAAATTAAGGTATTGATATTATAAACATGTATTCATTGTTTTGTGCCTATAACTTGCAAGCTAAATGATCTAGCTAGAGTTGGTGAACAAGTTGACGAAGTGAGCATCTCCAGCAGTAGGAGAACAATCCAACCTCAAAAACTAGTTATTGGGGACATACAAAAAGTGTTTTGAAGTTTTTATGGTCTCCTCTTCACAAGAACGAGAAAATCTCATCTCCAACGAGAAAAACAGTAGATTGGAGGAGGACAACTCCTCCCTTTATTTGAGGGGTTGAAGGCTATGATTTAAGAAATTAAGAAAAAAATTCTTATTGGGAGGTTTAAAGAACTACTAGAGCCACCAAATCTCCAATATGATAGTTTCTTCTCATTGGGAGTGAGGAAAGGGGGACCGCTGAAGATGCTCTCTAAGGCCCCCTTTGGTTGAGCTTTTCAGCCTCCTTTTGCTTTTGTAAAAGTCAAAAGCCAACCAAAGGGTCCAAAAGCCACAAGTGCTTTTGCCCGGCCAAAAGCAGCTTTTCCCATAGTATAAATCCAAAAACACCTCTCCATCTGCTTTCATTGCCTTTTGGGGCAAAAATTATCCACTTGTCACTCGTTACGAAAGGTAACGGTTCGTTCTTTTTTTCTTTGCGACTTTTCTTTCCTTCCACATCTTCCCGTCCCGTATCTGGGCGGCGCCGCTTCGATCGGTGGACGCGCTCCAGCGACTCCTCCATACCGGCCACAACTGCTTTCCAAAAATCACGGCTCAACCAAACAGGACCTAACTTAATGAGCCAGCACAAGGTAGCCCGAGCCGAGCAATATACATCTGGCGGACACTAGAATATATGCTACTTATGTTTTTTTTTTTTTTGACAAGAGCTACTTATGTTCTTTGAACGTGTGGTACCAAAAACTATGAACTCTGACTCTGTAAGTATGTGTATACCCAAGTACTTAGATTTATTATGACATAGAAAACGATACTGCTAGAGCCTTCATAAACAAAACTTCCAAATCATTGTGTTTTCCTTAAATTTAACTAACATACTTTTTAAAAAGAAAGAGAAACCATGGTAAAATACAAAAAAAAAAAAACACTGGAGAGACTACGCCCATGTCCAAAAAGTAAAAGAGAACAGATGCTCGAGTGGGTACAACTAAATTTGATAACGACCGAATCTGTACTAAATAGCTAGGGCCCTAATGCAATTTGATCTCATATACTACTAGCAGGATCAGTAAATCACTTCATTAGCAGCATCAACAAGAGTACTTAGCAGACTGCAAAGTAGGGTAGTATATCCCTCTTTGCGTGCATGTCTTCCAGAAGGCAAGTGATCTCCTCCGGCTTTACTCCAAAAGGCAGCAGCATGAAGCTCACCTATGCTCCTCCTACTCCGTAAAACCTCTGCTGCAGTTTCAGGCTTTCAGCACTGTTAACCTGATGAGAGAGGCATGTGGGCCGTACGGCCACACACGCTTAGATTATGTGGTGCCATGCATCTTTTTAGACACTGATGTCTCTTGTGCTTGCGTGATTAGTTTTTGTCCTAAAGCTGGGAGCAGCTTGTATTAGCTCAATAATTGCACGGGGTTGCCTGTTTATCCTTTTTATAAGAGAGCAGGCAGGCTTGTCCCGCGAGCTTTAGTAGTGTGTTGCTGTTACTGGTACTGTTACTGTTACCAGCAGCAGAGTTTCATGAGCCGGTAGCTTTGTTACTGAATGTGTACTCTCATGGTTGCAAACTGAATGCTGCTTTTTTTTGGTATTTTGAATTTGAAGTTGAGAGAAAAATATGTCAATGCATTGCTCCTGCTGATTTACAGATCAATTAAGTTGCATTTTTAAGAGTAGAAAATGGACAAACCAATTGGCTCATGTAGTAGTAATGTTGTATAGCAAACTAGCAGAATTAATTGAGCTGTTTTAACAGCAGCAACAACTCTGTTTTCTTTCCGAAAACAGAACCCATAATTACCGTCTCAGATAGATAGACAAATATAAAACCAGTCTTAAGCTGACAATGGAGAAAACAAATGGCAGCGACTGAAGTTATACAGTACATCCACAATCTTTGAAAAGGGAACAAAGGCCACGCTTCTGTAGTCCTGTAGAATGGTATAGCCCATCCCTCTTACATAGGAGAGCAGTAGGAGAGTATAGTTGAGCAAAGATCTGGTTTCTTCTTTATGGTTGGGTGGACAGGGCTGAATGTGGAAAGGAAGCTGGAATCTTGGAATATCTTGGTGTTTGCATTTGTCATAATAATGCTTTCTTCCTGAAAATTTGCTAGACAGTGAGGATGGGGCTTAGCTAAAAGCCACCTCTTCTGTCTCTCTATTCAACAATCAATCAGTCAGTCTTGCAAGAGAGAAAAAGAGTGTCCGAGATGCTCAATGGACAAGACCCTTAGGCAAGAAAACAAAGATGTGGGGGCTGTAATATACCAGACAGAAGCCTCATGGCTCCCCTGAATGTCGCTCCCGGGATAAGAACAGACGCTTACGTCCATTTGCAAACCGTAATTAGCGCAGGCTCACATGCCACTCCTAGACGCCTGTCTCTGCCTCTGCCCTGTTACCCTGTGCCCTCTGCCCTCTGCCCTCTGGGTTGCTTGTACATAATGTATCCTTGTAGTTGTAGTACGTGCTACATTCTTTGTACAGCACAGATGAATTTCAGAGTTTTCTTCAATGCTTTAGAAAACTTTGTAGTATTAAAATAATTTAACACAGCTGAGATTAGGATAAATGGTGATGAAGCCTACAAGTACCTAACGAAATATAACTCAACAAGGGATAAATCAAATCAAACCCTTGTTTGAAGCATATAGCTACATTTGATCATCAGTTTGTACTGTTATCTTAGGTATTTATATCTCGTATAACCTCAACTATGAATGATGATGATTATTGTTTTTTTTTTCTAAGGCCGTTTCCTGTTTGCTGATCAATAGGCCCCTCTGAACAGTTAAGCCACGTGAGCACACTCTGTGTGTGTGTTGAAGCCCTTGAAGGGCGTGCCGTGACGTGGACAAAAAGCACACCACAGTTGCTTCACCCCACAATTTTGGCCAATCTTTCGGTGGCATGCAACTAATTTAAATACTCCTGCTAAAAATGTGTTTGCAGACTCACAGGCAAGTGACACAATACAAGTACCAACACGCCTTCACTGGAAGCAGGCTGGAGAAATCATTAACAGCCAATGCATTTTCATCTTTTCATAAAAAAGAAAAGAAATAGAGTGGTCACCTGTACCTGTCCCTCGAATCTACTAGTACAAGTATACTGTATGTAATTGTAGCCGCTGTAGTATATTCTTCCTATCTGTTGCGGCTGTGAATACACAGGAATAATTTTGTTCTAAAAGAAACTAGAAGGAAGGAAACAATTGGTCACCTTGACTTGTTGCTTGTGAATCATGGCACTGACAAGTGGGGACCAGTGCCCCCCACCAATTCTGCGCGAGGCAGCAGGATAAACAAAAGTGCCACTGTGGAAGCCCTAGCTAAAAAGCCTACTTTCTGTAATGCACCAAAGGCTATGGGCCCTTGGGTCCATCTTGTCCCTCTCTCTCTCTCTCATGTCATGTGACCCGGTAAACAATTCATTCAAGGTTTTATTTTTCCAATTCCAATGTACCAGTAGTAACTAAAATAATGTTTGGTCACTGGTGGATCACGGTGCACACAGATGTTTGTGAAAGGCAATGTTCATCAGTTGTGGAAAAAAAGGGCTTGTGAACACTTCTACCACTTAAAATATTTGCTGGAATTTGGGACCTTTTTACACTTATTTTGTTCTGTTTCTACCTACTATTTTGTCAGTGCCTTGGTTGCCAAATTACGCAATGTGCTCACCATTGCTCACAAGAAACTACTATGACAGTACCTCTGTGCTTACAATGCAAGAAGATCCAAGTACACGCAGAGAGAGAGAGAGGTCGTGGGATCTGTAGTCTTGGCAATTTGGCATTCATGAGTGTCTGCTGAAACAAGTCGACTTTCAGAACAAGAGCACAGCAGTCAAAAAACTGTTGTTCCAACCCTAATACAATCCTGCCTGATAACATCATGTGCATCATTTATATACATTTATTTAGCAAAGACTGACAAACCCTCACCAAACCGTCCTAACAAAACGTACCTTTTATCCCCTTTCCCCCTGCTTGCTATATATTCCATTCCCGGTGCTCCAACAACTCCAACCAGAGGCAACCCTTCCCTGCATCTGCCACTCCCACTCTCTCCCTCACCTCCTTCTCCCTCTGAATCATTCATCTTTTGAAAATATTTTTGTGCTCTCAAGGCAAAAGAGCACACTTGACTCTTGCTAGCCTCTCTCTCTCACACACACAAGCTCCAGTCACACACACACACACTCTCTCTCTATACCATTGGAGTGGAGGAGGCATGGCAACCACGCCATTGCTAGCTCCGGCGACGGGCTCCTTGAGCAGCAGGCCATTACTGGCGCTGGCTCTGGTGCTCGTCGCTGCCGCGCTGTGCCGTCCGGGTTCTTGCGTCGACGACGGAGCTGCCGCCGCCGCGGACAGGGTCAGTCGGCTCCCCGGGCAGCCGGAGGTGAGCTTCGGCCAGTACTCCGGCTACGTCGGCGTGGACGACGGCGGCAAGCGGGCCCTGTTCTACTACTTCGTGGAGGCCGACGTCGACCCCGCCTCCAAGCCTCTCGTCCTCTGGCTCAATGGCGGTGCGTTCTGCTCTGTGCTCTGCTCTGACTGAATGAGACCTGGATGCAACACTGCAGAGCCTGGTCTTGCATTTTTTTTTTCTCTTGTTTTGTTTGAAATCCTTGATCCAAGTTTTTTGTCATCTACTCGTCCAATCTTGCTCTTTTTCTGAGATTCCTCTGGTCCGGTTTTTTGTGTAGGGCCTGGGTGCTCGTCGCTGGGTGTAGGGGCCTTCTCAGAGAATGGGCCGTTCAGGCCGAGTGGGCAGGTGCTGGTGAAGAATGAATACAGCTG
This sequence comes from Coix lacryma-jobi var. lacryma-jobi, assembly GCA_009763385.1. Taxonomy (NCBI): domain Eukaryota; kingdom Viridiplantae; phylum Streptophyta; class Magnoliopsida; order Poales; family Poaceae; genus Coix; species Coix lacryma-jobi. The sequence goes on from CM019831.1 coordinate 48,656,934, forward strand.
GAACAAAGGTATGTGTAATTGTGTATGTGCTGTGCTGCCTGCCTGCCGACGACATGCTAAGCCATGAGTGCATGTGGTGCATTGGCATCCCTTTGCCCTTTTCATTCCACTGCAAGCAAAAGCTTTTGCATTGCTTGCTGCCCATTCCAATGCTTGGCCCTTCTTCCCATTCTCTGTCTGTTCTGGGTGGTTTTGGTGTAATCCTGTTTCTTGCTGAAAAAAAAAACTGTCTTTTTTTTTTGCAGAGGCGAATGTAATATACCTGGAGACACCGGCTGGTGTTGGGTACTCCTACTCTGCTGATGCTGCTTACTACCAGGGCGTGGATGACAAGATGACAGGTACTCACTGAAATGCTGATGAATAATCTTCTGTATATGCTTCCCTGGATAGTTTTTCTGTTCATCAGTTCATGTCCTTGCACACACACACATCATCATCAGTAATAATCTGGCCCTCCCAAGCATATAATAAGCAGTTTGTGCCCCTACCTGTTTGTTTGAGCAAAGCACAAAAAAGCAGCATTTTTTTTTTGTGTGTGTGAGCGCGCTGAAGAAAAAATGGTGTGCTAGTAGTAGTAAGAAAAGTGACACGCAAGGAGGAGGGGGCATGCTCTGTCTTTTTTGTTTGGGTTGGGACGTTGGGTGGTAGCAGTTGCAGTAGCACGTAGCCAGTGCTTGTGACTGGGAGTGATGATGAGCTCTTCTAACTTTTGCCCCCGTCTCCACCACTGCACTGCACGTCTGGCTGGCTGGCTGGACCAATGAAGCCATGGACAACATGGTGTTCCTGCAAAGGTGGCTCCAAAAGTTCCCACAGTACAAGGGCAGGGACCTCTACATCGCCGGAGAGAGCTACGCAGGTATATACAGCATTACAGCTAGCTATCATGCAGTTCGCCTTTGGAATCGTTTCCTTTGTGGTTTTGGTCAAGACACATATGCTAACTCTGTTTGGGACTGTGATTTCAGGGCACTACATCCCGCAGCTCGCGGAGGCCATGGTGGAGTTCAACAACAAGGACAGGATCTTCAACCTCAGAGGCGTCGCTGTAAGCCTGAAACTGTTTCTGCAACTGAAATGTCTGCATGTTTTTGCCTCTGCTCTGATGATGACACACACACAAACACATCCATCGATGTCTCAGCTTGGCAACCCGGTGCTGGAGTTCACGACGGACTTCAACTCCCGCGCCGAGTACTTTTGGTCGCACGGCCTCATCTCCGACGCCACGTACCGCGTCTTCACCTCCGTCTGCAACTACTCCCGCTACGTCACCGAGTACTACGGCGGCTCGCTGTCGCCGCTCTGCGCCAGGGTGATGAACCAGGTGACGCGCGAGACCAGCCGCTTCGTCGACAAGTACGACGTCACGCTCGACGTCTGCCTCTCATCCGTGCTCTCGCAGTCCAAGATCCTCTCGCCGCACGTAAGACGTCGCCTCGCCGGACGCCGGCGATCTCTCTCCTCATATTTGCAGCTCTGCTCTGCTGCAATGCAATGCAACCTCTGTCTGTCTGATGAACCAAGAACGGACTCCCTCTGCAATGCAATGCAATGCAATGCAATGCGCAGGAGCAGGTCGGGCAGCGGATCGACGTGTGCGTGGAGGACGAGACGGTGAGGTACCTCAACCGCCGGGACGTGCAGGCGGCGCTGCACGCGAGGCTCGTCGGCGTCGACAAGTGGGCGGTCTGCAGCAGGTGCTGGACTGCTGGCTGTTTCAAGATTCATCAGTTTTTTGTCCGTTCTCTGTCTGAATCTGAACATGACTGACATAGCAATGTTACAGTGTTCTCGAGTATGAGCTGCTCAACCTGCAGATCCCGACCATCAACATCGTCGGATCGCTCATGAAATCCGGCATCCGAGTGCTAGTTTACAGGTAAATTATTACTTTTGAAAAAGATTACGTCGTCGTTGTTGTTGTGTTTCTCGACTTTCTTGGAATCATTCATGAAGTTGAAGACTCTCTGATTAGATTAGATTAGAGGGAAGACAAAAACGATTTGCAAAAAGAAAAATGAATCTCTGTACTTTTTGCTCATTTCCGTTTGGCAATTGTACAAAAAAAAAAAAAAAAAAAAAAACGCCTCAACTTTGTGTCTCGTGGGGCCTCCGATTCTTTCTGAGGCAGGACAGGAGGAAACAGAAAGCCCAAGAACTTCTCACAAACACTGCTTGACTAGTACTTTGCCATGGATCACTACTTTATACATGATGCAAATTTGTACCTGAACCTTTTATGTTCGAGGGTCCTGTCAACTTTGGGGGTTCGAAGGAACAACACAAATAAAGCTCCACAACACTTACAGGCAGAGGCAGGTTCTAACTTGACATCCGGCCATCATTGTTTTCTGAAACGAAACGTTCTTGCAGCGGCGATCAGGACTCGGTGATCCCTCTGACGGGGAGCCGGACCCTGGTGCAGAACTTGGCGCATGACATGGGCCTCAAGACCACCACGCCGTACAGAGTCTGGTTCGAAGGGCAGCAGGTGACAGACAATGCAACACAGCACAGCACAGGCTTAAACCTTAACTACCAATGCATTAGCAGCTGGAAACTGAATGTTCTTGAATTCTTTTCCCTATATATATATATATGCAGGTTGGAGGATGGACTCAGGTGTACGGAGGCGGCGCGCTGTCGTTCGCCACCGTGAGGGGCGCCTCCCATGAGGCGCCCTTCTCGCAGCCGGAGCGGTCGCTGGTGCTCTTCAGAGCGTTCCTGCAGGGCCAGCCTCTGCCTGAAACCTTCTCATGATGATGACCAACACGTTTGCTGATGTCGCTGGTTGGTTCCTCCTGAATGCCGCAGCTCTTCTGCTGATAATGGGCCGGGTGGGTTTTGCACGTACTGTAGTAAACTGTAAGAAGAAGGTGTTGGATCGATGTGTTTGCCTCCTCCTGCTGAATGCTGATAGTGGGTTAGTAGGTTTGGCGCCGCGATAGGGAGGTCTGATCCGTGTTTTCTTTTCTTCAGCATCCATGGCTCGGCAATTGTCTAAAGAAGTGGAAAGAATTTGTTGTCTCTCGTCTCATCTGTCGTCCCTGCGTGTATTCAACAAGCATGGCATGGATGTATGTAAATATTCTCCTAGCTAGTGCTGCAAAACATTGCGTATTCAATTATTCATGGACAGACATGTAGAGTGAAAACACGGAGAAAACAAGTGTTAGCGAATAGCTGGAACGCCTGGGCTATTTCTTTTGGCATCGCCGTGCAGAGTTTCAGAATTTGAGGAAACCGGCCATGATGCCCAAGAAAGCTGTGGCCGAGATGCAGCACAGCACCTGGAAGCGGTGGCGCACCATGAGAGTCCCCCCGGCCCATCGATTCACGTTCGCCCGTTCGGCTCAGACAGAGACAGTCGGTTCGATGACCGAGTGAGTGAGTGCGATCCGGTCCATGTCCACGATCCTAGGATAGCTCTCACCGTTTCAGGCTTTCAGTAAAGATGACCTTCACCTCCCTCGGCCAGGGCCATCAATTGTTCCGTGGAAGGCGCCGGCCGGGACGCGGCAGGAAGAGCCGCGGGCATGTGACGGGCTGATGGCCGCCGGTCTTTCTGCGCTGCCCGTGGATCGGGAGCATTGGGCAATGATGCCTGGCTGCCTGGCTATGAGGTCTTCTTTCACTTTCAGGGGAGATGGATGGATGGTGTTTCAGGAGTAAAGGGAACTACAGCAGTCAGCAGAGGAGACGGGGCCGTGCATGGATCATGACGGCGGTGGACGCGAGTGGAGCTGTGAGCCACGCATGGCGTTGGCATGAGCGCTATGGTGTGGTGGTGGTGTTTGAAAGTTTCAGCAGGTATAGGGTAGTGGGACAGTCTCAGAGGCAGTGCTACCGACAGACAGGGACGGATGGACGAGTCAGCTCGTGACGTGGCTTGCGTGCCGACTGTCGGACAAGCTTCACAAGCTGCGGCCGTGAATTTCTATGTTTCTGATGATGATGATCCACAAGCTTGTTGTCGTCGGGGTGGCCACGTGGTCGTAGAAAGCCGTAGCTGATTTTGTTGCCACCTGATAGTAGTGCTCAGGGCAAAGCTAACTTGAGAGCGCTCTGAGTTTCTGTTCATTGCTACAAAAAGTTTCAAATAACAAGCTTGCACGTTTTTTTTGTTTTTTGTTTTAGAGAAACGCTTTGCTCGTTTGTTTTGGCTGTGCTACGGAAAAGGGAAGAAAGTTTTTTTTTCCTTGAACGGGTTGTTGGGTCAGGCCCATATCGCAACTGTCGTTCGTTGCATAAGCCCGTTTGGTAGGCTGACGACATTTCTGGGCCTGCGCCTGGGCCTGTGCAGGGCGAGGCCCATCTTCTCGCCCTCCCTTCTTCGACTCGCCGTCGGGCAACGTCGCCGCCTCGCCGGGCGCCCCTCCCCTTCTTCCGCCACACGATGATAATCCGGCCGGCCCCCGACGGCCCGACCTCGCGAATGGCCACACAACCCGCGGCACTCCCTTCTCCGCCCGCTCGCTGTCTCCCCGACGACGTAGATTGGAGGGCAGCGTCGACGGAGGAGTCAATCGCGTCGTCGCTCCACTGCTGCCGGCCCTCGCGTTGGTCCCCCGCCGCCGGCCCTGCACCTAGCTAGAGAAAGGTCTAACCCGTGTATCCTCTTCCTCCTGCCACTCGCTCTTTGTTGGCGTCGGTCCTAGCTCAGGATTATTGATTTGAGGTGGGGATGGTAGAGCTATTTCTTCTCTGGATTGTTTATTAGAGGTCAAAAAATAGCGCGCTTCCGTGGAAACGTGGGTTGTCGATTAGATGAGCAGATCTGAATGGATGAAATGAACAACCTCAAATGCCTGTCTTGCTTCCGACTATAATTAATAAATACATTCCTATGCTGCCAAAATAACACCCATGTTTGCCTTGCCTTATAAGATTACTGCTGCATCTGAACCATAGCCCAGGCACCGACTGAAATTGGGAATTTTTTGCTTGTTTCAGGCATATATGGCACATTGCTGGCGTTTTTTTAGAAGTAGATGTTTGACACAATCTAATTCTATTTCTTTTACCTTTTATACATACTGGGCACAGGTCAGATTCTTGCTGAAATGATTTGAGGAGTGAATGATAATCATGCCATAAAATACAACACACTAGTCCAAATTTACAGCACACAATGGCATATGGGGTAAAAAGGACAGCAACGGTTCATCAAGGTAAAACACATAAACCAGTACAAAACACAATCAAACATGCAGCAGTGGTTCACCAATTGCAACAGAAAGTCTTCCCTCCGGCTGCTTTCCATTCCAGAATTGGCATTCAAGCATGCAGTGCAGTCAAAGATCAACGGGGACCGCTGGTCTTACTCTAGGCATCAGTTTAATTTGTTACCAAGATGAGGCCATTTGTGTTTAATGCAATTGTTTGTTGCAACCTTTTGATGTCGAAGGTAACTGTAAGTTTGACCACTTTGAGGCTCAGAAGTTGCTCAATTCCAGTAAGATACTGTGACCCAGTGGGAATCTAAACTTGCTTCTTGAGCTTAGGAGTGGATTTATCCCAAAGTTGATAACAGTCACGCCTGAGCACTCAATAAAGGAATTTGAGACATTGAAAATTTGAAATTCATCTATGCCAGCTTTTCGACCCATGCTGGGTCTCTATTTACAAGTGGTGGCTTTGGTGGTATGAGTAATGTGTCTTCCTAAAGGGTGGCTTGATAGTTTCAGAATCTTAAGAAATCCCATATGCTACCAACTATTGATGTTATGGGATAAGGGCCTTTATCAATCTCAATGCTGTACCAAACAAGACAATAGGGGTGTGTAGAATGCAGACCACTTACTTGCTCAACTAAGTGATGATGAAATGACCAGACACAACAGAAAGCATGGGAAAAAACTGAACGAACAAGCTGAAGAGATGTGATCCTTGTACTAGTATGTCGTACTACTAAGATTGGTAGCGCAGGCAACATTGGACAGGTCCCTTGAAGCAAGAGAATACTCATGGTCGGGACTCATTTTCTTGATTTCTTCGGACCTGCATTTCAGCACGTTGTCATTTTCTTGTGGTACTTTGAGTCTGGAAGATGAACTGGAATGATCCTGAAGTGGCCTTTGTGTGACAGTCTCAGGAGTTGATTTCTCATCTTGCAGAGAAGAATTCTCTACAACATCATCATCCATTGGATCAACGGTGCCCAGAAGTTCAACACTGGGCCTGTTCGGATGATCCCTAGCTGCTTGCTGCCATTGATCCAGTTTTACAGATTGATCAGGATGAAGTGTAACTTCCTTAAGGGATTTCAGGTTTGCGATCTTGATGCTAGAAGGGCCATTCAGACCTTTAAAAAGCAGCTGAAGTGCGACAAGCTCTGATAGTGCCCCCTCTTTGATTACCAGGATATTATTGTTCGGATGTTGCAGCACAAGGCACAGGCGCAGCAGCTTCAGGAATGCCCCAGCTTCTATGAAAAATTCTTCAAGCTGGTCCACAATCAGCTTGAGATATTGCAAGTAGCGTAATTTGCTCACTGTAGCCAGCATATCTGCTGTCAGGGTGGTTGTTGAAAGGCACAACTCACGGAGATCACGCAAAAATGAAACAAATGGAGGCAATGTCGTCCCTAACGCGCCATGCAATTTCAGTGAGCTAAGATAGCAAGGGCCTTTCAAAGAATGAAAGTCCAAAGAGGAAACCTTAAAATGAAGTGACAGGGAGCGGTCATCCTGGTTAGTCTGCTCCTCCTCCTCATCATCCTGGATGTACTTTTGAACAGCCTCCACAAGGTGAGCTGTGCCATTGCTGCCAGAAGTAGACTCACTCCATGCTTTGATCTTTCGCAGATTGTTCATATGACTCAGTAGCTGCAGAAATCCTTCACTTTCACCAGCAATAAATCCTGCCAATGTCCGCAAGTTGCTTTTCCCTGATGATAAAAACTGTTCTGCCCTACTCATTTGTTTGGCTTTACCAGTGAGCCTAAATTTTCCAAGCAGATGGATGAGAAAGGGAAGTGATATGATGTCTATGGGGAGTCTTCTCACATTTGTTCTCCTTATGTCGAGTGTCTGCAAAAATTCCAGATTTGCAATGTCTCTTGGAAGTTTTGTAATTGTTCCTCCCAGGCTTAGGTACTTCAGCAGCAGCAAGTTGCAAATTCCTGTGAGTTTTTCTTCACTCAAATTGTTGCATTCTTCAAGATCTAAAACACGTAGTAGCTGACATTTCCCAAAATCCACCAGAGTTTCATCTGCCTCATTGAAGATTGTCAGCGAACGGACTAGTGATACATTACCAAAACTCTCATTGGCATTGGCTGTACCCCTACGATGGAGACAGAGACGGCGGACACATTTAGGTTGGCCCCCCTGATCACAGAGCAACTTTACTATGCCGTCACAACATAGGGTAATGAAATCTTGAGAGATAGACTTGCGTATAATGAACTCGAGCATCATTCCACAAGTTCTGCATGTCTTGACCTTTTCATTGTAGCTCACATCAATGGGCCTGATGATATTGCGGTCTATGAATTCCTGAAAGTTCATCACTGCGAGATCTTGTGTGTGTACAAGGCCTTCAGCTAACCAACGCCTTAACAACCTCTTCTTTCTGATTGGATGCTCACTTGGGAACAAACCCAAATATAGCAAGCATGCTTTGAGCTGATGTCCATTCAGGCTTGCATAGTTTTTTGCTAGCACCCCTTGCATTCTTGCCAAGGTATCTTTGTCCGTCTCCAAATAGTAGCCTAGCCTGTTGCACACATCTTTACAGCTTGTTCCATTTGGCACACACTTTTTGGACATGAACTGGGCTATGCTAACAAGGGCAAGTGGTAGACCATCACATTTCTTCAAAATTTGTGTTTGCTCGAGTTCAACTTTTGGTCCTTTCCTCTTGAACAGTTGTGCTGAATGTTTCTGACCAAGTCCTCTCATTTTGTAGATATAGCAGTCTTCGGAGCTGCAGGCATAAGCTATTGACTGAATAGGCGTAGTCACTATTATTCTGCAACCAAGACCCTTGTTATCAGGGAAGGCTGATCCTATGGTACTCCAGAGTTCAGTCCTCATGTCATCAATCACAACAAGGTACCTAACAGGAAAATTAAGACAATAAACAATTATCAAACTGTTTGAAGGCCAGGATAACCAACCAATGAGTTCTGTGGGCATACTGCAGATCATTATACATGATAGCATTAAACGATGCCATCGATTGTGTGTAATCATTTGAGGTATTGTATTTTTTTTAGTTTGTTCAATGCTAACTAAAATTTATTTCCAGTTATGTACTGAGAACAGAGCAATTGATGTCTGATCTGAGAGAATTTACTGAAAAATATATACTAATACATCTGTCTGTACCTCTTATCTTGCAAGTGTCCTTCAAGTTTCGAGCTTAGGAGCTTGACGTTGCTGGTACCCTGTGGTTCATTGTGAAGACCAAGACTTAAGTGAAGGGATAACAGAACATCCTTGGCATCCTTCTCCTGTGCATCAATCCAAGCCTTCGGACTGAACTGCTTAGCAGCATCACTATTATACACCTGCTCCGCAAGAACGGTCTTCCCTACCCCATTGAACCCAACGATGGAGACAACCTTCCTCCTCCTTTCGACCTCGTCGTCTTCCAGGAGATCCAAGAGCTCCTCTTGCGGCACGTCGATTCCGACGAGGTCAGCCTTCTTGGTGAGCGGATCATACGCAGGCGCCAGCGGCTCAACCGGAGTAGACCACTGGGAGTCGTCGGATGTGTACCTCCGTATGCGCTCGCATGGTTCCTTGACTTTCTCCCGGAGCTTCCGGATCTCATCGGCGAACTGGAAGTTGTCGAGTACCATGGTAGCCCGACGGATGGACGATGCTTGCTGCTTGTAGGTTAGACGGTACACATAGCGGTCTATGCAGTCCTCAATCTCATAGGCCAGTTGACGCAGCTCCTGGATCCACTGAGTTCGCGCTGAGCTAAGATGCTCTCCCTTAGAGATCTGGTCATCAATAGTTCTAGCAATCATCTCAAGCTCATGCTGCAGGAATTCGACGTTGCACTTTACGCTCTTGTTCAGCTTGTACTTGTCACTTGAGAGAGAAAACAGCCTTGGCACGATAATTTTGATGAATCCACTCACCAGAGCAGCCTCCATCTCTTTAGCGGCGTGCAGGGCGAGTGATCATGGAGTCAAGTCGTCTCTCCCCCTTTGTGCTAGTTGACTTGGGAAGGGAAGGAGTAGTAGGTGAAGTGGCAAGAAAACATGTAATGCGGGCTTCTCACTGGAGCGCTGGCTTCAATGATTAAGAGCTGGACGAAAAACATTACCTCTTTAGCTCGCTCAGCTTGACGAAAAACATCATTCGCACACTTCTTCTCCAAGTGTCCATGCACCCCTCCTACTGGGCCGACGCCCTAGCCACTGCCACCCTTCTTCTCAACCGACTTCCGACCAAAGTCCTCAACATGTCCACCCCTCATTTTGCCCTCTATGGCACCCTCCCCTCTTACCATGACCTTCGTGTCTTTGGCTGTACCTGCTATCCCAACATTGCTGCCACTGCAACACACAAACTCTCTACACGGTCCACTTTGTGTGTTTTTCTTGGTTACTCCACTGACCACAAAGGATACCGGTGTCTTGATCTCACCACTAATTGCGTCATCATCTCCCGTCATGTCGTATTCGACGAATCCACCTTCCCCTTCTCCCTTCAACGGTCATCAACCCTCTCTGATGACCTTGATTTTTTAACTAACGACGAGCCTCCACCAACTCCTTTTTTTTGCAGGTACCCCCACTCACCAACACGCACCTCCCTGTGTTGGTCCTGCACCACAAACCCCGCCTCCACCCGGTTTCTCGGCGCTCCGGGCTCCCCTGCTTCCCCCGGATGACTCCCAGGAGGTGCCCCTGGTACCCCGGCTGCGCATACAGAGGCCCCAGGCGCTTCTTGTACCCCGCGCGCCCCTGGTGCCTCCGGCACCGATGCCCCAGGCGTCCGAAGTACAAGAACTCGTCGCTCCACCGACTCCAGCATCTCCAGTGCCTCAGGCGTTGGCACCCCTGGAGCTCCCGACGCCTTCTGTTCAGAAGCCGCCGGTCATCCACGTCTACACGCAACGCGCTCCTCCACCAACAGCTATGTCTTCACCGACTCCTGCTGCCCCTCCTCGGCGCTCCGGTCTCGTTCCTTCACCACCGCGCTTCGTGAAGAACACTGCCCCTGCTGGTGCTGTTCCCATCTCGTCTATAGTCAACAACCATGGCATGACAACCTGTGGCAAATCTGGGTTCCAGCAGTTGCGCCTTGGTCTTCACACCGAGGCCCTCTCCCCCATTCCACGGTCCTGCCGCGATGCTCTCACTAATCCTCATTGGCGCCATGCTATGGAAGAAGAGTATGCTGCTCTCATGAGCAATCACACCTAGGACCTTGTTCCCAGGCCTAGCACAACCAATGTGGTCACTGGTAAATGGATCTTCAAGCACAAATTTTACGCCGACGGGTTTTTGGACAGATACAAGGCTCGCTGGGTTCTCCGTGGTTTTACTCAACGTCCTGGTGTCGATTATGATGAAACATTCAGCCCCGTGGTCAAGCCGACAACCATTCGTACAGTTCTCACCTTGGCGCATTCCCGGTAGTGGCCGATCCATCAACTTGACGTGAAGAACGCTTTTCTTCATGGGACTCTGTCCAAGACAGTTTATTACCATCAGCCCACTAGTTTTGCTGATTCCGCTCATCCTCATCATGTGTGCAGACTTAACAAGTCCCTGTATAGACTCAAACAGGCGCCACGGGCTTGGCACAACCGTTTTGCTTCTCATCTGGTCTCCTTGGGTTTCACTGAAGCATGGTGTGACGGAACGGCCCTAATCTCATGGCCCACAGGTCCCTGTCAACCTCTGACAGCCGATCCCATGTTCCACTTAATTAAGACTGTCCATCACTGGGCTACATCAGCGCCCAATGTCCGCAGGATCATCTCACAATTCGGTTACAACATTGCATACTTTTACAAATAATATCGGAATAAAGAGCAGAAGACTTAAATAACAATAGTTTTACAAAGCAGGGTTCCAAATAGAAATTAAGGTGCAATTATTACAAACCAAGTTCTGATAATGGAAATAGACATAGGCAACATAGTGGAGAACAGCAAAGATACTTATAATCACCCAGCCCGAGGGTGTACAACTATTCTTCGGCTTCATCGGCCTCTTCCTGGACAATGGTCACACAGCAGGGTGCAAGACACATCGGGGATTCTGTCATGCCTGCAGCATGGGTAACAAACCCTGAGTACTGGGGTACTCGACAAGACTTACCCGACTAAAGAAAAGGGAGAAGACTCAGGAATGAGAGGCTTAGGGTAGTCAAGGTAAGGCTTAAGCAAGATCAAGTATTTTGCAGAAAAGCATTTTTTTTTGTAAATCTTATTTTACTTTGGAAAGATTCAGTATTCCTCAATTCTTCATCGTTCATGATTCATTTTACATTTCAAAACATACCTAGTTGAGAACCACTCTCCGTTGACAGTCAGTGACCAAGTCTCCATAACCGAGGAGCAACGTTAATCCGGATAAATAATACTCAGCTGAGGATCCCTATCCACACTGCATATGTAGCACCCAAGCTTGCATATGCCAACTCGTCTACCACGATTCCTCCAAGACTGGGCCCGGTCCTACGCCACCCGGAAGTACAGTACACCACTCCTATCCAGGTACGACGACCACGTGGGTACATGCTACTTCCGCCATCTCTCCACTCCCAGTGCGCGGTTGTCGGTCCAATAAAGGATTCCTCGGAGCCAGAGCTTTCCGAAGTATGTGAATAGTTACAAGTCTTGACCAGCAGGCCCCCATACGGATGGTCCCTAATTTTCCAGCCAGAACTATACCTTGGTTATATCTCACCCAAGCGTAATAGTCCTGTCAGTTTTTCCAACCCTGTCCCGGTCGGTGTCAACTGTTGAGTCCCGGACTTCAACATGACGGCACCGTACGCTCGGACAACCTCTCCTCGCAATTGACAAGGTACGGATCAGATACCAAGTCAATGGCCGGGGAGTAAAGCCAAATTCCCATAGAAGTTCTTTAAGTGATCACACTTTTGAAATTGGCATTTTATCGCAAATCTATTGTATAGCAATGCTAAGCATTTTTGCAAATAGTTTTTTTTTAAACAGGGTAGGGGATCTTTGGTGGAGGTAAAGTGCAGGTAATAGGTCATCACACAACTCCTATAACTTAATGCAGTAGTTTAACTCAAAATATTTCAAGTAAACTTTTATAAAAGCAAGGTAGGGCTAAATGCACCGGGGCTTGCCTTGAAGAGCAAAGAGGGCAGGCTCGAGGGCGGCGGGGCAGTTGTCGGAGCTCGGGGTAGCCTCGGGGACAGGTTCGTCAGCGGCTGCCTCGATCTTGACTCCTTCTTCGGTGACTATACGAATGCAATGATGCATGCACATGAGTATGCTAGCATGAACAATGCAAAACAGGGCACACAACAAGAACCCTAATCACTTTTTCTATTTTTCTAAAAAAAAGGTCATTTTATGCAGTTGCTCCAAAAATTACCAAATTAAACACATAAGTTCATTATGGCATAAATAGATGGCAAAACAAATTTCATAATTTTTTGAGATCATTAAGGTGCTCAAATAATTCCAGACATTCAATTAAGAAAAGGCACTATTCAACTAATTAAATAAATGCTCAAAAATCAAGTTGCTCCAAATGACTTCAAAATTTTATCAGAGGCTCAGAATGGCATAACTAGCTCACAAAAATTATCTCAAGATTTTTGGAGCTATAAATAACTCTCCAAAAATCCAAAACCATTCATTTCTTAATTAAAAGGGAGATTTTACATTTTTAAATTCTTGCAGAAAAGTCAAGTTTCATATTTTTCTAAAATACTACAGGACATAAAGAGTTTACCATCAAAATTTCAGAATTTTTGGATCAACACAGAAAATCACACAAAAAGATGAAAACTGAACACTATTCACATTTTTGAAAGAAAAGGGAAAAGAGCACTGTGCTCTTCCCGATCGCCGGCGGCCGGCCGACGGCGGCGGCGCTGCTGCGCCGGCCACGGCGAGGCTCGGCAGACGAAACCAAGGGCATGGGAAGCTTCAGGGAGCTCACCGGCGTCGATTAAGGAGCTCGGTGAGGTGAGGGAAGGGACGGAGGAGGATGGTCGACGGTGACCGGCGGGCGGTTCACGGCGGCGACCGGCGCTCCGACGATCCTGCGCAACACACGAGACCGCAAGGGCCTGGTTAGAGTCGCACGGAGCCAAGGAAGATGAAACAGGGGTCGGGGAGGGATGATCATGGCCGGAGAGGGAGTATTTGACGAACCCGAGCTCGCCGGGTTTTCGCCGGAGATGGGAACGACGAGCTACGCCGGGCGATAGGAGGCGGTAGAGACCAAATTGAGGGGTGGGGAAGCTTCACGAGCTCAAGACGGAGCTGTTGGGCTAGGTGGTTGGGCGGCGGGAGCTTCGGAGTGGGCTGGCGACGGCGGCGGAGACGAGTGAGGAGCTCGGACTCCGGCGGTCCCTTTTATAGGCACGGTCGGGGACGGTAGAGAGCATGGGATGGTGTGGATGAGCTCGGCCGAGGCGTGCGCACTCGATTGCAAGCCGGCGGGAAGGACGGGCGTGCACCCAGGGCCTGGGCGTGAGGTCGCCGGCGATGGCCACGCGGCGGCGATGCTCTGGGCGCTGTAGGGGACGGGAGCGAGGGTCAGCGCTCGCGAGCGGGTGCGAAATGGTCACGGGGTCAGCGGCGGCAGGTTGGAGGCGCGCGTGCGGCTGTCAGGCATGCGGCGTGCGCAGCGCCATCGAGGCGCCATGGCCGGACCCCCCCTGCTCTGCGCCGGCTAGAGGTAGGGGATGAACAGGGCTAGGTCTAGGTTTTGACTTTCTGTATTTTGCAAAATTCTCCCAAAAATTGAACTGCACAGGAAAAACTCAAAACACCAAAGTTGTGCAGAAAAAGGAGATCTACAACTTTGTCAATATGAACATTTTCAAAATCCAAATAGTTTTTGAACCACATTTGAAATCAGAAAAGGGAACACTTTTGGGATTTGAATAAATTCAAAATTACTTTTGATTTTACACTGAAAGTTGGAAATCTGCAAATATGAAAGTTGTTCCTTTTATCAAAACCTACCACTTTGGTAATATACACTTTTTATGAAACTCAATAGTTTTTGAATAAATTTTGAAAACTGAAAAGGGGACAAAAACTGGAATTTGAATGAATTTGGATTTACTTCAAACTTCGTACAGAAACTTGAAAATTTGTAAATACCAAAGTTGTTTCTCTTGGCCAGATCTACAACTTTGCTTTTTGGACCAACCCCAAATTTTGAATAATTTTTGAATTACAAAAAGAGGGATAAAATCCAGGGTTTGGAAATCAGGGTTTTGCAAAGAAATTTGAAATCTGATTTTGATTTTTGAACTTTGGCCAACACAACAAAACTTCAAGACATCCAACTGAACAAGAATTACACAAAGCTAGGCACAGAGGTGAAATTACCATTTTGCCCTTATAGGAAGGTTAGGGCTTTAAGGGTTTTGAAAAGAGATTGCTACACCAGTACTAAGCAAACATAAACGCAAGGCAAGAATGATTTATGACTAATGATGATGACATGTCAGGTTAATTACATTTTAAAACACCAGAGGTGTTACACATGGTCTAACACCTCATTGTTCATTTTCCACCGAGGCAGTGAAACAGCATACTTACTCCTATATGTTGATGACATTGTGCTAACAGCATCATCACAACAACTCCTCCACCGTATTATTGAGGCTCTGAAAAAGGAATTTGCTATGAAAGATCTTGGCACTCTTCATCATTTTCTTGGCATGACAGTTGAGCAGCTGAAAGCCCTAAGTTTGGTTTTGGCTAATTGATGAAACCTATTTGGTCTAATTCTATTGCTAAGCATGTGTGTAGCTTATAAGAAAGAATTAAGATCAAGCCAAGTGGTGGAGCTAGCAAGGTGGCAACCATGGAGGATGGTGATGGTCACAAGCACTCTAGAGATCAAGTGCTCTACCATTGGTGAAATGAAGAAGACAAGAGATGGAGCAAAGAGGCCCGAAGGCAAAAATATAACCTATAGGGCTCTTTGTTTTAGTGATCAAGACACTTAGCGAGTGTGATCACATTTAGGATACATAGCCGTACTATTAAGAGGAGATTATTCACAGCTTATGCGGTGTTCAAGTGCCACTAGGTGTTCTCTAACATATCGATGCTATAGACCTAGTGAGTGACTAACAAAACCCTTGGAAAATGCTTTGCAAAATGCTAACACACGTGCACAAGTGTTGAAACACTTTGGTGTTGGCACATGGGAGCAAAGGAAGAAGTTAGAAAGCGAAGGGTGCTGAGTTCTCAGCATCGGACGTTGGCAGCGGGAGCATCGGACGCTGGGGTAGCGTCCGATGGTAAACCCTAGGTTCTGACAGAAGTTGAAGAAGCATCGGACGCTGGCAACGGACGCTGGTAAGACACTGTTGCAAAGTCCGATGGTGATGACGTGGCGTGAGCGTGTTTTCCAGGGAGCATCGGACGCTGGGCTGCGTCCGATGCCAATCCATCGGACACGTGCAGACTTGAGCAGAGGCATCGGAGCGTCCGATGCTAGGCATCGGCGCGTCCGATGCCACTTTATCCAGCGCGGGAAGGAATGTGACCGTTGGGATCGGGCGGCCTGTTTTCATAGCTGGGGGACACGTGGCTCCATCCGGAGCATCGGACGCTGGGGTAGCGTCCGATGGTCGAGCACCGACGCGTCTGATGCTCCCGATTTCAGCCCAACGGCTAGGCCGACTTGTGTGGCCTATTTAAGGGGCTTGGCCGGCTTGCTAGGTATCGCTCTTGCACATTTTGATTCCTAAGCATACTAGTGAGCTTTGGCAAGCCTCCCAACTCATCTCCCAAGTTGATTTGATCAAACCAAGTGAGATTGAGTGATCTAGTGCGTGATTTGAAAGAGTTCCATCTAGTGGCACTAGTTCTTCGCATCGGCTTTGAGTTTCTTGTTACTCTTGGCATTTGCCGGTGCCTAGACGGCTTGGAGGCATTGATGTGGTTTTGGCAAGAGAAGGAGATTGTTCTTGGCCACCACCGTTCGAGTTTGTGAGAGGTTTTGGAGCCTCACCTCGCCGGAGCGGCAAGAGGCATCCTTAGTGGATTGCTCGTGTCAGTGAGCTACCTCACTAGTGGTAGATTCTTGTGGCGCTCTTTGTGAGCTTGGCTTTGCGCCGATTAGCCACCGGGTCACCTAGTGTTGGTCGACACAACGGGGAGTAGCGTGCCGGCAAGCACGTGAACCTCGGGATAAATCTTGGTGTCCCGTGTGCTTATTGTTATTGATTTCATATCTTGGTGATTGGTCTTCATATTCACATCTTTGGCGATTGGCTTCACAAGTGGATTTCACCGGTGATTGGTTCTCTACGTAGCGATCCCGAAGGCTCGGTGAAACCCCCTCTACCTATCTCATTTACTTGTGTATTTACTTTGAGCTATTTCTTTTGTGTAGATATTATTACTTGTTGTATATCTTTTATCATATACTTTGTGGAGTGAGTTTGTGTTTAGCTTGCCTAGTTTGTCTTTTGCACACACTCGTTTATCTTAGATTAACTTGATCATAGTTGTGCTAGAACTAGTTCTTTTATTCCGCATAAGTTTCTAGCTTTACTTGTTTGTGTGACTTAGAAATATTAGGTAGAATTGTTGGATAGGTGGCTTGCAACACACTATTAGGCTAGTGCAAAAAGCTTCGCCATTTGTTATACTAATAGTGTTTGCCTAAGTGATTTTGTTAATTAGGCTATTCACCCCCCTCTAGCCAATTTGGACCTTTCAGCAGCAGGGCGACTCCCTCTTTCTATCTCAGCGCCAATAAACCCTGGACATTATGGCTCGGCATGGTATGGGTGACTGCAAGCCCAGCTCCACCCCGGTGGACACTTGTGCAAAGGTCTCCGCCTCTGATGGCCCCCTTGTTGCTGACCCTACTGCATACCGTAGCCTGGCAGGTGTCCTCCAGTACCTGACTTTTACCAGGCCAGACATCGCTTATGCAGTCCAGCAAATCTGCCTCTACATGCACGCTCCACGGGAGGCTCATCTTGTTGCTGCCAAGAGAATTCTCCGCTACCTCCAGGGCACATTGGATTATGGTCTTGTCATTCCAAGATCCTCCCCGTCTCATCTTGTTGTTTATAGTGATGCTGACTGGGCTGGCTGTCCAGACACTCGACGCTCCACTTCTGGTTATGCAGTTTTTTCTCGATGGTAGTCTCGTCTCCTGGTCGTCCAAGCGACAGCCAACAGTCTCCCGCTCCAGTGCCGAGGTCGAATACCGTGCATTTGCTAATGGCGTCGCTGAAGCTTCCTGGTTACATCAACTCCTTCAGGAACTTCATCATCCCATGAATTTTGCATGCCTCGTCTACTGCGACAATATCAACGCTGTTTACCTCTCCACCAATCCTGTTCAACACCAGCGAACCAAACACGTGGAGATCGACCTTCATTTTGTTCGAGAACGTGTCGCCATTGGGGTTGTTCACGTCCTCCATGTGCCCACCACATCCCAATTTGCCGACGTCTTCACCAAGGGACTTCCTTCATCCATCTTCACTGAATTTCGCTCCAGTCTGAACGTGCAGCCTGCTACCGTTCCGACCGTGGGGGGTGTTAGACTTAGCTCTGCGCCTCCCTTACTGGGCTGCTGGCCTCCTTAGGCCCATGTACTTTGCTATTTATATGTGTAATCCCCCTGTAATCATCAATCAATACAGTTGGCCTTCGGCCTTCAGAGGTATTTCAGAATGTGAAGATATAAGATGTTTCATCATCAGCAGCCAAACTGAAAAAAGATCGAGTTGTTCATATAAACAAGTCAAACATGTTTGGTAGGTGCTCCTGTAAATTATACAAGTCATATGGCATCCCATGTTGTCATATCATACAAGTGCTTTGAGTCGAGAAGCAAAATGAGATACCATCACTTTATATTATAAAGAGATGGTAGACAAGATGTAAAAGGTGTGTACTGTACATTTTGTTTTCTATGGCTATTTTGTTTCCTTCTGTATAGGCCAACAATCGTTCTATTTTGTTTTACATGGAACTATTATTCAATTAAGAAGGGAACCTACTAGATTAAAAGCCTAAGGATCCCGTGGAGGTGGCAATGCTGAAAAAGATTTCAGAATCACGCAACAAGTTTGAAGATCTTATCCAAATGGCCAAGACCTCTGAACAAGGGATAGACTTCTTATATTCTAGTTTATCTAACCTAGTAGAACGTGTCCAACAAATCACACCTGCTGTTAGAGTTGATAAACAAGAGGAATATGAAACTTTCCTAGGTAATAAAATTCCAAGTGAAGTCAATATACATCCACCAACTGATATCACGTCAAAAGGAAGATGCAAAAGAATAAAGAAGGGTAAGGAGAAGAAGGCTGGAAGTGGAGGTCAGGACAAGAATAAACGAAAATGTAAAAAATGCAAGCAAGTTGCGGATTATGATGCACGCAATTACCCAAACAATATGGTTGCTGGTTGAATTTTAAGTTCCAGTAACCATGTACTTGCCATCTTTAAACTATGAATTTTGGAACTGTACATGATGGCTGCTATTACGAGCCTATACGTATCCCATATCTTGCTGTGTTCATGAATAAGACATGTTTGTTTTCGTATTGTGGCTGTTATTATGAGTACATGCTGCCAAAATTTAGAGAGTAAACGCTGGCCACTGATACAAATTATTTAATATTGTATTAACGATTTGGACGTGTATGCTCCTGTTCATTGCTTGTTCGTATACACATGCATGTTCCTCTGAAAATTTTGTGCTGAACTATGTGCTGCTGCTCCTGCGACGGGCCAGGGAGTACTGATGTTGCTGCGTGGCGTACTGGTACTGCTTGAGCATGACGTGGAGCACGAGGACTGAACGAGTGCGGGATCTTGGCCATGGGGTGGCGGCGCACTTGACCCTCGCCGGGAGAAGGCAGGGCGCCGGGAGAACGCCGCACACCAGGGCGACGACGAGGCGTGGCGGTGGTTGGGCGGTTGACGGTCGGCATGCCGTCGATCTTGGCGGCGCCGGGAGGTTACGATCGGAGTAACGGAGAGACGAGAACAGAGAGACGATTCGGCTGCTAGGACTGTTTTCAAAAAAAAAAGATTAGATAGATGTGGTGAGAGGGTTTAAGTTATCTGCAGCTATCAGATTAGATTCGTGTAGACTTTGATTAAAATTTTGTAGTTTGCATAGCTAGCTGGTTTGCATAGTATACGCTCATCAGATTAGATTTGTGTGAATTTTGATTAAAGGCCCTTTTTAGTTCTCCCATTTCCTAAAATTTTCCATCACATCAACCATCACATCAATGTTCGGACGTATGCATGGAGCATTAAATGTAGGTAAAAAAAAATAACTAATTGTACTTTTAGTATGTATATGTCGAGACGAATCTTTAGAGTCTACGTAGTCCATATTTGGACAAAGTTTGTCAAATAACAACGAAAACGCTACAGGAAAAATTTTGCAAAATTTTTCCACGTAAACAAGAACAAAGTTTCCATAGTTTACGTAGCCGGTTTGCATAGCGTACACTCCCTTTTAAAACATCCCTAACTACACATCTTTAAAACCTAACTACATATCTTGCGCAGAGTTGCCAGACAAGTCAACGCAGGAGGAAGAGGATTAGTCACGCCATGAACGCCATACTCCACATCTTAAATTGCCCCCACTTCGTTGTTGACGATCGCGCGATGGATTTGAGTCCTCCAAAGTTCCATTGATTAGGTGAGCTCCTTGTTGCCTGTTCCCTTTTGCTTCGCATGGGCGTTAGTCTTTTCGGCTTGTCGATCAGTTTTTTCTGATCCCCTCATATGCCTCTTTCAAAATAGTAGTTGGTTAATCATCCTGTTTGCTCCAATCCACCTTTCGCCTCAGGGGGACGGGATTTTGGGAGATGGAGCCTCCGGTTAGTAGTTCCCGGGGCCCCATGGGCTCTCTTCTTTGGAAGCTCGATTGGCTTCAGTCCGAACACTTGCTGCGCAACCCAGTGAGAGAGAGTTTCGAGCTTCTGAAAGAAGATCTGGAAGGCATAGACACCTTCCTCCTGGAGCTTTCAGATGAGGATGACCCTAACCTTACGAAGCAGTACTGGATGAAGGAAGTCCGTGAAATATGCTACGACACTGAAGACTACATTGACTGGCTGTTCCATTCTCAATTGAAGATTGGGTCTGTCGGCGTAGCTCCTCGTCTCAAGATCAGCCGGCTTCCCAGGACACTGAATCCGCGCCCAAATATAGCCAGCCAAATCAAGGAACTGAGGGCTCGTCTGCAAGATGCTAGTGAACGGCACAAGCGGTATGTCCTTGATGACAATAATACCTCCCCGAGTTCTAGTAACTTTATGCACAACCATTGGATTCCAGAGTGGTCAAGGGAGGCTGCTAGCATCCTTGTCGGCATCGATGATCCGAAGGAAAAGCTTATCAAGCTGCTGAATAATGGAGAGAAGCAGCTGAATGTCATATCTATTTCTGGGTTGGGAGGGATAGGGAAGACCACACTTGCGAAACAAATTCTTCAGGAGCTTGGATGGAAGTTTGGATGCAATGCTTTTGTGAGAGTGTCACGGAAGCCTGATACGAGGAGTCTGCTCAGAAGCATCCTCTCACAAACTGGGTGGCGCCACCATTCTGAAGCTTGCAATTTACAACAGCTCATTGATCATCTCAGCGAGCATCTGCGACATGCGAGGTATATTTCTGATATCTCCAATCTCCGTACTGCCTGTAGACTTGTCCAATTGATAATCTGTTTTCACAACAAAATTATATGTTCTCTATTTAAGTGTTTAAACACCATTTTTTCTACTGCATAAGAAGACAGTGAGATATGTGTTTGAACCAGGGTGCGTGGATGGCTCAAAGGGACCAACTATTATCACCCAATCCTCTAATGGGTGCCTAATTACATACGGGGCAAAAGAGTTCTGAGTGCAGTGGATGCAATTCCTGATTGTCAAATTTGCATAGCCTGCTGAATACTTTTGGAGCTCATCACCTAATAAGCAAATTATTAAATGATTGCCCTTGCATACTCAAAAAGTTTGTAGCTCCGAAGATATAATCTAACCATACCTCCTGCTACTTTGTAGTTTATTTGTAGTATGTAATCTTGGTTCTCTTTTCTACCATTTACAAGCTACCAGGTATATAAAAAATACATACAACATGTTGATATATATAGTGGTACAAAACAACATCAAGAAAAATCTAAGATTAAATAACAGGGATTTGCTCCAGTGGAGCTTCCAAAAATGTTTGTGAATATTAAGGAAAAAGTGACTATCAATGATTACATATAAATATATACTAGTTAGTGTAATTAGTTTGGTTTCCATGTGTAACTCTAGTGGTATAATATCAGAAATAATTTGTGTGTTGTCAAATATCCATTGATGTCATCTACATATGTTTAGTCAAGGGCCAAAAAAACTAAATATTTGATCAAGAATAATTAGTCCTTTCACTATTATGGATCAACAAACAATGACTCTCTTGTTCAATAAAACTTCACTACTAATACTATAGAACTCCCCATACCTGTTGGTAAAAAATGGTAGAAACCAACTGGCATGACTAATTTTTTTTGTCCATGTTGATGCTTGCTAACAATCGGTAGGGATAGGTAGTATCTTTTGTTGGCTAAAGATGACCTCACCCGTGTGAGACCACCTGTGATCTTTACTTAGTAGTCTGCTCTGTCCTTCCAATTCTTTTTTTGCTGGGGCAACCCTCAGGTTTAGGCCGCTGGGATTTGTAGTTTTAGTAGTGTTCAGACTATATGTGCAAATCAGTATAATGTGAAGAGAATGAACAAATTTTGTGTACAAATTGAAATGTATGTATATGTAACACCCGGTTTTCCGAAGAATACCAAGTGCCCACTATATGTGTGCCTCGAAAGTCCACAAGACACATATAGCAACAAATATGGAATTTCTCAAAGACAATGCTTTATTATATATATCGAAACATAGATACAACAAGACTTACATCTAAATCAAAGCAGAGCGGAAACTACTCTTCGGGACTCCAAACTCCACAGGGACGGTTGACTGGGGGAAACACTCGCCTAGAACTCTTGGAACATCTTCGGTAAATCTTCACTTGATTCCACCATCTGGTACCCATCCGGGATTTTCATTGATTGTACGCAAAGCAAGGGTGAGCGCACCATGCTCAACAAGTATAACATGAGGGATGCAAGGCTCAAAAGGCTAGACACGGCTGAACTGCGATAAGCATTTTTAGTTGGTCATATTTTATTTAGAGTAAAGTCTACCACCGGTCCCTAAACTTGCATCGTTGTGTCATCCCGGTCCCTAAACTCGTAAATCGACCGTTTAGATCCTCAAACTTGTTTAGTTATGTCATCCCAATCCTTAAACTTATTCGGTTGTGTCATCCCAGTCCCTAAACTTATAAATTACTCATTTAGGTCCTCAAACTTATCCACTTGTATCATCCTGCTCCCTAAACTTTATTTTCAGTCTCATCTAAATCTAAAAATGACAAGTTAAAAACTTTATATCAACAAACAATTCATAACTTTTTCATATGAACTCTAATAAAGACAAACTTTATATCAAAATTGTAGTCCTTGATACGATCTATAACTTTGTAGTTGAAATTTTTATGAACTGAAATTGTTTAGAGTCCCAAAATATTGTTTTATGATTATAGATTTTGAAATTTAAAATTTAAAATTATCAAACAATGTTGAATATTGACATAATCTATATAAAAGTTATAGTTCTCAATGCAATCTATAACGTTGTAGAGGAAAAAAATTTATTTAAAGTTGTTTAATATCCAAAAATTTAATTTTAAATTTTAAATTTCAAAATCTATAAACATACGACAATATTTTGAGACCCTAAACAGTTTCAATTCAAAAACTTTTCAACTACAAAGTTGTAGATCACATCGAAAACTACAATTTTGATATAAAAGTTGTCTTCATTCGAGTTTGTATTAAAAAGTTACGAATTATTTTTTGATATAAAGTTTTTAGATCGCCCTGTTTTAACCTAGACGAGACTCAAAACCAAGTTTACGGACTGAGATGACATAATTGAATAAGTTTAAGGACCTAAATGAGTGATTTGCAACTTTAGGGACCAGGATGACACAATCGAACAAGTTTGAGGACCTAAACAGTCGATTTGCGAGTTTAGGGACCGGAATAACACAACAACACAAGTTTAGGGACCGGTGATGGACTTTACTCTTTTATTTATTAGACCTATGTCACTAGGTTATGCTTAAGCTCCCATGGTGAAAGTATAATTAAGTATCATCAAGATTATTATTACTCACATTATCTATAGAACTGTCTCAAAAAGGATCCAGGCCGCTCATGACCGAGAGCACGACTGATATATCAGTTTATACTTAACTCTGCAGAGTGTGTACAAGTTTACCCACGAGTCGTGATTGCCCTTTGCCCGAGGTGATCAGCCTCTTGACTCACTACCAAGGTAAGTCGGCAGGGATCACTACGAAGTCTTTCTAAAGTTGGTCTAACAAGTCATAGCCGCTAAGGTTTTTGTCTCCCAAGAGTTATGAACACCTCCCCACTAAGGTAACCCCCATCCTCCAAAGCAATTACCCTAGTGGGACCGGGCCATAACTACATGGTACACCCCTCTTGCCCTTTCGGTAAGCTACAGACGAGCTAGAACAATCAAAGTACTTAGCTAAGACCAGAGCCATGTAGTCCTCGTGGTTGTACTGTAAATCCTGGGTTGCCGCTTTAAGATTCAGAACCAACATTTGTTCCATAAGTCATTAATCAAGATTATCATTTTAATAGTTGGTAGTTGCAGACTAAGCAGAACTACCCATATGCACAACCCAAGGTAACAAGGAATACAGGATAACAAGTTCTAGGTAAATTTTTAGGGGTTCATCATATTAGACACATGCATATGAAAAGGTGATTAAAAGTTGCTGGGTAACAAAGGAACTCATGTTACCCTTGCCTTCCAAAAACTCACGTTGTTGGTCCCACTTCTTCAAAGGTCTTCTTCTTGATAACCTTGGACAGCTTGAAAACTAAACGAGTTCATCAACACCACACAATCATCCAAACCAGTCATCACATGCAAACAAATAGTATTTCTATTAGAACAGTACACCAAACATTACTAAAACAAGATAAAAAGCTTATAAAACTATTCTATGCGTCGATACGATCACACGAACGTAAAGATCACTCTAATCGGATTTAAAACGAGAAAGTTATGGCTAAAACAAGATTCAATGGCACTTTTGTAAATAAACAGAACTCATTTTTGAATTAAAACAAATAAATTTCGTGTTTTCCACGCAGGCAGGACGACGACCACTATTTTCAAAAACCACAGGGTTTAAAACGAAAGAAAACAACGCTTTTTAAAAAACAGCAGCAGACTGCGGGTTGATTTCGTTAAAACAGAAGGGCCTTTCTGCAAAACCGTGCGTGCGTGACGGCACTGACCGCGTCGCTGCTGATGCGGCGGCCACGTGTCGAGCGCTGAGTGGCGTGGCGTGCCACGCCAGCGGTGGACCGGCTGACTAGGCCACGGTGCTCCGCGTCCACGGGTCCATGGTGGACCGATTACATAACCCTGAAGAGGTATCTAATCTCGGCCGTTGTTGCGGGATCTAACGGCGCAGAGCGGTTCGGGGTAAACGCCGGCGGCCAGGGCGGCGCTTCCACGGCGGACCGCCATGGGAGGAGACCGGAGCTCGACGGAGGTCGCCGGAATGGCGATTCCGGGTGCCCTAGGCCATACCGAGGCCACCAAGATGACCAGCGGGGCCTCGCGAACTCAGGGATAGAGTTTTGCAGAGGAGGAGGTCGCCGGAGTGACAACCCCGAGCGGCGACGCCATTAACGGTAGATTCGGAGCTCGACGAATCGGTGATACAGAGCACTAAACTCGAAGGCAAGAACGTAGGAAGGGAGAGGGATTTACCACAGGCTCGAAGGTGGGGCTCGCGACGCCGGAGAGGGCTCTATGGGGCTGGCACCGAGCGGAGAAGAGGGAGGTGATGCTCGGTGAAATACGAAAGGGGGAGAGAGGGGTTCGGCCGGGCGTTTTATAGGGTGTTGGCTCGGTAGGGGAAGCGTTGGCGACGGCGGTTAGCACTGCAACATCAAGGCATGGCTTGAAGTCCCTCTTGGTGGCCCTCAATCACTCGGCCAAGGAGAAACGGCGCGGGCGGTTACGGCCAGGTGAACGGCTCGGTGGAGAAGATGGAGTGGAGCGGCTGACGAGCGGGGGCCACAGAGAAGAGAGAGGAAAGGAGAGCGCGGGCGGGGCTATTGCGGCTGACATGTGGGCCCTGCAGCGCAGTGAGGTGAGGGGAGGGAGTGCGGGCGGCAGCAGCAGGCCGCCGAGTTGGGCCAGGGGATGGGCTATGCGCGCGGGGAAGAAGGATGGATCACGGGCCGCGAGCGCTGGGCCACCGCATGCGAGGAGGAGGTGGAGACGGGCCGCGCGCGAGGGAAAAATGGGAAGTGGGCCACGGGGGCCGGGATGGGCCAAGCCCGAGGCGGGAGAAAGGGATGGGAGAGGGAAAGGGAGGGCAGGCCGGCTGAAAGGAGGAAGAGGATGATGGAGAAAAAGAAAAGCCTTTTTATTTTCTAAAGACTCAGACTTTGGTCAAATTCAAATTTCATTTGAATTTAACCACAAGCAACCTATTCCTACACTCAAACAAAATATTATGCTCCAGCATGAATGCAACAAAAATGTTTCTAGGGCCTAGGGTTTATTTTAATTATTCAAAAATTATTATTTGACCTAGGTTAAATGCTCAGAAAATTAAATAAAGCTCAAATTTATTACTAACTTTGGGAAATAAAATTTTAGGGTGTCACAGTATACTACTTCTAACATATCATAAAAGGTAATAGGTTAGTTTGTTGGTCGAGGCTTTTTGTTGTTTGCACTCTTTGCTGAGTTTCTTTTTCTTTTTGTGTGTGTGACTGTCTGTGTGGTGGGGTTGTTTGTGTTATGTTGTTTAGGTTCTATACCCTTTTCTTCTTCTTAGTATATTGATATGCAGATCTCCTGCGTATTTGAGGAAAAAATAAATAAATGGTAATAGTTGGGGGGTATAGATCTACACTACCTGTATATTGTGAGTTCACAAATCATGATCCATGGGTGGAAGCAGAAAATCTCATGTTATTGGAGACAGTTGGATCAGTTAACCCCAATGATTCCATGTAGCTGAGCCCTTGCCATGGCAGTATATATTTGTGAGTCTCAATGAAGAGATATTAAAATCATTTTTCACTAAGAGAACAATACATGCAGCAGACATTGAGTTGGACTTATTTTTTTTTTCCTGAAACCCATATTTTCTACTGACTGTAATTAATGGTTCTGCATTTTGTATTCAAATTTTCTTCAATGTTGTTAATGTGCAGGTACCTTATTGTAATAGATGATTTATGGGATACAGTAGTTTGGGATTTGCTTCTACGTGCTTTTCCAGATGGTACTCAGTCAAGTAGAATAATAACAACAACAACAAGTGAGAACGTAGCTATGGCATGCTGTGGTAATCGTTCTGAATATATTCTAAAGGTGGAACCTCTTAATGATGACGATTCGAGAAAATTATTTTTAACACGAGTTTTTGGCTCCGAAGACAAGTGCCCTCAACAACTGAAAGATGCTTCATGTGAAATCGTAAGAAAATGTGGTGGTGTTCCTCTAGCAGTAATCCATATAGCTGGACTTTTAACACACCAACAAGACAAATCAGAGGAATGGGATTATGTAGAAAGATCATTGGGTTCCAATTTAAGCATAAGTCCTACATATCAAGGAATGAGAAATGTGTTGAACCTTAGCTACAATGGCCTTCCGAAGTGTTTGAAGACATGCCTGCAATATGTTTGTATGTATCCTGAGAACTGCACAATTTGGAAGGATGATCTAGTGAGAAGATGGGTTGCTGAAGGTTTTATAGAGGGAGACAGGGAGAGAGACAATGAAGCAATTGCACAGAGCCACTTTGAAGAGCTGGTCTACAGGGGAATGATCCAAGCTATGGACATGAACTACAATGACCAAGTGTTGTCCTGTATAGTGCACCCCAAGGTACTTGATTTTGTAACAAGCAAGTGTGCAGAAGACAACTTTATCATGACAGTAGACTACTCTAAGAACGCCAGAGAACTTTGTAGCAAGGTTCGGCGGCTGTTGCTTTTCTACAGCAGTGCAAAATATGCTGCAAAACTGTCAGGTATGACACTGTCGCAAGTTCGATCCCTGGCCTTCTATGGGTTAGTCAAGTGTTTGCCTGCTATTCGGGAATTCAAATTTCTTCGAGTCCTAGTCCTTCACTTGTGGGGTGATCAGAACAATTCAACACGATTGAACCTCTCTGGAATTGACATGTTATTTCAGTTGAAATACTTGAAGGTAACATGCAACTTTTGCGTACAACTACCAACCGAGATGTGGGGGCTAAACCTTTTGGAAACATTAGAAATAAACGCAAGAGAAACCTCTGTTCCTGAGGATATAGTTCACCTCAAGTACCTAGCACACCTCTGTGTACCTGTGGCGACAAAGCTACCATGCGGGATGAGCCGCCTAAGATACCTCCGTACCCTGAAACACTTTGATCTCTGTGGCAGCTCAGACGAAGTGAAGAGCCTTAAGGAGCTATCCATTTTGGAGGAGCTTCAACTTGTCTTGACTAGAGCACCAGCTGACAGTGTGGAAAGAAACCTGAATGTTCTGTTCTCTATCCTTTGGGTTCTTGATAACCTCAAATATCTGGCTCTGGTTCGTGGTGCCTCGGTCCCCGAAGATTCTGTTCCCATCATGGACTCCAGTAACATGAGCTGTCCAACGGACTGTCTTGAGAGACTTGAATTGCATCGAGGCACTTGCATCTTAAGCAGACTCCCTAAATGGATAGGACAACTCGGAAGCCTTTGCATTCTTAAGCTCGGAGTTCTAGAGATCCTGAAGAATGATGTGGACAATTTAGCAGAGCTGCAAATACTCAAGTTTCTTTCTTTGTATGTACGGAGACCCATGGTCGAACCGATCGTTTTTAGCAGTTGTACATTCCCAGCTCTCGAGTGTTTCAAGTTCAGAAGCGGTGTACTACGCATTGCCTTCCTCCCTGGCGCAATGCCAAAACTTCGCAGGCTAAAGTTATGTTTCAATGCCTACATTAGAGTAGAGTACTGCAGTCACATGCTTGTTGGCATCGAGCACCTGCTAAACCTCCAGGAGGTTTCAGGACGAATTGGGGTTGATGCTGAGGCTAAGGAATCTGATAAGAGGATGGCACAGTATGCATTCGAAAATGCCATTAGGAGGCATTTGATGATTCCTAGGTTTAACGTACAAATTGTTGATTGGACTGAGGATGACCATGTGCTAGCAAAAGATATCATCCTTCAACAGACGATGAAGGTAGATCATGGAATTCCAGGGAATGAATCGGAGGGCAACACAAACAAAAACGCTGGCAGATGGTATGGATGCTTTCTCTTTAATTTACGACTAATAAGTTTTACAAAATACACATTTCCAAACACAAAACTATGTTCTTTGGAAGTGTGTGTCCAAGAATATATACCTCCTCAGAACCACCCTTCACTCAATCCATGCTACAGAGACGTACAGTTCCCTCTTCAGACTACATGCTGTTGCTGTGTTAATTACTTTTGTTTTCTCTACACAGTCGCATGTCAATACATCTGTGCAATAATCTAACCAGGTGTTTGACAAGATGTATAAGCACCCGGTCTACATCGGTATTTGGTCATAGATTGGACGACTGTAACTCTAATGTTGCAGTATTGTCCAACCTAAACTGTGTTAAATGCGGCCAAAAAGTATATCAGTAGTAGTAGTAGGTTGTTTTCCTCCAAAATTCACCAATACTAACTCTAGCTAGGCGATGACATTGTTGACTCTTCATTGTCTTACCCTGTTTTCACATAATATTAATATTATTATTTATTGCTGCTTGAACGCAGGGTTTCTGCCTTCTCTGATAAAGCTGTAACCTTTTCGGATCTTCTGAGTTCTGGTACTTCTGTTTCTCTTCCCGCAAAACTGAGTTAGACCTTTTCTATTAGAAGAGTAAATTTATTGGATCATGTTAATTAGTAATTGGTTATCAAAATATTAAACAATATTCTTTTTATGTCTTTTTGGAAACTAAAATTTTGAAATAGCTACGTTGAGTTATATAGTTTTTGATGTTATTAATAAAAAACCATATGTCTAGTTAATAAATACAGATTTTTATGCTGCATCAAAATATCGAATTTCACACGTGTGTTTCACCGAACATAGCAGTTCCCAGGATGTGAAATGTCTGGAAAGACATGAATCTACCTACTGAGATTGTGTCGTCAACTTGTAACGACTCAGGTTACGAAAAGGTATGTATCCTAACCTATATCATACCTACAGTAGTATGGAGTACCACTTTGCAGTTTTATTGTTTTATTAGTTAGTGTGTGACAGAGGCTTGTTAGTATAGATTCCCGAGGTTAAATTAGTGACAGATAAAATTACTTATATTTTTTTTAGATAATGGATATCAAATCCGGCTTCATCTATCCAGGGATAGAATCACGCCACTTATTACAGAAACCAGACCGCAGCCCCTCTGAGCAACCAAACAGAGTTTAAACAAAACACGAAGGAAAGAACATGATTCACTAAAGGAAGAAATTTAACTACGCTAGTCCAATAAAACTTATGAAAGTCATCCATTGGAACTAAAAAATTGCAGAGCTGCTACATCCAGAGTCTGTCCTACTGATAGGAGCTGCATCCTCAAATCTTCACGCCGCTGCAACTTTGCCCACTAGCGCAGCCAATGAGTTTCCCTGAATAGAACCTGCAAAAAAGATTTCGGTCTGCAATTGTCAAAAATCACCTCGTTTCTTGTTAGCCAAATTATCCAACAAAGTGCGGATGCTGCTGTTAATAACAACAAGTTTTTTTTTATTACCCCTTTTTGACCACAGAAAAAAACAAATCATCTAATGACTGTGGTGGTGAAATCCCAAACAATAAGTACACCGCCCTCCACAAGAACTTAGCATAAACATAGTCCAGAAAAAGATGATTACTGGTTTCTAAAGAGTAACAAAAGCAACAGGACGAGTCCCCATTCCAGTTACGCTTTGTCAAATTATCCTTCATTAAATAACCCCTCTCTTTACGTACCATAGAAAGATCTTAATCTTTATTAGAACTGTGATTTGCCAAATATCTTATGACATGTGTACCCCATTGTTAACCTTTCATTACAACCCACCCATCACATCCCCGATCCCCAAATCGCCTCTCTTCGTGCCCTGTCTATAGACCACCACCACCACCGCTTGTCGCCCTGAACCAGTGGAACCGACATGTGGAGCTCTGAGTGGAGTTGTGCGGTGCCATCAGCGAGCTCGTACCGACGGACGTCCGGCAAGTAACATTGCACGCGTCGTCGGCGCCAGTTGTAGGCAAGGGGGACGCTGGCGCGCGATGCAGCATAGTTTAATTTCCATGCCTTGGAGGGTTGTCCGGGAAGCGCAGTCGCACGCGGGCGCAGGGGAAACAAGGACGATCGAGGTGGATTGGATGGGGAGGATTTAGGGGATTGGATGGGGAGGGTTTAGGGCAGCCGCAATGATTGTCTCGTAAGCTACTCTATAAGTATTGTTTTTATATTTTAATAGAAGAGAGAAAGAAAAATTAACTCTTGATCAAGAGCTACACACATTTCAAAATCATGTGAGAGTCTTATGTGGGGGCAAACCATACTATGAGTTGTTGGTAAAAGCTAGTAGTGTTGAAAAGGTTAGTTTATAGAGCTAGTAGTTGACTTATACCATTGCGGGTGCCTTAAAGTGGAGCTGTGCGGATGAGGACAAATCGGATAGTTGAATCTTCTACAAACAGTTACACTAAACTTCCTACCCTATGCAGTTAAAGTCATAGTACCTAGACGCTATAATTATAGTCCCTCCGTCCATAAAAACATGCAACTATGGATTTCGTACATAGAAAAGTACTTTACGTTTGACCACGTTTCTAATAAATAATATTAATATTTATTAATCTAAATAAATTACTATGAAAGTACATTTTATAATTAATCTAATGATATTTATTTAATATAATAAATATTAATATATTTTTATTTATAATTGTTTAAATTTAATAAACTAAAACGTGGTAGGGTGCCAGAATTGCATGTTAATTTAGACGGAGGAAGTATATAAAGAGGAAGAGGCGGCACCGGCTTCGGAGGGCGGTAATAGCAGCCAGCTAGTGATGCCCCAGGACGGTATGAATGGAGGAAGTACGGGCAGAAATTCATCAAAAACATCCAAAGAAACAGGTACATATGTATCACGAGCAATCAAACACTCTAAAATCTCCATCAAACACTTTAAAATCTCCATCGTCACACAAACTGTGCATCTTTGTTAATTGTTATGCTTGCCTGGCTAGCTTTCAGTGACCTTTCTCTTGGAAGCTGAAGCTGAAGTTAGAGCAGGGTGCATACTTAGCGCTGACTTTAGGTTATTATATATTTATGTACATAACTCATCAGCCATGGATGGCTAATCTGAGATTTTTCGCAAAAATGATACGCGAGTTGAACGGTGCTTGCATGGATGAAGGAGCTATTTCCGGTGCCGGGAGAAGCTGTGCGGCGCCAGGAAGAAGGTGGAGTGGTATCCGTGGGACCCAAGCAGCGAAATCCGCATCGTCTACGAGGGCGCGCACCAGCATGGCGACGACTCGCCGTCGTCTGCGCAGGGAGCCGGGTCCCGCGCGGCGGCGCCGGCGGCTCTAACCATTACGGGCTCAGCGCTCAGTACATCGACGCGCGGGTTCCCCGGCATCTACTAGCTCCGAGTTAAAGAGATCGATCGACGTCGCTCGCTAGCCGTCACCGCTCATCGCATCATAGCGCCGGGGAGTCCCTGTGGCAGTGGGTGCCGATTGACGCCTTGCATAGTTTCATGCGCCGGTGCAGCGAAGGGCGAACGAACCTGGCGGTTCGCATTGGGGGTTAATCATTGGTGTGTGTACAGTACTTTTGTATATTCTACTCCTAGTAGTAGAGCTACTGTATCGATCACATATGTTGTGCATCGCAGTGTTATATCAGGTACCCCTGTGCTTCGCGTGGGCCAGCAAGCTGAAATTATAGCACATCGTCACACACATGGAAAAAAAGGATTAGTAATAACATTAGTTACAGATGGATGGGTTGTCATTTGACTATTTGAGCCCTTTGTAGAATAGTGTTAGCATGGTACAGTGCTATTTCAGTTGGATATGGAAACTCATTTTTCCATGTGCCAAAGAACTTTCAATGTTATAGGCAAAACTGTCCACCTGTTGAGCGAGGCCTGTTACGGGAATGTGTTGCATGAGATCTAGAGGAAAGAAAAAACATCGAGAACCTGGAACTGTAAATAAGAGATGATTATTGATGGTAAAGAAAATTGAGGGTAGCGAGAAGACCTGGCCAATCTAAGTACATCAGTTACATATATCACCTCAAATTCGTGGAACAACGCCTATATTTCGTGGAACAAACAAATAAATAAACTAATTATTAAGATCAGATAACCAATTTTAGACAACCACATGTTCATGTGCAGTAGCATGAGCAGTGGCTATAAAGAAGAATAGATTTTTGCAACGACGTTATTCATTACGGACAATGCTCTAAAGGCATATAACATGGTTACGTACCAAAAGCTGTAGTGTCAATACTCCCTCCGTCCACGAATAAATAGATTTCTAGAGTTATGTTAAGTCAAACTTTTTAAACTTTGACCGAATTTCTAGAAAAAACTATCAAGATTGATGATCTCAAATTCGTATCATTAGATATATCATAGAGTATATTTTCATAATGTGTCCATTTTATACCATAGATGTTATTACTCTTTTCTATAAAATTAGTCAAAGTTTAAAAAGTTTGACTGACACGAATTCTAGGAATTGGTTCTTTCATGGACAGAGGGAGTATGTAGCAATGAATATAGCAGCGTAAAGTGATAAGAGGTGGAACTTTCACATCCAGCATGAGTAAATTGGGAAACAATAATTGTTCTAGGAGAACAGGTTGACGTTTGTG
Source organism: Coix lacryma-jobi var. lacryma-jobi (assembly GCA_009763385.1). Taxonomy (NCBI): domain Eukaryota; kingdom Viridiplantae; phylum Streptophyta; class Magnoliopsida; order Poales; family Poaceae; genus Coix; species Coix lacryma-jobi. The sequence continues at coordinate 48,690,204 of CM019831.1, forward strand.
TAAACTGAGGGCACTCCCAATGGTAGAAACCACCATAGTTTCTATAACTTCAAGACTTTATCACTAGAAACTATCTTTTCCAATGCATATATTGTACAAATAGTTTCTATGAAAAAAGAGATTTAATGCAGCCCAAACAAACAAGAATTATTTGTGCCAAATATTACATAGACTTTCTTGATGCATTGCACTTGAATAAAATCAATGCAGAAAACCTCAATGGTCACCGCATCATGGAAGAAAAAAAATGCTACTGCTATTGGCACTAGTTGTCTAGTTTACATATGCATGCAAAACAATTTATGCTACCCCTGTTCATACTATTTCACATTTGCACACAAAAACTATAAAGGGTACATGTTCAGACTTCAGACTACTTTCAGAGATACTGCAAGTTCAAACTTTTTTTGGAGATATATTGCATGTTCAAACTAGTTCCAGATACTGCAAGTTCGGAGATACTGCATGCGCGCGTAGGCTCAAGCTCCGTGATGGCGAGCCTGTTGACGAGCGCGAGCACATTGCTGGTGGAGGTGTCGGTGAGGACTGAGGAGGGCATGGAGCCGGCTAGAGCCTGTTCAGTACATGTGGCGTCCCTGTCCTTGCCACCAGGGGGTCGATGCAGGTGTGTCGGTGAGCATGGCGCTAGTCACAGGGAGTCTGCACGGCCGCGTAGGGTTCCGCCTGCACAAGGTACCGGCAGCAGGGCGCGAGCGAGTGCCGCGGTGCCCGCACGAAGTCCTAGCCCAACTGCGGCGCCGGAGCAAGTGCGGTAGTGCCCTCGAGCTCCATCGCCGGCCTTGCGAGGTCCCAGCGGCAGCAGCGTGCAAGCTCCTAGTCCTACCGGCAACGCGCAGAGGATCCCCAATCGCTCGATCGAAACCATCCTATCCTTCCCAACGCAGTCACGATGGTTTCCAGCTGCCTCGTCACGCGTGAAGACTTGGTTCTATCTTAGAAACAAAGTCTGCGTTTCTGGCTCTCTCTCTTCATTAAATTGTTTGTCACATCAGCAAAATGTCTACGTGACCAGATAATTAATGAAGATAGAAACCATAGTGGTTTCTGCATTGGGAGTGTCTTGAAGCATCGAAGATCGAGTAGGAGATTTACCAGCTTGCACACGTCAAATATCATTTCCTACACCAACATCCAATATCAATCCTGCACCAAGAGAGTATATTGTATATTTGCCAGCACCACAATTAATATACTGTTAGGGATCGTCCAGTACAAGTATAGCCCATACCGGTCCAAGTCGACACGCAGGCCCAAGACGATAGAGACAAGTATAAAGGAAGGGAACAGGCAGCAGTCCGGGGGAATGGATTAACAACAAAATATCTTCTACTACTTTGTATTACTGTTCATCTTCCTTCTTGTACCCAGCTTTCCTATCTCCAATCTCTCTGTTCCGACCTCCCTCGTCGCTGAGGTCCTGTATCCATCTACTTGATTCGAGTATTCTGTGAGTATTGTGTGAGGTTGCTAACAATTGGTATCAGAGCTATCGATTCTCGGCACTAGCACCATGGATCCGTCCCTGAAGCTTGCTTTTGACGAGATTCTCAGGAGGTTCGATGAGTTCGACGCCCGGATGGAGCAGCGCTTCTCCCGCACCCTGGCCGCTCTCGAGCGGCAGGGCGCCGCCGTCGAGCCTCGTGTCGGTGGCCTCGAGCAGTCCGGCGTGACACAGCTCGTGGTGCCCGATAACTGGGGCGGTCTCTTCAACAAAGAGGGTGACTCCATCGCCACGGTGGTTGCGGACAACTGGGGCGGACTCCTTGATGAGATCCCCGCCCTTCCCTTCGCACCCGCGCTCGACGCCATCTCCTCCATCACTGACGGCTCCGAGTTTGCTGCCTTCGCCTCCGAGTCGCTCCACCCCACATCCGAGGAACTCCGCGGGGCGCTGCTTCGGAAGGTGGACGCAGTCCGCGCGGCTGTGGAGAACGACACGACCACGGAGGAGCAGCACGTCGAAGGAAGCCAGGATCTGGGAGAGCGCAAGCCCGCGGACCTTCCGAGGGCGTGTCCTCCTCGATCCGACGCCGCAACGGACGAGCTCGTCCGCCTCGCCACCGAGGATGTCATCCTCACCATCGAGCGCGAGAGGATGCAGATCCGTCGCCGACCGCGAGGAGCTCCACTGTGCCCACGTCAGCTCCGACAGCAGCAAGCACCTCCGCGTCCACCTCGGATTCGTCGACTGCGGCATCTCCATCCGCGCCTACCTCGGCTTCGCCAACTGCGGCGGGTCCGCCTTCGTCCGCCTCGGGGTCGACGGCATGCGCGCACAGCTCTTCGCGCAGTTCTCCTCCAACCTCGCTGCAGTCGAGGACCACGTCGTCGTAGACGGCCTCCTCATCTCCTGGTTCGAGTTCGAGGTCGCAGTCCGCGACTTCGAGCCCGTGCACGGGCACCGCATCGACGTGGACGACCTCCACGACTACGGATTCGAGGCCGTCGCCCTCGTCTTCGAGCTCGTGCGCAGTCCTGTCTTCATCCTCTTCGGGGAGCATCTCGAGATCGACTTCGTTGCTGCCGTCTTCGTCTACAGACTCGCCACCAAGGACTTCCCCACCCCGGATGGCAACAGCTGAGCCTGGACCACCCACCTCGTCGTCCCCGTCACGCGGGGCGCCTACCCTCCACGGGCTCGACAACCTCCATTACTGCTCCTACCACATCAACGACTCCACCAGTTAGCACTCCATACCAGGACGCTTGCTCTGTTGTGGATTGGAGCACACCAGCTACCCCCTCCAGGAACGCCCTGAAGGTGTTCGACGCAATGCCAAACCATACTCTGTTCATCTTTCGGTTCAGTGCTGTGACATCTGCTGTGCTGCTCGACGACTTCTCTGTCGACTGCAACTCCACAACATGGATGACAAGACCATCCTCAGTTCCACCAGCTGCCCTGGTGGCATGTGCCTCGCCAACCGCTTCCGCAGTCACCACTGGCCTCGCCTCTTCACTGTTTGTGTCTGCACTGACTTCTCCACTGCCTGTTATGATTATTGCGGAAACATCAGCATCAGTTGCTCCGCGTGTCAAGGAGGTGGAGTCACGACAAGGAGTGAGTTCAGTGGTTCTTGCTACTGCCTTGAGTAGGCCAGGTGCCCTCCCCATTCATGCAGCAAAGGTGTTTCTCGCTACTGATTGGTTTGGTGTTCGTATGGTGGGTTGCGGCACTGATGTTCCTGTCGACAAAAATGAGTTGAAAGATGAGTCTATTCAGATGCAGCAACTTCGGCCTCCACCCATGCAGTTTTGCAAGCAGCATGTTGTTCTTCAACTCCGACCAGCACCTTGGCCTTCCTTTGGTGGCTGTACAATGATGGCATTATTAGGGGTTACTTCAATGCAGATAACAAATTCAGCTGGGCTAGATGGCAGGTTTGGGACACTCATTGTTGGGTCCCTGCAAAACAACAGCTCACCACAGTTCCGTGTTTCTGGTCAAGTGGAAGTTTATGTTGCTATTAGCATGGATGAGGTGTGCTGGCAGCCACATTTATCATTCAGACGCTCTCAGATTGCACTTGGCATTACTTCTTTGAACTCAGTGGGATGGCAGATGCTTGTCCGAGGGAAATGCAGGAGTTCGCCACCAACTCAAGGCTGGATTGACAGCAACTTGTTATGGTTGACGATCATAGTTGGGCAGCTCATGTGCGTCGGCTTACAGAGATCATACACGTCCAGTACAAGTTGCTTTATTCTGCTTGTTGCAAGTTTCCTTGTTGTCCAACTGCAATGGCAACAGGAGGATCAGCCCAGGCCGCCTCCATGGCCCCTTTTCCATCAAGAGCAGGATGTGCAGCGGTTCAGTATGGTGAAAACTTTTGCCAAGGGTGCTCACGCATTGGATAGCTATGGACGTACCTGCAAGCTGACAATTGTTGTCAAATCTGTCTGGACAGTTTGGGAGCTAAAACTAGAGTCACAGCAACTCAAGTGTGGTGCTTTCACTGATCACGTCACAATTCTAAGTGGACTCTGCAGAGGTTATGATCCTTCCAACACGAGTTCTTTCTGTCTTTGGGATCCCGGTGATTCCCATCTTCTCCATCGGCTTGGGGGCAAGCCGAACTTCAAGAAGGGGGGAATGTTAGGGATCGTCCAGTACAAGTATAGCCCATACCGGCCCAAGTCGACACGCAGGCCCAAGACGATAGAGACAAGTATAAAGGAAGGGAACAGGCAGCAGTCCGGGGGAATGGATTAACAACAAAATATCTTCTACTACTTTGTATTACTGTTCATCTTCCTTCTTGTACCCAGCTTTCCTATCTCCAATCTCTCTGTTCCGACCTCCCTCGTCGCTGAGGTCCTGTATCCATCTACTTGATTCGAGTATTCTGTGAGGTTGCTAACATATACATTGCCACTGATCAAGTATTCACAATAGTGCAGTGGTATATATGTAAGGTGAAGGATTGGACTATTTAATTAGTTGGCAGTTGACCTAAGACTGAATTAATTAAGAAGGCAAGGAAGACCATTTGCTTAAACAAAAGGCCTTTACAGTTGCATCACCATGAAAACTAAAAGGGATGACTATTTCTTTAATTGAGAGGCAATTGGACTATTGTCATGCGCTCTGGAAATACAATCTCTTTGTACTCAAAACAGAGGGCATCAACTGAAGACAAGCCATTTTAGTCGTTGCTGAATATATACAAACGGTACTGGATCAGATTATCAGTAATCAGGTACTAAGTCCAGGTAAGATCAGACATTTTATGTTAGCCTTAGGTTAAAAAAAATGTATCAATCCAGCTACCATCATGACCAGCCGAAGGATCAAAAACGGTGACCAAAGGCGAAGTGAATGGAAGCTATAAATTTTTTCTCGAAATAATTTAGGCCACTATCCCAAAAAATCACCGCCAAACACTTAGAGCAACAATCGCAATATCCATAAGACCACGACCCAAACAAGTAGATAGATGTTCCATAAGAACATTGGGACACCACAGAAGAACCGCAACATAAAATGGAGCACAGACGCATATTGAGCAACTAGCACAAAACATAGAACCAGAAATTTCAGGGGACTGTACAGTAATTTCCAAGCTGTAGACAATAGCACGCAGAAGAAGCAATATAACCTGTGTCGCACTGGGAGACCAAGTCCAAAACGAAAATCAGCAGCAACACAAAACCGAGAGAGCTACTCAAATAATAGAAATTAATTAACTTGAGAAGGAATTAAATATTCCGAACACTATTGTTTGACTGAGACATCTCCAAAACCTTTAACATTTAAATCAGTGTGAACTACTGCTTCTACTCTTGGTTCTAATGCATGCACGGACAGAAACAAGAAATGGGAATAGATGACGGCAGCTGCAAGAGCTGGACGTGCTGTCTATCCACTGCCTGCCAGTGTTCGTTCAAGTAAAAACCACACGCACTGCTGTTGCTGAATAGGGAAATGAAGAAAACCAGCAGCTGCTGAACTGAACTTTGGCAACCTGAAAACAGAGGAGCGGCTCCGTGCGCTGCCTGCCTCCCTGCAGGGCGCACCTGCACTGAAGGGGATCGGTGCTCTTTGCTGAAGCCTATAGATGGCCAACGCGGCATGGCCCGACGTCGTGCCGTGCCAGCCCGATGGCCTTCGTGCCTTGACGGGCCGTCGTGCCTCACGGGCCGTGCCACTACGGGCTTCGTGCCTGGCTTTCGGCCCAAGGCACGGCCCATGGGCTGTTGGGCCGGCCCGAGAGCACGGCGTGCCTAGCGTACCGCGGGCGGCCCGAGCATGAGCAGGAGCGCAAGGAGGAGGCCGGACGCCGGAGGCGGAGCTTGAGCCGTGGACGGCGGACCTCGCCCAGCTGCGCGGAAGATGGCGGCGGCTGCGGTTGAGCCGCGGACGGCGGACCTCGCTCGGCTACGCGGAAGATGGCAGCGGCTGCCGCGGCTCGCCCTGGACCTCGCGCGCGCCGCTGGGAGCCGCGGTGCCGCAGTCTCGGACTCCCGTGCGGTCGGGGGAGGGGGCGGAGGTCGCCGTGAGGAGAGGCCGGTATGAGTCGTGGCGTCGGGACTCGGGAGCGGACGGCGCGTCGACGCCATGGCAGACTCGGGGGGTCGAGGTCGAGGTGAGGGGAATCGCTCGGTCGCCGTCGCCGTCGTGCTCGAAGTCATCGCCGACGCGGTGCTCGGCCAGCCGATGCGGTGGTGCGGTAGGCGTAGAGGACGCGGTCGCCGTCGTGCTCGAAGTCATCGCCGACGCCGTGCTCCGCCAGCCGGTGGACGGTGGTGCGAGACGGCGTGGAGGAGAGCGGTGCCATGCGGCCGCCAGGCAAGAGGGAGAGAGTGCGCACTACTACAGAATTGAATATACACAGCGTTGTCTAAATGGGCTCGTGGCAGGCACAGTTTTTGCCCGCCACTGTTATTCGGTGGCCCGCCTGGAGCGGCCGGCCACCGAAGCGCCCGCTGCGGTTAATAATTAACCGCAGCGGGCAACGTAAGAAGTCCGCTGCGGTTAATCTTCTTTAATCGCAGCGGGCGCGTAAGGACGCCCGCTGCAGTAGAAGAAGATTAACCGCAGCGGGCGTTTTACGTTGCCCGCTTCGGTTTTTGCAGGCTATTTAAGCCGCCTCCAACAGCAACGAAGCTGATCATCTTCTTCCTCTAGACAAAAACGGGGGAAGAAGTTTTGCCAAATTTTTGCCCCAAATAACTTGTTTTTGATGTTTATTTGTTTGATTTGGAGAAGAAGTACTCCACAAGAGGTATCTAGATGCATTAATTTTATTTGTCGTCGTTATTTCTATCCCTAGATTTAACATAAATATAATAAATTATTATTTTTTTCTAATTCATCTTTGTTTTGTGATTCATGATGTGTGTAATTAAGGATCACAGGTACGATGGACCGGTCGGAATAGATGTATAAGATCAATAGAGTACTTGATGTGTGGTATCTCGTTGAAGTGACAAAGTTTATTGCCGTTGCAAAAGCTGACCGTGAGAGATGGAACCAGACGACAATCATACGTCCATGTCATCGTTGCAAGAATCTGACAGCCTTCAAAGACGAAGGTACAGTGCAATCTCATTTGATTCGTTTTGGTTTCATGGAGGATTACACGGTGTGAACTCATCACGGTGAGAGATTCGATCCGAGTGTCGGGGCGGCATCTGGAGTAAGCTCAGCGTCGACGACGACCGTGAACCAAGATCCTGGAGCGCACGTCTCATCAACAACAGTAGCGCCAGCCTTTAGTGACAGTAGTGCTCGTGACTACGTCGTTGTGGATGATGTACTCAAGGATATGACAGATGATGGTGGTGGAGATATTGAGGACGCTACGGTGCAGGACCCTGCAGATGTGCAGCTGTTTCAGGATTTACTCAACCACATCGACGAAGACGACGTCGTGTATGGCTCCTCGAAGTGGCTGGAAAATTTCAGAGAGATGAAGCAGGCGTCACTTGATCCTTTATATAAGGACGACGGGGAATATCCGAAGGATTGCACGATGCTCCGTTTCAACCTCCACATGTTGATGATGAAGGCTCCGTATGGGTGGTCAGACAGTAGCTTTGATGATCTGTTAGGTTACCTTGCTAAAACATTCTCGACGAGTAACAAGATTCCAGCAAATACATATCGGGTGAAGAAGCTTATGCGGCCAGAGTGTATAAAGAAGATCAAGCATACTAGAATGTACTAGAATGCATGAAGAAGATCAAGCCGGACGAGCCAGAGTGTATAATGGCTGCCTATCATTTTGGGTAAGTCAAATACATGTACGTACACCTAAGTGGCTAGCATATCATGCCTTCTCGTCGTCATAAAATCTATTTTGTTGCAATGGTACAGCCAGGGCCTCGTCGGTGGCCACTGGGTCGCTTTTTATCATATACCCTCAAGATGACAGGGCCTGTGTGTTTGACTCCTTGAGCGTACCAAACACGCAAGAGTACAAGACATTCAAAGATTGTCTGAAAAAGTAAGTCATCCAGCTTTTTTATCATTTACATTTACTCTACGTTTTAAAATTGTGGATAAAACTATTATATTTTGTACAGCGCTTATAAGGAATACCAAAAGGTGCCCGAATTCTGGGACCGAAGAACTCAAAAGTTCAAGGACAAGCATCGGTACCACCTCAAAATCCGACGAGATTTCCTGGTACGTATTTCAAAGGTTCAATTCATGTTTCATACATATGGGTTCTAATGCTTGTTTATCAATCGTGCAGTGCGCCAAACAGCCACTAGGATCAAAGACATGTGGCTTGTACACATGCGAGTTTCTAAGGGAAAGCAAGGAGTACACTGAAGGACCGAGAAAGCTACCAAAGGCGACCAGAGGGGGGGGGGGGTGAATGGGAGCCTAAAAATTTCTTTTGAAACTCTGGCCTCTATCCCACGAATCAACCCCAAATGCTTCGAACGCAAACGTGATGCCCACGACCCTTAGAAAGAGGGTGGATGATCCCTAGGATCACAGCGAGGCACCACCAAACCAAGCGACCCAAAACTCACAAACTCCAAAAAGAGTCCTTGCCCAAAAACTTACTCCGAAATGTAGATAGAGGGCTATGTCCGGATTCCCCCAAATACCAATGCTAACAAGTAGCAAAGATACCTAGAGAGGTTCCTTGGTGAACTCTAGGAGCAAATGAGAAGTCCGGAAACGAAGCGAAAAAGCCGGGAGAGCAAACACACTAAACAACACTACTTAGCAGTGGCCCGGACTGTCCGCACCCCTTGTCCCAGACTGTCCGCGCCTTGGCCGGACTGTCCGCGGTCTGGTGGCGGACTGTCCGCTGGTCAAAACCGAAAAACTGCAAGTCTGCTGAAACCTCCCTGGATAGTCCCGGACAGTCCGCGAGTCACAACGACAAACTGTCCGCCGGTCAAATCGAGGCACAGTACACCGCGACGAACAGCCACTGCTCGGCTGAGACCTGATGCCCGGACTGTCCGCTCCCCAGTGGCGGACTGTCCCGCGGTTGTGCAGAGAGGGCGATTTCGGTCGCCCCTCTCCCGAATCTCCCCAAATTCGATCCAAACCAAAATCCCTTGATCCCAAAATTCTAGAAGATGATCACTAGGTAGTTGGAAGACTATCCCTAACAAATCATCCGCTCAAATCAACTCAAACTCCGGGAAATCGAAGGGGAAGGTGCAAGAACCAAAAAGTTGCCATGAAACTCAAATCGACCCGATCTACTTGTTCGTGAGGTTTGAGTTGAATTCCTTCGGTGGAAATGATCTCCTCACGTCAAAGAACAAGTTGATTCAAGTGGATTTGAAAAAGACGCAACGTAGAGGGAGATCGAGCGACGGGAAAATTGAGACAAGAAGCAAAACGCGAAGAACAACTCAAGAATGCGAATCAAAATCTCAATTGCCAGCCGGAAATCGTCCCCACGAGGAGACAACGGGATTACAGTCCCTTTTTCTCAAAATCTCACGAACACAAAGGTATGATTAGTCGTCTCTGCGGATCTCAGTAGCTACAGCAGGGAATGGGAAGCAGGAAACCCTAAGTGAAAGTATCAAATGGCTGAGATAGATGGAGGGAGGGGTTGCCACTCCTTATATAGCCTAATACAATTATTCCCCTTCTACCCCTACTGCTAATGAGCGAGCAGGCTAACCCTAAGGGTATTCCTGTCCAACTCAGAGTGTAGTCGATCCGACGGCCACGCCCGCACATCCGGTAGCTTCGCCTCGACGCGACCTCACCCGATGCTGCCACGTGCCGCCTCGCGCCGTCCGTCTTTTTCCTAGACCTCCCCCCGGTTTTGAGGCTGAAACCGGGAAACATGTTGTCCATCACTGAGTTTTGTGGCCCAATGTTGACGTTCGTTAGTGCAAATAGAATATGAAAGATTCCGCAAGCGCACAGAACACCATTGTAGCATTTTAACGGGAGTATTCCAGGATCGTTATTTATATTTTACCATTGGGAAGCAAGGGTCAAGAATCTGATAATTCACTATCATGCATCTACTAACTCAGAGTACTAAATAGACTAAAGCAGGAGTGAATGATATATGATATGATAATGAATGAAAGCACATAAAAGATAGTTCAATGATAACTATAGTGGGAGGACAACGGGAGAGATCAAGGTTCCTATATACTTCTCTATTACTTGGGTTCTAAGGCAACAAAGATGAAAAGATATAGCAATCATAAACATTGGCACTTTGGAGCAACAGTACCTTTCTCACTCTCGAAAAAGACTAGGAAGAAAGTAGTCAGGGAAGGCTACCAAAAGCTCTACGAAACATCAATCCGAACGTGGTGGACTACGAAGGCCTAACAGAGCTGTCACCCTGGGGCTACCACAATTATTCCGTGGGATTGAGCACAACCTCAGGTATCCTATAGACTAAACACCGTGTCTAATCTATCGATTACTACTCTAATTACTTAGGATAACTAGAGCACTCAATACGAACAAAGATCCCATGCCAAGATATAACAACTATACTAATCATATAATAAAGCATAAAGTAATTAGAGAAGATAAATATATTAAAGCACAAGTCTTATAAGAAAAGATACAAAAGCATACCAAATCTCTGAAGACTCCTCTAGAATTAGAGCGTAGCTCCTCTCTAATCTCTCCTTCTCCTCTTTATAATTGGATCTCTAATTACAACTAGATGAACTAGACAACTAGAACTAGAACTAGACAAACTAGATCTAAATCTAGATGAACTAGAAGAGATTCATCTAGAGGGACCTCTACTTCTACATTGGAACCCTAGTTTCTGATGTGGAGATGAATAATGAAGAGAGAGATGAATAATGAAGATGGAGATGAATAATGAAGATGGAGATGGCTCTTGGGGGCGCCCCTGGGGTCTCTTATATAGTCTTGGATGGAGTAGGGGGCAAGGAATTGCCACGTCATCGATCCGCGTCACATTTATCGCCCACCGTTGGATCAAACCGACTTCAGGGACGGTGGAGATGCATCCTAGGAGGCGGTGGAAGAAGGTTCCAGAAGGTGGAGGCGAAACGGCCTCCGTGGCCGACCGGTCGGTCATGGGGTGGGACCGGTCGGTCTGGCCCAGTGGGCCCACGTGGCGGGCCGCCTCGTGGTGTCTTCTAGATCCTTCTTTTGCAGATTTCGTTGCGAAATTAATATCTTTTCATCCGGGACTCCGAATATAGCGAATGATATGTCCGTTTCGATCGTCTCGACGAGCCCTTCGCAATGGTGCACTCCAATTCATCACTTGAGGTACTTTTATATGGTGAAATATTGATGTCCTACAAAACAAGTGAGAGCACCAAAACTCATGGAACTTGTTAGTTTCAAACCCTACAACTATGCTTTATGGTTCATTTCATGTTAATTTATGTAATAGTTGATGGTATAATATTGACTATAAGGACCGTCAACAAGTTCCCCCAAGCTTACCCTTTGCTAGTCCCGAGCAAAGCCAATCTCAACAATGGATCAGGAGTTGCTGCAATATCTTCACGTCCAACAAGTACACATGTATTCAAACAAAAGTTCTCATATGGAATAGAAAAAAGTATCATATTATTCATCACGGGGCTTAATACTTTACCTTGAATCCTGAGTAATTGAATGATAGAATGATCAAATCGAGCATTATGTCTCTTGCTCTGTCACTTCACCATTATCCCGGAGTTTTATGAATTTTCAAAAAGATTAAAAACATATGTTGTCAAATTAATCAATGGATCCAAAGATAAAGTCAACCATACCATTGAATCAAGAAGTGCATGTGTATGGAAAATGGAGTCGGATGCTCTTTTGAAATATATCACTCCCTTTTGTTTATCAGAGACACATGACTATCAGGCTAATTCTACTGACGGGCACGTGCCCATTTTTTTTTCTGATATTCTCTTTTTTTTCTTTTTTTCGAGGTTCCGGACACTTGTCCCTTTTTATTTCCTCGGGATCTATCTTTTTGAGGTTTCGGACACTTGTCCCTTTTTATTTCCTCGGATATATATATATTTCTCTCTCTTTTCTTTCAATAACCACATGCTTCCAACAAACTTTTGAGAGGATAACAATAGATAATCATGAGCATTTATACGGAGGATGGATGAAATGTGTAAGTGATCTCAATTCAATAGCATGATAACTTCTCATAGGATCAACAAAGCTTAATTTAACTCAATGCCATTATTAGTCATATTAATATTGGAAACTCTCCGGAACTCTAGTGTTGTTTAAGAACAAGATAACAGTAGCTCAGATCATCACATATCATATCTATCAATTACCTAGATTCTGGATCAAGCATTTGCTACCCATGCATTTAATTTCATTTTTAAGCATCATTATTAATCAGGAGAACTCATGCTTTAAAGGCTAGGTACTTGAAAGAAATTAGATAGAGCAACTATTCATTATTTCCATGTAAAAGAGTAGAGAGAGTTCTTCTTTTATTATTAACTTCTTAAAACAAACTTAACACACTATTTATTTAACCTAACACACACTTATTATAAATAACTAAGATAGTGAATAAGACATACCTTGATTACAAAGATAACGGGGGTGCATCTCCCCCAAGCTAATCCCTTCGATCACATCGAGCCTTCATGTGCCCGAATATTTTTGTTCTTTTTTTAAGGGTGAGCCTTCATGTGCTCACACATTTTTTTGTATTTTGAATTTATTTATAAAAAGAAAAACTTAAGAGGATAAAAATACTTACCTGGATACAGGGGGTGCTTTCCCCCAAGCTGAATGTTGACGTAGTCGTTCGATCTTTTAATGTAGCGGACTAGCGGTGAAAATATTCTTTCTCCATTGGAGCATTGATTGATGTTGATGGTTGTTGAATTAGTGCTCCAACAGTGGATGGAACATCCACTTGTTCGTCAGCTTTTCTTGGTCTTTCAGATCCTGTAAAACTCAAATAGACAACAGAACTTGTGTAACAGATTAAGCGTTAGTGGTTGGCCACTTAAGCCTTAGTTGCCCAGAGTTTCAGTAAGATCTCTTTCTTAATATTTTTGTATTTTTATTTTTATTTGCAATGACAGTCTAACAAAATGAGTGCATTTTTATTTTAATGCCACCACGGTGAATATCCCTACGGGTTTTTATGCACCATAGAATTATTCACATGAGGCTTTTAGGTTTTATGATGCAGTGTAATATTTTTATTTTCTTTTTTTATGCAATGCTAATGTGGAAAAGTAAATTTGCTATGGAAAAATGATTATGCAAATGATAGAAAGTAACATGCAAAAAGAGAAATTAATGCATAAAAGATAAATATGGATAACTACCGATTTTACCTTTCGGCGAGGGTTCAATGTTTTGAGTCCTCTGAACAGGACTTCTCACCATGTTCATTCCTGAGGTGCGTCATTTGATCTCGATATGTAGACCTTGATAACTACACCTCTTGATATGGTGTCACTCATGTTCTTCGTTCGCCCAGCAATTTGAAGTGAAACATTAATTGTGGAAGCTAGCAGCATCTTGCTCTGTGTGCATATTCTTGTAGATCCAGGACCTTCACTCTGTAGAATTTAGGAGTTGACAAACCCCTCTATGTTTTGCTCAAGAGTGTATCCTGCTCATAAAGACAAGGTAGAGATCAAGTGCGGTGCAACTTAAACATGTTTGGTTCTTTATGTATACGCAGGCCAGAAACAAGGAGAAGCTTTTAAAGTGATGGTCACTTACCTTGAAATGTTGCTTTATCATTGAAGAGTGATCGTGTCGATCCACCTTGTGGAAGCTTCTCTTGTCTAGCTAGTTGTTGTTCATGAATGACTTGTCTTCTCTTGCCTATCTCATAGTGGGCCAGCTGAGTCATGCTCTCAACAGGTCCAGACGATGAAGACTTTGTCAGCTATTCTTTTGATTTGTAGACTCTGACACTATCTCTTCATCTTCTAATTCTTGCAGTGCAGTGGCTTTATCCTTCATGATGTCCTCCTCAATTCCTGGCAGTTGGTTCTTCCTTTATCGGCTGAGTCAACGTCTTCTCTTGGTTTCCTTCGGCTGTTCATAAATGGTGTAACTATTGATGAAGCAGCGAACCTTTTGATCGAAGATCCTAAAGTGGACATCTCCAAGTCCGACATAGATGACACATTGGTGGTGTTCAAGAATGATCTTCCAAGAATGAGTGATGGATCATGTTCTTCTCCTTGGCTGGGGCAGCGTCTAGTGACTTGTACTAATCAAAGTGGTGAGAAGGAGGTCAAAGTGTCTTGAAGCTGGATTTCTCCTTCCTACCCTTGATCATGAAACAAATCTAGATAACGAAATTGTGTCTCCCCCAGGCTAGCTTGTGAGGTAGGTGGATGATCAATTTTCTTCAACAACATGCTCATGTGTTGAATTTGTAGACCTTGTTGTTGTTCAAGTCGTACCACCTTGTCCCCCAAACTAGCTCTTGTGTTGCAAGTGAGGAGGACTTCCACTGTTTGTCTTCATAATGAACCACCAACAGACTTCATTTGGATGACACACAGATGTTATAATGTAGTGGCATATCGTCACCCTGATATTGGTTGTTGGTGTCAGTGTTGATGTCTTCGACAATGATGAGCGTAGGCACAAATTGACCCATACGGGGTGAGTTGCATCCTGCTCGTCATCAGTGTCCTGGCTTAGGCCTTGGGATGGCTCAAAGCTTGGCTGCCTTCGACATCACTAGTGACTTGTCTGATGATGAGTTTTGTCTATCCACGGGTTGGGTTTTGGATCTTTAAGTTCACACCATGAACAAGCAAATCTCATCTCCTACAAAATGTTAGTGGACATATACCCGAAGGATTGCACTGAATTTAAAACATGGGTTGTTATCCACAACTTATGTGTTATTCATCCATGCTAATGAAAAGATGATTTTAGGATTACTTTAGTATAGACTAGTATTTTATGTGTTGGCTGCATTTTAACATGGTTCAAGGCAAAAGATAACTTGCAGTCGAAGATAGACTTAAATAAACTTTAATACTCACAGTTCTTTCATCCATGATGAATGAGCTGAGTCTTCTTTGTGCAGTTCATCATATGCCTTGCTTCATCTCTGATGTGAATTCATCTCAAGACTTTCCCAAATTGTATTTGAGAGTTTTCTGCAGGGGTTAGTCCAACAAAATATCCAATGTCTACACAAGCTAATTTTAGATCAATAATCAAACTAGACTCCATGTCTAATTGGATTAAGGAAGGTATTTTAACCTAAGCACCACGCTTAATTTTAAAACCTTTAGAAGCATAGCTAGTACTTCCAAATCAAAACATACTATGGTAAACAAAGGTAGCATGAAAGCATAACAGAGATTTATTCAAAAAGAGATGACAGAGTATGATCACAGTGAGAAATATTTTTTCTTTCTTTTTTAGATGCGGATGACATGAATGCATATAAGGAACTAAACATGATGTGGATTTGATAAAAGAAAACCTAACTAAATGGAATGGATGCAAGGATGATTCAAAGTAAACATGCAGTGGTATGAAAAAATTAAAAAGATAACTACTCATAAAGTTTAAAGTCTATGAGCAAGACTATCTCACCTTGATCATACTTATCATGACTCACAACTGGGACTTGTGAGTGGCACAACGTAACTATCCGTCACATGAGATGAGAGTTGAATTGTTGTGATGGCGACCTTTTCTCCAATCTACACATGGTTAGAATAATATATATGTATACACAAACCTGTGAGATGGCAGGGTTCCAGAATTAATGATGGATCTTGAATGTTCAGGCACCCTGGGTTCTTCATTCTTGTGGAAGCTCGCCATAAGGTCAAAACGGCGTCTGATGTCCTGTCTATTCCACACTCAACAGAACATGGGGTAATCCTACTAAAGCTAGTGGTACACTAAATTAGCAGACATGAAGATCATTATCAAAATCTTTACACCAATTGCTTCCCCGGCAACAGCGCCAAAAATGTTTGTTGACGTTCGTTAGTGCAAATAGAATATGAAAGATTCCGCAAGTGCACAGAACACCATTGTAGCATTTTACCGGGAGTATTCCAGGACCGTTATTTATATTTTACCACTGGGAAGCAAGGGTCAAGAATCTGATAATTCACTATCATGCATCTACTAACTCAGAGTACTAAATAGACTAAAGCAGGAGTGAATGATATATGATATGATAATGAATGAAAGCACATAAAAGATAGTTCAATGATAACTATAGTGGGAGGACAACGGGAGAGATCAAGGTTCCTATATACTTCTCTATTACCTGGGTTCTAAGGCAACAAAGATGAAAAGATATAACAGTCATAAACATTGGCACTTTGGAGCAATAGTACCTTTCTGACTCTCAAAAAAGACTGGGAAGAAAGTAGTCAGGGAAGGCTGCCAAAAGCTCTACGAAACATCAATCCGAACGTGGTGGACTACGAAGGCCTAACAGAGCTGTCACCCCTGGGGCTACCACAACTATTCCGTGGGATTGAGCGCAACCTCAGGTAACCTATAAACTAAACACCATGTCTAATCTATCGATTACTACTCTAATTACCTAGGATAACTAGAGCACTCAATACGAACAAAGATCCCATGCCAAGATATAACAACTATACTAATCATATAATAAAGCATAAAGTAATTAGAGAAGATAAATATATTAAAGCACAAGTCTTATAAGAAAAGATACAAAAACATACCAAATCTCTGAAGACTCCTATAGAATTACAGTGTAGCTCCTCTCTAATCTCTCCTTCTCCTCTTTATAATTGGATCTCTAATTACAACTAGAATTGCCACGTCATCGATCCGCGTCACATTTATCGCCCACCGTTGGATCAAACCGACTTCAGGGACGGTGGAGATGCATCCTAGGAGGCGGTGGAAGAAGGTTCCAGAAGGCGGAGGCGAAACGGCCTCCGTGGCCGACCGGTCGGTCATGGGGTGGGACCGGTCGGTCTGGCCCAGTGGGCCCACATGGCGGGCCGCCTCGTGGTGTCTTCTAGATCCTTCTTTTGCAGATTGCGTTGCGAAATTAATATCTTTTCATCCGGGACTCCGAATATAGCAAATGATATGTACGTTTCGATCGTCTCAACGAGCCCTTCGCAATGGTGCACTCCAATTCATCACTTGAGGTACTTTTATATGGTGAAATATTGATGTCCTACAGAACAAGTTAGAGCACCAAAACTCGTGGAACTTGTTAGTTTCAAACCCTACAACTATGCTTTGTGGTTCATTTCATGTTAATTTATGCAATAGTTGATGGTATAATATTGACTATAAGGACCGTAAACACCCAAACTCAGAAATCCGCCAGCGCCCAGGTTTTGAGGTCCAAACCTGGAAACCCTCCACCCGGTGGTTTTTCTGGGGCTCTACCACCAAACCGAAACCGAAGAGGGATGCACTGCCCGTGCACCTCGTCCACCGACACGTGTCCTCAGGTCCACGACTCGAGCCACACTGTGCCCCGCAAGTCTCCGCTCCTCGTTGTCCCAGGCTGTCAGCCACCACGGTTGATCCTCCGGCCACCGGTCCGTCAGTCCAAGCCTCACGTCCGCCCTTCACCGCTCTGCGGATACATGGGTGTATGCCGAGTCTCGAGTGATGAGTGATTGTCAACGGGTTTGATCGCATGTTCTTTGGCTTGTGTTGTGCAGGTGTCGAGCACAGAGACAGTGATCGAGGGCAAGGTGAAGGTCAAGTAGAGACGTGTCGTGCCGATGGACCGGGAGTGGTGAAGGGCGGACGTGAGGCTTGGACTGAGGGACTGGTGGCCTAGGGATCAGCTGTGGTGGCTGATAGCCTGGGACAGCGACGAGCAAAGACTTGCGGGGCATGGTGTTGCCTAGGTCGAGGACCTAGGGACACGTGTCGGTGGACGGGGTGCACGGGCGGTGCATCCCCTCTACAGCTCCGGTTTGGTGGTTGAGCCAGAGAAAAACCACCGGTGGATGGTTTCCAGGTTTGGGCCTCAAAACCTGGGTGCTGTGGGTTTGCCGAGTTTGGGCCACAAAACTCGTGTCGAGGACGGTTTCCAGGTTTGGGCCTCAAAACCTGGGCGCTGGCGGGTTTCCTGGTTTCGGCCTCAAAACCAGGGGATGGACTTGGAGGCTGGTTTCCCAGTTTGGGCCTCAAAACTGGGGGTTGGCGTGAAAGCCTGGTTTCCCGGTTTCGGCCACAAAACCGGGGGTGCAGAGCGAGGGCGGCACGTGGCGGCAATCGGGAGGTTGCGTCAAGGCAACGCTACGAGTTGTGCGGGCGTGGCCGTCAGATCACCACCTACCATGAGTTGGTCCAGAATAACCCTAGGGTTTAGCTGGTTCGCTCTGTAATTAGAGAGGGGTAGAGTAGGAATTTGGATTAGGATAAGTAGAGGGAGACACCCTCCTCCCATTCTATCTCAGTCATTTGCTCTTTTGCTTCTAGGGTTTCCTGCTCTCCCATTCCTTGCTGTAGCGAACCTGAGATCCACAGAGAAGAGAACAATACCTCTGTGCCCGTGAGATTTTGAGGAAGTGAGACCGTAATTTCACTATTGTAGCGTGTGGTAGCCACACGGTTGCAAATTCGTGGTTGTGATTCGCGTTTTGTGCTTGTTCTTCGCGGGTTGCTTTTCTCCATGTTTTTCCCATCGATTGATCTCTTTGCTCAGTGCATCATTTGCAAATCCGTTTGAACTGAGTTGTTCTAGATCGTGAGGCACTTCTTTCCACCGAAGAAATTCACCTCTAACCCCATGGTCTAGGAGATCGAGCGATTTTAGTTTTGGATCGGTTTTTGCTCCTTAGTCCCGAATTCTTCCAATTCACCGATTTGGAGTTAGGTTATAGCCATGATTCCATTGGGATAGCTCACTAACATCCTTGGAACTCCTCATACCAAGTCTAGGCCTTAGTGTTTTTGATTCGGAGGAGATCGGGTGATTTTCGCGGAAGAACAGTGCTGTTTCGGGACCATCGGACGCGGAGTCTGTAGGCATCGGACGCTGAGTTCATCGCATCGGAGCGTCCGTTGCCACGTGTCTTCTGACAGCGTTTTTAAAGGAGCATCGGACGCTGACCATCGGAGCGTCCGTTGCCATCGGACGCACCGGAGGTAGAGCATCGGACGCTGAGCTTTCACTGTAGCAGCGTCCGATGTCTATGCAGTAAGGTTCCCGAGAGGCACTGTTTGCATCGGACGCGTCCGACGCTTGGGCATCGGATGCTGCCAGCGTCCGATGCTGCTGAGACTGCGCAGTTTCGTCCGCGGTTCGTTCGTACGTTGTCGGTTTTGATTTCTGGCTTTTGCGTTGGGTTCCCGACTTCGTGCTCTACTGAAATCGGGCTTCCCGCTCCACAAAGTAGCCTGAATCCCTCTCGCGTTGCTCGGGGGAGGTTGAGGTTACCCAAAGTCCATCCTGTCACTAGTTGACTTGCGTGAACTTGGGTGTGGAAGTTTTTGTGGTGTCCCGCTGTGTTCCTAGGGAACATCCACCCATTCTCTTGGGTCGTGGACATCACGCGCATCGGTTTTGCTTTTGGGGTTGATTTTCTGGGACAGAGGCTATTAGTTTCTGAAAAGAAATTTAAGCTCCCATTCACCCCCCTCTGGTCGCTTTCTAGTAGCACTTTCGGTCCTTCACGCTCCGGGTCCATCGGCATGACACATCTCCACTTGACCTTCACCTTGCCTTTGATCACCGTCTCCGTGCTCAACAGCTGCACAACACAAGCCAAAGAACATGCGCATCAAACCCGTTGACAATCACTCATCATCACAAGACCCGGAATACACCCATGTATCCGCAATCTCCCCCTTGATGAGTGCATTATCAACTACCAACACAAATCATATTGAAGGACCGGATTAGCGACCAGAGGGGGGGGGGGGTGAATGGGAGCCTCAAATTTAACTCGTGAATATAGTGGCCCTTGTCCCAGAGAATCACCCCAAAAGCAAAGTCTCGAGACAACCGGAGAGTTCACGACCTACAAGTAGGTGGATACCCTAGGAGATGTCCTAGTGGTACAGCGGAACCCCCGGAGAAACCCCAAAGCCAACTGCCAAAGCCTCAAAGCAAAACTGCACACTCAGCAGATTCGTGGACTGTCCGGGGTCAGGGTCCCGGACTGTCTGCTGAAGGCCGGACTGTCCGACACTGTGAGTCCGGACTGTCCGCCGGCAAAAGACCAGAAACAGAACTGTTCTGAACAAGTTCTGGACGACTCCCGGACTGTCCGCGGTATGAACGCCGGATAGTCCGCGGTTCACGTGAACAGTGAAACCCTAGCGTCCGAAGCCTGCCCTGTGCTGCGTCTGATGTAATCCCGGACTGTCCGCGGGTTACTGGCGGACTGTCCGCCGGTCACAAGACCGAGAACAGTATCGCACTGCGCAGAACTGAACCAGCCAAGTCCCGATCCCCGGACTGTCCGCCGCTGGGGGCGCGGACTGTCCGCGGATGAACAGAAAGCGCAAAACAGCTCGGGACAAAAGACAAATTCGATCGGAACTTCACCAAATCAAAAGGGACTTCGATCAAACTCCTCCCAGGTGTTCCTCTACGTATTGGGGTGCTAATCCTAAGAAATCATCGCACCAAATCAAGTCAATTGAGAGAAATCAAAGGAGCACCAAAAAGGGGGAAAAAGGAAGAACGAACACGAAATCGACCCGATCTATGGATTCGTGAGGTTGTAGGAGAAATCCTTCGGTGGAAAGAAGGAGCTCACGACCAAGAACGAATTGATTCAAGTGGAATCAAAAATCATCTCACGAAGAGGAAAAACAAGGCAATTCTCCGGGAGATGAAAAAACCGAAACACGAAGAACACCAACCCAAAACGCGAATCGATTAATTCCAGCCGTGTGGCAACCACACGAGACAATCTTGAGATTACGGTCTCACTTCCTGAACTTCCCAAAACACAGAGACATGATTGAGTCTTCCCTGCGGATCGCTAGCAGCTAGGTATGATTAGAACCTAAGCGGGGGCTAAGGAGAGAGAGAGCGCTCAAGAACAAATGACTGCTAGGATGGAGAGAGAGGAGGGGTGCCTCCCTTATTTATAGCCTAATACAATAATCCCCTTCTACTCCTAGATACAAGAGCGAAGCGGGCAACCCTAGGGGTATCCCGGTCCAACTCTGCTTCTCGATGATCTGACGGCCACGCGCCCATCTCATCCTTAGCTTCGCCTCGACGCAAGCCTCAGGATGCCGCCACGTGCCGCCCCGTCGACCGCCGCGCCTACCTCGCGAATAGCTGCGCCACCGCGCCAGCCTCTTCACGCCGCCACGCGTCGACCGTCCTTTTCGCGGACCTCCCCCCGGTTTTGAGGCCGAAACCGGGAAACCTGGGCCTTCCCCCGGTTTTGAGGCTGAAACCGAGAAACCTGTCCTCCGGCTGAGTTTTGTGGCCCAAACTCAGAAACCCGCGCGCCCAGGTTTTGAGGCCCAAACCTGGAAACCGTCCACGCCGAGTTTTGAGGCCAAACTCGGAAACCGGCCACCCCGAGTTTTGAGGCCCAAACTCAGAAATCGTCGAGGGTAGCTTTTTGAGGCTCAGCTACCGAACCCGTGCCGTAGACGGGATGTGGTTCGCACACCCTGAGTTCCAGCACCGATGCCGGAGCATGTCCAGCCTCCACGCCGGGCACAGTGCATTCACCATCCTTCTCGGCCTCCCGCCAAGTGTCACGATGCCATCACCTTCCTCCCGACTCGGCCGATGCACCGCACATCCCCATGTGCTCTTGCTTGTCAACGCCACGTGCCAGCTACCACAGCTGGTCCTCAGGTCTCCTGGTCCGTCGGTCCAAGCTCCACGTCTGCCCTTCACTACTCCCGGTCCGTCGGCACGGCACGTCCCTACTTGACCTTCACCTCACCTTCGACCACTGTCCGAGCTCCACACCTGCACATCAACACAGCCAAGAAACATGTTGCCCGTTGATCGATCACTCATCACTCAGGAAGGGAACCACAAGGGCACATATCAACCTTGTGTTCTCACATATGAATTAGAAGAAGAAAGAAAGAAGATAGAGAACTCATCCAAATGACCAAGAGCAAAGCAAAGCCTAAAGAAAGTCATGTGGAGTGAGCAAAACAACCTAGTTCCCAAAGACATGGGCAACGGCTCGACGCAATCAAGCAAAGCAAAGCTAGCCCTCAAGAAGAGGCAGAACGGGCTCAACACCACTAGCGAGAAGGTCGGAGCAAAAGAGTCAAGAACTGAGTAAATCAGCTAGTCCCTCTAGAAAGAGGCAAAGGCTCAACACAACTAGCTGCAAACCGCTCCAAACCAAGTGAAAACCCTCAAGCTAAAAAACTCGTCAAGCAAAACCGAGCAAACTCCCCCTGGACACAAGCAAACTCCCCCTTAGAAAATGCACACAACTAGATCATGATTTGTCAAATTCCCCCCCTTAGTTGATAATGCACATATCAAGAATGAACATGGGAGCCTAAAAGGAAAGCTAGACAATGCAAGAGCTTCAAAGATATGGTATCCAGAGTGATAAAATGTTCTATTTGCACAAGTGAGTATGGTACAACAGCGATCCGATCATACTCCGGTACTCCTTCTGGTCCACAGCTTCTCCATCCTTGTTCGCATCCAGGGCCGTCGTGGTCGACATGGGTGTTCGAAGAGGCTTGGCCTCACCCATATCAAACTTCTTCAATATGTCCTTGGTATACTTCCCCTGGTGCACGAACGTCCCTTCTCGGGATTGCTTGATTTGCAACCCGAGAAAGAAAGTCAACTCGTCCATCATGCTCATCTCAAATTTCCTGCTCATAATATCTGCAAACTTGGCAACCAAAGCGTGAGAAGAACCACCGAAAATGATATCATCCACGTAAATCTGAACCAAGAGAGTGTCATTGCCTTGCTTGAGGAGAAAAAGAGTTTTATAAACACATCCCATTTTAAAACCCTTAGCAAGCAAAAAGGTCTTCAACCTATCATACCAGGCTTTAGGGGCTTGTTTCAAACCATACAAAGCTTTGTGAAGTTTAAAGACATGGTTTGGAAACTTAGGATTTTCAAAACCGGGAGGTTGTTTCACAGACACCTCTTCTTCTATGTAGCTGTTTAAGAAGGCACTCTTGACATCCATTTGAAAAAGTTTGAAACATTTGGATGCAGCAAAAGCCAAGAGGATCCTAATTGCCTCCAAACGAGCTACAGGAGCAAAAGTCTCCTCATAATCTATCCCCTCCTTCTGACTATACCCCTAGGCAACAAGTCTGGCCTTGTTTCTCACAATGTGGTCATCCTCTCCTTGTTTGTTTTGAAAACCCATTTTGTTCCAATAGGGTGACACTCAGGAGGAGGTGGAACCAAAACCCAAACCCAATTTCTCTCAAAGTTCTCTAACTCCTCATGCATGGCATTAACCCAATCCGGATCAGATAAAGCATGTCCAATATCTCGGGGTTCAAAATCAGCAACAAATGCAGAATGAGCAAAGTGAGAGATTTGTTGTGACCTTGACCGAGTTACATGTTTGTTGATGTTGCCGATCATCTGTTGAGGAGAGTGTTGGCGCTGAATGTGTCGTGGCGCCTCCCTAGCTGATGTGACCTCCCCCTCAACAGTAGCTGGTGCCTCCTCGTGTACAAGTGGTACAACCCGAGGTAGTGTATCACACGACCCCCAAGTAGTCAACGAAGAGGGGTTGGGGCCGTGTGTCATCGTAGTAGATGCCGATCCTAGCGGCACAACAGGTGGAGGTAGTGCTGGGTCATCAATCCCTTTAACACCGTTTTCCTCATCATCAAAAAGAGGTTCACCGACCTCGTGATAACCTGCACATTCAAATCTAGAAGAAGGACAATGCATGGTCTCGTCGAAGGTGACATCAGATGTCTCCATGACTCGGTTAGTATCAAGGTTAAGTACACAATATGCATGAGTATGATTACCATAACCCAAAAATACACCATCGGAAGAACGAGACTCAAACTTGTCCAAGTTGTCTTTCTTAAGTATAAAACAATGGCAACCAAACACTCTAAAATAACTCACTTTGCGCTGTCTTCCAAAATGCAATTCATAAGAAGTCTTTTTCAAGAAGGCACGAAGAAAAATGCGATTGGAAATATAGGATGTAGAGTTTATATCCTCGGCCCAATACCGCCTAGGAGTCCTATGCTCATCGAGCATCGTCCTGGCCATCTCGACAAGGGTCCGATTTTTCCTCTCTACAACACCATTTTGTGGCCGTGTGTAGGGGGAAGAAAACTGATGCTCCAAACCCAAAGAGTTACAGAACTTTTCAAAGTCCGAGTTTTTGAACTCGGTACTATTATCGCTATGAATAGCTCTCATCGAGTTCTTAGGGAACTCGTTCTGAAGACGCAAAATCAGATTGCAAGCAAAAGAGAAAGTTCCAGTTTTCTCAGCTAAAAAGAAAACCCATGAATATCTCGAGAAGTCGTCAACAACAACAAGCATATACCACTTCCCACCAACCGAGCTCACCCAAGCCGGACCTACAAGGTCCATATGCAAAAGCTCTCCAGGGTGCTTGGTCATAACTTGATTCACTGGATGGTGGGGAGCAACAACCATTTTCCCATGTCTACAAGAATGGCAACCAGGATCCTTCTCCATGTATAACTTGGGCAATCCTCAGATTAAGCCAAGTGAACTAAGCCTTGCAAGTAAGTCGAAGCTCAGATGACCAAGTCTTCTATGCCACTTCCAAAGATCAGAGGAGGAAGGTCTAGCCACAAGACAACGAGAAACTCCAAATGACTCCGAGAAATTCGCACGAAAGACTTTCCCAAAGGGCGGAATCAAACACACAAGATTGCCCTGAGGATCCAAAATACGACTGAGATTCGGCATAAAACAAATCTCTGTTGACACTCACTAATGCTCATAATTAACCATCAACTATTTCATGAAATGACACTAAATGAATTACAAAGCAAAGTTGTAGGGTTTGAAACTAACAAGTTCCACAAGTTTTGGTGCTCTCACTTGTTTTGTAGGACATTAATATTTCACCATATAAAAGTATCTCAAGTGATGAATTGGAGTACACCATTGCGAAGAGCTCGTCGAGATGATCGAAATGAACATATCATTTGCTATATTCGGAGTCCCAGATAAAAAGATATTAATTTCGCAACGAAATCTGCAAAAGAAGGATCTAAAAGACACCAGAAGACACCACGAGGCGGCCCGCCGCGTGGGCCCACTGGGCCAGACCAACCGGTCCCACCCCATGACCGACTAGTCGGCCACGGAGGCTGTTTCGCCTCCGCCTTCTGGAACCTTCTTCCACCGCCTCCTAGGATGCATCTCCACCGTCCCTGAAGTCGGTTTGATCCAACGGTGGGCGATAAATGCGACGCGGATCGATGACGTGGCAATTCCTTGCCCCCTACTGCATCCAGGACTATATAAGAGACCCCAGGGGCGCCCCCAAGAGCCATCTCCATCTTCATTATTCATCTCCACATCAGAAACTAGGGTTTCAATTAGACGTAGAGGTCCCTCTAGATGAATCTCTTCTAGTTCATCTAGAATTAGATCTAGTTCTAGTTCTTCAAGTTCTAGTTCTTCTAGTTCTAGTTGTCTAGTTCATCTAGTTGTAATTAGAGATTGGATTAGAGAGAGGAGAAGGAGAGAGATGAGGAGGAGCCGGATCTGTCGGATCTTCCTCGACATTGTATTGGTGCAGCATCTAGTTCGTCTTCAAGTAATCTCCAGGTTCTCCATTTATCACTTCTAAGTATTTTATTTAATTTTAGTTCTTGCTTTATTTTATTTACTGGATCTCCGCTCGTATTGAGTGCTCTAGTTATTCATGGTAATTAGAGTAGTAATCATTAGTGTAGACGCGGTGTCTTGGCTAGTGTTTACCTGAGTTTGCGCTCAATCCTCCGGTTAGTTGTGGTAGCTACAAGGGTGACAGCTTTGTAGATTGTTATAATCCACCACGTTAGGATTGTTGTTTTCGTAGAGCTTTTTGGCAGCCTTCTCCCGATTACCCTTTTCCCAGTCTTTTTCGAGAATCAGAAAGGTACTGTTGCTCCGAAGTAAGTAAAGTATAGTGAGCCTTTAATTAAATAGACCCGCTTAGAAAACCCTTATATCCCTCTCTAACCACATTATCATTCTTTCCTTGGACGTTCTTAATTCTTCTAGTACACTTCACGTTCCCCGTGGAAATCGATACCCTGGAATACTCTCGGGTGAAAGCTACATTGGTATCCGTGCGCTTGCAGATTTTTCTGTGTGCTTTTAAAATACCCAACAAGCTTTCTGGCGCCGTTGCCGGGGAACGGTAGCTGTTCTAGAATCAAACCAGGATCGTCCGTGTTTCTTTTCTTTTACCACCTTTTTTTTGTCACCACCTTTACCTCACCACCACGCTTCTTACCACATGGATTTCACTCCTATCTTTAAATTCTTTGCTCCAAAGGGCGACTTGTTGGAGCCACCACCATCATCACACCCCATTCATACAAATGGCTATGAGCTTCGCCCTGCTCTTATAGCCATGGTTCGGGAAAAATCCTTCTCTGGATCAGAAGACGAAGATCCATACACCCACCTTAGGGAATTTGAGCAATTGTGTTCTTGTCAGACTATTGCTGGCATGACACAAGAGACCATAAAATGGAAACTATTCCCGTTCTCCCTTTTGGGAAGAGCGAGAAAATGGTATGATCATTCCGTAAGGGGCACAAATGGAAATTGGGATGAACTTTGGGACAACTTTTGTCTTGCTTTCTTCCCTCTTTTTCGAATCACTAGCCTTAGAATCGAAGTTCTTACATTTAAACAAAAAGAGAAGGAGACACTAGGAGCAGCTTGGGCTAGGTTCAAACACCTTACCAATTCTGGCCCAAACCTTTCCTTACCAGACCATGTGCTACACTATCACTTCTATCGTGGTCTTAACAAGGAAGCTGCTCTACTTCTCGATTTAGCTTCTAGAGGATCATTCCCACATAAACTTGTTAGTGAAGGAAGAGACATCCTAGAGAAAATCCTTGAAAACACTCCTTACACTAGCACTTTTGATGAATTCCCAGAAGAAGATGTCGAGCTCGATCCTGACCAACACGAGGAGGAACACACAATCAAATTTGAAATTCCTTCAAATCCTTCTAATAATTTGGTTGTCACAGAACCTTCTCTAGAGAAAACACCCCACACTTTAGAAAATTATGAATCCCATCCTTCGGTGTTCTTCTCTGAAATCGAGGATGATGATATCAAAGAGCATGGAAGCTACTTCATAAACACCTCTTTAAATCCATGCTCATATGAGACATCTCCTGATTCTAGTGGTCTGTCTAACATTGCCACACTCAAGATTTTCAACCCCCTCATGCTTTCTGTTTACAAAAACATCAAAAGGGTGGTTGTAGATGCGTTTGTTTATCACAAATTTTGTAGATCTTGTTGTGCTCTTAAGTTGGTGTTGGAGGGGAAACCACTTCACCAAATCTCATTCTGAAGGTTTCCCAATGACAAGCTCAGTGTCCTAAAACAAGCACTTTTTAGATTAGTGTTCACTCTCCTGCTACACTGCCTTTGTGTAATGAGCATAAGGGTATAATTGTTAAAATAATCCTTCGGGTATTCTTGTCACTAAACTTTGCAGGTCTGGAGCAAAAAGTTTGAAGGAATGCCAAACACAAGGTATGTCCAACTAATCATCATGCAACATTGAGTTACATTCATCAATCTTGATTTTTGCAAAAACTAAGTTTGGGGGATACACTTCTTACCATGTTAGTTGCCTTTAAGACATGCTCATGTGCTATACACTAATCATGCTCTCTCATCACCAATTGAGTAAATCTCTTTAATGCTTTAATGCTACCCTCATTTGCTATACTATATGCTTTGGTTTTGAAGTATTTTCATACACCTTTTAAATTAGGCATGGTGCTTAGTTTAAACTGTTTTCATGAATTAAAGTAAGACATGGTGTCTGGTTTGATTCTTGAGCTAAAAGGTGTCTTGATTTTACCTCTAAAGGCTTTTAAATTAAGTATGGTGCTTAGGTTAAAATGCCCTCTTAAATCAAATTAGACGTGGTGTCAAGGTTGGTTTTTGAGCTGATAATATGCTATAGTGGATGTTGGATATTTTGTTGGACTAACCCCTGCAGGAAAACTTTTAATATGAATTTGGGAAAGTCCTGAGAAGAACTCACACTGGAGATGAAGAGACACATGAACTTCAACAACTTGCGCAAGGGAGACACAGCTCACTGATCATGGTGAAATGAGATCCATGGAACAAGACAGAAGATGAGTGCCATAAAACAATACCTTCAATCAACGCACTCACTCCATGGAAGTAGGTGAACAAGTCTGAGTTGGGCCACTAAAAGATAAAGACCATCATGGGGGCACTCATCTCTGAATCCTCAGATTAAACAATACAAACACAAGCACTGAGAACTTATCCTGTCTTCTAACACAAGAGCTAGTTTGGGGGATAAAGTGGAACGACTTCAACAACACCAAGGTCTACAAATTCAACACATGAACATGTTGTTGAAGAAATTTGAGCATCCACCTTCCTCACAAGCCAGCTTGGGGGAGACACAATTCCGTTGTCTAGATCTTCTTAAAGGGGAGGACGAAGAAATCCAGCTTCAACACTTTGATTAGTACAGGCCACTGGACGCTATCCCAATCAAGAAGAAGAATATGATCCACCACTCATTGTTGGAAGATCGTTCTTGAAAACCTTCAATGTTGTCATCTATGTTGGAACTAGAGAAATCCACTTTTGGATCTTTGACCAAAAGGTTCACTGCCTCTTCAACAATTACACCATTTATGAGCAGCCAAAGAAAACCAAGAGAAGACGTTGACTCAATCGACAAAGGAAGAACCAACTGCTAGGAATTAAGGGGATATCATAAAGGATGAAGCCACTGCACCACAAGAAGTAGAAGATGGAGAGATAGTACCTAAGCCTACAAATCAAGAAAATAGTTGACAAAGTCTCCATCGTCTGGATCTGTTGAGGACAAGACTCAGCTGGCTCACTATGAGATAAGCAAGAGAAGACAAGTTATTCATGAAGAACAACCAGCCAGACAAGAGAAGCTTCCACAAGGTGGTTCAACACATCACTCTTCAATGATAAAGGTAACATCTCAAGGTATGTGACCATCACTTTAAAAAAGCTTCTCCTTAATTCTAGTCTACGCATAAATAAGAAACAAACATGTTTAAGTTGCACCTCACATGATCCAACCTAATCAACTCAATATGTTCAGTTCTTTACTCCTTGTTCTTAGCTTTACTCTCTTGAATCTCACTATCTTAACCAATGAGCTAAGATGTTATGCATCCTACCTTTGGAAAATGATATATCACAATCATGATCAACACATTATGAATAAATTATCCTTCCTTGGGTTAAATAATCTGATCTGTTAAATATGTTAAGATGCTACTTCCATGCTCATCTTTTGATCCTATCACTCATGTTAAGATTGAATAGAACACATAAACAACAAGTTTATCTTGCTTGATGTGCCTAAGGTTAGAGAGGAATGAAATAAAACTTTTGGTTCTGTTGGTGTTTTTCCACCAACAGAGCCCATGCACTTGATCTCTTCCTTATCTTTATGAGAAGGACACGCTGTTAAGCAAAACATAGAGGAGTTTGTCAACTCCCATATTCTACAGAGTGAAGGTCCTGGATCTACAAGAACTTGCACACTGAGCAAGATGCTGCCAGCTTCCACAATTAATACTTCACATCAAACTGCTGGGCAAACGAAGAACATGAGTGACACCATATCAAGAGGTGTAGTTATCAAGGTCTACATATCAAGATCAAATGATGCACCTCAAGAAAGAACATGGTGAGAAGTCCTGTTCAGAGGACTTAAAACATTGAACCCTCGCCGAAAGGTAAAATTGGTAGTTATCCATATTTATATTTTATGCATTAATTTCTCTTTTTGCATGTTTACTTTCTATCATTTGCATAATCATTTCTCCATAGCATATTTACTTTTCTGCATTAGCATTGCATAAAAAAAGAAAATAAAAATATTACACTGTATCATAAAACCTAAAAGCCCCATGTGAATAATTCTATGGTGTGTAAAAACCCGTAGGGATATTCACTGTGGTGGCATAAAAAAATGCATTTATTTTGTTAGACTGTCATTGCATCATAAAAATAAAAATACAAAAATATTGAGAAAGAGATCTTACTGAAACTCTGGACAACTAAGGCTTAAGTGGCCAACCACTAACGCTTAATCTGTTCCACAAGTCTTGTTGTCTATTTGAGTTTCACAGGATTGAAAGACCAACAAAAACTGACGAGCAAGTGGATCCACTGTTGGAGCACTATTTCCACAACCATCAACATCGATCAAATCTCCGACAGAGGAAACACATTTCCACCGCCAGTCCGCTACATGGCAAGAGTGAACGACTATGATAACATTCAGCTTGGGGGAAAGCACCCCCGTGTATCCAGGTAAGTATCCTTATCCTCTTAAGTTTTCCTTCTATACATAAATGAAAATAAAATATAAAACAAAACAAAAAAAATATGGGCACATGAAGGCTCACCATTAATTAAAAAGGAAAAAATATATGGGCACATGAAGGCTCAACGCTATTAAGGGAACCGGCTTGGGGGAGACCCACCCCTGTTATCTTCGTAATCCAGGTATGTATTATTCACTATCTTAGTTGTTTATGATAAGTGAGTGTTAGGTTAATATTGTGTTAAGTTTGCTTAGTTTATTTTAAGAAGTTAATAATAAAAGAAGAACTCTCTCTCTAATCTTTTACATGGAAATGATGAATAGTTGCTCTATCTAATTTCTTTCAAGTACCTAGCCTTCAAAGCATGAGTTCTCCTGATTAATAATGATGCTTAAAAATAAAATTAAATATATGGGTAGCAAATGCTTGATCCAGAGTCTAGGTAATTGACAGATATGACATGTGATGATCTGAGTTGCTATTATCTTGTTTTAAAACAACACTAGAGTTCCAGAGAGTTTCCAATATTAATATGACAAATAATTGCATTGAGTTAAATTAAGCTCTGCTGACCCTGTGAGAAGTTATCATACTATTGAATTGAGATCACTTACACATTTCATCCATCCTCCACATAAATGCTCATGATTATCTATTGTTATCCTCTCAAAAGTTTGTTGGAAGCATGTGGCTATTGAAAAAAAAGAGAAGAAAAAAGGAAAAAAATCTAAGGAAATAAAAAGGGACAAGTGTCCGAAACCTCAAAAAGAAAGATCTCGAGGAAATAAAAAGGGACAAGTGTCCGAAACCTCGAATGAAAAAAATGATGGAAAAAATGAATATCAGAAAAAATGGGCATGTGCCCGCTATTAGAATTAGCTTGATAGCCATGTGTCTCTAATAAACAAAAGAGAGTGATATATTTTAAAAGAGCATCCAACTCCATTTTCCATACACATGCACTTCTCGATTCAATGGTGTGGTTGACTTTCTCTTTGGAACCATTGTTTAATTTGGCAACATATGTTTTTAATCTTTTCTGAAAATTCATAAAACTCCGGGACAATGGTGAAGTGAAAGAACTAGAGACATAGTGCTTGATTTGATCATTCTATCTTTCAATTACTCAAGATTCAAGGTAAAGTACTAAGCCCCGTAATGAATAATATGATACTTTTTCCTATTCCATATGAGAACTTCTGTTTGAATACATGTGTACTTGTTGGAAGTGAAGATATTGCAACAACTCCTGATCCATTGTTGAGATTTGATTTGCTTGGGACTAGCAAAGGTTAAGCTTGAGGGAACTTGTTGACACTCACTAATGCTCATAATTAACCATCAACTATTGCGTGAAATGACACTAAATGAATTACAAAGCAAAGTTGTAGGGTTTGAAACTAACAAGTTCCACGAGTTTTGGTGCTCTCACTTGTTTTGTAGGACATCAATATTTCACCATATAAAAGTATCTCAAGTGATGAATTGGAGTACACCATTGCAAAGAGCTCGTCGAGACGATCGAAACAAACATATCGTTTGCTATATTCGGAGTCCCGGATGAAAAGATATTAATTTCGCAACGAAATCTGCAAAAGAAAGATCTAGAAGACACCAGAAGACACCACGAGGCGGCCCGCCATGTGGGCCCACTGGGCCAGACCGACCGGTCCCACCCCATGACCGACCGGTCGGCCGCGGAGGCCGTTTCGCCTCCGCCTTCTGGAACCTTCTTCCACCGCCTCCTAGGATGCATCTCCACCGCCCCTGAAGTCGGTTTGATCCAACGGTGGGCGATAAATGTGACGCGGATCGATGACGTGACAATTCCTTGCCCCTACTCCATCTAGGACTATATAAGAGACCCTAGGGGCGCCCCCAAGAGCCATCTCCATCTTCCTTATTCATCTCCACATCAGAAACTAGGGTTTTAATTAGAAGTAGAGGTCCCTCTAGATGAATCTTTTCTAGTTCGTCTAGAATTAGATCTAGTACTAGTTCTTCAAGTTCTAGTTCTTCTAGTTCTAGTTGTCTAGTTCATCTAGTTGTAATTAGAGATTGGATTAGAGAGTGGAGAAGGAGAGAGCTGAGGAGGAGCCGGATCTGTCGGATCTTCCTCGACATTGTATTGGTGCGACATCTAGTTCGTCTTCAAGTAATCTCCAGGTTCTTCATTTATCACTTCTAAGTATTTTATTTAATTTTAGTTCTTGCTTTATCTTATTTACTAGATCTCTGCTCGTGTTGAGTGCTCTAGTTATTCATGGTAATTAGAGTAGTAATCATTAGTGTAGACGCGGTGTCTAGGCTAGTGTTTACCTGAGTTTGCGCCCAATCCTCCAGTTAGTTGTGGTAGCTACAGGGGTGACAGCTTTGTAGATTGTTATAATCCACCACGTTAGGATTGGTGTTTTCGTAGAGCTTTTTGGCAGCCTTCTCCCGATTACCCTTTTCCCAGTCTTTTTCGAGAATCAGAAAGGTACTATTGCTCTGAAGTAAGTAAAGTATAGTGAGCCTTTAATTAAATAGACCCGCTTAGAAAACCCTTATATCTCTCTCTAACCACATTATCATTCTTTCCTTGGACGTTCTTAATTTTTCTAGTACACTTCACGTTCCCCGTGGAAATCGATACCCTGGAATACTCTCTGGTGAAAGCTACATCGGTATCCATGCGCTTGCGGATTTTTCTGTGTGCGTTTAAAATACCCAACAATCTCATAGTCATCATCAAAAAGTTGCGAAATAGAAAGAAGGTTGAAATGCAAGTTAGAAACAAGAGCAACATCAAGCAACACAAAGTGCTCATTAACTCGCACAGACCCATGAGATAACACTTTACCTTTGCTATTGTTGCCGCAGGTGATAAACTCCTTTCGGGCAACTGGACTAAGACTGGAGAACCATTTGGAATTTCCGATCATGTGCGTTGAGCATTCGGAATCTACCAACCAAATGTCCTCCAATCGTCTTACCTACATCAATAAAAAGACATAGGGTGAGCATACGGTCCAACACCGGGGTGAGTAAAATGGGAAGTGTACCAGTGTTGTCCTGGCTGCTCAAAAGAACGGTTAGTAACAAAACCATTCCTAGCACGTCTACGGGGAAAGCGATCACCACGCACAGGAAAACGTGGTCCGCTAGGAGAAGAGCGCTCATCGCGATGGCCAAAACACGGTGGGGGTGATGCTCAACAACAAAGCCACCGCCACGGGGTCTGTAGCCTACAGAACAAGGATCCCGCCGGGCAAAGCCTCCTTGTGGCCTAAGACCTTGAGGCATTGGACCTCTAGGCCTAGCAACCCTTCTTTGAACATTCGGCACATGTACATCATGGAAAGGATGGTACATGTCCGTGTTGTTCATCTCCTTTGCACGATGCTCCTCTCTCTTGCGCCGAAAGCAAAACTCCCTCAAGTGTCCATCTCTCCCACAGTGCTCACAGTGGTACCTCACCGCTCTCATAGGGGGTTGTTGGTACTCACGATACTGGGTGTGGATCACTTGGTTCTTTTGTGGCATGAGCTCCTCTTGGATAGGTGGCATAGTGTCTAGCTTGTTCCTTAGGTGGTTGGGCTTAGGAGACCACACTTGTTTCTTTGGTGGAGCTCTCGGAGGTTCCTCATACACTCCATTTTTGGTGTTAGGCTTGAGAGGCTCTTTGGGTGGTATCTTGGTTAGCTTGGGAGTAGTGGTGGAGTTGGGCTTCTTACTCGGATTAAGACCACTAGGTTCTTCAATCTTACCAAAAGAAGCAGCACTCACCGACCCTTGAGCAAAACCTACACCTGGACCTCCAGCAGCATACTTGAATTGGGCAATCATCATCCCAAGCTACGGCTCACCACAAGACACCCATGACAAGATGGTCCGAAGGTATGTGTTTTCTTCCTCGGTTTGCATCTTGTCATGCTTCACATTGGCAATCTCCATCTCCAGGTCCTCACACAAAGCACACCTAGACACACAAGTGCTATCCGAGCTGGCCTTCTCAAGAGACACAATCTTGGCATTCTTCTCTGTCAACTCGGATTGCAAGCCTGCACAAGACTTGCATGCACCAAGCAACACGGGTCTAGCCCTAAGCTCATCCAGCTCTCCAATCAAAGCAACATACTTCCCTCTCAAAGTGAGAAGGTCAGTCATGTGCTTGGAGCACATCTCACACTCACCCTCTTCAGAGACTACAACGGTGGACTTGGCAAACTCAAGTTCCTTCACCGCATCCTCCCACTTCTTCCTGAACTCCTTCCTCTCTCTAGCAGCAAGTTTTAGCAACTTGTCTTGACTAATAAGAGCAGCAGTAAGTTTCTCGACCTCAGCAGAGAGTTCGTCGGGAGTTTGAGATACCTAGGAGGAGTCATCGTCGTCGTCATTCCAAGGGATCTCCTCCATCTTGCTGTCAACCTCGTCGCCGAGGGCCATGTTACAGAAGCCCTCGTTGTCGGCGAAGAAGCAAAGACCATTCAGCTTGTCCTCGATCTTCTTCTTCTTGGACTCATCATCACTTGATGCAATGTAGTCGTTGTCCGAGTCGTCGACGTCGCTGAGCTTGGCAAAGAAAGCACGCTGCTCGGTCTGGGCTTTCTCCAAGTACTTCTTCTTGATGTACTCCTTGTTGAAGCCACCCTTCCGCTTGTGCTTGGCAAGGATGTACTTCTCCTTGTGCTTGCCGAAGTCGTACTTGTGCCCATGATCGCCCTTCCCAAATGCTTGCTTGTTCTTCTTTGGGCAGTTGGCGATGAAGTGGTCGGACTCGCCACACTCAAAGCACCTAGCTCGTCCTCCTCCGCGGCGATGGTTCATGCGGTTGTTGTGGAACTGCGAGAACCGGTTAGCGAGTAAAGCCAACTCGTCATCTCCCATGAACTCCAACTGCTCCTCTGTAACAGAAAGTAGAGAAGAAAGTGCAAAGCCTCCAGAGGGGTTAGCGAAAGAACCAGAAACCAAAGCCATCGACGGGCTAGAAGGATTCTCATAAGAAGCCATTGTCATGGCGTCAATCTCACTGGACTTGAGCTTACTAAAGAGCTCGTCGCACGTGACAGTCTCATAGTTAGGCGATTCGATGATCGCCTGAACTTTAGAGTCGCACATCGACCGATCAAGAGTATGAAGAAGCTTGAGAGCCTTCTCATGATCGTCGTATGGAAACAACTCCTTGTTAGCCCTCATCCCGTTGACAATCACCTGAAAGCGAGCGAATAGACTTTCAATGCTCTCGTCAGGCATGTGTCGAAAGTTCTCATACTCCCGCTTATGCGACTCGTAAAGACGGGTTTTGACTTGAGTGGTTCCCTCATGGAAACGCATGAGGGTTGCCCAAATCTCCTGAGCCGTAGCGAGGTGAGAAACGCAATCAAACTCAGTCATGCTCAAACATGAGAAAAGAGCGTTACGGGCTCGGCTATTGGCATTGTGCTCATCAATCTGCTGTTAAGTCACACGAGCAGCCAAGACCATGTAATCAGCGGAGTTGCAAATCTCCCAAATCGAAGCACCCATGCTCTGAAGATAGGCTGACATACGTATCTTCCAATATGCATAGTTCGTCCCATCGAAAAACGGCGGTTTGCCCGCGCCACGATCCATGTCGCCTTCTATGGATCCTTAACACGCTCCGATACCAAATGAAGGACCGAGAAAGCTACCAAAGGCGACCAGAGGGGGGGGGGTGAATGGAAAACTTTCTTTTGAAACTCTGGCCTCTATCCCACGAATCAACCCCAAATGCTTCGAACGCAAATGTGATGCCCACGACCCTTAGAAAGAGGGTGGATGATCCCTAGGATCACAGCGAGGCACCACCAAACCAAGTGACCCAAAACTCACAAACTCCGAAAAGAGTCCTTGCCGAAAAACCTAATCCGAAACGTAGATAGAGGGCTACGTCCGGATTCCCCCAAATACCAATGCTAACAAGTAGCAAAGATACCTAGAGAGGTTCCTTGGTGAACTGTAGGAGCAAACGAGAAGTCCAGAAACAAAGCGGAAAAGCCAGGAGAGCAAACACACTAAACAACACCACTTAGCAGGGGCCCGGACTATCCACACCCTTTGTCCCGGACTGTCCGCGCCTTGGCCGAACTGTCCGCGGTCTGGTGGCGGACTGTCCGGCGGTCAAAAGCGAAAAACTACAAGTCTGCTGAAACCTCCCTGGACAGTCCCGGACAGTCCATGAGTCACAACGGCGGACTGTTCGCTGGTCAAATCGAGGCACAGTACACAGCGACGAACAACCACTGCTCGGCTGAGTCCCGATGCCTGGACTGTCCGCGCCCCCAGTTGCGGACTGTCCGCGGCTGTGCAGAGAGGGCAATTTCGGTCACCCCTCTCCTGAATCTCCCCAAATTCGATCCAAACCAAAATCCCTTGATCCCAAACTTGTAGAAGATGATCACTAGGTAGTTGGAAGACTATCCCTAAGAAATCATCTGCTCAAATCAACTCAAACTCTGGGAAATCGAAGGGGAAGGTGCAAGAACAAAAAAGTTGCCACGAAACTCAAATCAACCCAACCCAATCTACTTGTTCGTGTGGTTTGAGTTGAATTCCTTCGGTGGAAATGATCTCCTCACATCAAAGAACAAGTTGATTCAAGTGGATTTGAAAAAGACGCAACGTAGAGGGAGATCGAGCGACGAGAAAATTGAGACAAGAAGCAAAACGCGAAGAACAACTCAAGAACGCGAATCACAATCTCAATTGCCAGCCGGAAATCGTCCCCACGAGGAGACAACGGGATTACGGTACTGTTTCCTCAAAATCTCACGAACACAGAGGTATGATTAGCCGTCTCTGCGGATCTCAGTACCTACAGCAGGGAATGGGAAGCAGGAAACCCTAAGTGAAAGTAGCAAATGGCTGAGATAGATGGAGAGAGGGGTTGCCACTCCTTATATAGCCTAATAGAGTTATTCCCCTTCTACCCCTACTGCAAATGAGCGAGTAGACTAACCCTAAGGGTATTCCTGTCCAACTCGGAGTGTAGTCGATCCAACGGCCATGCCCGCACATCCGGTAGCTTCACCTCGACGCGACCTCACCCGATGCCGCCACATGTCGCCTCGCGCCGTCCGTCCTTTTC
The DNA here is from genome assembly GCA_009763385.1 of Coix lacryma-jobi var. lacryma-jobi. Lineage (NCBI taxonomy): Eukaryota > Viridiplantae > Streptophyta > Magnoliopsida > Poales > Poaceae > Coix > Coix lacryma-jobi. The sequence continues at coordinate 48,727,742 of CM019831.1, forward strand.
CTGGACCTCCCCCCGGTTTTGTGGCTGAAACCGGGAAACCTGTTGTCCATCGGCTGAGTTTTGTGGCCTAAACTCAGAAACCCGCCAGCGCCCAGGTTTTGAGGCCCAAACCTGGAAACCGTCCACCCGGTGGTTTTTCTGGGGCTCTACCACCAAACTGAAGCCGAAGAGGGATGCACCGCCCGTGCACTGTTGATGGTCCTTAAACACCTGTTTTACCATCAACATTTTACCCTAAAGTCCACCAAAAAGGCATGAAATGTAGTCAAATAGGTTTCAAACTAACCGAATTCCACATGTCCATAGAATTTTATTTGAATGCAGGATTTGAACCAAATTTGGACATATGGACCCACCAGGAGACGAGCCCACTCACCAGGACCCATTTGGGCCTGAGTGGGGTGGCGCCCGCCAGCTGTGGGTGGCGCCCGCCACCCCAACGAGGCGCCCGCCACATCAAGTTGGCCCAACTTTCCTCCCTGCCATGTCACCGATCCGTGTGACCTCCCCAAGGCCAAATCTCAGCCCTTGGTCACTAGGTCAGTGGCATCGGACGGCTCAGGAGAGAGTGGCGTGGATCAAGGCTGAATGGCGGTTGCTAGGACATGCAACCGACCTCCAAACCACCTTGGACAACCACCTGGAGGCCGCTGGATCAAAGGCGGTCATCCAACGGCCAGTGGACTGGCGGCCGCCAGTAGGGAGTGGCGCCCGCCACCTGACCTAACCATAGGTCGGTGGGCTGCCCCCTATAAGTACCCCCCTCACTCCTCAAGACTATAAATACCCCCCTGGTGGCACCATTCCATTGACACCATCCCACAAGAAAGCAAGAGAAGCAAAGCAAGTAGAAGCAAGCAAGTGAGAGCTTAGGGTTTAGCTAAGCTTAGGCAAGTAGGTAGCTAGTAGAGCAAGGCATCTTTGCTCTCGCGGTAGCGCTGCTCAAGGCTTAGCTCAAGAGTAGAGGCGTGCGAGTGATCGGTCCTGGAGCTGGGAAGAGTCTTCCTTCATCTCCAGTTCAGGTTTTGCTCTTGTTACTCAAGCACTTTACTTTATTCTATTTCATCATTTCAAGTATTACTTTATTCTACTTATCAGTATTGAGTGGTATACTTGATTGATTGCTTGAGTGCCTAGCTATCCTACAGTTCAATTCACTTAGCCATAGTCGTTAATCTCTAGTGAGCTTAGTGTTTGATCTTTGCCAATAGGTCGCTTAGTTAGTTTAGTGTTTAACTTATTAAGTCAAGTATTTGCTCTGACGTCCGCAAGGGTGTCTCTATTCAAAGCTAGGGTAGAGATAGTTAGAATATAGTTAAGCGTGGTGCTTAGTTATAGACTTACCTTCAGATACGGCTAGACCCCCGGATAGCTGTGGTAGCAAGCAGGTGGTGACAGCCCTGTGCGCCTTGAATTCCACCACGTAGTTGGCCCAGTTTAACAGTAAAGCTCGTTGTGCTAGCGTTCAACCTAATTAAGTGGTAAAGGCTAGTACGCCTCGGTTCTTGACAAGATAGGAATAAAACTTTACTTAGCTTAGTTGCTTTATTGACTTTTGCCTGCCTTGCTTCGTAGCTATCTTGCTTCGTAGTTATCTTGCTTTGTAGTTATCTAGGATTAGTTACTAGTATTAGTTAGTTATCTTAGTTATCCTTAGTTATCCACTATCCACCTATCCGTCCACCTTACCTTACCATCCATTTCATCCTTACCCATCCATCCATATATTCTTGCTAGCCTTTCATCCCCTCTATTCCCTTCTCTTCTTTTTCCTTTTCTTCGACTCTCATCCCCTCCTTGACTCGACTCATACACCACCCTAGCCTTCCCTTGGGATCAAATAAATCGACACCTGGTACTCCCAGGCGAAGTGCTACTACGATAGTTCTGTGCGCTTGCAGAATCTCCTCTTGGTAGATTGCAACCACTCTAGCTAGCTCCTACTAGTGTCGGGATTGACAACCCCGCTTGGCATTAGCAGATAGCTGCTTTAGCTTCACTCCTTTAGGTATAGTGACTGAACTTGCTACAAGCACTTCTGACGCCGTTGCCAGGAATAGATTTCATAGTCTACTCCTAGTAACAACGGTAGCAAGTGCCAACAAGCATTTCTGGGCCGTTACCGGGGATAGTTGCCTAGCTCTATCTTTAGTGAAGCTAAGAACTACCAACAAGCATTTCTGGCGCCATTGCCGGGGAAGGCATTCAGTGTATCGGTTGAGTCCGTGTCGAATTTATCTTCGCTTAAGCTCCAGCTTAGCGAATCCCATCTTTCCCCATTCTTTCTTTCCTTAGTCCTTCTTATCTTCTTCCTTCATCTTCTTCAACTTCTTTCTTTCTTATCTCGTTCTATCTTCACAATGGCCAACAAGACCATTCGTGAATTTTCTGCTCCTTCTGCCGCTAATGTAGCGATAGGACCAGATGTGATCGATGCCAACCTCAATTTTGAGTTGAAACCGGCTTTGATCATGATGGTCCAAGCTAGCCCGTTCTGTGGCAAAGCTCATGAGGACGCCAATGCTCACCTCCAACAATTTTTGGAGATTTGTGGCACCTTCATCATTAAGGGGATAACCCAAGAAGCCATCCGTCTTCGTCTCTTTCCTTTCTCTTTGCTAGGAAAAGCGAAGCAATGGTTCTATACCGATCGCAACGCTGTAGACACATGGGACAAATGTTCCAATGCTTTTCTCGCTAAATTCTTTCTGATGGGCAAGACGAATGCTCTACGCAACAAAATCTCCAGTTTTACGCAACAAGCCGAGGAATCTATTCCCGAGGCTTGGGAGAGGTTGCAAGAGTATGTCGCTGCTTGTCCGCACCATGGTATGGAGGACTGGCTCTTGATCCAGAACTTCTACCATGGCCTAACCCCTCTCTCTAGAAGCCATTTGGATGCCGCCGCCGGCGGTGCATTCTTTTCTCTGAATGTTGCAGATGCTAAGGCTCTCATAGAGACGATGGTGTCAAACCAAGGATGGAAAGACGAGAGACTGCAGCCCCGTAAGCGAGGTATGCATTCCCTTAAGGAGGCCGACATGATCATGGCCAAGATGGACCTGCTGGCAAAGAAGCTGGACAACTGTGAGAAGATGAACCAACAAGAGAGTGTCCAATCTCTGGAATCCTACATGACTTGTGAAGTCTGTGGAGAAACCGGACATTCTGGGAACCACTGCCCCGAGTTACATGAAGATTTGAACTTCAACAACAACAGTCTCCGCCAACAAAATCAAGGATGGAATCAGCACTCCAATTCTCATGGTAACAATTCATTCCCTCGCTCTAATTTTTATAATTCTGATAATTTCTCATTCTTGAAGAATTTAGTTTACTCACAAGGTAAAACTACTGATTTCTTGAAAGAGAGATTAATGACGAATGATAAAATTCTTGAGAATATAAATGCTAAATTGGAAGATTTCTCATCTGCTCTGAAAAATCAACTTAGCTTTAATAAGATGTTAGAAACCCAATTAGCTCAACTTGCTGCTATCATACTATCTTTCGAATCTGGCAAAATTCCTGCTAAACCTGACATGGAAACTGCAAATATGGTTGAAATAAAATATTTTAACTATTATGAAGATCAAACCATGACTGTTAAAAAGGGTGATCCTAGTAGTCCCATAATTAGATGCTCAATCTTTGGTGAAGTCTTTAAAAATGCCATGTGTGATTTAGGATCGAGTGTGAATATTCTATCTAAAGATTTTTATGAAAACTCGTTCTTTCCACCCATGTCATCCACATCTGCCTATGTTGTGCTAGCTGATCAATCCACTTGCAATGTAGAAGGAATAGTTAATGATTTACCTGTTCATATTAGAGGTTCATATGTTCCTACTGATTTCATAATACTAGATATGGCAAATAGGAAAGATGTGCCTCTAATCTTAGGTAGACCCTTCTTGAACACTGTTGATGCCTTCATATTTGTGGGGAGTGGTAAAATGCAAATGACATTAGGAGGGAGGAAGGAAATATTCTCCTTCTCCCGTGGTCCCGCATATGCCGCTAACATGCAGGATGCAAAGCCCGTTCATACCAAGAAGAGGCGCCGAAGAACAAGGTGGAACAGAAAAAAAGAACCACCTCCTGAGTTGTGTGATTCACATGACAAAAGAGAGGTGCCAAAAGAAGAAGAACCCGATGGAGTACTTAGAGAGGAAGCACCCAAGGAAGAAGATCCGCCCGATAAGGATGAAACTCCATGGACCTAAGGTATGGTTTTACTTTTAATTTTCCCTTCAATTTTCCCTTTTTCGAATAAATAACATATGTCATGCATGTAACTAAAAAAAAATCAGTTATCATTAGTTATATGCATGAGTATATGTTACCTTAGCTAGAACAATAAAATATCATAGGATAGTTTCCCTTTTCACAACATTAGATAGTTTCCCTTTTAATAAAATGAGAACAAGAGCTCCGACCGAGAAAGACGAAGGCCCTTCACTAAGCAAGAAGCCAGCTTGGGGGAGACCCCCGAGCCAACAAGGTATGTTTCAACCTCGCTCTTTACATTCAGTTCTTAAATTCTATATCTTTTGAATGCTATATGCTTGCCTAAATATCCATTCCATGAATAAAATTGATAAAATCTGCTTAAACAAGTTGAAACCTGAATAAAGATTTGAAATATGTCATGCAAATGCTATTGTTATGGTTTGAATAACTAGTCTTATCTAAGTTGTAGTTTTTGTGGGTTGCACATGCTTAAACTGAAATCATGCTTAGTGAATAAAGTTGGTAAGAAATGGAGTAATTCTTTAAACTTGCTAAAGTGAAATTAGGACCTAATCTAGAGGATTTCTTTTTAAAAAAATTATGAAAACCTTGCTAAAAGTTCCTCCTGGATTTTATCCCATCCCACCACCAGCCAAATATTTGATTAGTCATTAGTCAAAACCACAAAGAGCTTTGTTTGTGTTGAGCTTTGTTAGACCTCATAGATCTTAGTAGAGAAGCCTATCATATCTTTTGAATCAAGATTCACGCACACCCACCATAAATTGCCTACTCTCCACTTTGGAAGTTTGCAACCACCAAATAAATTGATTATTCTCTACACTGGAGATATGCAATACCCTGCAAAACATCCCATTGCTAGCCTTATGCTATTCCTACATTGGGAATAAGCATTTCTCCCTCTTCCCCCTTTTTCAATTCTGAAATCCTTTCCTATAGATATCTGGGGAAATCTAGAGCTAAGAAAGAGAGATATCAAAAAAAAAGCAAAGTAGCTCAAGAAAGGACTATGTCCTAAGAAAATAAGTGAGCAAAGTAGCTCAAGAGAGGACTATGTCCTAAGAAAAATGTGAGGACACATCTTTTTGTCTACTCACTATGTATTAAAAAAAGAGAGAGAGAGTTATCATTAGCTCTAGACCCCAGAGATTAACTAGGAAGGATTATGAAATATCTCTCCATACACTTCCACATAACCACACATGCACATCTTGATCAATTTTTATGATTTGCTGCTCCTTATGATCTGAGTGTCTAGCTTAGCAATAAACATAAGGCAATTTGCTCATGATTCTTAGCCTACCTATAGCTCCACTTATCATTCTTTAGAAGTAGGAGAGGCTACATTTTGGCCTAAGTGAGGATTTAAACACCATTGAGTGATTGAGTGAATCTTGGAGGACTTAAGCAAGTTTTTATCTTTTGAAAACCTTAAAACCTCCAGACAAAATCCTAGTTAAACCTAAGCAAGATAAAAGTTTCCTATCTACTACTTTGTTTCACCCTTGCATGTTTGAAGTGACAAGCTATAAGCCCCACATTGCTATGATTAATGATATATACTAAGTTATTTCTCACTATACAATATGCACTTGCATACATCTTAATTTTGCTACCTATTTCTTGCTCAATGCTTAAACCGCATTGTTGCTCGAGGACGAGCAACAGGTTAGCTTGGGGGAGTTTGTTGATGGTCCTTAAACACCTGTTTTACCATCAACATTTTACCCTAAAGTCCACCAAAAAGGCATGAAATGTAGTCAAATAGGTTTCAAACTAACCGAATTCCACATGTCCATAGAATTTTATTTGAATGCAGGATTTGAACCGAATTTGGACATATGGACCCACCAGGAGACGAGCCCACTCACCAGGACCCATTTGGGCCTGAGTGGGGTGGCGCCCGCCACCCCAACGAGGCGCCCGCCACATCAAGTTGGCCCAACTTTCCTCCCTGCCACGTCACCGATCCATGTGACCTCCCCAAGGCCAAATCTCGGCCCTTGGTCACTAGGTCAGTGGCATCGGACGGCTCAGGAGAGAGTGGCGTGGATCAAGGCTGAATGGCAGTTGCTAGGACATGCAACCGACCTCCAAACCGCCTTGGACAACCACCTGGAGGCCGCTGGATCAAAGGCGGTGCATCCAACGGCCAGTGGACTGGCGGCCGCCAATAGGGAGTGGCGTCCGCCACCTGACCTAACCCTAGGTCGGTGGGCTGCCCCCTATAAGTACCCCCCTCACTCCTCAAGACTATAAATACCCCCCTGGTGGCACCATTCCATTGACACCATCCCACAAGAAAGCAAGAGAAGCAAAGCAAGTAGAAGCAAGCAAGTGAGAGCTTAGGGTTTAGCTAAGCTTAGGCAAGTAGGTAGCTAGTAGAGCAAGGTATCTTTGCCCTCGCAGTAGCGCTGCTCAAGGCTTAGCTCAAGAGTAGAGGCGTGCGAGTGATCGGTCCTGGAGCTGGGAAGTGTCTTCCTTCATCTCCAGTTCAGGTTTTGCTCTTGTTACTCAAGCACTTTACTTTATTCTATTTCATCATTTCAAGTATTACTTTATTCTACTTATCAGTATTGAGTGGTATACTTGATTGATTGCTTGAGTGCCTAGCTATCCTACAGTTCAATTCACTTAGCCATAGTAGTTAATCTCTAGTGAGCTTAGTGTTTGATCTTTGCCAATAGGTCGCTTAGTTAGTTTAGTGTTTATCTTATTAAGTCAAGTATTTGCTCTGACGTCCGCAAGGGTGTCTCTATTCAAAGCTAGGGTAGAGATAGTTAGAATATAGTTAAGCGTGATGCTTAGTTATAGACTTACCTTCAGATACGGCTGGACCCCCGGATAGCTATGGTAGCAAGTGATGGCGGGAAAACGGGCGGCTATGACCTGCCTCCGCGTCAGCAGAGACAAATTTAATTTTAGTTTAATTTAATTGGGACAAAAAGAAAAGAGCAAGTATTGCGAGTCCATACTTCCATAATTCTTATATTTCCATAAAAAATATGTTATTTACATCTCGGTAGAGAACACCCCTGATTAAGAGTTCCAACATGAGTACATAAAAAAGAAGATTACATCATATGACTTCCTATTACAAACTAGGAAGAAAATAAAGTCTTCAGTCTTGTAGTTGCCGATGGGCGCATATGCATGTCCGACGTGAGATTGGATTTGATATTTATCATTTCTTTTCAACATGGCATGAATTCATTGGGAAGTGAACATATACTCCTGATATATGTGATTGGTTGTTAGCTGATTTAGCTTATTAGCCAACCGTGATATGCATGTATTTAATCATGCATATGAATATTTTGTTATTTATTTAAATCATGATATGGCGCCAAGTTTAGCTCGCCACGGGACATCTTGATCATGCAGTGCGACATATATGCATGTCGACCAAGAGAAAAGAATTTATTTGATCAACAGTTTATTTGGATGGTGCATTATCTCCATGTATATGCACCTAATTTACTTGAGAGACTAAATTTGATAATCTTGTTATGTTAGATGAGATCGTAGATCAACAAGTTCCGATATATATAATGCACTTATTATTTGGTGCAATATTTTATTTGGGTTGAGGTGAGATGTTTATTTTGCCATTGCTCTGGAAGATATATTGTAGCGCCGAACTTAGATGTCTTGCATGGGGACAATTTATTTTATCAAAATTAGCATGCGTGTTCATGATATAATATGCCACCATAATCTATAATTTAATATTCACAGTGTTATTTGTGTTAACCTGACTAGACACGACCTTTCATATATTGAATCTAACTAAGTCACAATATTTAATTTACTTGATGCGTGACATTTTGAGTCATAATTGGCATGCAGGTTTATGTGAATTTAGGATGGAGATGATTAAACTTACTTGGTTTAGCTAAATCTGTTTGTGGTATTCCGACTATTTTGACCATGGCACCATAGTAATTAAACTTAGCGTGGGCGGCCATGACTTGGCGATATTTAGCGTGAATAAACTAAATTTGTTTAGTTCATTGTGTGGTTTGGCCATAATCTGGTATGACTAAACTAATTTTGTTTACTTTAGCCGGACATGAATTTAGATGTATGCCATCTAAACACATAAGGAAAGTATTATTTTATTTATTAATTATGGCTAGAACAATAGCCATCAGAGTAACCGTTTGACTCTATCTCTGCATGTATATCAGATTTAAATGCATTATTCATATTGACTTTGACGCCACACTAGATTAGCACATTTAATTTATTTCATGCAGGTGGTTTGATCTTACTGCATCTCATGCAAACAGAGAAAACAGGTTTGGCGCTACCGTGGCCAAATTTTACGTATGCAAATTTATTCGGATATGGAACCGATTTGCATCCGTACCAATTTTACTATGAACCGGGTGGAGCCAAAGCGCGTCCACCATTTTTTTTATACCATGAACCATAATTGAATGAAGCCAAAATCGCATCATGAATTATAATTGGATGGAGCCAACACGCGTCCACCAATTTACCACAAATTTCAAGCAAGCAATGGAGCCACGACGCGTCCAAACCCAATTTACCATTAATTCATGAGCATAACCGGGGTGGAGCCAAATCGCGTCCGACCCAATTTCAACCGCGGGAAGGAGCCAACACGCATCCAAACCCGAATTTCACCGAGGCACATATGCTGGCCTTTTACACCTTTACCGGGGCATCAAGCCCATGCGCATGAGCGCAGCCATCACTGGCTCTTTTACCTTTTGTTACCGGGGTATTATAACCCATATGCACCGATGTTGGCCCTTCTACCGGAACATGAGAAGGCCGTAGAGGCTGGATGATGACGTTGCCGCGCACTAGCACGAGAGGCACAGATAGGAGCGGGGCTCCTAGCTGCTTAATCTACCTCCGGTAACCAGAAGTAGCAGGCGCCAGAGGAGTCACCGCGGATGAACTTTCTCACCTTCTCACACTGCCTTCACAGGAAGTCCGACGTGCAGCGACCAGTTGCAGAACCTCCGGAGTTGGCTTCGGAGGTCACGGCAGTACGCAGATTTGGAGATGGTGGTGGTTTGCTTTTCTCTAGTTGGCTCTCAGCACGGCAGGGCGCAGCCTGGCGATTTGGATGTTAATCGACGGCAAGAGCGGCAGCCTGATGGCGAAGTAAATGAGCCGGGAGGAACCTGTACGCCATAACCTTCTATTTATAGAGCAATGTAACCAGCAGTTCTCAGGTGATTTCGCGCTCTTCCCATTTGATTATGCGGCGCGGGCGGCCTTGTTTGAATTGCCGAGCGCGCTGATCGTGCAATCGTGCATAGACTTGGTCACGGTGACCAGGTGTTACCAGTTTCTTGCTTCGTTTGAAAGTCATACGCGCCATTTAGTATTTTCTTCTCCATTTCTTTCTTACTCACAATGATTAGGAAAATGCAGCCGCGATGCATTTTGTTGGCACGCTCATGATGCGTGTGGTTCTCTTTTTACATAGTTAACTAATTAGGTGAGACATATACAGTTAATCAGTACATATATGTAGGAAAGGTAGCATGGACGTGCATGCACCCTCTTTTATAGTGCTAATCACATGCACTTCTATGCTATCACGTTATTATTTCACATGGTTGATTTATCATTTACTTATCATCCAACGATACACCTATATTACTTTTATTTAGTATGGAATACATATTTTTCACATATTTTGGATGAGATAGAATCTGACCATCAATATTATTTTATTTAATAAATATTTTCACATATTTTGGATGAGATGGAATTTGACCATCCATATTATTCTATATTTTCACATATTTTAGATGGGACGAAAATCGTGTCAACAGCAAGCAGGTGGTGACAGCCCTGTGCGCCTTGAATTCCACCACGTAGTTGGCCCAGTTTAACAGTAAGGCTCGTTGTGCTAGCGTTCAACCTAATTAAGTGGTAAAGGCTAGTACGCCTCGGTACTTGACAAGATAGGAATAAAACTTTACTTAACTTAGTTGCTTTATTGACTTTTGCCTGCCTTGCTTCGTAGCTATCTTGCTTCGTAGTTATCTTGCTTTGTAGTTATCTAGGATTAGTTACTAGTATTAGTTAGGTATCTTAGTTATCCTTAGTTATCCACTATCCACCTATCCGTCCACCTTACCTTACCATCCATTTCATCCTTACCCATCCATCCATATATTCTTGCTAGTCTTTCATCCCCTCTATTCCCTTCTCTTCTTTTTCCTTTTCTTCGACTCTCATCCCCTCCTTGACTCGACTCATACACCACCCTAGCCTTCCCTTGGGATCAAATAAATCGACACCTGGTACTCCTAGACGAAGTGCTACTACGATAGTTTTGTGCGCTTGCAGAATCTCCTCTTGGTAGATTGCAACCACTCTAGCTAGCTCCTACTAGTGTCGGGATTGATAACCCCCCTTGGCATTAGTAGATAGCTGCTTTAGCTTCACTCCTTTAGGTATAGTGACCGGACTTGCTACAAGCACTTCTGACGCCGTTGCCAGGAATAGATTTCATAGTCTACTCGTAGTAACAACGGTAGCAAGTGCCAACAAGCATTTCTGGGCCGTTACCGGGGATAGTTGCCTAGCTCTATCTTTAGTGAAGCTAAGAACTACCAACATGCACCCCATCCACCGACACGTGTCCTCAGGTCCACGACCCGAGCCACACCGTGTCCCGCAAGTCTCCGCTCGTCGCTGTCCCAGGCTGTCAGCCACCACGGTTGATCCTCCGGCCACCGGTCCATCAGTCCAAGCCTCATGCCCGCCCTGCACCGCTCCGGGTCCATCGGCACGGCACGTCTCTACTTGACCTTCACCTTGCCTTTGATCACCGTCTCCGTGCTCAACACCTGCACAACTCAAGCCAAAGAACATGTGCATCAAACCCGTTGACAATCACTCATCATCACAAGACCCGGAATACACCCATGTATCCGCATACACCAACAACTGGAAGAAGTTCAAGGAAGGTGTCAAGTATTGGAGAGAGCAGCAGAGCCACAGGATGCGCTTTAAACAAGTCAAGGCGGACATATGCAAGTTTGTAATGAAGAAATGCATTCTCGAAGGAGAAACGTTCTTGGACAACGACTCCGAGCTGGCATCGCTATCGCAATACGAGAAGCTCCGAAAATGGAACACAATGCTTCGTCCCAGAGATTACGCTCATCAAGTTGAACTATGAACTGTTATGTCTGGATGGTTTATATGTGCATATATATATCTTTTTGAAATCTGGAAATCTAGAATTGATTTGAAAACTAGAATTGATTTGAATTCATAACTTGCTGGCTGCATTATTTATTTATTTTAATCCAAAATTAATAACTGTGGCGGGCAACATAAAGGGACCGCTATGGTTAAACGTATCTACGCAGTGGGCAACTTAAGGAGACCGCTGCGGTAAATGTGATTAACCGCAACAGGCTTCTTATGTTGCCCACTGCGATTAAGCATTTTACCGCAGCGGGCAACAGCGCCCGCTGCGGTAATGGCCATGATTAACCGTAGCCTTAGCACCGCAGCGGACGCTGTTGCCCGCTGTGGTAAAGCCAAAATACCCGCTGCGGTCAAGCTTTGTGCAGTAGTGTCGACTGTGCGGGTGGCCGAGTGGGGGTAGGTTTGGCATTGTGGTTGTGTTAGGGTTTGGGGTCTTAGAAGGCTGACAGGCTGGGCTGCTACCGGGCCACCTTGTAGACCGGGTCGTGCCCGTGCCGTGCCGCGGGCTTGGGTGGTGGCCCGGGCACGACCTGGTGCCTCGGGCCGGGCCGGCCCGGGCACAGTGGCGGTCGGGCCGTGCCGTGCTCGGTCCGGGCCAAAATGACGGGCCATGGGCCAGGCCGCAAGCCCACGGGCTGCATGGCCAGCTATACTGAAGCCTGATCGGTGTAAATCAGTGTTGTTTTGCTAGTGCTGAAGCAAGGAACATGGAAGAGACAGAACAGGAGCCGGTCACATCCGATCTCCTGGCCGCTGACTGAAACGAACAAGAAGAGCAGAGTGCCTCGTCCTCTCTCACCTCGCTGTCAGGAAGAGGTCTACGCCAACAGAGGAGGGAGCAGAAGCTAATCTTGGCCCAAGTACTACTAGGCCCAGGCGCGCACCGAAGCCCAATCCGCACTATTTTGGGCCCAACTGGAGGAGTCGTTTAGGACATTAAGAAGCAAAGACAAAGACGTCGGAAGGGACAGGATAGGACTCATGAGGAATTGGTCGGCTGCGTCCGGAGGGAAGGAGCCGGGAGCATCCTGCTCGCCGTGCTTGTAACCAGGTCAAGAGATTTCTTCATGTAATCGAGTTAACCTAGTCACAACTATACACATCAAGAATCCAGTAATAGCCATACTTTGCGGTTCCTTACAATTGGTATCCGGAGCAGTAGATCATTAGCGAGATCTCATCAGTTTGGGCGGAATCTGGCTTCACCGCCGGATTATCTCCTCCGACCACAATACCAGATCCGAGAATAGAAGAGGTTGATGGCCATGGAGGGACAAATCGGTGATATCACGACGTTCCTCAAGGGGATGCAATCTCGGATCGACTCGCAGCATGAGGCGGTGAAGAAGACGCTGGAAGCTAACACCTCCGTGCTACAAGATCTATCCACCTAGAAGCCCAAGGTTCAAGCAGACGTCGAAGATTTGCAGGCCAGTATTCATGATATCAACTCCAAGCTCGAGAGTATGTGGTTGAAGCAACAGGAGTTGTCAGACCCTGCCTACAAGGTATTCGATGTGGAGCATCTGGATATGACTGGGTCAGCCGCCACGAATCTGGCTGGCAAGACCATGGAGACTACTCCAGGGCCAATTGGTCACGTCATTGCAACTAACCACCGGGGTATAGGAAATGGGGTGGTCACCGCCTTCATTCCTACCCCCAGGTGCGAAATGTTCCACAAATTTTTCATCAGAGCCTTTTGTATCTGGAGGGTCTTATGTCCCTGATGCTATTCCTTTCCAATTCGGTCATGTTGTGCCTCCTGTCAAGTTTCCTAATTTTGATGGTAGTAGTCCTAAGTTGTGGATTAGAAACAGTGAGAGTTATTTTGATATGTATTCGGTGCCTGAGTTTCTCAAATCTAAGCTTGCTTCCATGCACTTTACTAGTAATACGGCATTCTGGGCACAATCATTAGATTTTTCTATTAGAGAAATCCCATGGCTCGAACTTTGCAAAGCTGTTTGTGATAGGTTTGAGAAAGATCAACATAACTCTCTGCTTAGGCAGTTCTTTAGAATTAGACAAGTTGAAGGTGTTGCTGATTATATTGAGCTATTTGATGGCCTAGTGCATCAAATTTTGGCTCATGATCCCAAATTCAATGTTGCTACAATTACCAATCATTTTATAGATGGGCTAAAAGATGATATTAGAGTTGTCATTTTGGTTCATCGTCCTCAAAATTTGGATACTGCGAGTTCCATTGATATATTGCAGGAAGAGTCCAGCCGAGATGCCCCAAGGAAGGATTTCAGGAGAAGTGACATAAGTAACAACTTCAAGTACTCTGGGAGGTCTGGGTACAGTAACTCTGGCAATTCTAGTCCAGCATCAGTTACTGTCAAAGGGGCAGAGCCGTATTCTATTCTAGCTAGAAGAGATCAAGACAGTGTTAAGGGGTATCAATCTGAAGACAAAGCTGCTACTCTTATGAACTACAGAAAAGCAAAAGGGTTGTGCTACAAATGTGGGTTGAAATGGAGTCCAGGGCATAAGTGTTACACTACTGTATCTTTGCATGTGGTGGATGAACTTTGGCAAATGCTTCAAGTGGATGGTGCGGAGCAAGTTGAGCATGATGTAGAAGATTCTGGTGATGACCTTATGTCTTTATCAGCTAATGCAGTCCAAGGTACTGACTCCAGTAACATTGTTAGAATGATTGGCCAAGTTTTTGGCAAAGAGGTGATTATTCTGATAGACTCTGGTAGTTCTCATAATTTTTTCAGTGAAGCTTTAGCCTCCAGATGGAGGGATTGGACTGCTTTACCATCACCAATGCAAGTTAGAGTAGCAAATGGTCAAACTCTAAACTGTACTCATCAAGTAGTTGCTTGTCCACTATGGATAAGTGGTCATGCTTTTCAACTGCCTCTCAAGATATTATCATTACAATGTTATGATGTCATTATGGGAACTGACTGGTTGGAACAACATAGCCCAATGGAAGTTGATTGGAAAGAAAAGTGGATGTCCTTTGACTATCACGGCAGTAAGGCTCGGTTGCAGGGCATTGTACCTCAGGTATCCAACTGTCTTCAGATCACACCACAGGAGGTGATGGTTTTTGGATAAAACAATCCAGCTCTACTGTATGGTGGAGTTACAGTTACTAGATACCAGCAAGTCCATGTGCACCAAACCCCTTGAAGTTTAGCAACTCATAGATCAGTTCTCCAGTATGTTTCAGCCACCTTCTGGTCTACCCCCTAAAAGATTTTTAGTCCACACAATTCCTTTGGTACCTGGGTCTCAACCATTTCGGCTTAGACCATATAGGTATAACTCAGCTCAGAAAGATGAAATTGAACAGCAAGTCCAGCAGTTATTGACAAATGGGTGGATACAGGAGAGTCAGAGCCCTTATGCTTCACCGGTGCTGTTGGTCATGAAAGAAAATAGGGGACTGGCGTCTATGTGTGGACTATAGAAGGTTGAATGCCTTGACAGTGAAGAATAAGTTTCCTCTTCCTATCATAGATGAGTTGCTAGATGAGTTTGTTGGCGCTAAATGGTTCACCACCTTAGATATGTCATCAGGTTTTCATCAAATCTTAGTAGTTGAAGAAGATGTTGCAAAAATAGCTTTTCAAACCCATAATGGCCATTATGAGTACAAGGTAATGCCATATGGTGTCACAGGTGGTCCAGCTACTTTTCAGCATGAAATGAACACAGTACTAGCACCTATTCTCAGGAAGTTTGTTGTAGTCTTTATTGATGATATACTTATCTATAGCAAGACATGGGGAGAACATCTACAACATATTCAGGCAGTCTTCACTTTGCTTGATAACCATCAGTTTAAAGTCAAGTTGTCCAAATGTTCTTTTGCTAAGGAAGAATTGGCTTATCTTGGTCATATTATCAGTGCCAAAGGAGTGGCCACAGACCCTACCAAAGTGGATATCATTAGACATTGGCCCTCCCCAACCAATATTAAGGAGGTCAGAAGTTTCTTGGGATTAGCTGGCTATTACAGAAAATCTGTCCAAGGTTTTGGCACGCTCAGCAAACCACTCACAGTGCTTTTAAAGAAAGAGTCTATGTTTATCTGGACTCAAGACCAACAACAATCTTTTCAGGCTTTGAAAGATGCTTTGATCACAGCACCTGTCCTAGCCTTACAAGATTTAACCAAGCCTTTCGTCATCGAAACAGATGCTTTAGACAAAAGAATTAGGGCAGTTCTCCAACAAAATGGTCATCCAGTGGCCTATGTGAGTAAGGCACTAGGGCCCAAGAATCAAGCTCTATCAACATATGAGAAAAAATGTCTCGCCATCCTGTTAGCAGTGGATCATTGGAGGGCTTACCTTCAGCACAGTGAGTTTGTTCTCAAAACTGATCAGCGTAGCTTGGTACACCTGGATGATTAGAGACTTACTATACCCTGGCAGCATAAGGCCTTGACTAAGATTCTGGGATTGAGGTATAGAATACAATATAAGAAAGGCATTGAAAATAGAGTGGCTGATGCTCTTTCTCGAGTCACCAACAATCCTTCTCAAGATCTACTAGCTGTTTCAAGTCTTCAACCTGTTTGGCTTCAAGAACTCATTGATTCTTACCATTTTGACCCCTCCACAGCCAAGCTTCTTTCTTCTCTAGCTGTCAATCAAAATTTTGAGCATTTCACTTTGCAGCAAGGAGTCATCAAGTACAAGGGGAAGATTTGGGTTGGTAACAATACAACTATTCAACATCAAATTATGCAATCTCTCCATGCTAGTCCACTTGGGGGTCATTTTGGTTTTCCAACGACCTATAAAAGGGTGAAGGGTCCCTTTGCATGGCCTAATCTCAAAACAATGGTTAAGGATTATGTAACCCACTGCATTGTTTGCCAACAAGCCAAGTATGAGAGAGTCAAATATCCTGGCCTTCTCCAACCACTCCCTGTACCAGATTATGCTTGGCAAGTGGTCAGTTTGGACTTCATTGAAGGTTTGCCCATGTCTCACAACTTTGACTGCATATTGGCGGTTGTGGACAAGTTCTCCAAGTATGCACATTTCATTCCGCTTAAACATCCATTTACTGCTTTGCAAGTTGCTCTAGCTTATATGGACAATGTCTTTAAGCTACAAGGTTTTTCTGAGGCCATTATTTCTGATAGAGATAAAGTGTTTACTAGCCAGCTTTTGCAACAACTCTTTAAGCTAACTCAAACTGAGTTGAGTATGAGTATAGCTTACCATCCTAAGACTGATGGGCAAACGGAGCACGTGAATCAATGCTTGGAAGCTTATTTGCAATGTTTCGTGCATAATTGTCCCACTCAATGGAAACAGTGGTTAGCTCTGGCCAAGTTTTGGTACAACACTAGTTTCCTCTCCTCATTGAAATCCACGCCATTTGAAGTGTTATATGGTCAGAAGCCTCGACATCTTGGCATCAATGTGGTTGATTCTTGTGCTATATCTGATCTTCAACTTTGGCTTACTAAAAGGAAACTCATGGTTCAGCTGTTATAGCAACCACTTGTTAAAGTGAAGGACCGAGAATGCAATAGCAAGGCGACAAGAGAGGGGGTGAATGGGAGCCACAAAAATTTCTCTCGAAACTTTGGCCTATTGTCCCAAAATCAACCCCCGAAAGCTTCGATCGAAACCGTGATGCTCACGACCCTTGAAAGAGGGTGGATGATCCCTAGGATCACAGCGGAGCACCACAAAGTCATAGCGAACCAAACGCCAAAAGCTCCGGCACAAGTTTGACCCTTGAAAACCGAGTCCCGAGCGTAGATTGAGGGCTACGTCGAGAAATCCCCAAATACCAATGCTAACAAGTAGCAAAGATACCTAGAGAGGTTTCTTGGTTAACTACAAGGCCAAACGAGAAGTCCGAAAACCAAGCGGAAAAGCCGGGAGAGCAAACGCACTAAACCGCAACAAGCAGCAGGATCCCGGACTGTCCGCCAGTACGGTTGCGGACTGTCTGCCCAACGGCGGACTGTCCGGGCTAAGGTGGCGGACTGTCTGCCGGCCAAAAGAGCAAAACAACAGTGTTGCTGAAACACCTCTGGACAGTCCCGGACTGTCCGCGGGTTGCAACGGCGGACTGTCCGCCGGTCAACCTAGACACAAACAGCAGGAACCCACGACCACTGATCTGGCCAAGTCCCCGACGCGCGGACTGTCCGCGGGAGGAACGGCGGACTGTCCGCGACCTCCCAGAAAGGGCGATTTTGGTCGCCCACAACTCAAATCTTTGCCTACGGGGAAAGCGATCATCACGTATAGGAAAACGTGGTCCGCTAAGGAAAGAGCGTCCATCGTGATAGTCAAAACGCGGTGGAGGGAAACGCTCAACAAAGCCTCCGCCACGGGGTCCGTATCCTGCAAAATCAGGACCCCATCGGGCAACTCCTCCCTGACGCCTAGGACCTCGAGGTGCTGCACCTCTAGGCCTAGCAGCTCTCCTCGGAGCTCTCCTCTGAACATTCAGCACATGTACATCATGGAAAGGATGGTACATGTCCGGATTGTTCATCTCCCTAGAACGGCGCTCCTCTCGCTTGCGCCTAAAGCAGAACTCCCTCAAGTGTCCATCTCTCCCATAGTGCTCACAATGGTACCTCACCGCTCTCAAAGGGGGTTGTTGGTACTCACGGTTGTGGGTGTGGATCACTTTGCCCTTCTGTGGCATAAGCTCCTCCTGGATAGGTGGCATTGTGTCCAGCTTGTTCTTGAGGTGGTTTGGTTTGGGAGCCCACTGCTGGTTCTTGGGTGGAGCTCGTGGAGGTTCTTCAAACACCCCATCCTCGGTGTTAGGCTTGAGAGGCTCTTTGGGTGGAAGCTTGGTAAGTTTGGGAGTAGTGGTGGAGTTGGGCTTCTCACATGGGTTTAGACCACTCGACTCTCCAATCTTCCCAAAAGCAGATAGATCAACACCCGGAGCAAAGTCTACACCAGGACCTCCAGCAGCTCGCTTAAATTGGGAGATCATCATCCCAAGCTGCGGCTCACTACATGACACCCATGACAAGATGGTCTGAAGGTATGTGTTTTCCTCCTCGGTTTGCATCTTGCCATGCTTCCCATTGGCAATCTCCATCTCCAAACCCTCGCACAAAGCACACCTAGTCACACAAGTGCTACCCGAGCTGGCCTTCTCAAGAGACTCAATCTTGGCATTCTTCTCTGCCAACTCGGTTTGCAAGCCAGGACAAGTCTTGCACGCACCCAACAACATGGGCCTAGCCCGGAGCTCATCCACCTCTCCAACCAAAGCAGCATACTTACCTCTCAAAGTGAGAAGGTCAGTCATGTGCTTGGTGCACATCTCGCACTCAACCTCCTCAGACACGACAACGGTGGATCTAGCAAACTCAAGCTCCTTCACCGTGTCCTCCCACTTCTGCCTAAACTCCTTGCGTTCTCTAGCGGCACACCTAAGCAGCTTATCCTGACTAAGCAAGGCGGCAGTAAGCTTCTTGACCTCAGCAGAAAGCTCATCGTGGGTCAGAGATACCTGGGAGGTGTCGTCGTCGTCGTTGTCCCGAGGGGTGTGCTCCAGCTTGCCGTCGACCTCATCACCAAGGGCCATGGTGCAGAAGCCCTCGTCGTCGGCGAAGAAGCAAAGACCGTTCAGCTTGTCCTCGATCCTCTTCTTCTTCTCGGACTCGTCGTCGCTTGAGCAAGCGGAGTCGTCATCCGAGCCGTCAACGTCGTGGAGCGTGGCGAAGAACGCACGCTGCTCAGCCTGGGCCTTCTCCAAGTACTTCTTCTTGATGTACTCCTTGTCGAAGCCGCCTCTCCGCTTATGCCTTGCGGGGACGTGCTTCTCCTTGCGCTTGCCGGAGTCGTACTTGTGTCCATGATCGCCCTTCCCAGAATGCTTGTTCTTCATGGGACAATTGGCGATGAAGTGGTCGGGGTCGCCGCACTCGAAACATCCTGAGCGTCCTCCTCCGCGGCGACGGTTCATGCGATTGTTGTGGAACCGCGAGAACCGATTGGCAAGCAAAGCCAACTCGTCATCCCCCAAAGACTCCAGCTACTCCTCTGTGACAGAAAGAAGAGAAGAAAGTGCAAATCCTCCAGAGGAGTTAGCAGAAGAACCAGAAACCAAAGCCATAGTCGGGCCAGAAGGATTCTCATAAGAAGCCCTCGACATGGCATCAATCTCACTAGACTTGAGCTTACTAAAGCGCTCGTCGCAAGTGAGGGTCTCAAAGTTAGATGATTCGATGATCGCCTGGACCTTTGAGTCCCACACCGACCGATCGAGAGTATGCAAAAGCTTCAAAGCCCTCTCATGATCGTCGAAAGGCAACAGCTCCTTGTTCGCTCTCATCTTGTTGACAATAACCTGAAAGCGAGCGAATAAACTCTCTATGCTCTCGCCAGGCATATGTCGAAAGTTCTCATACTCCCGCTTGTGCGACTCGTAGAGACGGGATTTGACTTGAGTGGTTCCCTCATGGAAGCGCATGAGGGTCGCCCAAATCTCACGAGCCGTGGGGAGGTGAGAAACACGATCAAACTCGGACATGCTCAAACAGGAGAATAGAGCGTTACGAGCTTGGCTATTGGCTTTGTGCTCATCGATCTGAAGCTGAGAGACACGAGCAGCCAAGACAACGCAATCCTCCTTGTTGCAAATCTCCCAAACAGAAGAGCCCATGCTCTGGAGATAGGCCGACATGCGTATCTTCCAATACGCATAGTTCGTCCCGTCGAAAAATGGTGGTTTGCCCACGCCGCGATCCGTGTCGCCTTCGGTGGATCTGGAACTGGCTAAGGTGGAAGATCCTTAACCCGGTCCGATACCAATTGAAGGACCGAGAATGCAATAGCAAGGCGACCAGAGGGGGGGGGGGGGGTGAATGGGAGCCACAAAATTTTCTCTCGAAACTTTGGCCTATTGTTCCAAAATCAACCCCCGAAAGCTTCGATCGAAACCGTGATGCTCACGACCCATGGAAGAGGGTGGATGATCCCTAGGATCACAGCGGAGCACCACAAAGTCATAGCAAACCAAACGCCAAAAGCTCCAGCACAAGTTTGACCCTTGAAAACCGAGTCCCGAGCGTAGATTGAGGGCTACGTCAAGAAATCCCCAAATACCGATGCTAACAAGTAGCAAAGGTACCTAGAGAGGTTTCTTGGTTAACTACAAGGCCAAACGAGAAGTCCGAAAACCAAGCGGAAAAGCCGGGAGAGCAAACGCACTAAACCGCAACAAGCAGCAGGATCCCGGACTGTCCGCCAGTACGGTTGCGGACTGTCTGCCCAACGGCGAACTGTCGGAGCTCAGGTGGTGGACTGTCCGCCGGCCAAAAGAGCAAAACAACAGTGTTGCTGAAACACCTCTGGACAGTCCCGGACTGTCCACGGGTTGCAACGGCAGACTGTCCGCCGGTCAACCTGGACACAAACAGCAGGAACCCGCGGCCACTGATCTGGCCAAGTCCCCGACGCGCGGACTGTCCGCGACCTCCCAGAAAGGGCGATTTTGGTCGCCCACAACTCAAATCTTTTCCAAATTGATTCAAACCAAAATCCCTTGATCCCAAACTTGGAGAGGATGATCACGAGGTAGTTAGGAGACTATCCCCAAGAAATCATCCGCTCAAGTCGACTCAATCAACGGGAAATCGAAGGGGAAGGTGTATGAACTGAAAAAGCGCCACGAAAATGAAATCGACCCGATCTACTTGTTCGTGAGGAGTTAGATGAATTCCTTCGGTCAAGATGATCTCCTCACTATAAAGAACAAGATGATTCAAGTGGATTTTGAAAAGACGCAGAATAGAGACAAATCGAGTGACGGGAAAATCGCGGAGAAACGAAGAACACGTACCAAAATGCGAATCAACACATCGATCTGCAACCGTGTGGCTACCACACGCTACAACAGTGAGGTTACGGCCTCACTTCCTCAAAATCTCCAGTACACAGAGGTATGGTTCTCTGCGGATCTCAGCTAGCTACAGCAGGGGATTGGGAGAGCAGGAAACCCTAAAAGCAAAGAGCAAATGACTGAGATAGAATGAGAGGAGGGTGTCTCCCTCTACTTATCCTAATTCTAATTCCTACTCTACCCCTCTCTAATTACAGAGCGAACCAGCTAAACCCTAGGGTTATTCTGGACCAACTCGAAGATATTTGTGATCCGACGGCCACGCCCGCACAACTCGTAGTGTTGCCTCGACGCAACCTCCCGATTGCCGCCACGTGCTGCCCTCGCTCTGCACCCCCGGTTTTGTGGCCGAAATTGGGAAACCAGGCCTTCACGCCAACCCCCGATTTTGAGGCCCAAACCGGGAAACCAGCCTCCAAGTCCATCCCCCGGTTTTGTGGCCCAAACCGGGAAACCAGCGGCCCATCGCCTGAGTTTTGTGGCACAAACTCAGAAACCCGCCAGCGCCCAGGTTTTGAGGCCCAAACTTGGAAACCATCCTCAGCCCGAGTTTTGTGGCCCAAACTCGGCAAACCCGCAGCACCCAGGTTTTGTGGCCCAAACCTAGAAACCGTCCACCCGGTGGTTTTTCTGTGGCTCAACCACCAAACCAGAGCTGTAGAGGGGATGTACCGCCCGTGCACCCCGTCCACCGACACATGTCCCCAGGTCCTCGACCCAGACAACACCATGCCCCGCAAGTCTTCGCTCGTCGCTGTCCCAGGCTGCTAGCCACCACAGCTGATCCTCAGGCCACCGGTCCCTCAGTCCAAGCCTCACGTCCGCCCTTCGCCGCTCCCGGTCTGTCGGCACGACACGTCTCTACTTGACCTTCACCTTGCCGTCGATCACTGTCTCCGTGCTCGACACCTGCACAACACAAGCCAAAGAACATGCGATCAAACCCGTTGACAATCACTCATCACTTCGAGACTCGGCATACACCCATGTATCCGCATAGAGCCCATGAAGGGTCGAGATGGCGGACTAGAGGGGGGGTGAATAGTCCTTTCTAAAAATTAATCGCGCCGGCTAACCGAAACAAATGCAGAATTAAAACTATCGGTCTAGCCAAGACTACACCCCTCTACCTATACTCTTTAGCACCTTACAAAAGATCCTAAACAAAGAAAATAAGGTCTGGGCTAGCTAGAGCTCATCTAAATAATTCTAGAAGCAAGGTCACACAAACCTATGCAACTAGTACTTCAAACACCGGGGAGCTCCTACATTGTCTATGAAGGACCGAAAGTGCAACCAGAAAGTGACCAGAGGGGGGGGGGGTGAATGAGAGCTTCAAATTTCTTTTCAGAAACTTGTCGCTACTGTCCCTAGAATCAACCTCAAGAGCAAACCCTAGAGCTTGCAAGTGTCCACGACCCTAGATGTAGGGTGGATGCTTCCGAGAAGCACAGCGGGACACAACACAACTCTAGAAACTCAACGCAAAAGCCGGAAATCAAAACCGACAGCTGACGAGCGAACTACGGACGAAACAACACAGAACAATACTGACCGGACTCTGCTTGCGTCCGATCGAGTACCACTGGATGCGTCCGGTCATGCAAAATCCAGTTTTGGACCTTACTGTTTCGGACCGGACTCACTGAGGAAAGCGTCCGATCCCAACCAGCCTAGCGTCCGGTCAACTGAAAACCACACGATGAACAGTGGAAAGAGCGAGTCCGATCACTGAGTAGAGGGAGCATCCAGTCATCTACAGAAAAGACTTCGCGTGACATTCAACCACCGGACGCATGGAGTCAGCGTCCGGTCAGTATGGTGCCAGCGTCCGGTCACCCCGAAAACCTGCTATTCGTCCACCGATTCGACTCGATCTCACCTAAAACGAATCCTCTAGGGATCAAACTTGGTGAGATGAGTCACAAGGAGGATAGTGAGCTACTCCTACGAGATCATGGCTCGAACCTATCTCCAAATCGATGATTCGAAGAAAATCGAGAAGGAGAGAAGAAAAATCGAACCGAAACGAAAATCGATCGATCTACTAGCTCATGAGGTTAGAGATGAATTCCTTCGGTGGAAAGAAGTGCCTCACAATCTAGACCAACTCGGTTCAAACGGATTTGCAAAAGACGCACAGAGAAGAGAGATCAATCATCGGGACAAACGTGGAGAAATGCAACCCGCGAAGAACAACACTAAAACGCGAATCACAAACACAAATTTGCAACCGTGTGGCTACCACACGCTACAATAGTGAGATTACGGTCTCACTTCCTCAATATCTCATGGACATAGAGGTATGGTTCTCTGTGGATCTCAGTAGCTACAGCAGGGGATTGGGAGAGCAGGAAAACCCTAAGTGCAAAGAGCAAATGACTGAAAGAGTACTGAGATGGTTTGGGAGGTGGGTGTCTCCCCCTACTTATCCTAATTCTAATTCCCACTCTACCCCTACTTAATTACAGAGCGAACCAGCTAAACCCTAAGGTTATTCTGGACCAACTCGAAGATGATGCTGATCCGACGGCCATGCCCGCACAACTGGTAGCGTTGCCTCGACGCAACCTCACCGATTGCCGCCACGTGCCGCCTCCGCTCTGCTCGTCCTTTTCACGGACTCCGCCCCCCGGTTTTGAGGCCGAAACTGGGAAACCAGGCTTCATGTCCAACCCTTGGTTTTGAGGCCCAAACCGGGAAACCAGCCGTCCATCGCCTGAGTTTTGTGGCCCAAACTCAGAAACCCGCCAGCGCCCAGGTTTTGAGGCCCAAACCTGGAAACCGTCCTCAGCCCAAGTTTTGTGGCCCAAACTCGGCAAACCCGCAACACCCAGGTTTTGTGGCCCAAACCTGGAAACCGTCCACCCGATGGTTTTTCTCTGGCTCAACCATCAAACCGACGCTGTAGAGGGGATGCACCGCCCGTGCACCCCGTCCACCGACACGTGTCCCCAGGTCCTCGCCCCGAGCAACACCATGCTCCGTAAGTCTCCGCTCGTCGTTGTCCCAGGCTGTCAGCCACCACAGCTGATCCTCAGGCCACCGGTCCCTCAGTCCAAGCCTCACGTCCGCCCTTCACCGCTCCCGGTCCGTTGGCACGGCACATCTCTACTTGACCTTCACCTTGCCCATGATCACTGTCTCCGTGCTCGACACCTGCACAACACAAGCCAAAGAACATGCACATCAAACCTGTTGACAATCACTCATCACTCGAGACTCGGCATACACCCATGTATCCGCAATCTCCCCCTTGATGAGTGCATTGTCAACTACCAACACAAATCATAATGGAATAGAAGAAAGAAGAGGAAGGAGAGAGAACTCGACCAAATGACACAAAAGCATAGCAAAGCCGAAGAAGGTCAAGTGGAAAGAGCAAGACAACTTGGTCCCCAAAGACATGGGCAACAGCTCAACGCAACCAAGCAAAGCAAAGCTAAAGCTAGCCCTCAAGAAGAGGTAGAACAGGCTCAACACCGCTAGCAGGAAAACTCGATACCAATTGTTAACAACTCAAGAACAGAAAAGTTTGATACCAATTGAGGAGCTGAAAGGCGTATGCTAGTAATTAGCAATCAAAAATGCTCCGAACCAAATGAACCCTTATGATCGGCAAATGAGAAGCAAACTCAAACTCCCCCTCAAATAGTGCACTCAACCAAGAAAACTCCCCCTGAGTTGATCTTATGATTTGAATTTCTCCCCCTTAGTTGAAAATGCACCATCAAGCAAATTTCTTCCTAAAGATCTGGCATTTCTCCCCCTTCCAAAATGCATATGATTCAAAAATGCAAGTTAGCAGCTTCAGGAATATAGTCAATAGAATGAAAAGATGCTCTACGCAGTTCTGATCCGATGACTCACAACATCCATAAAATGCTAGTAAAGGCTCAAGCTGATCACTAGATACAAAATAAGAGTATATGAGCAAAGTGAGTAGTTTTAGCCAAAAGAATTCACCATCAAAATAGCACTAAACATGTATAGACAGGAAGTCAAACAAGTGCTAAACATGTATACAAGGTGAACTACCCCTAGCAAAGTTCAATCATCATGCTATAGAATGAAACATATACTTGTGTTTTCAGTTTTTAATCGGAGTTGCAGCGGTGAAATTACACAAGTTCAAATATCAGCATATGATTGCGAGAGGTTGAGAGCTTGTCATTGCCTAACTTTTCAACCGAGCTAAGCCTATGCATATGCAATAAGAAGCTTAAAGTGTCGATTTTGGTCATACACTACACGACTCAAGTTTAACTCAATGTGCAATGAGAAACTGTCTCGATACCATGATGTGTTGACAAGCAATCCCATCTCGATCTTTTCAATTCACTTGAAAACTTGGTTCAATTTAAAACAGAATATGAACAAACCAAGCAAGTGAATGACTCAGAACTAGAGACATAGCAACCTAGCATATATGAAAAGCACGAGTGAATTCAACACATCCTACACATGCTAGTTGCATATCTCAATGGTGAACAATTTCAAATTTTTATGTTCATTAAGCAAGTTCACCATTTACAAAATAGCTCAGCTCACAACATGTATCAGTGATCAGAAAGAGCATAAGCCACAAGCATCATTATAAAGCATCAGAGCATACTAGATAGAGCATAATAACATTCTAAAGATTATATACATGAAGCTCAGAAAGTGAAGATGCATGCTGAAATGCAAAACTAACATATCAAGGATGAAAACAAAGCAAAAGAAAAGAAGTCAGTCTATAATACAAGAACCAAAATGTTTCCCCATCTAAAAGGGGAAACACACACCAAGCTCACCTCTCAACCGATTAAAAGTTGATTGGTCCAGAGGCTTGGTGAAAATATCAGCCAACTGATGATGAGTATCGACATGGCGAAGGTCGATATCACCCTTCTCATATTGGTCTCGCAGAAAATGAAAGCGCACATCAATGTGTTTGATCTTAGAATGCAGCACGGGGTTCTTAGCAACGCTAATAGCACTCGTGCTGTCACAAAGTAAAGGTACGCGAGAAAAGCTCAGACCAAAATCACGCAAAGTGCCCATCATCCAAAGCAACTAAGAACAGCAGCTAGCCGCAACAACATACTCAGCCTCCGTGGTAGACCGAGCGACACTAGACTGCTTGCGAGAAGACCAAGATACAAGAGAAGAACCTAAAAACTGACAAGTCCCAGAAGTGGACTTGCGCTCAAGACGGCAACTAGCAAAATCTGCATCGGAATAACCGCAAAGGGAGAGGGTGGAGGACGCTGAATACCAAATCCCGAACTCAGGTGTGAAACGAAGGTACCTCATAATGCGCTTGACCGCCTGACGGTGAGAAGTGCGCGGCGACGCCTGAAAGCGCGCACACAGACACACCGCGGACTGGATGTCCGGGCGTGTCGCCGTCAGGTAGAGTAGCGACTCGATCATGCTTCGGTACTCCTTCTGGTCCACAGCTTCTCCATCCTTGTCCGCATACAGGGCCATCGTGGTTGACATGGGTGTTGGAAGAGGCTTGGCCTCACCCATATCGAACCTCTTCAGCAAGTCTTTGGTGTACTTGCCCTGATGCACACACGTCCCTTTTTGGGATTGCTTAATTTGCAACCCGAGAAAGAATGTCAGCTCGCCCATCATACTCATCTCGAACTCCCTGCTCATTAAATCTGCAAACTTGGCAACTAAAGCGTGAGAAGAACCTCCGAAAATGATATCATCCACGTAAATCTGGATCAAGAGAGTATCATTGCCTTGCTTGAGGAGAAAGAGCGTTTTGTCCACACATCTCATTTTAAAACCCTTAGCTAGCAAAAAGGTTTTCAATCTATCGTACCAGGCTCTAGGGGCTTGTTTCAAACCATATAAAGCTTTGTGAAGTTTAAAAACATGGTTTGAAAACTTGGGATTTTCAAAACCAGGGGGTTGCTCGACATACACCTCTTCTTCTATGTAGCCGTTTAAGAAGGCACTCTTGACATCCATTTGAAAAAGTTTAAACCCTTTGGATGTAGCAAAAGCCAAGAGTATCCTAATAGCCTCCAAACGAGCTACAGGAGCA
Source organism: Coix lacryma-jobi var. lacryma-jobi (assembly GCA_009763385.1). Lineage (NCBI taxonomy): Eukaryota > Viridiplantae > Streptophyta > Magnoliopsida > Poales > Poaceae > Coix > Coix lacryma-jobi. Next base: position 48,755,133 of record CM019831.1, read on the forward strand.
AAAGTCTCCTCATAGTCTATCCCCTCCTTCTGACTATAACCCTTGGCTACAAGTCTGGCCTTGTTCCTTACAATGTGGCCATCCTCTCCTTGTTTGTTTTTGAAAACCCATTTTGTCCCAATAGGATTACAGTTTGGAGGAGGTGGAACCAAAACCCAAACCCGATTTCTCTCAAAATTTTCTAACTCCTCATGCATGGCATTGACCCAATCCGGATCCATCAAAGCGTGTCCAACATCTCGGGGTTTAAAATCAGCAACAAATGCAGAATGAGCAAAGTGAAAGATTTGTGAAGGACCGAGAGTGCAACCAGAAAGCGACCAGAGGGGGGGGGGTGAATGGGAGCTTCAAAATTCCTTTCGGAAACTTGTCGCTACTGTCCCGTAAATCAACCCCTAAGAGCAAACCCTAGAGCTCGTAAGTGTCCACGACCCTAGATGTAGGGTGGATGCTTCCAAGAAGCACAGCGAGACACTACACGACTCTAGAAACCCAACGCAAATGCCAGAAATCAAAACCGACAACAGACGAACGAACGACAAATGAAACTGCACAGACTCAGCAGCATCAGACGCTGGTGACCCAGCAACGGACGCGTCCGATGCAAAACTGACCTGACTGAACCCTTACTGGACACCCATCGGACGCTGTGAACAGTGAACTCCCAGCGTCCGATGGTCACACTCCGGCGCGTCCGATACACAACGGAGCGTCCGGTGGCAGCGTCCGATGCTCCTTTAAAAATGTTAGAAACTGACACGTGGCAATGGAGCGTCCGATGCCAAATGAGTCAGCGTCCGATGCTATGAACTTGAGCGTCCGATGCCCCCGACGCAGTGCAGTTCTTCCGTGAAATCCACTCGATCTCCTCCGAATCAAAAGCACTAAAGCTTAGACTTGATGTGAGGAGTTCCAAGGAGGTTAGTGAGCTATCCCACGGGAATCATGGCTCGAACCTAACTCCAAATCGAGGAATTGGAAGAATTCGGGGCAAGGGAGAAAAACTTGATCCAAAACGTAAAATCAACCGATCTACTAGCTCGTGAGGTTAGGGAAGAATTCCTTCGGTGGAAAGAAGTGCCTCCCGATCTAGAACAACTTGGTTCAAATGGATTTCCAAAAGACGCACCAAGCAAGGAGATCGATCGACGGGAAAAACGTGGAGAAAAGCAACCCGCGAAGAACAAGAACAAAACGCGAATCACAACCACAAATTTGCAACCGTGTGGCTACCGCACGCTACAATAGTGAGATTACGGTCTCAATTCCTCAAAATCTCACGGGCACAGAGGTATTATTCTCTTCTCTGTGGATCTCAGGTTCGTTACAGCAGGGAATGGGAGGGCAGGAAAACCTAGGAGTGAAAGAGCAAATGACTGAGATGGAATGGGAGGAGGGTGTCTCCCTCTACTTATCGTAATTCTAATTCCTACTCTACCCCTCACTAATTACAGAGCGAGCCAGCTAAACCCTAGGGTTATTCTGGACCAACTCGAAGATAGCTGTGATCCGACGGCCACGCCCGCACAACTGTTAGCGTTGCCTCGACGCAACCTCACCGATTGCCGCCACGTGCCGCCTCCGCTCTGTCCGTCCTTTTCTCGGACTCCGCCCCTGGTTTTGTGGCCGAAACCGGGAAACCAGGCCTTCACATCCACCCCCGGTTTTGAGGCCCAAACCGGGAAACCAGACGTCCGTCGCCTGAGTGTTGTGGCCCAAACTCAGAAACCCGCAGCGCCCAGGTTTTGAGGCCCAAACCTGGAAACCGTCCTCAGCCCGAGTTTTGTGGCCCAAACTCGGCAAACCTGCAGCACCCCCAGGTTTTGTGGCCCAAACCTGGAAACCGTCCACCCGGTGGTTTTTCTGTGGCTCAACCACCAAACCGGAGCTGTAGAGGGGATGCACCGCCCGTGCACCCCATCCACCGACACGTGTCGCCAGGTCCTCGACCCAAGTAACACCATGCCCCGCAAGTCTCCGCTCGTCGCTGTCCCAGGCTGCCAACCACAACAGCTGATCGTCAGGCCACCGGTCCCTCAGTCCAAGTCTCATGTCCGCCCTTCACCGCTCCCGGTCCGTCGGCACGGCACGTCTCTACTTGACCTTCACCTTGCCCTCGATCACTGTCTCCGTGCTCGACACTTGCACAACACAAGCCAAAGAACATGCGATCAAACCCGTTGACAATCACTCATCACTCGAGACTCGGCATACACCCATGTATCCGCAATCTCCCCCTTGATGAGTGCATTGTCAACTACACACACAAATCATAATGGAAATAGAAGAAGGAAGAAGGAGAAGAGAGAACTCGACCAAATGACCCAAAAGCATAGCAAAGACGAAGAAGGTCAAGTGCAAAAAGCAAAACAACTTGGTCCCCAAAGACATGGCACTCTTGACATCCATTTGAAAAAGTTTGAAACCTTTGGATGCAGCAAAAGCCAAGAGTATCCTAATAGCCTCCATGACTCGGTTAGTATCAAGGTTAAGTACACGATATGCGCGAGTGTGAGTGCCATAACCCAAAAATACACCGTCAGAAGAACGAGACTCAAATTTGTCCAGGTTGCCTTTCTTAAGTATAAAACAGTGGCAACCAAAAACTCGAAAATAACTCACTTTGGGTTGTCTTCCAAAACGCAACTCATAAGAAGTCTTTTTCAAGAAAGCTCGGAGAAAAATGCGATTGGAAATATAGCATGCAGTGTTCATAGCCTCGGCCCAATATCGCCTAGGAGTCCTATGCTCATCGAGCATCGTCCTGGCCATCTCAACAAGGGTCCGATTCTTCCTCTCTACAACACCATTTTGGGGCGGTGTGTAGTTGGAAATGTCAAAAACTCTTCACGAGCAAACTCCCCCTCGAATGGTGCATACAACCAGGAAAACTCCCCCTTGATTCAACTCAGAAAGCACAAGATTTGAAAATTTTCTCTCCCTTATGAATACCTCCCCTTAGTTGAACTCTGGAAGCATATGATTTGCAATCTCTCCCCCTTAGTTAAAAATGCACCATCAAGCAAAGAATGCACCATCGTGTAAAAACTCTCCCCCTTAGAAAATGCACCATCAAAAGTGCCAACAAGCAAAGTTCTTCCCTTCCAAAATGCATGAGTCAAAATGCAAGTTAGCAGCTTCAGGAATATAGTCAAGAGAATGCAAAGATGCTCTTACACAGTTCTGATCCGATGACGCAACAACATAACACCAAGCTAGCAAAGGCTCAAACTGATCACCAAATACGAAATATGCACAAGTGAGCACAGTGAGCAGTTTTTAGCCAAAAAGGTATTCACCATCAAAATAGCACTACACATGTATAGACAGGAACTCAGGCAAGTGCTAAGCATGTATACAAGGTGAACTACCCCTAGCAAAGTTCAATCATCATGCTATAGAATGAAACATACACTTGTGATTTCAATTTTAATCGGAGTTGCAGCGGTGAAATTTCACAAGTTTAAAATACAGCATGTGACTGCGAGAGGTTGAAAGATTGTCATTGCCTAACTTTTCAACCGAGCGAAGCCTATGCAAATGCAATTAGAAGCTTAAAGCATCGGTTTCGGTCATACACTACACGGCTCAAGTTTAACTCAAGGTGCAATGAGAAACAGTCTCGATACCGTGATGTGTTGACAAGCAATCCCATCTCGATCTTTTCAAATCACTTAAAAACTTGGTTCAGAATTTAAACAGAATATGAACATACCAAGCAAGTGAAAGACTCAGAACTAGAGACATAGCAACCTAGCATATATGAAAAGCACGAGTGAATTCAACACATCCTACACATGCTAGTTGCATATCTCAATGGTGAACATTTTTAGATTTTATGTTCATTAAGCAAATTCACCATTTCAAAATAGCTTAGCTCACAATATGTACTAGTGATCAGAAAGAGCATAAGCTACAAGCATCATCATAAAGCATCGGAGCATACTACATAGAGCATAATTACATTCCAAAGATTATATACATGAAGCTCAGAATGTAAAAGCGTATGCTAAAAAGCAAAAGAAAGCAAGATAAACGAAAAAGAGTCAGTCTATGATACAAGAACCAAAATGTTTCCCCCATCTAAAAGGGGAAACACACACCAAGCTCACCTCTCAACCGATTAAAGGTTGATTCGTCCAAAGGCTTGGTGAAAATATCAGCCAACTGATGATGAGTATCGACATGGCGAAGGTCGATATCACCCTTCTCATGGTGGTCTCGCAGAAAATGAAAGCGCACATCAATGTGTTTGGTCTTCGAGTGAAGCACGGGGTTCTTAGCAACGCTAATAGCACTTGTGCTGTCACAAAGCAAAGGCACGCGAGAAAAGCTCAGACCAAAATCACGCAAAGTGGCCATCATCCAAAGCAATTGAGAACAACAGCTAGCCGTAGCAACATATTCAGCCTCTATGGTAGACTGAGCGACAATAGACTATTTGCGAGAAGACCACGATACAAGAGAAGAACCAATAAACTGGCAAGTCCCAGAAGTGGACTTGCGCTCAACACGGCAACCAGCAAAATCAGCATCGGAATAACCGCAAAGGGAGAGGGTGGAGGAAGCTGAATACCAAATCCCAAACTCAGGTGTGAAACGAAGGTACCTAAAAATGCGCTTGACCGCCTGACGGTGAGAAGTGCGCGGCGACGCCTGAAAGCGCGCGCATAGATACACCGCGAACTGGATGTCCAGGCGTGTCGCCGTCAGGTAGAGCAGCGACCCAATCATGCTTCGGTACTCCTTCTGGTCCATAGCTTCTCCATCCTTGTCCGCATCCAGGGCCGTCGTGGTCGACATGGGTGTTGGAAGAGGCTTGGCCTCACCCATATCGAACCTCTTCAGCAAGTCCTTGGTATACTTGCCCTGGTGCACAAACGTTCCTTCTCGGGATTGCTTAATTTGCAATCCGAGAAAGAATGTCAGCTCGCCCATCATGCTCATCTCAAACTCCCTGCTCATCAAATCTGCAAACTTGGCAACCAAAGTGTGAGAAGAACCACCGAAAATTATATGATCCACGTAAATCTGGACCAAGAGAGTGTCTTTGCCTTGCTTGAGGAGAAAGAGCGTTTTATCCACACATCCCATTTTAAAACCCTTAGCAAGCAAAAAGGTTTTCAATCTATCATACCAGGCTCTAGGGGCTTGTTTCAAACCATATAAAGCTTTGTGGAGTTTAAAAACATGGTTTGGAAACTTGGGATTTTCAAAACTGGGGGGTTGTTCGACATACACCTTTTCTTCTATGTAGCCGTTTAAGAAGGCACTCTTGACATCCATTTGAAAAAGTTTGAAACCTTTGGATGCAGCAAAAGCCAAGAGTATCCTAATAGCCTCCATGACTCGGTTAGTATCAAGGTTAAGTACACGATATGCGCGAGTGTGAGTGCCATAACCCAAAAATACACCGTCAGAAGAACGAGACTCAAATTTGTCCAGGTTGCCTTTCTTAAGTATAAAACAGTGGCAACCAAAAACTCGAAAATAACTCACTTTGGGTTGTCTTCCAAAACGCAACTCATAAGAAGTCTTTTTCAAGAAAGCTCGGAGAAAAATGCGATTGGAAATATAGCATGCAGTGTTCATAGCCTCGGCCCAATATCGCCTAGGAGTCCTATGCTCATCGAGCATCGTCCTGGCCATCTCAACAAGGGTCCGATTCTTCCTCTCTACAACACCATTTTGGGGCGGTGTGTAGGGGGAAGAAAACTGATGCTCCAAACCCAAAGAGTCACAAAACTTCTCAAAATCCGAATTCTTGAATTCGGAACCATTATCACTTCTAATAGCTCGCATCGAGTTCATAGGGAACTCGTTCTGAAGACGCAAAATCAGATTGCGAGCAAAAGAGAAAGTCTCAGTCTTCTCAGTCAAAAAGAAGACCCACGAATATCTCGAAAAATCATCGACAATGACCAAAACATACCACTTGCCACCAACCAAGCTCACCCGAGCCGGACCAACAAGGTCCATGTGTAGAAGCTCTCCAGGGCGCGAAGTCATGACCTGAGTCACTGGATGGTGGGGAGCAGCAACCATCTTCCCATGTCTGCAAGAATGGCAAACAAGGTCCTTCTCCATTGAAGGACCGAGAATGCAACCAGTAAGCGACCAGAGGGGGGGTGAATGGGAGCTTCAATTTTCCTTTCGGAAACTTGTCACCATTGTCCCGGAAATCAACCCCTAAGAGCAAACCCTAGAGCTCGTAAGTGTCCACGACCCTAGAGAAAAGGTGGATGCTTCCAAGAAGCACAGCGAAACACTTCACGACTCTAGAAACCCAACGCAAGAACCGGAAATCAAAGTCAACAACAGACGAGCGAGCTGCGAACATAACAGTACAAAATAGCACTGACCGGACTCACCCTGCGTCCGGTCAACTCCCACCGGACGCATCCGGTCGAACAAAGACTGTTTTGGGACCTTACTGTTTGTGACCGGACTCACTAGACAGGAGTGTCCGGTCACCACCTCAGCATCCGGTCAGATCAAACAAAATAGGAGAACAGTAACAGGAGCGAGTCCGGTCTCAAAGTTTCAGATGCGTCCGGTCAAGTCACAAACACAACACGCTGAGCATTCAACGACCGGACGCACGGGGTCAGCGTCCGGTCAGCCCGTGTCCAGCGTCCGATCACCCCGAGTCTGCACCGTTCGTCCACCGATTCGACTCGATCTCACCCAAAACGAATCCTCTAGGGATCAAACTTGGTGAGAGGAGTCACAAGGAGGATAGTGAGCTATCTCTAAGAGATCATGGCTCAAATCTACCTCCAAATTGATGAATCGAAGAAATTCGGGGGAAAGGAGAAAAACTTGACCCGAAACCAAAATCAATCGATCTCCTAGACCGTGAGGTTAGAGGTGAATTCCTTCGGTGGAAAGAAGTGCCCCACGACCTAGAACAACTTGGTTCAAACGGATTTGCAAAAGATGAACCAAGCAAAGAGATCGAGCGACGGGAAAACGTGGAGAAAAAGTAATCCGCGAAGAACACAATCAAAACACGAATCACAACCACGAATTTGCAACCGTGTGGCTACCACACGCTACAATAGTGAGATTACGGTCTCACTTCCTCAAAATCTCACGGGCACAGAGGTATTGTTCTCTTCTCTGTGGATCTCAGGTTCGCTATAGCAGGGAATGGGAGAGCAGGAAACCCTAGAAAGCAAAGAGCAAATGACTGAGATAGAATGGGAGGAGGGTGTCTCCCTCTACTTATCCTAATTCTAATTCCTACTCTACCCCTCTCTAATTACAGAGCGAACCAGCTAAACCCTAGGGTTATTCTGGACCAACTCAAGGTAGGTGGTGATCCTGCGGATACATGGGTGTATGCCGGGTCTCTGAGTGATGAGTAATTGTCAACTGGGATGATGCGCATGTTCTTTGGCTTGTGTTGTGCAGGTGTCGAGCATGGATGCAGTGATCGAAGGCGAGGTGAAGGTCAAGTAGAGACGTGCCGTGCCGATGGACCGGGAGTGGCGAAGGGCGGACGTGAGGCTTGGACTGAGGGACCAGAGGCCCGAGGATCAGCTGTGGCGGCTCGCAGCCTGTGGCAGCTACAAGTGAAGACTTGTGGTCATGTGTTGCCTGAGTCGTGGAATTGGGGACACGTGTTAGTGGACGGGGTGCACGGGAGGTGCATCCCATCTACGACGTCGGTTTGATGGTAGAGCCAGGAAAAACCATCGGGTGGACGGTTTCCAGGTTTGGGCCTCAAAACCTGGGTGCGGATGGTTTCCGAGTTTGGCCACAAAACTCGGGCTGAGGACGGTTTCCAGGTTTGGGCCTCAAAACCTGGGCGCTGAGGGTTTGCTGAGTTTGGCCTCAAAACTCAGAAGCTGGTGGGCTGGTTTTCCGGTTTGGGCCTCAAAACCGGGGGTTGGCTGGAAAAGGCTGGTTTCCCGGTTTGGGCCACAAAACCGGGGGTGCAGAGCGAGGGCGGAACATGGCGGCAATCGGGAGGTTGCGTCGAGGCAACGCTACGAGTTGTGCGGGCATGGCCGTCGGATACACCTACCACCGAGTTGGTCCAGAATAACCTTAGGGTTTAGCTGGTTCGCTCTGTAGGTAGTTAGGGGTAGAGTGGGAATTAGGAATAGGTTAGAATTAGGATAAATAGGGGGAGACACCCACCTCCCCATTTATCTCAGTTAGTCATTCTGTCATTTGCTCTTGGCTTCTAGGGTTTCCTGCTCTCCCAATCCCCTGCTGTAGCTAGCTGAGATCCGCAGAGAACCATACCTCTGTGTACTGGAGATTTTGAGGAAGTGAGGCCGTAACCTCACTGTTGTAGCGTGTGGTAGCCATACGGTTGCAGATCGATGTGTTGATTCACGTTTTTGTTCGTGTTCTTCGCATTCTTCGTTTCTCCGTGATTTTCTCGTCACTCGATCTCTCTCTCTCCCGTGCGTCTTTGCGAAATCCGTTTGAATCAACTTGTTCGTATTTGAAAGGAGATCATTTCCACTGAAGGAATTCATCTATCTCCCTACGAGCAAGTAGATCGGGTTGATTTCGTTTTCGTGGCGCTTTTCGGTTCATCCTCCTCCCCTTTTGATTTCCTGGTGATTGACTCGATTTGAGCGGATGATTTCTTGGGGATAGTCTCCTAACTACTCCGTGATCATCCTCTCCAAGTTTGGGAACGTGGGATTTTGATTTGAATCGATTTCGAGAAGAATTGGGAGAAGGGTGATCAAAATCGCCCTCCCTGAGTGACCGCGGACAGTCCGCCACTCAGGGCGCGGACAGTCCGCGCGTCGGGGCTGGTTCAGTCCAGCCGCGGCCAGTCCCTGTTGGTTTTGGCTCGGGTCACCAGCGGACAGTCCGCCGTGCTAAAGCGCGGACAGTCCGGGACCGAGTATGGGGACTTCAGCAGCAGTGTGTTTTTGCTGACTTGACCGGCGGACAGTCCGCCACCAGAGCGCGGACAGTCCGTAGAAGGGGCGGACAGTCCGGGACCCCAGGGCCGGACACTCTCCCAATCGTCTGAAGCTTCCGGCTTAGTGCGTTTGCTCCCCCGACTTGTTCGCTTGGTTTCCGGATTTCTCGTTTGGCCTCGTAGTTGACCAAGGAACCTCTCTAGGTATCTTTGCTACTTGTTAGCATAGGTATTTAGGAGTTTCTCGACGTAGCTGACAATCTACGTTTGGGACTTGGTTTTTGGGGTTGAGTTTGAGCCGGAGCTTTTGGCATTTGGTTTGCTATCTTCTTGTGGTGCCTCGCTGTGATCCTAGGGATCATCCACCCTCTTCCAAGGGTCGTGGGCATCACGGTCTCGGTCGCAGTTTCTCGGGGTTGATTTTGGGACATTTGGCCAAAGTTTCGAGAGAAATTTTTGAGCTCCCATTCACCCCCCTCTGGTCGCCTTGCTAATACTTTCTCAGTCCTTCAATTGGTATCGGAGCGGGTTAAGGATCTTTCACCTTAGCCGGTTCCAGATCCACAGAAGGCGACATGGATCGCGGCGTAGGCAAACCGCCGTTCTTTGATGGGATGAACTATGCGTATTGGAAGATACGCATGTCGGCCTATCTTCATAGCATGGGCTCTTCTGTTTGGGAGATTTGCAACAGGGATGATTACGTTGTCTTGGCTGCTCATGTTACTTAGCTTCAGATAGATGAGCATGATGCCAATAGCCGAGCGCGTAACACTCTTTTCTCCTGTTTGAGCATGTCTGAGTTTGATCGAGTTTCTCACCTCCCCACAGCTCGTGAGATTTGGGCTACCCTCATGCGCTTCCATGAGGGAACTTCTCAAGTCAAATCTCGTCTCTACGAGTCGCACAAGCGGGAGTACGAGAACTTTCAACACATGCCTGGCGAGAGCATAGAGAGTTTATTCGCTCGCTTTCAGGTCATTGTCAACAAGATGAGAGCGAACAAGGAGCTGTTGCCTTTTGACGATCATGAGAGGGCTTTGAAGCTTTTGCACACTCTTGATCGGTCAGTGTGGGACTCAAAGGTCCAGGCGATCATCGAATCGTCTAACTATGAGACCCTCACTTGCGACGAGCTCTTTAGTAAGCTCAAGTCTAGTGAGATTGACGCCATATCGAGGGCTTCTTATGAGAATCCTTCTGGCCCGACTATGGCTTTGGTTTCTGGCTCTTCTGCTAACCCCTCTGGAGGTTTTGCTCTTTCGTCTCTCTTTTCTGTCACAGAGGACCAGCTGGAGTCTTTGGGGGATGACGAGTTGGCAATGCTCGCCAACCGGTTCTCGCGGTTTCACAACAACCGCATGAACCGTCACCGCGGAGGAGGACGCTCAGGATGCTATGAGTGCGGCGACCCCGATCACTTCATCGCCAACTATCCCAAGAAGAAGAACTCATCTGGGAAGGGCGATCATGGGCACAAGTACGACTCCGGCAAGCGCAAGGAGAAGTACGTCCCCACGAGGCATAAGCGGAGGGGCGGCTTCGACAAGGAGTACATCAAGAAGAAGTACTTGGAGAAGGCCCAGGCTGAGCAGCGTGCGTTCTTCGCCACGCTCAGCGACGTCGACGGCTCGGATGACGACTCCGCTTGCTCAAGCGATGACGAGTCCGAGAAGAAGAAGAGGATCGAGGACAAGCTGAACGGTCTCTGCTTCTTCGCCAACGACGACGGCCTCTGCACCATGGCCCTTGGCAAGGAGGTCAACGGCGAGCTGGTGAACTCCCCTCGGAACGACGACGATGACGACGACACCTCCCAGGTATCTCTGACCCACGATGAGCTTTCCGCTGAGGTCGAGAAACTTACTACCGCGCTCCTTAGTCAAGATAAGTTGCTTAGGCGAGCCGCTAGAGAGCGCAAGGAGTTTAGGCAGAAGTGGGAGGATACGGTGAAGGAACATGATTCTGTCAAGTCCACCGTAGTTGTCACCGATGAGGAGGAGTGTGAGGCGTGCACCACGCACATGACTGACCTTCTCACTTTGAGAGGTAAGTATGCTGCGTTGGTAGGAGAGGTGGATGAGCTCCGTGCTAGGCCCATGCTGTTGGGTGCTTGCAAGACTTGTCCTGTCTTGCAATCCGAGTTGGCAGAGAAGAATGCCAAGATTGTGTCTCTTGAGGAGGCCAGCTCAGGTAGCACTTGTGTGACTAGGTGCGCTTTGTGCGAGGGTTTAGAGATGGAGATTGCCAATGTGAAGCATGACAAGATGCAAACCGAGGAGGAAAATACATACCTTCGGACCATCTTGTCATGGGTGTCTTGTAGTGAGCCACAGCTCGGGATGATGATCTCCCAATTCAAGCGAGCTGCTGGAGGACCCGGTGTAGGCTTTGTTCAGGGTGTTGATCTTTCTGCTTTCGGGAAGATTGGAGAGTCGAGTGGTCTGAATCCGAGTGAGAAGCCCAACTCCACCACTACTCCCAAACTTACCAAGCTTCCACCCAAAGAGCCTCTCAAGCCTAACACCAAGGATGGGGTCTTTGTTGAGCCTCCGAGAGCTCCACCCAAGAACCAACAATGGGCTCCCAAACCCAACCATCTAAAGAACAAGCTGGACACAATGCCACCTATCCAGGAGGAGTTGCCACAGAAGGGCAAGGTGATCCACACCCACAACCGTGAGTACCAACAACCCCCTTTGAGAGCGGTGAGGTACCACTGTGAGCACTGTGGGAGATATGGACACTTGAGCGAGTTCTGCTTTAGGCGCAAGAGAGAGGCGCGCCGTGCTAGGGAGATGAACAACCCGGACATGTACCATCCTTTCCATGATGTACATGCGCCGAATGTTCAGAGGAGAGCACCGAGACGTGCTGCTAGGCCCAGAGGTCCAGAACCTCAAGTTCCTAGGCCTAGGCAGCAGAGAGCTCCGAGGAGAGATGCTAGGCCTAGAGGTGTTGAGCCTGAAGTCCCTAGGCATAGGCCTCGTAGAGAGCGTGCCCGGCGGGAGCCTGCATTTGTAGGCTATGGACCCCGTGGCGGTGGCTTTGCAGTTGAGTGTTTTCCCCCACCGCGTTTTGAGTATCGCGGTGAGCGCTCCTTCCCCAGCGGACCACGTTCTTCTAAACGTGGTGATCGCTTCCTTCGTAGGTGTGCTAGGAATGGTTTTTTCACTAACCGTTCTTTTGAGCAGCCGGCCCAACACTGGTATTCCCCTTACTTCACTAACCCCAGTGTTGGACCTATGCTCACCCTATGTCTTTTTATTGATGTAGGTAAGAGAACGTTTGGTTGGTGGATTCCGGGTGTTCGAGGCACATGACCGGAAACGCCAAGTGGTTCTCCAGTCTTAGTCCGGTCGCCGCTGTAACACCCTAGGTGTTAAGCATTCCTTAAACTGCATAATTTGTCATAGCATAAGCATAGCATCTCATCATTTCATATGCATTTGTTTGAATAAGTGCTTAAGTCCTTGCATAGTCTCTAGTGTAACCTTGTTTTGCTTTCTGTTTCTGACTTAGTGCCTTAAAACAAAGTTGTAGATCTTGATGAAAGGAGCAACTTTGTTTAAAAACACTTTCTCAGAAAAAGTTGTTAAAATGTGATTTCTTGCATTAGAAAATTGGATTAGAAGTAAATTTCTTTTTTTTTAAGCAGAATTTGGACTCGAGCCTTAAAGATGATTTGTTCCTTACAAAATTCTAAGCAACCTTGCTTCTAGGACCTTTTCCTAATTCGGCTTAGTTTGGAAGTTATGGAGCATCAAAGTTTTTAACCAAACCTCATTAGTTTAACCCTAGTGGGCCCGGCCTGTCAGCCTCTCCTTCTTCTTCCCGTGCGCACGCCGCTCCCTCCGCGCCGACAGAACCACCCGCCGCCGCGAGACCGCCTCGCCGGCCGGCCAAACCACCGTTATCGCCGCCCGTGGTTTGCGCCCGAACTCGCCACGTCGCCCTGGCGCTCGGTGCTTGTTCGCCGCGTGGCGCACGATGCCTGACGCCGCCGCGACAGGTCGGGAGCTCCTCCCCAACGGGAACTGGCCAGGTGCAACGCACCCAGCCCTTCGTTCCTATTGCCTTCGCTCCGCCTCGCGCTCGCAAGCCAGAAGAGCATTTCATCGCTCACTCTCTCCCTCGCTCCACTCCACTCCATCTTCACCAGAGCAAAGCGCCGCCGCCGCCCGCCGAACTCCGGCGAGCGATTACTTGCTACTCACCGTACCGCCGCTCGATTCCTTCCGCCATCCTCTCCACCCTGATCTCCTCTTCCACCTGCCAGGGTTGGTTCCCCCTCTCTCCCTCTCTAGCAGGCAGAACGTCGAGTGCTATCCTCGGGTTCTCGCCATGGCCGCCACCGTGACCTTCACGTGAACCGACCATCTCCGGCCAAGCTATCCCAAACCGAGCCATGTTCTAGTCTTCTCTACCGCTGAAGTTCCTTAGGTTTCGATGGAGACCTCTCTTTCGCCATGTTTTAGCCGGAACCGAGCCTTGTCACGGCCATGTCCGTCATGGACTGTCGCCGTGCATCGCTCCGAGCAATGCCAAGGATGATGAGGCTCGAAAGTCGCCCCAATAGGTCGCTTAGGACTTGCTTAGGCTAGTGTTAGTCTCGCCGAGCCTCAAGCTCGCAGGGAAGAGTTTCGCCATCGCGTCGCAGAGCCGCCGCTCCGCCATGGCTGCCGTCGAGCTTGCTCCGGTATCCCTCTGGCTCAGCAAGTCGGTTAGTCGTGTTCGCCCAGCAAACCCGCATCTAGTGATGGTCTCAGCGTCACCGGAAGCCTCGCCGCCGACGAGCTAGGGCCAGTCAACGACAACGGCGCCAAACTCCGCCGTTGACCGCTGAGCCTAGCCTTGCCTAGTAGCTTGGTCGTCTGACCAGTGAGCCTCGCCGACCGAGTCAAAGGGAGAGTGTGAGAGAGAAAAAAAGGAAAATCTGGGTATTGTAGGCCTCGGCTGAGTCAGTTGGGTGTGCCGAGCCTTGTCTTGAGCCTCGGCCGTTGTAGGCCTCGGCTGAGTCAGTCGAGTGTGCCAAGCGTTGCCTCGAGCCTCGGCTGAGTCAAGTCGAGTGTGCCGAGCATTTGCCTCGAGCCTCGGCTGAGTCAAGTTGGGAGTCCGTAGCGTTTAGGATTGAGTTTCTTTTAGTTTGTTTTTGCAGAATTATGTAAAGGTTTCAAAAAGTCCTACAAGGCCCATTTTAAGTCCAAATCCTGTGAAACAAATTTTGTTGTGTTCAGCATGATTAGATCTAACTGTGAAAAATGTTGAATGCATTTTTGGGGATACTTTTATGTGTAGATTAATTTAAATTGGGAAGTTGCTGTTAAGTTGGAAAATACATAACTAATTTTGTATAAGTCAGAAAAATGTGATTCCAGTTTTGTTAGGTTTGTATGGATATATAGTTTCAGAGAAAAATATAATATAAGGTTGTTCTGTGAATTATTTTAGCAGTAGCTTTTAAAATGGTTAAATGTTGTTTCCTTGTTTATTTTGTAGTAATTAAAATATGGGGAATATGAACCTGAGAATTTATGCACACTGCTCTTGTGCTAGGAAGTTCAGTAGAAAAATAAGAAATCTGTTGTTTGACACTTTTTGCTAGGGTGTGTAGTTCAAAGCACCTTTCCATGATAGAACTTGTCTTTTTCATAGAGAATGGAGTTTAAGTCCAAATGGGGTGAAATTTGGACCAGGGACTAGATTACCCATTGTTAACTTCCAGTAATTTTTGTAGATTTTTCTGAAGCTATCTAGAATAGGTTGCTGTTATAGGCTAGTTTAATTAGATTTATTTCAGCAAGTAACTAGAGGGTAATAAACTCATTAAGTATACTTTGATGTGGTGACAACATAGCTTAACACGTTGAATATGGGAGGTTAAGCAGTTGAGTAGCAGTAGATGATCTGTGCTTATCTCCTGGAATGCCTTGTTCCATGTTGCATCCCCATGCATCCCGCATGCATTCGCGTTATTTATTCGTGAGATGCATCATGCAGGATCGGTAGTGGAAGTTCAGGATCTGTCACCCGAGGAGCAGTACCAGGAGGAGACGCCGGAAGAGAAAATCCCAGGAGGAGACGCTGAGGACCTGCCGGAGTGCCGCGATCACCGACCCACCGACTTTGAGCGAGGCAAGTCCCGGAGCATTCTAACTCCTACGGTTTGCAAATGCTTTACAATTAACCTGATGATGGATGTTGCATTAGGTTATAGGAATTGATTGCTACCGTTGATGCATTATTACTTATCCTTGTCCACCTGCAATATATCTTGATATCCCTGTTTAGGTCTAGGCTCGTTATATGCTTAGCCCTGCTTAGACCGGTAAAAGTCGGGTGATTTCCTGTCTCCCGCAATAGGTGGATACTGATCATGTTTAGCCTGTGCTATCATGAGATAACCATGTGATAATTAATCTGAGACGGAGGCGGGATGTAAGAGCAGCAGGACATGGGTTCTGTGTGCTAGTAGGCTCCCGTCTGTGTCGCCTAGGACCCGTTCAGGAATGTAACTTCAGTCAAATTGAACGCGTCGATCACTTAACGGAGTAGGTCTGAGTACCTCCCGCGAAGCCGAGTAAGGTTATTCGAGCCGGTGATGGAGATGTTGACGCCTAACACCCAGGGCCTCAGCTGTACCGTGGGCAACTATTCTGATCAACCTGGCATGGTCCGAGGGCAGGCAGGGCCTGATCGACCTGGCATGACCGTGGGCAGTTATAGATTGAGCGACCTGGCACTGAGATAACCCCCGGTGTAGAAGGGCCCATGGCCGTCCCGCGCATTGTGTTCTCGAATCCCCTGACTGGTAGCTTACGACTGCCGTAGCCGGAATGTGCCGGGCGAGTGTGAGACATTTTATCCCCAGCTGGGTAGAAATCGATTATAATCGCCATCGCTCCTGGTCAGTGAGCAGTTGACTTTAGATCATCTCCCGTAGAACTTATGGAACTAAAATGGTTATGGAATCTGAAAGGCTATTGATGAAATAGTCACTCTTGATTGATTAATTAGCAAGTGCTTGTTTAGTACAGGTGCAAATCTAGTAAGGTAGAGTTAATGACTAAAAGCAATTGCCAACATCTGAAACTGAGTTTTATTACTAAAGCTTTCATGCAAAGGAGTATGTACAGACGACCCCACTGATATAGCCTACATGATCCTTGGTGTCTCATTATTTCTGGTTTTGTCGGGTAAGTCTAGCTGAGTACCTTCTCGTACTCAGGGTTTATTTCCCTTGTTGTTGCAGATGGCCAGTGCTTTTATGGCTACTGCGAGAACTGCTTGTACCCGGTAACGGGTGATGACTAGACCAAGGGCATGGTTAACACTTATCTCATCTGTTGCTTTTGTGGACCCGGTCAACTGATGGCACCGTATTTATGATCAACCAAACTTATGTTTTAAAGACTATGTTGCTTCCGCTACTACTGTCAAACTATGGTTTGTAATATTATTTCGTACTCCGATGTAATTTGAACTTTATGCAACTGTGATGTAACCCGTGAGCATGTTCGTGGAACAAGTACGATCTTGGCTGGATGTCGTTGAATGATTTGAAATCCTTCGAGATTTCCGGACTACCGGGTTTGTACGAGCTTAAGTACTCGATGATTTCTGCGAGAGCGGAGGTTTTCCGTGCTTAATCTGGTGCAAATTGGTCGGTTCTGTTACAGCCGGAAAGGAGTATATCACCTTCGGCGACAACAGCAAAGGTAAGGTGCTGTCTCGTGGGTCTGTGCGAGTTAATGAGCACTTTGTGTTGCGCAATGTTGCTCTTGTTTCTAATTTGCATTTTAACCTTCTTTCCGTTTCGCAACTCTTTGACGACGACTATGAGATTCGTTTTAAACCGAATCTCAGTCGTATTTTGGATCCTCAGGGCAATCTTGTGTGTTTGAATTCGCCCTTTGGAAAAGTCTTTTGTGCGAATTTCTCGGAGTCTTTTGGAACTTCTCGTTGTCTTGTGGCTGGACCTTCCTCTTCTGATCTTTGGAAGTGGCATAGGAGACTTGGACATTTGAGCTTCGACTTGCTTGCAAGGCTTAGTTCACTTGGCCTAATCCGAGCATTGCCCAAGTTATCTATGGAGAAGGATCTTGTTTGCCATTCTTGTAGACATGGGAAGATGGTTGCCGCTCCCCACCATCCAGTGACTCAGGTCATGACCAAGCGCCCTGGAGAGCTTTTGCACATGGACCTTGTTGGTCCGGCTCGAGTGAGCTCGGTTGGGGGGAAGTGGTATGTGCTTGTTGTTGTCGATGATTTTTCGAGATATTCGTGGGTTTTCTTTTTAGCTGAGAAAACCGAGACTTTCTCCTTTGCTCGCAATCTGATTTTGCGACTTCAGAATGAGTTCCCTTTGAACTCTATGCGAGCAATTCGGAGTGATAATGGTTCTGAATTCAAGAATTCGGATTTTGAGAAGTTTTGTAACTCTTTGGGTTTAGAGCATCAGTTTTCTTCCCCCTACACACTGCCTCAGAATGGTGTTGTAGAAAGGAAGAATCGGACCCTTGTAGAGATGGCCAGGACGATGCTCGATGAGCATAGGACTCCTAGGCGATATTGGGCCGAAGCCATGAACACTGCATGCTATATTTCCAATCGCATTTTTCTTCGAGCTTTCTTGAAAAAGACCTCTTATGAGTTGCGTTTTGGAAAACTACCCAAAGTGAGCTATTTTCGAGTTTTTTGTTGCCATTGTTTTATACTCAAAAAGGGCAACTTGGACAAGTTTGAGTCTCGTTCTTCTGACGGTGTGTTTTTGGGTTATGGCACTCACTCTCGAGCTTATCGTGTACTTAACCTTGACACTAACCGAGTCATGGAGACATCAGATGTCACCTTCGACGAGACCATGGTTTGTCCTTCTTCTCGTTTTGAGCGTGCAGGTGATCATGAGGTTGGCGAACCTCTTTTCGATGATGAAGAAGAAGGTGCTGAAGGGATAGATGACCCAGCACCTCCTCCACCTGCTGTGCCGCAAAGAGCGGCCTCTACGACGACTCATGGCCCCGACACATCGTCTTCCTGGGGGCCGTGGGATCCACCACCTCGAGCGGTACCCTTTGTACCCGAGGAGGCACCAGCTACTGTTGAGGGGGAGGCCACTTCGGCAAGGGAGGCGCCACGACACATTCAGCGCCAGCACCCGCCTCAGCAGATGATCAGCAGCATCGACGAACGCATCACCTGGTCAAGGCAAATCTCTCACTTTGCTCATTCTGCATTTGTTGCTGATTTTGAACCCCGGGATGTTCGACACGCTTTGACGGATCCTGATTGGGTCAATGCCATGCATGAGGAGCTTGAGAACTTTGAGAGAAATCAGGTTTGGGTTCTAGTGTCTCCACCTTCTGAGTGTCATCCAATTGGGACAAAATGGGTTTTCAAAAACAAACAGGGAGAAGATGGCCATGTTGTGAGAAACAAGGCCAGACTCGTAGCCCAGGGATATAGTCAGAAGGAGGGGATAGACTATGAGGAGACATTTGCTCCTGTAGCACGTTTGGAGGCTATTAGGGTACTCTTGGCTTTTGCTGCATCCAAAGGTTTCAAACTTTTTCAAATGGATGTCAAGAGTGCCTTCTTAAACGGCTACATAGAAGAGGAAGTGTATGTTAGACAACCCCCTGGTTTCGAAAATCCCAAGTTTCCAAACCATGTCTTTAAACTTCACAAAGCTTTGTATGGTTTGAAACAAGCCCCTAGAGCCTGGTATGATAGGTTGAAAACCTTTTAGCTTGCTAAGGGTTTTAAAATGGGATGTGTAGATAAAACGCTCTTTCTCCTCAAGCAAGGCACTGATACTCTCTTGGTCCAAATTTACGTGGATGACATCATTTTCGGTGGTTCTTCTCATGATTTGGTTGCCAAGTTTGCAGACATTATGAGCAGGGAGTTCGAGATGAGCATGATGGGCGAGTTGACGTTTTTCCTCGGGTTGCAAATCAAGCAAACCCGGGAAGGAATGTTTGTGCACCAGGGCAAGTACACCAGAGATATCCTGAAGAAGTTCGACATGGGTGAGGCCATGCCTCTTCCAACACCCATGGCGACCATGACGGCCCTGGATGCGGACAAGGAGGGAGAAGCGGTGGATCAGAAGGAGTACCGGAGTATGATCGGATCGCTGCTGTACCTGACGGCGACACGCCCGGACATCCAGTTCGCGGTGTGCCTCTGCGCGCGCTTTCAGGCGTCGCCGCGCACCTCTCACCGTCAGGCAGTCAAGTGCATTATGAGGTACTTATCCTTCTCACCAGAGTTCGAGATTTGGTATTCTGCTTCCTCCACCCTTTCCCTTTGCGGTTATTATGATGCCGATTTTGCTGGTTGCCGTATTGATCGCAAGTCCACTTCTGGGACTTGTCAGTTTATTGGTTCTTCTCTTGTTTCGTGGTCCTCTCGCAAGCAGTCTAGCGTCGCCCAGTCTACCACGGAGGCTGAGTATGTTGCTGCGGCTAGCTGCTGTTCCCAGTTACTCTGGATGATGGCCACTTTGCGTGATTTTGGTCTGAGTTTTTCTCGTGTTCCATTGCTTTGTGACAGCACGAGTGCGATTAGCGTTGCTAAGAACCCCGTGCTTCACTCGAAGACCAAACACATTGATGTGCGCTTTCATTTTCTGCGAGACCACTATGAGAAGGGTGATATCGACCTTCGCCATGTCGATACTCATCATCAGCTTGCTGATATTTTTACCAAGCCTTTGGACCAATCAACCTTTAATCGGTTGAGAGGTGAGCTTGGTGTGTGTTTCCCCTTTTAGATGGGGGAAACATTTTGGATTTTGTATGATACACTGACTTTTTGTTTTCAGTTGTTTTTGCTTCTTTTTGATTTCTTCGTGCATCTTTTGCATTTCAGCATACGCTTTTACATTCTGAGCTTCATGTGTATAATCTGAAGAATGTAACTATGCTCTGTGAAGTTTTTACTCCGATGCTTTATGTTGATGTTGTAGCTTATGCTCTTTCTGATCACTAGTGCATACTATGAGCTGAGCTATTTTTGAATGGTGAACTTGATAATGAACTTAAAACTTGAAAATGTTCACCATTGAGATATGCAACTAGCATGTGTAGGATGAGTTGAGGTCACATGTGCTTTTCATATATGCTAGGTTGCTATGTCTCTAGTGTTGAGTCATTCACTTGCTTGGTATGTCATATTCTGTTTAAAATCTGAACCAAGTTAAGTGAATTGAAAAGATCGAGATGGGTTTGCTTGTTAACACCTCACAGTTTCGAGACTGTTTCTCATTGCACTTTGAGTTAAACTTGAGTTGTGTAGTGTATGACCGAAACTGTTGCCTTAAGCTTCTGATTGCTTATGCATAGGCTTCGCACAGTTGAAAAGTTAGGCAATAACAAGCATTCAACCTCTCGCAGTCACATGCTGTTTTCTGAACTTGTGTAATTTCGCCGCTGCAACTCCGATTAAAATTTGAAATCACAAGTATATGTCTAAATTGGTATCAGCATGATGATTGAACTGTGCTAGAGGTAGTTCACTTGGCATACATGCTTAGCACACTTGACTTCCTGTCCATACATGTCTTGTGCTATTTTGATGGCGAATACCTTTTTCGTCTTAAAACTGCTCACATGTTCATATTTCATTCTTAGTGATCAGCTTGAGCCTTTGCTAGCATTCTGTGCATTTTTCTGAGTCATCGGATTTGAACTCTATAGAGCATCCTTGCACTCTCTTGACTATACTTCTGAAGCTCCTAACTTGCATTTTGATTCATATGCATTTTGGAAGGGGGAGAACCTCTCTTGTTGGCACTTTTTGTTGGTGTATTTTCTGAGGGGGAGCCTTATTTCTTGATAAGTGCATTTTCAACTAAGGGGGAGAAATTGCAAATCATTACCCTCCATTTCAGCTAAGGGGGAGTCTTCCTAGTTGTTTGCACTAATCGAGGAGGAGTTTGTTTCCGGTTGAGTCTTTGACATTTTCAATTGATTTGGAGCAGTTTGCTAGTTGTGTTGAGCCTTAGCCTCTTTCTTGAGGGACTAGCATTTGCTTTTCAGATTTTCAATTGGTGTCGAACTCTTTTTGGTAACAGTCGGTTTCGAGCTTTCTTTGCTAGTTGTGTTGAGCCTCTGTGCCTCTATCTTGAGGGACTAGCATTTTGCTTCGATATTTTCGATTGGGATTTGCTAGCGGTGTTGAGCCTGTTCTACCTCTTCTTGAGGGCTAGCTTTGCTTTGCTTGGTTGCGTCGAGCCGTTGCCCATGTCTTTGGGGACCAAGTTCTTTCGCTCTTTCCACTTGACCTTCTTCGGCTTTGCTATGATTTTGGGTCATTTGGTCGAGTTCTCTCTTCTCCTTCTTCCTTCTTCTCTTTCTATTATGATTTGTGTTGGTAGTTGACAATGCACTCATCAAGGGGGAGATTGCGGATACATGGGTGTATGCCGGGTCTCTGAGTGATGAGTAATTGTCAACTGGGATGATGCGCATGTTCTTTGGCTTGTGTTGTGCAGGTGTCGAGCACGGATGCAGTGATCGAAGGCGAGGTGAAGGTCAAGTAGAGACGTGCCGTGCCGATGGACCGGGAGTGGCGAAGGGCGGACGTGAGGCTTGGACTGAGGGACCAGAGGCCCGAGGATTAGCTGTGGTGGCTGGTAGCCTGTGGCAGCTACAAGTGAAGACTTGTGGTCATGTGTTGCCTGAGTCGTGGACTTGGGGACACGTGTCGGTGGACGGGGTGCACGGGAGGTGCATCCCATCTACGACGTCGGTTTGATGGTAGAGCCAGGAAAAACAATTGGGTGGACGGTTTCCAGGTTTGGGCCTCAAAACCTGGGTGCGGATGGTTTCCGAGTTTGGCCACAAAACTCGGGCTGAGGATGGTTTCCAGGTTTGGGCCTCAAAACCTGGGCGCTGAGGGTTTGCTGAGTTTGGCCTCAAAACTCAGAAGCTGGTGGGCTGGTTTCCCGGTTTGGGCCTCAAAACTGGGGGTTGGCTGGAAAAGACTGGTTTCCCGGTTTAGGCCACAAAACCGGGGGTGCAGAGCGAGGGCGGCACGTGGCGGCAATCGGGAGGTTGCGTCGAGGCAACGCTACGAGTTGTGCGGGCGTGGCCGTCGGATACACCTACCACCGAGTTGGTCCAAAATAACCTTAGGGTTTAGCTGGTTCGCTCTGTAGGTAGTTAGGGGTAGAGTGGGAATTAGGAATAGGTTAGAATTAGGATAAATAGGGGGAGACACCCACCTCCCCATTTATCTCAGTTAGTCATTCTGTCATTTGCAATTGGCTTCTAGGGTTTCCTGCTCTCCCAATCCCCTGCTGTAGCTAGCTGAGATCCGCAGAGAACCATACCTCTGTGTACTGGAGATTTAGAGGAAGTGAGGCCGTAACCTCACTGTTGTAGCGTGTGGTAGCCATACGGTTGCAGATCGATGTGTTGATTCGCGTTTTTGTTCGTGTTCTTCGCGTTCTTCGTTTCTCCGTGATTTTCCCGTCACTCGATGTCTCTCTCCTGTGCGTCTTTGCGAAATCCGTTTGAATCAACTTGTTCGTATTTGAAAGGAGATCATTTCCACCGAAGGAATTCATCTATCTCCCTACGAGCAAGTAGATCGGGTTGATTTCGTTTTCGTGGCGCTTTTCGGTTCATCCTCCTCCCCTTTTGATTTCCCGGTGATTGACTCGATTTGAGCGAATGATTTCTTGGGGATAGTCTCCTAACTACTCCGTGATCATCCTCTTCAAGTTTGGGAACGTGGGATTTTGATTTGAATTGATTTGGAGAAGAATTGGGAGAAGGGCGATCAAAATCGCCCTCCCTGAGTGACCGCGGACAGTCCGCCACTCAGGGCGCGGACAGTCCGCGCGTCGGGGCTGGTTCAGTCCAGCCGCAGCCAGTCCCTGTTGGTTTTGGCTCGGGTCACCGGCGGACAGTCCGCCGTGCTAAAGCGCGGACAGTCCGGGACCGAGCAGGGGGACTTCAGCAGCAGTGTGTTTTTGCTGACTTGACCGGTGGACAGTCCGCCACCAGAGCGCGGACAGTCCGCAGTAGGGGCGGACAGTCCGGGACCCCAGGGCCGGACAGTCCGGGAATCGTCTGAAGCTTCCGGTTTAGTGCGTTTGCTCTCCCGACTTGTTCGCTTGGTTTCCGGATTTCTCGTTTGGCCTCGTAGTTGACCAAGGAACCTCTCTAGGTATCTTTGCTACTTGTTAGCATAGGTATTTAGGAGTTTCTCGACGTAGCTGACAATCTATGTGCGGGACTTGGTTTTTGGGTTGAGTTTGAGCCAGAGCTTTTGGCATTTGGTTTGCTATCTTCTTGTGGTGCCTCGCTGTGATCCTAGGGATCATCCACCCTCTTCCAAGGGTCGTGGGCATCACGGACTCGGTCGCAGTTTCTCGGGGTTGATTTTGGGACATTTGGCCAAAGTTTCGAGAGAAATTTTTGAGCTCCCATTCACCCCCCTCTGGTTGCCTTGCTAGTACTTTCTCGGTCCTTCAGATCCGATGGCCACGCCCGCACAACTCGTAGCGTTGCCTCGACGCAACCTCCCGATTGCCGCCACGTGCCGCCCTCGCTCTGCACCCCCGGTTTTGTGGCCGAAACTGGGAAACCAGGCCTTCACGTCCACCCCCGGTTTTGAGGCCCGAACCGGGAAACCAGCCTCCAAGTCCATCCCCCGGTTTTGAGGCCGAAACCGGGAAACCCGACGTCCGTCGCCTGAGTTTTGTGGCCCAAACTCAGAAACCCGCAGCCCCCAGGTTTTGAGGCCCAAATCTGGAAACCGTCCTCAGCCCGAGTTTTGAGGCCCAAACTCGGCAAACCCGCAGCACCCAGGTTTTGTGGCCCAAACCTGGAAACCGTCCACCCGATGGTTTTTCTGTGGCTCAACCACCAAACCAGAGCTGTAGAGGGGATGCACCGCCCGTGCACCCCGTCCACCGACACGTGTCCCCAGGTCCTCGACCCGAGCAACACCGTGCCCCGCAAGTCTTCGCTCGTCGCTGTCCCAGGCTGTCAGCCACCGCAGCTGATCCTCAGGCCACCGGTCCCTCAGTCCAAGCCTCACGTCCATCCTTCACCGCTCTCGGTCCATCGGCACGGCACGTCTCTACTTGACCTTCACCTTGCCCTCGATCACTGTCTCTGAGCTCGACACCTGCACAACACAAGCCAAAGAACATGCGATCAAACCCGTTGACAATCACTCATCACTCTGAGACTCGGCATACACCCATGTATCCGCAATCTCCCCCTTGATGAGTGCATTGTCAACTACACACACAAATCATAAATGAAATAGAAGAAGGAAGAAGGAGAAGAGAGAACTCGACCAAATGACCCAAAAGCATAGCAAAGCCGAAGAAGGTCAAGTGGAAAGAGCAAAACAACTTGGTCCCCAAAGACATGGGCAACGGCTCGACGCAACCAAGCAAAGCAAAGCTAGCCCTCAAGAAGAGGTAGAACAGGCTCAACACCGGTAGCAAAGACCAACTGAAAAATCGAAGCAAAATGCTAGTCCCTCAAGATAGAGGCACAGAGGCTCAACACAACTAGCAAGAAAGGTTGATACCAATGCCTTACGGCCAACAAGAAGCAACAAACTCCCCCTCGAATAGTGCATACAACCAGGAAAAACTCCCCCTTGGTCCAACACGGAAAGCACAAGATTTGAACCCCCCCCCCTAGTTGAACCCTGGAGGCATATGATTTGCAATCTCTCCCCCTTAGTTGAAAATGCACTTATCAAGAAAAAGAATGCACCAGCGAGTAAAATCTCTCCCCCTTAGAGAATGCACCATCAAAAGTGCCAAGCAGCAAATTTCTTCCCTTCCAAAATGCATATGTGTCAAAATGCAAGTTAGCAGCTTCAGGAATATAGTCAAGAGAATGCAAAGATGCTCTACACAGTTCTGATCCGATGACTCAACAACATCACACCAAGCTAGCAAAGGCTCAAACTGATCACCAAATACGAAATATGAACATATGAGCAAAGTGAGCAGTTTTAGTCAAAAAGGTATTCACCATCAAAATAGCACTGAACATGTATAGATAGGAATTCGAACAAGTGCTAAACATGTATACAAGGTGAACTACCCCTAGCAAAGTTCAATCATCATGCTATAGAATGAAACATATACTTGTGATTTCAAATTTTAATCGAAGTTGCAGCGGTGAAATTTCACAAGTTCAAATATTTAGCATGTGATTGCGAGAGGTTGAAAGCTTGTCATTGCCTAACTTTTCAACCGAGCGAAGCCTATGCATATGCAATCAGAAGCTTAAAGCATCGGTTTCGGTCATACATTACACGGCTCAAGTTTAACTCAAAGTGCAATGAGAAACAGTCTCGATACCGTGATGTGTTGACAAGCAATCCCATCTCGATCTTTTCAATTTACTCAACACTTGGTTCAAATTTTATACAGAATATGAAGAGACCAAGCAAGTGAATGACTCAGAACTAGAGACATAGCAGCCTAGCATATCTGAAAAGCACGAGTGAATTCAACACATCCTACACATGCTAGTTGCATATCTCAATGGTGAACATTTTTAAGTATTAAGTTCCTAAAGCAGATTCACCATTCAAAAATAGCTTAGCTCACAACATGTATTAGTGATCAGAAAGAGCATAAGCTACAAGCATCATCATAAGCATCGGAGCATACTACATAGAGCATAGTTACATTCTAAAGATTATATACATGAAGCTCAGAATGTAATAGCGTATGCTGAAATGCAAAGGAAAACAAAGACAAACGAGAAAGAGTCAGTCTATAGTACAAGAACCAAAATGTTTCCCCCATCTAAAAGGGGAAACACACACCAAGCTCACCCCTCAACCGATTAAAGGTTGATTCGTCTAAAGGCTTGGTGAGAATATCAGCCAACTGATGATGAGTATCGACATGGCGAAGGTCGATATCACCCTTCTCATGATGGTCTCGCAGAAAATGAAAGCGCACATCAATGTGTTTGTTCTTCGAGTGAAGCACGGGGTTCTTAGCAACGCTAATAGCACTCGTGCTATCACAAAGCAAAGGCACGCGAGAAAAGCTCAGACCAAAATCACGCAAAGTGGCCATCATCCAAAGCAACTGAGAACAGCAGCTAGCCGCAGCAACATATTCAGCCTCTGTGGTAGACTGAGCGACACTAGACTGCTTGCGCGAAGACCAAGATACAAGAGAAGAACCAATAAACTGGCAAGTCCCAGAAGTGGACTTGCGCTCAACACGGCAACCAGCAAAATCGGCATCGGAATAACCGCAAAGGGAGAGGGTGGAGGAAGCTGAATACCAAATCCCGAACTCAGGTGTGAAACGAAGGTACTTGAAAATGCGCTTCACCGCCTGACGGTGAGAAGTGCGCGGCGACGCCTGAAAGCGCGCGCACAGACACACTGCGAACTGGATGTCCGGGCGTGTCGCCGTCAGGTAGAGCAGCGACCCGATCATGCTTCGGTACTCCTTCTGGTCCACAGCTTCTCCATCCTTGTCCGCATCCAGGGCCGTCGTGGTCGACATGGGTGTTGGAAGACGCTTGGCCTCACCCATATCGAACCTCTTCAGCAAGTCCTTGGTGTACTTGCCCTGGTGCACAAACGTTCCCTCTCGGGATTGCTTAATTTGCAACCTGAGAAAGAATGTCAACTCGCCCATCATGCTCATCTCGAACTCCCTGCTCATTAAATCTGCAAACTTGGCAACCAAAGCGTGAGAAGAACCACCGAAAATGATATCATCCACGTAAATCTGGACCAAGAGAGTGTCTTTGCCTTGCTTGAGGAGAAAAAGCGTTTTATCCACACATCCCATTTTAAAACCCTTAGTAAGCAAAAAGGTTTTCAACCTATCATACCAGGCTCTAGGGGCTTGTTTCAAACCATATAAAGCTTTGTGGAGTTTAAAAACATGGTATGGAAACTTGGGATTTTCAAAACCGGGGGGTTGCTGAACATACACTTCCTCTTCTATGTAGCCGTTTAAGAAGGCACTCTTGACATCCATTTGAAAAAGTTTGAAACCTTTGGATGCAGCAAAAGCCAAGAGTATCCTAATAGCCTCCAACCGAGCTATAGGAGCAAAAGTCTCCTCATAGTCTATCCCCTCCTTCTGACTATAACCCTTGGCCACAAGTCTCGCTTTGTTCCTCACAATGTGGTCGTCCTCTCCTTGTTTGTTTTTAAAGACCCATTTTGTCCCAATAGGATTACAGTCTGGAGGAGGTGGAACTAGAACCCAAACCCGATTTCGCTCAAAATTTTCTAACTCCTCATGCATGGCATTGACCCAATCAGGATCCGTCAAAGCGTGTCCAACATCTCGGGGTTCAAAATCAGCAACAAATGCAGAATGAGCAAAGTGAGAAATGTGCTATGACCTGGACCGAGTGACACATTCGTCGATGCTGCCGATTATCTGTTGAGGCAAGTGCTGGCGCTGGATGTGTCATGGCGCCTCCCGAGCAGATGTGATCTCCCCCTCAACAACAGCTGGTGCCTCCCCGGGTACAAAAGGTACCGCTCGGGGTGGCGGATCCCACGGCCCCCAGGAAGAAGAGGTATCGGGGCCGTGAGTCGTCGTAGAAGCCGCTCTTTGCGGCACAGCAGGTGGAGGTGATGCTGGGTCACCCATGCCTTCAGCATCCTCGTCCTCATCATCGAAAAGAGGCTCACCTACCTCATGATCACCTGCACGTTCAAAATGAGAAGAAGGACAAACCATTGTCTCGTCGAAGGTGACATCAGATGTCTCCATGACTCGGTTAGTATCAAGGTTAAGTACACGATAAGCTCAAGTGTGAGTGCCATAACCCAAAAATACACCGTCAAAAGAACGAGACTCAAATTTGTCCAGGTTGCCTTTCTTCAATATAAAACAGTGGCAACCGAAGACTCTAAAGTAACTCACCTTGGGCTGTCTACCAAAACGCAACTCATAAGAGGTCTTTTTGAAGAAAGCTCTCAGAAAAATGCGATTGGAAATATAGCATGCAGTGTTCATAGCTTCGGCCCAATATCGCCTAGGAGTCTATGCTCATCGAGCATCGTCCTGGCCATTTCTACAAGGGTCCGATTCTTCCTCTCTACAACACCATTCTGTGGCGGTGTGTAGGGGGAAGAAAACTGATGCTCCAAACCCATAAAGTCACAAAACTTTTCAAAATCCGAATTCTTGAATTCGGAACCATTATCACTTCTAATAGCTCGCATCGAGTTCATAGGGAACTCGTTCTGAAGACGCAAAATCAGATTGCAAGCAAAAGAGAAAGTCTCAATTTTCTCAGTCAAAAAGAAGACCCACGAATATCTCAAAAAATCGTTGACAACAACAAGCACGTACCACTTCCCCCCAACTGAGCTCACCCGAGCCGGACCAACAAGGTCCATGTGTAAAAGCTCTCTAGGGCGCTGTGTCATGACCTGAGTCACTGGATGGTGGGGAGCGGCAACCATCTTCCCATGTCTACAAGAATGGCAAACAAGGTCCTTCTCCATCGACAACTTGGGCAATCCTCGGATTAGGCCAAGTGAGCTAAGCCTTGCAAGCAAGTCGAAGCTTAAGTGACTGAGCCTCCTATGCCACTGTTGACACTTACTAACGTCGCTACCAAGAATAGGGTTTGAATCTATCCCCGGCAACGGCGCCAGAAATGCTTGTTGACATTTCTTAACGCAATCACAGAAG
This sequence comes from Coix lacryma-jobi var. lacryma-jobi, assembly GCA_009763385.1. Lineage (NCBI taxonomy): Eukaryota > Viridiplantae > Streptophyta > Magnoliopsida > Poales > Poaceae > Coix > Coix lacryma-jobi. The sequence continues at coordinate 48,783,713 of CM019831.1, forward strand.
ATAGGGTTTTAAGCTATCCTCAGCAAAAGCGCCAAGAAGTGTCGTGTCGGTATTTCTTAACATGCCACAAGGATGGCGCCATTGCCTTGTGATATGCCAAGCATATACTGCAGGATAGTTGGTAAATCTTAGCGAAGCAGCCAAAGTCCGCAAGCGCACGGAAATACCGTTGTAGCATTTCACCCGGTGGTATACAGGGTATCGTAATTTCTCAGGGAACGGAAGTGTTCAAGGTCACGGATCTAATAAACCCTAGAGAGAAAAGAGGGGAATGACTTGGGTAACGAGGTTCTTCTAATGCTTAGAAGCCTCAAACAAGGTAACGTGTTTTCACAACCTTACTTCGGGCACCGGCTTATACCTGGTCTGCCAAGTAACTCCGGCCTATAGCTCTACGCCGTATCCGAACGTGGGGGAAACTAAGGGCAAACAGGGCTGTCACCACCTGCCGCCGACCCCTCACCCGTGGGATACGAGGCAAACGAGGGTAGCTCTTAGCTTAGACACCACGTCTACGCTATTAGCTACTACTCTAGCGTTGGCCAGGAACCCCTCCAAATGATTCAGAGGTTCCTCTACTAGAGCATCCACCAAAAGATGGACAACGAACCCGCAAGATTGTAAGAACAAGATAACAATGCTCAAGAACTTACTAGAACAAAAGTAGAACTCAACCTTTTCTTACTCCAATGTAGTAAGTCGGGTTGCAGAGGTACAGCGCAGGAAGTAGTCAACACTTCGGCCTCCCGACTAGTGCAACTAGGGGATGGAGCCGGTCACTTGCTACTTCTCTTACTCTACTCTCTATCTCGCTCCCTATTCTATTCCTAACCTAAAGGCTAAGGATATGAGTGAAGCTCTTCCTCTCTACATCTTCTCTTGTATCTTGATACTTGATATTTTGAGAGGTCCTCTCCCCATGCTTATATAGGGGTTCTAGGTCGGTTCAATAGGGGGTTTGCTGCAAATTTCACCCAGCACCGCCTTAGGGACATTGATTGTACCGCCTCTGCAAAGGCGGTGGACAAGTGACGTCACCAGGGTGACGTCACCAGGGGGCGGCCGCCCCCTGTCTGGGCCCCCGTGGGCTGGGCCAAAGCCCATTTGGCCTGAAATGTCATGCTGGGTCTGAATCTGGTTGAAGTTTGATACACTTTTGTATGGGCTTTTATTCCTCTTGTTGTTTTGCGCATTTGATCATGTTGAATTGCGCCTTTTTATCCGCTTTCCACCTGTATACAAGTTTATGGTCTACAAAACATACTTTTGCAATACATGTGGAAATTGGTTAGCGGTAAAGGTATATGTGAGTAGAATATGTGACTTTCTTCCTTTTTATGGGTCATGTTGACGGTACAAATATGTTGTTAAGAACCGTCAACAGCCACTTCCAAAGATCAGAGGAGGAAGGACTAGCCAAAAGACAGCGGGAAATACCAAACGACTCCGAGAAATTCGCACGAAAGACTTTCCCAAAGGGCGAAATCAAACATACAAGATTGCCCTGAGGATCTAAAATGCGACTGAGATTCGGTTTAAAACAAATCTCATAGTCATCATCGAAAAGTTGCAAAACAGAAAGAAGGTTAAAGTGCAAGTTAGACACAAGAGCAACATCACGCAACACGAAGTGCTCATTAACCCGCACCGACCCATGAGACAACACCTTACCTTTGCTATTGTCGCCGAAGGTGATAAACTCCTTTTCGGCAACAGGACTAAGACTGGAGAACCACTTGGCGTTTCCGGTCATGTGCCTCGAACAACCGGAATCCACCAACCAAATGTCCTCCAATCGTTTTACCTACATCAATAAAAAGACATAAGGTGAGCATACGGTCCAACACTGGGGTTAGTGAAGTAGGAAGAATACCAGTGTTGGGCCGGCTGCTCAAAAGAACGGTCAGTATAAAAACCATTCCTAGCAGGTCTACGTGGATAGCGATCACCACGCACAGGAAAACGTGGTCCGCTAAGGAAAGAGTTTCCATCGCGATAGTCAAAACGCGGTGGAGGGAAGCGCTCAACAAAGCCTCCGCCATGGGGTCCGTATCCTGCAAAGTCTGGACCCCGTCGGGCAACACCTCCCTGACACCTAGGACCTTGAGGTGCTGCACCTCTAGGCCTAGCAGCTCTCCTAGGAGCTCTCCTCTGAACATTCGGCACATGTACATCATGGAAAGGATGGTACATGTCCGGATTGTTCATCTCCCTGGCACGGCGCACCTCTCTCTTGCGCCTAAAGCAAAACTCACTCAAGTGACCATCTCTCCCACAGTGCTCACAATGGTACCTCACCGCTCTTATAGGGGGTTGTTGGTACTCATGGTTGTGGGTGTGGTTCACTTTGCCCTTCTGTGGCATAAGCTCCTCCTGGATAGGTGGCATTGTATCCAGCTTGTTTTTCAGGTGGTTGGGTTTGGGATGCCACACTTGGTTCTTGGGTGGAGCTCTCAGAGGTTCCTCAAACACTCCGTCCTTGGTGTTAGGCTTCAAGGGCTCTTTGGGTGGAAGCTTGGTAAGTTTGGGAGTAGTGGTGGAGTTGGGCTTCTCACTTGGGTTCAGACCACTCGACTCTCCAATCTTCCCAAAAGCAGAAACATCGACACCCGAAGCAAAACCAACACCTGGACCTCCAGCAGCACGCTTAAATTGGGAGATCATCATCCCAAGCCGCGGCTCACTACATGACACCCATGACAAGATGGTCCGAAGGTATGTGTTTTCCTCCTCGGTTTGCATCTTGCCATGCTTCACATTGGCAATCTCCATCTCTAAACCCTCACACAAAGCACACCTAGTCACACAAGTGCTACCCGAGCTGGCCTTCTCAGGAGACTCAATCTTGGCATTCTTCTCTGCCAACTCGGTTTGCAAGCCAGGACAAGTCTTGCACGCACCTAACAACATGGGCCTAGCCCGGAGCTCATCCACCTCTCCAACCAAAGCAGCATACTTACCTCTCAAAGTGAGAAGGTCAGTCATGTGCTTGGTGCACATCTCACACTCAACCTCCTCGGAAACGACCACGGTGGATTTAGCAAACTCCAACTCCTTCACCGTGTCCTCCCACTTCTGCCTAAACTCCTTGCACTCTCTAGCGACACGCCTAAGCAGCTTATCCTGACTAAGCAAGGTGGCAGTAAGCTTCTCGACCTCAGCAGAAAGCTCGTCATGGGTCAGAGATACGTGGGAGGTGTCGTCGTCGTCGTCGTCGTCGTCGTTCCGAGGGGTGTGCTCCAGCTTGCCGTCGACCTCATCACCAAGGGCCATGGTGCAGAAGCCCTCATCGTCGGTGAAGAAGCAGAGTCCGTTCAGCTCATCCTCGATCCTCTTCTTCTTCCCGGACTCATCATCGCTTAAGCTAGTGGAGTCGTCATCCAAGCCGTCGACGTCGCTGAGCATGGCGAAGAAAGCACGCTGCTCAGCCTGGGCCTTCTCCAAGTACTTCTTCTTGATGTACTCCTTGTCGAAGCCGCACCTCCGCTTGTGCCTTGCGGGGACGTACTTCTCCTTGCGCTTTGTAACACTCTGGTGTTAAGCAGACTAAAACCTGACATGTCATCATAAGCACTAGCATTTCACTTGAGTTGATAACCCAATTTTTCATTCACTAAAAACAAGTTTTATTCTTTATGCTTGTGCTTAGTGGATAAGGAGTGTTTAAGTTTGCAACCCTAGTTTATGTTTTCTTGTTATGATTAATGCTTTTATGCTATATAAGGGTATTTTGGTAATTTCTTATATAGTATTGGAATTTTGGACCAAACCTTGGTATTATGTCTCAAAGGTGTATTGGGATCATGTTTTAAGTCACCATTGAGGTATAATTCAAATTTGGTTAAAATTCAGTTAAATAGTTTAATTAATTTGAAAATTCTGTTTTATCCCCTTTCTTATCAATCAAAATCTAAAAAGAATTTGAGTATGCTTCAAAAAGCAAAGTTGCTCCATTTTTTATAAGGATCAACTTTGATGTATAAAGTTTTCCAAGCTCTTATATGAAATCAAAAGTAATTGTGAAAATACCCTTTTGCCCTTTTTGTCCCCTTTTGATTTGCAAACCCTAATTCAAAATCTAAGCATATTCTGCATATGTTGCAAAAATAAAAGATGTTCAGTATTGAATTCTGAGCATTTGATATTTTAACATATTTTCAACTTATATTCAAAAATCTGAAGTAATTTCAAATTTTCCGAAAGGGTATAAAGGAGAAGGGGGGGATAAGTTTGTTTACCTGTTCATGGCGGTGGACAGCCGAGTTTTGATCGCTGCTGCTCGCGCGTTGGGCGTCGATCTCTCCCGAATGAGCGCGTGACTGAGTCCGTGGTGAAGTGAAGTAGCTGCTGGCACTCTCCCTCGCGTCGTGGCACCTTCTCCTGAGCTCGCCGTCGCCGTTTTGCCACCTAGGGCACCGACGGGATCCTTTCCATCCAAATCACCAAATGCACCGCCTCTGATCGTCCTCATCCAAAATTGACCACGGCTATAACCTCCTTACCTCCTTGCGCATCTCCAGAGCCCATCCCTTCGACCTCTACTGTCTCAGAGAGCTCGTGCTCGCCGTTTTTCTTTCCGCCAGGCGAAATCGCCGCCGAGCTCGACCTCACCGTGGTCAGCCCAACCGGGCACTCCTCTACTCTCCCTGTCTTGTGTTTCTGTTTCGCCTTGACCCCAGAATACTCATCGGCTCAATGGTTTTCCATTTGGTGCTCAGGTCTCGCCGGAACATCGTCTGCTTCGCCGGAGCTCGCCGCCGCAAGCCACTGCTCCGTGGAACTTTCTTCTCCGACCATCTTCCGCTCGAACCAGCTACACAGCCAGCATCAGGGTGAGCTACTGGAGCTTCCTAGCCCCTCTATTCTCTTGCTACCAGCCTGAGTTCGTCAGAACAGTTTCGCCGTGATCCGGTCCGCCGCCGTGCGTGGCCAGGCTTCACCGGAGCAGTAGCGTCTGGGGTTAGGGGTTCTATCGGCCGCGGGTGACTTGCCGGTGCTTGTGCTCGCGTCCGTTAGGTCTCTACTGGCCGGAGTTGTAAAGACGATAAGTATCAGGGTGTTGGTTGCAAAGTCCATGACTCATGTGAATAGCGCTATGGACTGCGAGTTGGTTCCTTAGAAGCCGAAGGGCTTTTCTGCAAAAGCGCCGAGGCGCGCGGGCGGGAGCCAGGCCGGGCCGCTTTCACGTGCGTCGGGCCGCGCTGAAGCGGGACGAAAGCCCAGGTTGGGCTCGAATGGAGTTTTTCTTTTTATAGCTTTATGCACAGTAGCTAGTTTTGTTATTTTTGCTATAATTTTTCTATAGCTCTGTTAATTGTGAAATTTGACATGTTAGATGATAGCATGACTGTGCTAATATAAAAATTATAAAACTTGTGTTTTGAGTAATTTTACTATGCCAATTAAATCTGTACTTTAATTAATAAATGCAACTTTGTTGAATTATGTGATTTTCTGTGTTTCTCCAAAAATCATGAATTTTGACATGTGAGTTAATGTCATTGATATCTACCTTCATGATTAATTTCAGCTCTGTTTGAATAAGTATGATTTGTGTATAAATAAAGGGCTAATTAAAATGACTTATAAAATAAATAGAAATATTTGATCACTTTAGATTTGACTTTTGGAATTGTTTGACAACCAGTGGAAAACTAGCATGAATTGCTCCCTGGTTATGGATTCCTTTATGTAAATGACCGTTTTGTTGCTTGTTAGTTACCTAACCTTGCTTAATAGAGATAATAAAATTTGCTTAGTAATAATATATAGTTTAATAACTAAATTGATTTTGTTGATTTGCAACTTTACCATGATGAAAGATTGTACGAATAAATGTCTACAGCTTAGAAAATTTCCATCTTTACTATGATCATGTCATAAGCATCTCGTTGATCATGCATATGCACTTCTACGTGTAGATCTCGTTTCAGAAGGACCTGATCCTCAGTGGATTTCTCCTGAGTGTGTGGATCCTTCTAGCTTTTCAGAATCTCCGGACTTCGCTGATTACCAAGGCAAGCCCCGGACATTAAACCTATCCTTGTATTTTTATAAAGTTATTTATATCATTTGAGTTAATATGATGCATTAAGTGAATAGGAGTTGAGTGAACCCTATTTGATGCATTACCAACCTTGATGATTCCAATACTTAACCTTGATACCGTTTTATGAAAATGCTTAGTATGCTTAGCCATGCTTTACTACTTCATTATAGTAGGTGCTTTTAAAAATGGTTGCTATGTTATGGAAATCATGAATCTTGAGATAACATGATAACGATAGTAACTTACATCAAGAATGGAGTCTTGTTGTAAGGTTACTCAACATAGGACCTTATCGTTGTTGGCCTGCTGTGATTGAGACCTTTGAGTACAGCCCACATGCGGTGTTAAGCCTCTTCTATAGCTATTCCGATACTTGAGAACGGCCAACCGCGTACTGGGAGTGGAGAGATGGCGGGAGTAGCGTGTACCCTCGGGGCTATGAGATAGTCGGGTTCGAGGTGTACTGTACTCTCGGGTGACGCTGGACCCGTTCTTGTATGGGAGGATCTATAGATAGGGTTGACATATGCAAGATTAAGTTCTACATATGTCGTGTGGTACTGAATCCCCAGCTGGGTTTAAACGATTCGAATCGCCGTGTTTCCTCGGATATGGAGCCTCAATCCACTGACTCGCATCGTAGTAATGAATGGGATCTTTATGAAATAAGAATGAAAGATGTGGTATGCTTATGAAAGTTTGAGAATCTTTGGATAGTTATAAAGTTTAATCTTGAGATAAAACTTGAAAATAGGCTTTACTATTAGTAAGCTTTTATGCAAAAGAAATGTTTTGATCTTGCTAAAGCCTTACCTTGAATCCCTATAGCCTTCATACCTGAGTCTTCTCCTCTTTTCTAACGGTTAAGTCTTGTTGAGTACTTTTGTACTCAAGGTTTGTTAACCTTTGTTGCAGGTGAGTTCATTGATCATCCTTTTGGTGGTCAATGTTTCTTCACTCTTATGGAAGAGAGTGATGATGACGCTGATGTTTGACCTTGGGCAAGTAACCTAAGTTGTGTGGTATATGTAATATAAAGTTCCGAACCTTTATGTATCAAATACTTCAGGGTTGCAAACTTTTAAACTTAAGTTTCAATCTATGTTATATAACCTTTCCGCTTTTACTCTGATTTATCTTATCTATAAAACTGTTGTAATACTGTGATGCTTGACGAGGGAATTCCTGAGAAGAATGTAACATGGATGATTCGGGTTTCCGGAGGACACCCGACAGATCTCTTGAGTCATTTGGAACTCGTGCACGCCAATCAGAAGTCTTCAGGACAATGATGGGTGCATGTGGGCCACTTAATTCAGGAGGTTCTGCTACAGCTGGTATCGGAGCAGGTTCCCTTAGAAAGTATAACAGTATTCATTTTTGAAAACTTCAAAAGTTTTGAGTGAAACTAAATTTCAAATTAGTTTGACTCTAAATTGCTTCTAGACTTGTCTTGTGCTTCTGACCTTCCTTAATTCATTCTTTAGACTTATCCTTCTATCTAAGTGGATCTGTTTTTAGTATAGTTTTGGTGATATTTATATTTAAAGGAACAATACTTATAACAATATAATATTGCCCTAATTGTGAAAAGAAAGTTTATTCACTTTTATAATAAGTGACTATTTTAAAGTTAATTAATTGTTTGATGTATGCTTTGTTCGTAAGTACGATTCATGCATCATGATTGATAACATATACTTAACTTTCCCTCTTAGAAGTTGTATCTAAATAGAGTTAATATATCTTTCTAATTATAAAACTCTATCTCTTAATCTTGGAACATATATAGTTCTAATATTCAAAATATAAATATTTTAGCAGATGGCCCGTACCAAACAGACTGCACGCAAGTGTACCGGACCTCGAGGTGTTCCTCGACACGTTCTTGCCCCAAGAGATGATGAACCCGCAGATAGTGTGGGAAGCAACCAGCCAGTGGTTGCTTATGAAGAAGGTGAAGGAAGTAACAGTGCCTCGTCATAACTTCAGGCGGAAGTAGACCGCCTGTACATGGAGTTGGCAAGGGCGAATGGAGAAAGGATGAGGGGCACCAGAGAGAGGGAAGAGTTACATGAGCAGTTGCAGTACCACCACGAACAGCATCAAGAGTATGAGTGCAAGTGGAGGAAGGCCGTCGAGCAGAGGAATCGGGCACGAACCCGAGTAGATGTAATGAGGGATAATCAGAACCTCATGGAGATCCACCATGCTGATCTTCACAGGCAGGTGGAGGAGCTGACTGCACGGTTGCAGCCAGAACCTGCTACGCCACCTACTCCTAAGACGGAATCTGAGGTGGAAGCAGAGGAAGAAGAAGATGAGGAGTTAGAGCCGGTGGAGTATGAAGTCTTATCTGGGGAAGAGTGATAGAGTTAGAGGTTGAGTAGACATGAGATGTATCATAGTGTGTCTTTTCTGACTATGTAACCTAGTTAGTCAGAAAACCTCTGGTATGGTCAGATGTGTAAGATAGTGGTTTCAGTAGTCCTGCCTAAGAGCGGACTTGTATGATAAATAAGTTGAGCATGGTATGCATGTTATGATATGAATGTTAATCAAAGTATGGTTTGTTTTAAACAGATGCCTGTTAACACTTGTGGCACTAGTGTTTCCCATGGTGGGGATGATATCCCTAATGCACCACCAGTTCCACCCTCTTTGGCTGATGCAATTGCAGCATTGGTCAATGCAACAACGCTGTTAGCACAAAATCAGAATGTTGGTCAACGTGGTCGTGGCCGAAACAACAGAGAAGAGACAACATATGTTGATTTCACTAATACCCGTCCTCCAGTGTTCATTAAAGCTGATGAACCTCTTGAAGCTAATGATTGGCTCCGCACCATGGAACAAAAATTCAGTCTTATCAACTGCACTGAAGTCCAGAAGCTAGCATTTGCAGCTCAGCAACTTCGAGGAGCCGCAGGGGTTTGGTGGGCAAATTTACTAGCTGTTCAACCAGCCGATCACCGAATCACTTGGACTGAATTCAAGGAGGCCTTCAGGGCTCATTATATTCCAGATGAAGTTATGAAGATGAAGCTTGAAGAATTCTTAGCTCTCCGTCAGGGAAATGAGCCAGTTATGCAGTACATTGGGAAGTTTAATCATCTGTCCCAATATGCCTTTGACCAAGTCAACACTGATGAGAAGAAGAAGGCATGTTTCATGAGAGGCTTGAATACAAAGCTTCAGTCTATGATGACAACTTGTGGTAATATAAATTATCATGAGACAGTGAATGTTGCTATATCTAGTGAAGAAAAGAACCGCAAGCATAAGGAGGCTAAGAAGAAGAAGGGAATTGTGTCAGGGCCTGGATCATCTGGCGGCAACAAGAAGCGTCAGAGGCTGGTATATCATCCAGTCCAGCAGTTCCGCCCATCTTATCGTCCACCGTACCGTCCGCCTCAGCAACAGAATTCTCAGAGTACTTTTGCAAGGCCTGTTATGCCTTTTAATGTTCAACGTCAGCAGAATGTTCCTGCTATTCGTCCACCAGTGCCACAAGCTACAAATTATCCATGCTACAATTGTGGAAAGGCTGGACATTTCTCTCGTGACTGTCCTTATCCAAGGCAGAATATTTCCAATGCCAAAGTACCAAGGCCAGCGGGAAATCAGCAAGCAAACCAGAACAAGGGAAATGCACAGAATAATCAGAAGGGTAAGGGTACTCAGAAAACAGGAAAGGTTTTCCATACTCAGATAGAAGCTATTCCTGAAGGAGAACCTGTTATGCTTGGTATGTTCCCTGTTGCTCAACACCCAGCACTTACACTTTTTGATTCTGGTGCATCACATACTTTCATGAATAGAACATTTGCAGAAAAGCATAATATACCTATTGGTGAAACCAAAGATGAATTCTTTATACAGTCACCTGGGGGTCGACTATGTACTAAGGAAATGGTACATCAGGTACCTATAGATCTGGGTGGAAATATATTTCCAACCTCCATGATAGTTTTAAAATATCCAAGTATAGATGTGATCTTGGGTATGAACTGGATGAACCAGAGAGGTGCAGTGATAGACACCTTGAATAGAACCATCAAGCTTAACTTACCTAATAGCAAGTCTCAACTTCTTGTCCATCTTCCTACTCTTAAGAGGGCAATTGAGCGAGTGTGTGCTACCTCTGTTAAGGAAATCAAAGACATTCCCGTGGTCTGTGAGTTTCCTGATGTGTTCCCAGAAGATTTACCTGGTCTGCCACCTAATCGTGATGTGGAGTTTGAAATAGAACTCAAACCAGGAACAGCACCAATAGCCAGAAGAGCTTATAGAATGCCACCAAAAGAATTAGCAGAGTTAAAAACTCAGTTGCAAGGTTTGATAGATAAAGGTTTCATTCGACCCAGTTCATCACCATGGGGTTGTCCAGCAATCTTTGTGAAGAAGAAGGACCACACCTTGAGGCTATGTGTTGATTATCGTCCTTTGAATGAAGTGACAATTAAGAATAAGTATCCTTTGCCCCGAATTGATCTTCTCTTTGATCAACTTGCTGGTGCGAAGGTATTCTCGAAGATAGATTTGAGATCGGGGTATCATCAGATCAAGATCAAACCAGAAGATGTTCCGAAAACAGCATTCACTACCAGATATGGTCTATATGAATATCTAGTCATGTCTTTTGGCCTGACCAATGCCCCAGCACACTTCATGTATTTGATGAATTCAGTATTCATGCCAGAGCTAGATAAGTTCGTGGTTGTGTTTATTGATGACATTCTCATCTATTCCAAAACCAAAGAAGAGCATGCAGAACATCTCAGGCTAGTGTTGACTCGTCTGAGAGAACATCAGTTATATGCTAAATTCAGTAAATGTGAGTTCTGGATAGATGAAGTTCAATTCTTGGGTCATGTTCTGTCAGCTGAAGGTGTTGCAGTAGATCCAAGCAAAGTCCAAGAAGTTCTTGACTGGAAGTCGCCAACGTCAGTACATCAAGTTCGGAGTTTCTTAGGATTAGCAGGGTATTATCGTAGATTTATCCCTGACTTCTCCAAGATCTCTAAACCAATGACAACACTGTTAAAGAATGACACCAAGTTTGTATGGTCAACGGAATGTGAAGAAGCTTTTCAGACTTTGAAAAAGTTATTGCCAACTGCACCAGTATTAGCTCAGCCAGATATTGAAAAATCCTTTGATGTTTATTGTGATGCTTCAGGCAAAGGCATTGGGTGTGTACTGATGCAAGAAGGCAGAGTTATTGCCTATGCTTCACGACAGCTTAAGCGGCACGAAGAACATTATCCAACACATGATCTAGAGTTGGCAGCTGTAGTCCATGCTCTAAAGATCTGGCGACATTATTTGTTGGGTAATATTTGTCACATATACACTGATCATAAAAGCTTGAAATACATCTTCACTCAGTCTGAGTTGAATATGCGTCAGGGAAGATGGTTAGAACTGATAAAAGATTATGATATTGAAGTGCACTATCACCCAGGTAAAGCCAATGTAGTGGCAGATGCACTTAGTCGAAAGGATCATTGTAATTGTCTGGAAGTCAAGCCGATAGATATTACTTTGTGCCATGAGTTTGAAAGGTTAAGCCTTGAAATGATTCCACAAGGAAATCTTGCAAATGTGACCATTCAATCATCCATTAAGGATCAGATCATTGCAGCCCAAAAAGAAAGCAAGGGTATGATCCATCTGAAAGAAAAGATTCACTCTGAGCAAAATTCCAATTTCAAAATAGATGAAGCTGGAGTGATTTGGTTTAAGGATCGGTTAGTGGTTCCAAAGGTTCTTGAGCTCAGAAAGCAGATTCTTGATGAAGCTCATGCAACAAGATTTTCAGTACATCCAGGCAGTAATAAGATGTATCATGATCTGAAACAGAGATTTTGATGGACTAAGATGAAACTTGAAATTGCTAATTATGTAGCTAAATGTGATACTTGTCAGAAAGTGAAGGCAGTTCACCTTAGGTCTGCTGGAGAATTGCAACCATTGCCAATTCCATCTTGGAAGTGGGATGACATTAGTATGGACTTTATAGTGGGTCTGCCCAGAACATCAAAAGGGTTTGATTCCATATGGGTCATTGTTGATCGTCTGACCAAATCAGCTCATTTCATATCTGTTAAAACTTCATATCCAGCATCTAGCTATGCCAAGATATATTTTGACAGAATTGTAAGTCTGCATGGCATTCCAAAGACTATCGTGTCTGATAGAGGGACACAGTTTGTCAATGTTTTCTGGAGACACTTACATAAGTCCTTGGGTACCGAGCTTTTGCATAGTACAGCTTATCATCCACAGACCGGGAGACAGACTGAAAGAGTTAATCAGATCTTAGAAGATATGTTAAGATCCTGTGTACTCAGTTATTCAGAGAAATGGGATGAATGTTTGCCTTTAGCAGAGTTCTCTTACAATAATAGTTATCAAGAGAGCATTAAGATGGCACCATTTGAAGCTCTGTATGGCAGAAGATACAGAACACCGTTAAGTTGGTCTGAACCTGGAGAACATAGTCTCTTTGGAGTTGATTTAGTTAAAGAAGCTGAAGAAAAAGTCAGATTGATTCGAGAGAACATGAAGAAAGCACAATCCAGGCAAAAGAGTTATGCTGATAAGAGACGTCGGTCTCTTACCTTTAAAGTTGGTGATCATGTCTATCTCAAGGTATCACCAATGAAACGAGTTACTCGATTTGGAATCAAAGGAAAGTTAGCACCACGATATATAGGTCCCTATCAGATTCTTAAAAGATGTGGAAAAGTGGCATATCAACTTGATTTACCGCCACAACTATCATTAGTTCATAATGTGTTCCATGTCCCTCAGTTAAAGAAATGTCTTCAAGTGCCTGATCATGTCATTCATGTTGAAGAGATTGAATTAGAGCCTGATCTGACATACTCAGAGTATCCTATCAAGATTCTGGACCAGAAAGATCGAGTCACTCGAAAAAGAACTGTCAAATTCTACAAGGTTCAATGGAATCAACATACGGAAGATGAAGCCACGTGGGAGTCAGAAGAGTTTCTCTTAGAAAGTTTTCCTGAGTTTCTTTCTTCTGTGTAGTCCTTATAATCTGTTATATGATGACCTATCCCCTGCTTTGTGTAACGGTTAGTAATGGAAGTGTCTGACACATTTCCTTTTCCATTAGTTAGACTACAGGTTAAATCTCGGGACGAGATTTCTTTAAGGGGGAAAGAGCTGTAACACTCTGGTGTTAAGCAGACTAATACATGGCATGTCGTCATAAGCACTAGCATTTCACTTGAGTTGATAACCCAATTTTGCATTCACTAAAAACAAGTTTTATTCTTTATGCTTGTGCTTAGTGGATAAGGAGTGTTTAAGTTTGCAACCCTAGTTTATGTTTTCTTGTTATGATTAATGCTTTTATGCTATATAAGGGTATTTTGGTAATTTCTTATATAGTATTGGAATTTTGGACCAAACCTTGGTATTATGTCTCAAAGGTGTATTGGGATCATGTTTCAAGTCACCATTGAGGTATAATTCAAATTTGGTTAAAATTCAGTTAAATAGTTTAATTAATTTGAAAATTATGTTTTATCCCCTTTCTTATCAATCAAAATCTAAAAAGAATTTGAGTATGCTTCAAAAAGGAAAGTTGCTCCATTTTTGATAAGGATCAACTTTGATGTATAAAGTTTTCCAAGCTCTTATATGAAATCAAAAGTAATTGTGAAAATACCCTTTTGCCCTTTTTGTCCCCTTTTGATTTGCAAACCCTAATTCAAAATCTAAGCATACTCTGCATATGTTGCAAAAATAAAAGATGTTCAGTATTGAATTCTGAGCATTTGATATTTTAACATATTTTCAACTTATATTCAAAAATCTGAAGTAATTTCAAATTTTCCAAAAGGGTATAAAGGAGAAGGGGGGATAAGTTTGTTTCCCTATTCATGGCGGTGGACAGCCGAGTTTTGATCGCTGCTGCTCGCGCGTTGGGCGTCGATCTCTCCCGAATGAGCGCGCGACTGAGTCCGTGGCGAAGTGAAGCAGCTGCTGGCACTCTCCCTCGCGTCGTGGCACCTTCTCCTGAGCTCGCCGTCGCCGTTTTGCCACCTAGGGCACCGACGGGATCCTTTCCATCCAAATCCCCAAATGCACCGCCTCTGATCGTCCTCATCCAAAATTGACCGTGGCTATAACCTCCTTACCTCCTTGCGCATCTCCAGAGCCCATCCCTTCGACCTCTACTGTCTCAGAGAGCTCGTGCTCGCCGTTTTTCTTTCCGCCGGGCGAAATCGCCGCCGAGCTCGACCTCACCGTGGTCAGCCCAACCGGGCACTCCTCTACTCTCCCTGTCTTGTGTTTCTGTTTCGCCTTGACCCCAGAATACTCATCGGCTCGATGGTTTTCCATTTGGTGCTCAGGTCTCGCCGGAACATCGTCTGCTTCGCCGGAGCTCGCCGCCGCAAGCCACTGCTCCATGGAACTTTCTTCTCTGACCATCTTCCGCTCGAACCAGCTACACAGCCAGCATCAGGGTGAGCTACTGGAGCTTCCTAGCCCCTCTGTTCTCTTGCTACCAGCCTAAGTTCGCCGGAACAGTTTCGCCGTGATCCGGTCCGCCGCCGTGCGTGGCCAGGCTTCACCGGAGCGGTAGCGTTTGGAGTTAGGGGTTCTATCGGCCGCGGGTGACTTGCCGGTGCTTGTGCTCGCGTCCGTTAGGTCTCTACTGGCCGGAGTTGTCCGGCGTAAGGCTCGCCGGCGCTCGGTGCGCCGCCGTCCGCTCTGGCCACGGTCGGGGACCTTGCAGTTGTAAAGACGATAAGTATCAGGGTGTTGGTTGCAAAGTCCGTGACTCATGTGAATTGCGCTATGGACTGCGGGTTGGTTCCTTAGAAGCCGAAGGGCTTTTCTACAAAAGCGCCGAGGCGCGCGGACGAGAGCCAGGCCGGGCCGCTTTCGCGTGCGTCGGGCCGCGCTGAAGCGGGCCGAAAGCCTAGTTTGGGCTCGAATGGAGTTTTTCTTTTTATAGCTTTATGCACAGTAGCTAGTTTTGTTATTTTTGCTATAATTTTTCTATAGCTCTGTTAATTGTGAAATTTGACATGTTAGATGATAGCATGTCTGTGCTAATATATAAATTATAAAACTTGTATTTTGAGTAATTTTACTATGCCAATTAAATCTGTACTTTAATTAATAAATGCAACTTTGTTGAATTATGTGATTTCCTGTGTTTCTCCAAAAATCATGAATTTTGACATGTGAGTTAATGTCATTGATATCTACCTTCATGATTAATTTCAGCTCTGTTTGAATAAGTATGATTTGTGTATAAATAAAGGGCTAATTAAAATGACTTATAAAATAAATAGAAATATTTGATCACTTTAGATTTGTGTGACTTTTGGAATTGTTTGACAACCAGTGGAAAACTAGCATGAATTGCTCCCTGGTTATGGATTCCTTTATGCAAATGACCTTTTTGTTGCTTGTTAGTTACCTAACCTTGCTTAATAGAGATAATAAAATTTGCTTAGTAATAATATATAGTTTAATAGCTAAATTGATTTTGTTGATTTGCAACTTTACCATGATGAAAGATTGTACGAATAAATGTCTACAGCTTAGAAAATTTCCATCTTTACTATGATCATGTCATAAGCATCTCGTTGATCATGCATATGCACTTCTACGTGTAGATCTCGTTTCAGAAGGACCTGATCCTCAGTGGATTTCTCCTGAGTGTGTGGATCCTTCTAGCTTTTCAGAATCTCCGGACTTCGCTGATTACCAAGGCAAGCCCCGGACATTAAACCTATCCTTGTATTTTTATAAAGTTATTTATATCATTTGAGTTAATATGATGCATTAAGTGAATAGGAGTTGAGTGAACCCTATTTGATGCATTACCAACCTTGATGATTCCAATACTTAACCTTGATACCGTTTTATGAAAATGCTTAGTATGCTTAGCCATGCTTTACTACTTCATTATAGTAGGTGCTTTTAAAAATGGTTGCTATGTTATGGAAATCATGAATCTTGAGATAACATGATAACGATAGTAACTTACATCAAGAATGGAGTCTTGTTGTAAGGTTACTCAACATAGGACCTTATCGTTGTTGGCCTGCTGTGATTGAGACCTTTGAGTACAGCCCACATGCGGTGGTAAGCCTCTTCTATAGCTATTCCGATACTTGAGAACGGCCAACCGCGTACTGGGAGTGGAGAGATGGCAGGAGTAGCGTGTACCCTCGGGGCTATGAGATAGTCGGGTTCGAGGTGTACTGTACTCTCGGGTGACGCTGGACCCGTTCTTGTATGGGAGGATCTATAGATAGGGTTGACATATGCAAGATTAAGTTTTACATATGTCGTGTGGTACTGAATCCCCAGCTGGGTTTAAACGATTCGAATCGCCGTGTTTCCTCGGATATGGAGCCTCAATCCACTGACTCGCATCGTAGTAATGAATGGGATCTTTATGAAATAAGAACGAAAGATGTGGTATGCTTATGAAAGTTTGAGAATCTTTGGATAGTTATAAAGTTTAATCTTGAGATAAAACTTGAAAATAGGCTTTCTATTAGTAAGCTTTTATGCAAAAGACATGTTTTGATCTTGCTAAAGCCTTACCTTGAATCCCTATAGCCTTCATACCTGAGTCTTCTCCTCTTTTCTAGACGGTTAAGTCTTGTTGAGTACTTTTGTACTCAAGGTTTGTTAACCTTTGTTGCAGGTGAGTTCATTGATCATCGTTTTGGTGGTCAATGTTTCTTCACTCTTGTGGAAGAGAGTGATGATGACGCTGATGTTTGACCTTGGGCAAGTAACCTAAGTTGTGTGGTATATGTAATATAAAGTTCCGAACCATTATGTATCAAATACTTCAGGGTTGTAAACTTTTAAACTTAAGTTTCAATCTATGTTATATAACCTTTCCGCTTTTACTCTGATTTATTTTATCTATAAAACTGTTGTAATACTGTGATGCTTGACGAGGGAATTCCTGAGAAGAATGTAACGTGGATGATTCGGGTTTCCCGAGGACACCTGACAGCTCTCTTGAGTCATTTGGAACTCGTGCACGCCAATCAGAAGTCTTCAGGACAATGATGGGTGCATGTGGGCCACTTAATTCAGGAGGTTCTGCCACACGCTTGCCGGAGTCGTACTTGTGCCCATGATCTCCCTTCCCAGACGTGTGCTTCTTCTTGGGACAGTTGGCGATGAAGTGGTCGGGGTCGCCGCACTCGAAACAGCCCGAGCGTCCTCCTCCGCAGCGACGGTTCATGCGGTTGTTGTGGAACCGCGAGAACCGGTTGGCAAGCAAAGCCAACTCGTCATCTCCCAAAGACTCCAGCTGGTCCTCTGTGACAGAAAAGAGAGACGAAAGTGCAAATCCTCCAGAGGGGTTAGCAGAAGAGCCAGAAACCAAAGCCATAGTCGGGCCAGAAGAATTCTCATAAGAAGCCCTCGACATGGCGTCAATCTCACTAGACTTGAGCTTACTAAAGAGCTTGTCGCAAGTGAGGGTCTCATAGTTAGACGATTCGATGATCGCCTGGACCTTTGAGTCCCACACCGACCAATCGAGAGTATGCAAAAGCTTCAAAGCCCTCTCATGATCGTCGAAAGGCAACAGCTCCCTGTTCGCTCTTATCTTGTTGACAATCACCTGAAAGCGAGCGAATAAACTCTCTATGCTCTCGCCAGGCATATGTCTGTTGACGCAAAATGTGTCACCTCGCGTCAAGGCACATAGCAAGCCGAACGAGGCTGGCTTCAATCGGGTGCCCGGAGTGTACTGAATCCGAGAGCGTGCCAGTCGGTTTGACCTGAAAACCAACAAGGGATAAAAGTGTGAGAATACCTTGGAACATGCCGGGTGAGACCAGACAGTTCTATATGTACGGCTTTGAAAGCCAATCACAACGGCACACAGCTATAGAAGCTATTTGTCGAAACAGGGTTATAATATCATTCGACAAGTATAAAGATAAAGCTTGTAGACATGTTGAATGCCGAACGCATATGTAACAAAAGGATAAAAATGTAACTTGTAAATATAAACCTATCCAGATAACATATGCATAGGCTAATCCAGCTAGTCTGCCGCACGTCTAGCTTTCATAAACCCGTCAGGTATGAACTCAAGCAAAGCTAATCCACCGCATGATACCACTTGCTATGAATCTACACCCCTCCTTATAATTAGATTAATCCACCGCATGATACGATCTAATTATAAGAAGCTAAAAGCACACATATATCTGAACAGATCTGTATGTACTCATTACTCATGTAAGCTTAACCAGAATCGGCAAACTAGCCGAACTGGGGTCCATGAAGAAGGAACATACAAACTAAGCATAGTTAAACTAATCTAGAACCTGCACCTGCCGCACGGTACCCAGCTCTATCAAAGCCTAAACATGATCGGCGTGCATGAACCCACAACATGTAACAATCTAGATTGAAAGTTAATTCAGCCATCATGATCTTATGATTAGCAAAGCACAAGTGAACTTATGCAACAAGGCCGAACAAAGATCAATCTAGATTGGGCAAAAAGTGTTATATGAATTAAATAAATAAAACACATAACACTTGATAACTTAATGAATCTATTAGATCTGCCAAATCTAACAGAGCCGATAACTATTTTTACTCATGACTTAATCCGCCGCACGATACAAGGCATAAGCAAAAACTTCCCGTCATAAGCTTAAATCCGCCGCACGATACTAAGCTTAACGTACGAGACTACTTGCATCATATCTAAATCCACCGCATGATACTAGACATGATAGCAAGGTTGCCGGTACTTACGGAGGTCGACGGATCGATGATTCCTCTCGAAGAACTCGACGACTCGACTAAGGACTCGAAGGTGGCACGGGGCCGGTTTGTATTGATGTGGTTGTGAACAGTTTTACAATGGTCGAGGGTTTATATTTATACCCTGGACAAGACATGAGTCCTAAATGATTATGACTGATACAATGAATTTTGGAAAGATACAACTATTATTCCTATTTTTCCAGCGTCCTCTATCGTCATATACCTTCTCGTGTAAGCTTCCTTCACTTCCCGAATGAAGTCGCCGTCTCCCAAGACAACCAACCACGTAGGTATTCGTCGAATCCCGGAGACTAGCCGACCGCCTGGTCGTTTACCGAATGCTTCCTTCACTGCCAGCTGGGGCCCTCTTGTCATTCTTCGTGCGTGCGAAAATCTGGTGTTAACACATGCCCCCTCAATTTCGGGATAAAAGTCAATTTTATTCCGAAATTGCTTTCAAGCTTCTTCCCTCCTCTAGGTTTTCGCTTCTCAGCACTGTAGTCGCCGCTTGAGAAATTCAAATCTTCGCGCTGCCGATTTCACTTCGAACCCTTGATGGCGACCCAAGACAAGATCCCAGAGGTAAACTTCACATATTCAGTAATCTTCTTCTAGTCCCTTCTTTCGATTCATTTTCTCCCCCATTTGCTATTTTTGAAGGTATATAAGAACCAAATCCTGATCCCTTATGCTGTTAACCCTGACTCCTATCTCCTTGGCCCAATGGGAAATCCTGATCCGGCAGAGATTATCGAGAAAGAAACCCAAAGAATTCCTTTTAAATCTGGAATCACTTCACCGAGTCACTGGCCGAACACCTTCAAGAACTGGCCTTTTCCCCCAATTGTTGGATGGCGAAACTGGTATCGGAGGATGTTTGAAAAAAGCAGCAGTCACTGGGAAAACCAAGATATCGGTCACTATCTGGAATTATCTCTATCACAAACACCTAGAAACGATCTTCTCCTGATAGCAGCTTCTCACTTCTGGTCTAATGCCACCAATGCTTTCATCTTTGGCCATGGTATGATGACTATTACCTTAGCTGACGTCTTCATGATGACTGGTCTGAACATAACCTTACCAGTGTATCCATACAAATACAAGAACAAAAGCAATCAGAGAGCCGTCAGCTCTAGATGTGGATGGGCTAAATATATTCAGACTTATATGGAGTCGTCTAATACTGTCTCTGACAAAGAACTGAAAGCCTTTATGAACATGTGGCTATGCAGATTCATCTTCTGTGGAAAATCTAATGAACCCACCTTAAACCACATGGTGATGGCTGAAGATTTATCTGCAGACACCCAAATTCCACTAGGCAAATACCTCCTGGGGTCTGTCTATCACATGATGCATCAGATCACCACCCAGATGCACACAGGCAGAGAGATTTCTTGTGTGAATGGTCCCTGGTGGCTGGTTCAGATGTGGCTTCAACTATATATGCATCAGATAGTGCCTGTGAGCCTGCTCAACCTGAGTTTCCCCTCAATCAACTATGCTGAAGGCCAATCAGCAAGAGTCAAAGCCTGCCAAACTTATGGAGAAGCAGCATCATCCATCAGCATCGACATGGACATTGGCCATCTTTTCAAGCTATTCTTCAAAGGCTTTGGCAGTGTACTTTGGCTTCCTTACAGAGAGAATGAAAACCTGACTTTCCCTTGCAAGTTTAACTTTGAATTCGGCTGTGCAGACCAAACATCTATTTACATCTTTAATTCTTTCATCAAGCCCTGCGTTCTGCCAGCCGAATTTCACCATGGAAGATTAGTGCAATCCACCTACGAATTCTATTATCCAAATACAGTGGCCAGACAACTAGGGTGCGGTCAGTTGCCCCCCAGATTTTTCTTCTCAACAGTAATAAGACCCAGAGAAGTAATCACAGAGGGGATAATGGCTAAAAAAGTCTTCGAATTAGGATGGGAGCTGCCAACATATAAACCATCTCCATTTGGGATAGTAAACACCGCTCATCCCTTCTTCATTTCCTGGTGGGAAGAATGGCATACTCATCTCTTCAATGTACCAGTTCATCCCTTATGCCAGAACTTGCAACCTGACTTTGTTTCTGACAGCGAGGTAATTTCATTACTCCTGTCATTCTCCGTTCTTGAATCCAACCCTTCTCTAACATTCGGCCATACACAGGATCCCGAGCCTACACCTCCTGCCAAAGTGATTCAATATTACCAGGCTGGACCCAATCCTGCTCTTGGTTCCAATGCTCCAAACCTGAACAGCTTCATGAAGATCCCCGCAACTACAACCATTATGTTCCCAGGAGGAGAGAGCAAGAGAAAAGCACTTGAGACTGTCTCTTCATCTAAGAAAACAAGGACCAAAAGAGCTAAACCATCTCCCAAGGTATGAATTTCCATCTAATGCTAATCAATTTTACCCGGCAACAAATCTGATCAAACCTACGTTTTGTCACTTGCCGCATCCACAGGTCAAGGTTCTGAAATCCAGCAACACTTCAGCAACTGCCGAACTATCCCCTGAAGCTTCCACAAGAAATATCCAAGACGAGGCCGAAGACCCAAAAACCCCCGAAGTTTTAAGAAATGAAGAAACCGATGGGAGTATAGGTAACATGCTCGGCTATCCTTCTTCCTGTCGTTATATGCTCATGCCATTGCTTGAAACAGATAATATTCTAAAAGAACTGGAAGCAGAGCCATCTCCTGATCATATTCCAAGTCCCCCTCCTCTGAATATTCAACAAAGTCCTCGAGCAAGCCAAGGTGCAGCGTCTTCCAATGATCGATCAGCTCAGCAGGTAAAGCTTGGTTTTACAAATTACATTGCATTCACCAAACATATTTGGTCGGCCAACTCCTTTCTCTTTCTCAGAAAAATACAAAAGAGCCGACCACAAGCTATTCTTTCCCTGCCGAAGACTATATTACTGAGAAAGGTGAAGAGAGTACCTTCCGACAAACCTTATCAAAGGAAAATCAGGTTCGGCTGAGAGAAATAATCACTCTATTGAATAAGGATATCATCAACCTGGTTCAAGATGCAGATCAGATAAGGGATATTCTTGAGCTTATCGATGAAGATATTCCTTCCACCCTTCTAGCTCATTTGGAATCTGCAGCTTGTCTTGACAACTTCTTTGGCATGGTAAGGAGAGCAACTAAAAACATGTCATCCAAGACTGCCCTGCAGAATAATAGATCTTCAAAGAAGCAGGAACTTAAAGCCTTGCATTTCGACATTCAGACTGCAAAAACTTCTCTGGAAACTTTGGAATCTGAACTGAAAGTTATGGAGGAAGACAAAAGCAAGCTAGAAGCCCAGCTAGCCAATCTGAATACTAAAATCCGATCTCACAGGGCCCATATGACTAATCTGCCGAAGGGCATAGAAGCAATTTCGTCAAAGATAACTTTGGCTCTCAGAGAAGATCGACAAATCAAAGCCAAACTATCTAAGATCCAAAAATCTGAAGACGAAGATCAAAAGGCTCTTGATACTGTTAACCGAATTAGGGCTGAGGCCATAAAAACAATCAACTAGTTCTTGAATGAGTAAACATTGATCTTGTAATAAGCTAAGTACAGCATGCTTTGTCTTTGCAAAAACACTTTGATACTTTTGTGCCTCTATATGATTGGTTTTCCTCTCTTTCAAATTTTCTGCAACAAGATATAGCCGATTGTCTTCATCTTCTGATAGCCGAATGAACCTCTTACCCAAAGGACTCAAGAGGATAACCGAATGGCGTTTGACTTAATCGAGCCGGCCCAATAAAAATGGCCCATCCAAAAAGGAAAAAACCCTATTCCGTCGCTTGGCATTCTTATTCCACTATTCCCACAGACTTCGCCATGACTCTCTCTTCAGCTTATAAATAAATCATTTCTACAGCCTCTACTAGCACTTGCAGTTGCGCATCTTCACTTCTTTTCACCAGTTCAACCGGGAAGAAAACCCTAACCTTGTAGCAATGGCGAATGGCGACAACCGTGGCAAGCGTCCTGCCGAAGGGGAAGCGGAGGGAAGCCGAGCACCGCAACGCCAGCGCCATGGGTAAAAATCAATCATCCTGCCCCCTTGCAGTCCGCATTTCTCTGCTCGTCCATCGTTTCGATTTCGATTTCTTCTTCTCGCTCTTAGGATAAGATTCATTACCAGCAGCCAAAGCCATCTTATTCCTCAGCCTGGAACTCCATCATCTGGATCCTCCAGCTCCTCCGGCTCTTCAGGTTCCTCCTCAGATTCCTCCTACTCCGACCGGTGGAGCCACCGTGACGCTCGCCGTTTCAAGGAAGAAAGGGACAAGGCCCGGGAGGAGCTGGGCGAAGTCTCCAAGCAGTACGACATCGACCAACTCGACTGGGAAGACCAGCGGAAACAATTCTGCGATGCAATCTCAGGTCAGTAAAACTTCCGTCCGATTTCCCCCGTTTCTAATCGGGTCCGTCTTCCTGATATATTCTCCTTTTGTTCAGCACTATCTGCAGAGGTTGAGCGCCTGAAGATTGCTGGAACCAGGGTGGCCGACAAGGTGAACGCCCAGGGGGAAACCGTGGAGGCTCGTCTTGATGATGTGGACGGCCGTGTCGATCAAGTTGCCATCCATGGCATACACCATGGCGTCGCCTTGGGGCTGGCGGCAATGTCCACCCAGACGCGCGAGGACTTCTCCGCTATGCCGACCGGCTTCCACGGTGGTGAGCTCCCAGAGGACGTCGAGGATGTTCTGGAAAGTTATGAAGATCATGCGACCGTGCTCGCCCAGGCTTCTGATGCCCAGTCTGTCTTGAACAGGTTGTTTGATGAGTAGACTGTATTTAGGAGCCTTTCGCAATTAAACCGTTCTTCTTCTGTGAAGCATCTGCATCCGTAAAAATGTCTGTCTGTGATTTTTGTCTCTTGAATTGCCGAAAGCAAAACCCTCGCGCGATATCATCCTTATTCGGTTAGGCTAATATTTTTGCGCTAAAGGCGACACATGTCATGCCGGTTGTTCAGACATTTTTTCTGCTAAAGACGATGTCTCTCATCGGCTAATTCATTGCATACGTTTTATGCTCCGACCTCTATACTGGGATGAAACTTCTTAAGAAATCTTCCATTAATCGCTCTAGAAAATTCTTCTCCCAGCAAAGTCTTCAAAATATACGCATTGCCAGGCACATGCCTCACTATCCTAAAAGGACCTTCCCAATTTGGGGACCATTTACCGAGTGCTCTGTCTTTTGTCCCAATCAGCAATACAACTTTCCAAACTAAATCCCCTTCTTCAAAGCATTTTTCCTTGACCTTTTTATTGTAATACTTGGCAACACGCAATTTGTTCTTCTCTATATTCTCCAACGCCTTAAGACGAATTAGGTGCAAATCTTCTAGTTCGTCCATCATCAAGCTCTTATAATCTTCTTTTCTTAATTCATTTTGCAATGTAACTCGTCTTGAACTTGATTGCAACTCCCATGGCAACACAGCACAATGTCCATAAACCAACTCGTAGGGAAACACTTGAGTAGACCCATGACATGCCATTCGGTAAGCCCATAATGCCTCATTTAAAACCAAATGCCATCTCTTCGGCTTTTCATCAATCTTCTTCTGGATAATCTTGATCATAATCTTATTTGATGCCTCGGCTTGTCCGTTGGCTTGCGCATAATAAGGAGAAGAATTGCATAGCTTGATCCCCATTTCTCCAGCAAAATCACAAAATTCGGATGATGTAAACTGGGTCCCTTGATCTGTAGTTATAGTTTGAGGGATTCCGAATCTATGAACTATATGCTCTTTGACAAAATTGATCATGCTCTCTGATGTAACATTCTTCAAAGGTACAGCTTCAACCCATTTGGTAAAATAATCTGTAGCTAAAAGCACGAATTTGTGTCCTTTGCTAGAAGGTGGGTGAATTTGACCAATTAAATCTATAGCCCATCCTCTAAATGGCCACGGCTTAATGATTGGATTCATAGCCGATGCCGGAACTCTTTGAACATTTCTGAACCTCTGACAATCTTGACATCCTTTATAATATTCAAAACAATCCTCAAGCATAGTCAGCCAAAAATAACCGGTCCTTCTTATTATCCATTTCATTCGGTAGGCCGACTGATGTGCACCACATAACCCTTCATGTACCTCATACATTAATTTCTTGGCTTCTTCTTGGTTTAGACATTTCAGGAGCACTCCATCTATAGATTTGTAGTACAACTGATCATCAAGAAGTGTAAACTTGATAGCTTTATATCTGAGTTTTCGAGAAACCTTTTGTGAAGGATTCTTCAAGTAATCGGTAATTTCTCTTCTCCAATCATCAACCATATGATCTCCTTCCAAAGCAAGAACTTCTTGATCCTCCCTGTATCCTGATGCAGCCTGAGCTAATCTATTTGCCTCTTCATTATGCCCCCTAGGGATATGATGTAAAGTTGCTATCTGGAAACATTTCAAAAGTTCCTGACACTCTTCATAATATTCTCTCAATATGTTGCTTTTACATTCATACTGACCAGTCAACTGGTTGATGATTAACTCAGAATCCCCGAAGATTTCAACAACAATAGCTTTCACTACCACAAGAAGCCGAAGTCCTCTGAGCAAAGCTTCATATTCTGCTTGATTGTTGGTAACATAGAATTCAATGGGGATAGCATATTTGAAAGTTGATCCTTGTGGAGAAATTAAGAAAATGCCAACACCACCACCCTTGCTGCAGGATGAGCCATCGAAAAATAACGTCCAGGGTGCAATATCTACCATGCTGGCAGAAGGATCACGATGATGAGTAACAAAATCAGCAATAACTTGCCCTTTCACCGCCTTTGCCGATTCGTATCTTAAATCGAACTCTGACAACACTAAAATCCACTTGCCGATTCTGCCATTCAGAATAGACATCGACAACATATGTTTTATCACATCAAATTCAGAAATTATTATACATTCGACATTTAACAAGTAATGCCGAAACTTGGTGCATGAGTAATACACACATAGGCAAAGCTTCTCTGTAGCCGAATATCTTGTCTCTGGATCTAATAGTTTTTGGCTAAGGTAAGCTATTACTCTTTCTTTCCCTTCAAACTCTTGCATAAGAGCCGATCCTATTGTCAGTCCATCGGCTGACACTTACAATTTGAAAGGCTTACCAAACTGAGGAGGTATTAATACTGGTGGTGTTTTCATATATTCCTTGATTTCATCAAAAGCTTTCTGTTGTACGTCACCCCATATGAATTTCTGATCCTTCTTAAGCTTCAACAACGGAGAAAAAGGCAAGACTCTTTCAGATAAACCAGATACGAATCTCCTTACAAAATTAATTTTGCCAAGTAGTGATTGCAACTCAGTGAGGTTGGTTGGAGGGACAACTTTGTCTATTGCCTCCATGCTTTTCTTTTCGACTTCAATCCCTCCTTTATGAATCAGAAACCCCAAAAATTCTCCTGCCGAAACTCCAAAAGCACATTTGTTCGGATTCATCTTCAAACCATGCTTCCTTGTGCAATCCAAGGTCTTCCTTAGATCAGCTAAGTGTTTCTCATGATTCCTGGACTTCACCACTACATCATCAATATAGATTTCTACATTAATCTTGCCGATCAATTCATGAAAAATGTAATTCATAGCTCGTTGATATGTTGCACCAGCATTCTTCAAACCAAAAGTCATAACAACCCACTCAAACAAGCCGATATGACCAGGACATCTGAAAGCTGTTTTTGAAACATCCTCTATTGCCATAAAGATCTGGTTGTATCCAGCGTTACCATCCATAAAGCTGATGACTTCATAACTAGCTGCTGCATCAACAAGCAATTCAGCAATCGGCATTGGGTAACTATCCATCAGAATAGCTTTATTGAGATCTCTAAAGTCAATGCAGACTCTCATTTTTCCATTCTTCTTGTATACTGGAACTATACTTGAGATCCATTCTGCATATCGACATGGCCGAATAAAATTTGCTTTCAATAATCTCTCAATTTCTTTCTTTACATCGGCTAACACTTCTTCCTTGAAAATCTTTCGAGGAGGTTGTTTGTAAGGACGATACCCAGGTTTGATTGGTAGCCGATGTTCAACAATAGAGCGATCTAATCCGGGCATCTCTGTGTAATCCCATGCAAAACAATCCTTGAACTCCTTTAAAAGATTTACTAGCTTCAGTCTATATTCTGGACCCAAATTTGCACTGATATATCGGCCTTGCTTTAGTTCCATCACCAATATTCACTTCTTCTAACTTATCAGCCGACATAAAGCCTTGTCCCAATTTTCCTTCGTTTCCATCAATTGGGTTGTTCTCAATTTCAGGCATCTTGAAATGAAGTTGTCCCACCGGGCGTGCCAAAAAGTGTGTTGACGCAAAATGTGTCACCTCGCGTCATGGCACACAGCAAGCCGAACGAGGCTGGCTTCAATCGGGTGCCCGGAGTGTACTGAATCCGGGAGCGTGCCAGTCGGTTTGACCTGAAAACCAACAAGGGATAAAAGTGTGAGAATACCTTGGAACATGCCGGGTGAGACCAGACAGTTCCATATGTACGGCTTTGAAAGCCAATCACGACGGCACACAGCTATAGAAGCTGTTTGTCGAAACAGGGTTATAAAATCATTCGGCAAGTATAAAGATAAAGCTTGTAGACATGTTGAATGCCGAACGCATATGTAACAAAAGGATAAAAAGGTAACTTGTAAATATAAACCTATCCAGATAACATATGCATAGGCTAATCCAGCTAGTCTGCCGCACGTCTAGCTTTCATAAACCCGTCAGGTATGAACTCAAGCAAAGCTAATCCACCGCATGATACCACTTGCTATGAATCTACACCACTCCTTATAATTAGATTAATCCACCGCATGATACGATCTAATTATAAGAAGCTAAAAGCACACATATATCTGAACAGATCTGTATGTACTCATTACTCATGTAAGCTTAACCAGAATCGGCAAACTAGCCGAACTGGGGTCCATGAAGAAGGAACATACAAACTAAGCTTGGTTAAACTAATCTAGAACCTGCACCTGCCGCACGGTACCCAGCTCTATCAAAGCCTAAACATGATCGGCGTGCATGAACCCACAACATGTAACAATCTAGATTGAAAGTTAATTCAGCCATCATGATCTTATGATTAGCAAAGCACAAGTGAACTTATGCAACAAGGCCGAACAAAGATCAATCTAGATTGGGCAAAAAGTGTTGTACGAATTAAATAAATAAAACACATAACACTTGATAACTTAATGAATCTATTAGATCTGCTAAATCTAACAGAGCCGATAACTATTTTTACTCATGACTTAATTCGCCGCACGATACAAGGCATAAGCAAAAACTTCCCGTCATAAGCTTAAATCCGCTGCACGATACTAAGCTTAATGTACGAGACTACTTGCATCATATCTAAATCCACCGCATGATACTAGACATGATAGCAAGGTTGCCGGTACTTACGGAGGTCGACCGATCGATGATTCCTCTCGAAGAACTCGACGACTCGACTAAGGACTCGAAGGTGGCACGGGGCCGGTTTGTATTGATGTGGTTGTGAACAGTTTTACAATGGTCGAGGGTTTATATTTATACCCTGGACAAGACATGAGTCCTAAATGATTATGACTGATACAATGAATTTTGGAAAGATACAACTATTATTCCTATTTTTCCAGCGTCCTCTATCGTCATATACCTTCTCGTGTAAGCTTCCTTCACTTCCCGAATGAAGTTGCCGTCTCCCAAGACAACCAACCACGTAGGTATTCGTCGAATCCCGGAGACTAGCCGACCGCCTGGTCGTTTACTGAATGCTTCCTTCACTGCCAGCTGGGGCCCTCTTGTCATTCTTCGTGCGTGCGAAAATCTGGTGTTAACAATGTCGAAAGTTCTCATACTCCCGCTTGTGCGACTCGTAGAGATGGGATTTGACTTGAGTGGCTCCCTCATGGAAGCGCATGAGGGTCGCCCAAATCTCATGAGCCGTGGGGAGGTGAGAAACGCGATCAAACTCAGACATGCTCAGACAGGAGAAAAGAGCGTTACGCGCTCGGCTATTGGCATCGTGCTCATCTATCTGAAGCTGAGTGACACGAGCAGCCAGGACAACGTAATCAGCCTTGTTGCAAATCTCCCAAACAGAAGAGCCCATGCTCTAGAGATAGGCCGACATGCGTATCTTCCAATACGCATAGTTCGTCCCATCGAAAAACGTCGGTTTGCCCATGCCGCGATCCATGTCGCCTTCGGTGGATCTGGAAACGGCTAAGGTGGAAGATCCTTAACCCGCTCCGATACCAATTGAAGAACCGAGAATGCAACCAGAAAGCGACCAGAGGGGGGGGGTGAATGGGAGCTTCAATTTTCCTTTCGGAAACTTGTCGCCATTGTCCCCGAAATCAACCCCTAAGAGCAAACCCTAGAGCTCGTAAGTGTCCAGGACCCTAGAGAAAAGGTGGATGCTTCCAAGAAGCACAACGAGACACTTCACGACTCTAGAAACCCAACGCAAGAACCGGAAATCAAAGTCGACAACAGACGAGCGAGCTGCGAATGTAACAGTACAAAACAGCATTGACCGGACTCACCCTGCGTCCAGTCAACTCCCACCGGACGCGTCCGGTCGAACAAAGACTGTTTTGGGACCTTACTGTTTGTGACCGGACTCGCTAGACTGGAGCGTCCGGTCACCACCTCAGCGTCCGGTCAGATCAAACAAAATAGGAGAACAGAAACAGGAGCGAGTCTGGTCTCAAAGTTTTAGATGCGTCCGGTCAAGTCACAAACACAACACGCTGAGCATTCAACGACCGGACGCACGGGGTCAGCGTCCGGTCAGCCCGTGTCCAGCGTCCGGTCACCCCGAGTCTGCACCGTTCGTCCAATGATTCGACTCGATCTCACCCAAAACGAATCCTCTAGGGATCAAACTTGGTGAGAGGAGTCACAAGGAGGATAGTGAGCTATCTCTAAGAGATCATGGCTCGAATCTACCTCCAAATCGATGAATCGAAGAAATTCGGGGGAAAGGAGAAAAACTTGACCCGAAACCAAAATCGATCGATCTCCTAGACCGTGAGGTTAGAGGTGAATTCCTTCGGTGGAAAGAAGTGCCCCACGACCTAGAACAACTTGGTTCAAATGGATTTGCAAAAGATGAACCAAGCAAAGAGATCGAGCGACGGGAAAACGTGGAGAAAAAGTAATCCGCGAAGAACACAATCAAAACACGAATCACAACCACGAATTTGTAACCGTGTGGCTACCACACGCTACAATAGTGAGATTACGGTCTCACCTCCTCAAAATCTCACGAGCACAGAGGTATTGTTCTCTTCTCTGTGGATCTCAGGTTCGCTACAGCAGGGAATGGGAGAGCAGGAAACCCTAGAAAGCAAAGAGCAAATGACTGAGATAGAATGGGAGGAGGGTGTCTCCCTCTACTTATCCTAATTCTAATTCCTACTCTACCCCTCTCTAATTATAGAGTGAACCAGCTAAACCCTAGGGTTATTCTGGACCAACTCAAGGTAGGTGGTGATCCGATGGCCACGCCCGCACAACTCGTAGCGTTGCCTCGACGCAACCTCCCGATTGCCGCCACGTGCCACCCTCGCTCTGCACCCCCGGTTTTGTGGCCGAAACCAGAAAACCAGGCCTTCACGTCCACCCCCGGTTTTGAGGCCCAAACCGGGAAACCAGCCTCCAAGTCCATCCCCCGGTTTTGAGGCCGAAACTGGGAAACCCGACGTCCGTCGCCTGAGTTTTGTGGCCCAAACTCAGAAACCCGCAGCGCCCAGGTTTTGAGGCCCAAACCTGGAAACCGTCCTCAGCCCGAGTTTTGAGGCCCAAACTCGGCAAACCCGCAGCACCCAGGTTTTGTGGCCCAAACCTGCAAACCGTCCACCCGATGGTTTTTCTATGGCTCAACCACCAAACCGGAGCTGTAGAAGGGATGCACCGCCCGTGCACCCCATCCACCGACACGTGTCCCCATGTCCTCGACCCGAGCAACACCGTGCCCCGCAAGTCTTCGCTCGTCGCTGTCCCAGGCTGTCAGCCACCATAGCTGATCCTCAGGCCACCGGTCCCTCAGTCCAAGCCTCACGTCCGCCCTTCACCGCTCTCGGTCCATCCGCACGGCACGTCTCTACTTGACCTTCACCTTGCCTTCGATCACTGTCTCCGAGCTCGACACCTGCACAACACAAGCCAAAGAACATGCGATCAAACCCGTTGACAATCACTCATCACTCCGAGACTCGGCATACACCCATGTATCCGCATCCATCGACAACATGGGCAATCCTCGGATTCGGCCAAGTGAGCTAAGGCCAAGTGATCTAAGCCTTGCAAGCAAGTCGAAGCTCAGGTGACCTAGTCTCCTATGCCACTTCCAAAGATCAGAGGAGGAAGGACCAGCCACAAGACATCGAGAAAATCCAAACGACTCCGAGAAATTCGCACGAAAGACTTTCCCAAAGGGCGAAATCAAACATACAAGGTTGCCCTGAGGATCTAAAATGCGACTGAGATTCGGTTTAAAACGAATCTCATAGTCATCATAAAAAAGTTGTGAAACAGAGAGAAGGTTAAAATGCAAGTTTGAAACACGAGCAACATCACGCAACACAAAGTGCTCATTAACTCGCACCGACCCTCGAGACAACACTTTACCTTTACTATTGTCGCCGAAGGTAATAAATTCCTTTCCAGCAACAGGACTAAGACTAGAGAACCACTTGGCCTTTCCGGTCATATGCCTCGAGCAACCGGAATCCACCAACCAAATGTCCTCCAATCGTTTCACCTACATCAATAAAAAGACATAGGGTGAGCATACGGTCCAACACTGGGGTTAGTGAAGTAGGAAGAATACCAGTGTTGGGCCGGCTGCTCAAAAGAACGGTTAGTGGAAAAACCATTCCTAGCCTGCCTACGGGGAAAGCGATCACCACGCACAGGAAAACATGGTCCGCTAAGGAAAGAGCGTCCATCACGATACTCAAAACGCGATGGAGGGAATCGCTCAACAAAGCCTCCGCCACGGGGTCCGTATCCTGCAACGTCAGGACCCCGTCGGGCAACACCTCCCTGACGCCTAGGACCTTGAGGCGCTGCACCTCTAGGCCTAGCAGCTCTCCTCGGAGCTCTCCTCTGAACATTCGGCACATGTACATCATGGAAAGGATGGTACATGTCCGTATTGTTCATCTCCCTGGCACGACGCTCCTCTGTCTTGCGCCGAAAGCAAAACTCACTCAAGTGTCCATCTCTCCCACAGTGCTCACAATGGTACTTCACCGCTCTCATAGGGGGTTGTTGGTACTCACGGTTGTGGGTTTGGATCACTTTGCCCTTTTGTGGCATAAGCTCCTCTTGGATAGGTGGCATTGTATCCAGCTTGTTTTTCAGATGATTGGGTTTGGGATGCCACAGTTGGTTCTTGGGTGGAGCTTTCGGAGGTTCCTCAAACACTCCGTCCTTGGTGTTAGGCTTGAGAGGCTCTTTGGGTGGAAGCTTGGTAAGTTTGGGAGTAGTGGTGGAGTTTGGCTTCTCACTCGGGTTCAGACCATTCGACTCTCCAATCTTCCCAAAAGCAGAAACATCGACACCCGGAGCAAAACCTACACCTGGACCTCCAGCAGCTCGCTTAAACTGAGCGATCATCATCCCAAGCTGCGGCTCATTGCAAGATACCCATGACAAGATGGTCCAAAGGTATGTGTTTTCTTCCTAGGTTTGCATCTTGCCATGTTTCACATTGGCAATCTCCATCTCCAAACCCTCGCACAAAGCGCACCTAGCCACACAAGTGCTACCCGAGCTAGCCTTCTCAAGAGACTCAATCTTGACATTCTTCTCTGCCAACTCGGTTTGCAAGTCAGGACAAGTCTTGCACGCACCTTACAACATGGGCCTAGCCCGGAGCTCATCCACCTCTCCAACCAAAGCAGCATACTTACCTCTCAAAGTGAGAAGGTCAGTCATGTGCTTGGTGCACATCTCACACTCAACCTCCTCAGACACGACCACGGTGGACTTTGCAAACTCAAGCTCCTTCACCGTGTCCTCCCACTTCTGCCTAAACTCCTTGCGCTCTCTAGCGGCACGCCTAAGCAACTTGTCCTGACTAAGCAAGGCGGCAGTAAGCTTCTCGACCTCAGCAGAAAGCTCATCGTGGGTTAGAGATACCTGGGAGGTGTCGTCGTCGTTGTCGTCGTTCCGAGGGGTGTCCTCTAGCTTGTCGTCGACCTCATCACCAAGGGCCATGGTGCAGAAGCCCTCGTCGTCGGCGAAGAAGCAGAGGCCATTCAGCTCGTCCTCGATCCTCTTCTTCTTCCCGGACTCGTCATCGCTTGAGCCAGCGGAGTCGTCATCCGAGTCGTAGACGTCGCTGAGCGTGGCAAAGAAAGCACGCTGCTGAGCCTGGGCCTTCTCCAAGTACTTCTTCTTGATGTACTCCTTGTCGAAGCCGCCCCTCCGCTTGTGCTTTGCGGGGACGTACTTCTCCTTGCGCTTGCCGGAGTCGTACTTGTGCCCATGATCGCCCTTTCCAGAATGCTTGTTCTTCTTGGGACAGTTGGCGATGAAGTGGTCGGGGTCGCCGCACTCTAAGCATCCTGAACGTCCTCCTCCGCGGCGATGGTTCATGCGGTTGTTGTGAAACCGTGAGAACCGGTTGGCAAGCAAAGCCAACTCGTCATCCCCCAAGGACTCCAACTGCTCCTCTGTGACAGCAAAGAATGAAGAGAGTGCAAAACCTCCAGAGGCGTTAGCAGAAGAGCCAGAAACCAAAGCCATAGTCGGGCCAGAAGGATTTTCATAAGAAGCCCTCGACATGGCGTCAATCTCACTAGACTTGAGCTTACTAAAGAGCTCGTCGCATGTGAGGGTCTCATAGTTAGACGATTCGATGATCGCCTGGACCTTTGAGTCCCACACTGACCGATCGAGAGTATGCAAAAGCTTCAAAGCCCTCTCATGATCGTCGAAAGGCAGCAGCTCCTTGTTCGCTCTCATATTGTTGACAATGACCTAAAAGCGAGCGAATAAACTCTCTATGCTCTCGCCAGGCATATGTCAAAAGTTCTCATACTCCCGCTTATGCGACTCGTAGAGACGGGATTTGACTTGAGTGGTTCCCTCATGGAAGCGCATGAGGGTCGCCCAAATCTCACGAGCCGTGGGGAGGTGAAAAACGCGATCAAACTCGGACATGCTCAAACAGGAGAACAGAGCGTTACGAGCTCAGCTATTGGCTTCGTGCTCATCGATCTGAAGCTGAGAGACACGAGCAGCCATGACAACATAATCGGCCTTGTTGCAAATCTCCCAAACAGAAGAGCCCATGCTCTGGAGATAGGCCGACATGCGTATATTCCAATACGCATAGTTCGTCCCATCGAAAAACGGCGGTTTGCCCACGCCGCGCTGGAACCGGCTAAGGTGGAAGATCCTTAACCTGCTCTGATATCAATTGAAGGACCGAGAGTGCAACCAGAAAGCGACCAGAGGGGGGTGAATGGGAGCTTCAAAATTCCTTTCGGAAACTTGTCGCTACTGTCCCGTAAATCAACCCCTAAGAGCAAACCCTAGAGCTCATAAGTGTCCACGACCCTAGATGTAGGGTAGATGCTTCCAAGAAGCACAGCGAGACACTACACGACTCTAGAAACCCAACGCAAAAGCCGGAAATCAAAACCGACAACAAACGAACGAATGGCGAACGAAACTGTGCAGACTCAGCAGCATCGGACGCTGGTCCAGCAACGGACGCGTCCGATGCAAAACTGACCTGACTGAACCCTTACTGGACACCCATCGGACGCTGTGAACAGTGAACTCCCAGCGTCCGATGGTCACACTCTGGCGTGTCCGATACACAATGGAGCGTCCGGTGGCAGCGTCCGATGCTCCTTTAAAAATGTCAAAAATTGACACGTGGCAACGGAGCGTCCGATGCCAAATAGTCAGCGTCCGATGCTATGAACTTGAGCGTCCGATGCCCCCGACGCAGTGCAGTTCTTCCACGAAATCCACTCGATCTCCTCCGAATCAAAAGCACTAAGGCTTAGACTTGATGTGAGGAGTTCCAAGGAGGTTAGTGAGCTATCCCACGGGAATCATGGGTCGAACCTAACTCCAAATCGAGGAATTGGAAGAATTCGGGGCAAGGGAGCAAAACTTGATCCAAAACATAAAATCAACCGATCTACTAGCTCGTGAGGTTAGGGAAGAATTCCTTCGGTGGAAAGAAGTGCCTCATGATCTAGAACAACTTGGTTCAAACGGATTTCCAAAAGACGCACCAAGCAAGGAGATCGATCGACGGGAAAAACGTGGAGAAAAGCAACCCGCGAAGAACAAGAACAAAATGCGAATCACAACCACAAATTTGCATCCGTGTGGCTACCACACGCTACAATAGTGAGATTACGGTCTCACTTCCTCAAAATCTCACGGGCACAGAGGTATTATTCTCTTCTCTGTGGATCTCAGGTTCGCTACAGCAGGGAATGGGAGGGCAGGAAAACCTATGAGTGAAAGAGCAAATGACTGAGATGGAATGGGAGGAGGGTGTCTCCCTCTACTTATCCTAATTCTAATTCTTACTCTACCCCTCACTAATTATAGAGCGAGCCAGCTAAACCCTAGGGTTATTCTGGACCAACTCGAAGATAGCTGTGATCCGACGGCCACGCCCGCACAACTGGTAGCGTTGCCTTGACGGAACCTCACCGATTGCCGCCACGTGCCGCCTCCGCTCTGCCCGTCCTTTTCTCGGACTCCGCCCCTGGTTTTGTGGCTGAAACCGGGAAACCAGGCCTTCACGTCCACCCTCGGTTTTAGGCCCAAACCAGGAAACCAGACGTCTGTCGCCTGAGTTTTGTGGCCCAAACTCAGAAACCCGCAGCGCCTAGGTTTTGAGGCCCAAACCTGGAAACCGTCCTCAGCCCGAGTTTTGTGGCCCAAACTCGGCAAACCCGCAGCACCCCCAGGTTTTGTGGCCCAAACCTGGAAACCGTCCACCCGGTGGTTTTTCTGTGGCTCAACCACCAAACCTGAGATGTAGAGGGGATGCATCGCCCGTGCACCCCATCCACCGACACGTGTCCCCAGGTGCTCGACCCGAGTAACACCATGCCCCACAAGTCTCCGCTCGTCGCTGTCCTAGGCTGCCAGCCACCACAGCTGATCCTCAAGCCACCGGTCCCTCAGTCCAAGCCTCACGTCCACCCTTCACCGCTCCCGGTCCGTCGGCACGGCACGTCTCTACTTGACCTTCACCTTGCCCTCGATCACTGTCTCCGTGCTCGACACCTGCACAACACAAGCCAAAGAACATGCGATCAAACCCGTTGACAATCACTCATCACTCAAGACTCGGCATACACCCATGTATCCGCAATTTGTTGTGACCTGGACTGAGTGACACGTTCGTCGATGCTGCCGATCATCTGTTGAGGAGGGTGTTGGCGCTGAATGTGTCGTGGCGCCTCCCGAGCTGAAGAAACCTCCCCCTCAACAGCAGTTGGTGCCCCCTTGGGTACAAAAGGTACCGCTCGAGGTGGCGAATCCCACGGCCCCCAAGTGGTCAAAGAAGATGGGTCAGGGCCATGAGTCGTAGTAGAGGCTGCTCCTTGCATCAATACAGGTGAAGGTGATGTTGGATCATCCATACCTTCAGCACCCTCATCCTCGTCATCAAAAAGAGGTTCGCCAACCTCATGATCACATGCACGCTCAAAACGAGAAGAAGGACAAACCATGGTCTCGTCGAAGGTGACATCAAATGTCTCCATGACTCGGTTAGTATCAAGGATAAGTACACGATATGCACGTGAATGAGCACCATAACCCAAAAATACACCGTTAGAAGAACGAGACTCAAACTTGTCCAAGTTGCCTTTCTTAAGAATAAAACAGTGGCAACCGAAAACTCTATAATAACTCACCTTGGGTTGTCTTCCAAAACGCAACTCATAAGAGGTCTTTTTCAAGAAAGCTCGGAGAAAAATGCGATTGGAAATATAGCATGCAGTGTTCATAGCTTCGGCCCAATATCGCCTAGGAGTCCTATGCTCATCGAGCATCGTCCTGGCCATCTCTACAAGGGTCTGATTCTTCCTCTCTACAACACCATTCTGTGGCGGTGTGTAGGGGGAAGAAAACTAATGCTCCAAACCCAAAGAGTTATAAAACTTCTCAAAATCTGAATTCTTGAATTCAGAACCATTATCACTATGGATAGCTCGCATCGAGTTCATAGGGAACTCGTTCTGAAGACGCAAAATTAGATCGCAAGCAAAAGAGAAAGTCTCAGTCTTCTCAGTCAGAAAGAAGACCCACGAATATCTCGAAAAATCGTCAACAACGACAAGAACATACCACTTCCCTCCAACCGAGCTCACCCGAGCCGGACCAACAAGGTCCATGTGCAAAAGCTCTCCAGGGTGCTTAGTCATGACCTGAGTCACTGGATGGTGGGGAGCGGCAACCATCTTCCCATGTCTACAAGAATGGCAAACAAGGTCCTTCTCCATCGACAACTTGGGCAATCCTCGGATTAGGCCAAGTGAGCTAAGCCTTGCAAGCAAGTCGAAACTCAGGTGACCAAGTCTCCTATGCCACTTCTAAAGATCAGAGGAGAAAGGACCAGCCACAAGACAGCGGGAAATACCAAATGACTCCGAGAAATTCGCACGAAAGACTTTCCCAAAGGGCAAAATCAGACATACAAGATTGCCCTGAGGATCTAAAATGCGACTGAGATTCGGTTTATAACGAATCTCATAGTCATCATCAAAAGTTGCAAAACAGAATGAAGGTTAAAATGCAAGTTAGATGCGGATACATGGGTGTATGTCGAGTCTCGAGTGATGAGTGATTGTCAACGGGTTTGATCGCATGTTCTTTGGCTTGTGTTGTGCAGGTGTCGAGCTCGGAGACAGTGATCGAGGGCAAGGTGAAGGTCAAGTAGAGACGTGCCGTGCCGACGGACCGGGAACGGTGAAGGGCGGACGTGAGGCTTGGACTGAGGGACCAGTGGCCTGAGGATCAGCTGTGGTGGCTGGCAGCCTGGGACAGCGACGAGCGGAGACCTGCGGGGCATGGTGTTGCTCGGGTCGAGGACCTGGGGACACGTGTCGGTGGATGGGGTGCACGAGCGGTGCATCCCCTCTACAGTTCCGGTTTGGTGGTTGAGCCACAGAAAAACCACCGGGTGGACGGTTTCCAGGTTTGGGCCACAAAACCTGGGTGCTTCGGGTTTGCTGAGTTTGGGCCACAAAACTCGGGCTGAGGCTAGTTTCCAGGTTTGGGCCTCAAAACCTGGGCGTTGGCGGGTTTCTAAGTTTGCGCCACAAAACTCAGGCGATGGGCGGCTGGTTTCCCGGTTTGGGCCCCAAAACCGGGGGATGGACTTGAAGGCCTGGTTTCCCGGTTTCGGCCATAAAACTGGGGGTACGAAGTCCGGGAAAAGGACGAGCAGAGCGGTGGCGGCACGTGGCGGCAATCGGTGAGGTTGCGTCGAGGCAACGCTACCAGTTGTGCGGGCATGGCCGTCGGATCACAGCTATCTTCGAGTTGGTCCAGAATAACCCTAGGGTTTAGCTGGTTCGCTCTGTAATTAGTGAGGGGTAGAGTAGGAATTAGAATTAGGATAAGTAGAGGGAGACACCCTCCTCCAATTTTATCTCAGTCATTTGCTCTTTCATTTGCTAGGGTCTCCTGCTCTCCTAATCCCCTGCTGTAGCTACTGAGATCCGCAGAGAACCATACCTCTGTGTACTGGAGATTTTGAGGAAGTGAGGCCGTAACCTCACCATTGTAGCGTGTGGTAGCCACACGGTTGCAGATCGATGACTTGATTCATGTTTTGGTTCGTGTTCTTCAGGTTCTTTGTTTCTCCACGATTTTCCCGTCACTCGATCTCCCTCTCTAGTGCATCTTTGCGAAATCCGTTTGAATGAACTTGTTCTTTATAGTGAGGAGATCATTTCGACCAAAGGAATTCATCTAACTCCTCACGAACAAGTAGATCGGGTCGATTTCATTTTCGTGGCGCTTTTTCGGTTCATACACCTTCCCTTTTGATTTCCTGTTGATTAAGTTGATTTGAGCGGATGATTTCTTGGGGATAGTCTCCTAACTACCTCGTGATTATTATCTCCAAGTTTGGGATCACGGGATTTTGGTTTGAATCGATTTGGAGAAGATTTGGGTGAAGGGCGACCAAAATCGCCCTCACTGGGAGTTGGCGGACAGTCCGCCATTCCAGGCGCGGACAG
Source organism: Coix lacryma-jobi var. lacryma-jobi (assembly GCA_009763385.1). Taxonomy (NCBI): domain Eukaryota; kingdom Viridiplantae; phylum Streptophyta; class Magnoliopsida; order Poales; family Poaceae; genus Coix; species Coix lacryma-jobi. The sequence goes on from CM019831.1 coordinate 48,822,873, forward strand.
TCCGCGCGTCGGGGGCTGGCCAGATCAGTGGCTGTGTTCTTTGGCTGTTTTACTGTTCCTTGACCGGCGGACAGTTCGCCGTTGGTTTTCGCAGACAGTCCGGGAACTGTCCAGGGGACTTCAGCAGCGTTGCTGTTTTGCTCTTTTGGCCAGGGGATAGTCCGCCACCTGAGCCCGGACAGTCCGCCGTTGGGCAGACAGTCCGCGACCGTACTGACGGACAGTCCGTGATCCTGCTGTAGCCTCCGGTTTAGTGCGTTTGCTCTCCCGGCTTTTCCGATTGGTTTTTGGACTTCTCGTTTGGCCCTATAGTTAACCAAGAAACCTCTCTAGGTATCTTTGCTACTTGTTAGCATCGGTATTTGGGGATTTCTCGACGTAGCCCTTAATCTACGTTCGGGACTCGATTTTCAAGGGTTGAACTTGTGCCGGTGCTTTCGGCGTTTTGCTTGCTATTGCTTTGTGGTGCCTCGCTGTGATCCTAGGGATCATCCACCCTCTTCCAGGGGTCGTGGGCATCACAGTTTTGGTCGTAGCTTCTGGGGGTTGATTTTGGGACATTTGGCCAAAGTTTCGAGAGAAATTTTTATGGCTCCCATTCACCCCCCCTCTGGTCGCCTTGCTATTGCATTCTCGGTCCTTCAATTGGTATCCGAGCGGGTTAAGGATCTTCCACCTTAGCCGGTTCCAGATCCACCGAAGGTGACATGGATCGCGGCATGGGCAAACCGGCGTTTTTCGATGGGATGAACTATGCGTATTGGAAGATACGCATGTCGGCCTATCTCTAAAGCATGGGCTCTTCTGTTTGGGAGATTTGCAACAAGGACGATTACGTTGTCTTGGCTGCTCGTGTTACTCAGCTTCAGATGGATGAGCACGATGCCAATAGCCGAGCGCGTAACGCTCTTTTCTCCTGTTTGAGCATGTCCGAGTTTGATCGCGTTTCTCACCTCCCCACGGCTCGTGAGATTTGGGCGACCCTCATGCGCTTCCATGAGGGAACCACTCAAGTCAAATCCCGTCTCTACGAGTCGCACAAGCGGGAGTATGAGAACTTTCGACACATGCCTGGCGAGAGCATAGAGAGTTTATTCGCTCGCTTTCAAGTCATTGTCAACAAGATGAGAGCGAACAAGGAGCTGTTGCCTTTCGACGATCATGAGAGGGCTTTGAAGCTTTTGCATACTCTCGATCGGTCGGTGTGGGACTCAAAGGTCCAGGTGATCATCGAATCATCTAACTATGAGACCCTCACTTGCGACGAGCTCTTTAGTAAGCTCAAGTCTAGTGAGATTGACGCCATGTTGAGGGCTTCTTATGAAAATCCTTCTGGCCCGACTATGGCTTTGGTTTCTGGCTCTTCTGCAAACCCCTCTGGAGGATTTGCACTTTCTTCTCTTCTTTTTATCACAGAGGAGCAGCTGGAGTCCATGGGAGATGACGAGTTGGCTTTGCTTGCCAACCGGTTCTCGCGGTTTCACAACAACCGCATGAACCATCACCGCGGAGGAGGACGCTCGGGATGTTTCGAGTGCGGCGACCCCGACCACTTCATCGCCAATTGTCCCAAGAAGAACAAGGAATCTGGGAAGGGAGATCATGGGCACAAGTACGACTCCGGCAAACGCAAGGAGAAGTACGTCCCCACGAGGCACAAGCGGAGGGGCGGCTTCGACAAGGAGTACATCAAGAAGAAGTACTTGGAGAAGGCCCAGGCTGAGCAGCGTGCGTTCTTCGCCACGCTCAGCGACGTCGATGGCTTAGATGACGACTCCGCTTGCTCAAGCGACGACCAGTACGAGAAGAAGAAGAGGATCGAGGACAAGCTGAACGGCCTCTGCTTCTTCACCGACGACGAGGGATTCTGCACCATGGCCCTTGGTGATGAGGTCGACGGCAAGCTGGAGGGCACTCCTCGGAACGACGACGACGACACCTCCCAGGTATCTCAGACCCCCGATGAGCTTTCTGCTAAGGTCGAGAAACTTACTGCCGCGCTTCTTAGTCAAGATAAGCTGCTTAGGCGTGCTGCTAGAGAGCGCAAGGAGTTTAGGCAGAAGTGGGAGGACACGGTGAAGGAGCTTGAGTTTGCTAGATCCACCGTGGTCGTGTCTGAGGAGGCTGAGTGCGAGATGTGCACCAAGCACATGACTGACCTTCTCACTTTGAGAGGTAAGTATGCTGCTTTGGTTGGAGAGGTGGATGAGCTCCGGGCTAGACCCGTGTTGTTGGGTGCGTGTAAGTCTTGTGCAGGCTTGCAATCCGAGTTGGCAGAGAAGAATGCCAAGATTGTGTCTCTTGAGAAGGCCAGCTCGGGTAGCACTTGTGTGGTTAGGTGTGCTCTGTGCGAGGGTTTGGAGATGGAGATTGCGAACGTGAAGCATGACAAGATGCAAACCGAGGAGGAAAACACATACCTTCGGACCATCTTGTCATGGGTGTCTTGTGGTGAGCCGCAGCTTGGGATGATGATCTCCCAGTTCAAGCGTGCTGCTGGAGGTCCTGGTGTAGGCTTTGCGAAGGGTGTTGATGTTTCTTCGTTTGGCAAGATTGGAGAGTCGAGTGGTCTTAACCCATGTGAGAAGCCCAACTCCACCACTACTCCCAAACTTACCAAGCTGCCACCCAAAGAGCCTCTCAAGCCCAACACCAAGGACAGAGTGTTTAAGGAACCACCGAGAGCTCCACCCAAGAACCAGCAATGGGCTCCCAAACCCAACCACCTGAAAAACAAGCTGGACACAATGCCACCTATCCAGGAGGAGCTTATGCCACAGAAGGGCAAAGTGATCCACACCCACAACCGTGAGTACCAACAACCCCCTTTGAGAGCGGTGAGGTACCATTGTGAGTACTGTGGGAGAGATGGACACTTAGGTGAGTTTTGCTTTAGGCGCAAGAGAGAGGAGCGTCGTGCTAGGGAGATGAACAATCCGAACATGTACCATCCTTTCCATGATGTACATGTGCCGAATGTTCAGAGGAGAGCTGCTAGGCCTAGAGGTACAGCGCCTCAAGGTCCTAGGCGTCAAGGAGGTGTTGCCCGACGGGGTCCTGACTTTGCAGGATACGAACCCCGTGGCGGAGGCTTTGTTGAGCGTTTCCCTCCACCGCGTTTTGAGTATCGCGATGGACGCTCTTCCCTTAGCAGACCATGTTTTCCTGTGCGTGGTGATCCCTTTCCCCATAGGCGTGCTAGGAATGGTTTTTATACTGACCGTTCTTTTGAGCAGCCGGCCCAACACTGGTACTCTTCCTACTTTACTAACCCTAGTGTTGGACCGTATGTTCACCCTATGTCTTTTTATTGATGTAGGTAAAACGGTTGGAGGACATTTGGTTGGTGGATTCTGGTTGCTCGAGGCATATGACCGGAAACGCCAAGTGGTTCTCCAGTCTTAGTCCTGTTGCCGGAAAGGAGTTTATCACCTTCGGCGACAATAGCAAAGGTAAGGTGTTGTCTCGTGGGTCCGTGCGAGTTAATGAGCACTTTGTGTTGCGTGATGTTGCTCTTGTTTCTAACTTGCATTTGAACCTTCTTTCTGTTTCGCAACTTTTTGATGATGACTACGAGATTCGTTTTACACCGAATCTCAGTCGCATTTTAGATCCTCAGGGCAATCTTGTTTGTTTGATTTCGCCCTTTGGGAAAGTCTTTCGTGCGAATTTCTCGGAGTCGTTAAGTATTTCCCGTTGTCTGGTGGCTGGTCCTTCCTCCTCTGATCTTTGGAAGTGGCATAGGAGGCTCGGTCATTTAACCTTCGACTTGCTTGCAAGACTTAGCTCACTTGGCCTAATCCGAGGATTGCCCAAGTTGTCAATGGAGAAGGACCTTGTTTGTCATTCTTGTAGACATGGGAAGATGGTTGTCGCTCCCCACCATCCAGTGACTCAGGTCATGACACAGCGCCCTGGTGAGCTTTTGCACATGGACCTTGTTGGTCCGTCTCGGGTGAGCTCGGTTGGGGGGAAGTGGTATGTTTTAGTCGTTGTTGACGATTTTTGGAGATATTCGTGGGTCTTCTTTTTGACTGAGAAGACTGAGACTTTCTCTTTTGCTCACAATCTGATTTTGCGTCTTCAGAACGAGTTCCCTTTGAACTCAATGCGAGCTATTAGGAGTGATAATGGTTCTGAATTCAAGAATTTAGATTTTGAGAAGTTTTGTGACTCTTTGGGTTTGGAGCATCAGTTTTCTTCCCCCTACACACCGCCACAAAATGGTGTTGTAGAGAGGAAGAACCGGACCCTTGTAGAGATGGCCAGGACGATGCTCGATGAGCATAGGACTCCTAGGCAATATTGGGCCGAAGCTATGAACACTGCATGCTATATTTCCAATCGCATTTTTCTCTGAGCTTTCTTAAAAAAGACTTCTTATGAGTTGCGTTTTGGAAGACAACCCAAGGTGAGTTACTTTAGAGTTTTTGGTTGCCACTGTTTTTGAGAACATATATGATGAATGATTGACTTTGATGAGGAAGGTTTGAGGCTTTTCCCGGTTGAGTCTATATATCGCTATGCGCTTATTGTTTATGACTAACCGATGGCGTGAGTAGTGTTGTGTTTATGTGTTGGTGTGTGTGTGTGCAACATGTGTCTCTTGGCTGTGTTGATGTGCAGGTGTGGAGCTCGGAGACAGTGGTCTATGGCGAGGTGAAGGTCAAGTAGAGACGTGTCGTGCCGACAGACCGGGAGCGGTGAAGGATGGGCGTGCCGTGCGGCGGACGTGCCATGCCGATGGACCCAGAGCGGTGAAGGGCGGACGTGAGGCTTGGACCGACGGACCGGAGTGCCAGAGGACCAGCTGTGGTAGCTGGCACGTGGCATCGGCGAGTAGGAGCACATGGGGATGTGCGGTGCATCGGCCGAGTCAGGAGGAAGACGATGGCGTCGTGGCACTTGGCAGGAGGTCGGACATGGGCTTGCGTGCGGTGCAAGTGCCGTCGACCGAGTCAAGGAGGATGGTGAAGGCGTTGTGCCCAGCGTGGAGGCTGGACATGCATCGGTATCGGTGCCGGTGGTCGGGGTGTGCGAACCACATCCCGTCTACGGTGCAGGTTCGGTAGCTGAGCCTCAAAAAGCTACCCTCGATGGTTTCCAGGTTTGGGCCTCAAAACCTGGGGTGGCCGGTTTCCGAGTTTGGGCCTCAAAACTCGGCGAGGACGGTTTCCAGGTTTGGGCCTCAAAACCTGGGCTCACGGGTTTCCGAGTTTGGGCCTCAAAACTCGGAGTGGATGGTTTGCCAGGTTTGGGCCTCAAAACCTGGGCTGGCGGGTTTCTTGGTTTGGGCCTCAAAACCAGGGGGAGGTCCGAAAGGACGGTCGACGCATGGCGGCGTGGAGAGGCTGGCGCGGCGATGAAGCTATCCAAGAGGAAGGCGCGGTGGTCGACGTGACGGCACGTGGCGGCATCAGGGAGGTCGCGTCGAGGCGAAGCTACCGGATGTGCGGGCGTGGCCGTCGGATGCGGATCGTCAGGACTGGACGATTTTACCCTTGGGGGGTATTTGGGTCGAGTGCTTAATGTAAGGGCATTTGTGTCATTTGGACGTGCGCCTATATATAGATGAAGAGGGCTGCTAGGGCAGGCAGATCCTTGGACGGTGTCACTCTCATTTGGTTTTTGTGAGAGGAGGCTAGGGTTAGGGAGAGTTGGCTCTTGTTCTTGAGCTTTTTGCCATCCAAGCTTTGATTTGCTAGGAGTGGCTTGTAGCCCGACACCGAGTGCTTAATCAATCATCCATTCCTCTGAATCCAAGGATCAAATTCGTGGTTGAATTCGCGTTTTGAATTTGTTCTTCGCGTTCTTCTTTTCTCCATGATTTTCCCTTCACTCGATCTCCCACTACGCTGCGTCTTTTGCGATTCCGTTTGAATCAACTTGTTCTTTGAAGTGAGGAGAACATTTCCACCGAAGGAATTCATCTCTACCCTCACGAACAAGTAGATCGAGTCGAAATCGTTTTCATTCTTTGTTCTTCCCCTTTTCTAGTGTTCTTCGGATTTCTCATGGATTAGTTGGATTGAAGCGATGATATCCTAGGATTAGCATCCCAACTCGTAGAAGAACACTTGGGAGAAGTTTGGTTGCAGCCTCGTTCGATTTGGTGAGGATCCAATCGATTTTGGTTTTGTCCCGTGGCATTTTTGGGCGTTCTGGGCAGTGGCGGACTGTCCGCCCCCCCAGCCGCGGACAGTTCGCGAGTCGGGGTTCCAGCCGGAGCAGTGGCTGCTTGCCTCGGTGTTTTTCCCCTCGGGTGACTGGCGGACAGTCCACGAGTCGCGCAGGGGAGTCCAGCAGCGTTGCTGTTTTTGTCCTTTGGCCGGCGAACAGTCCGGCCCCCGTGTGGCAGACAGTCCGGCCTTCACCGGACAGTCCGGGAGCCTGACGGCGGACTGTCCGGGATTCTGCAGCATGTGCAGTTTGAGTGCGTTGGCCCTCCCGGCTTTTCCGTTTTGTTTCCGGACTTCTTGTTTGCTCCTAGAGTTCACCTAGGAACCTCTCTACATATCTTTGCTACTTGTTAGCATCGGTATTTGGAGGAATCCCGACGTAGCCCTCTATCTACGTTTGGGAGTGGGTCTTTTAGGCTCGAACTTGACTCGGGGTTTTGAGAGTTTTGGTTTGCTCTCTTGTGTGGTGCCTCGCTGTGATGCTAGGGATCATCCACCCTCTTCCAAGGGTCGTGGGCATCACGTTGGAGTCCGAAGCTTTTGGGGTTGATTTTATTGGGACAGAGGCCGTAATTTCTGAGAAGAAATTTTAGGCTCCCATTCACCCCCCCCCCCCTCTGGTCGCCTTGCTTTAGCATTTTTGGTCCTTCAATTGGTATCAGAGCCAGTTAGGGATCTCTCTACCTTAACCGGTTCCGGATCCGCGAAGGCGACCTTTTGAGAGCGGTTTGTTTCCGACTTTGCTTGTCGAGGTGTTGAGCTTGTGTTTTGGCTAACACTAACGGTGCTTTTAGATATGGCACCAAGCTTTTCTCCCGGTGTGTCTTTGTCCTTAGGTTTGAGTCTTGGACATACGACCGAGGACGACATTTTGGCAAGAAGGAGGAGTACGGCTCTTGAGGCAGAACGCGAGGTGGATGCTTTGTTGGGCTTCCTAGGAGATGATGAGCATTCAACGGAGGATCGTGTACGCGAACTTGGCAAGGCCAAGAAAGGTATTCTTGCTGCTTGTCTTGGGATTTTATCCCAGAAATTTGAAGCTTGATGTGATGATAATATGAGATATGATGAGCTTTGTGATACCTTGCATAGAAAGATCAAGAAGTTGAAATGCTCTATTGCTAGGTTAAAATGTGGCCTCTTTCATTGGAAGTCTAGTGCATCTTTACCTTGCATCTCTTGTAGTGACATGGTTAGGAAGAGTGATGAGCTATGCTTTTCTCTTGCTAGCTTAAAATCTGAAAATGAAATGCTAAGATCAAATGCTTCCATACCATGTCTTGTTTGCTTTGACTTGTGTTGGTAGTTCTTAGCTTCACTAAAGATTGCGGATACATGGGTGTATGCCGAGTCTCTGAGTGATGAGGGATTGTCAACTGGGATGATGCGCATGTTCTTTGGCTTGTGTTGTGCAGGTGTCGAGCACGGATACAGTGATCAGAGGCAAGGTGAAGGTCAAGTAGAGACGTGCCGTGCCGATGGACCGAGAGTGGTGAAGGGCGGACGTGAGGCTTGGACTGAGGGACCGGTGGCCCGAGGATCAGCTGTGGTGGCTGGCAGCCTGGGACAGCGACGAGCGAAGACTTGCGGTCATGTGTTGCCTGAGTCGTGGACTTGGGGACACGTGTCTGTGGACGGGGTGCACGGGCGGTGCATCCCATCTACGGCGTCGGTTTGGTGGTAGAGCCAGACAAAAACCATCGGGTGGACGGTTTCTAGGTTTGGGCCTCAAAACCTGGGCGCGGATGGTTTCCGAGTTTGGCCACAAAACTCGGGCTGAGGACGGTTTCCAGGTTTGGGCCTCAAAACCTGGGTGCTGCGGGTTTGCTGAGTTTGGGCCACAAAACTCAGGCTACGGTGGGCTGGTTTCCCGGTTTGGGCCTCAAAACCGGGGGTTGGTCGTGAAGGCCTGGTTTTCCGGTTTCAGCCACAAAACCGGGGACGGAGTCCGTGAAGAGGACGCAGAGCGGTGGCGGCACGTGGCGGCAATCGGTGAGGTTGCGTCGAGGCAACGCTACCAGTTGTGCAGGCGTGGCCGTCGGATCCACCTACCTTCGAGTTGGTCCAGAATAACCTTAGGGTTTAGCTGGTTCGCTCTGTAAGTAGTTAGGGGTAGAGTGGGAATTAGGAATAGTTAGAATTAGGATAAGTAGGGGGAGACACCCACCTCCCCATGTATCTCAGTCATTTGCTCTTTCATTGCTAGGTTTTCCTGCTCTCCCTCTCCCCTGCTGTAGCGAACCTGAGATCCACAGAGAAGAGAACAATACCTCTGTGTTCATGAGATTTTGAGGAAGTGAGGCCTTAACCTCACTATTGTAGCGTGTGGTAGCCACACGGTTGCAATTTCGTGGTTGTGTTTCGCGTTTCGTTTGTGTTCTTCGTGGAATCCTTTTTCTCCATGTTTTCCCATTGCTTGATCTCTTTGCTCGGTTCATCTTTTGCAAATCCATTTGAACCAAGTTGTTCTAGATTGTGAGGCACTTCTTTCCACCGAAGGAATTTACCTCTAACCTCACGGTCTAGGAGATCGATCGTTTTTAGTTTCGGATCAAGTTTTCTCCCTCCCCCCGAATTTCTTCGATTCATCGATTTGGAGATAGGTTCGAGCCATGATCTCTTAGAGATAGCTCACTATCCTCCTTGTGACTCATCTCTCCAAGTTTGAACCCTAGAGGTTTCATTTTGGGAGAGGTTGAATCGATTCGGTGGATGAACCGTGGGATATCGCAGTGACCGGACGCTCGAGTCGGGGTGACCGGACGCTAGGTCAAGAGTCCGGTCGATGAACACTCGTCTCGGTCTTTTCTGCAATCTGACCGGACGCTTGTTTTCTTAAGTGATCAGACTCGCCTCTGGTACTGTTCCTGGTTTTTGTTCTATCTGACCGAACGCTCTCGTATCGACCGGACGCTCTGCTCCCCTGAGTCCGGTCCAACACAGTAAGGTCCCAAATCGGCTTTCGCTCGACCGGACGCGCCCGGTGTGTGTTGACCGGATGCAGGGTGAGTCCGGTCAATACTGACTTGCACTGTTTCGTTCGCAGTTTGCTTATCCGTTGTCGGTTTTGGTTTCCGTCTTTTGCGTTGGGTTTCTAGAGTCGTGTAGTGTCTCGCTGTGCTTCTTGGAAGCATCCACCCTACATCTAGGGTCGTGGACACTTACGAGCTCTAAGGTTTGCTCTTGGGGTGATTCTCGGGACAGTGGCAACAAGTTTTCGGTAGGAAAATTTGAAGCTCCCATTCACCCCCCCTCTGGTCGCCTTTCTGGTAGCATTTTTGGTCCTTCAATTGGTATCGAAGCGGGTTAAGGATCATCCACCTTAGCCGGTTCCAGATCCACAGAAGGCGACATGGATCGCGGCGTGGGCAAACCGCCGTTTTTCGATGGGACGAACTATGCGTATTGGAAGATACGCATGTCGGCCTATCTGCAGAGTTTGGGTGCTTCCATCTGGGATATTTGCAACTCTGCCGATTACATGGTCTTGGCTGCTCGTGTCTCTCAGCTTCAGATCGATGAGCACGATGCCAATAGCCGAGCACATAATGCTCTTTTCTCATGTTTGAGCATGAGTGAGTTTGATCGTGTCTCTCACCTCGCTACGGCTCGAGAGATTTGGGCCACCCTCATGCGTTTTCATGTGGGGACCTCTCAAGTCAAAACCCGACTCTACGAGTCATTCAAGCGAGAGTATGAGAACTTTCGACATATGCCTGGCGAGAGCATAGAAAGTTTTTTCGCTCACTTTCAGGTGATTGTCAACAGGATGAGGGCTAACAAGGAGCTGTTGCCTTTCGACGATCATGAGAGGGCTCTCAAGCTTTTACATACCCTTGATCGGTCGGTGTGGGATTCCAAGGTTCAGGCGATCATCGAATCGCCTAACTATGAGACCCTCACGTGCGATGAGCTCTTTAGTAAGCTCAAGTCCAGTGAGATTGATGCCATGGCGAGGGCTTCTTATGAGAATCCTTCTGGCCCGACTATGACTTTGGTTTCTGGCTCTTCTAACCCCTCTGGAGGTTTTGCTCTTTCGTCTCTCTTTTCTGTCACAGAGGACCAGCTGGAGTCTTTGGGGGATGACGAGTTGGCAATGCTCGCCAACCGGTTCTCGCGGTTCCACAACAACCGCATGAACCGTTGCCGTGGAGGAGGACGCTCAGGATGCTATGAGTGCGGCGACCCCGATCACTTCATCGCCAACTGTCCCAAGAAGAAGCATTCATCTAGGAAGGGCGATCATGGGCACAAGTACGACTCCGGCAAGCGCAAGGAGAAGTACGTCCCCGCGAGGCACAAGCGTAGGGGCGGCTTCGACAAGGAGTACATCAAGAAGAAGTACTTGGAGAAGGCCCAGGCTGAGCAGCGTGCGTTCTTCGCCACGCTCAGCGACGTCGACGACTCGGATGACGACTCTGCTTGCTCAAGCGATGACGAGTCCGAGAAGAAGAAGAGGATCGAGGACAAGCTGAACGGTCTCTGCTTCTTCGCCGACGACGACGGCCTCTGCACCATGGCCCTCGGCAAGGAGGTCGACGGCGAGCTGGTGAACTCCCCTCAGAACGACGACGACGACGACACCTCCCAGGTATCCCTCACCCACGACGAGCTTTCTGCTGAGGTCGAGAAGCTTACTGCCGCCTTGCTTAGTCAGGATAAGCTGCTTAGGCGTGCCGCTAGAGAGCGCAAGGAGTTTAGGCAGAAGTGGGAGGACACGGTGAGGGAGCTAGAGTTTGCTAAGTCCACCATGGTCGTTTCTGAGGAGGTTGAGTGTGAGATGTGCACCACGCACATGACTGACCTTCTCACTTTGAGAAGCAATTATGTTGCGTTGGTAGGAGAGGTGGATGAGCTGAAGGCTAGACCCTCGCTGTTGGGTGCGTGCAAGACTTGTCCGATCTTGCAATCTGAGTTGGCAGAGAAGAATGCCAAGATTGTGTCTCTTGAGGAGGCCAGCTCAGGTAGCACTTGTGTGACTAGGTGCGCTTTTTGTGAGGGTTTGGAGATGGAGATTGCAAACGTGAAGCATGATAAGATGCAAACCGAGGAGGAAAACACATACCTTCGGACCATCTTATCATGGGTATCTTGTGGTGAGCCGCAGCTCGGGATGATGATCTCCCAATTCAAGCGAGCTGCTGGAGGCCCTGGTGTAGGTTTTGCTCCGGGTGTTGATCTTTCAGCTTTTGGGAAGATTGAAGAGTCGAGTGGTCTGAATCCGAGTGAGAAGCCCAACTCCACCACTACTCCCAAACTTACCAAGCTTCCACCCAAAGAGCCACTTAAGCCTACCACCAAGGATGGAGTGTTTGAAGAACCTCCACGAGCTCCACCCAAGAACCAAGTGTGGCATCCCAAACCCAACCACCTAAAGAACAAGCTTGATACGATGCCACCTATCCAGGAGGAGTGTTTGCCACAGAAGGGCAAAGTGATCCAAACCCACAACCATGTGTACCAACAACCCCCTTTGAGAGCGGTGAGGTACCATTGTGAGCATTGTGGGAGAGATGGACACTTGAGCGAGTTCTGTTTTCGGCGCAAGAGAGAGGCGCGCTGTGCTAGGGAGATGAACAACCCGGACATGTACCATCCTTTCCATGATGTACATGTGCCGAATGTTCAGAGGAGAGCTCCGAGGAGAGATGCTAGGCCTAGAGGTGCAGTGCCTCAAGTTCCTAGGCCTAGGCCTCATAGAGAGCGTGCTCGGCGGGAGCCTGCTGTTGTAGGCTATGGACCCCGTGGCAGTGGTTTTGTAGTTGAGCGTTTTCCCCCACCGCGTTTTGAGTATCGCGATGGACGCTCCTCCCTTAGCGGACCACGTTCTTCTAAGCGTGGTGATCACTTCCTTCGTAGGTGTGCTAGGAATGGTTTTTTCGCTAATCATTTTTTAGAGCAGCCGGCCCAACACTGGTATTCCTCTTACTTCACTAACCCCAGTGTTGGCCCGTATGCTCACCCTATGTCTTTTTATTGATGTAGGTAAAACGATTGGAGAACGTTTGGTTGGTGGATTCCGGGTGTTCGAGGCACATGACCGGAAACGCCAAGTGGTTCTCCAGTCTTAGTCCGGTCGCCGGAAAGGAGTATATCACGTTCGGCGACAACAACAAAGGTAAGGTGCTGTCTCGTGGGTTTGTGCGAGTTAATGAGCACTTCGTGTTGCGCGATGTTGCTCTTGTTTCTAACTTGCATTTTAACCTTCTTTCTGTTTCGCAACTTTTCGATGATGACTATGAGATTCGTTTTAAACCGAATCTCAGTCGTATTTTGGGCCCTCAGGGCAATCTTGTTTGTGTGATTTCGCCCTTTCGGAAAGTCTTTCGTGCGGATTTCTCGGAGTCTTTTGGCATTTCTCGTTGTCTTGTGCCTGGACCTTCTTCTTCTGATCTTTGGAAGTGGCATAGGAGACTAGGACATTTGAGCTTCGACTTGCTTGCAAGACTTAGTTCACTTGGCCTAATCCGAGGATTGCCCAAGTTATCCATGGAGAAGGATCTTGTTTGCCACTCTTGTAGACATGGGAAGATGGTTGCCGCTCCCCACCATCCAGTGACTCAGGTCATGACCAAGCGCCCTGGAGAGCTTTTGCACATGGACCTTGTTGGTCCGGCTCGGGTTAGCTCGGTTGGGGGGAAGTCGTATGGGCTTGTTGTTGTTGATGACTTTTCGAGATATTCGTGGGTCTTCTTTTTAGCTGAAAAGACCGAGACTTTCTCCTTTGCTCGCAATCTGATTTTGCGTCTTCAGAACGAGTTCCCTTTGAACTCGATGCGAGCTATTAGGAGTGATAATGGTTCCGAATTCAAGAATTCAGACTTTGAGAAGTTTTGTAACTCTTTGGGTTTGGAGCATCAGTTTTCTTCCCCCTACACACCGCCACAGAATGGTGTTGTAGAGAGGAAGAATCGGACCCTTGTAGAGATGGCCAGGACGATGCTCGATGAGCATAGGACTTCTAGGCGATATTGGGCCGAAGCTATGAGCACTGCATGCTATATTTCCAATCGCATTTTTCTTCGAGCTTTCTTGAAAAAGACCTCCTATGAGTTGCGTTTTGGAAAACTCCCCAAGGTGAGTTATTTTAGAGTTTTTGGTTGCCACTGTTTTATACTCAAAAAGGGCAACTTAGACAAATTTGAGTCTTGTTCTTCTGACCGTGTGTTTTTGGGTTATGGCACTCACACTCGAGCTTATCGTGTACTTAACCTTGACACTAACCGAGTCATGGAGACATCAGATGTCACCTTCGACGAAACCATGGTTTGTCCTTCTTCTTGTTTTGAGTGTGCAGGTGATCACGAGGTTGGCGAGCCTCTTTTTGATGACGAGGATGAGGGTGCTGAAGGTATGGATGATCCAGCACCCCCTCCACCTGCTGTGCCGCCAAGAGCGGCTTCTATGATGACTCACGGTCCCGACACGTCTTCTTCCTGGGGGCCGTGGGATCCGCCACCCCGAGCAGTACCCTTTGTACCCGGGGAGGCACCAGCTGCTGTTGAGGGGGAGGCCACTTCGGCAAGAGAGGCGCCACGACACATTCAGCACCAGCACCCGCCTCAACAGATGATCGGCAGCATCGACAAACGCATCACCCGGTCAAGGCAAATCTCTCACTTTGCTCATTCTGCATTTGTTGCTGATTTTGAACCCCGGGATGTTGGACACGCACTGACGGATCCGGATTGGGTCAATGCCATGCATGAGGAGCTTGAGAACTTTGAGAGAAATTGGGTTTGGGTTCTAGTGTCTCCACCTTCTGAGTGTCATCCAATTGGGACAAAATGGGTTTTCAAAAACAAACAGGGAGAAGATGGCCATGTTGTGAGAAACAAGGCCAGACTCGTAGCCCAGGGATATAGTCAGAAGGAGGGGATAGACTATGAGGAGACGTTTGCTCCTGTAGCTTGTTTGGAGGCAATTAGGATACTCTTGGCTTTTGCTGCATCCAAAGGTTTTAAACTCTTTCAAATGGATGTCAAGAGTGCCTTCTTAAACGGCTACATAGAAGAGGAGGTGTATGTTAGACAACCCCCCAGTTTTGAAAATCCCAAGTTTCCAAACCATGTCTTTAAACTCCACAAAGCTTTGTATGGTTTGAAACAAGCCCCTAGAGCCTGGTATGATAGGTTGAAAACCTTTTTGCTTGCTAAGGGTTTTAAAATGGGATGTGTAGATAAAACGCTCTTTCTACTCAAGCAAGGCACCGATACTCTCTTGGTCCAAATTTACGTGGATGATATCATTTTCGGTGGTTCTTCTCACGCCTTGGTTGCCAAGTTTGCAGACACTATGAGCAGGGAGTTCAAGATGAGCATGATGGGCGAGTTGACATTTTTCCTCGGGTTGCAAATCAAGCAATCCCGGGAAGGGACGTTCGTGCACCAGGGCAAGTACACCCGGGATATTTTGAAGAAATTCGACATGGGTGAGGCCAAGCCTCTTCGAACACCCATGGCGACCACGACGGCCCTGGATGCGGACAAGGAGGGAGAAGCAGTGGACCAGAAGGAGTACCGCAGTATGATCGGGTCGCTGCTGTACCTGACGGCGACACGCCCGGACATTCAGTTCGCGGTGTGTCTTTGCGCGCATTTTCAGTCTTCGCCGCGCACTTCTCACCGTCAAGCGGTCAAGCGCATTATGAGGTACTTATCCTTCACTCCAGAAATCGGGATTTGGTATTCTGCTTCCTCCAACCTTTCCCTTTGCGGTTATTCCGATGCTGATTTTGCTGGTTGCCGTATTGACTGCAAGTCCACTTCTGGGACTTGCCAGTTTATTGGTTCTTCTCTTGTATCGTGGTCTTCTCGCAAGCAGTCTAGTGTCGCCCAGTCTACCACAGAGGCTGAGTATGTTGTTGCGGCTAGCTGCTGTTCCCAGTTACTCTGGATGATGGCCACTTTGCGTGATTTTGGTCTGAGCTTTTCTCGGGTTCCTTTGCTTTGTGACAGCACGAGTGCGATTAGCGTTGCTAAGAACCCCGTGCTGCACTCGAAGACCAAACACATTGATGTGCGCTTTCATTTTTTGCAAGACCACTATGAGAAGGGTGATATCGACCTTCGCCATGTCGATACTTATCATCAGCTTGCTGATATTTTTACCAAGCCCTTGGACCAATCAACCTTTAATCGGTTGAGAGGTGAGCTTGGTGTGTGTTTCCCCTTTTAGATGGGGGAAACATTTTGACTCTTGTATCATAGACTGACTATTTTTTCGTTTGCTTTTGTTTCCTTTTGCATTTTAGCATACGCATTTACATTCTGAGCTTCATTTATATACTCATTAGAATGTAACTATGCTCTATGTAGTATGCTCCGATGATGATGCTTGTAGCTTATGCTTTTTCTGATCACTAGTACATGTTGTGAGCTGAGCTAGTTTTTGAATGGTGAATTTGCTTAACAAACTTGAAATTAAAAATGTTCACCATTGAGATATACAACTAGCATGTGTAGGATGTGTTGAGTTCACTCGTGCTTTTCATCTATGCTAGGTTGCTATGTCTCTAGTTCTGAGTCTCTCACTTGCTTGGTTTGTTCATATCTTGTCAATAAAATTGAACCAAGCTTTAGTGAACTGAAAAGATCGAGATGGGACTGCTTGTCAACACATCACGGTATCGAGACTATTTCTCATTGCACAGTTGAGTTAAACTCGAGCCGTGTAGTGTATGACCAAAACCGATGCTTTAAGCTTCTGACTACTTTTTGCATAGGCTTCGCTCGGTTGATAAGTTAGGCAATGACAAGCTGTCAACCTCTCGCAAACATCTGCTAAAATTCTGAACTTGTGTTATTTCACCGCTGCAACTCCGATTTAAAACTGAAATCACAAGTGTATGCTTCATTCTATAGCATGATGTTTGAATTTTGCTAGGGGTAGTTCACCTTGTATACATGATTAGCACTTGCTGTTTTCCTGTCTATACATGTGTAGTGCTATTTTGATGGTGAATACCTTTTTGGCTAAAAACTGCTTACTCTGCTCATATGTTCATTGCAAGTTGTGTCGAGCCTCTGTGCCTCTATCTTGAGGGACTAGCATTTTGCTTTGATATTTTCAATTGGTATTTGCTAGCGGTGTTGAGCCTGTTCTACCTCTTCTTGAGGGCTAGCTTTGCTTTGCTTGGTTGCGTCGAGCTGTTGCCCATGTCTTTGGGAACCAAGTTGTTTTGCTCTTTCCACTTGACCTTCTTCGGCTTTGCTATGCTTTTGGGTCATTTGGTTGAGTTCTCTCTTCTTCTCCTTCTTCCTTCTTCTGCTTCTACTATGATTTGTGTTGGTAGTTGACAATGCAATCATCAAGGGGGAGATTGCGGATACATGGGTGTATGCCAAGTCTCTGAGTGATGAGTGATTGTCAACTGGGATGATGCGCATGTTCTTTGGCTTGTGTTGTGCAGGTGTCGAGCACGGATACAGTGATCAGAGGCAAGGTGAAGGTCAAGTAGAGACGTGCTGTGCCGATGGACCGAGAGTGGCGAAGGGCGGACGTGAGGCTTGGACTGAGGGACCGGTGGCCCGAGGATCAGCTGTGGTGGCTGGCAGCCTAGGACAGCGACGAGCGAAGACTTGCGGTCATGTGTTGCCTGAGTCGTGGACTTGGGGACACGTGTTTGTGGACGGGGTGCACGGGCGGTGCATCCCATCTACGGCGTCGGTTTGGTGGTAGAGCCAGAGAAAAACCATCGGGTGGACGGTTTCTAGGTTTGGGCCTCAAAACCTGGGCGCGGATGGTTTCCGAGTTTGGCCACATAACTCGGGCTGAGGACGGTTTCCAGGTTTGGGCCTCAAAACCTGGGTGCTGCGGGTTTGCTAAGTTTGGGCCACAAAACTCAGGCTACGGTGGGCTGTTTTCCCGGTTTGGGCCTCAAAACCGGGGGTTGGTCGTGAAGGCCTGGTTTCCCGGTTTTGGCCACAAAACCGGGGGCGGAGTCCGTGAAGAGGACGCAGAGCGGTGGCGGCACGTGGCGGCAATCGGTGAGGTTGCGTCGAGGCAACGCTACCAGTTGTGCGGGCGTGGCCGTCGGATCCACCTACCTTCGAGTTGGTCCAGAATAACCTTAGGGTTTAGCTGGTTCGCTCTGTAAGTAGTTAGGGGTAGAGTGGGAATTAGGAATAGTTAGGATTAGGATAAGTAGGGGGAGACACCCACCTCCCCAAGTATCTCAGTCATTTGCTCTTTCATTGCTAGGTTTTCCTGCTCTCCCTCTCCCCTGCTATAGCGAACCTGAGATCCACAAAGAAGAGAACAATACCTCTGTGTTCATGATATTTTGAAGAAGTGAGGCCTTAACCTCACTGTTGTAGCGTGTGGTAGCCACACGGTTGCAATTTCGTGGTTGTGTTTCGCGTTTCGTTCGTGTTCTTCGCGGAATCCTTTTTCTCCACGTTTTCCCATCGCTTGATCTCTTTGCTCGATTCATCTTTTGCAAATCCATTTGAACCAAGTTGTTCTAGATTGTGAGGCACTTCTTTCCACCGAAGGAATTTACCTCTAACCTCACGGTCTAGGAGATCGATTGTTTTTAGTTTCAGATCAAGTTTTCTCCCTCCCCCCGAATTTCTTCGATTCATCGATTTGGAGATAGGTTCGAGCCATGATCTCTTAGAGATAGCTCACTATCCTCCTTGTGACTCATCTCTCCAAGTTTGAACCCTAGAGGTTTCGTTTTGGGAGAGGTTGAATCGATTCGGTGGATGAACCGTGGGATATCGCAGTGACCGGACGCTCGAGTCGGGGTGACCGGACGCTAGGTCAAGAGTCCGGTCGATGAACACTCGTCTCGGTCTTTTCTGCAATCTGACCGGACGCTTGTTTTCTTAGGTGATCGGACTCGCCTCTGGTACTGTTCCTGGTTTTTGTTCTATCAGACAGGACGCTCTCGTAATGACCGGACGCTCTGCTCCCCTGAGTCCAGTCCAACACAGTAAGGTCCCAAATCGGCTTTCGCTCGACCGGACGCGTCCGGTGTGTGTTGACCGGACGCAGGGTGAGTCCGGTCAATACTGACTTGCACTGTTTCGTTCGCAGTTTGCTTGTCCGTTGTCGGTTTTGGTTTTCGTCTTTTGCGTTGGGTTTCTAGAGTCGTGTAGTGTCTCGCTGTGCTTCTTGGAAGCATCCACCCTACATCTAGGGTCGTGGACACTTACGAGCTCTAAGGTTTGCTCTTGGGGTGATTCTCGGGACAGTGGCAACAAGTTTTCGGTAGGAAAATTTGAAGCTCCCGTTCACCCCCCCCCCCCCTCTGGTCGCCTTTCTGGTAGCATTCTCGGTCCTTCAAAGATAGTGCTAGGCAACTATCCCTGGTAACGGCCCAGAAATGCTTGTTGGCACTTGCTAACGTTGTTACTAGGAATAGACTATGAAATCTATCCCCGGCAACGGCGTCAGAAATGCTTGAAGCAAGAACGGTCACTATGCCTAAAGGAGTGGAGCTAAAGCAGCAATCTACTAATGCCAAGCGGGGTTGCCAATCCTGACACTAGTAGGAGCTAGCTAGAGAGAATGCAATCTACCAGGAGAAGATTCTGCAAGCGCACAGAACTATCGTAGTAGCACTTCGCCTGGGAGTACCAGGTGTCGATTTATTTAATCCCAAGGGAAGGCTAGGGTGGTGAATGAGTTGAGTCAAGGAGGGGATGAGAGTCGAAGAAAATAGAAAAGGGAAAAGGAGAGAAGGGAAGAGAGGTGATGAAAGGCTAGCAAGAATATATGGGTGGCTAGGTAAGGATGAAATGGATGACTAAGGTAAGGTGGATAACTAGATAGATAAAAGGGGATAGGATAACTAAAGATAACTAAGATAACTAACTACTCCTAATAACTAATCTTAGATAACTACAAAGCAAGATAACTACGAAGCGAGATAGTTACGAAGCAGGGCAGGCAAAAGACAATAAAGCAACTAAGTTGAGTATAGTTTTATTCCTATCTTGTCAAGTATCGAGGCGTACTAGCCTTTACCACTTACTTAGGTTGAACGCTAGCACAACGAGCCTTACTGTTAAACTGGGCCAACTACGTGGTGGAATTCAAGGCGCACAGGGCTGTCACCACCTGCTTGCTACCACAGCTATCTGGGGGTCCAGCCGTATCTGAAGGTAAGTCTATAACTAAGCACCACGCTTAACTATATTCTAACTATCTCTACCCTAGCTTTGAATAGAGACACCCTTGCGGACGTCAGAGCAAACACTTTACTTAATAAGATAAACACTAAACTAACTAAGCAACCTATTGGCAAAGATCAAACACTAAGCTCACTAGAGATTAACTACTATGGCTAAGTGAATTGATCTGTAGGATAGCTAGGCACTCAAGCAATCAATCAAGTATACCACTCAATACTGATAAGTAGAATAAAGTAATACTTGAAATGATAAAATAGAATATAGTAAAGAGCTTGAGTAACAAGAGCAAAACCTGAACTAGAGATGAAGGAAGACTCTTCCCAGCTCCAGGACCGATCACTCGCACGCCTCTACTCTTGAGCTAAGCCTTGAGCAGCGCTACCGCGAGGGCGAAGATGCCTTGCTCGACTAGCTACCTACTTGCCTAAGCTCTCTGAGCTTCTAACCTAACTCTCACTTGCTTCTCTTGGAAGTGTAATCTACTTGGGTGTGAATGAAGTAGTGTCACCAGGGGGGTATTTATAGCCTTGTGGAGTGAAGGGGGTCCTTATAGGGGGCAGACACCCGACCTAGGGTTAGGTCAGGTGGCGGGCGCCACCCCCTACTGGCGGCTGCCAGTCCCCTGGCCGTTGGATGAACCGCCTCTGCTTCAACAGCATCCAGGTGGTTGTCCAAGGCGGTTTGGAGGTCGGTTGCATGTCCTAGCAACCGCCCATCAGCCTTGATCCGTGCCACTCTCTCCTGAGCCGTCCGATGCCACTGACCTAGTAACCAAGGGCCAAGATTTGGCCCTGGGGAGGTCACACGGATCGGTGATGTGGCAGGGGGTGAAGCTTGGGCCAACCCAAGTGGCGGGCGCCACTTGGAGCTGGTAGGCGCCACCTAGAGGTGGCGGGCGCCACCACCCCTAGGCCCATTTGGGCCCTGCTGAGTGGGCTTGTCTCCTAGTGGGTCAAAATGTCCAAATTTGGTTCAAATCCTGCATTCAAATAAAATTCTATGGACATGTGGAATTCGGTTAGTTTGAAACCTATTTGACTACATTTCATGCCTTTTCGGTGGATTTTAGGGTCAAATGTTGACGGTAAAACAGGTGTTTAAGGACCGTCAACAACTTGCGCAAGGATCTTGTTCGTGCTAAATCTGAAATAGCCTTGCTTAGGTCAAAAGCTGTTGAACCATGTGTTTATTGTGAGTCTTTGTGTACTGAAATTGATGAACTAAAATTGACTCACTCCACATGTGTAGATGAACTTAAGCATGCTAGGGCTGAAATTATTGAGATAAATGCTAGGCCTTGTAGCTTGTGCTCTTTGAATAAAGATGCTTGCCTTACTTCTTGTGTTAATCATGATTCTTTGCTTGATGTGAATGGTGATGTTTCTTCCACTGATTTCATTTGCACATCTTGCATTGATTTGGAAAAGGAAGTTTTGGCTTCGAAAGTTTTGCGCGATGATATGAGCGCCAAGTTGGTTGAGCACAATGATATGAGTGCCAACCTTGAAAAGGAGATTGAGCTCTTGCGTACCACATATGCCGAGTGCATTCAGAAGGAGATGGAAAATTTGAGAAACACTCCTTGTGGTACTTGTGATCGCCTCATGTTTGAGAATGAGGTTTTAGCCAAAAGGTGCAAGAGCCTTTGTGCTAAGTCGTTTGATTCACGCATTTCTTGCAACTCCAATGTTGATATTTCCAAGTCTGCATCTTTGCAACCGGAGTTGAGTTCTTGTGTTGCGCGTGAGTCTTTTGACTGTAGCATTAGTGTCAAGGTTTCGGATAGCTCTTTCATAGCTACTCCTAACCTTGCTGTTTCTTCGAGTGATGTCCAAGGGACTTCTCTTGATAAGGGTGCTTCTCATATTTTTGGGACTCGTGCTCCCAATCCGGTTTTCCATTGCACCTTTTGCAAGAAGGATGGACACTCATTCGATTTTTGTTTTTGCCGTGTCAAGCACGAGCGACGTATTCGAGCTAAGGCTTTTAGGAAGCCACGTAGCCTTTCCCATGGCACGTGTGCTCCTAGTATTGGCACGAAGTTGGTTGTTGATGCTTCTTGTTCTAAGACCCAAGGGACTTCTCACTTGTCGGAGAATGGTGTGCCTTCCAGTAGGCCTTTGTATCATTGCTCTTTTTGTGAGAAAGATGGGCATCAAGAAAGCTTTTGCTATCGGCGTGCCAAACGCTTGCGCCAAGCTCGCTCTTCTAGGAAGTTGGTGGTTCATAGCCCTTCTCATGGCATGAACGCTTGTGTTCCTAGTAAGAAGTCCATTTTTGTTGATGGGTTTTATGACTCCTTTTGTAGTGGGATAGGTCATGGTCATGGACATGTTTCTACTGCTTCTTCTCTTGGTCCACATCATGCTTCTCATGGTGCATCTATTGGTTCTTCTACAAAAACCTTGGAAGATGTTTGCCTCTTTTCCCGTGGTATGACTCACTCTTCTCCTCGAGTTGTCCTTTTGAGGAATGCTTCAAAGGGTATTTCAAAACTGCAGTTGAACCAACATTTGCATCATGCTAACCCACAGGATAAGTTGAGATTTGTGACTGTTGACGGTCCTTAAACACCTGTTTTACCGTCAACATTTGACCCTAAAATCCACCGAAAAGGCATGAAATGTAGTCAAATAGGTTTCAAACTAACCGAATTCCACATGTCCATAGAATTTTATTTGAATGCAGGATTTGAACCAAATTTGGACATTTTGACCCACCAGGAGTCAAGCCCACTCAGCAGGACCCAAATGGGCCTAAGAGGGGTGGCGCCCGCCAGCCACAAGTGGCGCCTGCCACTTGGTGTGGCCCAAGTACCACCCCCTGCCACGTCACCGATCCATGTGACCTCCCCAAGGCCATATCTCGGCCCTTGGTCACTAGGTCAGTGGCATCAGACGGCTCAGGATGAAGTGGCGTGGATCAAGGCTGATGGGCGGTTACTCAGACATGCAACCGACCTCCAAACCGCCTCGGACAACCACCTGGAGGCCGTTGGATAAAAGGCGGTGCATCCAGCGGCCAGGAGACTGGCGGCCGCCTGTAGGGAGTGGCGCCCGCCACCTGACCTAACCCTAGGTCGGTGGGCTGCCCCCTATAAGTACCCCCCTCACTCACTTGGGCTATAAATACCCCCCTGGAGGCACCTCTTCATTTGTACCACACACCAACACACACCATCCCAGAGAAACACACAGGCAAGAGAAGCAAGTGAGAGTTAGGTTAGAAGCTCAGAGAGCTTAGGCAAGTAGGTAGCTAGTTGAGCAAGGCATCTTCGCCCTCGCGGTAGCGCTGCTCAAGGCTTAGCTCAAGAGTAGAGGCGTGCGAGTCATCGGTCCTGGAGCTGGGAAGAGTCTTCCTTCATCTCTAGTTCAGGTTTTGCTCTTGTTACTCAAGCATTTACTATATTCTAGTTCATCATTTCAAGTATTACTTTATTCTACTTATCAGTATTGAGTGGTATACTTGATTGATTGCTTGAGTGCCTAGCTATCCTACAGATCAATTCACTTAGCCATAGTAGTTAATCTCTAGTGAGCTTAGTGTTTGATCTTTGCCAATAGGTTGCTTAGTTAGTTTAGTGTTTATCTTATTAAGTCAAGTATTTGCTCTGACGTCCGCAAGGGTGTCTCTATTCAAAGCTAGGGTAGAGACAGTTAGAATATAGTTAAGCGTGGTGCTTAGTTATAGACTTACCTTCAGATACGGCTGGACCCCTGGATAGCTGTGGTAGCAAGCAGGTGGTGACAGCCCTGTGCGCCTTGAATTCCACCACGTAGTTGGCCCAGTTTGACAGTAAGGCTCGTTGTGCTAACGTTCAACCTAAGTAAGTGGTAAAGGCTAGTACGCCTCGATACTTGATAAGATAGGAATAAATCTATACTCAACTTAGTTGCTTTATTGTCTTTTGCCTACCCTGCTTCGAAACTATCTTGCTTCATAGTTATCTTGCTTGGTAGTTATCTAGGATTAGTTATTAGGAGTAGTTAGTTATCATTAGTTATCCTTAGTTATCATACTCCCCTTATCTATCTAGTTATCCACCTTACCTTAGCCATCCATTTCATCCTTACCTAGCCACCCATATATTCTTTCTAGCCTTTCATCTTCCCTTCTATCCTTTTCCCTTTTCTCTTTTCTTCGACTTTCATCCCCTCCTTGACTCGACTCATACACCACCCTAGCCTTCCCTTGGGATCAAATAAATCGACACCTGGTACTCCCAGGCGAAGTGCTACTACGATAGTTTTGTGCGCTTGCAGAATCTCCTCCTGGTAGATTGCATCCCCTCTAGCTAGCTCCTACTAGTGTCGGGATTGACAACCCCGCTTGGCATTAGTAGATAGCTGCTTTAGCTCCACTCCTTTAGGTATAGTGACCGGTCTTGCTTCAAGCATTTCTGACGCCGTTGCCGGGGATAGACTCCATAGTCTACTCCTAGTAACAACGTTAGCAAGTGCCAACAAGCATTCTTGGGCCGTTACCGGGGATAGTTGCCTAGCACTATCTTTAGTGAAGCTAAGAACTACCAACAAGCATTTCTGGCGCCGTTGCCGGGGAAGGCATTCGGTGTATCGGTTGAGTCCGTGTCGAATCCCATCTTACCCCATTCTTTCTTTCCTTAGTCCTTCTTATCTTTTTTCTTCATCTTCTTTCTTTCTTATCTTGTTCTATCTTCACGATGGCCGACAAGACCATTCGTGAGTTTTCTGCTCCTTCTGCCGCTAATGTAGCAACAGGACCAGACGTGATCGAAGCCAACCTCAATTTTGAGTTGAAACCGGCTCTGATCACGATGGTCCAAGCTAGCCCGTTCTATGGCAAAGCTCATGAGGATGCCAATGCTCACCTCCAACAATTTTTGGAGATTTGCGACACCTTCACCATTAAAGGGATAACCCAAGAAGCCATCCGTCTTCGTCTCTTTCCTTTCTCTTTGCTAGGAAAAGCGAAGCAATGGTTCTATACCGATCGCAACGCTGTAGACACATGGGACAAATGTTCCAATGCTTTTCTCGCCAAATTCTTTCCTATGGGCAAGACGAATGCTCTACGCAACAAAATCTCCAGCTTTACGCAACAAGCCGAGGAATCTATTCTCGAGGCTTGGGAGAGGTTGCAAGAGTATGTCGCTGCTTGTCCGCACCATGGTATGGAGTACTGGCTCTTGATCCAGAACTTCTACCATGGCTTAACCCCACTCTCTAGAAGCCATTTGGATACCGCCGCCGGCGGTGCATTCTTTTCTCTGAATGTTGCAGATGCTAAGGCTCTCATAGAGAAGATGGTGTCGAACCAAGGATGGAATGACGAGAGACTGCAGCCCCGTAAGCGAGGTATGCATTCCCTTAAAGAGGCCGACATGATCGTGGCCGAGATGGACCTGTTGGCAAAGAAGCTGGACAGCTGTGAGAAGATGAACCAACAAGAGATTGTCCAATCTCTGGAATCCTACATGACTTGTGAAGTATGTGGAGAAACCGAACATTCTGGGAACCACTACCCCGAGTTACATGAAGATTTGAACTTCATAAACAACGGTTTCCGTCAACAGAATCAAGGATGGTATCAGCACTCCAATTCTCAAGGTAACAATTCATTCCCTCGCTCTAATTTTCATAATTCTGATAATTTCTCATTCTTGAAGAATTTAGTTTACTCACAAGGTAAAACTACTGATTTCTTGAAACAGAGATTAATGGCGAATGATAAAATTCTTGAGAATATAAATGCTAAATTTGAAGATTTCTCATCTGCTCTGAAAAATCAACTTAGCTTTAATAAGGTGTTAGAAACCCAATTAGCTCAACTTGCTGCTATCATACCATCTTTTGAATCTAGCAAAATTCCTGCTAAACCTGATATGGAAACTGCTAATATGGTTGAAATAAAATATTTTAACTATTATGAAGATCAAACAATGACTGTTAAAAAGGGTGATCCTGGTAGTCCCATAATTAGATGCTCAATCTTTGGTGAAGTCTTTAAAAATGCCATGTGTGATTTAGGATCGAGTGTGAACATTTTATCTAAAGATTTTTATGAAAACTCATCCTTTCCACCCATGTCATCCACATCTGCCTATATTGTGCGAGCTTATCAATCCACTTGCTATGTAGAAGGAATAGTTAATGATTTACCTGTTCATATTAGAGGCTCCTATGTTCCTGCTGATTTCATAATACTAGATATGGGAAATAGGAAAGATGTGCCTCTAATCTTAGGTAGACCCTTCTTGAACACTATTAATGCTTGCATATATGTGGGGAGTGGTAAAATACAAATGACATTAGGAGGGAGGAAGGAAATATTCTCCTTCTCCCATGGTCCCGCATATGCCGCTAACATGCAGGATGCAAAGCCCGTTCATACCAAGAAGAGGCGCCAAGGAACAAGGTGGAACAAAAAGAAAGAACCACCTCCTGAGTTATGTGATTCACATGACAAAGGAGAGGTGCCAAAAGAAGAAGTACCAGATGGAGTACTAAGAGAAGAAGTGCCCAAGGAAGAAGATCCACCCGATAAGGATGAAACTCCATGGACCTAAGGTATGGTTTTACTTTTAATTTCTATTTCCCTTCAAATTTCCCTTTTTCAAATAAATAACATATGTCATGCATGTAACTAAAAAAAATCAGTTATCATTAGTTATATGCATAGGTATATGTTAACTTGGTTAGAATAATAAAATATCATAGGATAGTTTCCCTTTTCACAACATTAGATAGTTTCCCTTTTTAATAAAATGAGAACAAGAGCTCCGACTGAGAAAGATGAAGGCCCTTCACCAAGCAAGAAGCCAGCTTGGGGGAGACTCCCGCTCCAATAAGGTATGTCTCAAGCCTACCCTTTACATTCAGTTCTTAAATTCTATATCTTTTGAATGTCACATGCTTGCCTAAATAACCATTCCATGAATAAAATTGATGAAATCTGCTTAAACAAGTTGAAACCTGAATAAGATTTGAAATATGTCATGCAAATGCTATTGTTATGGTTTGAATAACTGGTCTTATCTAAGTTGTAGCTTTTGTGGGTTGCACATGCTTTAAACTGAAATCATGCTTAGTGAATAAAGTTAGTAAGAAATGGAGTAATTCTTTAAACTTGTTAAGGTGAAATTAGGACCTAATCTGGAGGATTTCTTTTAAAATTATGAAAAAACCTTGCTAAAAGTGCCTCCTAGATTTTATCCCATCCCACCACCAGCCAAATATTTGTTAGTCATTAGTCAAAACCACAAAGAGCTTTGTTTGTGTTGAGCTTTGTTAGACCTCATAGATCTTAGTAGAGAAGCTTATCATATCTTTTGAATCAAGATTCACGCACACCCACCATAAATTGCCTACTCTCCACTTTGGAGGTTTGCAACCACCAAATAAATTGCTTATTCTCTACACCGGAGCTATGCAACACCCTGCCAAACATCCCATTGCTAGCCTTATGCTTATTCCTACACTGGGAATAAGCATCTCTCCCTTTCCCTTTTTCATTTCTGAAATCCTTTCCTATAGATTGCTGGGGAAATCTAGAGCTAAAAAAAATAGAGAGAGAAAAATGAGCAAAGTAGCTCAAGAAAGGACTATGTCCTAAAAAAATGAGCAAAGTGGCTCAAAAGAGGACTATGTCCTAAGAAAATGTGAGGACACATCTTTTGTCTACTCACTTTGTATCAAAAAAAAAAGAGAGAGAATTATCATTAGCTCTAGACCCCAGAAATTTACTAGGAAGGATTAGGAAATATCTCTCTATACACTTCCACATAACCACACATGCACATCTTGATCAATTTTTATGATTTGCTACTCCTTATGATCTGAGTGCCTAGCTTAGCAATAAACATCAGGCAATTTGCTCATGGTTCTTAGCCTACCTATAACTCCACATATCATTCTTTAGAAATAGGAGAGGCTACATTTTGGCCTAAGTGAGGATTTAAACACCATTGAGTGATTGAGTGAATCTTGGAGGACTTAAGCAAGTTGTTATCTTTTGAAAACCTTGAAAAACCTCCAGACAGAATCCTAGTCAAACCTAAGCAAGATAAAAGTTTCCTATCTACTGCTTTATTTCACTCTTGCATTTTTGAAGTGAAAAGCTATAAGTCCCACATTGCTATGATTATTGATATGTGCTAAGTTATTTCTCACTATACAATATGTACTTGCATATATCTTAATTTTGCTATCTTTTCATGCTTAATGCTTAAACCGCATTGTTGCTCGAGGACGAGCAACAGGTTAGCTTGGGGGAGTCTGTTGACGGTCCTTAAACACCTGTTTTACCGTCAACATTTGACCCTAAAATCCACCGAAAAGGCATGAAATGTAGTCAAATAGGTTTCAAACTAACTGAATTCCACATGTCCATAGAATTTTATTTGAATGCAGGATTTGAACCAAATTTGGACATTTTGACCCACCAGGAGTCAAGCCCACTCAGCAGGACCCAAATGGGCCTAAGAGGGGTGGCGCCCGCCGCCCGTAGGTGGCGCCCGCCACTTGGTGTGGCCCAAGTACCACCCCCTGCCACGTCACCGATCCGTGTGACCTCCCCAAGGCCATATCTCGGCCCTTGGTCACTAGGTCAGTGGCATCGGACGGCTCAGGATGAAGTGGCGTGGATCAAGGCTGATGGGCGGTTACTCAGACATGCAACCGACCTCCAAACCGCCTCGGACAACCACCTGGAGGCCGTTGGATAAAAGGCGGTGCATCCAGCGGCCAGGAGACCGGCGGCCGCCAGTAGGGAGTGGCGCCCGCCACCTGACCTAACCCTAGGTCGGTGGGCTGCCCCCTATAAGTACCCCCCCTCACTCACTTGGGCTATAAATACCCCCCTAGAGGCACCTCTTCATTTGTACCACACACCAACACACACCATCCCAGAGAAACACACAGGCAAGAGAAGCAAGTGAGAGTTAGGTTAGAAGCTCAGAGAGCTTAGGCAAGTAGGTAGCTAGTTGAGCAACGCATCTTCGCCCTCGCGGTAGCGCTGCTCAAGGCTTAGCTCAAGAGTAGAGGCGTGCGAGTGATCGGTCCTAGAGCTGGGAAGAGTCTTCCTTCATCTCCAGTTCGGGTTTTGCTCTTGTTACTCAAGCATTTACTATATTCTAGTTCATCATTTCAAGTATTACTTTATTCTACTTATCAGTATTGAGTGGTATACTTGATTGATTGCTTGAGTGCCTAGCTATCCTACAGATCAATTCACTTAGCCATAGTAGTTAATCTCTAGTGAGCTTAGTGTTTGATCTTTGCCAATAGGTTGCTTAGTTAGTTTAGTGTTTATCTTATTAAGTCAAGTATTTGCTCTGACGTCCGCAAGGGTGTCTGTGACACCCCAATTTTAAGAACAAAATTGGAGCACAATATATGTATGCCAGGATCAATTTTCATACATATATCCACATCATAGTAAATATCAAAACAATGCTTTATTAATATATCGAACATTATTACAAAAATGACCCTCGGGTCCAAAAGAAAAGTACAGACTCTCAGTCTAACTCTAATGAAGACTCTGATGTAGACTCACGGAAACTGGACGCCATCTCCACAGGAAGGTCGACCGGGGGCTGCGCCATCCTAGTACAGGTCGTCGGGGTCGTGTCCACCGTCTTCAGGGTACAAGTTGTCGGGGTCGTATCCACCATCTTCTCGGTACTCCTGCTCCGCGTACGCATAGACTCCAACGTCTGGGTGGGGTAGCAGGGGGTTCAAAGAGGAAGGGTGAGTACTTCGAAATGTACTCCGCAAGTGTAGGAAATATATGCTTATGAGGCTATTAACAAAGGTAGGCTGACTCTGTTTGACTCAAGCGCCTAAAGCAACACATCCTATTAAATCCTATTTTCTATGCACCTATTTACTAGGTTATAACCACGGTCTCCAACAGAACAGCAACCACACTCGGAGTCGCACCGAGCAAACCACACTCGGAGTCACACCGAGCAACCAACACTTGGAGTCCACCAAGCAACCACACTTGGAGTCACACCAAGCAAAACCCACACCTGAAGTCCATGAGGCAAACTATACCTGAAGTCCATCAGATGACCCGAACCAGTAACCAGTAACCAACTAATCTCGAAGAAGTCCAAGCCCGCTCGTGACCGTGAGCACGGCTGATATATCAGTTTTAATACTCTGCAGAGTTCGCACATCTTTACCCATGAGTCATGCGTTCCCCATCACGCTAAACACTGCCAAGGTGCACAGCGGGGTCGCACTACAAGGCCGTTACAAAGCTGCCTCCAAGTCCGTTCCACACGTACCTCTAAGGTTTCACCCCGTACAAAGGTCTACGACCCCCAGGACCCCCTCGTGAGCCACTAAAACAAACCCCGTGTGAACCCTCAACTTGGAAGAAACTAATTAATTAGCCAGTCCCAGAGCCATATAGGCCTCATGGTTTGCGCTGTTTTGCCGGGTTACATGCTCCAAGAACCGGGTCCTAGGGATCCAGGCAGGATAAGTCTAGCACAAGCCGAGAACCAGAAACCAAAACCAGCTGCCGAGTCCCATGGCACAAAAACCACCAGACGGTCCATCCTGCCGGATTTACCTACTCACCATACTACAACATTATCAGTCCATGTTCCATAGATCATTAATCAGAATTAATATTTTAAACCATCCCAACCCAAGACAGCAAGGCTAAGCATGACTTCTACCCATATTATCCCAAACCAGGTGTCAAGGAAAATATAACAAGTTCTAGTAAACCATATCATGGGATTCAGTTTAAGACTGCATGCAACTACTGGATCTAACTACTCTAACTCAAAATAAAATAAATACGGGAGCAAGATGTTCAAGGACACTTGCCTTCAGGCTGGGTCGAATCTGCAGGATCACAAGAAGGGTCTGGAGCGTCCACGTACTCCGCACTCTCTGGATCACACATCAATACATGGTCCAAACAAAGCATATAAGAAACAGTACCTCATACAGTAATAAAACAGAACGTAAATAGATCTAACGTGTAGAGCTTGACGAGACGAATCTAACGCGACTTGAACGGGTCAACTCGGAGTTAAAACGCAAAAGTTACGGGCATTTGAAGTTTAGGGGCAATTGGGTAAATAAACATGATTTGCTTTTAAAATACTTTTTCACAATCAGTGACTAAAAGTAAATCATTTGGACCACAGATTTATTTTATAAGATCTAAAATATTTATTTGTAAACAAAAGCATTTTTAAAATATTTTTATAAGCAAAACACATTTAAAAATAAAAACATTATAAAAGGGCTTACAAAAGGCATTAATCATTTTAATAAACCAAAAACAAAACTATTTTATTTTGTGAACGTTAATGACATGATTAATTAAAATAATAACATCATTAACCTTAATGGTATTAAATAAAACAAAACAAACTTATTTTCCCTCCTGTTAAAACATGATTAATCATAGACCTCGGGGATTAGAATGAAAGATGAAATAGATTTAGAGAAACAATAGCATGAATAGATGAAAGGGTACGTAGGAGCTACTCGTAGACCAGAAAAGAGCGTACAGGCCAAGTTCATAGGCCATGTGCCTGAGATGGGTGCGTGAGAGTGGTTCACCAAAGACACGTGTCCACCTGGATCATTGTATTTTCCTTGTATTATTGGGTTTACTTTTATAAAGAAAAACGGCCGTATATTGCATAGCCATGACATCAGGTGATGTCATCAGGCTAACAAGAGCCAGGGAGCGAGTGCACGTTGCACACGGCCGGCTGCAGCAAGGGCGACGGCGGCGGTCGGTGACGTGCTCCGGCGGGCTTTCGCAGTGGCGCTGCAGAGAGGGAGAGGCATTGGGGTGCTGCTGAGTGGTGGTGGCATGGGCGCTCAAAGACTCTGGCGTCTTTAGAGAGGTGGAGAGGACGTGCATGCCGTCCATGGCGGCTGCGGGCGCGCCGTCACGCGGCTATTTGGCGCTGGGCGCTCGGCTGGGCTCCGGAGACTGGGGATCGGCGGCGCGGTTTCGGCCGGCGAGTCGGTAGTCTGCGCGGTGCGGTTCGGCGGCGGTCGGGGTTGAGCGCGATGGAGGCGGCGCCATGGCCACGGTGACCGGCGAGGTTAAGGAACGGCCTAGGAAGCACTAGAGACCAGGGAGGAGGTCGGGAAAGACGGGGGGGGCTCACCTCGGGTCCTTTGGTGGGCTTCTCGTCGGCCGAGAGGTGCTTGGGAGGGTGGTGTCCGTGGCGGAGACGGCGGACGGTGGTGCTCGGCCCTGAAGAACAGATGGGTTCATGGTCGTGGCTTGCCAAATTGACGGTGCCTAGGGAGATAGGAGATGGAGGCGAACCTTCTGAAGATCTTGGCGTGGTTAGGGATGATCCGGAGGGTAGGAATCGACGGCGGGGCGGTGCTCTGCTCTGTGCATAGCAACGGCGGGCCTGTTCCTCCGGCGTCTTCTCTGCGCGGCGGTGCAGTCCGCCACTGCTCCAAGCAAAAACGTCGGAGCAACCGGGTGAACCCGTGGCACTGCTGCGAAGCCGGAGAGGAGGCGAGAAGCTCGGTGGGGTGCTTGGCAATGGCGGCGGTGTTGATGCAAAGCAAAAGGAGGGAGTAGAGGCCGGAGAGGGGCTTCTTGTAGACCAACCAGAAGAGGAGCAGCGGCGCGCTCCACTCGTTGCGGAACGACCCCGGTTAGGGCGGAGGAAAATCGGGCGAGCCTGAAAATCGGGCGAGCGTGGAACGATTCGGTGGGAGAGAGCGGCTGCGTGCGCAAGCTTCGGTGGTTTGCTTGGCGCGGGCGTAGCCAGGCTCGGTCGCGGCGACGGCATCGCGTGGTGAAGAAGAGGTGGGACGGGCCGGGGGAGGCTGGAAAGAAAGAGAGGGAGGGAGGTTCGTGGGCCAGAAGCAAGGGAGGGGAGGTAGTGCAGGCCGACGGAAAGAAGGGGTGTAGTGTGGGCCAGAAGCGGCGGATTGGGCCGGCGCGGGAGGAGACGGGCGCTGGGGTAGGCAGGCCGGTGTTCGGGGAAATGGGGAGGAGGTGGGCTGTGGGAGCGGAAAGAGGGTGCTGGGCCGGGCTGAAAAGGGGAAATGGAGAGAGGAAGGGAGAGGGCCATGTTGTCAATTCTTTTCTTTTTCTTTTCTCTTTCTAAATTCATTTTGAAATCAAATTTAAATCCCTTTCAAAATCAAAACAGTTTGAAAAAATTTTAAAATATTTTTTCTAGGTTTTAGAAATAAAATTTAAGTTTTTAAAGTTTTATAAAAATTTATAAACCTTTTTATTTATTTCTAAATAGAATAAATCCGATTTGCCCTAATCGGGTTTAACAAAATCCTTTTTCACCCAATAAAATATGCAACAGCATGAATGCAACAAACATCTGACTAGAATTTTCCTCCATCTAGGATTTTGACCATTTTCTTATTAAATTCTAATTTATTTTAATTAATTAAACACCCGGGGTGTTACAGTGTCTCTATTCAAAGCTAGGGTAGAGATAGTTAGAATATAGTTAAGCGTGGTACTTAGTTATAGACTTATCTTCAGATACGGCTGGACCCCCGGATAGCTGTGGTAGCAAGCAGGTGGTGACAGCCCTGTGCGCCTTGAATTCCACCACGTAGTTGGCCCAGTTTAACAGTAAGGCTCGTTGTGCTAGCGTTCAACCTAAGTAAGTGGTAAAGGCTAGTACGCCTCGATACTTGATAAGATAGAAATAAATCTATACTCAACTTAGTTGCTTTATTGTCTTTTGCCTGCCCTGCTTCGAAACTATCTTGCTTCGTAGTTATCTTGCTTGGTAGTTATCTAGGATTAGTTATTAGGAGTAGTTAGTTATCATTAGTTATCCTTAGTTATCATACTCCCCTTATATATCTAGTTATCCACCTTACCTTAGCCATCTATTTCATCCTTACCTAGCCACTCATATATTCTTTCTAGCCTTTCATCTTCCCTTCTCTCCTTTTCCTTTTTCTCTTTTCTTCGACTCTCATCCCCTCCTTGACTCGACTCATACACCACCCTAGCCTTCCCTTGGGATCAAATAAAT
This sequence comes from Coix lacryma-jobi var. lacryma-jobi, assembly GCA_009763385.1. Classification (NCBI taxonomy): domain Eukaryota; kingdom Viridiplantae; phylum Streptophyta; class Magnoliopsida; order Poales; family Poaceae; genus Coix; species Coix lacryma-jobi. The sequence continues at coordinate 48,856,202 of CM019831.1, forward strand.
CGACACCTGGTACTCCCAGGCGAAGTGCTACTACGATAGTTCTGTGCGCTTGCAGAATCTCCTCCTGGTAGATTGCATCCCCTCTAGCTAGCTCCTACTAGTGTCGGGATTGACAACCCCGCTTGGCATTAGTAGATAGCTGCTTTAGCTCCACTCCTTTAGGTATAGTGACCGGTCTTGCTTCAAGCATTTCTGACGCCGTTGCCGGGGATAGACTCCATAGTTTACTCCTAGTAACAACGTTAGCAAGTGCCAACAAGCATTCCTGGGCCGTTACCGAGGATAGTTGTCTAGCACTATCTTTAGTGAAGCTATGAACTACCAACAGTGACCAAGTCCTGGATTCCCAAGTACATGCTTAACCCTTCGGGATCCAAGACACGGGTTACTTTGTCCTCTTGTGTGTAGATATGAGGACGCGGGGTGGAGAACAGGCGCCTGATGGAGCTTGATCTTTTAGTTGTGATCAAGATTTGATGGTTCTCTACACCCCGCTTAGTTTTGCCTCCAAAGAGGCTTTTGCAGTTTGGTGGGCTTTCTATACACTCATACCTTGTACATTCATGTTCTACTTCTTGTGGTATGAGATGGACTATCATGTGCTCACTTGTATAGTTCTTACATGTACATTTTTCTTTTGTATCATGTTTTGTTTTAGTCTAGCATGTGTTATCCTGTATATCATGTCATGCTAGCTTTATGTATAGCTTTTGTGGATTATCCACCTTTCATGCTAGTTTGTGATCCAAATGAACATTATGTCACGTTTTACCATATTTATCCATGAGCTTGATTTGTAGAGGTATGATGTTCATTAGGTATCACTTTTCAGGTGCTAGTTTTAGTTAGCTACATGTGCCCTGTTGATATGATTAGTTTGAGCATTAGCCTTTCCACAATTTTATCATGTTACATGCTTTTGGATCTATTGCTATCATTACCTTGCATTGTAGCATGTGTTGAGGCGTGGGCTGTGTTTGGGTTGATCATGTCTTTAGGTTGCATTTTGCTATATAGTGCTTTATCCTGTTGCATGGTAGTCTTGACTAGTTTGAGTTCAGATCTCCTTGCGGTATCATTCATAGGTAGATCTCTTTTTGTTGAGAGTTCACCTTATGCTTATTATGTGACTAACCGTTTTCGTGGAGACCTTGAGGTCACACTGGACGAGACAATGCCTTGTGTTTTCTTCTGCTTTTGAGTGTGCAGGAGAATAGGAGCCTAGAGAGAGCATTTTGGCTCACGGACCCGATCCCACTTCTTCCACGACTTGGGGTTCCGTTCGAGCAACTCTCCAGCGAGCACTAGCTGCACCTGAGGGAGAGACAGCATCAGGCGAGGGGGAGACGACTTCGGCGAGGCAGGCGCCCCAGAGATTTCAGTGGATTCAGGCGTCCCCTCGGGTATCACACCAGCAGGCGGTCAAGCGCTTCATGAGGTACCTCCGACTTTCTTCTGAGTTCGGGTTTTGGTACTCTTCTTCTTCGACCTCTTTCTGTCGTGTGGTCTTTTCGATGTGGATTTTTGCTGGCTGTTTACTTGAGCGTTTCTTGGCTCCCTTCTTATGGTTTTGGTGTGTGTTTCCCTTTTAGTTGGGGAAGCATTTTGCTTGTTGTATCTTAGTTGGACTTCTTCGATACCCTTTTGTTTTGGGTCTTTCTCTTTAGGCTAGTTTTTGCTTTGTTTTTGATAGACTAGCTTTTGCATGCATTTCATCATGTACATCTTGCATTTTAGAGCTTCATGTATATAGTAATGAAAATGAGACTATGCTCTTTTTGGTATGCCCTGTTTATTCATGATGATGCTTGTAGCTTAGGCTCTTTTTGATCACTTGATACATGTTATGAGCTAAGCTATTTTTTGCAAATGGTGAACTTGATTAATTAACTATGAAACCGATAATTTGTTCACCGTTGAGAGTGGCAACTAGCATGGGTAGGATGTGTTGAGATCACTTGTGCTATCTTTTGTATGCTAGGTTGCTATGTCTCTTGCACTGAGTCATTCACTTGCTTGGATTGGTCATATTTACCTTGTGCTTAAAATTTGATCCAAGTTTAAGTGAAATGAAAAGATCGAGATGGGATTGCATGTGTCAGCACATCATGGTATCGAGATTGTTTCTCATTGCACATTTGAGTTAAACTTGAGCCGTGTAGTGTAAGACCGAAACCGGTGCTTTAAGCTTTTGATTGCTATTCTTGCATAGGCTTAGCCCGGTTCAAAAGTTAGGCAATGACCATGCTTTCAACCTCTCGCAATCACATGCTTTGAATTTGAACTCGTGTTAATACCGCTGCAAATTCCGATAAAATTTGAAAATAACACAAGTCTATGCTTCATTCTATGGCATGATGATTGAACTTTGCTAGGGGTAGTTCACCTTTTATACTTGAGCTAGCACTTGTTTAATTTCCTATATATTCATGCTAAGTGCTATTTTAGTGGTGAACTCCTTTTCAAATGGCTTAAAACTGCTCATATGCTTAATTGTTCATATTTTGTATTCATTTGATCAGTTTGAGCCTTTGCTAGCATTTGTGTTGATTGCTACACTTTCAGGGCAGCACCCTTTTGAGCATCTTTTCATTCTGATTGCTATACACTTGAAGCTGTTGCATTGTGCATATCATGCATTTTTAGCTTAGTGTACATACCCTCAGCTCCGATACTCTTTGTGGTCACTTTCAATGCTTTTCATAGACCCCCATATGCTTTTTGTTAATGACTTGTCTTGTGTTTGTGTCAACTTTGTGGAAAAATGTTAAAACCCCTCAGCATGTTCCCTTTTGTCAAGGGGGAGAAGTTGTTTGCAAGGGGGAGCTTACGTGTTATCACAAAGGGGAGAGTCATGCATTTTGGGGAGAGCTTTGAGCTAGGGGGAGTTTAGCTCTTTTGTATTCTTCTTCTATTGGTATAGCTCTTTTATGTGTTTCAATTGGAATGGAGTGTAATTGGTGTCATGAGCTTTGTTGCATAAGTTTTGTATATAGGCTTGCTTTCAGGGGGAGATGTTTTCTTTTGCAGCTTCTCCGCATGCTCCGAGTGTTTGTGCTCCATTTGATTTTGAGCTTCTTTTTGTGTTTTCTCAGTCGGTATCGAGCCTGCTAGTTGTGTTGAGCCGTTTTGCCTCTGTCTTGAGGGACTAGCAGTTTTTGCTTGGTATTTTCGATTTGTATGGAGCCTTCAGCCAGTTGTGTTGAGCCATTTTGCCTCTATCTTGAGGAACTAGCTGTTTTCACCAATTCTTGGCTGTTTGTGATTGGTATCGAGTTGTCTGCTAGTTGTGTTGAGCCTCTGTGCCTCTATCTTGAGGGACTAGCAGTTTTGCATTCTTATGCGTTGTTTCAGCCTAAATTGGTATCGAGCCTTGAGCTAGTGGTGTTGAGCCTTTCTATGCCTCTTTTTGAGGGCTAGCTCATTTTTGACTTGGTTGTGTCGAGCCGTTGCCCATGCCTTTGGGAACCAAGTCTTTTGCTCTATGTGATCGAGTTTTGCTCTTTTTTGAGTTGTTGCTCCGATCCTTTGCTTGGTTGCGTTGAGCCGTTGCCCATGCCTTTGGGGACCAAGTTTTCGGCTTTGGTATCTCAAACCATCTCTTGTGCCTAGTTTCTGTCAATTCAATCATCAAGGGGGAGAAATTTAGAAACCCAAGTGAAATTTTGAAACCTAAGTGGATTAGTACCTTGGTTTCTTTTGGTTTCTTATGTGATGATTGTTTGACAATTTTATTTGAGATTGATTTTTGAGTGCCTTTTGGGATTCATGAAACTCTTGTCTTCTCTTGACTCTTCGGTTGTGTGGAGGCTTTGCCCGCTTTTCCCATTTCTTTTGGGACCGAGAGCTTTTATTTGGAGTTTCCATGATCCTTCTTCATCTCAAGTGGCCTTGTGTTTGCTTTTGCTTGGCTTTTCGGCACTTGGATGAGGCTTGCCTTCAAACCCTTCCTTTTTGGTTTTATTGTTAGTCAATGCATTCATCAAGGGGGAGATTGAGAACATATATGATGAATGATTGACTTTGATGAGGAAGGTTTGAGGCTTTTCCCGGTTGAGTCTATATATCGCTATGCACTTATTGTTTATGACTAACCGGTGGCGTGAGTAGTGTTGTGTTTATGTGTTGGTGTGTGTGTGCAACATGTGTCTCTTGGCTGTGTTGATGTGCAAGTGTGGAGCTCGGAGATAGTGGTCTATGGCGAGGTGAAGGTCAAGTAGAGACGTGCCGTGCCGACGGACCGGGAGTGGTGAAGGATGGGCGTGCCGTGCGGTGGACGTGCCATGCCCATGGACCCAGAGCGGTGAAGGGCGGACGTGAGGCTTGGACCGACGGACCGGAGGGCCAGAGGACCAGCTGTGGTAGCTGGCACGTGGCATCGCCGAGCAGGAGCACATGGGGATGTGCGGTGCATCGGCCGAGTCGGGAGGAAGACGATGGCGTCGTGGCACATGGCGGGAGGTCGGACACGGGCTTGCGTGCGGTGCAAGTGCCGTCGGCCGAGTCAAGGAGGATGGCGAAGGCGTTGTGCCCGGCGTCGATGCTGGACATGCATCGGCATCGGTGCCGGTGGTCGGGGTGTGCGAACCACATCCCGTCTACGGTGCGGGTTCGGTAGCTGAGCCTCAAAAAGCTACCCTCGACGGTTTCCAGGTTTGGGCCTCAAAACCTGGGGTGGCCGGTTTCTGAGTTTGGGCCTCAAAACTCGGCGAGGACGGTTTCCAGGTTTGGGCCTCAAAACCTGGGCTCACGGGTTTCCGAGTTTGGGCCTCAAAACTCGGGGTGGACGGTTTGCCAGGTTTGGGCCTCAAAACCTGGGCTGGCGGGTTTCCTGGTTTGGGCCTCAAAACCAGGGGGAGGTCCGAAAGGACGGTCGACGCGTGGCGGCGTGGAGAGGCTGGCGCGGCGGCGAAGCTATCCGCGAGGAAGGCGCGGTGGTCGACGTGACGGCACGTGGCGGCATCAGGGAGGTCGCGTCGAGGCGAAGCTACCGGATGTGCGGGCGTGGCCGTCGGATGCAGATCGTCAGGACTGGACGGTTTTACCCCTGGGGGGTATTTGGGTCGAGTGCTTAATGTAAGGGCGTTTGTGTCATTTGGATGTGCGCCTATATGTAGATGAAGGGGGCTGCTAGGGCAGGCAGATCCTTGGACGGTGTCACTCTCATTTGGTTTTTGTGAGAGGAGGCTAGGGTTAAGGAGAGTTGGCTCTTGTTCTTGAGCTTTTTGCCATCCAAGCTTTGATTTGCTAGGAGTGGCTTGTAGCCCGACACCGAGTGCTTAATCAATCATCCATTCCTCTGAATCCAAGGATCAAATTCGTGGTTGAATTCGCGTTTTGAATTTGTTCTTCGCGTTCTTCTTTTCTCCACGATTTTCCCTTCACTCGATCTCCCACTACGCTGCGTCTTTTGCGATTCCGTTTGAATCAACTTGTTCTTTGAAGTGAGGAGAACATTTCCACCGAAGGAATTCATCTCTACCCTCACGAACAAGTAGATCGAGTCAAAATCGTTTTTGTTCTTCGTTCTTCCCCTTTTCTAGTGTTCTTCGTATTTCTCATGGATTAGTTGGATTGAAGCGATGATATCCTAGGATTAGCTTCCCAACACGTGGAAGAACACTTGGGAGAAGTTTGGTTGCAGCCCCGTTCGATTTGGTGAGGATCCAATCGATTTTGGTTTTGTCCCGTTGCGTTTTTGGGCGTTCTGGGCAGTGGTGGACTGTCCGCCCCCCCAGCCGCGGACAGTCCGCGAGTCGGGGTTCCAGCCGGAGCAGTGGCTGCTTGCCTCGGCGTTTTTCCCCTCGGGTGACCGGCGGACAGTCCGCCAGTGACAGGCGCGGACAGTCCGCACGTCGCGCAGGGGCGTCCAGCAGCTTTGCTGTTTTTGTCCTTTGGCCGGCGGACAGTCCGGCCCCCGTGTGGCGGACAGTCCGGCCTTCATCGGACAGTCCGGGAGCCTGACGGCGGACTGTCCGGGATTCTGCAGCTTGTGCAGTTTTAGTGCGTTGGCCCTCTCGGCTTTTTCGTTTTGTTTCCGGATTTCTCGTTTGCTCCTAGAGTTCACCTAGGAACCTCTCTACATATCTTTGCTACTTGTTAGCATCGGTGTTGATGGAAGTTATAGCATGTTTTACATTATCAAAATACCGTCAACAGGCCTCGGTTTCAAGGAAGTATAACATATCATGAGCATATTTATCACTAATAAGTTCCACTTGTACTCTTAGCTTGTGAACTTGTAGGAGATGGAAAAATGAACAAAATGAGGCCAGTTGGGCCCACCAAGGGGGTCGGCCGACCCCACCTTGGGGCCACCTCGGCCAGGGTGACATGGCATGATCCAAGAGAAGCATGTTCAAGCCAATATCAACCCTTGGATCAAACTTGTGCTTTTACTCAATGGTGCAAGATGAGAAGCACATGGATTCATGGGTCCACACCGAAACCAAATGCAACCATCATCACAAGACTTGCTCCATGACATGTGGGGTCACCAAGGGAGAGAAGAAGGTGGGCCAGTCCTGTCATAGGGGGGTCGGCCAACCCCCCTTGGTGGGGCCCATCTGCACTGTTCATCAGGATGACATCACCTCCTTCTAGAAGATGTACCCTGGGCCCACATGTCATAGAGTGGGGTCGGCCGACCCCATGGGGAGCTTCATCCAAGTCAGTGGCAAAGCACATGTTTCACACGTGAACAATATCCTAGACATTCATCAAGGTCGGTTGCTATGACGGTTTGATCCAATGGCCAAGGAAGGAGAGCACGCGGATCGCTGACGTGGCACCGGAGTAGCCGCTACTCCACCTCCAAGCTATAAATACCCCCTCACCTCTCTCATTCAAGGCACATCGAGGAGAAACTACTCTCTAGTTGTAGTACTATCAATCATAGGGAGAGAGTGAGGAGCGTGCGGAGGAAGTCCCGGGTCTGTCGGGAGTCTCCTCCAAGCTATGCCTCGGCGGATGCGGCCTTCTTTGTAAGTAAGCATTCGAGATTCTTTTATGGTTTTTGATCCTTAGTTCAAGTAAAGTATTTACTTTTGTTGTTCATTGGTTCGCCGCCCTTAACCCGGTACTCTAGTCAATATCATCGGAATTCGGATTAGAGTAGTAAGATATAGTGTAGACGTGGTGTCTAGATTATACGCTTACCTGTGTCTGCGGCTTGTTCAACGGTTTGTTTGTGGTAGCTAGTAGGTGGTGACAGCCCTATCTAGCCTTTGATTCCACCACGTTTGGCCAAGTTATTAAAACGTAGGTCTTCTTGTGCTAGGTGGTTTAGCACCCTTCTCATCCCTTTCTGTTGCTAAATGGCTTAGTGACCCGAAGTGAACAACCTTTGTATCTACCTTACCTATCTAGTTTCATAACCATAGAAATCCTCTCAACCAAATCTGTCTTATACCCTTGTGTCATCATAGGACGAGCTTAGTTCTTTGTTAAGACCACTTCACGTTCCCTGTGGAAAATACGGTACCTGGAATACTCCTGGTGAAGGCTACCTTGACAACCGTACGCTTGCGGTTTACCCGTTTGCCACTTTAGGTGTCAACAAGCTTTCTGGCGCCGTTGCCGGGGAACGGTAGCTGTTCTTAATATAGAATTGAGTCGCCTATTTATCAATTTCATCAATTTCATTTACCTTTTACATCATGGATCAAACACCTCTCTTTCAATATGGTGCTCCAAAGGGCGCTAGTTTGGAGCCACCTAAATCATCCAAAGCCATCTTGGCTGTTCGCTATGAGCTTCGCCCTGGTTTCATAGCGATGGTTCAGGCAAATCCCTTTTCTGGGAGCGAAGATGAGAGTCCATATACTCATCTGCGTGAATTTGAGCAATTGTGCTCATGTCTTCATATTCAAGGCATGACACAAGATACCCTGAAATGGAAGCTATTCCCATTTTCTCTGACGGGGATAGCTAAACATTGGTATGCTCGCCACGTAGAGAGTGTACAAGGAGAATGGGAAACCCTTCAGACCAAATTTTGTGTAGCCTTCTTTCCCATTTCTCGTGTTGTCCATCTTCGAATGGAGGTCCTAACCTTTAAGCAAAAAGAGAAGGAGCCTCTAGGTGCATCATGGGTCCATTTTACAGATCTTGTCTCTTCAGGCCCTGACCTTGCTATACCTGACCCAATGCTTTTACAACATTTTTATATGGGTCTTAGCAAGGACTCTGCACAATTCCTTAATATAGCCTCTGGAGGAGCATTCCTTCATCTGTCCGCGAGTGAAGCGAGGTCCATTCTTGATAAAATCCTTGAAAACACTCCTTATACCGACATTCTTGAGGAGCTCCCAGAGGTAGAAAAGGAATCATCTCCCAAGCAAGAAGAAGAGGTCCAAATAGTTGAATCACAACCACCCCAATTCCATGATTTAGCTATCGCTCCTGAACCAAAAACACCACAAGACCTAATTCCTCTAAAGGAAGAAGAAATTCAACCTTTAGAATTCCCTTTTGAAATCGAGGATGATCTTTTCTCTGGTTCCGATTATGGAAATACCTCAAATTTCCCCGTGCAAAAGAGATCTTCTGCATCATCTACTCCAAACCTTCATTCTCCAAGCTATCTTAAGGATACGATCAAAGAGCTAACATCCATCATGAGCAATGAGTGGCTTAAGGAGGCTGAAACTTCATCCGAAGTAATTCGGATCATTTCTCCCTCCACAACTATTCGTTGTTTCATGAAAGATGTTGCATTAGACTCTTTTTACAATCCCACCGTCGGAGTGAGCATCATGTCTGATTCTCTAGCATATACCCTCTTTGCTGGTGATGAACCTCTGACTCCAACTGACAAACTCCTCAAAATTCCATCTGGAGAAGTCATAAAGTGTCATGGGATTGCTCACATGGTCCCGATCACAATCAATGAAATCACAATTCTCTTAAACTTCTATATATTTGAGATTTCTGATTTTGATCTTTTGATTGGGCATCCCCTTGAAAAGCTCCTACAAGAAGGTCAACATTCGAGGAGCCTTCATGTCAACCTCGGGAAAAGTGTGAACCTTTCTGTTCCCTTAACACGATCTGCAAATTCAAAAGCAGAGTCAAATCCTGAGCAGATTCCAATGGAGGAAGTGATGACAACCTCTCTTCTAGAATCTTTTGAACCAAATCTTGAAGATGATGCTCAACATTTCATCCAAGAAGAGGACAACTTGGATGAACCCATAGATTTGAAGGAGTCTGAACCACCATCAAAACCTCCCATTGAACTCAAACCCCTCCCCTCAGGTCTCAAGTATGTGTTCCTCAATGGTGATCGAGAATCTCCCGTAATCATTAGTGATAAACTTTCTACGGAGGAGAACTTTAAACTCATCACTGTTTTGGAGAAATATCAATCTGTATTAGGCTACTCTCTTCAAGATCTCAAAGGGATTAGTCCCGCTCTTTGTACGCATCGCATCCCTATCGATCCTAAATCCACACCTTCTAGGGAGCCTCAAAGAAGGTTGAACAATGCGATGAGAGAAGTTGTCAAGAGAGAAGTCTTAAAACTTTTACACGCAGGCATAATCTACCCTGTTCCAAATAGTGAGTGGGTTAGCCCAGTGCAAGTCGTGCCTAAGAAGGGAGGCATGACGGTTGTTCAAAATGATAAAAATGATTTGATCCCTCAACGAACCGTTACGGGTTGGAGGATGTGCATAGATTACCGAAGGCTTAACAAGGCTACAAAGAAAGATCACTTTCCGTTGCCCTTCATTGATGAAATGTTGGAACGGTTAGCAAAACACTCTTTCTTTTGTTTCCTTGATGGTTATTCGGGTTATCATCAAATCCCCATCCATCCCAATGACCAAAGTAAGACCACCTTCACATGCCCTTATGGGACATATGCATATCGCCGTATGTCTTTTGGTTTATGCAATGGTCCCGCTTCTTTCCAAAGGTGCATGATGTCCATCTTCTCTGACATGATCGAGCAAATCATGGAGGTATTCATGGATGATTTCTCTGTCTATGTAAAAACCTTTGATGATTGTCTCAAAAATTTGGACAAGGTCTTACAAAGATGTGAGGAAAAGCACTTAGTCCTAAATTGGGAAAATGTCATTTCATGGTTCGGGAAGGCATAGTGCTAGGACATAGAGTGTCTGAGTGTGGGATCGAGGTGGATAGAGCTAAGATAGAAGTCATAGAACAACTTCCACCTCCCACGAATGTCAAGGGTGTTAGAAGTTTTCTCGGGCATGCTGGTTTTTATAGGCGTTTTATAAAAGACTTCTCTCAAATTGCTCGTCCTTTAACAAACCTGCTTGCTAAAGATGCACCCTTTGATTTTAATGATGAGTGTTTAAATGCTTTTTACATTCTCAAGAAAGCACTTCTCTGTGCCAATCATCCAACCCCCTGATTGGACGCTTCCTTTTGAAATAATGTGTGATGCAAGTGATTATGCTGTCGGTGCCGTTCTTGGTCAAATAAAAGATAAAAAGCATCATGCAATTTCTTATGCTAGCAAAACTTTGGCTGGACCTCAACTTAATTATGCAACAACTGAAAAAGAGCTCCTAGCTGTTGTTTTTGCTATTGATAAATTTAGATCTTACTTAGTTGGAGCAAAAGTAATTGTTTATACCGATCATGCTGCTTTGAAATACTTGCTCACTAAGAAAGATGCAAAACCACGTTTAATAAGATGGATCTTGCTACTCCAAGAATTTGACTTAGAAATAAAAGATAAAAAAGGAGTAGAAAATTTTGTTGCCGATCACTTGTCCAGAATGCAATTCCAAGATGCACAGGATCCGCCAATCAATGACTACCTCAGGGACGACACACTTCTCAAGATCACAGACTCCAACCCCTGGTATGCGAATATTGTGAATTTTATGGTTGCAGGACATGTACCACCAGGAGCAAACAAAAAGAAGCTCATACAAGAGAGTCGGGTACATCTTTGGGATGAGCCATACCTTTATAGAGTCTGCAATGATGGTCTTTTGAGAAAATGTGTCCCTAAAGCAGAATCAATCAAAATCATTGAGAGATGTCATGCCGCACCATATGGAGGGCCCTATGGAGCATTCAGAACCCATGCAAAGATTTGGCAAAGTGGCTTCTTTTGGCCAACCATGTATGAAGATACAAAGAACTTCATCAAGAGATGTGTGAGGTGCCAAAAGCATGGGAACATCAATTCCCGAGATGCAATGCCACTAACAAACAACCTTCAAGTGGAGCTCTTTGATGCATGGGGCATTGACTACATGGGACCTTTTCCCAAGTCTCGTGGCTGCGAGTACATCCTGGTGGCTGTGGACTATGTGTCCAAATGGGTTGAAGCAATGCCGTGCAAAGCAGCAGATGCCAAGAGCTCAAGAAGGATGTTTGAAGAAACCATATTTCCATGATTTGGAACCCCAAGGTTGGTGATAAGTGATGGGGGCTCTCACTTCATTGATGGGAGTTTCCGACGGTTCCTAGAAGAGCAAGGCATCCAACATAATGTTGCAACTCCATACCATCCCCAAACAAGTGGACAAGCAGAAACATCAAACAAACAGATCAAGAACATCCTGCAAAAGACAGTAAATGAGATGGGGAAAGGATGGAGGGACAAGCTACCTGATGCACTTTGGGCGTATAGGACAGCATTCAAGACACCCATTGGCATGTCACCATACCAGATCGTATATGGGAAGACTTGTCACCTCCCAGTCGAGTTGGAATTTCGATCACATTGGGCCATAAAGAAATGGAATATGGACCTACAAGCTGCTGGGAGGCATAGAAAAATGCAAATTTCAGAGTTAGAAGAATGGAGGGAGAAAGCATACCACAATGCCAAAATCTACAAGGAGAAAACAAAGAGATGGCATGACAAGAGAATAAAGAAAAAGGAGTTCAAGCCAGGAGACAAGGTACTTATGTTCAACTCAAGAGTTAAGCTATTTGGACATGGAAAGCTTCAAAACAAATGGGAAGGGCCATTTCAAGTCATCGACACTTCATCTCATGGAGCTATCACACTTCAAGATGATGAAGGTAAAATCTTTAAGGTAAATGGTCAACGTTTAAAAGTTTTCTTTGAACCTGACAAACTAGATGAGGAAATAGACATGATTGAATTCAAACTATTCCATGATCCAACTTAAAAAACATTCATCATGTTGTTTCTTGTTCACATACCTAACCTTTCTCTTTAACTTGTTTACTTTCCTCTCCATGTTTGTTTTATGCATTGCTCTATTTGAATAAATTTTAACTCTCTGGTGTTTCCCACTAGAAGAGTCCTTTGTATTGTCACCTTTGTTGTCTATGAATAAAAGCCAGGTACAACTTCGATGAAGTGTGGGGGATCTGTGACCCCAAGTTGCACAAATGCACTGGAGAACACAAAAGTCTTGAGTATTCATGGAAGGACGCAGCCACACAAGGATGGAGAGGCGTAGGCCTCCTTGTGAGGTCGGCCGACCCCACCATGGTGACCTGGGCCCACCAGCTCACCTCTGCACAGTAAGCTCAACACTGCTGTCTGGTTCGCTTCCCCTCTCTCCTCTCGGCTCAAGCAGTTTCACACTCATTCCATATTCTGAATATAATAAAAAGCTACAAAGTAACTGGAGTTATGATATGCTAAGAATGTTAATGACATAAAACCATGTTCTTACATATGTTTATACTCATGGGTAAACTAAATTAGGAAATCGTATTGACTAAGTTGTTGTTAAAAGTGAGATAAATCTTGGCTTAAGACTCAAACCTGTTTTTGTTTAAGGTGCTTAGAGATTTGTTTTTGAAAATATCTCAAAACTATAGTATCATTTACTCCTCTATAGTGAGAAATACCTACCAAAACCATCCATATGCATACATGATCAAAACCTTTTACACACATGCTACTTGTTTTTGTCATGAGTTTGGTCAAACCTTGTTGACCCTAGTCGAGAATTTTGTCATAACCCCAAGATCAAGATCACGTACACACCATCTATATATGCAACTTCTACACTGGAAGTATGCCTGCACATGCCATTCATTTCCACTCTATAGATGCTCCGTACATTAAAGTTCTACAATATCTCTCTCTCTAACTCTGGTTAGTAAAAAGAGACATTAAGGCTAAGCAAAAGAAAAAAAAATGTGGACACATGAAGGTCCACTAAAAAAAATTGGACACATGAAGGTCCACCAAATATATATATATATATATATATATATATATATATATAATGGACACCTGAAGGTCCATTGTTGAAAAAATGCTAGCCATGTCTCAAGGTAAAATAAAGTAGAGAGAGAGAGATTATATTAAAGGAGCATTCTAGTCCACATACTTTCCACACACATGCACATCTTGATCTAGGATTATGACATTCTTCTCCTTGGATCCTTGTTTTGACTTTACAATATATGCAAAACAAGTATGCTACTTTGTTTATCCCTACCGAGCTCCACATAAGCCTGATAGATTAGGATAACACAAAAATAAGGCAATCACATGCTATGCCTTGGTGAGGAACCAAACACTTATAAGAGTGTCTTGAGAGTACTATATGAGGAGTAAGCACAATATATGTGTTTTCCTTTCGAACTGTCCTAAAAACTCTAAGTACCAAGAACAAGAATTCAGGGAGATGACTTTGCTTTGAGATTTGTTCCTTTTCTCAACATCTAAAGGATATATGATAGACAGTACCACATAACCCATTTGTATAAACTATGTTAGGAATGATGCTTTATGATCATTATCATTTTAAGTATGTAATAATCACTTGTTCACTTTCTCTAACCTTTACTCGAGGACGAGCAAAGATTCAAGTGTGGGGGATCTTGTTGACGGAAGTTATAGCATGTTTTACCTTATCAAAATACCGTCAACAGGCCTCGGTTTCAAGGAAGTATAACATATCATGAGCATATTTATCACTAATAAGTTCCACTTGTACTCTTAGCTTGTTAACTTGTAGGAGATGGCAAAATGAACAAAATGAGGCCAGGTGGGCCCACCAAGGGGGTCGGCCGACCCCACCTTGGGGCCACCTCGGCCAGGGTGACATGGCATGATCCAAGAGAAGCATGTTCAAGCCAATATCAACCCTTGGATCAAACATGTGCTTTTACTCAATGGTGCAAGATGAGAAGCACATGGATTCATGGGTCCACACCAAAACCAAATGCAACCATCATCACAAGACTTGCTCCATGACATGTGGGGTCACCAAGGGAGAGAAGAAGGTGGGCCAGCCCTGTCATAGGGGGGTCGGCCGACCCCCCTTGGTGGGGCCTATCTACAATGTTCATCAGGATGACATCACCACCTTCTAGAAGATGTACCCCGGGCCCACATGTCATAGAGTGGGGTCGGCCGACCCCATGGTGAGCTTCATCCAAGTCGGTGGCAAAGCACATGTTTCACACGTGAACAATATCCTAGCCATTCATCAAGGTCGGTTGCTATGACGGTTTGATCCAATGGCCAAGGAAGGAGAGCACGCGGATCGCTGACGTGGCACCGGAGTAGCCGCTACTCCACCTCCAAGCTATAAATACCCCCTCACCTCTCTCATTCAAGGCACACCAAGGAGAAACTACTCTCTAGTTGTAGTACTATCAATCATAGGGAGAGAGTGAGGAGAGTGCAGAGGAAGTCCCGGGTCTGTCGGGAGTCTCCTCCAAGCTATGCCTCGGCGGATGCGGCCTTCTTTGTAAGTAAGCATTCGAGATTCTTTTATGGTTTTTGATCCTTAGTTCAAGTAAAGTATTTACTTTTGTTGTTCATTGGTTCACCGCCCTTAACCCGGTACTCTAGTCAATATCATCGGAATTCGGATTAGAGTAGTAAGATATAGTGTAGACGTGGTGTCTAGATTATACGCTTACCTATGTCTGCGGCTTGTTCAACGGTTTGTTTGTGCTAGCTAGTAGGTGGTGACAGCCCTATCTAGCCTTTGATTCCACCACATTTGGCCAAGTTATTAAAACGTAGGTCTTCTTATGCTAGGTGGTTTAGCACCCTTCTCATCCCTTTCTGATGCTAAACGGCTTAGTGACCCGAAGTGAACAACCTTTGTATCTACCTTACCTATCTAGTTTCATAACCATAGTAATCCTCTCAACCAAATCTATCTTATACCCTTGTGTCATCATAGGACGAGCTTAGTTCTTTGTTAAGACCACTTCACGTTCCCTGTGGAAAATATGATACCTGGAATACTCCTGGTGAAGGCTACCTTGACAACCGTACGCTTGCGGTTTACCCGTTTGCCACTTTAGGTGTCAACAATCGGTATTTGGAGGAATCCCGACGTAGCCCTCTATCTACGTTTGGGAGTGGGTCTTTTAGGCACGAACTTGACTCAGGGTTTTGAGAGTTTTGGTTTGCTCTCTTGTGTGGTGCCTCGCTGTGATCCTAGGGATCATCCACCCTCTTCCAAGGGACGTGGGCATCACGTTGGAGTCCGAAGCTTTTGGGGTTGATTTTATTGGGACAGAGGCCGTAATTTCTGAGAAGAAATTTTAGGCTCCCATTCACCACCCCCCCTCTGGTCGCCTTGCTTTAGCATTTTTGGTCCTTCAGTTTTATTTTGAAGAAAGGCAACCTGGACAAATTTGAGTCTCGCTCTTCTGACGGTGTATTTTTGGGTTATGGCACTCACACTCGAGCATATCATGTACTTAACCTTGATACTAACTGAGTCATGGAGACATCTGATATCACCTTCGACGAGACCATGGTTTGTCCTTCTTCTCGTTTTGAGCGTGCAGGTGATCATGAGGTTGGTGAGCCTCTTTTTGATGACGAGGATGAGGGTGCTGAAGGTATGGATGATCCAACACCCCCTCCACCTGTTGTGCCGCAAGGAGCGGCTTCTACTACGACTCACGGCCCCGACCCTTCTTCCTCTACTACTTGGGGGCCGTGGGATCCGCCACCCCGAGCAGTACCTTTTGTACCCGGGGAGGCACTAGTTGCTGTTGAGGGAGAGATCACTTCTGCTCGGGAGGCGCCACGACACATTCAGCGCCAACACCCCCCTCAGGAGATGATCAGCGGCATTGACGAACGTGTCACTCGGTCCTGGTCACAGCATATCTCTCACTTTGCTCATTTTGCATTTGTTGCTGATTTTGAACCCCGAGATGTTGGACACGCTTTGACGGATCTAGATTGGGTCAATGCCATGCATGAGGAGTTAGAGAATTTTGAGCGAAATTGGGTTTGGGTTTTGGTTCCACCTCCTCCAGACTGTAATCCTATTGGGACAAAATGGGTTTTCAAAAACAAACAAGGAGAGGATGGCCACATTGTGAGGAACAAGGCCAGACTTGTAGCGAAGGGTTATAGTCAGAAGGAGGGGATAGACTATGAGGAGACTTTTGCTCCCGTAGCTCGTTTGGAGGCTATTAGGATACTCTTGGCTTTTGCTGCATCCAAAGGTTTCAAACTTTTTCAAATGGATGTCAAGAGTGCCTTCTTAAGCGGCTACATAGAAGAAGAGGTGTATGTTGAACAACCCCTCGGCTTTGAAAATCCCAAGTTTCCAAACCATGTTTTTAAACTCCACAAAGCTTTATATGGTTTGAAACAAGCCCCTAGAGCCTGGTATGATAGATTGAAAACCTTTTTGCTAGCTAAGGGTTTTAAAATGGGATGTGTGGATAAAACACTTTTTCTCCTCAAGCAAGGCAACGACACACTCTTGGTCCAGATTTATGTGGATGATATCATTTTCGGTGGTTCTTCTCACGTTTTGGTTGCCAAGTTTGCAGATACTATGAGTAGGGAGTTCAAGATGAGTATGATGGGCGAGCTGACTTTCTTTCTCGGATTGCAAATTAAGCAATCCCGAGAAGGGACGTTTGTGCACCAGGGCAAGTACACCAAAGACTTGCTGAAGAGGTTCGATATGGGTGAGGCCAAGCCTCTTCCAACACCCATGTCGACTACGACGGCCCTGGATGCGGACGTGGATGGAGAAGCTGTGGACCAGAAGGAGTACTGAAGCATGATCGGGTCGCTGCTCTACCTGACGGCGACACGCCCGGACATCCAGTTCGTGGTGTGTCTGTGCGCGTGCTTTCAGGCGTCGCCGCGCACTTCGCACCGTCAGGCGCTGAAGCGCATTATGAGGTACCTTCGTTTTACACCTGAGTTCGGGATTTGGTATTCAGCTTCCTCCACCCTCTCCCTTTGTGGTTTTTCTGATGCCGATTTTGCTGGTTGCCGAGTTGAGCGCAAGTCCACTTCTAGGACTTGCCAGTTTATTGGTTCTTCTCTTGTATCGTGGTCTTCTCGCAAGCAGTCTAGTGTCGCAGTCTACCACAGAGGCTGAATATGTTGCTGCGGCTAGCTGTTGTTCTCAATTGCTTTGGATGATGACCACTTTGCGTGATTTTGGTCTGAGCTTTTCTCGTGTTCCTTTGCTTTGTGACAACACGAGTGCTATTAGCGTTGCTAAGAACCCCGTGCTTCACTCGAAGACCAAACACATTGATGTGCGCTTTCATTTTCTGTGAGACCACTATGAGAAGGGTGATATCGACCTTCGCCATGTCGATACTCATCATCAGTTGGCTGATATTTTCACCAAGCCTTTGGACCAATCAACTTTTAATCGGTTGAGAGGTGAGCTTGGTGTGTGTTTCCCCTTTTAGATGGGGGAAGCATTTTGGTTCTTGTATCTTAGCCTGACTATTTTCTTGTTTCTTTTGTTTTCTTTCAGTTTAGTCTTTTGCTTTTTAGCATACGCTTTTACATTCTGAGCTTCATGTATATAATCTTTAGAATGTGATTATGCTTTGTTTAGTATGCTCCGATGCTATATGATGATACTTGTAGGCTTATGCTCTTTCTGATCACTAATACATGTTGTGAGCTGAGCTATTTTTGAATGGTGAACTTGCTTAATAAACATAAAATTTGAAAATGTTCACCATTGAGATATGCAACTAGCATGTGTAGGATGTGTTGAATTCACTCATGCTTTTCATATATGCTAGGTTGCCATGTCTCTAGTTCTGAGTCACTCACTTGCTTGGTATGTTCATATTCTGTTTAAAATTGAACTAAGCTTTAAGTGAATTGAAAAGATCGAGATGGGATTGCTTGTCAACACATCACGGTATCGAGATTGTTTCTCATTGCACATTTGAGTTAAACTTGAGCCGTGTAGTGTATGACCGAAACCGACGCTTTAAGCTTCTGATTGCTTTTGCATAGGCTTCGCTCGGTTGAAAAGTTAGGCAATGACAAGCTTTCAACCTCTCGCAATCACATGCTGAATTTGAACTTGTGTAAATTCATCGCTGCAACTCCGATTATAAATTGAAATCACAAGTCTATGTTTCATTCTATAGCATGAGGATTGAACTTTGCTAGGGGTAGTTCACCTTGTATACATGTTTAGCACTTGTTCGGATTCCTGTCTATACATGTGTAGTGCTATTTTGATGATGAATACCTTTTTGGCTAAAAACTGTTCACTTTGCTCTCATGTTCATATTTCGTATTTAGTGATCAGTTTGAGCCTTTGCTAGCATATTATGGATGTTGTTGAGTCATTGGAGTTATCCTGTGCAGAGCATCTTTGCTTTCTCTTGACTATATTACTGAAGCTGCTAACTTGCATTGACTCATGCATTCTGGAAGGGGAAGAAATCTGCTTGATGGCACTTTTGATGGTGCATTTTCTAAGAGGGAGAATTTTTACTCGATGGTGCATTCTTTGCTTGATGGTGCATTTTCAACTAAGGGGGAGAAATTTTGACAAATCATGAGTGCCCTCCTATGTTCAACTAAGGGGGAGTAAATTTTTCAAATCTTGAGCTTTCCAAGTTGAACCAAGGGGGAGTTTTCCTGGTTGTGTGCACTACTTGAGGGGGAGTTTGCGTCTTGATGACCGTAAGGTTTTGGTGTCGAGCTTTCTTGCTAGTTGTGTTGAGCCTCTGTGCCTCTATCTTGAGGGACTAGCATTTTGCTTCGCTTTTTCAATTGGTATTTGCTAGCGGTGTTGAGCCCGTTCTGCCTCTTCTTGAGGGCTAGCTTTGCTTTGCTTGGTTGCGTCGAGCCGTTGCCCATGTCTTTGGGGACCAAGTTGTCTTGCTCTTTCCACTTGACCTTCTTCGGCTTTGCTATGCTTTTGGGTCATTTGGTTGAGTTCTCTCTACTCTTTCTTCCTTCCTTCTTCTACTTCATTATGATTTGCGTGTGTAGTTGACAATGCACTCATCAAGGGGGAGATTGCGGATACATGGGTGTATGCCGAGTCTCGAGTGATGAGTGATTGTCAACGGGTTTGATCGCATGTTCTTTGGCTTGTGTTGTGCAGGTGTCGAGCACGGAGACAGTGATCGAGGGCAAGGTGAAGGTCAAGTAGAGACGTGCCGTGCCGACGGACCGGGAGCGGTGAAGGGCGGACGTGAGGCTTGGACTGAGGGACCGGTGGCCTGAGGATCAGCTGTGGTGGCTGGCAGCCTGGGACAGCGACGAGCGAAGACCTGCGGGGCATGGTGTTGCTCGGGTCGAGGACCTGGGGACACGTGTCGGTGGATGGGGTACACGGGCGGTGCATCCCCTCTATAGTTCCGGTTTGGTGGTTGAGCCACAGAAAAACCACCGGGTGGACGGTTTCCAGGTTTGGGCCACAAAACCTGGGTGCTTCGGGTTTGCCGAGTTTTGGCCACAAAACTCGGGCTGAGGCCGGTTTCCAGGTTTGGGCCTCAAAACCTGGGCGTTGGCGGGTTTCTGAGTTTGCGCCGCAAAACTCAGGCGATGGGCGGCTGGTTTCCCGGTTTGGGCCACAAAACCGGGGGATTGACTTGAAGGCCTGGTTTCCTGGTTTCGGCCACAAAACCGGGGATACGAAGTCCGGGAAAAGGACGAGCAGAGCGGTGG
This sequence comes from Coix lacryma-jobi var. lacryma-jobi, assembly GCA_009763385.1. Taxonomy (NCBI): domain Eukaryota; kingdom Viridiplantae; phylum Streptophyta; class Magnoliopsida; order Poales; family Poaceae; genus Coix; species Coix lacryma-jobi. The sequence continues at coordinate 48,876,072 of CM019831.1, forward strand.
CGGCATGTGGCGGCAATCGGTGAGGTTGCGTCGAGGCAACGCTACCAGTTGTGCGGGCGTGGCCGTCAGATCACAGCTATCTTCGAGTTGGTCCAGAATAACCCAAGGGTTTAGCTGGTTCACTCTGTAATTAGTGAGGGGTAGAGTAGGAATTAGAATTAGGATAAGTAGAGGGAGACACCCTCCTCCCATTCTATCTCAGTCATTTGCTAGGGTTTCCTGCTCTCCCAATCCCCTGCTGTAGCTACTGAGATCCGCAGAGAACCATACCTCTGTGTACTGGAGATTTTGAGGAAGTGAGGCCGTAACCTCACCATTGTAGCGTGTGGTAGCCACACGGTTGCAGATCGATGACTTGATTCGCGTTTTGGTTCGTGTTCTTCGGGTTCTTCGTTTTTCCGCGATTTTCCCGTCACTCGATCTCCCTCTCTAGTGCGTCTTTGCAAAATCCGTTTGAATCAACTTGTTCTTTATAGTGAGGAGATCATTTCGACAAAAGGAATTCATCTAACTCCTCACGAACAAGTAGATCGGGTCGATTTCGTTTTCGTGGCGCTTTTTCGGTTCATACACCTTCCCTTTCGATTTCCCGTTGATTAAGTTGATTTGAGCGGATGATTTCTTGGGGATAGTCTCCTAACTACCTCGTGATCATTTTCTCCAAGTTTGGGATCAAGGGATTTTGGTTTGAATCGATTTGGAGAAGATTTGGGTGAAGGGCGACCAAAATCGCCCTCACTGGGAGTTGGCGGACAGTCCGCCATTCCAGGCGCGGACAGTCCGCGCGTCGAGGGCTGGCCAAATCAGTAGCTATGTTCTTCGGCTGTTTTACTGTTCCTTGACCGGCGGACAGTCCGCCGTTGCTTTTCGCGGACAGTCCGGGAACTGTCCAGGGGACTTCAGCAGCGTTGCTGTTTTGCTCTTTTGGCCAGCGGACAGTCCGCCACCTGAGCCCGGACAGTCCGCCGTTGGGCAGACAGTCCGCGACCGTACTGACGGACAGTCCGTGATCCTGCTGTAGCCTCCGGTTTAGTGCGTTTGCTCTCCCAGCTTTTCCGATTGGTTTTTGGACTTCTCGTTTTGCGGATACATGGGTGTATGCCGAGTCTCGAGTGATGAGTGATTGTCAACGGGTTTGAATGCATGTTCTTTGGCTTGTGTTGTGCAGGTGTCGAGCACGGAGACAGTGATCGAGGGCAAGGTGAAGGTCAAGTAGAGACATGTCGTGCCGACGGACCGGGAGCGGTGAAGGGCGGCCGTGAGGCTTGGACTGAGGGACTGGTGGCCTGAGGATCAGCTGTGGCGGCTGACAGCCTGGGACAGCGACGAGCGAAGACTTGCGGGACATGGTGTTGCTCGGGTCGAGGACTTGGGGACACGTGTCGGTGGACGGGATGCACGGGCGGTGCATCCCCTCTACAGCTCCGGTTTGGTGGTTGAGCCACAGAAAAACCACCGGGTGGACGGTTTCCAGGTTTGGGCCACAAAACCTGGGGGTGCTGCGGGTTTGCCGAGTTTGGGCCACAAAACTCGGGCTGAGGATGGTTTCCAGGTTTGGGCCTCAAAACCTGGGCGCTGGCGGGTTTCTGAGTTTGGGCCACAAAACTCAGGCGATGGGCGGCTGGTTTCCCGGTTTGGGCCTCAAAACCGGGGGATGGACTTGAAGCCTGGTTTCCCGGTTTCGGCCACAAAACTGGGGGTGGAGTCCAGGAAAAGGACAAGCAGAGCGGTGGCGGCACGTGGCGGCAATCGGTGAGGTTGTGTCGAGGCAACGCTACCAGTTGTGCGGGCGTGGCCGTCGGATCAGCATCATCTTCGGGTTGGTCCAGGATAGCCTTAGGGTTTGGCTGGATCGCTCTGTAAATACTTAGGGGTAGAGTGCGAATTAGAATTAGGATAAGTAGGGGGAGACACCCATCTCCCAAACTATCTCAGTCATTTGCTCTTTTGCTTCTAGGGTTTCCTACTCTCCCATTCCCTGCTGTAGCGAACTGAGATCCACAGAGAAGAGAACAATACCTCTGTGCCCGTGAGATTTTGAGGAAGTGAGACCGTAATCTCACTATTGTAGCGTGTGGTAGCCACACGGTTGCAAATTCGTGGTTGTGATTCGCGTTTTGTTTGTGTTCTTCGCGGGTTGCTTTTTCTCCACGTTTTTCCCGTCAATCGATCTCTCAACTCAGTGCGTCTTTTGCAAATCCGTTTGAACCAAGATGTTCTAGATCGTGAGGCACTTCTTTCCACCGAAGGAATTCACCTCTAACCTCACGAGCTAGTAGATCGGTTGATTTTTGTTTTGGATCAAGCTTTTCTCCCTTCCCCCGAATTTCTTCGTTTCATCGATTTGGAGATAGGTTCGAGCCATGATCTCTTAGAGATAGCTCACTATCCTTCTTGTGACTCCTCTCACCAAGTTTGATCCCTAGAGGATTCGTTTTGGGTGAGTTTGGATCAAATCGGTGGACGAACAGTCGCTTTCGGGGTGACCGGACGCTTGACACGGGTTGACCAGACGCTCAGGTCCAGAGTCCGGTCGTTGAAGTTTCTGTTCTGCTCATTTTCAGCTGACATGATCGGACGCTCGATTGAGGCCTGACCGGACACGACTCACTCACTATTCATAGCTTGATTGTTCTCTGATCGGACGCTGGCCACCTGACCGGACGCACCACCTCCGAGAGTCCGGTCAGAAACAGTAAGGTCCAAAACTAGATTTTGGTTGACCGGACGCGTCCGGTGGTACTTGACCGGACGCACACCAGAGTCCGGTCATTGCTGATTTGCGCTGTTTCGTTCGCAGTTTGTTCGCTCGTTGTCGGTTTTGATTTCCAGCTTTTGCGTTAGGTTTCTAGAGTTGTATAATGTCTCGCTGTGCTTCTTGGAAGAATCCACCCTACATCTAGGATCGTGAACACTTGCAAGCTCTAGGTTTGCTCTTGGGGTCGATTCTAGGGACAGTGGCGACAAGTTTCCAAAAGGAAAATTTGAAGCTCCCATTCACCCCCCCCCCTCTGGTCGGTTTCTGGTAGCACTTTCGGTCCTTCAATTGGTATCAGAGCAGGTTAAGGATCTTCCACCTTAGCCGGTTCTAGATTCACCGAAGGCGACATGGATAGCGGCGTGGGCAAACCGCCGTTTTTTGATGGGACGAACTATGCGTATTGGAAGAAATGCATGTCGGCCTATCTCCAGAGCATGGGCTCTTCTGTTTGGGAGATTTGCAACAAGGACGATTACGTTGTCTTGGCTGCTCGTGTTACTCAGCTTTAGATGGATGAGCACGATGCCAATAGCCGAGCGCGTAACGCTCTTTTCTCCTGTTTGAGCATGTCCGAGTTTGATCGCGTTTCTCACCTCCCCACGGCTTGTGAGATTTGGGCGACCCTCATGTGCTTCCATGAGGGAACCACTCAAGTCAAATCCCGTCTCTACGAGTCGCACAAGCGGGAGTATGAGAACTTTCAACACATGCCTGGCGAGAGCATAGAGAGTTTATTCGCTCGCTTTCAGGTCATTGTCAACAAGATGAGAGCAAACAAGGAGCTGTTGCCTTTTGACGATCATGAAAGGGCTTTGAAGCTTTTGCATACTCTCGATCGGTCTGTGTGGGACTCAAAGGTCCAGGCGATCATCGAATCGTCTAACTATGAGACCCTCACTTGCGACGAGCTCTTTAGTAAGCTCAAGTCTAGTGAGATTGACGCCATGTTGAGGGCTTCTTATGAAAATCCTTCTGGCCCGACTATGGCTTTGGTTTCTGGCTCTTCTGCTAACCCCTCTGGAGGCTTTGCTTTGTCTTCTCTTCTTTCTGTCACAGAGGAGCAGTTGGAGTTCATGGGAGACGACGAGTTGGCTTTGCTCGCCAACCGGTTCTTGCAGTTTCACAACAACCGCATGAACCGTCGCCGCGGAGGAGGACGCTCAGGATGCTTTGAGTGCGGCGACCCCAACCACTTCGTCGCCAACTGTCCCAAGAAGAAGCACACATCTGGGAAGGGGGATCATGGGCACAAGTACAACTCCGGCAAGCACAAGGAGAAGTACGTCCCCGCGAGGCACAAGCGGAGGGGCGGCTTCGACAAGGAGTACATCAAGAAGAAGTACTTGGAGAAGGCCCAGGCTGAGCAGCGTGCGTTCTTCACCATGCTCAGCGACGTCGACGGCTCGGATGACGACTCCGCTTGCTCAAGCGACGACGAGTCCGAGAAGAAGAAGAGGATCGAGGACAAGCTGAACGGCCTCTGCTTCTTCACCGACGACGAGGGCTTCTGCACCATGGCTCTTGGTGATGAGGTCGATGGCAAGCTGGAGGGCACTCCTCGGAACGACGACGATGACGACGACACCTCCCAGGTATCTCAGACCCCTGATGAGCTTTCTGCTGAGGTCGAGAAACTTACTGCCGCGCTTCTTAGTCAAGATAAGCTGCTTAGGCATGCTGCTAGAGAGCGCAAGGAGTTTAGACAGAAGTGGGAGGACACGGTGAAGGAGCTTGAGTTTGCTAGATCCACCGTGGTCGTGTCTGAGGAGGCTGAGTGCGAGATGTGCACCAAGCACATGACAGACCTTCTCACTCTGAGAGGTAAGTATGCTGCTTTGGTTGGAGAGGTGGATGAGCTCCGGGCTAGACCCGTGTTGTTGGGTGCGTGCAAGCCTTGTGCAGGCTTGCAATTCGAGTTGGCAGAGAAGAATGCCAAGATTGTGTCTCTTGAGAAGGCCAACTCGGGTAGCACTTATGTGTCTAGGTGCGCTTTGTGCGAGGGTTTGGAGATGGAGATCACGAACGTGAAGCATGGCAAGATGCAAACCGAGGAGGAAAACACATACCTTCGGACCATCTTGTCATGGGTGTCATGTAATGAGCCGCAGCTTGGGATGATGATCGCTCAGTTTAAGCGAGTTGCTGGAGGTCCTGGTGTAGGTTTTGCTCCGGGTGTTGATGTTTCGTCTTTTGGGAAGATTGGAGAGTCGAGTGGTCTGAACCCGAGTGAGGAGCCCAACTCCACCACTACTCCCAAACTTACCAAGCTTCCACCCAAAGAGCCTCTCAAGCCTAACACCAAGGATGGGGTGTTTGAAGAACCTCCACGAGCTCCACCCAAGAACCAGCAATGGGCTCCCAAACCCAACCACCTGAAAAACAAGCTGGACACAATGCCACCTATCCAGGAGGAGCTTATGCCACAGAAGGGCAAAGTGATCCACACCCACTACCGTGAGTACCAACAACCCCCTATGAGAGTGGTGAGGTACCATTGTGAGCATTGTGGGAGAGATGGACACTTCAGTGAGTTTTGCTTTCGGCGCAAGAGAGAGGAGCGCCGTGCCAGGGAGATGAACAATGCGGACATGTACCATCCTTTCCATGATGTACATGTGCCGAATGCTCAGAGGAGAGCTCCGAGGAGAGCTGCTAGGCCTAGAGGTGCAGTGCCTTAAGGTCCTAGGCATCAGGGAGGAGTTGCCCGACGGGGTCCTGATTTTGCAGGATACGGACCCCGTGGCGGAGGCTTTGTTGAGCGTTTTCCTCCACCGCGTTTTGAGTATCGCGATGGACGCTCTTTCCTTAGCGGACCATGTTTTCCTGTGCGTGGTGATCGCTTTCCCCGTAGGCATGCTACGAATGGTTTTTATACTGACCGTTCTTTTGAGCAGCCGGCCCAACACTGGTATTCTTCCTACTTCACTAACCCTAGTGTTGGACCGTATGCTCACCCTATGTCTTTTTATTGATGTAGGCAAAACGATTGGAGGACATTTGGTTGGTGGATTCCGGTTGCTCGAGGCACATGACCGGAAACGCCAAGTGGTTCTCCAGTCTTAGTCCTATTGCCGAAAAGGAGTTTATCACCTTCGGCGACAATAGTAAAGGTAAAGTGTTGTCTCATGGGTCGGTGCGAGTTAATGAGCACTTTGTGTTGCCTGATGTTGCTCTTGTTTCTAACTTGCATTTTAACCTTCTTTCTGTTTCGCAACTTTTTGATGATGACTATGAGATTCGTTTTAAACCGAATCTCAGTCGCATTTTAGATCCTCAGGGCAATCTTGTTTGTTTGATTTCGCCCTTTGGGAAAGTCTTTCGTGCGAATTTCTTGGTGTGGTTTGGTATTTCCTGCTGTCTTTTGGCTAGTCCTTCCTCCTCTGATCTTTGGAAGTGGCATAGGAGGCTCGGTCACTTAAGCTTCGACTTGCTTGCAAGACTTAGCTCACTTGGCCTAATCGGAGGATTGCCCAAAGTTGTCGATGGAGAAGGACCTTGTTTGCCATTCTTGTAGACATGGGAAGATGGTTGCCGCTCCCCACCATCCAGTGACTCAGGTCATGACACAGCGCCCTGGTGAGCTTTTGCACATGGATCTTGTTGGTCCGGCTCGGGTGAGCTCGGTTGGGGGGAAGTGGTATGTTTTGGTCGTTGTTGACGATTTTTCGAGATATTCCTGGGTCTTCTTTTTGTCTGAGAAGACTGAGTGAAGGACCGAGAATGCAATAGCAAGGCAACCAGAGGGGGGTGAATGGGAGCCAACAAAATTTCTCTCGAAACTTTGGCCAAATGTCCCAAAATCAACCCCCGAAAGCTACGACCAAAACCGTGATGCCCACGACCCTTGGAAGAGGGTGGATGATCCCTAGGATCACAGCGAGGCACCACAAAGCGACAACAAACCAAACGCCAAAAACACCGGCACAAGTTTGCCCCTTGAAAACCGAGTCCCGAACGTAGATTGAGGGCTACGTCGAGAAATCCCTAAATACCGATGCTAACAAGTAGCAAAGATACCTAGAAATGTTTCTTGGTTAACTATAGGGCCAAACGAGAAGTCCGAAAACCAAGCGGAAAAGCAGGGAGAGCAAACGCACTAAAACGCAACCTTCAGCAGGGTCCCGAACAGTCCACCGGTACGGTCCCGGACTGTCCGGCTCAACCGCGGACTGTCCGCGAGGGGATGGTGGATTGTCCGCCAGCAAAATCCCCAAAACAGCACAGATGCTGAAGTCCCCTGGACAAGTCCCGGACTGTCCGCGAAAACCAACGGCGGACTGTCCGCCGGTCAATGAACAGTGCCCCGGCCGATGAACACAGCCACTGATCTGGCTGATCCCTGACGCGCGGACTGTCCGCCGGTCAAACCGCGGACTGTCCACGGGTGTCCAGAAAGGGCGATTTTGGTCGCCCAAAACTCAAATCTTCTCCAAATCGATTCAAACCAAAATCCCTTGATCCCAAACTTGGAGAGGATGATCACGAGATAGTTAGGAGACTATCCCCAAGAAATCATCCACTCAAATCAACTCAATCAACGGGAAATCGAAAGGGAAGGTGTATGAACCGAAAAAGTGCCACAAAAACGAAATCTACCCGATCTACTTGTTCGTGAGGAGTTAGATGAATTCCTTTGGTCGAAATGACCTCCTCACTGTAAAGAACAAGATGATTCAAACGGATTTCGCAAAGACGCACTAGAGAGAGAGAGATCGAGCGACGGGAAAAACGCGGAGAAACGAAGAACGCGAAGAACACGAACCAAAACGCGAATCAACACATCGATCTGCAACCGTGTGGCTACCACACGCTACAATCGTGAGGTTACGGCTTCACTTCCTCAAAATCTCCAGTACACAGAGGTATGGTTCTCTGCGGATCTTAGCTAGCTACAGCAGGGGATTGGGAGAGCAGGAAACCCTAGAAGCAAAGAGCAAATGACTGAGATACATTGGGAGGAGGGTGTCTCCCTCTACTTATCCTAATTCTAATTCCTACTCTACCCCTCTCTAATTACAGAGCGAACCAGCTAAACCCTAAGGTTATTCTGGACCAACTCAAGGTAGGTGGTGATCCAACGGCCACGCCCGCACAACTCATAGCGTTGCCTTGACGCAACCTCCCGATTGCCGCCACGTGCCGCCCTCGCTCTGCACCCCCGGTTTTGTGGCCGAAACCGGGAAACCAGGCTTTCACGCCAACCCCCGGTTTTGAGGCCCAAACTGGGAAACCAGCCTCCAAGTCCATCCCCTGGTTTTGAGGCCGAAACCAGGAAACCTACCACCGCCCAAGTTTTGAGGCCCAAACCTGGAAACCGTCCTCAGCCCGAGTTTTGAGGCCCAAACTCGGCAAACCCGCAGCACCCAGGTTTTGTGGCCCAAACCTGGAAACCGTCCGCCTGAGTTTTGTAGCCCAAACTCAGAAACCGTCCACCCGATGGTTTTTCTGTGGCTCAACCACCAAACCGGAGCTGTAGAGGGGATGCACCGCCCGTGCACCCCGTCCACCGACACGTGTCCCCAGGTCCTCGACCCGAGCAACACCATGCCCCGCAAGTCTCCGCTCGTCGCTGTCCCAGGCTGCCAGCCACCACAGCTGATCCTCAGGCTACCGGTCCGTCAGTCCAAGCCTCATGTCCGCCCTTCACCGCTCCCGGTCCATCGGCATGGCACGTCTCTACTTGACCTTCACCTTGCCCTCGATCACTGTCTCCGTGCTCGACACCTGCACAACACAAGCCAAAGATCATGCGATCAAACCCATTGACAATCTCTCATCACTCTGAGACTCGGCATACACCCATGTATCTGCCATCTCCCCCTTGATGAGTGCATTGTCAATTACTCAAACAAATCATAATAGAAAGAAGAAGGAAGAAGGAGAAAAGAGAACTCGACCAGATGACCCAAAAGCATAGCAAAGCCGAAGAAGGTCAAGTGGAAAGAGCAAAACAACTTGGTCCCCAAAGACATGGGCAATGGCTCGACGCAACCAAGCAAAGCAAAGCTAGCCCTCAAGAAGAGGTAGAACAGGCTCAACACCGCTAGCAAATACCAATTGAAAACTCCAGAAAAAGAGCTCGACACCAATTGAGAAATTGAAGCAAATGCTAGTCCCTCAAGACAGGCACAGAGGCTCAACACAACTAGCAAGAAAGCTCGACACCAAAACCTTACGGCCAACAGAAAGCAGCAAACTCCCCCTTGAATAGTGCACCCAACCAGGAAAACTCCCCCTTGGTCCAACATAGAAGGCACAAGATTTGAAAAAAATTTCTCCCCCTTAGTTGAACCCTGGAAGCATATGATTTGCAATCTATCCCCCTTAGTTGAAAATGCACCATCAAGCAAAAGAATGTACCAACGAGTAAAATCTCTCCCCCTTAGAGAATGCACCATCAAAAGTGCCCAGAAGCAAATTTCTTCCCTTCCACAATGCATATGAGTCAAAATGCAAGTTAGCAGCTTCAGGAATATAGTCAAGAGAATGCAAAGATGCTCTACACAGTTCTGATCCGATGACTCAACAACATCACATCAAGCTAGCAAAGGCTCAAACTGATCACTGAATACGAAATATGAACATTTGAGCAAAGTGAGCAGTTTTAAGCCAAAAAGGTATTCACCATCAAAATAGCACTAAACATGTATAGTCAAGAATCCAAACTAGTGCTAAACATGTATACAAGGTGAACTACCCCTAGCAAAGTTGAATCATCATGCTATAGAATGAAACATACACTTGTGATTTCAATTTACAATCGGAGTTGCAGCGGTGAAATTTCACAAGTTCAAATATTAGCATGTGATTGCGAGAGGTTGAAAGCTTGTCATTGCCTAACTTTTCAACCGAGCGAAGCCTATGCAAGTGCAATCAGAAGCTTAAAGCATCGGTTTCGGTCATACACTACACGGCTCAAGTTTAACTCAAAGTGCAATGAGAAACAGTCTCGATACCGTGATGTGTTGACAAGCAATCCCATCTCGATCTTTTCAATTCACTAAAAACTTGGTTCAATTTTAAGCAGAGTATGAACATACCAAGCAAGTGAATGACTCAGAACTAGAGACATAGCAACCTAGCATATATGAAAAGCACGAGTGAACTCAACACATCCAACACATGCTAGTTGCATATCTCAATGGTGAACATTTTCAGTTTTAAGTTCATTAAGCAGGTTCACCATTCAAAAATAACTCAGCTCACAACTTGTATCATTGATCAGAAAGAGCATAAGCTACACGTATCATCATAAGCATCGAAGCATAGTTTCATTCTAAATATTATATACATGAAGCTCAGAATGTAAATGTGTATGCTGAAGAGCAAAAGACAAAACTAAAAGAAAACAAGACAAACGAAAAATAGTCAGTCTATGATACAAGAACCAAAATGTTTCCCCCATCTAAAAGGGGAAACACACACCAAGCTCACCACTCAACCGATTAAAGGTTGATTTGTCCAAAGGCTTGGTGAAAATATCAGCCAACTGATGATGAGTATCGACATGGCGAAGGTCGATATCACCCTTCTCATGGTGGTCTCGCAAAAAAATGAAAACGCACATCAATGTGTTTGGTCTTCGAGTGAAGCATGGGGTTCTTAGCAATGCTAAAAGCACTCGTGCTATCACAAAGCAAAGGAACGCGAGAAAAACTCAGACCAAAATCACGCAAAGTGGCCATCATCCAAAGCAACTAAGAACAGCAGCTAGCCGTAGCAACATATTCAGCCTCTGTGGTAGACTGAGCGACACTAGACTGCTTGCGCGAAGACCAAGATACAAGAGAAGAACCAATAAACTGGCAAGTCCCAGAAGTGGACTTGCGCTCAACACGGCAACCAGCAATATCGGCATCGGAATAACCGCAAAGGGAGAGGGTGGAGGAAGCTGAATACCAAATCCCAAACTCAGTTGTGAAACGAAGGTACCTGAAAATGTGCTTCACCGCCTGACGGTGAGAAGTGTGTGGCGACGCCTGAAAGCGCGCGCACAGACACACCGCGAACTGGATGTCCGGGCGTGTCGCCGTCAGGTAGAGTAGTGACCCGATCATGCTTCGATACTCCTTCTGGTCCACAGCTTCTCCATCCTTGTCCGCATCCAGGGCCGTCGTGGTCGACATGGGTGTTGAAAGAGGCTTGGCCTCACCCATATCGAACCTCTTCAGCAAGTCCTTGGTGTACTTGCCCTGGTGCACAAACGTTCCCTCTCGGGATTGCTTAATTTGCAACCCGAGAAAGAAAGTCAACTCGCCCATCATGCTCATCTCAAACTCCCTGCTCATGATATCTGCAAACTTGGCAACCAAAGCGTGAGAAGAACCACCAAAAATGATATCGTCCACGTAAATCTGGACCAAGAGAGTGGCTTTGCCTTGCTTGAGGAGAAAGAGCATTTTATCCACACATCCCATTTTAAAACCCTTAGCAAGCGAAAAGGTTTTCAACCTATCATACCAGGCTCTAGGGGCTTGTTTCAAACCATATAAATCTTTGTGAAGTTTAAAAACATGGTTTGGAAACTTGGGATTTTCAAAACCGGGGGGTTGTTCAACATACACCTCTTCTTATATGTAGCCGTTTAAGAAGGCACTCTTGACATCCATTTGAAAAAGTTTGAAACCTTTGGATGCAGCAAAAGCCAAGAGTATCCTAATAGCCTCCAAACGAGCTACAGGAGCAAAAGTCTCCTCATAGTCTATCCCCTCCTTCTGACTATAACCCTTGGCCACAAGTCTTGCTTTGTTCCTCACAATGTGGCCATCCTCTCCTTGTTTGTTTTTGAAAACCCATTTTGTCCCAATAGGACTACAGTCTGGAGGAGGTGGAACTAGAACCCAAACCCGATTTCGCTCAAAATTTTCTAACTCCTCATGCATGGCATTGACCCAATCCGGATACGTCAAAGCGTGTCCAACATCTCGGGGTTCAAAATCAGCAACAAATGCAGAATGAGCAAAGTGAGAAATGTGCTGTGACCTGGACCGAGTGACACGTTCGTCGATGCTGCCGATCATCTGTTGAGGCGGGTGCTGGCGCTGGATGTGTCGTGGCACCTCCCGAGCAGATGTGATCTCCCCCTTAACAGCAGCTGGTGCCTCCCCGGGTACAAAAGGTACCGCTCAGGGTGGCGGATCCCACGGCCCCCAGGAAGAAGAAGTGTCGGGGCCGTGAGTCGTAGTAGAAGCCGCTCTTTGCGGCACAGCAGGTGGAGGCGATGCTGGGTCACCGATGCCTTCAGCATCCTCGTCCTCATCATCAAAAAGAGGCTCACCTACCTCATGATCACCTGCACGCTCAAAACGAGAAGAAGGACAAAACATGGTCTCGTCGAAGGTGACATCAGATTTCTCCATGACTCGGTTAGTATCAAGGTTAAGTACACGATATGCTCGAGTGTGAGTGCCATAACCCAAAAATACACCGTCAGAAGAACGAGACTCAAATTTGTCCAGGTTGCCTTTCTTCAATATAAAACAGTGGCAACCGAAGACTCTAAAGTAACTCACCTTGGGCTGTCTACCAAAACGCAACTCATAAGAAGTCTTTTTCAAGAAAGCTCTCAGAAAAATGCGATTGGAAATATAGCATGCAGTGTTCATAGCTTCGGCCCAATATCACCTAGGAGTCCTATGCTCATCGAGCATCGTCCTGGCCATCTCTACAAGGGTCTGATTCTTCCTCTATACAACACCATTTTGGGGCGGTGTGTAGGGGGAAGAAAACTGATGCTCCAAACCCAAAGAGTTACAAAACTTCTCAAAATCCGAATTCTTGAATTCGGAACCATTATCACTTCTAATAGCTCGCATCGAGTTCATAGGGAACTCGTTCTGAAGACGCAAAATCAGATTGCGAGCAAAGGAGAAAGTCTCAGTCTTCTCAGCCAAAAAGAAGACCCACGAATATCTCGAAAAATCATCAACAACGACCAAAACATAACACTTCCCCCCAACCGAGCTCACCCGAGCCGAACCGACAAGGTCCATGTGTAAAAGCTCTCCAGGGCGCTGTGTCATGACCTGAGTCACTGGATGGTGGGGAGCGGCAACCATCTTCCCATATCTACAAGAATGGCAAACAAGATCCTTCTCCATCGACAACTTGGGCAATCCTCGGATTAGGCCAAGTGAGCTAAGCCTTGCAAGCAAGTCGAAGCTTAAGTGACCGAGCCTCCTATGCCACTTCCAAAGATCAGAGGAGGAAGGACTAGCCAAAAGACAGCGGGATATACCAAACGACTCCGAGAAATTCGCGCGAAAGACTTTCCCAAAGGGCGAAATCAAACATACAAGATTGCCCTGAGGATCTAAAATACGACTGAGATTCGGTTTAAAACGAATCTCATAGTCATCATCAAAAAGTTGCGAAACAGAAAGAAGGTTAAAATGCACGTTAGAAACAAGAGCAACATCGCGCAACACGAAGTGCTCATTAACCCGCACCGACCCACGAGACAACACTTTACCTTTACTATTGTCGCCGAAGGTGATAAACTCCTTTCCGGCAACAGGGCTAAGACTGGAGAACCACTTGGTGTTTCCGGTCATGTGTCTCGAGCAACCGGAATCCACCAACCAAATGTCCTCCAATCGTTTTACCTACATCAATAAAAAGACATTGGGTGAGCATACGGTCCAACACTGGGGTTAGTGAAGTAGGAAGAATACCAGTGTTGGGCCGGCTGCTCAAAAGAACGATCAGTGTAAAAACCATTCCTAGCAGGTCTACGGGGATAGCGATCACCACGCACAGGAAAACGTGGTCCGCTAAGGAAAGAGCGTCCATCGCGATAGTCAAAACATGGTGGAGGGAAACGCTCAACAAAGCCTCCGCCACGGGGTCCGTATCCTGCAAAGTCAGGACCCCGTCGGGCAACTCCTCCCTGACGCCTAGGACCTTGAGGTGCTGCACCTCTAGGCCTAGCAGCTCTCCTCGGAGTTCTCCTCTGAACATTCGGCACATGTACATCATGGAAAGGATGGTACATGTCCGGGTTGTTCATCTCCCTGGCATGGCGCACCTCTCTCTTGCGCCTAAAGCAAAACTCACTCAAGTGACCATCTCTCCCACAGTGCTCACAATGGTACCTCACCGCTCTCATAAGGGGTTGTTGGTACTCACGGTTGTGGGTGTGGTTCACTTTGCCCTTCTGTGGCAAAAGCTCCTCCTGGATAGGTGGCATAGTATCCAGCTTGTTTTTCAGGTGGTTGGGTTTGGGATGCCACACTTGGTTCTTGGGTGGAGCTCTCGGAGGTTCTTCAAACACCCCATCCTTGGTGGTAGGCTTGAAAGGCTCTTTGGGTGGAAGCTTGGTAAGTTTGGGAGTAGTGGTGGAGTTGGGCTTCTCACTCGGGTTCAGACCACTCGACTCTCCAATCTTCCCAAAAGCTGAAACATCAACACCCGGAGCAAAACCTACACCAGGACCTCCAGCAGCACGCTTAAACTGGGAGATCATCATCCCAAGCTGCGGCTCACCACAAGACACCCATGACAAGATGGTCCGAAGGTATATGTTTTCCTCCTCGGTTTGCATCTTGTCATGCTTCACGTTCGCAATCTCCATCTCCAAACCCTCGCACAAAGCACACCTAGTCACACAAGTGCTACCCGAGCTGGCCTTCTCAAGAGACTCAATCTTGACATTCTTCTCTGCCAACTCGGTTTGCAAGGCAGGACAAGTCTTGCACGCACCTAACAACATTGGCCTAGCCCGGAGCTCATCCACCTCTCCAACCAAAGCAGCATACTTACCTCTCAAAGTGAGAAGGTCAGTCATGTGCTTGGTGCACATCTCGCACTCAACCTCCTCGGAAACGACCACAGTGGATTTAGCAAACTCCAACTCCTTCACCGTGTCCTCCCACTTCTGCCTAAACTCCTTGCGCTCTCTAGCAGCACGCCTAAGCAGCTTATCTTGACTAAGGAGCGCGGCAGTAAGCTTCTCGACCTCAGCAGAAAGCTCATCGTGGGTCAGAGATACCTGGGACGTGTCGTCGTCGTTGTCGTCGTTCCGAGGGGTGTCCTCCAGCTGGCAGTCGACCTCCTTGCCGAGGGCCATGGTGCAAAAGCCCTCGTTGTCAGCGAAGAAGCAGAGGACGTTCAGCTTGTCCTCGATCTTCTTCATCTTCTCGGACTCGTCATCGCTTGAGCAAGCGGAGACGTCATCCGAGCCATCGACGTCGCTGAGCGTGACGAAGAAAGCACGCTGCTCAGCCTGTGCCTTCTCCAAGTACTTCTTCTTGATGTACTTCTTGTCGAAGCCGCCCCTCCGCTTGCGTCTTGCAGGGACGTGCTTCTCCTTGCGCTTGCCGGAGTCGTACTTGTGCCCGTGATCGCCATTCCCAGATTGCTTGTTCTCCTTGGGACAGTTGGCGATGAAGTGGTCAGGGTCGCCGCACTCAAAACATCCCGAGCGTCCTCCTCCGCGGTGACGGTTCATGCGGTTGTTGTGGAACCGTGAGAACCGGTTGGCAAGCAAAGTCAACTCATCATCCCCCAAAGACTCCAGCTGGTCCTCTGTGACAAAAGAGAGAAGAAAGTGCAAATCCTCCAGAGGGGTTAGCAGAAGAGCCAGAAACCAAAGCCATAGTCGGGCCAGAAAGATTTTCATATGAAGCCCTTGACATGGCGTCAATCTCACTAGACTTGAGCTTACTAAAGAGCTCGTCGCAAGTGAGGGTCTCATAATTAGACGATTCAATGATCGCCTGGACCTTTGAGTCCCACACCGACCGATCAAGAGTATGCAAAAGCTTCAAAGCTCTCTCATGATCGTCGAAAGGCAACAGCTCCTTGTTAGCTCGCATCTTGTTGACAATAACCTGAAATCGAGCGAATAAACTTTCTATGCTCTTGCCAGGCATATGTCGAAAGTTCTCATACTCCCGCTTGTGCGACTCGTAGAGACGGGATTTGACCTGAGTGGTTCCCTCATGGAAACGCATGAGGGTCGCCCAAATCTCACGAGCCGTGGGGAGGTGAGAAACGCGATCAAACTCGGACATGCTCAAACAGGAGAACAAGGCGTTACGCGCTCGGCTATTGGCCTCGTGCTCATCGATCTGAAGCTGAGAGACACGAGCAGCCAAAACAACGTAATCGGCCTTGTTGCAAATGTCCCAAACAGAAGAGCCCTTGCTATGGAGATAGGCCGACATGCGTATCTTCCAATACGCATAGTTCGTCCCGTCGAAAAACGGTGGTTTGCCCACGCCGCGATCCATGTCGCCTTCGGTGGATCTGGAACCGGCTAAGGTGGAAGATCCTTAACCTGCTCTGATACCAATTGAAGGACCGAGAGGAGCAAGGCGACCAGAGGGGGGGGTGAATGGGAGCCAACAAAATTTCTCACGAAACTTTGGCCAAATGTCCCAAAATCAACCCTCGAAAGCTACGACCAAAACCGTGATGCCCACGACCCTTGGAAGAGGGTGGATGATCCCTAGGATCACAGCGAGGCACCACAAAGCGATAGCAAACCAAACGCCAAAAACACCGGCACAAGTTTGCCCCTTGAAAACAGAGTCCCGAACGTAGATTGAGGGCTACGTCGAGAAATCCCTAAATACCGATGCTAACAAGTAGCAAAGATACCTAGAAATGTTTCTTGGTTAACAATAGGGCCAAACGAGAAGTCCGAAAACCAAGCGGAAAAGCCGGGAGAGCAAACGCACTAAAACGCAACCTTTAGCAGGGTCCCGGACTGTCCGCCGGTACGGTCCCGGACTGTCCGGCTCAACCGCGGACTGTCCGCAAGGGGATGGCGGACTGTCCGCCGGCAAAATCCCCGAAACAGCACAGCTGCTGAAGTCCCCTGGACAAGTCCCGGACTGTCCGCGAAAACCAACGGCGGACTGTCCGCCGGTCAATGAACAGTGCCCCGGCCGAAGAACACAGCCACTGATCTGGCTGATCCCTGACGCGCGGACTGTCCGGCGGTCAAACCACGGACTGTCCGCGGGTGTCCAGAAAGGGCGATTTTGGTCGCCCAAAACTCAAATCTTCTCCAAATCGATTCAAACCAAAATCCCTTGATCCCAAACTTGGAGAGTATGATCACGAGATAGTTAGGAGACTATCCCCAAGAAATCATCTGCTCAAATCAACTCAATCAACGGGAAATCGAAAGGGAAGGTGTATGAACCAAAAAAGCGCCACGAAAACGAAATCAACCCGATCTACTTGTTCATGAGGAGCTAGATGAATTCCTTTGGTCGAAATGACCTCCTCACTGTAAAGAACAAGATGATTCAAATGGATTTCGCAAAGACGCACTAGAGAGGGAGATCGAGCGACGGGAAAAACGCGGAGAAACGAAGAACGCGAAGAACACGAACCAAAACGCGAATCAACACATCGATCTGCAACCGTGTGGCTACCACACGCTACAATCGTGAGGTTACGGCCTCACTTCCTCAAAATCTCCAGTACACAGAGGTATGGTTCTCTGCGGATCTCAGCTAGCTACAGCAGGGGATTGGGAGAGCAGGAAACCCTAGAAGCAAAGAGCAAATGACTGAGATACATTGGGAGGAGGGTGTCTCCCTCTACTTATCCTAATTCTAATTCCTACTCTAGCCCTCTCTAATTACAGAGAGAACCAGCTAAACCCTAGGGTTATTCTGGACCAACTCAAGGTAGGTGGTGATCCAACGGCCACGCCTGCACAACTCGTTGCGTTGCCTTGACGCAACCTCCCGATTGCCGCCACGTGCCGCCCTCGCTCTGCACCCCCGGTTTTGTGGCCGAAACCGGGAAACCAGGCTTTCATGCCAACCCCCGGTTTTGAGGCCCAAACCGGGAAACCAGCATCCAAGTCCATCCCCTGGTTTTGAGGCCGAAACCAGGAAACCCGCCAGCGCCCAGGTTTTGAGGCCCAAACCTAGAAACCGTCCTCAGCCCGAGTTTTGAGGCCCAAACTCGGCAAACCCGCAGCACCCAGGTTTTGTGGCCCAAACCTGGAAACCGTCCGCTCGAGTTTTGTGGCCCAAACTCGAAAACCGTACACCCGATGGTTTTTCTGTGGCTCAACCACCAAACCGGAGCTGTAGAGGGGATGCACCGCCCGTGCACCCCGTCCACTGACACGTGTCCCCAGGTCCTTGTAACACCTCTAGTGATTAGCATGTAATTAACTTGACATACCATCATTATCATCATTAAGCATCTTGATCATGATTTCATGTGTATGCATTTAGCTAAGTGTATCATTTTATGTAAATTATCTCTATTGCAAAAACCCTAATTAGCCCACTTCTCTCTACTAGGGCAAAATGGTAATTTCACCTCTGTGCCTAGCTTTGTGTAATTCTTGTTCCTTTGGTGTCTTGAAGTTTTGTTGTGTTGGCCAAAGTTCAAAAATCAGATTTGATTTCAAATCTCTTTGCAAAACCCTGATTTCCAAACCCTGGATTTGATCCCTCTTTTGTAATTCAAAAATTATTCAAAATTTGAGGTTGGTCCAAAAATCAAAGTTGTAGATCTGTCAAAGAGAAACAACTTTGGTATTTACAAATTTTCAAGTTGCAGTACAAAGTTTTGAGTTATTTCAAATTCAATCAAACTCCAGTTTTTGTCCCCTTTTCAGTTTTCAAAATGAGTTCAAAAACTAATGAGTTTCTGGAAAAGTGTATAATAGCAAAGTTGTAGGTTTTGATAAAAGGAACAACTTTCATGTTTACAGATTTTCAAGTTTCAGTTTGAAATCCAGAGTAATTTTGATTTGAATCAAGTTTGAAAAAGTGTCCCCTTTACTGTTTTCAAATGTTGTTCAAAAACTTTTTGGAATTTGAAAATGTTCATATTGACAAAGTTGTAGATCTCGTTTTTCTGAACAACTTTGATGTTTTGAGTTTTTGTTGCCCAGTTCAAATTTTGGGAGCAATTCGCAAATTTCTGAAACTGCTCAAAAGTCAAACCCTATACCCTACCCTGTTCATCTTCTCCGGTAGGGGGGGGCCCGGCCATGGCCAGTCGCCGGCGTCGCGCGTGCCGCACGCCTGGCTGCTCCCCACGCGCCTCCAACCTGGCGCCGATGTCCCCTGGTTCCCTCCGCGCCCGCACGCGAGCGCTGACCTTCTCTCCCGGCCCCTACCGCCCGCAGTTCGTCGCCGCCACGCGTTCGCCGCCGGTGAGCCGTGCGCCCGACCCTGCGCAACCAAACCGCTGACCCTCGGCCTCGCAATCGATTGCGCGTGCCTCGGTCGAACTCGTCCACACCTCTCCGAGCTCTCTACCGGCCGCTAGCCGTGGCTATATAAGGCCCGCCGGAGCCGAGCTCACTCACCCATCTCCGCCACCGTGGCCAGCCCACTCCAGACCTCCCGCCGCTCAACCAACTAGCTCAACAGCTCCGCCTTAAGCCCGTGCAGCTTCCCCACTCCTCAATTTGGTCTCTACCGCCTCCATTTGCCCGGCGTAACTCGCCGTTCCCATCTCCGACAAGAATCCCGTCGAGGTCGGGATCGTGAAATACCCCCTCTCCGGCCTTGATCATCCTCCACTGACCCCCGTATAATCTTCCTTACTCCTTTGCGCCTCTGACTGACCTCTTGCGGTCACTTGTGTCGCGCAGGATAATCGGGACGACGATCGCCGCCGTGAGCTTTCCGCCGGCCACCGTCGACCACCTCCCTCCGTTCATCCCCTTCCCTCGCCGAGCCGCTTAATCGACTCACGGTGAGCTCCTGAAGCCTCCCATCTCCTCGGTTTCGCCTGAGACGCCTCGTCGTGGCCGGCGTAGCAGCGCCGCCGTCGTCGGTGGTCGCCGGCGAACGGAGGAGAAGAACAGTGCCGTTTTTCTATTTTCTCATACATGTGAATAGTGTTCAGATTTCATCTTTTTGTGTGATTTTCTGTGTTGATCCTTAAATTCTGAAATTTTTGTGGTAGACTCTTTATGCTCTGAAGTATTTTATAAAAATATGAAACTTGAGTTTTGTTCAAAAATTTGAAAATGAAAAATCCCCCTTTTAATTAATAAATGATGGTTTTGGATTTTTAGAAAATGATTTATAACTCCAAAATTTATGAGATCACTTTTTGTGAGCTAGTTATGCCATGACAAGTCTCTGGTGAAATTTTGAAGTCATTTGGAGCAAGTTGATTTTTGAGCTTTATTTTAATTAAGGAATAGTGCCTTTTGTTAATTAAATGTCTAGATTTAATTGAGCACCTTAATGACCTCCAAAATTTATGAAATTTGTTTTGCCATATACTTGTACCCTGATGAACTTGTGTGATTAATTTGGTGATTTTTGGAGCACCTTCATAAAATGACCTTTTTAAATAATTAAGAAAAAAATAGAAAAGATGGTTAGGTTTAGCGTTGAATGCCCTGTGATGTGACTTTTGGGATTGCTTGATGTTCATAGACCCCTACCCTTTGGTCTATGATGTTTGTGATGCTATGTTTGGTTGATGCGTAGGATAGTTATGATAAAGTCTAGTTTAATCAATTTTGCTTAAGGAAGAAATGGTTACTTTTATGCTCAACCTAGATTTCGATTATGTCTTGCCTTAGAGTAATCTTGAATCTGTGGTATTGTCTTGCACCTTAAGTCCATGTCATCATTCTCATGAGCATTCATCATTGCATCCGTATAGTTGACGAAGAAGGCCCTGAAGTCGAGGTAGCCGCCGAAGGATCTATCCCCGAGGCAACCCCGAGCTCCGACATCTATACCTACCCCGACTCTGCTCTTTTTGCCATCCAAGGCAAGCCCCGGTGCATTTAACCCTTTCCTTGAATTTATAAATGTTTCCTTAAATGTCTTTGAGTTAAATTATTGCATTAGGTTGATAGGAATTGAGTGAAATCCTAACTGATGCATTATCTACCTTGACCAATGATACACCCGATACCTGCCTTTCAAAAACTATTTGCAAAATGCTTAGCAATGCTATATGATAGATTTGCAATAAAAATGCCAATTTCAAAAGTGTGATCACTTTAAGAATATTTATGGGAATTTCTGTTTACTCCCACTATTGGCTAAGTATCTGATCCGTACTTAGTCAATGGGAAGGAGAGGTTGTCCTTGCGTACGGTGCCGTCATGTTGTAGTCCGGGACTCAACAGTTGACACCGACCGGGACAGGGTTGAAAAACTGACAGGACCTGTACTCTTGGGTTAGAGTCCCGAGGTGCTTGTCGCTGGCTGGAAAATTTAGGGACCACCTGTATGGGGGCCTGATTGACTAAGACTTGCAACTATTCACATACTACGGAAAGCTTCGGCTCCGAGGAATCCTTTATTGGACCGACAACCGCGCACTGGGAGTGGAGAGATGGCGGAAGTAGCATGTACCCACGTGGGTTAGAGTCCCGGATTGGAGTGGTGTACTGTACTTCCGGGTGGCGTAGGACCGGGCCCAATCTTGGAGGAATCGTGGTAGACGAGTTGGCATATGCAAGCTTGGGTGCTACATATGCAGTGTGGATAGGGACCCTCAGCTGAGTATTATTTATCCGGATTAACGCTGCTCCTCGGTTATGGAGACTTAGTCACTGACTGTCAACAGGGAGTGGTTCTCAACTAGGTCTGTTTTGGAAAGTAAAATGAATCAAGGATTATGATGAAACATGGAATACCGAATCTTTCAAAATTTAAATAAGGTTTACCAAAAATGCTTTTCTGCAAAATACTTGAACTTGCTTAAGCCTTACCTTGACTACCCTAAGCCTGCATTCCTGAGTCTTCTCCCTTTTCTTTAGTCGGGTAAGTCTTGTTGAGTACCTTTGTACTCAGGGTTCTTTTACCCATGTTGCAGGTATGGCAGATCCCTCAGTATGCCTTGGACCCTGCTGTGTGACTGTTGTTCAGGAAGAGGCCGATGAGGCCGATGAGTGATTATCCACCCTTGGGCTGGGTGATGTATCTTTATCTTTTAGTTGTTGTCATCTGCTACCCTGCCAACTCTATTTGAACTATGGTCTGTAATAACTTCACTTTAAGTTTATGTTGAACACTGGTTTGTAAAACTATTGTTATTTAAGTCTTCCGCTATTTACTCCGATGTTATTTGTCAAAATGTTCAAGAGATTGTAACTGAATTGTGAGATGATCCTGCGGACATCGGGCACTGATGTAGCCCAGTGGCGAACCCGGTCTTAATCTCTTGGCTGTACGGATCGACTGTCAGTGGATGATAGTGATCAGTGGGCCATGGGATTAGGGTCGTTCCGTCACAGAGTGGTATCGGAGCGTCTCACTACGACGTTGCAATCTTTTTGCGAAAATTTCAAAAGGTTTTTAAGTCCAAAACTAAACTTGACTATTTTGAGTCCAAATTGCTTCTCTCATCTCATCTTGTCTTTGGCAACTTGTAGCAAGACAACTTGTATAAGCCCTATGTACCTTATCTTAATAGTTGCATTGCCTTGTTCCGTAGGAACGAATCATGCATCATGTCATAATCACTTAAGATAATAACTTCCTCTCTAAGTCGGTTGGGTTAGTATGCCTTTACCCTTTTTCTTGCTAGCCTTTCTCACCTATAACCTCTTGTCCAGATATGGTCATCCTCAAGCGGACTGCTCGCAAGTCGACTGGACCGCATGGTGTGCCGCGTCACCAGCTGGCGCCACGCACCGGAGAAGAGACTGGAGAATCCTCCAACGGACGTCGCTTTCCCCGCCGCAACCGCAAGCAGCTGAAGGAAGAGATCAAGAATCTAAAGGCTGAGATGGAGAACATGGAGCATGACTTCTATCTTTCCCGCATGGAGTTTTATGAAGCACGAGCTTCCCTGGAGCAGGCCAATCGGAACACGGTTCGCGCTATCGAGCAGCGCAATGATGCTTGGACCCGTGAAGACGTCATCAGAGCCCAGTTCCATGGACTACAGCAGTACACTGCCCAGATCGAGCAGTACAATGATATACTTCATGAGGAGGTACATCAGCTGTACAACCAACTTCACCCCGTGATTCCACCTGTTGCTGAGGATCCAGAAGATGGAGTCGTGGAGGAACCTGAAGTAGAACATGAGCCAGTCCAGAATGAAGAAGTGGAACCTGCTGAAGATGTTCACGTTGAGGATGAAGATGAGGAGGAAGAGCCTGAGCTCATCATCGAAGATGAAGATGAAGAGATGATCATCATCAATGACGACTAGATTCCTTGTGTCTGTACCATCTGCTCACCTAAAGCCTTAGTCTAGGTTTGGGACGTTAGTTGGTCTTCAGTTAGTCGAGTCTGTATCTTGTCGTGTACCTTTCCTTTGTCAGTCGGTGGTTATCTATCAAACCTCTGTATCAGTTATCTACCCTTGCATCAATGAATCTTATCAGTCAGTTTCGTTCAAAAGCAACCTTTGGATGCTAAATTCCCAAATTCTTAACAGATGCCTGTGAACACCCGCACTGGAGCCGGAAGTTCCGGAGGTGCCAACCTTCCAAACCCTCCACCAGTTCCTGCTACCCTGGCAGATGCCATTGCAGCTTTGGCCGCCGCTGCCAACCTAATGGCTCAGAACCAAGGTCAGCAGAATGTTGGTCACCGTGGTCGTCACAACCAAGAGACCACCTATGTGGAGTTCACTGAAACCCGTCCACCGGTTTTCACCAGAGCCGATGAACCCCTCGAAGCTGATGATTGGCTCCGCACCATGGAGCAGAAGTTTGGTCTCATCCGATGCACTGAAATCCAGAAGCCCCGGTTTGCTTCTCAGCAGCTCCGTGGTCCAGCAAGTGCTTGGTATGCCAACCTCTTGGCTGCCCAACCTGAAGGTCATGAGTTGACCTGGGAGGAGTTCCGCACCGCTTTCCGTGCACACCACATCCCATCAGGTCTGATGAAGATGAAGCTTGATCAGTTCCTAGCCCTGCAGCAGAAGGAATCCTCAGTGATGCAGTATGTGGGTCAATTCAACCACCTGAGCCAGTATGCCTCCGACTATGTCAACACGGATGAGAAGAAGAGAGATTGTTTTCTCAGGGGTCTGCACCCTAAGATTCGCAGAGGTCTATCCAACAACCTCAACGGATCTTATCATGATGTCGTTGACCGTGCTGTCGCTTTCGAGGAAAGTAACCGCCAGTATCAGTAGGAGAAGAAGAAGAAGAAGGCTGGGTCTAGCAGCTTCTCCAGCAACCATAAGCGCCCAAGAATCATCTATCACCCCAGCCACCACCAAAACCGTGCCCCATACCCCCATCAGCAAGTGGTCGTTCGTACCGCGGCCACCACTCATAATGCCAACCAGCAAAGTGCCACTCAGCCGAACGCCCCAGGTGTTCGTGTCACCACCCCTCAAACAGCTTACAACCATCCATGCTACAACTGTGGCCAAGTTGGTCACTGGGCTCGCGAGTGCCCAAAGCCCAAGAAGAATGCCCAGCATGCACAGAAAGGCCCTGGAGGATCACAGCAGCAGCACCGTGCACCGCAGCAGCACGTCCAGAAGGGCAAGCTTGTCAAGAAGCACGGGCAAGTCTACTTCACCACCGTCAGTAACATCCCAGAAGGAGAGCCCGTCATGCTCGGTAGGTTTCCTGTTGCCAATCATCCTGCAGTCGTCTTGTTCGATTCTGGTGCATCGCATTCCTTCATCAGTCGCACTTTTGTCATCAAGCATGAGTTACCCATGGGGGAGTTAAAAGAAAGTTTCTGTATACTTTCGCCTGGAGGGCGGATAAATACTAAGGAAGTGGTCCGCAGTGTACCAGTAATGTTGGGGGAACATGTCTTTCCTACCACCATGATAGTACTGCGAAATCAAGAGATAGATGTCATCTTAGGCATGAATTGGATGTGTCAGTATAAAGCCATGATAGACATCTTGGATAGAGTTGTGAGAGTGGATGTTCCTAACAGCACTTCCAAACTCCTTCTCCAACTTCCTATGCCTCAAAAACTAGCAACCACCCAGTTGAATACCGCCTGTGCTCCGGAAGTCAGGGATATTCCCGTGGTCTGTGAGTTTCCCTGATGTCTTCCCAGAAGATCTACCCGGTCTGCCTCCCGACCGTAATGTTGAGTTTGCCATAGAGCTAAAGCCCGGGACTGCTCCTATATCCCGCAGAGCTTATCGAATGCCTCCCAGAGAGTTGGCAGAGCTGAAGATCCAATTGCAAGAGCTCTTGGACAAGGGTCTCATTCGCCCAAGTTCATCTCCTTGGGGCTGTCCTGCTATCTTTGTGAAGAAGAAGGACAAAAGTCTTCGTCTGTGCGTTGACTATCGCCCGCTCAATGAGGTCACCATCAAGAATAAATATCCCTTGCCTCGCATTGACCTTCTTTTTGACCAGTTATCTGGAGCCAGAGTGTTTTCCAAGATTGATCTCAGATCTGGCTACCACCAAATAAAAATCCGTCCAGAAGACATTCCTAAAACAGCTTTCACCACCAGATACGGCCTATATGAGTACTTGGTCATGTCCTTTGGCTTGACCAATGCCCCCGCTCATTTCATGTATCTCATGAACTCTGTGTTCATGCCAGAGCTCGATAAATTTGTAGTCGTGTTCATTGACGACATCCTTGTCTATTCAAGAACTCCTGAAGATCACGCCAAGCATCTTCGAATCGTTCTCTCTCGTCTCAGAGATCACCAGCTGTATGCCAAGTTCAGTAAATGTGAATTCTGGCTAGATCGAATTCAATTCCTTGGTCATGTCCTGTCCGCTGAAGGTGTGTCAGTTGACCCTGAAAAAGTGGCAGATATCTTGGATTGGAAGCCACCTACCACTGTCCGCGAAGTTCGCAGCTTCATGGGAATGGCTGGATACTATCGTCGATTAATCCCAGATTTCTCCAGAGTCGCCAAGCCTATCACAGAGTTGTTGAAGAACTCCGTGGATTTCGTTTGGTCACCAGCCTGTGAGCAAGCCTTTCAAGCCTTGAAGAAACTGCTAACTACGTCACCAGTCCTAGCTCAACCAGATATCGAGAAACCCTTTGATGTATACTGTGATGCATCTGGTACTGGTTTGGGCTGTGTTTTGATGCAAGAAGGACGAGTGATCGCTTATGCCTCACGACAGCTTAAGCGACATGAGGAAAACTACCCCACCCATGATCTTGAGCTAGCAGCAGTCGTGCATGCCTTGAAGATTTGGCGTCACTATCTGTTGGGCAGTACCTGTAATATGTATACAGATCACAAGAGCCTAAAGTATATCTTCACTCAAGAAGAATTGAATATGAGGCAGAGAAGATGGCTTGAGCTGATTAAAGATTATGATCTCGAAGTACATTACCATCCTGGTAAGGCAAATGTAGTTGCCGATGCCCTCAGTCGCAAGTCATACTGCAACTGTCTGACGACGAAGCCCTATGATCTTTCCTTGTGCCATGAATTTGAAAGGATGGGTATCGAAATGATCCCGCAAGGAAGCCTGAACAATGTCAGCATAGAAACATCTATCAAGGATCAAGTCATTGCTGCTCAGAAGGATAACCCTGGAATCAAGCACATCATCGAAAGGTCCAGACCGGAAAGGCTGAGTGTTTCAGGATCGATGATGTAGGGTTGTTTGGTTCAAGAACCGTCTAGTAGTTCCCAAGGTGCCTGAATTGAGACAGTTAATCCTTGATGAAGCACACTTGACCAGATTCTCTATTCACCCCGGCAGCAACAAGATGTACCAAGACTTAAGCAGAGATTCTGGTGGACTAAATGAAGATTGAGATTGCCCGGTATGTCGCTCAGTGTGATACCTGCCAAAGAGTCAAGGCAGTACACATGAAGCCTGGAGGAGAATTGCAACCTTTGTCAGTACCCGCTTGGAAATGGGACGACATTAGTATGGATTTTGTCAATGGACTACCCAAGACCCAGAAAGGTTTTGATTCCATTTGGGTAATCGTGGACCGACTCACTAAGCAAGCTCACTTTCTGCCAGTGAAGACCAGTTACACCGTCCCCACGTATGCCACCATTGTACAAGAACCACATAGTGAAACTTCATGGCATACCCAAGAGCATTATCTCTGACCGTGGTACCCAGTTTGTCGCTAAGTTTTGGAAAGCGTTCCATGCCTCACTTGGAACCAGCTCTTGCATAGTACGGCATATCATCCGCAAACAGATGGACAACTGAGCGAGTCAACCAAGTGCTGGAGGACATGTTGAGAGCCTGTGTTCTTACCTTCGCAGATACTTGGGATGACTGTTTGCCTTTGGCAGAGTTCTCTTATAATAACAGTTACCAAGAGAGCATCAAAATGGCACCCTTGAAGCACTGTACGGTCGTCGTTGTCGTACACCCCTCAGTTGGTCTGAGCCCGGAGAAAGAGAATTCTTTGGAGTTGACCTGGTCAAAGACATGGAAGAGAAAGTCAAGCAGATACAAGAGAATATGAAGATTGCCCAATCTCGACAGAAGAGCTACGCTGACAAGAGACGTCGACCTCTGAAGTTTCAAATTGGAGATTATGTATATCTCAAGGTCTCACCAACCAAAGGAGTCACTCGTTTTGGAGTCAAGGGAAAGTTAGCACCACCGCTACATTGGTCCGTTTGAGATTTTGGAATGTTGTGGCAAGGTAGCTTACAAGCTGAAGTTGCCGATCATCTCTCCGCTGTCCACAATGTTTTCCATGTCTCCCAACTCAAGAAGTGTCTCAGAGTACCAGAACATGTCGTGGAAGTTGAAGGTGTCGAGCTAGAGTCTGATCTATCCTACTCAGAATATCCAGTTCGCGTGTTGGACCACAAGGATCGCGTTACCCGAAGAACCACCACAAGATGGTACAAAATCCAGTGGAACCAGCACTCTGAAGAAGAAGCTACTTGGGAATCTGAAGACTTCTTAGCAAAGAACTATCCCGACTTTCTCGAATCCCTATCAATGTAAGGTTGTACCTTTATCCCTTCTTTGTCCTTCCTTAAGACGCAGAATCTCGGGGCGAGATTTCTTTAAGGGGGGGAGGCTGTAACACCTCTGGTGATTAGCATGTAATTAACTTGACATACCATCATTATCATCATTAAGCATCTTGATCATGATTTCATGTGTATGCATTTAGCTAAGTGTATCATTTATGTAAATTATCTCTATTGCAAAAACCTTAATTAGCCCACTTCTCTCTACTAGGGCAAAATGGTAATTCACCTCTGTGCCTAGCTTTGTGTAATTCTTGTTCCTTGGTGTCTTGAAGTTTGTTGTGTTGGCCAAAGTTCAAAAATCAGATTTGATTTCAAATCTCTTTGCAAAACCCTGATTTCCAAACCCTGGATTTGATCCCTCTTTTGTAATTAAAAAATTATTCAAAATTTGAGGTTGGTCCAAAAAGCAAAGTTGTAGATCTGTCAAAGAGAAACAACTTTGGTATTTACAAATTTTCAAGTTGCAGTACAAGTTTTTGAGTTATTTCAAATTCAATCAAACTCCAGTTTTTGTCCCTTTTCAGTTTTCAAAATGAGTTCAAAAACTAATGAGTTTCTGGAAAAGTGTATAATAGCAAAGTTGTAGGTTTTGATAAAAGGAACAACTTTCATGTTTACAGATTTTCAAGTTTCAGTTTGAAATCCAGAGTAATTTTGATTTGAATCAAGTTTGAAAAAGTGTCCCCTTTACTGTTTTCAAATGTTGTTCAAAAACTTTTGGAATTTGAAAATGTTCATATTGACAAAGTTGTAGATCTCGTTTTTCTGAACAACTTTGATGTTTTGAGTTTTTGTTGCCCAGTTCAAATTTTGGGAGCAATTTCGCAAATTTCTGAAACTGCTCAAAAGTCAAACCCTATACCCTACCCTGTTCATCTTCTCTCGGTAGGGGGGGGGGGGGCCGCCATGTCCAGTCGCCGGCATCGCGCGTGCCGCACGCCTGGCTGCTCCCCACGCGCCTCCAACCTGGCGCCGATGTCCCCTGGTTCCCTTCCCGCGCCCGCACGCGAGCGCTGACCTTCTCTCCCGGCCCCTACCGCCCGCAGTTCGTCGCCGCCAGACGCGTTCGCCGCCGGGTGAGCCGTGCGCCCGACCCTGCGCAACCAAAAACCGCTGACCCTCGGCCTCGCAATCGATTGCGCGTGCCTCGGTCCGAACTCGTCCACACCTCTCCGAGCTCTCTACCGGCCGCTAGCCGTGGCTATATAAGGCCCGCCGGAGCCGAGCTCACTCACCCATCTCCGCCACCGTGGCCAGCCCACTCCAGACCTCCCGCCGCTCAACCAACTAGCTCAACAGCTCCGCCTTGAGCCCGTGCAGCTTCCCCACTCCTCAATTTGGTCTCTACACGCCTCCATTTGCCCGGCGTAACTCGCCTTTCCCATCTCCGGCAAGAATCCCGTCGAGGTCGGGATCGTGAAATACCCCCTCTCCGGCCTTGATCATCCTCCACTGACCCCCGTATAATCTTCCTTACTCCTTTGCGGCCTCTGACTGACCTCTTGCGGTCACTTGTGTCGCGCAGGATAATCGGGACGACGATCGCCGCCGTGAGCTTTCCGCCGCCACCGTCGACCACTCCCTCCGTTCATCCCCTTCCTCGCCGAGCCGCTTAATCGACTCAACGGTGAGCTCCTGAAGCCTCCCATCTCCTCGGTTTCGCCTGAGACGCCTCGTCGTGGCCGGCGTAGCAGCGCCGCCGTCCGTCGGTGGTCGCCGGCGAACGGAGGGAAAGAAACAGTGCCGTTTTTTCTATTTTCTCATACATGTGATAGGTGTTCAGATTTCATCTTTTTGTGTGATTTTCTGTGTTGATCCTTAAATTCTGAAATTTTTGTGGTAGACTCTTTATGCTCTGAAGTATTTTATAAAAATATGAACTTGAGTTTTGTTCAAAAATTTGAAAATGAAAAATCCCCCTTTTAATTAATAAATGATGGTTTTGGATTTTTAGAAAATGATTATAACTCCAAAATTTATGAGATCACTTTTTGTGAGCTAGTTATATGCCAATGACAAGTCTCTGGTGAAATTTTGAAGTCATTTGGAGCAAGTTGATTTTTGAGCTTTATTTTAATTAAGGAATAGTGCCTTTTGTTAATTAAATGTCTAGATTTAATTGAGCACCTTAATGACCTCCAAAATTTATGAAATTTGTTTTTGCCATATACTTGTATACCCTGATGAACTTGTGTGATTAATTTGGTGATTTTTGGAGCACCTTCATAAATGACCTTTTTAAATAATTAAGAAAAAAAAATAGAAAAGATGGTTAGGTTTAGCGTTGAATGCCCTGTGATGTGACTTTTGGGATTGCTTGATGTTCATAGACCCCTACCCTTTGGTCTATGATGTTTGTGATGCTATGTTTGGTGATGCGTAGGATAGTTATGATAAAGTCTAGTTTAATCAATTTTGCTTAAGGAAGAAATGGTTACTTTTATGCTCAACCTAGATTTCGATTATGTCTTGCCTTAGAGTAATTTTGAATCTGTGGTATTTGTCTTGCACCTTAAGTCCATGTCATCATTCTCATGAGCATTCATCATTGCATCCGTATAGTTGACGAAGAAGGCCCTGAAGTCGAGGTAGCCGCCGAAGGATCTATCCCCGGAGGCAACCCCGAGCTTCCGACATCTATACCCTACCCCGACTCTGCTCTTTTTGCCATCCAGGCAAGCCCCGGTGCATTTAACCCTTTCCTTGAATTTATAAATGTTTCCTTAAATGTTCTTTGAGGTTAAATTATTGCATTAGGTTGATAGGAATTGAGTGAAATCCTAACTGATGCATTATCTACCTTGACCAATGATACACCGATACCTGCCTTCAAAAACTATTTGCAAAATGCTTAGCAATGCTATATGATAGATTTGCAATAAAAATGCCAATTTCAAAAGTGTGATCACTTTAAGAATATTTATGGGAATTTCTGTTTACTCCCACTATTGGCTAAGTATCTGATCCGTACTTAGTCAATGGGAAGGAGAGGTTGTCCTTGCGTACGGTGCCGTCATGTTGTGTCCGGGGACTCAACAGTTGAACACCGACCGGGACAGGGTTGGAAAAACTGACAGGACCTGTACTCTTGGGTTAGAGTCCCGAGGTGGCTTGTCGCTGGCTGGAAAATTTAGGGAACCACCTGTATGGGGGCCTGATTGACTAAGACTTGCAACTATTCACATACTACGGAAAGCTTCGGCTCCGAGGAATCCTTTATTGGACCGACAACCGCGCACTGGGAGTGGAGAGATGGCGGAAGTAGCATGTACCCACGTGGGTTAGAGTCCCGGATTGGAGTGGTGTACTGTACTTCCGGGTGGCGTAGGACCGGGCCCAATCTTGGAGGAATCGTGGTAGACGAGTTGGCATATGCAAGCTTGGGTGCTACATATGCAGTGTGGATAGGGACCCTCAGCTGAGTATTATTTATCCGGATTAACGCTGCTCCTCGGTTATGGAGACTTAGTCACTGACTGTCAACAGGGAGTGGTTCTCAACTAGGTCTGTTTTGGAAAGTAAAATGAATCAAGGATGATGATGGAACAAGGAATACCGAATCTTTCAAAATTAAAATAAGGTTTACCAAAAATGCTTTTCTGCAAAATACTTGAACTTGCTTAAGCCTTACCTTGACTACCTAAGCCTGCATTCCTGAGTCTTCTCCCTTTTCTTTAGTCGGGTAAGTCTTGTTGAGTACCTTTGTACTCAGGGTTCTTTTACCCATGTTGCAGGTATGGCAGATCCTCAGTATGCCTTGGACCCTGCTGTGTGACTGTTGTTCAGGAAGAGGCCGATGAGGCCGATGAGTGATTATTCCCTCGGGCTGGGTGATGTATCTTTATCTTAGTTGTTGTCATATGCTACCCTGCCAACTCTATCTATTTGAACTATGGTCTGTAATAACTTCACTTTAAGTTTATGTTGAACACTGGTTTGTAAAACTATTGTTATTTAAGTCTTCCGCTATTTACTCCGATGTTATTTGTCAAAATGTTCAAGAGATTGTAACCGAATTGTGAGATGATCCTGCGGACATCGGGCACTGATGTAGCCCAGTGGCGAACCCGGTCTTAATCTCTTGGCTGTACGGATCGACTGTCAGTGGTTGATAGTGATCGGTGGGCCATGGGATTAGGGTCGTTACGTCACAGTCCTCGACCCGAGCAACACCATGCCCCGCAAGTCTCCGCTCGTTGCTGTCCCAGGCTGCCAGCCACCACAGCTAATCCTCAGGCTACCGGTCCCTCAGTCCAAGCCTCACGTCCGCCCTTCACCGCTCCCGGTCCATCGGCACGACACGTCTCTACTTGACCTTCACCTTGCCCTCGATCACTGTCTCCGTGCTCGACACCTGCACAACACAAGCCAAAGAACATGCGATCAAACCCGTTGACAATCACTCATCACTCCGAGACTCGGCATACACCCCTGTATCCGCACTGAGACTTTCTATTTTGCTCGCAATCTGATTTTACGTCTTTAGAACGAGTTCCCTATGAACTTGATGCGAGCTATCCGTAGTGATAATGGTTCCGAATTTCAGAACTCGGATTTTGAGAAGTTTTGTAAGTCCTTGGGTTTGGAGCATCAGTTTTCTTCCCCCTACACACCGCCACAAAATGGTGTTGTAGAGAGGAAAAATCGGACCCTTGTAGAGATGGCCATGACGATGCTCGATGAGCATAGGACTCCTAGGCGATATTGGGCCGAAGCTATGAACACTGCATGCTATATTTCCAATCGAATTTTTCTTTGAGCTTTCTTGAAAAAGACTTCTTTTGAGTTGCGTTTTGGAAGACAGCCTAAGGTGAGTTATTTTAGAGTTTTTGGTTGCCACTGTTTTATATTGAAGAAAGGCAACTTGGACAAATTTGAGTCTCGTTCTTCTGACGGTGTATTTTTGGGTTATGACACTCACACTCGAGCTTATCGTGTACTTAACCTTGATACTAACCGAGTCATGGAGACATCCGATGTCACCTTCGATGAGACCATGGTTTGTCCTTCTTCTCGTTTTGAGGGTGCAGGTGATCATGAGGTTGGTGAGCCTCTTTTTGATGACGAGGACGGGGGTGCTGAAGGTATGGATGATCCAGCACACCCTCCACCTGCTGTGCCGCAAGGAGCGGCTTCTACTACGACTCACGGCCCGACCCTTCTTCCTCTACTACCTGGGGGTCGTGGGATCCGCCACCCCGAGCGGTACCTTTTGTACCTATGGAGGCACCAGCTGCTTTTGAGGGGGAGATCACTCGGTCCAGGTCAATAGATGATCGGCAACATCGACGAACGTGTCACTCGGTCCAGGTCACAGCAAATCTCTCACTTTGCTCATTCTGCTTTTGTTGCTGATTTTGAACCCCGAGATGTTGGACACGCTTTGACGGATACGGATTGGGTCAATGCCATGCATGAGGAGTTAGAGAATTTTGAGCGAAATCGGGGTTGGGTTTTGATTCCACCTCCTCTAGACTGTAATCTATTGGGACAAAATGGTTTTCAAAAACAAACAAGGAGAGGATGGCCACATTGTGAGGAACAAGGCCAGACTTGTAGCGAAGGGTTATAGTCAGAAGGAGGGGATAGACTATGAGGAGACTTTTGCTCCCGTAGCTCGTTTGGAGGCTATTAGGATACTCTTGGCTTTGCTGCATCCAAAGGTTTCAAACTTTTTCAAATGGATGTCAAGACTGCCTTCTTAAGCGGCTACATAGAAGAAGAGGTGTATGTTGAACAACCCCCTGGTTATGAAAATCCCAAGTTTCCAAACATGTTTTAAACTCCACAAAGCTTTATATGGTTTTAAAACAAGCCCCTAGAGCCTGGTATGATAGATTGAAAACCTTCTTGCTAGCTAAGGGTTTAAATTGGGATGTGTGGATAAAACGCTTTTTCTCCTCAAGCAAGGCAACGACACACTTGGTCCAGATTCCAGATTTACGTGGATGATATCATTTTCGGTGGTTCTTCTCACGCTTTGGTTGCAAAGTTTGCAGATACTATGAGCAGGGAGTTCGAGATGAGTATGATGGGCGAGCTGACTTTCTTTCTCGGATTGCAAATTAAGCAATCCCGAGAAAGGATGTTTGTGCACCAGGGCAAGTACACCAAAGACTTGCTGAAGAGGTTCGATATGGGTGAGGCCAAGCCTTTTCCAACACCCATGTCAACCATGATGGCCCTGGATGCAGATGTGGATGGAGAAGCTGTGGACCAGAAGGAGTACCGAAGCATGATCGGGTCGCTGCTCTACCTGACGGCGACACACCCGGACATCCAGTTCGCGGGTGTGTGCTGTGTGCGCGCGCTTTCAGGCGTCGCCGCGCACTTCGCACAGTCAGGCGGTGAAGCGCATTATGAGGTACCTTCGTTTCACACCTGAGTTCGGGATTTGGTATTCAGCTTCCTCCACCCTCTCCCTTGTGGTTTTTCTGATGCCGATTTTGCTGGTTGCCGAGTTGAGCGCAAGTCCACTTCTGGGACTTGCCAGTTTATTGGTTCTTCTCTTGTATCGTGGTCTTCTCGCAAGCAGTCTACTGTCGCTCAGTCTACCACAGAGGCTGAATATGTTGCTGCGGCTAGCTGCTGTTCTCAGTTGCTTTGGATGATGGCCACTTTGCGAGATTTTGGTCTGAGCTTTTCTCGTGTTCCTTTGCTTTGTGACAGCACGAGTGCTATTAGCGTTGCTAAGAACCCCGTGCTTCACTTGAAGACCAAACACATTGATGTGCGCTTTCATTTTTTGCGAGACCACTATGAGAAGGGTGATATCGACCTTCGCCATGTCGATACTCATCATCAGTTGACTGATATTTTCACCAAGCCTTTGGACCAATCAACCTTTAATCGGTTGAGAGGTGAGCTTGTGTGTGGTTTCCCTTTAGATGGGGAAGCATTTGGTTTCTTGTATCATAGAGACTATTTTCTAGTTTGTTTTTGTTTCTTTTCAGTTTAGTCTTTGCATTTCAGCATACGCTTTTACATTCTGAGCTTCATGTATATAATCTTTAGAATGGGTCTATGCTCTGTTTAGTATGCTCCGATGCTATATGATGATACTTGTAGGCTTATGCTCTTTCTGATCACTGATACATGTAGTGAGCTGAGCTATTTTTGAATGGTGAACCTGCTTAATAAATTTAAAATTGAAAATGTTCACCATTGAGATATGCAACTAGCATGTGTAGGATGTGTTGAGTTCACTCGTGCTTTTCATATATGCTAGGTTGTTATGTCTCTAGTTCTGAGTCTTTCACTTGCTTGGTTTGTTTTATTCTGTCAATAAAATTGAACAAGTTTTTAGTGAATTGAAAAGATCGAGATGGGATTGATTGTCAACACAATCACGTTATCGAGACTGTTTCTCATTGCACATTTGAGTTAAACTTGAGCCGTGTAGTGTATGACCGAAACCGACGCTTTAAGCTTCTGATTGCTCTTGCATAGGCTTCGCTCGGTTGAAAAGTTAGGCAATGACAAGCTTTCAACCTCTCGCAATCACATGCTGAATTTAAACTTGTGTAATTTCACCGCTGCAACTCCGATTAAGTTTTGAAATCACAACTCTATGTTTCATTCTATAGCATGATGATTGAACCTTGCTAGGGGTAGTTCACCTTGTATACATGCTTAGCACTTGTTTGAATTCTGTCTATACATGTTCAGTGCTATTTTGATGGTGAATATCTTTTAGCTAAAACTGCTCACTTTGCTCTCATGTTCATATTTCGTATTTAGTGATCAGTTTGAGCCTTTGCTAACATTTTATGGATGTTGTTGAGTCATCGGATCAGAACCGTGTAGAGCATTCTTGCATTCTCTTGACTATATGCTTGAAGCTGCTAACTTGCATTTTGACTCATAAGCATTTTGGAAAGGAAAGAATTGGCTTGTTGGCACTTTTTGACGGTGCATTCTCTAAGGGAGAGAGATTTTACTCGATGGTGCATTCTTTTTCTTGATAAGTGCATTTTCAACTAAGGGGGAGATATATTACAAATCATGAGTGCCTTCTGTGTTCAACTAAGGGGGAGATACCAAGGGGGAGATATTGCAAATCGAAGATATTGCAAATCATATGCTCTCTATGTTTCATAAATTCTCAAATCTTGTGCTTTCCGAGTTGGACCAAAGGGGGTTTTTCCTGGTTGTGAGCATTATTCGAGGGGGAGTTTGCTGCTTCCAGTTGGCCGTAAGGTTTTGGTATCGAGCTTTCTCTACTAGTTGTGTTGAGCCTCTGTGCCTCTGTCTTGATGGGCTAGCATTTGCTTCGATTTCTCAATTGGTATCTGCTAGCGGTGTTGAGCCTGTTCTACCTCTTCTTGAGGGCTAGCTTTGCTTTGCTTGGTTGCGTCGAGCCATTGCCCATGTCTTTGGAGACCAAGTTATCTTGCTCTTTCCACTTGACCTTCTTCGGCTTTGCTATGCTTTTGGGTCATTTGGTCGAGTTCTCTCTACTCCTTCTTCCTCCTTCTTCTTTCCATTATGATTTGTGTGTGTAGTTGACAATGCACTCATCAAGGGGGAGATTGCGGATACATGGGTGTATGCCGAGTCTCGAGTGATGAGTGATTGTCAACGGGTTTGATCACATGTTCTTTGGCTTGTGTTGTGCAGGTGTCGAGCACGGAGACAGTGATCGAGGGCAAGGTGAAGGTCAAGTAGAGACGTGCCGTGCCGACGGACCGGGAGCAGTGAAGGGTAGACGTGAGGCTTGGACTGAGGGACTGGTGGCCTGAGGATCAGCTATGGTGGCTGACAGCCTGGGACAGCGACGAGCGAAGACTTGCGGGACATGGTGTTGCTCGGGTCGTGGACCTGGGGACACGTGTCGGTGGACGGGGTGCATGGGCGGTGCATCCGCTCTACAGCTCCGGTTTGGTGGTTGAGCCATAGAAAAACCACCGGGTGGACGGTTTCCAGGTTTGGGCCACAAAACCTGGGGGGGGTGCTGCGGGTTTGCCGAGTTTGGGCCACAAAACTCGGCGTGAGGACGGTTTCCAGGTTTGGGCCTCAAAACCTGGGCGCTGGCGGGTTCTGAGTTGGGCCACAAACTCAGGCGATGGGCGGCTGGTTTCCCGGTTTGGGCCTCAAAACCGAGGGATGGACTTGAAGCCTGGTTTCCCGGTTTTGGCCACAAAACCAGGGGGGCGGAGTTCGGGAAAAGGACAAGCAGCGCGGTGGCGGCACGTGGCGGCAATCGGTGAGGTTGCGTCGAGGCAACGCTACCAGTTGTGCGGGCGTGGCCGTCGGATCAGCATCATCTTTGGGTTGGTCCAGGATAGCCTTAGGGTTTGGCTGGGTCGCTCTGTAAATACTTAGGGGTAGAGTGGGAATTAGAATTAGGATAAGTAGGGGGAGACACCCACCTCCCAAACTATCTCAGTCATTTGCTCTTTTGCTTCTAGGGTTTCCTACTCTCCCATTCCCTGCTGTAGCGAACTGAGATCCACAAAGAAGAGAACAATACCTCTGTGCTCGTGAGATTTTGAGGAAGTGAGATCGTAATCTCACTATTGTAGCGTGTGGTAGCCACACGGTTGGAAATTCGTGGTTGTGATTCGCGTTTTGTTTGTGTTCTTCGCGGGTTGCTTTTTCTCCACGTTTTTCTCATCAATCGATCTCTCAACTCAGTGCGTCTTTTGCAAATCCATTTGAACCAAGATGTTCTAGATCGTGAGGCACTTCTTTCCACTGAAGGAATTCACCTCTAACCTCACGAGCTAGTAGATCGGTTGATTTTTGTTTTGGATCAAGCTTTTCTCCCTTCCCCCGAATTTCTTCGTTTCATTGATTTGGAGATAGGTTCGAGCCATGATCTCTTAGAGATAGCTCACTATCCTCCTTGTGACTCCTCTCACCAAGTTTGATCCCTAGAGGATTCGTTTTGGGTGAGTTTGGATCAATCGGTGGACGAACAACCGCTTTCGGGGTGACTGGACGCTTGACACGGGTTGACCGGACGCTCAGGTCCAGAGTCCGGTCGTTGAAGTTTCTGTTCTGCTCGTTTTCGGCTGACATGATCGGACGCTCGATTGAGGCCTGACCGGACGCGACTCACTCACTGTTCATAGCTTGATTGTTCTCTGATCGGACGCTGGCCACCTGACCGGACGCACCACCTCCGAGAGTCCGGTCAAAAACAGTAAGGTCCAAAACTGGATTTTGGTTGACCGGACGCGTCTGGTGGTACTTGACCGGACGCACACCAGAGTCCGGTTAGTGCTGATTTGCGTTGTTTCGTTCGCAGTTCGTTCGCTCATTGTCGGTTTTGATTTCTGGCTTTTGCGTTAGGTTTCTAGAGTTGTATAATGTCTCGCTGTGCTTCTTGGAAGCATCCACCCTACATCTAGGGTCGTGGACACTTGCAAGCTCTAGGTTTGCTCTTGGGGTCAATTCTAGGGATAATGGCAACAAGTTTCGAAAAGGAAAATTTGAAGCTCCCATTCACCCCCCATCTAATCGCTTTCTGGTAGCACTTTCGGTCCTTCACGTTTGGCCCTATAGTTAACCAAGAAACCTCTCTAGGTATCTTTGCTACTTGTTAGCATCGGTATTTGGGGATTTCTCAACGTAGCCCTTAATCTACGTTCGGTACTCGGTTTTAAAGGGTTGAACTTGTGCCGGTGCTTTCGGCGTTTTGCTTGCTATCGCTTTGTGGTGCCTCGCTGTGATCCTAGGGATCATCCACCCTCTTCCAAGGGTCGTGGGCATCACGGTTTTGGTCGTAGCTTCTGGGGGTTGATTTTGGGACATTTGGCCAAAGTTTCGAGAGAAATTTTTGTGGCTCCCATTCACCCCCCTCTGGTCGCCTTGCTATTGCATTCTCGGTCCTTCATTACAAACAAGAGCAACATCACGTAACACAAAGTGCTCATTAACTCGCACCGACCCACGAGACAACACTTTACCTTTGCTATTGTCGCCGAAGGTGATAAACTCCTTCCCGGCAATAGGACTAAGACTGGAGAACCACTTGGCGTTTCCGGTCATGTGTCTCGAGCAACCGGAATCCACCAACCAAATGTCCTCCAATCGTTTTACCTACATCAATAAAAATACATAGGGTGAGCATACGGTCCAACACTGGGGTGAGTGAAATAGGAAGAGTACCAGTGTTGGGCCGGCTCCTCAAAAGAACAGTCAGTAGAAAAAGCATTCCTAGCACGCCTACGGGGAAAGCAATCACCACGCACAGGAAAACGTGGTCCGCTAAGGAAAGAGCGTCCATCGCGATACTCAAAACACGGTGGAGGGAAACGCTCAACAAAGCCACCGCCACGGGGTCCGTATCCTGCAAAATGAGGACCCCACCGGGCAAAACCTCCCTGACGCCTAGGACCTTGAGGCACTGTACCTCTAGGCTTAGCAGCTCTCCTCTGAACATTCGGCACACGTACATCATGGAAAGGATGGTACATGTCTGCATTGTTCATCTCCCTGACTCGGCGTGAATCTCTCTTGCGCCTGAAGCAAAACTCACTCAAGTGTCCATCTCTCCCACAGTGCTCACAATTGTACCTCACCGCTCTCATAGGGGGTTGTTGGTACTCACGGTAGTGGGTTTGGATCACTTTGCCCTTTTGTGGCATAAGCTCCTCTTCGATGGGTGGCATGGTGTCTAGCTTGTTCTTGAGGTGATTTGGTTTAGGAGCCCATGTCTGTTTCTTGGGTGGAGCCCTAGGAGGTTCAACAAACACTGAGTTGGGCTTCTCACTCGGGTTAAGACCACTTGACTCTCCAATCTTCCCAAAAGAAGAAACATCAACACCCTGAGCAAAACCTACACCTGGACCTCCAGCAGCACGCTTAAACTGAGCAATCATCATCCCAAGCTGTGGCTCATTACAAGACACCCATGACAAGATGGTCCGAAGGTATGTGTTTTCCTCCTCGGTTTGCATCTTGTCATGCTTTACATTAGCAATCTCCATCTCCAAACCTTCGCACAAAGCGCACCTAGACACACAAGTGCTACGCGAGCTGGCCTTCTCAAGAGACTCAATCTTGGCATTCTTCTCTGCCAACTCGGTTTGCAAGCCTGCACAAGACTTGCATGCACCTAACAACACGGGTCTAGCCCGGAGCTCATCCACCTCTCCAACCAAAGCAGCATACTTACCTCTCAAAGTGAGAAGATCAGTCATGTGCTTGGTGCACATCTCGCACTCACTCTCATCGGAGACTACAACGGTGGACTTAGCAAACTCCAGCTCCCTCACCGTGTCCTCCCACTTCTGCCTAAACTCCTTCCTCTCTCTTGCTGCACGTCTCAACAACTTGTCTTGACTAAGCAAAGTAGCAGTAAGTTTTTCAACTTTAGTGGAGAGTTCCCCAGGAGTCTGGGATACCTGCGAAGATTCGTCGTCGTCGTTCTGAGGGATCTCCTCCAGCTTGCCGTCGACCTCATCGTCGAGCGCCATGGTACAGAAGCCTTCGTCGTCGACGAAGAAGCAGAGGCCGTTCAACTTGTCCTCGATCCTCTTCTTCTTGTCGGACCCGTCGTCGCTTGAAATAGCAGAGTCATCATCCGAGCCGTCGACGTCGCTGAGCGTGGCGAAGAAAGCACGCTGCTCAGCCTGGGCCTTCTCCAAGTACTTCTTCTTAATGTACTCCTTATCGAAGCCGCCCTTCCGCTTGTGCTTCGCGGGGACGTACTTCTCCTTGCACTTGTCGTAGTCGTACTTGTGCCCATGATCACCCTTCCCAGATGTGTGCTTGTTCTTCTTGGGACAGTTGGCGATGAGGTGGTCGGGGTCACCGCACTCAAAGCATCCTGAGCGTCCTCCTCCGTGGCGACGGTTCATGCAGTTGTTGTGAAACCACAAGAACCGGTTGGCAAGCAAAGCCAACTCGTCATCCCCCAAAGACTCCAACTGCTCCTCTGTGACAGAAAGAAGTGAAGAGAGTGCAAATCCTCTAGAGGGGTTAGCAGAAGAGCCAGAAACCAAAGCCATCGACGGGCCAGAAGGATTTTCATAAGAAGCCCTCGACATGGCGTCAATCTCACTAGTCTTGAGCTTACTAAAGAGCTCGTCGCATGTGAGGGTCTCATAGTTAGACGATTCGATGATCACCTGGACCTTTGAGTCCCACATCGACTGATCGAGAGTATGCAAAAGCTTCAAAGCTCTCTCATGATCGTCGAAAGGCAATAGCTCCTTGTTCGCTCTCATCTTGTTGACAATCACCTGAAAGCGAGCGAATAAACTTTCTATGCTCTCGCCAGGCATATGTCTAAAGTTCTCATACTCCCGCTTGTGCGACTCATAGAGATGGGATTTGACTTGAGTGGTTCCCACATGAAAGCGCATGAAGGTCGCCCAAATCTCATGAGCCGTGGGGAGGTGAGAAACGCGATCAAACTCGGACATGCTCAAACAGGAGAAAAGAGCATTACAGGCTCGGCTATTGGCATCGTGCCCCTCGATCTGCAGCTGAGTAGCATGAGCAGCCAAGACCACGTAATCGACCTTGTTGCAAATCTCCCAAACAAAAGAACCCATACTCTGAAGATAGGCCGACATACGTATCTTCCAATACGCATAGTTCGTCCCATAAAAAAACGGTGGTTTGCCCACGCCGCGATCCATGTCGCCTTCTGTGGATCTGGAACCGGCTAAGGTGAAAGATCCTTAACCTGCTTCGATACCAATTGAAGGACCGAAAGTGCAACCAGAAAGCGACCAGAGGGGGGCGAATGGGAGCTTCAAATTTCTTTTCAGAAACTTGTCACTACTGTCCCTAGAATCAACCCCAAGAGCAAACCCTAGAGCTTGCAAGTGTCCATGACCCTAGATGTAGGGTAGATGCTTCCGAGAAGCACAGCGGGACACAACACAACTCTAGAAACTCAACGCAAAAGCCGGAAATCAAAACCGACAGCTGACGAGCGAACTACGGACGAAACAGCATAGAACAGTACTGACCGGACTCTGCTTGCGTCCGATCGAGTACCACCGAACATGTCCGGTCATGCAAAATCCAGTTTTGGACCTTACTGTTTCAGACCGGACTCACTGAGGAAAGCGTCCGATCCCAACCAGCCAAGCGTCTGGTCAACTGAAAACCACACGATGAACAGTAGAAAGAGCGAGTCTGGTCACTGAGTAGAGGGAGCGTCCGGTCATCTACAGAAAAGACTTCGCGTGACATTCAACCACCGGACGCATGGAGTCAGTGTCCAGCCAGTATGGTGCCAGCGTCCGGTCACCCTGAAAACCTGCTGTTCGTCCACCGATTCGACTCAATCTCACCCAAAACGAATCCTCTAGGGATCAAACTTGGTGAGATGAGTCATAAGGAGGATAGTGAGCTACTCCTACGAAATCATGGCTCGAACCTATCTCCAAATCGATGATTCGAAGAAAATCGGGAAGGAGAGAAGAAAAATCGAACCGAAACGAAAATCGATCGATCTACTAGCTCATGAGGTCAGAGATGAATTCCTTCGGTGGAAAGAAGTGCCTCACAATCTAGAACAACTCGGTTCAACTTCAAACGGATTTGCAAAAGACGCACCGAGAAGAGAGATCGATCACCGGGAAAAACGTGGAGAAATGCAACCCGCAAAGAACAACACTAAAACGCGAATCACAAACACAAATTTGCAACCGTGTGGCTACCACACGCTACAATAGTGAGATTATGGTCTCACTTCCTCAAAATCTCACGGACACAGAGGTATGGTTCTCTGTGGATCTCAGTAGCTACAGCAGGGGATTGGGAAAGCAGGAAAACCCTAAGTGCAAAGAGCAAATGACTGAAAGAGTACTGAGATGGTTTGCGAGGTGGGTGTCTCCCCCTACTTATCCTAATTCTAATTCCCACTCTACCCCTACTTAATTACAGAGCGAACCAGCTAAACCCTAAGGTTATTCTGGACCAACTCGAAGATGATGCTGATCCGACAGCCACGCCCGCACAACTGGTAGCGTTGCCTCGACGCAACCTCACCGATTGCCGCCACGTGCCGCCTCCACTCTGCTCGTCCTTTTCACGGACTCCGCCCCCCAATTTTGAGACCGAAACCGGGAAACCAGGCTTCATGTCCAACCCCCGATTTTGAGGCCCAAACCGGGAAACCAGCCGTCCATCGCCAGAGTTTTGTGGCCCAAACTCAGAAAACCGCCAGCGCCCAGGTTTGTAGGACCAAACTTGGAAACCGTCCTCAGCCCGAGTTTTGTGGCCCAAACTCGGCAAACCCGAAGCGCCCAGGTTTTGTGGCCCAAACCTGGAAACCGTCCACCCGATGGTTTTTCTCTGGCTCAACCATCAAACTGACGCTGTAGAGGGGATGCACCGCCCGTGCACCCCGTCCTCCGACACGTGTCCCCAGGTCCTTGGCTCGAGCAACACCATGCCTCGCAAGTCTCCGCTCGTCGCTGTCCCAGGCTGTCAGCCACCACAGCTGATCCTCAGGCCACCGGTCCCTCAGTCCATGCCTCACGTCCGCCCTTCACCGCTCCTGGTCCGTCGGCACGGCACATCTCTACTTGACCTTCACCTTGCCCACAATCACTGTCTCCGTGCTCGACACCTGCACAACACAAGCCAAAGAACATGTGCATCAAACCTGTTAACAATCACTCATCACTCGAGACTCGGCATACACCCATGTATCCGCAGTCTAGTAAGCAAAAGCACAAAGCTCCTAAGATCACTAGCAATGCTCAATAACAAGGCTACACAAGCCAAATTAGAGAGCTCAACTTAGCTACACAAACTAAGCAATGTGACTAGCAAGACTACAAGTCAACTAGTCACGCAAGAGAGCTACTTCTAAGCTACACAAGCAAAGAAGGTAACTAGCAAGCACAAGCGAACTAGTTACAAGAGCAAGAACTCAACACTAGCACAAGTATGAGAAGGAGATACGAGCTAGTGAATGGAGATAGCAAACCACCGAGAAGATGAACACGAAGTTGACACGGTGATTTTTTCACAGAGGTTCACTTGGTTGCCACCAAGCTAGTCCCTATTGAGGCAAGCCCAAGGTTGCCGCCGATCCTCTTGCTAGTGGTGACCCTAAGAAATGCTCTCCACAATGGAGTGCTCACCAAGAGCTCTAGCCTTCGATCCGGTCAGACCACTTGGCGCTCTTCGCACCTCTCTCCACTAGAGTTGCTCTTCGCGATCTCCCGCGGGGCGAGCACAATGCCCCTCACAAAGCTTTCTCCAGAGCCA
The DNA here is from genome assembly GCA_009763385.1 of Coix lacryma-jobi var. lacryma-jobi. NCBI lineage: Eukaryota > Viridiplantae > Streptophyta > Magnoliopsida > Poales > Poaceae > Coix > Coix lacryma-jobi. The sequence continues at coordinate 48,919,864 of CM019831.1, forward strand.
CGCACAATCTTCACGCGAGCTTCACGACGGAGACTCAATCACCAAGCCGTCTAGGAGGTGGCAACCCCCAAGAGTAAAAAGCACCACCGGCTTGCAACTCGACCACCTAGTGCCACTGTCAACGAAATATGGTCGGCAGTCTACCGAGGGGCATGCCCAAGGTAGTAGATTATACGGCGGAGGCGTGCGAGACGTCTGCTAAGCGTAAACACAGGGACGAGAGACAACAATTTAGACAGGTTCGAGCTGGCAAGTCGCCGTAATACCCTACGTCCTGTGTTCTGGTGGCTGGTTTGTATTGCTGGGTTGGAATATGACGTGAGTTTGGAGGGGATCCCTGCTCGCCTTATATAGCCGGGGAGCAGGGTTACAACTTGCCGAATCCTAACAGATTACAATCGGTTCCTTTTGGCAAGGAATCCGGGTCTATCTATCTGGATCTTCCTTGTCGACAAGTCATCGGGAGAGTCCTTGGTGGCTGCGATAGCTTGGTCGCAGGCCGCAAGGCCTTCTGGTTGGGCCGTATCTGCAGAGCAGCCCAAGTCGTGCCATGGGGGTATACGGGTGTAATATCCCCACAGCTAGTCCCCGAGCACTTTGCATCCGTTGTGCGGGGCATCGCGAAGTCTTCCGAGCAGGTCGAATCTGGTCGCACGGTGACGAAGGCGTCTTCCGACCAGGTCGCCTGGTCACGAGTGCACTTGTGGTAGACTTCTGACCAGGCTGAACTGGTCGCGAGTGTCGTGGTCGTAGTTGTAGCTGAAGTGCAGCCGTGTGGGTTATTCAGCGTCTTCCTGCAAGAAGCATGCAAGGTGCTGCAAGAAAAAATTTGAAGATCTTTCATCTGGTGAAGTGTATCCACTTGGGACGTGGCTGGACTGTAGGAGCTGATGACGTTCCAGTTCAAGTCTGAGCTGGTCCACACCAAACTGCAAAGGAGGAAAGAAACAATACATTCACCGCAAGGTGAAGTGTATCCACTTAGTCCCCGAGCTTGGGAGTAGGTGCTGTAGGCACGTGGTGCCAAGCTTGCAAAATTTCTGCAACAAAACAAAGTCATTTTACGAAAGAAAAATGACATGTGTACACGTAGTCCCTTGGCCTGCTGTAAGAAGCAGCATGGTTCTTGTAGCAGGGCTAAAGAAAATGCATTAATACAGATACTTAGAAATGAGGGGGGAGTCCCCAAGGGTGAAGTTGATGATCTGCAGTCCCCAAGAGTAACTGTAGCGCCGACCAGTAACTGTAGAGTTTACTGTTCTCCTGAAATGGTTATCATAACTAGCTGGTGGGGTCAGTCCCCGTGCATTAGCACCACATTTACTAGCAAAGAGTAATTGAAATCAAGAGAATGATGAAGGCGAACGGGCAGGCCGTTTTGCAAACCGTCGGCCCAGCGGCCCATTAAAAGAGACACGGCGGTCGTGCGTGCATGCGATTGTCGCAGGCAACGTGGCGATCGTGGGGGAAGGGCGCACGGGTTCCCAGGAACCTTGGAGGCGAAGGGTCGGGCTGCGCCGTATAAAAAGGTGAGGTGGGCGGCGACGGTTCCCCACTTGCTCATTCGCTCTTGCCTCGTCGCCTTCGTCTGCTTCATTTCCTTCTTGCGTACGAGCAAGTCCGAGCGCAGAATCCATGTAGCTCTAGATCTAGATCCCAATCGATTCATGAGAGCGGTCGATGGCGGGCGGCAAGCGTACCCGCGGGGCGGCGGTGAAGGGGAAGAAAGTGGCGAAGGCGAAGTCCGGCGACCGCGTCGAGGTGCCGAGCTGGGCGTGCGGGTGGACTCGAAGTGTTCTCCGCCGAGAGAATCTGGAGGAGCTCGTCTTCGCGGGCTTGCTCCTGGACAGCGTGACTGGCGGGTGGAGGGATGCATATCTGGAGGACTTCCCGACGCCGAACACTGCCGAGCTCATCGTCTTCGAGGCCTTCTTCAGGTGTGGCTTCGGCGTCCCCGTCCACCCCTTTCTCCACAGTCTGCTGGAGTATTACCCGGTCGCGCTGTGCAACTTGACCCCGAATACAATGTTGCACATCGCGGTCTTCATCCACTACTGCGAGGCGTATCTAGGCATCGAGCCCCATTTCGATCTCTTCCGCCACTTCTTCCGGCTCAAGATCAACGGCACCGGGTCATCGAGCATCGTCGGATCGGTGTACCTTCAGCTCCGGGACGAGATGGCGGAGAAGTACATAGCGATGTCGCTGCCTTCGAGGGCGATGGAGTACAAGCCGAAGTGGTTCTACATCCACCAAGAGGCACCGAGGCCACCGTGTGACCCGGCCTTCGCGCCGAAGGTGCTGCCGTCGTGGTCGGAGCGTCCCGGCACGGTGGCGATGGAGCAGGTGGAAGAGCTCCTGAAGCTGAAGGACAAGCGATGCGTCGATGGAGTAGCAGTGGCGACAAACTTCATCAAGAGACGTTGCCAGCCCTGCAAGGAGAGGGCGCACCCGGCGTACGAGTATGCCGGGGATGAGGAGGACGGGACGCGGGAGGCACCGGAGCCCCTGACGGCGTCGGAGGTGTTCCTGCGGGTCGACGCCTTGTTCAACCTGCAGAAGAGGAAAAAACTGGAGTACCTGTGGAAGTCGTACTGCCTGGAGTACCCTCCGCCTGAGGTATGCACCGTCGCCCTGTTGGTGCTCGTTGAAATGTGTGAGTAGACGTTGACCGTTGTCTGGTTGCAATGCAGGGCCGTGAAGCATTCATTTCGCGTGACCCGTTGATGGCATGGCCAAAGGGCGTCGACCCGCGGCGAGACGACGTCAGCAGCGGAAACCATGGCGAGGTCGACGAGGCGGAGGTCGGCGAGGAGGAGGTCGCGACGAGTGGGGAGGAGGGGAGCCGAGTCCCCGAGCCCCGGTCGAGCAGGCGGCGGGTGCGTGAAGACCCAAAGGGGAAGCGCCAGGCCGCCCCTGCGAAGAAGAAGAAGGTGTCGCTGTAGACTGGCGGTGCCTTCACCATTGACGAAGAAGCGGCGAAGTAGCGCCGAGTAGTCATCGACTGGTTGGACGACGAGTCTGACAGTGATGATGAGGTCCCGCTGAGTGCCCGCTGTTGACTCTTGCTAACGTCGTTACTAGGAGTAGACTATGGAATCTATCCCCGGCAACGGCGCCAGAAAGGCTTGTTGGTACTTCTTAATGTAAGAAGTATAACTAACTATTCTTATGACTATTGGTAATTCCGCAAGCGCACAGAATAAGTCAATTGTAGCACTTCACCCGGAGTAACCGAGTATCGTATTTATTTCCACAGGGAAGCTACTATGGCAGAACTAACACTAGGACTGCTATGAACAACTAGTGATTCTAGCAAGGTTGATCGAAATGTATGAATGGGGGTTGATTTCTACTACTACTAAAATAAAAAGAAAGAAAGACTAACTACTAAACTAAATCGGCGGGTCTGGCCGATGAACAGATTAATGTTTTCCTACACACTTACGAACACAACTAACTTAGCAGTAAAGATTTTATCTACTTCTTCGAACCGTACACACCCTCTGGACTATTTACCTTAGACGTGCACAACGAGGTTTATGATTTAAAAACTAACCCAACTACGTGGTGGAATTCAAGGCTCCCAGGGCTATCACCACCTGTTTGCTACCACAGCTATCCGGGGGGCTAGCCATAAACTAAGGTATAATTAGTCTAAGCATCGTGCTTACACTAATATATACTACTCTAATCTTGCGTCCAAAACTAGAGCACTGATTACTCAGCGAAGAACCCAAACTAGATACAAACTAAATACTAAGTTATCTATGATCGAAAGCACTCAACAAGAACAATAAGTAAAGAACTTAAAGTAAATGCTGAAAGTAGAAGAACACTAAGATAAATGAAGAAAGACTTGAAATTATACCAGAGACTCTTGGAAGATCCTCTATTACAACTCCAGCTCTTCTCTTCCACACTCTCGCTCTCACTCTAAGTCTCTCAACTAGGGTGTTACTTCACCAGAGCTTCGCTTACAAGAGAGTGGGACTAATGAGGTGAGGTCTGAGTACAAATGAGCTCGGGGGGGGGTCCTATTTATAGCCTAAGGGACCTAGGGGGGTACTTATGGACCTAGGGTTAGGTCAGGGGGGTGAGTGAGGTGGCGGGCGCCAGCCCTAGGTGGCGGCCGCCACCCCCCTGGCCGTTGGATCCACCGCCATTGCTTCAATGGCATCTAGGGGCTCCAGGGAGGTGGTTCCAAGGTCGGTTGCATGTCCAAAAACCGTCACATGGGCAATTAGGTCATGATCCATGTGACATCTCTTCTTAGCCCTTGGATGCATCGACCTAAGTGATCAGTGGCTGCAAATGAGTGTGGCATGCCTCCCCTGGATCAGTGACGTGGCAGGGGAGGAGTTTGGGCCTCACTCCCTTGGCGGCTGCTAGTGAGGGGTGGCGGGCGCCACCCTACCTTGGCCCAAAGTGAGCCCAAGTGAGTGTGCTCGCCTCCTGGTGGGTCCTCTTGGTCATTTTGCTCAAAAACCCTGCAATTACCTACATTCAAATAAAACTCAAGGACAAGTGGAAATCGTTAGTTTATAAAAGGTTTTTGGTTGATTTTAGGTCCTGTGTTGTGTTATATGACCTTGTTGATGCTAAAAGTATGACACTTAGTGAGCATCAACAAGCTCCCCCAAGCTTACCTCTTGCTCGTCCTCGAGCAAGCATGAACTTGAATTTTGGAAACTCTGTGTTTTAGTTGTGTATACCCATATTATTTTCATCACCATGGAATTGGTAGCCTTCCCTGCACTCAAGATTAGAACAAAAGACCAGCAAGAAAGAAGGTTTGTCTTTCCCTTGCCTATTTTGCTAATCAAGATATGTGGAGTTTTTACAAGTTTTGTTCAAAAGAAAGCATGCTTAGTAACTTCTGTGGCTCACTCGATCACTCATATTTGTATGTGGAAGTGGAAGAATCATCCTCTCACTAAGATTTTATGTGGGGTGTAATGGGTAGGATAAAATAAATGGCATGCAATGCTAGCATAATTTTGCTAAGTTAGACAAATGGAGCAAAGGAGCAACAAGTCATAGGTTCAGACCAGGAATGTGCAGGTGTGTGGTATTTATCGTGGCTAATATTTTCATGGCAATTCTCCTTTTTATCTTATTTGTGGGATCATGGCTATGAATGAGAGCATTGGGTCTTTGGATATCTCTTCTTTCTAGAGCACTTGCTCTTTTGAATTTTCTTTCTAGAGCACTTGCTCTTTTGAATATTCTTTTCTTTCTAGAGCACTTGCTCTTTTTTTTAAACTACTATAGCCATGTCCCTGAGATTTCATTATGGAGCATGATATTTTGCCATGGAGTATTCCTAACAATGAATGGAAATAAAGACATGTTGTGTGCGTATTCTCAGTGTAAGCCATAGCACTATATAGGTGGGTGCAAGTGAATTCCTTGGTCTAAAGATATGACAAGTTTCTCTACCATGTCTAAACAAAGGTCTAACTAGCTCAACACTAACATGCAGCAAGTGGAAGCTCCTACTCTAAGAGTAGAAATTATTTGGCTTTGGTAGGACTTTCTTTGCCACATAAGTACTTAGAGCAAGTTTTTAAATTTTTCAAAATAACTACTCCACAAACTTGACTCGCTCAAGTCAAAGTAGAAACTTACTTCCCCTTTACTTAGTCTAATGCTCATGTCTCAAGTTTAGTTCTAGCATACGTTCTCTCATGATAACTCTAATGCATGGAATACATTTTTATTTACTAGAAAGACTTACGATGAGAGCGTTTCATTTATTGCTATTTATTTATTATTAATATTATTATTTTTTTAACTTAATTAAGCTGAAAATTAACTAAGATAAAACTCAAATTTAAATTACTGAAATAAATAAAATAAAAAAATGACGGTAATAAAGATGGCAGTGATACTTACCTCTTTGACGGGGGTCCTCCCCCAAGCTGGCTGTTCGCGTGGTCGGGTTACATCCATCCCTGACAACGGTACATGTCGTCCCAGTTCTGCTGGTTCTGCCGCAGGAGAGAAGAAATATTACCTAGTTCTCCACCAGTTTCCTGGCGGAATTCCTGGAAATTTTGGTTTAGTTCGCTCAAGTCCTGACGGATTTTGGCAGTATCCATGGTGAGTCCATCCATTTGGTGCTGAAGATATCCCATATCGCGCATCCACTCGTCGTGATGAAAGGACGAATGGCGAGCGGCCTGTGGCGAGATTCCCCTATGGGGAGAACTCATCACCACGGCCAGTGTACCGGGTGGATCCTCCCAAAGAGTGGGATGAACTCCCCAACTGGGATGAGTGAAGGGACGCCTCATGGTTGTATCCCCACTGCGGATGTTGCGGTTGCTGCCAGTTCAACCCGCTGCTTGGTGCGAGCCAGGGGGTGTCAAATGACCATAGTGTGCTGCTCCTCCATACTGCCCTGCATGAAAAGGGTCAAACTCCTGTGCTGCTGTTGCGGCTCTTACGGCCTCTTCTGCTGCACGGGTCTGCGCTCGCGTCCTCCTCCTGGGAACCTGCATGGTGTTCTCTCGAGCCAACCTGCGGTTTTGTTCTGCCTCGGTTTCTAGGGCCAAAAGTAACGTTGGTGCATTCACCGACCAAAGTGACATGTCAGGAAGAGCGATTTTGTTCACATAATCTCGGTAGATCATGTGAATCTCACCGGTCTCCTGGTTCTCATGCAAGAGGTGTCCTTGCGAGAAGTGTTCCATGGTCAAAAGGTATCGGTCACTAGGAATGTAAGAGTATATAGTGGTGTTTAGCAGACCCATGTTTAAAGCCAGTCTAGTTATCCATGATGTCATTTCAATATTTCCAGTGCGTTGATCAAATTTAGACCAGTAGTCCACCATGGCATTGGCGGGTGATACTTTTATGTGGTTTATGTGACACCCTAGTGTCAAGCACTGCATTAGGAACTACATTTAGCCACTAAAATGCATAAGCAATGCATTGCATCATTTCATGTGCATAAGAGTGCTTGTTGCTTTTGTTTGTTTATTGGATTTTTGGTTTCTATTGGACTTGATGGTTTAAGTGGATTTCTGATTGGCGAATAATTTATAAAGTGGAGAATAATGAGTCTAATACTTTTATATTGACACCTGGTCTAGTTCAAAATAGTTTATCAAATAAAAAGGAGATACACAAAATGGTGAGTCTCAAAAATGGCTTTATTTCAGTGGAGGTTGTGAAATGCTTTTCAGCAAAAATATCCTATATGAAAGTTGTAGAGAAAATTATTTTAGCAACTTTTATTTTTGGGTCAAAACCTAGTTGAGTTTTTGAAACTATTTTGAATGGTCAAAGTTTGAAAAAGTTTTGGAAAAAGAAAAAGGAAAACAATTTTTCTTCCACGCCCACTTTCGGCCCGTTTGGCCTTTTCCGGCCCAAGCCCGCGCTCGCTCGCCCGCGCCCCCTCCCGCGCGCGCCGCGCAACGCCGGTCGCCGACCGCGCCGCGCCGTACGCCGGCCGGCTTGCCGCGTGGCGGCTTGCCTCTGCCGCGCATCCGCTCCGCCCAATCCACTCGCGATCTTCTCCACCGGATCACGCCAACAATCGGCCTCGCCCTCTCCCGCTCCGCCTCGCCAGTCGCGCCGCCTCGCCGCCCGCGCCGCTCTGCTGCGCGACGTCGCGTCGCCGTGGCCCCCGCCACAACCGCGCATCACCGCCGGCGGAGCCCGAGGGCAAAAGCACCGCACACCGCACCCCTCTGCCTCTCACTCTCCATTCGCACAAGCAACATCCCCAGCTCTCCCCTCTCGCCCGCACACGAACGCGAGCCGAGCGCTACCCAGCTCGCCGCTGTTCGCCACCGCCACTCCCTCTGTTCCAGCCACGCTCGAGCCCCACTGCCCGATCCACTTCGCGCTAAGCTCTGCCTTCGCCCTGCACGCACGGTGCGCACGAAAGAAACGCCAGCTTAGCTCCACCACGACCGCACCACCGTCTCCCCTTTTTCGGTCGCCACTGACGCCGGAGAGCGCTCACCGCCGTTCCACGTCAACCGAGTCTCCGCCGAGCCCCTTCTTCACCGTCGAGCTTCGTCACACCAAGGCGAGGTGAGAACACCCTTCCGTCTCAACGCTACCGTCCCCCACCTCTCTCTCTCACCCGGCCGAGCGCCATGATCTCCGCCGTGACCTCCGCTCGAGGTCAAGCTCCATCGGAGCTTCCCGAGCCAAACCAACTACCTAGCTTGCTTCCCTAGGGTTAGTGAAGTGTGACGCACCCGGTAATTCGACCGGCGACCGCCGGAAACGGCGTAGCCATGCACCGCTGCCGCCGCCGTCCGCCACCGCTCGCCGCCGGCAAGCTACGGCCGTGCGCTAGCCAAACCAACCACACCGTCCGATGTGCCTCGTTGAGACGAGCTCACCGAGCACCACCCCGCCGCCGAAGACCTCGCTGCCGGCGAGAAACCCCCGGTCAAAGCCTTCCCCTGCACCGCTCTCTGATGCGGGCCCCGTTTACCAGCGGGCCATGCGTCAGTCGCTCACGGTCTATGGACCGGGTCTGCGCGAGTTGAGCGGGATTTTCAAATGTTTTCCTTTTTGTTTTAAATTCCAGTAAAGCTTTTTATTTTTGTATAGCATGACTTAAAGGTCCAATTGAGGTGCTTTCAGTTTTACTAGTTTGTTTTGAGTAGATCTATCATGGAAAAATATGAAAGTATTTTTTGGTAAAAGTTTGTTTTACTGTTTTTATTTAATTCAGTTTATGTGCCTTTGTTGAGATAAATGGAAATATGTATTTTCTTGTTGAGTTAATTCATGGAAAATTTTGTGTAGGTTTCTTATCATGATATATATCTATGAAAAATGTATGAGGCACTATTTATGTAGAAAAGTTATCTATTAGGGTTTAAAGTCTTTTTTGCTGATTTCTTGGAATAAGTGTTAAGGTGTTTTATATATAAAAATAAAATATGGGAAAATTTGTAAAGTCTCTGTGTATGATGTTCCAGTTAGGAAAAATGTCAAATGTAGGTTGTTATATGGAAAAAATGTGAAGTTGCTGTATAAATGTATTTTTCTGTGTTTTCTTTGGAAATTCCTGTAAGAAATAATATAATGTTTATGTTCATGAAACTTTCTTGATAAATATGAAATGCGGAGTAGAATCTGGGAAAAATATAAAACTGAGTTTAGCACCCTTTTCCAGTAGGGTTGTAGTTCAATTGGGTTGTTTTGGATTAAATTTGTTTATTTTGTGTAGGGTGATATATTTATGTTTTGGCTGTGCACTTTCTGCAGAAGAGTGTTTATAAGTAGATGAAGCTAGAAAAATTATGAAATCTGCTGTTTGACACTTTTTGTGCGAAGAGTTAGTTCAAAGCACTTTTTGAGCAGTGTATTTCATCTTTTTGTAGCCGTTGTTCTGTATTTTATTTCTTGCTAAAATTTGGTCAGTGAAGTCCAATTAGTGTCAGCTATCTTCTCGAATTTTTGTGGATTTTTCTGAGTTCAGAAAAATGCACTTGCAGTTCAAACCTGAGTTTCTTTTGAATTATTAAATAAGAAATAGATGAAATAATGGATTTTGTTTTATGAGATAAATAAGTATTTACCTCAATGTAAAAAGTGGTTCAACAAGTTGGTTTTGTTGGTTTGCAAGAAATGTTGCTTTTCATACCACCACGTCTCGCACCCGCATTATTTAATTATTTATTATTTCGCCGCATGCAACAGGATCGACACTCCCAGAGCCCGATCAGGAGCAAGAGGCAAACTTCGAGCAGCTGATCCCGGAGCTGCCCCAGGCCGAGGAGGTCGACCCCGCGGTGGAAATTAACTTGCCCGAGTGCCCCTCCCACGAGGCCTCGGTCTTCACTCAAGGCAAGCCCTGGAGCATTCTAAGTCTCCCTGTTTTACAATTAAACTATTTGAGTATTTTATATTGTGATGCATTAGGTATAGGAGTTGATTTATCCTAAATTGCTGCATTGCCATTCCTTGATTATTGTTTACACCTGCCTTGTTATCCTGTTACTTATTTATAATATAGAATTGCTTAGTTGCTTAATCAAAGTGGTAGTTAAGGATGTTTCCGTAATACCCCTGGTGGGTATTTACCGGATCACGGTTGGCTATATTTGCTATCGTGGAAAAGAACCTGAGTAGTAATGAAATACGGTCAACTGGAAGGCAAGGCACAAGTTTGGAAACTTGGGGCAGTCCGTCCGTTGGATCGTGTAGGTTTGTATCGATGTTGGCCCTCGATCATTTTTGAACGCGCCCTTTTACTTAGGGATACGTCGGTGCTGTAATCATCGACCCCAAAGCCGGTTAGAAGCTATTCGGGCCGGTTTTGACCCGTGTCGCGCCCTCTAGTATGGAAATGCGATCTGCCGCGTGAGGCCATCGCCAGATTTCAATTGGGCGGTCCGTGCTTGAACCACGACGATTACCACCACGAACAAGCATCGAGCGGTTGCCCAATGCATGGACCCGACGGGGAAAGTGTGGGCTGGTATTAAAGGTTTTTCACCAGCTGGTTTGGAATTCGATTCGAGTCGCCGTCTCCCCTAGTTAGTGGGAAAGTATGGCGAGCTTCACCACGATACAACTCCATGTGATGCTTTAAAGGTTCAACTAAAATGTGGATAAGTCAACTGGATATGGTTATATTATTGCTTGTTAGACTCAAGTGTGTGCAATAGTCCAGGTGCAAACCTAGAGTAAGAGATAGGTCTAAAAACTGACAGCTCATCAATGTCATTAATACTCCTTATCTTAATTTTGAGCTTTTCGCAACTAAAGATCCCAGCCCCCAAAAAGGCCTTGCATATCCTTGGTGTCCTTTATTTTCAGTTGGACGGGTAAGTCTAGCTGAGTACATTCCCGTACTCAGGGTTTATCCCGTTGTTGCAGATGACCAGGTCTACTATGGCTATTGTAAGCACTGCCTCTACCCGGTGGAAGGTGATGAGGAGTAGGCCCAGGGCAGGGTCGTCCAGAAGCTTCCCTTTTCTTTTGCTGGTCTGAGACTGCTAGTGGCACATTACTTGAAAAAGGAGGAGTGAGTTGTGTTGGGTTGAAGTATCAAACAATGTTTTATTTGGACCACATGTGTAGTGGTCGTGTTTCTAACTTATTTAAGCTTCCGTACTTTTAAAATTCGGTATTGTAATAACTCGGTTTAAAATTCGCACTCTGATGTTTTAAATCCGGTTTCATTTATCTGTGAGGTATCCTTGCGAATGTAATTCTTGAACAATGCGATCCTGTATGTTGTATGATGATAGAAATCCTTCGAGATTTCCGGACTAACGGGATTATATGGGTTGAAGTATGAGTCGATGTCAGACGGATTTGACTAAGATGGTACTTGAGCTCTTATAATCAGGACGGTTCCGCCACAGCTGGTATCAAAGCATGGTCAAGTTATTGCATCCGCAAAGAGCTATTTTCGAACTAAAATGGGTATTTCAAAACTATTTTTGAAACTATTTTAAATTACTAAGTGTGCCCAGTCTCGTCCTTATGCCTTATACTAGGAATTCAGGTGGCTTAACTGCTAACATGGTTCAGGGATTTGTTTCATGCTGGATCTTTAATTGCTGGTCCATTCTCAAGGGAAAGAGAATGCGTCGATTGCGAAAACATGCATAAAATAATTTTGTGAGATATGAGAGCATGACCGTCCAAACGTCGGTCTAGGTGAGGGTTCTTATACGCAGTATGTGCGAGCTCCACGCAAGCATATACGAGGGTATCAATGTTTTGAGGGTGTTTTCTATTTGGTGCATGGTGTTTAGTGTTGGCTTCTATGTATTTTGTGCATGTTGGCCAATACTCCGTTGTCTTATCATTGGGATTGCTTTGGGCTAAAATGAATCTTCTGCAGGTACACTAACTATGCGATCGAGTAGAACGAATATAGAACGCATGAGAGATCATTCTTGCCACCGACTAGAACGTTAGGACTTACGAGTCATGTTAGTGAGTGAGAACGTAAGTACGATCATGCATCATGTTTATATTCCTGCATTTACATTACCTTCCCATAATTAAAAGTTGTCTCTTTTCTATAAAATTTGCCAACTTAATATCCGTCTCACGAGAGTTTGAAACCCTTTTGTTTCTACAGATGGCCCGGACTAAGTTGACCGCTCGCAAGGCCACCGGAGGAAGAGGAGTTCCGCGTCACCGCTTGGCTACCAAGCTGACCCGGAAGATGTTTTTGTCCTACTTTGGGTTGCCGACTATCCTTTGGAGGATTCTGCAGGCCATGGGCTATGAGGAGGGATAGGAGCCCAAGTACTCATGGCAGAAGGAGATCTATGGGCAGGATTCTCTGGTTATGGTGCAGATCAAGGTCAAAGCCTTGCCTGCCAAGCCTCACTGGACAGGGTGGACCGAGATCACCAGAGGCACATGCGCTAAGGATGGAGCTAACAGGGCAGCGTATCTTGTGCTGAAGGACATCATCGCCCGCTTCCCCACCGACCTGGCTAGTGCGATGGCAGGAGTGTTCCCACGTGGATCACCTTTTCCATTGCGCTGGAGGCAGACTTTGGAGTCAGTTCTGACAGGGAGCCCCGAGGAGAGGTTCTACTGTGAGACGCCTGCGATGAGCGCCACTAGAGCTTTGCTAGGTGTATGTGAGAGTTTGGAGCGCACTCTCGAGAGCGTGTCCTTCACTCTCACCGCCACCTACCAAAGCAAAGGAAGACTACAGGAGGAGTTCGACGCTGAGGTAGCCCGTCTTCAGGAGAGGATACAGCAGGTCACCCTTGAGCGTGACGACGCCCGTGCTACAGCGGGAGTAGAGACCACTGCCAGGACCGTTGCAGAGCAGATGTACCTGACTACCGCCTTTCGGCGAGATGAGGCCCGCATGGCGCTCGACCAGCTCAGAGAGGGAGCTCACCACCTGATACAGCAGATCCACGCTCAGCAGGCCTATATCGACCAGCTCCACGAGGCAGTCCATCAGATGCATCACGCCGCACAGGAGGCCGCCGCCCCAGCAGCTGCCGAGGTCCCCGCAGCTGAGGCCCCGGAACCAGGACGGCGAAGTCCTTGGTCTCGACGTCCCACCAAAGGAGGCTCACGCTGACGAGCCTATGATCGACGCTGACATAGATGACGCCGCATCCGCCGCTGGAGACGCCTGAGCGTTAGTTTCGTTAGGAGTCGTTTCTTTTGTATGGCTTGAGCGTGCTCGCTGATGATGTAACACCCAAACATGTGTTGGGTTTATGTTTAAGTTGTATGTTGCCACGTATGGTTTTTGGACAAAGTCCAGACTTCGATTTGGCACCTTTCTATGGAAATCCGTCGTTTGCATGTCTAATTTCGAGCGATTATTCTGTGATGTTGTATGGAAATGAGTAATTATACTTGGTCGTGTGCTAAATTCTCGAATTATGTACAGCGCAGTATTTATTCATGATCAATGTAACATCACCTAATGATTGCTTATTAATGGGATATGCAGATGCCGGCACACACTCGTAGCCAACGTGCACAGGGAACAGAGCAGGAGGAGAATCTGCCACCTCCCCCACCGCCGCCGATGACGCCGGAAGCGTTTTTCGGCCAGTTCTTGGGCAGCCAAAGGAACATGGAAGAGATGCAGAGGCACATGGAGGCCACCCTCCGCAACATCCCCAACAACACCGCGCAGCAGCATCAACAGCGCCAAGGCCCCGAGCCTAACCAGTACAGTACATACCGTGACTTCTTGGACACTCGTCCCCTTGTGTTCAAGGAAGCCACCGAACCGCTTGGGGCTGATGAGTGGCTCAACTCCATCACCCAGAAGTTCCGTCTGCTTCGTTTGACGGAAGAGCTTAAGGCAGAGTATGCCGCCCACATGTTGGAGGGACCCGCAGGTTTGTGGTGGGCCCAGTACCGTGCATCTTTACCTGCAAATGCACCGGTCACTTGGGATCAGTTCTCGACCGCTATGCGCATCCACTACATCCCCAGTGGTCTGATGGAGATGAAAGTCACAGAGTTTATGAGGCTATCCCAGGGAACCAGGTCTGTGTCCGAGTATCTACACAGCTTCAACAACTTAGCTCGCTATGCCCCCGACTTTGTCAACACAGAGGCCAAGAAGATCGCAAGCTTCAAGCGTGGCATGAGTGCCAGCATGCTTACCAAGATGGGCAACAGTCACTGCACCACCTTCAGTGACTTTGTCAGTGACTGTCTGAATCAAGAGGCCAATGACAGCAGGCTGGCGACAGAGACCCGTCGTCGTGCGAACGAAGGAGGTTCGTCTCAACAGAGGACCCCTTTCGGAGCACGCGCCCCATATCGCCCGCCGGTTGCAGGAGCAAGGTTCCGTCCCCCGTAGAGGAAGATCACTACCAACCGTCCACGTCCTACTTTTCAGAAGCCCTACACCGCTCCTCTGATGCAGAACAAGGCTAAAGCAGGAAGTGCAGGAGGTCCCAAGACCCCGTACGTGATTGGACCGTGCTACAACTGTGGTCAGACTGGACATCTGTCACGTCAGTGCCCTCAGCTAAAGAAGCAGTACACCCAGCCCCGACCTCGCACTGGCAATGTGCACTTCACCACCGTTGAGGAAGTGCCGGAAGGAGAACCTGTCATCGCTGGTACGTTTCTCGTTAATCAGTACCCCGCAGTCGTGTTGTTTGATTCTGGAGCATCGCATTCTTTCATAAGTGAGAACTTTGTTATGAGAAGTAATCTTGAGTTGGTAGAGTTAGATCGGGGATATCAAATAAGTTCTGCCAGAGCTGTTCTCTCCATGCGTAAAATGGCTAAAGGAGTGGAGATGACCCTTGGGGATAAACAGGCCATAGTGGACCCCATAGTCATCCCTGGTCTAGGTCTGGATGTAATCTTGGGTATGGGTTGGATGAAACTCTGGAAGGTTAATCTTGACATCGCCGAGAGAGTAGTGTCCATGGTTAGCTCCCAGAATGGATCTTCTTTTTGGTTTAAGTTACCTCGAAACCCCCATGAAATCGGAGTGTTGTTCAATATTACGGCAAAGCAAATAGCTGAGATCCCAGTAGTGTGTGAGTTTCTAGATGTCTTTCCTGATGAGTTGCCAGGACTACCACCAGATAGGGATGTGGAGTTTGCTATAGAGTTAATCCCCGGAACGGCACCAATATCTCGGAGGCCGTATAGGATGCCGGCTAACGAGCTAGCAGAGCTTAAGGTTCAGTTGCAAGAGCTCTTGGACAAGGGTTTGATACGTCCTAGTTCGTCACCTTGGGGATGTCCCACCATCTTTGTGAAGAAGAAGGATAAAACTTTAAGGATGTGTGTGGACTACAGACCGTTGAATGCAGTAACTGTAAAGAACAAGTATCCCTTACCTTGAATCGACATCTTGTTTGATCAGTTATCGAAGGCAAAAGTGTTCTCAAAGATCGACTTGAGGTCAGGTTACCATCAGATTAAGATCAGAAGGGTGGATATACCAAAAACAGCTTTCTCCACCAGATATGGACTCTACGAGTATCTAGTTATGTCCTTCGGGTTAACCAATGCCCCGACACATTTCATGTATCTGATGAATTCGGTCTTCATGCCCGAGTTAGATAAGTTTGTTGTGGTGTTCATCGATGATATCTTGGTATACTCCGAGAATGAAAAGGATCATGCTGAGCACTTACGAGTTGTTTTGACCCGGCTTCGAGAGCACAAGTTGTATGCTAAGTTTAGCAAGTGAGAGTTTTGGCTTAAGAAGGTACCTTTCCTTGGTCACATCCTTTCAGAAGAAGGAATCTCTGTAGACCCTTCCAAGGTACAAGAGGTTATGGATTGGGAAGCACCCACAAGCGTTTTTGAGGTTCGTAGCTTTTTGGGTTTGGCCGAATACTACCGTCGGTTTATTCCGGATTTTTCAAGAATAGCCAAGCCTATGACCCGTTTAACGCAGAAAAACAAGAAGTTCGAATGGAGCCCAGAGTGTCAAACAGCTTTTCGCACTCTGCGAACGTTGTTGACTTCCGCACCTATTTTGGCTCAGCCAAACTTGGAGGAACCTTTTGATGTGTTTTGCGACGCATCCAAGGTTGGACTCGGATGCGTGCTTATGCAAAATGGAAGAGTTATCGCCTATGCTTCACGCCAGTTGAGACCGCATGAAGAGAATTACCCCACTCATGACTTGGAATTAGCAGCCATTGTGCATGCGCTCAAGATCTGGAGGCATTATCTTATGGGTAATCTATGTCATGTGTACACAGATCACAAGAGTTTAAAGTATATCTTCACCCAGCCAGAGTTGAATATGCGGCAGAGGAGATGGTTAGAGTTGATTAAGGACTATAACCTTGAAGTGCATTACCACCCAGGAAAAGCAAATGTTGTAGCAGATGCCTTGAGCCGCAAGACTCATTGCAACTCCCTACAACCACTGTTGGAAGATGGATTCAACCTTATGCACCCCGTTATGCTAAACAATATTACCCTTCAGTGCACCCTAGAAAGTGACATCATCGAAGAACAAAAGACCGATGAAGAGATCTGTCAAATCAAGAAGAGATTGGAAACCAGTAGTTCCTTGAACTTCCGAACTAATGAGCAGGGAATTTTTGTGGTATAATCAGAGGTTGGTTGTTCCTAAGGACACGGAGCTGAAAGAAAGAATTCTGAATGAAGCTCATAATTCAAAGTTGTCTATCCATCCAGGGAGCAGTAAGATGTACCAAGATCTAAGAACAAGGTATTGGTGGTTAAAGATGAAGAGAGAAGTCACAGCTTATGTTGCAAGGTGTGATACTTGCTGCAGGATAAAAGCTATACACCTGAGACTTGTCGGACTGTTACAACCGTTATCAATCCCAGAATGGAAGTGGGAAGAGATTAATATGGATTTCATCACCGGTCTTCCCACTACTCAAAAAGGAAATGATTCTATCTGGGTTATCATGGATCGGTTGTCTAAATTGGCTCACTTCATACCAGTCAAGACTACACATCGACCCCATCAGTATGCAGACTTGTACATTCAGAACATCTTGAGGCTACATGGAGTTCCAAAAAGGATTGTATCCGATAGAGGACCCCAGTTCATAGCGCATTTTTGGGAACAGTTGCACAAGGAGCTAGGGACTAAGTTGGTCAGAAGTTCTGCTTATCACCCCCAAACCGCAGGACAAATAGAAAGAGTGAATCAAATTTTGGAAGATATCCTCAGAGCTTGTGTTCTATCCTCAGGAGAATCATGGGAGAAATGGTTACCCCTCACCGAGTTTTCGTATAACAATAGTTACCAAGAAAGCATAAAGATGACACCTTTTGAAGTTCTATATGGACGAAGATGCAGAACCCCGGTAAATTGGGTTGAATCACGAGATCGAGGATTTTATGGGTCAGATTATGTAAAGGATGCTGAAGAGATCGTGCAAACAGTACAGCAACATATCAAGGCAGCACAATCCCGACAAAAGAGCTATGCAGACACACGAAGGAGACCCTTGGAGTTTCAAGTAGGAGACTATGTTTACCTCAAGGTCTCGCCTATGAGAAAGGTCCAACATTTCGGAATTAAGAAAAAGTTAGCACCTCGATACGTGGGACCGTATCAGCTCGTAGCTAAAAAGGGGGAAGTGGCCTATGAAGTGCAGCTACCCCTAGAGATGAGCGCAGTCTTCCCCATGTTCCATGTGTCCCAGTTAAAGAAGTGTCTTCGAGTTCCAGAACGGGAAGAAGTTCAGACCCCGGATATCTCCATCAGATCAGATCTGGAATACTATGAACAGCCCAAGGAGATACTGGATACCAAGACCCGAGAGACTCGCAACCGAACCGTGAAGACTTACAAGATTCTCTAGAGCAATCACGGACCCAATGATGCGACTTGGGAAACCGAGGAATACTTACGCGTGAACTATCCCGCTTTTTATAAAGATTGGTACGTAACCCAAATCTCACGACGAGATTTCTTTAAGGGGGGAAGGGCTATGACACCCTAGTGTCAAGCACTGCATTAGGAACTACATTTAGCCACTAAAATGCATAAGCAATGCATTGCATCATTTCATGTGCATAAGAGTGCTTGTTGCTTTTGTTTGTTTATTGGATTTTTGGTTTCTATTGGACTTGATGGTTTAAGTGGATTTCTGACTTGGCAAATAATTTTATAAAGTGGAGAATAATGAGTCTAATACTTTTATATTGACACCTTGGTCTAGTTCAAAATAGTTTATCAAAAAAAAAGGAGATACACAAAATGGTTTGAGTCTCAAAAATTGGCTTTGTTTCAGTGGAGGTTGTGAAAATGCTTTTCAGCAAAAATGTCCTATATGAAAGTTGTAGAGAAAGT
Organism: Coix lacryma-jobi var. lacryma-jobi; assembly: GCA_009763385.1. NCBI lineage: Eukaryota > Viridiplantae > Streptophyta > Magnoliopsida > Poales > Poaceae > Coix > Coix lacryma-jobi. The sequence continues at coordinate 48,938,120 of CM019831.1, forward strand.
TATTTTTAGCAACATTTATTTTTGGGTCAAAACCTAGTTTTGAGTTTTTGAAACTGTTTTTGAATGGTCAAAGTTTGAAAAAGTTTTGGAAAAAGAAAAAGGAAAACAATTTTCTTCCACGCCCCACTTTCGGCCCGTTCGGCCTTTTCCGGCCCAGGCCTGCGCTCGCTCGCCCGCCGCCCCCTCCCGCGCGCGCCGGGGCGCCGCGCAGCGCCGGTCGCCGACCGCGCCGCGCCGTACGCGGCCGGCTTGCCGCGTGGCGGCTTGCCTCTGCCGCGCATCCGCTCCGTCCAATCCACGCGCGATCTTCTCCACCGGATCACGCCAACAATCGGCCTCGCCCTCTCCCGCTCCGCCTCGCCGCCCGCGCCGCTCTACTGCGCGACGTCGCGTCGCCGTGGCCGCCGCCACGACGCGCATCACCGCCGGCCGAGCCCGAGGACAAAAGCCCCGCACATCGCACCCCTCTCCCTCTCACTCTCCATTCGCACAAGCAACACCCCCAGCTCTCCCCTCGCCCCCGCACAGGAAACGAGCCGAGCGCTACCCCGCTCGCCGCTGTTCGCCACCGCCACTCCCTCTGTTCCGGCCACGCTCGAGCCCCACCGCCCAATCCACTTCACGCTAAGCTCTGCCTTCGCCCCGCACGCACGGTGCGCGCGAAAGAAACGCCAGCTGAGCTCCACCACGACCGCACCACCGTCTCCCCTTTTTCGATCGCCACTGACGCCGGAGAGCGCTCACCGCCGTTCCACGTCAACCGAGTCTCCGCCGAGCCCCTTCTTCACCGTCGAGCTTCGTCACACCAAGGCGAGATGAGGACACCCTTCCGTCTCAACGGTACCGTCCCCCACCTCTCTCTCTCACCCGGCCGAGCGCCATGAGCTCCGCCGTGACCTCCGCTCGAGGTCAAGCTCCATCGGAGCTTCACGAGCCAAACCAACTACCTAGCTTGCTTCCCAAGGGTTAGTGAAGTGTGACGCACCCGGTAATTCGACCGGCGACCGACGGAAACGGCGTAGCCATGCGCCGCCGCCGCCGCCGTCCGCCACCGCTCGCCGCCGGCAAGCTACGGTCGTGCGCTAGCCAAACCAACCACACCGACCGATGCGCCTCGTTGAGACGAGCCCACCGAGCACCACCCCGCCGCCGGAGACCTCGCCGCCGGCGAGAAACCCCCGGTCAAAGCCTTCCCCTGCACCGCTCTCGCTGACTGCTGGGCCCCGTTGACCAGCGGGCCCACGCGTCAGTCGCTCACGGTCTATGGACCGGGTCTGCGCGAGTTGAGCCGGGATTTTCAAATGTTTTTCCTTTTTGTTTTAAATTCCAGTAAAGCTTGTTATTTTTGTATAGCATGATTTAAAGGTCCAAATGAGGTTCTTTCAGTTTTACTAGTTTGTTTATGAGTAGATCTATCATGGAAAAATATGAAAGTATTTTTGGTAAAAGTTTGTTTTACTGTTTTTATTTATTCAGTTTATGTGCCTTTGTTGAGATAAATGGAAATATGTGTTTTCTGGTTGAGTTAATTCATGGAAATTTTGTGTAGGTTTCTTATCATGATATATATCTATGAAAAATGTATGAGGCACATTTATGTAGAAAAGTTATCTGTTAGGGTTTAAAGTCCTTTTGGCTTATTTCTTGGAATAAGTGTTAAGGTATTTATATATATAAAAATAAAATATGGGAAAATTTGTACAGTCTCTGTGTATAATGTTCCAGTTAGAAAAAATGTCAAATGTAGGTTGTTATATGGAAAAATGTGACGTTGCTGTATAAATGTACTTTTCTGTGTTTTTCTTTGGAAATTCATGTAAGAAATAATATAATGTTTCTGTTCATGGAACTTTCTTGATAAATATAAAATGTGGAGTAGAATCTGGGAAAATATGAAACTGAGTTTAGCACCCTTTGCAGTAGGGTTGTAGTTCAATTGGGTTGTTTGGATTAAATTTGTTTATTTTGTGTAGGGTGATATATTTATGTTTTGGCTGTGCACTTTCTGCAGAAGAGTGTTTATGAGTAGATGAAGCTAAGGAAAATTATGAAATCTGCTGTTTGACATTTTTGTGCGAAGAGTTAGTTCAAAATACTTTTTGAGCAGTGTATTTCATCTTTTTGTAGCCGTTGTTCTGTATTTTATTTCTTGCTGAAATTTGGTTAGTGAAGTCCAGTTAGTGTCAGCTATCTTCTGGAATTTTTGTGGATTTTTCTGAGTTAAGAAAAATGCACTTGCAGATCAAACCTGAGTTTCTTTTGAATTATTAAATAAGAAATAGATGAAATAATGGATTTTGTTTTATGAGATAAATAAGTATTTACCTCAATGTCAAAAGTGGTTCAACAAGTTGGTTTTGTTGGTTTGCAAGAAATGTGCTTTTCATACCACCACGTCTCGCACCCGCATTATTTAATTATATATTATTTCGCCGCATGCAATAGGATCGACACTCCCGGAGCCCGATCAGGAGCAAGAGGCAAACGTCGAGCAGCAGATCCCGGAGCTGCCCCAGGACGAGGAGGTCGACCCGCGGGGAAATTAACTTGCCCGAGTGCCCATCCCACGAGGCCTCGGTCTTCACTCAAGGCAAGCCCCGGAGCATTCTAAGTCTCTCAGTTTTACAATTAAACTATTTGAGTATTTTATATTGTGATGCATTAGGTATAGGAGTTGATTTATCCTAAATTGCTGCATTGCCATTCCTTGATTATTGTTTACACCTGCCTTGTTATCCTGTTACTTATTTATAATGTAGAATTGCTTAGTTGCTTAATAAAAGTGGTAGTAAGGATGTTTCGTAATACCCTAGTGGGTATTTACCGGATCACGGTTGGCTATATTGCTATCGTGGAAAAGAACCTGAGTAGTGAGAAGTAATGAAATACGGTCAACTGGAAGGCAAGGCACAAGTTTGGAAACTTGGGGCAGTCCGTCCGTTGGATCGTGTGTAGGTTTGTATCGATGTTGGCCCTCGTTCATTTTTGAACGCGCCCTTTTACTTAGGGATACGTCGGTGCCGTAATCATTGACCCCAAAGCCGGTTAGAAGCTGTTCGGGCCGGTTTCGACCCGTGTCGCGCCCTCTAGTATGGAAATGCGATCTGCCGCGTGAGGCCATCGCCAGGTTCCAATTGGGCGGTCCGTGCTTGAACCGCGACGATTACCACCACGAACAAGCATCGAGCGGTTGCCCAATGCATGGACCCGACGGGGAAAGTGTGGGCTGGTATTAAATGTCTTTCACCAGCTGGTTTGGAATTCGATTCGAGTCGCCGTCTCCCCCGGTTAGTGGGAAACTTTGGCGAGCTTCACCACGATACAACTCCATGTGATGCATTAAAGGTTCAACTAAAATGTGGATAAGTCAACTGGATATGGTTATATTATTGCTTGTTAGACTCAAGTGTGTGCAATAGTCCAGGTGCAAACCTAGAGTAAGAGATAGGTCTAAAAACTGACAGCTCATCAATGTCATTAATACTCCTTATCTTAATTTTGAGCTTTTCGCAACTAAAGATCCCAGCCCCTCCCAAAAAGGCCTTGCATATCCTTGGTGTCCTTTATTTTCAGTTGGACGGGTAAGTCTAGCTGAGTACATTCCCGTACTCAGGGTTTATCCCGTTGTTGCAGATGGCCAGGTCTACTATGGCTATTGTAAGCACTGCCTCTACCCGGTGGAAGGTGATGAGGAGTAGGCCCAGGGCAGGGTCGTCCAGAAGCTTCCCCTTTTCTTTTGCTGGTCTGAGACTGCTAGTGGCACATTACTTGAAAAAGGAGGAGTGAGTTGTGTTGGGTTGAAGTATCAAACAATGTTTTATTTGGACCACATGTGTAGTGGTCGTGTTTCAAACTTATTTAAGCTTCCGTACTTTTAAAATTCGGTATTGTAATAACTCGGTTTAAAATTCGCACTCTGATGTTTTAAATCCGGTTTCGTTTATCTGAGGTATCCTTGCGAATGTAATTCTTGAACAATGCGATCCTGTATGTTGTATGATGATAGAAATCCTTCGAGATTTCGGGACTACCGGGGTTATATGGGTTCAAGTATGAGTCGATGTCAGACAGATTTGACTAAGATGGTACTTGAGCTCTTATAATTAGGACGGTTCCACCACAGTTTACTAGAGCATAAAGCAGCAGCATTTCGGGCTTTTTAATTGGTCTTAAGTCTGGTCTTGGAAAGAGTGTGATACTAATATATTTGTGGAAAAACCTGAGCGTGGAGATGTGGATATTACTTGTATGGGGCAAGCCTGGGTATCTGTTCCCAGCAATACTTTTCCAAAAATTCATTTCTATTGAATCCCGTACAGGCAGATTCCAAGCTCAGCAAGCATGAATCATCAAAGTTTAAATTCTTGCTGAATTGCTTCCATGTTAAAGCATGTTCTTCATTAAAAAGCCGAAACTTTGCATGATTAGCAGATATTTGCATTGTGGCCAGAAATTCCATTGTGAGGGGAAGGATTCCCTCCTCATTAACCTTCCATGCATCTTCCCATCCCAAGGTTCGAAAAATATAGAGAAACTCATTGTCCATACCAGTGCGACTTAGCAAGTTGTCGTCGATGTGACGGGTGTGAACGAACTCCCTCTCACTGAGGATGTTCTGGGCCTGCCGTTCCCGATCACTCTGCCAGATGATATCATTGACGGAGTTCAGGACGCGGATGGTCGGTCCAGCCTGGTGTGTGGGCGAAGAGTCCCGATCCACCGACATTTCGTTGGTGGATGGAGTACCCCACCCGGCGCTCTCCTCATCACTCCCAGCAAAGCGAATGTGAGTGTTTGCCCTCGACGAACTTCCCTCACCCTTACTCTTATTCTTCTTGCCGGTGAAAAAGTTCTTGAGAGGGCCCATGACCTCCTTGCTAGTGCTTAAGGTGGCTGGTGTTTTTGTGTTTTGAGTGAGGTGTAGGAACTTGCATGGGGTGTGGGTAGTATTTATAGGCTGAGGATGGAAGGGGGAAGGCTGAAGGCTTCACCCCCCTGGCGGGCGCCACCAATAAGTGGCGGGCGCCACCCCAAATTGCCCATTTCTGTCTGCAACCGACACATGAGGTTTCCCTCGTAATGTCCACTAAGATTCCAAGTGGGGAATAAAGTGGTAGTGTCGGTGCAAAGTGCAAAGAGTGTAACCTCCTAAATGGAGTAAGTGGGCTGAAAATTTCAAAAACCACTTCTTCATCCTGGTCATACTTTATACCAAGGATGGTGGGAAACTTACTCGGGTGCAGTTTCATACTGAATTGTGGAAATTGAGGTGGCGGGCGCCAGGAAAAAGTGGCGGGCGCCACCCCTTTATGGGTAATTTCCACTCAGAACCACTCCTTTTCTCACCTTGTGCTCTCCTCATCACTGCTCACCAGAATTTTTGAGTGGAGAAGAGGCCAAAAGATGGAGTGAGGTTGGAGGAGACATGGGAGTGAATGAGTGCATTGAAAAGAGCAAAGGCATGGGTCTCCCCTGGTGTTATTTGAGTCTATGAGGTAGGGATGATAGTCTAGTTGATTGGCTAAGTGAAAAAGGGCCTATAGGTGGCGGGCGCCAGCATGGGGTGGCGGGCACCACCCATAAGGCTGCCCTAAGCCTCCTAGGCTTCACCTAATCTCCCTACTAAGCATCTATTTTGCAGAAAATTAATTTGCTTAAGTAAAAACAAAAATTTAAATGGGGGATAAAGACTTACCTTAGCCTAACTTACCTTGGTTAGCCACTTTGGATTCCCGATTAGTGTCGCCTTCACGGTGGTTGTGGTGGAGTGTTGGCACCGACGAACTTTGATGACGGGTGTTTTTCTGGTCGCGGTGTGAACTCGAATTTTTCCTCCTTTCCACTGATGTGGAGCTGAATTTCTCCAGCTCCTACATCAATGGTGGCTTTTGCAGTGCTCAAAAATGGCCGTCCCAAGATCAATGGCATCCGGTGGTCAGGATTAATATCCAGAACCACAAAATCCACCGGAACAAAGAGATTCCGGATTTTCACCAGAATATTCTCTGCTATTCCCGCGGGATATCGGAGCGATTGATCGGCTAGCTGCAGACACATAGAAGTAGGGGACAAGGTATGATGATTTAATTTATCATATATAATATATTACCTTGGGCATGACGCTGACGCTTGCTCCCAGATCATAGAGTGCATGCTGGAAGTGCTGCTCTCCAATTGAACATGCGATCGTTGGGTTTATTGGGTCCTTTTTTTCTGGGAGTTGGTTTAAAATGACCGCACTGCAATCTTCGGTCAATTTAACCACATCCCTACTTGGAATTGGTTTCTTCTTATTGAGCATGTCTCTCAAATATTTTGCATAAGTTGGAACCTGCATAGCGTCAATAAATGGCACATGTATATATAATTTTTGAATTACCTCGACGAATTTCTTGAATTGGTCGTCTTCCGTCGGATTTCTGTTTCGATCTGGAAAAGGTAATACATGTGTATCATAGAATTCATGAGGAGCAGTTCGTACCTTGGATAAAGGTTCAGCTGGGGTCTCCTCTTCTTCATCTTCTTCAACATTAACAATATTTTTCATTGCAGCAGAATTACTACTAGGAACTAAATTAGGATGAGGTGGATCACGAGTGGATTTACCACCTCTCGTGGTTACAGCTTTTAATTCCTGATAGTGTTTAAATTGAGATTTAATGTTATCTACTGTTTGCTCTAATCTCTTATTAAAATTAATTTGTTCTTTAAATGCTTCAGAAAAATCTTTCAGTTTAGCATAAATTCCTTCTAACGTTTTATCATGTTCAATTAATTTATTATTTTTGCTATCATTAATTCTACCTTGATTAGAAACTAATTTTCCAATATGAGAATTAAATACGGAGGTTTGAGGCATACCTTTATTATTCCATTGTTGGATCATTGGAATTGGAGGTTCTCCATAGCCACTATTATTAAGAAGGGATTTTGCATCCTCTTTCTTAATTTCTTCTTGACCTTCACTTGACGAAGTGGCTCTTTGCTTGGCGTAGTACTCCATTGCAGCACGATCTCTCTTCTCATTTATTCTTTGCTCTAGCAGTTTTACCAAAGTTTGTAGGGTAACAGAGTCAACTTGCTTAATTTCAGACATACCTCTAGCACGTTTTTCTGTCCACCCTTTATTCGCCACCATTGTCTCGATCAGTTTGGTTGCCTTCTCTACAGTGAGAGAGAGGTATGCACCTCCGGCGGCAGCATCAATGTGTTGTCGAGATTCTTGCTGGAGTCCATGGTAGAAGCTCTGGATCAAGTACCAGTCTTGCATACCATGGTGGGAACAGTCTTCAACATACTCTTGTAGTCTCTCCCAAGCTAAAGTGATTGTTTCTTTGTCCCCCTGTCCAAAGTTAGAAATCTTGCTACGGAAAAGAATAGTTCGACTTATCGGGCAGAACTTGTTGAGGAATTGATCCGCGCATCTCACCCATGTCAGCAGGTGTCCAGAGTTGAAGAGGAACAACTGCTTCGCTTTTTCCACTAATGAAAATGGAAAAAGACGAAGTCTAATAGCATCCTGTGAAACTCCCTGCATAGAAATTGTACTACATATCTCCAGAAAGTTTCTGGAGATGAGCATTGGCATCCTCAGAAGGTTTGCCATTAAATGCAATAGCTTGAGCCATTCATTTTAGATGATGTTTAAGTTCAAAATCTACATTACTAGTAGAAGGTAACACTGGAATGTGAGCAAGAGTAGGCATGGAATACTCACAGAGTGTTTTGGTCGACGTCGATGTTGATGACGATGTCGGCGTTGGTGTTGATCGATCGGTGGAGCAGCTTGGTTCGTCAGTCACTTTTGACTGGGATTCTTGTCTTGACGAACTCCTCTCGCGAAGCTCCGGGTTCTGCCTCGAAGGAGTGAGATTAGCACTCGCTCTCCTAAGAATGGCCTCGGGATCTTCTTGATTGTTGCTCGGAAGATCGAATCCGGCCATGGCTACTTGAACGATCACAAACAACAAACAATATATACCCGCTAAAACTACGGGGGTTAATTCAATAGAAATCACAAAGAATTAATTCTAGCCAATTGCTTCCCCGGCAACGGCGCCAGAAATGCTTGTTGACTCTTGCTAACGTCGTTACTAGGAGTAGACTATGGAATCTGTCCCCGGCAACGGCGCCAGAAAGGCTTGTTGGTACTTCTTAATGTAAGAAGTATAACTAATTATTCTTATGACTATTGGTAAATTCCGCAAGCGCACAGAATAAGTCAATTGTAGCACTTCACCCGGGAGTAACCGAGTATCGTATTTATTTCCACAGGGAAGCTACTATGGCAGAACTAACACTAGGACTGCTATGAACAACTAGTGATTCTAGCAAGGTTGATCGAAATGTATGAATGGGGGTTTATTTCTACTACTACTAAAATAAACAGAAAGAAAGACTAACTACTAAACTAAATCGGCGTGGTCTGGCCGATGAACAGATTAATGTTTTCCTACACACTTACGAACACAACTAACTTAGCAGTAAAGATTTTATCTAGTTCTTCGAACTGTACACACCCTCTAGACTATTTACCTCAGACGTGCACAACGAGGTTTATGATTTAAAAACTAACCCAACTACGTGGTGGAATTCAAGGCTCCCAGGGCTGTCACCACCTGTTTGCTACCACAGCTATCCGGGGGGCTAGCCACAAACTACGGTATAATTAGTCTAAGCACCGCGCTTACACTAATATATACTACTCTAACCTTGCGTCCAAAACTAGAGCACTGATAACTCAGCGAAGAACCCAAACTAGATACAAACTAAATACTAAGTTATCTATGATCGAAAGCACTCAACAAGAACAATAAGTAAAGAACTTAAAGTAAATGCTGAAAGTAGAAGAACACTAAGATAAATGAAGAAAGACTTGAAATTATACCAGAGACTCTTGGAAGATCCTCTATTACAACTCCAGCTCTTCTCTTCTACACTCTCGCTCTCACTCTAAGTCTCTCAACTAGAGTGTTACTTCACCAGAGCTTCGCTTACAAGAGAGTGGGACTAATGAGGTGAGGTCTGAGTACAAATGAGCTCGGGGGGTCCTATTTATAGCCTAAGGGACCTAGGGGGTACTTATGGACCTAGGGTTAGGTCAGGGCAGTGAGTGAGGTGGCGGGCGCCAGCCCTAGGTGGCGGCCGCCACCCCCCTGGCCGTTGGATCCACCGCCATTGCTTCAACGACATCCAGGGCCTCCAGGGAGGCGGTTCCAAGGTCGGTTGCATGTCCAAAAACCGTCACATGGGCAATTAGGTCATGATCCATGTGACATCTCTTCTTAGCCCTTGGATGCACCGACCTAAGTGATCAGTGGCTACAAATGAGTGTGGCATGCCTCCCCTGGATCAGTGACGTGGTAGGGGAGGAGTTTGGGCCTCACTCCCCTGGCGGCCGCCAGTGAGGGGTGGCGGGCGCCACCCTACCTTGGCCCAAAGTGAGCCCAAGTGAGTGTGCTCGCCTCCTGGTGGGTCCTCTTGGTCATTTTGCTCAAAAACCCTGCAATTACCTACATTTAAATAAAACTCAAGGACAAGTGGAAATCATTAGTTTATAAAAGGTTTTTGGTTGATTTTAGGTCCTTGTGTTGTGTTATATGACCTTATTGATGCTAAAAGTATGAAACTTAGTGAGCATCAACACCCGCTTCGGGCAAGGGTCCTCTGCGGGACACGGCGGGGGAGCGACGAGGGCGAAGCCAAAGCCGAAGGCTGCGCAGACGCCGGAGCCGTGGCGGTCGGAGAGGGAGGCAGAGCCCTAGGGGTCGTTTGGCGGGACGGCAGGCGCTCCCAGACCGCAGGAAGAGTCCGCGGGAGGCGGAGCGCGTCCACGCTCTCGGCGCTTCTCGCGGGAGAAGAAGGTGTCGGGCCTATAAGTATCCCCCCTCATCTTGTGGCTTGGCTCTGGTCGGATGGAGGTACGAAAGACGCGTATGTGTCCTTTGCAGGTCGGCGGACGCCGAGGAGGTGCCGGACACCCAGGGCGGTGGTCGGAGGGAGACGAGCCCTCCGGTAGATGCCGAGACCGGCGAGTCGGTGAAGTCAGCCATGCCGGAGGCGGCTTCAGAGGCGACGGTAGAGGCCTAAACGTCCACAGTCCCCGAGCCTCGAGAGGCGGAGCCGCCGGCATCCCTAACGCCTGGGGCCGGATCTGGAGGAGGCAGTGCAGCGGGAGCGACTGTCGCGCCGGTGGTCAGATCCTTGGGCCTTCGCGCTCAGGGGGTGAAGAGGAAGGCGGCGGCGCCTTCCTTGCCGGAGATCGAGGAGATCGAGCGTCCAGAGGAGGACTCGAGCCAGCGCCCTGTCCGTCGCTTCCGCATCGAGGGCGACGTGGTCGTAGACGTTGACGATGAGGCAGCAAGCGCGGCGATGGATGCCCTCATCGGGGATGCGTCGAAGTTGTTGGAGAAGATCCAGGTGAGCACGGTCACCTCTTCATGTTGATTTCGGAATTGGTCTTCCTTATCTTCTGGTCATCATTTGCCTGCAGCACCTGTTGATGGTCGGGGAGGAGCGTAAGCTCGCTATAGACCAGATGGCGCCGATGGCCGAAGAGAATGAGCGGCTCCGGGCGGAGGTGAAGCACGTCGAGGTCCAGTTCGCTGGCCTGGAGGCGCGGCTGGAGGATGCCCACGCGCGTTCTCGGGAGCTCGAGGAGGTCATCCAGCAGCAGGGGCAGGAGAATTTCCAGCTTCAGCTACAGGCCGAGAAGGCCGACGAGTTTGTCGCGCGTAAGTTGTCGATGCCGTACTCCTTTTCGTTTGGTGCGCCATCTGGTCGGATACCTTAACATGTGAGGTTATCTTTGCAGAGGCGGTGCAGGCGGGAGAGGAGAAACGTCTCCTGGCCATGGAGAAGGCGAAGTTCGACGAGGAGGTGCGGAAGTGGCAGGCCATGCACGCCGGTGAGTTCTTCTTCGGTGAAGCGTGGCCGGAGATGGTAGTCCTCTTACCCCTTGCTTTAGCGTGTGCAGCTTACCGCGAAAACGTGCAAATACAATTTGCAGATCTAGAGCGGAGAATCGAGGGTTATCATGATTGCTTCTGGTCGCTGGCGGAGGAGGTGGTGCCCTTGGTGCAGTGCATCGATGAGGAGCCTTTCTTCCCGGTGGAGAGGGAGCGGAGGATCGGCGACCATGTCGTGCAGAAGGCTCGTGGCTCGTGGGGGCGCTTCCAGGCGTACACCAAGGCGGCGGCGCAGAGCGTGACGGCTCATGGCCTCGCCGTTCTTCGTTCGCATTATCCGCAGATGGAGATGTCGAGGCTGGGCACTGGCTTTGCAGCGAATACGTCGGAAGCGGAGATGGAACGCCTGGAAGAAGAGGCCGAGCCACCTGCCGAAGCCCTCATCGGAGGTGTAGATTTATTTGGTGCCGGGCACCAGTAGCTTGTATTTTAGGAGATAGTCTGTAAAAAGACTCTTGGGCGAACGAAATCAAAACTTGAAGCGAGTCGGCGTGTTTCGTTTGTTCCCCGAATTCCGCAGACCCGATAGTCGTGAGCCGTAGCGATGAACTGTTTGGCCTTGGGTTATCCCAGGATCCGTAGCGTAGAGCGCGGAGCTCGTTTGCGCGTCGGAGTCAAGGGCGTCGCCCAAGGGACCACTGCTGGCATCCCATAGCGCAGAGGGCAGACGCTCGTGCACGTGTAGGGAGGTACCACGGTCAGGGTCTTTTCTGAGAGGTTCGATCGTGGCTTGACCTGGGCGAATGGAGACCGTTGTCGAACGCGTGGGTAGCGCGAATGCGAGGCACTGAGCGTATAGCTTCGGAATTCTCAGCCCAAGGTAGCCTTTCCTTCATAGCGCAGAGGGAAGGCGCTCATGCACGCGTAGAGAGGTCAAGACGTCCCTTGGGAGAGCTGTTGGCCACCGTAGCGCAGAGGGCAGACGCTCATGCACGCGTCCGATGGTGACAACAGCCCCGGCTCTGAGTCTTCGTCCGCATTAGTCAGGCTGCTTGGAGACCGTACGGAGAACGAGCGCATAAACGACGCGTACAAGCATTAGATGTATAGCTTCTGGAGGTCTCAGCCCAAGCTTAGCCTTCCCTTCGTAGCGCAGAGGGCAGGCGCTCATGCATGCGTAGAGAGGTCAGGGCGTCACTTGGGAGGACTACTGGACGCCCTAGCGTAGAGGGCAGACGCTCATGCACGCGTCCGGCGGTTGCAGTAGCCCCTGCTCTAAGACTCCGTCAGCATCAGCCAGGCTGTTTGGAGAGGTCGACGGGTCGTCCGTAGACGAACTGGAGCGGCGGCGAGTCATCCGGAGACGAAGTGGAGAGGTCGGCGAGTCGTCCGGAGACAAAATGGAGTGGTCGGCGAGTCGTCCGGAGACGGATTGGAGCGGTCGCGAGTCGTCCGGAGACGAAGTGGAGCGGCGGCGAGTCGTCCGGAGATGAAGTGGAGAGGTCGGCGAGTCATCCGGAGACAAAATGGAGCGGTCGGCGAGTCGTCCGGAGACGGAATGGAGAGGTGAAAACATCGGCGGACCTTTATTCATCATGGAGTGTATAAGGTATTTTAGGCGTAGAACCTGCGGAGATGCTCGATGCTCCAGGAGTTGGGTACGTCGACGCCTTCAAGGTCGGCGAGGCGGTGGCGGTAGGCGCCTAGTCGGGTGACCTCCTTCACCATGTAGGGGCCATCCCAGTGCGAAGAAAGCTTGTGTAGGCCATCATTCTTGAGTTTTCGCTTGAGGACAAGGTCACCGACAACGAAGGATCGGTCCTTGACATTGCGGTTGTAGTAGCAGCGAACACCTTCGAGGTATTTGGCGGTGCGGAGGCAAGATGCTAGCCGTTCTTCTTCAAGGCAGTCGAGATCGTCGCAGCGTGCTTGGTCGGAGGCTTCTTCATCGTAGTTCTCGACGCGCGAGGAACGGAAGATGACATCGGCAGGGATGACGGCTTCGGTGCTGAAGACCATGAAGTATGGTGAGACGCTGGTGTTGCGGCTGGGCTGAGTGCGTAGGCCCCAGAGTACGGAGGGGAGCTCTCGCATCCAGCGACCAGGGTGCTTCTCGTCCTTCTAGTAGAGGCGTTTCTTCAAGGCATCGAGGATCATGTCGTTGGCGCGCTCGGCCTAGCCATTAGCTCTGGGGTGGGCGACGGAGACGTATTTGACGAGGGCGCTGTGCCCTTCGCAGAAGTCCCAAAAGACGTTGCTGGTGAAGTTGGAGCCGAGGTCGGTGATGATGGAGTTCGGTAAGCCGAATCGGTGAATGATCTCATAGATGAAGGAGACGGCGTTCTCGGCGATCGCCTTGGTTATGGGCTTCGCTTCGATCCATTTGGAGAACTTGTCGACGGCAACGTAGATCCACTTGAAGCTGTCCGGAGCTGGTCGGAAAGGGCCGATCATGTCGAGTCCCCAGCAGGCGAAGGGCCACGAGGCTGGTATTGCTTGGAGTTCTTGCGCGGGGACGTGGGTTTGCTTGGCGAAGAATTGGCATCCCTCGCAGGTGCGAACGAGCTGCTCGGCGTCGACGACCGCTGACGGCCAGTAGAATCCTGCACAGAAAGCCTTGCGTACCAATGTCTTCATAGCTGCGTGATTCCCGCATTCACCAGCATGGATGTCGAAGAGGATCTTGAGGCCTTCTGTCCTGGAGACGCATTTTTTGAGTACCTCGTTTTTGGAGGTTTTGCGCATGAGTGCGCCGTCGACCAGGATGTAGTTGTTGACACGACGAACTAAGCGCTCGGCTTTGGCCTTGTCAGTGTTGACGTTTGTTAGTGCAAATAGAATATGAAAGATTCCGCAAGCGCACAGAACACCATTGTAGCATTTTACCGGGAGTATTCCAGGATTGTTATTTATATTTTACCACAGGGAAGCAAGGGTCAAGAATCTCATAATTCACTATCATGCATCTACTAACTCAGAGTACTAAATAGACTAAAGCAGGAGTGAATGATATATGATATGAATGAAAGCACATAAAAGATATTCAATGGTAACTATATTGATAACTATAGTGGGAGGACAACGGGAGAGATCAAGGTTCCTATATACTTCTCTATTACTTGGGTTCTAAGGCAACAAAGATGAAAAGATATATGAGTTATACACATTGGCACTTTGGAGCAGCAGGTCCTTTCCAACTCTCGAAGAAGACTGGGAAAAAGGTAGTTGGGAGAAGGCTACCAAAAGCTCTACGAAACATCAATCCGAACGTGGTGGACTACGAAGGCCTAACAGAGCTGTCACCCCTGGGGCTACCACAACTATTCCGTGGGATTGAGCGCAACCTCAGGTAACCTATAGACTAAACACCATGTCTAATCTATCGATTACTACTCTAATTACCTAGGATAACTAGACCACTCAATACGAACAAAGATCCCATGCCAAGATATAACAACTATACTAATCATATAATAAAGCATAAAGTAATTAGAGAAGATAAATATATTAAAGCACAAGTCTTATAAGAAAAGATACAAAAGCATACCAAATCTCTGAAGACTCCTCTGGAATTAGAGCGTAGATCCTCTCTAATCTCTCCTTCTCCTCTTTCTAATTAGATCTCTAATTACAACTAGATGAACAAGACAACTAGAACTAGAACTAGACGAACTAGATCTAAATCTAGATGAACTAGAAGAGATTCATCTAGAGGGACCTCTACTTCTACATTGGAACCCTAGTTTCTGATGTGGAGATGAATAATGAAGAGGGAGATGGCTCTTGGGGGCGCCCCTGGGGTCTCTTATATAGTCCTGGATGGAGTAGGGGGCAAGGAATTGCCATGTCATCGATCCGCGTCACATTTATCGCCCACCGTTGGATCAAACCGACTTCAGGGACGGTGGAGATGCATCCTAGGAGGCGGTGGAAGAAGGTTCTAGAAGACGGAGGCGAAACGGCCTCCGTGGCCGACCGGTCGGTCATGGGGTGGGACCAGTCGGTCTGGCCCAGTGGGCCCACATGGCGGGCCGCCTCGTGGTGTCTTCTAGATCCTTCTTTTGCAGATTTCGTTGTGAAATTAATATCTTTTCATTCGGGACTCCGAATATAGCAAATGATATGTCCGTCTCGATCGTCTCGATGATCCCTTCGCAATGGTGCACTCCAATTCATCACTTGAGGTACTTTTATATGGTGAAATATTGATGTCCTACAAAACAAGTGAGAGCAACAAAACTCGTGGAGCTTGTTAGTTTCAAACCCTACAACTATGCTTTATGGTTCATTTCATGTTAATTTATGCAATAGTTGATGGTATAATATTGACTATAAGGACCGTCAACAGGTTCCCCCATGCTTACCCTTTGCTAGTCCTGAGCAAAGCCAATCTTAACAATGGATCAGGAGTTGCTGCAATATCTTCACTTCAAACAAGTACACATGTATTCAAACAAAAGTTCTCATATGGAATAGAAAAAAGTATCATATTATTCATCACGGGGCTTAGTACTTTACCTTGAATCCTGAGTAATTGAAAGATAGAATGATCAAATAAAGCATTATGTCTCTTGTTGAAGAACCGAGAGTGCTACCAGAAAGCGACCAGAGGGGGGGGGTGAATGGGAGCTTCAAATTTTCCTTTCGGAAACTTGTTGCCACTGTCCCAAAATCAACCCCGAAGAGCAAACCCTAGAACTTGCAAGTGTCCACGACCCTAAAGACAGGGTGGATGCTTCCCAGAAGCACAGCGAGACACTATACAACTCTATTAACCCAACGCAAAAGACGGAAACCAAAACCGACAACGGACGAACGAACAGCGGACGAAACAGTGCATAACCAGGTGCATCGGACGCTGGCCAGCGTCCGATGGCACAGCACCGGACGCGTTCGATGCAAACAGGGCACTTCTGGAACCTTACTGGACCAGCATCGGACGCTACTACAGTGCAACCCTAGCGTCCGATGCTCGACCCCTGGCGCGTCCGATGGCAATGGACGCTCCGATGGTCAGCGTCCGATGCTCCTTTGAAAAACGCTGTCAGACGACACGTGGCATCGGACGCTCCGATGGTATGAACACAGCGTCCGATGATCATGAGCTCAGCGTCCGATGGTCCCGATACTGCACTGTTCTTCCGCGAAATCCACACAATTTCCTCCGAATCAAAAGCTCTAAGGCTTAGACTTGGTATGAGGAGTCTCAAGGAAGTTAGTGAGCTATCCCATGGGAATCATGGCTCGCATCTAACTTCAAATCGATGGATTCGAAGAAATCGGGACTAAGGGAGCAAAACCGATCCAAAACGAAAATCAACTGATCTCCTAGGTCGTGAGGTTAGGGATGAATTCCTTCGGTGGAAAGAAGTGCCTCACGATCTAGAACAACTCTATTCAAATGGATTTGCAAAAGATGCACCGAAAAAAGAGATCGATCGACGGGAAATACGTGGAGAAAAGTAATCCGCGAAGAACTCAAACAAAACGCGAATCACAACCATGAATTTGCAACCGTGTGGCTACCACACGCTACAATCGTGAGATTACGGTCTCACTTCCTCAAAATCTCACGGGCACAGAGGTATTGTTCTCTTCTCTGTGGATCTCAGTTCGCTACAGCAGGGAATGGGAGAGCAGGAAACCCTAGAAGCAAAAGAGCAAATGACTGAGATATTTTGGGAGGAGGATGTCTCCCTCTACTTATCCTAATTCTAATTCCTACTCTACCCCTCACTAATTACAGAGTGAACCAGCTAAACCCTAGGGTTATTCTGGACCAACTCATGGTAGGTGGTGATCCGACGGCCACGCCCGCACAACTGGTAGCGTTGCCTTGACGCAACCTCACCGATTGCCGCCACGTATCGCCTCCGCTCTGCTTGTCCTTTTCCCGGACGTCGCATCCCCGGTTTACCGGTTTTGTGGCCGAAACCGGGAAACCAGGCCTTCAAGTCCATCCCCCGGTTTTGTGGCCCAAACCGGGAAACCAGCCGCCCATCGCCTGAGTTTTGTGGCGCAAACTCAAAAACCCGCCAGCGCCCAGGTTTTGAGGCCCAAACCTGGAAACCGTCCTCAGCCCGAGTTTTGAGGCCCAATCTCGGCAAACCCGCAGCACCCCCAGGTTTTGTGGCCCAAACCTGGAAACCGTCCACCCGATGGTTTTTCTGTGGCTCAACCACCAAACCGGAGCTGTAGAGGGGATGCACCGCCCGTGCACCCCGTCCACCGACACGTGTCCCCAGGTCCTCGACCCGAGCAACACCATGCCCCGCAAGTCTTCGCTCGTCGCTGTCCCAGGCTGTCAGCCACCACAGCTGATCCTCAGGCCACCAGTCCCTCAGTCCAAGTCTCACGTCCGCCCTTCACCGCTCCCGGTCCGTCGGCACGGCACGTCTCTACTTGACCTTCACCTTGCCCTCGATCACTGTCTCCGTGCTCGACACCTGCACAACACAAGCCAAAGAACATGCGATCAAACCCATTGACAATCACTCATCACTCGAGACTCGGCATACACCCATGTATCCGCAATCTCCCCCTTGATGAGTGCATTGTCAACTACACACACAAATCATAATGGAAATAGAAGAAGGAAGAAGAAGAGAGAACTCGACCAAATGACCCAAAGCATAGCAAAGCCAAAGAATGTCAAGTGGAAAGAGCAAGATAACTTGGTCCCCAAAGACATGGGCAACGGCTCGACGCAACCAAGCAAGGAAAAGCTAGCCCTCAAGAAGAGGTAGAACAGGCTCAACACCGCTAGCAGATACCAATTGAGAAATCAAAGCAAATGCTAGTCCTTCAAGACAGAGGCACAGAGGCTCAACATAATGTTGACACTTACTAACGTCGTTACTAAGAATGGACCTTACGATCCATCCCCGGCAACGACGCCAGAAATGCTTGTTGGTATTTCTTAGCGTAAGCAGAAGAATCCGCAAGCGCACGGAATTACCGTTGTAGCACTTCACCTAGTGGTATTCAGGGTATCGTATTTCCACGAGGAACGGAGGTATTTCTTCTATCTAGTTCGTCCAAGGACAACACAAGGGTAGAGAAGGAGAAGGGAATAGAGACGGATCGCTAAAGCTTTACTGTCTAAAGATAGATAAACGTTACTTCTACTTGTTCACTTCGGGCACCGGCTTATACCTGGTCTGCCAGGTAACTCCGGCCTTTGTGTAGCTCTACGCCGTAACCGAACGTGGGGAAAACTAAGGGCAAACAGGGCTGTCACCACCTGCCGCCGATCCCACACCCGTGGATTACGAGGCAAACGAAGGTGAACCCTAGCCTAGACACCACGTCTACGCTATTGATCACTACTCTAGCGTTGCACAGGAACCCCTCCAAATGATTCAGAGGTTCCTCTACTAGAGTATCCGCTACGAGAACGGACGACGAACCCGCAAACAAGAAGAGATAAAGTTTATCTAATCAAAAGAACAATAATACTGTAGAAACCACGAACACTTACTATGTATGGATCCCGATGTGGGTACAAGGTAAGGGCTCGTCGAGGTACAAGCTCGGGGTGAGACCGACAAGCCCGGTACTTCCCCGCTCTCTTCCCTCACATCTCACTCTCCAACTCTAGAAAGCTACTAGGGCATAGCCCTAAGGAGTGGGGATCTACTCAAGAGAGAGGTGCTCTTCTATTCCTTTGTGTGCTGTTGTTTTGGCCTCCCCTCCTCCTCTCCTTATATAGGTGCTTTAGGTCGGTTTAGGAGGGACTTCGCTGCAAAAATCACCCGGAACCGCCTTAGGGAGGAGTTAATGCACCGCCTCAACAAAATTGGGCTGAAACCGTCGTTCTGGGGGGGCGGTCGACCCAGGGGGCGGCCGCCCCCTGGCTGGGCCCCCGTGGGCTGGGCCAAAGCCCATTTGGCCTGAAATGTCGTGCTGGTTCTGAATCTGGTTGAAGTTTGATGCACTTCTATATGGGCTTTTTGTGTCCTTGTTCATTTTGCGCATTTCGGCGTGTTGGATTGCGCCTTTTTGGTTGTTATCCACCTGTATGCATGTTTATGGTCTGCAAAACATAACTTTGCACTACATGTGGAACTTGGTTAGCAATAAATGTATATATATGAGTAAAATGCATGCTTATTATTCCCTGGATTGCATGGTAGGTGGGCCACTTGGTATTTGTGTTGCATAATGATGTTTTATGCATTATTTTCCTTGCCTTTATATGCATTTCCATCGATGTATGCCTGTAAGCGAATAATCACCAAAACTCGTGGAATGCATTAGTGTAAAGCCCTATTCACTAGTCTTGGGAATATTTTTATATATTTTTATAATGAAGTTGGTGGTATAAAATATGAGTTAAGGACCACCAACAAGCTCCCCCACACTTAGCCCTTTGCTCGTCCTCGAGTAAAGATTAGGACTAAGATGGGTCATCTCTCTGATATGTAACCTGCATACAAGTTATTCCAAGCTTCACCTGCACTTATGAACTCTGAAGTGTCTACCATGATATCTTGGGTGATTGAAAAATGGAACAACATGGATTCAAATCCCCTTGCATCAATCAATTCAGAAACTTGGGTTTTCATTTTGAAAATGTAAACCATAGCTTAGCTCCTCAAATGATTCTCTCAAATCGCTCATTTATGTGTTTGGTTCCTCACCAAGGCATACCAAAGTGTTGCCTTCTTTCTTTCCTATTCCTAAAAAGCTTTTGTGGAGTTTGGGTAGGTAAAGATATGAATGCATACTTACTCCGCATATTTTGCTAAGTCAAATCTCGGATCCGAGGAGAAAGATGCCATACCCTTAGATCAAGAAGTGCAAGTGTGGGGAATATATATGTATATATATTTTTTTTGAACTCCTTTGTCATGCTTCTCTCTCCCCCTTTTTTAGAAACTTATGAAAATATGGGCTATCTTTATTATTATTTTTTTTAGAGAGAGGCGGGCATCGAAGTACCCATTGTTTTCTCATTTGGACACTTGTCCATTTTTTTCTGCTCTCATTTTTTGGCACATGCTTCTTTGGCATGGCATCTTTTCTCTTTTCTTCATGCTTTTTGGCATGGGATTATTTTTTTTTTCATAGCCCATATTTTGCAAAAGTAAAAAGGAATTTTGGGAAGAGAGGTTCATAACACAAGTGGTGGAGTTTTTATTTTGGTGGAATGGAAAGGCATGTTTTTGCGTAACTCTTAGTGCAAGAGTTAGCATTTTTTTTATGTGGGTGTACGTGAATCTTGATCTTAGGGGCATGATAAGTTTCTCAACAAGGCATCAACAAGACTTGACAAAACTCAATGCAGTAGTAAGTTGCAAGTATTTGGAGGTTTTAAAATCTAACACTAGATATGGCTTTGGTAGGAATTTTCATATCATTGAGGAGCATGCTATTTGAACTTTGTTTTTGTAAAATAAATCCCAAGTTCTTCACATGAAAGAGCAAGGTTCATTTTCATCCTACTATATCTCATATTTCAATTACTTAGATAGCATGGGGTCCCTATGAAATGTGTTCACAAGTTATAGAAATTTTAGCAAGGAATAAAGAGTATGCAAATTTTATCAAAGGATAACTTGGAGATGACATGTCAAAAGTTTTGTCTTTTTAATTTGTTTGGTTTTAATCTTCAAAACATGGGAGATGTGAGGATAGAGTTTTGCACAAACCATCGTTTGAAGATGAAGGAGTTTACGATGAGATAGAAATGATTTGACCAACCCGGAAGTTAAGTCAATCCATTCTAAAACCTTTTACCTTGTCCTTCTCCATGTTGGGTATCTCGATGTTGTGCAAAGTGTTGGGGAGATCTCAATTGTGTGAAAGGTTATACTTGGGAGATCTCCCCCACACTTATTCTTGTACCTGTTTATTGAAACAAAACAAAAGAAACAACAAGAAAGGCTCTACCAGTTTGAAAACTGGGAAGGCTCAATTTTATTATGAAAAACCCTTTTTTTTATTTTTATCATTTAGGAAAACTCTCTTTTTTTTAGGATAATCCGGGGTATCTCCCGGCAGTGCTTAAGTTATAGTCTTAAGCTCGACCTTGGGAACTTCATCTTGCAGCCTACAGTGGTGGTGTAAATCCCAGTTCACCACCAAGTATTTGGCATTAATACTCAAGCTGCAAGGTTAGCACCACCATGCAATTACAGGATTTGCAATGTTTGTGATAAACATAAGCATCCACAACCATTCTCTTAAAGAGTTTGACAACGAGAATCAAGAGAAGGTTGTGATCCTCGTAGAAGCATGTGGTTTGAAGCAAAACGAACTCTAGAGAACCTAAAAGTGAGCATGTGACATGAGGGATCTCAAAAGAGAAGTTATCATGCTCATTAACAGATTCTTGCTTGGTTTCTAGAGTTGTTGCTTCACACATGTCCATGGCATGAAAGTTTCCGCACTGGAAAGATCTATCATGAAAGACGAGCGTTGATACTTGACTGCTGTCGAGAACAACGTTATGATGGCCAGAGGGACATGGATTAAGCTCGAGCGAGGATGGTACTGGACGTATCGTTTCACAAGGATGAGATTGAAACTCAAATGAAACGCACAGAGCTATGCATTTTACCACCTCGCATGAGTTAGCGTTGGGCTGCTCCTTCGCCTTTGGATTTGCGGAACTAGCGATAGACTCGGCGGAAGTGATTGCTCCCAACTGTTCATCAGGGCCCCCACGGAATGGTTTCTCTATGGAAAGTTTTTCGAAAGGGTGGCCTAACAGAAGTTCGAATTCGAGGATGTCATAGATATGAAAATCTAGGTGAACCACATTTTCGTTTATTTCAAAAGGTACGGCCTTAGCAACTCCACAACACTCCCAGAGAAACCCTGGTGGACCTTCAAAGAGTTTGTCGGTCGGGATTAGCGGAGTGTTACCCAAAAGAGATTCCGCTAAGAATTTTGACATGATATTTATTCCGACCGATGGGTTGTGAAGAGCATCGACAATTGTTCCCCTAAATGTGCAAGATATGGTCGTGGAAGGTGAAAGAATCCGAATTACATCAGAATAACGTTTCACCTCCACTAACAATTCTTTTGATGGCTCTATTTTAGGGGACACTTCATATGTCGAGCGTTTTTCGTACCTACGAAGGTTCGTGATTCTGTCATAATCCTCGAATTCAATTGCAAACTCCGAAGGATAAAGCATTATCGGTGTTTGCAGCTCGGGTGAGGGCTCAAAAGTCGAATCTATGTATGGCAAAGTTGTTGATTTGACTGATGAGGGCTCCTCAAAACTTGACATGCCCTTGTTTTGGAGAGGTTTTGGTTCTACAACGGGAGAAGTGTGCTTCTCTAGGAAGTTATCAAGGATTTTTCTCTGTTCCGTTGTAGATTTGCTTGAAAACGACCCTCCAGCGGCCCTGTCAAGGACTGGGGCAGCATCTTCATCTAGACCCGTAGAAAAGAGATGCAATTGCACGCTCTCGGGTAAAGACATGTTTGGGCTAGCGTGTAGTATCATCAAATACCTGGCCCAGGCTGCACCTATAGACTCCTCATCTTGCTCGAAATGGAGGATTTCCTTTGGTATAGAGGTGATACGGGATCTAGGGAAGAATGCAAGATAAAACTTGTTTTTAAGTTCTTCCCAATCCCCATTCACACTTTCTACGACATTAGCGTACCATTGTTTCGCCTCCCCATTGAGGGAAGACGAAAACAATTTCCACTTAATCGTTTCTTTTGTCATGCCTGGGATGCTTAGGCATGAGCAAATTTCCTCAAGATCTAGCAAGTGGTTAAAAGAATCTTCATTATGAAAACCAGAGAAGTGTAGTGCCCGAGCTATGGATTTTAAATAAGGGTGGAGTCCATCATTGGATGAAAGTTTTGGAGAAGGTTTTGGCTCGACGAACTCCCCCTTTGAAGCGGACGGATTTTGAATTGGAGTGGTTGGCTTCATGATAGAAAAGGTAAAAAGAAAATATTTTTGGTTTTTATAAAAAGGGATACAGATACGAGGATGAACTAGGTTCGAAGAAAATAGCAACCGTTCCCCGGCAACGGCGCCAGAAATGCTTGTTGACACTTACTAACGTCGTTACTAAGAATGGACCTTACGATCCATCCCCGGCAACGATGCCAGAAATGCTTGTTGGTATTTCTTAGCGTAAGCAGAAGAATCCGCAAGCGCACGGAATTACCGTTGTAGCACTTCACCCGGTGGTATTCAGGGTATCGTATTTCCACGAGGAACGGAGGTATTTCTTCTATCTAGTTCGTCCAAGGACAACACAAGGGTAGAGAAGGAGAAGGGAATAGAGACGGATCGCTAAAGCTTTACTGTCTAAACATAGATAAACGTTACTTCTACTTGTTCACTTCGGGCACCGGCTTATACCTGGTCTGCCAGGTAACTCCGGCCTTTGTGTAGCTCTACGCCGTAACCGAACGTGGGGAAAACTAAGGGCAAACAAGGCTGTCACCACCTGCCGCCGATCCCTCACCCATGGATTACGAGGCAAACGAAGGTGAACCCTAGCCTAGACACCACGTCTACGCTATTGATCACTACTCTAGCGTTGCGCAGGAACCCCTCCAAATGATTCAGAGGTTCCTCTACTAGAGTATCCGCTACGAGAACGGACGACGAACCCGCAAACAAGAAGAGATAAAGTTTATCTAATCAAAAGAACAATAATACTGTAGAAACCACGAACACTTACTATGTATGGATCCTGATGTGGGTACAAGGTAAGGGCTCGTCGAGGTACAAGCTCGGGGAGAGACCGACAAGCCCGGTACTTCCCCGCTCTCTTCCCTCACATCTCACTCTCCAACTCTAGAAAGCTACTAGGGCATAGCCCTAAGGAGTGGGGATCTACTCAAGAGAGAGGTGCTCTTCTATTCCTTTGTGTGCTGTTGTTTTGGCCTCCCCTCCTCCTCTCCTTATATAGGTGCTTTAGGTCGGTTTAGGAGGGACTTCGCTGCAAAAATCACCCGGAACCGCCTTAGGGAGGAGTTAATGCACCGCCTCAACAAAACTGGGCTGAAACCGTCGTTCTGGGGGGGCGGTCGACCCAGGGGGCGGCCGCCCCCTGGCTGGGCCCCCGTGAGCTGGGCCAAAGCCCATTTGGCCTGAAATGTCGTGCTGGTTCTGAATCTGGTTGAAGTTTGATGCACTTCTATATGGGCTTTTTGTGTCCTTGTTCATTTTGCGCATTTCGGCGTGTTGGATTGCGCCTTTTTGGTTGTTATCCACCTGTATGCATGTTTATGGTCTGCAAAACATAACTTTGCACTACATGTGGAACTTGGTTAGCAATAAATGTATATATATGAGTAAAATGCATGCTTCTTATTCCCTGGATTGCATGGTAGGTGGGCCACTTGGTATTTGTGTTGCATAATGATGTTTTATGCATTATTTTCCTTGCCTTTATATGCATTTCCATCGATGTATGCCTGTAAGCGAATAATCACCAAAACTCGTGGGATGCATTAGTGTAAAGCCCTATTCACTAGTCTTGGGAATATTTTTATATATTTTTATAATGAAGTTGGTGGTATAAAATATGAGTTAAGGACCACCAACACATAACTAGCAAGAAAATCGCTCGGAACCAATCAAAACCAATCAAACTAAAAAACGTTTGCTAGTCCCTCAAGAAAGAGGCAAAAGTTCAACACAACTAGCAAACTCCCCCTCGAAAAGTGCACGCAACCAGGAAAACTCCCCCTTAGTTCAACTTGGAGGGCGCAAGATTTGAAAAACAGTTCTCCCCTTAGTGAAACTCCCTCTTAGTTGAACACACGGGAAGCACATGATTTGCAATCTCTCCCCCTTAGTTGAAAATGCACTTATCAAGAAAAGGAATGCACCATCGAGTAAAATGTCTCCCCCTTAGAGAATGCACCATCAAAAAGTACCAACAAGAGAATTTCTCCCCCTTCCACAATGCATATGAGTCAAAATGAAGGTTAGCAGCTTCAGGAATATAGTCAAGAGAATGCAAAGATGCTCTACACAGTTCTGATCCGATGACTCAACAACATCTATAAAATGCTAGCAAAAGCTCAAACTGATCACTAAATACGAAATATGAACATGAGAGTAAAGTGAGCAGTTTTTAGCTAAAAGATATTCACCATCAAAATAGCGCTGAACATGTATAGACAGGAATTCAAACAAGTGCTAAGCATGTATACAAGGTGAACTACCCCTAGCAAGGTTCAATCATCATGCTATAGAATGAAGCATGCACTTGTGATTTCAATTTTAAATTGGAGTTGTAGCGGTGAAATTACACAAGTTTACAATTCAGCATGTGATTGCGAGAGGTTGAAAGCTTGTCATTGCCTAACTTTTCAACCGAGCGAAGCCTATGCAAATGCAATCAGAAGCTTAAAGCATCGGTTTCGGTCATACACTACACGGCTCAAGTTTAACTCAAAGTGTAATGAGAAACAGTCTCGATACCGTGATGTGTTGACAAGCAATCCCATCTCGATCTTTTCAAATCACTTAAAACTTGGTTCAGATTTTAAATAGAATATGAACATACCAAGCAAGTGAATGACTCAGAACTAGAGACATAGCAACCTAGCATATATGAAAAGCACGAGTGAACTCAACACATCCTACACATGCTAGTTGCATATCTCAATGGTGAACATTTTCAAGTTTTATGTTCATTAAGCAGGTTCACCATTTCAAAAATAGCTCAGCTCACAACATGTATCAGTGATCAGAAAGAGCATAAGCTACAAGAATCATCATAAAGCATCAGAGCATACTACATAGAGCATAATTACATTCTAAAGATTATATACATGAAGCTCAGAATGTAAAAGCGTATGCTGAAATGCAAAAGGATTAAACTAAAAGGAAACGAAAACAAGGACAAACAAAAAAAAATAGTCAGTCTATGATACAAGAACCAAAATGCTTCCCCCATCTAAAAGGGGAAACACACACCAAGCTCACCTCTCAACCGATTAAAGGTTGATTCGTCCAAAGGCTTGGTGAAAATATCAGCCAACTGATGATGAGTATCGACATGGCGAAGGTCGATATCACTCTTCTCATGGTTGTCTCGCAAAAAATGAAAGCGCACATCAATGTGTTTGGTCTTAGAATGCAGCATGGGGTTCTTAGCAACGCTAATAGCACTCGTGCTGTCACAAAGCAAAGGCACACGAGAAAAGCTCAGACCAAAATCACGCAAAGTGGTCATCATCCAAAGCAACTGAGAACAGCAGCTAGCCGCAGCAACATATTCAGCCTCTATGGTAGACTGAGCGACACTAGACTGCTTGCGAGAAGACCACGATACAAGAGAAGAACCAATAAACTGACAAGTCCCAGAAGTGGACTTGCACTCAACATGGCAACCAGCAAAATCGGCATTGGAATAACCGCAAAGGGAGAGGGTGGAGGAAGCTGAATACCAAATCCCGAACTCAGGTGTGAACCGAAGGTACCTGAAAATGCGCTTCACCGCCTGACGGTGAGAAGTGCGCGGCGATGCCTGAAAGCGTGCGCACAGACACACCGCGAACTGGATGTCCGGGCGTGTCGCCGTCAGGTAGAGTAGCGACCCAATCATGCTTCGGTACTCCTTCTGGTCCACAGCTTCTCCATCCTTGTCTGCATCCAGGGCCGTCGTGGTCGACATGGGTGTTGGAAGAGGCTTGGCCTCACCCATGTCGAACCTCTTCAGCAAGTCCTTGGTGTACTTGCCCTGGTGCACAAACGTCCCTTCTCGGGATTGCTTAATTTGCAATCCGAGAAAGAAAGTCAGCTCGCCCATCATACTCATCTCGAACTCCCTGCTCATTAAATCTGCAAACTTGGCAACCAAAGCGTGAGAAGAACCACCAAAAATGATATCATCCACGTAAATCTGGACCAAGAGAGTGTCTTTGCCTTGCTTGAGGAGAAAAAGCGTTTTATCCACACATACCATTTTAAAACCCTTAGCAAGCAAAAAGGTTTTCAACCTATCATACCAGGCTCTAGGGGCTTGTTTCAAACCATATAAAGCTTTGTGAAGTTTAAAAACATGGTTTGGAAACTTGGGATTTTCAAAACCGGGGGGTTGTTCAACATACACCTCTTCTTCTATGTAGCCATTTAAGAAGGCACTCTTGACATCCATTTGAAAAAGTTTGAAACCTTTGGATGCAGCAAAAGCCAAGAGTATCCTAATAGCCTCCAAACGAGCTACAGGAGCAAAAGTCTCCTCATAGTCTATCCCCTCCTTCTGACTATAACCCTTGGCCACAAGTCTCGCTTTGTTCCTCACAATGTGGCCATCCTCTCCTTGTTTGTTTTTGAAAACCCATTTTGTCCCAATAGGATTACAGTCTGGAGGAGGTGGAACTAAAACCCAAACCCGATTTCGCTCCAAATTCTCTAACTCCTCATGCATGGCATTGACCCAATCCGGATCCGTCAAAGCGTGTCCAACATCTCGGGGTTCGAAATCAGCAACAAATGTAGAATGAGCAAAGTGAGAGATTTGTTGTGACCTGGATCGAGTGACACGTTCGTCAATGCTACCGATCATCTGTTGAGGTGGGTGTTGACGCTGGATATGTCATGGCGCCTCCTGAGCAGAAGTGATCTCCCCCTCAACAGCAGCTGGTGCCTCCCCGGGTACAAAAGGTACCGCTCGGGGTGGCGGATCCCACGGCCCCCATGAGGAAGAAGTGTCGGGGCCGTGAGTCGTAGTAGAAGCCGCTCTTTGCGGCACAGCAGGTGGAGGCGATGCTGGGTCACCCATGCCTTCAGCATCCTCGTCCTCATCATCGAAAAGAGGCTCACCAACCTCATGATCACCTACACGCTCAAAACGAGAAGAAGGACAAACCATGGTCTCGTCGAAGGTGACATCGGATGTCTCCATGACTCGGTTAGTATCAAGGTTAAGTACACGATATGCGCGAATGTGAGTGCCACAACCCAAAAATACACCATCAGAAGAACGAGACTCAAATTTGTCCAGGTTGCCTTTTTTCAATATAAAACAGTGGCAACCAAAGACTCTAAAGTAACTCACTTTGGGCTGTCTTCCAAAACGCAACTCATAAGAAGTCTTTTTCAAGAAAGCTCGGAGAAAGATGCGATTGGAAATATAGCATGCAGTGTTCATAGCCTCGGCCCAATATCGCCTAGGAGTCCTATGCTCATCGAGCATCGTCGTGGCCATCTCTACAAGGGTCTGATTCTTCCTCTCTACTACACCATTTTGAGGCGGTGTGTAGGGGGAAGAAAACTGATGCTCCAAACCCAAAGAGTTACAAAACTTCTCAAAATCTGAATTCTTGAATTCGGAACCATTATCACTATGAATAGCTCGCATCGAGTTCATAGGGAACTCGTTCTGAAGACGCGGAATCAGATTGCGAGCAAAAGAAAAAGTCTCCGTCTTCTCAGTCAAAAAGAAGACCCACGAATATCCCAAAAAATCATCAACAACGACCAAAATATACCACTTACCCCCAACCGAGCTCACCTGAGCCGGACCAACAAGGTCCATGTGTAAAAGCTCTCCAGGGCGCTGTGTCATGACCTGAGTCACTGGGTGGTGAGGAGCGGCTACCATCTTCCCATGTCTACAAGAATGGCAAACAAGGTCCTTCTCCATGGACAACTTGGGCAATCCTCAGATTAGGCCAAGTGAGCTAAGTCTTGCAAGCAAGTCGAAGCTTAAGTGACCGAGCCTCCTATGCCACTTCCAAAGATCAGAGGAGGAAGGACCAGCCACAAGACAACGAGAAAATCCGAACGACTCCGAGAAATTCGCGCGAAAGACTTTCCTAAAGGGCGAAATCAAACATACAAGATTGCCCTAAGGATCTAAAATGCGACTGAGATTCGGTTTAAAATGAATCTCATAGTCATCATCAAAGAGTTGCAAAACAGAAAGAAGGTTAAAATTCAAGTTAGAAACAAGAGCGACATCACGCAACACAAAGTGTTCATTAACTCGCACCGACCCACGAGACAACACTTTACCTTTACTATTGTCGCCGAAGGTGATAAACTCCTTTTCGGCAACAGGGCTAAGACTGGAGAACCACTGGCGTTTCTGGTCATATGTCTCGAGCAACCGGAATCCACCAACCAAATGTCCTCCAATCGTTTTACCTACATCAATAAAAAGACATAGGGTGAGCATACGGTCCAACACTGGGGTTAGTGAAGTAGGAAGAGTACCAGTGTTGGGCCGGCTGCTAAAAAGAACGGTCAGTGTAAAAGCCATTCCTAGCACGCCTACGGGGAAAGCGATCACCACGCACAGGAAAACGTGGTCCGCTAAGGAAGGAGCGTCCATCGCGATACTCAAAACGCGGTGAAGGGAAACGCTCAACAAAGCCTCCGCCACGGGGTCCGTATCCTGCAAAGTCAGGACCCCATCGGGCAATACCTCCCTGACGCCTAGGACCTTGAGGCATTGGACCTCTAGGCCTAGCAGCTCTCCTCGGAGCTCTCCTCTGAACATTCGGCACATGCACATCATGGAAAGGATGGTACATGTCCGCATTGTTCATCTCCCTAGCTCGGCGCTCCTCTCTCTTGCGCCTAAAGCAAAACTCACTCAAGTGTCCATCTCTCCCACAGTGCTCACAATGGTACCTCACCGCTCTCATAGGGGGTTGTTGGTACTCACGGTTGTGGGTTTGGATCACTTTGCCCTTCTGTGGCATAAGCTCCTCCTGGATAGGTGGCATTGTATCTAGCTTGTTCTTGAGGTGGTTTGGTTTGGGAGCCCATTGCTGTTTCTTGGGTGGAGCTCTTGGTGGTTCCTCAAACACTCCATCCTTGGTGTGAAGGACCGAATAAGCGACCAGAGGGGGGGTGAATGGGAGCTTAAAATTTTCTTCCAAAGACTTTTAGCTACTGTCCCAAGTGTCACCCTAAGAGCAAACCTAGAGGTCGTAAGTGTCCACGACCCTAGATGTAGGGTGGATGCTTCCTAGAAGCACAGCGAGACACTACACGACTCTAGAAACCCAACGCAAAAGCCGGAAATCAAAACCGACAATGAACGAACGAACCGCGGATGAAACTGCGCGAAACCAGCAGCATCGGACGCTGACGAGCGTCCGATGACCAACCACCGGACGCGTCCGATGCAGACAGAGCGGTTCTGGAACCTTACTGGACACCCATCGGACGCTGTGAACAGTGATCGTCCAGCATCCGATGCTTTGGCTCCGGCGCGTCCGATGGCCAACGGACGCGTCCGATGCCTAGCGTCCGATGCCAACTCAACCACGACAGAAATGACACGTGTCACCAGAGCGTCCGATGCCTTGAACAGCAGCGTCCGATGCTCCCGTGACGAGCGTCCGATGCCCCCGACAAGAACACAGTTCTTCGGTGATTCAACCCGATCTCCTCCGAATCAAAAGCTCTATGGCTAGGATTCGATCTGAGAGGTCACAAGGATGTTAGTGAGCTACTCCTAAGAGATCATGGCTCGAACCTAACTCCAAATCGGTGAATCGAAAGATTTTGGGGCAAAGAAGCAAGAACGTGATTTAAAATGAAAATCGCTCGATCTCCTAGACCGTGAGGTTAGAGAAGAATTACTTCGGAGGAAAGAATTGCCTCACGCTCTAGAACAACTTGGTTCAAATGGATTTGCGAAA
Source organism: Coix lacryma-jobi var. lacryma-jobi (assembly GCA_009763385.1). Lineage (NCBI taxonomy): Eukaryota > Viridiplantae > Streptophyta > Magnoliopsida > Poales > Poaceae > Coix > Coix lacryma-jobi. The sequence continues at coordinate 48,968,632 of CM019831.1, forward strand.
GATGCACCAAGCAAAGAGATCAATCGACGGAAAAACGTGGAGAAAAAGAAATTTGCGAAGAACACAAACAAAACGTGAATCACAACCACGAATTTGCAACCGTGTGGCTACCACACGCTACAAACGTGAGATTACGGTCTCACTTCCTGAACTTCTCAAAACACAGAGACATGATTGAGTTTTCCCTGCGGATCGCTAGCAGCTAGGTATGATTAGAACCTAAGCCGGGGCTTAGGAGAGAGAGAGAGTGCTTAGGAACAAATGACTGCCAGGATGGAGAGAGAGGAGGGGTGCCTCCCTTATTTATAGCCTAAACAATAATCCCCTTCTACTCCTAGATACAAGAGCGAAGCGGCCAACCCTAGGGGTATCCCGGTCCAACTCTGCTTCATGATGATCCGACGGCCACACGCCTTCCTCACCCTTAGCTTCGCCTCGACGCAAGCCTCAGGATGCCGCCACGTGCCGCCCTGTCAACCGTCGCGCCTTCCTCGCGGATAGCTGCGCCGCCGCGCCAGCCTCTCCACGCCGCCACGCGTCGACCGTCCTTTTTGCGGACCTCCCCCCGGTTTTGAGGCCGAAACCGGGAAACCTGGGCCTTCCCCCGGTTTTGAGGCCGAAACCGGGAAACCTGTCCTTCGGCTGAGTTTTGTGGCCCAAACTCAGAAACCCACGTACCCAGGTTTTGAGGCCCAAACCTGGAAACCGTCCACGCCGAGTTTTGAGGCCCAAACTCGAAAACTGGCCACCCCGAGTTTTGAGGCCCAAACTCGGAAACCGTCGAGGGTAGCTTTTTGAGGCTCAGCTACCGAACCCGTGCCGTAGGCGGGATGTGGTTCGCACACCCCGAGTTCCAGCACCGATGCCGGAGCATGTCCAGCCTCCACGTCGGGCACAGTGCATTCGCCATCCTTCTCGGCCTCCCGCCAAGTGTCACGACGCCATCACCTTCCTCCCGACTCGGCCGATGCACCGCACATTCCCATGTGCTCTTGCTTGTCAACGCCATGTGCCATCTACCACAGCTGGTCCTCAGGTCTCCCGGTCCGTCGGTCCAAGCTCCACGTCCGCCCTTCACCGCTCTCGGTCCGTCGGCACGGCACGTCCCCACTTGACCTTCACCTCACCTTCGACCACTACCCGAGCTCCGCACCTGCACATCAACACAGCCAAGAGACATGTTGCTCGTTGATCGATCACTCATCACTCGGGAAGGGAACCACAAGGGCACATATCAACCTTGTGTTCTCATGGTGTTAGGCTTGAGAGGCTCTTTGGGTGGAAGCTTGGTAAGTTTGGGAGTAGTGGTGGAGTTTGGCTTCTCACTCGGGTTAAGACCACTCGACTCTCCAATCTTCCCAAAAGCAGAAACGTCAACACCCGGAGCAAAACCTACACCTGGACCTCCAGCAGCTCGCTTAAACTGAGTGATCATCATCCCAAGCTGCGGCTCATTGCACGACACCCATGACAAGATGGTCCGAAGGTATGTGTTTTCTTCCTCGGTTTGCATCTTGCCATGCTTCACATTAGCAATCTCCATCTCCAAACCCTCGCACAAAGCACACCTAGCCACACACGTGCTACCCGAGTTGGCCTTCTCAAGAGACTCAATCTTGGCATTCTTCTCTGTCAACTCGGTTTGCAAGCCAGCACAAGACTTGCACGCACCCAACAACAAGGGTCTAGCCCGGAGCTCATCCACCTCTCCAACCAAAGCAGCATACTTACCTCTCAAAGTGAGAAGGTCAGTCATGTGCTTGGTGCACATCTCACACTCAACCTCCTCAGAAACGACCACGGTGGACTTAGCAAACTCAAGCTCATTCATCGTGTCCTCCCACTTCTGCCTAAACTCCTTGCGCTCTCTAGCGGCACGCCTAAGCAGCTTATCTTGACTAAGCAAGGCAGCAGTAAGCTTCTCGACCTTAGCAAAAAGCTCGTCGTGGGTCAGAGATACCTGGGAGGTGTCATCGTCGTCGTCGTTCTGAGGGATGTCGTCCAGCTCGCCATCGACCTCATCACCAAGGGCCATGGTGCAGAAGCCCTCGTCGTCGGCGAAGAAGCAGAGTCCGTTCAGCTCGTCCTCGATCCTCTTCTTCTTCTCGGACTCGTCATCGCTTGAGCCAGCGGAGTCATCATCCGAGCCGTCGATGTCGCTGAGCGTGGCGAAGAAAGCACGCTGCTCAGCCTGGGCCTTCTCCAAGTACTTCTTCTTGATGTACTCCTTGTCGAAGCCGCCCCTTCGCTTTTGCTTCGCGGGGACATACTTCTCCTTGCACTTGTCAGAGTCGTACTTGTGCCCATGATCGCCCTTCCCAGATTGCTTGTTCTCCTTGGGACAGTTGGCGATGAAGTGGTCGGGGTCGCCGCACTCGAAACATCCCGAGCGTCCTGCTCCGCGGCGACAGTTCATGCGGTTGTTGTGAAACTGTGAGAACCGGTTGGCAAGCAAAGCCAACTCATCATCCCCTAAAGATTCCAACTGCTCCTCTGTGATAGCAAAGAGTGAAGAGAGTGCAAAACCTCCAGAGGTGTTAGCAGAAGAGCCAGAAACCAAAGCCATAGTCGGGCCAGAAGGATTTTCATAAGAAGCCCTCGACATGGCGTCAATCTCACTAGACTTGAGCTTACTAAAGAGCTCATCGCAAGTGAGGGTCTCATAGTTAGACGATTCGATGATCGCCTGGACCTTTGAGTCCCACACTGACCGATCGAGAGTATGCAAAAGCTTCAAAGCCCTCTCATGATCGTCGAAAGGCAACAGCTCCTTGTTCGCTCTCATCTTGTTGACAATGACCTGAAAGCGAGCGAATAAACTCTCTATGCTCTCGCCAGGCATGTGTCGAAAGTTCTCATACTCCCACTTGTGCGACTCGTAGAGACGGGATTTGACTTGAGTGGTTCCCTCATGGAAGCGCATGAGGGTCGCCCAAATCTCATGAGCCGTGGGGAGGTGAGAAACGCGATCAAACTCGGACATGCTCAAACAGGAGAAAAGAGCGTTACGCGCTCGGCTATTGGCATCGTGCTCATCTATCTGAAGCTGAGTGACACGAGCAGCCAAGACAACGTAATCCTCCTTGTTGCAAATCTCCCAAATAGAAGAGCCCATACTCTGGAGATAGGCCGACATGCGTATTTTCCAATACGCATAGTTGGTCCCATCAAAGAACGGCGATTTGCCCACGCCGCGATCCATGTCGCCTTCTGTGGATCTGGAACCGGCTAAGGTGGAAGATCCTTAACCTGCTCCGATACCAATTGAAGGACCAAGAGTGCTACCAGAAAGCGACCAGAGGGGGGTGAATGGGAGCTTCAAATTTTCCTTTCGGAAACTTGTTGCCACTGTCCCAAAATCAACCCCGAAGAGCAAACCCTAGAACTTGCAAGTGTCCACGACCCAAAAGGCAGGGTGGATGCTTCCCAGAAGGACAGCGAGACACTATACAACTCTAGTAACCCAACGCAAAAGACGGAAACCAAAACCGACAACGGACGAATGAACAGCAGACGAAATAGTGCACAACAAGGTGCATCGAACGCTGGCCAGCGTCCGATGGCACAGCACCGGACACGTCCGATGCAAACAGGGCACTTCTGGAACCTTACTGGACCAGCATCGGACGCTGCTACAGTGCAACCCTAGCGTCCGATGGCAACGGACGCTCCGATGGTCAGCGTCCGATGCTCCTTTGAAAAACGCTGTCAGACGACATGTGGCATCGGACGCTCCGATAGTATGAACACAACGTCGGATGGTCACGAGCTCAGTGTTCGATGGTCCCGATACTGCACTGTTCTTCCGCGAAATCCACTCAATCTCCTCCGAATCAAAAGCTCTAAGGCTTAGACTTGGTATGAGGGGTCTCAAGGAAGTTAGTGAGCTATCCCATGGGAATCATGGCTCGCATCTAACTTCAAATCGATGGATTGGAAGAAATCGGGACTAAGGGAGCAAAACCGATCCAAATCAACCGATCTCCTAGGTCGTGAGGTTAGGGATGAATTCCTTCGGTGGAAAGAAGTGCCTCACGATCTAGAACAACTCTATTCAAACGGATTTGCAAAAGATGCACCGAGCAAAGAGATCGATCGACGGGAAATATGTGGAGAAAAGTAATCCACGAAGAACTCAAACAAAACGCGAATCACAACCATGAATTTGCAACCGTGTGGCTACCACACGCTACAATCGTGAGATTACGGTCTCACTTCCTCAAAATCTCACGGGCACAGAGGTATTGTTCTCTTCTCTGTGGATCTCAGTTCGCTACAGCAGGGAATGGGAGAGCAGGAAATCCTAGAAGCAAAAGAGCAAATGACTAAGATATTTTGGGAGGAGGATGTCTCCCTCTACTTATCCTAATTCTAATTCCTACTCTACCCCTCACTAATTACAGAGCGAACCAGCTGAACCCTAGGGTTATTCTGGACCAACTCATGGTAGGTGGTGATCCAACGGCCACGCCCGCACAACTGGTAGCGTTGCCTCGACGCAACCTCACCGATTGCCGCCACGTGCCGCCTTCCCTCTGCTTGTCCTTTTCCCGAACGTCGCATCCCCGGTTTTGTGGTCGAAACCGGGAAACCAGGCCTTCAAGTCCATCCTCTAGTTTTGTGGCCCAAACCGGGAAACCAGCCGCCCATCGCATGAGTTTTGTGGCGCAAACTTAGAAACCCTCCAGCGCCCAGGTTTTGAGGCCCAAACCAGGAAACCGTCCTCAGCCTGAGTTTTGAGGCCCAAACTCGGCAAACCCGCAGCACCCCCAGGTTTTGTGGCCCAAACCTGGAAACCGTCCACCCGGTGGTTTTTCTGTGGCTCAACTACCAAACCGGAGCTGTAGAGGGGATGCACCGCCCGTGCACCCCGTCCACCGACACGTGTCCCCAGGTCCTCGACCCGAGCAACACCATGCCCCGCAAGTCTTCGCTCGTCGCTGTCCCAGGCTGTCAGCCACCACAGCTGATCCTCAGGCCACCAGTCCCTCAGTCCAAGCCTCACGTCCGCCCTTCACCGCTATCGGTCCGTCGGCACGGCACGTCTCTACTTGACCTTCACCTTGCCCTCGATCACTGTCTCCATGCTCGACACCTGCACAACACAAGCCAAAGAACATGCGATCAAACCCGTTGACAATCACTCATCACTCGAGACTCGGCATACACCCTTGTATCCGCACTTGCTCTGTCACTTCACCATTATCCCGGAGTTTTATGAATTTTTAGAAAAGATTAAAAATATATCTTGCCAAATTAAACAATGGATCCAAAGATAAAGTCAACCACACCATTGAATAGAGAAGTGCATGTGTACGAAAAATGGAGTCGGATGCTCTTTTGAAATATATCACTCTCTTTTGTTTATCAGAGACACATGGCTATCAGGCTAATTCTACTGACGGGCACGTGCCCATTTTTTCTGATATTATCTTTCTTTTCTTTTTTTTCGAGGTTCCAGACACTTGTCCCTTTTTATTTCCTCGGGATCTATCTTTTTGAGGTTTCGGACACTTGTCCCTTTTTATTTCCTCGGATTTTTTTTCTTTTCTTCCTCTCATTTTTTTAATAGCCACATGCTTCCAACAAACTTTTGAGAGGATAACAATAGATAATCATAAGCATTTATGCGGAAGATGGATGAAATGTGTAAGTGATCTCAATTCAATAGCATGATAACTTCTCATAGGGTCAACAAAGCTTAATTTAACTCAATGCAATTATTAGTCATATTTATATTGAGAAATCTCTGGAACTCCAGTGTTATTTAGAACAAGATAATAGCAGCTCAGATCATCACATATCATATCTGTCAATTACCTAGACTCTGCATCAAGCATTTGCTACGCATATATTTAATTTCATTTTTAAGCATCATTATTAATCAGGAGAACTCGTGCTTTGAAGGCTAGGTACTTGAAAGAAATTAGATAGAGCAACTATTCATCATTTCCATGTAAAAGATTAGAGAGAGAGTTCTTCTTTTACTATTAAAACAAACTAAGCAAACTTAACATAGTATTTATTTAACCTAACACACTTATTATAAATAACTAAGATAGTGAATAAGACATACCTGGATCACGAAGATAACGGGGGTGCATCTCCCCCAAGCCGGTTCCCTTAATAGCGTTGAGCCTTCATGTGCCCATATTTTTTTCTTTTTAATTAATGGTGAGCCTTCATGTGCCCACATTTTTTTTGTATATATACTTTTTTAGATTTATGTATAGAAAGAAAGCTTAAGAGGATATGGATACATACCTGCATACACGGGGGTGTTTTCCCCCAAGCTGAATATTGACGTAGTCGTTCGATCTTGCAGTGTAACGGACTAGCAGTGGAAATGTACTTCCTCTATCGGAGCTTTGATTGATGTTGATGGTTGTTGAAATAGTGCTCCAACAGTGGATGGAACGTCCACTTGCTTGTCAGCTTTTCTTGGTCTTTCAAATCCTGTGAAACTCAAATAGACAACAAAACTTGTGGAACAGATTAAGCGTTAGTGGTTGGTCACTTAAGCCTTAGTTATCCAGAGTTTCAGTAAGATCTCTTTCTCAATATTTTTATATTTTAATATTTTCTATGTGTTGACACTAATTAACTCTTATTATTAAAGGTCAATTAAGCATGGAAATGGATGAATATATAAACTCCACCTTAGTATAGGGATTAAAACTAATGAATTCCACGAGTTTTGGTGAATTGTGAATCCGCAGGGACTAAATCGGGAAACAGCCCTCGATTGCTTCCCCTAGAAGGAAACCGACGGGAGATAACGCATTCGTCAAGTCAAGAACCTTCCGGAAGACTCCAGAGAACACCTAAAGACACCACGAGGCAGGACACCACAGGTGGCTGACCTGTGGGACCGACCAGTCCCATGGGCCCACCGGTCGGTCCCCCATGGACGCCGCTGGCTTCCCCCTTCTGGAATCTTCTTCCACCGCCTTTGAGGACCAATCTCAGCCCTACGTGAAGTCGATTTGATCTAACGGTCACGGTTGATCCCTCAGGGCTATATAAACAGACCCCCAGGCCCCAGGTCAGACAGAAGGTCCCTCTTCAGAAGACTACGCTTCAACTAGAAACCCTAGAAGAGACTTCAGGAGTTAGCTTTCAAGTAGAAGACTAGATACCCCTCTAGTAGGATTAGAACCTAGTCTTATTCTAGAACTAGAAGAGAGAGAGAGAGAGGAAGAGATCAAGAAGGAGCTCCGGCCTGTCGGATCAACTTCTTCATCTTATACCTGTGGATTCAAGTTCTTCGTCAACTTGCTTCAACGATTGTTTCGGTAATCGACATCTATATTTAAGTTTGAGCTATTGTTCTTATTATTCTTAAGGTTTAATGACTCTCTTTTGAGTACTTTAATTCTAGTCGCTCTAGAGTTAGAGTAGTTGGATAGTGTAAGCGTGGTGCTTAGACTTGATAGCTCATATTTGCCTCCTATAACACCGGTAGTAGTGGTTGTTCACAAGGGTGACTCTTATAGCCTTGTTGATTCTTCTATAGTCCACTTACCCATGTGTAGGCTCGGTAGGATTATACATTTGCATAAAAGAATCATACTCTATTTGTGACCTTTTATGGCAACTTCCCCATTAAGAATAATATAAACATATCACTCTTAAGTTGGATTTAGATAGCCTTAGTGATCCCCTCTATACTTTTAGCTTCTCCGTCCTTGTTAGTTACTCAGGGGTTATACACTTGAGACTCAACGCTATCCGTTCCTTTGGGTTCGATATTAAAACTGGGTTACTTCCGGTGAAGTGCTACATCGGTAGATTTTATCTGTGCGCTTGCGGATAAAGTAGAGTGTGCATTAATTTATACCAACACTATGATGCAATGATAGTTTAACAAAATGAATGCATTTTTTTTATTTTTATTTAACCACAGTGAATATTTCATGTGGGTTTTTACACACCACAGAATTATTCACATGGGGCTTTAGGTTCTACGATGCAGTGTAATAAGTAAAATATTTTTATTTTTTTATGCAATGCTAATACAGAAAAGTAAATATGCTATGGAGAAATAATGATGGAAAGTAAATATGCAAAAATAGAAACTAAAAAGGTAAATATGGATAACTACCGATTTTACTTTTCAGCAAGGGTTCAATGTTTTAAGTCCTCTGAACAGGACTTATCGCCATGTTCATTCCTGAGGTGCTTCATTTGATCCTGATATGTAGACCTTGATAACTACACCTCTTGATATGGTGTCACTCATGTTCTTCGTTTGCCCAACATTTTGAAGTGAAACGTTAGTTGTGGAAGCTGGCAGCATCTTGCTTAGTGTGCATGTTCTTATAGATCCAGGACCTTCACTCTGTAGATTTTAGGAGTTGACAAACCCCTCCAAGTTTTGCTCAAGAGTGTGTCCTGCTCATAAAGACAAGGTAGAGATCAAGTGCATGGGCTCTGTTGGTGGAAAAAACACCAACAGAACCAAAAGTTTTGTTCATTCTTCTCTAACCATAGGCATATTGAACAAGATAAACTTGCTGTTTATGTGTTCTATTCAAACTTAACATGAGTGATAGGATCAGAAGATGAGCATGAAAGTAGCATCTTAAATTATTTAACAGATTAGATTGCTTAACCCAAGAAAGGATAATCTATGCATAATGTGTTGATGATTGTGATATATCATCTTCCAAAGGTTGGATGCACAACATTTTAGCTCATTAAGATAGTGAGATTCAAGAGAGTAAAGCTAAGAACAAAGAGTAAAGAACTGAACATGTTGAGTTGATTAGGTTGGATCAAGTGAGGTGCGACTTAAACATGTTTTGTTCTTTATGTATACGCAGACCAGAAACAAGGAGAAGCTTTTAAAGTGATGGTCACTTACCTTGAAATGTTGCTTTATCATTGAAGAGTGATCGTGTCGATCCACCTTGTGGAAGCTTCTCTTGTCTAGCTAGTTGTTGTTCATGAATGACTTGTCTTCTCTTGCCTATCTCATAGTGGGCCAGCTGAGTCTTGTTCTCAACAGGTCCAGATGATGGAGACTTGGTCAACTATTCTCTTGATTTTTAGGCTCGGGTACTATCTCTCCATCTCTGAATTCTTGCAGTGCAGTGGCTTCATCCTTCATGATGTAACCCTCAATTCCTGGTAGTTGGCTCTTCCTTTGCCCGTTGAGTCAACGTTTTCTCTTGGTTTTCTTTGGCTGCTCATAAGTGGTGTAGCTATTGAAGAAGCAGCAATCCTTTGATCGAAGATCCAAGAGTGGACGTCTCTAGGTCCGACATAGATGACACATTGGTGGTGTTCAAGAACGAACTTCCAAGAATGAGTGATGGATCATATTATTCTCCTTGGCTGGGGCAGCGTCTAGTGACTTGTACTAATCAAAGTGTTGAGTAGGAGGTCAAAGTGTCTTGAAGCTGGAATTCTCCTTCCTACCCTTGATCATGAAACAAATCTAGACAACAGAATTGTGTCTCCCCCAAGCTGGCTTGTGAAGTAGGTGGATATTTCTTCAACAACATGTTCATGAGTTGAAATTGTAGACCTTGTTATTGTTGAAGTCGTACCACCTCGTCCCCCAAACTAGCTCTTGTGTTGCATTAATTAGTCGTGAGGAGAACTTCCACTGCTTGTCTTCATAGTGAACCACCAACAGACTTCCTTTGGATGACACACAGATGCATGTTATAATGTAGTGGCATATCGTCACCCTGATATTTGTTGTTGGTGTCGGTGTTGATGTCTTCGACAATGTTGAGTGTAGGCATAGATTGACCCATATGGGGTGAGTTGCATCCTGCTCGTCATCAGTGTCCTAGCATGAGCCTTGGGAATGCTCACCGCTTGGCTGCCTTCGACATCACTAGTGACTTATCTAATGATGAGTTTTGTCTATCCACAGGTTGGGTTTTGGATCTTTAAGTTCACACCATGAACAAGCAAATTTCATCTCCTACAAAATGTTAGTGGACACATACCCGAAGGATTCCACTTGAATTTGAAACATGGGTTGTTATCCACAACTATGTGTTATTCATCCATGCTAATGAAAAGATGATTTTAAGACTAGCATTTTATATGTTGGCTGCATTTTAACATGGTTCAAGGCAAAAGATAACTTGCAGTAGAAGATAGACTTAAATAAACTTTAATACTCACAGTTCTTTCATCCATGATGAATGAGCTGAGTCTTCTTTGTGCAGTTCATCATATGCCTTGCTTCATCTCTGATGCGAATTCATCTCAGGAATTTCCCAAATTGTATTTAGAGTTCTCTACAGGGGTTAGTCCAACAAAATATCCAATGTCTACACAAGCTAATTTCAGATCAATAATCAAACCAAACTCTGTGTCTAATTTGATTATGGTAGACTATTTAACCTAAGCACCACGCTTAATTTAAAAAGCCTATGAATGTACCCTAAGAATGTACCTTCAAACTAAAACATACTATGACAAACAAAGGTAGCATGAAAGCATAAAAGAGATTTATTCAAGTAGAGATGAAAAAATATGATCACAGTGAGGATTTTTTTAATATTTTTTTAGATGCAGATGACATGAATGCATGCAAGGAACTAAACATGATGAGGATTTGATAATTAAATGGAGTGGATGCAAGGATGCTTCAAAGTAAACATGCAGTGGAATGCAAGGAATTAAAAAGATAACTACTCATAAAGTTTAAAGTCCATGAGCAAGATTGTCTCACCTTGATCATACTTACCATGACTCACAACTGGGATTTGTGAGTAGCGCAGCATAAATATCCGTCATATGGGATGCGAGTTGAATTGTTGTGACGGTAACCTTTTCTCCAGTCTACACATGGTTAGAATAGATAATGTATATGTATACACAAACCTGTGAGATGGCAGGGCTCGAGAATTAATGATGGATCTTGAATGTTCAGGTACCCTGAGTTCTTCATTCTTGTGGAATCTTGCCATAAGGTCGAAACGGCATCTGATGTCCTGTCTATTCCACACTCAACAGAACAAGGGGTAATCCTACTAAAGCAAGTGGTACACTAAATTAGCAGACATCAAGATCATTATCAAAATCTTTACACCAATTGCTTCCCCGGCAACGGCGCCAAAAATGCTTGTTGATGTTTGTTAGTGCAAATAGAATATGAAAGATTCCGCAAGCGCACAGAACACCATTGTAGCATTATACCAGAAGTATTCCAGGATCGTTATTTATATTTTACCACAGGGAAGCAAGGGTCAAGAATCTGATAATTCACTATCAGGCATCTACTAACTAAGAGTACTAAATAGACTAAAGCAAGAGTGAATGATATATGATATGAATGAAAGCACATAAAAGATATTCAATGGTAACTGTATTGATAACTACAGTGGGAGGACAACGGGAGAGATCAAGGTTCCTATATACTTCTCTATTACTTGGGTTCTAAGGCAACAAAGATGAAAAGATATAGCAGTTATACACATTGGCACTTTGGAGCAGCAGGTCCTTTCCAACTCTCGAAGAAGAATGGGAAAAAGGTAGTTGGGAGAAGGCTGCCAAAAGCTCTACGAAACATCAATCCGAACGTGGTGGACTACGAAGGCCTAACAGAGCTGTCACCCCTGGGGCTACCACAACTATTCCGTGGGATTGAGCGCAACCTCAGGTAACCTATACACTAAACACCATGTCTAATCTATCAATTACTACTCTAATTACCTAGGATAACTAGAGCACTCAATACGAACAAAGATCCCATGCCAAGATATAACAACTATACTAATCATATAATAATGCATAAAGTAATTAGAGAAGATAAATATATTAAAGCACAAGTCTTATAAGAAAAGACACAAAAGCATACCAAATCTCTGAAGACTCCTCTGGAATTAAAGCATAGCTCCTCTCTAATCTCTCCTTCTCCTCTTTCTAATTAGATCTCTAATTACAACTAGATGAACTAGACAACTAGAACTAGAACTAGACGAACTAGATCTAAATCTAGATGAACTAGAAGAGATTCATCTAGAGGGACCTCTACTTCTACATTGGAACCCTAGTTTCTGATGTGGAGATGAATAATGAAGAGGGAGATGGCTCTTGGGGGCGCCCCTAGGGTCTCTTATATAGTCCTGGATGGAGTAGGGGGCAAGGAATTGCCACGTCATCGATCCGCGTCACATTTATCGCCCACCGTTGGATCAAACCGACTTCAGGGACGGTGGAGATGCATCCTAGGAGGCGGTGGAAGAAGGTTCCAGAAGACGGAGGCGAAACGGCCTCCGTGGCCGACCGGTCGGTCATGGGGTGGGACCGGTCGGTCTGGCCCAGTGGGCCCACGTGGCGGGCCGCCTCGTGGTGTCTTCTAGATCCTTCTTTTGTAGATTTCGTTGTGAAATTAATATCTTTTCATCTGGGACTTCGAATATAGCAAATGATATGTCTGTCTCGATCGTCTCGATGAGCCCTTCGCAATGGTGCACTCCAATTCATCACTTGAGGTACTTTTATATGGTGAAATATTGATGTCCTACAAAACAAGTGAGAGCACCAAAACTCATGGAGCTTGTTAGTTTCAAACCCTAAAACTATGCTTTATGGTTCATTTCATGTTAATTTATGCAATAGTTGATGGTATAATATTGACTATAAGGACCGTCAATAGTCAGCAGGGACAAGGTTCTCGGAGAGATACTTGATGAAGTCTTATCGCTAGTCGGATGGCGTTGTAGGGATGGCATTAACCAGCTGTGTCGTCGACGGCGGTGCGGACGTGGCGTCCATCGATGAAACAGAGCTTGAGTGGTCAGCAATGGAGGGTTCGTGTAGGTCATGAATGAATACACCGGCTAGAGCCGGGGATCATGATGACGCCAGCTTGGATAGCTCATCGGCCGCCTGGTTCTGGTCGTGTGGGAGGTGGTGGTATTCAACGCTGAAGAATTAGAGTTTCCAAACTCACTGTTTCCGGTGTTATTGAGTTTCCAAACAATCAACCGAAACTGAAACTTTTATGCAACAACCATCCTTAGCCGAATCCTATCGGCTCCATGAGTTCCTCAAGTCAGCAAAAATTTGGTCCGGCCCAATAACGACCCATAAACTATGAAAACCCTATTCTGATGCTTGGTCTTCCAGTATGTAAGCCATGGTTCCATAAATATGACCCTAGACAGGTCATCCCTCTTGACTCCAATGAAACAGTTTGACTTGCAAACTTTCCACTTCTCGGCTTTTAGCTCAAGCCAGAGAAAAAATCCTTTGCCCGCGTTCCCGTTAATGGCAGGCAACAGCAATCACAGCAGGCACCCCACTAGAGGTGAAGCAGGAGGAAGCCGAGCATCAACTCACCGGCGTTATGGGTAAAAACTGATTTCTTGCCCCCTTGCGGTAACTTTCCTTGTTCATCTATTCCTGATTCATCGTCCACTCCCTTTCCAGGATGGAGTCTTCCTCCAGCCAAGCTTGGGTTCCTCCTCCAGAAACGGTAGCTCCAATAGCTTCTTTCAATCTTTTCCCTAAGCCACCAGATGCTGAGTTTGATGATTCACTCCAGCAGACCCATTTGGACACCCTTCAGTACCGTGAGGAAAGGGATAAGGCCCTGAAGGAACTGGAAGATGCATCTAAGAAGCATGGCATTGAGGAAGCTTAATGGGCAGACCAACGGAAACAGCTCTGCAGCATTATCACAGGTTAGTGAAGTCTTGGTTCTCTCCTTCTGGCTTAGCCTACTTTGTCTGACGCATTTTTCTTTTTGCTAGCCTTTTCTGCAGAGAATGACCGTCTGAAAATGGCAGTGAACAAAATTGCCATCAAGGTGAATGCTCATGGGGATTCAGCTGAAGCTCGTCTTGATGCTGTGGATGGTCGCATAGATCAGGCCGTCACCCAAGGTGTGCATGCTGGGGTTTCCCTCGGGCTAGCGGCAATGAGTTCCTGGACCAAAGAAGATTACTCCTTCCTACCAGTTGGTTTCGCAGGCGGCGACCCGGATGAATTTGAAGACTTTGAAATTTATGATGACCATGCCGCTGCTATCGCCGAAACTGTTGATCCATAATTTGTCCTGAACAGATTATTCCAAGGGTAGTTTGTATTAGGACAGATCTGTAAATGAATAAATGAAGCTTGTTCTTCTCTGAATAATTCCATTTGCATTTCTCAGTGATTTCCTTGATTGCAACACCTCTTCAGAGAAAATGTTTTCCGAACGCATGACATCACCTTAGCCGACTAGATCTCGCTTTTGACGTGTCATGTCACTCGGCATCTTACTTACTGCACTTCACCTTTCTCTCATCCTGATAAACCTGCCAACTTGAAGAATGCTAGGGTTACCAGGGTCATGAATATTCCTGTACTAAAGGCGATATAAAAAATATCGGCTATAACTTGAATTTCTTAGAACATTTTTTCGCTAAAGGCGATGCTTTACATCGGTTGTATACAAATATTTTTGAATCTGATCCACATACGACTACCAAGCCTTCGGCTTTTTAACAAGTAGTGCCGAAGCCTCAGCTGATAAGCAACACAAAAACATATTCGTAGCTGAATACCCATCTCTGGGTCTATCATTTTCGGCTAAGGCAAGCTATTAGTCATCTTTTCCGTTAAACTTAATATAAGGGCCGATCCTACTGTAAGGCTATCGGCCGCCATGTACAACTTGAAACAATCACCAAGTTGTGGAAGTGCCTTCATATATTCTTTAATTTCATCAAAAGTTTCTGTTGTACGTCACCTTATATAAATCCCTTCTGATCCTTCCTGAGCTTTGGCAATGGAGAAATAAACAGAATTCTTTCAAAAGTTCATCAACTTCAAAACACGTTTGAGGTCCAAACTTGTACACACTAGTCCTATTTTGGCTTCATCACCAACACTTTATTCCTTATCAGCCGACACAAAACTCGGTCTCGACTTTCCTTCATTGCCACCAATTATTCAAAAATTACTCTGAGAGCCGATCGTTCGAATCGACTGTTGGTCCTTGTCGAAGACGTTCACAGGACCTGCTTCCCAAGCACTTCCAGAGAAGCACTCGACACCATCATATTCCCAGTAGATGGGCTCTGCATTAGCAACACTCACCGAATCATCAGCATGGACAATTTCGATGTCATCTCCAATCCACTGGATGAGGAATTGGTGCATAGTTGACGGTACACAACAGTTTGCATGTATCCAATCCCTTCCTAAAAGCAAACTGTATGCCCCCTTGCCATCAATGACGAAGAAAGTAGTAATCAAAGTTTTTGACCCAATCGTCAACTCAACATGAACCGCTCCTCGAGTATCAGAAGAATTACCAGCAAAGTCTCTTAACACCATGTTGGTCTTCAACAAATCTTCACTTGCCATCCCAAGTTTTCTAAAGGTTGTATACGGCATGATATTTATAGCAGCTCCTCCATCAATGAACATCTTGGTCAATGGTTTGTCGTTAACATATCCCCTCATATACAATGGCTTCAGGTGTCGATGCTTAGCTAGTTTATCAAATACTGCCCGTTGAGCCAAAACAAGATGAGCCAACAGATCTTGGAATTCATCTTCGTCAAAATCTGAATATACTTCCTCTTGAACATCCTGATCTTCGGGAGCTATGAATTCTGATGGAAAAAAGAAAGCCATGCATGCGTCAGCCGAATGATCACCGTCATTAGGCTTCTTCTTAAGACACCAAACTCGTTTTGTTTTGGCACCTGCTTGTGCTAACTCTCTGTTTCTTAGGCGTTGCACCCTTCTTTTCTGGCTTCTCCTCAGTCCTGGTGGACACCATTGTCCTTCTACCAGACATACTCATGGTATTCTTCTTCTCTGGTGTGAGCCCAACTCCGATCGGCAAATCCTCTTCCCTGCCGATCCTCGAAATTATTTATTTTTAAGCGCCGATTGTCCTTAGGGATTCGTGCCCCAAGCCTTTCATGGACAGAACGGCGGTTGACTCGAGACTGCCTATATTCAGAATACTGATCACTGCATTCAGGGCAGTTGTTCTTAGCAGGCAGCATCAAGCCTTCGTTCCAACAATATTTGAAGAACGAGCATTCCCAGTGTGATTGCTCTTGTTCTCTCATATGTTCTCGTTCCTCTTGGTATATTTCCTCTTCATACCTTTGTTGTTTCTCTAGGAACTTCTGTTCTTCATAAAACCTCTGCTTGTGATACCGTTCCTACTCTCGACGCCATTTGTTTAACAAAATACGCGTCGTGACCCTGGGCCTGGAGGTTCCATCCCTTTCAATTCGGTTATTTTGGAACCGAACCTTTTGCTGAAATTCTTTATCTGTGATTTGCCGATCAGGGTCAACAGCACCAGCTTCCTTTGCTCTATCAGAGGTTAACACTTTCATCTTGTTTTTACCCCTGGGTCAGCTGCGTTAACCATATTAATAGAGAAGGACACAGTACTCTATCCAAAAGGGCTACCATCAACTTTCATCTTTCCATCAAACCTCAGATGCCCATCCTGGATAGCTTTCTGGATCCGCACTCTGAACACTCGGCAATCGTTTATAGAGTGGGATCTGGTACTATGGAAACCACAATACTTCTTGTCCTTGACCCCCTCAGGGTGTAGCATAGGATGACCTTCCGGCAACTTGATGCGTCCTTCCTTCAACAAGTACTCAATAATTTATCTGACTTGGAAACATCAAAGTCATAAGTACCTTTTTGCTGCCTCAGCCATCGCTGGTTGACTTGAGTTGGCTCTTTAGCCCAGACTATCTCGGCTGTAGCTACCTCATCTTCATCATCGTATTCTGTTGCTTCCTCTAAGAAAGCCTGATACATCTTGGCAGCCACATCACCTTTCTGGAATTGATTATTCCTTTTGAACCCTTGGGCTAGACTACTCATCACTGCCAACCGTTGTGATAACTACCCGAGGTCGTCAAACTCCATGCCGAATAGCTTCTCCTTGATACTCGGCAACATGCCAGCTATGGCTATCCCTGGCAATTGATCATCTGATATATTCAAAGAATAGCAAAGGTTTTTGGTCTCCCTAAACCTGCGCAGATATTCTTGCGGTGTCTCACCAGGTTTCATCCTCAGACTCATGAGATCGACCAACTTCTTCTCACTGGTGCCCGTAAAGAAATACGAGTGGAATTTCTGTTCTAGATCTGCCCATGTATTAATAGAATTTGCCGGCAGAGAAGTGAACCACGAGAAGGCTGGTCCTGTCAATGACAATGGGAAGTACCGAATCCTCCAAGCTTCATCTGTAGATGCCTCTCCAAGTTGCATCAAGTATCGGCTGATGTGTTCTATGGTGCTGGTGTCATCCTGACCCGAAAACTTGGTAAAATCAGTAGGAGGCTTTACTCTTGGAGGAAGTGCTACCCGATTGTACCACTCTGGGTAGGGGGACTTGTAAGCATACGACTGATTCCTTGGCTTTAGGCCGAATTGATTTTGCATCATATCAGCCATCCTATGCATGATGAGGTCAACACTCGAGTCAGGAGCTGCTTGTGCTTGCCCCCCAGGATGAAGTCCTGCTGAACTCTTGTAGCCTGGATTTGGAAGAGCATTGATCGAGTTATAATCTATGAACTCCTGATATCCATCTCCAGACATATTCCTTTGTATCCTGTTCGTTGCAGGAGACACTCTGAAAGCAGATTGCAGGACATTCCCTGTTGTGCCGAATGTGAGCTGGCCATAAGTTTGGGGAGGTTGTTGCGTCTCATGAGGGACTATCCCACCTGTGCTTGTACCAGCTCCGCCATCTTCGGCAATCCTTCGACGTTGGGGTACTGGGAACAACAGTGGTCCCTGCATTGGACCAGCGGCCTCCTCAAAGCGTTTATCCACTGCTAGACCAAAAATACCGACCATAACAGCACAAAAGGTATTCAAGAAAGCTGACTAGTGATTGGTCATAGCTTCCAATACAGCTTTGTACATTATTCCGGTCATTTTCTGAATAGCTTCCTCTTCAGTGCTGTCGGATGGCTCAGGTTGGTGGTGAGGAAGAATCCTTGGGAACGGTTGCTTCTGGAAGACCTTGCCGCTCTTGTTCTTGGAAAAAGTCATCAGGCACTCGCGCTGAAGTTCATCACAAGTCTGTTGTACTAAACTTTTCAGATCTGGCGGCAAGTCATCCATGGTCACATCCATAATCTGATCGTCGTTGATCCCAGACATCTTGAAATAGAGTGGTCCCACCGGGCGTGCCAAAAAGTGTGTTGGCGCAAAACATGACGCGCCGCGCCTCACACACAGCAAGCCGAAAAGCTAGCTTCAATTGGGTGCCCGGACGGTTTGGAATCTGGAGACATGCCAGTCAGTTTGACCTGAAAACCAACAAGGGATAAAACTGTGAGAATACCACTAGAACATGTCGGGTAAGACCAGACAGTTCCATATGTACGTCTTTGAAAGCCAATCATGATGGCACACAGCTATAGAAGCTGTCTGTCAGAGCATGTTTATAAAGTCATTCGGCTAGTATGAGAAACAGAGCATGGAAAGCATATTAACTGCCGAATGCATATGTAAAGAAAGACATGCTTTAACAAATGAAAGATAGTGTTAAAACATTGTAAACCGGTAACTTGCAAATATAAATCTATTCAAATAACACATGCATAGGTTAATCCAACTAGTCTGCCGCACGTCTAGCCTTCATAAACCCGTCAAGCATAAACTCAAGCGAAGCTAATCCACCGCATGATACCACTTGCCATAAGTCTATGCCACTTCTTATAATTAGATTAATCCACTGCATGATACAATCTAATTATAACAAGCTAAAAGCATGCATGTATCTGAACAGATTTATAAAAACTCATTACTCACTTAAGCTTAACCAAGATCGGCAAACTAGCCGAGTTGGGGTCCATGGAGAAGGAACATTCAAACAAGCATGATCAAACCAATCTAAAACCTACATCTGCCGCACGATACCTAGTCTTATCAAAGTCTAACCGTGATTGACATGCACGAACCCACAACATGTGACAATCTAGATTGAAAATTGATCCGGCAGTCATGATCTTATGATTAACAAAACACAAGCAAGCTTGTGAAACAAGGCTGAACAAAGATCAATCTAGATTGGGCAAAAGAGTGTTGCAAGAATTAAACAATAAAACAAATAACACATGATAACTTAATGAATCTATCAGATTTGCCAGATCTAACAGAGCCGATAATTATTTTTACCCATGACTTAATCCGCCGCACGATACAAGGCACAAGTAAAAACCTCCCGTCATAAGCTTAAATCCGCCGCACGATACTAAGCTTAACGAACGAGACTACTTGCATCATATCTAAATCCACCGCATGATACTAGACATGATAACAAGGCTGTCGGGACTTACGGAGGTCGACGGATCGATGATTCCTCTCAAAGAACTCGATGACACGACTAAGGACTCGAAGGTGGCATGGGGCCGGTTTGTATTGATATGGTTGTGAACAATTTTACAATGGTCGAGGGCTTATATTTATACCCTGGACGAAATACGAGTCCTAGACGATTACGATTTACATAATAAAATATGGAAAGATACAAATTCTATTCCTAATCTCTTCGGCGTCCTCCATTGTCACGTGTCTTCTCGTGTAATCTGACTTTACTTGCCACATCCATCTTCCGAATGGAGCCACCGCTTTGTAAAATAGCCGACCGCATAGGCATTCACCGAAAATCTGAGGACCAAATAGTCGCCCGATTGCTTGTCGAATCCTTTCTTCTCTGCTGGCTGGACCCACTTGACATATCCTCGTGCATGCGAAAATCTGGTGTTAACAGACGTGAATAAGAGACCGGTGCCAACGCCGTGCAAAGTGAGGGAGCCGTCGAAGAAGAGGACCCAATGCTCTGGCGCTTCCGCTGGTACTGGAGTCTGGATGTCCGTCCATTCCGCGACGAAGTCGGCTAGTGCTTGAGACTTGAGGGACTGGCGACCCTGGAAGGCGATGTCGTAGGAGCCGAGCTTAATGGCCCACTTGATGATGTGTCCTGTAGCGTCCTTGTTGCGGAGGATGTCCCCGAGGGGGAATTCGGTGACGACGGTGACCCGCTCGGAGCTTTGGAAGTAGTGGCATAGCTTGTGTGCAGTAATAAGGACTGCGTAGAGGAGCTTCTGTACCTAGGGTTAGCGGGTCTTGGAGTCATTCAACACCTCGCTAACGAAGTAGCATGGTCGCTGGACAGGGTAGGAGTGGCCGACTTCCTCACGTTCGACGATGATGATGGAGCTGATGACCCAATTTGTGCCGGCGATGTAGAGCAGCAAAGGCTCCTTCTCCTTTGGTGCGGCGAGCATAGGAGACTGGTGAGGTATGTCTTCAGGTCAGAGAATGCGCAATCAGCTTCAGCGTCCCAAACGAATTTTTCACCGGCTTTGAGGAGTTTGAAGAAGGGTAGCCCCTTTTCGCCGAGCCTGGAGATGAAATGACTGAGGGACGCCATGCACCTGGTAAGCTTCTGGATATCCTTCACGTTGGAGGGAGCTCGCATGCGTAGGACGACCGAAGTCTTGTCGGGGTTTGGGTGAATGCCGTCGCAGCTGACGATGTTGCCGAGGAGATTTCCAGACGATACACCGAAGATGCACTTGTTGGGGTTGAGCTTCCACTTGAACGTGTTCAGGGCCTTAAAGGTTGCCTCGAGGTCAGCGACGAGTGTATCAGCTCGGCGAGTTTTGATGACAACGTCATCCACGTAGGCTTCAACCTTCTCGAGGATGAGGTCCTTCAGGCAATCCTGAATTGCACGCTGGTACGTAGCTCCGGCGTTCCTCAACCCGAACAACATGGTCGTGTAGCAGTAGGCTCCAAAGGGCGTGATGAATGCCGTCTTGATCTGGTCCTCCACCTTCAGGGCGATTTGATGGTAGCCGGAGTAGCAGTCGAGGAAGGAGAGGAGTTCGCACCTGGCGCTGGAGTCGACGACCTCGTCGATGCGAGGTAAGAGGAAGGGGTCTTTAGGGCAATGCTTATTGAGGTCGGTGTAGTCAACGGACATACGCCATTCTTTATTCTTTTTAAGTACAAGGACCGGATTGGCCAACCAATCCGGGTGATACACCTCTTTGATGAAACCGCCAGCTAGGAGCCGGGTGAGTTCTACCCTAATTGCCTCCTTCCTGTCTGGCGTGAAGCGGCGAAGCTTTTGGCGAACCGGCATGGCAGTCGCGGAGACGTTCAAGGAGTGCTTGACGAACTTCCATGGAACTCCAGGCATGTCCGCTGGTTTCCAGGCGAACACGTCGACGTTGCTCCGTAGGAAGCTGACGAGCGCGTCTTCCTATTTGGGGTCGAGGTTGGTGCCGATGATGACAGTTTTCTCTGGAGCTCCGTCCACCAGGGCCACGTGCTTCGTGTTCTTCAACTTCTTGTTGGAGCGCTGGTCGGAGGTCTCCGGGATCTCGAGATCGTCGGGGAGGAGTTTGGCTGCGTTGGCGATGCAGTCCTGGACGCCATCGATCTGTTGGCGTGCCTCCACGGAGTTGATGGTTTCCTGCTCGCACTCGTATGCCACTTGGAGATTCGCCCGGAGGCTGAGGACGCCTTTCTTCGTCGGAATCTTGAGCACGAGGTAGGCATAATGTGGAACAGCCATGAGCTTGGAGAGCGTCGGGCGACCGAGAATGGCGTAGTAGGCGGTGTCGAAGTCAACGACAATGAAGGTGATGTACTCCTCGCGGAAGTGGTCGGGCGTGCCGAACTGCACTGGGAGGGTGATTCCCTAGCACGATGCCCCAGAACGGGAAGTTGGCCGGGAACAGATCCTGCTTGGAGTAGTTGAGCTCGCGGAATGCTGATGTGAAGATGATGTTGAGGGCACTCCCACCGTCGACGAGGACCTTGCGGTAGCGACAGCTGGAGATCACCGGGTCGATGAAGAGGGGAAAACGCCCTGGGTACTTGTCGTCTGACCACTGGTCCTCCCTGGAGAAGGTGATGGGTCGTTCTGACCAGTCGAGGTAGAGGACGTTGGTGGGGTCATCGGTGATGGCCGCCACGGAGGCTATGTCGCGTCGTACTTGGCGTCGCTGTTGTTCGGTCTCGATGACGACGTTGCCGCCGAAGATGGAGAGTGTCCTCGCGGGTGCTTGGAAGGTGGGCTCATGGGCGTCGGCGTCCTTGTCCTTGTCGTTGTCGTTCCGTGGCTGCTTCTCGTCGCTTCTGCGTACGTTACGGGCGATGATATCGCATTCACGCATGGAGTGCTTGGCGCCCTTGTGGAGAGGACAAGGACCGTTGAGGAGCTTCTCGTACTCATTTTCGTAGGTGCGCTTCGGCCGAGTGTTAGTGTTGGCGATGTAGCGACAGTCACGCCGACGGTGATCCATGCTTTGATGAGAAGACTCCGGCCGATCATGGCGGCGGTCCCGATCGTCGCGGCGGTCATGTTGCCCGGAGCGGTGGTCGCGTCCTTCATTGCACCGTTCATCGTAGCGTTCATCATCGCGACGGCGTTCCTGGGAACGTGAGTGGCGACGTGGGCGCTCGTGATGGCGATGGGCGTCGTCGGCATCGGCATAGGAGTTGGCGATCGTCATCAGTTCGGTGACCGTAGCAACCTTCTTGAGGATGATCTTGTCGTGGAGCTCCTTGTGGCGCAGGCCATTGGAGAAGGTGGAGATGGCTTCCGCATCGACAATCTCGGGGATCATCAGGAGCATATTGGAGAAACGGCGAATGTAGGTCCGGAGGCTTTCGTCGCGTTCCTGGTGGACGTTTTGGAGGTCGTAGCGCGTTCCTGGCTGCACGCAGGTAGCGTTGTACGTCTTGATGAAGACTTCCTTCAGCTGCTCCCAGGTGTCGATGGAGTTCTCGGCGAGCTTGTGGAGCCAACTGTTGGCCGAAGACGATAGCATGACCGGGAGGTACTTGGCCATCACGTCGGATCCTCCTCCGGCTGCTTGAATGGCAATCTCGTACGTGGTTAGCCACTGCTCCGGGTTGGCCTTCCCATCGTATTTGTCCACCGTGTTGACCTTGAAGCCTTGGGGCCACTGGACGGCTCGGAGCCGGGATGTGAAGGGACGAGGCCTTGTCGAAGCGTCGTGAGCCAGAGCTCGATTGTGGGCGCGATTGCCTTGGGAGACTTCCTGGTCATGACACGGTGGTGACTGCCTCCTGCGAGAGGGATGCGGACTCAGCGGTGTCCTACTGTATGATGAACCGGAGGGAGAAGGATGGCGCCCTCTCTCATTGCACTGCACAGCGGCAGCCTTGACGTGCGTGACGACCTTCTGCAGCTCCGGGGTGACGGGAAGTTTGGAAAGCTCGTTGACGACGACGGCGAGGTTGGCGCTTGGGGTCGGATAGACGGGTTGATCATCGACTCTGTCAAATTCGTAGATGAGGTCGCGGCCTCCAACGTTGTCTCGATCTCGATGTCGCTCGTCATCACGGTGTTCCCGGTCATGTCACTCCTGGTCGCGTCGCTCGTCGTCACATCGGTGCTGTCGGTCGACGTTGCGTTGCACCCGATTGGCGCGTTTGTGATCCATTTCGTTTGGAGGTGGAGGGCTATCAGCGGAGACGTTGAAGATGATGCCACCGTGGTACGGTGGGAAGTCGGCGCCAGATTCGGTGGAGATGACAGTTGTAGACTGCGTGGAGATGGAGCCGTTTGTCGTGGTAGATCCAGACGCCAAAGTCGCTGAGACGGTGTCGCCGGAGATCTCATGGAGAGTCACCATGCCGACGAGTGGAGCTGGAGTCGCCTGGTCGCGCACGTTGTTCAGAGCCATCTGGTCAGAGCCGAAAGACTGGAGCTAGTCGGAGAGTTGTCGCAGTGCCTGGTGTTGGAAGTAGAAGCCGCGTCGCGTAGGTCGAAGGGCGTGGAGGTTGCTGACGAAGTGTGGCGACGAGCCGGATGCAGATCCGATCTGGGGCGGTGGGCGGGTTGAGCGCTGAAGACTCCTGACGGCGTACCTAAAATTTGTTGGAGACGAGGGTGGTTTGAGAGCTGCATGCGAGCTACCTCGATGGCGTTGATGCACTCCGCGATTCCTTGGTTGGCCCGGTCGATGGCTTCGATCAGGTCATCGCAAGGGATGATCCTTAGCGGGCGGCGTGCCGGTGCGGTGACGCGATGAGTGGACGGCGGGGCGTCCGATGCATGAAGCTGCGCAGATTCCACAGTTTCCGGAGCTGGGACATAGTCGCCGATGGTCCAGATCATAGATCCGATCTGGAAAGAAGTGCCGGCCTCCGAGAGAACCATGGAGCGAGGAAAAGTGACCGCTTGGCAGATCATGGTGTCGTAGCACACACCCCCTACCTGGCACGCCAACTGTCGATGAAATATGGTCGGCAGTCTACTAAGGGGTATGCCCAAGGTAGTAGATTAGATGGCGGAGGCGTGCGAGATGTCTGCTAAGCATAAACACAGGGACGAGAGACGGCGATTTAGACAGGTTCGTGCCGGCAAGTCACCGTAATACCCTACGTCCTGTGTACTGGTGGCTGGTTTGTATTGCTGGGTTGGAATATGACGTGAGTTTGGAGGGGATCTCTGCTTGCCTTATATAGTCGGGGAGCAGGGTTACAACTTGCCAAATCCTAACAGATTACAATCGGTTCCTTTTGGCAAGGAATCCGGGTCTATCTATCTGGATCTTCCTTGTCGAACAAGTCATCGGGAGAGTCCTTGGCGGCTGCGACAGCTTGGCTGCAGGTCGCAAGGCCTTCTGGTTGGGCCGTATCTACAGAGCAGCCCAAGTCGTGCCATGGGGATATACGGGTGTAATATCCCCACAGCCACTCGATGCTATCTCTCAAAGCAACGCACTAGCGATCACTCACTCGCAATGGATTAGCACACTAGCAAGCACAAGCGAGTTAGAGGGCTCTCTAGCACATCAAAACAAGCCACAAAGGCTTTGGAGTGCTCTCCTCCCAGCAGCAAGCCCACGGCCGGCCTCAACTGCTATATATAGAGGGGGCGAAAGCATCTAGCCGTTTCCCCCTTTTTCCCGAGCTCCACGAAGACCACCGGTACTACCGGTGTGGACCACCGGTACTACCGGTCGGGCCCCCAACGTTCCACAAAGCGAGCAGGCAAGAAACCAGGCGGTACCTCCGTTCAGCAACTGGTACCTCCGGTCAACATGACTGGTACTACCGCTTCACGACCGGTACTACTGCTTCACGCTTCACTACTCCTGATTGACCAAAAAGGCCACAGGGCCGGTACTACCGCCCGTAGGCCGGTACTACCGCCCGGCTTCGATCCTCAGCCCAACGGCTACTTCACCTGAGCGGTACCTCCGGTCCTTGACTGGTACTATCGCTCACAGAGCCGGTACTACCGGTCGACCACCGGTACTTCCGGTCAGGCCCTTAGGCGTCCGTTGGAAGAAACTAAGCACGAAATGGGACTTCCGGAGCCCCGATCGGTACTACCGGCCCCTAGACCGGTACTACCGACCCCCGAACCGGTACTACCGCCCCTGGGACCGGTACTACCGCCCCTGGACCGGTACTACCGGCCCCCGGACCGGTACTACCGCACGTCCCCCAGTAGTCCCGCTACCAGCCGGAGCTCCACGCTAAAACGGTCATAAGTCTTAGCTCCGAACTCCGATTTCGATGATCTTGGACATTTTGGAAAGCTTATTCAAAGGGCTACACAACCCATATGAATACACAATCCAAAACACAAAGGATTAGAACAGATTTCTAATCCAAGATCCATCGCTTCTCTTTTTCAACCAAAGATTTCTTCAAAAACTTCTCCAAGTTGATCCAATTCAACTCCAACACCTTCTCCTTTGCAAATGTGCCAACACCACCAAGTGTACACCATCATGTGCATGTGTCTTAGCATTTTCACAATCATTTTCAGGGGATTTTCACTTTCACTCATCATGCCACTCGATCCTAGTAACATCGTAAAGTTAGATCGCTCAAGTGGCACTAGATGACCGATATGCAAACAAGTTTGCCCCTCTTGATAGTACGGCCATCTATCCTAAACCCGGTCATAATCTTCTCTACACACCTATGACCGGTGAAATGAAACGCCCTACAAATATACCTTTGCCTTGCGCATTCCATTGCATCTCCTCCAGTGTTGATGCAACACATGCACCAACCTATCTCCAAATGATATGATCCACTTCATATCATCACATGGCCTCCATGGTCCATCGATCTTGACCTCACTTGCTCTTCACCATTGCTTCGGTCCTTCGGTGCCAAGTCTTTGCTTAAGCCTCCCGACACTCGGTACCAACGGCTTCAAAGCCTCCAACTTGCCCTTCACCTTCGCGACCGGTCTATCAAGCCAAGCCTTGCCTTGATCTTCACCATCTTAGCCATATGACCACATGTCATGTTTCATGTGCATTAAGCTCCTCCATGATCATCACATGTGTGAGCTTCACATCAAGTCCAAGCCATTCACCTCCATGACTCAAATGCTCACACACATGTACCTGTGGACTAATCCCTGTGTATTTCACTTCAAACACATATTAGTCCACCTAAGTTGTCACTCAATTACCAAAACCAAACTAGGACCTTTCAGCCCAACAACGTCAGAAAATGCAGGCTGACAAGCACAGATCTGAACGTTCCTTTGAAGTTGACGATTCAGTCTATCTAAAGCTACAACCATATGTACAGACTTTTGTTGCCACCAGAGCAAGTCACAAACTGTCATTTTGCTACTTTGGGCCATATCCAATTATTGCCAAAGTGGGCGCTATTGCTTACAAGTTACAACTTCCAGAGCATACTTCTATCCATCCGGTCTTTCATGTTTCTCTCCTCAAAAGAGCATTACCTCCAATGACTCGAGTTTCTTCTGATCTTCCTATGAATTCTGAAACTAGTGCTTTTCGTATTCCTGTCAAAGTACTTCAACGCTGTTTGAAGCATGAAGGTGATCAACTCCGGTCTAAAGTCCTCATTCAGTGGTCTTCTTGGCCACCATCCATGGCCACCTGGGAACTCGAAGCTGAGCTTAAGAGCCAATTCCCTGCTGCACCAGCTTGGGGACAAGCCGGATTTCAAGATCGGGGGAATGTCAGGAAGAGGTCTACGCCAACAGAGGGAGCATAAGCTAATCTTGGCCCAAGTACTGCTAGGCCCAGGCGCACACCAAAGCCCAATCCGTGCTATTTCGAGCCCAGCTGGCGGAGTCGTTGAGGACATTAAGAAGCAAAGACAAAGACATCGAAAGGGACAGGATAGGACTCGTCAGGAATTGGTCGGCTACGTCCGGAGGGAAGGAGCCGGGAGCATCTTGCTCGCCGTACTTGTAACCAGATTGAGAGATTTCTTCGTGTAATCGAGTTAACCTAGTCGCAACTATACACATCCAGAATCCAGTAATAGTCATACTTTGCGGTTCCTCACACTCGCCTCCATAGACAAAGAGAGCGAGAGGTAACACACGAACTGAGACAGAGAGAGAAGGAGAAAACCGCACTGCACTGGTCTGCTCGGGAAACACGACGAGCACGATAGATCAAAGTCAACGCTTTGAAAATGAAGAACGCATGGAACTCTGATATGCGATTGTTATGTGCACTCGAAGACGACGGGTGCAGTTGCTTGGCCAGGATAGGTAAAACTATCAACTCTACGAGTTTCTTTATCGACAGTCACGCGCCTTTCTTATCGATAGTTTCACAACAACACAAGCCTCACGATGCCGCCACATGCCGCCCCAACGGTCACGCGCCTCCTCACCACTAGTTTCACCTTGATGCAAGTCTCGTGGTGTCGCCATGTGCCGCCCCATTCCTCCTCGGAACCTCCATCGAGTTATATCTATGATGTTATGCTTGGTGGATGATGTTTGTGCATGGCTAAGGCACGTGGTGCCGTAATGATGGGATGGTATATGGGGTGATCTTGGCATGTGTCTTGGGTGCGTATGTGGTGAGGGTCGAGTCGACTCGATAGGATCTACGACGAGTCCGGTGATGAGTCTTGCCGAGGGGGTATGACCTGGCACCCGCTGGGGAGTACCTGTGTTGGGTACATGTGACATGGAGAAGGTCTCGGGGAGGAGTGTCTTTCTGGGATGAATCCCCAAGATGGAGGTGCCGCTATGGCACGGGGGTATCAGGGATACCCCGAGAAGGATATATCTTGTCTGGTCACCTAGGACGTCGAGGGACTAGCTCATAGTACCTTTCGTGCACACCACTCATTCCTGAATGGGCGCGAAACGGGCTAACCAACTAGTGAAGGACCGAGAATGCAATAGCAAGGCGACCAGAGGGGGGGTGAATGGGAGCCTCAAAAATTTCTCTCGAAACTTTGGCCTATTGTCCCAAAATCAACCCCCAAAAGCTTCGATCGAAACCGTGATGCCCACGACCCTTGGAAGAGGGTGGATGATCCCTAGGATCACAGCGAGGCACCACAAAGCGATAGCAAACCAAACGCCAAAAGCACCGGCACAAGTTTGCCCCCTAAAAACTGAGTCCCGAACGTAGATGAAAGGCTACGTCGAGAAATCCCCAAATACCGATGCTAACAAGTAGCAAAGATACCTAGAGGGGTTCCTTGGTCAACTCTAGGGCCAAACGAGAAGTCCGGAAACCAAGCGAAGAAGCCGAGAGAGCAAACGCACTAAAATGCAACACTCAGCAGGATCCCGGACTATCCATGGGTACGGTCCCGGACTGTCCGTGGTGACGCCGGACTGTCCGCGAGGAAGGGGCGGACTGTCCGCCGGTCAAATGACCAAAATAGCACTACTGCTAAACTTCCCTGGACCCTTCCCGGACTGTCCGCGAGATCCAACGGTGGACTGTCCACCGGTCAAGGAACAGTAAACCTGCCGAGACCCACAGCCACTGACCTGGCTCGATCCCGACGCGCGGACTATCCGCGGGGTGGACGGTGGACTGTCCGCGACCACCCAGTGAGGGCGATTTCGGTCGCCCTTCACCCAAATCTTTTCCAAATCGATCCAAACCAAAATCTCTTGATCCCAAACTTGGAGAGGATGATCACGAGGTAGTTAGGAGACTATCCCCAAGAAATCATCCGCTCAAATCAACTCAATCAACGGGAAATCGAAGGGGAAGGTGTATGAACCGAAAAAGCGCCACGAAAATGAAATCGACCCGATCTACTTGTTCGTGAGGAGTTAGATGAATTCCTTTGGTGAAAATGATCTCCTCACTATAAAGAACAAGTTGATTCAAGTGGAATTCAAAAAGACGCAGAATAGAAAGAGATCGAGTGACGGGAAAATCACGGAGAAACGAAGAACGCAAAGAACACGAACCAAAACGTGAATCAAGTCATCGATCTGCAACCGTGTGGCTACCACACGCTACAACAGTGAGATTACGGTCTCACTTCCTCAAAATCTTCAGTACACAGAGGTATGGTTCTCTGCGGATCTCAGTAGCTACAGCAGGGGATTGGGAGAGCAGGAAAACCCTAAGTGCAAAGAGCAAATGACTGAGATAGTTTGGGAGGTGGGTGTCTCCCCCTACTTATCCTAATTCTAATTCCCACTCTACCCCTACTTAATTACAGAGCGACCCAGCCAAACCCTAAGGCTATCCTAGACCAACTCGAAGATAGTGGTGATCCGACGGCCACGCCCGCACAACTGGTAGCGTTGCCTCAACGCAACCTCACCGATTGCCGCCACGTGCCGCCACCGCTCTGCTCGTCCTTTTCCCGGACTCCGCCCCCCAGTTTTGTGGCCGAAACCGGAAAACCAGGCCTTCATGACCAACCACCGGTTTTGAGGCCCAAACCGGGAAACCAGCCAGCCATCGCCTGAGTTTTGTGGCCCAAACTCAGAAACCCGCCAGCGCCCAGGTTTTGAGGCCCAAACCTGGAAACCGTCCTCAGCCCGAGTTTTGTGGCCCAAACTCGGCAAACCCGAAGCACCCAGGTTTTGTGGCCCAAACCTAGAAACCGTCCACCCGATGGTTTTTCTCTGGCTCTACCACCAAACCGACGCTATAGAGGGGATGCACCGCCCGTGCACCCCGTCCACCGACACGTGTCCCCAGGTCCTCGACCCGAGCAACACCGTGACCGCAAGTCTCCGCTTGTCGCTGTCCCAGGCTGTCAGCCACCACAGCTGATCCTCAGGCCACCGGTCCCTCAGTCCAAGCCTCACGTCCGCCATTCACCGCTCCCGGTCCGTCGGCATGGCACGTCTCTACTTGACCTTCACCTTGCCCTCGATCACTGTCTCCGTGCTCGACACCTGCACAACACAAGCCAAAGAACATGCGCATCAAACCCGTTGACAATCACTCATCACTCGAGACTCGGCATACACCCATGTATCCGCAACTAGATGGGATGACGTCACAACTGCTAGGTTGGAAGGTGATAAGTATAGGGAGGTAAGGGTTGGATACCCGCACCCTCCTAAGACAACGTGGTGTTTATTTGGTGCGCCGGGATCCATGTCTCATAGTCTCAGCGTGCCGGTGAACTCTGGGTGCCCCAGGGCTGAGTGGTAGGGTGACATTGTGTCAGCTAGAAGGCAATCCGCTATCAACTTAGACGAGCACGTTCGTCCATGATGGCTATCTTGTGGTTCCAGGTGTACACACTACAGAGTTGATCGATCTATACGTATAGTCGTGTCCACAATCAAGGACAATCCTATGGTCTCGTGTGTTTGGTTGGTTGGATATCGAATGATGGGACCATCCATGGATGTGTAGTGTTTGGTTGCAGGATTGGATTCGATTTGATTGGATTGAAAAGGGAATATTCCATGAAGATGCTGGATTTCTAGATCCTCAAAAATCTGGCGAACCAGTTTCTCCACGTCTAATTAGTGCATGTTTAGTGTGTCAATTAGGATATTAGTGATGTTAATTAACATATTTTATTTTAAATTGGCGATTATCATGACAAAATCAGTATTAATGCATATTTATTAGTGTCTAATTAGTTGTTATTATTTTTAAATAATAGATATGATTAGTCAGCTATTCTCATCCCATCCACTTTCATCCATCCAACCAAACAAAAAAATGACTCGTCTCATCCATCCAACCAAACATGTATCATGGATATCCTTATCCTAATATTTATGGATCGCCATATCCAATCCAACTTTGTCCTCGAACCAAACGAGGACGGCTTCGGTTTAGCCTGTAAAGGTTAACCAACAAACTTGGAGTCTCACGCAAAAACATCTTCTATATCTTACACTCAGACAATTAAGAAGCACAAAAGCACCACGAGCACAACGACAAAGAACCAGACAATCAGGCAACATTACAAATCCTATATGCATACTGTTGACTTAAGACGACTCCAAAGTCTTCCAGCCTCATACAACTACCAATCTGGCGTAGGCAGTATAAGGGATTGTTTTCTATAGGTCAACTTTCCAGAAGAGGGTAGGCCAATTAGCATTAGAACTTAAGGGAGAAAGGGAAACAGGTGTTAGCACCTATGGTTCTACCAACAAGCAGGAAGTTTGGCTTTTATGTTATTGTTTGGTCCTAAAGTCTCGTCCTACAGGCAAGTATGGATCTAATACCAACTGAAACGACCCATGTTTTCCTTGAATAGAAATCCGCAGATTATATCATAATGTGACGGTCCAGAAAGTCTCAAACCATCACATTATCATTATTTAGTTGATACCACGGTTCATACAACACAGAAGTATAGATTACAAGGCATTACATCATATGAAAACACAACCTAGTACAAGCTACTAGCGGAAACGCACACTGAACAGCGTTATAGTCGATGTAGTGCATCGGCGAGTGAAGGCTCCTCCTTCACGAGCATCGTCAGAGTTGGTGTAGCAGCGAGCGAAGACTCCATCCCCGTCTTCTCAACCAAACTTGCGTATAGGAATGAGACCTTCTAGTCTGTCTAATCTCCGCTACTATCGCGGTAGAAGTCATCCAAATCTGCTGAATAACTATCATTATGATTTGTACTGGCCAATGGCTCTCACCCTATGCTTTGAATTTGCTTTGTGGTAAGTGAAATGCATGGGTAGAGCAAAAGGAACCTATTTATGGTTGTAGTTTTCCTATGCAGTTGATCAATATTTTATAATCATAAACATCAAGTTTTTACCCATTTTCAGTCCACATGACCAGCCATCCGATCATCCAACCGAACATCTGGCCATATGACCATCCACTCATCCATCCATACACACATCCACACACCACACCACACTCGCACTCTCTAGGCGATAAGGGCAACTCCCTCTCACACCTTGCCTCAACGGCAAACGCCGGACCTATCATCCCAGGGGAGAAAAAGAAACACATCTCACTAAGCCAAGAGAAAAGAGACCCCAAGTCCCCAACTAACCGAGTGGGAAAGGTAAAGCCGATGCATCATATCTTTTGAGATCATTTCAAAATTGTTTTTGGCTTTCCAACCAAATAAATTTTCAAAACTTCCCTCACATCTTTTGGTTAAAAAATGTCTCTTCTTCCACATACATATTCTCAAATTACATGTACCCATCGGATATCCACATGTAAAATTTCTTACCTGCACCCTACCTGCATATTTGCTGGTACCCAATTCTCATGTATCGGTGGCTAAACTCTCTTACTCATATCTATACCCATCGAGTACGAAATCCACCGAAAAAGATAAGATTGTCATCCTTAGTTGGAATGAGCCACATATGGCGGCCGACACGCTAGGTGGAGCGACGCGCGGGCCCGTGGCGGCCAGCGTGCGAGGCGGAGTGCGCGACATCTGACGAGCGCCCACCACTACAGATTTCATTTGGCTTATTTTTATTTAATAAAAATATGAGCAACATTAATGCAAGAAACAAAAAGTTTTTTTGAGCAAAAAGAAATAAAAAGGTTTGTGTTCATTTTTTCTACCGTACACAAATGCCCTTTAGTTTTTAGGTACAAATATTGATAGATGAATATACAAATATTGTCTTGACTCAGACCTTATCTGGTGCTCAAGATTTCATTTGGCTTGTTTTTATTTTAATAAATGTGAGCAATATTAATACAAGAAGCAAAAAAGTTTTGTGTTCATTTTTTCCTACTGTACATACATGCCCTTTAGTTTTTAGGTAAAAATATTGATACCTTATCTGGTGGTCAAATTCATTCGGCCATCTCAGAATTACTTCAATTTTAATAGTTGAATAATAATAATAATAATAATAATAATAATAATAATAATAATAATAATAATACAGAAAGTCTGTTTAACACTCTTCCTTAGTTTATACTGGAATTGCACTTGGGCATTGAAGTTTCATTTTGTAGGTTTATTAAGAAGCTAAAATCAAAATGATGATCTGAATATAATTTACACTCGTAGAGAAACGGGTTTTAGTCCTGACTAAATGTATTGATTTTTAGTTCCCATTCCTACACCCGGGAGTGAAGGTGTTTATTTATTGGGTAAAAAATAGGTAGTGGCTGGGGAGATTCAAACTCAAGACCTTGCATTTCAACCCCTCACGCATGTTACCATCTCTCCTGCACCACACATCTAATCTAATATAAAGAATATACGCTTTGTTTTTAAATTGAATTCTAGAGGTACCTTTAGTCTGGATTTGAGACACGAACTAGGACTAGAGGTACCTTTAGTTTAGGTTCATATCTCAAATTGGGACTAAAAGGTCTACATTAGTCCGGGTTGGTATTATCAAATGGAGACTAAAGGTCCTCTGACACCCAAGATTGCAGCCAAGCAGGGTTAATGCTCATATTAGTCTCCGGTCTAATTCTATCCTAGACTAATGTGTTGAACCAAAAATCTTTTCTTTACTAGTGTTAGGCCATTTGTAAATATTACACAGAAAAGAACTTTCCTTTGACTTCGCTATTACCGGGTACCAAATTTAACATAGTCATTCATAGCATCAAAATGATGATGTGACTTTCTCTCGCTACAGGTGCGGATACATGGGTGTATGCCGGGTCTCGGAATGATGAGTGATTGTCAACGGGTTTGATCGCATGTTCTTTGGCTTGTGTTGTGCAGGTGTCGAGCACGGAGACAGTGATCGAAGGCAAGGTGAAGGTCAAGTAGAGACGTGCCGGGCCGATGGACCGGGAGCGGTGAAGGGCGGACGTGAGGCTTGGACTGAGGGACCGGTGGCCAGAGGATCAGCTGTGGTGGCTGGCAGCCTGGGACAGCGACGAGCGGAGACTTGCGGGACATGGTATTGCTCGGGTCGAGGACCTGGGGACACGTGTCGGTGGACGGGGTGCACGGGCGGTGCATCCCCTCTACAGCTCCGGTTTGGTGGTTGAGCCAGAGAAAAACCACCGGTGGACGGTTTCCAGGTTTGGGCCACAAAACCTGGGCGTGCGGCGGGTTTCCGAGTTTGGGCCACAAAACTCGGGCTGAGAACGGTTTCCAGGTTTGGGCCTCAAAACCTGGGCGTTGACGGGTTTCCTGGTTTCGGCCTCAAAACCAGGGGATGGACTTGGAGGCTGGTTTCCCGGTTTGGGCCTCAAAACCGGGGGTTGGCATGAATGCCTGGTTTCCCGGTTTCGGCCACAAAACCGGGGGTGCAGAGCGAGGGCGGCACGTGGCGGCAATCGGGAGGTTGCGTCGAGGCAACGCTACGAGTTGTGCGGGCGTGGCCGTCGGATCACCACCTACCATGAGTTGGTCCAGAATAACCCTAGGGTTTAGCTGGTTCGCTCTGTAATTAGAGAGGGGTAGAGTAGGAATTAGAATTAGGATAAGTAGAGGGAGACACCCTCCTCCCATTCTATCTCAGTCATTTGCTCTTTGCTTCTAGGGTTTCCTGCTCTCCCATTCCCTGCTGTAGCTAGCTGAGATCCGCAGAGAACCATACCTCTGTGTACTGGAGATTTTGAGGAAGTGAGGCCGTAACCTCACCATTGTAGCGTGTGGTAGCCACAAGGTTGCAATTTGGTGGCTGTGATTCGCGTTTTGTTTGTGTTCTTCGCGGAATCCTTTTTCTCCATGTTTTTCCCGTCGCACGATCTCTTTGCTCGGTTCATCTTTTGCAAATCCGTTTGAACCAAGTTGTCCTAGGTCGTGAGGCACTTCTTTCCACCGAAGGAATTCACCTCTAACCTCACGGTCTAGGAGATCGATTGATTTTGGTTTCGGGTCAAGTTTTTCTCCCCTCCCCCGAATTTCTTCGATTCATCGATTTGGAGATAGGTTCGAGCCATGATCTCTTAGAGATAGCTCACTATCCTCCTTGTGACTCTACTCACCAAGTTTGATCCCAAGAGGATTTGTTTTGGTTGAGTTCGAGTCGAATCGGTGGACGAACAGCACGAAATCGGGGTGACCGGACGCTGCCTGTTCAACGACCGGACGCTGTCAGTGAGTCCGGTCGATGAGCACTTTCGCTGCGTTTGGTTCCTGACTTGACCGGACGCTAGGTTCAACAAGTGACCGGACTCGCTCGTTGAACTGTTCACTGGGCTTGACTCTTTGTGACCGGACGCTTGACTTGTGACCGGACGCATCTCTCCAGAGAGTCCGGTCAGAAACAGAGAGGTCCAATTTCGGGTTTGGCTTGACCGGACGCGTCCGGTGCTTCCTGACCGGACGCTGGCCACAGTCCGGTCAAGTGCAGTCAGCGCAGTTTGTTCGTCCGACTTGCGATTTGAGATCCGCTTGTTGCGTTGGATTCCTGACTTCGTGCTCTACAGAAATAGGGCTTCTCGCTTTTCAAAATAGCCTGAATCCCCCGAGCAAGGAGGTTGAGATTACCCAAAGCCCATCCTGTCACTAGTTGACTTGCGTGAACTTGGGTGAGGAAGTTTTTGTGGTGTCCCGCTGTGTTCCTAGGGAACATCCACCCATTCTCTTGGGTCGTGGACATCACGCGCATCAGTTCTGCTTTTGGGGTTGATTCTCGGGACAGTGGCTTAAAGTTTCCGAAAGGAAAATTTGAAGCTCTCATTCACCCCCCCCCCTCTGGTCGCTTTCTAGTAGCACTCTCGGTCCTTCAACAGGAAGCTTCCAATCGATGATGCATCAAAATGATTGTGGCGCAAGCAACCTAGGCCCACCAAGGACATGATGTTAGCACAAACCTAAATAATCAAACATCCAACTGAAGTCATTTCCACTAAAAAGAGATATTGTATTGATAAATGGCAGTGGCTAAGATAAGGAGCACTTTGGGGTTCTCAAAATGAAATAGAAAGCTTTGAATTTTCTTTAACATGTTGTATATGTTCATCTCTAAGCCATCAAATAACACTGCTGCGCTATACAAGCATTTTTCTGTTCATGTCTTGGAGTTTGAAGTCTCTCAGTTTCTTACGAGATAGTTGTCATATAGAAATATACAACTGTGTTATATGTTTAGATTATTGATCGGTAATGATGTGCTCATGCCAAGTGTATAAATGTGCAAATAATAGTATTCTAATTTCTAGACAGGCCTTTGGTCCACTGGTAGGGCTATCTATTGGGACGCTATCCTAACCCTAGTGTTGCATAATTATTCTATTTTTTCAGAATTTGCAGGTTATACGCACGTGTGCGTGTTCGGTGATACTGCCACCTACCAATATCTTCTTTGTATGTACAAATGCGTACGCGTGTATGTGGTGTAATTGTGGACTGTATAAGTTGTGTGTGTCCAAGTTATATATTGGATAAAACAAAAATCTTGTTATCTCACCCATCCAATTCTCTAGTCCTTCCCTTTGTTGTGGATCGTGTCAAACATGGGCCAATGCGGCTGGCAGTGCAGTGCAGTAGGACAACACCGCCACAGCCAACAGCGTGGTTCCAAGTTTCGAAACGAAGGCTGGAGGCGAAAGTGCTGAGGCCCAAGTGCCCAGTGGCAGACCGACTTGGGCTCGGGTGTTTGGCAGCCGGCAACCGGACCAGGCGCCAGTGGGCCAGTCAGCCGCCAACCGACCAGACCCCCAGCTAGAAATGTCAACGCGGAACCGATTCCCCATTCTCCATGCGGGGAATTCCCCGGAACGTATATATATAGAGAGAGGGAGAGAAACCTAGCTATTGCCGCATTGCTGCTGCACTCGCTCTCGCATCTGGATGCCGCACTTCCATATCTTCGTGCTCACTAGTTCACCGTGCCAGGAAGTCAAGAGTCGTCCAGACTCTAATGTTCAATTTGCTACAAATTAAGTCAAACTTGTGGTACATACACCAATGACGACAGTTAATTAGGAACAAATGGAGTACTATGCTAGGTATGAAAAAAAATGAGATAGTCCCTTTTAGTTTTATACTTTTCTACATTTTGATTTGATTTGACTTGGCCGTCTAACATTTGATTTAGGAACAACGATAGTCCCTTTTGGTTTTATCTACTGCAGTACTGCTTTATCGCAGCGGGCCAAAATGATTTTGCGCAGCGGGCAAAGGTGTCCGCTGCTGAAGCATCGCCACGGTAAATGGTGGCACTTCCACAGCGAGTGCTAGTGCCCGCTGTAATAAATTCATTTACCGCAGCGGGAACATTAGAAAAGCCCGCTGCGGTAAATCATTCCAAAAAAACAAAAAAAAATTAAATAACCCAGGACAGGCCCGTCGAGCTCATCCATGGGCCCACCGAGCCCATCCAGAGCTGCAGCGTCGCCGCCGCCAGCTTCCCGTCAAACCACAACCTGATGCTGTCCCCGCCAGATCTGCGTAGTGGGTGTCGTCCCCGCCGTGGACCCGCCGTGGAGCATGCTTGCTGGATCTGGAGAGAGAGAGGAGGGAGTGAGGAAGATGGAGAGAGGAAGAGGGAGATGGAGAGGGGCACCCAGACCTTGAGCAAGCAGTAGCGTCGTCCTCGGAGTGGGCCAAGCGTCCGTCGCCACCGCCGTCCTCGGAACCGACCACGCCGAGCCGCACCACGCTGCTCCTGCACCGTCCGAGGCTGCACGTCCGTCGTCTGAGGCCGCGCGCCCGCCATCGAGGCCACGCGTCCGCCGTTCGAGGCCGCGCGCCTGCCGTCCGAGCCCGCCACCGAGGCCGCGCGCCCGACATCTGCGCCCGCCGAGAGGAGCGCTGCCAGGGCTGTGCGCCCACCGTCCGCATGAGCTCTCCATGCCCGCCGTCCGCGCGACCTCTACCGGGAGGGAGAAGGTGGGGCGGAGAGGGAGGGAACAGTGAGGGAGGGAACGGCGGGGGAGGGAGGAGGTGAGGCGGTGGGGGACAAAGGAGATGGGGCGGCGGGGGAGTGGCTGCTGAGGGAGAGGAGTGGGGAGAAGTCGGTTGAGAGAGAGAGAGGGAGTGAGAAACCCTAGATTCTAGTTTTATACTGGGACTGCTTATCGGGCTCTGCCCTGGGTCTAATGGGCCGCGACCTTAACCGTGGCGGGCCTCGTAGCATGCCCGCTGCGGTTAATCGATTTACCGCAGCGGACATCTTAAAAAGCCCGTTGCGGTAAATAGGGCATTTACCGCAGCGGTCATCTTAAGATGTCCGCTGCGGTAAATAGGACATTTACCGTAGCGGACATCTTAAGATGCCCGCTGCGGTTAATCGATTTACCACAGCGAGCAAAAGTGCCTGCCATGTTAAATAAAAAGTGTCCGCTGCGGTAGTAAATCGTGAGATTTACCGCAGCGGGCAAAAAAAGAGTCCGCCACGGAGGATAAAAGGACAACGTTGCGCAAGTTTGTTTCTGTAGTAGTGTATACTTTTCTACATTTTGATTTGATTTTACTTGGCTGTCTAACATTTGATTTAGGAATAAGGATTGGAATATTGAATGCCTATCAGCCTTTGACACATTGAGACTGTTGGAAACTCAAAATGCTATCTCGCTCATCATATAGGAAAGGGTCGGAGCTACATAAGCTTGTGCATAGGAACTTACGGCGGTACAGAGGAAGACATTTTCTTACCTTGTATTATTGTTAGGAAAAAGTCTATATCACCCCTTGAGGTTTGGAGAGGTGTCTACTTAACCCCCTAAAGTATAAAATCAGATATTAAACACATTAAAGTTTGCAAATCGGTCAATTTACCCCCTTGGGCGGTTTTGCTGGCTGGTTTTGCCATGCTAGCGCGCTGAGGTGGAGTCTAATGCTGACGTGGACGATTGACGTGTGGGCCCTACTTGTAAGTAACAGGTCCTTCTCTCACCGAAGGATGGTCCCCACTCGTCATCCCCTACCTCTAGCATGCAGCTCGCGCTACGGTTGGAGGGCAGCATCGCATGCTCTCTATAGACGGGGGCGCCAACGAGCAACAGGTAGATCTGGCTCCCCGTGTCGGCCAGCCGTGCCTCCAGACACTTGGCGAAGCAGTGCGTCAGCCGCTGCGTGTCGTCCCCATCGGCGACGAGTGGTGCTTGACCCGCTCCAGCAGCCCAGCCGCATCGCACCAATCATTGGCGGCCACGGCCTCGGCGCAGCGGATGGGCAACGCATGCATGTCCACTGCCTGCTTTGCGCCGGCAGCGCTGCTGCCACTGCGCCATCGCTGTGGCATCATCGTCTCCTTCGCCATGGCAACGTGGAAGTGGTGCATGTCTGTCGCAAGGCTTGGGTCATAGCCGTCGAGCATCAGCCGATCCAGCATCTCGCGTGCGGTGGCTTCCTCCTTCGACTCAGGCAGCAGCGGCACCGCCATCTGCTTGCTGCTCCTGCTACGGCCCATGTCGCCGCCTGCCTCTGACTCATCGTGCCTCTTCTTCTGGCTGTTGCTATCGACGACCACCTCGTTGTCGCTGTGTCTGGAGATGACGATGGGCGGCAAAAATTTGTTTGCCTCCTCCATGCCTTTGAAGAATGACATGCTCACTGCATGCATACAACTGCTCTCGGCTGGCAGGAAGCTGTTGGCCTCTACCATGCTCACACAACTGCTCTCGGCTGGCAGGGAGTTGTTGGCCTCTACCATGCTCTCAGTGCCAACTGTAGCGGGAGGTGTTGGAGGTAGGAGATGACGAGTGGGGACCACCCGTCGGTGAGAGAAAGACTTGTTACTTACAAGCAGGGCCCACACGTCAATCGTCCATGTCAGCATTAGACTCCACCTCAGCGCGCCTGCATGGCAAAACCACCCAGCAAAACCGCCCCAAGGGGGTAAATTGACCGGTTTGCAAACTTTAATGTGTTCAATATCTGGTTTTATACTTTGGGGGTTAAGTAGACACCTCTCCAAACCTCAGGAGGTGATGTATACTTTTTCTATTATTGTTACCTCTATTAGTGCAGTGTGAGGAATATTTAAGCATTGATAATGAAAATATCATAAAGTGGTTTGAAGAGATGAAAAACCATTGCATGTTTATTAGTGCCTAAATATATAATTTGTGTGTTGTAGTGTTTTGGAGTAATAACAGAGTGCATAGTTGTTGACACTCCTTTATGGAATCATCCAAAGAATGAATCGGATAAATAATAATCTAGTGAAGGCACTAAAGAGTGTACGGGACACTACTAACTTCACTTAATGTCAAGTTGTCATCCCCAACATGAAGCTAGCAATGTAATTATATCAGGGCACTGGATTTAAAGATAAATATTTACCCGCAAGCGCACAGATAAATACACTCGTTGTAGAAGTATTTCACCCAAGCTAGTCTCAGGTATCGTTATTTATATTTAGCCTAGAGACTAATCAATTCAAAGTATGATTCAAAGTATGATGGTATTATACTAATGAGGACTTAACAACATTCAATGTGGCACACACTTATGATAAAGACTAATAACACACTCATTATTCTAAACAGGGATCAGATTACAGAGTAAATGATAATGATATATGATAAATGATAACAGAGAGCAGATCAATCAAAGATAATCTTAGAACAGTACTACCTAGCAAGTGATGATTAGAACAAGCATTAATAAGAAACATTCCTAAGTTATTCTAATTACAAGTCATAGCATACATTGATTAGTGCAAATATATTTGGCAATCATTGGCTAGGTCACATCATATTTATAATCAAGAGGCAACTCCATAGTAAAGGTGCCAAACAGAGTAACCCCTAAACCATGAGTACTGAACACTATATTCGGGAGGTGGAATACAAAGGACTCAACAGGAATATCACACCCGTGATCTACCACTCTATCCGGAACATAGGACGCATTCGCAGATAAATAATGTATAGGCACCACGCCTACACAGCATCTATCACCCACCCGTTGTACTTTAAGATGAGCGTTATACGAACATGAGTATAAACATAAAGATGAATTATCTATGCCAAATATATAATCAAAGCATACTATAAGAAATATAATTAAGAATATAATGGTTGATGTCTTAGTCATATCAATTGTATTGCTATCTAGAGCATAAAGATGAACAATAAGGTGAATTAGATCATTGAGAAGAACTGAAGTACGAACTAGAACATGAACTAGAACAGGATTATGAACTAGAAGATGAACTAGATGATGAACTTGAACTAGACGATGAACTAGAACATAAACAATGAAGAACAATGATGAACTAGAAGAGCAATTATAAAATAGATCCATAATGTTAATACAAGAGAGAAGATCTTGGGTTTACCGAGCCTTCTCGTGACTAGATCAGGAATCCAAGCGAAGCTTGCCTCCTCTAATCCTATTCTATCTAACTATTCTAGGTGGATGTAGTTTTAGGGCTTCCGATTGATCTCCTTCTCTGGTGATCTGATGATGATCTGATCTAATGATGAATGTGATTGCCCTCGAGAAGAGGTCAGGGGTTGTTTATATAGCCCTGAGCGATGAACCGTGGCCGTTGGATCAAACCGACTTAAGGTACGGTCGAGATGCATCCTAGAGGTCGGTGGAGGATGGTTCCGGAAGGAGGAGACGTGGGGGCCCTGGACCAGACCGACCGGTGGGCCCAGGGGACCTGTCGGTCCCACAGGTCAGGGTCCCGGGGTGCCTTGCCTCGTGGTGTCCTCTGGTGTTCTCTGGAGTCTTCTACAGACTTCCTGACGTGGCGGTGGAGCAATCTACGTTGGGTTCCTTCTTGGGGAAGCAATGTAGTCCGGTTTCCTGGTTTAGTCCCTGCAGAATCACAATTCACCAAAACTCGTGGAATATTGTCAATTGAAACCCTAATCCTTTATTGGTGATTGAATTCATACCCTTTTTATATTTATTTATTCTCTAATTATGATAGATAGCCAGTGTCAACAATAGTCTAGGATGCATGGGGGGACCTTGAGCTTGACGGTCGAGAAGGCGAGCTGATCCCAAACGAAGAGGACGAACCCTAGCTATTGTGTAGGTTAGAAGCACCTATAGTGGACAATGAATATAGACTTCTTCACATATACTCCCTCTGTTCAAAAAATAGAGTCGCTATGGGATACGTGCTAATCAAACTTTCTTAAAAATAGAGTCGTTATGAGATGCGTGCTAGTCAAACTTTCTTAACTTTGACTAGATTTATAGAAAATACGTGCGACATTTGTGTCTTAAAATAAGTTTATTATGAAAGTATATTCAAAGATCTACCTAATGATATTAATTACATACGATAAATATTAATATTTTATCATATATATTTGGTTAAAGTTAAAGACCGTTGACTTTTGGGAAAACGAGAATGATTTTTTTTTTGAAAAGAGGATAAACCTCAGCTTTTAAGAAAGCAGAGTACGGTACATAGTGCTGGGAATACCAGTTTAACAGGACAGACCAAACCCAAAAAAGCCCAGCCTAATACAAGACTGGATCTCATAGACATATCAGTAGGCATAAAACCTGAAGGGCCAAACTTCTTCATCCAGCAGACCACCTTGTCTTTCGCCTGGAAGATGAGCTCTTTGTCGGTCTCCTTTAAAAGAACCAGCCACTTCTGCAACAGGGATAGAGCAACATATATGATATCAGATGGAGACTTAGGGAACTTTTTCTCAATAGCCATCTTGTTCCTAGTCGTCCACAAGGTCCAAGCAAAACCTGCAAAAAAAAAACATGAGAATCCCAACTGGAACAGGCCCCTTGCCTTGAAGCCAAGTCTCTGAGAGATCCTTAAGAGATAAAGGGACAAACTCCCAATTGAAAGTTGATCTCAGGATGGTCCAAACAAATTTTGCAAGGACACACTTAAATTGGGATGGTCAATAGTTTCAGGAGTATCACATTTAGACAAAATTAGTCAAGATTTGTCTACCCCCAACAGTTAGATGCTTCCCTCTCCAAGGGTCAAGTCGCTTCCCTATCTTCTGAACCAAGGGGAGAAAGGCCCTCATGGTCAAATGATTATTACTGATAGCTAGGGATCCCTAAGTACTTGAGGGGCAGCTCCCCTAGCACACAGTTTAGCATATTAGCCATCCTCTCCTTCTCCCTTTGTTCCACCTCAAAGACAAAGACTTCGCTCTTATGAAGATTTATTTTTAAACCAGTGAGCCATTCAAAACAGTAAAGAATCAGTTTTAGGTTTCTAATAGACGTGTCAGACCCATCTATCATAATCACAGTGTCACCTGCGTATTGGATATGCGTAACCCCTCCAGGGATTATGTCCGTCAGAACTCCTGAAATATGACCTTTATCCCTAGCTTTGTTAAGGAGAACTGCCAAGGCATCTGCAATCAGATTGAATAACAAAGGGGAAAGAGGATCCTCCTGTCTAAGCCCTCTGCAGGTACTAAAGTAAGAACTCCTTTCTCCATTAACATTGATACAAACTTTACCGCCCTTTACAATAGACATAACCCACTCAATCCATTTAGAAGGAAAACCTTTTCCTTGCATGACTTGCTCCAAGAACTTCCATCTTACACTGTCATAAGCCTTCTCAAAATCAATTTTCAAAATCAAGCCCTTCTGATTTGAAGACTTAAGAGAATGAACCACTTCATGTAAGACCACCACCCCTTCCAGAATATTCCTGCCTTTAATGAACCTAGTTTGATTCCTATTTATCACTTTCCGTGCAACCAGCACCAATCTGTTGGTCAAAGTTTTAGTGAAACATTTATAATCCACATTGAGAAGACAAATGGGTCTGTATTGCTTAATTGAATTTGCCTCTTTCAGTTTTGGTACTAGAGTGATCACCCCATAGTTCAAACGTTTAATATCTAGGTTACCATTTTCAAAATCCTGGAACATGCAAAGAAGATCATCCTTGATCAGCTCCCAAAAATATTTGAAGAAGGATATACTGAACCCATTCGGACCAGGTGCAGATTGACTTTTTTTTAGAGACAGATGGAGTATGTGCAGATGATGCAGAGACATAAATATTCCGATAATGTTCCTTGTACAGCATTCTTGCATGCATGTCTCACGCAATAATAACCTGAAAAAAAA
Source organism: Coix lacryma-jobi var. lacryma-jobi (assembly GCA_009763385.1). NCBI lineage: Eukaryota > Viridiplantae > Streptophyta > Magnoliopsida > Poales > Poaceae > Coix > Coix lacryma-jobi. The sequence continues at coordinate 49,012,759 of CM019831.1, forward strand.
GGAAATCCGGTGGTGTGTTCAATTTCAAAAGCAGTGTTGCGAGATATACAGTGAGAGAAGAGAGAAATTAAAATAAAGCATTTATATATTTCGGATAATATTGTTTCAAAAAAAAATATTTCGGATAATACATGCATGGTTCATCTGTCCCCATCAGTTTTTCCCGCATAAATCGACAGACAGTCAAAGGAGCAAGAAGAACACATGCATGGAGCAGTGCAGTGAATCTACATTATTGATTCATCTGTTGCCGTTGCAAGCCTAGACAAGGAAATCAGCCAAAAAAAGTAACAGAAAGCAGATCAAGCTAGCTAATACTAATGCATGCATGAATCAGCACGAATCCGCTGAGGGAGTGTCGGAGTGAGGGACCTAGCTAGCTACCTATCATAGCAATGGCCCATCTTCTGCTTCATGCTACTGTAGTCCTGAGCTATTTTCTTGATATATCCGGTGCAAATTCGTGGTCTAGATCTCATTCTCAACACAGTCGACAACGCAAGTAAAGCTGGAACTCAAAAATCCCCGAGATTAAGGAGACCGCGCGTGTGCACTACTGCTAGATGATTTGTATATCAGTCAGAACAAAAAGCTAATCAATAAAGCAGATCGAGTAGCAAGAATTACGGCACGCCATGCATGATCATCCGCTTTCAGATTTTGGTGTGTCTGGAAAAAAAAAACCACGTATGAACAGAATCCAAAGACGGATCCAGGGGTGATAAAGCAGAAGCCACAAAGTTTGATTACCCTGGTTAATAAACCAGCAAGACGCAAAGCTCGATCTGGTGTAAGCTAAACTATAGCGAGTCCAGCTGGGCACACCAGGGCCTGTCTCTGTGGTATTTTTTGCATTTTAGCCCTTTCTTAAAATATTTTTTTTGTAAACAGACCTATTTAGAAACTTTGTTAAAAAATGAGATAAAAGGGTCGGCGTCATGGGACATGACGTTGAGCTATAATGGCTCGGCGTCATGTCCAAGGACGCCGAGCATGGGGTCGGCGTCATGTCCCACGACGCCGAGCCACAATAGCTCGGCGTCATGTCCCACGACGCCGATCCTTTTGTCCCATTTTTGAACAAAGTTTCTAAACATATCTGTTTGTAAAAAATGTTTTGAGAAAGAGCTAAAATGAGAAAATATCACGCATGTCTCTGCTCTGTCCCCCTCTTCTTCCTAACATGCAACAAACACACATGATGCATGACTGAGCTGGCAGAGCCTGGTACAATGTTGGTGTGTGGTCAAATACATGGACCATGTTTATTATGGCTTTGTGTAGATACAACACAAAATAATTTTACGTTTTACAGTAAATGTTAGAACACTAATTTAGAGTATTAAACATAAATTAATGATAAATTCCATTCCACAGCCCCCGATAAAATCGCGAGACCTTTCTAATAATAAGCCTAATTAGGTCATGATTAGACAATATTGTGCTCAGTAAACAGTCTCTAATATAATAAAGGATTAATTAGGCTTAATAGATAGATCTTGCGATTTCCCATCCACCCGTGTAATTAGTTTTATATTTAGATCATATTTAGTCCTCCTAATCTTTGATTTACAAATGCTACAGTAAATTTTGCAAAATTTGAGCAACTAAACAAGGCCTATATACAGTGGTGGATCCAGAAAAAATATTAGGAGAGACTTGTTCAAACTCTAAACAGGTTCAACCCCTCTCCAGTATGTATCTATGGCACACAAAAATTAGGGAGGGAGGGAGGGCTTAGGAGGGGCTCCATAGATCAGCGGTCGTAGGGGGGCTAGAGCCCTAGCCGCCTCACCGCTGGATCCGCCCCGCCCCTGCCTATATATATCACCTGATAACACAGGGAAATGGAACAATCTGTATACTATTATCATTAGATGGTTTATTGTGAGTGCACAGTTTTTGATGTAGTGTGTGTATATATAACAGAACTAGGTTTATAAGAAAAAGTTAAACAGATAGTAGGGTTGATGCATGAAAAACTGTACCTTGTGATGATGTCTTAATAATAAGAACTTGTCCAACCATATCCATGTAGGATCAGAATAATCACATATATCTCGGCCTGCACGAGATCATCCAAAGTACAAAAACATCGATTGTATGGGACCTTTGCTCACTGTTGTAGTAGATAATAAGAATTATATAGAAGTTTTATATCGTACTATATATATAGATAAAAAGACTATATATGCCGGTCACAGAGATCATCAGTCTGGACTGCAAGCTGTAGTGTATCTTTACCATATTCTCTTTGGATGTTAGTGCTCAATGTTACTACTAATATAATCCACAGGAGGCATGCATGCGTGCAGCATGCTTTGCCTGCTGCTTTTGAGCGAAAAGGGGTACATTAGGTACTCACAGACAGTTCTGGGGGTGCTTTAGGGCAGGCAGCAGGCAAAGACCACGGCACTGTAGGGCTAACGCACAACACAAGCGGATCCCTTTTCGTTGCATGTTCCGGCCCTTGTTTGGCACGTGGACGTACCTAAAAAGAAGGCTGTTAAACTAGTTCGTACAGTACATTCTTTTGTAACATTTGTCGCCGCGTGCCTCCTCCCCTGCGTGGCCTTGTCTAACTTAGGATCGTCTCTTCTCTTGGGAGAGGAAGGAGGGTCTCAATTCTGCACTCGGAAAATAAATACACCTTCTGTTTCGAAATTAATAAGTTCTAATCTGAAGCTAAAGTATCGTAAGTTTGGTAGATCTGTTGATACTAATTGATATCATAATTATTGGTTCGCTTAAGGTGAGCGTGTCGTCGCATTGATCCAATAAAAGTCCTAGTTTGCTTTTGATTAATTGATAAAACCTGAAAGCATCTAGGCTCCTATTGAGTTTCGGTGATTAATGATAATATAAGATTATTGTGACTAACGTATGTTTTGCAGAGGCAAATTGAGTTATGTTGCAATAATGTTAATTGTTTGGGCAATATGGTATTCATGCCCCCCTATCGATGGAAATTATTTCGGTTTTCAAAGGATGACAACAAGGCTAAGGACGGACTAGTTTTAAATGTCGTTTGGCGTTGAAAAGACACTTAGAGTAGTTTAAGACATTGTTTTTCGTTTGACCATACTATTAAGGGGAGTGTGAACTAGTAGCTTGACCTAGGTGAGTCTAATGTGTGAGATGTGGTGCACACTTATCAAACTTAACACTAAGTAGCTTAGAGAGTGCCCAAAGATCATTTGGAACAAAGTCCATTTACAAAGTTTCTTGAATTGGAAGTGATGAGGCTTCATATCAGTGACTGGACACTGAGCCGGTGTGTTCGGTCAATGCAAGTTGTCTGTAGCTAGGATTTGGTTGCAACCGGACGATGCTACAGGGCCAGGATCAGATGCGTCTGTGGCACCCCAGAGTGATCGGAAGTGAGCGATCGGACGTGCCTGAGGGTTGCGTCCAATCACAAATAGAGAGGTTCTAGAGAGAGATTTTGCAGACCGAATGCGTCCGGTCAATGCTCATCGGACGCATGTGAGAGTCCGATCACATCTAAGTACCGTTATCAGAGCTGGTGTCATTTAGTTGTAGGGAGCTAGCCGGACGCGTTCGCTCACCCTGACAGGTGTGTCCGATCAGTACTAAAAGTGATGAGTTGTACCCCTTCGGGTATGGTTTGAATTGGGGGTATAAATAGACCTCCTACTCATTCATGGAGGTACTCTTGCTTATTTGAATTGCTGAGAAGGCACTTGAGAGTGCAAGTGAGTGCAAGAGCCTAGTGAGGTGTTTGAGATTTGATAATCACAAGATTAAGGGCCTCATTAGTGCATAGAGAGTAGCAAGTGTGCATCCACCCTTCTCATTAGCCTCGTTTGGGTCAAGTGAGAATCTATGCTTGTTACTATTGGTGATCGGTGAAAGGACCGTGACGCCTAAGAGGGGGGGTGAATTAGGCAACTTAAAACTTCTACTCTAAACTAAGGCCTCTAAATTCCACCTAGTCAAAACCTATGCAAGAAAGTAAACTATCTAAAGTGCAACTAAGGTTTTGCTTCGTGTGTTTGCTATCTCTACCGCAAAAGGAGTTATGCAACCTAGTTCCCAAACCTATCAACTAGCATATAAACTAGGAAAGGGGAACTAGGTAACAATGAAAATGCGGAAGCTTAAAGAGAGTGATAGAGATGCAAACTCCCGTCGACGACTCCGGTATTTTTACCGAGGTATCGAGAAGCGCGCAAGCTTCCCCCTAGTCCTCGTTGGAGCCCCTCGCAAGGAATCCCTCGCAAGGGCCAAGCTCCCGGTCGGGTAACTCCGTGGATAGCTCCGGGCCTTCCCCACGCGCAAGTGGGTCTCCGGTTAAGCCACTCGTGGCAAAGCCTCTCCCGGATGCTCCCCGCCGTCTTCACTATCAAGCTTCTGGCCGAAACGCCGCGGGCCTTGTTCCCTTCGGTACACGGAGGCGGCCACACCACAATCGCGGTTGGTGTGATCTCGCAAGACTTACAAGCCCCGCCGATGTACAACAACGGTGCGTGCAAGCACTGGTAGATGAGAGGTTTTCAACCTCACTAAACACTAGGCCTAACACCTAGAGCAAGCGCAAAGCGGTGGTCTAACTAGCTTAAGCACTTCGCAAAGCACATACACTAATCACCTAGTATATTCACTAAGCACTTTGGTGGCTAGAGCAACTAAATATGTGTCTATGCACTATGGTCACTTCCTTGAGCTCCAACCTTATGTTTTTGGCAGGCCATGGGGGTATTTATAGAGCCCCAAGCAAATAGAGCCGTTGGGCAAAGAGATGTACTTTTCAGACATCGACCGGACGCACTTCACGTCCTGACCGGACACGTCCGGTCACTCACAATGGCTAGTTGCCAGCCTACACAGGCACTGATCGGACTCTAGTATGAGTCCGGTCACAGATGATTGGACGCGTCCGATCGCGTTTTTGTGCCTCTGGAACCTCTCTGTGTTCGATCGGACTCAACTGAGCTCCAGCGTCCGATCGACGTCGTAGCGTCCGGTCGCGTGGTCGCGCTAAGGAACAGTACCATCGGAGCGTCCGGTCGCTACTGTCACAGCGTCCGATCGCTTTGACGTGGCGCTGCTGGCTTGGGGTACTGACCAGACGCATCCGGGTCAGCGTCCGGTCACTGCTGAGCAGCGTCCGGTCACGTGTTCTTCACGCCTTTCTTTCGTTCTTTGCGCCTGACTTGGTTCCATTCTTGTGCCTTGGACTTTGCTTGATCTTGAGAGTCTTCTATTGAGCTTTAAATGTCTTGCTTGAGGTGTTGATCATCGGATCACCACGTTGCCTTAGTCCAAGTCACCTTTTGCACCCTATTGGACTACAAAACAAAGACTAGCAAACTTATTAGTCGAATTTGGTTATGTTGTTCATCAAACACCAAAATTCAAAGTTAAATGGGCCGAGGTCCATTTTCCTTACAATCTCCCCCTTTTTGGTGATTGATGACAACACAACCAAAGCAAGCAAATAATAGATACAAAAATTGAAATGCAATCTACTTGCTAGGATGCAATGCAAAGGCAAGGTCATATGATCTTAAAAGATACCAAGTTGAAACAACACATTTAGCTTATCTTGCCCTTGACAATGAGTACCTTTGCGGTAATATGGATTTAAGTCTCCCCCTAACTCCATAATCCACTTCCTCCCTTTCTCGGACCATCCCAAAGATATAACCATAAAAATTTTAAATTTTGGTTTTGGTTATTTTATTTGTTTTGTTTGCTTTGGTCCCTCAATTTCTCCCCCTTTGGAATCAAACACCGAAAAGGAAGACATTAGTAGAACAAGGGAGGGTCAATTTTTGTGATCCTTTTTATGTGGAGTGGTATTGATCACAAAACTTGGCTCTCACATTATATAAACTAAACTCCCCCTAAGTGTATGCATACATGTGATGTATGGCAAAGCATATGCATAACCGGCAAATTAATGCACAAAGGAGTTTAATCTATATAATGCATGGAGAAAGCATAATAGTATCAAATTGAGATCAACACGATGATATCTGTTAGGAATACCACATGTAGATGCCAATTGGATTATCGCCACACACGATGCTTGTCTCCAGGGACTCCATTTTCCTTGCAATGAGACTACTACACACATGATAAACTTGAAAGTAGTGTTAGTCTCAAAGCTTCCAAATTATAGAGTAAACTCCCCCTAAAAGTGTGCATACAAGTTTGAAATACTTGTAGGACACATGCACTTTGACTTGTAAGGTCAAACTACCATTTTACAAGTTGACATCACTAGAAATGTGACACAAGTTGAAGATGGTAATAGGGGTAGTTTATCTACTATTTGGACTTTGGCACATATAATATAAAACAAGTAAGAGAAGCTATGTGCCGTGCTCCTAAACAAATTAAACCATGTAGGTTTGCTCCAAAGATGAGAGAGATACCGAGCAATCCTACCATATGATAAGCCTAATGTGTGCATGACAAAAGATATGAATAAACTAATGCAAACCTAGGCAATGAAGGAACTAGATGCTAAAAGTAATTGCAAGAAATTAAATCTAGTTACCTAACATGGGACGGGGAACTTGGGTCCATAGTACCTACTAACATACTTGGCAATGACATGATCAAAAGTGATGCACCCCATGATATGCACCCAAACTTTGCCAAGTCTCCAAATTCCCCGAAGTCCACTTGACTACTCACTTCCCTTTCGGGACCCAAACCTTTTTGGTGCTCTTCATGGTGGAGATAATGTCCTTTGGCACCCAAATGCGTTTGGCCCCATTGTTGGCTTGCTTGTTCACCTTGATGGCCACCACCTTGTCATTTTTCTTCTTCTTCAAGAGATAAGGTGTAGAGGCCTTCTTGTTCACCTTGTTGGTGTAGGTGTTGGAGAGCTTGCTTGTTTGTTTTTTGTTTTTCTCTTTCTTCTTTTCTCCCCCATGCTTCACCTTGCACTCATAGGACTTGTGGCCTTCCTTGTGGCAAACATAACAAACCACGGTTTGCTCCTCATCAAGCTTCTTCACTCCCTTGACGGTGTTATCTTGATGAGTTTGGGTTTGCTTTGTCTTGCCTTTTGCTTGAGTCAAGTCCTTGGTGAGGCGAGCCACTTCTTGCCTTAGAAGCTCATTCTCCATTGCAACTTCTTGTGTGCAAGTATCTACAATCACATTCTCAACACAAGCTTGTTTGCACATGGGTGAGTCTAAATCAAGTAAATCAATGCAAGAAGTAGAGGCATCCTTTTTAGGCAACTCAAGGATTGATTTCTTAATTTTAGGTGCCTCGGTGGGGTTTGCTCCGATGGCTTCTAGATTAGCAACTTTGTTAGTTAGCTCATCACAATGTTTGCACATGATTTCCATTTTAGCAAGCAAACTTTTGTAAGCATCTTGTGTGCTAGCTAACTTTGCTTTTAGTTTTTCATTTTTCTTAATAAGTTGCTCATCATTACTTGTGCTATCACATGTGCTTGCACTAGCCTCAAGTTTCTCAATTTTATTAGATAGCTCAACATTTAGATTTGAAAAAGTTTCATATTGATCTAGCATAGCATTGTATGCTTGTTGAGAACTATCTAATTTTTCTTTTAAGATATTAATCTTCTTTTGTTGGCTAGTACAAGCTTTAGCATATTTAAGATTATCTTGCACAAGTTGATTGTAAGAAGGTAGCTCATCATCACTATCACTATCTCTATCACTATCACTAGAGATAGGGCTTGTGTTACCTCGTGCCATAAGGCACATACGTGAGGAGATTGATGATGAGTGCTTGCGGCCATGCCTCTTGTGACGGGCTTCATCATCACTTGATGAATCATCCCATGTCTTGATGGTGGTGAGAGCTTTGGCCTTGCATCCCTTCTTTTTCTTGTCATTGGGTGTGGACTTTTGTTTTGGACAATCTTCCACAAAGTGCCCTTTCATGCCACATCTATAGCAACCCTTTTTTCTTTGCTCTCTTCTTTGATTGGTGAAGAGGCAATCTTCTATTGTGATGGGCACACCCTTGACATTGAGCTTGCGGATCATCCTCTTCACTCCTTTCATGAGCTTGATTGTTTCTTCTTCATCTAAGGAGGAATCGAATGAGGTGGAGGCTTGATCATCATCACTTGATTCTTCATCATCATCCTCTTCTTCAACTTCACTTGAGGAGCTTGAGCTTGTCTCAACTTGCTTCTTGCCCTTCATCTTTTTGTGCTCATCACATGTGAGAGCAATGCCTTTGCTTGATGAAGTGGCTTCTTCTTGACCCATCTTGCGTGACATCTCAAATGCCACCAATTTGCCAATGACAATGGCCGGGGTCATGGTGCTCAAGTCCTCCATGTTGTGGAGGATGGTGATGATGGTTGCATATTTGTTCTTTGGAAGCACGGAGATGATCTTCCTCACAATATCCGCATCACCTAACTTTGTAATTCCTATAGAATGGAGCTCATTGATAATTAGATTCAAACGAGAATACATATCACGAACAAGCTCATTATCATTCATTTTAAAGGAATCATAGCTTGTTTTTGTTAGGTGATGTTTTTGCTCACGTACATTACTAGTACCATCATGGAGCTCATGAAGCTTTAACCAAATTTCATGAGATGTTTGCAAAGTAAAAACTTGGTTAAAGACATCCATGCTTATAGATTCAAACAAGCAATTTTTAGCTCTAGCATTAAGATGAATTTCTTTTTCATCACCCGCGGTAGGCTTCTCGGGATTCTTAATGGGTTTCATCCCGTCGCGGGTGACTCTCCAAACACCTAGATCAACGGCTTCTAAAAAGCAAGCCATCCTAGCACTATAGTAAGGGAAGTTAGTGCCGTCAAAGTGTGGAGGCCTAGAGGTATCCATCCCAACCTCTCTTAGGGGCGTCGGCTCGAAGGCGATTAAGCCAAGAGTCCACAAGAGAGCCAACCTGCTCTGATACCAATTGAAAGGACCGTGACGCCTAAGAGGAGGGGGGGTGAATTAGGCAACTTAAAACTTCTACTCTAAACTAAGGCCTCTAAATTCCACCTAGTCAAAACCTATGCAAGAAAGTAAACTATCTAAAGTGCAACTAAGGTTTTGCTTCGTGTGTTTGCTATCTCTACCGCAAAAGGAGTTATGCAACCTAGTTCCCAAACCTATCAACTAGCATATAAACTAGGAAAGGGGAACTAGGTAACAATGAAAATGCGGAAGCTTAAAGAGAGTGATAGAGATGCAAACTCCCGTCGACGACTCCGATATTTTTACCGAGGTATCGAGAAGCGCGCAAGCTTCCCCCTAGTCCTCGTTGGAGCCCCTCGCAAGGAATCCCTCGCAAGGGCCAAGCTCCCGGTCGGGTAACTCCGTGGATAGCTCCGGGCCTTCCCCACGCGCAAGTGGGTCTCCGGTTAAGCCACTCGTGGCAAAGCCTCTCCCGGATGCTCCCCGCCGTCTTCACTATCAAGCTTCTGGCCGAAACGCCGCGGGCCTTGTTCCCTTCGGTACACGGAGGCGGCCACACCACAATCGCGGTTGGTGTGATCTCGCAAGACTTACAAGCCCCGCCGATGTACAACAACGGTGCGCGCAAGCACCGGTAGATGAGAGGTTTTCAACCTCACTAAACACTAGGCCTAATACCTAGAGCAAGCGCAAAGCGGTGGTCTAACTAGCTTAAGCACTTCGCAAAGCACATACACTAATCACCTAGTATATTCACTAAGCACTTTGGTGGCTAGAGCAACTAAATATGTGTCTATGCACTATGGTCACTTCCTTGAGCTCCAACCTTATGTTTTTGGCAGGCCATGGGGGTATTTATAGAGCCCCAAGCAAATAGAGCCGTTGGGCAAAGAGATGTACTTTTCAGACATCGACCGGACGCACTTCACGTCCTGACCGGACGCGTCCGGTCACTCACAACGGCTAGTTGCCAGCCTGCACAGGCACTGATCGGACTCTGGTATGAGTCCGGTCACAAATGATAGGACGCGTCCGATCGCGTTTTTGTGCCTCTGGAACCTCTCTGTGTTCGATCGGACTCAGCTGAGCTCCAGCGTCCGATCGACGTCGTAGCGTCCGGTCGCGTGGTCGCGCTAAGGAACAGTACCATCGGAGCGTCCGGTCGCTACTGTCACAGCGTCCGATCGCTTTGACGTGGCGCTGCTGGCTTGGGGTACTGACCGGACGCATCCGGGTCAGCGTCCGGTCACTGCTGAGCAGCGTCCGGTCACGTGTTCTTCACGCCTTTCTTTCGTTCTTTGCGCCTGACTTGGTTCCATTCTTGTGCCTTGGACTTTGCTTGATCTTGAGAGTCTTCTATTGAGCTTTAAATGTCTTGCTTGAGGTGTTGATCATCGGATCACCACGTTGCCTTAGTCCAAGTCACCTTTTGCACCCTATTGGACTACAAAACAAAGACTAGCAAACTTATTAGTCCAATTTGGTTATGTTGTTCATCAAACACCAAAATTCAAAGTTAAATGGGTCGAGGTCCATTTTCCTTACAATCGGCATCACCTAGTCGACTTGGTGGCGATCGAGAGCATGGTGATCATCGGATTGAGCTTGTGGATGACCCATCTCAATCATGTTGTGACCGGTAATGAGCGATTCACCGAGCCCGGAGAGGCAAAGAATCAGCCCGAAGTGAGCATATGGTCTTTATGCAGACCAAGGAGGAGCGATACCCTTGCGCGGGTGCTCCAATGAGGACTAGGGGGTGTGCCGACACCTCGATACCTCGAGAAAACATCAACATGTTCATTTCCTCTCTTTACTTTGCACATTTACTTTGAGTATTTCAATTCTTGTCATTTACATTCCTAGAAATTGCCACGCTAGAGTAGGATTGGAACTTAGGGTGCTAAACTTTTGTGCACACAACCTTAGGCACTAGGGGGAAATGGGCTAGATTAGGCTTTAATTATTGCAAGAAATTTTAGAATAGCCCAATTCACCCCCCTCTTAGGCATCTTGGTCCTTTTAAAACCTATTGGACTAATCTTATGCTAAGCATGTGTGTACCTAATGTGAATGGATTAGTGTCAAGCCAAGTGATGGAGCAACCTAGGTAAGTAACCATAAATGTGATGGTGTAGTCCACAAGATGATCAAGTGATCAAGTGCTTCACATTTGGGTAAATGGATAAGAGAAGAGAAGTAAAGAAGAAAGAGAAAAACAAAGAAGCAAAGAGGCCTGAGGGCATAATCCATAGGGCTCTGTTTTGGTGATCAAGACACTTAGTGGGTGTGATCATATTTAGGAAGGATAGTAGTACTATCAAGAGGGGATAAATCATGGCTTAATGTGGTGTTCAGGTGCCACTAGGTGGTCTCTGACTCATCAATGCATTAGAGCCTAGTGAGTGACTAACAAACCCTTGGAAAATGCTAGCATATGTGCACAAGTGGTGAAACATTGGCACATAGAGGCAAGGATGGAGGAAAGAAGGTGATTCCTAGGGTCACAATAATGATCGGACATCATCTCAGTATTGACCGGACGCATCTGGTACTAAACCCTAGGTCAACTTATGACCGAACTCTGTTGTCGCACAATGACTGGATGCATTAGTGTCACTATGGGCGCGTTTGGTCGTGGTGTCGTGGCACGAGCAATGTAGCAGTAGCTGACCAAATGTTGTGACACGTCCGATCGGCCCTGCTAGGCCATGTCTGGTTAGAATTTGAGTGCTCGGTGACCTCTCTGAGTTGGACCAGATTCTGGAGGGTCACGTCCAATCATCCTAGTATGAGCATGTCTGGTCGCTCTGGCAATTAGCTGTTGGGGCTCACGTGCGATTGGACTCAGTGGATCATGCACGTTAGGGCAGTGAGAGCGTATCCGGACGAACATATAACCTTGGGCGAAGAGTGAAGTAGAGCCCTTGGGATTGTGTGGGCGACTAAAAGCCCTAGTTTGGTTTTGGCTAATTGATGAAACCTATTTGGTCTAATCCTATTGCTAAGCATGTGTGTAGCTTATGAGGAAGGATTTAGACCAAGCCAAGTGGTGGAGCTAGCAAGGTGGCAACCATGGAGGATGGTGTTGGCCACAAGCACTCAAGAGATCAAAGTGCTCTACCATTGGTGAAATGAAGAAGAGAAGAGATGGAGCAAAGAGGCCCAAAGGCAAAGGTATAACCAATAGGGCCCCTTTGTTTTGGTGATTAAGACACTTAGCAAGTGTGATCACATTTAGGATACATAGCTGTACTATTAAGAGGAGATTATTCACGGCTTATGCGGTGTTCAAGTGCCACTAGGTGTTCTCTAACATATCGATGCTATAGACCTAGTGAGTGACTAACAAAACCCTTGGAAAATGCTTTGCAAAATGCTAACACACGTGCACAAGTGTTGAAACCCCCTTTACCTAGCTCATTTACTTTGTGCATTTATCTTGAGCTATTTCTTTTGTGTAGACATCTTTACTTGTTGTACATCTTTTGTCATATACCTTGTGTAGTGATAGTGTGATTAGATTGTTTAGTTTATCTTTTGCTCATACTTGTCACATTTACTTTCTCATATATCATACTTGTGCGAGAGCTAGATTGTTCTTTATTCCGCTTTTGATATTAGCTCTAGTTGTTTGTGTGACATAGAAATATTAGGTAGAATTGTTGGATAGGTGGCTTGCAACACACTATTAGGCTAGCGCAAAAAGCTTCGTCATTTGTTATACTAATAGTGTTTGCCTAAGTAATTTTGTAGATTTTTTAATTAGGCTATTCACCCCCCCTCTAGCCAATTTGGACCTTTCAAGTGGTATCAGAGCCGTGGTCACCGTTCGTTTGAGGCTTAACATCCTCCGGTGTTAAAATAGCTCAAATCAACTATATGGGGAAGCCACCACATTTTGACGGCACCAACTTTGATTGTTGGAAGAGAAAGATGTGCGCGTTCACAAGAGGAATGAATAGGAAGATTTGGGAAGTGATTGAGCATGACTTTGCGATAATTGATCCTGCAAGTCCTACTCCAAGAGAAGAAGAAAAGCTTCAATGGAATGACGTGGCAATCAACTTGTTCTATGAAGCATTTGACACAAAGGTGTTTGAGCAAATAAAGGACCTTGAAAGAGCAAGTGAGATATGGGAAAGATTGGAAGAAACTTATGAAGGAACCAAGGCGGTCAAGGGCGCCAAGCTATTTATTCTCAAGGACAAGCTTGCCATGTTCAAGATGCAAGATGATGAAAGCATACCGGAGATGTTTCACCGGTTGCAAGTCATTATCAATGACTTGAAGGCCTTGGGAGAGAAGATAGAGGACAAGGACTTTTCTCACAAGTTCTTGAGATGCTTGCCACCAAGGTTTGATACTTTGGTGACTATCCTAGTGAGGGAAGGATTGGATACGATAACCCCAAACCAAGTACTAGGTGATGTGGTCACTCAAGACACATACCGTGTGGAAAGGGATGGGGGAGCCCAAGAGGAAGAGAAAAAGAAGAAGACCGTGGCATTCAAGGCTTCATCCTCCAAGAGCAAGAGCAAGGGCAAAGCAAAGAAGGAGGAAAGTGATGATGAAGCAAGCTCAAGTGGTTGTGAGATAGATGATGAAGAAATGGCTCTCTTTGTGAAGAGATTTGGCAAGTTCATGAAGAAGAAGGGCTATGGAGCAAGAAAGAGAAGAGATGCAACCAAGAGCACAACCAAGAGATGCTATAGGTGCAAGAGCAAGGATCACTTCATTGCGGATTGTCCATACTCTAGTGATGAAGATGATGATGACCGCAAGAAGAGCAAAACGAAGGACAAGAAAGAAAAGAAAGAAAAGAAAGAGAAGAAAAAGGAGAAGAAGAAGGGTGGATCCTATGTTGTTACATGGGATAGTGATGTTCCTCAAGCGATGATGATGATTCTAGTGATGATGAGAGGAAGACCACCAAGAAGAAGGCTATGGCTAGTCTTGCTATATCAAGCAAGCCTTCTATCTTCAACACTCCATCGACATGCTTCATGGTTCATGGCTAAGGCCACTAAGGTATCATCCGATGAGAGTGATAGTGAGAGTGATAGTGATGATGATGAGGAGTACTCAAAGGAGGACCTCATGAGCATGCTACAAGATGCTCACTCTTACATTGAGACTAAGAGGAAGGAGTGCAAAGAATTGCGCAAGGCCAACAAGGCTCTTGAGCAATCCTTTGATGAGCTCAAGTCCACTCATGAGAGGCTAGAGGAAGCCCATGAGAAGCTTGATCAAGCTCACACTAGGCTTAAGGAAGCCCACTCCTCCCTCCTTAATCAAAGTAAGATTGAGGATGTTGTAGAGACTTGCAATGTAGGAGTTACATGTGATATACTTGATGAATCTTTTTATGCTCCTATTATTGTTGCTCCCACAAATGCATCATCATCATCTAGCTCAACTAAAATGCCTATTTCTACTTCTTGTGATTCATCATTAGTAGTAGAAAATGAGAACCTTAAGAACAAGGTTGTTGAGCTCACTCATGCTTTAGGCAATGCCTATGGTGGAGATGCCCGCTTGCTGAAGTGCTTGCGTAGCCAAAGGTGTCCACTCAACAAGGAGGGACTTGGCTATACCCCCAAGAAGGGCAAGGCGGCCTTTGCTACTCACAACACTAGTTTTGTGAAGAGCAATGGTCGGTATTGCCATAGTTGCAAGCAATCCGGGCATATAGAGCAAAATTGTTTCAACAAGAACAAGAACAAGAACAATGCTCATGTTTCATCCATTAGACTTGATTCTTGTTATATGCTTACAAAGGGCACTAATGGTGTGAAGGCTAAGTACATTGGTGCACCCATGGTTGGCCCAAAGAAGAAGGCAATTTGGGTGCCCAAGAGCTTGGTGACTAACCTTGGAGGACCCAAAAAGGTTTGGGTACCTAAAAAGAATTGATCTCTTTTGTAGGTGAACTATAAAGCGGGAGGAAGGCATTGGGTGCTTGATAGTGGGTGCACTCAACACATGACCGGAGATGGTCAACACTAGTGGCAATGATCATGCGGATGCCATCACATTTGGTGACAATAAGAAAGGCAAGGTCAAAGGCTTGGGCAAGATTGCAATATCCAATGACTTGAGCATCTCCAATGTGCTATTAGTAGAGTCTCTCAACTTCAACTTATTGTTCGTGGCACAATTGTGTGATTTGGGATTCAAATGCATATTTGGGGTTGATGATGTGGAAATAGTGAGTGTTGATGGAAGTGATTTGGTCTTCAAAGGATTTAGATATGAGAACCTCTATTTGGTGGACTTTGATGCAAGTGAAGCTCAATTGACAACATGCTTATTCACCAAATCAAGTATGGGTTGGCTATGGCATAGGCGCTTGAGACATGTTGGAATGAAGCAACTAAACAGGCTAGTGAAGCATGACATGGTTAGAGGACTTAAGGATGTTCACTTTGAGAAAGACAAGCTATGTAGTGCATGCCAAATGGGAAAGCAAGTAGGAAACACTCATCCCAACAAAGGAATGATGAGCACTACGCATGCACTTGAGTTGTTGCACATGGACTTGTTTGGACCAACCACATATGCAAGTATTGGGGGAAACAAGTATGGATTTGTGATAGTGGATGACTATACAAGATATACATGGGTCTTCTTTCTCATTGACAAGAGTGAAGTGTTTGGCATTTTCAAAACCTTTGTCAAGAGAAGTCAAAATGAGTTTGATAGAAGAATCAAGAAAGTGAGAAGTGACAATGGAAGTGAGTTTAGAAACACAAGAGTTGATGAGCTATGTGATGAGTTTGGGATCAAGCATCAATTCTCGGCCAAGTATACACCTCAATCCAATGGGATAGTTGAAAGGAAGAATAGGACACTCATTGATATGTCAAGATCCATGCTTAGTGAATACAATGTGAGTGATTCTTTTTGGGCCGAAGCAATCAACATGGCATGCTACTATAGCAATCGGCTCTATTGTCACCCTCTTTTGAAGAAGACACCATATGAGCTCCTCAATGATAGAAAGCCCAACATTGCTTATTTTTGGGTCTTTGGGTGCAAGTGCTACATATTGAAGAAAGGCACAAGACTTGGCAAGTTTGAAAAGAAGTGTGATGAAGGGTTTCTACTTGGTTACTCCACTACAAGCAAAGCATATAGAGTGTGGAATGACACAACAAGAATAGTTGAAGAAGTCCATGATGTTGAGTTTGATGAAACCAATGGCTCTCATGAAGAACAAGATAATCTAGATGATGTGAGGGGAACACAATTGGTGAAAGCTATGAAGAACATGGACATTGGTGATATAAGGCCAAAGCAAGTGATTGACATAAAAGATGACAAAGATCAAGTGCTCTCTCATCCAACCGTGCATGGCAATGATGATGCAAGCTCTAGTGGTTCTCATGATCAACAAGATGCTAATAGCTCTCAAGTGACTCATCCAAGTGCAAGTACAAGCGTCCAACCGCAACAAGTGCTCCAACCAACACATATTGCAAGAGATCATCCTTTGGATCAAATTGTTGGTGACATAAGAAGAGGTGTGCAAACAAGATCAAGATTGGCTTCATTTTGTGAACACTACTCATTTGTGTCATTTATTGAGCCAACCAAGATTGAAGAAGCCTTGATGGACGTTGATTGGGTAAATGCAATGCATGAAGAGTTGAACAACTTTACCCGCAATGATGTTTGGGAGTTAGTGGAAAGACCAAAGAACACAAATGTTATTGGTACAAGATGGGTCTTCCAAAACAAGCAAGATAAAGATGGCATTGTTGTTAGAAACAAAGCAAGATTGGTTGCACAAGGGTACACTCAATTGGAAGGTATTGACTTTGGAGAAACCTATGCACCAGTTGCTAGATTGGAAGCCATTAGAATCCTACTTGCATATGCTTGTTCTCACAACATCAAGCTCTATCAAATGGATGTGAAAAGTGCTTTTCTCAATGGATTCATCAATGAGCTAGTGTATGTTGAGCAACCTCCCGGATTTGAAGATTTGAAGAAGCCCAACCATGTGTACAAGCTCAAGAAGGCATTATATGGATTAAAACAAGCACCAAGAGCATGGTATGAAAGATTGAGGGATTTCTTGCTATCAAAAGGTTTCAAGATGGGGAAGGTTGACACCACTCTCTTCACCAAGAAGATTGGAAGTGACTTGTTTGTATTGCAAATCTATGTGGATGACATCATATTTGGATCAACCAACCAAGACTTTTGTGAAGAGTTTGGAGAGATGATGGCTAAAGAGTTTGAGATGTCTATGATTGGAGAGCTTAGTTACTTCCTTGGGCTACAAATCAAGCAAATGAAGAAAGGCACATTTGTTAGTCAAGGCAAGTACATCAAGGACATGCTCAAGAAGTTTGGGTTAGATGAAGCAAAGGCAATAACCACTCCAATGGGCACAAATGGACATTTGGATAGTGACTCTAGTGGTGACATGGTGGATCAAAAGTTATATCGGTCAATGATTGGAAGCCTACTCTATGTGACCGCATCAAGACCGGATGTCATGTTTAGTGTGTGCATGCGTGTAAGGTTCCAAGCTTCACCAAGAGAAAGTCATTTGAAGGCAACCAAAAGAATATTGAGATATTTGAAGCACACTCCAAATGTTGGACTATGGTATCCCAAGGGCTCTCAATTTGAATTGATTGGATACTCGGATTCCGATTATGCGGGATGCAAGGTGGATAGGAAGAGCACATCGGGCACTTGTCAATTGCTTGGAAGATCACTTGTCTCATGGTCATCAAAGAAGCAAAATAGTGTTGCACTCTCTACCGCCGAAGCCGAATACATATCCGCGGGTAGTTGTTGTGCACAATTGCTATGGATGAAAGCAACATTGCAAGATTATGGAGTCAAGTTTGGACAAGTCCCATTGCTATGTGATAATGAGAGCGCCGTCAAAATAGCCACAACCCGGTTCAACATTCAAGAACAAAGCACATTGACATAAGGCATCACTTCATTAGAGATCATCAAGCAAAGAAAGACATATCTATTGAGAGTGTGGGCACCGATGATCAACTTGCCGATATCTTCACGAAGCCACTAGATGAGAGAAGGTTTTGCAAGCTAAGAAATGAATTGAATATCCTAGACTTCTCCAACATGAGTTGAATGCACCCCCACTTATGACATGTCTCTCCTCCAACAAAGCAAAGGTGAAATTGTTTGGCATGTGCATTCATTCTTATTAGGTTGTGATCTAGTTCATATAGCCATCACATTGCTTATTTAGGCTCATTTATTGTAAATCAAATGAACTTGAAGTCTATATGGTACCACTATTGCTTCTATGTTTAACTTGATCTAGTGGTAGCATATAACTTGTTTGTGAGCTTGTGACTCTAGTGTTTTGGTCTAGTAAGTGAGCAATGGGTGTTTAACCAACGTGAGCAAGATAACCATTGCAAGATGTGTGAAGAAGCTTACTCTAGAGCAAACCGTGTTAGATATCCTATGCTCATGAGCTAGATTAAGCCATAACTTGACTTAGTTTGATCCACACACATGAATCTCATGATATGATGTTTGTCTCCTTTCATTAAAACTTGCCCCACCTTTATGCTAATTGATGACAAAGGGGGAGAAAATTATGAAACAAAGATATGTTAGTGAAAGGGGAGACAAAAGACATGTTAAGTAAACCTTCAAGTGGAGTCAAAGTTCAAGTGGATTCGAAGCATCCAAATAGGGGGAGCAAGCTTATAAACATGAATGTTGCATTTGAAATGTGCATACTCATATGATTGATTGCATTGCATAAGCTATTTATTTTGATATTAATGCTTATGTGGTGAATGCTAGTGTTAGAACATGATTTATGATATGACTCACTAGCATGAATAGGATGGTAACTAAACATACTGCGAACACAAGGTTGATATGTGCCCTTGTGGTTCCCTTCCTGAGTGATGAGTGATCGATCAACGGGCAACATGTCTCTTGGCTGTGTTGTTGTGCAGGTGCGGAGCTCGGGCAGTGGTCGAAGGTGAGGTGAAGGTCAAGTAGGGACGTGCCGTGCCGATGGACCGGGAGCGGTGAAGGACGGACGTGGAGCTTGGACCGACAGACCGGGAGACCTGAGGACCAGCTGTGGTAGCTGGCACGTGGCATTGACAAGCAAGAGCACATGGGGATGTGCGGTGCATCGGCCAAGTCGGGAGGAAGGTGATGGCATCGTGACACTTGGCGGAAGGCCGAGAAGGATGGCGAATGCACTGTGCCCGGCGTGGAGGCTGGACATGCTCCGGCATCAGTGCTGGAACTCGGGGTGTGCGAACCACATCCCGTCTACGGCACAGGTTCGGTAGCTGAGCCTCAAAAAGCTACCCTCGACGGTTTCCGAGTTTGGGCCTCAAAACTCGGGGTGGCCGGTTTTCAAGTTTGGGCCTCAAAACTCGGCACGGACGGTTTCCAGGTTTGGGCCTCAAAACCTGGGCGCGGGGGTTTCTGAGTTTGGGCCACAAAACTCAGCCGGAGGACAGGTTTCCCGGTTTCAGCCTCAAAATCGGGGAAGGCCCAGGTTTCCCGGTTTTGGCCTCAAAACTGGGGGGAGGTCCGCAAAAAGGACGGTCGACGCGTGGCGGCGTGAAGAGGCTGGCGTGGCGGCACAGCTATTCGCGAGGTAGGCGCGGCGGTCGACGAGGCGGCACGTGGCGGCATCCTGAGGCTTGCGTCG
This sequence comes from Coix lacryma-jobi var. lacryma-jobi, assembly GCA_009763385.1. Classification (NCBI taxonomy): domain Eukaryota; kingdom Viridiplantae; phylum Streptophyta; class Magnoliopsida; order Poales; family Poaceae; genus Coix; species Coix lacryma-jobi. Next base: position 49,032,352 of record CM019831.1, read on the forward strand.
AGGCGAAGCTAAGGATGAGATGGGCGCATGGCCGTCGGATCATCAACAAGCAGAGTTGGACCGGGATACCCCTAGGGTTGGCCGCTTCGCTCTTGTATCTAGGAGTAGAAGGGGATTATTGTATTAGGCTATAAATAAGAGAGGCACCCCTCCTCTCTCTCTCTATCCTAGCAGTCATTTGTTCCTGAGCACTCTCTCTCCTTAGCCCCCGCTTAGGTTCTAATAATACCTAGCTGCTAGCGATCCGTAGGGAAGACTCAATCATGTCTCTGTGTTTTGGGAAGTTCAGGAAGTGAGACCGTAATCTCACGATTGTCTCGTGTGGTCGCCACACGGCTGGAATTGATCGATTCACGTTTTGTGTTGTTGTTCTTCGCGTTTCGGTTTTTCATCTCCCGGAGAATTGCCTAGTTCTTCCTCTCCGCAAGATGGTTTTTGATTCCACTTGAATCAATTCATTCTTGGTCGTGAGCTCCTTCTTTCCACTGAAGGATTTCTCCTATAACCTCACGAATCCAAAGATCGGGTCGATTTCGTGTTCGGTCTTCGTTTCTTCCCCCTTTCCGGTGATCCTTGGATTTCTCTTGATTGACTTGGTTTGGTGCGATGATTTCTTAGGATTAGCACCCCAATACATAGAGGAACACCTGGGAGGAGTTGGATCGAAGTTCCTTTTGGTTTGGTGAAGTTTTGATCGAATTTGCCTTTTGTCCCGAGCGTTTTTGACCTTTCTGTTCATCCGCGGACAGTCCGCGCCCCCAGCGGCGGACAGTCCAGGGATCGGGATTCGGCTGGTTCAGTTCTGCGTAGCGCGTTACTGTTCTCGGTCTCGTGACCGGCGGACAGTCCGCCAGTGACCCGCGGACAGTCCGGGGTCACATCGGACGCAACATAGTGCTGGCATCGGACGCTAGGGTTTCACTGTTCACGTGAACCGCGGACAGTCCGGCGTGCAAACCGCGGACTGTCCGGGAGTCATCCAGAGCTTGGTCAGAACAGTTCTGTTTCTGGTCTTTTGCCGGCGGACAGTCCGCACCTCCAGTGGCGGACAGTCCGGCGTTCAGCGGACAGTTCGGGACCCTGACCCCGGACAGTCCGCGATCTTGCTGTTTGTGCAGTTTTGCTCTGGGTCTTTGGAAGTTGCTTTTGGGGTTTCTCCGGGGGTTCCGCTGTACCACTAGGACATCTCCTAGGGTATCCACCTACTCGCAGGTCGTGAACTCTTCGGTCGCCTAGAGTCTTTGCTTTTGGGGTGATTTTCTGGGACAAGGGCCATCCTATTCACGTGTTGAATTTGAGGCTCCCATTCACCCCCCCCTCTGGTCGCTAATCCGGTCCTTCAATTGGTATTGGAGCCGGTTAAGGATCTCTTCTACCTTAATCGGTTTCGGATCGTAAGGGCGACATGGAACGAGGGAACGGCAAGGCTCCGTGGTTCGATGGAACGAACTATCCCTATTGGAAGATTCGGATGCGTGCTTATCTCAACAGCATCAGTTCTTCCGTTTGGGAAATATGTGAGAACGCAGAGTACGTGGTCCTTCCGGCTCGTGTGGGTCAGGTCCAGATTGACCAGCACGAGGCCAACTCAAAGGCCCGTAATGCTCTTTTGGCTAGCATCTCCCTTCCTGAGTTTGAGCGTGTCTCTGAGCTTGAGACGGCACGAGAGATCTGGGTGAAGCTTCAGAGCTATCACGAGGGGACCGCTCAGGTAAAGACCAGACTCTTCGAGACGTACAAGCGAGAGTACGAGAACTTTATTCAGTTGGAGGAAGAGACGATTGACGCTATGTTCGCTCGTTTCCAGACGATCGTGAACAAGATGCATGCCAATCGGGCTAACCTACCCTATGACGATCATGAGAGGGCTCTCAAGTTGCTATACGCCCTGGATCGGAGGGTATGGGAGGTGAAGGTGTCGACCATCATTGAGTCTTCTGCTTACGACACCCTCACCGTGGACGAGCTGTTCAGCAAGCTCAAGTCCACCGAGGTCGATCACCTGACTCAGGCCAAGCTGAAGAACCCATCTTCACATACCATGGCTTTGGTCTCAAGCACGGGTGGATTGATCTTCTCTGCTGACGCTTCACCTCCTCTGTTTTCTTTGTCTTCTTTGCTTACAGTCACGGAGGAGCAGTTGGAGGCATTTGGAGACGACGAGCTCGCCCTCGTCATCACCCGGTTCTCGCGGTTTCACAACAACCGCCTGAATCGCCGGCGTGGTGGCGCACGCGAGGGCTGCTACGGATGTGGAGATCCGGATCACTTCGTCGCAAGCTGCCACAAGCATGACAAGACCTTCCCCGGCAAGAAACGCAACTCCAGGCGCAAGGGCAAGCCGGAGAACAAGGTCGGGAAGAAGAAGAAGGGCGGCTACCACCGAGAGGACATGGAGAAGGCTTTCGATGCCGGTCGGCGTGCCTTCCTTGCCACCTTCAGCGACGGCGAGAAGACCTCCGACGGTGACTCCAGCGACGATGGGTCCGAGCACAAGACTGAAGAACGCTTCAACGGACTCTGCTTCTTTGGCAAATCTTCCAAGGGCCTTTGCACCATGGCCTTGGACGAAGAGGACTGCAAGTGCCAGGACAAGGACGTTGGCACCGACAATGACGACGACGACGCTTCCGAGGTAACATCCTCTTCTCTTGTCGATCGTCTTACCGGTGAGCGCGATTCTCCTGTCGACATAGTTCTCGGTCAGGACAAGCAACTCAAGCGAGCTGTCCGAGAGCGTAACAAGTTTAAGGCTAAGATGAATGAGGCGCTTAAGGAGCTTGAGTTCGCTAGGTCCGAGGTGAAGGTGGCCGATGAGGAGGAGTGTGAGGAGTGCACGATGCATATGACAAACTTTGCCACCCTGCAAACCAAGTATGCCTCTTTGATTGAGGTGTATGATGAGCTGAAGAGTAGGCTAGACTTGGTGGGTGATTGCAAAGAGTGTCCCTCCCTGAAGAAGGAGCTGGAGGAAGTGAAGGCTAGGTCTTCTTTGCTAGGTGTGTGCAAGCTTTGTCCTAGCTTGCGAACTGAGTTGGCAGAAGTTAGTGCCAAGCTTGCTGAAGCCGTGAAGGCCAGCTCAGTTAGCACCTTGTCCGCTCCATGTGAGCGATGCGTGGGGATGGAGCTTGAGATTGCCAACTGTCGGCATGCCAGGATGCAAACCGAGGAGGAAAACACATACCTTCGGTCCGTCCTGAGTTGGGTGTCATGTAGTGAGCCACAGTTGGGCATGATGATCAGTCAGTTCAAGAGGGGAACTGATTGTTCGGGAGTAGGCTTTGCTTCAGGTGGGAAGGGCGCTAGTACCTTTGGCAAGATCGGTGAGTTTAGTGGAGTGAGCCCTAGTGAGAAGCCATCCGCTATCCCTAAGCTTATCAAGATCACCCCACCTGAGCCTCCCAAGCCTATCACCAAGGATGGCATCCTTGATGAACCTCCCAAGGCTCCACCTCGCAAGCAAGTGTGGGTTCCCAAACCTAATCATCTTAGGAACACACTTGACACCTTTCCTGACGTCTCTAGTGATCCCCTTCCGAAGGGCAAGCAGCCAGCCAGAGTGAACAACCCTCGCAACCATAGGAACCCACAACCCAAGAGAGTGGTGAGGTTCGAGTGCGCGTACTGTCATCGTGAGGGCCACCTAGCTGAGTTTTGTTTTCGGAGGAAGAGAGACGCTAGGAAGGAGTTGGAGCTGAACAACCAGGCCAGGCACCACCCTCTCCATGGTGTGCAAGGTCGGGGAGTTCAGAGGCAGGGCGCTATACCTGGAGGTGCACCTCCTCAGGTAGCTAGGCCCCAGGCAGCTAGACCGCGGGGTGGTGGTCGTGCCCGTCGCGGTTCCGGTCGTCCTCAATACGATCGTGAGCCGAGTGTAAGAGGCTTTGCTGCTCAGTCCCATAGCGGACCACCTTTTCAGTATGGTGGTGATCGCTTTGCTCAGATGGGACAGGTAGGTCAGTTTGGAGGTTTTCCATTCCATAGCGGACCACCTTTTCAGGTTGGAGGTGATCGCTATCCACCCATGGGACGAGGACAGCTTGGTGTTGCTACTAACACTTTTTCTGGGCCTATGACACAGCACTGGTATCCTTCTCAGTATACTAACCCCAGTGTTGTGCCATATGCTCATTTCCTGCCTTTCTATTGATGCAGGAACTTCGGTTGGAGAACATGTGGCTCATGGATTTCGGGTGTTCGCGCCACATGACTGGAAAGAAGGAATGGTTCTCCAGCCTTAGCCCCGTGATGCACAAGGAGTACATCACTTTTGGGGATAATAGTAGAGGTAAGGTTGTTTCTCATGGAGCTGTTCTTAAGGATGTTGCTTTGGTTTCTAATTTGCATTACAATTTGCTTTCTGTTTTGCAACTTCTTGAGGATGATTGTGAAGTGCGCTTTAAGAAGGGTTTGAGTCGTGTTTTAGACCCTCGGGGAGATCTTATTTGTTGGATCGTCCCTTTTGGCCGTGTTTTCAGAGCTGACTTTTCTCGTTCTTTCGGCTCTGCTAGATGTTTGATGGCTGGTCCTTCTTCTGATTTGTGGAAGTGGCATAGGAGGCTCGGTCACTTGAGTTTTGACTTGCTTGCAAGACTTAGCTCACTTGGCCTAATCCAAGGATTGCCCAAGCTTAAGTTTCAGAAGGACCTTGTTTGCCATCCGTGTCGTCATGGGAAGATGGTTGCTGCTTCTCACCCACCTGTTAATCAGGTGATGACAAAGCGGCTCGGTGAGCTTTTACACATGGACACAGTTGGTCCAGCTCGGGTTTGCTCAGCGGGTGGGAAGTGGTACGTTCTTGTGATCGTTGACGATTTTTCGAGGTACTCTTGGGTATTTTTCATGGAGGGTAAGGATGAAGCTTTTCCTTTTGCTCGTGATTTGATTTTGAGGTTGAAAATTGAGTTTCCCCCTGATACCATTAGAGCTATTCGTAGTGATAATGGTGCTGAGTTTGATAACTCTCAGTTTGCCTCTTTCTGTTCTTCTAATGGAATCGAGCATCAGTTTTCTTCTCCTTATGTCCCCCAGCAAAACGGTGTTGTTGAGCGCAAGAACCGGACCCTTGTTGAGATGGCCAGGACGATGCTCGATGAGCATAGGACTCCTAGGCGTTTTTGGGCCGAGGCGATCAACACCGCTTGCCATGTTGCAAATCGCATCTTTCTTCGGGCTTTCATGAAGAAAACTTCTTACGAGTTGCGTTTTGGACGGGTACCCAAGGTGTCTCATTTTTGGGTGTTTGGGTGTAAGTGCTTTATCCTGAAGCAAGGCAATTTGGACAAATTTGAATCTCGCTCTGCTGATGGCGTGTTTCTTGGTTATGCTTCGCATTCGCGCGCTTATCGAGTTCTTAACCTTGAAACTAACTGGATAGTGGAGACCTGCGAGGTCACATTCGACGAGACTATGCCTTGTGTTTCTTCTGCTTTTGATGTTGCAGGAGAACAGGAGCTAGGAGAGACCATTTTTGTGCAGGAGGAGCAGGAGAATGCCGATTGGGGTGATCCCGAGCCAACTCCACTAGCTGCCCCCGTCGACCCTGCGACGACTACTTTAGCTCGAGGACCCGATCCCATGACGTCTTCTTCTTGGGGTCCTCTTGAGCCACCTCTCTAGCGAGCACCCGCTGCACCTGAGGGAGCGACAACATCTGGCGAGGGGGAGGCGACTTCAGCGAGGCAAGCGCCCCGAAGCGTTCAGCAAGTTCACCCTCCGCAGTAGATGATCGGCGGCATCGACCAGCGAGTCACGCGGTCGCGAGCGTATGAAATCTCACACTTTGCTCATTCTGCATTCGTTGCTTCTTTTGAGCCCAAAGATGTTGGACACGCACTTTCTGATCCTAACTGGGTAAATGCCATGCATGAGGAGCTAGAAAACTTTGAGCGAAACCAAGTTTGGACTCTAGTTCCACCTCCACCAGAATGCCACCCGATAGGTACCAAATGGGTTTTCAAAAAAAAGAGGGTGAGGATGGGATGGTAGTGAGGAACAAGGCTAGGCTAGTAGCCCAGGGTTTTTGCCAAAAAGATGGGATAGACTATGAGGAAACCTTTGCTCCTGTAGCCCATTTAGAAGCCATTAGAATCCTTCTAGCCTTTGCTGCTTCGAAGGGTTTTAAGCTTTATCAGATGGATGTCAAGAGCGCCTTCTTGAATGGGTATATAGAGGAAGAGGTTTATGTGAGGCAACCCCCTGGTTTCGAGGATCCCAAGTTTCCAAACCATGTTTATAAACTTTCAAAAGCTTTGTATGGTTTGAAACAAGCCCCGAGAGCGTGGTATGATCGTTTGAAAACCTTTTTACTCTCTAAGGGTTTTAAAATGGGACGGGTCGATAGAACCTTGTTTCTCCTCAAGCAAGGCAATGATACCCCAATAGTCCAGATTTACGTGGATGATATCATCTTTGGTGGCTCCTCTCACGCACTTGTTGCCAAGTTTGCAGATACCATGAGCAGGGAGTTTGAGATGAGTATGATGGGTGAGTTGACCTTCTTCCTCGGGTTGCAAATCAAGCAAACCCGAGACGGGACGTTCGTGCATCAAGGCAAATACACGAAGGACATCTTGAAGAAGTTCGACATGGGCGAGGCCAAGCCTCTTACGACGCCCATGCCGACGACTGCGGCGATGGACGTGGACCAGGACGGAGAGCCGGTTGACCAGAAGGAGTACAGGAGCATGATCGGCTCGCTCCTGTACCTGACGGCGACGAGGCCAGACATACAGCTTTCTGTGTGTCTGTGCGCTCACTTTCAGGCATCCCCTCGGACTTCCCACAAGCAAGCGGTCAAGCGCATCATGAGGTACCTCCGATACACTCCTGAGTTCGGACTTTGGTACTCTTCTTCTTCGACTCTTTCGCTTTGTGGTTATTCCGATGCGGATTTTGCCGGCTGTCGGCTTCAGCGCAAGTCTACTTCTGGGACTTGTCAGTTTCTTGGCTCTTCTTTGGTCTCGTGGTCTTCTCGTAAGCAGTCGAACGTAGCCCAGTCTACTACAGAAGCCGAGTACATTGCCGCTGCTTCTTGTGCTTCGCAGCTTTTATGGGTGGTTGCTACTTTGCGTTATTTTGGTCTAGATTTCAGTCGGGTCCCTTTGCTTTGCGACAACACTTCTGCCATTAGTGTAGCAAAGAACCCTGTTCTTCACTCCAAGACCAAACACATCGATGTCCGCTTTCACTTTCTTCGTGATCACTACGAGAAAGGCGACATTGATCTTAGGCATGTAGACACCCATCACCAAGTTGCGGATATTTTCACCAAGCCTTTGGATCTCTCAACTTTTGCTAGGTTGAGAGGTGAGCTTGGTGTGTGTTTCCCCTTTTAGATGGGGGAAGCATTCTTGATGTACCATAGACTGACTTTCTGATCCTTTTGTCTTTGGGTCTTGAGTCTTTTTGGTTTTGTCTTGGCTCCGATTCTGACTTCATCATGTATGCATCTTGCATTTTTGAGCTTCGTGTTTATATTCCTTAGAATGAATTTATGTTCTGATAAGTGTATGCTTCGATGATATATGATGATGCTTGTAGCTTAGGCTCTTCTTGATCACTGATACATGATGTGAGCTAAGCTATTTTTCAGAATGATGAACTTGTCTAATGAACTTAAAACTTGATACATGTTCACCATTGAGATTGGCAACTAGCATGTGTAGGATGTGTTGAGGTCACTTGAGCTATTTCATATATGCTAGGTTGCTATGTCTCTATTTTCGAGTCATTCACTTGCTTGGATTGTTCATATTCTGCTTAAAATGAACCAAGTTTTAGTGAATTGAAAAGATCGAGATGGGATTGCTTTGTCAGCACATCACGGTATCGAGACTGTTTCTCATAGCACTTTGAGTTAAACTTGAGCCGTGTAGTGTAAGACCGAAACCGATGCTTTAAGCTTCAGATTGCATATGCATAGGCTTAGCACGGTTGAAAAGTTAGGCAATGACAAGCTTTCAACCTCTCGCAATCACATGCTGAATTTAAAACTTGTGTTAATAACCGCTGCAAATTCTCCGATAAAATTTGAAAACACAAGTCTATGTTTCATTCTATAGCATGAGGATTGAACTTTGCTAGGGGTAGTTCACCTTGTATACATGTTTAGCACTTGTTTGACTTCCTGTCTATACATGTTCAGTGCTATTTTGATGGTGAAACTCCTTTCTGAATGGCTTAAAACTGCTCACTTGGCTTATGCGTTCATATTTCGTATTCGATGATCAGTTTGAGCCTTTGCTAGCACTTTTGCATGTTGCTTTGTAGTCAGATCAGCACTCATTAGAGCATTCTTTCACTCTTTCGAGTATATACCTGAAGCTGCTAACATGCATTTTTGACTCATGTGCATTTGCTTGACTCCGATAGGCATGACCTAGCTCCGTTTGACTTACTTGAGCTCTTTTCTTCTTTCTTTTGATTGCAAATTGCCCCCAAGGGGGAGAATGTTTCCAAGGATGAGATTTTTAAACTTTTTGTGGTGACAATTTGCAAATTGTGCTTCACTTGCTGAGGGGGAGTTCTTTGAGTGAGGGGGAGTTTTTCTGCCTATGCTGCTCCGAGTCGGTTTTGATTTGATATCGATCTTTTCAGCTAGTTGCGTTGAGCCTCTATGCCTCTGTCTTGAGGGACTAGCTGTTTTTCACCATGTTTTGATGGTTCTTGATTGGTATCGGGCTTACTGCTAGTTGTGTTGAGCCTATGTGCCTCTATCTTGAGGGACTAGCAGTAGCTGCGTTTTATGCAGTCTTCATTTGGTTTCGAGCTTTCAGCTAGTGGTGTTGAGCCCTTTCTGCCTCTTCTTGAGGACTAGCTTGTTTCTGACTTGGTTGCGTCGAGCCGTTGCCCATGTCTTTGGGAATCAAGTCTTGTGCTCTGATTTCGATCGAGTTTTGCTCCTTGATGAGTTGTTGTTCCGATTTCTTGCTTGGTTGTGTCGAACCGTGGCCCATGTCTTTGGGGACCAAGCTTCGCTTATCTTGAGTTGTTCTTCTTCGGCCTTTTCTTTGGCCTTTGGACATCTCGAGTGAGTTTTTCTCCTTCTATCTAATTCTGCTTTCTTTTGGTTACGGTTACTATGAGTTGACGATGCACTCATCAAGGGGGAGATTGCGAACACAAGGTTGATATATGCCCTTGTGGTTCCCTTCCTGAGTGATGAGTGATCGATCAACGGGCAACATGTTTCTTGGCTGTGTTGATGTGCAGGTGCGGAGCTCGGGCAGTGGTCGAAGGTGAGGTGAAGGTCAAGTAGGGACGTGCTGTGCCGACGGACCGGGAGCGGTGAAGGACGGACGTGGAGCTTGGACCGACGGACCGGGAGACCTGAGGACCAGCTGTGGTAGCTGGCATGTGGCATTAACAAGCAAGAGCACATGGGGATGTGTGGTGCATCGGCCAAGTCGGGAGGAAGGTGATGGCGTCGTGACACTTGGCGGGAGGCCGAGAAGGATGGCGAATGCACTGTGCCCGGCGTGGAGGCTGGACATGCTCCGGCATCGGTGCTAGAACTCGGGGTGTGTGAACCACATCCCGTCTACGGCACGGGTTCGGTAGCTGAGCCTCAAAAAGCTACCCTCGACGGTTTCCGAGTTTGGGCCTCAAAACTCGGGGTGGCCGGTTTCCGAGTTTGGGCCTCAAAATTCGGCGTGGACGGTTTCCAGGTTTGGGCCTCAAAACCTGGGCGCGCGGGTTTCTGAGTTTGGGCCACAAAACTCAGCCGGAGGACAGGTTTCCCGGTTTCAGCCTCAAAACCGGGGGAAGGCCCAGGTGAAGGGTCGAGATGGCGGACTAGAGGGGGGGTGAATAGTCCTTTTTAAAACTTAAACATAATCAGAGCGGCTAACCAAAACAAATGCGGAATTAAAACTATCAGTCTAGCCAAGACTACACCCCTCTACTTATACTCTATGACACCTTACAAAAGAACCTAAACAAAGCAAATAAGTTGTCGGGCTAGCTAGAGCTCACCTAAACAATTTTAGCTTGCAAGGTTACACAAACCTAAGCAACTAGTACTCAATCAACCGGGGAGCTCCTACACATGCCACTAAGCAAAAAGCACAAAGCCTAAGCTCACTAGCAATGCTCAATAACAAGGCTACACAAGCCAAATTAGAGAGCTCAACTTAGCTACACAAACTAAGCAATGTGACTAGCAAGACTACAAGTCAACTAGTCACTCACGGGATCAACTTCTATGCTACACAAGCAAGGAAGATAGCTAGCAAGCTACACAAGCTAACTAATTACAAGAGCAACTACACAAGCACAATATATATGAAAGTAAATACAAGCTTGCGTATGGAGATAGCAAACCACCGAGAAGATGTAGACAATGTTGACACGGTGATTTTATCCCGAGGTTCACTTGGTTGCCACCAAGCTAGTCCCCGTTGTGTCGACCACACACTTTGGTAGTTCGGCGGCTAATAGGCACCACACCTAGCTCGACACTCGAGCGCCGCAAGAACTCACCCACAAGTGAGGGTAACTCAATGACACACGCAATCCACTAGAGTTGCTCTTCGCGATCCCCGCGGGGCGAGCACAATGCCCCTCACAAAGCCTTCTCCGGAGCCACGCACAATCTTCTTGCGGGCTTCACGACGGAGACACAGCCACCAAGCCGTCTAGGAGGTGGCAACCTCCAAGAGTAACAAGCACCACCGGCTTGCAACACGATCACCTAGTGCCACTCGAAGCAATCTCTCAATGCAACGCACTAGCGATCACTCACTCGCTATCGATTCTCACACTAGCAAGCACAAGCGAGTTAGAGGGCTCACAAGCACATCCACACCAGCCACCAAGGCTTTGGAGTGCTCAACGAACCGCCCATGGCAGGTTACCAACGATATATATAGCCCCAAGGGCTAACTAGCCGTTGCCCCTTCACTGGGCAACCTGCGCCACCATCGGACGCTCCGGATCGGGACCATCGGACGCTGAGGCCAGCGTCCGATGCTTGGATGCTCGCCACGTGTCCCCCACGTTCAACTTCGGCCGAGCGATCCCAACGGCTATATTACTTCCCGCGCCAGTTAAAGTGGCATCGGACGCGCCGATGCCTAGCATCGGACGCTCCGATGCCTCTGCTCAAAACTGCGCAAACCTGCTCTCACATCGGACGCGCTGGACCCTTAGCATCGGACGCTAAGGGCCAGCGTCTGATGTCTATGCAGAGAGCTCCCTGAGAGCTCCATTCTACATCGGACGCGTCAGATGGAACCACATCGGACGCAGGCCAGCGTCCGATGCTCCTTGAAAGGCTAGCTCGTGCCACGTCACCTGCATCGGACTCTGCAACAGTGATTCCTCAGCGTCCGTTGCCAGCGTCCGATGCTCCTTCAACTTCTGACAGAAACTAGGGTTAGCCATTGGACGCTCGGCCCAGCGTCCGATGCCCCTCGGACCAGCGTCCGATGCTCCCAGAGCACTTCACTTCTCCTCCGAAAACCGCTGAATCCTACCTCGCAAGCTCGGCAGGTGGGAGAGGGACTATACACTAGTTTCTCCCACTTCTCCACACCTCCTTTCAACACAACTTTTTCTCCAACAATTTCTCCTTTGCAAATGTGCCAACACCACTAAGAGTACAACAACATGTGTATGTGTGTTAGCATTTTCATAATCATTTTTCAAAGGATTTTCACTTGCGCTCACAATGCCACTCGATCCTAGCAACATCGTAATGTTAGATCGCTCAAGTGGCACTAGATGACCGATATGCAAACAAGTTTGCTCCTCTTGATAGTACGGCCATCTATCCTAAACCCGGTCATCAACTTCTCTACACACCTATGACCGGTGAAATGAAATGCCCTACAAATATACCTTTGCCTTGCGCATTCCATTCCATCTCCTTCGATGTTGATGCAACACATGCACCAACCTATCAAATGATATGATCCACTTCATATCATCACATGGCCTCCATGGTCCATCGATCTTGACCTCACTTGCTCTTCACCATTGCTTCGGTCCTTCGGCGCCAAGTCTTTGCTCAAGCCTCCCGACACTCGGTACCAACGGCTTCAAAGCCTCCAACTTGCCCTTTACCTTCGCAACCGGTCCATCAAGCCAAGTCTTGCCTTGATCTTCACCATCTTAGCCACATGACCACATGTCATGTCACATATGCAATAAGCTCATTCTTCATCACATGCATGAGCATTGCAACATCCTTCGAGCCATTTCACCTCTATGGCATATGTTGCTCATACATGATCACCTGTGGACTTAACACTTGTGTATCTCACATAAACACCATTAGTCCACCTAAAGTTGTCACTCAATTACCAAAACCAAACTAGGACCTTTCAATCTCCCCCTTTTTGGTAATTGATGACAACTCTACAAAGATATGGAAATTAAGCTTATTTTAAGCTAGCACTTCACAAGAATGTAAATTGCTAATTTGTTTTGGATTCATGTTGCTTGCCCAAGCTATTTTACCATGTGTAAAGGATTTTGGACAAGTAGCACAAACCCGAATTGGTAGTATTAGCTCCCCCTACATACGTGCTAAAGTGTTTGAAAATGAAACTTGCACATATGCATAGATATTGAAGTGTGGGAGAGTAATTACTACCAAAATGTGCTAAGGTGTATAGAATAACCTTTGAAGCGTGTTATCGATGAAGTTCATAGTTGTACACCTTCCTTAGCACAATGAGTAGCTAGACATCATAAAAACTAGAAAACCCCGTGAGATCAACATTAATAGCAAGGGTCTAGTTTTGCATGAAAAGTATAAGTCTAGCTATCAACCTATGCATGCTAGTTATCAAATCATCAATTAAATCCTATAACTAGCATACACCACACAAGCATGCATATAAAATTTTAAAGCTTATGCAATGCAAGCAAGCACATGATTATGCACATATCAAATGCAACAACCAAGTTCATGAGCTTGCTCCCCCTACTTGTGTGCTCTCTTTGTCCAAGAATTTTGATCTCTTTTTTTTTCATTGTTCAATCTTGCTCCCTCTTGATCCATGTCCATCTTATTTTCTCCCCCTTTGTCCTTGACATATCACAATTGACATATCTTTTCCTTAACTTCTCCCCCTTTGTCATCAATGACCATAAAAGGTATGTTTTCTTGATACAAAGGGTTGCACTAGGGTAGATGGTTTACACTTGAGTCTTCATTTTTGATGGACACGACCATATGTGTTGGAATGACACAATGTGTAGGATCTTTGACCTTGATACCAATAGGTGGGGCACCTCCCCTATGTCATAGCATGAGTCATCCAAATGATATACTTGAGCTCTTGTTTGTGAGGGATGCTTTGCTTGATTTGATCACTTAAAGTTGAGGATCACTTGAAGTCTTGTAGGATACCACTTGTGAGCTTGATCTAGACACCACTTGGTAAATATCACTTGAAAGATCATATACTATTTTGAATAGATACCATGTGAAGAAATGATGAGTCTAGATACCACTTGAATGATAGTTTAAACTTGATATCCATTTGAAATATTGTCTTCTTCTTGAACTCTTATCATCTTCATGAGCTTCTCATTTGTGACTTGAACTATCAAATTTGCACAAGATATCTAACTCGGTTTGCTCTAGAGTAAGCTTCTTCACACATCTTTTAATGGTTATCTTACTCACGTTGAATTAGACACTTGAATGCTCATCTTCTAGATCAAGTACTTGGGTTTACTAGCTCATGAACAAACTCATATACTAACCACTAGATCATATAATCAAACAAGCAATAGTGGTAGGCTATGAATTTAAACTTTTCATTTGTTTATTCATGATCCTATTAAGCATGTATTATATGCACTAACCGCATACTAGTAAGGGATGAAATGGTTATGCACATTACAATGATACCTTGCTATCTTGGAGTAGAGGTTAGTCATTAATTCCAACTCCGAAATAGCAATGTGAAGTCCATGGTGAAGACCAATAGATACCAATTGATAGAACAAATCTTCACCCATATGATCAAGTGCACTATCTTGTTGTGGTTGGCTTGCTTCTTCATTTGATCATAGCTTGCATGTGAATACCACTTGTTTATATCAATAGTGAACACCACTTGAATGCTTCAAGATTTTGCTCTCTTTTGGGTGTTGCTTGCTTTCTTGATCAATCCTTTTGATTTCTTCAACTAAGCATCTCAAATGACACTTTAGATCACCACTTCCATGTTCCTTCCAAGCCTTGCTTGGTTAACCTACCAAAGGCGGCAAGCCCCTACAAAAGGAGAAGTGACCTCTCTCAAAGAATCATCCTTGATACTCACTTGAATTGACTTTGTTTGATTGATCCATTTGAACTCTTCTTGAAATTTGACTTTCAATCCATCTTTGAGTTCTTTTCTTTCTTCCAAGTGATCTTCAATTTGATACTAGAACTTGATCTTTATCTTCATCTTGATGTTGGTCTTGATCTTCAATTTGAGTACCAAATTGTGTGCCAAATACACTCCTCAATCAAATGAACTTGTACTCATCTTTGTCATGCTTCTAGCTCATCTCAAAACAAACATAGGACCCTCAACCACTTCTAAACATGATTCCAACTTGAGGACCTTTCAATCAAAGTGACTCTAGATCAATCCAATTATTATCACTTTTCTGGCAGTTTCTGTCCTTCTTAAGGAAACATGCATATCTCCCAAAATATAAGTCCAATGACCATGAAATTTGGTGGAGATGTGCTTCTCTAAGTGTTCTAGCAGCCATAAAAATTTGAGCTTCATTGGCTTTCTAGATTGCTACCAGATTTCAATTCTTTCCATAGTACTACATGCTGAAAACTGCTGCACTATAGTTGACAAGATCTACTCCAAAACCAAAGTACATCTTATCCAATAATCATGAATTTTGCATAGCAACTAATATCATAAGTGTAGAGCATGTGTACCAAATTTTAAGCCAATCCAAATAGATTTGATCACTCAAACATGGCTATCTTCTCAGCTCACTCAGATTTTGCAATATTGAACAACTTTGAGCAATTGAGCTATACTCTACCAATTTGAATCAAACTTGAGCTAACATGTTTGAATACTCTCACAAGACATATATCCATTCAAATCACTTACTAAAAGAAGTCTCATGAACATATCCATTCAAACTAACTCAATTTTGATCACTAAGCATCAAATCCATTCAATCATCTTATAGCAAGCAACATATGCATATATATCCGATTCAATCATCTCATATGCATCTAAAATAACATGATCAACTAGAGATATACCTTAGTAGCTCATGATCATGAAATAGCAAGCTTCTTCATCTACCATTTGCAAGCCTTCAAATATATCCAATCAACCATCACAACTTGATCTTTTGCAATTGTTCGTTGTAGCACTTGGACTTCACTCTTTTGTCTTGGCATTGGGTTTGGATAGCACTAAGCTTCGTTACTTGACTCAATCATATAATGAACAATATGGAATCAATTGAATCAAGTCTCCAATGCCATGGTACCTACACACATTCATCCACTTTTTGATGGTACCCAAACATATAGGTGCAACATACTTAGGCAATGCCTTAGTATGAATAGCAGGATGAGTTGCAATAGTAGCCTTAGAGGTACCATTTTCATCCTTCCTAAGCATAGAATCATTAATTGAAATAGGCTTAGAAGTGTTACCTAGGGGACATGAATTAGCCATGTGTCCCCTTTCCCGGCATGAGTAGCAAACTCTCTTTGATTGAGCCTTTTCTTCCTTGCTCATGTGTTGCTCCTCATTGCCTTGCTTCATCTTGTTTGCTTGAGCCTTCTCCTCAAGCTTGTTTGGGCAACCCGAAGCTAGGTGGCCCAAGTCATCACAATTGTAGCACTTGATGTGAGCCAAATCCTTTTTCTTTTCTTCATTCTTGCTCATCATCATCTTGGCATCTTGGATATGAGTTGGATGCCTTGCTCTTCTGCCCCTTCTTGTTTTCTTCTTCTTCATCAAGACACCATCATGATGGTTGTTCTTGATTTGAACTGGGGCTTCTTCTTGTTGGGGCAAGCTTTTGCAAGATGTCCCATCTCATGGCATCAATAGCACATGAAATGAGATAGCTTTTCTTGTTCTTGCTTCTTCATTTCTCTTTCAAATCTTCTCTTGCCCCATCTCTTCCTTTGACATTGCTCTTGTTGAAGCCAATGCCACTCTTGTCACCATAGCTTCTTTGATTCTTCATCATGTGCTCATGGGTGACCTTGATCTACACAACCTCTCTAACTTGTTGCTCAAGTTCTTCACTTCACTTTTGAGCTCATTGTTCTCCTTCAAAATGTTAGTCTCACAAGACATAGAAGTAGAACAAGCATCTATATGTGAAGAACATGGCATAGATAATAATCATCACAAGAGGTGGATACATGCTTCTTCTCTACATCACAAGGGTTAGCACAAATATGTGATTGATCATTTGACCCAAATGATGAGCTCTCACTAGTTTTAGTTTCTATATTAGAAAGCTTTTTAGTGAGAAAAGCATGGTCTTGTATCAAGTTGTCATGAGCAACACTAAGTTCCTCATGAGTCAATTTAAGCTCCTCATGTGAACAAGTAGTGACATAAAGTAGATGCTTTTGTTGTTCACATGCATTCTTTAGAAATGAGTTTTCTTTTGTCAATTTCAATGTTTTAGCCATCTCATTTTCTAAAGCTTTGGTGAGTCTACATACAAGCTCAAAGTTTGGATCATCACAATCAACAACCACATTTGCAATTGATACCTTAGTGTCACCATGTGACATGAAGCAATGTGGTGTAGTAGAAGAGCTTGTGGAGACATCACTCTCATAGCCATCATCATTTGCATCACTTGAGCTTTGGCTATGGTCACCATTATCCTTGTCAAGTGATCTTGTGGATTCATCATCATCATCACTTGACCATGAGGTGGAGCAATCTTCCACAATCACCAAGTTGTGGTCATGCTCATCATCCTCATGTGCCTCCTCCTTGGGCTCACTAACATCATCATCAACATCATTTGAAATACTCCCATATTTGTCATTTAGATACTTCCACATGTTATGGGAGGACTTCATATCCATGATTTCACTAAAGATATCATCATGCAAAGATCTAAAAATGATGTTAGTAGCTTGGCACTCGAGATCTAGGCATTTCTCTTGTGCTTGAGTTAGATTCTTTTCATCCAACACATGAGAAAAGCCTACATCTACGATCCACCACATTTGAGGGCAAATAAACTTGAAATTGCGTATCATCCAAGTTTTCCAACGTGTAAAGTGAGTGCCATCAAAAATGTGTGGACAATCAATGCCTAGCCCATAAGTCGCCATCCTCTCGGGTCGGTGAAGACCACAAATGAGAGACCTAGCTCCGATACCACTTGAAGGGTTGAGATGGCGGACTAGAGGGGGGGGTGAATAGTCCTTTTTAAAACTTAAACATAATCGGAGCGGCTAACCGAAACAAATGCGGAATTAAAACTATCAGTCTAGCCAAGACTACACCCCTCTACTTATACTCTATGACACCTTACAAAAGAACCTAAACAAAGCAAATAAGGTGTCGGGCTAGCTAGAGCTCACCTAAACAATTTTAGCTTGCAAGGTTACACAAACCTAAGCAACTAGTACTCAATCAACCAGGGAGCTCCTACACATGCCACTAAGCAAAAAGCACAAAGCCTAAGCTCACTAGCAATGCTCAATAACAAGGCTACACAAGCCAAATTAGAGAGCTCAACTTAGCTACACAAACTAAGCAATGTGACTAGCAAGACTACAAGTCAACTAGTCATTCACGGGATCAACTTCTATGCTACACAAGCAAGGAAGATAGCTAGCAAGCTACACAAGCTAACTAATTACAAGAGCAACTACACAAGCACAATATATATGAAAGTAAATACAAGCTTGTGTATGGAGATAGCAAACCACCGAGAAGATGTAGACAATGTTGACACGGTGATTTTATCCCGAGGTTCACTTGGTTGCCACCAAGCTAGTCCCCGTTGTGTCGACCACACACTTTGGTAGTTCGGCGGCTAATAGGCACCACACCTAGCTCGACACTCGAGCACCGCAAGAACTCACCCACAAGTGAGGGTAACTCAATGACACGCGCAATCCACTAGAGTTGCTCTTCGCGATCCCCGCGGGGCGAGCACAATGCCCCTCACAAAGCCTTCTCCGGAGCCACGCACAATCTTCTTGCGGGCTTCACGACGGAGACACAGCCACCAAGCCGTCTAGGAGGTGGCAACCTCCAAGAGTAACAAGCACCACCGGCTTGCAACACGATCACCTAGTGCCACTCGAAGCAATCTCTCAATGCAACGCACTAGCGATCACTCACTCGCTATCGATTCTCACACTAGCAAGCACAAGCGAGTTAGAGGGCTCCCAAGCACATCCACACCAGCCACCAAGGCTTTGGAGTGCTCAACGAACCGCCCAAGGCCGGTTACCAATGATATATATAGCCCCAAGGGCTAACTAGCAGTTGCCCCTTCACTGGGCAACCTGCGCCACCATCGGACGCTCCGGATCGGGACCATCGGACGCTGAGGCCAGCGTGGATGCTCGCCACGTGTCCCCCACGTTCAACTTCGGCCGAGCGATCCCAACGGCTATATTACTTCCCGCGCCAGTTAAAGTGGCATCGGACGCTCTGATGCCTCTGCTCAAAACTGCGCAAACCTGCTCTCACATCGGACGCGCTGGACCCTTAGCATCGGACGCTAAGGGCCAGCGTCTGATGTCTATGCAGAGAGCTCCCTGAGAGCTCCATTCTACATCGGACGTGTCAGATGGAACCACATCGGACGTAGGCCAGCGTCCGATGCTCCCTGAAAGGCTAGCTCGCGCCACGTCACCTGCATCGGACTCTGCAACAATGATTCCTCAGCGTCCGTTGCCAGCGTCCGATGCTCCTTCAACTTCTGACAGAAACTAGGGTTAGCCATCGGACGCTCGGCCCAGCGTCCGATGCCCCTCGGACCAGCGTCCGATGCTCCCAGAGCACTTCACTTCTCCTCCGAAAACCGCTGAATCCTGCCTCGCAAGCTCGGCAGGAGGGAGAGGGACTATACACTAGATTCTCCCACTTCTCCACACCTCCTTTCAACACAACTTTTTCTCCAACAATTTCTCCTTTGCAAATGTGCCAACACCACTAAGAGTACAACAACATGTGTATGTGTGTTAGCATTTTCATAATCATTTTTCAAAGGATTTTCACTTGCGCTCACAATGCCACTCGATCCTAGCAACATCGTAATGTTAGATCACTCAAGTGGCACTAGATGACCGATATGCAAACAAGTTTGCTCCTCTTGATAGTACGGCTATCTATCCTAAACCCGGTCATCAACTTCTCTACACAACTATGACCGGTGAAATGAAATGCCCTACAAATATACCTTTGCCTTGCGCATTCCATTCCATCTCCTTCGATGTTGATGCAACACATGCACCAACCTATCAAATGATATGATCCACTTCATATTATCACATGGCCTCCATGGTCCATCGATCTTGACCTCACTTGCTCTTCACCATTGCTTCGGTCCTTCGGCGCCAAATCTTTGCTCAAGCCTCCCGACACTCGGTACCAACGGCTTCAAAGCCTCCAACTTGCCCTTTACCTTCACAACCGATCCATCAAGCCAAGTCTTGCCTTGATCTTCACCATCTTAGCCACATGACCACATGTCATGTCACATATGCAATAAGCTCATTCTTCATCACATGCATGAGCATTGCAATATCCTTTGAGCCATTTCACCTCTATCGCATATGTTGCTCATACATGATCACCTGTGGACTTAACACTTGTGTATCTCACATAAACACCATTAGTCCACCTAAAGTTGTCACTCAATTACCAAAACCAAACTAGGAACTTTCACCAGGTTTCCCGGTTTCGGCCTCAAAACCGGGGGGAGGTCTGCAAAAAGGATGGTCGACGCATGGCGGCGTGAAGAGGCTGGCGCGGCGGCACAGCTATTCGCGAGGTAGGCGCGGCGGTCGACGGGGCAGCACGTGGCGGCATCCTGAGGCTTGCGTCGAGGCAAAGCTAAGGATGAGATGGGCGTGTGGCCGTCGGATCATCAACAAGCAGAGTTGGACCAGGATACCCCTAGGGTTGGCTGCTTCGCTCTTGTATCTAGGAGTAGAAGGGGATTATTGTATTAGGCTATAAATAAGAGAGGCACCCCTCCTCTCTCTCTATCCTAGCAGACATTTGTTCCTGAGCACTCTCTCTCCTTAGCCCCCGCTTAGGTTCTAATCATACCTAGCTGCTAGCGATCCGCAAGGAAGACTCAATCATGTCTCTGTGTTTTGGGAAGTTCAGGAAGTGAGACCGTAATCTCACGATTGTCTCGTGTGGTCGCCACACGGCTGGAATTGATCGATTCGTGTTTTGTGTTGTTGTTCTTCGTGTTTCAGTTTTTCATCTCCCGGAGAATTGCCTAGTTCTTCCTCTCCGCGAGATGGTTTTTGATTCCACTTGAATCAATTCATTCTTGGTCGTGAGCTCCTTCTTTCCACTGAAGGATTTCTCCTATAACCTCACAAATCCATAGATCGGGTCGATTTCGTGTTCGGTCTTCGTTTCTTCCCCCTTTCCGATGATCCTTGGAGTTCTCTTGATTGACTTAGTTTGGTGCGATGATTTCTTAGGATTAGCACCCCAATACATAGAGGAACACCTGGGAGGAGTTGGATCGAAGTTCCTTTTGGTTTGGTGAAGTTTCGATCGAATTTGCCTTTTGTCCCGAGCGTTTTTGAGCTTTCTGTTCATCCACGGACAGTCCGCGCCCCCAGTGGCGGACAGTCCGGGGATCAGGATTTGGCTGGTTCAGTTCTGCGCAGCGCGTTACTGTTCTCGGTCTCGTGACCGGCGGAAAGTCCGCCAGTGACTCGCGGACAGTCCGGGGTCACATCGGACGCAGCATAGTGCTGGCATCGGACGCTAGGGTTTCACTGTTCACGTGAACCGCGGACAGTTCGGCGTGCAAACCGCGGACTGTCCGGGAGTCGTCCAGAGCTTGGTCAGAACAGTTCTGTTTCTGGTCTTTTGCCGGCGGACAGTCCGTCGTTCAGCAGACAGTCCGGGACCCTGACCCCAGACAGTTCGCGATCCTGGTGTTTGTGCAGTTTTGCTCTAGGTCTTTGGCAGTTGCTTTTGGGGTTTCTCCAGGGGTTCCGCTGTACCACTAGGACATCTCCTAGCGTATCCACCTACTCGCAGGTCGTGAACTCTCCGGTCGCCTAGAGTCTTTGCTTTTGGGGTGATTTTCTAGGACATGGGCCATCCTATTCACGAGTTGAATTTGAGGCTCCCATTCACCCCCCCTCTGGTCGCTAATCCGGTCCTTCACATACTTGTTATTTCGTGTTTTTAAATGGTTCAAGAGCCTTATTATAATGTTGATCTCACGGGGTTCTTGTGTTTTTGATGTATGTCTAGTGATGAATGGTGCTAAGGATGGTATAACATGTGCACTCCGATTCGTATCACGCTTCAAAGGTCCATTCTTATGCCTTAGCATCATCATTGGTAGTATTGCTCACCCACATTTCATATCCATACATATGTGCTAAATTTAGAACCAAACTCTATAGCACATATGTAGGGGGAGCTAATACTATCAATGTGGTTACTCAAAATTTAAATCACATATCTTTGTATAGGTTGTCATCAATTACCAAAAAGGGAGAGATTGAAAGCCCTAG
Organism: Coix lacryma-jobi var. lacryma-jobi; assembly: GCA_009763385.1. Lineage (NCBI taxonomy): Eukaryota > Viridiplantae > Streptophyta > Magnoliopsida > Poales > Poaceae > Coix > Coix lacryma-jobi. Next base: position 49,054,064 of record CM019831.1, read on the forward strand.
TTTGGTTTTGGCTAATTGATGAAACCTATTTGGTCTAATCCTATTGCTAAGCATGTGTGTAGCTTATGAGGAAGGATTTAGACCAAGCCAAGTGGTGGAGCTAGCAAGGTGGCAACCATGGAGGATGGTGTTGGCCACAAGCACTCAAGAGATCAAAGTGCTCTACCATTGGTGAAATGAAGAAGAGAAGAGATGGAGCAAAGAGGCCCAAAGGCAAAGGTATAACCAATAGGGCCCTTTGTTTTGGTGATCAAGACACTTAGCAAGTGTGATCACATTTAGGATACATAGCCGTACTATTAAGAGGAGATTGTTCACGGCTTATGCGGTGTTCAAGTGCCACTAGGTGTTCTCTAACATATCGATGCTATAGACCTAGTGAGTGACTAGCAAAACCCTTGGAAAATGCTTTGCAAAATGCTAACACACGTGCACAAGTGTTGAAACACTTTGGTGTTGGCACATGGGAGCAAGGGTAGAAGCTAGAAAGCGAAGGGTGCTGAGTTTACAGCATTGGACGCTGGCAGCGGGAGCATCGGACGCTGGGTCGAGCGTCCGATGGTAAACCCTAGGTTTTGTCAGAAGTTGAAGAAGCATCGGACGCTGGCAACAGACGCTGAGAAATCACTATTGCAGAGTCTGATGCAGGTGACGTGGCGCGAGCGTGTTTTCCAAGGAGCATCGGATGCTGGGCTGCGTCTGATGCCAATCCATCGGATGCGTCCGATGTGGTTGGGAGCGTTCTGGAACCTCTCTGGTGTATCATCGGACGCTGGTCCTTAGCGTCCGATGCTAAGTGTCCGGCGCGTCCGATGTGAGGGTGTTTTTGCGCAGACTTAGCAGAGGCATCGGAGCGTCCGATGTCTGGCATCGGCGCGTCCGATGCCACATTAACCATGGCGCGAAGAGATATGACCGTTGGGATCTAACGGGCTGAATTCGTAGCAGAGGGACACGTGGTGCTCATCGGAGCATCGGACGCTGGGGTAGTGTCCGATGGCCCTGACACCGGCGCGTCCGATGCCTCTGTTTTGGGCCCAACAGCTAGGCCGACTTGTGTGGCCTATTTAAGGGGCTTGGTCGGCTTGCTAGGTTTCTCTCTTGCACATTTTGATTCCTAACCATACTAGTGAGCTTTGGCAAGCCTCCCAACTCATCTCCCAAGTTGATTTGATCAAACCAAGTGAGATTGAGTGATCTAGTGCGTGATTTGAAAGAATTCAATCTAGTGGCACTATTTCTTCACATCGGCATTGAGTTTTCTTGTTACTCTTGGCATTTGCCGGTGCCTAGACGGCTTGGAGGTGTTGAGGTGGTTTTGGCAAGAGAAGGTGATTGTTCTTGGCCACCACCGATCGGGATTGTGAGAGGTTTTGGAGCCTCACCTCGCCGGAGCGGCAAGAGGCATCCTTAGTGGATTGCTCGTGTCATTGAGCTACCTCACTAGTGGTAGATTCTTGTGGCGCTCTTTGTGAGCTTGGCTTTGCACCGATTAGCCACCGAGTCACCTAGTGTTGGTCGACACAACGGGGAGTAGCGTGCCGGCAAGCACGTGAACCTCGGGATAAATCTTGGTGTCCCTGTGTTTATTGTGATTGTGCATTCATCTTGGTGATTGGTCTTCATATTCACATCCTCGGTGATTGGCTTCACAAGTGGATTTCACCGGTGTTTGGTTCTCTATGTGGCGATCCCGAAGGCTTGGTGAAACTCCCTTTACCTAGCTCATTTACTTTGTGCATTTATCTTGAGCTATTTCTTTTGTGTAGACATCTTTACTTGTTGTACATCTTTTGTCATATACCTTGTGTAGTGATAGTGTGATTAGATTGTTTAGTTTATCTTTTGCTCATACTTGTCACATTTACTTTCTCATATATCATACTTGTGTGAGAGCTAGATTGTTCTTTATTCCGCTTTTGATATTAGCTCTAGTTGTTTGTGTGACATAGAAATATTAGGTAGAATTGTTGGATAGGTGGCTTGCAACACACTATTAGGCTAGCGCAAAAAGCTTCGCCATTTGTTATACTAATAGTGTTTGCCTAAGTAATTTTGTAGATTTTTTAATTAGGCTATTCACCCCCCCCCCTCTAGCCAATTTGGACCTTTCAGCGACGTTTAAATTCGAGGACATGTGGAACTAATTGGGTGACTGGATGCTGGTGAAGCACATCTGGTCAGCCCGACAGGGCACGTCCGGTCGGTGTAGAAAATTCCCAATGGATAGCCCTCTCTTGTGGGGGTCATTTAAGTGGAGTCACTTTCTTGGGGGAGTCTCTCTTGCACATTTTCATTGGTAGTACACCCATGTGAGTTGAGCATAACCTGTTCTACTCATCTTTTTACTTGATTTGTTCATCTCAAGTGATATTGAGTGATCTAGTGCATTGCTTTATGAGATTGCAATATAGTGGCAGTAGTTCTTAGTATTGGCTGCAGTTTTCTTATTACTCTTGGCACTTGTTGGTGCCTAGATGGCTTGAAGCAGTTTGGTGGAGTTGGTAAGAGTTAGTGATTGTTCTTGGCCACCACTAACCTCGATCGTGAAGGATTTCTTCGGCCTCATCCCCGCTAGAGCGACGAAAGACACCTCTAGTGTATTGCTCGTGTCATTAAGCTACCTCTCTTGTAGCGCTCTCTTGTGTGGTTGACCTATTGGTGATTGGTGATCTCGTGGCATTCTTGATGATTAGCTCTACACTTGGATTTCACCGGTGATTGATTCTTCATTGGTAATCCCAAAGGCTCCGTGATACCTCTTCTTCTTTAGCTTATTTACATTATGCACTTATTTTTCTTGTTCAACAAGTCTCTTTTGTTTAGTTTGCTAGAGTAGTTTGTGTAGTGATAAGTAGCTAGTTTAGCTCTCTAGCTTGTTATGTGCCATAGATATATTAGGTTAGTATTGTTGGATTAGGTGGCTTGAAACACCAAGTAGGCTAGTGCTAAAAGCTTCGACGTTTATGTTGCTCACAATTGTTGTAGTGCCTTGTAGAATTTTTCAATAGGCTATTCACCCCCTCTAGACATATAAGGACCTTTCACTCCATTATCTTGTTGCCTTCTCCACTGAAGTCAAGCACAGGTATAGCTTCTACACTGCGGATTTGGCCTTCCACCTCTCACAAGCTACATTCTCGACCTGCCTTACTCTCTAGCTCTATGTTGGCTTTGAGTTGACCCATACTTTCTGAGGTAGTACTGTACAAAAAATGACCAGGAGGGTCATGTATGGCCATCGGTCAGACACAAAGACCTAGGGCGACAAAGCTCGTCGGGTCGTGTCCTGACATACCAGATTGAGCGACCTGAATGCTCATCTATAGCTGGGCTATTAAGTAAAGCCGTGAGTATTGAGTAGTGTACAGAAAAGGCAATGTCATATAAAGTGTTTTGCCTGCTGAGATTAGTGCATAAGTTGGCCGGCATTCGTCCATCCCCATGAGCAGGGGGCAGATCTACGACCTAGGCCCCTAGGGCCTAGGCCCTAGTCGTATAAGTTGACCTCCCATGACACCACCACACGGGTTGTATAAGTCCACGCTGGCTCCCTTCGCGTATGCGAGTCCACGTCTGTGGCTTCAGCACAAGGCGTCGCGCCTACCTTCTCATTATCTGTTTGCTGACAATCGCTGGCCCACAGCCCCCTGCCCTCCAGTCCATGCCTCTGGCTTGGCCCCAGCTGAGCTGTGAGCCATCCGCCCGTCTACTACTATGTGACAATGTAAGCATGTTTTTTCCCTTTTCAATTTCTCTACTGAATTTCTAATGACATGAACATGTTGATGAAGCCTTCATTCAATGTTGTACTCTCTTGTTGATATTTGTTAGTGTTTGTTTTTTAGATCAAATATGTAATCTATGTCCCCAGCATGAGAGAACCACTACCTAGTTTCTTTATTAGCTAATGATGGTCTATTATACCTTTGCTAGTGATATTATTTCTTCTTCTTAACAAGGCATTGTACTGTACGTGATATCTCCCTGTGCTGAGTGTGAACTTAGAATGTCAACCTTTCAACAAAAGGGAAGAAAGTTGGAAGATGGTCTTTAGCCATGTCAAGAGAATGAGAAAGGGCGAATGCCCATAACTCTTCCAATACCGAGTCAGAGAGGGAGTGAGAGTAAGCAGTTGATCGATGGCAGACCATTTATCTCTAGGGGATGGTCAGTGGTGGTAATCCCCACCTTAATTTAGTGGTGTTCATTTAAAATGTATGCTCAATAGTTAATATTTTTATGATATTTTCATTTATATATTGATCTATTCATATGCAGAGGTTAACGAGAACATGGAAGATGCTAATATATCACCTCACTAGATACCTGAAAGCATCTAGGCCCCTAGTGGGTTTCAGTGATTAATGACAACATAAGATTATTGTGACTAACATTTGTTTTGTAGAACCAAGTGGAGTTAGGTCACATCAATGGCGATTGTATGGACAAATGGTATTCATGCCCCTAGCGATGGACAGTTTTCAAAGGATAGATGACAAGGTCAAAGATAGGCTAGTTCTAAGTGTCGTTTGGTGTTGGAGAGTGTTGACAAAATACAGTCGATAGCCCACCTAGGGGTATGCCCACAACGGTGTTTTAATCGGTGGAGGTGCGCAAGACAACGATCTAAGCGTTTAGCACAGGAAGCACTAGAAGAAACACAAGGGTTCATCCAGGTTCGAGATGCTAGAAGACCGTAACACCCTATGTCCTGCGCTAGGTTTATATTATCTGGTATGATGACCTGAGATGTGATGTCTCGAGGGGGGTCCTTGCTCGCCTTATATAACATGGGGAGCAAGGTTTTAGATCTAAGGAGATCGAGTTGATTGCAACTACAAGGAAACTAATCAATTACACTTGGCATATCCACCTAAGATGCGGGATCTAATATAACTGACCAGGTTTCCTTGATTGCCAAGCTCGATAGGGGTCACATGGATCACGCCGACCGGGTGGGCCTTATCTGCATGGGCCTGTCTTGGCGAGTTGGGCTGCCTTCTCCGGAGCGGCCCAAGCCTCGCCATGAGGGTATAGAGGTTTATACCCCCATAGAGAGATACTCAGAGTAGTTTAGGACTTTGTTTTTTCTTTGGTCATACTATTAAGGGGAGTATGAATGGGTAGCTTGATCTAGGTGAGACTATTGAGTTAGGTGTTGTGTTCACTTGTTTTTTATAGCTCTAGGTAGCTCAGAGATAGCCCATAGATTGTGAGGATCGAAAGTCGTTTAGGCGGCGTCGTGATTCGGAGCCGTTTGAGCCCTTTAATGGACATCAAATGTTGCCCCTGCCTGTATCGAACGCGTCTAATGCATGCAGGAAGTGCATAGTGAGTCTGTTTATGGCATCAAACGCGCCAAGGGGTGGCGTCAGACACATAGGTTGCACTTTTCACTTAGGGTTTGAGTTCAGCGTCATGTCAGACATTGACATTGGACACACTGGGGGTGCATCCGATGCCTATCGAGTAAGGATCCAGAGAGGGCAATTTGCCAATCGGACACGTCTGATGGGGTGGCATTGGACGCTGCTAGCGTTAGATGCCACTGTGATGTGTGCTGTTAGAGAACAGTACAGGTTACTGTTGTCGGGGCATAGGACGCGTTCGATGCCCGCATCAAATGTGTTCGATGCCCGCATCAAACGCGTTCGATGCTTTTTTCTGCTAGAATTTACCCCTTCGTGGAGGGTTGTGTGGAGGAGTATTTATACTCCACCACCACCTCCATTTGGGGTCTTTTGCTCATTTGATCTGCAGCAAACATCCTTAAGTATGCAAGGGAGTGCAAGAGCCCTAGTGAGGTTGAGAGATTTGATAATTGTGAGGTCAAACACCTCATTAGTGAGAAGAGAGTAGCAAGTGTGCATCCACCTATCTCATTAGCCTTGCGTTGGTCAAGTGAGAGTTTCTGGTTGTTACTCTTGGTGATCGGCATTACCTAGACGACTTGGTGGAGATCAATAGCTCGGTGATCATCCGGAGGAGCTTGTGGAAGACCCAACTTAATTTGTGGCTGATAGTGGGCGATTCACCGGGCCGGAGAAACAAAGAATCAGCCCAGAGTGAGCACTTGGTCCTTGCGTGGACCAATGGGGAGCGACACCGTTGCGTGGGTGCTCCAACGAGAACTAGGGGGTGTGCCGACACCTCGATACCTCGGGAAAAAATCACCTTTATTCTTTTCCTCTCATTTACATTCTGCATTTACTTTGACCATTTCAATTCTTGTCATTTACATTCCTAGAATTGTCATTCTAGAGTATGATTGGAACTTAGGGTATAAGTCCTCTTATGCGGTAGTTAAGTTAAAACACTTGTAGGCACAAGAGGTGAAATGGACTAGTGTAAGGCTTAACTATTGCAAGAACTTTTAGAATAGCCCAACTCACTCTCCTCTTGGGTATCTTGATCCTTCTAATACTAACTATTTATTTTCATCTCATCATGTATATCATACAAAATTCTCGGCATCTAAGACGCCTTAGACTATCCGCACTCACGTTCCTCTATTTTCGTCCTTTATATTGTCTGGTCATCAAGATTCTCTCCTCTATACTCATTTCTCTGGCATCCATCCATCCTCTATCCACTGTGGACCCACTTGTCACTTTATCTAAATATATCCATGAGAGATCTAGTTTTAAAGAATTAATTGCAACGAGTTCAATGGTGCAATCAGAATTTAATTTGGGTTTTCGGTTTGTGAGATATAGTATTTTTTCAGAAAATACATGGACCCCACCTCTCTGCGCGCACGCGCAGCAGCTACTGCAGGCCAGCCTCGATACCGGACGTCCGCCTCCTCCGCTGAATTTAGTGAACGCGATGATATAGGGTAGGTGTATACCGTACCTGGTGCAGCAAATAATTTACTCTATCTGCCGCCGTGGAGTACGTTAAAATTTTTAGCGTGTACCAATGCGGTTCGTCTTAGTCTTGAGTAAAATCTCGGTGTAGGTGTGGGCCGTGGGCCATGCATGCTCACACATAAGGTGTGTTGATCTGGCACTGCATGCCCTTTTTAGTTCTCACCGTAAAAAAATTCACTCATCACATCAAATATTTGTACACATACATGAACTACTAAACGTAGATTTAAAAAATAACTAATTACACAGATTGTGTGTAAACTGCGAGACGATTTTTTAAGTCCAATAAATTTATGTTTTGACAATGTTGTGTTACAGTAAATATATGCTAATGACAGATTAATTAGTCTTAATAAATTCATGTCACGGTTTCCAAACGAAATATGTAATTTATTTTTTATTAATTTATTTTTAATAGACTAAATAAGTGCTACAACATCCGACATGACCCATAAAAACTTTTTAGGTTCCAGCTAAATAAACAAGGCCAGATGCAGCAGAAATGTACGTTATGAATATCCTAGTATATGGAAGCGAATGCAGTAGCGTGACGAGACAAGTGATTGCAGTGACTAGTGCACTACTAGCTGGCTAACCGAGACCAGCTGGGCAGAGACCAGTAGCCCGTTTACGTTCATTTAAGAACTACTAGTAGGAATCATTCCAGTGGGATAAAACTTTAAATCATTCCAGCGGGATAAGACTTTAAGAGCTAGGAATCATTCCAGCGGGATAAAACTTAGGGTTGTTCATTTTATGGTAAAAAAAAATAGCCTGTTACATTAGATGTTTCGGTACTAATTTAGTTCATTAAAAATTAACTAATTATAAAATTAATGACACCGTCATATATATGCTAATTAGCAAGACAAATTTATTAAGATAAATTAATCTATCGTTAGAAAAAATTTATTGTAGCACCATATTGTCAAAATCATGAACTAATTAAGTTTAATAGATTCGTCTCGCTAATTAGTCTTTGATTGATAAATTAGTTTTTTAGTTACTCTATTTTTGATAGACTAAATTAGAGCTATAAAATACGTTGTGACAGGGCTAAATTTTTTGTTGGGAAAAGAACATCACCTCATATAAATTACACACATAATACGGACTAGATTAGTTCCATGCCACGGTTCCCGGGAAACAAAAAGGCCCTAAAGGACTAACGAAACCGATCACATCAACTGGTTTATTTTGTTGGTTTGAACTTATCAATTAGCTCATCAGTCATACAATATGGAAATATATAAAATCAATTAAAATAAATTCAAACGAAGAGGTATAATGTACTCCCTCCGTCCATAAAAACATACAATTATGAGATCCGTGTCAATCAAATTGATTCAAGTTTGACCAAGATTATAATAAAAAGATATTAGTTTTTATGTTGTTAAATAAAATTATTATAATAATATATTCGATTACTAAACTAATGATATATTTTTTTATATAATTTCGGTCAAAGTTTAAAATGTTTAGCTCCTCGATAAGGAGAATTGCGGGTGCCATGCGCTTCGTACTTGTACTTGTACCCGCGCGGTATATATAGATACGCGTGCCGCCTAGTGATCCATAAAGAGAAGCTACAAATAAATGGATCGCAAGGACAGGAACAAGATCGACATATCGTGTCACTAGTTTGTTTCTTCCACACCAATCGTCGGTGTCATCTCTTCGCGCACGCAAAAGATCAGCCGGTCGATCATATCGTCCTGTCGTCAGTCAGTGTGCAAGTTGCGTTCTGTGACAAGCACGAAGCACAGACACGGTACGGTGAGGATTCTTTATTAAGGAGGTATTTAGTTGGAACTCAGAATTTTTTTATGTCACATATCTAATATTACGGCACTAATTTAATCTATTAAAAGTAGACTATAAAAAATAAATTACATATTTTTTCTAGAAACTATAAGAAAATTTTATTAAGACTAATTAATCTATCATTGGTATATATTTACTGTAGCACAAAATATTGTCAAATTATATACTAATTAGGTTTAAAAAATGGTCTCACAAAGTCATCGCAATCTGTATAATTAGCTATTTTTTAGTCTCCATTTAATACTTCATGCATGTGTTCAAATATTCGATGTGATAGGTGAAAAAATTTTAAGTGAGAACTAAACGTGGTCTAAAAATCAATTTAAAGATTAGAATATGTTTCCACTGTGAGAACTCAATACAGTAGATTATTACTATAACTTTAAGGATCATAAGTACTCATGTGTAGCAACTTGTACCAATCTAGCAATTACTTCATGCATGGGAGTACGTACTGTATTTATGAAAACATTCACACATGTGTAGCAAGTTTAGCAACTTGTACCAGTCTAGCTATGAAAGAAAAGCCCAAACACTACGAAAGGTCCTAAGATATGTAGACACTACTGAACTTGTCAGGGCTAATAGATTCGTATCGCGAATTAACTTTGAAGTCTATAATTAATTTTATAATTAACTCATGTTTAATTCGGCCTCTTAATCGGTATCTAAACATACCATGTTATAGGGTTGAAGTTTAGTCCACTGGATCTAAATACCCTCCTACCCTAAATATACATATACATATAGCAGTAGCCATGCTATCCGAAAGACAAGAAAAACAGGTTTGAATTTCTCATTAATCATTTAATTTGCCCTTGTAATCACCCTTTCTTGCATTTTCGATATAGCCCTTGTTAAGTATCCCATGCATGTGCTTTCTTTTGTTTGTTAGATAATACTCCCTCTATCTTCTTTATTAGATGTGTTGGGGGTTAATCCAGATATCAAGACACACTATTACAATAGATTAATTAATTGTCTAGAGGATGTTGCGCTCTGCTCCCTCCGATCTTTTTTAATTGTTGTTCTTATTTTTCAAGAAATCAAATATATCTAACTTTAGTTAAATATATACAAGAAACTATTAATATTTAATGACATATATAATAATACAACTTTTAATGGTATGTCTTGATATTAATATAGTAGCGTGTGGATGGATGCTAAACTGAGTGGTCAAACTGTCAATAGCACCTTGGCGGTAAAAATACCCCTTGCTTGTACTGTATGTTGTCTAAAACACATGTCTAAGAGCATCTCCAACAAGTTGCTAAATCTCACTTGTCAAATCTGATGTTATAGCAACTTGCTATTTGGTTTGGCAAGTGTAAAATAGATGGATCTCCAACAACTTGGTATTATGACTTGGTAAAAATTGAAAATCTAGGCCCACGAGTGTGAGAAACGTTCCATCCTACCTCTGTGGTCTTCTGCATCAACGGAGATCGCAGGTCACCATCTTCCTGGTTCAAGATCCTGCCTCTCCTCGACTGGTTCAAGATCCTACCTCTCCTCGACTTCCAGTACGCCGACGTCGACTCCTTGATGGTTCAGCCGGACCTCCGATCCTCCCCGTTTGCTGTCAAGGACCAAATCTGCACTTGTCAAGGACTGACTTTGCAGCATGCAACGATGGGACAGTACTGATTTGCAAGCAGCAGGTGATCAAGGACATTCGGTGATCAGGGACATTCGGCGGACCGACAGACCGACGGCGGACCGAAGTTTTTCGCGAGGGAGTACGCGCGCGTAAATCACCGCAGTCCCGGCCTCTGTTTAGCAAGTTTGTAAATTTACCAAGTTGGCATAAGGAGTTGTTGGAGAAGGATTTTTTCCCTTTTGCCAAAATTTATAGGATAGCAAGTGGATTTAGCAACTTGTTGGAGATGCTCTAAGGACCGGCACAGGTCATATAGACCATCATGCCATTGTGTAAGGATGGGAGTAGAGATTCACGAGTTTTCTCAAACTACATGAGAGATTTTTCTACCCTACGCGCACAATGTGTGTGTGGGCCGTCTTCTCCCCGTGTACCAAGTTTTTTTAGCTTTCTGCCTTAAGCACAATGTTCGTGGGTCGTCCACCTCCTGCATACCTATATATATTGAAGCATAATCAAAAAATACCGATATACATACATTACAAAAGAATAGAGTAGTAGTATTTGTATGCCAACACTGGATGCTTCTTGTTGTAAAAAATAGTGCTGTAGGTTAGCTAATTAAATTGTAAACCGACCACACCACACGCTGCACATGCATGACATGTACTTATGTGTGGACGTATGGAACAGAGCATATACATAATTTAGCTAGCGGTTGCTTGGTCCTTAGTATAATAATAATAAGTATATACTCCCTCCGTTTTAGGAAGGAAGTCGTTTTGGGTTTTCGTGCCATAAGTTTGACTCAATTTATATGAAATACGTGCAATATTTATATTTTCAAATAAATTTGTAAAAACTAGACTTAAAGATCTTTCCGATGATACTAATTACTTAGTATAAATATTTATATATTTTAATATATAATTGCCGGCATTTGTTTCTCAGGAAGCGAGAATGACTTCTATTTTGGGACGGAGGGAGTATATATATAGCCGTAGATCCAATGGCACTGCTGATCTCACCAGCTGCTGGTCAAAGCAAGAATGACAACTTGTCAAAAAAAAAACAAGAATGACAATGCAAGAGGACATTGTGCTTTCCGTCTGATTTATTGGTCTACGGAGTACTCCCTCAGTCCCAGAATAGAAGTCATTCTCCACTACCAGAGAACAGGCCTTTGGACGATTTGCAAAATCAGCATTAGTCACGGAAAAATTTGCGCCCGGGACTAGAAAGATCTTTGGGCTAAAGTTCCCCAGCCCAACGGCTCAATTGTCAGAGGGGCCTTTAGTCCCGGTTGGTGTTACCAACCGGGGCTAAAGACCGGCCTTTAGCCCCGGGCCGTAACACCAACCGGGATTAAAGGTTTTGCCCCGGTTGGTGTATAAATGTTGGCATCTTTAGCCCCGGTTGGTAACACCAACCGGGACTAAAAGGTTTTGTTCCGGTTGGTGTACCCAGCCGGGGCTAAATGCCAACATTTAGCCCCGGCTGGGAATAAGGATCGGGGCTAAATGTCCCTCGCTATATTTGAACTGCTTTTGACACCTCCGGCCGTGCCCGAGCTCCTGTCTTCATTTTTTCTTCATTCAGTCACTTGCTGCTTGCTTGTTTGCTCTCTTCTCCGGTGATTTTTGTTTGTTAACACATCTCCGGCGATTCATTTATTTCATCACCTCTACACCGCCATCGACTCCTTGAAAGGTTACTAGCTTAAGTTATTCATTTTTGTAGCTATTTTGAGTTCATTGACTTGATAGTTCAAATTATTACTCTAAAAACAAAATATGACCGTTTAATTAGTTTATTTTAGTCTTTTAGAGAAATAGAGATCATTTAAATCATTTGTTGATAAAAATAGAAATATATAATACTTTAGTTTAGAAAATGTGATCGGTTTAATTAGTTTTTTTTGAAATAGAGATCATTTAAATCATTTGTTTACAGAAATTAGAAATATATAATACTTTAGTTTATAAAATGTGACCGATTAATTAGTTTTTTTTTGAGAAATAGAGATCATTTAAATCATTTGTTTACATAAATTAGAAGTATATAATAATTTAGTTTACAAAATGTGACCGTTTAATTATTTTTTTGAGAAATAGAGATCATTTAATTTATTTGTTTACAGAAATTAGAAATATATAATACTTTAGTTTACAAAATGTGACCGGTTTAATTAGTATATTTTATTATTTTGGAGAAATAGAGATCAGTTAAATTAGTTGTTTACAGAAATTAGAAATATATAATAGTTTAGTTTACAAAATGCAGAAGGATGCCTGCTTGGTATGTTGTTTTCGAGGGCACCAAGCCAGGTATTTACACCAGCTGGGCCGAGTGCAGTCAGTATGTCCTCAAAGTTAAGGGAGCTGTGCATAAAAAGTACAAGTCTTTTGAGGAAGCTTCTGCAGCTCTAGAGGCTTTTAACTCAAGAATCAACTCAATTCCTACTGCACCTACCCCTACCTTACCTTCCTATCAGGTTGGAGTGGCAGGCAGTACATCTTGTTGGACTGTGATGTGGAAAAATGTGCAGGTGTTGTTAGTTGCTTTGGTTGTGGCCAAGTGGATTAGGCTGCACTGTTATCTTGATGTAATAATTAATTAGACAAGTTCAACTGCTACTACTTTTATGCCACCAGTGATTCTTACTAAATTTCATGCCAGTCATTTTATAATTTCATTTGTTTATAAGAATGAGAGATCGATATAATTATGTGATATGTCATATAATGCAGACGATGACACGTCACTGGATGTACAATCCGATCGTCGCTCAAAAGAGTTCATTGATGGCGTGCATTATTTTTTAAGAGTGGCCGAGGCAAACAAGCGGAATGGTTTTATGTGCTGCCCATGTGCCCTTTGTAATAATTCGAAGGAATATTCTAGCTCAAGGAGTCTTCACTCACACTTGTTCAAGTCGGGTTTCATGCCAAACTATAGTTGTTGGACGAAGCATGGAGAAACTGGGGTTATGATGGAAGAAGGTGAAGAAGAACAATTGGACCCTGACGATGACATTATTGCTCAATACGGTGACTTTGGTGATACTGCAATGGAGGAAGGTGAAGAAGAGGCAAGTGCAGAAGACACAGTCGCTGAAGATGATGCTCTTGGTGATGTCATTCGTGATGCACAAAGAGATTGCGAAAGTGAAAAGGAGAAGGCTAAGTTTGACTGTATGCTAGAGGATCACAGGAAATTACTATATCCGTCTGCTGCAGATGGACAAAAAAAGTTGGGTACAACACTTGAGTTGCTACAATGGAAGGCACAGAATGGTGTATCTGACAAGGCATTTGGACAATTATTGAAGATTATAAAACAAAAGATGCTTCCGAAGCCTAACGAATTACCCGGCACTACGTACGAAGCAAAACAAGTCGTCTGTCCTTTGGGTTTAGAAATCCAAAAGATACATGCATGTCCTAATGACTGCATCCTGTACCGTGGCAAGGAATACGAGAATTTGGATGAATGCCCTGTATGTAAAGCGTCACGATATAAGATCAGGCGAGATGACCCTGGCGATGTTGAGGGTGAAGAACGTCCCCGGAAGAAAATCCTGCCAAGGTTATGTGGTACGCTCCTATAATACCACGCCTGAAACGTCTGTTCAGAAACAAGGACCATGCAAAGTTGGTGCGATGGCACAAAGAAGACCGTAAGGTAGACAACATGTTGAGACACCCTGCAGATGGGTCCCAGTGGAGAGCAATAGACAGAGAATTCCCGAATTTGCAAAAGACGCTAGAAACTTAAGGTTTGGTTTAAGTACGGACGGATGAATCCTTTTGGGGAACAGAGCAGTAGTCATAGCACGTGGCCTGTTACTCTATGTATGTACAACCTTCCTCCGTGGTTATGCTTGAAGCGGAAGTTCATTATGATGCCAGTGCTCATCCAAGGCCCGAGGCAGCCTGGCAACGATATCGATGTCTACCTGAGGCCATTAGTTGAGGAACTCCTACTTTTATGGAGTAAATCAGGTGTACGTGTGTGGGATGATTACAAACAGGAACACTTTGACCTGCGAGCATTGTTGTTCGTAACAATCAATGATTGGCCTGCTCTAAGTAATCTTTCAGGACAGTCAAACAAGGGATATAATGCATGCACACATTGTTTTGATGACATGGATAGTGTATATTTGAAAAAATGTAGAAAGGTAGTGTATCTTGGGCATCGTCGATTTCTTTCGATGAATCACCAGGTTAGAAAGAAAAGCAAGCATTTTAAAGGTGAGACAGACCACCGGAGCAAGCCTCGCAACAGAACTGGGGAAGATGTACTTGAGATGATCAAGGATGTGAAAGTAGTCTTTGGAAAGGGGACGGGCAGTGAACCTGTTCCGAAAGACGCTACGGGACACGCACCCATGTGGAAGAAGAAGTCAATATTTTGGGAGCTACCCTATTGGCATGTACTAGAGGTCCGCCACGCGATCGACGTGATGCACCTGACAAAGAATCTTTGTGTCAACCTTCTAGGATTCATGGGTGTGTATGGAAGTCTAAGGATACACTTGAAGCACGACAAGAGTTGCAGCGCATGAAAGAACGAGACAACCTACATCCAGAGAAGACAGATGATGGACGCCATTACTTAAGACCTGCTAGCTACACTCTTAGCAATAAGAGAAGGAAATCATGTTTGAATGCCTAAACAGCATCAAGGTCCCATCTGGATTCTCCTCCAATATAAAGGGATAATAAATATGCAAGAGAAGAAATAATTCCTAAACTTAAAGTCGCATGACTGCCACGTGCTTATGACGCAATTGCTTCCGGTTGCTTTAAGAGGAATTCTACCTCCACATGTACGTCTGGCCACTGTGAAGCTATGTGCATTCCTCAATGCAATTTCTCAGAAGGCAATTAATCCACTAGAACTGGCTACTCTACAGAATGATGTGGTTCAATGTCTTGTGAGCTTTGAGTTGGTGTTTCCTCCATCCTTCTTTAATATCATGACACACCTCCTAGTTCACCTGGTCAAGGAGATTCATATTCTCGGTCCTGTGTTCCTACACAACATGTTCCCCTTTGAGAGGTTCATGGGAGTACTGAAAAATATGTTCACCAACGTGCTCGGCCAGAAGGAAGCATCGCCAAGGGCTACGGGACAGAGGAGGTCATTGAGTTCTGTGTTGACTTCATTCCTGACCTTGACCCGATTGGTGTTCCTGAATCGCGGCACGAGGGGAGGCTGTGTGGAAAGGGGACACTAGGGAAGAAAACATATATCGGTACGGGGAATGATTATTTCAATAAAGCGCACTACACAGTTCTTCAAAACTCAACCGTGGTGGATCCATATATCGATGTACACAAGGAGTTCCTACGATCCCAATTTCCAGAGAAGAATGAAGTTTGGATAACACGTGAGCACATGAATACTTTTAGCACTTGGTTGCGAAAGGAATGTCTGGGTAATAACAATATTGATGAGCAACTATATTTATTGGCTAGGCAACCGTCATGGCACATCCTCACGTACAAAGGTATGAGATAAATGGAAACACTTTTACACCATTGCCCAAGATCAAAGGAGCACGAACCAAAACAGTGGTGTTCGCGTAGATGCCACAGACCCATCTGGGAAGAGGCAAACATATTATGGCCGCATAGAGGAGATTTGGGAACTAGACTACGCACCTAATTTTAAAGTCCCTTTGTTTCGATGCCAATGGGTCAAGACGACCGGAGCCGGAGTAACAGTTGACAAAGAGTATGGAATGACAACAGTGGATCTCAATAATATTGGATACAAAGATGAACCATTCGTCCTTGCTGCTGATGTGACTCAGGTGTTCTACGTGAAAGACATGTCTACAAACCCAAGAGAGGGAAAAATGATGATAAATCAACCAAAGAGCCAAACGCCACATAGTTCTTTCAGGAAGAAGAAACATCGTGGGAATTGAGGACAAGTCAGACATGTCAGAAGATTATGAAAGGGATGACCGAATACCGCCCTTCAGTGTGACCAAAGACCCAAGCATCCTGCTAAATGCTGAGGAGACTCCATGGTTACGACATGATCATAACCAAGAACATACGTCAAGAAAAAGATCACCAGTGTACCCGCTTGATATATATTACAGTTTTTGTGTAACTAATAATGATTATGCATACAAGTGTACCCGTTTTCATCAACACCACAACATTTTCTGGATTATTTTGTTGGTAGGCCCAATTGACCCTATAATTATTGGGTGAGAGTGTGCAGTAATTCAATTAAACCGGAAAAGAAGCAAACCATCTCCGAAAAAACACAAACTTGTTGGTTGCCTCACCCGTGCCACGTGACAACCTAAGAAAAATTTTGAGACCAATACGACACAGAAACGTATATGAACTACACAAATTTATCTTTTAAAATTAAATTGTAATTTAACAGTGAATTTCTCTATCGTGTATTTGGACAATAAAAGATAAACAACCCAAAATTTAACGTTCATATAATGCAAAAATATTTTCCTATCGAGCACCAGTTGTTTCAGATATTTAAATTTAACATTATATTTTTGCATTAACAAAATATAAATTGTTATTTACATTTATATTTGTTATTATAAGAAAAGAAAAGAATTTATGTTACAAAATTTCTACTATACAATAAGGTAAAAGGAAACACAACTGTTATTTTTAAGTAATTTTATGCCTAATATTGAATTTACTATGCAAGTAACAAGTATTACAACATATTAATATAGCCAAAACTTAATTCAAAACCCAAAACACAGAAAAGCCAAAATAAAGGCGGGAGAAGACCCTTTAGTCCCGGGCCGTAGCACCCCCCGGGACTAAAGGTACCTTTAGTCCCGGGCCGTAGCACCACCCGGGACTAAAGGTCCCCCCCTTTAGTCCCGGGTGGGCTTATGCACCGGGGCTAAAGATGTTTTAGTCCCGGTGGTGCCACGGCCCGGGACTAAAGGTGCCCCGCGTATATAGGGCACAGTGCCCTCCTCCTTCCTCAGATCGACGTCAGATCGAGTTTGCGCCGCCGCCTCCGTCTTCGCCGCCGTACGTCTGCTGTGCCTCGCCTCCGTCTCGTCCTCCCCTCGCCGTCGTCCTCGCCTCCCTCGCCATCCTTCGCGGTGCCCTCGCCTCCCTCGCCGTCCTCCGCGGCGCCCTCGTCCTCCCTCGCCGTCGTCCGCGGTGCCTCGCTGGCCTCGCCCTCGCCGCCGAGATCGGCCTCCCTCGCCGTCGTCCGCACTCGGCCTCCCTCGGCCGGACCGGACTCCTCGGCGCTGTTCGTTCGCCTTTCGCCGCGGCGCCCTCGGCCTCCCTCGCCACGCGGAGGCACTCGCCGTCCTCGCCGTTCGCCGTTCGTGCAGTGTGTGTATGGGCGTGATTGGTTTCCTTCTCTGTAGTGCCTGGCTCGCATGTGCTGGCGTGATTGGTGCAGTGTGTATGTTCGTTCGGAGCATGTCTGTGTTCGTGCACAAGCCTTTGTTTGGATAGCAGCATGCGCACGTCCTGCTTCAACTGAGCTGGTGTTTGGATGGTTGAACACATGTACGCGCGCAGGCAGTTTTGGTCGCTGCCCATGGGCCCGTCCGTCTCACAAAAATGAATATAAATACATATATAGAAAATAGAAATTAAATACAAATACATATATATTTATAGAAAAAGAAAAAAATATGTTCCCTTCCGCGCGCGCGGCGGCGTCCGCACGGTGCCCTCGCTGTCGTCCGCACGGTGCCCTCAGCTCCGGCCCTCGCCATCCTTCCGCCAAGCTTTGATTGTAGTTAAAATTAAAATTAATATTTAAAATTATATATAGTTACACAAATCAAAGCTTAATATAAATATATGTATAGAAAAATAGAAAAAGAATATATATATATATATGTTTTTTACTCTAACAAATATATGTTTACACATGTAGATAAAAAGAGATTGGTCGCGTTGCCCTCGCCGCCGTCGGTCGTCGTCCTCACCGCGACGTCATCCTCGCCGCTGTCGGTCGTCGTCCTCACCGCGACGTCATCCTCGCCCCGTCCGTCGTCGTCCTCTCGTCAACGGTGTGTGCTATGTGATAGATGGAGGAGGAATAATGACTTAGATATATTTTGGTTCACTTAGATATATTTACATATATATGTTTATGGAAAAATCACTTATATATATATTTTTTTGTTCACTTAGATATGATATGTAAACATTTACTTAAATCGGTCATGTATATTTTGTTTATGAATAATCACTTACAATGTTTATGTCCATAGTATTAGGAATATACGTTATTTTTAATGTTGTCAAAACCTAGACCCCAAACCCTAAACCCAAAACCCTAAACCCAAACCCCAACCCTAAACCCAAACCCGAAACCCCAAACACTAACCCAAACCCAAACCCTAAACCAAACCCTAACCCTAAACCCAAAACAGAAACACCAAACACGAAACCCTTAAACTAAACCCAAACCCGAAACCCTAACCTAAACCCCAAACCCCAAACCCCTAACCCTAAAACCCAAACCGAAACCCAAACACGAAACCCAAACATAAAACCCCAAACCCGAAACCCCTAACCCCAAACCCCAAACCCTAAACCCTAAACCCAAACCCTAACCCTAAACCCAAACCCGAAACCCCAAAAACGAACCCTAAACACTAAAACCCCCAACCCGAAACCCCACCCTATGTCGTTAGTTGCAAAAATATGGTGTTTATTACCATGTATTCGCAGAAATGGCCGACCTAGTTGACAACATGGAGGAGGAAATGTACGAATTAATCAACAGCGGGCTATAAAAATGTGCAGGTGACGATAAAATAATCAAGAATAGATGACGGCAATCATACCTTGCCGAGTATGAAGAAATAATGCAAGAAATACTGGCGAGGTATATACCTACAATAATCTCTATGGGCACATGAAATTCTAACAAATTTATAAATGTATTTATAATACTGTTCCTACATATGTAGCCTCCGGATCGACAACAGGTACTCCGGAAGAGTAGGACCGTACGAGGTCCGAAGAAGCGTGGATGGCCCGGTACATATCTCAGAATTCACGAGGAAACAGGCCAGTACTTGGAGAAACATGCACAGAGATTTGGTGCCCACTGTGGGTACCTTGAAGGGATAAGACCCATCAGTGCTCGTGAATGGAAGAAAAAGACAAGTGATCCTCATATCAACGTTTTGCTTGATCTTAATAAGAACGGTTTGGCAAGAGTCCTTGCAATTTCACACTTGAAAAGAAGATATAAATTGAAGGACATAGTTCGGGGACGGGCTATGAAGATGTTGACACCAAAGTGGCGCACTGTGCCAATCACACAGCAAGCCGAAAAAGCTAGCTTCGAACGTGGCCCGGGTGCTCAGAAGTCCGGTGCGTGCCAGTCAGTTTGCCTGCAACTAACAAGGGAAAGAAACTGTTAAATACAAAGCTGGAACATGCCGGGTGTGACCAGACAGTTCCAAAATATACGGCCCTGAAGCCACTTACGACGACATATAGCTATGAAAGCTATCTGCCAACAAGCTCAAAGACTATTCAGCCAATATGAACAAAGTTACGTGAATAACGAGTTGCCGAATACGTTTGCATGAAAATTGTACTTGCATGGTGTATTAAATATGAGTTAAAGCTTAACCAATCTCGATCGTACAACCGAGCTGGGGTCCATGGGGATTGAACATACAAACCAAGCATAATTAAACTAATCTAAAGCCTGCGCCTGCCGCACGACACCTAGCTTTATCATAGATCAAACATACTTAACATGCATGAACCCTCACCACGTAGCAATCTAGATACGATCAAATCGGCTATTACGAACAATAGATCCACTGCATAAAGACCTTACAAAAATGAATATGAAAGGACAGGATAGATCTGTAAAGATAGAGCCGAACCGAGCGAAATCTAGATGGGCAATAAAAGTGTTGCAACGAGATAAACGTAACAATACATATAACACAAGGTACTTAATGAATCTATTAGATCTGCCAAACCTAATAGAGCCGATAACTATCTCATTATGCTAAGCTTATCAAGCAAGCGCCTGCGCACGGTACTTACTCATAATCTTAACACAAACTAAGACTTCTCGATCATCAAGTAATGATCCGCCGCACGATCATTACCAACAAGCGAGACTACTTGCATCACGCCTAAATCCGCCGCACGATACTAGACATAATAGCAAGGTTGTCGGGACTTACGGAGGTCGACGGATCGATGACTCCTCTCGAAGAACACGACGACACGACTTGGACTCGAAGATGGCACGGGTCCGGTTTGGTTGTATTGATTGTTGAACGTCTTTACAATGGCCTCAGGGTTTATATTTATACCCTGGTGTCCTATGAGTCCTAGAAGACACCGATTACAACGACAAAATCAGGAAACTATCTAAAATATGACGCCTTCTGCTCCAAGCTTCCCTTAATAACCGGCGCGCGCTAAAAATGACGAGATCCTCGTTGCTAAATCTTGTGCCGCATTTGTCGTCTTCTGGCGCAAACCGACCTTAATCTGATGTAGCCGACCGCAGCGTCATATTGCTGAACCTGCTCGCCGTTGACTAGTCGCCTTCACAGCTTGCCGAATACATTGAGTTAGCCGACCGCGTTCGCTGTCTGCCGAATCCCTTAGGTGGTGACTCCTCCCGAACCTGCACCGTGCTGGCCCACTGTCATAGTGCGAAAATTATGTGTTAACACATGCCCCCTTAATTTTTGAATAAAGGCATTTGTTTGAAATTGACCACAAGTCCACCGTGCGTTCTAGGTCGGCACTGCTTCAAACTCCGCATTCTCCCCAAATCGCCAACAGTTTCAATTTCCACCTGAGCTCCGTAATGGCGACCCATGATGAGATTCCAGAGGTAAACCTCACTTCTCCTTTCAACACATTCGGTCAATTTCTATCGGCATTCGGTTCTTTTAACTTTTCCCGCACATATCTTCTTTTAGGCCTTTAGGGACGAAATTCTATTCCTTGTGATGCGGATCCCGATTCCTACTTCTTGGGTCCAATGGGAAACTCCAATCCAACCAACATCATCAGTATGGAAACCAACAGAATTCCTTCAAGCATGGAGTCATTTCATCGAACAGGTGGCGGTACACCTTCAAGAACTGGCCCTTGCCTGCGGTCACTGGTTGGAGGAAACTGGTATAGAAGAATCCAGGCGAAATTTGGTCCTCATTGGGAAAACTCAAGACATTCATCATGCTCTGGAACTGTCTCTGGCCGAAATGCCCAAAAATGAACCATTGCTCATAGCAGCTTCTCATTTTTGGTCAGATGCCCTTAATGCTTTTGTGTTCGGCCATGGTATAATGACAATCACATTAGCTGATGTCTTCATGATGAGTGGTTTGAACATTACTTCGACCATGAATGCTTGAACTATTAGAGAAAATTACCCAGAGGTCCATTGATGTCAGCGTTGGATGGATGAAGTATGTTGAAATCCACAACAAAGTGTCAAGCCCAGTGGCAGAGGACAGAGCACAGGGCTTTTTGAACATGTGGTTGTGCAGATTCATCTTTGTGGGAGATCCAAGAGATTCTGTCAACTGATGGCAATATATACAATAAGCACAACCTCTAACACAATTTCTGGGCAAACCTATATATCACATTATCATCATCTATCATACACTCAAATGATATCAATATCATGCTGACACATGACCATCACCACAGATGTCTGGTGCTCGGCTGGTGGTTTGTCCAGATGTTTTCATGTCATACATGCATCAAATAGTGTTGCCGTGCCATGTGGCAGATACCATCAAATAGTTGCCTGCCATTGGCAACCTCAGCTTCCTTCCAGCAACTTTGCTGAGGATGAAGAAGCCACAGAAAAAGCCTGCCAAACTTATGGGGAAGCAGCCACTGCTATAACCATCAACAAAAGTATTGGCAATCTCTTCAAGTTATTCTTCAAGGGCTTTGGTCAGGTGCTCTGGTTACCTTACAGGGAGAATGACAACCTCACTTCCCTATCAAATTCAGCTTTGATGATGGCTGCATAGATGAAATGGCCACAGGAGTCTTCAACTCATTTATCAAAACCCTGCATCCTACCAGCCGAATTCAACAGGGGAAGACAAGTGAAGCACACCTATGAGTTCTATCACCCTAACATAGCAGCCAGGCAATTAGGTTGTGGACAGCTCCCTCCAAAACTCATCTTTTCCACCGTCATCAGGCCCAGGGAGCAATTCAGTCCAAAGAGCAGATTACAATAGGGATGCAGGCCCATCGAGTATTCAGGCTGGGGCAAGATCTGCCAGACCACAAACCAGTACCATTCCACTTGATCCAGTCTGCTCATCCTCTTTTTGAGTCCTGGTGGCAAGAATGGCATGATCATTCTTCAAACAGCCCAGTCCATCCCATGTGCCTGGAAATCCAAGCAGATTTCAGCTCTGACAGCGAGGTACAAAAACAAGTCATCCGCTACTTTAGTATTTGATCCTTGAGATTCTAACTCTTTTAAAATTTCCACAGGACTTCACACCCAATCCTGACGTCAGGCCTATCCAATATCATCAAGCAGGCCCAATCACTGTCCTGGGACACAGTGCTCCTTCATTGTCTCGGTTTATGAAATCCCAAGCAGCTTCACTAACCATCCTCTCAGCTAAAGGAGAGAAGAGAAAGGCCATTGAGGAAACCTCCAGCTCCAGGCAAACCAGGACCAAGCAGAACACACCTCCCCCAAAGGTAAGATGTTTTAGCTCTTCCATCATTATTAACTTATTCTTGACTGGCTTGTATGCCACTACAGGCCTCCTCCCTGAACAAGAAAACGTTCAAACAACAGTGCCCCCAATCTTTATTACCTTGGAAGATGACGAGCATGCAGACGCCGGGGAAATAGACATGAACACCCAGAACCAGATGATGCCAACATTGGTAGGTTCCTCAATCATCCTTTCAACCAGCAGATCTTGCCTCCCTTGACTGATCAGTAATTTCACAGATGACACAATCGATGAGACTTTCATCGGTTCAACTCCAGACCTGCTGGCCAATCCGGTCTCAACCAGATCAAGACCCTGTCAATCAGCCGACTCATCAGGTAAGAATTAATTCCTCATTTCATCCTCCTTCACACTTTACCTTGGTCGGCTAACCTGTCTAAATCAACACAGACTTTCATCAGTTCAGCTTCGAGTATGCATTTGATGTCAACGAGTTCCTGAACAAAAGAACAGTGGCCAAAAGACCATCGGCACTCGTCCAAGATGTCCTGAGCAACATAACAAACTTTCTGAGTCAAGACATCTTGTCCTTAGTCAGAGACGCCGATGAGGTAAAAATTTCCTCGAGCCCATTGCTGAGGACATTCCAGAAAATCTGAGGCTCCATCTGGAGGCCGTGTCTACACTGGATGACTGCTTTGCCAAGGTGAAACGAGCAATCAGAAGCACTGATCTTCAGACTGCCAAGTCCAAGTGCACCTAGGAAGTCAATGATCTGTACACTCAGTTCCAAGAGGCCAAGAACTCTCAGGAGACTCTGGAGGCTCAGTTGAAAGAACTGCAAGAAAAGAGATCTGAACTGGAAGCCCAACTAGCCCAGGTCAACTCTGATATTCAGTCATGCACCTCTCGGCTATCGGGTTTACCGAATATCATTGAAACAACATCTTCCAAGCTGTCATCGGTGCTTGATGAGGATATCAAACTTAGCACGAGGCTTTCACAGGCACAAGGCACCGAAGAGGAGGACCAAAAGGCACTGGACCATGCTAATCAGGTCAAAGCCGATACTCTGGCGGCTATAAATCAATTCTTGAACAACTGAGATGACTGTGTAATGAACTTTTAATTTCAGCAATCCTGTGTCAGAATGACTCAAACATCTTCTTGTAATATATCTGTATTTTGCATCCAATCGGTTACCGTTCTGACGACATCGTGATTAACCGTGTAAACCTGTTCGGCAATCTGGCCAGTGTTTGTCCCGACACCTAAATCGGCAATTTTGCCGAAGCCAGGCGTTCTAGTCTCCGCCGAACACGCGAGTGCATCCAGACGGTTCGCACAGCCCGTTACTGCAGAGGCCCATCTCGGGAGCGGGAAAACCCCAATCCGCCGGTTGACATTTACCACGCTACCCCGGGACATCCGCCACGATTACTGTTCCGCTTTTATAAACTGCCCTAAAGGCCTGCCTTCTTCCCCATCTTGCATTTGCTCCTCTAGTACTTTCGCCGTTTCGGCTTCCTTGCTCGCTCCGCTCCAAAAACCCTAACTCCCCAAGTACAATGGCGAGCCATGATGATCGTGGCAAGCGCCCGGCGACCGAGGAGGCCGAGGGGAGTCGCGCTCGGCGCCTCCGTCAGCGTGGGTAGGACTTCTCGCCTACGCCCTTGTGGCAGTTTCTTGAAAACCCCGCTTACACTCTGTTACTGTTTGCCGGCAGGATTCCCGTCATCTCCACCGCCGGCGGGCACGCCCGGCCCTCTTCAGCAACGGGGGGGCCAGGAGCTCCATCATCGGCTCGTCGAGCTCTTCCGACGATTCCTCCTACCACTCCCAACCTTGGGAGGTGAACCCGGACCGGGACTCCGATGACGACCTCTACGACCACAACGACGCTTTGAACTTCATGGCGCTGCGGGACGAGTCCCGGGAAGAGCTGGCCGCCATCTCGAAGCAGTACGGGATCGACCAGTGGAGTGGAGGACCAGCGCGGCAGTTCTGCGACGCAATCAGGGTATGAACATCCCATCCTGGATTAGCTTTCGGTCGTTCTGTTGATCTTTTAACCGATCCATTCCATTTGTTGTCGTGTCTGAAGAACTGGAGCGCTGAAGATGGCGGCGAACGCGTCTGAACGCCCAGCGCACGCGAGCGCTGGCAAGTGACGCAGCGAGACGCCCTGGCGGCAACGCTCGCAGTCACAGAGATGGCGGTGCGGGACGTCGCACGATCTGACGTGCCCAGAGGCACGTCCGGACACTGCCGCATCGCGAGCGACTCAGACTGCTCAGGCTCGTCACGGCCACGCGCACTGCCTGCACGTGGACGTCGAACACGGATTGACTATCACGGACGGATGACCGGTCATTCCCCTTGGGCGGTCTCATCAGAAGACGTCGAGCAGATCGACGATTTTCTGGACTCCTACGACGACACGCTCACGCCCTCGCATAGTCACCCAACCCGCAGACGGTTATCAACAGGGTGTTTGATAATGATCTGCACCTTTAGGAAATCTTTGTACAACCCTTGTTATGAACAATGTTCTATTTTGCCATGGTCACGTGTACAATCTGTTTTCCCTTTCTGTGCTTGTCTAGTGTCGATCTCTTCATTGAACCGATTGCACAGCACCGCGTGCATTTGGTTTGTTTTAGCGTTTTTCGCGCTAAAGGCGACACATGCCGTGTCGGCTGTTTTTGTTCTAAGGGCGATAGATTCTATCGGCCATTTTTGTGCTAAGGGCGACACAACCTTGTATCGGCCGTCGGTGCCCGCTAGTCCTTGATTCCGTTATGCACCGACCTCCACGCTAGGATGAATCTCTTTAGATAACGTCCATTAATTGCCCTAGCAAACTCTTCTCCTTGGAGGGTTTTAGAATGTACGCATTACCGGAGCACGTCTCAGAACTCGAAAAGGCCCTTCCCAGTTAGGGGACCATTTGCCGAATACCTTATCTTTGGTACCGATCGGCAAGACATTTTCCAAACCAAGTCTCCTTCTTCGAATCCTTTTTCTTTCACTTTCGAATTGTAGTACTTGGCAACGCGTATCTTGTTCTTTTCAATATTTTCCAAAGCCTTGAGACGAATCAAATGCAAGTCCTCTAGCTCATCCATCATTAAATCTATAATCTTCTTTGGCTAGATCGTTCTGCAATGTAACTCGTCTTGACCCGATTGCAACTCCCACGGTAGCACTGCGTGATGCCCATAGACCAACTCGTATGGTGACGTCTGAGTCGACCCATGACAAGCCATTCGGTAAGCCCACAAAGCTTCGTTGAGTACCAAGTGCCACCTTTTAGGTTTCTCTTCGATCTTCTTTTGAATGATCTTAATCATGATTTTGTTAGAAGCCTCTGCCTGCCCATTGGCCTGTGCATAATAAGGGGAGGAATTATAGAGTTTAATCCCCATCCCTTGGCAAAGTCACAAAATTCAGAGGAAGTGAACTGAGTTCCCTGATCAGTAGTGATGGATTGAGGAATGCCGAATCGGTGGATGATATGCTCCCTGACGAAGGACACCATATTTTCTGACGTCACCTTTTTCAATGGGATGGCTTCAACCCACTTAGTGAAATAGTCCGTGGCCAACAGGACAAACTTATGTCCTTTGCTGGATGGAGGGTGGATCTGGCCAATCAAATCAATGCCCCATCCTCTAAAAGGCCAAGGCTTAATGATCGGATTCATGGCCGATGCTGGGGCCCTTTGCACATTGCCGAATCGCTGGCAATCCTGACAACCTCTGTAGTATTCAAAGCAATCTTCGAGCATAGTCGGCCAAAAACATCCAGTCCTCCTGATTATCCATCTCATACGGTGAGCCGACTGGTGTGCACCACATACGCCCTCGTGCACCTCGCACATCAGCTTCCTAGCCTCATTTGGTTCAGGCACTTAAGCAAAACTCCATCTATGGATTTGTAGTACAACTGATTGTCCAAGAGCGTAAACTTAAGAGCCTTGTACCTGAGTTTTCGGGAAACTTTTCGAGATGGGTCCTGAGGTAGTCGGCAATGTTGTCTCTCCAGTCTTCAACTGCCCGATTATCACTCGGAATCACTTGATCATCCTTTGGGGCTGCTTGCTCTTTTGACCGAGCTTCTTGCTCCTCCTCAAGTGCAAAAATGTTTTGATTCTCCCTATACCCGGACGCTGCCTGGGCTAACTGGTTTGCTTCTTCATTTTGCCCCCTAGGAATATGTTGCAAGGTTGCCGACCGGAACTGTTTGAGGAGCTCTTGGCAACCTTCGAGATATTCCTGCAGCGTGTCGTTTTTGCACTCGTATTCGCCGGTCAATTGCCTGATCACCAACTCCGAGTCACCGAAGATCTCCACGGCGTCTGCCTTAATGTCCACAAGCAACCGCAGCCCTCGGAGCAGTGCTTCGTACTCTGCTTGATTATTAGTCACCGGGTACTCGATCGGTATAGAGTACTTGAAGGGTGCCCCTTGGGAGAAATCAACACGATCCCGACTCCACCACCTTTGCTGCACGAGGATCCATCAAAAAACAATGCCCAAGGGACAATGGTTACCATGTTAGCGTTAGGATCACGGTGGTGAGTGACAAAATCAGCCATAATCTGGCCTTTAACAGCCTTTGCCGATTCAAAATGTAAATCAAACTCAGAGAGAGCTAAAATCCATTTACCGATTCTTCCACTCAAAATCGGCATTGATAACATGTGCTTGATTACATCAAACTCTGATACTACCACGCATTCGACATTCAACAAATAGTGCCGAAACTTGGTACAGGAATAGAAAACACACAAGCACAACTTTTCTGTAGCCGAGTATCTCGTTTCGGGGTCCAGTAGCTTTCGGCTAAGATAGGCTATGACTCTCTCTTTCCCTCGAATTCTTGCATGAGGGCCGACCCTATCGTTAGGTTGTCGGCCGCCACGTACAACTTGAAAGGCTTGTCGAGTTGTGGAGGAACCAATACTGGTGGTGCCTTCATGTACTCTTTGATTTCATCGAAAGCCTTTTGTTGCACGTCACCCCATATGAACTCCTGATCTTTCTTGAGCTTCAACAGTGGAGAAATGGCAGCACGCGCTCGGACAAGTTGGATATGAACCTTCTGACAAGTTAATCTTGCCGAGCAGTGATTGCAGCTCTTTGAGATTGGGCGGCACTACCTTATCAATTGCTTCCATGCTCTTTTGCCAACCTCGATGCCTCTTTTGTGGACCAAGAATCCCAGAAACTCACCAGCCGACACCCCAAATGCACACTTGGTTGGATTCATCTTTAAACCGTGTTCCTTGTGCACTCTAAGGTCTTCCTTAAATTGGCTAAGTGTCCTTCTTTGCTTCTGGACTTGACCACCACGTCATCAATGTAGATCTCTACGATTTTGCCGATCAGCTCATGAAATATGTAATTCATGGCTCGCTGGTAAGTGGCACCGGCATTCTTCAAACCAAAAGTCATGACAATCCATTCAAACAAACCTATATGGCCGGGGCACCTGAAGGCGGTTTTTGCGACGTCCTCTGCAGCCATGAAGATCTGGTTGTAACCCGCATTGCCATCCATAAAGCTTATGATTTCAAAACCGGCCGAAGCATCTACTAGCAAATCAGCCACTGGCATTGGATACCCGTCCATAGGAGTGGCTTTGTTGAGGTCCCTGAAGTCAATGCAAACCCTCATCTTTCCGTTCTTCTTGTATACGGGACAATGTTGGAGATCCAGTCCGCATATCGACATGGCCGGATGAAGTTAGCTTCTAGTAATCTTTCCACTTCCTTTTTCACGTCGGCCAATACCTCTTCCTTGTAGATCCTGCGCGGAGGCTGTTTATACGGGCGGTACCCGGGCTTGATCGGCAATTTATGCTCGACAATGGACCGATCTAATCGGGCATCTCCGTGTAGTCCCAAGCGAAACAGTCTTTGAACTCTTTTAGAAGATCTACCAATTGCTCTCTGAATTCAGGGTCCAAACTGGAACTGATGAACATCGGCCTCTTTTTACTTGCGTCACCAGCATCTACCTCTTCCAGTTTGTCGGCCGACGTGAACCCGCGTCCCAGTTTGCCCTCGCTGTTGTCGGTGGGTTATCCATCTAAAAGAAGCTCTGAGAGCCGATTGCTTGGATCGGCTGTTGATCTCTGCCGTAGATGTTGACAGGACCTCTCCCCACACGCGATCGGAGAAGCATTCCACTCCGTCGAATTCCCAGTAAGTGGGTTCAATAGCAGCAACACTCACCGAGTCGTCAGCATGGACAATCTCGATGTCGTCTCCAACCCACTGTATGAGTATTTGGTGCATGGTTGAAGGTATGCAGCAGTTGGCGTGGATCCAATCCCTGCCCAAAAGCAGGCTATATGCCCCCTTGCCATCAATGACAAAGAAGGTTGTGATGAGCGTCTTGGATCCAATCATCAGTTCCACGTGCACGGCACCCCGAGTGTCAGAGGGATTGCCGGCAAAGTCACGGAGTATCATGTCCGTTTTGAGCAGATCTTCATCGTTCATGCCCAGCTTTCTGAAGGTGGCGTAAGGCATGATGTTGATCGTTGCGCCGCCATCGACAAACATCTTGGTCAGCGGCTTTCCGTTGACGTACCCCTTGACATACAACGGCTTTAAATGCCGATGCTTGGCTGGTTTGTCAAATGTTGCCTTCTGAGCCAACACGAGCTGCGCCGCGAGCTCGTCGTGCTCGGCCTCGTCAGAGTCCGAATACACCTCGTCCTGTGCCCCCCGGCCGGCAGGAGCCATGAATTCCAGGGGAAGGAAGAAAGTCATGGCCACGTCAGCGCCTTTGTCAGTGTCGTCTGGTTTTTCCTTTGGGCGCCACTCTTGCTTCTTCCCATCGGCAGCTGCTTCTTCCAACTCCCTATTCCGGAGGCGCTGCACCCCCTTTTTGGCTCTTTCTGAGCCCTGGCGGGCACCACTGCCCCTTTTGCCACCTATATGGGCGGGGCTGTGCCTCCTCGCTGTCGTCCTGGTGGTGCGCCCACTCCTGATCGGCATATCTTTTGGCTTGCCGATCCGGGCTTCCATTTTTAGGCGCCGATCGTCCATCGGGATGCGCGCTCCCAATCTTCGTGGACGGGACGGCGGTTGACTCGAGCCTGCCTATACCCCTGTACTGATCGCTGCACTCAGGGCAGTTATTGACGGCAGGCAGTCTTCAAGCCTTCGTTCCAGCAGTGGCGGAAGAACGGGCATTCCCAGTGAGCCTGCTCCTGCTCTTGGCGGCGTTCCTGCTCCTGTGGTAGGCCTGTTCTCTGCGTAGGCCCTCTCTTCCAGACGGTACCGGTACTCCTCCGTGTGACCGTCTTCACGCTGATATTCTTCTGCGAATCTCTGTTCCTCGCGTTGGAGACGCCTCCGCTCTTTCTCACCTTCCCGGCGCCACTTGTTGAGGAGATCCCTGTGGGTAGGCCTGCGCCTGGAAGATGACTCCCCGTGC
Source organism: Coix lacryma-jobi var. lacryma-jobi (assembly GCA_009763385.1). Lineage (NCBI taxonomy): Eukaryota > Viridiplantae > Streptophyta > Magnoliopsida > Poales > Poaceae > Coix > Coix lacryma-jobi. The sequence continues at coordinate 49,084,523 of CM019831.1, forward strand.
TCATATCGACTATTCGTGGTCTGGGTACGCTGCCGGAATTCATCGCTGGTGATCTGCCGATCGGGGTCCACTGTGCCAGACTCGCGCGCTTTGTCGGAGGTGAGGACTTTGACTTTGCCCTTGCCCCTGGGGTCCTCTGGAGCTACCATGTTCACTGAGAAGAACACGGCGTTCTGGGCGAAGGGTTAGCATCGATCTTCATCTTGCCATTGAACTTGATGTGGCCGTCCTGGATGGCCTTCTGGATCCTTGTCCTGAACACACGGCAATCATTAATAGAATGAGTGTTAGTGTTGTGGAAACCGCAGTACTTCTTGTCCTTGACCCCTCCAGGACGCAGCATCGGGTGATCCGGGGGTAGCCTGATTCTCCCTTCGGCGACCAGGAACTCGAAGAGCTTGTCGGCCTTGGTGACGTCGAAGTCGTATGCCCCCTTCTGCTGGCGCAGCCATTGCTTGTTGGCCTGGGTCGGCTCCTTGTCCCAGTTGAGCTCTGCAGCGGCCACCTCATCTTCAGCGTCAGTGTAGTCATCGGCTTCGTCCAGGAAGGCCTGATACATCTGGGCCGCGACATTGTCCTTCTGGAAGCGCCCTTCCCTCCGGAAGCCTTGCGCTTGGATAGTCATCTCATTCAGCCGGCGAGAGAGATGACCCAAGTCTTCAAACTCTTGACCGAACAGCTTGTCCCTAATGCTCGGGAGCATGCCTGCCACGGCCAATGGTGGAAGCTGATCGTCCGGCAGGTGCATGCCGAAGCACTGGCTCTTGACTTCCCTGAACCTGCGCAGGTAGTCCTGTGGTGTCATTTGGCCTCTGGCGCACGTACATGATGTCCACCAGTTCTTCTCCTTGGTGCCCGTGTAGAAGTGTGTATGGAACTTTTGTTCCAAGTCTGCCCAAGAGAGAATAGAGCCCGGCGGTAGTGACGTGAACCATGCGAATGCCGGTCCAGTGAGTGACGACGGGAAGTACCGAACCCTGAAGGCATCTTCGGTATTGGCCTCCCCAAGCTGGAGCAGATAACGACTGACGTGCTCCACCGTGCTGGTGTCGTCTAAGCTGGAGAACTTGGACAGGTCTGTCGGCACTTTGACTCTGGGAGGCAGAGCCACACGGTGGAACCATTCGGGGAACGGAGACCTGTAAGCATAAGTGCCCTTAGGCTTCAGGCCGAAAGTGCGCTGCATCATATCCGCCATCTTCTCTAGCATGACATCGACATTAGAGTCGGCGGCCTTTTCGGCCGTCGGCTTCCCATATCCTGGATGTGGGGCGCCCTCTATGGGTGAGGCTCAAGCATCTCATGGTACCTGTTTCCGTAGTAGTCTTTATGAGCCTATAGGTTTGCGGGGAGATCTTGCGTGTTGACTCTGGCGGCTGACCCTTAGTGCCGAACGTGAACTGACCCATGGTCGGCAATTGGCCCTCTGGCGTGTGCTTCTCTTGAATGGTCATCCCGCTTGATTGAGCCTTAGGCGGGGTCTCCTCACCAGCAGCTCCTGCCCCATTGAGGTGATCCGGCAGGTTGAAAAGATGTGGCCCCGCTATAGGGCCAAACTCCGCCTTCATGAGTTCGTTGGCCTTGGGGCCAAATTGGGCGATCATGATGGTGCGGAAAGTGTTGAGAAACGCCCCATGCATGCGACCGATGGCACCAGAGACAGCTTCGTTGACTATGTGAGACATTTTCAGCACTGCCTCCGCTTCCCCGGGATCATTCGGGTTTAGCTGGACGGGCTTCGGCAGATCGTGCAGACGGCGAACCTTTCCGCTCTTGTTCTTGGAAAAGGCTTCTAGGCACTTGGCCTGGAATTCGGCACAAGCATTATCCACCTGCTCTTTGTACTCGTCGGGTAGTTCAGCGAGCTGCACCTGCACGAGCCCCGCCTTGTTGCTGGCCTCGGCTTCAGTGACTTCGACCATTGCTGCAGGAAAAAAGGGTCCCACCGAGCGTGCCAAAATGTGTGTTGGCACCAAAAGTGGCGCACTGTGCCAATCACACAGCAAGCCGAAAAAGCTAGCTTCGAACGTGGCCCGGGTGCTCAGAAGTCCGGTGCGTGACAGTCAGTTTGCCCTGCAACTAACAAGGGAAAGAAACTGTTAAATACAAAGCTGGAACATGCCGGGTGTGACCAGACAGTTCCAAAATATACGGCCCTGAAGCCACTTACGACGACATATAGCTATGAAAGCTATCTGCCAACAAGCTCAAACACTATTCGGCAATATGAACGAAGTTACGTGAATAACGAGTTGTCGAATACGTTTGCATGAAAATTGTACTTGCATGGTGTATTAAATATGAGTTAAAGCTTAACCAATCTCGATCGTACAACCGAGCTGGGGTCCATGGGGATTGAACATACAAACCAAGCATAATTAAACTAATCTAAAGCCTGCGCTGCCGCACGACACCTAGCTTATCATAGATCAAACATACTTAACATGCATGAACCCTCACCACGTAGCAATCTAGATACGATCAAATCGGCTATTACGAACAATAGATCCACTGCATAAAAGACCTTACAAAAATGAATATGAAAGGACAGGATAGATCTGTAAAAGATAGAGCCGAACCGAGCGAAATCTAGATTGGGCAATAAAGTGTTGCAACGAGATAAACGTAACAATACATATAACACAAGGTAACTTAATGAATCTATTAGATCTTGCCAAACCTAATAGAGCCGATAACTATCTCATTTATGCTAAGCTTATCAAGCAAGCGCCTGCCGCACGGTACTTACTCATAATCTTAACACAAACTAAGACTTCTCGATCATCAAGTAATGATCCGCCGCACGATCATTACCAACAAGCGAGACTACTTGCATCACGCCTAAATCTGCCGCACGATACTAGACATAATAGCAAGGTTGTCGGGACTTACGGAGGTCGACGGATCGATGACTCCTCTCGAAGAACACGACGACACGACTGGACTCGAAGATGGCACGGGGCCGGTTTGGTTGTATTGATTGTTGAACGTCATTACAATGGCCTCAGGGTTTATATTTATACCCTGATGTCCTATGAGTCCTAGAAGGACACGATTACAACGACAAAATCAGGAAACTATCTAAAATATGACGCCTCTGCTCCAAGCTTCCTTAATAACCGGCGCGCGCTAAAAATGACCAGATCCTCGTTGCTAAATCTTCTGACATGCCGCATTTGTCGTCTTCTGGCGCAAATCGAGCTTAATCTGATGTAGCCGACCGCAGCGTCATATTGCCGAGCCTGCTCGCCATTGACTAGTCGCCTTCACAGCCTTGCCGAATACATTGAGTTAGCCGACCGCGTTCGCTGTCTGCCGAATCCCTTAGGTGGTGACTCCTCCCGAACCTGCACCGTGCTGGCCCACTCGTCATAGTGCGAAAATTATGTGTTAACAGAAGAAAATGGCAACACTATTCTGGGGCTGGAAGAAGAAATTATACAACAAATTTATCAAGAAGGACCAAACTCCGGATTTCAACACTAAGGCCTACGTCAAGTTGAGGCCATTTGGGATGAGTTTGTAGAATTCAAGAAAAGAAGAGAGTGAGGCACGGGTCAGAAGGAACCAACAGAATGCCCAACAAAAACAATACCACCATCACTTGGGATCAGGTGGCTACAAGAGTGCCATTCCTAAATGGGAAAGAATGGAACGAGAGTTGCTAGCCAAGGGCATTGAACCAGAATCGATAAACTGGCCTGAGCGCGCCAAGTATTGGTTTTTTGGTCATGGAGGAAGCCTGGACCTACAAACAGGAAGGATACAGTATGGCGAAAAACTCCATAGAGCAGCAGAAAGATTTGCTTATGCTAGAGAAATGGGTGCCAGTGGCAGGTGGCAGCCGAACAGAGAAGGACGAGCTGACATACGCCCTGGAGAATCTTGAACATGGTGGGAGAACCAGAGGCTATGGGGAGGTGTCATGGGAACATGCCTTCCCTCAGAACAAAGAGACCTATAGAAGCCGCGCGAGAAAGAAGGAGGAGGAGGCAGAGCGGATGCAAAGGTTAGAGGAAATGGTTCTTCAGTCACAGGCCGCGGCTCTTGAAGCAGTTGAGCGAGAAAAAGCACTTGAAGGCAGAATGAACGAGGAAATAAAAAGGCAAGTGCAGTTAGCAGTAAGTTCGATGCAAAGGCAATCTGCATCAGAGCCGGGAGTCAGCCCCCCTGAGCAAATGAAAAGCAGTTGTGCTTCCACAGAGGTCCCAGACGCAGCACTGCGCTTTCCCGTGGATGACATCACCGAGCCTCTCACGACATGTGAACTGCACATTCCACAGGGGAATACCACAGTCATGGTGGCTATAGGTGTTGTATCTCCTATCGATCCTACGAAGTCACCAAGAAGTCATGGGGCAATAATACCTCCTGGATATGCTAGCGTCTTGGTGGATAGGGTGGTAAAAGGTTACGACAATGTCAAACTTGACATTAAAGGAGGTGATGGCGAGAATACATTAGGAGAAGCGGAGAAGACATTCATATGTTGGCGCAAGCGCTATATCATAATTCCTGGCGCATCACCTCCTCCTCCTCAACAACCTATCCCTAGGTGTGTATGAAATTAGTGAATGAAAGTTAATAGTATTGGTGAGCTAATAGTATAAATGGATACTCATACCATGTTGTTTTCGCAGCAGGACATCCCCCAACCTAAGTCCAATTATACATTCACCACATGATCACAGTGTTGCGGACGATGATGATCAAGATCAAACACGACGCGATCCATCACCGCCACTGGCCCCATCTCCTCCACGACGGGATCCAACACCGCCACCGGCCCCATCTCCCCACGGCGTGATCCAACGCCGCCACCGGCCCCATCTCCTCCACGACGAGATCCAACACCGCCACCGGCCCAACCATCTCCTCTAAAGCGGGCTCCGACACCGCCACCTGCCCCATCTCCACGGCGGGTTCCAACACCTCCACCGCCAACAAAGAAGAGGCCTGTCACACAAACAAAGGCGTCAGCCCCACCACTCCGAAGAAGACCGCCTCTGTGAGAAAACCAGCTCCCAAGATGACAAAACTTGCATATGACATGACCGAGGAGGAGATTGAAGCTGCAGTGCAAAAAGACTTGAACAAGTTCTTCGACGCTGCCATTGCTAGTGGTCGAGCAAAGCGAAACCCGGAGAAGCCGTACCTTTTTGTTCGTCCTGAAAAACTAAGGCAAACTGTGGACGCTCACCAAAAAAGGTACGTGCTGCCCGTAAGGCTTCGCCAAAATCAGACTATGATCGCACGCTCAGCAAATCAATTGAGGAGGCGAAGAAGACAAAGAAGAGAGCAGGAAAGGGTGTCCCACAGCTCGGGGAACAAAAGAAGCAATCAGTGCCGGATCTTGTTGTTGGGAATGAATACGGTACAAACATGGAAATCATACAACGAGCATATGAAGACGTTAATCCTGAGCAACTGCTTGCATTTTTCGAGGAAACTGGTTTGAATGTGGAAAACATACTCGAAGAAGCAGGCATCAAAAGTGCTCCAGAAGTTGATAAATGGCAGAGGGCATATGTATATGGCCAAAGTCTATACAACCCAGCGGCCCTGAGGGATCTTGGTACACAAATGCACTTGCTAAATCAGTGGTACCTCACGGCGTGTGGCAGAAAAGCTGATGACTATATTTGCGTCAGAATTAGAGACCATGATTACTTCGTGGTGATGACATCATATATGTTCAGTTTAATGAGTTACATCAGCTCTGCCACATGGACGCTCTCGACAAATCTCTCGTCAGCTGCTTTTGCCTGTAAGTGATTGTTTCCTTTAATAATCTCACTTTAGCTTATGTATATGTATAAGTAATTATCCTCACACTAGCAAGCGTTTGTAAACATATGCAGAAACATGATGAGACAACTAAGGCGTAAAAATGACAAGGACATTGGTTTGATCGATCCATATATCGTATTCAAGCACCCAGGTACTCTCTCGGATGCATGGAAAACTCAAACAGAGAGGAATTTGCGGAGGTTCTTCGTAAACCAAAGGGACAAAAGATATATACTATTCCCCTACAATTTTAGGTGAGTTTTGTTATCATATGCACATTTTATTATAGGTTGACATAAAGATATATATATGTGTTGACTATATAAACATAAATACAGTTTTCACTGGATTCTAATTGTGATCGATCTCCACGAGAGTCGTTTGCTAATCTATGACTCTCTGAGAAAACCACAAGAAGATTACCAAGATATGATAGATATTATCCGAGGGTAAATGTGATCTTTAAATATTGATTCCTGCTAGCTCTTTAACTCTGCAATAGTTAATTAACGATCCAATTATATATATTGTGCAGGGTTTGGACTTGGTTTGTTCAGAAACACCGTCGGATCTGAAAGCGCAACTTCCTGATCCTCTACGACTAAATGTAAGTTGTACAGTACCCCCGCCTCTTTACCTTAATTAGCATCACTCAGCAGACGCACGCTCAACTAAGAGTACTCTTTTTACATCTTGTACAGTGGGTTCTACGGCAGTCACCGGGAAACAATTTATGTGCGTACTATGTTTGCGAGTTCCTGACGGTGTATGAAAAAAGAACTCCTTTACAGAGTCAGCAAGTACGTAACATGTAAATAAATTATTTCATTTTTTGTTGCTATTACATAAATATTATGTATGTTAATACTTTCTTTTTCTTTTAATCCAAATTGAAGGAGACATGGTTGAAGAACCAGGTGATGGATAAGGTCCGCCTCAAAGCAATTCAAGAGACCATCGCGGGCTTCCTTAATGACCATGTCCTTAAGTCTGGCACCGAGTATTGGTTTATAAAGACGAACCAATGAAGCCAAACCAAGATGAACAATTGTATGACCTCTAAGTTAGGAACAATATTATATTTGTGTGTAAATATCAAGTTAAGGATGCATGATGGATAATGTGTATATTTATGTACATATGTATAGCTAGCTCTATAATATATATGTATATAGTTTCATATTTCATTTGTGTGTAATTGTAAATTTTATGTGTTTATATATATTTATTAGCAGCGAAGAATAATACGTATTTGAAACTGGCCTAATGGAATATATTAGCAGCGAATAATACGTATTAGAAAACGTAATGTAATTGTAAAACCAAAAACAATAACCAATTGAAAAGAAAAGAAAAAGAAAAAAGCAGAGGCCTCTTTAGCCCCGGTTGGTAACACCCGGGACTAAAGAGGCCAGCCACGGTGGCCCGTGGCTGGCCTCTTTAGTCCCGGTTGGTGTACCGTGGCTGGCCTCTTTAGTCCCGGTTGGTGTTACCAACCGGGGCTAAAGGTCCCCCCATTAGCCCAGGGCGAGGGAACCGGGGCTAAAGGTCGGGCCTTTAGTCCCGATTCCTTAGCCCCGGCTCCATGTCCGGGGCTATAGGCCAAAATGGCCCGGGGCAAAAGGCCCTTTCTCCAGTAGTGCTCGCTTCCCGAGAAGTCAACTCTTTTTAACTTTGACCAATTATATATAAAAGAATATTAATATTTATAATACATAATTAATATCATTAGATAGATTGTTGAATATACTTTAATAATAAACTTATTTGGAGATATAAGTATTGTACAAATTTCCTACAAACCTAGTCAAAGTTGAGAATATTTGACCGGCACGCACCCCATAGCGACCTCTATTTTGGGACGGAGGGAGTACGTACATACGGAGTACTCTCCAACAACCAACCCCATTCCAGTGTAAACTCATGGGGTTCGCGCGAGCGCATTAGCTTAACAGAATGTTTTAGATCATACTTAGCTGCTAAAAATTAGTTGAATTCTATTTGGATCCTTGAATAATTAGAGCATCTCCGACAACTCCCAAAATTTACTTGGTATATCTTGAGTTATAGCAAGTTGATATTTTATTTAACAAGTGAAAAAAAGATGTCTCCAACAACTTGCTGCTGTCACTTGGTAAAAATAGAGGATGACAGATGGAACCCGCTTGTCATTGCCTCCGTCGAGCGTGAGTCCGCTTCGCCGCGGGCGCCTGCGTTGCGGGCAGGCTGCTCCGCTGCGTGCGAGCGCCTCCGTCGTGGGCGTGAGGACGCCCCGCCGCGGGCGCGAGGACGCTCCGCCGCGGGCGCCTCCACCGAGCACGAGGCCACTCCGTCGGGCGCGACCGCCTCCGTCGAGCGCGAGTTCGCTCCGTCGCAGGCATCTCTGCCGGGCTCGAGGCCGCTTCGTCGGCACCAAGGCCGCTCCGCGACAGGCGGCTCCGCTGCGTGTTGGTCAATATCTCCCATCGGTCTCCTGAATGCCAGAACAGAATCGACGATGCATGCATACGGCATACCTGTTGGGAGAATCGACGATGCATGCATACCAGAATCGACGACGGCGCGGAAGACTTCGCGGCGGAGAAGAAACGTCGTCGCACGGGAGAAGACTTCGCACAGGGAGAACAAAATTTGCGATACAAAGTCGAGGCCACGCGCGGAAGAATACGCGTGCGGGGAGGGTGAATAGCAAGTTGGGAAATATACCAAGTTGGTTTAAGAAGTTGTTAGAGAGAGATTTTTGTGTTTTTGCCAAAATAATAAGAATACCAAGTGGATTTGAGGAGTTGTTGGAGATGCTCTTATAACCATTAGCTAGTTTTAGATCTCCACTATAACTGTTTGAGAAGGATTTATCTAAATTTTTACCATTTATATCTTAGCTGTCGTCGTAGCCTGTTTTTTATATAGCCGGCTATTTTTTTATGTCTTAATTAAAACAGGCTATAAATATCATTTTTGATAAATTTTTATTTTTTTCTTAAAATAAGAAGTTAAGGTATATTTTGAGATCGTGAGGGAGTCAGAGTAAACCTGCTTAGGTCACTAAATTGACCACATACCAATAAATAATGGTGGTTGCATTGGCTGCACATGCTCAGGAGAGAGAGCGCTCTGCTCGTCCTCGTCTCCATAAAAATAAAGAAGGCAGCAGTAGCTAGCTGAGGCTCCCAGCAACCCCTTGCCAAACACACGAGAGAGAAGTCGAGAACAAAGCTCCCTCTCCCTGCCATCTCTCTTCTATCCCTCTCGCCCTTCCTCGAATAGATAAGCAGAGTGATAGCTGTAGAAAAGCCAGCCGCGGAAGAACAAAGAAGTCAACAAAGGGCGCGCGGCGGCATGATGCACCGGCTTGTCGCCGAAGCTGGGTATACATCTCTGCACTCTCTGATGTTTGATTTGATCCTTTCGTCGAATCTCATTTCATTTCACCATATATGATGTCTAGGCCATGACTCCATGAGGAGAGCACACAAGATGTCTATTTGTTTTGGTCCAACTTCATTCCCGGACCTTTTGCAGCATGCATGCATGTTTTTTCTCCATTGGCTGGTCTTTAATCTCTGGGGGCGCCTTTTCAGGAGGAGAGCAGCCCCGGCGACGATGGCCGCCGGCGGGGCGGCGGGCGGGGAGCGGTGGATGTCGTCGGCGGCGGCGGCGGCGAGCAAAGGAAGGTAGGAGGAAGAATCCAACCCAATCACTAGTTGCTTATTACTAGCACCACATCTTTTGGCATTGCATGCAACTTTGCATTTGCATAGTGAGTGGAGGACGGAGGAGCCGTGGAGCGGACGCATTAGCAGCCATCTATCACCATTTGGGGTGCAGTGGGTGAATAAATGATGCAGAAACTTTGGCGGTATCCCTTGCATAATCACACCTCTGATCTCTCTCTCTCTCTCCAGACTCCAGCTCCAGGGTGTGTAATAGACTAGATTAGATTCCAGGACCAGGACCAGGACTGCATTATCTGCACGCAAGTCGGTGTTTAAATGCAGCTAATGCCGGCTGCTACTGTCGTGCCATGTGACTGATCTAACGAGCGGCAGAGGGGAGAGAAAGAAGGAAAGGATCGACGTACTAGTAGACAACAGCGAGATCAGGAGAGAGGATGAGGACGTGGATGTGTGGTGTCTGGTGTGTGGGCCTTTTTCACCTTTGTGCGTCTGCGTGTACGTCTGCTTGTGAGTTGGAAGCACGGCAGCTTCCAAGAACAGTGCGCTGCTGTTCCCAAAGGGCGGGGCAGGGCAGGGGCAAGGGACGGCCACCAATTGTTTACTCTTTGTCAGCTAACCCACCAATTGTTTACTCTCTCACATTGTCTCTCCCAGTCTCCCTGCACAGCTGTCGTCACTGCAAGTTTCCTTACTGTGCTTTTTTTACCTCTCTGCACTTCTTCTCACAACTTTTAAAAATCTCACAACTTAAAAACTGCAATGGTCTGTTCAAAAATAAAGTAAAACATGACTACGAAGTTTCCTCTTCTTTCCATGTATTTTTCCTTTATTTTTCAGCAGTTTATGCATTTCTGTATCTACAGATAATTTAAGTTTATTACCCCAATGTAGTATATGCTCATGACACATATACTCCCTCGGTGTCGCTTTTAGATGTCGTCTAGCACAGCGACACGGTCTCCAAAGTGTAACTTTAACCACTTTGTTTCTTTAAAAATATTTATTGTAAAGTGGTATACTCTCTCCATATCATAAATAGAAGTCGTTTTGTACAACGTTTGAGTCAAACAAAATTGGGAATATAAATCATAACTTTTAAATTATTGAGTTTAAAGATGTAAAAATCATATAAATAAATTTATCTTGAAAAGTATTTTCATAAAAATATACATATACCACTTTACAACAAATATTTTAAAAGAAACAAGTGGTCAAAGTTATACTTTGGAGACCGTGTCGCTGTCCTAAACGATTTCTATTTACGATACAGAGAGAGTATGTATATTTTTATGAAAGTACTTTTCAAGATAAATTTATTTATATAATTTTTACATCTCTAAACTTAATAATTTAAAAGTTATTCATGATTTATATTCTCAATGTTTGACTCAAACCTTATCCAAAATGACATCTATTTCAATACAGAGGGAGTACCTGTTAGTATTTTTTTATGAAGCATCCACTGACTTTCTTGGCTGTTGTTAGTTCAAATCTCAATGCTCACCAGAGTTTAGTCATGTCTTTAAATAAAGTTTTTAGTCAGTACTACTACTACAGGTTTCAATGTCTAATTATATAATCACACCCCAATAATAAATTATAAATCTCGCGTATTGAGTTCACAGTCAACTACTTTGCAAAAAAAAAAGAAAAGAAATCACAGTCAATTCTGTCACCAGACACTTGATTTTGCACAGGCTACAAGGGAAGGTCGCGCTAATCACCGGAGGCGCGAGTGGGCTGGGCAAGGCGGCGGCCCACGAGTTCATCCAGGAGGGCGCGCAGGCCGTGGTCCTCGCGGACATCAACTCCAAGCTGGGCCTCCAGACGGCTGACGAGCTGGGCCCCGACGCCCACTTCGTGCACTGCGACGTCGCCGCCGAGGACAGCGTCGCCGCAGCCGTGGACGCCGCCGTGGCGCGGCACGGCCGGCTGGACGTCATGCTCAACAGCGCCGGCGTCGTGGGCCCGCTGTGCCCCCGCACGTCGCAGATCGCCAGCCTCGACTTCGCGCAGTTCGACGCCGTCATGTCCGTCAACCTGCGCGGGACGCTGGCCGGGATCAAGCACGCCGCGCGCGTCATGATGATGGCGGCGGCGCCGGGCGCCGGTACCGGAGGAGGAGGGTCCATCCTCTGCATGGCGAGCATCAGCGGCATCCTCGGCGGGCTGGGCACGTACCCGTACTCGGTGTCCAAGTTCGCCATCGCCGGGGTCGTCAAGGCCGCCGCGGCCGAGCTGTCGCGCCACGGCGTCCGCGTCAACTGCATCTCGCCGTACGCGGTGCCCACGCCGATGGTGGTGGACCAGTTCTCGGCGATGCTGGGTGGAGCCGCCGACGAGGCGCAGGCGGCGGCCATCATCAGGGGGCTCGGGGAGCTCAAGGGCGCCACCTGTGAGGCCGTGGACATCGCCAGGGCCGCCGTGTACCTGGCCTCCGACGACGCCAAGTACGTGTCTGGCCACAACCTTGTGGTCGACGGAGGGTTCACGAGCTACAAGCACATGAACCTGCCATTCCCTACGAAACCACACGAGTGACTTGACTTGCCACAGCTTGTGATTCAGGTGTTGCGTGCTTTCACTGGTGTGCACCTAACCGAAAGGAAGAAGAGAATGTAATGTGTGAGCCGTTGTGATCTTGGTTTACAAGGGTTGTGAGTGACTTTTTAGCCCATGCAGTGATCCAAACCTTATAGTGCATGGATTCAGTAGAAAAGAATGTGGTTCGCAGTTGTTACTGTTTTCTTCATGTGGAGAAGTTGTATAATCCTAATTATAATCAGGACCTGATCGAAGAAAACGTGATATATGTATGCAATCATGTACTTTAGCGTGCATGTGTACTGCACATGCTGGTAGCAGCATTATTGACCACAAATGGCACCATGTAATCGTGCATATGTGGTGCACATTAGCAATAATGTTGGGGTGTTCGTTTCGTTGACAAAATTTTTTGCTGTGTCACATCGAATATTGCGGCACTTCTATTAAAAATAAACTAATTACATCATCATATGCTAATTAACAAGACAAATTTGTTAAGGTAAATTAATCTATAATTAACAAATATTTACTGTAGCATCATATTATCAAATCATGAACTAATTAAGTTTAATAAATTCATCTCGTAAATTAATCTTCGGCTGACAAATTAATTTTCTATTACTCTATTTTTAATAGACTAAATTAGGGTCATAAAATCTGATGTGACAGGACCAAAATTTTTACCGGAGAATGAACACCCTCCTTGTTTAGTTGATGTGGCAGGACCACATTGGATGTTCCCGCACTCATTTAATCTACTAAAAATAAATTAATAAAAAACAAATTACATATTTCGTTTAGAAACCGTGAGACGAATTTATTAAGACTAATTAATCATTTATTAGCACATATTTACTGTAGCACAATATTGTCAAAACTCAAAACATAAACTTAATAGACTAAAAAATCGTCATGCAAATTACACGCAATCTGTGTACTTAGTTATTTTTAGTCTACATTTAGTACTTCATGTATGTGTCCAAATATTTGACTTGATGAGTGAAAGTTTTTTTGCGATGAGAACTAGCCATGTTTAGTTCGCAGAAAATTTGGGGAAAAGTTTTTATAGCACTTTCGTTGTTATTTGACAAACTTTATCCAAACATGGATTAACTAGGCTCCAAAAATTCATCTCGATATTTACAGATAAACTGTGCAATTAATTATTTTTTATCCTATATTTAATGTATGCATACGTCTAAAAATTTGATAGGAATCTTAAAAACTTTTGGGAACTACATGGCCTGCCTACCCTCATAGACGGGAGGGCATCGAGCTGTCAGGGTCAGGGCCAACCGGCCACTCATCATATAGACAGTAGACACGAGCAGTCATTTATTTCTCTGCCTACCCTTCTCCACACCGCTCCAAGCGTTACTTGTTAGCTCTCCTTGGATTTTGGTTGGGAGCTGCTAGCTAGCAGCTGGGAGAATGGCTTCTGAGGAGCATAAGAGCAAGTATTATACAAAGCATATAAGCCGGCTAAATGCTGATGTGGAGGAGAAAAGGAAGGAGAGAGAGGAGAAACAAGATGTAAGCTTATAGCCAGCTTGGACACAAGAACCAAGAAATTTATGAGAGAGACAAGTAGGTCCTACATTAATAGTAAAGACTTAACCATTGTATGAGTGGGTTAAGAGAAGGCTACAAGGACTCCTATAGCCAGTAAGTCGGCTATATTATAATACTTCCTCTAAGGCATCAGAGGCGCCGGCTCCGGCGCCAGTGAAGGAGAGGTAAAGAGTTGAAAAAAACGCATGCGATGCGCATTAGATTTCGAGTTTTCCACAACACTGGCAATTTTTTTTCTTGTTTCACATATTTTCGTCTCAGATGTCTAGAGTTCAAATTTCCATCTTGATTCACATAAATAGACTTTAAGTCTCATGCTTTTTCCATTCGTTTTGAAATATGCTATTTTTTTAAAAAAAATCAAGTCCCACTCATCAAAAAATTGATTTTACATTTGTAAATGTGCAGGCTTGGGGGGAAAGATTGCACTGGTCACAGGAGGAGCAAGTAGTGGGCTTGGGAAGGCCACAGCCCGCGAGTTCATCCAGGAGGGCGCCGACCCGGCGCTGTAAGGGCTGATTGGTAGACTATACAAGACAATCATCGCATGATTTATTATAATAGTTTTGTTTTGGCACTCTGTTTGGTTCCTGAACCAGTGACGGATCCAGGAATCGAGCACGAGAGGGTTGAAATATAAGTACCAAAAAATTATATCCACCTCATACTATGAATATCTAGCGGGTTCAATTAATAAAAACTCAAACTATGAATCTCTAGCAGGTTCAATTAAATCTTCAATAATCTAGGTTTACAGTAAAAAAATTATAATGATATATAACTGTAGCAAATAAAATTCATCGAAGTAATTCAATTTTGAGTCCTAAGGGTACAGTCAGGGTGGTAGACTGCTACGATATGAATATTGCAGATTGCATTGATCGAAGATTAGAAGTATCAAAGAAAATATGATGAAATGAAAATCAGAAACTACAACATCAAACCTATAGAACTAATATTAACCATCTTCTTCTGAAACGGATAAGATCGGAGACCTGAGTTACTGATCTCCTAGGCAGCTGCGAGCGCCGGCCTAGACAAGGAGCTAGCACCTGACAGTCAGGTAGAGCAACGCAGGTGCCGGAGGGAGTGAGCCAGTGAGGGGCGAAGGGTGGAGGCGGCTAGACGGGAGCGGTATCGCCCGCTCCGAACACTGGATATGGAGCAACGGAGGCCGTGGGGAGTGCACGCGGCTGCGACTGATGCGTGCTTGCGAGTTAGAAGAAAAGAAAAACTTATGCGGCTAGAGCAAGGAAGAGACTGATGCTAGGATAGACTGCAATTTTTTTAGACCAGACAAAAGAGTCATTTCATTAGAATTAGACCTGCGAGGGGACCTGCAGCCCCACTAGCCCCCCTCCTATATCCGCATCCTGAACTGAACCAAAATGTATGCACCCAGGGGCGGAGGGCCCGGTAGCGCCAGCTCGCCCTACCTTGGCTTCGACACAGATAGTGACCCTGAGTTGCTATGTAGCCATGGTTGTAAGGTTGAAGACTCGAAGTTCCTACTGTTGAAGTCTTAATACGTGAGGTTCACGGGAAGAAGAAGATAGAAGCCTCAAGCCTGAATCGTTGTTAGCTTTGGGGGTTGCCTTGCCTTATGGGCTGTAGCATGTCTAATGTTTTTGCCTGTTTGTTTTCCTGCGAGGCAGCGACCAGTGCAAACGATGCGCCGTCTGATGCTTGACGCTTCGCGATTCACTGATGCGGCCGCTACAAATTTCTAGCGTGAGTTCCTGATACCCAGAATTACCATCCATACATGCAGTCAAACACGATCTCGTCTCTAGATTAACAATAGAGACAACCAAACACAAGCAGGTGCACAATTTCGTCCTGCCTTTATCCCGTGATTCTCCATCCGCACTGTAACCAATCACGTCCGTAGGCATCGCGGACGTCAACTCCAAGCTGGGCCTTCAAACCGCCCAAAACTCGGCCCTGAGGCCCACTTCGTCCACTGCGACGATGCTCGGCGCCGCCGGCGACGAAGAGCAGGTGGCGGCGATCATCAGGGGCCTTGGCGAGCTCAAAGGCGCGACGTGCGAGGCGGTGGACGTGGCGAGGGCCGCCGTATACCTGGCCTCCGACGATGCCCCAATTACGTGTCTGGGCAGAACGTTGTCGTTGACACGGCGGCGGCGGGTTCACGAGCTACGTACAAGCACATGAACCAGCCCTTCCCTACCAAGCCCCACCACACACGAACGAGTGACTTAATTGCCACAGATGAGATTGTGATTCAGGTGTTGTGCTCTTTCATTCTGCTAGCCCATGCATGGATTCAGAAGAAAAGAATGTGAACAATCGCTAGTTTCAAAATCTGCTCAGATCGGGTCCAACAAGAAGAGTAGTTGGTGGCGGATTAGCATAGTGTCGTGCCGTGCGGTTCCACCCCTCTACTCCTCTAGTGGCAGCAGTCATGCATGTATAAAGTGAGGAGAGATCGAAGAGAGGGATAACTTTGAACATGTATGTTAAGAACTACTGTTACTTCTAATAAATCATTCCTCCGCCCAATTTCCTTCCCTTGTTCTTGCTATTCCTATCCCAAGCAGGGGCGGACCTACAGGGTATGCCGGTTATGGCGCGGCATACCCTGGGTTCCAGCCGTAGTTTATACATAATAGAAATTTTTACGTAAAAAAAAAGAAAGGACACGAACGGACGCAGGCTACGGGACTCGCGAAATAACAGCGTGCGGCGCCGCGGCGGCTTCGATCACGAAACACGAAGGGAGTAACTTCATCTACTACACTACACGCGCTCCAACAGAAGGAGAAGTCGAGTCGTTTGCCCTTCATCGGCTCGGATACGGCGGCACGGCGACAACGTCACGGCGGCCGGCGGCTCTCTACGCGCGGCCGCGCGGCACCGGCACCGGCACGGCGACGGCGAGACGGGCGGGTCGACGCCTGACGCCGACGGTGGCCAGGGTACTCTGACGGCCGATAGCGATAGGTATTGCCGTATTGCAGATCAAATACGGCTGAAAAAGCCAATACATCCACGTACTCAGGGGACTGCACGTACTTGCAGGTATTTTCTGCTAGACTGCTATTATCGTGTATTGATCTTCTTATTTGCTGAAAACTTGTGTAGTCACTACTCATATTTTATCAATTTATTTATGAATAATTTGCTTATATTTTAGTTCTTGAGTGGTGATTTCGTTCAGCAAAGTAGACACATCAATCTATTAAAGACGATAGACAGTCAGCATGTGAGTTTTTTAACAGTAACATTATTCCATCATCGCATGTGATTTTTGCTAGTTGTCGTACTTACATTACATAAAATTTTCAGAATTGTTCAATTATGAAGAGAAACGGAGACATTGCATCTCTTTTTCGGAAACACGAAGCAAAGAAGGCAGCAGTTGTGGCTTCAAACATTGCCGCACCTCCGGTTGAAGAGCAGAATCAAGAGCATGACAGAGTGATGGTTGAAGATCAAGTGCCTTCGCCCCCAGCACCGCCCGCATCGAAGCTACAGGTTTATGACATCGATCGCCTTCCACATGATCCAGGTGAAAGGATGCCCATTAAAGATTATCCTGCTAATGATCAAGATTCAATTCGTAGAGCATATATTACTAGAGGTCCTTGCAAACCTTATACACATGATTTTCCATCAACATACATTGGAGGCAAACCTCGTCGATTCAATTTAACATGGATGTATAATCATGAGTGGCTTGAATATAGTATCAAGAAGGATTCTGCATTTTGCTTTATATGCTACTTGTTCAAGAAGGGTACTGGGTCAAATACATTTATTATTGGTGGATGGAATAATTGGAATATAGGAAACAATGCACTTATCAAACATAGTGGTTCTATGGCACACAATGCAGCTCAGGAGAGATACATTGGTTTTATTAATCCCAAGGTAGCAATTGATTATCACATTGAGAAGTGGACTGACGAGGATCTTCGTCTTTACAAGAAAAGGTTGACATATTCACTTAGATGTATCAAGTTTCTTTTGCATCAAGGATTGGCATTCCGTGGACATGATGAAAGTGAAGAGTCTAGCAACAGAGGCAACTTCATTGAACTTTTGAAGTTTCTTGCAGGAAATAGTGAAGAAGTGAACAAGTATGTCTTGAACAATGCTCCAGGTAATTGCACTTTGACTAGCCCAAAGATACAAAAGCAAATAATTCATTGTTGTGCCATAGAAACTAGAAAGAAAATAATTGAAGAACTTGGTGATGAGCCCTATGCAATTTTAGCTGATGAGTCTAGTGATATATCACATAAAGAACAACTAGCTCTTTGCTTGCGTTATGTTGATAAACTTGGAAGGCCTTGTGAGCACTTCATTGGAGTTGTTCATGTAGATGATACTACCTCTTTGTCACTTAAGGAAGCAATTGAAGGTTTACTTATTAGTCATGGATTGAGTATGACTCAGATTAGAGGTCAAGGTTATGATGGTGCTAGCAATATGAAAGGAGATATTAAAGGGCTGAAAACATTGATTCTGCAAGAATCACCTTCTGCATATTATATTCATTGTTTTGCACATCAACTCCAACTAGTTCTTGTTGCTGTTGCCAAGGGAAATACTGATTGTAAGACTTTTTTTGATCAAGTATCTATCTTGTTGAACATTGTTGGGATTTCTTGCAAGCGTCATGGTATGCTTCGAAATGCTAGACTTGAGAATGTCAACAAAGCACTAGAGTGTGGTGAGCTTCAATCTGGGAGTGGATTGAATCAAGAGATGGGTTTGCCTAGGCCTGGTGAGACTCGGTGGGGCTCTCATTACAAAACTATATGTAGCATCCTCACTATGTATACCTCAATCCATGATGTGCTCATTGAACTTGGTGGTGATATTGCATATAAGGATGATTGGACAAGGATACATTTTGTGCTTGGAGCATTTGAAAACTTTGAATTTGTTTTCTTTGTGCACTTAATGTATGTTATTCTTGGATACACAAATGAGTTATCAGAGTGTTTGCAGAAAAGGGATCAAGACATTCTTAATGCAATCTTACTTGTTAATATTGCAAAGAGCAGAATGCAACAGTTGAGGTCTGATGGTTGGGATAATTTTCTTGAGAGGGTCACTTCTTTTTGCATTGCACATGACATTGAAGTTCCTGTTTTGGATGGTGGTTATGTGCCCTATGGAAAATCAGCAAGGTATGCCCGTGCCCGAAACCAAACAAATGATGACCATTTCAGAAGAGAAGTATACATTGGTGTCATTGATCAAATTAGCCAAGAGCTTGATAATCGGTTTGATGAGATCAATATGGAGCTACTCTCTTGTATGACAGCCTTTAGTCCTTCAAACTCCTTTGTTTCTTTTGATGCACAGAAGGTACGCAGATTGGCTGAATTTTATCCTAAGGACTTCTCCAAGAATGATTTGCTAAAACTTGAATTGCAACTTGATAATTATATTGACTCTGTTAAACAAGATGATACCTTTCAAGGTCTAGACAACATTGTTGATCTCTCAGTTAAGCTTGTCGCAACACAGAGGCACAAAGTGTATGATATGGTTTACATGCTTCTCAAATTGATATTGATTTTACCGGTGGCAACTGCTAGTGTTGAAAGGGTATTTTCTGCATTGACTATAGTGAAAACAAAGTCAAGGAATAAGCTAGGTGATACTGTTTTGGATGATTGTCTAGTCACATTCATTGAGCGAGATATTTTCTTCGAAGTCGATGAAGTTGATATAATTGACACATTCATGTCATTAAGAAAGCGGCGGATAAAGAAGTAATATTGTAAGTCTCTTCTATGGCTAGATTTCAAACTATTTATATTTCATTTGAACAATTTATATCGAGATTTATCATCATTTCTAGCTTAATCTTTTAATTTAAGGCTTAATATGTTATTTAATGTATGTGGTTTTACCAAATTAGAGTATGATTTTACCGAATTATAAATGGTTTTACCGAATTGTATAAGAATTTTTTTAAGGCATACCCTGAGGTAAAATCCTAGGTCTGCCACTGATCCCAAGCTCCATTGTTAGCACACCCTATGTTTCCGGTATAACTTATATACTGTATATATAAGCTTTTAAAATACTTCCTACGCGGATGCAGCGGCCACAAAAGCAGGGGCGGCGTCAGGAGTATTTCCTGTATTGGTTAGAATTGGAATGTCCAAGATTTTGGTGAGAAAAATAGACATATGCACTACTCTCTTCGTTACAAAGTATAAGATGTTTTAGTTTTTACATATATTATTTTTGTTATACATCTAGGCAGTGTATATCTAAAGTGAGCAAAAACTTTTGTATTGTACCTATAAAACCCAAACGGTAATGCTCACTACCAGGCGTCTGTCCCGAGGACGTTTCCAGACAACGCTTCGCATCCGCTCCGTGCATGCCGCCAGAAGATAAGTACGCACCCGTGATTCCTTCACCCGAAAAATATCCCACACCTGTGACTACTGTTGCAGCATCTTTTTTTCCCACCCCGTCTTTTTTTCACACCTGCCTGTTGCTGCGTACTCCCTCCCTCCCTCTATGGACTATGTGCAACGTTCTTCTTCCTCACCACCACTGGCTGCTGCGCACTCCCTCCCTCCCTCCATGGCCTTTTGCCACACATGTTCTCTGGTCCGCGACCGGGACGAACGCATGCGGCTGCGTAGATCGCTGCAGCCGCCCCTCTGGTCTCTCTCCTCGGTGACCTCCATGCGGCCCTCACCGAAGACGAGGTAGGTTGGTCCTTCTTTGGACCTGAGCCTTCTCATCCGGATCTGTGCGCTCCTCCTCTTTCTCCTTTAGATCTGAGCGCTCCTCCTCTGCATCTGATCACTCCTCCTTCTCCTCTAGATTTAAGCCTTTCTCCTCCTCTGGATCGAAGTGACGCGACGGTGGCTCGGGGTCCGACGAGCTCTAGGTCTTTATTCCTCGTCCTGTGTTGTATTAGATGTTTTGAGATGTTGCAACTGATGATTTTTGAATGTTACACTGGGTTTTTTCATCGTTGAAACAGATGTTTTTGTGATGTTGCAGTATTGCTGCCTAAGACGTTGCATTACATGATTTTTCGATGTGGCAGCACTTATTTTTTAATGTTTGCGGTACACATTTTTTTGATGTTATACTACATGTTTTTCAATGTTGCAACACATGTTTTTTTAATGTTACAGTACATATTTTCCTCTTGATCTAAGGGACGCGATGGTGGTTCGGGTTATGACGAGCACTGGACGTCTATTCCTCCCCTAGTGTTGCAATAGAAGTTTTGAGATGTTGCAATAAATGATTTTTGAATGTTGTAATGAGATTTTTCGGTCAGTGAAACAAATGTTTTTGTGATGTTGCAGTACTATTGCTTGAAACGTTGCATTACATGTTTTTTTAATGTTGCAGTATATATTTTTGAATATTGTAATGAGATTTTTCGGTCATTGAAACAAATGTATTTGTAATGTTACAGTACTATTGCTTGAGACGTTGCATTATATGTTTTTTCAATGTTACAATACATATTTTTCTATACTTGCGATATTTATATTTTTTTTTGTTGTTGCAATACAAGTTTTTTGATGTTGCAACACATGTTTTAATGTTGCAGTATATATTTTTCTCATGTTGTAGTAGACACTTTTTTGTTGTTGCAAAGATCTTTATTTGATGTTTTGCAGTGCATATTTTTCATTGTTTCATTTTTTTGATGTTGTGATATTTTTCAGAAGTATGTTGCATTTAGGGTTTTTTTTAGTTAAGTGTTTAATGTTCTAGAATTGTGTTTTGTGCACATCTAGGATACAAGGAGATGGACCGCGCACGAGCTGGGTGCCTGTGGATGGGGTGCGTTAGAGCCAGCAGTCAAGGCCGCGCTGGAGTCCTAGGCACAAGTATACTTATCTGATCTCGTCCATATACAGAGGAGTGTTGACTCATCTGATCTCGTCCATATAGAGAGGAGTGTTGCTGCTAAGAGGAGCCAAGAGTGCAGCAGTAAGGGCGTGTTTGGCAGAGCTCCACGTAGCTCCAGATCTGAAAAACGTCAGCTCCACCACAGACCAGCAGTATGGGTGCGACGTTTCCAGAGGTCGCGAGTCACGACTTGCGTCGGTGTGGGGGGATAGGGGAAAAGAAAATTGTGAATCAGTATTGTGTAATCAGTGGCGTAGGTGGGTAATTTTCGCCAACTCCACGAGGAATTACAAAACCAGCAGTTTCAGAGTACCCCTCAAGGGACTCTGTGGATTTGATGGATTTGGGAGCTAGATCCATATTTTCTGCAGATCTGGAGTTCGTGGAGCTAGGGTGTTTGGTTGAAAAAATTTGGAGCAGAGTTGTTTTTTTAGATCTGGAGCTACGTGGAGCTCTGCCAAACACACCCTAAGGCCGAGACGCACTTGCGGAGCATTGCCAGGCGGACGATGAGAAGGCCTCAGGGGCAGGCGTGAATTTTTTTCGCGAGCGTGTGAAGGGTCGAGATGGCAGACTAGAGGGGTGAATAGTCCTTTTTAAAATTAAATGTATCGGCTAACCGAAACAAATGTGGAATTAAAACTATCGGTCTAGCCAAGACTACACCCCTCTACTTATACTCTATGACACCTTACAAAAGATCCTAAACAAAGCAAATAAGGTGTCGGGCTAGCTAAAGCTCACCTAATCAATCTAGCTTGCAAGGTCACACAAACCTATGCAACTAGTACTCTAATCAAACCGGGGAGCTCCTAACAATCTAGTGATGCAAAGCCACAAAGCCTAAGCTCACTAGCAATGCTCAATAACAAGGCTACACAAGCCAAATTAGAGAGCTTAACTTAGCTACACAAACAAAGTAACTAAACACTAGCACAAGAGTGAATATTGAAATACAAGCTAGTGTAAAGAACAAGGCAGACGGTATTACCGGGCTGCTAGGCCGGTACTACCGAGCACCTGCAGGAAGCTACGAAATCGAAGTGGGTGAGACTCAATTTCAGATCTAGCAATTACCGCACTTCCCTAAGTGTTGTAGATGATGATTGTAGCTTCCCCAAGTCTTGGTTCCTTGCCAAAAAGTAGATCGAGCCTTTCCAACCTAAGAAAGAGTGAAGGAGGGAGGAAGAACACGAAGAACACAAGAACAAGCGTAATATGCAAGGAAATAAGAACAACAAGAGATGGTGAAAGCCCTAGTTTGGTTTTGGTTAATTGATGGAACCTATTTTGGTCTAATCCTTTTGAGAAGCATGTGTGTAGCTAATATAAAAGGATTATGACCAAGCCATTGGTGGAGCTAGCAAGGTGGCAAC
Organism: Coix lacryma-jobi var. lacryma-jobi; assembly: GCA_009763385.1. Classification (NCBI taxonomy): domain Eukaryota; kingdom Viridiplantae; phylum Streptophyta; class Magnoliopsida; order Poales; family Poaceae; genus Coix; species Coix lacryma-jobi. The sequence goes on from CM019831.1 coordinate 49,107,366, forward strand.
CATGGAGGATGGTGACGGCCACAAGCACTCATGTGATCAAGTGCTCTACCATTGGTGAAATGAAGTGAAAAGATGTCTTGCTCAAGTGGTAGATTATTTCTTACTTTTAATCTTGAGTATAGGCAAGCCGGACTATCAAAAGGGATATAAATTAGGCTAGCTAGATGTGGTGAAAAGTGCTCATGACGTCTAACAACTAGTGCCACTTGAGCGATCTAACTTTGCATTGTTGCTAGGATCGAGTGGCGTGGTGAGTGGAAGTGAAAATCCTTTGAAAAATGTTTGTGAAAATGCTAACACACATGCACAAGGTGGTATACACTTGGTGGTGTTGGCACATTTGCAAAGGAGAAGGTGTTGGAGTTGAAGTGAATCAACTCAGAGAAGAAAAGGAGGCTTTTCGGTGTGTTCCGAACTCTATGATCGGTCTTGGATTGGAATTCTGTACTAATACTTTGTGCTTTGGATCTTATATTCATATGGGTTGTGTAGCCCTCTGAATAAGCTTTCCAAAATGTCCAAGATCATCGAAATTGGAGTTCGGAGCTAAAAGTTATGGCCGTTTTAGCGCGGAGGTTAGTTTGCTGAAGTCGGTAGTACCGACCATGAGGTCGGTAGTACCGACCCCTCCGCGAGCAGATCGCATGCTCTCTATGTTGGGCCATTTTTGGCCTAAAGGTAGTACCGCCATAAGGCCGGTACTACCGACCGCCGGTCGGTAGTACCGGCGATCGAAGTCATTTTGCAGGCTCTCTGTGTAGATCTAGATTTGGCCTACCGATAGTACCGCTATAAGGCCGGTAGTACCGGGGCCGGTAGTACCGACCCTCTTCCGGATGTGTTAGCAAGGTCAATCTAATGGTCGTTGTTGGTGTAGTCGGTACTACCGACCTATGGGGTAGGTACTACCAACCGTGGCGCAGCGTGACATGTATAAGTAGCCGCTCGGCCGGCTTCTAACGGTTACCTCTTCGATTCTTTGCACCCAAAACACAAGAAAGAGAGCTCCCAAGTGTTGACTAACCTCCTCTCTCCCCCCCTTTGATTCTAGAGTGAATCTCTTGCAAGCTTTGTGCTAGGGAAGTGAGATTAGAGAGTGAGACGCATCGATCTACGTCAAGAGCACTTGGATCCGTCATCTCTCTGGCTTGATTTGTGTTCTTTAGTCTTGGGTTCTTGGAACCCTAGCCGGTTAGGTGTTCTTCGGTTGTTGCCCATGATTGACTCATTTGTGAGGGCACTCCGAAGTGTTTGTATTACCCTCGTGATTCTTAGTGAAGAAACTCGGCTAACCTTTGTTGTGGCTTGAGTGAGGCAAGGAGGTGAAAGAGACTCCGACCTTAGTGGTCACCTCAACAACGAGGACATAGGCACTTCTTAGTGAAGTGGTCGAACCTCGGGATAAATCTTGTGTCCCGTGTGCTTGTTGCATTCTCTACTTCGATTATTTCGTTTGCACTTGTGTTCTTCGTGTTCTTCCTCCCTCCTCTCTCGTTCTTAGGTGTGGGAAGTCTCGATCTACACTTTGGGGAGGAGCCACTTCTTGGATAAGGTATAAACTTCATCTACATCTTCTAGGGAAACATTGGTATGTGCTAGATCCACTTTTGCATCTCCTCTATCTTGATTTCATAGCAGTTTTTAGGTTGTCGGTAGTACCGACCTATAGAGCCGGTGGTACCGACCTCGGTAGTACCGGCCCCTATAGTCGGTAGTACCGACTGTGCAATCTGATACTCGTTTTTGAGCTTTGAGTTTCAGGTTTCTAGATTTTTGAATAGGTTATTCACCCCCCCTCTAGCCATTCGGACCTTTCAAGGGGACACAAGATTTTATCCCGAGGTTCACTTGGTTGCCACCAAGCTAGTCCCCATTGAGGCAAGCCCAAGGATGCCGAGGATCCTCTTGCTAGTGGTGACCCTAAGTCACACTCTCCACGATGGAGTGCTCACCAAGAACTCTAGCTTTGATCCGCTGGACCACTTGGCGCTCTTCGCACCTCTTCTCCATTAGAGTTGCTCTTCGCGATCCCCACGGGGCGAGCACAATGCCCCTCACGAAGCCTTCTCCGGAGCCACGCACAATCTTCTTGCAAGCTTCACGACGGAGACAATCACCAAGCCATCTAGGAGGTGGCAACCTCCCAAAGTAATAAGCACCACCGGCTTGCAACTCGAACACCTAGTGCCAACTCTTGCAATCTCTCATGCACCGCGTGCACTAGAATCGCTCACTCGCTATTGATTCGCACACTAGCAAGCACAAGCGAGTTAGAGGGCTCCCAAGCACACTCACACAAGGACAATAATTCCCCAAGGTGCTCAACCTGTTCCAAGGGCTAGCCACCCCTCTATTTATAGAGGGGAGCGGCCAACTAGCTGTTATCCCCTTTTCCCGAGCTCACATGGCCACAGTCGGTACTACCGACGAGAGGGTCGGTACTACCAGCGGTCAATATGACCGTTAGGACACCTTCCTAACACAGTCGGTAGTAGGGTCGGTAGTACCGACTTCATGGCGGTACTACCGGTAGGCCAAATTTTCCCCTACACAGAACGCCTACAAACTTCCTCCAAACATCGGTACTACCGACCACAAGGGTCGGTACTATCGGGGGCTGGTACTACCGGCCTTATGGCCAAAAATGGCCCAACACAGAGAGCCTGCAAACTGCCCACCGAGGGGTCGGTACTACCGACTTCAGCAACCTGACCTCTGCCCTAAAACAGCCATACTCCCTCCGTCCCTAAATGTCTGTCTCTAGAAATCCGTGTTTCCCTCACAGACACGCTTTCCGGACGACCAACAAAAAGAGACGGAGGGAGTAACTTTTAGCTCCGAACTCCAATTTCGATGATCTTCGACATTCTGGACAACTTATTCAGAGGGATACACAACCCACATGAATACAAGATCCAAAGCACAAAGTATTAGTACATAATTCCAATCCAAGACCCATCCTAGAGTTTGGGACACACCGAAAAGCCTCCTATTCTCCGAGTTGATTCAAATCAACTCCAACACCTTCTCCTTTGCAAATGTGCCAACACCACCAAGTGTACACCATCATGTGCATGTGTGTTAGCATTTTCACAATCATTTTTCAAAGGATTTTCATTTTGAACGCATCTTGGCCCCTAGTGGGTTTCGGTGATTGGATGAAACACAAGATTACTGTGACTAACGTGTGTTTTGCAGAAATAGGGATGAGTTAGGTCACGATAATGGCGACGATACGGGCATATGGAGTTCATGTCCCCTGGCGATGGAAATCATTTCAGTTTTCAAAGGACGGACGACGAAGATGGCGGTAGGCTAGGCTAAGTGTCACATGGTGTTGGAGGACACTTAGGTAGTCTTAGGTCTTTGTTTTTCCTTTGGTCGTACTATAAAGGGGAGCGTGAATCATTAGCTTGACCTAGATGAGTCTATTGAGGTAGGTGTGGTGCACACTTGTTATTTCATAGCCCTAGGTAGCTCAGAGAAATGCCTTATGTCATGAGGATGAAAAGTCGTTAAGGCCACGTTGCGATCCGAGTGAGTTTTGCCTGTGAAATAGGCATCGGACGCTGGCCTAGTGGGCATCGGACGCGCATCTGATGCTCACTAGACTTGAGAGTGCTGGCGTGGTGGCATCGGACGCTCCGATGTTGTCACATCGGACGCGCCTATGCCACTGTTCCAGAGAGTGTGCCCTGAGGGGCACATCGGACGCTGAGGGCCAGCGTCCAATGTCCATGCAGAGAGGTTCCAGAGAGGGTAAAAACGCATCGGACGCGTCCTTTGCGATGGCATCGGACGCTACCCAACATCCGATGCTCCTTTAAAATGTCTGACAGGTTGTGCAGTTGACCGTTGGTCAAGGTCATCGGAGCGTCCGATGCCGGCATCAGAGCGTCCGATGCCCCCGTAGAAACAACTGTTCAGTGCTCTATTGGATGGCTGGTTGGGGGAGCATTTATACTCCTCCCCCTCCTCCATTAGAGTGTTCTTGCCACTTTCCTCTGCTGAGAAACACATTGTGAGTGTGAGAAAGAGCAAGAGCCCTAGTGAGGTTGAGAGAATTGCTAATTGAGAGAATTAGTGACCTCCTAGAGAGAATTGAGTAGCAAGTGTGCATCCATCCATCTCTTTGGCCTTGTCTTGGTCAAGTGAGAGTTCTAGCTTGTTACTCTTGGTGATCGGCATCACCTAGACGGCTTGGTGGTGATCGAAGAGCTTGGTGATCATCCGGAGGCATTGTGGATGACCCAAGCCAAGTTGTGACCGGTAGCGAGCGATTCACCGGGCCGGAGTGACGAAGAATCAGTTCGTAGTGAGCACTTGATCCTTGCGCGGATCAAGGGGGAGTGATACCCTTGCGCGGGTGCTCCAACGAGGACTAGGGGTGTGCCAACACCTCGATACCTCGGGAAAAAGATCGTCGTGTCATCTCTACTCTCTTTACTTACGCATTTACATTTGAGCAATTCAATTCCGCAATTTACTTGTTGTTCATCCATATTTGAATTGCCATGGTAGAGTAGAAATGTCATAGTGTTGATCTTTTGTGCGGTTGATTCTAGAGAACACACTTCTAGGCACTAGGGGGTTAATTGGGCTTGTTAGGATTTAATTCTTGCAAAAGTTTTGGAAAAGCCCAATTCACCCCCCCTCTTGGGCATCTTGATCCTTTCAATTGGTATCGGAGCCTCGTGCTCTCGATTTAGGCTTAACCGCCTAGAGTTAAGATGTCCGAGGGTGATGGACCACCTCCCATGTTCGAGGGAGATGACTTTCCATATTGGAAAATCCGTATGGAGTCGTACCTAGAAGCGGTAGATGTTAAATGCCGCCAAGCCGCGATCATCGGCTTTCCCAAGCCAAAGGAGGGCACAAGCCTAACCCCTCATGAGGAAGAAAATGAGAAGTGGAATGCAAAGGCCAAAAATATCATCTTTAGAGGCATTTGCAAGGATGTGTTTAACCGCGTCCGGAACCACAAGAATGCCCATGAACTATGGGATAACATTTGTGCGCTCCATGAGGGAACCAAGAGTGAGCATGAGGAGCGTTATCATTTGGTCATGCAAAAGTTAAACTCTTTTGAAATGCTTGCTCATGAGAATGCCAATGAAATGTACTCACGCTTGAATGTTCTTGTAGAGGAGCTCAATGGACTTGGCCTCACACAAATGCAACCATCCGATGTTGTGAGGAAGATTCTATGTGTCCTTCCAATTGACAAATATGGACACATTGTGATGGTGCTACATCAAGGTGATCTTTCTAATCCACACCAACACAAGTCTTAGGGAAGATCAATGCTCATGAGATGTACATGCACATCACACCAAGTGGTGGCTCTTCCACTGACAAGAAGAAAGACTTGGCCTTCAAAGCAAGTAATGACAAGAAAGGCAAGTCCAAGGCTATTGAGGTGCACCATGAGAGCACAAGTGATGATGAAGATGATTCCAACATTGCTCTCATGGTGAGGAAGACCACCAAGATGTTGAAGAAGCTTAACAAGAATGGAGTCAACTTTGACTCAAGAAAGAAGAAGTTATTCACAAGTAGCAAGAGAAGGCCAATCTCCGAAATGGATTGCTACAATTGCGGTGATCTTGGCCATCTTGCTCATCAATGCCCCAAGCCCAAGAAAGAAAGCTACAAGAACAAGAACAAGAACAAGGGCAAGAAATATGACTCATCTAGCGAAGATGAGAAGAAGAGTGAGAAGCCCTGCAAGAAGGATGGCAAGAAGAAGAAGCAATACCACAAGAAAGGTGGCAAGGCCTACATTTTTGGTGATTGGCTCACCGACATTGACTCCTCTGGTGGCTCATCAAACGAAGATAGTGATGATGAGAAGGAGAAGGTGGCCGCTCTAGTGATTGGGAATTCTACACCACCACCTCCACCGTCGCCATCATCCTCTACACACCTATGCCTCATGGCAAAGGGTGATCGGAAGGTACAAAGTGATGATGACTCTAGTGATGATGCGAGTGATGGAGAGTTCCAAGCTCCTTCTTATGATGAACTTGTTGATTTGCTAAACAACTACACTAAAATCATAAGAAAGACTAGAGCTAAAAATGAAAGGCTTGTTCATGACAATGAAGCTCTTGTTGAAAATATAACAATGCTATACATGCTAGTGATGAGCTAAAAAATGAACTTGCTACTATGTCATCTTCCATCAAGGAGCTCAAGTCCTCTAACAAGGAGCTCAAAGCTAAAAATGAAAAACTTGATAAGATGCATAGTGATCTTACCACTAGTTATGTCTTGCTCAAAGAACAATATACTCAAGTGAAAGTTGATCATGATACTCTCATTGTTGCTTATGATATGCTTTCTCATGAGACACATGATGCCCCTAACCTTGTTGTTAAGTGTGACATAGCAACATCTTGTGAGGACTTGGTTAGTGAGCATGATGAGCAAAGAGCTAGTGGCAAGGGCAAGAAAGTGGTTGTGGCCGATCACTATGATGACTATATTAAGATCAAGAATGAGAATGCAAATCTCAAGAGTGGTCTAGAGAAACTTGCAACCACAAAGCAAGTCATTGTTGAGACTCAAAATGATGATTATAGCATGACACTTGAGCTAGACATGCTAAAAGAAGAAAACAAAAGATTGAAGATGGAGAGGGATTACAAAATGACACCATCTCAATTGGAACTCCAACAAGAGAATGACAAGCTCAAGAAGGAGAAAGAGCACCTCACCACCGGGCTAAGAAACTTCACAAAGGGTCAATGTCTTCAAAGTGAACTACTCATGAACACCGTAATGAAGACCAATAGAAATGGCATTGGCTTTCTTGAAGAAAAGATGAAGCAACGCAAGAGCATCACAAAGCCAAAGAAGAAGAAGATTGGGAGATGCTATGAGTGTGGAAAAGGACACTTTGCTCATGATTGTGAAGAGCCAAAACCCACACCCTTGCCCAAGCATGCTAGGCCCTTTGCTTTCAATGCTCACTACATGCTTAGACAAGATTCTAGTGGCAAAGTGAAAGTCATGTTCATGGGGCCTCCTAACAAGAATAGGCCAAAGCAAATATGGGTTGCAAAGTCACTTGTAGAGAAGGTTAAGGGACCTCAACAAGTTTGGGTCCCAAAAGCTCAAGCTTGATTTCTTGTGTGTGTAGGTGAACTACAAGACCGGTGGATCTCATTGGGTGATTGATAGTGGTTGCACACAACATATGACCGGTGATCCCTGGATGTTCACCTCACTAGAAGAGAATGTCAATGACCAAGAAAAGATTACATTTGGTGACAACTCAAAGGGCAATGTCAAGGGATTGGGCAAAGTGGCAATATCAAATGATCATACCATCTCCAATGTGCTTCTTGTTGCATCATTGAGCTTCAACTTGCTATCCGTTGGGCAACTATGTGATCTTGGCTTTCAATGTTTGTTCACTGACAAGGAAGTGGTTGTGACCAAGAAAGATGACACACAAGTGATTTTCCAAGGCTTTAGATACAATAATCTCTATTTAGTGGATTTCTCCTTCGAAGATGCCAACTTGAAGACATGTTTGTTCACTAAGCAATCACTTGGTTGTCTATGGCATAGAAGATTGGCACATGTGGGAATGAGCACTCTCAATAAGCTATTGAAGAAGGATTTGGTTAGGGGCTTGAAGGATGTCAAGTTTGAGAAGGACAAATTGTGTAGTGCATGTCAAGCCGGCAAGCAAGTTGCAAATACTCACCCAACCAAAGCCTTTGTGTCAACATCAAGAGAGTTGATGCTACTACACATGGATCTATTTGGGCCAACAACATATGCTAGCTTGGGTGGAAATCTATATTGCCTAGTGATTGTTGATGACTACTCTAGATACACTTGGGTATTCTTTCTTCATGACAAATTTGAAGCAACCCCTTCATTGAAGAAGTTTGCCAAGAGAGCCCAAAATGAGTTTGACTTGAAGATCAAAAAGATTAGAAGCGACAACCGAAAGGAGTTTGATAACACCCACATTGAGGAATGTTGTGAGGAAGTTGAGATCAAGCATGAAGTCTCCGCAACCTACACACCACAACAAAATGGGGTAGTTGAGAGGAAGAATCGGACTCTAATCACCCTAGCAAGGACAATGTTAGATGAGTACTCTACACCGGAAAGATTTTGGGCGGAAGCAATCAACACCGCTTGTTATGCATCAAATCGGTTGTTCCCCCATCGTCTCCTTGGCAAGACCCCCTATGAGCTACTCAACAACAAGAAGCCAGATGTATCATTCTTTAGAGTGTTTGGGTGCAAATGCTACATCTACAAGAAGTGCCAACACCTAGGGAAGTTCCAACGCCGATGTGATATTGGTTTTCTTGTTGGTTACTCATTGAAGTCCAAAGCAAATCGAGTATTCAACCATGCCACCGGGATGGTAGAAGAAACATATGATGTGGAATTCGATGAATCTAACGGCTCTCAAGGAGAGCATGAGAATCTTGATGATGTAGGTGATGAACCATTGAGGGAAGCAATGAAGAACATGCCGGTTGGAGCCATCAAGCCTAAAGATGATGATGATGTGCAAGTCATTGACAAGCCATCCTCATCTAATGTACCACATGATGATGACAAAGATGGGAGGGATCAAAATGAAGACACTCATGTCTCCCATGATCAAATGGTGGTACAAGCTCAAGATGTTGGTGCTCCACAAGCGGCCCCTCAAGTGGTTGATCGAAGGACTACTCCTCTACTACAAGTTCATCCTCAAGATCTCATCATAGGGAGTCCAACAAGGGGTGTAATGACTCGATCTCAAAAACTTGCTTTATTTATGGAACATCACTCCTTTGTTTCTCTTGTTAAGCCTACCATTGTAGATGAAGCTCTAAGTGATCCGGATTGGGTGAATGCATGAAGAACTAAACAACTTCACCCGCAATCAAGTTTGGACACTTGAAGAGTGACCAAAAGGCGCAAGAGTCATTGGAACAAAATGGGCGTTTAGAAACAAGCAAGATGATCAAGGCAAGGTTGTTAGAAACAAGGCGAGGCTAGTGGCAAAGGGGTTCTCTCAAGTTGAAGATTTGGATTTTGGAGAGACCTTTGCACCGGTTGCAAGACTAAAAGCCATCCGTATCCTCCTTGCATATGCATCACATCATGACATTAAATTATATCAAATCGATGTGAAAAGTGCATTTTTAAATGGCTTCATAAATGAACTAGTCTATGTTGATCAACCTCTCGGGTTTGAAGACCCTAGATATCCTTATCATGTTTATAGGTTGTCCAAGGCGCTATATGGGCTCAAGCAAGCCCCTAGAGCGTGGTATGAGCGCCTCCGGGATTTCCTCATTGAGAAGGGCTTCACCATTGGGAAGGTCGACACCACACTATTCACCAAGAAGCTTGATGGAGAGATCTTCATTTGTCAAGTCTACGTTGATGATATCATCTTCGGGTCAACAAATGAAGCCTATTGCAAGGAATTTGGTGACTTGATGTCGAAGGAGTTCGAAATGTCCATGATTGGCGAGCTCACATTCTTCCTAGGCTTCCAAGTCAAGCAATTAAAGGAGGGGACATTTATATCTCAAGAGAAGTAAACAAAAGACCTCCTCAAGCGCTTCAATATGGATGATTGCAAGCCTATCAAGACTCCAATGCCAACAAACGGACATCTCAACCTAGATGAGGGAGGTAACCCGGTTGATCAAACTCTCTACCGTTCTATGATTGGTAGCTTGTTGTACTTGACCGCATCTAGCCCGACATCATGTTTAGTTTGTGCATATGTGCACGGTTTCAAGCTGATCCTAGGTGTTAACACCAGATTTTCGCACACACAAGGGTATTACAGGTGGGCCCAACTAGCAGAAGGAAGAGATTCAGCAAGCAATCGGCGACTGTTTGGTCCTCAGAGTTTTGGTAACTGTCTACGTGGTCGGCTATTTCACAAGGCAGTAGGCTCCATTAGGGAAACGCGTGTTGCGAGTAAAGCCGGCTTGCGTGGGAAGATATGTGAAGATGGAAGATGCCGAAAGGTTTAGGAATATGATTTATTTTCCTTATTTTATTATAAGTCGTAATTGTCTAGGACTTATACTTCGTCCAGGGTATAAATACAAACCCTCGACCATTGTAAAACTGTTCACAACCACATCAATACAAACCGGCCCCGTGCCATCTTCGAGTCCCTAAGTCGTGTCGTCGAGTTCTTCGAGAGGTATCATCGATCCGTCGACCTCCGTAAGTACCGGCAACCTTGCTATCATGTCTAGTATCATGCGGTAGATTTAGATATGATGCAAGTAGTCTCGTATGTTAAGCTTAGTATCGTGCGGCGGATTTAAGCTTATGACGGGAAGTTTTTGCTTATGCCTTGTATCGTGCGGCGGATTAAGTCATGAGTAAAAATAGTTATCGGCTCTGGTAGATTTGGCAGATCTAATAGATTCATCAAGTTATCATGTGTTATATGTTTTATTCATTTAATTCGTACAACACCTTTTGCCCAATCTAGATTGATCTTCGTTCGGCCTTATCGCACGAGTTTGTTTGTGCTTTGCTGATTATAAGATCATAATGGTCGAACTGACTTTCAATCTAGATTGTTACATGTCGTGGGTTCGTGCATGTCAATCATGTTTAGGCTTTGATAGAGCTGGGTGCCGTGCGGCAGGTACAGGTTTTAGATTAGTTTAACCATGTTGGGCTTGTATGTTTCTTCTTCATGGACCCTAGTTCGGCTAGTTTGCCGATTCTGGTTAAGCTTACACGAGTAATGAGTTTTTATAGGTCTGTCCAGATGTACGTGTGCTTTTAGCTTCTTATAATTAGATCGTATCATGCGGTGGATTAATCTAATTATAAGGAGTGGTGTAGATTTATAGCAGGTGGTATCATGCAGTGGATTAGCTTTGCTTGAATTTACACCTGACGGGTTTATGAAGGCTAGACGTGCGGCAGACTAGCTGGATTAGCCTATGCATATGTCATCTGAATAGATTTGTATTTACAAATTGCCTTTTTATCTTCTTGTTACTTATGCGTTCGGCATTCAATATGTTCACAAGCTTTATCTTTTATACTTGCTGAATGACATTATAAATCTGTTCTGACAAACAGCTTCTATAGCTGTGTGCCGTCGTGATTGGCTTTCAAAGCCGTACATATGGAACTGTCTGGTCTTACCCGACATGTTCCAAGGTATTCTCACACTTTTATCCCTTGTTGGTTTTCAAGTCAAACCGACTGGCACGTCTCCGGATTCAGTACGCTCCGGGCACCCGATTGAAGCCAGCCTCGTTCGGCTTGCTGTGTGCCTTGACGCGAGGCATCACATTTTGCGTCAACACACTTTTTGGCACGCCCGGTGGGACCTTTCATTTCAAGATGCCTGAGATTAACGAAGATCAAGTCTTCGAGGTGACCATGGACGATTTGCCGCTAGAATCAAAAGATCTGGTGCAGTGAGCTTGTGATGAATTCCAGCGCAAGTGCTTGGAGACCTTCTCTAAGAATAAAAGCGGCAAAGTCTATCAGAAGCAGACGTTCCCGAAGGTTGTTCCTCATCACCAACTTGAGCTTTCTGACGGTAGCGAAGAAGCGGCTCTCCAGAAGATGGCGGAGATGATGCATAGGATCGTATCAGGAGCAGTGACTAGTCATTAGTCGGCTTTCCTGAACACCTTTCATGCTGTCATGGTCGATACTTTCGGTCCAAACACAGATAAGTATTTTGAAGAAGCTGCTGGTCCAATACGGGGGCCATTGTTGTTCCAAGTACCTCAACGCCGGAGAGTTGCCAAAAACAGTGGAGCTGGCCCAAGCACGGGTGGAATGGTGTCTCAGGAAACACAACAACTTCCCCAGACCTATGGCCAGCTCACGTTCGGCACAACAGGGAACGTCCCACCATCTGCTTCTAGAGTGTCTCCTGTGGCAAACAGGATACAGAAAGATATGTTTGGAGGCGGATATCGGGAATTTATGGACTATAACTCGATTAGTGCTCTTCCGAATCCAGGCTACGGGAGTTCAGCAGGATTACATACTGGGGGGCAAGCACAAACAGCTCCTGATTCAAACGTTGACCTCATCATGCATAAAAATGGCTGATATGATGCAGAATCAGTTCGGCCTAAAGCCAAAGAATCAAACATACACATATAAGTCTCCTTACCCAGAGTGGTACAATCGGGTGGCTCTCCCTCCGAGAGTCAAGCCTCCTACTGACCTTACCAAGTTCTCGGGCCAAGATGACACCAGTACAAGAGAGCATATCAACCGTTACCTGATGCAGCTTGGTGAAGCGTCGGCAGATGAAGCTTGGAGAATTCGATACTTCCCGTTGTCGTTGACAGGACCAGCCTTTTCTTGGTTCACCTCTCTGCCGGCAAATTCTATCAATACATGGGCAGAGCTGGAGCAGAAGTTCCATTCATATTTCTTTACGGGGACCAGTGAAAAGAAGTTGGTCGATCTCATGAGCTTAAGGATGAAACTTGGCGAAACACCACAAGAGTATCTGCGCCGATTCAGGGAAACCAAAAATCTTTGCTATTCTTTGAACTTGCCGGATGACCAATTGCCAGGAATAGCTATAGCTAGCATGTTGCCGAGTATCAAGGAAAAGCTGTTCGGCATGGAGTTTGAGGATCTCGGGCAATTATCACAAAGATTGGCGGCAATGAGCAATCAAGCTCAGGGATTCAAGAGGAACAATCAGTTCTAGAAAGGTGACATAGCTGCCGAGATGTATCAGGCTTTCCTTGAGGAAGCAGATGAATATGATGATAAAGATGAGGTGGCTGCAGCTGAGATAACATGGTCTAAAGAACCGACTCAAGTCAATCAACGGTGGCTGAGGCAACACAAAGGTACTTATGACTTTGATGTGTCCAAGTCGGACAAATTATTTGAGTACTTGTTGAAGGAGGGACGCATCAAGTTGCCGGAAGGTCATCCTATGCTGCTTCCTTAGGGCGTCAAAGACAAGAAGTATTGTGGTTTCCACAACACTAAGTCCCATTCCATAAATGATTGCCGAGTGTTCAGAGATCGGATCCAGAAGGCTATTCAAGGTGGACATCTGAGGTTTGATGGAAAGATGAAGATTGATGGTAGCCCTTTTGAGCAGAATATTGTGTCTTTCTCTGTTAACATGATCAATGTAGCCGATCCTAGGGGTAATGGTAAGATGAAAGTTTTAACCTCTAATAGAGCGAGGGAAGCTGGCACTATTGATCCCGATCGGCAGATTACGAAAGGAGAACTTCAACGGAGAGTTCGGTTCCAAGATAGCCGAATCGAGACAGGTAATACCTCCAGGCCCAGGGTCACGACGCGCATTTTGTTGAATAAGTGGCGTTGGGAACAGGAACGGTACCAGAAGCAGAGGCTTTATGAAGAACGGAAGTTCCTGGAGGAGCAGCGAAGGTACGAAGAAGAGATGTACCGAAAAGAACGAGAAGATATGGGGGAGCAGGAACAATCTCATTGGGAAGGCTCGTTCTTCCAGTATTGTTGGAACGAAGGCTTGAAGCTGCCTGTTAAGAACAACTGTCCTAAATGCAGTAATCAATACTCCGAGTACAGGCAATCTCGAGTCAACCGCCGTTCTGTCCATGAAAGGCTCGGGGCACGAATCCCTGAGGATGATCGGCGCTTAAAAATAAATAATTCTGAGAATCGGCAGGGAAGATTTGCCGATCAAAGTTGGGCTCATACTGAAGAAGAAGAATACCGTGAATATGTCTGGCAAAAAGGACAGTGGTGTCCACCAGGCTTAAGGAGAAGCCAGAAGAGGAGAGTGCAGCGCTTAAGGAACAAAGAATTGGCACAAGTGGGCACTAGAGTAAAACAAGTTTGGCGTCCTAAAGAAGGGCCGAGTGAGGGTAATCGTTCGGCTGAAACGTGCATGGCATTCTTTTTACCATCAGAGTTCATAGCCCCTGAGAACCAAGATATCCAGGAGGAGGCATATTCGGACTTCGATGAAAGTGAGTTTCAAGACTTGTTGGTTCATCTCGTTTTGGCTCAGAGGGCGGTATTTGATAAACCAATCAGGCATCGACACTTGAAGCCACTTTATATGAGAGGGTATGTCAATGGCAAGTCACTGACCAAGATGTTCATTGATGGAGGAGCTGCTATAAACATCATGCCGTATACCACCTTCGGAAAGCTCGGCATGACCAGTGAAGATCTATTGAAAACTGACATGGTGTTGAGGGACTTTGCAGGCAATTCCTCTGATACACGAGGAGCAGTCCATGTCGAGTTAATGATTGGGTCTAAAACCTTGATCACCACCTTCTTCGTCATTGATGGCAAGGGGGCATACAGTTTGCTATTAGGAAGAGATTGGATACATGCAAACTGTTGTGTGCCATCGACTATGCACCAGTTCCTCATCCAGTGGATTGGAGATGATATTGAGATCGCCCATGCTGATGATTCCGTAAGTATTGCTAATATAGAGCCCATCTACTGGGAGTATGAAGGTGTCGAGTGTTTCTCTGGAAGAGCTTGGGAGGCAGGTCCTGTGAATGTCTTCGACGAGGATCAACAGCCGTTTCAGACGATCGGCTCTCAGAGTAATTTTTAGAATCCAACTAATGATAATGGAGAGAGGGATCGAGACCAAAGTTTCGTATCGGCTGACAAGGAATAAAGTGTTGATAATGAAGCCGAAGCTGGATCAACGTACACAAGTATGCTTGGCTTGTATGTTTCTTCTTCATGGACCCCAGTTCGGCTAGTTTGCCGATTCTTTACATGAGTAATGAGTTTTTATAGATCTGTCCAGATGTACGTGTGCTTTTAGCTTCTTATAATTAGATCGTATCATGCGGTGGATTAATCTAATTATAAGGAGTGGTGTAGATTTATAGCAAGTGGTATCATGCGGTGGATTAGCTTTGCTTGAATTTACACCTGACGGGTTTATGAAGGCTAGACGTGCGACAGACTAGCTGGATTAGCCTATGCATATGTCATCTGAATAGATTTGTATTTACAAATTGCCTTTTTATCTTCTTGTTACTTATGCGTTCGGCATTCAATATGTTCACAAGCTTTATCTTTTATACTTGCTGAATGACATTATAAATCTGTTCCGACAAACAGCTTCTATAGCTGTGTGCCGTCGTGATTGGCTTTCAAAGCCGTGCATATGGAACTATCTGGTCTCACCTGGCATGTTCCAAGGTATTCTCACACTTTTATCCCTTGGTGGTTTTCAAGTCAAACCGACTGGCACGTCTCCGGATTCAGTACGCTCCGGGCACCCGATTGAAGCCAGCCTCGTTCGGCTTGCTGTGTGCCTTGACGCGAGGCATCACGTTTTGCGTCAACACTAGGGAATCACATCTCATAGCTGTGAAGAGAATCCTTAGGTACCTAAAGCACACCCCAAGCATTGGCCTTTGGTATCCCAAAGGAGCTAACTTCTAACTCGTTGGGTATTCTGATTCGGATTACGTGGGTTGCAAATTTGATAGAAAGAGCACATCTGGAGGGTGCCATTTGCTTGGGAGATCACTAGTTTCATGGAGTTGGAAAAAGCAAAATAGTGTGGCCTTGTCTACCGCCGAGGTGGAATACATAGCCGCGGGTGCTTGTTGTGCACAAATCCTTTACATGAAACAAACCCTTTTAGACTATGGTGTAGTTCTAGACAGGGTACCTTTGTTGTGTGACAATGAGAGCGCGGTTAAGCTTGCTAACAACCCGGTTCAACACTCTCGCACAAAGCACATAGATATTCGCCATCACTTTCTTAGAGGCCATGTTTCAAAGAAAGACATATCATTAGAGGGAGTTAGAACCGAAGATCAATTGGCAGATATCTTCACAAAACCTCTAGATGAAAACACCCTTTGTAGATTGCGAAGTGAGCTTAATGTGCTTGATCTAAGTAACTTTGTCAAAAGGTGAAAGGGGATTGTCTTTGCATTGCATTGTATCATATGCCATGTTTAAATTATGCTATGCACATAGGCTTGTCAGACGTGGTTAAGATAACTGCCCTAAAAAGCGTGTGAAGAAGCTTACCCATGAGCAAACTTGACAAGCAACCTAGATTCAAATTCCATATTGCATTGCATTTGCATGTGTGTTGCTTTGTCGTTTCTTTTTGGTTAAGTTTTGAGCAACCGCTGTGTTCGTCCACCGCTAGGGGGAGCATTTGAGGCTCCTAATGGTTGAGACCCCTAGATTTGGTGGTCACATGTTGTCTCCTCGGGATTTATCGCCTATTTTACCTAAAAATGATATGTAGCCTATGGCAAGATATTTACAAAATTGAGGGTTTATGCGAGGATGCTCATACTAGGTTCCAACTGGTGTTTATTTGCCTCTTATTTGAGTTGGAACTTGGTTGGGAGAGGGAGTTGCAATGGAGATCTTCGAAACTGCCCAAAATGCAGCATCGGATGCTGGCCCCAGCGTCCGATGCCTGCACTGTAGGCAGCCCCGGCTGAAACAGTGGACTGTCAGCGTCCGATGTGTCTCCATCGGAGTGTCCGATGCCCCATCGGACGCTGCCCAACGTCTGATGCCAAGGCAAAGGACGTGTCCGATGTGTTTTTGGCAAATTTGGAGCTCTCTGAGTGGACATCGGAGCATCCGATGTGATCACATCAGCGCGTCTGATGCCCCTTTAAGCGGCGCAGTTTGTTCTTCTATTGACACGAGGGTCCCACGCGTCATACCTTTTTCCTATCGTCTTCCTCGCGCCCGACCTTCAGCCCTCGCCGCCGCCCGAGCTACCAAACCCTAAGCCCCAGCTCGCCCCCACCGGCTGTGCCTCCCCGTGCTCGCACCCGATCTCGCCGCCGGCAACCGGCGCCTGCGCCACCTCTCCCCATTCCCGCCGCACGCGCGCCTCCCACCGCTGTTGCTCTCCGGCGCCGCTCGCCGGAGCCTACATCGTTTGTCGGCGCTTGTTGTCTCCTCGCCGGAGTTGGCTCTCTCCTTGCTCAAGGACGTCCTCAAGCCAGTCTTCCTCTCCGGCGACCTCCCTCCCCGTGCCCTGAGTCCTCAAAGTGAGCACCCACCCCTCCTCATTCACAGTGCGCTCCAGGTGCTCGACAGAATGTCCCATAGCCCGTTCTTCGCTGTTTAACCCTCGTTTCGCTCCAAAATCTTTGCAAACCCCCTTGGCGTGACTCGTGGGATTATGAACATTGATTCTCACCTCTTCTTGGGTTTGTTTCGGCGGTTCATCAGGTAGCGAAGCCAAACTCCTTTCTTATCCTATATGCTTTGCTTTTGATAGGACTTCTCGTCTCTAGCATATATGTTTCTTATGTATCCTATCTATTCTATGTAGCGAGTTAGTGCCGAGGTCAATTGAGCAGTGACAGAGAACCCGGGGCCAAGCCCGTGGGTAAGGATCGAGGCCAAGCCTCGCGAGTGAGAGTGGCAGCTGATCAGTGAGACAGGGGGAGTTCTTGCCAGTGGTTTGCCTTTCAGTGGACTTGCCAGTTGTCAGTTGATCTTTTCAGAGGCAGTCGAGACTTTCAGCGGTAGTGTTTCTCTGTTCTTGTCAGCTATGCGCTGTAAGAACGTTGGTGGTGCCCCGGGGGACTCTCCTCCCCGTCCCCCTCCTTCCGGTCAGCGATCCGGGAAGGGGAAGCTCATCGTGCGCAGGAAGCGCACTCGTCGGGAGCGAGAGGCAGTGCAGGCCCAGCAGTTGTAGACGCCGCTGAGCGTGCAGAGCAGGGAGGCCATGGTGGCGGCTTACGGATCGAGGACCAGTTGACGCCAGAGCAGCGGCGTGCAGTTGAGGAGGTTGAGTGCTTTCACGGTTCGCCGACTGGCACGCTCATGGCTGTCGGTCGTTGGACGACCTTCACCTCTCCAGGTGTGGAGCCCCAGAGCTCCGGGCAGGGCCAGGCAGAGGCCGAGGTAGCCGAGGCAGCAGGAGCAGAGGCAGAGGCAGAGGAGGAGGTTCCTGAGGAGGTACCTAGGCGTCGGTCGTCCCGTCGCAAGACCGAGGTGCCACCCCGGCCCGACGTCCCTCTGCGAGGAGCACGTGCTCCGTCGAGGCGTGCGCCCCCGCCGATTCCGTGACTGGACCTCCGGGCGGCCACTTGCTCCCAGATTCAGACCCTTCATTTAGTGCCAGTTGAGCAGTGGTTCCCCAGAGAGCGACAGCAGCAGGCAGGGCCAGACTTTTACACAGTGCTGCCGGAGGATTTTTACAGAGGATACAAGAATGCTGGGATTAGTATCCAATCCCAGCGTGTGTGCACCCTGGAGGCCCTGGTTTCAGCGTCAGAGCAGCTCCGTCCAGTTCTTACTTACCTGCCTGGTCTGGCAGATCTTCTGGGACGGTCTGGTTCTTACATCGAGGATTGGGTGTTCCAGTTCTATGCGTCGCTGTGGGTGCACCCAGACCGCAAGACTATCGAGTTTGCTTTTGGTGGGGAGCACTACTAGTTGTTCACTTCAGAGATCAGGGATTGGTTTGGACTTCGTCACTCCAGACTCGGATTCACGACCTTTGCTACGGTCAGACTGAGCCACCCAAACGCCCTCACGGTGGAGAGCAGCCCTCTACAGACTTGGTGCATCCGTGCTTCCGAGAGCCTTTCGGGGACGGTTCGAGCTGAGCACCGAAGGATCTCACTCCTGCGGCTCGGATCCTCCACGAGGTCCTTAGGCGCACCTTGCTACCTCGTGTTGGCTTCAGAGAGGGTATCTCCAGACTTCAGCTGTGTTTGCTTGCTTATTTGATTCAGCAGAAGGAGTTTGATATTATGGATGTGATTATCTGTGAGATGGAGGACACAGTGGCAGAGGGCATCAAGGCCCGTCGGCAGCTACTGTATGCACACTGGATCTCTTTTATTCTTTGGAAGGTCGCTGTCACCACAGGGAGCCGTCCAGACCAGTCACTCACCAGCTCCGCGACCGTGTTCCCCGCCTACAACATGAGTCAGCTCTTGGGACACGGTCAGGACCGCAGACAGTAGGAGGCACCGTCCAGCTCTTGAAGTCATCCAGAGGTGCCTGAGTCAGCACAGGAGCAGGACGAGACTGTCCGAGCCTTCACAGAGCAGGAGCTTGCAGATCTAGAGGGAGAGGACACCTACGTGGCTGAGGACCCCACTGACAGCTCCGACGAGGACTACCACCTCCCGCCTCACTACCAGCCTCGAGCTCACGACTCTCAGGCCAGGACGAGTGGTACTGCTTCCTCCGACCCTGCACTTCTTGCGATTCTCTCTCGGATGGAGGAGCAGCAGCGGACAGTGACTCAGGACGTCAAGAGGCTTGCACAGGAGCAGCAGCGGTTAGCTCAGGCATAGGCACTTGCTCAGCAGTAGGCACAGGAGCGGTCAGATGCCCTGCAGCGGCAGATGATGGAGCTTCAGCAGCAGACCCTGAGCTTCATGGAGAGGATCATGAGTGGTCCAACCTCCCCCGCAGCAGCAGCAGCAGCTTCAGTGGCCGCACCCGGTACCACAGCCGCAGGTTCCACCTCAGCAGTTCAGTCAGCAGCAGCAGTTCACTGGCCCCAGCTCCTCTCAGTTCACGAGCTACACTACACCACCAGGAGGAGCCCTGCTGTTCAGTCCACTTCACACAAGTTTCACTCCTCGTCTGACAGAGTCTCTGTTCGCGACGACTACTACTGTGACACGAGAGTTGTCAGCTACATTTAGTGAGCTCACTGGGTTTCCCACGCCCGATCTTCCGGACCCAGTTCAGACGACGACAGCTCTAGTGACCTCCACTACCGAGACCTTACCGAGCTCCGTCGCGTCCTCTAAGCTGACCGAGCCAGTCCAGTCCGAGACTACCACTACAGCGCAGCCTGAGCTATCTTCTATTCTAGAGCTTCCGCATTTCGAGGCTCAGGCGGCCACAGCTACCCAGACTGAGACAGCGACTGAGATGACCGAGCAGACTCAGCAGGCAGAGCAGCCCGAGGCAGAGCAGACTGAGCAGGTTGAGCAGCCAGAGCAGGCAGATCCAACCCAGACCGCTTCACCTCCGCGTACAGCTACTGAGGGTTAGACTGTCGGGTCGTCTTCGTCAGACTCCGAGGCGCTCTTGCAGCAGTTCAAGTTCTCTCAGTGCACTCCAGAGACTGCACCTGACTCGTCTACGCCACCTCCGCCTCCGACGCCTAGTTTGGTGCTTGACACCAAAGGGGGAGAGTGGTCGAGTATAGCGATAGGGGGAGTGATGTGAGATGGGTTTTGATTCTTATGTTGTGTTATATTCACATACGCTCTTTGCATATCGCATCTTTTGCACTATATTTTGTTATATATATGTGTGCTATGGACCTTATGACATGTATGTGCTCTCTATGTTATCTTATATGGCATGTCATTTCGTTTCACTCGATTACTTGCGCTTAATTCTCACTTCTTATGTATTTGAGCTCTTTTACTCTTGCACTTGCTATTCACTCTAACTTGTTGAGTGCAGGATGTTGGCATGATATGTATGAGCTTGCCCCTAATCATTTTCTGTTATTCTCTGCAAGTTCATACATGTCATGATTTGAAAACCTCTTCTCTCTATCTCAAGGTCGTGTTGTCATCAATCACCAAAAAGGGGGAGATTGAATGCATCTTAGCCCCTAGTGGGTTTCGGTGATTGAATGAAACACAAGATTACTGTGACTAACGTGTGTTTTGCAGAAACAAGGATGAGTTAGGTCACGGTAATGGCGACGATATGGGCATATGGAGTTCATGTCCCCTGGCGATGGAAATCGTTTCGATTTTCAAAGGACGGACGACGAAGACGGCGGTAGGCTAGGCTAAGTGTCACATGGTGTTGGAGGACACTTAGGTAGTCTTAGGTCTTTGTTTTTTCTTTGGCCGTACTATAAAGGGGAGCGTGAATCTGTAGCTTGAGCTAGATGAGTCTATTGAGGTAGGTGTGGTGCACACTTGTTATTTCATAGCCCTAGGTAGCTCAGAGAAATGCCTTATGTCGTGAGGATGAAAAATCGTTAAGGCCGCATCGCGATCTGAGTGAGTTTTGCCTGTGAAACAGGCATCAGACGCTGGTCTGGTGGGCATCGGACGCGCGTCCGATGCTCACTAGACTTGAGAGTGCTGGCGTGGTGGCATCGAACGCTCCGATGTTGTTACATCGGACACACCTGTGCCACTGTTCCAGAGAGTGTGCCCTGAGGGCCACATCAGACACTAGCATCGGACGCTGAGGGCCAGCGTCTGATGTCCATGCAGAGAGGTTCCAGAGAGGGTAAAAACGCATCAGACGCGTCCTTTGCGATGGCATCGGACGCTGCCCAGCGTCCGATGCCCCTTTAAAATGTCTGACAGGTTGTACAGTTGACCGTTGGTCGAGGTCATCGGAGCGTCCGATGCCCCCGCAGAAACACCTGTTCAGTGCTCTATTGGATGGCCGGTTGGGGGAGTATTTATACTCCTCCATTAGAGTGTTCTTGCCACTTTCCTCTACTGAGAAACACATTGTGAGTGTGAGAAAGAGCAAGAGCCCTAGTGAGGTTGAGAGAATTGCTAATTGAGAGAATTAGTGACCTCCTAGTGAGAATTGAGTAGCAAGTGTGCATCCATCCATCTCTTTGGCCTTGTCTTGGTCAAGTGAGAGTTCTAGCTTGTTACTCTTGGTGATCGGCATCACCTAGACGGCTTGGTGGTGATCGGAGAGCTTGGTGATCATCCAGAGGCATTGTGGATGACCCAAGCCAAGTTGTGACCGGTAGCGAGCGATTCACCGGGCCGGAGTGGCGAAGAATCAGCTCGTAGTGAGCACTTGATCCTTGCGCGGATCATGGGGGAGCGATACCCTTGCGCGGGTGCTCCAACGAGGACTAGGAGGGTGTGCCGACACCTCGATACCTCGGGAAAAAGATCATCGTGTCATCTCTACTCTCTTTACTTACGCATTTACATTTGAGCAATTCAATTCCGTAATTTACTTGTTGTTCATCCATATTTGAATTGCCATGGTAAAGTAGAAATGTCATAGTGTTGATCTTTTGTGCGGTTGATTCTAGAGAACACACTTCTAGGCACTAGGGGGTTAATTGGGCTTGTTAGGATTTAATTCTTGCAAAAGTTTTAGAAAAGCCCAATTCACCCCCCTCCTCTTGGGCATCTTGATCCTTTCACACTTGCACTCACCATGCCACTCGATCCTAGTAACAACGCAATGTTAGATTGCTCAAGTGGCACTAGATGACCGATATGCAAACAAGTTTGCTCCTCTTGATAGTACGACCATCTATCCTAAACC
The DNA here is from genome assembly GCA_009763385.1 of Coix lacryma-jobi var. lacryma-jobi. Lineage (NCBI taxonomy): Eukaryota > Viridiplantae > Streptophyta > Magnoliopsida > Poales > Poaceae > Coix > Coix lacryma-jobi. Next base: position 49,129,593 of record CM019831.1, read on the forward strand.
CGGTCATCAACTTATCTACACACCTATGACTGGTGAAATGAAATGCACTACAAATATACCTTTGCCTTGCGCATTCCATTCCATCTCCTTCGGTGTTGATGCAACACATGCACCAACCTATCATCAAATGATATGATCCACTTCATATCATCACATGGCCTCCATGGTCCATCGATCTTGACCTCACTTGCTCTTCACCATTGCTTCGGTCCTTTGGTGCCAAGTCTTTGCTCAAGCCTCCCGACACTCGGTACCAACGGCTTCAAAGCCTCCAACTTGCCCTTCACCTTCGCAACCGGTCCATCAAGCCAAGTCTTGCCTTGATATTCACCATCTTAGCCACATGACTCCATGTCATGTCACATGTGAAATAAGCTCTTTCATCTCATGTGTGAGCCTTTGCAACATCCTCCAAGCCATTTCACCTCTATGGCATATGTTGCTCACACAAGTTTGAGTGAGATTTTAGAGTTCATCAGGGAGGAGCTACTTTTTTGTGTTTAGCTAGGGCTCGAGGGGTTTCACATCTCCTCGCCCTTGGGTCCAGTGATGGTTAGTATTAAGTTGCATACACCGACCAGTTCAACCCAAAAGCTTAAGCTGATGGGGAGAGGCGGGCAATTCACTTATACTCCAACACTCCCCCTCACGTGGAGGCTCCCTCAGGCCTCAGACGTGGAATAAGAGCGGATAACAATTATTTTATTTAATTGTGCCTACCAGGATTCAAACTCGAGATCTCTGGCTTTGATACCATATTAAGTTGCACCGACCAGTTTAACCCAAAAGTTTAAGCTGATGGGGAGAGGCGGGCAATTCACTTATACTCCAACAGTTAGTTTGATGATTGAGGTTGTTTGCTGTTTGTAGTCATTGGCAAGCTTCTCCTTGTGTAAGTCTTCTATTTGTGTGGTGTTGTATGGGTTCTAAACCCCTTTTCTTCTTCCTAATATATTGATAGGCGGCTCTCCTGCCATTCGAGAAAAAATATGTTCTGCTATTTAGGTTATATGTCCAAATTTATGGCTAATATGACCATTGATTACATTTTTATGGCACGTTTGCAATTTGACAAGAATTTTTATGAATTCAAATTCGCTTAGAATTATTTCTTACAAACTGAAAAAAAATATAGGCCAAACTGCAGTTCAGATATGATAGTGCCTGCCCGGATTCGTATAAAACATTAGTTCAACACTTTTTGAATCATGCTATAGTATGTTCATGTACTCCGTACTAATTCTTTAATTAACTTGTTGTGGTGGTTCATAAGTAGGCTTCCAATCTATGCTCCTTTTCTTGTATGACTTTACAAGAGCTTTAGATATTTCTGTTTGCAACATGTTCAGCTTCAAAATTGTCTACTATTATGAAATTTGAATCTAATAACTTAGCATTGATCTAGGAACGTTTTTTTTTTTTGGGGGGGGGGGAGTATTTAAGCTGTAATCTTAAATGGACAGGATAAAAGGACTTGAAACACTGTACTCTTACTGTTCTTTTATCATAATTGCATATAGTATAAAAATTGTATCATCATAAGGTGCTCTCCCATTTCTCAATTGTATTTATGAAATCGGAAACTAGACAAAAAATGATTACTAGTTTCGAACAGAGTTCTTTCTGTATGTCATTTTTTCTGAATTTGCACTATCAGAGTATGAAGCCATTAGTGACACTAAAGGTCATTTTTACCTCTCTTAAAGCAGTTATTCTGTCAAAGGAAACTTTTCTTTTCCATAAACACAAATCTTCATAACTATTTATTATCGATCTATTTAATAATCTAATGGGAGGAACCCACTAGCAGATTTCTCTGCGATTTCATGAAGCCACAACATCAAATGGCTCCCACAATCACTGATCCACACATCACCAACTTTCACCTATCTGTCACTCACTACTACGACACTGCCTATCTCTTGGACTTCTCCAACGATCCTGCCATTCCTGCGCTCCCCACTAGCTATCACACATGCATCATTGCATCCAGATTTAAAACGTGTCCACTAGCCATCACACATGCATCCAGATTTGAAACAGCGACAGCCTACCCCTCCAGTCCAATCTTCCCCTATAAAATGAATCTTCCCCAGCTGTGGCAGATCTCCCCAGCTGCAGCAGATCGAGGACTGCATGACCAAGAGCCACAACGCGGGTCGGTGATATCACCGCGCAGCTATGTGCAGCTGCAGCTGATCAAGGATTGAGTGCCATGAGCCGCTAGGTGAGCTTCTTCAAACACCACTCGGGGCTCTTGAAGGTCTTGGACGAGCTCACTGATATCGCGCTCCTGTCTGGAGGTGGAAACAGAGGGGTGTACAGCGACAAGCACGGCCTGGAGATGGCCAATGCGGTGCAGCGCCTTGCTGTGCATGTGGCATTATTTTTTGCAAGGCACGATCCAGCTCAAGCATACCTACATAGCCACATCATTGTGCTTAGCTGGGGCGATGAGAGCCACCGTGGTGGTAGCGCTCCACACGACATCATGGTCCTGCCCAGCCTCCACAGGTGGCAGGGACAACGAGGGCACCGGTCACCAATGACGAGTACTTCTAATTTTCTTGAGCAGATGGATGAAGAAGGGAAAGAAAGATGCATAAAAAAGTAGTAGTCTGCTAGGCAGCTACCTATGGGGCATGTGCAAATCAGACAGGGACGTTTTGACTTTTCTCCGTCGCCCACGTCTGCTACAGGCCAGGTCATAGCTTGGAGCTCAATAGCTCAGGGTTGGACACAGCCTTTGGTCTTTTTGTTTTGGCCTTTGGTCTTTACAGAGCAACTTTTCCTTTATTGCAACATTTAAATCTCATTTTTAAAAATTTTAGGTACATACGAGTGTGATGTTCTACCACACAGATTTTCACTTCTCCCGAATCCATCATGTTGTATTCTAAATGCCTACAATGTTGGTTCTATTTTTTAATTTGCACTTTCTATTTCTCTTATACTTCCTGGAATCTAGAATTTTTATGTATTTTCAGTAAGTTGTCTACGTCTAATTCCATATATATAGTTTTTAACTTTTACATATATAACAAAATGCATTATGTTCCGTTGAATGTTCAATTAGACATACAAGCACAACAAATTTCAGCCGCAACGCGTGGGATGTCATCTAGTTTTAGTAACAGTTACAGCCAACACAATGTGATATGCCACTTTATCAAATTTGTAGTTCATAGAGGACTTATCCACCAACATGTCATAGATCCATGATACTACTTAGGCCTTGTTTAGTTTCCCCAACTTCCCCCAAATATTTCTAGATTTCCCGTCACATCAATCTTTAGCTGCATGCATGAAGCATTAAATGTAGGTAAAAAAAAAATAACTGATTGTACTTTTAGTATCTATATGTCGAGACGAATCTTTTGAGCCTAGCTGGTCCATGTTTAGATAAAGTTTGTCAAATAACAACAAAAGTGCTACAGTGCAAATTCTAAATATTTGTAGGAACTAAACAAGGCCCTAGATGATCATGCCAATTCCGTTGCCATAGGTTCTATTGTTCTATTTCCAATATAATTTCAGGTCACACGAATATTAGTGATCGGATAATATTAACACATCCCCCGAACAAGATGCTCTTCTTCAAAAAAGCAATACTGATAGTTCTCTAGTTACCTTTTTAATCTTTTTTCTGCTGTGACGGTTCTGCAGAACAATACTGATAGTATTTGTATACGACCGGAGCAGCAGCGCATTGTTTCTTCAGTCTTTTCTCTCTACGATCCAACTGTTTAGCCTTTTTCCTCAACTTGCACTCCCAGTACTCTCTTTGCTTCTTCTCCTTCATCTTTCCCCACTGCTCCGGTGGCGTGTCGAGGAGGGGAGCGGGAAGGGGCGCCGGCTTCTTGCCGGAGCGCTCCGGCGGCGGCAGCGGAGATGGAGAGGCACGCGGAGGCGCGGTGATGTTCCTTACAGTCCCGCCCGCCTGGAGCCTCCACATCGTGAGCAGTGCACCGTAGTCGAAGCGGTGACGGTCGACGGTGGGTGCCGCCGCGTTCGCCGAGACGAGGAAAGAGACGGCGACGGCGGTGGTGACCAGGGCGAACAACGCCGCGGCGAGGCATGAGGTCGAGAGGCGCGTCGCCATCCTCGCGATGATGCGAGGCAGCGAGGATGGGCTTAGGGAGGGGTTTTGCGGTTTGCGTTGGTGGACAAGATTAGAAGAGAAAGTGGCCAGTGGAGAACTCGATCTGGAGCGGGGAATATCTGTTAGCTAGACCACATCAGACACACTAATTTAGTCTATTATTAAAAATAGATTAATAAAAAAATAAAATTATATATCGTGTTTGAAAACCGTAAGATTAAGTTATTAAGACTAATTAATCTATTACTAGCACATATTTATTGTAGCATAATATTACTAAATTATAAACTAATTATTGTCTCACGAAGTTATTGCAATCTATCACTACCGGACATGGTCGCTTTGCCGAGTGCCCCTTTTGCTCTCGGCAAAGCCTTTGCCGAGTGCAGCCCTCGGCAAAGGCCACACGGCAAAAAATGGATCGGCAAAGGGCTCTTTGCCGAGAGCCTTTTATCGGGCGCTCGGCAAAGCCTTTGCCGAGTGCTGAGATGGCTCTCGGCAAAGAAAAAAATAAAAAAACCCCGAAAAAATAAAGAAAATTTTTTATTTAATTGGAGGAGGGGCCCATTGGGCAGCGCCCACTTGTTGCCCTTGAAATCGCAAGTTCTACTATTTTTCACGCAATTTTCTCTCACGCAGTCGCAAGTTCTACTATTTTTCACGCAATTTTCTCTCACGCAGTCAGCAGGATTCGAACTCACGACCTCTCGTTCGCGCAGAGCCTCCTCAACCACTGCACTACACACTCATATACATTCCATCTCCGTTTCGATTACCCATATATTATACTAAACCATGTGTAATTTGCTTATTTGAGGCCCTAAACGAATTCAAATCAAAAAATTGTAAACTACAAAGTTTTCTAACTTTTCAAGATCTACAACTTTTATTTTGGTAGTTTTTCCATCCGAGGTTGTTTATAAAAATTTGAATTTTAAATTTTACAATTTCAAACGTAGTTTTCGTTGACAAGATGATTTCAAATCAAAAAGTTGTCAACACCAAAGTTTCATAACTTTTCGAGATCTACAACTTTTATTTTGGCCATTTCTCCATCTAAGGCATTTTAAAAAATTCGAATTTTAAAATTTTCAAATTCGAACGTAGTTTTGCATAACTAGATGACTTCAAATTAAAAAGTTATCAACTACAAACTTTCATAACTTGTCAAGATCTACAAAGTTTATTTTGGTTGTTTACCCATTTATACATCCAAAATTATGGTTATCATATTATTCACAAATATTATATATCACTCTTGTAGTTTCGTAAACTAACGGAGAGAGATGTAAGATTTATGAACAAATTTATTTTAAATTTGTCAAATGAAGAAATGACTAAAATAAAAATTATTCATCTTGATAAGTGAAACAACTTTTTAGTTGAAAGTTTTTTTATTTGGATTAATTTACTGCTTCAAAATATGATTTGAAAATTAGCTTTGCCGAGTGTAAAAAAAAACTCTCGGCAAAGAGCTCTTTGCCGAGAGCCAATAAAAAACGCTCGGCAAAGAAATTCTTTGCCGAGAGCAAGAAAAAACGCTCGGCAAAGAAATTGCCGAGCGTTTTTTCTTGCTCTCGGCAAAGAATTTCTTTGCCGAGTGTTTTTCTTTTGCCGAGAGTTTTTTATTCGGCCGAGCGCCCGAAAAAAAACTCTCGGCAAAGAGTGCGGCGCTCGGCAAAGTGAGTTTTTCCGGTAGTGTATGTAATTAATTTTTTTTAGACTATATTTAATAATTTATACATGTATTCAAACATTTAATATGATGTTTGAAAAGTTTTTAGAGTAGGAATTGAACAAGGTCTATGTGTACTAGTACAAGACGTGCGCGTCTTGACACGTATTTGTAGAAAGTATATTTGTTAGAGCATCTCCAAGAGTTTGTTATCTTAATTTGGTATTCATAATTTTTTTTGCAAAATAAGAAAAAGAAAGGAGCTAACTCACGGTCGGCCGTGTTATTGGTTTTCCGCACGCACGGTCTATTTTAGGAAATAAAAATTCCGCTGAGTTAGTTTTTTCCTTTTACAGTAAACGTTGCCTACACATGTATTAGTCAGCTGCCCCTTACAGTTTTCTAGCACGTTGTGTGCCATCTCATTCGTTGAAGTTTTCTATAATCTCCCTCTTAATAAAAAATTGAATCAAGTTGTTGGAGCATGAGAACTGTTACGCTAATTGGTAATGCACACATACATATTGAAAAAGATAAGCAAAAAAGAAATTACATAGCAATACATAAAGGATCTCAAAATAAATATATACTTTTTTACAGCAGACAACATAATCTATAATTTCTTACTGTTCATATTATGTTATTGCACAAATAGTCATCCTAGTTGAATAACCTTTTTGAGCAGTAAGAAAAGAATAAATTGCCTATTTAGGTGCGTATTGTTGTCAAACAAATATCACTTAAATTGTCTAAGAAAATACGAAGGTGCTAACATGATGCTGGTAGAAAAAACAGGTGACACTGGATTGCTCAACTTCGCATGCAGTCATTTGTCTTTACGCTTAACCATTGATGTTGATGCTCGCTAGTGGAGATCACTCTATCGCTTCTAGCCACGGGTACACCTAGAACGTGATTAACCATTTCAAACAGTTGGAAGGCAACCCAAACTGCATAGGAATGATATTGTTCAATTGATAAAGCCTAGAGGTATACCACTAATCTTCAATTGATGAACCCAAAATACAGAAAAAAATATGACTATTCCTGAAAAAAAATACATGCATAACAAATTAATGCATTGAACGGTTTAAAATACACGTGTAATTGCAGATGTAGTAATACAAAAAGAAGTACCTAAAAGTGCTAGATGTTCCTGGAGCCCCTGTTGGTGATGAGAAGGCTGCTGCTAGTACAACTGTAATGGATTGAATTTTCTTAGGCAATTTAAGTATCATTCATTAGAAAATAATACTTTTCTAATTAGGCAATTTAGGTATCATTAAAAAGCGAGTAAAGTGTTTGCGTTAATTTGAAACCCACGACATCATCCCCACCTCGGCTTATTTGCAAAAAACATATTAAAAACAGAGGCAAGGTAATGATATCAAAAAACTACTTTTGTTTAAAAAACACAGGCAATGTTTCAAAGTGGGTTGCTATGGTACATACAAAACGCAACGAATATTTTCAACACCTGTATAACACAAAAAAATATTTTTTAATGTTATAGCATAAACATTAATTACAAAAAAATATTACAAAACTCACTCATAATTATTTAACAAACTGAAACATTAAGGTTGAGCCTATTCTAAATGTAGCCTACCTACAATCTGGAACAGAAGGCTAAATTGCCTATTTAGGACCACAATATTGCTTAACTATGATACTTAAATTGCCTAACAATGACACTTGAATTGCCTAAGAAAATGGTTGGGTTTAAGAAAATGGTCTCGCTAAATAGGAATAGTGTTTAACAGAAATAGTGTTAAGACAAGTTAAATAGTTGTGCATCAGTATAGAAGAAAATGGATAGTTCATTTAAACTGCAGGACCTATCAATTTATTCAGATGGACTTCAGTTGGTAAATGTTTTCCAAACTTCAACTTAATGTCACTACCTTTCTTACCAATTTATTCTGTTGGTCTTCTCAATTGGTAATTGTTTTCCAAATTCTACTAAATTAACTAAGCTTGCATTCCCATCGTATAATAATATGTATATTTATTGTGCTCTCTAACCTGGATATCTTTAGAGCATGCCCTGAATAAATAGCAAGCAAATTAATGTAACCATAATATTAACAAGAGATTTATCTCTCACATGGACGCGGAGGAAGCAAAGCGATCCAATCAGGCTCGCACGCACAAGCACAGTATGGTAGACAGAAGCCGACGATGGGTGTCTCTGCCATCGCTGGTGAAAGGTCCAAATTGGCTAGAGGGGGTGAATAGCCTAATTAAAAATCTACAAAATTACTTAGGCAAACACTATTAGTATAACAAATGACGAAGCTTTTTGCGCTAGTCTAATAGTGTGTTGCAAGCCACCTATCCAACAATTCTACCTAATATTTCTATGTCACACAAACACTAGAGCTAATATCTTAATGCGGAATAAAACAATCTAGCTCTAGAACAAGTATGATATAAGAAAGTAAATGTGACAAGTATGTGCAAAAATAAACTAAATAATCTAATCACACTATCACTACACAAGGTATATGACAAAAGATATACAACAAGTAATAGTATCCACACAAAAGAAATAGCTCAAGATAAATACACAAAATGAATGATCTAGATAGAAGGGGTTTTACTGAGCCTTCGGGATTGCCACGTAGAGAACCAATCACCGGTGAAATCCACTTGTGAAGCCAATCACCAAAGATGTGAAGATGAAGACCAATCACCAAGATGTGGAAGCAATCACAATAAAGCACACGGGACACCAAGATTTATCCCGAGGTTCACGTGCTTGCCAGCACGCTACTTTCCGTTGTGTCGACCAACACTAGGTGACCCAGTGGCTAATCGGCGCAAAGCCAAGCTCACAAAGAGCACCACAAGAATCTACCACTAGTGAGGTAGCTCAATGACACGAGCAATCCACTAAGGATGCCTCTTGCCGCTCCGACGAGGTGAGGCTCCAAAACCTCTCACAATCACGGTCGGTAGTGGCCAAGAACAATCTCCTTCTCTTGCCAACAACACCACAACGCCTCCAAGCCGTCTAGGCACCGACAAATGCCAAGAGTAACAAGAAAACTCAATGCCGATGCGAAGAACTAGTGCCACTAGATTGAACTCTTTCAAATCACGCACTAGATCACTCAATCTCACTTGGTTTGGACAAATCAACTTGGGAGATGAGTTGGGAGGCTTGCCAAAGCTCACTAGTATGCTTAGGAATCAGAATTTGCAAGAGAGAAGCCAAGTGAGCCGGCCAAGCCCCTTAAATAGGCTACTCAAGTCGGCCTAGCCGTTGGGCCAGAATCGGGGGCATCGGACGCGCCGATGCTTGACCATCAGACGAAACCCCAGCGTTCGATGCTTCAGATGAAGCCACGTGTCCCCCCGATATGAATTCAGCCCGTTAGATCCCAACGGTCATATCCCTTCGCGCCACGGTTAATGTGACATCGGACGCGCCGATGCCAGGCATCGGACGCTCCGATGCCACTGCTCGATTTAGTTCATTCCAGCGCCACAATGGACGCGCCGGCACGTTAGCATCGGACTCTGAACCCCTGCGTCCGATGACACAACAGAAAGGTTCCAGAACGCTCCAAATCACATCAGACGCGTCCGATGGACTGGCATCGGACGCAGCCTAGCGTCCGATGCTCCCTGGAAAGCACGCACGCGCCACATCACCTGCATCGGACTCTGCAACAGTTATTTCTCAGCGTCCGTTGCCAGCGTCCGATGCTCCTTCAAATTTTGATAGAAACTAGGGTTAGCCATCGGACGCTCGGCCAGCGTCCGATGTTGCCGCCTCCAGCGTCCGATACTGACAATTCAACATCTTTTTGTTTTCTAACTTCTACCCTTGCTCCCATGTGCCAACACCAAAGAGTTTCAACACTTATGCACGTGTGTTAGCATTTCTCAAAGCATTTTTCAAGGGTTTAGTTAGTCACTCACTAGGTCTATATCATCGATATGTTAGAGAACACCTAGTGGCACTTGAACACCGCATAAGCCGTGAATTATCTCCTCTTAATAGTACGGCTATGTATCCTAAATGTGATCACACTCGCTAAGTGCCTTGATCACAAAAACAAAGAGTCCTATAGGTTATACCTTTGCCTTCGGGCCTCTTTGCTCCATCCCTTCTCTTCTTCATTTCACCAATGGTAGAGCACTTGATCTCTTGAGTGCTTGTGGTCATTACCATCCTCCATGGTTGCCACCTTGCTAGCTCCACCACTTGGCTTGGTCACAATCCTTTCTTATAAGCTACACACATGCTTAGCAATAGGATTAGACCAAATAGGTTTCATCAATTAACCAAAACCAAACTAGGGCTTTCAGCTGGGCAGCTCAGCTTCACTTTCAATTGCGGGATGTGGTTCTAGGATGGGGACGACCCGCCTTCTTGCCATAGTCGCCGCGGGGACCAAGAGCAACAACGCCAACGCCTGAAGGAGCTCGGCGTGTGGGGCCTCTCGACGCTCCTGACACTCTGTTCTCCTACAACTACAAGGCGGTCGTCATTGTGTAGGCCATGGCCATGGGGACCTTCATTGTCCTCGTGGGCTTCTACACCTTCTTCCTCGCACGCCTGCCTACGGCCCCGTGGAGGAGAAGGAGCGCTGACAGTAGTGCCTACTCTGTTTTGTAATTGAGATGTCTAATAAATTACAATAAAAGAGCTACTATTGTGACTGGACCTAAAAATATCATTGTTGATAGCATATACCATTAATGTTAGCTCAATGATAGATTCAGTAGAGTATCCATAATTTGCTAATATATAACCATATTACTTCTTTAAGAAACACATTATTTTACCTAATTTGGTAGTATATTATTGCCTAATGAATTATAAAAGAAACTGCTACTGTTACTATACCTAAAAATGATATGCTCACAACCTTTGTCATTGATGGTAGCTCAATAGTAAATTCAGTAGAGTATTCATAATATTACTAATCTATAAATATATTATTGCTTTGTGAAGCATATTATTTTGCCTAATATAGTAGTATATTATTGCCTAATGAATTACAGATATTGTAGGTAGCTAGATGGAAAGTCAGACGATGCTCGACACACCCTAGCTAGGCTATATGGACGTTTGCGCAAGCAAGGCCGTCGTGAACTAGTACAAGCAAACAACAAAGTGTGCATTGTGCCTGACTTCAGACCAAGTAGTAAGAAGTTAACAACACATGAGGAGCTATTTATGGTCTGAGCTAGCTGCTGCCTAAAAGAATAGGAGGAAAAAAGTAGTTATAGCCTAGCAGCTGGAATAGGAGGGGGAAAAGAATCATCTGGGGATTTGGTGGTTGACAAAGAGAAGTGTCTTCCTTCCCCTCCCTCCCACCTTTTTGCTTTGTTTTGTTTGGTACAGGGTGGCAGCAGCGGCGGCGGTGGTGTCCATCTAACAAAATACAAATATATAACTTACATTATGCAAAATCTAATATGATGATCAAGCTAATGTATTGGTTTGAACTGAGTAATTACACTAAATTGAAGTAAAATAACTATGGTACAACATACTAATCTTAATGCCCCTGTTGTTGGCAACAAATCAACATCTCACCACGTCAACCCTCTCCCATACCCATGGAAGTCCTTGTTTGGTTTTGGGTAATTGATGTCACCTAGTGTACTAACCTTTGTCATGAGGTGTTTATGAGCTAGGTTGGTACACACCAAGTGTGGGAGCTAGATGATGATCATGGTATTGGTGGTGATGACCAAAAGATGGATCAAGTGCTCTACATTTGGAAAAGAAGAAAGAGAAAAACAAAATGGGCTCAAGACAAAGGTATATGCATAAGACTCATTTTGTTTTGGCACTCAAGACACCATAGAGGGTGTGAGTGTGTTTAGGATAGATAACCGTACTATAAAGAGGGGAAATCTTTAATTACAATGGTTATCTAGTGCTACTAAGTGTGAGTTTCATGTGCATATGCATTGCGCTTAGTGACGTGGTGAGATTGATGAGAAAGCCCAAGAATATTATTTGTGAAAAGCTATCTCAAGTGCTAAATTTGATTTGGTGCTTGTGGGAAGAGATAGCACTTAAAAGGGTTTAAAAAGAGAAGAAATTTGGCTGTGGTCGGAAATTCTAGCTTAGCTCGATGGATTTCCAGGAAGGGGTCCTCTGTTTTGTTTTCGCGTTGATCCGGAATTTGGTGTCGCCCGAGCTGGAAATTCCAGTTCGTGTTCTTTTCGACGCGAAGGCTGCTCCCACCTTGGAATTTCCAGGGCGCATCGTCTGGAATTTCCAGTGTGGGTTCGAACCTTTGCCAACAGTCGGGAGACGCTCCCACCCTGGAATTTCCAGGGCGCGCCGCCTGGAAATTCCAGTGCGGGTTTGGATTGCTTGGAGCAACGGTTGGGAGGGCTGGCCTGATGGATAAGGCTGGCTCCTTCCCTCCTTCTTCCTCCTCTCTCCATTCCCTATTTTCTTACTCCTCTTGCTCAAACCGTAGAAGAGAAAAAAAGCTTCAATCCTCCCTCTCTCACTCCATTGATTTGAGGTGCAAGCAAGTGAGAGAGCAAGCTCCATAGATCGATTTGAGAGCTCCAAGGGAACCCCTCCATCCGTCTCCTCTCCATCTCCATGGTTGGTTCATGCTCATGAGAGGAGGTGGGACCCTAGTGTTTGTGCACTTGTGATTCATATTTGTGGCACTAGGTGATTGTTGTGATTGTTGTTTTCTTATTACTCTTGGTGATTGCCGTCACCTAGACGGTTGGTGATTTGGTGATTGGTGAGGGGATTTGGTGATTGTATCCGTCCCCAATCAAGTTCTTGTAAGGGGTTCTTGACCTTGTCCCCGCGGGAGATCGCAAAAGGTACTCTAGTGGATTGCTCGTGTCATTGAGCTACCCTCACTTGTGAGTGGGTTCTTGCGGCGCTCATTTGTTGAGCTAGGTTTGTGAAACACCTATTAGCCGCCGAACCATCAAGTGTGTGGTCGACACAACAGGGAGTACCGTGCCAGCAAGCACGTGAACCTCGGGAGAAAAATTGTGTGTGTTTTGTCTCATTGGATATCTCCCGGTGTTAATTGGAATTCATATAGTGATTGATTGTCTCTTGCCGGCGGCGGTAACCATCTCTATCACTTGCATTTACTTTCATTCTTTATTGTGTAGTGATAGTTGTTGTTAGAAGTAACTCTCTAGTTAGAAGTAATTATTTCTTGCTAGCTCACCAGTTTAGAGAGTAGTGACATAGCTCTTGTGTGCCATAGTGATTATAATACACTAGAATTGCTTGATGGGTATTCGGGGTACCATCAAATTCCAATCCATCCCAACGACCAAAGTAAGACCACGTTCACATGCCCCTACGGGACATATGCATACAGGCGCATGTCATTTGTCCTGTGCAATGCCCCTGCTTCATTTCAGAGGTGCATGATGTCCATCTTCTCGGATATGATAGAAGAAATCATGGAAGTTTTCATGGATGACTTTTCAGTCCATGGAACAACCTTTGATCACTGCTTAGAGAATTTGGACCGTGTCTTACAACGCTGTCAAGGAAAGCACTTGATCTTGAACTGGGAGAAATGCCACTTCATGGTTCGAGAAGGGATAGTGCTAGGACATAGAGTATCTGAACATGGAATAGAGGTAGATAGAGCTAAAATAGAAGTTATAGAACAGCTCCCACCTCCCACGAATGTTAAAGGCGTTCGTAGTTTCCTTGGCCACGCCGGTTTTTATAGAAGGTTTATAAAAGATTTTTCTCAAATTGCTAGACCTTTAACAAACCTGCTAGCTAAACACGCACCCTTTGACTTTGACGACAGATGCTTAGACTCTTTTTACCATCTCAAGAAAGCACTTATCTCTGCACCAGTCATTCAACCCCCTGACTGGTCGCTACCTTTTGAGATAATGTGCGATGCTAGTGACTATGTTGTAGGAGATGTCCTAGGACAGACCCAGGATAAGAAACACTATGCCATTTCCTATGCCAGTAAAACACTAACCGGACCACAGCTAAACTATGCAACAACAGAAAAAGAACTTTTAGCTGTGGTATTTGCTATAGACAAGTTTAGAACTTACTTGGTAGGAGCCAAGGTGATCGTCTACACCGATCACGCAGCTCTGAAATACCTACTTACTAAGAAAGATGCTAAACCTCGGCTAATAAGATGGATCCTACTCCTCCAAGAATTTGATCTAGAAATTAGAGATAATAAGGGAGTAGAGAACTCTGTAGCCGACCACTTGTCTAGAATGCAAACTGAGGATAAACAGGACCTGCCCATCAACGACTATCTTCGGGACGACACACTCCTCAAAGTTTCAGACACCTACCCGTGGTATGCAAACATCGTCAACTACATAGTCTCAGGCTACGTACCACCTGGAGTAGACAAAAAGAAGCTTATCAAGGAGAGCTCGGTGCATCTATGGGATGACCCGTATCTCTATAGAGTATGCCAAGACGACATACTAAGAAGGTGTGTGCCCATGAACAAAGCAGTCAAGATCATGGAGAAGTGTCATGGAGCAGAGTATGGACGCCATTATGGAACATTCCGAACCCATGCCAAGATTTGGCACGGTGGATTCTATTGGCCTACCATGTATGAAGACACCAAGGACTTCGTGAAGAAGTGTGCAAGGTGTCAGAAACATGGGAACATCAATGCCCGTGATGCAATGCCACTCACAAACAACCTACAAGTAGAGCTGTTCGACGCCTGGGGAATTGACTACATGGGTCCTTTCCCCCCGTCTCAAGGTTGTGAGTATATTCTGGTGGCAGTAGACTACGTATCCAAATGGGTTGAAGCCATGTCGTGCAAGTCAGCGGATTCGTTGCACGCAACAAAGATGTTCAAGGAAATAATATTCCCACGGTTTGGCACCCCAAGGTTAGTAATCAGCGATGGAGGAAGCCACTTCATTGACAGAAAGTTCCGATGCTACTTAACAGAAAGAGGGATAAGGCACAATATTGGAACACCTTATCACCCACAAACAAGCGGACAAGCAGAAACATCGAACAAGCAAATCAAGAATATTCTGCAAAAGACTGTCAATGAAATGGGGACAGCATGGAGAAGCATGCTATCAGATGCACTGTGGGCATACAGGACCGCATACAAGACTCTAATTGGTATGACCCCATACCAACTTGTATACGGCAAGACATGCCATCTGCCCGTGGAATTGGAGCATAGAGCACACTGGGAAATAAAGAGATGGGATATGAATTTGCCCGCAGCTGGAAGAAATAGGAGAATGCAGATCTCTGAACTGGAAGAATGGAGAGAGAAAGCCTATCACAACGCTAGGATCTATAAAGAGAGAACCAAGCAACGACATGACAAGAGGATCAAGCAAAAGGAGTTCCATCCGGGAGACAAGGTTCTTATGTTCCACTCAAGAGTCAAGCTCTTTGGCCATGGAAAACTAAAAAGAAAATGGGAAGGACCATTCCTCGTGATCGACGCCGCAACGCATGGAGCTGTCACGCTTCAGGACACCGACGGCAACATCTTTAAGGTAAATGGCCACCGTCTTAAAGTTTTTCATGAACATGATCCCGTAGAAAATGAAGTAGACATGGTAGAGTTCAAACTATACACAACCTAAAACCTACAAGTCTCTTCTCTTCATTGCTTGAACCAAATCCTAAAAGCTACATGTCCTCGATTTCATGTCATGGTTCAAGAAGTTATAGGCTAGACTTACCTTAGGCTTTGAGGTGGGGCCCACAGACCCCAGTTAGGGGGTCGGGCGATCCCTATATGAGGCCCACCTGCAACAAGGGTTGCACAATCGCGTAGAGGGGCTCGAGCTAGGGACGTGACCGCGCCGGACACCCACCAAGGGGGTCGGCCGATCCACCCACCTGCAACCCTCAATGCACACAGGTTAGGGGAAGCACAGACTTGGGAAGTGGTCGTTCCGAGGACCCAACTAGGGGGTCGGGCGACCCCCCCTCCAAACCCTGTACACATAGCTAGTAGACCGGGACGTGACAGCGCAAAGTATGGGGTCAGGCGATCCCACTTTTGCACAGCCGCTCGGGTGGTGGACGTGATCGTCCCGAAGTCCCACAGAGGGGGTCGGGCGATCCCACCGAGAGGGGCCAAGTGCACCCGAAGTAGCGAACCGGCCTAGGAACGTCGTCCCGAACACGACCATGCCAGAAGTACCCAATGGGGGGGGGGGGGGTCGGGCGACCCCGCCTCGGGGAGGGTCGACGCACAGCTGAGTTCACCGCGGCAAGGGGATAACAACCCTCAGAGATGAGCTCCAAATTCAAAATCTAAGGGGTCGAGCGATCCCCGCCTTGCGGGATTGGAACGGCGGCGCAACGGGCTCTGTGAAGTTACCAGCTTTCTGCGGCGGTCCCGTGAAAAATCGGCGTCGTAGTCACCCGCAGCCGCTACTTAGCCTTGCACCCCTCTCCTTATTCCTCCTACTCGCAATTCCACGCAAAGCCAGAGCCTCCTAGCCTTCCCTACACTCTCCACCATGACCTAAAGCACTAGCCATGGCACCCACTAGCAAGCCTACGTGCCCTGCAACATCCACGCCACGACGGGCTCTAGCCGAAGATCTAGAGCAGGCCCTCGCGATCAACGTGATCGACGTGGTGCCACTGGCCATGGTACCTCCACCAGGGGGGCTGGTCGGGCCGGTGGCGGGGTCGCCCGATCCCTCCCGGGGTCGGCCGACCACCCCCCGTCCATCCCCTCGCACGGCGGCATCGTCCCGCTCGCTGACTCCGAGAAGGGGGATAGGGAAATCCTCCGGCCGCTCCATCACGCCTACTAGGCCGACCACGGGCCAACTCGTGCTGAAGGGGAAGGCCTCGCTGGAGGAGAACCCGCGCGCGATCACCACGACAATGGGGAGTACGGAGTACACTTCGTCGTACTCCCCGTCGACGCCCACGTTCTGGAAGACCCATCGGATCATGGCCGGTGGGCATGGCCGAGGAAAGGTGCTCGTCCCTTCTCTCAACACGGAAGAGAAGGGCGAGCTGCGGTAGTCTCTGGAGTCCCAGGCTCCTATTCGGCGAATGATAGACCCTCCGTCGATCAAGGGGCCGCCGGGACAATTCGAGGAGGAAGACAAAAAGATGGATCTGGAGAGGCTGATGCACATCACCTCCACCCTGCAAGCAAGGAACAGGGTGTTGGAGGAGACGGTGTCAGAGTTGAAGATGGCGAATAAAGACTTAGAAGTTGACTTTTGCCATCTTAGGATTAGGACCTCCGCGAAGCTCAAACGCTTCGCTAGGGCTTTGGGGCGGGATGACCTCCTAGACCCCCCGTCACCATAAATAGTTTAGCTTAGGTTAGAATAAAGTTCCACTTTAGATTTATTTTGAATTTCCAAGTTTCATCTTAGATTTATTTGTTTTGAATTTCCCTTTTAAATTTCCAATGTATTTCCCTTCTTAGAGAATAAATAAAATATATTTCGTCTCTACTGGTGTGTTTGCCACCAGTAGAGCACTTTGCATTTTACCTTTGCGTTATGTTTAGAGTTCATTTATGGAAAAATTCAAGTGTGTGTGTGTGTGGGGGGGGGGTCGGACGACCCCCAAATTTCATCACTGAACCACACTGAACTACTGAGCACAGGCTGACACGCTGCAGTGCACAAAACAGAGGTAAGCAAGGGGTCGGGCGACCCCCGTTTTCTTGAATTTTTGAAAAGTGTTTTTGCAGATGTAAAACTGAATGGAGGAAAAAGCAAATGGCAATGAAAACTACCATTTGGTGGGGTCGGCCGCCATGGTGACCTGGGCCCACCAGCTCACCTCTGCACAGTAAGCTCAACACTGCTGTCTGGTTCGTTTCCCCTTTCTCTTCTCGGTTCAAGCAGTTTCACACTCATTCCATATTCTGAATAAAATAAAATAAAAATCTACAAAGTAACTTGAGTTATGATATGCTAAGAATGTTAATGACATAAAACCATGTTCTTACATATGTTTATACTCATGGGTAAACTGAATTAGGAAATCGTATTGACTAAGTTGTTGTTAAAAGTGAGATAAATCTTGGCTTAAGACTCAAACCTGTTTTTGTTTAAGGTGCTTAGAGATTTGTTTTTGAAAATATCTCAAAACCATAGTATCATTTACTCCTCTATAGTGAGAAATACCTACCAAAACCATACATATGCATACATGATCAAAACCTTTTACACACATGCTACTTGTTTTTGTCTTGAGTTTGGTCAAACCTTGTTGACCCTAGTCGAGAATTTTGTCATAATCCCAAGATCAAGATCACGTACACACCATCTATATATGCAACTTTTACACTAGAAGTATGCCTGCACATGTCATTCATTTCCACTCTATAGATGCTCCGTACATTAAAGTTCTACAATATCTCTCTCTCTAACTTTGGTTAGTAAAAAGACATTAAGGCTAAGCAAAAAAAATTTTGTGGACACATGAAGGTCCACTAAAAAAAATATGGACACATGAAGCTCCATTGTTAAAAAATACTAGCCATGTCTCAAGGTAAAATAAAGTAGATAGAGAGATTATATTAAAGGAGCATTCTATCCCACATACTTTCCACACACATGCACATCTTGATCTAGGATTATGACATTCTTCTCCTTGGATCCTTGTTTTGACTTTACAATATATGCAAAACAAGTATGCTACTTTGTTTATCCCTACCAAGCTCCACATAAGCCTGATAGATTAGGATAAAACAAAAATAAGGCAATCACATGCTATGTCTTGGTGAGGAACCAAACACCTGTAAGAGTGTCTTGAGAGTACTATATGAGGAGTAAGCATGAACTATGTGTTTTCCTTTCAAACTATCCTAAAAACTCTAAGTACCAAGAACAAGAATTCAGGGAGATGACTTTGCTTTGAGATTTTTCCCTTTTCTCAACATCTAAAGGATATATGATAGACAGTACCACATAACCCCTTTGTATAAACTATGTTAGGAATGATGCTTTATGATCATTATCATTTTAAGTATGTAATAATCACTTGTTCACTTTCTCTAACCTTTACTCGAGGACGAGCAAAGATTCAAGTGTGGGGGGTCTTGTTGACAGAAGTTATAGCATGTTTTACCTTATCAAAATACCATCAACATGCCTCGGTTTCAAGGAAGTACAGCATATCATGAGCATATTTATCACTAATAAGTTCCACTTGTACTCTTAGCTTGTGAACTTGTAGGAGATGGCAAAATGAACAAAATAAGGTCAGGTGGGCCCATCAAGGGGGTCGGCCGACCCCACCTTGGGGCCACCTCGGCCAGGGTGACATGGCATGATCCAAGAGAAGCATGTTCAAGCCAATATCAACCCTTGGATCAAACATGTGCTTTTACTCAATGGTGCAAGATGAGAAGCACATGGATTCATGGGTCCACACCGAAACCAAATGCAACCATCATCACAAGACTTGCTCCATGACATGTGGGGTCACCAAGGGAGAGAAGAAGGTGGGCCAGCCCTGTCATAGGGGGGTCGGCCGACCCCCCTTGGTGGGGACCATCTGCACTGTTCATCAGGATGACATCACCACCTTCTAGAAGATGTACCCCGGGCCCACATGTCATAGAGTGGGGTCGGCCGACCCCATGGTGAGCTTCATCCAAGTCGGTGGCAAAGCACATGTTTCACACGTGAACAATATCCAAGCCATTCATCAAGGTCGGTTGCTATGGCGGTTTGATCCAATGGCCAAGGAAGGAGAGCACGCGGATCGCTGACGTGGCACCGGAGTAGCCGCTACTCCACCTCCAAGCTATAAATACCCCCTAGAGCTCTTCATTTGTATGCATCCAAGGAGAGAAAGTCTACTTAGTAGCTTTAGTGTTAGAAGAGAGGGAAGGGAGTGAGGAGTTCCACGGAGGAGTCCCGGCCTGTCGGGAGTCTTCTCCAAGGTGCGCCTCAGCGGATGCGATTCTTCTTGTAAGTGTTACATCTGAGTCCTTCTAGTATTTAATATTCTGGTCTGGCAATTTAAGTTTACAGTTCTTTTACTTGGCACATTGCTTTACTTTGTTGAAGTGCTCTAGGCCTAATAAGCTTAGCTTTAGAGTAGTAAGATTAATGTAGACGTGGTGTCTAGGCTATATCTTGCTAGTGTGGACTTCTTGTCGCACTTGTGTAGACGCCTGGTGGTAGGGTGACAGACACAGCCAGTGCTTGGAGTTCCTCTCAAGTGTTGTAGGCAAGTTGAAAATTATAGTTGGGTAGCAGCATTGCCGCCTTAGTAGTTGTTAGGTGGAAAACCTTTTAATCAACTACTGTTTCGTCTTTTGCCCCCAGTAAGGAATAAGGTTGTAAACCTCAGTACTCTTAGAAAACTAGTACCAAATATTGATATTAGGAAGACCTCTCTATCCCAGTTATCATATACCCTTTGATCATCCTTTGACGATCCTACATCTAGTTAATCCACTTCACGTTCCCTGTGGAAATACGATACCTGGAATACTCCCGGTGAAAGGCTACAATTGACTACCGTACGCTTGCGGTATATCCGTTTGCCACTTCTGGTGTCAACACCATGTTGGGGGCAAACCACCGTTCTTTGATGGCACATCCTTTGACTATTGGAAGAGGAAGATGAGAATGTATTTGGGTTCAATCAATGACAAAGTGTGGGATGTGGTGGAAAATGAGTTTGTGATTCTTGATCCTACCAATCCAACACCAAATGATTCCATTAACAAGCAGTGCAACACAATGGCGCTCAACACCATATACAATGCCATTGATCCAAAGGTGTTTGAGCAAATCAAAGATCTTGACAATGCAAGTGAGGTGTGGAAAAGATTAGAAGAAACATATGAGGGCACTTCAATGGTAAAAAGTGCCAAGTTGTACATGCTCAAGGATAAGCTCACCAACTTCAAGATGAAGGATGATGAATCAATTCTGGAAATATTCTATAGACTGCAAGTCATCATCAATGATCTCAAGTCTTTGGGTGAAAAGGTACTGGATGAAGACTTCTCTCACCGGTTCTTGAGTTGCTTGCCCAAGAGATTCAAGACACTTCGCACCATCATCTTTAGAGGAGGCTTGAAAAATGTAACTCCAAATGAGGTGCTTGGTGATGTCATGACCGAGGATCAATACAATGAAGATAGTGAAGAAGTGGTCAAGGAAGAGGACAAGAAGAAGAAGAGTGTGGCATTCAAAGCCACTTCATCCAAGAGCAAGGGCAAGTCCAAGAAGGAAGAACCAAGTGAAAATGAAGAAGCTAGTGACATTGATGATGAAGCCTTAGCTCTCTTTGTGCGCAAATTTGGCAAGTTCATGAAGAAGAAGGGTTATGGCGCAAGGAAGATAAGAGATTACAACAAGAACAAAGACTACGTGAGAAGGTGCTACAAGTGCAAGAGCAAGGATCACGTTGTAGCGGATTGTCCCTACAATAGTGACAATGATGAAGATGAGAAGAAAGATAAGAAGGAGAAGAAAGAGAAGAAAATGAGCTTCAAGAATAAGAAAGGTGGCTCATATGTTGTCACATGGGATAGTGATGCATCATCCGATAGTGAAGACTCAAGTGATGATGATAACAAGAAAAGCACCAAGAAGAAGGCACTTGCAAGCATTGCAATCAACAACAAGCCTTCTCTATTTGACACTCCATCATGCTTCATGGCTAAGCCAACTAAGGTACAATCCGATGATGAGAGTGATAGTGAGAGTGATGAGGATGAGGAGCACTCAAAGGAGGACCTCATGGACATGTTGGAGCAAGCTCACACTTGCTTTGAGATGAAGAGGAAGGAGTGCAAGGAATTGCGCAAGAAGCTTAGTGCTCTTGAGCAATCCCTTGATGAGCTCAAGTCTACTCATGAGAGGCTAGAGGTAGCCCATGAGAAGCTTGGCAAAGCTCACACCAAGCTTGAAAAAGCTCACTCCTCCCTCCTTGATCAAGTCAAGGTTGAGGACATTGTTCCAACATGTAACATAGGAGTCACTTGTGATATTCTTGATGAATCATTCTATACTCCTATTGTTGTTGCTCCCACTAACCCTTCATGTAGCTCATCCACTATTACTTCTACTATGAGTGATGGTTTCACTTGTGATGCCTCACTAATGGTGGAGAATGAGACCTTGAAAAAGGAGGTCAATGAGCTCACTCGTGCCTTAGGCAATGCCTATGGTGGAGATGCCCGATTGCTTAAGTGCCAGGGTAGCCAACGGTTCTCTCTTAATAAAGAGGGATTGGGCTACACCCCCAAGAATGGCAAGGCGGCCTTTGTGACTCACAAGACTAGTTTTGTGAGAAGCAATGGCCGGTTTTGCAACAAATGCAAGCAATCCGGGCATATAGAGCAATATTGCAAGAACAAGAACAAGAATGTTAATGTATCCTCAATTCAATTTGATTCTTGTTATTTGCTTACCAAGGGTGTCAATGGTGTAAAGGCTAAGTTTATTGGTGCTCCCATTGTTGGCCCAAAGAAGAAGGCTATTTGGGTGCCCAAAAGCTTAGTGACTAACCTTGGAGGACCCAAGCAAGTTTGGGTACCTAAGAAGAATTGATCTTTTCTTGTAGGTCAATTATAAAGCCGGAGGAAGGCATTGGGTGCTTGATAGTGGGTGCACACAACACATGACCGGGGATGCAAGAATGTTCAATTCAATCAACAAGAATGATGATAATGGAGTTGATAGTATTACATTCGGTGATAATGGCAAAGGCAAGGTTAAAGGGCTTGGTAAGATTGCAATATCCAATGACATGAGCATATCCAATGTGTTGCTAGTTGAGAGCTTGAACTTCAATTTGCTATCTGTGGCTCAATTGTGTGATCTTGGATTCAAATGCATATTTGGGGTTGATGATGTAGAGATCATAAGTGTAGATGGCTCAAACTTGATCTTCAAAGGTTTTAGATATGAGAACCTATACTTAGTTGATTTCAACACTAGTGAAGCTCAGCTATCAACTTGTTTGTTCACCAAATCTAGCATGGGTTGGTTATGGCATCGAAGACTTGGTCATGTTGGCATGAAGCAATTGAATAGATTGATTAAACATTATCTAGTTAGAGGCTTGAAAGATGTTGTGTTTCAGAAAGACAAACTTTGTAGCTCTTGTCAAGCCAGAAAACAAGTTGGAAACACTCACCCTAAGAAGAGCATGATGAGCACTAGCAAGGCATTTGAGTTATTGCACATGGATCTATTTGGACCAACAACATACACTAGTATTGGTGGAAACAAATATGGCTTTGTGATAGTGGATGATTTCACAAGATATACATGGGTGTTCTTTCTAAGTGACAAAAGTGATACATATGCTATATTCAAATATTTTGTCAAGAGGTGTCACAATGAGTTTGAAACAACCATCAAGAAAGTAAGAAGTGACAATGGTAGTGAATTTAGAAACACAAGAATTGATGAGCTTTGTGATGAATTTGGTATTAGACATCAATTCTCACCCAAGTACACTCCACAATCAAATGGCCTTGTTGAGAGGAAGAATAGAACACTCATTGACATGGCAAGGTCTATGCTTAGTGAGGACAATGTAAGTCATTCATTTTGGGTCAAAGCTATGAACACGGCTTGCTATTGTAGCAACCGCCTCTATTGTCACCCAATGATGGAGAAAACACCATATGAGCTCTTGAATGATAGAAAGCCCAACATTGCATATTTTAGAGTGTTTGGTTGCAAATGCTATATTTTGAAGAAAGGCACTAGATTGAGCAAGTTTGATAAGAAATGTGATGAAGGGTTCTTACTTGGTTACTCCACTAAAAGCAAGGCCTATAGAGTTTGGAACTTGGCTAGTGGTACTCTTGAGGAAGTGCATGATGTTGAGTTTGATGAAACAAATGGCTCTCAAGATGAAGAAGAAAATCTAGATGATGTGAAAGGAACTCAATTGTCCAATGCAATGAAGAATATGGATATTGGTGACATTCGGCCTAGGGAAGTGATTGATGTTGAAGATAACAAAGATCAAGTGCTCACCTCTCCAATTGTTCAAGCTAGTGGTTCTCAATTGCATGATCAACAAGTGGCTAGTTCATCTCATGATAATCAATCAAATATCAAAACCAATGTAAGTGATCAAGTTCCCATTCTCCAACCGGTTCATATTGCTAGAGATCATCCTATAGATCAAATAGTTGGAGATATTAGAAGTGGTGTGCAAACTAGATCAAGGTTGGCTTCGTTTTGTGAACATTATTCATTTGTGTCATCAATGGAACCAACCAAGATAGAAGATACTTTGATGGATGTTGATTGGGTGAATGCTATGCATGAAGAATTAAATAATTTCACTCGCAATCAAGTTTGGGAATTGGTAGAAAGACCTAAGAATTATAATGTCATTGGCACTAAATGGGTTTTTTTAGAAACAAGCAAGATCAAGATGGCATAGTAGTGAGAAACAAAGCAAGATTGGTAGCTCAAGGTTACACTCAAGTGGAGGGTCTTGACTTTGGTGAAACATATGCACCGGTTGCACGGTTGGAAGCAATTAGAATCTTATTAGCTTATGCTTGTGCCCATAATATCAAGCTCTATCAAATGGATGTCAAAAGTGCATTTCTCAATGGGTATATAAATGAGTTGGTATATGTTGAGCAACATCCCGGTTTTGAAGATGACAAGAAGCCCAACCATGTGTACAAGCTCAAGAAGGCACTTTATGGTTTAAAACAAGCACCAAGAGCATGATATGAGAGGCTAAGGGATTTTCTCCTCTCTAAAGGGTTCAAGATGGGTAAGGTTGACACCACCCTCTTCACCAAGAAGATAGACAAAGACTTATTTGTATTGCAAATCTATGTTGATGACATTATCTTCGGTTCAACTAATCAAGATTTTTGTCAAGAGTTTGGTGAAATGATGGCTAATGAGTTTGAGATGTCCATGATTGGAGAGCTTAGCTACTTCCTTGGTCTACAAATCAAGCAAATGAAGAATGGTACTTTTGTTAGTCAAGGCAAGTACATTAAGGACATGATGAAGAAGTTTGGATTTCAAGATGCAAAGGCCATTAGCACACCTATGGGGACAAATGAACACTTAGATAGTGATGCAAGTGGAAATATGGTGGATCAAAAGCTATATCGGTCTATGATTGGAAGCTTACTCTATGTGACCGCATCAAGACCGGATGTCATGTTTAGTGTATGCATGTGTGCAAGATTCCAAGCCTCACCAAGAGAAAGTCATTTGAAGGCTACAAAAAGAATATTGAGGTACCTAAAGCATACACAAGATGTTGGTTTATGGTATCCAAAGGGGTCAAACTTTGAGTTGATTGGATATTCAGACTCCGATTATGCGGGATGCAAGGTTGATAGGAAGAGCACATCGGACACATGTCAATTGTTGGGAAGATCACTTGTGTCTTGGTCATCAAAGAAGCAAAATAGTGTGGCACTTTCAACCGCCGAAACCGAATACATCTCCGCCGGTAGTTGTTGTGCTCAATTACTTTGGATGAAAGCAACTTTGGATGACTTTGGGATCAAATTCAAACAAGTGCCATTGCTATGTGACAATGAGAGTGCTGTGAAGCTCACAAACAACCCCTTGCAACATTCAAGAACAAAGCATATTGATATTAGGCACCATTTCATAAGAGACCATCTACAAAAGGGTGATATTTCAATTGAGAGTGTTGGTAC
This sequence comes from Coix lacryma-jobi var. lacryma-jobi, assembly GCA_009763385.1. NCBI lineage: Eukaryota > Viridiplantae > Streptophyta > Magnoliopsida > Poales > Poaceae > Coix > Coix lacryma-jobi. Next base: position 49,155,007 of record CM019831.1, read on the forward strand.
CGATGATCAACTTGCTGACATATTCACCAAGCCACTTGATGAGAAGAGGTTTTGCAAGCTAAGGAATGAATTGAACATACTTGACTTCTCAAATATGTGTTGATGCACCCCCACTTATATGACATGCCTCTCCTTCGACAAAGCAAGGTAAAAGTTGATTGACATATGCATCCATCCTTTGCTAGGGACATGTTTAGTGCATCTAGTCATTCCTCACAATCATTAGGCTCATTCATGGAAATAAAGTGATTTTGATGCTTGTATGATGCCACTATTGTTTCTATGCCTTACTTGATCTAGTGGTAACATATGACATGTTTATGGGCTTGCAATCCTAGTGTTTAATCTAGAAAATGAGCAATGGAACATTCAACCAACGTGAGTAAGATAACCATTGCAAGATGTGTGAAGAAGCTTATTCTAGAGCAAACCGTGTTGAATGATTCATTCAAATGAACTAGATTGAACCAAATGTGAAAAAACTACCTCTCTCTCTAAACAATTTGAATCCTTTTTATGCAAACCTTTTATGGAAATAGATGACAAAAGGGGAGAGAGTGTAACAAAGATAAAACGAAGGAGATCAAAATTTTTGAAAATGCTTTTTGAGCACACAAGTAGGGGGAGCAAGCTCATGAACTTGGTTGGTGCATTTGATTTGTGCATGTTCTTATGCTTGCTTGCATTGCACAAGTTGTTTAACTTGATATCCATGCTTGTGTGGTGTATGCTAGAAATAAAATTTTGAATGATGATTTGCAAACAAGCATGCATAGGTGGTGTCTAGATATAATTTGTTTTACAAGTGGTACTACAGCCTTTCATATAATGTTGATCTCATGAGGTATCTAGTGTTTTTGTAAGTCTAGCTAACCATGGTGCTAAGGATGGTATACATTGGCAACTCCGATTGGTATCACGCTTCAAAGGTCCATTCTTTACACCTTAGCATCATTTGATAGTATTACTCTCCCACATTTCATATCCATGCATATGTGGCGAACTTGAACCAAACACTATAACACATATGTAGGGGGAGTTAATACTAACAAAGAGGTGACTCAAATTTTCAAATACATATCTTTGTGAAAGGTTGTCATCAATTACCAAAAAGGAGGAGATTGGAAGTCCTTGTTTGGTTTTGGGTAATTGATGTCACCTAGTGTACTAACCTTTGTCATGAGGTGTTTATGAGCTAGGTTGGTACTGTAAGGACCTGTGTGGCCTAGAGGGGGGTGAATAGGCCTGTCAAAAATCACAGCTCAAAACTCAATTAGCGAAGCCCGACACTACCGCCCTAAGCCCGGCACTGCCGCGCCCCGGCACTGCCGGCCTCAGCCCGGTACTACCGCGCAGACAACTGGTCCAAGCCTGCAATTCAAAATCCAGCCACAACAAACCAAATCTATATGAATGGAAATGTAGCACTAGGTTTCCTGAACTAGCAGAATCAACTCAAACAAGCCAAATATGTAGAATGAAGTAGATCGGGCCAAACCCTAGAATCTATCACAAGCTCACAAGAATGAAGAATGAAAGTAAGTAAGCACAAGAGACAAGTGATTTATCCCGTGGTTCAGCTCGCCACCAAGGCTTGCCTACCTCCACGTTGTTGAGGTTGACCACTTAGGTCATGAGCTTTGCAACTCTACCTCGTTCTCAAGTCAAGGAACCAAATCCTTGAGGTGAGGGGTAATAATACTAGCTGCATAAGTGATTACAAACCTCCCAAGGCCGCCACACAAGTTGGCAAGCTCAAGGGCGACGCCTAGCCGGCTAGGGTTTCAAGAACCCAAGAGTAATAGAAGCAAATCCACCGGCTATGGCTCAAATCAAGTGCTCTAGGGAGTAGATCTCAGCTAGGGCTTCTCTTTGGTGAAGGTTTGAGGCTCTAACTCACTTGGAATCAATGGGAATCGAAGATTTGGTGAGAGAGATCTTGGGAGCCTTCAATGGGGAGAGCAAGCCTTGTCTGGAGGTAGGAGAAGAGTTATGGTTGTGGGTAACCGTTGGGGTGGCAGGGGAGTGAAGTAAATACACCCTGCCTTCCAACGGTTACAACAAGTCGCGGCAGTGCCGGCCAAAGCCCGGCAGTGCCGCGGCCCGGCACTGCCGCGCCCGGAGCGACACTACCGCGCCTACCAAACAGACAGAGAAAGATCTGATTTCAGTGCAGCTGTCTTTGGTTATAAATAGGGATGGCTTGGGTTGGTTTGAGCACATATCGTTCAGCCATAGCAATGTATTTGCATTCCCCCTTGATAGTACGACATTCCTATAACTCAAATTCAAATGAAAAAGCTTGTTATAGCACTTTGAGTTCGAAACCGATGAAATAACATATGAGGGGTCCACCAACGCATATACACCATCCTTTCTCATCATTAACCTGCTTGTCATCTTCATAAATCTCATTAGTTCTCCAATTGTGTGGTCATTATCACCAAAACCCACAATTAGGGCTTGATTGCACTTACAATCTTCCCCTTTTTGGTGATTGATGACAACACAATTGAAGCTTACAAAAGAGGGGTACAATACTTGAGATTTAGAAGCTTAGGTGTGAGACCTCCCCCTTAATGTGTGAATGAGAGCTGAAATCTCAAATTGGCATTAGAGGCCAATCATTCACATATTAAAAGTGTAGCGTAGGTTCAGTTTCACATCTAATAGCTTTTGTGGGGTGTAGAAAAACTGTGTCAAGAATAGATACGTGATGCGAATGACAGTTTAAGCACATCAGAGTGGTTTGCTGCCTGTCTGCCAGAGCGGCACTGCCGGAGCCCGGCACTGCCGCTAAAGTTACAGACAGCAAACGCAGCAGAAATTAAAACAGACACAAAGCATAATAAACAACATATCTAAAATAGAATATGACAAGCTAGATAAAAGTACATGTCCACATCCAAGTCTAAGAAGTAGCAACATAGAGTAATATTACAATATAGAGTTTTGATCGAATCAAACTCTCTCACAACTCACAACTACTAAAAGATGGGGACATGAAAAAGAAAGTGTTGTACCCCCTTTTCTTCACCTAATTCTCCCCCTTTGGCAACAGGTCACCAAAAAGAGAGAAGTAGAGAGAAGAGAAGAGTGTCCAAACACTCACTCGTCATCCGAAGCTATCTTGTCCCACTGAACCTCCTCGGTCTCCTCATCATCATCATCGTCGTCATCATCGTCATCGTCGTCGTCGTCGGACTCTACAACGGCCTTCCCATGACGATGGGTAGTGCTGGTGTAGCGGGTCGAGGCACGTGTAGAACGACGGGGTGGCTCAGGCACTATCTCCTCCTGCTCCTCATCGCCATCTGAGTCTATATCATCTGAATCAAGGCTGGAGAGGTCGAAGTGAGGTGGAGAGCGGGGTGGAGGTAACGGCGAACGACCCGCCCACTCTCGCTCTGCTCGCTGCTCAACAAGTGCCTGGTGAGCTGTCTGGGCTGCGTAGGTGCAAGTAGAGAAGATGGCCTTAATCCATTTGGCCAGCTTGCTCTTCTTCTTCCTCTGATAGGAAGGGCGAGAGCTCTCTGGCCTGTCAACTGCTGCTGCCCCTACTGTTGCTGCCTTCTTCTTCTCTGCTCGATACGGCTCATGCAGTCCATCCTTAGCAAAGTTATAGCCGGAGACCATCTCAATCATGTACATGATGTAGGGGGCATAGAGCACTGCCTTCCTAGCATCCTCGGCTGCCACCTGTAGCTCGGTCCAAATGAAGCTGGAGATGGAGAAATGGTTTGCCTTGGGGGCCATCCTAGCCAACATGTTCCTGCCATATCCATAGAGGTTAGAATGGGACCCACTCTTGGGGTTGAGAGTTTGCCTGAAAAGGTTGTTCAACATGTAATAGAAGCCTTGCAGCCCCTTGACCAACCCGTCTGCTTTCCGAGGATTCTCATACATGAAAGCAATCTCATTATCTGTCAAAGTCCTCTCCTGGTGCAGACTATCAAGCTCTCTATTCTCGCTGCCCAAACCGAGGATCCTAGCAAAGGTCTCAAAAGTGACCTTATAGTGACGACCCTCGGTCATCCAATGCATCTCCTCCACCACATTGTCAACATAGAGTGTGGCATGAAACTGATGGATGATCTCAGTATTCCAATTGTAGCTGAAACCCATCAAGTCATACATGTTTCTCTCCTTGCAAGCTGCCACAACCTTGTTAATCTCACGATCATGCTTGGCCTCCAAGTGCTCCCAATCGACATACTTCATATTCAGAATCTTTTGCTTCTTGGCATTGTACAGGACTGAACGGTAGAAGTCAGAATGAAACTCATTCCAGAACTTGTAGTTAATGCCCATGTCCTTCTGTATGTTGTATGGATTAAGCTGGCGCTGTGTCTTCACTGAGCTGAACTGCTGATAATAGGACACATGCTGCCTGTCCTTGGTGTCCTGTGGAGGCCTCTCCTGCACATCCTCTGTGTACGGCTGCAGGTGGACTCGGCTGACTTCTGCCAGATGCTCTGGAGTGTTGGGATAGAGATCTTCCCGAATCTGTCGCCCTTGCATCTGCAGGCGAGCCTCGTCACGAATCTGCTGCCTTGCCGAAACGTCCCCTTGAGAGGTAGAGCCACCTCGGCGAGATGGCTGCTTGCTCCTCCCCCTGAGCGGATCCATCCTCTGCTTCACCCTTCTCTCATCACCTCCTCCTCCCGACATCTAAAACATGGAAACTGTGAATTAGAAGGCTGCATAAGAGCTGGTAGGTTATAGTGAGGCAATAGGCTTTGATGGATAAGGTGTTACTTGGATCAAACCCCTGCTCGTGGTCCGGCACTGCCGCTCGGAGAGTGGCACTACCGGGGCCTGGCACTGCCGCGCTTAGCGCGGCACTGCCGCGTAGGCAGGCCAGATCTGAGCCAAGGAACACCACATCCATCATCTCTACTACCTCCCTATCATCTACAAACTCTTCTACAACCTCTAAGTACAATAGCCATGACGCATTTTACAAATCGGGAAAAGCTAGGGTTAGGGATTTGAAAGTTCACCTTGAGATGGAGAGGAAAGAGAAGGAGAGTCCTTGGGGAAGGAGATTGGAGCAGCAACGGAGGGGAGCTCGGAGCAGCACTGCCGGTGGCCGGAATCGCCGGAAGGGACCCGGAGAAGGAGCGGCCGCCGGTCGCCTGTGGTCGCCCGAGAGAGGAAGAAAAGGACGGGAGTTTTACTGGCTTGGATAAGAATGAAGGGGAGAGAGAGAGAGGTAGGGCCGTCGGGTAGAATAGGAAAGTTTTTCCCTTGGCCCCACATGGTAACAGATCGATTCCTGCTGAATCGATAAGTCGCGGCACTGCCGGGGCCCGGCACTTCCGCGCCTGGCCCGGCACTGCCGGACAGTTACCTCCAGAACAGATTTATCTCTAAGCTACTACATCTCTTTCTTGGAGTGGACACGTACGGCTTGCATGTTATGACCAGTGACAATCAATCAATTCAGAACTGTGGTCATTTCAAGCAAGTTTCTTTCTCAAAGGTTTTGAAACACAATGTATGAAAGTTTTGAAATTGGTTTTGCCTAGGTCAAACTAGTTGATCAATCAAGCATGCTAGGTTTCAAACTACGTTACGAGAGTCAAGGATATTTAGTTCACTCCTCAAGGCACAAAACCTTGACTCATCTAGAGGCTTAGTGAAGATATCGGCTAGTTGTTTGATGGTGCTCACATGACGTATTGCGATATCTCCTTTGGTTTTGTGATCTCTCAATAAATGATGTCAGATGTCTATATGTTTGGTTCTTGAGTGACTCACTGGATTGTTTGCAAGTTTTATGGCACTTTCATTGTCACACAAGAGTGGGATATGGGTAAAATGACATCCGAAATCACGAAGGGTTTGCCTCATCCAAAGTAGTTGCGCACAACATGCACCTACTGCAACATACTCGGCCTCGGCTGTGGAAAGGGCTACACAATTTTGCTTTTTAGAACCCCAAGACACTAAGGAGCGTCCAAGGAATTGACATGTCCCTGAAGTGCTTTTTCGATCTACTTTACAACCGGCGTAATCGGAGTCCGAATAGCCAAGTAGTTCGAACTTGGAGCCCTTAGGATACCACAAGCCAAGGTTTGGAGTGTGAACTAGATACCTCAAGATTCTCTTAACGGCCACTAAGTGACACTCTTTCGGGTTAGCTTGAAATCTAGCACACATGCACACACTAAGCATAATATCGGGCCTAGATGCGCATAAGTAGAGTAGAGAGCCGATCATGGAGCGATATACCTTAATGTCCACGGCTTTCCCTTCTACGTTGAGATCAAGATGTCCATTAGTTGGCATGGGAGTTTTGATAGGCTTGGCGTTCACCATGTCAAACTTCCTCAACATATCATGGGTGTACTTAGTTTGGCAAAGAAAAGTCCCTTCCTTCAATTGCTTGATTTGGAAACCAAGGAAGAACTTGAGCTCACCCATCATGGACATCTCAAATCTCTTAGTCATGATCCTACTAAACTCATCACAAAAGGATTTGTTAGTACTACCAAATATTATGTCATCGACATATATTTGGCACACAAAAATATCTCCATTTGCGGATACATGGGTGTATGCCGAGTCTCGGAGTGATGAGTGATTGTCAACGGGTTTGATCGCATGTTTCTTTGGCTTGTGATGTGCAGGTGTCGAGCACGGAGACAGTGATCGAGGGCAAGGTGAAGGTCACGTAGAGACGTGCCGTACCGACGGACCGGGAGCGGTGAAGGGCGGACGTGAGGCTTGGACTGAGGGACCGGTGGCCTGAGGATCAGCTGTGGTGGCTGGCAGCCTGGGACAGCGATGAGCGAAGACTTGCGGGGCAAGGTGTTGCTCGGGTCGAGGACCTGAGGACACGTGTCGGTGGACGGGGTGCACGGGCGGTGCATCCCCTCTATAGCTCCGGTTTGGTGGTAGAGCCAGAGAAAAAAACCATCGGGTGGACGGTTTCTGAGTTTGGGCCACAAAACTCGGGTGGACGGTTTCCAGGTTTGGGCCACAAAACCTGGGTGCTGCGGGTTTGCCGAGTTTGGGCCACAAAACTCAGGCTGAGGGCGGTTTCCAGGTTTGGGCCTCAAAACCTGGGCGCTGGCGGGTTTCCTGGTTTGGGCCTCAAAACCAGGGGATGGACTTGGAGGCTGGTTTCCCGGTTTGGGCCTAAAAACCGGGGGTTGGCGTGAAAGCCTGGTTTCCCGGTTTCGGCCACAAAACCGGGGGTGCAGAGCGAGGGCGGCACGTGGCGGCAATCGGGAGGTTGCGTCGAGGCAACGCTACGAGTTGTGCGGGCGTGGCCGTCGGATGACAACTATCTTCGAGTTGGTCCAGAATAACCCTAGGGTTTAGCTGGTTCGCTCTGTAATTAGTTAGGGGTGGAGTGGGAATTAGGAATAGTTGGAATTAGGATAAGTAGGGGGAGACACCCACCTCCCCATCTATCTCAGTCATTTGCTCTTTCAGTCTTAGGGTTTCCTGCTCTCCCACATCCCTGCTGTAGCGAATCTGAGATCCACAGAGTTGAGAACAATACCTCTGTGCCCGTGAGATTTTGAGGAAGTGAGACCGTAATCTCACTATTGTAGCGTGTGGTAGCCACACGGATGCAAATTTGTCGTTGTGATTCGTGTTTTGATTGTGTTCTTCGCGGATTACTTTTTCCCATGTTTTTCCTGTCGTTCGATCTCTTTGCTCGGTTCATCTTTTGCAAATCCATTTAAACCAAGTTGTTCTAGGTCGTGAGGCACTTCTTCCCACTGAAGGAATTAGCCTCTAACCTCACGGTCTAGGAGATCGATCGATTTTCGTTTCGGGTCAAGTTTTTCTCCCTTCCCCCGAAATTCTTCAATTCATCGATTTGGAGATAGGTTCGAGCTATGATCTCTTAGGGATAGCTCACTATCCTCCCTGTGACTCTTCTCACCAAGTTTGATCCCAAGAGGATTAGTTTTGGGTGAGATCGAGTCGAATCGGTGAACGAACAGAGCAGTTTCGGGGTGACCGGACGCTTGATCGGGATGACCGGACGCACAAGTCCAGAGTCCGGTCGTTGAATGTGTTCATCGTTCTTCTCTGCGACTTGACCGGACGCTGGCTCCAGGGTGTGACCGGACTCGTCACTTCCTCTGTTCATGCATTTTTGTCTCTGTGACCGGACGCTCCATTCTTGACCGAACGCTCCCCTACAGTGAGTCCGGTCAGGAACAGTAAGGTTCCTGAGCGGGATTTTTGAGACCGGACGCGTCCGGTGTCCACTGACCGGACGCTGGCCAGAGTCCGGTCAAGTGAGTTTCGCGCAGTTTCGTTCGCAGCTCGTTCATCCGTTGTCGGTTTTGATCTCCGGCTTTTGCATTGGTTTTCTAGAGTCATGAAGTGTCTCGTTGTGCTTCTTGGAAGCATCCACCCTATCTCTAGGGTCGTGGACACTTACGAACTCTAGGGTTTGCTCTTGGGGTTGATTTTCGGGACAGTGGCGACAAGTTTCCGAAAGGAATTTTGAAGCTCCCATTCACCCCCCTCTGGTCGCTTTCTGGTAGCATTCTCGATCCTTCAATTGGTATCAGACCGGGTTAAGGATCTTCCACCTTAGCCGGTTCGAGATCCACCGAAGGCGACATGGATCGCGGCGTGGGCAAACCGCCGTTCTTTGATGGGATGAACTATGCGTATTGGAAGATACGCATGTCGGCCTATCTCCAGAGCATGGGCTCTTTTGTTTGGGAGATTTGCAACAAGGCCGATTACGTTGTTCTGGCTGCTCGTGTCTCTCAGCTTCAGATCGATGAGCACGAGGCCAATAGCCGGGCACGTAACGCCTTGTTCTCTTGTTTGAGCATGTCCGAGTTTGATCGCGTTTCTCACCTCCCCACGGCTCGTGAGATTTGGGCGACCCTCATGCGCTTCCATGAGGGAACCACTCAAGTCAAATCTCGTCTCTACGAGTCGCACAAGCGGGAGTATGAGAACTTTCGACATATGCCTGGCGAGAGCATAGAGAGTTTATTCGCTCGCTTTTAGGTCATTGTCAACAAGATGCGAGCTAACAAGGAGCTGTTGCCTTTCGACGATCATGAGAGGGCTTTGAAGCTTTTACATACTCTTGATCGGTCAGTGTGGGACTCAAAGGTCCAGGCGATCATCGAATCGTCTAACTATGAGACCCTCACTTGCGACGAGCTCTTTAGTAAGCTCAAGTCTAGTGAGATTGACGCCATGTCGAGGGCTTCTTATGAGAATCGTTCTGGCCTGACTATGGCTTTGGTTTCTGGCTCTTCTGCTAACCCCTCTGGTGGCTTTGCTCTTTCATCTCTCTTTTCTGTCATAGAGGACCAGCTGGAGTCTTTGGGGGATGATGAGTTGGCTTTGCTTGCCAACCGGTTCTCGCGGTTCCACAACAACCGCATGAACCGTTGCCGCGGAGGAGGACGCTCGGGCTGTTTCGAGTGCGGCGACCCCGACCACTTCATCGCCAACTGCCCCAAGAAGAACAAGCATTCAGGGAAGGGCGATCATGGGCACAAGTACGACTCCGGCAAGCACAAGGAGAAGTACGTCCCCGCGAAGCACAAGCGGAGGGGCAGCTTCGACAAGGAGTACATCAAGAAGAAGTACTTGGAGAAGGCCCAGGCTGAGCAGCGTGCTTTCTTCGCCACGCTCAGTGACGTCGACGGCTTGGATGACGACTCCGCTTGCTCAAGCAATGACGAGTCCGGGAAGAAGAAGAGGATCGAGGACGAGCTGAACGGACTTTGCTTCTTCGCCGACGACGAGGGCTTCTGCACTATGGTGCTTGGTGATGAGGTCGACGGCAAGCTGGAGCACACCCCTCGGAATGACGACGACGACGACGACACCTCCCAGGTATCTCTCACCCACGACGAGCTTTCTGCTGAGGTTGAGAATCTTACTGCCGTGCTCCTTGGTCAAGATAAGCTGCTTAGGCGTGCTGCTAGATAGCGCAAGGAGTTTAGGCAGAAGTGGGAGGACACGGTGAAGGAGCTTGAGTTTGCTCGGTCCACCGTGGTCGTTTCTGAGGAGAGTGAGTGCGAGATGTGCACCAAGCACATGACTGACCTTCTCACTTTGAGAGGTAAGTATGCTGCTTTGGTAGGAGAGGTGGATGAGCTCCAGGCTAGGCCCATGTTGTTGGGTGCGTGCAAGACCTGTCCTGGCTTGCAAACCGAGTTGGCAGAGAAGAATGCCAAGATTGAGTCTCTTGAGAAGGCCAGCTCGGGTAGCACTTGTGTGACTAGGTGTGCTTTGTGTGAGGGTTTGGAGATGGAGATTGCAAATGTGCAGCATGGCAAGATGCAAACCGAGGAGGAAAACACATACCTTCGGACCATCTTGTCATGGGTCTCTTGTAGTGAGCCGCATCTCGGGATGATGATCTCCCAATTTAAGCGAGCTGCTGGAGGTCCTGGTGTAGGTTTTGCTCCGGGTGTTGATCTTTCTGCTTTTGGGAAGATTGGAGAGTCGAGTGGTCTGAACCCATGTGAGAAGCCCAACTCCACCACTACTCCCAAACTTACCAAGCTTCCACCCAAAGAGCCTCTCAAGCCTAACACCAAGGATGGGGTGTTTGAAGAACCTCCACGAGCTCCACCCAAGAACCAGCAGTGGGCTCCCAAACCAAACCACCTCAAGAACAAGCTGGACACAATGCCACCTATCCAGGAGGAGCTTATGCCACAGAAGGGCAAAGTGATCCAGACCCACAACCGTGAGTACCAACAACCCCCTATGAGAGCGGTGAGGTACCACTGTGAGTACTGTGGGAGAGATGGACACTTGGGTGAGTTCTGCTCTCGGCGCAAGAGAGAGGAGCGCCGTGCCAGGGAGATGAACAATCCGGACATGTACCATCCTTTCCATGATGTACATGTTCCGAATGTTCAGAGGAGAGCTCTGAGGAGAGCTGCTAGGCCTAGAGGTGCAGCACCTCAAGGTCCTAGGCGTCATAGAGGAGGTGCCCGACGGGGTCCTGACTTTGCAGGATACGGACCCCGTGGCGGAGGTTTTGCTGAGCGTTTCCCTTCACCGCGTTTTGACTATCGCGATGGACGCTCTTTCCTTAGCGGACCACGTTTTCCTGTGCGTGGTGATCGCTATCCCCGTAGGCTGGCTAGGAATGGTTTTTACACTGACTGTTCTTTTGAGCAGCCGACCCAACACTGGTATTCTTCTTACTTCACTAACCCCAGTGTTGGACCGTATGCTCACCCTATGTCTTTTTATTGATGTAGGTAAAACAATTGGAGAACGTTTGGTTGGTGGATTCCGGTTGTTCGAGGCACATGACCGAAAACGCCAAGTGGTTCTCCAGTCTTAGTCCTGTTGCCGGAAAGGAGTTTATCACCTTCGGCGACAATAGCAAAGGTAAGGTGTTGTCTCGTGGGTCGGTGCGGGTTAATGAGCACTTTGTGTTGCGTGATGTTGCTCTTGTTTCTAACTTGCATTTTAACCTTCTCTTTGTTTTGCAACTTTTTGATGATGACTATGAGATTCGTTTTAAACCGAATCTCAGTTGTATTTTAGATCCTCAGGGCAATCTTGTATGTTTGATTTCGCCGTTTGGGAAAGTCTTTTGTGCGAATTTCTTGGAGTCGTTTGGTATTTCCCGCTGTCTTTTGGCTAGTCCTTCCTCCTCTGATCTTTGGAAGTGGCATAGGAGGCTCGGTCATTTAAGCTTTGACTTGCTTGCAAGACTTAGCTCACTTGGCCTAATCCGAGGATTGCCCAAGTTGTCGATGGAGAAGGACCTTGTTTGCCATTCTTGTAGACATGGAAAGATGGTTGCCGCTCCTCACCATCCAGTGACTCAGGTCATGACACAGCGCCCTAGAGAGCTTTTACACATGGACCTTGTTGGTCCGGCTCGGGTGAGCTCGGTTGGTGGCAAGTGGTATGTTTTGGTCGTTGTTGATGATTTTTTGAGATATTCGTGGGTCTTCTTTTTGACTGAGAAGACTGAGACTTTCTCTTTTGCTCGCAATCTGATTTTGCGTCTTCAGAATGAGTTCCCTATGAACTCGATGCGAGCTATTAGAAGTGATAATGGTTCCGAATTCAAGAATTCGGATTTTGAGAAGTTTTGTAACTCTTTGGGTTTGGAGCATCAGTTTTTTTCCCCCTACACACCGCCCCAAAATGGTGTTGTAGAGAGGAAGAATCGGACCCTTGTTGAGATGGCCAGGATGATGCTCGATGAGCATAGGACTCCTTGGCGATATTGGGCCGAAGCTATGAACACTGCATGCTATATTTCCAATCGCATTTTTCTGAGAGCTTTCTTGAAAAAGACTTCTTATGAGTTGCGTTTTGGCAGACAACCCAAGGTGAGTTATTTTAGAGTTTTTGGTTGCCACTGTTTTATATTCAAGAAAGGGAACCTGGACAAATTTGAGTCTCGTTCTTCTGACGGTGTATTTTTGGGTTATGGCACTCACACTCGCGCATATCGTGTACTTAACCTTGATACTAACTGAGTCATAGAGACATCTGGTGTCACCTTCGACGAGACCATGGTTTGTCCTTCTTCTCGTTTTGAGCGTGCAGGTGATCATGAGGTTGGTGAGCCTCTTTTCGATGATGAGGACGAGGATGCTGAAGGCATGGGTGACCCAGCATCGCCTCCACCTGTTGTGCCGCAAAGAGCGGCTTCTACGATGACTCACGGCCCCGATACTTCTTCTTCCTGGGGGCCGTGGGATCCGCCACCCCGAGCGGTACCTTTTGTACCCGGGGAGGCACCAGCTACTGTTGAGGGGGAGATCACATCTGCTCGGGAGGCGCCACGACACATCCAGCGCCAGCACCCGCCTCAACAGATGATCGGCATCATCGATGAACGTGTCACTCGGTCCAGGTCATAGCACATTTCTCACTTTGCTCATTCTGCATTTGTTGCTGATTTTGAACCCCGAGATGTTGGACACGCTTTGACGGATCCCGATTGGGTCAATGCCATGCATGAGGAGTTAGAAAATTTTGAGCGAAATCGGGTTTGGGTTTTAGTTCCACCTCCTCCAGACTGTAAGCCTATTGGGACAAAATGGGTTTTCAAAAACAAACAAGGAGAGGATGGCCACATTGTGAGAAACAAAGCGAGACTTATGGCCAAAGGTTATAGTCAGAAGGAGGGGATAGACTATGAGGAGACTTTTGCTCTTGTAGCTCGTTTGGAGGCTATTAGGATACTCTTGGCTTTTGCTGCATCCAAAGGTTTCAAACTTTTTCAAATGGATGTCAAGAGTGCCTTCTTAAACGGCTACATAGAAGAGGAAGTGTATGTTGAGCAACCCCCCAGTTTTGAAAATCCCAAGTTTCTGAACCATGTTTTTAAACTTCACAAAGCCTTATATGGTTTGAAACAAGCCCCTAGAGCCTGGTATGATTGGTTGAAAACCTTTTTGCTTACTAAGGGTTTTAAAATGGGATGTGTAGATAAAACGCTCTTTCTCCTCAAGCAAGGCAAAGACACACTCTTGGTCCAGATTTACGTGGATGATATCATTTTCGGTGGTTCTTCTCACGCTTTGGTTGCCAAGTTTGCAGATATTATGAGCAGGGAGTTCGAGATGAGCATGATGGGCGAGTTGACATTCTTTCTCGGGTTGCAAATTAAGGAATCCCGAGAGGGGACGTTTGTGCACCAGGGCAAGTACACCAAGGACTTGCTGAAGAGGTTCGATATGGGTGAGGCCAAGCCTCTTCCAACACCCATGTCGACGACGACGGCCCTGGATGCGGACAAGGATGGAGAAGCTGTGAACCAGAAGGAGTACCGAATCATGATCGGATCGCTACTTTACCTAACGGCGACACGCCCGGACATCCAGTTCGCAGTGTGTCTGTGCGCGCGCTTTCAGGCGTCGCCGCGCACTTCTCACCGTCAGGCGGTGAAGCGTATTTTCAGGTACCTTTGTTTCACACCTGAGTTCGGGATTTGGTATTCAGCTTCCTCCACCCTCTCCCTTTGCGGTTATTCCGATGCCGATTTTGCTGGTTGCCGTGTTGAGCGCAAGTCCACTTCTGGGACTTGCCAGTTTATTGGTTCTTCTCTTGTATCGTGGTCTTCTCGCAAGTAGTCTAGTGTCGCTCAGTCTACCACAGAGGCTGAATATGTTGCTGCGGCTAGCTGCTATTCTCAGTTGCTTTGGATGATGGCCACTTTGCGTGATTTTGGTCTGAGCTTTACTCGTGTTCCTTTGCTTTGTGACAGCACGAGTGCTATTAGCGTTGCTAAGAACCCCGTGCTTCACTCAAAGACCAAACACATTGATGTGCGCTTTCATTTTCTGCGTGACCACCATGAGAAGGGTGATATCGACCTTCGCCATGTCGATACTCATCATCAGTTGGCTGATATTTTCACCAAGCCTTTGGACAAATCAACCTTTAATCGGTTGAGGGGTGAGCTTGGTGTGTGTTTCCCCTTTTAGATGGGGGAAACATTTTGGTTCTTGTATTATAGACTGACTCTTTTCCGTTTGTCTTTATTTTCTTTTGTATTTCAGCATACGCATTTACATTCTGAGCTTCATGTATATAATATTTAGAATGTAATTATGCTCTATGTAGTATGCTCCGATGCTTATGTTGATGCTTGTAGCTTATGCTCTTTCTGATCACTAGTACATGTTGTGAGCTGAGCTATTTTGAAATGGTGAATTTGCTTAATGAACATAAAACTTGAAAATGTTCACCATTGAGATATGCAACTAACATGTGTAGGATGTGTTGAATTCTCTCGTGCTTTTCATATATGCTAGGTTGCTATGTCTCTAGTTCTGAGTCATTCACTTGCTTGGTATGTTCATATTCTGTTTAAAATCTGAACCAAGTTTTAAGTGAATTGAAAAGATCGAGATGGGATTGCTTGTCAACACATCACGGTATCGAGACTGTTTCTCATTGCACATTTGAGTTAAACTCGAGCCGTGTAGTGTATGACCGAAACCGACGTTTTAAGCTTCTGATTGCTTCGGCATAGGCTTCGCTCGGTTGAAAAGTTAGGCAATGACAAGCTTTCAACCTCTCGCAATCACATGCTGAACTTTTAAACTTGTGTAATTTCACCGCTGCAACTCCGATTTAAAATTGAAATCACAAGTGTACGCTTCATTCTGAAGCATGATGATTGAACTTTGCTAGGGGTAGTTCACCTTGTATACATGCTTAGCACTTGCCTGAGTTCCTGTCTATACATGTGTAGTGCTATTTTGATGGTGAATACCTTTTTAGCTTAAAACTGCTCACTGTGCTCATTTGTTCATATTTCGTATTCAGTGATCAGTTTGAGCCTTTGCTAGCTTGGTTGATGTTATTGAGTCATCGGATCAGAACTGAGTAGTGCATCTTTGCATTCTCTTGACTATATTCCTGAAGCTGCTAACTTGCATTTTGACTCATATGCATGTTGGAAGGGGAAGATGCTTGCTTATTGGCACTTTTGATGGTGCATTTTCTGAGGGGGAGAACTTTGCTCGGTTGCTTGATGATGTTTTTACTTGATGGTGCATTTTCAACTAAGGGGGAGAAACTGCAAATCATATGCCTCTCCAGAGTTCAACTAAGGGGGAGAGAAAAAATTTCAACTCTTGTGCTTTCCGTGTTGAATCAAGGGGGAGTTTTTCCTAGTTGTATGCACTATTCAAGGGGGAGTTTTGCTGCTTTCTGTTGGCCGTAAGGTTTTGGTGTCGAGCTTTCTTGCTAGTTGTGTTGAGCCTCTGTGCCTCTGTCTTGAGGGACTAGCATTTGCTTCGATTTCTCATTTGGTGTCGAGCTATTTTTCTGGAGTTTTCAATTGGTCTTTGCTAGCGGTGTTGAGCCTGTTCTACCTCTTCTTGAGGGCTACCTTTGCTTTGCTTGGTTGCGTCGAGCCGTTGCCCATGTCTTTGGGGATCAAGTTGTTTTGCTCTTTCCACTTGACCTTCTTCAGCTTTGCTATGCTTTTGGGTCATTTGATCGAGTTCTCTCTACTCCTTCTTCCTTCCTTCTTCTTTCATTTATGATTTGTGTGAGTAGTTGACAATGCACTCATCAAGGGGGAGATTGCGGATACATGGGTGTATGCCGAGTCTCGGAGTGATGAGTGATTGTCAACGGGTTTGATCGCATGTTTCTTTGGCTTGTGTTGTGCAGGTGTCGAGCACGGAGACAGTGATCGAGGGCAAGGTGGAGGTCCAGTAGAGACGTGCCGTGCCGACGGACCGGGAGCAGTGAAGGGCGGACGTGAGGCTTGGACTGAGGGACCGGTGGTCTGAGGATCAGCTGTGGTGGCTGGCAGCCTGGGACAGCGACGAGCGAAGACTTGCGGGGCATGGTGTTGCTCGGGTCGAGGACCTAAGGACACATGTCGGTGGACGGGGTGCACGGGCGGTGCATCCCCTCTACAGCTCCGGTTTGGTGGTAGAGCCAGAGAAAAAACCATCGGGTGGACAGTTTCCGAGTTTGGGCCACAAAACTCGGGTGGACGGTTTCCAGGTTTGGGCCACAAAACCTGGGTGCTGCGGGTTTGCCGAGTTTGGGCCACAAAACTCGGGCTGAGGACGGTTTCCAGGTTTGGGCCTCAAAACCTGGGCGCTGGCGGGTTTCCTGGTTTGGGCCTCAAAACCAGGGGATGGACTTGGAGGCTGGTTTCCCGGTTTGGGCCTTAAAACCGGGGGTTGGCATGAAAACCTGGTTTCCCGGTTTCGGCCACAAAACCGGGGGTGCAGAGCGAGGGCGGCACGTGGCGGCAATCAGGAGGTTGCGTCGAGGCAACACTACGAGTTGTGCGGGCGTGGCCGTCGGATCACAACTATCTTCGAGTTGGTCCAGAATAACCCTAGGGTTTAGTTGGTTCGCTCTGTAATTAGTTAGGGGTAGAGTGGGAATTAGGAATAGTTAGAATTAGGATAAGTAGGGGGAGACACCCACCTCCCCATCTATCTCAGTCATTTGCTCTTTCAGTCTTAGGGTTTCCTGCTCTCCCACATCCCTGCTGTAGCGAACCTGAGATCCACAGAGTTGAGAACAATACCTCTGTGCCCGTGAGATTTTGAGGAAGTGAGACCGTAATCTCACTATTGTAGCGTGTGGTAGCCACACGGTTGCAAATTCGTGGTTGTGATTCATGTTTTGATTGTGTTCTTCGCGGATTACTTTTTCCCATGTTTTTCCCGTCGTTCGATCTCTTTGCTCGGTTCATCTTTTGCAAATCCATTTAAACCAAGTTGTTCTAGGTCGTGAGGCACTTCTTTCCACCGAAGGAATTAGCCTCTAACCTCACGGTCTAGGAGATCGATCAATTTTCGTTTCGGGTCAAGTTTTTCTCCCTTCCCCCGAAATTCTTCGATTCATCGATTTGGAGATAGGTTCGAGCCATGATCTCTTAGGGATAGCTCACTATCCTCCTTGTGACTCTTCTCACCAAGTTTGATCCCTAGAGGATTAGTTTTGGGTGAGATCGAGTCGAATCGGTGAACGAATAGAGCAGTTTCGGGGTGACCGGACGCTTGATCGGGATGACCGGACTCACAAGTCCAGAGTCCGGTTGTTGAATGTGTTCATCGTTCTTCTCTGCGACTTGACCGGACGCTGGCTCCAGGGTGTGACCGGACTCGTCACTTCTACTGTTCATGCATTTTTGTCTTTGTGACCGGACGCTCCATTCTTGACCGGACGCTCCCCTACAGTGAGTCCGGTCAGGAACAGTAAGGTTCCCGAGCGGGATTTTTGAGACCGGACGCGTCCGGTGTCCACTGACCGGACGCTGGCCAGAGTCCGGTCAAGTGAGTTTCGCGCAGTTTCGTTCGCAGCTCGTTCATCCGTTGTCGGTTTTGATCTCTGGCTTTTGCGTTGGTTTTCTAGAGTCGTGAAGTGTGTCGCTGTGCTTCTTGGAAGCATCCACCCTATCTCTAGGGTCGTGGACACTTACAAACTCTAGGGTTTGCTCTTGGGGTTGATTTTCGGGACAGTGGCGACAAGTTTCCGAAAGGAATTTTGAAGCTCCCATTCACCCCCCCTCTGGTCGCTTTTTGGTAGCATTCTCGATCCTTCACCATTGACTTTATGAGTGAAGAGAGTAGGATCGGCTTTGCCTATTTCAAAGCCTTGTTTGAGCAAGTATTCCTTAAGGCATTACCATGCTCTAGGTGCTTGTTTAAGCCCATAGAGCGCCTTATGGAGTTTGAAGACGTGGTTGGGGAACTTGGGATCTTCAAAACCTGGTGGTTGCTCGACATACACCAACTCTTGTATAGGGCCATTGAGAAATGCACTCTTCACATCCATTTGATATAGCTTGAAGTTGTGATGCGCTGCATAGGCTAAAAGAATCCGAATGGCTTCAAGTCTAGCAACCGGTGCATATGTTTCTTCAAAGTCCAGACCCTCTACTTGAGTGAACCCTTGAGCTACCAATCTTGCCTTGTTCCTTGTCACCACACCTTCTTCATCTTGCTTGTTGTGGAAGACCCATTTGGTTCCAATAACATTGGTATTTGGTCTTTCCACAAGTGACCACACTTGATTTCGCTCGAAGTTGTTAAGCTCCTCTTGCATGGCCATTACCCAATCAGGATCTTCCAGGGCTTCTTCTACCTTGAGAGGTTCCAAAGAGGAAACAAACGAGTAATATTGACAGAAATTTGCCAAATGAGAGCATGTCGTTACCCCCTTTCGAAGACTCCCAAGGATGTTGTCAACGGGATGATCTCGTTGAATAGTTTGCTTGAGCCTTGGATGATCAATGGGTTCAGGTTCATCTTCAGCATCTTCTTCTTCATCTTGCTCGAAGATGGGTTGTAGGTTTACTCCACGAAGTGGAGTAGCTATAGCTGCCCTGGGTGTGCCCGGTACTGCTGGGCTCTGCCCGGCACTGCCAGGGCCCGGTACTACCGGGGTCGAGGCCGGCACTGCCGGGGACTGTGTGTCACCAGTTCCAGCAGGGGCTTCAGCTTGAGGACCATCCTGATCAGTAGCTTGTTGTTCTTGTGGTCTGATATCACCAATAGCTAATTGCTTGATTGCTTCGCAGGGTGGTTCCTCATTTCCTACAACAACTTCATCAACTTGCTCTACTTGATAGCCGTTAGTTTCATCAAACATCACGTCTATCGCTATTTCAACCTTGCTGGAGGCCTTGTTGAAAACACGATAGGCATGCTCGTTTGATCCATAACTGAGAAGAAAACCTTCATCAACCTTGGATGCGAACTTAGAGGCTTTGGGCTTCTTGTTCAATATGAAACATTTGCACCCAAAGACCCTAAAGTAAGACACCTTTGGCTTGTTACCGGTGAGCAGCTCATAAGAGGTCTTCTTTCTTCTCTTGTGGAGGTAGAGGCGGTTGATTGCATGGCAAGCGGTATTGACGGCCTTGGCCCAAAAGATGTCCGGCGTCTTGTATTCATCTAGCATCGTCCTTGCCATGTCAATGAGTGTTCTATTCTTCCTCTCCACCACGCCATTTTGTTGAGGGGTGTATGGAACTGAAAACTCATGCTTGATGCCCTCTTCATCAAGAAACTCATCCACTTGGGTGTTTCGGAATTCGGTTCCGTTGTCACTACGAACTTTCTTGATGTTGAAACCGAACTCCCTTTGAGCTCTCCGTATGAACATCTTTGAGAACACAAGGTTGATATGTGCCCTTGTGGTTCCCTTCCTGAGTGATGAGTGATCGATCAACGGGCAACATGTCTCTTGGCTGTGTTGATGTGCAGGTGTGGAGCTCGGACAGTGGTCGAAGCTGAGGTGAAGGTCAAGTAGGGACGTGTCATGCCGACGGACCGGGAGCGGTGAAGGGCGGACGTGGAGCTTGGACCGACGGACCGGGAGACCTGAGGACCAGCTGTGGTAGCTAGCACATGGCGTTGACAAGCAAGAGCACATGGGGATGTGCGGTGCATCGGCCGAGTCGGGAGGAAGGTGATGGCGTCGTGACACTTGGCGGGAGGCCGAGAAGGATGGCAAATGCACTGTGCCCGGTGTGGAGGCTGGACATGCTCTGGCATCGGTGCTGGAACTCGGGGTGTGCGAACCACATCCCATCTACGACACAGGTTTGGTAGTTGAGCCTCGAAAAACTACCCTCGACGGTTTCCGAGTTTGGGCCTCAAAACTCGGGGTGGCCGGTTTCCGAGTTTGGGCCTCAAAACTCGGCATGGACGGTTTCTAGGTTTGAGCCTCAAAACCTGGACGCGCAGGTTTCTGAGTTTGGGCCACAAAACTAAGCCGGAGGACAGGTTTCCCGGTTTCAGCCTCAAAATCGGGGGAAGGTCCAGGTTTCCCGGTTTCGGCCTCAAAACCGGGGGGAGGTCCGCGAAAAGGACGGTCAACGCGTGGCGGCATGAAGAGGCTGGCGCGGCGGCGCAGCTATTCGTGAGGTAGGCCCGGCGGTCGATGGGGCGGCACGTGGCGGCATCCTGAGGCTTGCGTCGAGGCGAAGCTAAGGATGAGATGGGCGCGTGGCCGTCGGATCATCGAGAAGCAGAGTTGGACCAGGATACCCCTACGGTTGGCCGCTTCGCTCTTGTATCTAGGAGTAGAAGGGGATTATTGTTTTAGGCTATAAATAAGAGAGGAACCCCTCCTCTCTCTCTATCCTAGCAGTCATTTGATCCTGAGCTCTCTCTCTCTAGCCCCCGCTTAGGTTCTAAACATACCTCGCTGCTAGTGATCCGCAGGGAAGACTCAATCATGTCTCTGTGTTTTGGGAACTTCAGGAAGTGAGACCATAATCTCACGATTGTCTCGTGTGGTAGCCACACGGCTGAAATTGATCGATTCGCGTTTTGGGTTGGAGTTCTTCGCGTTTCAGTTTTTCATCTCCCGGAGATTTGCTTCGTTCTCCCTCTCCGTGAGATGGTTTTTGATTCCACCTGAATCAATTCGTTCTTGGTCGTGAGCTCCTTCTTTCCACCGAAGGATTTCTCCTATAACCTCACGAATCCATAGATTGGGTCGATTTCGTGTTCATTCATAGTTCTTTCCCCCTTTCCGGTGTTTCTCGGATTCCTCTCAATTGACTTGGTTTGGTGCAATGATTTCTTAGGATTAGCACCCCAATACGTAGAGGAGCACCAGGGAGGAGTTTGATCGAAGTCCCTTTTGGTTTGGTGAAGTTCCGATCGAATTTGGTCTTTGTCCGGAGCGTTTTTGTGCTTTCTGTTCATCCGCGGACAGTCCGCGCCCCCAGCAGCGGACAGTCCGGGGATCGGGACTTGGCTGGTTCAGTTCTGCGCAGCGCGTTACTGTTCTCGGTCTCGTGACCGGCGGACAGTCCGCTAGTGACCCGCGGACAGTCCGGGGTCACATCGGACGCAGCACAGTGCTGGCATCGGACACTATGGTTTCACTGTTCACGTGAACCGCGGACAGTCCGGCGTGCAAACCGCGGACTGTCCGGGAGTCGTCCAGAACTTGGTCAGAACAGTTCTGTTTCTGGTCTTTTGCCGGTGGACAGTCCGCACCTCCAGTGGCGGACAGTCCGGCGTCCAGCGGACAGTCCGGGACCCTGACTCCGGACAGTCCGCGATCCTGCTGTTTGTGCAGTTTTGCTCTGGGTCTTTGGCAGTTGCTTTTGGGGTTTCTCTGGGGGTTACGCTGTACCACTAGGACATCTCCTAGGGTATCCACCTACTCGTAGGTCGTGAACTCTCCGGTCGTCCAGAGTCTTTGCTTTTGGGGTGATTTTCTGGGACAAGGGCCATCCTATTCACGAGTTGAATTTGAGGCTCCCATTCACCCCCCTCTGGTCGCTAGTCCGGTCCTTCAATTGGTATCGGAGCCGGTTAAGGATCTTCTCTACCTTAATCGGTTTCGGATCCTAAGGGCGACATGGAACGAGGGAACGACAAGGCTCCATGGTTCGATGGAATGAACTATTGGAAGATTCGGATGCGTGCTTATCTCAACAGCATCAGTTCTTCCGTTTGGGAAATATGTGAGAACGCTGAGTACGTGGTCCTTCCGGCTCGTGTGGGTCAGGTCCAGATTGACCAGCACGAGGCCAACTCAAAGGCCCGTAATGCTCTTTTGGCCAGCATCTCCCTTCCTGAGTTCGAATGTGTCTCTGAGCTTGAGACGGCACGAGAGATCTGGGTGAAGCTTCAGAGCTATCACGAGGGGACCGCTCAGGTCAGGACCAGACTCTTTGAGACGTACAAGTGAGAGTACGAGAAATTTGTTCAGTTGGAGGGAGAGACGATTGACACTATGTTCGCTCGTTTCCAGACGATCGTGAACAAGATGCGTGCCAATCGGGCCAACCTACCCTATGACGATCATGAGAGGGCTCTCAAGTTGTTATACGCCCTGGATCAGAGGGTATGGGAGGTGAAGGTGTCAACCATCATTGAGTCTGCTGCTTATGACACCCTCACCGTGGACGAGCTGTTCAGCAAGCTCAAGTCCACCGACATCGATCACCTGACTCAGGCCAAGCTGAAGAACCCATCTTCACATACCATGGCTTTGGTCTCAGGCACGGGTGGATCGACCTTCTCTGCTGACGCTTCACCTCCTCTGTTTTCTTTGTCTTCTTTTCTTACAGTGACGGAGGAGCAGTTGGAGGCGTTTGGAGATGACGAGCTCGCCCTCGTCATCACCCGGTTCTCGCGGTTTCACAACAACCGCCTGAATCGCCGGTGTGGTGGCGCACGTGAGGGCTGCTACGGATGTGGAGATCCGGATCACTTCATCGCGAGCTGCCCCAAGCGCGACAAAGCGACCCGGCGAGCTTTTACACATGGACACAGTTGGTCCAGCTCGGGTTTGCTCAGCGGGTGGGAAGTGGTACGTTCTAGTTATCGTTGACGATTTTTCGAGGTACTCTTGGGTGTTCTTCATGGAGGGTAAGGATGAAGCTTTTCCTTTTGCTCGTGATTTGATTTTGAGGTTGAAAACTGAATTTCCCCTGATACTATTAGAGCTATTTGTAGCGATAATGGTATTGAGTTCGATAACTCTCAGTTTGCCTCTTTCTGTTCTTCTAATGGGATCGAGCATCAGTTTTCTTCTCCTTATGTCCCCCAGCAGAACGGTGTTGTTGAGTGCAAAAACCGGACCCTTGTTGAGATGGCCAGGACGATGCTCGATGAGCATAGGACTCCTAGGCGTTTTTGGGCCGAGGCGATCAACATCGCTTGCCACGTTGCAAATTGCATCTTTCTTCAGGCTTTCATGAAGAAAACTTCTTATGAGTTGCTTTTTGGACGGGTACCCAAGGTGTCTCATTTTCGGGTGTTTGGGTGTAAGTGCTTTATCCTGAAGCAAGGCAATTTGGACAAATTTGAATCTCGCTCTACTGATGGCGTGTTTCTTGGTTATGCTTCGCATTCGCGTGCTTATCGAGTTCTTAACCTTGAAACTAACCGGATTATGGAGACCTGCGAGGTCACATTCGACGAGACTATGCCTTGTGTTTCTTCTGCTTTTGATGTTGCAGGAGAACAGGAGCTGGGAGAGACCATTTTTGTGGAGGAACAGGAGAATGCCGATTGGGGTGATTCCGAGCCAACTCCACTGGCTGCCCCCGTCGACCCTGCGACGACTACTTCAGCTTGAGGACCCGATCCCACGACGTCTTCATCTTGGGGTCCTCTTGAGCCACCTCTCCAGCGAGCACCCGCTGCACCTGAGGGAGCGACAGCATCTGGCGAGGGGGAGGCGACTTCGGCGAGGCAAGCACCCCGAAGCGTTCAACAAGTTCACCCTCTGCGCCAGATGATCGGCGGCATCGACCAGCGAGTCACGCGGTCACGAGCGTATGAAATCTCACACTTTGCTCATTCTGCATTCGTTGCTTCTTTTGAGCCCAAAGATGTTGGACACACACTTTCTGATCCTAACTGGGTTAATGCCATGCATGAGGAGCTAGAAAACTTTGAGCGAAACCAAGTTTGGACCCTAGTTCCACCTCCACCAGAATGCCACCCTATAGGTACCAAATGGGTTTTCAAAAACAAAGAGGGTGAGAATGGGATGGTAGTGAGGAACAAGGCTAGGCTAGTAGCGCTGGGTTTCTGCCAAAAAGAGGGGATAGACTATGCGGAAACCTTTGCCCCTATAGCCCGTTTAGAAGCCATTAGAATCCTTCTAGCCTTTGCTGCTTCGAAGGGTTTTAAGCTTTACCAGATGGATGTCAAGAGTGCCTTCTTGAATGGGTATATAGAGGAAGAGGTTTATGTTAGGCAACCCCCGGGTTTCGAGGATCCCAAGTTTCCAAACCATGTTTATAAACTTTCAAAAGCTTTGTATGGTTTGAAACAAGCCCCGAGAGCGTGGTATGATCGTTTGAAAACCTTTTTACTCTCCAAGGGTTTTAAAATGGGACGGGTTGATAGAACTTTATTTCTCCTCAAGCAAGGCAATGATATCCTGTTAGTCTAGATTTACGTGGATGATATCATCTTTGGTGGCTCTTCTCATGCGCTTGTGGCCAAGTTTGCAGATACGATGAGCAAGGAGTTTGAGATGAGTATGATGGGTGAATTGACTTTCTTCCTCGGGTTGCAAATTAAGCAAACCCGAGACAGGACGTTCGTGCATCAAGGCAAATACACGAAGGACATCCTGAAGAAGATCGACATGGGCGAGGCCAAGCCTCTTACGACGCCCATGCCGACGACTGCAACGATGGACGCGGACCAAGACGGAGAGCTGGTTGATCAGAAGGAGTACAAAAGCATGATTGGCTCGCTTCTGTACCTGACGGCGACGAGGCCGGATATATAGTTTTCTGTGTGTCTGTGCGCTCGTTTTCAGGCATCCCCTCGGACTTCCCACAAGCAAGCGGTCAAGCGCATCATGAGGTACCTCCGATACACTCCTGAGTTCGGACTTTGGTACTCTTCTTCTTCGACTCTTTCGCTTTGTGGTTATTCCGATGTGGATTTTGCCGGTTGTCGGCTTGAGCGTAAGTCTACTTCTGGGACGTGTCAGTTTCTTGGCTCTTCTTTGGTTTCGTGGTCTTCTCGCAAACAGTCGAACATAGCCCAGTCTACTACAGAAGCCGAGTATGTTGTCGCTGCCTCTTGTGCTTCGCAGCTTTTATGGATGGTTGCTACTTTGCGTGATTTTGGTCTAGATTTCAGTCGGTTCCCTTTGCTTTGCGACAACACTTCTGCCATTAGTGTAGCAAAGAACCCTGTTCTTCACTCAAAGACCAAACACATCGATGTTCGCTTTCACTTTCTTCGTGATCACTATGAGAAAGGCGACATTGATCTTAGGCATGTAGACACCCATAACCAGGTTGCGGATATCTTCACCAAGCCTTTGGATCTCTCAACTTTTGCTAGGTTGAGAGGTGAGCTTGGTGTGTGTTTCCCCTTTTAGATGGGGGAAGCATTTTGCTTATGTACCATAGACTGACTTTCTGATCCTTTTTGTTTTTGGGTCTTGAGTCTTTTTGTTTTTGTTTTGGCTCCGATTCTGACTTCATCTTGCATACATCTTGCATTTTCGAGCTTCATGTCTATATTCTTGAGAATGAATTTATGCTCTGATTAGTGTATGCTTCGATGATATATGATGATGCTTGTAGCTTAGGCTCTCCTTGATCACTGCTACATATTTTGAGCTAAGCTATTTTTCAGAATGATGAACATGCTTAATGAACTTAAAATTTGATACATGTTCACCATTGAGATTGGCAACTAGCATGTGTAGGATGTGTTGAGGAAACTTGAGCTTTTTCATATATGCTAGGTTGCTATGTCTCTAGTTCTGAGTCTTTCACTTGCTTGGACTGTTCATATTCTGCTTAAAATGAACCAAGTGTTAGTGAATTGAAAAGATCGAGATGGGATTGTTTTGTCAGCACATCACGGTATCGAGACTGTCTCTCATAGCACTTTGAGTTAAACTTGAGCCGTGTAGTGCAAGACCGAAACCGATGCTTTAAGCTTCTGATTGCATATGCATAGGCTTAGCACGGTTGAAAAGTTAGGCAATGACAAGCTTTCAACCTCTCGCAATCACATGCTGAATTTAAACTTGTGTTAATAACCGCTGCAATTTCTCCGATAAAATCTGAAAACACAAGTCTATGTTTCTTTCTATAGCATGATGGTTGAACTTTGCTGGGGGTAGTTCACCTTGTATACATGTTTAGCACCTGCTTGACTTCCTGTCTATACATGTTCAGTGCTATTTTGATGGTGAAACCCCTTTCAGAATGGCTTAAAACTGCTCACTTGGCTTATGCATTCATATCTTGTATTCGGTGATCAGTTTGAGCCTTTGCTAGCACTTTTGCATGTTGCTTAGTAGTCGGATCAGCACTCTTTAGAGCATTCATTCACTCTTTCGAGTATATACCTGAAGCTGCTAACATGCATTTTTGACTCATGTGCATTTGCTTGACTCCGATAGGCATGACCTAGCTCCGTTTTACTTACTTGAGTCCTTTTCCTTCTCTTTTGATTGCAAATTGCCCCCAAGGGGGAGAATGTTTCCAAGGTTGAGATTTTAGACTCTTAGTGGTGACAATTTGCAATTTTTGCTTCACTTGCTGAGGGGGAGTTCTTTGAGTGAGGGGGAGTTTTTCTGCTTGCTCCGAGTTGGTTTTATTTGATATCGATCTTTTCAGCTAGTTGCGTCGAGCCTCTGTGCCTCTGTCTTGAGGGACTAGCTGTCTTCACCATGTTTTGATGGTTCTTGATTGGTATCGGGCTTACTGCTGGTTGTGTTGAGCCTTTGTGCCTCTATCTTGAGGGACTAGCAGTAGCTACTTCTGATGCAGTCTTCAGTTGGTTTTCGAGCTTTTAGCTAGTGGTGTTGAACCCCTTCTGCCTCTTCTTGAGGACTAGCTTGTTTCTGACTTGGTTGCATCGAGCCGTTGCCCATGTCTTTGGGAACCAAGTCTTGTGCTCTGATTTTGATCGAGTTTTGCTCCTTGATGAGTTGTTGCTCTGATTTCTTGCTTGGTTGTGTCGAACCGTTGCCCATGTCTTTGGGGACCAAGCTTTGCTTATCTCGATTTGTTCTTCTTCGGCCTTTTCTCTGGCTTTTGGACATTTCGAGTGAGTTTTTCTTCTTCTATCTAAATTCTGCTTTCTTTTATTTTGGTTATGGTTACTATGAGTTGATGATGCATTCATCAAGGGGGAGATTGAGAACACAAGGTTGATATGTGCCCTTGTGGTTCCCTTCCTGAGTGATGAGTGATCGATCAACGGGCAACATGTCTCTTGGCTGTGTAGATGTGCAGGTGTGGAGCTCGGACAGTGGTCGAAGGTGAGGTGAAGGTCAAGTAGGGATGTGTCGTGCCGACGGACCGGGAGCGGTGAAGGGCGGACGTGGAGCTTGGACCGACGGACCGGGAGACCTGAGGACCAGCTGTGGTAGCTAGCACGTGGCGTTGACAAGCAAGAGCACATGGGGATGTGCGGTGCATCGGCCGAGTCGGGAGGAAGGTGATGGCGTCATGACACTTGGCGGGAGGCCGAGAAGGATGGCGAATGCACTGTGCCCGGCGTGGAGGCTGGACATGCTCCGGCATCGGTGCTGGAACTCGGGGTGTGCGAACCACATCCCGTCTACGGCACGAGTTTGGTAGTTGAGCCTCGAAAAACTACCCTCGACGGTTTCTGAGTTTGGGCCTCAAAACTCGGGGTGGCCGGTTTCCGAGTTTGGGCCACAAAACTCGGCGTGGACGGTTTCCAGGTTTGGGCCTCAAAACCTGGGCGCGCGGGTTTCTGAGTTTGGGCCACAAAACTCAGCCGGAGGACAGGTTTCCCGGTTTCAGCCTCAAAACCGGGGGAAGGTCCAGGTTTCCCGGTTTCGGCCTCAAAACCGGGGGAGGTCCGCGAAAAGGATGGTCGACGCATGGCGGCGTGAAGAGGCTGGCGCGGCGGCGCAGCTATTCGCGAGGTAGGCGCGGCGGTCGACGGGGCGGCACGTGGCGGCATCCTAAGGCTTGCGTCGAGGCGAAGCTAAGGATGACATGGGCGCGTGGCCGTCCGATCATCGAGAAGCAGAGTTGGACCGGGATACCCCTAGGGTTGGCCGCTTCTCTCTTGTATCTAGGAGTAGAAGGGGATTATTGTTTTAGGCTATAAATAAGAGAGGCACCCCTCCTCTCTCTCTATCCTAGCAGTCATTTGATCCTAAGCTCTCTCTCTCTAGCCCCCGCTTAGGTTCTAATCATACCTCGCTGCTAGCGATCCACAGGGAAGACTCAATCATGTCTCTGTGTTTTGGGAACTTCAGGAAGTGAGACCGTAATCTCACGATTGTCTCGTGTGGTAGCCACACGGCTGAAATTGATCGATTCGCGTTTTGGGTTGGAGTTCTTCGCATTTCGGTTTTTCATCTCTCGGAGATTTGCTTCGTTCTCCCTCTCCGCGAGATGGTTTTTGATTCCACTTGAATCAATTCGTTCTTGGTCGTGAGCTCCTTCTTTCCACCGAAGGATTTCTCCTATAACCTCACGAATCCATAGATCGGGTCGATTTCGTGTTCGTTCGTAGTTCTTTCCCCCTTTCCGGTGTTTCTCGGATTCCTCTCAATTGACTTGGTTTGGTGCGATGATTTCTTAGGATTAGCACCCCAATACGTAGAGGAACACCAGGGAGGAGTTTGATCAAAGTCCCTTTTGGTTTGGTGAAGTTCCGATCGAATTTGGTCTTTGTCCCGAGCGTTTTTGTGCTTTCTGTTCATCCGCGGACAGTCCGCGCCCCTAGCGGCGGACAGTCTGGGGATCGGGACTTGGCTAGTTCAGTTCTGCGCAGCGCGTTACTGTTCTCGGTCTCGTGACCGGCGGACAGTCCGCCAGTGACCCGCGGATAGTCCGGGGTCACATCGGACGCAGCACAGTGCTGGCATCGGACACTAGGGTTTCACCGTTCACGTGAACCGCGGACAGTCCGGCGTGCAAACCGCGGACTGTCCGAGAGTCGTCCAGAAGTTGGTCAGAACAGTTCTATTTCTGGTCTTTTGCCGGCGGACAGTCCGCACCTCCAGTGGCGGACAGTCCGGCATCCAGCGGACAGTCCGGCGTCCAGCGGACAGTCCGGGACCCTGATCCCGGACAGTCCGCGATCCTGCTGTTTGTGCAGTTTTGCTCTGGGTCTTTGGCAGTTGCTTTTGGGGTTTCTCCGGGGGTTCCGCTGTACCACTAGGACATCTCCTAGGGTATCCACCTACTCTAGGTCGTGAACTCTCCGGTCGTCTAGGGTCTTTGCTTTTGGGGTGATTTTCTGGGACAAGGGCCATCCTATTCACGAGTTGAATTTGAGGCTCCCATTCACCCCCCCCCCTCTGGTCGCTAGTCCGGTCCTTCAATCTTGACCTTCTCTTGCACTACACTCTTGTCATGCATAAAGAATACCCAAGTGAAACGAGAAAAATCATCAACAATAACAAGACCATGTTTGTTACCGCCGATGCTAAGGTAGGCAACAGGTCCAAAGAGATCCATATGAATCAACTCCAATGGTTGTGTAGTAGTGTCATAGCTCTTTGGTGGGTGAGGTACGCATACTTGTTTTCCGGCTTGGCAAGCTGCACATACTCTGTCTTTCTCAAAATCAACATTGGTTAGTCCTAGGATGTGGTTGTCTTTTTGAAGTTTGGCCAAGTTCCTCATCCCAACATGAGCTAGTCGGCGATGCCATAACCAACCCATGCTAGATTTTGCCACTAAACAAGTCTCAAGTTTAGCTTCACTTTTGTTGAAATCAACTAAGTAAAGCTTCCCTTTCAAATGACCCGTAAAGACAATAGAGGAATCCTCCCTTCTAAAGACTTCCACACCCTTATCCGTAAAGAGACAATTGAAACCCATTCCACACAATTGTGAAATGGATAGCAAGTTGTAACTCAACGAATCAACATGTAAGACATTAGTAATTGAATGCTCGAGTGTAATGGCAACTTTACCGAGACCTAACACATCCCCCTTGGAGTTATCACCGAAAATGATGTTTTCACTTGCATTTGAAGTTGGGGAATATGATGAGAACATACTCCTTTCTCTGGTCATATGATTTGTACATCCGATATCAAGCACCCAACTTGATCCACCGGAGGAGTATGCCTGCAAGACAAGTTTAGTTCCTAGGTTTAGGTCCCCAATTGATATTGGGGTCTTGCAAGTTAGTCACAAGTATCTTAAGAACCCAAATAAACTTGTCGGCTGTCCTCTTGTTATCACCAACATATTTCGCAACAACTATACCACTGTTGTTGTGTTCTAATATGTAACAAGATGACATGCTCTTCCTTGGGGCTTCTATCTTGGGTTGATGTGCAAACTTATTCTTGGTCACCTCCTTTGGTTTCTGAGACCCTTGCTTCTGGTTGGGCACCTGCTTGTGCTGTGTGTGAGACTGAGCAGAAGGGAAACTGGTAGCCTTCCCTTTCTTGGGGCGCAGCACTGCCGGCCTGGGGGCGGCACTGCCGCCTTCTGGCGCGGCACTGCTGCGGTCTGTGCAGGCTGAACTGTACCAATCTGACCCTTCTTCTCAAACCTCACACACTCATAGTCATTCACTGTTTTTCTTCCATTGGTTTTGGCTCCTTTTTCGTGCCCCAACCATCCTTTATGGAAGGACGTCTTCCATTCTTGAACTTGTGCATGTTCTTCTCTTGGGTCTTCTCATTAAATACTCTCTCCAATTTGTATATTCCATACTCTCTCCAATTTGATAAAAGAAGTCGTTTTGGAAAATGTTTGAGTCAAACCAATTTGATAAAAGAAGTCGTTTTGGAAAATGTTTGAGTCAAACATTGGAAATATGAATCATGAATAACTTTTAAACTGTTAAGTTTAGAGATGTAAAAATCATATAAATATTTTTTTCTTGAAAAGTATTTTCATAATATATATATACCACTTTTTAATAAATATTTTTAAAGAAAATAAGTGGTCAAAGTTATGTTTTAGAGACCGTGTTGCTGTCCTAAACGATTTCTTTTACCAAACTGAAGCGAGTATATACTCTAGTGCATAGGTACACATTACATCTAGTTTTGGACACGATAAAGTAACTAGCAGTTTCTTTATCCTTGATAACCGAAGGATAATGGGACTGGTCATAAAAATACACACTAAAGCATGCACAGCGGAAGCAAAAATACTTCATCAAAGTTAGAAGTCATCTGAATCTTGTGGTATCACGAAGAGGTAGCAACCTCTACATGCTACAATAACAATTATTTATGAAATATTACAGTCATAAATGGAGTCTTGGATCCAAAAAATCCATGCAAGATAGCCAACTATCTGGGTGAATTACCTTTCAAATTCTCATAGCATGTCTTAAGATCATCATTGACTAAAAGATGATCGAAGAGACCAGATTTGACTGATAAAGTTGAGGTCGAGCATTTTTGGGTCATTTCTATTATGTTCCTCTGTTTCGGTACCCCTGTATGACCAACTAAGCTAAGCAGAGAATAAATAAAGCATATATATATATATATAATCTATATACAAAATGTTGGTCTTTTTATTGTATAGCAAAAACCAAAAAGCAAGACATGCTAAGGAAAGAAGTAGGAAGAAATGATTTCACCCAACAGGCTACAAAGTCTTGCCGAGCAGAAAGCATTTTCTGTTGTTTTGATAAAAAAACAGTACAATGAGAAAGGGAAAAGGAGAAAGAAAGAAAGAAGATGAAGTAAGCAATCTCTGAAAACATGTTTCGTCGGAGAAAAAGAAAGAGGACAAAAGAAGTTGTCAGGCATAGTCTTAACAGAAATAATAATAATATACAGATAGAGGTACAACTATAATAATAATATATAGTGCAAGTCCACGATAATAGAAACATAAATTAGTGTACAATGGAAACTTGTATATGCATTAATGAAAGGTAGAAACCCAGAAAAAAGTTACAATATACATAACTTACCTGAGGAATAGAAAAAAGTAAAGTTCATGAAATGTTGCAGATTTAGTATTCCACTGAGTAAATGCCCGTGCATTGTAACGAGAACACAAACGTATATATGAGTGACTGTTATAGGCATAATCATTCAATTCATATCACCTCTCGCTTGCTCGCTTAGCAAAGATTACTATATCTATATTTATTTAATAAGTAAACTAAAGAGATAAATTTAATTTAATTCGTCAGAGGTATTTCTTTCCTGGCGGACTAGGATCCTGAAGACACGTCATCAATAGAGGACTACTCGGAATAATCCTGGAAAGTCCAGAGAAGATCCAAAGCATGGAGCAGGGCGACATGGATTAGGACTCTTATTGTAACTTAGTTGTACTACTAAAGGAAGTCATGCAATTAGACAAGAACTCCTCTGTTGTAACCGACTAGGACTCAGGTATGCGCTATGCTCTACCGGACTATATAAGGAGAAGCAGACGCATACCCCTATGGATCTTGAATCAAAGCACTAAGACACACGCCGCACTGAACATAAGGTATTACGCTATTAAGTGGCCTAAACCAGTATAAATTGTCGTTCTTGTGTTCTCGCCGAGTCCTACGAACGTCGATCCTCATTGAATAAATCGTCTCGAGTAATCCCGTGATGAGTTGCCGGTTAACAAACACCGTCAGTCTTTGATTGAGCTAATCCTAGTTTATCCTCTATCGATCATTCAGTCATCAGGGAGGAACTACTGCAGTGGTTTGTTGCCGGGGCTCGAGGGGTTGCTTTTCTCCTTGCCCAAGTTCCTACACATTCTTAAGAGAAAGATCATGTGTTCGTGGTCATTTTTGTTCCTACCCTTAGTGAGTTAGGGCCTATGTTTTTATAATTGGGCGGGTTACAGGCCCTGTTATCGGTAATCTATAACCCATATAAAGCAAAACCCCACTAGCCTATTTTCTTATGATTTCGTGAAGCCACATCATCAATACAAATAAGCAGTTTTCTCTTGGTTTCTTAGCACATCAAAGCATCCCCCATAAATCCAAGTGCCATTAGCCCCTTGCGCTTCACCTCCGGCACTGCTCACCTAGCGCCATTTAGTCCTTTAGGCTTCATCTCCAGCGACCAGCACCACTTGCGCTTCACCTCCTGCACACCCCTTTAGACCCGCTTTCAAGCTAGCAATCCAGCCTTCCTTCTATAAAATGAAATACACGCACCCAGATCGGCCCCAAACCTTCCTAGCTCGCTCCCTAGCTTCGTCACTATGACATCCAGTGTTGAGAACCACCTGCCATCACAAGAACAACGCCTGCAGCGGGCCTCAATGGAGGCCGACGATGCTGCAGAGCCAGCGGCCGCCATCGGGCCAGGAAGGGAGATACATGTGATGGGCATGGGCTTTAGCATGACTAACAGCCTTGCAGAGCGGGATGTGTAGGATGGAGGGCACACATTGGATCAGGACCGGAGGAAGATGCAAGTGTCGGCGCAACGATTATTCATTGTGTTGACACTCAAAAGTATCGTAAGAGAATAATAAGGCTAGAAGAGATATTTGGGTCATAATATTTTGAAGACAAATTTATCTTCTAATGCTTTATATTTGAGAGAGTAGATATTCTAAGCGAGATGAATCTGGTCGCTTGAAACCTTCCGACTAGTTATACTACTACCGACCAGATGAGCTAGTCGGAAGTCTTAGAATGATGATGAATGTCAATCCAGGCGCCGATTCAGGGATCTTTTCTCTGCAGAGGTTGTGATGATCTATTGATCAGTACAATCAGTTTTTGGGTTGTTATATGCAAAGCCTATTAAGCCGGTTTAGCCGGTTCAAGAATCAACCGAATCAGGTTTTCCTTCTATAATCCGAATTGGACTCTTTAATTCCATATTTTGATGGAGTTTGGATAGGAACCATGGAGATCATATATGGAAACGTTTCCTATTGGGATAAGACTAACCCCCTCTCTATATATGAGAGGATCATGGCTGATTGAGGCATCCAACCCTAATTGATCAAAATCAATCTACTATCCCTTCTACCCTTTTCCTCTCTACTTTGCTATTCGGCGTGTCTCCCGGCGAGGCTCGACGGTTCTAGGCGGCCTTGCTAGTCCTAGGGCAACCTCTACGTGCCTCTCCCCGATGGGTCTTCCCGGGAGGGGTTCTAGAGTTATCAACACAAGGGATCAAAACCCTAAATCGATCTAAACCGGTCTCTAGATCGGTTTTCATCGATTTAGCTAGGTTCCTTGCTGTCTCAGGTTGTTCAGCAATCTCTTCGGGCGTTCTAGCCCTGCTGGTGTATGATTCGGACCACTTCTGATGTCAACACACTTTTTGGCGACTCCGCTGGGGAATATCAAGCAAGATCAGATCTCATCTACTACCAAGATGGGCGGTAAAGATGGTGCCACAGACAAGGATAACATCATCCATCCTTCAGGTATCGACGAGCTCCCCGACGAGTTGAAACAACAAGCGCTGGCTAAGCTCGACGCCGTCTTGAAGGCTTTTCCTAGAAAGTTGCTCAAAGGATCGGCACGGCAGGGTCATTCAAGACAAAGAGCCAGACTTCAGCGAAATAATTCCTACTGCATCAATTAAAACTGCTGAAGATGCTACCGAAAAGGTAAATACGGTACATGACGATCCTTACCCTACCCATGCTAATTATTCAGCGATGCTGGTTGATACTTCAAAAACTCTCACTAATACTATTCAGCATTCGTTTAAATTACTTAGCGACCGCATGGATAAGTTAGAAGGTAAAACCATTGAACCTGATCGTCCTACCGAACAGCCACAGTTTGGTATGCCTTTTAATTTATTCTAAGGTCAAACCTCGCACGCCGACTTTGGCCAATTGCAATTAGGGTCGTCGACAAATGAAACTGGTAGGACCAGTCATGGTGGAGTTGGTACATCAACATATACCAATAACACCCACCATAATTCTGGTCGGACGACACGGACCGACCAAGGGGCGGCAATGAATAGAACTTCGGGTGGACAGGGGACGGTATTGCCTAATCCACCGAAGTCCCCAGGTCACATTCCCATGCATGGCGGCGCTCCTAATCTTGCCGCAACCGATTTTGGACGAGCTATAAATCGGTTTTAAAGAGGAAATAACCAGGTCTCTCAAGACTAGCTTGGGGGTCCAGTTCAAACCTAGTAGGACCACTTACTCTAAACTGTACCCTTCATGTTTTGATTTCATGAAAGCACCTGATGGTTGGAGGGTACTAGATTTTTATAAGTTTAGCGGTGACGGTAGTAAAACAACCATGGACAAGTCAACATGTTCCTTGCACAGATAGGCGAAGCTAGTACCTTGGATTATATGAATGTACGACATTTTCCTTTATCTCTTACTGGTACAGCTTTTGCTTGGTTTACATCACAAACGGAATGTACTATAGGTTCTTGGGCCGAATTAGAAGAGAAATTTCATAATTACTTTTACGATGGAGTCCAAGAAACTAGGTTGTCACATCTCGCGTCGGTTCGACAAGGGCATAGTGAGTTTGTGGTTGATTTCTTTAAGTGCTTTAAAGAAATTAAGAACCGATGTTTTTATTTAATGATCTCCGACAGAGATTTAACAGATCTATGTTTTGTTGGTTTACATCGTGAGATTAAGGATAAACTTGAGCATTATGAATTCTTTAATGTGAATCAACTTTTGCAAAAGGCAGTTTCAATTGAATCGCGCCTTAAAGAACCTTACGAACCTCATAAGACTCATCGCCCAAGCATACATATTGTTGAAATGAATTCTGATAGTTCGAACGATGAGTCTAAATATTGCTATGCTACTGAGTTTTTATGGCCAGCACAGAATAAACTAGTCACCTTTCCTTCCCTCAAACCAATTCAAAAGAATCGGGGTGAGAAAGTGCGGATACATTGGTGTATGCCGGATCTTGAGTGATGAGTGATTGTCAACTGGTTTGATGCGCATGTTCTTTGGCTTGTGTTGTGCAGGTGTCGAGCACGGAGACATTGATCAAAGGCAAGGTGAAGGTCAAGTAGAGACGTGCCATGCCGATGGACCAGGAGCGTTAAAGGATGGCGTGCCGTGCGGCGGACGTGCCATGCCGATGGACCAGAAACGGTAAAGGATGGCGTGCCGTGCGGCGGACGTGCCATGCCGATGGACCCAGAGCGGTGAAGGGCGGACGTGAGGCTTGGACTGACGGACCGGTGGCCTGAGGATTAGCTGTGGTGGTTGACAGCCTGGGACAGCGACGAGCGGAGACTTGCGGGGCACGGTGTTGCTCAGGTCGTGGACCTGGGGACACGTGTCGGTGGACGGGGTGCACGGGCGGTGCATCCCCTCAACGGCGTCGGTTTGGTGGTTGAGCCACAGAAAAACCACCGGTGGATGGTTTTCAGGTTTGGGCCACAAAACCTGGGTGTCGCGGGTTTTTCCGAGTTTGGGCCACAAAACTTGGGCTGAGTACGGTTTCCAAGTTTGGGCCTCAAAACCTGGGCGCTAGCGGGTTTCTGAGTTTGGGCCACAAAACTCAGGCGATGGACGACAGGTTTCCCGGTTTTGGCCTCAAAACCGGAGGGAGGACTTGAAGGCTGGTTTCCCGGTTTCAGCCTCAAAACTGGGGGCGAGGTCTGGGAAAAGGACGAGCGGAGCAGTGGCAGCAGGTGGCGGCAATCGGTGAGGTCGCGTCGAGGCGAAGCTACCAGTAGTGCAGGTGTGGCCGTTGGATCACCATCTACTTCGAGTTGGTCTAGAATAACCTTAGGGTTTAGCTGGTTCGCTCTGTGTATAATTAGGGGTAGAGTGGGAATTCGAATTAGGATAAGTAGAGGGAGACACCCACCTCCCAAGACATCTCAGTCATTGCTATTTTCTTTCTAGGGTTTCCTGCTCTCCCAATCCCTGCTGTAGCTACTGAGACCCGCAGAGACGACTAATCATACCTCTGTGTTCCAGTGATTTTGAGGAAGTGAGACCGTAATCTCAGCATTGTCTCCTATGGTAGCCACACGGTTGCAATTCGTGGTTGTGATTCGCATTTTGAACTTGTTCTTCGCGGTTTGCTTTTCTCCACGAATTTCCCGTTGGTAGATCTCCCTCCTCGCTGCATCTTTCTCGAATCCATTTGAAACAACTTGTTCTTTGTTGTGAGGGGATCATTTCCACCGAAGGAATTCAACTCAAACCTCACGAACAAGTAGATCGATCGGTTTTTCGTTTTGGATCGGTTTTCTCCTCTTTTGCCCCGAATTCTTCCAATTCACCGATTTGGAGTTAGGTTCGAGCCATGATATCTTAGGAGTAGCTCACTAACCTCCTTGGGACTCCTCATACCAAGTCTAAGCCTTAGAGCTATTGATTCGGAGGAGATCGGGTTGAATCCGCGGAAGAACTGTGCTGTTTCGGGGGCATCGGACGCTGAGCACGAGGGCATCGGACGCTGTGTTCATCACATCGGACGCGCCGTTGCCACGTGTCAGATTCCGTGCTTTTAAAGAGGCATCAGACGCTGTCATCGGACGCTACAGTGCAGCGTCCGATGGTCATGCAGTGAGTTTTTGGAAATGCTCTTTTTGCAAAGGACGCAGCAGGTGTGTTGGCATCGGACGCTCCGTTGTCATCGGACGCTCCGAGGCCTTAGCATCGGATGCTGAACTGTCACTGTAGCAGCGTCCGATGGCTACATAGTAAGGTTTTGTTTCGGCCTGATTTGCATCGGACACGTCCGCCAGGATCACATCGGACGCAGGCCAGCGTCCGATGCTCTGAATTCTGCACTGTTTCGTCTGCAGTTTGTTAACTCGATTTCAGATTTAGCTGTGGGCTTTTGCGTTGGATTCCTGGCCTCCATGCCTTACAGAAATTGGGCCTCCCGCTTTGCGAAATAGCCTGAATCCCCCTCGCAATTGCTCGGGGGAGGTTGAGGTTACCCAAAGTCCATCCTGTCACTAGTTGACTTGTGTGAACTTGGGTGAGGAAGTTTTTGTGGTGTCCCGCTGTGTTCCTAGGGAACATCCACCCGTTCTCTTGGGTCGTGGACATCACGCGCATCGGCTTTGCTCTTGGGGTTGACTTTCTGGGATAGGGGCCTAAACATTTTGAAAGAAATTTTAAGGCTCCCATTCACCCCCCTCTGGTCGCCTTGCTTTAGCATTTTTGGTTCTTCAATTGGTATCAGAGCGGGTTAAGGATCTTCCACCTTAGCTGATTCTAGATCCACAAAAGGCGACATGGATCACGGCGTGGGCAAACCGCCATTCTTTGATGGGACGAACTATACGTATTGGAAGATATGCATGTCGGCCTATCTTCAGAGCATGGGTGCTCCTGTCTGGGACATTTGCAACAAAGCTGATTACGTGGTCTTGGCGGCTCGTGTGACTCAGCTGCAGATCGATGAGCACGATGCCAATAGCCGAGCCCATAATGCTCTTTTCTCATGTTTGAGCATGTCTGAGTTTGATCGTGTTTCTCACCTCCCCATGGCTCGGGAGATTTGGGCGACCCTCATGCGCTTCCATGAGGGAACCACTCAAGTCAAATCCTGTCTCTATGAGTCGCACAAGAGGGAGTATGAGAACTTTCGACATATGCCTGGCGAGAGCATAGAGAGTTTATTCGGTCGTTTTCAGGTGATTGTCAACAGGATGAGGGCTAACAAGGAGCTGTTGCCTTTCGACGATCATGAGAGGGCTCTCAAGCTTTTACACACTCTCGATCGGTCGGTGTGGGACTCTAAGGTTTAGGCGATTATCGAATCGCCTAACTATGAGACTCTCACGTGCGACAAGCTCTTTAGTAAGCTCAAGTCCAGTGAGATTGACGCCATGACGAGGGCTTCTTATGAGAATCCTTCTGGCCCGTCGATGGCTTTGCTTTCTGGCTCTTCTGCTAACCCCTCTGGAGGCTTTGCACTTTCTTCTCTTCTTTCTGTCATAGAGGAGAAGCTAGAGTTCATGGGAGACGATGAGTTGGCTCTGCTTGCCAATCGGTTCTCGCGGTTCCACAACAATCGCATGAACCGTCGTCGTGGAGGAGGACTGTTGGGAATATGCCCTAGAGGTAATCATAGAGATGATGATATTTCTATTGTATCCATGATTTATTATATGTTCATTGAATATCCATTAAAGACAACTTGTATTGATTGACAATTATGTGAATTGTCTGTGAAACTCTTTTACCTGTATGGTTATTCAACAGTTGTCCCTGATCGGAGTTCATGTGAGGACACATATGAATATTAGATCAACACATGTATTAGTTGATGACTATGTTTCACAAGTCATAGACATGGAGATGTCGAACTAATAATGTGGGCACATGTATGACATGGGGCTGGACTGACCCAGCATGAGGTGTTCTTATTATCTCTTTACACATCATGTACGTTATGTCCTCAGACCTGAGATTGTGGAATATACTCAAGATATGAATCGACTTACTTAGGGACTATCAAACGCTACTTCGTAACAGGGTAGTTATAAAGATAGTCTTCGGGTTTGTCAGGAAATATGTTGTGAGACATAGACGATCAAGATGGGATTTGCCCCTCTCCATGAGAGAGGGATATCACTGGACCACTCAAATGATTGGATCATAAAATGCATGGTCGTGCTTAGGTTAAGTGTTAACCTATGAGTTGGACCAAATATTGTGTGGCAAGGGAATTACGTGTATGTGATCGTGATGGTTCGTTTGATATGATCTTTGCGTGTACATAGGAGTTGGCACGTCTTGCTAGAGGCCGCTGTCAACTATCGAGCGAGTAGGAGTATGTACTCGGGCCGTGTCTATGTGTACGTGAACCCATAGGGTCGCACGCTTAAGGGGTTGGAAGCCTGATTCGAGTTGGACTTGAATCAGACCAGGATTAGGGTTTGCTAATGGGCCTCCAGGTCGGCGGGCTCATTAGGGACGCCTATAAATAGAGGGGTGGGGCGGCCAGGGTTTTAACCACGTCATTAGACAGCCGTCGCCCACCCCACGCCCGCGCCTATTGCTCCTCG
Organism: Coix lacryma-jobi var. lacryma-jobi; assembly: GCA_009763385.1. Lineage (NCBI taxonomy): Eukaryota > Viridiplantae > Streptophyta > Magnoliopsida > Poales > Poaceae > Coix > Coix lacryma-jobi. Next base: position 49,194,841 of record CM019831.1, read on the forward strand.
CAGACCTAGCAGTCTGGAGGCGTGACGCTTCCTCCCTGTACGTGTGGATACCTCAGAGGTGCTGCATCTGGAGCACAAGGACGAACCGCACGTGGAGACGTGAAGGACGGATGTGATCAACTGCACGGCACCCTGCAACACGCACGTCTACACCGAGACGTCTTCCGCTGCATCTGTGCGTCTAGTGGTAATCCCGTGATCTATAACTAGCAGTAGTTCCTGGTTTATGGGGTCGAGAAATTTTGTTTTTCGGCTAGCGTAGCATCCTCGTATCCCTTCAAGGACGCGCTGGGTGCTATGAGTGCGGCGATCTGGACCACTTCATCGCTAACTGCCCGAAGAAGAACAAGCAAGCAGCGGGTAAGGGCGATCGTGGCTACAAGTATGACTCCGGCCGACACAAGGAGAAGTACACCCCTCCCAAACACAAGCGGAAGGGTGGCTTCAACAAGGAGTACATCAAGAAGAAGTACTTGGAGAAGGCCCAGGCTGAGCAGCGTGCTTTCTTTGCCACGCTCAGTGACGTCAACGACTCGGATGATGACTCCGCTGCATCAAGCGACGACGAGTCCGAGAAGAAGAAGAAGATCGAGGACAAACTGAACGGCCTCTGTTTCTTCACCGACAATGAAGGCTTCTGTACCATGGCCCTTGGCGATGAGGTCGACAACAAGCTAGAGGAGATCCCTCAGAACGACGACGACGACACCTCTCAGGTATCTCAGACTCCTGAAGAACTCTCTGCTGAAGTTGAGAAACTTACTGCTGCTTTGCTTAGTCAAGACAAGTTGTTGAGATGTGCAGCTAGAGAGAGGAAGGAGTTTAGGCAGAAGTGGGAGGATACGGTGAAGGAACTTGAGTTTGTCAAGTCCACCGTTGTTGTCTCTGAGGAGTGTGAGTGTGAGATGTGCTCCAAGCACATGACTGACCTTCTCACTCTGAGAGGGAAGTATGCTGCTTTGGTTGGAGAGGTGGATGAGCTTCGGGCTAGACCCGCGCTGCTGTGTGCGTGCAAGTCTTGTGCAGGCTTGCAATCCGAGTTGGCAGAGAAGAATGTCAAGATTGTGTCTCTTGAGAAGGCCAGCTTGGATAGCACTTGTGTGTCTAGGTGTGCTTTGTGTGAGGGTTTGGAGATGGAGATAGCCAATGTGAAGCATGACAAGATGCAAACCGAGGAAGAAAACACATACCTTCAGACCATCTTGTCATGGGTGTCTTGTGGTGAGTCGCAGCTTGGGATGATGATTGCCCAATTTAGGCGTGCTGCTGGAGGTCCTAGTGTAGGCTTTGCTCAGGGGTTGGAGAGTGCTGCATCATTTGGCAAGGTTGGAGAGTTTAGTGGTCTTAACCCGAGTGAGAAACCTAATTCTACCACTACTCCCAAACTAACCAAGATTCTACCCAAAGAGCCTCTCAAGCCTAACACCAAAGATGGAGTGTATGAGGAACCTCCGAGAGCTCCACCAAAGAAACAAGTGTGGTCTCCTAAGCCCAACCACCTGAAGAACAAGCTTGACACTATGCCACCTATCCAAGAGGAGCTCATGCCACAAAAGAGCCAAGTGATCCACACCCACTACCGTGAGTACCAACAACCCCCTACGAGAGCGGTGAGGTACCATTGTGAGCATTGTGGGAGAGATGGACACTTGAGGGAGTTTTGCTTTCGATGCAAGAGAGACGAGCGCCGTACAAGGGAGATGAATAATGCGGACATGTACCATCCTTTCCATGATGTACATGTGTTGAATGTTCAGAGGAGAGCTGCTAGGCCTAGAGGTCCTAGGCCTCAGAGAGGTTTTGCCCGGCGGGATCCTAGCTTTGCAGCATATGGACCCCGTGGCGGTGGCTTTGTTGAGCGTTACCCTACACCGCGTTTTGAGTATCGCGATGGACGCTCTTCCCTTAGCGGACCACGTTTTCCTGTGCATGGTGATCGCTTTCCCCGTAGGCATGCTAGGAACGGTCTTTCTACTAACCGTTCTTTTGAGCAGCCGGCCCAACACTGGTATTCTTCCTATTTCACTCACCCCAGTGTTGGACCGTATGCTCACCCTATGTCTTTTTATTGATGTAGGTAAAACGATTGGATGACATTTGGTTGGTGGATTCCGGGTGTTCTAGGCACATGACCGGAAACGCCAAGTGGTTCTCCAGTCTTAGTCCAGTTGCCGGAAAGGAGTTTATCACCTTCGGCGACAATAGCAAAGGTAAAGTGTTGTCTCGTGGGTCGGTGCGAGTTAATGAGCACTTTGTGTTGCGTGATGTTGCTCTTGTTTCTAACTTGCATTTTAACCTTCTTTCTGTTTCACAACTCTTTGATGATGACTATGAGATTCGTTTTAAGCTGAATCTCAGTCGTATTTTAGATCCTCAGGGCAATCTTGTATGTTTGATTTCGCCCTTTGGGAAAGTCTTTCGTGCGAATTTCTTGGAGTCGTTTGGAATTTCTCGTTGTCTTGTGGCTAGTCCCTCCTCTGATCTTTGGAAGTGGCATAGGAGACTTGGTCACCTGAGCTTCGACTTGCTTGCAAGGCTTAGTTCACTTGGCCTAATCCGAGGATTGCCCAAGTTGTGCATGGAGAAGGATCTTGTTTGCCATTATTGTAGACATGGGAAAATGGTAGCCGCTCCCCACCATCCTGTGAATCAGGTTATGACTAAGCACCCTGGAGAGCTTTTGCACATGGACCTTGTTGGTCCGGCTTGGGTGAGCTCGGTTGGGGGGAAGTGGTATGCGCTTGTTGTTGTCGATGACTTTTTGAGATATTCGTGGGTTTTCTTTTTAGTAGAGAAACTTGAGACTTTCTATTTTGCTCGCAATCTGATTTTGCGTCTTTAGAACGAGTTCCCTAAGAACTCGATGCGAGTTATTCGTAGTGATAATGGTACCGAGTTCAAAAACTCAGACTTTGAGAAGTTTTGTGACTCTTTGGGTTGGGAGCATCAGTTTTCTTCCCCCTACACACCGCCACAAAATTGTGTTGTAGTGAGGAAGAATCGGACCCTTGTTGAGATGGCCAGGACGATGCTTGATGAGCATAGGACTCCTAGGCGGTATTAGGCTGAGGCTATGAATATTGCATGCTATATTTCCAATCACATTTTTCTCTGAGCCTTCTTGAAAAAGACCTCTTAAGAGTTGCGTTTTGGAAGACAACCCAAAGTGAGTTATTTTAGAGTTTTTGGTTGCCATTGTTTTATACTCAAGAAGGGCAACTTGGACAAGTTTGAGTCTCGTTCCTCTGACGGTGTATTTTTGGGTTATGGCACTCATACTCGTGCATATCGTGTACTTAACCTTGATACTAACCGAGTCATGGAGACATCTGATGTCACCTTCGATGAGACCATGGTTTGTCCTTCTTCTAGATTTGAGCGTGCAGGTGATCACGAGGTTGGTGAACCTCTTTTTGATGATGAGGACGAGGGTGCTGAAGGCACTGGTGACTCAGCACCACCTCCACCTGTTATGCCGCTAGGATCGGCTTCTACTACGTCGACTCATGGCCCCGACCCTTCTTCCTCGACTACTTGGGGGCTGTGGGATCCACCACCTCGGACTATACCATTTGTACCCGAGGAGGCACCAGCTGCTGTTGAGGGGGAGGTTTCTTCAGCTCGGGAGGCGCCATGACACATTCAGCGCCTACACCCGCCTCAATAGATGATCGACAACATCTACGAACGTGTCACTCAGCCAAGGTCACAACAAATCTCTCACTTTGCTCATTCTGCATTTGTTGCTGATTTTGAACCCCGAGATGTTGGACACGCTTTATCTGATCCGGATTGGGTTAATGCCATGCATGAGGAGTTAGAAAATTTTGACAGAAATCGGGTTTGGGTTTTGGTTTCACCTCCTCCAGACTGTAATCCTATTGGGACAAAATGGGTTTTCAAAAACAAACAAGGAGAGGATGACCACATTGTGAGAAACAAGGCCAGACTTGTAGCCCAGGGGTATAGTCAGAAGGAGGGGATAGACTATGAAGAGACTTTTGCTCCTGTAGCTCGTTTGGAGGCAATTAGGATACTCTTGGCTTTTGCTGCATCCAAAGGGTTTAAACTTTTTCAAATGGATGTCAAGAGTGCCTTCTTAAACAGCTACATAGAAGAAGAGGTGTATGTGAAACAACCCCCAGGTTTTGAAAATCCCAAGTTTCCAAACCATGTTTTTAAACTTCACAAAGCTTTGTATGGTTTGAAACAAGCCCCTAGAGCCTGGTATGATAGGTTGAAAACCTTTTTACTTGCTAAGGGTTTTAAAATGGGATGTGTGGATAAAACGCTCTTTCTACTCAAGCAAGGCAATAACACTCTTGGTTCAGATTTACGTGGATGATATCATTTTCGGTGGTTCTTCTCACGCTTTAGTTGTCAAGTTTGCAGATCTTATGAGCAGGGAGTTTGAGATGAGTATGATGGGTGAGTTGACATTCTTTCTCGGGTTGCAAATTAAGCAATCCCGAGAAGGGACGTTTGTGCACCAGGGCAAGTACACCAAGGACATTTTGAAGAAATTTGATATGGGTGAGGCCAAGCCTCTTCCAACACCCATGTCGACCACGACGGCCCTGGATGTGGATGAGGATGGAGAAGCTGTGGACCAGAAGGAGTACCGGAGTATGATCGGATCGCTGCTGTACCTGACGGCGACACGCCCGGACATTCAGTTCGCGGTGTGTCTTTGCGCACGCTTTTAGGTGTCTCCGCGCACCACTCACCGTCAGGCAGTCAAGCGCATTATGAGGTACCTTCGTTTCACTCCTGAGTTTGGGATTTGGTATTCTGCTTCTTCCACTCTCTCCCTTTGCGGTTACTCGGATGCTGATTTTGCTGGTTGCCGACTTGATCGCAAGTCCACTTCTGGGACTTGTCATTTTTTGGGTTCTTCTCTTGTTTCTTGGTCTTCTCACAAGCAGTCTAGCGTCGCCCAGTCTACCACAGAGGCTGAGTATGTTGCTGCGGCTAGCTGCTGTTCCCAGTTGCTTTGGATGATGGCCACTTTGCATGATTTTGGTCTGAGCTTTTCTCGAGTTCCTTTGCTTTGTGATAGCACGAGTGCTATTAGCATTGCTAAGAACCCCGTGCTGCATTCTAAGACCAAACACATTGATGTGTGCTTTCATTTTCCGCGAGACCATTTTGAGAAGGGTGATATCGACCTTCGCCATGTCGATACTCATCATCAGTTGGCAGATATTTTTACCAAGCCTTTGGACCAATCAACCTTTGCTAGGTTGAGAGGTGAGCTTGGTGTGTGTTTCCCCTTTTAGTTGAGGGAAACATTTTGGTTATTGTATCATAGACTAACTCTTTTTCTTTTGGTTTGTTTTTGTTTCTGGTAGATTAGTCTTTGCATTTCATCATGCATTTTTGCGCTTTTCAAGCTTCATGTATATATTCTTTAGCATGTGACTATGCTCTCTTTAATGTATGTTCCGATGATACATGACGATGCTTGTAGCCTAGGCTCTTTTTGATCACTAGTACATGTTGTGAGCTGAGCTATTTTATGAATGGTGAATATGCTTAATAAACTTAAAATTTGAAACTGTTCACCATTGAGATTGGCATCTAGCATGTGTAGAATGTGTTGAAATCACTTGTGCTTTTCATATATGCTAGGTTGCTATGTCTCTAGTACTGAGTCATTCACTTGCTTGGTATGTTCATATTCTGTTTTAAAATTGCACCAAGTTAAGTGAATTGGAAAGATCAAGATGAGATTGCATGTCAACACATCATGGTATCGAGACTGTTTCTCATTGCACATTGAGTTAAACTTGAGCCGTGTAGTGTAAGACCGAAACCATTGCTTTAAGCTTCTGATTGCTTTTGCATAGGCTTAGCTCGGTTGAAAAGTTAGGCAATGACAAGTTTTCAACCTCTCGCAATCACATGCTGAAATTTGAACTTGTGTCTTTTCACCGTTGCAACTCCGATAAAATCTAAAAACACAAGTCTATGTTTCATTCTATAGCATGATGGTTGAACTTTGCTAGGGGTAGTTCACCTTGTATACATGTTTAGCACTTGTTTGAATTGCTGTCTATACATGTTTGGTGCTAATTTTATGGTGAACATCCTTTTCTGAATGGCTAAAACTGCTCATTTTGCTCATATGTTCATATTTTGTATTTGGTAATCAGTTTGAGCCTTTGCTGGCACTGATGCTTATTGTTGAGTTGTCGGATCAACACTCTTTTGAGCATCTTTTCATTCTATCAACTATTTTCCTAAAGCTGCTAACTTGCATTTTTGACTCATATGCATTTGAAGGGGAGAAATCTACTTGATAGTGCATTATCAACTAAGGGGGAGAAATTTTGTCAAATCATATCTTAGTTGTGTGCATTGTTGAAGGGGGAGTTTGGTTTGTAGCTTTGGAGCATTTTTCAATTGGTTTGGAGCTTTTCTGCTTCTATCTTGAGGGACTAGCAGTTTTGCATTCTGATGTGTTTTTCAGTTGAGTTTGGTTCAATTGGTATCGAGCTTTCTTGCCTTTCAGTTGGTATCAAGCTTTCTTGCTAGCGGTGTTGAGCCTATTCTACCTCTTATTGAGGGCTAGCTTTTCAATTGATGTTGAGCTTTCTCAGAGTTTCAATTGGTAAGCCTCAATTGGTATCGAGCTTTCTCGCTAGCGGTGTTGAGCCTGTTCTACCTCTTCTTGAGGGCTAGTTTTTCAATTGATGTTGAGCTTTCTCAGAGTTTCAATTGGTAAGCCTCAATTGGTATCGAGCTTTCTCGCTAGCGGTGTTGAGCCTGTTCTACCTCTTCTTGAGGGCTAGCTTTGCTTTGCTTGGTTGCGTCGAGCCGTTGCCCATGTCTTTGGGGACCAAGTTGTTTTGCTCTTCTACTTGACCTTCTTCTGGCTTTGTTATGCTTCTGGGTCATTTGGACGAGCTATCTACTCTTCCTTCTTCTTCTATCTTCTACCTTCATATGATTTGTGTTGGTAGTTGACAATGCACTCATCAAGGGGGAGATTGCGGATACATGGGTGTATGCCGGATCTTGAGTGATGAGTGATTGTCAACTGGTTTGATGCGCATGTTCTTTGGCTTGTGTTGTGCAGGTGTCGAGCACGAAGACACTGATCAAAGGCAAGGTGAAGGTCAAGTAGAGACGTGTCGTGCCGATGGACTGGGAGCGGTGAAGGATGGGCGTGTCGTGCGGCGGACGTGCCATGCCGATGGACCCAGAGCGGTGAAGGGCGGACGTGAGGCTTGGACTGACGGACCGGTGGCCTGAGGATTAGCTGTGGTGGTTGACAGCCTGGGACAGCAACGAGTGGAGACTTGCGGGGCACGGTGTTGCTCGGGTCGAGGACCTGGGGACACGTGTCGGTGGATGGGGTGCACGAGCGGTGCATCCCCTCTACGGCGTTGGTTTGGTGGTTGAGCCACAGAAAAACCACCGGTGGACGGTTTCCAGGTTTGGGCCACAAAACCTGGGTGCCGCGGGTTTTTCCGAGTTTGGGCCACAAAACTCGGGCTAAGGACGGTTTCTAGGTTTGGGCCTCAAAACCTGGGCGCTGGCGGGTTTCTGAGTTTGGGCCACAAAACTCAGGCGACGGACGACAAGTTTCCCGGTTTCGGCCTCAAAACTTAGGGGAGGACTTGAAGGCTGGTTTCCTGGTTTCGGCCTCAAAACCGAGGGCGAGGTCTGTGAAAAGGACGAGAGGAGCAGTGGCGACACATGGCGGCAATCGGTGAGGTCGCGTCGAGGCGAAGCTACCAGTTGTGCGGGCGTGGCTGTCGGATCACCATCTACTTCGAGTTGGTCCAGAATAACCTTAGGGTTTAGCTGGTTCGCTCTGTGTATAATTAGGGGTAGAGTGGGAATTATAATTAGGATAAGTAGAGGGAGACACCCACCTCCCAAGACATCTTAGTCATTGCTATTTTCTTTCTAGGGTTTCCTGCTCTCCTAATCCCTGCTATAGCTACTGAGATCCGCAGAGACGGCTAATCATACCTCTATGTTCCCGTGATTTTGAGGAAGTGAGACCGTAATCTCACCATTTTCTCGTGTGGTAGCCACACGGTTGCAATTCGTGGTTGTGATTCGCGTTTTGAACTTGTTCTTCGCGGTTTACTTTTCTCCACGAATTTCCCGTTGGTAGATCTCCCTCCTCGCTGCATCTTTCTCGAATCCGTTTGAAACAACTTGTTCTTTGTTGTGAGGGGATCATTTCCATCGAAGGAATTCAACTCAAATCTCACGAACAAGTAGATCGATCGGTTTTTCGTTTTGGATCGGTTTTCTCCTCTTTTGCCCTGAATTCTTCCAATTCACCAATTTGGAGTTAGGTTCGAGCCATGATCTCTTAGGAGTAGCTCACTAACCTCCTTGGGACTCCTCATATCAAGTCTAAGCCTTAGAGCTATTGATTCGGAGGAGATCGGGTTGAATCCACGGAAGAACTGTGCTGTTTCGGGGGCATCGGACGCTGAGCACGAGGGCATCGGACGCTGTGTTCATCACATCGGACGCGCCATTGCCACGTGTTAGATTCCGTGCTTTTAAAGAGGCATCAGACGCTACAGTGCAGCGTCCGATGGTCATGCAGTGAGTTTTTGGAAATGCTCTTTTTGCATCAGACGCAACAGGTGTGTTGGCATCAGACGCTCCGTTGTCATCGGACGCTCTGAGGCCTTAGCATCGGACGCTGAACTGTCACTGTAGCAGTGTCCGTTGGCTACACAGTAAGGTTTTGTTTCGGCCTGATTTGCATCGAACGCGTCCGCCAGGATCACACCGAACGCAGGCCAGCGTCCGATGCTCTGAATTCTGCACTATTTCGTCTGCAGTTTGTTCACTCGATTTCGGATTTAGCTGTGGGCTTTTGCGTTGGATTCCTGGCCTCCGTGCCTTACATAAATTGGGCCTCCCGCTTTGTGAAATAGCCTGAATCCCTCTCGCGTTGCTCGGGGGAGGTTGAGGTTACCAAAAGTCCGTCCTATCACTAGTTGACTTGTGTGAACTTGGGTGAGGAAGTTTTTGTGGTGTCCAGCTGTGTTCCTAGGGAACATCCACCCGTTCTCTTGGGTCGTGGACATCACGTGCATTAGCTTTGCTCTTGGGGTTGACTTTCTGGGACAGAGGCCTAAACATTTTTGAAAGAAATTTTAAGGCTCTCATTCACCCCCCCCCCCTCTGGTCGCCTTGCTTTAGCATTTTCGGTCCTTCAGAAAGTAAAGTTTACTTTTGATTTCTCCAAATGTGACCGAATCTTTGACGAATTGCTTAAATTCGGTTATCTTAAAATTAATTATACTTTGTCATCACTTGACGTATTAAAGAGAAGAACTTACTGCAAATATCATAATTCTTTTTCTCATGCCACTAATGATTGTAATGTTTTTCGTCGACAGGTCCAATCGGCCCTTAATGAAGGACGATTGAGTCTTACTGAGATGCAAGTCAACACTGCTCCTTTTCCAGTTCATATGGTGGATCCTGCTATTTTGATTCGTCCGGAGCAGGCCGATACAACCAGAGGCAAAAATGTTGTCATCGGCGAACCACGGGTTGCACTGAGTACCGAGGGTGATTCGGGGCGCAAAGTAGTGCTCCAGAAAGGTAATGATGGCAAGAACAAGCTCACAATCACTGCCGGGTCGGTACGACACCTGAACAAACAAAGGCGGTTTGAGACCAGGGCAGCACAACAAAGACCGACCAGGTCGAGTTTTTAAGCCGACCAATCTGGTTCTTCCTCAGAGCAGCCGATTCAGTCAGATCAAAAGACCAACCAGGTCAGGCTGACTTCTTCCAGTCTGGTTAAGACAGACAAGCCGACTGCCGTAGTCGGTTTAACTGGTTCTAGCAGCTCTGCTCCTTCCATAGTGCATACCTTATGCACATTTGTCCCACAGAAGCCTGAAGTTGGTACTTGGAAGACTAATGTGGAGAAGAGCAAGGGGAAGGTTGTCAGAGAGTCATGCACCTTTGATAAACTCATGGCTAAATACAAACAGCAAAAGGCCGATTCTCAAAATCGGCCATTAAAAAAAGAGAGTCTACCCCTCCGAAGCGTGAAGACGAGAGGTCTAAGCAGCTGGTGGTGGCCCATGCAGCATCCCCAGCGCCGAGGGTCGTCCCTTACAGGCCTCAGTGGGCTCCTCCTATTTCACCACCTCCACAGTGGGGTCCTCAAGGAGTTTGGGTGCCCTACCCTATGCCAGCACCTATGCACTGTTAGCCAGGATGGGGAACACCTATTAATCAACCTCCATGGGTCTCAGTGTTTGATCGGTTGGGCGATCGGTCAAGCTCTAGTAATGTAGGTCAGAATCGGTTGATCACGTCAAGGACTTTGACCGCTCAGGAGACAGGAAAGGCACGTGTACGACAAATCTATGTGCCTAAGAAGGTGCAAAATATTCCCGCTGTTTTCCCGACCAAACCTGATCCTGTGCCCACAATCACGATCGGCTCTATGGAGGCTCCCATTGTTGATGAAGCTGAGCCAATGGTAATTGAAGAGCCTACTCCAGCAAAGGATCAAGATGTTCAAGATGCTTCAGCTTGAGTAGAGGAAGAAAGGCCTACCGAGCGTGATCCCAGATATACTCAGCCTAGGTGGTGTCCCCCTGGTTTAAGTAAAACTCAACAGAGGAAGTTGCAACGGGCTCGTTGCAACAAACAAAGGCAGGAACGGCTCGAGAAAATGAGGGAAGACATATTTAACTCGACACATCCTACGTTCCCTCAAGGTAAGCGAGGAGGTGAGGAGTCAACCTTTATTAATCAAAAACTGACTTCAACAGGCATTGAATCAAACAGGTCGGATCCTAAGCTGACCAATCTGGGTACCGAATCTGCTGAAGTAGCTTCGGAACCGACCAGGTCAGATCCTAATCCGACCAACTCTGATCACGCGCCGACCAGTTCAGGGCACGAACAGACTACGTCGGCTACTACTGAGTCAAGAGTTGAGCCGACCCAACTAGGTTCCCAGACTGAATCGGTTCATAACATTTCAATGAGATCCGATGTATGTATAGGTGAGCTTGTTTCCTTCGCTAGTGTTGCCATGACCAATGAAGAATCACCTGAAGAGCAAGATGAGGAAATGGTGGATTACGAACCTTCCCCAGAAAGGGCGGAGGTCAATGTGGTTTACTTATCGGTTGACTACTATGTGGTCGGAGATGATTCAACAGCGGCAGAGTTCAACTTCGCTACACAGAGCGCTGTGTTCCAGAAGCCAGAAGATTCTGTCAATCATCTCAAGCCGGTACATGTAAAAGGCCATATCAATGGTACACTGGTCCACAAAATGTTGGTCGACAGTGGGGTGACCATGAACCTGATGCCATACTCGCTTTATCAGAAGCTTGGTGGCACCGATGAAGAGCTAATTAAGACCAACATGACTATCACTGGAGTCAGAGGAGGAGATCCTATTCCGGCCAAAGGAGTTGCGTCCATGGAACTTACCATCGGAAGCAAGACTTTGGCTACTGCTTTCTTCGTCGCCGACATACAAGGTAGTTACAACCTTATACTCGAGCGTGATTGGATTCATGCTAATCGGTGCATTCCTTCTAGTCTATATCAGTTTCTCATTCAATGGGTGGGCGACGAAGTAGAAGTCGTGCATTCAGATTCGTCGGCCTATGTAGCTACGGCCGATGCCCCTTTGCTCAGGGGGCATGATACTATTGCTTGTTTATCTGGTCGGGACCTTTCTGATTTCCAATTTGTTAGTGTAACTAAAGAAGGTTTTGTACCAGTGTCCTTAAAGCCGATTAACAATTGGTTCAACATTATCATGTAATTTAATGGATGCTAATGTTGATTGGTTAAGACATTGTGTTGAGCAATATCGGACTTTAAAGACCGATGCTTGTGAAGCTATTGATGACTTTGATGAGCTCAATAAGTCGGGCCAAGGTTTCATGTCGGCCAACCCTTTAGATCAAGTTGATATTGGGTATGGTTCTGTGCCTAGGCCGACCTTTGTAAATCAGAACCTTGAAGCCGATTATAAACTAGAATTAATCGCGCTTTTGAAGGAATATGTTGATTGCTTTGCATGGAATTATACGGAGATGCATGGATTAAGCCGAGAGCTTGTTGAACATCGGCTTCCTATTAAACCTGGATTCAGGCCTTTCAAACAACATCCTCGCCGCTTTAGTTCTACAATATATGACCGAATTAAGGAAGAAACTAATCGGTTACTACAAGCGGGGTTTATTCAGCCATGCAGATATGCAGAGTGGGTCTCTAACATTGTGCCTGTTGAGAAAAAGGACACTGGCAAGATCAGGGTCTGTATTGATTTTAGAGACCTAAATAGAGCTACTCCTAAAGATGAGTGTCCTATGCCCATAGCCGATATGTTAATCAACGATGCTTCAGGACACCGAATTGTCAACTTTCTTGATGGCAACGCTGGGTATAATCAGATATTTATGGCCGAAGAGGATATGTCCAAAACGGCCTTTATTTGTCCTGGGTTTGTCGGTCTCTTTGAGTGGGTTGTGATGACATTTGGATTGAAGAATGCAGGTGCTACTTATCAACGTGCTATAAATTTGATCTTTCATTATTTAATTGGTGTAATCATGGAGGTATATATTGATGATATTGTGATGAAATCGGCCGCTCATATGTCTCATTTAGCCAATTTGCATCTGGCATTTGAGAGGATGCACCGTTATGGATTGAAGATAAATCCACTTAAATGTGCTTTTGGTGTATCGGCTGGAAAGTTCTTAGGATTTATTATTCATGACAAGGGCATAGAGATTGGTCCTAAAAGGATAGAAAAGATCAAGAAAGTTCAGGCGCCTACATGCAAAAAGAACTTACAAAAGTTCTTGGGGAAGATTATCTATTGCCACTAAAGAGAAGGTCATTGCTGCTATCTTGACACAAGAAGACGAAGGCAAGGAGTATGTGATCGCTTATATTGGTCGCCGTCTTCATGATCCCGAGACAAGGTACGCCCATATTGAGAAATTATGCTTATCCCTGTACTATGCTTGTGCCAAAATGAGACATTATTTATTGTCTAGTACATGTGTTATTGCATGCCAGGTCGATGTAATTAAACATGTGTTATATCGGCCAATCCTTAGAGGAAGGATAGGAAAATGGGCGTATGCGTTAATTGAATATGACTTGACTTATGAACCATTGAAAACATTGAAAAGTCAAGTTCTTGCTGATTTCATTGTTGAACATGGTATTGATTTAGAAGATGAGATCAGTTACTTTACTTTTACACCATGAAAACTTTATTTTGATGGGTCGGTTTGTAAAGAGGGCCAAGGTGTTGGCATAATCCTTATTTCTCCTAACGATGTCAAATTTGAGATGTTAAGCCGACTAGATTATTTTTGCACCAATAATCAAGCCGAATATGAAGCTTTGTTGTTCGGTTTGGAAATACTGGATTCCATGGGAGTTAAGCATGTTGATGTTTATGGCGATTCCTTATTAATAGTGCAACAAGTTGCTGGTGAATTCCAATTTCTAGAAGGGTCGCTGAATGTTTATCTTGATATGTGCCTTGATATCATTGCTCATTTTACCGAATTCCAAATTCGGCATATACCGAGGCATGAAAATCATAAAGCTAACATGTTAGCACAACAAGCATCTGGCTATAGTATCAGTAGGCGTAATTTTCATATAAAGCCGATGCGTCAGTACTCGGAAGTTTTGTCGGTTCGTATAGCTGACCAGACTGATTTTGAACTAGTTAAGCCGATCTACCCTGGCGACCATGTGAATGTTAAATATGCTTGGATGGGCACCTTGGCCGACCAGGTTGGTTGTAAATCAAGTCAGCTAATTCGTCTGATTGATCTGGTCGATCTTGGAACGTTTGGTCCAGTTGACTTGTCTAAGGAACTTCTAAATCGATCTGAGTCGAGTTCTAATGAGAATGAGACCGATTTAGATGATTGGAGGACTCCTTTGTTAAAATATCTTAGTGATCCAAATGCTAGAGTTGATCAAGGTGTTCGGCGGAGTGCATTCAAATATGTGCTATACAATGATGAGCTTTACCAAAGAACCGCTGAAGACTTATTACTTAAGTGTTTGGGATTTGATCAAGCAAAAGTGGCTATGGGAGAAGTTCATGAAGGTATTTATGGTACGCATCAATCGGCCCTGAAAATGAAGTGGCTGTTACGCAGAGCCGGGTTTTACTAGCCCATGATGATGGCTGATTGTTTTCGTTACTACAAAGGATGTGAAGAATGTCAATGGTTTGAAAATATACAGCTTGCACCTGCTGCTATACTTCATCCTATCATCAAACCGTGGCCTTTTCGTGGTTGGGGGCTACATTTCATTGGCCAAATTCATCCTCCATCTTCAAAGGGACATCATTTTGTTCTGGTCGCTACAGATTACTTCACTAAGTGGAGTGAAGCGGTACCTTTGAAGAATATGAAACACAAGGAGGTGATTGAGTTTATTACTGAGCATATTATACATAGATTCAGCATACCCCAAACACTAACTACAGATCAAGGGACTTCTTTTATTTCTAAAGAAGTACGGGATTTTGCTGAGTTGTATAAGATAAAAATGCTCAATTCATCTCCATACTATGCTCAAGCTAACGGCCAAGCTGAGTCTAGTAACAAGACTTTGATCAAGCTTATCAAGAAGAATATTGAGGATAACCCAAGAAGGTGGCATGAGGTTTTGTCTAAGGCTCTGTGGGCTCATCGTATATCACGACATGGCGCTACAAAAGTTACTCCTTTTGAGCTGGTATATGGCCAGGAAGCGGTGTTGCCTATTGAGGTGAATCTGAATGCATATAGGCTTGTTAAGCAAAATGATTTATCTGCTATTATGTATCATGATACCATGATGGACAATGTTGATGAAGTGACCGATAAGAGATTGAAGGCTCTTAAGGAGATGGAGAAAGACAAAGCCCGGGTTGCCAGAGCTTACAACAAAAAGGTGAAAAGCAAATCGTTCCAGGTGGGAGAATTAGTATGGAAGACTATATTACCGCTTGGGTCGAGAAGCAACAAGTTTGGTAAGTGGTCGCCGAGCTGGGAAGGTCCTCATAAAGTAATCAAAGTGATATTCGGAAATGCATATATGCTAGAGACGTTGCAAGGTGAAAGTCTCCTAAGAGCAATAAACAGGAGGTATTTGAAAAAATACTTTCCAAGTGTTTGGCAAGAAGCCTGAGTGCCTTCCAAGCAATGCCCGATACATGTATCACCCTTAGAACAAAAATGATCAGAAATATCTATCCTTAGTTACTGAATGACTGGTGAGTTGGACATCGTTGTTATTCGGTTTGTTTTTAGGTTCTATTAAAGATCACCTAAAAATAGGGGGCATATGTTGACACTCAAAAGTGTCATAAGAGAATAATAAGGCTAGAAGAGATATTTGGGTCATAATATTTTGAAGACTAATTTATCTTCTAATGCTTTATATTTGGGAGAGTAGATATTCTAAGCGAGATGAATCTGGTCGCTTGAAACCTTCCGACCAGTTATACTACTACCGACCAGATGAGTTGGTCGGAATTCTTAGAATGATGATGAATGTCAATCCAGGCGCCGATTCGGGGATTTTTTCTCTGCAGAGGTTGTGAAGATCTATTGATCAGTACAATCGGTTTTTGGGTTGTTATATGGAAAGCCTATTAAGTCGGTTTATCCGGTTCGAGAATCAACCGAATCAGGTTTTCCTTCTATAATCTGAATTGGACTCTTTAATTCCATGTTTTGATGGAGTCCGAATAGGAAACTTGGAGATCATATCTAGAAACGTTTTCTATTGGGATAAGACCAACCCCCTCTATATATATAAGAGGATCATGGCCGATTGAAGCATCCAACCCTAATCGATCAAAATCAATCTACTATCCCTTCTACCTTTTTTCTCTCTACTTTGCTGTTCGGCGTGTCTCCCGGCGAGGCTCGACGACGTTCTAGGCGGTCTTGCTGGTCCTAGGACAACCTCTACGTGCCTCTCTCCAACGGGTCTTCCCGGGAGGGGTTCTAGAGTCATCAACACAAGGGATCAAAACCCTAAATCGACCTAAACCGATCTCTAGATCAGTTTTCATCGATTTAGCTAGGTTCCTTGCTGTCTCAGGTTGTTCAACAACCTCTTCGACGTTCTAGCCCTGCTAATATGTGATTCGGACCACTTGCGACATCAACACATTGCTTGGTGCTCATCGTCTACCCCTGATCTGAGTCGGGATGTTGAGGTAGGAAGGCTCGATGGAAAATGAAGAAAGTAATCTGTTGATGCCGAGTGGCAAGAGGGAGATGAAACGAGAGATACGTCCATGTGTCGGCCGTTTTATTTCTCTCTTTTTCTGGGTGTGCGTATTGCGTACATCGTTTTTTTCTACAAAGACGGAGGGATTGTACTGTGTCCCATGACCTCCACTATTTCTATTTGAAAATATTCTTTAGCCACAAGGAGATACTCCATAATGAGTTACTATTACTGTACCCGTCCTTTGATGATTGCCTCTCAAAGAAATGACAAAACTGAAATAACAAATCTTCATATATTAATTTTATTTTTCCTATCCTGTTTTTATTTAAACCATAAGATAAGTTTTTAGCAGTCTTTTAAAAAGTGGACCAACAGATGGTTTTTACTCTGTTATATTTTACATTATCATCCATTATATGTCTAAATTTGTTCCTCAATTTCAAGACAACACACTATGATGTTGTTATTTGATAGAAATATTAATTTTCCTACAAAAATTCTCCTAATATACAACACAACATGATTCCCGCAGCAACGCGCGGGGTATCATCTAGTATTTTAGGATTCTATACCCTTTTTTCTTCTTAATATATTGATGTGCAACTCTGCTGCATGTTCAAGAAAGATATTTTCTTTGATCTTCAAAAATTATTTAAGGGGTGTTCTAAAGTTTTGCATGTCACATCGAACATTTGGATGCTAGCTAAGAGGACTAAACATGAGGTAATTATAAAACCAATTACACAGGAATAGATTAATTAACCAGACGAATCTATTAAGCCTAACTACTTCATCATTAGTAAATGTTTACTGTAGCACCTGATTGTCAAATCATGATCTAATTAGATTTAATATATTCATCTTTTAAGTTAGCCTCAATCTGTGTAATTAGTTTTATAATTAGCCTATGTTTAATATTGCTTATTGGTATGTAAAAATTCGATATCACAAGGCAAAACTTTTGCCCAAAGGAAACGAATTCATGCCCTTCCTGCAAAGCCTCTATCAAAGCATCTGTTGTATGTATATTGTCGGCTTGCTGCCCGCGCGAAGCTCGGTCAAACATGTGCAACTCTGTCAGGCTGCACATGTCGCTCTTGGTATTGTGTGAAACAGATGAGACCCTCGTCCTCTGCCTACTACAGCTGGGAAGCCCCATGCTATGTTTTACTCCCTCCGTCCCTAAATAAGTGTCGCCGTTGGTGTGCGTGCCACGTGTTTGACTCAATTTGACAAAATATGTGTAATATTTACATCTCCAAATAATTTTGTTTAAAAACTAGATGTAAAGATCTTTCCGATGATAGTAATTACTTAGCATAAATATTAATATATTTTAATATATAATTGCCGGCAACTTTTTCTCGGGAAACGAGAACGACACTTATTTAGGGACGGAGGGAGTACTTCTTACACTACAGCAGAATCGCTCTTTGCCGAGTGCTGGCAGCACTCGGCAAAGAGCCTTTTGCACTCGGCGAAGGCTTCGCCGAGTGCCGCACTCGGCGAAGGGCACTCGGCGAAGAATTTCACGGCAAAGGGTTCTTTGCCGAGTGCCAAATATCGGGCACTCGGCGAAGAATTTCACGGCAAAGGGTTCTTTGCCGAGTGCTAAATATCGGGCACTCGGCGAAGAATTTCACGGCAAAGGGTTCTTTGCCGAGTGCCAAATATCGGGCACTCGGCGAAGGCTTCGCCGAGTGCTGACATATTTGGCACTCGGCAAAGAAAAAAATAAAAAAACCCCGAAAAAGCACTCGGCAAAGAAAAAAATAAAAAAACCCCGAAAAAATAGGAAAAAAATTTTATTTAATTGGAGGAGGGGCCCACTTGTCGCCCTCGAAATCGCAAGTTCTACTATTTTTCACGCAATTTTCTCTCACGCAGTCAGCAGGATTCGAACTCACGACCTCTCGTTCGCGCAGAGCCTCCTCTACCACTGCACTACACACTCATATACGTTCCATCTCCGTTTCGATTACCCATATATTATACTAAACCATGTGTAACTTGCTTATTTGAGGCTCTAAACGAATTCAAATCAAAAAATTGTAAACTACAAAGTTTTCTAACTTTTCAAGATCTACAACTTTTATTTTAGTAGTTTTTCTATCCGAGGTCGTTTATAAAAATTTGAATTTTAAGTTTTACAATTTGAAACGTAGTTTTCGTTGACAAGATGATTTCAAATCAAAAAGTTGTCAACACCAAAGTTTCATAACTTTTCGAGATCTACAACTTTCATTTTGGTCATTTCTCCATCTGAGGTATTTTTAAAAATTTGAATTTTAAAATTTTCAAATTCGACGCAGTTTTGCATAACTAGATGACTTCAAATTAAAAATTTATCAACTACAAACTTTCATAACTCGTCAAGATCTACAAAGTTTATTTTGGTTATTTGACTATTTGTGCATCCGACATTGTGGTTCTAATATTATTCATAAACATTATATATCACTCTTGTAGTTTTATAAACTACCGGAGAGATATATATGATTTGTGAACGAATTTATTTTAAGTTTGTCAAATGAAAAAATCACCAAAACAAAAATTGTTCATCTTGATAAGTTAACCAACTTTGTAGTTAAAAAATTTTTCATTTGGATTAATTTACTGCTTTAAAATGTAATTTAAAAACTGGCTTTGCCGACTGTCAGAAAAAAAACACTAGGCAAAGAGCTCTTTGCCGAGTGCCACGTGGCTGGCACTCGGCAAAGGCACCTCTTTGCCGAGTGCCAGCCACGTGGCACTCGGCAAAGAACCGCCCACGTGGCACAGTTCGGGGCCACATTCTTTGCCGAGTGCCACGTGGCCGGCACTCGGCAAAGGCACCTCTTTGCCGAGTGCTAGCCACGTGGCACTCGGCAAAGAACCGCCCACGTGGCACAATTCGGGGCCACATGCTTTGCCGAGTGCCACGTGGCCGGCACTCGGCAAAGAGGCTCTTTGTCTAGTGCCTGAAATTTGGCACTCGGCAAAGCCACAGGCACTCGGCAAAGATTGATTTTCCGGTAGTGTTATGTCTAAAAATAAGTGTCGCTATGGCATCTGACCGTTTAAATATTTCTAAATAAATTGATTATAAAAAGGATTAAGTCCAATTTTGGCCCCTCAACTCTTGTCTGTGTCTAATTTTAACCCTCAACTACAAAACCGTCTAATTTTGGTACCCCAACTATCAAAACCATTCAAGTTTGACACCTAACACAGTTTTGAGTGGTTTTCAGATTGCTTTGGGGGTCAAAATTGAACGGTTTTGATAGTTGAGGTGTCAAACTTAGACAAAAACCAGAGTTGTGAGATAAAAATAAAATTAATCAAGTAATTTAGTTTTTTTTAGATATTTATGAATAAATATATATTTAAATTTACGCATTGATAAATATTTAGATGATAGATTTACTTTGATTTGACTAATTTCTCCATCTGCGTTCATTCGAATAAATTGAAAAAAAATACGAGAACTTCAAACAAACTCGTTTGAACAATTCGTTTGTTTGAAGTTATCGTATTTCTTTTCAAACAAAATCTGAGTTCATTCGAATAAATTGAAGTTCTGTTTGAAGTTCTCATATTTCTTTTCAAACAAAATCTGAGTTCATTCGAATAAATTGAAGTTCTCGTATTTTTTTCCAATTTATTCAAATGAACTCAGATGGAGAAATTAGTCAAATCAAAGTAAATCTATCATCTAAATATTTATCAATGAGTAAATTTAAATATATTTTTTTCATAAATATCTAAAAAACTAAATAGTTGATTATGTTTATTTTTATCTCACAACTCTTGTTTTTATATAAGTTTGACACCTCAACTATCAAAATTATTCAATTTTGACCTCCAAACCAATATGAAAACCACTCAAAACTGTGTTAGGGGTCAAACTTGAATGGTTTTAATAGTTGGGGTACTAAAATTAGACGGTTTTGGAGTTGAGGGTTAAAATTAGACACAGACAAGAGTGGAGGGGCCAAAACTAGACTTAATCCTTATAAAAATAGATTTAATGATCTATTTGATATACTAATTGTATATTATAAATAAATATTAATATTTTATTGTATATATGTGGTTAAAGTTAAAAGGTTTGATTTTTTCAGCAAACGGTAGTGACAATTATTTTGGATAGAGGAGTTCTCGCCAGCAGCACCAATCCAATCTGGAGGCCCTGTTCTTGCGATGCAAGCAACTCAACAGCCCCGGGATATTTTCTACTCGCCAGCAGGCAGCAGCACCAATCAATCTCGAGGCTGGGGTTTACGGCTTTGATTGCCTTGGAAGGAAGGGAGCGAGATATAGGCCTTGTTTAGATTTCTTCTAACTCTTAACTTTCTTTGCTTTCTTCATCACATCAATATTTGGATATATGTATATAGAGATTTGCTAAAATCCAGTCGCTTGAAATTTAGATTTCTTTCATGCGATGGTTATTGCATATACTTTTTACTAAAATTGTAGATTTCGTTCGTTGCAATTACTGTATGCGCAATCTGCAATTTTGAGTAGTGATAATAAAAAACTCTTTAGACAAAACTAAAAACCTAAAAAAATTAATTTGTGTTGGCATAAAGATAATTAATAATTAACAATTATTTCTATATGAAGGCAAGGACAAAAATTTAATACGTAATAACATAAAAACAAATAATAAATCACAAAAGTAACAATTAACTCATACTAAGTTGGTGATATAAGAGTGGTGCCTGAAATCATCTAAAATTTTAGACACCTGAAATATAGGAAAAGTGATGCATATAATATTAAATGTTGCTGAAATAAATAACTAATTGCACAGATTAGTTATAAATCACGAGACGAATCTTTTGAGCATAGTTAACATATGATTAAACAATATTTGTTAAATACAAACGGAAGTGGTACAATAACGGCCTTGTTTAGATTCCTTCCAACTTTCAACTTTTTTCACTCTCCCTCCATCACATCAATGTTTAGACGCATGCATGAAGTATTAAATATTAGTAAAATAAATAACTAATTACATAAATTAGTTGTAAATCATGAGACAAATCTTTTAAGCCTAGTTAGCACATAATTGAATAATATTTATCAAATACAAACGAAAGTGTTACAGTAGCAAAGTTGAAAAAATTTCAACATCTAAACAATTGAAAAAATTTGGGGCGGTGGGTTGGTCTGGGGCGGTTGTTGCTGCAATAAACCCTAGTTCTAGTTCTTATTATGTCAAAAAAAAGGAATTTGAAGGATATGTAGCTAATGAGCCCGGGCCTAATTAATGCAGATGAGAACTAAAAAAAAGTGAGGTTGTCTGTATGAACTCCAGAGTCTGAGCCCTAATAACCACTGAATCTGATTTCCTCCAAGGTGTCAGCTACTTGTGAGAATGATACGGAGAGGATGGTGGGCATGGTGAGAGCTGTCAGTGCCCAGGCGACTTCCTCCTCCGAGAGCTCCTTGTTCTCCACCGCCCCAGTCGCCGCAAGGATCAGCTCCGTCGTCCCATCCTCCAGTGCCCGGTAGAACGCCACCACGTCGGGGGAGAGCGAGAAGGACTCCGGCACCGCCTGCTCGTGCACCATCGGCGACTCCTTCCCCCTGAGCGTCGCATTCGTCACCTTCTGGAACATCTCCGGCCGCGGCCACGGCACCGGCAGGAAGCGTTCCTCCCCGGGACGGGCCAGGAAAAGCGTGTGGTACGTGCCGCGGTCGCTGAGGAACGGCGCCACCGCCCCGGCAGCCCCGGCGGCCTCCTCCCGCCGGCTGCTGCTGCTGCAGGCATGGTGGTCAGCGGCGGCACGCGTGGAAGGCCGGATGTGGACCGTGATCTCGCCGCCGTCGTCGTCGTCCTCGTCGCAGTCGAGAACGAAGACGTGGTCTGCGGGGATGGAGAACGACCTCCATATGGCTTATTGGCGGGCTTGTCTTCTCCGATGATCCCGCCGTCTCCATCTCCATTATTGGACGGTGGAACCTCGTCGTTTAGCTTCGGAGCAGCCTCCTGCCATCATGGTCACCCATACTAACAATTAAAGCAAGCAGATTAAAGGGGGGAAAAGGCATGAACGACGACATATAAGCATACCATGATTTCAGTGGCCGTGTGGTGATCATCTGCTGCTGGCTGATCATCGACATCGCCATCATCTTTCATTGTGACGGTAAGTTCAGCCTTCTCGGTGCCGTCTGAGCTCCTAGCTTTGTTGTAACTCATCTTCTTGATGTTTCCGGGATTCTTAGACAGCATAGTAGCCAAGTTACTCACCACGTCGCGATTGTGCTTCTCGTAATCATCTGCATACAAAAGAAACCTGTTGAGTTCGAGATATACTACAGCACACGGTAATCGATCGACATACATATATGTTACAAATAGTCCCAATGCAAGAAGGTGTTTTTTACACACGTACGCATGATTTCCTCCATCTGCAACAGTTTGGACTCCGTGTCCTCGAGGCGCAGGGCGACGTTCCTCCTGTCGCTGACGGCGGAGAGGAGCACCGCGGCTTGGACGAGCAGTGCGACGATGACCACGGCTCTCCGGCCCCTCGCCGGCACGACAGCCATGTGCCTGCCGTACAGGGAGTAGACAACGACGGCTGCTATGGCCGAGACAATAAGGCCGGCGGTATCAATCATCAGTCCGGTTACCAAATACAAACATAAATATTATAGAGATAAAATACAATTAATAGTCCTATTATTTACAATCACTGATCATTTGATTCTCTATATTATTATAAAACTATTAGGGAGCTAGTTAGCAAGCATCTACTAGTGCTAAAAAACTATAGGCAAATCAGCAAGCAAGAATTAGTCAAAATTTACAGCAAGCAAGAATATCTAAAGATTTACCACCTCTAGGAATAATCTTAACTAAAATCACAGACCTGCAGACACCACCATTAGGAATAATGTTAGCAAAAATCACACACCTGCAGATGAGGAGACAAAAATGAACAATAGCAAAGCAGCTCACTCATAGATCTCAGCAGCCTAGTAAAATCCTAAAAAAGGATCCCTACATCCTTTAGCTAATTTTTTTTGTGACTCACATTCTTCAGCTAATTAGGAACTACACAAAAAAAATCTAACCTAGCTCAGATGAATCAAGAACAGAGGTGTCTTAGACCTGTAACCTGTTGATTGAGATTGAGTTTGAGAGTGGCGAGGGCGGTCTTCTTGAAGTTGGATTTTAATCCGTCAGAGCAGCCACGGCCGTGCTGCACCGTCAAAGCAGCAGCGTCAGAGCGGTCATGGTCCTGCCCCGCAACGGTGACCGCGGTGACCGCGACCGCTTCCCGCGGTGACCACGGCGAACGCCAGGCCTGAGATCGACGGCGCGACCGTGACCGCGAGCAAGACCGTGGAGGGAGTGGAGGCTTGGTGCAAGACCGTGGAGGGAGTGGAAGCTTGGAGCAAGACCGTAGAAAAGACCGTGGACCAACAGGCAAGATGCAGCGGCGGCTGGGTACGAGGCAGTGGGAAATGAATGAGGATTTTAGGGTTTGGAGGAGTATATACGGGGCTGGAATTGGCCTTTTGGCGGGCTCCGGCGGCTTTGGGCCCAATTTTTAGCGGGCCACATTTCAAAATACCGAAAATTTTGAGCGGCAACAGACAAATCTCGGGCCCAAACTTTGAGCGGCAACAGACAAATCTCGGGCCCAAACGGTAGACGCGATATATCGGAAATTTCCGAAATTTTCGGCCGAGATTTTTTTCCTTGGTCCGGTACCGTCCATGAGCTTGACCTGATGAATAATTTTCTAACCTAAGTTTTTGATGACTATAATAACGTGGCGAAACCTGGTGCTAAGGGTTTACCCTGTTTCACTGTTTGTATATCGATATATATCTGGGATGCGCTGCGGCCGGGTCGGCTACGACGTCAACGCAGCGCTTGGACCAGCTACGTCATGGAGTCCGACTACGACTCCTGTACTTGATATGACAACTGACTCCTGCAGTTTAATTAGATACTCACTCGGTCCCATTGAAAGTGTCGTTAGAAAACCGTGTCCCCCTCACAAACACGCTTCCCGGACGACACTCTCAATAGGACGGAGGGAGTATGTATTTAAGATTTATAATAAGAGATATATACTGTTTATTGATATACACATTTCACTGGCCAATAGTGTAGGTCCGGTACTCCTGGTTTGTTGGATGCTCGCCGGCTAACCGAGAGCTATTCTGTAAACTTTCTCCTCTTAATGAAATACGGGTGAACGGCCGATCGTGAAAAAAATATACATCTATCTATACTATAAAGGAGCGAAAGAATTAAAAAATAGCTTTCATCCAAAAAAAATTACCCACCTAAAGTCACCTCCCTGGAATGTGTTTTAAATTTACATCTGACGCTAGATATTAATTTGACAGGTGAGACCAATATGGACGGAACATATTGACACGTGTGTTTCTTGTAATTCAATGTTTTGGTAGCTGTTTATGTTATTTTTTTTCTCACCTTAATTTCATACCCGTGACATCGGCCGCCACGGTCTTGCGGCGAGCTTGAGGAGGCTGGACCTCAGCGTGAATCTGTTCGATGGCACCATCGAGTCTCTGTCTAGGCTTCAAAACCTCCCCGGCATCTCTTCCCGTGTTTCAACCGCTTTGTCAGTGTTACGCCGGCGTCTTTCTTCGGGCTCAGGAACCTTCGACAGTTAACACTGTGTCACAACCGCCTCGCCGACGCTGTCCCGGTGGAGCTTGGCAAGCTAACAAGCCTTCAGGCGCTGTCGCTGGCAGAGAACACGTTCGACCCAGGCGAGCTGCCGGCGTTGCTGGAGAACCTGACCCAGTTAACCAGCCTTGTCGCATGGAGAGCTGCAGCCTCGTAGGTGCCTTCGCGAGTTACCTGACAAGGATGATGCAGTTGGTGTATTCGGGTCTGATCTATTAATCCCAAGCGTGTAGGCACTGTCATCCCGTCAGCGGATGTATATATCTCTGTTGTCATTTAGTCTAACCAATTTTAAATTAGTGGTAGAATTTTATAGTATAGATTTGATGTAATTGTTAAGCTAGACTAAAAGCTTGCGAAGAGAAACACGTAGATTCCCCCCTTCCTTTTCTATAGTTTATTAGAGGTATAATATTTAAGGTCATTTTAATAGATAGAAAACTTACGAATGTTTGCATATACCATTTTTTTTGTTTTTTTTCTTATGGCATATAGTGATATAATATTCAAAATATTATTTTATTATTTTTTTATGAAAAGCTTAGGAAGGGAGGTTCATAAATTTTTTGTTCTATTTTTCTTGTGGCGCGCGTACGTACATATACTAATATAATATTCAATTTTTTTTATTATTTTCTTTACACGTGTTTATTATTATGATAGATTTACACTATTACATGTCTCAGACATATAATCCGTGAAGGTCCCGAGGACGATTGGAGCAACAATACAGCTACACTGTTGCATGTCCGACAGTAGAGCTGATGTAGGCGCTTTTCTTAATTCTTCGTGCAGTTACACAGTTAACTCCATGCTTGTTACATATAGTACACCTCTAAAATTAATGTTTTAATTGTTGAATTCTTTTGATAATCTAAGATTTATTCATTGATTTCTTAAAGCGAATTTAATATTTAGTTGTTCAAAAGAAAATGTTGTTAGACTCGGTCGTGGAGTTGATCTATTGTTTAGTGCACAACCTCCCTAACATCTTGTCCATTACACTTATTGGAAAAAATATTATAGTTGTTCGTACTTGAGAAATTTATTGATGTCTCTTTCATAGAAGTACTTATGGTTTTCAATGGTACCAATTTTAGTCTTGTATTTGAAATTGTTCTTGGAATAACGTGAATGTAGATGTCAACGTGCTAAGGATAAATATGTTGCATTGCCTGGTGATAAAAGGAGGCAACTCGGGATATATACCTTTATCTTTCCTTTTTTGATTCCGTTTCACTTCGCAGAGTTCTTTTTAATTTGAACTATTGGAACTGGCTACAGGAGGAAGCAATAATTTATCTAGAAAACTGCCTTTAGTATAGATATGATTTGCTGGATATTTTCACAAATTGTGGGTCAAATAAAGAAAAACTTGCCTCAAGAGTGATCTGTATGTCAATTTTAGAGTCTTTGAAGTCATTTTAATAAATGCATAATTAATTTCTTTTCTATTTCATGCAACATATTCGTCAGTGCTAAATGCATTCTATTGAAACATGTTTCCTGATCCATATGACAGTTTTAAAATCTATATGTTGAGCATAAAAATTCTGGCTTATGAAGATCTTTAAGAAATATATATCGTGCTCTCATTTGATTGTCCATGCCATTTTAAAGCTTGCAATTATGCCAAAGATTCCTATAAATTAACTTGGATATTCTAATATTTGTATGAGTGAAACCTATCATGATTATGGATTTGAATTACATTGTTTTTATATTGTTTTGCTTGTTGGATAATTTCATTTTGTAGCTAGCTCTATATATGTTCTGCCTACTATTTATTCATTCTTATCCGGTTAAAATTTCCATAAGTCAGTCATGATGATATTCAAAAAAAAGAAATAGGAGCTTCTTAAGTAGTGGCACTCAAGTGATCAGTAACATCCATCAGAACATGAGGTCATTGGAGATAAGATATCACATGTCTGTCGAACATAGTCAATGACGTCATCCGGTTAAAATATAGACGTCATCAGACCATGGTGAAGTCATCTCTTGAAAAGTCCCAATATGACTAATTTACTTTTAATAATCCCAGCTCAAACATTCTTTTCGACGTCTATATTTGAGTTCTTCTGACATTTTTTATATAGACATCTTCCTTTTATATGGACCACCTTTTTTTAGGGGAGGGGGTATGTTCTTTTAAAGAAATGATATATTTACTTGTAAAATTGTCTAAAAGTACAACAAGCTATTCAAGACCCTATTCTGATATGTTTATGCTAGGTATTTTCAGCTGTCAAAACTAATATAAAGATGTACTGCTAAAGTGTAACATTGTTGATTCCTCCAAGATTTACACTATATATGTTACTATTTTAGTATATGATCACTAAATTAGAAAATTGATGCTATTTGGCAGGAATGTTTTAAATTATCAATCTTTTAGGACGTTGTCCTTTCAAAGAAATGATGCACTTACTTAAAAATGTGTCTAAAAGTTTGACAAGCTATTTAAGGCCCTAGGGTATATTTATGCTAGGTAGGAACTGTATATATGCGTCAAAGCTAAAATTCTAAGATCTGAGATGATTTCGTTACTTGCTGCTACCCTCTATATGGGAATCACATTTGTGTTTTTCTTAACAACTAATTAGATTTAAAGAGTCACCGAAGAATATTTTGTTTTAAAGATGTTTATCTAGCCACTCTATCTTCTTAAGGTATGTAAGGAAAATATTTTGGCTATTACAGCCGGCTAGAAATATACTCCCTCCAGTTTGGTAAAAGAAGTCGTTTAGGACAGTGACACGGTCTCCAAAACGTAACTTTGACTACTTGCTTCTTTAAAAATATTTATTGGAAAGTGGTATATGTATATTTTTATGAAAGTACTTTTCAAGACGAATTTAGTTATATGATTTTTACATCTCTAAACTCAACAATTTAAAAGTTATTCATAATTTATATTCCCAATGTTTGACTCAAACTTTGTCAAAACAACTTCTTTTACCAAACTGGAGGGAGTACTAAGAAGCAGTGTAACAGTAACCCATGTGGATATATTTAGGTGTAAATCAATCATAATAATAGATACGTGCGTGCCACACGTGATGTCTACTAGTTTCACTAATAAAAATTATATGTTTTCCTCTTTGACGTAACTGATACTTTGTGGTCTATATAAAATTATCATAAATTTATCAATTACTTTTATACAAAGAACTATTTTTTATGTTTTCATCCATATTCATATTTTTATTTTGCATGACACCTTGTATATTTTGAACGTGCTATTAGTGTGAAACCTTCGGATTAATTATGGTGGCCCTTGTTGCATCATATATCTTATCTTATATGATGTTATGAATCTAAATTTTGATTTTTCAAATTTTATTCTTATTGGATATTACAGATTTCTTTTCCCTCAAATTGAAACTCTTATGGTTATTACATATTTTATTTATTAGTTCTCCTTTTTAGACACTTTTTAAAAAATAAGAATTTTGTTCTCAAATACTACAATAGCATTATTAGGAGTCATTTAAAACCCGCAACATGTCACTTAGGATAAGTGATGGAGCTTGAAGTGAGATCTCAGATTGGGTAGCAGTAGTAACCTCAAGAGAATTTCAATACATTAAGCCCTATATATTGATTGACCTTTTATTATAAATAATTTTAAAGGGCTTTAAAAATATAGCCACTAGTGGTCTCATGCACTTCTTAAGATGATGGAATTTTCTATCAAATAATTATATGTGAATAATTATGGTTATGCAATCACTGTAGACATGTCAAATATTTAGTTAAAATATACTCCCTCTGTATAGCAAAAGGAAATCGTTTTAGACGATGATACAGTCTCCAAAGTACAACTTTGACTTCTCATTTTATAAAAAATATTTATTAGAAAGTGATATATGTATACTTTTATGAAAGTATTTGTCAACACAATAATTTAAAAGTTATTCATGATTTATATTTTCAATGTTTTTTCCTCTCTGTATAAGTCAAGCATCATCTTGGCACCCCTGCTAGCAGGCTTGGCGACGTTACACATAGGGGCCTCACCCCCAAGTGTCTTAGTTTTCTTCAACGAATACTAGAAAGCAACAACAACCTTCCTCTCTGTTTTTTCCTCAATTACCTTCACCACTTTCTTTGAGACCTTCCGCTCATCATACTTGATGCCCATCTCCTCAAACACCAGGTTCAGGCGAGGCATCAAGACACACACGAAAGATACTCTCACTCCGAGATCTCACCTAGGGTCTCAGAAGTCGTGGCCTCAACACGCGAATCGCACCCCATCAGTCTCACCTTAGGTTCTTTGAAGACCGAGCCAGGGAGATGGTACACCATCCTTTTCTCTGAAGATGAGCAACTTCAACTTCTTTATGGTCATCTCCCTTTTGCTGAATTTCTCTAGAGGCCAAAACTCAGCAACAACAAACTCTTCAAGCAGATCTCGACTATCGTTATAGCAAACAACATAGCCAAAAGCCTTCTCACACACTTTCTAGGCCTTGCTCTCTCCAGTGGTGACACACATCAAAGGCCCCATTGTTGGCATTTCTTAGAGCAACCACCAGAGGATAGGTTTAGGGTCCATCCTCGGCGATCACGCCAGAAATACTTATTGACATCTCTTAGTATCATCACTAGGGTAGGCCATCATCCTCGGGCACGGCGCCAGGAATGCATGTTGACATTCTTTAACGACATACACTGAGTACGTTGGTTCCTAGCGATGCTACCAAAGGACGTCAGTGTCAGCCTCAGACGCAGCCACTCTAGCTACACATCCGGTATCGGCGCCGAAGTGCGATGGCACTTCATATACCAAAACGTGTGGCTTTAGTGACGGCCTGAGAGGCTGGTCTGGTAAACCAATTCATTTACAGACAGGGTCCGCAAGTGCACGGGATTACCATTGTAGCATTTCACCGGGAGTATTTTAGGTATCATTATTTATATTTTACCACTGGGAAGGCTAGATGCAAAGGATCCAAGATATACCCATGACAAGAACATAATACATGCATAGTTGACCAATTAACCATAGCAGGAGGATAAACGGTGATTTGGATAGTGGGATCAACACACACATTGTCTAAGATATATGGAGCTTCTACAGGGATAGAAGCAAGAATAAAAGAATAAAGAATATCCTACGGAGCATGGATCTGAACAAGGTCATGTTAATGAATTAAGTATACATGTCATAATCAAGTTAACGTTAGTGTTAAGTATTGAATGAATTAGGAGACCCGGGAACACTGGTTTGCTAGCAGGATACATCCGGCAATTTAGACTCCTACCCCAAAGCCGAACGTGGGGATTACAAGGGACGAACAGGGCTGTCACCACCTGCCGCCTACCCCTCGACCGTGGACTAAGCCAGGCATTCAACCCTCTCCATATACCCAAGAACCACTCTTGCGCATATGAAGAACACTTACACCTCCCCGATAAAGATGTAAGCGCACCCGAAGGCACGGCAAAACACCACCCAACACATGACACTAAGCTATCAAGATCTAAACATGTTGAATGAAGAACAGTATTCATGTTCATGATGAACAAAGATCTAAAACTATGAACTAGCTCTAGAACGATGAACGATGAATAAGAACATAGCTCTAATTCAAGAACATAACAATGTTGATCATAAGAGAACAAGAACAAGTATGAAAAGAGAAACTTAGTATTCATACCAAGTTGATCCTTACAACTTCTCCTCCTCTCTTGCAAGTATTACTTGCTCCAACTACTAGAAGATCTAAACTAAGGTAGAGAGCTCCAAATACAAAGTGGAATGACTAAACAAATGTGTTGATGTGTGATGACCTATTTGAGAGGGAGCTCTACCTCTTTATTTATACTACAACATGGTCGGTTTGTGTGATCTAAACATGGAAACCTACATAACCGACGTATGCATGCCGCCATGCAACCGCCATAGGAGATCGGTGGCGAGTGGGGCCAGGGGCGGTGCGCCCGCACCCCTGGTGGGCCCACTGGCCACCGCCTTTGCGTGGTGGGCCCTTGGCTTGGTGCATGTAGGAGCTTTGGTGGTTTCCAGCCCAAATGCATTCTTTAGGTGGGCCTCTTCCTTTTTTGTTGGATTTATGCTTTGTCAAAAAGCGTATTCTTCTCGCCTTTTCCACTGTATTCACTTTTGTTACCTGTAAAATAATGATTCTCCAATACAAGTGGAAATAGGTCAAGGTGATAACATATGTATGCAAGTGTGCCTTGTTTCGTCCTTGGTTGGCTTATAAAAGTTGTCGGTAAGCACCGCCAACACCCATCTCCTTCATACTTGCATTGACACAAGGGGAACCAGAAAACCTCTTTCCCATGGACATCATTGGAGGTCATGTGCGACGTCTTCACATAGAACTAGTAACACATCCAGTCATTAAGCCACTGATTTCATTAAGCGTGGGAGATCTCATGTTTCTCCCCCAACCTTCAAGCAATGCTTCGACATAAAGGTACAACTACCATATTGTACCTTAGAAGAAACCCCATCGATGTTCACCTTCTTTGGCTGACGCTGTAACTTGTAATGTGCGTAAAAATAGTCAACATTCAGCTTAGAGCTAAAGGATCTCATGCTAGTAGAACTTTGCTAGCACCAATATACAGTTTGGAGTTAGGTGATGAAGCTACACATCGAAGGCCTCTAGCACAAGGCGCAGGAAGCTCATGGGGTAGTCCGAAGGCCGCATGTAAGAAAATCTTTGAAAACCATGACTTCATTCATATCCGACTTGGGCCTCGTCTCTTCGTTGCATGGCTTGGTGCGACCCTTAGAAACTAACCCAGGTCTTTGACTACTTGATCATATCCGCCACAACCAATGAACGCCCAAAATCATAAGTCTCCAGAGCCTGTGGTTTGCCCTCACCACCCTTCACAGATCTCAAGGGCTCGCCTCAACATATCTTCCACTCTCTCATCAAGATCCCAAGCCTTGGCACTTACCATCATGGAACACTCGAAACATTCACACCAGTCACTTGGCTTCACTCTAATGAGACTAAAATATAGACCACTGAGCATAGCCACTTTCGAAGACCGTATCTTTAATTTACAGACACAAGAATGCCAACTAGCAAAAGTGTCGACCCTTAAAGCAACAACATGTAGCTCCGCCTCAACCCCACCCTCTCTTTGTATAGCCTTCGATAAGGCGATTCGGCTTCTATCTCTTAACGGTCGAATCCCATCAAAAGCGCATAGTTCACAAAACATCGAGGAATTACCCCAATCAACTGGCTACACGTCGAAAGCAAACGGTCAAACACAAACAAGCCCGAGTGAGATAGGAATCCTCAAAGCATAAGCCTGACGCAAAGGCAAAAAGAAAGGTCACACCTTGAGACTAACGCCTAGGCTCGAGGATCAAGGCTCGCCTATGTCAAACCACCCTCCAAGGGGGAACTGCTGAGAGCCAAAGGCTCAGGCTCGACAGTTCCCCAAAATTAATGCTAATTGTGACTATTTATGATCATGGTGGACGCAGGTTTGGTAAGCAGGAGCCTTCATCCGATGGCTTGGACTTGCAGGGATTCAAAGGACAAAAGTAGGTAGCGAGGGCTGACAAAGAAGAGGGCCTATGAACGTCGATAAAGCCTTCGGTGAAGTTGACGAAGCAAGGGCTTCAAGAGGTGGCAGGGTTCGGCGGTGATGGAGCCCCGCTAGACCCCAGTGGGCCTCAAGACTCGACTTGACAATGGCCCATGAATGAAGACGACAACCTTAGGAGAAAGTCTAGGAAACCCCTAGAAGGGGACATGGCATGTACAAAATATTTTGGGATATTCCTTAGCTGACAAAGGGTATTAATATAGAGGCACTTACATGTAATACGACCTTATAAAAGTGGGACTCAGGGCCTGATTGGTTGGCTACCAAAATTTACCATGCCAAGAATTTAACAAGCCAAAAGTCGGGCGAAAAAATTGTCAAACATTTGGCAAGCTAAATGTGAGAAGTTGACAAATTTTGGTATCCAACCAAATACTGGCCAAAATCATGGCTTGCCTAATCCTTGGTATGACAAATTTTGGTTGCCAACTAATCAGTCTCTCAATTCCTAATGAGGGGGGAATTTTTGGGCTTCAAACCATAGAAAGCATTTTGCCTCAATAATCACACTATGATTCGGCTGTTTGTCTTTGGCAGTTGCCGAAGGCCGATATTTGAGTTGTTGGAGCAGCTCGGCCCCTAGTTTTCTTTGCGCCCATGGTGGGAACAATTTCCCAACATTTATCATCAAATCAGTCTTGCACAGTCAGTTTGGTATACAAACCAGCTTTAATCCGAATGTGAGCAGTGAAGGCACCGCTCTTCCACCTCCCCAAGCGGCGACTAGAGAAGAGAAGCGATGGACATCGAGAGAGTTCTTTCTCCCGCCTGGCCACACCTTGTTTCTCGACTGCGTTGGCGGCGAGCTCACCATGCACGTCCAGCTTCAGGGGTCCGTGGTCCGTAGAGGCCGGCCTGCAGCAGCAGCAGCAGCGGGCACAGCATGCAGCCGGCCGGTGGCGCCGTCCCGGGAAGGCGGGAACGCACGCTGTTCCTGGCACGTCCCGGGGAGGAGCACGCCGTGCCTGAGGTGTGGCCGCCACGGGATTATTAGTCGTCGCCTGTGCTTATGGAGATCCTGAGGGCGGTGCCGGAGCCCATCACGCTGACTGCCGACGTGGTACATGGTGCACTGTAGCCGTAGGACATTGAAAGACGGGATGATAGACCTGATCGTCGCGTCGCCTTGCTCTGAGAAACGCGCTGATAGATCTTTTTGTTTTTGTTATGGTGATACTATGAAAAAACAGTTTTCGTCCTTAATTTACCGCAATTTTTAGTAACACCGGCCGGCCGCTGGCCCGATCAATTACAATATAATTGTACCTATATTACTGTATAGTATATTCTTATTGTAATCTAGTATATACGCTCTTTAAAAACTAATAACGTATATTTGCACGACATGCAAAAGGCCGATTGATGATAATCGAGAAGACAACTGCTCAGTTCGGAGCGTACTGAACCTCGATAGAGCACAAACAGTTTTCAAAGAACTAAGGTCTCATTTGATATAGCTTCTCCAGTAGCTTTGCAATCTATTGTTTCAACTTGTTTTGTGCTAAACACGTATTTATTTTCAAACAACTTCGTACGTGAAGTTCATTAAGACATGCTCTTACAAGAGATAATGCATGATAAAGGTGAAAACAGTAGCTTCTCCAAATTTGAACTCGCTCCAGCTCTCTTTTTTTCGACATCACGACTTCACGCGTTTTCATTAATAAGAGCCGAAGGAACGGCAAAGTAACTAATAAAATGTATTCACAAGTAATCCATAGATTACTAACGAAATCCACAACACAAACGAAAAACAAGAAACATGAGAGGGGACCCTCCATCTGATAACCCCAGCTAACTAAACCCAATATAACTCAACAGGTTGACAGCCAACAGTAAAGTGAAGCCGTAGATGATAACAGCGGCAAAGCATCCACTAGAAACTCCAGGCGGCAAAGCATCTGCCCAAGTAGAAAGACCATAGATCCCAACGCGGCAAAGCATCCACGAATGGGATCGACACGCGCGCAGCAGCAAAGGCTCGGAGTTGCTCTCCGAATACTCCTCCGAGTCACCGAGGGCCACTCTGCCCTCAGGACCACGACCGAGGAGGACCTCCATGAAGATCAAAGCACGCGGCGACAACAACTCATCCTCATCAAGGCAACAAAGCATCTGCCCAGGCGCATAAAGACCATCGACGCAGCAAAGCATTCACGGATTGGGCTGACACGCACGAAACAGCAAAGCATCTGCATGCTAGGGGGCCTAAATTTGGCTGTGGCAATATTAACTACTGGGCAAACCAATGTGAAGAGTAGCATGACACACAATTAGACATAGCACAGTAGGAGCAACTCCAATGAGGAAAGCGGATAGTGGCACGACAGCAGAGCACTCCGACGACGCCCTCAAGAGGGTTAATGACATCCGTAGACGCCATCATCATTGACCGAAGCGCAGAGGGATATACATCCTAGGAACCAGCAAACGAGGCAGAACAACAAACCACCAATCTCCATGACCTGCAGAACGAGAACAACTAGGAGCCACCAGCCACGCCACCATGGCGCCACTGGTGCCCTGATTGGCTACTGCAGCTACTCCACCACGGAGTCAATGGCACATATCCAAGAAAAACCGTTGTCGGCCATGCCACCACGGCACAGTCGACGCACCTCTGCAGCAGGAGTGAGTAGCAAAACACCATGATAACGCCTCCAAGGAGTTAAACGACGCCCTCAGGCGTAGCCGTCGTCTTGCCAACAAATCCGACATGGCTTTCGCCGGTGCCTGCCCACATTCAGCACACAAATCAGGAAGCCTTGGAGTCCGCTTGCTCTGGCAGCTGCCCACCAGAGCGCAACTGGCTGTAGCCAAGGGGGTGGCAGCGGCCGCCGTCGGCCGCCCGCAACTGGTCATCTAACCGCAACAGGCAACCCTGGTCGGCCAGACCCGGCCGTCAGCCGCCCTAGCCACCCCGCTACGCTGCCCTGACCAGCCAGATCTGGACAGGGCTAGCCATACCCTGGCTGACCAGAGAGGCCACCGCCAGCGCCCTGGCCAGACCCGACTGCTCCTTGGATAGCTAGAGAGGCCGCCGCCAGCGCCTGGCTAGATACGACCGCTCCATGGTCGGCCAGAGAGGCCGCCGCCAGCGTCCTAGCCAGATCCGGCCGCAGTCGGCCGCCACCAGCGTCCTAGCCAGATCCAGCCGCAGTTGGCCGCCACGACCTCAGCGGCGGAGGCAGGCTCTGGTCGTCGCTCGGGGTGGCCTCACCAGGTCGCAGCCCGCATCCACCGACCGGCCGACCATGACCACCGAAGGCTGGCCCTTGCGCGCCAAGGCCAGAAGCCGGCGACCAACAGGGGGAGGCCACAACCACGACAGGGGAGGGAGAGGCTGAATCCGGCCCATAGGGGCCTAGGTCCGCCCCGCCGGTCGGCCGGCGGACCCGCCACCCAGAGAACGCCGCCAACAGCACTCCCAAGCACCAAGCCTCATGCCACTTCTAGCCGCCACCGTAGATTCGGGGAGGAGGAAGCCGGATCCGGTCCTAGGAGGCCCAGACCCACCCCTGGTGCCGTCCCTTCCGCTAGAGAAGAGAGGTGGTGAAGAGGAGTGAAGGAGAGGGGGTGGAGGGGAGGAGCGAATGACGTCGTTTATCAAGGCCGTCGCCGCCGCACGTTGGAGGGCGGCGACGGCGGCCGAAGGAGAGCTGGAGGGAGAGGCCTTCCTCTATGCAAATGATTCGGCAGCAACTCGCTCGAGCTGATGCATTTGATTTGTGAGAGCATGTTTATAAATCTTCACATATAGATTTGTTTTGTTAAACGATTTATTAAAATAGCTTTAGCTTCATCAGTAGAACTACTTAGAGCATCTCCAAGAGTTTGCTAAAATTTACTTAGCAAATCTTGTGTTTTACCAAGTTACTAAAATATTTGGCATGCCAAAATTATTCTCTTTCCAAGAGTTTGCCATTTGGACTTGTTAAAATTAAAATTTAGGCCCACAAAAAAGTTGAGCAGAAAACCCGAGGCCCGATGGCACGGCCGGAGCCCGGGAATTTGGCCCAGCCCAAGCACGGTCCGTCCCGAAGCCCGCAACGGACCGGTGGCCCACCGTGCCTTGGTCCTTGGGCACGTGGGCCTTTGGGCCGTCCCGAGTGCTGATCGGATCGGACCTGGGCTAATGGCGCGGCCCGGTGGCCCGCCGTGCCTTGGTCAGCCCGGTCCGATCGGGCCGTGCCTAGCCCGGGCCCGGGCCGGACTGGGCCGGACGGCCCGGTTGCTCATCACTACCCACAAACCTCTTTTACCAAGTTGTTTCGAAAGATAGTAACTTGTCAAAGATAACAAATTTAGACTCCGGATGACAACTTGGTAAGATAGCAATCTCTTTTACCAAACTGTTGGAGGGTGAATTTTTATGTTTTGCCAAAAAACAAAGGATGACAAGTTGGTTTGAGGAACTCTTTGAGATACTCTTACAAAGCTAAAGCTAAAAAAAATTATTCTACTAGCAAAGGTGAGATCTACCAAACAAAATCTATATTCGTCGTTTTATTGACAACATATTCGTCGTTAACAATAAAGAGAAAAGAACTAACGAGCACATATGCGTGTGACTGCAGTACACTGTGTTCTTCATGAGCTGTTGTGCGCTGTTTTTTTACCCCCCTCTCACGAAAACATAAACTGAGATGAAACTGAAAAAAGTAGTTTTTCACAGCTTGCACCCTCATTTTGCTCTCCTAACCATGCATAAAATTATTGGTGAAGTTATTTTGCCAAATATATTTTTTAAAAAACAGTTTAACTTCATTTAGAAAATTACTCGTAAAGCTATTTTGTTAAAAAAAAACAGTTTCACTTATGAAGTTGAGTTATGCCAAACGAGCCCTATATATAGTTCATCTTTACCAAATTACAGCATGGACACTCTAAAACCACATGCTTTCAGTTTCCATCCATCTATTGTGAAGCTAAACAACAGCGCCTAGGTTTAGAGGCTTAACCTCGCCGTGGAGCCTTTCCCACGGCTGGCGGAACTCCACGTCCTCCCGCCCCATGACGACCAAACCACTCGCTGCCCTCCTTAAAGTTGAAGTAGAAAACCACCATGTCAGCGGAGAAGGCCACCGACTCCGACATGGCCCCGTCACCCCTCTCCTTCCTCCACGACGACTCCATCATCGCCGCTGACGCCTTGAGGATCGCCTTGAGCTGGAACTTGGGCACCGGCATGAGCGGAGGCGCCGGAGCTCCCTCCTGCCCGGCCAAGCTCGTCGGCTGCCGCGCCCAGAACAGCGCGGAGTACCCGGTCGTGTCGTTGCCGCCGCCAGGGCGGCTGAACTTGTACTGCGTCGGCGTCGTCCCCGCCGGTGCCCCGCCGCCGCAGGTGCTTTCCGCCGGCGGCACCGTGCCATCGCTGTTGACGATGATGCGGCCGTCAGAGCGCGGAACGACGTGCAGCGTGGGGACGCCGCCCACGCAGTCGAAGGCGAGGACGCCGTCGTCTGGGACGTCGATGATTCGCCACGGCCGGAATCGCGGCGCTTTTGGTTCCTGCCCAAGGGAGTCAAGCTGAGCATGAAAAAAAAAAACAGACCCATATGATTTATTATGCGATGCGTTCATGTATACCATATTGCGGTTCATCATGCTCCTAGGGTTCTGGACGAACAGATCGCCGACAAAGTAGTCAACGTAGCTCCTCAGAGTGGGGCAGTCAGCGGCAACGGCTCCGGTGGCGCAGGGCATCATCACGACGAGGAGCAGGACACTCAGGAGCGCCAGGCACGCGGCGGAGGAACGCCGCCGGTGACTCGACATTGTGTCCTACTATAGTATGAGTAGTGAGTAGTCTATCTAGTTCCAATTCGACGAGAGGACACGGTGTGTCGTCAACCGGGAATTTTTTTTTATTTTTAACCATTTTTAAAAAGAATTTTTAAAAATAACCCCGTTACAAAATTATTTTCAAAACTAACACCTTTGGCCGCGCCACCAGAGCAGGCGCGGCGAAACAATACTGCCGCGCCATGCATGGTGGCGCGGCAAGGGTGCCACGTGGCCCGGCCCTGCCACGTCCGGGCCGACGTAGCAGCTAACGTGGCGGGCTCTGCCGCGCCACCATGCACGGCGCGGCAGTGCCGCGCCACGCATCTTGGCGCGGCAGAGCCTGACATAGCGGCCGCGCGTTTCCTTTCTTTCCCTCCCTTCCTTTCCCTTTCCTTTCGTCTGTTTCCGGTTCGCCCGCGCCCGAAGCCGCCTCTGCGTCGCCCCCGCCGCCCCCGCCTCCGCCTCCCCGCCGCCCCTGCCTCCGTCCCCGGCCGGTCGGCCCCGGCCGCTGCCCTCGTCGCCCTCTTTTACGGTGAGGCAACGCTCCATCTCCTCCCTCAACTTCACCTCTTCATCGGTGTCGGTAACGATCTTTATTGTTGTAATTTTGTCAACTGTAAAACATACGTTGTAGGATGTACAAATGAAATGTTTTTGTTAATTGATTTGGCTAGATGGAGAACTTATATCGGGAGAAGTATTGGCAAGAACGTGGTCGGCCTAAAGAACTATACCCCAATGTATCTAGCAAAGATGCTCCAGTTCCTCCCGATGTACCTGTCCCTAACTGTGATTGTGGTTTTCCGGCCCATATTTTCCAATCGAGACATCCAGATACAGCTGCTCGTTGCTTCTACACATGCAGTCGCTCTGATGTAATTAATTTTGTCACTTCCATTGTTTATTACTTTAATTTACTAGTTTAATAATATCTGGTGAAAACCTGTTTCTGTAGATGGACCCGCAGAGGTGTTTTTTCTTTCAGTGGGTCGACGGTGTAGACCAGTTTGACCCAAGGTACCTCCTTTTCAATGATTGGTGGAGAGGAAGACATCCACGTGAGCGCTTTGAGCGGTGGGTTCCACCTCCCCGTAACCCCCCGCCAATGACGGATGAGGAGAAGGAACTTGCTATAGCAAGACGACTTGAGACACCGCCTCGGTGCGATTGCGGAGACTATGCTGTGATATGCCCTGAGACTAAGGTTGATTTTGTGTGTCCCAACATTGAGAAGGTAAGTGTAAAGTTATGTTTTAAAATATTTTCATAACTTTTGTACAAGTACTAATCTATCTTCTTGTAGGTCCATCGATGGCGGAAGTGTTTCTTTAGAGAGTGGTTGTATGGTCCTAAGTCTCATTGGCCGGAGGCGCCGCCAAAGGAAAAGGAGAAGAGGAAAGAGGCAGTAATCTTCAGAGAACCTCCACGCCTCTGCGAATGTGGAGTCGAAGCGCACTACGGCCTTGTTCCTTCGGAGCTTGGAATAGGCTACTGGTGTGGCCATATGGTCGACTATGATGAGGTTGGTTATTATTCTGCATAGCATGAGATTAAATATGTATCATTTGCTAACTTATTTTTAAATTTCTTATATTGAACAGAGCACTAGGAAATGCAAGATGGAATCTTTCGAAGGAAAAGGGGAGTTCAAGGAAATAATTGGGAAGAAGAAACTTATGGGACAAAAGATAGGTTGTGGATCTCAGCTCGTTGACCATTATATTAAACAACACAAACGTAAGATGCGTGAGCAGGCTAGGCAACTGGGTGTTCTTACCCGGACTCGTGTTGAGTGGAACAAATGGCGTTTGGCAAGGCAGCAAAAAGAAGAGGAGGACAGAGCAAGGGAGGCGGAGAAGAAAGCAAGGGAGGCGGCAAGAAAGGAAGAGAAGGCGTTGGACGACCTTATCGATTCCCTATGTGCTAGTGAGTGACTTACCTATTTTTTTAGTAGTATGTTGATCTAGGAAGACAATGCTAATAGTGCTTTCATACTGTTATTACAGAGATAGGATGCGATCGAGACCATGCCGGAGAGGTGGCTCGTTCAAGATATCTGGAGAAGAAGGCCGAGGAGGCAGAAAAGCAAGCTGCCGAGGATGACGATACTTCCCGGTTGAGCGAGCTCATTGCTCTTGCGGAGGCGAGTTTAGAGGAGCAGGAGGATGAAGACAACAGTAGATTGAGCGAGCTGCTAGCTTTAGCTGAGGCAGGTTTACAGGGGGAGGACATGCAGTTGGAGGACGATGACTTCTTGACCCAGGTAGATCTCGCCGAGGCAGCTTTCTACAAAGGCAAGGCACAAGGGCCACAAGGTTGTCAGACTAGTTGTAGCAACGAGGTTGTGGTGGAAGATTGGGATTCCGACGAGGAGTTGTTGTATGATGGTGCCGATGACTAGGGTACTTTCAGCCTCCTGTTTAACGTAGAATGTTCTTGTTGTACGATGGTGCCGATGACTAGGGTAGTTTCAGTCTCTCGTGGAGTTGTTGTATGATCTTGTGAACAACTAGTATGTGTAAAGACTTTGTTGTGAACAACTAGTATGGACGACGGCTGCCACTTCTTTGTGTACTCGAACAGCTACCACTTCCTTAGAACAGCACTAACTTACAACAGGATGCATTGTGACACTTTTATGATAGTCGGGAAAAAATTATTGAGCAATTGTACTTTTATGAGGTAGTGCATAAAATACGGTACAAGCACTTACTTAGATCTTTGGGCATCCTCATCGTCTGGTGGTGCAATCCCACAGAACTCAGCCACCAAGTCCTTCCACCTGTCAGAGTCGACTCTACCCGTCACAGGTAGTCCCACCAACGGAAGGCCAAGAATAGCCTTCGTATCCTGCAAAGTGACAGTCATCTCGCCAGAAGGGAGGTGGAAAGTGTGTGTCTCTGGTCTCCACCTGTGTCGTTAGATTATGACAAAAGCAAAATAATTTAGTGTTGTTATAGAACTATTGAATCGAATGGTGAAAAGAATAACAAAAATATTAATTACCGATCCACAGCTGCAGTGAGCAACGCTGGGTCCAAGGGTGGAAGCCCACAGTTCACGACACGCACTAGGGGGAGGAAGCCTGCTCGCCTAATATAAGGCGTGTATCGCTCATCCCACCGGTGGCCCATGTGGTGAGTGCGTGGTCGCAGCGGCGTCAACGGCTCAGCGTCGGGGGCGCTCAACCTGGCCGCCCGGTGCTCCTGGTCGTAGCACAAGTCCAGCAGCGGGTAATCTGGATGAGGTGCCATCCTGATTCAAATAGAAGACAAAATGTTAGAACAATTGATGTACATACATAACAGTCACATATAGCGGTAAGAAAGTATTACACACAACATTATTTAGTTGTAAAGACAAAATTATAAATGAAAATAACAAGTGCAAATAATATAAACATACAATTAAACTACTTATTATACCTGCCCATTTGATTGATTACGGCTCCGTCTATGCATACGAACGTTGTGGCCAGGTTCGTGACATTCAGAGCATAGATTTTGATTACGCATCTCATCAAAGTCCCCACCACCGTACATATCATCACCGTAACCTTTCATAGCATCCATGTCCCCCTTTAGGCGCTTCTTCTTTCTTCTACCTTTTCCTAATTTTTTTAGGTCTGGATCAGGTGCATAATCCCCATGATTATAAGCTGGCCACTATGACGGATCCCTAAATGGTTCGAAACTACTCTGCCATATGTTGACTGTGTTTGACCGGTGGTAGTAGTTTGACATGTACGGTTGTGCTTTGTAATCGTAACCCCGTGTCCGGCATGCCGCTATCATGTGAGAACACGGCGCATGCATAATTTGAGGCACATTGCAAGTGCACTCTACTTTCTCAAGATCTACTCTGTAGTTTCGACCACCATATCGTTCACCGCCCAAACTTGTGCCACCCTTGCCTCGTACATTATATATTTTTCTATTGGGTCCATATGCCTCTGTAGTTTGCATTTTTGCCCAACATTCCGCTTCATCCAAGTGTTCTGCACCGGTCTTTCCCCATTCTCCTTTCTCGGCTATGTTCGTTTGTGCGATTTCCCATCTGTTTACGAAGTACTGATTGCATTTGTGGAATGAGAACTCAACTATGCCAGATACTGGCAAAGCTCGAACACCTTTGAAAACACGGTTGAAAGACTCGGATGAGTTGGTGGTCATGATACCGTATCTGAAACCTCCCTCATCGTAAGCTAACGCCCACTTATCCTTGTGTTGCATCTGGCCCTCCAACCACGCCTTTGCCTCTTTGTTAAGCATGGTGTCTAGTTCTTTCTTTGTCTCCTCGAACTTGTGTTGTGTACGTACACAACATAGAGCCTTTACCTTCTCACACACCTCCTTCTTCCTCTGACGCCGCCAGAAGTTGGCGGCAAAATGGCGCATACACCATCTGTGAACTAGAGGCGGGAACCCATCAATATGTTCTTCGGCAGCACTAAGTAGACCTGCATGACGGTCGGAGATCATGCAAATCCGGCGAGAAGGACCAAGTACATGAGTCCGTAGAAGCCCCATGAACCATGACCAAGAATCAATGTTCTCTCCCTCTGCCAAAGCAAATGCAATTGGAACTATCTGCTCCTCCGGATCAACTGCAGCTGCCATCATCAACACACCTCTGTATTTTCCAGTTAAGAAAGTGCCATCAACAAGTATGACTGGACGACAAAACTGATAAGCATGTTCTGTCTGCGCGAAAGACCAAAAAACTCGTCGCAATACATGTTTCCTGGCACCGCTGATGGGGTCCATGAAGAACCGGCCGTCTCGCTGTATAAACCACTTCAAGCCCGGGTTGTAGTAACACATTGCACTTAATATCCTAGGAATCCTATTGTAAGCTTCCTTCCAGCTACCCCAACGAATCTGCAGAG
Source organism: Coix lacryma-jobi var. lacryma-jobi (assembly GCA_009763385.1). NCBI lineage: Eukaryota > Viridiplantae > Streptophyta > Magnoliopsida > Poales > Poaceae > Coix > Coix lacryma-jobi. Next base: position 49,238,046 of record CM019831.1, read on the forward strand.
CAATCTGTTTAGCACACCAAGCCTTCCCATACAACACCTTGTAACCAACAAATCCAAAAATTGACTCAATCAAAGATGAAACAGAGATATCACTATTATCATCGACGAGACCCAATATGCGACGGGCAAGATAACGTGTCGTCAGCTGAGGATGCTCGTCCTTTCCCTCATTTGACAAACAGGTATGGGGTTGCACAACTTTAGTTATTCTCCACTTGCCATCACTCCCTCTCTTCCGAGCATTTAGTCTCCACGCACAACTTGCCCTGCATTTCACATGATACCTCAACTCCACATCTGAATGAGTGACGGTGTATGGCCTATGGTGAAACACAGCATAGTCCTGGAGAAACAGCTTCAACTCCGACATTGTGTCGAAAATCATACCCACCTTTAGGATATCTGCACGATGGTCATACAAAGATTGTCTACACATCTGAAGTCCTGTGTCGCATACTGCCATGTGCACCATGCTCACATCCCTATAGTTGGGAATGCCACGAAAAGGTACGTTCACCGAACTAAGTTGACGGAGCTCTGTGGCCGTGTAAGGTTCTGGTGCAACATATTGTTGTGCTTCCCTCAACCGCCTCCATGAATCGTAAGGGGTGGCTTCATCTGGCACATCATGTATCAGTCTCCCCTGAACCATCGGCACAGCATGAACCGGCATAGCATGACTACCAACTCCCACATTTGTCTGTACTCCAACATTATTAGGTTTTGAAATCATCAGATCCTCATCGTCCGAGCTATCAGACTCACTGCTAACATCATCATGAGCAATCCTTTCATCCTCCTCCTGCTCTTCCTCTTCTTCCTCAAGGTCAGCCACATCAAAGTCATTGCTTATACGGCCCACGTCATGGGATGGGCCAACGTCAAGGGATGTCATTGGTGCAGAATTTAGTATGTCCTGCGTCAACTGACCATCCAAATCCATATGAGCAGGTGAGGCATCACAATTGGGCCTCAAGTCCAGCTCATCACCTTCATAACCAGCAGCGGATGGACCGTCCTCTTTTCGAAAACCTCGGACCACAACAACCTCGGCCATTGCCGAATTGCATTGCTCAATTACCCTGAGGTATCGCAACCAATGACCCTCGTTGCATAAGGGCATCAAGACTAAGTTTGGCCGAGTTTTCCCGCTATCAAACCTACCCTTCAATGACAAGTCACCGTCGAACTTCTCCTTCAAACGGCACAAAAGGTTACTAAAGGTAGGACTGTCATCAAATATCTCAAATTCTTCTTCCATATCCACAAACTGACCATCTTCCTGTCTAACAGTGCCTCCATAAAACAACCGCACTAAACATTCCATCTACATAAGCATTCCAACACACTTTGTCAGATTTTCCTACTAACTAAAATAATAAACTAACTAATCATACTAAATACATCCTAACTGAAATAAATAACTAACTACTACATAAATCTCTAACCTAACTAAATATAATAAACCTAAAACTAACTACGACAACCCTAACCCTAAACCAAGCTAACCCTAACTACAATACCACTAACACTAACTACATTGCCACTAACAGTAATACTAAGAATAGTACTAACTACACTACCACTAACACTAACTACAACTACAACAATAAATATAGCAAAATAAAGATTTGACAGACCTTAGCGCGGATGACGAGCAGGAGAAAGAGGCAGGCAGGCTGGGGAGGGGGCCTCGGGCCACCGGGGCCGCGAGGGCGGCGGCCGGGGGCGGCGAGGGCGACCGGGCGGGGCCGGCCGGTCCTGGGCGCTGGCTGGGCCCGACCGCCGGGTGGGGGCGCCGCCGCGCCCGAGTCGGAGGCGGGGGCGGCGGGGAGGCGGAGGCAGGGGCGGCGGGTAGGCCTGGATATCGAGCCAGCTCGGCTCGTTATGGCTCGGCTCGTTATAGCTCGGCTCGTTAGCAAGCTGGCTCGACTCGGCTCGTTATACTAACGAGCTAGAAGAGCAGCTCGGCTCGGCTCGTTATAGAGCTCGAGCTGGCTCGTTTGGCTGGCGAGCCAAATCATAAAAACACAATTTCTCAAAGTACATATAAATTTAACAAAGAATAATATATATATATAAAAACATAATTTACCTTATATATGTGAACAACACGTAAGAACAAATATGATTTCCATCACATTGTTGGACGCCTAGAGATTCTATAATAGCTAATTTGAGTTTATTGACTTGTGAATTAATTGGCTCGTACGAGCTAACGAGCAGCTCGCGAGCCAGCTCGAGCTGGCTCGTTATAAATCGAGCTGGCTCGTTATAAAACAAGCTGGCTCGTTATAAAACGAGTCGAGCTCGAGCCGAGCCATTAACGAGCGAGTCGAGCGAGCTAGCGAGTTTCGAGTTTTTGGTCCAGCCTTAGCGGCGGGGAGGCGGCGAAGCGGAGCCGGGGGCGGCGGGGAGGCGGCTGGGGGCGGCGGGGAGGCGGCCGGGAGGCGGACGGGCGAACTGGAAACAAAGGAACAGAGGAAAGGGAAAGGAAGGGAGGGAAAGAAAGGAAACGCGCGGCCGCTATGTCAGGCTCTGCCGCGCCAAGATGCGTGGCGCGGCACTGCCGCGCCGTGCATGGTGGCGCGGTAGAGCCCGCCACGTTAGCTGCTACGTCGGCCCGGACGTGGCAGGGCCGGGCCACGTGGCACCCTTGCCGCGCCACCATGCATGACGCGGCAGTATTGTTTCGCCGCGCCTGCTCCGGTGGCGCGGCCAAAGGTGTTAGTTTTGAAAATAAGTTTGTAACGGGGTTATTTTTAAAAATTCTTTTTAAAAAGGGTTAAAAATAAAAAATCCGGTCGGGTCGACGCGGGTAGGACGGCGTGGCTTTTATTTAGGCGAGATGCAGCACGAGTGCGTACGATCGAATATAGATAGGATTCAGGGTGGACCGGTTGAGGCAACAAGTCCGCAAGTCGATCTCAACGTTGTTTCGGACTTATCCTTTAAGAAGATCAACATGTTTACGTACTCCCTGTATATATATGGATCGGAGTCATAAAACTATAGTCATGGCATTAATTGGTGCAAACTGTACTGTTCTATTTTTTTCCGGGGTAAGCCTTTCCCTTACTCAATTTTTCTGCCCAATTCAAGGATGTCACGTTGTCTTCTTCCTCTCAACTTCGCGGACCTTAATTAGAAAAGGAGCCCGGGGGAGGCAGCTGCTTTGCCGAGAGGATTTTTGCCAAGAGCAGGTCTCGGCATAGGCTCCGCCGAGCGTCAAAGGGTCTTTGCCGAGTGCGAGAGGCACTCGGCAAAGCAGCTGTTTCCAGTAGTGCAGGCCGGTCTTGCTCGCTATATATCGTGAAATCTCGCATATACGTGGTTTATGTTTTTCTAGGTGTCTTTCCTCTTCCACGTGGTGCATTTCCTCCTGCATCTGGCAAGCACGAGTCGCTGCCTTCCCACCATGTCCCCTCTTCTCGTCCTTCGTCTCCTGCAGTCCTGCCTCTGTGTCCTCTTGGCGATGACGACATTGGAGTTTGCTCTCCTCGAAGTCCATCCATGCTGGAGACGCTGTGAGAATGTGAGATTGCTGCAGCTCGTTGATAGCTTGACAATGGCCTGCGTTGCATGATTCATGAAGGGGATTAGAAGCAAAGAAATATGTGGATACGCCACCATCATGAAGGAGACTAGAAGCAAAGAAATATGTGGATACGCCACCATCACGTCACAAGCATTCGTCTTGCATTGTCTGCTGGCCGGCTATAGGGCCGGTGACTATTTTAGGCGGTGACAGGTTGCCGCCTAGCCGCATTGTTTCGAAAAAAAGAGGGATAAAGTTTCAGCTTCGAATGTAGAGGAGAAACTGTGAGATACAAAGACTGTTGGAGTGCACTAGTTTATCGAAGGGATTTTATTTTAGACAATGGCTAAATCATGGATTTTGCAATCTATTTTTAGCTAATCATATGACACCTCCTTGGATTGGTATGTAGGCGAGTCAAGAGAATGTACGCCTAAAACAGAAACAATGGGAGTACAATTACTCCAACACAAAGCTATACTCCCTCCGTATCGCTTTTAGATGACGTTTTGGACAAAGTTTGAGTGAAATATTGGGAATATAAATCATAAATAACTTTTAAATTATTAAGCTTAGAGATATAAAAATCATATAAATAAATTTATCTTGAAAAGTACTTTCATAAAGTATACATATACCATTACAATAAATATTTTTTAAAAAACAAGTGGTCAAAGTTGCACTTTGGAGACCGTGTCGCTGTCCTAAACATCATCTAAATGCGATACGGAGGGAGTATATATGTGCAGTTGACTGTATGAGATTTGTCACGCAATGTAGTGGGTTTTTGTTTTGAGCAAACCTTAATGCAGCACGTGTTGGTGTTTATTAACCAGCAACTCGTCTTGGGGATTCCCAGACGATTTGTTCGGTGGAGTTCGGCGTTCGTAGAACTCGGCGAGTATACAGGGACAACGATTTATACTGGTTCAGGCTGCTTAATAGCGTAATATCTTAGGTCCAGTGGCGGCGTGTGCCTTGTGTTATGATTCGAGATTCGATGATAGGGGTATGCGCTCGCTTCCCCTTATATAGTCGGGTGAAGCTTAGCGCATAATGAGTCCTAGTCGGTTACAACAGAGGAGTCCTATTCTAATTACAAGACTTCCATTAGAAACTCGACTAAGTTACAGTGAGAGTCTTAATCCATGTAGACTTTGTATCATGTCTTCGGATCTCCCGTGACGCCCAGCATTAGCCCGAGTAATCATCTTCTAATGATGTCTCTGACATTCTGGTCCGTCAAGCCCTCGAGCTCTTCAACATTTCTCTAAAACGTTATCTTCTGGTTTCCTTTGAGAATCTCTGAGTAATGTCTTGAGAAATCTTGAAGTGCTCTGTAGACGAAAGAACTCCATGTCGTGCACTTTTTCAGGAAAGTGCACCCATAGGGTGTAGTCCCCGAGCCTCTTGTTATTTTTAATAACTTTGAGGATCTTTGAGCCTTTTTTGTGAGTAATCCTTAGTTAATAAAAAACATTTTCTTAATGATATATACCCTGCAGCCCCCAAACCTAAGTTCCGAGTATCCAAGTAGTCGGGACTTGGGGTCTTCAATATATCATCCGGGTAAATCTTATAAGCGGTTAATACATGATACTGATTCGATGTGTAATCCTTCCGAGTAATAATTATTCGGCTTCAGGTGGGTAATGTTTTCATCAAACATCCCTTTTCACCCCCACTGAATAAAGATTACTACAAAGGACAACAATAATTGACCAGTGACTATATCACCTGTCCATATTGATGATTCCTTGTCATTTTGTGTAACTGCAACGCTTTTGTCTTTTTCTGCTTGAAACATGCACGTGAAGGAGATAGCCGATCAGTGATGCCAGGCTTCACATGTGTTACAGTACGCACAAGGGTGACTTTGTTGAACTCTGCGCAATTGTATCTGTGAACTGAGTCTATAGACCAAGAGCTTTAGCCTATAAATACCCTGCCTGGGAAGCAAGGATGTCACACCTTCCTGAGTATATGACTTCTCTTATTCCCATAAGTGTTATAATGTCCATAGCAGAAATGTCCGAGCCCCCGGGTATCTTTCTTATGTAGGCTAGTTGAAGTGCCCAGAAGAACTCTTGTGAAAGGACCATCCGTTAGGGTGGTTTCCAAGTGGTCAGGAGCAGAGGGATACAGAGTGGCGCCTAGAAGAACTCTTGTGACTCCCGCATCGCGGGCAACCTTTGGGTCACAGGTTGTCAAAAGGCGTTAGGGTGAAGGCTGACTATCAAGTTCCTTGTGTACTGGGGTAGAGCCTTAAACCCACCTTGGGATGCACTGAAAAGATAGTGTCTACCCAAGGTTCTGTGTCTGCTTTACTGCGACTCACTGAACCCGGGCCTTGGTGCGCTACGCATCAAGACTCTGTACCTTGATGAGTAGTGTTCTACATCCTGACTGAGCCTGTATTGGACACTGTTGTAGCTCAAGATGTAACCATGTATCTCTGTTGTAATTCCGAGTAATAATTGTTAAGATCCAGGTACTTGGAACGTTTTCTGAGTCCTTTGTCTTTGCTTCTGAGTACTAAATGCATCCTTTGAAAATGATGTTGTCTGTTTACTGGTTGCCTGTTTCTTGTTACTGACGTCGTCTAGAAAAGCCTTCCAACCGTTAGGGTTTTGGATGGTTTCGTAACGCCGTCTAGAAACGGAACGGTTTGCCGAAATAGATCTATAATAAGCCGCCATTGGCTTCATAAATTCTTCACTCGTTCATCAAGCCCTTGCCTTTGAGAGAAAAAATTCCCATAGTCCCGCCTGATAGTTGATGCGTAGGAAATCCCTTGTCATCAACATGGGTCCCAAGAAGCAATCTCAGGAGGAGAAGAAGAAGAGGATGGCTGGCGGAAAGCCGCGACACCCATGCCCTCCTGCTGACGTCCTCGCTTGGAAAGCACCCAACCCCAAGGAAGTGGAGTTGGCTTTCCTCAATCAGCAAGGAATGCTTCGGTCGCAGCCGTTGGACGGATGGAGAATCCCAGTGGATCATCGTGCCCCGCCCCCCAATACGACAGAGATCGTGATGTTCAAGTCATTCGTCGAGCGTGGACTAGGGCTTCCAGCATCCGATTTCTTGAGAGGATTGTTGTATTATTATGGTTTGACCCTCAACCACATCACTCCAAAGGCTTGCTTCTATATCACAATTTTCTCCCACCTTTGTGAGGCTTTTCTGGGAATTTGCCCCTCTTTTACCCTCTTTCGCTATTTCTTCTGGGTAAAGTGTCAACCCAGTGATGCGAGAGTAGAAGTAGTCGGAGGGGCTAATATCCAGCTTAGGATAGAAGTAGTTTCTCAATACATCTCTGTAGAGTTGTCAGAGTGTTGGCGGTTATTATCGACATATTTATCCCGCCAACACAGTCCACATAAAAGGAGAAAAGCATGTGTTTTACTCATATATACATTTATTGCTAACCAAGTTCCACATGTAGTGCAAAGTTATGTTTTGCAGATCATAAACATGCATACAGGTGGATAGCAACCAAAAAGGCGCAATCCAACACGCCGAAATGCGCAAAATGAACAAGGACACAAAAAGCCCATATAGAAGTGCAGCAAATTTCAGCTGGGAACAAACTCAGGAGCCCAAAAGGAGCAGCCCAGGCTTTTGCCTGGGCTTGATGGACCCAGCCAGGGGGCGGCCGCCCCCTGGGTCGACCGCCCCCCTGGAGACGCCACGTGGCCACCGCCTTTGCAGAGGCGGTGCAATCAATGCCCCTAAGGCGGTTTCGGGTGAATTTTGCAGCAAGCCCCCTCCTAAACTGACCTCAAACACCTATATAAGGAGAGGGGGAGAGGAGGCCAAAATAGAACACAATCACCTCTTGAGCTACACACTTGGGCACTACCTCTTCTTAGTTTTTCCTTGTTCTTGTGCTAGAGAGAGAGCTAGGCAAAGCTATCAAGGAGGGCTTGGCTCCTTGGAGAGATATTGGGTATGAATAAGATAGATCTGATCTCCAAAGCCGTGTCTTCATTCTTTCGATACAGTTCTTCATATGAACTAGAGTATAGTTCTTGTTCTAGTATTCTGGTATATGACTTAGATCTTAGGTCTTATATCATGTTGCTCGTATATGAACTTATGAATAGTTCTTGTGGAATTAGTATAATATACATTCTAGTGTATAGTTCTTATAATATATTGCTACCCTAGGGTTAGTAGTGTATTATATGAATTAGAGCTAAGTGTGTATTGTATTATTCTCACATAGAACATTAGTCTAATTGCTTCATGCTTGTTATATGATTAGAAATGAGCTTATGTCAAGGGTGGCGGTTTATCATGCTCTTCTGAGTAGGCTCAGGCTTCTTACCTGTCGATCAGTAGGGTCGGGGACCCGGGGGAGTTTGAGTGGGTTCTGTGCATGCAAGCATGGTGCTTGGATGTAGAGGCCGGGTAATTGCATGGTCTTAGTCCACGGTAGTGGGGATGGTGGCAGGTGGTGACAGCCCTGTCCGTCCTTGGCATTCCCCCACGTTCGGCTAGGGTGTAGGAGTCTAAATTGTTACGAGAGGTTGCTGGCAGACCAGTACTCGCGTAATCTCCCGAACCATCTGAAGCATGAGATTAGTTCTATGTCATATGATTGCATGATTAACTTGTTCTATGAATGACTTGTATCTAGACCATGCCTGCTCTATTAGGTTATTCAATTATTCTTTTATTCATTTATTCTTTTAGTCTCTTTTTACTCTTTGCCCTTTTGCCATGCTCAAGATTGTGTTTCTCCACTATTCAAATCGTCACTGTTTATCACCTGTTATGACAATTGATCCATTATTGCTATCATGGTATTTGGTACTATATTTATCCTAGAACTTGATACATACAAAGCCTTCCTCGAGCGAACCAATAAATCACGATACTCGGTATATCTCCGGGTGAAATGCTACATGATAATTCCGTGCGCTTGCGGACCTAAACTCCAAACCTACGAACTATCGTAAAGATGCATGCTTAACACTGTTGCTGGAAACGCGCCATTCTAAGCAACTTGTTAAGAGACATCGTACAGACACTTCTAGCGCCGTTGCTGGGAATAGATCTTCGGGTCCATTTCTATGCCAATATCCGGCGCCGTTGCCATGGATGGATTGCAAAGTCCATTCTTAGTGACGACGTTAGTAAGTGTCAACGTGCATTTCTGGCGCTATTGCCGGGGATGGATCGTAAGGTCCATTCTTAGTAAGAACGTTAAGAAATGCCAACAAGCATTTCTGGCGCCGTTGCCGGGGAAGGCTAATGTAAAAAGTTCTAGATAAACATAAACCAATATCTGATATGCATAATGAGTCATTGTTATGCAGGATAACTCTGCCTGTTTTCCTCCTGTTGTGGATGAAACAGGAATAGTGTATGTCTGGTTTCTCTCTGCCGGAAAACTTCATTAACAATCCCGAGGCACTCCTAAGGACTAAGCGGATTCGTTCCATTTCGTCTTCTGCTACTCCAACGACAGAGCAACCAGCCGGTTCCACACCAACCCCAACTGAGGTCATGGCTGAGAAGACACTCCGCGAGTTCTCCGTGCCCGCTGTCACCAACGTGGCTACCGGCCCCGCTATGGACACGGCCGGAAAGAACTTCGAACTCCATACAGGCCTGATCACCATGGTGCAGGCAAGCCCGTTCTGCGGTTTGCCTAGCGAGGATGCGAATGCGCATCTGCAACACTTCCTGGAGCTGTGCGACAATATCGTCATCAAGGACATCACCCCAGATGTCATTCGGCTCCGTCTTTTCCCTTTCTCCCTTGTGGGGAAAGCGAAAAGGTGGTTCTACCAGGACAAGGAAGCTGTCAACACATGGGCGAAATGCTCAGCTGCATTCCTCGCTAAATTCTTTCCCATAAGCAAAACCAATGCTTTGCGGGGAAGAATCTCCAATTTCAAGCAAGATGCCACTGAATCAATCCCTGACGCGTGGGAAAGGCTCCAGGAGTACATCCTGAGTTGCCCCCACCATGGCATGGAAAATTGGATGGTGCTCCAAAACTTCTACAACGGGCTCACGCCCATGTCGAAGGGGCACCTAGATGCAGCCGCTGGTGGAGCATTCTTATCGCTCACCACCGCCGGGGCTAAGGCCCTGATCGAGAAGATGGTTGAACACCAAGGCTGGAGTGACGAGAGAACTCAACCACAAGCACCAGCCAAAACACCAAAAGGCATGCATACCGTGAAGGAGACGGATATGCTTGCGACAAAGATAGACCTCCTTATGAAACACCTATCTGAGAAAAACCAAGAAAACCAAACAAATACGGTGAACGCCATAGATTCACACATGACGTGTGAAGTCTGTGGTGATGTTGGCCACTCGGGGACCGACTGCCCCGAAACCCGTGAAGACGCCGCCTACATCAACAACGGGTTCCGCCAACAAGGAGGCACCAACCAGAACAATGGTTGGAGTAACCAGTCACGGCCACCATTCCAAGGTAATTCGAACTCCAATTCGAATCAACCTTCATTAAGAGACTTAGTTCTTGGACAGGCTAAAATTAATGAAAATTTGACTAAAAAGTTGCTATCCAATGATAAAGTTTTTGAAAATTTAAATACAAAAATAGAAAACCTAACGTTCTCCATTCAAAATCAACTGAGCTTCAATAAAATGATAGAATCCCAATTAGCTCAAATCGCCGCTGCTATTCCTACCGAAAGTGCGGGACGACTCCCGGGACAACCCGAGAGTTCTCCCACTAACCATGCAGGGTGAAACGGGAAAACGGAAGGAAAGTCCCACTCAAAGGACTCAAAATAATTTGAGCCTCCACCGAAGGTAATCGGTATGTATCCCAAAAAAAAAAAACGGCCAAGAGCTAGCTTGGGGGAGGACCCCCACTTCCGAGGTATGTTGCATTGCATATTTAATTCCATGCATTTTTATTTTTCCATTAGCATGTTTACTTAATGCAATTCTAATTTAAAAAAAATGAATTCCACTCTTATATGTGATGTAAGATATGTGCTTCTTCCTTGTTGAAATGATGAATAGTTGCTCTGTCTTATAATTCACCTGTGCCTAGTTTATAACTTAGTTTCTACTAAGATTTGAGTTTATTGGTAAATGGCTCACTTAAGAACTTAAAACTTGTGGGATGCACATGCTTACTCAAGTCCAAGGTTATTGCTAGTCATGATCTGGTATAAGCAGAGAATTGCTATGACATTGTTCTAAGAAAGACTTGACATCCGGAGAATTTATTTAAAAACTTAAAATTCAAAAGTTCCTCGATGATGATATATCCTACCAGAGCCATATGATGAAAAACTTTTCAAACCATATACTCATATGCTACTTGTGTTTGTATTGAGCTTATTCAAATAGTTGTGACCTATGTGTAGACTTCTTTCATGCATTCAAGATCAAGATTCACGTACACCCACCAGATAAAGCTAACTCTTGCATTAAGAGTTACGCAAGACATGCCATGCATTCACCACAAAATTAAATGCTCCACTGTTGATCATGATCTTTCTCTCCCAAAAGAATTATGGGCTATCTAAAAAAAATGAGAGAGTAAAAAAAATGGACAAGTGTCCAAATGAAAACAATGGGTACTCCGATACCCGCCTCTCTCTCTAAAAAAAATATATGAGAGAGTAAAAAAAATGGACAAGTGTCCAAATGAAAACAATGGGTACTCCGATACCCGCCTCTCTCGATGAATAAAGATAGCCCATAGTTCCCAATTTTCCAAAGGGAGAAAGACATGAGAAAAGGAGTATTCAAAAAGAAAATATTCCACACACTTGCACTTCTTGATCTAAGTGTATGACTGAAGTCTCCTAAGGTCCAATTCTTTGACTTTGCAATATCTACAATACAAGTATGCCTACTTCTTTCTACCCACAACTCCAGATAAAGCTTTAGTTGGTAGACTGAAAAGAAAGGCAAAAAGCCTTTGGTGAGGACCATACGCATCTTGAGCGAATGAGTGAATCATTTGAGGAACTTGCTTTGATTTTCAAAACTCCTAAAAACTCCGGATTATAAAGTTGCTCAAGGAACAAAAGTTAAGCACCTCTGTGAAAGCCGATCTAACATGCAGTGACTAAGGATTTGAGGAGGCTAACAAGCCCCATGGGTGACAAGGTACTAGGGTGAGTAATAGACCAATTTATTCAAACCATGGTAGACACTTTGGTATAGACCTGGCACTTGTGAATAATAATCGACATTGAAGCAACTCCTGATCAACAACCAAAACCTTAGCTTTTGCTCGGGGACGAGCAAAGGGTAAGCTTGGGGGAGTTTGTTGGCGGTTCTTATCGACATATTTATCCCGCCAACACAGTCCACATAAAAGGAGAAAAGCATGTGTTTTACTCATATATACATTTATTGCTAACCAAGTTCCACATGTAGTGCAAAGTTATGTTTTGCAGATCATAAACATGCATACAGGTGGATAGCAACCAAAAAGGCGCAATCCAACACGCCGAAATGCGCAAAATGAACAAGGACACAAAAAGCCCATATAGAAGTGCAGCAAATTTCAGCTGGGAACAAACTCAGGAGCCCAAAAGGAGCAGCCCAGGCTTTTGCCTGGGCTTGTTGGACCCAGCCAGGGGGCGGCCGCCCCCTGGGTCGACCGCCCCCCTGGAGACGCCACGTGGCCACCGCCTTTGCAGAGGCGGTGCAATCAATGCCCCTAAGGCGGTTTCGGGTGAATTTTGCAGCAAGCCCCCTCCTAAACTGACCTCAAACACCTATATAAGGAGAGGGGGAGAGGAGGCCAAAATAGAACACAATCACCTCTTGAGCTACACACTTGGGCACTACCTCTTCTTAGTTTTTCCTTGTTCTTGTGCTAGAGAGAGAGCTAGGCAAAGCTATCAAGGAGGGCTTGGCTCCTTGGAGAGATATTGGGTATGAATAAGATAGATCTGATCTCCAAAGCCCTGTCTTCATTCTTTCGATACAGTTCTTCATATGAACTAGAGTATAGTTCTTGTTCTAGTATTCTGGTATATGACTTAGATCTTAGGTCTTATATCATGTTGCTAGTATATGAACTTATGAATAGTTCTTGTGGAATTAGTATAATATACATTCTAGTGTATAGTTCTTATAATATATTGCTACCCTAGGGTTAGTAGTGTATTATATGAATTAGAGCTAAGTGTGTATTGTATTATTCTCACATAGAACATTAGTCTAATTGCTTCATGCTTGTTATATGATTAGAAATGAGCTTATGTCAAGGGTGGCGGTTTATCATGCTCTTCTGAGTAGGCTCAGGCTTCTTACCTGTCGATCCGTAGGGTCAGGGACCCGGGGGAGTCTGAGTGGGTTCTGTGCATGCAAGCATGGTGCTTGGATGTAGAGGCCGGGTAATTGCATGGTCTTAGTCCACGGTAGTGGGGATGGCGGCAGGTGGTGACAGCCCTGTCCGTCCTTGGCATTCCCCCACGTTCAGCTAGGTTGTAGGAGTCTAAATTGTTACGAGAGGTTGCTGGCAGACCAGTACTCGCGTAATCTCCCGAACCATCTGAAGCATGAGATTAGTTCTATGTCATATGATTGCATGATTAACTTGTTCTATGAATGACTTGTATCTAGACCATGCCTGCTCTATTAGGTTATTCAATTATTCTTTTATTCATTTATTCTTTTAGTCTCCTTTTACTCTTTGCCCTTTTGCCATGCTCAAGATTGTGTTTCTCCACTATTCAAATCATCACTGTTTATCACCTGTTATGACAATTGATCCATTATTGCTATCATGGTATTTGGTACTATATTTATCCTAGAACTTGATACATACAAAGCCTTCCTCGAGCGAACCAATAAATCACGATACTCGATATATCTCCGGGTGAAATGCTACACGATAATTCCATGCGCTTGCGGACCTAAACTCCAAACCTACGAACTATCATAAAGATGCATGCTTAACACTGTTGCTGGAAACGCGCCATTCTAAGCAACTTGTTAAGAGACATCGTACAGACACTTCTAGCGCCGTTGCTGGGAATAGATCTTCGGGTCCATTTCTATGCCAATATCCGGCGCCGTTGCCATGGATGGATTGCAAAGTCCATTCTTAGTGACGACGTTAGTAAGTGTCAACGTGCATTTCTGGCGCTGTTGCCGGGGATGGATTGTAAGGTCCATTCTTAGTAAGAACGTTAAGAAATGCCAACACAGAGTCCGTCCGAGAATGGGCTAGTGGGTGGTTCTACATTGCCAACCCGCCGCCAGCTCTTCGCCGTCATGATGGATGGCCGCCCCAGAAGACCCGAGAGTGGAAGGACAAGATCTCTTCTGATGAGGTGGAAACCGTTCAACCCTTCATTGATATGATAGCGGCTTTGAAGCTGAGTGGATTGACTGGATATACCGTCGTCCAAGACTTCATCGCTCGCCGAGTCCATCCGCTGCAACAACGAGCCAACTTTGGCTTTGAGTATCTTGGCGTGAAGGACCTGGGTCGACATTCTGCCGAGCAGCTATCCAATGAGGAAATTTTGAGGAGGATGAACCGGCTATTGAAAAGCCGTGAACATCTTGTTCTGATGATGACAACTTTCTCTGCCATCAATCTGCCCATAGAGGTGAGTAGTTATAATACCCATTGTTTGGATTAGATATCATTTTAACTGAATATTACTCCCTTCTTCTATTTTGATAGGCTCAAGGGCGAAACAACAATGACTGTCCGCCTCTACCCCCAGCAACTGAGGAAGGAGGAAGCATCATTCTTGAGGGTCCCATCCAAAGTGAGGACCTTCACAATGAGTCAAGCTCCCTTGGTGATCTTGACTGGTTAGACTCAGATTCAACTGACTCTGATGTCATGCTCCTAGATCCCGAAGCCGAGAGTAGCCGGAAGCGGCCTCCGAGTCCACTCCAGGAAGCCGGAGATCCAATTCGAAAGAAGGCTCGCACTAGTAATCGCCGTGCTTGTCGAAAAGTTCTTTTATCAAAAGAGTTGGCTGAAAAGCACTATAATCCGGGTGCTCCTGGTAAGGGAAACCCGAGTACTTTATAGACTGTGCGCTTTGGTTTTAATAAGCCCCTTTCTTATATCTTTGATTGATACAGACGTCGAGGCGGCTCAGGGGACTTCCAGTGGTGCTGCTCCTGCAGAGGCTCCACTCCCAGAACCACAGCCAAAGAAGCCGATCTTGAAGCTGCCCTTGACCTTGAGGCTAGCCAAGTGAGTCTTTTTATCCCCTTTTAAGATAATTTCTTGGTTTAGTACTGACATCAATACTTGTCCACTGTAGGAAGGTAAAGCCCACCGATGTATCTTCAGAGGTGCGTCTGAAGCCCGGACGGGGGAAGAGTCGGAAGCGCAAGGGAAAGCAAAATCAAGTGTTCCTCCTATTAGAAGCCAGGTGAATACCATGCCAGACTCTTCTCCATCCAGTACTCAAGTCAACAAAGTTCCTGAAGCGGATGCTCCTCCCTTGCCTCAGGTTGGTGTTTCCTTCGCCATCTTTCGATCTCCCGCCCAATTGGAGCTTGACCGGGTGATGAACGATTGGTTTTTTCGTACCCGACAGCCTGATGAACCCACTCTGGAGATGATCCAGGCCGAGATCAGTGCTAGCGGGGGGTTGAGACCTCGATTCTACCGCAGATGGAATTTCAGGATGCCCCCGAGTCCTCTCGTCAAGGCTCGAAGCTTGAAGTTGTGGGGTACAACCCAGACCTCATCCGGCTGAGGGAGTTGGGTGAGCAAGTGATGGCTTCAGTCGTGGCACTAAATGAATTTATTGAGGTAATTCCTTGAAGTCCATTTTATACTGTATTACCGCATCCGAGTACTTATGTTATTATCTCTGTGTAGGGTTTTGATGTAAAGGTGACCGAGCAGATCACTCGGATCCGTCAGGAGCTATCTCTTGAGAACCAGCAGCTCAAGGATTATATTGCGCAAGATCAAATCAGTCAAAAGGTAGCCACCCAAGTGCTTCATAACCGTATCAACGAGCTTCAACACAATCTTAAGGTTGTTGTTGATGAACGTGATGCGGCCAATCATCGTGAAATTGAGCTACTCTCCAAGCATGCCACTTCGGAGAAAAAGCACAAGGAGGCCTTGAAAACTTCTAAGAAGCAACTCGCTGGTTAGTAAAAACCTTTCAAAGTCCTTGTAATTTTAAGCTGATGATACTCATCCGGTCCTTTGCCTGTTGTTTTTCAGAATCGCAAACACTGGCGGCTAGATGGCAGAATGCTTTCAACCGAAAGGAGGCGGAACTTGAGGAGGTATCTGCTAACGCGCAAACCACTCTTCAGGAGGCCAAACTGATTCGTGATGGTGTTGACCGGGACCTGCTGCAGGCTTTGAAGTTGACAAAAGAGTCGCGTGAAGTTTTGGAAGCGGCTCAGGTGCAACTGAAGGATTCCCGAGAGTCTTTGAAGACCTCTCAAGATTCTTTGAAGGTGTTAGAGCAGGCTGTGGAGTAGGTCCTGAACTTGATACCGCGCCCTGAAGGAGCTGAAGAGTCCTTGATTGACCAAGCTAAGGCTGCGCCCGGGCGACTTACTCAATACATCAAGGACATGGCTACTTCGGTGGTGTGTGGTCTTCTAGCTACTCTTCGTCTTCATATGTCGTCATTTGATCTTTCTTCCATCATGAGGCTACCCGACGGAAAAAGTGATGAGGATCATGCGACAATGCAGGAGGAGGTCAAGACTACTGCGGAAGAGTACTCTCAGATACTAGATTTTGTAGAGTAGTAGTCTTTTTCTATCTTTGACCGAAAACTTTTATATCTCCTGTAAACAGATATTGAAGAAACAAAGTATAATTTACTTTTGAGTCTTTTGCTAACTTTGGGCATTTTATTTTATCAGCTCATCATTGCAAGAGATTGCTTGTCAATGAGTCTGTTTTTGGTGGATGTATGACCAGACGTTTCATTGAACGGGTCTATCCGAGTGCTTTTGAGCACCTTGGGTTGGGTCGTAAGACTTTGTTTCTCTTGTGGTCTTCAGCGACTTTTTAGAGAACTTAGTCTGTCCGAGTACTACTCTTAGTACCCTGTTTCAAGGGATAAACTTGATCAAGCACCTCTTGAGGACCAATACGATGGTTCCTGTCGGGTGAATCGTATCCTCTTGATGGTCGCAGCTTGAGTGCGAAGTGAGTCGGACCTCTGTCCGGTTAGAATGTAATAGGGTGAGTACTACTCCCGTTTTTATACCTTATAGAGATCAATATCTACTTCGTAGATACTGTGTTCTCTATAGGTTGATTGCCGGGTTTTTAAGCCATACTATCATTTGAGTTATATTGAGCTCGAGACTCGTAACTCGGGTATGGTTACCTCTGAACCAAAGAAGGGGTCCAGCCGAGTAATATTACATATTAGTCGGTGGGATACAATAGCTAAAGCTTATTGTATGCTTTAAAATTTTTATCCGACTAAATAGCCGTGATAAATGTAGCAGAAAGAAACTCATGGTACTCACGCTTCTGATGGGGACCAATCTTTATTATTATATATGAATGAATACAAATTTGCCCTGGGTCGTGGTTGTAGCATAGTCCTTAGGTATAGTATTTCTTTAGGTGCTCAATATTCCATGAATTTGGCAGTTGAGAACCGTCCTCAGTGACTAGCTCAAACGACCCGGGTCTTGTTACTTTAGATACTATGTAGGGTCCTTCCCATGGACTCATAAGCTTGTGGCGTCCTGTGGTATTCTAAATTTTCTTCAGGACCATGTCGCCCACTTGGAAGGTGCGGTGATGGACGTTCTTGTCGTAATAGCGCCTCATCCCTTGAAGATATCTTGCTGATTGGAATAGTGCGGTTATTCGAGCCTCTTCAAAGCTATCGACTTCTAATCGTCTTGTATCATCAGCTTCTCCTTCGTTATACTGTTCTGTACGTGGGGAATTCCAGATTAGGTCTGCTGGAAGGATTGCTTCTGTGCCATAGACCAGGAAGAAGGGAGTCTGCCCTGTTGCCCTGCTTCGCTGTGTCCGTAGCCCCCAAACTACTTTAGGCAATTCCTCGACCCACTTTCTGCCATGGTCTTTTATAAGGTCGAATAATCTTGGTTTTAGACCGGCTAGGATGAGGGCGTTGGCTCTTTTGACTTGGCCGTTTGACTGCGGGTGAGCTACTGATGCATAGTCTATCTTTATTCCACAGTCGCTGGCCCATGACTTGAACTCAATTGCCGAAAAGGGAGAACCGAGATCAGTGATAATTCTGTGTGGCATCCCAAAGAGATGAAAGATGCTCTGCATGAATTGAACTGATTTTGATCGTTGAATTTGACCAATGGCATGTACTTGATCCATTTGGTGAATTTGTCAATTGCCACATAAACGTACTCAAATCCGCCTGGAGCACGCTTTAGAGGACCCACCATGTCGAGTCCCCAACATGAGAAGGGCCATGATGGTGGGATGCAAATCAACTCGTGAGCCGAGACATGCTGTTGTTTGGCGAAGAACTGGCATGATTGACAGCAGCGGACTAAGTCTTCTTCATCTTTCAGGACAGAGGGCCAATAGTACCCGGATCTAAAGATTTTTCTGACTAATGTCCTTGATGCTGCCTGATTGTCGCAACACCTGGAATGGACCTCCTTCAGTATTTCTTTGCCTTCTTCTGGTGAAATGCACTTGAGGAGGACTCCTGATGAGGCACCGCGTCGATATAACTTGTCCCCGACTAGAACATAGTTTTTGCTACGTCTGGTGATTTGCTCTGTGGCGATTTTGTCGCTTGGCAATGTATGCTCTTTGAAGTAGTCAATGAAGACTTTAGTCCAGTCGGGTGATAAAGTTAAAATCTTTGCGGAGGGTGTTGAGTCAAGTTCTTCCTTCTGTTGGATAGAGGGTTTGGATAACTCATATATGAAGGTGCCAGTTGGAACAGAGGCTCTGTCGGATCCCAATTTTGCTAGGACATCTGCGGCAACATTGAGGTCTCGAGTGATATGGATGAGTTCCAACCCTGAGAAATTTTTCTCTAGCTTGCGGACTTCGACGCAATAGGCGTTCATGGTTTCCTTAGAGCAATCCCAATCTTTGTTGACTTGATGAATCACCACGGAAGAATCGCCATAGACTAGTAGTCGCTTGATGCCCAGTGTGACTGCTAATCTTAACCCGTGTAGTAGCGCCTCATACTCTGCTTCATTATTGGTGGCTGGCCACATAATTTGTAGGACGTACTTGAGTTGCTCCCCAGCGGGTGATACAAGCAGAACTCCAGCATCTGCTCCTCTGAGTTTTAGGGACCCATCGGAGTACATTTTCCAATGTTCTGGAATAGCATCGTCTTGAGCCTGCTGAAATTCTGTCCATTCGACGACTAAATCAGCCAGGGCTTGTGACTTGATTGCTTTCCTTGGAGTGAACTTAATATTGAAAGCGCCTAACTCGACTGCCCATTTGGAAATTCTTCTTGTGGCATCACGGTTGTGAAGGATTTCTCCCAATGGAAAATCCATGACAACTGTGATTTCGTGAGCTTTAAAGTAGTGTCGTAGCTTCCTTGATGATAAAGCAATTTCTGAGCTTGCGGGTACCCGACCTTAGAGTCGGAGAGTACCTCGCTGATGTAATATACTGGTCATTGGGTATTGTAGATGTGCTTCTCGTCTTTGCGCTCCACTACTATTGCTGTGCTTACAACATGTGTGGTGGCTGCAATATATAGCATCATTGGTTCCCTGGGCTCTAGCAGCGTTAGTATAGGAGGATTGGTTAGGTATCCTTTGAGTTGTTCAAAGGCCCTGTCTGCTTCCTCTGTCCACTGAAATTTATCACCGGCTTTGAGCAATTTGAAGAAAGGTAATCCCTTTTCTCCCAACCGTGAGATAAATCTGTTAAGTGCGGCCATGCACCTAGTGAGCTTCTAAACATCCCTGACCGAAGTTGGTGGTTTCATGCTGATGATAGCCGTGATCTGCTTTTGACTAGCCTCGATGCCTCGATGACTAACAAGGAATCCGAGTAGTTGGCCTAAGGGTACTTTGAATACACATTTTGTGGGGTTGATCCTCCATTTGTAAGTGCGCAGTCGGGTAAAAGTTTCCTCTAGGTCTGGTATGAGGGTAGTCGGATCCTTCGTCTTTATAACCACATCATCGACATAAGCTTCCGCATTGCAACCGATTTGGTCGCCCAAGCAATCTTGGATAGCTCGTTGATAAGTGGCTCCTGCATTCTTCAATCCAAAGGACATGGTTTTATAACAGTAGGTGCCAAAAGGAGTTATAAACGATGTCTTTGGTTGGTCTTCTTTTTTGAGGGCAATCTGATGGTATCCTGAGTAACAATCCAGAAAGGATAATAGAGCGGAACCTGCAGTGGCATCAACTATTTGATCTATCCTTGGTAATCCGAAGGGATCCTTTGGGCAGTGCTTATTGAGGTCTGTGTAGTTGACACACATGCGCCACTCTGCAGAGTTCTTCTTCTTTACTAGCACTGGGTTAGCTAGCCACTCAGGGTGGAGAATTTCTCTGATGAACCCGGCTGCTAGTAGTTTGGCTATTTCCTTCTTGATTGCCTCTTTCTTCTCTGGTGAGAATCGTCGTAGTCTTTGCTTGATGGGTCTAGAACCCTGTTTTAATTACAGTTTGTGCTCAGCCAAGTTCCTTGGAACACCTGGCATGTCAGCCGGCTTCCAGGCAAATATATCTTTGTTTGCTCTAAGGAACTTGGTGAGCGCGAATTCCTATTCTTCGGATAGGTGAGCGCTGATAACCGCCGTCTTTGAGGGATCACCGGTTTCTAGGTCGATGGCTTTTGTAGAAACTTCTGCAGATGGTTGGATGGTATCTGTCTTCTTGGTTGGGATTTCTGAATCTCCGGGTTTGGTATTATGCACCATCTGTGCGAGTTCCTGTACCTCCAGAGCGAGTTGAGCTTTTTCGGCAATTTAGACAACTTCTGTGTCGCATTCGAAGGATCGCTTCAAGTCGCCCTTGAAAGTTAGAATGCCCTTAGGACCCGACATCTTCAGTAGAAGGTATGGATAGTGTGGTACTGCCATAAACTTGGCGATAGCTGGTCATCCGAATATGGCGTGGTATGATGACTCGAAGTCTGCTACTTCGAAACTGATGTACTCTGTTCGATAGTTGCTCTGAGTCCCAAAAGTGACGGGTAGTATTATCCTTCCGAGTGGTATAGCTGCCTTTCCGAGTACTATGCCATAGAAAGGAGCGCTTGATGGTGTGAGTTGAGTTGCTAGGTCCAGGTTCATCTTGCGTAGGGTGATTGCAAAGATGACGTTGAGTCCTGCTCCTCCATCTATGAGTACTCTTCCCAATTTGAATCCGGCGACCGTAGGATCTAGTACTAGCGGGTAGTGTCCTGCATTTGAGACGCTGGTCTATTGGTCTGCTCGAGAAAAATTGATCAGATGCTCAGACCAATCAAGATATCTGGGGGTTGGCGGTTCGGTTGACATGATTTCCCGCAAAGAGAGCTTCTGAAGGCGCTTGCTATCGCTGGTGGTGAGTCCCCTAAATATAACATTGATGGTGCCTTTGGGGTGTTGGAAACCACCGGCGTCCTGCTGAGGGTCTGTGGCTACCTTCTTCCCCTTGTCTTTTTTGCTTTTATTGAAGTCGGAATTTAAACCTCGTTCTTTAAGCTGTCGACAGTACCTGGCCGGGTGTCCTCCTTTTGGATGGAAATGGCATGGACCATCTAGGAGGTCGTCGAAGCTTGACGGTTTGTTCCCTTTCTTCTGAGGTTCCATGGCTGCAACAGTGTTATCCCCGGTTCTCTTGCAGGTGTTTTGCTGAGCAGTCTGGGTCTCTCGTTGGTTATTTCCTCTATCACCTTGTGTGTTCCTCTCGGGAAAGCGCTCCATTGTGCGCTCTTCTGTTACCATCATGGAGTTTACTGCCCGATGGAACTCGTCAGCGGTGATCGAGTCATGCTTGATGAAATCCTTGTAATTGTACCTTTCGCAAATTCCATTGCCGAATAGGTCAATTACTTCTCTGTCTGCTATATCTGAGACTGTGGAGCGGATCTCGGAGAAGCGTCTATAGTACTCTCGCATGGTCTCGTTTTCTATTGTTTGCAAGTTCTAAGCTTAGTCTGAGGGTCTGATCTCTCAGGGACACCTGCAAAGTTCTCTATGAAAATGCGGTGAAGTTGTTCCCAGGAGTCGATGGACTCGGGCTTAAGTCTGTCGAACCATGCAAGAGGCATTGTTTCTAGAGTCATGGGGAGAAATAATGCATTGACATCATTGCTTCCTCCTGTGAACTTGACTGCTTGAGCATACAGCCTGAGCCACCATTTAGGTTCTGTTTTCCCGTCGTACTTGGAGTAGTTCCCGGGTTTAAACTTTCGTGGAAATGGGACTGCTCGGAGCCTCTGGGAAAAGCAGGGGAAGCGAACAACTGCGTCTGATGCTAAGATGTCGACTCCTCGATATGATGATTCAGCTCCTCCTTTGGCTTGGTCCGGGATTCCGTTGCCCAGGCGACTCGTGGCCGGTACTCGGCCAAGTCGCTCATGAACAGGTCGCCTCTGGCTTGGATGAGATGAGTCTTGATCATCAGCTAGGGACTCAAGGTTTCTACCTTTGAGTTGTAGCGCAGTAGTCTGAAGCATGATCAGTCGTCGCTCTTCATCAGGTGTGCGGTTGTATTTGGCTCCCATCTTTGTAGCTAGGGCCATGATGTTCTGATAGGGTGTCTGATATACTTTATGAACAGCTATCCTTATGAATTCAGGTTCGAGGTTTCATGAGCAGTCGGCTTGTCGTCGATTGCGGTCATCTTGAGACTGAATTTCCTGATCTCGCTGATTACGAACTTGACGCTCGGCTTCCTCTTCCAAACGCCTTCGACTGTTATATTCCTCCAGTCGGACTTGGTAGCGCTCCATGGCCTCTCTGTGATGAGTGGCTCGCCTTCTACGAGCATCTTTGGCTAGATTCTTCCTTAGCCTTTCTGCCTTTATGGTCTCGGTTTCTCCGGGTCCTTCTGGATCGTCATCACATATCATACTCAAGGTTTCATCATCTCAGAAGACATCTGGGGGAGTCGGAGGTCGTAGAGATGGCTGGTGTCCTGCCATGAAGACTTCGCGAGTGTAGCCTTGATTGGTTGACCCCGGTGTAACCGATTCCAAGGTGGAAGCGCTGGAGATTAGCTCTGTTGAGGTATCGTGCTCCTCAAAGGGGAGCTGATGTTTATACTGGTACGGGAGTTGTTGGTCGATTGTGCCAACCAATCTGGCCGGGGCTGGTTGTATTGGCCAATGGACGATGTTACCTTCCTCGGTTGAACTAAAGATGAGTCCCTGTTGGGCTCCAGTCAGAGGAATCTGTTGAAGCTTTGGGAAGTTTGATCCAATCAACTCTTGGAAGCTTTTTGCCGAGTTGCGCAATCCAAAGGGGATACGATGTCTAGAATTCGAGTCCTTTTCGGATCGAGAGTTCGTGTCCGAGTAGGAGTTGGATAATTCTGCTTGGTCCCCAGATTCTTGCGACTCTTGGATTGTGAGGTTTTCTAGGTCTCAGGCGAGATGATCTATTTTTGGCGTGGCTTGCGCTTCTGATTCAGTTTGAAGGTGTCAATGCAGCTTTCCTTGATCATCCGCGATGCAAGTCCACGAGCCAAAAACAAAAATTGATCCCGCCGAGAACATGTTGAAACGGTTCGTCGAGCTCTTGATCATCAAATCGCCGAAAGCCCCTACCTGGCACGCCAGCTGTCAGTGTTTATTAACCGGCAACTCATCTTGGGGATTCCCAGATGATTTGTTCGGTGGAGTTCGGCGTTCATAGAACTCGGCGAGTACACAGGGACAATGATTTATACTGGTTCAGGCCGCTTAATAGCGTAATACCTTACGTCCAGTGGCGGCGTGTGCCTTGTGTTATGATTCGAGATTCGATGATAGGGGTATGCGCCCGCTTCCCCTTATATAGTCGGGTGAAGCTTAGCGCATACTGAGTTCTAGTCGGTTACAACAGAGGAGTCCTATTCTAATTACAGGACTTCCTTTAGAAACTCGACTAAGTTACAATGAGAGTCCTAATCCATGTAGACTTCGTATCATGTCTTCGGATCTCTCGTGATGCCCAGGATTAGCCCGAGTAATCATCTTCTGATGATGTCTCTGACATTCTGGTCCGTCAGCACGGTACAATGGGTCACTATGCCATAAAAGCACATTAGTGATGCGTATAGATAGTCATTCATGACATGGAAAAGACGCGTCACTTATGTTGCGTCTCTGATGTGAACACATCTCTGATGTGAATATATCAGTGACGTATAAAAACACATCACTGATGACCTTCAGCAGCGACGCATGTAGCCAAGACACGTCACTGACAACTAGTTAAAAGTATGGAAAATTAGCTTTGTAAAGTCAACTGAGTATTTTTTTCTAAGAGCAAGGCAAAAGCCCCTTTCTCATACACACTTCAAATAAACATATCTACTATAATAAAGATTTAGATGTTGCTTTATATCTTGGTTACCCTTTGAAGTTAACTGCTAATCTGCCACTGGAGATAACAGCTAACTGCTAGAAAATACACGGAGGAAGAAAACAAACAGCCAAGAAACGCTCACCTAGCATCGGAGTTGTGGGTTCGGCACGACCAAGAGACAGCGGCACCACTCTTGATGTCATTGGCCCCCACACAGGACATGATGACGCTCCCTTCCAGCACTCTGCGACGAGCGTGGCCGGGGGTAACGGCGAGGTGAGTGGCCGACCATACCTTGCCTCGCCACCGAGGTTGCCGACGAGTTTTAACACAATCTCCTCCACGCAGAGCGTCCTCCAGCGCCACATACACGCATAGATCCTCCACCACCCACTTGCCCTTTCTAGATCTAGGTCTGAGAGACAAAAGAAGATCAGAGGAGGGATGACGTTAGAGGCGAGGCCATGCCGGTGGAGGAGGGGGCCATGCTCAGAGACAGCTCTCTGGCTCGCCTGCCTCCTCATTAGATCCGACATCCATGGTGTCGTCGCGATTGTGAGGAGGGGGAGGCACAGTGCCAGCAGAGGAGGAAGAGGGGAGGTGGCTGTTGGTATAAATTAACGCACACTCTACTTTATCCGCAAGCGCACAGATAAGATCTACCGATATAGCACTTCACCAGAGTAACCCAGTTTTAATATCGAACCCAAAGGAATGGATAGTGTTAAGTCTTAAAGTCTATCCCCTGAGTAGCTAACAAGGACAGAGAATCTAGAAGCATAGAGGGGATCACTATGGCCATCTAAATCCAATTTAAGAGTGATATGTTTATATTATTCTTAGTGGGGAAGTTGCCATAAAAGGTCACAACAGAGTATGAGTCTTTTATGCAAATGTATAATCCTACCGAGCCTACACACGGGTAAGTGGACTATAGAAGAATCAACAAGGCTATAAGAGTCACCCTTGCGAACAACCACTACTACCGGCGTTATAGGAGGCAAATATGAGCTATCAAGTCTAAGCACCATGCTTACACTATCCAACTACTCTAACTCTAGAGCGACTAGAATTAAAGTACTCAAAAGAGAGTCATTAAACCTTAAGAATAATAAGAACAATAACTCAAACTTAAATATAGATGTTGATTACCGAAACAATCGTTGAAGCAAGTTGACGAAGAACTTGAATCCACAGGTACAAGATGAAGAAGTTGATCCGACAGGCCGGAGCTCCTTCTTGATCTCTTCCTCTCTCTCTCTTCTAGTTCTAGAATAAGACTAGGTTCTAATCCTACTAGAGGGGTATCTAGTCTTCTACTTGATAGCTGGCTCCTGATTACAACTAGATGAACTAGATCTAATTCTAGATGAACTAGAAGAGATTCATCTAGAGGGACCTCTACTTCTACATTGGAACCCTAGTTTCTGATGTGGAGATGAATAATGAAGATGGAAATGCCTGGAGAGGGGGGTCTAGGGCTACTTATATAGCCCTGAGGGATCAACCGCGGCCGTTGGATCTCAAACCGACTTAAGGTACGGCCGAGATGAGTCCTAGAGGTCGGTGGAGGAAGCTTGCAGAAGACGGAAGCCAGTGGGCCCGGGGGGAGACCGACCGGTCTCATGGTGGGACCGGTCGGTCCCACCTGGCAGAGTCCCGCGGTGCCCGTCCTCCTGGTGTCTTCTGGTGTCCTCTGGAGTCTTCTAGAATATTCCTGACGTGCCGGTTGCGTTATCTCGCGTCAGTTTCCTTCTAGGGGAAGCAATCAGTGCTGGTTTCCTGGTTTAGTCCCTGCAGAATCACAATTCACCAAAACTCGTGGAATATTATCAATTAAAACCCTAAACTGTTGTTGGTAATTGAATTCATGCCCTTTTCATATTTATTTATCCTTTAATTTTGATAGATAACCAGTGTCAACAGTGGTGATGGTGGCGGAGGGGATGAGAGTTAGATAGAGGGAGAGTGGGAACGGAGGGAGGGGCGGTGGCCGGAACGGGACGCTGGCCTACAGATCCAGTCAACACCACGGTGGGTTCACCCCTAATGCTAGATCTGAACGAGGGGTCGGAGAGACAGACGGCACACTAGGTGCGCGCGTGGGGTGAGGGGGCGAAGTGATGGGCCGAGGGTTGGTGCGGACCTGACTCTTCAATTTTAGTGGGTTTGATAACGTTTTTGGTTTCATGCTCCTATAGCAGTGATGTGCTTCCTTTCGATACATACAAGTCATAGACAAAGGCTATCCGGGTAAGTGGGTGGTACGTATCAAGACTCGTCTAACTGAGAACTAGTAACTTGTCATTAGTGATATGTTTTCTATTAGTGGCAGTGCGCTATACCTAACAAGTGAGGAATTAAATTGGGTGTACCCCAGGTGCACCCAATGTCTGTACACCCCGCATCCTGTTTACCCGCATCATTGATCTCACATCAGTGACACATTTCGATTTCAAGTCACTGATTAAGGTGTCTCCTTTGTGCTGTTTTGGCATAGTGGCTAGGCCTTCCTTTGATCTTGAATTTTTTTATTCTTACTTCTCAATTGTTGCTAATTTAAAGTTACAAATACGCGGCAGTAACAAGAATCAGAAATAATCAAAAAAATAGTGAGATTCTTGCTTTTCTCATCACTGACAATCCGATTATAAACAGAAACAACCGTGGGCAATATATCACAACTCAGATTAGTGCATCACGGCCCTGTAACGACACTTTGATAGTGCCTAGTGCAACGCTGTACTACTGGTTTTAGCCTTCAGGCACCAACAGGGTTGTGTTTTTGGGTATCATGCCGAGATCTACGGGTTCATGCACAACCGGAGCCTTGTCTAGCAGTCGATCATGATGGTTCAGGTTTTTTGTCAGCAGTCAACTACTATAATTAACAGCAACGTATCCTATAGAAACCAACTATGTTATGCAAACTATAGAAACTCCAATCAAGATCGCAGGATGCACATCTAATGGCTCGCTTTAGAGATGAGTGGATATAACACCTAACCTCTCCCATCATTAGCTTTGGTAATCACAGTTTTCTAAAAAACCCCATCCCTACCCCCCGCATCGCTCGATAGTTTTGTTTCCTGCCGCTGGTTCTGTAGCACGTCCGCCACCGGCACTATGGAGATCGACGCCGCCGCGCCGGTGGCACGGCCACTGACTCCGTCGCCGGCACCATGGAGATCACCGTTGACTGTATATCCATTGAGGCCATCGACGCCGGAGTTCGAGCCCAGCCTGAACACCTAGGCACGCCATGAACAGTAAGTTACGAAGAACATCTCAATCAACATGGCATATGCCTTGTTTGTTGAACTCTTTTACTTGTCGGTCTCGACAAGGCACGTGACTAGATCATGTAAAGTAGTACTAGTCTCAGCTTTGTGTCTGTATCCACGATTCATTGAGTTAGCATGCAGCGACCGGCCAGCAGCCTTGGACAGCCATGCGCCCATACTCCCACGCAACAATCGTGTATTGGTTGATTCGTCTATCTTTTTTTCCTTCATGATTTTTCAGTCTACTAGTTAAGTGCCCGTGCGTGGCTACGGAAACACACAATTAATACCATAAGAGCACCCGCAGTGATGAATCGATTCATCTAAAAAAGGTTCAACCACGTCATGCACTCGATTATAGACGGGGATGGTGCTTCAAATGGGTATCCGCGGTTCTCCTCTAGTTCAATTTAAAGAACTAACTTGACAATTTCTCTCCTCATTTTTGCAATCTAGTTCATTTAGTTGAACTAGGGAAGAACCGCGGATAACAATTTGGAGCACCATCCCCATCCTTAACTCGATGAGTCGATTCTACGTTGAACTGAGTCATGTGGGTCCCAATGTGAATAAACAATACTATAGCTGGTGGTGTGCGCAGCTGTTCCTTCCTATTGCCAAATAAAAAAATACTTTTTATTGCTATCTCTCATCTCGTGAATGGAGTCGTGATCCTTGCTCCCGTTTTTTAATCCGCATGAGTCGACTCCTGCAGATGAACTGGTGGTCCAGTGGTGGTGGGTCGATTTATCAGCTCCACGTCAGACGGTGAGTCGACCACTGGAGAAGCCCTGATAAAATATGTATACCGTAATGCTATATGTTTAGTTACCCCTAAATTAGATGTAGCAATTCTTATGTTTTATAATCAATATTATATGTCTTGAATAAAGAGAGATAGTTATAATATAACTCTAAATTAAATTTAAATATAAAATGAAACTTCAACTTTAGTTGTCTAGATGTGGACTATCTGGACAAACCTAGAAAATGGTTATCTTATAGTTGAGTGTCCGTGCGGTGCGACAGTATACTATTTTGTTGATTCTATTGAATTGTTTCAATATAAACAATTCATTCAAATTTGTGGTAATTTTTCACTAATAATGAATTTTCACCTTGATGTAAACTTTGAGTAACCTATAGTGTTTGCATTTAAATAACTTTAGCACCTGGACTCTTTAACTCTTAACTTGAACTCTCTCCCTGCACATGACTAGTGTTCATGGCTAACAATGAGGACATTTCTGAATTCAGATTCATGATTTGCAGCAACATCCAAAGAAGAAACTACAGTGTTTTGACAGAAACAAAAATTTGTATTTCTCTACACCAGTGATTTGTCGTTAAAGAATATTGCGGGCACTGATCACACAAATGCAAATATATACAAACATAGTATTGCACTTGACTCCTTGTAAACTCCAATGTTGTTCGTGTCAATAAAAACATGCAGTCCAACAAGAAATAATATGATGACTGGTTTATTTAATATATACCTATTGTTGTTATCTTCAGCATAATCGGACATATATAATGTAATCAGTTTGATCAGGGTTGATCTGCTGCTGGACTGACAGTTTGAAAACAAAAAAGAGAGCATGAGGTGGTTCTGTACACTAAATAGAGAAAACATAGAGAAAACTGTAGCTCGGTCTATTTTACAAAATCATGTGCAAATCCAAACCCAATTCCATATGACATGAAACCAGAATCACATCTTCACTGAGGTGTTGTGCTCGGCCTATTTTATAAAATCAAATGCAAAACAACCAATTCCAAGGAAATGAAAACCATAATCACATCTTCACTTGAGGTGTTGTACACTAAACAAAAAATTGCAGCTCAAACTATTTGAGAAAATCAGTTGTAAAACCAAACTTGATGCAACAGCAGCCTGCTACATGTCACCTTCCCATTAAACATTTAAAGAGGTAAAACTCTGATGGGATGAAACCACTGAAACAAAATCACACTTTAATGTAGAGGAAACAACAGCAACCTACCTCATGAGAGTGTCCAAAATGGGAGGTTATTTATTGTTCCAACACACTCTATGTTGTGAAATATAGAATGCATTATTGAAAACATCTGTATGCTTTAATAGTTCCAGATGAGCATGAGATACTCCTATTTTGGCCAAAATAGTATCTTGTTATTTGTGCATTGATGTGCCAATTTTTCGATCAGTAAAATACCAGTGATAGATGAAAGTTAGGAAACAATGCACGTAGATAAGGAATCATAATTTCTCAAACATTATTTAAAGAAGGTAGTATGAAATATTGCAATACAGCCATTGCGCACACTTCCTAAACATTATTGGCTTTAGTCAATAATTTACTGATACAGAAGAAATAAATGATGAGAAAATTAACATAAAACTGTGAGAGTTCAACTGATATCGAACACAGCAAGTGTCTTACTGTCTGTAAATTCAAAAAAGCAAAGTAAATAGATAACCATGTTTACCTAATCAGCATGGTGTGCATTCCGCCATAATATATAACGACATTACAACGTCCGCCCACCGAAACTCTGAAATTTGAGCAACTATTGTTAGAGAAGCAAGTACCAGAGATGCAAGGATAGGACTAAAAGAGAGAAAAATAACCATAAACCAATAGTTGGATACCTTTTAAGCCAGTACTCCTGGTTTAAACAAGCACCTGTCCGACATAGTCTATGTTCCTGAATCAACGAAGGAAGGCATTCAGGTTGGTTTGCATTTGCATATACAAGAATACGACAATTACTGAAAAAATCTTTTTATACTTCAAAAAATTAGGAAAAGTAAACTTCAAAAATAACTTACATGAACCATAGATACAAAACAAAGGGAGATAAACGGATCCACGACTGCAGGAAGAGCTCAGTAATGGCATAGTAAAACAGAAAAATATACTTGGAATTTTAAGATGGGTGAGATTCCGAACTGTACACTCTCTCTCCAATAGATGTTTAAAACTGATGGGCCTCCAGCTCCAGTAGATGTTTAAAACTGATGGGCACGGTAGATGTGGTTCATCTTTTTTTTTCTAGTTCTCTCAATTAAAGCCCTCGAACAACTATTTTAATAAGAGGAGAAATCTTCACAATTTGACCTGCATTCAAGTGTCTATCTGTCAGGGGTCCACAAAAGGGGTACCCCCAATCAACGCAAAACAAATAGGTTAAACCTAAAACACCAATTAATAACTAACCAAGCAAGTCTAACCTTTTAAAAAGCCAACCCCTCGAGGCCTACAACGCCGGCCTATCGCTGGGGAGCCTGGGTCCACCGAAGCCTTACTAACTGCCTCCGGTAGCCTACCCCTCGAGCCCTGGCACATACGCCTCGAGCCCCCTACAGCCGTACACTGTTTCTCGAGACCCCACGCGGGGACCTCGAGCCTCTCTAACACGGTAAACCATCCCTCGAGACACATCACGCCTCGCTCGAGCGGCACAAACATCGGATGCCAATCCCACACTACGCATTTAATGCGTTCACCTGCTCCAGTCACCTCCCCTGGTACGCGTCGTGCGCCACAGTGAACCGGGGCTAGAGTCAAACCTCTTTTTTCACCACAAGCATGGGCAAAAAGGCACCAGTACAGCACTGTTGGGCCATACCCTGCACTGTAGCACCCTCGAGCCGCATCTCGAGACCTGCGTTCCCACTGTACGGCCGAGTTCTCCGGAACCTGCCCATACCTGCGGGGCTCGAGCCCCCCGTAGGCGCCACCTCGAGGCTGGCTGGCTCGCGCCCCTCAAGCCCTGACTGCTTTCATGATATTGGAGGACAGGTGCCCCAAGACCCGGAGGGACCCTGGCACGTCCTGTACGTGCCGGAATGGGCGCCGCACGACCTCCACGTCGCCACGCCTCCACGTCCGCGCCCGGGATGGAGGCCACGCTTCAAGGACGCTTCAACAGCAACCCCCATGCCGGCTCCAGTATCTTCGACAAGACATAATTCCTACCCTACGCCGTATTGGGCACTGTACATGTCTCTACTGTGTAACCCTGGCCTCCTCTTGCTCTATAAAAGAGGACACCAGGGCCCTTTACGCGGGGGTCTAGGAGGCGTCCATACTCACGCGTAGAGACACGCTTGGCAAGTCCATATAATGCCACACACACGCACGAGTCCGGATCCCTGGTCCACGCTCGTTGAGCTTGTATTGCCCATGTACAAGCACTTAGGTGCAAGTAATACAAGAACCTCCTCCCCCACTGGACGTAGGGCCTTCTTTGCCCGAACCAGGATAAATCCTTGTGTCATCTTGCATCACCGTCCAGGAAGAGAGCACGCGATCATATTACTCGTTGGTGTCAGACCCCCGGGGTCGAAACACCGACAGTTGGCACGCTAGGTAGGGGACTTCGCGTGTCCGAGTCGATTTCTCGTTGTTTCATGGATTGCTTCTTCCACTCCTTCGTTCTCTGTTGGTGCCGTCATCTGGTTCGGGAGCCTCGAGTTCCTGGCCACCGGCAGCGGCAACGAGCTGACCCTGCTCTCCACGGAGGGCCCGAGCGGAGGGCGGTGTCACCACCACCCCGCGTGGGAGGCGTGGCGCGTCACCCGCACCAACACGCGTCGCCACCTCGTGAGCGGGCGCCGTCGTCACCATCGTCGCCAGGCACAGGCGGTTCCCGCGCGTACACCCACTCCCCGCGGCCGGCGCGGGGTCCCCGAGGAGGAACCTGCCCGGCGCACGGCTGGAGACTTCTAGGGCGCGCGCACACTCTTCCAGCGAGTTCGCATTCGTCATGCGCATGGACCGGGAGCCTGGCCAGAGGCCCCCGAGCCGTGCTCCCTCGACGCCACCTGGCTTCCTCCCGCACAGGGTGAACCGCGCTCGACGCCAGCGGTCCCCTTCGGCCTCGTCAACTCCGCAGCTATCTACGCCCACCACCTCGACGAGCGCCGTCAAGACCGGGCAGCGGCACAGCGGGAGGAACGTCCGGCGTGCTCCTACGAGCCACCACCGACCTGGAGATCGTCTACCCCGCGCACGTCGACCGCGGCCTCTCACGAGTCGTCGAGCCACCCCGGCGAGGCACCATCGGAGAGTGGCACCGCGAACTGCAGTCCCAGCACGAGCCAAGGCGGCGCGACATCAATCAGCTCCGACTCCGACGAGTACGACTACCACAACCCTGACCTCTGGGATCCCACCAGGAGTGCTCCCAGCTCGAGGGGGTCGTGGACGATGCCGAGGACGACGGCGACGACGACACCAGGCCGGCGCTCAACCTCGAAGAGCCCGGAGACGTGGCCGCGGCAGGCGGATCACGCGTTCAGGGGAGGAACGAACCCCCGGCACCGGCTGCACCATCTCAGCACAGCGACGACCGGGCGGCGCAGCTCGCGCAGCTGCGGGAGGCCATCGCCAAGGCTGAGGAGGACCGACAACGCCTGCTGCAGCTCGAGAAAACCCTAGTGCAGGAACAAGCCCAGCCTCGAGGCGCCGGTGTTCGTGGCCGCGCTCGAGAGGTCCACCGGCAGATCCTCGAGGACGGGGCACCAGCACGCCCCGAGGTGCGTTTCCCGCGAGCCGGGCAGAACGTGGTGGCGGCCGCAATGCTGCTCCGTGATCTACCCGCCGTCTCCAACCCTGACACCAGGCGCATGCTCGGGAAAGGAAGAACCTCCTCGAGACAGCCGCTGTGCAGCAGGCCGAGAGCTCAGCCTCGCGCCGCCGCGGGCGGCCTCGGGGAAGCCAGCAGACGCGCCCCGTAATGAGCGTGAGA
Organism: Coix lacryma-jobi var. lacryma-jobi; assembly: GCA_009763385.1. Lineage (NCBI taxonomy): Eukaryota > Viridiplantae > Streptophyta > Magnoliopsida > Poales > Poaceae > Coix > Coix lacryma-jobi. Next base: position 49,271,033 of record CM019831.1, read on the forward strand.
TGTCCGTCCACCAGCCGGACGCCTCTCGAGCCAGGCTAGTCTGGGAGCGGATCGTTGACAACCGGCCACCTCGAGATCCCAATGACGCCCGCAACAACATCAACCGCCGGCGCAAGGACAAGGGTGCTGAGGAGCGTGGCTATAATGCCCATCGAGGAGGGCGCTACGACAGTGACGAGGACCGACAAACCCTCGAGCCCCCGGGCCCCAGGGTCTTCAGCCGGGCCATCCGCAGCTCGACCCTCCCCGACCGCTTTCGACCACCAACCAACATCGTGAATTATGACGGGGAGGTCGAGCCCAAGCTATGGCTCTCCGACTTCCGCCTGGGCTGCCAACTGGGCGGGGCAAAGAGCGACGACCGCGTGATCATACGCCAGCTCCCACTCTATCTCTCGGACACCGCCCGTCGGTGGCTCGAGGGGCTCCCGCCGGATCAGATCAATGACTGGGCCGACCTAGTCAGGGTCTTCGATGGAAATTTCAAGGGAACTTGCGTACGCCCAGGCAACCCCTGGGATCTACGACATTGCAGGCAGACAGCGGACGAGCCCCTCCACGACTTCGCTCGGCGGTTCTCGAAGCAGCGCCTCGAGCTCCCCCACGTGCCTGACACCGAGGACGTCATCTCCGCGTTCTCGCGGGCACGACATCCCAAGAGCTAGTCACGAGCTAGGGCGCTACGTCCCAGGACGGTCGAGGATCTAATGGATCGTGTCACCAGCTTTGCCTCAGGCGACGAGGCAGGGGGGCCTTCTTTGTCCGCTCCACGGACAAAGGCAAGGCGATGGTACCACCCGGAGGGCTCGAGCAAGGGCAACAACGTCAAGAACCGCAACAACGACAACAAAAAGAAGAAGAACAATGGCAAAGGTCAAAAGGCGAAGCGCAACACTGATGACGATGACGATGAAGAAACGCTCGTGGCCGCCCTCGAGCATAAGAAGCCTCGAGGCCCCCCTGACGGGGCGGTCTTCGACAAAATGCTCGAGGACCCTTGCCCTTGTCACAAGGGTGCCGTGAATCATAAGTTGAAGGACTGCCGACTGCTGAAGGGCTTCTACTCCAAGCTCGACGACAAGAAGGAAGACGCGCCTAAGGGCAAGGACAACAATCGATGCGACGACGGGGATGCGGACGCAACTTCCCCCCGGTGCGCGACTGCTACATGATCTACGGGGGCCCAACCGTCGGGCTCTCGCTCGAGAGAGAAAGAAGGAGCGCCGGGAGGTCTTTGCACTCTGCCACGACGCCCCCGGTACCTCGACTGGCTGATGCGCCGATCACGTTCGACCGTGACGACCATCCGGATCATGTCGTAAATCCGGGAGCATACCCTCTGTCGTCGACCTCGTCATCGTCGATGTACGGTTCTCCAAGGTGTTGATGGATGGGGGCTCGAGCCTCACATCATATACCTCAAGACCCTCGACCTCCTGGGGCATTTCGAGGGACCAGCTCCGACCCAGCATTGGGGGGTTTCCACGGAGTCGTACCAGGGAAGAAGGCACACCCCCTCGGGCGCATCGACCTGCCTGTTGCTTTGGCACGCTGGCCATCTTCCGCCGGGAGACGCTCACCTTCGAGGTGGTCGGGCAAGGGACCTACCACGCCATCATCGGCAGGCCCGGCTACGCCAAGTTCATGGCGGTCCCCAACTACACGTACTTGAAGCTCAAGATGCCGGGGCCGAAAGGGGTCATCACCGTCGACACCTCATACGAGCACGTGTACCACTGCGACGTGGAGTGCGTCGAGCGTGGGGAGCAAACGTCCAACTCGACTCGCTCGAGGGCCTGGCTGCCTGGCCACCGAGGAGGCCCCTGAAGCAAAGCGCCACGCTGGCACCTTCGAGCCGGCGGAGCACACAAGCAGAGATACCCGTCGACCCGACCTCGACCAATGGCAAGACGCTGGCCATCAGTGCCAGCCTCGAGCCTAAATAGGAAGCAGTGCTCGTCGACTTTCTCGCGTGAACATCGACATGTTTGCGTGCGAGCCCCTCGGACATGCCAGGCATACCGAGGGGAGTCGCCGAGCACGCCTTGGAGCTCCAGGCCGGGTCCAGACCGGTGAGGCAACGCCTGCGCCGCTTCGACGAGGAGAGAAGCGTAGGATCATCGGCGAGGAGGTGCACAAGCTTTTGGCGGCTGGATTCATCAAGGAGGTATTTCACCCGGAGTGGCTAGCTAACCCTGTACTAGTTATGAAAAAGAATGGAAAATGCGGATGTGTGTAGACTACACTGGTCTGAATAAAGCATGCCAAAAATTCCATTTCCTTTACCTAGAATTGATCAGATTGTCGATTCCACTGCGGGGTGTGAAGTACTTTTGTTCCTCGATGCGTATTCCGGCTACCACCAGATTAGATGAAAGAATCCGACGAACTCGCTATCTCTTTTGTTATGCCTTTGGTATGTATTGCTATGTTACAATGCCCTTCGGCCTTCGAAACGCCGGGGCAACGTATCAGCGTTGCATGCAGCATATCTTTGGCGAACACATAGGCAAAACCGTCGAGGCCTACGTCGATGACATCGTGGTTAAGACCAAGAGAGTCGGGGACCTCATCAGCGATCTCGAGACCACGTTCGAGTGCCTCCGGGCCAAGAATGTGAAACTCAACCCCGAGAAATGTGTCTTTGGTGTGCCTCGAGGCATGCTGCTCGGCTACATTGTCTCGCAGCGGGGGATCGAGGCCAACCCTGAAAAGATCTCAGCAGTCACGAAGATGGGCCCAATTCGAGACCTCAAGGGCGTACAGAAAGTGACAGGCTGCTGCCGCTCTCAGCAGGTTCATCTCGAGGCTAGGGGAAAAGCGCTACCCCTCTACCGCCTGCTGCTGAAGAGAACGGAATGCTTTGCGTGGACCGTCGAAGCCGAGGAAGCCCTAACCAAGTTGAAGGGGTTGCTGACTTCCGCGCCAATTCTCGTGCCACCACGACCAGCCCAGGGTGACGATCCCCCCGAGCCTCTCCTCTTCTACGTGGCCGCAACCACCCAGGTGGTCAGCGCGGTCGTAGTCGTCGAGAGACACGAGGAAGGTCACGCGTTACCAGTCCAACGGCCGTGTGTACTTCATCAGTGAGGTGCTCTCCGAGGCCAAGATCCGGTACCCACACATCCAGAAGCTGCTCTACGACATCGTCATCACAAGGCGCAAGCTCCAGCACTATTTCCTCGCTCATCCGTGACGGTGGATCGTCCTTCCCCTCGGAGAGATCATCAACAAACGGGAGGCCACGGGGCGCATCGCCAAGTGGTTTGCCGAGCTAATGGGGGAGGCCATCACCTACGCTCTGCGAAGAGCCATCAAGTCGCAAGCGCTGGCGGACTTCGTCGCTGAGTGGACCGACACCCAGCTCCCGCCGGCACAAATCCAATCCGAGCTCTGGACTATGTACTTCGACGGGTCCCTCATGAAGACAGGGGCAGGCGCGGGCTGCTCTCTCATCTCACCCCTCGGAGTCCACATGCGCTACCTCCTGCGTCTGCACTTCCCCGCCTCCAACAACGTCGCTGAGTACGAGGCCCTCGTCAATGGGCTGCGTATCACCCTCGAGCTTGGGGTCCGACGCCTCGACGTTCGAGGGGACTCGCAGCTCGTCGTCAACCAGGTCATGAAGGCCTCAAGCTGCATCGATCCCAAGATGGAAGCATACTGCGGAGAAGTGCGCAAGCTAGAAGACAAGTTCTACGGGCTCGAGCTCAACCACATCGCTCGAAAGTACAACGAGGCCGCGCAGACGAGCTGGCAAAGTTAGCATCCACGCGCGGCACCATCCCACCAGACGTCTTCTCGAGGGACGTTTTCGAGCCTTCCGTCAAGATCGGCCCGGGGGCTGGCCCCTCGACGCCACCCCTCGAGCCAGACACAGGGGCTCGACCCTCAACGCCACCCCTCGAGAATGACCCCTCGACATCCGCTGAGGCGATGCAGATCGACGCACCTGCCACTTCTTCATCACGACCCCTCGACTGGCGGACGCCCTTCCTCGACTACCTGATGCAAGGCGTGCTACCAGAAGACAAGACGGAGGCCCGACGCATCGCTCGAAGGGCCAAGACCTACGTCATCTACGGCGACGAACGAGAGCTGTACTATCGGAGCCCATCAGGAATCCTTCAGTGCTGCATCCCCCTCGAGGAAGGACGCAGGCTTCTCGACGACATGCATTTGGGGGCTTGCGGTCATCACGCAGCGCCAAGGACCTTGGTGGGAAACGCTTTCCGCCAAGGCTTCTACTGGCCAACCGCCATTGGAGATGCCAAGCGCCTGGTTCGAGCCTGCCAAGGGTGTCAGTTCTACGCCAAGCAAACGCACCAGCCCGCGCACGCCCTGCAAATGATCCCCATAACTTGGCCGTTTGATGTCTGGGGGCTCGACCTCGTGGGTCCCCTCAAGATGACAAATGGAAAGTACACGCATGTGCTCGTGGCCGTCGACAAATTCACCAAGTGGATTGAGGCTAAGCCCATAGGCAACCCCACCTCCGAGAAGGCCGTCGAGTTCATCTCCGACATCATGTACCGGTTTGGGGTGCCTAACGTCATCATCACCGACAACGACACACAATTCGGGCAAAAGGTTCACCAACTTCTGCGACGACAACAACATCCGCGTGAATTGGGCCTCGGTCGCATACCCTCAATGCAACGGGCAGGTCGAGCGCGCCAACGGCATGATACTCCACGGGCTGAAGCCAAGGCTATTCAAGACCCTCAAGAATTTTGGAAAAGGGTGGGCTGCAGAGCTCCCCTCGGTGTTGTGGGGCCTCAGGACTACGCCGAGTCGAGCCACCGGGTTCACTCCGTTTTCATAACCTACGGCGCCGAGGCTGTCTTGCCTACGGACCTCGAGTACGGCTCCCCTCGACTTCGAGCCTACAACGAGCAAACCAACGACGAGAGGCTTGCCAACGCCAAGGACCAGCTCGAGGAAGCTCGAGACGTGGCGCTCATCAACTCCGCGCGCTACCAGCAAACACTTCGACGCTACCACGACAAGCACGTGCGCAAGAGGGACCTGGCGGTGGGGGACCTCGTGCTTCAACGGCTGCAGGATAATCGAGGGCGCCACAAGCTCACCCCTCCATGGGAGGGCCCATACACCATAGCTGAAGTGCTCAAGCCAGGAACGTACAAGCTCTACGACGGTCAAGGCAGGATCCTGGCGAACGCATGGAACATATCTCAGCTACGTCGCTTCTACCCTTAAGGGCCTCGAGGCCTTGTTCATTTTGTTGCTTTGTACAAACGCGTTGAATATGAATGAGCCAACTCGTGCACCATCTTTCATATTATTTAGCAGCTTAAGGTAGCCTCGACCCTGCCTTGCTCCGGGTCGAGCCTCCCTCGGGGGCTGACAGGAGGGAACCCCCTCCCCAGACTCCGGAAAAAGCGCGTTTTCTTTTCAAAAAATTCGACCCTCGTCTCGATTCGCACCTCGAGCATACTAGCAGCGTCTAAATCCGTAAATACCCCGAGCCTCCAAGAGTCGGGGGCGTCGACGTAGACGGCACCTACGCCCCCGGGCTACGGTACCCTACCTATGCCTCCCCTCGAGGAACTTGTGACGCGTATCGAAGGAACACAGACCAAGCCAGTTGAAGCTCGAGCTAGCGACAAAGAGAAATGATCGAATAAATTTGAAAAGAAAACAGCTTCTTTAAACAAACGAGTCATATACACATGCGTTGGCCTCGACGGGCCACAAGTCATGACACAAATTTTTACAAGGGCCTCGACGCCCAAATTTGGCACGCAGGCCTCACTCTTCATCGGTCTGGTACTCCTCCCCAAGGTCTTCTGCCACGGGCTCAGCCTCGACGTCCGGGCCAGGAGGAGGGGGGCCACCTGCACCACTGCCCGCATCGGGAGGCAGCACGTGCTCCTCGAAGAGCTTCGCGAGCGCCGCCCCGGCCTCTCCACCTTCTCCAGGATCTTGTCGACGCGGCGGTCGTTCCACTCCTCGTCCTTCCCCTCGATCTCGATGAAGCCTTGGCAACGACGTTGACCGGGTAGCGGAAGCCGGAGCGAACGGCCGCAAGCGCCTGCTTCACGCTGTGGTGGAGAGCGCTCCTGACGCGGTCCCGCGCGGCCACGTCAAAGAAGCACAGGGCGTCGACCAGGGCGTCGCCCCGAGCCACCGCGCCCTCGCCGGGGCCACGGGTCAGCTCCCACATGGAGCCGGGCCTGTCGAGGGTGACGCGCACTCGCTCCGCCACCATGGTTTCGTCCCAGAGTTGATCCACGAGAGTCTGATTTGTCTCGCGGAGCTCCTTGGTGGCCTCCTCGACATCTATGCAACAAACAGAAAAGAGTGAGTCCGCAGCGGGGCAAGAATCTCGAGATCAAAGCAAGACGAAGCGTGAAAATTACCCTGGCAGTGCATGCCCAGAGCGGCGAAGTCGCTGGTAAGGACCTCGACGCGCTGCTCGAGTGTACGCTTCTGGGACAGCACGTCGAGCTTCTCGCCCTAAGGTCCTCGACCAGCTTGCCCGTCTGCGCAAGGGCCAGGTCCTTCTGGATCACCACCTGCCGCGCTGCCTCCGCTGCAGCCAGGGCGGTGGCGGCCTCGCTCTTGGCCTCCTCGGCCTCTTCCTCGCCGCCTCCGCTGCAGACGGGGCGGTGGCGGCTTCGCTTCGAGCGTCGACGGCCTCCTTCTTCGCCGCCTCCGCTGAAGACGGGCTGGCGCGGTGGCGGCTTCGCTACGGGCGTCGGCGGCCTCCTTTCTCGACGCCTCCACCATGGCCAGAGCGGTGGTGGCGTCCCTCTTAGCTTGGGCGGCCTCGTCACGAGCCGCCTGGGTCTCCGCCCGCGCCGCGTTGAGCCGGCTCGCCATCTGCGCGTTCCAATCCAGCTCGGCGTGGAGCTCCTGGAGCTCCCCCTCCGCCTTCGCAAGGGCGGCTGCCACCTGCGCGGACTTGTCCGCCTCCTCCAAGAAGGACCTCTCTGCCTCCACCACGAGCTCGGCCACCTCCCTGAAGATCAACCGCGCCTCCGCGGGGCCCCCTGCCGAGTCGAGTCGACCGCTCGGCGAGGATAACGGCGCCGGTCGGGCTGGCGCGTCAGGATACGGCCAACCGGTCGATCGATCTCGACTATGGGCAGGCCCTCGTCCTCCGGCTCGAGCGGCGCAGCTGCTGCGGTCCATCAACCGGTGGCACAGGCTGCGGCTCCCTCCGCCCTCCGCCGTCTCCTCCTGCTGCTCTGTCCCCTCCTGAGGCGACGGCGCGGCCTCGCGTGGAGGCGGGGACTCGAGCGGGTAGCGGATCGCTCGAGGGGTGGCTCGTCCCCAAGCTCTCCTCCCTCGCCAGGTCTTCCGGTGTCTTGTCATCCCTGGCCGGTGCCTCGAGCGCCAGCATTGAGCCCTCGACCGGGGACGGCACCCGCTCCAGCTCGTCCAGGAGCTCCTTCACCGTCGGCACCTTCTCCACTGACGCCTCTCCCTCCTTCCCCTTCTCCGCGGGCCGGCTCGCGTCGACTGGGGTCTCGAGGGCCATTGCCCCCTCAGTCCCAGACACCGACGGGGCCGCGCCTGTTTCGGGTATTCCCCCCGAGATGGTCGTCGTGATGGGGGGAAGAGTGGCCTGCTCGGTAGGCGCCACTGGAAGGGGGAGGTGGAGGAGGAGGTGGAGCTGGAGCGACGGACGAGTAACGGCAGGCTCGGTGCCAGGAGTGCGTGGTCCCTGCTGAAAAGGAGAACAAAGTCGTTAGAATCAGGAAAGAGCCTCGACCCCCGTGGTCGACGCGACGGCCTCACCAAGATCCGTAGCGGCCATCTGGCTTCCTCGAGCCACGGCTACTCGAGCTTCACCAGCCAAGCGGCCTCTCCAGCGGAAGAAGGAGCCATACCTCGAGGTGCTTGGACTCGGCAGAGCTCGAGGTCTTGGCCCGCTTGGACACCGCGGGGTCCGCCTCCTGCCGGGAGCGCTTTTCTCTGAAAAACCAGAAACAGCACATATCACCAAAAGTAAAAAGGTAAAGTTTCCCTACCAACGAGATTGAGGAGCACTACTTACCCAAAGCGATGACGGGGCTTCTTCCCCGAATCGCCGGACCCACTCGGGGGCCTCGAGCCCGCCCCATGGCTCGAGCCATGCCCCTGAGCCGTCTCCGTATGGGCCGGATGGGGGGAAGGCTCCCGATGCTTCCCGTGGCTCGACCCCGGCGGGGAGCTCTCCTTTGTCTCTTGTCCCGGGGGGGGCGACCGCGTCTCCTTCGAGCGGTCATCTTGGCGCCTTTCCCGGCGCGGGCTCGGAGATCTACTCCGGCGCTCGTGCTGACAGTCATGCCCCCCCGCGTCTGCCTCCTTCTCCCGGCGGCGGTGCGGCGACGGGCTCCGGGGTCGCTCACGACTCCCGTCAGAGACGACGGGGGGCTCCCCCTCCGAGGTCATGGTGGCGGGGCCTCGACGCCCCTCTCATGCTGCCGCTCCTCCGCGGGCTCGATGTCGCCCTCGATGACTCGCGGCGGTCGGGCCCGGAGTCCTTCCCGATGTGCTGACCGCTTCTCGAGGACCGGCCCCTCTCGAGACCCCCCGCCTGGGTCGACGCGGTCGTTGCCTCCTTCTGCGCCGCGGCGATGGCGCTCCTAGTTCGAGGCTTCCTCGCTTCAGCGGGCACGTCCGGCACGGAGCTCGACGTGCCCTGAGCCTCCGACGAGGCTGGGCTGACGCGGCCTTCCGCGGCTGCGTCCCGCGCGATCCCTTCGCCGGGGGGACCTCCAAGACATTCTCCTGCACAGAGGAACGGTCAGCCCTGATGTCGACGACCCCCGCGCGCCTCAGACGCGCATCCATCCCTTCGTCGTCACTCTCCTCCTCATCATCGTCCTCCTCCTCTGAGCTCGAGGAACTGAGCTCGGGGGACCCCTCTCCAGGCTGCCGGTTACGACGAGCCTTCGCTAGCCTCTGCTCCCGAGCCACCCGTCGCAAGTTCCTCTCTTTCTCTTTCTTCTTCTTGGCATCTTTACTCTCCTTATCCTTCTGAGCAGAGAGGCGCCTCACCTGTATTTCCGCGGCGTCCTCCCTCACCGGGGGCCTCGACGCGCGACATGTGAACGCCCCCTGCCAAAAAAGAGAAACTTGATAAGGAAAACCACAAGGAGAGTAAGTAAGCAAGTTCGGAGAAAGAGAAAGGAGGGGAGGCTCGGGACAGCCTGACTCGAGGATGGCTTACCAGGTCGAGACACCCCGCGTCGGGTGCCATGGCGATCAGGTCGCCTCCTCAGGGCGGAACGACCCGTGAACCGCGACCGTCACCCGGGAGGTACCCTCGTTCCGAGACAGCCCCTCCTCGGCCATCCTCGACTGGTTCAGCGCCTCGAGCGGGGCGTTTGGCCCCATCTCGAACATGAGAAGGGGGCGGTTCGCCAGAGGAAGGACCCTCCACTGGTGGAACACCCAAATGACCGCCTGGACGGTCAGTTTCTTCTCCTCCACCAGCACCCGCATCATGTTCATCAGCGGCTTCAGGTGGCGTTGCCTGTCCGCTGCGATGCCCAGTTCCACTTCTCCGGGCGCTGGGTGATGACCCTGCCGGTGTACTGCGGAAGGAGCCCGTCCTTGTTCCGCAGGTAGAACCAGTGGTCGTCCCACCCCGCCTGGTTGGTGGAGAGCTTGTAGCGGAGGTAGTCGCGGGGGACGTTGGCCGACGAGGGACCAGTCCTCGCGGTGATGGTGAGGGAGCCCACGCGCGCGAGCCTCCTCCTGCTCGGCTTCGCGGCCTTGTGGAAGAGCTCGCCCTGGAAGAGGTGGACGAACATCTCCAGTGCGGCTCGATCTTCAGATACCCCTCGCACACCGCGGCATAGATGGCAGCGTGCGAGATGGAGTTGGGGGAGAAGTGCTGCAGCTCCACCTTGATGTGGTGGGCCAGCCCCCGCATGAAGCGGCTCGGCGGGACGCCGAGCCCCATGCGGTGGTAGCGCGTGAAGCTCACCACGTACCCCTCGGTGGGGTGCGGCTCCTAGTGGTCCGCCGACGGGAGAATCCACCACGCGGGACCCTCCTGCGGGTTGGGGCAGAGAAGCCCCGCTCCACCAGCGTCTCCAGCTCTTGCTGCGTCGTCTTCGTCGGGCTCTAGTCTTCGGCCGGCAGCACCTGGGACGAAGCGGCCATGGCGGCGACGGCGCGATCTGAGCGGTGGACGGGCGGCCGGGAAGATTCCCAATTGCTGGCTCGGGAAGAAGGCGTGTGGAAGCTACGGCGGCGGTGAAGGCAAAGGCAAAGTAAAGGGTTCCTCTCCCCTCACTCAGTATTTATAGAGAAAAACCCGACGAGCGGGGTCTCCCACGATGAAAAAAGGTAACCGCACGCATTTAATGCGCCCACCTAACCGAATCTCGAGCCGGTTGACAGGTACACGCGGCAACTCCCCATTTGCTCCGCTACCTGGGCCCACCACGACCGCCGCTCCAACTTCGCGTCCGTCGCCCTCCCTGACAGTTTCCGCCTAAAAAGGCGCGCCCAACGGGCAGAAGAATTCCCAGACGACGGAGGCTTCTTCATGAAGGTAAAAACGGGCCCTGGCCCTTCCAAGCCTCGAAGCAGCGAAGGCTGGCCCTCGAAGAGGGTTCGACAGCCAGCTTCGAGCACCCGAGTCAGGGACACCAAGGGGCGCCACTCGCAGCATCACTCGAGGGCCAAGCCCTCGAGGCCCCTCACGTGTATCCAAGGCAGGGCGCACGACATGCAGTGAGATCCCCTCGGAGGGAGGCATCGAGCCACCAGGTCCTATCGAATGGACCTGGCATTTCTGCAGACTGTGCGCCCACGCTTTATGAGATCGCCTCCGGGCTTCAGTCGACCCTATCGAACGGGGCACGAGGTCTCACTTGGATTCCCCCGTTACCAGCTCACCGGGAACCTCGATACCCGCCCGCTCGTGGTAGTACGAGGCATCCCCCTCGCATCCGATCGAAAGGACTCGCGGGATGACAAGCCAGGGCAACCGGCGTGCCGGACAGCTCGAAGAGCGGGCCGGTCGGTTCAGCCTGGCACCCCTCGATGAAAGAGGGTCGAAAAACTCGGGGGCTCGACACCCCCGAACCTATAAAACGCAACTAACATTCACACTCGCAAAAAGCCCACGAGGGAGTTCTAACCACTCCCCCGTGGCCTCGGGGGCTACACCCGCGGGTGTCGCTCGCACGACACCCACGGAATCAGAACAACCAAACCCTTGAGACCAGTTAGCTAACCCTCAGGATCCCGGTTAGGAGCCCCTGCTCGAGTGCCAGCACTCGAACAAGGGCTCGGGGGCTACTGTCGGGGGTCCACAAAAGGGGTACCCCCAATCAACGCAAAACAAATAGGTTAAACCTAGAACACCAATTAATAACTAACCTAGCAAGTCTAACCTTCTAAAAAGCCAACCCCTCGAGGCCTACAACGCCGGCCTATCGCTGGGGAGCCTGGGTCCACCGAAGCCTTACCAACTGCCTCCGGGTAGCCTACCCCTCGAGCCCTGGCACATACGCCTCGAGCCCCCTATAGCCGTACACTATTTCTCGAGACCCCACGCGGGGACCTCGAGCCTCTCTAACACTGTAAACCATCCCTCGAGACACATCACGCCTCCCTCGAGCGGCACAAACATCGGATGCCAATCCCACACTACGCATTTAATGCGTTCACCAACTCCAGTCACCTCCCCTGGTACGCGTCGTGCGCTACAGTGAACCGGGGCCAGAGTCAAACCTCCTTTTTCACCACAAGCATGGGCAAAAAGGCACCAGTACAGCACTTTGTTGGCCATACCCTGCACTGTAGCACCCTCGAGCCGCATCTCGAGACCTGGGTTCCCACTGTACGGCCGAGTTCTCCGGAACCTGCCCATACCTGCGGGGGCTCGAGCCCCCCGTAGGTGCCACCTCGAGGCCGGCTCCGCGCCCCTCATGCCCTGACTGCTTTCATGATATTGGAGGACAGGTGCCCCAAGACCCGGAGGGACCCTGACACGTCCTGTACGTGCCGGAATGAGCGCTGCACGACCTCCACGTCGCCACGCCTCCACGTCCGCGCCCGGGATGGAGGCCACGCTTCAAGGACGCTTCAACAGCAACCCCCACGCCGGCTCCAGTATCTTCGACAAGACATAATTCCTACCCTACGCCGTATTGGGCACTGTACATGTCTCTACTGTGTAACCCTGGCCTCCTCTTGCTCTATAAAAGAGGACACCAGGGCCCTTTACGCGGGGGTCTAGGAGGCGTCCATACTCACGCGTAGAGACACGCTTGGCATGTCCATATAACGCCACACACACGCACGAGTCCGGACCCTGGTCCACGCTCGTTGAGCTTGTATTGCCCCTGTACAAGCACTTAGGTGCAAGTAATACAAGAACCTCCTCCCCCCGCTGGACGTAGGGCCTTCTTTTCCCGAACCAGGATAAATCCTTGTGTCATCTTGCATCACCGTCCAGGAAGAGAGCACGCGATCATATTACTCGTTGGTGTCAGACCCCCGGGGTCGAAACACCGACACTATCAGTCTACGTATCAGGTACAGAAAACAAGTGTTTGTTCTTAAAAACAAGAGAAAATATGAAGCGTCTCTAAAAGTAAGTCCTTTAACTGCCCAAGTAGTGTCCTAGTTCTTTATTAGTCACTTTCATATCAATATTCAACCCAGAAAAGGGTTCAACAAACTGAATTCCAGAAACAGCTGTTCTTAGGAGTCTAACCACCACCAAATAAGAATGCAGTACTTGTTGCTCATTCCCGTTGAACAGTTTGAGCAGTTCAATTACAGATACACTGTCAAAAACCAAGCTCCATAAGTTAGTTCACAGTTATTAAAGCAGTTCGCAAATATCCAAAGATTACAAGTGCTTAGAACATATTAGAAGTAATAACAATAGAGATAAAAAAGAAGTAATTTACATTTTCTTACCCAATCAACCAACACATGGTGAAGACTTGAAGAGTACTGAACCATATAACATATTTGCTCTTGAATAGCCCTAACAACAAGGATTTTACACATTATTCTGCTGGATATTATTTTTCAGCGACTATCATTTGGAAATAAACCAAAATTCCTATTTGAGTAGTGTTAGTCTTTACATTGGCAATTGGGACTCCAATTTAGCTTCAGAGAAAAAAAAGAACGGATTACTTTCTGACTGTGAATTGAATTTTTCGAGTTCTGAAATGATTTGCCTTATTCTGAACCACAGCAGGAGCTCCTCAAATTGCATAACTAAGCAAATTCTAATAGAACAAGCACACAAGAATCTCTACTGCCCCAAGAAAACAAGCAAATATTCTTAGATGGTCACTAAAAAAGAATGTATAGTGAAACTACCGTAAGATTGAAAGGGAATCAGATTTAAATAATTTGTGATCGTCACGTGCTTCCAAGTTAAAAAGAATTTACTGATTTTGCTGTTGCTCACACCGGGGCTGCCTATACAGGCCTAGACGGGGATGGATGAGACGCAAGTAGGAAATACATCAGGGGATTGATTGGCTCACCGCGGGAAATTGCCTTCTCTATCTGGATGGGGATCACTGGGTCGCTGCTGGAAGGCCCTAGGGGAAGAAGAATCCGACAACAGCCCTGGCCACGCATGACTGCACGAGGACGTACGCTCGACGGAGGCGGAGCGCATGGGGGTGGTGCCGGCGTTCGAGCGGGTGGAGCGTGTGGGGCGGTGCGGCGTCCGGGTGAGCAGAGCGCGTGGAGGCCGCAAGGCGTCCGAGCTGTAGGAGCATGTGGCCGAGCGACAGTGGCACAGGTAGGCAGAGCGCATGGCCGGGGGAGCGGGCCGGCGCTCGGTCGGGCGGGGAGGTTGTGTGGTGGAGGTCGCGACGGCCGGGGCGGGGAAGGGCGGATCTCGGCTTCGGCACGGGGAAGGGCCTCGGCCGGGGGAGCAGGGCCAGTGCTCGGTCGGTCGAGGGTCACGACGGCCAGGCGGCGCGGAAGGGCCTCGACCAGGGCGGGGAGGGGAAGGAAGGATCTCGGCGTCGGGTGAGGAAGGGCGTCGCGGCTGGCGGCCGGTTGGTCGGGGGAGCAGGGGCAGGCGCTCGGTCCGTTGGGGAAGTCGCGTGGTGGAGGGCGAGGCGAGGACGGGCGGGTCACGTGGTGGAGGGCGAGGCGAGAGGAGCCGGCGGCGGGCGAAAAACGGTTGCGGTGATGATAACATCCGAGTCTTGTTTAGCTGTAGAGACCAGGTGAGTGCCCGTGCGTTGCGACGGGTACAAAAAAAAAATCATGAAATTGTAATTATAATGTAAAATAGGATAGGGCTTGTGTGTTGCAACACGGGCAAAATAACACCTGACTACCTTAGCACATCAGTGTCGAGTTCAACAGACATGCAGCTTTAAATGGCTTCTAGTCACAAACGTCCTTACGTTAGATGGAAGTGCATCTTTAATACTACCTCACCATCACAACTCAAAGGAACAACAAGTGATGACCTCCCTGGAACCAAAAACTAGAAGGTAAAATACACTAAATCATCATAATTAAACACAAAATATAAGTTTTTATATATATTTGCTAAAAAAAATAAAACAACATGTGGCCACCATGGCAGCACAACGAGTAGAAGCACACACCAACGTGACATCGATCACTAAGGAGGAGACGCTGAGGCCGCTTGCGGCCAGGCATGTCGCTTGTACGTGATCAACACAAGGAAAATAAATAAAACTTAATATAAAAGACAATAATACAAACTTGTCCTTCTTGCATACATGCATGTCCTCCCTGACTAATCATAGATGGACAATGATTATGCATTTCCTTTCCTTGACTAATCACAAGACAAATAAAAGCAAAGCATGCATGATTTGCGTGGAGAAAAATTGGGAGATAACGTTGGACGGGGGAATTGTCTGGATGACAGATTCGTGGCTCAACCTTTGCAGGGAAAGGTTGCGGGAATTTTCTTTTGTGCGCCGGATAGTCATGGATCGCATGATGGTTTTAGTCCTGTCGGGTAGACGTTGATCGACAATCTGTATGTTTTAGTTATAAAGATAGAGATAATTTTCTCCACCACTGCTTGTTGATCATACAATTTTACACTTGTACATGCCTCTCGTAGAAGTGGTACAGTCAACACAAATTGCAAAGAACAATTGAAGTCTGATGTTGAAATGATATTTGATATACTCACCGATTTGGAGATATTTTATAAAGATTATGCACACGAAGCTGGTTTCTCTATTCGTGTTGGTCACCACAGGAAGCAAAATGAGAAAATAGTATTTTCAAGCGATATTGTTGTTTAAGGGAAGGGTACAGACAGGAGAGCCTAAAAAAGTCGTGGTCATGAATCTGAAAAAAAAAGAAAGTCACCAAATATGATGGAAACGAGATGTGGCTGTGAGGAAAAGATCAAGAAAATTAGACTGCTAGGGCTGCAGAAATGGTTGAGGCATTGTGCCGAACAGGTTGAGGACGTGGTACACTGTCACCATGGATGAACTCTATGGAGGATGGGTGGACGCCGTTCCGGCGAAGGTACAATGGAGAGAACAGAGAGAAGACGATGCAGACAGAACGGGAAACACAAGCGAGCTCGAAGAAGTAGCCCCGACAGCGGCGATAGTCGCAGCTCGGACCGGCAAATGGCGTCGTGCCGACTGGGCGGGGACGCGTCCATGACGGTGAACTGCGACGGCGAGAGGCGCAGCTCCACGGGCCGGCAATGGCGCGTAGGGGCGGCTGCGCAGGTAGTGGCGAGGCGGAGGGCAGGCAGTGGCTGGCGGCATAAGCCGTGACGAACCGCGCCGTCCAGGCGGAGTTCCGGCCCTGCGAGACGAAACACCAGTCGAGGCGTCCAGGCGGATGTGATTAGGGGGGTGATTTGCAAAAACACCGGATTAGCCAAGGTAATGGCGGGCGTTTAAGTGAAAAATAACCCACCTCTATCTAGGACCATCGGATGTCCATCTACGGGTCACGATCGATAGTTTTCAAAGTTCGCACAGCAGCCTGGTTTCCACCTGATACGTTGTCATAATGAACAAGCACACTCCCTCCGTATCGCAAACAGAAGTCGTTTAGGACAGCGATACGGTCTCCAAAGTATAACTTTGACCGGTTATTTTTTAAAAAATATTTGTTATAAAGTAGTATATGTATATTTTCATGAAAGTACTTTTTAAGATAAATTTGTTTATATGATTTTTACATCTCTAAACTCAATAATTTAAAAGTTATTCATGATTTGTATTCCTAATATTTGACTCAATCCTTATCAAAACGACTTCTATTTACAATACGGAGGGAGTATAATTTATTTTACAAACAAAACGACAACTACTATAATTAACACTTCTGCAGGGTAGAAAATGTGTATATATTTTTGTACAAATGAAAATTATTATAAAATATCTATATAGCTTGATTAGGACGAAAGAAGGGGGAGGAAATGTATAATAATACAATATCAGCATATACGTATGTCGTCCTCTCTAGCTACGTCGACTCTTCAACGCGCGCTGGTCGGAAGACTACCCTACGAATACGAATGACAAAACTCCAGTGTTTGCCGATCGATGGAGACATGGAGTCCTCGATCCATCTTCTCCTCGCCCATATGCGGCCATGCTCATGATAATCTCTCCTCCATCAAACAAGAACCGTGTCCTCGTGCTCCCTCTTATTCTTGGCCACCTCAACAACGTGGCGAACCATGTCCTTCAAGTCGGCGTCCGACGAACCGCCCTTCGCCATCGCTGCTCTCACCTGTGCAGCGAGCTCCTTGGCCCTCAGCCGCATCGCGGAGCCTTCGTCCATGAGCTGGGCCACCGTCCTCTCGATGTCGACTCTCCCGACCTGCACCTCTATCGTTGCGTGCATTTCATGCGTGGCAGGAACCTTGGCGCCCGAGCGGACGCCGACGCCGAGCACGTCGACGACCAGCGTCGTTCGTGTCGAAAGTGGTCGCGAAGTGCGCGCGCAGGTCAGCATCGGTGCCGTAGCGTTCCAAGATCGAGTGTCCACCGGCGCGCAGGCGCACTGCGAAGCCGCCCACGGAGGATGCGACAGGATCGTCATCTGCGCGCCCACCCGCGGACGACGAGGCCCCGGTCTTTCACGCGCTCCTCAAACCCAGCGTCCAGGCCGGCCGTCTCCTTGGCCGCCCAGACGAACGGCCGGCGCGACGCCTCCAGTGCGGCGGCGAGCTCGGCGACCTGCGGCGGCAGCAGACGCGCGATGCTGCCGAAGCTGATGTACAGCACGGACGCCGCCGGCCGCGCGTCGATCCACGAAACGACTCGCTCAACGTCCACCGCCGCGCGGCTGCCTCTCGCGGCCATCGTCGCGCCGGCGTCGTCGGAGTCGACGATGAGGCATACCGGCCCGACCGCCCAGACCGTCTTGCCGAGCTCCGCCGCGAAGCGCTCCACGAAGGCGCCCTCCAGGGCGGCGCAGGTGTTGAACAGTATCCCGTCGGCGGTGGCCTCGGCGTCGAGCGTGTCGCGCCGGAACCTCTCGAACCCGGTCCACTGGAGCAGCCCCAGCGACGTCGCCCTGTTCACCACGGCGCGCACGGGGAACCCGTCCGCGGGCACCTCGAGCGGCTCGAAGTCGTCGGCGGCGCGGTCGTAGGCGCCGCGCTTGTCGAGGACGCGCGCGGCGAGGATGTAGAACTGGGACGGGAAGTGGACCACGAGCCGGTGGACGCCGAGCCTGCGCGCGACGACGGCGGTCCACGCGCTGCACGAGTCGCAGAGGAGGCAGTCCGGGAGGCGGGGCAGCGAGCGGAGGTACGCCTCGAGCGGCTCCGGGAGCATCCACAGCGCCTCGAAGAACGTGGCGAAGAGGGAGATGTCGGGCAGCATGTCGAAGCTCTCGCACCCCTCGGGGAGGCCGACGGCTGGCCCCGGGAACGCAAGCTCGGCGAAGTCGACGGCGAGGCCCGCACGCGCGGCGTGCTCCAGGACGGCGCTGTTGCGCGCGGCGTTCACGGGCGTCAGCACCACCGTGACGCGCGCGCCCTGGGCGGCGATGAGGCGCGCCAGGTCCATCGTGGGGATCGTGTGGCCCTGCGCCAGGAGCGGCACCAGCACGAAGTGGGGTACCGTCGTCATGGCACTGTACGTACTGAGGTAGATTATTGTTCAGTATAGATCTCTGATGAGTAAGCACTGTACAGTACATTCACAAATATAACGAGCACGAGTAAATGCTGAGAATGAGGTAGATATTGGACACGAATCAAGACCTAACGTATACGGCAAGTGTGGATGGACATGTAAAATCCAACCACGGCACGTGCGACGGTGACGCTCAGGATCGTCGGGCGCACGGCCGTCCGATGACCGCAAAGCAGAAAGCACTAGACGCACAAGCAGCCAGCTGCATCGATCCTCAATTGTATTGTATGGATCCAGATGATAGTTACACACGTTCATTAATTTTCCTTTCACCTCCTAAGGTTCAGAAAAACTATTTTAGCTATACATGTACACATTTCCTATATTTCAGGCGCCTGAACAATTTTGTTTTTGCCCTTCCATAGAAAAAATTATCATTTGTTCTTGTGATTTATGCTAATAGATTTGGACCATTGTATGGAGATCTGAAGGTTGTAGTCGTTGCCTGAAAAGATGCTATATTTCAGACGTCTGAAATATAGCAAATCTCATATATATATATATATAATATATATGGGAAGACATATTTGAATGTTTCACTCTGAAATATAGCAAATCTCATATATATATATATAATATGGGAAGACATTTTGAATGTTTCACTCTGAAATACAATGTCATATATATATATAATATAGCAGTTGCAGAGCTACTGCTTTTCGAAAGAAGAGTAAAATCCACTAGAACTTGACCCGCAATGTCATCCATGTCCATATACTTAGGAAACTAGGATTAAAGGTCCTTTAACTTGTTAAATGTATCATATACATCCCAAACCAGCTTTGAGGTTGTCCCACCGGGACTGCCACTATGGCATGTTGACCTGTTCTTTGAGGTTGTCCCACCGGGACTGCCACTATGGCATGTTGACCTGTTCTTGACCATCGTGGACCCAAACAGAATATGCAAAAAAGGCCCCTGTAGTGTGCTGTATTTCATTCTGTCGGCCTACAAAAAGACCCAAAAAATCTATATATTATACATCTACTTTTTATTATTTGTGTGTGCTGGGCTCCTGACGTAGAAAATGTCCATAAATCATTCCCAGACAAAAGTGGATAAATGGATAATCGTCCAATTGCTCTACTTAGCGGGTGGATTACAAGTGCTTGACTTAAATGTTATCTCTATATTAGTATTGACCTATTTTTCTGACAAATTGACCGATCACTCCCAAACAGCTTTTTTCCCAACAGTTAGAGTTAGAGGATATATGAGTTTCTGCATGGTTTGAAACAAAGAATAATAAATCAGATTTTGAGAAGGCTTACGAAACAGAGCTTTATAATGTAGGTCCTAGCTAGAAACAAGAGATTCCTTAGAAAATGGAGGTCACTGGATGAGACAAACGATAGAAAACAAGAGATTTGCTTCTGTAGCCGGAAGATCTATATATTTGGTTCCTATCAACTATCATTTGCTCTTCATGTCAAAAAAAAAAAAAACTATCAATTTGCTCTGCAATGGTGTGTTCGTTGCATAGTATATATATGCTTTGTTTTTGTCTAATTTGCATAGAGAAGTTTATGCTTTTGTTGTTTTTATTCATTATTAGATAGAAATCTTTTGTTTAGGTTTCTTAACAATGACTTCACCTGTCCATGCATGGAATATTTTTTTGGAATGATGCCCAAGTTTCTTGTGATCCGGACATGAAATCAGAAACTATTGGTTACTGATATTTTATAAGAACCAGTCGCGTGAGTGTGGTGATAACTGGTATCATTGGTACAAAACTGATTTTTGCTGATGTTTGTTATTTTTTTCATTGGCAATTCATAAAGAAATGAAAATGTAGGCTCATGACTATGAACCACCGATGTAAATTTATTTTTACTGGATGTTTTCTAAAGTATAGCGCTAGTAGAAATTATGTATTCTACTTGCGGTAGACTTAAGGAAACAACTAATAAAAGTGCATGCATACTAGTGAATTTTTTTAACCTAGTGCCACTACACATAATTTGAAATTATTATTTTTTATTTTTTTCAAACGATCTCAGATTAAGAAATGGTCTGAAAGAAAGTTGTAGCGTTCAAAAAGATCTACAACTTTCTAGTTGACTACTTTTTCTTTTGAAATTATTTAGAGCTCAAAAATTATGTTTCAAAATTAATGATTTTAAACTTCATATTATTTTGAATATTTTCAAATGATCTCGATGAAGAAACGATAAAAGCAAAGTTATAGATACTGACGAGATCTAAATTTTTGCAGTTAAAACTATTACTTTCTTTTAAATCTGTTTAGGGCTTCGAATCCTCGTTTCAAAATCTGTCAGAGTGAATGCTAAACAAATAATCCTCTGTCCACAAAAGAATCAATTCCTAGAATCCGTGTCAGTCAAACTTTTTTTTAACTTTGACTTTAATTAAAAAAGAGTAATAACATCTATAATATTGTAAGGAAAATGTACCTCGGTCCATTTAACTTTAGATTTTGGTGCTTGATGAACCACATAACCAAATTGGACTAATGTGTTTGCAAGTGTTTGTTTTGTAATCCAATAAGGTGCAAACGTGACTTGGCGAAGGCAATATGGTGATCAAATGATAAACACCTGAAGCAAGACCCTATAATATGTATTGAAGGCTTACAAAGATCAAGCAAAGTCCAAGACACAAGAAATAGAGGGCCGGACGCAAACAAAGTTGAGCCGCTCAAGCCGAGACAAGAGCTGATTGAATTAAAACTGTCTCATGATTTTAGATCAGCTCAAACTAGCATGACACTAGCATAAAGTTGTAGAGCTTTTCATTATCTTTCCGAAAAGTCCAAGATCATCAAAATCGGAGTTCGGAGCTAAGAGTTATGCCAAAATACAATAGCATCTCTCGCTGAAAAAAGAGCATCGGATGAGTCCGATGCCGGAGCATAGGACGCTCCGATGCTGGCGTCCGATACCCTCTAAAATCAGCCCAGAATGAACAGTGTTGTAGTAGAGTACGATGCAGCATCCGATGCCTGCACCGGAGCGTCCGATGCCACCAAAAAACAGGTCTAACGGCTAGTTTTCCAACGGCTACTCAACATATGAGCATAAGACGCGTCCGATGCCATTACTATAGCGTCCGATGCTCTACAAAAAGCTGTTTTCAGCCCCCCAACGGCTCTATTTATTTGGGGGCCTATATTATCACCCTCTAATCAGCCAAAAGAGGTGTGGAGGAGTGAGGAAACATACCAAGGGTGTTGCTACACCATATTAGTGCCTCTATATGCATAGTGCTTAGTGATTCACATGGTGATTAGTGTAGGTACTTTGCGAAGTGCTTAGGTGTTGATATAAATTAACGCACACTCTACTTTATCCGCAAGCGCACAGATAAAATCTACCGATGTAGCACTTCACCGGAGTAACCCAGTTTTAATATCGAACCCAAAGGAACGGATAGTGTTAAGTCTTAAATGAAGGACCGAGCATGCTATACAAAGGCGACCAGAGGGGGGGGGGTGAATGGGAGCTTTAAATTTCTTTTCAGACACTCTTAGCCTTTGTCCCGCGAATCAACCCCAAGAGCAAACCTAGAGCTTGTCAGGTTCCACGACCCTAGATGTAGGGTGGATGCTTCCTAGAAGCACATCGAGACACTACACAAGTCTAGAAATCCACCGCAAAAACCCTAAATCAAATCCGAAGTCGGACAAGCAAACAACGAACGAAACAGTGCAAAACCTGCAGCATCGGACGCTGGCCTGCGTTCGATGTCCAGGCACCGGACGCTTCTGATGCAAAATGCACTGTTCTGGATCCTCACTGCATAGTTATCGGATGCTGCAACAGTGAACCCTCAGCGTCCGATGCTCAGACCCGGACGCGTCCGATGGTCAGCGTCCGATGCTCCTTCAAAAACGCTGTTCTTTGACACGTGGCACCTAAGCGTCCGATGTGACGAACCCAACGTATGATGGCCCCGTGTCCAGCGTCCGATGCCCCCAAAACTGTACTGTTCTTCCGCGGATTCAACCCGATCTCCTCCGAATCAAAAGCTCTAAGGTTTAGACTTGGTATGAGGAGTTCTGAGGATGTTAGTGAGCTATCTCTAAGAGATCATGGCTCAAACCTAACTCCAAATCGATGAATCGGAAGAAATTAAGGGCAAAGGAGAGAAAACCGATCCAAATGCAAAAACCAACGGATCTACTTGTTCGTGAGGATAGAATCTAATTGGTGGAAACAATCCCCTCACGACAAAGAACAAGTTGATTCAAATGGTTTTCCAAACGGAGCAACATGGAGAGAGATCGATCGACGGGAAACTTGAGGAGAAAAGCAAAACACGAAGAAGAACACAAGAACGCGAATTACAACCTCAATTGCTAGCCGAAATTCATCTCCACGAGGAGACAACGGGATTCTGGTCCCGTTTCCGCAAAATCCAAATACACAGAGGTATGATTAAACCGTCTCTGCGGATCTCAGTAGCTACAGCAGGGATATGGGAGAGCAGGAAACCCTAGAATGAAAATAGCAATGGCTGAGATATAGTCTGGAGGGAGGGGTGGCCTCTCCTTATATAGCCTAATACAATTATTCTTCTACCCCTTACAACTAATGAGCGAGCAGGCTAACCCTAAGGGTATTCCTGACCAACTCAAGGTTGATGTTGATCCGACGGCCATGCCCACACATCAGGTAGCTTCGCCTCGACGCGACCTCACCGGATGCCGCCACGTGCCGCCACTGCGCTGCTCGTCCTTTTCACGGGCCTCCCCCCGGGTTTGAGGCCGAAATAGGGAAACCTGGGCCATCCCCCAGTTTTGAGGCCGAAACCGGGAAACCTGTCGTCTGTCGCCTGAGTTTTGTGGCCCAAACCCAGAAACCCGCCAGCGCCCAGGTTTTGAGGCCCAAACTGGAAACCGTCCTCAGCCCGAGTTTTGCCAAACTCGAAACCGGACGCACCCAGGTTTTGAGGCCAAACCTGGAGTCCACTCGGTGTTTTTCTGTGGCTCAACCACCAAACCGACGCCGTAGAGGGATGCACCACCCGTGCACCCCGTCCACCCGCAAGTCTTCACTTGTCGTTGTCCCAGGCTGTTAGCCACCACGACCGATCCTCAGGCTACCCAGTTGAAAGGTCCGAATGGCTAGAGGGGGGGTGAATAGCCAATTCAAAAATCTAGAAACCTGAAACTCAAAGCTCAAAACGAGTATCAGATTGCACAGTCGGTACTACCGACTATAGGGGCCGGTACTACCGAGGTCGGTACTACCGGCTCTACAGGTCGGTACTACCGACAACCTAAAAACTGCTACGAGATCGAGATAGAGAAGATGCAAAAGTGGATCTAGCACATACCAATATTTCCCTAGAAGATGTAGATGAAGTTTATACTTATCCAAGAAGTGGCTCTCCCCAAAGAGTAGATCGAGCCTTCCCACACCTAAGAACGAGAGAGGAGGGAGGGAAGAACGCGAAGAACACGAGTGCAAACAAAATATCCAAGGATGCAAAATCAACAAGCACACGAGACACAGGATTTAATCCGAGGTTCGGCCACTTCACTAAGAAGCGCCTACGTCCCCGTTGTTGAGGTGACCACGAAGGTCGGAGTCTCTTTCACCTCCTTGCCTCACTCAAGCAACCACAAAGGCTAGTTGAGTTTCTTCACTAAGAATCAGAGGGTAATACAAACACTTCGGAGTGCCCTCACAAATGAGTCAATCACGGGCAACGACCGAAGAACACCTAACCGGCTAGAGTTCCAAGAACTCAAGAGTAAAGAACACAAATCAAGCCGGAGAGATGTTGGATCCAAGTGCTCAAGACGTAGATCGATGCTTCTCACTCTCTAATCTCACTTCCCTAGCTCAAAGCTTGCAAGAGATTCACTCTAGAATCAAAGGGGAGAGAGAGAGGAGGTTAGTCAACACTTGGGAGCTCTCTTTCTTGAGTTTGGGCGCAAAGAATGGGAGAGGTGACCGTTGGGAGCCGGCCGAGCGGCTACTTAAACAAGTCAACTGCGCCACGGTCGGTAGTACCGACCCCATAGGTCGGTAGTACCGAGGGTCGGTAGTACCGGCCTTATGGCGGTACTACCTCTAGGCCAAAACTCCTCCGAACAGAGAGTTTGCGCGCTGTCTACAGAGGGGTCGGTAGTAGGGTCGGTACTACGGCCTCAGGGTCGGTTTAAGGTCGGTACTACGGCCTCAGGGTCGGTAGTAGGGTCGGTACTACCGAGGTTATGGCGGTACTACCTCTAGGCCAAATCTAGATCTACACAGAGAGCCTGAAAAACCACTTCGAACCTCGGTACTAGACACCCTGGTCGGTACTACCGAGCCCGGTACTACCGAGGTTATGGCGGTACTACCGGTAGGCCAAAAACTCCCCCGAACAGAGAGTTTTGCGTCTGCTCGCGGAGGGGTCGGTAGTACCGAGGTTATGGCGGTACTACCGGCCTCAGGGTCGGTAGTAGGGTCGGTACTACCTCTAGGCCAAAACTGACCTCGCGCGCTAAAACGACCATAACTCTTAGCTCCGAACTCCGATTTCGATGATCTTGGACATTTTGGAAAGCTTATTCAGAGGCTACACATCCCACATGAATACAAGTTCCAAATCACAAAGGATTAGTACAGAATTCCAATCCAAGATCCATCGCTTCTCTTTTTTCAAACAAAGACTTCTCGGAAACTTCTCCGAGTTGATTCAATTCAACTCCAACACCTTCTCCTTTGCAAATGTGCCAACACCACCAAGTGTATACAATCTTGTGCATGTGTGTTAGCATTTTCACAAACATTTTTCAAAGGATTTTCACTTGCTCTCACCACGCCACTCGATCCTAGAACAACGCAAAGTTAGATCGCTCAACGTGGCACTAGAAGTTAGACGTCATGAGCACTTTTCACCACATCTAGCTAGCCTAATTTATATCCTCTTGATAGTCCGGCTTGCCTATACTCAAGATCAAAAGAGAGAAATAATCTACCACTTGAGCAAGGCATCTTTTCTCTTCTTCATTTCACCAATGGTAGAGCACTTGATCACATGAGTGCTTGTGGCCGTCACCATCCTCCATGGTTGCCACCTTGCTAGCTCCACCAATGGCTTGGTCATAATCCTTTTCCATTAGCTACACACATGCTTCATAAAAGGATTAGACCAAAATAGGTTTCATCAATTAACCAAAACCAAACTAGGGCTTTCAATCTCCCCTTTTTGGTAATTGATGACAACCTATACAAAGATATGTAATTTAAGTTTGAGTAACCACATTGATAGTATTGGCTCCCCCTACATATGTGCTATAGAGATTGGTTCTAAAATTGGCACATATGTATAGATATGAAATATGGGTGAGCAACACTATCAATGATGATGCTAAGGCATAAGAATGGACCTTTGAAGCGTGATACCAATCGGAGTGCACAAGTTATACCATCCTTAGCATCATTATTCACTAGACATACATCAAAACTCAAGAACCCCATGAGATCAACATTTATAATAAGATTCTTGAGCAACTTGAAACAACAATATGTCTAGTTGCAATCCTATACATGCTAATTAAACAATTTATCAATCAAGTCTTATCACTAGCATTCATCACATAAGCATGAATATCAATATAAATAGCTTATGCAATGCAACAAACATATGAGTATGCACATTTCAAATGCAACATACATGTTTATGAGCTTGCTCCCCCTATTTGTATGCTCAAATTTTAAGAGTTCAAGCTTCGAACCACTTGAAACTTTTATCCCTTTTTGTTTTTGTTACTCCCCCTTCCACTAGCATATATCTTTGTAGCACTTTCTTTCTCCCCCTTTGTCAACAATTATCATAAAGGTGGAGCAAAATTTTAAAGGAAGGAGGCAACTATTAGCATGAGGTACATGTGAGGAGATCGAACTAAGTCAAGTTGTGGCTTAATATAGCTTATGAACATAAGGTATTTAACACGGTTTGCTCTAGAGTAAGCTTCTTCACACATCTTACAATGGTTATCTTACTCACGTTGGTTAAACACATTTTGCTCACTTACTAGATCAAACACTAGAGTTACAAGCTCACAAACAAGTTATATGCTACCACTAGATCAAGTCAAACATAGAAGCAATAGTGGTACCATATATACTTCAAAGTCATTTGATTTACCATGAATGAACCTAGATAAGCAATGTGATAGCTATATGAACTAGAGCAAATCCTAATAAGAATGAATGCACATGCCAAACAATTTCACCTTTGCTTTGTCGGAGGAGAGGCATGTCATATGTGGAGGTGCATTCAACTCATGTTGGAGAAGTCTAGGATATTCAATTCATTCCTTAGCTTGCAAAACCTTCTCTCATCTAGTGGCTTGGTGAAGATATCGGCAAGTTGATCATCGGTGCCCACACTTTCAATAGATATGTCTTTCTTTGCTTGATGATCTCTAATGAAGTGATGCCTTATGTCAATGTGCTTTGTTCTTGAATGTTGAACCGGGTTGGTGGCTATTTTGACGGCGCTCTCATTATCACATAGCAATGGAACTTGTCCAAACTTGACTCCATAATCTTGCAATGTAGCTTTCATCCATAACAATTGTGCACAACAACTACCCGCGGATATGTATTCGGCTTCGGCGGTAGAGAGTGCAACACTATTTTGCTTCTTTGATGACCATGAGACAAGTGATCTTCCAAGCAATTGACAAGTGCCCGATGTGCTCTTCCTATCCACCTTGCATCCCGCATAGTCGGAATCCGAGTATCCAATTAATTCAAATTGAGAGCCCTTGGGATACCATAGTCCACATTTGGAGTGTGCTTCAAATATCTCAATATTCTTTTGGTTGCCTTCAAATGACTTTCCCTTGGAGAAGCTTGGAACCTTGCACACATGCACACACTAAACATAACATCCGGTCTTGATGCGGTCACATAAAGTAAGCTTCCAATCATTGACCGATATAACTTTTGATCTACCATGTCACCACTAGAGTCACTATCCAAATGTCCATTTGTGCCCATTGGAGTGGTTATTGCTTTAGCTTCATCTAACCCAAACTTCTTGAGCATGTCCTTGATGTACTTGCCTTGACTAACGAAAGTGCCTTTCTTCATTTGCTTGATTTGTAGACCAAGGAAGTAACTAAGCTCTCCAATCATAGACATCTCAAATTCTTTAGCCATCATCTCCCCAAACTCTTCACAAAAGTCTTGGTTGGTTGATCCAAAGATAATGTCATCCACATAGATTTGCAACACAAACAAGCTACTTCCAATCTTCTTGGTGAAGAGAGTGGTGTCAACCTTTCCAATCTTGAACCCTTTTGCTAACAAGAAGTCCCTCAATCTTTCATACCAAGCTCTAGGTGCTTGCTTCAACCCATATAGTGCCTTCTTGAGCTTGTACACATGGTTGGGCTTCTTCAAGTCTTCGAACCCGGGAGGTTGCTCAACATACACTAACTCATTGATGAATCCATTGAGAAAAGCACTCTTCACATCCATCTGATAGAGCTTGATGTTGTGAGCACAAGCATATGCAAGAAGGATTCTAATGGCTTCCAATCTAGCAACCGGTGCAAAGGTTTCTCCAAAGTCAATCCCTTCCATTTGAGTGTATCCTTGTGCAACCAATCTTGCTTTGTTCCTTACAACAATGCCATCTTCATCTTGCTTGTTCCGGAAGACCCATCTTGTACCAATAACATTTGTGTTCTTTGGTCTTTCCACTAACTCCCAAACATCATTGCGGGTGAAGTGAAGTGTTCAACTCTTCATGCATTGCATTCACCCAATCAACATCCATCAAAGCTTCATCAATCTTGGTTGGCTCAATAGATGATACAAATGAGTAGTGTTCACAAAATGAAGCCAATCTTGATCTTGTTTGCACACCTCTTCTTATGTCACCAACAATTTGATCTAAAGGATGATCTCTTGCAATGTGTGTTGGTTGGAGCACTTGTTCCGGTTGAGCACTCGCACTTGTACTAGCATCTTGTTGATCTTGAGAACCACTAGAGCTTGCAACATCATTGCCATGCATGGTTGGAGGAGAAAGCACTTGATCTTTGTCATCTTCTATGTCAATCACTTGCTTTGGCCTTATATCACCAATGTCCATGTTCTTCATAGCTTCCGCCAATTGTGTTCCTCTCACATCATCTAGATTATTGTCTTGTTCTTCATGGGAACCATTGGTTTCATCAAACTCAACATCATGGACTTCTTCAACTATTCTTGTTGTGTTGTTCCACACTCTATAGGCTTTGCTTGTAGTGGAGTAACCAAGAAGTGTCCCTTCATCACATTTCTTCTCAAACTTTCCAAGTCTTGTGCCCTTCTTCAATATGTAACATTTGCACCCAAAGACCCGAAAGTAAGCAATGTTGGGCTTTCTATCATTGAGGAGCTCATATGGTGTCTTCTTCAATAGAGGGTGACAATAGAGTCGGTTGCTATAGTAGCAAGCCGTGTGTTGATTGCTTCGGCCCAAAAAGAATCACTCACATTGTATTCACTAAGCATAGATCTTGACATATCAATGAGTGTCCTATTCTTCCTTTCAACTATCCCATTGGATTGAGGTGTATACTTGGCCGAGAATTGATGTTTGATTCCAAACTCATCACATAACTCATCAACTCTTGTGTTTCTAAACTCACTTCCATTGTCACTTCTCACTTTCTTGATTCTTCTATCAAACTCATTTTGACTTCTCTTGACAAAGGTTTTGAATACCCCAAACACTTCACTTTTGTCAACAAGAAAGAAGACCCATGTGTATCTTGTATAGTCATCCACTATCACAAAGCCATACTTGTTTCCCCCAATACTTGCATATGTAGTTGGTCCAAACAAGTCCATGTGCAACAACTCAAGTGCATGTGTAGTGCTCATCATTCCTTTGTTTGGATGGGTGTTTCCAACTTGCTTTCCCATTTGGCATGCACTACATAGCTTGTCCTTTTCAAAGTGAACATCTTTTAGCCCTCTCACCATGTCATGCTTCACTAGCCTCTTTAGTTGCTTCATTCCAACATGTCCCAAGCGCCTATGCCATAGCCAACCCATGCTTGATTTGGTGAATAAGCATGTTGTCAATTGAGCTTCACTAGCATCAAAGTCCACCAAATAGAGGTTCTCATATCTAAATCCTTTGAAGATCACATCACTTCCATCAACACTCACAATCTCCACATCATCAACACCAAATATGCATTTGAATCCCAAATCACACAATTGTGCCACTGACAACAAGTTGAAGTTGAGAGATTCCACTAATAGCACATTGGAGATGCTCAAGTCATTTGATATTGCAATCTTTCCCAAGCCTTTGACCTTGCCTTTCTTGTTGTCACCAAATGTGATAGCATTTGCATGATCATTGCCACTAGTGTTGATTGATTTGAACATTCTACCATCTCCGGTCATGTGTTGAGTGCACCCACTATCAAGCACCCAATGCCTTCCTCCGGCTTTGTAATTAACCTACAAAAAGGATCAATTCTTTTTAGGTACCCAAATCTTTTTGGGTCCTCCAAGGTTAGTAACCAAGCTCTTGGGCACCCAAATTGCCTTCTTCTTTGGGCCAACCATGGGTGCACCAATGTACTTAGCCTTCACACCATTAGTGCCCTTAGTAAGCATATAACAAGAATCAAAGCGAATAGATGTAACATGAGCATGCTTCTTGTTTTTATTCTTGTTAAAGCAATGTTGTTCTATATGCCCGGATTGCTTGCAACTATTGCAAAACCGACCGTTGCTCTTCACAAAACGAGTCTTGTGAGGAACAAAAGCCGCCTTGCCCTTCTTGGGGGTAT
The DNA here is from genome assembly GCA_009763385.1 of Coix lacryma-jobi var. lacryma-jobi. NCBI lineage: Eukaryota > Viridiplantae > Streptophyta > Magnoliopsida > Poales > Poaceae > Coix > Coix lacryma-jobi. The sequence continues at coordinate 49,300,937 of CM019831.1, forward strand.
AGCCAAGTCCCTCCTTGTTGAGTGGAGACCTTTGGCTACCCAAGCACTTAAGCAAGCGGGCATCTCCACCATAGGCATTGCCTAAGGCATGAGTGAGCTCATTAACCTTGTTCTTAAGGTTCTTATTTTCTACTACTAATGATGAGTTACATGTAGTAGAAGTAGACATTTTAATTGAGCTAGATGATGATGATGCATTGATAGGAGCAACAATAATAGGAGTGTAAAAAGATTCATCAAGTATATCACAAGTTACTCCTACATTGCATGTCTCCACAACATCCTCAATTTTACTTTGATCAAGGAGGGAGGATTGGGCTTCCTTAAGCCTAGTGTGAGCTTGATCAAGCTTCTCATGGGCTTCCTCTAGCCTCTCATGAGTAGACTTGAGCTCATCAAAGGATTGCTCAAGAGCCTTGTTGGCCTTGCGCAATTCTTTGCACTCCTTCCTCTTAGTCTCAATGTAAGAGTGAGCATCTCGTAGCATGCTTATGAGGTCCTCCTTGAGTACTCCTCATCATCATCACTCTCACTCTCACTCTCATCGGATGATACCTTAGTGGCCTTAGCCATGAAGCATGTCGATGAGCGTGAAGTCGAAGATAGAAGGCTTGCTTGAGATAGCAAGACTAGCCATAGCCTTCTTCTTGGTGGTCTTCCTCTCATCATCACTAGAATCACCATCATCGCTTGAGGAAGCATCACTATCCCATGTCACAACATAGGATCCACCCTTCTTCTTTTCCTTCTTCTTCTCCTTTTTCCTTCTTCTCCTTCTTCTCCTTCTTGTTCTTCTTATGATCATCTTCATCATCACTAGATTGTGGACAATCCGCAATGAAGTGATCTTTGCTCTTGCATCGATAGCATCTTCTAGTTGAGCTCTTGTATGAATCTCTTTTCTTTCTTGCCCCAAAGCTCTTCTTCTTCATGAACTTGCCAAACTTCTTGACAAAGAGAGCTATTTCTTCATCATCAAACTCATTGCTGCTTGTGCTAGCTTCATCATCACTTTCCTCCTTCTTTGCTTTGCCCTTGCTCTTGATCTTGGAGGATGACGCCTTGAACGCCACAGTCTTCTTCTTCTTCTCTTCCTCTTGGGCTCCCCCATCCCGTTCCACACGGTATGTGTCTTGAGTGACCACATCACCTAGTACTTGGTTTGGGGTTACCGTATCCAACCCTTCTCTCACAAGGATTGTCACCAAGGTATCAAACCTAGGTGGCAAGCATCTCAAGAACTTGTGAGAAAAGTCCTTGTCATCCACCTTCTCACCCAACGCCTTCAAATCATTGACAATGACTTGCAACCGGTGAAACATCTCTGGTATGCTTTCATCATCTTGCATCTTGAAGGTGGCAAGCTTGTCTTTGAGAATGTAAAGCTTGGCACTCTTCACGGCCTTGGTGCCCTCATAGGTCTCCTCTAATCTTTCCCATATCTCACTTGCACGCTCGAGATTCTTGATTTGCTCAAAAACTTTGATGTCGAATGCTTCATAGAAAAGGTTGATTGCCACATCATTCCATTGAAGCTTCTCTTCTTCTCTTGGAGTTGGATCGGCAGAGTCAATCACAACAAAGTCATGCTCGATCACATCCCATATCTTCCTATTCATGCCCCTTGTGAACGCGCACATCTTCCGCTTCCAACAATCGAAGTTGGTGCCGTCAAAATGTGGTGGCTTCCCCATATAGTTGATTTGAGCCATTGCAACACCGGAGGTTGTAAATCCTCAAACAAACGGTGACTTGGCTCCGATACCACTTGAAAGGTCCGAATGGCTAGAGGGGGGGGGGTGAATAGCCAATTCAAAAATCTAGAAACCTGAAACTCAAAGCTCAAAACGAGTATCAGATTGCACAGTCGGTACTACCGACTATAGGGGCCGGTACTACCGAGGTCGGTACTACCGGCTCTACAGGTCGGTACTACCGACAACCTAAAAACTGCTACGAGATCGAGATAGAGAAGATGCAAAAGTGGATCTAGCACATACCAATATTTCCCTAGAAGATGTAGATGAAGTTTATACCTTATCCAAGAAGTGGCTCCTCCCCAAAGAGTAGATCGAGCCTTCCCACACCTAAGAACGAGAGAGGAGGGAGGAAGAACGCGAAGAACACGAGTGCAAACAAAATATCCAAGGATGCAAAATCAACAAGCACACGAGACACAGGATTTAATCCGAGGTTCGGCCACTTCACTAAGAAGCGCCTACGTCCCCGTTGTTGAGGTGACCACGAAGGTCGGAGTCTCTTTCACCTCCTTGCCTCACTCAAGCAACCACAAAGGCTAGTTGAGTTTCTTCACTAAGAATCAGAGGGTAATACAAACACTTCGGAGTGCCCTCACAAATGAGTCAATCACGGGCAACGACCGAAGAACACTTAACCGGCTAGAGTTCCAAGAACTCAAGAGTAAAGAACACAAATCAATGGAGAGATGTTGGATCCAAGTGCTCAAGACGTAGATCGATGCTTCTCACTCTCTAATCTTACTTCCCTAGCTCAAAGCTTGCAAGAGATTCACTCTAGAATCAAAGGGGGAGAGAGAGGAGGTTATTCAACACTTGGGAGCTCTCTTTCTTGAGTTTGGGCGCAAAGAATGGGAGAGGTGACCGTTGGGAGCCGGCCGAGCGGCTACTTAAACAAGTCAACTGCGCCACGGTCGGTAGTACCGACCCCATAGGTCGGTAGTACCGAGGGTCGGTAGTACCGGCCTTATGGGTACTACCTCTAGGCCAAAACTCCTCCGAACAGAGAGTTTGCGCGCTGTCTACAGAGGGGTCGGTAGTAGGGTCGGTACTACGGCCTCAGGGTCGGTAGTAAGGTCGGTACTACCGGCCTCAGGGTCGGTAGTAGGGTCGGTACTACCGTAGGTTGGCGGTACTACCTCTAGGCCAAATCTAGATCTACACAGAGAGCCTGAAAAACCACTTCGAACCTCGGTACTACCGACACCCTGGTCGGTACTACCGAGGTTATGGCGGTACTACGGTAGGCCAAAAACTCCCCGAATAGAGAGTTTTGCGTTCTGCTCGCGGAGGGGTCGGTAGTACCGAGGTTATGGCGGTACTACCGGCCTCAGGGTCGGTAGTAGGGTCGGTACTACCTCTAGGCCAAAACTGACCTCGCGCTAAAACGACCATAACTCTTAGCTCCGAACTCCGATTTCGATGATCTTGGACATTTTGGAAAGCTTATTCAGAGGGCTACACATCCCACATGAATACAAGTTCCAAATCACAAAGGATTAGTACAGAATTCCAATCCAAGATCCATCGCTTCTCTTTTTTCAAACAAAGACTTCTCCGGAAACTTCTCCGAGTTGATTCAATTCAACTCCAACACCTTCTCCTTTGCAAATGTGCCAACACCACCAAGTGTATACAATCTTGTGCATGTGTGTTAGCATTTTCACAAACATTTTTCAAAGGATTTTCACTTGCTCTCACCACGCCACTCGATCCTAGGAACAACGCAAAGTTAGATCGCTCAACGTGGCACTAGAAGTTAGACGTCATGAGCACTTTTCACCACATCTAGCTAGCCTAATTTATATCCCTCTTGATAGTCCGGCTTGCCTATACTCAAGATCAAAAGAGAGAAATAATCTACCACTTGAGCAAGGCATCTTTTCTCTTCTTCATTTCACCAATGGTAGAGCACTTGATCACATGAGTGCTTGTGGCCGTCACCATCCTCCGTGGTTGCCACCTTGCTAGCTCCACCAATAGCTTGGTCATAATCCTTTTCCATTAGCTACACACATGCTTCATAAAAGGATTAGACCAAAATAGGTTTCATCAATTAACCAAAACCAAACTAGGGCTTTCACCAGTCCGTCAGTCCAAGCCTCACGTCTGCCCTTCACCGCTCCGGGTCCATCGACATAGCACGTCTCTACTTGACCTTCACCTTGCCTTTGATCACCGTATCCGAGCTCAACACCTGCACAACACAAGCCAAAGAACATGCGCATCATCCCAGTTGACAATCACTCATCATCTCAAGATCCGACATACACCCATGTATCCGCAATCTCCCCCTTGATGAGTGCATTGTCAACTACCAACACAAAGCATATGAAGGTAGAAGAAAGAAGGAAGAAGAAGTAAGCAAACTCAACCAGTCGACTAAAAGCGAAGCAAAGCCAGGAAAAGTCGAATGGAGTGAGCGAGACAACTTGGTTCCCAAAGACATGGGCAACGGCTTGAAGCAACCAAGCAAAGCTAGCCCTCAAGAAGAGGTAGAACAGGCTCAACACCGCTAGCAAGAAGGTAGTTGGAGCAAAAGAGACAAAGACAAGCTAGTCCCTCCAGAAAGAGGCAAAGGCTCAACACAACTAGTAGAACCGCTCCAAACCAATTGAAAAACCTCACAAGCTGAAAATCCAATTGAAAAACCTCACAAGCTGAAAATCGCTCCAAACCAATTGAAAAACTGCTTCGAACCAATTGACCAACAAAACTTGTCAAATAAAATAAGTGAGCAAGCTCCCCCTTCAATATTGCACACAACTAAGGACATGATTTGTCAAATTTCTCCCCCTTAGTTGAAAATGCACACAACAAGGCAAATACATATGAGTTACAAATGCAGGTTAGCAGCTTCAGGTATATAGTCAATAGAAGGAATAGATGCTCTAAAAGGTGCTGATCCAATGATTTAACAACAAGCTTAAATGCAAGCAGAGGCTCAAACTGATCATAGAATACGAAATATGAACATATGAGCAAAGTGAGCAGTTTTAAGCCATTCAGAAGGATTTCACCATCAAAATAGCACCAAACATGTATAGACAGGAAGTTACACAAGTGCTAAACATGTATAAAAGGTGAACTACCCCTAGCAAAGTTCAATCATCATGTTGTAGAATGAAACATATACTTGTGCTTTCAAAATTTTATCGGAGTTGCAGAGGTGATTATACAAGTTTGAAATTTCAGCATGTGTTTGCGAGAGGTTGAAAACTTGACATTGCCTAACTTTTCAACCAAGCTAAGCCTATGCATAAGCAATCAGAAGCTTGAAGCAACAGTTTCGGTCTTACACTACACCGCTCAAGTTTGACTCAATGTGCAATGAGAAACAGTCTCGATAACGTGATGTGCTGTCAAGTAATCCCATCTCGATCTTTTCAATTCACTTAGACTTGGTTCAAATTTTAATAGAATATGAACACACCAAGCAAGTGAAGGACTCAGAACTAGAGACATAGCAACCTAGCATATATGAAAAGCACAAGTGACTTCAACACCTTCTACACATGCTAGTTACCAACTCAATGGTGAAACATGTTTCAATTTTATGTTGAATTATGCATATTCACAGTTTTAAAAGTAGCTCAGCTCACAACATGTATCAGTGATCAAAAAGAGCCTAAGCTAGATGCATCATCATATATCATTAGAGCATACACTAATCAGAGCATAGATTCATTCTACAGATTATAGACATGAAACTCGAGAAGATAAAGATGCAAAAGTGAAGAAATGCAAACAAAACTGAACAAGAACAAAAGAAGTCAGTCTATGATACATGAACCACAATGTTTCCCCCAACTAAAAGGGGAAACACACACCAAGCTCACCTCTCAACCTAGCAAAGGTTGATTGGTCCAAAGGCTTGGTGAAAATATCTGCCAACTGAAAATGAGTATCGACATGGTGAAGGTCGATATCACCCTTCTCATAGTGGTCTCGCAAGAAATGAAAGTGCACATCAATGTGTTTGGTCTTAGAATGCAACACGGGGTTCTTAGCAACGCTAATCGCACTCGTGCTGTCACAAAGCAATGGAACTCGAGAAAAGCTCAGACCAAAATCACACAAAGTGGCCATCATCCACAATAACTGGTAACAGCAGCTAGCCGCAGCAACATATTCAGCATCTATGGTAGACTGTGCAACGCTAGACTGCTTGCAAGAAGACCAAGATACAAGAGAAGAACCCAAAAATTGACAAGTTCCAGAAGTGGACTTGCGCTCAAGTCGGCAACCAGCAAAACTAGCATCCGAGTAACCGCAAAGGGAGAGGGTAGAAGAAGCAGAATACCAAATCCCGAACTCAGGTGTGAAACATAAGTACCTCATGATGCGCTTGACCGCCTGACGGTGAGAAGTGCGCGGCGATGCCTGAAAGCGCGCGCAAAGGCACACCGCGAACTGAATTTCCGGGCGTGTCGCCGTCAGGTACAACAGCGACCCGATCATACTCCGGTACTCCTTCTGGTCCACAGCTTCTCCATCCTTGTCCGCATCCAGGGCCGTCCTAGTCGACATGGGTGTTGGAAGAGGCTTGGCCTCACCCATATCAAACTTCTTCAATATGTCCTTGGTGTACTTGCCCTGGTGTACGAACGTCCCCTCTCAGGATTGCTTGATTTGCAACCTGAGGAAAAAACGTCAACTCGCTCATCATGCTCATCTCAAATTCCCTGCTCATAGTATCTGCAAACTTGGCAACTAAAGCATGAGAAGAACCACCGAAAATGATATCATCCACATAAATCTGAACCAACAAAGTGTCATTGCCTTGCTTGAGGAGAAAGAGCATTTTATCAACACATGCTATTTTAAAACCCTTAGCAAGCAAAAGGTTTTCAACCTATCATACCAGGCTCTAGGAGCTTGTTTCAAACCATACAAAGCTTTGTGAAGTTTAAAAACATGGTTTGGAAACTTGGGATTTTCAAAACCGGGGGGTTGTTTCACATACACCTCTTCTTCTATGTAGCCATTTAGGAAGGCACTCTTGACATCCATTTGAAAAAGTTTAAAACCTTTGGATGCAGCAAAAGCCAAGAGGATCCTAATTGCCTCCAAATGAGCTACAGGAGCAAAAGTCTCCTCATAGTCTATCCCCTCCTTGTGACTATATCCCTGAGCTACAAGTCTGGCCTTGTTTCTCACAACATGGCCATCTTGTCCTTGTTTGTTTTTGAAAACCCATTTTGTCCCAATAGGGTGACACTCAGGAGGAAGAGGAAGAAGAACCCAAACCCAATTTCTCTCAAAATTTTCAAGCTCCTCATGCATGGCATTGACCCAATCCGGATGAGATAAAGCGTGCCCAACATCTCGGGGTTCAAAATCAGCAACAAATGCAGAATGAGCAAAGTGAGATATTTGTTGTGACCTTGACCGAGTGACGCGTTCGTGGATGTCGCCGATCATCTGTTGATGAGGGTGTTGGCGCTGGATGTGTCGTGGCGCCTCCCTTGCTGAAGTGACTTCCCCCTCAACAGTAGCTGGTGCCTCCTCGGGTACAAGTGGTACAACCCGAGGTGGTGGATCACACGGCCCCCAAGTCGAAGAAGAGGGATCGGGGCCGTGAGTCGTAGTAGAAGCCGCTCTTTGCGGCACAGCAGGTGGAGGTGGTGCTGGGTCGTCCATCCCTTCAGCACCCTCTTCCTCATCATCAAAAAGAGGTTCACCAACCTCATGATCACCTGCACGCTCAAAACGAGAAGAAGGACAAACCATGGTCTCGTCGAAGGTGACATCGGATGTCTCCATGACTCGGTTAGTATCAAGGTCAAGTACACGATATGCACGAGTATGATTACCATAAACCAAAAATACACCGTCAGAAGAACGAGACTCAAACTTGTCCAAGTTGCCTTGCCTTCCTGAGTATAAAACAGTGGCAACCAAAACTCTAAAATAACTCACTTTGGGTTGCTTCCCAAATCTTAACTCATAAGAGGTTTTCTTCAAGAAGGAACGGAGAAAAATGCGATTGGAAATATAGCATGCAGTGTTTATAGCTTCGGCCCAATATCGCCTAGGAGTCCTATGCTCATCGAGCATCGTCCTGGCCATCTCTACAAGGGTCTGATTTTTCCCTCTACAACACACATTTTGTGGTGGTGTGTAGGGGGAAGAAAACTGATGCTCTAAACCCAGGAATTACAAAACTTCTCAAAATCTGAGTTCTTAAACTCGGAACCATTATCGCTACGAATAGCTCTCATCGAGTTCTTAGGGAACTCGTTCTGAAGTCGCAAGATTAAATTGCGAACAAAAGTGAAAGTCTCAATTTTCTCAGCTAACAAGAAAACCCACGAATATCTCGAAAAGTCATCAACAACAACAAGCACATACCACTTCCCCCCAACCGAGCTCACCCGAGCCGGACCGACAAGGTCCATATGCAAAAGCTTTCCAGGGCGCTTAGTCATAACTTGATTCACCGGATGGTGGGGGCCGGCTACCATTTTCCCATGTCTACAAGAATGGCAAACAAGATCCTTCTCCATGCACAACTTGGGCAATCCTCGGATTAAGCCAAGTGAACTAAGCCTTGCAAGCAAGTCGAAGCTCAGATGACCTAGTCTCCTATGCCACTTCCAAAGATCAGAGGAGGAAGGTCAAGCCAAAGACAATGAGAAATTCAAATAGACTCCGAAAATTCGCACTAAAAACTTTCCCAAAGGGCAAAATCACACACAAGATTGCCCTGAGATCCAAAATATGACTGAGATTCGGCTTAAAATGAATCTCATAGTCATCATCAAAGAGTTGTGAAACAAAAAGAGGTTAAAATGCAAGTTAGAAACAAGAGCAACATCACGCAACACAAAGTGCTCATTACCTCGCAACCGACCCACAAGACAACCTTACCTGTGCTATTGTCGCCGAAGGTGATAAAATCCTTTCTGACAACTGGACTAAGACTGGAGAACCACTTGGCGTTTTCGGTCATATGCCTTGACCACCCGGAATCCACCAACCAAATGTTCTCCAATCGCCTTACCTACATCAATAAAAATACATAGGGTGAGCATACTGTCCAACACTGGGTTGAGTAAAATGGGAAGTGTACCAGTGTTGGGCCGGCTGCTCAAAAGAACGATTAGTAGCAAAACCATTCCTAGCACGCCTACGGGGAAAGCGATCACCACGCTGAGGAAAACGTGGTCCGCTGAGGGAAGAGCGTCCATCGCGATAGTCAAAACGCGGTGGGGGGTAACGCTCAACAACAAAGCCACCGTCACGGGGTCCATAGCCTACAAAAGCAGGATCCCATCGGGCACGTCCTCCTTGCGGCCTAGGACCTTGAGGTATTGGACCTCTAGGCCTAGCAGCTCTCCTTTGAACATTCGGCACATGTACATCATGGAAGGGATTTTTCATGTCCGAGTTGTTCATCTCCTTTGCATGACGCTCCTCTCTCTTGCGCCAAAAGAAAAACTCCCTCAAGTGTCCATCTCTCCCACAGTGGCATAGTATCTAGCTTGTTCCTGAGGTGGTTTGGTTTTGGAGCCCATGTCTGTTTCTTGGGTGGAGCTCTTGAGGTTCCTCAACACTCCATCCTTGGTGTTAGGTTTGAGAGGCTCTTTGGGTAGAATCTTGATCAGTTTGGGAGTAGTGATGGAGTTGGGCTTCTCACTCGGCTTAAGACCACTAAACTCTCCAACCTTCCCGAAAGATGTAGCACACTCAACACCCTGAGCAAAACCAACACCAGGACCTCCGGCATCACGTTTGAATTGGTCTATCATCATCCCAAGCTGTGGCTCACCACTAGACACCCATGACAAGACGGTCCGAAGGTATGTGTTTTCTTCCTCGGTTTGCATCTTGTCATGCTTCACATTCGCAATCTCCATCTCCAAACCCTCACACAAAACGCATCTAGACACACAAGTGCTATCCGAGCTGGCCTTCTCAAGAGACACAATCTTGGCATTTTTCTCTGCCAACTCAGATTGCAAGCCTGCACAAGACTTGCACGCACCAAGCATGAAGGATCTAGCTCTAAGTTCATCCACCTCTCCAACCAAAGCAACATACTTCCCCCTCAAGGTGAGAAGGTCAGTCATGTGCTTGGAGCACATCTCACACTCATCCTCCTCAGACACGACAACAGTGGACTTGACAGATTCAAGTTCCTTCACCACATCCTCCCACTTTTGCCAAAACTCCTTCCTCTCTCTAGCAGCACGCCTAAGCAGCTTATCTTGACTAAGGAGGGCGCCAGTAAGTTTATCAACCTCAGCAGAAAGCTCATCGGGGGTCTGTGATACCTGGGAGGTGTCATCGTCGTCGTCGTCGTTCCGAGGGATCTCCTCCAGCTCGCCGTTCACCTCATCGCCGAGGGCCATGGTGTAGAAGCCCTCGTTGTCGGCGAAGAAACAGAGGCCGTTCAGCTTGTCCCCGATCTTCTTCTTCTTCTCGGACTCGTCATCGCTTGATACAGCGGAGTTTTATCCGAGTCGTCGACGTCGCTGAGCGTGGCGAAGAAGGCACGCTACTCGGCCTAGGCCTTCTCCAAGTACATTTCCTTGATGTACTCCTTGTTGAAGCCGCCCCTCTGCTTGTGCTTGGTGGGGACGTACTTCTCCTTGCGCTTGCCGGAGTCGTACTTGTGGCCATGATCCGCCTTGCCGAAAGCTTGCTTGTTCTTCTTCGGGCAATTGGCGATGAAGTGGTCCGAGCCTCCACACTCGTAACAGCCACCACGTCCTCCTCCACGGCGACGGTTCATGCGGTTGTTGTGGAACCGCGAGAACCGATTGGCAAGCAAGGCCAACTCGTCGTCCGCCATGAACTCCAGCTGCTCCTCTGTGACAAAGAAGAGATGACAAAACAAAGCCTCCAGAGGTGTTAGCAGAAGAGCCAGAAACCAAAGCCATCGACGGGTCAGAAGGATTTTCATAAGAAGCCCTCGCCATGGCGTCAATCTCACTGGACTTGAGCTTACAAAAGAGCTCATCGCACGTGAGAGTCTCATAGTTAGGCGATTCCATGATCGCCTGAACCTTGGAGTCCCACACCGACCGATCGAGAGTGTGTAAAAGCTTGAGAGACCTCTCATGATCGTCGAAAGGCAACAGCTCCTTGTTAGCCCTCATCCTGTTGACAATCACCTGAAAGCGAGCGGATAAACTTTCTATGCTCTCGCCAGGCATGTGTCGAAAGTTCTCATACTCCCACTTGTGCGACTCGTAGAGACGGGATTTGACTTGAGTGGTTCCCTCATGGAAACGCATGAGGGTCACCCAAATCTCCCGAGCCGTAGGGAGGTGAGAAACGCGATCAAACTCAGACATGCTCAAACATGAGAAAAGAGCATTACGGGCTCGGCTATTGGCATTGTGCTCGTCGATCTGCAGCTGAGTCACACGAGCAGCCAAGACCACGTAATGAGCCTTGATGCAAATCTCCCAGACAGAAGCACCCGTACTCTGAAGATAGGCCGACATGCGTATCTTCCAATACGCATAGTTCGTCCCATCGAAAAATTGTGGTTTGCCCACGCTGCGATCCATGTCGCCTTCTGTGGATCTAGAACCGGCTAAGGTGGAAGATCCTTAACATGCTCCGATACCAATTGAAGGACCGAGAATGCTATACAAGGCGACCAAGGGGGGGGGGGGTGAATGGGAGCTTTAAATTTCTTTTCAGAAACTCTTAGCCTTTGTCCCGCGAATAAACCCCAAGAGCAAACCTAGAGCTTGTCAGTGTCCACGACCCTAGATGTAGGGTGGATGCTTCCTAGAAGCACAGCGAGACACTACACAAGTCTAGAAACCCACCGCAAAAACCATAAATAAAATCCGAAGTCGGACAAGCAAACAGCGAACGAAACAGTGCAAAACCTACAGCATCGGACGCTGGCCTGCGTCCGATGTCCAGGCACCAGACGCTTCCGATGCAAATGCCCGTTCTGGAACCTCAGTGCATAGTCATCGGACGCTGCAACAGTGAACCCTCAGCGTCCGATGCTCAGACCCCGGACGCGTCCGATAGACAACGGAGCGTCCGATGTTCAGCGTCTGATGCTCCTTCAAAAACACTGTTCTTTGACACGTGGCACCTGAGCGTCCGATGTGACGAACTCAACGTTTGATGGCCCCGTGTCCACTGTCCGATGCCCCCGAAACTGTATTGTTCTTCCGCGGATTCAACCCGATCTCCTCCGAATCAAAAGCTCTAAGGCTTAGACTTGGTATGAGGAGTTCTGAGGATGTTAGTGAGCTATCTCTAAGAGATCATGGCTCAAACCTAACTCCAAATCGGTGAATCGGAAGAAATTAGGGCAAAGGAGAGAAAACCGATCGAAATGCAAAAACCAACAGATCTACTTGTTCGTGAGGATAGAATCTAATTCCTTCAGTGGAAACAATCCCCTCACGACAAAGAACAAGTTGATTCAAACGGTTTACCAAACGAGCAACGTGGAGAGAGATCGATCGAACGGGAAACTTGAGGAGAAAAGCAAAACGCGAAGAACAACACAAGAACGCAAATTACAACCATTGCCAGCCGAAATTCGTCCCACGAGGAGACAACGGGAATCCGGTCCTGTTTCCGCAAAATCCAAATACACAGAGGTATGATTAAACTGTCTCTGCGGATCTTAGTAGCTACAATAGGGATATGGGAGAGCAGGAAACCCTAGAATGAAAATAGCAATGGCTGAGATATAGTCTGGAGGGAGGGGTGGCCTCTCCTTATATACCTAATACAATTATTCCCCTTCTACCCTTACAACTAATGAGCGAGCAGGCTAACCCTAAGGGTATTCCTGACCAACTCGAGGTTGATGTTGATTCGACGGCCACACCCGCACATCAGGTAGCTTCGCCTCGACGCGACCTCACCGGATGCCGCCACGTGTCGCCACGTGCGCCGCTCGTCCTTTTCACGGACCTCCCCCGGTTTTGAGGCCGAAACCGGAAACCTGGGCCATCCCCCGGTTTTGAGGCCGAAATCGGGAAACCTGTCGTCCGTCGCCTGAGTTTTGTGTCCCAAACCCAGAACCCCACCAGCGCCCAGGTTTTGAGGCCCAAACCTAGAAACCGTCCTCATCCCGAGTTTTGTGGCCCAAACTCCAAAACTGGCCACACCCAGGTTTTGAGGCCCAAACCTAGAAACCGTCCACTCGGTGGTTTTACTGTGGCTCAACCACCAAACCGACGCCGAGGGATCACACCGCTGTGACGTAACGGCCCTAATCCCATGGCCCACCGATCACTATCAACCACTGACAGTCGATCCGTACAGCCAAGGGGTTAAGACCGGTTTCCCTCCCCGCCACTGGGCTACATCAGGCCCGATGTCCGCAGGATCATCTCACAATTCAGTTACAATCTCTTAACATTTTGACAAATAACATCGGAGTAAATAGCGGAAGACTTAAATAACAATAGTTTTACAACCATGTTCAACATAAACTTAAAGTGAGGTTATTACAACCATAGTTCAAATAGAGTTGGCAGGGTAGCAATGACAACAACTAAAAGATAAAGATACATCACCCCCCAGCCCCAAGGGTGGATAATCACTCATCGGCCTCATCGGCCTCTTCCTGAACAAAGTCACACAGCAGGGTCCAAGGCATACTGAGGGATCTGCCATACCTGCAACATGGGTAAGAACCCTGAGTACAAAGGTACTCAACAAGACTTACCCGACTAAAGAAAAGGGAGAAGACTCAGGAATGCAGGCTTAGGGTAGTCAAGGTAAGGCTTAAGCAAGTTCAAGTATTTTGCAGAAAAGCATTTTGGTAAACCTTATTTTTATTTTGAAAGATTCGGTATTCCTTGTTCCATCATAATCCTGGATTCATTTTACTTCCAAAACAGACCTAGTTGAGAACCACTCCCTGTTGACAGTCAGTGACTAAGTCTCCATAACCGAGAGGAGCAGCGTTAATCCGGATAAATAATACTCAGCTGAGGGTCCTATCCACACTGCATATGTAGCACCCAAGCTTGCATATGCCAACTCGTCTACCACGATTCCTCCAAGATTGGGCCCGGTCCTACGCCACCCGGAAGTACAGTACACCACTCCAATCCGGGACTCTAACCCACGTGGTACATGCTACTCCGCCATCTCTCCACTCCCAGCGCGGTTGTCGGTCCAATAAAGGATTCCTCGAGCGAAGCTTTCCGTAGTATGGAATAGTTGCAAGTCTTAGTCAATCAGGCCCCCATACAGGTGGTCCCTAAATTTTCCAGCCAGCGACAAGCACCTCGGGCCTCTAACCCAAGAGTACAGGTCCTGTCAGTTTTTCAACCCTGTCCCGGTCAGTGTCAACTGTTGAGTCCCGGACTACAACATGACGGCACCGTACGCAAGGACAACCTCTCCTTCCCATTGACTAGGTACGGATCAGATACTTAGCCAATAGTGGGAGTAAACAAAATTCCCATAAAATATTCTTAAAGTGATCACACTTTGAAATTGCCATTTTTATTGCAAATCTATCATATAGCATTGCTAAGCATTTTGCAATAGTTTTTGAAAAGCAGGTACCGGTGTGGGTATCATTGGTCAAGGTAGATAATGCATCAGATAGGATTTCACTCAACTCCTATCAACCTAATGCAATAATTTAACTCAAAAACATTTAAAGAAAACATTTATAAATTCAAGGGAAGGAAAGGGTAAATGCACCGGGGCTTGCCTTGGACGGCAAAAAAGAGCAGAGAGTCGGGGTAGGTATAGGTGTTGGAGCTCGGAGTTGCCTCGGGGACAGATCCTTCGGTGGTTACCTCGACTTCAGGTCCTTCTTCGTCAACTATACGGATGCAATGATGAATGCTCATGAGAATGATGACATGGACTTATGGTGCAAGACAACACCACAGATTCTAGATTACTCTTAGGCAAGGCATAATCGAAATCTAGGTTGAGCATAAAAGGTAACCATTTCTTCTTTAAGTCAAAATTGATTAAACTAGACTATAACATAACTATTCTAAGCATCAACCAACATAGCATCACAAACATCATAGACCAAAGGGTAGGGGTTATGAACATCAGCAATCCCAAAAGTCACATCACAGGGCATTCAACGCTAACCCTAATCACCTTTTCTATTTTTCTTAATTTATTTAAAAGGTCATTTATGAAGTTGCTCCAAAAATTACTAAATTAATCACATAAGTTTATTATGGTACAAGTATATGGCAAAACAAATTTCATAATTTTGGAGGTCATTAAGGTGCTCAATTAAATCTAGACATTTAATTCACAAAAGGCACTATTCCTTAATTAAAATAAAGCTCAAAAATCAACTTGTTCCAAATGACTTCAAAATTTTGCCAGAGACTCATCATGACACAACTAGCTTGCAAAATTTATCTCAAGATTTTTGGAGCTAGCAGAACACTCTCTAAAAATACCAAAGCCTTCATTTTTCAATTAAAAGGGGAATTTTTCATTTTCAAATTTTTGCACAAAACTCAAGTTTCATATTTTTATAAAAACTTCAGAGCATAAAGAGTCTACCACAAAAATTTCAGAATTTTTAGAGGTCTACAGAAAATCACACAAAAAAGAGAAAACAGAACACTATTCACATGTAGAAAATAAAAAAAAACAAAACAGGCCACGGGCGGCGCTGCTCGACGCCGGCGACCTCAACGGGCGGCGCTCGGCACGCCGGCCAAGCCAGGGGGTCCGGGGTGAAACCAAGAGCACAGGGAGCATCAGGGAGCTCACCGGAGTTGATTGGGCAGCTCGGTGAGGGACGGGGATGGACGGTGGAGGCGGTCGACGGTGACCGGCGGACGACGAGCGGCGGCGATCGACACTCCGACAACCCCGAGCTCGCCGCGTTCTCGCCGGAGACGACAACGACGAGCTACGCCGGGCGATTGAGGGCGGTAGAGGTGAAATTGGAGGGTGTGGTTGAAGCAGCACAAGAACACGGCGGAGCTCCTGAGCTAGATGGTTGAGCTCGGGAGGCGCTGGTGTGAGCTGGCGACGGCGGCGGAGCTGAGTGAGTGAGGTCGGGCTCCGGCGGCCTTCTTATAGGCCGCGGCAAGGGGCAGGTAGAGACCTCGGGGTGGGGTGGATGAGCACGGCGAGCGCGTGCGCACTCGATGCGCGCCTCTGGCGGGGGTGATGGCGTGCAGCCGGGGCCTGGGCGTGAGCTCGCCGGCGTTGTCCACGCGGCGGCGGCGCGCGGAGCTCTGTAGGGACGGGAGCGCGGGTCAGCGCTCGCGTGCGGGCGCGGAGGGGACAAGGGGACGCGGCGGCAGGTTGGAGGCGCGTGGGGAGCAGCAAGGCGCGCGGCGCACGCGGCGCCGGCGAGGCGGCCATGGCCGGGCCCCCCCCTACGCGAGGTAGGAGATGAACAGGGCTATGCCCTAGCTTTTGATTTGAGCAGGGTTTTGTATTTTGCAAATTTCTCCCAAATTTGAACTGTGCGACAAAAACTCAAAACACCAAAGTTGCTCAGAAAAACGAGATCTAAATTGTCAATATGAACATTTTTAAATTCCAAATAGTTTTTGAACAAACATTTGAAAACAGAAAAAGGGGACACTTTTGAAATTTGAATCAATTCAACATTACTCTGGGTTCCCAAACTGAAATTTGAAAATCTGTAAACATGAAAGTTGTTCCTTTTATCAAAACCTACAACTTTGCTATTATACACTTTTCCAGAAACTCATTGTTTGAACTCATTTTGAAAACTGAAAATGAAAAGGGGACAAAAACTGGAGTTTGATTGAATTTGAAATAACTAAAAATTTTGTACTGCAACTTGAAATTTGTAAATACCAAAGTTGTTTCTCTTTGACAGATCTACAACTTTGCTTTTTGGACCAACCCCAAATTTGAATAATTTTTGAATTACAAAAAGAGGGAAAAATCCAGGATTTGGAAATCAGGGTTTTGCAAAGAGTTTTTGAAATCAAATTCAGATTTTTGAACTTTGGCCAACACAACAAAACTTCAAGTTCATCCAACTGAACAAGAATTACACAAAGCTAGGCACAGAGGTGAAATTACCATTTTGCCCTAGTAGAGAGAAGTGGGCTAAACAGGGTTTTTGCAATAGAGGTTGCTTCACATAAAATGACACACTTAGCAAAATGCATACACATGAAATCATGATCAAGATGCTTAATGATGATAATGATGATATGTCAAGTTAATACATGCTAAACACAGAGGGTTACAGCCTCCCCCCCTTAAAGAAATCTCGCCCCGAGATTCCACGTCTTATGAAAGGACAAAGAAGGGATAAAGGCAAAACCTTACATAGACAGGGATTCGAGAAAGTCGGGGTAGTTCTTTGCTAAGAAGTCTTCAGATTCCCAAGTAGCTTCCTCTTCAGAGTGCTGGTTCCACTGGATTTTGTACCATCTTGTGGTGGTTCTTCGGGTAACACGATCCTTGTGGTCCAACACGCGAACTGGGTATTCTGAGTAAGATAGATCAGGCTCTAGCTCGACACCTTCAACTTCCATGACATGTTCTGGTACTCGGAGACACTTCTTGAGTTGGGAGACATGGAAAACATTGTGGACAGCGGAGAGATGATCGGGCAACTTCAGCTTGTAAGCTACCTTGCCACAACATTCCAAAATCTCAAACGGACCAATGTAGCGGGGTGCTAACTTTCCTTTGACTCCAAAACGAGTGACTCCTTTGGTTGGTGAGACCTTGAGATATACATAATCTCCAACTTGAAACTTCAGAGGTCGACGTCTCTTGTCAGCGTAGCTCTTCTGTCGAGATTGGGCAATCTTCATATTCTCCTGTATTTGCTTGACTTTCTCCTCCATATCTTTGACCAGGTCAACTCCAAAGAATTCTCTTTCTCCGGGCTCAGACCAACTGAGGGGTGTACGACAACGACGACCGTACAGTGCTTCAAATGGTGCCATCTTGATGCTCTCTTGGTAACTGTTATTGTAAGAGAACTCTGCCAAAGGCAAACAGTCATCCCAAGTATCTGCGAAGGTAAGAACACAGGCTCTCAACATGTCCTCCAGCACTTGGTTGACTCGCTCAGTTTGTCCATCAGTTTGCGGATGATATGCCGTACTATGCAAGAGCTTGGTTCCAAGTGAGGTATGGAACGCTTTCCAAAACTTAGCGACAAACTGGGTACCACGGTCAGAGACAATGCTCTTGGGTATGCCATGAAGTTTCACTATGTGATTCTTGTACAAGGCGGCATACATGGGGACGGTGTAACTGGTCTTCACTGGCAGAAAGTGAGCTTGCTTAGTGAGACGATCTACGATCACCCAAATGGAATCAAAACCTTTCTGGGTCTTGGGTAGTCCATTGACAAAATCCATACTAATGTCGTCCCATTTCCAAGCGGGTACTGACAAAGGTTGCAATTCTCCTCCAGGCTTCATGTGTACTGCCTTGACTCTTTGGCAGGTATCACACTGAGCGACATACCGGGCAATTCTCAATCTTCATTTTAGTCCACCAGAATCTCTGCTTTAAGTCTTGGTACATCTTGTTGCTGCCGGGGATGAATAGAGAATCTGGTCAAGTGTGCTTCATCAAGGATTAACTGTCTCAATTCAGGCACCTTGGGAACTACTAGACGGTTCTTGAACCAAACAACTCCTACATCATCGATCTTGAAACAATCAGCCTTTCCGGTCTGGACCTTTTCGATGATGTGCTTGATTCCAGGGTTATCCTTCTGAGCAGCAATGACTTGATCCTTGATAGATGTTTCTATGCTGACATTGTTCAGGCTTCCTTGCGGAATCATTTCGATACCCATCCTTCCAAGTTCATGGCACAAGGAAAGATCATAGGGCTTCGTCATCAGACAGTTGCAGTGTGACTTGCGACTGAGGGCATCGGCAACTACATTTGCCTTACCAGGATGGTAATGTACTTCGAGATCATAATCTTTAATCAGCTCAAGCCATCTTCTCTGCCTCATATTCAATTCTTCTTGAGTGAAGATATACTTTAGGCTCTTGTGATCCGTATACATATTGCAGGTACTGCCCAACAGATAGTGGACGCCAAATCTTCAAGGCATGCACGACTGCTGCTAGCTCAAGATCATGGGTTGGGTAGTTTTCCTCATGTCGCTTAAGCTGTCGTGAGGCATAAGCGATTACTCGTCCTTCTTGCATCAAAACACAGCCCAAACCAGTACCAGATGCATCACAGTATACATCGAAGGGTTTCTCGATATCTGGTTGAGCTAGGACTGGTGATGTAGTTAGCAGTTTCTTTAAGGCTTGAAAGGCTTGCTCACAGGCTGGTGACCAAACGAAATCCACGGAATTCTTCAACAACTCCGTGATAGGCTTGGCGACTCTGGAGAAATCTGGGATGAATCGACGATAGTATCCAGCCATTCCCATGAAGCTGCGAACTTCGCGGACAGTGGTAGGTGGCTTCCAATCCAAGATATCTGCCACTTTTTCAGGGTCAACTGACACACCTTCAGCGGACAGGACATGACCAAGGAATTGAATTCGATCTAGCCAGAATTCACATTTACTGAACTTGGCATACAGCTGGTGATCTCTGAGACGAGAGAGAACGATTCGAAGATGCTCGGCGTGATCTTCAGGAGTTCTTGAATAGAACAAGGATGTCGTCAATGAACACGACTACAAATTTATCGAGCTCTGGCATGAACACAGAGTTCATGAGATACATGAAATGAGCGGGGGCATTGGTCAAGCCGAAGGACATGACCAAGTACTCATATAGGCCGTATCTGGTGGTGAAAGCTGTTTTAGGAATGTCTTCTGGACGGATTTTTATTTGGTGGTAGCCAGATCTGAGATCAATCTTGGAGAACACTCTGGCTCCAGACAACTGATCAAAAAGAAGGTCAATGCGAGGCAAGGGATATTTATTTTTGATGGTGACCTCGTTGAGCGGGCGATAGTCAACGCACAGACGAAGACTTTTGTCCTTCTTCTTCACAAAGATAGCAGGACAGCCCCAAGGAGATGAACTTGGGCGAATGAGACCCTTGTCCAATAGCTCTTGCAATTGGATCTTCAGCTCTGACAACTCTCTGGGAGGCATGCGATAAGCTCTACGGGATATAGGAGCAGTCCCGGGCTTTAGCTCTATGGCAAACTCAACATTACGGTCGGGAGGCAGACCAGGTAGATCTTCTGGGAAGACATCAGGGAACTCACAGACCACGGGAATATCCCTGACTTCCTGAACACATGCGGCATTCAACTGGGTGGTTGCTGGTTTTTGAGGCATAGGAAGTTGGAGAAGGAGTTTGGAGGTACTGTTAGGAATATCCACTCTCACAACTCTATTCAAGATGTCTATCATGGCTTTATACTGACACATCCAATTCATGCCTAAGATGACATCTATCTCTTGATCGCGCAGTACTATCATGGTGGTAGGAAAGACATGTTCCCCCAACATTACTGGTATACTACGGACCACTTCCTTAGTATTTATCCGCCCTCCAGGCGAAAGTATACAGAAACTTTCTTTTAACTCCCCCATGGGTAACTCATGCTTGATGACAAAAGTGCGACTGATGAAGGAATGCGATGCACCAGAATCAAACAAGACGACTGCAGGATGATTGGCAACAGGGAACCTACCGAGCATGACGGGCTCTCCTTCTGGGATGTTACTGATGGTGGTGAAGTAGACTTGCCCGTGCTTCTTGACAAACTTGCCCTTCTGGACGTGCTGCTGCGGTGCACGGTGCTGCTGCTGCTGTGATCCTCCAGGGCCTTTCTGTGCATGCTGGGCATTCTTCTTGGGCTTTGGACACTCGCGAGCCCAGTGACCAACTTGGCCACAGTTGTAGCATGGGTGGTTGTAAGCTGTTTGAGGGGCGGTGACACGAACACCTGGGGCGTTCGGCGGAGTGGCACTTTGCTGGTTGGCATTATGAGTGGTGGCCGCGGTACGAACGACCACTTGCTGATGGGGATATGGTGCACGGTTTTGGTGGTGGCTGGGGTGGTAGATGATTCTTGGGCGCTTATGGTTGCTGGAGAAGCTGCTAGACCCAGCCTTCTTCTTCTTCTTCTCCTCTTGGTACTGACGGTTACTTTCCTCGAAAGCGACAGCACGGTCAACAACATCATGATAGGATCCGGTTAGGTTGTTGGATAGACCTCTGCGAATCTTAGGGTGCAGACCCCTGAGAAAACAATCTCTCTTCTTCTCATCCGTGTTGACATAGTCGGAGGCATACTGGCTCAGGTGGTTGAACTGTCCCACATACTGCATCACTGTGGATTCCTTCTGCTGCAGGGCTAGGAACTGATCAAGCTTCATCTTCATCAGACCTGATGGGATGTGGTGTGCACGGAAAGCGGTGCGAAACTCCTCCCAGGTCAACTCATGACCTTCAGGTTGGGCAGCCAAGAGGTTGGCATACCAAGCACTTGCTGGACCACGAAGCTGTTGAGAAGCAAACCGGGGCTTCTGGATTTCAGTGCATCGGATGAGACCAAACTTCTGCTCCATGGTGCGGAGCCAATCATCAGCCTCAAGGGGTTCATCGGCTCTGGTGAAAACCGGTGGACGGGTTTCAGTGAACTCCACATAGGTGGTCTCTTGGTTGTGACGACCACGGTGACCAACATTCTGCTGTCCTTGGTTTTGAGCCATTAGGTTGGCAGCGGCGGCCAAAGCTGCAATGGCATCTGCCAGGGTAGCAGGAACTGGTGGAGGGTTTGGAAGGTTGGCACCTCCGGAACTTCCGGCTCCAGTGCGGGTGTTCACAGGCATCTGTTAAGAATTTGGGAACTTCGCATCCAAAGATTGCTTTTGAACGAAACTGACTGATAAGATTCATTGATGCAAGGGTAGATAACTGATACAAAGGTTCGATAGATAGATACTAACTGACAAAGGGAAAGGTTCAAGACAAGATACAGACTCTGCTAAACAGAAGACCAACTAACGCCCCAAACCTAGACTAAGGCTTTAGGTGAACAGATGGTACAGACACAAGGAATCTAGTCGTCATCGATGATGATCATCTCTTCATCGTCATCTTCATCTTCGATGATGAGCTCAGGCTCTTCCTCCTCATCTTCATCTTCAACGTGAACATCTTCAGCAGGCTCCACTTCTACGTTCTGGACTGGCTCATGTTCTACTTCAGGTTCCTCCACGACTCCATCTTCTGGATCCTCAGCAACAGGTGGAATCATGGGGTGGAGCTGGTCGTACAGCTGATGTACCTCCTCATGAAGTATATCATTGTACTGCTCAATCTGGGCAGTGTACTGCTGCAGTCCATGGAGCTGGGCTCTGGCGACGTCCTCGCGGTTCCAAGCCTCGTTGCGCTGCTCGATAGCGCGAACTGTGTTCCGATTGGCCTGCTCCAGGGAAGCTCGTGCCTCATAAAACTCCATGCGGGAAAGATAGAAGTCATGCTCCATGTTTTCCATTTCAGCCTTGAGATTCTTGATCTCCTCCTTCAGCTGCTTGCGGTTGCGGCGGGGAAAGCGACGTCCATTGGAGGATTCTCCAATCTCTTCTCCTGTGCGTGGCGCCAGCTGGTGACGCGGCACACCATGTGGTCCGGTTGACTTGCGAGCAGTCCGCTTGAGGATGACCATATCTGGACAAGAGGTTATAGATGAGAAAGGCTAGCAAGAAAAAGGTAAAGGCATACTAACCCAACCGACTAGAGAAGAAGTTATTAACTTAAGTGATTATGACATGATGCATGATTCGTTCCTACGGAACAAGGCAAAGCAACTACTAAGATAAGGTACATAGGGCTTATACAAGTTGTCTAGCTACTAGTTGCCAAAGACAAGATGAGATGAGAGAAGCAATTTGGACTCAAAATAGTCAAGTTTAGTGTTTGGACTTAAAAACCTTTTGAAGTTTTCGCAAAAAGATTGCAACGTCGTAGTGAGATGCTCCGATACCACTCTGTGACGTAACGGCCCTAATCCCATGGCCCACCGATCACTATCAACCACTGACAGTCGATCCGTACAGCCAAGGGGTTAAGACCGGTTTCCGCCACTGGGCTACATCAGTGCCCGATGTCCGCAGGATCATCTCACAATTCAGTTACAATCTCTTAACATTTTGACAAATAACATCGGAGTAAATAGCGGAAGACTTAAATAACAATAGTTTTACAAACCAGTGTTCAACATAAACTTAAAGTGAGGTTATTACAGACCATAGTTCAAATAGAGTTGGCAGGGTAGCAGATGACAACAACTAAAAGATAAAGATACATCACCCAGCCCAAGGGTGGATAATCACTCATCGGCCTCATCGGCCTCTTCCTGAACAACAGTCACACAGCAGGGTCCAAGGCATACTGAGGGATCTGCCATACCTGCAACATGGGTAAAAGAACCCTGAGTACAAAGGTACTCAACAAGACTTACCCGACTAAAGAAAAGGGAGAAGACTCAGGAATGCAGGCTTAGGGTAGTCAAGGTAAGGCTTAAGCAAGTTCAAGTATTTTGCAGAAAAGCATTTTGGTAAACCTTATTTTTATTTTGAAAGATTCGGTATTCCTTGTTCCATCATAATCCTGGATTCATTTTACTTTCCAAAACAGACCTAGTTGAGAACCACTCCCTGTTGACAG
This sequence comes from Coix lacryma-jobi var. lacryma-jobi, assembly GCA_009763385.1. Classification (NCBI taxonomy): domain Eukaryota; kingdom Viridiplantae; phylum Streptophyta; class Magnoliopsida; order Poales; family Poaceae; genus Coix; species Coix lacryma-jobi. Next base: position 49,324,259 of record CM019831.1, read on the forward strand.
TCAGTGACTAAGTCTCCATAACCGAGGAGCAGCGTTAATCCGGATAAATAATACTCAGCTGAGGGTCCCTATCCACACTGCATATGTAGCACCCAAGCTTGCATATGCCAACTCGTCTACCACGATTCCTCCAAGATTGGGCCCGGTCCTACGCCACCCGGAAGTACAGTACACCACTCCAATCCGGGACTCTAACCCACGTGGGTACATGCTACTTCCGCCATCTCTCCACTCCCAGTGCGCGGTTGTCGGTCCAATAAAGGATTCCTCGGAGCCGAAGCTTTCCGTAGTATGTGAATAGTTGCAAGTCTTAGTCAATCAGGCCCCCATACAGGTGGTCCCTAAATTTTCCAGCCAGCGACAAGCACCTCGGGCCTCTAACCCAAGAGTACAGGTCCTGTCAGTTTTTCAACCCTGTCCCGGTCAGTGTCAACTGTTGAGTCCCGGACTACAACATGACGGCACCGTACGCAAGGACAACCTCTCCTTCCCATTGACTAGGTACGGATCAGATACTTAGCCAATAGTGGGAGTAAACCAGAAATTCCCATAAATATTCTTAAAGTGATCACACTTTGAAATTGCCATTTTTATTGCAAATCTATCATATAGCATTGCTAAGCATTTTGCAATAGTTTTTGAAAAGCAGGTACCGGGTGTATCATTGGTCAAGGTAGATAATGCATCAGATAGGATTTCACTCAACTCCTATCAACCTAATGCAATAATTTAACTCAAAACATTTAAAGAAAACATTTATAAATTCAAGGAAAGGGTTAAATGCACCGGGGCTTGCCTTGGACGGCAAAAAGAGCAGAGTCGGGGTAGGTATAGGTGTTGGAGCTCGGAGTTGCCTCGGGGACAGATCCTTCGGTGGTTACCTCGACTTCAGGTCCTTCTTCGTCAACTATACGGATGCAATGATGAATGCTCATGAGAATGATGACATGGACTTATGGTGCAAGACAACACCACAGATTCTAGATTACTCTTAGGCAAGGCATAATCGAAATCTAGGTTGAGCATAAAAGGTAACCATTTCTTCTTTAAGTCAAAATTGATTAAACTAGACTATAACATAACTATTCTAAGCATCAACCAAACATAGCATCACAAACATCATAGACCAAAGGGTAGGGGTCTATGAACATCAAGCAATCCCAAAAGTCACATCACAGGGCATTCAACGCTAACCCTAATCACCTTTTCTATTTTTCTTAATTTATTTAAAAGGTCATTTTATGAAGTTGCTCCAAAAATTACTAAATTAATCACATAAGTTTATTATGGTACAAGTATATGGCAAAACAAATTTCATAATTTTTGGAGGTCATTAAGGTGCTCAATTAAATCTAGACATTTAATTCACAAAAGGCACTATTCCTTAATTAAAATAAAGCTCAAAAATCAACTTGTTCCAAATGACTTCAAAATTTTGCCAGAGACTCATCATGACACAACTAGCTTGCAAAATTTATCTCAAGATTTTTGGAGCTACAGAACACTCTCTAAAAATACCAAAGCCTTCATTTTTCAATTAAAAGGGGAATTTTTCATTTTCAAATTTTTGCACAAAACTCAAGTTTCATATTTTTATAAAATACTTCAGAGCATAAAGAGTCTACCACAAAAATTTCAGAATTTTTAGAGGTCTACAGAAAATCACACAAAAAAGAGAAAACAGAACACTATTCACATGTAGAAAATAAAAAAAACAAAACAGGCCACGGCGGCGCTGCTCGACGCCGGCGACCTCAACGGGCGGCGCTCGGCACGCCGGCCAAGCCAGGGGGTCCGGGGTGAAACCAAGAGCACAGGGAGCATCAGGGAGCTCACCGGAGTTGATTGGGCAGCTCGGTGAGGGACGGGGATGGACGGTGGAGGCGGTCGACGGTGACCGGCGGACGACGAGCGGCGGCGATCGACACTCCGACAACCCCGAGCTCGCCGCGTTCTCGCCGGAGACGACAACGACGAGCTACGCCGGGCGATTGAGGGCGGTAGAGGTGAAATTGGAGGGTGGTGAAGCAGCACAAGAACACGGCGGAGCTCCTGAGCTAGATGGTTGAGCTCGGGAGGCGCTGGTGTGAGCTGGCGACGGCGGCGGAGCTGAGTGAGTGAGGTCGGGCTCCGGCGGCCTTCTTATAGGCGCGGCCAGGGGCCGGTAGAGACCTCGGGGTGGTGTGGATGAGCACGGCGAGCGCGTGCGCACTCGATTGCGCTCTGGCGGGGGTGATGGCGTGCAGCCGGGGCCTGGGCGTGAGCTCGCCGGCGTTGTCCACGCGGCGGCGGCGCGCGGAGCTCTGTAGGGGACGGGAGCGCGGGTCAGCGCTCGCGTGCGGGCGCGGAGGGGACAAGGGGACAGCGGCGGCAGGTTGGAGGCGCGTGGGGAGCAGCCAGGCGCGCGGCGCACGCGGCGCCGGCGAGGCGGCCATGGCCGGGCCCCCCCCTACGCGAGGTAGGAGATGAACAGGGCTATGCCCTAGCTTTTGACTTTGAGCAGGTTTTGTATTTTGCAAATTTCTCCCAAAATTTGAACTGTGCGACAAAAACTCAAAACACCAAAGTTGCTCAGAAAAACGAGATCTACAACTTTGTCAATATGAACATTTTTAAATTCCAAATAGTTTTTGAACAACATTTGAAAACAGAAAAGGGGACACTTTTGAAATTTGAATCAATTCAACATTACTCTGGGTTCCAAACTGAAATTTGAAAATCTGTAAACATGAAAGTTGTTCCTTTTATCAAAACCTACAACTTTGCTATTATACACTTTTCCAGAAACTCATTAGTTTTTGAACTCATTTTGAAAACTGAAAAGGGGACAAAAACTGGAGTTTGATTGAATTTGAAATAACTCAAAATTTTGTACTGCAACTTGAAAATTTGTAAATACCAAAGTTGTTTCTCTTTGACAGATCTACAACTTTGCTTTTTGGACCAACCCCAAATTTTGAATAATTTTTGAATTACAAAAAGAGGGAAAAAATCCAGGATTTGGAAATCAGGGTTTTGCAAAGAGTTTTTGAAATCAAATTCAGATTTTTGAACTTTGGCCAACACAACAAAACTTCAAGTCATCCAACTGAACAAGAATTACACAAAGCTAGGCACAGAGGTGAAATTACCATTTTGCCCTAGTAGAGAGAAGTGGGCTAAACAGGGTTTTTGCAATAGAGGTGCTTCACATAAAATGACACACTTAGCAAAATGCATACACATGAAATCATGATCAAGATGCTTAATGATGATAATGATGATATGTCAAGTTAATTACATGCTAAACACCAGAGGTGTTACAACCGCCCGTGCACCCCGTCCACCCACAAGTATTCACTTGTCGTTGTCCCAGGCTGTCAGCCACCACGGCCGATCCTCAGGCCACCTAGTCCGTCAGTCCAAGCCTCACGTCTGCCCTTCACCGCTCCGGGTCCATCGGCACAGCACGTTTCTACTTGACCTTGACCTTGCCTTTGATCACCGTATCCGAGCTCAACACCTGCACAACACAAGCCAAAGAACATGCGCATCATCCCAGTTGACAATCACTCATCATCTCAAGATCCGGCATACACCCATGTATCCGCTGACAAGGACGAAGAATCTAGAAGTATAGAGGGGATCACTAAGGTTGTATAATTCCAATTTAAGAGTGATATGTTTATATTATTCTTACTGGGGAAGTTGCCATAAAAGGTCACAAACAGAGTATGAGTCTTTTATGCAAATGTATAATCCTACCGAGCCTACTCACGGGTAAGTGGACTATAGAAGAATCAACAAGGCTATAAGAGTCACCCTTGCAAACAACCACTACTACCAGCGTTATAGGAGGCATTACGAGCTATCAAGTCTAAGCACCACGCTTACACTATCCAACTACTCTAACTCTAGAGCAACTTAGAATTAAAGTACTCAAAAGAGAGTCATAAACCTTAAGAATAATAAAAACAATGGCTCAAACTTAAATATAGACGTTGATTACCGAAACAATCGCTGAAGCAAGTTGAAGATGAACTTGAATCCGCAGGTACAAGATAAAGAAGTTGATCTGATAGGCCGGAGCTCCTTCTTGATCTCTTTCTCTCTCTCTCTCTCTCTTCTAGTTCTAATATAAGACTAGGTTCTAAACCTAAACTAGAGGGGTAACTAGTCTTCTACTTGAAAGCTGGCTCTTGAAGTCTTCTTCTAGGGCTTCTCAATGAGACGTAGACTTTTCTGAAGAGAGACTTGTTCTACCCTGGGGCCTGGGGGCCTGAATATATAGCCCTGAGGGATCAACCACGGCCGTTAGATCAAACCGACTTCACGTAGGGCTGAGATGAGTCCTCGGGGTCGGTGGAGGAAGGTTCCAGAAGGAGGACGCGTGGGAGCCCAGAACCCAACCGACCGGTGGGCCCACCAGACCGGTCGGTCCCACCTGTCGGGGTCTCGACGTGCCCCGCCTCGTGGAGTCCTCTGGTGTCCTCTGGAGTCTTCTGGAGAATTCCTGACTTGGCGGTTGCGTTATCTCGCGTTGATTTCCTTCTAGGGGAAGCAATTGAGGGCTGTTTTCCTGTTTAATCCCTGCAGATTCACAATTCACCAAAACTTGTGGAATATTGTCAATTAAAACCCTAAAACTTTATTGGTGATTGAATTCATGTCCTTTTCATATTTATTTATCCTTTAATTTTGATACATAACCAGTGTCAACAACTCCCCCAAACTTACCTTTTGCTAGTCCCTTAGCAAAACCAAAAATTAACAATGGATCAGGAGTTGCTACAATATCTTCATTTCCAACAAGTATACCTGCTGTAAACAAAAATTCTCCAAAATATATTATGTTATTCTTCATGGGGCTTATTACTTTTACCTTAGATCTTGAGTAATTGAAAGATTGAATGATCAAATCAAGCACTATGTCTTTAGTTCCTTCACTTCACCTTTATCCCGGAGTTTTAATTAATAATTTTTTTAAAGTTTTAATGCATATGTTGTCAAATTAAACAATGGATCCAAAGAGAAAGTCAACCAACCATTGAATAAAGAAGTGCATGTGTATGGAAACATGGTGTCGGATGCTCTTTTGAATATATTCACTCTCTTCTGTTTATCAGAGACATATGACTATTATGCTAATTCTACTGTTGGGCACATGCCCATTTTTTACTGATATATATATTTTGTTTTTCGAGGTTCCGGATACTTGTCCCTTTTTATTTCCTCGGGATCTAGCTTTTTGAGGTTTCGGACACTTGTCCCTTTTTATTTCCTTGGATCTTTCTCTCTTTTTTTCTTTTTTTTAATAGCCACATGCTTCCAACAAACTTCTGAGAGGGTAGCAACAGATAATTATGAGCATTTATGCGGAAGATGGATGAAATGTGTAAGTGATCTCAATTCAATGGCATGAAAAACTACTCATAGGGTCAACAAAGCTTAATTTAACTCAATGGAATTATTAGTTATGTTTATATTTAGAAATCTCCAGAACTCTAGTGTTGTTTAGAACAAGATAATAGCAGCTTAGATCATCACATGTCATACCCCAATTACATAGACCTTAGATTATGTATTTTCCAACCATGCATTTAATTTTATTTTAAGACATCATTATTAATTAGGAGAACTCATGCTTTGAAGACTAGGTACTTGAAAGAAATTAGATAGATCAACTATTCATCATTTCCATGCAAAAGATAGAGAGAGCGGGTTCTCTTTTAGTCATCAACTTCTTAAAACACACTATTTTATTTATTTAATCTAACACACTTTAAGATATAAAATAAAATCTAATAATAATAGTAGTAGTAGTAATAATAATAAAGACATACCTGAATCACGAAGATAACGGGGGTGCATCTCCCCCAAGCTGGTTCCCTTAATAGCGTTGAGCCTTCATGTGCCCATATATTTTTGTCTCTTTTTTAATTAATGGTGAGCCTTCATGTGCTAACATTTTTTTTGTTCTTTTTTAATTAATGGTGAGCCTTCATGTGCCCACATATTTTTGTTCTTTTCTTTTTAGGGGTGAGCCTTCATGTGCTCACATTTTTTTAATTTTTTTCTTTTTAAGGTTGAGCCTTCATGTGCTCACATTTTTTTTAATTTGAATTTGTTTATAGAATAAAAAACTTAAAAGGACAAAGATACTTACTTGGATACATGGGGTTGCCTTCCCCCAAGCTGAATGTTGATGTAGTCGTTTGATCTTGCAATGTAGCAGACTGGTAGTGGATATGTCCTTCCTCTATCAGAGCTTTGATTGATGTTGATGTTTGTTGAGATAGTGCTCCAACAGTGGATGGCGCATTCACTTGCTCGTCAGCTTTTCTTGGCCTTTTAAATCCTATGAAACTCAAATAGACAACAAAACTTGTGGAACAGATTAAGCATTAATGGTTGGCCACTCAAGCCTTAGTTGTCCAGAATTTCAGTAAGATCTCTTTCTCAATATTTTTTGTATTTTATATTTTTATGATGCAAGAGAAAATGCATAGGATGAATGTATGCATATTTATTTTTATTATTTTTTTATGCCACCATGGTGAACATTCCTGTGGGTTTTTACACACCATAGAATTATTCACATGGGGCTTCATGGTTTATGATGTAGTAAAATATTTTTTATTTTGTTTTCTAATTAAAATGTTTGTGAATTAAATATGATGATATAAGAAATGATTATGAATTAAATATGAGAAATATGCACCAAAGTAAATATAAAGATAACTACCGATTTTTACCTTTTGGCGAAGGTTCGGATATTTAGGTCTGACGAACCGGACCTTTCCTTGGTTCAGACCTCCCAAGGTATGTCAGACGTTTGGAAAGTTGTTATTGATTGTTCTTCTTAGGTACAGATATTTTCTTCCATACTTTCTTGGTCAGAATCTTCACTTCCTGTGGTTGACTGTCTTGAGGTTTCTCTCCTTTCTTTTCTGGGACAGTGTCGATAGCTTCTTCTTCGTGATTGGCCTCTCTATTCTTGATAGTTTGTCTTCTTTGGCTTTGAGAGTGGCGTCTTTCACTTCTATTCTTCTTGGGTGCTTCATTGGGCATGTAGTTGATGAAGTTGCATCGTGCCTTTTCTCCAGGAAAGTGAAAATGGATTTCCTCTTATAGATGATTGTACTTGTAGCGTAGAGGAATGGTCTTCCTAGTATGAGGTGGACATCATCGTCTTCTCATGTCAAGGATCAAGAAGTCTGTGGGGACTTCATGACCTCTAATTCTGACTACGACGTCTTCCATCATTCCTTCTTGTTTATGCCTCTTGATATGGTGTCACTCATGTCATTTGTTCGTCCAGCAGTTTGAAGTGAATCGTTAATTGTGGATGCTGGTAGCATCTTGCTCAGTGTGCATGTTCTTGTAGATCTAGGACCTTCACTCTGTAGAATTGGGGAGTGACTTCTCCATGTTTGCTCAAGAGTGTGTCCTGGTCATAAAGACAAGGTAGAGATCAAGTGCATGGGCCTTGTTGGTGGAAAAACACCAACAGAACCAAAAGTTTTGTTTATTCCCCACTAACCTTAGGCACATTGCACAAGACAAATTTGTTGTTTATGTGTTCTATTCAATCTTAATATGAGTGATAAGATCAGAGGATGAGCATGAAAGTAGCATCTTAAAATATTTAACAGATCAAATTACTTAACCCAAGGAAGGATAATCTATGCATAAAGTGTCGATCTTTTCATGATTGAGATATATCATCTTACAAGGTTAGATGCACAACATTTTTGCTCATTTAGTTAAGACGGTGAGATTCAAGAGAGTAAAGCTAAGAACAAAGATTATAGGACTAAACGTGTTGAATTGATTAGGTGCAACTTAAACATGTTTTGTTCTTTATTTATGTTCATACTAGAATCAAGAAGAAACTTTTAAAGTGATGGTCACTTACCTTGAAATGTTACTTTGTCATTGAAGAGTGATGTGTCGAACCACCTTATGGAAGCTTCTCTTGTCTAGTTGGTTGTTGTTTATGAATTGCTTGTCTTCTCTTATTTGTCTCACAGTGTGATTGAGAGGAGGAAGATCACAGTGGAATCATCTTTAGAGGTATTGACCTTCCTTCTCTTGTGTCGACTTATCAATGAAGGTGCATTGTTCCTCGAGTATGCTGACTAGGATTCTCTCTCTTTCTTGTATTAATTCTGTACTATGAGGATGTAGGGACAGTTCCGCATTCTTCTCTTGTCAACCTTTCTTGTTTTCCTTTAATCATTGGGTTGGCAAGAGACTTGAATTTAGAGCTGCTACTCGAGTGCCTCCATGAGAGTCTTTTATCTTGTAATGTCACAACTGAGACTTGTCCTCTCAACAGTGTCCAGATGATGGAGATCTTATCGGCTGTTCTTCTTGATTTCCTGGCTCAGGTATTATCTCTCCATCTTCTCACTCATGTGGTGCAGTGGCTTCATCCTTCATGATGCCCTCCTCAATTCTTGGCAGTTGGTTCTCCCTTCGACGTCTTCTCTTGGTTCTCTTTGGCTGCTCATAAGTGATGTAGATGTTGAAGATGCAGCGAAAGATCCAAAAGTTGACTTCTTCAGGTCCGACAAAGATGATAACATTGATGGTGTTGAAGAACGATCTTCCAGGAATGAGTGGTGGATCATACTCCTCTTCTTGACTAGGGCAGTGTTGACACTCCTTAATGGAATCACTCTAAGATAGACTTCATAAACAATAACCTAGTGAAGGCACTAAGAAGTGTACGAGACACTACTAGCATCACTTAACGTCAAGTTGTCATCCCCAACATGAAACTAGCAATGTGATTATATCATAGCACTGACTCTAAAGATAAATATTTACCCGCAAGCGCACAGATAAATACACCCGTTGTAGCAGCATTTTACCCAGAGGTGTTCCAAGTATCGTTATTTATATTTAGCACTAGGAATGAAGTGAGATAAATAAGGACAAGAGCTACTCTACAGATGTGAAAGGAGAATTGAGAACAAAGTAGGAGCATACTCCTTTATCCTAAACAGGGATCAATCACAATAATGAGGTACACTATAAAAGATAAAAGATTAATCTATGATAGTCCTTAGAGCATTTGAACTTAGACAAGGCATGCAGATTAGAATAGATATTATAAAGAAGTATTCCTAAGCTATTCTAATTATAAGTCATAATATACATTGATTAGTGCAATTATATTTGGCAATCATTGGCTAGGTTATCCCATATTCATATTCAAGAGGCAACTCCATAGTAAAGGTGCCAAACAGAGTAACCCCTAAACCATGAGTTAACTGAGCCATACTGAACACTACATTCGGGAGGTGGAATACAAAGGACTCAACAGGTCTGTCACACCCGCGATCTACCACTCTCTCCGGAACATAGGACGCATTCACAGATAAATAGTGTATAGGGACCACACCTACACAACAATTATCACCCACCCGTTGTACTTTAAGATGAGCGCTATATGAACATGAGTATAAACATGATGATAATATATCTATGCCAAATATATAATCAAAGCATACTACAAGCAGTATAATTAAGAATATAGTAATTAATGTCTTAGTCATATCAATTATATCTAAACTATTATGAACTAGACTATGAACTAGCACACAATGATGAACAATATGATGAACTAGAACACATAGATGAACTAGAGTATGAACTAGAACACAAACTAGAACTAGATTAAGAACTAGAAGATGAACAATGAAGAACAATGAAGAACTAGAAGAACAATTATGAACTAGAAACATAATTAGATCCATAATGTTGATACAAGAGAGAAGGTCTTGGGTTTACCGAGCCTTCTCGCGACTAGATCCGGAATCCAAGCGAAGCTTGCCTCTTCTAATTCTAATTCTATCTAGCTATGCCTAAGTTGATGTGGCTCTAAGGAAATTAGGGTTTCTGATTGATCCTCCTCTTCTAATGACTTGAGATCTGATGATGATGGAGAGGGGTGTCTGGGGTCTGGTTACATAGCCCTGAGGGATCAACCGCAGTCGTTAGATCAAACCGACTTAAGGTACGGCCGAGGTGAGTCCTAGAGGTCGGTGGAGGAAGCTTGCAGAAGACGGAAGCTAGCGGGCCCGGTGGCAGACCGGTCGGTCTAAGGGTGGGACCGACCGGTCCCACCTGGCAGCCTCTCGCGGTGGTCGACCTCCTGGTGTCTTCTTACGTCCTCTGGAGTCTTCTAGAATAATCCTGACGTGGTGGTGGCGTTATCTCCCATCGGTTTCCTTCTATGGGAAGCTATCGGTGCTGATTTCCTGGTTTAGTCCCTGCAGAGTCATAGTTCACCAAAACTCGTGGAATATTGTCAGTTGAAACCCTAAACCTTAGTTGGTGATCGAATTCTTGCCCTTTTCATATTTATTTATCCCTTAATTATGATAGATAACCAACGTCAACAATTCCCCCAAGCTTACCTTTTGCTAGTCCCTTAGCAAACATTCATGATGAATCAGGAATTGCTACTATGCTTTCACACTCCAAAGGTACATATGTTCAAACAAAAATCTTCCCTTGGATTAGAGTTAACTATTCTGACTTTCTCATATTACCTTTAACTATGGAGCTTTTGCCTTCACCTGAATCTTTAAACAATTGAAAGATAGAACCATTAAGTTAAGCACTGAATCTCTAACTCTTTGATCAACCTTTATTCTGGAGTTTTTATATATTTTCAAAATAAAAATCAGAGATTCCACTGTATGACATTCTCAAATCGCTCTTTCATATTTTATGATTCCTCACTGATGCATTTTCCTTCTTTTCTACAAATATGTATCTGGAGCTTTAAGAAGTGAAAAGCATATCTTACTAAGTCAAAGTTCAAAGTTAGGGAGAAAGATGTCATACTCATAGATCAAGATCTTAGAACATTTGAAATTTGTCATCTCTTGCTGGCATATTGTAATTAGAGGGACCATGGGCTATCATTTTTTTTCTCTTTCATATTTTTATCATAACTCTTTTTTTTCTTTTGAGGTAGTCGGACACTTGTCCCTTTTTATTTCCTCCTTTTATACTTTTGCATAGCTCATGCCTCTAACACAATACTACTTCGGAAGAGTGAATCTTTTAATAAAACATTCTTGATCTCTAGAGCATGATAAATTTCTCAACCATAACTAAAAACTTAGAACAAAGCAAGTAGCCTTATCTTAAGATCATATTAATGGCTCTGGGTAGGAATTCATGTTATGTCATACAGGATCTCATCATGTATCTTTAATCTTTTCAAAGTGTAAATCTCCAGAACTCTAGTATCTCTAGGAATTAGATAAACAACAACTCAAACTTTTATATCATATCTCACAATTATCTAGACTTTTGATCAAGCATTTGTCATCCACAGGTTTCAGGTTCAGAGTTTATTCAGAACAACTTTGTCTAAAACTCAAGAAAATTTAAGTTTGAACAGTAGGTACTTAAGAGGGATTACGACAGAGCAACTATTCATCATTTTCATCATGAGCAAAATTAAGTTCATATCCACTTAGGCATTTATTCATTATATAATATCTTTATTTGGTTTTGTAATAGTTATTCATCTTTTTAGGGGTTTCTACATTTATTAACCTGATCTAACTAAACCGATCTAATAGATAAAAAGTCGTGATACTTATCGTGATAACTGAGGGTGCTCTCCCCCAAGCTGGATCTTGACGTGATCTCTTCCCCAGAAGATGAGTAGACCATCAGCAGTGGCTTAAGTCCCTCCTTTATTTCCTGCTGAACTTAAAAATAGACAACACAACTAGTGGAACTTGATTAAGTGTTAGTGATAAATATTCTTTCCCTTTATCTAGTTGTCTAAAGCTCTTATGATCATTTATGTTCTTCCTTTCCACTAAGCAGAAATTCAGCAGTTCTCTATAGTGTCTCTTTTTAGATTTAATGGTGAGCCTTCATGTGCCCACGTATTTTTGTTTCTCTTTTTTTTTAATTAATGGTGAGCCTTCATGTGCTCACATATTTTTGGTGTTTTGAATTTATTTATAGAATGAAAAACTTAAGAGGATAGAGATACTTACGTGGATACATGGGGGTGCCTTCCCCCAAGCTGAATGTTGACGTAGTCACTTTGCAATGTAGCAGACTGGTAGTGGATATGTCCTTCCTCTATTAGAGCTTTGATTGATGTTGATGTTTGTTGAGACAGTGCTCCAACAGTGGATGGCGCATTCACTTGTTCGTCAGCTTTTCTTGGCCTTTCAAATCCTGTGAAACTCAAATAGACAACAAAACTTGTGGAACAGATTAAGCATTAGCGGTTGGCCACTCAAGCCTTAGTTGTCTAGAATTTCAGTAAGATCTCTTTCTTTATATTTTAATATATATATATATATATATTTACGATGCAAGAAAAATGCAACAGGATGAATATATGCATATTTATTTTTAGTTTTATTATATTATTATTATTATTATATTTTTTATGCCACCACGGTGAACATTCCTGTGGGTTTTTACACAGCATAGAATTATTCACATGGGGCTTCATGGTTTATGATGTAGTGTAACAAATGCAATATTTTTGTTTCCTTTTCTAATGCAATGCAGAAATTAATATGTAGATGTATTATTTTTTTATGCCTCCACAGAGAATACATTTATGGGTTTTAACACACCACTAAACTGTTCTCATGGGGCTTAAAGTTTTTCATATTTTTATTTTATTTTCTAATGTAGATATAATTTGCTAAAAAGTAAATATGCAACTAGAAGTAAAAATGATATGATTATGCAGTACTTAATTTATTGCTAAATAAAAATATGGATAACTACCGAGTTACCTTCCGGCGAGGATTCGATGTTTATAGTCTATCGAACAAGACTTCTTGCACGCTCTTTATTCTTGCCTTGGGTGCGTCAGCAGATCCTCGTGGTGAAAACCTTAGTTGTACTTCAGTAGAACTCTCTTTCTTCTTCAAGTGGCTGGTGGACTTGTCTCCTTTGGTTCACTGCTCTTCATATTCTTTAATGGGTGTTGGCATGGTCATTTACTTTGAATCCTTAATAGCGTAGATGTTCATCACTTCTCTTGAGTTGTAACCATTGATGATTGGCTCTTGAGTGGTCGAAGACTTCGTCGGCATCATAGTGGAATTTCTATCTTCTGTTGAAACTCAGATAGACAACAAAGCACATGGAACAGATTAAGGGTTAGTGAAAAACTACACCTTAATTATTTTAGAGTCTTGATGTATTTCTTTTAAGCACAAAGCAACAGAGTTTTGGATTTCCATTTATGTATGTGACTCAATGGTGGTGCAATAATTGTTTTATCACATATGTATCAAGAAAATAGGAGGTAAATGTCAAACCAATATTTTAAAGTGAAGCATTAATACTGTAAGCTAGCGACATCCTCTAGAATTCGTGAAACTTTGGGAGACCACTCTTTGTATAGTGTGTCCTACTTGCAAAACTAAGGCAGAGATCAAGTGCATAAGTTCTACTGGTGAGAAAACACCAATGGAACCAAAACTTCATTTACTCTTCTCTAACCTTAGGCACATTTAATATGATAAGATTGGTATTTTGTGCATTGTTTCATTCTTAAAACATGGGTGATGAAATCAAAGGAGTGAGCAGGAATTTGACAATGAGGGTTGAGTTGTTCAAGACTAAGTGATTAAAAGAGTGATACTCAAAAAACAAAGCATGTTGAGTTTTATAGATTGAATTATTTAAAGTTGTAACTCAAACATTTTGATTCTTTTTGATTTAAGTGCAGAGCAAGACCAAGAGAAAGCTTTTATAGAGAATGATCACTTACCTTAAAATATTACCTTCATCATTGAAACGCAGTGCGCCATGTGATGAGGGATAGATGATCTATGATGACCCCTTCCTTTTGTTTGAAGCTTCTCCTTGCATCTTGAGCTTGTTCTTGAGCATCTTGTCTCCTATGTTGCACTTTATCTTCCTTATTAACCTCTAAGCTATCCTTTTTCTCTCTCCTCATGAATTATGCTTTGACTTATTGCTCCACTTATTATTTTATTCCTGAAAGCGTTAGTGGACAACACATACCCGAAGGGATATACAAGTAATAACAAGGGTAGCGTTGTCATAGAGCTAAAGTCACTTTCTATGCTATAGAGAAGTTAATCTTGGCATTTTAATTAGCATAGAACTTGTATCCCATATTTTATTTACCTTCATCATTCACCACTACTTCTTCTCTAAAGGATTAATTTTATTTTGTATCTTAAGTTTGATTTTTAAGCTTAGAATTTGTAATATCATTGAAACTTAAAGAGACAAAGTAACAGTGAGTAGAGAGATTGCAAACTAGCGTGTTGGGATGTTGACAGCTTCTAGATTGGGAGGATGAGCATGGTTGTAGAATTTTTGGAAGAGCTAGCCTTCCTCCCCACACTTAGACAAAGGTAAGCGTGAATGTTGAAGCATCCCTCGCGTTGTATTTGCAACTCTCATGTTCTCGGACATTGTTCACCCTGCAATGGTTAGTGACAAGAATACCCGAAGGGAACTAGTCCTAAGAACATAATTATTTTTTTAATAATTTTTTTGTAGATTAAGACAAGATTCTAAATTTAAAAAGTCATAAGATAACTACCGATTGACCTCTCGGTGAGGGCTCGTAGTTTTAGGTTCGTTGAGCAAGACCTTTCTTTAATGGACACATACTCGAGGGAATATATAAAGTTGAAAAACAGGTTGTCCACTATTAAATTTATAATCCTTATCTATGCTAATGGGTAGATGGATTTGGAATTGTTTTAGCACAGACATGATTCATCATAGTTCATAGACAACTTGGTGGCTGTATTGTTTCATGGTTCAAGGCAAAGTAGCTTATAGCAAAAGAAAAAGTGAATATTCTTTGATACTTACAGTTCAGTGATGAATGAGCCATGTCTTTTGTGTGAAGTTGTTGGAGCACGTCCTATGCTTTGCTTCATCCCAGTTTGAGGTCATCTCTTGACTTCCCCGTTTTGATATTGAGAGATTTCTGAAGAGGTTAGTCCAACAAAATAACTGATATCTACTAGAGAATACTCTTGGTTCAAAGATCAAACTAGACGCCATGTCTAATTTAATCTAGGAAAGCATTTTAACCTAAGCACCACGCTTAATTTAAAAAGCCTTTGAAAGTAAGATCAACACTCCTAGACTAAGCACCATGCTTAATTTAAAAGATGTATGAACATACTCCAAACCTTAAGCATACTATAGTAAATAACAGTGGTATGAAAGCACTACGGAGATTCACTTTAATGGAGATGAAAGAGTGTGATCAAGGTGAGTAGTTTATATATATATATATATATATATATATATATATATATATATATTAGATGCACATAACATGAGTGGATGCAAGTGATAAAAATTAAACATGTATGAGAGAACATAAACTAAATGGAGTGAATGTATGATGATATGCAAAAGATTAATAAGATAACTACTCATCAATTTAAAGTCCATGAGCAAGACTGACTCACCTCGATTAAACTTACCATGACTCACAATGGAATTGTGAGTGGTACAACGTTTGGTGTTGTCACTCGTCACGTGCTTGAAAACTTGTAATGTTGACCTTCTTCGATCCTTGTGGGAGTTTGTCAGAAAGTCAAATTGACAACAATAGTCTATACCTTATCTGGTTGATTCCTAACAAAGTGGTTGAATGGATCTTGAGACTTGAGCAAAGCCTCTGGACCCGCAACGTAGTTTGTCAGAAGATCAAAACTATACAAAAGCCAGGGTGGTCCTGTTTGGATAAAGGATGAATAATATATCTCAATTATCACATGTGTAAGAGTTCTCCAAGATGTTGAAAATGTATTCTAGCTACCGTCCTTAATTACTCATTCATTCCCCGGCAACGGCGCCAAAAATGCTTGTTGATACACTATTGAGCTGATCATGATAGCAGCCTGGAGCATTTGGAAGGAGCGGAATGCCTTCATCTTCCACAACAAATTGCCATCCATTTCAGCGTGGAAAGATATTTTCGTGAGTGAAGTTCAGCTTCACCTTCATAGGATCCCGGCCCAACACCATTCAGTTGTGATGGATTGGCTCAGTAGTCTCTGATTTTCTTTGGCTCCAACCAGATTTCAACTTGTAATTATCTGATTGTAATCCCCCCTCCCCCCCTTCCCCTCCTCCTCCCTTTTGTTAGCGCCTAGCTAACCTGCACCTGTACTCCTTTTGCTCTCTTTAATATATTTCCTGGGGAGCAAGCTCCACAGAATTATTCAAAAAAAAATGCTTGTTGACACTCCTTAATGGAATCACTCTAAGATAGACTTCATAAACAATAACCTAGTGAAGGCACTAAGAAGTGTACGGGACACTACTAGCATCACTTAACGTCAAGTTGTCATCCCCAACATGAAACTAGCAATGTGATTATATCATAGCACTGACTCTAAAGATAAATATTTACCCGCAAGCGCACAGATAAATACACCCGTTGTAGCAGCATTTTACCCAGAGGTGTTCCAAGTATCGTTATTTATATTTAGCACTAGGAATGAAGTGAGATAAATTAATAAGGACAAGAGCTACTCTACACATGTGATAGGAGAATTGAGAACAAAGTAGGAGCATACTCCTTTATCCTAAACAGGGATCAATCACAATAATGAGGTACACTATAAAAGATAAAAGATTAATCTATGATAGTCCTTAGAACATTTCAACTTAGACAAGGCATGCGGATTAGAATAGACATTATAAAGAAGTATTCCTAAGCTATTCTAATTATAAGTCATAATATACATTGATTAGTGCAATTATATTTGGCAATCATTGGCTAGGTTATCCCATATTCATATTCAAGAGGCAATTCCATAGTATAGGTGCCAAACAGAGTAACCCCTAAACCATGAGTTAACTGAGCCATACTGAACACTACATTCGGGAGGTGGAATACAAAGGACTCAACAGGTCTGTCACACCCGCGAACTACCACTCTATCCGGAACATAGGACACATTCGTAGGTAAATAGTGTATAGGCACCACACCTACACAACATTTATCACCCACCCGTTGTACTTTAAGATGAGCGCTATACGAACATGAGTATAAACATGATGATAATCTATCTATGCCAAATATATAATCAAAGCATACTACAAGCAGTATAATTAAGAATATAGTAATTAATGTCTTAGTCATATCAATTATATCTAAACTATTATGAACTAGACTATGAACTAGCACACAATGATGAACAATATGATGAACTAGAACACATAGATGAACTAGAGTATGAACTAGAACACAAACTAGAACTAGATTGAGAACTAGAAGATGAACAATGAAGAACAATGAAGAACTAGAAGAACAATTATGAACTAGAAACATAATTAGATCCATAATGTTGATACAAGAGAGAAGATCTTGGGTTTACCGAGCCTTCTCGCGACTAGATCCGGAATCCAAGCGAAGCTTGCCTCTTCTAATTCTAATTCTATCTAGCTATGCCTAAGTTGATGTGGCTCTAACGAAATTAGGGTTTCTGATTGATCCTCCTCCTCTTCTAATGACTTGAGATCTGATGATGATGGAGAGGGGGGTCTGGGGTCTGGTTATATAGCCCTGAGGGATCAACCGCAACCGTTAGATCAAACCGACTTAAGGTACGACCGAGATGAGTCCTAGAGGTCGGTGGAGGAAGCTTGCAGAAGACGGAAGCTAGCGGGCCCGGTGGCAGACCGGTCGGTCTAAGGGTGGGACCGACCGGTCCCACCTAGCGGCCTCTCACGGTGGTCGACCTCCTGGTGTCTTCTTACGTCCTCTGGAGTCTTCTAGAATAATCCTGACGTGGTGGTGGCGTTATCTCCCGTCGGTTTCCTTCTATGGGAAGCTATCGGTGCTGATTTCCTCGTTTAGTCCCTGCAGAATCATAGTTCACCAAAACTCGTGGAATATTGTCAGTTGAAACCCTAAACCTTTGTTGGTGATCGAATTGTTGCCCTTTTCATATTTATTTATCCCTTAATTATGATAGATAACCAGCGTCAACAGGCAGCATCTAGTGGTTTGTACTGATCAAAGTGGTGAGTAAGAGATCCATATGTCTTGAAGCTAAGTTTCTCCTTCCTCCCTTTGATTGTGAAACACATCTAGACAACGGAATTGTCTCTGCCAGGCTGACTTGTGATGTAGATGGATTCTCAAACAACATGTTCATGTTTTGGATTTGTAGATCTTGCTATTGTTGTAGTGGTACCATCTTGTCTCCCAAGCTAGCTCTTGATTAGAAAAGAGGATAACTTCCACTTCTTGTCTTGGTGTCTTGGGCAATGATGGTTGCAGGCATAGGTTGTCTCATACGAGGTAAGTTGCATCCTGTTTGTCATCAGTGTCCAAGCAAGACTCAAAGCTAGGCTAGCACCATTTGTGATCTGAGAGTAGGTTTGTGTGTCTATGGTTTGAGTTTTGGATCTTCAATGTTCAGACCAAACCATGGATGAACAAAATCTCTCTCCTGCGTAATGTTAGTGGACATATACCCGAAGGATTGCAAGAATTTGAGGCATGGGTTATTATCCACAACTTATGTACTCCCTCCGTTCCAAATTATAAGTCATTCCAAGAATCTTGGAGAGTCAAAGTTTTTCAACTTTAACCAAAATTATATAACAAGATAATAACATCTATGATACCAACTAAGTATCATTAGATTCTTCATTAGTTATATTTTCATAATATATATATTTGATGTCATAAATCTTTGTGTTTTTCTCTATAACTTTGGTCAAAGTTGAAAAACTTTGACTCTCCAAGATTCTTGGAATGACTTATAATTTGGAACGGAGGGAGTATTTTGCATCTATGCTAATAAAAAGATGTTTTTAGGATTACTTTAGCATAGACTAGTATTTCATGTGTTGGCTGCACTTTAACATGGTTCAAGGCAAAAGATAACTTGCAGTAGAAGACAAAATAAATAAACTTTGATACTCACAGTTCTTTCATCCATGACGAATGAGCTGAGTATTCATTGTGCAAGAGTTGTTGAAGTTCATTGTACGCCTTGCTTCATCTTCAGTGTGAGTTCATCTCCGGACTTTCCCAAATTGATATTGAAAGTTTCCCTGCTGGGGTTAGTCCAACAAAATATCCAACATCCACTATAGCATACTATCGGCTCAAAAATCAACCTAGACACCACGTCTAATTTGATCTAGGAAGACATTTTAACTTAATTGCTTAAATTAAAAGCCCTTGAAAGCAAGATCACCACTCCTAAACTAGGCACCATGCTTAATTTAAGAGATGTATGAAAGTACTCCAAACCTAAATAAAAAATATAGCGAATGAGGGTAGCATGAAAGTATTATAGAGATTTATTCAGATGGTGATGAAAGAGCATGATGAGCATATCTCAAAGGTAGGGATAACCAACATAGCAACACGACAAGAGATGCTCTTAGAAGGTCTATTCCCCAAGCTTGGATTTTGCAAATCAAGATTGGATGAATGTAATTCAATGTTACATGGTGATTGGTTGGGCATACCTTGTGTTTGTTGTTCCTTCGTTCTTTTCTGCTCCAGATCTGGAAAGGTTAGTGACAAGAATACCCGGAGGAATAATTTCATAATTATATTTCTGTGCTCATTACAGAAGGAAGTGCAGCGGAAAGGTAGGCGTAGCTAATAACCATATGTTATGATAGGGTGTAAGGATTCTACTGGTTATAGCTTGCGCTCATGGGGTAGTGATAGATAAAAGTGGAATTTCAAAAACAACATTCATAAGAATGAACACAAAAATAATGAAAAGACTGGGACAAAAAAGGAAAAGATAAAAGTATGATTACAAGGTTAAACTAAGACTTAAGATGATCTACCGTTCCCTGGCAACGGCGCCAGAAATGCTTGTTGGTATAAATTAATGCATACTCTACTTTATCCGCAAGCACACAGATAAAATCTACCGATGTAGCACTTCACCGGAGTAACCCAGTTTTAATATCGAACCCAAAGGAACGGATAGTGTTAAGTCTTAAAGTCTAACCCCTGAGTAGCTAACAAGGACGGAGAATCTAGAAGTATAGAGGGGATCACTAAGGTTGTCTAATTCCAATTTAAGAGTGATATGTTTATATTATTCTTAGTGGGGAAGTTGCCATAAAAGGTCACAAACAGAGTATGAGTCTTTTATACAAATGTATAATCCTACCGAGCCTACACACGGGTAAGTGGAATATAGAAGAATCAACAAGGCTATAAGAGTCACCCTTGCGAACAACCACTACTACCGGCGTTATAGGAGGCATTATGAGCTATCAAGTCTAAGCACCACGCTTACACTATCCAACTACTCTAACTCTAGAGCAACTTAGAATTAAAGTACTCAAAAGAGAGTCATAAACCTTAAGAATAATAAGAACAATGGCTCAAACTTAAATATAGACGTTGATTACCGAAACAATCGCTGAAGCAAGTTGAAGATGAACTTGAATCTGCAGGTACAAGATGAAGAAGTTGATCGACAGGCCGGAGCTCCTTCTTGATCTCTTCCTCTCTCTCTCTCTCTCTCTCTCTCTCTCTTCTAGTTCTAATATAAGACTAGGTTCTAAACCTAAACTAGAGGGGTAACTAGTCTTCTACTTGAAAGCTGGCTCTTGAAGTCTTCTTCTAGGGTTTCTGAATGAGGCGTAGACTTTTCTGAAGAGAGACTTGTTCTACCCTGGGGCCTGGGGACCTGAATATATAGCCTTGAGGGATCAGCCGTGACCGTTAGATCAAACCGACTTCACGTAGGGCTGAGATGAGTCCTCGGGGTCGGTGGAGGAAGGTTCCAGAAGGAGGAGGCGTGGGAGCCCAGGACCCAACCTACCGGTGGGCCCACCAGACCGGTCGGTCCCACCTATCGGGGTCTCGGGGTGCCCCACCTCGTGGAGTCCTCTGGTGTCCTCTGGAGTCTTCTGGAGAATTCCTGACTTGGTGGTTGTGTTATCTCGCGTTGGTTTCCTTCTAGGGGAAGCAATTGAGGGTTGTTTTGCTATTTAATCCCTGCAGATTCACAATTCACCAAAACTTGTGGAATATTGTCAATTAAAACCCTAAACCTTTATTGGTGATTGAATGCATACCCTTTTTATATTTATTTATCCTTTAATTTTGATACATAACCAGTGTCAACATTAGGCTAGTTGGACCACCGCTCATGCGCTTGCTCTAGGTTTAGGCCTAGTGTTTAGTGAGGTTTGCATACCTCTTGCTACTCGGTGCTTGTGCGCACCATTGTTGTACATCAGAGGGGCTTGTAGTCTTGCGAGATCACACCAACTGCGTTTGTGGTGTGGCCACCACCATGTACCGAAGGGAACAAAGGCCTGCGGTGGTTCGGCTGGAAGCTTGATAGTGGAGATGGTGGGGAGCATCCGAGAGAGGCTTTGCCACGAGTGACTTAACCGGAGACCCACTTGCGCGTGGGGAAGGACCGAAGCTATCCACGGAGTTACCCGACTGAGAGCTTGGCCCATGCGAGGGGCTCCAACGAGGACTAGGGGGAAGCTTGCGTGCTTTCTCGATACCTCGGTAAAAAAACCGGAGTCATCGACAGAAGTTTGCATCTCTACCTTGCACTTTAGCTTCCGCATTTACCTTGCTACCTTAATTACGTGCTTTACCTTTCCTAGCTTAGTTGATAGGCTAGTTGATAGGATTGGAGCCTAGGTCGCATAACTCTTTTGCGGTAGAGATAACAACACACCTAGCAAAACCACAGTTGCACAAATTAGATTGTTTACTTTCTTGCAAATGTTTTGACTAGGTGGTAATTAAAGGCCAAAGTTAGAGTAAAGTTTTTAGTTGCCTAATTTACCCCCACCTCTTAGGCATCACGTTCCTTTCAATTGGTATCAGAGCCGGTTGGCTCATTTATGGACCCTTGGCTTCACCGCCGTTGAGCCGACGCTATTGAGAGTGGTTGGGATGGATACCTCTAGGCCTCCGCACTTCGACGACACAAAATTTCCCTACTATAGTGCTAGAATGGCTTGCTACCTAGAAGCAGTTGATCTATGTGTTTGGAGAGTCACCTGCGACGGGATGAAACCCCTTAAGAATCCCGAGAAGCCTACCGCTGGTGACGAAAAAGAGCATCATTTTAATGCTAGAGCTAAAAATTGCTTGTTTGAATCTTTTAGCATAGATGTGTTCAACAAAGTTTTTACTCTACAAACATCTCATGAAATTTGGTTAAAACTCCATGAGCTCCATGATGGCACAAGTAATGTTCGTGACCAGAAACATCATCTAGCTAGAGCATGTTATGGTTCCTTTAAAATGAATGAAAATGAGCTTGTTCGTGATATGTATTCTCATTTGAATCTAATTATCAACGAGCTCAATTCTATTGGAATTACAAAGCTAGGTGATGCAAATATTGTAAGGAAGATCATCTCCGTGCTACCAAAGAACAAGTATGCAACCATCATCACCATCCTCCACAACATGGAAGATTTGAGCACCATGACCCTGCCCATTATCATTGGCAAATTAGTGGCATTTGTGATGTCACGCAAGATGGGTCAAGAAGAAGCCACTTCATCAAGCAAAGACATAGCTCTCACATGTGATGAGAACAAGAAGATGAAGGGCAAGAAGCAAATTGAGACAAGTTCAGGCTCCTAAAGTGAAGATGAGGAAGAAGAAGAGGATGATGATGACAAAGAATCAAGTGATGATGATCAAGCCTCCACCTCATCCAACTCTTCCATAGATGAAGAAACAGTCAAGCTAGTGCGTGGTGTGGAGAGGATGATCCGCAAGCTCAATGTCAAGGGTGTGCCCATCACAATTGAAGATTGCATTTTCACCAATCAAAAAAGAGAGCAAAGAAAGAATGGATGCTATCGATGCGGCAAGAGAGGGCATTTTGTGGAGGATTGCCCAACACAAAAGCCCACACCCAGGACAAGAAAAAGAAGGGATGCAAGGCCAAAGCCCTCACTACCATCAAGACATGGGACGTTTCATCAAGTGAAGATGACGTCCAACACAAGAGGCGCGGCCGCAAGCACTCATCTGATCATCAAGCTCCTCACATGTGTGCCTTATGGCATGAGGTAACACAAGCTCTATCTCTAGTGTTAGTCATAGTGATAATGATGATGAGCTACCTTCTTATGATGAATTTGTGCTAGATAATCTTAATTATGCTAAGGCTTGCACTAATCAACAAAAGAAAATAAATACCTTAAAAGAAAAATTAGAAAGCTCACAAAAAGCGTACAATGTTTTGCTTGCTCAATATAAAACTTTTTCAAATCTCAATGTTGAGCTATCTAATAAAATTGATAAACTTGAGGCTAGTGTAAGCACAAGTGAAAGCACAATTAGTGATGATCAACTTGTAAAGAAAAATGAAAAACTAAAAGCAAAGTTAGCTAGCACACAAGATGCCTACAAAAGTTTGCTTGCTAAAATGGAAATCATGTGCAAACATTGTGATGAGCTAACTAACAAAGTTGCTAATCTTGAAGCCATCGGAGCAAACCCCACCGAGGCACCTAAAATTAAAAACTCAATTTTTGATATGCCTAAAAAGGATGCCTCTACTTCTTGCATTGATTTACTTGATTTAGACTCACCCATGTGCAAACAAGCTTGTGTTGAGGATGTGATTGTAGAAACATGTACACAAGAAGTTGAAATGGAGAATGAGCTACTAAGGCAAGAAATGGCCTGCCTCACCATGGACTTGATTCAAGCAAAAGGCAAGATAAAGCAACCCCGGACTCATCAAGATAACACCATCAAGGGAGTGAAGAAGCTTGATGAGGAGCAAACCATGGTTTGTTATGTTTGCCACAAGTCCTATGAGTGCAAGGTGAAGCATGGGGGAGGGAAAAAGAAGAAAGAGAAGAAAAAGCAAACAAGCGAGCTCTCCAACACCTACACCAACAAGGTGAACAAGAAGGCCTCCACACCTTACCTTTTGAAGAAAAAGAAGAATGACAAGGTGGTGGCCATCAAGGTAAACAAGCAAGCCAACAATGGGGCCAAACACATTTGAGTGCCCAAGGACATCATTTCAACCATGAAGAGCACCAAAAAGGTTTGGATCCCGAAAGGGAAGTGAGAAGTCAAATGGACTATGGGGAATTCGGAGACTTGGCAAAAGTTGGGTGCATATCATGGGTGCATCACATTGGATCATGTCATTGCCAAGTTGTCACACCCTAATTTTAAGAACAAAATTGGAGCACAATATATGTATGTCAGGATCAATTTTCATACATATATCGACATCATAGTAAATATCAAAACCAATGCTTTATTAATAATATCGAACTTTATTACTTAAATCACCCTCGGGTCTGAAAGAAAAGTACAGACTCTCATGAAACTGACTCTAAGCTAAACTCTGATGAAGACGCGGAAGATCTGGACTCCATCTCCACAGGAAGGTCGACCGGGGGCTGCGCCAACCTAGTACAAGTCGTCTGGGTCGTATCCACTGTCTTCTGGGTACTCCTGTTCTGTGTCGTAGACTCCAACGTCTGGGTGGGATAGCAGGAAGGACAAAGAGGAAGGGTGAGTACATCGAAATGTTCTCCGCAAGTGTAGGAAATATATGCTTATGAGGCTAATATCAAAGGTAGGCTGACTCAGTTTGACTCAAGCGCCTAAAGCAACACATCCTATTAATTCCTATTTCCTATGCACCTATTTACTAGGTTATAACCACAATCTTCAAAGAAAAGTAACCACACTCGGAGTCGCACCGAGCAAAACCACACTCTGAGTCACACCAAGCACAACCCACACCTGAAGTCTATCAGGCAAACCACACCTGAAGTCCATCAGGCCACCCACAAGGCCATTACAAAGAGTCCTCCTAGGTGTATTAGTTCCATATGTCACGACATAGAAACTACCTTCCGTAATAACACCAGGTCTGCGCCCGAGCCTGGGAGTCACTCCCGTACCAAGCAGTATCCTGCATAGAAGAAGCCTCTATACCTATGTCATATGAGACTAATAACCACATAAGGCTTCTCTAACGAACCAGAACCAAACCACCAGCTAATCTCGAAGAAGTACAAGCCCGCTCGTGACCGTGAGCACGACTGATATATCAGTTTTAGTACTCTACAGAGTTCGCACATCTTTACCCATGAGTCATGCGTTCCCCATCACGCTAAACACTGCCAAGGTGCACAGCGGGGTCACACTACAAGGCTTTTACAAAGCTGCCTCCAAGTCCGTAAGGTTTCACCCCGTACAAAGGTCTATGACCCCTAGGGTCCCTCCTCGTGAGCCACTAAAACAAACCCTGTGTGAACCCTCAACTTGGAGGAAACTAATTAATTAGCCAGTCCCAGAGCCATATAGGCCTCATGGTTTGCGCTGTTTTGTCGGGTTACTTGTCCAAGAACCGGGTCCTAGGGATCAAGGCACGATAAATCTAGCACGAGCCCAGAACCAAAAACCAAAACCAGTTGCCGAGTCACACGACACAAACACCACCAGTACGGGTCCATCCTGCCAGATTTTCCTAATCACCATGTTACTACAAAATTACCATGACCACGTTGTTCCATAGATCATTAATCAAGATTAATTATAGTTGACCACCATCCCATCCCAAGACAGCAAGGCTAAGCATGACTTCTACCCAACATTCCCGAACTAGACGACAAGGATAATAGTACAAGATCTAGTAAACCATAACATAGGATTCAAATTAAGAATGCATGTATCTACTGGATCTTAACTACTCTAACTCAAAATAAAATAAATACGGGAGCAAGATGTTCAAGGATATTTGC
Organism: Coix lacryma-jobi var. lacryma-jobi; assembly: GCA_009763385.1. Classification (NCBI taxonomy): domain Eukaryota; kingdom Viridiplantae; phylum Streptophyta; class Magnoliopsida; order Poales; family Poaceae; genus Coix; species Coix lacryma-jobi. The sequence goes on from CM019831.1 coordinate 49,350,026, forward strand.
CTTTTATGGTAAAACGTGATACAACTCGAACTCAAGGGTCTTCAGAATCCATCGGTGACTTTTCTTCCGCAAACTTCGGCGCGCAAAACATACAAGCGAACATATACAAATAAATATAAATAGTACATCAAACATTATGAAAACATACTAAAAAGGTAACTTACGCGTAGGACTTGTTTCTACGATCGCGTGAGCGCAAAAATCGCTGAAAACAGAGTTACGGTTTGAAAGTTACGACATTTTGAAGTTTTAGGGCAATTTGGTAATTAGCGAGATTTACTTTTAATTAGTTTTCAAAATCAGTGATTAAAATAAAACATATGGACCACTAATTTTATTTTATTAAGAGCTAAAGAGATTTATTTGTAAAAGTCTCATTTTTAGATTAATTTTATTAGCAAAACACATTAAAGGCATTAAGAAGGGGTTTGTAAAAACATTAATCAATTTAATAAACCAAATAAAAACTATTTTATTTGTGACCCAAAACAGATTAATGGCATAATTAATTAATATAACAACATCATTAACCAATATGGGATTAAAGAACACCTAAAACACATTTTAAAAACAAATTAACCTCATTCTCTCCTCTGATCCGGGCCAGAACAGGATTAACCATAGATTTCAAGGGCTAGCTCCGAAGATTACATAGGCACATTGAATAGTAGAAGGATTTGGGAGAAGGAGAAGGGGTAGAACGCAAAACCGCATTGTCCGGTCTTCCCCTGGCTGATGTGGAGTTTGACCGGTGACATGGCGACACGTGGCGCCTCCTGATTTGCTGAGAGGAAGTTGATGTGGCGGTGCGGCTGACTGTGTTGACCTCTGGTCAAGATCAGATCTAGGCCGTCCATCCTGGATTGGTCGGTGGAGAACAACTACGTGACCTTCATGCCCATGGAGGCAGAGGCCACGGCGGCGGTGCTTCGCCGGCTCCAGCCAGGATCGGCTCCGGCGGTCGGATGTCAACGACGAGTGGCGTAAACGGTGCTGGGGACCACGACAAAGTTGATCGTGTGGTCCTCAACGTCGGGGAGGCAACAGGGAAGGGAATCGGGAGCTCTAGATGGAGTCCGTCCATGGCGGCTTCGGCGACGGTCGCGGCCGAGAGAGAGAGAGAGGCTCGGGGGAGGCACGGTGCGGCTGCGGCGTTGGAAAAGCCAGAGAAACGGACGAGGAGGAGAAGAGGGGCGTGTTCAAGGAGATCGATGAGCTTTGACCGGTTTGGCCATGGTGGTGGCGGTGGCCTGGGGAGGCACTGCGGCGAGGGATAGGTTGGGGGACGGAACTAAGCAGTGGCGGCGCGCTCCTGCGATGCTCCATACCGCTTCTTATAGGGCAAGTGAGGGGCGCAGAGCGGTGTCGTAGAGGTTGGTCATGACAGCCATGGCGGCCAGGACATGGCTCGGCAATTTGGTGCGGGGAGAGGTGGTTGCGGTGGGGCTTGGTCTGGTGGTGCCCTAGGATGCGTTTTATGCGGGCAAGGGGAACCCAAGGGCGAGGGAGAGGCAAGGGAGCGGTGGCCTCAAAGCTTGGGCACCGGCCGCGTGGAGTTCGCGGTGGAGGTTGGGGAGAAGCCCGACAGGTGGGCCCCACCTGTCAGTGAGATGAGGTGGCTATGGCGTGGGCCTGGCTTGTCAGCGGGTGTTTACACCAGATTTTGGACTAAAAGGATTATTTGTTTATAGACACAAATAGCTGATTTATTCATAAAAGAATCGGCTAGAAAAATAAAAGAGGCCTATTTTTGACCCGGACGCAACCAAAGTTCGTGTGGACCAGAAGTGACAAGCTTCGAGGACATGTGCGGTTCGACCGAAGAGTATGAGTTCGGGTCGTCTTTTGTTTTGTTTTCATGTGACCTAGTTGTATTAGGACAGGAGTCAACCGGGTTATAAATAGCTAAAAAACCCGATTTTTGTAAGACACATCCAATCAATCAACACATCGGCCACCGGCCAAAACCATAGGAGTAGGAGTAACATAGATCTTGGCGGAACCTTCAACTAGGCAGGGCTGCATCGGCTTCGACCGACCTCCGGTTTGCTTGCAAGTTTCACCAATGGTTCATGTCATTGTACAATAAGGCTGTATTTGGCATCGACCAAACTCTTGTTAAGCTATGACATGACTAGTTATCGGTCTAAGATCACCTTTTGTAAGACTGCCTTGACTTTGATCAATCTCTTGCTTTAGTCGATCTTGACTAGTTATCGGCTCTATTGGTTTTGGCAAGCTAATAGATTCATCAAGTTATCGATGTTGTTTATGTTTTAAACAATATCTTGCCCAATCAAGATTGACAAAGTGGCTAAAGCTCAAAAGTTGCTTAGATTCGGCTATCCTAAGGTCTTGCACGCTCATGATGAAGGAAATAGCCGATTCAAGCCTCTCATCGACTATTTTGTCAATCTTGATTGTTACATGTTGTGCGTTCGAGATATCTGATAGAATTATGATTTTGATCTAAGAACAAGCCGATTTGATCTAGCATGTCTATTATGGCTGTATTTTCGAATCCCACTGATATATATGGTAGATTAGATTTGCTTGATCTTAAGTTGAATCGTGGTTCTAACGGATAGATCTTGTTCGTGCTTCATGGACCCTGTATCGGCTAAAATAGCCGATCCAGTTATGCTTTCTTCATAATGTGTGCTTCTAGGCTGCTTGGAATCAATGTATCTGCTTGTTGCATGGGACGTGATCTAGTTTGGGCATCATTATGGCTGCATGGAGACACCCCACTATTGATGATTAAGCTATTTTATCGACCTATTTGTTATTATGGCTGCATGGAAACACCCCACTGTTAACAGATAGAACTGCCTGTGCAATTAGTCGATACGTTGATTTCACGCCGTTTGGACATACACATAGATCTTTATTCTGTTAATATGTTTAAGCTTATCGTCTGTTCATCTGTCCTGAATGCTTCTTTACATATATCATAGTCATTTTGCTTTATATCTTTATGAACACTTTCATGCGATCTCTTGGGAGTTGACTTTGTAGTCAATATCCTATTAACAATGGCTATGTCAGAGCCGTATAATTTGGAACTGTCTGGCATCAAACCGGCAGGTTCCACAATTTGACAACATTTTCTTCTCCTTGTCAATTGCAGGTCAAATTGACTGGCACGTCCGAGATCGATCTCACCAAGATTTGGCACCACCACCTGTTAAAGGTTGAGGAGGTCAAGACCTTGCTCTGTACGCCCTCTGAGGACCGTGCATTCGAGTGTGTTGGAGCTACCGACCGGATTTTTGTGTCAACACATTCTTTTGGCACGCCCAGTGGGACACAATCGTCTGATCATGACAATCAGCAACGAAGACGTGTTGAACGTGACAATGGAGTAACTTCCAGATGAGCTTCGACGCCTGATAGAAGAAACCGTTGAACAATATCGTTACATGTGTCTGTTGAGCTTCAGTAGAAGCAGGGATAAGAAGATTATCCAGAAGTCTCATCTTCCAAGGGTGGTTATAGATGGACATGTTGATCCAATGGTCCAAATCCAACACAATGCCATGCAAGAAGTGATCAGCAAAGCCATGTCTGCTACTCTGATGAATCACAATGAAGTTTTTCTCAACAGTCTCATGAATGCCATTAAGGAGGCCTTCAACTTAAGCGATGATAGAAGAGGTCTAGCATATACCATTAGAAATAATCAAGGAGCTGGAACTTCTGGTGGACCACAGATCAATGGGCCTAATGGCAACGAAAACCAAATGGTTGTCAGCGCTGGGGGCGTGACGCCGCAGCAAATGCAACAGCCGAATATGAGTAATAACATATACTCATCGGCTACAAAAATAGCTCCCCATGCAAGACGCATTACTAGAGATTTCAATGCACCACCGTATCAAGGGAATGTGACATCTGGTGATATTCCTCCTGGATATCATTATGTTTCGGACTTTTATACCTTGGATGCTCAGGAGAACCCGAGATATCATGGCAATGCCTTCGGGGGGGGGCAGAATATCGGCTATCAAGGGCTGATGAATCAAATTGATCAGTTAATGAGTCGGGTCACTGACTTGGTTCAAAAGCAATTTGGCTTAACGCCAAAATCTACAATGAGTGGCTACAAGAAGCCATATCCAGAGTGGTTTGATCAGGTTGTTCTTCCTCCAAGATATAAAATCCCTGATTTTACCAAATTCACAAGGACTAGCTCGGTGACGACCATGGAACATATAACTCAGTTTTTTGTCCAGCTCGGGGAAGTTGATGATGAATCAGCACTTAAAGCCAGATTGTTTCCTTTATCCCTGTCTGGTTCAGGTTTTTCATGGTTTTCTTCTCTGCCGCCCAATTCCATTCAGAGCTGGGAGGATTTGGAAGACAAGTTCCATAAATACTTTGACTCTGGAGTATTGGAGAAAGGCCTTGTGGACTTAGTCGATACGAGGCAAGGAAATAATGAAACTGGATGCCAGTATCTTCAGAGATTCAGAGAGGTTAAATATCAGTGCTATACCTTATCATTGCCAGATTCAGAAGTTGTTAGCATTGCAATTCAAGGGTTGATACCTGCCATCAGAGAAAAAATTGGCTTCGGTTGTAACAATATGGCCGATTTGACTAAGAAGGTGGCAAATATTGATGCTCATAATCGGTACAATCAAGTTTTCAAGCCCAAGAAAGCCTATAATGCAGAGAGTCATTTCTTCTTACAAGAAGAAGACAATAATTCAAGTGATGAAAGTAAAGATGAAGTGGCTGCTGTGGATTGGGCTTGGAAGAACAACAAATACATACCTTGGGCAAAGGCTAAGAGTACCGAGAAAGATGTGAAATATAGCTTTGACATCACTAAGGCCGACAAGATATTTGACTACTTGCTAGAGAAGGGTCAAATCAAGTTAACTGGGAATCACAGTATCCCATCGACTGAAGAGCTCAAAAATAAAAGGTACTGCAAATTTCATAACTCTGGTACTCATACTACTAACGATTGTCGAGTTTTCAGAGATATGATCCAGAGGGCTATCGTCAAAGGAAGGATTGGCTTAGAAAAATCCAAGGGCATGAGCATCAATGGCCATCCTTTTCCACAGAATATAATGGTTCCTGCACCTCAGAGTGAGATCAAAGTGTTGACTTCTGACAAAGCCAAGGTAGCTAGGACGGTCGATCCAAAGAAACAGCTCACAGCCAAGGAGTATCAGGACATGAAAGGAAAGAGGAATACCGATCAACATGATCAACCTGAAACTTCAAAGGCTAGTGAAGCAAGAAGACGTCCAACTGTCAAAATCTTATTGAACAAATGGCAACGTCAGAAAGGAAGGAGCCAAATGCAAAGGGAAAGGGCTGAGCAAGAATATCAAGAGTGGCTCGAAGAGGAGGAGTATAGGAGGTCTCGTGAAGAAGAAAGGCGTGTCAGAGATGAGGAAAAGAATCATTGGGACTGTCCTTTCTCCAGACATTGTTGGAATGAAGGACTGAAGCTTCCTACTCTTCGTAATTGACCGGAATGCAGTGACCAGTATTAGGAGTATAGGCATTCGAGAGACAACCGCCGATCTGTACATGAAAGGTTAAGATTTGAAAAGATAGATCGGCGCATAAAAAATGAAGGTGTTCATAATCGGCTTGGAGCAAGATTAGCCGATCGTGATCATCCTTGGCAAGAGGGACAATGGTGTCCTGGTGGCTTGACCAAAAGCCAGAAGCGACAGGTTCAAAGACTAAGGAATGATGAGATCCAGAAAAAGAAACCCAAGGTCTGGCAAGTAAAACAAGTAGCCGATAAGGGAGAGTCATCGACTAATATAACTGCTCTGTTCATGCTACCTGCTGAGTTTAGATCCACTGATCATGAAGAAGAGTCTGATGATGAAGAAGCAATTGCTCAGTGGGTCTATCAAGCAGAAGAGGCCACGTTTAAAAAACCCGAGACACATTCCCATCTAAAAGCTTTGTATTTGAAAGGGTTTGTTGATGGAAGGCCTCTGAACAGGATGTTAGTTGATGGAGGGACAGCTATTAATCTGATGCCATATGCCACCTTTAGAAAGCTTGGCAAGACTGCAAAAGACTTAACTTGGACTGATATGAGGTTGACCGACTTTGCTGGCAACGTATCGACTACTAAAGGCGTTGTGTGTGTCGAGTTGACGATTGGCAGCAAGAGTATGCCGACTACTTTCTTTGTGGTCAATGCAAAAGGATCCTATAGTGTGCTTCTTGGAAGGGATTGGATCCACGCCAATTGCTATGTTCCATCTACCATGCATCAGAATGTGATTCAGTGGATCGGCGACACTGTGGAAGTGGTACCAGCCGATTCAACTGTTAGCGTTGCTTATTCAGACCCTGGTGTTTGGAATTTTGATAACGTGGAGTGCTTTTCTGGGAAGATTCTCGAAGAAGGCTTTCTCAAAACATCTGATGATAGCCAACAGCCGATCCAAGCAGTCGGCTTCAAAAAATGTATCTAGTCAATTAACTAATTAGAGGATTTGAATCGGCTTAAGTGGTTAAAATAAGTTAAGGCCGATGTATTTTTAAGTAGTCAAAGTTATTTCTTTTTGAGCAGAAATTAGCTTTATCTCGACTTATATAGCTGATACTGATGTTTCGCCTTCAGAACAAAAATAGCCGATATGTATGTATCGTCTTTGGTATCCAATTGATAGCCGATACTAAGGAAGTATCGCCTTTAGAACGTTCAATAAAAGAAATAAATCAAAGGAAGAATTTTGGAAACTCAGTGACAACACAAAGGATATCAAACAGGGATATTTAACAAGATTATTCGAGCCTGACGATGCAGGAACAGGCTTATACTTGTTCAGTTTGTTCGTCCAAAAGGCCGGATTTACAATGGAAACATTAAAAGAAAACTAATCTAAATGCAGCTTGTTCAGGAGGTCCTCCAGGTGCGACACCTCCGTCACGTCGAGCCCCAGGGGTTGGAACTCCTCCACCAGCTGCCTGAAGTCTTCCCTCGTCCTGGCGCCGACAAAGGAGGGAGAGACTTCCCCGGAGATTTCAGCGCTGCTCAGTTCTGCTCCGGCGAGGGCGAAGGTAGCGCCATGGCAAATGGCATGGAGGTCCAGCTCCCTGATGCGCGTCCCAACGTCCTCGAGGCGCGCCTGCAGAGCTTCTCCTCGGGCGTTCACAAAATCAGCAATTGTCGTGGCCCGCCCTGGAGTCAGTCAAGCTAATGTTGGAGTTATATGATTAAACGAAAAGAGATCAAGGTTAAAAGGTGATTGAAGATAATGAAATCAAAGGATGCGAGGAAAATATACCAACGACCTTGGCATCGGACGCCTCTAACTGTTCCAGGACACTGTTGAGGCGAGCACGGAGGACTTCTCGCTCCTCCACGACACGGGCGGTTTGGCGGCGCTCTTCTTCGAGGAGGCGTCGGGTGTCAGAGTAACCCCGGATGAAGGCCCAGGCGTCGTCATCCAGTGCCAGCCCATGTCCCAACGGGGGTTGGCTGGGGCCTTGGCCATCCGCCGGAGGAGAAGGACTAGAAAAAGGTTAGGGCGTTCCTCAGGTGAATGAGAAGTTTCGGAGCATAAGAAGTTGTTAAGGAGGAAGTCATTACCCGAGCACACGACGGCGAGTCGCCGGAGGACCTTCAACAGACTCTGACTCTTTGGCAGGACGCTTGCCGCGGTTATCCGCCATTGGTTTGGTTGCTGGTTGGAGAAGAAGAACAAATGGCGACTGGGAAGATTGAAAAGCCAAGGAGTAAGGCAATGAATGCGTGGTGTGTTCGGGAAGCCGACAATTTATATTTATGAGTAAGGCTCGAGAAGGTGAAAAGGCGTCAGTTCAGGAGCACCCTCAGATCCAGATCCTAAGGAGAGTCGACTAATAAACACGAGAGTCGTTGTAAATACCGATCGGCTAAACAATGAAGGATGAAGTGAATGGATAACATCGGCTAAAGGAATAGCTGATAGAGTATCTTAAACATCAACCAACTGATTGAAAATATAAATGTTTACAAGGAAGGATCAAAAGCCAGGGATTACAAACAAGTAGAGTTATATGTTCAGCACAGACTTCAATACATTCAGAGCATTTAAGCGGATGACATCTATATCAGGTATCTTCTTTTGATCCTCTTCGATCGAGCCTGGAATTGGCTTCTTCTTGTTCTTGATGTGTTGAAGATCATTGCGAAGGGATGCCATTTTTCTCTTCTTGTCTTGGATTGTATTTGGAATCTTGGCCAACATTTCTTCCTTCAATGAGATTTGTTCATTGATTACCCGAAGCCTTTCAGTCAATTGATCCCTCTCAGACTCCAGGGAAGATAGATCACTGATAAGGATGGTGGAGTTGTTGTTCAGTTGGTCTATTTCTTCCTTCATAGACACCATATCACAGATACATTATTGCTCCTTATTAGGAAGAATAGCCTGGGCTTCACGTGTCGAGAGCTTGGCTGTGGCTTCTATAAATTCTGACCGAAGGAACTCTATATGAGCAACAGGAACCAGAGCTTTGTTAAGATCATCTGGTATGTCATCTTTGATCAAGTCAAAGATGTTTCTGATTCCTTTTGCGTCATGTACCAGATCGGCTATATTGGCTTCCAAAAGAGGAAGTAGCAGTTGGAGCCGAGCCTTGGTCTCTTCAGAAGGTTTCTTGGGATATTCTGGTACAGAGATTTCTTCTTCCTCCATATAATCTTCTAAGTCAAAGGGGATGACAGGTGAAGATGGTCCTCCTTGTTCCTACACATATAGATGTATAAGAAATCACAGATGGGAAGATGTTGAAAGGAGAAGTGGTGTTATTTAAAGCACCTGGTCAGATTGGATAATTTGAAGCTCAGGGATAATTGATGAGGGCTCAGGGAGTGCATCTGAAAGAAATCTTCATCAGTTTTCAAAGTCATCCACCAAGGAAGATGAAGTTATCGGCTAAAAGGTATACCTGGTTGATGAAGCTCTTGATCAATGTTAGGAAGAGGGAGCATTTCAGACACAACATTCTGAGTATCAACCTGCTCCTGAAAGATTAAAAGAAACAGGGGATGTTACAGACTTGATAATGAGAGCAAAAAGGGCAGGTTTTTATTACCTCTATGTTGGTGTTTTCAATCAGGGATTGGCTGCTGCGGAAATGTCTTTCTTTTTCTTCTTGGATATAACCTTAGCAGTTGGCTTGACAGATTTCTGCTTCTTAGAGGAGCCAGCTTCCTTTATGAAGGTGCTAAGAGTCTGATCATGTGGGACATCAGAGACTTTCCTCTTCATCAAGGTCTTGATGGTAGGAGCATCACAGCCAATCCTTGGGTTTGGACACCATATGTTGTAGTTTATTTTTGGAGGATTCAAGGTGACCAAATCCTACAGATATTTGTCCATATCAGAAGAAAATAGGCGATGAAAGTGTAAAACTTGAAGAGAGCAGAGTCATACCTCATCAGTTGCTTGAAAATTTGAGTCTAGTTTGAGGGAGTAAGAAGCCACAACCTCATTGAAGAGATGAATGCTCCATTGCCGCCACCAGTCTTTGAAAGAAGATGAGGAGAAGGGTCGGCAATTCCATTCTTTGACCATCTTCAGGGAAACAGATTGCTCTAGTTGGAAAATTCTGTTATACTCTAAAGCAGAATCTACTGCTTCCCTTGGTCTGAGTTTATCAACAAAATAGAGAGCTGGGGGCACCTGACCAAAACCTATCTGCCTGGCTGCCATAACAGGATGATAGAATTCATAGGACATGGGAGGTTTTTCCCTACCATGCCTAATTTCAGTGGGTAGGAGACAAGGCTTCATTATTTGGCACAAAATTTTCAGACCTTCATCATCACATTCTCTATGAAATGAAATCTGAAGGTATATGGATTCTCAAAATCTGCAATATCTAGATATTGAAACCAATTGAATGCAGCTGCAGGGAATCCTTTGCAGAAAATCTTAAAGAAGTTGGCTGATTCATCAATGAATATCATGGCAGCAGCTTGTCCAAAAGAGGTGCATCTCCTCACCTTGGCATCATCAGCTAGTTGCTTTTCCTGGTCGTCTGGATACAGAGATGGGAAAGACATAGTCCTCAAGTCTAGGGTTGTCAGTCTGTGGAGATGAAGATTGAGCCAAAGCTGAAGCAACCACCAGGGGCCTGTTATTGATGGAATGCCTTCGTTTTCCATCAAGCTTTGGGCTACTTTATTCAACATACTATACAAGGCACCTAGGAGATACTTTCCCAGAGGTATGTCTGAGTTCACAGGCAGTCTTTCTGCTAGTGCCAAGAAATTTGAGGTTGGGCCGCAGCTCTGCCCATAGAATAAATACTTCTCCAGCCACATGTTCAAGAAGATGATGTGCTCTCGTTCTGAAACACTGGACTGAGAGGTGTTGAAAGTGGCAATGTAATTGGACCAACCACCAGTCTTGAGATTTCCATGTTTGATGGAAGGCTTTATTTGAAGGCTGTGGGGGTTGATTGATCCAGTGATATTTAAGTCGGTCAACATATGTATATCGGCTAAGGTAGGAGTCATCGGTCCTTGTCTGAACATGAAAGAGTTAAAGGTTCCAGACCAGAAGTAGCAAGCGGCCTTCAGCATTGGCTCGTTCCGTTTCATGTCCGCAAGAGATAAAGAAATGCACTGATCTAGGCTGCGAAGAATCCAGTTTGATTTCTTTTTAGCTTTCACTTTGACCAGCCAATTTCTCCAGCCTAAAATAATTGATGGCCAATTCCTGAAAGGGGTCTTGCCCCAATGCTTTGAGGCAAAGTCCGAATTCTTGAAAGGGATCCGCTGGGTTTCAGCGATGATGACTTCAGTAGGATCAAGGTTGCCGACTGGACCAAGAAAGAAGTTGTCCGAGTTGTCTTGAATCGGGATGAGGATTTGGTCGTGAAGCGCCTGAAAATTCAAAATATGAAAGGTTTGCAGGGCAGAGAATCATCGGAAGAAGGGGTGCTAGAAAGCCAAATCTTTACCTCAGGGATGGAATCTTGAGTCACCATTTGACTTGCGGGAGTACTGGATTTGAGTTCTCAAAGGATTTTTGCTTGAATCAAGTGGCAGCAGGTGTCCTCGAAGGCTTGGGTTTGAGAATGGCCCTGAAGGAAGGAATAATGATTGAAAGGAGGACTTAGCTGATCGACTAAGGAGAAATTAGTTGATCAGATCTCAAGAAAAGAAGTGGCATTTTTGGAATAAAATAAATTTCATCCCAAAATTGGGGGGGCATGTGTTTACAACAGATTTTGGACTAAAAGGATTATTTGTTTATAGACACAAACATCTGATTTATTCATAAAAGAATCGGCTAGAAAAATAAAAGAGGCCTATTTTTGACCCGGACGCAACCAAAGTTCGTGTGGACCAGACGTGACAAGCTTCGAGGACATGTGGGGTTCGACCGAAGAGTTTGAGTTCGGGTCGTCTTTTGTTTTGTTTTCATGTGACCTAGTCGTATTAGGACAGGAGTCAACCGAGTTATAAATAGCTAAAACCCGATTTTTGTAAGACACATCCAATCAATCAACACATTAGCCACCGGCCAAAACCCTAGGAGTAGGAGTAACGTAGATCTCGGCGGAACCTTCAAACAGGCAGGGTTGCATCAGCTTCGACCGACCTCCGGTTTGCTTGTAAGTTTCACCAATGGTTCATGACATTGTACAATAAGGCTGTATTTGGCATCGACCAAACTCTTGTTAAGCTATGACATGGCTAGTTATCGGTCTAAGATCACCTTTTGTAAGACTGCCTTGACTTTGATCAATCTCTTGCTTTAGTCGATCTTGACTAGTTATTGGATCTATTGGTTTTGGCAAGCTAATAGATTCATCAAGTTATCGATGTTGTTTATGTTTTAACGTTCTTTTTATGTTTTAAATAATATCTTGCCCAATCAAGATTGACAAAGTGGCTTAAGCTCAAAAGTTGCTTAGATTCGGCTATCCTAAGGTCTTGCACGCTCATGATGAAGGAAATAGCCGATTCAAGCCTCTCATCGACTATTTTATCAATCTTGATTGTTACATGTTGTGCGTTCGAGATATCCGATAGAATTATGATTTTGATCTAAGAACAAGCAGATTTGATCTAGCATGTCTATTATGGCTGTATTTTCGAACCCCACTGATATATATGGTAGATTAAATTTGCTTGATCTTAAGTCAAATCGTGGTTCTAATGGATAGATCTTGTTCGTGCTTCATGGACCCTGTATCAGCTAAAATAGCCGATCCAGTTGTGCTTTCTTCATAATGTGTGCTCCATAGAATCAATGTATCTGCTTGTTGCATTGGACGTGATCTAGTTTGGTCATCATTATGGCTGCATGGAGACACCCCACTGTTGATGATTAAGCTATTTTATCGACCTATTTGTTATTATGGCTGCATGGAAACGTTAACGGATAGAACTGCCTGTGCAATTAGTCGATACGTTGATTTCACGTCGTTTGGACGTACACATAGATCTTTATTATGCTAATATGTTTAAGCTTATTGGTTGTTCATCTGTCCCGAATGCTTCTTTACATATATCATAGCCATTTTGCTTTATATCTTTATCAACACTTTCATGCGATCTCTTGGGAGTTGACTTTGTAGTCAATATCCTATGAACAATGGCTATGTCAGAGCCGTATAATTTGGAACTGTCTGGCATCAAACTGGCAGGTTCCACGATTTGACAACATTTTCTTCTCCTTGTCAATTGCAGGTCAAATTGACTGGCACGTCCGAGATCGATCTCACCAAGATTTAGCACCACCACCTATTGAAGGTTCACGAGGTCAGGACCTTGCTCCGTACTAGATCAACAGCGGGATTTTTGTGTCAACAGCGAGATAGGAGAGGCGCGCGCGGGCTCGGCAGCTTCGGCGTTGCGGGTCGATCGTAGTGGGGGAGGGAGTGGGCTGAGGGGTGGGTGGTGGCTGGCTGGGCCGGCTAACGAGGGAGAGAGGGGCGTTTTGGTCGCCGCGCGGTGGAGCGGGAGGAGGCAGGCCGACTGCTGGGCCGCACTGCTGCTTGCGGCCGACGCAGAGGGGAGGGGGTGAGTGGAGGGTCATGGGCCAGGACAGAAACAGTGAGGCGGAGCGGGCCAGGAGGGGGCGCTGCGGGGCTGGCGGGAAAGTAGAGGGGAGAGGGGTGAGCTGGGCTAAAAGTGGAGAGGGAGAGAGATGAGGGTTTTGGCCTTTTTTCTGTTTTCTTTTCTTTTTCAAAACTTTTGCAAACTCTTCCAGATTCAAAACCTTTTGAAACCAAACTGTTTGTAAACTTTTCAAATTATTCCCCAAGGTTTTGAATATGAAACTTTGGATTTACTTTTCATAAAGTTTTATAAATCTTTTATTTATTTTCTAAATAGAGCAAAATCCATTCGCTACTAACCGAGTTTAATAAATTCTTTTTCACCCAAATAAAATTATGCAACGGTATGAATGCAACAAACCATTAATAAAATTATTTTTCTACCTAGGATTTTGCAATTTCCTAAATAAATTCTAATTAATTTTAATTAATTAAAAACCGGGGTGTTACACAAGTGTGTTAGTGGCAACTTTGGACCCAACTTCCCCTTCCCATGTTAGGTAACTAGATTTAAATTCTTGCAATTTCTTTTAGCATCTAGTTCCTTCCATTGCCTAGGTTTGCTTTTGCATATTTAAATCCTTTGTCATGCATACACTAGGCTTACCATATGGTAGTTTTGCTCGGTATCACTCTCATCCTTGGAGCAAACCTACATGGTTTAATTTTCTACATGGTTTAATTTTCTCAGGAGCACATTTCTACCCCATTTAGTAGATAAACTACCCCAATTACCATATTAAATTGGTGTCACATTTATAGTGATGTCAACTTGCAAAATGGTAGTTTGACCTTACAAGTCAATGTGCATGTCTCCTACAAGTATTTCAAACTTGTATGCATACTTTTAGGGGGAGTTTACTCTACAATTTGAAAGCTTTGAGACTAACACTACTTTTAAGTTTATCATTGTCGGTGTTCGGCACCCGGGGGTCTACACCAACGAGTAAATTTACAAGTGTGTGCTCCCAAATCCTGATGGTGATGCAAGAAGAACACACCAATTTATCCTGGTTCGGGCAAAAGAAGAACACGTCCAGCGGGGGGGAGTCTGTATTATCTTGCACCAAAGTGCTTGAACAGGGGCGAGTACAAGCGTGATAGAGGACAGGGGATGTGAAGAAAGGTGGCTAGAACTAGAGGACTGGGCTCTGGAGTTCTAGACTATTGTGGAGAGCAAGTGAGTTTGAGCGTTCGGATGACCTGCCTTGAGCGTGCGACCGTTTCCCTATCCTAGCCCTGGCGTCCCCTTTTATAGGCGAAGAGGAGGCACAGGCTTACATGCATTCTAGGGCTATCGTAGAGGGTGACGTTGGTGATGTCGTCGGTGATGACGTTGCTGATCATGTCGGTGCTGCTGTAGAGACATACTCGACCCTGTGGTTGCGTGCCTGGTCATGTCGGTGAAGGACGACGCCCATGACCGGACTTGCGAAGGAACATCACGTCGGGAGCTGTTGGAGTGTTGACTGGGCACGGTGGAGTAGCCCTCGAGGGGATGGCCATGGCGGTCGAGGCCCGCATCGATGGGGTCGAGCCATGCCTGAGCGACGTCGAGCTCTGAAAAATATGGAAAATAAGTTTACAATTTGGACTTTGAGGGGGTATCTGACGAGGGACGGTGCGCGGTATGGAGCTACAACGTCGTACGAGTCAACCCCTTTCCCGGGGATAGGTGGTTAAATTTCGATTTAACCGGGGTACGACCCACTGCGGTATACGTTGTAGCCATGCGACTCAGACATGAGTAGGTGGAATGCATTTAATGCTTCTGGGGCTACGCAGGAGGTATTCGAGGGGTGCCTCGAGGAGGCATGAGGCGGTCGAGGCCTACGCGGGTGGAGCGAGCCCCGAGAGTTGCGGGAAAAGTGTTGACAAACGTGCGTCGAGGGGGTGCCTGACGAGACACAGCGTGCGGCATGGAGCCACTACGCTGTACGTCGTGCTCGTTTCCCGGGTATGGGCAGTTAAATTGGATTTAACCAGGGTATGGCCCTCTGCGGTGTATGCTGTGGCCACGCGACTCAGACATGAGTAGGTGGAGTGCATTAAATGCTTCTGGGGTTGTACAAGTGGTAGGTATGAGGTGGTTTGCGGAGAGGCGATCGATGGCTTGGTGAGTTGCTGGGGTTTTGCTCGTGGGCCGGCCCATTATGGATTGATACTTGGGCCGATTTGGGCGTCGTGATTGAAGGATGGTTATGGTCTTTGCCATGAATTAGCTTTTTTGAAGCGAAGGTTTTGGGGTACCCCTTTTCCATGTAATCGGCAGTAGCCCACGAGCCCCTGCTTGAGTGCTTGCACTCGAGCTGGGGGTAACGAGAGCGTAAGGTATTCCAGAACTGCTCTGCGGGGGACGCGCGAGCATTCTCCACAGGGGTAGCCCCCGAGCCCTGGCTCGAGTGATGGCACTCGAGCCGGGGTTTAGAAATCGAGGGAGGCGGATGGCTCGCGACTTTTCCGTGGGGGACGCGCGAGCGTTCCTCACGGGGGTAGCCCTCGAGGCCTCGGAGGAGTGGGTAAGACTCCTTCAAGGGCTTTTTTTTACCTTGTGCGGTTGGACGTGCGTGAAATTAAACGTGGTTGATCCTCTTGCAAGATTAAGCCAAGTTGAATCGGGTGATGGTACTTACTTGCAATGGCCTTTGGGCCGTGGAGCTTTTGAGCGGATTCGGCCCTGGTTCATCGAGGGCTGTTGGGCGTAGTCGAGCCCCCAAGTCGATTCGACCCTCTTTCGTCGAGATTTGTCGGGCGTAGTCGAGCCCCCGAGCCTCATGCGGCTTAGGGCGTTGCTAGCTCCGGCATCCTTCTCGCGAGTCCTTTCGATCGGGTGCGAGGTGAAGAGCGTCGTACTACCCTCGTCAGGGCGGAATCTCGATGGATTTTTAAAAATCCGTTGAGACCTAGAGACGTGCGCGTGGGGTCATGGTATGTGCTTGCGTTATTGAAGGCAGTCGACGATTGAGGAGTTGACCATTCGGCTTCCTTGTATTGATGGTCGGTCCCACTGGAGATCATGGTCGTCTAGGGCGTGTTTTCCTAGTGGGCCATCCCTTGCGTGCAATAGTCGAAGAGCCGTGCGGTGCCTTGATTTTCCCTAGGGAATCGCAAGGGCCGCGTTCTGGCAGGTGGCGGTGGCCGGCCCTTCTCGTTATAAATACGAAACAACGGCTTTTGGCCCTCAGCTAGCTCACCCGTTGCCCTTGTCATCGCCCCACGCAATCCTTTCACTCTTCGACATGGACCGCAGAATGCACGTTGCCGATGAGCAGTCGGAGTCGGGGAGACCGGGGCAACGTCGCTGTATTGCCGGGTTAGTTTATTTCCTCCCTTTGTCGCGATCTTGCGTTTGTGTCTTGATCATTTTTTCTATGTCTTTCTCTGGGTCATCTCGACGTCGAGGTCGATCCCCTTTCACCGTCCGGCCTCCTCCCCGGCTCCTCCGCCGGTCCGTGATCTGGAGGACACAGTCACGGCCACGTCGGTGGCGCTCGATGCCGCTGAGGAGGAGGCCGCGGATCTCCGCGGTCAGCTGGCGGACGCGAATGGTCATGTCACTGAGTTGGAGGCCGAGCTCCAGGTTCTCCGCCCGGCTGCCGAGGCGGCCATGGAGTTCGTGCGCGCCAGGACGTGCCCGAATGTGTCCGGGCCTCAGTGGAGAGTGGTGTTCACCGAGTGGCCATGGTGGCCCTTGTCGGGGCTCAGATCCGCCTCGGATGTGATCTGCGCTCGCTCGCAGGGTTTCTGGAGGGAACTGGAGCCACAGATTTCGAGGAGCTCATCGAACAGTTTGATGACGCTGTCGAGGCCGTGGTCGCCGAGGTTCCTGTGGAACAAGTCATCCGGGAGTCCCGGTAGGAGGTATCGGGGTTGAGGCTCCGATCCCTCCTTTGTAAAAATTTAAAACGTTCGTGCTCTTGTTCTCTGGCCGTCGAGCCTTCCTGTGTTTTTTTTGATTTGCGATCTCATGTAGATGGATAGTAGCTTGAGCAAGGCCGATTATGTTTTTAGAACTCATGCGTTTTGCTTTTGGTTGCCCCCCGGGACTGTCGCTGAGGTCTGAGGGTTCAGCCCTTCTTGCGCTCGCTTGCAAAAAAGGTCCGTGCGGCGGCTAGGGTTTTTTCTTTGCCCAAAAAGGCTCTTGTCATGTAACGGAACGTGACCTGGTTAGCAAACCCCAGGATTTAGAGGCGGAGGGGTCACCGGTCATTAGGTCGGCGCTGCTCAGCGCCCCTTTGCCTTAGGAACTTCTATCGGCGGGGCTCTCTGTGAGGATATTACCTCCATATACCCCCATGGACCTACTTGGGCTGCTCGGCAAATACGGCCCAACCAGAAAGCCTTGCGGCTCGCGACCAGGCTGTCGCAACCGCCAAGGAGTCTTCTGATGACTTGCTCGCCAAGGAAGATCTTAATAGATAGATCAACTTAGATTCCTTACCTAAAGGAACTGATTGTAATCTGTTAGGATTCTGCAAGTTGTAACCCTACTCCCCGGCTATATAAGGCGAGCAGGGACCCCTCCAAACTCATGCCATATTCCAACCCAGCAATTCAAATCAACCACTAGAACACAGGACATAGGGTATTACGACGACTTGTCGGGCCGAACCTGTCTAAATCGTTGTCTCTCGTCCCTGTGTTTACGCTTGTGTAGACGTCTTGCACGCCTCCACCACCTAATCTACTACCTTGGGGATACCCCTCGGTAGACTACCGACCATATTTCATCGACAGTTGGCGCGCCAGGTAGGGGGTGTGTGCTACGACACCATGATATGCCAAGCTGTCACTTTCCCTCGCTCCATGGTTCTTCCGGAGGCTGGCACCACTTTTCAGATCGGATCTATGATCTGGACCGTCGGCGCCCCCGTCCCAGCTTTGGAGACCGTGGAATCTGCATAGCCTCCTGCGCCGGATGCCTCACCGTCCACTCAGCGCGTCATCACGCCGGTGCGTCGTGCGCCAAGAATCGTCCCCTGCGATGACCTGATCGAAGCCATCGACCGGGCCAATCAAGGGATCGCGGAGTGCATCGACGCCAACGAGGTGGCTCGCGTACAGCTCTTCGGACGCCCTCATCTCCAACATCGCCCGCGCACGCCATCGGGAGTCTCCAGCACTCAACCCGCTAGCCGCCCCAGATCGGATCTGCATCCAGCTCGTCGCCACGCTTCGTCAGCAAAGTCCATGCCCTTCAGACTTCGCGGTGCCGCATCTACGTTCCAGCATCAGGCGCTGTGACAACTCTCTGACCAGCTCCAGTCCTTCGGCTCCGACCAGGTGGCTCCGACCAGCCCGCGCGACTAGATGACTCTGGCTCCACTCGTCGGTATGGTGGTTCTCCATGAGATCTCCAGCGACACCGTCTCAGCGACTTCATCATCTGGATCTACCGCGACGAGCAACTCCATCTCCACGCAGACTACTACCATCATCTCCACCGAATCCGGCGCCGACTTCCCGCCGTATCGGGGGGCATCATCTTCAACGTCTCCGCCGACAGTGCTCCACGTCTGAACTAGACGGACGCCGAACGTGCTAACCGTGAGCAGCACAACATCGATCGACAGCATCGACACGACGACCAACGGCGCGACCAGGAGCGCCGTGACCGGGAACGCCGCGATGACGAACGCCGTGATCACGAACCCCGAGATCGGGAGAACATGGGCGGCCTCGACCTCATCTACGAATTCGACAGGGTCAACGATCAGCACGTCTACCCGACCCAAGCGCCAATCTCGCCATCGTCGCCAACGAACTCTCCAAGTTTCCCGTCACTCCAGAGCTTAGAAAGATCATTGCCCACTTCAAGGCTGCCGCGGTGCAGTGCAACGAAAAAGGGCGTCAACCCTCCCCTCCGGCTCCTCGCATAGCAGGACCCCACCGAGTCCGCACCCCTCCCGTAGGAGACAGTCTCCACTGCGTCACGACCAAGAAGTTTCCCAAGCCAATCGCGGCGCCCATCAAACTCCGGCTCACGACGCTTCGATCGGGCCCCGACCCTTCACCACTCGGCTCTGAGCTGTCCAATGGCCTCATGGCTTCAAGGTCACCACAGTGGACAAGTACGATGGGAAAGCCAACCCTGGGCAGTGGCTCACCACGTACGAAATCGCCATTCACGCTGCCGGGGAGGATCTGATGTGATGGCCAAGTACCTCATTGTTATGCTGTCTTCTTCAGCTAACAGTTGGCTTCACAAGCTCGCCGAAAACTCCATCGACACCTGGGAGCAGCTGAAGGAAGTCTTCGTTAAGATGTACAGTGCTACCTGTGTACAACCAGGGATGCGGTACGATCTCCAAAACGTCCACCAGGACCGTGACAAAAGCCTGCAGAGCTACATCCGCCACTTCTCCAACATGCGACTAACGATTCCGGAGATCGCCGACGCGGAAGCCATCTCCACCTTCTCCAACGGCCTACGCCACAAGGAGCTCCGCGACAAGATCATCCCCGTTGGGGGGTATCTCGATGGCCACTGCCTTGGCGCGTGCCATCCTGTTCCGTGGCGTTGGGGCCCGTTTTTTATTGGTTTCGACGCACCTCGAAACGGGTCAAGGTGGTTTTTCCTGGTTTGTTTTGAGCGACGCCCTTTTTGGAAAAAGGGAGCTTTTGTAGCCCCTGAGTGGGTTTGACCCTCTTTTCATCGATGGTTGCTGAACGTAGTCAAGCCCCAAAGCCTCGCGCGGCTTAGGGCGTTGCTAGCTCCGGCGTCCTTCCCGCGAGCCCTTTCGATTGGGTGCGAGGTGAAGGGCGTCATACCACCCTCGATAGGGCGGAGTTCGCCCGAGGTCTAACTACGCGGGCTTGGGTGCGGCAGAAAGTGAATTCGACCCTCGAGGCCAGAGCTTGAGGCCTCAGATGGTGAGGTGGGTCAAATTCCTGTTTAGCCCATGAGGCTGTCTCCGCAGTGCCTTTTGAAGGTGTCGCACTGCTGTAGGATTCGCTGGAATTGAATCACTGCCGAGTCCTACTTTTGAGGAGTCAGTGATGTAGAGCCATCAGCAAGGCGTGGTGACTGGTCGATTGCGGCATCAGTGGTCTGAAAAGACCTCTCGGAGGGTGTAGCCTTTAGACCGCTGGTTCCCATGGCGAGGTGCCTTGGATTATCCGGTCCATACTGGGTCCTTGCCATGGCGTGGATGAAGAAGCGGGCCGGTGCGGTACACTGCCTTCACTAAAGTGATAGCGCTTCACCTAGCAATGGCACTACTCCTGTACGGGCTGATTCCAGCATGGGTTTGTGTTGGAGGTTGAGATGTTTTGGCACCTTTTGCTGTGACCCCTGGTCGTGCTCGTCCTCGGGTTGGGAGCCCTTTGCGGCTGAGCACGGGACTCATAGCCGAAGGTGACTCTGGCTGGGGTGCGGGGTGCGGGGCGTCGTTTTTCCCCTGAGCGGGCGAGTGTCGATGTCCTTGGTGATCAAGAGGAATGGGTCGCTGATCATGAGGTCGGCGTCGTTTGGATGGCCTTCTGCCACGGAAATTCTTTAGGTACAGCCCCCCTTCGCTGTGGGGTTTTGCGCTGGCTGTGGCCTTGGCAAATGCCATTTTTTTCCTTGGCGTAGGGGATCCGAAGATGCGTTCTGTCATGCCACGGCGCCCTTCATCTCTTACCTGCAAAGGATATGCATTAGCATACCATTGGGTGATCTTTTTCAGAACTGTTACAGTTTTTTCATTTTTTATTTAGAAAAGTTATTACGCGAGCACTCCCCTCCCTCATCCTCATCTCGTGGCTTTGTTCCGTCTCTTCGCGTGACTTCCCGCTGCCTCGAGGGACGAGAATGAGGATGAAGAGGTCAAACGTCCCTATCGTTACGCCCGTGTTTGCCTAGTCCCTTGTTTGAACTTTGGGGAACTCAGTCTGCTACCCGTGTTCTAGTTCAACCGGGGGACTAGTGCCGTTAGCCCCTGGGGGCATTGGCAGCTGAGTCCCGACCAGTTTCTCTAAAAGGCATGCTTGACGTCATTCCTTGGGTTCGAGAACAAGGGTGCGCTGAACATGGGCGAGGTGATAGGGTTTTTAGTTTTTGCAACGTGCCGTCTTCCCCTATTATTGAAACGCAAATGTAATCTTAGGCAGAAAGAAACATAGCTTTGCGAGGTGGATTATTGTTATTGTACCCTTTGAAGACATCCCTTGGCGTGCGCATCCTTCTTGCGATGGCTCGCTAGAAACCTTTAGCCTCCTGGTGAGGCGTGGCGAAGCAATTTTTCGAAAGAGTCCACGCTCGGAGTTTTGGCTCGAGGTCCGGCGAGTGCCGTGTCCGCCCGAGGTCCTTGTTTAACGTGTTAAGGTAATTTTTCCGGGTTTTGCTTAAACAATGCCCCCTATGAAAAGAAGGGAGCTCCTTTATTTCCTTTTTTTGGGTTACAATGATACAAGGCTAGCGTTCTTAGGCTGGATGCTAGAAGTACATAAAGAACAAAAGGAAGAGTCAATGAGATCCTAGGGTTGAATCCATGAGATCCCAGCTTCCTGAGACAGATCGAGGGTCATTAGGGCTGACGTCTGCTCCTTGCTTGGGCTCAGCCCCTTCTCTTCCCTTCTCCAACCCGTTTAGCATGCCCTCTCTAGGACGGTGTTCTAAACGTGTCGGAGAGTCATAGGCGGCGAACGTGACGCTGTCCTGAGGACCTCGACACTACCACGAATGACTTCCTCACCGCTCGAGGAGGGGAGAGATAGGGCTACTGGGCTCGCCATGCACCGCCGCGGATCACCTTTCTGTCGATCCCGGCAAGGGTGGCGACGCTAAAAACTGGGGTCGTAGCGCCTGTTTGCCGGTGGTGACGTAGGCTGGGTGAATATCTTGCAGGGAGTAGCAAGTTCTTGGGCTTGCCCGGTTGGACCGTGGAGGGCGTGGGAGGCGTTTTTGGATTGTCAGTCCTCCGAAAAGCCTCTTCAGCCTACCGTGGCAGCCCGTGGGGGGAGGCAGCTGGTTCCATTCCACTAAACATCCTCTTTTGCTACGCTGGTTCCTGGCGGACGAGCATGTCATCGGCAGGCTCAGCGAGCTCAGAGGCGGGTCCTAGTGTGTTTGGCACCAGCCTTCTCCTCGTGCCCCTTGTCTCTTCTTCTGGCTCCGGTTCCTCCTCTCCGCTTGACGTATCATCAGCGAACGGAGAGGCTGACCGGTACGAGGAGGCGAGATGGGGCATGACGTAACATCAGCGAATGAAGGTGTTCACTAACGCTGACTCTTCCTGGACCTTTCACAGGGCCTGGGAGGAGTCAAAATCTACATCGGAGGCATGCCGAGCCCCCGGGTGCCCCGACGAGCAACCCCCGGACATGTTGTGGACATGCCGAGCTCCCGGGGCCAAGCAAGAGCGCCACCGCCACGCAGGGGAGGAGCGTTCCCTCCCCTACCTAGCGCGCCAACTATCGGTGTTCGGAACCCGGGGGTCTACACCAACGATTAAATTTATAAGTGCGTGCTCCCAAATCTGGATGGTGATGTAAGAAGAACACAACAATTTATCCTGGTTCGGGCAAAAGAAGGCCCTACGTCCAGCAGGGGGCGGGAGTCTGTATTATCTTGCACCGAAGTGCTTGAACAGGGGCGAGTACAAGCGTGACAGAGGACAAGGGATGTGAAGAAAGGTGGCTAGGACTAGAGGACTGGGCTCTGGAGTTCTAGACTATTGTGGAGACCAAGTGAGTCTAAGCGTTCGGGTGACCTGCCTTGAGCGTGCGACCGTTGCCCTATCCTAGCCCTGGCGTCCCCTTTTATAGGGAAAGAGGAGGCACAAGCTTACATGCATTCTAGGGCTATCGTAGAGGGTGACGTTGGTGATGTCGTCGGTGATGACGTTGCCGGTCATGTCAGTGCCGCTGTAGAGACGTACTCGACCCTGTGGTTGTGTGCCCGGTCATGTCGGTGAAGGACGACGCCCATGCGCGGACTTGCGAAGAAACATCGTGTCGGGAGCTGTTGGAGTGTTGATTGGGCACGGTGGAGTAGCCCTCGAGGGTATGGCGGTGGCGGTCGAGGCCCGCGTCGATGGGGTCGAGCCATGCCTGAGCGGGGTCGAGCTCCGGAAAATATGGAAAATAAGTTGAAAATTTGGACCTCGAGGGGGTACCTAATGAGGGACGGTGCGCAGTATGGAGCTACAACGTCATACGAGTCGCACCCTTTCCCGCGGATGGGCGGTTAAAGTTTGATTTAACCAGGGTACGACCCACTGCGGTATACGCTGTAGCCATGCGACACAGATAGGAGTAGGTGGAATGCATTTAATGCTTCTGGGGCTATGCAGGAGGCATTCAAGGGGTGCCTCGAGAAGGCGTGAGGCAGTCGAGGCCTACGCGGGTGGAGCGAGCCCCGGGAGTTGCGGGAAAAGTGAGAACATATATGATGAATGATTGATATCGATGAGGAAGGTTTAAGGCTTTTCCCGGTTTAGTCCATATCTCGCTATGCGCTTAATGTTTATGACTAACCGGTGGCGTTGAGTTGTGGTGTTTCATGTCTTGGTGTGCGTGTGCAACATGTGTCTCTTGGCTGCGTTGATGTGCAGGTGTGGAGCTCGGAGACAGTGGTCGATGGCAAGGTGAAGGTCAAGTAGAGACGTGTCGTGCCGACGGACCGCGAGCGGTGAAGGATGGGCATGCCGTGCGGCGGACGTGCCATGTCGATGTACCCAGAGCGGTGAAGGGCGGACGTGAGGCTTACCGATGGACCAAGAGGCCGGAGGACCAGCTGTGGTAGCTGGCACGTGGCATCGATGAGCAAGAGCACATGGGGATGTGCGATGCATTGGCCGAGTCGGGAGGAAGACGATGGCGTCGTGGCACTTGGCGGGAGGTCGGACACGGTCTTGCGTGCGGCGCAAGTGCCGTCGGCCGAGTCAAGAAGGAAGGTGAAGGCGTTGTGCCCGGCGTGGAGGCTGGACATGCATCGACATCGGTGCCGGTGGTCGGGGTGTGCGAACCGCATCTCGTCTACGTTGCGGGTTTGGTAGTTGAGCCTCAAAAAACTACCCTCGACGGTTTCCGAGTTTGGGCCTCAAAACTCGGGGTGGCCGGTTTCCGAGTTTGGGCCTCAAAACTCGGGGTGGACGGTTTCCAGGTTTGGGCCTCAAAACCTGGGTTGGCGGGTTTACCGGTTTGGGCCTCAAAACCGGACGGAGGATCCTATGCGAGACGGTCGACGCAGGGTGGCACCGAGAGGCTTGCGTTGCTGCGAAGCTATCGGTGAAGAAGGCGCGGTGGTCGACGTGACGGCACGTGGCGGCATCCTGAAGCTTGCGTCGAGGCGAAGCGAAGGATGAGAAGGCGCGTGACCGTTGGATGAAAAATGACCGAGTTGGACGGTTTTACCCTCAAGGGGTATTTGGGTCAGTGCTTCATAAGAGGGTGTTTTGGTCTTCGGACGTGCGCCTATATATTTGAAGGGGGCTCGTTAGGGCAGCCCATCTTTGGGGTGTGTCATTCTCATTTTGCTAGTGTGAGAAGAGGCTAGGGTTAGAGAGAGGAGTGTCTCTTGTTCTTGAGCTTTTCGCCATCCAAGCTTTATTGTTGCGAGGAGTGGCTTGTAACCCTACATCGTGCTAATACAATCTTTCATCTTGCTAAAATCCAAAGATCAAATCCGTGCTCCACTTGTTCTTCTGTCTAAATCTTAGATTTTCTATTTTCTGTTTTTCGCAGCTATTTTTGGGGATTGTTTGTTCGTCGTTTCTTGAACGTTTTGGTTCGTTCTTTTTGCGTTGATTCGTGCTATGACAAATGATGAAGCTATTTCTTAAATGAATTGATCCAATTTCACTCGAGCACGAAGAAATCGACGATTTTATTTTCGGGCATATTTTTGGTATTCTTGGACATGATCTGAAATTCCCGGAGTTTGGGTTAATCCTAGATGATGATCTTTTGGGAATAGGTTATAGACATGCCATAGATTGCCTGTGAATTTTTGGTGATTTTTTTATGGAGTTTTGAATTATTTTTGGTCGAATTTTTGCAGCCGCTGTTTTTCTCCGTGTTCGTCGTTCTTCTCTGTTTGGTCTCTGTCCGTGTCGCCTGTTCTTGGTTCAGCTCTTGTTTCGCTTGGTGCGCTCGTGTGTGGGGGAGCCAGGGAGGCTGCAGGCTCAGCGCCGTGCACCCTGCATCTATGCTGTAGTCACCCGTATCGGGCCAGCACCGAGTGCTCGAGTCTGAGCAGATTTCAAGCGGTGTTTGTCTTGTGCTGTGCTGTGCTCTTCAGGTGGTTTGACGTTTACAGGGAAATCAACCTGGAGCACTAGCGCTCAAAGCGCTTTGTTTGCTCGATCATCTGAGCAAAACTCGTTCTTGGTCCCAGTGCACAGCTGTCTGCTAGCGTTCGGGCCTGGCAGTGCGTGGCCGTCTTTCTTCCTGTGTTTGTCTTTTCAGCAGAGTGCAGCAAGTCCGAGAACAGCTCTCCTGATGTACGGAGTACGCTCGAACTTATCAATTGCTTCCGTATACTAGTTCCTGAAATCATTGCTAATTCCTTAGGGCTCCTTTGGATAGGGGCATCCCCGCAGGGATCCCGGCCTGATCCGCGGGTAGCAAGAGGCTCGTGGCGATGCTCACCATCGTGATCCACGACACCATTTGGAAATCTCGTGGGCCAAAATAAGCCCATGCCTTTTCCACCCCAACTCGGTCAAAACACGCGTCTCAGAATAAACTTGTCCGAAGTCGTGTTGTTCCTTCCCTGTCGCGCTCGCGCGCTGCTCCGTCCCGCAAGATGGCGGCTAGGGTTTGAGCACGGCCGTCTCCATCCCTTGAGCCAGCTGCTGTCGCCCCAGGCCCTCGTCAAGCTGCCGCCGCCGCCGCTCCTGGAACCTGCTTCGACATCCGACTTCGATTCAGGCGAACTTTCTGGATCGTTGCGGATCTCGTCCTGCCTCCGTTGCTACCATCTCCGTCTGCGCCGGCCTGCTACGTCCCGGCCAACCGCGTCGTGTGTGGCCTCCTAGGCACAGGTTGGGCGCCTCGTCCTGGTTATCTTGTTGTGTGTTTCTTCTCAGATCTACTCATTTTTAGTCTTCACTTCAATCGAATGGATGGATGTATGACCTAGGTCGTGGTTCTTGGCTTCTTGCCTTTTCTGATTTCAATTGAATCAGAATCGTGTGGTTCTTGGATGCTACTTTCAATTGAATCATGTTCTAGCCTTTTCTGCCTCACGAGCTCGATAAATTAATACTGCTAGCTGTGATCTATTCTAGTTTTCAGTTTAGAGAGAACCTGTGATCTCGTGAGGCAGAGATCACAAGATTTTTTTTCCTCAAGCAGGCTTCACAAGAAATTAATTTGGATTAGTACTTGTTTAATACTATTACCTATGATCAAAGGAAAAATAATGATAATCACGTTTTATTCCCCACAAGAAATAGTTTCTGATTTAGTACTGCTGCATGAGATCAAGAAATTAGCATTGCTGAAATTAGTATTCACTATTTCGAGATGCTATTTGAGAGTAAACATATAAGCTTTAATACTGTGTAGTATATACCATTGCTCATATGCTCATTCTTGTCCATGTTCTGTAGTTTTGAATTAGTTGTGAGGGATTAGTAAACTTGCTGCCGCAAGTCAGTTGTTCAGTAGCTCTGGTTGTTAATTGTTTGGGCTTTGGCTTTGGGTAATAGGAACACTACTATCTGGCATCCAGTAGTGTTAGCGAGTTTCTTTCGATTAGGCCGTGTGTGCTCTATTAGGC
Source organism: Coix lacryma-jobi var. lacryma-jobi (assembly GCA_009763385.1). Taxonomy (NCBI): domain Eukaryota; kingdom Viridiplantae; phylum Streptophyta; class Magnoliopsida; order Poales; family Poaceae; genus Coix; species Coix lacryma-jobi. The sequence continues at coordinate 49,376,796 of CM019831.1, forward strand.
ATAATAGGAACACTACTATCTGGCATCCAGCGATATTAGGCATAATTTGAAGAGAAAAAGAAGAAGCACCCAACAAATGCAGAAGAGTAGTGATTCAGTTCAACTTGTTAGCCCATCTGCAGTTCAACTTATGCACCCAACTATCTGGCTGCAGTTCAACTTATTAGCCCCTCTGTAGTTTAGTTTTTTGTTGCAAGTTGTAGCTAGTTATTTCAGCTAGCTTAATTTTTAGATTATAAATACTTGAGTAGGTCAATATCTCAGCTTGTTTCTATTTGTAACTTTTAGATAATGGACTCTAGGAAGGAGAAAATTAGGAAATTCATACAGATGGAAGAAGAAGACGATGATGAATTGTTTCTTGTCATTGTTCCTGCCATACTTGAATATTTGAATGAAGAGAAGAGGTCAGAGCATACTTCTGAATATACTGGTGCTAAGAAGGTGAAGGAAGTTCTGGAGGGACATGAGAATTGGTGTAAATCCGAGTTTCGTATGGAGACACGAATTTTTAAGGCGACATGTAACTATCTTAGGTGTGAGGGCCTATTGTGTGACACACGAGGTGTTACCGTTGAGGAGCAGCTAGGAATGTTTATGTATATGATTTCACACAATGCTAGCAATGATAGACTAAAGAAAGCATTTCAACATAGTGGTGAAACTGTCCACAGACACATAAGGGCAGTTTTCGATATCATTCCCATTCTCACCCATAGGTTCGTGAAGCTTCCTACTTCCAACCAAACTCACCCCAAGATCGCTATAGATCCTAGATTTTGGCCTTTTTTCCAGGTGAGCCATAACACTAGACCTTACTGTTTTCACCAATATTTTGCTCTATTTTAAGTTTCTTTTTTTACAGAATTGCATTGGTGCTATTGATGGCACACATGTGCCTATCACAATTGCAGAACAGAAAGCTCCCCCATATAGGAATAGAAAAGGCACACTATCACAGAATGTCATGGTAGCATGTAACTTCAACTTAAACTTCACATTTATCTCTTGTGGGTGGAAAGGGTCTGCTTCAGATGCTGGAGTTCTTCGATCAGCTATTGCCAAGGGTTTTCAAGTTCCCGAGGGAAAGTTTTATCTTGTGGATGGTGGATATGCAAATGCACCACAATTTCTTGCGCCTTATCGAGGAGTTAGATATCACATTGCTGAGTTTCGGCGACGCTCATCTCGAAGAAGAGAATATGCTAATTACAAGGAGCTATTCAACCATCGCCATGCGATTCTTAGAAACCATATTGAGAGGGCTATTGGGGTTCTTAAGAAAAGGTTTCAAATTCTGAAAGTGGGAACACATCATCCCATCGAATCTCAAATAAAAATTCCAGCAGCTGCTGCTGTATTTCATAACATAATTAGAGGTCTAAATGGTGATGAAAATTGGCTAGATCACCAACCTACTTATATACCACAATCTGATCATGTTGACCTACCACAAGGAGATGATAATCATCAAAATGATGTGCAACCACTGAATATACAAGACCAGATTGTGCCACAAGGAGATGATCATCAAAATGCTGCAAATGTGCTAAGAGATCAGATTGCCATGCAAATGTGGGAAGACTACAATCAAAATCGAGCTTAGGAAGTAGCAGTCAAGTCTTAGAGCATGATATTATTTTGTAGTTTATTGATGTAATAAATATTAAACATGCCAATGTGCTATTGTTTGAGACATCTATGTTTATGAGTTTTTATCTATGTAACTTATGTTATATGTCTACAAACTATTACAAATGTTGATACAAATTCTATGAACTCTAGCAATGGCTAAAGGAGAAAGCTCGAGAGCATCATGGATCTTTAATTATGAGAAAGGACTTCTTGATGTACTTCATGAGCATAATCATGAAAGGTTTAAGGGCCAAAATGGTTGGTCACCTGAAGGATGAAGAAGTATCGTGAAGCATTTCAATGAGAAGTTTCCATCCGCTGGATTTTCAAAGGCACAAATTCAAGGCACAAAATGGTAGCCTTATTTGACCCCTCTGCAGTTCAGTTTCAGTTGCACGTTGTAGCTGCAGTTCAGTTTCAGTTGCACGTTGTAGCTGTCAGCTAAACTTAATTTTTAAATTTATAGATACATAGGCCAATATCTCAGCTTGTTTGTATTTGTAACTTTTAGATAATGAGCTCTATGAAGGAGAAAATTAGAAAATTCATACAAATAGAAGAATTACTGTAATAATCCATTGTGTTACTAGTCTGCATGCAATTTTTTCTTTCATATTATTCAGTAGTAGTTCAGATTTTCCTTCCTCTATTCTTAACCAGCTATGCAAGGACAAGAGCATTAGACTATCCTTAGAAGCATGAACATTTGAAAACAAGGCATTTCTGTTCCATCTAGTTAAGAGTATTGATATCCTCATCTTTTTTATATAAGATAATTTTCTTGACAGGTCTCAGTTAAACTAGATTAGTTTGGTGTTTTAGACTGCATCACAGACATGACAGTGCTTTCTAGATTCTTTTTATGCGTCTTAGTTTGATTGATGATTGTATCATGATGTGACTTGACATGCTTACTGATGCAAAGGCAGTAGCAGACCCAAAGCCAAAGGTTGTCTGAATATAATTGGCGCATGTATGTTAAACAAGGTTGTGATTTATTTTTGTTTACTCTTCATATGCTTACTTCTCCATTAGCAGGGACAATGCTTCATTGCTTATTTCAAATGTTTATTTAATTCGTGTGTTGTATCTAGTTGCAGCTAGAGCCAAACTTTGAACTAAGCATGTCATAAAAATTTCATGTTCACACTATTTTTTCTTGCACTTCTTTCATGGATGCTGAAAATTGTTTGTTGATGCAGGTTTGAGGATGCAGCTCATCTGAAGAGACACCTTACACCATCAAGATGTACCATCATCAAATGTGCTAAGAGACCAGATTTCAATGATATCACTTTTATGTTTATTTCTTCCTTCAACTGGATGTAGCTACATATCTGTCTTTACTTCCGTAATCTGAAAGTATGCAAATCATTTGAATGTATGGAGCTGTTGAAAAAAAAATTCATGGTACTGATTTTTCACTATGAGATGAAGAGTTTGTGTGTTTTGAATTAGTAAATTAATTCACCTTTTTCTATCTAATGTATGTATGGAACTGTTGAAAAAAAAATCATGGTTACTGAATTTTCATATTGTAATTGCTATTTTGAAATCTTTATTTTTTCTGAGTTTTTTGAATTTTTTTGGTGGCCGGAATTTATATCCCTGTGATGTCCAAATGGGATCCAGGAATTTATTTTCCTATGGGGTTACTGTTACCCATCGGGAAAGGGGTGGCATCTGCAAGGGAGGGTTTTCCCTTGAGGATGAAAACTCACGTGTATTTTGCTTCCAACATCCAAATAAGCCCTTAGGGTATTTAAGTACTCCTTGCTTTTTCATAATCAGCGTTTTCGGTTTTAAGCTTTTCTCTGTTAATTCCAACTTGTACAGGCTAGTGCCAAAGCATTCCTTCTCTCTGCCTTAAGTGCTCACGAGACTGGTGTGCAGCTTCTCCCTGCTTTCTGTATCCCCGAATTTCTGGTGCAGCTCCCTGGAAATTTCGGTCCTATGTTTTATGCTAGCTGTTTTGTGTTCGTTTGAGTTCCGTCTCGCGTTCCGTTTTTTGTGTTGACTTCCCACCGTTTCAAGGATTTTGTCTAGGTACTCTTGTCACTTGTTGACTTGAGTATTTTAGATTCGGGAACTCGCTTCTTCCTCATAGGAGTGGAGTATCTCATTTTCCGTCCTTCGGTTCAGAAGTGGCTTGTGCTTGTTGTGGTGTCCCGCTGTGTTTCTAGGGAACATCCACCCACTCGTTGGGTCGTGGACATCACGGTATTTGCAGCACGTGTTTGGTGGTGATTTTGGTATAGTGGCTGAAATTTATTTTGAATAAATATTTACGGCTCCCATTCACCCCCCTCTGGTCGCCGTTTTTGGTCCTTCAATTGGTATCAGAGCCAGTTAAGGATCTCTCTACCTTAACCGGTTCCAGATACGCGAAGGCGACCTTTTAGAGTGGTTTTGCTTCCGACTTTGTTTGTCGAGGTGTTGAGCTTTTGTCTTACTAACACAAACGGTGCTTTTGGAAATGGCACCAAGTTCCTCTTCTAGTTTGTCTTTGTCATCAGAGTTGAAAGCTATCAAGGACGACATCTTGGGAAGAAGAAGGATTGCAGTTGATGAGATGGATCGCGAGGTGAATGATTTGTTGAACCTTCTACATGATGATGAGCTTTCACTAGAGGATCTTCAACGTCAACTTGGCAAGGCCAAGAGAGGTACACTTGCTTGTGGTCTTGTGACCTTGCACAACCTATATGATTCTTGCACTAGGAATGATGAGCTTTGTGATATCTTGCATAGAAAGGTTGAGAAGTTAAAATGCTCCATTGCTAGGTTAAAGTCTAGTGCCTCTTTGTCTTGCACCTCCTGTGTTGACTTGGTTAGGAAGAATGATGAGCTATGCTTTTCTCTTGCTAGCTTAAAATCTGAAAATGAAATGTTGATATCCAATGCTTCCAAACTATGTTTAGTTTGCATTGACTTGCGCAAGGACCTTGATTGTGCTAAAACTGAAATAGCCTTGTTTAAGTCAAATGCTTTGTTACCATGTGTTTCATGTGAGTCTTTGCATACTGAAATTAATGAACTAAAATTGACTCACACCACATGTGTAGATGAACTTGAGCATGCTAGGGCTGAAATTCTTGAAATAAATTCTAGGCCTTGTAGCTCATGCTCTTTGAATAAAAATGTTTGCCTTACTTCTTGTGCTAATTATGATTCTTTGCTTGATGTGAATGATGATGCTTCTTCCACCAATTTTATTTGCACATTATGCATTGTTTTAGAAAAAGAAGTTTTGGCTTTGAAACAAATGCGCGATGATATGAGCGCCAAGTTCGTTGAGCACAATGATATGAGTCCCAACCTTGAGAAGGAAATTGAACTCTTGCGTACCACATATGCCGAGTGCATTAGAGAGGAGATGGAAAATCTGAAAAATGCTCCTTGTGGTACTTGTGATCGCCTCATGTTTGAGAATGAGATTTTAGCTAAAAGATGCAAGAGTCTTTGTGCTAAATCGTTTGATTCACGCAATTCCTGCAACTCCGATGTTGGTGTTTCTAAGCTTGATTCTTTGAAACCGGAGTTGGGTTCTTGTATTGCGCGTGAGTCTTTTGACGATAGTACTAGTGTCAAGGTTTCGGATAGCTCCTTCATAGCTACTCCCAACCTTGTTGTTTCTTCGAGTGATGTCCAAGGGACTTCTTTTGACAAGGGTGCTTCTCACATTTTTGGAACTCGTGTTCCCAATCCGATTTTTCATTGCACCTTTTGCAAGAAGGATGGACATTCATTCGATTTTTGTTTCCGTCGTGTCAAACACGAGCGATGTATTCGAGCTAAGGCTTTTAAGAAGCCACGTAGCCTTTCCCATGGCACGTGTGCTTCTAGTGATGGCACCAAGTTGAACGTTGATGCTTCTTGTTCTAAGTCCCAAGGGACTTCTCACTTGTCGGAGAATGGTGTGCCTTCCATTAGGCCTTTGTACCATTGCTCTTTTTGTGAGAAAGATGGGCATCAAGAAAGCTTTTGTTATCGGCGTGCCAAACATTTGCGTAAAGCTCGCTCTTCTAGGAAGATGGCGGTTCATAACCCTTCTCATGGCATGAACGCTTGTGCTCCTAGTAAGAAGCCCCTCTTTGTTGATGGGTTTTATGACTCCTTTTCTAGTGGGTTAGGTCATGGTCGTGGACATGCTTCTAATGCTTCTTGTGTTGGTCCACGTCATGCTTCTCATGGTGCTTCTATTGGTTCTTCTCAAAAAACCTTGAAGATGTTTGCCTCTTTGCCCATGGTATGACTCGTTCTTCTCCTCGAGTTGTTCTTTTGAGGAATGCTTCCAAGGGTGTTTCAAAATTCCATTTGAACCAACATTTGCATCATGCTAACCCACATGATAAGTTGAGATTTGTGACCAAGTCTTGGGTTCTGAAGTACATGCTTGCTAACCCTTCGGGATCCAAGACTCGGGTCATCCTGTCCTCTTGTGTGTAGATATGAGGACGTGGGGTGGAGAACATGCGCCTGATGGAGCTTGATCTTTTAGATGTGATCAAGAGTTGATGGTTCTCTACACCCCGCATAGAATTGCCTCCAAAGAGGCTTTTGCAGTGTGGTGAGCTTTCTTATACACTCATACCTTGTACATCCATGATCTATATCTTGTGGTATGAGATGGTCTTTCATGTGCTCACGTGTATAGTTCTTGCATGTACATTTTCTTTTGTATCATGTTTTGTTTTAGTCTAGCTTGTGCTATCTTGTGTATCATATGTCATGCTAACTTTGTGTATAGCCTGGTGGATTAGTCACTTTCCATGCTAGTTTGTGATCCTCATGAACATTATGCCATGCTTTACTCTTCTTCTCCATGAGTTTTTGCGGATACATGGGTGTATGCCGAGTCTCGAGTGATGAGTGATTGTCAACTGGGATAATGCGCATGTTCTTTGGCTTGTGTTGTGCAGGTGTCGAGCACGGATACAGTGATCAGAGGCAAGGTGAAGGTCAAGTAGAGACGTGCCGTGCCGATGGACCGAGAGTGGCGAAGGGCGGACGTGAGGCATGGACTGAGGGACCGGTGGCCCGAGGATCAGCTGTGGTGGCTGACAGCCTGGGACAGTGACGAGCGGAGACTTGCGGGAATGGTGTTGCTCGAGTCAAGGACTTGGGGACACATGTCGGTGGACGGGGTGCACGGGCGGTGCATCCCCTCTACGGCTCGGTTTGGTGGTTGAGCCACAGAAAAACCACCGGGTGGACGATTTCCAGGTTTGGGCCTCAAAACCTGGGCGCTGATGGTTTCTGAGTTTGGGCCACAAAACTCGGGCTAAGGACAGTTTCCAGGTTTGGGCCTCAAAACCTGGGCGCTGCGGGTTTCCTGAGTTTGGGTCACAAAACTCAGGCGATGGACGGCTGGTTTCGCGGTTTGGGCCTCAAAATCGGGGGTTGGTCGTGAAGGCTGGTTTCCCAGTTTGGGCCACAAAACCGGGGGCGAAGTCCAGGAAAAGGACAAGCGGAGCGGTGGCGGCAATCGGTGAGGTTGCGTCGAGGCAACGCTACCAGTTGTGCGGGCGTGGCCGTCGGATCACCAGCATCTTCGAGTTGGTCCAGAATAACCCTAGGGTTTAGCTGGTTCGCTCTGTAATTAGTTAGGGGTAGAGTGGGAATTAGAATTAGGATAAGTAGAGGGAGACACCCACCTCCCATCTCATCTCAGCCATTGCTATTTTCATTCTAGGGTTTCCTGCTCTCCCATATCCCTGCCGGAGCTACTGAGATCCGCAGAGACGGTGAACAATACCTCTGTGTATTTGCTTTTTGAGGAAACGAGACCGTAATCTCGTTGTCTCCTCGTGGGGATGAATTTCGGCTGGCAATTCATGGTTCGATTCGCCTTTTTGAACTTGTTCTTCGCGTTCTTCATTTTCTCCACGATTTTCCCGTCACTCGTTCTCCCTCCACGTTGAGTCTTTCGTGATTCCGTTTGAACTAAGTTGTACTAGATCGTGAGGCACCTCTTTCCACCGAAGGAATTCACCTCTAACCTCACGAGCTAGTAGATCGATCGATTTTTGTTTCGGGTCAAGTTTTTCTCCCTTCCCCCGAATTTCTTTGATTCATCGATTTGGAGATAGGTTCGAGCCATGATCTCTTAGAGGTAGCTCACTATCCTCCTTGTGACTCATCTCTCCAAGTTTGACCCCTAGAGGTTTCGTTTTGGGAGAGTTTGAATCAAATCGGTGGACGAACAGTAAACGTTCGGGGTGACCGGACGCTTGGCTCGGGCTGACGGGACGCACCCCCGGAGTCCGGTCATTGAATGTTCTTCGCGGTTCTTCTCTGTGTGCTGACCGGACTCTCCCCTGGATACTGACCGGACGCGCAGTTCACACTATTCCTCGTTTTTGTCTGATCTGACCGGACTCTGAGGTTGTGACTGGATGCTCGAGGACAGTGAGTCCGGTCACAAACAGAGAGCTCCCAATTTGTGTTTTGCTCGACCGGACGCGTCCGGTGCTTACTGACCGGATGCACCAGTGAGTCCGGTCAGAGCTGCTTTGCACGTTTTCGTTCGCAGTTCGTTCGTCCGTTGTCGGATTTGGTTTCCGTCTTTTTGCGTTTGGTTTCTAGGGTTGTATTGTGTCCCGCTGTGCTTCTCGGAAGCATCCACCCTACATCTAGGGTCGTGGACACTTGCAAGCTCTAGGGTTTGCCTTTGGGGTTGATTCTTGGGACAGTGGCGATAAGTTTCCGAAAGGAAAATTTGAAGCTTCATTCACCCCCTCTCTGGTCGCTTTCTGGTAGCACTCTCGGTCCTTCAATTGGTATCGGAGCGGGTTAAGGATCTTCCACCTTAGCCGGTTCTAGATCCACAGAAGGCGACATGGATCACGGCATGGGCAAACCGCCGTTTTTCGATGGGACGAACTATGCGTATTGGAAGATACACATGTCGGCCTATCTGCAGAGTTTGGGTGCTTCCATCTGGGATATTTGCAACTCTGCCGATTACGTGGTCTTGGCTGCTCGTGTCTCTCAGCATCAGATCGATGAGCACGATGCCAATAGCCGAGCCTGTAATGCTCTTTTCTCATGCCTGAGCATGAGTGAGTTTGATCGCGTTTCTCACCTCGCTACGGCTCAGGAGATTTGGGCTACCCTCATGCGTTTCCATGAGGGAACCACTCAAGTCAAAACCCATCTCTACGAGTCGTTCAAGCGAGAGTATGAGAACTTTCGACACATGCCTGGCTAGAGCATAGAAAGTTTATTCGCTCGCTTTCAGGTGATTGTCAACAGGATGAGGGCTAACAAAGAGCCGTTGCCTTTCGACGATCATGAGAGAGCTCTCAAGCTACTCCATACTCTTGATCGGTCGGTGTGGGATTCCAAGGTTCAGGCGATCATTGAATCACCTAACTATGAGACCCTCACGTGCGACGAGCTCTTCAGTAAGCTCAAGTCCAGTGAGATTGATGCCATGGCGAGGGCTTCTTATGAGAATCCTTCTGGCCCGTCGATGGCTTTGGTTTCTGGCTCTTCTGCTAACCCCTCTAGAGGTTTTGCACTTTCCTCTCTTCTTTCTGTCACAGAGGAGCAGTTGGAGTTCATGGGGGATGACGAGTTGGCTTTGCTCGCCAACCGGTTCTCGTGGTTCCACAACAACCGCATGAACCGTTGCTGCGGAGGACGCTCAGGATGCTTTGAATGCGGCGACCCCAACCACTTCATCGCCAACTGTCCCAAGAAGAACAAGCATTCTGGGAAGGGCGATCATGGGCACAAGTACGACTCCGGCAAGCGCAAGGAGAAGTACGTCCCCGCGAGGCACAAGCGGAAGGGCGGCTTCGACAAGGAGTACATCAAGACGAAGTACTTGGAGAAGGCCCAGGCTGAGCAGCGTGCGTTCTTCGCCACGCTCAGCGACGTCGACGACTCGGATGACGACTCCGCTGCCTCAAGCGACGACGAGTCCGAGAAGAAGAAGAGGATCGAGGACAAGCTGAATGGTCTCTGCTTCTTCGCCGACAACAAGGGCTTCTGCACCATGGCCCTCGGCAAGGAGGTCGACGGCGAGCTGGAGGAGACTCCTCGAGACGACGACGACGATGACACCTCCCAGGTATCTCAGACCCCCGACGAGCTTTCTGCTGAGGTCGAGAAACTTACTGCCGCTCTCCTTAGTCAAGATAAACTGCTTAGGCGCGCTGCTAGAGAGCGTAAGGAGTTTAGGCAGAAGTGGGAGGATACAGTGAAGGAGCTTGAGTTTGCCAAGTCCACCGTGGTCGTTTCTGAGGAGAGTGAGTGCGAGATGTGCACCACGCACATAACTGACCTTCTCACTTTGAGAGGTAAGTATGTTGCGTTGGTAGGAGAGGTGGATGAGCTTAAGGCTAGATCCTCGCTATTGGGTGCGTGCAAGTCATGTGCTGGCTTGCAAACCGAGTTGGCAGAGAAGAATGCCAAGATTGTGTCTCTTGAGAAGGCCAGCTCGGGTAGCACTTGTGTGACTAGGTGCGTTCTGTGTGAGGGTTTGGAGATGGAGATCGCAAACATGAAGCATGACAAGATGCAAACCGAGGAGGAAAACACATACCTTCGGACCATCTTGTCATGGGTGTCTTGTGGTGAGCCGCAGCTTGGGATGATGATCTCCCAGTTCAAGCGTGCTGCTGGAGGTCCTGGTATAGGTTTTGCTCAGGGTGTTGATGTTTCATCTTTTGGCAAGATTGGAGAGTCGAGTGGTCTGAACCCGTGTGAGAAGCCCAACTCCACCACTACTCCCAAACTTACAAAAATTCCACCCAAAGAGCCTCTCAAGCCTAACACTAAGGATGGGGTATTTGTGGAACCTCCGAGAGCTCCACCCAAGAAGCAATCATGGGCTCCAAAACCAAACCATCTCAAGAACAAACTTGACACCATGCCACCCATCCAGGAGGAACTTATGCCACAGAAGTACAAAGTGATCCACACCCACTACCGTGAGTACCAACAACCCCCTTTGAGAGCGGTGAGGTATCATTGTGAGCACTGTGGGAGAGATGGACACTTGAGTGAGTTTTGCTTTCGGCGCAAGAGAGAGGCGCGCCGTGCAAAGGAGATGAACAACCCGGACATGTACCATCCTTTCCATGATGTACATGTGCCGAACGTTTAGAGGCGTGCTGCTAGGCCTAGAGGTCCCAAGCCTCAGGTTCCTAGGCCGCAAGGAGGACGTGCCCGGCGGGAGCATGCTTTTGTGGGCTATGGACCCCGTGGCGGTGGCTTTGTAGTTGAGCGTTTTCTACCACCGCGTTTTGAGTATCGCGATGGACGCTCCTCCCTTAGCGGACCACGTTTTCCTCTACGTGGTGATCGCTCCTCCCGTAGGCGTGCTAGGAATGGTTTTTCTGCTAACCGTTCTTTTGAGCAACCGGCCCAACACTGGTATTCTTCCTACTTCACTAACCCCACTGTTGGACCGTATGCTCACCCTATGTCTTTTTATTGATGTAGGTAAAACGATTGGAGAACGTTTGGTTGGTGGATTCCGGGTGCTCAAGGCATATGACCGAAAACGCCAAGTGGTTCTCCAGTCTTAGTCCGATCGCCGGAAAGGAGTTTATCACCTTCGGCGACAATAGCAAAGGTAAAGTGTTGTCTCGTGGGTCGGTGCGAGTTAATGAGCACTTTGTGTTACGCGATGTTGCTCTTGTTTCTAACTTGCATTTTAACCTTCTGTCTGTTTCGCAACTTTTTGATGATGACTATGAGATTCATTTTAAACCGAATCTCAGTCACATTTTGGATCCTCAGGGCAATCTTGTTTGTGTGATTTCGCCATTTGGAAAAGTCTTTCGTGCGAATTTCTCAGAGTCGTTTGGCATTTCTTAGTGTCTTTTGGCTGGACCTTCCTCCTCTGATCTTTGGAAGTGGCATAGGAGACTAGGTCACCTGAGCTTCGACTTGCTTGCAAGACTTAGCTCACTTGGCCTAATCCGAGGATTGCCCAAGTTATCCATGGAGAAGGATCTTGTTTGCCATTCTTGTAGAGATGGGAAAATGGTTGCCGCTCCCCACCATCCAGTGACTCAGGTCATGACCAAGCGCCCTGGAGAGCTTTTGCACATGGACCTTGTTGGTCCGGCTCGAGTGAGCTCGGTTGGGGGGAAGTGGTATGTGCTTGTTGTTGTTGACGATTTCTCGAGATATTCGTGGATCTTCTTTTTAGCTGAGAAGACTGAGACTTTCTCCTTTGCTCGCAATCTGATTTTGCGTCTTCAGAACGAGTTCCCTTTGAACTCGATGCGAGCTATTAGGAGTGATAATGGTTCAAAATTCAAGAATTCGGATTTTGAGAAGTTTTGTAACTCTTTGGGTTTGGAGCATCAGTTTTCTTCTCCCTACACACCGCCACAAAATGGTGTTGTAGAGAGGAAGAATCAGACCCTTGTTGAGATGGCCAGGACGATGCTCGATGAGCATAGGACTCCTAGGCGCTATTGGGCCGAAGCTATGAGCACTGCATGCTATATTTCCAATCGCATTTTTCTCCGAGCTTTCTTGAAAAAGACTTCTTATGAGTTGTGTTTTGGAAAACTGCCCAAGGTGAGTTATTTTAGAGTCTTTGGTTGCCACTGTTTTATACTCAAGAAAGGCAACCTGGACAAATTTGAGTCTCGCTCTTCTGACGGTGTATTTTTGGGTTATGGCACTCATACTCGCGCATATCGTGTACTTAACCTTGATACTAACCGAGTCATGGAGACATCAGATGTCACCTTCGACGAGACCATGGTTTGTCCTTCTTCTCGTTTTGAGCGTGCAGGTGATCATGAGGTTGGCGAGCCTCCTTTTGATGATGAGGATGAGGGTGCTGAAGGGATGGATGACCCAGCACCACCTCCACCTGCTGAGCCGCAAAGAGCGGCCTCTACTACCACTCACGGCCCTTCTCCTTCCTCTTCGACTACTTGGGGGCCGTGGGATCCGCCACCTCGAGCGGTACCTTCTGTACCCGAGGAGGCGCTAACTGCTGTTGAGGGGGAGATTTCTTCAGCTCGGGAGGCGCCACGACACATTCAGCGCCAACACCCACCTCAACAGATGATCGGCAACATCGGCGAACGTGTCACTCGGTCAAGGTCACAACAAATCTCTCACTTTGCTCATTCTGCATTTGTTGCTGATTTTGAACCCCGAGATGTTGGACACGCTTTATCTGATCCGGATTGGGTCAATGCCATGCATGAGGAGTTGGAAAATTTTGAGAGAAATCGGGTTTGGGTTTTGGTTCCTCTTCCTCCTGACTGTCATCCTATTGGGACAAAATGGGTTTTCAAAAACAAACAAGGAGAGGATGGCCATGTTGTGAGAAACAAGGCCAGGCTTGTAGCCCAGGGGTATAGTCAGAAGGAGGGGATAGACTATGAGGAGACTTTTGCTCCTGTAGCTCGTTTGGAGGCAATTAGGATTCTCTTGGCTTTTGCTGCATCCAAAGGGTTTAAACTTTTTCAAATGGATGTCAAGAGTGCCTTCTTAAACGGCTACGTAGAAGAGGAAGTATATGTGAAACAACCCCCGGTTTTGAAAATCCCAAGTTTCCAAACCATGTTTTTAAACTTCACAAAGCTTAGTATGGTTTGAAACAAGCCCCTAGAGCCTGGTATGATAGGTTGAAAACCTTTTTGCTTGCTAAGGGTTTTAAAATGGGATGTGTGGATAAAACGCTTTTTCTCCTCAAGCAAGGCAATGACTCTCTCTTGGTCCAGATTTACGTGGATGATATCATTTTCAGTGGTTCTTCTCACGCTTTGGTTGCCAAGTTTGCAGATACTATGAGCAGGGAGTTCGAGATGAGTATGATGGGTGAGCTGACTTTCTTTCTCGGATTGCAAATTAAGCAATCCCGAGAAGGGACATTTGTGCACCAGGGCAAGTATACCAAAGACTTGCTAAAGGGGTTCGATATGGGTGAGGCCAAGCCTCTTCCAACACCCATGTCGACCACGACGGCCCTGGATGCGGATGTGGATGGATAAGCTGTGGACCAGAAGGAGTACCGGAGTATGATCGGGTCGCTGCTGTACCTGACGGCAACACGCCCGGACATCCAGTTCGCGGTGTGTCTGTGCGCGCGATTTCAGTCGTTGCCGCGCACTTCTCACCGTCAGGCAGTCAAGCGCATTATGAGGTACTTATGCTTTACTCCAGAGTTCAGGATTTGGTATTCTGTTTCCTCCACCGTCTCCCTTTGCGGTTACTCTGATGCTGATTTTGCTGGTTGCCGTATTGATCGCAAGTCCACTTCTGGGACTTGTCAGTTTATTGGTTCTTCTCTTGTATCATGGTCTTCTCACAAGCAGTCTAGTGTCGCCCAGTCTATCACGGAGGCTAAGCATGTTGCTGCGGCTAGCTGCTGTTCTCAATTGCTTTGGATGATGGCCACTTTGCGTGATTTTGGTCTGAGCTTTACTCGCGTTCCTTTGCTTTGTGACAGCACGAGTGCGATTAGCGTTGCTAAGAACCTCGTGCTGCACTCTAAGACCAAACATATTGATGTGCGCTTTCATTTTCTGCGAGACCACTATGCGAAGGGTGATATCGACCTTCGCCATATCGATACTCATCATCAGTTGGCTGATATTTTCTCCAAGCCTTTGGACCAATCAACTTTTGCTAGGTTGAGAGGTGAGCTTGGTGTGTGTTTCCCCTTTTAGATGGGGGAAACATTTTGGTTCTTGTATTATAGACTGACTCTTTTTCCCTCTTTTGGTTTCTTCATGCATCTTTGCATTTCATCTTGCATATTTACATTCAGAGCTTCATTAATATAATCCTTAGAATGTGACTATGCTCTGCTTAGTGTATGCTCCGATGCTATCTAATGATGCTTGTAGCTTATGCTCTTTCTGATCACTGATACATGCTGTGAGCTGAGCTATTTTTGAATGGTGAACCTGCTTAGTGAACATAAAACTTGAAAATGTTCACCATTGAGATATGCAACTAGCATGTGTAGAATGTGTTGAGATCACTTGTGCTTTTCATATATGCTAGGTTGCTATGTCTCTAGTTCTGAGTCATTCACTTGCTTGGTATGTTCATATTCTGCTTTAAAATTGAACCAAGTTAAGTGAATTGGAAAGATCGAGATGGGATTGCTTGTCAGCACATCACAGTTTCGAGACTGTTTCTCATTGCACTTTGAGTTAAACTTGAGCTGTGTAGTGTGTGACTGAAACTGTTGCTTTAAGCTTCTGATTGCTTCTGCTTAAGCTTCGCACAGTTGGAAAGTTAGGCAATGACAAGCTTTCAACCTCTCGCAATCATATGCTGAAATTTGAACTTGTGTAATTTAACCGCTGCAACTCCGATAAAATTTGAATACACAAGTCTATGTTTCACTCTATAACATGATGATTGAACCTTGCTAGGGGTAGTTCACTTCGTATAAATGTTTAGCACCTGTTTGACTTCCTATCTATACATGTCAGTGCTATTTTTAAGGTGAACATCCTTTTCTGAATGACTAAAACTGCTCACTTTGCTTACATGTTCATTGTATTTGGTGATCAGTTTGAGCCTCTGCTAGCATTCTGTGCATATTGTTGAATCATCGGAACAACATTTTGTCAAGCATCTTCTCTTTCTATCGACTATATTCCTAAAGCTGCTAACTTGCATTCTGACTCATATGCATTTTTGGAGGGGAGATCCTTGATGGCGCATTTTCAACTAAGGGGGAGAAAATCTTGCAAATCATGTGCTTTCCGAGTTAAACTAAGGGGGAGATTTCCTGGTTGTGTGCACTATTGAAGGGGGAGCTTGAGCTGGCTCGGATTTTTCGGATTTTGAATTTTCCAATTGGATCGGAGCACTTTTCGCATTTTAGATAGCTAGTTGTGTTGAGCCTTTGCCTCTTTCTTGAGGGACTAGCGTCTTTGCTTTTGTGCTTGTTCAGTTGGTATTGAGCTTTCTCGCTAGCGGTGTTGAGCCCGTTCTGCCTCTTCTTGAGGGCTAGCTCTATCTTTGCTTGGATTTCAATTGATTTTTCGATTGATATCAAGCTCTCCTGCTAGTGGTGCTGAGCCTGTTCTACCTCTTCTTGAGTGCTAGTTTTGCTTTGCTTGGTTGCGTCGAGCCGTTGCCCATGTCTTTGGGGACCAAGTTGTCTTGCTCTTTCCACTTGACCTCCTTCGGCTTTTGCTATGCTTCTGGGTCGTTTGGTCGAGTTCTCTCTCCTTCTTCCTTCCTTCTTCTATTTCATTATGATTTGCGTGAGTAGTTGACAATGCACTCATCAAGGGGGAGATTGCGGATACATGGGTGTATGCCGAGTCTCTGAGTGATGAGTGATTGTCAACTGGGATAATGCGCATGTTCTTTGGCTTGTGTTGTGCAGGTGTCGAGCACGGATACAGTGATCAGAGGCAAGGTGAAGGTCAAGTAGAGACGTGCCGTACCGATGGACCGAGAGTGGCGAAGGGCGGACGTGAGGCTTGGACTGAGGGACCGGTGACCCGAGGATCAGTTGTGGTGGCTGACAACCTGGGACAGCGACGAGCGGAGACTTGCGGGCATGGTGTTGCTCGAGTCGAGGACTTGGGGACACATGTCGGTGGACGGGGTGCACGGGCGGTGCATCCCCTCTACGGCTCGGTTTGGTGGTTGAGCCACAGAAAAACCACCGGGTGGACGGTTTCTAGGTTTGGGCCTCAAAACCTGGGCGCTCATGGTTTCCGAGTTTGGGCCACAAAACTCGGGCTGAGGACGGTTTCCAAGTTTGGGCCTCAAAACCTGGGCGCTGCGGGTTTGCTGAGTTTGGGCCACAAAACTCAGGCAATGGACGGCTGGTTTCCCGGTTTGGGCCTCAAAACCGGGGGTTGGTCGTGAAGGCTGGTTTCCCGGTTTGAGCCACAAAACCGGGGGCGAAGTCCAGGAAAAGGACAAGCGGAGCAGTGGCGGCACGTGGCGGCAATCGGTGAGGTTGCGTCGAGGCAACGCTACCAGTTGTGCGGGCATGGCCGTCGGATCACCAGCATCTTCAAGTTGGTCCAGAATAACCCTAGGGTTTAGCTGGCTCGCTCTGTAATTAGTTAGGGGTAGAGTGGGAATTAGAATTAGGATAAGTAGAGGGAGACACCCACCTCCCATCTCATCTCAGCCATTGCTATTTTCATTCTAGGGTTTCCTGCTCTCTCATATCCCTGCCGTAGCTACTGAGATCCGCAGAGACGGTGAACAATACCTCTGTGTATTTGCTTTTTGAGGAAACAAGACCGTAATCTCGTTGTCTCCTCGTGGGGACGAATTTCGGCTGGCAATTCGTGGTTCGATTTGCGTTTTTGAACTTGTTCTTCGCGTTCTTTGTTTTCTCCACAATTTTCCCGTCACTCGTTCTCCCTCCACGTTGAGTCTTTTGTGATTCCGTTTGAACTGAGTTGTACTAGATCGTGAGGCACCTCTTTCCACCGAAGGAATTCACCTCTAACCTCATGAGCTAGTAGATCGATCGATTTTCGTTTCGGGTCAAGTTTTTCTCCCTTCCCCCGAATTTCTTCGATTCATCGATTTGGAGATAGGTTCGAGCCATGATCTCTTAGAGGTAGCTCAATATCCTCCTTGTGAGTCATCTCTCCAAGTTTGACCCCTAGAGGTTTCATTTTGGGAGAGTTTGAATTAAATCGGTGGATGAACAGTAGACGTTCGAGGTGACCGGACGCTTGGCTCGGGCTGACCGGATGCACCCCCGAAGTCCGGTCGTTCAATGTTCTTCGCGGTTCTTCTCTGCGTGCTGACCGGACTCTCCCCTGGATACTGACCGGACGCGCAGTTCACACTGTTCCTCGTTTTTGTCTGATCTGACCGGACTCTGAGGTTGTGACCGGACGCTCGAGGACAGTGAGTCCGGTCACAAACAGAGAGCTCCCAATTTGGGTTTTGCTCGACCGGACGCGTCCGGTGCCTACTGACCGGACGCACCAGTGAGTCCGGTCAAAGCTGCTTTGCACGTTTTCGTTCGCAGTTCGTTCGTCCGTTGACGGGTTTGGTTTCCGTCTTTTTGCGTTTGGTTTCTAGGGTTGTATTGTGTCCCGCTGTGCTTCTCGGAAGCATCCACCCTACATCTAGGGTCGTGGACACTTGCAAGCTCTAGGGTTTGCCTTTTGGGGTTGATTCTTGGGACAGTGGCGACAAGTTTCCGAAAGGAAAATTTGAAGCTCCAATTCACCCCCCCTCTGGTCGCTTTCTGGTAGCACTTACTTTTCAGGTGCTAGTTTTGGTTAGCTGCATGTACCCTGTTGACATGTTTAGTTTGAGCACTAGCCTTTCCACAATTTTATCATGTTACATGCTTCTGGATCTATTGCTATCATTATCTTCCATTGTAGCATGTGTTGAGGTTTAGGCTGTGTTTGAGTTGATCATATCTCTAGGTTGCATTTTGCTCCATAGTGCTTTATCCTGTTGCATGGTAGTCATGTCTAGATTGAATTCAGATCTCCTTGCGGTATCATTCATAGGTAGGCCTCTTTTGTTGAGAGTTCACCTTATGCTTATTATGTGACTAACCATTTTGTGGAGACCTTGAGGGCACACTAGACAAGACAATGCCTTAAGTTTCTCCTGCTTTTGAGCTTGCAGGAGAACAGGAGCTTGGAGAGGGCATTTCGGCTCACAGACCTGATCCCACTTCTTCCACGACTTGGGGTTCCGTTCGAGAAGCTCTCCAGTGAGCACTAGCTGCATCTGAGGAAGCGACAGCATCAGGCGAGAGGGAGACAACTTCGACATGGCAGGCATCCCCTCGGGCATCACACAAGCAGGCGGTCAAGCGCATCATGAGGTACCTCCGACACACTTCTAAGTTTGGTTTTTGGTACTCTCCTTCTTCGACCTCTTTCTGCTGTGTGGTCTTTCCGATGTGGATTTTGCTGGTTGTTCGCTTGAGCATTTCTTGGCTCTTCATTTGTGAGGTTGGTGTGTTTCCCCTTTTAGATGGGGGAAGCATTTTGCTTGTTTGGTCTTCTCCGGTACCCTTTTGTTTTGGGTTTTTCTTTTTTAGGCTAGTCTTGCTTTGATTTTGATAGACTTGCTTTTGCATACATTTCATCATGTTTTCTAGTGCATTTTAGAGCCTCATGTTTAGAGCAATGAGAATGAGATTATGCTCTTTTTGGTATGCCCTGTTTATTCATGATGATGCTTGTAGCTTAGGCTCTTTTTGATCACTTGATACATGTTATGAGCTAAGTTATCTTTGCAAATGGTGAACTTGATTAATCAACTATGAAATCTTTAATTTGTTCACCATTGAGAGTGGCAACTAGCATGGGTAGGATGTGTTGAGATCAATTGTGCTATCTTTTGTATGCTAGGTTGCTATGTCTCTTGCACTGAGTCATTCACTTGCTTGGATTGTTCATATTTACCTTGTGCTTAAAATTTGATCTAAGTCTAAGTGAAATGAAAAGATCGAGATGGGATTGCATGTGTCAGCACCTCACGGTATCAAGACTGTTTCTCATTGCACAATTGAGTTAAACTTGAGCCGTGTAGTGTAAGACCGAAACCGGTGCTTTAAGCTTCCGATTGCTTTTCTTGCATAGGCTTAGCCCGGTTGAAAAGTTAGGCAATGACCATGCTTTTAACCTCTCATAATCACATGCTTCAATATGAACTTGTGTTAATACCGCTGCAATCTCCGATAAAATTTGAAAATAAAACAAGTTTATGCTTCATTCTATGGCATGATGATTGAACTTTGCTAGGGGTAGTTCACCTTTTATACTTGAGTTAGCACTTGGTTGATTTCCTGTCTATTCATGCTTAGTGCTATTTTAGTGGTGAACTCCTTTTCAAATGGCTTAAAACTGCTCATATGCTCAATTGTTCATATTTCGTATTCGTTTGATCAGTTTGAGCCTTTGCTAGCATTTGTATTGGTTGCTAAAATTTCAGGGCAGCACCCTTTTGAGCATCTTTTCATTCTAATTGCTATAGACTTGAAGCTGTTGCATTGTGGATATCATGCATTTTTAGCTTAGTGTATGTAACCCCAGCTCCGATACACTTCGTGGTCACTTTCAATGCTTTTGGTTGATGACTTGTCTTGTGTTTGTGTCAACTTTGTGGAAAAATGTCAAAACCCCTTAGCATGTTCCCTTTTGTCAAGGGGGAGAAGTTGTTTGCAAGGGGGAGTTTGTGTGTTGGCACAAAGGGGAGAGTCATGCACTTTGGGGAGAGCTTTGAGCTAGGGGGAGTTTAGTTCTTTTATTGTCTTTTAATTGGTATCCTTTTTGTGCCTCCTTTGGTAACAAGTGTTCGTTTGGTATGGAGTGCATTAGGTGTCATGAGCTTTGATGCATAACCTTTGTGTGTATGCTTGCTTTCAGGGGGAGTTGCCTTTGCCTTGCTGTTTCTCCGAGTGCTTCAAGTGCTTGTGTTCCAATTGGTTTTGAGCTTCTCTTTGTGTTTACTCACTTGGTATTGAGCCTGCTAGTCGTGTTGAACCATTTTGCCTCTATCTTGAGGGACTAGCAGTTTTGGCTTGGTATTTTTTGATTGGACCAGTCTTTGGTGATTTGAGCTTTTGAGCTAGTGGTGTTGAGCCTTTTCTGCCTCTTCTTGAGGGCTAGCTCATTTTTGACTTGGTTGCGTCGAGCCGTTGCCCATGTCTATGGGAACCAAGTCTTTTGCTCTGTGTGATCAAGTTTTGCTCTTTGTTGAGGTGTTGCTCCGATCATTTGCTTGGTTGCGTTGAGCCGTTGCCCATGTCTTTGGGGACCAAGTTTTTCGGTTTTGGTACCTCAAACCATCTCTTGTGCTTGGTTTTTGTCAATTCAATCATCAAGGGGGAGAAATTTCGAAACCCAAGTTGATAAGAACCTTGTTGGTTTCTTTTGTGATGATTGTTTGGCAATTTATTTGAGATTGGTTTTTGAGTGCCTTTTGGGATTCATGAAACTCTTGTTTCTCTTGACTCTTCGGATGTGTGGAGGATTTGCCCGCTTTTCCCGTTTCTTTCGGGACCGAGAGCTTTTATTTGTTGTTAGTCAATGCATTCATCAAGGGGGAGATTGAGAACATATATGATGAATGATTGATATCGATGAGGAAGGTTTGAGGCTTTTCCCGGTTTAGTCCATATCTCGCTATGCGCTTAATGTTTATGACTAACCAGTGGCGTTGAGTTGTGGTGTTTCATGTCTTGGTGTGCGTGTGCAACATGTGTCTCTTGGCTGTGTTGATGTGCAGGTGTGGAGCTCGGAGACAGTGGTCGATGGCGAGGTGAAGGTCAAGTAGAGACGTGTCGTGCCGACGGACCGCGAGAGGTGAAGGATGGGCGTGTCGTGCGGCGGACGTGCCATGTCGATGTACCCAGAGCGGTGAAGGGCGGACGTGAGGCTTGGACCGATGGACCAAGAGGCCGGAGTACCAGCTGTGGTAGCTGGCACGTGGCATCGACGAGCAAGAGCACATGGGGATGTGCGATGCATCGACCGAGTCGGGAGGAAGACGATTGCGTCGTGGCACTTGGCGGGAGGTCGGACACGGGCTTGCGTGCAGCGCAAGTGCCGTCGGCCGAGTCAAGAAGGAAGGTGAAGGCGTTGTGCCTGGCGTGGAGGCTGGACATGCATCGGCATCGGTGCCGGTGGTTGGGGTGTGGGAACCACATCCCGTCTACGGTGCGGGTTTGGTAGTTGAGCCTCAAAAAACTACCCTCGACGGTTTTCGAGTTTGGGCCTCAAAACTCAGGGTGGACGATTTCCAGGTTTGGGCCTCAAAACCTGGGCTGGCGGGTTTACCGGTTTGGGCCTCAAAACCGGACGGAGGTTCCTATGCAGGACAGTCGACGCATGGAGGCACCGAGAGGCTTGCGTTGCGGCGAAGCTATCGATGAGGAAGGCGCGGTGGTCGACGTGACGTCACGTGGCGGCATCCTGAAGCTTGCGTCAAGGCGAAGTGAAGGATGAGAAGGCGCGTGGCCGTTGGATGAAAAATGACCGAGTTGGACGGTTTTACCCTCAAGGGGGTATTTGGGTCAGTGCTTCATAAGAGGGTGTTTTGGTCTTCGGACGTGCGCCTATATATATGAAGGGGGCTGGTTAGGGCAGCCCATCCTTGGGGTGTCATTCTCATTTTGCTAGTGTGAGAAGAGGCTAGGGTTAGAGAGAGGAGTGGCTCTTGTTCTTGAGCTTTTCGCCATTCGAGCTTTGTTTTTGCGAGGAGTGGCTTGTAACCCTACACCGTGCTAATAGAATCTTTCATCTTGCTGAAATCCAAATATCAAATTCGTGCTCCACTTGTTCTCCTCTCTAAATCTAAGATTTTCTATTTTTTGTTTTTCGCTGCTATTTTCGGGGGATTGTTTGTTCGTCGTTTCTTGAACGTTTTGGTTCGTTCTTTTTGCGTTGATTCGTGCTATGACAAGTGATGAAGCTATTTCTTAAATGAATTGATCCAATTCTGCAGATACATGGGAGTATGTCGGGTCTTGAGTGATGAGTGATTGTCAACTGGTTTGATGCGCATGTTCTTTGGCTTGTGTTGTGCAGGTGTCGAGCATGGATACAGTGATCGAAGGCAAGGTGAAGGTCAAGTAGAGACGTGTCGTGCCGATGGACCGGGAGCGGTGAAGGGCGGACGTGAGGCTTGGACTGAGGGACCGGTGGCCTGAGGATCAGCTGTGGTGGCTGATAGCCTGGGACAGCGACGAGCGGAGACTTGCGGGGCATGATGTTGCTCGGGTCGAGGACCTGGGGACACGTGTCGGTGGACGGGGTGCACGGGCGGTGCATCCCCTCTACGGTGCCGGTTTGGTGGTTGAGCCACAGAAAAAACATCGGTGGACGATTTCCAGGTTTGGGCCACAAAACCTGGGTGCGGCGGGTTTTCCGAGTTTGGGCCACAAAACTCGGGCTGAGGACGGTTTCCAGGTTTGGGCCTCAAAACCTGGGCGCTGGCGGGTTTCTGAGTTTGGGCCACAAAACTCAGGCGATGGACGTCAGGTTTCCCGGTTTCGGCCTCAAAACCGGGGGATGGCCCTGGTCTCCCGGTTTCGGCCTCAAAACCGGGGGCGAGGTCCGTTACAAGGATGAGCCGAGCGGTGGCGACACGTGGCGGCAATCGGTGAGGTCGCATCGAGGCGAAGCTACCTATTGTGCGGGCGTGGCCGTCGAATCACCACCTACTTCGAGTTGGTCTAGAATAACCCTAGGGTTTAGCTGGTTCGCTCTGTAATTAGTTAGGTGTAGAGTGGGAACTAGAATTAGGATAAGTAGAGGGAGACACCCACCTCCCATCCTATCTCAGCCATTGCTATTTTCATTCTTGGTTTTCCTCTCTCCCGTTCTCTGCTGTAGCTAACTGAGATCCGCAGAGAAGACAATCATACCTCTGTGTTCGTGAGATTTTGAGGAAGTGAGACCGTAATCTCACTGTTGTCTCGTGTGGTAGCCACATAGTTGCAATTCGTGGTTGGATTCATGTTTTGAACTTGTTCTTTGCGTTCTTCGTTTTCTCCACGATTTTCCCGTCACTCGATCTCCCTCTACGCTGCGTATTTTTCAAATCCACTTGAACCAACTTGTTCTTTAATGTGAGGAGATCATTTCCACTCAAGGAATTCATCTAACTCCTCACGAACAAGTAGATCGGGTCGATTCAAGTTTCGTGGTGCTTTTTCGGTTCATACACCTTCCCCTTCGATTTCCCGTTGATTGAGTTGATTTGAGCGGATGATCTCTTGGGGATAGTCTCCCAACTACCTCGTGATCATCTTCTCCAAGTTTGGGAACAAGGGATTTTGATTTGGATCGGATTTGGGAAGATTTGGGTGAAGCACGACTGAAATCGCCTTCCTGGGTGGTCGCGGACAGTCCGCCACCCACCCCGCGGACAGTCCACGGGTCGGGGCTCAGTCGACTCAGTGGCTGCGCGTCTCGGTCGTGTAAGTGATTTTTGACCAGTGGACAGCCCGCCGTTGGGACTCGCGGACAGTCCGGGACTCGAGCAGAAGTGTTCAACAACCTTGTTGTTTTGTCCGTTTGGTCGGCAGACAGTCCGCCACCTGAGTCCGGACAGTCCGCCGTTGGGCAGACAGTCCACGGTCAGAACCCCAGACAGTCCGGCACTTGGCTGAGTGCTGATTTTCAGTGCGTTTGCTTTCCTGGCTTTTTGGCTTGGTTTTCAAACTTCTCGTTTGACCCTAGAGTTAACCAAGGAATCTCTCTAGGTATCTTTGCTACTTGTTAGCATAGGTATTTGGAGATTTCCTGACGTAGCCTTCCATCTACGTTCGGGAGTCGGTTTTGGGGGTTGAACTTGAGGCGGAACTTTTGGCTTTTGGTTTGCTCTTGTTTGGTGGTGCCTCGCTGTGATCCTAGGGATCATCCACCCTCTTCCAAGGGTCGTGGGCATCACATTTTGGATCGAAGCTTTTGGGGTTTGATTTGTGGGACAAAGGCCAAAGTTTCGAGAGAAATTTTTTAGGCTCCCATTCACCCCCCTCTGGTCGCCTTCCTTTAGCATTCTCGGTCCTTCAATTGGTATCAGAGCGGGTTAAGGATCTTCCACCTTAGCCTGTTCTAGATCCACAGAAGGCAACATGGATCACGGCGTGGGCAAACCGCCGTTTTTTGATGGGACAAACTATGCGTATTGGAAGATACGCATGTCGGCCTATCTTCAGAGCATGGGTGCTTCTGTCTGGGAGATTTGCAACAAGGAAGATTATGTGGTCTTGGCTGCTCGTGTGACTCAGCTGCAGATCGATGAGCACGATGCCAATAGCCGAGCCCGTAATGCTCTTTTCTCCTGTTTGAGCATGTCTGAGTTTGATCGCATTTCTCATCTCCCCACGGCTCGTGAGATTTGGGCAACCCTCATGCGTTTCCATGAGGGAACCACTCAAGTCAAATCCCGTCTCTTCAAGTCGCACAAGCAGGAGTATGAGAACTTTCGACACATGCCTGGCGAGAGCATAGAAAGTTTATTCACTCGCTTTCAGGTGACTGTCAACAGGATGAGGGCTAACAAGGAGCTATTGCCTTTCGACGATCATGAGAGGGCTCTCAAGCTTTTGCATACTCTCGATCGATCGGCGTGGGACTCGAAGGTTCAGGCGATCATCAAATCGCCTAACTATGAGACCCTCACATGCGACGAGCTCTTTAGTAAGATCAAGTCCAGTGAGATTGATGCCATGGCGAGGGCTTCTTATGAAAATCCTTCTGGCCCGTCGATGGCTTTGCTTTCTGGCTCTTCTGCTAACCCCTCTGGAGGCTTTGCACTTTCCTCCCTTCTTTCTGTCACAGAGGAGCAGCTGGAGTTCATGGGAGACGACGAGTTGGCTTTGCTTGCCAACCGGTTCTCGTGGTTTCACAACAACCGCATGAACCGACGTCGTGGAGGAGGACGCGCTAGGTGTTTCGAGTGTGGCAATCCGGACCACTTCATCGCCAACTGCCCAAAGAAGAACAAGCAAGCGGCAGGCAAGGGCGATCGTGGCCACAAGTACGACTTCAGCTAGCAAAAGGAGAAGCACGCTCCTCCCAAGCACAAGCGGAAGAGCGGCTTCAACAAGGAGTACATCAAGAAGAAGTACTTGGAGAAAGCCCAGGCCGAGCAGCGTGCTTTCTTCGCCACGCTCAGTGACGTCGACGACTCGGATGACGAGTCCACTGCTTCAAGCGACGATGAGTCCGAGAAGAAGAAGAAGATCGAGGACAAGCTGAACGACCTCTGCTTCTTCGCCGACAATGAGGGCTTTTGCACCATGGCCCTCGGCAAGGAGGTTGACAGTCAGCTGGAGGAGACCCCTCGGAACGACGATGATGATGACACCTCCCAGGTATCTCAGACCCCTGATGAACTTGCTGCTGAGGTCGATAAACTTACTGCCACCCTTCTTAGTCAAGATAAGCTGCTTAGGCGTGTTGCTAGAGAGCGGAAGGAGTTTAGGCAGAAGTGGGAGGATACGGTGAAGGAACTTGAGCTTGCCAAGTCCACCGTTGTTGTTCCCGAGGAGGGTGAGTGTGAGATGTGCACCAAGCACATGACTGACATTCTCACCTTGAGAGGTAAGTATGCTGCTTTGGTTGGAGAGGTGGATGAGCTTCGGGCTAGACCCTTGTTGCTTGGTGCGTGCAAGTCTTGTGCAGGCTTGCAAACCGAGTTGGCAGAGAAGAATGCCAAGATTGTGTCTCTTGAGAAGGCCAGCTCGGGTAGCACTTGTGTGTCTAGGTGTGCTTTGTGTGAGGGTTTGGAGATGGAGATTGCAAATGTGAAGCATGACAAGATGCAAACCGAGGAAGAAAACACATACCTTCGGACCATCATGTCATGGGTGTCTTGTGGTGAGCCGCAGCTTGGGATGATGATTGCCCAATTCAAGCGTGCTGCTGGAGGTCCTGGTGTAGGCTTTGCTCAGGGGATGGTGAGTGCTGCTTCTTTTGGCAAGGTTGGAGTGTTTAGTGGTCTTAACCCGAGTGAGAAGCCTAACTCCACCACTACTCCCAAACTTACTAAGATTTCACCCAAAGAGCCTCTCAAACCTAATACCAAGGATGGAGTATTTGTGGAAGCTCCAAGAGCTCCACCCAAGAAACAAACATGGGCTTCAAAACCAAACCACCTGAGAAACAAGCTAGACACTATGCCACCAATCCATGAGGAGCTCATGCCACAAAAGAGCCAAGTGATCCACACCCACTACCATGAGTACCAACAACCCCCTATGAGAGCGGTGAGGTACCATTGTGAGCACTGTGGGAGAGATGGACACTTGAGGGAGTTTTGCTTTCGGCGCAAGAGAGAGGAGCGCCGTGCAAGGGAGATGAACAATGCGGACATGTACCATCCTTTCCATGATGTACATGTGCCGAATGTTCAGAGGAGAGCAGCTAGGCCTAGTGGTCCATTGCCTCAAGGTCCTAGGCCTCAGGGAGGTTTTGCCCGGCGGGATCCTAGCTTTGCAGGATATGGACCCCGTGCCGGTGGCTTTGTTGAGCGTTATCCTCCACCGCGTTTTGAGTATCGCGATGGACGCTCTTCCCTCAGTGGACCACGTTTTCCTGTGTGTGGTGATCGCTTTCCCCGTAGGCGTGCTAGGAATGGTTTTTCTACTAACCATTCTTTTGAGAAACCGGCCCAACACTGGTACTCTTCCCATTTTACTCACCCCAGTGTTGGACCGTTTGTTCACCCTATGTCTTTTTATTGATGTAGGTAAAACGATTGGAGGACATTTGGTTGGTGGATTCCGGTTGTTCGAGACACATGACCGAAAATGCCAAGTGGTTCTCCAGTCTTAGTCCAGTTGCTGGAAAGGAGTTTATCACCTTCGGCGACAATAGCAAAGGTAAAGTGTTGCCTCGTGGGTCGGTGCGAGTTAATGAGCACTTTGTGTTGCGTGATGTTGTTCTTGTTTCTAACCTGCATTTTAACCTTCTTTCTATTTCACAACTTTTCGATGATGACTATGAGATTCGTTTTAAGCCAAATCTCAGTCGTATTTTGGATCCTCAGGGCAATCTTGTATGTTTGATTTCGCCCTTTGGGAAAGTCTTTCGAGCGAATTTCTCGGAGTCATTTGGAATTTCTCGCTGTCTTTTGGCTGGATCTTCCTCCTCTGATCTTTGGAAGTGGCATAGGAGACTAGGTCACGTGAGCTTTGACTTGCTTGCAAGGCTTAGTTCACTTGGCTTAATCCGAGGATTGCCCAAGTTGTGCATGGAGAAGGATCTTGTTTGCCACTCCTGTAGACATGGGAAAATGGTAGCCGCTCCCCACCATCCGGTGAATCAGGTTATGACTAAGCGCCCTGGAGAGCTTTTACACATGGACCTTGTCGGTCCGGCTCGGGTGAGCTCGGTTGGGGGGAAGTGATATGTGCTTGTTGTTGTTGACGATTTTTCGAGATATTTGTGGGTTTTCTTTTTAGTTGAGAAAACTGAGACTTTTGCTTTTGCTCGCAATCTGATTATGCGTATTCAGAACGAGTTCCCTAAGAACTCGATGCGAGCTATTAGAAGTGATAATGGTTCCGAGTTTAAGAACTCGGATTTTGAGAAGTTTTGTGACTCTTTGGGTTTGGAGCATTAGTTCTCTTCCCCCTACACACCGCCACAGAATGGTGTTGTAGAAAGGAAGAATCGGACCCTTGTTGAGATGGCCAGGACGATGCTCGATGAGCATAGGACTCCTAGGCGGTATTGGGCCGAGGCTATGAACATTGCATGCTATATTTCCAATCGCATTTTTCTCCGAGCTTTCTTGAAAAAGACTTCTTATGAGTTGCGTTTTGGAAAACAACCCAAAGTGAGTTATTTTAGAGTTTTTGGTTGCCACTGTTTTATACTCAAGAAAGGCAACTTGGACAAATTTGAGTCTCGTTCTTCTGACGGTGTATTTTTGGGTTATGGCACTCATACTCGTGCATATCGTGTACTTAACCTTCATACTAACCGAGTCATGGATACATCCGATGTCACCTTCGACGAGACCATGGTTTGTCCTTCTTCTAGATTTGAGCGTGCAGGTGATCATGAGGTTGGCGAACCTCTTTTTGATGACGAGGACGAGGGTGCTGAAGGGATGGATGATCCAACACCACCTCCACCTGCTGTGCCGCAAGGATCGGCTTCTACTACGACGACTCATGGCTCCAACCTCTCTTCGTCGACTACTTGGGGCCGTGGGATCCGCCACCTCGTGTTGTACCATTTGTACCCGAGGAGGCGCCAGCGATTGTTGAGGAGGCGGTTTCGTCAGCTCGGGAGGCACCACGACACATTCAGCACCAACACCCGCCTCAACAGACGATCGGCAGCATCGATGAACGCGTCACTCGGTCTAGGTCACAACAAATCTCTCACTTTGCTCATTCTGCATTTGTTGCTGATTTTGAACCTCGAGATGTTGGACATGCTTTATCTGATCCAGATTGGGTTAATGCCATGCATGAGGAGTTAGAAAATTTTGAGAGAAATCGGGTTTGGGTTTTGGTTCCACCTCCTCCTGAGTGTCACCCTATTGGTACAAAATGGGTTTTCAAAAATAAACAAGGAGAGGATGGCCACATTGTGTGAAACAAGGCCAGACTTGTAGCCCAGGAGTATAATGAGAAGGAGGGGATAGACTATGAGGAGACTTTTGCTCCTGTAGCTCGTTTGGAGGCAATTAGGATACTCTTGGCTTTTGCTGCATCCAAAGGGTTTAAACTTTTTCAAATGGATGTCAAGAGTGCCTTCCTAAACGGCTACATAGAAGAAGAGGTGTATGTGAAACAACTCCCCGGTTTTGAAAATCCCAATTTTACAAACCATGTTTTTAAACTTCACAAAGCTTTGTATGGTTTGAAACAAGCCCCTAGAGCCTGGTATGATAGGTTGAAAACCTTTTTGCTTGCTAAGGGTTTTAAAATGGGATGTGTGGATAAAACGTTCTTTCTCCTCAAGCAAGGCAATGACACTCTCTTGGTCCAGATTTACGTGGATGATATCATTTTCGGTGGTTCTTCTCATGCCTTGGTTGCCAAGTTTGCAGATCTTATGAGCAGGGAGTTTGAGATGAGCATGATCGGCGAGTTGACATTCTTCCTCGGGTTGCAAATTAAGCAATCCCGAGAAGGAACGTTTGTGCACCAGGGCAAGTATACCAAGGACATCATGAAGAAGTTCGATATGGGTGAGGCCAAGCCTCTTCCAACACCCATGTCGACCATGACGGCCCTGGATGCGGATGAGGATGGAGAAGCTGTGGACCAGAAGGAGTACCGAAGTATGATCGGGTCGCTGCTGTACCTGATGGCGACATGCCCGAACATTCAATTCGCGGTGTGTCTTTGCGCGCGCTTTTAGGCGTCGCCGCACACCTCTCACCGTCAGGCAGCCAAGCGCAATATGAGGTACCTTCTTTTCACTCCAGAGTTTGGGATTTGGTATTCTGCTTCTTCCACCCTCTCCCTTTGTGGTTATTCTGATGCCGATTTTGCTGGTTGCCGACTTGATCGCAAGTCCACTTCTGGGACTTGTCCGTTTATTGGTTCTTCTCTTGTATCTAGGTCTTCTCGCAAGCAGTCTAGTATCGCCCAGTCTACCACAGAGGCTGAGTATGTTGCTGCGGCTAGCTGCTGTTCCCAGTTGCTTTGGATGATAGCCACTTTGCTTGATTTTGGTCTGAGCTTCTCCCGAGTTCCTTTGCTTTGTGACAGCACAAGTGCTATTAGCGTTGCTAAGAACCCCGTGCTGCATTCTAAGACCAAACACATTGATGTGCGCTTTCATTTCTTGTGAGACCACTATGAGAAGGGTGATATCGACCTTCGCCATGTCGATACTCATCATCAGTTGGTAGATATTTTTACCAAGCCTTTGGACCAATCAACCTTTGCTAGGTTGAGAGGTGAGCTTGGTGTGTGTTTCCCCTTTTAGATGGGGAAAACATTTTGTCTCGTGTTTCATAGACTGAGTCTTTTTGCTTTGTTTCGTTTTCGTTCTTGAGTAGAATAGTTTTTGCATTTCATCATGCATCTTTACTTTCTGAGCTTCATGACTATATTCCTTAGAATGTAACTATGCTCTGTCTAGTATGCTCCGATGCTATATGATGATGCTTGTAGCTTATGCTCTTTCTGATCACTGATACATGTTGTGAGCTGAGCTATTTTATGAAAGGTGAATATGCTTAATGAACATAAAATTTGAAATTTGTTCACCATTGAGATTGGCAACTAGCATGTGTAGAATGTGTTGAAATCACTTGTGCTTTTCATATATGCTAGGTTGCTATGTCTCTAGTTCTGAGTCATTCACTTGCTTGGTATGTTCATATTCCATCATAAAATTGAACCAAGTTAAGTGAATTGAAAAGATCGAGATGGGATTGCTTGTCAACACATCACGGTATCAAGACTGTTTCTCACTGCGCTTTGAGTTAAACTTTAGCCGTGTAGTGTAAGACCGAAACCGTTGCTTTAAGCTTCTGATTGCTTCTGCATAGGCTTAGCACGGTTGAAAAGTTAGGCATTGACAAGCTTTCAACCTCTCACAATCATATGCTGAAATTTGAACTTGTGTAATTTAACCGCTGCAACTCCGATAAAATTTTTATAGACAAGTCTGTGTTTCATTCTATAGCATGATGATTGAACTTTGCTAGGGATAGTTCACCTTGTATACATGGTTAGCACTTGTTTGACTTCCTGTCTATACATGTTCAGTGCTATTTTCATGGTGAATACCTTTTTGGCTAAAACTGCTCACATTGCTCATATGTTCATATGTCGTATTTGGTGATCAGTTTGAGCCTTTGCTGGCATTTTGTGCGTATTGTTGAGTCATCATATCAGCACATTGTAGAGCATCTTTTCATTCTATTGACTATATTCCTGAAGCTACTAACGTGCATTTCTGACTCATATGCATTTGGAAGGGAGAAATTTGCTTGATAAGTGCATTATCAACTAAGGGGGAGAAAATTGTCAAATCATATCTTAGTTGTGTGCATTGTTGAAGGGAGAGTTAGCTGAGAGCATTTTTCAATTGGCTCAGATTTTTCAATTGGTTCGGAGCTTTTCTGCTAGTTGTGTTGAGCCTCTGTGCCTCTATCTTGAGGGACTAGCAGTTTTTTGCGTTCTGATGAGAGTTCAGTTGGTATTGAGCTCTCTTGCCTTTCAGTTGGTATCGAGCTTTTTCGCTAGCGGTGTTGAGCCTCTTCTACCTCTTCTTGAGGGCCAGCTTTGCTTTGCTTGGTTGCGTCGAGCCGTTGCCCATGTCTTTGGGAACCAAGTTGTTTCGCTACTCCACTTGACCTTCTCTTGGCTTGGTTGTGCTTTTGGGTCATTTGGATGAGTTCTTTACTTCTCCTTCTCCTTCTTCCTTCTTCTACCATATGTTTTGTGTTGGTAGTTGACAATGCACTCATCAAGGGGGAGATTGCGGATACATGGGTGTATGCCGGGTCTTGAGTGATGAGTGATTGTCAACTGGTTTGATGCGCATGTTCTTTGGCTTGTGTTGTGCAGGTGTCGAGCACGGATACAGTGATCGAAGGCAAGGTGAAGGTCAAGTAGAGACGTGTCGTGCCGATGGATCGGGAGCGGTGAAGGGCGGACGTGAGGCTTGGACTGAGGGACCGGTGGCCTGAGGATCAGCTGTGGTGGCTGACAGCCTGGGACAGTGACGAGCGGAGACTTGCGGGGCACGGTGTTGCTCGGGTCGAGGACCTGGGGACACGTGTCGGTGGACGGGGTGCACGGGCGGTGCATTCCCTCTATGGCGTCGGTTTGGTGGTTGAGCCACAGAAAAACCATCGGTGGACGGTTTCCAGGTTTGGGCCACAAAACCTCGGTGTGGCGGGTTTTCCAAGTTTGGGCCACAAAACTCGGGCTGAGGACGGTTTCCAGGTTTGAGCCTCAAAACCTGGGCGCTGGCGGGTTTCTGAGTTTGGGCCATAAAACTCACGCGATGGACGTCAGGTTTCCCGGTTTCGGCCTCAAAACCGGGGGATGGCCTAGGTTTCCCGGTTTCGGCCTCAAAACCGGGGGCGAGGTCCGTGAAAAGGACGAGCAGAGCGGTGGCGGCACGTGGCGGCAATCGGTGAGGTCGTGTCGAGGCGAAGCTACCTATTGTGCGGGCGTGGCCGTCGGATCACCACCTACTTTGAGTTGGTCCAGAATAACCCTAGGGTTTAGCTGGTTCGCTCTGTAATTAGTTAGGGGTAGAGTGGGAACTAGAATTAGGATAAGTAGAGGCAGACACCCACCTCCCATCCTATCTCAGCCATTGCTATTTTCATTCTTGGTTTTCCTCTCTCCCGTTCTCTGCTGTAGCTAACTAAGATCCGCAGAGAAGACAATCATACCTCTGTTTTCATGAGATTTTGAGGAAGTGAGACCGTAATCTCACTGTTGTCTCGTGTGGTAGCCACACGGTTGCAATTCGTGGTTTGATTCGCGTTTTGAACTTGTTCTTCGCGTTCTTCGTTTTCTCCACGATTTTCCCGTCACTCGATCTCCCTCTACGCTGCGTCTTTTTCGAATCCACTTGAACCAACTTGTTCTTTAATGTGAGGAGATCATTTCCACTCAAGGAATTCATCTAACTCCTCACGAACAAGTAGATCGGGTCGATTTAAGTTTCGTGGTGCTTTTTCGGTTCATACACCTTCCCCTTCGATTTCCCGTCGATTCAAGTTATTTGGAGATTTACTAACGTAGCCTTCCATCTACGTTCGGGAGTCGGTTTTTGGGGTTGAACTTTAGGCGGAACTTTTGACTTTTGGTGTGCTCTTGTTTTGTGGTGCCTCGCTATGATCCTAGGGATCATCCACCCTCTTCCAAGAGTCGTGGGCATCACGTTTTCGATCGAAGCTTTTGGGGTATGATTTGTGGGACAAAGGCCAAAGTTTCGAGAGAAATTTTTTAGGCTCCCATTCACCTCCCTCTGGTCACCTTGCTTTAGCATTCTCGGTCCTTCAAATTCCACTCGAGCACGGAGAAATTGACGATTTTATTTTCGGGCATATTTTTGGTATTCTTGGACATGATCTGAAATTCCTGGAGTTTGGGTTAATCCTAGATGATGATCTTTTGGGAATAGGTTATAGACATGCCATAGATTGCCTGTGAATTTTTGGAGATTTTTTTTATGGAGTTTTGAGTTATTTTTGGTCAAATTTTTGCAGCCGCTGTTTTTCTCCGTGTTCGTCGTTCTTCTCTATTTGGTCTCTGTCCGTGTCGCCTGTTCTTGGTTCAGCTCTTGTTTCGCTTGGTGCGCTCGTGTGTGGGGGAGCCAGGGAGGCTGCAGGCTCAGCGCCGTGCACCCTGCATCTTTGCTGTAGTCACCCGTATCGGGCCAGCACCGAGTGCTCGAGGCTGAGCAGATTTCAAGCGGTGTTTGTCTTGTGTTGTGCTGTGCTCTTCAGGTGGTTTGACGTTTACAGGGAAATCAACCAGGAGCACTAGCGCTCAAAACGCTTTGTTTGCTCGATCATCTGAGCAAAACTCGTTCTTGGTCCCAGTGCACAGCTGTCTGCTAGCGTTCGGGCCTGGCAGTGTGTGGCCGTCTTTCTTCCTGTGTTTGTGTCTTTTCAGCAGAGTGCAGCAAGTCCGAGAACAGCTCTCGTGATGTACGCTCGAACTTTTGAATTGCTTCCGTATACTAGTTCCTGAAATCATTGCTAATTTCTTAGGGTATTTAATTACTCCTTGCTTTTTGATAATCAGCGTTTTCGGTTTTAAGCTTTTCTCTGTTAATTCCAACTTGTACAGGCTAGTGCCGTAGCATTCCTTCTCTCTGCCTTAAGTGCTCACGCGACTGGTGTGCAGCTTCTGCCTGCTTTCAGTATCCCCGAATTTCTGGTGCAGCTCCCTGGAAATTCCGGTCCTATGTTTTGTGCTAGCTGTTTTGTGTTCGTTTGAGATCCCTCTCGCGTTCCGTTTTTTGTGTTGACTTCCCACCGTTTCAAGGATTTTATCTAGGTACTCTTGTCATTTGTTGACTTGAGTATTTTAGATTCGGGAACTCGCTTCTTCCTCATAGGAGTGGAGTATCTCATTTTCCGTCCTTCGGTTCAGATGTGGCTTGTGCTTGTTGTGGTGTCCCGCTGTGTTTCTAGGGAACATCCACCCACTCGTTGGGTCGTGGACATCACGGTATTTGCAGCACGTGTTTGTTGGTGATTTTGGTATAGTGGCTGAAATTTATTTTGAATAAATACTTATGACTTCCATTCACCCCCCTCTAGTCGCCGTTTTCGGTCTTCAAAAAGTGTTGACAAACGTGCCTTGAGGGGCGCCTGACGAGGCACAGCGTGCGACATGGAGCCACTGCGCTGTACGTCGTGCTCGTTTCCCGGGTATGGGCAGTTAATATAGATTTAACTGAGGTACGGCCCTCTGCGATGTATGTTGTGGCCACACGACTCAGACAGGAGCAGGTGGAGTGCATTAAATGCTTCTGGGGTCGTACAAGTGGTATGTATGAGGCGGTTTGCGGAGAGGCGATCGAGGCCTACTTCCTTCGCCCGGAAGGGATATGCAATCGAGGGGCGTTCGGGGAACGCTCCCTCGAGAGATGTGTGAGGAGGCGGTCGAGGGGGATTCACGGAGAGGCGGTCGAGGCCTGCTCCGTTCGCTCGGGGAGTTTCCGTCACCGTGCCTCGAGCGAGTGTCAGGGTGGTTTCAAGGAGGGACTCCTCAATGGCTTGGTGAGTTGCTGGGGTTTCGCTCGTGAGCCGGCCCATTATGGATTGATACTTGGGCCGATTTGGGCGTCGTGATTGAAGGACGGTTATGGTCTTTGCCATGGATTAGCTTTTTCGAAGCGAAGGTTTTGGGGTACCCCTTTTCCATGTACTCGACAATCATGTGTGTAGTAGTCTCATTGCAAGGAAAATGGAGTCCCTGAAGACAAGCATCGTGTGTGGCGATAATCCAATTGTTATCTACATGTGGTATTCCTAACCGACATCATTATGTTGACATCAATTTGATACTCTTATATGCTTTCTCCATGCATTGTATAGATTAAACTCATTTGTGCATTAATTTGTTGGTTATGCATATGCTTTGCCATACACCATATGTATGCATACACTTTGGGGGAGTTTAGTTATACAATGTGAGAGTCAATTTTTGTGATCAATTTCACTCCACATAAAAAGGATCACAAAATTTGACCTTCCCTGAGAACACATGGGCAATTGAGACACTTGGTTGAGAAGATCCCATGTGACATGGTTGATAAGTGCCCATGTGTGAATGATGAATGATTGACACTTATGACTAACCGATTGAGACATTATTTCATATGCTCTTAATGTTTATGACTAACCGGTGGTGTTGAGTTGTGGCGTGTTACCTGTGTTAGTGTGCGTTTGCAACATATGTCTCTTGGTTGTGTTGATGTGCAGGTGAGGAGCTCGGAGACAGTGGTCGATGACGAGGTCAAGGTCAAGTAGAGACGTGCCGTGCTGATGGACTCGGAGCGGTGAAGGATGGGCGTGCCATGTGGCGGACGTGCCATGCCGATGGACCCAGAGCAGTGAAGGGCGGATGTGAGGCTTGGACCGATGGACCAGAGAGCCGGAGGACCAGCTGTGGTAGCTGGCACTTGGCTACGACAAGCAAGAGCACATTGGGATGTGCGATGGCATCGACCGAGTCGGGAGGAAGACGATGGCATCGTGGCACTTGGTGAGAGGTCGGACACGGGCTTGCGTGCGGCGCAAGTGCCGTCGGCCAAGTCAAGGAGGAAGGCGAAGGCGTGGTGCCGGGCGTGGAGGCTGGACATGCATCGACATCGGTGTCAGTCGTCGGTGTGTGAGAACCACACTCCGTCTACGGCGCGGGTTCGGTAGTTGAGCCTCAGAAAGCTACCATCGACGGTTTCCGAGTTTGGGCCTCAAAACTTGGGGTTGCGGGTTTCCGAGTTTGGGCCTCAAAACTCGTGGTGGATGGTTTCCAGGTTTGGGCCTCAAAACCTGGGCTGGCGGGTTTACCGGTTTGGGCCTCAAAATCGGGTGGAGGTTTCTATGCGGAACGGTCGACGCGTGGCGGCACCGAGAGGCCTGCGTTGCAGCGAAGCTATCGGTGTGGAGGCGGTCGACGTGATGACACGTGGCGGCATCCTGGTGCTTGCGTCGAGGCGAAGCGAAGGATGAGAAGGCGTGTGGCCGTCAGATGAAAACTATCAAAATTGGACCGTTTTACCCCTAGGGGGTATTTGGGCTGAGTACTTCATGCGAGGGCATTTTTGTCTTCAGACGTATGCCTATATATATATGTGTGAAGGTGCTTGTTTGGGCAAGCATCCTTGTAGGTGTTGCCATTCTCACTTTGTCATTGTGAGGAGAGGCTAGGGTTAGAGGAGAGAGGGCTCTTGTTCTTGAGCTTTTCGCCATCCGAGCTTTGTTGTTGCGAGGAGTGGCTTGTAACCCGACCCAGAGTGCTAATACAATCCTACATCTTGCTGATTCCAAGGATCAAATTTGTGCTTTACTTTGTCCTGCGATTTGGTTCTTTGCTTTTCTCGGTTTCCCTTCTTTTGCTCTTCACGAGATTTCTTGTTTCGAGGGAAGATTTGCAAATTTGTTTGGACCATCTTGTAGTGCTTCGTGAGACACATCTTTCCATCGAAAGGTTTACTCTAATTCCTCACGAACACATAGAACGGGTGAATTTTGTTTTGGGTCTCGGTTTACCCGTTCTTCATCGATTTTCTTCGATTCACCGATTTGGAGTTAGGTTCAAGCCATGATCTCTTAGGAATAGCTCACTAACATCCTTGTGACCCCTCACACGAAGTTTGAGCCTTAGAGCTTTTGATTTGAGGGAGATCAGGTCGAATCGATGATTGAACAGAGGGCTGCTCGGGGTGACCGGACGCTGCCTCATAGCGACCGGATGCACCGAGTCAGAGTCCGGTCGTTGAACACTAGTGCAGTCTAGTTCGCGCGTGGTGACCGGACGCTAACCTGGCATTGATCGGACGCACCTGTTGTGGCCTGACCGGACGCACGGCTCGCACTGTTCACCGTGCATCTGTGACCGGACGCTGAGTTTTTTGCTGACCAGACGTTCCACCTCGTAGAGTCTAGTCCAACACAGAGAGCTCCTGAAATGGGACATTTGTGACCGGACGCGTCCGATCACTTCTGATTGGACGCTCCCCAGAGACCGGTCAGTGCAGACAACGCACGTTTTCGTCCGTTTCTTTTGTGTTCGAGCTCTGATTTGAGATCCGCTTTTTGCGTTGAATTCCCGACTCCGTGCTCTACAGAAATCAGGTTGAGGTTACCCAAAGTTCATCCTGTCACTAGTTGACTTGCGTGGACTTGGGCAAGGGAGCTTTTGTGGTGTCCCGCTGTGTTCCTAGGGAACATCCACCCAATCTCTTGGGTCGTGGACATCACGCGCGTCAGCTTGGCTCTTGGGGTTGATTTTCTGGGACAGAGGCCTAAATATTTCGAAAGAAATTTTACGGCTCCCATTCACCCCCCTCTGGTCGCCGTTTTCCGTCCTTCAATTGGTATCGGAGCCAGTTAAGGATCTCTCTACCTTAACCGGTTCCGGATCCGCGAAGACGACCTTTTCGAGTGGTTTTGCTTCCGACATTGTTTGTCGAGGTGTTGAGCTTTTGTTTGGCTAACACTAACGATGCTTTTAGACATGGCATCAGGTTCTTCTTCTAGCGTATCTTTGTCCACAGGTTTGAATAATGGACATGCTATTGATGAGAGGGAACGCGAGGTGGATGCTTTGCTGGACTTCCTAGGAGATGATGAGTATTCAACGGAGGATCTTATACATGAACTTGGCAAGGCCAAGAAAGGTACACTTGCCGCTAGTCTTGGGATTTTGTCCGAATGATTTGATGATATATATATATATATATATGTGTGTGTGTGTGTGTGTGTGTGTGTGTGTGTAAGTGTGTGTGTGTGTGTGTGTAGGGTGAGTTTTTTATACTTCCGGGAGTAATTACTCCCATCTTCAATAAACCATATTGTGTATAAGTGCATACTTATTTATCACTTTGAGTATTTTTACATACTCATTCTAGGATACTCTAAATCTTACTATGTGAAAAAATTAACATAGCATATATTTTTTAATATATTACTATAATGTCATTACAGTGGTATATAAAATAAGTATAACCATATACTCCATGTATATATGCATACTGCACAACTATACTACCGTAGATGTTCTAGTATGATCGTATACTTCACGTACATATACTTTGTCGGACTATATATACTACAAATATTGAGATACACACATGGGAGTAATTACTCCCTAGGAGTATGAAATAATTACCCTATACATATATATAATATTATTGCCGAATGAGTTTCCAGCCGAAAGGTCATGTGGTGAACTATGAAAGACATGCTTGTTGCTTTCGCTCGAGGCAGAAACTTGGTCTTTTTCTTTGAGCTCCCTAGCATTTTGCTGTATTTGCATTCTCTGGTGTTGTGTCTGAAGTTTCCATCGTAGATTATATAATAGGGGGGGTTTATTTCCTCTGCCTCGGCCTCTTCCGTCACGACCACCTCGAGTCGACCTTCCACCTTGGCCCCAACAGAATGTTTGCTCAAAACCTCTTGGATGCTGGTTATTGTTCGGATGGGATTTCTCCGGATCCGCGATCGACTCAACAGACTCTTCTTACAATGTATTGTTCAAACAAAAAGCATGACAATTCTCTTATTTGGAACTTGTGGAGGACGTATTGCTTTCATTGTCTGTTTCTATGTGAACCTTGCCGCCTTGCGGCGTTGATAGTCATCATCTGATCTTGTGTAGCTATTCATTATTTCGAATAACTCCTTAACTGAGTTGGGGCTGTCTGGACAACTGCGTCGTGCACTGTCCTGTTGTCAACCCTTCGATTGCTGTTGCGATTACGATGCCTTTGGCACATTCAGGGTTTGTGCCTTTAGCTGAATGAAGTGCCTAAGGTATTCGAATAGAGGTTTGTCGTCTTGTTGCGTGCAATTCATGAGATCACGTCTTGTTTTGATGTCAACTCAGAAGTCTTGGAAAGTGCAACTATATCTTGATTTTGGCCCACGAATGGATGGACAATGGCTTGAGCGACCGATACAATCATGAGCCACATCTTTGACCGCTAGAATTAGGAATTTAGCTAATGCTTGGCTATCTTCCCTAGCCGAAAACATGGCTATTTTGTAGCTTGCCAAAAACTTCCGTGAGTTTGACTTTCCGTCAAATGATGAAATGCGCAGTTTGTAGTTTACTGGCCATGGGTGCAATTGCATCTGCCTCGAAAGCGGGGAAGTTTCATCGATAGCATTATTGAACAGGGTCGGTGGTTCATGGCATGGTATGAAAATATTTTCTAGGACTTCCGGGACTGGCACACCTTCGGCCCTCTACAACTCTTGAACCTCTCTTGCTAGCTGCATTCTTTGTGCTTCTACTTGGCGGATGTATCTGTTCTGCCCAACTTCTAACTATGATTTGCTGGAAAAGCTGATCTCTTTGATGTTGTAGCCTCTATATCTCTTGCTCGTAATCGCCCAACCTTTTTAGAGCTTGAGCGTGTTGGGTGACATCGTTATCAATGGCTTCATCCTCGTCGCTCATAGTCTGGACATGTCCATCAGACATTTCTTCTCTACTGAAAGGTTGCTAGACCGCTGGCGGCGCACCTCCTTGACTCGTTGAAGTGTCAGCCACTATGAGCGCTAGTAGTTGCATCCCGACTAGAAAAGTACTCGCGTCAGCTACAGCGGACGTAATGTTTATGCTTGGTGGAAGCGCGGTTGCGAGGGCTGCTATCGCAACTGCTCCAAAAACAGCCGCCGTAGCTACAACTACCTTTTTAGTTTCTTGGAAATCCACTGTCTTTAACCCTCTCCTTGTTGCCATGGCAAGCTCAATCAACTACCACGATGGGTGCCAGTGTTGTTCTATGGCCTAAACCCCAGAACACCAGGTTGTCGCTCGAAGCATCGTAGACACGAAGGAAAGTGAAAGGGTGAAAAGATATATGCATTAAATGTTGGAACAAAAAGAATCAGAAATGATTCTCCTCGCCTCCCGCATCCCCTGGAGCGTGTAGGCTTATTTATATTAATCATGAAGTCTTTGCAAGTACAGAAATGCACTTTCCAACTACTTATTACAAATATACTTATGCCCTTTCAACTACTCCTCTAAGGTAAGCTTCTTCATCACCAGAAGGGAAATTCCATACATGATGTCGGTTCGGCCCCTACATGTCCTCCATCTGCTACACCACGCTGCTGCGTGCTAACATGTGGGCCTCCTTTGGTAGTAGAGACTCCAGACCTACACAAAAATACACGAGTATTGAATCAAAAGCACGCCAGTTCGGTCAAAAGTGCATTCGAGTGAATGTGCCAGCTCTCCAATGCTATGCCTTGTGGGCAAGAGCATTTTCGCTTGATAGAGCTTTCACTGTCGAATATCGTCGAATGCTCCTTGCCTTCCGATACGTGGCTTGACTTTGGTTCGAGAATACATTC
This sequence comes from Coix lacryma-jobi var. lacryma-jobi, assembly GCA_009763385.1. Lineage (NCBI taxonomy): Eukaryota > Viridiplantae > Streptophyta > Magnoliopsida > Poales > Poaceae > Coix > Coix lacryma-jobi. Next base: position 49,417,398 of record CM019831.1, read on the forward strand.
ACTTTAGTTGTTATGTAGCTCAGACGTCCTTTGCCACTTTCGCTCAAAAGAGCTTTCGATCAAAAACCTTGCAACAGAAAGCTTTTTGCCGAAAACATCTCTAGGCGGGTGTCGGGCCCTCTGCATATTGGGTACCATCCCAACAACATGCATGAAGTTGGCGAACCTCTCGATCTCCTAGCATTTGAGCGAATGTGTGCCATCTCTCCAATGTTATGCCTTGTGGGCAAGAGCATTTTCGCTTGAAAGAGCTTTCACTGTCGAACCTGGTCAAATGCTCCTTGCCTGCCAACACGTGACTTGACTTTCATTCGAGAATACATTCACTTTAGTTGTTATGCAGCTTAGACATCCTTTGCCACTTTCGTTCGAAAGAGCTTTCAATCAAAAACCTTGCAACAGAAAGCTTGTTGTCGAAAACATCTTTAGGCGGGTGTCGGGCCCCTGCATATTGGGTACCATCCCAACAACGTGCATGAAGATGGTGAACTTCTTGATCTCCTAGATTGCCTCATGGTTGCGCGGGTCATGCGGTATGCCCTCCTAGTGCATGCAGAGCTGGTGCGTTGCAAGTAGTGCCCTGATCCAGGCTGACAAGTGGGCCTGCACACCATGTCATCAAAACTAGCCAACGTGGATTGACATATCAGCAAAACCACATCCTAATACCACCCAGGGGTTATTTAACCAGTTTTACAAATATTAATGTGTATACTACGTGGTTTTATAGTTCACGAGTTATTATACCACCTTGAATATGTTAGGGGAGGCTTATGTAGACTTTTTTCTCTTGTAAATTGTAACACCCGAATTTACGAATAAAATTGAGGTAAAGCATATGTGGGCCCAGGGGGTCCCAAATCCACATATACCACAAAATGTATATCATTACAACACAAACATCATTTAATTAACTTATTATATCACAGGGATTGTTCATTTGAAGGACCAAATTGGCGACCAGAGGGGGGGGTGAATGGGAGCCTCAAATTTCTTCTCGAGAAATGATGGCCCTTGTCCCAGAAAATCACCCAAAAGTCAAACCCATGAACGTGATGTCCACAACCCAAGTGATTGGTTGGATGTTCCCTAGGAATACAGCGGGACACCACAAGAAAGCTCCCACAAAAGCCGGATCGCAAGTCGGACGAACACCGAAAAGACCACGGATGAAAACGTGTGAAACTGCACTGACCGAACTCTGGGGTGCGTCCAGTCAATGATGATCGGACACGTCCGGTCAGAGAAAGTCTTCTCTGGAAGCTCTCTGTTCATGACCGGACTCTGCACCAGGGAGCGTTCGGTCAACAGAACAGAGCGTCTGGTCAGTAAAGCCAAACGGTGAACAGCGACTGCTGTGCGTCCGGTCACGTTGGTCAAGTGCGTCCGGTCGCGTCTGTAACTGTGCGTCCGGTCAGGTCTGCACGAACTGGACAGTGCAGGCTTCAAAGACCGAACTCACCAGTCACCATCCGGTCAGCCTGCGCCCAGCGTCCGGTCACCCCGAAATCCTTCAGTTCTTCCACCGATTCAACTCGATCTCCCTCAAATCGAATATCCTAAGTCCCAAACTCACTGAGGGCAGTCAAAAGGAGGATAGTGAGCTACTCCTAGGAGATCATGGCTCGAACCTATCTCCAAATCGATGAATCAAAGAAGTTCAGGGGAAAGGGAGAGAAAACCGATCCGAAACAAAAATGACTCGATCTGCTAGTTCGTGATGTTAGGGAAGAATTCCTTCGGTGAAAAGAAGGGAATCACGATCTAGCACAAGTAGGTTCAGACGAAATCGAAAACCATCTCTCAGAGAGGAAGAACGAGGTAAATCTCTGAGAAGACAAAAACCGAACACGAAGAACGCAACTCCAAAACGTGAATCGATCTCGATTTCAGTCGTGTCTCGAACCCATGAGACAACAATGAGATTACGGTCTCGTTTCCTCAAAATCCCAAGTACACAGAGGTATTATCTGGCTCTCTGCGGATCACAGGCAGCGGTATGGAAGAAAACCTAAGCGGAGGATAAGAGAATGAAAGCTGTAAGGATAGAATGAGAGGAGGGGCTGCTTCTCTATTTATAGCCTAATACACTTATTCCCCTTCTACCCCTAGATACAAAGAGCGAACAGGCTAAACCTAGGGGTATTCTAGTCCAACTCTGCCAAGTCTTGATTCGACGGCCATGCGCCTTCCTCATCCTTAGCTTCGCCTCGACGCAAGCCTCAGGATGCCGCCACGTGCTGTCTTGTCGACCGCCGCGCCTTCCTCGCCAATAGCTTCGCCACGACGCATCGACCGTTCTTTTTAGAACCCCCCGGTTTTGAGGCCCAAACCGGGAAACCTGTCCTCAGGCTGAGTTTTGTGGGCCAAACTCAGAAACCCGTCAGCCCAGGTTTTGAGGCCCAAACCTGGAAAACCGTTCACCTCGAGTTTTGAGGCCGAAACTCGGAAATCGGCCACCCCGAGTTTTGAGGCTGAAACTCAGAAACCGTCGAGGGTAGTTTTTAGAGGCTCAACTACCAAACCCGCGCCGTAGACGGGATGTGGTTCGCACACCCCGACCACCGGCACCGATGCCGATGCATGTCTAGCCTCCATGCCGGGCACAACGCCTTTGCCTTCCTTCTTGACTCGGTCAACCCGACCAACCACCAAGTGTCACAACACCATCGTCTTCCTCCCGACTCGGCCGATGCACCGCACATCCCCATGTGCTCCTGCTCGCCGATGCCACGTGCCAGCTACCACAGCTGGTCCTCTGGCCTCCTGGTCCGTTGGTCCAAGTCTCACGTCCGTCCTTCACCGCTCCCGGTCTGTCAGCACGACACGTCTCTACTTGACCTTCACCTCGCCATCAACCACTGTCTTCGAGCTCCACACCAACACATCAAACACAGCCAAGAGACACATGTTGCCTATTGACCGATCGCTCATCACTCAGGAAAGGAACCTGTTTACACCAGATTTTGGGATGAAAGGATTATTTGTTTATAGACACAAACAACTGATTTATTCATAAAAGAATCGGCTAGAAAAATAAAAGAGGCCTATTTTTGACCTGGACGCAGCCAAAGTTCGTATGGACCAAACGTGACAAGCTTCCAGGACATTTTGGGTTCGGCTGAAGAATTTGAGTCCGGGTCGTCTTTTGTTTTGTTTTCGTGTAACCTAGTCGTGTTAGGACAGGAGTCAACCGGGTTATAAATAGCTAGAAACCCGGATTTTGTGAGAGGAATCCAATCAATCAACACATCGGCCACCGGCCAAAACCCTAGGAGTAGGAGTAACGTAGAACTCGACGGAACCTTCAACCAGGAAGGGCTGCATCGGCTTCGACCGACCTCCAGTTTGCTTGTAAGTTTCACCAATGGCTCGTGTCATTGTACAATAAGGTTGTATTTGGCATCGACCAAACTCTTGTTAAGCTATGACATGGCTAGTTATTAGTTTAAGATCACCTTTTGTAAGACTGTCTTGACTTTGATCAATCTCTTGCTTTAGTCGATCTTGACTAGTTATCTGCTCTATTGGTTTTGGCAAACCAATAGATTCATTAAGTTATCGATGTTGTTTATGTTTTAACATTTTTCTTTATGTTTTAAACAATATCTTGCCCAATCAAGATTGACAAAGTAGCCTAAACCTAAAAGATTGTCTAGTTTCGGCTATCCCAAGGCCTTGCACGCTCATAATGAAGGAAATAGCCGATTCAAGCCTTTCATCGACTATTTTGTCAATCTTGATTGTTACATGTTGTGCGTTCGAGATATCCGATAAAACCACGTTTTCGATCTAAGAACAAGTAGATTTGATCTCACATGTTTATTATGGCCGTATTTCCGAACCCCACTGATATATATGGTAGATTAGATTTGCTTGATCTTGTTCTTAGATCTTGGTCGTGCCTCATGGACCCTGCATCGGCTAAAATAGTCGATCCAGTTTTGCTTTCTTCATAATGTATGCTTTTAGGCTGCTTGGAATCAATGGATCTGCTTGTTGCATTGGACGTGATCTAGTTTGGTCATCATTATGGCTGCATGGAGACACCCCACTGTTGATGTTTAAGCTATTTTATCAATCTATTTGTTATTATGGCTGCATCGAAACACTCCACTCTTAACAGATAGAACTGCCTGTGCAATTAGTCGATACGTTGATTTCACGCCGTTTAGACGCACACATAGATCTTTATTTTCCTAATATGTTTAAGCTTATCGGTTGTTTATTTGTCCCGAATTTTTCTTTACATATATCATAGACGTTTTGCTTTATATCTTTATCAATGCCTTCATGCAATCTTTTGGGAGTTGACTTTGTAGTCAATATCCTATTAACAATGGCTATATTAGAGCCATATAATTTGGAACTGTCTGGCGCCAAACCGGCAGATTCCACAATTTGATAAATTTTTCTTCTCCTTGTCAATTGCAGGTCAAATTGACTGGCACGTTCGAGGTCAATCTCACCAAGACTTGGCACCGCCATTTGTTGAAGGTTCAGCAGGTCAAGACCTTGTTTCGTACGCCCTCTGAGGACCGTGCGTTCGAGTGTGTTGGCGCTACCGACCGGATTTTTGTGTCAACACATTCTTTTGGCACGCCCGGTGGGACACAATCGTTTGATCATGACAATCAATAACCAAGACGTGTTGAACGTGACAATGGAAGAGCTTCCAGATGAGCTTCGACACATGATAGAACTGTTGAACAATATCGTTACATGTGTCTGTTGTGCTTCAGTAGAAACAATGACAAGAAGATTATCCAGAAGTCTCATCTTCCAAGGGTGGTTCTAGATGGACATGTTGATCCAATGGTCCAGGTCCAACACATTGCCATGCAAGAAGTGATCAGCAAAGCAATGTCTGCTACTCTGATGAATCACAATGAAGTTTTTCTCAACAGTCTCACAAATGCCATTAAGGAGGCCTTCAACTTAGGCGATGATAGGAGAGGTCCAACATATACCGTTAGAAACAATCAAGGAGCTGGAACTTCTGGTGGACCACAGATCAATGGCCCTAATGGCAACAGAAACCAAATGATTGTCAGCCCTGGGGGCATGACGCCGCAGCCAATGCAACAGCCGAATATGAGTAATAACATATACTCATCAGCTACAAAAATAGCTCCCCATTGAAAGCCCTAGATTGGTTTTGGTTAATTGATGAAGCCTATTTGGTCTAATCCTATTGCTAAGCATGTGTGTAGCTTATAAGAAAGGATTGTGACCAAGCCAAGTGGTGGAGCTAGCAAGGTGACAACCATGGAGGATGGTGATGACCACAAGCACTCAAGAGATCAAGTGCTCTATCGTTGGTGAAACATGAGAAGAAGGGAAGAGATGAGCAAAGAGGCATTGCAATAGGATCGACAGTTCAGGAACTCGCCTCGGAGCAGGAAGCAAGCGCCGAACAAGAGATCCCAGAGCTACCTCAATCCGAGGAGGTCGACCCCGGACAGGAGACTAACTTGCCCGAGTGCCCCGCTCACGAGGCCTCGGTCTTCACTCAAGGCAAGCCCCGGAGCATTCTAAGTCTCCCAGTTTTACAATTAATTCAATTGAGTATTTTTATATTGTGATGCATTAGGTGTAGGAGTTGTTTGAATCCTACTTGATGCATTATCCTTCCTTGAATTATTGATTATACCTGCCTTGTTATCCTGATACTTATTATAATGTAGAATTGCTTAGTCTGCTTAATAAAAGTAGTAGTTAAGGATGTTCCCGTAATACCCCTGGTAGGTATTTACCGGATCACGGTTGGCTATATTTGCTATCGTGGAAAAGAACCTGAGTAGTAATGAAATACGGTCAACTGGAAGGCAAGGCACAAGTTTGGAAACTTGGGGCAGTCCGTCCGTTGGATCGTGTAGGTTTGTATCGATGTTGGCCCTCGTTCATTTTTGAACGCGCCCTTTAACTTAGGGATATGTCGGTGCTGTAATCATCGACCCCAAAGCCGGTTAGACGCTGTTCGGGCCGGTCTCAACCCGTGTCGCGCCTTCTAGTATGGAAATGCGATCTGCCGTGAGAGGCCATCGCCAGGTTCCAATTGGGCGGTCCGTGCTTGAACCGCGACGATTACCACCACGAACAAGCATCGAGCGGTTACCCAATGCATGGACCCGACGGGGAAAGTGTGAGTTGGTATTAAAGGTCTTTCACCAGCTGGTTTGAAATTCGATTCGAGTCGCCGTCTCCCCCGGTTAGTGGGAAACTATGGCGAGCTTCACCACGATACAACTCCATGTGATGTTTTAAAGGTTCAACTAAAATGTGGACAAGTCAACTGGATATGGTTATATTATTGCTTGTTAGACTCAAGTGGGTGTAGTAGTTCAGGTGCAAACTTAGAGTAAGAGATAGGTCTAAAACGGACAGCTCACCAATGTCATTAAATATTACTTCTCTTAATTTGACCTTTTCGCAACTAAAGATCCCAGCTCCACCAAAAGCCTTGCATACCCTTGGTGTCCTTTATTTTCAGTTGGACGGGTAAGTCTAGCTAAGTACATTCCCGTACTCAGGGTTTATCCCGTTGTTGCAGATGGCCAGGTCTACTATGGCTATTGTAAGCACTGCCTCTACCCGGTGGAAGGTGATGAGGAGTAGGCCCAGGGCAGGGTCATCCAGAAGCTTCCTCTTTTCTTTTGCTGGACTGAGACTACTAGTGGCACATTATTTGAAAAAGGAGGAGTGAGTTGTGTTGGGTTGAAGTTATCAAACAATGTTTTATTTGGACCACATGTGTGGTGGTCGTGTTTCAAAACTTATTTAAGCTTCCGTACTTTTAAATTTGGTATTGTAATAACTCTATCTTAATTTCGTACTCTGATGTTTTAAATTCGGTTTCATTATCAATGGTGTATCCTTACGAATGTGGTACTTGAACAATGCGATCCTGTATGATGTAAGATGTTGAAATCCTTCGAGATTTCCGGACTACCGGGGTTATATGGGTTCAATTATGAGTCAATGTCAAACGGATTTGACTAAGATGGTACTTGAGCTCTTATAATCAGGACGGTTCCGCCACAGCAAAAAGTGCACTGTCAAAGCATACACATATCACCCTACACAAAATAAACAAATTTCTTCCAAAATAACTCATTTAAACTACAACCCTATTGGAAAAGGGTGACAAACTCATTTTTATATTTTCTCAGATTCCACTCTATATTTCATATTTATCAAGAAAGTTCCATGAACAGAAACATTATATTATTCCCTGCGTGAATTTTCTAAGAAAAATACAGAAAAGTACTTTTATACAGCAACTCCACATTTTTTCATATAACAACCTATGTTTAGTATTTTTCCTAACTAGAACATTACATATAGAGACTGCACAAATTTTCCCATATTTTAATTTTACATATAACACACTCTAACACTTATTCTAAGAAAACAGCCAAAAAGAACTTTAAATCATATCAGACACTTTTTCTACATAAACAGTGCCTCATATATTTTTCACAGATACATATCATGATAAGAAACCTACATAAATTTTGCCATGAATTAACTCGACCAGAGAACACATAAATCCATTTATTTCAACAAAAGCACATAAACTGAATTAAATAAAAAACAGTAATATAAACTTTCACCAAAAATACTTTCATATTTTTCCAAGATAGATCTACTCATGCACAAGCTAACAAAACTGAAAGCACCTCATTTGGACTTTTAAAACGTGCTACACAAAAATAACAAGCTTTTCTAGGAAAATAAACAAAAAGGGAAAACATTTGAATCTCCCGACCAGGCTTGTATGGACTCGGTCAATAGACCGTGTGTGGCTGACGTGCGGGTCCGCGTGGTCAACGGGGCCCACTGGTCAGCGAGAGCAGAGCAGAGGAAGGGTTTGACCGTGCGATTCTCGCCGGCGGTGAGGTCGCCGGCGGTGGGGTGGTACTCGGTGAGCTCGTCTCGACGAGGCGCATCGGATGGTGTGGTTGGTTTGGCTAGCGCATGGCCGTAGCTCGCTAGCGGCGTGCGATGGCGGGTGATGGCGGCGGAGGTGCTCGGTTACGCCGTGTCCGGCGATCGCCGGTGAAATTAACGGAAGGGGGAGAACCAGTGAACCCTAGGGAGGCTATTGGATGGCTTGGTTTGGCCAGCGAAGCTCCAGGGGAGCTTGGCCTCGGGCACAGCCATGGCGGCGCCAATGGCGCTCAGCCGGGGAGTAGAGGGAGGAAGAGAGCGGTAGCGTTGAGGCTGGGTGGTGTCCTCACCTTGCCTTGGCGTGATGAAGCTCGACGGGGAAGAAGGGGCTCGGCGGAGGCTTGGTTGACGAAGAACGGGCACTTGCCCTCCTTCGGTGACGACGGCGACCGAAAGGGGGAAGTGGTGGCGATGGCGTGGTGGAGCTCAGCCGGTGGTTTAGAGGTGTGCACCATGTGTGCGAGGTGAGGGTGGAGTGGTGAGTGGGAGGAATCGGATGGTGGTGCTCGGGCGAGGTCGGAACGGAGAGGGGAGGTGGTGGTGGCGAACAGCGGCGAACGGGGAGGACTCGGCTTGCGTTCGTGTGTGGGAGAGAAGGGAGAGCTGGGGCGCGGCTCGTGCGAATGGTGAGTGAGAGGGAGAGGGGCGCAGTGCGCTTGGGTTTTGCTCGGCCGGCGGTGATGCGCGGTCATGGCGGGGGCCACGACGACGCGACGTTGTGCAGCGAGCGGCGCGAGCGGCGAGGCGGTGCGACAGGCGAGGCGGAGCGGGAGTGGCCGGTGGAGATCGTTGCGTGATCACGGAGGCAAGGATCAGGAGGCGATAGGCGGGCGCAGATTTTTGGCAGGGACGGGCCGCCACGCGGCGCTCCGACCGGCGTACGGCGCGACCGCGCGGTCGGGCGCGCGCGCACGGCGCGGGAGCGGCGCAGGCGCTGCGAGCGGGCCGGCGTGGCGCTGGCGGGCCGAAAGGCCAACTGGGCCGAAAGGTGGGCGCCGGGAGAAAGCGTTTTCCTTTTTCTTTTTCCAAAATCTTTTCAAACTTTGACCATTTCAAATCAGTTTCAAAAACTCCAAACTAGGCTTTGACCCAAAAATAAAAGTTGCTCAAAATAATTTTCTCTACAACTTTCATATAAGACATTTTTGCTGAAATGCATTTTCTCAATCTCCACAGAAATAAAGCTACTTTTTGAGACAAATCATTTTGTTTACCTCATTTTTATTTGCCAAAGTATTTTGAACTAGATCAAGGTGTCAATATAAAAAGCATTAGACTCATTATTCTCCAGTTTATAAAATTATTTGCCAAGATAGAAATCCACTGAAACCATCAAGTCCAATAGAAACCAAAATCCAATTAAACAAACAAAAGCAACAAGCACTCAATGCACATGAAATGATGCAATGCATTGCTTATGCATTTTAGTAGCTAAATGTAGTTCCTAATGCAGTGCTTGACACTATGGTGTTACAGTTGTGAGATAGATGATGAAGAAATGGCTCTCTTTGTGAAGAGATTTGGAAAGTTCATGAAAAAGAAGGGCTATGGAGCAAGAAAGAGAAGAGATGCAACCAAAAGCACAACTAAGAGGTGCTATAGATGCAAGAGCAAGGATCACTTCATTGCGGATTGTCCATACTCTAGTGATGAAGATGATGATGACCGCAAGAAGAGGAAGAAGAAGGACAAGAAGGAAAAGAAAGAAAAGAAAGAGAAGAAGAAGGAAAAGAAGAAGGGTGGTTCCTATGTTGTGACATGGGATAGTGATGCTTCCTCAAGCGATGATGATGATTCTAGTGATGATGAGAGGAAGACCACCAAGAAGAAGGCTATGGCTAGTCTTGCTATCTCAAGCAAGCCTTCTATCTTCAACACTTCATCAACATGCTTCATGGCTAAGGCCACTAAGGTATCATCTGATGAGAGTGAAAGTGAGAATGAGAGTGATGATGATGAGGAGTACTCAAAGGAGGACCTCATGAGCATGCTACAAGATGCTCACTCTTACATTGAGACTAAGAGGAAGGAGTGCAAAGAATTGCGCAAGGCCAACAAGGCTCTTGAGCAATCCTTTGATGAGCTCAAGTCTACTCATGAGAGGCTAGAGGAAGCCCATGAGAAGCTTGACCAAGCTCACACTAGGCTTAAGGAAGCCCACTCCTCTCTCCTTAATCAAAGTAAGATTGAGGATGTTGTAGAGATATGCAACATAGGAGTAACATGTGATATTCTTGATGAATCTTTTTATTCTCCTATTATTGTTGCTCCCACCAATGCATCATCATCATCTAGCTCAACTAAAATGCCTACTTCTACTACATGTGATTCATCATTAGTAGTAGAAAATGAGAACCTTAAGAATAAGGTGTATGAGCTTACTCATGCTTTAGGCAATGCCTATGGTGGAGATGCCCGCTTGCTTAAGTGCTTGGGTAGCCAAAGATGTCCACTCAATAAGGAGGGACTTGGCTATACCCCCAAGAAGGGCAAGGCCGCTTGTGCTCCTCATAAGACTAGTTTTGTGAAGAGCAATGGTCGGTATTGCCATAATTGCAAGCAATCCGGGCACATAGAGCAAAATTGCTTTAACAAGAACAAGAACAAGAACAAGAACAATGCTCATGTTTCATCCATTAGACTTGATTCTTGTTATATGCTTACAAAGGGCACTAATGGTGTGAAGGCTAAGTATATTGGTGCACCCATGGTTGGCCCAAAGAAGAAGGCAATTTGGGTGCCCAAGAGCTTAGTGACTAACCTTGGAGGACCCAAAAAGGTTTGGGTACCTAAAAAGAATTGATCTCTTTTGTAGGTAAACTATAAAGCGGGAGGAAGGCATTGGGTGCTTGATAGTGGGTGCACCCAACACATGACCGGAGATGGAAGAATGTTCAAATCAATCAACACTAGTGGAAATGATCATGCGAATGCTATCACATTTGGTGACAACAAGAAAGGCAAGGTTAAAGGCTTGGGCAAGATTGCAATATCCAATGACTTGAGCATCTCCAATGTGCTATTAGTGGAATCTCTCAACTTCAATCTATTGTCCGTGGCACAATTGTGTGATTTGGGATTCAAATGCATATTTGGTGTTGATGATGTGGAGATAGTAAGTGTTGATGGAAGTGAATTGGTGTTCAAAGGATTTAGATATGAGAACCTTTATTTAGTGGACTTTGATGCAAGTTAAGCTCAATTGACAACATGCTTATTCACCAAATCAAGTATGGGTTGGCTATGGCATAGGCGCTTGGGACATGTTGGAATGAAGCAACTAAAGAGGCTAGTGAAGCATGACCTGGTGAGAGGGCTTAAAGATGTTCACTTTGAGAAAGACAAGCTATGTAGTGCATGTCAAATGGGAAAGCAAGTTGGAAACACTCATCCCAACAAAGGAATGATGAGCACTACACATGCACTTGAGTTGTTGCACATGGACTTGTTTGGACCAACTACATATGCAAGTATTGGGGGAAACAAGTATGGCTTTGTGATAGTGGATGACTATTCAAGATATACATGGGTCTTCTTTCTCGTTGACAAGAGTGAAGTTTTTGGCATATTCAAAACCTTTGTCAAGAGAAGTCAAAATGAGTTTGATAGAAGAATCAAGAAAGTGAGAAGTGACAATGGAAGTGAGTTTAGAAACACAAGAGTTGATGAGCTATGTGATGAGTTTGGAATCAAACATCAATTCTCGGCCAAGTATACACCTCAATCCAATGGGATAGTTGAAAGGAAGAATAGGACACTCATTGATATGTCAAGATCCATGCTTAGTGAATACAATGTGAGTGATTCTTTTTGGGCCGAAGCAATCAACACGGCATGCTATTATAGCAACCGGCTCTATTGTCACCCTCTATTGATGAAGACACCATATGAGCTCCTCAATGATAGAAAGCCCAACATTGCATACATCCGGGTCTTTGGGTGCAAGTGCTACATATTGAAGAAAGGCACAAGACTTGGCAAGTTTGAAAAGAAGTGTGATGAAGGGTTCCTACTTGGTTACTCCACTACAAGCAAAGCATATAGAGTGTGGAACAACATATCAAGAATAGTTGAAGAAGTCCATGATGTTGAGTTTGATGAAACCAATGGCTCACATGAAGAACAAGACAATCTAGATGATGTGAGAGGAACACAATTGGTGGAAGCTATGAAGAACATGGACATTGGTGATATTAGGCCAAAGCAAGTGATTGATATCGAAGATGACAAAGAACAAGTGCTCTCTCCTCCAACCATGCATGACAATGATATTGCAAGCTCTAGTGGTTCTCAAGATCAACAAAATGTTAGTGCAAGTGCTTAACCGGAACTAGTGCTCCAACCAACACACATTGCAAGAGATCATCCTTTAGATCAAATTGTTGGGGACATAAGAAGAGGTGTGCAAACAAGATCAAGATTGACATCTTTTTGTGAACACTACTCATTTGTATCATCTATTGAGCCAACCAAGATTGATGAAGCTTTGATGGATGTTGATTGGGTGAATGCAATGCATGAAGAGTTGAACAACTTCACCCGCAATGATGTTTGGGAGTTAGTGGAAAGACCAAAGAACACAAATGTTATTGGTACAAGATGGGTCTTCCGGAACAAGCAAGATGAAGATGGCATTGTTGTAAGGAACAAAGCAAGATTGGTTGCACAAGGGTACACTCAATTGGAAGGTATTGACTTTGGAGAAACCTATGCACCGGTTGCTAGATTGGAGGCCATAAAAATCTTACTTTCATATGCTTGTTCTCACAACATCAAGCTCTGTCAAATGGATGTCAAAAGTGCATTTCTCAATGGATTCATCAATGAGCTAGTGTATGTTGAGCAACCTCCCGGATTTGAAGATTTGAAGAAGCCCAACCATGTGTACAAGCTCAAGAAAGCATTATATGGGTTGAAACAAGCACCAAGAGCATGGTATGAAAGATTGAGAGATTTCTTGTTAGCTAAAGGATTCAAGATTGGGAAGGTTGACACCAGTCTCTTCACCAGAAAGATTGGAAGTGACTTGTTTGTGTTGCAAATCTATGTGGATGACATTATCTTTGGATCAACCAACCAAGATTTTTGTGAAGAGTTTGGAGAGATGATGGCTAAAGAGTTTGAGATGTCTATGATTGGAGAGCTTAGTTACTTCCTTGGTCTACAAATCAAGCAAATGAAGAAAGGCACATTTGTTAGTCAAGGCAAGTACATCAAGGACATGCTCAAGAAGTTTGGGTTAGATGAAGCAAAAGCAATAACCACTCCAATGGGCACAAATGGGCATTTGGATAGTGACTCTAGTGGTGACATGGTAGATCAAAAGTTATATCGGTCAATGATTGGAAGCCTACTCTATGTAACCGCATCAAGGCCGGATGTCATGTTTAGTGTGTGCATGTGTGCAAGGTTCCAAGCTTCACCAAGAGAAAGTCATTTGAAGGCAACCAAAAGAGTATTGAGATATTTGAAGCACACTCCTAATGTTGGACTATGGTATCCCAAGGGCTCTCAATTTGAATTGATTGGATACTCGGATTCCAATTATGCGGGATGCAAGGTGGATAGAAAAAGCACATCGGGCACTTGTCAATTTCTTGGAAGATCACTTGTCTCATGGTCATCAAAGAAGCAAAATAGTGTTGCACTCTCTACCGCCGAAGCCGAATATATATCCGCAGGTAGTTGTTGTGCACAATTGCTGTGGACAAAAGCAACATTGCAAGATTATGGAGTCAAGTTTGGACAAGTCCCATTACTGATAATGAGAGCGCCGTCAAAATAGCCACCAACCCGGTTCAACACTCAAGGACAAAACACATTGATATAAGGCATCACTTCATTCGAGACCATCAAGCAAAGAAAGATATATTTATTGAAAGTGTGGGCACCAATGATCAACTTGCCGATATCTTCACCAAGCCACTAGATGAGAGAAGGTTTTGCAAACTAAGGAATTAATTGAATATTCTAGACTTCTCCAACATGAGTTGAATGCACCCCCACTTATGACATGCCTCTCCTCCAAGAAAGCAAGGGTGAAATTGTTTGACATGTGCATTCATTCTTATTAGGCTATGTTCTAGTTCATATAGCCATCACATTGCTTAGATAGGCTCATTCATGGTAAATCAAATGAATTTGAAGTATATATGGTACCACTATTGCTTCTATGTTTGACTTGATCTAGTGGTAGCATATAACTTGTTTGTGAGCTTGTAACCCTAGTGTTTGGTCTAGTAAGTGAGCAATGGGTGTTTAACCAACGTGAGTAAGATAACCATTGTAAGATGAGTGAAGAAGCTTACTCTAGAGCAAACCGTGTTAAATCTCCTATGCTCATGAGCTAGATTAAGCCATAACTTGACTTAGATTGATCCCACATATGAATCTTATGATAAATTTTAAAGTTGTCTCGCCTTTGTGGAAATTATTGACAAAGGGGGAGAAAATGATGACAAAGATATGAGGGAGTAAATGCTAAGCAAACCTTCAAGTAGGATCGGAGTATACAAATAGGGGGAGCAAGCTCATAAACATGCTTGTTGCATTTAAAATGTGCATATTTATAATGATTGATTACATTGCATAAGCTATTTATTTTGATATTCATGCTTATGTGGTGAATAATAGGTTGATAACTAGACATACTTGTATCTTCGTATTTTCAAGTGGTTCAAGAGCCTTATTATAATGTTGATCTCACGAGGTTTTTGAGTTTTGATGTATGTCTAGTAATAAATGGTGCTAAGGATGGTATAACATGTGCACTCCGATTGGTATCACGCTTCAAAGGTCCATTCTTATACCTTAGCATCATCATTGGTAGTATTACTCATCCACATTTCATAATCGTACATATGTGCAAAATTTAGAACCAAACTCTATAGCACATATGTAGGGGTGCTAATACTATCAATGTAGTTACTCAAATTTAAATTACATATCTTTGTATAGGTTGTCATCAATTACCAAAAAGGGGGAGATTGAAAGCCCTAGTTTGGTTTTGGTTAATTGATGAAACCTATTTGGTCTAATCCTATTGCTAAGCATGTGTGTAGCTTATAAGAAAGGATTGTGACCAAGCCAAGTGGTGGAGCTAGCAAGGTGGCAACCATGGAGGATGGTGATGGCCACAAGCACTCAAGAGATCAAGTGCTCTACCGTTGGTGAAACATGAGAAGAAGGGAAGAGATGAGCAAAGAGGCTCGAAGGCAAAGGTATAACCTATAGACACTTAGCGAGTGTGATCACATTTAGGATACATAGCCGTACTATTGAGAGGAGTTAATTCACGACTTATGTGGTGTTCAAGTGCCACTAGGAGTTCTCTAACATATTGATGCTATAGTGTAACACCCGGTTTTAAAGAACAAAACCAGGTACGCTATATGTGTGCCCAGGAAGTCCACACATACAACCACAGAGGGAAAAGATATCAAAAACAGTGTTCTAGATATTGAAAACAACACTTACATCAAAGTTAAGCGGAACAGATACTAATCTTCTCTTCAGACTTCATTCTTCACAGGGACAGTTGACTGGGGGTAACATACGCCTAGCACTTCTGTCAGTATTCTGGAAACTCATCTGTGTCTTCACCATGCTTCCGCTGCGCAACTCTGATGGAGACTGAGGGTGTGGGGGAAATAGCAAGGGTGAGCACATGTCGTACTCAGCAAATACAACATGGGGTTATGAAGCTCAAAAGGCTTGACACTGGTTTACTGCGGTTAGCACTTTTAGTTGAGTCAATATTTTAGCATTAGATAGTCATCAAGTTATGCTTACATCCCATTCAAACCACATGAATAATATTATGAGCAACCACATCAAAGATTAACAAATTAACAATAGTAATATGAACATAAAGTATATTTCGTTTAAGTTATTAGTCTGCAAGTTTTCCGAGCCGCTCGTGACCGTGAGCACGGCTGATATATCAGTTTATTACTCTGCAGAGTTTGTACAACTTTACCCGTGAGCCGTGATCCCCATATGCCAGGGGTTGCAAATCCCATATCACCTCTTCCAAGGAGGTGCGGCAGGGTACACTATGAAGTCTTTCAAAGTTCCCCTAACAAGATAGTGGCCACTAGGTTTCCAATCGGCAAGCAGATGTAGGAACCCCCTTTCCGATGGCACATTCCTTCCCGGCTATACACATGAGACCAGAGGCTGTCCTATACCCGAGTCGTCGAGCCCCTTTTGTGCCCTTTCGGGTAACCACCATCAAGCGAGGAGAGGTCTTCGAACCAACTAAAACCAGAGCCATGTAGCCCTCACGGTTGTACTGTATGTCCCAGCTTTTGCCCGCAGAAGATCATTTAGAGGGGGCCAAGAGCACGAAGGCTCCCACGCCCGGGGTTCACATTACCAAGAACAAGATAAGAACAGACGTTGCGCATATCATTAATTATTTTATTATATCATAGTTATAGGTTTATAGCACTAGCAAATCTACCCAAATGCATATATCCCACGGTAACAAGGTACAGGTTGAATATCTAGATAAAACCTATGGTTCTCATTTGACACATGCACATGATTGGTAGTTTAAAGTGCGTAGGTAACAAGGATGATCCCATGTATACTTGCCTGTTACACTTGACCAATTCTCACATCATCATCTCTGGGTCATCACCTTCTGATCTTCAGCGCGCACAACCGGTCGTCGTCTACTCCTATCAAGCACCACACATAGGCAGACATACAAGCAAACAACATAGACGACTATGAACAACACAACCGAGACAAAACAACGTCCTAAAAGAGAGCTCGTACTACGGTCGCGGGATCGTGCACGAAACGACTGAGAGACACGTCTACCGAGAATTTTATATGATAAAAGGAAGAACTACCAGCTTGTTTTATTTTAATTAAATAAGATCATGATAAAATATTAATTCAGATTAGACAAAACATATTTTAGTTATAAAGTCGGGTTAGTCTAATCATAATTTATTCATAAACAATTCTATAATATTAATTAAACCATTTATAATTTTAGAAAACATAGATCATATAAGAGCAACTAATCGAACCATGATATATGTTTCGTGTTTAAACTAATCAAATTGTAATTAATAAAGACACATTAAAGTTATCATTAATTAAGTTATGATTTAATTATAAAAGACCGAAGATTAAACCCTAAGTTGCTTTTAATTAGAAAGGCATTAAATAATTATTAACCAAATTAATAAGATTAGATTTATAAAGATGTAACTTGATGAAGGGAGAGCTTACGTGTAGCTTATATCGGCACGGTCGGAATTGAAACGGACTTAAACGGAGATTAGATCATTAAACGGTGGAGATTAATGTTGAGTAGCAAAACTGTAAATATCTCATCTTATACCTTGGAAATCTCGTTCACGTCAACAAACTGCACAGGCCATGGCCGCCGCTGTACTGCCAACGCAGGGAGGAAAGGTTCGGCCGCGGCGAGCTTGGCCGGCCGGCCTGCTGGCAGCGGCGTGGCGCGCTGGCCCGCTTGCTGGAGCGGCAGCAGATGCACACCCGCGTCCGCACGTGCAGGGCAGCGGTGACCGGTGACCACCTGCGGCTCATGAGCAGGGGCACTGCAGGGGCGCCGGACTCGGCAGGACGCGGGAGGTGGGGCCCAGGGCAGCGGCGCAAGTACAGGAAAGAGCTCCACCCAGAACGATCAGAACGAGCTCCACCCAGGACGAGCAGAACCCAGGACGAGCAGAACACGACCTTCACTTCGCCTTTATGGTGTTTTCTCGCCGGAGAAACAGAGATGTTAGGGAACAAACGGTGATGGATTCGTGAAAAGGAAGACACCACGGTGTAGAGAACGAAGAGAGCTACCTCGTGGTGGTGACGGTTTTCGCCGGAACGCGACGGTTTGGCCGGAAAAGCTCGCCGGAAGTTCGCCGGAGTCAAAGAGACGTGAAACTTCGGCTTCAGATCTAGAAGGGTAGAAGTGGCGGCTCGCGAAACGGGCCGTACTTTTGGACTCCTCGCGATGAGATGAACACCGGCATATATATAGTGTTAGGGTTTGGATAAGATGGAAAAACGAGATATTTTATTATTTTCGGAATTAATTAATTTCGGAATTAAAATAATTCCAGAAAAGTCCAGAATTGTTGTTTAAGCCACGAAAAATAATCCGATGGCTCCGAAAATTCTAGGAAAATTCTCAGAGACACTTTGAAATATAATGAACCCAAATAAAGTATTTGGAGCTCATGAAATGATATTTTGGAGCATCTAAAAATTAGATTATGCTCGCTGAAATATTGGAAACTCTTCCAGATAAATCCAGAAAAATTCCCAATAAGTTTATAGCGATATTATGACGGATGATGAACTTAAAGAAGTGATTTGAGATATAAGAAAAAGAATCTTAGAAAGGTCCAACAAGAGGATAGAGATGGAAACGATAAATTTGATTTCGAAAGAAGACAGAAACGGACTGAATATAGAAAGACGGCCTACCAAACGTGTTTTAAAACTCTACCGACTCACAACACAAGGTCAAACAGCAACCAACCATCACATCAAATATAACCCATCAAATTAGTTTAGGAAAATTTTGAAAATTCTTGTTTTACTACGACTAAAGTGGCGCTAGCTCGGACTAAACTTGTCAAATTTTATTCAAATATTAAAATTATTTATTTTATTTAATGTTTTCTACTCACAACCCAAAATCAAAAATTTTGGGGTGTGACAAACTACCCCACTTAACATGAATCTCGTCCCGAGATTCGGAGAGACTCGGGAGAAAGATAAAACTGATCTTCAAGTTGTCACGATGTCTTGATATGAGATTGATGAACGATAAGACATGGATCGAGGATGGCCAAATAAAGGCTAGAAAGATAAAGATTGATCTCAAGTTCTTTTTGCCTCGATACTTGAGACTCAAGGCTTGTTGTTGGTGATAGTAGCCGCTACCCCACTTAACAAAAGCTTTGCTCATCTTCAAAACTTCATCTTCAGGGTCTTCTTCGGAACACAAAGATGGAGACGTCACACCAGCAACACACCAAGCAAGACAAACACGCAGCACAACAACGATACTATACATGCTTTTGTTCAACTGGTGGGCATCCTAATGGGTAGATTAGATGATGAAGGGTCATCGTGATTTTGAACAAGTTTTCAAAAATTTAGTAAAACAAATAAAATAATAAAAAAATCAAGGATATCAGAAACCAATAGCTCAAAGGTAGCTATCAAGGAGAGGAAATAATGGGACAAGGATTGGGAAACAATTAATTCAAAGGACAAGGTGGTAGAACAAAAACATTTTATAACCAAATAAGATTCAAAAGGCGACCAGTGCTACTAGGCATACGTCCTACAGTCAACATTGCTCTGATACCAATATGTAACACCCGGTTTTAAAGAACAAAACCAGGTACGCTATATGTGTGCCCAGGAAGTCCACACATACAACCACAGAGGGAAAAGATATCAAAAACAGTGTTCTAGATATTGAAAACAACACTTACATCAAAGTTAAGCGGAACAGATACTAATCTTCTCTTCAGACTTCATTCTTCACAGGGACAGTTGACTGGGGGTAACATACGCCTAGCACTTCTGTCAGTATTCTGGAAACTCATCTGTGTCTTCACCATGCTTCCGCTGCGCAACTCTGATGGAGACTGAGGGTGTGGGGGAAATAGCAAGGGTGAGCACATGTCGTACTCAGCAAATACAACATGGGGTTATGAAGCTCAAAAGGCTTGACACTGGTTTACTGCGGTTAGCACTTTTAGTTGAGTCAATATTTTAGCATTAGATAGTCATCAAGTTATGCTTACATCCCATTCAAACCACATGAATAATATTATGAGCAACCACATCAAAGATTAACAAATTAACAATAGTAATATGAACATAAAGTATATTTCGTTTAAGTTATTAGTCTGCAAGTTTTCCGAGCCGCTCGTGACCGTGAGCACGGCTGATATATCAGTTTATTACTCTGCAGAGTTTGTACAACTTTACCCGTGAGCCGTGATCCCCATATGCCAGGGGTTGCAAATCCCATATCACCTCTTCCAAGGAGGTGCGGCAGGGTACACTATGAAGTCTTTCAAAGTTCCCCTAACAAGATAGTGGCCACTAGGTTTCCAATCGGCAAGCAGATGTAGGAACCCCCTTTCCGATGGCACATTCCTTCCCGGCTATACACATGAGACCAGAGGCTGTCCTATACCCGAGTCGTCGAGCCCCTTTTGTGCCCTTTCGGGTAACCACCATCAAGCGAGGAGAGGTCTTCGAACCAACTAAAACCAGAGCCATGTAGCCCTCACGGTTGTACTGTATGTCCCAGCTTTTGCCCGCAGAAGATCATTTAGAGGGGGCCAAGAGCACGAAGGCTCCCACGCCCGGGGTTCACATTACCAAGAACAAGATAAGAACAGACGTTGCGCATATCATTAATTATTTTATTATATCATAGTTATAGGTTTATAGCACTAGCAAATCTACCCAAATGCATATATCCCACGGTAACAAGGTACAGGTTGAATATCTAGATAAAACCTATGGTTCTCATTTGACACATGCACATGATTGGTAGTTTAAAGTGCGTAGGTAACAAGGATGATCCCATGTATACTTGCCTGTTACACTTGACCAATTCTCACATCATCATCTCTGGGTCATCACCTTCTGATCTTCAGCGCGCACAACCGGTCGTCGTCTACTCCTATCAAGCACCACACATAGGCAGACATACAAGCAAACAACATAGACGACTATGAACAACACAACCGAGACAAAACAACGTCCTAAAAGAGAGCTCGTACTACGGTCGCGGGATCGTGCACGAAACGACTGAGAGACACGTCTACCGAGAATTTTATATGATAAAAGGAAGAACTACCAGCTTGTTTTATTTTAATTAAATAAGATCATGATAAAATATTAATTCAGATTAGACAAAACATATTTTAGTTATAAAGTCGGGTTAGTCTAATCATAATTTATTCATAAACAATTCTATAATATTAATTAAACCATTTATAATTTTAGAAAACATAGATCATATAAGAGCAACTAATCGAACCATGATATATGTTTCGTGTTTAAACTAATCAAATTGTAATTAATAAAGACACATTAAAGTTATCATTAATTAAGTTATGATTTAATTATAAAAGAAAGAAGATTAAACACTAAGTTGCTTTTAATTAGAAAGGCATTAAATAATTATTAACCAAATTAATAAGATTAGATTTATAAAGATGTAACTTGATGAAGGGAGAGCTTACGTGTAGCTTATATCGGCACGGTCGGAATTGAAACGGACTTAAACGGAGATTAGATCATTAAACGGTGGAGATTAACGCTGAGTAGCAAAACTGTAAATATCTCATCTTATACCTTGGAAATGTCGTTCACGTGAACAAACCGCACAGGCCATGGCCGCCGCTGTACTGCCAACGCAGGGAGGAAAGGTTCGGCCGCGGCGAGCTTGGCCGGCCGGCCTGCTGGCAGCGGCGTGGCGCGCTGGCCCGCTTGCTGGAGCGGCAGCAGATGCACACCCGCGTCCGCACGTGCAGGGCAGCGGTGACCGGTGACCACCTGCGGCTCATGAGCAGGGGCACTGCAGGGGCGCCGGACTCGGCAGGACGCGGGAGGTGGGGCCCAGGGCAGCGGCGCAAGTACAGGAAAGAGCTCCACCCAGAACGATCAGAACGAGCTCCACCCAGGACGAGCAGAACCCAGGACGAGCAGAACACGACCTTCACTTCGCCTTTATGGTGTTTTCTCGCCGGAGAAACAGAGATGTTAGGGAACAAACGGTGATGGATTCGTGAAAAGGAAGACACCACGGTGTAGAGAACGAAGAGAGCTACCTCGTGGTGGTGACGGTTTTCGCCGGAACGCGACGGTTTGGCCGGAAAAGCTCGCCGGAAGTTCGCCGGAGTCAAAGAGACGTGAAACTTCGGCTTCAGATCTAGAAGGGTAGAAGTGGCGGCTCGCGAAACGGGCCGTACTTTTGGACTCCTCGCGATGAGATGAACACCGGCATATATATAGTGTTAGGGTTTGGATAAGATGGAAAAACGAGATATTTTATTATTTTCGGAATTAATTAATTTCGGAATTAAAATAATTCCAGAAAAGTCCAGAATTGTTGTTTAAGCCACGAAAAATAATCCGATGGCTCCGAAAATTCTAGGAAAATTCTCAGAGACACTTTGAAATATAATGAACCCAAATAAAGTATTTGGAGCTCATGAAATGATATTTTGGAGCATCTAAAAATTAGATTATGCTCGCTGAAATATTGGAAACTCTTCCAGATAAATCCAGAAAAATTCCCAATAAGTTTATAGCGATATTATGACGGATGATGAACTTAAAGAAGTGATTTGAGATATAAGAAAAAGAATCTTAGAAAGGTCCAACAAGAGGATAGAGATGGAAACGATAAATTTGATTTCGAAAGAAGACAGAAACGGACTGAATATAGAAAGACGGCCTACCAAACGTGTTTTAAAACTCTACCGACTCACAACACAAGGTCAAACAGCAACCAACCATCACATCAAATATAACCCATCAAATTAGTTTAGGAAAATTTTGAAAATTCTTGTTTTACTACGACTAAAGTGGCGCTAGCTCGGACTAACTTGTCAAATTTTATTCAAATATTAAAATTATTTATTTTATTTAATGTTTTCTACTCACAACCCAAAATCAAAAATTTTGGGGTGTGACATATAGACCTAGTGTGTGACTAACAAAACCCCTTTGAAAATGCTTTGCAAAATGCTAACACACTTGCATATGATGATATACACTTGGTGGTGTTGGCACTTTTTGGATAAGGGGGTGTTGAGAAGTTGTGGAGAAGTGGGGAAGACTAGCACATAGTCCTTCTCCCTCCTGCCGAGCTTGCGAGGCAGGATTCAGCGGTTTTCGGGAGTGAAGTGTTGAGCTCAGGAAGCATCGGACGCTGGTCCGAGGAGCATCGGACGCTGGGCCGAGCGTCCGATGGTTAACCCTAGTTTCTGTCAGAAGTTGAAGGAGCATCGGACGCTGGCAACGGACTCTGAGGAAACACTGTTGCAGAGTCCGATGCAGGTGACGAGGCGCGAGTTAGTTTTCCAGGGAGCATCGGACGCTGGCCTGCGTCCGATGCAGATCCATCGGACGCGTCCGATGTGATTTGGCCCTCTCTGGAACCTCTCTGCATGGTCATCGGACGCAGGGGTTCAGCGTCCGATGTGAGGGTGCCGGTGCGTCTGATGTGGCGCAGAAAAGTGCTGAAACGAGCAGTGGCATCGGAGCATCCGATGCCTGGCATCGGCGCGTCCGATGTCACTTTAACCGTGGCACGAAGGGATATGACCGTTGGGATCTAATGGGCTGATTTCATATCAGGGGGACACGTGGCTCCATCTGGAGCATCGGACGCTGGGGCTGCGTCCGATGGTAGAGCATAGGCGCGTCCGATGCCCCCGATTCTGGCCCAACGGCTAGGCCGACTTGTGTGGCCTATTTAAGGAGTTTGGCCGGCTCACTTGGCATGACTCTTGCACATTCTGATTCCTAAGCATACTAGTGAGTATTGACAAGCCTCCCAACTCATCTCCCAAGTTGATTTGATCAAACCAAGTGAGATTGAGTGATCTAGTGCGTGATTTGAAAGAGTTCAATCTAGTGGCACTAGTTCTTCGCATCGGCTTTGATTTTCTTGTTACTCTTGGCATTTGCCGGTGCCTAGATGGCTTGGAGGTGGTGTGGTGTTGTTGGCAAGAGAAGGAGATTGTTCTTGGCCACCACCGGTCGTGATTGTGAGAGGTTTTGGAGCCTCACCTCGCCGGAGCGGCAAGAGGCATCCTTAGTGGATTGCTCGTGTCATTGAGCTACCTCACTAGCGGGAGATTCTTGTGGCGCTCTTTGTGAGCTTGGCTTTGCGCCAATTAGCCACCGGGTCACCTAGTGTTGGTCGACACAACGGGGAGTAGCGTGCCGGCAAGCACGTGAACCTCGGGATAAATCTTGGTGTCCCTTGTGCTTATTGTGATTGTGCACTCTTCATTGTTGATTGGCTTCACGAGTGGATCTCACTGGTGATTGGCTCTCTACTAGGCGATCCCGAAGGCTCGGTGAAACCACCTCTATCTATCTCATTTACTTTGTGTAATTACCTCAAGCTATTTCATTTGTGTAGATAATATTCCTTTGTCATATACCTTGTGTTACTAGTTGTGATTAGTTTACATAGTTTATCTTTTGCACACACTTGTTTATCTTAGACCATCTTGATCATAGTTGTGCTAGAGCTAGTTTGTTTATTCCGCATTAGTTTCTAGCTCTATTTGCTTGTGTGTCGTAGTTATATTAGGTAGAACAGTTGGATAGGTGGCTTGCAACACACTATTAGGCTAGCGCAAAAAGCTTCACTATTTGTTATACTAATAGTGTTTGCCTAAGTTATTTTGTAGAATTTTAATTAGGCTATTCACCCCCCCCTCTAGCCAATTCGGACCTTTCACCCATGCAAGATGTATTACCAGAGATTTCAATGCACCACCATATCAAGGGAATGTGGAACCTGGTGATATTCCTCCTTGATATCATTATGTTTCAGATTTTTATACCTTGGATGCTCAGGAGAACCCGGGATATCATGGCAATGCCTTCGGGGGCAGAACATCGGCTATCAAGGGCCGGTGAATCAAATTGATCTGCTAATGAGTCGGGTCACTGACTTGGTTCAAAAGCAATTTGGCTTAACGCCAAAGTCTACAATGACTGGCTACAAGAAGCCATATCCAGAGTGGTTTGATCAGGTTGTTTTTCCTCCAAGATATAGAATTCCTGATTTTACCAAATTCACAGGAACCGGCACAGTGACGACCATGGAACATATAACTCAGTTTTTAGTCCAGCTCGTGGAAGTTGGTGATGAATCAACACTTAAAGTCAGATTGTTTCCTTTATCCCTGTCTGGTTCAGCTTTTTCATGGTTTGCATCTCTGCCATCCAACTCCATAGCTGGGAGGATTTGGAAGACAAGTTCCATAAATATTTTGACTCTGGAATATTGGAAAAAGGCCTTGTGGACTTAGTCGATATGAGGCAAGGAAATAATGAAACTGGATGCCAATATCTTGAGAGATTCAGAGAGGTTAAAAATCAGTGTTATACCTTATCATTGCCAGATTCAGAGGTTGTTAGCATTGCAATTCGAGTGCTGATACCTGTCATCAGAGAAAAAATAGGCTTTGGTTGTAACAATATGGCCGATTTGACTAAAAATGTGGCAAATATTGATGCTCAGAATCGATACAATCAAGTCTTTAAGCCCAAGAAAGCCTATAACGCAAAAAGTCATTTCTTCTTGCACGAAGAAGATAATAATTCAAGTGATGAAAGTGAAGATGAAGTGGCTGCTGTGGACTGGGCTTGGAAAAACACCGAATACATGCCTTGGGCAAAGGCTAAGAGTACCGAGAAAGATGTAAAATATAGCTTTGATATCACTAAAGCCGACAAGATATTTGAATACTTGATAAAGAAGGGTCAAATCAAGTTAACTGGGAATCACAGTATCCCATCGGCTGAAGAGCTAAAAAATAAAAGGTACTGCAAATTTCATAACTCTGGTACTCATACTACTAACGATTGCTGAGTTTTTAGAGATATGATCCAAAGGGCTATTGTCAAAGGAAGGATTGGCTTAGAAAAGGCCAAGGGTATGAGCATCAATGGCCATCCTTTTCCACAGAACATGGTGGCTCCTGCACCTCGGAGTGAGATCAAAGTGTTGACTTCTGATAAAGCCAAGGCAGCTGGGACGATCGATCCAAAGAAACAACTCACAGCCAAGGAGTATCAGGAGATGAAAGGAAAGAAGAATACTGATCAACATGATCAACCTGAAACCTCAAAGGCTGGTGATGCAAGAAGGCGTCCAACTGTCAGAATCTTGTTAAACAAATGGCAACGTCAGAAGGAAAGAAATCAATTGCAAATAGAAAGATTTGAGCAAGAATATCAAGAGTGGCTTGAAGAGGAGGAGTTTAAAAGATCTCGTGAAGAAGAAAGGCGTGTCAGAGATGGAGAAAAGAGTCATTGGGACTGCCCTTTCTTCAGACATTGTTGGAATGAAGGTTTGAAACTTCCTACTCTTCGTAATTGCCCAGAATGCAGTGAGCAGTATTGGGAATATAGGAAGTCGAGAGACAACCGCCGATCTGTACATGAAAGGTTAAGATTTGAAAAGACCGATCGGCGCATAAAAAATGAAAATGTTCATAATCGGCTTGGAGTGAGGCTAGCCGATCATGATCATCCTTGGCAAGAAGGACAATGGTGTCCTGGTGGCTTAACCAAAAGCTAGAAATGACGGGTTCAAAGACTAAGGAATGATGAAATTCAGAAAAAGAAACCCAAAGTCTGGCAAGTAAAGCAAGTAGCCGATAAAGGAGAGTCATCAACTAATGTAGCTGCTCTGTTCATGCTACCTACTGAGTTTAGATCCTCTAATCATGAAGAAGAGTCTGATGATGAAGAAGCAATTGCTCAGTGGATCTATCAAGCAGAAGAGGCCACATTTCAAAAGCCCGAAAAACATTCACATCTAAAAGCTTTATATTTGAAAGGGTTTGTCGATGGAAGGCCTCTGAACAGGATGTTAGTTGATGGAGGTGCAGCTGTTAATTTGATGCCATATGCTACGTTCAGAAAGCTTGACAAGACTGCAAAAGACTTGACTCAGACCGACGTGAGGTTAACTGATTTTGCTGGCAACGTATCAACTACTAAGAGTGTTGTCTGTGTTGAATTGACAGTTGGTAGCAAAAGTATGCCGACTACTTTCTTCGTAGTCGATGCAAAAGGGTCATACAGTGTGCTTCTTGGAAGGGATGGGATCCACGCCAATTGCTGTGTTCCATCTACCATGCATCAGAATGTGATTCAATGGATCGGCGACACTGTGGAAGTGGTACAAGCCAATTCAACTATTAGCATTGCTTATTCAGACCCTGATGTTTGGAACTTTGATAACATGGAGTGCTTTTCTGGGAAGACTCTCAAAGAAGGCTTTCTCAAAACATCTGATGATAGCCAACAGCCGATCCAAGCAGTCGACTTCAAAAAATATATTTAATGGATTGTATGATCAATGAAGATGAGAGTAAGATGGGTAAGGGTTTCACGTCGGCTGACGAACTAGAAGCAGTAGATATTGGAAATAGTGATAGACCAAGGTTGACATATATCAGTGCCAAGTTGGATCCCGAGTTTAGACAAGAGCTTATTATGTTGTTAAAAGAATATAAAGAATGTTTTGCTTGGGATTATTCTGAAATGCCTGGCCTTGATCGATCGTTGGTTGAGCATCGACTACCTATAAAACATGGGAGTCGGCCTGTAAAACAAGCTCCGAGGAGGATTAGAGCAGAAGTTATGGCTGACGTGAAAATGGAAATCACTCGACTTTGTGAAGCTAATTTCATTCGGCAATGTAGATATGCTGAGTGGATATCTAGTGTGGTCCCTGTGTATAAGAAAAATGGAAAAATGAGAGTTTGCATTGATTTCTGAAGGACCGAGAATGCAATAGAAAGGTGACCAGAGGGGGGGGTGAATGGGAGCTCAAAAATTTCTCTCGAAACTTTGGCCTTTGTCCCACAAATCAACCCACAAAAACTTCGATCGAAACCGTGATGCCCACGACCCTTGGAAGAGGGTGGATGATCCCTAGGATCACAGCGAGGCACCACAAGGCGATATCAACCTAAACTCCAAAAGCACCGGCACAAGTTTGCCCCCCCAAAAACCAAGTCCCAAACATAGATGGAAGACTACGTCGAGAAATCCCAAATACCAATGCTAACAAGTAGCAAATATACCTAGAGAGGTTCCTTGGTCAACTCTAGGGCCAAACGAGAAGTCCGGAAACCAAGCGAAGAAGCCGGGAGAACAAACGCACAAAACCGGAGGCTTCAGCCAAGTCCCGGACTGTCCGGGGGTCAGCCCGCGGAATGTCTGCCCAACGGCGGACTGTCCGGGAATCAGTGGCGGACTGTCCGCCGGCTAAATCCCAAAAACAGCACAGCTGCTGCAAGTCCCCTGGACATTCCCGGACTGTCTGCGAACTCCAATGGCGGACTGTCCGCCGGTCACTCAAAAGCAAAACGCCCGAGGAACACAGCCACTGGTCCAGCTCGTCCCCGACGCGCGGACTGTCCGCCGGTCAAACCGCGGACTGTCCGCGACCACCCAGTGAGGGCGATTTCGGTCGCCCTTCACACACAACCTCCCAAATCCGAATCAAATCTCAATCCCATGTTCCCAAACTTGGAGAAGATGATTACGAGGTAGTTAGGAGACTATCCCCAAGAAATCATCCGCTCAAATCAACTCAATCACCGGGAAATCAAAACGGAAGGAGTATGAACGAAAAAGCGCCACGAAAGCGAAATCAACCCGATCTACTTGTTCATGAGGAGTTAGATGAATTCCTTCGGTGGAAATGATCTTCTCACAATAAAGAACAAGTTGATTCAAACGGATTTCGAAAAGACGCAGTAGAGAGGGAGATCGAGTGACGGGAAAATCGCGGAGAAATGAACAACGCGAAGAACACGAACAAAACGCGAATCAAGTCATCGATTTGCAACCGTGTGGCTACCACATGCTACAACAGTGAGATTACGGTCTCACTTCCTCAAAATCTCTAGTACACAGAGGTATGGTTCTCTGCGGATCACAGTTGCTACAGCAGGGGATTGGGAGAGCAGGAAAGCCTAGAAGGCAAACAGCAAATGACTGAGATAAGATGGGAGGTGGGTGTCTCCCTCTAATTATCCTAATTCTAGTTCCCACTCTACCCCTAACTAATTACAGAGCGAACCAGCAAAACCCTAAGGTTATTCTGGACCAACTCGAAGATGCTGGTGATCCGACGGCCACGGCCGCAAAACTGGTAGCGTTGCCTCGACACAACCTCACCGATTGCCGCCACGTACCGCCACCACTCCGCTCGTCCTTTTCCTGGACTTCGCCCCTGGTTTTGTGGCCCAAACCGGGAAACCAGCCTTCACGACCAACCCCCGGTTTTGAGGCCCAAACCGGGAAACCAGCCATCCATCGCCTGAGTTTTGTGGCCCAAACTCAGAAACCCGCAGCGCCCAGGTTTTGAGGCCCAAACCTGGAAACCGTCCTCAGCCCGAGTTTTGTGGCCAAACTCGGAAACTGTCAGCGCCCAGGTTTTGAGGCCCAGACCTAGAAACCGTCCACCCAGTGGTTTTTCTGTGGCTCAACCACCAAACCGAGCCGTATAGGGGATGCACAGCCCATGCACCCCGTCCATCGACACGTGTCCCTAGGTCCTCGACCCAAGCAACACCGTGCCCGCAAGTCTTCGCTCGTCGCTGTCCCAGGCTGTCAGCCACCACAGCTGATCCTCGGGCCACCGGTCCCTCAGTCCAAGCCTCACGTCCGCCCTTCGCCACTCTCGGTCCATCGGCACGGCACGTCTCTACTTGACCTTCACCTTGACTTTGATCATTGTATCCGTGCTCGACACCTGCACAACACAAGCCAAAGAACATGCGCATTATCCAAGTTGACAATCACTCATCACTCGAGACTCGGCATACACCCATGTATCCGCAATCTCCCCCTTGATGAGTGCATTGTCAACTACCAGACAAATCATAATGGAATGGAGGAAGGGAGGAAGAAGAAGAGAGAACTCACCAAATGACCCAAAAGCATAGCAAAGCCGAAGAAGGTCAAGTGGAAGAAGCAAGACCACTTGGTCCCCAAAGACATGGGCAACGGCTCAACGCAACCAAGCAAAGCAAAGCTAGCCCTCAAGAAGAGGTAGAACAGGCTCAACACCGCTAGCAGGAAGGCTCGATACCAATCAAAAAATTAATTGAGATCCAAGCAAAGATAGAGCTAGCCCTCCAGAAGAGGCAGAACGGGCTCAACACCGCTAGCGAAAAAGCTCAATACCAACTGAACAAGCACAAAAGCAAAGACACTAGTCCCTCAAGAAAGAGGCAAAGGCTCAACACAACTAGCTATCAAAAGTGCCAAAAGTGCTCCGAACCAATTGGAAAGCTCAAAAACCGACCCAGCTCAGACTCCCCCCAATAGTGCACACAACCAGGAAATCTCCCCCTTATGATTTGGCAAATTTCTCCCCCTTAGTTGAAAATGCACTATCAAGAATCTCCCCTCCAAATGCATATGTGTGAAAATGCAAGTTAGCAGCTTCAGGAATATAGTCGATAGAACATGAAGATGCTCAACAAAATGCTGATCCGATGACTCAACAATATGCACAGAATGCCAGCAAGGGCTCAAACTGATCACTAAATACGAAATATGAACATGTAAGCAAAATGAGCAGTTTTAGCCATTTAGAAAAGGATGTTCACCATAAAAATAGCACTGACATGTATAGACAGGAAGTCAAACAGGTGCTAAACATGTATACAAAGTGAACTACCCCTAGCAAGGTTCAATCATCATGCTATAGAATGAAACATAGACTTATGTATTCAAAATTTTATCGGAGTTGCAGCAGTTAAATTACACAAGTTCAAATTTCAGCATGTGATTGTAAGAGGTTGAAAGCTTGTCTTTGCCTAACTTTTCAACTGTGCGAAGCCTATGCAGAAGCAATCAGAAGCTTAAAGCAACAGTTTCGGTCATACACTACACAACTCAAGTTTAACTCAAAGTGCAATGAGAAACAGTCTCGATACTGTGATGTGCAGACAAGCAATCCCATCTCGATCTTACCAATTCTCTTCACTTGGTTCAAATTTAAAGCAGAATATGAACATACCAAGCAAGTGAATGACTCGGAACTAGAGACATAGCAACCTAGCATATATGAAAAGCACAAGTGATTTCAACACATTCTACACATGCTAGTTGCATATCTCAATGGTGAACATTTTCAGGTTTTAGGTTCATTAAACAAGTTCACAATTCATACAATAGCTCAGCTCACAACATGTATCAGTGATCAGAAAGAGAATAAGCTACAAGCATCATTATAAAGCATCGGAGCATACACTACATAGAGCATAGTCATATTCTAAAGATTATATACATGAAGCTCTGAAAGTAAGTATGCAAGATGAAATGCAAAGATGCATGAAGAAATCAAAATGAAAGATACCAAATGAAGAAAAAGGAGTCAGTTTATAATACACAAACCAAAATGTTTCCCCCATCTAAAAGGGGAAACACACACCAAGCTCACCTCTCAACCTAGCAAAAGTTGATTGGTCTAAAGGCTTGGTGAAAATATCAGCCAACTGATGATGAGTATCGATATGGCAAAGGTCGATATCACCGTTCTCATAGTGGTCTCGCAGAAAATGAAAGCGCACATCAATGTGTTTGGTCTTAGAATGCAGCACGGGGTTCTTAGCAACGCTAATAGCACTCGTGCTGTCACAAAGCAAAGGCACGCGAGAAAAGCTCAGACCAAAATCACGCAAAGTGGCCATCATCCAAAGCAATTGAGACCAGCAGCTAGCCGCAACAACATACTCAGCCTCTGTGGTAGACTGGGCGACACTAGACTGCTTGCGAGAAGACCACGATACAAGAGAAGAACCAATAAACTGACAAGTCCCAGAAGTGGACTTGCGATCAATACAGCAACCAGCAAAATCGGCATCAGAGTAACCGCAAAGGGAGAGGGTAGAGGAAGTAGAATACCAAATCCCAAACTCTAGAGTGAATCATAAGTACCTCATAATGCGCTTGACTGCCTGACGTTTAGAAGTGCGCGGCGATGACTGAAATCGCGCGCACTGACACACCGCGAACTGGATGTCCGGGCGTGTCGCCGTCAGGTACAGCAGCGACCCGATCATACTCCGGTACTCCTTCTAGTCTACAGCTTCTCCATCCACATCTGCATCCAGGGCTGCCGTAGTCGGCATGGGTGTTGAAAGAGGCTTGGCCTCACCCATGTCGAACTTCTTCAGGATATCCTTGGTATAGTTACCCTGGTGCACGAATGTCACCTCTCGGGATTGCTTGATTTGCAACCCGAGGAAGGATGTCAACTCGCCCATCATGCTCATCTCAAACTCCTTGCTCATAGTGTCTGCAAACTTGGCAACCAAAGCGTTAGAAGAACCACCGAAAATGATATCATCCACGTAAATCTAGACCAAGAGAGTGCCATTGCCTTGCTTGAGGAGAAAAAGCGTTTTATCCACACACCCCATTTTAAAACCCTTAGCAAGCAAAAAGGTTTTCAACCTATCATACCAGGCTCTAGGGGCTTGTTTCACACCATACAAAGCTTTGTGAAGTTTAAAAACATGGTTTGGAAACTTGGGATTTTCAAAACCAGGGGGTTGTTTCACATACACCACTTCTATGTAGCCGTTTAGGAAGGCACTCTTGACATCCATTTGAAAAAGTCTAAACCTTTTGGATGCAGCAAAATCCAAGAGAATCCTAATTGCCTCCAAACAAGCTACAGGAGCAAAAGTCTCCTCATAGTCTATCCCCTCCTTCGGACTATACCCCTAGGCTACAAGTCTGGCCTTGTTTCTCACAACATGGCCATCCTCTCCTTGTTTGTTTTTGAAAACCCATTTTGTCCCAATAGGGTGACACTAAGGAGGAAGAGGAACCAAAACCCAAACCCAATTTCTTTCAAAATTTTCAAGCTCCTCATGCATGGGATTGACCCAATCTGGATCAGATAAAGCGTGTCCAACATCTCGGGGTTCAAAATCAGCAACAAATGCAGAATGAGCAAAGTGAGAGATTTGTTGTGACCTAGACCGAGTGACGCGTTCGCCGATGCTGTCGATCATCTGTTGAGGCGGGTGTTGGCACTGAATGTGTCGTGGCGCCTCCCGAGCTGAAGAAACCCCCCTCAACAACAGCTGGTGCCTCCTCGGGTACAAAAGGTACCGCTCGAGGTGGTGGATCCCGAGGCCCCCATGTGGTCGAAGAAGAAGGATCGGGGCCGTGAGTGGTAGTAGAGGCTGCTCTTTGCGGCTCAGCAGGTGGAGGTGGTGCTGGGTCATTCATCCCTTCAGCACCCTCGTCCTCATCATCAAAAAGAGGCTCGCCAACCTCATGATCACCTGCACGCTCAAAACGAGAAGAAGGACAAACCATGGTCTCGTCGAAGGTGACATCGGATGTCTCCATGACTCGGTTAGTATCAAGGTTAAGTACACGATATGCACGAGTATGAGTGCCATAACCCAAAAATACACCGTCAAAAGAACGAGACTCAAACTTGTCTAGGTTGCCTTTCTTGAGTATAAAATAGTGGCAACCAAAGACTCTAAAATAACTCACCTTGGGCAGTTTTCCAAAACGCAACTCATAAGAAGTCTTTTTCAAGAAAGCTCGGAGAAAAACGCGATTGGAAATGTAGCATGCAGTGCTCATAGCTTCGGCCCAGTATCGCCTTGGAGTCCTATGCTCATCGAGGATCGTCCTGGCCATCTCAACAAAGGTCCGATTCTTTCTCTCTACAACACCATTCTGTGGCGGTGTGTAGGGGGAAGAAAACTGATGCTCTAAACCCAAAGAGTTACAAAACTTCTCAAAATCTGAATTCTTGAATTCGGAACCATTTTCACTTCTAATAGCTCCCATCGAGTTCAAAGGGAACTCGTTCTGAAGACGCAAAATCAAATTGCGAGCAAAGGAGAAAGTCTCGGTCTTCTCAGCTCAAAAGAAGACCCACGAATATCTTGAAAAGTCGTCAACATCAACAAGCACATACCACTTCCCCCCAACCGAGCTCACTCGAGCCGGACCAACAAGGTCCATGTGCAAAAGCCCTCCAGGGTGCTTGGTCATGACCTGAGTCACTCGATGGTGGGGAGCGGCAACCATCTTCCCATGTCTACAAGAATGGCAAACAAGATCCTTCTCCATGGACAACTTGGGCAATCCTCGGATTAGGCCAAGTGAACTAAGCCTTGCCAGCAAGTCGAAGCTCAGGTGACCAAGTCTCCTATGCCACTTCCAAAGATCAGAGGAGGAAGGTCCAGCCAAAAGACAACGGGAAACTCCAAACGACTCCGAGAAATTCGCACGAAAGACTTTTCCAAAGGGCGAAATCACACAAACAAGATTGCCCTGAGGATCCAAAATGTGACTGAGATTCGGTTTAAAACGAATCTCATAGTCATCATCAAAAAGTTGCGAAACCGAAAAAAGGTTAAAATGCAAGTTAGAAACAAGAGCAACATCGCGCAACACAAAGTGCTCATTAACTCGCACCAACCCACGAGACAACACTTTACCTTTGCTATTGTCGCCAAAGGTGATAAACTCCTTTCCGGCAACTGGACTAAGACTGGAGAACCACTTGGCGTTTCCGGTCATATGCCTTGAGCACTCGGAATCCACCGACCAAACGTTCTCCAATCGTTTTACCTACATCAATAAAAAGACATAGGGTGAGCATACGGTCCAACACTGGGGTTAGTGAAGTAGGGAGAATACCAGTGTTGGGCCGGCTGCTCAAAAGAATGGTTAGCAGAAAAACCATTCCTAGCCTGCCTACGGGGAAAGCGATCACCACGCTGAGGAAAATATGGTCCGCTAGGGAAAGAGCGCTCACCGCGATAGTCAAAACGCGGTGGGGGAAAACGCTCAACTACAAAGCCACCGCCACGGGGTCCATAGCCCACAAAAGCAGGCTCCCGCCGGGCACGACCTCCATGCGGCCTAGGCCTAGGAACTTGAGGTTTTGGACCTCTAGGCCTAGCAGCACGCCTCTGAACATTCGGCACATGTACATCATGGAAAGGATGGTACATGTCCGGGTTGTTCATCTCCTTTGCACGGCGCGCCTCTCTCTTGCGCCGAAAGCAAAACTCACTCAAGTGTCCATCTCTCCCACAGTGCTCACAATGGTACCTCACTGCTCTCATAGGGGGTTGTTGGTACTCACGGTAGTGGGTGTGGATCACTTTGCCCTTCTGTGGCATAAGCTCCTCTTGGATGGGTGGCATTGTGTCTAGCTTGTTGTCGAGGTGGTTTGGTTTTGGAGCCCATGATTGTTTCTTGGGTGGAGCTCTCGGAGGTTCAACAAATACCCCATCCTTGGTGTTAGGCTTGATAGGCTCTTTGGGTGGAATCTTGGTAAGCTTGGGAGTAGTGATGGAGTTGGGCTTCTCACAAGGGTTTAGACCACTCGACTCTCCAATCTTGCCAAAAGATGAAGCGCACTCAACACCCTGAGCAAAGCCTACACCTGGACCTCCAGCAGCACGCTTGAACTGGGAGATCATCATCCCAAGCTGCGGCTCACCACTAGACACCCATGACAAGATGGTCCAAAGGTATGTGTTTTCCTTCTCTGTTTGCATCTTGTCATGCTTCACGTTTGCGATCGCCATCTCCAAACCCTCACACAGAACGCACCTAGTCACACAAGTGCTACACGAGCTAGCCTTCTCAAGAGACACAATCTTGGCATTCTTCTCTGCCAACTCGGTTTGCAAGCCAGCACATGACTTGCACGCACCCAACAGCGACGATCTAGCCTTAAGCTCATCCACCTCTCCTACCAACGCAACATACTTGCCTCTCAAAGTGAGAAGGTCAGTCATGTGCGTGGTGCACATCTCGCACTCACCCTCCTCAGAAACGACCACGGTGGACTTGGCAAACTCAAGCTCCTTCACCGTATCCTCCCACTTCTGCCTAAACTCCTTCCGCTCTCTAGCATCACGCCTAAGCAGTTTATCTTGACTAAGAAGGGCAGCAGTAAGCTTCTGGACCTCAGCAGAAAGCTCGTCGGGGGTCTGAGATACCTGGGAGGTGTCGTCTTCGTCGTCGTTCCGAGGGATCTCCTCCAGCTCGCCGTCGACCTCCTTGCCGAGGGCCATGGTGCAGAAGCCCTCGTTGTTGGCGAAGAAGCAGAGGCCGTTCAGCTTGTCCTCAATCCTCTTCTTCTTCTTGGACTCGTCGTCGCTTGAGGAAGCGGAGTCGTCATCCAAGTCGTCGACGTCGCTGAGCGTGGCGAAGAAAGCACGCTGCTCAGCCTGGTCCTTCTCCAAGTACTTCGTCTTGATGTACTCCTTGTTGAAGCCGCCCTTCCG
The DNA here is from genome assembly GCA_009763385.1 of Coix lacryma-jobi var. lacryma-jobi. NCBI lineage: Eukaryota > Viridiplantae > Streptophyta > Magnoliopsida > Poales > Poaceae > Coix > Coix lacryma-jobi. Next base: position 49,453,442 of record CM019831.1, read on the forward strand.
CTTGTGCTTCGCGGGGACGTACTTCTCCTTGCGCTTGTCGGAGTCGTACTTGTGCCCATGATCCGCCTTGCCGAAGACTTGCTTGTTCTTCTTCGGGCAATTGGTGATGAAGTAGTTGGGGTCGCCGCACTCAAAGCATCCTGAGCGTCCTCCTCCGCGGCGACGGTTCATGCGGTTGTTGTGGAACCACGAGAACCGGTTGGCGAGCAAAGCCAACTCGTCATCCCCCATGAACTCTAGCTGCTCCTCTGTGATAGAAAGAAGAGATTTTCATAAGAAGCCCTCCCCATGGCGTCAATCTCACTGGACTTGAGCTTACTAAAGAGCTCGTCGCATGTGAGGGTCTCATAGTTAGGCGATTCGATGATTGCCTGAACCTTGGAATCCCACACCGACCGATCAAGAGTATGGAGTAGCTTGAGAGCTCTCTCATGATCGTCGAAAGCCAACATCTCCTTGTTAGCCCTCATCCTATTGACAATCACCTGAAAGCGAGCGAATAAACTTTCTATGCTCTCGTGAGGCATGTGTCGAAAGTTCTCATACTCTCGCTTGAACGACTCGTAGAGATGGGTTTTTACTTGAGTGGTTCCCTCATGGAAATGCATGAGGGTAGCCCAAATCTCCCGAGCCGTAGCGAGGTGAGAAACGCGATCAAACTCACTCATGCTCAGGCATGAGAAAAGAGCATTATGGGCTCGGCTATTGGCATTGTGCTCATCGATCTGATGCTGAGTGGCACGAGCAGCCAAGACCACATAATCGGCAGAGTTGCAAATATCCCAGATGGAAGCACCCAAACTCTGCAGATAGGCTGACATGCGTATCTTCCAATACGCATAGTTCGTCCCATCGAAAAACGGCGGTTTGCCCACGCCCCGATCCTTGTCGCCTTCTGTGGATCTAGAACCGGCTAAGGTGGAAGATTCTTAACCCGCTCCGATACCAATTGAAGGACCGAGAATGCAATAGCAAGGCGACCAGAGGGGGGTGAATGGGAGCTCAAAAATTTCTCTCTAAACTTTGGCCTTTGTCCCACAAATCAACCCGCAAAAACTTCGATCGAAACCGTGATGCCCATGACCCTTGGAAGAGGGTGGATGATCCCTAGGATCACAGCGAGGCACCACAAGGCGATAGCAAACTAAACGCCAAAAGCACCGGCACAAGTTAGCCCCCCAAAAACCAAGTCCCAAACGTAGATGGAAGACTACGTCGAGAAATCCCCAAATACCAATGATAACAAGTAGCAAAGATACATAGAGAGGTTCCTTGGTCAACTCTAGGGCCAAACGAGAAGTCCGGAAACCAAGCGAAGAAGCCGGGAGAACAAACGCACAAAACTGGAGGCTTCAGCCAAGTCCCGGACTGTCCGGGGGTTAGCCCGCGGACTGTCTGCCCAACGGCGGACTGTCCGGGAATCAGTGGCGGACTGTCCTCCGGCTAAATCCCAAAAATAGCACAGCTGCTGCAAGTCCCCTGGACGTTCCCGGACTGTCCGCGAACTCCAATGGCGGACTGTCCGCCGGTCACTCAAAAGCAAAACGCCCGAGGAACACAGCCACTGGTCCGGCTCGTCCTCGACGCGTGGACTGTCCGCCGGTCAAACCGCGGACTGTCCGCGACCACCCAGTGAGGGCGATTTCGGTCGCCCTTCACACACAACCTCCCAAATCCGAATCAAATCTCAATCCCACGTTCCCAAACTTGGAGAAGATGATCACAAGGTAGTTAGGAGACTATCCCCAAGAAATCATTCGCTCAAATCAACTCAATCACCGGGAAATCAAAAGGGAAGGAGTATGAACGAAAAAGCACCACGAAAACGAAATCAACCCGATCTACTTGTTCGTGAGGAGTTAGATGAATTCCTTCGGTGGAAATGATCTCCTCACAATAAAGAACAAGTTGATTCAAACGGATTTCAAAAAGACGCAGTAGAGAGGGAGATCGAGTAACGGGAAAATTGCAGAGAAATGAAGAACACGAAGAACATGAACAAAACGCGAATCAAATCATCGATCTGCAACCGTGTGGCTACCACACGCTACAACAGTGAGATTACAGTCTCACTTCCTCAAAATCTCCAGTACACAGAGGTATCATTCTCTGCGGATCTCAGTTGCTACAGCAGGGGATTGGGAGAGGAGGAAAACCTAGAAGGCAAAGAGCAAATGACTGAGATAAGATGGGAGGTGGGTGTCTCCCTCTACTTATCCTAATTCTAGTTCCCACTCTACCCCTAACTAATTACAAAGCGAACCAGCTAAACCCTAGGGTTAATCTGGACCAACTCGAAGATGCTGGTGATCCGACGGCCACGCCCGCACAACTGGTAGCGTTGCCTCGACGCAACCTCACCGATTGCCGCCACGTGCCGCCACCACTCCGCTAGTCCTTTTCCTGGACTTCGCCCCCAGTTTTGTGGCCCAAACCGGGAAACCAGCCGTCCATCGCCTGAGTTTTGTGGCCCAAACTCAGAAACCCGCAGCGCCCAGGTTTTGAGGCCCAAACCTGGAAAATGTCCTCAGCCCGAGTTTTGTGGCCAAACTCGGAAACCGTCAGCGCCCAGGTTTTGAGGCCCAAACCTAGAAACCGTCCACCCGGTGGTTTTTCTGTGGCTCAACCACCAAACCGAGCCGTAGAGGGGATGCACCGCCCGTGCACCCCATCCACCGACACGTGTCCCTAGGTCCTCGACCCAAGCAACACCGTGCCCGCAAGTCTTCGCTCGTCGCTGTCCCAGGCTGTCAGCCACCACAGCTAATCCTCGGGCCACCGATCCCTCAGTCCAAGCCTGACGTCCGCCCTTCGCCACTCTCGGTCCATCGGCACGACACGTCTCTACTTGACCTTCACCTTGCCTTTGATCACTGTATCCGTGCTCGACACATGCACAACACAAGCCAAAGAACATGCGCATTATCCCAGTTGACAATCACTCATCACTCGAGACTCGGCATACACCCATGTATCCGCAATTTTACCAAATTCACAGGAACCGGCACAGTGACGACCATGGAACATATAACTCAGTTTTTAGTCCAGCTCGTGGAAGTTGGTGATGAATCAACACTTAAAGTCAGATTGTTTCCTTTATCCCTGTCTGGTTCAGCTTTTTCATGGTTTGCATCTCTGCCATCCAACTCCATAGCTGGGAGGATTTGGAAGACAAGTTCCATAAATATTTTGACTCTGGAATATTGGAAAAAGGCCTTGTGGACTTAGTCGATATGAGGCAAGGAAATAATGAAACTGGATGCCAATATCTTGAGAGATTCAGAGAGGTTAAAAATCAGTGTTACCTTATCATTGCCAGATTCAGAGGTTGTTAGCATTGCAATTCGAGTGCTGATACCTGTCATCAGAGAAAAAATTGGCTTTGGTTGTAACAATATGGCCGATTTGACTAAAAATGTGGCAAATATTGATGCTCTGAATCGATAGAATCAAGTCTTTAAGCCCAAGAAAGCCTATAACGCAGAAAGTCATTTCTTCTTGCACGAAGAAGATAATAATTCAAGTGATGAAAGTGAAGATGAAGTGGCTGCTGTGGACTGGGCTTGGAAAAACACCGAATACATGCCTTGGGCAAAGGCTAAGAGTACCGAGAAAGATGTAAAATATAGCTTTGATATCACTAAAGCCGACAAGATATTTGAATACTTGATAGAGAAGGGTCAAATCAAGTTAACTGGGAATCACAGTATCCCATCGGCTGAAGAGCTAAAAAATAAAAGGTACTGCAAATTTCATAACTCTGGTACTCATACTACTAACGATTGCTGAGTTTTTAGAGATATGATCCAAAGGGCTATTGTCAAAGGAAGGATTGGCTTAGAAAAGGCCAAGGGTATGAGCATCAATGGCCATCCTTTTCCACAGAACATGGTGGCTCCTGCACCTCGGAGTGAGATCAAAGTGTTGACTTCTGACAAAGCCAAGGCAGCTGGGACGATCAATCCAAAGAATCAACTCACAGCCAAGGAGTATTAGGAGATGAAAGGAAAGAAGAATACTGATCAACATGATCAACCTGAAACCTCAAAGGCTAGTGATGCAAGAAGGCGTCCAACTGTCAGAATCTTGTTAAACAAATGACAACGTCAGAAGGAAAGAAATCAATTGCAAATAGAAACAGATGAGCAAGAATATCAAGAGTGGCTTGAAGAGGAGGAGTTTAAAAGATCTCGTGAAGAAGAAAGGCGTGTCAGAGATGGAGAAAAGAGTCATTGGGACTGCCCTTTCTTCAGACATTGTTGGAATGAAGGTTTGAAACTTCCTACTCTTCGTAATTGCCCAGAATGCAGTGAGCGGTATTGGGAATATAGGAAGTCGAGAGACAACCGCCGATCTGTACATGAATGGTTAAGATTTGAAAAGACCGATCGGCGCATAAAAAATGAAAAGACCGATAAAGGAGAGTCAACAACTAATGTAGCTGCTCTGTTCATGCTACCTACTGAGTTTAGATCCTCTAATCATGAAGAAGAGTCTGATGATGAAGAAGCAATTGCTCAGTGGATCTATCAAGTAGAAGAGGCCACATTTCAAAAGCCCGAAAAACATTCACATCTAAAAGCTTTATATTTGAAAGGGTTTGTCGATGGAAGGCCTCTGAACAAGATGTTAGTTGATGGAGGTGCAGCTATTAATTTGATGCCATATGCTACGTTCAGAAAGCTTGTCAAGACTGCAAAAGACTTGACTTAGACCGACGTGAGGTTAACTGATTTTGCTGGCAACGTATCAACTACTAAGGGTGTTGTGTGTGTCGAATTGACAGTTGGTAGCAAAAGTATGTCGACTACTTTCTTCGTAGTCGATGCAAAAGGGTCATACAATGTGATTCTTGGAAGGTATTGGATCCACGCCAATTGTTGTGTTCCATCTACCATGCATCAGAATGTGATTCAACGGATCGGCGACACTGTGGAAGTGGTACGAGCCGATTCAACTGTTAGCATTGCTTATTCAGACCCTGATGTTTGGAACTTTGATAACATGGAGTGCTTTTGTGGGAAGACTCTCGAAGAAGGCTTTCTCAAAACATCTGATGATAGCCAACAGCCGATCCAAGCAGTCGGCTTCAAAAAATATATTTAATGGATTGTACGATCAATGAAGATGAGAGTAAGATGGGTAAGGGTTTCACGTCGGCTGATGAACTGGAAGCAGTTGATATTGGAAACAGTCATAGACCAAGGTTGACATATATCAATGCCAAGTTGGATCCCGAGTTTAGACAAGAGCTTATTACGTTGTTAAAAGAATATAAAGAATGTTTTGCTTGGGATTATTCTGAAATGCCTGGCCTTGATCGATCGTTGGTTGAGCATCGACTACCTATCAAACATGGGAGTCGGCCTGTAAAACAAGCTCCGAGGAGGATTAGAGCAGAAGTTATGGCTGACATGAAAATGGAAATCACTCGACTTTATGAAGCTAATTTCATTCGGCAATGTAGATATGCCGAGTGGATATATAGTGTGGTCCCTGTGTATAAGAAAAATGGAAAAATGAGAGTTTGCATTGATTTCAGGGATTTGAATAAAGCCACCTCGATGGATGGTTATCCAATGCCAGTGGCAGACATGTTGGTCGATGCAACAGCAGGACATAAGGTGATCAGTTTTATGGATGGCAATGCTGGTTATAACCAAGTTTTTATGGCAGAGGAGATATACATAAAACTGCATTTAGATGTCCAGGCGCTATAGGTCTATATGAATGGGTAGTCATGACTTTCGGGCTTAAGAATGCCGATGCAACTTATCAAAGGGCTATGAATTATATCTTTCATGAGTTGATCGGCAGGATTGTCGAGATTTACATTGATGATGTGGTTGTAAAGTCCAGAGATTATCAAAGGCATCTTAAGGATCTTAGAGATACTCTTGAATGCGCAAGAAAGCATGGTTTAAGGATGAATCCCCGCAAGTGTGCATTTGGAGTATCAGCTGGACAGTTTTTGGAGTTTATGGTACATGAAAAAGGGATTGAAGTTGGTCAAAAGAGTTATGATGCAATTGACAAAGCAGTACCACCAACTACAAAGACTCAGCTGCAATCTTTGATCGGCAAAATCAATTTCATCAAAAGGTTTGTTTCAAATCTGTCAGCCAGGATTTTGCAATTTTCAGTTTTGTTGAAATTAAAAGATGTCCAGGAATTTAAATGGGGAGATGAACAACAGAAAATGTTTGATGAAATCAAAGAATATATGAAGTCTCCACCAGTTTTGATTCCTCCTCAAAGAGATAAACCTTTTAAATTGTATGTCTCGACTGATGATCATACAATTGGGTCAGCCTTAATGCAAGAATTTGAAGGGAAAGAAAGAGTAGTGTTCTATCTTAGTAGAAGATTACTCGATCCAGAAACACGGTATTCTCCTGTTGAAAAGTTATGCTTGTGTTTGTACTTTTCGTGCACCAAACTTCAGCATTACTTGTTATCTTCTGAATGTACGATAGTGTCAAAATTTGATGTGATAAAGCACATGTTATCCATGCCTATTCTGAACGGGAGGATTGGTAAGTGGATTCTTGCATTATCAGAATTTGATTTGAAGTATGAATCGGCTAAAGCAATTAAGGGCTAGGTGATAGCCGATTTTGTTACTCATCATCATGAACAAGGAGTTAAGACTCTGGATTTTACCCCGTGGGCATTGTTCTTTGACGGTTCCAATTGCAAACAAGGTGGGGGTATTGGTATTGTCCTTGTTTCTCCTCAAGGAAGGAGTTTTGAGTATGCCTTTTCAATTGATCCAACCTCTACTAATAATCAAGCTGAGTATGAAGCACTTCTCAAGGGACTTCAGCTTTTATGTGAGGTAAGGGCCGAAACTGTTGAGATTTTTGGAGATTCTCAGTTAGTGGTTAATCAATTGCTTGGCCTATATAAATGCAAGGATGACATCTTAAGGAAGCATTATGAGAAGTGTCTTGAATTACTTGATTCTTTTTCTTCTGTTATCATAAAACATATTCCTAGATGCCAAAATCAAGAAGCTAATTGGTTAGCTCAAAGTGCTTCTAGATATCGGCAAATCGTTGAAATATTAGCCGATGAGATTGTTGATAGTGATGATTGGAGGGTTGAAATTATCGAGTACTTAAAAGATCCATCAAAACAGGAAGAGTCCAAGGTTTTGATGGGAGAAATCCACGAAGGAGTTTGTGGTGCACATCAGTCTGCTCATAAGATGAAATGGATGATCAGAAGAGCAGGATATTTTTGGCCAACTATTCTGGAAGATTGTTTTAAATACTACAAAGGATGTCAAGAATGTCAAAGATTGGGTAATGTTCAGAAATCTCCAGCATCAGCTATGAATCCAATTACAAAGCCATGACCATTTAGAGGATGGGGAATAGATCTGATTGGCCAAATATTCCCGGCATCTAGCAAAGGGCACAAATTTGTGTTGGTAGCAACTGACTATTTCACTAAGTGGGTTGAAGCTATTCCTTTGAAGGAGGCTTCATCGGCTACCGTAATTGAGTTCGTCAAGGAACATATCATTTACAGATTCGGTGTTCCTCAAACCATTACTACGGATCATGGGAAGATGTTTACATCGAAAGAGTTTGAGGATTTTGCTGCTAGCACAGGCTTTAAGTTGATTAACTCATCACTGTATTATGCCCAAGCTAATGGACAGGCTGAAGCTTCTAACCAAATTTTGATCAAAATTATTAAGAAAAAGGACAAGGAGCATCCGAAGAAGTGGCATTCAATACTCAGTGAAACCTTGTGGTCCTATAGAATGGCTTGTCATGGTGCGACTAAGTGTTCGCCTTATGAGTTGGCCTATGGTCATGAAGCTGTGTTACCTTGGGAAATCAATATGGGGTCCAGAAGGGTGTCACAGCAGGATAATCTAAAAGCCGATGAGTATAAACATCTCATCATGGATAACCTTGATGATTTGAATTTTCATCGGCTAAAAGCTCTTGAGAATATTAGAGCTTAGAAGTTAAGAGTTGCCAAGTATTATGATCGAAAGGTCAGAGAGAAAAAGTTTAATGGAGGAGACTTAGTTTGGAAGGTTATTTTGCCTATTGGAACTAAGGATAATACATATGGCAAATGGTCTCCAAATTGGGAGGGACCTTATCGGATTACAAGATGTGCACCTGACAATGCTTATTTCTATGAAACTTTATAAGGTGTCGAATATTTCAGAGCAGTTAATGGAAAATATTTTAAGAAGTATTATCCTAGTATCTAGGTGGATCTGTTATGATTAAGCAATATGGCCAATAGCCGATATGATTATATCGCCTTCAGACTAAAAAGGAAGCATAGCCAGTATGTGTGATATCGCCTCTGGCAGTAAAATAAATAGCCGATGCGAATGAGGCATCGCCTTCAGCACAAAAAATGCAATTTTGGAGACTTCTGAAATTAAAGGACCTCGATGGGTCTTATCATAGAGAGATCATAAAGTTGCAGAAGCTTCATTATATTCATAAGTGGATTTCTTATACAGTAGTTTAATCCTAATAGACTACTCGAAGACTTTATCTATTATGATTACAGAGGGGGTGGACTCTGCTATCTCCCCGGCTGCTCCGTCGACACCATCGAAGTTCACTTCCATGGCGTGGCTTATCTCCGGAGTAATCTCAAGGCCACCCAAGTCTTGGCCTGTGTAGGCTTGGGCAGCCCCGAGAGCCATGGCGGCACCATGACGGACACCATGGAGGGCGTCCTCGTGCACCCTTGCGGGGATATTGGTCACCCTCTCTGCGATGCTATCGCCGGTAGCGTTCACAGAGTCCGCCGCCTCGTTCCCCGCCTCCTGAAGGGCCTCCAGGCGCACGGTCAAGTCTGCGAAGTAAACAAAACACGTCAAAGATTAAGCAGAAGAGATTCAATTAAGTGAAAATTCTTCGGAGGAAAAAAGAGAAATGTCGGCGACGCATGCATCGGACTCTGTGCATTGTTGAACTGCCCGAGAGGCTCTCGCCTCTGCATCCTCCAGCGCCTTTTGGAGTTGGGTGATGTGATCTTCAAGGAGGCAGTTCCTGATGGTAGCCTTCGAGTGAAGATTCCGCATTTCTGTCATCTGACGGCAGTGGCAAGCGGCCGTCGACTCAGAGCTGCTGGAGGAGGGGTTTTCGGAAACTGACTCCATTCCAGGAGGAGGCGCCAGAGCAGCGGTGACATTGGATGGACCTGCGTCAACCCTGGATGAAAATGATAAAAGGAATCGAATCAAGATCTGAAAGAAACGATGGTGAAATATTGGAATCGACTAAGGTGAAGGGAAAGAATGCCTAACACGGCGCTGAAGGCGACGGTGAGAGTTCACTTCCTCCTCTGCGGGACGCTTGCCGCGATTGTTATCCACCATAGGAGGGGGAAGAGAGAAGTTTTTGGAAGAGAAGAAAGAGCTTTTGGTGAGAAAAAGGGTTTTTTCGGATAGAAGGCAAAAGCAAGCAGAGGATGCGTTCTGAGTGTGACGGAAGATGGGGACGGAGGAGAAGTTTATATGAGAAGATTGAGTCTCCGAAGAGGAAAAGATACTGCTTCGTACGATGTGCACAGAGTACTCGAGTGGGATGTTAAATCGTAACGCGGTTTTCAAGAGAAGAGCAACCGTCTCGCATTGATCGTCAAGATACTGTTCGGGCCATTTGAGATGCCAAAAAGGAGTGACGGTTGGGAAGAAAACTCGGTTGATCAGCTAAAGGGAAGTTAGTCGATCGGACCCCAAGGAAGGAAATAGCATTTTTGGAATAAAATAAATTTCATCCCAAAATTGGGGGGCATGTGTTTACACCAGATTTTGGGACGAAAGGATTATTTGTTTATAGACACAAACAACTAATTTATTCATAAAAGAATCGGCTAGAAAAATAAAAGAGGCCTATTTTTGACCCGGACGCAGCCAAAGTTCGTATGGATCAGACATGACAAGCTTTGAGGACATTTTGGGTTCGGCCGAAGAGTTTGAGTCTGGGTCGTCTTTTGTTTTGTTTTCGTGTAACCTAGTCGTGTTAGGACAGGAGTTAACCGGGTTATAAATAGCTAGAAATCCGGATTTTATGAGAGGAATCCAATCAATCAACACATCGGCCACCGGCCAAAACCCTAAGAGTAGGAGTAACGTAGAACTCGGCGGAACCTTCAACCAGGCAGGGCTGCATCGACTTCGACCGACCTCCGGTTTGCTTGTAAGTTTCACCAATGGCTCGTGTCATTGTACAATAAAGCTGTATTTGGCATCGACCAAACTCATGTTAAGCTATGGCATGGCTAGTTATCAGTTTAAGATCGCCTTTTGTAAGACTGTCTTGACTTTGATCAATCTCTTGCTTTAGTCGATCTTGACTAGTTATCGGCTCTATTGGTTTTGGCAAACCAATAGATTCATTAAGTTATCAATGTTGTTTATGTTTTAACATTTTTCTTTATGTTTTAAACAATATCTTGCCCAATCAAGATTGACAAAGTAGCCTAAACCTAAAAGATTGTCTAGTTTCGGCTATCCCAAGGCCTTGCACGCTCATAATGAAGGAAATAGTCGATTCAAGCCTTTCATCGACTATTTTGTCAATCTTGATTGTTACATGTTGTGCGTTCGAGTTATCCGATAAAACCATGTTTTTTATCTAAGAACAAGTAGATTTGATCTAGCATGTTTATTATGGCCGTTTTTCCGAACCCCACTGATATACATGGTAGATTAGATTTGCTTGATCTTAAATCGAATCCTGATTCTAGCGGATAGATCTTGTTCGTGCCTCATGGACCCTACATCGGCTAAAATAGCCGATCCAGTTACGCTTTCTTCATAATGTATGCTTTTAGGCTGCTTGGAATCAATGGATCTGCTTGTTGCATTGGACGTGATCTAGTTTGGTCATCATTATGGCTGCATGGAGACACCCCACTGTTGATGTTTAAGCTATTTTATCGATATATTTGTTATTATGGCTGCATGGAAACACTCCACTGTTAACATATAGAACTGCCTGTGCAATTAGTCGATACGTTGATTTCACGCCGTTTAGACGTACACATAGATCTTTATTTTCCTAATATGTTTAAGCTTATCGGCTGTTTATCTGTCCTGAATTTTTCTTTACATATATCATAGTCGTTTTGCTTTATATCTTTACCAATGCCTTCATGCAATCTTTTGGGAGTTGACTCTGTAGTCAATATCCTATTAACAATGGCTATATCAGAGCCGTATAATTTGGAACTGTCTGGCACCAAACCGGCAGGTTCCACAATTTGATAAATTTTTCTTCTCCTTGTCAATTGCAGGTCAAATTGACTAGCACGTCCGAGGTCAATCTCACCAAGACTTGGCACCGCCATTTGTTGAAGGTTCAGGAGGTCAGGACCTTGTTTCGTACGCCCTCTGAGGACCGTGCGTTCGAGTGTGTTGGCGCTACCGACCGGATTTTTGTGTCAACAGAACCACAAGGGCACATATCAACCTTGTGTTTGCAATCTCCCCCTTGATGAGTGCGTCGTCAACACAGAGTATCCATAATCAAAGAGAAAAAGAAAATAGAAGTAGATAGAAGGATAAACTCACTCGAGATGTCCAAAAGTCAAGACAAAAGCCGAAGAGGGACAAATCGAGATAAGCAACGCTTGGTCTCCAAAGACATGGGCAACGGTTCCACACAACCAAGCAAAGTATCGGAGCAACAACTCAACAAAGTGCAAAACTCGATCACACAGAGCGAAAGGCTTGGTTCCTAAAGACATGGACAACGGCTCGATGCAACCAAGTCAAGAACAAGCTAGTCCTCAAGAAGAGACACAAAGGGCTCAACACCACTAGCTGAAAGCTCAATACCAACTGAAGCTGAAGGCACATAAGAATGCGAAGATGCTAGTCCCTCAAGATAGAGGCACAGAGGCTCAACACAACTAGCAGAAAGCTCCATAGCAATCAAAACATCAAAACTGCGACAACAGCTAGTCCCTGAAGGACCGAGAATGCTACCAGAAAGCGACCAGAGGGGGGGGGGTGAATGGGAGCTTCAAAATTCCTTTCGGAAACTTGTTGCCACTGTCCCGTAAATCAACCCTCAAGGGCAAACCCTAGAGCTTGCTAGTGTCCACGACCCTAGATGTAGGGTGGATGCTTCCAAGAAGCACAGCGGGACACTACACAACTCTAGAAAACCAACGCAAAAGACGGAAACCAAATCCGACACCGAACGAACAACCGGCGAACGAAAACGCGCAAAGCAGTCACGACCGGACTCTGGCCAGCGTCCGGTCACACAAATGCCGATCTGAGACCTTACTGAGTTGGACCGGACTCACTAGTCTGGAGCGTCCAGTCGAAGGCAGTGCGTCCAGTCATTACAAAGCAGATTTCGGAGCTCTCTGCAGACGACCGGATTCACTGGGAAAGGAGCGTCCGGTCGGAGGCAGTGCGTCCGGTCAACTCAGACAAAGTAGGGAACAGTGTTCGCAGTGCGTCCGATCACAAACAGTCACGAGCGTCCGGTCAAGGATCAGAAAACCCCCGCGTGATATTCAACCACCGGACGCGTCCGGTCAGCCTGACCCAGCGTCCGGTCACCCCGAGACTGCACTGTTCGTTCACCTATTTGACTCGATCTCACCCAAAACAAATCCTCTAGGGATCAAACTTGGTGAGAGGAGTCTCAAGGAGGATAGTGAGCTATCTCTAAGAGATCATGGCTCGAACCTATCTCCAAATCGATGAATCGAAGAATTTCGGGGGAAGGGAGAAAAACTTGACCCGAAACGAAAATCGATCGATCTCCTAGACCGTGAGGTTAGAGGTGAATTCCTTCGGTGGAAAGAAGTGCCTCACGATCTAGAACAACTTGGTTCAAACGGATTTGCAAAAGATGAACCGAGCAAAGAGATCAAGCGACGGGAAAAACGTGGAGAAAAAGGATTCCGCGAAGAACACGAACGAAACGCGAATCACAACCACGAAATTGCAACCGTGTGGCTCCCACATGCTACAACAGTGAGGTTACGGCCTCACTTCCTCAAAATCTCATGAACACAGAGGTATTGTTCTCTTCTCTGTGGATCTCAGCTAGCTACAGCAGGGATGTGGGAGAGCAGGAAACCCTCGAAGCAAAGAGCAAATGACAGGGTGACTAACTGAGATGGATGGGGAGGTGGGTGTCTCCTCTTATTTATCCTAACTCTAACCTATTCCTAATTCCCACTCTACCCCTAACTACTTACAGAGCGAACCAGCTAAACCCTAAGGTTATTCTGGACCAACTCGGTGGTAGGTGGATCCGACGGCCACGCCCGCACAACTCGTAGCGTTGCCTCGACGCAACCTCCCGATTGCCGCCACGTGCCGCCCTCGCTATGCACCCCCGGTTTTGTGGCCCAAACCGGGAAACCAGCCTTTTCCAGCCAACCCCCGGTTTTGAGGCCCAAACCGGGAAACCAGCCCACCAGCTTCTGAGTTTTGAGGCCAAACTCTGCAAACCCTCAGCGCCCAGGTTTTGAGGCCCAAACCTGGAAACCGTCCTCAGCCCGAGTTTTGTGGCCAAACTCGGAAACCATCCGCACCAATGTTTTGAGGCCCAAACCTGGAAACCGTCCACCCGATGGTTTTTCCCTGGCTCTACCACCAAACCAACGTCGTAGATGGGATGCACCGTCCGTGCACCCCGTCCACCGACACGTGTCCCCAAGTCCACGACTCAGGCAAGACATGACCGCACTTCTTCACTTGTTGTCGTCACAGGCTGCCAGCCACCACAGCTGATCCTCGGGCCTCTGGTCCCTCAGTCCAAGCCTTACGTCCGCCCTTCGCCACTCCCGGTCCATCAGCACGGCACATCTCTACTTGACCTTCACCATGCCTTTGATCACTGCATCCGTGCTCGACACCTGCACAACACAAGCCAAAGAACATGCGCATCATCCCAGTTGACAATCACTCATCACTCAGAGACCCGGCATACACCCATGTATCCGCAGTCCCTCGAGATAGAGGCACAGAGGCTCGACACAACTAGCTGAAAACTTCATACCAATTGAAACTTACTAATCGAGACTCAGGCATACAAAGGAGCAAAGAAGAAATACTCCCCTCGCTAAAAGAACCCCCCCTCAACATGTGAAGCACAATTTTTTGCAAATTGTCACCATAAAACAAAAATTCTCCCCCTTGGGAGCAATTTGCAATCAATCAAGAGAGGAAAAGAAACTCAAACAAGCGAAACGGAGCTAGGCCATGCCTATCGGAACAAGTCACATGCATATGAAACTAAAATGCAAGTTAGCAGCTTCAAGTATATAGTTGTTAGAGTGAAAGAATGCTCTAAAGAGTGCTGATCCGGCAACTAAGCAACAAACATAAGTGCTAGCGAAGGCTCAAACTGACCACAAAATACGAAATATGAACAATTAAGTTTAGTGAGCAGTTTTTAGCCATTGAGAAAGGGGATTCACCATCAAAATAGCACTCAACATGTATAGACAGGAAATTACAAGTGCTAAACATGTATACAAGGTGAACCACCCCTAGCAAAGTTCAATCATCATGCTATAGAATGAAGCATAGACTTGCGTTTAACAAATTTAATCAGAGATTTGCAGCGGTTATTAACACAAGTTCATAGTTTAGCATGTGATTGCGGGATGTTGAAAGCTTGTCATTGCCTAACTTTTCAACCGAGCTAAGCCTATGCAAAAGCAATCAGAAGCTTGAAGCATCAGTTTCGGTCTTACACTACACGGCTCAAGTTTAACTCAAATGTGCAATGAGAAACTGTGTCGATACTGTGATGAAATAGGCAGGATATGAACATACCAAAAAAGTGAATGACTCAGAACTAGAGACATAGCAACCTAGCATATATGAAATAGCACAAGTGACCTCAACACATTCTAAACATGCTAGTTGCCAATCTCAATGGTGAACAAGTATCAAGTTTTATGTTCATTAAGCATATTCACCATTTGTAAAAGTAGCTTAGCTCACAACATGTATAATGTGATCAAAAAGAGCCTAAGCTACAAGAATCATCATGTATTATCGGAGCAAAACTACTCAGAGCATAATTTCATTCTAAGATTATAGACATGAAGCTGGAAAAGCAAGAAGTAAACATGATGAGATGCGTGCAGAAGTTAGTCTAGAAGTAACGGAGCAGAAAAACTAGACTAAAAAAGAAAAAACCCAAAACAAAAGGGGTATTAGAGTAGTCAGTCTATGTTACAACAAGTAATATGCTTCCCCCATCTAAAAGGGGAAACACACAACAAGCTCACCTCTCTGCCTAGCAAAAGTTGAGAGATCTAAAGGCTTAGTGAATATATCCGCAAGCTGGTTTTAGGTGTCTACATGCCTAAGGTCAATGTCGCCTTTCTCGTAGTGATCACAAAGAAAGTGAAAGCGAACATCGATGTGTTTGGTCTTGGAGTGAAGAACATGGTTCTTTGCTACACTAATGGCACTTGTGCCGTCACAAAGCAAAGGAACCCGACTGAAATCTAGACCAAAATCACGCAATGTAGCAACCATCCATAAAAGCTGCAAAGCACAAGAAGCGGCAGCGACATACTCGGCCTCGGTGGTAGACTGGGCTACGCTAGACTGCTTGTGAGAAGACCACGAAACAAGCGAAGAGCCAAGAAATTGACAAGTCCTAGAAGTAGACTTGCGCTCAAGCCGACAGCCGGCAAAATCCGCATCGGAGTAACCAAAAAGCGAAAGGGTCGAAGAAGAAGAGTATCAAAGTCCGAACTCAGGAGTATATCGGAGGTACCTCATGATACGCTTGACCGCTTGCTTGTGGGAAGTACAAGGGGACGCCTGAAAACGAGCGCACAGACACACTGCAAAGTGTATGTCTGGCCTCGCTGCCGTCAAGTATAGGAGGGAGCCAATCATGCTCCTGTACTCCTTCTGGTCCACAGCCTCTCCATCTTGGTCTGCGTCCATCGCAACAGTAGTGGCCATGAGTGTTGTAAGAGGCTTGGCCTCGCCCATGTCAAACTTCTTTAGGATGTCCTTCGTGTATTTGCCTTGATGCACAAACGTCACGTCTCGGGTTTGCTTGATTTGCAACCCAAGGAAGAAGGTCAACTCACCCATCATACTCATCTCAAACTCCCTGCTCATTGTATCTGCAAACTTGGGAACAAGTGTGTGACAGGAGCCACCAAAGATGATATCATCCATGTAAATCTGAACTAAGAGGGTGTCATTGTCTTGCTTGAGTAGAAAGAGGGTCTTATCTACCCGTCCCATTTTAAAACCCTTGGAGAGCAAAAAGGTTTTCAAACGCTCATACCAGGCTCTAGGGGCTTGTTTCAAACCATATAAAGCTTTTGAAAGTTTGAAAACATGGTTTGGAAACTTGAGATTCTCGAAACCAGGGGGTTGCCTAACATACACCTCTTCCTCTATATACCCGTTTAGAAAAGCACTCTTGACATCCATCTGGTAAAGCTTAAAGCCCTTTGTTGGGTATTTTAAACGCACACAGAATAATCCACAAGCGCACGGATACCGATGTAGCTTTCACCCGAGAGTATTCTAGGGTATCGATTTCCATGGGGAACGTGAAGTGTACCAGAAGAATTAAGAACGTCCAAGAAAAGAATGGTAATGCGGTTAGAGAGGGATATAAGGGTTTTCTAAGTGGGTCTATTTAATCAAAGGCTCACTATACTTTACTTACTTCGGAGCAACAGTACCTTTCCGATTCTCGAAAAAGACTGGGAAAAGGGTAATCGGGAGAAGGCTGCCAAAAAGCTCTACGAAACACCAATCCTAACGTGGTGGATTATAACAATCTACAAAGCTGTCACCCCTGTAGCTACCATAACTATCCGCAGGATTGGGCGCAAACTCAGGTAAACCCTAGTCTAGACACCGTGTCTACACTAACGCTTACTACTCTAATTATGTACGATAACTAGAGCACTCAATACGAGCGGAGATCCAGTAAATAAAATAAAGTAAGAACTTCAATTAAATATAATACTTAGAAGTGATAAATGAAGAACCTGGAGATTACTTGAAGACGAACCAGATGTTGTACCAATACAATGTTCAGGAAGATCCGACAGATCTGGCTCCTCCTCAGCTCTCTCCTTCTCCTCTCTCTAATACAATCTCTAATTACAACTAGATGAACTAGACAACTAGAACTAGAACTAGATCTAATTCTAGATGAACTAGAAGAGATTCATCTAGAGGGACCTCTACTTCTAATTGAAACCCTAGTTTCTGATGTGGAGATGAATAATGAAGATGGAGATGCCTAGAGAGGGGGGTTTGGGGCTGCTTATATAGCCCGAGGTGGAGTAGGGGGCAAGGAATCGCCATGTCATCGATCTGCGTCACGTTTATCACCCACTGTTGGATCAAACCGACTTCAGGGACGGTGGAGATGCATCCTAGGAAGCGGTGGAAGAAGGTTCTAGAAGGCTCACTATACTTTACTTACTTCGGAGCAACAATACCTTTCCGATTCTCGAAAAAGACTG
The DNA here is from genome assembly GCA_009763385.1 of Coix lacryma-jobi var. lacryma-jobi. Classification (NCBI taxonomy): domain Eukaryota; kingdom Viridiplantae; phylum Streptophyta; class Magnoliopsida; order Poales; family Poaceae; genus Coix; species Coix lacryma-jobi. The sequence continues at coordinate 49,470,935 of CM019831.1, forward strand.
GGAAAAGGGTAATCGGGAGAAGGCTGCCAAAAAGCTCTACAAAACACCAATCCTAACATGGTGGATTATAACAATCTACAAAGTTGTCACCCCTGTAGCTACCACAACTATCCGGAGGATTGGGCCAAACTCAGGTAAACCCTAGTCTAGACACCGTGTCTACACTAACGCTTACTACTCTAATTACGTATGATAACTAGAGCACTCAATACGAGAGGAGATCCAGTAAATAAAATAAAGTAAGAACTTAAATTAAATATAATACTTAGAAGTGATAAATGAAGAACCTGGAGATTACTTGAAGACGAACCAGATGTTGTACCAATACAATGTTCAGGAAGATCCGACAGATCCGGCTCCTCCTCAGCTCTCTCCTTCTCCTCTCTCTAATCCAATCTCTAATTACAACTAGATGAACTAGATAACTAGAACTAGAACTAGATCTAATTCTAGATGAACTAGAAGAGATTCATCTAGAGGGACCTCTACTTCTAATTGAAACCCTAGTTTCTGATGTGGAGATGAATAATGAAGATGGAGATGCCTGGAGAGGGGGGTCTGGGGCTGCTTATATAGCCCGAGGTGGAGTAGGGGGCAAGGAATCGCCATGTCATCGATTCGCGTCACATTTATCGCCCACTGTTGGATCAAACCGACTTCAAGGACGGTGGAGATGCATCCTAGGAGGCGGTGGAAGAAGGTTCCAGAAGGCAGAGGCGAAACGGCCTCCGTGGCCGACCGGTCGGTCAAGGGGTGGGACCGGTCGGTCTGGCCCAGTGGGCCCACGTGGCGGGCCTCCTCTTGGTGTCTTCTGGTGTCTTCTAGATCCTTCTTTTGCAGATTTCGTTGCGAAATTAATATCTTTTCATCTGGGACTCTGAATATAGCAAATGATATGTCCGTTTCGATCGTCTCGACGAACTCTTCGCAATGGTGTCTCTAATTCATCACTTGAGATACTTTTATATGGTGAAATATTGATGTCCTACAAAACAAGTGAGAGCACCAAAACTCGTGGAACTTGTTAGTTTCAAATCCTACAACTATGCTTTGTAATTCATTTAGTGTCATTTCATGCAAAAGTTGATGGTTAATTATGAGCAATAGTGAGCGTCAACAAGTTCCCCCAAGCTTAACCTTTGCTAGTCCCGAGCAAAGCCAATCTCAACAATGGATCAGGAGTTGCTGCAATATCTGAACTTCCAACAAGTACACAAGCATTCAAACAAAAGTTCTCATAAAGATATCATATTATTTATCACGGGGTTTAGTACTTTACCTTGAATCTTGAGTAATTGAAAGATAGAACGATCAAATCAAGCACTATGTCTCTTGCTCTTTCACTTCACCATTATCCCGGAGTTTTATGAATTTTCAGAAAAGATTAAAAACATATGTTGTCGAATTAAACAATGGATCCAAAGAGAAAGTCAACCATTGAATCGAGAAGTGCATGTGTATGAAAAATGGAGTCGGATGCTCTTTTGAAATATATCACTCTCTTTTGTTTATTAGAAACACATGGCTATCAGGCTAATTCTACTGGCGGGCACATGCCCATCTTTTTTTATGATATTCATTTTTTTTCTTTCTTTTTTTTGAGGTTCCGGACATTTGTCTTTTATATTTCCTCGGGATCTATCTTTTTGAGGTTTCAGACACTTGCCCCTTTTTATTTCCTCAGATATATATATTTTTTTTCTCTCTTTTTTTCAATAGCCACATGCTTCCAACAAACTTTTGAGGGGATTGGAACAAATAGTCATGAGCATTTATGAGGAAAGTGGATGGAATGTGTAAGTGATCTCAATTCAATAGCATGATAACTTCTCATAGGGTCAACAAAGCTTAATTTAACTCAATGCAATTATTAGTCATATTAATATTGGAAACTCTCCGGAACTCTAGTGTTGTTTTAGAACAAGATAATCGCAACTCAGATCATCACATATCATATCTGTCAATTACCTAGACTCTGGATCAAGCATTTACTACCCATATATTTAATTTCATTTTAAGCATCATTATTAATTAGGAGAACTTATGCCTTGAAGGCTAGGTACTTGAAAGAAATTAGATAGAGCAACTATTCATCATTTCCATGTAAAAGATTAGAGAGAGATTTCTTCTTTTATTATTAACTTCTTAAAACAATCTAAGCAAACTTAACATACTATTTATTTAACCTAACACACACTTATTATAAATAACTAAGATAATGGATAAGACATACCTGGATCACGAAGATAACGAGGGTGTGTCTCCCCCAAGCCGGTTCCCTTAATAACGTTGAGCCATCATGTGCCCATATATATTTTTTCTTTTTTAATTAATGGTGAGGCTTCATGTTCCCACATATATTTTTTTTCTTTTTGTTTTATATTTTATTTTCATTTATGTATAGAAGGAAAACATAAGAGGATAAGGATACTTATCTGGATACACGGGGGTGCTTTCCCCCAAGCTGAATGTTGACGTAGTCGTTCATTCTTGCCATGTAGCGAACTGGCAGTGGAAATGTACTTCCTCTATCGAAGCTTTGATTGATGTTGATAGTTGTTGAAATAGTGCTCCAACAGTAGATGGAACATTCACTTGCTCATTAGCTTTTCATGGTCATTCAATCCTGTGAAACTCAAATAGACAACAAGACTTGTGGAACAGATTAAGCGTTAGTGGTTGGCCAACTTAAGCCTTAGTTGCCCAAAGTTTGAGTAAGATCTCTTTCTCAATATTTTTGCATTTTTATTTTTATGATGCAATGACAGTGTAACAAAATGAATGCATTTTTATTTTTATGCCACTACGGTGAAAATCCCTATGGGTTTTTACACACCCTAGAATTATTCACATGGGGCTTTAGGTTTTGCAGTGCAAAAAGTAAAGTATTTTTATTCTCTTTTTATGCAAAGCTAATGCAGAAAAATAAATATGCTATGGAGAGATGATTATGCAAATGATGGAAAGTAAACATGCAAAAAGAGAAATTAATGCAGAAAAGATAAATATAGATAACTACCGATTTTACCTTTCGGCGGGGGTTCAATGTTTTAAGTCCTTCGAACAGGACTTCGCACCATGTTCATTCCTGAGGTGCATCATTTGATCTCGATAGGTAGACCTTGATAACTACACCTCTTGATATGGTGCACCCATGTTCTTCGTTTGCCCAGCAGTTTGAAGTGAAGCATTAGTTGTGGAAGCTGGCAACATCTTGCTTAGTGTGCTAGTTCTTGTAGATCCAGGACCTTCACTCCGTAGAGTGTGGGAGTTGGCAAACTCCTCTATGTTTTGCTCAAGAGTGTGTCCTGCTCATAAAGACAAGGTAGAGATCAAGTGCATGGGCTCTGTTGGTGGAAAAACACCAACAGAACCAAAAGTTTTGTTCATTCCTCTCTAACCTTAGGCACATTGAACAAGATGAACTTGTTGTTTATGTGTTCAATTCAATTTTAGCATGAGTGATAGGATCAAAAAGATGATGAGCATTAAAGTAGCATCTTAAAAATATTTAATAGATCAAATTGTTTAACCCAAGGAAAGATAATCTATGCATAATGTGTCGATCTTTTCATGATTGTGATATATCATCTTTCAAAGGTAGGATGCACAACATTTTAGCTCATTTGGTTAAGATAGTGAGATCAAGAGAGTGAAGCTAGGAAAAAAGAGTAAAGAACTGAACATGTTGAGTTGATTAGGTTGGATCATGTGAGGTGCAACTTAAACATGTTTGGTTCTTATTTATGCGTAGACTAGAATTAAGGAGAAGCTTTTTAAAGTGATGGTCACATACCTTGAGATGTTACCTTTATCATTGAAGAGTGATGTGTCGAACCACCTTGTTGAAGCTTCTCTTGTCTGGCTGGTTATTCTTCATGAATAGCTTGTCTTCTCTTGCTTATCTCATAGTGAGCCAGCTGAGTCTTGTCCTCAACAGATCCAGATGATGGAGACTTTGTCAACTATTTTCTTGATTTGTAGGCTTAGGTACTGTCTCTCCATCTTCTACTTCTTGTGGTGCAGTGGCTTCATCCTTTATGATATCCCCTTAATTCCTGGCAGTTGGTTCTTCCTTCGATTGAGTCAACGTCTTCTCTTGGTTTTCTTTGGCTGTTCATAAATGGTGTAATTGTTGAAGAGGCAGTGAACCTTTTGGTCAAAGATCCAAAAGTGGATTTCTCTAGTTCCGACATAGATGACAACATTGAAGGTTTTCAAGAATGATCTTCCAAGAATGAGTGGTGGATCATATTTTTCTTCTTGATTGGGATAGCGTCAAGTGGCCCGTACTGATCAAAGTGTTGAAGCTGGATTTCTCCGTCCTCCCCTTTAAGCAGATTTAGACAACGGAATTGTGTCTCCCCCAAGCTGGCTTGTGAGGAAGGTGGATGCCCAAAATTCTTTAACAACATATTCATGTATTGAATTTGTAGACCTTGGTGTTGTTGAAGTCGTTCCACTTCATCCACCAAACTAGCTCTTGTGTTAGAAGACAGGATAAGTTCTCACTGCTTGTGTTTGTACTGTTTGATCTGAGGGTTCAGAGACGAGTGCCCCCAATGATGGTCTTTGTCTTCTAGTGGCCCAGCTTAGACTTGTTCATCTATTTCCATGGAGTGAGTGCTTTAATTGTAGGTATTGTTTTGTGGCACTCATCTTTTGTATTGTTCTACGGACCTCATTTCTATGTCTCCCTTGTGCAAGTTGTTGAAGTTCATGTGTCTCTTCTTCTCCAAAGTGAGTTCATCTCAGGACTTTCCCAAATTGGTATTGAAAGGTTTCCTGCAGGGGTTAGTCCAACAAAATATCCAACATTCACTATAGCATACTATCGGCTCAAAAACCAACCTAGACACCACGTCTAATTTGATTTAGGAAGGCGTTTCAACCTAAGCACCATGTTTAATTGAAGAGATGTATGAAAGTACTTCAAACCTAAACATATACTATAGCAAATCAGAGTAGCATTAAAGCATTAAAGAGATTTACTCAATTGGTAATGAGAGAGCATGATTAGTGTATAGCACATGAGCATGTCTTAAAGGTAGGGGCAACCAACATAGCAACATGGTAAGAGATGTTCTTACAAAGTGTATTCCCAAACTTGGATTTTGCAAAAATCAAGATTGGATGAATGTAATTCAATGTTGCATGATGATTAGTTGGGCATACCTTGTGTTTGTCGTTTCTTCAAACATTTTTGCTCCAGACCTACAAAGGTTAGTGACAAGAATACCGGAAGGAATATTTTAACAATTATATCTCTATGTTCATTACACAAGGGCAGTGTAGCAGGAAGGTGAACACTGATATGAAAAGTGCTTGTTTTAGGACACTAAGCTTGTCTTTGGGAAACCTTCAAGAAAGAGATTTGGTGAAGTGGTTTCCCCTCCAACACCATCTTAAGAGCACAACGAGATCTACAAAATTTGTGATAAACATATGCATCTACAACCACCCTTTTGAAGTTTTTGTAAACAGAAAGTGTGAGGGGGTTGAAAATCTTGAGTGTGGCAATGTTAGACACACCAATTGAATCAGGATATGTTTCATATGAGCATGGATTTAAAGAGGTGTTTATGAAGTAGCTTCCATGCTCTTTGATATCAACTTCCTCGATTTTAGAGAAGAACACCGAAGTGTGGGGTTCATCATTTTCTAAAGTGTAGGGTGTTTTCCCTAGAGAAGGTTCTGTGACAACCAAATTATTAGAAGGAATTTCAAATTTGGTTGGGTGTTCCTCCTCGTGTTGGTCGGGGTTAGGCTCGACTTCTTCTTCTGGGAATTCGTCAAAAATGCCAGTGTAAGGAGTGTTTTCAAGGATTTTATTTAGGATGTCTCCTCCTTCACTAACAAGTTTATGTGAGAATGATCCTCCAAAAGCTAAATCAAGATGTAGGGCAGCTTCCTTGTTAAGACCACAATAAAAGTGAAAGTGTAGCACATGGTCTGGCAAGGAAAGGTTTGGGCTAGAATTCGTAAGGTGTTTGAACCTAGCCCAAGCTGCTCCTAGCGTCTCCTTCTCTTTTTGTTTGAATGTAGGAATTTCGATTCTAAGATCAGAGATTCGACAAAGAGGGAAGAAAACAAGACAAAAGTTGTCCCGATGTTCATCCCAATTTCCATTTAGGACCTCTATGGAATGATTATACCATTTTCTCGCACTTCCCAAAAGGGAGAATGGGAATAGTTTCCATTTAATGGTCTCTTGTGTCATGCCAGCTATAGTCTGACAAGAACACAACTTCTGAAATTCCCTAAGGTAAGTGTATGGATCTTCGTCTTCTGACCCAGAGAAGGATTTCTCCCGAACCATGGCTATAAGAGCAGGGCGAAGCTCATAGCCATCTATAAGAATGGGGTGTGATGATGGTGGAGGCTCCAACAAGTCGCCCTTTGGAGCAAAGGACTTATAGATAGGAGTGAAATCCATGTGGTGATGGGATGGTAAAAGAAAAAGGTGGTAAAAAGGGAAAGGTGGTAAAAAGAAAAGAAACACAGACGAACTTGGCTCGATTCTAGAACAACTACCGTTCCCCGGCAACGGCGCCAGAAAGCTTGTTGGGTATTTTAAACGCACACAGAATAATCCGCAAGCGCACGGATACCGATGTAGCTTTCACCCGAGAGTATTCCAGGGTATCGATTTCCACGGGGAACGTGAAGTGTACTAGAAGAATTAAGAACGTCCAAGAAAAGAATGGTAATGCGGTTAGAGAGGGATATAAGGGTTTTCTAAGCGGGTCTATTTAATCAAAGGCTCACTATACTTTACTTACTTCAGAGCAACAATACCTTTCCGATTCTCGAAAAAGACTGGGAAAAGGGCAATCGGGAGAAGGCTACCAAAAAGCTCTACGAAACACCACTCCTAACGTGGTGGATTATAACAATCTACAAAGCTGTCACCCCTGTAGCTACCATAACTATCCGCAGGATTGGGCGCAAACTCAGGTAAACCCTAGTCTAGACACCGTGTCTACACTAACGCTTACTACTCTAATTATGTACGATAACTAGAGCACTCAATATGAGCGGCGATCCAGTAAATAAAATAAAGTAAGAACTTAAATTAAATATAATACTTAGAAGTGATAAATGAAGAACCTGGAGATTACTTGAAGACGAACCAGATGTTGTACCAATACAATGTTCAGGAAGATCCGACAGATCTGGCTCCTCCTCAGCTCTCTCCTTCTCCTCACTCTAATCCAATCTCTAATTACGACTAGATGAACTAGACAACTAGAACTAGAACTAGAACTAGATCTAATTCTAGATGAACTAGAAGAGATTCATCTAGAGGGACCTCTACTTCTAATTGAAACCCTAATTTCTGATGTGGAGATGAATAATGTAGATAGAGATGCCTGGAGAGGGGGGTCTGGGGCTGCTTATATAGCCTGAGGTGGAGTAGGGGGCAAGGAATCGCCATGTCATCGATCCGCGTCACGTTTATCGCCCACCGTTGGATCAAACCGACTTCAGGGACGGTGGAGATGCATCCTAGGAAGCGGTGGAAGAAGGTTCCAGAAGGCAGAGGCGAAACAGCCTCCGTGGCCGACCGGTCGGTCATGGGGTGGGACCGGTCGGTCTGCCCCAGTGGGCCCACGTGGCGGGCCACCTCGTGGTGTCTTCTGGTGTCTTCTAGATCCTTCTTTTGCAGATTTTGTTGCAAAATTAATATCTTTTCATCCGGGACTCTTAATATAGCAAATGATATGTCCGTTTCGTTCATCTCGACGAGCTCTTCGCAATGGTGTCTCCAATTCATCACTTGATATACTTTTATATGGTGAAATATTGATGTTCTACAAAACAAGTGAGAGCACCAAAACTCATGGAACTTGTTAGTTTCAAACCCTACAAGTATGCTTTGTAATTCATTTAGTGTCATTTCATGCAATAGTTGATGGTTAATTATGAGCATTAGTGAGCGTCAACACCCTTCGAAGCAGCAAAGGCTAGAAGGATCCTAATGGCTTCTAAACGAGCTACAGGGGCAAAGGTTTCCTCATAGTCTATCCCCTCTTTCTGGCAAAAACCCTGGGCTACTAACCTAGCCTTGTTCCTCAATACCATCCCATCTTCACCCTATTTGTTTTTGAAAACCCATTTGGTACCTATAGGGTGGCATTCTGGTGGAGGTGGAACTAGGGTCCAAACTTGGTTTCGCTCAAAGTTCTCTCACTCCTCATGCATGGCATTAACCCAGTTAGGATCAAAAAGAGCGTGTTCAACTTCTTTGGGCTCAAAAGAAGCAACAAATGCAGAATGAGCAAAGTGGGAGATCTCATACGCTCGCGACCGCGTGACTCGTTGGTCGATGCTGCCGATCATCTGATCCGGAGGGTGGATCTGCTGGACGCTTCGGGGCGCCTGCCTCGCCGAATTCTCCTCCCCATCGTTAGATGCTGTCGCTCCCTCAGGTGCAGCTGGTGCTCGCTGGAGAGGTGGCTCAAGAGGACCCCAATTAGTGGAATCAGCGGGATTAGGTCCTCGAGCGGAAGTAGTCATCGCAGGGTCGACAGGGGCAGCCAGTGGAGTTGGCTCGGGATCACCCCAATCGGCATCTTCCTGCTCCTCCTCCACAAAGATCGTCTCTCCCAGCTCGTGTTCTCTTGCAACATCAAAAGCAGAAGAAACACAAGGCATAGTCTCATCGAATGTGAGCTTGCAGGTCTCCACTATCCAGTTAGTCTCAAGGTTAAGAACTCGATAAGCGCGCAAATGCAAAGCCTAACCAAGAAACACACCATCAGCAGAATGAGATTCAAATTTGTCGAAATTGCCTTGCTTCAGGATAAAGCACTTGCACCCAAACACCCTAAAGTGAGACACCTTGGGTACCCGTACAAAATGCAACTCATAAGAAGTCTTTTTCATGAAAGCTCATAGAAAGATGCGATTTGAAACATGGCAAGCGGTGTTGATCGCCTCGGCCCAAAAACACCTAGGAGTCCTATGCTCATCAAGCATCGTCCTAGCCATCTCAACAAGGGTCCGATTCTTGCGCTCAACAACACCATTCTGCTGGGGGCATAAGGAGAGGACAACTGATGCTCAATACCATGAGAAGAATAGAAAGAGGCAAACTGTGAGTTAACAAACTCAGTACCATTATCGCTACGAATAGCTCTAATAGTATTAGAGGGAAACTCAGTTTTCAACCTCAAAATTAAGTCTCGAGCAAAAGAGAAAGCCTCATCCTTAGTCTCCATGAAGAACACCCAAGAATACCTCAAAAAGTCATCCACGATCACTAGAACGTACCACTTCCCACCCGTTGAGCAAACCCGAGCTGGACCAACTGTGTCCATGTGTAAAAGCTCGCTGTGTTGCTTAGTCATCACCTGATTAACAGGTGGGTGAGAAGCAACAACCATCTTCCCGTGATGACAAGGATGGCAAACAAGGTCCTTCTAAAACTTAAGCTTGGGCAATCCTTGGATTAGGCCAAGTGAGCTCAGTCTTGCAAACAAGTCAAAATCAAGTGACCTAGTCTCCTATGCCACTTCCACAAATCAGAAGAAGGACCAGCCACCAAACATCTAGAAGAGCCGAAAGAACGAGAAAAATCGGCTCGGAAAACACGGCCAAAAGGGACGACCCAACAAACAAGGTCTCCCCGAGAATCCAAAACTCTACTCAGGCCTTTCTTAAAGCGCACCTGAAAGTCGTCTTCAAGAAGTTGCGAAACAGAAAGCAAATTGAAATGCAAGTTTGAAACCAAAGCAACATCCTTGAGAACAAAGTTCTCGTTACGTCGAATCGACCCACGAGAGACAACCTTACCTCTACCGCTATCCCTGAAAGTGATGTACTCCTTATGCACAATGGGGTCTAGGCTGGAGAACCATTCCTTTCTTTTGGTCATGTGGCACGAACACCCGGAATCCATGAGCCACATGTTCTCCAGCCGAAGTTCCTCAGATGCGTCATCATCATCGTCGGTGTCGGTGTGCTTGTCCTGGCACTTGCAGTCCTCCTCGTCCAAGGCCATGGTGCAGAAGCCGTTAGTGGAGCTGCCGAAGAAGCAGAGTCCGTTGAAGCGATCCTCCATCTTGTGCTCGGACTCATCATCGCTGGAGTCACCGTCGGAGCTCTTCTCAATGTCGCTGATGGAGGCGATGAAGGCACGCCTGCCAGCATCGAAAGCCTTCTCGAGATCCTCCCTGCGGTAGCCGCCCGTGGTCTTCTTCTTCCCGGACTTGTTCTCTGGCTTGGCCTTGCGCCTGGAGTTGTGGTTATTGCCAGGGAAGCTCTTGTCACACTTGGGGCAGCTCGCGACGAAGCGATCGGGGTCTCCACACCCGTAGTAGCCCTCACATGTGCCACCATGCTGGCGATTCAAGCGGTTGTTGTGGAACCGCAAAAACCGGGTGATGATGAGAGCGAGCTTGTCGTCTCCCAACGCTCCCACCTTCTCCTCTGTCACTGAAAGCAAAGAAGACAAAGCTAAGAGAGGAGGTGAAGCGTCAGCAGAAAGAGTCGATCCACCCTTGCCTGAGACCAAAGCCGTGGAATGTGAAGATAGGTTCTTTAGCTTGGCCTGAGTCAAGTGATTGATCTCGGTGGACTTGAGCTTGCTGAATAGCTCATCCATGGTGAGGGTGTCATAGCTTGGAGACTCTATGATGGTCGACACCTTCACCTCCCATACCTTCTGATCTAGGGCATATAGCAACTTGAGTGCCCTCTCATGATCAACATAAGGTAGATTGGCCCGATTGGCACACATCTTGTTCACAATCATTTGGAAACGAGCGAACATAGCATCAATCGTCTCTCCCTCCATCCGAACAAAGTTCTCATACTCCCGCTTGTAGGTCTCGAAGAGTCTAGTCTTGACCTGGACGGTCCCCTCGTGATAGCTCTGAAGCTTCACCCAGATCTCTCGTGCCGTCTCAAGCTCGGAGACACACTCGAACTTAGGAAGGGAGATGCTGGCCAAAAGCGCGTTACGGGCCTTAGAGTTCACCTCGTGCTGGTCAATCTGGAGCGGACCCACACGAGCAGCAAGGACCTCGTACTCAGCATTCTCGCATATCTCCTAAACAGAAGATCCGATGCTGTTGAGATAAGCACGCATCCGAATCTTCCAATAGGGATAGTTCGTCCCATCAAAGTAGGGAGACTTGTCGTTCCCTCGATCCATGTCGCCCTTAGAATCCAAAACTAATTAAGGTAGAGAAGATCCTTAACCGGCTCCGATACCAATTGAAGGATCGAATTGGCGACCAGAGGGGGGGTGAATGGGAGCCTCAAATTTATTCTCAAGAAATGATGGCCCTTGTCCCAGAAAATCACCCAAAAGGCAAATCCACGAACGTGATGTCCATGACCTAAGTGATTGGGTGGATGTTCCCTAGGAACATAGTGGGACACCACAAGAAAGCTCCCACAAAAGCCGGATCGCAAGTCGGACGAACACCGAAAAGACCACGGACGAAAACGTGCGAAACTGCACTAATTGGACTCTGGGGTGCATCCGGTCAATGATGATCGGACGCGTCCGGTCAGAGAAAGTCTTCTCTAGAAGCTCTTTGTTCACGATCGGACTCTGCACCAGGGAGCGTCCGGTCAGTAAAGCCAAACGGTGAATAGTGACTATTGTGCGTCCAGTCATGTTGGTCAAGTGCGTCCGGTCACGTCAGTAACTGTGCGTCCGGTCAGGTCTGCACGAACTGGACAGTGCAGCCTTCAATGACCGGACTCACCAGTCAGCGTCCGGTCAGCCCGCGCCCAGCATCCGGTCACCCCGAAATCCTTTAGTTCTTCCACCGATTCAACTCGTTCTCCCTCAAATAGAATATACTAAGTCCCAAACTCGCTGAGGGGAGTCAGAAGGAGTATAGTGAGCTAATCCTAGGAGATCATGGATCGAACCTATCTCCAAATCGATGAATCGAAGATGTTCAGGGGAAAGGGAGAAAAAACTGATCCAAAATGAAAATGACTCGATCTGCTAGTTCGTGATGTTAGGGAAGAATTCCATCAGTGAAAAGAAGGGAATCATGATCTAGCACAAGTAGGTTCAGACAAAATCGAAAACCATCTCTTAGAGAGGAAGAACGAGGTAAATCTCTGAGAAGACAAAAACCAAAACGCAAAGAACACAACTCCAAAACGCAAATCGATCTCGATTTCAGCCGTGTCTCGAACCCACGAGACAACAACAAGATTACGGTCTCGTTTCCTCAAAATCCCAAGTACGCAGAGGTATTATCTGGCTCTCTGCGGATCACAGGCAGCGGTATGGAAGAAAACCTAAGCGGAGGCTAAGAGAATGAAAGCTGCAAGGAAAGAATGAGAGGAGGGGCTGCCTCTCTATTTATAGCCTAATACACTTATTCCCCTTCTACTCCTAGATACAAAGAGCGAACAGGCTAACCCTAGGGGCATTCCAGTCCAACTCTACCAAGTCTTGATACGACGGCCACGCGCCTTCCTCATCCTTAGCTTCGCCTTGACGCAAGCCTCAGGATGCCACCACATGCCATCCTGTCGACCGCCGTGCCTTCCTCGCCGATAGCTTCGCCGCAACGTAAGCCTCTCGGCGCCGCCACGTGTCGACCGTTCTTTTTAGAACCTCCCCCGGGTTTTAAGGCCGAAACCGGGAAACCTGTCCTCAGGCTGAGTTTTGTGGCCCAAACTCAGAAACCCGTCAGCCCAGGTTTTGAGGCCCAAACCTAGAAAACTGTCCACCCCGAGTTTTGAGGCCCAAACTCAAAAACCGGCCACCCCAAGTTTTCAGGCCCAAACTCGGAAACCGTCGAGTGTAGTTTTTAGAGGTTCAACTACCAAACCCGCACCGTAGATGGGATGTGGTTCGCACACCCCGACCACCGGCACTGATGTCAATGCATGTCCAGCCTCTACGCTGGGCACAATGCCTTTGCCTTCCTTCTTGACTCGGCCAACCCGGCCTCCCACCAAGTGTCACGACGCCATCATCTTCCTCCCGACTCAGCCGATGCACTGCACATCCCCATGTGCTCCTGCTCACCGATGCCATGTGCCAGCTACCACAGCTGGTCCTCCGGCCTCCTGGTCTGTCGGTCCAAGCCTGACGTCCGCCCTTCACCGCTCCTGGTCCGTCGACACGGCACTTCTCTACTTGACCTTCACCTCGCCATCGACCACTATCTCCGAGCTCCACACCTGCACATCAAACACAGCCAAGAGACACATGTTGCCTATTAACCGATCGCTCATCACTTAGGAAAGGAACTACAAGGGCACATATCAACCTTGTGTTCGCACCATCACATCGGCCAACGACCCATTATTACAACAATAGCGTAGATGTAAACATCACTCCACAGGGACACCGACTGGGGGTACGCTATCTTCAATAGTCTGGCACGTCCTTGGGATACTCTTCGTAGTCTCCTTTATCTGGTACCCATCCGGGATTTTTGTGAACCAACAACCAGCGTCAGCTCACCATAGTCAGCAAGTACAACTACGGGGATGCAAGGCTCAAAAGGGGTTTTACTCGGTTAACTGCGGTTAGCATTTTAAGTTGTTCATATTTTATATTAAGCTTACATTACTAGATATATGATCCCAATATCCCATAATAAGTGATAATTCATTATGTTATAAGAGGTTCCAACCAACAACCAACATACCCCACCATGGACTGCTTAAAAAGGATCCAAGACGCTCGTATCCGTGAGCACGACTGATATATCAGGTTTACACTCTGCAGAGGTTGTACACTTTCACCTTAGGTCGTGATTCCCATATGTCGGGGTTTGCATGTCCCACATTACCTCCTCTATGGAAGTACGACAGGGTTTCACTACATAGCCTTTCACTAGCTACCCTAACAAGTAGTAGCCGCGATGATGCATCCAGCCTAGGTGGGGTTCGCCGAGGCCCAACAAATTAAGGTTGCCCGGATGTTGACACTTCTTAGCGTCGCTACTAAGAATAGAGTTTTAATCTATCCCCGGCAACGGCGCCACAAATGCTTGTTGGTAAAACTAATGACTATTGGATAATTCCGCAAGCGCACAGAAATTACCGATGTAGCAATTCACCCGGGAGTATTCCAAGGTATCATATTTATTTTATCCCAAAGGAAGCGATGACTAGAAAGACAAACAAGAAAAGGGATCCTATCTTAGATTAGCTACAACTAATGTAGAGGGTGATAAACGAAGGGTAAAAGGAAGGTGATGCTTCAGGATAATTAGATGAGATAATTAAAGATAACTAGTGTAGTATAGCTAGGTGGGAGGACAACGAGTGAGAAAGGTTCCCGTGAAATTCTTAATCCACTCCCGTGTTCTAATTAATCAAATAGTAGATACAACTAGGATTGATTACCTTCACCTTGGTTGCCAGGGATAAACGAGAGAGTAAAGCGATAGAAGGTTGTTCACCTAACCCAGTACTCAAGCGGATATTTGGCTTATGGACGCCTTACCTTTTAAAAACTAGCCTGAGTTCACGTGAGGGGATCTAGGTAGCCAGGCAAAATCTGTCACCTTTTGCCCATGCGCCCCTACTGTCCGTGCAAGCCAGCGGCAACCAAAGATAAGTCTTAGCCTAAGCACCACGCTTATGCTAATCCTTATTACTCTAGCTAATATACGATTAACTAAAGCACCGTTTTACGGGCGATGATAAACAACCAAGATGTTTGTGTAAGGATCACAATCTAGTACGTAACTACTACAAGACTAACTAGAGCACTACAATACTATTGCAAGAATAATATTGCACAAAGGATAACACTTTGAAATGCAGAAGAAGAATATATATAATAAATAATTCTGGAAAGAGAACGATACAAGAGCAATACCAGACTCCCAGAAGACGACTCCGGAGACCCAGAGCTTGCTCGACTCACTCTAACTCCCACACTAGACTAAAACTAGAAGGCTAACACTTGTATCTCATATGAAGTGAATCCTCTAATGAACCATGTTTTGAGAGGGTGGATGAAGCCTCTATTTATAGGGGGAGGTGGAGTAGGGGCTACTCCGCGCCACGTCATCGATCCGCGTGCTCCCCATCTCTCATCCCTTGGATCCACCGTTATTGTAACCGCCATGGATGGATGGCCTTGATTTCTTCACGTGTGAAACATGCGCAAGCAACCGACTTTGGATGGGTTTTACTCTGGGGTCGGCCGACCCCAGCCAATGACAGGTGGGCCCACCACTTTGCTTCTAGAAGGTGCTGATGTCATCAGGTTGAATAGTGTAGCCAGGGCCCACCAAGGAGGGATCGGCCGACCCCCCTATGACAGGGCTGGCCCACCAACTTGTGTCCCCTGATGTCCCCACATGTCATGGAGCATGGTGTCATATGTTGGTTGCATTTGCTTTCTTGTGTGGGCCCATGGATCCATGTGCTTCTCATCTTTCACCGTTGAATGCAAACACATTTCTGATCTGATGGTGGAAAGTAGCTCGGTGAAGCTTCACTTGGATAGTGCCACATCACCAAGCCCGAGGAGCTCCAATGGTGGGGTCGGCCGACCCCACCTTGGGTGGGTCCAGGTGTCCATTTCCTTCTTATTTTGTTATACCTGCAAATCAAATACTAAGAGTACAAGTGGAACCTTTTATTGATAAAACATGTCTATGTCATGTCATTCTTCTCTATTTTCGAGCCTGTTGACGATATTTTGATATGTATTTTTATGCTATAACTATCGTCAACAAGATCCCCCAAGCTTAACCTTTGCTCGTCCCGAGCAAATAATCAAACTTAGTCTCGGTGGATCAGGAGTTGCTACAATGTTTATATTTGAAGAGTACCATGTATGCAACAAGATATTTCTCTTAAGCATGTAAAATTTAGCTAGGTAAAACTCACCCATATTACCTTAGTCTTTCACGGGGCTTATGGCCTTTCCTTTGTCTTTGGAAGTTGAGAGACAGAACAGTTAAACTTGAGCACTACATTCTCATTCTTTGCAAGATTCATACCGGAGGTTTTTGCAATGTTTTCAAAAGAAATCTTAATGTTCTTCATATGGTTCTCTCATGTCGCTCAAATGGTGTATGATTCCTCACCAAGGCATTTGATAAGTGTTGCCTTCTTTATTTAATCCTACTTCTAAACAGGCTTATGTGTGGCTCAAGGTAGAGATGAAAGAAGATGGCATACTTACTTGCATTTTGTTGCGAAGTCAAAGCTCGGATCCTTGAAGAGAAGTGTCATACTCCCAGATCAAGATGTGCAAGTGTGTGGTGTATGGTGGACTAGATTGCTTCTTTATTTGATAAGATCTATCTCTCTATATTTTTTTTTCTTTTTCTCTCTTTTCTAATGAGACATGGCTAGCATTTTTTTTATGGACTTTCACTTGTCCATCTTTTCTTTTTTCTTTTTTCATCTTTATTTTGCCTAGCCTTTTGAGTCTCATCTATTAAATAATTGAGAGAGATTTCCTAACACTTGGAGTATGAAGCAACCTATTTGGTGGAAATGAAAGGCATGTTTTTGCGTACTTCCAGTGTAGAAGCAGCATGTATATGAGGTGTGTACATGATCTTGATCTTAGGAGCATGAAAAGTCTCTTAACAAGGGTCAACAAGACTTGACAACACTCAATACAAAGCAAATAGCCTATGTAGAAGGTTTGTAAACATGTAAAGCATATATGGCTGTGGTAGGAATTTATCACCATTGAGGAACAATTAAGATTTTGATCATTTTAAGAATAAGTTCTCCGGTAATCTATCATGCTTAGAACAATATTATAGCAGCTCTTGTCTCACTATATCATGTCTCACAACAACTTAGACTTGGTTCTAGCACTTGCTACCCACAAAAGTGTTCAAGTTCATGGCGGTCTTATGTGAGCTAAGTGATCCATACTTAGAAAAATAGCAAGTTGTATACTGGGTACTAAGGAAATATTAACAGAGCAACTGTTCATCATTTCCAAGAAAAGTAGACATGCATGACATATGAGAAAACATGAATAAGCATGGGAAATATTTTTGACATTTTCTTATTATTTATTTATTTATATTGTTGAGATACGATAAAATAAATAATAAAAATGCTAAGATAGAATACTTACCTTAGTGGGGGAGAGAATCTCCCCCAAGCTTGTCTCTTTGTTATGATTTTTGTTTTTCACTTGGGTGGATATAGTGGATAGTATGGCGGGTATTCTGGAGGATACTGTGGAGGATATTGCGGTTCCGGGAGACTCATGAGCTGCTGCTGGGTTCGGACTGCAGTGTTGTGTATGGCTTCATGGCTGGTGCGCAGCATGCCGAACTGGTTATTGAGCAGCTCCATGTCATGACGCTCGCTGCGGGACCTGGTTTCCTGCGAAGAAGACATAGAAACTCGGGCACTCTGTACCCCAGACCTGCGTCTACTTCCGGGCTGTGAAGTGTGCATGGCGTCTCTCTCGTAGTCGCTGTCATCATCAGAGTCTTGGCGTTGAGCTGCCTGAGACTTCCCACGTGTGTATGGTCCTGAAAAACTTTGACGACCTCCCACTCCAGGAATGTTAGGGATTAGCGGTTGGCCCCCATATAATTTTAATTCCGGACATGGCAAAGTAAGTCTTGTTTCCGATTTACGGAACTTAAATTCAATGGTGTTGTTGGGGCCACTCTCAATGACAAGTGCTTGGATGAAGTGCTCTTTTCTTAAGATGGTTCTAGGAGTTCTTATGAAATCTTTAAACCCATCAAGAATGTTTGCATGACTACAAAATTTTGTGATTATGGATGTGAAATCAAAAGATCCTAATCTTGATGGTGCACTTAACCAATGTTGTACCATGGCTTTTACCGGAGCTATTCGAATTTGATTAACCATGGCATATAGAATCCTAGCATCAATCTCCCTAACAATTCTTATGTCATCTCTAGGAAACAACGTGATGCCTATCCACCTATGCATGAATCTTAAAGTGGGGTGACAAATATGACTTGTGCGTGGTTGTGCTCACGGGGTGCATTGTCCAAATGGTGGTTTGCTTAAGGAGTTAAGCAAATGTCTTAACCAAGGTTGGCAAGGAGTGATCGAATGAGTGAAATTAGAAAGAGACTTACCTACTTCCTCAGGTCACTCATGAAATGATTGAGTATGTGCACTCCTCTCGTCAAGTTTAAGCAAGAGATGAGAGAGGGATCATTATTCTAGGTCCTAGAATGCAAGTTGACAAGTATATGTCTGTTGATTCTTGCATCTCTATTTAGATAGCTCATGCCAGAAGGTGAGATGAGGTGGGGCCTACCATGGGGTCGGCCGACCCCATCATCCCCACTTAAATTGTTCTGAGCAGAGTATACTAGTACTAGAATATGAAAGTGTACACAGAGAGACTGAAAATATTTTGGAAGATTGGCATACTGGCTTTATTTACATGTTCAATTAGAGCAATGTAGATTATCATGCAATTTCTTAAGTGTTGTCGTGGATGTAACAAATGTTGCATGGGGAGCATCTCATGACATGCAAGTTGGTAGGTGACAAGCACCTGGGTGGGGTCGGCCGACCCCACCATACACCCCGTGAGATGTTGTCCATAATCTAGGTGCACTAAGACATGTGTATGCTTTGGGAAAAGACTAAAAGAAGTTGAGAGGTTGCCATGCTAGGTTCATTTGAATGATCAAATAGGCTAAGTGAAGTGACATGCTATGTGATTGGCTATGTAACGAAAGGAGCACATCATGGCATGGCATAGATTTTAACATAGACAAAAGTTGGGAGGTGATGGTCACCAGGGTGGGGTCGGCCGACCCCACCTTGGGCCCACCTGGTGTCCAAGTTTTAGTGGTGTTAAACTAGATGATTAAGTTAGCTTTATATTTTAACTAAAGTCAACAGAAAAAGGTAGTGAGAAATTAATGGAGAAAAAAGAGTCAATGAAAGTTAAATTAAGTGTTAATGTACTTACCTTGACGGAAGGGTGAATTCCTCAGGTTCCTGAAGCAGGTCCTAGGACTGGGGCAGGAATTTTCTTCGGAAGTGTTGCCGGTTGTGTCACCTTTTTCTTCCATATTCGCTTGCTTTTCGCTCGTGTTTTTGGATTGGCCTTCTTCCTTGTACTATACATGAGACTGACTATCTCCACATCCACGACCATGATTAGTGAGCATTGTGCAAGCTTGGGTTTGAAGTTGAATTTCTCTTGGGTCCCATTAATATTGAACTGAATTTCTCCGGCTCCAACATCAATATGTGCATTGGCGGTGCTGAGAAATGGTCTTCCGAGGATGAGTGAATTCTTCTTGTCTACCTCCATGTCCAGTACCACGAAATCCACGGGGATGAAGAATTCATGTATTTTGACTGGAATATTCTCAGCTATCCCCGCCGGATGGCGAATTGATTGATCCGCTAACTGCAAATATATTGATGTAGGGGACAAAACAGCATGGCTTAGTTTATCAAAGATTACCTTTGGCATGACACTGACGCTTGCTCCCAAGTCGCACAGTGCATGCTCGAAATGCTGTGTTCCAATGGAGCATTCAATGGTGGGACATCCAGGATCCTTCTTCTTTTCCGGCACTTGGTTTAATATAGCCGCGCTGCATTCTTCGGTTAGTTTAATTACCTCAGTTGTAGGCAGTGGGCGCTTGTTGTTGAGAATGTCTCTTAGGTACTTGGCATAGGTTGGAACCTGCATTGCATCAAGTAATGGAATATTGACATACAACTGATGAATTACCTCGATGAATTTACCGAATTGTTCGTCGGTTGTTTGTTTCCTCGTCCTTGGAAAGGGCAGCAGTCTACTGGTGTCGTAGAACTCGTGTGGAGCCGTCTTTCCATGGAACATGGTGTCATCTTCCTTGGATGGTTGCTCCTCTTCTTCTTCTTCTGCATCATCTTCCTTGTCTTTTCTCGTACTCCTCCTTGTTCTTATATTAGGATTTGGTGGATCGCGAGTGGTCTGACCCCCTCTCGTGGTCACCGCATTTAAGGTGTTGCAAGAATTTACAGAAGATGGAATAGTAGCAGCTATTTGTGCTAATTGAGACTCTAATATTTTATTAAAGTTCAATTGATCTTTGACAGAAGAAGCAAGAGGATCAGTTTTAGAAGTTAAAGACGCAAGAACCTTGTCATTAGCTAGCAATCTTTTATTCATTTCTTCATTGATTTTAGCTTGCTTTATGACAAGATCTTTAAGTGAAGGCCAATTGGGGTTACCTTGGCCTTTGAAGCGCGAAGTCGCTCCTCCTTGTTGAGGCTGCCCGTTGTTGGTAGCATGCACAACTTCATGGCTTACATTTTGCACCTCGCTCTCTTGATTTGATTTGTATGCATGGGCTGAGGCGTACTGTTGGATGGCCTCTCGATCTTTCTTGAACTTGGCTCGTTCGTCCAGTTTCTTCATCAAGAGCTCCATCTTGTTGGAGATGGCATTCACTTCTTCAATGGTGTTCGTGCCTCTCTTCTTAGGTTGAGGACGTCCTCCACTCCACCCTTGATTTGTCACTATGTTCTCAATGAGATTCTTGGCTTGAGTGATATTCAAGGAGGTGAACGATCCTCTTGCAGCGGCATCAAGGTGACTACGGGCTACTGGAGTTAGCCCATGATAGAAACCTTGAATCAGGAGCCATTCCTTGATTCCATGATGTGGACATTCTTGGATGTACTCTTGAAGACGTTCCCATGCTTCGGGAATAGTCTCGTCTGCCTGCTGTTGGAAGCTCGAAATCTTGGCCCGTAGAGCAGATGTCTTGCCCATTGGGAAGAATTTCGTGAGGAATGCATTGGCACACCTTCTCCAGGTGTTAACATCATCGGGTTGAGCGTAAAACCATTGCTTCGCTTTCCCAGTCAAAGAGAATGGGAATAAGCGAAGACGGATGGCGTCAGTTGTGACCCCTTTGATGACAATGGTGCCACAGCATTTGCGTCCTCATGTGGCTTTCCACTAAATGTACTGGCTTGCACCATAGAGATTAGTGATGGCTTAAGCTCGAAGTCTACTTCTTCTACTTCTACTCTCGGTCCTAAAGTTATTTGGGTGACTGAGGGAGATGAGAAGTCAGAGACTGAGGGGTTAGCCATTGGCTGCTTGAACGATGGTGCTGAGCCTCCTTCCTTGAGTGAATCCAAGTGTGAGCTGAATCTCTGAGGGGACACTAGACGCCGTCTAATTCTCCTTCGGGATATCTCAGGATTTTCTAAAGTGGTTGCCTGGAATTGGTACTCACTCATACACTACCTTGCTTCACAATATAGAGAAGCAAAGGCAGAGGGGTAAACCCCCTACAACTAATTGATACTAAACTAAAGATAGATTTCCGGATTCGTTCTTATTAAAAATTTCTAGGCTATGCTTCCCCGGCAACGGCGCCAGAAATGCTTGTTGACACTTCTTAGCGTCGCTACTAAGAATAGAGTTTTAATCTATCCCCGGCAACGGCGCCAGAAATGCTTGTTGGTAAAACTAATGACTATTGGATAATTCCGCAAGCGCACAGAAATTACCGATGTAGCACTTCACCCGGGAGTATTCCAAGGTATCGTATTTATTTTATCCCAAAGGAAGCGATGACTAGAAAGACTAACAAGAAAAGGGATCCTATCTTAGATTAGCTACAACTAATGTAGAGGGTGATAAACGAAGGGTAAAAGGAAGGTGATGATTCAGGATAATTAGATGAGATAATTAAAGATAACTAGTGTAGTATAGCTAGGTGGGAGGACAACGAGTGAGAAAGGTTCCTATGAAATTCTTAATCCACTCCCGTGTTCTAATTAATCAAATAGTAGATACAACTATGATTGATTACCTTCACCTTGGTTGCCAGGGATAAACGAGAGAGTAAAGCGATAGAAGGTTGTTCACCTAACCCAGTACAAAAGCGGATATTTGGCTTATGGACGCCTTACCTTTTCAAAACTAGCCTGAGTTCACGTGAGGGGATCAAGGTAGCCAGGCAAAATCTGTCACCTTTTGCCCATGCGCCCCTACTGTCCGTGCAAGCCAGCGGCAACCAAAGATAAGTCTTAGCCTAAGCACCACGCTTATGCTAATCCTTATTACTCTAGCTAATATACGATTAACTAAAGCACCGTTTTACGGGCGATGATAAACAACCAAGATGTTTGTGTAAGGATCACAATCTAGTACGTAACTACTACAAGACTAACTAGAGCACTACAATACTATTGCAAGAATAATATTGCACAAAGGATAACACTTTGAAATGCAGAAGAAGAATATATATAATAAATAATTCTGGAAAGAGAACGATACAAGAGCAATACCAGACTCCCAGAAGACGACTCCGGAGACCCCGAGCTTGCTCGACTCACTCTAACTCCCACACTAGACTACAACTAGAAGGCTAACACTTGTATCTCATATGAAGTGAATCCTCTAATGAACCATGTTTTGAGAGGGTGGATGAAGCCTCTATTTATAGGGGGAGGTGGAGTAGGGGCTACTCCGCGCCACGTCATCGATCCGCGTGCTCCCCATCTCTCATCCCTTGGATCCACCGTTATTGTAACCGCCATGGATGGATGGCCTTGATTTCTTCACGTGTGAAACATGCGCAAGCAACCGACTTTGGATGGGTTTTACTCCGGGGTCGGCCGACCCCAGCCAATGACAGGTGGGCCCACCACTTTGCTTCTAGAAGGTGCTGATGTCATCAGGTTGAATAGTGTAGCCAGGGCCCACCAAGGGGGGATCGGCCGACCCCCCTATGACAGGGCTGGCCCACCAACTTGTGTCCCCTGATGTCCCCACATGTCATGGAGCATGGTGTCATATGTTGGTTGCATTTGCTTTCTTGTGTGGGCCCATGGATCCATGTGCTTCTCATCTTTCACCGTTGAATGCAAACACATTTCTGATCTGATGGTGGAAAGTAGCTCGGTGAAGCTTCACTTGGATAGTGCCACATCACCAAGCCCGAGGAGCTCCCATGGTGGGGTCGGCCGACCCCTCCTAGGGTGGGTCCAGGTGTCCATTTCCTTCTTATTTTGTTATACCTGCAAATCAAATACTAAGAGTACAAGTGGAACCTTTTATTGATAAAACATGTCTATGTCATGTCATTCTTCTCTATTTTCGAGCCTGTTGATGATATTTTGATATGTATTTTTATGCTATAACTATCGTCAACACCGGACCCCAATAGTTCTTATGTACACCCACTCGTGAAAAGGCCCAATCTCCCTAAAAGACTAGTCTGATAGGCAAAGGGTGGCTCTCCCTTTTAAGGTGGCTTCCTCCTCCCAAGCTTAGCAAGGTGGGATTATTCAGAGGCTCACACGGTCGCCGCCCGACTACAACTAGGTCACTTGGCCCATCTTTGTTGCGTATTTGCCAGCAGGTAATAATGGAGGATGTCCTTATCACATGAGGTTTCGGCGTCTAGGCGAATGGAGGCCCCCTTCAAGATGGCACACCTGACTGTCGACCAGTACACATCTTGATAGGCAAGGAAGCCATTCTGCAACTCTGTTGGCACAAAATGCGTCGCAGCGTGCCTCACACACAGCATGCTGAAACGCGTAGCTTCAATTGGGTGCCTGGATGATTTAAAATCTGGAGACGTGCCAGTCGGTTTGACCTGAAAGCCAACAAGGGATAAAACTATGAGAATAAAACTGGAACGTACCGGATTAGACCAGACAGTTCCATATTTACGGCTCTGAAGCCACTCACAACGACATATAGCTATAGAAGCTATCTGTCGACAAGTTTTAAAGATCATTCGGCTAACCCTAAACATGAACATATGTAAACAATAGGTTGCCGAACGCATATACGCGAAAAAGACATGCTCGAACAAGAGATAGATTATAAAATAACGTGTAACCAAGTTCGGCAAACTTTGCCGAATTGGGGTCCATGAAGAAGGAACATGCAAACAAACACGATTAAACCAATCTAAAACTTGCATCTGCCGCACGATACCTAGTTTTATCAAAGCTTTAAGCATGATTGACATGTATGAACCCGCAACACATAACAATCTAGATTAGAATTTAATTCGGCCATCATGATCATGCAATTATTAGAGCACAAATAAGCTTGTAAAAACAAGGCCGAACAAAGTCAATCTAGATTGGGCAAAAGAGTGTTACAAAATTAACTAAATCATGCAACACACGATAACTTAATGAATCTACTAGATTTTGCCAAATCTAATAGAGCCGATAACTATCTCGCTATGCTAAACGTATTAAGCAAACACCTGCCGCACGGTATTTACTCATAAGCAAAGCGTAAGCAAAGACATCTTGAGACATGATAACAAGGTTGATGGGACTTACGGAGGTCGACGGATCGATGATTCCTCTCGAAGAACTCGACGACACGACTAAGGACTCGAAGGTGGCACGGAGCCGGTTTGTATTGATATGGTTGTGAACAATTTTACAATGGCCGAAGGTTTATATTTATACCCTGGGCAAAATACGAGTCCTGGAAGATTACGATTTACACAATAAAATTTGGAAAATACGAGTCCTATTCCTATTTTCTTCTTGGCGTCCTTCATCGCCACATGTCTTCTTGCGCAAGTCGGCTCCACCTGCCATATTTGCTTCCGAATAGAATCACCACCTTGCAAGATAGCCGACCGCATAGGCACTTGCTGAAACTCCGAGAGTTAGACGATCGCTTCGTTGCTTGCCGAATACCTCTCTCAATGCCAACTGCGTCCTCTTGTCATCTTTTTATGCGTGCGAAATTCTGGTGTTAACACATGCCCCCTACTTTTGGGATAAATATTTATTCCAAAATTCCTTTCTCTTGTATAATGACGTGGAACCTCCAGAAGCATCCACCTTCATAGAAATCTCGCATGTCGTAATTGCCTTACCTGTCGATTCATCTCCCGATGCACTTTGGGGTTTTTAAGTCACCCTTCACTTCGTTTCGGCTTACTCTCTCAAGCTCCCCTGTTTCAATCTCCAAACCAAGAAAAACCCTTCTTTCTCTTATCATCGCCCAATCCAATCTAGAAGATGTCTTCGGTGGTGAGTAGACATAGTTCCGAGCTCGGTGTTTCCAGCAATTCCAGGAAAAGGTCGCTCTCTTCTATTTTGTTCCTCAATGAAGCAGCCGTTCTCACTTTGCTACTGTTGTTCAGGAGGATTGATGATGATTTCCCTAGAAATCTGACTCAACAGGTCATAGACCTTCAACTTGATTTGGAGGAGAAGGACCAAGAGATCACTCGAGTCTCCCGGGAATGTGACGTCGCTCGGAATCGGGCCGCTGGTGAATATTTTTTCATCATTTCTGTCTTTGTTTTCCTCCTCTTGCCTTTACTTACTCTTCTGCCTTTCAGCTTTGGAGGCCAAACTTCATGCTCTTGAAGCTGCTGTTGCCAATCTCGCCGTTACGGCCAATGCACCGGGTACGACGGCCCTAAGGCGGGTGAACGAAGTTAACCGAATCCTCCCCGATATCTCTAGAGCTGGCATGGGATACGGCGCAACGCTTGCCTTCAACGCTGTACGGATTCATTCCGGCGCCGATTATCGCAACTTCGACGTCTGTTAGCGGGGGCTAGAATACAGGGTAGCACACTCTGTAGATGATATGAAGGAAGCTAGAACAGATCTGGCTGATTCCTTTGACTACGATCTCCCGATTAGGAATAGGATAGAGTGGACGAACTGATTTTTTCACTGTAATCTTGTACCCTATTCTTGTAAATAAAAGTATTTCCGTTTGACCCTTGAGAATCAATCTGTGACTGATCTTTCGAGATCAATGCATGCTCTGTTTTATGCATTAGTCATTGACTTTAATTTTGCTCCAACGGCGATGTGTATCACATCGGCTATTGCTGACAATCATGTCAATCATCTCTGTCCTGTAGGTGATTGCTGTAATCTTTTAAGGGGCTTTCTATTTTCAGCTTCTTTGAAGACTTCTCCATTAAAACTTCATTGCCTGGAATAAAATAGAGTCTTTCCCAATTCGAAAACCATCTGCCAGACTTACTGTCTCCGGCATCAATCGGTAATATGAGTTCCTGGACAATCAACTGAAACTGAGCTCTTCACGCAGCAACAATCCTTAGCCGAATCCATCAGTTTTCTGACTCTGGAGCCACGATCTCCTTAAATCAACAAAATCTGGCCCGGCCCAACAATGGCCCATAAATTGTGAAAACCCTACTCCGATGCTTAGCTTTCCAGTGTGCAAGTCACGGTTCCATAAATATGACCCTACGCAGGCCAACACCCTCAACTACCAATTGAACAGTTTGACTTGCAAACTCCCCACCTCTCGGTTCTTAGCTCAAGCCACAGAGAAAGAATTCTCGCCTGTACTTTCATCAATGGCAGGCAATGGTGACCACTGCAAACGTCCTATCAGAGATGAAGCAGAAGGAAGCCAAGCACTGACTCGTCAACGTTATGGGTAAAAATTGGTCCTTTGCCCCCTTGCGGTAGCTTTCTTGTTCATCCATTCCTGATTCAGTATTCACTTTCCTTCCAGGATGAGGGCTTTTCCCGGTCAAACCTGGGTTCCTCTCCCAGAAACGGCAGATCCAACGGTTTCTCTCAATCCTTTTCCCGGGTCATCAGAATCCTCTGAGTCCGATGATTCACCTCGGTACACTCATTTGGACACTCTCCGGTACAGCGAGGAGAGGGATAAGGCCCAGAAGTAGTTGGAAGGCATATCCAAGAAGCTCGACATCGAGGAAGCCGAATGGGAGGACCAGCAGAAGCAGCTCTGCAATACTGTCACAGGTCCATGAAATCCTCGCTCGATTCCCCTTCTCCCAATTGAGCTTGCCCTGACTGACGCATTTTTTCCTTTTACCAGCTTTTTCTGCAGAGAATGACCGTCTGAGAATAGTAGCAAACACAGTTGCTGACAAGGTGAACGCCCACGGGAACTCAGCCGAGGCGCGTCTTGATGCTGCGGATGGCCGCATAGATCAGGCCGTCATCCAAGGTGTGCACCTTGGCGTCTCTCTCGGGCTAGTAGCAATGAGCTCTTGGACCAACGAGGATTACTCCTTTCTACCAGCCGGCTTTGCAGGTGGGTTCTTAGATGAAATCGAAAGTATTGAAGTCCATGAAGATCACACCACTGCTCTCGCCGGAGTCACCAATCCACGGTTTGTTCTGAATAGATTGTTCCAGGAGTAGTTTGTACTAGGACGGATCTATAAATGAATAAACAAAGTTGTTTTTTCTCTGAACGATGTCTTATTTGCATTTCCTGATTATCTCAGTGACATCTCTGATTGCAACATTTCTTCAGAAAAACTCTTACCGAACGCATGATGTCATCTTAGCCGACTAGATCTCGTTTTGACATGTCATATCACTCGGCATCTTATTTACTGCACTCCAGCTTTCTCTCCTCCCAATAAACCTGCTAACTTGAAAAAATGCTAGGCTCACCAGGTTTATGAACATTTTTGCACTAAAGGCGATATAAACAATATCGGCTATATTCTAAACTCTTGGAACATTTTCTGCTAAAGGCGATGCTTTACATCGGCTATCTTTTGCATACAAATATTCTTGAATCCACTCATCTATCGACTATCTCATCACATCAAATTCAAAAACTATTAAGCATTCGACATTTTAATAAGCAGTGCCAAAGCCTGGTACATGAATAATACAGATACGAACAAGAATTCCCTCGTAGCCGAATACCTCATCTCTGGGTCTAACGTCTTTCGGCTAAAGTAAGCTATCACCTTTTCTTTTCCTTCAAATTCTTGTATAAGGGCCGATCCTATTTTAGGCTATCGGCCGCCACGTACAACTTGAAAGATTTACCAAGCTGTGGTGGTACCAACACTGGTCGTGCCTTCATGTATTCTTTAATCCCATCAAAAGCTTTCCATTGTACGTCACCCCACATGAATCTTTGATCTCTCTTAAGCTTCAGCAATGGAGAAAAAGGCAAAACTCTTTCAGAAGGTTTATAAATTTCAATCTGTATTCTAGATCCAACTTTATACTGACACATATCGGTCTTGTTTCGGCTCCATTATCAATATTTACTTCTCCTAACTTATCAGCCGATTCGAAACCTCGTCCCAACTTTCCTCCGTTATCACCAATTGGATTATTCATTCAAAAATTGCTCTGAGAGCCGATTGCTTGAATCGGTTGTTGGTCTTTGTCAAAAACATTCACAGGACCTACTTCCCAAACTCTTCTAGAGAAGCACTCGACACCATCATATTCCCAGTAGATGGGTTCTGCAGTAGCAACGCTCACTGAATCATCAGCATGGACAATTTCGACGTCATCTCTAATCCACTGGATGAGGATTTGATGCATAGTTGACGGAACATAACAGTTTGCATGTATCCAATCCCTTCATAAAAGCAAACTATATGCCCCCTTGCCATCGATGACGAAGAAGGTAGTAATCAAAGTTTTTGACCCGATCATCAATTCAACATGAACTGCTCCTCGAGTATCAGAAGTATTGCCAGCAAAATCCCTCAACACCATGTCAGTCTTCAATAAATCCTCACTTGCCATTCCAAGTTTCCTGAAGGTAGTATATGGCATGATATTTATGGCAGCTCCTCCATCAATAAATATTTTGGTCAGTGGCTTGCCATTAACATACCCCCTCATATAAAGTGGCTTCAAATGTCGATGCTTAGCCGGTTTATCAAAAACTGCCTGTTGAGCCAAAACGAGCTGAGCCATCAGATCATGGAATTCGTCTTCATCAAAACCCGAATACACTTCTTCTTGGACGTTTTGATCTCCGGGAGCTATGAATTCTGATGGGGGAAAGAATGCCATGCACGCATCAGCCGAACGATCATCTTCATCAGGCTTTTCCTTAGGACGCCAAATTTGCCTTGTTTTGGTGCCTTCTTGTGCTAATTCTCTGTTTCTTAGGCGCTGCACTCTCCTTTTCTAGCTCTTCCTCAATCTTGGTGGACACCACTGTCCTCTCTACCAAACTGTAACACCTCTGGTGTTTAATATGTAATTAACCTGACATGTCATCATCATTAGTCATTAATCATTCTTGCCTTGCATTTATGTTTGCTTAGTACTTGTGTAGCAATCTCTTTTCAAAAACCCTAAAGCCCAAATCTTCCTATAAGGGCAAGAATGGTAATTTCACCTCTGTGCCTAACTTTGTGTAATTCTTGTTCAGTTGGATGTCTTGAAGTTTTGTTGTGTTGGCCAAAGTTCAAAAATCAAAATCAGATTTCAAATCCCTTTGCAAAACCCTGATTTCCAAACCCTGGATTTTATCCCTCTTTTTGTAATTCAAAAATTATTCAAAATTTGAGGTTGGTCCAAAAAGCAAAGTTGTAGATCTGGCCAAGAGAAACAACTTTGGTATTTACAAATTTTCAAGTTTCCATACAAAATTTAAAGTAATTTCAAATTCATTCAAATTCCAGTTTTTGTCCCCTTTTCAGTTTTCAAAATTTATCCAAAAACTATTGAGTTTCAGAAAAAGTGTATATTAGCAAAGTTGTAGGTTTTGACAAAATAAACAACTTTCATATTTGCAGATTTTCAAGTTTTAGTTTAAAATCCAAAGTAATTTTGAATTTATTCAAATTTTAAAAGTGTCCCCTTTTCTGTTTTCAAATATAGTTCAAAAACTGTTTGGATTTTGAAAATGTTCTTATTGACAAAGTTGTAGATCTCCTTTTTTTGAACAACTTTGATGTTTTGAGTTTTTGTTGCCCAGTTCAAATTTTGGAAGTAATTTGCAAAATATAGAAATCAGTCTAAAGTCAAACCCTAGCCTACCCTGTTCATCTCCTACCTCGCGTAGGGGGAGGGGGCCCGGCCATGGCCAGGTCGCCGGCGCTGCGCGCGCCACGCGCTCGATGCCCGCTCGCCTGCCTCCGACCTGCTGCCGCTGACCCCGTGATGATTTCGCATCCACGCGTGCAAGCGCTGACCTCCCGCCCGTCCCCCA
This sequence comes from Coix lacryma-jobi var. lacryma-jobi, assembly GCA_009763385.1. Classification (NCBI taxonomy): domain Eukaryota; kingdom Viridiplantae; phylum Streptophyta; class Magnoliopsida; order Poales; family Poaceae; genus Coix; species Coix lacryma-jobi. The sequence goes on from CM019831.1 coordinate 49,500,825, forward strand.
CAGCCCCCAGGTCGCCGCCGCCGCGTGTCCGAACGCCGGCGAGCTTGCGCCCGGCCCCTGGGCAACGCTCCTGCCCCGTGCAGCGCGCAATCGAGTGCGCACGTCTCTGCGAAGCTTATCCACCCCCCCGCGCAGCGTTTATCCGCTCCCGAGCGCCGCTATAAAAGGCCGCCGGCCAGCCGGAGAACCGCACCCACCTCCGCCACCGTGGCCAGCCCACTCCAGACCCTCCGCCGCTCAACCAACTAGCCCAGAAGCTCCGCCTTGAGCTCGTGAAGCTTCCCCACCCCGCAATTTAATCTCTACCGCTCCCCTTTGCCCGGCGTAGCTCGCCGTTCCCAACTCCGGTGAGACACCGGCGAGCTCGGGTTCGTGAAATACTTCCTCTCCGGCCGTGATCATCTTCCCCTAGCCCCTGTGTCGGTTTCCTCGTTCCCTTGCGATTCTAACCATGCCTTGGTGACCCCGTGTGGTGCTCAGGATCGCCGGAACGCCGTCGCGACGCGGTTCTGCCCGCCGACAACCCCCGCTCCGTCGACCTCCTAGCTCCGGTCATCCCCCGCCTCGCCACCGCGCGTCATCGACTGCCGGTGAGCTCCTGAACCTCTCCATGCCCTTGGTTTCGGCCACGAGCCCCTGCCGCGGCCGGAACGCCACCTCGCCGCCGTCGGGTGACCGCCGGCGGGAGGAAGACGATGAACAGTCCGTTTTTCCTTTTTCAGTGTTATTTGAATAGTGTTCAAATTTCATCTTTTTGTGTGATTTTCTGTTCTGTTCCAAAAATTCTGAAAAATTTAAGGTAGACTCTTTATACCTTGAAGTATTTTAGAAAAATATAAAACTTGACTTTTCTGCAAAATTTTGAAAATTAAAATTTCCCCTTTTAATTAATAAATGAATGGTTTTGGATTTTTAGAAAATAATTTATAACTCCAAAAATCATGAGATAAATTTTTGTGAGATTCTTATACCATGTTTAGTCTCTGGTACAATTTTGAAGTCTTTTGGAATAAGTTGATTTTTGAGCATTTATTTTAATCGTTAAATAGTGCCTTTTGTTAATTAAATGTCTGAATTTAATTGAGCACCTTAATGACCTCCAAAAATTATGAAATTTGTTTTGCCATGTACTTGTACCATAATGAACTTGTGAGATTAATTTGGTAATTTTTGGAGTACCTTCATAAAATGACCTTTTTAAATAATTAAGAAAAATAGAAAAAGGTGATTAGGGTTAGTGTTGAATGCCCTGTGTTGTGACTTTTGGATTGTTTGATGTTCATAGACCCATACCCCTCTGGTCTATGATGTTTGTGGTGCCTTGCTATGTCCATGCTTAGGTTTAATAAAAGTTGCTTAATAAAGTTGGCTAATATTGCTAAAAAGGGATAAGTAATTTTATGTCCACTTTAACAACCACTTATACTTTGAAAAGCTATACTCTAGGATTGTCCTGTGCATTTTGTTCATGCTAGCATACTCATGTGCTTGCATCATTGCATTCGTATAGTCACCGAAGAAGGAGTCAAGATCGAGGCAGCCGCCGACGAACCTGTCCCTGAGGCTACCCCGAGCTCCGACAACTGCCCTGCCGCCTTCGAGCCTGCCCTCTTTGCTCTTCAAGGCAAGCCCCGGTGCATTTAACCCTTTCCTTGAATTTATAAAATGTTTTCCTTAAATGCTTTTGAGTTAAATTATTGCATTAGGTTTATAGGAGTTGAGTGATATCCTATCTGATGCATTATCCACCTTGACCACTGATACACCCGATACCTGCTTTTCAAAACTATTTGAAAAATGCTTAGCAATGCTTATCAAATTAGACCTTGCAATAAAATGCCAATTTCAAAAGTGTGATCACTTAAGGAATGTTTATGGGATTTTGGTCTTACTCCCCGGCTGTTGGCTAGGTATCTGATCCGTACCTAGTCAATAGCGAGGAGAGGTTGTCCGAGCGTACGGTGCCGTCATGTTGTAGTTCGGGACTCAACAGTTGACACCGACCGGGACAGGATTGAAAAACTGACAGGACTATTAAGCTTGGGTGAGATATAACCAAGGTATAGTTCTGGCTGGAAAATTAGGGACCATCCGTATGGGGGCCTGCTGGCCAAGACTTGCAACTATTCACATACTTCGGAAAGCTCCGGCTCCGAGAAATCCTTGATTGGGACCGACAACCGCGCACTGGGAGTGGAGAGATGGCGGAAGTAGCATGTACCCACGTGGTCGTCGTACCTGGAAAGGAGTGGTGTACTGTACTTCCGGGTGGCGTAGGACCGGTCCAATCTTGGAGGAATCGTGGTAGACGGGTTGGCCTATGCAAGCTTGGGTGCTACATATGCCGTGTGAATAGGGATCCTCAGCTGAGTATTCTATATCCGGATTAACGTTGCTCCTCGGTTATGGAGACTTGGTTCACTGACTGTCAACGGAGAGTGGTTCTCAACTAGGAATGTTTTGAAATGTAAAATGAATCATGAACGACGAAGAATTGAGGAATACTGAATCTTTCAAAATAAAATAAGGTTTACAAAAATGCTTTTCTGCAAAATACTTGATCTTGCTTAAGCCTTACCTTGACTACCTAAGCCTCTCATTCCTGAGTCTTCTTCCCTTTTTCTTTAGTCGGGTAAGTCTTGTTGAGTACCCCAGTACTCAGGGTTTGTTACCCATGCTGCAGGTATGACAGAGTCCCCGATGTGTCTTGCACCCTGCTGCGTGACCATCGTCCAGGAAGAGGCCGATGAGGCCGAAGAATAGTTGTACACCCTCGGGCTGGGTGATTATAAGTATCTTTGCTGTTCTCCACTACGTTGCCTATGTCTATTTCTAATACCAGAACTTGGTTTGTAATAACTGCACCTTAATTTCTATTTGGAACCCTGCTTTGTAAAACTAATGTTATTTAAGTCTTCCGCTCTTTATTCCGATGTTATTTGTAAAAGTATGCAATGCTGTAACCGAATTGTGAGATGATCCTGCGGACATTGGGCACTGATGTAGCCCGGTGGCGAACAGGTCTTAAGCACATGGAACATGGGTTCGGCTGTCAGAGGTTGACAGGGACACGTGGGCCATGGGATTAGGGTCGTTCCGTCTCAGAGTGGTATCGGAGCATCTCACTTTAACGTTGCAGTGTTCGTTTTTGCGAAAACTTCAAAAGACCTTTTGAGTCCAAACAAACTAAACTTGACTATTTTGAGTCCAAATTGCTTCTCTCATCTTGTCTCTCATATGGCAACACTAGCTAGTGGAACAACATGTTTTAAGCCCTATGTTCTTTATTTATTGCATTGCTTTGTTCCGTAGGAACGATTCATGCATCATGTCATAATCACTTAAGTTAACTTCCTCTCTAAGTTCGTTGGGGTAGTATGCCTTTACCTGTTCTTGCTAGCCTTTCTCATCCATCTTCTCTTATCCAGACATGGCCCGTATCAAGCTGACTGCCCGCAAGTCGACTGGACCGCATGGTGTGCCACGCCACCAGCTGGCACCACGCGCTGGGGAGGAGACTGGAGAATCTTCCAATGGTCGTCGCTTTCCCCGCCGCACCCGCAAGAATCTGAAGGAAGAAATCAAGAATCTGAAGGCTGAGATAGAGAACATGGAGCATGACTTCTACCTTTCCTGCCTGGAGTTTTATGAGGCACGAGCTTCCCTGGAGCAGGCCAACCGGAACACGGTTCGCGCTATCGAGCAGCGCAATGATGCTTGGATCCGCGAGGACGTTACCAGAGCCCAGCTCCACGGACTGCAGCAGTACACAGCTCAGATTGAACAGTTCAATGATATGCTTCATGAGGAAGTGCATCAGCTGTATGATCAACTCCACCCCTTGGTACCCCCGGTTATGGAAGACCCTGAGGACGGAGTAGTGGAAGAACCCGATGTGGAACAAGATTCAGATGTGGACGAAGAAATTGAACCTGCTGAGGACGTCCATGCTGAAGACGAGGACGAGGAGGAGGAGCCTGAGCTCATCCTCGAAGAAGACGACGACGAAGACATGATCATCATCGACGACGACTAGACTCGTAGTGTCTGTACCATCTGCTTACCTAAAACCTTAGTCTAGGTTTGGGGGCGTTAGTCTGTCTGTTGCCAAGTCTGGCATGTATCTTTCTTTTCGCATCTTTTCCCTTTATCGGTCTGTATCATCTGTCAGTCACCTTATCAAGTCATCAGTCTTTTGTATCAGAAGAAGCTATCAGTCTGTTGTTTTCAGAACCCTATCTATGAATGCTAAGTTCCAAGTTGCTTAACAGATGCCTGTGAACACTCGCACTGGAGCTGGAGGTTCTAATGATGCCAACCTCCCAAACCCTCCACCTGTCCCAGCTACCCTAGCAGAGGCCATTGCAGCCTTGGCCGCCGCTGCCAGCCTAATGGCTCAAAACCAAGGACAGCAGAACTTTCACCGTGGTCGCCACAACATCAACCAAGAGACCACCTATGTGGAATTCACCGAAACTCGTCCACCGGTCTTCACCAAGGCCGATGAACCCCTCGAAGCTGATGATTGGCTCCGCACCATGGAGCAAAAGTTTGGTCTTATCAACTGCACCGACATCCAGAAGCCACGTTTCGCTTCACAGCAGCTTCGTGGTCCGGCAAGTGCTTCGTATGCCAACCTGTTGGCTGCCTAGCCAGAAGGTCATCGGTTGACCTGGGAGGAGTTCCGCACTGCCTTCCGTGCTCATCACATCCCTTCCGGATTGATGAAAATGAAGCTTGATCAGTTCCTGGCTCTCCAACAGAAAGACTCCACAGTCATGCAGTATGTGGGTCAATTCAATCATCTCAGCCAGTATGCCTCAGAGTATGTCAACACAGATGAGAAGAAGAGGGATTGTTTCCTCAGGGGACTGCACCCAAAGATCCGCAGGAGCTTGTCCAATAACCTGACTGGGTCTTATCACGATGTTGTTGACCGGGCTGTTGCTTTTGAAGAAAGCAATCGCCAGTACCAAGAAGAGAAGAAGAAGAAGAAAGCAGGGTCAAGCAGCTTCTCTGGCGGTCACAAACGCCAGAAAGTCATCTATCACCCCAGCCACCACCACAATCGTCTACCTTATCCCAACCAGCAAGTGGTCGTCCGTACCGCGGCCACCACCCATAATGCCAACCAGCAGAGTGCCACACAGCCGAACGCCCCAGGTGTTCGTATCACCACTCCACAAACAGCCTACAACCATCCCTGCTACAACTGCGGCCAGCTTGGTCACTGGTCTCGTGAGTGCCCAAAGCCCAAGAGGTATGCTCAGAATGCTCAGAAGAATCCCGGAGGATCTCAGCAGCAGCAGCACCGTGCCCAGCAGCAACAGGCCCAGAAAGGCAGGATTGTCAAGAAGCACGGGCAAGTCTACTACACCGCTGTCAGCGATATACCAGAAGGGGAGCCCGTCATGATCGGTAGGTTTCCTGTTGCCAATCACCCTGCAGTTGTGTTGTTTGATTCTGGTGCATCGCATTCCTTCATCAGTCTTACTTTTGTCATCAAGCATGAAATATCAATTGAGGATTTAAAAGAAAGTTTCTGCATATTTTCGCCTAGAGGGCGTATAAGTACTAAGGAAGTGGTTCGCAGTATACCAGTAATGTTGGGGGAACATGTATTTCCCACCACCATGATAGTGCTTCATGCTCAGGAGATAGATGTCATCCTAGGCATGAATTGGATGTGTCAGTATAAAGCCATGATCGACATCTTGAATAGAGTTGTGAGAGTTGATATTCCTAACAGTACCGCCAAACTCCTTCTCCAACTTCCAATGCCTCAAAAACCAGCAGCCACTCAAATAAATACCGCTTATGTTCTGGAAACCCGGGACATCCCCGTGGTCTGCGAGTTCTCTGATGTTTTTCCTGAGGATTTGCCTGGTCTGCCTCCTGACCGTGACATTGAGTTTGCCATAGAGCTAAAGCCCGGGACTGCTCCTATATCCCGCAGAGCTTATCGAATGCCTCCTAGAGAGTTGGCAGAACTAAAAATCCAATTACAAGATTTGTTGGACAAGGGTTTCATTCGCCCAAGCTCGTCTCCTTGGGGCTGTCCTGCAATCTTTGTAAAGAAGAAAGACAAGACTCTCAGAATGTGCATTGATTATCGCCCACTCAATGAGGTCACCATCAAAAACAAATATCCCTTGCCTCGTATTGATCTTCTCTTTGACCAGTTAGCCGGAGCCAAAGTATTCTCCAAGATCGATCTCAGATCCGGCTACCACCAAATAAAGATTTGTCCTGAAGATATTCCTAAAACAGCTTTCACCACCAGATACGGCCTATATGAGTACTTGGTCATGTCCTTCGGTTTGACCAATGCCCCTGCTCATTTCATGTACCTCATGAACTCTGTGTTCATGCCAGAGCTTGATAAATTCGTGGTCGTGTTCATTGACGACATCCTTGTCTACTCAAAAACCCCTGAAGATCACGCCGAACATCTTCGTATCGTTCTATCCCGTCTCAGAGAACATCAGCTGTATGCCAAGTTCAGTAAATGTAAGTTCTGGTTAGATCAGATACAGTTTCTTGGTCATGTCCTATCCGCTGAAGGTGTGTCAGTTGACCCTAGTAAAGTGGCAGACATTCTGGATTGGAAGCCACCTACCACTGTTCATCAAGTCCGCAGTTTCATGGGAATGGCTGGATATTATCGTCGATTCATCCCAGATTTCTCAAGAATCGCCAAGCCTATCACTGAGTTAGTAAAGAATTCTGTGAAGTTTGTCTGGTCACCAGCCTGTGAGCAAGCCTTTCAAACTCTGAAGAAACTGTTAACTACATCACCAGTGCTAGCCCAGCCGAACATCGAGAAGCCCTTTGATGTCTACTGTGATGCATCTGGTACTGGTTTGGGCTGTGTTTTGATGCAAGAAGGTCGAGTGATCGCTTATGCCTCCCGATAGCTTAAGCGACATGAAGAGAATTACCCAACTCATGATCTCGAGTTAGCAGCCGTAGTGCATGCCTTGAAGATCTGGCGTCATTATCTGTTGGGCAGTACCTGTAATGTGTACACTGATCACAAAAGCCTGAAGTATATTTTCACTCAAGAGGAACTGAATATGAGGCAGAGAAGATGGCTTGAGTTAATCAAGGACTATGATATCGAAGTGCATTACCATCCGGGTAAAGCGAATGTGGTTGCCGATGCGCTCAGTCGCAAGTCATATTGCAACTGTCTGATGAAGAAACCCTATGATTCTTCTTTGTGTTATGAGCTGGAAAAGTTAAATATTGAAATGATTCCGCAAGGAACTCTGAGTAATATCCGAATAGAAACCCCTATCAGAGAGCAGATCATTGCTGCACAAAAAGATAACCCTGGAATCAAGCACATCATCGAAAAGGTCCAATCCGGAAAGGCTGATTGTTTCAGGATCGATGATACAGGAGTAGTATGGTTTAAGAATCGGTTAGTAGTTCCTAAAGTGTCTGAGTTAAGAAAGTTAATCCTTGATGAAGCACACTTGACTAGATTCTCCATCCACCCCGGCAGCAACAAGATGTACCAGGCTTTGAAGCAGCAATTCTGGTGGACAAAGATGAAGATTGAGATCGCCCGGTATGTCGCTCAGTGCGATACCTGCCAGAAAGTCAAAGCCGTGCACATGAAGCCCGGAGGGGAATTGCAACCTTTACCTGTACCTGCTTGGAAATGGGACGATATCAGTATGGACTTTATCAATGGTCTACCCAAGACATCAAGAGGTTTTGATTCCATATGGGTGATCGTGGATCGCCTCACTAAGCAAGCTCACTTCCTGCCAGTGAAGACCAGTTACACCGTCCCCACTTATGCCACTTTGTACAAGAACCACATAGTGAAACTCCATGGCATACCCAAGAGCATTATCTCTGATCGTGGTACCCAGTTTGTCGCAAAGTTTTGGAAAGCGTTCCATACCTCACTTGGAACCAAGCTCTTGCATAGTACGGCATATCATCCGCAAACAGATGGACAAACTGAGCGAGTCAACCAAGTGTTAGAGGATATGTTGAGAGCATGTGTGCTCACCTTCGCAGATACTTGGGATGACTGTTTGCCCTTGGCAGAGTTCTCATATAATAACAGTTACTAAGAGAGCATCAAAATGGCACCATTTGAAGCACTATACGGCCACCGTTGTCGTACACCTCTCAATTGGTCTGAACCCGGAGAAAGGGAATTCTTTGGAGTTGACCTAGTAAAAGATATGGAAGAGAAAGTCAAGCAAATACAAGAGAACATGAAGATTGCACAGTCTCGACAGAAAAGTTATGCTGACAGGAGACGTCGACCTCTGCAGTTCGAGATCGGGGATTATGTGTACCTGAAGGTCTCGCCCACCAAAGGAGTCACTCGTTTTGGAGTCAAAGGAAAGTTAGCACCCCGCTACATTGGTCCGTTTGAGATTCTAGATCATTGTGGCAAGGTCGCTTACAAGCTAAGTTTGCCCGATCATCTTTCAGCAGTTCATAATGTGTTTCATGTCTCCCAACTCAAGAAGTGCCTCCGAGTACCTGAGCATGTGGTTGAAGTTGAAGGCGTTGAGCTAGAACCAGATCTGTCATACACTGAGTATCCAGTTCGCGTGTTGGATCACAAGGATCGTGTTACCCGAAGAACCACCACAAGATGGTACAAGATCCAGTGGAACCAGCACTCTGAAGAAGAAGCCACCTGGGAATCTGAAGACTTTTTAGCAAAGAACTATCCCGACTTTCTCGAATCTCTGTAGATGTAAGGTTTTGCCTTTTCCTTCTTAAGACGTGGAATCTCGGGGCGAGATTTCTTTTAGGGGGGAAGGCTGTAACACCTTTGGTGTTTAATATGTAATTAACCTGACATGTCATCATCATTAGTCATTAATCATTCTTGCCTTGCATTTATGTTTGCTTAGTACTTGTGTAGCAATCTCTTTTCAAAAACCCTAAAGCCCAAATCTTCCTATAAGGGCAAGAATGGTAATTTCACCTCTGTGCCTAGCTTTGTGTAATTCTTGTTCAGTTGGATGCCTTGAAGTTTTGTTGTGTTGGACAAAGTTCAAAAATCAAAATCAGATTTCAAATCCCTTTGCAAAACCCTGATTTCCAAACCCTGGATTTTATCCCTCTTTTTGTAATTCAAAAATTATTCAAAATTTGAGGTTGGTCCAAAAAGCAAAGTTGTAGATCTGGCCAAGAGAAACAACTTTGGTATTTACATATTTTCAAGTTTCCATACAAAATTTAAAGTAATTTCAAATTCATTCAAATTCCAGTTTTTGTCCCCTTTTCAGTTTTCAAAATTTATCCAAAAACTATTGAGTTTCAGAAAAAGTGTATATTAGCAAAGTTGTAGGTTTTGACAAAATAAACAACTTTCATATTTGCAGATTTTCAAGTTTCAGTTTAAAATCCAAAGTAATTTTGAATTTATTCAAATTTCAAAAGTGTCCCCTTTTCTGTTTTCAAATATAGTTCAAAAACTGTTTGGATTTTGAAAATGTTCTTATTGACAAAGTTGTAGATCTTCTTTTTTCTGAACAACTTTGATGTTTTGAGTTTTTGTTGCCCAGTTCAAATTTTGGAAGTAATTTGCAAAATATAGAAATCAGTCTAAAGTCAAACCCTAGCCTACCCTGTTCATCTCCTACCTCGCGTAGGGGGAGGGGGCCCGGCCATGGCCAGGTCGCCGGCGCTGCGCGCGCCACGCGCTCGATGCCCGCTCGCCTGCCTCCGACCTGCCGCCGCTGACCCCGTGATGATTTCGCATCCACGCGTGCAAGCGCTGACCTCCCGCCCGTCCCCCACAGCCCCCAGGTCGCCACCGCCGCGTGTCCGAACGCCGGCGAGCTTGCGCCCGGCCCCTGGGCAACGCTCCTGCCCCGTGCAGCGCGCAATCGAGTGCGCACGTCTCTGCGAAGCTTATCCACCCCCCTGCGCAGCATTTATCCGCTACCGAGCGCCGCTATAAAAGGCCGCCGGCCAGCCGGAGAACCGCACCCACCTCCGCCACCGTGGCCAGCCCACTCCAGACCCTCCGCCGCTCAACCAACTAGCCCAGAAGCTCCGCCTTGAGCTCGTGAAGCTTCCCCACCCCGCAATTTAATCTCTACCGCTCCCCTTTGCCCGGCGTAGCTCGCCGTTCCCAACTCCGGCGAGACACCGGCGAGCTCGGGTTCGTGAAATACTTCCTCTCCGGCCGTGATCATCTTCCCCTAGCCCCTGTGTCGGTTTCCTCGTTCCCTTGCGATTCTAACCATGCCTTGGTGACCCCGTGTGGTGCTCAGGATCGCCGGAACGCCGTCGCGACGCGGTTCTGCCCGCCGACAACCCCCGCTCCGTCGACCTCCTAGCTCCGGTCATCCCCCGCCTCGCCACCGCGCGTCATCGACTGCCGGTGAGCTCCTGAACCTCTCCATGCCCTTGGTTTCGGCCACGAGCCCCTGCCGTGGCCGGAACGCCACCTCGCCGCCGTCGGGTGACCGCCGGCGGGAGGAAGACGATGAACAGTCCATTTTTCCTTTTTCAGTGTTATTTGAATAGTGTTCAAATTTCATCTTTTTGTGTGATTTTCTGTTCTGTTCCAAAAATTCTGAAAAAATTTAAGGTAGACTCTTTATACCTTGAAGTATTTTAGAAAAATATAAAACTTGACTTTTCTGCAAAATTTTGAAAATTAAAATTTCCCCTTTTAATTAATAAATGAATGGTTTTGGATTTTTAGAAAATAATTTATAACTCCAAAAATCATGAGATAAATTTTTGTGAGCTTCTTATGCCATGTTTAGTCTCTGGTACAATTTTGAAGTCTTTTGGAACAAGTTGATTTTTGGGCATTTATTTTAATCGTTAAATAGTGCCTTTTGTTAATTAAATGTCTGAATTTAATTGAGCACCTTAATGACCTCCAAAAATTATGAAATTTGTTTTGCCATGTACTTGTACCATAATGAACTTGTGAGATTAATTTGGTAATTTTTGGAGTACCTTCATAAAATGACCTTTTTAAATAATTAAGAAAAATAGAAAAAGGTGATTAGGGTTAGTGTTGAATGCCCTGTGATATGACTTTTGGATTGTTTGATGTTCATAGACCCATACCCCTCTGGTCTATGATGTTTGTGGTGCCTTGCTATGTCCATGCTTAGGTTTAATAAAAGTTGCTTAATAAAGTTGGCTAATATTGCTAAAAAGGGATAAGTAATTTTATGTCCACTTTAACAACCACTTATACTTTGAAAAGCTATACTCTAGGATTGTCCTGTGCATTTTGTTCATGCTAGCATACTCATGTGCTTGCATCATTGCATTCGTATAGTCACCGAAGAAGGAGTCAAGATCGAGGCAGCCGCCGACGAACCTGTCCCTGAGGCTACCCCGAGCTCCGACAACTGCCCTGCCGCCTTCGAGCCTGCCCTCTTTGCTCTTCAAGGCAAGCCCCGGTGCATTTAACCCTTTCCTTGAATTTATAAAATGTTTTCCTTAAATGCTTTTGAGTTAAATTATTGCATTAGGTTTATAGGAGTTGAGTGATATCCTATCTGATGCATTATCCACCTTGACCACTGATACACCCGATACCTGCTTTTCAAAACTATTTGAAAAATGCTTAGCAATGCTTATCAAATTAGACCTTGCAATAAAATGCCAATTTCAAAAGTGTGATCACTTAAGGAATGTTTATGGGATTTTGGTCTTACTCCCCGGCTGTTGGCTAGGTATCTGATCCGTACCTAGTCAATAGCGAGGAGAGGTTGTCCGAGCGTACGGTGCCGTCATGTTGTAGTCCGGGACTCAACAGTTGACACCGACCGGGACAGGATTGAAAAACTGACAGGACTATTACGCTTGGGTGAGATATAACCAAGGTATAGTTCTGGCTGGAAAATTAGGGACCATCCGTATGGGGGCCTGCTGGCCAAGACTTGCAACTATTCACATACTTCGGAAAGCTCCGGCTCCGAGAAATCCTTGATTGGGACCGACAACCGCGCACTGGGAGTGGAGAGATGGCGGAAGTAGCATGTACCCACGTGGTCGTCGTACCTGGAAAGGAGTGGTGTACTATACTTCCGGGTGGCGTAGGACCGGTCCAATCTTGGAGGAATCGTGGTAGACGGGTTGGCCTATCAAGCTTGGGTGCTACATATGCCGTGTGAATAGGGATCCTCAGCTGAGTATTCTTTATCCGGATTAACGTTGCTCCTCGGTTATGGAGACTTGGTTCACTGACTGTCAACGGAGAGTGGTTCTCAACTAGGAATGTTTTGAAATGTAAAATGAATCATGAACGACGAAGAATTGAGGAATACTGAATCTTTCAAAATAAAATAAGGTTTACAAAAATGCTTTTCTGCAAAATACTTGATCTTGCTTAAGCCTTACCTTGACTACCTAAGCCTCTCATTCCTGAGTCTTCTTCCCTTTTTCTTTAGTCGGGTAAGTCTTGTTGAGTACCCCAGTACTCAGGGTTTGTTACCCATGCTGCAGGTATGACAGAGTCCCCGATGTGTCTTGCACCCTGCTGCGTGACCATCGTCCAGGAAGAGGCCGATGAGGCCGAAGAATAGTAGTACACCCTCGGGCTGGGTGATTATAAGTATCTTTGTTGTTCTCCACTACGTTGCCTATGTCTATTTCTAATACCAGAACTTGGTTTGTAATAACTGCACCTTAATTTCTATTTGGAACCCTGCTTTGTAAAACTAATGTTATTTAAGTCTTCCGCTCTTTATTCCGATGTTATTTGTAAAAGTATGCAATGCTGTAACCGAATTGTGAGATGAACCTGTGGACATTGGGCACTGATGTAGCCCGGTGGCGAACAGGTCTTAATCACATGGAACATGGGTTCGGCTGTCAGAGGTTGACAGGGACACGTGGGCCATGGGATTAGGGTCGTTCCGTCACACAAACATATTCACGGTATTCTTCTTCTTCAGTGCGAGCCCATCTTCGATCGGCAAAACTTCTCCCTTGCCGATTCTCGGAATTACCTATTTTTAAGCGCCGATCGTCCTTAGGGATTCGCATCCCAAGCCTTTCATGGACCGAACGGCGGTTGACTTGAGATTGCCTGTATTCAGAATATTGATCATTGCACTCACGGCAATTATTTTTAACAGTCAGTTTCAAGCCTTCATTCCAACAATATTTGAAGAATGAGCACTCCCAATGAGACTGCTCTTGCTCCCTCATATATTCTCGTTCCTCTCGGTACACCTCCTTTTCGTACTTTTATTGCTTTTCTATGAACCTTTGTTCTTCATAAATTTTTTGCTTCTGGTACCGTTCCTGTTCCCGACGCCATTTGTTCAACAAAATGCGTGTCGTGACCCTGGGCCTGGAAGCTTCACCCCTTTTAGTTCGGCTATTCTGGAAACAAAATCATCGCAGAAGTTCTTCATTTGTGATCTGCCGATCGGGGTCAATAGCACCCGTCTTTCTTGCTCTATCAGAGGTTAACACTTTCATCTTGCTCTTGCCCCTGAGGTCATCTGCATTAACCATGTTAACGGAAAAGGATATGGTATTCTGTCCAAAAGGGTTACCATCAATTTTCATTTTTCCATCGAACTTCAAATGCCCTTCCTGGATAGCCTTCTGGATCCGCACTCTGAACACTCGACAATCATTAATAGAGTGAGACCTGTTGTTATGGAAACCACAATACTTCTTGTCTTTAACCCCTTCAAGGTGCAGCATGGAATGGCCCTCCGGCAGCTTGATGCGTCCTTCTTTCAACAGCAATTCAAATAACTTATCTGATTTGGAAACATCAAAGTCATAGGTACCCTTTTGTTGCCTCAGCCATCGCTGATTGACTTGAGTCGGCTCTTTAGCCCAAACCAGCTCTGCTGTAGCTATCTCATCTTCATCATCATACTCCATTGCCTCCTCTAAGAAGGCTTGATACATTTCACTAGCCACATCGCCCTTCTAGAATTGGATGTTTCTCCTAAACCCCTGAGCCTGACTATTCATCGTCGCCAATCGTTGTGATAACTGCCCAAGATCATCAAACTCCATGCCGAATAGCTTTTCCTTGATATTCGGCAACATACCAGCTATAGCTATCCCTGGCAATTGATCATCTGGTAAATTCAGGGAATAGCAGAGATTTTTAGTCTCCCTGAACCTGCGCAAGTATTCTTGTGGCATCTCATTAGCCCTCATCTTCAAACTCATGAGGTCGACCAACTTCTTCTCATTAGTGCCCGTAAAGAAATATGCATGGAATTTCTATTCTAACTCTGCCCATGTACTAATAGAATTTGTCGGCAGAGATGTGAACCATGAGAAAGCTGGCCCTGTCAACGACAGCGGGAAGTACCGAATCCTCCAAGCCTCATCTGCAGATGCCTCTCCAAGTTGCATCAAGTAACGACTGATATGTTCTATGGTACTAGTGTCATCTTGGCCTGAAAACTTGGTGAGATCGGTGGGAGGTTTCACCCTTGGAGGAAGTGCAACTCAGTTGTACCACTCCGGGTAAGGAGATTTATAAGCGTAGGACTGACTCTTTGGCTTCAGGCTGAATTGATTTTGCATCATGTCGGCCATCCTATGCATGATAAGGTCAACACTTGAATCTGGAGCTGTATGCGTCTGACCCCCAAGAAACGCTCTCGTTGAGTTTTTATAGCCTGGATTCAGGAAAGCATTAATCGCACTGTAATCAACAAACTCTTGATATCCATCTCCATACATGTTCTTCTGCAACCTATTTGCTGCTGGAGATACTCTGAAGGCAGATTGCGGGATGTTTCCCGTCGTACCGAATGCGAGCTGGCCATGAGTTGTGGGAGGTTGCTGCTCCTGGTGAAGGATCCCACCTTTGCTTGAACCAACCCCGCCGTCTTCAGCATGTTTTCTTTGATGTTGGGGTACGAGGAATAACAGCGGTCCTTGCATCGGACCAGCGGCTTCCTCAAAACGCTTATCTATTGCCGGGCCGAAAATACCAACCATGACTGCACGAAATGTATTTAAGAAAGCTGACTAATGATTGGTCATAGCCTCCGACACAGCCTTGTACATATGTTCGGACATTTTTCGAATATCTTCCTCATCAGTGCTATCAGATTGATGGGGAAGGAGAGCCCTCGGGAGTGACTGCTTCTGGAAGACCTTGTTGCTTTTGTTCTTGGAGAAGGACATCAAGCATTTGCGTTGAAACTCATCACATGCTTGTTGTACCAAATCTCTTAATTCTGGTGGCAGTTCATCCATGGTCACGTCCAGAACATGAGTGTTATCGAACTCAACCATCTTGGAATACAGGGTCCCACCGGGCGTGCCAAAAAGTGTGTTGGCACAAAATGCGTCGCAGCGTGCCTCACACACAGCAAGCTAAAACGCGTAGCTTCAATTGGGTGCCTAGATGATTTAAAATCCGAAGACGTGCCAGTCGGTTTGACCTGAAAGCCAACAAGGGATAAAACTGTGAGAATAAAACTGGAACGTGCCGGATGAGACCAGACAGTTCCATATTTAAGGCTCTGAAGCCACTCACAACGACATATAGCTATAGAAGCTATCTGTCGACAAGTTTTAAAGATCATTCGGCTAACCCTAAACATGAACATATGTAAACAATAGGTTGCCGAACGCATATACGCGAAAAAAGACATGCTCGAACAAGAGATAGATTATAAAATAACGTGTAACCAAGTTCGTCAAACTTAGCCGAATTGGGGTCCATGAAGAAGGAACATGCAAACAAACACGATTAAACCAATCTAAAACTAGCATCTGCCGCAAGATACCTAGTCTATCAAAGCTTTAAGCATGATTGACATGTATGAACCCGCAACACGTAACAATCTAGATTAGAATTTAATTCGGCCATCATGATCATGCAATTATTAGAGCACAAATAAGCATGTAAAAACAAGGCCGAACAAAGTTAATCTAGATTGGGCAAAAGAGTGTTACAAAATTAATTAAATCATGCAACACACGATAACTTAATGAATCTACTAGATTTTGCCAAATCTAATAGAGCCGATAACTATCTCGCTCATGCTAAACGTATTAAGCAAACGCCTGCAGCACAGTATTTACTCATAAGCAAAGCGTAAGCAAAGACTTCTTGATCATTAACGAAGGTCCGCCGCACGACCATTGTAAACAAACAAGACTACTTGCATCATATCTAAATCCACCGCATGATACTAGACATGATAACAAGGTTGCTTGGACTTACGGAGGTCGACGGATCGATGATTCCTCTCGAAGAACTCGACGACACGACTAAGGACTCGAAGGTGGCACGGGGCCGGTTTGTATTGATATGGTTGTCAACAATTTTACAATGGCCGAAGGTTTATATTTATACCTTAGGCGAAATACGAGTCCTGGAAGATTACGATTTACACAATAAAATTTGGAAAATGAAGGACCGAGAATGCTACCAGAAAGCGACCAGAGGGGGGGGGTGAATGGGAGCTTCAAAATTCCTTTCGGAAACTTGTTGCCACTGTCCCGTAAATCAACCCCCAAGGGCAAACCCTAGAGCCTGCTAGTGTCCACGAACCTAGATGTAGGGTGGATGCTTACAAGAAGCACAGCAGGACACTACACAACTCTAGAAAACCAACGCAAAAGACGGAAACCAAATCCGACACCGAACGAACAACCGGCGAACGAAAACGCGCAAAGCAGTCACGACCGGACTCTGGCCAGCGTCCGGTCAGCAGGGACCAGACGCGTCCGGTTACACAAAACTCATTTTGGTACCTCTCTGTGTTGGACCGGACTCACCAGAGTCGAGCGTCCGGTCAGTGCATAGAGCGTCCGGTCACAAACGCTGAAACAGATGAACAGTGGATCCTGTGCGTCCGGTCAGTTCCAACAACCCGCGTCCGGTCAAGTTCGCGAACCAGGCCAAGCTCAGCCTTCAACGACCGGACTCACTGGGAGCGTCCGGTCTCAAGCGTCCGGTCAAATCGCGAGAAAACACAGTAACGACGTTCAACGACCGGACTCTGGAGGTGCGTCCGGTCAGCCCGACTCAAGCGTCCGGTCACCCCGACGATGAACTGTTCGCCCACCGATTCAACTCAATCTCACCCAAAACAAATCCTCTAGGGATCAAACTTGGTGAGAGGAGTCACAAGGAGGATAGTGAGCTATCTCTAAGAGATCATGGCTCGAACCTATCTCCAAATCGATGAATCGAAGAAATTCGGGGGAAGGGAGAAAAACTTGACACGAAACGAAAATCGACCGATCTCCTAGACCGTGAGGTTAGAGGTGAATTCCTTCGGTCGAAAGTAGTGCCTCACGATCTAGAACAACTTGGTTCAAACGGTTTTGCAAAAGATGAACCGAGCAAAGAGATCAAGCGACGGGAAAATCGTAGAGAAAAAGGATTCCGCGAAGAACACGAACGAATCGCGAATCACAACCACGAATTGCAACCGTGTGGCTACCACACGCTACAACAGTGAGGTTACGGCCTCACTTCCTCAAAATCTCATGAACACAGAGGTATTTCTCTTCTCTGTGGATCTCAGCTAGCTACCGCAGGGATGTGGGAGAGCAGGAAACCCTAGAAGCAAAGAGCAAATGACAGGGTGACTAACTGAGATGGATGGGGAGGTGGGTGTCTCCCCCTATTTATCCTAACTCTAACCTATTCCTAATTCCCACTCTACCCCTAACTACTTATAGAGCGAACCAGCTAAACCCTAAGGTTATTCTGGACCAACTCGGTGGTAGGTGGATCCGACGGCCACGCCCGCACAACTCGTAGCGTTGCCTCGACGCAACCTCCCGATTGCCGCCACGTGCCGCCCTCGCTCTGCACCCCCGGTTTTGTGGCCCAAACCGGGAAACCAGCCTTTTCCAGCCAACCCCCGGTTTTGAGGCCCAAACCGGGAAACCAGCCCACCAGCTTCTGAGTTTTGAGGCCAAACTCAGCAAACCCTTAGCGCCCAGGTTTTGAGGCCCAAACCTGGAAACCGTCCTCAGCCCGAGTTTTGTGGCCAAACTCAGAAACCATCCGCACCCAGGTTTTGAGGCCCAAACCTGGAAACCGTCCACCTGATGGTTTTTCCCTGGCTCTACCACCAAACCGACGTCGTAGATGGGATGCACCTCTCGTGCACCCCCGTCCACCAACACGTGTCCCCAAGTTCACGACTCAGGCAACACATGACCGCACTTCTTCACTTGTTGTCGTCACAGGCTGCCGGCCACCACAGCTGATCCTCGGGCCTCTGGTCCCTCAGTCCAAGCCTCACGTCCGCCCTTCGCCACTCCCGGTCCATCGGCACGGCACGTCTCTACTTGACCTTCACCTCGCCTTTGATCACTGCATCCGTGCTCGACACCTGCACAACACAAGCCAAAGAACATGCGCATCATCCCAGTTGACAATCACTCATCACTCAGAGACCCGGCATACACCCATGTATCCGCAATCTCCCCCTTGATGAGTGCATTGTCAACTACCAACACAAATCATAATAGAAAGAGAAGAAGGAAGAAGGAGAAGAGAGAATTCGACCAAATGACCCAAAAGCATAGCAAAGCCGAAGAAGGTCAAGTGGAAAGAGCGAAAGAACTTGGTCCCCAAAGACATGGGCTTCGGCTCAACGCAACCAAGCAAAGCAAAGCTAGCCCTCAAGAAGAGGTAGAACAGGCTCAACACCACTAGCAGATCCCAATCGAAAATATCGAAGCAAAATGCTAGTCCCTCAAGATAGAGGCACAGAGGCTCAACACAACTAGTAAAGAAGGCTCGATACCGACTGTTACCAACAAGAGTTCGACACCAATTGAAAATCTGAAAAGCAAATGCTAGTCCCTCAAGAAAGAGGCTAAGGCTCAACACAACTAGCAAACCGCTCCAAACCAATTGAAAATGTCAAAGACTCAACCGGAAACAAACTCCCCCTCGAATAGTGCAAACAACCAAGAAGGCTCCCCCTAAGCAAAAGGAGGGTTATGATTTGCAATTTCTCCCCAATTTCTCCCCCTTAGTTGAAAAATGCACTTATCAAGAAATAAGACTCCCCCTCAGAAAATGCACCAATAACAAGTGCCAACAAGAGAGGTTCTCCCCCTTCCAAAATGCAAATGAGTCAAAATGCAAGTTAGGAGCTTCAGGAGTATACTCAAGAGAGTGCAAAGATGCTCTATAGAGTTCAAATCCGATGACTCAGAAAAATGCACAGAATGCTAGCAAAGGCTCAAGCTGATCACTAAGAATGAAATATGAACATGTGAGCAGTTTTAAGCCGAAAAAGGTATTCACCATCAAAATAGCACAAGACATGTATGGACAGGAAGTCAAACAAATGCTAATCTTGTATACCAAGTGAACTACCCCTAGCACAGTTCAATCATCATGCTGATACCAATTTAGGCATTTACTTGTGATTTCAAATTTTAATCGGAGTTGCAGCGGTGAAATTTCACAAGTTCAGAAAATAGCATGTGACTGCGAGAGGTTGAATGCTTGTTATTGCCTAACTTTCCAACTGTGCGAAGCCTATGCATAAGCAATCAGAAGCTTAAGGCAACAGTTTCGGTCATATACTACACAGCTCAAGTTTAACTCAAAGTGCAATGAGAAACAGTCTCGAAACTGTGAGGTGTTAACAAGCAAACCCATCTCGATCTTTCCAATTCACTTAACTTGGTTCAGATTTTAAACAGAATATGACATACCAAGCAAGTGAATGACTCAACACTAGAGACATAGCAACCTAGCATATATGAAAAGCACATGTGACTTCAACACATCCTACACATGCTAGTTGCATATCTCAATGGTGAATATTTTTCAAGTTTTAAGTTCATTATCAAATTCACCATTCAAAAATAGCTCAGCTCATAGTATGTACTAGTGATCAGAAGGAGCATAAGCTACAGCATCAACATAAAGCATCGGAGTAAAAACTTCACAGAGCATAGTTACATTCTTCAGATTATACACATGAAGCTCAGAATGTAAAAGCGTATGCTGAAATGCAAAAGATGCACGAAGAAAACAAAAAGAATCAAAAAACAACTGAAAACAAAAAGTCAGTGTATCATACAAAATCCAAAATGTTTCCCCCATCTAAAAGGGGAAACACACACCAAGCTCACCTCTCAACCGATTAAAGGTTGATTGGTCCAAAGGCTTGGTAAAAATATCAGCAAGCTGATGATGAGTATCGACATGGCGAAGGTCGATATCACCCTTCTCATAGTGGTCTCGCAGAAAATGAAAGCGCACATCAATGTGTTTGGTCTTCGAGTGAAGCACGGGGTTCTTAGCAACGCTAATCGCACTCGTGCTGTCACAAAGCAATGGAACACGAGAAAAGCTCAGACCAAAATCACGCAAAGTGGCCATCATCCAGAGTAACTGGGAACAGCAGCTAGCCGCAGCAACATACTCAGCCTCCGTGGTAGACTGGGCGACGCTAGACTGCTTGCGAGAAGACCACGAAACAAGAGAAGAACCAATAAACTGGCAAGTCCCAGAAGTGGACATGCGATCAATACGGCAACCAGCAAAATCGACATCGGAATAACCGCAAAGAGACAGGGTGGAGGAAGCAGAATACCAAATCCCGAACTCTGGAGAGAAGGATAGGTACCTCATAATGCGCATCATCCCAGTTGACAATCACTCATCACTCAGAGACTCGGCATACACCCATGTATACGCAATCTCCCCCTTGATGAGTGCATTGTCAACTACCAACACAAATCATAATGGAAACAGAAGAAGAGAGGAAGAAAGAGAGAGAACTCGACCAAATGACCCAAAAGCATAGCAAAGCCGAAGAAGGTCAAGTGGAAAGAGCGAAACAACTTGGTTCCCAAAGACATGGGCAACGGCTCGACGCAACCAAGCAAAGCAAAGGTAGCCCTCAAGAAGAGGTAGAACAGGCTCAACACCGCTAGCGAGAAAACTTGATACTAATTGGAAAATCAACTGAGAATCAAGCAAAACAGAGCTAGCCCTCAAGAAGAGGCAGAACGGGCTCAACACCGCTAGCGAAGCAACTCAATACCAACTGTTACCAATCTCAAAACCAAAAGAGTTCGATACCAATTAAAAAGCTAAAAATGAGCTGAAAATGTTTGCTAGTTCCTCAAGAAAGAGGCAAAGGCTCAACACAACTGGCAAACTCCACCTCAACTAGTGCACACAACCCAGGGAACTCATGATTTGTCAATATTTTCTCCCCCTTAGTTGAAAATGCACCAACAAGCAAATGTGCATACGCACTCAAATGTCTCCCCTTGACAGAATATCTCCCTCCAAAAATGCATATGAGTAAAAATGCAAGTTAGTAACTTCAGAAATATAATGAAAAGAGTGTAAGAATGCTCTACATAGTTTTGATCCGATGACTCAACAACATCCATAAGAAGCTAGCAAAGGCTCAAACTGATCACCAGATACGAAATATGAATATGAGAGCAAAAGAGCAGTTTTCAGCCAAAAAGGGTTCACCATCAAAATAGCACAAAACATGTATAGACAGGATATCCGACAAGTGCTAAACATGTATACAAGGTGAACTACCCCTAGCACAGTTCAATCATCATGCTATAGAATGAAACATAGACTTGTGTTTGCAAAATTTTATCGGAGTTTGCAGCGGTTAAATTACACAAGTAAAAATTTCAGCATGTGATTGCGAGAGGTTGAAAGCTTGTCAATGCCTAACTTTTCAACTGTGCGAAGCCTATTTAGAAGCAATCAAAAGCTTAAAGCAACAGTTTCGGTCATACACTACACATCTCAAGTTTAACTCAAAGTGCAATGAGAAACAGTCTCGAAACTGTGATGTGCTGACAAGCAATGCCATCTCGATCTTTCCAAAATACTTGACTTGGTTCAGAATTTAAAGCAGAATATGAACATACCAAGCAAGTGAATGACTCAGAACTAGAGACATAGCAACCTAGCATATATGAAAAGCACGAGTGAATTCTACACATCCTACACATGCTAGTTGCATATCTCAATGGTGAACATTTTCAGATTATAGGTTTATTACACAAGTTCACCGTTCATAAAATAGCTCAGCTCATAACATGTATCAGTGATCAGAAAGAGCATAAGCTACAAGTAAAGCATCAGAGCATATAGTACACAGAGCATAGTCACATTCTAAAGATTATATTCATGAAGCTGTGAATGTAAATATGCAAAATGAAATGCAGAAAGAATGCAAGAACCAAAATGTTTCCCCCATCTAAAAGGGGAAACACACACCAAGCTCACCTCTCAACCTAGCAAAAGTTGATTGGTCCAAAGGCTTGGTGAAAATATCAGTCAACTGATGATGAGTATCGACATGGCGAAGGTCGATATCACCCTTCTCATAGTGGTCTCGTAGAAAATGAAAGCGCACATCAATGTGTTTGGTCTTGGAGTGCAGCACGGGGTTCTTAGCAACGCTAATCGCACTCGTACTATCACAAAGCAAAGGAACACGAGAAAAGCTCAGACCAAAATCACGCAAAGTGGCCATCATCCAAAGCAACTGGGAACAGCAGCTAGCCGCAGCAACATACTCAGCCTCTGTGGTAGACTGGGCGACACTAGACTGCTTGCGAGAAGACCACGAAACAAGAGAAGAACCAATAAACTAACAAGTCCCAGAAGTGGACTTGCGATCAATACAGCAACCAGCAAAATCGGCATCAGAATAACCGCAAAGAGAGAGGGTGGAGGAAGAGGAATACCAAATCCCAAATTCTGCAGTGAAGGATAAGTACCTCATAATGCGCTTGACCGCCTGACAGTGCGCGGTGCGCGGCGACGACTGAAATCGCGCGCAAAGACACACCGCGAACTGAATGTCCGGGCGTGTCGCCGTCAGGTACAACAGCGACCCGATCATACTCCGGTACTCCTTCTGGTCCACCGCTTCTCCATCCACATCCGCATCCAGGGCCATCGTGGTCGACATGGGTGTTGGAAGAGGCTTGGCCTCACCCATATCGAAGTTCTTCAATACGTCCTTGGTATACTTACCCTGGTGCACGAACGTCCCTTCCCGGGATTGCTTGATTTGCAGCCCGAGGAAAAACGTCAACTCGCCCATCATGCTCATCTCAAACTCCCTGCTCATAGTATCTGCAAACTTGGCAACCAAAGCGTGAGAAGAACCACCGAAAATGATATCATCCACGTAAATCTGGACCAAGAGAGAATCAGTGCCTTGCTTGAGGAGAAAAAGCATTTTATCTACACATCCCATTTTAAAACCCTTAGCAAGCAAAAAGGTTTTCAACCTATCATACCAGGCTCTAGGGGCTTGTTTCAAACCATATAAAGCTTTGTGAAGTTTAAAAACATGGCTTGGAAACTTGGGATTTTCAAAACTGGGGGGTTGTCTAACATACACCTCCTCTTCTATGTAGCCGTTTAAGAAGGCACTCTTGACATCCATTTGAAAAAGTTTAAACCCTTTGGATGCAGCAAAAGCCAAGAGTATTCTAATTGCCTCCAAACGAGCTACTGGAGCAAAAGTCTCCTCATAGTCTATCCCCTCCTTCTGACTATACCCCTGGGCTACAAGTCTGGCCTTGTTTCTCACAACATGGCCATCCTCTCCTTGTTTGTTTTTGAAAACCCATTTTGTGCCAATAGGGTGACACTCAGGAGGAGGAGGAACAAGAACCCAAACCCGATTTCTTTCAAAATTTTCTAACTTCTCATGCATGGCATTGACCCAATCTAGATAAGATAAAGCGTGTCCAACATCTCGGGGTTCAAAATCAGCAACAAATGCAGAATGAGCAAAGTGAGAGATTTGTTGTGACCTTGACCGAGTGACACGTTCGCCGATGCTGCCGATCATCTGTTGAGGCGGGTGCTGGCGCTGGATGTGTCGTGGCGCCTCCCGAGCAGAAGTGATCTCCCCCTCAACAGCAGCTGGCGCCTCCTCGGGTACAAAGGGTACCACTCGAGGTGGCGGATCCCACGGCCCCCAAGATGAAGAAGTGTCGGGGACGTGAGTCGTAGTAGAAGCCGCTCCTTGCCGCACAACAGGTGGAGGAGGTGCTGGAATATCCATACCTTCAGCACCCTCATCCTCGTCATCAAAAAGAGGCTCACCAACCTCATGATCACCTGCACGCTCAAAACGAGAAGAAGGACAAACCATGGTCTCGTCGAAGGTGACATTGAATGTCTCCATGACTCGGTTAGTGTCAAGGTTAAGTACACGATATGCACGAGTATGAGTGCCATAACCCAAAAACACGCCGTTAGAAGAACGAGACTCAAACTTGTCCAAGTTGCCCTTTTTGAGTATAAAACAATGCCAACCAAAAACTCGAAAATAACTCACCTTGGGGAGTTTAACAAAACGCAACTCATAAGAAGTCTTTTTCAAGAAAGCTCGAAGAAAAATGCGATTGGAAATGTAGCATGCAGTGCTCATCGCTTCGGCCCAATATCGCCTAGGAGTTCTATGCTCATCGAGCATCGTCCTGGCCATCTCTACAAGGGTCCGATTCTTCCTCTCTACAACACCATTCTGTGGCGGTGTGTAGGGGAAGAAAACTGATGCTCCAACCCAAAGAGTTACAAAACTTCTCAAAATCCAAATTCTTGAATTCGGAACCATTATCACTCCTAATAGCTCGCATCGAGTTCAAAGGGAACTCGTTCTGAAGACGCAAAATCAGATTGCGAGCAAAGGAGAAAGTCTCGGTCTTCTCAGCTAAAAAGAAGAACCACGAATACCTTGAAAAGTCGTCAACAACATCAAGCACATACCACTTCCCCCCCAACCGAGCTCACCCGAGCCGGACCAACAAGGTCCATGTGCAAAAGCTCTCCAGGGCGCTTGGTCATGACCTGAGTCACTGGATGGTGGGGAGCGGCAACCATCTTCCCATGTCTACAAGAATGGCAAACAAGATCCTTCTCCATGGATAACTTGGGCAATCCTCGGATTAGGCCAAGTGAACTAAGCCTTGCAAGCAAGTCGAAGCTCAAATGTCCAAGTCTCCTATGCCACTTCCAAAGATCAGAGGAGGAAGGTCCAGCCACAAGACAACGCGAAATGCCAAAAGACTCCGAGAAATTCGCACGAAAGACTTTTCCAAAGGGCAAAATCAAACACACAAGATTGCCCTGAGGATCCAAAATATGACTGAGATTCGGTTTAAAACGAATCTCATAGTCATCATCAAAGAGTTGCGAAACAGAAAGAAGATTAAAATGCAAGTTAGAAACAAGAGCAACATCACGCAACACAAAGTGCTCATTAACTCGCACCGACCCACGAGACAACACCTTACCTTTGCTGTTGTCGCCGAAGGTGATAAACTCCTTTCCGGCGACTGGACTAAGACTGGAGAACCACTTTGCGTTTCCGGTCATGTGCCTCGAACCCCCGGAATCCACCAACCAAACGTTCTCCAATCGTTTTACCTACATCAATAAAAATACATAGGGTGAGCATACGGTCCAACACTGGGGTTAGTGAAGTAGGGAGAATACCAGTGTTGGGCCGGCTGCTCAAAAGAACATTGAGGAAAACGTGGTCCGCTAAGGGAGGAGCGTCCATCACGATACTCAAAATGCGGTGATGGAAAACGCTCAACTACAAAGCCACCGCCACGGGGTCCATAGCCTACAACATCAGGCTCCCGCCGGGCACGACCTCCTCACGGCCTAGGCCTAGGAACTTGAGGTTTTGGACCTCTAGGCCTAGCAGCTCTCCTCGGAGCTCTCCTCTGAACATTCGGCACATGTACATCATGGAAAGGATGGTACGTGTCCGGATTGTTCATCTCCTTTGCACGGCGCGCCTCTCTCTTGCGCCGAAAGAAAAACTCACTCAAGTGTCCATCTCTCCCACAATGCTCACAATGGTACCTCACCGCTCTCAAAGGGGGTTGTTGGTACTCACGGTAGTGGGTATGGATCACTTTGCCCTTCTGTGGCATAAGCTCCTCTTGGATGGGTGGCATGGTGTCAAGCTTGTTCTTGAGGTGGTTTGGTTTTGGAGCCCATGATTGTTTCTTTGGTGGAGCTCTCGGAGGTTCGACAAAGACCCCATCCTTGGTGTTAGGCTTGAGAGGCTCTTTGGGTGGAATCTTGGTAAGCTTGGGAGTAGTGGTGGAGTTGGGCTTCTCATATGGGTTAAGACCACTCGACTCTCCAATCTTCCCAAAAGACGAAACATCAACACCCGGAGAAAAACCTACACCAGGACCTCCAGCAGCTCGCTTGAATTGGGAGATCATCATCCCGAGCTATGGCTCACCACTAGACACCCATGACAAGATGGTCCGAAGGTATGTGTTTTCCTCCTCGGTTTGCATCTTGTCATGCTTTACATTGGCTACCTCCATCTCCAAACCCTCACAAAGAACACACCTGGACACACATGTGCTACCTGAGTTGGCCTCTTCAAGAGACACAATCTTGGCATTCTTCTCTGCCAACTCAGATTGCAAGCCCGCATAGGACTTGCACGCACCCAACAGCGAGGATCTAGCTTTCAGCTCATCCACCTCTCCTACCAACGCAACATACTTACCTCTCAAAGTGAGAAGGTCAGTCATGTGTGTGGTGCACATCTCACATTCCTCCTCATCGGTAACAACTACGGTGGACTTGACAGATTCAAGTTCCTTCACCGTATCCTCCCACTTCTGCCTAAACTCCTTGCGCTCTCTAGCAGCACGCCTAAGCAACTTATCCTGACTAAGGAGCGCGGCAGTAAGCTTCTCGACCTCAGCAGAAAGCTTGTTAGGGGTCTGAGATACCTAGGAGGTGTCGTCGTCGTCGTCGACGTTCCGAGGAGTGTCCTTCAGCTCGTCGTCGAGCTCCTTGCCGAGGGCCATGGTGCAGAAGCCCTCGTCGTCGGCGAAGAAGCAGAGGCCGTTGAGCTTGTCCTCGATCCTCTTCTTCTTCTCGGACTCGTCGTCGCTTGAGGAAGCGGAGTCGTCATCCGAGTCGTCGACGTCGCTTAGCGTGGCGAAGAACGCACGCTGCTCAGCCTGGGCCTTCTCCAAGTACTTCGTCTTGATGTACTCCTTGTTGAAGCCGCCCTTCCGCTTGTGCTTCGCGGGGACATACTTCTCCTTGCGCTTGCCAGAGTCGTACTTGTGCCCATGTTCCGCCTTGCCGATGGTCTGCTTGTTCTTCTTCAGGCAATTGGCGATGAAGTGGTTGGGGTCGCCACACTCGTAGCATCCCGAGCGTCCTCCTCCGCGGCGACGGTTCATGCGGTTGTTGTGAAACCGTGAGAATTGGTTGGCGAGCAACGCCAGCTCGTCATCCCCCATGAACTCCAGCTGCTCCTCTGTGACAAAAAGAAGAGAGGAAAGGTCAAAGCCTCCAGAGGAGTTAGCAGAAGAGCCAGAAACCAAAGCCATCGATGGGCCAGAAGGATTTTCATAAGAAGCCCTCGCCATGGCATCAATCTCACTGGACTTGAGCTTACGAAAGAGCTCGTCGCACGTGAGGGTCTCATAGTTAGGCGATTCGATGATCGCCTGAACCTTGGAATCCCACACCGATCGATCAAGAGTGTGCAAAAGCATCAAAGCTCTCTCATGATCATCGAAAGGCAACAACTTCTTGTTAGCCCTCATCCTGTTGACAATCACCTAAAAGCGAGCGAATAAACTTTCTATGCTCTCGCCAGGCATATGTCGAAAGTTCTCATACTCTTGCTTGAACGACTCATAGAGACGGGTTTTGACTTGAGAGGTTCCCTCATGGAAACGCATAAGGGTAGCCCAAATCTCTCGAGCCGTAGCGAGGTGAGAAACACGATCAAACTCACTCATGCTCAAGCATGAGAAAAGAGCATTACGGGCTCGGCTATTGGCATCGTGCTCATCGATCTGATGCTGAGTCACACGAGCAGCCAAGACCACGTAATCGGCAGAGTTGCAAATATCCCAAATGGAAGCACCCAAACTCTGTAGATAGGCTGACATGCGTATCTTCCAATACGCATAGTTCGTCCCATCGAAAAACGGCGATTTGCCCACGCCGCGATCCATGTCGCCTTCTGTGGATCTGGAACCGGCTAAGGTGGAAGATCCTTAACCTGCTCCAATACCAATTGAAGGATCGAGAATGCAATAGCAAGGCGACCAGAGGGCGGTGAATGGGAGCTCAAAAATTTCTCTCGAAACTTTGGCCTTTTGTTCCCAAAATCAACCCCCAAAAGCTTCGATCGAAACCGTGATGCCCACGACCCTTGGAAGAGGGTGGATGATCCCTAGGATCACAGCGAGGCACCACAAAGCGATAGTAAACCAACCGTCAAAAGCACTGGCACAAGTTCGACCCTCAAAAATCAAGTCCCGAACGTAGATAGACGGCTACGTCGAGAAATCCCCAAATACCAATGCTAACAAGTAGCAAAGATACCTAGAGAGGTTGCTTGATCAACTCTAGGGCCAAACGAAAAGTTCGGAAACCAAGCGAAGAAGCCGGAAGAGCAAATAAACCAAACTGCAACAAACAGCCAACTCGCGGACTGTCCAGACCTGGGATCCCGGACTGTCCGCAGTTGTCCCGGACTGTTCGCGAAGAAGGGTCGGACTGTCCGCCGGCAACTTCTCCAAAACAGCAAGTCTGCTGAACCTCCCTGGTCGGCTCCCGGACTGTCCGCGACCGACTACGGCGGACTGTCCGCTGGTCAAACTGAAACAGCACAGCCAAGCCGCGCGACCACTGCCTCGGTCGGAGCCCGACGCGCGGACTGTCCGCGGGCACAACGGCGGATTGTCCGCAAGTGCCCAGAGAGGCCGATTTTGGTCGCCCTCAATTCAAATCTTCCCGAATTCAAATCAACTCACAATCCCACGTTCCCAAACTTGGAGAGGATGATCACGAGGTAGTTAGGAGACTATCCCCAAGAAATCATTCGCTCAAATCAACTTAATCACTGAGAAATCGAAGGGGGAGGAGTATGAACGAAAAAGCGCCATGAAAACGAAATCAACCCGATCTACTTGTTCGTGAGGAGTTAGATGAATTCCTTCGATGGAAATGATCTCCTCACTGTAAAGAACAAGTTGATTCAAACGAATTTCGCAAAGACGCAATATAGAGGGAGATCGAGTGATGGGAAAATATCATAGAAACGAAGAACGCGAAGAACACGAACAAAATGCAAATCAAGTCATCGATCTGCAACCGTGTGGCTACCACACGCTACAACAGTGAGGTTACGGCCTCACTTCCTCAAAATCTCCAGTACACAGAGGTATGGTTCTCTGCGGATCTCAGCTAGCTATAGCAGGGGATTGGGAGAGCAGGAAACCCTAGAAGCAAAGAGCAAATGACTGAGATGGAAGGGGAGGAGGGTGTCTCCCTCTACTTATCCTAATTCTAATTCCTACTATACCCCTCTCTAATTACAGAGTGAACCAGCTAAACCAAAGGGTTATTCTGGACCAACTCAAGGTAGGTGGTGATCCGACGGCCACGCCCGCACAACTGGTAGCGTTGCTTCGACGCAACCTCACCGATCGCCGCCACGTGCCGCCACCGCTCTGCTTGTCCTTTTCCCGGATGTCGCACCCCCGGTTTTGTGGCCCAAACCGGGAAACCAGCCTTCATGACCAACCCCCGGTTTTGAGGCCCAAACCGGGAAACCAGCCGACCGTAGCCTGAGTTTTGTGGCCCAAACTCAGCAAACCCGCAACACCCAGGTTTTGAGGCCCAAACCTGGAAAACGTCCTCAGCCCGAGTTTTGTGGCCCAAACTCGGAAACCATCAGCGCCCAGGTTTTAAGGCCCAAACCTAGAAACCGTCCACTCGGTGGTTTTTCTGTGGCTCAATCACCAAACCGAGCCGTAGAGGGGATGCACCGCCCGTGCACCCCGTCCACCGACACGTGTCCCCAGGTCCTCGACCCAAGCAACACCGTGGCCGCAAGTCTTCGCTCGTCGCTGTCCCATGATGTCAGCCACCACAACTGATCCTCGGGCCACCGGTCCCTCAGTCCAAGCCTCACGTCCGCCCTTCGCCACTCTCGGTCCATCGGCATGACACGTCTCTACTTGACCTTCACCTTGCCTCTGATCACTGTATCCGTGCTCGACACCTGCACAACACAAGCCAAAGAACATGCGCATCATCCCAGTTGACAATCACTCATCACTCAGAGACTCGGCATACACCCATGTATCCGCAGCGGACACATGGGTGTATACCGGATCTTGAGATGATGAGTGATTGTCAACTGGTATGATGCACATGTTCTTTGTCTTGTGTTGTGCAGGTGTCGAGCTCAGAGACGGTGATCAAAGGCAAGGTGAAGGTCAAGTAGAGAAGTGTCGTGCCGATCGACCCGGAGCAGTGAAGGGCGGAAGTGAGGCTTGGACTGACGGACCGGTGGCCTGAGGATCAGCCGTGGTGGCTGACAGCCTGGGACAGCGACAAGTGAAGACTTACGGGTGGACGGGGTGCACGGGCGGTGCATCCCTCTACGGTGTCGGTTTGGTGGTTGAGCCACAGAAAAACCACCGAGTGGACGGTTTCCAGGTTTTGGCCTCAAAACCTGGGTGCGTCCGGTTGCCGAGTTTGGGCCACAAAACTCGGGATGAGGACGGTTTCCAGGTTTGGGCCTCAAAACCTGGGCGCTGGCAGGTTTCTGAGTTTGGGCCACAAATCTCAGCCGATGGACGACAGGTTTCCCGGTTTCAGCCTCAAAACCAGGGGAAGGCCCAGGTTTCCCGGTTTCGGCCTCAAAACCAGGGGGAGGTCCGTGAAAAGGATGGAAGGCACGAGGCAGCACATGGCGACTTCCGGTGAGGTCGCGCCGAGGCGAAGCTACCTAATGTGCGGGCGTGGCCGTCGGATCGACATCAACATCGAGTTGGACAGGAATACCCTTAGTGTGAGCCTGCTCGCTCATTAGCAGTAGGGGTAGAAGGGGAATAATTGTATTAGGCTATATTAGGAGAGGCAGCCCCTCCCTCCAGACTATCTCAGCCATTTGCTACTTTCACTTTGGGTTTCCTGCTCTCCCACATCCCTGCTGTAGCTACTGAGATCCGCAGAGACGGTGAATCATACCTCTGTGTATTTGGATTTTGCGGAAATGGGACCGGATTCTCGTTGTCTCCTCGTGGGGATGATTTTCGGCTGGAAATCGTGGTGGTGATTCATGTTCTTGAGTTGTTCTTCGCGTTCACTTTTTCTCCACGTTTTTCTCATCGATCGATCTTTCTCTATGTTTATTCGTTTTAGATTCTGTTTGTTGCTACTTGTTCTTTACAGTGAGGGGATCATTTCCACCAAAGGAATTCAACTCAAACCTCACGAACAAGTAGATCAATTGATTTTTGTTTTGTATCGACTTTTCTCTTCTCTTCCCCCGAACTACTTCGATTCATCGATTTGGAGATAGGTTTGAGCCATGATCTCATAGGAGTAGCTCACTATAATCCTTGTGACTCCTCTCACCAAGTTTGAGCCTTAAAGGTTTTGTTTTGGGTGAGAACGAGTCAAATCGGTGGATGAACTGCGTGGAATCGGGGTGACCGGACTCACCCTTCGTATCGATCGGACTCTGTCTCTTGTGTCTGGTCGTTGAAGGCCGAGTAAGAACTGTCTGCGCGAACTTGACCGGACGCACTGAGGTGGTGAGACCGGACTCACAGCGCATAATGTTCATTGTGCTGCTTGTGACCGGATGCTGGTTCTGGTATTGACCGGACGCTCATACACTCAGAGTCCGGTCCAACACAGTAAAGGTCCAGAACGGTTTTTGTCAGACCGGACGCGTCCGATCACAACCGACCGGACGCCTCCCTGAGTCCGATCAGTGTTGATCAGCGCGTTTTCATCCGCAGTTTGTTCGTCCGTTGTCGGTTTTAGTTTTCGGCTTTTGCATTTGGTATATAGAGTTGTGTAGTGTGCCGTTGTGCTTCTTGGAAGCGTCCACCCTACATCTAGGGTCGTGGACACTATCAAGCTCTAGGTTTGCTCTTGGGGTTGACTCTTGGGACATTGGCTATAAGTTGCTGAAAAGAAATCTAAAGCTCCCATTCACCCCCCTCTGGTCGCCTTAGTGTAGCACTTTCGGTCCTTCAATTGGTATCAGAGCGGGTTAAGGATCTTCCACCTTAGCCGGTTCCAGATCCACAAAAGGCGACATGGATCGCGGCGTGGGCAGACTGCCGTTTTTCGATGGGATGAACTATGCGTATTAGAAGATACGCATGTCGGCCTATCTCCAGAGTATGGGTGCTTCTATTTGAGATATTTGCAACTCTGCTGATTACGTGGTCTTGGCTACTCATGTGACTCAATAGCAGATCGATGAACACGATGCCAATAGCCGAGCCCGTAATGCTCTTTTCTCATGTTTGAGCATGTCTGAGTTTGATCGCGTTTCTCACCTCACTACGGCTCGGGAGATTTGGGCGACTCTCATGCGTTTTCATGAGGGAACCACTCAAGTCAAAACCCGTCTCTACGAGTTGCACAAGCGAGAGTATGAGAACTTTCGACACATGCCTGGCGAGAGCATAGAAAGTTTATTCGCTCGCTTTTAGGTGATTGTCAACAGGATGAGGGCTAACAACGAGCTGTTGCCTTTCGACGATCATAAGAGAGCTCTCAAGCTACTCCATACTCTTGATCGGTTGGTGTGGGATTCCAAGGTTCAGGCGATCATTGAATCGCCTAACTATGAGACTCTCACCTACGACGAGCTCTTTAGTAAGCTCAAGTCAAGTGAGATTGACGCCATAGTGAGGGCTTCTTATGAAAATCCTTCTGGCCCGTCGATGGCTTTGGTTTCTGGCACTTCTGCCAACCCCTCTGGAGGCTTTGCATTGTCTTCTCTTCTCTCTGTCATAGAGGAGCAGCTGGAGTTCATGGCGGACGACGAGTTGGCTCTGCTTGCCAACCGGTTCTCGCGGATCCACAACAACCGCATGAACCGTCGCCACGGAGGAGGACGAGGTGGCTGTTACGAGTGTGGAGGCTCAGACCACTTCATTGCCAATTGCCTGAAAAAGAAGCAAGCTTTCGGCAAGGCGGATCACGGCCACAAGTTTGACTCCGGCAAGCGCAAGGAGAAGTACGTCCCCGCCAAGCACAAGCGGAAGGGCGACTTCAACAAAGAGTACATCAAGGAGAAGTACTTGGAGAAGGCACAGGCCGAGCAGCGTGCCTTCTTCGCCACGCTCAGCGACGTCGACGATTCAAACAACGACTCCACTGCTTCAAGCGATGATGAGTCCGAGAAGAAGAAGATCGAGGACAAGCTGAATGGTCTTTGCTTCTTCGCCGACGACGAGGGCTTCTGCACCATGGCCCTCGGCGATAAGGTCAACTGCGAGCTGGAGGAGATCCCTTGGAACGACGACGATGACTCTTCCCAGGTACCTTTAACTCCCGATGAACTCTCTGCTGAGGTTGACAAACTTACTGCTGCTTTGCTTAGTCAAGACAAGCTGCTAAGGCTTGCTGCTAGAGTGAGAAAGGAGTTTAGGAAGAAGTGGGACGATGCGGTGAAGGAGCTTGAGTCTGTCAAGTCCACCGTTGTCGTGACTGAGGAGGATGAGTGTGAGATATGCTCCAAGCACATGATTGACCTTCTCACTTTGAGGGGGAAGTATGTTGCTTTGGTTGGAGAGGTGGATGAGCTTAGGGCTAGACCCTTGTTGCTGGATGCGTGCAAGTCTTGTGCAGGCTTGCAATCCGAGTTGGCAGAGAAGAATGCCAAGATTGTGTCTCTTGAGGAGGCCAGCTCGGGTAGCACTTCTGTGTCTAGGTGTGCCTTGTGTGAGGGTTTGGAGATGGAGATTGTGAATGTGAAGCATGACAAGATGCAAACCGAGGAAGAAAACACATACCTTCGGACCATCTTGATTGTCATGGGTGTCTTGTGGTGAGCCCCAGCTTGGGATGATGATTGCCCAATTCAAACGTGCTGCTGGAGGGCCTAGTGTTGGTTTTGCTTAGGGTGTGGAGTGTGCTACATCTTTTGGGAAGGTTGGAGAGTTTAGTGGTCTAAAGCCGAGTGAGATGCCCAACTCCACCACTACTCCCAAACTAACCAAGATTCCACCCAAAGAGCATCTCAAACCTAACACCAAAGATGGAGTGTTTGTGGAACCTCTGAGAGCTCCACCCAAGAAACAAACATGGGCTCCAAAACCCAATCACCTAAGGAACAAGCTTGACACTATGCCACCAATCCATGAGGAGCTCATGCCACAAAAGAGCCAAGTGATCCACACCCAATACCGTGAGTACCAACAACCCCCTATGAGAGCGGTGAGGTACCACTGTGGGAGAGATGGACACTTGAGGGAGTTTTGCTTTCGGCGCAAGAGAGAGGAGTGTCGTGCAAAGGAGATGAACAACACAGACATGTATCATCCTTTCCATGATGTACATGCGCCGAAGGTGCAAAGGAGGGTTGCTAGGCCTAGAGGTACAATGCCTCAAGGTCCTAGGCCTCAAGGAGGTCGCGCCTGGCGGGATCCTAGTTTTGTAGGCTATGGACCCCGTGGCGGTGGCTTTGTAGTTGAGCGTTATCCCCCACCGCGTTTTGGCTATCGCGATGGACGCTCCTCCCTTAGCGGACCACGTTTTCCGGTGCATGGTGATTGATGAGGACATCGCCACGCTTGACACACCGAAGCCATGGTCTTCCCCAAGTTGCAATCCATCTCCAACTCAGCTACCTCATCATCCTCAGAATTCAAGAGCAATCCTGGGTAAAGTCAACGCCCCGGACGCATACGGACTCCATTTTTGACGAACCAATATGCTTGGAATGATAATTTGATAAGGTAACCAATGGCTTTGGAATCACGTCAAAATACGTCGGGAGTCAACAGGAATCGTCGAAACAAGTCAGCATCCAGAATCTGCCAGGGTGCTACGACACCGTCTTTTGGTCCGATGGGTCGTGTATCGTCTTAGAGCCCATTAGGGGGCGCGTCCAGCAGGGGCGATGACCTAAACCCTATAATTAGCCGCCGCCATCATCGTTAGGTCTTGGGTTTTGTTCAGTTTTCCATCGAGGAACTGAATCGTTCATTGTAACTGTGGTGTCGAATCCTTTTACAGTGATCCAGGGCCCCCGTTCTTGATCTCCTCCACTGTGTCGATTAGTCCTTTGGAACTGAGTTCTTAAACCCTCTATTGGTTTTCACATAATTCATATTTCCAATTTCAGATTGCGTGTTTTTACCTTCTTGCTTGTGTTCTTCGATTCCCTTGTAGGATTAGCCTTCTTCGCGAGGTCAATCAAGTTGTGCTTGGTTGATAACCAATGGAGCAGTGGTGTAACGGTTGCAGGGTTCGAATCGTGTCTAATTTGAAGCTGGATCGCCAACGTCGAGTTCTCCACCAATCGAACCTATCGCTACCTCTCGGAAGATCGGGCCGTCCCTCATTAGTGATCGCTTTCCCCATAGGCGTGCTAGGAATGGTTTTTCTACTAACCGTTCTTTTGAGCAGTCAGGACAACACTGGTACACTTCCCATTTTACTCACCCCAGTGTTGGACCATATGCTCACCCTATGTCTTTTTATTGATGTAGGTAAGACGATTGGAGAACGTTTGGTTGGTGGATTCCGGATGCTCAAGGCATATGACTGGAAACTCCAAGTGGTTCTCTAGTCTTAGTCCAGTCACCGGAAAGGAGTTTATTACCATCGGTGACAATAGCAAAGGTAAGGTGCTATCCCGTGGTTCTGTGCGAGTTAATGACCACTTTGTGTTGCGTGATGTTGCTCTTGTTTCGAACTTGCATTTTAACCTTCTTTCTATTTCGCAACGTTTTGAGGATTACTATGAGATTCGTTTTAAGCTGAATCTTAGTTGTATTTTAGATCCTCAGGGCAATCTTGTATGTTTGATTTCACCCTTTGGAAAAGTCTTTCATGCGAATTTCTCGAAGTCTTTTGGCATTTCTCGTTGTCTTTTGGCATTTCTCGTTGTCTTTTGGCTGGACCCTCTTCTTCTGATCTTTGGAAGTGACATAGGAGACTTGGTCACTTGAGCTTCGACTTGCTTGCAAGGCTTAGCTCACTTGGCTTAATCTGAGGATTGCCCAAGTTACCCATGGAGAGGGATCTTGTTTGCCATTCTTGTAGACATGGAAAAATGGTTGCCGCTCCCCACCATCCTGTGAATCAAGTTATGACCAAGCGCCCTAGAGAGATTTTGCATATGGACCTTGTAGGTCCGGCTCGGGTGAGCTCGGTTGGTGGGAAGTGGTATGTGCTTGTTGTTGTTGACGACTTTTCGAGATATTCGTGGGTTTTCTTTTTAGCCGAGAAGACTGAGACTTTCTCGTTTACTCGCAATTTGATTTTGCGACTTCAGAACGAGTTCCCTAAGAACTCGATGAGAGCTATTCGTAGCGATAATGGTTCCGAGTTAAGAACTCAGATTTTGAAAAGTTTTGTAACTCTTTGGGTTTAGAGCATCAGTTTTCTTCCCCCTACACACCGCCACAAAATGGTGTTGTAGAGAGGAAAAATCGGACCCTTGTAGAGATGGCCAGGACGATGCTCGATGAGCATAGGACTCCTAGGCAGTATTGAGCCGAGTCTATAAACACTGCATGCTATATTTCCAATCGCATTTTTCTCCGTGCTTTCTTGAAGAAAACTTCTTATGAGTTGCGATTTGGGAAGCAACCCAAAGTGAGTTATTTTAGAGTTTTTGGTGGCCGCTGTTTTATACTCAAGAAAGTTAACTTGGACAAGTTTGAGTCTCGCTCTTCTGATGGTGTTTTTTGGGTTATGGTAATCATACTCGTGCATATCGTGTACTTAACCTTGATACTAACCGAGTCATGGAGACATCTGATGTC
The DNA here is from genome assembly GCA_009763385.1 of Coix lacryma-jobi var. lacryma-jobi. Taxonomy (NCBI): domain Eukaryota; kingdom Viridiplantae; phylum Streptophyta; class Magnoliopsida; order Poales; family Poaceae; genus Coix; species Coix lacryma-jobi. The sequence continues at coordinate 49,537,611 of CM019831.1, forward strand.
ACCTTCGACGAGACCATGCATTGTCGTTCTTCTAGATTTGAGCGTGCAGGTGATCACGAGGTTGGCGAACCTCTTTTTGATGATGAGGAAGAAGGTGCTGAAGGGATTGATGATCCAACACTTCCTCCACCTGATGTGTCGATTGGGTCAACTACGACCACGACTGCTCGCGGCCCCGATCCGTCTTCTTCCACTACATGGGGGCCGTGTGATCCACCACCTCGGGCTATACGACTTGTACCCGAGGAGGCACCAGCTACTGTTGAGGGGAAGGTCACTTCTACAAGGGAGGCGCCACGACACATTCAGCGCCAACACCCTCCTCAACAGATGATAGGCAACATCCACGAATGCATCACTCGGTCAAGATCATAACAAATCTCTCACTTTTCTCATTCTGCATTTGTTGCTGATTTTGAACCCCGAGATGTTGGACACGCTTTATCTGATCTGGATTGGGTCAATGCCATGCTTGAGGAGCTTGAAAATTTTGAGAGAAATCGGGTTTGGGTTCTTGTTTCTCCTCCTCCTGAGTGTCACCCTATTGGGATAAAAAACAAACAAGGAGAGAATGGCCACATTGTGAGAAACAAGGCCAGACTTGTAGCCCAGGGTTATAGTCAGAAGGAGGGGATAGACTATGAGGAGACTTTTGCTCCTATAGCTCATTTGGAGGCAATTAGGATCCTCTTGGCTTTTGCTGCATCCAAAGGGTTTAAACTTTTTCAAATGGATGTTAAGAGTTCCTTCCTAAACGGCTACATAGAAGAAGAGCTGTATGTGAGACAACCCCTCGGTTTCGAAAATCCCAAGTTTCCAAACCATGTTTTTAAACTTAACAAAGCTTTCGGTTTGAAACAAGCCCCTAGAGCCTGGTATGATAGGTTGAAAACCTTTTTGCTTGCTAAGGGTTTTAAAATGGGATGTGTGGATAAAACTCTTTTCCTCCTTAAGCAAGGCAATGACACTTTGTTGGTTCAGATTTACGTGGATGATATCATTTTTGGTGGTTCCTCTCATGCTTTCGTTGCCAAGTTTGCAGATACTATGAGCAGGGAATTTGAGATGAGCATGATGGGCGAGTTGACATTTTTCCTCGGGTTGCAAATCAAGCAATCCCGAGAAGGGACGTTTGTGTACCAGGGCAAGTACACCAAGGACATAGTGAAGAAGTTCGATATGGGTGAGGCCAAGCCTCTTCCAACACCAATGTCGACCACGATCGCCCTAGATGCGGATGAAGAGGGAGAAGTCGTGGACCAGAAGGAATACCGGAGTATGATTGGGTCACTGCTGTACCTGACGGTGACACGCCCGGACATTCAGTTCGCGGTGTGTCTTTGCGCGCGATTTCAGTCGTCGCTGAAGGACCGAGAAAGCACTAGCAAGGCGACCAGAGGGGGGGTGAATGGGAGCCAACAAAAATTCTCTCGAAACTTTGGCCAAATGTCCCAAAATCAATCCCCGAGAAACAACGACCGGAACCATGATGCTCACGACCCTTGGAAGAGGGTGGATGATCCCTAGGATCACAGCAGAGCACCACAAAGCTCAAGCAAATCAAAGACCAAAAACACCGGCACAAGTTCAACCCCCAAAAACCAAGTCCCGAACGTAGATAGACGGCTACGTCGAGAAATCCCCAAATACCGATGCTAACAAGTAGCAAAGATACCTAGAGAGGTTCCTTGGTCAACTCTAGGGCCAAACGAGAAGTCCGGAAACCAAGCGAAGAAGCCGGGAGAGCGAACGCACTAAACCGGAGCACTCAGCAGGATCCCGGACTGTCCGGACTGCAAGTCCCGGACTGTCCGCCCAAGGCCGGACTGTCCGCGGTCTGGTGGCGGACTGTCCGCCGGCAGAAACGCAAAAACAGCAGAGTTTCTGAAGACTCCCTGGACGTTCCCGGACTGTCCGCGGATTTCAACTATGGACTGTCCGCCGGTCAAAATCCGCTAGGGCAGCCGAGGGACGCAGCCACTGGTCAGGCTCTCCCTCGATGCGCGGACTGTCCGCGGTCCCAGGCGCGGACTGTCCGCGACCTTGCAGAGAGGGCGATTTTGGTCGCCTTCTCTCCAAATCTTTCCAAATCCGATCCAAATCAAAATCCCAAGTTCCCAAACTTGGAGAAGATGATCACGGGGTAGTTAGAAGACTATCCCCAAGAAATCATCCGCTCAAATCAACCAAATCACCGGGAAATCAAAAGGGAAGGTGGATGATTGGAAAATGCGCCACAAAAACGAAATCAACCCGATCTACTTGTTCGTAAGGAGTTAGATGAATTCCTTCGGTGGAAATGATCTCCTTTCAAATACGAACAAGTTGATTCAAACGGATTTCGCAAAGATGCACTAGAGAGGGAGATCGAGTGACGGGAAAATTGCGGAGAAACGAAGAACGCGAAGAACACGAACCAAAACGTGAATCACCACATCGATCTGCAGCCATAGCGCAAACACACGCTACAACGGTGAGGTTACGGCCTCACTTCCTCAAAATCAACAGTACACAGAGGCAAGTGTCTCTGTGGATCTCAGCTAGCTACAGCAGGGGATTGAGTGAGCAGGAAACCCTAAGTGCGAAAGAGCAAATGACTGAGATCAAGGGGAGGAGGGTGTCTCCCTACTACTTATCCTAATTTTAACCTATGTCTAATTCCTACTCTACCCCTCACTATTCTAATTACAGAGCGAGCCAGCTAAACCCTAGGGTTATTCTGGACCAACTCGGTGGTAGGTGTATCCGACGGCCACGCCCGCACAATTCGAAGCGTTGCCTTGACGCAACCTCCAGATTGCCGCCACGTGCCGCCACCGCTCTGCACCCCCGGTTTTGTGGCCCAAACCGGGAAACCAGCCTTTTCCAGCCAACCCTCGGTTTTGAGGCCCAAACCGGGAAACCAGCCCACCAGCATCTGAGTTTTGAGGCCCAAACTCAGCAAACCCACAGCACCCAGGTTTTGAGGCCCAAACCTGGAAACCGTCCTCAGCCCGAGTTTTGTGGCCAAACTCGGAAACCGTCCACGCCCAGGTTTTGAGGCCCAAACCTAGAAACCGTCCTCCCGATGGTTTTTCCCTGGCTCTACCACCAAACCGAAACTGTAGAGGGGATGCACCGCCCGTGCACCCCGTCCACCGACACCTGTCCCCAGGTCCTCGACCCAGGCAACACCATGCCCCGCAAGTCTTCGCTCGTCGCTGTCCCAGGCTGTCAGCCACCACAGCTGATCCTCAGGCCACCGGTCCCTCAGTCCAAGCCTCACGTCCGCCCTTCACCGCTCCCGGTCCATCGGCACGGCACGTCTCTACTTGACCTTCACCTTGCCCTCGATCACTGTCTCCGTGCTCGACACCTGCACAACACAAGCCAAAGAACATGCGCATTATCCTAGTTGACAATCACTCATCACACCGAGACTCGGCATACACCCATGTATCCGCAATCTCCCCCTTGATGAGTGCATTGTCAACTACTCACACAAATCATAATGAAAAGAAGAAGGAAGGAAGAAAGAGAAGAGAGAACTCGACCAAATGACCCAAAAGCATAGCAAAGCCGAAGAAGGTCAAGTGGAAAGAGCAAGACAACTTGGTCCCCAAAGACATGGGCAACGGCTCGACGCAACCAAGCAAAGCAAAGCTAGCCCTCAAGAAGAGGTAGAACATGCTCAACACCGCTAGCAAACACCAATTGGAAAATCAAAGCAAAATGCTAGTCCCTCAAGATAGAGGCACAAAGGCTCAACACAACTAGCAAAGAAAGCTCGATACCAGTGCCTTTCGGCCAACAAGAAACAACAAAGCTCCCCCTCGACTAGCGCTTACAACTAGGAAAATTCCCTTTAGCTCAACTCAGAAGGCAAACGATTTGCAAAAAATATTTCTCCCCCTTAGTTAAACTTCCGGATTTCTCCCCCTAGAGACTCCCCCTCAAATGAACACTACTCGGAAAGCACATATGATTTGCAATTTCTCCCCCTTAGTTGAAAATGCACTAATCAAGAGAAGGTTCTCCCCCTTAGCCAACAAGGAAAGCTCTCCCCTTCCAAAATGCACATGAGTCAAAATGCAAGTTAGCAGCTTCAGGAATATATTCAGGAGAATGCAAAGATGCTCTAAACAGTATAACTCCAATGACTCAATCAACAGCATACAGGCTAGCAAAGGCTCAAACTGATCACCAAATATGAAATATGAACAGACGAGCAAAGTGAGCAATTTTAGCCAAAAAGGAGTCACCATCAAAATAGCACTAGACAAGTATAGACAGGAAGTCAAAACAAGTGCTAAACATGTATACAAGGTGAACTACCCCTAGCAAAGTTCAATCATCATGCTGATACCAATTGAAGGAAGTACTTGTGATTTCAAATTTTAATCGGAGTTTGCAGCGATGAAAATACACAAGTTTAAATTTCAGCATGTGAGTGTGAGAGGTTGAAAGCTTGTCTTGCCTAACTTTTCAACTGTGCGAAGCCTATGCAGAAGCAATCAGAAGCTTAAAGCAACAGTTTCGGTCATACACTACACAGCTCAAGTTTAACTCAAAGTGCAATGAGAAACAGTCTCGAAACTGTGATGTGTTGACAAACAATCCCATCTCGATCTTTCTGATTCACTTAACTTGGTTTAATTTAAAGACAGTATATGAACAGACCAAGCAAGTGAGAGACTCAGAACTAGAGACATAGCAACCTAGCATATATGAAAAGCAGAAGAGTGACTTCAACATATTCTACACAGGCTAGTTGCACATCTCGATGGTGAACATTTTCAGGTTTTAAGTTCATTAACAAGTTCACCATTTCAAAATAGCTCAGCTCATAGTATGTATGAGTGATCAGAAGGAGCATAAGCTACAAGCATCAATATAAGCATCGGAGCATACTACATAGAGCATAGTTACATTCTAATGATTATATACATGAAGCTTAGAATGTAAATGCGTATGCTGAAATGCAAAAGAAAAGAAAAACAAATGAAAAGAGTCAGTCTAGTATACAAGAACCAAAATGTTTCCCCCATCTAAAAGGGGAAACACACACCAAGCTCACCCCTCAACCGATTAAAGGTTGATTCGTCTAAAGGCTTGGTGAAAATATCAGCCAGTTGATGATGAGTATCGACATGGCGAAGGTCGATATCACCCTTCTCCTGGTGGTCTCGCAGAAAATGAAAGCGCACATCAATGTGTTTGGTCTTCGAGTGAAGCACGGGGTTCTTAGCAACGCTAATAGCCCTCGTGCTGTCACAAAGCAAAGGCACGCGAGAGAAGCTCAGACCAAAATCATGCAAAGTGGCCATCATCCAAAGCAACTGGGAACAGCAGCTAGCCGCAGCAACATATTCAGCCTCTGTGGTAGACTGAGCGACACTAGACTGCTTGCGAGAAGACCATGATACAAGAGAAGAACCAATAAACTGGCAAGTCCTAGAAGTGGACTTGCGCTCAATACGGCAACCAGCAAAATCGGCATCGGAATAACCGCAAAGGGAGAGGGTGGAGGAAGCAGAATACCAAATCCCAAACTCAGGTGTGAAACGAAGGTACCTGAAAATCCGCTTCACCGCCTGACGGTGAGAAGTGCGTGGCGACGCCTAAAAGCGCGCGCACAGACACACCGCGAACTGGATGTCCGGGCGTGTCGCCGTCAGGTAGAGCAGCGACCCGATCATGCTTCGGTACTCCTTCTGGTCCACTGCTTCTCCATCCTTGTCCGCATCCAGGGCAGTCGTCGTCGACATGGGTGTTGGAAGAGGCTTGGCCTCACCCATATCGAACCGCTTCAGCAAGTCCTTGGTGTACTTGCCCTGGTGCACGAACGTCCCCTCTCGGGATTGCTTAATTTGCAACCCGAGAAAGAATGTCAACTCGCCCATCATGCTCATCTCGAACTCCCTGCTCATGATCTCTGCAAACTTGGCAACCAAAGCGTGAGAAGAACCACCGAAAATGATATCATCCACGTAAATCTGGACCAAGAGAGTGTCTTTGCCTTGCTTGAGGAGAAAGAGCGTTTTATCTACACATCCCATTTTAAAACCCTTAGCAAGCAAAAAGGTTTTCAACCTATCATACCAGGCTCTAGGGGCTTGTTTCAAACCATACAAAGCTTTGTGGAGTTTAAAGACATGGTTTGGAAACTTGGGATTTTCAAAACCGGGGGGTTGTCTAACATACACCTCTTCTTCTATGTAGCCGTTTAAGAAGGCACTCTTGACATCCATTTGAAAAAGTTTGAAACCTTTGGATGCAGCAAAAGCCAAGAGTATCCTAATAGCCTCCAAACGTGCTACATGAGCAAATGTCTCCTCATAGTCTATCCCCTCCTTCTGACTATATCCCTGGGCTACGAGTCTGGCCTTGTTTCTCACAACATGGCCATCTTCTCCCTGTTTGTTTTTGAAAACCCATTTTGTCCCAATTGGATGACACTCAGAAGTCTGGAGACACTAGAACCCAAACCCGATTTCTCTCAAAGTTTTCCAACTCATGCATGGCATTGACCCAATCCGGATCCGTCAAAGCGTGTCCAACATCTCGGGGCTCAAAATTAGCAACAAAAGCAGAATGAGCAAAGTGAGAGATTTGAGACCTGGACCGAGTGACCCGTTCGTCAATGTTGCTGATCATCTGCTGAGGCGGGTGCTGGCGCTGAATGTGTCGTGGCGCCTCCCTTGCCGAAGTGGCCTCCCCCTCAACAGCAGCTGGTGCCTCCCCGGGTACAAATGGTACCGCTCGGGGTGGCGGATCCCACGGCCCCTAGGAAGAAGACGTGTCGGGGCCGTGAGTCGTCGTAGAAGCCGCTCTCTGCGGCACAGTAGGTGGAGGAGGTGCTGGGTCATCTATCCCTTCAGCACCTTCTTCTTCATCATCGAAAAGAGGCTCGCCAACCTCATGATCACCTGCACGCTCAAAACGAGAAAAAGGACAAACCATGGTCTCGTCGAAGGTGACATCTGATGTCTCCATGACTCGGTTAGTGTCAAGGTTAAGTACACGATAAGCTCGAGTGTGAGTGCCATAACCCAAAAATACACCGTCAGAAGAACGAGACTCAAACTTGTCCAAGTTGCCCTTTTTGAGTATAAAACAATGGCAACCAAAAACTCGAAAATAACTCACCTTGGGCAGTTTTCCAAAAGGCAACTCATAAGAAGTCTTTTTCATGAAAGCTCGGAGAAAAATGCGATTGGAAATGTAGCATGCAGTGCTCATAGCTTCGGCCCAATATCGCCTAGGAGTCCTATGCTCATCGAGCATCGTCCTGGCCATCTCTACAAGGGTCCGATTCTTCCTCTCTACAACACCATTCTGAGGGGGTGTGTAGGGGGAAGAAAACTGATGCTCTAAACCCAAAGAGTTACAAAACTTCTCAAAATCCGAATTTTTAAACTCGGAACTATTATCACTCCGAATTGCTCGCATCGAGTTCAAAGGGAACTCGTTCTGAAGACGTAAAATCAGATTGCGAGCAAAAGAGAAAGTCTCGGTCTTCTCAGCTAAAAAGAAGACCCACGAATATCTCGAAAAGTCATCAACAACAACAAGCACATACCACTTCCCACCAACCGAGCTCACCCGAGCTGGACCAACAAGGTCCATGTGCAAAAGCTGTCCAGGGCGCTTGGTCATGACCTGAGTCACTGGATGGTGGGGAGCGGCAACCATCTTCCCATGTCTACAAGAGTGGCAAACAAGATCCTTCTCCATGGATAACTTGGGCAATCCTCGGATTAGGCCAAGTGAACTAAGCCTTGCAAGCAAGTCGAAGCTCAAATGTCCTAGTCTCCTATGCCACTTCCAAAGATCAGAAGAAGAAGGTCCAGCCACAAGACAACGAGAAGTGCCAAAAGACTCCGAGAAATTCGCACGAAAGACTTTTCCAAAGGGCAAAATCAAAAATACAAGATTACCCTGAGGATCCAAAATACGACTGAGATTCGGTTTAAAACGAGTCTCATAGTCATCATCAAAGAGTTGCGAAACAGAAAGAAGGTTAAAATGCAAGTTAGAAACAAGAGCAACATCGCGCAACACAAAGTGCTCATTAACTCGCACCGACCCACGAGACAACACTTTACCTTTACTATTGTCACCGAAGGTGATAAACTCCTTTCCGGCGACCGGATTAAGACTGGAGAACCACTTGGCATTTCCGGTCATGTGCCTCGAACACCCGGAATCCACCAACCAAACGTTCTCCAATTGTTTTACCTACATCAATAAAAAGACATAGGGTGAGCATACGGTCCAACACTGGGGTTAGTGAAATAGGGGGAATACCAGTGCTGGGCCGGCTGCTCAAAAGAACGGTTAGCAGAAAAACCATTCCTAGCACGTCTACGAGATGAGCGATCACCATGCTGAGGAAAACGTGGTCCGCTGGGGAAGGAGCGCTCACCGCGATACTCAAAATGCGGTGGCGGAAAGCGCTCAACTACAAAACCACCGCCACGGGGTCCATAACCTACAACTGCAGGCTCCCGCCGGGCACGCTCTCTACGAGGCCTAGGCCTAGGAACTTGAGGCTCTGCACCTCTAGGCCTAGCATCTCTCCTCGGAGCTCTCCTCTGCCTAGGCCTGGGAACTTGAGGTTCTGGACCTCTGGGCCTAGCAGCACGCCTCTGAACATTTGGCGCATGTACATCATGAGGAGGATGGTACATGTCCACATTGTTCATCTCCCTAGCACGGCGCGCCTCTCTCTTGCGCCGAAAATAGAACTCACTCAAGTGACCATCTCTCCCACAGAAGTCACAATGATACCTCACCGCACGCAAAGGGGGTTGTTGGTACTCACGGCTGTGGGTGTGGATCACTTTGCCCTTCTGTGGCAAACACTCCTCCTGGATGGGTGGCATTGTGTCCAGCTTGTTTTTGAGGTGGTTGGGTTTGGGTGCCCACTGCTGGTTCTTGGGTGGAGCTCGTGGAGGTTCTTCAAACACCCCATCCTTGGTGGTAGGCTTGAGAGGCTCTTTGGGTGGAAGCTTGGTAAGTTTGGGAGTAGTGTTGGAGTTGGGCTTCTCACTCGGATTCAGACCACTCGACTCTCCAATCTTCCCAAAAGCAGAAAGATCAACACCCTGAGCAAAACCTACACCAGGACCTCCAGCAGCTCGCTTGAATTGGGAAATCATCATCCCGAGCTGCGGCTCACTGCAAGAAACCCATGACAAGATGGTTCGAAGGTATGTGTTTTCTTCCTCGGTTTGCATCTTGCCATGCTACACGTTTGCCATCTCCATCTCCAAACCCTCACACAAAGCGCACCTGGACACACAAGTGCTACCCGAGCTGGCCTTCTCAAGAGACTCAATCTTGGCATTCTTCTCTGCCAACTCGGATTGCAAGACAGGACAAGCCTTGCATGCACCCAACAGCGAGGGTCTAGCCTTCAGCTCATCCACTTCTCCTACCAACGTAGCATACTTACCTCTCAAAGTGAGAAGGTCAGTCATGTGCGTGGTGCACATCTCGCACTCACTCTCCTCAGACACGACCACGGTGGACCGAGCGAACTCAAGCTCCTTCACCGTGTCCTCCCACTTCTGCCTAAACTCCTTGCGCTCTCTAGCGGCATGCCTAAGCAGCTTATCCTGACTAAGCAAGGCGGCAGTAAGCTTCTCATTCTCAGCAAAGAGCTCATCGTGGGTCATGGATACCTGGGAGGTGTTGTCGTCGTCGTCGTCGTCCCGAGGGGTGTGCTCCAGCTTGCCGTCGACCTCATCACCAAGGGCCATGGTGCAGAAGCCGTCGTCGTCGGCGAAGAAGCAGAGGCCGTTCAGCTTGTCCTCGATCCTCTTCTTCTTCTCGGACTCGTCATCGCTTGAGCAAGCGGAGTCATCATCCGAGCCGTCGACGTCGCTGAGCGTGGCGAAGAACGCACGCTGCTCAGCCTGGGCCTTCTCCATGTACTTCTTCTTGATGTACTCCTTGTCAAAGCCGCCCCTCCGCTTGTGCCTCGCGGGGACGTACTTCTCCTTGCGCTTGCCGGAGTCATACTTGTGCCCATGATCGCCCTTCCCAGATGAATGCTTCTTCTTGGGACAGTTGGCGATGAAGTGATCGGGGTCGCCACACTCATAGCATCCTGAGCGTCCTCCTCCGTGGCGACGGTTCATGCGGTTGTTGTGAAACCGCGAGAACCGGTTGGCGAGCATTGCCAACTCGTCATCCCCCAAAGACTCAAGCTGGTCCTCTATGACAGAAAAGAGAGACGAAAGAGCAAAACCTCCAGAGGGGTTAGAAGAGCCAGAAACCAAAGCCATAGTCGGGCCAGAAGGATTCTCATAAGAAGCCCTCGACATGGCGTCAATCTCACTAGACTTGAGCTTACTAAAGAGCTCGTCACAAGTGAGGGTCTCATAGTTAGACGATTCGATGATCGCCTGGACCTTTGAGTCCCACACCGACCGATCAAGAGTATGCAAAAGCTTCAAAGCCCTCTCATGATCGTCGAAAGGCAACAACTCCTTGTTCGCTCTCATCTTGTTGACAATGACCTGAAAGCGAGCGAATAAACTCTCTATGCTCTCGCCAGGCATATGTCGAAAGTTCTCATACTCCCGCTTGTGCGACTCGTAGAGACGGGATTTGACTTGAGTGGTTCCCTCATGGAAGCGCATGAGGGTCGCCCAAATCTCACGAGCCGTGGGGAGGTGAGAAATGCGATCAAACTCAGACATGCTCAGACAGGAGAACAAAGCGTTACGCGCCTGGCTATTTGCCTCGTGCTCATCGATCTGGAGCTGAGTGACACGAGCAGCCAAGACAACGTAATCGGCCTTGTTGCAAATCTCCCAAACAGAAGAGCCCATGCTCTGGAGATAGGCCGACATGCGTATCTTCCAATACGCATAGTTCGTCCCATCAAAGAACGGCGGTTTGCCCACGCCGCGATCTATGTCACCTTCGGTGGATCTGGAACCGGCTAAGGTGGAAGATCCTTAACCCGCTCCGATACCAATTGAAGGATCGAGAAAGCACTAGCAAGGCGACCAGAGGGGGGGGGTGAATGGGAGCCAACAAAATTTCTCTCAAAACTTTGGCCAAATGTCCCAAAATCATTCCCCGAGAAACAATGACCGAAACCGTGATGCTCACGACCCTTGGAAGAGGGTGGATGATCCCTAGGATCACAGCAGAGCACCACAAAGCTCAAGCAAATCAAAGACCAAAAACACCGGCACAAGTTCAACCCCCAAAAACCAAGTCCCGAACATAGATAGACGGCTACGTCGAGAAATCCCCAAATACCGATGCTAACAAGTAGCAAAGATACCTAGAGAGGTTCCTTGGTCAACTCTAGGGCCAAACGAGAAGTCCGGAAACCAAGCGAAGAAGCCGGGAGAGCGAACGCACTAAACCGGAGCACTCAGCAGGATCTCGGACTGTCCGGACTGCAAGTCCCGGACTGTCCGCCCAAGGCCGGACTGTCCGCGGTCTGGTGGCGGACTGTCCGCCGGCAGAAACGCAAAAACAGCAGAGTTTCTGAAGACTCCCTGGACGTTCCCGGACTGTCCGCGGATTTCAACTGCGGACTGTCCGCCGGTCAAAATCTGCTAGGGCAGCCGAGGGACGCAGCCACTGGTCAGGCTCTCCCTCGATGCCCAGACTATCCGCGGTCCCAGGCGCGGACTGTCCGCGACCTTGCAGAGAGGGCGATTTTGGTCGCCTTCTCTATAAATCTTTCCAAATCCGATCCAAATCAAAATCCCAAGTTCCCAAACTTGGAGAAGATGATCACGGGGTAGTTAGAAGACTATCCCCAAGAAATCATCCGCTCAAATCAACCAAATCACCGGGAAATCAAAAGGGAAGGTGGATGAACGGAAAATGCGCCACGAAAATGAAATCAACCCAATCTACTTGTTCGTAAGGAGTTAGATGAATTCCTTCGATGGAAATGATCTCCTTTCAAATACGAACAAGTTGATTCAAACGGATTTCACAAAGATGCACTAGAGAGGGAGATCGAGTGACGGGAAAATCGCGGAGAAACGAAGAACGCGAAGAACACGAACCAAAACGCGAATCACCACATCGATCTGCAGCCGTTGCGCAAACACACGCTACAACGGTGAGGTTACGGCCTCACTTCCTCAAAATCAACAGTACATAGAGGCAAGTCTCTCTGTGGATCTCAGCTAGCTACAGCAGGGGATTGAGAGAGCAGGAAACCGTAAGTGCGAAAGAGCAAATGACTGAGATCAAGGGGAGGAGGGTGTCTCCCTACTACTTATCCTAATTCTAACCTATGTCTAATTCCTACTCTACCCCTCACTATTCTAATTACAGAGCGAGCCAGCTAAACCCTAGGGTTATTCTGGACCAACTCGGTGGTAGGTGTATCCGACGGCCACGCCCGCACAATTCGAAGCGTTGCCTTGATGCAACCTCCAGATTGCCGCCACGTGCCGCCAATGCTCTGCACCCCCGGTTTTGTGGCCCAAACCGGGAAACCAGCCTTTTCCAGCCAACCCCCGGTTTTGAGGCCCAAACCGGGAAACCAACCCACCAGCATCTGAGTTTTGAGGCCCAAACTCAGCAAACCCACAACACCCAGGTTTTGAGGCCCAAACCTAGAAACCGTCCTCAGCCCGAGTTTTGTGGCCAAACTTGGAAACCGTCCACGCCCAGGTTTTGAGGCCCAAACCTGGAAACCGTCCTCCCGATGGTTTTTCCCTGGCTCTACCACCAAACCGAAACTGTAGAGGGGATGCACCACCCGTGCACCCCGTCCACCGACACGTGTCCCTAGGTCCTCGACCCAGGCAACACCATGCCCCGCAAGTATTCGCTCGTCACTGTCCTAGGCTGTCAGCCACCACAGCTGATCCTCAGGCCACTGGTCCCTTAGTCCAAGCCTCACGTCCGCCCTTCACCGCTCCCGGTCCATCGGCACGGCACGTCTCTACTTGACCTTCACCTTGCCCTCGATCACTGTCTCCGTGCTCGACACCTGCACAACACAAGCCAAAGAACATGCGCATTATCCCAGCTGACAATCACTCATCACACCAAGACTCGGCATACACCCATGTATCCGCAGTCGCCACGCATCTCTCACCGTCAGGCGATCAAGCGCATTATGAGGTACCTTCGTTTCACCCCTGAGTTCGGGATTTGGTATTCTGCTTCTTCTACCCTCTCTCTTTGCGGATATTTCGATGCCGATTTTGCCGGTTACCGACTTGACCGCAAGTCCACTTCTGGGACTTGTCAGTTTTTGGGTTCTTCTCTTGTATCTTGGTCTCCTCGCAAACAGTCCAGTGTCGCTCAGTCTACCACAGAGGCTGAATATGTTGCTGCGACTAGCTGCTGTTCCCAGTTGTTGTGGATGACGACCACTTTGCGTGATTTTGGTCTAAGCTTTTCTCGAGTTCCTTTGCTTTGTGACAACATGAGTGCGATTAGCGTTGCTAAGAACCCCGTGCTGCATTCTAAGAACAAACACATTGATGTGCGCTTTCATTTCTTGCGAGACCACTATGAGAAGGGTGATATGGACCTTCGCCATGTCGATACTCATCATCAGTTGGCAGATATTTTCACCAAACCTTTGGACCAATCAACCTTTGCTAGGTTGAGAGGTCAGCTTGGTGTATGTTTCCCGTTTTAGTTGGGGGAACATTTTGGTTATTGTATCATAGACTGACTTCTTTTGTTTTGTTCTTGTTTAGTATTTGCATTTCATCATATTTGCATCTTTGCACTTTGAGCTTCATGTCTATAGTCCTTAGAATGAATCTATGCTCTGATTAGTGTGTGCTCTGATGTTATATGATGATGATTGTAGCTTAGGATCTTCTTGATCACTGATACATGTTGTGAGCTGAGCTACTTTTCAGAACTATGAATATGCTTAATTCAACCTAAAATTTGAAACATGTTCACCATTAAGATTGGCAACTAGCATGTGTAGAATGTGTTGAAGTCACTTGTGCTATTCCTATAAGCTAGGTTGCTATGTATCTAGTTCTGAGTCTTTCACTTGCTTGGTATGTTCATTTTCTGTTAAAATTGAACCAAGTTTAAGAGAATTGAAAAGATCGAGATGGGATTAGTTGACAGCACATCACGGTATCGAGACTGTTTCTCATTGCACATTGAGTTAAACTTGAGCCGTGTAGTGTAAGACCGAAACCGTTGCTTCAAGCTTCTGATTGCTTCTGCATAGGCTTAGCTCTGTTTGGTCCCCTCAAAATTGCCAAAAAAAATCAGGAAAATAAAGAAAAAATTCTCAAGGTTTCTGCACGCTTTTCAGAGAACGTGCAAATTTTCTGTAGACCACATCTGACCTCAGTTGAAGGTGCCAATTTTTGTGGTTGTATCTTTTGTGATCCTTGTTCAGAGAAAAATATAAAAAAATAGTGAAAAAATAAAAAAGTTTGATTCCTACTAGTACCTTTTTGGAAAATCAAGGGAAAATTCAGGAAAAAGAACAATTCAGATTCTTTGCTTGTTCTGTGAGTTCTTTCCATCGTTCTTTGTTTCATCTTGTTGCGCTACGTCTACACACGTCTTAGCCAGCAATTGTGACTTGTACTTTGGATACTTATTGAACTTTGCTAATCTGCATTCGTTAATTGCTAATCCTTGCTGTCATATTGTGCCTACCTATAGCTCTACATATACTTCTATCAGCACAGGTTCATCTTGCAACTGTTACCCACGCTCAACAACAGATTGCTTCGTCACATTGGTTTCATCTTGTTTGGCATTGGTAAGAATACAGGCAAGACGGTGGTAAGCCGCTTGTGAATTTGCATTCCACTTTCACCACCACCACTTGGTTCCTTTTAGTTGATAGGGATAATACTTTGTTGTTGTCTTTTTCTATCTTCTAACAATGGTAGGAATTCCGACGGAATTCAATGAGTGCATGTCCAAGGGCGAGCTTACAACATTCATGAATGAACAACGCAACCTTATGACCGAGCTGATGCGCAACCTAAACAATATGATCAACCGCATTGAACAGCTTGAGCAGCGACCTCATCCTCATCGTGATGACGACGATGCAGATGATTTTGGTGACAAAGATGCAGATGCTGATGCTGGTCCCCGTTGCCGCCTCAACTTCAATAGTCGCGGTATGCGAGGTAATAATAAAAATAATGATCATTTTGCTAAAATTAAATTTAGCCTACCTTCTTTTGCTCGTAATATGGATCCAGAGATATATTTAGATTGGGAACTTGCTGTTCAACAAAAATTTGATTCTCATAATGTTCCTGTTGAGCATAGAGTTAGACTTGCTACTAGTGAGTTTACTAATTTTGCCTTGTTCTGGTGGAGCGATCTTTGCAATGCTAATAATGTTGCTACTGTGCCTCAAACATGGAATGGTTTAAAGCAACACATGAAATCTCGTTTTGTTCCTCATTATTACCAACGTGATTTGCATTTAAAACTACAAACATTAAAACAAGGTGAAAAAGGAGTAGAAGCACATTATCAAAAATTGCTTATTGGTTTAGCACGTTGTGCTATACATGAAGATGATAATGATGCTAGTGCTAGATTTTTTGGTGGTTTGAATCGTGATATCCAGAATATTCTTGATTACAAAGATTGGAACAGGTTTAGCCAATTATATCATCTTGCTCTTAAAGTTGAACGCGAAGTACAGGGCCGCAAACAACAACAACAATCTTTCAGGTCAAACAATGGGAGGAATTTTCAGCATCGTTCCGAGCCAGAGACGCCCAAACTTCTTGCTACACCACAACCATCTACACCTTCCGGGGTAAGTAAATTGTCTAATGTGCAGTTTCCACAGCTAAAGAAAGGTGTCACTCCGGGTGCTTCTACTAGCTCTTCCTCGCCCAGCTCTAAAATCATTTGCCACCGATGCAAAGGCATGGGACACGTCATGAAGGATTGCCCCAGTCGTCGCGCTTTCATTGCTACCGAGGATGGATATGTAAGTGCTAGTGATGTTGAAGATGATTTAGCCCTTGTTGCTAACATTGATGCAGATTCCACCGAGGACGATCAAGACAAGGAGACCATCACCATTGACTCTGTGGCTGCTGCTGCGGACTATCCTAGTCTTCTTGTGCAGCGAGTGTTGAGTACACGTGCGGGACATGAAGAAGAAGAGATGAAGATCCAACGCCATAATTTGTTCCACATGTATCTCATTGTGCAGGGTTGTCGTGTTCTCACCATCATTGATAGCGGGAGTTGCAACAACTTGGTGAGTTCAGATTTGGTTGAGAAGCTTGGCTTGACCACACGACAACATTCATATTTGTATAAACTTCAATGGTTCAATAATAATGGTATGACTAAGGTAACTAACTCAGTACGCATTAGCTTTTTCACAGGCTCTTATCATGATACTGCAGATTTTGATGTTGTCCCTATGCAAGCTTGTTCTATTTTGTTAGGTCGCCCATGGGAATTTGATAATGATGCTATACACCATGGTAGAACTAATACATATAATATCATACATAAGGATAAGAAAATTACTTTGCTACCATTATCTCCTACGGATATTATTAAACATGCTAAAGAGATTAAAAATAAAAATAAACCCCCAACAGACATTACTAAAAATAATGAGATTAAGTTAAAAGGAGGTGCTTTTCTAGCTACAACTGCTGTGTTATGTGATAATAATGATGCTTCGACTTGTTATACTATGCTTTGTCGATATGTTAGTGTTGCTGCACATGATCCTATACCTTGTGTTTCGCATTGTGCGGTCACTAACCTTTTGCAGGAGCTTGGAGATGACATGGAGTCGCGGACGACTCCAATTCTAGAAGGAGGGGATGATGAGCACATCGCCAAGATGGAGTCGAGGAAGACTCCAATTCAAGAAGGGGAGGATGAGCAGGACATCGCTACGCTGGACTGTGACGGAACGACCCTAATCCCATGGCCCACTGATCACTATCAACCACTGACAGTCGATCCGTACAGCCAAGAGATTAAGACCGGGTTCGCCACTGGGCTACATCAGTGCCCGATGTCCGCAGGATCAACTCACAATTCAGTTACAATCTCTTGAACATTTTGACAAATAACATCGGAGTAAATAGCGGAAGACTTAAATAACAATAGTTTTACAAACCAGTGTTCAACATAAACTTAAAGTGAAGTTATTACAGACCATAGTTCAAATAGAGTTGGCAGGGTAGCATATGACAACAACTAAAGATAAAGATACATCACCCAGCCCAAGGGTGGATAATCACTCATCGGCCTCATCGGCCTCTTCCTGAACAACGGTCACACAGCAGGGTCCAAGGCATACTGGGGAATCTGCCATACCTGCAACATGGGTAAAAGAACCCTGAGTACAAAGGTACTCAACAAGACTTACCCGACAAAAGAAAAGGGAGAAGACTCAGGAATGCAGGCTTAGGGTAGTCAAGGTAAGGCTTAAGCAAGTTCAAGTATTTTGCAGAAAAGCATTTTTGGTAAACCTCATTTTTATTTTGAAAGATTCGGTATTCCTTGTTCCATCATAATCCTTGATTCATTTTACTTTCCAAAACAGACCTAGTTGAGAACCACTCCCTGTTGACAGTCAGTGACTAAGTCTCCATAACCGAGGAGCAGCGTTAATCCGGATAAATAATACTCAGCTGAGGGTCCCTATCCACACTGCATATGTAGCACCCAAGCTTGCATATGCCAACTCGTCTACCACGATTCCTCCAAGATTGGGCCCGGTCCTACGCCACCCGGAAGTACAGTACACCACTCCAATCCGGGCCTCTAACCCACGTGGGTACATGCTACTTCCGCCATCTCTCCACTCCCAGTGCGCGGTTGTCGGTCCAATAAAGGATTCCTCGGAGCCGAAGCTTTCCGTAGTATGTGAATAGTTGCAAGTCTTAGTCAATCAGGCCCCCATACAGGTGGTCCCTAAATTTTCCAGCCAGCGACAAGCACCTCGGGCCTCTAACCCAAGAGTACAGGTCCTGTCAGTTTTTCAACCCTGTCCCGGTCAGTGTCAACTGTTGAGTCCCGGACTACAACATGACGGCACCGTACGCAAGGACAACCTCTCCTTCCCATTGACTAAGTACGGATCAGATACTTAGCCAATAGTGGGAGTAAACCAGAAATTCCCATAAATATTCTTAAAGTGATCACACTTTGAAATTGGCAATTTTATTGCAAATCTATCATATAGCATTGCTAAGCATTTTGCAATAGTTGTTGAAAAGCAGGTATCGGGTGTATCATTGGTCAAGGTAGATAATGCATCAGATAGGATTTCACTCAACTCCTATCAACCTAATGCAATAATTTAACTCAAAATATTTAAAGAAAACCTTTATAAAAGCAAGGTAAGGGTTAAATGCACCGGGGCTTGCCTTGGACGGCAAAAAGAGCAGAGTCGGGGTAGGTATAGATGTTGGAGCTCGGGGTTGCCTCGGGGACAGATCCTTCGGTGGCTACCTCGACTTCAGGTCCTTCTTCGTCAACTATACGGATGCAATGATGAATGCTCATGAGAATGATGATGTGGACTTATGGTGCAAGACATTACCACAGATTCAAGATTACTCTAAGGCAAGACATAATCGAAATCTAGGTTGAGCATAAAAGTAACCATTTCTTCCTTAAGCAAAATTGATTAACTAGGCTATAACATAATTATTCTAAGCATCAACCAAACATAGCATCACAAACATCATAGACCAAAGGGTAGGGGTCTATGAACATCAATCAATCCAAAGATCACATCATCAAACACTTATTACCAACCCTAATCCACCTTTTCTATTTTCTTTATTTATTTAAGAGGTCATTTTATGAAGGTGCTCCAAAAATTACCAAATTAATCATACAAGTTCATTAGGGTACAAGTATATGGCAAAACAAATTTCATAATTTTTGGAGGTCATTAAGGTGCTCAATTAAATCTAGACATTTAATTCACAAAAGGCACTATTCCTTAATTAAAATAAAGCTCAAAAATCAACTTGTTCCAAATGACTTCAAAATTTTACCAGAGACTCATCATGACACAACTAGCTTGCAAAATTTATCTCAAGATTTTTGGAGCTACAGAACACTCTCTAAAAATACCAAAGCCTTCATTTTTCAATTAAAAGGGGAATTTTTCATTTTCAAATTTTTGCAGAAAAGTCAAGTTTTATATTTTTATAAAATACTTCAGAGCATAGAGAGTCTACCACAAAAATTTCAGAATTTTTGGAGGTCTACAGAAAATCACACAAAAAGATGAAATCAGAGCACTATTCACATCTTGAAAATAAAAACAGAAAACAGACACGGCGGCGGGAGCTCGTCGCCGGCGGCCAGAGATGGTCGGCGCTTGCCACGCCGGCCGAACCAGGCGGTCCGTGGCGAAGCCAAGAGCACAGGGAGCACCAGAGAGCTCACCGGAGTCGATTGGGCAGCTCGGTGAGGGACGGGGATAGACGGTGGAGGTGGTCGACGGTGACCGGCGGACGATGAGCGGCGGTGATCGTCGTCCCGATGACCCTGAGCACCAAACAAGTCCACAGGGGCGGGGTTAGAGTCGCACGGGAGTAAGGAAGGTGATGCGGTGGTCGGAGGGAGATGATCAAGGCCAGAGACGGTGGATTTCACGAACCCGAGTTCGCCGGGCTCTCGCCGGAGATGACAACGACGAGCAACGCCGGGCGATTTAGGGCGGTAGAGGTGAAATTGGAGGGTGGTGAAGCAGCACAAGAACACTGCGGAGCTTCTGAGCTAGATGGTTGAGCTCGGGAGGCGCTGGTGTGAGCTGGCGACGGTGGCGGAGGTGAGTGAGTGAGGTCGGGCTCCGGCGGCCTTCTTATAGGCGCGGCCAGGGGCCGGTAGAGGCCTCGGTGTGGTGTGGATGAGCTCGGCGGAGGCACGCGCACTCGATTGCGCTCTGGCGGAGGTGTTGGCGTGCAGCCGGGGCTCGGGCGTGTGCTCGCCGGCGATGGCCACGCGGCGGCGACGAACTGGGGACAGTGGGGGACGGGCGAGAGGTCAGCGCTCGCATGCGTGGACGCGGAGGAGACCAGGGGACAGCGGCGGCAGGTCGAAGTCGCGTGGGGAGCAGCCAGGCGCGCGGCGCGCGGGCTGCCGGCGGGGCGCCATGGCCGGGGCCCCCCCTGACCCTAGGAAGAAGAGGAACAGTACTAGGGAGTAGGGTTTGACTTTGAGCAGGTTTTGTATTTTGCGAAATTCTCCCAAAATTTGAACTGTGCAACAAAAACTCAAAACACCAAAGTTGCTCATAAAAACGAGATCTACAACTTTGTCAATATGAACATTTTCAAATTCCAAATAGTTTTTGAACAATATTTGAAAACAGTGAAGGGGACACTTTTTCAAACTTGCTTCAAATCAAATTTACTCTGGATTTCAAACTGAAACTTGAAAATCTGTAAACATGAAAGTTGTTCATCTTGCCAAAACCTACAACTTTGCTATTATACACTTTTCCTGAAACTTATTAGTTTTTGAACTTATTTTGAAAACTGAAAAGGGGACAAAAACTGGAGTTTGATTGAATTTGAAATAACTCAAAACTTTGTACTGCAACTTGAAAATTGGTAAATACCAAAGTTGTTTCTCTTTGAAAGATCTACAACTTTGCTTTTTGGACCAACCCCAAATTTTGAATAATTTTTGAATTACAAAAAGAGGGATAAAATCCAGGATTTGGAAATCAGGGTTTTGCAAAGAGTTTTGAAATCCCAAACTGATTTTTGAACTTTGGTCAACACAACAACACCTCAAGTCATCCAACTGAACAAGAATTACACAAAGCTAGGCACAGAGGTGAAATTACCATTTTGCCCTAGTAGAGAGAAGTGGGCTAATTAGGGTTTTTGCAATAGAGGTAATTCACATAAAATGATACACTTAGCAAAATGCATACACATGAAATCATGATCAAGATGCTTAATGATGATATGTCAAGTTAATTACATGCTAAACACCAGAGGTGTTACAGCCTCCCCCCCTTAAAGAAATCTCGCCCCGAGATTCCACGTCTTAAGAAAGGACAAAGAAGGGATAAAGGTACAACCTTACATAGACAGGGATTCGAGAAAGTCGGGGTAGTTCTTTGCTAAGAAGTCTTCAGATTCCCAAGTAGCTTCTTCTTCAGAGTGCTGGTTCCACTGGATTTTGTACCATCTTGTGGTGGTTCTTCGGGTAACGCGATCCTTGTGGTCCAACACGCGAACTGGGTATTCCGAGTAAGATAGATCAGGCTCTAGCTCGACACCTTCAACTTCCATGACATGTTCTGGTACTCGGAGACACTTCTTGAGTTGGGAGACATGGAAAACATTGTGGACAGCGGAGAGATGATCGGGCAACTTCAGCTTATAAGCTACCTTGCCACAACATTCCAAAATCTCAAACGGACCAATGTAGCGAGGTGCTAACTTTCCTTTGACTCCAAAACGAGTGACTCCTTTGGTGGGTGAGACCTTGAGATATACATAATCTCCAACTTGAAACTTCAGAGGTCGACGTCTCTTGTCGGCGTAGCTCTTCTGTCGAGATTGGGCAATCTTCATATTCTCCTGTATTTGCTTGACTTTCTCTTCCATATCTTTGACCAGGTCAACTCCAAAGAATTCTCTTTCTCCGGGCTCAGACCAACTGAGGGGTGTACGACAACGACGACCGTACAGTGCTTCAAATGGTGCCATCTTGATGCTCTCTTGGTAACTGTTATTATAAGAGAACTCTGCCAAAGGCAAACAGTCATCCCAAGTATCTGCGAAGGTAAGAACACAGGCTCTCAACATGTCCTCCAGCACTTGGTTGACTCGCTCAGTTTGTCCATCTGTTTGCGGATGATATGCCGTACTATGCAAGAGCTTGGTTCCAAGTGAGGTATGGAACGCTTTCCAAAACTTAGCGACAAACTGGGTACCACGGTCAGAGACAATGCTCTTGGGTATGCCATGAAGCTTCACTATGTGGTTCTTGTACAAGGCGGCATACATAGGGACGGTGTAACTGGCCTTCACTGGCAGAAAGTGAGCTTGTTTGGTGAGTCGATCCACGATCACCCAAATGGAATCAAAACCTTTCTGGGTCTTGGGTAGTCCATTGACAAAATCCATACTAATGTCGTCCCATTTCCAAGCGGGTACTGACAAAGGTTGCAATTCTCCTCCAGGCTTCATGTGTACTGCCTTGACTCTTTGGCAGGTATCACACTGAGCGACATACCGGGCAATCTCAATCTTCATTTTAGTCCACCAGAATCTCTGCTTTAAGTCTTGGTACATCTTGTTGCTGCCGGGATGAATAGAGAATCTGGTCAAGTGTGCTTCATCAAGGATTAACTGTCTCAATTCAGGCACCTTGGGAACTACTAGACGGTTCTTGAACCAAACAACTCCTACATCATCGATCCTGAAACAATCAGTCCTTCCGGTCTGGACCTTTTCGATGATGTGCTTGATTCCAGGGTTATCCTTCTGAGCAGCAATGACTTGATCCTTGATAGATGTTTCTATGCTGACATTGTTCAGGCTTCCTTGCGGGATCATTTCGATACCCATCCTTTCAAGTTCATGGCACAAAGAAAGATCATAGGGCTTCGTCATCAGACAGTTGCAGTGTGACTTGCGACTGAGGGCATCGGCAACTACATTTGCCTTACCAGGATGGTAATGTACTTCGAGATCATAATCTTTAATCAGCTCAAGCCATCTTCTTTGCCTCATATTCAATTCTTCTTGAGTGAAGATATACTTTAGGCTCTTGTGATCTGTATACATATTACAGGTACTTCCCAACAGATAGTGACGCCAAATCTTCAAGGCATGCACGACTGCTGCTAGCTCAAGATCATGGGTAGGGTAGTTTTCCTCATGTCGCTTAAGCTGTCGTGAGGCATAAGCGATTACTCGTCCTTCTTGCATCAAAACACAGCCCAAACCAGTACCAGATGCATCACAGTATACATCGAAGGGTTTCTCAATATCTGGTTGAGCTAGGACTGGTGATGTAGTTAGCAGTCTCTTCAAGGCTTGAAAGGCTTGCTCACAGGCTGGTGACCAAACGAAATCCACGGAATTCTTCAACAACTCTGTGATAGGCTTGGCGACTCTGGAGAAATCTGGGATGAATCGACGATAGTATCCAGCCATTCCCATGAAGCTGCGAACTTCGCGGACAGTGGTAGGTGGCTTCCAATCCAAGATATCTGCCACTTTTTCAGGGTCAACTGACACACCTTCAGCGGACAGGACATGACCAAGGAATTGAATTCGATCTAGCCAGAATTCACATTTACTGAACTTGGCATACAGCTGGTGATCTTTGAGACGAGAGAGAACGATTCGAAGATGCTTGGCGTGATCTTCAGGAGTTCTTGAATAGACAAGGATGTCGTCAATGAACACGACTACAAATTTATCGAGCTCCTGGCATGAACACAGAGTTCATGAGATACATGAAATGAGCGGGGGCATTGGTCAAGCCGAAGGACATGACCAAGTACTCATATAGGCCGTATCTGGTGGTGAAAGCTGTCTTAGGAATGTCTTCTGGACGGATTTTTATTTGGATGATAGCCAGATCTGAGATCAATCTTGGAGAACACTCTGGCTCCAGACAACTGGTCAAAAAGAAGGTCAATGCGAGGCAAGGGATATTTATTTTTGATGGTGACCTCATTGAGCGGGCGATAGTCAACGCACAGACGAAGACTTTTGTCCTTCTTCTTCACAAAGATAGCAGGACAGCCCCAAGGAGATGAACTTGGGCGAATGAGACCCTTGTCCAATAGCTCTTGCAATTGGATCTTCAGCTCTGCCAACTCTCTGGGAGGCATTCGATAAGCTCTACGGGATATAGGAGCAGTCCCGGGCTTTAGCTCTATGGCAAACTCAACATTACGATCGGGAGGCAGACCGGGTAGATCCTCTGGGAAGACATCAGGGAACTCACAGACCACGGGAATATCCCTGACTTCCGGAACACATGCGGCACTCAACTGGGTGGTTGCTGGTTTTTGAGGCATAGGAAGTTGGAGAAGGAGTTTGGAAGTACTGTTAGGAATATCCACTCTCACAACTCTATTCAAGATGTCTATCATGGCTTTATACTGACACATCCAATTCATGCCTAAGATGACATCTATCTCTTGATTTCGCAGTACTATCATGGTGGTAGGAAAGACATGTTCCCCCAACATTACTGGTATACTGCGGACCACTTCCTTAGTATTTATCCGCCCTCCAGGCGAAAGTATACAGAAACTTTCTTTTAACTCCCCCATGGGTAACTCATGCTTGATGACAAAAGTGCGACTGATGAAGGAATGCGATGCACCAGAATCGAACAAGACGACTGCAGGATGATTGGCAACAGGGAACCTACCGAGCATGACGGGCTCTCCTTCTGGGATGCTACTGACGGTGGTGAAGTAGACTTGCCCGTGCTTCTTGACAAACTTGCCCTTCTGGACGTGCTGCTGCGGTGCACGGTGCTGCTGCTGCTGTGATCCTCCAGGGCCTTTCTGTGCATGCTGGGCATTCTTCTTGGGTTTTGGGCAATCGCGAGACCAGTGACCAACTTGGCCACAGTTGTAGCATGGATGGTTGTAAGCTGTTTGAGGGGCGGTGATACGAACACCTGGGGCGTTCGGCTGAGTGGCACTTTGCTGGTTGGCATTATGAGTGGTGGCCGCGGTACGAACGACCACTTGCTGATGGGGATATGGTGCACGGTTTTGGTGGTGGCTGGGGTGATAGATGATTCTTGGGCGCTTGTGATTGCTGGAGAAGCTGCTAGACCTAGCCTTCTTCTTCTTCTTCTCCTCTTGGTACTGACGGTTACTTTCCTCGAAAGCGACAGCACGGTCAACGACATCATGATAGGATCCGTTGAGGTTGTTGGATAGACCTCTGCGAATCTTAGGGTGCAGACCCCTGAGAAAACAATCTCTCTTCTTCTCATCCGTGTTGACATAGTCAGGAGGCATACTGGACTCAGGTGGTTGAACTGACCCACATACTGCATTCACTGTGGATTCCTTCTGCTGCAGAGCTAGGAACTGATCAAGCTTCATCTTCATCAGACCTGACTGGAATGTGGTGTGCACGGAAAGCGGTGCGGAACTCCTCCCAGGTCAACTCATGACCTTCAGGTTGGGCAGCCAAGAGGTTGGCATACCAAGCACTTGCTGGACCACGAAGCTGCTGAGAAGCAAACCGGGGCTTCTGGATTTCAGTGCATCGGATGAGACCAAACTTCTGCTCCATGGTGCGGAGCCAATCATCAGCCTTCGAGGGGTTCATCGGCTCTGGTGAAAACCGGTGGACGGGTTTCAGTGAACTCCACATAGGTGGTCTCTTGGTTGTGACGACCACGGTGACCAACATTCTGCTGTCCTTGGTTCTGAGCCATTAGGTTGGCAGCGGCGGCCAAGGCTGCAATGGCATCTGCCAGGGTAGCAGGAACTGGTGGAGGGTTTGGAAGGTTGGCACCTCCGGAACTTCCGGCTCCAGTGCGGGTGTTCACAGGCATCTGTTAAGAATTTGGGAACTTAGCATCCAAAGATTGCTTTTGAACGAAACTGACTGATAAGATTCATTGATGCAAGGGTAGATAACTGATACAAAGGTTCGATAGATAGACTACCTAACTGACAAAGGAAAGGTACAACGATACAGACTCGACTGAACAGAAGGACCAACTAATGCCCCAAACCTAGTACTAAGGCTTTAGGTGAGCAGATGGTACAGACACAAGGGAATCTAGTCGTCATCGATGAATGATCATCTCTTCATCATCATCATCCTCGATTATGAGCTCAGGCTTCTTCCTCCTCATCTTCATCTTCAACATGAACATCTTCAGCAGGTTCCACTTCTACGTTCTGGACTGGCTCATGTTCGACTTCAGGTTCCTCCACGACTCCATCTTCTGGATCCTCAGCAACAGGTGGAATCATGGGGTGGAGCTGGTCGTACAGCTGATGTACCTCCTCATGAAGTATATCATTGTACTGCTCAATCTGGGCAGTGTACTGCTGCAGTCCATGGAGCTGGGCTCTGGCGACGTCCTCGCGGTTCCAAGCCTCGTTGCGCTGCTCGATAGCGCGAACTGTGTTCCGATTGGCCTGCTCCAGGGAAGCTCGTGCCTCATAAAACTCCATGCGGGAAAGATAGAAGTCATGCTCCATGTTTTCCATTTCAGCCTTGAGATTCTTGATCTCCTCCTTCAGCTGCTTGCGGTTGCGGCGGGGAAAGCGACGTCCATTGGAGGATTCTCCAATCTCTTCTCCTGTGCGTGGCGCCAGCTGGTGACGCGGCACACCGTTCGGTCCAGTTGACTTGCGAGCAGTCCGCTTGAGGATGACCATATCTGGACAAGAGATTATAGGTGAGAAAGGCTAGCAAGAAAAAGGTAAAGGCATACTAACCCAACTGACTAGAGAAGAAGTTATTATCTTAAGTGATTATGACATGATGCATGATTCGTTCCTACAGAACAAGGCAATGCAACTACTAAGATAAGGTACATAGGGCTTATACAAGTTGTCTTGCTACTAGTTGCCAAAGACAAGATGAGATGAGAGAAGCAATTTGGACTCAAAATAGTCAAGTTTAGTTTTTGGACTTAAAACCTTTTGAAGTTTTCGCAAAAAGATTGCAACGTCGTAGTGAGATGCTCCGATACCACTCTGTGACGTAACAGCCCTAATCCCATGGCCCACCGATCACTATCAACCACTGACAGTCGATCCGTACAGCCAAGAGATTAAGACCGGGTTCGCCACTGGGCTACATCAGTGCCCGATGTCCACAGGATCAACTCACAATTCAGTTACAATCTCTTGAACATTTTGACAAATAACATCGGAGTAAATAGCGGAAGACTTAAATAACAATAGTTTTACAAACCAGTGTTCAACATAAACTTAAAGTGAAGTTATTACAGACCATAGTTCAAATAGAGTTGGCAGGGTAGCATATGACAACAACTAAAGATAAAGATACATCACCCAGCCCAAGGGTGGATAATCACTCATCGGCCTCATCGGCCTCTTCCTGAACAACAGTCACACAGCAGGGTCCAAGGCATACTGAGGAATCTGCCATACCTGCAACATGGGTAAAAGAACCCTGAGTACAAAGGTACTCAACAAGACTTACCCGACTAAAGAAAAGGGAGAAGACTCAGGAATGCAGGCTTAGGGTAGTCAAGGTAAGGCTTAAGCAAGTTCAAGTATTTTGCAGAAAAGCATTTTTGGTAAACCTCATTTTTATTTTGAAAGATTCGGTATTCCTTGTTCCATCATAATCCTTGATTCATTTTACTTTTCAAAACAGACCTAGTGGAGAACCACTCCCTGTTGACAGTCAGTGACTAAGTCTCCATAACCGAGGAGCAGCGTTAATCCGGATAAATAATACTCAGCTGAGGGTCCCTATCCACACTGCATATGTAGCACCCAAGCTTGCATATGCCAACTCGTCTACCACGATTCCTCCAAG
Source organism: Coix lacryma-jobi var. lacryma-jobi (assembly GCA_009763385.1). Classification (NCBI taxonomy): domain Eukaryota; kingdom Viridiplantae; phylum Streptophyta; class Magnoliopsida; order Poales; family Poaceae; genus Coix; species Coix lacryma-jobi. Next base: position 49,565,090 of record CM019831.1, read on the forward strand.
ATTGGGCCCGGTCCTACGCCACCCGGAAGTACAGTACACCACTCCAATCCGGGCCTCTAACCCACGTGGGTACATGCTACTTCCGCCATCTCTCCACTCCCAGTGCGCGGTTGTCGGTCCAATAAAGGATTCCTCGGAGCCGAAGCTTTCCGTAGTATGTGAATAGTTGCAAGTCTTAGTCAATCAGGCCCCCATACAGGTGGTCCCTAAATTTTCCAGCCAGCGACAAGCACCTCGGGCCTCTAACCCAAGAGTACAGGTCCTGTCAGTTTTTCAACCCTGTCCCGGTCGGTGTCAACTGTTGAGTCCCGGACTACAACATGACGGCACCGTACGCAAGGACAACCTCTCCTTCCCATTGACTAGGTACGGATCAGATACTTAGCCAATAGTGGGAGTAAACCAGAAATTCCCATAAATATTCTTAAAGTGATCACACTTTGAAATTGGCATTTTTATTGCAAATCTAACATATAGCATTGCTAAGCATTTTGCAATAGTTTTTGAAAAGCAGGTATCGGGTGTATCATTGGTCAAGGTAGATAATGCATCAGATAGGATTTCACTCAACTCCTATCAACCTAATGCAATAATTTAACTCAAAGACATTTAATGAAAACATTTATAAAAGCAAGGTAGGGTTAAATGCACCGGGGCTTGCCTTGGACGGCAAAAAGAGCAGAGTCGGGGTAGGTATAGGTGTTGGAGCTCGGGGTTGCCTCGGGGACAGATCCTTCGGTGGCTACCTCGACTTCAGGTCCTTCTTCGTCAACTATACGGATGCAATGATGAATGCTCATGAGAATGATGACATGGACTTATGGTGCAAGACAAAACCACAGATTCAAGATTACTCTAAGGCAAGGCATAATCGAAATCTAGGTTGAGCATAAAAGTAACCATTTCTTCCTTAAGTCAAATTGATTAACTAGACTATAACATAACTATTCTAAGCATCAACCAAACATAGCATCACAAACACCATAGACCAAAGGGTAGGGGTCTATGAACATCAAGCAATCCCAAAGATCACATCATCAAGGCATTCATACGCTAACCCTAATCACTTTTGCTATTTTTCTTAATTATTTAAAAAGGTCATTTTATGAAGGTGTTCCAAAAATTACCAAATTAACCACACAAGTTCATTAGGGTACAAGTATATGGCAAAACAAATTTCATAATTTTTGGAGGTCATTAAGGTGCTCAATTAAATCTAGACATTTAATTAACAAAAGGCACTATTCCTTAATTAAAATAAAGCTCAAAAATCAACTTGTTCCAAATGACTTCAAAATTTTACCAGAGACTCCTCATGACACAACTAGCTTGCAAAATTTATCTCAAGATTTTTGGAGCTACAGAACACTCTCTAAAAATACCAAAGCCTTCATTTTTCAATTAAAAGGGGAATTTTTCATTTTCAAATTTTTGCACAAAACTCAAGTTTCATATTTTTATAAAATACTTCAGAGCATAAAGAGTCTACCACAAAAATTTCAGAATTTTTGGAGGTCTACAGAAAATCACACAAAAAAATGAAATCTGAGCACTATTCACATCTTGAAAATAAAAAGAGGAAACAGGCACGGCGGCGGGAGCTCGTCGCCGGCGGCCAGAGATGGGCGGCGCTTGCCACGCCGGCCGAACCAGGCGGTCCGCGGCGAAGCCAAGAGCACAGGGAGCACCAGAGAGCTCACCGGAGTCGATTGGGCAGCTCGGTGAGGGACGGGGATGGACGGTGGAGGTGGTCGACGGTGACCGGCGGACGGCGGATGGCGGTGAACGGCGCTCCGACGACCCTGTGTAACAAACGGAGCCGCGATGACTGGGTTAGAGTCGCACGGGAGTAAGGAAGGTGATGCGGTGGTCGGAGGGAGATGATCAAGGCCGGAGACGGCGAATTTCACGAACCCGAGCTCGCCGCGTTCTCGCCGGAGACGACAACGACGAGCTACGCCGGGCGATTGAGGGCGGTAGAGGTGAAATTGGAGGGTGGTGAAGCAGCACAAGAACACGGCGGAGCTCCTGAGCTAGATGGTTGAGCTCGGGAGGCGCTGGTGTGAGCTGGCGACGGTGGCGGAGGTGAGTGAGTGAGGTCGGGCTCCGGCGGCCTTCTTATAGGCGCGGCCAGGGGCCGGTAGAGACCTCGGTGTGGTGTGGATGAGCTCGGCGGAGGCACGCGCACTCGATTGCGCTCTGGCGGGGGTGTTGGCGTGCAGCCGGGGCTCGGGCGTGTGCTCGCCGGCGATGGCCACGCGGCGGCGACGAACTGGGGACAGTGGGGGACGGGCGAGAGGTCAGCGCTCGCATGCGCGGACGCGGAGGAGACCAGGGGACATCGGCGACAGGTCGAAGGCGCGTGGGGAGCAGCCAGGCGCGCGGCGCGCGAGCTGCCGGCGGGGCGCCATGGCCGGGGCCCCCCCTGACCCTAGGAAGAAGAGGAACAGTGCTAGGGAGTAGGGTTTGACTTTGGCTGATCTCTGTATTTTGCAAATTTCTCTCAAAATTTGAACTGTGCGACAGAAACTCAAAACACCAAAGTTGCTCAGAAAAACGAGATCTACAACTTTGTCAATATGAACATTTTCAAATTCCAAATAGTTTTTGAACAATATTTGAAAACAGAAAAGGGGACACTTTTGAAATTTGAATCAATTCAACATTACTCTGGATTTCAAACTGAAACTTGAAAATCTGTAAACATGAAAGTTGTTCCTTTTATCAAAACCTACAACTTTGCTATTATACACTTTTCCAGAAACTCATTAGTTTTTGAACTTATTTTGAAAACTGAAAAGGGGACAAAAACTGGAGTTTGAATGAATTTGAAATAACTCAAAACTTTGTACTGCAACTTGAAAATTTGTAAATACCAAAGTTGTTTCTCTTTGAAAGATCTACAACTTTGCTTTTTGGACCAACCCCAAATTTTGAATAAGTTTTGAATTACAAAACGAGGGATAAAATCCAGGATTTGGAAATCAGGGTTTTGCAAAGGGATTTGAAATCAAATTCTGATTTTTGAACTTTGGCCAACACAACAAAACTTCAAGTCATCAAACTGAACAAGAATTACACAAAGCTAGGCACAGAGGTGAAATTACCATTTTGCCCTAGTAGAGAGAAGTGGGCTAATTAGGGTTTTTGCAATAGAGGTGCTTCACATAAAATGATACACTTAGCAAAATGCATACACATGAAATCATGATCAAGATGCTTAATGATGATAATGATGGTATGTCAAGTTAATTACATACTAAACACCAGAGGTGTTACACATACTGTGAGGAGGAAGAGGTACTGGTGGCAGGATTGGCGAGTGGCGGAGGGCGGCGGGACAGATCGGAGAGGAAGACGTAGCCGTCGAGATGGACCACCATCTCCGCGCCCAGATGTGGGTTGCGGGCCCTGAGAAGGAGCATGAGGCGACAGAAGACGCGGGAGACGCGAACAGGCCCCAAGCAGCAGCTGGTGGATGGCGAGCGGGTCCTGGTGGCCTGAGAGGCCCATGGACTAGGAGACGAGGAGGAGCTCAGCGACGACGAAGAGCTCATCGGTGTCGGGGAGGAGCAGGTCCGCTTCACCATCCGCTTCGTGAAGCGCTTTGCGGCTGATGAGGCCGCGCGCTGCGAGGAGCTTCTCGGTGATCTCCAGCCAACGCTCCGGCTGCGCCCGGCCGTCGGCGGGGCTGCTGTCGCCGCTCCCGCTCCCGGCGGCGGAGAAGGTCCATGGTGGTTTGGGGGAGGAAATGGTGGGTGCGGTGGAGAGGAAATGGTGGGTGTGGTTTTGGGGGAGGAAATCCTATCGTAATGTGCACGGATCGAACAGCAGACACAAAGACGCGTGTCTGATCGTGTGGCTACAAATTCGTGTGTCAATAAGACAAGAAACACACGGTACAATTTAGCAATTCCGTTTTTTTTTCGGTAGATATAACAATACCTAAAAAAAACTTCATGGCAGGGCCCAGATAGAGTTGTGCAGGCTTTTATTTGTAGAAGACAATTTGCCATAACAACTCTGGCGACAATAATGTCCCTTCAACCAATATGTTGTTTGGAGGCTAGCCACCAACTATCTCATGGTGTGCTGGGACTAGGAGCGAGCTAGCACATACATCCTTCTTCCACATGCTCCAATATATGGTCTACTTCGAGTGGAATTAAAAAAGATCAGTCACATTACCAATCAGTCGTGCATTGTGCTATATATAAGAGGAACGACGTCAACATGGCTGCGTGTGTGTGTGCTTCTTCTACACGGCTGTAATTTCTTCAGAGTTTTCTTGAGCAAATACTTTCAGCTGCTGGCGGTGGCCGGCCGATTGTTGCATGGAGGAGCCTGATGTATCACCATGGGTGCCTTGCGACTTTGAGATTGAGATGGCCCATTATTGGAGCACGAACCCAGCTGACGGCTTTCAGTTTCAGCAGGCTGCACATTGGAGCATGGACATGGTGGAACCAGCAGCAGGATGGGGATGGGGATGCGCACCTGGATTCCCAGTGGAGTCTGCGTCTGCTGAGATAGTAGTATACGGCAGCAGCTGCCTCCAAACATATGTCCCATCTCCCTCTACCGTAGGGCACGGGCAGCAGCAGCAGCAGCAGCTGGTTGAATTTTCATCAGCCACGCCGGCGACCACCGCCGCTGCACACAACAATGATCCAGCAGCAGCACAAGAGTTCCATGTCGATCTCCACAAGATCCCTGCAAATCCAATCCCTGCATTCGAGAACGCGGCGCGCGAGTTCAAGGCGGAGGTCGACATGACGAAGGTGAAGATGCACAGGTACCCTGCAAGAATCCGGTCCCTAGGCGAGCTCTACACCGTCCCGATGACGGTGGCGATCGGCCCCTACCACTACGGCCGAGACCACCTCCGGCCGGCGGAGCGGGTGAAGCGCGTGGCTGCCTACCACTGCATCATGGAGTCCGGCCGCCCGGCGGAGGAGGTGTACGCGGCGGTCGTCCTCCCTCTCGCCGGCTACGCCCGGAGCCTCTACGACGGGAGAGTGGTGGACGGCATCGGCGACGACGTCTTCCTGCCCATGATGTTCCACGACGCCTGCTTCCTGGTGCAGTACATGCTGACGTGCACCGACGCCGGGCTCGCGCAGATGGACCCGGCGCTGCGCAGCTTCTTCGACGCCAACGACAACGACGTGTACCACGACATCATGCAGCTCGAGAACCAGCTCCCGGGGCCGCTAGTCAGGGCCGTCATGGCGTTCCGGCCCGTGGCGCTCAAGGAGTTCGTCGCGTCCCTCCGAGGCTGCCTGCAGGACCGCAAGGACCGCGACGACAAGCCGTTCGCCATGGACGACGGCGGCTTGGACGACGACCCGCCGCACCTCCTCGGCCTCCTCCGGCACTACATCGTCGGGAGAAGCGACGTCAAGCTGCCGGCCCTGCCGGAGACGGAGTCCATGTCCTTCTCCGTGAGCGCCATCGAGCTCGCCGAGATCGGCATCACGCTGACGGCGAGCAAGACGACCGAGCTCGTCCACATGGGCGTCAACAAGAAAGGGAACCTCTTCGCGGAGCTCTCCCTGCCGCCGCTGTCGCTGGACGACACGCGCGCCAGCCTGCTGCTCAACATGGCCGCGCTGGAGCTGTGCGCGACGTCCAGCTTCCACGACGCCGAGGACGAGGCGTCCGCAGTCTGTTCCTACCTGCTCCTCCTCGGCATGCTCGTCGAGAGGGAGGAGGACGTGCACGAGCTGCGGGCCAGGCGCGTCCTCCAGGGAGGCGGAGGGCTCACCAACAGGGAGGCGCTCGGATTCCTGACCAGCGTGCAGGGCCTGCGCCTCGGATCACGCTACGTCCGCACCATGGAGGAGATCGAGGACTACAAGGTGAAGCGGCGGACGCGGACCAAGGTGCACGCGTTTCTTTACAGGAACGTCAAAGTCATCGTTGCCGTCATCTCCGCCATTGCTGCGCTTGTTAGTATCATAGGCACAATCAGGTCTCTCAAATCTCGATAAGGCCGGTCCATTATTGATCGATATGATGCGCTGTCAGTGTGAGATGATCCAGATGTTGCTAGTTTCCACATGCGTGGTACGGAGTTGCCTTCTTTCTGATTCTCTAGCTTGTGTGTTCTGTGTTCTGACCTTCTGACAGTACTATTGGCTAATCTATCAGTTTGGTCTTGGAATCTGCTAGTTGGCCCAACACTATTGTTGCTTTGCTAATCCTGTAATTCTCCATTCTTTCTTCCTGTCGTCTTCTCTTATTATTTCAATACATATATCAACTTGTTGCAAATTATTGTAACATGGAGTTGATACGAATCAGGATACAATATGGTTAGTGGTATCCCTAGTTCTACATCTTTATGGTCAGCGAGACATAATTTAAGAAGCACCTACCATGTGAGTACGTCTGCATGCATCGACATGGAAGTATATGTACTATATACTAACTTGGACTAGTTTGACCTCTGCCCTGTCCTTTCGTTCGGTGGAGCCGCACCTTGTTATATATATATATATATATATATATATATATATATATATATATATATATATATATATATATGTTCCAAATTCTATTGGTCATTATATTGGCCGACTTCTGACGGAGCGAAGCGGAGGACCATCGCGGGAGGCTTGGGCCGGAGCGAAGCGGAGTCTGAAGTCGACCTATTGGACGTGACCCCGAGGACGCTTGAGCCCCCCCCTCCCCGCCGCGCGGAACGGTATAGATACCCATTGTTAGGGTTTCACCTTGATCACAATCTTGTAAGCCGTCATACGGCGTTGTAACCGAACACTTATAATAGTGAGGAGTGTTTGTTGGCTGGCGCCCGTAGTTTTTACCTTCCGCATTGGGAGGGTTATCCACGTTAAATCTTGTGTCTTTCTGTGGTTTGATCTTGTGTTCTTCCTCGTTTGTTTGTCATCTTCACAACACGACTCACCTAGCCACCGCCGCCGCCGCCTTCCTCCATAGCTGGTCCCTTCCCTTTCTCTTCCAGCATCTAGCCGAAGACCGAAGAGAGTGGGATCCATTGTTTTTAATAAGTTTCTCATGTAGATCGAGTCCTTAGAGTTAGGGGTCTCTTCATGCCAAGTTTCTTAGCATTGGAGATTTATCTTCTCCTCCTTTCTGGCGATGGCGAGGTGGTAGGATGAAATCGTTTTCTCTATGACGGCTCTGTTGAAATGCACTACAGCAGAATCGCTCTTTGCCGAGTGCTGGCAGCACTCGGCAAAGAGCCTTTTGCACTCGGTGAAGGCTTCGCCGAGTGCCGCACTCGGCGAAGGGCACTCGGCGAAGAATTTCACGGCAAAGGGTTCTTTGCCTAGTGCCAAATATCGGGCACTCGGCGAAGGCTTCGCCGAGTGCTGACATATTTGGCACTCGGCAAAGAAAAAAATAAAAAAACCCCTAAAAATAGGGAAAAAATTTTATTTAATTGGAGGAGGGGCCCACTGGGCAGCGCCCACTTGTAGTTAAAAACTTTTTCATTTGGATTAATTTGCTGCTTCAAAATGTAATTTAAAAACTGGCTTTGCCGAGTGTCAGAAAAAAAACACTAGGCAAAGAGCTCTTTGCCGAGTGCCACGTGGCTGGCACTCGGCAAAGGCACCTCTTTGCCGAGTTCCTGTGGCTTTGCCGAGTGCCAAATTTCGGGCACTAGGCAAAGAGCCTCTTTGCCGAGTGCCGGCCACGTGGCACTCGGTAAAGCGCAAACACAAGGCAAAGCATGCTTTGCCGAGTGCCACGTGGCCGGCACTCGGCCCCGAATTGTGCCACGTGGGCGGTTCTTTGCCGAGTGCCACGTGGCTGGCACTCGGCAAAGAGGTGCCTTTGCCGAGTGCCGGCCACGTGGCACTCGGCAAAGAATGTGGCCCCGAACTGTGCCACGTGGGCGGTTCTTTGCCGAGTGCCACGTGGCTGGCCTCGGCAAAGAGAGGCTCTTTGCCTAGTGCCCGAAATTTGGCACTCGGCAAAGCCACAGGAACTCAGCAAAGATTGATTTTCCCGTAGTGATGAGAACGACAATTATGGTGTCAACATCCTCACTCGTACGACGACATGAAGACTTTATTTCTGTACGACGACATCAAGGTAGAGATGGAGTCGTCGTCATAGAATAATTTTTACCACTCTTTTCTCTATTTAACTAATATTTCCTTGGGTCCATATCTAGTTATCATAAATTTATTAATATTTTTTTTTGCAACGGGCTAATCTATACAAATTTTTCATTCATATTCGTATTTTTATTTTGCATGGCACCTTTGCATATTCAAAATATGTAATTAGTTTTAAACCGTATACTATTGATGTAGCTTCTTAAATTTTGACTGATGGACAACTAAATTAATAAGACTTTTGCTATTTATTATCTGTCAATATATTCTTTTGGTACTAAATGATTCAGATTTCTATATATTTGATTGTACTTAACGATTGCTATAATTGTTACTTTAACTCGTTTGTAACTACTGGGTCGCATTTATATTAAAAAAATGACAGATTTGACCGTATGAAATCTGTTTGTAGATATCTTTTTTTATCAGATGTTGATAGATAACTAGACACTGTTAATCAGTAATAACTAGTATAGTGTCCGTGCTAACGCTACGGCTTTATTATAGGAATGTTAATAGAACCTGCAAAGAAGCACCCTCAGAGCTGGTCGCCGTCGTGCAGCCATGGTAGAGACAGGGGTGGTAATGGATCATGGTCCTTATCACTCCTTCACAATCCAATTTGACCCTTTCTATTTTTAGTTCAAAATCATATAGTATTATGGTCTGATACTTATTGAGCCCGATCTTTAAATTTGCTAGGCTAAATTATAGGGCCCTTTACCACCCCTAGGCGGAGCTGGCCGCTCTCCTGCATGGAGCCGCTCATCCTGGATCTACGCTTCGGCCGGCACCTACGGCATGATGCGCACGGGAGTTGAAGGAGTACTCGAGGGGTGCCGTCGAGACCCATCGAAATTCTCCTTCTCAACTAAAGATGGCAACGGGGACTCGATCCTCGATTCCCCATGGGGAATTCTCCTATTACGGAACGCGGATGGGTACAAATTTATCCCAACGGGGAATTAAACGGGTGAAGGGTCGAGATGGCGGACTACAGGGGGGGTGAATAGTCCTTTCTAAAAATTTAAACATAATCAGAGCGGCTAACCGAAATAAATGCGGAATTAAAACTATCGGTCTAGCCAAGACTACACCCCTCTATTTATACTCTATGGCACCTTACAAAAGATCCTAAACAAAGCAAATAAGGTGTCGGGCTAGCTAGAGCTCACCTAAATAATTCTAGCTTGCAAGGTTACACAAACCTAAGCAACTAGTACTCAAACACCGGGGAGCTCCTACACAATCTAGTAAGCAAAGCACAAAGCTCCTAAGCTCACTAGCAATGCTCAATAACAAGGCTACACATGCCAAATTAGAGAGCTCAAATTACTTAGCTACACAAACTAAGCAATGTGACTAACAAGGCTACTCAAGCCAATTAGTCACGCAAGAGAGCTACTTCTAGGCTACACAAGCAAAGAAGGTAACTAGCAAGCTACACAAGCTAACTAATTACAAGAGCAACTACACAAGCACAATGTATATGAAAGTAGATACAAGCTTGTGTATGGGGAATGCAAACCAACAGGATGAACAAGGTTGACACGGTGATTTTATCCCGAGGTTCACTTGGTCGCCACCAAGCTAGTCCCCGTTGAGGCAAGCCCAAGGTTGCCGCCGATCCTCTTGCTAGTGGTGACCCTAAGTCACACTCTCCACGATGGAGTGCTCACCAAGAGCTCTAGCTTCGATCCGGCCGGACCACTTGGTGCTCTTCGCGCCTCTCTCTACTAGAGTTGCTCTTCGCGATCTCCCGCGAGGCGAGCACAATGCCCCTCACAAAGCCTTCTCCGGAGCCACGCACAATCTTCTTGCGGGCTTCACGACGGAGACACAACCACCAAGCCGTCTAGGAGGTGGCAACCTCCAAGAGTAACAAGCAACACCGGCTTGCAACTCGATCACCTAGTGCCACTTGATGCTATCTCTCAATGCAACGCACTAGCGATCACTCACTCGCTATCGAATCGCACACTAGCAAGCATAAGCGAGTTAGAGGGCTCCCAAGCACATCCACACTAGCCACCAAGGCTTTGGAGTGCTCAAACCGCCAGCCCAAGGCCGGCCACCAACGACATATATAGCCCCAAGGGCTAACTAGCCGTTGCCCCTTCACTGGGCAAACTGCGCCACCATCGGACGCTCCGGATCGGGACCATCGGACCCTGAGGCCAGCGTCCGATGCTTGGTTGCTCGCCATGTGTCCCCCACGTTCAACTTCGGCCGAGCGATCCCAACGGCTATATCACTTCCTGAGCCAGTTAAAGTGGCATCGGACGCGCCGATGCCTAGCATCGGACGCTCCGATGCCTCTGCTCGATTCTGCGCAAAAACTGCTCTCACATCGGACGCGCCGGACCCTTAGCATCGGACGCTAAGGACCGGCGTCCGATGATACACCAGAGAGGTTCCAGAACGCTCCCAACCACATCGGACGCGTCCGATGGAACCACATCGGACGCAGGACAGCGTCCGATGCTCCCAGCTAAACCTGCTCACGCCACGTCACTGCCATTGGACGCTCGGACCAGCGTCCGATGCAGCGTCCGATGCTCCCACTGCAACAGGCTTCAACTAGGGTTTGCCATCGGACGCTCGGCCTAGCGTCCGATGCCCCTCGGACCAGCGTCCGATGCCTCTCGGACCAGCGTCCGATGCTCCCCGAGCATAGCACTTCACCTCCGAAAACCGCTGAATCCTGCCTCGCAAGCTCGGCAGGAGGGAGAGGGACTATACACTAGTTTCTCCCACTTCTCTAAGCCTCCTTTTAACACAACTTCTTTTCAAAACAACTTCTCCTTTGCAAATGTGCCAACACCACCAAGTGTACATCAACATGTGCATGTGTGTTAGCATTTTCACAATCATATTCAAAGGATTTTCACTTGTACTCACCACGCCACCCGATCCTAGTAACATCGCAAAGTTAGATCGCTCAAGTGGCACTAGATGACCGATATGCAAACAAGTTTGCTCCTCTTGATAGTACGGCCATCTATCCTAAACCCGGTCATAAACTTCTCTACACACCTATGACCGGTGAAATGAAATGCCCTACAATTATACCTTTGCCTTGCGCATTCCATTCCATCTCCTCCGGTGTTGATGCAACACATGCACCAATCCTCTTCATCAAATGATATGATCCACTTCATATCATCACATGGCCTCCATGGTCCATCGATCTTGACATCACTTGCTCTTCACCATCGCTTTGGTCCTTCGGCGCCAAGTCTTGCTTAAGCCTCCCGACACTCGGTACCAACGGCTTCAAAGCCTCAACTTGCCCTTCACCTTCGCAACCGGTCCATCAAGCCAATTCTTGCCTTGATCTTCACCATCTTAGCCACATGACCACATGTCATGTTTCATGTGCATTAAGCTCCTTCTTCACATGTGTGAGCGTTGCAACATATTCCAAGCCATTTCTCCTCTATGGCATATGTTGCTCACACATGATCACCTGTGGACCAATCACCTGTGTAATTCACTTCAAACACATATTAGTCCACCTAAGTTATCACTCAATTACCAAAACCAAACTAGGACCTTTCAACGGGGCAAAAGCTTCCCCTGTCGGGTCTAGCGGGGGCGAGCCATTCCCCGACAGGGATTCCCTGTTGCCATCTTTATTCTCAACTGCCTCCTCTATCTGGAGAACGCCGGAGCTGAGAACGCCGGAGCTGCTTCAAGAGAGGGGTGCCTGAAGAGTGCTCGAGGGGTGCCTCTCGAGGGGTGCCTGAGGAGTGCTCGAGGGGTGCGTGTCGAGGGGTGCCTGAGGAGTGCTCGAGGGGTGCCACTCGAGGGGTGTCTGAGGAGTTCTCGAGGGGTGCCCGAGGAGTGTCGGGGGGGGGGGGGGGGGGTGGTCAAGGCAATCGAGGCCCATGCCTCGTTCACTCGGAAGAGTTCCGTAATTGAGGGGTACCTCATTTGCTCGTGAAATCTCCGTAATCGAGGGGTGCCTCGTTCGCTCGTGGAATCTCCGTAATCCAGGTGTGCTTCGTTCGCTCAGAGCCTCGGTGGTGCTCTCAGAGGCGGCGGAGAGGGCTCCGACGGGGGTCAGTGGGAGGTGCCCCTCAAGGGGTGCCTGAGGAGTGCTCGAGGGGTGCCTGAGGAGTGTCGGGGGTGCTCGAGGCGTGCCCGAGGTGTTCCTCATTCGCTCGAGAAATTCCCATAACCGAGGGGTACCCCGAATGGACTCCTCGAGTGTGAGGCAGACTGAGCCGGCGAGACCCGTCGAAATTCTCTAGCCTTCTTAACTGCTTCCTCTATCTGGAGAATGTCGGAGCTGCAGAAGGAGAGGGGTCCCTGAGGAGTGCTCAAGGGGTGCGTCTCGAGGGGTGCCTGAGGAGTGCTCGAGGGGTGCATGTGGAGTGTCGGGGGGGTGGTCGAGGCGATTGAGGCCCATGCCTCGTTCGCTCGGAAGAGTTCCGTAATCGAGGGGTACCTCGTTCGCTCGCAAAATCTCCGTAATCGAGGGGTGCCTCGTTCGCTCGTGAAATCTCCGTAATCGAGGTGTGGTTTGTTCGCTCGGGGCCTCGGTGGTGCTCTCAGAGGCGACGGAGAGGGCTCTGGCGGGGGTCAGTGGGGGTGCCCCTCGAGGGGTGCCTCAGGAGTGCTCGAGGGGTGCCCTTCGAGGGGTGCCTGTGGAGTGTCGGGGGGTGGTCGAGGCGATCGAGGCCCATGCCTCGTTCGCTCGAAAGAGTTTCGTAATCGAGGGGTACCTCGTTCACTCATGATATCTCCGTAATTGAGGTGTGTTTCGTTCGCTCGGGGCCTCGGTGGTGCTCTCAAAGGCGACAGAGAGGGCTCCGACGGGGTTCGGTGGGCGGCGGCGGCGTGAGTTCGCCGGAACGTGCAATAGGGCTTCGGTAGTCTCCCGGAGTCCCAATTGGTTGGTCGCGAATCCTCTTCGGCGGACGGCGACCGTAGCCCTGGCGAACGGGGTGCAGTTAGGGGGTTGCCTGAGGAGTTCTCGAGGAGTGCCCTTCGAGGGGTGCCTGAGGAGTGCTCAAGGGGTGCTCGAGGCATGCCCGAGGTGTGCCTCATTCACTCGGGAAATTGCCGTAACCGAGGGGGTACCTCGAATGGACTCCTCGAGGGTGAGGCAGACTGAGTCGTCGAGACCCTGAAAGTCTTGTTTCGTTTTGGTTAATTGATGTCACCTAGAGTACTAACCTTTGTCATGAAGTGTTCATAAGCTAGGTTGGTACACACCAAGTGTGGGAGCTAGATGATGACCATGGTGTTGGTGATGATGACCAAAAGATGGATCAAGTGCTCCACATTTGGAAAGAGAAGAAGAGAAAAGCAAAACCCTATGGAGATCAAGGCAAAGGTATAAATAGGGATTTTGTTTTGACACTCAAGACACCATAGAGGGTGTGAGTGTGTTTAGGATCGATAGCCGTACTATTAAGAGGGGACTATCTCGGTGATTGCGGTTATCAAGTGCCACTAGGAGAATTCATACATGCATATGCATTAGGACCTAGTGTGCTAACCTGTAATCCTTTGAAAAATGCTAACACACTTGCACAAGGTGATGTACACTTGGTGGTGTTGGCACATTTGCAAAGGAGAAGAAACCGGAGTAGAAAACGTGGTTTTCAGGCTTGACCGGACGCTAGAACAGCGACCGGACGCTATTGATCGTGCGTCCGGTCACTTGAGAAACAGTGACCGGACTCTGCTGAAACAAACGACCGGACTCGCGTATACCACTGTTCACGAGAGGCAACAGTTGAATTGAAATGATCGGACGCATAGAGAGTCCGGTCAATGGTGATCGGACGCGTCCGGTCGATGAAAAACGTCTTTGGAACCTCTCTGTGTTTGACCGGATGCTGAGTGAAAAATTGATCGGACGCTGAGTGAAACAGAGTCCGGTCGCTACTTAAACCTCGACCGGACACTACTGAAACTTTGACCGGACGCGTCCGGTCAGTATGAAAAGTGCCCAGTGAAGGGGTAACGGCTCTATTTGTTTGAGGGGGTATATAAATATGAGTTGGATGGCTTTGGGAGGTTCCTCTTGGCATTCTAACACATTGGACATCCCTTTGAGCTAAACATACTCCCTCCCACTCATCTCCTTGCTTGATAGCGCGAATCAAAGTGAGATTGAGTGATTCCAAGTGCATTTGCTTGTGTGATTGCATCTAGTGGCACTTGGGGATCGTTGTTGCTGCGGTATTCTCTTTACTCTTGGTGGTTGCCGCCACCTAGACGGCTTGGAGCAGCGGAGGAGCATTGGCACGAGTTGGTGATTGTTCGTGGCCATCTCCCGGTGATTTGTGAGGGGTATTGTGCCTTCCCCGGCGAAGAGCCAAAAGGTAACTCTAGTAAATTGCGCGTGTCATTGAGTTACCTCCATTGTGGGTCGGTTCTTGTGGCGCTCAAGTGTTGAGCTAGGTTTGTGAACACCTATTAGCCACCGAACCACCAAGTGGTTGGTCGACACAACGGGGAGTAGCGTGCCGGCAAGCACGTGAACCTCGGGAGAAAATCTTTGTGTCCCTTGTCTATTTGACTATCTCCCGAACTTCATTGGTATTCATATTGTGGTTGATCATCTCTTGCCGGTGTCGGTATATCTCTCTTTCTTTGCATTACATTCTTCTTTTCTTGTGTAGAGATAATTGTTGCTAGAAGTAGCTCTCTAATTAGAAGTAATTATCCCTTGCTAGCTCACTAGTTTAGAATGTAGTGACATAGCTTTTGTGTGCCATAGTGACCATACCATACTAGAATTGTTTGGATAGGTGGCTTGCAACACTTAGTAGAGCTAGAGCAAAAAGCTTCGCTTTGTAATTGTCTAACAAGTCTCTCTAAGGGTTTTGTACAAATTTTATTAGGCTATTCACCCCCCCTCTAGCCATTTAGGACCTTTCAAGTGGTATCGGAGCCGTGGTCACCGTTTGCATAAGGCTTAACAACCTTCGGTGTTAAAATTGCTCAAATTGTGTTTAACCATGTTGGGGGCAAACCACCGTTCTTTGATGGCACATCTTTTGATTATTGGAAGAGAAAGATGAGAATGTATTTGGGTTCAATCAATGACAAGGTGTGGGATGTGGTAGAGAATGAGTTTGTGATTCTTGATCCTACCAATCCAACACCAAATGACTCCATCAACAAGCAATGCAACACGATGGCGCTCAACACCATATACAATGCCATTGATCCAAAGGTGTTTGAGCAAATCAAAGATCTTGACAATGCAAATGAAGTGTGGAAAAGATTAGAAGAAACATATGAGGGCACTTCAACGGTAAAGAGTGCCAAGTTGTACATGCTCAAGGACAAGCTCACCAACTTCAAGATGAAGGATGATGAATCGATTCCGGAAATGTTCTATAGATTGCAAGTCATCATCAATGATCTCAAGTCCTTGGGAGAAAAGGTACAAGATGAAGACTTCACTCACCGGTTCTTGAGTTGCTTGCCCAAGAGATTCAAGACACTTCACACCATCATCTTTAGAGGAGGCTTGAAGAATGTGACTCCAAATGAGGTGCTTGGTGATGTCATGACCGAAGATCAATACAATGAAGATAGTGAAGAAGTGGTCAAGGAAGAAGACAAGAAGAAGAAAAGTGTGGCATTCAAAGCCACCTCATCAAAAAGCAAGGGCAAGTCCAAGAAGGAAGAATCAAGTGACAATGAAGAAGCAAGTGACATTGATGATGAAGCCTTAGCTCTCTTTGTGCGCAAATTTGGCAAGTTCATGAAGAAGAAGGGCTATGGTGCAAGGAAGAGAAGAGATCACAACAAGAACAAAGACTATGTGAGAAGATGCTACAAGTGTAAGAGCAAGGATCATGTTGTAGCGGATTGTCCCTACAATAGTGACAATGATGAAGATGAGAAGAAGAAAGATAAGAAGGAGAAGAAAGAGAAGAAAATGAGCTTCAAGAAGAAGAAGGGTGGCTCATATGTTGTCACATGGGATAGTGATGCATCATACGATAGTGAAGATTCAAGTGATGATGACAACAAGAAGAGCACCAAGAAGAAGGCACTTGCAAGCATTGCAATCAACAACAAGCCTTCTCTATTTGACACTTCATCATGCTTCATGGCTAAGCCAACTAAGGTACAATCCGATGATGAGAGTGATAGTGAGAGTGATGAGGATGAGGAGCACTCAAAGGTGGACCTCATGGACATGTTGGAGCAAGCTCACACTTGCTTTGAGATGAAGAGGAAGGAGTGCAAGGATTTGCGCAAGAAGCTTAGTGCTCTTGAACAAACCCTTGATGAGCTCAAGACTACTCATGAGAGGCTAGAGGTAGCCCATGAGAAGCTTGGCAAGGCTCACACCAAGCTTGAAAAAGCTCACTCCTCCCTCCTTGATCAAGTCAAGGTTGAGGACATTGTTCCAACATGTAACATAGGAGTAACTTGTGATATTCTTGATGAATCTTTTTATACTCCTATTGTTGTTGCTACCACTAACCCTTCATGTAGCTCATCCACTACTACTTCTACTATGAGTGATGGTTTCACTTGTGATGCCTCACTAATTGTCACACCCGGTTTTAAGAACAAAACCAGGTATACACCATATGTGAGCCCAGGAAGTCAAATCTCACATATAGCAACAAATAAAGGGTAATATCAAAAGACAATGCTCTTATATAACGTATATAAAACAAAAGAACATAACCTTAAAGAGCAGACAGCGGAAAGACACTCCGATCTTCAGATGGAGACACCAACTCCACAGGGACAACTGACTGGTTGACCACAAGCCTAAGCTTCTCCAAAGCTTAACTCTCTGAGGTGTGGGGAAAAGCAAGAGTGAGTCCATGTCGAACTCCACAAGTATAGCAGCAAGTGATATAGATCCCAAGTCTCATGATCAATGTAACATAAATAATGAATAGCATAAAACGGTAAATAATGAACATGTTAACCAACATAAGTCATAAATGTAAAAGTCTTCAAGGCCGCTCGTGTCCTTGAGCAAGGCTGATATATCAGTTTAATAAACTTTGCGCAAAGGTGTACACTTTCACTGCGAGACGTGAATTGCCCTTTCGCCCGAGGTGATCAGCCTCTTAACTCACTTCCAAGGAAAGTCGGCAGGGTTCACGATGAAGCCTTTCAAAGGTTCGTCTAACAAGTTAGGGCCGCTAGGTTTCCCCATCAATAAGCATGAATCTCCCCTACAAGCGGTGACTAACAAAAGACAAAAATGCACCAACTTGGTCGGCCAAGACCATACAGATCGGAGCCCCTCTTGCGCCTTTCGGTAACCTCTAACAAGCTAGAAAAGGTCCTCATACTGAGCTAAAGCCAGAGCCATATAACCCCCAACAGTTGCACTGTAAATCCCGAAGGTGCTCGTACAGATAATTTCTTAAGTTGCTAATAAGTCATTTTTATCATTCGATGCATACATTAATTAAGTAACATGATCATGATTGCGAAAAGAACACTCGATTGCTATACTTGCCTTAAACTCAAGATCCTTCTTCTGTTGACTTGTATACTTCCAAAGGTTGACTCTAGATCTTGAACTCTTGATCACGAACTTCTTCTTGATCACCAACGTACAACTCACCGACTGGACATACGATCACAGAACACCACACAAGCATCCAAAATCAATCATGCAAAGCAAAACAAAGCCTATGATTAGAACAATACATCAATCATAAGGAAACAAGATAAAGATTTTTGAAAACTGATCTACGATTTGCTACGAACACACAAATGCGAAAATCACGCTAATCGGAGCTATACCGAAAAAGATATGAACTAAACAAAATTAAAGATACTAATTACTAGATTAGATTTAACTCAAATTTTAATTACAGAAAACAGTACTGAAAATTATATATTTAGAAAGAACTTTTCGAAACAAATCTAACGCAAGTTGAACGGACTAAATCGGAGTTGAAACAAAGAAGTTATAAGCATTTGAAATCTGTGGCAAAGCTGTAAATAAGACAAAACTTGATTTTCGCAGATTTAAATAAATAAAACGAAATTGGAAACTGGCTGGACTGCGCCTCATTTAGGAGAAAACGCAGGGGCTTGAATGGAAGTTTGTCAAGACTCAGTGAATAGGATGGGTTGGACTGCGGGTTTAGGCCTCATTAATTATAAGGGCCTTCTTGCAAAACGGGAGGACGAAGGGGTATGAAGCGATCTGAGCCGTTGGATCGGGAACGGATGATGGAGATTAGAACTGGGGGAGGTAGGGCGGCGCTGTCGCCGGAGAGGAAGGAGGATGGGGTGGCGCTGGGCGGCGCCATGGCCGGACTTAGGCGGCGATGCTCGGGTTTGAGCTTCCGGGCGGTAGAGACCTCAGGAGTTGCATCAACGGACGTAGAAGCTTAAGGCGAACTCACCGCAGTCGACAGAGACGGCGGAGGACGACTGGATGCGTAAGGGAGCTCGGTAAGGCGGCGGCGGAACTTTTGTAAACGACGGCGAGAAATTAGAACAACAAAACAAGGAAGGAAAAGAAGGATAAGGGTTCGGTTGACGTCAGGGAGTCGTTGCAGAGCTCAGAGGGTACCTTGGGGAGACGGCAAAGCGACGAAGACAGAAATCCGCGGCGGCGGGATCTCGGCGGAAGTGGAGCTCGCGGTTTGGGCCAAATAGGGCACGGGACGGCGTAATTTCGGAACGAGCGAAGGCGGTGGAGACTCGGAATTTATATGGGGAGCATCGGCTTCGGTAGGAAGGCAAGGGAGGGGCGAACCGGGACGGGAGAGGACTCGACGAGGAGTCCTGGTTGGGTACGACGCGAGCAAGAAGACGACTGACAGGCGGGGTCCACCTGGCAGAGAGAGGAGGAAACGCATGCGATAACCCCCAGCGGCTGACTCGTGGACCCGCAGCGTCAGTGGGAGAAGGGGGCGCTGCGCACGGGCGTGGTCGGTGTGGGCGCCGACTGGGCCGCGAGTTGGGCTGCGCGGAAAGGAGTGGAGAGGGGAGGGAGCGCTCGCAAGGCTTTCACCGATCGGGCCGGAGAGAGTGCTGGGCCTTCGGGCCACAGCAAGAGAGAAAGGGAGAGGAGAGGGAAAAGGCCGCGGGGAGGAGAAGCAGGCCGGCTGACCGGGCCGCTTGGGCCAAAACTGAAGGGGGAGGGGAGAGAGAGGAGGATTGCCTTTTCATTTCTATTTCTCAACCTTTTCAAAGCATTTTCAAACCAAAATTTGAATTCCTTTTGAAATTTGATTTTGAATCTTTTGAGAGAAACAGAAAGTTTTGAAACTTTAAACTTTCCAAACTTTTTGAAAACAAAAAGTCTTTATTTTTAAATCCCTTTCTAGGAAATTCATTTTCAAATTGTTTGCAAATCTTTTTTTTTTTGAATTCAACTTGAGTTTTAAACAAAACCACACATCACAAAAACTCAAATGCTCCAACATGAATGCACAACATGTTTCTAAACCCTAGATAAATTTTAATTTGTAGAAAAGTTTTATTTCTCTATATTTTTATGAGCACAAAAATTCATAATTAAAGCATTTTAGCTCTAATTTAAGAAACACAAATTTCAGGGTGTGACAAATCTACCCCCCTTAAGAGAATCTCGTCCCGAGATTCGAAAGACGGTGATCAAAGGTATATAGATATTCTGCTTTTGTTTGATCCTCCCTTTTTCCAAATACACCTTTATCTGTATGATCATTCCATTGCACTTTACAAACTTTAAGTACTTCATTAAAGCCATCGGTAATTTCTACGATCCTGTGTAGAAAATCTTCTCAAGCGTGATCATCTCTCATACTGAGCTTCTCTGCCTGTGTTTGTTCCTTTATATTGGTATCTGAAAACTCACAGTCCACTTTACTGTCCTCGATGGGTACCCCTTCTAATGGGTCATTCTCGTATTCCTCAGGTACAGGGTGAAAACCTTGATACTCAATTCTTTCACCTGTCGGTGTTGTTAGAAGCACCAAACCTTGGGCATACTTAACCACTCCTTTACAAGCAGATAACCAACCCTTTCCAAGGATAACATCCATTTCCATCAACTTCAAAACAGTAAGGTTCACCTCAAAGTTTACTCCCTTTATGTCAAGGCTAACTTTTGGGCATATGCGGTTTGCTTTCATTTCGCCTCCTAGAGAGTTAACTATCACTGGTTTCCTCATTGGAAGCATAGTCATCCTATGTTCTTGTACATATAGGCTAGAGATGAACGAGTGTGAAGCTCTAGGATCAAACATCACAATGGCGGGAGCAGAGTTTACTTGAATGAAACCATACACGACTTCCTTAGCCCCACGTTTGTTAATCATATACACATGATTTAACATTCCTTGGATGTAGTTTCTTTTTACTTTACTTCCTGGCTCCTGCTTCTCCGGTTCTTGTATTTGATGTGGTTCGTCGTCCTGACTTTTATTGCTCTCCATAAACTTCTTTTGACAGTCGTTCTCATAGTGATTAACCTCATCACAATCGTTACAACCCTCACTAGTGGGAGTATTAATCTTCGTCAAGGTGTCACTAGGAGGTGACAGACATGGCTCTTGGGAATTGGAGTGAAGTACTTCATCATTGGATTGCTGATACCGATGGAGTTCATGAGGAGGTTCAAGATTCCACTGATCACTTGATTCCTGGTTCCATTGTTGGAATTCTGGTGCATGAGCGTAAGGGTGGTGTATGTTGCTACCTACAGATTGGCTTTCTCTTTTCCTTTTCTTCTCCTCCATCTCTCGACGCTTGTTCTCAATCACAATTGCTCTGTCCACCAATGTTTGATAGTTGGCATATTCAACCGTCATCAGTTGTAATTGCAGACCATCATTGAGTCCTTTCAGAAAGCGTTTCTGCTTCTTAGCATCACTATTCACTTCTTCCAGAGCATAGCGTGACAACTGGGTGAACATGTCATGATACTCACACACTGACATAAACCCTTGCTTCAAGTTGAGGAATTGCTCTTCCTTAATCGCCACTATTCCAGCTGGAACATGGTAAGATCTAAAAGCATTCTTGAATTCTTCCCAACCAATTTGATTCTTATTTGGATGCTCAAACTGGAATGATTCCCACCAATCTAATGCAGTTCCTTGAAGTTGGCCTGAAGCATAAAGCACCTTCTCATAGTCATCACACTGTGTTATGTCAAGTTGTCGTTCCACAGCTCTAAGCCAGTCATCAGCTTCTATTGGGTTGCTAGTATGAGAGAATGTCGGTGGGTGTCCTTTCATAAATTCACCACGCTTGTCAATAGGTGGTTCTTGATACTGATTGTGTAACACATTTTGAGCAATGGTCTGTAATAGTTGAGTCTGCATTATCAAAACTTGCTCTATAGCTGAAGGATTTGATGGCGGTGGATTAGAGTTGTGAGCATTTCCTGTAGCATCATCGTAGTCATTTCTCCTGGTAGCAACCATCTGTTTTTCAACATGTATGTGTTAGGATTCAGCTCTTCATAACACACTTAACCATAGCTTCATGAGATGACAAGACAAGGTTGATATAGCAAGAGAGACAAGAGAAGACTCATCCATGACTGATTCTTCCGATTAAAACACTAGATGGTAAGAAACTTCATCTCGAAAACGGTTCAAAGTTAACTTCATCATGGCTACCCCCCTTAAGAAAAGATCAACTAGGAGAAACAATAAAAGGATAGCATTCCACCTTTTTCTAGTTAAGCTAACTAGCATAAAGACCTTCTGACATCCCAGAGAAATTCATATGCGAAGGTAAGAACAAGAATTCTGAAATTTCTCGCGAGTAGCAAAACAGCAGTGCAGTAAAACAGCCATAACTCGAGCTCTGCTTATCCAACGAAGTTGCAGTTTACCTTTCTGGAAAGATTATGAAATCCTCTACAACTTTCATGTAGAACACTTTTCCAGATTCTGTAGTTAAGGCCGTCGAAAACAGCAGACAACAGTAACTGTTCCAGATTCCAAACAGCACAGATGCATCAACTTGTGAATTTCATAACTCCAAAACCATAACAGCTATCAGGGTGGTTCTTGCGCTCAGAGAAAGATCATGGAGTCTACTTATGTCCAGAATTATTCCATGATTTTTGAACATCCATAAACAGAGATATAAGCTGACAAAGACAGACTACTCCGAAAAGATAGGATAGAGGGAACAGAAGAAACAGAAACCCAACCTTCTATGCAAAAACTTATCAACTAAACCTAAATGAGATTGTGAGGAAGCCCACAAAATCATTGCACTCATTACAAAGATCCAAAACAAACATTATCATAATATCAACTCAACAGAGCAATAAAGGTTCACACTTCAAACAGTGACTCGACTTGCGCTACTATCGTCTTCTTCATATAGAGGGCAAAGATTCTAAGCTCCACTTCTGACGAAGCAAGAAGGTGGTAAGAGAAGATTCTAAAAGAGTATTCAAGACAAGGAGTGTGGATGGGAACAAGATTTTAAAATTAAGCAACAAGGAGGAGACAAATAACAAGGGTAGAAGATACAATAGAGAAGAAAATACCAAGGTTGATAGAACAAGAGTTCTATAGCAATTTTCAAAAGCTTTGAACGACCAGTTTCTAACTAGGCTTGCGTCCTACAGTCAGCATTGCTCCGATACCACTTTGTCACACCCGGTTTTAAGAACAAAACCAGGTATACACCATATGTGAGCCCAGGAAGTCAAATCTCACATATAGCAACAAATAAAGGGTAATATCAAAAGACAATGCTCTTATATAACGTATATAAAACAAAAGAACATAACCTTAAAGAGCAGACAGCGGAAAGACACTCCGATCTTCAGATGGAGACACCAACTCCACAGGGACAACTGACTGGTTGACCACAAGCCTAAGCTTCTCCAAAGCTTAACTCTCTGAGGTGTGGGGAAAAGCAAGAGTGAGTCCATGTCGAACTCCACAAGTATAGCAGCAAGTGATATAGATCCCAAGTCTCATGATCAATGTAACATAAATAATGAATAGCATAAAACGGTAAATAATGAACATGTTAACCAACATAAGTCATAAATGTAAAAGTCTTCAAGGCCGCTCGTGTCCTTGAGCAAGGCTGATATATCAGTTTAATAAACTTTGCGCAAAGGTGTACACTTTCACTGCGAGACGTGAATTGCCCTTTCGCCCGAGGTGATCAGCCTCTTAACTCACTTCCAAGGAAAGTCGGCAGGGTTCACGATGAAGCCTTTCAAAGGTTCGTCTAACAAGTTAGGGCCGCTAGGTTTCCCCATCAATAAGCATGAATCTCCCCTACAAGCGGTGACTAACAAAAGACAAAAATGCACCAACTTGGTCGGCCAAGACCATACAGATCGGAGCCCCTCTTGCGCCTTTCGGTAACCTCTAACAAGCTAGAAAAGGTCCTCATACTGAGCTAAAGCCAGAGCCATATAACCCCCAACAGTTGCACTGTAAATCCCGAAGGTGCTCGTACAGATAATTTCTTAAGTTGCTAATAAGTCATTTTTATCATTCGATGCATACATTAATTAAGTAACATGATCATGATTGCGAAAAGAACACTCGATTGCTATACTTGCCTTAAACTCAAGATCCTTCTTCTGTTGACTTGTATACTTCCAAAGGTTGACTCTAGATCTTGAACTCTTGATCACGAACTTCTTCTTGATCACCAACGTACAACTCACCGACTGGACATACGATCACAGAACACCACACAAGCATCCAAAATCAATCATGCAAAGCAAAACAAAGCCTATGATTAGAACAATACATCAATCATAAGGAAACAAGATAAAGATTTTTGAAAACTGATCTACGATTTGCTACGAACACACAAATGCGAAAATCACGCTAATCGGAGCTATACCGAAAAAGATATGAACTAAACAAAATTAAAGATACTAATTACTAGATTAGATTTAACTCAAATTTTAATTACAGAAAACAGTACTGAAAATTATATATTTAGAAAGAACTTTTCGAAACGAATCTAACGCAAGTTGAACGGACTAAATCGGAGTTGAAACAAAGAAGTTATAAGCATTTGAAATCTGTGGCAAAGCTGTAAATAAGACAAAACTTGATTTTCGCAGATTTAAATAAATAAAACGAAATTGGAAACTGGCTGGACTGCGCCTCATTTAGGAGAAAACGCAGGGGCTTGAATGGAAGTTTGTCAAGACTCAGTGAATAGGATGGGTTGGACTGCGGGTTTAGGCCTCATTAATTATAAGGGCCTTCTTGCAAAACGGGAGGACGAAGGGGTATGAAGCGATCTGAGCCGTTGGATCGGGAACGGATGATGGAGATTAGAACTGGGGGAGGTAGGGCGGCGCTGTCGCCGGAGAGGAAGGAGGATGGGGTGGCGCTGGGCGGCGCCATGGCCGGACTTAGGCGGCGATGCTCGGGTTTGAGCTTCCGGGCGGTAGAGACCTCAGGATTTGCATCAACGGACGTAGAAGCTTAAGGCGAACTCACCGCAGTCGACAGAGACGGCGGAGGACGACTGGATGCGTAAGGGAGCTCGGTAAGGCGGCGGCGGAACTTTTGTAAACGACGGCGAGAAATTAGAACAACAAAACAAGGAAGGAAAAGAAGGATAAGGGTTCGGTTGACGTCAGGGAGTCGTTGCAGAGCTCAGAGGGTACCTTGGGGAGACGGCAAAGCGACGAAGACAGAAATCCGCGGCGGCGGGATCTCGGCGGAAGTGGAGCTCGCGGTTTGGGCCAAATAGGGCACGGGACGGCGTAATTTCGGAACGAGCGAAGGCGGTGGAGACTCGGAATTTATATGGGGAGCATCGGCTTCGGTAGGAAGGCAAGGGAGGGGCGAACCGGGACGGGAGAGGACTCGACGAGGAGTCCTGGTTGGGTACGACGCGAGCAAGAAGACGACTGACAGGCGGGGTCCACCTGGCAGAGAGAGGAGGAAACGCATGCGATAACCCCCAGCGGCTGACTCGTGGACCCGCAGCGTCAGTGGGAGAAGGGGGCGCTGCGCACGGGCGTGGTCGGTGTGGGCGCCGACTGGGCCGCGAGTTGGGCCGCGCGGAAAGGAGTGGAGAGGGGAGGGAGCGCTCGCAAGGCTTTCACCGATCGGGCCGGAGAGAGTGCTGGGCCTTCGGGCCACAGCAAGAGAGAAAGGGAGAGGAGAGGGAAAAGGCCGCGGGGAGGAGAAGCAGGCCGGCTGACCGGGCCGCTTGGGCCAAAACTGAAGGGGGAGGGGAGAGAGAGGAGGATTGCCTTTTCATTTCTATTTCTCAACCTTTTCAAAGCATTTTCAAACCAAAATTTGAATTCCTTTTGAAATTTGATTTTGAATCTTTTGAGAGAAACAGAAAGTTTTGAAACTTTAAACTTTCCAAACTTTTTGAAAACAAAAAGTCTTTATTTTTAAATCCCTTTCTAGGAAATTCATTTTCAAATTGTTTGCAAATCTTTTTTTTTTGAATTCAACTTGAGTTTTAAACAAAACCACACATCACAAAAACTCAAATGCTCCAACATGAATGCACAACATGTTTCTAAACCCTAGATAAATTTTAATTTGTAGAAAAGTTTTATTTCTCTATATTTTATGAGCACAAAAATTCATAATTAAAGCATTTTAGCTCTAATTTAAGAAACACAAATTTCAGGGTGTGACACTAATGGTGGAGAATAAGACCTTGAAAAATGAGGTCAATGAGCTCACTCGTGCCTTAGGCAATGCCTATGGTGAAGATGCCCGCTTGCTTAAGTGCTTGGGTAGCCAACGGTTCTCTCTTAACAAAGAGGGATTGGGCTATACCCCCAAAAAAGGCAAGGCGGCTTTTGTGACTCACAAGACTAGTTTTGTGAGAAGCAATGGTCGGTTTTGCAACAAATGCAAGCAATCCGGGCATATAGAGCAACATTGCAAGAACAAGAATAAAAATGCTAATGTATCCTCAATTCAATTTGATTCTTGTTATTTGCTTACCAAGGGTGTAAATGGTGTGAAGGCTAAGTTTATTGGTGCTCCCATTGTTGGCCCAAAGAAGAAGGCAATTTGGGTGCCCAAAAGCTTAGTGACTAACCTTGGAGGACCCAAGCAAGTTTGGGTACCTAAAAAGAATTGATCTTTTCTTGTAGGTCAATTATAAAGCCGGAGGAAGGCATTGGGTGCTTGATAGTGGGTGCACTCAACACATGACCGGAGATGCAAGAATGTTCAATTCAATCAACAAGAATGATGACAATGGGATTGATAGTATTACATTTGGTGATAATGGCAAAGGCAACGCCTAGGGGCTTGGTAAGATTGCTATATCAAATGACATGAGCATATCCAATGTGTTGTTAGTAGAGAGCTTGAACTTCAATTTGTTATCCGTGGCTCAATTGTGTGATCTTGGATTCAAATGCATATTTGGAGTTGATGATGTAGAGATCATAAGTGTAGATGGCTCAAACTTGATCTTCAAAGGCTTTAGATATGAAAATCTATACTTGGTTGATTTCAATGCTAGTGAAGCTCAATTGTCAACTTGTTTGTTCACCAAATCTAGCATGGGTTGGCTATGGCATAGAAGACTTGGTCATGTTGGAATGAAACAATTGAATAGATTAATTAAGCATGATCTAGTTAGAGGCTTGAAAGATGTGGTGTTTGAAAAAGATAAACTTTGTAGCTCTTGTCAAGCCGGAAAGCAAGTTGGAAATACTCACCCTAAAAAGAGCATGAGGAGCACTAGCAAAGCATTTGAGTTATTGCACATGGATCTATTTGGACCAACAACATACACTAGCATTGGTGGAAACAAATATGGCTTTGTGATAGTGGATGATTTTACAAGATATACATGGGTGTTCTTTCTAAGTGACAAAAGTGATACATTTGCTACATTCAAATCTTTTGTCAAGAGGTGTCACAATGAGTTTGAAACAACCATCAAGAAAGTGAGAAGTGACAATGGTAGTGAATTTAGAAACACAAGAGTTGATGAGTTATGTGATGAATTTGGAATTAGACATCAATTTTCGGCCAAGTACACTCCACAATCAAATGGTCTTGTTGAAAGGAAGAATAGAACTCTCATTGATATGGCAAGGTCTATGCTTAGTGAGTACAATGTGAGTCATTCATTTTGGGCCGAAGCTATCAACACGGCTTGCTATTGTAGCAACCGCCTCTATTGTCACCCCATGATGGAGAAGACTCCTTATGAGCTATTGAATGGAAGAAAGCCCAACATTGCCTATTTTAGAGTCTTTGGTTGCAAATGCTATATCTTGAAGAAAGGCACTAGATTGAGCAAGTTTGAGAAGAAATGTGATGAAGGCTTCTTGCTTGGTTACTCCACTACAAGCAAAGCGTATAGAGTTTGGAATTTGGCTAGTGGTACTCTTGAGGAAGTACATGATGTTGAATTTGATGAAACAAATGGCTCTCAAGATGAAGAAAATCTAGATGATGTGAGAGGAACTCAATTGGTCAATGCAATGAAGAATATGGATATTGGTGATATTCGGCCTAGGGAGGTGATTGATATTGAAGATGACAAAGATCAAGTGCTCACTTCTCCAATTGTGCAAGCTAGTGGTTCTCAATTGCAAGATCAACAAGTGGCTAGTTCATCTCAACCAAATGATCAAACAAGTACAAGCAATCAAGTCCAAGTGCTCCAACCAACCAATGTTGCAAGAGATCAGCCATTAGATCAAATCATTGGTGGAATTCAAAGTGGAAACTAGATCAAGATTGGCTTCATTTTGTGAACATTACTCTTTGTATCATCCATTGAGCCAACCAAGATTGAAGAAGCATTACAAGATGTTGATTGGGTAAATGCCATGCATGAAGAGCTTAACAACTTCACAAGAAATCAAGTATGGGAATTGGTAGAGAGGCCGAAGAACTACAATGTGATTGGCACTAGATGGGTCTTTCGCAACAAACAAGATCAAGATGGCATCGTGGTGAGAAACAAAGCAAGATTAGTAGCACAAGGTTACACTCAAGTAGAGGGTCTTGACTTTGGTGAAACATATGCACCGGTTGCAAGATTAGAAGCAATAAGAATCTTATTAGCTTATGCTTGTTCCCACAATATCAAGTTATATCAAATGGATGTCAAGAGTGCATTTCTCAATGGCTACATCAATGAGTTAGTATATGTTGAGCAACCACCCGGTTTTGAAGATGACAAGAAGCCCAACCATGTTTACAAGCTCAAGAAGGCGCTTTATGGTTTGAAACAAGCACCAAGAGCATGGTACGAGAGGTTAAGAGATTTTCTCCTCTCTAAAGGGTTCAAGATGGGAAAGGTTGATACTACTCTCTTCACCAAGAAGATTGGAAAAGACTTGTTTGTGTTGCAAATCTATGTTGATGATATCATTTTCGGTTCAACCAATCAAGATTTTTGTGAAGAGTTTGGTGAATTGATAGCAAATGAGTTTGAGATGTCCATGATTGGAGAGCTTAGCTACTTCCTTGGTCTACAAATCAAGCAATTGAAGGAAGGCACATTTGTTAGTCAAGGTAAGTACATAAAGGACATGATCAAGAAGTTTGGATTGCAAGATGCAAAAGCCATTGGCACGCCTATGGGGACAAATGGTCAATTGGATAGTGATGCAAGTGGCAATATGGTGGATCAAAAGTTGTATCGGTCTATGATTGGAAGCCTACTCTATGTGACCGCATCAAGACCAGATGTCATGTTTAGTGTATGCATGTGTGCAAGATTTCAAGCCTCACCAAGAGAGAGTCACTTGAAGGCAACCAAGAGAATATTGAGGTACTTGAAGCATACACAAGATATTGGTTTGTGGTATCCAAAGGGGTCAAACTTTGAGTTGATTGGATATTCGGACTCCGATTATGCGGGTTGCAAGGTTGATAGAAAGAGCACATCAGGCACATGTCAATTATTGGGAAGATCACTTGTGTCTTGGTCATCAAAGAAGCAAAATAGTGTGGCACTTTCAACCGCCGAAGCCGAATACATATCCGCCGGTAGTTGTTGTGCTCAAATACTTTGGATGAAAGCAACTTTGGATGACTTTGGAATCAAATTTAAACAAGTGCCATTGCTATGTGACAATGAGAGTGCGGTGAAGCTCACAAACAACCCCGTGCAACATTCAAGGACAAAGCATATTGACATTAGGCACCACTTCATAAGAGACCATAAAAAAGGGTGATATTTCAATCGAGAGTGTTGGTACCGATGATCAACTTGCCGACATATTCACCAAGCCACTTGATGAGAAGAGGTTTTGCAAGCTAAGGAATGAATTGAACATACTTGACTTCTCAAATATGTGTTGATGCACCCCCACTTATATGACATGCCTCTCCTTCGACAAAGCAAGGTAAAAGTTGATTGGCATACACATTCATACTTTGGTAGGACATGTTTAGTGCATCTAGTCATTCATCACAATCATTAGGGTCATTCATGGAAATAAAATGATTATGATGCTCATATGATGCCACTATAGTTTCTATGCTTGATATGATCTAGTGGTAACATATGACATGTTTATGGGCTTGCAATCCTAGTGTTTAATCTAGAGAATGAGCAATAGAATGTTTAACCAACGTGAGTAAGATAACCATTGCAAGATGTGTGAAGAAGCTTACTGTAGAGCAAACCGTGTTAAATGTTTCATGCAAATGATCTAGATTGAACCAAATTTGAAAGAACTAACTCTCTCTCCTAAACAATTTGAACCTTTTTTTATGCAAACCTTTTATGGGAATGGATGACAAAGGGGGAGAGAAAAGTCACAAAGATCAAATGAAGGGGATTACTTTGAAAATGATTTTTGAGCACACAAGTAGGGGGAGCAAGCTCATGAACTTGGTTGTTGCATTTGTTTTGTGCATATTCACATGCTTGCTTGCATTGCACAAGTTCCTAACTTGATATTCATGCTTGTGTGGTGTATGCTAGAAATAGATTTTGAATGATGATTTGCAAACTAGCATGCATAGGTGGTAGCTAGATGTAATTTGTTCTTACAAGTGGTACTAGAGCCTTTCATATAATGTTGATCTTATGAGGTATCTAGTGTTTTTGTAAAGTCTAGCTAACCATGGTGCTAAGGATGGTATACATTGGCAACTCCGATTGGTATCACGCTTCAAAGGTCCATTCTTTACACCTTAGCATCATTTGATAGTATTACTCTCCCACATTTCATATCTATGCATATGTGCCGAACTTGAACCAAACACTATAGCACATATGTAGGGGGAGCTAATACTAACAAAGAGGTGACTCAAATTTTTAAATACATATCTTTGTGAAAGGTTGTCATCAATTACCAAAAAGGGGGAGATTGAAAGTCTTGTTTGGTTTTGGTTAATTGATGTCACCTAGAGTACTAACCTTTGTCATGAAGTGTTCATAAGCTAGGTTGGTACACACCAAGTGTGGGAGCTAGATGATGACCATGGTGTTGGTGATGATGACCAAAAGATGGATCAAGTGCTCCACATTTGGAAAGAGAAGAAGAGAAAAGCAAAACCCTATGGAGATCAAGGCAAAGGTATAAATAGGGATTTTGTTTTGACACTCAAGACACCATAGAGGGTGTGAGTGTGTTTAGGATCGATAGCCGTACTATTAAGAGGGGACTATCTCGGTGATTGCGGTTATCAAGTGCCACTAGGAGAATTCATACATGCATATGCATTAGGACCTAGTGTGCTAACCTCTAATCCTTTGAAAAATTCTTGGAAAATGCTAACACACTTGCACAAGGTGATGTACACTTGGTGGTGTTGGCACATTTGCAAAGGAGAAGAAACCGGAGTTGAAAACGTGGTTTTCAGGCTTGACCGGACGCTGGAACAGCGACCGGACGCTATTGATCGTGCGTCCGGTCACTTGTGAAACAGTGACCGGACTCTGCTGAAACAAACGACCGGACTCGCGTATAGCACTGTTCACGAGAGGCAACGGTTGAATTGAAGTGATCGGACACATAGAGAGTCCGGTCAATGGTGACGCGTCCGGTCGATGAAAAACATCTCTGGAACCTCTCTGTGTTTGACCGGACGCTGAGTGAAAAATTGATCGGACGGTGAGTGAAACAGAGTCCGGTCGCTACTTAAACCTCGACCGGACGCTACTGAAACTTTGACCGGACGCGTCCGGTCAGTACGAAAAGTGCCCAGTGAAGGGGTAATGGCTCTATTTGTTTGAGGGGGTATATAAATATGAGTTGGCTGGCTTTGGGAGGTTCCTCTTGGCATTCTAACACATTGGAAATCCCTTTGAGCTAAACATACTCCCTCCCACTCATCTCCTTGCTTGATAGCGCGAATCAAAGTGAGATTGAGTGATTCCAAGTGCATTTGCTTGTGTGATTGCATCTAGTGGCACTTGGGGATCGTTGTTGCTGCGGTATTCTCTTTACTCTTGGTGGTTGCCGCCACCTAGACGGCTTGGAGCAGCGGAGGAGCATTGGCATGAGTTGGTGATTGTTCGTGGCCATCTCCCGGTGATTTATGAGGGGTATTGTGCCTTCCCCGGCGAAGAGCCAAAAGGTAACTCTAGTAAATTGCGCGTGTCATTGAGTTACCTCCATTGTGGGTCGGTTCTTGTGGCGCTCAAGTGTTGAGCTAGGTTTGTGAACACCTATTAGCCACCGAACCACCAAGTGGTTGGTCGACACAACGGGCAGTAGCATGCCGGCAAGCACGTGAACCTCGGGAGAAAATCTTTGAGTCCCTTGTCTATTTGACTATCTCCCGAACTTCATTGGTATTCATATTGTGGTTGATCATCTCTTGCCGGTGTCGGTATATCTCTCTTTCTTTGCATTACATTCTTCTTTTCTTGTGTAGAGATAATTGTTGCTAGAAGTAGCTCTCTAATTAGAAGTTATTATCCCTTGCTAGCTCACTAGTTTAGAAAGTAGTGACATAGCTTTTGTGTGCCATAGTGACCATACCATACTAGAATTGTTTGGATAGGTGGCTTGGAACACTTAGTAGAGCTAGAGCAAAAAGCTTCGCTTTGTAATTGTCTAACAAGTCTCTCTAAGTGTTTTGTAGAAATTTTATTAGGCTATTCACCCCCCCTCTAGCCATTTAG
The DNA here is from genome assembly GCA_009763385.1 of Coix lacryma-jobi var. lacryma-jobi. Classification (NCBI taxonomy): domain Eukaryota; kingdom Viridiplantae; phylum Streptophyta; class Magnoliopsida; order Poales; family Poaceae; genus Coix; species Coix lacryma-jobi. Next base: position 49,597,207 of record CM019831.1, read on the forward strand.
GACCTTTCAGACCCGTCGAAATTCTCCTTCTCAACTTCCTCCTCTATCTGGAGAACGCTGGAGCTGCGTGAGGAGAGGGGTGCCTGAAGAGTGCTCGATGGGGCCTCTCGAGGGGTGCCTGAGGAGTGATCGAGGGGTGCCCCTCGAGGGGTGACCTTCGAGGGGTGCCTGAGGAGTGTCGGGGGGGGGGGGGGGGTCGAGGCGATCGAGGCTCATGCCTCGTTTACTCGGAAGAGTTCCGTAATCGAGGGGTACCTTGTTTGCTTGCGAAATCTTTGTAATCGAGGGTGCCTCGTTCGCTCGTGAAATCTCCGTAATTGAGGTGTGCTTCGTTCACTCGGGGCCTCGGTGGTGCTCTCAGAGGAAACGGAGAGGGCTCCGGCGGCGGTCAGTGGGGGTGCCCCTCGAGGGAAGCCCTTCGAGGGGTGCCTGAGCAGTTTCGGGGGGTGGTCGAGGCGATCGAGGCCCATGCCTCGTTCACTCGAAAGAGTTCCGTAATCGAGTGTTACCTCGTTCGCTCACGAAATCTCCATAATTGAGGTGTGCTTCGTTCGCTTGGGGCCTCGGTGGTGCTCTCAGAGGCGACGTAAAGGGCTCCGGTGGGGTCAGTGGGCGGCGGCGGTGGCGTGAGTTCGCCAGAACGTGCAATTGGGCTTCTGTAGTCTCCCAGAGTTCCAATAGGCTGGTCTCGAATCCTCTACCCGCCGGAGCAGCGTCCCCGGCCGTGGCGGCACAGTGACCGCAGCCCCTGCCGGAGCGGCGTCCCCGGCCCTGGCGGCGCGGCGACCGTAGCTCTGGCGGACGGCGTGCGGTCAGGGGAGGCACGCAGCAAGCGCGGGGCACGCGACACGAGGGGGCAGGGAGGGGAGAGGAGGGCTCGCAATTGTGGAGAGGAGCGCGCAGCAAGAGCGCGCCGGGGATATAGTTGCGTACCTCATCGGCGGAACGGCCGCACCACAGGTCTCCGCGCCCCCGGCCTCCGCCTCCGCGACTGCAGCGCCCCCGGCCTCCGCGTCCACGGCTGCAGCGCCCCTAGCCTTCGCGTCCCCGATGGCCGCGCCCCCAGCCCCTGCCGGAGCGGCTTCCCCTGTGACAGAACCGACCAATTTATAAGAGCACAAGTGTGAAAACCTCTGCCGAAACAGCTGAATTAGCACACTTGAGCCCATATAAACCCGGTAGTCCGTGAAATCCTGAGGGATTTCAAACCTTTCAACATCTTAGCCAAGATCGCATGGTCAAGCAAATACATATCATGTTCACGGAGCTTTGTAGCGGAAATAAAATTACAATAGAGTTCACAAATAATAATAATACAAGTGGAGTTCCACTTATTTTTAGAAGAAACAACATAGCTTTGAAATGAATACCATAACATAAGTTGAAATACTTTGCTAGCTTGAGTGACACCCTCCAACAACAGCATAAAGAGAAGAAGTATGGAACTGCCGAGCCCACCGGCACTGGCCATCACCTTTCGGCAGACCTAACCTTCACCTGCAACAAGGTGGGATAAAACCCTGAGTACTCGAATGTACTCAGCTAGACTTACCCATCGTAAACCAAAAATAAAGAGACACCAAGGAGTATGCAAGGCTGATATAAACAGTGGAGCTGGCTAACTTTATTTGCAAAAGGAGCTTAAGTTAAAGGGTTCATCATTTAATTATATGAGCAGTCATCTTTTACCCTATTCCTTAAACTCTAGGTTTTGCACCTGCACTAGAGCACTCAATTGGATCTAGCAAACAATAATATAATACCATATCAGGTTTGCTTTGTCAATATTTTAGTTGAACCATCAATGTCACATGGAGTTGTATCGTGGTGAAGCTCGTCATAGTTTCCCACTAACCGGGGAGACGGCAACTCGAATTGAATTCCAAACCAGCTGGTGAAAAACCTTTAATACCAACCCACACTTTCCCCGTCGGGTCCATGCATTGGGTAACCGCTCGATGCTTGTTCGTGGTGGTAATCGTCGCGGTTCAAGCACGGACCGCCCAATTGGAACCTGGCGATGGCCATCCGAGGCAGATCGCATTTCCATACTAGAGGGCACGACTCGGGTTGATTACGGCCCGAACAGCGTCTAACCGGCTTTGGGGTCGATGATTACGGCACCGACATATCCCTAAGTAAAAGGGTGCCTTCAAAAATGAACGAGGGCCAACATCGATACAAACTTACACGATCCAACGGACAGACTGCCCCCAAGTTCCAACTTGGTGCCTTGCCTTCCGATTGACCGTATTTCATTACTACTAAGGTTCTTTTCCACGATAGCAAATATAGCCAACCGTGATCCTGTAAATACCCATCCGGGGTATTACGGAAATACCCTTAACTACAACTTTTATTAAGCAGGCTAAGCAATTCTACATTATAAACACTAACAGGATAACAAGGCAGGTATAATCAATAATCAAGGAATGATAATGCAGCAAGTAGGATTCAATCAACTCCTATACCTAATGCATAACAATATAAAATACTCAATTAAATTAATTGCAAATACTGGGAGACTTAGAATGCTCCGGGGCTTGCCTGGGAACCAACACTAGGTTATTGTTTGTTAGGTGATACTCGCTTGGCGAGCATCTCCGCTGTAGCACTTGCTTAACTCCACATCTTCGGGATAATCCACCAAACACCGTCTTCGGGTTTAGCCATATCATCACGTCCTTCACGATTTATCTACCGTTACCTAAATGAGATGTGCAATGCAAGCGTATGAATGCAAGGGAAACACTTATGAAGCAAATATAAGGCGCACAACACAAACATTACTAATTGCTTCAGCAAGTTACAATTATACTAAGGTGTTAAACAAGGTTCATTAGGCATGTAGGAAGGTCAAGTACAACAATCAATCAAGACTATATTATATACATCACACAAAGGGAGCACATGTATGCATATATAGCTTCTACTTTAGTTAAGCAAGTTAACCATCATTATTTAACATATTTATATAATACCTCAGGTTTATTAATTTAATAATGTGAAATGCACAAACTAAATATTATCTAGGCATGACATAGCATCAAGGATCACATAATTAACATTAAGCTATAGCAATCAACTTTGGTTCATTTACACAATTTGGACAGCAACACAACATGAACTTTAAACAGCTATAACTAGAGTTACACATATTCAAATAAGGTGATCCTAGACTTTTTGGAAAGCTAATGAAATTATCTATAACTTTGTTATTATCACTTAAGTATGATTCAGCAATTAAAAAGACCAAACATAACAAGCAAACACTTCTGTCCAAACTTTGGACAGAACATTACATTCATATTCAAACAACCATAACTAGAGATATATAGTACCAAAAGACTTGACATAAGACTTATTAGAAAGCTTATTAAGTTTTCTACAACTTATTTATAATCATCTCAAGATGATTAAGCAGTTATCAAGGCTAACCAACTCAAACAAGTAAATCTGTCCAGACTTGGACAGATTCTGACTTTTAACTTTAAACACATGTAACTCAAGTTCTAGACCACCAAAAATAGTGATCCAAGATAATTTAGAAAGCCTATGAAAAGCACTACAACTCTTCTATTAACATGAAGACATGATTCATAACTTAAACTAGCCAAACAATTCATTCTTTCAGATCTGCACAGAAAGTATGCAAAACCTGACACCCAACTTACAAAAACTATAACTCCTAAACCACTTGGCCTAAAATCATGAAATTTTAGGAGAAACAATATAAAGAAGTTATCTACAACTTTTATATAGAACACATCTACAGAAAACATCCTTTTCTTTATGAACTAATCACCACGACAGAATCTATGCATGCAACAATTTCAGCATATTAACAAATCACTTCATTACTTGTTTAGTTAATCATTTGAGTACACATATAAGCTGTTAAAATGCTTCTAACAGTCATAATCATGAACATACAATAATCATCTCAGATTAATATGCAACACAGTCAATCATTCAAACATATTCATTTTCATTTATCACCATGCTTTTATTAATTAAATAACTAACAAACCTAGGCATTATTTTTAAGTGGTGTTACAAACATATAATTTGGGCTCATATTTTTACTGATGATAGATAATACCAAATTATGACTGCTGTAAAAATATTACATGCTCAGCTATTATAATTTATTTATTAAAAACAGGGCAAGTTCTATTCACCAAAAATGCATGTGAGAGCAACAAAATTTCAGAAATCATATTTTCTGTAAACACATGGCCATGATACAATTAGCTAAGGTATAACAACATCATAGAAAGGCAGTGGAACCACCTTTTATATTTTTACATGCAGACATTTGCCACAATTCATTTTAATCCATTTAATGAGCTGAGAATAAGATAAATTCATAACTAATTCATACATGCACCCAAAATCCTGAAATTTTTATCACAGCACACATGACACATAAAAAGCCTACCATAAAAATTTCACAGCAATCTAAGCAATAAAACAACAGATATCATTCTATCCCTATTTAATGTTATTTGACACAAATAAATCACCACAGCACAAACTATCAACTAACACCGATCATATAAAATATTCACTGGACAGTACACTTCACAAGGATTCCAAAAAGTGTTCACTTGCAATTTTTGGACAAACACACAAATTACTACACATTTTACAAATTCCACTCAGATTTATTAATTAACCAAAAACGAAAACAGAAAACTGTTTTTGCATTTGGATCCTGGAATCTGCAGAAAATAATTAAGGAGCTATTAGTAAACACATGTGTCATGACATATATGCAAAGTGAAACAACAAAGAGTTTCAGCTTTACTAGATGGTCCTTCTTCTTCGTTTTGACGGCAAAACGACCGGAAGAGCACACAGGTCGCCGGGGCTTGGGTTCAGGCAGGGCGCCGGGCTGCTGGTCGGGCTGGGGGCTGCTGCTGGTCAGCGCTGCTGGCTGCTGCTCCCGCTGCTCACTGCCACTGGAAGAGGCGACCAGAAAGAAGCGCGGCTCTCCTGGAAGCCGCGGCTTTAGGCCTCCGGGCGCGCAGGGAGCAGAGAAGGGGGAAGAAGAAAGAGAGAGAGGAGCGGCCAGGAAGGAGGAGAGGGACTCGCTGCCCTGTTGCTGGGCCGGCCATGGAGGGGAGCTTCCCTGCTGCTCCAGCTTCAGCCATGGAGGAGAAGAGCAGGAAGGAAACAGAGGGGAAGAGGAGGCCGAGAGAATGAGAGGAAGGGGAAAAGCTCGGTGTTTTTTACGGGAATGAAGAGAGGAGACCGGCCTCTATTTTTGCGTGGCGAGGGGAAAAAAGCACCGCCCCTCTGCGCCAATGGAAGAGGAGCGCGGGCAGGCGCGGTCTTGGGGCGCGGGCGCGGCCTCGGGACAAGAGCCAGCCGGCCTCGGGAGAATTTCCCGTCAAATTTTTCTCCAATTTCTTTCCTAAATTGGCAGGTTTCTGGAAACTTTTAGTCCTTTTCAAAAATTACAAATACTGATCAAACAGACTCTGATTTTGACGAAACAAATTTTGTTGTCGTCGTCTCGCCGAGTACTCCGACTTTCATTAAAGGCACTTGGTCAGACTCCCAATGGTTTGCCCAGTAATGATCGTCAACGGCAGCTTCGCGGTGACCGAAATTCCGATTTCGCAGTACAGACTTAACTCATTCATTTCTGGAACCTGAAAACTGCGTTGTTTCTCGTCTTGCGAGCTCATTTTCACCCTTTTCGGCACCGATCCAGGTCTCGGCCATAAAACGAAATTTATTCCTTTTGATCTGTACTACAACTTTCATTTAAGGCGCACTGACATGCGAACAACTGAAAATACTGTTCAACTCCAGTCAAAGCGGTCACCCGGTAGGATCCAGATTACGGTCTCTCGTTAGTCGGAATATTTTCCGGTCGTCTGCTCAACATAACACTTTCATAACTTTTGCTCGTGAGTCCATAAATAATTGATTGGGCATAATTGCAAGACTCGGTTGAACTCAACTGATCTTCTTCATTTAATTCGTGATTATAGGCAAAGTTGTGACTCGTCATTTCATGTGACTTTTTGATTCCAAACTTCGCGAAACTTTTCTACCAGTCACTATAGATAGAAACTGAAGCGGGGCACATGAGAAAGTCATGTTTAGCAGTAATCATGAATATTCTGGAATTAGGCACTCATTATTAACCGATTGTAAATTTTCTCCTGAATAAATCATACTGAGGTTCCATCTCCGACTTTTGTCATTACTGACCATACTTGAAATCATTTCATGAACATCACTGGACATACCATGTTTGTGCTTAAACTGACGGTGAACACCTGGGGTGTTACAGCCCTCCCTCCTTAAAAGAATCTCATCACAAGATTCCGGACGAAAGACTTTTCAAGGGAAGAAGCATATCCCTTATCCTTAGTGGCTACTGATAACTCAAGATATACCGACTTCTCAGTAGAAAAGAAACAGTCAGGAATAGAACAACTTTCAGATCTTTCAAGTCATTTCCTGGTTACTGGCTCTTGTCAGAAAAATTTTCCTCTGTTGATTCACATCGAACATCGAAGTGCGCTCAAGACACCACTGTTAGGTGTACAGGGAAAACCAAAATTATACTGTTACTTTGGGAGGAATCCAAGATAATATTGCCAAAGAAAATAACGGACCTTCATCTGGTTGACAATATTACAAAGCAACTTCCTTCGAGACTGGGAGGAACTGGCTGACCGACAACCACTATGCATACGATTGGTGAATATTTGTTCGATCAGATAGCAATTGATAAAAAACTACATATGGTTCCATGTGTGTAGTTCTCTTTCTCTGATGACAATACTGGATTATCTAAGTCCTTTGAGAGAGCGGTGAATGTGATAGCTGACTCTACCAATTTCACGCTTTCACTAATCCTTCTTTACAGGAATTCTCATCTCTTCAGCAGCGACAATCACCAAGATTGAATTCGATGCAACCTCTTGGGTAAAAACAACAAACTACTGAATTTCCGTATACCACCAAGCTGGTCCATATATACCATCTTCCTTCATGAGGTAGCTACAATTTAATAGAACTACTTGTTCAACTATCTTGGTTATAGAATAACCTTCTCAAATTCACTCAGCAGTGCAGGAGCATAATCTGAAATCTGTTGTTTGACCCGTCAATTGGTCATCAATTTGCACTTCTTAGGACTGGATTTTCGTAGAAGACCTTGACTGCTCAAGAATAAGGGATTGATTCTGATTGTCCTTTCTATTCTTCATCTAATAGAATGCAAAATAAATCTTTCCATAGTACTCTGATGTATTACCAGATAGTTCTTACTCGAGGTATATTTCTTTCGGAGTTACTAGACTATTGTATTGTCTTGTATTACCATTCAAAAAATTTCAAGATAAAGTTGGCCTGAACACAACAGAAACTGGGATGTACGAGTGCCAGAAATAACATCAGTTGGTTTACAGACTTCTGATATAACACGGTTCTGTGAGACATAGCCTTCATAGCTACCAAAGAGTCATCTCAGAACTGGATATTAGCCTTTCCATGGCCAAAACTATTCATCCATCTCTCAACACTAAAAGCTCCAAGGTTTCAGCTTTTACTGCAAGCAATGCTGGATATCAATGCACACGGTCACCACCAAAGTCTATAGAGAATTAGACATATCTAGGAGGATTGAGTTGACCAAAAGATCATCATGCTGATATATATATTAAGTTCATGCAGAAAACTTTTTGGATCTTGAGTGTCTTATCCAATAACACACCACTTATGTCGCTCGTTCTGCAGCTGATACTCGTTCACCTCAAGTTTGTTGTGCCACTTCACTTCACTATGACCATATATGTTGCTCGATCTTTGTTGTTGATCCAACAGAGTCCTTTCTCTACCACCTCTTACGGTCTGTTACTGCTTTCATTGCTAATTGATTCTGGAAAGGTCATCCTCTTTGCAACTTCAAAAGAAACACTGCCACAACTGATCTGCCATAGAGATTTCTTGGAAGGAATATAGGAGATAACAAGGAAAAAAAAGCTTCATGAAAGATAACACATTGGTGTAGTTTCCATAATGAATCTTGACTAACAACCACGATACCAGCGCGTGCCGAGCAGCACAACCATGTGTCTGCAGCCACAGGAGGCTCTCGGTTTCGTCGCGGCACCATTAGTTCTTAAACAAGACACTATTATCAAATCCACAACCAATGAGAAATCCCACATGACGCAGATAAATCTTGCATAGATAGGCATCACATGCAAGACATAAGCTAGCAAAACAAGGATGATCACAAGGTTTGCGAAATCAACAAGGATGTAATTTCCAGGACAAAACATGGTACAAGACAACAAGGATATGTCTGGTGCACATCAAGGGCATGACAAGATAGAAGATTACATGAACTTGATTTGGCCAGACAGCAACAAAAGGGCAATCGGGGGGGATACAACAAGGATTTGAGCATGGTCTCCACAACTAGGCAAGACAAACTATGGTCAAAGGCTGAGGTTAGCAAGATCTTAACTTGGTTGGTCAAACCCACAAGGGCCTTTACAGCAAGGGGTACAAAACATTCATGGCTTAGGCAACACTTAAAAGGGGGCCAAGCTTGGGTCTACAGGTTAGGCAGAGGCATGGCTACACAAAAAGCATAGGCATACAATGGTTTGGATCTAAGATTCTGGAAAGCTTAACTTGGGCTAGCTGGTCAAACAAAAGGCATGGACAGACATAGGTACAGGTCTTTGGCACAAACATCCTAAACCATCATAACTTGACACCACAACAAAGGCCTTTAAGCAACAAGGGTTCTACTGAAGACATCTCGGAAGGTCAAGAGGGCTCGGTCAACAAAGGCTTAACAACCACTCATGTACTCACCGAAGACAACGGTTGACTTAACCAGGGTACCACTTAGGCTACAACACATCTACAAAACACAGCCTTAACAAGCATAGGGAGATACAAACAAACATAGACATGCAAAACATGGTAGACAGATGTTGCCATTATATTATTTCCTATTTACTAGGTGGGAGCATAACTCTTAGTTAGAAGCAAACATACTAAACAAACTAAGGCATAAATGTTTGTTAACTATCAGCAGTTTACAACTTAAAGCTAACAACTCACTTATTTAATCTAAGAAACTAACAACAAGCAACAAGCTCATGCTAGTCTACATTTCAAAAGGAATAAGGAGACACTAGGTAACAACAAATAACAAGCAACATGCAACAATTTTTTTTTTGGTACAACCAAGCATAACAACAATTTGAAAACATTCTAAACATGCTATAAAAGCTAAGATTGCAGCACATTTTAATTTTTTGCAAGTACTTAGTTCTCACAAGCATATGACTAGTAAAGATTAAAACTAGATTAGAGAACAATTATAAAGCATGTTACACATAAAAAAAACATAATTCCAGGCATAACCATATATACAATAGTTTATATACATCTTAAACATGTTAGAGAAGTTCATTGTTTAACCAAATTAAATTCCTTACATGCACTTATTAATTTTCTTAACATAGCAAGTGAATTAGAGAGCGATTCCAATCTATACCTAGAGAACTCTGGAAGATTAGAGCAGCTCACTCCTGCTTTTAGTAGGCTACTACAAGCATTTTAGTATTTGGAAATAAGTAAAACAGCCTACACCAGTCTAGCAAGTAGTCATGCTTAAAACAACTTAAATAGGTTTAATGCTATTTAGTGTTGTCAAACAACAAGTTTACATTTTTCTTATAGTAAACATGATACTAGAGAGCTATGAAAATTATTTTCACAAACTTTTAATTCTTATAACTCTAGTTCTCATCATTGCCAGAAAGTAAGCATGAACATGATTAGATTTTTACAGCATGGAAAAGAAATTAAACAACATGTTTAGTACATTTCCTTGCTAAGCACATTAACACAAGCTAACAAAACTAGAATTGTAACCTTTGGACAAACTTAGCTTCATTATCACATTTAACAAGTTTAGGAAGCATTTACAAAACTCACCAAAACAACATACAAATAGTTTCAAACATCAAGTTTTATGATTTCCTTAGGTGGAACATTTCGAGACAAACTAACTCAAAACATTGAGTTACAAACTTGAGCATAGTTTTGCCACACAAGTAGAACAACACTACACAAGCATCTAGTTACTACAAGACATTGCCACACAGGGGGAACTCCTAGCCATTAGGAACTCATTGTCTAACTACTCTTCTAGCAAACTTTATATAGAACAAGACAATCACACAACATGTAAATTAGCAGGTTATCCAAACAACCTCATACAAGATAGTTACTTCTAGCCTATAACAAGCAATCACTCATTTAGCTAACATGAAAGCGTCCATATAAAACATTGCACACTAGCAATCATTAAGAACAAGATCACGTTACATCTAGCTTTAGATCAACACACCACATTAAACAACTAATTGCTTCTAACCTTTACCAGCAATCCAGCACATCACGTTGAAGAACTTAATTCACAACAAACTTCATCATTACAGGAACAAAGGTGGGGAAGCATTTTTATGCACAAACAATCATCATTATTTTAGTCAAATATAACAACAAATTATTTATTATTGGAACAAAGGTGAGAAAGCATGTTCATGAGGAAAGCACAAACAAGATGGATGCTCGTCCTATACGTCCTCACAAATTGCCAGCCTGAGGCGGCAATCACGTTCTAGGTCGGTGGCATAACACGCACTCTCAATATAACTAGTCGTCAACTATGCATACACATTCGGGGTTAGCGTACCTGCAGAAAATTTCATTTCAGCCCAAGAAAAATCCCAATGATAAAGACAATTGAGCACCTTCCCATATGTACTAAGGTACATATAAGTTGGCACTAAATCTCATGCACCAAGCTTAGAAAATTACCCAGCAAATTGATACCAACATATATGCTGGCGTAGAGCTCACATACAATCCAGTATAACAATACTCTCCCCTAGACCGACGGTTGGACGGTCATGCTCTCATATCTTACCAAATCATTTTATACATGTTTTCACAATCGACGCATTCTCTTTTCCCTAAGAATGGACCAGCAAATAAAAGATCCAGCATGAAGCAAATCCCATAACCCTGTTACTAGTTAAGCCACCTGAAAGTCCTAGTTGGGTATAACTGGAGGTTGTCGCTAGCACATAATTTTGTAAATTAGGTTTTGACAAACTTGCCTACTAGCTAAAGTTATTTTTAGATAAAATAGGCTTTTCAAAACAAAACTTTGTTTTAAAACATGCACATGATAGTATTATGCTTAAACTTGCTCCGATACCAGCTGTGACAGAACCGACCAATTTATAAGAGCACAAGTGCGAAAACCTCTGCCGAAACAACTGAATTAGCACACTTGAGCCCATATAAACCCGGTAGTCCGTGAAATCCTGAGGGATTTCAATCCTTTCAACATCTTAGCCAAGATCGCATGGTCAAGCAAATAAATATCATGTTCACGGAGCTTTGCAGCGGAAATAAAATTACAATAGAGTTCACAAATAATAATAATACAAGTGGAGTTCCACTTATTTTTAGAAGAAACAACATAGCTTTGAAATGAATACCATAACATAAGTTGAAATACTTTGCTAGCTTGAGTGACACCCTCCAACAACAGCATAAAGAGAAGAAGTATGGAACTGCCGAGCCCACCGGCACTGGCCATCACCTTTCGGCAGACCTAACCTTCACCTACAACAAGGTGGGATAAAACCCTGAGTACTCGAATGTACTCAGCTAGACTTACCCGTCGTAAACCAAAAATAAAGAGACACCAAGGAGTATGCAAGGCTGATATAAACAGTGGAGCTGGCTAACTTTATTTGCAAAAGGAGCTTAAGTTAAAGGGTTCATCATTTAATTATATGAGCAGTCATCTTTTACCCTATTCCTTAAACTCTAGGTTTTGCACCTGCACTGGAGCACTCAATTGGATCTAGCAAACAATAATATAATACCATATCAGGTTTGTTTTGTCAATATTTTAGTTGAACCATCAATGTCACATGGAGTTGTATCGTGGTGAAGCTCGCCATAGTTTCCCACTAACCGGGGGAGACGGCAACTCGAATCGAATTCCAAACCAGTTGGTGAAAAACCTTTAATACCAACCCACACTTTCCCCATCGGGTCCATGCATTGGGTAACCGCTCGATGCTTGTTCGTGGTGGTAATCGTCGCGGTTCAAGCACGGATCGCCCAATTGGAACCTGGCGATGGCCATCCGAGGCAGATCGCATTTCCATACTAGAGGGCGCGACTAGGGTTGATTCCGGCCCGAACAGCGTCTAACCGGCTTTGGGGTCGATGATTATGGCACCGACATATCCCTAAGTAAAAGGGTGCCTTCAAAAATGAACGAGGACCAACATCGATACAAACTTACACGATCCAACGGACGGACTGCCCCCAAGTTCCAACTTGGTGCCTTGCCTTCCGATTGACCGTATTTCATTACTACTAAGGTTCTTTTCCACGATAGCAAATATAGCCAACCGTGATCCTGTAAATACCCATCCGGGGTATTACGGAAATACCCTTAACTACAACTTTTATTAAGCAGGCTAAGCAATTCTACATTATAAACACTAACAGGATAACAAGGCAGGTATAATCAATAATCAAGGAATGATAATGCAGCAAGTAGGATTCAATCAACTCCTATACCTAATGCATAACAATATAAAATACTCAATTAAATTAATTGCAAATACTGGGAGACTTAGAATGCTCCGGGGCTTGCCTGGGAACCAACACTAGGTTATTGTTTGTTAGGTGATACTCGCTTGGCGAGCATCTCCGCTGTAGCACTTGCTTAACTCCACATCTTCGGGATAATCCACCAAACACCGTCTTCGGGTTTAGCCATATCATCACGTCCTTCACGATTTATCTACCGTTACCTAAATAAGATGTGCAATGCAAGCGTATGAATGCAAGGGAAACACTTATGAAGCAAATATAAGGCGCACAACACAAACATTACTAATTGCTTCAGCAAGTTACAATTATACTAAGGTGTTAAACAAGGTTCATTAGGCATGTAGGAAGGTCAAGTACAACAATCAATCAAGACTATATTATATACATCACACAAAGGGAGCACATGTATGCATATATAGCTTCTACTTTAGTTAAGCAAGTTAACCATCATTATTTAACATATTTATATAATACCTCAGGTTTATTAATTTAATAATGTGAAATGCACAAACTAAATATTATCTAGGCATGACATAGCATCAAGGATCACATAATTAACATTAAGCTATAGCAATCAACTTTGGTTCATTTACACAATTTGGACAGCAACACAACATGCACTTTAAACAGCTATAACTAGAGTTACACATATTCAAATAAGGTGATCCTAGACTTTTTGGAAAGCTAATGAAATTATCTATAACTTTGTTATTATCACTTAAGTATGATTCAGCAATTAAAAAGACCAAACATAACAAGCAAACACTTCTGTCCAAACTTTGGACAGAACATTACATTCATATTCAAACAACCATAACTAGAGATATATAGTACCAAAAGACTTGACATAAGACTTATTAGAAAGCTTATTAAGTTTTCTACAACTTATTTATAATCATCTCAAGATGATTAAGCAGTTATCAAGGCTAACCAACTCAAACAAGTAAATCTGTCCAGACATGGACAGATTCTGACTTTTAACTTTAAACACATGTAACTCAAGTTCTAGACCACCAAAAATAGTGATCCAAGATAATTTAGAAAGCCTATGAAAAGCACTACAACTCTTCTATTAACATGAAGACATGATTCATAACTTAAACTAGCCAAACAATTCATTCTTTCAGATCTGCACAGAAAGTATGCAAAACCTGACACCCAACTTACAAAAACTATAACTCCTAAACCACTTGGCCTAAAATCATGAAATTTTAGGAGAAACAATATAAAGAAGTTATCTACAACTTTTATATAGAACACATCTACAGAAAACATCCTTTTCTTTATGAACTAATCACCACGACAGAATCTATGCATGCAACAATTTCAGCATATTAACAAATCACTTCATTACTTGTTTAGTTAATCATTTGAGTACACATATAAGCTGTTAAAATGCTTCTAACAGTCATAATCATGAACATACAATAATCATCTCAGATTAATATGCAACACAGTCAATCATTCAAACATATTCATTTTCATTTATCACCATGCTTTTACTAATTAAATAACTAACAAACCTAGGCATTATTTTTAAGTGGTGTTACAAACATATAATTTGGGCTCATATTTTTACTGATGATAGATAATGCCAAATTATGACTGCTGTAAAAATATTACATGCTCAGCTATTATAATTTATTTATTAAAAACAGGGCAAGTTCTATTCACCAAAAATGCATGTGAGAGCAACAAAATTTCAGAAATCTTATTTTCTGTAAACACATGGCCATGATACAATTAGCTAAGGTATAACAACATCATAGAAAGGCAGTGGAACCACCTTTTCTATTTTTACATGCAGACATTTGCCACAATTCATTTTAATCCATTTAATGAGCTGAGAATAAGATAAATTCATAACTAATTCATACATGCACCCAAAATCCTGAAATTTTTATCACAGCACACATGACACATAAAAAGCCTACCATAAAAATTTCACAGCAATCTAAGCAATAAAACAACAGATATCATTCTATCCCTATTTAATGTTATTTGACACAAATAAATCACCACAGCACAAACTATCAACTAACACTCATCATATAAAACATTCACTGGACAGTACTCTTCACAAGGATTCCAAAAAGTGCTCACTTGCAATTTTTGGACAAATACACAAATGACTACACATTTTACAAATTCCACTCAGATTTATTAATTAACCAAAAATGAAAATAGAAAACTGTTTTTGCATTTGGATCCCTGAAATCTGCAGAAAATAATTAAGGAGCTATTAGTAAACACATGTGTCATGGCATATATGCAAAGTGAAATAACAAAGAGTTTCAGCTTTACTAGATGGTCCTTCTTCTTCGTTTTCACGGCAAAACGACGCGAAGAGTACACAGGTCGCCTGGGCTTGGGTCCAGGCAGGGCGCCGGGCTGCTGCTCGGGCTGGGGGCTGCTGCTGGTCAGCGCTGCTGGCTGCTGCTCCCGCTGCTCACTGCCGCTGGAAGAGGCGACCAGAAAGAAGCGCGGCTCTCCTGGAAGCCGCGGCTTCAGGCCTCGGGGCGCGCAGGGAGCAGAGAAGGGGGAAGAAGAAAGGGAGAGAGAGGAGCGGCCAGGAAGGAGGAGAGGGACTCGCTGCCCTGCTGCTGGGCCAGCCATGGAGGGGAGCTTCCCTGCTACTCCAGCTTCAGCCATGGAGGAGAAGAGCAGGAAGGAAACAGAGGGGAAGAGGAGGCCGAGAGAATGAGAGGAAGGGGAAAAGCTCGGTGTTTTTCACGGGACGGAATAGAGGAGACCGGCCTCTGTTTTTGCGTGGGCGAGGGAAAAAAGGCACCGCCCCTCTGCGCCAATGGAAGAGGAGCGCGGGCAGGCGTGGTCTCAGAGCGTGGGCGCGGCCTCGGGACGAGAGCCGGCCGGCCTCGGGAAAATTTCCCGTCAAATTTTTCTCCAATTTCTTTCCTAAATTGGCAGGTTTCCGGAAACTTTTAGTCCTTTTCAAAAATTACAAATACTGATCAAACGAACTCTGATTTTGACGAAACAAATTTTGTTGTCGTCGTCTCGCCGAGTACTTCGACTTTCGTTAAAGGCACTTGGTCAGATTCCCAATGGTTTGCCCGGTAACGATCGTCGACGGCAGCTTCGCGGTGACCGAAATTCCTATTTCGCAGTAGACTTAACTGATCTCTGGAACCTGAAAACTGCGTTGTTTCTCGTCTTGCGAGCTCATTTTCACCATTTTCGGCACCGATCCAGGTCTCGGCCATAAAACGAAATTTGTTCCTTTCGATCTGTACTACAACTTTCGTTTAAGGCGCACTGACATGCGAACACCCGAAAATACCGTTCAACTTCGGTCAAAGCGGTCACCCGATAGGATCCAGATTACGGTCTCTCGTCGGTCCAAATATTTTCCGGTCGTCTGCTCAACATAAAACTTTCATAACTTTTGCTCGTGAGTCCATAAATAATTGATTGGGCATAATTGCAAGACTCGGTTGAACTCAACTGATCTTCTTCACTTAATTCGTGATTATAGGCAAAGTTGTGACTCGTCATTTCGTGTGACTTTTTGATTCCAAACTTCACGAAACTTTTCTACCAGTCACTATAGATAGGAACCGAAGCCGGGCACATGAGAAAGTCATGTTTAGCAGTAATCATGAATACTCTGGAATTAGGCACTCATTATTAACCGATTGTAAATTTTCTCCCGAATAAATCATACTGAGGTTCCATCTCTGACTTTTGTCAAACTGACCATACTTGAAATCATTTCGTGAACATCACTGGACATACCATGTTTGTGCTTAAACTGACGGCGAACACATGGGGTGTTACATCCCCGGTCCTGGCCGTGCAGCAACCGCAGCCCCCGCCGGAGCGGCGTCCCCGGCTCTGGCGGCGCGGCGATCATAGCCTTGGCGGCTGGCGTGCGGTCAGCGGAGGTGCACGAGCGCGCAGCAAGAGCGGGGCACGCGACGCGAGGGGGCAGAGAGGGGAGAGGAGGGGTCACACTTGGGGGGAGGAGCGCACAGCAAGGGCGGGGCACGCGACGCGAGGGGGCAGGGAGGGGAGAGGAGGGGTCGCACTTGGGGAGAGGAGCCGCGGAGGTGTGTATGCGAGGGGCAGGGACGGGAGAGGGAGGGTCGCTTCTCGGGCTTCACAGGGTGGGCGAGAGGGATGAGTGATGAGGTTGATCCAAAGAATATTGGTCGTTGGATTTGAGTGATTAAGAGTAAGGGGAGTTTAGAGTTAATCTGGTGCGTTCTTTTGTAATGTGGGTTGTTTGTAAGTACAGTTGTTTTGGTGTACTTAGTAAAGGTATTGACTGCGGGGGGATTGCGAGGGACGTTAGTTATGTGACTTTAGGAAAATTCATGCTGGTGTGTTTTATAGTAGTAGAAATATACCGTAACTATTTAGCAATTTACTCAATGTATATGTTATCAATATCAACAAGGAAGGAATCTGCTTAATGATTTTGTTATGGGCCGAAACTTGCTTCCGAACTGGGGCCTAGCCGGGCTGGGCTTGGACTGTGTCGACAAAATATGGTCGATAGTCTACCGAGGGGTATACCCAAGGTAGTAGATTAGACGGCGGAGGTGTGCGAGACGTCTGCAAAGCGTAAACACAGGGACGAGAGATGGTGATTTAGACAGGTTCGGGCCGGCAAGTCGACGTAATACCCTACGTCCTGTGTTCTGGTGGTTGGTTTGTATTGCTGGGTTGGAATATGACGTGAGTTTGGAGGGGCTCCTTGCTCGCCTTATATAGCCGGGGAGCAGGGTTACAACTTGTCGAATCCTAACAGATTATAATCGGTTCCTTTTGGCAAGGAATCCGGGTCTATCTATCTGGATCTTCCTTGTCGAACAAGTCATCAAGAGAGTCCTTGACGGCTGCGACGGCCTGGTCGCGGGCCGCAAGGCCTTATGGTTGGGCCGTATTTGCAGAACAGCCCAAGTAGTGCCATGGGGGTATACGAGTGTAATATCCCCACAACTAGTCCCTGAGCACTTTGCATCCGTTGTGCAGGACGTTGCGAAGCCCTCCTAGCAGGTCGGATCTGGTCGCATATCGATGGAGACGTCTTCCGACCAGGTCACCTGGTCGCGGGTGCACTTGTAGTAGACTCCTGACCAAGTCGGACTGGTCATAGGTGTCGTGGTCGTAGTTGTAGCTGAAGTGCAGCCGTGTGAAGTGTTTAGCGTTGTCCTGCAAGAAGGATGCGAGGTGCTACAAGAAAAAGTTTGAAGGTCTTTCTTCTGGTGAAGTGTATCCACTTTGAACTTGGCTGGACTGTCGGAGCCAACGATACTCCAGTAGAAATCCGAGCTGGTCTATGTCAAGCTGCAAAGGAAAATAAATAATACATTCACCGATAGGTGAAGTGTATCCACTTAGTCCCCGAGCTTGGGAGTAGGTGTTGTAGGCACGTGGTGCCAAGCTTGTAGAATTTCTGCAACAAAACATAGTCATTCTACGAGAGGAAAATGACGTGTGTACACGTAGTCCCCGGGCCTGCTGTGAGAAGCAGCATGGTTCTTGTAGCAGGGTCAGACAAAATGCATTAATACGGATACTTAAAAAATGAGGACGATGTCCCCGAGGATGAAGTTGAAGATCTGCAGTCCCCGGGTGTGAATGTAGCGCCGGCCAGTAACTGTAGAGTTACTGTTCCCCTGAAATAGTTTTCATGACTAACTTGTGGAATTAGTCATCATGCATTAGCACGACAATTACTCGTAGTAGCAAAAATTAATTGAAATCAATAAAATGATGAAGGCGAATGGGTAGGCCGTTTTGCAAACCATTAGCCCGGCGGCCCATCAAGGGGATCGTGCGCGCGTGCGGCTGCCAGTGGTGACGTGGCGGTCATGGGGGAAACAGGCACGGGCTCCCAGAAACCCTGGAGCTGAAGGGTCGGGCTGTGCCATATAAAAAGGCGAGGTCGCTGGCGGCGATTCCCCACTCTCTCGTTTGCTCCTGCCTCGAAGCCTTCGTTCGCTCTAGTTCCTTCGCGCGTACGAGTGAGCCTGAGGGCAGAGTTCCTGTAGCTCCAGATCTAGATTCCGATTCATCCATCGTAGCGGTCAATGGCGGGTGGTAGGCGTCCTCATGGAGTGGCGGCGAAGAAGAAGAAGGTGGCGAAGGCGGAGTCCAACGACCGCGTGGAGGTGCCGAGCTGGGCGCGTGGGTGGATCTAGAGCATTCTCCGGAGGGAGAATCTGGAGGAGCTCATCTTCGCCGGCCTGCTCCTGGATCAGGTTACTAGCGGGAGGAGGGAAGCGTATCTGGAGGACTTCCCGAAGCCGAACACCACCGAGCTCGTCGTCTTCGAGGCGTTCTTCAGGCGCGGCCTCGGCATCCCCGTCCATCCCTTCCTCCATGGGTTGTTGGAATACTACCAGGTCACGTTGTGCAACCTGACGCCGAACAGAATGTTGCACATCGCGGTCTTCATCCACTTCTGCGAGGCGTATTTGGGGATCGAGCCCGACTTCGACCTCTTCCGCCACTTCATCCAGCTGAAGATCAATGGCACCGGGTTGTCGAACATCATCGGGTCGGTGTACCTCCAGCTCCAGGACGGGATGGCGGAGAAGTACATAGCGATGTCGTTGCCTTCGAAGGCGATGGAATACAAGCCGAAATGGTTCTACATCCATCAGGAGGCACCAAGGCCACCGTGTGACCCGGCCTTCGGGTCGAAGGTGCTGCCGTCGTGGTCGAAGCGTCCCAGTGCGGCGGCAATGGAGCAAGTGGAGGAGCTCCTGAAGCTGATGGACAAGCGGTGCATCAATGGAGTGGCAGTGGCGACAAACTTCATCAAGAGGCGCTGCCAGCCCTGCAAGGAAAGGGCGCACCCGGCGTACGAGTACACCGGGGATGAGGATGACGGGACGCGGGAGGCACCGGAGCCCCTGGAGGTGTCGGAGGTCTTCCTGCGGGTCGACGCTTTGTTCGACCTGCAAAAGAGGAAGAAACTGGAGTTCTTGAAGAGGTCGTACTGTCTGTAGTACCCTCCACGGAAGGTATGCATCTTCGCCCCATTGGTGTTCGTTGAAATGCGTAAGTAGACGTTCAATGTCGTTTGGTTGCGACGCAGGGCCGTGAAGCATTCATTTCGCGGGCCCTGTTAAACGTTTGGCCAAAAGGCGTCGACCCACGGCGAGGCGATGTCGGCGACAACGGGCGTGGCGAGTTCGACGAGGTGGAGATCGAAACCAGCGGGGAGGACGGGAGCCGAGTCCCTGAGCCCTGGTAAAGCAGGCGGTGGGCGCGTGAAGACCCAAAGGGGAAACGCCAGGCCGCCCCTGTGAAGCGGAAGAAGGTGTCGCTGGAGACCGGCGGCGCCTTCACCATTGATGAGGAGGCGGCGAAGAGACACCATGTAATCATCGACTGGTCGGACGACGGGTCTGACAGTGATGATGAGGTCCCGCTGAGTGCCCGGTTCGGGCAAGGGTCCTCGGCGGGGCACGGTGGTGGCGCGGCGAAGGCAAAGTCAAAGTCGAAGGCGGCGCAGGCGCCGGAGCCGCGGCGGCCGAAGCAGGGGGCGGAGCCCTGGGAGTCATCTGGCGGGGCGGCGGGTACCCCCAAGCCGCAGGCGGAGTCCACGGAAGGCGGGGCGCGTCCACGCTCTCGGCGCTTCTCGCGAGAGAAGAAGGTGTCGGGCCTGTAAGTATCTCCCACGCATCGTGTAGCTTTACTCTGGTCGGATTGGCATGTCAATGACGTGTCTTTGTCCTTCGCGGGTCGGCAGACGCCGAGGAGGTGTCAGAGACCGGGGACGATGGTCGGAGGGCACCAAGTCCTCCAGTGGATGCTGAGGCCGGCGGGTCGGCGAAGTCGGCCGCGCCGGAGGCGGTGTCGGAGGCGACGGAAGAGGTCGGGGCGTCTGCAGTCCTCGATCCTCGGGAGGCGGAGCAACCGGAGTCCCCAACGCCTGGACCGGTTCTGGAAGAGGTGGTGCGGCGGCACCGGTGGTCGGGTCCTTGGGCCGTCGCGCCCGTGAGGGGAAGAGGAAGGCGCTGGAGCCTTCCTCACCGGAGATTGGAGAGATCGAGCGACCGGAGGAAGGGTCGGGCAGTCGTCCTGTCTGCCGCTTTCGCATCGAGGGGGACGTGGTCGTCGAAGTCAATGATGAGGCGGCGAGCGCGAAGACAGACGCCCTCCTCAGAAATGCGTCGAAGTTGTTGGAGAAGATCCAGGTGAGTGTGGTCACCCCTTGATGTTTACTCCTGGATGGCCCATGTTTATCCTGGTCGATGTTTGCCTGCAGCAATTGTTAAAGGTCGGGGAGGAGCGTAAGCTCGCCCTTGACAGGATGGCGCCGACGGCCGAGGAGAATGAGCGAATCCGGGCGGAGGTGAGGCGCGTCGAGGGCCAGTTCGCTGGCGTAGAGGTGCGGCTGGAGGATGCCCACGCGCGTTCTCGGGAGCTCGAGGAGGTCATCCATTAGCAGGGGCAGGAAAACTTCCAGCTTCAGCTGCGGGCGGAGAAGGCCGACGAATTTGCCACGCGTAAGTCGTCGATGCCGAGGTCCTTTTCGTTCCGTGCGCCACCAGGTCGGAGCCTTTGACGTGTGAGGTTATCCTTGTAGAGGCGATGCAGGCAGGCGAGGAGAAGCGTCTCCTGGCCGAGGAGAAGGCAAAGTCCAACGAGGAAGTGCGGAAGTGGTAGGCAATGCACGCCGGTGAGTTCTCTTGGTGAAGCGTGGCCGGAGGTGGTTGTCTTCTTACCCCTTGCTTTGGCGTGTGCAGCTTCCTGGGAAAACGTGCAAATACAATTTGCAGATCTAGAGCGGAGGATCGATGGCTATCATGACCGCTTCTGGTCGCTGGCGGAGGAGGTGGCTCCCTTGGTGCAGTGCATCGATGAGGAGCCTCTCTTCCCGGCGGAGAAGGAGCGGAGGATCGGCGACCATGTCGTGCAGAAGGCGCGGGGCCTGTGGGGGCGCTTCCAGGCGTACACCAAGGCGGTGGCGCAGAGCGTGGCTACTTACGGGCTCGCGATTCTTGGTTCGCATTATCCGCGGATAGAGATGTCGAGGCTGGGCGCCAGCTTTGCGGCGAACACGTCGGAGGCGGAGATGGAGCGCCTGGAAGAGGAGGCGGAGCCGGCCGCCGAAGCCCTCGTCGGCGGTGTAGATTTCTTTGGTGCCGGCACCAGTAGCTTGTATTTTAGGAGATAGTATGTAGAAAGACTCTTGGGCGAACAGGATCAAAACTTGAAGCGAGTCGGCGTGTTTTGTTTGTTCCCCGAATTCTGCAGACCCAACAGTCGTGAGCCGTAGCGATGAACAGTTCGGCCTTGGGTTATCCCAGGATCCGTAGCATAGAGCGCGGAGCTCGTTTGCGCGTAGGAGTCAAGGGCGTCGCCCAAGGAACCTCTGCTGGCATCCCATAGCGCAAAGGGCAGACACTCGTGCACGCGTAGGGAGGTACCACGGTCTGGGTCTTTTCCGCGAGGCTCGATCGTGGCATGACCTTGGCGAATGGAGACCGTTGTCGAGCGCATGGGTGGCGCGAATGCGAGGCACTGAGCGTGTAGCCTCCGAATTCTCAGCCCAAGTTAGCCTTTCCTTCATAGCGCAGAGGGCAGGCGCTCTTGCACGCGTAGAGAGGTCAGGACGTCCCTTGGGAGAGCTGTTGGCCATCGTAGCGCAGAGGGCAGGCGCTCATGCACGCGTCCGGTGGTGGCAACAGCCCTGGCTCTGAGTTTTTGTCGGCATCAGTCAGGCTGCTTGAAGACCGTATGGAGAACGAGCGCATAAACGGCGCATACGGGCACTGGACGTATAGCCTCTAGAGGTCTCAGCCCAAGCTTAGCCTTTCCTTTGTAGCGCAGAGGGTAGGCACTCATGCACGCGTAGAGAAGTCAGGACGTCACATGGGAGGACTACTGGCCGCCATAGCGCAGAGGGTAGACGCTCATGCACGCATCCAGCGGTGGCAGTAGCCCCTGCTCTGAAACTCCTTCAGCGTCAGCCAGGCTGTTTGGAGAGGTCGGAAGACCATCCGGAGACGAGCTGGATTGGTAGGCGAGTCGTCCGGAGACGAGCTGGAGCGGTCGGCAAATCGTCCGGAGACGAGCTGTAGTGTTCGGTGAATCATCCGGGGACGAGCTGTAGCGGTCGGCGAATCGTCCGGCGACGAGCCGGAGCGGTCGGCGAATCGTCCAGAGACGAGCTATAGCGGTCGGTGAATCGTCCGGAGACGAGCTGTAGCTGTCGGCGAATCGTTCAGAGACGAAATGGAGAGGTCGGTGAATCTTTATTCATTATGGAGAGTTGGCGGTACAAGCCGCTTAGGCGTAGAATCTTCTAAGATGCTCGATGCTCCAGGAGTTGGGTACGTCGATGCCTTCAAGGTCGGCGAGGCGGTAGGCGCCTATTCGGGTGACCTCCTTCACCATGTAGGGGCCATCCCAGTGCGATGAGAGCTTGTGTAGGTCGTCGGTCTTGAGTTTCCGTTTGAGAACGAGATCGCCGACGATGAAGGATCGATCCTTGACGTTGCGGTTGTAGTAGCGGCGAACTCCTTCGAGGTATTTGGCGGTGCGGAGGCAAGATGTCAGCCGTTCTTCTTCGAGGCGGTCGAGATCATCATAGCGTGCCTGGTCGGAGGCCTCTTCAACGTAGTTCTTGACACGCGGGGAGCGGAAGACGACGTCGGCGGGGATGATAGCTTCAGAGCCAAAGACCATGAAGTATGGTGAAACGCCGGTGTTATGGCTGGGTTGAGTCTGGAGGCCCCAGAGTACGGAAGGGAGCTCGCGCATCCAACGACCAGGGTGCTTCTCGTCCTTCTGGTATAGGCGCTTCTTCAAGGCATCGAGAATCATGCCGTTGGCACGTTCGGCTTGGTCGTTGGCTCGGCGGTGGGTGATAGAGACGTACTTGACGAGGACATCGTGCCCTTCGCAGAAGTCCCAGAAGACATTGCCGGTGAAGTTGGAGCCGAGGTCGGTGATGATGGAGTTCGGGAGACCGAAGCGGTGAATTATCTCATCGATGAAGGAGACAGCGTTTTCAGCGGTTGCCTTGGTGATTGGCTTCGCCTCGATCCACTTGGAGAACTTGTCGACGGCGACGTAGATCCACTTGAAGCTGCCCGGAGCAGGTCGGAATGGACCGATCATGTCGAGTCCCTAGCACGCGAATGGCCACGAGGCGGGTATGGCTTGGAGCACCTGCGCAGGAACGTGGGTTTGCTTGGCGAAGAATTGGCACCCCTCGCAGGTGCGTACGAGCTGCTCGGTGTCGGCGACCGCTGATGGCCAGTAGAATCCCGCGCGGAAGGCTTTGCGTACCAGCGTCTTCGCAGCGGCGTGGTTCCCACATTCGCCGGCGTGGATGTCGGAGAGGATCTCGAGCCCGTCTTCCCTAGAGACGCATTTTTGGAGCACTTCGTTTATGGAGTTTTTGCGCATGAGCGCA
Source organism: Coix lacryma-jobi var. lacryma-jobi (assembly GCA_009763385.1). Lineage (NCBI taxonomy): Eukaryota > Viridiplantae > Streptophyta > Magnoliopsida > Poales > Poaceae > Coix > Coix lacryma-jobi. Next base: position 49,621,319 of record CM019831.1, read on the forward strand.
CCGTCGACCAGCACGTAGTTGTTGACGCGACGAACGAGGCGCTCGGCTTCAGCCTTGTCAGCAGGGACAAGGTTCTTGGAGAGATACTAGACGAAGTCCTCCCGCCAGTCGGATGGTGTTGCGAGGATGGCGTTAACCAGCTGTCCTGTCGGCGAGGGTGAAAGCGTGGCGTCCATCGATGGAGCGAAGCTTGCCGGCTCGACGATGGAAGGTTCGAGCAAGTCGTGGATGAATACACTGACGAGGGCTGGAGATCGTGATGATGCCAGCTAGGATAGCTCGTCGGCCGCCTGGTTCCGGTCGCGTGGAAGGTGATGATATTCAACGCCGAAGAACTTGTCTTCAAGTTTCCGGATGGCCGCGGAGTAGGCGTTCATCTTGTCGTTGGTGCAGTTACAGTCCGTGTTGAGTTGGTTGATGACGAGAGCGGAGTCGCCTTACACCATGAGGCGCTTGACACCTAGCTCACTGGCGATGCGGAGACCGTGGTATTGGGCTGCGTTGTTGGAGGCTGGGAATAGCAACCGTAGAGCGTAGCGTAGCTTCTCGTTGGATGGAGACGTGAAGAGGAGACCGGCGCCGGCGCCGTGCAAAGTGAGGGAGCCGTCGAAGAAGAGGACCCAATGCTCCGGTGCTTCCGCCGGTACTGGAGTCTGGATGTCCATCCATTCTGCGACGAAGTCGGCGAGCGCTTGAGACTTGATGGTCTGGCGACCCTGGAAGGCGATGTCGTAGGAGCCGAGCTCAATAGCCACTTGATGATGTGTCCCATAGCGTCCTTGTTGCGGAGGATGTCCCCGAGGGGGAATTCGGTGACGACGGTGACCCGTTCGGAGCTTTGGAAGTAGTGGTGAAGTTTTCGGGCGGTAATAAGGACCGCGTAAAGGAGCTTTTGTACATGTGGGTACCGGGCCTTGGAGTCGATTAACACCTCGCTAACGAAGTAGCACGGTCGCTGGACGGGGTAGGAGTGTCCGACTTCCTCGCGTTCGACGACGATAACGGAGCTAATGACCCAATTTGTGGTGGCGATGTAGAGCAGCAAAGGCTCCTTCTCCTTAGGTGCGGCGAGCACAGGAGGCTGGGTGAGGTATTTCTTCAGGTCAGAGAATGCGCGATCAGCTTCGACGTCCTAGACAAACTTTTCGCCAGCCTTGAGGAGCTTGAAAAAGGGTAACCCCTTTTCGCCGAGCCTGGAGATGAAGCGGCTGAGGGACGCCATGCACCCGGTGAGCTTCTGGATGTCCTTCACGTTGGAGGGAGCTCGCATGCGGAGGATGACCGAAGTCTTGTCGGGGTTGGGGCAGATGCCATCGCGGCTGACGATGTTGCCGAGGAGGTTTCCAGACGATATGCCAAAGATGCACTTGTTGGGGTTGAGCTTCCACTTGAACCTGTTGAGGGCCTTAAAGGTTGCCTCGAGGTCAGCAATGAGTGTATCGACGACGCGAATTTTGACGACGACATCATCCACGTAGGCTTCGACCTTCTCGGGGATGATGTCCTTCAAGCAATCCTAGATTGCGCGTTGGTACGTGGCTCCGACATTCTTCAACCCAAACGACATGGTGGTGTAGCAGTAGGCGCCGAAAGGCGTGATGAACGCCATTTTGATCTGGTCCTCCACCTTCAGGGCGATTTGGTGGTAGCCGGAGTAGCAGTCGAGGAAGGAGAGGAGTTTGCACCCAGCGGTGGAGTCGACGACCTCGTCGATGCGAGGGAGGACGAAGGGGTCTTTTGGGCAATGCTTATTGAGGTCGGTGTAGTCAACGCACATACACCATTCTTTATTCTTTTTAAGTACAAGGACCAGATTGGCCAACCGATCCGGGTGATACACCTCTTTGATGAAACCGGCAGCTAGGAGACGGGTGAGTTCTACCCTAATTGCCTCCTTCCTGTCTGGCGCGAAGCGACGAAGCTTTTGGCGAACCGGCTTGGCAGTCGCGGAGACGTTCAAGGAGTGCTCGACGAACTTCCGTGGAACTCCGGGCATGTCCGCTGGCTTCCAGGCGAACACGTTGGCGTTGCTCCATAGGAAGCTGACGAGCGCGTCTTCCTATTTGGGGTCGAGGTTGGTGCCGATGACGGCAGTCTTCTCCGGAGCTCCGTCCACCAGGGCCACCTGCTTCGTTTCCTTGGACTTCTTGTTGGAGCGCTGGTCGGAGGTCTCCGGGATCTCAAGATCGTCGGGGCGGAGCTTGGCGACGTTGGCGATGCAGTCTTGGAAGCCGTTGATCTGCTGACGTGTCTCCGTGGAGTTGATGGTCTCCTGTTCGCACTCGTACGCCACCTAGAGATTTGCCCTGAGGTTGAGGATGCCTTTCTTCGTCGGGATCTTGAGTACGAGGTAGGCGTAATGTGGAACAGCCATGAGCTTGGAGAGCGCCGGGCGACCGAGGATGGCGTGGTAGGCGGTGTCGAAGTCGGCGACGATGAAGGTGATGTACTCCTCGCGGAAGTGGTCGGGTGTGCCAAACTGCACTGGCATGGTTATCTGCCTGACGGGCATGGAGGGCTTCCCCGACACGATGCTCTAGAACGGGAAGTTTGCTGGGAACAAGTCCCGCTTGGAGTAGTCGAGCTCGCGGAAGGCCAATGCGAAGATGATGTTGAGGGCACTCCCACCGTCGACGAGGAACTTGCGGTAGCGGCAGTTGGAGATCACCGGGTCGATGACGAGGGGAAACCGCCTTGGGTACTTGTCGTCCGACCACTGGTCTTCCCCGGAGAAGGTGATTGGGCGCTCCGACTAGTCGAGGTAGCGGACGTTGGCGGGGTCGTCGGTGATGGCTGCCACGGAGGCGATGTCACATCGTACTTGGCGTCACTTCTGCTCAGTCTCGATAACGACGTTGCCGCCGAATATGGAGAGTGTCCTCGCGGGTGCACGGAAGGCAGGTTCATGGGCGTCGGCGTCCTTGTCCTTGTCGTTGTCGTTTCGCGGCCGCTTCTCGTCGTTTCCGCGTACGTTGCAGGCGATGATGTCGCACTCACGCAGGGAGTGTTTGGAGTTCTTGTGGAGAGGACAAGGGCCGCTAAGGAGCTTCTCGTACTCCTTGTCGTAGGTGCACTTCGACCGAGTGTTGGTGTTGGCGATGTAGCGACGGTCACACCGACGGTGATCCGTCCTCTAACGGGAAGATTTCGGGCGATCATGGCGGCGGTCCCGATCGTCGCGGCGGTCACGTTGTCCGGAGCGGTGGTCGCGTCCTTCATTGCGTCGTTCATCGCGGCGTTCATCATCGCGACGGCGCTCCTGGGATCGTGATCGGCGACGTTGGCGCTCATGATGGCCATGGGCGGCGTCGGCGTAGGAGTTGGCGATCGTCATCAGTTCGGTGACCGTGGCCACCTTCTTTTGGATGATCTTGTTGCGGAGCTCCTTGTGGCGCAGGCCGTTGTAGAAGGCGGAGATGGCTTCCGCGTCGGCGATCTCTGGAATCGTCAGGCGCATGTTGGAGAATCGACGAATGTAGCTTCGAAGGCTTTCGTTGTGCTCTTGGTGGACATTTTGGAGGTCGTAGCGTGTTCCTGGTTGTACGCAGGTAGCACTGTACGTCTTGACGAAGACTTCCTTCAGCTGCTCCCAGGTGTCGATGGAGTTCTCGGTGAGCTTGTGGAGCCAACTGTTGGCTGAAGAAGACAACATGACGGGGAGGTACTTGGCCATCACGTCGGATCCACCCCCGGCTGCTTGAATGGCGATCTCGTACGTGGTCAGCCACTGCTCCGGGTTGGCCTTCCCATCGTATTTGTCCACCGTGTTGACCTTGAAGCCTTGAGGCCACTGGACGGCTCGGAGCCGGGAGGTGAAAGGGCGAGGCCCTGTCGAAGCGTCGTGAGCCGGAGCTCAGTTGTGGCCGCGGTTGCCTTGGGAGACTTCCTGGTCGCGACTCAGTGGAGACTGCCTCCTGCAAGAGGGATGTGGACTCGGCGGTGTCCTGCTGTATGACGGGCCGGAGGGGGAAGGATGGTGCCCTTTCTCATTGCACTGCATCGTGGCGGCCTTGATGTGGGCGACGACCTTCCGTAGCTCCGGGGTGACAGGGAATTTGGAGAGCTCGTTGACGACGACAGTGAGGTTGGCGCTTGGAGTCGGGTAGACGGGCTGATCGTCGACCCTGTCGAACTCGTAGATGAGGTCACGGCTTCCGACGTTGTCTCAATCTCGACGTTCTTGGTCACGTCGTTCGTCATCACGGCGCTCCCGGTCGTGGCGCTCCTGGTCGCGTCGTTCGTCGTCGTGGCGATCCCGGTCGCGGCGCTCCTGGTCGCGTCGTTCGTCGTCGCGTCGACGTTGACGATCGATGTTGCACTGCTCCCGGTTGGCGCGTTCGCCGCCCGTTTCGTTTGGCGGTGGAGGACTATCGGCGGAAACGTTGAAGATGACACCTCCACGATATGGCGGGAAGTCGATGTCGGAGTTGGTGGAGGTGACGACCGTAGACTGCGTGGAGACGGGGCCGTTTGTCGTGGTAGATCCAGACGCCGAAGTTGTCGAGACGGTGTCGCCAGAGATCTCGTGCTAAGCCACCATGCTGATGAGTGAAGCTGGAATCGCCTGGTCGCACGCGCTGGTCGGAGCCATCAGGTCGGAGAGTTGTCGCAGCGCCTGGTGCTGGAATGTAGAAGCCGCGCCGCGTAGCCCGTAGGACACGGAGATTGCTGATGACGCGTGGCGATGAGCCGGATGCAGATCCGATCTGGGACGGCGGGCGGGTTGAGCGCTGGAGACTCCTGATGGTGTACCTGAAAATTGTTGGAGACGAGGACGACCAGAGAGTTGCATGCGAGCTACCTCAATGGCGTCGATGCAATCCGCGATCCCTTGGTTGGCCCGGTCGATGGCTTCAATCAGGTCGTCGCAGGGGACGATCTTTGGCGGGCGACGTGTCGGCTTGGTGGCACGATGGGTGGACGACGGAGCGTCCGGCGCAGGAAGCTGTGCAGATTCCACGGTTTTCGGAGCAGGGACGTGGTCGCCGACGGTCCAGATCATAGATCGGATCTGGAAAGTGGTGCCAGCCTCTGGAAGAACCAAGGAAACTCTCGTGCGAGAATAATTATGTCCAACATGATTGCATTAGTATCCATAATGGATGACACATATGATGCCCACGCCACCTTTGAGGAGTGCCAAAAGTTTGATGAAGCTATGCAAAGGTAACATTTTTATATGTATGTTTCATATCTGCCTCACATTGCATAGTTTGCAACGCTATCCCGGTTATCCTCTCAACACAACACTATATCCTTATGGTGCTTCACATACTGCATGGAGGGTGGATTTTATGAGCATAATAAGGTACCTAGAATGGATGGAAACAAGTGATGTATATGTAAACCTTGTCTGCAGAATGGATGAGAGTGCAGCTTCTATCCTTCCTGAATATCTGCAGGCGTTTTATATCAAAATTGTACGCAGTTTTAATGAATTGGAGGATACTCTGCAACCAAGTGAAAAGTATCCTGTTTCTTACGTTCGAAAAGAGGTACGCCTGAACTCAGACACCCATATGTTTCTGTATGTCTAGGCAGTGGCGGCGGACCCAGCCAAAAATAGGAGCTAGGGCGAATCGTTATGTAGAGATACAAAAGTTCACGGATATACCGGGCTTCTCAACCAATTAACCATTGAATTTATTTCACTAATCAGAGATCAATCCCTATCTATTTAATTGACTAACAATTTGCAATAGGCAATGCCGGTACCTAATTTCTTATACCGCTTCCGGCTCAATAGATTTGGAGCTGCCGGCATCCTCGCCGTGTTAGATGGATCGTCGTCTCTAGCTTCATGTCCTCTCCCATCCATCTTCTCGACTTTTCAGCCGACAGCTGCCCGTGCGCAACCGTGCAGGGCACATGGTGGCTGCCCATCGCGATGCGGTGGCACCACCGCTCACTGGCCTTGCATGCTGGCGCCGGCCAAGCGCGGAGCAACTGATTGCCCAAGGCGGCGATGCAGATGCCTGCCACTACCTAAAAAAAGGGCTCTATGCCGACGGTGAGTATAATTTTTATTGACGGTTTTAGTTATCGAGCACAAGCGCAAAGAAGAAACCCGCCACTAAAAATATTGCATTAATACTGGCAGCTTTTGTTAAATGAATCTCAAGTGAAAACACCTTTACACAGACGGTTCACTTAATGAACCCACCAGTATAAATACACCATTTTCACAGGCGATTCCGTTAAGTGAACCGCCTGTGTAAAGTATTTTTTTAAGCCAGCCTCAAGTGGAAATTTTAAAATTTAAAATTTTAAAATTTGAATTTTTAAAAATACCTTAGATGGAGAAACGACCAATATGAAAGATGTAGATGTCAAAAAGTTACGAAACTTTGTAGTTGATAACTTTTTGATTCGAAATAATATTTTCAACAAAAACTACATTTCAAATTGTCAAATATAAAATTTAAATTTTTATAAACGACCTCGGATGGAACAACTACCAAAATAAAAGTTGTAGATTTCAAAAAGTTATAAAACTTTGTAATTGACAACTTTTTAATTTGAATTCATTTAGGTACGTAGGGAACCAAAACGGAATATGAATGTATGTGAGTACATAGTGTAGTGGTGGACGAGGCTCCGCGTGAGGGAGAGGTTGCGGGTTCGAATCCTGCTGGCTACGTGAAAAATACCAGGACTTTTGATTTCGAGGGAGACGGGTGGGCGCTGCCCAATGGACTCCTTTCCCGATTAAATAAAAAAAATTTCCTATTTTTTTGAATTTTATTCGTTTTTTTCTTTGCCGAGTGCTTTTCTTTGCCGAGTGTCACGTCACTTTCTTTACCGAGTGCTCTTTGCCGAGTGTGTGGCACTCGGCAAAGCCTTTGCCGAGTGCATTTAAGGCTTTGCCGAGTGCATTTAAGGCAAATAATTGATCTCCCGTAGTGAAATGAATACAACAATTCAAACTACAGCTTTGCTTAAATTGGATAAGGGTGACATATTAGGGTTTCTATTAATTTGTGTGCATAAGCATGCATGGAGTTCATTTATCTACACAGAAAGGCAGGAAGAACAAGAATGATATCGTGACCTCCTTGGAGTGCTACATGGAGGAATATGGCACTACAGGAAAGGAGGCTGCAGCAGCGCTCTTGACAATGGTGGACAGTGCATGGAGGAGGATGAACAAGGCGTGCATGGAGATAGACCGAGCCCTGCTGCCGGCTGTGAATGTGGCGGTGATCAACCAAGCAAGGGTAATTGAGGTCGTGTACTACGGAGGCAACGATGGCTACACCTTCACTGGCAACATTGAGGGTGTTGTGACCTCGCTCTTCCTCAAGCCAGTCCCATTTTAAATGCACGTGAAGGGAAAGGACATGACAGTACAATTGTATGATTTAATACACGTGGACATCATTTTCATGTAGCCTTTTTTCCGTGAAGGGAAAGGACCTGACAGTACAATTGTATGATGTTTACATGTAAAGATGTGCACATGGATCATTTCATTGAGTGTGTTGTGGCCAAGCTCTTCCTCCAACCTTTAGTCCCGGTTGGTGTTACCAACCCGGACTAAAGGTCTTCTACCCAGGACTAAAGGTCCCCATGAGTCAAATCAAAAGGAGAGTGTGTACTATATTTTTCCATTTGGCACTAACACGATGGGCCAGGCCGAGCACGGCACTAAAAAGCACAGCCTAGGCCCGGCCTGGCCCGCCTTAACCCGTGCCCGTGCCTGGGCCGCGATATCGGCCCACAGTGCTGGCCCAGGCACGACCCGGCTAACAGGTCGGCACAGTCGCGGCACGCTCGAGCCTTTGGATCACCCCTCCCCCCCCCCCCCAAATCCGACCGTTGATTTCGCAAGTTGGGGAAGAGCTATATAAGCCGCCGCGCCTGGAGTGTCCCCCATCCCTAACCCTAATTCATTTCATCCCCTCCCCCATGTCTTTCACTCTTGCTCTCTAGTCTCTCCCTCTCGTCTCCCGACTGGCTCCCGGACCGCTGCTACTCCCTCTTCTTCTCCCCCTCCTGTGGCGTCCTGAGCCACCGGTGCCCGGCATTGGCACACGACACGACATAGCACAAGCAGACCCCTCTTCTTGACCTCGTTGAGTCGATGTAGGCTCGTCCTCACGTTGTCATCACTACAAGAAATATGTGGTTTTTTGACGTATTTAGTATGACAATATATCATAATGTCACTATATCATTCAATTTATGACATTATGTTTTAGGCATTTCGATTTAGTGACAATAAAAAGTTGTATGTCAAAAAAACGTCATATAGCAAGTCCAGTTTCATCCAATGACAATATTTGCTAAGTCACAAGACATTTTCTTTGTCATAAAGTGTAATTTACATATGCCATCAATCTATGACCGAGTTAATGTATCACAAAATAATTTACTGATCATTTTAAACATTAATGTCCATGTTGACATATTCACAACTAATGATTAGGTGGGTCTGTATATTTTTTTACTTTTTGTTGTTTTTCCCAACATGATGGACGGTTGGTCCACATTCTAAAATTAGTATGGGAGGGGGTTTCCAAAAATACCAAAACTCACAATGGATGGTTGGTCGTTAAAAAATTACAGTTGGTCACAATAAGAAAACATATGTATGCATTGTTTAATAAAATAACAAATAATGAAACATTATATGTTTTTTATCATATGTATAATTATTTGTTTCTAAACTCAATTTATTATGTTTGTAACAAGAAGAGGACACGTATAAAAGTGAAAGAGAAAATTCCTTGGTTGCCATTGAAACTTATAGCAGTCCCTTCATTGCCATCCAAAAATACCTCTTCCCTCTATTGCCATTGGTTTACATTTTTCCTTCCCCTCATTGCCATTCCGTCAATTTCTGGATCACGGCGTGAATTGGCCACGCACGCATCAGCAAATTCACGTCGCTCGGACGCTGGCGCACGAATCAGTGCCCACGACGCTCGGACGCTGGCGCTGCCCCGCGCAGCCGGACGAGACGCTTGTGCGCGCACGTAGAAAGAGCGAGATCGCTGCCGTGCACACGTTCCGGAAATCGTGCTGTCGTGTCTTGCGCCGTTCTCACGCACGTGGGAGCACAGCTAGAGCGCTGCGGCGTCGCCGCCCACGCTGTTGCTAGGGGCACAGGGCAGGCGCAGCTAGCTGCGGCGTCGCCGTCCACGCCGTTGCCAGGGGCACAGGGCAGGCGCAGCTAGAGGCCCAGCAGTCCAGACCAGCTCCCTCCGCAAGGGGCAGCGCAACGATGCTCGGTAGGGTCCTGCCAGGCTGCCACGCACTACTGGAAACGGCAGCTTAGCACTCGGCAAAGACCATCTGGCGCTCGGCGAATCCTATGCCGAGGGCTGCTCTCGGCAAATAGCTCTCGGCAAAAAACCTCACGGCAAAGGAGCCTTTGCCGAGGGCCATTTATCGGGCTCTCGGCAAACCTTTTACCGAGGGCCCGACCGGCTCTCGGCATAGAAAAGTGGTCGTTAACGGCTGTCCCTATTGACGGTAGGTTTGCCGAGGGCTAAGCCGGCTCTCGGCAAAGGCGGTACGTTTGCCGAGAGCCAGGCTCTCGGCACAGCGATAAATTTTTTTTTTATTATTTTTCCGTGCCGAGAGTTGTCCGGGGCCGACTCTCGGCAAAAAAATTTCGAATATTTTTTTTTGGAACCTCTTCGCCGAGGGCTATCTTAGCCGGCGCTCGGCGAACCTCGGACTTTGCTGAGGGCTATGACCAAAGCCCTCGGCAAAGCTGTGGAAATTACGTTCTGTCTCCCCAGCTTTGCCGAGGGCTATGGCCAAAACCCTCGGCAAAGGGCCTCTTTGCCGAGAGCAGCCCTCGGCAAAGCTGGGTAAATTTTGATTTTTTGTTTTCCAGTTCTGTTTTTCCTTTTCTCCGATACTATCACACAGATATATATCACATTCATCACATATCACATATATATCACATTTCACGTCACAGAACATATATATATGACATCACATAGTTCAATAACATATATGTCCTCAAATCACATAGTTCACATCACATAGTTCAACAACATGAGACTTCAGTGACACACGAGGATAGTCCAAAGTTCAATCTACTACACCTCCGGCCAACCGGGCCACCCCTGAGAACTGCCGCCTGCTTGACCCCCGGTCGGGTTCCATCCAGGAGCGTGACGGTTGTTCGAACCTTCTGATGGAGGAGGCTGCAAAAGGTCATGTCAGACAAAGAAATGAAAAAAATGAAACACTGAAGTATTGATACTCACAGGAGCAGCTCCGGGGTCCAGAGGCGGCGGTGGAGGAGCCATGAGCGTCTGGGGCACGGCCATGCCCTAGGAGGCCATGAAGGCGATGAGCTCCGCCATCTGCTTAGCTTGAGCCTCCATCTGGGCCGACATCTGTGACCGCATCTGGGTCTCGGACACCTGGCGCTCCTGTCTTTCTCTTTCCAGGCGGGCCTGCGATAATACAAAGTGAATGTTAGAACAATGCAAACATTTAAAGATCAATGTACGATGAGTTAAATAGAAATAACCTCGAGCTCGGCGACCCGCGACTGCACAAGCGACGGGCGTGGGCGTATGGGGACGCTCCCGCTCGTGCTCTGTGCTCGGAGCTGGGACAGAGTGGGAGTGGAGGCCGTGTCGATGACGCCGTCGCCAAGCCAGAACCGCCCGTGCTTCTTCCCTCCTCCTATCCTCATGACGATGCTCCCGTCCAGGTCCGCGGTGGCGGGATCAAAGGTGTCCCCATGGACCGCCCTTGCCGCCTCTGAGTAGTCAGTGAGGCGGGAGTGGACGCTGGAGTTGGTGTACGCGTCGGCGGGATCGTCAGGGTTGTAGGAGGTCTCCGCTGCCGTGGCCTTGCCCTTGTGGGACATGGCGTATGCCGCCACCGTGCCGCAAGGCTGGCCACCGTGTGCCTCCGACTGCGAGGAAGACAACAAGATGATTAGCAATCAGGCAACATTTGATCGAGGAATTGATAAAGTCTTTCACGTACCCAAGCTTGTGCGTATTCGGCGAGGTTGCGGTTGCCCTGGTGGTGTGGTACACCTGGCATCTGCAGACGCGCCTCCTGGGCCTCGGCGTGGTGGGTCGCCCACTCTTCGGAGAGCCACCGGTCCACGATCATCTCCCAGCACTCGGGAAATGACTGGCACCATTGGGGGATCATCTGCACATCATCAAGTATTTCACGTCTAAGCGTCAGATGAAAAGTACCAAAAGCTTAATCTCAAAAGAAATCACTTACCTGCAAGAACTGCGCCCGGCCCAGCGTCATGCCTCTCGCCTGGGCCTTCGTCACCCTCGTGGCCAAGACCGTGGCGTTGTAGGTGATGATGGCCTGCAGTCTCGCCTCGTAGATCATGTCGGTGACGAGCTTCCTACACGCCCGGGTAGCCGTCACCTCTGCCACTGCCTCCTTCCCCGGCTCGCACTTGAAGTAGTTCTGCATACAGACACAATACGAGGCGAGACAATAATTAAAGAAAAAATATGATGAAATTGATATTGTTTGACGAAGACTTACCCACAGCTCCGCTCTAACCCGCGCCGCCTTGTTGGGGAAGTCTGGGTCTGGGGCGACGCTGTAGTGGTCAAAGGTGTAGGCCGGCTCGTGCCTCCCGGCATACTGTACTATGCCGGGGTAGTGCTCGCGGCACAGGAGACCCAGGATGCCGTTGGGTTTGCGGCCTTTAGGCCCCACAAAGTCCCATCCCCTGCACAAGTGATTAAAAAAGATTATTAGCTTCTATTTCTATTTTGAGTCTCATCGTACGAACAGGTAGTTAGAACATGTACTTTTGTCCGATGGGCGTGATCACTGGGCGTCGGGCACGTGGTGGCAACGCCGGGAGGTTGGCGGGACCTCTCAAGTAGGGCGTGGACACCCCTGAGGCACCCGAACACCCGTCCGCCTCGTCCTCCTCCTGCTCGTCCTCCTCCTCTGCCTCCTCGGCCAATGGTGCCTCCTCCTGCCGTTGGGCCTCGGGCGTGGCCGGCACCTCCTCCTCGACCTCCTCCTCCTCCTTCTGTGGAGATGGCTCCCTCCGGCGGCGGCCACTCCTCGTCGAGGGCCCGTCGGCCTGCGAGCTGCGGTACAACCAACTCAACCGCCTCTGACGTCCTCCCGGCATCTTGCCTCGACCTCCTGCATTTAAAAAGAACAAACAATGTTGTATTAGAAATAACATAACCAAATTTATGCAATATAAATAAAACAATAGATCCTAAAAATATAACATAATATTACATGTATTAGAAATAATCTGGATCATCTGGATTAGCCGGAGCATGAGTCTCCTCATCACTGTCAACCATGTCTAAGTAGTCCTCAGTATCCGAAGATAGGTCGTCGTCTTCATTTGCTTGGCCTAAACGGAATCGTTCTAGCATTTCTATGTCCTTCGCATTTACCACCTCATCCCCAGCGTCCTCGACATCATTCTCTACTTCCATTTCCATCGCTTCGGTTAAGTCTATCGTGAACTTCCCTTGCAACCCAGATTCTTGAAAGAACTCACCGTCATACGTGTTTGTGTTGAAGTTATAATCCTCATCATTGGGGAGAGGTAGTTTAGCATGTGGTGATATCTTGTGCACAATATACCAACCCAAGAGATGCTCTTTGCTTTTGCACGCGTATGACGTGTAATAAACCTGCGTGGCCTGTTGAGCCACAATATACACATCGGAGCCTGGATAGACAGAATCCTATCGAATTTCGGCTAGCCCAAGATTAGGTGTCAGCCTCGTTCTTCCAGGATCGAACCAATGGCACTTGAAAATGACAGGATTCAAAGGCTTTTCACCGTGAAATGAAAGTTCGTATATTTCTTCAATTCTTCCATAGTAGTCACGGTTGTCATTGCCTGGTGTACAAACTCCGCTATATGTGGTTTTTCGATTGGGCCGACTCTGCTCGTAGCTTGATGTGTGGAAGCGAAATCCATTCACGTCGTAACCGTTAAATGACTTGACCCTACGGTCAAAGCCTTTTGCAACCTGTCTCAGCTCTTGACTCATAGACGCATCGGTTTGAGCCTGCAAGGTGACACAAGATATATCGTTATACGGTCAGAACGTAAGAGCAAGTTGGAACGTCAGACTAAGTACGACCTTGGTAGGACGGTACCTTCTGTCGGAACCAAGAAATGAAATCAGGCCTCCCTTGCCCCGCACCATTTGCAATTAGGGTTTCAGCTGCCGCATCAGAAAGAGGCCTTGGTCCATTCGAGAACAAATGAAGAAATTCACTGTACGAAACAAAAAGAATGGTGTTGGGAAGTGACGACGAATTGGATGAAGATAGATAACAACTTACCCCATGTACGGGTCCAGCTCATCAAGGTTGGTAAGCACATATAGCATGATCTTTCGCCACTCTTCATAGTTCAACTGCTTAACTGTGGATCCACTTGCCGTGCCGAGTTGGCCTTGAAAAAGCTAAGACTCGATTCATTTTCTCCAGCATTGTAACGAGGGGGTGGATTATGCACGCTAGGAAGGTTCTCAGAGTAGTATTCTTCAGTGAAGTTGGACACCTCCTCCAGAATGGATGCCTCTGCAATGGAAGCCTCAATTTTGGCTTTGTTTCTACATTTCTTGCGAAGAGTCTTCATATTTCTCTCGACTGGAAAGCACCAACGCCATTGCACAGGCCCTCCCATTCGAACCTCATTTGGGAGGTGTACGATCAAATGAAGCATCGGAGTGAAGAAGCCTGGTGGAAAGATTTTCTCCAGCTTACAGAGCAACACAGGTGCAGCTTTCTCCAAGTCATCAATGACGGACCGAGATATCTCCTTGGCACATAGCTGGCGGAAAAAATAGCTCAACTCTGCCAGGACAACCCACATAGGCTCAGGAACATAGCCTCGAACCATCGCTGGAAGAAGCCGTTCGATCCATATGTGGAAGTCATGACTCTTCATCCCTAGGACTCGCAGAGTATATAAGCTGACTCCTCTCGTTAGATTCGCTGCATATCCATCAGGGAATGTCAATGTCTGGATCCACTGAAGTATTTCTTTCCTTCGTGGCCTGCCCAAGACGAAATCGACCTTGGGCCGTGTCCATCTCCTGCCGGGCTGAGGAGGCAGCATCTCTTGCTTTGGTCTATCGCACAACAGTGCCAGGTCTAGTCTAGCCTTAGGGTTGTCCTTAGACTTTTCAGTGTCCATGAGTGTTCCCCAAAGCGACTCAGCGATGTTCTTTTCAGTGTGCATTACATCAATGTTATGTGGCAGAAGAAGATCGTCATAATAAGGGAGTCTTTCCAAGCCTGACTTATGAGTCCACATATGCTCCTGACCATACCCCGCAAAACGACCGTCTGTTTCGTTGAACTGGAGAGCATCTATCTGAGCATGAACCTCGGCACCGGTCAACATCCGAGGTGGAGGATCTCTCACCATGACACCTTTGGTAAAGTTCTTGGTGTCCCGTTTGAAAGGATGGTCAAGAGGCAGGAATTGTCGATGTTGGTCGAACGTCGAATACTTGTCACCCTTCTTCAACCAGATAAATCTCGTAGCTGTCTTACAAACTGGGCATGAGAACTTGCCATGGACACACCAGGCACAGAATATCCCATATGCCAGGTAGTCATGCAGTGAGTACTGGTACCAGATGTGCATTGTGAAGTTAGACCTTGAAGCTCGGTCGTATGTCAATACCCCTTCATTCCAAGCAGTTTCCAATTCATCAATCAGAGGCTCCATGTACACACCCATGTTATTCCCCGGGTGTCCAAGAATTATCAACGACAAGAAGACAGTATGACGTTGAAATAGGACGCCGGGGGGGAGATTGAGGGGGATAACGAAGACGGGCCAACAGGTGTACGGGACAGCCATGAGTCCATAGGGATTGAAACCGTCCGTTGCAAACGCAACACGAGCATTACGAGCCTCTCTAGCTTTGTCATGATGGATGCGATCGAAGTGGGCCCATGCTTCACCATCGGCGGGATGTACCAACTTCTCAGGATTGTATCGGGTACCCTGTTTGTGCCATGTCATCTGTTTCGCGGATTCCTCGGTCATGTAGAGACGTTGGATCCTCGGTGTGAACGGCAGGTAACGCAGGACTTTCATGGGGATAGAAAGCTGCCTCTTCGGGCCTTCACCATCGTCTACCTCCATGTATCTCGACGCTTTACACTTCGGACAGTAGCCTGCATCCGTGAGATCTCATGTGACATCTTGCGGAGATCTCAGGGTTTCAACCATCTTGCGCCACCACTTGCTCCAAACATTCCCAAATTTTTTTCATAGCCTCTACATGCGATGTCAAGGTCACTCGTCCATTTTCATGATTTTCTGACTTCGTTTGTATTTTTAATAATTTTAAATCCAATATCACGCAACTTGGTCGCTGTTTCTCGTGTACGAGACGGTCAAGTCTCCGCGCCTGTCTCTGGATACGGTGTCGAAATACCCTCTGAAGAATGAATACCATTTTTCGAATCGCTGAGTTTCATTATTTCATGCACCTGCAGTTCAAACGTACGTCCCGCGGAAAAAAATCATCAAATTAAAGAAAATGCGCGAAATATAGCAAGATTTATGGAAAATACTTCAAATTTGAAATGTTGGCTTGTAGTACTGTAGCAAGACCACAGAAAAAATTGGGAGCAAAAAAACAAAAAAAAAATAATATGCTTTGCCGAGAGCTTCCTAAAGCCCTCGGCAAAGAGCACCTATGCCGAGAGCCAGGCCAGGGCTCTCGGCATAGAGTTTACCAAAAAAAAAAACCTAACGGCGCAGGGGAGCCGTTTGCGAAGGTTCCGTTTGCCGAGGTGCAGTCTACGCCGAGGGTTCGGCTCTCGGCATAGGTTATCTTTGCCGAGAGCCAGATGTTGCCGAGAGTCGGACCCTCGGCGTAGAAATCGTCGCCGAGTTCCGTATGGTGCCGAGGGTTGGCTCTCGGCAAAGAGCTCTCTGCCGAGCGCCCGTGTTTTAGCCCTCGGCAAAGCGGCGGGCGCTCGGCAAAGAGCCCGTCTCCGGTAGTGACGAGCGCATCGTTTCGACCCACTGCGCGCACAACGCCCGGTCGCCCCCGCTGTCGTGCTCGTGCTCCTCCATTCCTCCAACGTCGCCACCATTCCGAAGCTGGACCTCATGCAGCCACCCTCGGTTGCCAACGCGTGCACACAACCGTGGACGCAGACGACGGAGGCCGCCCAGCTCTAGGACGCACTCACCGCGGGCCAACACCATCAGCGTGGCGGCCGTGATTCCGTCGAACCCAACATCCCCGCAGTCGGTGCCGGCGATAGTATCAGAGACGACAAGGTCAGGAAGCCGGCGACAGTGTCAAACTTGGCAAGGATGAGCTTGCGAGCGTCGGAGCGGGGTGTGGCGGTGGCGTAGCCGTGCTGCCGGCGCTGCGGGACATAGCTTAGATAGGACTCAGCGGCCGCGGGTCGCCGTGCGCAAGTGGTCTGCGACCTACTGCGGAGCGGGGCGTGCCATGGTCCCCTTTGCTGCCCTCATCGCCACGCTCGCCAATGTCGCACCCGTTATCTTTAGAGTCTTCGCCCCAGATCACACGAGGTGAAGGTAACGAAGCACAGGCACAGCAGCTGCGTGCCGTCCTCCTCCTCCCTGTCGTCAGCCTTGCTGCGGAGCGCGTGGTTGTCTTCCATCCAGAGCATTGAGCATGTGCCTGGGCTCATTGTCAGGAGCCTTCGCGCGGGGCTGCACGACTTGTGCCGGTCTACGTTACAAGCGCTTGTTTGCGTGATGCCACAGGGCGTAGATACGCCTGGCCATCAGCTCCGGTTTGTGCGGGACCGGGGACTACCGGTGGTGCGTGGTGCCTACGGTAACCTGAGAGTTAGACGTCGTTACAGTTGAATGGACGGTAATGGTAACCAAGGGAAGAAAAAATCTAAATGAATGGCAACCAAGGGAAGATATAATTTTAGATGGCAATGAAGGGACTGTCATAGTTTTCAATGGCAATGAAGGAATTTTCTCAAAGTGAAATAGGGAGATAAAACTAATAGATATATATATACATTGATGTATATTAAAAATAAAGAAAAGAAGATAAAAAAAACACCAAATTTAGACTAATGATAATGATAATTTAGACCCTAAAATAATGATAATTTAGACTATGTATATGTCGGAGCTCATAGTGATAATTTAGACGGTATATATTATAATTTATATTCTATAATCAAATTTATTCGTGGAAGTAAATAAATGGAAGAAAAGAAATAATGCATCTGCTCCCTAAGGTCTCGTGCTTCAGCAAACCTGGACAAAGTGATATCCGTCGAGTAGTGAGGGATGAAAGTAATTGTGGAGCAACATGTTTTGCGAGTAATTATGGCAGCTGGGAACCCACACCTTGTGTGGCTGTCTTGGTTGGGCAGCAACACATATTATTAGAGAAATTATCTAGCTACTTCCATCTAGAACACAACCACTTCGAAGTTCCATCTAGAATACAACCACTTCGAAGTATGACTTAGTGAGATAGTAGCTTCATATATACTGTCAGATGTATGACTTAGCTACCAACTTAGGTTCTCTGCTAACTGTTTTGCAACTTAGGCAATTACACTACTACAGAACAGGGTCATAGGCCGATCTATCAATTGAGCTATAGTCTCGGTAACAAATTGCATCCGGGACTAAAGACTTTTAGTCCCGGTGGGTACAACCAACCGGGACGCCTTTAGTCCCGGTTGGTATTACCAACCCGGACTAAAGGTCCCTCAACCTTTAGTCGCGGTTGGTAATACCAACCGGGGCTAAAGGGTGAACCTTTAGCCCCGGTTGGTGTTACCAACCGGGACTAAAGGTCCTTTTAGCCCCGGTTGGTGTTACCAACCGGGGCTAAAGGTCCTTCCCGAGTGGATTCAAAAGGAAAACATCCAGAACTACATCACGTGGGTTGTGTAGCTCAGTTGGTAAGCGTGCCTGAGGCGAGAGGTGTTGAGTTCAAAGCTCACAAACGCAAATTTATTTTTTCTCGTGGAAGCCTTTAGCCCCGGTGCGGAGCAACCGGGGCTAAAGGTGGGAGCCTTTAGTCCCGGATTGGTAGTCCCGGTTGGGAAACCGGGGCTAAAGCTCCTTCCCAACCGAGGCTAAAGGCCTATTTCTGTAGTAGTGTTACTTCATGTATGACTTCAGTTGGTACATGTTGCGAGATGTATGAATTTTTAGTCATGATATATGTATTGAGACTCCTTAATATAACATTTATTATGTCCTTATGTTTGAATGGTTCATTACAGGCTTGCTTGCTATATTTTGATTTTATGACGTTTGTAATAGCTGCCAACTCAGCGCCACATCAGTATCCATATGGCATGATGCAAAAGCTAGTGACAATAAAATGAATGTCATACACATTTATGACTAAAAACAATGTCATAATATTGTGACGTAAAGTATACAGATGTCATATAATCAATTTATGACGGTGGTTTTTTGACATTTGGATTTTCGTCAACTAGATGTCATAAATCTTATGTTGTGACATTAATTTCATATATTTTGACATAAATAGAATATCAAAAAACCACATAATTCTTGTAGTGCATCCTCCTTGTCTTCTCCGTCGACCTCACCGGAACCAGATGTCGGCTTCTCTGGTGCGCCGGATTCGATTCCATTGAGGAACCAGGGTCGTCGACGTCGCCGACGATTCTGGTGCTCTGGCTGCAAAGGTAACTCTACCCTAACCCTAACTGAAGGACCAGATTGGCGACCAGAGGGGGGTGAATGGGAGCCTCAAATTTCAACTCATGAAATTGATGACCCTTGTCCCAGAAAATCACCCCAAAAGCCAAGACTCAAACAATCGGTGAGTTCACGACCTACGAATAGGTGGATACCCTAGGAGATGTCCTAGTGGTACAACGGAACTACCGAAGAAACTCCAAAACCAAGTGCCAAAGCCACGGAACAAAACTGCACAAACAACAGGATCACGGACTGTTCGCCGTCACGGTCCCGGACTATCCGCGGTTGAACGCCGGACTGTCCGCGCTTGGGTGCCGGACTGTCCGCTAGCAAAACACTAGAAAACAGACTGTTCTGCAACAGTCCTGGACAGGTCTCGGACTGTCCACGGGTTTATACCGCGGACTGTCCGTCGGTCACCTGACCAGGAACAGTCAGGGGGCTGCGCCTGACTGATTGTGCAAAAACACGATGCGCGGACTATCCGCGCCTGGGGTGGCGGACTGTCCGCCAACGCCCAGAAAGCTGAAAATAGCTCGGGTAAAAACCAAAATCGAATTGATCTCAACCAAATCGAAAGGGGCTGCAACCAAACACTCCCAAGTGTTCCTCTATGTATTGGGGTGCTAATCCTAAGAAATCATCGCACCAAACCAAGTCAATCACAAGAAATATGAAGAACACTAGAAAAAGGGAAAGAATGGAGAACGAACGCGATTTCAGTTCGATCTATGAATTCGTGAAGTTAGGAGAGAAATCCTTCGGTGGAAAGAAGGAGCTCACGACATAGGACAAACTGATTCAAGTGGAATCGAAAATCATCTCACGGAGAGGAAGAATGGGACAAATCTCCGAGAGGGTAAAAACCAAAACGCGAAGAACACAATAACAATACGCGAATCGATTCCAAATTCAGTCGGAACTCGTCCCCACGAGGAGACAACGAGATTACGGTCTCGTTTCCTCAAAATCACAGTACACAGAGTATAGTGGTTCACTCTGCGGATCACAGGCAGTAGTAGGAGAAAACTTAAGCAAAGGCTATGGAAGAGAAATGCTGCAAGGATAGAATTGGAGGAGGGGCTCCCTCTCTATATATAGTCTAGTACACTTATTCCCCTTCTACCCCTAGATACATGAAGCGAACAGGCTAACCCTAGGGGTATTCTAGTCCAACTCCACCAGGTCTTCATCCGACGGTCACGCGCCTTCCTCATCCTTAGCTTCGCCTCGACGCAAGCCTCAGGATGCCGCCACATGTCGTCCTGTCGACCGCCATGCCTTCCTCACGGATAGCTTCGCCGCAACGCAAGCCTCTCCGCGCCTGTCGATGAAATATCATCGATAGTCTACCGAGGGGTATGCCCAAGGTAGTAGATTAAGCGGTGGAGGTGTGCGAGACGTCTACACAAGCGTAAATACAGGGACGAGAGACGGCCATTTAGACAGGTTCAGGCCGGCAAATCGCCGTAATACCATACGTCATGTGTTCTAGTGGTTGGTTTGTATTGCTAGGATGGAATATGACATCAGATCCGATGGGATCTGATGAGACGAGGTGAGATGAGAGGGGGTCCCTGCTCGCCTTATATAGCCGGGGAGCAGGGTTACAGTTCGTAACAGATTACAAACGGTTCCTTAAGGCAAGGAATCCGGATCTAACTTTAGGATCTTCCTTGGCGGGCAAGGCTTCTGGAGAGTCCTTGACGAGCACAGCGAGCTGGTCGTGTATTTACAGAAGCCTTGCATGCGAAGGAAGATCCTAAAGTTAGATCCGGATTCCTTGCCTTAAGGAACCGTTTGTAATCTGTTACGAACTGTAACCCTGCTCCCCGGCTATATAAGGCGAGCAGGGACCCCCTCTCATCTCACCTCATCTCATGAGATCCCATCGGATCTGACGCCATATTCCAACCTAGCAATACAAACCTACCACCAGAACACAGGACGTTGGGTATTACGACGACTTGTCGGCCCGAACTTGTCTAAATCGCCGTCTCTCGTCCCTGTGTTTACGCTTGTGTAGACGTCTCGCACACCTCCACCGCTTAATCTACTACCTTGGGCATACCCCTCGGTAGACTATCGACGATATTTCATCGACCGTTGGCGCGCCAGGTAGGGGGTGTGTGCTACGACACCGTGATCTGCCAAGCGGTCACCTTCCCTCGCTCTATGGTCCTTCCGGAGGCCGACACCACTTCCCAGATTGGATCTATGATCTGGACCATCGGCGACCACGTCCCTACTCCGGAGATCGTGGAATTTGCGCAGCTTCCTGCGCCGGAAGCCTCGACGTCCACCCATCGCGCCGGCGCCATGTGCGCCAAGATCCATCCGCCGCGACGACCTGGTCGAGGCCATCGATCGGGCCAACAAGAGGATCATCGAATACATCAACGTCGCCGCCCTCGCTCGTCATTGATCGGGCTCATCGCCACCTTCGCTCGTCGCCGCCATCGCTCGACGTCAACCAGGCTCGTCGCCATCTTCGCCTGTCGCCGCCGTTGCTCGTCGTCAACCAGGCTCGCCGTCTTCGCTCGTCGCCGCCTTCGCTCGTCGTCGACCAGGCTCGTCGCCGCCTTCGCCCGTCGCCGCCGTCGCTCGTCGTCAACCAGGCTCATCGCCGCCTTCGCCTTTCGCCGCCGTCGCTCGTCATCTACCAGGCTCGTCGCCGTCTTTGTCCGTCACCGCCTTCGATCGTCATCGATCGGGCTCGTCGCCGCCTTCGCCCATCGCCGCCGTCGCTCGTCGTCAACCAGGCTCATCGCCATCTTCGCTCGTCGTCGTCTTTGTTCATCACCGCCATCGCCCGTTGACGACCGGGCTCGTCGCCGCCTTCGCTCGTCATCGACCAGGATCGTCGTTGCCTTCATGGCCGCCTTCACTCGTCGCCACCATCGTTCCTCGCCGCCTTTGACTGTCGTCGACCAGGCTCATCACCGCCTTCGCTCGTCGTCGACCGGACTCGTCGCCGCCATCGTTCGTCACCGCCTTCGACCGTCGTCGACTAGGCTCATTGCCGCCTTCGCTTGTCATCGACCGGACTTGTCGCCGCCTTCACTCGTCACCGCCATTGTTCGTCGCCGCCTTCGACCGTCGTCGACCAGGCTCGTCACCGCCTTCACTCGTCGATGCCATCGTTCATCGCCGCCTTCGACCGTTGTCGACCAAGCTCGTCGCCGCCTTCGCTCGTTGTCGACCGGACTCGTCGCCGCCTTCACTCATTGCTACCGTCATTCGTCTCCACCTTCAACCATCGTCGACCAGGCTCGTCGCCGCCTTCGCTCGTCGTCGATCGGACTCATCGCCGTCTTCACTCGTCGCCGTTATCGTTTGTCGCCGCCTTCGATTGTCGTCGACCAGGCTCGTCGCCGCCTTCGCTCGTCGCCAACCCGTCCGCCGCCCAAGATCGGATCTACATCTGGCTCTGCATTTCGCTCCATGGCTCGCCAGACGTGCTTCATCGTCGATCTCCATGCCATATGGGCTACGCGGCACGACGTTCACCTTTCAGACGATCGCCAACTCCTACACCGACACTGACGATGCTCACCGCCATCACGGGCGCCCACGTCGCCGATCACGATCCCAGGAGCACCGTCGCAATGATGAACGCCATGATGAACGACGCGATGGAGGACGCGACCACCGCTCTGGACACCGTGACCGTCGTGATGATCGGGACCGCCGCCAAGACCGCCCTGAGTCTTCTCATCAGAAGTCAGATCACCGTCGGCGTGATCACCGCTACATCGCCAACACCAACGCTCGTCCGAACCGCACCAACACTCGTCATCGACTGGGCTTGTCGCTGTCATCGCTCGTCGTCGACCAGGCTCGTCGCCGCCTTCACTCGTCGCCGCCATCATTTGTCGCCACCTTCGACCGTCGTCGACCAGGCTCGTCGCCGCCTTTGCTCGTCGTCGACCGGACTCATCGTCGTCTTCACTCGTTCGTCGCCGCCTTCGATCGTCGTCGACCAGGGTCGTCGTCGCCTTCACTCATCGCCGCCTTCACTCGTCATCGCTTTCGCACATCGTCGACCAGGCTCGTCACCGCCTTCACTCGTCGCCGCCATCGCGCCATCGTTCGTCGCCGCCTTCTACGGTCGTCGACCAGGCTCGCCGCCGCCTTTGCTCGTCATCGACCGGGCTCGTCGCCGCCTTCACTCGTCGCCGTCTCCGCTCGTCGCCAACCGGGCTCATCGCCGTCTTCGCTCATCGCCGACCTCTCCAAACGTTCGTCGACCTCTCCAAGCAGCCTGGCTGATGCTGAGGAGGGCTCAGAGTCGGGGCTGTTGTCACCTCCATACGCGTGCATGAGCGCCTGCCCTCTGCGCTATGGCGGCCAACAGTCCTTCCCGAGTGACGTTCTGCCCTCTCTACGCATGCATGAGCGCCTGCCCTCTGCGCTACGAAGGAAGGCTAAGCTCAGGCTGAGACCTCTAAGGTTGTACTCCCAGTGCCTGTATACGCGCCACGCACGCGCTCGTCGAACGGTCTCCATTCGCCCAGGTCACGCCTCGATCGAGCCTCTCGGAGAAGACCCTATTCGTGGTACCTCCGTACGCGTGCATGAGCGTCTGCCCTCTGCGCTCTGGGATGCCAGCAGCGGTTCCTTGGGCGATGTCTTTGACTCCTACGCGCAAATGAGCTCCGCGCTCTACGCTATGGATCAGGGGATAACCAAAGGCCGAACTGTTTATCGCTTCGGCTCACGGCTATTGGGTCTACGAAATTCGAGGAACACGCAAAACACGCCGACTCGCTACAAGTTTTGCCTCTGTTCGCTCAAGATTCTATTTACAGACTATTCGCCTATGCTACGAGAAGATCTACATCGGCAACCAAGACCTCCGCGGCCGGCTCCATTTCTGTCTCCAGACGCTCCATGTCGGCACGACGACTCTAGGCTCGGAGACTTTGTCAAGCTGCAGTCATCCTTCGCCGCTGATTTTTCTCCATATTTTATTTGTACATCATCATGTACTACTGCTCTCCATATTTATTTTTCAGGAACTTGGCCTTCGCTCGTCGCCGATCACGCTCGGGGACTTCACCTTCATTCATCGCCGACCAGGCTCAGGGACTTCGCCTGCATTCGTCGCCGACCAGGCTCGGGGACTTCACCTTCGCTCGTCGCTGTCCAGGATCAGGGACTTCGTTCGTCGCCGCCTTCGCTCGTCGCCGTCTTTGCTTGTCGCCAACCAGGCTCGGGGACGCCGCCTTCGCTCGTCGCCGACCAGGCTCGTGGACTTCGCCTTCGCTCGTCGCCTCTACTCATCGCCGTCTTCGCACGTCAATGCCTATGCTCGTCGCCGACCAGGCTCGGGGACTTCGCCTTCGCTCGTCGCCTCTACTCATCGCCGTCTTTGCTCGTCGTCGCCTACGCTCGTCGTCGACCAGGCTTAGGGACTTCGCCTTCGCTCGTCACCTCTACTCATCGCCGTCTTCGCTCGTCGTCGCCTATGCTCGTCGCCGACCAGGCTCGGGGACTTCGCCTTCGCTCGTCGCCTCTACTCATCGCCATCTTTGCTCGTCGTCGCCTACGCTCGTCGTTGACCAGGCTCGGGGACTTCGCCTTCGCTCGTCGCCTCTACTCATCGTCCCCTTCGCTCGTCACCGACCAGGCTCGTTGCCTTCGCTCGTCGTCACCTTCACTCGTCATCGCCATCGCTCGTCGTCGAACCGCCTTCATTGCCGCCTTCTCTCATCGTCGACTAGGCTCGCCGCCGCCTTCGCTCGTGGCCACCATCACTCGTCGTCGACCAGGCTCGTCGCTGCCTTCGCTCGCCGCCGCCTTTGCTCTTCGTCGTCTTCGCTCGTTGCCACCTTCGCTCGCCGCCGTCATCGCTCGTTGTCGCCTTCTGTTTCTAAAGCATAAGGCCGTAGGTTCATCAACTCGTTGCCAACCAGGTTCATCGACCTGGCCTTCGCTCGTCGTCGACCATGCTCAGGGACTTCGCCTTCGCTCGTCGACCAGGCTCAATTGGCCTGGTCCTCGCTCATCGTTGGTGTGCATCAAGTCGCTCCATGCTATTCAAATCAGGGTGCTGATTTTGGGAAGCTCGTCGGGGAACTTGCTAAATGCTCTACAAGCTCGGCACCGCGTGTCTTCAACACCTACTACCAAGCTCGGGGACTAAGTGGATACACTTCACCTTGCGGTGAATGTATTTTCTTTTTCTCTGACAATTCAAGGACGCTCCGTCAAGTTGGACTTGCACAGACTTCTACTAGGACCACGTTGTTCCTTATAGTCCTGCAAGCTCCAAGTGGATACACTTCACCAGAAGAAAGCTCCTCAAAAATTTTCTTGAGCACCTTACATCCTACTGGCAAGCCTTACTTGATCGACACCAACTTCACCTGCTCGGATCGCCAGTCAAGCTGGTCGACGTCAACTTTGCCTGCTCGGACAAGCTCAAGACGGCGTCGCCAACGGATACAAATTGCTCGGGGACTAGCTGTGGGGATATTACCTCCGTATACCCCCATGGACCTACTTGGGCCCTTTGTCAAGGACAACCCAGCTCACGAGGCCTTGCAGCACACGACCAGCTCGCTGTGCTCATCAAGGACTCTCTAGAAGCCTTGTCCGCCAAGGAAGATCCTAAAGTTAGATCTGGATTCCTTGCCTTAAGGAACCATTTGTAATCTATTACGAACTGTAACCCTGCTCCCCGGCTATATAAGGCGAGCAGGGACCCCCTCTCATCTCACCTCGTCTCATCAGATCCCATCGGATCTGACGTCATATTCCAACCTAGCAATACAAACCAACCACCAGAACACAAGACGTAGGGTATTACGATGACTTGACGACCCAAACCTGTCTAAATCGCCGTCTCTCGTCCCTGTGTTTACGCTTGTGTAGACGTCTCGCACACCTCCACTAACGGACCAGGATGTCAGAGATATCATCAGAAGATGATTACTCCGACTAATCTTGGACGGCACGGGAGATTCAAAGACTTGATACGAAGCGTACTTGGATTAGGACTCTCACTGTAACTTAGTCGAGTTCTTAGAGGAAGTCTTGTAATTAGAATATGACTCCTTTGTTGTAACCGACTAGGACTCGGTCTGCGTAATGCTTCACCCGGATATATAAGGGTAAGCAGGCGCAGGCTCCTAAAAATTGAATCATAATCATACACAAAGGCACACGCCACACTGGACGTAAGGTATTACGCTATTTAGCGGCCTGAACTAGTATAAATTGTTGTCTCTGTGTACTCGCCGAGTCCTACGAACGCCGATCCCCATCGAACAAATCGTCTGAGATTATTCAAGACGAGTTGCCGGTTAACAAACACCGACAGCTGGCGCGCCAGGTAGGGGCTCTCAGCGATTCGACGATCAAGAGCTCGATGAACCGCGTCAACATGTTCTCAGCGGGATCAATTTTCGTTTTTGGCTCGTGGACTTGCATCGCGGATGATCAAGGGAAGCTACATCGACAACTCCTCATAGAATCAGAAGCGCAAGCCGCGCCAACGATGGAAGATCTCACCCGGAACCTAGCAAACCTCGCAATCCAAGATCCGCAAGATTCCGAGGACCAACCGAAAGCATCCGACTCCTACTCAGACTCGAACTCCGCAAATGAAAAGGACTCAGACACCAGGCATGGCATCACCTTTGGACTGCGGAACTCGGCTGAAAACCTCCAAGACCTGATTGAGGCAAAATTCAAAGAGTTTCAACAGATTCCTTTGACTGGAGCTCAACAGGGACTCGTTTTCAGCTCTACCAAGGAGGGTAACATTGTCCATTGGCCAATACAGCCAGCTCCGGCTAGGCTGGTTGGCACAATCGATCAACAACTTCCATATCAACACGGACATCAGCTCCCCTACATAGCTAAACTCCAGTGCCTCTACTTTAGAGTCGGTTGCACCCGGATCAACAAACCAGGGTTTCACTCATGAAGTATTCTTGGCAGGACATCAATCATCTCTACGACCTCCAACTCCTCCAGATGTCTTTTGCGATGATGAAACCTTGAGCATGATATCCGACAACGACCCAGAAGGACCTAGAGAAACCGAGTCTTTAAAGGCAGAAAGAATAAGGAAAAATCAAGCCAAAGAAGCTCGTAGAAGGCGGGCAAATCATCGAAAGGAAGCCATAGAATGCTACAACATACGACTTGAGGAATATAATAATCGGAGGCGTCTGGAAGAAGAAGCAGAGCGTCAGGCTCGCTCTCAACGACACCAGGACGATCAATCCCAGAATGATCACAATCGCCGACGAGCCGATTGCTCCCACAATCTTGCGCCTGAATTTATGAGGGTTGCTGGCCAGAGGGTCTATCAGACACCCTACCAGAACATCATCGCTCTGGCCACAGAGATGGGAGCCAAGGACAACCGTACCCCTGATGAAGAGTGACGATTGGTCATGCTTCAGACTACCGCGCTACAACTCAAGGGCCATAACCTTGAGTCCTTAGCCGATGAACAAGCATCATCCCACCCAAGCCAAAGGCGACCTGTTCATGAACGACTCGGCAGGGGACCAGTAAGGAGTAGCCTGGGCAACCGAGAACCTGATCAAGCTGAAGGAGTCGAATCATCATACCGAGGAGTCACCATTGCAGCATCCGACGCAGTCGATCGCTTCCCTTGTTTTTCCCAAAGGCTCCGAACAGTCCTGTTTCCACGGAAATTCAAGACTAGGAACTATTCAAAGTACGATGGGAAGACAGAGCCTAAATAGTGGCTTAGGTTGTATGCTCAAGCAGTCGAGTTAGCAGGAGGAAGCAACGACATCAAAGCACTTTTTCTCCCCATGGCTCTAGAAACAATGCCACTTGCTTGGTTCGACAGGCTTAGGCCCGAGTCCATTGACTCCTGGGAACAACTCCATCGTATCTTTATAGAGAACTTTGCGGGTGTCCCCGAGAGATCAGATCCCCGGACTAAGCTCAGGACTTGCAAGCAGCAAAAAAATGAGACAATGCGAGAATACTACAGACGCTTCTCAGAGATCCGGTCCACAGTCTCTGACATAACAGACAGAGAAGTAATTGACCTTTTTGGCAATAGAATCTGCGAAAGGTATAATTACAAAGACTTCATCAAACACGACCCGACCACCGCCGACGAGTTTCATCGGGCAGTAAACTCCATGATGGCGACAGAAGAACGCACACATGAACGCTTTCCTGAAAGGACCACGCAAGGTGATCGAGGTAACATCCAGAGAGGCAACCAGGCACCATAGCAAAACACCCGCAGGAGAACAGGGGACAACACTGTTGCAGCCATGGAACCTTAGAAGAAGGGAAACAAGCCATCCACTTTTGACGATTTACTCGACGGACCATGCCCTTTCCACCCGAAAGGAGGACACCATGCTAGGCATTGCCGATAGCTCAAGGAGCGAGGCTTGAACTCTGACTTCAATAGAAACAAGAAAGATAAGGGGAAGAAAGTAGCTGAAGATCCACAGCAGGACGCCAGTGGTTTCCAACACCCCAAAGGGACCATTAATGTCATATTTGGAGGAGTAACCACCAGCGACAACAAACGTCTCCAGAAACTTTCCCTACGGGATATCATGTCTACAGAGCCGGCTACCCCCAGATACCTTGATTGGTCCGAGTATCCGATCAACTTTTCTCGAGCAGACCAATGGACCAATGTCTCTAATGCAGGGCATTACCCGCTAGTCCTGGATCCTACGATCGCCGGGTTCAAATTGGGACGAGTACTCATCGACGGAGGAGCAGGACTCAACGTCATCTTTGCAAACACCTTACGCAAGATGAACTTGGACCTCGCAACTCAGCTCACACCATCAAACGCCCCCTTCTACGGCATAGTACCCGGAAAGGCGGCTGTACCACTCGGAAGGATCATACTACCCGTCACTTTTGGAACTCAGACCAATTATCGGACTGAGTACATCAATTTCGAGGTAGCTGACTTCGAGTCATCATACCATGCCATATTTGGACGACCAGCTATCGCCAAATTTATGGTAGTACCTCACTACCCGTACCTTTTGCTGAAGATGCCGGGTCCTAAAGGCATCCTAACCTTCAGGGGTGACTTGAAGCGATCATTCGACTGCGACACAGAGGCTGTCCAAATCGCTGAAAAAGCCCAACTCGCCCTAGAGGTACAAGAACTTGCCCAGATGGTACATAACACCAAGCCTGGAGACGTAGAAATCCCAACTAAAAAGGCGGGTACTATCCAACCATCAGCCGAAATTTCTACAAAAACAATTGACCTGAAAACTGGTGATCCCTCAAAGACAGCGATTATCAGTATTCACCTATCTAAAGAATAGGAACTCGCGCTCACCAAGTTCCTCAGAGCAAACAGAGACATATTTTCTTGGAAACCGGCTGATATGCCAGAAGTTCCAAGGAGTTTGGCTGAGCACAGATTGGAACTAAAAGAGGGCTCCAGACCCATCAAGCAAAGACTACGATGATTTTCACCAGAAAAGAAAGAGGCAATCAAGAAGGAGATAGCTAAACTACTCGCGGCGGGGTTTATTAGAGAAATTCTCCATCCCGAGTGGTTAGCCAATCCAGTACTAGTGAAGAAGAAGAACTCTGCCGAGTGGCACATGTGTGTCGACTACACAGACCTCAACAAGCACTGTCCAAAGGATCCTTTCGGATTACCAAGGATAGATCAAATAGTTGATGCCACCGTAGTGTAACACCCCCGGTGTTAAGCGTTAATTAAAACTCTAAGTACGGCGAATATTATGCATAATCATCTAGTGTCATGGCATATAAGCATAACATATGTGATGATTTTCCTATTTGATTATGTATGTTGTATGAATGTCTTATGTGTATCACATGAAATGACGACCTAAAATCAAACTTAAGAAAACTCTGGTTAATTCTAAAATGAATTTTCTGAAATAAACTTGGGGTAACTAAGGTACTATTTGTTGGATCAACTTTTACTCTAATCAATAGTGAGGTTGGTTGCTTGTAATGAACACCAAAAGACTCCTAATTAAATTCCTTAAGATTTGAAGGTTCTAAATTAGCAAAAACCCTAATTTAGGATTTATTGAGATGATTACTTTGACCAACTTCGAAAGAATATTTAGAGAGCTCGTATGACAGTGAGTTCTAAATGAAAGTTGTAGTAGAGATCGAGGGGAACAAACTTCGTTTAATGGTCAAGACCTGGATCGGTGCCAAAAATAGCGAAACAGAGCTCCCAAGATCAGAGTAAGTGTCGATTTTCACGGCTCCAAAAATTGGAATTTCGGGCACCATGGGGTTTTCGTCGGTAATTATTATTGCACAAACAATTGGGAATTTGACCAAGCCTCTTTAAGAAAAGTCAGAGTACTCATCAAGACGACAACAACAAATTAGGTTTTATCAGAATCGAAATTCGTATGGACAGTGATCGTAATTTTGGAAAATAGCGAACAGTTTTTGCTAGAGAATTATTTTTGGAAGAACTTTTCAAAAAAAAAGAATAAAAGGCCAACAGCCCCTCCCTTCTCCTGCACGTCTCCTCTCGTCCTCCTCTCTATTTCCCTCTCCCTCTCCTTCTGCCTTGGTCGAGCAGCAGGGCAGCAGCCATGGCGCTCCCTGCTGTTCCTCCTCTCCTCCAGTGCAGCACCAGGGCAGCAGCTCCCCTCCATGGACGCCCCTCTTCACTTCCTCCTCTTCTCTCTAGAATAGACAGCAGGCAGCAATCCTCCTCCCCTCCAAGACCTGAGCAGCAGCTATCCATGGCAGCTTCTCCTTGGCCGGTTCCATTCCCCTTCCTTTCTCCTCCCCTCCTGTTCGCCAGCAGCAAGTAGCAGTCAGCAGAGCAGCGAGCTGCAGTCCCTGCAGCAAGCACGAGCAGCACCCAATCCACCCCAAACCCTAGCTCGGTTTCCTCCCTTCTCCTTTCTTTCCCATAGACAGCAGCAGGTGCAGCTGCCGACCAGCACAGAAGGCAGCAGTCCAGCAGTTTAGCAGGCCAGCAGCAACAAGTGCAGCAGCAATTTTTGTTGTTTTCTTTTATCTATGTTAATTAGGGCTGTGTAGGGAGAAGTTCATATCTATTGTTGTGTTGCTCAAATTGTTCTGAAATTTTTATGGTAGCATCCTCATGTGATGTATGTGCTGAGATAAAAATTTCAGAGTTTTTGGTGTACGTATGATTGAGCTATTGATTTATCTTGCTTGCCGCCTAGTTAATAGATTAAACCATTTTGTGGTAAATAGATGCATGTAAAAATAAAAAAAGTTGTTCCACTGCCTTCTTATGATGTCGCTGTTGCTCCACAAATTTTATTGTCATCAGGTGTTGTGCAAAACATAGAGTTTTAGATTTATCTTCTCTCTATTATTCAATTCTAGGGTGTTCTGGACAGTTTCTAGACATTAATAATTGCACCTTGTAAATGATGTATTCTATGAAATTTGTCTAAAAAAAAGTTGTAGACAACTTACATATCTAGCTTGTGTTAGATTTTCATGATTTTGGGTCAAATAGTTTAAGAGTTATGGCTGTTGCAAATCTGCTGTCAGGTTTTGGCTAAATTCTGTCAGATCTGAATGAGTGACTTGTTTCACCTAGTTAAGTTGAAATTCATTCTTAGGATTTAAAATAAGAGTTAACATACTGTTCATAAGCTTTCCAAATTGTTAAATATCACAATTTTTCATAGCCTAGAACTCTAGTTATGAATATTTCAAGTGAAGTGACTAAATCTGCCCTGACCTTGGGCAGGGTTGCTTTGTTGTGCTGCTTTGACCTTGGTGAATTTAGAAATATTCCTTGGTGTTAATAACAAGATTATAGAAAATTAGTTAATCTTTCCAATATGTCTAATGTTACCACTTTTGGAGGCTAGAAACTCTGGTTATGGATGATTTAAGTTGAATATTAAAGTCTGTCCAGAAACTGGTCAGAAATGCTTATCCATGTTGTTTGGCTTAGTTAACTGTAGAATCATCTCATGATGATAATAACAAAGTTGTAAATAATTGCATAACTAAGCTGATGTTAAAATTTGGTGGCATCGGGCCTAGTAGTGTAGTAGTTACAGCTGTTAAAGATGAGGTTCAGAAATTGGTAAAACCTATATCTCGCGAACGATGAAGCCATCAATCGACTTCTACCGAAGTCTAAGCATTGCTAAGCATTTGGGATCGTCTTATCACTACTGATGGGATATCATCAGGGGATTATCTGGAAATTCAAGGTATTCATGCAGCAACGGTTTCATTCAACTCCTACTTACTTAATGCACATTTCACAAGACCTATAGTGTAATAAAGTATTTATAAAACAGAGAGTGGGTAGTATGAACCGGGGCTTGCCTGGGAAATAACACTTAAGCTAGTGTTAGTTGGCGCCATCTTCGGGAACATCACCGCTCCAGGAACTTGTGGAGTTCGCCAAACACCTTCTTCAGGATGGCCACCCAACACCATCATCAGACTTAGCTCCAACATCACGCACTTCACTTCACGTGTTCATCATCTAGCGTACCTAGCATGAGGTGCACAATGCATATGAATATAAGGGATGTAACACATGATGCAAACATAAGACTTATATCAAGGACTACTGACTAGTTCACCTGAGTACTCAAAATAGTTTATAAAAGATGGGGTCTAGCTTAATTATTAACCTAGCACACAATAAAGTATAATTACTTTGAAAGATTATAATTATAGTAGAGTTCTACACAAGGTCCATTATGTTTATATGAAAGCTACTATGACCATCAACCAAGATTACATTACATATAACACCTAATAGAAAACACATGCATGAACATATAACTAATACCTTTAGTTAACTAAGTTAACCCACACTATGCATAATATATTTATACAATATCTCAGGTTCATTAATTTAGAAACATAAAATGCACAAGCTAATTATTATCAAGGCAAGAGATGTCACCAAAGATCACATAAGTAACATCAAACTGAAGCAATCAACTTGGGTTCATTCGTATGTTCTGGACAGCAACATAGTAGTTCATTAAAATAATCATAACTCGAGCTACAGACCTCCAAACAAGGTGAACTAAGACTTTCCAGAAATCTAACAAGATATCCTACAACTTTGCTATTCAACACAAAGGCTAATTCAGAGGTTAACTAGGTCAAAAACAGAGGACAATGCAGCTCTGTCCAAATCTTTGGACAGAAGAGCTGTCAGCTTCAGAGAAGCACAACTCGAGATATAGACATCACATAATCATACAATTAGACATTATAGAAAGCTTACAAGATTATCTAAAACTTTCTTGTTATTAGCTAAAGGTGAATCAAAGGCAAACCAAGTCAAATGACATGATTGGTGCAGCTTGGTCCCCAAACATGGACAGAACTTGTTACACAACATCAACAGAAACTTAAGACAACCATATCAAAATATATATAAAACCTGGGAATTTGGCACTAGACTTTTTAGAAAGGTTATCAAGTTGTCTACAAATCATTTATTATCCACATAAGGTAATTCACAAAAGTTAACATAGCCAAAAAGTCAAGAAAAGTATCTCTGTCCAGACTTGGACAGATTTATCCATCTATCTTAAAAAACTATAACTCAATCTCTATATGTCCAATAAGGAGGAGTTCTTGGATTTTACAGAAAGATTAGCAAAATAACTACAACTTTGTTTTAAACACCTACAGGTGATTCTATAGTTATCTAAACCAAACAACTCAAACAAGCAAATCTGTCCAGACAATTTGAAAGCATATTAAAAGAACTACAACTCTTCTATTAAAAGTATGATCTAAGACAATTTAGAAAGCATATTAAAAGAAAACTACAACTCTTCTATTAACATCAAAGGATGATTCAAAGTTTAACTAGGCCAAACAATCCACTCTGTCAGATCTGTCTAGAGAGCAAGCAAATCTGGACATTGAAATTGCACAAGTTATAACTCCTAAACCACTTGGCCTAAAATCATGATATTTTAGGACAAACAAGATATGAGAATTATCTACAACTTTTATATGGATCACATCTATAGAAAACAACATTTACATCACAAAGTAACCACTCCAACTGAAACCACACATGCAGTCCATTCAGCACATTGACATATCAATCTAGACTGCAACAGCAGCTGATTACTTGGACCATAACTGAAGTTATACTCATCCAAAGATATGAAACAAGACAATCTAGAAAGCTTATAAAATTTCCTACCAATCATATTTAAACATCTCAGTATGATTCACAAGTTAACATGGTCGAACTAATGCATTTCTCAAATCTGGTCTAGAGATTTCAGAGAACACCTATTTCTGAAACTGAACTTTGCACAGCCATAACTCCTACTTATTTTCACCAAAAATCATGAAAATTTAACACAAGTTAGATATGTAAGTTATCTACAACTTTTATATTATACCTATCCACAGAAAACATGATTTGCATTTCGAAACCATGACCACAACAGAAACTGCTTCTGCAGCCATTTCAGCATAGCTAGACATACAATGAACAGCTGAGTAATTAAATCATAACTAGAGCTACATAACTCTAAAAGACATACAACAAGACATTCTGGAAAGCTTATGAAATTATCTACCTTTTATATTTAATCACCACAACATTATTCATAAATTTAAAGGGTCTAGCATACACATTTACAGAATCTGATCTAGGAATTTCAGAGAACAACTATTTCTGAACCCTAACTTTAAACAGATGTAACTCCTAAAATACTAGGACAAAAATTACCAAATTTTAACAGAAGCTAGATCATGCAATCATCTACAACTTTTGTATTGACCAAACTTGCAGCAAACAAGATTTAATTTACGAAATTAACACCTCAACAGAATCTGCTCCGACAGAAATTTCAGCACATCAATACGGTCCATCACTTGTTTGACTTCCATTTGAGCACACATATAAATCATTCGAACTACCAACTATCATGAACATGAGTACATAATTTACCAAATCATTCACAATAAACATTAAAGGAAACAAAAGATTCATCACCAAAGGAAACCCTAGGGATGGTTGTGTTGTTGGATTGCTGCTGCTACTGTCATGGAGCTTGGAGAGGAGGGAGCAGCAGCCATGGCTAGGGTTTGGGGCGTCACTGCTGCATGTTGCACTGCCATGGAGATGGAGGAGGGAGAGGGGTAGCCATGGCAAGGGGGGAAACCAAGGAGTAAAGCTGCTGCTTGCCATGGAGGAGGGGGAAGAGAGCACCTTGGAGAGGACTGCTGCCATGGAAGAGGGGAAAGTGAGCAGCAAAAATGGAGGAGGGAGGGGGCGAGTAGGAAGAAGGCGGGGGGGGGGGGCGGAATTCGGCCATGGGAGAGGAGCTGAAGGGAGGGGCGCCAGGGGAGTGGAGGGAGGAGAAGAGGAGCTTCTGCAGCACTGCTTGCTGCCATGGAGAGGGAAGGAAGAGAGGGGAGAAGAGGGAGGAGCAGCCATGGCTGCTTGCTGCCATGGAGAAGAAAGAAGAGCAGGGAGCAGGAGGAGAAGTGGCGTGCAGGAGAAGGAGGGTCCTGTCCTTTTATTTACCTTTTTTTTAGAAAACCTCTTCCAAAAATAATTCCCCCGCAAAAACTTTTCGCTATTTTCTGAAATCGCGATCCGGGTCCAAACGAATTCCGAATTTGACGAAACATATTTTGTTGTCATTTTCTTGACGAGTACTCCGACTTTCCTTAAAGGAGCTTAGTCAAATTCCAATTATTTGTGCAGTAATAATTATCGACGAAAACTCCACGGTGCCCAAATTCCAATTTTTGGAAACGTGAAATCAGCACTTAATCTGATCTTTGGAGCTCTGTTTCGCTATTTTCGGCACCGACCCAGGTCTTGACCATTAAACGAAGTATGTTTCTCTCGATCTCTACTACAACTTTTGTTTAGGGCGCACTATCATATGAAGTTTCCAAAATATCTTTCAAAGCTGGTCAAAGTAATCTCCTGGTAGAGTCCGAATTAGGGTTTTCGGTCGACGGGGGTATTTTCTGGGCCTGTGCTCAACACGGACTTTTCATAACTTTTGTTCGTGAGTCCATTCGGAGTTGCTTAGGCAAGATTGCAAGACTTAGTTGATCTCCTATATTCTCCTTCACATGTAGAACATTATAAGCAAAAACTTGGATTCCATCTCTAGGGTTGATTTCAACTCGTCTATCACCACTGACAATACTTGAACTAATTTACTTGATCATTACTTGATATAGTTTGTCTGTGCTCAAACCCACTGCTTAATTTGGGACTACCCCTTGGGTGTTACAAACAAACCCCCCTTAAAAGAATCTTGTCCCGAGATTCAGAATGAAACGCTTTTCAAGGAAGATAAACGATGTGATCCATTCTTCCACAACTGTGACACCATAGGACTACTTAACTTTGGAGACTTAATCAACTTTCTGATCCTTCATATTATTTTGTGGTCACTCTTGTCTGAATAATAATTTGCTTTATAGACTTCCATGAATCATTGGTATGAAACTCAAGGCACCACTATTAGGTCGAAAAGGATCCAACATTGCATTGCTACTTTGGGAGGAATCCAAGATAGGATTATTGCAAGTACTTGATCTTCATCCAGACTGTGACTATAAACAGAGCAAACCTCCTTTAAAATGTTGAAGAACCAACTGACGAGAAACCACTGTTTAGACCATTGGTGAATGTTTGTTCGCTCCAATGACAGTCGATGGAAAGCTACATAAGGTTCCATGTGTGCAGTTCTCTTTCTCCGATGACAACAATGTATCATTTGAGTCTGTTCATGTCTACAGCAGTGGCCTACTTTCCAAAAGTTATCCTCTTTGCAACTTCAGATGGAAACACTGCCACATTTGTTCTGACATAAGGATTTTTTTGAGAAGATAAGGAAGATAACAAGGAGAAGAATCACGAGAGATATCACATCAGTTTAGTTTCCATAATGGATCATGACTAGAACCCACGATACCAGCGCGTGCCGAGCAGCACAACCATATGTGCGCGCCCACAGGAGGCCCTCGGTTTCGTCGCGGCACCATTAGTTCTTAATCAAGACACTGTTATCGAGCCTACAACCAATGGAAAATCCCACATGACAGATAGATCTTGCACAGGTAAGCATCACGTGCAAGGCAGGTAGCAATCAAGGATGATCACAAGGTTTGGGACTGACGAGGCGGAGATATGAAGACATAACATGGCAGGAGGCAACATTTCAAAGGAATAGCTCAGGCTTACGAGTCAAGCAAAGGCATGGATTCACAAGCAAACATATGTTTGGGAAGCTAAACTTGGGATAGCTAGTCAAACAAAAGGCTTGGATGGCATGGTTACTGGTTTTGGCACAAGCATTCAAACTATTACAACTAGACATACAACAAGAGTGACACCACATCACACATTTGATTCTAACAAGACATTGCAATATGAGAACTTCTAGTGACTAGGAACTTATTATCTAACCATTTTTTTAAGCAATCATTTAAGCAAAGCACGACAAGACAACACAAAGTAACCACATGGTAAATCCTAGCAAGACTATCTAATCAACATCAGACATGGCAATTATTCTAGCCTATCACAAGCAGTCTAACACATCACATTAATCATAATTTTAATAACAAGTTACTTATTATTGGAATAAGGGTAAGTGAAGCATGTTTATGCACAAGCAACAATCATGATGTATGCTCGTCCTATACGTCCTCACAAATTGCCAGCCCAAGGTGGCAATGACGTTCTAATTCGGTGGCATAACACGCACTCTCGATATAACTAGTCGTCAACTACACATACGCATTCGGGGTTAGCGTACCTGCACAAAATTTCATTTCAGCCCAACCCCACAACAAATATAATATAATGAGGAAATAAAATTCTAAGTACTCCCATATATACATACCCATATGCATACATGTAGCACCAAAACTACCCAGATGATATATCTACCCACAATTAAATACTTTCATATATACTTGTGTGTAACATGTATATAATCCAGTACCAAACTAACACTCCCCTAGATCAACGGTTGTTCGATCATGCTCTCACAACTCACACTTACCTGAACGTAGGTGCGACGTTGCATAAAATAAATTCAACTACCCCACATATATGAGTACATCATATGTGAGGGCTACCTCCAATATTAGACCACAGGGTAGCATAGTGCGGTCATCTACACGTACCTTCGGTTCGACGTGTCGTTGCAAGAATTAAATTGCAAGAACGTAAACCCCCAAAAGTTAGCATTACTTTACTTACAGCCACCTAGAGATCCTAATTGGGCTTACTGGAGGTTGTCGCTAGCATAGTTTTGTAAATAATTTTTGACAAATTTGCCTATTAGCTAAAAGTTTAAATCAAAATAGGCTTTTCAAAAGCAAAACTTTTGTTTTAAAACCATGTACGTGACAGTAATTTGCTTAACCATTCTCCGATACCACTTCTGTGACAGAACCGCCCAATTTATATAAGATTAAGTATGGTTGTCCCCGCTCAACGCGTTGACACACACAAACTTTCACTTATACAAACCCGGTAGTCTGCCGAGAGTCACAAAGGACCTCGGTTAATCACAACACAACCAAGATCGCAGGTTTAAGAAAATACATATCACGTACACGGAGCTTGGCAGTGGAAAATAATACTCCCTCCGTCCCAAGATATAAGGCACGCACGTATTTCAAAATTCAAACTTTTTTATCTTTGACTAACAATTAGCCTAATCATATAAAAAGTTTATACTATAAAAGTAGTTGCATTATATTTATATTTAGAAATACTTTCTAATGATCAAACTTTTATTTCTATAAATTATATATTATGAGAGAAATTATAGGTCAAAATCTGTTCTTGGAGACCGCACCGAGTCAAATCGCGCCTTATATCTTGGGACGGAGGGAGTATTACAATAGAGTTCATAAATAAGGATACATGTTTGAGTTTCACTTAATTTAGAAGAAACAACGTAGCATTGAAATGAATACATTAACATAAGTTGAAATACATTGCTAGCTCAAATGACATCCTCCAACAAAAGCATAAAGAGAAGTAGTATGGAATCACCGAGCCCACCGGCACTTAGCCACCAAAATTAAGCAAGCCGAACCAACACCTGCAACAAGGGGGAATAAAACCCTGAGTACATGAGGGTACTCAACAAGACTTACCCAACTAAGAAAAAGACTCCAAGGGCATGCTGGCTTAAGGGATGTAGTGGGGCTAGCAGAAGAGAAGAGCTTTGCAGAAAAACTTTCTACTTGTTCATCCTATTTTCAAGTTTTAGCGGTGCATTAGTTATTAAGCAGTATCCACTTTGCACCTATCTAAATCAAACACTTGTTTAAGCATCACATCTCATGATAAACTTTTCTTGCCATCATCCTCACTTGATTAAACTACGCTGAAGGGGCGAGGACGAGCCTCCTTTTTCTCGTGGAGCAAACGACGATTCGAACCGCTTGATTTACCCAGCTAGGGCTTCCTTATCACACGACATATGCGAGACCGAACTCGCATATATCAACCTTCCTGTGGATCCGCTCAGACCGGACCGGAGCCGCGCCACCCGGAACTACAGTACACCACCGCCCTACAACGGCCTCGACGAGTAACGTCCATCAGTGGACCGAGCAGGGTGGGTACACGCTACTCCTGCCATCTCTCCACTCCCAGTGCGTGGGTGCGCCGTTCCAGTAAGAGCATAGCCACAGTAGGGCTTACGGTAGCATGTGACCAGTACTAGCAAAAAGTTCTCGATCCAACGGGCCAACAGCGGACGGGTCCTGTGACAGAACCGACCAATTTATACCAGATTAAGCACCGAATCCCCGCTTTCACAGAGATTACAGGTACTTAAGCTCGTACAAACCTGGTAGTCCGGAAATCTCGAAGGATTTCAAATCATTCAACTTTAGCCAAGATCGTAATAGAATAGCGTACATGTCCACGAGGTACATTCAGTTCGCACATAGTTCAAATATATCGGAGTTCAACATTATTATAAACCATAGTTCGAATTTCGAAAGCGGAAGCAACATAGTTTTAAACATAAGTTCTCAGTTCACAATACGGTGCCATTGCCTGATCAGTCCACAAAAGCATCAGAAGAGAATAAGAGTTGACCATGCCCATGGTCTAGTCACCACCCTCGACGGGGTACAGACAGTTCTCGCAATAGCCGAAGAAGCATTGCCCATCTACAACAACAAGGGGAAAGAACCCTGAGTACGAGAAGGTACTCAGCTAGACTTACCCGTCATAAACCAGAAAGAAACGACACCAAGGGGTATGCAAGGCTGTATCTGGGGTGGGCTATACTTACCTTTTTGCATAAAAGCATTTTCATTATTAAATAATCATCATTATATTATAAGCAGTTAATTTTATGTAATCAACCTGATTAACTAGATTTGCACCTGATCTAGAGCAATCACTTGGCTAATTAATCAAGCAAGAGTGACTATTTCATCAATAGCCTTTCAGATTCAGTACCATAACCATCTTTAGTTCCATAAGTTACTACGGTA
The DNA here is from genome assembly GCA_009763385.1 of Coix lacryma-jobi var. lacryma-jobi. Lineage (NCBI taxonomy): Eukaryota > Viridiplantae > Streptophyta > Magnoliopsida > Poales > Poaceae > Coix > Coix lacryma-jobi. The sequence goes on from CM019831.1 coordinate 49,661,487, forward strand.
ACACATGCCCAGTCAAGTTACTCACTAACCAGGAGCGATGGCGATTATAATCGATTTCTACCCAGCTGGGGACAAAGATGTCGCACACTCGCCCGATCACACCTTGCCAGGCAGCCGTCGGCGACCACTTCAGGAAATTCGAGAAACAACACGCAGGATGGTCATGGGCCCTTCTACACCGGGGGTTATCTCAATGCCAGGTCGCTCAAGCTATAACTACCCACGGTCATGCCAGGTCAATCAAACCCCGCCTGTCCATGTACCATGCCAGGTTGCTCAGAATAGTTGCCCACGGTACATATAAGGCCCTGGGTGTTAGGCGTCAACATCTCCATCACCGGCTCGAATAGCCCTACTCGGCTTCACGGGAGGGTACTCAGATACTCCGTTAAGTGATTGACGCGTTCAAAATGACTGAGGTGTGCCTTCGTCGGGTCCTAATCGACACAGACGGGAGACTACTAGCACACAGAACCCATGTCCTGCTGCTCCTACATCCCGCCCGGTCTCAGATTAATTATCACATGGTTATTTCCATGATAGCACCAGGCTAGTCATGATCAGTATCCACCTATATGCGGGAGACAGGAAATCACGCAACTTTTACCGGTCTAAGTAGACTAAGCAGAAACGAGCCTAGACCTAACAAGGATATCAAGATAATAATTACTGGTGGACAATGATAAGTAAGTAATGCATCAACGGTATCACCCAACTCCTATAACCTAATGCAACAAACATATCAGGTTAATTTTGTAATTGCATTTGCAAACCATAGGAGTGGGATGCTCCGAGGCTTGCCTCGTTCAAAGTCGGAGGGACGATGGTCGTGGCACTCAGGCAGGTCCTCGACGTCTCCTTCTTCGATCCTCTGGTCCTGGGTCTCCTCCGGACACGGCTCCTCCGGTGGCGGGTTCTGGACTTCCACTACCGACCCTGTATGATGCATAACACGTATAAGTAATATGAATGCACATGGGATGCAGGGGGATGCAACATGGAACAAGATAACTCAGGAGATAAGCACATGTCATCTACTAAGATAACTCAGGAGATAAACACATGTCATCTACTGCGTTCTCTTCAACAAGGTAGTCACATCAAACTAGTGATTACAAAAGACCTTAACATCCAACCAAACAATTAACCTACCTAATTAGTTGGTTAGGATCTACAATTACCACAGCAAGCACTTTACTTAATTAATTTATTCTCCTTTAATTGCTTGCTGAAATAAATCCATTTAATCAAGCCTATAACAGCAACCCATCCTAGACAGCTTCAGAAAATTCTACAGAAATTACTGGAAGTTAACAACACATAAACTAGTCCTCTGTCCAAATCTCAACCCATTTGGACTTAAACTCCATCCTCTATGAAAAAGACAAATTCTACCATGAAAAGGTGCTTTGAACTACACACCCTAACAAAAAGTGTCAAACAGCAAATTTCCCAATTTTCTACTGAACTTCTTAGCACAAGAGCAGTGTATAAAAATTCTCAGGTTCATATTCATCATATTTTAATTACTACAAATTAAACAAGAAAACAACATTTCATCACTTTAATTATTACTGCCAAAATATTCCACAGAACAACATCATATTATATTTTTTCCAGAAACTATTCATCAACACAAACCTAACAAAACAAGAATCACATTTTTCTGAGCAAACACAGATTACTATGCATTTAACAAGATTTCAGCCTAAACATAATTAAATATAACTAAACATAAATCTATCACAAACTGGACATAATATATTTTTCATGCATAGAACTCATCACAACAAACTTAACAAAACTTATTTCACCATTTTAGCATTTACAGAACTCAAGATATGAATTAAACAAGCTAATCAAGCATTTCTGAAATCTATTTAAACAAAACCCTGAAAAACCTCTTTAACCTAAACTGCTATACGCACCCAGACTATTGCACCCAAGACACTGACAGCCGGGACCCGAGCCACTGACTGGCGGGACCCCGGGTCAAACCGACCCCACCTGTCAGCCTCACAGAAGCAGGGGAAGGGTTGACCGCGGCGAAGCTCGCCGGCGGCGACCTCCCCGGCGAAACGAACACACCACTCTACTCCTCTCCTTCTTCCGCACCCGACGGTACCACACACAGGCCTAGCGCATGCTCGAATCGAGCTCGCCGGCGACCATGGCGGACACGGCGGCGCGGCCATGCTACGCCGGCCGGCTCCGGTCATCCCGAGCTAAACCAACTCTCGATTTCTACTCCGGCGACCTTCACAACCCTATCCCGAGGCTCAAAAGCCAGGGTTCCTACTCCGAGCATCCGCGACCACGGCCATGCCGACTCCGGCGACCATGGCGGACGGCGGACGCGGCGTACCGTCACTACCAAACCCTAATCGGCTAAACCAACACACCAACTTCCTCTACGGTGGTCAAGGCGACTCTTGAACGCTAGCTAGGACAAACGGACGGGCACGAAAAGGGGTTGGCCACGGCGGACCGAGCTCGCCGGCCATGGCGGACATGGCGGGCGCGGCGTACCGCGGTCACCAAACCCTAACCGGCAAACCGTCACCTTCTACCTCTTCTACGAACCTCACTGACCCTCGAACGTGAGCTAGGGCGACACGAAACCACGGGAAGGAGGCCGGCCACGGCGAACCGAGCTCGGCGGTCATGGCGGCCATGGCGGCGGCTCATCCCGGGCTTGCCTAGGGTTCCTACGGGGCGCTAAGGGTAGCAAGAGGTGCGGGGGCTCACGGCGAAGCTTGGTGGGTGGTTGGGCTTGCGGCGAGGCGGCCGGACGACGGTGAACGGCGGCGAGCGCTCTGTTTTCCCCTTTTCCGCCCGAGCGACGGCGAGAGCAAGGAGGAGACAGAAGGAGGGAGTGGGCGGCTTTGGTCAGTGCGGGCGTGAGCTGGCGACTTGAGCTCGCCACGCCGCGCGCGAACGCTGGCACGGCCGGGCGTCGGGCGCCACGCGGCGGCCAAGTTCTGGCGCGGTCGGCCATGACCCGGCCGATTCAAACTGAATCGCCGGGTTCAGGCGCTGATGGCCGACTGACGGCCGGATTTTGGACGCGATTATCTCCTAATCCACTCGATGAAACGCTAAACCACTTGTTCCATTGAGTAGAGCTACATGCCGACTACAACTTTGGTTACAAGATCAAGCTTGGTTCGGCCTAGATTGCTCTCAGGAAAGCTCCAAAGATCGCTTAGCGAAACTGATTTGGCAGTTAGGACTTAGAAGAATTTACTAAGTCTAAACTCCCCATTTCTGCCTTGTGGGTCCTAAAACACCTTGTTAAACTCATTTTCATGAGTTGGCCCTTAAACACTTTTGTTCTACTCTAAATTCTACACACTTTTGGTTAAGGGCCCACAGCCATGCAAGCTTCTATCAAGGAGGTCTCAGTTAGTCAAACAAAAGGACTCCTAGGGCTCTATTAAGGCAACTAGGGTTAGTGACTTGGTTAGCCATAATGACCAACACAAACCTAGCTTCATTTGACTCCTCCACAAGGTTCAACTACTAGGAGACTCACACCCTCCAAAGGCAAGTCAAACAAGCATCACACCAAGCATAACATTACAAGCCAACACATGAAATGACACTTTACAAAAGAATGCAACATGATGATGATGATGCTTATGCTCATGAGATGTCAAGTTATGCATTTAGGGTTGCTTAACACCAGGGGTGTTACAGCCCTCCCCTCCTTAAAAGAATCTCGTCCCGAGATTTAAGTTACTAACCATTTCTTATAAAAGTGTGGGTACACCTCTTTTAGATAGTCTTCCGTTTCCCAAGTGGCATCTCGGTCGTCTTGCTCACTCCAAGACACTTTATATTGCTTTACTATTCTCCCGCGAGTTATTCTTTCTTTTTCATCGAGTACCCGACACGGTTTCACTGAGTAAGTGAGATCGGACTGCAACTTGATGTTGGCTGGTTGTACCTCTTCTTCTGGAACTCGAAGACATTTCTTTAATTGTGACACATGGAATACAGGGAATATAGCCTTCAAATGTTCAGGTAGCTGTAGCTGATAAGCTACTTCTCCCTCCTTTCCACGATCCTGTAAGGTCCCACAAATCTTGGCGCTAACTTCCTTTTCACGCCAAAGCGTCTGACACCTTTCATGGGCGACACTTTCAGATACACATAATCGCCTTGTTGAATTCAAGCGGCTTTCTCCTCTGTCTGCATAGCTCTTTTGTCGAGACTGCGCAGCTGCCATATGTTGTTGGATTATTCTAACTTGTTCTTCTGCTTCGTTAACAAAATCAATTCCATAGTATCGACGTTCTCCTGACTCAACCAATTTACCGGTGTCCTGCACCTTCTACCATAAAGAGCTTCAAAAGGTGCCATCTGTATGCTTTCTTGATAGCCATTGTTATATGCAAATTCAGCTAAAGGTAACCATTTCTCCCAAGATCCCTTCGCTGAAATCACACAGGCTCTCAACATGTCCTCTAAAACTTGATTCACTCTTTCGGTTTGTCCTGATGTTTGGGGATGATAGGCAGAACTACGGATTAGCTTTGTGCCTAATTCTTTTTGCAGTTTCTCCCAAAACGGTGCAGTAAACTGCGATCCACGATCCGAAACTATGACCTTGGGTATACCATGCAGTCGAACGATTTGATTGATATAAATCTCCGCATAGTCCGGTGCTCGATAACAGGTTTTGACTGGAATAAAATGAGCGGTCTTGGTAAGACGATCAACTATCACCCAAATTGAGTCATTTCCTTTCTGGGTGGTTGGCAAACCGGTGATGAAATCCATACCCACTTCTTCCCATTTCCACTCGGGTATTGGTAACGGTTGAAGTGTTCCGGCTGGCTTCAGGTGAATAGCTTTTACTCGACAACACGTATCGCATCTGGCTACATATGCGGCAATCTCTTTCTTCATCTTGGTCCACCAAAATCTTGGACGCAAATCTTGATACATCTTAGTACTTCCAGGATGAATAGACAACTTGGATAAATGAGCTTCATCCATGATCCGATTTTTGAGTTCTCTTTTCTTAGGCACTACTAAGCGCTGGTCAAACCATAACACTCCTTTATCATCAATCGAAAATGTTTTACTGGTTCAGTTGGTCTTCAGCCTTTCCTTGATATGATAAATTCCCTTGTCTGTTTTCTGCCCTTCAAGAATCTGATCAACTAGGTGCCTTGCAGCTTGATATTGTGCAGAATCACAGGGGTACGAGACTAAACTCGTCTTCTGGTTGTAACCTCAAATTGTTGCAGTGTGATTTCCGGCTCAAAGCGTCGGCAACCACATTTGCCTTTCCTGGATGATAATGTATCTGCAGATTGTAATCCTTGATTAGTTCAAGCCATCTTCTCTGCCTCATATTCAGTTCAGGTTGAGTGAAGATATACTTGAGACTCTTGTGATCAGTGTACACGTTACAGACGTTACCAAGCAGATAATGTCTCCAGATTTTTAGAGCGTGCACCACAGCGGCTAACTCTAAATCATGTGTAGGATAGTTAATCTCATGTTTCCTCAATTGTCGTGAAGCATAAGCAATCACTCTGCCTTCTTGCATAAGAACACAGCCTAACCCAACCTTCGATGCATCACAAAAGACATCAAAAGGCTTCTCGATATCTGGTTGAGCTAAGACAGGAGCAGTGGTCAATAGTTTCCGCAAGGTACGGAAAGCTATTTCACACCCTTCTGTCCATTCAAACTTATGATCTTTCTGGAGCAAACTTGTCATTGGTTTGGCAATCTTAGAGAAGTCGGGAATGAAACGACGATAGTATCCTGCTAATCAAGAAAACTCCGAATTCACCAACTGAAGTAGGAGCTTCCCAATCCATCACTTCTTGTACCTTACTGGGGTCCACAGAGATTCCTTCTTCTGACAGGATGTGACCAAGAATTGTACTTGCTTCAACCAAAACTCACATTTGCTAAACTTAGCATAAAGTTTATGTTCTCGGAGCCTCGTCAAAACAACCCTCAAATGCTCCGCATGATCGTCGGGTTTTCAGAGTATACTAGAATGTCATCAATGAACACCACTACAAACTTATCTAGTTCCGGCATAAACACTGAATTCATCAAACTCATGAAATATGCTGGGGCATTTGTCAATCCAAAAGACATGACAAGATACTCATATAATCCATATCTGGTCGAGAAAGCAGTCTTTGGGATATCCTGTGGTCGAATCCTAATCTGGTGATAACCTGACCTCAAATCGATCTTGGAAAACACCTTAGCTCTGATAACTGATGGTCAAACAGAATATCTATTCGTGGCAAAGGATACTTGTTCTTGACAGTCACGGCATTGAGCGGCCGATAATCCACACACATACGTAGTGACTTATCCTTTTCTTGACAAACAATGCTGGGCAACCCCACTCGGATATACTAGGTTGAATGAATCCTTTGTCCAGAAGTTCCTTAATCTGAGTTTTAAGTTCAGCTAATTCATTGGGCGGCATACGGTAAGGTCTTCTAGAGATTGGTGCAGTTCCAGGTAACAACTCAATTGCAAATTCCACTGCCCGCTTGGGCGGTAATCCTGGTAATTCATCTGGGAAAACATCCGGGAAATCTCGGACGACTGGGATTTTGGACAGGTCTTCTATAGATAAAGTGCAAGATAAATCAACAAAGTCAGCACCTCACGGAAGAGAGATGCGTAACTTGGTATTCGTCCTTCCATCAGATAAGGTAAGAACCCTATTTGCAGTGTCTAACACCGCATTCCACATACTCATCCAACTCATCCCTAGGACTACATCCATACTTAGTCCTGGCAAAACTACTAAATTAGCTCGAATTTGTGCCCTCCAATGTCGATGGTTGCATTACAAACCATCTGCCTAGATAACACGCTACTCCCCACGGAGCTTACGCGAAACCCATAATCCATTTCAGACACCTCTTGATTATGTTTTTGTGCAAATGCTTTGCTCATGAATGAATGTGATGATCCAGTATCAAATAAAACAACTGCAGGATGATGGTTAACAAGACACATACCGGCAGTCACGGGCTCTCCGCACGAGCTTCTTCAGCAGTCATGTTGTGCAGAGAGTGGGATAGCTAGCTTGCTGCTTCTTTGGGTGAGGGCAATATCTTGCGAAGTGTCCCTCTTGGTTGCAATTGTAACAGGGTCCCCGAACTAAAGGTTTCCCTCCGGTTGAGCTGCCCTGACCTCCACGAGCTTGGTTAGCAGCTATCTTGTATGGCCTTTGATTGCGCTGAGCTTGCGGCTGACCCTTCTTTTGCGGCGGCCTGAAACGTGCCCCCGGCGCTGGTGGTCGATACTGGGTTCGTTGAGCTGGTGGTCCCCTAGGTTGAGATGGTCCTGAATCAAAGGTCCTCTTCCGGGCCTTACTTGCAGCATGCTTATTGTTGTGATTCTCTTGGATCAAGCAATCACTGATAAAGTCATTGAAGACTGCCCGGGAAGATGTACCCACGGACTTTCCCATTTTGGTGTTCAAACCTCTCTTGAAACTAGCAATCTTTTTAGCATCTGTGTTCACGAAGTCTGGAGCATAACGTGACAGAGAGTTAAACAGGTGATGGTACTCGGTAACAGATCGAGTTCCCTGCGTTAAGCTCATGAACTCTGCCACTTTCATCTGAGTCAGACCTGGCGGAATATAGTGCCCTCGAACAGCTTCAGTGAACATCCTCCAGGTGACAGGAACGTTGGCAGGATAGGTGGTGCGGTGGTGCCCCCACCAAATCCCGGCTGGCCCCTGCAGCTGGTGCGCAGCATACTCTGCCTTAAGCTCCTCTGTGAGCCTGAGCAAACGAAACTTTTGTTCCATGGTATGCAGCCATTCTTCTGCCTCTAAAGGTTCAGTAGCTTCCTTGAAGATGGGTGGCCTAGTATCCAAGAAATCCCTGAACGAACTATACTGATTTGGCTCAGGACGTTGTTGACCGTGCGCCAAATTCTCACGCAGTAAAGCTTCAATGTTGCGCTGGCTTCCCAGGAACTGAGCGAAAAGCTGCTCGGGAGTGGCTGGTGGAGGAGGTGGTGGATTGCGGTTGTCTCGAGGATCCTCATTTCCACCACTACCGCCAGCTCCACTACGAGTTGTCGTCATCTGCATGTATTAATAACAAGTGATCATTAGGCGAGTTGCAATTACTGTAGAGAACAATAGATCATGCCAACTGAATTTATTCGGAAAACGAATTCGCCAAACAATCACAGAGGCATAATAAATTTCAATCCACATCGCAGCATCACATAATAGATCGCTTCAATACATATCATGCAAAAGCCAACATAAACATCCATAGTTTTGCCCATACATATGGACTTTCCAAAGTTTCACATCACGTGCACATAAGAGTTCACTACTCATGCTTACATCCAGCCCATAACAAAAGCAAAAGATCGGGCTTGCGACATACATAAAGATCACTAAGCTCTAAGCATACGATCTAGACTACTCTCTAGCGATGTCACCATCGTCACCATCCTCACTAGACATGTCTGAGGAACCACTAGAAGAGCTACTTGGATCCGGGTCCTCCTGTGGAAGATGGGATTCCTCTCATTCTCCCTGCGGTGGATCTCCTCGTGCAGACGGTCATTGTAGTCTGCAGGTGGTGAAGTTGCTCTAGGTCTCCTACTCGCAACCTACAGCCTGGTCTCCTCTGAAGTCTGTCTATGCAGTTCACCACTAAGACTACTAGCTCATATCATAACTGAAGCGCTCATCTCTAGGCTCTACTAATAATCTACTAGCTGAGTGTCTCTCTGCTCGAGCTGAGCTCAGTCTCTGCCGAAGTAGCGGCTCCTGCTGGCTGAGCATGGTCTCCTCTCTCTCTGAAGCGTTGGTCCCTCTCCAAGTCATGTGAGCTAGCTGTGTGGTGAGGAGGTCTATCTCTGTAGCATGCTCCTCCTGCCGGCGATGCTGTGCAGCCGTCTCCTCACTAAGAATATGGTCCAGGTGATCATAGCTACGTGATAGGCATCCATAGGTAGCCATGAGTGCAGCCATAGCACTCCCTACTGGTCCAGCACAATGCTCCCTCTCAAGCGAACTGGCCTCAAGAACTGCGGCTCCTGGCTGACACCACACTGACTGATAAGGATCTGCTGTCGGGAAGATGCTGGCTGTAGCCTGGGCAACAACCTCCGGATGGTCCTCCATAAGGTCCCGGAGAACGGTGTAAGCAACTCTGTTGGCTCCATCCCATGGGGTCCTCCCCTGCAACGCGAACACCCGGCGGCACCAGACGTGATCCTGATTCTCACGGCTAGGCACGTCAACCTCCACCGTGTACATATGGCGATCCTCAGACATCTGCACGCGGTGCCAGTCGTACTGTGGCTCCTGGCCCTCCTGGTACCCCACCAAGTGCATACCCTCCAAAGGATGGTAGGCATGCCGAACTCATCTAAGAAGTCCTCCGATCCTTCAGCGGTCCATGGCCCCAACATGTAATTAGGCCTCTTGCTCCGGTTGACTTACGAGCTGTGCGCTTGGTACGGGCCATCTGTAAGAAGTTTATCCACACATATTTTCATTAGTTGGAGAACAACTTTTATTAGGAAAATGGGACGGATAACATAAGGAAGGAAGTAAGATTAATGCAAGGTTATATGATCATGATGCATGCACGTAACATACGTCCTCACTGTCTAACAATCTAACGGCTAGACGGTGGCATACACGTTCACTCATAGCGTTAACTAGACGTACTATACATTCGCAAGTTAGCGTACCTGCAGAAAATCATTTCAGCCCTGCCCACAGTATGAATATCATGCATTGCTAAAATTAAATCTAATACTAACTCAGGTGCACACCCAGTATACACGTAAGCAGTATATGCACCCATCAGAATAATATTACTCCCACAATTAAGTACCTTCACATATACTTGTGTGTAACAGGTATACATGTCAGCACATTTCAAGCACAACCCTAGATTGGCGGTTGTCCAATCATGCTCTCACAACTCACTTGTTACCTTGGCGTAGAGGCAATTGATCCATACATTACTATTCCGAAGAATAGCACCCATACAATTTCACCCTTGCCGTATGGACGACAGAAACAACAGAATTTAAATATGATGCACGACCCCCAAGTTAGTACTTAAATAGCCACCTAAAAACCTACTGGGCATAAGGACTTGATCACTGGCACACCTTAATTTTATTTATAAGATTTTTCAAACCCTATTATAGTTTATAAGTTTTTGCAAAGAAAATTTTGATTTGAAATACAATTTTTCAAATACACTCATGAACAGTAACGCCAATCATGCTCCGATGCCAGCTGTGACAGAACCGACCAATTTATACCAGATTAAGCACCGAATCCCCGCTTTCACAGAGATTACAGGTACTTAAGCTCGTACAAACCTGGTAGTCCGGAAATCTCGAAGGATTTCAAATCATTCAACTTTAGCCAAGATCGTAATAGATTAGCGTACATGTCCACGAGGTACATTCAGTTCGCACATAGTTCAAATACATCGGAGTTCAACAGTTATTACAAACCATAGTTCGAATTTCGAAAGCGGAAGCAACATAGTTTTAAACATAAGTTCTCAGTTCACAATACGGTGCCATTGCCTGATCAGTCCACAAAAGCATCAGGAGAGAATAAGAGTTGACCATGCCCATGGTCTAGTCACCACCCTCGACGGGGTACAGACAGTTCTCGCAATAGCCGAAGAAGCATTGCCATCTGCAACAACAAGGGAAAGAACCCTGAGTACGAGAAGGTACTCAGCTAGACTTACCCGTCATAAACCAGAAATAAACGACACCAAGGAGTATGCAAGGCTGTATCTGGGTTGGCTATACTTACCTTTTTGCATAAAAGCATTTTTATTATTAAATAATCATCATTAGAGTATTAGCAGTCAATTTATGTAATCAACCTGATTAACTAGATTTGCCCCAATTTATTAATCAACTTATTAAACTAGATTGCAAACCTGATCTAGAGCAATCACTTGGCTAATTAATCAAGCAAGTGACTATTTCATCAATAGCCTTTCAGATTCAGTACCATAACCATCTTTAGTTCCATAAGTTACTACGGTAACACATGCCCAGTCAAGTTACTCACTAACCAGGAGCGATGGCAATTATAATCGATTCCTACCCAGCTGGGACAAAGATGTCGCACACTCGCCCGATCACACCTTGCAGCAGCCGTTGGCGACCACTTCAGGAAATCGAGAACACAACACGCGGACGTCATGGGCCCTTCTACACCGGGGTTATCTCAATGCCAGGTCGCTCAAGCTAAAACTGCCCACGGTCATCCAGGTCAATCAGGCCCGCCTGTCCACGGACCATGCCAGGTTGCTCAAAATAGTTGCCCACGGTACATATAAGGCCTTGGGTTTAGGCGTCAACATCTCCATCACCGGCTCGAATAGCCCTACTCGGCTTCACGGAGGTACTCAGACCTACTTCGTTAAGTGATTGACGCGTTCAAAATGACTGAGGTGTGCCTTCGTCGGGTCCTAATCGACACAGACGGGAGACTACTAGCACACAGAACCCATTCCTGCTGCTCCTACATCCGCCCGTCTCAGATAATTATCACATGGTTATTTCCATGATAGCACCAGGCTAGTCATGATCAGTATCCACCTATATGCGGGAGACAGGAAATCACCTGACTTTTACCGGCCTAAGCAGACTAAGCAGAAACGAGCCTAGACCTAACAAGGATATCAAGATAATAATTACTGGTGGACAAGGATAAGTAAGTAATGCATCAACGGTATCACCCAACTCCTATAACCTAATGCAACAAACATATCAGGTTAATTTTGTAATTGCATTTGCAAACCATAGAGTGGGATGCTCCGGCTTGCCTCGTTCAAAGTCGGAGGGACGATGGTCGTGGCACTCAGGCAGGTCCTCGACGTCTCCTTCTTCGATCCTCCGGTCCTGGTCTCCTCTGACACGGCTCCTCCGGTGGCGGGTTCTAGACTTCCACTACCGACCTGTATGATGCATAACACGTATAAGTAATATGAATGCACATGGATGCAGGGGGATGCAACATGGAACAAGATAAACCTAGGAGATAAGCACATGTCATCTACTAAGATAACTCAGGAGATAAACACATGTCATCTACTGCGTTCTCTTCAACAAGGTAGTCACATCAAACTAGTGATTACAAAGGACCTTAACATCCAACCAAACAATTAACCTACCTAATTAGTTGTTAGGATTACAATTACCACAGCAAGCACTTTACTTAATTAATTTATTCTCCTTTAATTGCTTGCTGAAATAAATCCATTTAATCAAGCCTATAACAGCAACCCATCCTAGACAGCTTCAGAAAATTCCAGCGAAATTACTGGAAGTTAACAACACATAAACTAGTCCTCTGTCTAAATCCCAACCCATTTGGACTTAAACTCCATCCTCTATGAAAAAGACAAATTCTACCATGAAAAGGTGCTTTGAACTACACACCCTAACAAAAAGTGTCAAACACAAATTTCCCAATTTTCTACTGAACTTCTTAGCACAAGAGCAGTGTATAAAAATTCTCAGGTTCATATTCATCATATTTTAATACTACAAATTAAACAAGAAAAACAACATTTCATCACTTTAATTATTACTGCCAAAATATTCCACAGAGCAACATCATATTATTTTTTCTAGAAACTATTCATCAACACAAACCTAACAAAACAAGAATCACATTTTTCTGTGCAAAACACAGATTACTATGCATTTAACAAGATTTCAGCCTAAACATAAATTAAATATAACTAAACATAAATCTATCACAAACTGGACATTATATATTTTTCATGCATAGAACTCATCACAACAAACTTAACAAAACTTATTTCACCATTTTAGCATTTACAAAACTCAAGATATGAATTAAACAAGCTAATCAAGCATTTCTGAAATCTATTTAAACAAAACCCTGAAAAACCTCTTTAACCTAAACTGCAATACGCACCCAGACTATTGCACCCAAGACACTGACAGCCGGGACCCGAGCCACTGACTGGCGGGACCCCGGGTCAAACCGACCCCACCTGTCAGCCTCACAGAAGCAGGGGTAGGGTTGACCGCGGCGAAGCTCGCCGGCGGCGACCTCCCCGGCGAAACGAACACCACCACTCTACTCCTCTCCTTCTTCCGCACCCGACGGTACCACACACAGGCCTAGCGCATGCTCGAATCGAGCTCGCCGGCGACCATGGCGGACATGGCGGCGCTACGCCAGCCGGCTCCGGTCATCCCGAGCTAAACCAACTCTCGATTCCTACTCCGGCGTCCTTCACAACCCTATCCCGAGGCTCAAAATCCAGGGTTCCTACTCCGAGCATCCGCGACCACGGCCATGCCGACTCCGGCGACCATGGCGGACGGTGGACGCGGCGTACCGTCACTACCAAACCCTAATCGGCTAAACCAACACCACCAACTTCCTCTACGGGTCAAGGCGACTCGTGAACGCTAGCTAGGACAAACGGATGGGCACGGAAAAGGGTTGGCCACGGTGGACCGAGCTCGCCGGCCATGGCGGACATGGCAGGCGCGGCGTACCGCGGTCACCAAACCCTAACCGGCCAAACCGTCACCTTCTACCTCTTCTACGAACCTCACTGACCCACGAACGCGAGCTAGGGCGACACGAAACAACGGGAAGGAGGCCGGCCACGGCGAACCGAGCTCGGCGGTCATGGCGGCCATGGCGGCGGCTCATCCCGGGGCTTGCCTAGGGTTCCCTACGAGGCGCTAAGGGTAGCAAGAGGTACGGGGGCTCACGGTGAAGCTTGGTGGGTGGTTGGGCTTGCGGCGAGGCGGCCAGACGACGATGAACGGCGGCGAGCGCTCTGTTTTCCCCCCTTTTCCGCCCGAGCGACGGCGAGAGCAAGGAGGAGACAGAACGGAGGGAGTGGGCGGCTTTGGTTAGTGCGGGGGCGAGCTAGCGACTTGAGCTCGCCACGCCGCCGCGAACGCTGGCACGGCCGGGCGTCGGGCGCCACCGCGGCCAAGTTCTGGTGCGGTCGGCCATGACCACAGCCGATTCAAACTGAATCGTCGGGTTCAGGCGCTGATGGCCGACTGACGGCCGGATTTTGGACGCGATTATCTCCTAATCCACTCGATGAAACGCTAAACCACTTGTTCCATTGAGTAGAGCTACATGCCGACTACAACTTTGGTTACAAGATCAAGCTTTGGTTCGGCCTAGATTGCTCTCAGGAAAGCTCCAAAGATCGCTTAGCGAAACTTATTTGGCAGTTAGGACTTAGAAGAAATTTTACTAAGTCTAAACTCCCCCATTTCTGCCTTGTGGTCCTAAAACACCTTCAAACTCATTTTCATGAGTTGGCCCTTAAACACTTTTTGTTCTACTCTAAATTCTACACACTTTTGGTTAAAGGCCCAGCCATGCAAAGCTCCTATCAAGGAGATCTCAGTTAGTCAAACAAAAGGACTCCTAGGCTCTATTAAGGCACCTAGGTTAGTGACTTGGTTAGCCATAATGACCAACACAAACCTAGCTTCATTTTGACTCCTCCACAAGGTTCAACTACTAAGGAGACTCACACCCTCCATAGGCAAGTCAAACAAGCATCACACCAAGCATAACATTACAAGCCAACACAAGAAATGACACTTTACAAAAGAATGCAACATGATGATGATGATGCTTATGCTCATGAGATGTCAAGTTATGCATTTAGGGTTGCTTAACACCAGGGGTGTTATAGGTCCTAAGCGACACAGGCGGAAACACTACACCAGGACTCCATTCCTGTGCAAGTTACCCGCCCGGTCTCGGTTTAAATATTATCATCGTATTAGGGTTCTCACGACCGATAGACAGAGTCGAAGAGAGAACAGGTAAACCTATATCTCGCGAACGATGAAGCCATCGATCGACTTCTACCGAAGTCTAAGCATTGCTAAGCATTTGGGATCGTCTTATCACTACTGATGGGATATCATCAGGGGATTATCTGAAAATTCAAGGTATTCATGCAGCAACGGTTTCATTCAACTCCTACTTACTTAATGCACATTTCACAAGACCTATAGTGTAATAAAGTATTGTGTAAACAGAGAGTGGCAGTATGAACCGGGGCTTGCCTGGGAAATAACACTTAAGCTGGTGTTAGTTGGCGCCATCTTCGGGAACATCACCGCTCCAGGAACTTGTGGAGTTTGCCAAACACCTTCTTCAGGATGGCCACCCAACACCATCATCAGACTTATCTCCAACATCACGCACTTCACTTCATGTGTTCATCATCTAGCGTACCTAGCATGAGGTGCACAATGCATAGGTATGAATATAAGGGATGTAACACATGATGCAAACATAAGACTTATATCACGGACTACTGACTAGTTCACCTGAGTACTCAAAATAGTTTATAAAGATGGAGTCTAGCTTAATTATTAACCTAGCACACAACAAAGTATAATTACTTTGAAAGATTATAATTATAGTAGAGTTCTACATAAGGTCCATTATGTTTATATGAAAGCTACTATGACCATCAACCAAGATTACATTACATAAAACCCAATAGAAAACACATGCATGAACATATAACTAATACCTTTAGTTAACTAAGTTAACCCACACTACAGGCTCCGCTCTATTATCTTTTCTAGATTGCTACTCCGGATACCATCAGATTGCTCTCAAAGACGAAGACCAACCCAAGACATCATTTATAACTCCCTTCGGAGCATACTGTTATAAAACTATGTTCTTCGGGTTGAAGAATGCAGGAGCTACTTACCAGCGTGCCATCCAAGACTGTTTGGGCGACCAAATCGGACGCAACGCGGAAGCATATGTTGATGATTGTCATAAAACAAAGGATCCGACTACCCTCATATCAGACCTAGAGGAAACCTTTAACCGGCTGCGCGCATACCAATGGAGACTCAATCCCACAAAGTGCATTTTCGGAGTACTGTTGACACTTCTTAATGCAACCACTAGAACTAGACTATGGAGCCTAATCCCCGGCAGCGGCACCAGAGATGCTTATTGACAGCAGAAGTGGCAAACGGATATACCGCAAGCGCACGGTAGTCAATTGTAGCTTTTCACCGGAGTATTCCAGGTATCGTATTTCCACAGGAACGTGAAGTGGATTAACTAGAAGTAGGGTCGTCAAAGGATGATCAAAGGTATATGATAACTGGGATAGAGAGGTCTTCCTAATATCAATATCTGGTTTCTGGTTTTCTAAGAGTACTGAGTTTACCACCTCATTCCTTACTGGGGCGAAGGACAAAACAGTAGTTGATTAAAAGGTTCTCCACCTAACAACTAGGCAGGCGGCAATGCTGCTACCCAACTATTATTTTCAACTTGCCTACAACACTTGAGAGGAACTCCAAGCACTGGCTGTGTCTGTCACCCTACCACCAGGCGTCTACACAAGTGCGACAAGAAGTCCACACTGGCAAGATATAGCCTAGACACCACGTCTACACTAATCTTACTACTCTAAAGCTAAGCTTATTGGCCTAGAGCACTTCAACAAAGTACAAAAGCAAGGTGCCAAGTAAAAGAACTGTAAACTTAATACCAGACCAGGATATTAAATACTAGAAGGACTCAGATGTAACACTTACAAGAAGAATCGCATCCGCTGAGGCGCACCTTGGAGAAGATTCCCAACAGGCCGGGACTCCTCCGTGGAACTCCTCACTCCCTTCCCTCTCTTCTAACACTAAAGCTACTAAGTAGGCTTTCTCCTTGGATGCATACAAATGAAGAGCTCTAGGGGGTATTTATAGCTTGGAGGTGGAGTAGCGGCTACTCCGGTGCCACGTCAGCGATCCGCGTGCTCTCCTTCCTTGGCCATTGGATCAAACCGCCATAGTAACCGTCATGGATGGATGGCCAGGATATTGTTCACGTGTGAAACATGTGCAAGCAACCGACTTTGGATGGGATTCACCCCAGGTCGGCCGACCCCAGCCAATGACAGGTGGGCCCACCACTTTGCTTCTAGAAGGTGCTGATGTCACCAGGCTGAACAGTGTATCCAGGGCCCACCAAGGGGGGATCGGTCGAACCCCCTATGACAGGGCTGGCCCACCATCTTTTCTCCCTTGGTGACTCCACATGTCATGGAGCAAGTCTTGTGAAGTTGGTTGCATTTGGTTTCGGTGTGGACCCATGAATCCATGTGCTTCTCATCTTGCACCATTGAGTAAAAGCACATGTTTGATCCAAGGGATGATATTGGCCTGAGCATGCTTCTCTTGGATCGTGCCATGTCACCTTGGCCGAGGTGGCCACCAAGGTGGGGTCGGCCGACCCCCTTGGTGGGCCCACCTGGCCTCATTTTGTTCATTTTGGCATCTCCTACATGTTCACAAGCTAAGAGTACAAGTGGAACTTATTAGTGATAAATATGCTCATGATATGCTATACTTCCTTGAAACCGAGGCTGTTGACGGTATTTTGGTAAGGTAAAACATGCTATAACTTCCGTCAACAAGATCCCCCACACTTGAATCTTTGCTCGTCCTCGAGTAAAGGTTAGAGAAAGTGAACAAGTGATTATTACATGCTTAAAATGATAATGATCATAAAGCATCATTCCTAACATAGTTTATACAAATGGGTTATGTGGTGCTGTCTATCATATATCCTTTAGATGTTGAGAAAAGGAACAAATCTCAAAGCAAAGTCATCTCCCTGAATTCTTGTTCTTGGTACTTAGAGTTTTTAGGACAGTTTGAAAGAAAAACACATAGTTCATGCTTACTCCTCATATAGTACTCTCAAGACACTCTTATAGGTGTTTGGTTCCTCACCAAGGCATAGCATGTGATTGCCTTATTTTTGTTTTATCCTAATCTATCAGGCTTATGTGGAGCTTGGTAGGGATAAACAAAGTAGCATACTTGTTTTGCATATATATTGTAAAGTCAAAACAAGGATCCAAGGAGAAGAATGTCATAATCCTAGATCAAGATGTGCATGTGTGTGGAATGTATGTGGACTAGAATGCTCCTTTAATATAATCTCTCTCTCTACTTTATTTACCTTGAGACATGGCTAGCATTTTTCAACAATGGACCTTCATGTGTCCATATATTTTTTTTAGTGGACCTTCATGTGTCCAATTTTTTTTACTGGACCTTCATGTGTCCACATTTTTTTTCTTTTCTTTTGCTTAGCCTTAATGTCTCTTTTTACTAACCAGAGTTAGAGAGAGAGATTGTAGAACTTTAATGTACGGAGCATCTATAGAGTGGAAATGAATGGCATGTGCAGGCATACTTCCAGTGTAGAAGTTGCATATGTAGATGGTGTGTACGTGATCTTGATCTGGGATTATGACAAAATTCTCGACTAGGGTCAACAAGGTTTGACCAAACTCAAGACAAAACAAGTAGCATGTGTGTAAAAGGTTTTGCTCATGTATGCATATGTATGGTTTTGGTAGGTATTTCTCACTATAGAGGAGTAAATGATACTATGGTTTTGAGATATTTTCAAAAACAAATCTCTAAGCACCTTAAACAAAAACAGGTTTGAGTCTTAAGCCAAGATTTATCTCACTTTTAACAACAACTTAGTCAATACGGTTTCCTAATTTAGTTTACCCATGAGTATAAACATATGTAAGAACATGGTTTTATGTCATTAACATTCTTAGCATATCATAACTCAAGTCACTTTGTAGCTTTTTATTTTATTTTATTCAGAATATGGAATGATGTGACACTGCTTGAACCGAGAGGAGAAAGGGGAAACGAAACCAGACAGCAGTGTTGAGCTTACTGTGCAGAGGTGAGCTGGTGGGCCCAGGTCACCATGGTGGGGTCGGCCGACCCCACCAAATGGAGGTTTCGTTGCCATTTGCTTTTTTCCATTCAGTTTTACATCTGCAAAAACACTTTTCAAAAATTCAAGAGAAAACGGGGGTCGCCCGACCCCTTGCTTACCTCTGTTTTGTGCACTGCAGCGTGTCAGACTGTGCTCAGCAGTTCAGTGTGGTCCAAAGATGAAATCTGGGGGTCGTCCGACCCCCCACACTTGAATTTTTCCATAAATGAACTCTGAACATGACGCAAAGGTAAAATGCAAAGCGCTCTACTGGTGGCAAACACACCAGTAGAGACGAGATATATTTTATTTATTCTCTAAGAAGGAAAAACAATGGAAATTTAAAAGGGAAATTCAAAAGAAATAAATCTAAGATGAAACTTGGAAATTCAAAATAAATCTAACATGGAATTTTATTCTAATCTAAACTAAACTATCTATGGAGACGGGGGGTTTAGGAGGTTCCCGCCCCAAACCTTAGCGAAGCGTTTGAGCTTCGCAGAGGTGCTAATCCTAAGATGGCGAAAATCATCTTCTAAGTCTTTATTCGCCATCTTCAACTCTGACACCGTCTCCTCCAACACCCTGTTCCTTCCTGCAGGGTGGAGGTGACGTGCATCAGCCTCTCCAGATCCGTCTTCTTGTCTTCCTCCTCGAATTGTCCCGGCGGCCCCTTGATCGACGGAGGGTCCATCCTCCGCCGAACAGAAGCTTGGGACTCCAGGGACTCCCGCAGCTCATCTTTCTCTTCCGTGTTGAGAGAAAGGATGACTACCTTCCCTCGGCCATGCCCACCGGCCATGATCCGATGGGTCTTCCAGAACGTGGGCGTCGACGGGGAGTACAACGAAGTGTACTCCGTACTCCCCGTTGTCGTGGTGATCGCGCGCGGGTTCTCCTCCAGCTGGGCCTTCACCTTCAGCGCGAGTTGGCCCATGGTCGGCCTAGTCGGCGTGATGGAGCGGCCGGGGGATTTCCTGATCCCCCTTCTCGGAGTCAGCGAGCGGGACGATGCCGCCGCGCGAGATGATGGACGGGGGTGGTCGGCCGACCCCTGGTGGGATTGGGCGACCCCGCCGCCGGCCCGACCAGCCCCCCTGGTGGAGGTACCATGGCCAGCGGCACTGCATCGATCACGTTGATCGCGAGGGCCTGCTCTAGATCTTCGGTTAGGGCCCGTCGTGGCGTAGGTGTTGCAGGGCGCGTAGGCTTGCTAGTGGGTGCCATGGCTAGTGTTTTGGGTCGCAGTGGAGAGGGCAGGGAAGGCTAGGAGGCTCTGGCCTTGCGTGGAATTGTGAGTAGGAGGAAGAAGGAGATGGGTGCAAGGTTAAATAGCGGCTGTAGATGACTACGATGCCGATTTTCACGGGATCGCCACGGAAAACTCGTAACTTCACAGAGTCCGTCGCGCCGCCGTTCCAATCCCGTAAGGTAGGGATCGGCCGACCCCATCGGTTTTGGATTTGGGGATTATCTCCAGGGGTTGTTATCCACTCGTCGCGGTGAACTCATCTGCGAGTCGAACCTCCCCGAGGCGGGGTCGCCCGACCCCCTTGATGGGTGTCCGGTGCGGTCACGTACCCGGCTCGAGACCATCTACACGATTGTGCAACTCTTGTTGCAGGTGGGCCCAATATAGGGATCGCCCGACCCCCTAACTAGGGTCTGTGGCCCCACCTCAAAGCCTAAGGTAAGTCTAACCTATCCCTTCTCGAACCATGAAGTGACATTTCTCCCAGTTCAAGATCAAGTGCTTTTCTTGATAGCGTTGTAAGACACGGTCCAGATTCTCTAAGTAGTGATCAAAGGTTGTTCCATAGACTGAAAAGTCATCCATGAAAACTTCCATGATTTCTTCTATCATATCCGAGAAGATGGACATCATGCACCTCTGAAATGAAGCAGGGGCATTGCACAGGCCAAATGACATGCGCATGTATGCATATGTCCCGTAGGGGCATGTGAACGTGGTCTTACTTTGGTCGTCGGGATGGATTGGAATTTGATGGTACCCCGAATACCCATCAAGGAAACAAAAGAAGGAATGTTTGGCTAACCGTTCCAACATCTCATCGATGAATGGCAACGGAAAGTGGTCTTTCTTGTGGCCTTGTTAAGTTTTCGGTAGTCTATGCACATTCTCCATCCCGTGACGGTTCGTTGTGGAATCAATTCGTTGTTTTGATTTTTAACGACCGTCATTCCTCCTTTCTTAGGAACTACTTGGACGGGGCTGACCCACTCGCTGTTTGGAACAGGGTAGATTATGCCCGCGTGCAAGAGCTTCAAGACCTCCTTCTTTACTACTTCTCTCATCGCATTGTTGAGCCTCCTTTGTGGCTCTCTAGAAGGTGTAGCATCGGGTTCGATCGGAATGCGATGTGTGCAAAGAGCGGGACTAATTCCCTTGAGATCTTGCAACGAATATCCTAAGACGGATCGGTGTTTTCTAGGACGGTGACGAGTTTAGAAACTTCTTCCGTTGTAAGTCGATCACTAATAATCACGGGAGTCTCTCTATCACCATTAAGGAAGGCATACTTAAGCCCAGAAGGAAGTGGCTAAGCTCTATAGAGGTTTTGGTGGAGGTTCAGACTCATCCAAGTCTAACGGTTCATCTAAATCAATGTCTTCTTCTTGGATAAAGTCATGGGCGTCTTCTTCTAGATCGGGTTGAGAAGTTTCTAGTGAAGATACCGACATCACCTCCTCTATTGGATCAAGCTCGGGTTTGGTTCGGCTATCGAATTAACGGAGCCGGCAAAAGGAACTGAAAGATCTAGATCCTTCCCAAGGTGACCCTTAAGGCTCCCTTCACGAAATCCCTCAATGAATCTCATGAGTGGGTGCCCAATTAACAAGTCGACCTCGTCTACGTCAAAGACATAGAAGTTTGCGAGGAAGCTAACTTTGTTAATTGTGATAGAAATATTTTGTGCAATCCCGCAACTCTCGACCAATTTTCCAGAAGGAAGCTTAAGGAATTTATTGGTTGGGTTTAGCGGTTCCTCACCTAGGAGTGTTAACATCAACGATTTAGACATTAAATTTACTCCTACAGTGGGATCATAGAGGGAATCTACAGTCGTCTTGTTGATGGCACATGGTATGGATGTGAAACAGGACAGAAGCTTAACGACATCTAAAGATACTTCAGCCTCCCTGAACCATTCGTTGCTCATAATAGACATGAGCTCTTGGGCGGTCGCCTTAAGGTAACTTGCCTCAAACTGGGTTGGCATGTGGTTATTAGGAGCTCTACGGGCTGTGGATCTCTTCTGCACAGGTTGTTTCGAGACATTGCCATAATCGGCGAAGAGATCTGTCTCGATATTTAGAGGATAATCCAAAGGATGAATTACTTCTTCCTTTGGATGAGTAGGTGGTTGTGGTTCAGGTCTGACAGCTTGGGGTATAGGTAAAGGAGTTTCAGCTGTCGTGGGTTCGTCCCTAGGAGTTTGATCTTCCTCTAGAGTTTCACCATGGTCATCGGTGTATGGGGTGTTCTTGAGAATGGTCGCAAGAACTTCCTTACCTTCACTAATGGGTAAATGGAGGAAAGCTCCTTTAGAGGCTAAATCAAGGAATTGTGCGGAGTTTTGGCTAAGACTGACATAGAAATGTTGCATAAGGGTTGGCTCGGTTATAGCTAAATCTGGGCCAGAGGATGCTAAGTCTGTAAGTCGTGCCCAGGCTGCACCTAGAGATTCCTTCTCGTCTTGTTTGAAGTTTAGCACATCTCTACGAAGACGAGCTACGCGGGATATGGGAAAGTACGTCAAGCAGAACATGGCTTGCAGTTTCTCCCATTCTCCGTTCACACTACCAACGTAGCGAGTATACCAGTGTCTAGCTTTTCCGTTAACGAGAACGGAAATAGCTTCCACTTAAGAGTGACTCGCCTCATTCCTTGATGTGAATACACGAACAAAGTTGTTCGAAATCACGTAGGTGGGTATATAAGGATTCTCATCTACATCTCCTGAAAAGGGATTCTCCTGAACCATCGCTATGAGGCTGGGGCGAAGCTCATAGCGAACTGCCAAAATGGCATGAGATGAACTAGGCGGCTCCAACTCAGCGCCCGAAGGAGCAGCGTAGTCAAAAAGGGTTGTTTGATCCATATTGATTTATGAAATAAAAGTTCTAATCAAACTACGATAACTTTAACGACTTTGTTCTAGCTAACACAGCTACCGTTCCCGGCAACGGCGCCAGAAAAGCTTGTTGACACTTCTTAATGCAACCACTAGAACTAGACTATGGAGCCTAATCCCCGGCAGCGGCACCAGAGATGCTTATTGACACCAGAAGTGGCAAACGGATATACCGCAAGCGCACGGTAGTCAATTGTAGCTTTTCACCGGGAGTATTCCAGGTATCGTATTTCCACAGGGAACGTGAAGTGGATTAACTAGAAGTAGGGTCGTCAAAGGATGATCAAAGGGTATATGATAACTGGGATAGAGAGGTCTTCCTAATATCAATATCTGGTTTCTGGTTTTCTAAGAGTACTGAGGTTTACCACCTCATTCCTTACTGGGGGCGAAGGACAAAACAGTAGTTGATTAAAAGGTTCTCCACCTAACAACTACTGAGGCGGCAATGCTGCTACCCAACTATTATTTTCAACTTGCCTACAACACTTGAGAGGAACTCCAAGCACTGGCTGTGTCTGTCACCCTACCACCAGGCGTCTACACAAGTGCGACAAGAAGTCACAAAGTCCACACTGGCAAGATATAGCCTAGACACCACGTCTACACTAATCTTACTACTCTAAAGCTAAGCTTATTGGGCTAGAGCACTTCAACAAAGTAAAGCAATGTGCCAAGTAAAAGAACTGTAAACTTAAATAACTAGACCAGGATATTAAATACTAGAAGGACTCAGATGTAACACTTACAAGAAGAATCGCATCCGCTGAGGCGCACCTTGGAGAAGATTCCCGACAAGCCGGGACTCCTCCGTGGAACTCCTCACTCCCTTCCCTCTCTTCTAACACTAAAGCTACTAAGTAGGCTTTCTCTCCTTGGATGCATACAAATGAAGAGCTCTAGGGGGTATTTATAGCTTGGAGGTGGAGTAGCGGCTACTCCGGTGCCACGTCAGTGATCCGCGTGCTCTCCTTCCTTGGCCATTGGATCAAACCGCCATAGTAACCGTCATGGATGGATGGCCAGGATATTGTTCACGTGTGAAACATGTGCAAGCAACCGACTTTGGATGGGATTCACCCCAGGGTCGGCCGACCCCAGCCAATGACAGGTGGGCCCACCACTTTGCTTCTAGAAGGTGCTGATGTCACCAGGCTGAACAGTGTATCCAGGGCCCACCAAGGGGGGATCGGCCGAACCCCCTATGACAGGGCTGGCCCACCATCTTTTCTCCCTTGGTGACTCCACATGTCATGGAGCAAGTCTTGTGAAGTTGGTTGCATTTGGTTTCGGTGTGGACCCATGAATCCATGTGCTTCTCATCTTGCACCATTGAGTAAAAGCACATGTTTGATCCAAGGGATGATATTGGCCTGAGCATGCTTCTCTTGGATCGTGCCATGTCACCTTGGCCGAGGTGGCCACCAAGGTGGGGTCGGCCGCCGACCCCTTGGTGGGCCCACCTGGCCTCATTTTGTTCATTTGGCATCTCCTACATGTTCACAAGCTAAGAGTACAAGTGGAACTTATTAGTGATAAATATGCTCATGATATGCTATACTTCCTTGAAACCGAGGCTTGTTGACGGTATTTTGGTAAGGTAAAACATGCTATAACTTCCGTCAACAAGTACTCTCAGGACAGTTACTCGGCTTCCTTGTTAGCCATCGGGGCATCTAGGCTAGTCAAAAATAGATCACAGCGATCATCAACATGAAACCACCTACCTCAGTCAGGGATGTCCAGAAACTCACCGGGTGTATGGCTGCACTAACCCGATTTATCTCACGGCTGGGAGAAAAGGGACTACCTTTCTTCAAATTACTCAAACTGGCGATAAATTTCAGTGGACGGAAGAAGCGGACAAGGCCTTTGAACAGCTCAAAGGATACCTTACCAACTCACCTATACTAACGCCACCAGAACACAGGGAGACGATGATGTTGTATATTGCAGCTACCACGCACGTTGTGAGCACAGCAATTGTAGTGGAGCGCAAGGATGACAAGCACATCTACCACACCCAGCGACCAGTATACTACATCAGCGAGGTACTCTCCGACTCAAAGGTCAGGTACCCGCAAGTACATAAGTTACTCTACGCTCTACTGATATCCTCAAGAAAGCTACGACACTATTTCGAAGCTCATGAGATCACAGTTGTTACGGATTTTTCGTTGGGAGAAATTCTCCACAATCGTGATGCTACCAGAAGAATTTCCAAGTGGGCAGTCGAGTTGGGGGCGCTCAACATCAAGTTCACTCCAAGGAAAGCAATCAAGTCACAGGCTCTAGCTGATTTCGTCGCCGAGTGGACAGAAATACAGCAGATCCAGGACAATGCTATTCCTGAACATTGGAAGATGTACTTTGATGGGTCCTTAAAACTCGGGGGAGCAGGAGCAGGAGTACTACTTGTATCACCCGCTGGAGAGCAACTCAAGTACGTTCTGCAGATATTGTGGCCCGCTACCAACAATGAGGCAGAATATGAAGCACTACTACACGGACTCAAACTAGCAATCGCATTGGGCATCAAGCGACTCCTAGTCTACAGTGACTCTTCCGTGGTAATTCACCAATCAACAAGGATTGGGACTGTACCAAGGAAACAATGAACGCCTATTGCATCGAAGTTCGCAAGCTAGAAAAACACTTTTCAGGGCTGGAACTCATTCATATTACTCGGGATCTTAATGTCGCAGCAGATATCCTAGCAAAATTGGGATCCGATAGAGCTATGGTCCCCAGCGGCACCTTCGTACATGAGCTATCTAAGCCCTCAATTCAAGAGAAGGAAGAGGTCGACCCCGCACCCTCCACTCAGATTCTAACTCTAGCACCCGACTGGACACAAGTTTTCATCGACTACTTCAAGGAGCATAAGTTGCCCAGTGATAAAATTGCTGCAGAGCAGGTCACCAGACGTAGCAAAAACTATGTTCTATTCGAAGACAGGCTATACCGACGCGGTGCTTCATCCGGAGTCCTCCTCAAGTGCATCTCACTAGAAGAAGGCAGAGAAATCCTTAATGAGGTTCACTTCGGGTGTTGTGGCAATCATGCAGCATCAAGAACACTAGTCGGAAAAATCTTCAGATCATGGTACTATTGGCCCTCAGCCTTGAAGGATGTAGAAGACTTAGTCCGCCATTGTCAGTCATTCCAGTTCTTTGCCAAACAACAGCATATACCGGCACATGAGTTGATCTGTATTCCTCCGTCATGGTCTTTCTCATGTTGGGGACTCGACATGGTGGGTCCTCTTAAGCGTGCCCCAGACAGATTCGAGTACATCTACGTCGCAATAGACAAATTCACCAAGTGGATTGAGTACATGTCGTTGGTCAAGTTCAATGCATCCAAATCGGTACAATTCATGCAGAGTATCTTCCATCGCTTTGGGATGCCACACAGAATTATCACTGATCTTGGGTCCCCCTTCACGGCTATTGAGTTCAAATCATGGGCCAGCGACTGTGGAATTAAGATAGACTACGCATCAGTGGCTCATCCACAATCCAACGGTCAAGTTGAACGTGCAAACGCCCTTATTCTTACCGGATTAAAACCCAGACTATTCGACCTTCTAAAAGATCACGACGGGAAATGAGTCGAAGAACTGCCTAAGGTAGTCTGGGGCTACGGACACAGCGAAGTCGGGCAACGGGCCAGACTCCTTTCTTCTTGGCGTATGGCACCGAAGCAATCCTCCCGGCAGACTTAATCTGGAATTCCCCACGAACAGAGCAGTACAATGAAGGTGAAGCTGATGATACAAGGCGACTAGAAGTCGACAGCCTTGAAGAGGCCCGATTAGCCGCACTCTTTCAGTCAGCAAGATACCTTCAAGGGATGAGGCGCTACTATGATAAGAACGTCTATCACCGTACCTTCCAAGTAGGCGACATGGTCCTGAAGAAGATTCAGAATACAGCAGGGCGCCACAAGCTTATGAGTCCATGGGAGGGACCCTACATAGTATCTAAAGTAACAAGACCCGGGTCATTTGAGCTAGTCACTGAGGATGGTTCTCCATTGCCAAATTCATGGAATATTGAGCATCTGAAGAAATTTCACGCCTAAGGACTATGCTACTCAGGGCAAATGTAATCATTACTCGGATATTAATAAAGTTTGGAGTTCTTCAGAAACAAGAGCTTTATGATTTATTCTTTTATCATACTTCATCACGACTATTTAGTCGGATGAAACCCACCAATAATACAATAAGCTTTAGCTATTGTATCCCACTGACTAATATATAATATTACTCGGATGGATGGTTCAACGACAACTATACTTGAGTTACGAGCTCCGAGCTCAATACAACTCAAATGATAGTACGGCTTAATACCCGGCTATCAGCCTATAGCGAATATGATATCTACTAAAATAGATACTAGTTCCTATAAGGCATAACAAGGGGAGTAATACTCACGCTGTTACATCTTAACTGGACAGAGGTCCACCCATTTTCGCACTCAAGCTACGACTACCAAGAGGATATGATTCACCCAGAAGAAACCATTGCCACGATCCTTCAAGAGGTGCCTGATCAAAATTATCCCTTGAACAAGGGTACTAAGAGTAGTACTCGGGCAAGACTAAGTTTTCTATACGATCATTACAAGACTATTAGAGAAACGAAGTCACACGACCCAAACCTAAGTGCTAGAGAGCACCTGGATAGACCCGTCTAATAAGACGCCTGGTCACACATCCACATCAAACAGAACGACCCATTGACAAGAAATTTCTTGCAATGACGAGTTGACCATATACGAAATTCACAAGACTCAAAAGTAACTAACGCCTTGATTCTTTATACTTAATAATAATTGTTTCCAGGGAGTACAAGTTGCGATCAAAGGACCAAGGAGGCTAGACTACTCTACAAGATCAAGAATTTGAGAGTACTCCTCCGCCATGGGCTTGACCTCCTCCTGCATCGCTGCCAGGTCCTCATCACTCTTGCCTTCGGGGAGCGTCATGACGGACGACAGGTCGAAGGTTGGCAGATGCAACCGCAGCATCGCCAGCAGACCCTGCACCACTGAAGTCGACATATCCTTGATATACTGAGCTAGCCGCCCGGGTGCAGCCTTGGCTCGATCAATCAAGGATTCGTCAGCTCCTTCAGGGCGTGGGATCATATCCAGTACGGGCTCAACAGCACGCTCTAGCACCGTCAGTTGTGCTTGCACCGCTTCAAGAGCCTCCCTCGACTTCTTCGTTCATTTCAATGCCTGCAGGAGGTCCTGGTCAGCACCCTCACGCATCAATTTGGCTTCTTGAAGAGTACTTTGTGCACTAGCATATACCTCTTCAAGTTCTGCTTCCTTCCGGTTGAAAGCATTTTGCCACCCGGACGCTTGAGTGTTTTCA
The DNA here is from genome assembly GCA_009763385.1 of Coix lacryma-jobi var. lacryma-jobi. Classification (NCBI taxonomy): domain Eukaryota; kingdom Viridiplantae; phylum Streptophyta; class Magnoliopsida; order Poales; family Poaceae; genus Coix; species Coix lacryma-jobi. The sequence goes on from CM019831.1 coordinate 49,689,873, forward strand.
TCTAAAAACACCAGTCGGATAAGTTTCAGAAAGTCTGCAAATGCAAAATGGACTCGGGGCAGTACTGTCAACTTACCAGCCAGCTGCTTCTTCGAAGACTTTTTGAGCTCCTTTAGCTTCTGCTCCAAGGCAGCATCCTTGGCAATTAGCGCAACTTCTCGGTTATTGGCTGCATCGCGCTCAGCCACAACAGTCTTAAGACTGCCTTGCAACTCATTGATGCGGTTGTGCATGAGTTGGGTGGCCACCTTCTGGCTAATTTGGTCCTGGGTGATGTAGTCTCGGAGCTCTTGATTCTCACGGGCCATCTCCTGGCGAATCCGAGTGATCTGATCCTTGACCTTTACATCAAAACCCTGCGCAATAACAATACTGTAAGTACTCGGATGAGACTACAACATATGAAGAGGACTTCAAAAGAATTACTTCAACAAATTGGCAAAGCGCTTCGACAGGTGCCACCACTTGTTCACTCAACTCCTTTAGCCGGGTGAGGTCCTGGTTGTATCCCATAACATCAAGGGTCGCTCCTTGACGCGAGGACTCAGAGGCACCTGCGGACCCTTCCTGAGGGCGAGTCGAAGCTTCAGCGTGAACGTCAGCCAAGACCATCTCCAGAGTTGGCTTATCCGGCTGTCGAGTGCGGAAAAACCACTCATTGATTACTCGGTCAAATTCCAACTAAGCAGGAGAACGGAAGATCGAGTATGGCACACCAACCCGAGGCAAAGGGAGAATATCCACTTCAGGCGCTGTATCGACCTGAGGACCCGACGGAGAGGAGCCGGGCAGAGCATCTACCTGGCTAAAGACAGGAGGGGCGCTGGATTCTTCCTTGTCCAGCGTCTCCAACTCCTCTACCGACCGGGACTCGGGGACAGCATCTGAAGGTGCTGCTGCCGGCTTCGTTTTCCTATAATAGACGAGTACCTATGTTAGTATCAGAAATATGCGGGCACTCTAAAAGTAAAGTTTTGTAACTTACTTTACGAGCTTCAATGGTCGCGGCAACTTCAAGAGAGGTTTCTTAAACAGTGGGTCTAGAGCCGGAGCTTCTTCAGGGACCGCACCGCTTGAAGTCCCATGGGCTGTTTCAACATCTGTTACAAAAACAGATATAAGACAAGGGTTTATTAAAATCCAAACACAAAAGGAGTACAAGGTACTCGGGTTTCCCCTTACCAGGAGCACCCATATTATAGTGCTTTTCAGCCAATTCTGGTGACAAAAGTACTTTTCGACAAGCACAGCGATTACCAGTGCGAGCCTTCTTTGGGATAGATTCCCCGGCTTCTTGAAGTGGAGTCGGTGACCTCTTCCGGCTACTCTCAGCTTCCGGGTCTATGAGCATGACATCAGAATCAGTTGAGTCTGTGTCAAGCCAATCAAGATCATCAAGAGAGCTTTGTTTGTTTGGAAGGTCCTCACTTCAGATAGGACCCCCCAGAGCTATGCCTCCGCCTTCTTCAGTTGCCGGAGGCAGGGGAGGACAATCATTGTTATCTCTCCCTTGGCCCTATAAAAGAAGAAAATTCAGTCAAGACTGAAAGATATCTACTAAGAATCTCAAAGAAAAGACAGGACAACTATTCACCTGAGGAGGCGGGTTGATGGCGGAGAATGTCATCATCACCGGAACAAGGTGTTCACGGCTCTTGAGCAGTCGGTTCACCCTTCTCAAGATCTCATGGTCAGGCAGCTGCTCGGCGTCATGATGACCCGAGTCCTTCGTACCCAGGTACTCAAAGCCAAAGTTGGCTCGCTATTGAAGAGGATGGACGCGGCGCGCAATGAAGTCTTGGACGATGGTGTACCCGGTCAGTCCGCTGAGCTTCAACCCATCTATCATATCAATGAAGGGTTGGACAGTCTCTACCTCCTCGGTAGTAATCCTGTCCTTCCACTCATGACACTTCTGCGGCGGCCATCCATCATGGTGACGAAGGGCTGGTGGCGGGTTAGCCATATAAAACCACCCGGCAGCCCAATCCCGAACAGACTCCGACAAATCTACAACTATATACTGACTAGCTACCTCTAGCCTAAGCTGGATGCTAGCCCCTCCGACTACCTCTACGTTGGCATCACTGGGTTGACACTTCACCCAGAAGAAGTAACGAAAGAGTGTAAAGGATGGGCAAATACCTAGAAAATCTTCGCACAGATGGGTAAAGATCGCAATATGGAAGCAGGCATTGGGAGTGATATGGTTGACAGTCAAACCATAATAATGGAGCAACCCCCACAGAAAGTCAGATGCTGGAAGCCCCAATCCTCGCTCCACAAAGGACTTGAACATGACTATCTCTATCGTATTGGGCGCAGGAGCGCGATGGTCAATAGGAACCCTCCACCCATCAAGTGGCTGTGCTCGGAGCAGTCCTTGCTGCGCCAAGTAAGCCAGCTCCGTCAGACTGGTATTCGGCATCTTCCATGCCAAGACATCAGTGGGCGGGCAAGGATGGCGCGGCCTCCCAGTGGTGGTGATCCTGGCCTTCCTCTTCTCCGCAGCGGCTTGCTTCTTAGGACCCATGTTGGTGACAAGGGATTTTCTACGCATCAACCGAGGATTTGGCTATAGGATTTTTTGACTCCGAAGGCAGTGGCTTGATGAAAGCATGAGGAAATCATAGGCCCGGCGGTGGCTTATTATAGATCTGTTTTGGCAACCGTTCGTTTTTTTCCAAACGACATCATGAAAACCGTTCAAAACCCTAACGGTTGGGGGCACGTTTCAGACGGCGTCAGAGGCAGTGAACAGGAATACCGTAAGTAGACAATGTTACTTCTTTCACAAGACACAGTTAGTACTCGGAGAACAAGACAAAGGACTCAGAAAGTATTCGCAGTACCCGGATCTTATTTATTATTACTCGGGATTACAACAGAGATACATGGAAACATCTTGAGATACAGCAACTACCAGCACAAGTACAATTAGGATGTAAAATGCTACTCTAGTGTAATCAAGGTATAGAGTCTTGATGCCTACCGCACCAAGGACCGGGTTCAGTGAGACGCAGTAAAGCAGACACAGAACCTTAGGTAGACACTATCTTTTCAGTGCATACCAAGGTAGATCTAAGCCACCGCCCCAGTGCTCAAGGAACTCGGGGGAAGACCATAACCCTCGCTACCTTTTGACAACCTGTGACTACGAGGTTATCTACGAGTTGTAGTCATAAGAGTTCTTCTAGGCGCACCTCTGTATCCCTCTGCTCGCGACCACATGGAAACCACCCTGACGGATGGTCCCTTCACAAGAGTTCTTCTGGACACCTCATCTATTTTACAAAAGGAGGACACCCGGGGGCTCGGCCATCTCTGCTACTAATACTACAATACTCATGAGACTAAGGGAAGTTATACGCTCAAGAGGATATGAGTTCTTTGCTTCCCAGGCAGGGTATTTATAGGCAGCTCATCTTGGTCTATGGACATTGTTCACGGACAAAAGTGGCTGAGGGGTCCAATAGTTCAACTGATGCATTCTTGCACATCCTGGCACCAGTGATGGGTTTGATTCCCATGCGCACTTCAAGAGGAAGGCGACAAAGTTTGCAGTTGCAGAACACGACAAAAATCATCAATACGTACAGCTGGAATAGTCATTGGTCAATTATTGTTGACTTCACAGTAATTTCTATTCATTGGGGGGTGAAAAGGGATGTTTGATGAAAACATTACCCACCTGAAGCTGGATTCTTATTACCTGGCTGGAGTAAGTGTTTGTAGTTCTTAGCTTCACTAAAGATAGAGCTAGGCAACTATCCCCGGTAACGGCCCAGAAATGCTTGTTGACACTAGCCAACGTCGTTACTAGGAGCAGACTATGGAATCTATTCTAGGCAACGGTATCAGAAGTGCTTGAAACAAGTTCGGTCACTATACCTAAAGGAGTGAAGCTAAAGCAGCTATCTACTAATGCCAAGCTGAATCCCGACACTAGTAGGAGCTAGCTAGAGAGATTGCAATCTACCAGGAGGAGATTCTGCAAGCGCACAGAACTATCGTAGTAGCACTTCGCCTGGGAGTACCAGGTGTCGATTTATTTGATCCCAAGGGAAGGCTAGGGTGGTGTATGAGTCGAGTCAAGGAAGGGATGAGAGTCGAAGAAAAGAGAAATGGGAAATGGAGAGAAGGGAAAAGAGGGGATGGAAGGCTAGAAAGAATGTATGGGTGGATAGGTAAGGATGATATGGATGGCTAAGGTAAGGTGGATGGATAGGTAGATAGAATGTGATAACTAAGGCTAACTAACTACTAACTACTCCTAGATAACCACAGAGCAAGATAACTGCAAAGCAAGATAGTTACGAAGCAAGGCAGGCAAAAGTCAATAAAGCAACTAAGTTGAGTAAAGTTTTATTCCTATCTTGTCAAGTATTGAGGCATACTAGCCTTTACCACTTACTTAGGTTGAACGCTAGCACAACGAGCCTTACTGTTAAACTGGGCCAACTACGTGGTGGAATTCAAGGCGCACAGGGCTGTCACCACCTGCTTGCTACCACAGCTATCCGGGGGTCCAGCCGTATCTGAAGGTAAGTCTATAACTAAGCACCACGCTTAACTAAGCAAATACTTGACTTAATAAGATAAACACTAAACTAACTAAGCAACCTATTGGCAAAGATCAAACACTAAGCTCACTAGAGATTAACTACTATGGCTAAGTGAATTGATCTGTAGGATAGCTAGGTCACACTCAAGGTACTTGATAAAGTAATACTGAAAGTAATGCTTAAAGTAATACTGAGATAAAGATAAATGTACCTGAGATACAAGAGAGCAAACCAGACCAGAGACACCGGGAAATCAACCGACCTCCGATGCCAGTCGCTCGCACCCACTTCTCTCTTAGCAAGCTCTACGCTCCTTTTACCAAGAACTTAGGCTGAGTTGTGCTAAACTAAGAGCCGCGCTGTAGCGAGGGCACTAGAGCTATACTCTCTCTACTAGCTAACCTACTTGACTAAGCTCTCTGAGCTTCTAACCTAACTCTCACTTGCTTCTCTTGCTTTGTGTGTTGCTTGGTGTGGTATATGAATGAAGTGATGCCTCCGGGGGGTATTTATAGTCTTGAGGAGTGAGGGGGGTACTTATAGGGGGCAGCCAGCCGACCTAGGGCTAACCCTAGTGGCGGGCGCCAGCCCTAGGTGGCGGCCGCCACCCCCATCACCGTTGGATGCACCGCCTCTGCTTCAACGGCATCCAGGAGCTCCAGAGAGGCGGTGGTTAGGTCGGTTGCATGTCTAAGTAACCGCCATTCGGCCTTGATCCACACCATTCCATCCTGAGCCATCCGATGCCACTGACCTAGTGACCAAGGGCCAAGATTTGGCCTTGGGATGGTCACACGGATCAGTGATGTGGCAGAGGGGGAGAGTTGGGCCTCTCCATGTGGCGGGCACCACTTTTGGGTGGCGGGCGCCACCTCTGGTTGGCGGGCGCCACCCCACTCGGGCCCAAATGGGTCCTGGTGAGTGGGCTTGTCTACTGGTGGCTCCATTCTTCAAATTTGGTCCAAATTCTTGCATTCAAATAAAATTCTATGGACATGTGGAATTTGGTTCGTTTGAAACCTATTTGACTACATTTCATGCCTTTTTGGTGAATTTTAGGGTAAAATGTTGATGGTAAAACAGGTGTTTAAGGACCATCAACAGTAAGCAACAAGCCAGTGACATGTTTCAAACCTCCTCAAGACCTTTATGCATTACCCAGTCATATTTTTGGAAGACCCCAAGAAACGACTACCAAGTACTCGGAACTCAGGCTCAGGGGCTGCAGGGTATATACCATAAGAGAAATGTTTTTTCTTACCCAAGGATTACTCGGAAAAGGCCCAAAAGATCCTCAAAGTTATTATAAATAACAAGAGGCTCGGGGGCTACACCCTATGGGTGCACTTTTTCAGAAAAAAGTGCATGCCTTCGAAGTTCTTTACCTACGGAGCACTTCAAGATTTCTCAAATTATTACTCGGAGATTCTCAAAGAGAAGCCAGAAGTTAACGTTTTGAGGAAATGATGAAGAGCTCGGGGGCTTGACGGACCAGGATGTCAGAGATATCATCAGAAGATGATTACTCCGACTAATCCCGGACGACACGGGAGATTCGAAGACTTGATACGAAGCGTACTTGGATTAGGACTCTCACTGTAACTTAGTCGAGTTCTTAGAGGAAGTCTTGTAATTAGAATAGGACTCCTTTGTTGTAACCGACTAGGACTCGGTCTGCGCAATGCTTCACGTAGATATATAAGGGGAAGCAGGCGCAGGCTCCTAAAAATTGAATCATAATCATACACAAAGGCACACGCCACACTGGACGTAAGGTATTACGCTATTTAGCGGCCTGAACCAGTATAAATTGTTGTCTCTGTGTACTCGCGGAGTCCTACGAACGCCGATCCCCACCGAACAAATCGTCTGAGATTACTCAAGACGAGTTGCCGGTTAACAAACACCGACATCCACCGCTTAATCTACTACCTTGGGCATACCCCTCGGTAGACTATCGACGATATTTCATCGACAGTCGCTCCCTCAGGTGCAGCCGGTGCTCGCTGGAGAGGTGGCTCGAGAGGACCCCAAGTAGTCGAAGTAGTGGGATCGAGTCCTCGAGTAGAAGTAGTCATCACAGAGTCGACGGGGGCAGCCAGTGGAGTTGGCTCGGGATCACCCCAATCGGCATCTTCCTGCTCCTCCTCCACAAAGATCGTCTCTCCCAGCTCCTGATCTCCTGCAACATCAAAAGCAGAAGAAACACAAGGCATAGTCTCATCGAATGTGACCTCGCAGGTCTCCACTATACGGTTAGTCTCAAGGTTAAGAACTCGATAAGCGTGAGAGTGCAAAGCATAACCAAGAAACACTCCATCAGTAGAGCGAGATTCAAATTTGTCCAAATTGCCTTGTTTCAGGATAAAGCACTTGCACCCAAACACTCTAAAATGAGACACCTTGGGTACCGATCCAAAACGCAACTCATAAGAAGTCTTCTTCATGAAAGCTCAAAGAAAGATGCGGTTTGAAACATGGCAAGCAGTGTTGATCGCCTCGGCCCAAAAACGCCTAGGAGTCCTATGTTCATCGAGCATCATCCTGGCCATCTCAACAAAGGTCCAGTTCTTGCGTTCAACAACACCGTTCTGCTGACGGACATAGGGAGAAGACAACTGATGCTCGATTCCAAGAGAAGAACAGAAAGAGGTAAACTGCGAGTTGACAAACTCAGTACCATTATCGCTACGAATAGCTCTAATAGTATCAGGGGGAACTCAGTTTTCAACCTCAAAATCAGATCTCGAGCAAAAGTAAAAGCCTCATCCTTTCCCTCCATAAAGAACACCCAAGAGTACCTCAAAAAATCGTCAACGATCACTAGAACGTACCACTTCCCACTCGCTGAGCAAACCCGAGCTGGACCAACTGTGTCCATATGTAAAAGCTCGCCGGGTTGCTTGGTCATCACCTGATTAACAGGTGGCTGAGAAGCAGCAACCATCTTCCTGTGACGACAAGGATGGCAAACAAGGTCCTTCTGAAACTTTAACTTGGGCAATCCTTAGATTAGGCCAAGTGAGCTAAGTCTTGCAAGCAAGTCAAAACTCAAATGACCAAGCCTCCTATGCCACTTCCACAAATCAGAAGAAAGACCAGCCATCAAACATCTAGCAGAGCCGAAAGAACGAGAAAAATCGGCTCTGAAAACACGGCCAAAAGGGACAATCCAACAAACAAGATCTCCCCGAGAGTCCAAAACTCGACTCAAACCCTTCTTAAAGCGCACTTCAAAATCATCCTCAAGAAATTGCGAAACAGAAAGCAAATTGAAATGCATGTTAGAGACCAAAGTAACATCCTTGAGAACGAAATTCTCATTGAGCCGAATAGCTCCATGAGAAACAACCTTACCTCTACCACTATCCCCGAAAATGATGTACTCCTTGTGCACCACGGGGTCTAGGCTGGAGAACCATTCCTTCTTTCCGGTCATGTGACGCGAACACCCAGAATCCATAAGCCACATGTTCTCCAACCAAAGTTCCTGCATCAATAGAAAGGCAGGAAATGAGCATATGGCACAACACTGAGGTTAGTATACTGAGAAGGATACTAGTGCTGTGTCATAGGCCCAGAAAAAGGTTTTAGAAGCAACACCAAGCTGTCCTCGTCCCATGGGTGGATAGCGATCACCACCAAACTGAAAGGATGGCCCGCTATGGAACGGAGAACCTCTAAACTCACCTACATGTCCCATTTGAGCAAAGCGATCACCACCATGCTGAAAAGGTGGTCCGCTATGGGACTGTGCAGCAAAGCCTCTTACACCCGGCTCACGATCATATTGAGGACGACCGGAACCGCGACGAGCACAACCACCACCCTGTGGTCTAGCTGCCTGGGGCCTAGCCGCCTGAGGGACTGCACCTCTAGGCCTAGCGCCCTGCCTCTGAACTCCCTGACCTTGCACACCATGGAGAGGGTGGTGCCTGGCCTGGTTGTTCAGTTCCATCTCCCTCCTAGCCGCTCTCTTCCTCCAAAAGCAAAACTCAGCCAGGTGACCCTCGCGATGACAGAACTCGCACTAAAACCTCAGCACTCTCTTGGGTTGTTGGTTTGCTCAGTTGCGGGGGTTGTTCACCATGGCTGGCAGCTTGCCTTTCGGAAGGAGATCACTAGAGTGGCCAGGAAGGGTGTCAAGTGTGTTCCTAAGATGGTTAGGTTTTGGAACCCACACTTGCTTGCGAGGTGGAGCCTTGGGAGACTCAACAAGGACATCATCCTTGGTGATAGGCTTAGGTGGTTCAGGTGGGGTGATCTTGATAAGCTTAGGGAGAGTGGATGGTTTCTCACTTGGGTCTACTCCGCTAAACTCACCGATCTTGCAAAAGACACTAGAGCCCTTCCCACTTGAAGCAAAGCCTACTCTCGAACCGCCAGTTCCCCTCTTGAACTGACTGATCATCATGCCCAACTGCGGCTCACTGCATGACACCCAACTCAGGATGGACCGAAGGTATGTGTTTTCCTCCTCGGTTTGCATCCTGTCATGCCGACAGTTGGCAATCTCGAGCTCCATCGCCGTGCATCACTCACATGAAGCGGACAAGGTGCTAACTGAGCTGGCCTTCATGGCTTCAGCAAATTTGGCACTAACTTCTGCCAACTCAGTTCGCAAGCTAGGACACATCTTGCACGCTCCCAGCAAAGAAGGCCTCGCCTTCACTTCCTCCAACTCCTTCTTTAGGAGGGACCACACTTTCCACTCACCAACCAAGTCTAGCCTACCCTTCAGCTCATCATACACCTCGATCAAAGAGGCATACTTGGTTTGCATGGTGGTAAAGTTTGTCATGTGCATAGTGCACTCCTCACACTCCTCCTCCTCAGTTACCTTCACCTCAGACTGGCCAAACTCAAGCCTCTTAAGCGCCTCATTCATCTTAGCCTTGAACTCGTTACGCTCTCTAATGGCACGCTTAAGTTGCTTGTCTTGACAGAGAACTATGTCGGCCAAGGTATCACGCTCATCGGTAAGACAATCGACAAGAGAAGAAGATGATACCTTGGAAGCGTCATCATCATCGTTGTCATCGGTGTTGGCATCCTTGTCCTGACACTTGCGGTCCTCCTCGTCCAACGCCATGGTGCAGAAGCCCTTGGAGGAGTTGCCGAAGAAGTAGAGTCCGTTGAAGCGCTCTTCAGTCTTGTGCTCAGACCCATCGTCGCTGGAGTCGCCGTCGGAACTCTTCTCGATGTCGCTGATGGAGGCGATGAAGGCACGCCGACCGACGTCGAAAGCCTTCTCCACGTCCTCCCAGCAATAGCCACCCTTCTTCTTCCTCGCGGCCTTGTTCTCCGGCTTGGGCTTGCGCCTGGAGTTGCGGTTCTTGCCGGGGAAGCTGTTGTCACGCTTGGGGTAGCCTGCGACGAAGTGATCCAGGTCTCCACATCCGTAGCAGCCCTCACGTGCGCCACCACGCCAGCGATTCAGGCGGTTGTTTTGGAACCGCGAGAAACGGGTGATGATGAGGGCGAGCTCGTCATCGCCCAACGCCTCCACCTGCTCCTCTGTCACTTAAAGCAAAGAAGACAGAGCAAAGAGGGGTGGTGAAGCATCAGCGGAAAGAGTCAATCCACCCTTGCCTGAGACCAAAGCCATGGAATGTGAAGATTGGTTCTTCAGCTTGGCCTGAGTCAGGTGATCGATCTCGGTGGACTTGAGCTTGCTGAATAGCTCATCCACAGTGAGGGTGTCATAGGATGGAGACTCTATGATGGTCGACACCTTCACCTCTCATACCTTCTGATCCAGGGCATATAGTAACTTGAGTGCCCTCTCATGATCATCATAAGGTAGGTTGGCCCGATTGGCATGCATCTTGTTCACAATCATTTGGAAACGAGCGAACATAGCGTCAATCGTCTCTTTCTCCAACTTAACAAAGTTCTCGTATTCCCGCTTGTATGTCTCAAAGAGTCTGGTCTTGACCTGTACGGTACCCTCGTGATAGCTCTGAAGCTTCACCCAGATCTCTCGAGCAGTCTGAAGCTCAGAAACACGCTCGAACTCAGGAAGGCAGATGTTGGCCAAAAGCACGTTACGAGCCTTGGACTTGGCCTCGTGTTGGTCAATCCGGATCTGACCGACACGGGCCGCAAGGACCTCATACTCAGCGTTCTCGCATATCTCTCAGACGGAAGAACTAATGTTGCTGAGATAGGCACACATTTGAATCTTCCAATAGGGATAGTTTGTCCCATCGAAGTAGGGAGCCTTGCCGTTCCCTCGATCCATGTCGCCCTTAGGATCCGAAACCGATTAAGGTAGAAAGATCCCTTAACCGGCTTCGATACCAATTGAAGGACCGGATTGACGACCAGAGCCTCAAATTTCAACTCATGAAATTGATGGCTGTTGTCCCAGAAAATCACCCCAAAAGCCAAGACTCAAACAATCGGTGAGTTCACGACCTACGAATAGGTGGATACCCTAGGGGATGTCCTAGTGGTACAGTGGAACTACAGAAGAAACTCCAAAACCAAGTGCCAAAGCCACGGAACAAAACTGCACAAATAGCAGGATCGTGGACTGTCCGCCGTCAGGGTCCCGGACTGTCCGCGGTTGAACGCCAGACTGTCCGCGCTTGGGTGTCAGACTATCCGCCGGCAAAACACCAGAAAACAGACTGTTCTGCAACAGTCATGGACAAGTCCTGAACTGTCCGCGGGTTTGTACCGCGGACTGTCCGCCGGTCACCTGACCAGGAACAGTCAGGGGGCTGCGCCTGACTGATTGTGCAAAAACCCGATGCGCGGACTGTTCGCGCCTAGGGTGGCGGACTGTCCGCCAACGCCCAGAAAGCTGAAAACAACTCGGGTCAAAACCAAAATCGAATTGATCTCTACCAAATCGAAAGGGGCTGCAACCAAACTGCTCTCAAGTGTTCCTCTACGTATTGGGGTGCTAATCCTAAGAAATCATCGCACCAAACCAAGTCAATCACAAGAAATCCGAAGAACACAAGAAAAAGGGAAAGAATGGAGAACGAACATGATTTCAGTTCGATCTATGGATTCATGAGGTTAGGAGATAAATCCTTAGGTGGAAAGAAGGAGCTCACGACATAGAACAAACTGATTCAAGTGGAATCGAAAATCACCTCACGGAGAGGAAGAATGGGACAAATCTCTGAAAGGGTGAAAACCAAAACGCGAAGAACACAATAACAATACGCGAATCGATTCCAAATTCAGCTGGAACTCATCCCCACGAGGAGACAATGAGATTATGGTCTCGTTTCCTCAAAATCACAGTACACAGAGTATCAGTGGTTCGCTCTGCAGATCACAGGCAGCAGTAGGAGAAAACCTAAGCAAAGGCTACGGAAGAGAAATGCTGCAAGAATAGAATGAGAGGAGGGGCTCCCTCTCTCTATGTAGTCTAGTACACTTATTCCCCTTCTACCCCTAGATACATGAAGCGAACAGGCTAACCCTAGGGGTATTCCAGTCCAGCTCCGCCACGTCTTCATCCGACGGTCACGCGCCTTCCTCATCCTTAGCTTCGCCTCGACGCAAGCCTCACGATGCCGCCACGTGCCATCCCGTCGACCGCCGCGCCTTCCTCACGGATAGCTTCGCCGCAACGCAAGCCTCTTCGCGCCGCCACGCGTCGACCGTTCCACATTGGAACCTCCGCCCGTTTTTGAGGCCCAAACCGGGAAACCGTCCTCGCTGAGTTTTGTGGCCCAAACTCAGAAACCCGCCACCTAGGTTTTGAGGCGCAAACCTGGCAAACCGTCCACCCAAGTTTTGAGGCCCAAACTCGGAAAACGTCGAGGGTAGCTTTCTGAGGCTCAACTACCGAACCCGCGCCATAGACGGGATGTGGTTCGCACACCGCGATTTCCGGCACCGATGTCGATGCATGTCTAGCCTCCACGCCGGGCACAGTGCATTCGCCTTCCTTCTCGGCCTCCCGCCAAGTGTCACGACGCCATCACCTTCCTCCCGACTCGGCCGATGCACCGCACATCCCCATGTGCTCTCGCTCGCCGATGCCACATGTCAGCTACCACAGCTGGTCCTCAGGTCTCCTGGTCCGCCGGCCCAAGCCTCACGTCCGCCCTTCACCGCTCCCGGTCCGTCGGCACGGCACGTCTCGACTTGACCTTCACCTCACCTTCGACCACTGTCTCCGAGCTCCACACCTGCACATCAACACAGCCAAGAGACATGTTGCCCGTTGACCGATCACTCATCACTCAGGAAGGGAACCACAAGAGCACATATCAACCTTGTGTTCGCACTAACTCTGTAACCTTAGATCCTTAGATCTGTATACTGACAGTGCTTCTTCTTGTGTAGCCGTCGAGGAACCAGTACACTGGCGAGTGACGATGCCGAGATCCAAAGACGATACTGTTGAGGTCGACGGCAACGAAGAGAGGCGGCTGTGCGGGATGGCCAAAGATGACGATGATGAGGACCTGTGCGAGGACGTCGAGGAGCTATTCGGTCGGAATGCTTCGGCTCCCCTTGATGTCGATGATGGTCAAGAAGGCGGGGCAGCAAACGACGATGAAGGCGAAGACGATGGTCAAGAAGGCTCTCGTCCCTCTACCTCGGCCGTCTAGCTTGATTACAAGAAGCTCTACAAGAAGGTGAAAGGTAAGAATGGGAAGGTAAGGTCAGTGAGGTATGCTGCTAGGTGCATCCATTGCTCTAAGTAGTATTCTGCTCTCTCTAGTGGTGGCACTGGTCACCTAATCCGGCATAGAGATAAATGTCCATGGAGGCGTGAAAAAAATCATATGTCTCAGTCTCAGATTTCTTTTAATCCTGATGGTAGTATGCGTAATTGGGAGTAATGTCCTCTTCGTGCCCGTGTTGAACTTGTGCGATTGCTTGCTAGGCTAGATGTTCCTATCCTTTTGGGTGAATTTGATTCTTTTGAAGACTATATTAGATCTGCTCATAACCCTGCATATGTGCCTGTCTTGAGGCAAACCACCACTAGAGACATCATTAATTTTTTCACTGATAGGAAGGCTATGCTTTTTGAGACTTTATCTTCTTCTACTATTAATTGTGTGTGCTTGACCTCCGATATATGGTCTGGTAATGCCAAAGAGGACTACCTTAGTGTTGTTGATCATTACATTAACTCTGATTGGCAACTAGAGAAGAGGGTGCTTGGCCTTGTGCTCATTGATGTGTCCCACAATGGACAAAATATTGCTAATCGTGTTATTTTTGTGCTATCTGATTATGGACTTACTGAAAAGGTGTTTGCTGTTACTCTTGACAATGCGCCATCTAATGTTTCTGCCATGCGTATTCTTAGGCCTTTGCTGTCTAGGTATCTTGGTTTTGAGGTTGTTGATGATCGTAATCAATCTGAAAATGAACCATCTGATGTTTCTGCTGTTAATTCTATGTTCCAGCATCAGCGCTATGCATGCCACATTATCAATCTGATTGTTAAGGAGGCTCTTGAATTTCTTAAGCCTTTGATTGAAACATTTAGAACTGCAATATCATTTTAAACTCCTCTAACCAAAGAATTGTTGCATATAAAAGTTACTACATTGCCATTGGTATTAGGCCTAGAAAATTTCAACTAGACATGGATGTAAGGTGGAATTCAACATATCTGATGCTAAAACATTTGTTTCCTCACAAGATTCTATTCACTACTTTCATGCATGCTCATACCCTAGAGCTGAAGGTGCTCCATTCCTTTTAACTGATGAACATGGGCTATTGCAGGAAAGGTACTTTGTTTTCTTGAACTGTTTTATGATTCTACCGTTGCTTTGTCTGGTGTGTACTATCCTACATCTCCACTTATGATTCATTATCTTGTTAAAATTGCTATACACCTAAAGAAATATGGTAATGATACTCACCTCAGACCTGTGGTTCAACCTATGATAGACAAATATAATAAATACTGGAGGAATATTCCTTTGCTTTACTCTTTTGCATTCATCTTAGACCCTAGAGCTAAAATGAAAGGTTTCCTTAGAGTTTTGAGGATGTTGGGTAACCTTACAGATTCAGATTATAATACATACCAGCTATCTGCTAGAGCTAGACTAACAGATGTTTACAACAAATATGAGGCCAAATATGGAGATGTTAGGTTAAGGAGGCCTATTGTCCCTCCTAACCTGTCTGGTAAGAAAATGTCTACATGGGATGAAATTTATGATGATGATGTAGGTAGTGGTTCTGCTTCTGGTATTGGTATCCATCCTCTAACTGCTAGTCTTAATCTATCTAGAGATACCTCAGCTACTTCTCTTCTGCATGCTGCAAGTTCTTCTGCCTCTAATGCTTCTGAACTAATTTTCTACTTGGACTGTGACACAGTTAGCCAGCTAGATGATGATTTCAACCTGGTGAACTGGTGGCATCAGCACAAACTCACTTATCCAGTTTTGTCTATCATGGCTAAAGATATTCTAACTGTTCCCGTGTCTACCATATCTTCAGAATATATCTTTAGTATGACTGACAGGATTATCGAGGAGCGGAGGACGAGGCTAAAGCCAGAGATGGTGGAGATGCTCACCTGCATCAAGGACAGGGAGGCGGCAGAGGCAAGGCTTCAACACAATGTGGAGGACAAGGACCTTGAAGAAGAATTTGAGGAACATTATCTTGATTAGTTTTGTTAGTGAACATTTATGTAATGGACTGTAATATTGTGAACTTGGACTTTATCTATGGACAATGAACTCTTATTATAGAGCTGGGCTGTACTCTTTTTCCCTGTCTAGGGTTTCTCACAAGGGTGAGTTTTACCTAGACATGTTTTTAATGAGGCAGCCATTGCACCAAAGCTCTTAATAAAACTTATTTTGCTGAATTCTGTTCTGCTTGTGTGATGTCTTATGAGTTTTGAGCTGACATTGGTCTTCTGCTCTCTTTTTTTTTGAATCTGAGTCTCTGAGATGGTTTATTTTGTTCTGCATAATATTCTGATCATTTTAATATATTTATTGTTTTTAGTGCCAGTGCTGGCACGGGAACTACGGGCTGTCGTGCTCATTGACACGACACGGCACTACTTTTACAAGATAGTGTCATGCCTGGGCCGTTGAGTCGGCACGATGACACTATCAGGCAAGTCACGACTAACATGTTGTGCCTAGCCGTGCCTTGCCGTGTCGTGCCTGGCCGTGCCCGTGCTAGTGCCGTGCCGGGCGGCCTGTTTGGCCAACTAAAGTGTGTACCGGACTCGATCGCATGTAGTGTACAACTGAGTTGGTATGAAGTTTATGCGCGAGGCAAGAAGTAGTCAGTTCGAATCTCACACACCGTAAAAGAGGTCTTCCTAGAATTTCTTTTATTTTTCCTCATCGAGAAGGAAACACACCCGCCCTCCAGCCCCCAAAAAGGAAGCTGAATAAGGGCCAGTTTGGTAGAAGCTGATTCAGTGAGAGAAGTGATTCTGTGGCTGAAAGGGATTCTCTTTGATTCTTTAGCATAAACTCTTAAAATCAACATGGAGAATCACTTCACAGAATCAGGGGAAACTACTTTTTTCAGCTCTTAGTTTCTTAGTTCATTTCAGAGAATCATTTCACGGAATCAGCAGAGAATCACTTCTCTCTGAAAAACTGTTTGGTAGAGCTCCTGCTGAAAAACTGTTTGGTAGAGCTCCTGCTGGATTTAACATACAATCAGCTCAGTGAGGTGTGCCAAACGGGACCTAAGTCACGCCTCCGACGCCACGCCCTGCCCCCTTCACCTTGATGACTCTCGCCTCCAGCTCCGTTCGATGCACCGCCCTACCCTCGCCCCAGCCACATCGCCGCACCTCCTCCGTCTAGGGTTTCCCCCTCCCACCGCCGCCGCCGCCCGATCCGAGGCAGATGCCGCCCCCAGCAGCCATGGCGCTGCTGTCCCATGCCCCGTCTAACTAAGGTAAGCACGCACGAGTCAGATCCGGCCATCTCCGGTGGCCCGCTGATGTATTCTCTCTGTTCGTGTTCGTCGTCCCCTCCCGATGGGGCTCATGCTGATGGTGCCTAGCTCTGTTCCGGCAGGGGATCCGTTGTACCCGGAGCTCTGGCGCGCCTGCGTTGGCCCGCTTGTCACGGTCCCCCGCGTTGGCGACCTCGTCTTCTACTTCCCCAGGGACACATCGAGCAGGTACGCCTCCTCCTCCTATGCCGCCACCGCTCTTCCTCTGCTCCCACTGGAGCTTTGCTTGCTTCCCCTGCTCTGGGCGCTGATTTTGGGTGCTGGGGGCTCTCAGGTGGAGGCGTCCATGCACTGCTGCACCACTCATTATCCAGTCACTGTTGGTGGTCTGACAACGGCGCCAGCTCACGGTCAGGCGCCTGAACCTGTGCAAGAAGACCCATCATCGCCTCAGCTCACGGTCAAAATTTTTTTGCCAGTCACGTCGAACGTTGCGGCACTAGTTTAGCTTATTAAAAATATAGTAATTAAAAAACTAATTTATCAGCCGGAGACTAATTCACGAGACGAATCTATTAAACTTAATTAGTCCATGATTTGACAATGTGGTGCTACAGTAAACATTCGCTAATGATGGATTAATTTACCTTAATAGATTCGTCTCAGTAATTAGCATATGGCTATGTAATTAGTTTTATAATTAGTTGATTTTTAATAGGCTAAACTAGTGCCGCAACGTTCGATGTGACTGGCAAAAAAAATTTGCCAGGGAAACGAACACGCCCTCAGTAGCTGGAGGTGGAGTTCCCCACTGAGGATTTTGATGCACTGGAGCTTACTCCCTCGCCAGCTCAGATCCAATCGGCAACACCACCATCTGAAGGAGCTGAAGACTCTGAAGGTGTACCGCTACGTTTCAGGACCATATCTGATCTCTTTGACTACTGAGGAGGTAACGGATTTTGAATACAGTGGAGTGTACTTAGTAGCTGCTGATGAGCCGACGGGAGTTGAGGCAGCTTTAGTCGAGGATTGCTAGAAGAAAGCCATGGAAGCTGAACCAGCAGCAATCAAGGAGAACCACACCTAGGAGCCTAGCAGGTTGCCTGCAGGACAGCATTCAATTGGGCTAAAATGGTGTTAAAAAACACTCCTCGATCGATTCACAGATAACTTGATTCCAGGCAAATCAGAGTACACAACCTCAGGCGAAGGGAGGTTAGAGATCAGCAAATCTAAATAAAGGGGTAGAGATAGCTAGAAGAAGGGAATCCAGAGGAGGAAGATGAACAACAGCTGTAGGGGAAGAAGAATAGTAGACGTCTAGTTCTCTAAATAATCCATGCCCCTTTGTTGCTGCCCCTGTGCCCTCTTGTAGATGACGTCTAGCGGCCCAACAGACAATTGCTCGACTAGTCCCAAGCTAACGGTCCATATGAAGGCTTAACCATGGGTATTTCCTAACAAATGGGTTGTTCAAAGTGAAAAGAGATCCTGCAGGAAACATTGTGAAACACAAGGCTCGTTTGGTAGCCAAAGGATATGGTCAATGGGAAGGTATTGATTTTGATGAAGTGTATGCACCTGTCGCACCAATTGAAACACTCCGGTTGATCTTTGCGCTTGCAGCTCATGGTGGGTGGCAAGTCCATCATATGGATGTTAAATTGGCATTTCTCAATGGTGAACTCAAGGAAGAAGTGTATGTCAGTCAGCCACCTGGATTTATGATTGGAAACAGTCAACATCTGGTTCTGAAATTGAATAAAGCTCCGTATGGTTTGCACCAGGCGCCGAGAGCATGGAATGCAAGGCTTGACATGGAACTGATTCAGCTTGGTTTTGTCAGAAGCAAGCTGGAGTATGCTGTGTACAGAAGGGGAGATTCAAACTCTTTTCTGATAATTGGTGTATATGTTGATGATCTCATCATAGTAGGGCCTAGAGTTGGAAGACAACTGAATTCAAGAGGGAGATGCAACACAGATTCAGTATGAGTGTCTTGGGGTTATCTTTGCCCAACATTCAATCTAGGAATTGAGGTGAAGCAAGAATGTGAACACTGTCAGTCAGAATTCTTATGCAGCCAAGATACTTGAAGTGGCTGGTATGTCCAAGTGCAACCCTGCCAAGACACCACATGATGTGGCAATGAAGTTGAGCAAAGAAAATGCAGAACCAGTGGATGCCACAAGGTATAGAAGCATCATTGGGAGTCTGAGATATCTTGTGGATACTAGGTCTGATCTTGCACATTCAGTGGGGTTGGTCAGTAGGTATATGGAAGCTCCAGGGATGCAGCATTGGAAGGCAGTGAAGCACATTCTCAGATATATCAAAGGGACATTGGGACATGACTGCCACTACAAGAGAAAACAGTCACATGTAACTGATCTCGTAGGTTACAGTGACAGTGATTTTGCTGGAGATGTTGATGACAGGAAGAGTACTACTGGTATAGTATTTTTCTTGGGCTCAAGTCTGATCACTTGGATGTCACAGAAGCAAAGAAATGTGGTTCTTTCATCCTGTGAAGCAGAATATATAGCAGGAGCATGTGCAGCATGTCAGGGGGTTTGGCTCAGTCGTCTTCTTGGTGAACTGACACCCAAAGAGCCAGCTATTGTGAAACTGAAAGCAGCAATAGCTCTGAGCAAGAATCCGGTTCATCATGACAAGAGCTAGCAAGCATATCGATGTGAAGTTTCATTACATCATAGAGTGCATTGACAATTGATCATGTGGAGACTGCTGAGCAATTGGCAGAAGTCCTGACCAAAGCACTGGGCAGCATCAAGTTCGTCGAGATGAAGACCAAGCTCGGAGTTGGCTCAGTTCAAAGGATTTAGGGGGTGATTTTTAGCTTAAATCCATTACATATCTTTGTAAATACGTTAGCATGTGTGAGTCGTGTCGAGTCACTAGCTGGTACTCTGGTAGATCGAGTCAGGCGTGAGCCAGAGTTGTGCGTGGTTCACGGCGTGGCCAGGTGCTATGTTTAGTCAGCGCCACAGCATCCATGGTGGGCACATCGCGTGGCGTCGCTGGAAAATAGCGCGTCGGCGCCATGGGCGGACCACCCAACTTTGTGGCATGAATTCCGGTCGGCGGTCGCTCAGCGATCGTGTATTGATCCAATAAAGAAGGAAATAGAAAACAATGCGACGTCGTGCAGCACCAAAAACTTCCACCTTCTCGCGTGCGTGTGCATCGACGTTCTCGCCTCGCACACGGCGTCGCGTTCAAGCCAGGGCATCGCCTGGTTTCAACAGTACATATGTGTAGAACCACTACCAGTTCAGTGGTCACCGGACTTGGCGCCGTTCAAATGACAGTGATACCATGATTAGTCCTTATTCATGGCTAATTGGTAATGTAAGTTGTGGGAATAAAAGCCATGTGATTTTGGTTTGAACAGTTCATGATGATGTCGAAATATTACATTGCAGAGGACAAATGGTGCATCGAGAAGTACATGCTGAACTTCAAGGTTGAGCTTTCCTCATTGTCGTCCAGCATTCCAGTACTGAACCTTGCAGAGTTGCAGAGCTGATGGCCGCGGGCAATGAGGCGTTCATGCCTGTGGAGAGATAGGTCGCTTCCTCAATGACATCTCTGCTTTCACGCTGCTAGAAGTATACTAGACTGCATGTTCCAAGGTTTTGGTTGCATAATCGAGAAATGAGACATTCGGTTTGAAAGGACCGTGACGCCTAAGAAGGGGTGGATTAGGCAACTAAAAACTTCTACTCTAAGTTATGGCTTTTAATTTTTACCTAAGTAAAACCTATGCAAGAAAGAAAACTACCTAATGTGTAACTATGGTTTTTCTAGGTGTGCTGCTATCTCTATCGTAACAGAGTTACGCAACCGAGGTTCCAAACCTATCAACTAAGCTAGAAAAGTTAAAGCATACAACCAAGGTAGCAAACTAAATGCGGAAGCTAAAGAGTGTAGTAAAGATGCAAACTTCTGTCGACGACTCCGGTATTTTTACCGAGGTATTGAGAAACACGCAAACTTCCCCTAAGTCCTCGTTGGAGCCTCACGCAAGGAATCCTTCGCAAGGGCCAAGCTCCCGGTCGGGTAACTCCGTGGATAGCTCTGGGCCTTCCCCACACGCAAGTGAGTGTCCGCTTAAGCCACTCGTGGCAAAGCCTCTCCCAGACCGCTCCCCGCCATCTTCACTATCATGCTTCCGGCCGAACCGTCGCAGGCCTTGTTCCCTTCGGTACATGGTGGCGGCCACACCACAAACGCGGTTGGTGTGGTCTCGCAAGACTACAAGCCTCTCTGATGTACAACAACGATGTGCGCAACCACCAGTAGATAAGAGGTATGCAAACCTCACTAAACATCAGACCTAACACCTAGAGCAAGCGCAAAGCGGTGATTAACTAGCTTAAGCACTTCGCAAAACACCTACACTAATCACCTAGTATATCACTAAGCACTTTGGTGGCTAGAGCAATTAAATATGAGTCTATGCACTTGGTATACTTCCTTGAGCTCCCACCACCTTGTTTTGCCCGGCCATGGGGGTATATATAGAGCTCCAACCAAATAGAGCCGTTGGACACCAAAGATGGACTTTTCTGCGTAGCATCGGACGCTCCTGTCAGGAGCATCGGACGCGCGTCCGATGTCACGTAACGGTTGTTGCCAACCTGGCACTAAGTCACATCAGACTCCGACAGCGTCGGTTGTGGTGGCATCTGACGCGTCCGATGTCTTCAGAGCCTCTCTGGAACCTCTCTGCATAGGCATCGAACGCAAGGGTCCTGTAGCGTCCGATGTGCATCGGTGTGTCCGATGTACGCTGTGTAGAATTTCCACAGTATTACCGTCGCGTCCGATGTCATCGGTGTCAACATCTGATGCTTTTGCTGGCGCTGTCTTCAGCTAGGGTTTACCATCGGTGCATTCGACGCCGCCTATATGGACAACGTCCGATGTACCTTTTTCTTCGTTTCTTCGCAATTGCTTGGGCCGTCTTGGTTCCAGTCTTGTGCCTTGGACTTTACTTGATCTTGAGAATCTTCTACTAAGCTTCAAATGTCTTGCTTGAGGTGTTGATCATCGGATTGCCATGTTGCCTTCGTCCAAGTCAAATTTGCACCCTATTGGACTACAAAACAAACATTTGTAAACGCATTAGTCCAATCACTACCGGAAATCCAAACTATGTCGTGGGCTAGAGATTTTGTCGTGCGCTGCCCATCGGACACTCAGCAAAGAGGATCGTTGCCGAGAGCCTCCGCCACGGCTCACGACAAACATATGAAACTTGGCATAATGCCTCTTCGCCATGAGCCAGCACCCAGGCCCTCGGCAAAGACAAATACTTTACCGTGCGCCTCTAGAAAGCGCACGGCATAAAAGGAGCGCACGGTGGAAAAGCTCTTTGCCGTGAGCTCGATGTCGACCCACGGCAAACAGCTGACGCCGTTGCTCCCTGTCGGCCACCGTCATCTCTTTGTCGTGAGCCAACGCAGGCGCATGGAAAAGTTGCCCTATGCCGAGTGCCCTGTTACTAGCACTCGGCAAAATAACCTAAGAAAATATTTTCTGAAGGACTGAGAATGCTATCAGAAAGCGACCAGAGGGGGGTGAATGGGAGCCAAATTTTTTTTCAAAACTCTGGCCTCTATCCCAACAAATCAACCCCAAAAGCTTCGGACACTAGCATGATGCTCACGACCCTCGGAAAGAGGGTGGATGATTCCTAGGATCACAACGAGACACCACCAAACGAGAGCGACTCAAAAGCCAAGAACTCCAAGTAGTGTTCTTCCCAAAAACTTACTCCCGGAACGTATGGGAGGCTACGTCGAGAAATCCCTAAATACCGATGCTAACAAGTAGCAAAGATACCGAGAGAGGTTCCTTGGTGAACCCTAGGAGCAAACGAGAAGTCCGGAAACAAAACGAAAAAGCCGTGAGAGCAAACGCACTAAATAGTGCTTGATTGTGGATTCCCGGACTGTCCGGACTCCCAGTCTCGGACTGTCCGCGCCTGTGTCGGACTGTCCGCGAGCCTGTGGTGGACTGTCTGTCCGTCAAACGAGCAAAACAGCAAGTCTGCTGAACCTCCCTGGTCGACTCCCGGACTGTCCGCGACCGACCACGACGGACTGTCCGCCGCTCAAACCGAGTCCAAAACACCGAAACACGCAGCCACTGATCTGGCCAAGTCCCGACGCGTGGACTGTCCGCAGTACAAATGGCGGACTGTCCACGACCACCCAGAGAGGGCGATTTCGGTCGCCCTTCTCCCAAATCTCCTCAAATCCGAACCAAATCAAAATCCCTTGATCCCAAACTTGGAAGAAATGATCCTTAGGTAGTTGGAAGACTATTCCAAAGAAATCATCCGCTCAAAGCAACTCAAACTCCGGGAAATCGAAAGGGAAGGTGTAGGAACGAAAAGTTGCCACAAAACTTGAATCGACCCGATCTACTTGTTCGTGAGGGTAGAAATGAATTCCTTTGGTGGAAATGTTCTCCTCACATCAAAGAACAAATTGATTCAAGTGGATTTGAAAAAGACGCAGCATAGAGGGAGATCGAGCGACGGGAAAAATGAGACCAAAAGCAAAACGCGAAGAACACTCAAGAACGCGAATCACAATATCGATTTCCAGCCGAAATTTGTCCCCACGAGGAGACAACGGGAATCCGGTCCCGTTTCCGCAAAATCCAAATACACAGAGGTATGATCAAGCCGTCTCTGCGGATCTCAGTAGCTACAACAGGGAATGGGAGAACAGGAAACCCTAGAATGAAAATAGCAATGGCTGAGATCATCTGGAGGGAGGGGTGGCCTCTCCTTATATAGCCTAATACAATTATTCCCCTTCTCCCAGCTAATGAGCGAGCAGGCTAACCCTAAGGGTATTCCTGACCAACTCGAGGTTGATGTCGATCCGACGGCCACACCCGCACATCAGGTAGCTTCGCTTCGACGCGACCTCACCGGATGCCGCCACGTGCCGCCCCGCACCGTTCGTCCTTTTCACAGACCTCCCCCGGTTTTGAGGCCGAAACTGGAAATGACTAGTCATCCATGGACCGAGTTTTGTGGCCCAAACTCAGAAACCCGCCAGCACCCAGATTTTGACGCCCAAACCTGGAAACCGTCCTCAGCCCGAGTTTTGTGGCCCAAACTCGGAAACCGGACGCACCCAGGTTTTGAGGCCCAAACATGGAAACCGTCCACTCGGTGGTTTTTCTGTGGCTCAACCACCAAACCGACACCGTAGAGGGATGCACCGCCCGCGCACCCCTTCCACCCACATGTCTTCACTTGTCGCTGTCCCAGGCTGTCAGCCGCCATAGTTGATTTTCGGGCCACCGATCCATCAGTCCAAGCCTCACGTCCGCCCTTCACCGCTCCGGGTCCATCGGCACGACACGTCTCTACTTGACCTTCACCTTGCCTTCGATCACCGTCTCTGAGCTCGACACCTGCACAACACAAGCCAAAGAACATGTGCATCATACCAGTTGATAATCACTCATCATCTCAAGATCCGGCATACACCCATGTATCTGCATTTTCTACCCTTCAAACTTCTTGTACACCACACACAACATACGGTACACCATGTTAAAATAAAAATTGATGGCAATGATCTTTTGGAGCAACAGAATGAGTACTAATCGTTGTGGCTTGTGGTAAACTGATGTCCTTCGGTCATCACTTGTGAATTGTGATAAACTGATGTGGTGGTGATAGTAGTATCTTGTACACTTGTACTAGTATTATTGTTGTTCTCCTAGTGTGGTGGTTCTTTTTTCTAGAAGGCCTTACCGTCAAGTTGTGTACAAAGTTCTTGAATCCGGTAGTGAATTTGGTTATGTTGTTCATCAAACACCAAAATCCAAAGTTAAATGGACCGATGTCTATTTTCCTTACACAATTCATTAATGGACTTGGATTTGGGTCATAGCATATAGCATTATTATGTTTATGTGTGCAGAAAGGGAGGAAGAACAAGAACGACGTGGCTTGCTCAGCTCCCTGGGGTGCTACATGAAGGAGCATGGTACTAGAGGAGAGGAGGCTGCGCCAGCCCTCACACTGCAACGGTGGAGAATGCATGGAGGCCGGAGGATCGACAAGGCGTTCATGGAGATAGACTGATCGTTGCTTCCAACCAAGCGAGGACAAATGTGGTCGTATACTATGGAGGAAACGGTGCTTACACCTTCACTAGTGACCTTGAGGACCTCGTAACCTCCGTCTTCCTCGAGCCTATCCTAGTCAAATGATGATAATATTTTGCGTGTACCAAGCTTTATTGGATGGTCCTTCTACGTAACTTAATATTACCGGAGATAGCGCCTCTGCCGAGCGGCAAATATCTGGCGCTCGACAAAAGTTCCCTTTGTCGAGAGCCGACTCTCAGCAAATTTAAACCGTCGACAAAGCCAGATATGCCGAGAGTTGAGCTCTCGGCAAAACGAGGCTCTCGATAAAGAGCTTCTATGCTGAGGGCTCGGCTCTCGGCACAAAGGGCAGCTCGGTAAAGACGGAGCTCCACAAACGGCCGTACCATGGTGTCAACTTTGCCGAGAGCCAACATTTAGCCTCTCGAAAAAGATTATTTTTCTTTTTTTTTTGGAATTTATTTGCCGAGAGCCACCCTGGCTCCCGACAAACTATTTTTTTTATTTTTTTGCTTCCAAATTTTCCTGGAGCCTTGCTATAGTACTAGGAGGCCATGTTTGAAATTTAGTATATTTTTTATTCTTTTTGCTATATTTAGCTGATTTTCTTTATTTTCTTGATTTTTTTGCATGACACATTCTTAAACTGCAGGTGCATGAAATAATAAAACATAACGATTCAAAAAATGATATTCATGTTTCCGAGGGTATTTCTACGCCGTATTCAGCTGGGACAGATGCGAAAACTCAACCATCTCGTGCACGAGACATGATGACCAAGTTGCGTGAGATATGTTTTAAAATTATATTAAATGCGAACGAAGACGGAAAATCACAAAAATCGACGGGATGTCTTGACACCGCATGTGAAGGCTATGCTAAAAACTTGGGAATGTTTGGAGCAAGTGGTGATACAAGATGGTTGAAACCCTAAGATCTCTTATATCACATGTGCAGATGTACTAGTTTATGAGCATCATACGTGGCAACATGCTTGAAACGTTCTCAAAATTTTACCACAGCATACTTATGGAATATTAGGATTTTTGGAATTCGTTTGCATTTTTAGAATTAAAAACTACCCGCACGTAAGTTGGTGGCGTTGTCCCGTGAGCACGTTTATCGAAATTCTAGGTCTGTTCCTGGATTTGGCCTAACCATACACTCAATGACAAGAATAACATTTTTTTAATCATTGAAATCGATTATTCGATGCACCCACAGTCAAACTTATATTTTCTAGAAAAAAATAAACAAAAAGAAATAAGTTAAGAAATATACTAAAAAGTATTCAAAATGTGCCAAATTTTAACATGTTGAGCATGGTACCGTGGGAATGCTTCACAAAAAAAATTGGTTATCAGAAACCAAAAAAAAACTTTGCCGAAAGCCAGGTCTAGCGCTCGACAAAGATTTGCCGAGAGCCGGGGATGAGGTGGTAAATGTGAAGGACTTACATGATTCCGTTTAGGCGAAGCAAATGAAGACGACGTTTCTCCTTCGGATAATGATAAGTACTTAGACATGGTTGACAACGATGATGAGACTTATGATCTAGCTAATCTCGATGATACAGATTATTTCTAATACATGTAATATTATGTTATTTCTAATATTCTTAGGGTTTAGGGTTTTATTCATTTTGCATATATTTCATTATGTTGTTTCTAATACAACATTGTTTGTTCTTTTTAATTGCAGAAGGTCAAGCCAAGATATCGGGCGAACGTCAGAGGTCGATGAGCTCGCTTTACCGGAGCTCGCACCTGGAGCGGAAGGTTCCGAGGCGCCACCACAGGAGCGGAAGGTACCTGGAGCGAAAGGTTCTGAGGCGCCTCCACCTGGAGCCGGTGCAGAGGAAGAGGAGGGGTCATCGCCGGAGGGAGCCGACTCCACAGGAGACGGTCGAGGAGAAGGTGGTGGCCACGCCCGAGGACGAGTCCCAGGCAGAGGAGGGGCAGGAGGAGGATGAGCAGGCGGACGAGGGGGAGAAGCGGGAGGGTTCAACTACCTCAGGGGCGTCCACGCCCTACTTGCGAGGTCCCGCCAACCTCCCGGCGCGACCGATACCATGTCACCAATGTCCAGTGATATGCCCCGTTGGGCAAGGGTACATGTTCTAACTACTTGTTCATATTATATGTTCAAAATTGAAATAGAAACTAATAATGTTTCTGAATCACTTGTGCAGACACTGGGAGTTTCTGGAGGGTAGCAGCCGCAAACCAAACGACATCCTGGGTCTCCTGTGCTGCCTCCACTATCCTAGCATAGTACAGTATACCGAGAAGACAACCTACACCTTTGATCACTACACCGTCGCCCTAGACTCGGACTACCCCAACAAGGCGGCAAGGGTCAGAGCAGAGCTGTGGGTAAGTATTCATCACACAACATCACATTCATCGTACTTTTCTTGAATTGCTTAGTGTTTGCATTGCGTCTATATGCAGAACTTCTATAAGTGCCAGGAAGGGATGGAGGCACAGGCGAAGGTGGTGACTACCAAGGCTTGTAGGAAGGTCGTCATCGACATCATCTATGAGGCAAGAATCCAGGCCATCATCACCTACAATGCCACGGTCGAAGAATGGAGGGTGACAAAGATCGAGGCGAGAGGCATGACACTGAGTCGGGAGCAATACATTCACGTAAGTGATTCCTTTTGAGATTAAGGTATGCTCATTTGATATGATTCTTGCAGATACACAGGGTGTAATCCGGGTCTTGTGATGATGAGTGATTGTCAATAGGATTGATGCGCATGTTCTTTGGCTTGTGTTGTGCAGGTGTCAAGCTCGGAGACGGTGATCAAGGGCAAGGTGAAGGTCAAGTAGAGACGTATCATGCCGATGGACCCGGAGCGGTGAAGAACGGACGTGAGGCTTGGACTGACGGACCGGTGGCCTGAGGATCAGCTGTGGTAGCTGACAGCCTTTGACAGCGACGAGCAGAGACTTGTGGGACACGGTGTGGCTTAGGTCGTGAACCTGAGGACACATGTCAGTGGACGGGGTGCACGGGCGGTGCATCCCTCTACGGTTTTGGTTTGGTGGTAGAGCCCCTGAAAAACCACCGGCTGGTCGGTTTTCGAGTTTGGGCATCAAAATTCTAGCTAAGGACAGTTTCCAGGTTTGGACCTCAAAACCTGGGCGCTGCCGGGTTTCCGAGTTTGGGCCACAAAACTCGGGGCGGACGGTTTGCTGGTTTGGGCCACAAAACCAGCGGCGGAGTTCACGAGGTGGACGTTCGGGGCGGCGACGACACGTGGCGGCATCGGGTGAGGTCGCATTGAGGCGAAGCTACTAGATGTGCGGACGTGGCCATCAGATCGACTATACTTCTCATTGGATAGGAATACCCTTAGGGTTAGCTTGTTCGCTTCATGTATCTGGGGGTAGAAGGGGAATAATTTTATTAGACTATAAATAGAGAGGCAGCCCCTCCTCTCTCTATCCTTGCAACATTTCATTCTCTAGCCCTTGCTTAGGTTCTAATCATACCTCGCTGCCTGTGATCCGCAGAGTCGGTAAATCATACCTTTGTGTATTTCGATTCTGAGGAAACGAGACCGTAATCTCCTTGTCTCCTCGTGTGTTCAAGGTTCGGCTGTAAATTGAGATCAATTCGTGTTTTTGAGTTGTGTTCTTTGCGTTTTGGTTTTTGCCCTCTCGGAGATTTGTTTAGTTCTCTCTCTCTGAGAAACGGTTTTTGATTCCGTTTGAACCAGCTTGTTCTAGATCGTGAGGTGCTTCTTTTCACCGAAGGGATTCCTCTCTAACCTCACGAGCTAGTAGATCGATCGATTTTCGTTTCGGATCGAGTTTCTCTCTCCCTTACCCCAAATTCTTCCAATTCACCGATTTGGAGTTAGGTTCGAGCCATGATCTCTTAGGAGTAGCTCACTAACATCCTTGGAACTCCTCACACAAGTCTAAACCTTAGAGCTTGTGATTCGGAGGAGATCGGGTTGAATCCGTGGAAGAACTACACAGAATCGGGGGCATCCGACACTAACGTCGTGAGCGTCGGACGCTGAGTTCATCACATCGGACGCTCCGTTGATCATCGGACGCTCCGTTGATCATCGGATGCTCCGAGGACTGAGCATCAGACGCTGAGCTTTCACTGTAGCAGCATCCGATGGCTATGTAGTAAGGTTTCATTTCTGCCTGTTTCACATCGGACACACCCGCCAGGTTGGCATCGGACGCTGGCCAGCGTCCGATGCAGTGAAGTCTGCATTGTTTCATCTGCAGTCCGTTCATCCGACTTCGGATTTGTTTTCGGGTTTTTGCTTTGGGTTTATAGAGTTGTGTAGAGTCCCGCTGTTCTTCTTGGAAGCATCCACCCTACATCTAGGGGCGTGGACACTATCAATCTATAGGCCAGCACTTGGGGTTGGTTCTTGGGACACCGGTCATAAGTTTCTAAAAAGAAATTTGAGGCTCCCATTCACCCCCCCTTTTGTCGCCTGTGTGTAGCAGCTTCGGTCCTTCAATTGGTATCGGAGCAAGGTTAAGGATCTTCCACCTTAGCCAGTTCCAGATCCACAGAAGGCGACATGGATTGTGGCGTGGGCAAACCGCCATTTTTCGATGGGACGAACTATACATATTGGAAGATACGTATGTCGGCCAATCTTCAAAGTGTGAGTGCTTCGGTTTGGGAGATTTGCAATTCTGCTGATTACGTGGTCTTGGCTGCATGTGTGACTCAACGACAGATTGATGAGCATGATGCCAATAGCCGAGCCCGTAATGCTCTTTTCTCCTGTCTGAGTGTGTCTGAGTTTGATCGTGTCTCTCACCTCACCACGGCTCCGGAGATTTGGGAGACTCTCATGTGTTTTTATGAGGGAACCACTCAAGTCAAAACCCGGCTCTATGAGTCGCATAAGCGTGAGTATGAGAACTTCCGACACATGCCTGGCGAGAGCATAGAAAGTTTATTCGCTCGCTTTCAGGTCATTGTCAACAAGATGAGGGCTAACAAAGAGCTATTGTCGTACGACGATCATGAGAGAGCTCTCAAGCTACTTCATACTCTTGATCGATTGGTGTGGGACCCCAAGGTTCAGGCGATCATCGAATCACCTAACTATGAGACTCTCACTTGCGACGTGCTTTTTAGTAAGCTCAAATCTAGTGAGATTGACGCCATGACAAGGGCTTCTTATGAGAATCC
The DNA here is from genome assembly GCA_009763385.1 of Coix lacryma-jobi var. lacryma-jobi. Lineage (NCBI taxonomy): Eukaryota > Viridiplantae > Streptophyta > Magnoliopsida > Poales > Poaceae > Coix > Coix lacryma-jobi. The sequence goes on from CM019831.1 coordinate 49,719,683, forward strand.
TTCTGGCCCGTCTATGGCTTTGTTATCTGGCTCTTCTGTAACCCCTCTAGAGGCTTGGCGCTTTCATCTCTGCTTTCTGTCACAGAGGAGCAGCTGGAGTTCACGGCAGACGATGAGTTGGCTTTGCTTGCAAACCGGTTCTCGCGGTTTCACAACAACCGCATGAACCATCGCCGCGGAGGAGGATGAGCTGGTTGCTTCGAATGCGGTGACTCTGACCATTTTATTGCCAACTGCCCTAAGAAGAACAAGCAAGTCTTTGGCAAGGGCGATCATGACTACAAGTACGACTCTGACAAGCGCAAGGAGAAGTACGTCCCCGCAAAGCACAAGCAGAAGGGTGGCTTCAACAAAGACTATATCAAGCAGAAGTACTTGGAGAAAGCCAAGGCCGAGCAGTGTGCCTTCTTCGCCATGCTCAGCGATGTCGACAACTCGGACAACGACTCCACAGTATCAAGCGATGACGAGTCCGAGAAGAAAAAGATCGAGGACAAGCTGAACGGCCTCTGCTTCTTTGCCGATAGTGAGGGCTTCTGTACCATGGCCCTTGGCGATGAGGTCGACACTGAGCTGGAGGAGATCCCTCGGAACAACGACGACGACGACACCTCCCAGGTATCTCAAACTGCTGATGTACTTTCTGCCGAAGTTGAGAAGCTCACTGCTGCTCTAATTAGTCAAGACAAGTTGCTAAAACTTGCTGCCAGAGAGAGGAAGAAGTTTAGGCAGAAGTGGGGGGATGCGGTGAAGGAACTTGAATTTGCCAAGTCCACCGTTGTAGTCAGCGAGGAGGATAAGTGTGAGATGTGCTCCAAGCACATGACTAACCTTCTCACGTTGAGAGAGAAGTATGTTGCTTTGGTTGGAGAGGTGGGTGAGCTTAGGGCAAGAACCACTTTGCTTGGTGCGTGCAAGTCTTGTGCAGGCTTGCAATCTGAGTTGGCAGAGAAGAATGTCAAGATTGAGACTCTTGAGAAGGCCAACTCAGGTAGCACTAGTGTGTATAGGTGTGCTTTGTGTGAGGGTTTGGAGATGGAGATGGCTAATGTGAAGCATGACAAGATGCAAACCGAGGAAGAAAACACATATCTTCAGACCATCTTGTCATGGGTTTCTAGTGGAGAGCCGCAGCTTGGCATGATGATTGCCCAATTCAAGCGTGCTGCTGGAGGTCCAGGTGTAGGCTTTGCTCAGGGTATGGAGAGTGCTACTTCTTTTGGGAAGGTTGGTGAGTTTAGTGGTCTTAAGCCGAGTGAGAAGCCCAACTCCACTGTAACACCCTAGGTGTTAAGCAACCCTAAATGCATAACTTGAAATAGCATGAGCATAGCATCATATCATTTCATGTACACTTTTGTGTGGTGTGTTGTTTAAGTCCTTGCCTAGTCTCTAGTGTAGCTAATAGATGCCTTGTTGTTCTGACCAAGTGCCTTAAACCAAAGTTGTAGATCTTGACAAGAGAAACAACTTTGCTTAAAAGTACTTTTTCAGAAAAAGGTCATTTAGTGTTTATTTCTTACATTATAAAAATAGGCTAGGAGTGAAATTCTTTTTCCAAGCAAAATTTGGACTTGAGCCTTTAAGATGAATTGTTCCTTGTGAAATTCTAAGCAACTTTGCTTTTAGGACTTTTTACTAATTCGGCTTAGTTTGGGAGATAAAAGCCAGAGAAGAAAATGAACAAAACTTCTTTTGTTTAAATCTCAGTGGGACCCGCTTGTCAGCCTCTTCTTCCCCTCCCCGTGTCGCTCCGCTCCTCCCGCGCGCGGCCGAGCGCCGTACGCTGGAAGCCGCCGCTGCAGCCGCTCAAGCGCCCACACAGCGAACACGGGAATCGCCCGCTCACCGTGCACCGACTCCACCATCCCGACAACCCTCTTTGTTCCCCCTCTGCCCAATTGCCGCGTGGCCACCGCTCACCGGCCGCCGTCCCGCCGGTCGGAACGGCAAGATGCGTTCCGGCTAGGTTCAACGAACCAGCCAAAGCGCAAAGCCATTGCCTACTCTCCCCCTCGCCCGAGCCAGCGAGCTGATTCACTCACTCGCTCACTCTCCCCCTTTGCCATCTTTCTCTTCCGCAAAACACCGTCGCCGCCGCTCAACTCCGGCGAGCAATTGCTCACTCACCGGACCACCGCCACCCGATTCCCTCCGCTCATCTCTCCGCCGTGAACCCCTCTGTCTTCTTCACCGGTTGGTTTCTCCTCTTTCTCGCCCTAGCCGGCGGAACGCCGAGCGCCATTCTCGGCCACTTGCCATGTCCGCCGCCATGACCATTGCGTGGTCCGACCATCTCCGGCCAAACCACCACAAACCAAGCTTCGTTCTAGCCTTCTCTACCTCCGTTGTTGCTTTGGTCTAGATGGAGATGCTCCTAGCGTCGTGCTTCGGCCGGAACTAGACCTTGCCACGGCCATGTCCGCCACAGACCGCCGCCGTGCGTGGCACCGACTCATGCCGGGGTCGGCATGGCTCGTGCGCCTCGCCATTAGCTTGCTTAGGGTTCGCTGTAGCTAGTGCTTGCCTCGCCGAGCTTCGGAGTAGCCGGGTAGAGCCTCGCTATCGCGTCGCAGCGCCGCCGCTCCGCCATGGCCGCCATCGAGCTTGCTCCGGTGTCCCTCTGGCTCAGCAAGTAGGTCGACCATGTCCGCCTTGCGAAGACAAGTCTAGAGGTAGGGTTGGTGTCGCCGGAAACCTCGCCGCCGGTGAGCTAGTACCGGTCAACGTCGACGGGGGTGGAGCACCGCTGACGCGTGGGCCCTGTTGATCGGGTGATGTAGTCGTCTGACCAGCGGGCCCCGCTGACAGAGAGAGTAAGAGGAAGGAAGAAAAGTCTTGGTGCAATAGAGCTCGGGAAATCCGGGTGTGTCTAGCAGTTTTGGTTGTGTCTCTGTGTGTGTTAACCCGGGTGTCCGTAGCATTTAGGATGTGTTTTCTTTTATCTAGTTTTTGTAGAATAGGTTAAATGCTTCCAAAATTTACACAAGGCTCATTTTAAATCCGAATGATGTGAAACAAATTTGGTTGTGTTGGAAATGAATGGATCTACCTGTTAAAAATGTTAGATGTATATTTTGTGATACTTTTGTATGCAGTTTTATTTAATCAAGTAAATGGCTATTAACTTGGAAAATGCATAACTAATTCTGTATAGCTCCAAAAAATGTGATTCTAATTTTGTTAGGTTTGTGTTGATGAGTAGTATCTGGAAAAAATATATCATGTGTATGTTCTGTAAAAAAATGTTGGATGTAGGATTTAAAGTTGTTATATGTTGTTTCCTTCTTGTAATTTTAATAAATAAGAATGCTTAGATTCTGAGTTTGGTAAATTTTGTACAGCTATGTTAGAGTATAAAATTGCCATGAAAAATGTTAAGTTGGACTATTGTGATAGTTGGTAGTGCAAACTATGAAAAGTGCTTGATTTGTGAATTAATAGGGTTAATTTTTATTGCATGTTAGGTTTACTGTTTTTGGCTGAAATTTTTATGGTAGCTTAGTTTTGGTTTGTAGTAGCCTGTGTAAAAGTTAGGGAATTTTCTGGAGTCATTTCAATATGATGATAGTTATGCCCTGTTTAAATGAATCAATTAAAAGGGGATTGAGTGGATAGATAAGTTAAGTAATGTTGTCATGATTAGGTATATGAAGTGGTTGTTTAGGGAAGTTAAATAAATTATTAGGCTATAGGGTAGCAACAAGGTAGTTAGTGGTCAACTGGATGATGTTGACTATCTTGTTGAAGAAAATGCAGTAGATGACATGTGCTTATCTCCTGAGTTATGTTGTCCTATGTTGCATCACATAAGCATCCTATGTGCATTCATCATGTTCATGCATGTTATGCACCATACAGGATCGCTAGAGGAGAACCAGAACCCGCCGCAGTCAGAGGAGCAACCGCAAGAGGAGACGTTGTACGAAAGGACCGAAGAGGCCGCCGTTGAGGACTTGCCCGAGTGTCAGGACCATCGACCCTTTGACTTCAAGAAAGGCAAGCCCCGAAGCATCTAACTCCCTATGGTTTGCAAATTACTTACAAAATAACCTGCTATGTTTGTGCATTAGGTTATAGGAGTTGAATGTTACCGTTGTTGCATTATTACTTATCCTTGTCCACCAACAATTATTATCTCGATATCCTTTCTAGGTCTAGGCTCGATTATATGCTTAGCCCTGCTTAGATCGGTAAAAGTCGGGTGATTTCTTGTCTCCCGCATATAGGTGGATACTGATCATGATTAGTCTGGTGCTATCATGGAGATAACCATGTGATAATTAATTTGAGACCGGACGAGATGTAGGAGCAGCAGGACATGGGTTTTGTGTGCTACTAGTCTTCCGTCTGTGTCGCATAGGACCCGTTCGCGAAGCGCACCTCAGTCAAATTGAACGCGTCAATCACTTAACGGAGTACGTCCGGGTACCTCCCGTGAAGCCGAGTAAGGTTGTTCGAGCCGGTGATGGAGATGTTGATGCTTAACACCTAGGGCCTCAGATGTACCATGGGCAACTATTCTGAGCAACCTGGCATGGTCCGTGGACAGGCGGAGTCTGGCTGACCTGGCATGACCGTGGGCAGTTATAGCTTGAGCGACCTGGCATTAAGATAACCCCGTGTGTAGAAGGGACCATGGCCGTCCCGTGAATCGTGTTCTCAAATTCCCTGAGTGGCAGCTGACGGCTACCGAGCACAGGTGTGATCGTACGAGTGTGCGACGTTTTATCCCCAGCTGGGTAGGAATCGATTATAATCGCCATCGCTCTTGGACAGTGAGTAATTGACTGGCATGCATTACCGTAGAACTTAAGGAACTAAAGATGGTTATAATGTTGAATCTGAAAGGCTATTCATGAAATAGTCACTCTTGCTTGATTAAGTAGTCAAGTGCTTGATATAGCTCAGGTGCAAATCTAGTAATCCAGGATTAATTATAAAAGTGAATGCCAATATCCAAATTTATGTTTTACTCACAAAAGAGCTTTCATGCAAATGGTATGTTCAGCCAACCCCAGATATAGCCTTCATAATCGTTGGTGTTTCATTATTTAAGGTTTATGACGAGTAAGTCTAGCTGAGTACCTTCTTGTACTCAGGGTTTATTCCCTTGTTGTTGCAGATGGACAGTGCTTCTATGGCTACTGTGAGAACTGCCTGTACCCCATTACGGGTGACGACTAGACCATGGGCGTGGTCCACTCTTATCCTCTCCTCATGCTTTTGCTGGACTTAATCAGGTTAATGGCACCGTATTGTGAACAAACTAAACTTGTGTTTCAAAACTAGGTTGCTTCCGCTACTATGTCAAACTATGGTTTGTAATATTGTTTCTTACTCCGATGGATTTAAACTATGATTCGAACTGTGATGTAACTTATGGACATGTATGCTAAACTTATTACGATCTTGGCTGAAGTCGAAATGTTTTGAAATCCTTCGAGATTTCCGGACTATCGGGTTTGTACGAGCTTAAGTACATGAGGATCTTTGTGAAAGCGAAGTTTTGTGATACCTGGGGAGGCACCAACAACTATTGAGTGGGAGGCTACATCAGCTAGAGAGGCGGCGCCATGACACATTCAGCGCCAACATCCTCCTCAACAGATGATCGGCAACATCAACGAACACATCACTCGGTCAAGGTCACAACAAATCTCTCACTTTGCTCATTCTACATTTGTTGCTGATTTTGAACCCCGAGATGTTGGACATGCTTTGTCTGATCTAGATTGGATCAATGCCACGCATGAGGAGTTAGAAAATATTGAGAGAAATCGAGTTTGGGTTCTAATTCCACCTCCTCCTGAGTGTAATCCTGTTGGGACAAAATGGGTTTTCAAAAACAAACAAGGAGAGGATGGCCACCTTGTGAGAAACAAGGCCAGACTTGTAGCCCAGGGGTATAGTTAGAAGGAGGGGATAGACTATGAGGAGACTTTTGCTCCTGTAGCTCATTTGGAGGCAATTAGGATACTCTTGGCTTTTGCTGCATCCAAAGGGTTCAAACTTTTTCAAATGGATGTCAAGAGTGCCTTCCTAGACTGCTACATAGAAGAAGAGGTGTATGTGAAACAACCCTCCGGTTTTGAAAATCCCAAGTTTCCAAACCATGTTTTTAAACTTCATAAAGCTTTGTATGGTTTGAAACAAGCCCCTAGAGCCTGGTATGATAGGTTGAAAACCTTTTTGCTTGCTAAGGGTTTTAAAATGGGATGTGTTGACAAAACTCTTTTTCTCCTCAAGCAAGGCAATGACACTCTCTTGATTCAGATTTACGTGGATGATATCATTTTTGGTGGTTCTTCTCATGCTTTGGTTGCCAAGTTTGCATATACTATGAGCAAGGAATTTGAGATGAGAATGATGGGCGAGTTGACCTTCTTTCTCGGGTTGCAAATCAAGCAATCCCGAGAAGGGACGTTCGTGCACCAGGGAAAGTATACAAAGGACATAGTGAAGAAGTTCGATATGGGTGAGTCCAAGCCCCTTCCAACACCCATGTCGACCACGACGGCCCTGGATGCGGACGAGGATGGAGAAGCCGTGGACCAGAAGGAGTACTGGAGTATGATCGGATCGCTGCTGTACCTGACGGCGACACGCCCAGACAATCAGTTCGCGGTGTGTCTTTGCGCACGCTTTCAAGCGTCGCCGCGCACCTCTCACCGTCAGGCGGTCAAGCGCATTATGAGGTACCTTCGTTTCACACCCTAGTTTGGACTTTGGTATTCTGCTTCTTCCACCCTCTCCCTTTGCGGATACTCTGATGCTGATTTTGCTGGTTGCCGACTTGATCGCAAGTCCACTTCTGGGACTTGTTAATTTTTGGGCTCTTCTCTTGTTTCTTGGTCTTCTCGCAAGCAGTCTAGTGTTGCCCAATCTACCACAGAGGCCGAGTATGTTGCCGCGGCTAGCTGCTATTCCCAGTTGTTATGGATGATGGCCACTTTACGTGATTTTGGTCTGAGTTTTTCTCATGTACCTTTACTTTGTGATAGCACGAGTGCTATTAGCGTTGCTAAGAACCTCGTGTTGCATTCTAAGACCAAACACATAGACACTGATAATCAGTTGGCCGATATCTTTACCAAGCCTTTGGACCAATCAACCAGGTTGAGAGGTGAGCTTGGTGTGTGTTTCCCATTTTAGACGTGGGATCACATTGTTGTATCATATGATGTACAATCTAGGTTCTTTCATATTTTTTCTACATTTCCATATGTATCATACTTGCATTTTGAGTTTCGATTATATTCTGTCTAGACTGATACTATGCTCTGTTTTCACATGCTTGTATGATACTTAGTTTATGTAGTTTAAGCTCTTTATGATCATGTAACTTAACTTGATATGCACAATATGATTTTGCAATGATGAACTTGTTTAATATCTGTTAAATTCTAAAAAGAGCTCACCATTTGCTTTGGCAACTAGTATGAGTAGCTCTTGCTTTTTCTGAGCTTACTTTGCTATACTAGCTTGCTATGTCTCTGGCTTGGAGTTTAAATCGCTTCCATTGTATATACTCCAAAATTTTTAAATGCTAAAATCTGAAATCCAAGTTAAGAGATAAAGGAAAGATAGAGGTGGGATTACACCACAACACCTCACTGTATCGAGACTGCTTCTCTTTGCACTTTTGGGAAGAACTTGAGCAGTGTAGTGTATCACCGAAACCATTTCCATAAGCTTCTGATAGTCTTTTGACTTAGGCTTCGCTTGGTTGAAAAGTAAGGCTTTGTGGTGTTTTCAACCCCTCGCAGTCACCTGACATGTATAACTCTTGTATAACTTGTTTAAATTTGGAAATGAGTTGTATATTGCTTGTTGATTTGACACTTGCTTTAAGGTAGTTCACCAGTGTGGTTTGGTTAGTTCTAGTTGTTGACATGTCTATTTTCATACTAGATGCTACTTCATTGGTGAACTTGGTCTTTTACCTAAATTTCAAATCTAAAACTGTTGTACCACTCTTGTTGAGTTATATGATCATGATGAGCTTATGCTAGCTTTATGGGCTCTTTACTTATTTACGTGTGCAAATAGAGCGTTTTATCACTCTGATAGCATATCTTTGAAGCTTTTACATTCATTTTGCTTTCTTTCAGGCTCCCATGTTTCTTCTTGATATGTGCATTATCAACTAAGGGGGAGAAATTTGACAAATCATGATTTATGTATGTGCATTATCTAAGGGGGAGTTTGCTCGTGTTGCTCGATGAGTTTTCAACTTGAGAGTTTGCTCATGTTGCTCGATGAGTTTTCAGCTTAAGTGTTTGCTCGTGTTGCTCGATGAGTTTTCAGCTTCACTATTTTCATTTGGTTTGGAGCGGTTTGCAGCTAGTGGTGTTGAGCCCGTTCTACCTCTTCTTGAGGGCTACCTATGTTTTTGCATGGTTGCGTCGAGCCGTTGCCCATGTCTTTGGGGACCAAGTTGTCTTGCTCATTCCACTTGACCTTCTCTCGGTTTTGTTTTGCTTCTGGTCTTTTGGAGAGTTCCTTCTTCTTCTGTTTCTCTACTCTATATGATTTGCGTTGGTAGTTGACAATGCACTCATCAAGGGGGAGATTGCGGATACACGGGGTGTAATCCAGGTCTTGTGATGATGAGTGATTGTCAACAGGTTTGATGTGCATGTTCTTAGGCTTGTGTTGTGCAGGTGTCGAGCTCGGAGACGGTGATCAAGGGCAAGGTGAAGGTCAAGTAGAGACGTGTCGTGCCAATGGACCCAGAGCGGTGAAGGACAGACGTGAGGCTTGGACACTGACGGACCAGTGGCCTGAGGATCAGCTGTGGTAGCTGAAAACCTGTGACAGCGATGAGGGAGACTTGCGGGACACAGTGTGGCTCGGGTCGTGGACCTGAGGACACGTGTCGGTGGATGGGGTGCACGGGCGGTGCATCCCTCTACGGCTTCGATTTGGTGGTAGAGCCCCAGAAAAACCACCGGCTGGTCGGTTTTCAAGTTTGGGCCTCAAAACTCGGGCTGAGGACAGTTTCTAGGTTTGTACCTCAAAACCTGGGTGCTTGAAGGACCGAAAATGCTAAAGCAAGGCGACCAGAGGGGGGGAGGGGTGAATGGGAGCCTTAAAATTTCTTTCGAAATGTTTAGACCTCTGTCCCAGAAAATCAACCCCAAAAGCAAAGTCGACAAGCATGATGTCCATGACCCAAGTGATTGGGTGGATGTTCCCTAGGAACACAGCGGGACACCACAAAAGCTCCCTCGCCCAAATCCACGCAAGTCAACTAGTGACAGAATGGACTTTGAGTAACCTCAACCTCTCCCGAGCAACGCGAGGGGGATTCAGGCTTTTTTGCAAAGCGTGAAGCCCAATTTCTGTAGAGCACGAAGTCGGGAATCCAACACAAAAGATGAATCTCAAATCGAAGCTTGAACGCAAAAGACACGGACAAAAACGCGCGTTGTATGCACTGACCGGACTCTGGTGAGCGTCCGGTCAGTATCGATCGGACGCGTCCGGTCAGAGAAAAATTGTTTTGGGAGCTCTCTGGAACTGACCGGACTCTGAGTGAGAGAGCGTCCGATCAATTCCCTAGCGAGCGTCCGATCACTGCTACTCGATGAACAGTAGTAGCAGTGCGTCCGGTCAAGTGATTCTCGAGCGTCTGGTCACACAAAACAGTCTCTGGAACTGACCGAACTCTGGACTAGGTGCGTCCGGTCAATTCCCAGTCAGCGTCCGGTCACCATGCGCGAACTGGACAGCGCTGGTGTTCAACGACCGGACTCTGACTTGGTGAGTCCGATCGCTATGAGGCAGCGTCCGATCTCCCCGAGCAACCCCCTGTTCGTTCACCGATTCGACTCGATCTCACCCAAAATGAATCCTCTAGGGATCAAACTTGGTGAGAGGAGTCACAAGGATGATAGTGAGCTACTTCTAGGAGATCATGGCTCGAACCTATCTCCAAATCGATGAATCAGAAGAATTCGGGACAAGAGAGACAAAAACCAATTCGAAACGAAAATTGATCGATCTACTAGCTCGTGAGGTTAGAGGTGAATTCCTTCTGTGGAAAGATGCGCCTCACGATCTAGAACAACTTAGTTCAAACGGAATCGAAGATCATTCCTCGGATCGGGAGAACGAAGCAAATCCCCGAGAGAACTAAAAGCAAAACGCGAAGGACAGAGCTCAAAACGCGAATCGATCTTGATTTCCAGTCGAAACTTCTCCACACGAGGAGACAACGAGATTACGGTCTCGTTTCCTCAAAATCCAAATACACAGAGGTATGATTCACCGTCTCTGCAGATCTCAGTAGCTACAGCAGGGATATGGGAGAGCAGGAAACCCAAGGTGAAAGTAGCAAATGGCTGAGATAGTCTGGAGGGAGGGGCTGCCTCTCCTTATATAGCCTAATACAATTATTCCCCTTCTACCCCTACTGCTAATGAGCGAGCAGGCTAACCCTAAGGGTATTCCTGACCAACTCGAAGTTGATGGTGATCCGACGGCCACGCCCGCACAACTGGTAGCTTCGCCTCGATGCGACCTCATTGATTGTCGCCACGTGCCGCCACCGCTCTACTCGTCCTTTTCACGGACCTCCCCCCGGTTTTGAGGCCGAAACCGGGAAACCTGGGCCATCCCCCGGTTTTGAGGCCAAAACCGGGAAACCTGTCGTCCGTCGCCTGAGTTTTATGGCCCAAACTCAGAAACCCGCCAGCACCCAGGTTTTGAGGCCCAAACCTGGAAACCGTCCTCAGCCCGAGTTTTGTGGCCCAAACTCGGAAACCGGCCACACCCAGGTTTTGAGGCCCAAACCTGGAAACCGTCCACTCGGTGGTTTTTCTATGGCTCAACCACCAAACCGAGCCGTAGAGGGGATGCACCGCCCGTGCACCCCGTCCACACGCAAGTCTTCACTTGTCGCTGTCCCAGGCTGTCAGCCACCACGGCCGATCCTCAGGCCACCGGTCCGTCAGTCCAAGCCTCACATTCGCCCTTCACCGCTCTGGGTCCATCGGCACGACACGTCTCTACTTGACCTTCACCTTGCCTTTAATCACCGTATCCGAGCTCAACACCTGCACAACATAAGCCAAAGAACATGCGCATCATCCTAGTTGACAATCACTCATCATCTCAAGATCCGGTATACACCCATGTATCCGCAGCGCTGCCGGGTTTCCGAGTTTGGGACACAAAACTCGAGGCGGACGGTTTGCTGGTTTGGGCCACAAAACCAGCGATGGAGTTCACGAGGTGGATGTCCGGGGCAGCGATGGCACGTGGCGGCATCGGGTGAGGTCGCATTGAGGCGAAGCTACCAGATGTGCATGTGTGACCATCAGATCGACTATACTTCAAATTGGACAGGAATACCCTTAGGGTTAGCTTGTTCGCTTCATGTATCTAGGGGTAGAAGGGGAATAATTGTATTAGACTATAAATAGAGAGGCAGCCCCTCCTCTCTCTCTATCCTTGCAGCATTTCATTCTCTAGCCCTTGCTTAGGTTCTAATCATACCTCGCTGCCTGTGATCCACAGAGTCGGTAAATCATACCTCTGTGTATTTGGATTTTGAGGAAACTAGACTGTAATCCCATTGTCTCCTCGTGTGTTCGAGGTTCGGCTGTAAATCGAGATCAATTCGCGTTTTTGAGTTGTGTTCTTCGCGTTTTGGTTTTTGCCGTCTCAGAGATTTGCTTAGTTCTCTCTCTCTCTGAGAAATAGTTTTCGATTCCGTTTGAACCAGCTTGTTCTAGATCGTGAGGCACTTCTTTTCACCGAGCTAGTAGATCGATCGATTTTTGTTTCGGATCAAGTTTCTCTCTCCCTTGCCCCAAATTCTTCCGATTCACCGATTTGGAGTTAGGTTCGAGCCATGATCTCTTAGGAGTAGCTCACTAACATCCTTGGAACTCCTCACATCAAGTCTAGCCTTAGAGCTTGTGATTTGGAGGAGATTGGGTTGAATCCACGGAAGAACTGCACAGAATCGGGAGCATCGGACGCTGATGTCGTGAGCATCGAACACTGACGTCGTGAGCATCAGACGTTGAGTTCATCACATCAAACACTCTGGTGCCACGTGTCAAAGAACTGTGTTTTTGAGTGGGCATCTGACGCAGGACATTGGACGCTCCGAGGACTGAGCATCGGACGCTGAGCTTTCACTGTAGCAGCGTCTGATGGCTATGCAGTAAGGTTTCATTTCTGTCTGTTTCACATCGGACACGTCTGCCAGGTTGGCATCGGAGTCTGCACTGTTTTGTCTGCAGTCCGTTCGTCCGACTTTGGATTTTTTTTCGGGTTTTTGCTTTGGGTTTCTAGATTTGTGTAGAGTCCCGCTGTGCTTCTTGGAAGCATCCACCCTACATCTAGGGTCGTGGACACTATCAAGCTCTAGGCCAGCACTTAGGGTTGGTTCTTGGGACAGCGGTCATAAGTTTCTGAAAAGAAATTTGAGGCTCCCATTCACCCCCCTTTGGTCGCATGTGTGTAGCACCTTCGGTCCTTTAATTCTTATATGTGAAATAGTTCAAGACGTGCAGATGATTCACGCCTGGTGACAGTCGTATCCCGAGTGCTGGAAGAAGATCGTGGAGCGGTGGCTATCCGAGGAGTGGACCGCCTAGCACGCCGACGCCCAAGCATTGCATATGCTGATGCTAGGTGTACCACACCATCAGGGAAACCGCAACTTCGCCAAGTACGCAGAAGCTTGGCTACATGAAAGACTTTATGTATTCTAATGCTCAATTGTTGCCTAATTACTAATCCTCTTGTTGTCTTCCTCGCAGACATCGTCACACAGTGGCTAGCCTTGCAACACATTCATGGCATCCACCATGTCCCATAAGGGCAAGGCTACCGCACCGGAGACCTCCTATGACCCCGACGACCCCCCGAGGCATACACTGCCAACTCCAGCGTCCACACCCTCCTCATTAACTACATGGAGCAGCAAGGTTGGTCCATGGGGCCGACTTTGACCCGACCAGCGAGAACTTGGATGGAAGCCTCGTGATGAGGTAGGAGGAGGAAAGAAGCATACGTGGTACTGGCTTGGCGATGACATCATCGACACGACCTCCACTCCATCTCTGGCCCAGCTCTGAGAACAAAGCACGAGCGGGAGCATCCCCATATGCCCACGCCCGTCATCTTCGTAGTTGTGGGTCACCGACCTCGAGGTTATTACTGTGTTTTACTCGTCCTACATTGATCTTTAAATGCTTGAGAGGGAGAGGAAGGGGAGGAGGTGGATCTTCAACCTCTCAACATCACCCACACCGGGCACTCAATCTCTCCTAGAAATTTCAGCTCAAATCATGGGAGAGAGAAGAAAGGAAGAACCCTAGAACTTTTCCGCACTCAACAAAATGAGCCAAAGGGGTCAGCACTATGGAAGAAGAGAGTTGCACACTCCCAAATACCATCTGCTCATGCACATGACCGTTGGGGCACCTGGATCTGAGCTGAACGAGAAATTCTTGTGAGGGATGCAAAGAAATGCTGGTTGACAGCTCCCTCTCTCTCATTGACACACATGCATGCTATGCGCTATTCACCAATGAGAAATTCTTGTGAGGGATTGAAGAATTAACGGTTCAGCTCACTTTCTCTCACCCCCTCTATCTCTCTCACTACTAGACACACATGCAACCCACACACTATTCATCAACAAGAAATTCTTGTTGAGCTCATGTAAATTTCTTGAAGATATTAGCTCAAGACAAAGCACCCTCTATTGGAAATTCGAGCTGGGTTAACAAAAATTCTTGCTGGTATCTCAAGCTCCAATTAAACCTTTTATTTTCTACTCTTTTCAAGTGCTAACTTCACCAAGATATTTCAAACTAAATTGGGCACTTAAGTTAGCATTTTCACTAGGAATTTTCAGGGTTGATCTCACCCTGTCACTAAGCGCACTAAATATATGCAAATGAGACTCACACTTGGTGGCACTAGATAACCGTTGCAACTAAAAGATTTCTCATCTTTATAGTATGACTATCTATCCTAAACCCGGTCTTATTTCTTCTCTACACAACCTCAGACCGGTGAAATAAACTGCCCTACAAATATACCTTTGCCTTGCGCATTTCATTACATTTCCTCTAATGTTGATGCAACACATGCACCAACCTTGATCAAATGATATGATCCATTTCATATCATCACATGACCTCCATGGTCCATCGATCTTGACCTCACATGCTCTTCACCATTGCTTCGGTCCTTCGGTTCCAAGTCTTTGCTCAAGCCTTCCGACACTCGGTACCAACGACTTCAAAGCCTCTAACTTGCCCTTCACCTTCACAACCAGTTCATCAAGCGAAGTCCTGCCTTGATCTTCTCCATCTTAGCCACATGACTCCATGTCATGTCTCATATACAACAAGTTCCTTCATTGCAGATTCTCCGGTGAACTAATCTCCTGTGTATTTCACTTAAACACATATTAGTTCACCTAGGTTGTCACTTAATTACCAAAACCAAACATGACGGGCCTCTGCTTCGCTCCGTCAGAAGTCGGCCAATAATGATGTGGACTGAATTTGGAACATATTCAACACTATGGTTATTTTTCATCATATTTCAGTGTATATTTCACTTAGTCACTTTTTGTAGCACTGATTTCTCATTGATGTCAATCTGAAGCTCCAATGGTCACAACATATATTTACATATTTAATGGACAATGTCGCCTTCTTTTGAATTGATGAATGAATACTCAGAAATGACTTTTCTTTTTGCTGTACCATTCAACTTAAATTGGTCTTATTAGCTTTTTAAGCCAGCAGTACACAAGTAAAATCACTATGTATAGAAGTAGAAAAATTCAGAGATGACTTGTTTGTTGTAGTACACTAGTAGAAAAGAGCTCTAAGCCGGTGGTCCACTTTTTTTATTGGTGGTTTTAGTTTAGAGCCGGCAGTGTAAAGAAATAGGTGGGCCACGACTTAGTAACCGCATGTGTAAATCTATTTCCACAGACAGTTGTCATAAGCAAACCGCCACTAGAAATGGTGCATTTCCATTCGCGGTTGGCTTATGACAACCATACGTGGAAATGGATTTACACAGGCGGTTGTCATAAGCTAACCGCTAGTGGAAATGCACCATTTCTAGGTGGCGGTTTTCTTAAGGCTACCGCTATTAGAAATTCATTTCTAGGGGCGGCTTTCTTGAGAAAAAGCCACTAGAAATACACTAGAATTTTAAAATTTGAATTTTTAAAAATACCTTAAATGGAGAAACGTCCAATACGAAGATGTAGACCTCGAAAAGTTATGAAGCTTTGTAGTTGACAACTTTTTGATTTGAAATCATCTTGTCAAGGAAAACTACGTTTCAAATTCTCAAATTTGAAATTCAAATTTTTATAAATGACTTCAGATGGAAAAACTACCAAAATAAAAGTTGTAGATCTCAAAAAGTTATGAAACTTTGTAGTCGACAAATTTTTGATTTGAAATCATCATGTCAACGAAAACTACATTTTAAATTCTCAAATTTGAAATTTAATTTTTTATAAACGACCTCGGATGGAAAAACTATAAAAATAAAAGTTGTAGATCTCAAAATGTTATGAAACTTTGTAGTTGACAACTTTTTTATTTGAATTTGTTTAAGGCCTCAAATAAGCAAATTACACTTGATTTAATATAATATGTGGGGAACCCAAACGGGAAATCAACATATGTGTTGACGTTGGGAGTGATCCAGAATACACACTAGCAGAGCTAGCACGCCCAAAAAGGTTGCAAATCAACCTAGAAATAGCAAGGAACTCGAACAAACCGACGAAACCGATAGAGACCGGTTATGCCGATTTAGGGCTAAATCCCTTGTGTTGATGACTCCCGAACTTCTCCGGGGAAGACCCGTCAGGGAGGAGCACGTGAAGCCTGCTCTAGGACCAGTAAGGCCGCTTAGAACGCTGTCAAATCCCGTCGAGGGACTTGACGAACAGCAAGGTAGAGAGAAAGAAGGGAAAATAGGGTTTGAGTAGTGTATTTTGACGATTTAGGGCTGGATCCTTCAATCGGTCGTGATACTCTCATATATATAGAGGGGGGTGGTCTTATCCCAGTAGGAAACATCCTTAGATCACGATCTCCAAGTTTCTTACTTGAAATCCCATCAAAATATGAAATTAAAAGAGTCCAACTCGGATTGGAACAGCCAACGGCTTAGCCGGTTCCCAAACCGACTAAGTCAGTCCTTGCGGGCTCGGCGCGGCCATCAGCAGGCAAAACTGACTAAGTCGGTTCCTAGAACTAACTCAGTTAGTTTCACTGCACATGGAGCATAAAATCCTTACAAAAATGCTAATTAATTCATCTGGATTCCAAACGAGGTAAACCATATATGTTTTTTGATCAACTCGATAAGAGGAACGCAATGGTGCAGACCAATCCTTCATTTGAAAAAGTTTTACCAAACCGACCTGGTCGGTCTTAGAACCGACCTAGTCGGTTCCTCATTTGCCAAACTCCAAAAAAACTGCTATTTCTTCATCCGAACTCCAAACGATACAAACCATATATGTTTTTCGATCAGCCCGACGAGAGGAACACAATGGTGAGGTCCATTCTTGCATTTGAGAAAGTTTTAAAAACTGACTTAGTTGGTTTGTGGATCCGACTAAGCCGACTCTGGCTGGTTCAGCACCTGAAAAACTGCTTTCTTCGCCTTGGCTCCAAATAAACGTGATGATCTAAGTGTGCTTTCTGGTCGTCTTGATGATATAAACATGATAGTGGGATCTATTATATACTTCAAAGTTCGGACATTTTTGGTTTTCAACATATGCCTCCCTGTTTTTAGGTGATCTTTAGTAGAACCTAGAAACAAACTAAATAACAACGATGTCCAACTCATCGGCTATCTAGTGACTAAGGACGATGTATACATCGGCCATTTTTGTTCTAAGGGTGATACATGTATCTCCCATTGTTTGGAGAACACTTAGGCTTCTTGCCAAACACTTGGAAAGTACTTTTTCAAATAAGTCTCATTTATTGCTCTTGAGAGACCTTCACCTTGCAATGTCTCTAGCATATATGCATTACCAAATATTACTTTGATCACTTTATAAGAACCTTCCCAGCTCGGTAACCACTTGCCAAACTTATTACTCTTCAATCCAAGTGGAAGTATAGTTTTCCATACTAGCTCTCCCACTTGGAATGATTTGCTTTTCACTTTCTTATTGTATGCTTTGGCAACATGGGCCTTGTCTTTCTCCATCTCCTTGAGAGCTCTTA
Source organism: Coix lacryma-jobi var. lacryma-jobi (assembly GCA_009763385.1). NCBI lineage: Eukaryota > Viridiplantae > Streptophyta > Magnoliopsida > Poales > Poaceae > Coix > Coix lacryma-jobi. Next base: position 49,736,941 of record CM019831.1, read on the forward strand.
ATCTTTTATCGGTCACCTCGTCGATTTTGTCCATCATTTCATCATGATATATAACAGCGGATAAGTCATTTTGCATAGCAAGTCTATATGCATCCAAATTCACCTGGATGTCTAACACGACTTCTTGACCATATACTAGCTCAAAAGGAGTAACTTTTGTAGCACCATGCCTTATATACGATGTGCTCATAGAGCTTCAAACAAGACCTCATTCCACCTCCTTGGGTTATCCTCAATCTTCTTCTTGATGAGCTTGATCAAAGTCTTATTACTAGACTCAGCTTGACCATTAGCTTGAGCATAGTATGAAGATGAATTGAGCAACCTTATTTTATATAATTCGGCAAAATTTCATACCTCTTTAGAAATAAAGGATGTCCCTTGATCTGTAGTTAATGTTTCAGGGATGCTGAATCTATGTATAATATGCTCGGTGATGAACTCAATTACCTCCTTGTGTGTCATATTCTTCAAAAGTACCACTTCAGTCTGTTTAGTGAAGTAATCTGTAGCAACCAAGATAAAACGGTGTCCCTTTGAAGATGGGGGATGAATTTGGCCAATGAAGTCTAGCCCTCAACCACGAAAAGGCCATGGTTTGATGATAGGATGAAGCATAGCAGCAGGCGCAAGCTGCACATTCTCAAACCGTTGGCACTCTTCACATCCTTTGTAGTAGCGAAAGTAATAGACCATCATAGTTGGCCAATAAAAACTGGCTCTACGCAACAACCACTTCATCTTCGGGACCGATTGATGTGTACCACAAATACCTTCATGGACTTCTCCCATAGCCAACCTGGCTTGATTAGATCCTAAGCACTTAAGCAAAAAATCTTCGGCGGTCCTTCAGTAGAGCTCATTATTATGCAGCACATATTTAAATGCACTCTGCCGATCACTCTTATCAACTTTTGCACTTGGATAACGAAAATATTTCAACAAGAGAGTCCTCCAATCTTCCAAATCGGCCTCACTTGTATTACAAATTTCTTTGGGCTGATTTGGGAGTTCCACGGATGAATCAACTAGGTTGACCGCACGAGAACCGACTAAACCAGCTGGGCAAACCAACTGAGTCGGTTCAGAGCCGATGTAACACCCAGTTTTAAGAACAAAACCAGGATAGCCATATGTGTGCCCAGGAAGTCCACACATACAACAACAGAGTATAGAATATCAGAAACAATGTTATTATATAACGTAACATAGCTATATTAACACTTACATATATCAGAGTAAAGCGGAACATAAACTAATCTTCACTTGAGGCTCCAATCTTCACAGGGACGGCTGACTGGGGGCACCGTACGCCAAACACAACTGATAGCCTTCTGGTAAACTCCATGACATCTCCACTAATCTTCTGGGTAACTTGGGCTACCGTCTGGGGTTGTGGGGAATAGCAAGGGTGAGCACATATCGTACTCAACAAGTACAGGCGGAAATAAAATGTCATGCAAGGCTTGAACAAAGGTAGGCTGACACTGTTCAACTGCGATAAGCATTTTAGTTGGTCAAGTTTTATTAGCACCTGATTACTATAAGTGAGTATAGGATAACCCATCCCATTAGTTAAGAAGAATACCACCTTTAAAATATAATTATCAACCGAGGTAAACACCTCCATCTGAGAAACCATCATCTTATGTCCATAAGTCCAACTGTCCAAAACTAATCATGTGAGGGTCCAGGTCGCTCGTAACCGTGAGCACGGCTGATATATCAGTTTTACACTCTGCAGAGGTTGCACACTTTTCCCAACGAGCAGTGATTCCCATATGCCAAGGTCATGACTCCCATACTACACTTCCAAGGTGCATGGCAAGGTTTCACCACGGGCCTTTACAAAGTTTCATCTAGCGAGCGATAACCACCTAAAGTTCCTACTGGAAGCCGCAGCAACCAGAGGACCCCTAAGTCCATACCACATTCTTGGGCCATCCCTCAGTAGCGCCGCCCGGTTAACGCAACACTAGAATCCTCTAATTAATTAGCCCGGTTAGAGCCATATAACATCTCGTGGTTGCACTGTTATCCTGGGTGGTCGCTCCATGAGCCAGTCCTAAAAGGCGGACCCGAGCACAAACCACAAGCCAAAACTTACCATAACCACCATACCATACCATGTGCCCGAGTCACTGAGTTCCACGTTAAAACATAGTTCCAAAACCATTAAGTCATCATTAATGTATCATCATCAAGTGGTATTTTAGAACAGGTAAAGTTGCTTAGCATAGCATTACTACCCATCATAAAACCCAGGTAACAAGGAAGATATGGAAAACTAGGATAATCCTTAGGGTTCACATAATTAGACACATGCATGCACTTAGTGATTAATGGTGAATAGGTAAAGAACATGATCAAAGGGTGCCTGCACTTGCCTTCTTCGAGTTGATGTTGGTCACAGTCTTTAAAGTCAAGCTCTTGCAGGTTCACTTGCAACTCTTCGTCTATACGCAACAAACATCGGCACACAGGAGCAAACATACAAGCAAAACATGCATTAAATTAGAAAACAGTACACCAATACATAAAACATGGATAAAACGCTTATAAAACTGTTCTACTCGTCGAGACGAACGCGTGGACACGAAAACCACTAAAAACGGATCTATAACGGAGGAGTTATGATTTAAACAAGGTTTTCTTTAATAAATTATTAGATTAAAACTAAACTCGAAATTTAAAAGTTGGAAACATGATTAACAGTTGTAAAAACATGTAGATTATGTAATTACGAACCTAACGCAACTTGAACGGGTCAAAACGGAGTTAAAACGGAGATTTTATAGCGAAAATAAAATCAGTGACAAAGCTGTAAATACAGCGAGCTTAATTACGAAATTAAATAAATAAAAACGAAAATCAGATTTTACTTGAGCTGACGGACGTCGGCGATGAATATTGACTGCAGGTTGCTTTTGTGGAGGATGAACGAGAGCCAAAAATCGATAACCGGAGTTGGGGAAGAATTTGGCGGCCGTTGACAGAGCAAACAAAATTTTCGGACTCCCAAACTAGGGGCTTCCGTTATTGTGTGCTTTGGCCAAGGGATGGGACACATATATAGGGAGAAAAACTCTATGCCCCGCGTCAACTAGCGATATGGTGCTAATTGACGTTGCACCTCCACATTTACTAATGGGCCTAAATAAATATAAAAGCCCATTAGTAAATAAAGACGTTGATATTTGGAATTTAATAGAATTATTGCACATGGGCTTTGTGGGAGGGAGGAAAAAGACAGATTTTATTATTTTCGAAATTATTTAATTTTTTTGGATTAAAATAATTCTAGAAAAGTCTAGAATTGATATTTAAGTCAGGAAAAATTACTCCAATGGCTCCGAAAATTCAGGAAAAATTCTCAGAGACATTTGGAGACATGAGGAACTCAAATAAAATATTTGGAGCTCATGAAAAGATATTTTGGGACATCTAAAAATTAGATTATACTCCCAGAAAAATAGGAAAAAGTGTCGGAAAAAGCTGGAAAACTTCTCGAGAAGATTTTGGAGATATGATGATGAATGATGAGCACCAAGGAATATTTTAGAGCAGGCGAAAAAGATTTTTGGGAGACTCCAACAGAAAGGTTAAGCTAGAAAACAAAGAATTTGATTTTAGGAGAAGATATGGATAAGGCGGGGAGTTGGGCCGCCGGCTGATGGGAGAAGGGGGAAGGGGCGCGAGCGGGCCAAGGCCGACTGGGCCTTCGGGCCAGATTGGGGAGAGGGGTGAGGGAGAGAGAGGAAAAACCTTTTCTTTTTGTTTTCAACCATTTCAAAAGCATTTTCAAAATGAATTTGAAATCTTGCCAAACTTTGGAGCAAACCACTCATCACAAAATAAATTATGCACCAGCATGTATGCTCAAACATGTTGTTACCCTAAGATATATTTTAATTCAAAGAAAAGTTTTATTTCTCCTATATTCTCATGAGCACCAAAAATACATAATAAAACATTTTCTCTCTATTTCCAAGATTATAAATTTTAGGGTGTTACAAATCTACCCCCCTTAAGATGAATCTCGTCCTCGAGATTCGGAAGGATCTTTGAAGAGATAGGGAAACTCTGCACGTAGCTCATCTTCACGTTCCCATGTTGCATCATCCACCGAGTGATGACTCGACTGGACTTTGCACATTCTGACAACCTTGCTTCTGGTAACTCTTTCAGCGACTTCCAAAATCTTCACAGGATGCTCTGTATAAGTTAGATCATCTTTCAAGTTAACTTCCTCTAAGGGTAACTGTTCCTCTGGCACTCGCAAACACTTCTTCAACTGACGGAAAAGAGGCCACATATTCCACTTCCTCACCTGAGGAATTAACCAAAGACACAGCTCTTCTAGCATAATCTATGGTACCATCATGCATAGGTAACCAATCCCTTCCAAGGATCACATCAACACCTTCGGTCTCCAAGATTACCAGATTAGCTAGGAATTCTACCCCCCTTATGTTGAGACTAATTTTCGGACAAATAAGGGTGGCTTTCATCTCTCCACTAGGTGAACTAACTAGCAGAGGGTGCTTCATAGTAACAGCACGAAAATGATGTCTTGTGGCATATTGCTTACTGATGAAGGAATGTGTAGCTTTTGAATAAAAAAGAACTGATGTTGGAATAGAGTTGACAAGGAACATACCGAGTATCACATCGGGGTCACTTCTGACATCATCCATGGTCATATTGTTCACTGTGCCTCGCATATAAGTCTGTTGCATTTCATTCCTCTGATTCTGAGCTTGAACACGGTTCTGATTCTGATTCTTGTTACCATACACATATGGATACTTCTTTGGGCATTGTCGCATGAGATGTCCCTCTTGCTTGCAATGGTAGCAACCCATTTTTGATAGACTGCTGGAGGTTCTAGTCTTCTTAGGAGTCTTAGTTGTTGTAGCCGACACGGGAGTATCAGAGATCATAACCGCTTCAGGAGTGACAACTCCTGTAACATGATGGAGTTCTTGCAAGTTTGCGTGTTGCTCTTGCGACTGCTGACGATACTCATTATCGTTGATCTGAGGTACCGGCTGAAGCTTATTCGCTTGCGGAGAGGCACTGCGAGGACGAGTATGTCTATGAGGTTGCTCCCGAAGCTTTCTCTTCTTTGCATCCATTTCCTTGCGCTTATTATCAACTATGATGGCATGATTCACAAGTGCTTGGAAGTTGGGATAGCTGTTGGACATGAGCTGGAGTTGAAGACCATCATACAATCCTCTAAGAAAGCGATACTGTTTCTTATCATCATCATCTACATCTGTTGGAGCATAACGCGATAGCTGAGCAAACTTATCACGATACTCAACCACAGACATTGATCCTTGCTTCAAGGCTCTGAATTCTTCCTGTTTAAGCTCTACTAATCCTGCGGGAATATGATAGGACCTGAAATTCTCAGTGAACTCCTCCCAAGTGATAGCAGGAGCATTGTTGGGACGTCCATACTGGAATGACTCCCACCAATCTTGAGCTGCTCCCTGAAGTTGTCCTGATGCATACAACACCTTCTCAAGATCATTGCACTGTGCTAGGTTGAGTTGCCTTTCTACTGCACGTAGCCAATCATCTGCCTCCAATGGATCAATAGCATGAGCAAACACTGGAGGATGTCCTTTCATAAACTCAGCACGACTATCCCTTGGTGGCACACTACTTTGCTGGAGGTTGGTCACTACTTGCACCATTGACTGCATGAGTTGAGTCTGCATCGTCATCCATTGTTCCATGTTGCCTTGAGGAGAAGGTGGTTGTGAGCTCTGGTTGGTAGCATTCTGCATGCTTGCCTGCCTTCTTGTGTTCACCATCTGATTTAACCAAGAACTTGTAAGCATAGGTGGAGAGATAAACATGAGCAGGAAAGATTAAGAAGATGAGGGGAACGACATGAGAGGCTTGAAGAAAGATTTTGGAGCAAGGAACAAGATAAGATCCCCCAAACTAACTAACAACACACTAAACTAACAACTTGATGTAGTTGTGAACATTGCCCACAACACATCACACTCATTACAAAGAAGCAAATCATCCAAAGGCATAAAGACAAACAAACTTGCACACCCAAACATGCTTCAACGCAAACTAACGCTCTGGGTGTTATGGTGGACAGTCTAAAGGGGTCAGTTGCTCTAGACATCCTAAGGTCACGTAGCAGCAAAGGTGAGAACCAGATCTAAAAGCAAGAAACGTAAGATAGATAGAGTAGGAGCAAGAACTTGAAGATAAATAGACAAGGGGAAGGTCAAATATTCAAGGAAAGGAATATTAACAAGAGTAGAAACAAAGGATATCAAGAACAAGGGTTGTATAACAAATTGGAATCCTATAAACGACCATTTTCTAGTTGGCATACGTCCTACAGTCAACACAGCTCTGATACCATTCTGTAACACCCAGTTTTAAGAACAAAACCAGGATAGCCATATGTGTGCCCAGGAAGTCCACACATACAACAACAGAGTATAGAATATCAGAAACAATGTTATTATATAACGTAACATAGCTATATTAACACTTACATATATCAGAGTAAAGCGGAACATAAACTAATCTTCACTTGAGGCTCCAATCTTCACAGGGACGGCTGACTGGGGGCACCGTACGCCAAACACAACTGATAGCCTTCTGGTAAACTCCATGACATCTCCACTAATCTTCTGGGTAACTTGGGCTACCGTCTGGGTTGTGGGGAATAGCAAGGGTGAGCACATATCGTACTCAACAAGTACAGGCGGAAATAAAATGTCATGCAAGGCTTGAACAAAGGTAGGCTGACACTGTTCAACTGCGATAAGCATTTTAGTTGGTCAAGTTTTATTAGCACCTGATTACTATAAGTGAGTATAGGATAACCCATCCCATTAGTTAAGAAGAATACCACCTTTAAAATATAATTATCAACCGAGGTAAACACCTCCATCTGAGAAACCATCATCTTATGTCCATAAGTCCAACTGTCCAAAACTAATCATGTGAGGGTCCAGGTCGCTCGTAACCGTGAGCACGGCTGATATATCAGTTTTACACTCTGCAGAGGTTGCACACTTTTCCCAACGAGCAGTGATTCCCATATGCCAAGGTCATGACTCCCATACTACACTTCCAAGGTGCATGGCAAGGTTTCACCACGGGCCTTTACAAAGTTTCATCTAGCGAGCGATAACCACCTAAAGTTCCTACTGGAAGCCGCAGCAACCAGAGGACCCCTAAGTCCATACCACATTCTTGGGCCATCCCTCAGTAGCGCCGCCCGGTTAACGCAACACTAGAATCCTCTAATTAATTAGCCCGGTTAGAGCCATATAACATCTCGTGGTTGCACTGTTATCCTGGGTGGTCGCTCCATGAGCCAGTCCTAAAAGGCGGACCCGAGCACAAACCACAAGCCAAAACTTACCATAACCACCATACCATACCATGTGCCCGAGTCACTGAGTTCCACGTTAAAACATAGTTCCAAAACCATTAAGTCATCATTAATGTATCATCATCAAGTGGTATTTTAGAACAGGTAAAGTTGCTTAGCATAGCATTACTACCCATCATAAAACCCAGGTAACAAGGAAGATATGGAAAACTAGGATAATCCTTAGGGTTCACATAATTAGACACATGCATGCACTTAGTGATTAATGGTGAATAGGTAAAGAACATGATCAAAGGGTGCCTGCACTTGCCTTCTTCGAGTTGATGTTGGTCACAGTCTTTAAAGTCAAGCTCTTGCAGGTTCACTTGCAACTCTTCATCTATACGCAACAAACATCGGCACACAGGAGCAAACATACAAGCAAAACATGCATTAAATTAGAAAACAGTACACCAATACATAAAACATGGATAAAACGCTTATAAAACTGTTCTACTCGTCGAGACGAACGCGTGGACACGAAAACCACTAAAAACGGATCTATAACGGAGGAGTTATGATTTAAACAAGGTTTTCTTTAATAAATTATTAGATTAAAACTAAACTCGAAATTTAAAAGTTGGAAACATGATTAACAGTTGTAAAAACATGTAGATTATGTAATTACGAACCTAACGCAACTTGAACGGGTCAAAACGGAGTTAAAACGGAGATTTTATAGCGAAAATAAAATCAGTGACAAAGCTGTAAATACAGCGAGCTTAATTACGAAATTAAATAAATAAAAACGAAAATCAGATTTTACTTGAGCTGACGGACGTCGGCGATGAATATTGACTGCAGGTTGCTTTTGTGGAGGATGAACGAGAGCCAAAAATCGATAACCGGAGTTGGGGAAGAATTTGGCGGCCGTTGACAGAGCAAACAAAATTTTCGGACTCCCAAACTAGGGGCTTCCGTTATTGTGTGCTTTGGCCAAGGGATGGGACACATATATAGGGAGAAAAACTCTATGCCCCGCGTCAACTAGCGATATGGTGCTAATTGACGTTGCACCTCCACATTTACTAATGGGCCTAAATAAATATAAAAGCCCATTAGTAAATAAAGACGTTGATATTTGGAATTTAATAGAATTATTGCACATGGGCTTTGTGGGAGGGAGGAAAAAGACAGATTTTATTATTTTCGAAATTATTTAATTTTTTTGGATTAAAATAATTCTAGAAAAGTCTAGAATTGATATTTAAGTCAGGAAAAATTACTCCAATGGCTCCGAAAATTCAGGAAAAATTCTCAGAGACATTTGGAGACATGAGGAACTCAAATAAAATATTTGGAGCTCATGAAAAGATATTTTGGGACATCTAAAAATTAGATTATACTCCCAGAAAAATAGGAAAAAGTGTCGGAAAAAGCTGGAAAACTTCTCGAGAAGATTTTGGAGATATGATGATGAATGATGAGCACCAAGGAATATTTTAGAGCAGGCGAAAAAGATTTTTGGGAGACTCCAACAGAAAGGTTAAGCTAGAAAACAAAGAATTTGATTTTAGGAGAAGATATGGATAAGGCGGGGAGTTGGGCCGCCGGCTGATGGGAGAAGGGGGAAGGGGCGCGAGCGGGCCAAGGCCGACTGGGCCTTCGGGCCAGATTGGGGAGAGGGGTGAGGGAGAGAGAGGAAAAACCTTTTCTTTTTGTTTTCAACCATTTCAAAAGCATTTTCAAAATGAATTTGAAATCTTGCCAAACTTTGGAGCAAACCACTCATCACAAAATAAATTATGCACCAGCATGTATGCTCAAACATGTTGTTACCCTAAGATATATTTTAATTCAAAGAAAAGTTTTATTTCTCCTATATTCTCATGAGCACCAAAAATACATAATAAAACATTTTCTCTCTATTTCCAAGATTATAAATTTTAGGGTGTTACAAATCTACCCCCCTTAAGATGAATCTCGTCCTCGAGATTCGGAAGGATCTTTGAAGAGATAGGGAAACTCTGCACGTAGCTCATCTTCACGTTCCCATGTTGCATCATCCACCGAGTGATGACTCGACTGGACTTTGCACATTCTGACAACCTTGCTTCTGGTAACTCTTTCAGCGACTTCCAAAATCTTCACAGGATGCTCTGTATAAGTTAGATCATCTTTCAAGTTAACTTCCTCTAAGGGTAACTGTTCCTCTGGCACTCGCAAACACTTCTTCAACTGACGGAAAAGAGGCCACATATTCCACTTCCTCACCTGAGGAATTAACCAAAGACACAGCTCTTCTAGCATAATCTATGGTACCATCATGCATAGGTAACCAATCCCTTCCAAGGATCACATCAACACCTTCGGTCTCCAAGATTACCAGATTAGCTAGGAATTCTACCCCCCTTATGTTGAGACTAATTTTCGGACAAATAAGGGTGGCTTTCATCTCTCCACTAGGTGAACTAACTAGCAGAGGGTGCTTCATAGTAACAGCACGAAAATGATGTCTTGTGGCATATTGCTTACTGATGAAGGAATGTGTAGCTTTTGAATAAAAAAGAACTGATGTTGGAATAGAGTTGACAAGGAACATACCGAGTATCACATCGGGGTCACTTCTGACATCATCCATGGTCATATTGTTCACTGTGCCTCGCATATAAGTCTGTTGCATTTCATTCCTCTGATTCTGAGCTTGAACACGGTTCTGATTCTGATTCTTGTTACCATACACATATGGATACTTCTTTGGGCATTGTCGCATGAGATGTCCCTCTTGCTTGCAATGGTAGCAACCCATTTTTGATAGACTGCTGGAGGTTCTAGTCTTCTTAGGAGTCTTAGTTGTTGTAGCCGACACGGGAGTATCAGAGATCATAACCGCTTCAGGAGTGACAACTCCTGTAACATGATGGAGTTCTTGCAAGTTTGCGTGTTGCTCTTGCGACTGCTGACGATACTCATTATCGTTGATCTGAGGTACCGGCTGAAGCTTATTCGCTTGCGGAGAGGCACTGCGAGGACGAGTATGTCTATGAGGTTGCTCCCGAAGCTTTCTCTTCTTTGCATCCATTTCCTTGCGCTTATTATCAACTATGATGGCACGATTCACAAGTGCTTGGAAGTTGGGATAGCTGTTGGACATGAGCTGGAGTTGAAGACCATCATACAATCCTCTAAGAAAGCGATACTGTTTCTTATCATCATCATCTACATCTGTTGGAGCATAACGCGATAGCTGAGCAAACTTATCACGATACTCAACCACAGACATTGATCCTTGCTTCAAGGCTCTGAATTCTTCCTGTTTAAGCTCTACTAATCCTGCGGGAATATGATAGGACCTGAAATTCTCAGTGAACTCCTCCCAAGTGATAGCAGGAGCATTGTTGGGACGTCCATACTGGAATGACTCCCACCAATCTTGAGCTGCTCCCTGAAGTTGTCCTGATGCATACAACACCTTCTCAAGATCATTGCACTGTGCTAGGTTGAGTTGCCTTTCTACTGCACGTAGCCAATCATCTGCCTCCAATGGATCAATAGCATGAGCAAACACTGGAGGATGTCCTTTCATAAACTCAGCACGACTATCCCTTGGTGGCACACTACTTTGCTGGAGGTTGGTCACTACTTGCACCATTGACTGCATGAGTTGAGTCTGCATCGTCATCCATTGTTCCATGTTGCCTTGAGGAGAAGGTGGTTGTGAGCTCTGGTTGGTAGCATTCTGCATGCTTGCCTGCCTTCTTGTGTTCACCATCTGATTTAACCAAGAACTTGTAAGCATAGGTGGAGAGATAAACATGAGCAGGAAAGATTAAGAAGATGAGGGGAACGACATGAGAGGCTTGAAGAAAGATTTTGGAGCAAGGAACAAGATAAGATCCCCCAAACTAACTAACAACACACTAAACTAACAACTTGATGTAGTTGTGAACATTGCCCACAACACATCACACTCATTACAAAGAAGCAAATCATCCAAAGGCATAAAGACAAACAAACTTGCACACCCAAACATGCTTCAACGCAAACTAACGCTCTGGGTGTTATGGTGGACAGTCTAAAGGGGTCAGTTGCTCTAGACATCCTAAGGTCACGTAGCAGCAAAGGTGAGAACCAGATCTAAAAGCAAGAAACGTAAGATAGATAGAGTAGGAGCAAGAACTTGAAGATAAATAGACAAGGGGAAGGTCAAATATTCAAGGAAAGGAATATTAACAAGAGTAGAAACAAAGGATATCAAGAACAAGGGTTGTATAACAAATTGGAATCCTATAAACGACCATTTTCTAGTTGGCATACGTCCTACAGTCAACACAGCTCTGATACCATTCTGTAACACCCAGTTTTAAGAACAAAACCAGGATAGCCATATGTGTGCCCAGGAAGTCCACACATACAACAACAGAGTATAGAATATCAGAAACAATGTTATTATATAACGTAACATAGCTATATTAACACTTACATATATCAGAGTAAAGCGGAACATAAACTAATCTTCACTTGAGGCTCCAATCTTCACAGGGACGGCTGACTGGGGGCACCGTACGCCAAACACAACTGATAGCCTTCTGGTAAACTCCATGACATCTCCACTAATCTTCTGGGTAACTTGGGCTACCGTCTGGGTTGTGGGGAATAGCAAGGGTGAGCACATATCGTACTCAACAAGTACAGGCGGAAATAAAATGTCATGCAAGGCTTGAACAAAGGTAGGCTGACACTGTTCAACTGCGATAAGCATTTTAGTTGGTCAAGTTTTATTAGCACCTGATTACTATAAGTGAGTATAGGATAACCCATCCCATTAGTTAAGAAGAATACCACCTTTAAAATATAATTATCAACCGAGGTAAACACCTCCATCTGAGAAACCATCATCTTATGTCCATAAGTCCAACTGTCCAAAACTAATCATGTGAGGGTCCAGGTCGCTCGTAACCGTGAGCACGGCTGATATATCAGTTTTACACTCTGCAGAGGTTGCACACTTTTCCCAACGAGCAGTGATTCCCATATGCCAAGGTCATGACTCCCATACTACACTTCCAAGGTGCATGGCAAGGTTTCACCACGGGCCTTTACAAAGTTTCATCTAGCGAGCGATAACCACCTAAAGTTCCTACTGGAAGCCGCAGCAACCAGAGGACCCCTAAGTCCATACCACATTCTTGGGCCATCCCTCAGTAGCGCCGCCCGGTTAACGCAACACTAGAATCCTCTAATTAATTAGCCCGGTTAGAGCCATATAACATCTCGTGGTTGCACTGTTATCCTGGGTGGTCGCTCCATGAGCCAGTCCTAAAAGGCGGACCCGAGCACAAACCACAAGCCAAAACTTACCATAACCACCATACCATACCATGTGCCCGAGTCACTGAGTTCCACGTTAAAACATAGTTCCAAAACCATTAAGTCATCATTAATGTATCATCATCAAGTGGTATTTTAGAACAGGTAAAGTTGCTTAGCATAGCATTACTACCCATCATAAAACCCAGGTAACAAGGAAGATATGGAAAACTAGGATAATCCTTAGGGTTCACATAATTAGACACATGCATGCACTTAGTGATTAATGGTGAATAGGTAAAGAACATGATCAAAGGGTGCCTGCACTTGCCTTCTTCGAGTTGATGTTGGTCACAGTCTTTAAAGTCAAGCTCTTGCAGGTTCACTTGCAACTCTTCGTCTATACGCAACAAACATCGGCACACAGGAGCAAACATACAAGCAAAACATGCATTAAATTAGAAAACAGTACACCAATACATAAAACATGGATAAAACGCTTATAAAACTATTCTACTCGTCGAGACGAACGCGTGGACACGAAAACCACTAAAAACGGATCTATAACGGAGGAGTTATGATTTAAACAAGGTTTTCTTTAATAAATTATTAGATTAAAACTAAACTCGAAATTTAAAAGTTGGAAACATGATTAACAGTTGTAAAAACATGTAGATTATGTAATTACGAACCTAACGCAACTTGAACGGGTCAAAACGGAGTTAAAACGGAGATTTTATAGCGAAAATAAAATCAGTGACAAAGCTGTAAATACAGCGAGCTTAATTACGAAATTAAATAAATAAAAACGAAAATCAGATTTTACTTGAGCTGACGGACGTCGGCGATGAATATTGACTGCAGGTTGCTTTTGTGGAGGATGAACGAGAGCCAAAAATCGATAACCGGAGTTGGGGAAGAATTTGGCGGCCGTTGACAGAGCAAACAAAATTTTCGGACTCCCAAACTAGGGGCTTCCGTTATTGTGTGCTTTGGCCAAGGGATGGGACACATATATAGGGAGAAAAACTCTATGCCCCGCGTCAACTAGCGATATGGTGCTAATTGACGTTGCACCTCCACATTTACTAATGGGCCTAAATAAATATAAAAGCCCATTAGTAAATAAAGACGTTGATATTTGGAATTTAATAGAATTATTGCACATGGGCTTTGTGGGAGGGAGGAAAAAGACAGATTTTATTATTTTCGAAATTATTTAATTTTTTTGGATTAAAATAATTCTAGAAAAGTCTAGAATTGATATTTAAGTCAGGAAAAATTACTCCAATGGCTCCGAAAATTCAGGAAAAATTCTCAGAGACATTTGGAGACATGAGAAACTCAAATAAAATATTTGGAGCTCATGAAAAGATATTTTGGGACATCTAAAAATTAGATTATACTCCCAGAAAAATAGGAAAAAGTGTCGGAAAAAGCTGGAAAACTTCTCGAGAAGATTTTGGAGATATGATGATGAATGATGAGCACCAAGGAATATTTTAGAGCAGGCGAAAAAGATTTTTGGGAGACTCCAACAGAAAGGTTAAGCTAGAAAACAAAGAATTTGATTTTAGGAGAAGATATGGATAAGGCGGGGAGTTGGGCCGCCGGCTGATGGGAGAAGGGGGAAGGGGCGCGAGCGGGCCAAGGCCGACTGGGCCTTCGGGCCAGATTGGGGAGAGGGGTGAGGGAGAGAGAGGAAAAACCTTTTCTTTTTGTTTTCAACCATTTCAAAAGCATTTTCAAAATGAATTTGAAATCTTGCCAAACTTTGGAGCAAACCACTCATCACAAAATAAATTATGCACCAGCATGTATGCTCAAACATGTTGTTACCCTAAGATATATTTTAATTCAAAGAAAAGTTTTATTTCTCCTATATTCTCATGAGCACCAAAAATACATAATAAAACATTTTCTCTCTATTTCCAAGATTATAAATTTTAGGGTGTTACAGCCGACTTGGTCGGCTGGGCAAACCGACTGAATCGGTTCAGATCCGACTTGGTCGACTGGGTAAGCCGACTGAGTCAGTTTTTTGTAACCTGCACATAAAAAAATTCAAAGTTTGATGTATCGGCTTCTCTTTTATGTGAAAATTACGCCTACCGACGTCATAGCCAGATGTTTGTTGAGCTAACATGTTGGCTTTATGATTTTCATGCCTTGGAATATGCCGAATTTGGAATTCGGTAAAGTGAGTAATGATGTCAAGGCACATATCAAGACAAGCATTTAGTGATCCTTCTAAACATTGAAACTCACCAGCAACTTGTTGTACCACCAGTAGAGAATCACCATAAGCTTCAACATGTTCTACTTCCATGGAATACAATATTTCCAAGCCGAATAAAAGAGCTTCATATTCGGCTTGATTATTGGTGCAAAAGTAATTTAATCGGCTTGACATCTCAAATTCAGCACCATTAGGACAAATAATGACTATGCCAACACCTTGGACTTCTTTACAAGCCGATCCAGCGAAATAAAGTTTCCATGGTGTAAAAGTAAGGTAATTAATCTCATCTTCTAGATTAATAGCATGTTCAATAATAAAATCAGCAAGAACTTGACCTTTTAATGCTCTCAATGGCTCATAAGTCAAGTCGTATTCAATTAATGCATATGCCCATTTGCCTATCCTCCCACTAAGGATTGGCCGATATAACATGTGCTTAATCACATTGGCCTGGAATGCAACAACACATGTACTAGATAGCAAATAATGTCTCATTTCAGCACAAGCATAGTACAGTGACAAGCATAGTTTCTCAATATGGGCATACCTTGTCTCAGGATTAAGAAGACGACGTCTGATATAAGCGATCACGTATTCTTTACCTTCGTCTTCTTGAGTCAAAACAACCCCGATAACCTTCTCTTTGGCAGCAATATATAATTTGAAAGGAACTCCCCTTCTAGGTGCACGAAGAACCAGTGGCATTGACAAATATTCCTTTATCTTCTCAAATGCCTCATGTTGCTTTGCCCCTCCAAGTGAATTCAGATTCATCCTTCAACTTCAATATGAGAGTAAAAGGAATAATTTTTCCGGACAAGTTTGCAATAAACCTCCTCAAATAGTTGACCTCCACCCCTAAGAACTTTTGCAAGTCCTTCTTGCATGTAGGCACCTAAACTTTCTTAATCTTCTCAATCTTCTTAGGATCAATCTCTATGCCTTTGTCATGAATAATGAAGCCTAAGTACTTTCCAGCCAATACACCAAAAGCTCACTTTAGGGGGTTCATTTTCAATCCATACCGGCGCATCCTCTCAAAAGCAAGACACAAATCGGCCAAATGAGATGTATGTGCAACCAATTTGATCACAATATCATCAATATAAACTTCCATGATCACACCAATCAAATCATGAAAGATCAAGTTCATAACACGCTGATAAGTAGCACCTGCATTCTTCAGCCCAAATGTCATCACAATCCATTCAAAGAGACCAACAAATCCAGGACAAATGAAGGCCGTTTTAGACATATCCTCTTTGGCCACAAAGATCTGGTTATAACTAGTATTGCCATCTAGAAAGCTAACAACCCGGTGTCCTGAAGCATCATTAACAAGCATATCAGCTATAGGCACATGATACACATCTTTTGGAGTGGCTCTATTCAAGTCTCTAAAATCAATGCAGACACTGATCTTCCCAATGTCGTTCTTCTCAACAAGCACAATATTAGAGACCCACTCTGCATACCTGCATGGCTGAATAAACCCCGCTTGTAACAACCGATTAATCTCCTCTTTAATCCAGTCATATATTGTAGAGTTCAAACAGCGAGTATGTTGTTTGAAGGGCCTGAACCCAGATTTGATGGGGAGCCGATGCTCAACAAGCTCTCGGCTCAATCCAGGCATCTTTGTATAATTCCATGCAATACAATCAATAAACTCTTTCAAAACCACGATTAACTCAAGTTTATAATCGACTTTCAAGTTTTGATTTACAAACGTCAGCCTAGGCACAAAACCATCCCCAATATCAACTTGCTCTAAAGGGTTGGCCAACGTAAAACCTTGGCCCAATTTATTGAGCTCATCAAAGTCATCAATAGCCTCATAGGCATCGGTCTTAAAAGTCTGTTACTGTTCAACATGACATTTTAACCATTCGATATTAGCATCCATCAAAAAAGATTACAAGATGATATTTGAGCCGATTGTCAATCGTCTTTAGAGACACATGTACAAAATCTTCTCTAGTAACACTAATAAACCGAAAATCAGAAAGGTCGCTACCAGATAAGCAGGCAATAGCATCATGCCCCCCGAGCGAAGGAGCATCGACCGTAGCAACGCAGACCGATGAATCTGAATGCACAATCTCCACATCGTCTCCCACCCACTAAATGAGAAATTGGTGCAAGCTAGAGGGGACACATCGATTGGCATGAATCCAATCGCGCCAAAGTATCGGCGACAAAGAAGGTAGTGGCCAAAGTCTTGCTCCTAATAGTAAGCTCCATGGATGCAACTCCTCTGGCCGAGATAGGATCTCCTCCACCAACTCCGATGATCGTCATGTTGGTCTTGACCAACTCTTCATCAAGGCCACCAAACTTCTGGTAAAGCGAGTACGACATCAAGTTCATAATTGCTCCTCTATCGACCAACATATTGTGGACCGGTGTGCCATTGATGTCCCTTCACATGTAATGGCTTGAGATGATTGATGGAGTCTTCTGGCTTCTGAAATACAACACTCTGCGTGGCAAAATTAAATTCTGTCGTTGTCGAATCATATCCCACCACATAGTAATCAACAGACAAATAAACTACATTAACCTCCACCCTATTTGGGGAAGGTTCATAGTCCACTATCTCGTCATCTTGCTCCTCAGATACACATCCTCATCACCTACATCAACACCGACACCAACAGTGGAGACGGAATCGTTCAGAGATGCACCGGAGGCCACTGAACCTGGAGGAACCGACTTAGTGTTGACGGTAGTTATCTCCTATTTTAAACCGTCAATCAACCCCATAAATGACCTAGAATGATCCAAAGAGTATAGCTATAGGGTTTGATTCTAATGAGTTCCACCAGTTGTGTTGTTCTCACTTGTTTTGCAGGATATTCAATATTTTATCACAAGAAAGTATCTCAAGTGAAGAATCGGAGCACACCATTATGTAGAGCTCGTCGAGACGATCGAAACAGACATATGGTTTGCTACATTTGGAGTCCCAATGAGAGAGTCCTTGTTGGATATGACATGAAAGCTTTTAGAACAACATGGAGTGATCACCAAGCAATATAATTCAGGGGCTAAACTGACATATTCCACAGCTTTGGTGAATTACTATCTTCCAGGGAGTTTTAGAACAGATGGAAAGAGGTAGAGTCCTACTCAAACATGACGAATTGCACAAACAGATGGAAAGTCGCAATAGGGCAACGAGAAAGGTTCTAGAAGACACCACGACGAAGGCAGAGCCAGGAGGCCACTAGGTGGGGCCTGCCGGCCCCACCCACAGGCCGGCCGGCCTGGGCAAGGTCCCTCCTCAGCCCATCTTCGTGGAATGTGACCTAATCGACCTCTTTGACGCATCGAAGCTCTTGTTCAAGGTCGGTTTGATTCGAGGGCTACGGTTCATCCCACTAGGTTGTATAAGCAACCCTAGACCCCCCCTAAGGCATCACCAGATCAATCAATCAATCTTCAGATCAAGAGATCAATCATTTAGTTCAGAGGTAGCCTAGACAACCAAGAGCTCCACCATCCTAGGGCATAGCTAGAATAGAATTAGAAGAGTCGAGGGAAGCTCAGATTCCGAATCTAGTCGCGAGGAGGCTAGGTAATTAGCCTTGTAACTTCTCTCTTGTATCAACTTGTTCTTCTATTTGTCTAATTGTCTTCTAGTTCATCTTCTTTGTGTTCTAATTGTGTTCTAGTTCATCTAGTTCATCTTTGTGCTACTAATCTAGTTCTAATTGCTCTTCTAGTTCACCATTGTGTTCTAATCTACTTCTAATTGTTCTTCTAGTTCTTATTCATCTTCTAGTTCTTGTTCTAGTTGATACTTGATATGACTTGTCACTATTTTGTGTTCCTAATTATAATGTTTATCGTCTATGAAAGGAACTAAGATGTCGCCTACAGGGGGTGAATAGGTGTTTCTGAAATTAACACCTTAAAATGCGGAAGCGATTAGTAAGTGAGATTTCAATTACTTGGAAGCTCTCAATCGGAGTAAATCAATCCCTCAAGAGACATACACACAGTATATGAAAGATATATAATGAATACAAAGTCAATTTCCTGCACCACAAATGATTAGAACAAGATATAATAGTTTCTGCACAAGAAGGTAATACCGGACACGTCTGGTTAACCCTAACTAGCTGAGTCCTCAGGCAATACCGGACCCGTCCGGTATTTGCGATTTCAGCCTTGAGCTCCAAATTAACTCCGGTTTCTTCTTAACTTTGTCACACCATGCAGAGATACAATCTATATATATGCTCAACACACAGAACCTGCAGAGAAAGCTCGAGCCACACAAATATTGAATGCTATAAAAGAGAGATGACACGATATTTGTTTTACCGAAGCTCGGCACCCCCTCGAGTCCTACTCTCCGTTGATCCGGCTGCGAGCTACCATAAAGTTGAGCTCTAGAGGACAGCACCGGTCACTCTAGCCGTGGTCTATTTCACCCGCAATGCTCCTTCCACTAAATGATCTCTTTTGAGGAGAGATCGAACCTTTACAAACTTTCCGAGACACTCCACAAAGCTCTTGGGTGCTCAACGGCGACGTCTAGCCATCTAGAACCGTAGAGTCCAAGACACTACAACAAATGGGGGGTGATAGCTACGTTTCATTTGCTACGCTATTGATAACGTATCTAAATCTCAGGTGGTTCCACTACTAGATACGGTGGTTGATACGTTTTAAAAAAAGCGTATCTAATTTTAAATGATGTTGCAGGAAGACGTTGTTCTTTAACACGTTTAAAGAAAATCGTTTTAGTTAACCTCCAAGACACGCTTCTTGACACATTGTTTTCTTAAAACGCATCAGAAGCTTGACGGCAAAACAAGAGGCCTCAAGGGCGTGCGGCCCAAGCCCAAATAGAACCCTATCGACTTCCTCCGCTTTGTGGAATCGCACTAGGCATATGCCTCCAAAACCGCTGCTGCCGCATCCACACTCTTTCGTCACGAACGCGAGCAGGCGACAGTCTGCAGTCCGGCGTCATGGAATCAACAATCCTCGCCGCCGATGCAGGATCCCTTCTTCACCGTGGACCTATACTCATCAGGTTGGTTCGCTTCTGCCTGCTTGTCATAGTCTCACCCATCGTCCCTCCCCTGGATCTTGTGTCTGATCCCGATTTTGTTGTTGCCTACGTGACCTGCTAGTCCGTTCAAAGATGCCGCCATCCTGCCATATAAAAACTCAAGGTTCCCTCGGCTAATCAACAAGAAATCTAGGAGTTCAATTGATGCACGCATTATTGGTTTGTTGGTTGCCTAGGTGTCTGGCTTTGAAGTTCCTTCACGTGTGTGATTTCATTTTATATCAGTTATAATTTTGTTTTTTTTCTGTTCCGTATCATGCTTTCAAATTTTAGTGTCAATTTTCTAGTCCATGGATCTCAAGGAAAACTAATAAGACCATTTGTTGCAGGATCGTTGCCTTGAAATGTATTTAACAAAGTGATAATACATGTCTGTTAAATTCAGTTGTGCAATATTTATCTCTGTTATGGAATTCGGAGCTCCGGTTGGGGTCGAGCAAGGTAAGTAAGGTATGGATACAACTAATTTTTTTGCAGATCAGCATGGATACAATTTCAACCTTTGATCTATTGTTCCAGGATGAGTACCAAGGCATGCTTAGTATGTGTCAAAATAAGATTGCTATTTTAAAATACAGGGTTATTTATAAGGCTAATGGCCGCTTCTTCTTGTAACATAAACCTCTTTTCTTCTTAATGCAATGATATGCACACTCGTGCATATTCGAGAAAAAAAATACAGGGTTATTTATTAGATGTCTTGTGGACGCAAACAGGCTCGATGACTAGCTCCAGTGGCATATATATGAACTCCCACATTAGGATGGAGTAGCACAGTCACCAACAAGGATGCCCAGAGGTCAGGCTCGCCCGCACTCAGCTCCCTGAATGAAGCTCATGACATGAGATTGCTATTTTAAATTGAAGTCTAGTGGTTAAGTTATGCCATGGGCCTGCTTTATTTCTTCTGCAAATATCTGCATTACATCTTGTGAGATATCTTGAGATGCTTGTTAAATCTGTAGCAACAAGAGCTGATATTTGTCAAAATCTGTAACGCTGCTCATCCTTCCTAAGGAGAGCAAAATTTTAGTATAAGTCTCCAGTTCAGACATTTTTTTCTGTAAATTCATCATACAAATTTGTGTGGTGCTGTATTTACTAATCTTATATCCACTGATTTTTTTTATCTGCAGAATCATGGAAGCATTTCAAGGAAATCTGCTGAACGAAGAAGCAAAGAGGGAGAATTGAACTCTGCATGGAGTTTTTAAATAGATTTCAATGTATAAGAATTAAGGAATATGTAGGATCAACATGGTGTATATGGATGCTTGATTTAGTTCTTGACTCTGTAATACTAAATGAATATACTCCATGTGAATTTTCGTTTTATGTACTATGGTGTTCAAAGTAAATATGATTATATGTTTATAAAAACATTGTGTTAAAAAAGCACTTCTGAATAACTATTATAGTAATAAAAACAAAAAAAAAACATAATAGCATATCAACATTGCTGGATGTGAAATTTAAAATATCATAACAAGACGTACACACGCTTGATACCGTCCCTAGAAAGTGTTTCACATCTTCTAAACACGTTTGATGCCGTCCCTAGAAAGCGTCTCATGCCTGATAGACACGTCTCACAAAACGTCCGGTATATACACCTTAAAATATAGAAGCGATTAGTAAGTGAGCTTCCAATTAATTGGAAGCTCTCAATCGGAGTAAATCAACCCCTCAAGAGACATACACACATTATATGAAACATATGTAATGAATGCAAAGTCAATTCCCAGCGCCACAAATGATTAGAACAAGATATAACAGTTTCTGCGCAGGAAGGTAATACCGGATACGTCCGGTAGAAATACCGGACCCGTTGGGTTAACCCTAACTAGCTGAGCCCTCAGGCGATACCGGACACGTCCGGTATTTGCGATTTCAGCCCTGAGCTCCAAATTGACTCCGATTTCTTCTCAACTTTGTCACACCCTGCAGAGATACAATCTATATATATGCTCAACACACAGAACCTGCAGAGAAATCTCGAGCCACACAAATATTGAATGCTATAAAAGAGAAATGACATGATATTTGTTTTACTGAAGTTCGGCACCCCCTCAGGTCCTACTCTCCGTTGAGACGGTTGCGTGATACCACAAAGGTGAGCTCTAGAGGACACCAACGGTCACTCTAGTCGCGGTCTATTTCACCTGCAATGCTCCTTCCACTAAATGATCTCTTTTGATGAGAGAATGAACCTTTACAAACTTTCCGAGGCACTCCACAAAGCTCTTGGGTGCTCAACAGCGACGCCTAGCCATCTAGAACTATAGAGTCCAAGAGTAACGAATGTGCATAACAAGATCGAGGATTTGCACAAGTGCTCAAGGTGAATTGTTCTCTAATTTTGAATCTCTCTCAACCCACTAATTAGAGGTCAATCACTCACTAAGAGAGGGTTGAAAAGTATTTTGAAAGCTCTAGAATTGGTGTGGGAACCAGCA
Organism: Coix lacryma-jobi var. lacryma-jobi; assembly: GCA_009763385.1. Classification (NCBI taxonomy): domain Eukaryota; kingdom Viridiplantae; phylum Streptophyta; class Magnoliopsida; order Poales; family Poaceae; genus Coix; species Coix lacryma-jobi. Next base: position 49,759,404 of record CM019831.1, read on the forward strand.
GAATCAGCAACCCCCAAAAGTGGAGGCTTGGGGGGTATTTATAGCCCCACCAGCCGTTGGCTGAAAAACGGGAAGGTCGGAACTTCCGGTCCAGATCTCGGAACTTCCGACGTTCACTAGAAACACTGTTCATAGAGGGTCAACAGATATTTCTCAATCAGTGTCGGAAGTTCCGGTCCAGATCTCAGAACTTCCGATAATCGTCAGATAGGCCAGGCGACTGTCGGAAGTCCGTCGGAACTTCCGGCACGTCGGAACTTCCGATATTTAACCGGAACTTCCGACGAGCTCGCGGCAGGGAGCCTGAGCAGGTCGGGATCCCACTGTCAGAACTTCCGACGTATGACATCGGAACTTCCAACACTGGGAGGACAGAAAAGCTTTCTACTTGCTGAAAATCCCAGTGTCGGAACTTCCGACTTTAGGGTCGGAACTTCCGACGCTAGAAGTTGACAGCAACCCTCCAAGTGTTCGTGAAGTGATTTTGTGTCTCTGTTTTGATTTTATTTTTATACTTGAGCACTTATGAAGAATCATCTACTATATGTTGCATCCTAGTACGACATTCCTATTTACTCAAGACAATTTGAAAAACAAGTTTTAAACCTCTTGAGTTGATCTTTATCGAACCGAAGCCGCTTCTCTTCACTTTCATTATTTAGAGGAATGCTTGTCATGTTTAGAAGTAGATATCCATCGAGCATAGCCATCTTGAGCGTGTGACTTGACTCCATACAAGTGATATGAAGAAATCCCAAATGTGTCAAGTCACTTCAATCAATATTGTTGCTAGGAATGTTGATTCTCCACTCAATGTAATCTTCAAGCTTGATTGATCCTTCGACTAAATGCAAGTTCTTTCTTCTTCACCCTAGCTAGGTTCTTCGGCCGCCAAGCCGTCGCTTGCCCTTCACCCTTGCTTAGTACCTCGAAGACTCTTTCCTTGCTATCTTCACTAACTCAAGCCATTCAATCACACTTTGCTTTGAATCCTTTGTTAGCACACATATGAACCATGATTATCCCACAATAGAGTAGCCTTATCATCAATATCATTTTCATTGTTGTCTTGTGCTTGTGACATGAATATTATACAACAATCCATCATTTTGGCTTTTGCATTTCATTTCCATTTCATTGTGAGATAACCCTTTTTCCTGTGTCATACTTAGCAAACATATTAGACCTTTAATCAATATTGTCATCAAGTCATACAAAATCATACTTAAGCGCAACATGCACTTTCAATCCCCCTTTTTGGTGATTGGTGACAACCTTGATTAAAGCTTACAAAAGGATAAAACATTTAAGCTTATTGGGTTCAATGATTTATGGAGAGCTCCGCCTTGATATGTGCAATATGAATTGAATTCATAAAGGACCTCAAAATGTCAATTTGCACATACCAAGTGGAGTTGGAAACTCCCCCTAAATTATTGCATCCGATGAGTGCAAGAGTAAATAAGTCAAATGAAATGCATATGACATGACATATCACATAATAATGAAATAAAAGCAATACACCATCCAAAAGCTATACTAATCATTCTAGCATGGATAAGATGAAATTAAATGCATAAATAAAGTCACACACATAGCACTCATCACAATATTTTCTCAAATTCATAAGCCACTCAGATAGATATGGAAATAAAGATCATGTCTCACAAAGTCTCATCTCTCACATGATACCACATGATTCAACTCAAATAACTAGAAACACACACAACTGCAGTACATATCTCCAGATACAAGGATAGAACTGAAAGGACCGTGACGCCTAAGAGGGGGGGTGAATTAGGCAACTAAAAATTTTACTCTAACTATGGCTTCTAATTACCACCTAGTCAAAACCTATGCAAGAAAGTAAACTAGATAAAAGAGCAACTATGGTTTTGCTAGGTGTGTGTACTATCTCTACCGCAAAAGAGTTATGCGACCTAGGTTCCAAACCTATCAACTAGCCTAACAACTAAGCTAGGAAAGGTAAAGACATAATTAAGGTAGCAAAGTAAATGCGGAAGCTAAAGAGCAAGGTAGAGATGCAAACTCCCGTCGACGACTCCGGTATTTTTAGCGAGGTATCGAGAAGCACGCAAGCTTCCCCCAAGTCCTCGTTGGATCCCCTCGCAAGGAATCCCTCGCAAGGGCCAAGCTCTTGGTCGGGTGACTTCGTGGATAGCTCCGGTCCTTCCCCACGCGCAAGTGGGTCTCTGGTTAAGCCACTCGTGGCAAAGCCTCTCCCGGATGCTTCCCGCCGTCTCCACTATCAAGCTTCCGGCCGAACCGCCGCGGGCCTTGTTCCCTTCGGTACACGGTGGCGGCCACACCACAAATGCGGTTGGTGTGGTCTCGCAAGACTAGAAGCCCCTCCGATGTACAATAATGGTGCACGCAAGCACCGAGTAGCAAGAGGTATGCAAACCTCACTAAACACTAGGCCTAAACCTAGAGCAAGCGCATGAGCGGTGGTCTAACTAGCCTAAGCACTTCGCAAAGCACCTACACTAATCACCATGTAAATCACTAAGCACTATGCAAATGGAGGCACTAATATGGTGTAGCAACACTCTTGGTATGTTTCCTTAATCCTCCACACCTCATTTGACCGGTTAGAGGTGGTATATATAGCCCCCCAATCAAATAGAGCCGTTGGGGGGGGCTGAAATCAGCTTTCTGTAGAGCATCGGACGCTACAGTGTTGGCATCGGACGCGTCCTATGCTCATGTGATGAGTAGCCGTTGGAAAACTAGCCGTTAGACCTGTTTTTCAGGGGCATCGGACGCTACAGTAATGCATCGAACGCTGGCATCGGACTCTACCATCACACTGTTCATTCTGGGCTGATTTCGGAGGTCATCGGACGCGCATCCGTTGCTGTGCATCGGAGCGTCCGTTGCTCTATTTTCATATAGACAGGCTTTCGTATTTTGGGCATAACTCTTAGCTCCGAACTCCAATTTTGATGATCTTGGGCTTTTCGGAAAGCTAATGAAATTCTATACAACTTTATGCTAGTGCCATGTCAGTTTGAGCAACTCCAAAAACATGAGACAGTTCCAATTCAATCAGCTCTTGTCTCGGCTTGAGCGGGCATAACTCTTAGCTCCGAACTCCGATTTCGATGATCTTGGACTTTTTGGAAAGCTAATGAAATGATCTACAGCTTTATGCTAATGCCATGTAAGTTTGAGAAAATCCAAAATCATGAGACAGTTCCAATTCAATCAGCTCTTGTCTCGGCTTGAGCGGCTCAACTTTGTTTGCATTCGGGCCTCTGTTTCTTGTGTCTTGGATTTTGCTTGATCTTTATAATTCTTCAATACATCTTGCAGGGTCTTGCTTGAGGTGTTGATCATTTGATCACCATATTGTCTTCGTCCAAGTCACATGTGCATCCTATTGGACTACAAAACAAACACTTGCAAACACATTAGTCCAATTTGGTTATGTTGATCATCAAACACCAAAATCCAAGGTTAAATGGGCCGAGATCCATTTTCCTTACAATCTCCCCCTTTTTGGTGATTGATGACCACACAACCAAAGCAAGCAAATAATAGAGACAAAAAATTAAAATGCAATCTACTTGCTAGGATGTAATGCAAAGGCAAGATCATATGATGTTTAAAAGATACCAAATTGAAACACACTTAAAAAACATATCTTGCCCTTCCCATTGAGTTACTTTTAGTGGGTTTATGGATTAATTCTCCCCCTAACTCCATAATCCACTTCCTCCATTTTTGGACCATTCCCAGAACGATAACCATAAAATTTTGAAAATTTGATTTTGGTTATTTTGTTTGTTTTAGTTTGGGCTTGCTTTTGGTCCCTTCACATTCTCCCCCTTTGGAATCAAACACCAAAAAGGAAGAAATTTAAAAGTACAAGGGAGGAAACATTATATAGGCTAAACTCCCCCTAAGTATATGCAAACATATGGTGTAAGGCAAAGCATATGCATAACGGGCAAATTTGAGCATAAAGGAGTTTACTCTATATAATGCATGGAGAGAGCATATAAGAGTATCAAAGTGAAATCAACATAATGTTATCGGTTAGGAATACCATATGTAGATACCAAATGAATTATCGTCACACATGATGCTTGTCTCCGGGAACTCCATTTTCCTTGCAATGAGACTACTACACACATGATAAAATTGAAAGTAGTGTTAGTCTCAAAGCTTCCAAATTGTAGAGTAAACTCCCCCTCAAAGTGTGCATACAAGTTTGAAATACTTGTAGGAGACATGCACATTGACTAGTAAGGTCAAATTACCAATTAACAAGTCGACATCACTAGAAATGTGACACCAATTGAAGATGGTAATCGGGGTAGTTTATCTACTACTTGGACTTTGGCACATATAAGATGAATACAAGTAAGAGAAGCTATGTGTCGGGCTCCTAAGCAAATTAAACCATGTAGGTTTCCTCCAAGGATGAGAGTGATACCGAGCAAAACTACCATATGATGAGCCTAGTGTATGCATGACAAAGGACTTAAATATGCAAATGCAAACCTAGGCAATGGAAGGAACTAGATGCTAAAAGAAACTGCAAGAATTTAAATCTAGTTACCTCACAGGGGAAGGTGAACTTGGGTCCATAGTAGCCACTAACATACTTGGCAATGACATGATCAAATGTGATGCATCCCATGATATGCACCCAACCTTTGCCAAGTCTCCAAATTCCCTGTGGCCAATTTGGCTACTCACTTCCCTTTTGGGATCCAAACCTTTTTGGTGCTCTTCATGGTTGATATAATGTCCTTAGGCACCCAAATGCGTTTGGCCCCATTGTTGACTTGCTTGTTTACCTTGATGGCCACCACCTTGTCATTCTTCTTCTTCTTCAAAAGGTAAGATGTGGAGGCCTTCTTGTTCACCTTGTTGGTGTAGGTGTTGGAGAGCTTGCTTGTTTGCTTTTTCTTCTCTTTCTTCTTTTTCTCTCCCCCATGCTTCACCTTGCACTCATAGGACTTGTGGCCTTCCTTGTGGCAAACATAACAAACCACGGTTTGCTCCTCATCAAGCTTCTTCACTCCCTTGACAGTGTTATCTTGATGAGTTCGGGTTTGCTTTGTCTTGCCTTTTGCTTGAGCCAAGTCCATGGTGAGGCGGGCCACTTCTTGCCTTAGTAGATCATTTTCCATTGCAACTTCTTGTGTACATGTTTCTACAATCATATCCTCAACACAAGCTTGTTTGCACATGGGTGAGTCTAAATCAAGTAAATCAATGCAAGAAGTAGAGGCATCCTTTTTAGGCAAATCAAAGATTGATTTTTTCAATTTTAGGTGCCTCGGTGGGGTTTGCTCCGATGGCTTCTAGATTGGCAACTTTATTAGTTAGCCCATCACAATGTTTGCACATGATTTCCATTTTAGCAAGCAAACTTTTGTTTGCATCTTGTGTGCTAGCTAACTTTGCTTTTAGTTTTTCATTCTTCTTAACAAGTTGCTCATCATTACTTGTGCTATCACTTGTGTTTGCACTAGCCTCAAGTTTCTCAATTTTATTTGATAGCTCAACATTTAGGTTTGAAAAAGTTTCATATTGATCAAGCATGGCATTATAAGCTTGTTGAGAACTATCTAATTTTTCTTTTAAAGCATTTATTTTCTTTTGTTGGCTAGTGCAAGCCTTAGCATATTTGAGATTATCTTGCACAAGTTCATTATAAGAAGGTAGCTCATCATCACTATCACTACCACTATCACTAGAGATAGAGCTTGTATTACCTCGTGCCATAAGGCACACACGTGAGGAGCTTGATGATGAGTGCTTGTGACCATGCCTCTTGTGTTTGGCTTCATCATCACTTGATGAATCATCCCATGTCTTGATGGTGGTGAGGGCTTTGGCCTTGCATCCCTTATTTTTCTTGTCCTTGGGTGTGGGATTTTGTTTTGGACAATCTTCCACAAAGTGCCCTCTCTTGCCACATCTATAGCATCCATTTTTCCTTTGCTCTCTTCTTTGATTGGTGAAGAGGCAATCTTCAATTGTGATGGGCACACCCTTGACATTGACCTTGCGGATCATCCTCTTCACTCCTTTCATAAGCTTGATTGTTTCTTCTTCATCTAAGGAGGAGTCAAATGAGGTGGAGGCTTGACCATCATCACTTGATTCTTCATCTTCATCATCCTCTTCTTCTTCACTTGAGGAGCTTGAGCTTGTCTCAACTTGCTTTTTGCCCTTCATCTTTTTGTGCTCGTCACATGTGAGAGTGATGCCTTTGCTTGATGAAGTGGCTTCTTCTTGACCCATCTTGCGTGACATCTCAAATGCCACCAATTTGCCAATGACAATGGACGGGGTCATGGTGCTCAAGTCTTCCATGTTGTGGAGGATGGTGATGATGGTTGCATACTTGTTCTTTGGAAGCATGAAGATGATCTTCCTCACAATATCCGCATCACCTAGCTTTGTAATTCCAATAGAATTGAGCTCATTGATAATTAGATTCAAACGAGAATACATATCACGAACAAGCTCATTTTCATTCATTATAAAAGAATCATAACTTGATTTAGCTAGGTGATGTTTTTGCTCTCTAACATTACTTGTGCCATCATGGAGCTCATGGAGTTTTAGCCAAATTTCATGAGATGTTTGTAAAGTAAAAACTTGGTTAAACACATCCATGCCAAACGATTCAAACAAGCAATTTTTAGCTCTAGCATTAAGATGAATTTCCTTTTCATCACCTGCGGTGGGCTTCTCGGGATTCTTAAGGGGTTTCATCCCGTCACGGGTGACTCTCCAAACACCTAGATGAACTGCTTCTAGATAGCAAGCCATTCTAGCACTATAGTAGGGAAAGTTTGTGCCGTCAAAGTGCGGAGGCCTAGAGGTATTCATCCCAACCACTATCAATAGCATCGGCTCAACGGCAGTGAAGCCAAGGGTCCAAAAATGAGCCAACCGGCTTTGATACCAATTGAAAGGACCGTGACGCCTAAGAGGGAGGGTGAATTAGGCAACTAAAAACTTTACTCTAACTATGGCCTCTAATTACCACCTAGTCAAAACCTATGCAAGAAAGTAAACTAGATAAAAGAGCAACTATGGTTTTGCTAGGTGTGTTGCTATCTCTACCGCAAAAGAGTTATGCGACCTAGGTTCCAAACCTATCAACTAGCCTAACAACTAAGCTAGGAAAGGTAAAGACATAATTAAGGTAGCAAAGTAAATGCGGAAGCTAAAGAGCAAGGTAGAGATGCAAACTCCCGTCGACGACTCCGGTATTTTTAGCGAGGTATCGAGAAGCACGCAAGCTTCCCCCTAGTCCTCGTTGGAGCCCCTCGCAAGGGCCAAGCTCCCGGTCGGGTGACTCCGTGGATAGCTCCGGTCCTTCCCCACACGCAAGTGGGTCTCCGGTTAAGCCACACGTGGCAAAGCCTCTCCCGGATGCTTCCCGCCGTCTCCACTATCAAGCTTCCGGCGGAACCGCCGTGGGCCTTGTTCGCTTCGGTACACGGTGGCGGCCACACCACAAACACGGTTGGTGTGGTCTCACAAGACTACAAGCCCCTCCGATGTACAACAATGGTGCACGCAAGCACCGAGTAGCAAGAGGTATGCAAACCTCACTAAACACTAGGCCTAAACCTAGAGCAAGCGCATGAGCGGTGGTCTAACTAGCCTAAGCACTTCGCAAAGCACCTACACTAATCACCATGTAAATCACTAAGCACTATGCATATGGAGGCACTAATATGGTGTAGCAACACTCTTGGTATGTTTCCTTACTCCTCCACGCCTCATTTGACCGGTTAGAGGTGGTATATATAGCCCCCCAATCAAATTGAGCCGTTGGGGGGGGGCTGAAATCAGCTTTCTGTAGAGCATCGGACGCTACAGTGTTGGCATCGGACGCGTCCTTTGCTCATGTGATGAGTAGCCGTTGGAAAACTAGCCGTTAGACCTGTTTTTCGGGGGCATCGGACGCTATAGTAATGCATCGGACGCTGCCATCGGACTCTACCATCACACTGTTCATTCTGGGCTGATTTCGGAGGTCATCGGACGCTGCATCGGACGCGCGTCCGTTGCTCTGCATCAGAGCGTCCGTTGCTCTATTTTCAGAGGGACAGGCTTTCGTATTTTGGGCATAACTCTTAGCTCCGAACTCCGATTTCGATGATCTTGGACTTTTCGGAAAGCTAATGAAATTCTATACAACTTTATGCTAGTGCCATATCAGTTTGAGCAACTCCAAAAACATGAGACAGTTCCAATTCAATCAGCTCTTGTCTCGGCTTGAGTGGGCATAACTCTTAGCTCCAAACTCCGATTTCGATGATCTTGGAGTTTTCGGAAAGCTAATGAAATGCTCTACAGCTTTTATGCTAATGCCATGTCAGTTTGAGAAAATCAAAAATCATGAGACAGTTCCAATTCAATCAGCTCTTGTCTTGGCTTGAGCGGCTCAACTTTGTTTGCGTCCGGGCCTCTGTTTCTTGTGTCTTGGACTTTGCTTGATCTTTGTAATTCTTCAATACATCTTGCAGGGTCTTGCTTGAGGTGTTGATCATTTGATCACCATATTGCCTTCGTCCAAGTCACATGTGCATCCTATTAGACTACAAAACAAACACTTGCAAACACATTAGTCCAATTTGGTTATGTTGATCATCAAACACCAAAATCCAAGGTTAAATGGGCCGAGGTCCATTTTCCTTACAAGAACATATGAAGCATCTCTGAAGCTTTAATCATTACAATCTCTCCCCTTTTGTCATCCATCACCACAAAAGATCTGACAAGAACAATCATATCACAAAGGGGCTGCAAGTTGTATCTGACTCTTGGGCTCACTCGTCATCGCCGTCACCGTCACCCTCGTCGTCTGACCGAGGAGCACCTAAGGGACGAGAACCACCCTGACCAGGGTCACCCAGACCGCCCTAGAAGTAGGGGTAATGAACGTAGGGACCCTGCTGGTACCCATACCCAAAGAAATCCTCCCACAAGAACGTTACTGACTGCTCTCCTGCACTAGGATGAGCTGCACCATGACTGGACGGCCCACCAAGAGCCAACCTCTGTTGTGACGAGTTGTGGGGTGTCTGCTGTTGTGCCTCCTCCTCCTGTTGTTGTTGCTGCTGTCGGTGGAAGAACTCATCGAACTATCGGTCGTAGCGTGCCTGCTGCTGCTCCTCTGTCTCTAGCTCACTAGCAGCCTCATCTGACACTGGTGACCTAGGAGGCTGAAGCTCAAGATGTGCTGCTATCTGCTTGAGCATCCTGGTATCCTTCCTCCTAGCCTCCCTCTCTCTCTCTACTGACTAACCTGGATGTCCCTGCACATCCCAAAGATAGTAGTGAAGAACTTCTTGATTGGAGAGAGAGGACTATCATGGCGTGAAGCTGAGCGTGGAGGTACACATGGTGGAGGTGAAGCTGCTCCTCCTGCATCTACTGCAGGTGCGTCCTCTGCTGCTGCTGGTGCTCCTCCTGGACCTGGTGGTGGGGTGTGTGTCTCTGGTAAATCCATAGCTAACCTCAACACCCTGTGACGACTGGCATACTCAAAAGTGTGCCCTATCACCTGCTCAATCATATACATGATGTACGGAGTATAGCCACAACCCTTGAGGGGCCTCTCTCCTACACTCCTGATCTCGCTCCAAATAAAGTCAAAAACACTGAAGGGCCTTGCCCCTGGAGCCATCCTCTGAAGAAGGTTCTTTGAATAATCAGCAATAGTGTCCTTGTCTCCACCCTTGCAATCTATAGTCCTCCTGAATATCCTCTCGAGATACCTGTAGGTAGGGTGAAGACCTAGAACCTTCCCAACCACTCCTGGACCATCTGCTGGATACATAAATCCCATCTGCTCTGGTGGTAGTGCAAGCTCTGAGTGTATCTGATCCCTCTGGAGATCCTCCTCTGTAAAGCCAACATAGGCAACAAAGGTACTGTAGTCCACACTGTACCAAGCTTCCTCAAGCATGCAATGCATACGCTTTGTATCCTCCTCAACGTACAAAGTGGCGTAGAACTGTGCAATGGCCTCTGAGTTCCAGTCATGCTGAAACTCCATTATCTGGTACGCCCCCACATGCTGACAGATAGAAATGACATGGTCAATAGAATCCTTCTCAAGCTCTCGGAATGCTGCCCAATCCACCCACTCAGATCTGGCAATTACTGGGTTCTTGGATAGGATCACACTGATATAGAAATCTGCGTGAAACTGTGTGTGAAACTTATAGTCATACTGAATCTTGGGCAAGCCTCTAGGATCGATTCTCCTTTGATCTCTACAAGTCTGGTCTTCCCCTTTCCCTTGTAGTTAACTTTGGCAATGTACTGAGGGACATGAGGGGCATGAATCTCTAGCATCCCATAGTTCATATGCTAACCACCCTGGTGACCTGGCTGAAAGAGAGGGTCTGTTGCCTCTTCCTCTTCCTCATCATCATCATCATCTTCTTCTTCAATCTCCTCCTCATCACTGTCTCTGTCAGTGCTCTTCCTTTTCCTGAACCTGTACTCCTACAGGTCACTATCTGGAGAGGAGTCTGAGCCTCCCTGAGCTGCTGCCCTCACTGGCCTGCGTCCAGCTGAGTTGGTCCATGTCTCATGCCTAACCTTCTTCTGCCTCTCATGGCGAGGGTCATGCCTGCCCTTGGTCCTTGGCTCTATGCGATCACTCATATCTGCTGCCCTTGGGGATGGAGAATAGGAGGAGAATCTGAAATCCAAAAATTGGGGCCTTCAATCTTGATGCAAGGCCTCTCCAATCCATTTTCCTCCTTCACTTTTCCATGGACGAATCGACGGGGCTCAGATTGAGGTGTGAGGGACGGTTTTGGTTGTTTGAGGGAAGGAGAAGGAAAGAGAGAGGGAATAACTCTACTGGTCTGGTGGTCCCTTTGAGTCACGCGCATACCGGACACGTCCGGTATGTGCTGACTCTGTCCATTTTGACCAGAAACCATATTATCTCTTTCTCTGATCATTCTTAATCCAAATTAAATACATACCTTTGATCTAAGTCATTTGCAAACATACTTAATCCAATATTCTTAGATACTTATTCTATTTTCCAAATTAAATCATATGAGAGACTTGAACAAGGAGAGACATGGTGGCTTATGAACTTGAGAGAATCATGTCACATGTGATTAGCCAAGCAATCAAACAAGGGGAACAATAATCACATTATGACATGGCTAGGTCACAAAGACCAAAAGGATCACAGATTTATAAATTCACACTTCCTATGCATGCTAGTAAGGTGTTTCAAAAAGATCTATCTTATCACACCCAAATGCACACACTAGCATATTATAGGGCCTAGAATGCACTTTCAATGCACATAATAAAAACATACATTTGCCTTGAGCCCACGAATTCTATAAGCATAATTATGACATGGTGATAATTTAGTTGACCTTTCTTGTCAAATAGCCATGTCCTCACTGAGGAATCAATTTGATCAAGATGAACTACAACATATGCTAGATAAACCTCATTAGTCCATAAAAGGCACAAAGTTGAAATTGAGCTTCCCCTCAATTAGTGCTTCAAGTTTTTGAATTCCATTCCAAGCACTTTCATTCCATTAAGAATGTGAGAGTCAAAGTTCAACTTTGGCCAACACAAAGCAATTTGCCATATATGAAAAGAGATTAATATTCTATGCATAAATTACTTGAAAAACAACATGTGAGATCCGAGTTAAGATGATAAACATAACACAAAAAGAATTAAGCTTAAATCTCATGTAGGTAAATATAGGCAGCTCACTGCCATACCGGACACGTCCGGTAGGCATACGGCTTTGACAGTGCAGAGTTATTCTCTATCAGCAGTGCTGGTGACAGGTTAGAAGTTCTGACTGTCAGCAGTTCCGACATGGGTCAACACTTCCGGCAGAAAATGATTTGAGGTTATTTTTCCATTACCAACTTTTCACATTTAAATCAAATTATGAAATAGTAAGCATGAATGGTGAAAAGATGGCTATCCTACCAAGTTTAGGTACCCTAGGTCATGGTGAAGACAAAGCAATAGATGAGATAAACATAGATTACCAACGGGTCAACCATATAAGCAATTATGATGAACATTGGATGATAGGTTGAGTTAGAATCTCCATATTGGCTTGCTCAACCACCCCGAAAGCCTCCATCTCACCATGGGTACCTACATCAACATCCTAAGCACATCTTGGTACCCAACTTTTGTTGGGTCCTCCAATGTTAGTCAACAAGTGCCTAGGCATCCAAATGGCCTTAGTGCTAGTATATGGTGAACACATTACCTTACTAGTGTTAAGTCCCTTTGTGGCCTTCCTAAGCACATTATCATTTGCAAAAGTGTTCGGCTTAGGAGACATACCACTTGGGCAATCATAGCTTAGATGCCCCATTGTTTGTTTTTTGCTTGTCTTGCTTGTTTGGGCATTGGTTCACCAAGTGGCCTTCTTGATTGCACCCATAGCACTTTCTTGTTGCTACTAAAGCCCTCTTTATTGAATTTTGGGCTAGGGTGCATTTCTTGCTTGGATGGCATGAAGTATGACACTTCACACCACCACTTGGACCATCTTTCATCACTTGATTTGCCACCTTGGTGGCTGCCCTCTTCTCAGCCGCTTCAGATTTATCGGCCCAAGTTTTGTGTGGACACATGGCACTTTCATGACCATATGTCCCACAACCATAGCAAAGCCTTTTCTTGATTTTCTTGCTCTTGGTTGCTTTCTCTTTGGATGGGATGAGATTATTTTGTTGGACTTTGGAGGAAGCAAGGTTTGAACCCTTCTCAAGCTTCTTCACCATGTAATCACAGTTATCTTGAGAAAGTTGTGCTTTCTTCTCATCCTTCAATCTAATCACATCCTTCTTTAGACTTTCCACTTCTTCGATGAGCCTAGCGTTTTCTTTAAGAATTTGCTCAATTGAAGATTGGCTTGCTTGAGAGGCACACTCATTAGCACAAATAATATTTAATTGAGATGGTGCGCTAGTGAGTGTAGTAGTGTGAGGTTGAGAAGATTTTACCATAGCAATCACAACCTCATGTGCTATCTCAAGCATGGCATTTGATTCTACTAGCTTCTCATGTGAGCACTTGACAAGGGTGAAATCCTCTTGTAGAAACTTGTGCTCAAATGAGAGATCACTCAATCTTGATTTGAGCTTGTAGTTCTCCTTCTCTAGTCTTTCCACATTGCAGAGAGAGTTAGTAGCTAAAGCATGCTCGATTGACAATTTTTCCTACCTTTCCTTTAATGCCTTTACCTCTTCTAATTTGGAGATGAGAAACTTCTCTTGATTTTGAAGGGATTGCTCTTGCTCCTCCACCTCCTTCTCTAGCTCATCATTTTTATTCAATACTTTGACGAACAGGAGCTTGTCTTCATATTTGAGATAATCAAGAGAGTCGTCATCTTCATCACTCTCTTCTTGACTATCTCTTGATGCCTTCTCCTTGATTCCACCAAGCATCTTTTCTTGATCTTTCTTGGTGGTTTTCTTTTTGTTCTTCTTGGCCATGAGACACAAGTGATGAGTATCATAGTACATACTGAGGTTGACTCATCACTTGGTCGCCATCGGGATTGAGAGCTGCTCCTGGCTGCCTCCTGATCCCTGTCTGCTAGGCAAATACCAGACACATCCGATAGCAATATCGAACACATCCGGTATGTGCAGACAGGTACCTGAGGAGCAGCAGCATGTGCCTCTCGATCCGGTGCATCTTCCTTGAGGCTTCTTCACATGATGATGATTCAATTGACTCCATTTCCAATGAATCGTAACCATGTGCTTCGTCACATTTGGACTTTCCATATAGGTTGACAAGTCTAGTCCAAATCACATGAGAACTCTCCGGTGGAGATTCTCCATTGTAGATGGCCACCTCAAGAATATCTGCACTCAATGAGTTTAACAAGATTAAACACGCATGAGCATTGAGTTGCACACATATCTCTTCCTCTTTTGTCAAGTTCTTATAGTTGCTCCAATCAACTATAGAAAGAGATATGCTCGCATCCACAATATGCTAAATAATGGGGCTAATGACCCGAAAAGCATTGAGTACATAAGATGACCAAGATAGAAAGTTTGAACCATCTTTTTGGAGAAGCACCACGTTTGTCTCCATAGGCGAAACCATCGGTTCTCACAAGCGGTGAAGCTCAAACGTGAGTCCAAGCTCCAATACCAATGGAAAGGACCTAAGATGCCGCCTAGAGGGGGTGAATAGGCGTTTCTGAAAATTAACACCTTAAAATGCGGAAACGATTAGTAAGTGAGCTTCCAATTACTTGGAAGCTCTCAGTCAGAGTAAAGCAACCCCTCAAGAGACATACACACAGTATATGAAAGATATATAATGAATACAAAGTCAATTCCCTGCACCACAAATGATTAGAACAAGATATAACAGTTTCTGCGCAGGAAGGTAATACCGGACACATCCGGTAGGAATACCGGACTCGTACGGTTAACCCTAACTAGCTGAGCCCTCAGGCGATACTGGACACGTCCGGTAGCAATACCAGACACGTCCGGTATTTGCAATTTCAGCCCTGAGCTCCAAATGGACTACGGTTTCTTCTCAACTTGTCACACCCTGCAGAGATACAATCTATATATACGCTCAACACACAGAACCTGCAGAGAAAGCTCGAGCCACACAAATATCAAATGCTATAAAAGAGATATGACACGATATTTGTTTTACCGAAGTTTGGCACCCCCTCGGGTCCTACTCTCCGTTGAGCGGGCTGCGAGCCACCACAAAGGTGAGCTCTAGAGGACACCACCGGTCACTCTAGCTGCGGTCTATTTCACCCGCAATGCTCCTTGCACTAAATGATCTCTTTTGAGGAGAGATCGAACCTTTACAAACTTTCCGAGGCACTCCACAAAGCTCTTGGGTGCTCAACGGCGACGCCTAGCCATCTAGAACCGTAGAGTCCAAGAGTAACGAATGCGCACAACAAGATCGACGATTTGCACAACTGCTCAAGGTGGCTTGCTCTCTAATTTTGAATCCCTCTCAACCCACTAATGGATTTGGCAATTAGAGGTCAATCACTCACTAAGAGAGGGTTGGAAAGTGTTTCGGAAGCTCTAGAATGAGTGTGGGAACTAGCAGAATCAGCAGCCCCCAAAAGTGGAGGCTAGGGGGTATTTATAGCCCCACCAACGAAACTAACCGTTTTCAAGCCGTTGGCTGAAAAACGGGAAGTTCGGAACTTTCGGTCCAGAGCTTGGAACTTCCGACGGTCACTAGAAACACTGTTCATAGAGGGTCAACAAATATTTTTCAATCAGTGTCTGAAGTTCCGGTCCAGATCTCAGAACTTCCGATGGTCGTCAGTTAGGCCACGCGACTGCCGGAAGTCCGTTGAAACTTCCGGCATGTCGAAACTTCTGGTATTTAGCCGGAACTTCCGATGAGCTCATGGTAGGGAGTCTGAGCAGGTCGGGATCCCACTGTCGGAACTTCCAACACTGGGAGTGTCAGAACTTCTATCGCTGGGAGTGATGAATCCAGCCCAGGTGGGGTTGGCCGAGGCCCAACAAATTAAGGTTGCCCGGACGCCAACAGTTCTTATGTACACCCACTCGGGGAAAGGCCCAATCTCCCTAAAAGACTAGTCTGATAGGGGAAGGGTGGCTTATTCAGAGGCTCACATGGTCGCCGCCTGACTACAACTGGGCCTCTTGGCCCATCTTTGTTGCGTCTTTGCCAGCGGGTAATAATGGAGGATGTCCTCATTATTCTCCCCTTCTTAACAAGGGCCCAGCTCTGATACCAAATGATGAATCCAGCCCAGGTGGGGTTGGCCGAGGCCCAACAAATTAAGGTTGCCCGGATGCCAACAGTTCTTATGTACACCCACTCGGGGAAAGACGCAATCTCCCTAAAAGACTAGTCTGATAGGGGAAGGGTGGCTCTCCCTTTTAAGGTGGCTTCCTCCTCCCAAGCTAAGCAAGGTGGGATTATTCAGAGGCTCACACGGTCGCCGCCCAACTACAACTGGGCCTCTTGGCTCATCTTTGTTGTGTCTTTGCCAGCGGGTAATAATGGAGGATGTCCTCATCAGGGAGTGTCAGAACTTCCAACGCTGGGAGGAAAGAAAAGCTTTCTACTTGCTGAAAATCCCAGTGTCGGAACTTCTAACATTAGGGTCGGAACTTCCGACGCTGGAAGTTGATAGCAACCCTCCAAGTGTTCGTGAAGTGATTTTGTGTCTCTCTTTTGATTTTATTTTTATACTTGAGCACTTATGAAGAATCATCTACTATATGTTGCATCCCTCTTAATAGTACGACATTCATATTTACTCAAGACAATTTGAAAAAAAAATTAAACCTCTTGAGTTGATCTTTATCGAACCGAAGCCGCTTCTCTACAGTTTCTTTATTTAGAGGAATGCTTGTCATGTTTAGAAGTAGATATCCCTCGAGCATAGCCATCTTGAGCGTGTGACTTGACTTCATACAAGTGATATGAAGAAATCCCAAAATGTGTCAAGTCACTTCAATCAATATTGTTGCTAGGAATGTTGATTCTCCACTCAATATCTTCAAGCTTGATTGATCCTTCGACTAAATACAAGTACTTTCTTCTTCACCCTAGCCAGGTTCTTCGGCCGCCAAGCCGTCGCTTGCCCTTCACCCTTGCTTTGCTATCTTCACCATCTCAATCCATTGAATCACACTTTGCTTCGAATCCTTTGTTAGCACACATATGAACCATGATTATCCCACAATAGAGTAGCCTTATCATCAATATCATTTTCATTGTTGTCTTGTGCTTGTGACATGAATATTATACAACAATCCATCATTTTGGCTTTTGCATTTCATTTCAATTTCATTGTGAGTTAACCCTTTTCTTGTGTCACACTTAGCAAACATATTAGACCTTTAATCAATATTGTCACCAAGTCATGCAAAATCATACTTAAGCGCAACATGCACTTTCAGTCTACTTTGATTATATGTCTAGCATAGCTAGGGCATCTTTATGTTTATGCACTTGTTCGTATAGCGCTCATTCTGACGATCGAGGGGCGAGTGGTCAACATTGTGTAAGTGTGGTCCTTATACGTTGTTTACCTATGAATGCACCCCATATTCTGGGCCAACAAGTGGTAGTTCGCGAGGGTGACTCTTATAGCCTCGTTGATTCCTCTGTAGTCCACTCCCCGAATATAGGCCAAGTAAGACACAGTCACCCGGAGGGGATAGACTCTGGATTTGATCCTCCATGAGTGATGTCAACTGCGTATAAATATGAGTTATTCTAACCCTGATTGCTAAACATAATTGCACTAATTGACGTAGTCTATGACCTATAGTTAGAACCATATTAGGAAGTTAATCTATCTCTTTCTAGTTCTAGTTATGATCAAACCTTGGATGAGAATGCTCTATGGAACTCTTTTTGGTTTACTCTGTTCTATTTCATTTACCTTATTTATCATATATGATTGATTCCTGTGTTGAGTAGATCTAGTGGAACTCTTATCATAATCATACTTGTGTGTGTTATAGTTTGTAGAAGTTTATCTCCTGCCACTCTCTTGACACCTTTGTCACACCCGGTTTTAAGAACAAAACCAGGTATACACCATATGTGAGCCTAGGAAGTCAAATCTCACATATAGTCACAAATAAAGGGTAATATCGAAAGACAATGCTCTTATATAACGTATATAGAACAAAAGATCATAACCTTAAAGAGCAGACAGCGGAAAGACACTCCGATCTTCAGATGGAGACACCAACTTCACAGGGACAACTGACTGGTTGACCACAAGCCTAAGCTTCTTCAAAGCTTAACTCTCTGAGGTGTGGGGAAAAGCAAGAGTGAGTCCATGTTGAACTCCACAAGTATAGCAACAAGTGATATAGATCCCAAGTCTCATGATCAATGTAACATAAATAATGAATAGCATAAAACGGTAAATAATGAACATGTTAACCAACATAAGTCATAAATGTAAAAGTCTTCAAGGCCGCTCGTGTCCTTGAGCAAGGCTGATATATCAGTTTAATAAACTTTGCGCAAAGGTGTACACTTTCACTGCGAGACGTGAATTGCCCTTTCGCCCGAGGGAGCCAGCCTCTTAACCCACTTCCAAGGAAGGTCGGCAGGGTTCACGATGAAGCCTTTCAAAGGTTCGTCTAGCAAGTTAGGGCCGCTAGGTCTTAAGGCAAGGGGAAAAAGGGTCTCTCAACCTTGCGGCACGCAGGCAAAGTGAAAGTAGCCGCCCTAAATCCAGCTCGTCAAGCGCCTTCGCGCCCTTTCGGGTAACCACTAACAAGCTAGAAAAGGTCCTCATACTGAGCTAAAGCCAGAGCCATATAACCCCCAACAGTTGCACTGTAAATCCCGAAGGTTCTTGTACAGATAATTTCTTAAGTTGCTAATAAGTCATTTTTATCATTCGATGCACACATTAATTAAGTAACATGATCATGATTGCGAAAAGAACACTCGATTGCTATACTTGCCTTAAACTCAAGATCCTTCTTCTGTTGACTTGTAGATTTCCAAAGGTTGACTCTTGATCTTGAACTCTTGATCACGAACTTCTTCTTGATCACCAACGTACAACTCACCGACTGGACATACGATCACAGAACACCACACAAGCATCCAATAGCAGTCATGCAAAGCAAACATAGCCTATAATTAGAACAATACACCAATAAATAAATAAATAAAGAGTTTTGAAAACTGATCTACGATTCGCTACGAACACACAGACGCGAAAATCACGCTAATCGGAGTTTTAACGGAAAAGATATAAACTAAACAAGATTAAAGACACTAATTACTAGATTAGATTTAACTCAAACTTTAATTACAGAAAACAGTAGTGAAAGTTATATGGTTTGAAAGAACTTTTCGAAACGAATCTAACGCAAGTTGAACGGATTAAATCGGAGTTAAAACGAAAAAGTTATAGGCATTTGAAATCAGTGGCAAAACTGTAAATAAAACAAACCTGATTTTGCAATTTTGAATAAATAAAACGAAATCAGAATTTCGGCTGGACTGCGCCTCATTTAAGAGAAAACGCAGGGGCTTATACGGAAGATTTTACAGACTCAGTGAATAGGGTCGGCTGGACTGCGGGTTGATTCTTAGAAACTTGAGGGGCTCTTTAGAAAATGTGACGGGCGAAGGGGTATCGGTCAACGTATACCGTTGGATCTGAGATGGATGCATGAGATTAGGCTTGGGAGGTTAGGGCGGCGCTTTCAGCCGGAGTCGGGGGAAGGGTCGGCGACCACGGTGGTGCCATGGCCGGAATCGGCCGGCGCGGCTCGGTTTCGAGCTAGAGAGCGGTAGAGAGCTCGGGGACGGGTTCAATCGAACCAGGAGCTCGTGACGAACTCACCTGGCGCAACGAAGACAGAGAGGATGGCGAGGAGCTGGTGGATTTCTTGATGGAGCGGCGGCGACTTCTCTGCAATCGGTGGTGAACAAGGATTAGGCAAAACCGAGGGGAAAGGGGGTCAAGAGGGGTACCAGGGTGAAGCCCTCGATCTTGCGAACTCACCTGAGGCGACGTGATTGACGATTAGGGGACGGAGGGAGCTGGTTACTGGTCGGGGCGGACGGCGGCTCCGATGAGATCCAAACCGAGCGGCGCGAGAGATTTAGGGCACAAGAGCACTCGATTTCGCAAGAAGAGAGGAGCGGCGGATGCGGGCATCTTTATAGGAGGGCTCAGCGCACGGAGGAAGCAAGGACGAGGCGTGCTCGGCGTAGCCGACTTGGACTCGGTAGGAGTCCTTGCCATAGACGAGAGGAGGAAGAACCGACTGACAGCTGGGACCGGTTCGTCAGCGAAAGATGGAGGGAGGGAAGCGTCCACGCGGCTTCTGCGCCCGCAAGCTTGACCGCTGGGCCGGCTCGGCCGTGGGCCGCACGAAAGGAAAGGGGGAAGGAGGGGAGTTGGGCCGCCGGCTGGGCTTTGCAGGCATCCGAGCTGGGCCAAGCAGGGTGGAAGGGGAGGAGGGAGGCAGGAGAAGTGGAGGCCGGGCGGGCCGGATGCTTGGGCGAGCAGGCTGGGCCTTCGGGCCAGATTGGGGAGAGGGGTGAGGGAGAGAGAAGAAAAACCTTTTCTTTTTATTTCAACCATTTCAAAAGCGTTTTCAAAACCAGTTTGAATTCTTTTAAAACTTTTGATTTCAAACCTTTGATTTGGATCTTTAGGAGAAACAGAAAGTTTTGAAGCTTTAACTTTTCCAAATTTTTTTGAAGAACAAAAAGGACTTTATTTTCAAAACCCTTTTATAAGAAATACATTTTCAAAATTGTTTGCAAACCAAATTTTGAATTCACTTGAGTTTTAACCAAAACCACACATCACAAAAGCTCAAATGCTCCAACATGAATGCACAAACAAGTTTCTAAACCCTAGGATAAATTTTAATTTAGAGAAAAATTTTATTTCCCTACATTTCATGAGCACAAAAATTCATAAATAAAACATTTTAACTCTAATTTAAGAAACACAAATTTTAGGGTGTGACAAATCTACCCCCCTTAAGAGAATCTCGTCCCGAGATTCGGAAGAGACTCAGAGCACAGGAGAGAAACGAGAAAAGATCTTGATAACACTTTCGCTTCACACTTGTATACCAAGCTTATCAAACCACTGGTGTTTCATGATCATAACTTGTGAACAAAGATTTTCATGAAAGGATTATTACACTTGATTATCCCAAACTGGTCTTGCTCGCTAACTTGATTGGCTTACAACTCAAAGAGATATGGAAACTTGATTTGCAGTCGTTCCTCGGTTTCCCACATTGCTTCTTATTCACTTAGGTTACTCCACTGAACCTTACATACTTAAAACCTTCTTCCATTAAAAAGTTTTCCAAACTATTTCTAGAATCTTGACCGGGTATCCTGCATTTGCCGGATGGTCTGGTGTATCCACTTCCACTGAAGACGTTTGCCCATCTGTGTTCTTATCTATATACTCATCATTATCCATGATAGCATCCTTAGTCTGCATTCCATTGTACAAGTCATCAGCTTTCTCAGATTGAAGTTGACAACCGTGATACTCAATTCTTTTCTCTGACGATGCAGTTAGAAACATTGTGCACCGAGTACCATGAATTACTCCTTTGTGCGCACGCAACCATCTATTACCAAGAATCATAGGAATATCGAGTGACTCCAAAACAATGAAGGTTACGGTAAGGTTTTCCTTGTTTATGATGAGACTGACGTTCGGGCATATCTGATCTGCCTGTATTTCTCCAACTGCGGTATGGACTATCAAGGGCCTCTTTGTTGGACACTTCGCCATCTTGTTCCTCTCTAACCACTCGACGAAGATGAAAGAGTGCGAAGCACTGGGATCAAACAGAGCAAAAGCTTGTGTTGTGCTCGCTTGAATGTAACCACCAACCATTTTTGTAGCTCCTTGAATGTTATCTATATCCATATTGCTCAACCTTCCATTGACATAATTGTGTTGTGCTCTACTTGCTTCAGTAAGCTTCTTTTGGCTTTCCTTTTTCGCTTTTGTTGTTGTGGATTCTGGCTCGGATCACTCCCAACTCGAACTTCAACATTGTTGTTTTGATAGTGCTCGGCTTCATTGTACTCGTGATCATCAGAGAGAGGTGGCATACAGGGATCCTGATTCATGGTGTGCCACATTTCGTGTCATCAGGTGACCCACAAAACAACATGGGCAAGAATAGATGATCTTACTCATGAAGTACCATGAGAGACAACTCACAACTTCAACATTCGTTGATCAAAACACTACCCCCCTTAAGAAAGGACAAACTAGAGAACATATAAGGGTAGCTTGCATATTATTTCCAACATGTTGACAGACATAACCAACTTCTGATATCCCAGAGAAACTCATATGTAAAGGTAAGAACAAGAATTCTGAAATTTCTCGCGAGTAGCAAAACAGCAGTGCAGTAAAACAGACATAACTCGAGCTCTGCTTATCCAATAAAGTTGCAGTTTACCTTTCTGGAAAGCTTATGAAATCCTCTACAACTTTCATGTAGAACACTTTTCCAGATTCTGTAGTTAAGGTCGTCGAAAACAGCAGACAACAGTAACTGTTCCAGATTCCAGACAGCACTGATGCATCAACTTGTGAATTTCATAACTCCAAAACCATAACAGCTATCAGGGTGGTTCTTGCGCTCAGAGTAAGATCATGAAGTCTACTTGTGTCCAGAATTATTCCATGATTTTTGAACATCCATAAACAGAGATATAAGCTGATAAAGACAGACTGCTCCGAAAAGACAGGATAGAGAAGACAAGAGAAGAGCAAAAACCCAACTATCTATGCATGAACCTTAAGCCTATGAACTAAACTTAAATGAGATTGTGAGGAAACCCACAAAATCATTGCACTCATTACAAAGATGCAAAACAAACATCATCATAAGGACAAGCAACAAACATCACAGGTTCACAAGCCACACATGGGCCAAAGACTTGACTTAACTTCGTTACTAACGTTTCATTATATAAGGGCACAAGAACTACTAGCACATGATACATCTGCAAGAACATCAAGGGTAGCTTTTCCTGTACACTCTTCATCTATCGACTGCTATCAGGGACTTTCTTTGCATCAGGCACTGACATCACTTGTTGGTGGCTATTCTGTAGTGACTGGGCTCTGGCTACTTCCATGAGTCGGTTGTTGACCTTTTTGGGGCAGGATCTTACGTAGTGTCCTTCCTATCGACAATGATAACATCTTCCTTTGGTTGGATCTGCTGCGGTAGAAGTGTTGTTTGATGTGCTGCCATCTTGCTGACTCAGAGGATTGACTTTTACCAGTTTATTCTGCTTCTTAACTCGCTTCCGTGGTTGGAATTCTTTGTAGGTGATTGTCCATCCATCTATGCAAACCTCATGTGGAAAGTTCTTAATTGGAGGAGCTTCTAGATGCTGCTGATCTAGGCTGGTCTGAACAAGGGTTGAAACTGGATGTGATACTGGGGTAGAACTCAACTGTTGGTGACGTATCAACGGTGGCTCGAATGAATTTGCTTTCCTTTTCTTATCTTCCTTGACTTCACCACTTGGGTTCGCTTTGACCTCATCCTTGGCTGACTTCTTTTGAAGACAAGAATTCCCATAATGCTTGCAACATGGACATCGATCCTGAACCTCTTGCGTCTTACTACTGCTAGCTTCCAATAGACTTGCTTCACATTCATTGGGTGATAATGGCATACCTCGATATTCAAACTTTTCGCCTGATGGTGTTCTTAAAAACACTGAACGTCGGGAATAATTGACCTCACTTTTACGATCCTTTAACCATCCATGTCCAAGGATAACATCGATTCCAGAGAGTTCCAAAACATTCGGCTTCACTATGAATTCACTCTCCTTTATCTGGACTCTAACATCTCGACATACACGGTTTGTCTCAACTTCTCCAGTTGGTGCGCGAACTACTATGAGCTTCTTTGTTGGCCATTCCCTTATCTTCAGGCGAGCTACAAACTTGGCAGAGATGAATGAGTGCGAAGCACTAGGGTCAAAAAGAACCATGGCAGTTACCGAATTGACTGGGATCATGCCATACACTGCTTTCTTTGCTCCATGAATAGTGGTCACATCCACATGCCTCAACTTTCCATAAATGTAATCTTGCTCCACTTCAACACCTGGTAACTGTTCTTTATGGCTTCCTTCCATATTGGTTGGTCCTTGTGTTGCGTCTTGCTGTTGCGTCATTCTTCCCAGGTCTTGACTTTGCATAGCGATCAGCTTTCGTTTGTTAACTGCGGTCAGAGACGACATAGCTTGGTCAACGATCCATCTACTTAGACAAAGGAAAGCTTTCAAAAGCAATTCAAGGCAAGGAGTGAAGGTGAGAGCAAGATTTAAAATTTAAGCAACAAGGAGGAGACAAATAACAAGGGTAGAAGATACAATAGAGAAGAAAATACCAAGGTTGATAGAACAAGAGTTCTATAGCAATTTTCAAAAGCTTTAAACGACCAGTTTCTAACTAGGCTTGCGTCCTACAGTCAGCATTGCTCCGATACCACTTTGTCACACCCGGTTTTAAGAACAAAACCAGGTATACACCATATGTGAGCCCAGGAAGTCAAATCTCACATATAGTCACAAATAAAGGGTAATATCGAAAGACAATGCTCTTATATAACGTATATAGAACAAAAGATCATAACCTTAAAGAGCAGACAGCGGAAAGACACTCCGATCTTCAGATGGAGACACCAACTTCACAGGGACAACTGACTGGTTGACCACAAGCCTAAGCTTCTTCAAAGCTTAACTCTCTGAGGTGTGGGGAAAAGCAAGAGTGAGTCCATGTTGAACTCCACAAGTATAGCAACAAGTGATATAGATCCCAAGTCTCATGATCAATGTAACATAAATAATGAATAGCATAAAACGGTAAATAATGAACATGTTAACCAACATAAGTCATAAATGTAAAAGTCTTCAAGGCCGCTCGTGTCCTTGAGCAAGGCTGATATATCAGTTTAATAAACTTTGCGCAAAGGTGTACACTTTCACTGCGAGACGTGAATTGCCCTTTCGCCCGAGGGAGCCAGCCTCTTAACCCACTTCCAAGGAAGGTCGGCAGGGTTCACGATGAAGCCTTTCAAAGGTTCATCTAGCAAGTTAGGGCCGCTAGGTCTTAAGGCAAGGGGAAAAAGGGTCTCTCAACCTTGCGGCACGCAGGCAAAGTGAAAGTAGCCGCCCTAAATCCAGCTCGTCAAGCGCCTTCGCGCCCTTTCGGGTAACCACTAACAAGCTAGAAAAGGTCCTCATACTGAGCTAAAGCCAGAGCCATATAACCCCCAACAGTTGCACTGTAAATCCCGAAGGTTCTTGTACAGATAATTTCTTAAGTTGCTAATAAGTCATTTTTATCATTCGATGCACACATTAATTAAGTAACATGATCATGATTGCGAAAAGAACACTCGATTGCTATACTTGCCTTAAACTCAAGATCCTTCTTCTGTTGACTTGTAGATTTCCAAAGGTTGACTCTTGATCTTGAACTCTTGATCACGAACTTCTTCTTGATCACCAACGTACAACTCACCGACTGGACATACGATCACAGAACACCACACAAGCATCCAATAGCAGTCATGCAAAGCAAACATAGCCTATAATTAGAACAATACACCAATAAATAAATAAATAAAGAGTTTTGAAAACTGATCTACGATTCGCTACGAACACACAGACGCGAAAATCACGCTAATCGGAGTTTTAACGGAAAAGATATAAACTAAACAAGATTAAAGACACTAATTACTAGATTAGATTTAACTCAAACTTTAATTACAGAAAACAGTAGTGAAAGTTATATGGTTTGAAAGAACTTTTCGAAACGAATCTAACGCAAGTTGAACGGATTAAATCGGAGTTAAAACGAAAAAGTTATAGGCATTTGAAATCAGTGGCAAAACTGTAAATAAAACAAACCTGATTTTGCAATTTTGAATAAATAAAACGAAATCAGAATTTCGGCTGGACTGCGCCTCATTTAAGAGAAAACGCAGGGGCTTATACGGAAGATTTTACAGACTCAGTGAATAGGGTCGGCTGGACTGCGGGTTGATTCTTAGAAACTTGAGGGGCTCTTTAGAAAATGTGACGGGCGAAGGGGTATCGGTCAACGTATACCGTTGGATCTGAGATGGATGCATGAGATTAGGCTTGGGAGGTTAGGGCGGCGCTTTCAGCCGGAGTTGGGGGAAGGGTCGGCGACCACGGTGGTGCCATGGCCGGAATCGGCCGGCGCGGCTCGGTTTCGAGCTAGAGAGCGGTAGAGAGCTCGGGGACGGGTTCAATCGAACCAGGAGCTCGTGACGAACTCACCTGGCGCAACGAAGACAGAGAGGATGGCGAGGAGCTGGTGGATTTCTTGATGGAGCGGCGGCGACTTCTCTGCAATCGGTGGTGAACAAGGATTAGGCAAAACCGAGGGGAAAGGGGGTCAAGAGGGGTACCAGGGTGAAGCCCTCGATCTTGCGAACTCACCTGAGGCGACGTGATTGACGATTAGGGGACGGAGGGAGCTGGTTACTGGTCGGGGCGGACGGCGGCTCCGATGAGATCCAAACCGAGCGGCGCGAGAGATTTAGGGCACAAGAGCACTCGATTTCGCAAGAAGAGAGGAGCGGCGGATGCGGGCATCTTTATAGGAGGGCTCAGCGCACGGAGGAAGCAAGGACGAGGCGTGCTCGGCGTAGCCGACTTGGACTCGGTAGGAGTCCTTGCCATAGACGAGAGGAGGAAGAACCGACTGACAGCTGGGACCGGTTCGTCAGCGAAAGATGGAGGGAGGGAAGCGTCCACGCGGCTTCTGCGCCCGCAAGCTTGACCGCTGGGCCGGCTCGGCCGTGGGCCGCACGAAAGGAAAGGGGGAAGGAGGGGAGTTGGGCCGCCGGCTGGGCTTTGCAGGCATCCGAGCTGGGCCAAGCAGGGTGGAAGGGGAGGAGGGAGGCAGGAGAAGTGGAGGCCGGGCGGGCCGGATGCTTGGGCGAGCAGGCTGGGCCTTCGGGCCAGATTGGGGAGAGGGGTGAGGGAGAGAGAAGAAAAACCTTTTCTTTTTATTTCAACCATTTCAAAAGCGTTTTCAAAACCAGTTTGAATTCTTTTAAAACTTTTGATTTCAAACCTTTGATTTGGATCTTTAGGAGAAACAGAAAGTTTTGAAGCTTTAACTTTTCCAAATTTTTTTGAAGAACAAAAAGGACTTTATTTTCAAAACCCTTTTATAAGAAATACATTTTCAAAATTGTTTGCAAACCAAATTTTGAATTCACTTGAGTTTTAACCAAAACCACACATCACAAAAGCTCAAATGCTCCAACATGAATGCACAAACAAGTTTCTAAACCCTAGGATAAATTTTAATTTAGAGAAAAATTTTATTTCCCTACATTTCATGAGCACAAAAATTCATAAATAAAACATTTTAACTCTAATTTAAGAAACACAAATTTTAGGGTGTGACACTTGACACCTAGAAGTAGAAGGCATAATATAAATAACGATACCTTGGACTCTCCTAGGTGAAATGCCACTGTTGACTCTTGCTAACGTCGTCACTAGGAGTAGACTATGGAATCTATTCCCGGCAACGGCGCCAGAAAGGTTTGTTGGTACTTCTTAATGTAAGAAGTATAACTAACTATACGTATGACTATTGGTAGGTTCTGCAAGCGCACAGAATAAGTCTATTGTAGCACTTCACCATGGAGTAACCGAGTATCGTATTTATTTCCACAGGGAAGCTACTAAGGCAGAACTAACACTAGGACTGCTATGAACAACTAGTGATTCTAGCAAGGTTGATCGAAATATATGAATGGGGGTTGATATCTACTACTACTAAAAAGAAAGAAAGACTAACTACTACTAAACTAAATCAGTGGGGTCTGGCCGATGAACAGATTAATGTTTTCCTACACACTTACGAACACAACTAACTTAGCAATAAAGAGTTTATCTAGTTCTTCGAATCGTACACACCCTCTGGACTATTTACCTCAGACGTGCACAACGAGGTTTATGATTTAAGAACTAACCCAACTACGTGGTGGAATTCAAGGCTCCCAGGGCTGTCACCACCTGTTTGCTACCACAGCTATCCGGGGGGCTAGCCACAAACTAAGGTATAACTAGTCTAAGCACCGCGCTTACACTAATATATACTACTCTAATCTTGCGTCCAAAACTAGAGCACTGATTACTCAGCGAAGAACCCAAACTAGATACAAACTAAACACTAAGTTATCTATGATCGAAAGCACTCAACAAGAACAATAAGTAAAGAACTTAAAGTAAATGCTGAAAGTAGAAGAACACTAAGATAAATGAAGAAAGACTTGGAATTATACCAGAGACTTGGAAGATCCTCTATTACAACTCCAGCTCTTCTCTTCTTCACTCTCGCTCTCACTCTAAGTCTCTCAACTAGAGTGTTCCTTCACCAGAGCTTCGCTTACAAGAGAGTGGGACTAATGAGGTGAGGTCTGAGTACAAATGAGCTCGGGGGGTCCTATTTATAGCCTAAGGGACCTAGGGGGGTACTTATGGACCTAGGGTTAGGTCAGGGGGGTGAGTGTGGTGGCGGGCGCCAGCCCTAGGTGGCGGCCGCCACCCCCCTGGCCGTTGGATCCACCGCCTTTGCTTCAACGGCATCCAGGAGCTCCGGGGAGGCGGTTCCAAGGTCAGTTGCATGTCCAAACAACTGTCACATGGGCAATTGGGTCATGATCCATGTGACATCCCTTCTTGGCCCTTGGATGCAATGACCTAAGTGATCAATGGCTGCAAATGAGTGTGGCACGCCTCCCCTGGATCAGTGACGTGGCAGGGGAGGAGTTTGGGCCTCACTCCCCTAGCGGCCGCCAGTGAGGGGTGGCGGGCGCCACCCCACGTTGGCCCAAAGTGAGCCCAGGTGAGTGTGCTTGCCTCCTGGTGGGTCCTCTTGGTCATTTTTCTCAAAAACCCTGTAATTTCCTACATTCAAATAAACTTTGAAAGGACCGTGACACCTAAGAGGGGGGGTGAATTAGGCAACTTAAAACTTCTACTCTAAACTATGGCCTCTAATTTCCACCTAGTCAAAACCTATGCAAGAAGGTAAACTATCTAATGTGCAACTAAGGTTTTGCTATGTGTGTTTGCTATCTCTACCGCAAAAAGGAGTTATGCTACCTAGTTTCCAAACCTATCAACTAGCAAGAGAGAGCTAGAAAAGGTAAAGCACATGAACAAGGTAACAATATAAATGCGGAAGCTAAATAGTGTGGTAGAGATACAAACTCCCGTCGACGACTCCGGTATTTTTACCGAGGTATCGAGAAGCGCGCAAGCTTCCCCCTAGTCCTCGTTGGAGCCCCTCGCAAGGAATCCCTCGCAAGGGCCAAGCTCCCGGTCGGATAACTCCGTGGATAGCTCCAGGCCTTCCCCACTCTCAAGTGGGTCTCCGGTTAAGCCACTCGTGGCAAAGCCTCTCCCGGATGCTCTCCGCCGTCTTCACTATCAAGTTTCCGGCCCAAGCGCCGCGGGCCTTGTTCCCTTCGGTACATGGAGGCGGCCACACCACAAACGCGGTTGGTGTGATCTCGCAAGACTACAAGCCCCGCCGATGTACAACAACGGTGCGCGCAAGCACCGGTAGACAAGAGGTTTTCAACCTCACTAAACACTAGGCCTAACACCTAGAGCAAGCGCAAAGAGGTGGTCTAACTAGCTTAAGCACTTCGCAAAGCACCTCTACTAATCACCTAGTATATCACTTAAGCACTTTGGTGGCTAGAGCAACTAAATATGTGTCTATACACTTGGTACACTTCCTTGAGCACCAACCTTCCTGTTTTGGCCGGCCATGGGGGTATATATAGAGCCCCAACCAACTAGAGCCGTTTGGAGAAAGTCATGGGCTTCACAGCGGACCATCGGACGCTGGAGTCGTGACCATCGGACGCGTCTGATGCTCCTTTAACGGCTAGATGCCAGCCTGGCACTGTGTTGCAACGGCTAGTTAGCGTCCGATGGTTGATCAACGGACGCGTCCGATGCTCACAGAGCCTCTCTGGAACCTCTCTGCATGGTCATCGGACGCAGGGTCCTGTAGCGTCCGATGTCAGCAACGGAGCGTCCGTTGCTCGCTGTGCAGGTTTGCACAGTGTCACAGTCGCGTCCGATGCCTCGGTCTTCAGCGTCCGATGCCTCTGCTGGCGCTGACACGAGCTAGGGTTTACCAACGATGCGTCCGACGCTTGCGAGGGCAGCGTCCGATGTCCCTATCTTCTCGTTTCTTCGTGATTTCTTGCGCCGTCTTGGTTCCATTCTTGTGCCTTGGACTTTGCTTGATCTTTAGGGTCTTCAACTGAGCTTCTGATATCTTGCTTGAGGTGTTGATTATAGGATCACCACGACGCCTTAGTCCAAGTCACATTTGCACCCTATTGGACTACAAAACAAACACTTGCAAAAGCATTAGTCCAGTTTGGTTATGTTGTTCATCAAACACCAAAATCCGAAGTTAAATGGTCCGAGGTCCATTTTCCTTACAATCTCCCCCTTTTTGGTGATTGATGACAACACGACCAAAACAAGCAAATAATAGATACATAATTTAAAATGCAATCTACTTGCTAGGATGCAATGCAAAGGCAAGATCATATGATGTTTAAAAGATACCAAAAAGAAACATATTTATTCTAGCATATCTTGCCCTTGCCATAGAGTCCCTCTTTGTGACTTTATGGATTTAGACTCCCCCTAACTCCATAAATCACTTCCTCCCTTTTTGAACCATTCCCATAGAAATAACCATAGAATATTTTGAAAATTTGATTTTGGTTATTTTGTTTGTTTTAGTTTGGGCTTGATTTTGGTCCCTACACATTCTCCCCCTTTGGAATCAAACACCGAAAAGGAAGACATGAAAACTCAAGAGAGGACACATTATATAGGCTAAAACTCCCCCTAAGTATATGCATACATATGATGTAAGGCAAAAACATATGCATAACTGACAAATTAAAGCACAAAGGAGTTTAATCTATATAATGTATGGAGAAAGCATATAAGAATATCAGATTGAGATCAACATAATGATATCGGTTAAGAATACCACATGTAGATGCCAATTGGATTATCACCACACATGATGCTTGTCTCCAAGAACTCCATTTTCCTTGCAATGAGACTACTACACACATGATAATCTTGAAAGTAGTGTTAGTCTCAAAGCTTCCAAATTATAGACTAGACTCCCCCTAAAAATGTGCATACAAGTTTGAAATACTTGTAGGAGACATGCACAATGACTTGTAAGGTCAAACTACCATTTTCCATATTGATATTACAAGAAATGTGACATCAATTGAAGATGGTAATTGGGGTAGTTTATCTATAATCTGGACTTTGGCACATATAAGATAAATACAAAGTAAAGAAGCTATGTGTCGTGCTTCTAACCAATTAAAACCATGTAGAATTACTCTATGGATATGAGTGATACCGAGCAAAACTACCATATGATAAGCCTAATTTGCATGACAAAATATATGAATATACCAATGCAAACATAGGCAATGAAGGAACTAGATGCTAAAAGTAATTGCAAGAAATTATACCAAATGAAAGTAATTGCAAGAATTTAAATCTAGTTACCTAACATGGGAGGGGGAACTTGGGTCCATAGTACCCACTAACATACTTGGTAGTGACATGATCCAATGTGATGCACCCCATGATATGCACCCAAAACATTGCCAAGTCTCCAAATTCCCCATCGCCAAGTTTGGCTACTCACTTCCCTTTCGGGACCCAAACCTTTTTGGTGCTCTTCATGGTTGAGATGATGTCCTTAGGCACCCAAATGCGTTTGGCCCCATTGTTGGCTTGCTTGTTTACCTTGATGGCCACCACCTTGTCATCCTTTTTCTTCTTCAAAAGATAAGGTGTGGAGGCCTTCTTGTTCACCTTGTTGGTGTAGGTGTTAGAGAGCTTGCTTGTTTGCTTTTTGTTTTTCTCTTTCTTCTTTTCTCCCTCATGCTTCACCTTGCACTCATAGGACTTGTGGCCTTCCTTGTGGCAAAGGTAACAAACCACAGTTTGCTCCTCATCAAGCTTCTTCACTCCTTTGTTGGTGTTATCTTGATGAGTTCGGGTTTGCTTCCCCTTACCTTTTGCTTGGGTCAAGTCCTTGGTGAGGCGAGCTACTTCTTGCTTTAGTAGCTTATTCTCCATTGCAACTTCTTGTGTACATGTTTCTACAAAGATATTCTCAACACAAGCTAGTTTGCACATGGGTGAGTCTAAATCAAGTAAATCAATGCAAGAAGTAGAGGCATCCTTTTTAGGCATATTAAAGATTGATTTATCAATTTTAGGTGCCTCGGTGGGGTTTGCACCGATGGTTTCAAGATTAGCAACTTTGTTAGTTAGCTCATCACAATGTTTGCACATAATTTCCATTTTAGCAAGCAAACCTTTGTAAGCATCTTGTGTGCTAGCTAACTTTGCTTTTAGTTTTTCATTTTTCTTAACAAGTTGCTCATTATTACTTGTGCTATCATATGTGCTTATACTAGCCTCAAGTTTCTCAATTTTATTAGATAGCTCAACATTTAAATTTGAAAAGGTTTCATATTGATCAAGCATAGCATCATAGGCTTGTTGAGAACTATCTAATTTTTCTTTTAAGGTATTAATTTTCTTTTGTTGGCTAGTACAAGCTTTAGCATATTTAAGATTATCTTGCACAAGTTGATTGTAAGAGGGTAGCTCATCATCACTATCACTATCTCTATCACTATCACTAGAGATAGAGTTTGTGTTACCTCGTGCCATAAGGCACATACGTGAGGAGCTTGATGATGAGTGCTTGCGGCCATGCCTCTTGTGACGGGCTTTATCATCACTTGATGAATCATCCCATGTCTTGATGGTGGTGAGAGCTTTGACCTTGCATCCCTTCTTTTTCTTGTCATTGGGTGTGGGCTTTTGTTTCGGACAATCTTCCACAAAGTGCCCTCTCTTGCCACATCTATAGCAACCCTTTTTTCTTTGCTCTCTTCTTTGATTGGTGAAGAGGAAATCTTCTATGGTGATGGGCACACCCTTGACATTGAGCTTGCGGATCATCCTCTTCACTCCTTTCATGAGCTTGATTGTTCCTTCTTCATCTAAGGAGGAGTCGGATGAGGTGGAGGCTTGATCATCATCACTTGATTCTTCATCTTCATCATCCTGTTCTTCACTTGAGGAGCTTGAGCTTGACTCAACTAGCTTCTTGCCCTTCATCTTTTTGTGCTCATCACATGTGAGAGCAATGCCTTTGCTTGATGAAGTGGCTTCTTCTTGACCCATCTTGCGTGACATCTCAAATGCCACCAATTTGCCAATGACAATGGTCGGGGTCATGGTGCTCAAGTCCTCCATGTTGTGGAGGATGGTGATGATGGTTGCATATTTGTTCTTTGGAAGCACGGAGATGATCTTCCTCACAATATCCGCATCACCTAGCTTTGTAATTCCTATAGAATGGAGCCCATTGATAATTAGATTCAAACGAGAATACATATCAAGAACAAGCTCATTATCATTCATTTTAAAGGAATCATAGCTTGTTTTTGTTAGGTGATGTTTTTGCTCACGTACATTACTTGTTCCATCATGGAGCTCATGTAGCTTTAACCAAATTTCATGAGATGTTTGCAAAGTAAAAACTTGGTTAAAGACATCCATGCTAATAGATTCAAACAAGCAATTTTTAGCTCTAGCATTTAGATGAATTTCTTTTTCATCACCCGCGGTAGGCTTCTCGGGATTCTTAATGGGTTTCATCCCAACGCGGGTGACTCTCCAAACACCTAGATCAACGGCTTGTAAAAAACAAGCCATCCTAGCACTATAATAAGGGAAGTTAGTGCCGTCAAAGTGTGGAGGCCTAGAGATATCCATCTCAACATCTCTTAGAGGCGTCGGCTCGAAGGCGATTAAGCCAAGAGTCCACAAGAGAGCCAACTTGGCTCCGATACCAATTGAAAGGACTGTGACGCCTAAGAGGGGGGGGGTGAATTAGGCAACTTAAAACTTCTACTCTAAACTATGGCCTCTAATTTCCACCTAGTCAAAACCTATGCAAGAAGGTAAACTATCTAATGTGCAACTAAGGTTTTGCTATGTGTGTTTGCTATCTCTACCGCAAAAAGGAGTTATGCTACCTAGTTTCCAAACCTATCAACTAGCAAGAGAGAGCTAGGAAAGGTAAAGCACATGAACAAGGTAACAATATAAATGCGGAAGCTAAATAGTGTGGTAGAGATACAAACTCCCGTCGACGACTCCGGTATTTTTACCGAGGTATCGAGAAGCGCTCAAGCTTCCCCCTAGTCCTTGTTGGAGCCCCTCGCAAGGAATCCCTCGCAAGGGCCAACCTCCCGATCGGATAACTCCGTGGATAGCTCCAGGCCTTCCCCACTCTCAAGTGGGTCTCCGGTTAAGCCACTCGTGGCAAAGCCTCTCCCGGATGCTCTCCGCCGTCTTCACTATCAAGTTTCCAGCCGAAGCACCGCGGGCCTTGTTCCCTTCGGTACACGGAGGCGGCCACACCACAAACGCGGTTGGTGTGATCTCGCAAGACTACAAGCCCCGCCGATGTACACCAACGGTGCGCGCAAGCACCGGTAGACAAGAGGTTTTCAACCTCACTAAACACTAGGCCTAACACCTAGAGCAAGCGCAAAGAGGTGGTCTAACTAGCTTAAGCACTTCGCAAAGCACCTCTACTAATCACCTAGTATATCACTTAAGCACTTTGGTGGCTAGAGCAACTAAATATGTGTCTATACACTTGGTACACTTCCTTGAGCACCAACCTTCCTGTTTTGGCCGGCCATGGGGGTATATATAGAGCCCCAACCAAATAGAGCCGTTTGGAGAAAGTCATGGGCTTCACAGCGGACCATCGGACGCTGGAGTCGTGACCATCGGACGCGTCTGATGCTCCTTTAACGGCTAGATGCCAGCCTGGCACTGTGTTGCAACGGCTAGTTAGCGTCCGATGGTTGATCAACGGACGCGTCCGATGCTCACAGAGCCTCTCTGGAACCTCTCTGCATGGTCATCGGACGCAGGGTCCTGTAGCGTCCGATGTCAGCAACGGAGCGTCCGTTGCTCGCTGTGCAGGTTTGCACAGTGTCACAGTCGCGTCCGATGCCTCGGTCTTCAGCGTCCGATGCCTCTGCTGGCGCTGACACGAGCTAGGGTTTACCAACGATGCGTCCGACGCTTGCGAGGGCAGCGTCCGATGTCCCTATCTTCTCGTTTCTTCGTGATTTCTTGCGCCGTCTTGGTTCCATTCTTGTGCCTTGGACTTTGCTTGATCTTTAGGGTCTTCAACTGAGCTTCTGATATCTTGCTTGAGGTGTTGATTATAGGATCACCACGACGCCTTAGTCCAAGTCACATTTGCACCCTATTGGACTACAAAACAAACACTTGCAAAAGCATTAGTCCAGTTTGGTTATGTTGTTCATCAAACACCAAAATCCGAAGTTAAATGGTCCGAGGTCCATTTTCCTTACAATCTCCCCCTTTTTGGTGATTGATGACAACACGACCAAAACAAGCAAATAATAGATACATAATTTAAAATGCAATCTACTTGCTAGGATGCAATGCAAAGGCAAGATCATATGATGTTTAAAAGATACCAAAAAGAAACATATTTATTCTAGCATATCTTGCCCTTGCCATAGAGTCCCTCTTTGTGACTTTATGGATTTAGACTCCCCCTAACTCCATAAATCACTTCCTCCCTTTTTGAACCATTCCCATAGAAATAACCATAGAATATTTTGAAAATTTGATTTTGGTTATTTTGTTTGTTTTAGTTTGGGCTTGATTTTGGTCCCTACACATTCTCCCCCTTTGGAATCAAACACCGAAAAGGAAGACATGAAAACTCAAGAGAGGACACATTATATAGGCTAAAACTCCCCCTAAGTATATGCATACATATGATGTAAGGCAAAAACATATGCATAACTGACAAATTAAAGCACAAAGGAGTTTAATCTATATAATGTATGGAGAAAGCATATAAGAATATCAGATTGAGATCAACATAATGATATCGGTTAAGAATACCACATGTAGATGCCAATTGGATTATCACCACACATGATGCTTGTCTCCAAGAACTCCATTTTCCTTGCAATGAGACTACTACACACATGATAATCTTGAAAGTAGTGTTAGTCTCAAAGCTTCCAAATTATAGACTAGACTCCCCCTAAAAATGTGCATACAAGTTTGAAATACTTGTAGGAGACATGCACAATGACTTGTAAGGTCAAACTACCATTTTCCATATTGATATTACAAGAAATGTGACATCAATTGAAGATGGTAATTGGGGTAGTTTATCTATAATCTGGACTTTGGCACATATAAGATAAATACAAAGTAAAGAAGCTATGTGTCGTGCTTCTAACCAATTAAAACCATGTAGAATTACTCTATGGATATGAGTGATACCGAGCAAAACTACCATATGATAAGCCTAATTTGCATGACAAAATATATGAATATACCAATGCAAACATAGGCAATGAAGGAACTAGATGCTAAAAGTAATTGCAAGAAATTATACCAAATGAAAGTAATTGCAAGAATTTAAATCTAGTTACCTAACATGGGAGGGGGAACTTGGGTCCATAGTACCCACTAACATACTTGGTAGTGACATGATCCAATGTGATGCACCCCATGATATGCACCCAAAACATTGCCAAGTCTCCAAATTCCCCATCGCCAAGTTTGGCTACTCACTTCCCTTTCGGGACCCAAACCTTTTTGGTGCTCTTCATGGTTGAGATGATGTCCTTAGGCACCCAAATGCGTTTGGCCCCATTGTTGGCTTGCTTGTTTACCTTGATGGCCACCACCTTGTCATCCTTTTTCTTCTTCAAAAGATAAGGTGTGGAGGCCTTCTTGTTCACCTTGTTGGTGTAGGTGTTAGAGAGCTTGCTTGTTTGCTTTTTGTTTTTCTCTTTCTTCTTTTCTCCCTCATGCTTCACCTTGCACTCATAGGACTTGTGGCCTTCCTTGTGGCAAAGGTAACAAACCACAGTTTGCTCCTCATCAAGCTTCTTCACTCCTTTGTTGGTGTTATCTTGATGAGTTCGGGTTTGCTTCCCCTTACCTTTTGCTTGGGTCAAGTCCTTGGTGAGGCGAGCTACTTCTTGCTTTAGTAGCTTATTCTCCATTGCAACTTCTTGTGTACATGTTTCTACAAAGATATTCTCAACACAAGCTAGTTTGCACATGGGTGAGTCTAAATCAAGTAAATCAATGCAAGAAGTAGAGGCATCCTTTTTAGGCATATTAAAGATTGATTTATCAATTTTAGGTGCCTCGGTGGGGTTTGCACCGATGGTTTCAAGATTAGCAACTTTGTTAGTTAGCTCATCACAATGTTTGCACATAATTTCCATTTTAGCAAGCAAACCTTTGTAAGCATCTTGTGTGCTAGCTAACTTTGCTTTTAGTTTTTCATTTTTCTTAACAAGTTGCTCATTATTACTTGTGCTATCATATGTGCTTATACTAGCCTCAAGTTTCTCAATTTTATTAGATAGCTCAACATTTAAATTTGAAAAGGTTTCATATTGATCAAGCATAGCATCATAGGCTTGTTGAGAACTATCTAATTTTTCTTTTAAGGTATTAATTTTCTTTTGTTGGCTAGTACAAGCTTTAGCATATTTAAGATTATCTTGCACAAGTTGATTGTAAGAGGGTAGCTCATCATCACTATCACTATCTCTATCACTATCACTAGAGATAGAGTTTGTGTTACCTCGTGCCATAAGGCACATACGTGAGGAGCTTGATGATGAGTGCTTGCGGCCATGCCTCTTGTGACGGGCTTTATCATCACTTGATGAATCATCCCATGTCTTGATGGTGGTGAGAGCTTTGACCTTGCATCCCTTCTTTTTCTTGTCATTGGGTGTGGGCTTTTGTTTCGGACAATCTTCCACAAAGTGCCCTCTCTTGCCACATCTATAGCAACCCTTTTTTCTTTGCTCTCTTCTTTGATTGGTGAAGAGGAAATCTTCTATGGTGATGGGCACACCCTTGACATTGAGCTTGCGGATCATCCTCTTCACTCCTTTCATGAGCTTGATTGTTCCTTCTTCATCTAAGGAGGAGTCGGATGAGGTGGAGGCTTGATCATCATCACTTGATTCTTCATCTTCATCATCCTGTTCTTCACTTGAGGAGCTTGAGCTTGACTCAACTAGCTTCTTGCCCTTCATCTTTTTGTGCTCATCACATGTGAGAGCAATGCCTTTGCTTGATGAAGTGGCTTCTTCTTGACCCATCTTGCGTGACATCTCAAATGCCACCAATTTGCCAATGACAATGGTCGGGGTCATGGTGCTCAAGTCCTCCATGTTGTGGAGGATGGTGATGATGGTTGCATATTTGTTCTTTGGAAGCACGGAGATGATCTTCCTCACAATATCCGCATCACCTAGCTTTGTAATTCCTATAGAATGGAGCCCATTGATAATTAGATTCAAACGAGAATACATATCAAGAACAAGCTCATTATCATTCATTTTAAAGGAATCATAGCTTGTTTTTGTTAGGTGATGTTTTTGCTCACGTACATTACTTGTTCCATCATGGAGCTCATGTAGCTTTAACCAAATTTCATGAGATGTTTGCAAAGTAAAAACTTGGTTAAAGACATCCATGCTAATAGATTCAAACAAGCAATTTTTAGCTCTAGCATTTAGATGAATTTCTTTTTCATCACCCGCGGTAGGCTTCTCGGGATTCTTAATGGGTTTCATCCCAACGCGGGTGACTCTCCAAACACCTAGATCAACGGCTTGTAAAAAACAAGCCATCCTAGCACTATAATAAGGGAAGTTAGTGCCGTCAAAGTGTGGAGGCCTAGAGATATCCATCTCAACATCTCTTAGAGGCGTCGGCTCGAAGGCGATTAAGCCAAGAGTCCACAAGAGAGCCAACTTGGCTCCGATACCAATTGAAAGGACTGTGACGCCTAAGAGGGGGGGGGGTGAATTAGGCAACTTAAAACTTCTACTCTAAACTATGGCCTCTAATTTCCACCTAGTCAAAACCTATGCAAGAAGGTAAACTATCTAATGTGCAACTAAGGTTTTGCTATGTGTGTTTGCTATCTCTACCGCAAAAAGGAGTTATGCTACCTAGTTTCCAAACCTATCAACTAGCAAGAGAGAGCTAGGAAAGGTAAAGCACATGAACAAGGTAACAATATAAATGCGGAAGCTAAATAGTGTGGTAGAGATACAAACTCCCGTCGACGACTCCGGTATTTTTACCGAGGTATCGAGAAGCGCTCAAGCTTCCCCCTAGTCCTTGTTGGAGCCCCTCGCAAGGAATCCCTCGCAAGGGCCAACCTCCCGATCGGATAACTCCGTGGATAGCTCCAGGCCTTCCCCACTCTCAAGTGGGTCTCCGGTTAAGCCACTCGTGGCAAAGCCTCTCCCGGATGCTCTCCGCCGTCTTCACTATCAAGTTTCCAGCCGAAGCACCGCGGGCCTTGTTCCCTTCGGTACACGGAGGCGGCCACACCACAAACGCGGTTGGTGTGATCTCGCAAGACTACAAGCCCCGCCGATGTACACCAACGGTGCGCGCAAGCACCGGTAGACAAGAGGTTTTCAACCTCACTAAACACTAGGCCTAACACCTAGAGCAAGCGCAAAGTGGTGGTCTAACTAGCTTAAGCACTTCGCAAAGCACCTCTACTAATCACCTAGTATATCACTTAAGCACTTTGGTGGCTAGAGCAACTAAATATGTGTTTATACACTTGGTACACTTCCTTGAGCACCAACCTTCCTGTTTTGGTCGGCCATGGGGGTATATATAGAGCCCCAACCAAATAGAGCCGTTTGGAGAAAGTCATGGGCTTCACAGCGGACCATCGGACGCTGGAGTCGTGACCATCGAACGCGTCCGATGCTCCTTTAACGGCTAGATGCCAGCCTGGCACTGTGTTGCAACGGCTAGTTAGCGTCCGATGGTTGATCAACGGACGCGTCCGATGCTCACAGAGCCTCTCTGGAACCTCTCTGCATGGTCATCGGACGCAGGGTCCTGTAGCGTCCGATGTCAGCAACGG
This sequence comes from Coix lacryma-jobi var. lacryma-jobi, assembly GCA_009763385.1. NCBI lineage: Eukaryota > Viridiplantae > Streptophyta > Magnoliopsida > Poales > Poaceae > Coix > Coix lacryma-jobi. Next base: position 49,799,155 of record CM019831.1, read on the forward strand.
AGCGTCTGTTGCTCGCTGTGCAGGTTTGCACAGTGTCACAGTCGCGTCCGATGCCTCGGTCTTCAGCGTCCGATGCCTCTGCTGGCGCTGACACGAGCTAGGGTTTACCAACGAAGCGTCCGACGCTTGCGAGGGCAGCGTCCGATGCAGCGTCCGATGTCCCTATCTTCTCGTTTCTTCAAGATTTCTTGCGCCGTCTTGGTTCCATTCTTGTGCCTTGGACTTTGCTTGATCTCTAGGGTCTTCAACTGAGCTTCTAATATCTTGCTTGAGGTGTTGATTATAGGATCACCACGACGCCTTAGTCCAAGTCACATTTGCACCCTATTGGACTACAAAACAAACACTTGCAAAAGCATTAGTCCAGTTTGGTTATGTTGTTCATCAAACACCAAAATCCGAAGTTAAATGGTCTGAGGTTCATTTTCCTTGCAAACTTAAAGGACAAGTGGCAATTGTTAGTTTATAAAAGGTTTTTGGTTGATTTTAGGCCCTTGTGTTGTGTTATATGTCCTTGTTGATGCTAAAAATATGACACTTAGTGAGCATGAACAAGCTCCCCCAAGCTTACCTCTTGCTCGTCCTCGAGCAAGCATGGACTTAAATCTTGGAAACTCTGTGGTTTAGTTGTGTATGCCCATATTATTTTCATCACCATGGAATTGGTAGCCTTCCCTGCACTCAAGATTAGAACAAAAGACCAGCAAGAAAGAAGGTTTGTCTTTCCCTTGCCTATTTTGCTAATCAAGATATATGGAGTTTTTGCAAGTTTTATTCAAAAGAAAGCATGCTTAGTAACTTCTGTGGCTCACTCGATCACTCATATTTGTATGTGGAAGTGGAAGAATTATCCTCTCACTAGGATTTTATGTGGGGTTTAATGGGTAGGATAAAAATGAGCATGCAATGCTAGCATAATTTTGCTAAGTTAGACCAATGGAGCAAAGGAGCAACAAGTCATAGGTTCAGACCAGGAAGGCAGGAATGTGCAAGTGTGTGGTATTTATTGTGGCTACTACTTTCATGGCACTTCTCCTTTTTATCTCATTTGTGGGATCATGGCTATGAATGAGAGCATTTGCTCTTTTGGATATTCTCTTCTTTCTAGAGCACTTGCTCTTTTGAATTTTCTTTCTAGAGCACTTGCTCTTTTGAATATTCTTTTCTTTCTAGAGCACTTGCTTTTTTTTAACTACTATAGCCATGTCCCTGAGATTTCATTATGGAGCATGATATTTTGCCATGGAGTATTCCTAACAATGAATGGAAATAAAGGCATGTTGTGTGCGTATTCTCAGTGTAAGAATAGAACTATATAGGTGGGTGCAAGTGAATTCCTTGGTCTAAAGATATGACAAGTTTCTCTACCATGTCTATCAACAAAAGTCTAACTAGCTCAACACTAACATGCAGCAAGTGGAAGCTCCTACTCTAAGAGTAAAAATTATTTGGCTTTGGTAGAACTTTCTTTGCCATAGAAGTACTTAGAGCAAGTTTTTAAATTTTTTTTTCAAAATAACTACTCCACAAACTTGACTCGCTCAAGTCAAAGTAGAAACTTACTTCCCCTTTACTTAGTCTAATGCTCATGTCTCAAGTTTAGTTCTAGCATACGTTCTCCCATGATAACTCTAATGCATGGCATACATTTTTTTTATTTATTAGAAAGACTTAAGATGAGAGCATTTCATTTATTACTATTTATTTATTATTAATATATATTTTTTTAACTGCAAATTAACTAAGATAAAACTCAAATTTAAATTACTGAAATAAAAATAAAACTGACAGAAATAAAGACGGTAGTGATACTTACCTCCTTGATGGGGGTCCTCCCCCAAGCTGGCTTTTGGCGTGGTTGGGTTACATCCATCCCTGACGATGGTACATATCGTCCCAGTTCTGCTGGTTCTGCTGCAGGAGAGAAGAAATATTACCCAGTTCTCCACCAGTTTCCTGGCGGAATTCCTGGAAATTTTGGTTCAGTTCGCTCAAGTCCTGGCGGATTTCGGCAGTATCCATGGTGAGTCCATTCATTTGGTGCTGAAGATATCCCATATCGCGCATCCACTCGTTCTGATGAAAGGACGAATGGCGAGCGGCCTGTGGCGAGATTCCCCTATGGAAGAACCCATCACCACGGCCACTGTACCGGGTGGATCCTCCTAAGGAATGGGATGAACTCCCCAACTGGGATGAGTGAAAGGACGCCTCATGGCCGTATTCCCACCGTGGATGTTGCGGTTGCTGCCAATTCGACCCTCCTGCTTGGTGCGAGCCAGGGGGTGTCAAATGACCATAGTGTGCTGCTCCTTCATACTGCCCTGCATGAAAAGGGTCAAACTCCTGTGCCGCTGCTGCGGCTCTTGCGGCCTCTTCTGCTGCACGGGTCTGTGCTCGCGTCCTCCTCCTGGGAACCTGCATGGTGTTCTCTCGAGCCAACCTGCGGTTTCGTTCTGCCTTGGTTTCCAGGGCCAAAAGTAACGTTGGTGCATTCACCAACCAAAGTGACAAGTCAGGAAGAGCGATTTTATTCACATAATCTTGGTAGATCATGTGAATCTCACCGGTCTCCTGGTTCTCACGCAAGAGGTGTCCTTGCGAGAAGTGTTCCATGGTCAAAAGGTCTCGGTCACTAGGAATGTTAGAGTATACAGCGATGTTCAGCAGACCCATGTTAAAAGTCAGTCTAGTTATCCATGATGTCATTTCGATATTTCCAGTTCGTTGATCAAATTTAGACCAGTAGTCCGCCATGGCTTTGGCGGGTGATACTTTTATGTGGTTTACAAGAGCATAAAGCAGCAGCATTTCGAGCTTTTTAATTGGTCTTAAGTCAGGTCTTGGAAAGAGTGTGATACTAATATATTTGTGGGAAAACCTGAGCGTGGGGTTGTGGATATTACTTGTACGGGGCAAGCCTGGGTCTCTGTTCCCCGCAATACTTTTCCAAAATTCATTTCTATTGAATCCCATACAGGCAGATTACAAGCTCAGCAAGCATGAATCATTAAAGTTTAGATTCTTGCTGAACTGCCTCCATGTTAAAGAATGTTCTTCATTAAAAAGCCGAAACTTTATGTGATTAGCAGAAATTTGCATTGTGGCCAGAAATTCCATTGTGAGGGGCATGATCCCCTCCTCATTAACCTTCCATGAATCTTCCCATCCCAAGGTTCGAAAGATATAGAGAAACTCATTGTCCATACCAGTGCGACTTAGCAAGTTGTCGTCGATGTGGCGGGTGTGAACAAACTCTCTCTCACTGAGGATGTTCCGGGCCTGTCGCTCCCGATCACTCTGCCAGATGATATCATTGACGAAGTTCAGGACACGGATGGTCGGTCCAGCCTGGTGTGTGGGCGGAGAGTCCCGATCCACCGACATTTCGTTGGTGGATGGAGTACCCCACCCGGCGCTCTCCTCATCACTCCCAGCAAAGCGAATGTGAGTGTTTGCCCTCGACGAACTTCCCTCACCCTTACTCTTCTTCTTCTTGCTGGTGAAGAAGTTCTTGAGAGGGCCCATGATCTCCTCACTAGTGCTCAAGGTGGCTGGTGTTTTTGTGTTTTGAGTGAGGTGTAAGAACTTGCATGGGGTGTGGGTAGTATTTATAGGCTGAGGATGGAAGGGGGAAGGCTGAGAGCCCCTCCCACCTGGCGGGCGCCAAGAATAAGTGGCGGGCGCCACCCCACCTTGCCCAAATTTATCTGCAACCGACACATGTGGTTTCCCTTGTAATGTCCACTGAAATTCCAAGTGGGGAATAAAGTGGTAGTGTCGGTGCAAAGTGGAAAGAGTGTAACCTCCTAAATGGGGCAAGTGGGCTGAAAATTTCAAAGACCACTTCTTCATCCTGGTCATACTTTATACCAAGGATGGTGGGAAACTTACTCGGGAGCAGTTTCGTGCAGAAATGTGAAAATTGAGGTGGCGGGCGCCAGGAAAAAGTGGCGGGCGCCACCCCTTTATTGGTAAATTCCACTCAGAGCCACTCCTACTTTCAGCATGTGCCCTCCTCATAACTCCTCACCAGAATTTTTGAGTGGAGAAGTGTCCAAAAGTTGGAGTGAAGTTGGGGGAGACATGGGAGTGAATGGGTGCATTTGAAAAGAGCAAAGGCATGGGTCTTTCTTGGTGTTATTTGAGTCTATGAGGTAGGGATAATAGTCTAGCTGATTGGCTAAGTGAGAAAGAGCCAAAAGGGTGGCGGGCGCCAGCATGGGGTGGCGGGCGCCACCCCTAAGGCTGCCCTAAGCCCCCTAGGCTTCACCTAATCTCCCTACTAAACATCTATTTTACAGAATATTAATTTGCTTAAGTAAAAACAAAAATTTAAATGGGGGATAAAGACTTACCTTAGCCTAACTTACCTTGGTTAGCTGCTTTGGATTCCCGATTAGTGTCGCCTTCACGGTGGTTGTGGTGGAATGTAGGCACCGACGAACCTTGATGACGGGTATTTTTCCGGTCGCGGTGTGAACTGGAATTTCTCCTCCTTTCCACTGATGTGGAGCTGAATTTCTCCAGCTCCTACATCAATGGTGGCTTTTGCAGTGCTCAGAAATGGTCGTCCCAAGATCAATGGCGTCCGGTGGTCGGGATTAATATCCAGAACCACGAAATCCACCGGGACAAAGAGATTCCGGATTCTCACCGGAATATTCTCTGCTATTCCCGCGGGATATCGGAGCGATTTATCGGCTAGCTGCAGACACATAGAAGTAGGGGACAAGGTATGATGATTTAATTTATCATATATTACCTTGGGCATGACGCTGACGCTTGCTCCCAGATCACAGAGTGCATGCTCGAAGTGCTGCTCTCCAATTGAACATGCGATCGTTGGGTTTCCTGGGTCCTTCTTCTTTTCTGGGAGTTGGTTTAAAATGACCGTACTGCAATCTTCGGTCAATTTAACCACATCCCTACATGGAATTGGTTTCTTCTTATTGAGCATGTCTCTCAAATATTTTGCATAAGTTGGAACCTGCATAGCGTCAATAAATGGCACATGTATATATAATTTTTGAATTACCTCGACGAATTTCTTGAATTGGTCGTCTTCCGTCGGATTTCGGTTTCGATCTGGAAAAGGTAATACATGTGTATCATAGAATTCATGAGGAGCAGTTCGTACCTTGGATGAAGGTTTCGCTGGGGTCTCCTCTTCTTCGTCTTTTTCAACATTAACGATATTTTTCTTTGTAACAGCATTACTACTAGGAACTAAATTAGGATGAGGTGGATCACGAGTGGATTTACCACCTCTCGTGGTTACAGCTTTTACCTCCTCATAGTATTTAATTTGAGATTTAATGTTATCTACTGTTTGCTCTAATCTCTTATTAAAATTAATTTGTTCCTTAAATGCTTCAGAAAAATCTTTCAGTTTAGCATAAATTCCTTCTAACATTTTATCATGTTCAATTAATTTATTATTTATGCTATCATTAATTCTACCTTGATTAGAAACTAATTTTCCAATAGGAGAATTAAATACGGAGGTTTGAGGCATACCTTTATTATTCCATTGTTGGATCATTGGAATTGGAGGTTCTCCGTAGCCACCATTATTAAGAAGGGATTTTGCATCCTCTTTCTTAATTTCTTCTTGGCCTTCACTTGACGAAGCGGCTCTTTGCTTAGCGTAGTACTCTTTTGCAGCACGATCTCTCTTCTCATTTATTCTTTGCTCTAGCAATTTTACCAAAGTTTGCAGGGTAACAGAATCAACTTGCTTAATTTCAGACATACCTCTAGCACGTTTTTCTGTCCATCCTTGATTTGCCACCATTGTCTCGATCAGTTTGGTTGCCTTCTCTACAGTGAGAGAGAGGTATGCACCTCCGGTGGCAGCATCAATGTGTTGTCGAGATTCTTGTTGGAGTCCATGGTAGAAGCTCTGGATCAAGTACCAGTCTTGCATACCATGGTGGGGACAGTTTTCAACATACTCTTGTAGTCTCTCCCAAGCTTCAGTGATTGTTTCTTCGTCTCCCTGTCCAAAGTTGGAAATCTTGCTACGGAAAAGAATAGTTCAACTTATCGGGCAGAACTTGTTGAGGAATTGATCCGCGCATCTCACCTATGTCAGCAGGTGTCCAGAGTTGAAGAGAAACCACTGCTTCGCTTTTTCCACTAATGAAAATGGAAAAAGACGAAGTCTAATGGCATCCTGCGAAACTCCCTGCACAGAAATTGTACTACATATCTCCAGAAAATTCCGGAGGTGAGCGTTGGCATCCTCGGAAGGTTTGCCATTAAATGCAATAGCTTGAGCCATACGTATTAAGTGAGGTTTAAGCTCAAAATCTACATTACTAGTAGAAGGTAACACTGGAATGTGAGCAAGAGTAGGCATGGAATACTCACGGAGTGTTTTGGTCGACGTCGATGTTGATTGATTGTTGGAGCAGCTTGGTTCGTCAGTCACTTTTGACTGGGATTCTTGTTTTGACGAACACCTCTCGCGAAACTCCAGGTTCTTTCTTGGAGGAGTGAGATTAGCTCTCGCTCTCCTAAGAATGGCCTCAGGATCTTCTTGATAGTCGCTCGGAAGATTGAATCCGGCCATGACTACTTGAACGATCACAAACAACGAGCAATATATATACCCGCTAGAACTACGGGGGTTAATTCAATAGAAATCACAAAGAATTAATTCTAGCCAATTGCTTCCCCGGCAACGGCGCTAGAAATGCTTGTTGACTCTTGCTAACGCCGTCACAAGGAGTAGACTATGGAATCTATTCCCGGCAACGGTGCCAGAAAGGTTTGTTGGTAGTTCTTAATGTAAGAAGTATAACTAACTATTCGTATGACTATTGGTAGGTTCCGCAAGCGCACAGAATAAGTCTATTGTAGCACTTCACCCGGGAGTAACCGAGTATCGTATTTATTTCCACAGGGAAGCTACTAAGGCAGAACTAACACTAGGACTGCTATGAACAACTAGTGATTCTAGCAAGGTTGATCGAAATATATGAATGGGGGTTGATATCTACTACTACTAAAAAGAAAGGAAGACTAACTACTACTAAACTAAATCGGCGGGGTCTGGCCGATGAACAGATTAATGTTTTCCTACACACTTACGAACACAACTAACTTAGCAATAAAGAGTTTATCTAGTTCTTCGAACTATACACACCCTCTGGACTATTTACCTCAGACGTGCACAACGAGGTTTATGATTTAAGAACTAACCCAACTACGTGGTGGAATTCAAGGCTCCCAGGGCTATCACCACCTGTGTGCTACCACAGCTATCCGGGGGGCTAGCCACAAACTAAGGTATAACTAGTCTAAGCACCGCGCTTACACTAATATATACTACTCTAATCTTGCGTCCAAAACTAGAGCACTGATTACTCAGCGAAGAACCCAAACTAGATACAAACTAAACACTAAGTTATCTATGATCGAAAGCACTCAACAAGAACAATAAGTAAAGAACTTAAAGTAAATGTTGAAAGTAGAAGAACACTAAGATAAATGAAGAAAGACTTGGAATTATACCAGAGACTTGGAAGATCCTCTATTACAACTCCAGCTCTTCTCTTCTTCACTCTCGCTCTCACTCTAAGTCTCTCAACTAGAGTGTTCCTTCACCAGAGCTTCGCTTACAAGAGAGTGGGACTAATGAGGTGAGGTCTGAGTACAAATAAGCTCGGGGGGGTCCTATCTATAGCCTAAGGGACCTAGGGGGGGTACTTATGGACCTAGGGTTAGGTCAGGCGGGTGAGTGTGGTGGCGGGCGCCAGCCCTAGGTGGCGGCCGCCACCCCCCTGGCCGTTGGATCCACCGCCTTTGCTTCAACGGCATCCAGGAGCTCCAGGGAGGCGGTTCCAAGGTCGGTTGCATGTCCAAATAACCGTCACATGGGCAATTGGGTCATGATCCATGTGACATCCCTTCTTGGCCCTTGGATGCAATGACCTAAGTGATCAATGGCTGCAAATGAGTGTGGCACGCCTCCCCTGGATCAGTGACGTGGCAAGGGAGGAGTTTGGGCCTCACTCCCCTGGCAGCCGCCAGTGAGGGGTGGCGGGCGCCACCCCACCTTGGCCCAAAGTGATCCCAGGTGAGTGTGCTCGCCTCCTGGTGGGTCCTCTTGGTCATTTTGCTCAAAAACCCAGTAATTTCCTACATTCAAATAAACTTCAAGGACAAGTGGAAATTGTTAGTTTATAAAAGGTTTTTGGTTGATTTTAGGCCCTTGTGTTGTGTTATATGTCCTTGTTGATGCTAAAAATATGACACTTAGTGAGCATCAACAGCCACAACAGGTGTATTTTATCTATGTGCTTGCGGATAATCTCATTTCATATTTTATAAGGGCATGATCATAAATACAACCACATCTCTAGTGTTTCTGCTAGTGGTGAGAGCCTATCTTTAAAGGTAATGATGTTAGAATTGTCTACCTACATTTCTGGCGCTGTTATCTAAGGTGATGCTAAGAGATGTCAACAAGCATTTCTGGCGGCGTTGCCGCGGATAGATCTTAACCTATCTTTTGGTGGGTGCACTAAGAAATGCCAACACTCAGTCGGTTCAAAAACTGACTCAGTCGGCTCAGGAACCGACTCAGTCGGCTAATGAACCGACTTAGTCGGCTCAGGAACCAACTTAGTGGCTTGGGCACAGGCACACGGGGAGCCGACTCAATCGGCTCAGGAATCGACTCAGTCGGCTTGGGCACAGGCACAGGGGGAGCCGACTTAGTCGGCTCGGGATCCAACTCAGTTCGGCAGCTGACTTAGTCGGTTCCTAGCTGACAAAAACCGATTTTTTGCCCTTTCGCTCGCCTTGAGGTAACATTGGATGTGTTGAATTGAATATGTCTTCCCTCATCCTTTCAAGCTTCTCCCGCTTCTGCTTCTTATGCCGAGCTCTTTGCAATTTCCTCCATTGGGTTTTATTCAAACTAGGAGGACACCACCTAGGTTGAGTATACTTTGGATCCCGCTCGACAAGTTTCTCTTCCTCAACACCAGCTACAACACTTGGATCTTCCTCTTGAATCTTCGCTGGGGTTGGACCCTCAATCACAATCGGCCCAACTTTACTAGTGATGGGAGCCTCCATAGAGCTGATTGTGATGGTGGGGAGAGAATCATGCTTTGGTGGAGAAGCAATAGGAACATTTTGCACCTTCTTGGGTACATAAACTTACTGCATCCATGCTTTTCTCGTCTCTTGAGGAGTCAAAGTCCTTGAAGTAATCACCTGATTCTGACTTGCGCTACTAGAGCTCGATTGATCACTTAATCGGCTGAATACGGATATTCTTGGGTATTGACCAGAAGACATTCCCCAACCTTGTTGATGATACACAGGTGCTGACATAGGATATGGCATCAAAACTCCATAGGGACCTCGTTGTGGAGGCGGTGAAATAGGGGGACCCCAACGAGACACACGAGGAGCAACCTTTGGCGGCGGAGATGCTACTTGAGCCACCACCAGCTGCTTAAACTTCCCATTTCCCACTTCGGAGGAGTAGACTCTCTTTTTTTAATGGTCAATTCTTGGAATCGGCCTTTTGCTCCTTGTACTTGGTCATAAGCCTATCAAAAGTGCATTGCTCCTTGACAAACATCCCCTTGTTCTGCTCCACATTAGTCTTCCAAGTACCAATCTCAGGCCTTTGCGGGACGAATGTGCGCAAGACATGAACTCCGGAAGGGTGGAGCTGCTGGAACCAGGGGAGCCGGCTAAGCCGACTAGGGCAGTCGGCTTAGTCGGCTTGTCTGTGCTGGAGGGAGCTGATCCGGCTTGGTCGGCTCCCTGAGCCGACTTAGTCTGTTGCTCCAGGGTGGAGCCGGCTTGGTCGATTGGAGGAGCCGACCTAGCCGGTCTCTGCTGCGCTACCCTGGTCTCATACCACCTTTGCTTGTTAAAGTGTTTTGTTGATCCAGCAGTAATCTTCAGCTTGTTCTCGCCATCATCACCCTTCTCGAGCACCACTTTGCGCCCCGAATTGCTCTCAACATTCGGTGCAACCCGTGGTTCACCGATAATGACATTCTTGCCTTCGGTTGTATCGGCTTGCTCTGGACGAATCAAAATAGCAGGACTACTCGCTTCAACCATATGCATCGGGAAGGGAGTAGTATCAACTTGCATCCCAGTAAGACTCAATCGTCCCTCATTAAGGGCCGATTGGACCTGTCGACAAAAAACATTGTAGTGATTAGTGGCATGAGAAAAGGAGTTATGATAATTACAATAAGCCCTTCTCTTTAATTTGTCAGGTGATTCGGTCACACTTAGAGAAATCAAAAGTAAATTTCACCTCTTTCCCCCAATTCTTTTGAATCGGCTTGAGAGAGGGACAAGTAACCAATTTATTTTGTGTTGGCCATAAGAATTCAGCAGCATATCAGTCTTTAGATTCATCATCCGAACTGTCAGAATATGTCTCCATAACATGTACGTTCGGTCGATGCGATCTATGAGGATCAGGAGGTTCTTTAAGGTGCGATTTGATTGAAACAACCTTTTGTAAAAGTTGATTCACATTAAAGAACTCATAATGCTCAAGTCTATCTCTAATTTCATGACGTAAACCAGCAAAACATAAATAATTCAAATATCTATCATGAATAATTAAATGGAAGCATCGACTCTTAATCTCCCTAAAATGTTTAAAGAAACCAAGGACTGGTTCTGAACGCCATTGACGAACCGATGCAAGATGGGATAATCTAGTTTCTTGGACTCCATCATAAAAGTGATTATGAAACTTCTCTTCTAATATAACCCAAGAACCAATAGAACATGATGGCAATGAAGTAAACCAAGCAAAAGCCATACCAGTAAGAGATAAAGGAAAATGATGAACATTCATGAAATCTAGGGTACTAGCTTCACCCATTTGTGCAAGAAACATACTAACATGCTCCATGCTTGACCTACTATCATCACAACTAAATTTATGAAATTCTGGTACCCTCTAACCATCGAGTGCTTTTAAAAAGTCAAAGTGTGAAGGGTATGACTTATGATAAGTAGTTCTACTAGGTTTAATTTGAACTCCCAAACTACTCTCAAGAGATCTGGTTATTTCTTCTTTGAACCGATTTAGAGCTTGACTAAGATCGGTTGTGGTAGAATTGGAAGTACCATTAAACACTGGAATTTGACTTGGGGATTTTGGTGGGTTAGGCAAAACAATGTTTTGCCCCACCAAAGCTCTATTTGTTCCTGCCGCTTGATCGGTTCGTTTGGCACGTCCCGATTTTTAAGTAGCATTGACGATATGTGTAGATGCGCTAGCTCCACCATAACCGGTTCTATCGGTTTCATTTGCCGAAGGACCCAATTGTAGTTGGCTAGCCTTTGCATAAGAGGTTTGATTTTCAAAGAAATTTAAAGGCATACCAAACTGAGGTTGTTCACCCGATTGATCAGAATCAGTTGTCTTACCCTCTATTTTATCCATACGAGTGCTAAGCAATTTAAAGGAATGCTAAATAGTATTAGTAAGAGTTTTTGCAGCACCCTCTAACATTGTAGCATAATTAGCATGAGTAGGGTAAGGGTCATCTTGTACCTCGGTATTTACCTTTTCAGAGGTCTCTTTAGCAGACTTAGATGAAGAAGTAGAAACTATCTCGCTGAAATCTGGCTCCTTGTCTTGAGTGACCTTACCGCGTCGATCTTTAGAGCAACTTTCTAGGAAAGCCTTCAGAATGACATCAAACTTGGCTTGCGCTTGTTGCTTCAACTCATCGGGAAGCTCCTCAATAGCCAAAGAGTGGATGATGTTGTCCTTGTCGGTGGAAGCATCTTTGCTGCCCATCTCGCTAGTAGATGAAATCTAATTTTACTTCTTCTTCCCCAGCGGGGTCGTCAAAAAGTGTGTTGACGTTGGAAGTGATCCAAATCACATACCAGCAGGACTAGCACGCCCAAAGAGGTTGCAAATCAACCTAGAAACAACGAGGAACTCGAACAAACCGATGAAACCGATCTAGAGACCAGTTAGGCCGATTTAAGGCTTGATCGCTTGTGTTGATGACTCTCGAACTTTTCCCGGGAAGACCCATCGGGGAGGAGCACGTGGAGGTTGCTCTAGGACCAGCAAGGCCGTCCAGAACGCCGTCAAATCCCACTGGCGGACGTGACAAACAATAAGGTAGAGAGAAAAGTAGGGAAAATATGGTTTGAGTAGTGTATTTTGACGATTTAGGGTTGGATCCTTCAATCGATCGTGATCCTCTCATATATATAGAGGGTGGTGGTCTTATACCAGTAGGAAACATCCTCAGGTCGCGATCTCCAAGTTTCTTACTCGAAATCCCATCAAAATATGGCTAACTCGGACTTAAACAGCCAAAACCGGCCATCAGCAGGAAAAACCGATCTCCAAGCTCTATTAGTTCCCAAACCAGTGGTTCCACTGGGCTCGCCGCGGCCATCAGCACGAAAAACCGACTAAGTCGGTTCTGGATCCAACTTAGTCGGTTCTTCAAACCGACTTAGTCGGTTTCTGTGCACATGGAGTAGAAAATCCTTCCAAAAATGCTAATTAATTCACCTGGATTGCAAACGGGGTAAACCATATATGTTTTTTTATCAACTCGACAAGAGGAACACAATGGTGCAGACCAATCTTTCATTTGAGAAAGTTGACCAAACCAACCTGGTCAGTTTTAGAACCGACCTAGTCGGCTCCTCATCTGCCAAACTCCAAAAACTGCTATTTCTTCATCCGAACTCGAAACGAGAAAAACCACATATGTTTTTCGATTAGCTCGATGAGAGGAACACAATGGTGAGGTCCATTCTTGCATTTGAGAAAGTTGGCAAAACCGATTTAGTCGGTTTGTGGATCTGACTAAGCCGACTCTGGCTGGTTCAACACCCGAAAAACTGCTTTCTTTGCCTTGGCTCCAAACGTGATGATCTAAGTGTATTTTTTTGTCGTCTTGAGGATATAAACATGATAGTGGGATCCATTATATACTTCGGATATTTTTGGTTGTCAACAATATGTAAGTGTGTAGTGGAGTGGTAGAGGAGGCTCCGCGCGAGAGAGAGGTCACGGGTTCGAATCCTACCGGCCGCGTTGGACGCGATTTTTGCACGAAAATTATCACGACTAAGTGAGCCACATGTGAAAATGGATTTAAATAAAATATTTTTCTATCTTTTCAGGGTTTTTACTATTTTTTGCATTTTCCACAGGCGACCAATTAAGCCGCCTATGGAAATAGATTTTCACAGGCGCTTTACTAAGTGAGCCGCCTGTGGAAATAGATTTTCACATGCGCTTAAGTGAGCCGCCTGTGGAAATGGATTTTCACAGGCGCTTCACTAAGTGAGCCGCCTGTGGAAATAGATTTCCACAGGCGGTTTACAAGCAACCGCTTGTGTTGTAGTCCCATCCACTGGCCTCCAGCGTAGGCGGTGCTGAAAACACGAGTGGAAATGAGTTCTGGACCGCCTATATATATTATGTCTCTGTACTAGTGGTATTCAAATTTAAATAGAATCATGTAATGTTGTCAAGTTAATAAATCGGGGGTTGTTTAAACCCACTCAGTTCCGCACGCACGAGAGAAATCGAAGCATTGGTGGCTCATCGGCATGCGGACACGTGTCACTGCATATTTTGCAAAAAACCCCTCTAACTTGAAACAAATCAACCCACCGTCCCACCTATCCTTTTTAAACAGTAAACGTGTTTTGATGTTTTGTGGTCAGAACCCTGCTGTAAATTTTATTTCGACGCGAAGAAGGCAAGATTCGATAACATAACCATTAATTTGTAGGTACCCCCTTAAAATTTTGCGGAGAAACACCTCGCCGCAGAGGCATACCCCAAGTCCCCAACCCTAACGCAATGCCCATCTTATCTCTGATCCCTCCCTCTTTCCTCTTTCTCTCTCTCCGCCGCCGCCGCACCACAGTGCTTGCCCACGCATGCCTCCCTACTGCCACCATCGTTGGAGCGCGAGGTCCCGCAGTTCATTTATCGCGGCCGTCGCGCCGCCCGCGAAAGATCCCCTCCTCCGTTGGGGCTTGGGAGTGGCTTGGACGCCGTCGCCAGGCTCTAGCGTGCCCATCATCTCCGACGTAAATTGAACTCCACTAGGCCCCGATCTACTCGGACCGACACCGGATCTACGCCTTTCCGCGCTCGCGGCAACTGTGTCGCCATGGATGCTCGGCTCCTGCATTCCCCCACGGGCCGCACACACCGTGCTGCCTCTCTCTCCTCTCTACTACCGCCATCACCTCCCTTCACTCCGCGAGATCCGGGGCCAGCAGATCCGGTGGCACAGGCTCTGGCGTCCCCGACCTCAGCCGCGCCGTCATCGATGGCCTCATCCGTGCCCTGCGTGATCTGCATGGAGGCCGAGCAGGGCTAGAGAGCATGGTGGACCGTGCCTCATCGCCTGCACGAGGTCATCCCCAACGCGCAAATCTCTGTCATCAACCTCGCTGACCCCAACTTCAACACCTTCGTCGTCCCTCACCGAGGCACGCGAGCGGTCGGGACCTCTGACCTCGGGGCGCGCGGGCGGCTGGATCCACTGGCGCGTGGGCTGCCTGGATCCACTAGCGGGCGACCTTGTTACACGGGCCTGCAGAGGTCCTCCTTGATCTTCGTCGACTGGCACCATCGGATCCGCTAGAGGTGAGATGCTCGCACGCCGCAACCTCTACAATGTCAGGTATACATATCACACACAGGAGCATATCGATTTTCAAATTGTATATGCTATATAAAGCCAACAAGTTATGATTTGACCAGTAAAACTCTGTGCTTCGTTCTCATGCCTTGCTTAGTTTCTATCTGCATGAAACATTGAATTGATAGGTGGCCTGTTTTAGCTCAACACATATTATTGCCTGAGTCAATTTTGGGCTTCACACCTATGATAGTTGATAGATATATCTCTGATGGTGAAAGACAGTAACAGACCTTAGGCTAAGTCTCAGCTCAATCACAATGAATCTTTTGTAAAGCAGTGAAGATGTTCTGTGGATTTTGCTTGTATTGGTTATCCATACCAATAGGCAAGCTATTTGATCAGTATCTGACCTTCTCCCCTCAATGCCATTTTTTTGTTTGTCACTCCCATCGCATGCATGCTGGCTGTTTCTAGGAAATTGGTAATAATACCCTACAATAAATAGCATAACTTGCCTTGTTTACTGCTCATGGTATGTAATAATTGATAATAGTACTAATGATTTCATTTGAGCTTCAGACCTTTGCATCTCGTGTTCCTTGCTAGATGAAATTATATCAGTTTGCATCTTGCTTGTGTTCCTTCATTGCATCTTGTTTACTCTTATTGGTTTGTTCACAAATCACAAGGTGTAGTCTCAAATGTCTTAACTGTTACTGCAATATTCCTATTTGATGATAATAGTCATATATGATCCTATAGGTATTGCAGTGAAGGAGTAAGAGAATACTGTTAGAAGATAATCTGGATACCCAGTAGGTGATATTCCGTTGCTGGAAGTGAGGGAGGTAGCTTCGGTGGAGGCGGCAAGCTCGAGCGCGTAGGGAGGACCAACCTCTTTGGATCTATGGCTTGGAGGTGCCATCAGCTCTCTAGGATCCTGGCGCCCCCAGACAGTCGGACTCTAGCAGCGAGGAGTACAACGTTAGGCTGGATTCAACGTTTGCCAGGTAAGTTGCAGGTTTTTGCATTACGAGGAAATCGTTTCTTTTGGATTTCTGACTTCTCTCATCCAACTTTAAACTACTGTTACTGTCTAACAATATACTGCTTAGAAGAACTTGGCGTGACGTCACCTGCTTCTATTCGGTAATGAGCAGGAGACAGTTGGTCACCTATTTTTTGATTGATGTGTGGCATCTTGTGTATAGAACGAGATTTCTACAATGATTGGAAATTGATTTTAGTCAGCACTTTTAATCTGTAACGCGTTTATGGATTAATGATGATAAATATGCTACAACGGTGCTTATGAAACTATCAAAATCGTGTGTGTTTTCAGGGAAAGAAGGCTTATCACTGGCAGGTAATGGAGATGGACTGCTGACAGCTTCTGGGCTTGGTAAATGGGAAAAAATGTGATTTCTATCTTGTGTCTGGCTTCATAGAGGGTTATATGCAGAGAAGAGGTAGCTTTACATCTAGAATTTGTAGTGCATGTGGCTGTAGGGGCTGTCATAGATAGTAAGAGCCTCTTTTCAGTGCTTTGTAATTTTGCTTATATGTACCCACTATTTAACTATTAGTTGCTAATTTTATATCTCACTACACCAGAACTATAAAAGGCCATATTGCTTGCCCAAAAGTAAATATCTCTTTCCAATGTTTTGTCTCCTTTCGAATAATACATTCTTACCCTACTTAGTAGGCTGAATCTCAATTCACCTTTTTTACATAGTGGGCCAAATTACTTGGAAGCTCTCATGTTGAAACAGCGAAAGCATGGTGCATGGTAATGGCCTTCTCAGTTTGCTTTGGTACTTCTCAAATGCATGTTTAGCTAGCTTATGTCACATTCTTATGTAAAATTATTTATTTGCTCGAAATTTATGTTTTGGCATTCCATTTGTAGAGAAATCATTATGTCAATATTTTTTAATACTTTTATTCTCTTGTTTGCCAGACTTATTTCTTTTTGCACCAGCTCAAAAGTATACAATAGATTGATTATTGACCTGGACATAATCACACAATATTTTGATTGAAGAAAATAGTACTATTTTGTCAGTAAATACTTATTCTTTAATCAATGGCTGTCACTTTAGTTAGGCCAATGCTAGCTTACAACAGCCATAGGTGTATACCTTGTCTTCAGCAAAGTATATATCAGTGTTATAAGCTTTACTAATTTTGTGTGTGCAATATTTAGTGACTGTTACCATATTTTTGGGCATGTTGCTTGTATTTATAATTTTGTGATTATTTATTACATGCTCACTACAATTATACCCTGGATCATGAGCCTTCATTATTTTGGCAAAATTAGCTACCCTATACATCATGTATACCGTTTCAGGGCCTTGTCACTGATTTTGGACCAGCTTGCAGAAAAACTAATTTTCTAGACAGCTTGTAAGATGTTTCTTTTCAAGTTTGGATAAGATTAATTTTGTTTGCTCTTGAGTTGTGAAGCAGGTACACAAAGATGTGGTAAAGATCTGTTGTCCTGTCAAACAACTTCTCTGCCCAGCCACTATTAAGGGGTTTAGGAGTATAAATTGATGTTAACTGCACGCCAATCAGAGATTCTACGTTTTTCTGTTTTGAACCAAGATTAGGGCGAACTCTTTTGAAATTCATTAGGGTTGTATGTAGTATACTTCCTAGCTAGATGTTATTTTTATTTTTCAAATCTCACCCTCTAAATATCTCTGATGCATGATGTAAGAAAGTTTTTAAATATGTCTGATGACAATCATGGTTTAGTTCTCTTTTATTGTGCAAGAATCTTAGTGTATTACATGCAAAAAAAAAGATTTTTTTTTAATTTTTATTTATAAAACGAGAAAATTATTACTATAAATTTGACTGAAAAATTTAGTGTCTATAAATTTGACCAAATAGTCAACATAGGGCGCCCGAAGGGCGCTTAATGTGCTAGTGTATTGAAAGAAAGTCTCCAGTGGACAATGTAACACGCGTTGCAACGCATGGGGCGGCCACCTGGTAATGTCTTATTATTTGGAATCGTGGAAGTTATAGATTTGAGCTGAATAGTAGAGTACGTGCAAGTGCAAAACTACATAGCTTGAGATCGGTGGCCTGATATGGATCGACGACGCCACTGCAGCACATACGTGCTGGCGAGAGTGCCTTTGAGCCTGGCGAGAGTACCTTTTTCTTGTCCAGGGCATGCACTCATTATCATGGCTTCATTTACATGTTTCGCAATTATATTTGCGTACATGTCTACAGTCTATATATGTGTGTGTGCATGCATAGGTCGGAGGAGTGGTTATAAGACTTATAAGATAGAGGGCAGAGACCAACTCATAATGGAAGTAATGTACTCACTCCGTCCCTTTTTAATTATTGTCCGAAAAGCGTGTCTGTGAGAGAAACACAAATTTCTAGAGACTATTTAGAGACGGAGAGAGTACACGGTATGTTCAATAATGGAATAATATGATTGTTGCTAACTATAGTTGATGCTTGTGGATGCACTCCAGCTCCTTGGCATTTATAGATAAACCACTTCTAGGAAGACATTGACACAGCAATTTTTTTTTTTTTTTTTTGCGATAACATTGACACAGCATTGAGCCTCTGCTAGATTCAGCATCCAGGGATGCACAGCAGGGCGTCACCGTCTGCGTCACTTGCGTAGAAGATCGAGTCACTTGCGTGAGGTGGCATCTTCGGTCTTGTCTCTTCCATGTCCTCCACCTCTAACTCCGATCGAGGAGATTGGACTGTGTTTTTTTGAGAAATTTTTAGAAAAAGTCTTTACATTTTCATTGTTATTTAACAAACTTTATCTAAAGATTCAAAAAATTCGTCTCGACATGTACTCCCTTCATCCCAAATTATAAGTCATTCCAAGAATGTTGGAGAGTCAAAGTTTTTTAACTTTGACCAAGATTTTAGAGAGAAACACAAAAATTTAAAATATCAAATATGTATATTATGAAAATATAACTAATGAAGAATCTAATTATACTTAGTTGATATCATAAATATTATTATTTTATTATATAAATTTGGTCAAAGTTTAAAAACTTTGACCTCCAAGATTCTTGGAATGATTTACAATTTGGGATGGAGGGAGTACATACTAAAAATACAATTAATTATTATTTTTATATATACATTTAATACTCCATCTAAAGATTGATATGACCAAAAATCTAGACAAATTTTGGAAAATTTTGGAAAACTGAAGAGGACCTACATGGAGAAAGCTGGAAAGCAAACGCCGTTGTGTAGGGCGTACGTATTGCCGTATTTTGGACGTTAGTTGCCGGCATTGCCATGTGGGCAGTGGGCCACGTCTGCGCGTCACATCATCACATGTGCCTCCTCCCGCGTGTGGCTGTGTCCTGATATATGGCGTTAGCATGATCAGGTAAGGGCGTGTTCGTTTCCCTGGCAAATTTTTTTTGCGTGTCACATCGGACGTTGCGGCACTAGTTTCATCTATTAAAAATAAAATAATTATAAAACTAATTACAGGGTCATATGCTAATTACTAAGACGAATCTATTAAGGTAAATTAATCCATCATTAGCGAATGTTTACTGTAGCACCACATTGTCAAAACATGAACTAAATAAGTTTAATAGATTCGTCTCGTGAATTAGTCTCTGGCTGACAAATTAGTTTTTTAATTAATATATTTTTAATAGGCGAAACTAGGGTCGTAACGTCCGATGTGACAGGGCAAAAAAATTTTGCCCTGGAAACGAACACGCCCTAAGTTTTTTTTTTCTTTTTTCAAATACAGAGATATGTATATACTGCAAAGAACATGTACTATTGACTGGGTAGGAAATTCTTGCCTCTTCTGTAGTGCATTGGACATTCGAACATGTCGTCTTTGATGGCCTCTGCGTTTGGATACTAGCTTGCTTCTCTGTTCGTGGCTGGGTAGCAATTGCTTTTTGATGGCTTTCTTGGCACGAGGGGCTTTAATTTCATCCTTCTTGTGCCTAACTTCGTGTCACTTCCACTCCCAAGGCTTCCGCCATCTCATAAGGCCTTATCGTCAGTTGCAACTTTGACGTATTCCCTGTCCTTGGTGGTGTCATTCAGTGTACCCACATCGGTGTTGCTTGTTGTTGTCGATGATGATGATGATGGACTGCTCATGTGTCATGTGCGTGGGCTCTACTCGTTCTTGCTGCCGCTAGCTGCTCGTGGTGGTGGTCTATATTATACGAGCTCATCTACTTGGTGAACTTGATGAGGCCCAAGAGACTCTTGGCGCACCTCAGGCAACTGCTGGTCACGAAGCAACGTTGACTCTTGGGGCACCTCAGGCACCTCATTCTACTGTCCAGCGAGTATTTTAAGCTCAAGCAGCGCATGCTGAACTGAAACCTCACTACACCACAACCCTTAATCAGAGATTGACTTGCAGTTGCTGTAAGGGGTATACAGCGATGGACGGTCCGTGGCTAAAAGTTATAGCGATGGACGGTCCGTGGCTAAAAGTTATAGCGACGGACCCTAGCAGTTGCTGTTCAAGCCGTGGTTGTATATATATAGCGACGGACTTCATATTTAGCGACGGACCATCCATCGCTCCAGTTTTCAGCAACGAACGGCATGTCAGAACATTTAGCAACAGACAGTTCAACGCAGAAAAAACTTTTAGCCACTAACAGTCAGTCAAGCTCAATTGAATATGAAAAAATAATAATAGAGATATATTTAATACTGGACCACATTCAGAGCCAACACAATAATAAATGACATACACAAAGAGCAATAATCACACTCTCATTCATCCATATCACACTCTCATGAGCACATACATAATCATGTTACTAGTTTAAACCTCTTGCCATCAAGGCAACACATACAAGTATATATATATATATAATAGCTAAATACAAAATCTAGCAATCTAGCTAAGTCATCAGGTTGTACAACCAGCATTGTTTTCTTGTTGAGTGAAAGCCATCATCCAAAAGTGATCTAACTGTGATCAAAAGATAGGTTCGAGTTCACAAATTAACTAAAACTACTAGCTAGATTGTAGTCCAAAAGCATTTAAAGATAATTAAATGGCTCTTTATCAACAAGTCACTAGCAACAACCCCATGAGCAGCCCCTGCAGCAAATTTGCTCTCAGCACCCTTCTTGGCAGCAAGCTAGCACCACCTATCATCTCTGAGATGATCCCACAAGACCTAGAGAGTAAGCAATCTAATTAGAGTACGTTGATGGTATTTCATACCATGGTATAGTTATATTAGGGAGAGAATATATAATAGACCTATCAAGAACTATCAAACTGAATGTAACACAAACTGAATTATAGCAGTTAACAATTGACTTAGTCAGTGGTGGAGCATGAAATAAAAATAAGGGGGGACAACTACCGTAGAAACTTTCATCTGCTGTTGTTCTAGTTCTAGACGATATTCGGAGTGCATGCAAGTTCCAGACGATGCAAGTTTCACCTATGAGTTGTATACGATATCCATAGACCTTTGTGGAGAGATTAAGAGGCTTTCTTTATATATATATTCTTACACTACAACATCACAAAATGGAATAACCACAAGACACATCATAAGCTTGGAACAAGGTAATAAGGCATTCATGAATGTGAATTGATTAAATAAATCTTACCTTTCACACGTTCCTTCGACAAATAACTTCTTAGTTTCGAATGGCAGTTGCTATGATTGTTTTAGATGTCTAGAAAACTTCAAATGCTTGCATAGGCAGCTCTGTTACCCTGAGAACATGTGGCTAGTACAAATAAAATAATTTACACCATGAATTCAAGTGGAGGGGAAGAAAACATGACCAGCTTGAGAATTCAAAGTGGCTAGTGAAAATGAAACAATTTACGCCATGAATCAAAGCGGAAGGCAGAAGTAAATGATCAACTTGACGCTTACCTCTTGGATGTTTCACTGAATGACGCTTGCTCTTATAGGATGTTTCAAACAAGGTCTACAGGTTGGTAACCTGCAATAGCATATATTTGTACATGAGATTCACATGTGTTTTTCTGATATCCATGTCAAATAGAAGCTAAGAATCATTAGAAGACAACCCAAACTTAAAACTTAGCTAACTTCAATCCCTAGCTGTCTTGCAACACTGCAAACTGCTTGCTAGCTATAGATTCCATGACCTATCAGTTGATAACTTAGCTAACACTTATCACACTTAGAAGCAACAGACACTACCTATTGGAGCCATACGTGTCCTATTTAGGCTGAAAATAATTTTCTCAAAAACCTATTGAACAATAGCTAGCAATGTAAAACAAAAATAGATGCTGCTAGGTGCTACTAGCAAGTTTGAAGCTGAAACCAATTTCTACCACCCCAAAAAAGGTCCAATCTCATGAAACCAAAAATAGATCATGCACATCGAATGGTATGAGCCATCCATTGGCATCTGTTTCAGATTTAAAATAGAATTACAAACAATTGCAAAATCCGAACAACTTAAGTGAGCATTCCAGTTGAGCCCCTACGCGACATTGACGACG
Source organism: Coix lacryma-jobi var. lacryma-jobi (assembly GCA_009763385.1). Lineage (NCBI taxonomy): Eukaryota > Viridiplantae > Streptophyta > Magnoliopsida > Poales > Poaceae > Coix > Coix lacryma-jobi. The sequence goes on from CM019831.1 coordinate 49,821,325, forward strand.
ACCTGGATGTGGGACAACGGGAGACCGAGTTGCGAAGGCCCGTGAAGCTGGGGTGGTGACGAGCTGCGGAGGGACGAGCCCAGCAGACAGGCGGAGGATGGGGAAGGCGCCTGACGGTGGGAGCGAGCTGCAGGACACGAGCTCAGCAGCCAGGCGGACGGCACGGGCCGACCGTCTGCAGGGCGGGGTGGGGCCGTCGGCCAGTAGTTCGGCTCGGTCGGGCCTCGCGCAGCCGGTGGCGAGCAGGCAGCGATGGGGGAGGGCGCCCAGCGGTCGGGGACAGGTGAGCAGGCGATGACGGGGGAGGGCGCCCGACGGCCGATGGCGAGCAGGCGGGGACGGGGGAGGGCGCCCGGCGGCCGGTGGCGGGGAACGGGCGGCGGGGACGGGCGGCGGGGCCGGGCGGCGGGGCCGCGCGACTGGTGATGGGAGCAGCTGCGTGACGGGATGGGGGAGGGCGCCGATCGAGAGGATGGGGGCAGGCGGCGCAGATCGAGAGGATGGGGGAGGGCGGCGTTGCGATGGGGGAGGGCAGCTTGCAGGCCTGGCGGGCTGTTTAGGGTTACATGACTTGGGCTAAAAATTTTCGCGGGTAAAGCCTAAAACATCCCGCCAATGGATACCCATATTTAGCAACGGACGATCGGACTTAGTTAGTGTAAAATCGTGACGGATAATTCAACGCAAAAGTAAAATACTTATAGCCACGGACCATCCATCGATGTATTGAATTCTTTAGCAACTGACAGTTCAACGCTAATTTTTATCTTTAGCAACAGAGGTCAGTCGCTGATTAAGGGTTGTGGTGTAGTGTCGTTTCTGGCTACACGGTCTGGTTAGCGAAGGATGCCTTGCTCCACCAGTACATTGTCAACTAATAAAACCTTTATCTGCAGCTCAAGATTAGTCTGTCAAAAAGTAGTATGTTCGTGTATACTGTAGTGATGATTGCATCGATCATCAGTTGCGCGGAATGTTTGGGCGGCTATTTAGTTCCCGTTGGTATACTAAATAGGCACTAAAGGTCCATCTTCAATCCTGGTTCAATGATCCGGGATTAAAGGTTGGTCGTCCTTTACTCCTGGAATCATAGTCCCGGCTGGGGAACTAGGACTGAAGGGCTTTACCAATTAGGACTATAAACTATTTTTGTAGTAGTATTTATACTAATAGCAATTATTATTCTTGTTTGTTTGAAATTCCTTTGGACCTAATTTTTACCACCGGCATTACTCTCAACTTCACATTCTCCATAAAAATCGCTTCTTAAAACAAAAATAGATAATATATAACTAAATTAGAGCAACTCCAGCAGACTTTCCATATTCTTCCTAATTACTAGGGATAATGATTTTGACGAAAAATTACACTCCAACAACTTATCTAAATGGTTGTCTAAATATAGTCATCTTTTATTTCATATTTTTTGCTAACCAAAAATAGAAGATGAGAATGACTCTCTAGATTGCATGCGAGATATTGAAAAGCTGTTGAAGATTGCAAATATATAGAAAACGATTTTTATGCAAATGACTTTCTAAATGATGATGTAGAGAGTGAGATTTAGAACGACTCTTGGATCAAGATGCTCTTATAGTAGGGACCAGACAAGAACTACTTTTCAATTCACATTGGTAACGGAAAGCTAAACAAACCTGCTCATCACCACATCACATTTAATCGCCACCAGAATTACGTACAATCAATCCTCACATAGTCACATGTTCTCCATGTTTCCACGCCCTCTAGAATCATTCCATCACAGAAATGGGGAGGAGGAGCTAAGTAATATGGAGTCCAGCTCTATTGCCAGACGAGACGTTGACGTAGAGATGTTTGCAGATGTACTGGCCCCGGATTTGGGGGTGTTTGGATCTAAGGCTACATGCCACATCGGATTTAGTTTATTAAAAATAGATTAATTATAAAACTAGTTATATTTTTATATGGTAATTAACAAGATAAATCTATTAAACTAAATTAATTTATTATTAGCAAATGTTTACTATAGCACTATATTTTGTCAAATTATAGACTAATTAAACGTAATGGATTCAGCTCGCGAATTAGCCTCCGGCAACCAAATTAGTTTTGTAATCAGTCTATTTTTAGTAGACTAAATTAGGACTGCAATATCTGATGTGACAGGGCTAAAATTTTAGTCTCGAAAATAAACACCCCAATTGCCTCTGTTGTTCATATAAATCAGCAAGCTCTATAAATGACGGGACTTATTAATAATGATGGCTATTACATTGGTAAAAGAAGCTATTCCCTCCATTTCAAAATATAAATCGTTTCTCTAACTATATGTATCTAGAAACTAACGACGTGTTTGGTTCACGTGATGTTATCGTGCGGAGTCATCTGAACCTCTGTCGGAATCTAAATATATTGTTAGGATTGATGGACGCAACCAAACCATCAATCATCGGGCGTACCATCCGCTAGTATAATCAGGTCAGAGACTCTCGTTCCTCTCGATCGAAATCATCGGATGGAACCACTCTCTTCAAACCAAACAACCCTGTAATACTACGGTCAAACTCTAGGAAGGACATGGCCGGACTATGTGATCGTACAAGTCAGGTTCTTTTCTGATCGCCATGAACATTTTGACAAACCACACAACAGACTATCTTAAATGTCAGAGTGTAGTTACTGGACCCAGTGTTCTCGTACGATTCGTTATATGTACTGCTATAAAAAGCCACAACAAGATCAAACATTAAAATCTTGCTAGTACGAGCTGTCAAGAAACAGGTAAACAAGGTGAAGGGAAAGAAGAATCTGTGAAATTATTGTATGTTCACGAAAAATATTGTCCATAAAGAGGTCTTAACTCTATAAAAGAGGTAATCTATCCCGTTAATACAATTTTTCCCGAATAAAATATTTTAGTTTCGAGTATTAGCAAACGACTTATACGCACCAACAGAGCTATGAGAACCGCAAAGACTACTTGAGGGTTGCCTCTACACCATTGAACAACATATAGCGCTAGTGCGGGTCCGGGGGCGTACGGCTCCAGGAGTGGATGAGTGGTCACAACGCACAACTCATGCGGCCGGCGTGGGCGTGGCCCGACACCCCAATATTATTGGTAGGGTGTACGGGCCGTATGATAAGCCGACGACTGATGGAGTTGATAATGGCTACGATGATATGTTCGACCAGGCCCCTATATTACCAAGTACGAAGTGTGCGATTGTCCGGGGCCTCCAAATTAATTTATAGATGACACTAATTAAGTAGTAAATAGTAATTAAGGGATTCGCTATATTTCAGGCGCTTGAAATATAATATCTTTTCAAACGATGACTATAAGCTTCAGATCTACATCTAATGGTCCAAATCTATTAGCACAAATCACAAGAAACAAATTACAATTTTTTTATAGAAGGATAAAGACAAAACTGCTCAGACGCTTGAGATATAGGAAATGTGAGTAATTAATTAACGGCCAGACCTACATTTAATGATTTATTAATTATAGATTTGGTCCAACGTCAGCCCATGGCCATACGAGCGACGTTACATTTTCGTATGCCGCAAACTAGCGCCGCGCCGCCGCTATTAGACATCGGCCGTTTATCACAGCGGCAACCACGCAAACATTGCAACCATCGGCATCACCAAGACGAAGACGCCAAGTCGTTGTTTGCCGAGAGCCAACACATCGGCAGCTTGGTACGCACACAGTTTTCATCCCTAATTATTTATGGTCGTATTGTTTTAGCATTAATATTCAATATGTTCTAAATACCGTAAGAACAACGTATATTGAAGCTTTATAATGAAATAAAAGTACGTTTTTGTTACATTATTTTCTTATAAATTTTAGGGCCACGTCACGCGTTTCGGGCCCACGAGCGTCGTTGTGTGCAATGATTAAGGAATCTTTCCAGAAAAAAATCATATGACAAGGAATGCTTCCAAAAAAAAATCATTTGACTAAGGAATCCTTCTAGATTAAATCATAAGACTAGAGTGTATCCATGTTAACTTGCTCAATCATCTCTTTTCCTCTACGTCTCCTTCGTTGATGCCGACCCTGGCCACACGCGACGAGTCGGCAGCCCCCGAACTGCCGTCTCGTGTACATTGCCTTTGTCCTAAGCGGGAGGATAAAAAAAGTCACACCGCAGTTCCACCACACCTTGTTTGGATGGGAGGTTCCACGTACCAAAGTAGATAAATACGTTAACTCACAACAACTCCAGCAAGAGCTTAGCTAAAAATAGATGGCTAATAAATCTATATCGAGTGTTTACTTATCTGTCACCATATTTTATATGTTTAAATCTATCAGAATTTTTATAAATATATGGGGCAGTAGAGAGTTGTAGCATAAATTTATTTAGTACCAATAATAAAATCTGTCAATAGATAAATAGTAAAAGATATCTATATTTTAGCTATTCTCTAAAATACAAAAATCCGCTCGTCGGCACCTTGGCACACGAGAAGGACGTCAGACGGCCAAGGGTATCAATGGTCCACCTTGTTTAGTTTTCCCAAATTTCCCTAAATATTTCGAGATTTCTCGTCACATTAATCTTTAGCTACATGTACGGAGCATTAAATGTAGATAAAAAATAACTAATTGTACTTTTAGTTTTAGTATCTACATGTCAAGACGAATCTTTTAAACCTAGTTACTCCATGTTTGGACAAAGTTTATTAATTAACAACGAAAGTGGTACAGTGCGTTTGTCAAATATTTCTTGGAACTAAACAAGCCCAACCCAAACCATAACTGTTCAAATAATGCTTGGCCACAGGGCAGGAGCAGCATTGGTTGACGGTTGTGGGCACAGCAGAACGAGGCACTGAGGCAGGTGCGGGTGTGCGGACAGGAGCCACGAACGTCCGGACACCAGTCACGCACTCACGCGGATCACATTTGTTAGAATCTGATACTCTCGTTATGCGCAGCAACCTTCGGATCTTTGAAAGGATGTTGCAAATATGACACAAGCTAGCACCGTATCAAGAACGATATAGTCGAATCGCGTAAAAAACCCTAGATGATAATGAAGCAATCACGACAAGATATTAGGATTTTTCGAAGCCGATCGCAAATTCTATTAATACAACTCCAAAAGAGTACAAGTGATTGTCGCTCTCTCACAACCCTACTTGACCCTTCAGGACCCACTGATTCTTGCCCTATACAAGAATCTAGTGCAATAGAACTGTCTAGTCTAATTCTCTTGAGCGCTCCTAATTGCTCTGTACAAGCTTTGGATGAGACCCCTTGTGTTGGCTTGGTCTTGTTGTGATGCCTATGACCTCTACCCCTTGATTTATATATAGTCCTCTCCAAGACTCTCATACATACAAATAAGAGTCCTACTCCTAGTAGGATTCTACACTCAAGATCTAGTAGAACTAGAAGTCCTAATAGCACACCTTTCTTGAGTCCTATTCTAAGTAGGATTTGAGTCACCATACAACAAACTCTACCTTGACTCTAATCCTTTGAAGTCATCGTGCTCCTCCAAGAATTTGCTCCAAATCGGCTTCTTTTTTATTTATACTCCCACCTCGAGAGTGCCTCCACCACATAGGTTCATGCACATCACCACAATGTGCGTGTCAGTTCCAGGCTGGACTGCCGGAACCTTCCATCCGAGAGCTCCATCGTTGTGTAATTTTGTTAACCACACCACCTTCTCCTTTGGCCCTCCATGCCATAGGTCTGTACCGCCTTCGAGCGCTACCTACTCGTTGGTACTGCGTGGTTGGTCTGACCATGTCTTCCTTTCTCCAACAACGCGTAGCTTCGCCTCTACGATTTGTTAGATTTTGCAACCGTCTTTGTAGCCTTGCACTTGACCACAATTGAGATTTGAGCACCTACCGTTAACGAGACGAATTCCTTCTCCCGATCAGGATTTTTACCAAATCTCCCCATGGTTGCACCACCCATAAGATTTCCTATCACTCGGTATCCTCCATTAATCCAGATACCTTTCATAATTACCTGCCCTTTGCAAGTAACTCGCATGACTCCACCTTGAAGTGATAATTCACAACCTTGGAGTTCTAGCGACCTCACAGATATTAGATTCTTTTTCAATCCCGGGATATACCGAACTCCCGTTAGTGTGCAAAGTGTTCCATTATGCATCTCCAATGTAATTGTTCCCACCTCAGTGACTGCATACTCCTGGCAATCCGCTAAGTGAACAATTCCATTCGCTGGTGTAGAGATCCTTCGTCAAACATCTCCCTCACAGAACATATATGGAAATAGCTTCTTGAATATAATATCCAATCATGAATAGGTTGACTGACGATAAGTACGTCACCTTCATCCTCACTTGCCACTGAGCATGTTCCTCTCATAGTCTTCAAACTTGGACAGTCCTTTATCATGTGACCCTCCTTGTCACATAGATAGCATGTACATTGTCCCTTGCTCTTGCCTTTCTTCTTTCCATGATTCTTAACTTTTACTGCTCCTCTTGAAACAGTCAAAGCTTGATCACCCGAGAATGAAGAATCCTGCGGTTTCTTCAAGGACTCTGCCTCCAGTAGATATGCAACTGTCTCGTTGAAGTTGAGAGTAGTCTTCCTGACGAGAATATTCATCACTAGCTGGTAAGGATGAAGCCAATAATGATGACTTTATCGTTCTCCTCAAGTTTTTCATCCACACTAATAAGTTGCGTGACAAGCTTGTTGAAGACATTTAGATGGTCGACGAATCGTGTACCTTCCTCCATGCGTAACCTAAATAGTTGACGCTTCAGTACCCACCGATTTGTCAGCGACTTTGCCATATACAATTCTCTAGGCTCTTCCATAATTTCGTCGGTGGATTCTCCTTGATTACCGAGTACTTTACCTCATTGGAGAGACATAGACGAATTGTACTGACAGCCTTTCGCTCCATCTGAAGGACCGGATTGGCGACGAGAGGGGGTGAATGGGAGCCTCAAATTTCAACTAGTGAAATAGATGGCCCTTGTCCCAGAAAATCACCCAAAAGCAAAGACTCGAAACGACCGGTGAGTTCACGACCTACGAATAGGTGGATACCCTAGGAGATGTCCTAGTGGTACAGCAGAACCCCCGGAGAACGCCGGAAACCAAGTGCCAAGGCCCCAAAGCAAAACTACACAATCTGTAGATTCGCGGACTGTCCGGGGTCAGAGTCCCGGACTGTCCGCCGTAGAGGCCCGGACTGTCTGCGACCAAGTGCCGGACTGTCCATCGGCAAAACTGTGAAAACCAAACAGTTCTATAAGTCTGCTGGGCAGGTCCCGGACTGTCCGCGGGTTTGTACCCCGGACTGTCCGCCGTTCACTTGACAGCGAACAGTCAGGGGGCTGTGCCTGACTGACCTGACCAAAACCCGACTCCCGGGCTGTCCATCGCTGGAGGCGCGAACTGTCCACTGCTGGAGGCGCGGACTGTTCGCGGATGAACAGAAAGCACAAAAACTGCTCGGGTCAAAACCAAAATCAATTGCAACTCGACCAAATCAGATGGGGCTTCAACCAAACTCCTCCCAAGTGTTTCTCTACGTGATGAGGTGCTAATCCTAAGAAATCATCGCACCAAACCAAGTCAATCAAGAGAAATCCGAGAATCACCGGAAAAGGGGAAGAACGAAGAACGAACGCGAAATCAACCCGATCTATGAATTCGTGAGGTTAGAGAAGAAACCCTTCGGTGGAAAGAAGGGGCTCATGACATAGAACAAACCGATTCAAGTGGAATCAAAAATCATCTCACGGAGAGGAACAACGAGGCAAATCTCTGGGAGACGAAAAACCAAAACGCGAAGAGCATGAACACAAAACGCGAGGAGACAACGAGATTACGGTCTCGTTTCCTCAAAAGATCCAAATACACAGATGTATGATTCCCGTCTCTGCGGATCACAGGCAGCGAGGTATGATTAGAACCTAAGCGAGGGCTAGAGAGAGAGAGAGAGAGCTCAGGAACAAAGGCTGCAAGGATAGAATGAGACGAGGGGTGCCTCTCCTATTTATAGTCTAATATACTTATGAAGGACCGAGAATACAATAGCAAGGCGACCAGAGGGGGGGGGGGGGGGGGGGGGTGAATGGGAGCTCAAAAAATTTCTCTCGAAATTTCGGCCTTTGTCTCACAAATGAACCCCAAAAGCTTCGATCGAAACCGTGATGCCCACGACCCTTGGAAGAGGGTGGATGATCCCTAGGATCACAGCGAGGCACCGCAAAGTGATAGCAAGCCAAACGCCAAAAGCACCAACACAAGTTCGACCCCTAAAAACCGAGTCCCAAACGTAGATTGAGGGCTACGTTGGGAAATCCCCAAATACCGATGCTAACAAGTAGCAAAGATACTTAGAGAGGTTCCTAGGTGAACTAAAGTGCCAACCGAGAAGTCTGGAAACCAAGCGAAGAAGCCGGGAGAGTAAACGCACTAAAACGCAACACTCAGCGACTTCCCGGACTGTCCGCCAGTACGGTCCCGGACTGTCCAGCTCAACCGCGGACTGTCCGCGGGGGGATGGCGAACTGTCCGCCGGCAAAATCCCCAAAATAGCACTACTGCTGAAGTCCCCTGGACTCTTCCCGGACGGTCCGCAACCGTGTACTGCGGACTGTCCGCCGGTCACTCAAAAGCAAAACGTCCGAGGAACACAGCCACTGGTCCGGCTCGTCCCCGACACGCGGACTGTCCGTCGGTCAAACCGCGGACTGTCCGCGACCACCCAGTGATGGCGATTTTGGTCGCCCTTCACACACAACCTCCCAAATCCGAGACAAATCACAATTCCTTGTTCCCAAACTTGGAGAAGATGATCACGAGGTAGTTAGGAGACTATCCCCAAGAAATCATCTGCTCAAAAAAACTCAATCACCGAGAATCGAAGAAGAGGGAATATGAACCGAAAAGCGCCATGAAAACGAAATCAACCCGATCTACTTGTTCGTGAGGAGTTAGATGAATTCCTTCGGTGGAAATAATCTCCTCACTATAATGAACAAGTTGATTCAAACGAATTTTGAAAAGATGCAGTAGTGAGGGAGATCGAGTGACGGGAAAATCGCGGAGAAACGAAGAACATGAAGAACACGAACAAAACATGAATCAACACATCGATCTGCAACCGTGTGGCTACCACACGCTACAACAGTAAGATTACGGTCTCACTTCCTCAAAATCTCCAGTACACAGAGGTATGGTTCTCTGCGGATCTCAGTTGCTATAGCAGGGGATTGGGAGAGCAGGAAAACCTAGAAGGCAAAGAGCAAATGACTGAGATAGGATGGGAGGTGGGTGTCTCCCTCTACTTATCCTAATTCTAATTCCCACTCTACCCCTAACTAATTACAGAGCGAACCAGCTAAACCCTAAGGTTATTCTGGACCAACTCGTGGGAGGTGGTGATCCGACGGCCACGCCCGCACAACTAGTAGCGTTGCCTCGATGCAACCTCACCGATTGCCGCCACGTGCCGCCACCGCTCTGCTTGTCCTTTTCCCAGACTTCGCCCTCGGTTTTGAGGCCCAAACCGGGAAACCAGCCTTCACGACCAACCCCCGGGTTTGAGGCCCAAACCGGGAAACTAGCCGTCCATCGCCTAAGTTTTGTGGCCCAAACTCAGAAACCCGCAGCACCCAGGTTTTGAGGCCCAAACCTGGAAACCGTCCTCAGCCCGAGTTTTGAGGCCCAAACCTGGAAACCGTCCACTCAGTGGTTTTTCTGTGGCTCAACCACCAAACCGAGCCATAGAGGGGATGCACCGCCCGTGCACCCCGTCCACCGACACGTGTCCCTAGGTCCTCAACCCAAGCAACACCGTGCCCGCAAGTCTTCGCTCGTCGCTGTCCCAGGCTGTCAACCACCACAGCTGATCCTCAGGCCACCGGTCCCTCAGTCCAAGCCTCACGTCCGCCCTTCACCACTCTCGGTCCATCGGCACGACACGTCTCTACTTGACCTTCACCTTGCCTTTGATCACTGTATCCGTGCTCGACACCTGCACAACACAAGCCAAAGAACATGCTGTTAACACCAGATTTTTGCACGCACAAGGAAACAACAGATGGGCCAGTGTGCGAGAGATGGTCGTATGATGCATTCGGCAGATGACCAAGGTCGGTTAATTCTCGGAGTTTCGGCAAGTGCCTGTGCGGTCGGCTATCTTGCAAGGCGGTGATTCTATTCGGGAAGCAAATATGGCAAGTGGAGGCGACTTGCACGGGAAGACACGTGGCGATGGAGGACGCCAAGAGGAAAATAGGAATAGGACTCGTATTTTCCAAGTTTTATTGTGTAAATCGTAATCTTCCAAGATTCTTATTTCGCCCAGGGTATAAATATAAACCCTCGGCCATTGTAAAATTGTTCACAACCATATCAATACAAACCGGCCCCGTGCCACCTTTGAGTCCTTAGTCGTGTCGTCGAGTTCTTCGAGAGGAACCATCGATCCATCGACCTCCGTAAGTCCCGACAACCTTGTTATCATGTCTAGTATCATGTGGTGGATTTAGATATGATACAAGTAGTCTTGTTTGTTTCCAATGGTCGTGCGGCGGACCCTTGTTAATGATCAAGAAGTCTTTGCTTATGCTTTGCTTATGAGTAGATACCGTGCGGCAGGCGTTTATTCATATGTTTAGCAAAAGTGAGATAGTTATTGGCTCTATTAGATTTGGCAGATCTAATAGATTCATTAAGTTATCATGTGTTGCATGTTTTAATTAATTTTGTAACACTCTTTTGCCCAATCTAGATTGATCTTTATTCGGCCTTGCTTTACAAGTTTATTTATACCTTTCAATAATTGTGGTTCTTCATTGCATGATTATGATGGCCAAATTAATTTCTAATCTAGATTGTTACATGTTGTGGGTTCATGCATGTCAATCATGTTTAGGCTTAGATAAAACTAGGTATCGTGCGGCAGATGCAGGTTTTAGATTGGTTTGATCATGTTTGTTTGTATGTTCCTTCCTCATGGATCCCAACTCGGCTAGCTTGCCGGGCTTGGTTACACGTCAATTCATAATTTATCTTTATTCGTCCAAGCATGTCTTTTTCATGTATGTATGTTCGGCAACCAACTGCTTACGTATGTTTATGTTCCGAGTTAGCCGAATGACCCTTAAACCTATTGACAGACAGCTTCTATAGTTGTGTGCCGTTGTGATTGGCTTCAAGGCCGTAAATATGGAACTGTCTGGTCTCACCCGACATGTTCCAGTTTTATTCTCACAGTTTTATCCCTTGTTGGTTTTCAGGTCAAACCGACTGGCACGTCTCCGGATTTCAAACTGTCCGGGCACCCGATTGAAGCCACGCTTTCTGGCTTGCTGTGTGTGAGGCGCGGTGCACCACATTTTGCGCCAACACATGCGCATTATCCCAGTTGATAATCACTCATCACTTAGAGACTCGACATACACCCATGTATCCGCAATCTCCCCCTTGATGAGTGCATTGTCAACTACCAACACAAATCATAATGAAATAGAGGAAGGAAGGAAGAAGGAGAGAGAACTCGACCAAATGACCCAAAAGCATAACAAAGCCGAAGAAGGTTAAGTGGAAAGAGCAAAACAACTTGGTCCCCAAAGACATGGGCAACGGCTCGACGCAACCAAGCAAAACAAAGCTAGCCCTCAAGAAGAGGTAGAACAGGCTCAACACTGCTAGCGAGAAAGCTCGATACCAATTGAAGGGTCAACTGAATTTCAAGCAAAACAGAGCTAGCCCTCAAGAAGAGGCAGAAGGGGCTCAACACCGCTAGCGAGAAAGCTCGATACAAACTGAAGAGCATAAAAGCAAAGTCGCTAGTCCCTCAAGAAAGAGGCAAGAGCTCAACACAACTAGCTGCCAAAAATGCTCCGTACCAACTGTTACCAGCTCAAAAACTCAGCAGCGAGCAAACTCCCCCTCAAATAGTGCACACAACCAGAAAATCTCCCCGTAGTTGATCTAATTTCTCCCTTAGTTCAACTCAGAAAGCACATGATTTGGAATATTTTCTCCCCCTTAGTTGAAAATGCACTATCAAGGAACTCCCCTCCAAATGCATATGAGTCAAAATGCAAGTTAGCAGCTTCAGGAATATAGTCGATAGAATATGAAGATACTCGACAAAGTGCTGATCCGATGACTCAACAATATACACAGAATGCGAGCAAAGGCTCAAACTGATCACCAAATACGAAATCTGAATATTTGAGCAAGATGAGCAGTTTTTAGCCAAAAAGGTATTCACCATCAAAATAGCACTAATCACGTATAGACAGGAAGTCAAACAAGTGCTAAACACATATACAAGGTGAACTACCCCTAGCAACGTTCAATCATCATGCTAAAGAATGAAACATAGACTTGTGTATTCAAAATTTTATCCGAAATGCAGCGGTTAAATTACACAAGTTCAAATTTCAGCATGTGTTTGAAGAGGTTGAAAGCTTGTCATTGCCTAAGTTTTCAACTGTGCGAAGCCTATGCAGTAGCAATCAGAAGCTTAAAGCAACTATTTCGGTCATACACTACACAACTCAAGTTTAACTCAAAGTGCAATGACAAACAGTCTCGAAACTGTGATGTGCTGACAAGCAATACCTTCTCGATCTTTCTAATTCACTTAACTTGGTTCAAAATTAAAGCAGAATATGAACATACCAAGCAAGTGAATGACTCAGAACTAGAGATATAGCAACCTAGCATATATGAAAAGCACAAGTGAATTCAACATATTCTACACATGCTAGTTGCATATCTCAATGGTGAACATTTTCAAGTTTTATGTTCATTAAGCAAATTCACCATTCATAAAATAGCTCAGCTCACAACATGTATCAGTGATCAGAAAAAGCATAAGCTACAAGCATCATCATAAAGCATCAGAGCATACACTAAACAAAACATAGTCACATTCTAAAGATTATATACATGAAGCTCTGAATGTAAATATGCAAGATGAGATGCGAAGATGCATGAAGAAACGATACCAATTGAAAAACACAAAGTCAGTTTATAATACAAGAGTCAAAATGTTTCCCCCATCTAAAAGGGGAAACATACACCAAGCTCTCCTCTCAACCTAGCAAAAGTTGATTGGTCCAAAGGCTTGGTGAAAATATCAGCCAACTGATGATGAATATCGACATGGCGAAGGTCGATATCACCCTTCTCATAGTGGTCTCACAGAAAATGAAAGCGCACATCAATGTGTTTGGTCTTAGAGTGCAGCACGGGGTTCTTAGCAACGCTAATAACACTTGTGTTGTCACAAAGCAAAGGAACGCAAGAAAAGCTCAGACTAAAATCACGCAAAGTGGCCATCATCCAAAGCAACTGGGAACAGCAGCTAGCCGCAGCAACATACTCAGCCTCCGTGGTAGACTGGGCGACACTAGACTGCTTGCGAGAAGACCACAATACAAGAGACGAACCAATAAACTGATAAGTCCCAGAAGTGGACTTGCGCTCAATGCGGCAACCAGCAAAATCAGCATCAGAATAACCGCAAAGGGAGAGGGTGGAAGAAGCAGAATACCAAATCCCAAACTCAGGTGTGAAGCATAAGTACCTCATAATACGCTTGACCGCCTGACGGTGAGAGGTGCGCGACGAAGATTGAAATCGCGCGCAAAGACACACCGCGAACTGAATGTCCGGGCGTGTCGCCGTCAGGTACAGCAGCGACCCCATCATACTCCGGTACTCCTTCTGGTCCACTGCTTCTCCATCCTTGTCCGCATCCAGGGCCATCGTGGTCGACATGGGTGTTGGAAGAGGCTTGGCCTCACCCATATCGAATTTCTTCAGGATATCCTTGGTATACTTACCCTGGTGCACAAACGTTCCTTCTCGAGATTGCTTGATTTGCAACCCGAGGAAAAACGTCAGCTCGCCCATCATGCTCATCTCAAACTCCCCGCTCATAGTATCTGCAAACTTGGCAACCAAAGCGTGAGAAGAACCACCGAAAATGATATCATCCACGTAAATCTGGACCAAGAGAGTATCATTGCCTTGCTTGAGGAGAAAGAGCGTTTTATCCACACATCCCATTTTAAAACTCTTAGCAAGCAAAAAGGTTTTCAACCTATCATACCAGGCTCTAGGGGCTTGTTTCAAACCATACAAAGCTTTGTGAAGTTTAAAAACATGGTTTGGAAACTTGGGATTTTCGAAACCGGGGGTTGTTTCACATACACCTCCTCTTCTATGTAGCCGTTTAGGAAGGCACTCTTGACATCCATTTGAAAAAGTTTAAACCCTTTGGATGCAGCAAAAGCCAAGAGAATCCTAATTGCCTCCAAACGAGCTACATGAGCAAAAGTCTCCTCATAGTCTATCCCCTCCTTCTGACTATACCCCTGGGCTACAAGTTTGGCCTTGTTTCTCACAACATGGCCATCTTCTCCTTGTTTGTTTTTGAAAACCCATTTTGTCCCAATAGGGTGACACTCAGGAGGAAGAGGAACAAGAACCCAAACCCGATTTCTCTCAAAGTTTTCAAGCTCCTCATGCATGGCATTGACCCAATCCGGATCAGATAAAGCGTGTCCAACATCTCGGGGTTCAAAATCAGCAACAAAAGCAGAATGAGCAAAGTGAGAGATTTGTTGTGACCTAGACCGAGTGACACGTTCGCCTATGCTGCTGATCATCTGTTGAGGCGGGTGCTGGCGCTAAATGTGTTGTGGCGCCTCCCGAACTGAAGTAACCTCCCCCTCAACAGCAGCTGGTGCCTCCTCGGGTACAAAAGGTACTGCTCGAGGTGGCGGATCCCACGACCCCCAAGTAGTCGAAGAAGAAGGGTCGGGGCCGTGAGTGGTAGTAGAGGCCGCTCTTTGCGGCACAGCAGGTGGAGGAGGTGCTGGGTCATCCATCCCTTCAGCACCCTCTTCCTCATCATCAAAAAGAGGCTCGCCAACCTCATGATCACCTGCACGCTCAAAACAAGAAGAAGGACAAACCATGGTCTCGTCGAAGGTGACATCGGATGTCTCCATGACTCGGTTAGTATCAAGGTTAAGTACACGATAAGCTCGAGTGTCAGTGCCATAACCCAAAAATACACCGTCAGAAGAACGAGACTCAAATTTGTCCAGGTTGCCTTTCTTAAGTATAAAACAGTGGCAACCGAAAACTCTAAAATAACTCACTTTGGGCTGTTTTCCAAAACGCAACTCATAAGAAGTCTTTTTCAAGAAAGCTTGGAGAAAAATGCGATTGGAAATGTAGCATGCAGTGCTCATAGCTTCGGCCCAATATCGCCTAGGAGTCCTATGCTCATCGACCATCGTCCTGGCAATCTCTACAAGGGTTCGATTCTTCCTTTCTACAACACCATTCTGAGGCGGTGTGTAGGGAGAAGAAAACTGATGCTCTAAACCCAAAGAGTAACAAAACTTCTCAAAATCCAAGTTTTTGAACTCGGAACCATTATCGCTTCTAATAGCTCGCATTGAGTTCATAGGGAACTCATTCTGAAGACGCAAAATCAGATTGCGAGCAAAAGAGAAAGTCTCAATTTTCTCAGCTAAAAAGAAAACCCACGATTGTCTCAAAAAGTCGTCAACAACAAGCACATACCACTTCCCCCCAACCGAGCTCACCCGAGCTGGACCAACAAGGTCCATGTGCAAAAGCTCTCCAGGGTGCTTAGTCATGACCTGAGTCACTGGATGGTGGGGAGCGGCAACCATCTTCCCATGTCTACAAGAATGGCAAACAAGATTCTTCTCCACGCACAACTTGGGCAATCCTCGGATTAGGCCAAGTGAACTAAGCCTTGCAAGCAAGTCGAAGCTCAAATGTCCTAGTCTCCTATGCCACTTCCAAAGATCAGAGGAGGAAGGTCCAGCCAAAAGACAATGAGAAACTCCAAACAATGCTCACAATGGTACCTCACTGCTCTCATAGGGGGTTGTTGGTACTCACGGTAGTGGGTATGGATCACTTTGCCCTTTTGTGGCATAAGCTCCTCCTGGATAGGTGGCATTGTGTCTAGCTTGTTCTTGAGGTGGTTTGGTTTTGGAGCCCATGATTGTTTCTTGGGTGGAGCTCTCGGAGGTTCAACAAATACCCCATCCTTGGTGTTAGGCTTTAGAGGCTCTTTGGGTGGAATCTTGGTAAGCTTGGGAGTAGTAGAGGAGTTGGGCTTCTCCCATGGGATCAGACCACTCGACTCTCCAATCTTGCCAAAAGATGAAGCACACTCAACACCCTGAGCAAAGCCTACACCTAGACCTCCAGCAGCACGCTTGAACTGGGAGATCATCATCCTAAGCTGCGGCTCACCACTAGACACCCATGGCAAGATGGTCCGAAGGTATGTGTTTTCCTCCTCGGTTTGCATCTTGTCATGCTTCACGTTTGCAATCTCCATCTCCAAACCCTCACACAAAGTGCATCTAGACACACACGTGCTACCCGAGCTGGCCTTCTCAAGAGACACAATCTTGGTATTCTTCTCTGCCAACTCGGATTGCAAGCCTGCACAAGACTTGCACACACCAAGCACCAAAGATCTAGCTCTAAGCTCATCCACCTCTCCTACCAACACAACATACTTATTTCTCAAAGTGAGAAGGTCAGTCATGTGTGTGGAGCACATCTCACACTCCGCCTCATCTATGACAACAACGGTGGACTTGACAGATTCAAGTTCCTTCACCGTATCCTCCCACTTCTGCCTAAACTCCTTCCTCTCTCTAGCAGCGCGCCTAAGCAGCTTGTCTTGACTAAGGAGAGCGGCAGTAAGTTTCTCGACCTCAGCAGAAAGCTCATCGGGGGTCTGAGATACCTGGGAGGTGTCGTCGTCGTCGTTGTCGTTCCGAGGGATCTCCTCTAGCTCGCCGTTGACCTCCTTGCCGAGGGCCATGGTGCAGAAGCCCTCGTCGTCGGCGAAGAAGCAGAGGCCGTTCAGCTTGTCCTCGATCCTCTTCTTCTTCTCAGACTCGTCGTCGCTTGAGGAAGCGGAGTCGTCATCCGAGTCATCGACGTCGCTGAGCGTGGCGAAGAAAGCACGCTGCTCAGCCTGGGCCTTCTCCAAGTACTTCGTCTGGATGTACTCCTTGTTGAAGCCGCCCTTCCGCTTGTGCTTCGCGGGGACGTACTTCTCCTTGCGCTTGCCGGAGTCGTACTTGTGCCCATGATCCGCCTTGCCAAAGGTCTGCTTGTTCTTCTTCGGGCAATTGGCGATGAAGTGGTTGGGGTCGCCGCACTCAAAACATCCCGAGCGTCCTCCTCCACGGTGACGGTTCATGCGGTTGTTGTGGAACCGCGAGAACCGGTTGGCGAGCAAAGCCAACTCGTCATCTCCTATGAACTCCAGCTGCTCCTCTGTGACAGAAAGAAGAGAAGAGAGTGCAAAGCCTCCAGAGGGGTTAGCAGAAGAGCCAGAAAGCAAAGCCATCGACGGGCCAGAAGGATTTTCATAAGAAGCCCTTGCCATGGCATCAATCTCACTGGACTTGAGCTTGCTAAAGAGCTCGTCGCATGTGAGGGTCTCATAGTTAGGTGATTCGATGATCGCCTGAACCTTCGAGTCCCACACCGATCGATCGAGAGTGTGCAAAAGCTTCAAAGCTCTCTCATGATCGTCGAAAGGAAACAACTCCTTGTTCGCCCTCATCCTGTTGACAATCACCTGAAAGCGAGCAAATAAACTCTCTATGCTCTCGCCAGGCATGTGTCAAAAGTTCTCGTACTCTCGCTTGTGCGACTTGTAGAGACGGGTTTTGACTTGAGTGGTTCCCTCATGGAAACGCATGAGGGTAGCCCAAATCTCCCGAGCCATAGCGAGGTGAGAAACGCGATCAAACTCCGTCATCCTCAAGCATGAGAAAAGAGCATTACGAGCTCGGTTATTGGCATCGTGCTCATCGATCTAATGCTGAGGCACACGAGCAGCCAAGACCACGTAATCAGCAGAGTTGCAAATATCCCAAATGGAAGCACCCATACTCTGCAGATAGGCCGACATGCGTATCTTCCAATACACATAGTTTGTCCCATTGAAAAACGGCGGTTTGCCCACGCCGCGATCTATGTCGCCTTCTGTGGATCTGGAACCGGCTAAGGTGGAAGATCCTTAACCCGCTCTGATACCAATTGAAGGACCGAGAATGCAATAGCAAGGCGACCAGAGGGGGGGGGGGGGTGAATGGGAGCTCAAATAATTTCTCTCGAAACTTCGACCTTTGTCTCACAAATCAACCCCAAAAGCTTCGATCGAAACCGTGATGCCCACGACCCTTGGAAGAGGGTGGATGATCCCTAGGATCACAATGAGGCACCACAAAGTGATAGCAAGCCAAATGCCAAAAGGACCAGCATAAGTTCGACCCCTAAAAACTGAGTCCCCAACGTAGATTGAGGGCTACGTTGGGAAATCCCCAAATACCGATGCTCACAAGTAGCAAAGATACTTAGAGAGGTTCCTAGGTGAACTAAAGTGCCAACCGAGAAGTCCGGAAACCAAGCGAAGAAGCCGGGAGAGTAAACACACTAAAACGCAACACTCAGCAAGTTCCCAGACTGTCCGCAAGTACGGTCCCGGACTGTCCGGCTCAACCGCGGACAGTCCACGGGGGGATGGCGGACTGTCCGCCGGCAAAATCCCCAAAACAGCACTGCTGCTGAAGTCCCCTGGACTCTTCCCGGACTGTCCGCAACCGTGTACTGCGGACTGTCCACCGGTCACTCAAAAGCAAAATGTCCGAGGAACACAGCCACTAGTCCGGCTCGTCCCCGACGCGCGGACTGTCGGCCGGTCAAACCGCGGACTGTCTGCGACCACCCAGTGACGGCGATTTTGGTCGCCCTTCACACACAAACTTCCAAATCCGAATCAAATCACAATTCCTTGTTCCCAAACTTGGAGAAGATGATCACGAGGTAGTTAGGAGACTATCCCCAAGAAATCATCCGCTCAAAACAACTCAATCACCGGGAATCGAAGAAGAGGGAATATGAACCGAAAAAGCGCCACGAAAACGAAATCAACCCGATCTACTTGTTCTTGATGAGTTAGATGAATTCCTTCGGTGGAAATGATCTCCTCACTATAATGAACAAGTTGATTCAAACGGATTTCGAAAAGACGCAGTAGAGAGGGAGATCGAGTGACGGGAAAATCATGGAGAAACGAAGAACGCGAAGAACACGAACAAAACGCGAATCAACACATCGATCTGCAACCGTGTGGCTACCACACGCTACAATAGTGAGATTACGGTCTCACTTCCTCAAAATCTCCAGTACATAGAGGTATGGTTCTCTGCGGATCTCAGTTGCTACAGCAGGGGATTGGGAGAGCAGGAAAACCTAGAAGGCAAAGAGCAAATGACTGAGATAGGATAGAAGGTGGGTGTCTCCCTCTACTTATCCTAATTCTAATTCCCACTCTACCCCTAACTAATTACAGAGCGAACCAGCTAAACCCTAAGGTTATTCTGGACCAACTCGTGGTAGGTGGTGATCCGACGGCCACGCCCGCACAACTGGTAGCGTTGCCTCGACGCAACCTCACCGATTGCCGCCACGTGCCGCCACCGCTCTACTTGTCGTTTTCCCGGACTTCGCCCCCGGTTTTGAGGCCCAAACCGAGAAACCAGCCTTCACGACCAACCTCCGGTTTTGAGGCCCAAACCGGGAAATCAGTCGTCCATCGCCTGAGTTTTATGGCCCAAACTCAGAAACCCGCAGCACCCAGGTTTTGAGGCTCAAACCTGGAAACCGTCCTTAGCCCAAGTTTTGTGGCCCAAACTCAGAAACCATCAGCGCCCAGGTTTTGAGGCCCAAACCTGGAAACCGTCCACTCGGTGGTTTTTCTGTGGCTCAACCACCAAACCGAGCCGTAGAGGGGATGCACCGCCCGTGCACCCCGTCCACCGACACGTGTCCCCAGGTCCTCGACCCAAGCAACATCGTGCCCGCAAGTCTTCGCTCGTCGCTGTCCCAGGCTGTCAGCCACCACAGCTGATCCTCAGGCCACCGGTCCCTCAGTCCAAGCCTCACGTCCTCCCGTCGCCACTCTCGGTCCATCGGCACGGCACGTCTCTACTTGACCTTCACCTTGCCTTTGATCACTGTATCTGTGCTCGACACCTGCACAACACAAGCCAAAGAACATGCGCATTATCCTAGTTGACAATCACTCACTCAGAGACTCGGCATACACGCATGTATCCGCAACTTATTCCCCTTCTACCCCTAGATACATGAAGCGAACAGGCTAACCCTAGGGGTATTCCAGTCCAACTCCGCCAGGTCTTCATCCAACGGTCACGCACCTTCCTCATCCTTAGCTTCGCCTCAACGCAAGCCTCAGGATGCCGCCATGTGTCGTCCTGTCGACCGCCAAGCCTTCCTCGTGGATAGCTTCTCCAGCGCGCCAGCCTCTCCACGCCGCCACGCGTCGACCGTCCTTTTTGGACCTCCACCGGTTTTGAGGCTGAAACCGGGAAACCTGTCCTCCGACTGAGTTTTGTGGCCCAAACTCAGAAACCCACGAGCCCAGGTTTTGAGGCCCAAACCTGGAAACTGTCCTCCCCGAGTTTTGAGGGCCAAACTCAGAAACCCGCCACCCCAAGTTTTGAGGCCCAAACTCGGAAACCGTCGATGGTAGCTTTCTGAGGCTCAACTACCGAACCCGCGCCGTAGACGAGATGTGGTTCTCACACCCCGAGTTCCAGCACCGATGTCGGAGCATGTCCAGCCTCCACGCTGGGCACAGTGCATTCGCCTTCCTTCTCAGCCTCCCGCCAAGTGTCACGACGCCATCACCTTCCTCCCGACTCGGCCGATGCACCGCACATCCCCATGTGCTCTTGCTTGTCGATGCCACATGCCAGCTACCACAGCTGGTCCTCAGGTCTCCCGGTCCATCGGTCCAAGCCTCACGTCCGCCCTTCACCGCTCCCGGTCCGTCGACACGACACATCTCTACTTGACCTTCACCTCACCTTCGACCACTATCTCCGAGCTCCACACCTGCACATCAACACAACCAAGAGACATGTTGCCCGTTGACCGATCATGCATCACACAGGAAGGGAACCACAAGGGCACATATCAACCTTGTGTTCGCAATCTCCCCCTTGATGAGTGCATCGTCAACACATAGTAACCAATAACCAAAGAAGAAAAGTAAATAGAAGTAGAGAACTCACTCGAGATGTCCAAAAGCCAGGAAAAAGGCCGAAGAAGAACAAATCGGGATAAGCAAAGCTTGGTCCCCAAAGACATGGGCAACGGTTCGACACAACCAAGCAAAGGATCGGTGCAACAACTCATCATGGAGCAAAACTTGATCAAATTAGAACGAAAAAAAACTTGGTTCCCAAAGACATGGGCAACGGCTCGACGCAACCATGTCAGAAACAAGCTAGTCCTCAAGAAGAGGCATAAGGGGCTCAACAACACTAGCTGAGAGCTTGATACCAATCAAGAACCACCAAAACAAGATGGTGAAAACAGCTAGTCCCTAAAGACAGAGGCACAGAGGCTCGACACAACTAGCTGAAGGATCGATACCAAATGAAAGCTGACTCGGAGCAAAGCAGGAACACTCCCCCTCACTCAAAGAACTCCCCCTCAACAAGTGAAACTCAAAAATTTCAAATTGTCACCATATGATAAAATGTTCACTTCCTTGGAAAAATTCTCTCCCTTGGGGGCAATTTGCAATTAAAATAGAAGGGAAAAGAGCTCGATCAAGCGAGAACGGAGCTAGGCCATGCCTATCGGAGTCAAGCAAATGCATATGAGTCAAAAATGCATGTTAGCAGCTTCAGGTATATAGACGAAAGAGTGAATGAATGCTCTAAAGAGTGCTGATCCGACTACTAAGCAATAAGCAAAAATGCTAGCAAAGGCTCAAACTGATCACATAATACGAAATATGAACGCATAAGCCAAGTGAGCAGTTTTAAGCTGTTTAGAAAGGGGTTTCACCATCAAAATAGCACTGAACGTGTATAGACAGGAGGTCAAACAAGTGCTAAACATGTATACAAGGTGAACTACCCCTAGCCGAGTTCAATCATCATGCTATAGAATGAAACACAGACTTGTGTTTTTAGATTTTATCGGAGAAATTTGCAGCGGTGATTACACAAGTTCAATTTAGGCATGTGATTGCGAGAGGTTGAAAGCTTGTCATTGCCTAACTTTTCAACCGAGCTAAGCCTATGCATATGCAATCAGGAGCTTAAAGCATCGGTTTTGGTCTTACACTACATGGCTCAAGTTTGACTCAATGTGCAATGAGAAACAGTCTCGATACCGTGATGTGTTGACAACGCAATCCCATCTCGATCTTTTCAATTCACAAATACTTGGTTTATTTTAAGCAGAATATGAACTATCCAAACAAGTGAAGGACTCAGAACTAGAGACATAGCAACCTAGCATATATGAAATGGCTCAAGTGAACTCAACACATCCGACAAATGCTAGTTGCCAATCTCAATGGTGAACATGTATCAAGTTTTAAGTTCATTAAGCATGTTCAACATTCTGAAAAGTAGCTCAGCTCACAACATGTATTAGTGATCAAAAAGAGCCTAAGCTACAAGCATCATCATATATCATCGAAGCAAGACCATTTAGAGCATAAGTTCATTCTAAGGAACATAGACATGAAGCTCGAAGATGCAAGATGTATACATAATGAAATGCATGAAGAAGATAAAATTGGAGGAAAAACAAAACTAAAACAGACTCAAGACCCAAAACAAAAAAGGATTCAAAAAGTCAGTCTATGATACAACAAACAAAATGCTTCCCCCTTCTAAACGGGGAAACACACGCCAAGCTCACCTCTCAACTTAGCAAAAGTTGAGAGATCCAAAGGCTTGGTGAAAACATCCGCAACCTGGTTATGGGTGTCTACATGCCTAAGATCAATGTCACCTTTCTCGTAGTGATCACGAAGAAAGTGAAAGCGAACATCGATGTGTTTGGTCTTGGAGTGAAGAATGGGGTTCTTTGCTACACTAATGGCAGAAGTGCTATCGCAAAGCAAAGGGATCCGACTGAAATCTAGACCAAAATCACGCAAGGTAGCAAGCATCCATAAAAGACCATGAAACATACTCGGCTTCAGTAGTGGACTAAGCAACATTCGACCGCTTGCGAGAAGACCATGAAACCAGTGAAGAGCCAAGAAACTGACAAGTCCCAGAAGTAGACTTGCGTTCAAGCCGACAGCCGCAAAATCTGCATCGGAGTAACCACAAAGCGAAAGCGTCGAAGAAGAAGAGTACCAAAGTCCGAACTCAGGAGTGTATCGGAGGTACCTCATGATGCGCTTGACCGCTTGCTTGTGAGAAGTCCCGGGGGACGCCTGAAAATGAGCGCACAGGCACACAGAGAACTGTATGTCTGGCCTCGTCGCCGTCAGGTACAGGAGCGAGCCGATCATGCTCCTGTACTCCTTCTGGTCAACCGGCTCTCCGTCCTGGTCCGCGTCCATCGCAACCGTCGTCGCCATGGGCGTTGTAAGAGGCTTGGCCTCACTCATGTCGAACTTCTTCAGAACGTCCTTTGTGTACTTGCCTTGATGCACAAACGTCCCGTCTCGGGTTTGCTTGATTTGCAACCCAAGGAAGAAGGTCAACTCACCCATCATACTCATCTCAAACTCCCTGCTCATAGTATCTGCAAACTTGGCAACAAGTGCATGAGAAGAGCCACCAAAGATAATATCATCCACGTAAATCTGAACCAAAAGGGTGTCATTGCCCTGCCTGAGGAGAAACAAAGTCTTATCTACCCGTCCCATTTTAAAACCCTTGGAAAGCACAAAAGTTTTCAAACAATCATACCATGCTCTCGGGGCTTGTTTCAAGCCATACAAAGCTTTTGAAAGTTTAAAGACATGGTTTGGAAACTTGGGACTCTCAAAACCAGGGGATTGTCTCACATAATCCTCTTCCTCTATATACCCGTTTAAGAAGGCACACTTTACATCCATCTGATAAAGCTTAAAACCCTTCGAAGCAACAAAGGCTAGAAGGATTCTGATGGCTTTTAAACGAGCTATAGGGGCAAAGGTTTCCTCATAGTCTATCCCCTCTTTCTGACAAAAACCCTGGGCTACTAACCTTGCCTTGTTCCTCACTACCATCCCATCCTCACCCTGTTTGTTCTTGAAAACCCATTTGGTACCTATAGGGTGGCATTCTGGTGGAGGTGGAACTAGGGTCCAAACTTGGTTTCGCTCAAAGTTTTCTAACTCCTCATGCATGGCATTGACCCAATTTGGATCAGAAAGTGTGTGTCCAACATCTTTGGGCTCAAAAGAAGGAAGAAATGCAAAATGAGCAAAGTGTGAGATTTCATACGCTCGCGACCGTGTGACCCGCTGGTCGATGCCACCGATCATCTGCTGCGGAGGGTGGATCTGCTGAACGCTTCGGGACGCTTGCCTCGCCGAAGTCACCTCCCCCTCGCCAGATGCTGTCGCTCCTTCAGGTGCTGCCGGTGCTCGCTGGAGAGGAGGCTCGAGAGGTCCCCAAGAAGAGGAAGTAGTAGGATCGGGTCCTCGAGCTGAAGTAGTCATCGCAGGGTCGACAGGGGCAGCCAGTGGAGTTGGCTCGGGATCACCCCAATCGGCATCTTCCTGCTCCTCCTCCACAAAAATCGTCTCTCCCAGCTCCTGTTCTCCTGCAGCATCAAAAGCAGAAGACACACAAGGCATAGTCTCGTCGAATGTGACCTCACAGGTCTCCAATCTCCGGTTAGTCTCAAGGTTAAGAACTCGATAAGCACGCGAATGCAAAGAATAACCAAGAAACGCACCGTCAGAACAGCGAGATTCAAATTTGTCCAAATTGCCTTGCTTCAGGATAAAGCACTTGCACCCAAACACCCGAAAATGAGACACCTTGGGTACCCATCCAAACCGCAACTCATAAGAGGTCTTTTTCATGAAAGCTCAAAGAAAAATGCGATTTGAAACATGGCAAGCGGTGTTGATTGCCTCGGCCCAAAACCTCCTAGGAGTCCTATGCTCATCGAGCATCGTCCTGGCCATCTCAACAAGGGTCCGGTTCTTGCGCTCAACAACACCGTTTTGCTGAGGAACATAAGGAGAAGACATCTGATGCTCGATTCCAAGAGAAGAACAGAAAGAGGTAAACTGACAGTTAACAAACTCTGTACCATTATCGCTACAAATAGCTCTAATGGTATCAGGGGGAAACTCAGTTTTCAACTTCAAAATCAAATCTCGAGCAAAAGAGAAAGCTTCATCCTTAGCCTCCATGAAGAACACCCAAGAGTACATTGAAAAATCATCAACGATCACTACAACGTACCACTTCCCACCCGCTGAGCAAACCCGAGCTGGACCAACAGTGTCCATATGTAAAAGCTCGCTGGGTTGCTTGGTCATCACCTGATTAACAGGTGGGTGAGAAGCAGCAACCATCTTCCCGTGACGACAGGGATGGACAACAAGGTCCTTCTAAAATTTAAGCTTGGGCAATCCTTGGATTAAGCCAAGTGAGCTGAGTCTTGCAAGCAAGTCGAAGCTCAAGTGACCAAGTCTCCTATGCCACTTCCACAAATCAGAAGAAGGACATGCCATCAAACATCTAGCAGAGCCGAAAGAACGAGAAAAATCAGCTCTGAAAACACGGCCAAAGGGGACGATTCAACAAACAAGATCTCCCCGGGGTCTAAGACTCTACTTAAACCCTTCTTAAAATGCACCTCAAAATCATCCTCAAGAAGTTGCGAAACAGAGAGCAGATTGAAATGCAAGTTCGAAACCAAAGCAACATCCTTGAGAACGAAATTCTCATTGAGCCGAATAGCTCCATGAGAAACAACCTTACCTCTACTGTTATCCCCGAAAGTGATGTACTCCTTGTGCACCACGGGGTCTAGGCTAGAGAACCATTCTTTCTTTCCGGTCATGTGGCGCGAACACCCGGAATCCATGAGCCACATGTTCTCCAACCGAAGTTCCTGTATCAATAGAAAGGCAGGAAGTGAGCGTATGGCACAACACTGGGGTTAGTATACTGAGAGGGATACCAGTGTTGTGACATAGGTCTAGAAAAAGTGTTAGTAGCAACACCAAACTGTCCTCGTCCCATGGGTGGATAGCGATCACCACCAAACTGAATGGGTGGTCCGCTATGGAACGGAAATCCTCCAAACTCACTTACATGTCCCGTTTGAGCAAAGAGATCACCACCATGCTAAAAAGGTGGTCCGCTATGGGACTGAGCAGCAAAGCCTCTTACACCTAGCTCACGATCATATTGAGGACGACCGGAACCGCGTTGGGCACGACCACCACCCCGTGGTCTAGCTGCCTGGGGCCTAGCTGCCCGAGGGGTGCACCTCCTGGCCTAGCGCCCTGCCTCTGAATTCCCCGACCTTGTACACCATGGAGAGGGTGGTGCCTGGCCTGGTTGTTCAGTTCCAACTCCTTCCTAGCGTCTCTCTTCCTCCGAAAGCAAAACTCAGCTAGGTGACCCTCACGGTGACAGTACTCGCACTCGAACCTCACCACTCTCTTGGGTTGTTGGTTCCTATGGTTGCGAGGGTTGTTCACTCTGGCTGTCTGCTTGCCTCTCGGAAGGGGATCACTAGAGACGTCAGGAAGGGTGTCAAGTGTGTTCCTAAGATGGTTAGGTTTAGGTACCCACACTTGCTTGCGAGGTGGAGCCTTGGGAGGTTCATCAAGGATGCCATCCTTGGTGATAGGCTTGGGAGGCTCAGGTGGGGTGATCTTGGTAAGCTTAGGAATAGCGGATGGCTTCTCACTTGAGCTAACTCCACTAAACTCACCGATCTTGCCAAACATGTTAGCGCCCTTCCTACTTGAAGCAAAGCCTACTCCCGAGCAATCAGTTCCCCTCTTGAACTGACTGATCATCATGCCCAACTGCGGCTCACTGCATGACACCCAACTCAGGATGGACCGAAGGTATGTGTTTTCCTCCTCGGTTCGCATCCTGTCATGCCGACAGTTGGCAATCTAAAGCTCCATCCCCACGCATCGCTCACATGGAGCGGACAAGGTGCTAACTGAGCTGGCCTTCAAGGCTTCAGCAAGCTTAGCATTAACTTCAGCCAACTCAGTTCGCAAGCTAGGACAAAGCTTGCACGCACCCATCAAAGAAGGTCTTGCCTTCACTTCCTCCAGCTCCTTCTTCAGGAGGGGACACTCTTTTCAATCACCAACCAAGTATAGCCTACCCTTCAGCTCGTCATACCCCTCAATCAAAGAGGCATACATGGTTTGTATGGTGGCAAAGTTTGTCATATGCATCGTGGACTCCTCACACTCCTCCTCATCGGTCACCTTCACCTCGGACTTAGCAAACTCAAGCTCCTTAAGCGCCTCATTCATCTTAGCCTTAAACTCATTACGCTCATAGATAGCACGCTTGAGTTGCTTGTCCTGACCGAGAACTATATCGACCAAAGAATCACGCTCACCGTTAAGACGATCGACAAGAGAAGAGGTTGATACCTCAGAAGCATTGTCGTCGTTGTCGTCGTCGTCGGTGGCGGCGTCCTTTGCCTGGCACTTGTGGTCCTCTTCATCCAAGGCCAGGGTGCAGAGGCCCTTGGAGGAGTTGCCGAAGAAGCAGAGTCCGTTGAAGCGTTCTTCAGTCTTGTGCTCGGACCCGTCGTCGCTGGAGTCGCCGTTGGAGGTCTTCTCTCCGTCGCTGATGGTGGTGAGGAGAGCACACCGACCGGCATCATAGGCCTTCTCCACGTCCTCCAGGCAGTAGCTGCCCTTCTTCTTCTTGTCAGCTTTGTTCTCCGGCTTGCCCTTGCGCCTGGAGTTGCGGTTCATGCCGGGGAAGCTCTTGTCGCGCTTGGGACAACTCGCGATGATGTGGTCCTGATCTCCACATCTGTAGCAGCCCTCACGTGCGCCACCACGCCGGTGATTCAGGCGGTTGTTTTGGAATCGCGAGAACCGAGTGATGATGAGGGCGAGCTCGTCGTCTCCCAATGCCTCCAACTACTCCTCTGTAACTGCAAGCAAAGAAGACAAAGCAAATAGAGGAGGTGAAACGTTAGCAGAGCGAATCGATCCATCCTTGCCTGAGACCAAAGCCATGGAATGTGAAGATGGGTTCTTCAGCTTGGCCTGAGTCAAGTGATCGATCTCGGTGGACTTGAGCTTGCTGAATAGCTGGTCCATGGTGAGGGTGTCATAGGATGGAGACTCTAGGGCGTATAGCAACTTGAGAGCCCTCTCATGATCGTCATAGGGTAGGTTGGCCCGATTGGCACGCATCTTGTTCATAATCGTTTGGAAACGAGTGAACATAGCGTCAATCTTCTCTCCCACCATAAGAACAAAGTTCTCGTACTCTCGCTTGTAGGTCTTGAAGAGTCTGGTCTTGACCTGAACGGTCCCCTCGTGATAGCTCTGAAGCTTCACCAAGATCTCTCGTGCCAGCTCAATCTCAGAGACACACTCGAACTCAGGAAGGGAGATGCTAGCCAAAAGAGCGTTACGAGCCTTGGAGTTGGCCTCGTGTTGGTCAATCTGGATCTGACCCACACAAGCCGTAAGGACCTCGTACTCAGCTTTCTCGCATATCTCCCAAATGGAAGAACTGATGCTGCAGAGATAAGCACGCATCTGAATCTTCCAATAGGGATAGTTCGTCCCATCGAAGTAGGGAGCCTTGCCGTTCCCTCGATCCATGTCGCCCTTTGGATCCAAAACCGATTAAGGTAGAGAAGATCAGATAACAATTGAAGGACCAGATTGGCGACCAGAGGGGGGGGGTGAATGGGAGCCTCAAATTTCAACTAGTGAAATAGATGGCCCTTGTCCCAGAAAATCACCCAAAAGCAAAGACTCGAATCGACCAGTGAGTTCATGACCTATGAATAGGTGGATACCCTAGGAGATGTCCTCGTGGTACAGTGGAACCCTCAGAGAACGCCCGAAACCAAGTGCCAAGGCCCCAAAGCAAAACTGCACAATCTGCAGATTCGCGGACTGTCCGGGGTCAGAGTCCCAGACTGTCCGCCGTAGAGGCCCGGACTGTCCGCGACCAAGTGCCGGATTGTCCGCCGTTCACTTGACAGCGAACAGTCAGGGGGCTGCACCTGACTGACCTGACCAAAACCCGACTCCCGGACTGTCCGCCGCTGGAGGCGCGAACTGTCCACAGATGAACAGAAAGCACAAAAACTGCTCGGGTCAAAACCAAAATCGATTGCAACTCGAGCAAATTAGATGGGGCTTCAACCAAACTCCTCCCCGATGTTTCTCTACATGATGGGGTGCTAATCCTAAGAAATCATCGCACCAAACCAAGTCAATCAAGAGAAATCCGAGAATCACCGGAAAAGGGGAAGAACGAAGAACGAACGCGAAATCAGCCCGATCTATGAATTCGTGAGGTTAGAGAAGAAACCCTTCGGTGGAAAGAAGGGGCTCACAACATAGAACAAACTGATTCAAGTGGAATCGAAAATCATCTCACGGAGAGGAAGAACGAGGCAAATCTCCGGGAGACGAAAAACCGAAATGCGAAGAGCACGAACACAAAACGCGAATCGATCTCAATTTTAGCCGAAATTCCTCCACACGAGGAGACAACGAGATTACAGTCTCGTTTCCTCAAAAGATCCAAATACACAGAGGTATGATTCCCGTCTCTGCGGATCACAGGCAGCGAGGTATGATTAGAACCTAAGCGAGGGCTAGAGAGAGAGCTCAGGAACAAATGGCTGCAAGGATAGAATGAGAGGAGGGGTGCCTCTCCTATTTATAGTCCAATACACTTATTCCCCTTCTACCCCTAGATACATGAAGCGAACAGACTAACCCTAGGGGTATTCTAGTCCAACTCCACCAGGTCTTCATCCAACGGTCACGCGCCTTCCTCATCCTTAGCTTCGCCTCGACGCAAGCCTCAGGATGCCGCCACGTGCCGTACTGTCGACCGCCGTGCCTTCCTCGTGGATAGCTTCACCGCCGCGCCAGCCTCTCCACGCCGCCACGCGTCGACCGTCCTTTTTGGACCTCCCCCCGGTTTTGAGGTTGAAACCGGGAAACCTGTCCTCCGACTGAGTTTTGTGGCCCAAACTCAGAAACCCGCGAGCCCAGGTTTTGAGGCCCAAACTCGGAAACCCGCCACCCCGAGTTTTGAGGCCCAAACTCGGAAACCGTCGATGGTAGCTTTCTGAGGCTCAACTACCAAACCCGCGCCGTAGACAGGATGTGGTTCTCACACCCCGAGTTCCAGCACCGATGCCGGAGCATGTCCAGCCTCCACGTTGGGCACAGTGCATTCGCCTTCCTTCTCGGCCTCCCGCCAAGTGTCACGACGCCATCACCTTCCTTCCGACTCGGCCGATGCAACACACATCCCCATGTGCTCTTGCTTGTCGATGCCACATGCCAGCTACCACAGCTGGTCCTCAGGTCTGCGAATACATGGGTGTATGCCGAGTCTCGAGTGATGAGTGATTGTCAACGGGTTTGATCGCAGGTTCTTCGGCTTGTGTTGTGCAGGTGTCGAGCTCAGAGACAGTGATCGAGGGCAAGGTGAAGGTCAAGTAGAGACGTGCCGTGCCGATGGACCGGGAGCGGTGAAGGGCGGACGTGAGGCTTGGACTGAGGGACCGGTGGCTGGAGGATCAGCTGTGGTGGCCTGCATCCTAGGACAGCGACGAGCGAAGACTTGCGGGACATGGTGTTGCTCGGGTCGAGGACCTGGGGACACGTGTCGGTGGACGGGGTGCACGGGCGGTGCATCCCTTCTACAGCTTCGGTTTGGTGGTAGAGCCAGAGAAAAACCATCGGGTGGACGGTTTCCAGGTTTGGGCCTCAAAACCTGGGCGCGGATGGTTTTCGAGTTTGGCCACAAAACTCGGGCTGAGGACGGTTTCCAGGTTTGGGCCTCAAAACCTGGGTGCTGCGGGTTTGCTGAGTTTGGGCCACAAAACTCAGGCTACGGTAGGCTGGTTTCCTGGTTTGGGCCTCAAAACCGGGGGTTGGTCGTGAAGGCTGGTTTCCCGGTTTGGGCCACAAAACCGGGGGCGGAGTCCGTGAAGAGGACGCAGAGCGGTGGCGGCACGTGGCGGCAATCGGGAGGTTGCGTCGAGGCAACGCTACGAGTTGTGCGGGCGTGGCCGTCGGATCCACCTACCATCGAGTTGGTCCAGAATAACCTTAGGGTTTAGCTGGTTCGCTCTGTAAGTAGTTAGGGGTAGAGTGGGAATTAGGATAAGTAGGGGGAGACACCCACCTCCCCACGTATCTCAGTCATTTGCTCTTTGCACCTAGGGTTTCCTGCTCTCCCAATCCCCTGTTGTAGCTAGCTGAGATCCGCAGAGAACCATACCTCTGTGTACTGGAGATTTTGAGAAAGTGAGGCCGTAACCTCACTGTTGTAGCGTGTGGTAGCCACACGGTTGCAGATCGATGACTTGATTCGCGTTTTGGTTCGTGTTCTTCGCGTTCTTCGTTTCTCCATGATTTTCTCGTCACTCGATCTCCCTCTCTATTGCGTCTTTGCGAAATCCGTTTGAATCAACTTGTTCTTTATAGTGAGGAGGTCATTTCGACCAAAGGAATTCATCTAACTCCTCACGAACAAGTAGATCGGGTTGATTTCGTTTTCGTGGTGTTTTTTCGGTTCATTCTCCTCCCCTTTTGATTTCCCGGTGTTTGAGTTGATTTGAGCGGATGATTTCTTGGGGATAGTCTCCTAACTACCTCGTGATCATCTTCTCCAAGTTTGGGAACGTTGGATTGAGTTTTGATTTGAATTTGAGAGGATTCGTGAGAGGGGCGATGAAAATCGCCCTCTCTGTTCATCCGCGGACAGTCCGCCACTAGGGGCGTGGACAGTCCGGGGGTCGGGCTCCAGCCTGTTCAGTGACTGCGTGGCTCGGCTGGTTTGGTCCAGAGTGACCTGCGGACAGTCCGCCGGTCTAACTCGCGGACAGTCCGGGAGCCGACAAGGGGACTTTCAGCAAGGTTGCTGTTTGGTCCATTCGGCCGGCGGACAGTCCGCCACCAAGTCGCGGACAGTCCGCAGTAGGGGCGGATAGTCCGGGACTCCAGGTCCGAAGAGTCCGGGAATCGCCTGAAGCTTCCGGTTTTGTGCGTTTGCTCTCCCGGCTTCCTCGCTTGGTTTTCGGACTTCTCGTTTGGCCTTGTAGTTGACCAAGGAACCTCTCTAGGTATCTTTGCTACTTGTTAGCATCAGTATTTGGGGATTTCTCGACGTAGCCGTCTATCTATGTTCGGGACTCGGTTCTCAAGGGTCGAACTTGTGCCGGAGCTTTTTGTGTTTGGTTTGCTATCGCTTTGTGGTGCCTCGCTGTGATCCTAGGGATCATCCACCCTCTTCTAAGGGTCGTGGGCATCACGTTCTCGGTCGTAGCTCTTGGGGGTTGATTTTGGGACAATCGGCCAAAGTTTCAAAAGAAATTTTTGAGCTCCCATTCACCCCCGTCTGGTCGCCTTGCTTGTGCATTCTCGGTCCTTCAATTGGTATCGGAGTAGGTTAAGGATCTTCCACCTTAGCCGGTTCCAGATCCACAGAAGGCGACATGGATCGCGGCGTGGGCAAACCGCCGTTTTTTGATGGGACGAACTATGCGTATTGGAAGATACGCATGTCGGCCTATCTCCAGAGCATGGGCTCTTCTGTTTGGGAGATTTGCAACAGGGACGATTACGTTGTCTTGGCTGCTCGTGTTACTCAGCTTCAGATGGATGAGCACGATGCCAATAGCCGAGCGCGTAACGCTCTTTTCTCCTGTTTGAGCATGTCCGAGTTTGATCGCGTTTCTCACCTCCCCACGGCTCGTGAGATTTGGGCGACCCTCATGCGCTTCCATGAGGGAACCTCTCAAGTCAAATCTCGTCTCTACGAGTCGTACAAGTGGGAGTACGAGAACTTTCGACACATGCCTGGCGAGAGCATAGAGAGTTTATTCGCTCGCTTTCAGGTCATTGTCAACAAGATGAGAGCGAACAAGGAGTTGTTGCCTTTTGATGATCATGAGAGGGCTTTGAAGCTTTTGCACACTCTTGATCGGTCGGTGTGGGACTCAAAGGTCCAGGCGATCATCGAATCGTCTAACTATGAGACCCTCACTTGCGACGGGCTCTTTAGCAAGCTCAAGTCTAGTGAGATTGATGCCATGTCGAGGGCTTCTTATGAAAATCCTTCTGGCCCGACTATGGCTTTGGTTTCTGGCTATTCTGCTAACCCCTCTAGAGGATTTGCACTTTCTTCACTCTTTTCTATCACATAGGACCAGCTGGAGTCTTTGGGGGATGACGAGTTGGCAATGCTCGCCAACCGGTTCTCGCGGTTCCACAACAACCGCATGAACCGTCGCCGCGGAGGAGGACGCTCAGGATGCTTTGAGTGCGGCGACCCCGACCACTTCATCGCCAACTGTCCCAAGAAGAAGCACTCATCTGGGAAGGGCGATCATGGGCACAAGTACGACTCCGGCAAGCGCAAGGAGAAGTACGTCCCCGCAAGGTACAAGCGGAAGGGCGGCTTCAACAAGAAGTACATCAAGACGAAGTACTTGGAGAAGGCCCAGGCTGAGCAGCGTGCGTTCTTCGCCACGCTCAGCAACGTCAATGACTCGGATGACGACTGCGCTTCCTCAAGCAACGACGAGTCCGAGAAGAAGAAGAGGATCGAGGACAAGCTCAACGGCCTCTGCTTCTTCGCCGACGACGAGGGCTTCTGCACCATGGCCCTCGGCAAGGAGGTCGACGGCGAGCTAGAGGAGACCCCTCGGGACGACGACGATGATGACACCTCCCAGGTATCTCTGACCCCCGACGAGCTTTCTGCTGAGGTTGAGAAGCTTACTGCCGCGCTCCTTAGTCAGGATAAGTTGCTTAGGCATGCCGCTAGAGAGCGCAAGGAGTTTATGCAGAAGTGGGAGGATACGGTGAAGGAACTTGAATCTGTCAAGTCCACCGTTGTTGTCACCGAGGAGGAGGAGTGTGAGATGTGCACCAAGCACATGACTGACCTTTTCACTTTGAGAGGTAAGTATGCTGCATTGGTAGGAGAGGTGGATGAGCTCCGGGCTAGACCCATGTTGTTGGGTGCGTGCAAGACTTGTCCTGTCTTGCAATCTGAGTTGGCAGAGAAGAATGCCAAGATTGTGTCTCTTGAAGAGGCCAACTCAGGTAGCACATGTGTGGCTAGGTGTGTTCTTTGTGAGGGTTTGGAGATGGAGATCGCAAACGTGAAGCATGACAAGATGCAAACCGAGGAAGAAAACACATACCTTCGGACCATCTTGTCATGGGTGTCTAGTGGTGAGCCACAGCTCGGGATGATGATCTCCCAATTCAAGCGAGCTGTTGGAGGTCCTGGTGTAGGTTTTGCTCCGGGTGTTGATGTTTCGACTTTTGGGAAGATTGGAGAGTCGAGTGGTCTTAACCCATGTGAGAAGCCCAACTCCACCACTACTCCCAAGCTTACCAAGATTCCACCCAAAGAGCCTCTCAAGCCTAACACCAAGGATGGGGTCTTTGTTGGGCCTCCGAGAGCTCCACCCAAGAAACAATCATGGGCTCCAAAACCAAACCACCTCAAGAACAAGCTTGACACCATGCCACCCATCCAGGAGGAGCTTATGCCACAGAAGGGCAAAGTGATCCACACCCACTACCGTGAGTACCAACAACCCCCTTTGAGAGCGGTGAGGTACCATTGTGAGCACTGTGGGAGAGATGGACACTTGAGTGAGTTCTGCTTTCGGCGCAAGAGAGAGGCGCGCTGTGCTAGGGAGATGAACAATGCGGACATGTACCATCCTTTCCATGATGTACATGCGCTGAATGTTCAGAGGCGTGCTGCTAGGCCCAGAGGTCCAGAACCTCAAGTTCCCAGGCCTAGGCAGTGGAGAGGACGTGCCCAGCGGGAGCCTGCAGTTGTAGGTTATGGACCCCGTGGCGGTGGCTTTGTTGTAGACCATTTTTCTCCACCGCGTTTTGAGTATCGCGGTGAGCGCTCCTTCCCCAGCGGACCACGTTTTCCTCAGCGTGGTGATCGCTTTCCCCGTAGGCGTGCTAGGAATGGTTTTTCTACTAACCGTTCTTTTGAGCAGCCGGCCCAACACTGGTATTCTCCCTACTTCACTAACCCCAGTGTTGGAGCGTATGCTCACCCTATGTCTTTTTATTGATGTAGGTAAAACAATTGGAGGATGTTTGGTTGGTGGATTCCGGTTGCTCGAGGCACATGACCGGAAACGCCAAGTGGTTCTCCAGTCTTAGTCCGGTTGCCGGAAAGGAGTTTATCATCTTCGGCGACAATAGCAAAGGTAAGGTTTTGTCTCGTGGGTCGGTGCGAGTTAATGAGCACTTTGTGTTGCGCTATGTTGCTCTTGTTTCTAACTTGCATTTTAACCTTCTTTCTGTTTCGCAACTCTTTGACGACGACTATGAGATTCGTTTTAAACCGAATCTCAGTCGTATTTTGGATCCTCAGGGCAATCTTGTTTGTATGATTTCACCCTTTGGAAAAGTCTTTCGTGCGAATTTCTCGGAGTCTTTTGGCATTTCTCGTTGTCTTGTGGCTGGACCTTCCTCCTCTGATCTTTGGAAGTGGCATAGGAGACTAGGACATTTGAGCTTCGACTTGCTTGCAAGACTTAGTTCACCTGGCATAATCCGAGGATTGCCCAAGTTATCCATGGAGAAGGATCTTGTTTGCCATTCTTGTAGACATGGGAAGATGGTAGCCGCTCCCCACCATCCAGTGACTCAGGTCATGACAAAGCGCCCTGGAGAGCTTTTGCACATGGACCTTGTTGGTCCGGCTCGAGTGAGCTCGGTTGGGGGGAAGTGGTATGTGCTTGTTGTTGTTGACGACTTTTCGAGATATTCCTGGGTCTTCTTTTTAGCTGAGAAGACCGAGACTTTCTCCTTTGCTCGCAATCTGATTTTGCGTCTTCAGAACGAGTTCCCTTTGAACTCGTTGCGAGCTATTAGGAGTGATAATGGTTCCGAATTCAAGAATTCGGATTTTGAGAAGTTTTGTAACTCTTTGGGTTTAGAGCATCAGTTTTCTTCCCCCTACACACCGCCCCAGAATGGTGTTGTAGAGAGGAAGAATCAGACCCTTGTAGAGATGGCCAGGACGATGCTCGATGAGCATAGGACTCCTAGGCGATATTGGGCCGAAGCTATGAGCACTGCATGCTACATTTCCAATCGCATTTTTCTCCGAGCTTTCTTGAAAAAGACTTCTTATGAGTTGCATTTTGGAAAACTGCCCAAGGTGAGTTATTTTTGAGTTTTTGGTTGTCACTGTTTTATACTCAAAAAGGGCAACTTGGACAAGTTTGAGTCTCGTTCTTCTGACGATGTGTTTTTGGGTTATGGCACTTACACTCGAGCTTATCGTGTACTTAACCTTGACACTAATCGAGTCATGGAGACATCATATGTCACCTTCGACGAGACCATGGTTTGTCATTCTTCTCGTTTTGAGCGTGCAGGTGATCATGAGGTTGGTGAGCCTCTGTTTGATGACGAGGACGAGGGTGCTGAAGGTATGGATGATCCAGCACCCCCTCCAACTGCTGTGCTGCAAGGAGCGGCTTCTACTATGACTCACGGCCCTGACACTTCTTCTTCCTGGGGGCCGTGGGATCCGCCACCCCGAGCGGTACCTTTTGTACCCGGGGAGGCACCAGCTGCTGTTGAGGGGGAGATCACTTCTGCACGAGAGGCGCCACGACACATCCAGCGCCAACACCCCCCTCAGCAGATGATCGGCAACATTGACGAACGTGTCACTCGGTCCAGGTCTCAAATCTCTCACTTTGCTCATTCCGCTTTTGTTGCTGATTTTGAGCCTCGAGATGTTGGACACGCTTTGACGGATCTGGATTGGGTCAATGCCATGCATGAGGAGTTAGAGAACTTTGAGCGAAATCGGGTTTGGGTTTTAGTTCCACCTCCTCCAGACTGTAAGCCTATTGGGACAAAATGGGTTTTCAAAAACAAGCAAGGAGAGGATGGCCACGTTGTTAGAAACAAGGCCAGGCTTGTAGCGAAGGGCTACAGTCAGAAGGAGGGGATAGACTATGAGGAGACTTTTGCTCCTGTAGCTTGTTTGGAGGCTATTAGGATACTCTTGGCTTTTGCAACATCCAAAGGTTTCAAACTTTTTCAAATGGATGTCAAGAGTGCCTTCTTAAACGGCTACATAGAAGAAGAGGTTTATGTTGAACAACCCCCCGGTTTTGAAAATCCCAAGTTT
Source organism: Coix lacryma-jobi var. lacryma-jobi (assembly GCA_009763385.1). Lineage (NCBI taxonomy): Eukaryota > Viridiplantae > Streptophyta > Magnoliopsida > Poales > Poaceae > Coix > Coix lacryma-jobi. The sequence continues at coordinate 49,858,587 of CM019831.1, forward strand.
CCAAACCATGTTTTCAAACTCCACAAAGCTTTATATGGTTTGAAACAAGCCCCTAGAGCCTGGTATGATAGGTTGAAAACCTTTTTGCTTGCTAAGGGTTTTAAAATGGGATGTGTGGATAAAACGCTCTTTCTCCTCAAGCAAGGCAAAGACACTCTCTTAGTCCAGATTTACGTGGATGATATCATTTTCGGTGGTTCTTCTCACGCTTTGGTTGCCAAGTTTGCAGATACTATGAGCAGGGAGTTCGAGATGAGTATGATGGGCGAGCTGACTTTCTTTCTCAGATTGCAAATTAAGCAATCCCGAGAAGGGACGTTTGTGCACCAGGGCAAGTATACCAAGGACTTGCTGAAGAGGTTCGATATGGGTGAGGACAAGCCTCTTCCAACACCCATGTCGACCACGACGGACCTGGATGCAGACAAGGATGGAGAAGCTATGGACCAGAAGGAGTACCGAAGCATGATTGGGTCGCTGCTCTACCTGACGGCGACACGCCCGGACATCCAGTTCGCGGTGTGTCTGTGTGCGCGCTTTCAGGCGTCGCCGCACACTTCTCACCGTCAGGCGGTCAAGCGCATTTTCAGGTACCTTCGTTTCACACCTGAGTTCGGGATTTGGTATTCAGCTTCCTCCACCCTCTCCCTTTGCGGTTATTCCGATGCCGATTTTGCTGGTTGTCGCATTGAGCGCAAGTCCACTTCTGGGACTTGCCAATTTATTGGTTCTTCTCTTGTATCGTGGTCTTCTCGCAACTAGTCTAGTGTCGCCCAGTCTACCACGGAGGCTGAGTATGTCGCTGCGGCTAGCTGCTGTTCCCAGTTGCTTTGGATGATGGCCACTTTGCGTGATTCTGGTCTGAGCTTTTCTCGTGTTCCTTTGCTTTGTGACAGCACGAGTGCGATTAGCGTTGCTAAGAACCCCGTGCTTCACTCGAAGACCAAACACATTGATGTGCGCTTTCATTTTCTGCGAGACCACTACGAGAAGGGTGATATCGACCTTCGCCATGTCGATACTCATCATCAGTTGGCTGATATTTTCACCAAGCCTTTGGACGAATCAACCTTTAATTGGTTGAGGGGTGAGCTTGGTGTGTGTTTCCCCTTTTAGATGGGGGAAACATTTTGGATCTTGTATCATAGACTGATTATTTTCTTGTTTGTTTTGTTTTGCATACGCTTTTACATTCTGAGCTTCATGCATATAATCACTAAAATGTAATCATGCTCTGTTTAGTATGCTCCGATGCTATATGTTGATACCAGTATCTTATGCTCTTTCTGATCACTAATACATGTTGTGAGCTGAGCTATTTTGAATGGTGAACCTGCTTAATGAACTTAAACATGAAAATGTTCACCATTGAGATATGCAACTAGCATGTGTAGGATGTGTTGAATTCACTCGTGCTTTTCATATATGCTAGGTTGCTATATCTCTAGTTCTGAGTCTGTCACTTGCTTGGTCTGTTCATATTCTGTCAATAAAATCTGAACCAAGTTTTAAGTGAATTGAAAAGATCGAGATGGGATTGCTTGTCAACACATCACAGTTTCGAGATTGTTTCTCATTGCACTTTGAGTTAAACTTGAGCTGTGTAGTGTATGACCGAAACTGTTGCTTTAATCTTCTGATTGCTTCTGCATAGGCTTCGCACAGTTGGAAAGTTAGGCAATGACAAGCATTCAACCTCTCGCAATCACATGCTGAAATTTTAACTTGTGTAATCTTAACCACTGCAAATCCGATAATATTTGGATACACAAGACTATGTTTCATTCTATAGCGTGATGATTGAACTGTGCTAGGGGTAGCTCACCTTGTATACATGTTTAGCACTTGTCTGATTTCCTGTCTATACATGTTGTGTGCTATTTTAATGGTGAATACCTTTTTGGCTAAAAACTGCTCACTGTGCTCTCATTTCGTATTTAATGATCAGTTTGAGCCTTCGCTAGCTTGTATGCTTTTCAGTGAGTCGTTGGAGCTATACTGTTTAGAGCATCCTTGCATTTTCTTGACTATATTCCTGAAGCTGCTAACTTGCATCTTGACTCATATGCATTTTGGAAGGGGGAGAACTTCTCTAGTTTGCACTTTTGATGTTGCATTTTCTAAGGGGAGAAAATCGTTTTCAGTTCCTTTTGCTTGATGGTGCATTTTCAACTAAGGGGGAGAATTTGGACAAATCATGCCTCCCATGTTCAAAGGGGAGAGGAATCAGTTGTGTGCACCATGCAAGGGGGAGTTTGCTTGTGCTGAATTTTTGAAATTTCCAATTGGTTCGGAGCGCTTTGCTAGTTGTGTTGAGCCTTTGCCTCTATCTTGAGGGACTAGCAGTTGCATCTTTGTTTCAGTTGGGTTCAGTTGATATCGAGCTTTTCAGTCGATGTCGAGCTTTCTTGCTAGTTGTGTTGAGCCTCTGTGCCTCTATCTTGAGGGACTAGCATTTTGCTTCGATTTTTCATTTGGTATTTGCTAGCGGTGTTGAGCCTGTTCTACCTCTTCTTGAGGGCTAGCTTTGCTTTGCTTGGTTGCGTCGAGCCGTTGCCCATGTCTTTGGGAACCAAGTTGTTTTGCTCTTTCCACTTGACCTTCTTCGGCTTTTCTATGCTTTTGGGTCATTTGGTCGAGTTCTCTCTTCTCTTTCCTCCTCCGTCTATTTCCATTATGATTTGTGTGTGAGTAGTTGACAATGCACTCATCAAGGGGGAGATTGCGGATACATGGGTGTATGCCGAGTCTCGAGTGATGAGTGATTGTCAACGGGTTTGATCGCAGGTTCTTTGGATTGTGTTGTGCAGGTGTCGAGCTCAGAGACAATGATCGAGGGCAAGGTGAAGGTCAAGTAGAGACGTGTCGTGCCGACCGACCGGGAGCGGTGAAGGGCGGACGTGAGGCTTGGACTGAGGGACCGGTGGCCTGAGGATCAGCTGTGGTGGCTGGCAGCCTGGGACAGCGACGAGCGAAGACTTGCGGGACATGGTGTTGCTCGGGTCGAGGACCTGGGGACACGTGTCGGTGGACGGGGTGCACGGGCGGTGCATCCCCTCTACAGCTTCGGTTTGGTGGTAGAGCCAGAGAAAAACCATCGGGTGGACGGTTTCCAGGTTTGGGCCTCAAAACCTGGGCGCGGATGGTTTCCGAGTTTGGCCACAAAACTCGGGCTGAGGACGGTTTCCAGGTTTGGGCCTCAAAACCTGGGTGCTGCGGGTTTGCTGAGTTTGGGCCACAAAACTCAGGCTACGATGGGCTGGTTTCCCGGTTTGGGCCTCAAAACCGGGGGTTGGTCGTGAAGGCTGGTTTCCCGGTTTGGGCCACAAAACCGGGGGCGGAGTCCGTGAAGAGGATGCAGAGCGGTGGCGGCACGTGGCGGCAATCGGGAGGTTGCGTCGAGGCAACGCTACGAGTTGTGCGGGCGTGGCCGTCGGATCCACCTACCATCGAGTTGGTCCAGAATAACCTTAGGGTTTAGCTGGTTCGCTCTGTAAGTAGTTAGGGGTAGAGTGGGAATTAGGATAAGTAGGGGGAGACACCCACCTCCCCACGTATCTCAGTCATTTGCTCTTTGCACCTAGGGTTTCCTGCTCTCCCAATCCCCTGCTGTAGCTAGCCGAGATCCGCAGAGAACCATACCTCTGTGTACTGGAGATTTTGAGGAAGTGAGGCCGTAACCTCACTGTTGTAGCGTGTGGTAGCCACACGGTTGCAGATCGATGACTTGATTCGCGTTTTGGTTCGTGTTCTTCGCGTTCTTCGTTTCTCCGCGATTTTCCCGTCACTCGATCTCCCTCTCTATTGTGTCTTTGCGAAATCCGTTTGAATCAACTTGTTCTTTATAGTGAGGAGGTAATTTCGACCAAAGGAATTCATCTAACTCCTCACGAACAAGTAGATCGGGTTGATTTCATTTTTGTGGCGCTTTTTCAGTTCATTCTCCTCCCCTTTCGATTTCCCGGTGTTTGAGTTGATTTGAGCGGATGATTTCTTGAGGATAGTCTCCTAACTACCTCGTGATCATCTTCTCCAAGTTTGGGAACGTTGGATTGAGTTTTGATTCGAATTTGAGAGGATTCGTGAGAGGGGCGATCAAAATCGCCCTCTATGTTCATCCGCGGACAGTCCGCCACTAGGGGCGCGGACAGTCCGGGGGTCGGGCTCCAGCCTGTTCAGTGGCTACGCGGCTCGGCTGGTTTGGTCCAGAGTGACCTGTGGACAGTCCGCCGGTCTAACTCGCGGACAGTTCGGGAGCCGACCAGGGGACTTTCAGCAAGGTTGCTGTTTGGTCCATTCGGCCGGCAGACAGTCCGCCACCAAGTCGCGGACAGTCCGCAGTAGGGGCGGACAGTCCAGGACTCCAGGTCCGGACAGTCCGGGAATCGCCTGAAGCTTCCGGTTTTGTGCGTTTGCTGTCCCGGCTTCCTCGCTTGGTTTTCGGACTTCTCGTTTGGCCTTGTAGTTGACCAAGGAACCTCTCTAGGTATCTTTGCTACTTGTTAGCATTGGTATTTGGGGATTTCTCGACGTAGCCGTCTATCTACGTTCGGGACTCGGTTCTCAAGGGTCGAACTTGTGCCGGAGCTTTTTGTGTTTGGTTTGCTATCGCTTTGTGGTGCCTCGCTGTGATCCTAGGGATCATCCACCCTCTTCCAAGGGTTGTGGGCATCACGTTCTCGGTCGTAGCTCTTGGGGGTTGATTTTGGGACAATCGGCCAAAGTTTCGAAAGAAATTTTTGAGCTCCCATTCACCCCCCGCTCTGGTCGCCTTGCTTGTGCATTCTCGGTCCTTCAAGGTCTTCCGGTCCGTCAGTCCAAGCCTCACGTCCGCCCTTCACCGCTCCCGGTCCATCGGCACAGCACGTCTCTACTTGACCTTCACCTCACCTTTGACCATTGTCTCCGAGCTCCACACCTGCACATCAACACATCCAAGAGACATGTTGCCCGTTGACTGATCACTCATCACTCAGGAAGGGAACCACAAGGGCACATATCAACCTTGTGTTCGCACCATCACCTTCCATTTTTCATTAGTTATCTTGTCTAGCTTGGTGCCCTCGAGAGCATCAATCAATCCTTGTTGGACAAGCACATCTTGTACCATGCATTGCCACACACTGAAGTTCCCTTTGCCATCAAATTTCTCTACTTGATTCCACATCCCTGACATCATCTTAATTTTGTGCTTCCTAGCCCTATCAACCATCTCACAAAATCAAATCAATCCGACCTTGGATCCAATACCACTTGTTAGAATCTGATACCCCTAGTTATGCGCAGCAGCCTTCAGATCTTTGAAAGGATGATGCGAATATGACACAAGCTAGCACCGTATCAAGAACGATGTAGTCGAATCGCGTAGAAAACCCTAGATGATAATGAAGCAACCACGACAAGAGATTAGGATTTGGCGAAGCCGATCGCAAATTCTATTACACAACTCCAAAAGAGTACAAGTGATTGTCGCTCTCTCAGAACCCTACTTGACCCTCCAGGACCCACTGATTCTTGCCCTATACAAGAATCTAGTGCAATAGAACTGTCTAGTCTAATCCTCTTGAGCGCCCCTAATTGCTCCGTACAAGCTTTGGATGAGACCCCTTGTGTTGGCTTGGTCTTGTTGTGATGCCTATGGCCTCTACCCCTTGATTTATATAGTCCCCTCCAAGACCCTCATACATACAAATAGGAGTCCTACTCCTAGTAGGATTCTACACTGAAGACCTAGTAGAACTAGAAGTCCTAATAGCACACCTTTCTTGAGTCCTATTCTAAATAGGATTTGAGTCACCATACAACAACATTTGCCCCCAAATTCCTTGCTGAACCCCGACTTCCGCGACATTAACAGCAAATGACGTACTAGCTACATACGTCAACAAGCTGATCTAGACCAATTGGCTAGCTAACTATTATGACGAATGTGGGTTACTCGAGATCAACTGGAGACCAATTGGCTTGTGAGCCTTATTTTTTATATTTCCCACGAGTTTGTTAGAACTTCTGGGTGTCAGAACTTCTGACCTCGAGGTCGGAACTTCTGACTCGAGTTGGAACTCCTGACAGTGAGCCATCTCTATGAGGTCATAAAAACTTTTCCATCCGGACTCCAAATTAGACATTCCATATATGTTTTTTTTCATCTCGATGAGAGGAACGCAATTGTGAAGTCTATTTCATATTTTAACAACTTCACAAAATGACCAATTTTGGTTGTCAACATATGCCCCTGTTTCCAGGTAAATGAGGCATGAATCTGAAAACACAATTCAAAACCAAATAGCAACGATTCCCATCTCATTGGCTATTCAGCAGCTCAGAGCGATGTATATATCGATCATTTTTGTTCCAAGGGCGATACATATATCGACCATTAGTTCTAAGTAGGGCGATATATGTATATCGGTCGCTTACCCAATGTAGCTTTATACCTGTTGGAGCTTCTTAGAACGGGCACACTGAAGCTTGCGTCGTTGTGTCTTGGTTAAACCTGATGGACACCACCTTGGTTGGAAATACTTGGACTCAGGATTGCTACTATCAACATTATTACTTGTAGCAATTCCTCCCTCTTCTTTTTGCATAAAGGATTAAGACAGATTTTTAACAACAATTGGCTCATCAACTCCATCAAGCGGGACTTCCATAGAGCCTATTATTGACGCTAAAATCTTTATCTTCAACGGTAAGCACACTGCGAGGCCCTTAGAGACCGTGTGGAGCAAGAGTCATGATCTCCTGAACCTCCAAGGGTGAAATCGGGCTTGATGATTCGAATCCGAGGCGTACCAGCCAATTTGACCTGCAATTGACAAGGAAAAGGAACAGAAACATCAAATTGTGGAACTTGCCGGTTTGGTGCCAGATAATTCCTTTAAAATAGCCATTACCAGAGGAAATTGACAAGAAAGTCAACTCCTGACAGTGTAAAGCATATTATCACTGTAGAACGACTACTCAAGATATGTAAATAGAATGGAAATATAGCTAGCCGATCTAACTTTGCTGATACAAGTATGAAAACCTACGTATATGGCAAAGACTAAAATAAAACCAGAAGATCGACTAATTATGCCAACAGTTCTAGTTATTAAAGTAGGGTGTCTCCATACAACCATAATAACAACCAGATCGAGAAAACGACTTAATTATCAACAGGGGGTGTTTCCATGCAGCCATAATGATAAACAAGCTAAATCACATCCGACATAATTAATAGGTCTGTTGGTCTTAAATTAACGCATGCCTATACGTTATAGATGAAAGCATAACCGGATCGGCTATTTAGCCGATGCAGGGTCCATGAAGCACGAATAAGATCTATCTATCAAATTATGATTTGATCCCAAACTAAACAAACTTGACTCGATATGACTAATAGTGGGGTTCAAAAATATAGCCATAATAAGCATACCAGATTAAACATGTTTACTTTTGGATCAAACTATAACTTAATAGATATCTCGAATGCACATCATGTAGCAATTGAGATCGATAAATTAGTCGATATGAGTCTAGATTGACTGTTTCTGTTAAGATAGGTATAAGATTAGTTGAAACAGTGAATCTAGATGATGTTTAAGCTCAAGCTAATTTGTCAATCTTGATTGGACATGATATTGTTGTAACAAATAAACTTAAATTAATGAACAATATCGATAACTTGATGAATCCATTAGATTGCCAAGTCTAATAGAGCCGACAACTAGTCAACATCGACTACTTGCAAGAGGTTGATCTTAGCCAATGCAGCTTTACAAAAGATGAACTTAAACCGATAACTAACCCATATCATAGCTTAACAAGAGTTTGTCTAAGCTAAATACAGCCTTATCAGACAATAACATGAGCCATGACAATACTTACAAGCAAACCGGAGATGGATTCAACTGATGCAGCCCCGTTTGTTTGAAGGTCTCGTCGAGATAACTTTACTCCTACTCCTAAGGTTTTTGGCCGGAGGCCGAAAGAGGTGTTTGATTGATTATTGTATATCTTTTACAATAGTCAGGACTTAACTATTTATAACCCAAAAGAATCCTAACCTAATACGACTAGGTTACCATGAGATGTATTAAACAAATAATTTGGACTCCAATTCTCCTCTTCAGCTGAGTCCGATACGTCTTCAAATTTGTCGATTCTGGTCCAAATAGATTTTCTCTAACCGTGCCTTGAACCAAAACAAGTCCTTTTCTTATTTGGCCGATATATTTAATCAAACTGGCTATTTGAGTCCACAGATAAAAATTCTCTTGACCCAAAATTTGGTGTCAACACATGCCCCCCAATTTTGGGATGAATTTTATTTATTCCCAGAATTGCCAATTTTCCTTTCTTCCTCATTAGCCGATCAGTTGAGGCCCCATATTTACCAACCATCATTTCTTGCCCCCATTCGGCTTTCAAACCCTAGCTCCCAAAAGCAAGCTTCTCGCCACTCTCGATCTTACCAAAGCAAATGACTACTCAAGAATTTGCAAGTCATCAACTACGCAAGAGAAATGGCGACCCTGGACTCCATCCCTGAGGTAAAATCTTTGCCCCCAAACTTTCTTCCCTTCCTGGCGATCTCTACACTCCTATTTTATTTACTTCTTTCCGCATTTTTGTTGAAATCTTCAGGAACTTCAAAACCAGATTTTCATTTTGGTAGATAGCTTTTTCCTTGGTCCAGTAGGAAACTCTGATCCTTCTTCAGTTATAATTGCTGAAACTCAAAGAATCCCCTTCAAACAGTTTGATCTGAATTTGGATTTCTGGGATAAGAAACTTCTTTGAGGAATTGGCCATCGATCATCCCCGGTTGGAGGGATTGATTAATCAAGGTAGCAACCAAGAAGAAGACAGACTGGATTCTCCAGAATCTAGATCAGTGTATTACTTTGTCTCTCTCTGACATAAATAAGAACGAACCTCTGCTGGAAGCTGCTTGTTATTTCTGGTCCAAAACTTTTAATGCTTTCATGTTCAGGCAAGGTCCCATGACCCCAACTTTAGCTGATGTGCATATGCTAACGAGCCTGAATGTTATTAGAAAAATCAACCCCTGCAGTCTTTTGGCCAAACCTTCTACAAAGCTAGAGAGCGTCAGAATAGGGGGCTAGTCTAATTACATCACCACTTTGAAAACTGTCCATAACAGTGTTTCAGATAGGGATCATACAACCTTTTTGAACATGTGGTTAGACAGATATCTATTCTGTGGACAGGGTTGTTCTCCATCCTTTAATTTTCTAGTGTTGGCCAAAAAGGTACCAATGAACTCCGAAATCCCTCTGGGCAAATATCTTCTGGAGCTCTGTACAGCTTGTTAAACAAGGTCTCTCAATGTTTGATGGAGAATAAAGTCATCCCAGCAATCACTGGCCACTGGTGGCTTTTACAGCTCTGGCTCAACCTTCATCTCCCCAAGCTAGTAATCCCAGAGTTGACATCTCTATCATTTTCTTCATCAGCTTACTCAGAAAGTCAAGAAAAACAGTTAGCCAATGAGGAAAAAACATGTAGATGCACATCCTTTGGTGAGGCTGCAGCAATGATCACCATTGTAAGTGGCATCAAGCCCTAAGTGGGTTTTGGTGTTGATGACCACCGAATTACGGGACAACGGCGGACAGTCAATTGTGCTAGGGCGCGGACAGTCCGGGCCCGAGCAGGGGTTGTTTAGCAGCAGTGCTGTTTTTCGGAATTGACTGGCGGACAGTCCGGCGTTCGGCGGACAGTCCGGCGTTCGGCGGACAGTCCGCGACCAGAGGTCCGGACAGTCCGAGCCGCTGCAGCCAAGCACTATTTAGTGAGTTTGCTCCCCCGGCTTTTCCATTTCATTTCCGGACTTCCCGTTTGATCCTAGAGTTCACCAAGGAACCTCTCTAGCTATCTTTGTGATGTGTTGGCACTGGTATTTGGAGAAATCCCGACATAACCTTCCATCTACGCTCCGGGGTTGGTTTTCGGGCAAGAACTTGGATTGGTGTTTGTAAGTCTTGGGTTGCTCTTCTAGGTGGCGCCTTGCTGTAATCCTAGGAATCATCCACCCTCTTTTCGAGGGTCGTGGACATCATGTTCGTGGGTGAAGCTTTTGGGGTTGGATTTTGGGACAGTGGCCAAAGTCTCCAAAGAAATTTTAAGGCTCCCAATCACTCCCCCTCTGGTCGCCTTTGTGTAGCTTTCTCGGTCCTTCATATTGTTCATGTTCTTATTGCTTTGTTTTTTTTCAACAATATCTTGCCCAATCAAGATTGACAAACTAGCTTAAGCCTAAAAGCTGTTTAGTTTCGTCTATACAAAGTCCTTTCATGTTCATATCAAGGAAAATAGCCGATCTAAGCTCCTCATCGAGTATTTTTGTCAATCTTGATTGATACATGCTGTGCGTTTGAGATATTCGTTCAAATTATGGTTTGATCTAAGAAAAGTAGGTTAGGCCTGATATGCTTATTATGGTTATATTTCCGAACCCCACTGATGGTTTTGACAGATAGATCTTGTTCGTGCTTCATGGACCCTGTATCGGCTAAAATAGCCGATCCAGTTATGCTTTCCTCATAATGTACGCGTTTAAGCGGTCTAAAGCTAATGGATCTATTTGTCGTATCGGACGTGATTTAACTTGGTCATCATTATGGCTGCATGGAGACACCCCACTGTTCATGTTCAGGTTATTTTATCGACCTATTTGTTATTATGGCTGCATGGAGACACCCCACTGTTAAGAAATAGAATTGCCGATACGATTAGCCGATCTATTAGTTTTATGTTGTTCTAACATGTATATAGACCTTTATATTCTTCATACGATAAGCTAATTGGCTGTTCTCTTTTATAGTGTTTTTTCATTATATTCTTAATAGTCGTTTTGCTTTAGATTATATCAATGCTTTAATATTTTCTTGGGAGCTGACTTTGTAGTCCAAATCCTATAGATAATGGCTATATTAGAGCCGCATATTTTGGAACTGTCTGGCATCAAGCTGGCAGGTTCCATGTTTTAACATCTTTTTCTTATCCTTGTCAATTGCAGGTAAAATTGACTGGCACGCCCCGAGGTCGTTCTCACCAAGATTCGGCACTACCATCCTTTGAAGGTCCAGGAGGTCAAGACATTGCTTCTGCACGGCTTCTGATGATCGTGGTGGAGTGTGTTGGCGCCTCGTCCAAATTTTCGTGTCAACACATTCTTTTGGCACGCCCGGTGGGACCACAATCGTCTGATCATGACGTTTGGCATCGAAGAGGTTTTAAATGTGACAATGGATGAGCTCCCAGATGAAAGTAGACGCTTGGTGGAGAGAAGTGTCAAGGAGTATCAGAATAAGTGCTTGCTAAGTTTCAGCAAGACCAGGGACAAGAAGATCCTCCAGAAAACTTATCTTCCAAGGGTGATTTTAGAGGGTCAAGTTGATCCGATGATTCAAGTGCAGGACAATGCCATGCAGGAGATGATTGACAAAGCGATGTCTGCTACCCTGCTTGCTCATAATGAAACATTCCTCAATAGTCTCTCAAATGCCATCAAAGAAGCTTTCAACTTAAGTAATGATAGAAGAGGTCCAACTTAAACGGTTGGGAATAATCAAGGAGCTGGAACTTCTGGGACTCAGCAGATGAACAACCCTAATGGCAATGGCAATCAACAAATGATAGTTAGCTCTGGAGGCAATGAGGGCATGACGCAGCAACAAGTGCAACAACCGAATATGAATACCAACATATACTAATTGGCTACAAAAATAGCTCCACATGCAAGAAGGATTACTAGAGACATCAATGCGCCACCTTATCAAGGGAGTGTGGCACCTGGTGACATTCCTCCTGGATATCACTACGTCTCAAATTATTATACTTTGGATGCTCATGAAAATCTAGGGTACCAGAATAATACTTTTGGGGGGCAGAACATCGGCTATTAGGGGCCGGTGAATCAAGTGGATCAGTGTTGACGTTTGTTAACGCAAATAGAATATGAAAGATTCCGCAAGCGCACAGAACACCATTGTAGCATTTTACCGGGAGTATTCCAGGATCGTTATTTATATTTTACCACTGGGAAGCTATGATCAAGAATCTGATAACTCACTATCATGCATCTACTAACTCAGAGTACTAATTAGACTAAAGCAGGAGCGAATGATATATGATATGATAATAAATGAAAGCACATAAAAGATAATTCAATGATAACTAGATAACTATAGTGGGAGGACAACGGGAGAGATCAAGGTTCCTATGCACTTCTCTATTACTTGGGTTGTAAGGTAACAAGGATGAAAAGATATAGCAACCATATAATAACACTTCGGGACATCAGAACACCAACCACAGAAAGGGATGAGAAGGGGGTTGGGAAGCTCTGACTACGGTCCTATGAACATCAACCCGAACGTGGTGGAATACGTCGGCCATCAGGGCTGTCACCACTTGGGGCTACCACAACTATCCGTGGGGTTGAGCGCAACCTCAGGTAACCTATAGACTAAACACCAAGTCTAATCTATCGATTACTACTCTAATTATGGCCTATAACTAGAGCACTCAATATGAGCAGAGATCCTATGCTAGAACATAACAACTATACTAATCATAATATAAAAGGCATAAAGTAAATAGAGAAGATAAATATATTAAAGCATAAGTCTTACAAAGAAAAGATACAAAGACATACCAAAACTCTGAAGACTCCTCCGGAACCGGAGCGCAGCTCCGCTCTCCCTAACTCCCGACTAGAGCTAAGCTATTACATTGGAAAATCTAAACCTAATTACATAGAGAGGAGAGGTGGTCCTTCGAGGGACGCCTCTACAAATACTCCCTAATGATGATTGTCGTTGCCTCAGGGGGTCTGGGGTTTATTATATAGGGGCTCCTGGCCTCCCCTCCACCTTGAGCAAGCGATGTGCGACTAAATCCTTCGCCATATGCACATGGGCCTTAATGGGCCAAAACGCGTTGGAGTGCGCCACGCGAAGGGGGTCGAATTTGGGCCCTACACCAGACCGGTCGGTCCAAGGGGGAGACTGGTCGGTCTGCCTTTATGACAGGTGGGCCCCTCCTTCCATGGGTCGCCTTCTCGTGTCTTCTGGAGTGTTATGGAATGTTCTAGAATCTTCCAAGTCGTATCCATCGAGGACTCTCGCTCCGGGACTCCAAATATAGCAAATCATATGTCTGTTTCGATCGTCTCGACGAGGTCTTCGCAATGGTGTGCTCTGTTTCATCACTTGAGATACTTTTATACGGTAAAAACATGGATGTCCTACAAAATAAGTGAGAGCACCAAAACTCATGGAACTTGTTAGTTTCAAACCCTGCAACTATGCTTTGTGATTCATTTAGTGTCATTTCATGCAATAGTTGATGGTTAATTATGAGCATTAGTGAGCGTCAACAAGTTCCCCCAAGCTTACCCTTTGCTGGTCCCTTAGCAAATTCAAACTCAACAATGGATCAGGAGTTGCTGCAATATCTGCATTTCTAACAAGTACACATGCATTCAAACAAAAGTTCTCATTTGGATTAGAAAAAAGATATCATATTATTTATCACGGGCTTAGTACTTTACCTTGAATCTTGAGTAATTGGAAGATAGAACGATCAAATCAAGCACCATGTCTCTAACTCTTTCACTTCACCATTATTCCAGAGTTTTTATGAATTTTTTTTAAAAAAGCTTAAGAACATATGTTGTCAAATTAAACAATGGATCCAAAGAGAAAGTCAACCACACCATTGAATCGAGAAGTGAATGTGTATGGAGAATGGATGCGGATGCTCTTTTGAATATATCACTCTCTTTTGTCTATTAGAGACACATGGCTATTGTTGGGACGGTACCCAGACCGCAGGCGCCTACAACCCGCGGTACCGAAGGGAAGGCGGAGCTTTCGTGCGAAAGGGAGCATTCGCGCGAAGCACGCGTTTTGGCTCGCAGGCCAAGGGAAGGCGGAGCTTTCGTGCGAAAGGGAGCATTCGCGCGAAAGCACACGTTTCGGCTCGCAGGCTAAGGGAATGCGGGGCTTTCGGACGAAAGAGAGCATCCACGCGGAAGCACGCGTTTCGGCAAGCGGACCAGGGGAAGGCAGAGCATTCGTGCGGATGGTGGCATTCGCGCGAAAGGAGCCCGGCGCTTCCGGCGGGAGTTTTTGTCGTTCATGACCTCGGTTTTTCACAGGTTTTCGCAGGATGCCGGAAGCCTGGGTCAGATAGAGCGGCCCCACCGGCCAGGAAAAGGAGCCGGGGGATGATGGGCCCGCCAAAGGGCAAATTTACGATGATGCCCCTCACGCCGGGAGAAGCAGCGTGAAGCCATGGAGTAGCTGACTAGGGCGTCGTTGTAATTGTAACGGAGTGGTTGGAAGGGCATTCTTGTACTTTCAAACTGATCGGGATTAATATAAAGAGCTCTCAGCCTCCCAGGGAGGGCAGAGAGAGCACTGTTCATTTCACCCAACTTCCCACTCTCTTCCGTTTACTTCCGCTTTCGCTCTGTGCATTCGTTCGTGCGACAACCTCCTGTTTCGGGGTCTCGGTCCTGAAGAAACATTGGCGCCCACCGTGGGGGTAGCCCGAGCTTACCATGCCACCAAGGAAAGCGCTGAAGACGGTCGACAATCCGGAGATGACCGCCGCAAAGAAGGATGCTTTCGGCACCGTCGCGGTTTCAGTCCCAGCTAGCCAGGTTCCATCAAACACAGCCACAGAGCCACCACCTTTCGGCGGCGCTCTGTCAATAGAAACGCAGCCGCCGCCGGGAGCATCGACGAGCCAGGACGTGCAGCCTCAGGATCAGCGGACATTGGGAAGAGACGGCACGCCGAATGGACACGTCGAGGACGAATTTGATGATGAGGATGAAGACGATGATGAAATCACAAGACACGCCCAAGCAATCAAGACGTTGGCTCAGCAGCAAGGGGAAATCGAAAGGCTGTTGTTGCAAAGAGACCAGCTGCAGCAACAGTTGGCGGCGAAAGCAAGAGAAGACGAGACTCGCAACGCCATTCGGCGAGCTGAGGCGCAGAGGAGGCAACTCGAGAAGGAAATTCAGGAGCTGCAAAGGGCCAGGGCGGATCCAAATCCGATAGCACAAGCCTGATGCAGAGGCAAGCGACGAAAGCAAGTCGACCACCGCCCGTGCCGAATCAGAGGATTGTCAGGCCTTTTTGTTCAATCAACAATTTGCAGGAAGAACCAGCACAATCAGCGACAGGCACGGAGAGGCCTGACATGGCAGACTTTCACCCCCAAAGGGGGTTTGATCAACCGTTCCGCGGAGGGCGCGGTGGAAGGACAGGACGCGGCAGTCGAGACGGTAGAGGCCGCGGAAGAGGGCCCAGGCCACCGTATTGCATCATTTGTGACGGCAATTTCGGTCACACCACTCGGGACTGCAAATACAGCAAGATGGCGAAAGAGCTGAAAGATAAGGATAAAGTTTCAGCCTCTGCCGAAAGCTCAAAGCATGTTTTCCACAATTCGCAAGACCCGACAGCATTGGCGGCAGCATGCAGCAATTACGCAGGCGCACCCATGCATCCTACGCACTACATGCATCCCCAAAATTTACATTGGTACAATCCGGCGTATCAGGGCTATCAGCTTCCGGTCTTTGCGCCGCAGTCGGTGGCAGTTTCGTCACCTATGCACTATCAGCGTCAGCCAACGCCGCCACCAACGCTTCCGGCTCAAACCCAACCTCAGGGGCAGCAAGCACAGCCAGGCTACCAGCAGGGGCACGAAATGGAAAACGAAACCAATGCAGTAAACAACATCCTCCCGTCAAGAGGCCACATTTTCGCCATCACGGGTGGATCTAACCTCGAGCACGAAAGTAAGAGAGCTAGAAGGGACTATCACCGAAGAGTCCAGACAGTATCACCAAGACTTCCACTGAACAGGCCAGCTTGGTCACTAGCGTCGGTATGCTTCGACGAGTCCGATTTCAAAGTCCGCGACTACCCGCATTGTGACGCTTTCGTCGCCACGGCCAATGTGGCCGGTTTCACCTTGCATAACATTCTAATCGACACCGGAAGCTCGGCAGACATCCTGTTCGTCAAAGCTTTCGAGGCGATGGGATTCGACAGGCGCAGTTTGGACCCCGCCGGCAATTCGCTGTATGGGTTTGGAGGAAGAAAGATTGATGCTATCGGCAAAAAGCAAATCCCTGTATGTTTCGCCGAAGGGGAAAGAGTCCGCACTGAAATGCTGACATTCGACATAGTAAACATGGACTATCCGTATACCGCCATTTTCGGCAGAGGTTTCACTAACAAGTTTAACGCTGTCATCAAGCAAAGCTACCTGTGCATGAAGATGCCATCACCTTTCGGCATTATCGCTGTACATGGAGATCAGCAAGCCTCTAGAAGAATTGAGGGAAAACCAACCCCAGGCTATAGCCTTATCAATGAGGTGGCGAATAAAGGCGAGATGCAAACAACCACCGAAGAGCATGCTATCGTCAGCTCGTCGGAATGCAAGGTCAGGGCAGCCGAAGAAACGGTAAAGATTCCGCTCGTGGCCTCCAGGCCCGAAAGAACTGTACACATCGGGTCGAGCATGCCGGAAGAAGAGAGAAGCACTCTGGCATCTTTCCTCGCAAACAGCGATGACATTTTCGCTTGGTCAGCAAACGACTTGCAAGGCGTCAGCAGGGATCTCGCCCAGCACAGTTTGAACGTCGCAAGCGGCGCTAAGCCCAGAAAGCAGAAACTGAGAAAAATGTCAAACGAAAGGGCCGACGCGGCGAAAGCCGAAGTACAAAGATTACTCGATGCAGGAGTAATTCGACCAGTCAAGTACCCCGAATGGCTGGCGAACGTTGTTTTGGTGAAAAAGAAGAATGGAAAATGGCGAATGTGCGTCGATTTCACCGACCTCAACAAATGCTACCCGAAGGATCCATATCCTCTGCCTCGTATCGACAAGCTTGTCGACATTGCATCCGGTTGCGAGATAATGAGCTTGCTAGATTGTTTTTCAGGTTATCACAAGATATGGCTCCATCCCGACGATGAGGAGAAGACCAGCTTTATCACCCCTACGGGTACATACTGCTACCGGCGAATGCCGGAAGGGCTGCGGAATGCAGGCCCAACATTCTCGCGGATGACTGACAAACTGTTCGAAAGCCAGAAGCAAAAGAAAAACTTGTTGGCTTACGTTGACGATATAGTGGTCAAGAGCGACAGGCAAGAAGATCATCAAGCAGACTTACTTGAGACTTTCGGCAATCTCCGAAAAAGTGGTTTGAAGCTTAACCCTGACAAGTGCATTTTCGGCATCAAGAAAGGCAAGCTCCTCGGTTGCCTAGTATTGGCAAGAGGAATCGAGGCCAATCCTGACAAGATAGCGGCAATCATTAACATGCAACCGCCCTCAAACCGAAAGCAAGTGCAAAAGTTGACAGGAAGACTGGCCTCTTTGAACACATTCATCGCAAGATCCGCCGAAAATGGGCTGCCATTCTTCAGAACTCTGCGTAGCTCCGATCCTTTCGATTGGGGGGAAGAGCAGCGACAGGCTCTTCAGCAGTTAAAGGAGTGCTTGACAAAGCTAACCACGCTATCTAAACCATCGCCGGAAGCAACGCTTTTGCTGTACCTCGCATCATCCCACACCACCGTAAGCGCAGTACTGGTGGAGGAGAAGGAACATCAAAACAAGATGACACAGTTTCCCATCTACTTCGTTTCCGAGGCCCTTTCGGGAGCAAAACTGAATTACTCAGAGCTGGAGAAGATAGCCTACACAGTAGTAACGGCTTCTAGAAAGCTAAAGCACTACTTCCAGTCTCACCACATCATAGTCCTTTCAGCTCAGCCATTGGAAGCATTGTTTCGCAACAACGAAGCTATCGGCCGAATTGGCAAGTGGGCGGCGGAGTTAAACGAATATGTGATCGATTTCCAGCACCGGTCCGCAATCAAGTCGCAGGCGTTGGCGGATTTCATAGCAGATTGGACTCCCGCCGCTTTCGACACAATTCTCGAGTTCGAGGAACCCGTGTGGACAGTGAACTGTGCGGCGCATGGGGAATGGCTGGAGCCGGAATCTCGGCGATCCTTACACCACCAAGAGGACCTAAGGTAAGATTTGCCGCAAGGCTGCAATTTCTCACAACCAACAACACCGCCGAATATGAAGCTGTATTGTTGGGTTTACGAAAGCTCCGAGCAATCAGAGCGAGAAGATGCATAGTCAAGTCGGACTCCCAAGTCGTTGTTGGTCACGCCGAAAAGGATTTCACAGCAAGAGAACCAGAGCTAGCCAAGTATCTGGCAGCAATCAGAAGAATGGAGAAGTATTTCGCTGGTTTCACCTTACGTCACATTCCATGGGCCGAAAACACAGAGGCAGACGAACTGGCCAAAGCCGCAGCACAAAATCTACCACTTCCACCAGACGTCTTCTATCAAGTGCTTTCGGCCAAAGCAGTGAAAGAGGAGGAAGAACATCCAAGTTCGGTACATGCTATCGCCAGTGATGACTGGAGGTCGCAGATATTCGCCTATCTATCCGGGACATACGAGCCAGAGTCTAGGAAGGATGCCGAAAGGATGGCCAGCAGAGCGAAAGGTTACTCAATCATTGGAGAGCAGTTGTTCAAAAATGGGATAACAGCTCCTCTTCTGAAATGCATAAGCAAGCGCGAAGGCATTCAACTACTCGAAGAAATGCACGCCGGAATGTGCGGAGCGCACAGAGGGCCTCACGAAATAGCGCATAGAGCAATGAGGCAAGGATTTTATTGGCCTTCTGCCGCATCAGATGCCAGAGAGCTGGTAAAATGTTGCAAAGGTTGCCAGATGTTCGCCAAAAATCAGAAAGCCCCAGCAAATGAAACCACGCCGATAGTACCGACCTGGCCCTTGCAGAGATGGGGCATCGACATAGTCGGCCCGCTACCGGCAGCTCCGGGCAACCTGCGTTTCGCAGCAGTTGCTCTCGAGTATTTCACCAAGTGGGTGGAAGCGAAGGCTCTTGCTAGCATAACTTCCACCTCCTTAACCAAATTCGTCTGGCAGAGGGTAATCTGTCGCTTCGCTGTTCCGTCATTCATCACCTGCGACAATGGGAAGCAATTCGACTGCGCCGAATTCAGGAGTTTCTGTGATGAGCTCAGCATAAAGCTTAACTTCGCCTCAGTAAATTACCCACAGGCAAACGGGGCTGTCGAGAGAGCGAATGGCCTAATCTTCTCGGCAATTTTGAAATCCTTATACGACTCGCCGAAAGGCAAGTGGGCCAACACCTTAACAACGGCTGTGTGGGGACACAACATCTCACGGTCCAGAGCTACTGGCTTCACCCCGTTTAGGTTACTTTACGGCGAGGAAGCAGTCACACCGGAAGAGGTAAAGCTGGGCTCTTTCCGAACCGAGTTGGCCCCAACAACCCAAGAACAAAGACACCTCGAACTCGACACTATTGAAGAAGTAAGACTGAAGGCTGCAGATAATCTCAAAAAGTACCATGCCGAAACAAAGCATCACAGGGACAAGACGATAGTCCGAAAGGATATCAAGCCTGGAGAAATGGTCACCATTTGGCAGCCAGACAAGCAAGGTAAGCTGCAATCGCAATGGCAAGGCCCCTTCATCGTGGCAAGTATGGCAGCACCCGGTGTATTCCGGTTGTTGGATGACAAGGGCGAAGAATCAGCCCACACATGGAATGCGAGCAATCTGCGCCGTTTTTACCCGTAATTTATCTTTTTGAACTTCGATGTAAATTTCCTTTCCATTTTTCACCATTCTTGTAATCAAAGGTCGGCTGCACTCTTTTTCCTCGCCGGGGAAGCCCTTCATCGGGGTGCGAGGTTTTTTAACGAGGCAGCCGAATGTAACCGCTACATCGCGAAAGCAAACATAATTCCCTCAAAACATCGCGTGGCTCGGTAAAAGACGAAGTCAACCAAACATAAGGTTGAGACATTCGTCATTAAAATGTGTTGAAAAGAGAATGTCGCGGAGGTTGGGCAAAAGAGACCCTTCACATCCAGCGACAATCTCGAAAGCCTGCGGGCTAAGTGAAAACCGACCCTCCGACAAAACGAGAGGCCGGAACGAAAGCCTGCGGGCTATACAAAAACCGACCCTCCGACAAAACGTGAGGGCAGAACAAAAGCCTGCGGGCTATGAAAAAACTGACCCTCCGACAAAACGAGAGGGCGGAACGAAAGCCTGCGGGCTATGAAAAAACCGAGCCTCCGACAAAACGAGAGGGCGGAACGAAAGCCTTCGGGCTATGAAAAAACCGACCCTCCGACAAAATGAGAGGGCGGAACGAAAGCCTGCGGGCTATGAAAAAACCGACCCTCTGACAAAACGAGAGGGCGGAACGAAAGCCTTCGGGCTATGAAGCAAACTGACCCTCCGACAAAACGCGAGGGCGGAACGAAAGCCTGCGGGCTATGAAAAAACCGACCCTCCGACAAAACGAGAGGGCGGAACAAAAGCCTGCGGGCTATGAAAAAACCGACCCTCCGACAAAACGAGAGGGCGGAACAAAAGCCTTTGGGCTATAAAGCAAACCGACCCTCCAATAAAACGAGAGGGCGGAACGAAAGCCTGCGGGCAAAGCAAACCGTCCCTCCAACAATACGGGAGGACGGTAAAAGTCAAGCCGAGAAAACACAATGGGGTCCACAACGTCAGCAAAGACACATGGCAAGCACCAGTAGTTGCAAAAGCATAAACGCCATACTAACTTTTCACCTACCAAGCGTTCAGAAGTACAGCCAAGGGATTAAACGCAGTACTCTCATACCAGGGGCAGGGCGATATAAATAAACGCCAAGTTGTAAGCCTCCCAGCCATCCAAAGCTACCGATTCTATTCAAATATCAGTCCCAAAAAGTTGGCTCAAAAGCAAAATACGAATAGGAGGCACCAGGAACCGGGGTTTCGCTTTGATGATTGTGTCATCGGCGTCACGTCTAGCTACCGTCACCAATCCAGTAACTTTAGGCGAAGGCCCTATCAAGTAACACATCCATCCTAAGCTGCGGCTAGGAGACAAGCGAAAGCAGGCGCGCCGCTAGATGACAACAGGAGCAATATCATAATCATAGTCGATTGTAAGCCTCCTCATGTCGCGTTCATAAAGACACTTTAGCCAACCGAGTTATCAAGCGCGAATGCTACCGCCCCTGATCTAAGTGAGTGGGGGCGAGCGCGTTTTTACTACCGGCCGAGGGGCTCGCACTGAAAGCTTCATCGCACGAATGCTACCGCCCCTCGCCTAAGTGAGTGGGGGCGGGCGCGTTTTTACTACCGGCCGAGGGGCTCGCACCGAAAGCTTCCTTGCACGAATGCTACCGCCCCTCGCCTAAGTGAGTGGGAGCGGGCGCGTTTTTACTACCGACCGAGGGGCTCGCACCGAAAGCTTCCTCGCACGAATGCTACCGCCCCTCGCCTAAGTGAGTGGGGGCGGGCGCGTCTTTACTACCGGCCGAGGGGCTCGCACCGAAAGTTTCCTCGCGCGAATTCTACCGACCATCGTCCAAGCGTTCGGGGACAGACGCGTCCAATCTATCGGCCAAAAGGGCCCGTAACCAAGGCACTACCACGCGAACATGTAGGATGACAGCGACTAAATCATTCGGCACAAGATTCCCACCTCATCTGTCGCGCGAAAGACACAGTAAAAACAGCAATCCGCGCGAGGTAGCAAATCATACGACCGTCCAAGTGACAATCAAGCGAAAGAACGAAAAAAATCGCGCATTCGCAAATAACGATCAACACCGAAAGATAGAACCCACTGCGACACTTTTCATTACAACGGACTTGAGAGGTAAAGTTTGTACAACGTAATTCAGGGCCGCGAACTACTTCCGCGGCCAAGGAAAATGTTGTATCGCCTTTCATCTGGCGAAGGCACGGCGTCTTCGGGCTCCAACTTAACGAATGCGGCACCCCCGAAGCCTGGCGGCGCGCGCGAAGCCTCGCGCCTCATTCACCTCAACTCAAGTTCGCGTCGATCGAAGTTTTCATAAAAAGCGCGTAGCTGCTCTTCTGTGCGCCTAAGTTTCTTAGCACGTTTTTTCATGTAAGCCGAAAGCGACGCCGTCGGAAACCTAGAGCGAAAACTCCTCCACAAGTCACCGCCAACACAGATATCGCCTGACTTAATCATTAACGGGCAGATGTCGAGAACGTCCGGCGTTCCCGCACCCGCGCCCTGTTCAAGATACAACATTCGAACTTAAGTCCCAAAGTTTACAGAAGGTCCAAGAACAAGCTACCAGCACAATAAAAACGGGCCCTAGAAAAGTCATTCGTCTACCGCTGCGTCTTGAGAGGCATTCGCATCGCGAACAGTAGCAGCGGCCGAGCTCTCGGGGGCTTCATCATTAGGCTGGGGCAGACTCGCCTCGTCCTCCGGCTCGGCCTCGCGCGCCCGTTTTTCAGAAATGTACTCCGAAAACACCTGCCGAATGTGCGTCTTCTCCTCCGGAGTCTGCACAAAAGAGCGAAATCTCAGAAGAAGCACCACTTAAGCCGTAGGATGCTGCAGAAAAAGCGATAGCTAACACAGAAGTCAAGTGAAAGCTCAAGCGGTCGGTAGAAGACACCTTTCCGCGAGCCACTGCGGATTGCATGAGTGACATATCATTCCCACCAGCCAGCCAGAACTCATCAAAAAATCTTTTCCCTAGAACTTTCGCCGCTTCGGGGGTGCGCCAATAGTAGTCAACTTCCTTGACCGAAAGCTCCGTGATATGGGAGCAGCCGGTGTCCACAAGGCTATGACCGATCGCCTTGATGCCGGTAACGGCGGCGTAGTCTCGGCCAAGGGCCATGTGCCCCTCCAGCGACTCCATCTCGGAGCGAATCCAGCCAACGAGGCTATCGACGTTACGTTCTGAGGGACCATCCGCCTCGACACCGATGCTGCGAAGGCATTCACGGAAGCGAGCCGCGGCCTCCTCAGCATTGGTTAAAAGCAGTTTTTCCCTTTTGGCTTGGGCGGCCCGCGGCTGCGAAAGCTCCTTCTTGAGGTTTTCCACCTCTTTCTAACTTGTTTTCCTCGAGGTGCGCTCAGCGTCGGCCTTCTTGGTCTGCTGCTCAAGGTCGGCGGCGAGCTCCTTCACTTGGGTGTCGAAATTCGTCACTTGAGTGTCAAGCTCTTGCTTATCACGCTCGAGCTTGCGAATATATAGATCCCGTTGATTGCTTTGGCTGCGAGCGACAACGGCAGCCTGTGTATAGAAGCGAAACAATGGTGAAAATAAAGATTGAAAGAGCTACAAAACTTGCAGCGAAATCAAACACTTACGCTTGCCTGGTGAAAAGAGATGGCGTCGTCGAGTTTCAGACAGTTAACTTTCAGGAGATCCCATTCGATCTCCGGCGCGACGAAAGCTTTTTGTGAGAATTCCACAAACTTAGTGGCCTCCTCGCTGCCGCCAGGAAGAATTCCAGCCCGACGATAGTCAAGACGGCAAGCGAGTTGGGCGTCCGAAGGCGCACCTAAAGAACGAGCAACGCGATAAGATTCCTCTTTCGCCTCGTCAGTATCATTCGATGAGCTCAAGCCAGTATATAAGCACGGGTTCTCGTAGTCCGAGGGCACCCCGTCGAGAACCAGCCGCCCGTAACCCAAGAGCTGCCCTTCCACCATTTCCTGGGTCAGACGAATGCAGCGCAGCGAAAGGCATAGCTTACCTTTGTCAGCAGCAGCAGGGGCAGGCATTCTCAGGGACGCGCTCTCCTTTTCGCCAACAACGGTCATGTCGCCTCACACCCGTGCAGAGGTGTCGGGGCGAGAAACTTTCGTTTTTTTCGCCGGACGCTTCGCGACGTTGGGCGGACCAGAGGGCTTCCGGGCGCCGACCTTCGCGAATATTGGCATTTCAGCAACCGAAGCATCATCATCGAAGGCTGCGCGCGAAAGAGGCATTCTCGATTTTTTCGGTGCCATCCCAGCAGCGAGAGTGGAGCTCTGCAGAACAAACGACAAGATAAGACAGGTCACGCGCGCATCATCAATATCATAAAGGAACTGTTCTAGCGAAAAGGAAAAGCAAAGACCGCGAATAAACCGAAAGACAAAGCAAAAGAGAGGCAAAGAAACTAACCACCCTCGGATGATCGAAAGGATCAACGTCGGGGATCGACTCCATCACTATTCCTTGGCTTGTAAGCATCGGCTTCGCAACAAGACGACCGATGCGAATGTCCCCAACCTCAGTGTTTTTCCTCCGAGGGATCACTCCGCTACGCCCACCACGTCGGGCCGCGCCTTTTCCTTTTGTTTTTGAACCTCCAGCTTCATCCTTGCCCTCGTCAATTAAGGGCCTTTCGGCGTACTTAACGCCCATAGCATCGAAAGCCCGATTCAAGCGGTGGCTCCGGCCGAGATTGCCGAGTTGAAACTCGCTTTCTTTTCGCAAGTACGGACCGCATATTTTCTTCGTCTCAGCTTTGATGTGTTTCACATAGCAATCATCATCAGAGAAATCCGCAGGTCTTTCTAGCAGTAGGAGGGGGCCCCGATACCCGTCCTTGTCAGAAAAATCTTCGAAGGAAGTCGCACTGCAGAGTGGGTTCATACCAATGGCCATCCATTCGTCGACCAGATCCCGGCTGATCTGAAATCGTGTTGTGAGTGCGAATGCGTCCCCACAGCGAATTGCCTCCTTGTCGCCCAGCACAACGGGCGGAAGGTGCTTCCCAGGACATTTATCCAAAACTGACACAAGAGGAGACCCCTTTCTCTCTCCCTTACTAAACTCAGCGGCGACGGTTTCGTCTGAGCACACGCGGTAGTAGAACTAGAACCGGTTCCAATCCGGCCACTTGTTCCGATACGTGAGCGAAATGGAAACACTACCCCGTGTCTTCCGCGGAACGAAATTAATGCATCCGATTTCGCTGGGTAGCTCGTTTCCCAGGTAGGGATCATTTACTTTCGTCGGGCGACGGTGAATATCATAAAATCGAACGAAAACGTCTGCCCGCGGTGTGCAATCTAACATCTTCATCGCGTGAGCGAAAACGCTAAGTCCAACAAACGCATTCGGTGTCAACTGATGGAGTTGTATCTCGAACCCCGAAAGAACGTCCGAGACGAACTCTTCTAGAGGAAAATCAAGCCCGACTACGAAGTAATCGCGAAAGACGATGGCTTCGTTGGGCCGCGGAATGGGCACCTCTTCGTCTCTGGGGACGCGGCGATTCGCGAGGTGATCTCTCCTTAGAGGCCCTTTTTCGACCATTGTTTGCAAGACGGCGGCCGTCATTCGCGATGCTCCCAGGTAAAAAGAACAATCGGTAGGGACCGAAACCAAGCCAGAGTCGCCATCATTAGACAAACTTCCGCTATGGCCCGGAACTCGCGGAGCACTTCCAGATCCAATGGACACTTCGGCGCTACGTTCGCGGTAAGTTGACTCGGAAGCGCCCGTACTTTCGCTAGATGAGCCCGAGGTCGACGTCGAGCTGGAAGACGCCATCTAACATGGCGCGAAAGACAAATAAACAAACAATGTACGCGAAAGGAAGAAAGAAAAGGGGGAGCGAAGACGCGCAACCAAACAAACTTAGACAACCAATTTGCAGGACATAAGACGAAAAGAAACGAAAACAAGAGGAGAGAACTATGTACCACACTTATCGCCCAGCGAATGATCGAAGAAGACACCGACAACTTTCGCCGAAAGCGAATGGCGTAAGGCTTTGAGCGCGAGAGGCAATGGGAGCGGGGACACGTCAACAAGCCTGGCAGCCTCCCCCATCCCAAAGACCGTCGTTTATATACGAGCGGCCAGGACACGGTTCCCGAGGAAAACGAAAAGACGTTTGGGCGCGGAGTTCTAAGCGTCGCAAAGGCATCCCATCATGGCACATGGTTTCTGAGGAAGACGAAAAGACACCTGGGCACGGATTACAAAGCGTCAAAACGGCTTGACAGGCGTAGCACGATGTTAAGAGTGACAAAGGGCCCATCCGGTAAAAAAAAAACCTTGGCTTCGAAACGAAACGAAGGTTTTTTGGGCGGGCGTAGGCGCCTAGCGAAAGGACACGGTCGAACGTCGCAAGCTTACGAATCCGACCGTGAGGGGCTATTGTTGGGACGGTACCCAGACCGCAGGCGCCTACAACCCGCGGTACCGAAGGGAAGACGGAGCTTTCGTGCGAAAGGGAGCATTCGCGCGAAGCACGCGTTTCGGCTCGCAGGCCAAGGGAAGGCGGTGCTTTCGTGCGAAAGGGAGCATTCGCGCGGAAGCACGCGTTTCGGCTCGCAGGCTAAGGGAATGCGGGGCTTTCGGGCGAAAGAGAGCATCCGCGCGGAAGCACGCGTTTCGGCAAGCGGACTAGGGGAAGGCGGAGCATTCGTGCGGATGGTGGCATTCGTGCGAAAGGAGCCCGGCGCTTCCGGCGGGAGTTTTTGTCGTTCATGACCTCGGTTTTTCACAGGTTTTCGCAGGACGCCGGATGCCTAGGTCAGAGAGAGCGGCCCCACCGGCCAGGAAAAGGAGCCGAGGGACGATGGGCCCGCCAGGGGGCAAAGTTACGATGATGCCCCTCACGCCGGGAGAAGCAGCGTGAAGCCATGGAGTAGCTGACTAGGGCGTCGTTGTAATTGTAACGGAGTGGTTAGAAGGGCATTCTTGTACTTTCAAACTGATCGGGATTAATATAAAGAGCTCTCCGCCTCCCAAGGAGGGCAGAGAGAGCACTGTTCACTTCACCCAACTTCCCACTCTCTTCCGTTTACTTCCGCTTTCGCTCTGTCCATTCGTTCGTGCGACAACCTGCTGTTTCGGGGTCTCGGTCCTGAAGCAACAGCTATCATCCTAATTCTACTGTCGGGCACGTGCCCATTTTTTCTGATATTCTCTTTTTTCTCTCTCTTTTTTTTCTTCTTTTTTTGAGGTTCCGGACACTTGTCCCTTTTTATTTCCTCGGGGTTTATCTTTTTGAGGTTTCGGACACTTGTCCATTTTTATTTCCTCGGATTTTTTTCTCTCTTTTTTTTCTTTCTTTTTCAATAGCCATATGCGTCCAACAAACTTTTGAGAGGATAGGAACCGATAATCATGAGCATTTATGCGGAAGATGGATGAAATGTGTATGTGATCTCAATTCAATAGTATGATAACTTTTCATAGGGTCAACAAAGCTTAATTTAACTCAATGCAATTATTTGCCATATTAATATTGGAAACTCTCCGTAACTCTAGTGTTGTTTTAGAACAAGATAACAGTAGCTCAAATCATCACATGTCATATCTATCAATTACCTAGACTCTGGATCAAGTATTTGCTACCCATATATTTAATTTCATTTCAAGGCATCATTAATTTTTAAACTTAAGAGAACTCATGCTTAAAGGCTAGGTACTAGAAAGAAATACAATAGAGCAACTATTCATCATTTTCATTTTAAGAAATGACATGCTTTATTTATTTAATCTAACACACACTATGACCTATTATTTAAAAATATTAAGATAGTAGTAAGACATACCTGAATTACGAAGATAACGGGGGTGCGTCTCCCCTAAGCTAATCCCTTCGATCACATCGAGCCTTCATGTGCTCGAATATTTTTATTTTTTTTTCTTTTTAAGGGTGAGCCTTCATGTGCTCATATTTTTTTGTATTTTGAATTTATTTATAAAAAGAAAAACTTAAGAGGATAAAGATACTTACTTGGATATACAGGGGTGCTATCCCCCAAGCTGAATGTTGACGTAGTCGTTCGATCTTGCAATGTAGCAGACTGGCAGTGAAAATGTTCTTCCTCTGTCAGAGCATTGATTGATGTTGATGGTTGTTGAAATAGTGCTCCAACAGTGGATGGAACATCCACTTGCTCGTCAGCTTTTCTTGGTCATTCAATCCTGTGAAACTCAAATAGACAACAAAACTTGTGGAATAGATTAAGCATTAGTGGTTGGCCACTCAAGCCTTAGTTGTCTAGAGTTTCAGTAAGATCTTTTTTTCAATATTTTTTGTATTTTAATATTTTTATGACGCAATGATAACTTAACAAAATGAATGCATTTTTATTTTTATTTTTATGCCACCACGGTGAATATTTCATGTGGGTTTTTACACACCACAGAATTATTCACATGGGGCTTTAAGTTTTATGATGCAGTGCAAAAAATAAAATATTTTTATTTTCTTTTTTTATGCAATGCTAATGCAGAAAAGTAAATATGCTATGGAGAAATAATAATGGAAAGTAAATATGCAAAAATAGAAACTAATGCAGAAAAGATAAATATGGATAATTACCGATTTTACCTTTCGGCGATGGTTCAATGTTTTAAGTCCTCTGAACAAGACTTCTCACCATGTTCATTCCTGAGGTGCATCATTTGATCTCGATATGTAGACCTTGATAACTACACCTCTTGATATGGTGTCACCCATGTTCTTCATTCGCCCAACAATTTGAAGTGAAACATTAATTACGGAAGCTGGCAGCATCTTGCTCAATGTGCATGTTCTTGTAGATCCAGGACCTTCACTCTGTAGAATTTGGGAGTTGACAAACTCCTCCATGTTTTGCTCAAGAGTGTGTCCTGCTCATAAAGACAAGTTAGAGATCAAGTGCATGGGCTCTGTTGGTGGAAAACACCAACATAACCAAAAGTTTTGTTCATTCTTCTCTAACCTTAAGCATATTGAACAAGATAAACTTGTTGTTTATGTGTTCTATTCAATCTTAACATGAGTGATAGGATCAGAAGACGAGCATGAAAGCAGCATCTTAAAAATATTTAACAGATCATATTACTTAACCCAAGGAAGGATAATCTATGTATAGTGTGTCAATCTTTTAATGATTGTGATATATCATCTTCCAAAGGTTGGATGCACAACATTTTATCTCATTTAATTAAGATAGTGAGATTCAAGAGAGTAAAGCTAAGAACAAAGAGTAAAGAACTGAACATGTTGAGTTGATTAGGTTGGATCAAGTGAGGTGCAACTTAAACATGTTTGGTTCTTTATTCATGCACATACCAGAATCAAGGAGAAGCTTTTAATGTGATGGTCACTTACCTTGAGATGTTACCTTTATCATTGAAGAGTGATGGTGTCGAACCACCTTGTGGAAGCTTCTCTTGTCTAGCTGGTTGTTGTTCTTGAATGACTTGTCTTCCTTTGCTTATCTCACCGTGGGCCAGCTGAGTCTTGTTCTCAACAGGTCCAGACGATGGAGACTTTGTCGACTATTCTCTTGATTTGTAGGCTCGGGTACTATCTCTCCATCTTCTACTTCTTGTAGTGTAGTGGCTTCATCCTTCATGATGTCCCCCGCAATTCCTGGCAGTTGGTTCTTCCTTTGTCGGCTGAGTCTTCTCTTGGTTTCCTTCGGCTGCTCATAAATGGTGTAGTTGTTGATGAAGTAGCAATCCTTTTGATCGAAGATCCAAAAGTGGATGTCTCCAGGTCCGATATAGATGACAACTTTTGTGGTGTTCAAGAATATTCTTCCAAGAATGAGTAATGGATCATATTCTTCTTCTTGGCTGGGGTAGCGTCTAGTGGCTTGTACTAATCAAAGTGGTGAGTAGGAGGTCAAAGTGTCTTGAAGCTGGATTTCTCCTTCCTACCCTTGATTGTGAAGCAGATCTGGACAAAAGAATCGTGTCTCCCCCAAGCTAGCTTGTGAAGTAGGTGGATATTTCTTCAACAACATGTTCATGAGTTGAAATTGTAGACCTTGTTGTTGTTGAAGTTGTTCCACCTCATCCCCCAAACTAGCTTTTGTGTTGCAATGATTAGAAGTGAGGAGAACTTCCACTGCTTGTCTTCATAGTGAATAACCAACAGACTTCCTTCGGACGACTCATAGATGTTATAATGTAGTGGCATATCGTCACCCTGATATTTGTTGTTGGTGTCGGTGTTGATGTCTTTGACAATGATGAGTGTAGGCATAGATTGACCCATACGGGGTGAGTTGCATCCTATTCGTCATTAGTGTCCTGGCTTAGGCCTTGGGATGGCTCAAAGCTTGGCTGCCTTCGACATCACTAGTGACTTGTCTGATGATGAGTTTTGTCTATCCACGGGTTGAATTTTAGATCTTTAAGTTCACACCATGAGCAAGCAAACCTCATCTCCTACAAAATGTTAGTGGACATATACCCAAAGGATTGCACTGAATTTGAAACATGGGTTGTTATCCACAACTTATGTGTTGTTTATCCATGCTAATGAAAAGATGATTTTAAGATTACTTTAGCATAGACTAGCATTTTATGTGTTGGCTGCATTTTAACATGGTTCAAGGAAAAAGATACTTGTAGTAGAAGATAAATTGAAATAAACTTTAATACTCACAGTTCTTTCATCCATGATGAATGAGCTGAGTCTTCATTATGCAGTTCACCGTATGCCTTGCTTTATCTCTGATGTGAATTCATCTCAGGACTTCCCCAAAGTGTATTTAGAGTTCTCTGCAGGGGTTAGTCCAACAAAATATCCAATGTCTACAAAAGCTAATTTCAAATCAATAATCAAACCAAACTCCGTGTCTAATTTGATTAAGGTAGACTATTTAACCTAAGCACCATGCTTAATTTAAAAAGCCTATGAAAGTATTTGCAGTACTTGCAAACTAAAACTTGCTTGAGTAAACAAACGTGGATTGAAGCATCTAGAGATTTATCCAAAAAGAGATGAAAGAGTATGATCCTAGTGAGATTTTTTTATATATTTATTTTTTAGATGCAGATGACATGTATGCATATAAGGAACTAAACATGATGTGGATTTGATAAAAGAAAACCTAAACTAAATGGAATGGATACAAGGATGATTCAAAGTAAACATGCAGTGGAATGCAAGAAATTAAAAAGATAACTACTCATAAAGTTTAAAGTCCATGAGCAAGACTGTCTCACCTTGATCATACTTACCATGACTCATAACTAGATTTGTGAGTGGCGCAGCGTAAATATCCGTCACATGGGATGAGAGTTGAATTGTTGTGACGACGACCTTTTCTCCAATCTACACATGGTTAGAAGAAATAATATATATGTATACACAAACATGTGAGATGGCAGGGTTCCAGAATTAATGATGGATCTTGAATGTTCAGGCACCCTGAGTTCTTCATTCTTGTGGAAGCTTGCCATAAGGTCGAAACGACATCTGATGTCCTGTCTATTCCACACTCAACAGAACAAGGGGTAATCCTACTAAAGCTAGTGGTACACTAAATTAGTAGACATCAAGATCATTATCAAAATCTTTACACCAATTGCTTCCCCGACAACGACGCCAAAAATGCTTGTTGACGTTTGTTAACGCAAATAGAACATGAAAGATTCTGCAAGCGCACAGAACACCATTGTAGCATTTTACCGGGAGTATTCGAGGATCGTTATTTATATTTTACCACTGGGAAGCTATGATCAAGAATCTGATAACTCACTATCATGCATCTACTAACTCAGAGTACTAATTAGACTAAAGCAGGAGCGAATGATATATGATATGATAATAAATGAAAGCACATAAAAGATAATTCAATGATAACTAGATAACTATAGTGGGAGGACAACGGGAGAGATCAAGGTTCCTATGCACTTCTCTATTACTTGGGTTCTAAGGTAACAAGGATGAAAAGATATAGCAACCATATAATAACACTTCGGGACATCAGAACACCAACCACAGAAAGGGATGAGAAGGGGGTTGGGAAGCTCTGACTACGGTCCTATGAACATCAACCCGAACGTGGTGGAATACGTCGGCCATCAGGGCTGTCACCACTTGGGGCTACCACAACTATCCGTGGGGTTGAGCGCAACCTCAGGTAACCTATAGACTAAATACCAAGTCTAATCTATCGATTACTACTCTAATTATGGCCTATAACTAGAGCACTCAATATGAGCGGAGATCCTATGCTAGAACATAACAACTATACTAATCATAATATAAAAGGCATAAAGTAAATAGAGAAGATAAATATATTAAAGCATAAGTCTTACAAAGAAAAGATACAAAGACATACCAAAACTCTGAAGACTCCTCCGGAACCGGAGCGCAGCTCCGCTTTCCCTAACTCCCGACTAGAGCTAAGCTATTACATTGGAAAATCTAAACCTAATTACATAGAGAGGAGAGGTTGTCCTTCGAGGGACGCCTCTACAAATACTCCCTAATGATGATTGTCGTTGCCTCAGGGGGTCTGGGGTTTATTATATAGGGGCTCCTGGCCTCCCCTCTACCTTGAGCAAGCGATGTGGGACTAAATCCTTCGCCATATGCACATGGGCCTTAATGGGCCAAAACGCGTTGGAGTGCGCCACGCGAAGGGGGTCGAATTTGGGCCCTACACCAGACCGGTCGGTCCAAGGGGGAGACCGGTCGGTCTGCCTTTATGACATGTGGGCCCCTCCTTCCGTGGGTCGCCTTCTCGTGTCTTCTGGAGTGTTCTGGAATGTTCTAGAATCTTCCAAGTCGTATCCATCGAGGACTCTCGCTCCGGGACTCCAAATATAGCAAATCATATGTCTGTTTCGATCGTCTCGACGAGGTCTTCGCAATGGTGTGCTCTGTTTCATCACTTGAGATACTTTTATATGGTAAAAACATGGATGTCCTACAAAACAAGTGAGAGCACCAAAACTCGTGGAACTTGTTAGTTTCAAACCCTACAACTATGCTTTGTGATTCATTTAGTGTCATTTCATGCAATAGTTGATGGTTAATTATGAGCATTAGTGAGCGTCAACAATCAGCTGATGAGTCGAGTTACTGATATGGTTCAGAAGCAATTCGGCTTGAAGCCGAAGAATACATTGACTGCCTATAAGAATCCATATCCAGAATGGTATGATCAGGTCACCTTCCCTCCAAGATATAGAGTTCCTAATTTCACCAAATTCATAGGAACATGCACAGTAACAACTATGGAGCACATAACTCAGTTCCTGGTACAGCTTGGGGAGGTTAGTGATGAGCCAGCACTCAAAGTCCGGATGTTCCCTCTATCTTTGTCTGGCTCGGCTTTCTCATGGTTCTCATCCCTGCCACCAAATTCCATTCAAGGTTGGGAAGATTTGGAGAACAAGTTCCATTAGTACTTCGACTCTGGAGTCCTGGAAATGGGGATTGCAGATTTAGTCGATGTAAAACAAGGGAATAATGAATCTGGAAGCCAATATCTCCAAAGGTTCAAAGATATGAAGAATCAATGCTATACCTTAACATTGTCATATTCAGAGGTAGTTAGCATTGCAATTCGAGGGCTAATACCAGCCATCAGGGAAAAGATTGGTTTTGGTTGTACCAGTCTGGCTGATAGCAAGTATCGATGCACAGAATAAATACGATGAGGTTTTCAGACCTAAGAAGGCCATCAATACAGAAAGTGCTTTCTTTTCACAAGGAGAGGATGATGAAACAAGTGATGAAAATGAAGATGAGGTGGCTGATGTTGACTAGGCTTGGAAGAACAATGAATATATGTCTTGGGCAAGGGCTAAAAATACAGAAAAAGATATAAAATACAATATTGACACCACAAAGGCTGACAAGATATTTGACTACTTGCTAGAGAAAGGTCAAATCAAATTGACTGGGAATTATAGTATTCAATCGGCTGAGGAGCTCAAAAATAAAAGGTACTGTAAATTCCACAATTCTGGTACTCATACTACTAATGATTGTAGAATTTTCAGAGATATAATCCAGAGGGCCATTACTAAAGAAAGAATTGGCTTGGAGAAAGCCAATGGTATGGGCATCAACTGCCATCCCTTTCCAGTAAACATGGTAGCTCCTGCGCCTCGAAGTTAGATTAAGGTTCTAACTTCTAACAAAGCCAAAGCAACTGGGACAGTGGATCCAGAGAAGCTATTAACAGCTAAAGAATATCAGGATATGAAGGGAAAAGAGAAAACAAATCAGCATGATCGTCCTGAAACTTGAAGAGCTGTTGAAGGAAGAAGGCGTCCAACTGTCAGAATTCTATTGAATAAATGGCAACATCAGAAAGAAAGATATCAAATGCATAGGTAGAGAGATGAGCAAGAATACTAAGAATGGCTCGAAGAGGAGGAATATAAAAGATCTCGAGAGGAAGAGAGGTGTATCAGAGATGGGGAGAAAAATCATTGGGATTGCCCTTTCTTCATACAGTGTTGGAACGAAGGATTGAAACTTCCTACTCTTCGAAACTGCCCAGAATGCAGTGAACAATATTGGGAATATAGGCAATCAAGAGACAACCGCCGATCTGTACACGAGAGACTGAGGTTTGAAAGAAAAGATCGGCGCATAAAAAATGAAAATGTTCATGATCGGCTTGGGGTAAGGATAGCTGATCAAGATCATCCTTGGCAAGAAGGACAATGGTATCCAGGGGGTTTAACCAAAAGCCAGAAACAACAAGTTTAGAGATTGAAGAATGATGAAATTCAGAAGAAGAAACCCGAAGTCTGGCAGGTGAAACAGGTAGCCGATAAGAGGGAGCCACCAGCTAATATATCTGCTCTGTTCATGCTACCTACTGAGTTCAGATCTGTTGATCAAGAAGAGGGATCTGATAATGAAGAAGCAGTAGCTCAGTGGATCTATCAAGCAGAGGGAGCTACATTCCAAAAGCCTGAAAAGCATTCTCACTTAAAGGCTTTATACTTAAAAGGATTTGTCGATGGGAGGCCTCTAAGGAGAATGTTAGTTGTTGGAGGTGCAGCTGTTAATTTGATGACATATGCCACCTTCAGAAAACATGGGAAGACCGCAGAAGACTTGACTCAAACTGATATGAGGTTAACAAACTTTGCTGGGAATTTATAAGCTACTAAGGGAGCAGTGTGCGTCGAGTTGATAGTTGGCAGCAAGAGTTTGCCTACTACTTTCTTTGTAGTCGATGCAAAGGGTTCGTACAGTGTGCTTCTAGGAAGAGATTGGATTCATGCTAATTGTTGTGTTCCATCTACCATGCATCAAAATGTGATACAATGCATCAGAGACACTATAGAGGTGGTACCAGCTGATTCAACTATGAGCATTGCATATTCTGATCCTAAAGATTGGAACTTCGACAATGTGGAGTGCTTTTCTGGGAAGGTACATGAAGATGTTTCATCAAGATGTTTGATGACGGCCAACAGCCGATCCAAGCAGTCAGCTTTAAAAAATATATTTAATGGATTATTTAGTCAATGAGGACGAAGGAAAGATGAGTAAAGGTTTTACATCGGCCAAGGCATTAGGAGTTGCTGATTTTGAAGGTAGTGACAAATCAAGGCCGTTGTATTTTTAATAGTTGTATTTGATTTTGAGTTTGCACAGAGGTTTGACCCTATTGTGATTTTATAGCCGATACTAAGGTATCGCCTTTAGAATAAGAATAGCTGATACAATGTATCGCCTTTAGAAGCAAAGGAATAGCCGACGCAAAAGAGGCGTCGCCTTTAGAATGAAACAAGAGCACTAAAAACAGAGCAGAAATCCCAGGAATAAAACTTCAGGACAACAACATGCATTTATACACAGATTGTTAAGCCTGACGATGCAGGTATAGGTTACGGGAGTTTGACTGTTCAGACAGGCATAGCCTAAATTTATAGAAAACATAAAAATACAACTAATCTAGGTGAAGCTTGTTCAGGAGGTCCTCCAGATGTGTCACCTCCGCCACGTCGAGCCCCAGTGGCTCAAACTCCTCCACCAGCTCCCTAAAATCGTCCCTCGTTCTGGCGCCGACGAAGGAGGGAGCGACTTCCCCGGAGATTTCCGCCCCGCTAAGTTCCGCTCTGGCCAGGGCAAAGGTGGCACCATGGCTGACGGCGTGGAGAACCAGCTCCCTGGTGCGCACCCCCATGTCTTCAAGGCGTGCCTTTAATGTTGTCCCTCGGGCGTTCACAAAATCGGCGGTTGTCGTGGCCAGCCCCG
This sequence comes from Coix lacryma-jobi var. lacryma-jobi, assembly GCA_009763385.1. Lineage (NCBI taxonomy): Eukaryota > Viridiplantae > Streptophyta > Magnoliopsida > Poales > Poaceae > Coix > Coix lacryma-jobi. Next base: position 49,894,490 of record CM019831.1, read on the forward strand.
GGAGCCAATCGAGTTTGTGCTGGAGCTCTGCATTTAGATGAGAGGGGAATAAAGTTAGAAATAGCCGATTCAATCAAGCATGAGCACAAATCGGCTAAATGTTCAAACAAAAGGTTACTGAAGATCAACCAGAACAACTATACAAGGAGTAACCATTTCAAATCAAGGATAATGAATCGAAATATCTGAAATAATGGTACCGGCGACCTTGGCGTCGAAGGCCTTTAAGTGCTCAAGAGCACTATCAAGACGAGCGCGGAGGATTTCTAGTTCCTCCTCGGCGCGGGCGGCTCAACGGCGTTCCTCCTCCAGAAGGTGCCGCGTGTTGGAGTAGCCCAGGATGAAGGACCAGGCATCTTCATCCATTGCTAGGCTGTAGCCGGACGGAAGCCGGCTAGGACCCTGACCGTCTGCCGGAGGAAAAGGACTGCGGAAAAGGGAGAAAATTAGGCTTTTCTTGAATGAAAAAGAAATCTTGGGGCTCGAAAAGGATGATCATAACGAAGATCATTACCCGAGCAGACGACGGCGGGTCGCCGGGGGACCATCAACGGACTCCTCCTCGGCGAGGCATTTGCCGCGATCATCCGCCATTGCGTATTGCTTGTTGACTGAGGAAGAAGAACAATCGGTGATTGAGAAGAGCAAAGACCGAAGAAGGAGGCGATGGATGCTTAGTGTGTTCGGGAAGCCGGTGTTTTCGTATTTATAAGCAAATAACAGTAAAGCGAAAAGGCGTCGGTTTGAGAACCTTCAGATCTAAATCCTATGGTGAATCGACTAAGTGGCTGATACAGATATTGTTTGAATACCGATGGACTAAACATTGGGTGGTGAACCGTGTAGATGATATCGGCTAAGAATAGCTGGTAGAACATCGAATGTTAAAGGAATGAGTGACAAAGAAGATGTCGTTTACAAAGATGGATAAAAAATCAGAGTTACAAGACACTAATCATCAAGTAAAGTTACATGTTCAACACTGATCTCAAAACATCCAGAGCGTTTAAGCGGATGCTGTCTATGTCAGCTATCTTCTTTTGATCATCTTCACTCGAGCCTGGCATTGGTTTCTTCTTGTTTTTGATATGTTGAAGCTCGTTTCGAAGAGATGTCACCCTTTTTATTTTTATCCTGAAGCATGATTGGGATCTTGGCCAGATTTTCTTTCTTCAGTGCAATCTGTCAGTTGATCCCTCTCAGACTCCAAGGAAGATAAGCCACCAATAAGGATAGTGGAGTTGTTGTTCAGTTGATCTATTACATCCTTCATAGACACCATGTCAGAGATACATTGTTGCTCCTTATTTGAATGTTTGGCCTGGGCTTCGCGTGCCATAAGCTTAGCTTTGGCTTCAGTGAATTCTGACCGAAGGAATTATATGGGCAACAAAAACTAGAGCTTTGTTGAGATCATCCGGTATATCATCTTTGATCAGATAAAAAATGTCTCTAATTCCTTTTGCATCGTGTACCAAATCGGCTATATTGACCTCCAAAATAGGGAGTAACAACTGGAGCCAAGCCCTTGTCTCTTCAGAAAGTCTTCTGGGAGGTTTTGGTACAGAGGTCTTTTCTTCATCCACATAATCTTCCAAATCAAAGGGGATGACAGGGGAAGAAGACTGTCCTTGTTCCTATACAGATAAATGTGTGAGTCACCATAAATAGGAAGCTGTTAAAAGGGAAAAGTATTATTTGAGGTACCAGGTCAGATGGGATAATTTGAAGCTCAGGAGCAACCAAGGAAGACTCAAGGAGTGCGTCTGAATAAATTTTGTCAGATTTTGAAGTTATTTGTTACAAGATATAGGACTATCGGCTAAATTTGTACCTGGTTGAGGAGGCTCTTGATCAATATCGGGAAAAGGGGGCAACTCAGATTCGATATTTGGAGTGTCAGTTTCCTGTATATCTTGCTCCTAAAGTTTAAAAGGCAGAAGAGGAAAATTAGAGTCACAAGTTAAGTATAAAAAAGAAGGGATTTTCCTTACCTCTGTGGTGGTATCCGTGACTAATTGATTGCCATCAGAAGTGTCATTCTTCTTCTTCTTTGATGTGATTTTGATATTTGGCTTATCAGTCTTTGGTTTCTTAGTTTTGGAAAGACCAACCTCCTTTATGAAGGTGCTGAGGGGTTGGTCATCGGGAGTCTCAGAAGCTTTCCTCTTCATCAAAGTTTTTATGGTAGGAGCATCACAACCAATTCTTGGATGTGGACACCATATGTTGTAATTTACTTTGGGAGGATTCGAACTGATCAGATCCTACAAATATTCACAAAGGTGTCAGATTGTTAAATGTTAGAAATATAAGTTTGGAGAGTGAAGAGAGCAGAAGCATACTTCATCAGTTGCCTGAAAGTCTGGGTCCAACTTTGAGCAGTAAATAGATACAGCCTCATTAAAGAGGTGGATGCTCCATTGCTGCCACCAATCATTGAAAGAAGATGAAGAAAAAGGCTAACAGTTCCATTCTTTGACCATCTTCAGAGAGATAGACTGCTCCAGTTGAAATATTCTGCTGTATTCTAGAGCAGTATCTACTACTTCCCTTGGTCTTAGCTTGTCGGCGAAGAAGAGAGCTGGAGGCACTTGGCCAAAGCCCATTTGTCTGGCTGCCATGATAGGGTGATAGAATTCATAAGACATTGGGGGTTTCTCCCTGCCACGTCTAATTTCAGTAGGCAAGAGGCAAGGTTTCATTAACTCACATGAAATCTTCAAACCTTCATCATCACATTCTTTCTAGAACCTGAAGGAATATGAATTTTCAAGCTCTGCAATGTCTAGATATTGAAACCAACTAAAGAACGCTTTTGAAAAGCCCCGATAAAAGGCCTTGAAAAAGAAGCTGATTGACTTATCGATGGTTATCATAGCAGCAACTTCTCCAAATGAAGTACACCTTCTCATCTTGGCTTTATCGGCTAATTGATTCTCTTGATCCTCTAGATAGGATGATGGAAAGGACAGAGTCCTCAGATCTGGGATTACTAGTTTTTGGATGTGGTGGTTGAGCCAAAGCTGAAGTAACCACCAAGGTCCAGTTATTGATGGAATACTTTCATTTTACATCAAGCTTTGAGATACTTTGTTTAGCATGCTATACAGAGCGCCCAAAAGGTATTTTCCTAGAGGAATATTTGAGTTTACAGGCAATATCTCTGCTAAAGCCAAGAAGTTGGAAGTTGGGCCACAGCTCTGTCCACAGAATAGATATTTTTCCAGCCACATATTCAGAAAGATTGTGTGCTCTCTTTCTGAAATACTATTCTGGGGGTATTGAAAGAAGCAATATAGCCAGACCAGCCGCCAGATTTGAGATTTCCAGGTTTGATAGAGGGTTTGACTTGAAGACTGTGAGGATTGATGGATCTAGTAATATTCAAGCCTGTAAGCATGTGCACGTCGGCTAAGGTTGGAGTCATGGGATCCTGCTTGAACATGAAGGCGTTGAAAGTACCAGACCAAAAGTAGCAGGCAACCCTCAGCATTGATTCACTTCTTTTCATGTCGGATAAGGACAAAGTGATGCACTGATCCAAATTGGGGAGGATCCAATCCGGCTTCTTCTTGGCTTCTACTTTGATTAACCAATCCCTCCAACCTAGGATGATTGATGGCTAGTTCCTAAAAGGAGTTTTGCCCCAATGTTTCGACTTCAGATCCGAATTCTCGAAAGGAATTCTTTGAGTTTCGGCAATAATAACCTCAGTAGGATCAAGGTTGCCCACCGGACCAAGGAAAAAAATCATTTGGGCTATTGTGTATGGGGATGAGGATTTGGTCATGAAGCGCCTGAAGATTGAAAATGTGAAAAGCGTGTAAATCAAAAGATCGTCAGAAAGGAGGAGATGTTGAGACAAGATTTCATACCTCAGGAATGGAATCTTGAGTCACCATGTGGTTTACGTAGGTACTGATCTTGAATTCTTGAAGACTTTTGCTTGGAATTGTATGGTGGCAGATTCGTTCAAAAACTAGGGTTTGAAGACTGATTTTGGGGGAAACATCGGTTGGGAAAGAGGAGACTCAGCTGATCGGCTAAAAAAGGAGACTCAGTTGATCGACTAAAAGGAAAAGAGTGGAAAATTTGGAATAAAATAAATTTCATCCTGAAATGGGGGCATATGTTTACACCAGATTTTGGATCGAAAGGGTTTTTCATTTTGTAAGCACGAACGGCTGATTTATTAAAGGAAAAATCAGCCACAAAATAAAAGAAGCTTGCTTGGATCTGGACATGACCAGAAGAAATAATATGGATCGGGCTTGATGGGCTTTGAGGGCGTGTCGGGCTCGGCCAAGGAGTTCAAGTCCAGGTCATTGTTTTATTATAATGTATCCTAGTCGTATTAGAGTAGGAGTCTACCAGGTTATAAATGGCCAGGAACCCAATTTTTGTAAAGAATCAATCAATCAATCAACACTTCGTCCACCGGCCAAAACACTAGGAGTAGGAGTAAGGTAAAACTCGATGGAACCTTCAACCAGGCAGGGCTGCATCGGCTAGACCGACCTCCGATTTTCTTGTAAGTTTCACCAATGACAAGTGTCATTGTTCAATAAGGCTGTATTTGGCATCAACCAAACTCTTGTTTACTATGATATGAGTTAGTTATTGGTTTAAGTTCGTCTCTTGTAAGACTGTCTTGACCTAGATCAATCTCTTACTTCAGTCGATCTTGACTAGTTATCGGCTCTATTAGTCTTGGCAGTCTAATAGATTCATTAAGTTATCGATATTGTTCATGTTTTTAATGCTTTTTTTTTCTTTTCAACAATATCTTGCCTAATCAAGATTGACAAACTAGCTTAAGCCTAAAAGCTGTTTAGTTTCAACTATACAAAGTTCTTTCATGTTCATATCAAGGAAAATAGCGGATCTAAGCTCCTCATCGACTATTTTTGTCAATCTTGATTGTTACATGCTGTGCGTTCGAGATATCCATTCAAATTATGGTTTGATCTAAAGACAAGTAGGTTTGGCCTGATATGCTTATTATGGTTGTATTTTCGAACCCCACTAATATGCATTCTAGGTTAAAATTGCTTGACCCTAGATTAGATCATGGTTTTGACAAATAGATCTTGTTCGTGCTTCATGGACCCTGTATCGGCTAAAATAGCCGATCCAGTTATGCTTTCCTCATAATGTACGTGTTTAAGCGGTCTAAAGCTAATGGATTTGTTTGTCGTATCGGACGTGATTTAACTTAATCATCATTATGGCTGCATGGAGACACCCCACTGTTGATGTTCAGGTAATTTTATCGACCTATTTGTTATTATGGCTGCATGGAGACACCCCACTGTTAAGAAATAGAATTGTCGATACGATTAGCCGATCTATTGGTTTTATGATATTCTAACGTGTACATAGATCTTTATATTCTTCATACGATAAGCTAATTGGTTGTTCTCTTTTATAGTGTTTTTCTTTATATTCTTAATAGCCATTTTGCTTCAGATTATATCAATGCTTTAATCTTTTCTTGGGAGTTGACTTTGTAGTCAAAATCCTCTTGATAATTGTTATATCAGAGCTGCATAATTTGGAACTGTCTGGCATCAAGCCGGTAGGTTCCACGTTTTAACATCTTTTTCTTATCATTGTCAATTGCAGGTCAAATTTGCTGGCACGCCCCGAGGTCGTTCCCACCAAGATTCGGCACCGCCATCCTTTGAAGGTCCAGGAGGTCAAGACCTTGCTTCTGCATGGCTTCTGAGGACCGTGGTCGAGTGTGTTGGCATCTCGTCCAAATTTTCGTGTCAACAACAGTACAGTCCTCGAGGCACATCACAACATCCTACATCAGCTCTCGATAATGGAGCCTTTGATCGAGGAACATATTGATGAGCTTCGCGAACATAATCATGGCCACACGGATGAATGGTTAATGAAGGAACACAAGAATCAGTTCACCTCATGGCTAAGGGAGCATGACATTCCAGATGGAGAAACAATTGAGGAACGCAGCATCAAGTTGTTAGCTTCTGGACCATCACGCCAGCTCACGACATGGCAAACCTATGACATTAGTGGCTTAACATACTGTACCAAGTCCAAGGACAACAAGAGCATGTCACAAAACAATGGAGATTGATGTGACGCCTTAAACTCTGAATCTGGTGAGGAAACTACATACTTGGCTTCGTTGAAGACATATGGGAACTAGACTATGGTACATTTCAGATCCCTGTGTTTCGATGTCAATGGGTTCAAGACAAATATCTCACAGTGGACAACTATGGGGTCAGAGTTCTTGATCTAAGTAAGGTAGGCTACAAAGATGATCATAATGGTTAATCGTGTTGCACAGGTCTTCTATGCTGGACAAATCCTTTCTCCTAATGAGAAGAAAAGTACTGACAAGCCGAAGCATGTAGTTTTTCCTGGAAAGCAACAAGCTATAGGAGTTGACACTACTACAAAATTGAATATGCGTAGTGTTGCCTAAATGGTCTCCGTGGCGGGCACAGGTTTTGCCCGCCACGGTTATTCGGTGGCCGGCCTGGAGCGGCCGCCCGCCGATGCGCCCGCTGCGGTTAATAATTAACCGCAGCGGGCAAAGTAAGGTGCCCGCTGTGGTTAATCTTCTTTAACCACAGCAGGCGTCCTTAGTTGCCTGCTGCGGTTAATCATTAACCGCAGCGGGCAACATAATGTGCCCGCTGCGGTTAAAGATGATTAACCACAGCGGGCTCCTTACGTTGTTCGCTTTGGTTATTCCAGGCTATTTAAGCCGCCGCCGCCAGCAGAAAGGAACCTGATCATCTTCTTCCTCTAGACAAAAATGGGGGGGAGAAGTTTTGCTGAATTTTTGCCGCAAATAACTTGTTTTTGAGGTTTATTTGTTTGATTTGGAGGACAAGTACTCCACAAGAGGTACCTAGATGATCTCCACCCTCTTTCTCATCTCTTTTCCTCTCTTTTTAGCCACCTTTTTAGATCTAGCTTCATGGAGGAGAGAGAAAACTGGTATTTGTTTCTCTAAGTTCATCATGGATGCATTAATTTTATTTGCTGTCGTTATTTCTATCCCTAGATTTAACATAAATATAATAAATTATTATTTTTTTCTAATTCATATTTGTTTTGTGATTCATGATGTGTGTAATTAATTAAGGATCGCAGGTACAATGGACCGGTTGGAATGGATGTATAAGATCAATAAAGTACTTGATGTACGGTATCTCGTTGAAGTGAGAGTTTATTGCCGCTGCGAAAGCTGACCGTGAGAGATCGAACGAGACGACAATCATATGTCCATGTCATCGCTACAAGAATTTGACTGCCTTCAAAGACGAAGGCACAATGCAATCTCATTTGATTCGTTTTGGTTTCATGGAGGATTACACAGTGTGGACTCATCACGGCGAGAGATTTGATCCGAGTGTCGGGGCGGCATCTGGAGTAACTTCAGCGTCGACGACGGCGGTGAACCAAGATCCTGGAGCGCATGTCTCATCAACAACAGCAGCGCCTGCCTTCAGTGATAGTAGTGCTATTGATCACATCGTTGTGGAGGATGTACTCTGTTGATGGTCCTTAAACACCTATTTTACCATCAACATTTTACCCTAAAATTTACCAAAAAGGCATGAAATGTAGTCAAATAGGTTTCAAACTAACCAAATTCCACATGTCCATAGATTTTGATTTGAATGCAGGATTTGAACCAAATTTGGATATTTGAACCACCAAAGGACAAACCCACTCAGCAGGGCCCAATTGGGCCTCAGGGGGGTGGCGCCCGCCACCCCTAAGTGGCCCTGCCACCTCTAGGTGGCGCCCGCCACAAGGAAAGGCCCAAACTTCCCCTCTGCCACGTCACTGATCCGTGTGACCACCCAGGGCCAAATCTTGGCCCTTGGTCGCTAGGTCAGTGGCATCGGACGGCTCAGGAAGGGAGTGGCGTGGATCATGACCGAATGACGGTTATCTGGACATGCAACCGACTTAACCACCGCCTTGGAGGAGTCCCTGGAGGCCATAGGATCAATGACGGTGCATCCAACGGCCAGGGGGGTGGTGGCCGCCACCTAGGGCTGGCGCCCGCCACTAGGCTTTGCCCTAGGTCGGTTGCTGCCCCCTATAAGTACCCCCCTCACTCACATGGGCTATAAATACCCCCCTGGAGGCGTCACTTCATTTAAAGTAGAAGAGAAGCAAGAGAAGCAAAGCAAAGAAAGCAAGGCTAGAGCTAGAGAGCTGATAGCTTAGGGTTTAGCCAAGCTTAGGCAAGTAGGTAGCTATAGTAGAGCAAGGCATCCTTGCCTTATTGCCCTCGCGGAAGCGCTGCTCAAGGCTTAGCTCAAGAGTAGAAGCGTGCGAGTGATCGGTCCTGGAGTTGGGAAGAGTCTTCCTTCATCTCCAGTTCAGGTTTTGCTCTTGTATCTCAAGCACTTTACTGGAGTTGGGAAGAGTCTTCCTTCATCTCCACTTCATCATTTCAAGTATTACTTTATTCTACTTACCAGTATTGAGTAGTATACTTGATTGATTGCTTGAGTGCCTAGCTATCCTACAGTTCAATTCACTTATCCATAGTAGTTAATCTCTAGTGTGCTTAGTGTTTGATCTTTGCCAATAGGTTGCTTAGTTAGTTTAGTGTTTATCTTATTAAGTCAAGTATTTGCTCTGACGTCTGCAAGGGTGTCTCTATTCAAAGCTAGGGTAGAGATAGTTAGAATATAATTAAGCGTGGTGCTTAGTTATAAACTTACCTTCAGATACGGTGGACCCCCGGATAGCTGTGGTAGCAAGCAGGTGGTGACAGCGTTGTGCGCCTTGAATTCCACCACGTAGTTGGCCCAGTTTAACAGTAAGGCTCGTTGTGCTAGCGTTCAACCTAAGTCAGTGGTAAAGGCTAGGTAGCCTCGGTACTTGATAAGATAGGAATAAAACTATACTTAACTTGGTTGCTTTATTGACATTTGCCTATCTTGCTTCGTAGTTATCTTGCTTCATAGCTATCTTGCTTCGTAGTTATCTAGGAGTAGTTACTAGTTATTAGTTAGTTATATTAGTTATCCTTAGTTTTATCTTTTCCCCTTATCTACCTATCCATCCACCTTACCTTAAACATTCATTTCATCCTTACCTATCCACTCATAAACTCTTTCTAGCCTTTCATCTCCTCTCTTCTCCTCTCCCCTTTTCCCTTTCTTATTCTTCGACTCTCATCCTCTCCTTGACTCGACTCATACACCACCCTAGCCTTCCTTTGGGATCAAATAAATCGACATCTGGTACTCCCAGGGAAGTGCTACTACGATAGTTCTGTGCGCTTGCAGAATCTCCTCTAGGTAGACTGCAATCTCTCTAGCTAGCTCCTACTAGTGTCGGGATTGACAACCCCATTTGACATTAGTAGATAGCTGCTTTAGCTTCACTCCTTTAGGTATAGTGACTGGACTTGCTACAAGCATTTCTGGCGCCGTTGCCAGGGATAGATTCCATAGTCTACTCCTAGTAACGACGTTGGCAAGTGTCAACAAGCATTTCTGGGCCGTTACCGGGGATAGTTGCCTAGCTCTATCTCTAGTGAAGTTAAGAACTACCAACGAGCATTTCTGGCGCCGTTGCCGGGGAAGACAATCGGTGTATCGGTTGAGTCTGTGTCGAATTTATCTTCATTTAAGCTTTCGCTGTCACACCCCGAAATTTCTGATTTTGGAGTGTGAGTAGAAAACACTAAATAAAATAAATAATTTTAATATTTATATAAAATTGATCAACTTTAGCTGGAGCTAGCGCCACTTTAGATGTAGTAAGACAAGAATTTTCAAATTTTGGTAAATTAATTTGATGGGTTATGCTTGATGTGATGGTTTCTTGTTGCTTGACCTTGAGTTGTTAGTCGGTAGAGTTTTAAAACGCGTTTGGTAGGTCGTTTATCTATATCCGGTCTGTTTCCATCTTTCTCCAAAAATCAAATTTATCGTTTCCATCTCTATCCTTTTGTTGGATTTTTCCAAAATCCTTTTCTTATATCTCAAATCACTTCTTTGAGTTCATCGTCCATCATAATATCGCTATAAACTTCTTGAGAATTTTTCTCGCTTTTTCCGGAAGAGTTTCCAAGATTTTAGCAAGCATAATGTAATTTTTTTAGATGCTTCAAAATATCTTTTCATGAGCTCCAAATCCTTTATTTGGGTTCATTATATTTCAAAGTGACTCTGAGAATTTTCCTAAATTTTTCGGAGCCATCAGAGTATTTTTTGTGGCTTAAATAACAATTCTGAACTTTTCTAGAATTATTTTAATCCTAAAATTAATTAAATCCGAAATTAATAAAATATTCCGTTTGTCAAACTTATCCAAACCCTACATATATATACATGTCAGTGTTTATTTCGTCGCGAGGAGTCCAAAAGTACGGTCCGTTTCGCGAGCCGCCACTTTTACCGTTCCAGATGTGAAGCCGAAGTTTCGCATCTCCTCTACTCCGGCGAACCTCCGACGAGCGTTTCCGGCTATCTCCGGCGTCCCCGCCAAATTCCGAGACTACCACGAGGTAGCTCTCGTCAATCTCTACATCATCATGTCTTCCTTTTCGCGAATCCCACTGTTTCACCGTTTGCCCTTCGTTTCTTGTTTTCCGGCGAAGTTTTCCGCGAGGTTTCCATCGATAGACGGCGCCCTTTGCTCCTTGATCTTCGGCTGCAGTCGATCCTCCTCAGGTCCGCCACCACCACCGGGACCGCAGCCGCATCGCGCGCCCCAGCACTCCTGCTGCACGGGTGGGGTGGAGCACCGCACGTGCCATGGCTGCCGTCGGCCATGTGCTGTGCTGCAGGCCAGACCGCCGCAGCCCTGTGTTGCCACGGGCTAGCCGCGTGGACGCGTACCCCGCGTGCATGCCGGACCGACCAAGCCTCGGTGGGACTTCGCGGCCGCCTTCCTCTGTGTGCGCTCGGCAGCAGCTGCCCCGTGACTGCACGTTCAGAAATTCAGAGAAAGAAGACCCGGAGGTAGAAGACAACTTAATTACAGTTTTGCCACTCAGCGTTAATTTCCACCGTTTAATCATCTAATCTCCGTTTTAGTCCGTTCCAGTTGCTTTAGTTTCACATCGTTGTGATCTACGCAGTAGTGTTAACGTTTCTTAAGTCATATGTTTTTCCATATAAAGTTAAATATTAAATTGATTAATAAATCCACAACCGATTTATAATTAAAATCAACATAGGTTTATACTTCGATATTTTATACACAAATGTTAATATGATTAATCACTAACATAAATATATTTTTAATTTATAATTTTATTAGGCTAACCGTTGTCATATAAAATATGTTTAGATACTCTCACATGTTTTTATTTTCTTTTACTATAAAGTTTAACTCGATTAAATTATATGATAATATTTATGAATAAAATATGATTAGTCTAACCCGACATTATAATTAAAATATGTTTCTAACTAATCTGAATTAATATTTTGTCATGATCTTATTTAATTAAAATAAAATAAGTCGGTAGTTCTTCCTTTTATAATATAAAATAAAATTTCCAGTAGATGTGTCTCTCAGTCGTTTCGTGCGATCCCACGACCGTAGCAGCGAGCTCTCTTTTAGTACGTTGTTTTGTCTCGGTCTTGTGTTGTTCTTAGCTCTCTTTTTGTTGTTTGCTTGTATGTCTGCCTATGTGTGGTGCTTGCTACGAGTAGACGCTGATCGGTTGTGCACGCTGAAGATCAGAAGGTGATGATCCAGAGCTGAAGATGTGAGAATTGGTCTAGTGTAACAGGCAAGTATAACATGGGACCATCCTTGTTGCCTACTCATTTATAATTCACTATTCATGTGCATGTGTCCAATTATACCAACCACAGGTTTATCCTAGTTGTTTCAACTCTATACCTTGCCACCATGGGATATATGCATAAGGGTAGATCTGCTAGTGCTTAAGTCTAATCTATATGAACAAACGAGATGACTAATAATATGTGCAACACATACTGATAACTTGTTTCTATAGTAATATCAACATCTGACCCCCTAAATGATCTTCTGCGGGCAAAAGCTGGGACATACAGTACAACCGTGAGGGCTACATGGCTCTGGTTTTAGTTGGTTCGAGGACCTCTCCTTGCTTGATGGTGGTTACCCGAAAGGGCACAAAAGGGGCTTGCCGAGACGGGTATATGACAGCCTCTGGTCTCATGTGTATAGCCGGGAAGGAATGTGCCATCGAAAAGGGGTTCCTATATCTGCTTGCCGATGGGAAACCTAGTGGCCACTATCTTGTTAGGGGAACTTCGAAAGACTTCATAGTGTACCCTGCCGCACTTCCTTGGTAGAGGTGATATGGGATTTGCAACCCCTGGCACATGGGGATCACGGCTCACGGGTAAAGTTGTACAAACTATGCAGAGTATTAAAACTGATATATCAGCCGTGCTCACGGTCACGAGCGGCTCGGAAAACTTGCAGACTAATAACTTTAACAATATATACTTTAAGTTCATATTACTTTCAACTTGTTAATCTTTGATGTGGTTGCTCATAATATTATTCATGTGGTTTGAATGGGATTTAAGCACAACTTGATGGCTATTTAATGCTAAAATATTAACTTAACTAAAAGTGCTAACCGCAGTAAACCAGAGTCAAGCCTTTTGAGCTTCATAACCCCATGTTGTATTTGCTGAGTACGACATATGCTCACCCTTGCTATTTGCCCCACACCCCAGTCTCCATCAGAGTTGCGCAGCGGAAGCGTGGTGAGGACACAGACGAGTTCCAGAATACTGACAGAAGTGCTAGGCGTATGTTACCCCCAGTCAACTGTCCCTGTGAAGAATGAAGTCTGAAGAGAAGTTTAGTATCCGTTCCGCTTAACTTTGATGTAAGTGTTGTTTTCGATATCTAGAACATTGTTTTTGATATCTTTTCCTTCTGTGGTTGTATGTGTGGACTTCCTGGGCACACATATGGCGTATATGGTTTTGTTCTTTAAAACTGGGTGCTACACTCACTTAGCGAATCCCATCTTACCCCATTCTTTTTTTCCTTAGTCCTTCTTATCTTTTTCCTTCATCTTCTTCAACTTCTTTCTTTCTTATCTTGTTCTATCTTCACAATGGCCAACAAGACCATTCGTGAATTTTTGCTCCTTCTGCCGCCAATGTAGCGATAGGACCAGACGTGATCGATGTCAACCTCAATTTTGAGTTGAAACCGGCTCTGATCACGATGGTCCAAGCTAGCCCGTTCTGTGGCAAAGCTCATGAGGATGCCAATGCTCACCTCCAACAATTTTTGGAGATTTGCGACACATTCACCATTAAGGGGATAACCCAAGAAGCCATCCGTCTTCGTCTCTTTCCCTTTTCTCTCCTAGGAAAAGCGAAGTAATGGTTCTATACCAATCGCAACGCTGTAGACACATGGGACAAGTGTTCCAATGCTTTTCTCGCCAAATTCTTTCCGATGGGCAAGACGAACGCTCTTCGCAACAAAATCTCTAGCTTTACGCAACAAGCCGAGGAATCTATTCTCGAGGCTTGGGAGAGAATGCAAGAGTACGTCGCTGCTTGTCCACACCATGGTGTGGAGGACTGGCTATTGATCCAGAACTTCTACCATGGCCTAACCCCACTCTCTAAAAGCCATTTGGATGCCGCCGCCGGCGGTGCATTCTTTTCTCTGAATGTTGCAGATGCTAAGGCTCTCATAGAGAAGATGGTGTCGAACCAAGGATGGAATGACGATAGACTGCAGCCCCGTAAGCGAGGTATGCATTTCCTTAAGGAGGCCGACATGATCGTGGCCAAGATGGAATCAGCCTGCAAATTCTCAAGGTAACAATTCATTCCCCCGCTCTAATTTTCAGAATTCTGATAATTTCTCATTCTTGAAAAATTTAGTTTACTCACATGGTAGAACTACTGATTTCTTGAATAAGAGATTAATGTCAAATGATAAAATCCTTGAGAATATAAATGCTAAATTGGAAGATTTCTCATCTGTCTGAAAAAATCAACTTAGTTTTAATAAGATGTTAGAAACCCAATTAGCTCAACTTGCTGCTATCATACCATCTTTTGAAACTGGCAAAATTCCTGCTAAACCTGACATGGAAACTGCAAATATGGTCGAAATAAAATATTTTAACTATTATGAAGATCAAACCATGACTGTTAAAAAGGGTGATCCTGGTAGTCCCATAATTAGATGCTCAATCTTTGGTGTAGTCTTTAAAAATGCCATGTGTGATTTAGGATCGAGTGTGAACATTATATCTAAATATTTTTATGAAAACTCGTTCTTTCCACCAATGTCATCCACATTTGCCTATGTCGTGCTAGCTGATCAATCAACATGCTATGTAGAAGGAATAGTTACTGATTTACCTGTTCATATTAGAGGTTCATATGTTCCTACTGATTTCATAATACTAGATATGGGAAATAGGAAAGATGTGCCTCTAATCCTAGGTAGACCTTTCTTGAACACTGTTGATGCTTGCATATATGTGGGGAGTGGTAAAATGCAAATGATATTAGGAGGAAGGAAGGAAATATTCTCCTTTTCTCGTGGTCCCGCATATGCCGCTAACATGCAGGAAGCAAAACCCGTTCGTACCAAGAAGAGGCGCCCAAGAACAAGGTGGAACAGAAAGGAAGAACCACCTTCTCCTGAGTTGTGTAATTCACATGACAAAGGAGAGGTGCCAAAAGAAGAAGAACCCGATGAAGTACTTAAAGAAGAAGCACCCAAGGAAGAAGATCTAGCCAATAAGGATGAAATTCCATGGATCTAAGGTATGGATTTACTTTTAAATTTCCCTTCAAATTTCCCTTTTTCAAATAAATAACATATGTCATGCATGTAACTAAAAAAAATCAGTTATCATTAGTTATATGCATAAGTATATGTTAACTTAGCTAGAATAATAAAATATCATAATAGGATAGTTTCCCTTTTTCACAACATTAGATAGTTTCATTTTTAATAAAATGTGAACAAGAGCTCCGACTGAGAAGAAGAAGATGTTTTACCAAGCAAGAAGCCAGCTTGGGGGAGACTCCCGCTCCAATAAGGTATGTCTCAAGCCTACACTTTATATTCAGTTTTTAATTTCTGTCTTTTGAAGTTTTGAATGTTACATGCTTGCCTAAGTAACCATTCCATGAGCAAAAATGATAAAATCTGCTTAAAATGTTGAAACCTGAATAAGAAATAAAATATGCCATGCAAATGCTATTGTTATAGTTAGAATAACTGGTCTTATCTAAGTTGTAGCTTTTGTGGGTTGCACATGCTCTAACTGAAATCATGCTTAGTGAATAAAGTTAGTAAGAAATGGAGTAATTCTTTAAACTTGCTAAGGTGAAATTAGGACCTAATCTGAAGGATTTCTTTTAAAAATCATGAAAACCTTGCTAAAAGTTCCTGCTGGATTTTATCACATCTCACCACTAGCCAAATATTTGTTAGTCAAAACCACAAAGAGCTTTGTCTGTGTTGAGCTTTGTTAGACCTCATCGATCTTAGTAGAGAAGCTTATCATATCTTTTGATCAAGATACACACACCCACCATATTGCTTACTATCCACTTTGGAAGTTTGCAACCACCAAATAAATTGCTCATTCTCTACACTGGAGATATGCAATACCTTGCCAAACGTCCCATTGCTAGCCTTATGTTATTCCTACACTGAGAATAAGCATTTCTCTCTCTTCTCCCTTTTCATTTCTAAAATCCTTTCCTATAGACAATCTGGGGAAATCTAGAGCTAAAAAAGAGAGAGAGATATATATAAAAAAAGTGAGATATATATATATATATAAAAGTGAGCAAAGTAGCTCAAGAGAGGACTATGTCCTAAGAAAATGTGAGGACACATTTTTGTCTACTCACTATGTATTCAAAAGAGAGAGAGAGAGAGAGTTATCATTAGCTCTAGACCCCAGAAATTAACTAGGAAGGATTATGAAATATCTCTCTATACACTTCCACATAACCACACATGCACATCTTGATCAATTTTTATGATTTGCTGCTCCTTATGATCTGAGTGTCTAGCTTAGCAATAAACATTAGGCAATTTGCTCATGATTCTTAGCCTACCTATAACTCCACATATCATTCTTTAGAAATAGGAGAGGCTACATTTTGGCCTAAGTGAGGATTTAAACACCATTGAGTGATTGAGTGAATCTTGGAGGACTTAAGCAAGTTTTTATCTTTTGAAAACCTTAAAAAACCTCCAGACAGAATCCTAGTCAAACCTAAGCAAGATCCTGCTTTATTTCACTCTTGCATGTTTTAAGTGAAAAGCTATAAGCCCCACATTGCTATGATTAATGATATATACTAAGTTATTTCTCACTATACAATATGCACTTGTATACATCTTAAGTTGCTATCTATTTCATGCTCAATGCTTAAACCGCATTGTTGCTCGAGGACGAGCAACAGGTTAGCTTGGGGGAGCTTGTTGATGGTCCTTAAACACCTATTTTACCATCAACATTTTACCCTAAAATTTACCAAAAAGGCATGAAATGTAGTCAAATAGGTTTCAAACTAACCAAATTTCACATGTCCATAGATTTTGATTTGAATGCAAGATTTGAACCAAATTTGGATATTTGAACCACCAAAGGGCAAGCTCCCTCAGCAGGGCCCAATTGGGCCTCAGGGGGGTGGCGCCCGCCACCCCTAGGTGGCGCCCGCAACAAGGAAAGGCCCAAACTTCCCCCCTGCCACGTCACTGATCCGTGTGACGACCCTAGGGCCAAATCTTGGCCCTTGGTCACTAGGTCAGTGGCATCGGACGGCTCAGGAAGGGAGTGGCGTGGATCATGACCGAATGACGGTTATCTGGACATGCAACCGACTTAACCACCGCCTTGGAGGAGTCCCTGGAGGCCGTAGGATCAATGACGGTGCATCCAACGGCCAGGGGGGTGGCGGCCGCCACCTAGGGCTGGCGCCTGCCACTAGGGTTTGCCCTAGGTCAGTTGGCTGCCCCCTATAAGTACCCCCCTCACTCACTTGGGCTATAAATACCCCCCTGGAGGTGCCACTTCATTTAAAGCAGAAGAGAAGCAAGAGAAGCAAAGCAAAGAATGCAAGGCTAGAGCTAGAGAGCTGATAGCTTAGGGTTGAGCCAAGCTTAGGCAAGTAGGTAGCTAGTAGAGCAAGGCATCCTTGCCTCATTGCCCTCGCGGGAGCGCTGCTCAAGGCTTAGATCAAGAGTAGAGGCGTGCGAGTGATCGGTCCTGGAGTTGGGAAGAGTCTTCCTTCATCTCCAGTTCAGGTTTTGCTCTTGTATCTGAAGCACTTTACTATATTCTAGTTCATCATTTCAAGTATTACTTTATTCAACTTACCAATATTGAGTAGTATACTTGATTGATTGCTTTAGTGCCTAGCTATCCTACAGTTCAATTCACTTAGCCATAGTAGTTAATCTCTAGTGTGCTTAGTGTTTGATCTTTGCCAATAGGTTGCTTAGTTAGTTTAGTGTTTATCTTATTAAGTCAAGTATTTGCTCTGATGTCCGCAAGGATGTCTCTATTCAAAGCTAGGGTAGAGATAGTTAGAATATAATTAAGCGTGGTGCTTAGTTATAGACTTACCTTCAGATACGGCTGGACCCCCGGATAGCTGTGGTAGCAAGCAGGTGGTGACAGCCCTGTGCGCCTTGAATTCCACCACGTAGTTGGCCCAGTTTAACAGTAAGGCTTGTTGTGCAAGCGTTCAACCTAAGTCAGTGGTAAAGGCTAGTACACCTCGATACTTGATAAGATAGGAATAAAACTATACTTAACTTGGTTGCTTTATTGACATTTTCCTATCTTGCTTCGTAGTTATCTTGCTTCGTAGTTATCTAGGAGTAGTTATTAGTTATTAGTTAGTTATATTACTTATCCTTAGTTATCTTTTCCCCTTATCTACCTATCCATCCACCTTACCTTAAACATTCATTTCATCCTTACCTATCCACTCATAAACTCTCCCCTTTTCCCTTTCTTATTCTTCGACTCTCATCCCCTCCTTGACTCGACTCATACACCACCCTAGCCTTCCTTTGGGATCAAATAAATCGACACCTGGTACTCCCAGGGAAATGCTACTATGATAGTTCTGTGCGCTTGCAGAATCTCCTCTAGGTAGATTGCAATCTCTCTAGCTAGCTCCTACTAGTGTCGGGATTGACAACCCCATTTGACAATAGTAGATAGCTGCTTTAGCTTCACTCCTTTAGGTATAGTGACTGGACTTGCTACAAGCATTTCTGGCACCGCTGCCAGGGATAGATTCCATAGTCTACTCCTAGTAACGACATTGGCAAGTGTCAACAAGCATTTCTGGGCCATTACCGGGGATAGTTGCCTAGCTCTATCTTTAGTGAAGTTAAGAACTACCAACATACTCTAGGATATGACAAATGATGGTGGTGGAGATGTTGAGGACGCTACGGTGCAGGACCCTGCGGATGTGCAGCTGTTCCAGGATTTACTCAACCACATCGACGAAGACGACGTCGTGTATGGCTCCCCAAAGTGGCTGGAAAATTTCAGAGAGATGAAGCAGGCATCACTTGATCTTTTATATAAGGACGGTGGATGATGCATCCAGCCCAGGCGTGGGGTTGGCCGAGGCCCAACAAATTAAGGTTGCCCGGACCCCAACAGTTCTTATGTACACCCGCTCGGGGAAAGGCCCAATCTCCCTAAAAGACTAGTCTGATAGGGGAAGGGTGGCTCTCCCTTTTAAGGTGGCTTCCTCCTCCCAAGATAAGCAAGGTGGGATTATTTAGAGGCTCACACGGTCGCCGCCCGACTACAACTGGGCCTCTTGGCCCATCTTTGTGGCATCTTTGCCAGCGGGTAATAATGGAGGATGTCCTCATCATTCTCCCCTTCTTAACAAGGGCCCAGCTTTGATACCAAATGATGCATCCAGCCCAGGCGTGGGGTTGGCCGAGGCCCAACAAATTAAGGTTGCTCGGACCCCAACAGTTCTTATGTACACCCGCTCGGGGAAAGGCCAAATCTTCCTAAAAGACTAGTCTGATAGGGGAAGGGTGGCTCTCCCTTTTAAGGTGGCTTCCTCCTCCCAAGCTAAGCAAGGTGGGATTATTTAGAGGCTCACACGGTCGCCGCCCGACTACAACTGGGCCTCTTGGCCCATCTTTGTTGCGTCTTTGCCAGCGGGTAATAATGGAGGATGTCCTCATCAGCGGGGAATGTCTGAAGGATTGCACGGTGCTCTGTTTCAACCTCCACATGATGATGATGAAGGCTCGGCATGGGTGGTCAGACAGTAGCTTTGATGAGCTATTAGGTTACCTTGCTAAAACATTCCCGACGAGTAACAAGATTCCAGCAAATACGTATCGGGCGAAGAAGCTTATCCGGCCAGTGGCGATGAAGCTTAGAAAGTTCGATGCCTGCCCTAACCACTGCATCCTCTGTCGGGGCACAAAGTATGAGAATTTGACGAGCTGTCCGCACTGTGGTGCCAGTCGCTACAAGAGAAATGCTGGCTATCGCATGGATGCAGACGACGATGAGGCCTTGCGAGGTGGTCAAAGGAAGAAGAAGAAGGGTGGCAAGAAGAGCAGTGATGCAGCCAATTGCATCTCGGCTCAATAGCAGGATGAGGAAGAAGAGGGTTACACGCCCAGGAGAAGTCTGACACTGTCGGTGTGGTACATGCTAGTGATGGACCGCCTGCGTGCGCTATTTGGGAACCCAGAGGATGCGAAGCTCATGTCCTGGCATGCATCAGCTGACCGCTTGAAGGACGATGGCATGCTACGGCACCCCTCCGATGGCCAGTAGTGGAAAGATTTCAAGAAGGCCTACTCGCAATTTGGCAAAGATCCCAGGAACGTTCGGTTCGCGCTGAGCACCGATGGTATGAATCCGTTCGGCGAGCTGAGCAGATCCCATAGCACCTGGCCAGTCGTACTGACCATCTACAACCTACCTCCCCATCTATGTCAGAGGCGCAGGTATCTTCTGCTGACCATGCTTATCTCGGGACCGAAGCATCCCGACAACGATATCGATGTTTTCCTGGAGCCGGTAATGGAGGAAATGAAGGAGAAGTTGGGGTCGAGATGCTGGATGCGTCCCTCAGCAGGGTAATGCAGGATTTGAACCAAATTTGGATATTTGAACCACCAAAGGCCAAGCCCACTCAGCAGGGCCCAATTGGGCCTTAGGGGGGTGGCGCCCGCCACCCCTAGGTGGCGCCCGCCACAAGGAGAGGCCCAAACCTCCCCCCTGCCATGTCACTGATCCGTGTGACCACCCCAGCTCCAAATCTTGGCCCTTGGTCAATAGGTCAGTGGCATCAGAGGGCTCAGGAGGGGAGTGGCGTGGATCATGACCGAATGACGGTTATCTGGACATGCAACCGACCTAACCACCGCCTTGGAGGAGTCCCTGGAGGCCGTAGGATCAATGACGGTGCATCCAACGGCCAGGGGGGTGGCGGCTGCCACCTAGGGCTGGCGCCTGCCACTAGGGTTTGCCCTAGGTCGGTTGGCTGCCCCCTATAAGTACCCCCCTCACTCCACAAGGCTATAAATACCCCCCTTGAGGCGTCACTTCATTTCAAGCAAGAAAGAAAGATAGGAAAGCAAGCAAGCAAGAAAGCAAGTGAGAGCTAGGTTAGAAGCTCAGAGAGCTTAGGAAAGTACGTAGCTAGTAGAGCAAGGCATCCTTGCCTCATTGCCCTCGCGGAAGCGCTGCTCAAGGCTTAGCTCAAGAGTAGAAGCGTGCGAGTGATCGGTCCTGGAGTTGGGAAGAGTCTTCCTTCATCTCCAGTTCAGGTTTTGCTCTTGTATCTCAAGCACTTTACTATATTCTAGTTCATCATTTCAAGTATTACTTTATTCTACTTATCAGTATTGAGTAGTATACTTGATTGATTGCTTGAGTGCCTAGCTATCCTACAGTTCAATTCACTTAGCCATAGTAGTTAATCTCTAGTGTGCTTACTGTTTGATCTTTGCCAATAGGTTGCTTAGTTAGTTTAGTGTTTATGTTATTAAGTCAAGTATTTGCTCTGACGTCCGCAAGGGTGTCTCTATTCAAAGCTAGGGTAGAGATAGTTAGAATATAATTAAGCGTGGTGCTTAGTTATAGACTTACCTTCAGATACGGCTGGACCCCCGGATAGCTGTGGTAGCAAGCAGGTGGTGACAGCCCTGTGCGCCTTGAATTCCACCATGTAGTTGGCCCAGTTTAACAGTAAGGCTCGTTGTGCTAGCGTTCAACCTAAGTCAGTGGTAAAGGCTAGTACGCCTTGGTACTTGATAAGATAGGAATAAAACTATACTTAACTTGGTTGCTTGTTTGGCATTTGCCTATCTTGCTTCGTAGTTATCTTGCTTCATAGTTATCTTGCTTCGTAGTTATCTAGGAGTAGTTAGTAGTTACTTATTAGTTATCCTTAGCTATCCTATTCCCCTTATCTACCTATCCATCCACCTTACCTTACCATCCATTTCATCCTTACCTATCCACCCATATATTCTTTCTAGCCTTTCATCTTCTCTTTTCTCCTTTTCCCTTTCTTATTCTTCGACTCTCATCCCCTCCTTGACTCGACTCATACACCACCCTAGCCTTCCATTGGGATCAAATAAATCAACACCTGGTACTCCCAGGCGAAGTGCTACTATGATAGTTCTATGCGCTTGCAGAATCTCCTCTAGGTAGATTGAAATCTCTCTAGCTAGCTCCTACTAGTGTCGGGATTGACAACCCCATTTGGCATTAGTAGATAGCTTCTTTAACTTCACCCCTTTAGGTATAGTGACTGGACTTGCTACAAGCATTTCTGACGCCGTTGCCAGGAATAGATTCCATAGTCTACTCCTAGTAACGACGTTGGCAAGTGTCAACAAGCATTTCTGGGCCGTTACCGGGGATAGTTGCCTAGCTCTATCTTTAGTGAAGTTAAGAACTACCAACAAGAAGCAGCGCATAGAGGTGGACAACGATCCAATGTACGAACCGGAGGCAGACGAAGCACATAGTTACGAGCTTGAGGTTTTCTCCACACACTGGCTTTCTAACATGTACAATGACGCGTGTGAAAAACTAAAGGCAAGTGACTCTTGTCAACAGCTACTGATTGTGCCTCGTCAGCTCGAGTTTAGGGACGAAGACGCGGTCAGGGAGGAAGAAGCCCCCGCTCCCTCTACGGCAACCTCTTTGGCCAAATCTAAGGGCCAGAAGAGGGTGAGGGGACAACACGGGAGGCACAAGTTGGACAAAGCAAACGAGGTGCATGTCATCGATGAGGTGGGGCCAGAGGGAAACCCAATAGCTCCAGATACAGTCATTGCCAAGTTCAGCAATCAAGTGGCGTGTATAGCCAAAGAGAAGGTGGAGATCACTTGGCCCAACTGGCACGACGTACTGGATGACATAAAAACAATGTATGGTGTGAGGTGACAAGGAGATTCAGATATCCGCCCTCAGCTGACATGGAAAAGTGCCAGGAGTGGGCTTTGCATGTGGCGTCGACTGCGCTTCGCAACTTCAGGTCCATGCTGACCAGAAATTACCTGAAGAAGGGGAAGTCGCCACTGCTGAAGTACAATATGCTCAAGGCAGACATATGGGACTCTTTCTGCGAAATGAGAAAGACGCAAGAAGCAGTGGAAAAGAGCGCCGAGTTCAGTGAGCTCGCAAAGAGGAACAAGAATCCTCACCACTTGGGCATGACTGGCTTTGTCGGTCATAGGACCAAGTGGCAGCAAGAAGAACAAGCAAGACAGGCTGCCGGGGCTCCAGATCCTTACAAGGGCATCGACCCAAGGGCAAAGGACTACATGAGGGCCCGCATTCCGAAGAGGCTGAAGCCCGGGGCGACCAAGTTTAACGAGCCCCACCTCGAGGACATCGAGAAGACTTTGATGGAGAAAGCAGAGCTTAAGGATAGCATCGTGGTCCGCCGGGGCCACGACTTGCTCACCGAGGTCATGGGAACCCCCGAGCACCGCAGCCGCGTTTGTGGTGTCGGGTCGAAGATGAGCTGGAAGTCGGTTGAGTCGTGGCAATCCGACGTGGCCAAATACAAGTCCAGGCAGAGGTATAAAGATGAGCTATATAAGAAGGGCTTCAATGAAGGTGTGGCTGAAATGATCAAAAGCTCAATAAACGAAGCCTTCACGAGCAACGACCCGGAGATGGTCGCGATGAGGTCCAAGATGTTTGACCACCATGGCCTGCCCAAACCTCAAGCAAAGGAACATAAAACCTTACTGCTGATGAACGAGGATCACCCAAGGGTCTCGAACGAGGATTTCCAGGAAAACCAGCACGTCCAACTCCTCATCCTGTTCGAAAGGTCCAAGAAGATGGTGGTGGCCGAGGGATGCGTACTTGCACCCCACAATGTCCACGACTTCAACAAACAAGACATCTCTGAAGACTATGTGGTCGTGAGCCCGTTATGGCACGTTCTCGACCAAGAACATTTTGAATTGGACCATCCCAACCTACAACCGGCCAGGCACCTAGGGCAGGCACTTGGATTGGAAGTTCTATGGAACCGCAAGGACATCGAGATCATTGCTTGGACGCCAACTCCAACGCCGACACCAGCATCACAACCATCAGCCACCGGATCTTGTCCAGCGGAAGATCCAAATCATGACAGCAATGGTGACGAAGAAAAGGGCGGGGACAAGGGCAAGGGAAAGGACAAAGGAGAAGGCGGTAGCGAAGGCGGGGACAAGAAAAAGGAAAAGGGCACGGACATGGGCACCATGTCTCCCCCGCCTCCAAACAGTCCACCGATCGGCCCGGTCAACGAGGCAAGAAGCTCAGAGGCCGGTAAGAGGGGCAACACGACAACGACAAGCCAGCCAAGCACGAACGAGCAACAAGGAGGCACGGCGGGGGAGACAACAGGGTTGAAGACACCTCCGCCGTCGACCACAAGCCAATGTCCTCCCCCGCCCAGCAAGAATCCAAGAACGTCCGCCGACAAGCTGTCGTACACGCTCACGTTCGAAAGGTATGGTAACATCGAGCATAATAGCACGTCCGTAGTATATATGCTACTAACATTCCTATCCATCGTTTGACAGGCCTGAAACTACCCGTCAACTATTTGATGAGGCCGAAGACTTCCCTGGCCACTATGAGTGCGGGAACTTCATGATTCCCAAGGCCCAGCTCATCGACGAGGAAAAGTGGGATACAAGGAGGTTCCATGTATGGTACATGGAAGTTGCAAAAGCCGAGATGTCAAGTTTTAAAGTCAAGATTCCCCCGGAGTACTTCCACTTGCCGGCTGGTAATGAAATGCACCTACCCGTCGACTTTAGCGACATGTACAACCTGATGCGGGAAGAAGACCTGGACATCGTTCAAATCACCCTAGTCACACTGTAAGCAATGAATGCAACTTCCACAGATCACTACATTCGCATTTTCCATAGCTCTATAGTTATTATGTCACGATGACTTGTCCGTGCAGGATGACGTCACTGTAAGTAATAAAAAGACACGTCCTGTACTCTACCTCTCTCCTGCACATATTGCTGAAAGAGTCATCAAGGGTTTCGAGATCAATGATCCGGAGATGACAGTTCGATAGCGAGAGAAGAAATATGAAGAAAATATGAAAGCCAAGAAGATTAAGTTGAAAAATTACATACTAGAATGCATGAAGAAGATCAAGCCGGACGGGCCAGAGTGTATAATGGTTGCCTATCACTTTGGGTAAGTCAAATACATGTACGTACACCTAAGTGGCTAGCATATCATGCCTTCTCGTTGTCATAAACTCTATTTTGTTGCAATGGTGCAGCCAGGGGCTCGTCGGTGGCCACTGGGTCACTTTTATCATATACCCTCAAGATGGCAGGGCCTGTGTGTTTGACTCCTTGAGCGTACCAAATAAGCAAGGGTACAAGGCATTCAAAGATTGTCTGAAAAAGTAAATCATCCAGCTTTTTCATCACTTATGATTACCATACGTTTTCAAATTGTGGCTAAAACTATTATGTTTCGTACAGCGCTTATAAGGAATACCAAAAGGTGCCCGGATTCTGGGACCGAAGAACTCAAAAGTTCAAGGACAAGCATAGGTACCACCTCAAAATCCGACGAGATTTCCCGGTACATATGGGTTCTAATGCTTGTGTATCAATCGTGCAGTGCGCCAAGCAGCCACTAGGATCAAAGACATGTGGCTTGTACACATGCGCGTTTCTAAGGGAAAGCAAGGAGTACACCAATAGCTAGAAGAAGCTCAAGGAAGGTGTTAAGTATTGGGGAGAGCAGCAGAGCCACAAGATGCGCTTTAAACAAGTTAAGGCGGACATATGCAAGTTTGTAATGGAGAAATACATTCTTGAAGGAGAAACGTTCTTTGACAACGAATCTGAGCTGGCGTTGCTACCCCAGTATGAGAAGCTCCAAAAATGGAACACAATGCTTGGTCCCAGAGATTACGCTCATCAAGTTAAACTATGAATTATAATTTGAATTTGAAATCAACTAAGTCAATGTGTATATGATGACAAGAACAACTAAGTGACTTTGTATGTTATGTCTAGATGATTTATATGTGCATATATATATCTCTATTTGAAATCTGAAATTCTGGAATTGATTTGAAAACTGCAATTGATTTGAATTCATATCCTGCAGTGTTTCTGCTGGCTGCATCATTTATTTTTTAATCCAAAATTAATAACCGTGGTGGGCAACATAAGAGGCCCGCTGCGGTTAAATAAAACTACCGCAGCGGGCAACCAAAGTTGACCGCTGCGGTAAATATTTTACCGCAGCGGTAAATATTTTACCGCAGCAGGGCTTTATGTTGTCCGCTGCGGTAAATGTTATTAACCGTAGGGGCTGATTATGTTGCCTGCTGCGGTTAAGGATTTTACCGCAGCGGGCAGCAGCGTCCGCTGAGGTAATGGCCACGATTAACCGTGGCCTTAGCACCGCAGCGGACGCTGTTGACCGCTGCGGTAAAGCCAAAAGGCCCGCTGCGGTTAAGCCTTGTGCAGTAGTGTGATGGTGTATTTGACATGGATGAATTTAACGAGTTCAGTGACATGTCTATCTTAGTAGACCATCCAGCAAAGGTAAGGAATATTGAGCTAAGTATCCCACAGAAATCCTTGCCCTGGGTGCGCCATGATGGACAAGGAAGAACAATAGTGGCCTAGATTATTTTTGTTATTTGCCATGTAATCCATTTATGTACTCTTTTTGAATTTCAAACCTTTGATCATAAAAAAAGTACCAAATGAAGGGTTGTCCTATACAAAAGATGTGCGTTATGTTGTTACCTACAACTTTGGTATTCAACACTTCCTCACTAGAAGTCATTTAGTGTCCCATATTTCATCTGCCAGCTGTCGGGCTTTAAAACTCCTATAACTTTTAAAAAACTACATATAAAAGCTTCTCAAACATGGCATTTTATATTTTTAACATGAAGATATTCTCAAGAGAAACACCACGAATTTTTTTCACAAATTGTGGACCAATATTTCTCAAGATATGAATTTTTGAAGCTTTTAAATAATTTCTGCAAATACATTTAAAAACAGAAACAAATTTAGAAATACATTTCTACATGCGGTGTTCAACGACAACCGCCAGTGGTCAATACCAACCGCCCGTAGAAATGTGCACCCTATAAAAGAAAGCGCAAGAGCCCTGGAATTTTCTAAGTGTTGGTTGGCCAGTTTTTTGAATCGACGCCGTCACGCCGCCGAAATTCACCCCATCGCCTCCGCCAACGCATCGCGTCGGTGTGTTGTGCCTCGTCTCTCCTCCTCCTCTCTCTCTCTACGCACTGGGTTGGTGGGGGTGGATGCCGTGGCCGGTGCTATGGCGGAGGAGGCGGGCGCGGTGGCCGGTGGAGGTGGCGGTGGCGGAGGTGGCGGGCGCGGTGGCTGGTGGCCGGTGCAGTGGCGGTAGTAGGTGGAGGTGGGGGTAGCAGGTGGAGGTGGTGGACGGTGGCGCGGTGGCCTGTCCGGTGGCGCAGGGGCAGTGGAGTTGGCGGTCGCAGGGGCGGCGGCGGTGTGGCGCAGGGGCGCAGGGGAGGTGGCCGAGCGGTGTGGGCCGGCCTGCGAGCGGTGTGTGCCGACCTGTTAGATTTTTTTTATTTTCTGTTTTTTGAATAGTGCTTGATCTTTAGATTTTTGTACAGATTTGTCTGATGCACCAAAAATGATGAAAGTTTATCTGTGAGCTCTCTATACTGTGCGTTATTTTGGAAAAATATGAAATTTATATTTTGGGTACCTTTCCTGTGCTGTAAAAATTAGGCAATTAATTAATAAATGCAACTTCCAGGATTTTTGTAGGGTATTCTGTAGCTCCAAAAATTGTAATTTTTTTGTGTACTATTAGTACTGTGACCTACCTTCGCAAAACTTTGGAGCTCAGTTGGACAATGCTGGACAATGACTAAATTGTAGTTTTGCTTGCCATGACTCAAAATAATATCCAATTGACATTAGTTATCGCAAGTAATATTTTGTAGCATCATATTTCATACCAAGTTTGATTTCATACCATTTGACCAAAGGTTTAAATTTATATGTATTTCATTCATAGTTTATGCTTAAAGAAGAGCTACTAAATATTTCATTTCATATCATTTGACCAAAGGTTCAAATTTATATGTTTTTGTTTCATAGTTTTAATATTTATCAGTTCATGAATCTTCTTCCGCTATAATATCACAAAAATCTGTAGCAACGCGCGGGGTATCATCTCCTTTTACAAACATACCTTTATAAAATATGTATAATTATTTATATGTCAGATTTTCGCGATGACTTCTCCGCGCAAGGAACAAGCAGAATGGATCGAATACACGGAGGAAGCAGAAGGGCCCCACCAAATGGGCCAAGCAGAAGGGGCCCCACACACAGAGCAAGCAGAAGGGACCGACGAAACGGGCCAAGCCTAAGGGGCCTCCACGCCTTCATACGAAAGCGTTAGCGATGACATGGAGCATCCAGAAGTAAGGAAGGCTTGCCATGAATTGGCACGTGACCCTGATTACAATCCAGAAGTTGATGAGGTAAACTACACACCTATGATTTTCATGTTTGTATCTATATGTACCAATCTATAATTTCTTTTGACTACCTTTTTCATGAACAGGAGATGTTCTCGCATTTCAAAGAGATAGTAGCTCAAGAAGGAGTGTCACACGAAGACGCACCGAACCCGACTGAGACAACCACTGAGAGTTCAAGGAAAAGGAAGCGGAGTGACCGAAAACGAGGTGACAAAGGACTGAACAGGTGGCCAAATGATACATATAGAATCTCAAAAATGAGCCCGAAAGGACAGCCCCTAGCTCCTGAGGAAGCCCTACCTAAGTTTTAGAACGCCCTTGGTTTCATAGTTAGGGACAATCTTGACATCATAGTCCGACAGTGGAAAGATGTGTTAGATGATGACAATACAAAAATTTGGGATAAGCTGGTGACCAGGTTCATTTTTTCTTGGGTTCGGTTCAACTCGTGAAGGAATATGCCATGAAGAAGTTTGCAACCATATTCCAAAACTGGAGGTCCGAGATGAATATGAAGTGGGCAAAGAAAGGGTTGGAACCAACAAAAAGGTACAAGATCAAGGCTGGGCAATGGGCGGTTTTTCTAGAGCAAAGGAGAGAGCCAGAGTTCTTAGCTCGGATTGAAGCCAATACCAAGCTCGCAAAGAAGAACAAGTACCACCACCACCTAGGCACAAGGGGTTACCAACGCCAGGTTCCCAAGTGGAGGCAAGAAGAGGCTGCCAAGAAAGCCATAGGGTTGCTGATGTTGTCTGAGCAAATTGGAGAAAGGACTGCAAATTGGATCCGTGCTCAGAAACTGAGGGAAACCGAGACCGGTGTTTCGTTTGATGACCCAATGCTCGATGGAGCAGCAAAGAGTATATTTGCAGTGGCAGCTAAGCAGCAAGAAGGATTATTTAAACCACGAAGAGAGAGGGACAAGCTTAGTGCTGGCCTGGGAAACCCCGAGCACCCTGGTCGTGTTCGAGGCATCTCATCGAAAGAAGGATGGAAAGAAGGATTCAGACTGGAGTGGGAGGGTGAGTACAAGAAACGTGATAGATACAAGGAAGAAATGGAAAGTTATTTGAAGGAGGAGGCAAAGAGAGACTTCCAAGAGTTGATGTCGAAAATCCTATTTGATCCTGCTCCAGAGTTGATGCAGTGTTGGGCAAGTGCGATGTCTGCTCAACAGATGAGCACTGAGGCCCCCCAGATGGAGCTAGTCCCAACAACACAACCGTTGGTGATACAGTATATACCAAACCTTCAAAGTTGAAGGACCGAGAATGCTAAACACAGGTGACCAGAGGGGGGGGGGTGAATGGGAGCCTGGAAATTTCTTTTGAAACTTTGGTCACTGTCCCACAAATCAACCCCAAAAGCTCCACAGGCAAACGTGACGCCCATTGCGGATACATGGGTGTATGCCGGATCTTGAGTGATGAGTGATTGTCAACTGGGATGATGCACATGTTCTTTGGCTTGTGTTGTGCAGGTGTCGAGCATGGATACAGTGATCGAAGGCAAGGTGAAGGTCAAGTAGAGACGTGCCGTGCCGATGGACCGGGAGCGGTGAAGGGCGGACGTGAGGCTTGGACTGAGGGACCGGTGGCCTGAGGATCAGCTGTGGTGGCTGACAGCCTGGGACAGCAACGAGTGAAGACTTGCGTGTGGACGGGGTGCACGGGAGGTGCATCCCCTCTACGGCTCGGTTTGGTGGTTGAGCCACAGAAAAACCACCGGTCGACGGTTTCCAGGTTTGGGCCACAAAACCTGGGTGCTGCGGGTTTGCCGAGTTTGGGCCACAAAACTCGGGCTGAGGACGGTTTCTAGGTTTGGGCCTCAAAACCTGGGCGCTGGCAGGTTTCTGAGTTTGGGCCACAAAACTCAGGCTATGGACGGCTGGTTTCCCGGTTTGGGCCTCAAAACCGGGGGTTGGTCGTGAAGACAGGTTTCCCGGTTTTGGCCACAAAACCGGGGGCGAGGTCCGTGAAAAGGACAAGCAGAGCGGTGGCGGCATGTGGCGGCAATCGGTGAGGTTGCGTCGAGGCAACGCTGCCAGTTGTGTGGGCGTGGCCGTCGGATCAGCATCTTCTTCGAGTTGGTCCAGAATAACCCTAGGGTTTAGCTGGTTCGCTCTGTAGTTAGGGGTAGAGTGGAAACTAGAATTAGGATAAGTAGAGGGAGACACCCACCTCCCATCCCATCTCAGTCATTTGCTATTCTCCACTTAGGGTTTTCCTGCTCTCCCAATCCCCTGCTGTAGCAACTGAGATCCGTAGAGAACCATACCTCTGTGTTCATGAGATTTTGAGAAAGTCAGACCGTAATCTCACTGTTGTAGTGTGTGGTAGCCACACGGTTGCAGATTGATGTCTTGATTCACGATTTGACTTTGTTCTTCGCGTTCTTCGTTTCTCCGCGATTTTCCCGTCACTCGATCTCCCTCTCTACTGCGTCTTTTTGAAATCCACTTGAATAAACTTGTTCTTTATAGTGAGGAGATCATTTCCACTGAAGGAATTCATCTAACTCCTCATGAACAAGTAGATCGGGTCGATTCAATTTTCGTGGCGCTTTTTCGGTTCATACTCTTTTCCTTTCGAATTCCCATTGATTGAGTTGATTTGATCGGATGATTTCTTGGGGATAGTCTCCTAACTACCTCGTGATCATCTTCTCCAAGTTTGGGATCAAGGGATTTTGATTTGGATCGAATTTGAGGGAATTTAGGAGAGAGGTGATCAAAATCGCCCTCTCTGGTCGGTCGCGGACAGTCCGCCACCTGACCGGCGGACAGTCCGCGCGTCGGGGTCGGTCTGACCAGTGGCCTGACTCCGCGCTGTTGGAGCTATGTCGAAACACCGGCGGACAGTCCGTAGTACTGAGTCGCTGACAGTCCGGGAGTATCCAGGGGGGACTTCAGCAGCTGTGCTGTTTTTGGGTTTTAGCCGGCGGACAGTCCGCCACTGGTTCCCGGACAGTCTGCCGTTGGGCAGACAGTCTGCGGTCGGAACCCCGGACAGTCCGAGACTCGACTGAGTGTTGTTCCTCAGTGCGTTTGCTCTCCCGGCTTTACCGCTTGGTTTTCGGACTTCTTGTTTGGCCCTCTCTAGGTATCTTTGCTACTTGTTAGCATAGGTACTTGGAGATTTCTCGACGTAGCTCTCTATCTACGTTCGAGGGTCAGTTTTTGGGGTCAGATTTGAGTCGAAGCTTTTGGTGTTTGGTTCGTTCTTGCTTTGTGGTGCTTCGTTGTGATCCTAGGGATCATCCACCCTCTTCCAAGGGTCGTGGGCATCACGTTTTGCTTGTAGCTTTTGGGGGTTGATTTTTGGGACAAAGGCCGAAGTTTCAAGAGAAATTTTTTAGGCTTCCATTCACCCCCCTCTGGTCGCCTTGCTTTTGCATTCTCGGTCCTTCACCCATGACTCTCGGAAAGAGAGTGGATGATCCCTAAGATCACAGCGAGGCACCACTAGAAGAGGCACACCGAAAAGCACAATCAAGCCTCAGAGCGTTTGCAGAATTGCAGCGACCAATCTCGAGAGAAAAACCAAAAGCAGTATCAAATGGTGTCCAAAAATTATGAAATTTGAACCACAGGTACTAGACACCCTCAGTAAGGTTTCGCAAAAATTGCAGCTCAAAACTCCAAAGTCTTTCTACCGGACATGTCCGGGTTGCCTACCGGACATGTCCGGGTTCCACTGCACAGACCAGTTTTGGGACAAAATTCCAAAACCCTATCAAACAATGTCCAAAAATTATGAAACTTTAACAGGAGCAAGTAGACACCTAAGGGAAGATCTCCACAAAATTTGAGCTCAAAATTCTTAGTTCTTCCTACCGGACATGTCCGGGTGGCCTACGGACATGTCCGGGTGACACGCTGTAGCAACAGAAACTTCTAATTTCGATGCCAAAACTCAAACAAATCAACTCCGAAAAATCTGAAATTTTGCAGAGGAGTTCACAACAAGGTTAGTAAGCTATTTCTAAGACATCATGGCTCGAATCTAACAATAGATTGGTGAATCGATGAAAATCGAAGAAGAACGGGCAAAGGGCGAAGAGCGAAGAACGAAGAACGAACGCGATTTCGACCCGATCTATGTGCTCGTGAGGTTAGAGGGGGAATCCTTCGGTGGAAAGAAGGAGCTCACGAAATAGAACATTCAAACGGAATCGCAAATCGTCGCTCGAAGAGGGAGAACGAAGCAAATCTCCGAGAAGGGAAAAACCAAAACGTGAAGAACAAAAACGCGAATCGATCCAAATTTCAGCCAACACAAGAGGAGTAAGAATTTGATCCTTAGATTGCTACAAGATGATGAATTGTGTAGCACACTGTGTCGGGTTACAAGCCACTCCTCGCAACACAAAGCACGGATGGCAAAAAGCTCAAGAACAAGAGCCACTCCTCTCTCTAACCCTAGCCTCTTCTCACACTAGCAAAATGAGAATGACAAAAACGCCCTCTCATGAAGACCAAAACGCCTCTTCTCCAAGGATAGGCTGCCCTAACCAGCCCCCTTCATATATATAGGCGCACGTCCGAAGACCAAAACGCCCTCTCATGAAGCACTAACCCAAATACCCCCTTGAGGGTAAAACCGTCCAACTCGGTCATTTTCCATCCGACGGCCACGCGCCTTCTCATCCTTCGCCTCCACGTGTCGTCACCGTCGACCACCGCGCCTTCCTCAGCGATAGCTTCGCCGCAACGCAAGCCTCTCGGTGCCGCCACGCGTCGACCATTCTGCATAGGAACCTCCGCCCGATTTTGAGGCCCAAACCGGTAAACCCGCCAGCCCAGGTTTTGAGGCCCAAACCTGGAAACCGTCCACCCCGAGTTTTGAGGCCCAAACTCGGAAACCCGTGAGCCCAGGTTTTGAGGCCCAAACCTGGAAACCGTCCATCCCGAGTTTTGAGGCCCAAACTCGGAAACCAGCCACCCCGAGTTTTGAGGCCCAAACTCGAAAACCGTCGAGGGTAGCTTTTTGAGGCTCAACTACCGAACCCGCGCTGTAGACGGGATGTGGTTCGCACACCCCGACCACCGGCACCGATGCCGATGCATGTCCAGCCTCCACGCCAGGCACAACGCCTTCGCCTTCCTTCTTGACTCGGTCGACGGCACTTGCGCCACACGCAAGCCCGTGTCCGACCTCCCGCCAAGTGCCTGGACGCCATCGTCTTCCTCCCGACCCGGCTGATGCTTCGCACATCCCCATGTGCTCTCGCTCGCCGATGCCAAGTGTCAGCTACCAAAGCTGGTCCTCCGGCCTCTTGGTCCATCTGTCCAAGCCTCACGTCTGCCCTTCACTGCTCTGGGTTCATCGGCATGGCGCGTCCGCCGCACGGCACGCCCATCCTTCACCTTTCCCGGTCCGTCGGCACGACACGTCTCTACTTGACCTTCACCTCGCCATCGACCACTGTCTCTGAGCTCCACACCTGCACATCAACACAGCCAAGAGACACATGTTGCACACGCACACCAACACAGTAAACACAACACAACTCAACGCCACCGGTTAGTCATAAACATTAAGCGTATAGCGAGATAATGACTCAATCGGGAAAAGCCTCAAACCTTCCTCATCAATGTCAATCATTCATCATATATGTTCTCAATCTCCCCCTTGATGAATGCATTGACTAACAATAAAACCACAAAGGAAGGGTTTGAAGGCCGGCCTCATTCAAGTGCCCAAAAGTCAAGCAAAAGTAAACACAAGGCCACTTGATATGAGGAAGGATCATAAAAACTCAAAATAAAAGCTCTCGGTCCCGAAAGAAACGGGAAAAGGGGGCAAAGCCTCCACATAACCGAAGAGTCAAGAGAAAACAAGAGTTTCATGAATCCCAAAAAGGCACTCAAAAACCAATCTCAAATAAATTGTCAAACAATCATCACAAAAGAAACCAAGGTTCTTATCCACTTGGAAGATTCTTATCCACTTGGGTTTCGAAATTTCTCCCCCTTGATGATTGAATTGACAAAAACTAGTCACAAGAGATGGTTTGAGATACCAAGACCGAAAATCTCATTCAAATGACCAAAAGCCATAGAAGGCCAAAGAACAAAGTCACTTGACATGAGAAGATTATCCATTCAAATGCCCAAAAAGCCAAAGAAATGCTAAAGAAGGGGCAATTTCAAATGAACATAACTTGGTCCCCAAAGACATGGGCAACGGCTCAACGCAACCAAGCAAAATCTGAGCAAAACTCCCAAAAGAGTGAAAACTTAGACAGAGAGCGAAAGACTTGGTTCCCAAAGACATGGGCAGCGGCTCGACGCAACCAAGTAATGTTGATGTAAAATCTTGGTCGGTCACGCCAACACACTTGTGCACACGGTCCTCAGAGGGGTGCAGAGCAAGGTCCTGACCTCCTGAACCTTTAATGTATGGTGGAGCCAAATCTTAGTGAGATCGACTTCAGGTGTGCCAGTCAATTTGACCTGTAATTGACAAGGAGAAGAAAAGTCTGTCAAATTGTGGAACCTACCGGTTTGGTGCCAGACAGTTCCAAATTATATGGCTCTGATATAGCCACTTGTCTTTAGAATTTTGACTACAAAGTCAACTCCCAGGAGATTGCATGAAAGGCATTGAAAAAGATATAAAACATAATGGCTATGACATATGTAAAAGAGTGTTTATAATAAACAAACAGCCGGTAAGCTTGAAAGATGTTAACAAAATAAAGATCTATATGTACATCTAAGCAACATGAAACCAATGTATCGACTAAATGCATGAGCAGTTCTATCCATTAACAGTGGGGTGTCTCCATACAGCCATAAAAATAAATAGATCGATAAAATAGCTTAAACATCAACAGTGGGGTGTCTCCATACAGCCTTAATGATGACCAAGCTAGATCACGTCTCATGCAAAAAGTAGATCCGTTAATTCCAAGCCACTTAAAAGAACGCATTATGAAGAAAGCATAACTGGATCGGCTATTTTAGCCGATTCAGGGTCCATGAGGCACGAACAAGATCTACCCATCAAGAACCATGATTTAATCTAAAATAAACAGACTTAATCTATCGTATATATCAGTGGGGTTCGGAAATACAACCGATATAGACATACTAGATCAAATCTATCTGCTCTCAGATCAGATCTTGGTTTTATCGGATATCTCGAACGCACAACATGTAACAACCAAGATTGACAAAATAGTCGATGAAAGGCTTGAATCGGCTATTTTCTCTGTTGTGAGAATGTAAACTTCCAAACAGCCGAAACGAAACATCTTTTAGACTTGAGCCACTTTGTCAATCTTGATTCGGCAAGATGTTGTTTAAAACGTAAAGAAGCAAATTAAAACATAAAACAACATTGGTAACTTAATGAATCTACTGGCTTGCCAAACCAATAGAGCCGATAACTAGCCAAGATCGACTAAAGTAAGAGATTGATCAGAGTCAAGACAGTCTTACAAAAGACGAGCTTAAACCGATAACTAGCCATGCCATAGCTTAATAAGAGTTTGGTCGATGCCAAATACAGCCTTATTACACGGTGACACAAGCCATTGGTGAAACTTACAAGCAAACCGGAGGTCGGTCGATGCCGATGCAGCCCTGCCTGATTGAAGGTCTCGCCGAGATCTACGTTACTCCTACTCCTAGGGTTTTGGCCGAGGGCCGATGTTTTGATTGATTGGATGATGCTTACAAAATTCGGGTTTCTAACTATTTATAACCCGGTTGACTCCTGTTCTAACACGACTAGGTTACATAATAGGTAAAAATAAAAGACGACCCGGATTTGAACTCTTTGGTCGAGCCCGATACGTCTTTGAAGCCCGTCGCGCTGGTCCACATGAATCCTTCTGGTCACGCTTGACCCACACAAGCTTCTTTATTTTTAGGCCGATTTTTTTCCTTAATAAATCAGCCGTTTATGCTTACAAACTAATAATCCTCTGGGTCCAAACACATTCCCTTAGGGTCCGATCGACTAATCTTTTCTTTAGTCGATCAGCCGAGCCTTTTTCCCAACCGTTATCGTTTTCTTCCAGGGCTATTCTCAAACCCTAACCTCCAAAGAAGTTCGCCGCCATCCGATTTCAAGCGAAAACTCTTTGAGAACTCAAATTTGGTGTTTCCGCAAGTCAAATGGCAACCCAAGATTCCATCCCTGAGGTAAACTTTGGATTTCTTAGTACCCTTCTTCTCTGATGATTCTCTATTTTCTTATCCCCCCTCAATTTGGAATTTTCAGGCGCTTCACGTCCAGATCCTTATCCCAATTCAAGATAGTCCGAGCGACTTCTTTCTCGGTCCAGTAGGCAATCTCGACCCTACTAAAATCATTATTGCTGAGACACAGAGAGCCCCCTTCAAGAATTCAGATTTCGCTTCAAAGCATTGGGGCAAAACTCCTTTCAGGAACTGGCCATCGATTATTCCGGACTGGAGAGACTGGCTGATCAAGGTAGAAGCCAAGAAGAAGTCAGATTGGGTTCTTCATAGTCTAGATCAGTGCATCACTATGTCCTTAGCCGACATGAAGAGGAACGAGCAAATGTTGAAAGCTGCCTGCTACTTCTGGTCGGGTACTTTCAATACATTCATGTTCAAACAAGGACCCATGACCCCCAATTTAGCCGATGTACACATGTTGACCGACTTAAATATCACTGGATCCACCAATCCTCATAGCTTTCAGGTCAAACCTTCCATTAAGCTTGGAAACCTAAAATCTGGTGGGTGGTCCAACTATATTGCTTCCTTCAATACTCCACAGTCTAGTGTTCCAGAACGAGAGCATACCATCTTCTTGAACATGTGGCTGGAGAAATATTTATTCTGTGGACAGAGCTGTGGTCCAACCTCTAATTTCCTGGCTCTGGCAGAAAAACTGCCTTTGACTTCAAACATACCCCTGGGAAAGTATCTTCTGGGCGCCCTGTACAATATGTTGAATAAAATAGCTCAAAGCTTGATGGAGAATGAAGGCATCCTATCAATAACAGGTCCCTGGTGGTTGCTTCAACTCTGGCTCAACCTTCACCTTCACAGGTTGATAACCCCAGATTTGAGGACTTTGTCCTTCCCAAAACTATACCCAGACAGCCAAGAGAAACTATTGACCAATGATGCTAAAGTGAGAAGATGCACTTCATTTGGAGAAGCTGCTGCTATGATATTTGTCGATGAATTAGCTAGCTTCTTCTTCAAGATTTTCTACAAGGGATTCCATACCGCCATCTTCGACTGGTTTCAGTATCCAGATATCATAGATTTTGAGAACCCATACTCCTTTAGGTTCCAAAGAGAATGTGATGATGAGGGTCTGGAGATTTTATGTCAGATCATAAAACCTTGTCTCCTGCCAACTGAAATTAGGCATGGTAGAGAAAAACCTCCCATGTCCTATGAATTCTATCATCCTATCATGGCAGCCAGACAAATTGGTTTTGGCCAAGTGCCCCCATCCCTATATTTTGCTGATAAACTCAGGCCAAGGGAAGCAGTAGACTCTGCTTTAGAGTACAACAGAATACTCCAATTGGAACAATCTGTTTCCCTGAAGATGGTCAAGGAATGGAACTGTAGGCCTTTTTCTTCAATTTCTATTCAAGACTGGTGGCAACAGTGGAGTATTCACCTCTTTAGTGAAGCTGTGGCTACTTACTGTCTGAAGTTGGATTCAGACTTCCAAGCAACTGTTGATGGTCCTTAAAAACCAGTTTTACCATCAACATTTTACCCAAAAATTCACCAAAAAGGCATGAAAAGTAGTCAAATAGGTTTCAAA
This sequence comes from Coix lacryma-jobi var. lacryma-jobi, assembly GCA_009763385.1. Lineage (NCBI taxonomy): Eukaryota > Viridiplantae > Streptophyta > Magnoliopsida > Poales > Poaceae > Coix > Coix lacryma-jobi. The sequence continues at coordinate 49,932,330 of CM019831.1, forward strand.
CTAACCAAATTCCACATGTCCATAGATTTTTATTTGAATGCAGGAATTGGACCAAATTTGGAGAATGGAGCCACCAGGGGCCGAGCCCACTCACCAGGACCCATTTGGGCCCTAGTGGGGTGGCGCCCGCCACCCCTAGGTGGCGCCCGCCACCAAGGAGAGGCCCAAACTCTCCCCTGCCATGTCACTGATCCATGTGACCACCCAGGGCCAAATCTTAGCCCTTGGTCACTAGGTCAGTGGCATGAGAGGGCTGAGAAGAGATGTCACGTGGATCATGACCTAATGACGGTTATCTGGACATGCAACCGACCTTGAAACCGCCTTGGAGGAGTCCCTGGAGACCGTAGGATCAATGACGGTGCATCCAAGGGCCAGGGGGGTGGCGGCCGCCACCTAGGGCTGGCGCCCGCCACTAGGGTTTGCCCTAGGTCGGTTGGCTACCCCCTATAAGTACCCCCTCACTCACTTGGGCTATAAATACCGCCCCTGGAGGCGTCACTTCATTTCAAGCAAGGAAGGAAAGGAAGCAAAGAAAGCAAGGCTAGAGCTAGAGAGCTAATAGCTTAGGATTTAGCCAAGCTTAGGCAAGTAGGTAGCTAGTAGAGCAAGGCATCCTTGCCTCATTGCCCTCGCGGAAGCGCTGCTCAAGGCTTAGCTCAAGAGTAGAAGCGTGCGAGTGATCGGTCCTGGAGTTGGGAAGGGTCTTCCTTCATCTCCAGTTCAGGTTTTGCTCTTGTTACTCAAGCACTTTACTATATTCTAGTTCATCATTTCAAGTATTACTTTATTCTACTTACCAGTATTGAGTAGTATACTTGATTGATTGCTTGAGTACCTAGCTATCCTACATTTCAATTCACTTAGCCATAGTAGTTAATCTCTAGAGTGCTTAGTGTTTGATCGTTGCCAATAGGTTGCTTAGTTAGTTTAGTGTTTATCTTATTAAGTCAAGTATTTGCTCTGACGTCCGCAAGGGTGTCTCTATTCTAGGCCAGGATAGAGATAGTTAGAATATAATTAGGTGTGGTGCTTAGTTATAGACTTACCTTCAGATATGGCTAGACCCCCGGATAGCTATGGTAGCAAGCAGGTGGTGACAGCCCTGTGCGCCTTGAATTCCACCACGTAGTTGGTCTAGTTTAACAGTAAGGCTCGTTGTGCTAGCGTTCAACCTAAGTCAGTGGTAAAGGCTTGTACGCCTCGGTACTTGACAAGATAGGAATAAAACTTTACTTAACTTGGTTGCTTATTTGGCATTTGCCTATCTTGCTTCGTAGTTATCTTGGAGTAGTTATTAATTATTAGTTAGTTATATTAGTTATCCTTAGTTATATTTTCCCCCTATCTACCTATCCATCCACCTTACCTTAACCATTCATTTCATCCTTACCTATCCACTCATAAATTCTTTCTAGCCTTTCATCTGCTCTCTTCTCTTCTCTCCTTTTCCCTTTCTTATTCTTCGACTCTCATCCCCTCCTTGACTCCAGTCATACACCACCCTAGCCTTCCTTTGGGAACAAATACATCGACACCTGGTACTCCCAGGCGAAGTGCTAATACGATAGTTCTATGCGCTTGCAGAATCTCCTCTAGGTAGATTGCAATCTCTCTAGCTAACTCCTACTAGTGTCGGGATTGACAACCCCATTTGACATTAGTAGATAGCTGCTTTAGCTTCACTCCTTTAGGTATAGTGACTGGACTTGCTACAAGCATTTCTGGCGCCGTTGCTAGGGATAGATTCCATAGTCTACTCCTAGTAACGACGTTAGCAGTGTCAACAAGCATTTCTGGGCCGTTACCGAGGATAGTTGCCTAGCTCTATCTTTAGTGAAGTTAAGAACTACCAACATGCATTTCTGGCGCCGTTGCCGGGTAAGGCAATCGGTGTATCATTCGAGTCCTTGTCGAATTTATCTTCGCTTAAGCTCCCGCTTAGCAAATCCCATCTTTTCCCATTCTTTCTTTCCTTAGTCCTTCTTATCTTTTTCCTTCATCTTCTTCAACTTTTTTCTTTCTTATCTCGTTCTACCTTCACGATGGCCAATAAGACCATTTGTGAGTTTTGTACTCCTTCTGCCGCCAATATAGCGACAGGACCAGCCGTGATCGATGCCAACCTTAATTTCGAGTTGAAACCGGCTCTGATCACGATGGTCCAAGCTAGCCCATTCTATGGCGAAGCTCATGAGGATGCCAATGCTCACCTCCAACATTTTTTGGAGATTTGCGGCACCTTCACCATTAAGGGGATAACCCAAGAAGCCATCCGTCTTCGTCTCTTTCCCTTTTCTCTCCTAGGAAAAGCAAAGCAATGGTTCTATACCAATCGCAACGCTGTAGACACATGGGACAAGTGTTCCAATGCTTTTCTCGCCAAATTCTTTCCGATGGGCAAGACGAAAGCTCTTTGCAACAAAATCTCCAGCTTTACGCAACAAGCCGAGGAATCTATTCTCGAGGCTTGGGAGAGAATGCAAGAGTACGTCACTGCTTGTCCACAACATGGTATGGAGGACTGGCTGTTGATCCAGAACTTCTACCATGGCCTAACCCCACTCTCTAGAAGCCATTTGGATGCCGCTGCCCGCGGTGCATTCTTTTCTCTGAATGTTGCAGATGCTAAGGCTCTCATAGAGAAGATGGTGTCGAACCAAGGATGGAATGACGAGAGACTACAGCCCCGTACGCGAGGTATGCATTCCCTTAAGGAGGCCGACATGATCGTGGCCAAGATGGACCTGCTGGCCAAGAAGCTGGACAGCTGTGAGAATATGAACAAACAAGAGAGTGTCCAATCTCTGGAATCCTACATGACTTGTGAAGTCTGTGGAGAAACCGGACATTCTGGGAACCATTACCCCGAGTTACATGAAGATTTGAACTTCATCAACAACAACAACAACAACGGTTTCCGTCAACAAAATCAAGGATGGAATCCGCACTCCAACTCTCAAGGTAATAATTCATTGCCTCGCTCTAATTTCCAAAGTTTTGATAATTTCTCGTTCTTAAAGAATCTAGTCTACTCTCAAGGTAGAACTACTGAATTTTTGAATAAGAAATTAATGTCAAATGATAAAATGCTTGAGAACATAAATGCTAAATTGGAAGATTTCTCATCTGCTCTGAAAAATGACCTTAGCTTTAATAAGATGTTAGAACTCTGAAAAATCACCTTAGCTTTAATAAGATGTTAGAAACCTAATTAGCTCAACTTGCTGCGATCATACCATCTTTTGAAACTGGCAAAATTCCGGCTAAACCTAACATAGAAACTGCAAATATGGTTGAAATAAAATATTTTAACTATTATGAAGATCAAACCATGACTATTAAAAAGGGTGATCCTGGTAGTCCCATAATTAGATGCTCAATCTTTGGTGAAGTATTTAAAAATGCCATGTGTGATTTAGGATCGAGTGTGAACATTTTATCCAAGGATTTCTATGAAAACTTGTTCTTTCCACCCATGTCATCCACATCTGCCTATGTCGTGCTAGCTGATCAATCAACATGCTATGTAGAAGGAATAGTCACTGATTTACCTGTTCATATTAGAGGTTCATATGTTCCTGCTGATTTCATAATACTAGATATGGGAAATAGGAAAGATGTGCCTCTAATCTTAGGTAGACCTTTCTTGAACACTGTTGATGCTTGCATATATGTGGGGAGTGGTAAAATGTGAGAATATATATGATGAATGATTGACATTGATGAGGAAGGTTTGAGGCTTTTCCCGGTTGTGTCATTGTCTCGCTATGTGCTTAATGTTTATGACTAACCGGTGGCGTTGAGTTGTGGTGTTTCTGTGTTGGTGTGCGTGTGCAACATGTGTCTCTTGGCTGTGTTGATGTGCAGGTTGAAAGGACCGTGACGCCTAAGAGGGGGGGTTGAATTAGGCAACTAAAAACTTTTACTCTAACTAAGGCCTCTAATTACCACCTAGTCAAAACCTATGCAAGAATGTAAATCATCTATATGTGCAACTAAGGTTTTGCTAGGTGTGTTGCTATCTCTACCGCAAAAGAGTTTTGCAACCTATGATCCAAACCTATCAACTAGCCTATCAACTAAGCTAGGAAAGGTAAAGCACACAACAAGGTAGCAAAGTAAATGCGGAAGCTAAAGAGTGAGGTAGAGATGCAAACTCCCGTCGACGACTCCGGTATTTTTACCGAGGTATCAAGAAGCACACAAGCTTCCCCGTAGTCCTCGTTGGAGCCCCTCGCAAGGAATCCCTCGCAAGGGCCAAGCTCCCGGTTGGGTGACTCCGTGGATAGCTCCGGTCCTTCCCCACGCGCAAGTGGGTCTCCGGTTAAGCCACTCGTGGCAAAGCCTCTCCCGGATGCTTCCCGCCGTCTCCACTATCAAGCTTCCGGCCGAACCGCCGCGGGCCTTGTTCCCTTCGGTACACGGTGGCGGCCACACCACAACGCGGTTGGTGTGGTCTCGCAAGACTACAAGCCCCTCCGATGTACAACAATGGTGCACGCAAGCACCGAGTAGCAAGAGGTATGCAAACCTCACTAAACACTAGGCCTAAACCTAGAGCAAGTGCATGAGCGGTGGTCTAACTAGCCTAAGCACTTCGCAAAGCAACTACACTAATCACCATGTAAATCACTAAGCACTATGCATATGGAGGCACTAATATGGTGTAGCAACACTCTTGGTATGTTTCCTTACTCCTCCACACCTCATTTGGCCGGTTAGAGGTGGTATAAATAGGCCCCCAATCAAATAGAGCCGTTGGGGGGGGGCTGAAATCAGCTTTCTGTAGAGCATCGGATGCTACAGTGGTGGCATCGGAAGCTTCCTTTGCTCATGTGATGAGTAGCCGTTGGAAAACTAGCCGTTAGACCTGTTTTTCGGGGGCATCGGATGCTCCGGTGAGGCATCGGAAGCTGGCATCGGACTCTACCACAATACTGTTCATTCTGGGCTCATTTTAGAGAGCTTCGGATGCTGCATCGGACTCTGGCATCGGATGCTGCATCGGAGCGTCCGTTGCTCTTTTTCAGTGAGACAGGCTTTCGTATTTTGGGCATAACTCTTAGCTCCGAAGTCCGATTTTGATGATCTTGGACTTTTCGGAAAGTTAATGAAATTCTCTACAGCTTTATGCTAATGCCATGTCAGTTTGAGCAAATCCAAAATCATGAGACAGTTCTAATTCAATCAGCTCTTTTCTCGGCTTGAGCGTTAACTTTGTTTGAGTCCAGCCCTCTATTTCTTGTGTCTTGGACTTTGCTTGATCTTTGTAAGCCTCCAATACATATTGTAGGGTCTTGCTTGAAGTGTTGATCACTAGATCACCATATTGTCTTCGTCCAAGTCACATGTGCATCCTATTAGACTATAAAACAAACACTTGCAAATACATTAGTCCAATTTGGTTATGTTGATCATCAAACACCAAAATTCAAAGATAAATGGGTCGAGGTCCATTTTCCTTACAATGTCCCCCTTTTTAGTGATTGATGACAACACAACCAAAGCAAGCAAATAATAGAGACAAAAAATTAAAAAGCAATCTACTTGCTAGGATGCAATGCAAAGGCAAGATCATATGATGTTTAATAGATACCAAATTGAAACTCACTTATAAAAACATATCTTGCCCTTGCCATTGAGTTCCTTTTAGTGGCTTTATGGATTAATTCTCCCCCTAACTCCATAATCCACTTCCTCCATTTTTGGACCATTCCCAGAAAGATAACCATAAAAAATTTGAAAATTTGATTTTGGTTATTTTGTTTGTTTTAGTTTGGGCTTGCTTTTGGTCCCTTCACATTCTCCCCCTTTGGAATCAAACACCAAAAAGGAAGACATTTAAAAGAACAAGGGAGGAAACATTATATAGGCTAAACTCCCCCTAAGTATATGCATACATATGGTGTAAGGCAAAGCATATGCATAACGGGCAAATTTGAGCACAAAGGAGTTTACTCTATATAATGCATGGAGAGAGCATATAAGAGTAACAAAGTGAAATCAACATAATGTTATAGGTTAGGAATACCATATGTAGGTACCAAATGAATTATCGTCACATATGATGCTTGTCTCCGGGAACTCCATTTTCCTTGCAATGAGACTACTACACATATGATAAACTTGAAAGTAGTGTTAGTTTCAAAGCTTCCAAATTATAGAGTAAACTCCCCCTCAAAGTGTGCATACAAGTTTGAAATACTTGTAGGAGAAATGCACATTGACTTGTGAGGTCAAACTACCATTTTGCAAGGTGATATCACTAGAAATGTGACACCAGTTGAAGATGGTAATTGGGGTAGTTTATCTACTATTTGGACTTTGGCACATATAAGATAAATACAAGTAAGGGAAGCTATGTGCCATGCTCCTAAGCAATTTAAACCATGTAGATTTGCTCCAAAGATGAGAGTGATATCGAGCAAAACTTACCATATGATAAGCCTAGTGTATGCATGACAAAGGATTTAAATATGCAAATGCAAACCTAGGCAATGGAAGGAACTAGATGCTAAAAGAAATTGCAAGAATTTAAATCTAGTTACCTAACATGGGGAGGGGAACTTGGGTCCATAGTAGTCACTAAAACACTTGGCAATGACATGATCCAATGTGATGCACCCCATGGCATGCACCCAACCTTTGCCAAGTCTACAAATTCCCCGTCGTCCACTTGACAACTCACTTCCCTTTCAGGACCCAAACCTTTTTGGTGCTCTTCATGGTTGAAATAATATCCTTAGGCACCCAAATGTGTTTGGCCCCATTGTTGACTTGCTTGTTCACCTTGACGGCCACCACCTTGTCATTCTTCTTCTTCTTCAAAAGGTAAGGTGTGGAGGCCTTCTTGTTCACCTTGTTGGTGTAGGTGTTGGAGAGCTTGCTTGTTTGCTTTTTGTTTTTATCTTTCTTCTTTTCTCCCCCATGCTTCACCTTGCACTCATAGGACTTGTGGCCTTCCTTGTGGCAAACATAACAAACCACGGTTTGCTCCTCATCAAGCTTCTTCACACCCTTGACGGTGTTATCTTGATGAGTTCGGGTTTGCTTTGTCTTGCCTTTTGCTTGAGTCAAGTCCTTGGTGAGGCGAGCCACTTCTTGCTTTAGTAGCTCATTCTCCATTGCGACTTCTTGTGTACATGTTTCTACAATGACATTCTCAACACAAGCTTGTTTGCACGTGGGTGAGTCTAAATCAAGTAAATCAAAGCAAGAAGTAGAGGCATCCTTTTTAGGCATATCAAAGATTGACTTTTCAATTTTAGGTGCCTCGGTGGGGTTTGCTCCGATGGCTTCTAGATTGGCAACTTTATTAGTAAGCTCATCACAATGTTTGCACATGATTTCTATTTTAGCAAGCAAACTTTTGTAAGCATCTTGTGTGCTAGCTAACTTTGCTTTTAACTTTTCATTTTTCTTAACAAGTTGCTCATCATTACTTGCGCTATCACTTGTGTTTGCACTAGCCTCAAGTTTCTCAATTTTATTAGATAGCTCAACATTTAGGTTTGAAAAAGTTTCATATTGATCGAGCATAGCGTTATAAGCTTGTTGAGAACTATCTATTTTTTCTTTTAAAGCATTGATTTTCCTTTGTTGACTAGTGCATGCTTTAGCATAATTGAGATTATCTTGCACAAGTTGATTATAAGAAGGTAGCTCATCATCACTATCACTATCACTATCACTATCACTAGAGATAGATTTCGAGTTACCTTGTGCCATAAGGCACATTCGTGAGGAGCTTGATGATGAGTGTTTGTGGCCGCGCCTCTTGTGTTGGGCTTCATCATCACTTGATGAATCATCCCACGTCTTGATAGTAGTGAGGGCTTTGACCTTGCATCCCTTCTTTTTCTTGTCCTTGGGTGTGGGCTTTCATTTTGGACAATCTTTCATATAATGCCCTCTCTTGCCGCATCCATAGCAACCATTCTTTCTTTGCTCTCTTCTTTGATTGGTTAAGAGGCAATCCTCAATGGTGATGGGCACACCCTTGACATTGAGCTTGCGGATCATCCTCTCCACTCCTCAAACTAGCTTGATTGTTTCTTCTTTGTCTAGGGAGGAGTTGGATGAGGTGGAGGCTCGATCATCATCACTTGATTCATCATCATCATCCTCTTCTTCCTCATCTTCACTTGAGGAGCTTGAGCTTGAACATGTCTCAATTTGCTTCTTGCTCTTCGTCTTTTTGTGCTCATCACATGTGAGAGCTATGCCTTTGCTTGATGCAGTGGCTTCTTCTTGACCCATCTTGCGTGACATCTCAAATGCCACTAATTTGCCAATGACAATGGCCGGGGTCATGTTGCTCAAGTCCTCCATGTTGTGGAGGATGGTGATGATGGTTGCATACTTGTTCTTTGGAAGCACAGAGATGATCTTCCTCACAATATCCGCATCACCTAGCTTTGTGATTCCTATAGAATTGAGCTCATTGATAATTAGATTCAAATGAGAATACATATCACGAACAAGCTCATTATCATTCATTTTAAAGGAATCATAACTTGTTTTAGTTAGGTGATGTTTTTGCTCACGTACATTACTTGTACCATCATGGAGCTCATGTAGCTTTAACCAAATTTCATGAGATGTTTGTAAAGTAAAAACATGGTTAAAGACATCCATGCTAAGAGATTCAAACAAGCAATTTTTGGCTCTAGCATTAAGATGAATTTCTTTTTCATCAACCGCGGTAGGCTTATCGGGATTCTTAAGGGGTTTCATCCCGTCGCGGGTGACTCTCCAAACACCTAGATCAACTGCTTCTAGGTAGCAAGCCATTCTAGCACTATAGTAGGGAAAGTTTGTGTCGTCAAAGTGCGGAGGCCTAGAGGTATCCATCCCAACCACTCTCAATAGTGTCGGCTCAACGGCGGTGAAGCCAAGGGTCATAAAATGATCCAACCTGCTTTGATACCAATTGAAAGGACCGTGACGCCTAAGAGGGAGGGGGTGAATTAGGCAACTAAAAACTTTTACTCTAACTAAGGCCTCTAATTACCACCTAGTCAAAACCTATGCAAGAATGTAAACCATCTATATGTGCAACTAATGTTTTGCTAGGTGTGTTGCTATCTCTACCGCAAAAGAGTTTTGCAACCTATGATCCAAACCTATCAACTAGACTATCAACTAAGCTAGGAAAGGTAAAGCACACAACAAGGTAGCAAAGTAAATGCGGAAGCTAAAGAGTGAGGTAGAGATGCAAACTCCCGTCGACGACTCCGGTATTTTTACCGAGGTATCGAGAAGCACGCAAGCTTCCCCTTAGTCCTCGTTGGAGCCCCTCGCAAGGAATCCCTCGGAAGGGCCAAGCTCCCGGTCGGGTGACTCCGTGGATAGCTCCGGTCCTTCCCCACGCGCAAGTGGGTCGACGGTTAAGCCACTCGTGGCAAAGCCTCTCCCGGATGCTTCCCGCCATCTCCACTATCAAGCTTCCGGCCGAACCGCCGCGGGCCTTGTTCCCTTCGGTACACAGTGGCGGCCACACCACAACGCGGTTGGTGTGGTCTCGCAAGACTACAAGCCCCTCCGATGTACAACAATGGTGCACGCAAGCACTGAGTAGCAAGAGGTATGCAAACCTCACTAAACACTAGGCCTAAACCTAGAGCAAGCGCATGAGCGGTGGTCTAACTAGCCTAAGCACTTCGCAAAGCACCTGCACTAATCACCATGTAAATCACTAAGCACTATGCATATGGAGGCACTAATATGGTGTAGCAACACTCTTGGTATGTTTCCTTACTCCTCCACACCTCATTTAGCCGGTTAGAGGTGGTATATATAGGCCCCAATCAAATAGAGCCATTGAGGGGGGCTGAAATCAGCTTTCTGTAGAGCATTGGATGCTACAGTGGTGGCATCGGAAGCTTCCTATGCTCATGTGATGAGTAGCCGTTGGAAAACTAGCCGTTAGACCTGTTTTTCGGGGGCATCGAATGCTCCGGTGAGGCATCGGAAGCTGGCATCGGACTCTACCAAAATACAGTTCATTCTGGGCTGATTTTAGAGAGCATCGGATGCTGCATCGGACTCTGGCATCGGATGCTGCATCGGAGCGTCCGTTGCTCTTTTTTCAGTGAGACACGCTTTCGTATTTTGGGCATAACTCTTAGCTTCGAACTCCGATTTTGATGACCTTGGACTTTTTGGAAAGCTAATGAAATTCTCTACAGCTTTATGATGATGCCATGTCAGTTTGAGAAAATCCAAAATCATGAGACAGTTCTAATTCAATCAGCTCTTGTCTCGGCTTGAGCGTTAACTTTGTTTGCGTCCGGCCCTCTATTTCTTGTGTCTTGGACTTTGCTTGATCTTTGTAAGCCTCAAATACATATTGTAGGGTCTTGCTTGAAGTGTTGATCACTAGATCACCATATTGTCTTCGTCCAAGTCACATGTGCATCCTATTAGACTATAAAACAAACACTTGCAAACACATTAGTCCAATTTGGTTATGTTGATCATCAAACACCAAAATCCAAAGATAAATGGGTCGAGGTCCATTTTCCTTACAATGTCCCCCTTTTTAGTGATTGATGACAACACAACCAAAGCAAGCAAATAATAGAGACAAAAAATTAAAAAGCAATCTACTTGCTAGGATGCAATGCAAAGGCAAGATCATATGATGTTTAATAGATACCAAATTGAAACTCACTTATAAAAACATATCTTGCCCTTGCCATTGAGTTCCTTTTAGTGGCTTTATGGATTAATTCTCCCCCTAACTCCATAATCCACTTCCTCCATTTTTGGACCATTCCCAGAAAGATAACCATAAAAAATTTGAAAATTTGATTTTGGTTATTTTGTTTGTTTTAGTTTGGGCTTGCTTTTGGTCCCTTCACATTCTCCCCCTTTGGAATCAAACACCAAAAAGGAAGACATTTAAAAGAACAAGGGAGGAAACATTATATAGGCTAAACTCCCCCTAAGTATATGCATACATATGGTGTAAGGCAAAGCATATGCATAACGGGCAAATTTGAGCACAAAGGAGTTTACTCTATATAATGCATGGAGAGAGCATATAAGAGTAACAAAGTGAAATCAACATAATGTTATAGGTTAGGAATACCATATGTAGGTACCAAATGAATTATCGTCACATATGATGCTTGTCTCCGGGAACTCCATTTTCCTTGCAATGAGACTACTACACATATGATAAACTTGAAAGTAGTGTTAGTTTCAAAGCTTCCAAATTATAGAGTAAACTCCCCCTCAAAGTGTGCATACAAGTTTGAAATACTTGTAGGAGAAATGCACATTGACTTGCGAGGTCAAACTACCATTTTGCAAGGTGATATCACTAGAAATGTGACACCAGTTGATGATGGTAATTGGGGTAGTTTATCTACTATTTGGACTTTGGCACATATAAGATAAATACAAGTAAGGGAAGCGATGTGACGTGCTCCTAAGCAATTTAAACCATGTAGATTTGCTCCAAAGATGAGAGTGATATCGAGCAAAACTTACCATATGATAAGCCTAGTGTATGCATGACAAAGGATTTAAATATGCAAATGCAAACCTAGGCAATGGAAGGAACTAGATGCTAAAAGAAATTGCAAGAATTTAAATCTAGTGACCTAACATGGGGAGGGGAACTTGGGTCCATAGTAGTCACTAACACACTTGGCAATTACATGATCCAATGTGATGCACCCCATGGCATGCACCCAACCTTTGCCAAGTCTCCAAATTCCCCGTCGTCCACTTGACAACTCACTTCCCTTTCGGGACCCAAACCTTTTTGGTGCTCTTCATGGTTGAAATAATATCCTTAGGCACCCAAATGTGTTTGGCCCCATTGTTGACTTGCTTGTTCACCTTGACGGCCACCACCTTGTCATTCTTCTTCTTCTTCAAAAGGTAAGGTGTGGAGGCCTTCTTGTTCACCTTGTTGGTGTAGGTGTTGGAGAACTTGCTTGTTTGCTTTTTATTTTTCTCTTTCTTCTTTTCTCCCCCATGCTTCACCTTGCACTCATAGTACTTGTGGCCTTCCTTGTGGCAAACATAACAAACCACGGTTTGCTCCTCATCAAGCTTCTTCACACCCTTGACGGTGTTATCTTGATGAGTTCGGGTTTGCTTTGTCTTGCCTTTTGCTTGAGTCAAGTCCTTGGTGAGGCGAGCCACTTCTTGCTTTAGTAGCTCATTCTCCATTGCGACTTCTTGTGTACATGTTTCTACAATGACATTCTCAACACAAGCTTGTTTGCACATGTGTGAGTCTAAATCAAGTAAATCAAAGAAAGAAGTAGAGGCATCCTTTTTAGGCATATCAAAGATTAAGTTTTCAATTTTAGGTGCCTCGGTGGGGTTTGCTCCGATGGCTTCTAGATTGGCAACTTTATTAGTTAGCTCATCACAATGTTTGCACATGATTTCCATTTTAGCAAGCAAACTTTTGTAAGCATCTTGTGTGCTAGCTAACTTTGCTTTTTAACTTTTCATTTTTCTTAACAAGTTGCTCATCATTACTTGCGCTATCACTTGTGTTTGCACTAGCCTCAAGTTTCTCAATTTTATTAGATAGCTCAACATTTAGGTTTGAAAAAGTTTCATATTGATCGAGCATAGCGTTATAAGCTTGTTGAGAACTATCTATTTTTTCTTTTAAAGCATTGATTTTCCTTTGTTGACTAGTGCATGCTTTAGCATAATTGAGATTATCTTGCACAAGTTGATTATAAGAAGGTAGCTCATCATCACTATCACTATCACTATCACTAGAGATAGATTTCGAGTTACCTTGTGCCATAAGGCACATTCGTGAGGAGCTTGATGATGAGTGTTTGTGGCCGCGCCTCTTGTGTTGGGCTTCATCATCACTTGATGAATCATCCCACGTCTTGATAGTAGTGAGGGCTTTGACCTTGCATCCCTTCTTTTTCTTGTCCTTGGGTGTGGGCTTTCATTTTGGACAATCTTCCATATAATGCCCTCTCTTGCCGCATCCATAGCAACCATTCTTTCTTTGCTCTCTTCTTTGATTGGTGAAGAGGCAATCCTCAATGGTGATGGGCACACCCTTGACATTGAGCTTGCGGATCATCCTCTCCACTCCTCAAACTAGCTTGATTGTTTCTTCTTTGTCTAGGGAGGAGTTGGATGAGGTGGAGGCTCGATCATCATCACTTGATTCATCATCATCATCCTCTTCTTCCTCATCTTCACTTGAGGAGCTTGAGCTTGAACATGTCTCAATTTGCTTCTTGCTCTTCATCTTTTTGTGCTCATCACATGTGGGAGCTATGCCTTTGCTTGATGAAGTGGCTTCTTCTTGACCCATCTTGCGTGACATCTCAAATGCCACTAATTTGCCAATGACAATGGCCGGGGTCATGTTGCTCAAGTCCTCCATGTTGTGGAGGATGGTGATGATGGTTGCATACTTGTTCTTTGGATGGTTTCCGAGTTTGGCCACAAAACTCGGGCTGAGGATGGTTTCCAGGTTTGGGCCTCAAAACCTGGGTGCTGCAGGTTTGCTGAGTTTGGGCCACAAAACTCAGGCGTTGGTGGGCTGGTTTCCCGGTTTGGGCCTCAAAACCGGGGGTTGGCTATGAAGGCTGGTTTCTCGGTTTGGGCCACAAAACCGGGGGTGCGATGTCCAGGAAAAGGACGCAGAGCGGTGGCGGCACTTGGCGGCAATCGGGAGGTGGCGTCGAGGCAACACTACGAGTTGTGCGGGCGTGGCCGTCGGATCCACCTACCATCGAGTTGGTCCAGAATAACCTTAGGGTTTAGCTGGTTCGCTCTGTAAGTAGTTAGGGGTAGAGTGGGAATTAGGAATAGTTAGAATTAGGATAAGTAGGGGGAGACACCCACCTCCCCATCTATCTCAGTCATTTGCTCTTTGCTTCTAGGGTTTCCTGCTCTCCCAATCCCCTGCTGTAGCTAGCTGAGATCCGTAGAGAACCATACCTCTGTGTATTGGAGATTTTGAGGAAGTGAGGCCGTAACCTCACTGTTGTAGCGTGTGGTAGCCACACGGTTGCAGATCAATGTGTTGATTCGCTTTTGGTTCGTGTTCTTCGGGTTCTTCATTTCTCCGCGTTTTTCCCGTCGCTCGATCTCTCCCTATACCGCGTCTTTGCGAAATCCGTTTGAATCAACTTGTTCGTATTTGAAAGGAGATCATTTCCACCAAAGGAATTTATCTAACTCCTAACGAACAAGTAGATCGGGTTGATTTCGTTTTCGTGGCGCTTTTTGATTCATTCTCCTCCCTTTTGATTTCCCGGTGTTTGAGTTGATTTGAGCGGATGATTTCTTGGGGATAGTCTCCTAACTACTCCGTGATCATCCTCTCCAAGTTTGGAAACGTGGGATTCTGGTTTGAATCAATTTGGAGAAGATTTGGGTGAAGGGCGTTTGAAATCGCCCTCCCTGAGTGACCGCGGACAGTTCGCCACTCAGGGCGCGGACAGTCCGCGCATCGGGGACTTGGCCAGAGCAGTGGCCGCGAGTCTCTGCGTTTTGGGTCTCGGTTGACCGGCGGACAGTCCGCCGGTGTAAACCGCGGACAGTCCGGGACTGTCCAGGGAGTTTGCAGCAACTGTGCTGTTTCGGGTTTTTGGCCGGCGGACAGTCCGCCAACCCCTCACGGACAGTTCGTAGTAGGGGCGGACAGTCCGGGACTCCGTGTCCGGACAGTCCGGGAATCGCCTGAAGCTTCCGGTTTTGTGCGTTTGCTCTCCCGGCTTCCTCGCTTGGTTTCCGGACTTCTCGTTTGGCCTCGTAGTTGACCAAGAAACCTCTCTAGGTATCTTTGCTACTTGGTAGCATCGGTATTTGGGGATTTCTCAACGTAGCCGTCTATCTATGTTTGAGACTTGGTTTTTGAGGGCCAAACTTGTGCCGGTTCTTTTGTCGTTCGGTTTGCTATCGCTTTGTGGTGCCTCGCTGTGATCCTAGGGATCATCCACCATCTTCCAAGGGTCGTGGGCATCACGGTTTCGACCAAGGCTTTCGGGGGTTGATTTTGGGAACAATAGGCCAAAGTTTCTAGAAGAATTTTTGAGCTCCCATTCACCCCCCCTCTGGTCGCCTTGCTAGTGCATTCTCGGTCCTTCAATTGCTATCGGAGCAGGTTAAGGATCTTCCACCTTAGCCGGTTCCAGATCCACAGAAGGCGACATGGATCGCGGCGTGGGCAAACCGCCGTTCTTCGATGGGACGAACTATGCGTATTGGAAGATACGCATGTCGGCCTATCTCTAGAGCATGGGCTCTTCTATTTGGGAGATTTGCAACAAGGCGGATTACGTTGTCTTGGCTGCTCGTGTTACTCAGCTTCAGATGGATGAGCACGATGCCAATAGCCGAGCGCGTAATGCTCTTTTCTCCTGTTTGAGCATGTCCAAGTTTGATCGCGTTTCTCACCTCCCCACGGCTCGTGAGATTTGGGCGACCCTCATGCGCTTCCATGAGGGAACCACTCAAGTCAAATCCCGTCTCTACGAGTCGCACAAGCGGGAGTACGAGAACTTTCGACACATGCCTGGCGAGAGCATAGAGAGTTTATTCGCTCGCTTTCAGGTCATTGTCAACAAGATGAGGGCAAACAAAGAGCTGTTGCCTTTTGATGATCATGAGAGGGCTTTGAAGCTTTTGCACACTCTTGATCGGTCGGTGTGGGACTCAAAGGTCCAGGCGATCATCGAATCCTCTAACTATGAGACCCTCACTTGCGACGAGCACTTTAGTAAGCTCAAGTCTAGTGAGATTGACGCCATGTCGAGGGCTTCTTATGAAAATCCTTCCGGCCCGACTATGGCTTTGGTTTCTGGCTCTTCTACTAACCCCTCTGGAGGATTTGCACTTTCTTCACTCTTTTCTGTCACAGAGGACCAGCTGGAGTCTTTGGGGGATGACGAGTTGGCATTGCTCGCCAACCGGTTCTCGCGGTTCCACAACAACCGCATGAACCGTCGCCGCGGAGGAGGACGCTCAGGATGCTTTGAGTGCGGCGACCCAGACCATTTCATCACCAACTGTCCCAAGAAGAAGCACACATCTGGGAAGGGCGATCATGGGCACAAGTACGACTCCGGAAAGCGCAAGGAGAAGTACGTCCCCGCGAGGCACAAGCGGAGGGGCGGCTTCGACAAGGAGTACATCAAGAAGAAGTACTTGGAGAAGGCCCAGGCTGAGCAGCGTGCGTTCTTCGCCACGCTCAGCGATGTCGACGGCTCGGATGAAGGCTCCGCTTGCTCAAGCGATGACGAGTCCGAGAAGAAGAAGAGGATCGAGGACAAGCTGAACGGTCTCTGCTTCTTCGCCGACGACGACGGCTTCTGCACCATGGCCCTTGGTGATGAGGTCGACGGCCAGCTGGAGGACACCCCTTGGAACAACCACGAAGACACCTCTCAGGTAAAACGATTGGAGAACGTTTGGTTGGTGGATTCCGGTTGTTCGAGGCACATGACCAGAAACGCCAAGTGGTTCTCTATTGACGGTCCTTAAACACCTATTTTACCGTCAACATTTGACACTAAAGTTCACCAAAAAGGCATGAAATATAGTCAAATAGGTTTCAAACCAACCGAATTCCACATGTCCATAGAATTCTATTTGAATGCAGGATTTGAACCAAATTTGGACATATGGACCCACCAGGAGACAAGCCCACTCAGTAGGGCCCAAATGGGCCTAAGAGGGGTGGCGCCCGCCATCCCTAGGAGGCGCCCGCCAGCTCTAAGTGGCGCCCGCCACTTGGGTTGGCCCAAGTTGCAACCCCTGCCACGTCACCGATTCGTGTGACCTCCCCAGGGCCAAATCTTGGCCCTTGGTCACTAGGTCAGTGGCATCGGACGGCTCAGGAGAAAGTGGCATGGATCAAGGCTGAATGTCGGTTGCTAGGACATGCAACCGACCTCCAAACCGCCTCGGACAACCACCTGGATGCCGTTGAAGCCAAGGCGGTGCATCCAACGGTGAGGGAGGTGGCGGCCGCCACCTAGGGCTGGCGCCCGCCACTAGGGTTAGCCCTAGGTCGGCTGGTTGCCCCCTATAAGAACCCCCCTCACTCCACAAGGCTATAAATACCCCCCTGAGGCACCTCTTCATTCATATCCATCACACCATCCCTCATATCCCACACTTCCAAGAGAAGCAAAGCAAGAGAAGCAAGTGAGAGTTAGGTTAGAAGCTTAGAGAGCTTAGGCAAGTAGGTAGCTAGTAGAGCAAGGCATCTTCGCCCTCGCGGTAGCGCTGCTCAAGGGTTAGCTCAAGAGTAGAGGCGTGCGAGTGATCGGTCCTGGAGCTGGGAAGAGTCTTCCTTCATCTCCAGTTCAGGTTTTGCTCTTGTTACTCAAGCATTTACTATATTCGAGTTCATCATTTCAAGTATTACTTTATTCTACTTATCAGTATTGAGTGGTATACTTGATTGATTGCTTGAGTGCCTAGCTATCCTACAGTTCAATTCACTTAGCCATAGTAGTTAATCTCTAGTGAGCTTAGTGTTCGATCTTTGCCAATAGGTTGCTTAGTTAGTTTAGTGTTTATCTTATTAAGTCAAGTGTTTGCTCTGACGTCCGCAAGGGTGTCTCTATTCAAAGCTAGGGTAGAGATAGTTAGAATATAGTTAAGCGTGGTGCTTAGTTATAGACTTACCTTCAGATACAGCTGGACCCCCGGATAGCTGTGGTAGCAAGCAGGTGGTGACAGCCCTGTGCGCCTTGAATTCCACCACGTAGTTGTCCTAGTTTAATAGTAAGGCTCGTTGTGCTAGCGTTCAACCTAAGTTAGTGGTAAAGGCTAGTACGCCTCGATACTTGACAAGATAGGAATAAAACTATACTCAACTTAGTTGCTTTATTGTCTTTTGTCTGCCTTGCTTCGTAACTGTCTCGCTTCGTAGTTATCTTGTTTTGTAGTTATCTAGGATTAGTTATTAGTTAGTAGTTAATTATCCTTAGTTATCATATTTCCCTTCAACTATCTATCTATCTAGTTATCCACCTTACCTTAGCCATCCATTTCATCCTTACCTATCCACCCATATATTCTTTCTAGCCTTTCATCTTCTCTCTTCTCCCCCTTTCCTTTTTCTTATTTCTTCGACTCTCATCCCCTCCTTGACTCAACTCATTCACCACCCTAGCCTTCCCTTGGGATCAAATAAATTGACACCTGGTACTCCCAGGCGAAGTGCTACTACGATAGTTCTGTGCGCTTGTAGAATCTTCTCCTAGTAGATTGCATTCTCTCTAGCTAGCTCCTACTAGTGTCGGGATTGACAACCCCGCTTGGCATTAGTAGATAGCTGCTTTAGCTCCACTCCTTTAGGTATAGTGACCGGTCTTGCTTCAAGCATTTCTGACGCCGTTGCCGGGGATAGACTCTATAGTCTACTCCTAGTAACAACGTTAGCAAGTGCCAACAAGCATTCCTGGGCCATTACCGGGGATAGTTGCCTAGCACTATCTTTAGTGAAGCTAAGAACTACCAACAAGCATTTCTGGCGCCGTTGCCGGGGAAGGCAATCGGTGTATCAGTTGAGTCCGTGTCGAATTTATCTTCGCTTAAGCTCCCGCTTAGCGAATCCCATCTTACCCCATTCTTTCTTTCCTTAGTTCTTCTTATCTTTTTCCTTCATCTTCTTCAACTTCTTTCTTTCTTATCTCGTTCTATCTTCACGATGGCCAATAAAGACATTCGTGAGTTTTCTGCTCCTTCTGCCGCTAATGTAGCGATAGGACCAGACGTGATCGATGCCAACCTCAATTTTGAGTTGAAACCGGCTCTAATCATGATGGTCCAAGCTAGCCGGTTCTGTGGCAAGGCTCATGAGGATGCCAATGCTCACCTCCAACAATTTTTGGAGATTTGCGGCACCTTCACCATTAAGGGGATAACCCAAGAAGCCATCCGTCTTCGTCTCTTTCCTTTCTCTTTGCTAGGAAAAGTGAAGCAATGGTTCTATACCGATCGCAACGCTGTAGACTCATGGGACAAGTGTTCCAATGCTTTTCTCGCCAAATTCTTTCCTATGGGCAAGACGAATGCTCTTCGCAACAAAATCTCCAGCTTTACGCAACAAGCCGAGGAATCTATTCCCAAGGCTTGGGAGAGGTTGCAAGAGTATGTCGCTGCTTGTCCGCACCATGGTATGGAGGACTGGCTATTGATCCAGAACTTCTACCATGGCCTAACCCCACTCTCTAGAATCCATTTGGATGCCGCCTCCGGTGGTGCATTCTTTTCTCTGAATGTTGCAGATGCTAAGGCTCTCATAGAGAAGATGGTGTCGAACCAAGGATGGAATGACGAGAGACTGCAGCCCCGTAAGCGAGGTATGCATTCCCTTAAGGAGGCCGACATGATCGTGGCCAAGATGGACCTGCTGGCAAAGAAGCTGGACAGCTGTGAGAAGATGAACCAACAGGAGAGTGTCCAATCTCTAGAATCCTACATGACTTGTGAAGTCTGTGGAGAAACCAGACATTCTGGGAGCCACTGCCCCGAGCTACATGAAGATTTGAACTTCATCAACAACAGTAACGGTTTCCGTCAACAGAATCAAGGATGGAATCAGCCTGCAAATTCTCAAGGTAACAATTCATTCCCTCGCTCTAATTTTCATAATTCTGATGATTTCTCGTTCTTAAAGAATTTAGTTTACTCACAAGGTAGAACTACTGAATTTTTGAATAAGAAATTAATGGCGAATGATAAAACCCTTGAGAAAAAAATACTAAATTGGAAGATTTCTCATCTGCTCTGAAAAATCAACTTAGCTTTAATAAGATGTTAGAAACCCAATTAGCTCAACTTGCTGCTATCATACCATCTTTTGAATCTGGCAAAATTCCTGCTAAACCTGACATGGAAACTGCTAATATGGTTGAAATAAAATATTTTAACTATTATGAAGATCAAACCATGACTGTTAAAAAGGGTGATCCTGGTAGTCCCATAATTAGATGCTCAATCTTTGGTGAAGTCTTTAAAAATGCCATGTGTGATTTAGGATCGAGTGTGAACATTCTATCTAAAGATTTTTATGAAAACTCATTCTTTCCACCCATGTCATCCACATCTGCCTATGTTGTGCTAGCTGATCAATCCACTTGCTATGTAGAAGGAATAGTTAATGATTTACCTGTTCATATTAGAGGCTCCTATGTTCCTGCTGATTTCATAATACTAGATATGGGAAATAGGAAAGATGTGCCTCTAATCTTAGGTAGACCCTTCTTGAACACTATTAATGCTTGCATATATGTGGGAAGTGGTAAAATTCAAATGACATTAGGAGGGAGGAAGGAAATATTCTCCTTCTCCCGTGGTCCCGCATATGCCGCTAACATGCAGGAAGCAGAACCCGTTCGTACCAAGAAGAGGCGCCCAAAAACTGGGTGGAGCAGAAAGAGAGAACCACCTCCTGAGTTGTGCGATTCACATAACAAGGGAGAGGTGCCAAAAGAAGAAGAACCAGATGGAGTACTAAGAGAAGAAGTGCCCAAGGAAGAAGATCCACCCGATAAGGATGAAATTCCATGGACCTAAGGTATGGTTTTACTTTTAATTTTTCCCTTCAATTTCCCTTTTTCGAATAAATAACATATGTCATGCATGAAGCTAAAAAAATCAGTTATCATTAGTTATATGCATAGGTATATGTTAACTTAGTTAGAATAATAAAATATCATAATAGGATAGTTTCCCTTTTCACAACATTAGATAGTTTCCCTTTTAATAAAATGAGAACAAGAGCTCTGACTGAGACGAAGAAGATCTTTTCACCAAGCAAGAAGCCAGCTTGGGGGAGACTCCCGCTCCAACAAGGTATGTCTCAAGCCTACACTTTACATTCAGTTCTTAAATTCTATATCTTTTGAATGTCACATGCTTGCCTAAATAACCACTCCATGAATAAAACTGATAATATCTGCTTAAACAAGTTGAAACCTGAATAAGATTTGAAATATGTCATGCAAATGCTATTGTTATGGTTTGAATGACTAGTCTTATCTAAGTTGTAGCTTTTGTGGGTTGCACATGCTTTAACTGAAATCATGCTTAGTGAGTAAAGTTAGTAAGAAATGGAGTAATTCTTTAAACTTGCTAAGGTGAAATTAGGACCTAATCTGGAGGATTTCTTTTAAAAATTATGAAAACCTTGCTAAAAGTTCCTCCTAGATTTTTATCCCATCCCACCACCAGCCAAATATTTGTTAGTCATTAGTCAAAACCACAAAGAGCTTTGTTTGTGTTGAGCTTTGTTAGACCTCATAGATCTTAGTTGAGAAGCTTATCATATCTTTTGAATCAAGATTCACGTACACCCACCATAATTTGCCTACTTTCCACTTTGGAAGTTTGCAACCACCAAATAAATTGCTTATTCTCTACACCAGAGATATGCAATACCCTGCCAAACATCCCATTGCTAGCCTTATGCTTATTCCTACACTGGGAATAAGCATTTCTCCCTCCTCCCCTTTTTCATTTCAAAAATCCTTTCCTATAGATGTCTGGGGAAATCTAGAGCTAAAAAGAGAGAGAGAGAGAGAGAGAGAGAGAGAGAGAGAGAGAGAAATGAGCAAAGTAGCTCAAGAAAGGACTATGTCCTGAAAAAAAAGTGAGCAAAGTAGCTCAAAAGAGGACTATGTCCTAAGAAGATGTGAGGACACACCTTTTGTCTACTCACTTTGTATCCAAAAAAAAAAGAGAGAGAGAATTATCATTAGCTCTAGACCCCAGAAATTAACTAGGAAGGACTATGAAATACCTCTCTATACACTTCCACATAACCACACATGCACATCTTGATCAATTTTTATGATTTGCTGCTCCTTATGATCTGAGTGTCTAGCTTAGCAATAAACATCAGGCAATTTGCTCATGGTTCTTAGCCTACCTATAACTCCACATATCATTCTTTAGAAATAGGAGAGGCTACATTTTGGCCTAAGTGAGGATTTAAACACCATTGAGTGATTGAGTGAATCTTGGAGAACTTAAGCAAGTTGTTATCTTTTGAAAACCTTGAAAAACCTCCAGACAGAATCCTAGTCAAACCTAAGCAAGATAAAAGTTTCCTATCTACTACTTTATTTCACTCTTGCATGTTTGAAGTGAAAAGCTATAAGCTCCACATTGCTATGATTAATGATATATGCAAAGTTATTTCTCACTATACAATATGCACTTGCAGACATCTTAAGTTGCTATCCATCTCATGCTCAATGCTTAAACCGCATTGTTGCTCGAGGACGAGCAACAGGTTAGCTTGGGGGAGCTTGTTGACGGTCCTTAAACACCTGTTTTACCGTCAACATTTGACCCTAAAGTTCACCAAAAAGGCATGAAATGTAGTCAAATAGGTTTCAAACTAACCGAATTCCACATGTCCATAGAATTCTATTTGAATGCAGGATTTGAACCAAATTTGGACATATGGACCCACCAGGAGACAAGCCCACTCAGCAGGGCCCAAATGGGCCTAAGAGGGGTGGCGCCCGCTAGCTCTAAGTGGCGCCCGCCACTTGGGTTGGCCCAAGTTGCAACCCCTGCCACGTCACCGATCCGTGTGACCTCCCTAGGGCCAAATCTTGGCCCTTGGTCACTAGGTCAGTGGCATCGGACGGCTCAGGAGAAAGTGGCATGGATCAAGGCTGAATGTCGGTTGCTAGGACATGCAACCGTCCTCTAAACCGCCTCGGACAACCACCTGGATGCCGTTGAAGCCAAGGCGGTGCATCCAACGGTGACGGAGGTGGCGGCCGCCACCTAGGGCTGGCGCCCGCCACTAGGGTTAGCCCTAGGTCGGCTGGCTGCCCCCTATAAGAACCCCCCTCACTCCACAAGGCTTTTGCACACTCTTGATCGGTCGGTGTGGGACTCAAAGGTCCAGGCGATCATCGAATCGTCTAACTATGAGACCCTCACTTGCGATGAGCTCTTTAGTAAGCTCAAGTCTAGTGAGATTGACGCCATGTCGAGGGCTTCTTATGAAAATCCTTCCGGCCCGACTATGGCTTTGGTTTCTGGCTCTTCTGCTAACCCCTCTGGAGGATTTGCACTTTCTTCACTCTTTTCTGTCACAGAGGACCAGCTGGAGTCTTTGGGGGATGACGAGTTGGCATTGCTCGCCAACCGGTTCTCACGGTTCCACAACAACCGCATGAACCGTCGCCGCGGAGGAGGACGCTCAGGATGCTTTGAGTCCGGCGACCCAGACCATTTCATCGCCAACTGTCCCAAGAAGAAGCACACATCTGGGAAGGGCGATCATGGGCACAAGTATGACTCCGGAAAGCGCAAGGAGAAGTACGTCCCCGCGAGGCACAAGCGGAGGGGCGGCTTCGACAAGGAGTACATCAAGAAGAAGTACTTGGAGAAGGCCCAGGCTGAGCAGCGTGCGTTCTTCGCCACGCTCAGCGATGTCGACGGCTCGGATGAAGACTCCGCTTGCTCAAGCGATGACGAGTCCGAGAAGAAGAAGAGGATCGAGGACAAGCTGAACGGTCTCTGCTTCTTCGCCGACGACGACGGCTTCTGCACCATGGCCCTTGGTGATGAGGTCGACGGCCAGCTGGAGGACACCCCTCGGAACGACGACGAAGACACCTCTCAGGTAAAACGATTGGAGAACGTTTGGTTGGTGGATTCCGGTTGTTCGAGGCACATGACCAGAAACGCCAAGTGGTTCTCTATTGACGGTCCTTAAACACCTGTTTTACCGTCAACATTTGACACTAAAGTTCACCAAAAAGGCATGAAATGTAGTCAAATAGGTTTCAAACCAACCGAATTCCACATGTCCATAGAATTCTATTTGAATGCAGGATTTGAACCAAATTTGGACATATGGACCCACCAGGAGACAAGCCCACTCAGTAGGGCCCAAATGGGCCCAAGAGGGGTGGCGCCCGCCATCCCTAGGTGGCGCCCGCCAGCTCTAAGTGGCGCCCGCCACTTGGGTTGGCCCAAGTTGCAACCCCTGCCACGTCACCGATCCGTGTGACCTCCCCAGGGCCAAATCTTGGCCCTTGGTCACTAGGTCAGTGGCATCGGACGGCTCAGGAGAAAGTGGCCTGGATCAAGGCTGAATGTCGGTTGCTAGGACATGCAACCGACCTCCAAACCGCCTCGGACAACCACCTGGATGCCGTTGAAGCCAAGGCGGTGCATCCAACGGTGAGGGAGGTGGCGGCCGCCACCTAGGGCTGGCGCCCGCCACTAGGGTTAGCCCTAGGTCGGCTGGCTGCCCCCTATAAGAACCCCCCTCACTCCACAAGGCTATAAATACCCCCCTTGAGGCACCTCTTCATTCATATCCATCACACCATCCCTCATATCCCACACTTCCAAGAGAAGCAAAGCAAGAGAAGCAAGTGTGTTGGGGGAAAGGACCCTCGGCAGAAGCGCCGCTCGAACTGGTGCTCGAAATTAGCCCTCGCGCAACGCCTAGTGTCCTTGTGAGGTCCCTCTCCCATTGGAGACCGTCACCCTGACCCCCGGACGCGGGGTCAACCCTCGCCGCTTTGTTGTACTTCCGTGCAGGTCTAAGGCGACGGTCGCACTGCAGGAGACCTTCGCTGACTCACGACGCCACCTTCGCTTGGAGCGAAGGTCGAGGCAAGCGGCAAGTATGCGCTGCCCCAGAAGCAAGCGAAGCCGAAGATCCGGCGAGCGCGGCCGAAGGTCAAGACCGCCGCACCTCTCCCCGAAGGTGAACAAGGGTCAGGTGGCGGCGCGCTGGAGTGTGGCCGATTAGGGTTTCCGCTTCAGCTGTGTATTTACGCTTTTGCCCTTCCTCCCTGCGCGGAGGCGAGGAATCTTTCCTGTACCCTTTTGTAATTTGGCCCGTGCCCCTTGGCATTCCCTATAAATACCAAGGGGATGAACAGTGTAAGACACGACCTCTTGGGACTTTGAGCACTTTCCACTTCCGTCTTACCCTCGCTACTGCATCCGACACTTGGCCGCCTTCGCTCTTTCCCCTGCACAAGTGCGGAGGTGGGGCAAGTGCGTTCCAACAGTTTGGCACCGTCCGTGGGGATCGAAGTCTGAAATGGCAGGAAACAGGAGAGCACTTTCGACGAGGGACCAGCGCGTTGCTAGAGAGGCGGCGGCGGTGGTCCCGCCTGCGGAGGAAATTGCACAGCCCTCGGGAGGAGAGAATGTCACCCCGGAACCCCGATCCCTGGGCCCCCAGGCCCGAGTGGCGACGCAGCCACACCCACACGCTTCGGGAGAAGGAGAGGGAGAAGAAGAAGAGGTGGGCCTCGAGGCCCTTGAAAGGCTCGAGGCTGAGCTGCAAGAGAAGAAGAGGCACCTGGAACAGCTTGAGAGGCATAACCGACTGCGCTCGATCAGACAGAGGGCAGACGAGGCCAGGGAGCAGCTTCGCCGTATGGAGGAATCCCTCGCCGCGGCAGAAGCCGAAGCCGAAGGCTGGGATAATGAGGAGATACCCCCGTTGCGAGAGGGGAATGAGGAGCCGAATCAAGATAACCTTCGTCACCATCCACCACCCCCACCACCACCAGTACACCCAGAGCCATATCCTGTGAGACACCCAAACTTCCGCCAACTCTACCCAGATGAGAGAGAACAAAACCTTCGCATTCAGCGAAGGCATCAGCAACACCAAATGCCGTACGATCCAAAGTCACCACTCTCCCAAATACTCCAAACCCAGCCCTGGCCACCATGCTATAATCCACAAAACCTACCCCGCTATGATGGATTTTCCGACCCTCGCCAGTTCATCATGAGCTACGAAGCAGCGGTTGCCGCAGCAGGCGGTGACGAATCAACAATGGCAAAATCCTTTGTCATCATTCTGCGAGACATCGCACAAACGTGGTACAGCAACCTTCGCCCCGGAACTGTGGATTCCTGGGCCTCCCTCAGAGACAAGCTGTGTACAAATTTCAAGGGCATCACTCCAGCCCCGTCAAACCCCATCGAGCTATTCAATTGCAAGCAAGAAGAACGCGAGCCGCTCCAAGATTACTGGCGAAGGTTCATTCAAATCAGAGCAAGGACCCCTGGGATATCTGACGAGGCTGTCATCCTCGCTGCAGTCAGTGGCCTGCGCCCAGGACCATGCTCCTCAAAATTTGCCAGAAAACCGGCAAACTCAATCGAAGAGTTGCATGAAACAATGGAAAGATACTGTAGAGCTGATATGGATTTCAGAGCGAAGTCCGATGCTCGGAGGTCTCAGCAGAGGCCACAGCCGAGGCCTCAACCGAGAGAAAGCAACCTTCGCCAAGAGCAAAGCAACGTCGGTGCAATCAACAAAGCAACAAATTATGAACATCAAACACGGGACGCTCAACACCCGAGCAGCCAAGCCCCGCAGGCTTTGCCACCTCCGCCGAACCAGCGGTACCAGCAGCGAGATCCTGCCAAAATGTATTGTCACTTCTGTGGAATGGGAAAGGGGCACACAACAAAGCAATGCGAATGCTTCGCCAAGGGAAAGGAATACCAGGAATCCAGGAAACCTGCTCCGTCAGACTCCCGAACCATAAACCACATAAGAAAACCAAGCTTCCACCCACCAAATCCAACATACCACTATACCCCCATAAACTACGGCCTACCTTCGCAACAACCCTCCTACACTCACCACCCACTCTACAACCAAACCCATTATCAGCCAACAACCACCCCACAACGCCAAAACCCACCTTACACAGTCACATACCCAGCTACCCCCCAAAACCAAATTCCAACAACCCACCAAGCCACTAGCGCTCTGCCACCACCACCGCCAATCCCCGCGTTACCAGCACCACAACCTGTGAAAGCCGAAGCCTCGAGCCAAACGACCATCAACAATCCAACATCGACCTTCGGTGTGATTCTGGCTATCACCGGAGGTTCAAATGAAGACCATGGTAACAAACGGCAGAGGAAGGAACATGCCAGACGCGTTCACCACGTGGCCGTCGAAGGACCACATAAATTCGGTCGTTGGTCTCACATCCCCATAACCTTCGATTCCAGTGACATGAAGCTAAGAGATTACCCTCACACAGATGCCATGGTGATCGAAACCAACCTCGCTGGGTGGACTGTCACCAAAATACTGGTCGATACAGGAAGCTCCGCTGACATCTTGTTCGCTTCAACCTTCGACAGCATGAAGCTTGACAGAAATCTTCTGCAACCGGCCGACAACCCCCTATACGGTTTCGGTGGTCAACAAGTGAGAGCCGTCGGGAAAATTTCTCTGCCCGTGACCTTCGGCGACCAAATCAACTGCAGGACGGAACATATAACATTTGATGTCGTCGACATGTTCTACCCATACAATGCCTTTTTTGGCCGAGGGGTCACAAACGCGTTCAATGCGGTCATCCATCCCGCCTACCTATGCATGAAACTTCCCGCTCCGAAGGGTGTGGTCGCGGTATTTGGGGACCAGGACATTGCAAGGACAGCTGAAGGGAACGTAGCCCCGGGGCAACGTAATGTACATAATTTGTCCAAACCTCAAACCCCCGGTATCAGCGTCGAGGGCGAGGTCCGCAATGACAGAGTGAAGGCGGCGCCAAAGGACGAAACCAAACAAGTACAACTCTTCGAGGGTAATGCCGAAAGAAAGGTGCTTATTTCAGCCAATCTAGGCCCTCAATCAGAAGGCAGCCTCGTCACCTTCCTCAGAGAAAATTCCGACACTTTCGCTTGGTCCGCAGAAGACCTAAAAGGAGTCAACAGATCAATGATCGAGCATAGCCTGAACATCAAAACAGGCTATCGCCCAATCAAACAAAAGCTTCGCAAGATGTCAGAAGAAAGAAAGGAGGCAGCGAAGGCTGAGGTAAAAAGGCTTCTGGACGCAGGCGTCATTCGCCCAGTCAAATACCCAACTTGGCTCTCAAATGTGGTCCTAGTCCAAAAGAAGAACAAAAAATGGCGAATGTGCGTCGATTTCACTTGGTTGAACAAAGCCTGTCCGAAAGATGATTTCCCCCTCCCAAACATAAGCACCCTGGTCAACAGAGCGGCAGGTTGCCAAATGCTATCCCTCCTTGATTGCTTCTCAGGCTATCACCAGATCTGGATGAATGAAGAAGACGAAGAAAAAACAAGCTTTATCACACCCTCGGGCACCTTTTGCTTCCGAAGGATGGCAGAAGGTTTGAAAAATGCAGGCTCAACCTTCGCTCGCATGACCTCCGAAGTTTTCAAGGACGAGCATGCTGTCTCCGCCTATGTCGACGACCTAGTCGTTCAGAGTGAACTAAAAGAGAACCACATACCAGACTTATCGAGGGTATTCAGCAACCTCCGGTCCGCCGGACTGAAACTAAACCCAGAAAAATGTGTTTTCGGGGTAAGCGAAGGTAAATTGCTAGGTTGCATCGTCTCAGCCAGAGGAATTGAAGCCAACCCTGAGAAGATTGATGCCATCATGAACATGGAACCTCCGACGACCAAGAAAGCAGCTCAGCGTCTGACCGGTCGTTTGGCAGCACTTAGCAGATTCATCTCAAGATCCGCAGAGCGAGGGTTACCCTTTTTCGAAACACTCAGAAGCAACGCTCCATTCAACTGGGGTCCCCAGCAGCAAAAGGCCTTCGAGGAGTTGAAAAAGTATCTGACCAGCTTGACTGCCCTAACCAGCCCAAGCAAGGGAGACTTATTGTTACTCTACGTCGTAGCTTCGCCACACGCTGCAAGCGCAGTCCTCATCAAGGAGCTCCGCGAAAACAACAAAACCAGACAAGCTCCAATCTACTATGTTTCAGAAACCCTCGAAGGCCCAAAGAGAAATTATTCAGAGCTTGAGAAAATAGCATACGCCGTCGTCATGGCATCAAGAAAGCTCAAGCACTATTTCCAGGCGCACGAGATACATGTACCTTCGACGTACCCTCTCGAGAACATTTTCAAAAACAACGAAGCCGTTGGAAGAATAGCAAAATGGGCAGTCGAGCTTAACAGTTATGCTGTAACCTTCGTTGGCAGAACAGCGATCAAATCACAAGTGCTGGCTGATTTCATAGCAGAATGGACACCCGACCCTCGCCCCGGTGAGCTGCAGCAGGACCAGTTTTGGATCGTTTACGTCGACGGGGCCTGGGGTGCAACTGGAGCCGGTGCCTCGGCCATTCTAATCTCGCCTTCCGGGTCGAAGCTGAGATACGCACGAAGGCTGGACTTCAAATGCACAAACAACTCCGCTGAATATGAGGCTGTGATTCTGGCACTTTCAAGGTTGCGATCGTTATCAGTCCGAAGGGCACTCATCAACACAGACTCTCAAGTCATTGCGGGGCACATTGAAAAGAACTACAAAGCAAAAGATCCAGAGCTTCAAAAGTATTTTCAATATGTACGAAGGTTAGAATCTTTCTTCCTCGGCATAACCGTAAAAGCAATATCGAGGACTGAAAACAGCGAAGCAGATTGCTTAGCCAAAGCAGCCGCGCAGCAGCTACAGCTCCCTCCGGACGTGTTCTACGAGGTTTCCACTCGGTCAGCCTTCGAAGCTTCCGAAATCAGCATCAAGCTGATCAACACAATTCAGTGCGAGGATTGGAGAGCACCTATCATGGCCTACATCAAAGGACTCCATGAACCCAGCTCCAAAGAAGAAGAGAACAGACTAAAGCAAAGAGTGCGAGGGTACAAGATTGTGGATAACACCTTGTTCAAAGCTTCGGTAACCTCACCTTGGCTCAAGTGCGTGTCACAGTCCGAAGGTAACGACATTCTCAAACTCATCCACGAAGGTATATGTGGTTCACACAATGGCCCGAGGGCACTAGTAGGAAAGGCTTTCCGGCAAGGTTTCTACTGGCCAACTGCGCTGAGAGATGCTGAAACCATCGTCAAGAAGTGCGAAGGTTGTCAACTGACAGCAAAAAACCAAAACACCCCAGGGGCTCCCACAACCCTCATATGCCCAACCTGGCCTCTACAAAGGTGGGCAATGGATCTCGTGGGCCCACTACCGACGGCTCCGGGGAACCTTCGCTATGCGGTGGTAGCCGTGGAATATTTCACCAAATGGACCGAAACAAGACCGCTGTCCTCCATAACCTCCCTCGCAGTAAAAAGGTTTTTCTGGCAGCAGATAGTTTGTCGCTTCGGAGTCCCCCAACATCTAACCGTCGACAACGACACCCAGTTTGACAGCGAGGTTTTCAAAGAATTCTGTGCACAAATCGGAACAATTCTATGCTTCGCCTCAGTCCGACACCCGCAGTCCAACGGTCTAGTCGAAAGAGCCAACGCAACAATCTTCCAATCCATATCCAAAAAATTGCAAGGCAGACCCAAAGGCAAATGGGCAGACGAGCTAACTGCAGTCACTTGGTCTCACAATACCTCCGAATGCAGAGCAACCAAATTCACACCCTTCAAACTTTTGTTCGGCGAAGAAGCCGTGTTACCAGAGGAGCTAAAATACGTTTCACCAAGAACAACCCTCGCAAGTGATGAGCCAGCCAAGCTAACTGACAAAGACTTGCTAGAAGAAACAAGATGCAGCGCAGTTCACAACCTTCGCAAGTATCAGGAAGAGACCAAAAAATGGAGAGATAAAAAGGTCAGAATCAAAAACCTGCAGAAGGGTGACCTCGTCCTCATCCGTAAACAAAACGCCAGCAAGGCCGGAAAGTTCCAGCCTAAGTGGACAGGCCCGTTCCTGATCGCAGAATGCAATCGCCCAGGCTCTTTCGACCTCTCCGACAGCGAAGGCAATATCCTACCACACACCTGGAACATAGACGACCTTCGCAAATTCTACCCATAGCGGAGCCTTAGCGAGCCCTCGCGTTGTGTAATCTTTGTCACATACTATGTTATCTACACTCATGTACTTGACAAAAACAGGAGCTGCACTCTTTTTCCTTACGAAGGGGCGTAAGGTTTTTTAACGAGGCAGTATCCAAAGCATTAATACAGGCTAGAACCCCAAAAAAGCAAAATCTCCAACCCTCTACTCCCAAGCATCGAAAAAGCGGATCTCTTTCAAGAGCGCTACATTCGATGAAAACCTGCTAAGATTGCTTCGAAAAACATTCCTTTTTTTTCAAAGCAAACTTCACCTCCGCCTAAGATAAGGGGACGAAAGTCGAGCACCCTGGCACAAACGACAAGGGCTCGCAAAAAGCAAACTCACCTCCGCCTAAGATAAGGGGAGGAAAGTCGAGCACCCTGGCACAAACGACAGGGGCTCGCAAAAACCAAACTCACCTCCGCCTAAGATAAGGGGAGGAAAGTCGAGCACCCTGGCACAAACGACAGGGGCTCGCAAAAAGCAAACTTCACCTCCGCCTAAGATAAGGGGAGGAAAGTCGAGCACCCTGGCACAAACGACAGGGGCTCGCAAAAAGCAAACTCACCTCCGCCTAAGATAAGGGGAGGAAAGTCGAGCACCCTGGCACAAACGACAGGGGCTCGCAAAAAGCAAACTCACCTCCGCCTAAGATAAGGGGAGGAAAGTCGAGCACCCTGGCACAAACGACAGGGGCTCGCAAAAACCAAACTCACCTCCGCCTAAGATAAGGGGAGGAAAGTCGAGCACCCTGGCACAAACGACAGGGGCTCGCAAAAAGTAAACTCACCTCCGCCTAAGATAAGGGGAGGAAAGTCGAGCACCCTGGCACAAACGACAGGGGCTCGCAAAAAGCAAACTCACCTCCGCCTAAGATAAGGGGAGGAAAGTCGAGCACCCTGGCACAAACGACAGGGGCTCGCAAAAAGCAAACTTCACCTCTGCCTAAAATAAGGGGAGGCGCGAAGTCCCAAAAGAGTCAAGCACCCCGGCACAAACGACAGGGGCTCGCAAAAGAAGCAAACTTCACCTCCGCCAGAAATAAGGGAAGGCGCGAAGTCCAAAAAGTCGAGCATTCTCGGACAAGCAAGCCAGGCCTCGGGCGGGCGCGTATTAACCGCGTCGCCCGAGCCCTCCAAGCCAGGCCTCGGGCGGGCCCACATTCTACGTCTCGCCCGAGCCCTCCAAGCCATGCCTCGGGCGGGCCCACATTCTCCGTCTCGCCCGAGCCCTCCAAGCCAGGCCTCGGGCAGGCCCACATTCTCCGTCTCGCCCGAGCCCTCCAAGCCAGGCCTCGGGCGGGCCCACTCTCTCCGTCTCACCCGAGCCCTCCAAGCCAGGCCTCGGGCGGGCCCACTCTCTCCGTCTCGCCCGAGCCCTCCAAGCCAGGCCTCGGGCGGGCCCACTCTCTCCGTCTCGCCCGAGCCCTCCAAGCCAGGCCTCGGGCGGGCCCACATTCTCCGTCTCGCCCGAGCCCTCCAAGCCAGGCCTCGGGCGGGCCCACTCTCTCCGTCTCGCCCAAGCCCTCCAAGCCAGGCCTCGGGCGGGCCCACATTCTCCGTCTCGCCCGAACCCTCCAAGCCAGGTGTCGGGTGGGCCCACTCTCTCCGTCTCGCCAGAACCCTCCAAGTCAGGCCTCAGACGGGTGCTTTTTCTCCCGCCTCGCCCGACCAATGTGGCACCCTCGTCCAGCAGAGTCTCGGCATAGCAACTGTCACACCGATTTTGAAAACCGCAAAATCCAAACCATCGACCCTCGTAACACCCTCGAAATAGTGACTATAGACAAACGGGTCTCTATCCTCTCCAAATCAACATGATTAAAAAGCAGTGCGCGAGCCTCGCTAAAAGAAAAAGGGGGCGTCGCTGTTTTTTCAAAACAAGCTCACACGAGCAAGTGCGCGAGCCTCGCTAAAAGAAAAAGGGGGCGTCGCTGTTTTTTCAAAACCAGCAAGTGCACGAGCAAGTGCGCGAGCCTCGCTAAAAGAAAAAGGGGGCGTCGCTGTTTTTTCAAAACCAGCAAGTGCACGAGCAAGTGCGCGAGCCTCGCTAAAAGAAAAAGGGGGCGTCGCTGTTTTTTTCAAAACGAGCAAGTGCACGAGCAAGTGCGCGAGCCTCGCTAAAAGAAAAGGGGGGCGTCGCTGTTTTTCCACAACAAGCTCACACGAGCAAACGCGCGAGCCTCGCCAAAAATAAAGTAGGGCGTCGCTGTTAAAACAATGTAACAATATAAGAAACCTCAAGTAGCACAGCAAACATGGCACACAACCCATACGCTTTTCTCATACCGTTACAAAACAACGTTACAACAACGAACATATCCCAAAATAAAAAATCTTTACAAGGAACCACCGCTCCCCTCAATCAACACCAAATCATCCAAACCTTCGGCCTTCACCTCAAACCCCCCCTCCACTGGAACCAGGGGTCCCCACAACAAAGGAGCTGCAGGGACAATTGGCAGCTCCCCGGGTAAAACCCTCGCCCTATACATGTACCTATGCCTCGTCTCATTAACTTCCGAAGGTTCTTCCTTCGGGATCACAAGCGCCCCATCCGAACTTCAAGCTCCCTTCGCCCGAACAAATATTCCAAAGCTGCGTTCTCGTCAATATCATCATCACCGCCAGCTTGCGAGGTCGAAGAAGACCCAAACAAATAACGATCGGCTTGGCGGTCTGTATAGTCTGTTTCGCGCCAAAATCGACTCGACCTACTATTTTTTAAATCATATCTCCGCACCTTCGACCACCAAAAACGTTCAAAGGAAAGCGAAGGATATTTAAACCTAGCGCGAGCCCACGATTCACCAGTTATAAAAACATCTTGGTAGTTCAACATCAGCGGAGTCACGTCGAATACGTCTAGCACGGTTCCGTCAGGAACCTGCATGTTGCACAAAAATACGAGATGTCTCAGCCTCGTCAAGTCTTTACAAACAACCATAGTATCTACAAAAAGGCCTCCCTCGCCCCAACAAACCCAGGCATCACACCTGCCCAGTTTCCCCTCGGTTGATATCCAAACCCTCGCCAGCGGCGACAGTCGAGGTCCCAGCTGACGCCTCCTCCGCCGTGGGTTCTTCCGCAGCAGCCTCGACATTCGTCGCAGTCTCCTCCTCCATCGCCGTCGCCCGCGCAGCATCTCCTTCAACAATCGGCACGCCCCCGGTCAACGCCTCGATCTCGGCGAGCGTAACCCCCGCATAGCTTGGCTCAGGGGCGGCTTCGGAGTCACCCCTCGCTGCAACTTCCGTAGGCGGCGAGGGCATCGCATCTCGTCGAGCCTATAAGCAAAACAAAAGACAAACCTCGCCAAAATCAAACAAACAACCCCTCTAAAACAAAGCAACAAAAATCAAAAAACTTAAAAAAAAAATGCAAACCTGGCGCGTAGCCTCGGCAGCTTCTTCGAAGGCGAGGGCTCGGCCACCTCCGGAGATCCAAAACTTGCGAAGCAAACGCATCGCACAGTTCCGAACTTCTGCGTCATCAACCTTCATCTGACGAACCTCCTCAACCGACGGAAAGACATGGCTCGGCCTTTTGACCTTGCGAAGATGATCACAATCCGCCAGTCGAAGCGTGCTCGCCATTGCCAAGGCCCCGGCGTAGCCACCAAAATCGGCTGCATTGGAAACTAGCGAGCTAAACACATCAAGCTCGTTTCCCAGCCAGCCCTCGAAGGCCTCTACATCAGCTGCAGGCAATGGCTCTCCGGCTGAGCCCCCAGCCTCGGTCAGACAACAATCAAGTTTACGTTTGACGTTCTCCATGCTCGTTCGCCAAGATTTTTTCAAATCACCTAGCCGACCCTCGGCCTCAGCCAAAGCCTTGTCTTTCTCCTTTCCCACGGCAATCAGATCAGCATTACGCTTCGCCAGCTCAACCGCCTCCTCTCGAGCCTTCGCGGCCTTCTCCGAAGCAATCTTCATTTCATTTTCTTTGTTCTCTAGGCTCCGCGCCAGTTTGCTATTCTCCTTCTCCAGTTCAGTAATATGGTTCCTCATAAACTCCATGTCGGAGCTAACCTTCCGCCTCGCTGAGCGGTTCAAGAGCATCAGCTCCGCCAACTTGACGTCAACGTCATCAAAGGTGTCGCCAACCGCTTGATCTGCGAGAAGAACCTCCGCCTCCGGCACACAAATGCGGCCGAAGATCCGGCCTAGAAAACGCCTTTCCTCCAGGCTACACTGCAAGTGGCAACCCGAAGGTCCGGACTGGTGAACAGTGCAGTCGCCGGATCAGAAATCCCAAGCTTCTTAGCATATTCTGGAAGGCTCGACCGGCTAGCCTCGCCAAACGGTCTTTTTCCCCGGGATCGCGCAGAGTCAAGTTCCCCATCAAACTCAGACCCCTCCACCCAAAGGTGCGAGCCCGCAAAGCTGGGAACCGCACCTCGTCGAGGGCTACCTGGCTCAATATCTTGTGCAATTTCAATTGCGCCCTGGGCAACCATCGCACCAACACTAGGCGAGGCTCCGCCTCCAATAGACACCTCCTCATCCGTGTCATGCCCTTCAATAGAACCCTCGCTGCCTTCATCAGACGAACCCTCGTCCGTCTCCCCCTCCTTTGCGTCCTTCTCCTCCACCTCATCATCATCAGATTCATCCTCGTCGCCCGAAGTCTGGACCAAAGCGCCGATCCCTCCAACGCGAGGCACGCGTCCCCCGACTGAACCGGCACCCCGGCCGCTCCGAGCCACGGCCAAGGAAGAAGTGCCCGCAGCAACAGAGCCAGCAGCGACCTTCATCGCAAGCACCTTCGCTCGGCCACCAGGTCCGCCACGGCCTCGACCACGGCCTCTCTACGGCCGAGAGACGATCTCCGTTCCTCCCGAAGCCTTACGCTTCCTCTTCTTCGGCGCGTCGTCGCTCGAAGGATCGGGCCAGTCGGCGTACCGAATACCAAGAATGTCAAACATTCTATTCACTCGACCTTCGCCGCCCACCAAGCTATGGATAGCCTTCACTTCCAGTGGGGAAAGCTTCCCCACGAGCTCGTCCGTCCACTGCTGAACGCGTTTGAAAACAGCTTCGTTCCCGTCCTCGCGCCTCGGAAATTTCTTAAGAGTTTTTTCCCAAACCTTCTCCAGATCCAAACTAGGTTTCTTCAAGCCCCTACCTTCGTACCTTGGGTCATTCTCCACAACGAACCAAGTCCGCCTCCGGCCAAGAGGCCAAATCTTGGCACAGCAATATTCCTCCACTAAATCACGCGCACACTGAGAACGCGCAACGACCCTCAGGCAATCAACAGCAGCATGGGCCTCGATGCTCATCTTAGCTTCGGCGCCCACATCTCCAAGCACTGGAAGCTCGTCGCAAAGCTCGGAGCTGTCACTGAGTTTGTAATAGAACCAGAACTCCTGCCACACGCTGCTCCACTTGTTCTTCTGCGCTTGCACCGGCAGCTCCGCGCCGGCGCGATGGCAAAAAGTGTACACCGCGAATTGTCCAAGGCTGGTCTTGCCCTCGCTGTCCGTAATCTTGCGAGGCTGCATGTGAACGCGATGAGTGCGAACAAAACCCTCGACATGAGGGACAACCCCCTGAGACCTGTAGGCCCAGACGTAGACCAACATCTTTGTGAAGCAAGAAGGCGTAAGCTGATGAAACCGCAGGTTGAACCTCCGCAGGACCGAAGTCACGAAGGAGTCAGCTGGGAAGCGAAGGCCAGCCGAAAAGAACTCTTCAAACACCACAACTTCATCTGCGTCCGGCTTCGGCACGGTCTCCCCACTGCTAGCCCTCGCCTTGCCTTCCTCAACCCAGCCCCACCGCACATAAGATGCAATCTCACTTGCGCAAACCCGGCTAAGACCAAACTCGAAGGTAATCCCCTCATCCGCGGCTGTGGGAGAAACAGCGCGAGCAGTTTGCTTCAACCTAGCCATCTCTTCAGCTGCTAACGCTACCGAACAACGAACGCCTGTCTCAACCCTCGCAGACAAGCTAAAACAAACCTTCGCTACAAGCAAATTGCAACAGCAGGATGGCTATAGCAGCAGAGGGCACAATCAAAACTCCCCACCCACTCGTTCTATTTATAGGCCGGGAGACGAGCCCCTCACCCGACGAAGTCGGCACGACAACCAAAAAACGCAGCGCAAAAAACGAAACAGACTTCAATAGTATAAAACAACAACACAACGGCCCAGCCCAAAGCAGCCGCGGGCGTCGCTGCCAAGGGCCCCTTTTTTGTCCCCATTAAAAGGCGCTGTTGGGCCTAAACACGGTCTTTTAGATCCAAGACAACGAGGGGCTACTGTTGGGGGAAAGGACCCTCGGCAGAAGCGCCGCTCGAACTGGTGCTCGAAATTAGCCCTCGCGCAACGCCTAGTGTCCTTGCGAGGTCCCTCTCCCATTGGAGACCGTCACCCTGACCCCCGGACGCGGGGTCAACCCTCGCCGCTTTGTTGTACTTCCGTGCAGGTCTAAGGCGACGGTCGCACTGCAGGAGACCTTCGCTGACTCACGACGCCACCTTCGCTTGGAGCGAAGGTCGAGGCAAGCGGCAAGTATGCGCTGCCCCAGAAGCAAGCGAAGCCGAAGATCCGGCGAGCGCGGCCGAAGGTCAAGACCGCCGCACCTCTCCCCGAAGGTGAACAAGGGCCAGGTGGCGGCGCGCTGGAGTGTGGCCGATTAGGGTTTCCGCTTCAGCTGTGTATTTACGCTTTTGCCCTTCCTCCCTGCGCGGAGGCGAGGAATCTTTCCTGTACCCTTTTGTAATTTGGCCCGTGCCCCTTGGCATTCCCTATAAATACCAAGGGGATGAACAGTGTAAGACATGACCTCTTGGGACTTTGAGCACTTTCCACTTCCGTCTTACCCTCGCTACTGCATCCGACACTTGGCCGCCTTCGCTCTTTCCCCTGCACAAGTGCGGAGGTGGGGCAAGTGCGTTCCAACAAAGTGAGAGTTAGGTTAGAAGCTTAGAGAGCTTAGGCAAGTAGGTAGCTAGTAGAGCAAGGCATCTTCGCCCTCGTGGTAGCGCTGCTCAAGGGTTAGCTCAAGAGTAGAGGCGTGCGAGTGATCGGTCCTGGAGCTGGGAAGAGTCTTCCATCATCTCCAGTTCAGGTTTTGCTCTTGTTACTCAAGCATTTACTATATTCGAGTTCATCATTTCAAGTATTATTTTATTCTACTTATCAGTATTGAGTGGTATACTTGATTGATTGCTTGAGTGCCTAGCTATCCTACAGTTCAATTCACTTAGCCATAGTAGTTAATCTCTAGTGAGCTTAGTGTTTGATCTTTGCCAATAGGTTGCTTAGTTAGTTTAGTGTTTATCTTATTAAGTCAAGTGTTTGCTCTGACGTCCGCAAGGGTGTCTCTATTCAAAGCTAGGGTAGAGATAGTTAGAATATAGTTAAGCGTGGTGCTTAGTTATAGACTTACCTTCAGATACCGCGGAACCCCCGGATAGCTGTGGTAGCAAGCAGGTGGTGACAGCCCTGTGCGCCTTGAATTCCACCACGTAGTTGTCCTAGTTTAACAGTAAGGCTCGTTGTGCTAGCGTTCAACCTAAGTTAGTGGTAAAGGCTAGTACGCCTCGATACTTGACAAG
Source organism: Coix lacryma-jobi var. lacryma-jobi (assembly GCA_009763385.1). Classification (NCBI taxonomy): domain Eukaryota; kingdom Viridiplantae; phylum Streptophyta; class Magnoliopsida; order Poales; family Poaceae; genus Coix; species Coix lacryma-jobi. The sequence goes on from CM019831.1 coordinate 49,970,697, forward strand.
ATAGGAATAAAACTATACTCAACTTAGTTGCTTTATTGTCTTTTGCCTGCCTTGCTTTGTAACTGTCTCGCTTCGTAGTTACCTTGTTTTGTAGTTATCTAGGATTAGTTATTAGTTAGTAGTTAATTATCCTTAGTTATCATATTTCCCTTCAACTATCTATCTATCTAGTTATCCACCTTACCTTAGCCATCCATTTCATCCTTACCTATCCACCCATATATTCTTTCTAGCCTTTCATCTTCTCTCTTCTCCCCCTTTCCTTTTTCTTATTTCTTCGACTCTCATCCCCTCCTTGACTCAACTCATTCACCACCCTAGCCTTCTCTTGGGATCAAATAAATTGACACCTGGTACTCCCAGGCGAAGTGCTACTACGATAGTTCTGTGCGCTTGTAGAATCTCCTCCTGGTAGATTGCATTCTCTCTAGCTAGCTCCTACTAGTGTCGGGATTGACAACCCCGCTTGGCATTAGTAGATAGCTGCTTTAGCTCCACTCCTTTAGGTATAGTGACCGGTCTTGCTTCAAGCATTTCTGACGCCGTTGCCGGGGATAGACTCTATAGTCTACTCCTAGTAACAACGTTAGCAAGTGCCAACAAGCATTCCTGGGCCGTTACCGGGGATAGATGCCTAGCACTATCTTTAGTGAAGCTAAGAACTACCAACATTCTCCAGTCTTAGTCCGGTCGCCGGGAAGGAGTTTATCACCTTCAGCGACAATAGCAAAGGTAAGGTTTTGTCTCGTGGGTCGGTGCGAGTTAATGAGCACTTTGTGTTGCACGATGTTGCTCTTGTTTCTAACTTGCATTTTAACCTTCTTTCTGTTTCGCAACTTTTCGATGATGACTATGAGATTCGTTTTAAACCGAATCTCAGTCGTATTTTGGATCCTCAGGGCAATCTTGTGTGTTTGATTTCGCCCTTTGGAAAAGTCTTTCGTGCGAATTTCTCGGAGTCTTTTGGCATTTCCCATTGTCTTGTGGCTGGACCTTCCTCCTTTGATCTTTGGAAGTGGCATAGGAGACTAGGACATTTGAGCTTCGACTTGCTTGCAAGGCTTAGTTCACTTGGCCTAATCCGAGGATTGCCCAAGTTATCCATGGAGAAGGATCTTGTTTGCCATTCTTGTAGACATGGGAAGATGGTTGCTGCTCCCCACCATCCAGTGACTCAGGTCATGACCAAGCGCCCTGGAGAGCTTTTGCACATGGACCTTGTTGGTCCGGCTCGGGTGAGCTCGGTTGGGGGGAAGTGGTATGTGCTTGTTGTTGTTGATGACTTTTCGAGATATTCGTGGGTCTTCTTTTTAGCTGAGAAGACCGAGACTTTCTCCTTTGCTCGGAATCTGATTTTGCGTCTTCAGAATGAGTTCCCTTTGAACTCGATGCGAGCTATTAGGAGTGATAATGGTTCCGAATTCAAGAATTCGGATTTTGAGAAGTTTTGTAACTCTTTGGGTCTAGAGCATCAGTTTTCTTCCCCCTACACAACGCCACAGAATGGTGTTGTAGAGAGGAAGAATCGGACCCTTGTAGAGATGGCCAGGACGATGCTCGATGAGCATAGGACTCCTAGGCGATATTGGGCCGAAGCTATGAACACTGCATGCTATATTTCCAATCGCATTTTTCTCCGAGCTTTCTTGAAAAAGACTTCTTATGAGTTGCGATTTGGGAGACAGCCCAAGGTAAGTTATTTTAGAGTTTTCGGTTGCCATTGTTTTATATTGAAGAAAGGCAACTTGGACAAATTTGAGTCTCGTTCTTCTGACGGTGTGTTTTTGGGTTATGGCGCTCATACTCGTGCTTATCGTGTACTTAACCTTGACACTAACCGAGTCATGGAGACATCTGATGTCACCTTCGACGAGACCATGGTTTGTCCTTCTTCTCGTTTTGAGCGTGCAGGTGATCATGAGCTTGGTGAGCCTCTTTTTGATGACGAGGACGAGGGTGCTGAAGGTATGGATGATCCAGCACCCCCTCCACCTGCTGTGCCGCAAGGAGCGGCTTCTACGACGACTCACGGCCCCGACACGTCTTCTTCCTTGGGGCCGTGGGATCCGCCACCTCGAGCAGTACCCTTTGTACCCGAGGAGGCACCAGCTGCTATTGAGGGAGAGGCCACTTCGGCAAGGGAGGCGCCATGACACATTCAGCGCCAGCACCCGCCTCAGCAGATGATCGGTAGCATCGATGAATGTGTCACTCGGTCCAGGTCTGAAATCTCTCACTTTGCTCATTCTGCTTTTGTTGCTAATTTTGAGCCCCGAGATGTTGGACACGCTTTGACGGATCCGGATTGGGTCAATGCCATGCATGAGGAGTTAGAGAACTTTGAGCGAAATCGGGTTTGGGTTTTAGTTCCACCTCCTCCAGACTGTAAGACTATTGGGACAAAATGGGTTTTCAAAAACAAGCAAGGAGAGGATGGCCATGTTGTTAGAAACAAGGCCAGGCTTGTAGCGAAAGGCTATAGTCAGAAGGAGGGGATAGACTATGAGGAGACTTTTGCTCCTGTAGCTCGTTTGGAGGCTATTAGGATACTCTTGGCTTTTGCAACATCCAAAGGTTTCAATCTTTTTCTAATGGATGTCAAGAGTGCCTTCTTAAACGGCTACATAGAAGAAGAGGTTTATGTTGAACAACCCCCCGGTTTTGAAAATCCCAAGTTTCCAAACCATGTTTTCAAACTCCACAAAGCTTTATATGGTTTGAAACAAGCCCCTAGAGCCTGGTTTGATAGGTTGAAAACCTTTTTGCTTGCTAAGGGTTTTAAAATGGGATGTGTGGATAAGACGCTCTTTCTCCTCAAGCAAGGCAAAGACACTCTCTTGGTCCAGATTTACGTGGATGATATCATTTTCGGTGGTTCTTCTCACGCTTTGGTTGCCAAGTTTGCAGATACTATGAGCAGGGAGTTCGAGATGAGTATGATGGGCGGGCTGACTTTCTTTCTTGGATTGCAAATTAAGCAATCCCGAGAAGGGATGTTTGTGCACCAGGGCAAGTATACCAAGGACTTGCTGAAGAGGTTCGATATGGGTGAGGCCAAGCCTCTTCCAACACCCATGTCGACCACGACGGCCCTGGATGCGGACAAGGATGGAGAAGCTGTGGACCAGAAGGAGTACCGAAGCATGATCGGGTCGCTGCTCTACCTGACGGCGACACGCCCGGACATCCAGTTCGCGGTGTGTCTGTGTGCGCGCTTTCAGGCGTCGCCGCACACTTCTCACCGTCAGGCGGTGAAGCGCATATTTAGGTACCTTCGTTTCACACCTGAGTTCGGGATTTGGTATTCAGCTGTCTCCACCCTCTCCCTTTGCGGTTATTCCGATGCCGATTTTGCTGGTTGTCGCATTGAGCGCAAGTCCAATTCTGGGACTTGCCAATTTATTAGTTCTTCTCTTGTATCGTGGTCTTCTCGCAAGCAGTCTAGTGTCGCCCGGTCTACCACGGAGGCTGAGTATGTCGCTGCGGCTAGCTGCTATTCCCAGTTGCTTTGGATGATGGCCACTTTGCGTGATTTTGGTCTGAGCTTTACTCGTGTTCCCTTGCTTTGTGACAGCACGAGTGCGATTAGCGTTGCTAAGAACCACGTGCTTCACTCGAAGACCAAACACATTGATGTGCGCTTTCATTTTCTGCGAGACCACTATGAGAAGGGTGATATCGACCTTCGCCATGTCGATACTCATCATCAGTTGGCTGATATTTTCACCAAGCCTTTGGATGAATCAACCTTTAATCGGTTGAGGGGTGAGCTTGGTGTGTGTTTCCCCTTTTAGATGGGGGAAACATTTTGGTTCTTGTATCATAAACTGACTATTTTTCGTTTTGTTTTCTTTTGCATTTCAGCATACGCTTTTACATTCTGAGCTTCATGCATATAATCTTTAAAATGTAACTATGCTCTGTTTAGTATGCTCTGATGCTTTATGTTGACGCTAGTAGCTTATGCTCTTTCTGATCACTGATACATGTTGTGAGCTGAGCTATTTTCGAATGGTGAACCTGCCTAATGGACTTAAAATTGAAAATGTTCACCATTGAGATATGCAACTAGCATGTGTAGGATGTGTTGAATTCACTTGTGCTTTTCATATATGCAAGGTTGCTATGTCTCTAGTTCTGAGTCTGTCACTTGCTTGGTCTGTTCATATTCTGTCAAAAAAATCTGAACCAAGTTTTAAGTGAATTGAAAAGATCGAGATGGGATTGCTTGTCAACACATCACAGTTTCGAGACTGTTTCTCATTGCACTTTGAGTTAAACTTGAGCTGTGTAGTGTATGACCGAAACTGTTGCTTTAAGCTTCTGATTGCTTCTGCATAGGCTTCGCACAGTTGGAAAGTTAGGCAATGACAAGCATTCAACCTCTCGCAATCACATGCTGAAATTTTAACTTGTGTAATCTTAACTGCTGCAACTCCGATAATATTTGGATACACAAGATATGTTTCACTCTATGGCATGATGATTGAACTGTGCTAGGGGTAGTTCACCTTGTATACATGTTTAGCACTTGTCTGGTTTCCTGTCTATACATGTGTGTGCTATTTTGATGGTGAATATTTTTTTTTGGCCAAAAACTGCTCACTGTGCTCTCATTTTCATATTTCGTATTTGATGATCAGTTTGAGCCTTCGCTAGCTCGTATGCTTTTCAGTGAGACGTTGGAGCTATACTGTTTAGAGCATCCTTGCATTTTCTTGACTATATTCCTGAAGCTGCTAACTTGCATCTTGACTCATATGCATTTTGGAAGGGGGAGAACCTCTCTTATTGGCACTTTTTGATGGTGCATTTTCTGAGAAGGAGAAAATCGTTTTCAGTTCCTTTTGCTTGATGGTGCATTTTCAACTAAGGGGGAGAAAATTTGGACAAATCATGTCTCCCATGTTGGCAGTTGTGTGCACCATGCAAGGGGGAGTTTGCTCGTGCTGAATTTTTGAAATTTCCACTTGGTTCAGAGCGCTTTGCTAGTTGTGTCGAGCCTTTGCCTCTATCTTGAGGGACTAGCAGTCGCATCTTTGTTTCAGTTGGGTTCAGTTAGTATCGAGCTTTTCAGTCGATGTCGAGCTTTCCTACTAGTTGTGTTGAGCCTCTGTGCCTCTATCTTGAGGGACTAGCATTTTGCTTCGATTTTTCATTTGGCATTTGCTAGCGGTGTTGAGCCTGTTCTACCTCTTCTTGAGGGCTAGCTTTGTTTTGCTTGGTTGCGTCGAGCCGTTGCCCATGTCTTTGGGAACCAAGTTGTTTTGCTCTTTCCACTTGACCTTCTTCGGCTTTGCTATGCTTTTGGGTCATTTGGTCGAGTTCTCTCTCTCTCTCCTTCTTCCTCCTTCTATTTCCTTTATGATTTGTGTGAGTAGTTGACAATGCACTCATCAAGGGGGAGATTGCGGATACATGGGTGTATGCCGGGTCTCTGAGTGATGAGTGATTGTCAACTGGGATGATGCGCATGTTCTTTGGCTTGTGTTGTCCAGGTGTCGAGCACGGATATAGTGATCAGAGGCAAGGTGAAGGTCAAGTAGAGACGTGCCGTGCCGATGGGTTGAGAGTGGCGAAGGGCGGACGTGAGGCTTGGACTGAGGGACCGGTGGCCCGAGGATCAGCTGTGGTGGCTGACAGCCTAGGACAGCGACGAGCGAAGACTTGCGGGACATAGTGTTGCTCGGGTCGAGGACCTGGGGACACGTGTCGGTGGACGGGGTGCACGGGCGGTGCATCCCCTCTACAGCTTCGGTTTGGTGGTAGAGCCAGAGAAAAACCATCGGGTGGACGGTTTCCAGGTTTGGGCCTCAAAACCTGGGCGTGGATGGTTTCTGAGTTTGGCCACAAAACTCGGGCTGAGGACGGTTTCCAGGTTTGGGCCTCAAAACCTGGGTGCTGCGGGTTTGCTGAGTTTGGGCCACAAAACTCAGGCGATGGGCGGCTGGTTTCCCGGTTTGGGCCTCAAAACCGGGGGTTGGCTGTGAAGGCTGGTTTCCTGGTTTGGGCCACAAAACCGAGGGTGCGACGTCCGGGAAAGGACGGCAGAGCGGTGGCGTCACGTGGCGGCAATCGGGAGGTTGCGTCGAGGCAACACTACGAGTTGTGCGGGCGTGGCCGTCGGATCCACCTACCTTCGAGTTGGTCCATAATAACCTTAGGGTTTAGCTGGTTCGCTCTGTAAGTAGTTAGGGGTAGAGTGGGAATTAGGAATAGTTAGAATTAGGATAAGTAGGGGGAGACACCCACCTCCCCATTTATCTCAGTCATTTGCTCTTTGCTTCTAGGGTTTCCTGCTCTCCCAATCCCCTGCTGTAGCTAGCTGAGATCCGCAGAGAACCATACCTCTGTGTACTGGAGATTTTGAGGAAGTGAGGCCGTAACCTCACTGTTGTAGCGTGTGGTAGCCACACGGTTGCAGATCGATGTGTTGATTCGCTTTTGGTTCGTGTTCTTCGCGTTCTTCATTTCTCTGCGTTTTTCCCGTCGCTCGATCTCTCCCTATACCGCGTCTTCGCGAAATCCGTTTGAATCAACTTGTTCGTATTTGAAAGGAGATCATTTCCACCGAAGGAATTTATCTAACTCCTAACGAACAAGTAGATCGGGTTGATTTCGTTTTCATGGCGCTTTTCGATTCATTCTCCTCCCCTTTTGATTTCCCGGTGTTTGAGTTGATTTGAGCGGATGATTTCTTGGGGATAGTCTCCTAACTACTCCGTGATCATCCTCTCCAAGTTTGGAAATGTGGGATTCTGGTTTGAATCAATTTGGAGAAGATTTGGGTGAAGGGCGTTTGAAATCGCCCTCCTTGAGTGACCGCGGACAGTCCGCCACTCAGGGCACGGACAGTCCGCGCGTCGGGGACTTGGCCAGAGCAGTGGCCGCGAGTCTCTGCGTTTTGGGTCTCGGTTGACCGGCGGACAGTCCGCCGGTGTAAACCGCGGACAGTCCGGGACTGTCCAGGGAGTTTGCAGCAACTGTGCTGTTTCGGGTTTTTGGCCGGCGGACAGTCCGCCAACCCCTCGCGGACAGTCCGTAGTAGGGGCGGACAATCCGGGAATCGCCTGAAGCTTCCGATTTTGTGCGTTTGCTCTCCCGGCTTCCTCGCTTGGTTTCCGGACTTCTCGTTTGGCCTCGTAGTTGACCAAGAAACCTCTCTAGGTATCTTTGCTACTTGTTAGCATCGGTATTTGGGGATTTCTCAACGTAGCCGTCTATCTACGTTCGAGACTTGGTTTTTGAGGGCCGAACTTGTGCCGGTTCTTTTGCCGTTCGGTTTGCTATCGCTTTGTGGTGCCTCGCTGTGATCCTAGGGATCATCCACCCTCTTCCAAGGGTCGTGGGCATCACGGTTTCGATCAAGGCTTTCGGGGGTTGATTTTGGGAACAATAGGCCAAAGTTTCTAGAAGAATTTTTGAGCTCCCATTCACCCCCCCTCTGGTCGCCTTGCTAGTGCATTCTCGGTCCTTCAAAAAGTGCCATCAAGAGAAATTCTCCCCCTTCCAACATGCATATGAGTCAAAATGCAAGTTGGCAGCTTCAGGAATATAGTCAAGAAAATGCAAAGATGCTCTAAACAGTATAGCTCCAATGACTCACTGGAAAACATACAAGCTAGCGAAGGCTCAAACTGATCACCAAATATGAAATATGAACATATGAGCAAAGTGAGCAGTTTGTAGCCAAAAAGGTATTCACCATCAAAATAGCACTACACATGTATAGACAGGAAAACAGACAAGTGTCAACCATGTATGCAAGGTGAACTACCCCTAGCAAAGTTCAACCATCATGCTATGGAATGAAGCATAACTTGTGATTTCAAAATTTTAGATCGGAGTTGCAGCGGTGAAATAGCACAAGTTCAGAATTTAGCATGTGATTGCGAGAGGTTGAAAGCTTGTCATTGCCTAACTTTTCAACTGTGCGAAGCCTATGCAGAAGCAATCATAAGCTTAAAGCAACAGTTTCGGTCATACACTACACAACTCAAGTTTAACTCAAAGTGCAATGAGAAACAGTCTCGAAACTGTGATGTGTTGACAAGCAATCCCATCTCGATCTTTTCATTTCACTTAAAAGCTTGGTTCAGATTTTATTAACAGAATATGAACAAACCAAGCAAGTGACAGACTCAGAACTAGAGACATAGCAACCTTGCATATATGAAAAGCACAAGTGAATTCAACACATCCTACACATGCTAGTTGCATATCTCAATGGTGAACATTTTCAATTTTAAGTCCATTAGGCAGGTTCACCATTCGAAAATAGCTCAGCTCACAACATGTATCAGTGATCAGAAAGAGCATAAGCTACTAGCGTCAACATAAAGCATCAGAGCATACTAAACAGAGCATAGTTACATTTTAAAGATTATATGCATGAAGCTCAGAATGTAAAAGCGTATGCTGAAATGCAAAAGAAAACAAAACGAAAAATAGTCAGTTTATGATACAAGAACCAAAATGTTTCCCCCATCTAAAAGGGGAAACACACACCAAGCTCACCCCTCAACCGATTAAAGGTTGATTCATCCAAAGGCTTGGTGAAAATATCAGCCAACTGATGATGAGTATCGACATGGCGAAGGTCGATATCACCCTTCTCATAGTGGTCTCGCAGAAAATGAAAGCGCACATCAATGTGTTTGGTCTTCGAGTGAAGCACGTGGTTCTTAGCAACGCTAATCGCACTCGTGCTGTCACAAAGCAAGGGAACACGAGTAAAGCTCAGACCAAAATCACGCAAAGTGGCCATCATCCAAAGCAACTGGGAATAGCAGCTAGCCGCAGCGACATACTCAGCCTCCGTGGTAGACCGGGCGACACTAGACTGCTTGCGAGAAGACCACGATACAAGAGAAGAACTAATAAATTGGCAAGTCCCAGAATTGGACTTGCGCTCAATGCGACAACCAGCAAAATCGGCATCGGAATAACCGCAAAGGGAGAGGGTGGAGAAAGCTGAATACCAAATCCCGAACTCAGGTGTGAAACGAAGGTACCTAAATATGCGCTTCACCGCCTGACGGTGAGAAGTGTGCGGCGACGCCTGAAAGCGCGCACACAGACACACCGCGAACTGGATGTCCGAGCGTGTCGCCGTCAGGTAGAGCAGCGACCCGATCATGCTTCGGTACTCCTTCTGGTCCACAGCTTCTCCATCCTTGTCCGCATCCAGGGCCGTCGTGGTCGACATGGGTGTTGGAAGAGGCTTGGCCTCACCCATATCGAACCTCTTCAGCAAGTCCTTGGTATACTTGCCCTGGTGCACAAACATCCCTTCTCGGGATTGCTTAATTTGCAATCCAAGAAAGAAAGTCAGCCCGCCCATCATACTCATCTCGAACTCCCTGCTCATAGTATCTGCAAACTTGGCAACCAAAGCGTGAGAAGAACCACCGAAAATGATATCATCCACGTAAATCTGGACCAAGAGAGTGTCTTTGCCTTGCTTGAGGAGAAAGAGCGTCTTATCCACACATCCCATTTTAAAACCCTTAGCAAGCAAAAAGGTTTTCAACCTATCAAACCAGGCTCTAGGGGCTTGTTTCAAACCATATAAAGCTTTGTGGAGTTTGAAAACATGGTTTGGAAACTTGGGATTTTCAAAACCGGGGGGTTGTTCAACATAAACCTCTTCTTCTATGTAGCCGTTTAAGAAGGCACTCTTGACATCCATTAGAAAAAGATTGAAACCTTTGGATGTTGCAAAAGCCAAGAGTATCTCCTCATAGTCTATCCCCTCCTTCTGACTATAGCCTTTCGCTACAAGCCTGGCCTTGTTTCTAACAACATGGCCATCCTCTCCTTGCTTGTTTTTGAAAACCCATTTTGTCCCAATAGTTTTACAGTCTGGAGGAGGTGGAACTAAAACCCAAACCGGATTTCGCTCAAAGTTCTCTAACTCCTCATGCATGGCATTGACCCAATCCGGATCCGTCAAAGCGTGTCCAACATCTCGGGGCTCAAAATTAGCAACAAAAGCAGAATGAGCAAAGTGAGAGATTTCAGACCTGGACCGAGTGACACGTTCATCGATGCTGCCGATCATCTGCTGAGGCGGGTGCTGGCGCTGAATGTGTCATGGCGCCTCCCTTGCCGAAGTGGCCTCTCCCTCAATAGCAGCTGGTGCCTCCTCGGGTACAAAGGGTACTGCTCGAGGTGGCGGATCCCACGGCCCCAAGGAAGAAGACGTGTCGGGGCCGTGAGTCGTCGTAGAAGCCGCTCCTTGCGGCACAGCAGGTGGAGGGGGTGCTGGATCATCCATACCTTCAGCACCCTCGTCCTCGTCATCAAAAAGAGGCTCACCAAGCTCATGATCACCTGCACGCTCAAAACGAGAAGAAGGACAAACCATGGTCTCATCGAAGGTGACATCAGATGTCTCCATGACTCGGTTAGTGTCAAGGTTAAGTACACGATAAGCACGAGTATGAGCGCCATAACCCAAAAACACACCGTCAGAAGAACGAGACTCAAATTTGTCCAAGTTGCCTTTCTTCAATATAAAACAATGGCAACCGAAAATTCTAAAATAACTTACCTTGGGCTGTCTCCCAAATCGCAACTCATAAGAAGTCTTTTTCAAGAAAGCTCGGAGAAAAATGCGATTGGAAATATAGCATGCAGTGTTCATAGCTTCGGCCCAATATCGCCTAGGAGTCCTATGCTCATCGAGCATCCTCCTGGCCATCTCTACAAGGGTCCGATTCTTCCTCTCTACAACACCATTCTGTGGCGGTGTGTAGGGGGAAGAAAACTGATGCTCTAGACCCAAAGAGTTACAAAACTTCTCAAAATCCGAATTCTTGAATTTGGAACCATTATCACTCCTAATAGCTTGCATCGAGTTCAAAGGGAACTCATTCTGAAGACGCAAAATCAGATTGCGAGCAAAGGAGAAAGTCTCGGTCTTCTCAGCTAAAAAGAAGACCCACGAATATCTCGAAAAGTCATCAACAACAACAAGCACATACCACTTCCCCCCAACCGAGCTCACCCGAGCCGGACCAACAAGGTCCATGTGCAAAAGCTCTCCAGGGCGCTTGGTCATTGTTGACACTGGTTAACTATCATAATTAAGAGATAAATAAATATGAAAAGGGCAAGAATATGATCACCAACAAAGGTTTAGGGTTTCAACTGACAATATTCCATGAGTTTTGGTGATTTATGGTTCTGCAGGGACTAAACGAGGAAATTAGCACCAATAGCTTCCCATAGAAGGAAACCGTCAGGAGATAACGCAACCGCCACGTCGGGATACTTCTAGAAGACTTCAGGGGACGTAAGAAGACACCACAAGGAAGGACACCACCAGAGGCCGACTGGTGGGACCGACCGGTCCCACCAGGTGACCGATCGGTCGCCCCCTGGGCCCGCTGGGTTCCGTCCTCTGCAAGCTACTTCCACCGACCTCCAGGATGCCTCTCGACCGTACCTCAAGTCGGTTTGATCCAAGGGCCACGATTCATCGCCCAGGGCTATATAAACAGACCCCTGACCCCCCTCTCAGGAATAGGGTTTCAGGCAATTCATTCATCAGGGTTAGACCAACCAGAAGGAGATCAATCGGAAGCTTTAGGACTACATCCACCTAGATTAGTAGATAGAATAGGATTAGAGGAGGCAAGCTTCGCTTGGATTCCTGATCTAGTCACGAGAAGGCTCGGTAAACCCAAGATCTTCTCTCTTGTATTAACATTATGGATCTATTTCATAATTGCTCTTCTAGTTCATCATTGTTCTTCATTGTTTATGTTCTAGTTCATCGTCTAGTTCATGTTCATCATTTAGTTCATCTTCTAGTTCATAATCTTGTTCTAGTTCATGTTCTAGTTCATACTTTAGTTCTTCTCGATGATCTAATTCACCTTATTGTTCATCATCGTGTTCTAGATAGCAATACAATTGATATGATTAAGACATCAATGATTATATTCTTAGTTATAATGCTTATAGTCTGCTTTGATTATATATTTGGCATAGATAGTTCATCGTTATGTTTATACTCATGTTTGTATAGCGCTCATCTTAAAGTACAACGGGTGGGTGATGAATGCTGTGTAGGCATGGTGCCTATACATTATTTATCTGCGAATATGTCCTATGTTCCGGATAGAGTGGTAGATCGCGGGTGTGACAGACCTGTTGAGTCCTCTGTATTCCACCTCCCGAATATAGTGTTCAGTATGGCTCAGTTAACTCATGGTTTAAGGGTTACTTTGTTTAACACTTTAGCTATGGAGTTGCCTCTTGATTATAAATATGATGTGACCTAGCCAATGATTGCCCAATATAATTGCACTAATCAATGTATGCTATGACTTATAATTAGAATAACTTAGGAATGTTCCTTATTAATACCTGTTCTAATCATCATCTTGCTAGGCAGTACTGTTCTAAGTTTATCCTTGATTGATCTGATCTCTGCTATCCTTTATCAATTATTTACTATATCATTTACTCTGTACCTGATTCTTGTTCATAGTAGTTAGTGTGTTATCAGTCTTACTACAAGTGTGTGCCATATTAAATACTATTAAGTCCTTACCATACCATCATATCTTGAATTGATTAGTCTCTAGGCTAAAATATAAATAACGATACCTGAGACTAGCTTGGGTGAAATGCTCTACAACGGGTATGTTTATCTGTGCGCTTGCGGATAAATATCTATCTCTTAAATCCAGTGCCCTGATATAATTACATTGCTAGCTTCATGTTGGGGATGACAACTTGACGTTAAGTGGAGTTAGTAGTGTCCCGTACACTCTTTTGTGCTTTCACTAGTTTATTATTTTATGTGACTCATTCTTAGAGTGAATCCATTAAGGAGTGTCAACAAGCATTTCTAGCGCCGTTGCCGGGGACCATATCAATTCAACTAGGGATGGTACCTAGGGTTTTCATTAAAATCTTTATGAACATTGATAAGGACATTGCATTAGCAGCATTTAAAACGGTAGCTAGAACATATCATTTTACTTACACACATGTGATAATGCACTAATTATTTACTTTTACAGACTTACCCTGGCTTTGTTTATCTTTTATATCTTACGCAGGGTGATGTATGACTGGTTTCCAACTTCCGAACAACTACACTAAGGATCCCGAAGCTTTACTAAGGAAAACTAGACGCAAACTTAAGAGACCCTCAGCACCACTACCAGAAGTTAATCAGATAAGGAGAAGCTTAACACCAGTATTGGACACCATGGCCGACAGGACACTCCGCGAGTTCTCTGCACCAATCACTGCCAACATCAGGACTGGACCAACAGTCAATGTGGGGGACAACGGATTTGAACTCAAGCCAGCTTTGATCAACATGGTGCAAGCTAATCAATTTTGCGGAAAGGCACATGAAGACGCAAGCGCTCATCTCAATCACTTTCTGGAGATTTGCAGCACTTTCACCATCAAAGGAGTCGAAAGGGACGCCATTCTACTTCGCTTGTTCCCATTCTCACTCTTGGGAAAAGCAAAACAATGGTTTTACGCCAACAAAGATAAAAACACCTCGTGGGCGATCTGTTCAACTGCCTTCCTAGCAAAGTTCTTTCTAGTGGGCAAGATGAATGCCCTCCGTGCCAAGATTTCAACTTTCCAACAACAACATGAAGAATCAATCACAGAAGCTTGGGAACGCTTTCAAGACTACATATCAGAATGCCCTCACCATGGGATGGAGAATTGGCTACTCATGCAGACCTTTTATCACGGGCTCACTTCAAGTACCCATGAAAATGTAGATGCCGCTGCTGGAGGATCATTCTTATCACTCACAATCAACAATGCAACTACACACATAGAGAAGATGGCCTCGAACCAAGGATGGAATGAGGAACGCTCTCAGCCACGCAAGAGGGGAGGAATACATCAACTAAAGGAAGTAGACATGTTGTCTGCTAAACTTGACCTACTTATGAAGAAGATTGATGAACACACTCCCAAGAGAGAAGACGTCAAGCAAATCTACGAATCTCGCATGACATGTGAAGAGTGTGGAGGCACTGGTCATTCAGGGAGCAACTGCCCTGAGACTCAAGAGGATGCAAAGTACATCAACAACAACACCAACTATCGTCCTCAACAAGCTCAAGGATGGAACCAGCAATCAAGGCCTAATTACTCAGGTAACTACTCAGGTAACTACCAAGGTAATACTTTTAATCAACCACCTTTGAGAGAGATGATATCTAATCAAAATAAAATTATTGATAATATGTCTAAGAAGATAGCTTCCAATGATAAACTACTTGAAAATATTAATACTAGAATGGATAGCTTTACTTCTGCCATAAAGAATCAGCATAGCTTTAATAAAATGATAGAATCTCAGTTATCTCAGTTAGCAGCTTCAGTCCCTATGACTGAAAACGGTAAGATTCCAGGAAGTCCAAAAGAACTAGAAACTGCAAATCTTGTAGACATCTTTGATGCAGGACACCTCATACCTAGACCTTCGAGGGAATGAATGGATGACTCCATTGCCCCAAAGAAAGGAGATCCAGGAAGACCTGTGATTCCAATTCATATTGGACCTCACAGTTTTGAAGAAGCAGTCTATGACCTTGGAGCAAGCGTCAACATTATGCCAAAGGTAATATATGAACAAATACATGGTGCACCTCTATTATATACAACCATGTGTTTGCAGCTTGCAAATCAGACACTGTGCTACCCATTAGGAATTCTCGAAGACATCTGTATACGAGTAGGACGCTCGTATGTGTGTGCAGACTTTATGATCATTAAAACAGGTGGAAACGAAAGAGCACCCATCATTCTTGGACGCCCGTTCCTAAGCTCAACCAGAGCCATCATCTACGCGGACAGCGCCAAGATCTGTTTCACAATCGCAGGCAACAAAGAGAGATTCAGCTTCAAGAGCCGTACACTCACTACCAAAGTCCACCCTCAGATGCCCTACGAAGATGCAAACATCATATCATCAAAGAAGAAGAATAGAAACAGAAGAAGGAAGAACAAGGCTACACAACCACATCAAGACACAGTATGGATGGTCAACTCTGTTCAAACAGAATACGACCACCTTCTTGCATCACCATTCCTCGCTAAGAGAGATGACCCAGGCGTACCCACCATCGATTGCAAGATCGAAGGAAGTACATTCCACAAGACATTCTGCGACATTGGCTCAAGTGTCAATATAATGTCTAAGGTAACATATGAACACTTATATAAAAATAGACCTATGTATTCGACATATGTGCAGCTGCAGATGGCGGACCAAACTTATCGATTTCCGAAGGGAGTAGTAAAGGATGTGATGATCCAAATTAAAGACCACTATGTTCCCACCGACTTCTTAGTACTAGACATGGGAAAAGAAGACGACATTCACATCATCCTAGGAAGACCCTTCCTCAACACCACTGGCGCTATCATCTACATGAGATCTGGAGAGATCCACTTCCAGTTTTTCAGAGAGAAGGTACGCTGTTACTTCAATGGTTATGCCACTAATGTACAGGAAAAGAAGAACCACTCAAGGAGGAGACGCCGCACATCCCAACACAACAAGAGACGACAAATCAAGGATGGATGGGCTGACTATGCAGGAGAAGTTACTAGGAGTGAAGATGTCCCATTAAAAGAAACGAAGGACGAGGAAGTCAAGGAGACAAGTCCACCAGTCAAGCAAGTATGGAAAAAGAAAGAGAGTTCTACAGACGTGCAATCATCGAGGTCCTTCTCAGGATCCGCTGATACACCTAAGGAAGAATAAAGAGCATACAAGGAGTCTTGTTCGATAGACTATAAACATCGAATCCTCGCCGGAAGGTAACTCGGTAGTTATCCATATTTCTTTAGCAATAAATTAAGTACTGCATAATCATATCATTTTACTTCTAGTTGCATATTTACTTTTTAGCAAATTATATTTACATTAGAAAAGAAAATAAAAATATGAAAAACTTTAAGCCCCATGAGAACAGTTTAGTGGTGTGTTAAAACCCATAAATGTATTCTCTGTGGAGGCATAAAAAATAATACATCTACATATTAATTTCTGCATTGCATTAGAAAAGGAATAAAAAATATTGCATTTGTTATACTACATCATAAACCATGAAGCCCCATGTGAATAATTCTATGGTGTGTAAAAACCCACAGAAATGTTCACCGTGGTGGCATAAAAATATAATAATAATAATATAATAATACTAAAAATAAATATGCATACATTCATCCTGTTGCATTTTTCTTGCATCGTAAAAAATATATATATTAAAATATAAAAAAGGAGATCTTACTGAAATTCTGGACAACTAAGGCTCGAGTGGCCAATCGCTAATGCTTAATCTGTTCCACAAGTTTTGTTGTCTATTCGAGTTTCACAGGATTTAAAAGGCCAAGAAAAGCTGACGAACAAGTCAATGCTTCATCCACTGTTTGAGCACTGTCTTAACAACATCAACATCAATCAAAGCTCTAATAGAGGAAGGACATATCCATTGTCAGTCTGCTACATTTCAAAATGACTACATCAACATTCAGCTTGGGGGAAGGCACCCCCATGTATCCACATGAGTATCTCTATCCTCTCAAGTTTTTCATAAATAAATTCAAAACAACAAAAAAATTATGGGCACATGAAGGCTCACCATTAAATCTAAAAAGAGACACTATGGAAACACTGCTGAAACTCTGCTTAGTGGAGAGGAAGAACATAAATAATCTTAAGAGCTTTAAAACAACTAGACAAATGGAGGAATATTTATCACTAACCTTTAATCAAGTTCCACTAGTTGTATTGTCTATCTTTGAATTCAGCAGGAAGAGAAGAAGAGAAGGACTTAAGAAATCGTTAACGGTCTACCCGACTTCTAGAGAAAAAGAATAAGTCAAGATCCAGCTTGGGGGAGAGCACCCTCAGTTACCACGATAAGTATCACTATTTTTTATCTATTACTATTAGTTCAATTTAGTTAGATCAGGTCAATAAACATATAGAAATTCCTAAAAAAAGATAAATAACTATTACAAAACCAAATAAAGATATTATATAATGAATAAATGTCTAGGTGGATAAAAGATTAATTTTGCTCATAATAAAAATAATAATTGCCCCACTGTAATTCCTTTTTAGTACCTAGTGTTTAAACTTAGATTTTCTTGAGAAAGTTGTTCTGAATAAACTCTGAACCTAAAACCTGTGGATGACAATTGCTTGATCTAAAACCTAGATAATTGTGAGATATGACATAAAAAGGTTTGAGCTGCTGTTTATCTAATTCCTAGAGATACTAGAGTTCTGGAGATTTACATTTTGAAAAGATTAAAAACACATGATGAGATCCTGTATGACATAACATGAATTCCTACCCAGAGCCATTAATATGATTTTAAGATAAGGCTACTTGCTTTGTTCTAAGTTTTTAGTTATGGTTGAGAAATTTATCATGCTCTAGAGATCAAGAATGTTTTATTAAAAGATTCACTCTTCCGAAGTAGTATTGTGTTAGAGGCATGGGCTATGCAAAAATATAAAAGGAGGAAATAAAAAGGAACAAGTGTCCGACTACCTCAAAGAAAAAAAAAGGGAGAAGAAAGTTATGATAAAAGTATGAGAAAAAGAATGATAGCCCTTGGTTCCTCTAATTACAATATGCCAGCAAGAGATGACAAATTTCAAATTTTCTAAGATCTTGATCTATGAGTATGACATCTTTCTTCCTAAACTTTGAACTTTGACTTGGTAAGATATGCTTTTCACTTCTTAAAGCTCCAGATATTTATCCATAGAAGGAAGGAAAAGTGCATCAGTGAGGAATCATAAAATATAAAAGAGCGATTTGAGAGTATCATACAAGGGAATCTCTGATTTTCATTTGAAAATATATAAAAACTCCAGAATGAAGGTTGATCAAAGAATTAGAGATACAATGCTTAACTTGATTGCTCTATCTTTCAATTGTTTAAAGACCCAGGTGAAGGCAAAAGCTCCATAGTTAAAGGTAATATGAGAAAGTCAGAATAGTTAACTCTAAACCAAGGAAGATTTTTGTTTTAACATATGTGGAGGCATAGTAACAGTTCCAGATTCATCATGAGTGTTTTCTAAGGGACTAGCAAAAGGTAAGCTTGGGGGAATTGTTGACACTGGTTAACTATCATAATTAAGAGATAAATAAATATGAAAAGTGCAAGAATATGATCACCAACAAAGGTTTAGGGTTTCAACTGACAATATTCCATGAGTTTTGGTGAGTTATGGTTCTGCAGGGACTAAACCAGGAAATTAGCACCAATAGCTTCCCATAGAAGGAAACCGTCGGGAGATAACGCAACCGCCACGTCGGGATACTTCTAGAAGACTCCGGGGGACGTAAGAAGACACCACAAGGAAGGACACCACCAGAGGCCGACTGGTGGGACCGACCGATCCCACTAGGTGACCGATCGGTCGCCCCCTGGGCCCGCTGGGTTCCGTCCTCTGCAAGCTACTTCCACCGACCTCCAGGATGCATCTCGACCGTACCTCAAGTCGGTTTGATCCAAGGGCCACGATTCATCGCCCAGGGCTATATAAACAGACCCCTAACCCCCCTCTCAGGAATAGGGTTTCAGGCAATTCATTCATCAGGGTTAGACCAACCAGAAGGAGATCAATCGAAAGCTTTAGGACTACATCCACCTAGATTAGTAGATAGAATAGGATTAGAGGAGGCAAGCTTCGCTTGGATTCCTGATCAAGTCACGAGAAGGCTCGGTAAACCCAAGATCTTCTCTCTTGTATTAACATTATGGATCTATTTCATAATTGCTCTTCTAGTTCATCATTGTTCTTCATTGTTTATGTTCTAGTTCATCGTCTAGTTCATGTTCATCGTTTAGTTCATCTTCTAGTTCATAATCTTGTTCTAGTTCATGTTCTAGTTCGTACTTTAGTTCTTCTCGATGATCTAATTCACCTTATTGTTCATCATCGTGTTCTAGATAGCAATACAATTGATATGATTAAGACATCAATGATTATATTCTTAGTTATAATGCTTATAGTCTGCTTTGATTATATATTTGGCATAGATAGTTCATCGTTATGTTTATACTCATGTTCGTATAGCGCTCATCTTAAAGTACAACGGGTGGGTGATGAATGTTGTGTAGGCATGGTGCATATACATTATTTATCTGCGAATACGTCCTATGTTCCGGATAGAGTGGTAGATCGCGGGTGTGACAGACCTGTTGAGTCCTCTGTATTCCACCTCCCGAATATAGTGTTCAGTATGGCTCAGTGAACTCATGGTTTAAGGGTTACTTTGTTTAACACTTTAGCTATGGAGTTGCCTCTTGATTATAAATATGGTGTGACCTAGCCAATGATTGCCCAATATAATTGCACTAATCAATGTATGCTATGACTTATAATTAGAATAACTTAGGAATGTTCCTTATTAATACATGTTCTAATCATCATCTTGCTAGGCAGTACTGTTCTAAGTTTATCCTTGATTGATCTGATCTCTGCTATCCTTTATCAATTATTTACTATATCATTTACTCTATACCTGATTCTTGTTCATAGTAGTTAGTGTGTTATCAGTCTTACTACAAGTGTGTGCCATATTAAATACTGTTAAGTCCTTACCATACCATCATATCTTGAATTGATTAGTCTCTAGGCTAAAATATAAATAACGATACCTGAGACTAGCTTGGGTGAAATGCTCTACAACGGGTATGTTTATCTGTGCGCTTGCGGATCTATCTCTTAAATCCAGTGCCCTGATATAATTACATTGCTAGCTTCATGTTGGGGATGACAACTTGACGTTAAGTGGAGTTAGTAGTGTCCCATACACTCTTTTGTGCTTTCACTAGTTTATTATTTTATGTGACTCATTCTTAGAGTGAATCCATTAAGGAGTGTCAACAGTCATGACCTGAGTCACTGGATGGTGGGGAGCGGCAACCATCTTCCCATGTCTACAAGAATGGCAAACAAGATCCTTCTCCATGGATAACTTGGGCAATCCTCAGATTAGGCCAAGTGAACTAAGCCTTGCAAGCAAGTCAAAGCTCAAATGTCCTAGTCTCCTATGCCACTTCCAAAGATCAGAGGAGGAAGGTCCAGCCACAAGACAACGGGAAATTCCAAAAGACTCCGAGAAATTAGCACGAAAGACTTTTCGAAAGGGCGAAATCAAACACACAAGATTGCCCTGAGGATCCAAAATACGACTGAGATTCGGTTTAAAACGAATCTCATAGTCATCATCGAAAAGTTGCGAAACAGAAAGAAGGTTAAAATGCAAGTTAGAAACAAGAGCAACATCGCGCAACACAAATTGCTCATTAACTCGCACCGACCCACGAGACAAAACCTTACCTTTGATATTGTCGCCGAAGGTGATAAACTCCTTCCCGGCGACCGGACTAAGACTGGAGAACCACTTGGCGTTTCCGGTCATATGCCTCGAACAACTGGAATCCACCAACCAAACGTTCTCCAATCGTTTTACCTACATCAATAAAAAGACATAGGGTGAGCATACGGTCCAACACTAGGGTTAGTGAAATAAGGGGAATACCAGTGTTGGGCCGACTGCTCAAAAGAACGGTTAACAGAAAAACCATTCCTAGCACGCCTATGGGGGAAGCGATCACCACGTTGAGGAAAACGTGGTCCGCTAAGGGAAGAACGTCCATCGCGATACTCAAAACGCGGTGAGGGAAAACGCTCTACAACAAAGCCACTGCCACGGGGTCCATAGCCTACAATTGCAGGCTCCCGCCGGGCACGTCCTCTCTGCTGCCTAGGCCTGGGAACTTGAGGTTCTGGACCTCTGGGCCTAGCAGCTCTCCCTGGAGCTCTCCTCTGAACATTCGGCACATGTACATCATGGAAAGGATGGTACATGTCCGGGTTGTTCATCTCCCTTGCACGGCGCGCCTCTCTCTTGCGCCGAAAGCAGAACTCACTCAAATGTCCATCTCTCCCACAATGCTCACAATGGTACCTCACCGCTCTCAAAGGGGGTTGTTGGTACTCACGGTAGTGGGTGTGGATCACTTTGCCCTTCTGTGGCATAAGCTCCTCCTGGATGGGTGGCATGGTGTCAAGCTTGTTCTTGAGGTGGTTTGGTTTTGGAGCCCACGATTGTTTCTTTGGTGGAGCTCTCGGAGGTTCAACAAAGACCCCATCCTTGGTGTTAGGCTTGAGAGGCTCTTTGGGTGGAATCTTGGTAAGCTTGGGAGTAGTGGTGGAGTTGGGCTTCTCACATGGGTTCAGACCACTCGACTCTCCAATCTTGCCAAAAGATGACACATCAACACCCGGAGCAAAACCTACACCAGGACCTCCAGCAGCTCGCTTGAATTGGGAGATCATCATCCCGAGCTGTGGTTCACCGCTAGACACCCATGACAAGATGGTCTGAAGGTATGTGTTTTCTTCCTCGGTTTGCATCTTGTCTTGCTTCACGTTTGCGATCTCCATCTCCAAACCCTCACAAAGAACACACCTAGCCACACATGTGCTACCTGAGTTGGCCTCTTCAAGAGACACAATCTTGGCATTCTTCTCTGCCAACTCAGATTGCAAGACAGGACAAGTCTTGCACGCACCCAACAGCATGGGTCTAGCCCGGAGCTCGTCCACCTCTCCTACCAACGCAGCATACTTACCTCTCAAAGTGAGAAGGTCAGTCATGTGCTTGGTGCACCTCTCACACTCCTCCTCCTCGGTGACAACAACGGTGGACTTGACAGATTCAAGTTCCTTCACCGTATCCTCCCACTTCTGCCTAAACTCCTTGTGCTCTCTAGCAGCACGCCTAAGCAACTTATCCTGACTAAGGAGCGCGGCAGTAAGCTTCTCGACCTCAGCAGAAAGCTCGTCATGGGTGAGAGATACCTGAGAGGTGTCGTCGTCGTCGTCGTTCCGAGGGGTGTCCTCCAGCTGGCCGTCGACCTCATCACCAAGGGCCATGGTGCAGAAGCCGTCGTCGTCGGCGAAGAAGCAGAGACCGTTCAGCTTGTCCTCGATCCTCTGCTTCTTCTCGGACTCGTCATCGCTTGAGCAAGCGGAGTCGTCATCCAAGCCGTCGACGTCGCTGAGCGTGGTGAAGAACGCACGCTGCTCAGCCTGGGCCTTCTCCAAGTACTTCTTCTTGATGTACTCCTTGTCGAAGCCGCCCCTCTGCTTGTGCCTCGCGGGGACGTACTTCTCCTTGCGCTTGCCGGAGTCGTACTTGTGCCCATGATCGCCCTTCCCAGATGTGTGCTTCTTGTTGGGACAGTTGGCGATGAAATGGTCGGGGTCGCCGCACTCAAAGCATCCTGAGCGTCCTCCTCCGCGGCGACGGTTCATGCGGTTGTTGTGGAACCGCGAGAACCGGTTGGCGAGCAATGCCAACTCGTCATCCCCCAAAGACTCCAGCTGGTCCTCTGTGAAAGAAAAGAGTGAAGAAAGTGCAAATCCTCCAGAGGGGTTAGCAGAAGAGCCAGAAACCAAAGTCATAGTTGGGCCGAAGGGATTTTCATAATAAGCCCTCGACATGGCGTCAATCTCACTAGACTTGAGCTTACTAAAGAGCTCGTCGCAAGTGAGGGTCTCATAGTTAGACGATTCGAGGATCGCCTGGACCTTTGAGTCCCACACCGACCGATCAAGAGTGTGCAAAAGCTTCAAAGCCCTCTCATGATCGTCAAAAGGCAACAGCTCTTTGTTCGCTCTCATCTTGTTGACAATGACCTGAAAGCGAGCGAATAAACTCTCTATGCTCTCGCCAGGCATGTGTCGAAAGTTCTCGTATTCCCACTTGTGCGACTCGTAGAGACGGGATTTGACTTGAGTGGTTCCCTCATGGAAGCGCATGAGGGTCGCCCAAATCTCACGAGCCGTGGGGAGGTGAGAAACGCGATCAAACTCGAACATGCTCAAACAGGAGAAAAGAGCGTTACGCGCTCGGCTATTGGCATCGTGCTCATCCATCTGAAGCTGAGTAACACGAGCAGCCAAGACAACGTAATCCGCCTTGTTGCAAATCTCCCAAACAGAAGAGCCCATGCTCTAGAGATAGGCCGACATGCGTATCTTCCAATACGCATAGTTCGTCCCATCGAAGAACGGCGGTCTGCCCACGCCGCGATCCATGTCGCCTTCTGTGGATCTGGAACCGGCTAAGGTGGAAGATCCTTAACCTGCTCCGATACCAATTGCAGGACCGAGAATGCACTAGCAAGGCGACCAGAGGGGGGGTGAATGGGAGCTCAAAAATTCTTCTAGAAACTTTGGCCTATTGTTCCCAAAATCAACCCCCGAAAGCCTTGATCGAAACCGTGATGCCCACGACCCTTGGAAGAGGGTGGATGATCCCTAGGATCACAGCGAGGCACCACAAAGCGATAGCAAACCGAACGGCAAAAAAACCGGCACAAGTTCGGCCCTCAAAAACCAAGTCTCGAACGTAGATAGACGGCTACGTTGAGAAATCCCTAAATACCGATGCTAACAAGTAGCAAAGATACCTAGAGAGGTTTCTTGGACAACTACGAGGCCAAACGAGAAGTCCGGAAACCAAGCGAGGAAGCCGGGAGAGCAAACGCACAAAACCGGAAGCTTCAGGCGATTCCCGGACTGTCCGGACTTGGAGTCCCGGATTGTCTGCCCCTACTGCGGACTGTCCGCGAGGGGTTGGCGGACTGTCCGCCGGCCAAAAACCCGAAATAGCACAGTTGCTGCAAACTCCCTGGACAGTCCCGGACTGTCCACGGTTTACACCGGCGGACTGTCCGTCGGTCAACCGAGACCCAAAACGCAGAGACTCGCGGCCACTGCTCTGGCCAAGTCCCCGACGCGCGGACTGTCCGCGCCCTGAGTGGTGGACTGTCCGCGGTCACTCAGGCAGGGCAATTTCAAAAGCCCTTCACCCAAATCTTCTCCAAATTGATTCAAACCAGAATCCCACGTTTCCAAACTTGGAGAGGATGATCACGGAGTAGTTAGGAGACTATCCCCAAGAAATCATCCGCTCAAATCAACTCAAACACCGGGAAATCAAAAGGGGAGGAGGATGAAATGAAAAGCGCCACGAAAATGAAATCAACCCGATCTACTTGTTCGTTAGGAGTTAGATAAATTCCTTCAGTGGAAATGATCTCCTTTCAAATACGAACAAGTTGATTCAAACGGATTTCGCAAAGACGCGGTATAGGGAGAGATCGAGCGACGAGAAAAATGCGGAGAAATGAAGAACGCGAAGAACACAAACCAAAAGCGAATCAACACATCGATCTGCAACCGTGTGGCTACCACACGCTACAACAGTGAGGTTACGGCCTCACTTCCTCAAAATCTCCAGTACACAGAGGTATGGTTCTCTGCGGATCTCAGCTAGCTACAGCAGGGGATTGGGAGAGCAGGAAACCCTAGAAGCAAAGAGCAAATGACTGAGATAAATGGGGAAGTGGGTGTCTCCCCCTACTTATCCTAATTCTAACTATTCCTAATTCCCACTCTACCCCTAACTACTTACAGAGCGAACCAGCTAAACCCTAAGGTTATTCTGGACCAACTCGAAGGTAGGTGGATCCGACGGCCACGCCCGCACAACTCCTAGCGTTGCCTCGACGCAACCTCCTGATTGCCGCCACGTGCCGCCACCGCTCTGCGTCCTTTTCCTGGAAGTCGCACCCCCGGTTTTGTGGCCCAAACCGGGAAACCAGCCTTCATAGCCAACCCCCGGTTTTGAGGTCCAAACCGGGAAACCAGCCCACCAACGCCTGAGTTTTGTGGCCCAAACTCAGCAAACCTGCAGCACCCAGGTTTTGAGGCCCAAACCTGGAAACCGTCCTCAGCCCGAGTTTTGTGGCCAAACTCGGAAACCATCCGCGCCCAGGTTTTGAGGCCCAAACCTGTAAACCGTCCATCCGATGGTTTTTCTCTGGCTCTACCACCAAACCGAAGCTGTAGAGGGGATGCACCGCCCATGCATTCCGTCCACCGACATGTGTCCCCAGGTCCTCGACCCGAGCAACACCATGTCCCGCAAGTCTTCGCTCGTCACTGTCCCAGGCTGCCAGCCACCACAGCTGATCCTCGGGCCACCGGTCCCTCAGTCCAAGCCTCACGTCCGCCCTTCATCGCTCCCGGTCCGTCGGCACGGCACGTCTCTACTTGACCTTCACCTTGCCCTCGATCACTGTCTCTGTGCTCGACACCTGCACAACACAAGCCAAAGAACATGCGCATTATCGCAGTTGACAATCACTCATCACTCAGAGACTCGGCACACACCCATGTATCCGCACACAGAGATGATCTTCCTCACAATATTCGCATCACCTAGCTTTGTGATTCCTATAGAATTGAGCTCATTGATAATTAGATTCAAACGAGAATACATATCATGAACAAGCTCATTATCATTCATTTTAAAGGAATCATAACTTGTTTTAGTTAGGTGATGTTTTTGCTCACATACATTACTTGTACCATCATGGAGCTCATGTAGCTTTAACCAAATTTCATGAGATGTTTGTAAAGTAAAAACATGGTTAAAGACATCCATGCTAAGAGATTCAAACAAGCAATTTTTGGCTCTAGCATTAAGATGAATTTCTTTTTCATCACCCGCGGTAGGCTTATCGGGATTCTTAAGGGGTTTCATCCCGTCGCGGGTGACTCTCCAAACACCTAGATCAACTGCTTGTAGGTAGCAAGCCATTCTAGCACTATAGTAGGGAAAGTTTGTGTTGTCAAAGTGCGGAGGCCTAGAGGTATCCATCCCAACCACTCTCAATAGCGTCGGCTCAACGACGGTGAAGCCAAGGGTCATAAAATGAGCCAACCTGCTTTGATACCAATTGAAAGGACCGTGACGCCTAAGAGGGGGGGGGGTGAATTAGGCAACTAAAAACTTTTACTCTAACTAAGGCCTCTAATTACCACCTAGTCAAAACCTATGCAAGAATGTAAACCATCTATATGTGCAACTAAGGTTTTGCTAGGTGTGTTGCTATCTCTACCGCAAAAGAGTTTTGCAACCTATGATCCAAACCTATCAACTAGCCTATCAACTAAGCTAGGAAAGGTAAAGCACACAACAAGGTAGCAAAGTAAATGCGGAAGCTAAAGAGTGAGGTAGAGATGCAAACTCCTATCGATGACTCTGGTATTTTTACCGAGGTATCGAGAAGCACACAAGCTTCCCCCTAGTCCTCGTTGGAGCCCCTCGCGAGGAATCCCTCGCAAGGGCCAAGCTCCCGGTCGGGTGACTCCGTGGATAGCTCCGGTCCTTCCCCACGCGCAAGTGGGTCTCCGGTTAAGCCACTCGTGGCAAAGCCTCTCCCGGAAGCTTCCCGCCGTCTCCACTATCAAGCTTCCGGCCGAACCGCCGCGGGCCTTGTTCCCTTCGGTACACGGTGGCGGCCACACCACAACGCGGTTGGTGTGGTCTGGCAAGACTACAAGCCCCTCCGATGTACAACAATGGTGCACGCAAGCACCGAGTAGCAAGAGGTATGCAAACCCCACTAAACACTAGGCCTAAACCTAGACCAAGCGCATGAGCGGTGGTCTAACTAGCCTAAGCACTTCGCAAAGCGCCTGCACTAATCACCATGTAAATCACTAAGCACTATGCATATGGAGGCACTAATATGGTGTAGCAAAACTCTTGGTATGTTTCCTTACTCCTCCACACCTCATTTGGCCGGTTAGAGGTGGTATATATAGGCCCCCAATCAAATAGAGCCGTTGAGGGGGGCTGAAATCAGCTTTCTGTAGAGCATCGGATGCTACAGTGGTGGCATCGGAAGCTTCCTATGCTCATGTGATGAGTAGCCGTTGGAAAACTAGCCGTTAGACCTATTTTTCGGGGGCATCGGATGCTCCGGTGAGGCATCGGAAGCTGGCATCGGACTCTACCAAAATACTGTTCATTCTGGGCTGATTTTATAGAGCATCGGATGCTACATCGGACTCTGGCATCGGATGCTGCATCGGAGCGTCCGTTGCTCTTTTTTCAGTGAGACACGCTTTCGTATTTTGGGCATAACTCTTAGCTCCGAATTCTGATTTTGATGACCTTGGACTTTTCGGAAAGCTAATGAAATGCTCTACAGCTTTATGCTAATTCCATGTCAGTTTAAGCAAATCCAAAATCATGAGACAGTTCTAATTCAATCAGCTCTTGTCTCGGCTTGAGCGTTAACTTTGTTTGCGTCCGACCCTCTATTTCTTGTGTCTTGGACTTTGCTTGATCTTTGTAAGCCTCCAATACATATTGTAGGGTCTTGCTTGAAGTGTTGATCACTAGATCACCATATTGTCTTCGTCCAAGTCACGTGTGCATCCTATTAGACTATAAAACAAACACTTGCAGACACATTAGTCCAATTTGGTTATGTTGATCATCAAACACCAAAATCCAAAGATAAATGGGTCGAGGTCCATTTTCCTTACACAGGTGTTGAGCTCGGATACAGTGGTCGATGGCGAGGTGAAGGTCAAGTAGAGACGTGCCGTGACGACGGACCAGGATCGGTGAAGGAAGGGCGTGCTGTGCGGCGGACGTGCCATGCCGATGTACCTAGAGCGGTGAAGGGCGGACGTGAGGCTTGGACTGACGGACCGAGAGGCCGGAGGACCAGCTGTGGTAGCTGGCATGTGGCATCGGCGAGCGAGAGCACATGGGGATGTGCGATGCATCGGCCGAGTCAGGACGAAGACGATGGCGTCGTGGCACTTGGCGGGAGGACGAACACGGGCTTGCATGCGGTGCAAGTGCCGTCCGCCAAGTCAAGAAGGAAGGCGAAGGCGTTGTGCCCGGCGTGGAGGCTGGACATGCATCGGCATCGGTGCCGGTGGTCGGGGTGTGCAAACCACATCCCGTCTACGGCGCGGGTTCGGTAGCTGAGCCTCAAAAAGCTACCCTCGACGGTTTCCGAGTTTGGACCTCAAAACTCGGGTGGCCGGTTTCCGAGTTTGGGCCTCAAAACTCAGGATGGACGGTTTCCAGGTTTGGGCCTCAAAACCTGGGCTCGCGGGTTTCCGAGTTTGGGACTCAAAACTCGGGTTGGACGGTTTCCAGGTTGGGGCCTCAAAACCTGCGCTGGCAGGTTTCCCGGTTTGGGCCTCAAAACCGGGGGGAGGTCCAAAAGGATGGTCGACGCGTGGCGGCGTGGAGAGGCTGGCGCAGTGGCGAAGCTATCCACGAGATAGGCGCGGTGGTCGACATGACGGCACGTGGCGGCATCAGGGAGGTCGCGTCGAGGCGAAGCTACCGGATGTGCGGGCGTGGCCGTCGGATGGAAACTGCCAGAGTTGGACAGTTTTACCCCGAGGGGGTATTTGGGTTAGTACTTCATGTTAGGGCATTTGTGTCATTTGGACGTGCGCCTATATATAGATGAAGGGGCTGTGTTGGACAGCCATCCTTGGACGGTGTCTCTCTCATTTTGTGCTTGTGAGAGAAGGCTAGGGTTAGAGGAGAGTTGGCTCTTGTTCTTGAGCTTTTTGCCATCCAAGCTTTGTGTTGCTAGGAGTGGCTTGTAGCCCGACACCGAGTGATAATACAAATCATCATCTTCCCAATTCCAAGGATCAAATTCGTCCTCCTCTTGTTGGCTGCAATTTTGGATCGAATCGCGTTTTTGTTCTTCGCGTTTTCGTTTTTCCCCTCTCAGAGATTTGCCTCGTTCTCCCTCTCCAAGCGACGATTTGCGATTCCGTTTGAATCAAATTGTTCTACGTCGTGAGATCCTCCTTTCCACCAAAGGATTTCTTCTCTAATCTCACGAGCACATAGATCGGGTTGAAATCGCGTTCGTTCTTTGTTCTTCCCCCTTTTCTAGTGTTCTCCCAATTTCTCATGGATTAGTTGGTTTGGAGCGATGTTATCCTAGGATTAGCTTAACAACATGTAGAAGAACACTTGGGAGAAGTTTGGTTACAGCCCCATTCGATTTGGTGAAGATCCAATCGATTTTGGTTTCGTCCCGAGCTATTTTTGGGCTTTCTGGACAGTGGCGGACTGTCCAGGACTCATCCCCGGACTGTCCAGGGGTCGGGGCTGTTCACGGGCAGCGAGGTTGCTGTTTTCATTCTTGAACGGTGGACTGTCCGGGACTCATTCCCGGACTGTCCGGGGTTCAATAGCGGACTGTCCGCGGTTCACTAGCGGACAGTCCCCCACTGCACAGTTTTGCTGATTTCGTCCGTATCTTTTGCGTACGAGCTCCGATTTGTGATCCGTTTGTTGCGTTGGTTTCCTAACTTATTAAGGATCATTCCAAAGTACTTTTGGCATCATTGGTCAAAGTATTTTTGGTCGGACACTTCCTTCTTTTCCATAGGAGTTAAGTGTTCCGCTTTCGGAGTTTCGTTGGTTCTAGCGGCCGTATCTTTTGCGTTCGAGCTCCGATTTGAGATCCGTCTTTTGCGTTAGTTTCCTAACTTCATAAGGATTTTTCCAAGGTGCTTTTGCCACTAGTTGGCCTAAGTAGTTTTGGCCGAACACTTTCCTCTTCTCCATAGGAGTGGGGTGTTCCGTTATCGGAGGTAAAATTGTTCTAGGAGCTTGCTTATGCAGTTTTGCCCCGTTGCTTTGGCCCTTGGTTTTGGGGGTTCTTCGGTAGTTCCGCTATACCTCTAGGACATCTCCTATTGTATCCACCTATTCGTAGGTCATGAACTCACAGGTTGTTTGAGTCTTCGCTTTTGGGGTGATTTTCTGGGACAAGGGCCATCATTTCTCGAGAAGAAATTTGAGGCTCCCATTCACCCCCCCTCTGGTCGCCAATTTGGTCCTTCAATTGGTATCAGAGCCAGTTAAGGATCTCTCTACCTTAACTGGTTCTGGATCCGCGAAGGCGACCTTTTTGAGAGCGATTGTGTTTCCGACTTTGCTGTCGAGGTGTTGAGCTTGTGTTTTGGCTAACACTAACGGTGCTTTTGAAAATGGCACCAAGTTCTTCTTCTAGTATGTCTTTGTCCTTAGGTTTGAATCATGGACATACGATCGAGGATGACATTTCCGGAAGAAGGAGGAGTGCAGCTCTTGAGACGGAAAGTGAGGTGGATGCTTTGCTGGACTTCCTGGATGGTGATGAGGTTTCAATGGAGGATCTTCTACGTGAACTTGGCAAGGCCAAGAAAGGTACACTCGCCGGTAATCTTGTGACTTTGTATGACCGGTATGATGCTTGCTATGATGATAACTCTAGAAATGAAGAGCTTTGTGATACCTTGCGTAGAAAGATCAAGAAGTTGAAATGCTCTATTGCTAGGTTGAAATGTGGTCTTTCTCATTGGAAGTCTGGTGCATCTTTACTTTGCACCTCTAGTAGTGACATGGTTAAGAAGGTTGATGAGCTACACTTTTCTCTTGCTAGCTTTAAATCTGAAAATGAAATGTTGAAATCGAATGCTTCCAAACCATGTCTAGTTTGCATTGACTTGCGCAAGGATCTTGATTGTGCTAAAACTGAAATAGCCTTGCTAAAGTCAAATGCTTCTTTACCATGTGATAATTGTGAATCTTTTGTTGCTAGACTTAGAGAATTCAGTGTGATTCACAGGACATGTGTAGATGAACTTGAGCATGCTAGGGCTAAAATTGTTGAATTAAATTCTAGGCCTTGTAGCTCATGCTCTTTAAATAAAGATGCTTGCCTTACTTCTTGTGCTAACAATGATTCTTTGCTTGATGTGAATGGTGATGTTTCTTCCACTGATTTCATTTGCACATCATGCATTGATTTAGAAAAAGAAGTTTTGGTTTTGAAAGCTTTGCGCGATGATATGAGCACCAAATTGGTTGAGCACAATGATATGAGTGCCAATCTTGAAAAAGAGATTGAACTCTTGCGTACCACATATGCCGAGTGCATTAGAGAGGAGATGGAAAATCTTAAAAATGCTCCTTGTGGTACTTGTGATCGCCTCATGTTTGAGAATGAGGTTTTAGCTAAAAGATGCAAGAGTCTTTGTGCTAAGTCTTTTGATTCACGCATTTCTTGCAACTCCGATGTTGATGCTTCTAAAATTGCTTCTTTGCAACCGGAGTTGAGTTCTTATGTTGCGCGTGAATCTTTTGACGATAGCACTTGTGCCAAGGTTTTGGATAGCTCTTCCATAGCTAGTCCTAACCTTGTTGTTTCTTCGAGTGATGTCCAAGGGACTTCTCATGACAAGGGTGCTTCTCACATTTTTGGGACTCGTGCTCCCAATCCGATTTTCCATTGCACGTTTTGCAAGAAGGATGGACATTCATTCGATTTTTGCTTTCGCCGTGTCAAACACGAGCGACGCATTCGAGCTAATGCTTTTAGGAAGCCATGTAGCCTTTCCCATGGCACGTGTGCTCCTAGTGTTGGCACCAAGTTGAATGTTGATACTTCTTGTTCTAAGACCCAAGGGACTTCTCACTTGTCAGAGAATGGTGTGCCTTCTGATAGGCCTTTGCACCATTGCTCTTTTTGTGAGAAAGATGGGCATCAAGAAAGCTTTTGCTATCGCCATGCCAAATGTTTGCGCCAAGCTCGTTCTTCTAGGAAGATGGTGGTTCATAGCCCTTCTCATGGCATGAACGCTTGTGCTCCTAGTAAGAAGCCCCTCTTTGTTGATGGGTTTTATGACTCCTTTTCTAGTGGGACAGGTCATGGTCATGGACATGCTTCTAGTGCTTCTTCTCTTGGTCCACGTCATGCTTTTCATGGTGCTCCTATTGGTTCTTCTACAAAAACCTTGGAAGATGTTTGCCTCCTTTCGCGTGGTACGACTCGTTCTTCTCCTCGAGTTGTCCTTTTGAGGAATGCTTCCAAGGGTGTTTCAAAATTGCATTTGAACCAACATTTGCATCATGCTAACCCACAAGATAAGTTGAGTTTTGTGACCAAGTCTTGGGTTCCCAAGTACATGCTTGCTAACCCTTCAGGATCCAAGACTCAGGTTATTTTGTCCTCTTGTGTGTAGATATGAGGACGAGGGGTGGAGAACATGCACCGAATGGAACTTGGTCTTTTAGATGTGATCAAGTTTTTGATGGTTCTCTGCATCCCGCTTAGATTTGCCTCCAAAGAGGTTTTTGCAGCTCGATGAGCTTTCTTATACACTCATACCTTGTACATTCATGTTCTATTTTCTTGTGGTATGAGATGGACTGTCATGTGCTCACTTGTATAGTTCTTACATGTACATTTTTCTTTTGTATCATGTTTTGTTTTAGTCTAGCATATGCTATCTTGTATATCATGTCGTGCTAGCTTTGTGTATAGCTTTTGTGGAGCAGCCACTTTTCATGCTAGTTTGTGATCCTCATGAACATTATGCCATGCTTTACCATACTTATCCATGAGCTTGACTTGTAGTGGTATGATGTTCATTAGGTGTCACTTCTCAGGTGCTAGTTTTGGTTAGCGACATGTACCATGTTGACATGTTTAGTTTGAGCACTAGCCTTTCACTCTTGTGTCATGTTACATGCTTTTGTATCTATTGCTATCATTATCTTGCATTGTAGCTTGCGTTGAGGTTTAGGCTGTGTTTGGGTTGATCATGTCTCTAGGCTGCATTTTGCTCCATAGTGCTTTATCCTGTTGCATGGTAGTCATGTCTAGTTTGAGTTTAGATCTCCTTGCGGTATCATTCATAGGTAGGCCTCTTTTTGTTGAGAGTTCACCTTATGCTTATTATGCGACTAACCATTTTGTGGAGACCTTGAGGTCACACTGGACGAGACAATGCCTTGTGTTTTCTTCTGCTTTTGAGTGTGTAGGAGAACAGGAGTTTGGAGAGGGCATTTCAGCTCACGGACCCGATCCCACTTCTTCCACGACTTGGGGTTTCATTTCAGCAGCATCTCCAGTGAGCACTAGCTGCACCGGTGGGAGCGACAACATCAGGCGAGAGGGAGACGACTTCAGCGAGGCAGGCGCCCCGGAGGAGACGACTTCGGTGAGGCAGGCGCCCCAGAGTTCAGCAGATTCAGGCGTCCCCTCGGGTATCACACAAGCAGGCGGTCAAGCGTTTCATGAGGTACCTCTGACACACTTCTGAGTTCGGCTTTTTGGTACTCTTCTTCTCCGACCCCTTTCTGCTGTGTGGTCTTTCCGATGCGAATTTTGCTGGTTGTTCGCTTGAGCGTTTCTTGGCTCTTCTCTTGTGAGTTTGGTGCGTGTTTCCCTTTTAGTTGGGGAAGCATTTTGCTTGTTGTATCTTAGTTGGACTTCTCCGATACCCTTTTTGTTTTGGGTCTTCTTTTTAGGCTAGCTTTTGTTTCAATTCTTACTGACTAGCTTTTGCCTGCATTTCATCATGTATTTAGTGCATTTTAGAGCTTCATGTTTAGAGCAATGAGAATGAGACTATGCTCTTTTTGGTATGCTCTACTTATTTCATGATGATGCTTGTAGCTTAGGCTCTTTTTGATCACTTGATACATGTTATGAGCTAAGCTATTTTTGCAAATGGTGAACTTGATTAATCAATTATGAAACCTTTAATTTGTTCACCATTGAGAGTGGCAACTAGCATGGGTAGGATGTGTTGAGATCACTTGTGCTATCTTTTGTATGCTAGGTTGCTATGTGTCTTTCACTGAGTCATTCACTTGCTTGGATTGTTCATATTTACCTTGTGCTTAAAATTTGATCCAAGTCTAAGTGAAATGAAAATATCGAGATGGGATTGCATGTGTCAGCACCTCACGGTATTGAGACTGTTTCTGATTGCACAATTGAGTTAAACATGAGCCGTGTAGTGTATGACCGAAACCGGTGCTTTAAGCTTCCGATTGCTTTTCTTGCATAGGCTTAGCCCAGTTGAAAAGTTAGGCAATGACCATGCTTTCAACCTCTCGCAATCACATGCTTTAAATTAGAACTTGTGTTAATACCGCTGCAATCTCCGATAAAAAATTGAAGATAACACAAGTCTATGTTTCATTCTATTGCATGATGATTGGACTTTGCTAGGGGTAGTTCACCCTTTGTACTTGAGTTAGCACTTGGTTGATTTCCTATCTATCCATGCTATGTGCTATTTTAGTGGTGACTCCTTTTCAAATGGCTTAAAACTGCTCATATGCTTAATTGTTCATATTTCGTATTCATTTGATCAGTTTGAGTCTTTGCTAGCATTTGTTTTGGTTGCTACACCTTTAGGGCAGCACCCCTTTGAGCATCTTTTCATTTTGATTGCTATACACTTGAAGTTGTTGCATTGTGCATATCATGCATTTTAGCTTAGTGTAAATACCCCCAGCTCCAATACACTTTGTGGTCACTTTCAATGCTTTTCATTGCCCCCATATGCTTTTGGTTGATGACTTGTCTTTTATTTTGTGTCAACTTTGTGAAAAATGTCAAAACCCCTCAGCATGTTCCCTTTTGTCAAGGGGGAGAAGCTGTTTGCAAGGGGGAGCTTGAGTGTTGGCAAAAAGGGGAGAGTCATGCATTTTGGGGAGAGCTTTGAGCTAGGGGGAGTTTAGCTCTTTTATGTTCTTCTTCAATTGGTATAGCTCTTTTATGTGTTTCAATTGGTATTCTTCATTGTGAGCGTTGGTGCATAGCCTTTGTGTATAGGCTCCCTTTCAGGGGGAATCGTTTTTGTCTTGCTGCTTCTCCGCGTGCTCCGAGTGTTTGTGCTCCATTTAGTGTTGAGCTTCTCTTTGTATTTTTCTCAATTGGTATCGAGCCTGCTAGTCATGTTGGGCCGTTGTTGCCTCCCTCTTGAGAGACTAGCAGTTCTTTGCTTGGTATTTTCGATTGATATAGAGCCTTCAGCTAGTTGCGTCGAGCCTATGTGCCTCTGTCTTGAGGAACTAGCTGTTTTCACCAATTTTTGACTGTTTCTGATTGGTATCGAGTTTTCTGCTAGTTGTGTTGAGCCTCTGTGCCTCTATCTTGAGGGACTAGCAGTTTTGCATTCTTATGCGTTGATTCAGCCTCAATTGGTATCGAGCCTTGAGCTAGTGGTGTTGAGCCATTTTCTGCCTTTTCTTGAGGGCTAGCTCATTTTTTACTTGGTTGTGTCGAGCCGTTGCCCATGTCTTTGGGAACCAAGTCTTTCACTTTGTGAGATCGAGTTTTGCTCTTTGTTGAGTTGTTGCTCCGATCCTTTGCTTGGTTGCATTGAGTCGTTGCCCATGTCTTTGGGGACCAAGTTTTCGGTTTTGGTATCTCAAACCATCTCTTGTGCCTAGTTTTTGTCAATTCAATCATCATGGGGGAGAAATTTTGAAACCCAAGTGAACCCAAGTGGATAAGTACCTTGGTTTGTTTTGTGATGATTGTTTGACAATTTATTTGAGATTGGTTTTCGAGTACCTTTTGGGATTCATGAAACTCTTGTTTTATCTTGACTCTTCAGTTGTGTGGAGGCTTTGCCTGCTTTTCCCATTTCTTTCGGGACCGAGAGCTTTTATTTGGAGTTTTCATGATCCTTCCTCATATCAAGTGTCCTTGTGTCTGCTTTTGCTTGGCTTTTGGGCACTTGAATGAGGCTTGCCTTCAAACCCTTCCTTTGTGGCTTTATTGTTAGTCAATGCATTCATCAAGGGGGAGATTGAGAACATATATGATGAATGATTGACATTGATGAGGAAGGTTTGAGGCTTTTCCCGGTTGAGTCATTGTCTCGCTATGTGCTTAATGTTTATGACTAACCGGTGGCGTTGAGTTGTGGTGTTTCTGTGTTGGTGTGCGTGTGCAACATGTGTCTCTTGGCTGTGTTGATGTGCAGGTGTTGAGCTTGGATACAGTGGTCGATTGCGAGGTGAAGGTCAAGTAGAGACGTGCCGTGCCGACGGACCGGGATCGGTGAAGGATGGGCGTGCCGTGCGGCGGACGTGCCATGCCGATGTACCTAGAGCGGTGAAGGGCGGACTTGAGGCTTGGACTGACGGACCGAGAGGCCGGAGGGCCAGCTATGGTAGATGGCACGTGGCATCGGCGAGCGAGAGCACATGGGGATGTGCGATGCATCGGCCGAGTCGGGACGAAGACAATGGCGTCGTGGCACTTGGCGGGAGGTCGGACACGAGCTTGCGTGCGGCGCAAGTGCCGTCGGCCAAGTCAAGAAGGAAGGCGAAGGCGTTGTGCCTGGCGTGGAGG
This sequence comes from Coix lacryma-jobi var. lacryma-jobi, assembly GCA_009763385.1. NCBI lineage: Eukaryota > Viridiplantae > Streptophyta > Magnoliopsida > Poales > Poaceae > Coix > Coix lacryma-jobi. The sequence goes on from CM019831.1 coordinate 50,006,808, forward strand.
CTAGACATGCATCGACATCGGTGCTGGTGGTCGGGGTGTGCGAACCACATCCCGTCTACGGCGCGGGTTCGGTAGCTGAGCCTCAAAAAGCTACCCTCGACGGTTTCCAAGTTTGGGCCTCAAAACTCGGGTGGCCGGTTTCCGAGTTTGGGCCTCAAAACTCGGGATGGACGGTTTCTAGGTTTGGGCCTCAAAACCTGGGCTCACGGGTTTCCGAGTTTGGGACTCAAAACTCGGGGTGGACGGTTTCCAGGTTTGGGCCTCAAAACCTAGGCTGGCAAGTTTCCCGGTTTGGGCCTCAAAACCGAGGGAAGGTCCAAAAGGATGGTCGACGCGTGGCGGCGTGGAGAGGCTGGCGCGGTGGCGAAGCTATCCATGAGATAGGTGCGGTGGTCGACATGACGGCACGTGGCGACATCAGGGAGGTCGCGTCGAGGCAAAGCTACCGAATGTGCGGGCGTGGCCGTCGGATGGAAACTGCCAGAGTTGGACGGTTTTACCCCTAGGGGGTATTTGGGTTAGTACTTCATGTTAGGGCATTTGTGTCATTTGGACGTGCGCCTATATATAGATGAAGGGGCTGTGTTGGACAGCCATCCTTGGACGGTGTCTCTCTCATTTTGTGCTTGTGAGAGAAGGCTAGGGTTAGAGGAGAGTTGGCTCTTGTTCTTGAGCTTTTTGCCATCCAAGCTTTGTGTTGCTAGGAGTGGCTTGTAGCCCAACACCGAGTGATAATACAAATCATCATCTTCCCAATTCCAAGGATCAAATTCGTCCTCCTCTTGTTGGCTGCAATTTTGGATCGAATCGCGTTTTTGTTCTTCGCGTTTTAGTTTTTCCCCTCTCGGATATTTGTCTCGTTCTCCCTCTCCGAGCGACGATTTGCGATTCCGTTTGAATCAAATTGTTCTATGTCATGAGATCCTCCTTTCCACCAAAGGATTTCTTCTCTAACCTCACGAGCACATAGATCGGGTCGAAATCGCGTTCGTTCTTCGTTCTTCCCCCTTTTCTAGTGTTCTTCCGATTTCTCATGGATTTTTGGTTTGGAGCGATGATATCCTAGGATTAGCTTCCCAACACGTAGGACAACACTTGGGAGAAGTTTGGTTGCAGCCCCGTTCGATTTGGTGAAGATCCAATCGATTTTGGTTTTGTCCCGAGCTGTTTTGGGGCTTTCTGGACAGTGGCGGACTGTCCGGGACTCATCCCCGGACTGTCCGGGGGTCGGGGCTGTTCACGGGCAGCGAGGTTGCTGTTTTCATTTTTGAACGGCGGACTGTTCGGGACTCATTCCCGGACTGTCTGGGGTTCAATAGCGGACTGTCCGCGGTTCACTAGCGGACAGTCCGCCACTGCACAGTTTTGCTGATTTCGTCCGTATCTTTTGCGTACGAGCTCCGTTTTGTGATCCGTTTGTTGCGTTGGTTTCCTAACTTATTAAGGATCATTCCAAAGTACTTTTGGCATCATTGGTCAAAGTATTTTTGGTCGGACACTTCCTTCTATTCCATAGGAGTTAAGTGTTCTGCTTTCGGAGTTTCGTTGGTTCTAGCGTCCGTATCTTTTGCATTTGAGCTCCGATTTGAGATCCGTCTTTTGCGTTAGTTTCCTAACTTCATAAGGATCTTTCCAAGGTGCTTTTGCCACTAGTTGGCCTAAGTAGTTTTGGCTGAACACTTTCCTATTCTCCATAGGAGTAGGGTGTTCCGTTATCGGAGGTTCGATTGTTCTAGGAGCTTGCTTATGCAGTTTTGCCCCGTTGCTTTGGCCCTTGGTTTTAGGGTTTTTTCGGTAGTTCCGCTGTAACTCTAGGACATGTCCTAGGGTATCCACCTATTCGTAGGTCATGAACTCACCGGTTGTTTGAGTCTTCGCTTTTGGGGTGATTTTCTGGGACAAGGGCCATCATTTCTCGAGAAGAAATTTGAGGCTCCCATTCACCCCCCCTCTGGTCGCCAATTCGGTCCTTCAAAATGCAAATGGCATTAGGAGGGAGGAAGGAAATATTCTCCTTTTCCCATGGTCCGACATATGCCACTAATATGCAGGAAGCAAAACCCGTTCGTACCAAGAAGAGGCGCCTAAGAACAAGGTGGAACAGAAAGAAAGAACCACCTTCTCCTGAGTTGTGTAATTCACATAACAAAGGAGAGGTGCCAAAAGAAGAAGAACCCGATAAAGTACTTAAAGAAGAAGCACCCAAGGAAGAAGATCCACCCAATAAGGATGAAATTCCATGGATTTAAGGTATGGATTTACTTTTAAATTTCCCTTCAAATTTCCCTTTTTCAAATAAATAACATATGTCATGCATGTAACTAAAAAAAATCAGTTATCATTAGTTATATGCATAAGTATATGTTAACTTAGCTAGAATAATAAAATATCATAATAGGATAGTTTCCCTTTTTCACAACATTAGATAGTTTCCTTTTTAATAAAATAAGAACAAAAGCTCCGACCGAGAAAGATGAAGACCCTTCAGCAAGCAAGAAGCCAGCTTGGGGGAGATCCTCGCGCCAATAAGGTATGTTTCAACCTTACTCTTTATGTTAGGTTCTTAAATTCTATATCTTTTGAAAAAAATTTAATGTTATATACTTGCCTAAGTAATTATCCCATGAGTAAAAATGATAAAATCTGCTTAAAAATGTTGGAACCTGAATAAGAAATAAAAATGCTATGCAAATGCTATTGTTATAGTTAGAATAACTAGTTTTATCTGCTTAAGAAATCTGCTTAAAAGTATCCCATGAGTAAAAATGATAAAATGCCATGCAAATGCTATTGTTATAGTTAGAATAACTAGTTTTATCTAAGTTGTAGCTTTTGTGGGTTGCACATGTTTTAACTAAAATCATGCTTAGTGAATAAAGTTAGTTAGAAATGGAGTAATTCTTTAAACTTGCTAAGGTAAAATTAGGACCTATTCTGGAGGATTTCTTTTAAAAATCATGAAAACCTTGCTAAAAGTTCCTCCTGGATTTTATCTCATCCCACCACTAGCCAAATATTTGTTAGTCAAAACCACAAAGAGCTTTGTTTGTGTTGAGCTTTGTTAGACCTCATAGATCTTAGTAGAGAAGCTTATCATTTCTTTTGATCAAGATACACACACCCACCATAAATTGCTTACTCTCCACTTTGGAAGTTTGCAACCACCAAATAAATTGCTCATTCTCTACACTGGAGATATGCAATACCTTGCCAAACGTTCCATTGCTAGCCTTATGCTATTCCTACACTTGGAATAAGCATTTCTCTCTCTTCCCCCTTTTCATTTCTAAAATCCTTTCCTATAGACAATCTGGGAAATCTTGAGCTAAAAAAAGAGAGATATGAAAAAAAAAGTGAGCAAAGTAGCTAAAGAGAGGACTATGTCCTAAGAAAATGTGAGGACACATTTTTGTCTACTCACTATGTATCGAGTAAAAAAAAGAGAGAGTTATCATTAGCTCTAGACCCCAGAAATTAACTAGGAAGGATTATGAAATATCTCTCTATACACTTCCACATAACCACACATGCACATCTTGATCAATGTTTATGATTTGTTGCTCCTTATGATCTGAGTGTCTAGCTTAGCAATAAACATTATGCAATTTGCTCATGATTCTTAGCCTACCTATAACTCCACATATCATTCTTTAGAAATAGGAGAGGCTACATTTTGGCCTAAGTGAGGATTTAAACACCATTGAGTGATTGAGTGAATCCTGGAGGGCTTAAGCAAGTTTTTATCTTTTGAAAACCTTAAAAAACCTCCAGACAGAATCCTAGTCAAACCTAAGCAAGATAAAAGTTTCCTATCTACTGCTTTATTTCACTTTTGCATGTTTGAAGTGAAAAGCTATAAGCCCCACATTGCTATGATTAATGATATACACTAAGTTATTTCTCACTATACAATATGCACTTGTATACATCTTAAGTTGCTATCTATTTCATGCTCAATGCTTAAACCGCATTGTTGCTCGAGGACGAGCAACAAGTTAGCTTGGGGGAGCTTGTTGATGGTCCTTAAACACTTGTTTTACCATCAACATTTTACCCAAAAATTCACCAAAAAGGCATGAAAAGTAGTCAAATAGGTTTCAAACTAACCAAATTCCACATGTCCATAGATTTTTATTTGAATGCAGGATTTGGAACAATTTGGAGAATGGACCCACTAGGGGCCGAGCCCACTCACCAGGACCCATTTGGGCCCTAGTGGGGTGGCGCCCGCCACCAAGGAGAGGCCCAAATTCTCCCCTGCCACATCACTGATCCGTGTGACCACCCCAGGGCCAAATCTTAGCCCTTGGTCACTAGGTCAGTGGCATCGGAGGGCTGAGAAGAGATGTCACGTGGATCATGACCTAATGACGGTTATCTAGACATGCAACCGACCTTGAAACCGCCTTGGAGGAGTCCCTGGAGACCGTAGGATCAATGACGGTGCATCCAAGGGCCAGGGGGGTGGCGGGCGCCACCTAGGGCTGGCGCCCGCCACTAGGGTTTGCCCAAGGTCGGTTGGCTGCCCCCTATAAGTACCCCCCTCACTCACTTGGGCTATAAATAACCCCCTGGAGGCGTCACTTCATTTCAAGCAAGGAAGGAAAGGAAGCAAAGAAAGCAAGGCTAGAGCTAGAGAGCTAATAGCTTAGGATTTAGCCAAGCTTAGGCAAGTAGGTAGCTAGTAGAGCAAGACATCCTTGCCTCATTGCCCTCGCGGAAGCGCTGCTCAAGGCTGAGCTCAAGAGTAGAAGCGTGCGAGTGATCTGTCCTAGAGTTGGGAAGAGTCTTCCTTCATCTCCAGTTCAGGTTTTGCTCTTGTTACTCAAGCACTTTACTATATTCTAGTTCATCATTTCAAGTATTACTTTATTCTACTTACCAGTATTGAGTAGTATACTTGATTGATTGCTTGAGTACCTAGCTATCCTACATTTCAATTCACTTAGCCATAGTAGTTAATATCTAGTGTTCTTAGTGTTTGATCTTTGCCAATAGGTTGCTTAGTTAGTTTAGTGTTTATCTTATTAAGTCAAGTATTTGCTCTGACGTCCGCAAGGGTGTCTCTATTCTAGGCCAGGATAGAGATAGTTAGAATATAATTAGGCGTGGTGCTTAGTTATAGACTTACCTTCAGATACGGCTAGACCCCCGGATAGCTGTGGTAGCAAGCAGGTGGTGACAGCCCTGTGCGCCTTGAATTCTACCACGTAGTTGGTCTAGTTTAACAGTAAGGCTCATTGTGCTAGCGTTCAATAGTAAGGCTCGTTGTGCTAGCGTTCAACCTAAGTCAGTGGTAAAGGCTAGTACGCCTCGGTACTTGACAAGATAGGAATAAAACTTTACTTAACTTGGTTGCTTATTTGGCATTTGCCTATCTTGCTTCGTAGTTATCTAGGAGTAGTTATTAATTATTAGTTAGTTATATTAGTTATCCTTAGTTATCTTTTCCCCCTATCTACCTATCCATCCACCTTACCTTAACCATTCATTTCATCCTTACCTATCGACTCATAAATTCTTTCTAGCCTTTCATCTCCTCTCTTCTCTTCTCTCCTTTTCCCTTTCTTATTCTTCGACTTTCATCCCCTCCTTGACTCGACTCATACACCACCCTAGCCTTCCTTTGGGATCAAATAAATCGACACCTGGTACTCCTAGGCGAAGTGCTACTACGATAGTTCTGTGCGCTTCCAGAATCTCCTCTAGGTAGATTGCAATCTCTCTAGCTAGCTCCTATTAGTGTCGGGATTGACAATCCCATTTGACATTAGTAGATAGCTTCTTTAGCTTCACTCCTTTAGGTATAGTGACTGAAGGACCGAAGATGCTACCAGAAAGCGACCAGAGGGGGGGTGAATGGGAGCTTCAATTTTCCTTTCGGAAACTTGTCGCCGCTGTCCCGAAAATCAACCCCTGGAGCAAATCCTAGAGCTCGTAAGTGTCCAATACCCTAGATGGAGGGTGGATGCTTCCAAGAAGCACAACGAGACACTTCACGACTCTAGAAACCCAACGCAAAAGCCGGAAACCAAAACCGACAGCGGATGAGCAAACCGCGGACGAAACAACGCGAAACAGCACTGACCGGACTCTGCCTGCATCCGGTCACAGACCACCGGACGTGTCCGGTCAAAGAAAACTGTCTCTGGAACCTTACTGTTCTCGACCGGACGCTGGTGTACGGTGCGTCCGGTCAGGTCCGCAGCGTCCGGTCAGCAGAAGACAAACACGATAAACAGTGGAAACAGCGAGTCCGGTCAGATCATCAGGGAGAGTCCGATCAAACTATGCACAGATGATAGACGTGGCATTCAACGACCGGACTCACCAGGGCAGCGTCCGGTTGTCCCGATATGTGTGTCCGGTCACTCCGAGACTGCTCCGTTAGTTCACCGATTCGACTTGATCTCACCCGAAACACATCCTCTAGGGATCAAACTTGGTGAGAGGAGTCACAAGGATGATAGTGAGCTATCTCTAAGAGATCATGGCTCGAACCTATCTCCAAATCGATGAATCGAAGAATTTCGAGGGAAGGGAGAAAAACTTGACCTGAAACTAAAATCGATCGATCTACTAGCTCGTGAGGTTAGAGGTGAAATCCTTCGGTGGAAAGAAGTGCCTCACGATCTAGAACATCTTGGTTCAAACGGATTTGCAAAGGACGCACCAAGCAAGGAGATCGAACGACGGGAAAAACGTGGAAAAAAGCAACCCGCGAAGAACACGAACAAAACGGGAATCACAACCACGAATTTGCAACCGTGTGGCTACCACACGCTACAACAGTGAGGTTATGGCCTCACTTCCTCAAAATCTCCAGTACACAGAGGTATGGTTCTCTGCGGATCTCAGCTAGCTACAGCAGGGGATTGGGAGAGCAGGAAACCCTAAGTGCAAAGAGCAAATGACTGAGATAGATGGGGAGGTGGGTGTCTCCCCCTACTTATCCTAATTCTAACTATTCCAAATTCCCACTCTACCCCCAACTACTTACAGAGCGAACCAGCTAAACCCTAAGGTTATTCTGGACCAACTCGTGGTAGGTGGTGATCCGACGGCCACGCCCGCACAACTCGTAGCGTTGCCTCGATGCAACCTCCTGATTGCCGCCACGTGCCGCCACCGCTCTGCGTCCTCTTCACGGACTCCCCCCCCCCCGGTTTTGTGGCGGAAACCGGGAAACCAGGCCTTCACGTCCACCCCCGGTTTTGAGGCCCAAACCGGGAAACCAGCCGTCCATCGCCTGAGTTTTGTGGCCCAAACTCAGAAACCCGCAGCGCCCAGGTTTTGAGGCCCAAACCTGGAAACCGTCCTCAGCCCGATTTTGTGGCCAAACTCGAAAACCATCCGTGCCCAGGTTTTGAGGCCCAAACCTGGAAACCGTCCACCCGATGGTTTTTCTCTAGCTCTACCACCAAACCGAAGCTGTAGAGGGGATGCAACGCCCGTGCACCCCGTCCACCGACACGTGTCCCCAGGTCCTCGACCCGAGCAATACCATGTCCCGCAAGTCTTCGCTCGTCGCTGTCCCAAGCTGCCAGCCACCACAGCTGATCCTCAGGCCACTGGTCCCTCAGTCCAAGCCTCACATCCGCCCTTCACCGCTCCCGGTCTGTCGGCACGGCACGTCTCTACTTGAACTTCACCTTGCCCTCGATCACTATCTCTGAGCTCGACACCTGCACAACACAAGCCAAAGAACCTGCGATCAAACCCGTTGACAATCACTCATCACTCGAGACTCGGCATACACCCATGTATCCGCAATCTCCCCCTTGATGAGTGCATTGTCAACTACTCACACACAAATCATAATGGAAATAGAAGGAGGAGGAAAGAGAAGAGAGAACTCGACCAAATGACCCAAAAGCATAGCAAAGCCGAAGAAGGTCAAGTGGAAAGAGCAAAACAACTTGGTTCCCAAAGACATGGGCAACGGCTCGACGCAACCAAGCAAACCAAAGCTAGTCCTCAAGAAGAGGTAGAACAGGCTCAACACCACTAGCAAATACCAAATGAAAAATCGAAGCAAAATGCTAGTCCCTCAAGATAGAGGCACAAAGGCTCAACACAACTAGCAGAAAGCTTGACATCGACTGAAAAGCTCGATACCAACTGAACCCAACTGAAACAAAGATGCGACTGCTAGTCCCTCAAGATAGAGGCAAAAGCTCAACACAACTAGCAAAGCGCTCCGAACCAATTGGAAATTTCAAAAAATTCAGCACGAGCAAACTCCCCCTTGCATGGTGCACACAACCGATTCCCCTCCCCTTTGAACATGGGAGGCATGATTTGTCCAAATTTTCTCCCCCTTAGTTCAAAATGCACCATCAAGCAATAGGAACTAAAAATGATTTTCTCCCCCTTAGAAAATGCACCATTAAAAGTGCCAACAAGAGAAGTGCTCCCCCTTCCAAAATGCATATGAGTCATAATGCAAGTTAGCAGCTTCAGGAATATAGTCAAGAAAATGCAAGGATGCTCTAAACAGTATAGCTCCAACGACTCACTAGAAAGCATACAAGCTAGTAAGGGCTCAAACGGATCACCAAATATGAATTATGAACATGAGCAAAGTGAGCAGTTTTTAGCCAAAAGAGGATTCACCATCAAAATAGCACTAGACAAGTATAGACAGGAAATCAGACAAGTGCTAAACATGTATACAAGGTGAACTACCCCCAGCACAGTTCAATCATCATGCTATAGAGTGAAACATAGTCTTGTGTATCCAAATTTTATCGGAGTTGCAGCGGTTAAGATTACACAAGTTAAAATTTCAGCATGTGATTGCGAGAGATTAAATGCTTGTCATTGCCTAACTTTCCAACTGTGCGAAGCCTATGCAGAAGCAATAAGAAGCTTAAAGCAACAGTTTTGGTCATACACTACGCAGCTCAAGTTTAACTCAAAGTGCAATGAGAAACAGTCTCGAAACTGTGATGTGTTGACAAGCAATCCCATCTCGATCTTTTCAATTCACTTAAAACTTGGTTCAGATTTTATTGACAGAATATGAACAGACCAAGCAAGTGACAGACTCAGAACTAGAAACATAGCAACCTAGCATATATGAAAACCACAAGTGAATTCAACACATCCTACACATGCTAGTTGCATATCTCAATGGTGAACATTTTCATATTTTATGTTTTTTAAACAGGTTCACCATTCAAAAATAGCTCAGCTCACAACATGTATTAATGATCGGAAGGAGCATAAGCTACAAGCATCAACAGAAGCATCGGAGCATACTACATAGAGCATAATCACATTCTAAAGATTATATACATGAAGCTTAGAATGTAAAAACATATGCTGAAATGCAAAAGAAAAACAAGGCAAAAGAGAAAAGAGTCAGTCTATGATACAAGATCCAAAATGTTTCCCCCATCTAAAAGGGGAAACACACACCAAGCTCACCCCTCAACCGATTAAAGGTTGATTCGTCCAAAGGCTTGGTGAGAATATCAGCCAACTGATGATGAGTATCGACATGGCGAAGGTCGATATCACCCTTCTCATAATGGTCTCGCAAAAAGTGAAAGCGCACATCAATGTGTTTGGTCTTCGAGTGAAGCACGGGGTTCTTAGCAACGCTAATCGCACTCGTGCTGTCACAAAGCAAAGGAACACGAGAAAAGCTTAGACCAAAATCACACAAAGTGGCCATCATCCAAAGAAACTGGGAACAGCAGCTAGCCGCAACAACATACTCAGCCTCCGTGGTAGACTGGGCGACACTAGACTGCTTGCGAGAAGACCACGATACAAGAGAAGAACCAATAAATTGGCAAGTCCCAGAAGTGGACTTGCGCTCAATGCGACAACCAGCAAAATCGGCATCGGAATAACCGCAAAGGGAGAGGGTGGAGGAAGCTGAATACCAAATCCCGAACTCAGGTGTGAAATGAAGGTACCTGAAAATGCGCTTTACCGCCTGACAGTGAGAAGTGCGCGGCGACGCCTGAAAGCGCGCGCACAGGCACACCGCAAACTGGATGTCCGGGCCTGTCGCCGTCAGGTAGAGCAGCGACCCGATCATGCTTCGGTACTCCATCTGGTCCACAGCTTCTCCATCCTTGTCCGCATCCAGGGCCGTTGTGGTCGACATGGGTGTTGGAAGAGGCTTGGCCTCACCCATATCAAACCTCTTCAGCAAGTCCTTGGTATACTTGCCCGGGTGCACAAACATCCCTTCTCGGGATTGCTTAATTTGTAATCCGAGAAAGAAAGTCAGCTCGCCCATCATACTCATCTCGAACTCCCTGATCATAGTATCTGCAAACTTGGCAACCAAAGCGTGAGAAGAACCACCAAAAATGATATCATCCACGTAGATCTGGACCAAGAGAGTGTCTTTGCCTTGCTTGAGGAGAAAGAGTGTTTTATCCACACATCCCATTTTAAAACCCTTAGCAAGCAAAAAGGTCTTCAACCTATCATACCAGGCTCTAGGGGCTTGTTTCAAACCATATAAAGCTTTGTAGAGTTTGAAGACATGGTTTGGAAACTTGGGATTTTCAAAACCGGGGGGTTGTTCAACATAAACCTCTTCTTCTATGTAGCCGTTTAAGAAGGCACTCTTGATATCCATTTGAAAAAGTTTGAAACCTTTGGATGTTGCAAAAGCCAAGAGTATTCTAATAGCCTCCAAACGAGCTACAGGAGCAAAAGTCTCCTCATAGTCTATCCCCTCCTTCTGACTATAGCCCTTCGCTACAAGCCTGGCCTTCTTTCTAACAACGTGGCCATACTCTCCTTGCTTATTTTTGAAAACCCATTTCATCCCAATAGGCTTACAGTCTGGAGGAGGTGGAACTAAAACCCAAACCCGATTTCGCTCAAAGTTCTCTAACTCCTCATGCATGGCATTGACCCAATCCGGATCCGTCAAAGCGTGTCCGACATCTCGGGGCTCAAAATCAGCAACAAAAGCAGAATGAGCAAAGTGAGAGATTTGAGACCTGGACCGAGGGACACGTTCGTCAATGTTGTCGATCATCTGCTGAGGGGGGTGTTGGCGCTGGATGTGTCGTGGCGCCTCCCGTGCAGAAGTGATCTCCCCCTCAACAGCAGTCGGTGCCTCCCCGGGTACAAAAGGTACCGCTCGGGGTGGCGGATCCCACGGCCCCCAGGAAGAAGACGTGTCGGGGCCGTGAGTCGTCGTAGAAGCCGCTCCTTGCGGCACAGCAGGTGGAGGGGGTGCTGGATCATCCATACCTTCAGCACCTTCGTCCTCGTCATCAAAAAGAGGCTCACCAACCTCATGATCACCTGCACGCTCAAAACGAGAAGAAGGACAAACCATGGTCTCGTCGAAGGTGACATCAGATGTCTCCATGACCCGGTTAGTATCAAGGTTAAGTACACGATAAGCTCTAGTGTGAGTGCCATAACCCAAAAACACACCGTCAGAAGAACGAGACTCAAACTTGTCCAAGTTGCCCTTTTTGAGTATAAAACAATGGCAACCAAAAACTCGAAAATAAATTACCTTGGGCAGTTTTCCAAAACGCAACTCATAAGAGGTGTTTTTCAAGAAAGCTCGGAGAAAAATGCGATTGGAAATGTAGCATGCAGTGTTCATAGCTTCGGCCCAATATCTGCTAGGAGTCCTATGCTCATCGAGCATCGTCCTGGCCATCTCTACAAGGGTCCGATTCTTCCTCTCTACTACACCATTTTGGGGTGGTGTGTAGGGAGAAGAAAACTGATGCTCTAAACCCAAAGGGTTACAAAACTTCTCAAAATCCGAATTCTTGAATTCGGAACCATTATCACTCCTAATAGCTCGCATCGAGTTCAAAGGGAACTCGTTCTAAACACGCAAAATCAGATTGCGAGCAAAGGAGAAAGTCTCGGTCTTCTCAGCTAAAAAGAAGACCCACGAATATCTCGAAAAGTCGTCAACAACAACAAGCACATACCACTTCCCCCCAACCGAGCTCACCCGAGCCGGACCAACAAGGTCCATGTGCAAAAGCTCTCCAGGGCGCTTGGTCATGACCTGAGTCACTGGATGGTGGGGAGCGGCAACCATCTTCCCATGTCTACAAGAATGGCAAACAAGATCCTTCTCCATCGACAACTTGGGCAATCCTCGGATTAGGCCAAGTGAGCTAAGTCTTGCAAGCAAGTCGAAGCTCAAATGTCCCAGTCTCCTATGCCACTTCCAAAGATCAGAGGAGGAAGGTCCAGCGAAAAGACAACGAGAAATTCCAAATGACTCTGAGAAATCCGCACGAAAGACTTTCCCAAAGGGCGAAATCACACAAACAAGATTGCCCTGAGGGTCCAAAATGCGACTGAGATTCGGTTTAAAACGAATCTCATAGTCATCATCATAGAGTTGCGAAACAGAAAGAAGGTTAAAATGCAAGTTAGAAACAAGAGCAACATCGCGCAACACAAAGTGCTCATTAACTCGCACCGACCCACGAGACAACACTTTACCTTTGCTATTGTCGCCGAAGGTGATAAACTCCTTTCCGGTGACTGGACTAAGACTGGAGAACCATTTGGCGTTTCCGGTCATGTGCCTTGAACACCTGGAATCCACCAACCAAACGTTCTCCAATCGTTTTACCTACATCAATAAAAAGACATAGGGTGAGCATACGGTCCAACACTGGGGTTAGTGAAAGAAGGGGAATACCAGTGTTGGGTCGGCTGCTCAAAAGAACGGTTAGCAGAAAAACCATCCCTAGCACGCCTACGGGGGAAGCGATCACCACGTCGAGGAAAACGTGGTCCGCTGGGGAAAGAGCGTTCACCGCGATACTCAAAACGCGGTAGAGGAAAACGTTCTACAAAGCCTCCGCCATGGGGTCCATAGCCTACAACTGCAGGCTCCCGCCGGGCACGTCCTCTTCACTGCCTAGGCCTGTGAACTTGAGGTTCTGGACCTCTGGGCCTAGCAGCACGCCTCTGAACATTCAGCGCATGTACATCATGGAAAGGATGGTACATGTCCGCATTGTTCATCTCCCTAGCACGGCGCGCCTCTCTCTTGCGCCGAAAGCAGAACTCACTCAAGTGTCCATCTCTCCCACAGTGCTCACAATGGTACCTCACTGCTCTCAAAGGGGGTTGTTGGTACACACGGTTGTGGGTGTGGATCACTTTGCCCTTCTGTGGCATAAGCTCCTCCTAGATAGGTGGCATTGTGTCCAACTTGTTTTTCAGGGGATTGGGTTTAGGAGCCCATTGCTGGTTCTTGGGTGGAGCTCATGGAGGTTCTTCAAACACCCCATCCTTGGTGTTAGGCTTGAGAGGCTCTTTGGGTGGAAGCTTGGTAAGTTTGGGAGTAGTGGTGGAGTTGGGCTTCTCACTCGGGTTCAAACCACTCGACTCTCCAATCTTCCCAAAAGCAGAAACATCAACGCCCGGAGCAAAACCTATACCAGGACCTCCAGCAGCTCGCTTGAATTGGGAGATCATCATCCCGAGCTGTGGCTCACCGCTAGACACCCACGACAAGATGGTCCGAAGGTATGTGTTTTCCTCCTCGGTTTGCATCTTGTCATGCTTCACGTTCGCAATCTCCATCTCCAAACCCTCACAAAGAACACACCTAGCCACACATGTGCTACCGGAGTTGGCCTCTTCAAGAGACACAATCTTGGAATTCTTCTCTGCCAACTCAGATTGCAAGACAGGACAAGTCTTGCACGCACCCAGCAACAGGGGTCTAGCCCGGAGCTCATCCACCTCTCTAACCAAAGCAGCATACTTACCTCTCAAGGTGAGAAGGTCAGTCATGTGCTTGGTGCACATCTCGCACTCAGCCTCCTCAGCAACGACCACGGTGGACTTAGCGAACTCAAGCTCCCTCACCGTGTCCTCCCACTTCTGCCTAAACTTCTTGCGCTCTCTAGCAGCACGCCTAAGCAACTTGTCCTGACTAAGCAAGGCGGCAGTAAGCTTCTCGACCTCAGCAGACAGCTCGTCGTGGGTGAGAGATACCTGAGAGGTGTCGTCGTCGTCGTCGTCGTTGTTGGTAGTTCTTAGCTACACCTAGGATAGGGTAACTAAAGTAGCTATCTACTAATGCCAAGCGGGGTTGTCAGTCCCGACACTAGTAGGAGCTAGCTAGCGAGAATGCAATCTACCAGGAGGAGATTCTGCAAGCGCACAGAACTATCGTAGTAGCACTTCGCCTGGGAGTACCAGGTGTCGATTTATTTGATCCCAAGGGAAGGCTAGGGTGGTGTATGAGTTGAGTCAAGGAGGGGATGAGAGTCGAAGAAAAGAGAAAAGGGAAAAGGGGAGAAGGGAAGATGAAAGGCTAGAAAGAATATGTGGGTGGATAGGTAAGGACGAAATGGATGGCTAGGGTAAGGTGGATAACTAGATAGATAGGGGGGTAACTAAGGGTAACTAACTAACTACTAATAACTAATCCTAGATAACCACAGAGCAAGATAACTACGAAGCAAGATAGTTACGAAACAAGGCAGGCAAAAGACAATAAAGAAACTAAGTTGAGTATAGTTTTATTCCTATCTTGTCAAGTATCGAGGCGTACTAGCCTTTACCACTTACTTAGGTTGAACGCTAGCACAACGAGCCTTACTGTTAAACTTGGCCAACTACGTGGTGGAATTCAAGGCGCACAGGGCTGTCACCACCTGCTTGCTACCACAACTATCCGGGGGTCCAGCCATATCTGAAGGTAAGTCTATAACTAAGCACCACGCTTAACTATATTCTAACTATCTCTACCCTAGCTTTGAATAGAGACACCCTTGCGGACGTCAGAGCAAATACTTGACTTAATAAGATAAACACTAAACTAACTAAGCAACCTATTGGCAAAGATCAAACACTAAGCTCACTAGAGATTAACTACTATGGCTAAGTGAATTGATCTGTAGGATAGCTAGGCACTCAAGCAATCAATCAAGTATACCACTCAATACTGATAAGTAGAATAAAGTAATACTTGAAATGATGAACTAGAATATAGTAAGTGCTTGAGATACAACAGCAAAACCTGAACTGGAGATGAAGGAAGACTCTTCCCAGCTCCAGAACCGATCACTCGCACGCCTCTACTCTTGAGCTAAGCCTTGAGCAGCGCTACCGCGAGGGCAAAGATGCCTTGCTCTACTAGCTACCTACTTGCCTAAGCTCTCTGAGCTCTCACTTGCTTGCTTCTACTTGCTTTGCTTCTCTTCTGTTGTGGTGGTACTGGATATGTTGTAGTGTCGCGAGGGGGGTATTTATAGCCCAAATGAGTGAGGGGGGTACTTATAGGGGGCAGCCAACCGACCTAGGGCTAACCCTAGTGGCGGGCGCCAGCCCTAGGTGGTGGCCGCCACCTCCCTCACCGTTGGATGCACTGCCTTGGCTTCAACGACATCCAGGTGGTTGTCCAAGGCGGTATGGAGGTCGGTTGCATGTCCTAGCAATCGCCATTCAGCCTTGATCCACGCCACTTCATCCTGAGCCGTCCGATGCCACTGACCTAGTGACCAAGGGCCAAGATTTGGCCTTGGGGTGGTCACACGGATCGGTGACATGGCAGGGAGTGAAGCTTGGGCCAACCCATGTGGCGGGCGCCACTTAGAGGTGGCGGGCGCCACCCCCCTTAGGCCCATTTGGGCCCTGCTGAGTGGGCTTGGCCTCTGGTGGGTCCATATGTCCAAATTTGGTTCAAATCCTGCATTCAAATAAAATTCTATGGACATGTGGAATTTGGTTAGTTTGAAACCTATTTGACTACATTTCATGCCTTTTTGGTGGACTTTAGGGTCAAATGTTGATGGTAAAATAGGTGTTTAAGGACCGTCAACAGTCGTTCTGAGGGGTGTCCTCCAGCTTGCCGTCGACCTCATCACCAAGGGCCATGGTGCAGAGGCCGTCGTCGTCGGCGAAGAAGCAGAGACCGTTCAGCTTGTCCTCGATCTTCTTCTTCTTCTCGGACTCGTCAACGCTTGAGCAAGCGGAGTCGTCATCCGAGCCGTCGACGTTGCTGAGCGTGGCAAAGAACGCACGCTGCTCAGCCTGGGCCTTCTTCATGTACTTCTTCTTGATGTACTCCTTGTCGAAGCCGCCCCTCCGCTTGTGCCGCGCGGGGACGTACTTCTCCTTGCGCTTGCCGGAGTCGTACTTGTGCCCATGATCGCCCTTCCCAGATGTGTGCTTCTTCTTGGGAAAGTTGGCGATGAAGTGGTCGGGGTCGCCGCACTCAAAGCATCCTGAGCGTCCTCCTCCGCGGCGACGGTTCATGCGGTTGTTGTGGAACCGCGAGAACCGATTGGCGAGCATTGCCAACTCGTCATCCCCCAAAGACTCCAGCTGGTCCTCTGTGACAGAAAAGAGTGAAGAAAGTGCAAATCCTCCAGAGGGGTTAGCAGAAGAGCCAGAAACCAAAGCCATAGTCGGGCCGGAAGGATTTTCATAAGAGGCCCTCGACATGGCGTCAATCTCACTAGAGTTGAGCTTACTGAAGAGCTCATCGCAAGTGAGGGTCTCATAGTTATACGATTCGATGATCGCCTGGACCTTTGAGTCCCACACCGACCGATCAAGAGTGTGCAAAAGCTTCAAAGCCCTCTCATGATCGTCAAAAGGCAACAACTCTTTGTTCGCTCTCATCTTGTTGACAATGACCTGAAAGCGAGCGAATAAACTCTCTATGCTCTCGCCAGGCATGTGTCGAAAGTTCTCATACTCCCGCTTGTGCAACTCATAGAGACAGGATTTGACTTGAGTGGTTCCCTCATGGAAGCGCATGAGGGTCGCCCAAATCTCCCGAGCCATGGGGAGGTGAGAAACGCGATCAAACTCAGACATGCTCAGACAGGAGAAAAGAGCGTTACGAGCTCGGCTATTTGCTTCGTGCTCATCGATCTGAAGCTGAGTAGCACGAGCAGCCAAGACAACGTAATCGACCCTGTTGCAAATCTCCCAGACAGAAGAGTCCATGCTCTGAAGATAGGCCGACATGCGTATCTTCCAATACGCATAGTTCGTCCCATCAAAGAACGGTGGCTTGCCCACGCCGCGATCCATGTCGCCTTTCTGGGGATCTGGAACCAGCTAAGGTGGAAGATCCTTAACCTGCTCCGATACCAATTGAAGGACCGAAGATGCTACCAGAAAGCGACCAGAGGGGGGGGTGAATGGGAGCTTCAATTTTCCTTTCGGAAACTTGTCGCCACTGTCCCGAAAATCAACCCCTAGAGCAAACCCTAGAGCTCGTAAGTGTCCACGACCCTAGATGTAGGGTGGATGCTTCCAAGAAGCACAGCGAGACACTTCACGACTCTAGAAACCCAACGCAAAAGCCGGAAACCAAAACCGACAGCGGATGAGCGAACCGCGGACGAAACAACGCGAAACAGCACCGACCAGACTCTGCCTGCGTCCGGTCACAGACCACCGGACACGTCCGGTCAAAGAAAACTGTCTCTGGAACCTTACTGTTCTCGACCAGACGCTGGTGTACGGTGCGTCCGGTCAGGTCCGCAGCGTCCGGTCAGCAGAAGACAAACACGATAAACAGTGGAAACAGCGAGTCCGGTCAGTTCATCAGGGAGAGTCCGATCAAACTATGCACAGACGATACACGTGGCATTCAACGACCGAACTCACCAGGGCAGCGTCCGATCATCCCGATACGTGCGTCCGGTCACTCCGAGACTGCTCCGTTAGTTCACCGATTCGACTTGATCTCACCCGAAACACATCCTCTAGGGATCAAACTTGGTGAGAGGAGTCACAAGGATGATAGTGAGCTATCTCTAAGAGATCATGGCTCGAACCTATCTCCAAATCGATGAATCAAAGAATTTCGAGGGAAGGGAGAAAAACTTGACCCGAAACTAAAATCGATCGATCTACTAGCTCGTGAGGTTAGAGGTGAAATCCTTCGGTGGAAAGAAGTGCCTCACGATCTAGAACATCTTGGTTCAAACGGATTTCCAAAAGACGCACCAAGCAAGGAGATCGAACGACGGGAAAAACATGGAGAAAAGCAACCCGCGAAGAACACGAACAAAACACGAATCACAACCACGAATTTGCAACCGTGTGGCTACCACACGCTACAACAGTGAGGTTACGGCCTCACTTCCTCAAAATCTCCAGTACACAGAGGTATGGTTCTCTGCGGATCTCAGCTAGCTACAGTAGGGGATTGGGAGAGCAGGAAACCCTAACTGCAAAGAGCAAATGACTGAGATAGATGGGGAGGTGGGTGTCTCCCCCTACTTATCCTAATTCTAACTATTCCTAATTCCCACTCTACCCCTAACTACTTACAGAGCGAACCAGCTAAACCCTAAGGTTATTCTGGACCAACTCGTGGTAGGTGGTGATCCGACGGCCACGCCCGCACAACTCGTAGCGTTGCCTCGACGCAACCTCCCGATTGCCGCGACGTGCCGCCACCGCTCTACGTCCTCTTCACGGACTTCGCCCCCGGTTTTGTGGCCGAAACCGGGAAACCAGGCCTTCACGTCCACCCCCGGTTTTGAGGCCCAAACCGGGAAACCAGCCTTCCATCGCCTGAGTTTTGTGGGCCAAACTAAGAAACCCTCAGCGCCCAGGTTTTGAGGCCCAAACCTGGAAACCGTCCTCAGCCCGAGTTTTGTGGCCAAACTCGGAAACCATCCGTGCCCAGGTTTTGAGGCCCAAACCTAGAAACCGTCCACCCGATGGTTTTTCTCTGGCTCTACCACCAAACCGAAGCTGTAGAGGTGATGCACCGCCCGTGCACCCCGTCCACCGACACCTGTCCCCAAGTCCTCGACCTGAGCAACACCATGTCCCGCAAGTCTTCGCTCGTCAATGTCCCAGGCTGCCAGCCACCACAGCTGATCCTCAGGCCACCGGTCCCTCAGTCCAAGCCTCACGTCTGCCCTTCACCGCTCCCGGTCCGTCGGCACGGCACGTCTCTACTTGACCTTCACCTTGCCCTCGATCACTGTCTCTGAGCTCGACACCTGCACAACACAAGCCAAAGAACCTGTGATCAAACCCGTTGACAATCACTCATCACTCGAGACTCGGCATACACCCTTGTATCCGCAGTGACTGGACTTGCTACAAGCATTTCTGGCGCCGTTGCGAGGGATAGATTCCATAGTCTACTCCTAGTAACGACGTTAGCAGTGTCAACAAGCATTTCTGGGCCGTTACCGGGGATAGATGCCTAGCTCTATCTTTAGTGAAGTTAAGAACTACCAATAGCAACTGACGAGGTACAACTCAATTTATCTTCAAATTTTATATCTCTACCATCTTTTCACCTCTGATGTCATGTGCCAAACTTTTGCAGGATTTGTCACCTTGAATCCTCCAAAAATAAATTATAACATATGGTGTCCAAACCCAAGGATTGGCTGTGATGCTCCCACCATCAAGACTCTGATGAAGAGGAAAGTTTCTGATGCTTCAGATGATCAAACCCTTAGCACTTTTATAAAGGAAGCTGGCTCCTCCAAGAAACAGAAAATTATCAAGCCAACTACTAAGGTCGTATCCAAGAAGAAGAAAGACACCTCTAACAGCAGCCAATCATTGATAGAAAATATCAACATAGAGGTAATAAAAACTTGCTTCTTCTTATTCTTATCACCAAGTCTGTGACTCTTTTATTTTTTCGATTTCCAGGAACAGGCTGGCACTCATAATATTGAATTGCCTCAGGAGCAGGTGGATACCCAAAATATAGAATCTGAAATACTTCCTCTTCCTGACATTGATCAAGAGTTTCCCCAACCAGGCATACTTTTTAGCTTATAGCTCCATTTTCTTCGGTGGATGTTCTTGAAAACTAATGAAAATTTTCTTTCATATGTACTTCCTGAGCCTTCTCCAACCTTTCCTGAGCTTCAGATTAACCCACTTGATCAGGTGCTCTAATCAACACTACTTCTTCTTTCAATACTTCCCTGTCTACAATTATTTATACACTTATCTGTGCAGGAGCAAGGAGAGCCTTCTTCCCCCATCATCCCTTTTAATTTGAAAGACTACATGGATGAAGGGGAAGCTTCTGCACCTAGACCCCCAAGAGATCTATCTGAAGAAGTCAAGATTCGGCTTCAAACACTAATCCCTCTCCTGGAGGTCGATATAACCGGCTTGGTGCAGGATGCAAAGGGAATCAGGGATATCTTTGATCTGATCAAGGACGACATACCAAAAGACCTAAAAGAAAATTTGTCTTCTGTTGCTTATATAGGATTTCTTGAGTCAAAGTTCTTCAAGGCCAAAGATAAACTCAGGGCACGTGAGGCTCAAGTACACCTACCAGCACGTGAGCAACGCTGCATCTCTGATATGGTTGCTGAAAAGGACACCATAGATCAACTAAATTCAGACTCCACCGTCCTTATCGGCAACCTGTCATCTCTGGAAGCCGAGAGGAATGAGTTGCTGAGCAGGCTCCAAGTTATCGATGAACAGATCAAGTCGAAGAAAGATAGCCTGGAGAACATCCCTATTGCTCTTCATGAGCACAAGAAAAAGATAGCAATTCTTCATGAGGAGCTTCAGGATGTCAAAGCCAAGAAGAAACCGATCCTAGGTTCCATCGAAGAAGATCAGAAAGAGATCGATGAAATAGATGCTATCCGCTTAAATGCTTTGAATGCATTGAAATTTGTGCTAAATATGTGACTCTGTTCATCTGTAATTCCTGATTTCCCAATCTTTCTTCTGTAAACATTCTTCATAGGTTGACTGGCGCCATGATACTCTGTCTTTATTTAACTCTTGTAGCTCTATCAGCTATTTTTAGCCGATATCATCTAGATGACTTATCCTTTAGCCGATTAGTACCAGAATGGCCCATTTAGTCGATTCACCTTAGGATCTGGATCTGAGGGTGCCCCCGAGCCGACGCCTTTTCACCTTCTCGAGTCTTACCCATAAATACGAAATGTTGGCTTCTCGAACACACCACGCATTCATTGCTTTACTCTTCGGCCTTTGCTCTCCTCATACACCGACTACCTTTTCTTCCTCGGCGATCAAAGCAATGGCGGACAACCGCGGCAAACGCCCCGCGGAGGCATCGGAGTCCGTGGATGGCCCTCCAGCGACCCGTCGCCATGTGCTCAGGTAATGATTCTTCTCTTTAGCGCTTCTTTATGCTTTGAAATTCTTCATTTACCTGAGGAAAAACCCTATCCTTTCCGCAGTCCTCCTCCTTCGGCAGACGGCCAAGGCCCCAGCCAACCCCAATCGGGACACGGGCTGGCATTGGACGATGACGCATGGGCTCTCATCTGGGGTGTCACCGACACCCGACGCCTCCTGGAGGAGGAGCGCCGTCGAAGCGCCCGCCTGGTGGAGGAGCGAGAAGTCCTCCGCGCTGGCCTCAACAGTGCTCTTGAGCACTTAGAGGCGTCCGACGCCAGGGTTGCTGGTACATTTTTCGAAATCCTCCAACTCATCACTTCAATTACCTTTGTACAACCGTACTAGTGAATCTGTTGGCAACTGCTTGTTTAAATACTTAGCCGATTTGTTCTTTGATTTAATTGAATCGGCTATCCCTTTTGAACTTAGTCTTTTTATCCATCTGTAGAACTCCAACAACAACTCGACTGGCACCCTGGGCGAGCCATGGCGATTGCCGATTTCGTGAACGCTCGGGGAGACAACCTGAGGACTCGCCTGGATGACGTCGAGACGCGCATTAGGGAGCTGGCCCTTCATGCTATCTACCACGGTGCCACCTTCGCCCTTGCCGAAGCCGAACTCAGCGATGCTGAAATCTCTAGGGAAGTCTCTCAATCCTTCGTCGGTGCCAGGACGAGGGAAGACTTCAGGGAGCTTGTGGAGGAGTTCCAACCCCTAGGGCTCGCTGTGACAGAGGTATCGCACCTGGAGGACCTCCTGAATAGGCTTCATCTGGATTAGTTTGTGTTCTTAATGTCTCTTTTGGTGTACCCGGCCTGGTGGCCGTACAAACTGAACAACAAGTCTGCCCCTGTATCGTCAGGCTAAATAATTTTGTTAAATATCATTTGCCTGACATTCCTTGCATTGTATTGCTTGAGCTTTTCCTTTGATGAACGTTCTAAAGGCGATACTTCCTTAGTATCGGCTACCAATTAAAAAACAAAAGACAATACATACATATCGGCTATTTTTGTTCTAAAGGCGATACATTAGTATCGGCTATAAAATCAAGCAAATTGACCTTTCGTTCTAATTCCAAAAGGAATAATCTTTACACAACACCGGCTTTAGTTTATTGGCGCCGATGCGAATCGCCGTTAGCAAGTTAATCCGCCAGAACATTTTTTGAAGCCGATTGTTTGGATCGGCTATTGACTTTCGTCAATTGTCTTGAGAAAGTCTTCTTCGAGAATTCTTCTAGAAAAGCACTCTAGGTTATCAAAGTTCCAAACATCAGGGTCTGAATAAGCAACACTAACAGTTGACTCGGCCGGTATCACTTCCACAGTGTCGCCGATCCCTAAATCACATTCTGATGCATGGTAGACGGAATGCAACAGTTGGCGTGGATCCAATCCCTTCCAAGAAGCACACTGTAGGATCCTTTTGCATTGACTATAAAGAAAGTAGTCGACATACTCTTGCTGCCAATTGTCAACTCGACACATATAGCATCTTTAGTAGCCGATACGTTGCCAGCAAAGTCGGTCAACCTCATATCGGTCTGAGTCAAGTCCTCAATGGTCTTGCCAAGCTTTCTAAAAGTGGCGTATGGCATCAAATTAACAGCTGCCCCTCCATCAACTAACATCCTGTTCAGAGGCCTCCCATCAACAAACCCTTTCAGGTATAAAGCCTTCAAATGGGAATGTCTTTCAGGTTTTTGAAACGTGGCCTCTTCTGCTTGATAGATCCACTGAGCAACTGCTTCTTCATTATCAGATTCTTCTTCATGAATAGAGGATCTAAATTCAGCAGGCAACATGAACAGAGCAGCGATATTAGCCGATGACTCAACCTTATCGGCTATCTGCTTTACTTGCCAGACTTTGGGTTTCTTCTTCTGGACTTCATCATTTCTCAACCTTTGAACCCGTCGCTTTTGGCTTTTGGTCGAGCCACCAGGACACCATTGCCCCTCTTGCCAAGGATGATCATGATCGGCTAATCTTGTTCCAAGCCGACTATGAACATTTTTATTTTTTATGCGCTGATCTGCATTTTCAAACCTTAATCTTTCATGTATAGATCGGCGGTTGTCTCTCGACTGCCTATACTCTTGGTACTGATCACTTCATTCTGGACAATTACGAAGAGTAGGAAGTTTTAAACCCTCATTCCAACATTGTCTGAAGAAGGGACAATCCCAATTATTCTTTTCTTCATCTCTGATGTGTCTTCCTTCTTCACAAGACCTCCTATACTCTTCTTCTTCGAGCCATTCTTGATATTCTTGTTCGTCCCTTTCCCTTTGTATTTGCCTTTTTTCCTTCTGACGTTGCCACTTGTTCAATAAGATCCTGACAGTTGGACGCCTTCTTGCTTCACCAGCCTTTGAAGTCTCAGGTTGATCATGTTGATCATTGTTTCCCTTTCCTTTCATCTCCTGATATTCCCTGGCTGTTAGCTGCTTCTTTGGATCAACTGTCCCAGCTGCTTTGGCTTTATCAGAAGTCAACACCCTGATTTCACTTCGAGGTGCTGGAACTACCATGTTCTGTGGGAAAGGATGGTCGTTGATGCCCATGCCTTTGGCTTTTTCCAGACCTATCCTCCCTTTAACGATTGCCCTCTGTATCATATCTCTGAAAACTCGGCAATCATTAGTAGTATGGGTATCAGAATTATGAAATTTGCAGTACCTTTTATCTTTAAGTTCCTCGGCCGATGGGATAGTATGGTTCCCAGTCAACTTAATTTTACCCTTTTCTAGCAAATAGTCAAATATCTTGTCGGCCTTAGTGATGTCAAAGCTATACTTTACATCTTTCTCGACACTCTTGGCTTTTGCCCAAGGCATGTACTCATTGTTCTTCCAAGACCAATCTACAGCAGCCACTTCTTCATCACTTTCATCTCCTGAATTATTGTCTTCATCTTCCAAGAGGAAATGGCTTTCTGCATTGTAGACTTTCTTGGGTTTGAAGACTTGATTGTACCGATTTTGAGCATCAATACTTGCTACCTTTTTAGTTAAATCAGCCATACTGTTACAACCAAAGCTGATTTTTCCTCTGATAGCAGGTATCAACCCCCAAATTACAATGCTAACTACCTCTGGGTCTGATAATGATAAGGAATAGCATAGATTCTTCATCTCTCTAAATCTTTGGAGGTACTGGCATCCAGACTTATTATTCGTTTGCCTTGTATTGATCAAGTCCGCTAAGCCTTTCTCCAATACTCCAAGATCAAAGTATTTATGGAATTTATCTTCTAAATCCTCCTAGCTCTGAATGGAATTGGGTGGCAGAGATGAAAACCATGAAAAAGCTGAACCAGAAAGAGAGAGAGGGAACATTCTGACTTTAAGTGCTTGTTCATCACCAATCTCTCCAAGCTGGACCAGAAACTGGGTTATGTGCTCCATGGTTGTTACTAAACCGGTCCCCGTGAATTTAGTAAAATCAGGGATTCTATATCTTGGAGGAAGAACAACCTGATCAAACCATTTTGGATATGGCTTTTTGTAGCCGGTCACCGTAGATTTTGGCGTCAAGCCAAATTGCTTCTGGACCAGATCAGTCACCCGACTCATCAGTTGATCAATTTGGTTTACCCACTTTTGATAGCCGATGTTCTGCCCCCCGAAAGTGTTGCCATTATATCCCGGGTTCTCTTGAGCATCCAAGGTATAGAAATCTGAGACATAATGATATCCCTGAGGGATATCACCAGGTGCTACACTCCCTTGATATGGTGGTGCATTGAAGTCTCTGGTGATGCGCTTTGCATGAGAAGCTATTTTTGTAGCCGATGAGTACATGATATTACTCATAATCGGTTGTTGCACTGGCTGCGGTGTCATGCCCCCAGGGTTAATCATCACCTGGCTTCCATTGCCATTTGGACCGTTGACCTGAGGTCCAGCAGAAGTTCCAGCTCCTTGATTATTTTTTACGGTATATACTGGACCCCTTCTGTCATCGCCTAAATTGAAGACCTCTTTAATGGCATTTGAGAGACTATTGAGGAATACTTCATTGTGATTCATCAGAGTGGTAGACATTATTTTGCTGATCACTTCTTGCATGGCATTATGCTGGATCTAAACCATCGGATCAACATGGCCATCTAGAACCACTCTTGGTAGATGAGACTTTTGGATAATCTTTTTATCCCTGCTTTCACTGAAGCTCAACAGACACATATAACGATATTGTTCAACAGTTTCTTCTATTAGGCGTCGAAGCTCATCTAGAAGTTCTTCCATTGTCACGTTTATCATGTCTTCGTTGTTGATTGTCATGATAAGACGATTGTGTCCCACCAGGCATGCCAAAAGAATGTGTTGACGTAAAATCTTGGTCGGTCACGCCAACACACTCGTGCACATGGTCCTCAGAGGGGTGCAGAGCAAGGTCCTGACCTCCTGAACCTTCGACGTATGGTGGAGCAGAATCTTAGTGAGATCGACTTCAGGCGTGCCAGTCAATTTGACCTGTAATTGACAACGAGAAGAAAAGTCTGTCAAATTGTGGAACCTGCCGGTTTGGTGACAGACAGTTCTAAATTATACGGCTCTGATATAGCCACTTGTCTTTAGGATTTTGACTACAAAGTCAACTCCCAGGAGATTGCATGAAAGGCATTGAAAAAGATATAAAACATAACGGCTATGACATATGTAAAAGAGTGTTTATAATAAACAAACAGCCGATAAGCTTGAAAGATGTTAACAAAATAAAGATCTATATGTACATCTAAGCAACATGAAACCAACGTATCGACTAAATGCATGAGCAGCTCTATCCATTAACAATGGGGTGTCTCCATACAGCCATAAAAACAAATATATCGATAAAATAGCTTAAATATCAACAGTGGGGTGTCTTCATACAGCCTTAATGATGACCAAGCTAGATGACGTCTCATGCAAAAAGTAGATCTGTTAATTCCAAGCCACTTAAAAGAACGCATTATGAAGAAAGCATAACTGGATTGGCTATTTTAGCCGATTCAGGGTCCATGACGCACGAACAAGATCTACCCGTCAAGAACCATGATTTAATCTAAAATAAACAGACTTAATCTATCATATATATCAGTGGGGTTCGGAAATACAGCCATGATAGACATACTAGATCAAATCTATCTGCTCTCAGATCAGATCTTGGTTTTATCGGATATCTCGAACGCACAACATGTAACAACCAAGATTGACAACATAGTCGATGAAAGGCTTGAATCGGCTATTTTCTCTGTTGTGAGAATGTAAACTTCAAAACAGCCGAAACGAAGCATCTTTTAGACTTGAGCCACTTTGTCAATCTTGATTGGGCAAGATGTTGTTTAAAACGTAAAGAAGCAAATTAAAACATAAAACAACATTGGCAACTTAATGAATCTACTGGCTTGCCAAACCAATAGAGCCGATAACTAGCCAAGATCGACTAAAGTAAGAGATTGATCAGAGTCAAGACAGTCTTACAAAAGACGAGCTTAAACCGATAACTAGCCATGTCATAGCTTAACAAGAGTTTGGTCGATGCCAAATACAGCCTTATTACACGGTGACACAAGCCATTGGTGAAACTTACAAGCAAACCGGAGGTCGGTCGATGCCGATGCAGCCTTGCCTGATTGAAGGTCTCGCCGAGATCTACGTTACTCCTACTCCTAGGGTTTTGGCCGAGGGCCGATGTATTGATTGATTGGATGATGCTTACAAAATTCAGGTTTCACTATTTATAACCCGGTTGACTCCTATTCTAACACGACTAGGTTACATAATAGGTAAAAATAAAAGACGACCCGGATTTGAACTCTTTGGTCGAGCCCGATACGTCTTTGAAGCCCGTCGCGCTGGTCCACATGAATCCTTCTGGTCACGCTTGACCCACACAAGCTTCTTTATTTTTAGGCCGATCTTTTTCCTTAATAAATCAGCTGTTTATGCTTACAAACTAATAATCCTCTTGGTCCAAAATCTGGTGTAAACAAGTAAAAAATGAGCTAGCCCTCAAGAAGAGGCAGAAAAGGCTCAACACCACTAGCTCAAGGCTCGATACCAATTGAGGCTGAAACAACACATTAGAATGCAAAACTGCTAGTCCCTCAAGATAGAGGCACAGAGGCTCAACACAACTAGCAGAAAACTCGATACCAATCACAAGCAGCCAAAAATTGGTGAAAATAGCTAGTTCCTCAAGATAGAGGCACAGAGGCTCGACGCAACTAGCTAAAGGCTCCATACCAAATGATGGATACCAGCTGAAATACATAAAAGAGCCAAACTCCCCCTAGCTCAAAGCTCTCCCCAAAATGCATGACTCTCCCATTTGTGCCAACACACAAGCTCCCCCTTGCAAACAACTTCTCCCCCTTGACAAAAAGGAACATGCTGAGGGGTTTTAACATTTCTCCACAAATTTGACACAAACACAAGACAAGTCATCAACCAAAAGCATATGGGGCAGAGAAAGCACTAAAAGTGACCATGAAGTGTATCAGAGCTGGGGGTATGTACACTAAGCTAAAAACGCATGATATGCACAATGCAACAACTTCAAGTCTATAGCAATCAGAATGAAAAGATGCTCAAAAGGGTGCTGCCCTAAAAAAGTAGCAATCAATACAAATGCTAGCAAAGGCTCAAACTGATCAAGAGAATATGAAATATGAACAATTGAGCATATGAGCAGTTTTAAGCCATTTGAAAAGGAGTTCACCAATAAAATAGCACTAAGCATGAATAGACAGGAAATCAACCAAGTGCTAACTCCAGTATAAAAGGTGAACTACCCCTAGCAAAGTTCAATCATCATGTCATGGAATGAAGCATAAACTTGTGTTATTTTCAAAATTTTATCGAAGATTGCAGCGATATTAACACAATTTCAAATTAAAGCATGTGATTGCGAGAGGTTAAAAGCATGGTCATTGCCTAACTTTTCAACCGAGCTAAGCCTATGCAAGAAAAGCAATCAGAAGCTTAAAGCACCGGTTTCGGTCTTACACTACACGGCTCAAGTTTAACTCAATTGTGCAATGAGAAACAGTCTCGATATCGTGATGTGCTGACACATGCAATCCCATCTCGATCTTTTCAATTCACTTAGACTTGGATCAAATTTTAAGCACAAGGTAAATATGAACAATCCAAGCAAGTGAATGACTCAGTGCAAGAGACATAGCAACCTAGCATACAAAAGATAGCACAAGTGATCTCAACACATCCTACCAATGCTAGTTGTCAATCTCAATGGTGAACAAATTAAAGGTTTCATAGTTGATTAATCAAGTTCACCATTTGCAAAAATAGCTTAGCTCATAACATGTATCAAGTGATCAAAAAGAGCCTAAGTGTGACGGAACGACCCTAATCCCATGGCCCACGTGTCCCTGTCAACCTCTGACAGCCGAACCCATGTTCCATGTGATTAAGACCTGTTCGCCACCGGGCTACATCAGCGCCCAATGTCCGCAGGATCATCTCACAATTCGGTTACAGCATTGCATATTTTTACAAATAACATCGGAATAATGAGCGGAAGACTTAAATAACATTAGTTTTACAAAACAGGGTTCCAAATAGAAATTAAGGTGCAGTTATTACAAACCAAGTTCTGATAATAGAAATAGACATAGGCAACATAGTGGAGAACAGCAAAGATACTTATAATCACCCAGCCCGAGGGTGTACAACTATTCTTTGGCCTCATCGGCCTCTTCCTGGACGATGGTCACGCAGCAGGGTGCAAGACACATCGGGGACTCTGTCATACCTGCAGCATGGGTAACAAACCCTGAGTACTGGGGTACTCAACAAGACTTACCCGACTAAAGAAAAAGGGATAAGACTCAGGAATGAAAGGCTTAGGGTAGTCAAGGTAAGGCTTAAGCAAGATCAAGTATTTTGCAGAAAAGCATTTTTGTAAACCTTATTTTATTTTTGAAAGATTCAGTATTCCTCAATTCTTCATCGTTCATGATTCATTTTACATTTCAAAACATTCCTAGTTGAGAACCACTCTCCGTTGACAGTCAGTGGACCAAGTCTCCATAACCGAGGAGCAACGTTAATCCGGATAAATAATACTCAGCTGAGGATCCCTATTCACACGGCATATGTAGCACCCAAGCTTGCATAGGCCAACTCGTCTACCACGATTCCTCCAAGATTGGGCCCGGTCCTACGCCACCCGGAAGTACAGTACACCACTCCATTCTGGGACTCTAACCCACGTGGGTACATGCTACTTCCGCCATCTCTCCACTCCCAGTGCGCGGTTGTTGGTCCAATAAAGGATTCCTCGGAGCCAGAGCTTTCCGCAGTATGTGAATAGTTACAAGTCTTGACCAGCAGGCCCCCATACGGATGGTCCCTAATTTTCCAGCCAGAACTATACCTTGGTTATATCTCACCCAAGCGTAATAGTCCTGTCAGTTTTTCAACCCTGTCCCGGTCGGTGTCAACTGTTGAGTCCCGGACTACAACATGACGGCACCGTACGCGCGGACAACCTCTTCTCGACAATGACCACATGCTAGCTAGGCAAGTAGTCATCGAACGGGAAGTAAAGCCAAATTCCCATAAAGATTCTTTCAGTGATCACACTTTTGAAAAAGACATTTTATTGCAAAGTCTAATTCATTAAGCATTGCTAAGCATTTTTCAAATACTTTTGAAAAGCAGGTATCAGGTGTATCAGTGGTCAAGGTGGATAGTGCATCAATTAGGATAACACACAACTCCTATAAACCTAATGCAGTAGTTTAACTCAAAAGCATTTAAGGAAACATTTTATAAAACCAAGGAAGGGTTAAATGCACCGGGGCTTGCCTTGAAGAGCAAAGAGGGCAGGCTCGAGGGCGGCAGGGCAGGTGTCGGAGCTCGGGGTAGCCTCGGGGACAGGTTCGTCAGCGGCTGCCTCGATCTTGACTCCTTCTTCGGTGACTATACGAATGCAATGATGCATGCACATGAGTATGCTAGCATGAACAATGCAAAACAGGGCAAAGCACTGCTCCTAGAGTATAACTTTCTAACAAGGGAGTAACTTCTAGGGTAGACTCAAGGTTACCTATCTTTTATCTTTAAGCAAGATTAGTTAAACCTATTAAGCATTATTGATCTAACCTAAGCATAGACCAAGGCATGACATCACAAACATCATAGACCAGAAGGGTGGGGGTCTATGAACAGCAAACAATCCGAAAGTCACATACAAAGGCATACAACAGTGAAACCTAATTATTTTTCTATTTTAACTACCCAAAAGGTCATTTTACGAAGTTGCTCCAAACTTTGCCAAATTAAACTCATAGGTTCATTATGGTATAAATAGGTGATAAAACAAAATTTCATAATTTATAGAACTATGCATGTTTTTCTAAAAATCTAAAACCATCCATTTATTAATTAAAGGAAGGATTATTCATTTTCTAATTGTTGCAGAAAAGTCAAGTTTCTTATTTTTATAAAATACTACATGGTATAAAGACTCAACTGTAAAATTTTCAGAATTTTTAGAGCAATACAGAAAATCATACAAAAAGATGAAATAGCAAGACTATTCATATTTTGAAAAGGAAAAGAGCACGGAGCTCGAGTCGGAGCGGGCTCGACGTCGAGGCTCGAGGCTCGGCTGAGAAAACAGAGGCTGGGCTCACCGAGGGTCAGAGGCAAGGCTCGGCGAGGCGGATGGAAAAGAGGGCTCGACGGACGAGGCCTCGGCGGGGTTCTCTTGCGGCAGACTTCTCGAGGGAGGCCTCGGCTTACTCGAGGATTGCGGCTCAAGGGTAATGCGATTCGCCCGAGGCTGAGGCTAGCCTCGGCTGCTTCGAGGGGCGGGGCTCGAGGGTGTGTTCGAGGGCGTGGCTCGGGAACGTGCTCGAGGGTGAGGCTCGAGGGAACGCTCGAGGCTCGGGGCTCGATACGGTCGAGGGTGCGGGTCGAGGAAGGAGACGGCCGCGGCGGACTTCGGCGATTCCGGCGACTCGGCGCTGAGGAAGACAAGCTTGCACTCGGCGGTGGGAGGTGGTAGCGGCGAAATTGGAGCGCTGGGAAACTTCGCGAGCTCAAGGCAGAGCTGCTAGGTTAGGTGGTTGAGCGGGGGAGACACTGGATTGAGCTGGCGATGGTGGCGGAGGTGAGTGAGCTGCTCCGGCCGACCGGCGGGCCTTTTATAGGCGCGGCCAGGGGCAGATAGAGAGCGCGCGGGGTGGATAAGAATGCCCGTGGCGCGTGCTATCGATCTCATGATGAAGAAAGGTCGGAAATCAGTTTGGGACCCGGGCGTCGTGCTTGCCGGCGACGGCCACGCGGCGGCGACGTCGGGGAGCAGTGGGGGACGGGATAGAAGTCAACTGTGGCGCGCGTGCGGGTGCGGCATGATGGCGCGGGCGCAGGCGACAAGTCGGGGGCGGCGTGCGGCTGCCAGACGCGCGTGGCGCAGGCGGCGCTGGCGCGCGGCCATGGCCGGGGCCCCCTCCTGCTCTGTGCCGGCTAGAGGTAGGGGATGAACAGGGCTAGGTCTAGGGTTTGACTTTCTGTATTTCGCAAATTACTTCCAAAACTTGAACTGAGCAGCAAAAACTCAAAACACCAAAGTTGTTCAGAAAAAAGAGATCTACAACTTGGTCAAAAAGAATATTTTCAAATTCCAAACAGTTTTTTTGAATTAAATACGAAAACAGAAAAGGGGACACTTTTAGGATTTGAATAAATTCAAAATTACTTTTGATTTTACAAGGAAACTTGAAAATCTGCAAATACCAAAGTTGTTCCTTTTGACCAGATTTACAACTTTGCTTTTTGGACCTACCTCAAATTTTGAATAATTTTTGAAGTACAAAAAGAGGGATAAAATCCAGGGTTTGGAAATCAGGGTTTTGCAAAGGGATTTGAAATCTGTTTTTGATTTTTGAACTTTGGCCAACACAACAAAACTTCAAGACATCCAACTGAACAAGAATTACACAAAGCTAGGCACAGAGGTGAAATTACCATTCCTGCCCTTATAGGAAGATTAGGGCTTTAAGGGTTTTGAAAAGAGATTGCTACACAAGTACTAAGCAAACATAAATGCAAGGCAAGGATGATTAATGACTAATGATGATGACATGTCAGGTTAATTACATATTAAACACCAGAGGTGTTACAGCCTTCCCCCCTAAAAGAAATCTCGCCCCGAGATTCCACGTCTTAAGAAGGAAAAGGCAAAACCTTACATTTACAGAGATTCGAGAAAGTTGGGATAGTTCTTTGCTAAAAAGTCTTCGGATTCCCAGGTGGCTTCTTCTTCAGAGTGCTGGTTCCACTGGATCTTGTACCATCTTGTGGTGGTTCTTCGGGTAACACGATCCTTGTGATCCAACACGCGAACTGGATACTCAGTGTATGACAGATCTGGTTCTAGCTCAACGCCTTCAACTTCAACCACATGTTCAGGTACTCGGAGACACTTCTTGAGTTGGGAGACATGAAACACATTATGAACTGCCGAAAGATGATCGGGCAAACTTAGCTTGTAAGCGACCTTGCCACAATGATCCAGAATCTCAAACGAACCAATGTAGCGGGGTGCTAACTTTCCTTTGACTCCAAAACGAGTGACTCCTTTGGTGGGCGAGACCTTCAGGTACACATAATCCCCGATCTCGAACTGCAGAGGTCGACGTCTCTTGTCAGCATAACTTTTCTGTCGAGACTGTGCAATCTTCATGTTCTCTTGTATTTGCTTGACTTTCTCTTCCATATCTTTTACTAGCTCAACTCCAAAGAATTCCCTTTCTCCGGGTTCAGACCAACTGAGAGGTGTACGACAACGGCGGCCGTACAGTGCTTCAAAGGGTGCCATTTTGATGCTCTCTTGGTAACTGTTATTATATGAGAATTCTGCCAAGGGCAAACAATTATCCCAAGTATCTGCGAAGGTGAGCACACAGGCTCTCAACATATCCTCTAACACTTGGTTGACGCGCTCAGTTTGTCCATCTGTTTGCGGATGATATGCCGTACTATGCAAGAGCTTGGTTCCAAGTGAGGTATGGAACGCTTTCCAGAACTTTGCGACAAACTGAGTACCACGATCAGAGACAATGGTCTTGGGTATGCCATGGAGTTTTACTATGTTGTTCTTGTACAAAGTGGCATAAGTGGGGACGGTGTAACTGGTCTTCACTGGCAGGAAGTGAGCTTGCTTAGTGAGGCGATCCACGATCACCCATATGGAATCAAAACCTCTTGATGTCTTGGGTAGACCATTGATAAAATCCATACTGATATCGTCCCATTTCCAAGCAGGTACAGATAAGGGTTGCAATTCTCCTCCGGGCTTCATGTGTACGGCTTTGACTTTCTGACAAGTATCACAGCGAGCGACATAGCGAGCGATTTCAATCTTCATCTTTGTCCACCAGAATCTCTGCCTCAGATCCTGGTACATTTTGTTGCTGCCGGGGTGGATGGAGAATCTAGTCAAGTGTGCTTCATCAAGGATTAGCTGTCTTAACTCAGGCACTTTGGGAACTACTAACCGATTCTTAAACCATACTACTCCTGCATCATCAATCCTGAAACAATCAGCCTTTCCGGATTGGACCTTTTCGATGATGTGCTTGATTCCAGGGTTATCTTTCTGTGCAGCGATGATCTGCTCTCTGATAGGGGTTTCTATTCTGATATTATTCAGAGTTCCTTGCGGAATCATTTCAATATTCAACTTTTCCAGCTCATAACACAAAGAAGAATCATAGGGTTTCATCATCAGATAGTTGCAATATGACTTGCGACTGAGCGCATTGGCGACCACATTCGCCTTACCGGGATGGTAATGCACTTCAAGATCATAGTCTTTAATTAACTCAAGCCATCTTCTCTGCCTCATATTCAGTTCCTCTTGAGTGAAGATATACTTCAGGCTTTTGTGATCAGTGTACATATTACAGGTACTGCCCAACAAATAATGACGCCAGATCTTCAAGGCATGCACTACTGCTGCTAACTCGAGATCATGGGTTGGATAATTCTCTTCATGTCGCTTAAGCTGTCGGGAGGCATAAGCGATCACTCGACCTTCTTGCATCAAAACACAACCCAAACCAGTACCAGATGCATCACAGTAGACATCAAAGGGCTTCTCGATGTTCGGCTGGGCTAGCACTGGTGATGTAGTTAACAATTTCTTCAGAGTTTGAAAGGCTTGCTCACAGGCTGGTGACCAGACAAATTTCACAGAATTCTTTACTAACTCAGTGATAGGCTTGGCGATTCTTGAGAAATCTGGGATGAATCGACGATAATATCCTGCCATTCCCATAAAACTGCGGACTTGATGAACAGTGGTAGGTGGCTTCCAATCCAGAATGTCTGCCACTTTACCAGGGTCAACTGACACACCTTCAGCGGAAAGGACATGACCAAGAAACTGTATCTGATCTAACCAGAACTCACATTTACTGAACTTGGCATACAGCTGATGCTCTCTGAGACGGGATAGAACGATACGAAGATGTTTAGCATGATCTTCAGGGGGTTTTGAGTAGACAAGGATGTCGTCAATGAACACGACCACGAATTTATCAAGCTCTGGCATGAACACAGAGTTCATGAGGTACATGAAATGAGCAGGGGCATTGGTCAAACCGAAGGACATGACCAAGTACTCATATAGGCCGTATCTGGTGGTGAAAGCTGTTTTAGGAATATCTTCAGGACGAATCTTTATTTGGTGGTAGCCGGATCTGAGATCGATCTTGGAGAATACTTTGGCTCCAGCTAACTGGTCAAAGAGAAGATCAATACGAGGCAAGGGATATTTATTTTTGATGGTGACCTCATTGAGTGGGCGATAGTCAATGCACATTCTGAGAGTCTTGTCTTTCTTCTTTACAAAGATTGCAGGACAGCCCCAAGGAAACGAGCTTGGGCGAATGAAACCCTTGTCCAACAAATCTTGTAATTGGATTTTTAGCTCTGCCAACTCTCTGGGAGGCATTCGATAAGCTCTGCGGGATATAGGAGCAGTCCCGGGCTTTAGCTCTATGGCAAACTCAACATCACGGTCAGGAGGCAGACCAGGCAAATCCTCAGGAAAAACATCAGGGAATTCACAAACCACGGGGATGTCCCGGGTTTCCAGAACATAGGCGGTATTTATTTGAGTGGCTGCTGGTTTTTGAGGCATTGGAAGTTGGAGAAGGAGTTTGGCGGTACTGTTAGGAATATCCACTCTCACAACTCTATTCAGGATGTCGATCATGGCTTTATACTGACACATCCAATTCATGCCTAGGATGACATCTATCTCCTGAGCATGAAGCACTATCATGGTGGTGGGAAATACATGTTCCCCCAACATTACTGGTATACTGCGAACCACTTCCTTAGTACTTATACGCCCTCCAGGCGAAAATATGCAGAAACTTTCTTTTAAATCCTCAATTGATATTTCATGCTTGATGACAAAAGTACGACTGATGAAGGAATGCGATGCACCAGAATCAAACAACACAACTGCAGGATGATTGGCAACGGGAAACCTACCGATCATGACGGGTTCTCCTTCTGGGATATCGCTGACAGCGGTGTAGTAGACTTGCCCGTGCTTCTTGACAATCTTGCCCTTCTGAGCATGCTGCTGCTGTGCACGGTGCTGCTGCTGCTGAGATCCTCCAGGATTCTTCTGAGCATTCTGAGCATACCTCTTGGGCTTTGGGCACTCACGAGACCAGTGACCAAGCTGGCCACAGTTGTAGCAGGGATGGTTGTAGGCTGTTTGTGGATTGGTGATACGAACACCTGGGGCGTTCGGCTGTGTGGCACTCTGCTGGTTAGCATTATGGGTGGTGGCCGCGGTACGGACGACCACTTGCTGGTTGGGGTAAGGTAGACGATTGTGGTGGTGGCTGGGGTGATAGATGACTTTCTGGCGTTTGTGACCGCCAGAGAAGCTGCTTGACCCTGCTTTCTTCTTCTTCTCTTCCTGGTACTGGCGATTGCTTTCTTCAAAAGCAACAGCCCGGTCAACAACATCGTGATAAGACCCAGTCAGGTTATTGGACAAGCTCCTGCGGATCTTCGGGTGCAGTCCTCTAAGGAAACAATCCCTCTTCTTCTCATCTGTGTTGACATACTCTGAGGCATACTGACTGAGATGATTGAATTGACCCACATACTGCATGACTGTGGAGCCTTTCTGTTGGAGAGCCAGGAACTGATCAAGCTTCATCTTCATTAATCCGGAAGGGATGTGATGAGCACGGAAGGCAGTGCGGAACTCCTCCCAGGTCAACTGATGACCTTCTGGCTGGACAGCTAACAGGTTGGCATACCAAGCACTTGCTGGACCACGAAGCTGCTGTGAAGCGAAACGTGGCTTCTGGATGTCGGTGCAGTTGATAAGGCTAAACTTCTGCTCCATGGTGCGGAGCCAATCATCAGCTTCCAGGGGTTCATCTGCCTTGGTGAAAACTGGTGGACGGGTCTCGGTGAAATCCACATATGTAGTCTCACGGTTGATGTCGTGACGACCACGGTGACCATTGTTCTGTTGCACTTGGTTTTGAGCCATCAGGTTAGCAGCAGCTGCCAAGGCTGCAATGGCATCTGCCAGGGTAGCAGGAACAGGTGGAGGGTTTGGGAGGTTGGCATCATCAGAACCTCCAGCTCCAGAGCGGGTGTTCACAGGCATCTGTTAAGCAACTTGGAACTTAGCATTCATAGATAGGGTTCTGAAAACAACAGACTGATAGCTTCTTCTGATACAAAAGACTGATGACTTGATAAGGTGACTGACAGATGATACAGACCGATAAAGGGAAAAGATGCGAAAAGAAAGATACATGCCAGACTTGGCAACAGACAGACTAACGCCCCCAAACCTAGACTAAGGTTTTAGGTAAGCCGATGGTACAGACACTACGAGTCTAGTCGTCGTCGATGATGATCATGTCTTCGTCGTCGTCTTCTTCGAGGATGAGCTCAGGCTCCTCCTCCTCGTCCTTGTCTTCAGCGTGGATGTCCTCAGCAGGTTCAATTTCTTCGTCCACGTCTGGCTCTTGTTCCACATCGGGTTCTTCCACTACTCCGTCCTCAGGGTCTTCCATAACCGGGGGTACCAAGGGGTGGAGTTGATCATACAGCTGATGCACTTCCTCATGAAGCATATCATTGAACTGTTCAATCTGAGCTGTGTACTGCTGCAGTCCGTGGAGCTCGGTTCTGGTAACGTCCTCGCGGGTCCAAGCATCATTGCGCTGCTCGATAGCGCGAACCGTGTTCCGGTTGGCCTGCTCCAGGGAAGCTCGTGCCTCATAAAACTCCAGGCGTGAGTGGTAGAAGTCATGCTCCAAGTTTTTCAGCTCAGCCTTCAGATCCTTGATTTCCTCCTTCAGATTCTTGCGGGTGCGGCGGGGAAAGCGACGACCGTTGGAAGATTCTCCAGTCTCCTCCCCAGCGCGTGGTGCCAGCTGGTGGCGTGGCACACCATGTGGTCCAGTCGACTTGCGGGCAGTCAGCTTGATACGGGCCATGTCTGGATAAGAGAAGATGGATGAGAAAGGCTAGCAAGAACAGGTAAAGGCATACTACCCTAACGAACTTAGAGAGGAAGTTAACTTAAGTGATTATGACATGATGCATGAATCGTTCCTACGGAACAAAGCATTGCAATAAATAAGGTACATAGGGCTTAAAACATGTTGTTCCACTAGCTAGTGTTGCCATATGAGAGACAAGATGAGAGAAGCAATTTGGACTCAAAATAGTCAAGTTTAGTTTGTTTGGACTCAAAAGGTCTTTTGAAGTTTTCGCAAAAACGAACACTGCAACGTTAAAGTGAGATGCTCCGATACCACTCTGTGACGGAACGACCCTAATCCCATGGCCCACGTGTCCCTGTCAACCTCTGACAGCCGAACCCATGTTCCATGTGATTAAGACCTGTTCGCCACCGGGCTACATCAGCGCCCAATGTCCGCAGGATCATCTCACAATTCGGTTACAACATTGCATATTTTTAGAAATAACATCGGAATAATGAGCGGAAGACTTAAATAACATTAGTTTTACAAAACAGGGTTCCAAATAGAAATTAAGGTGCAGTTATTACAAACCAAGTTCTGATTATAGAAATAGACATAGGCAACATAGTGGAGAACAGCAAAGATACTTATAATCACCCAGCCCGAGGGTGTACAACTATTCTTTGGCCTCATCGGCCTCTTCCTGGACGATGGTCACGCAGCAGGGTGCAAGACACATCGGGGACTCTGTCATACCTGCAGCATGGGTAACAAACCCTGAGTACTGGGGTACTCAACAAGACTTACCCGACTAAAGAAAAAGGGAGAAGCCTCAGGAATGAAAGGCTTAGGGTAGTCAAGGTAAGGCTTAAGCAAGATCAAGTATTTTGCAGAAAAGCATTTTTGTAAACCTTATTTTATTTTTGAAAGATTCAGTATTCCTCAATTCTTCATCGTTCATGATTCATTTTACATTTCAAAACATTCCTAGTTGAGAACCACTCTCCGTTGACAGTCAGTGGACCAAGTCTCCATAACCGAGGAGCAACGTTAATCCGGATAAATAATACTCAGCTGAGGATCCCTATTCACACGGCATATGTAGCACCCAAGCTTGCATAGGCCAACTCGTCTACCACGATTCCTCCAAGATTGGGCCCGGTCCTACGCCACCCGGAAGTACAGTACACCACTCCATTCCGGGACTCTAACCCACGTGGGTACATGCTACTTCCGCCATCTCTCCACTCCCAGTGCGCGGTTGTCGGTCCAATAAAGGATTCCTCGGAGCCAGAGCTTTCCGCAGTATGTGAATAGTTACAAGTCTTGACCAGCAGGCCCCCATACGGATGGTCCCTAATTTTCCAGCCAGAACTATACCTTGGTTATATCTCACCCAAGCGTAATAGTCCTGTCAGTTTTTCAACCCTGTCCCGGTCGGTGTCAACTGTTGAGTCCCGGACTACAACATGACGGCACCGTACGCGCGGACAACCTCTTCTCGACAATGACCACATGCTAGCTAGGCAAGCAGTCATCGAACGGGAAGTAAAGCCAAATTCCCATAAAGATTCTTTCAGTGATCACACTTTTGAAAAAGACATTTTACTGCAAAGTCTAATTCATTAAGCATTGCTAAGCATTTTTCAAATCCTTTTGAAAAGCAGGTATCAGGTGTATCAGTGGTCAAGGTGGATAGTGCATCAATTAGGATAACACACAACTCCTATAAACCTAATGCAGTAGTTTAACTCAAAAGCATTTAAGGAAACATTTTATAAAACCAAGGAAGGGTTAAATGCACCGGGGCTTGCCTTGAAGAGCAAAGAGGGCAGGCTCGAGGGCGGTAGGGCAGGTGTTGGAGCTCGGGGTAGCCTCGGGGACAGGTTCGTCAGCGGCTGCCTCGATCTTGACTCCTTCTTCGGTGACTATACGAATGCAATGATGCATGCACATGAGTATGCTAGCATGAACAATGCAAAATAGGGCAAAGCACTGCTCCTAGAGTATAACTTTCTAACAAGGGAGTAACTTTTAGGGTAGACTCAAGGTTACCTATCTTTTATCTTTAAGCAAGATTAGTTAAACCTATTAAGCATTATTGATCTAACCTAAGCATAGACCAAGGCATGACATCACAAACATCATAGACCAGAAGGGTGGGGGTCTATGAACAGCAAACAATCCGAAAGTCACACACAAAGGCATACAACAGTGAAACCTAATTATTTTTCTATTTTAACTACCCAAAAGGTCATTTTACGAAGTTGCTCCAAACTTTGCCAAATTAAACTCATAGGTTCATTATGGTATAAATAGGTGACAAAACAAAATTTCATAATTTATAGAACTATGCATGTTTTTCTAAAAATCTAAAACCATCCATTTATTAATTAAAGGAAGGATTATTCATTTTCTAATTGTTGCAGAAAAGTCAAGTTTCTTATTTTTATAAAATACTACATGGTATAAAGACTCAACTGTAAAATTTTCAGAATTTTTAGAGCAATACAGAAAATCATACAAAAAGATGAAATAGCAAGACTATTCATATTTTGAAAAGGAAAAGAGCACGGAGCTCGAGTCGGAGCGGGCTCGACGTCGAGGCTCGAGGCTCGGCTGAGAAAACAGAGGCTGGGCTCACCGAGGGTCAGAGGCAAGGCTCGGCGAGGCGGATGGAAAAGAGGGCTCGACGGACGAGGCCTCGGCGGGGTTCTCTTGCGGCAGACTTCTCGAGGGAGGCCTCGGCTTACTCGAGGCTTGCGGCTCGAGGGTAATGCGATTCGCCCGAGGCTGAGGCTAGCCTCGGCTGCTTCGAGGGGCGGGGCTCGAGGGTGTGTTCGAGGGCGTGGCTCGGGAACGTGCTCGAGGGTGAGGCTCGAGGGAACGCTCGAGGCTCGGGGCTCGATACGGTCGAAGGTGCGGGTCGAGGAAGGAGACGACCGCGGCGGACTTCGGCGATTCCGGCGACTCGGCGCTGA
Organism: Coix lacryma-jobi var. lacryma-jobi; assembly: GCA_009763385.1. Classification (NCBI taxonomy): domain Eukaryota; kingdom Viridiplantae; phylum Streptophyta; class Magnoliopsida; order Poales; family Poaceae; genus Coix; species Coix lacryma-jobi. The sequence goes on from CM019831.1 coordinate 50,047,415, forward strand.
GGAAGACAAGCTTGCACTCGGCGGTGGGAGGCGGTAGCGGCGAAATTGGAGCGCTGGGAAACTTCGCGAGCTCAAGGCGGAGCTGCTGGGTTAGGTGGTTGAGCGGGGGAGACACTGGATTGAGCTGGCGATGGTGGCGGAGGTGAGTGAGCTGCTCCGGCCGACCGGCGGGCCTTTTATAGGCGCGGCCAGGGGCAGATAGAGAGCGCGCGGGGTGGATAAGAATGCCCGTGGCGCGTGCTATCGATCTCATGATGAAGAAAGGTCGGAAATCAGTTTGGGACCCGGGCGTCGTGCTTGCCGGCGACGGCCACGCGGCGGCGACGTCGGGGAGCAGTGGGGGACGGGATAGAAGTCAACTGTGGCGCGCGTGCGGGTGCGGCATGATGGCGCGGGCGCAGGCGACAAGTCGGGGGCGGCGTGCGGCTGCCAGACGCGCGTGGCGCAGGCGGCGCTGGCGCGCGGCCATGGCCGGGGCCCCCTCCTGCTCTGTGCCGGCTAGAGGTAGGGGATGAACAGGGCTAGGTCTAGGGTTTGACTTTCTGTATTTCGCAAATTACTTCCAAAACTTGAACTGAGCAGCAAAAACTCAAAACACCAAAGTTGTTCAGAAAAAAGAGATCTACAACTTGGTCAAAAAGAATATTTTCAAATTCCAAACAGTTTTTTTGAATTAAATACGAAAACAGAAAAGGGGACACTTTTAGGATTTGAATAAATTCAAAATTACTTTTGATTTTACAAGGAAACTTGAAAATCTGCAAATACCAAAGTTGTTCCTTTTGACCAGATTTACAACTTTGCTTTTTGGACCTACCTCAAATTTTGAATAATTTTTGAAGTACAAAAAGAGGGATAAAATCCAGGGTTTGGAAATCAGGGTTTTGCAAAGGGATTTGAAATCTGTTTTTGATTTTTGAACTTTGGCCAACACAACAAAACTTCAAGACATCCAACTGAACAAGAATTACACAAAGCTAGGCACAGAGGTGAAATTACCATTCCTGCCCTTATAGGAAGATTAGGGCTTTAAGGGTTTTGAAAAGAGATTGCTACACAAGTACTAAGCAAACATAAATGCAAGGCAAGGATGATTAATGACTAATGATGATGACATGTCAGGTTAATTACATATTAAACACCAGAGGTGTTACACTAAGCTACAAGCATCATCATGAATCAACAAGGCATACCAAAAAGAGCATAATCTCATTCTCATTACTATATACATGAAGCTCTAAAATGCACTAAAATACATGATGAAATGCATGCAAAAGCTAATCTATTGGAGCAAGACAAAACTAAACAGACTCAAGACCCAAAACAAAAAGGTCAGTCTATGATACAACAAGCAAAATGCTTCCCCCATCTAAAAGGGGAAACACACACTAAGCCCACCTCTCAACCTAGCAAAAGTTGAGAGATCCAAAGGCTTGGTGAAAAACAGGACACGACAACAACAACCTCGGCCTCGGTGGTGGAAAGGGCTAACTAGACTGCTTGCACAAGAAAACAGCCAAGAAACGCTCAAGCTAACAGCTAGCAAAATCCACATCGGAAAGACCACACAGCAAGAAGAGGTCGAAGAGGAAGAGTACCAAAACCCAAACTCAGAAGTGTGTCGGAGGTACCTCATGAAGCGCATGACCTCCTGCTAGTGTGATACCTGAGGGGACGCCTACCACGCCAAAGTCATCTCCCCCTCGCCAGATGCTGTCGCTCCCTCAGGTGCAGCTAATGCTCACTGGAGAGCTGCTCGAACGGAACCCCAAGTCGTGGAAGAAGTGGAATCGGCTCCGTGAGTCGAAATGCTCTCTCCAGGCTCCTGTTCTCCTGCACACTCAAAAGCAGAAGAACCACAAGGTATCGTCTCGTCCAGTGTGACCTCAAGGTCTCCACAAAACCGTTAGTCACATAAAAACATAAGGTGAACTCTCAACAAAAAGAGGTCTACCATGAATGATACCGTAAGGAGATCTGAACTCAAACTAGTCAAGACTACCATGCAACAGGATAAAGCACTATATAGCAAAATGCAGCCTAGAGACATGATCAATCCAAACACAACCTAAATCTCAACACATGCTACAATGCAAGACCAAAAGCATGTAACATGATAAAATTGTGAAAAGGCTAGTGCTCAAACTAATCATATCAACAGGATACATGTAGCTAAACAAAACTAGCACCTGAAAAGTGATACCTAATGAACATCATACCTCTACATGTAAAGCTCATGGAGAAGTATGGTAAATCATGGCATAATGTTCATGAGGATCACAGACTAGCATGAAAAGGGACTAATCCACCAGGCTATACACAAAGCTAGCATGACATATGATACAGAAGATAGCACATGCTAGACTAAACAAAACATGATACAAAAGAAAATGTACATGTAAGAACTATACAAGTGAGCACAAGAAGGTTGTTGATGCTCACTAATGCTCATAATTAACCATCAACTATTGCATGAAATGACACTAAATGAATTATAAAGCATAGTTGTAGGGTTTGAAACTAATAAGTTCCACGAGTTTTGGTGTTCTGACTTGTTTTGTAGGACATCAATATTTCACCATATAAAAGTATCTCAAGTGATGAATTGGAGTGCACCATTGCGAAGGACTCGTCGAGACGATCGAAACGGACATATCATTTGCTATATTCGAAGTCCCGGATGAAAAGATATTAATTTCGCGACGAAATCTGCAAAAGAAGGATCTAGAAGACACCAGAAGACACCACGAGGCGGGCCACCACGTGGGCCCACTGGGCCAGATCGACCGGTCCCACCCCGGGACCGACCGGTCGGCCATAGAGGCCAATTCGCCTCCGCCTTCCGGAACCTTCTTCCACCACCTCCTAGGATGCATCTCCACCGTCCCCGAAGTTGGTTTGATCCAAGGGCTCACGTTCCACGCTCTGGGCTATAAAACTAGACCCAGACCCCCCTCTCCAGGCATCTCCATCTTCATTATTCATCTCCACATCAGAAACTAGGGTTTCAAAGTAGAAGTAGAGATCCCTCTAGTTGATCGTCTAGTTCTAGTTCTAGTTCATCTTCTAGTTCTAGATCTAGTTGTAGTTCATCATCTAGTTGTAATCGAGGGAGAGAGAAAGGAGAAAGCTGAGGAACCGGATCTGTAGGATCTTCTTCAACATTGTACTACTGCAGGATCTGGTTTGTCTTTAGCAATCTCTGCGTTCTTCATTTATTATTTCTAAGTTCTTCATTTAATTAAGTTTAGTTCTTACTTTATTTCATTTACTGGATCTCCGTTCGTATTGAATGCTCTAGTCTTTAGATCTGGATTAGAGTAGTAATCATTAGTGTAGACGCGGTGTCTAGACTAGTGTTTACCTGAGTTTGCGCCCAATCCTCCGGTTAGTTGTGGTAGCTACAGGGGTGACTGCTTTGTAGATTGTTATAATCCACCACGTTAGGATTGGTGTTTTGTAGAGCTTTTTGGCAGCCTTCTCCTGATTACCCTTTTCCCAGTCTTTTTTGAGAATCGGAAAGGTACTGTTGCTCCGAAGTAGGTGAAGTATAGTGAGCCTAATCTTAATTAATAAAATCAACTTAGAGAACCTTAGATAATTTCTCTCTACCATATAGTTACCTCTTTTCTTGGACGTTCTTAATTCTTCTAGTACACTTCACGTTCCCCGTGGAAATTGATACCCTGGAATACTCTCGGGTGAAAGCTACATCGGTATCCGTGCGCTTGCGGATTATTCTGTGTGCGTTTAAAATACCCAACAAGCTTTCTGGCGCCGTTGCCGGGGAACGGTAGCTGTTCTAGAATCGAACCAAGTTCGTCCGCGTTTCTTTTCTTTTTACCACCTTTCCCTTTTTACCACCTTTTTCTTTTACCACCACATCACCACATGGATTTCACTCCTATCTATAAATTCTTTGCTCCAAAGGGCGACTTGTTGGAGCGTCCACCATCATCACACCCCATTCTTACAGATGACTATGAGCTTCGCCCTGCTTTCATAGACATCATTAGAGAGTTATCCTTCTCTAGGTTAGCAGACGAAGATCCATACACACACCTTAGGGAATTTGAGCAGTTGTGTTCTTGTCGCACTATTGCTGGCATGACACAAGAGACACTTAAATGGAAACTATTTCTGTTCTCCCTTTTGGGTAGAGCGAAAAAGTGGTATACTCATTCCGTAAGAGACGTAAATGGAAGTTGGGATGAACTTCGAGACAATTTTTGTCTTGCTTTCTTCCCTCTATATCGAATCGCTGACCTTAGAATAGAAGTTCTTACATTTAAACAAAAAGAGAAGGAAACTCTAGGAGCAGCCTGGGCTAGATTTACAAGTCTTACCAATTTCGGTCCAAACCTTTCCTTGCCTGACCATGTCCTACACTATCACTTTTATCGTGGTATTAACAAGGAGGTTGCTCTGCATCTTGACACCGCCTCAGGAGGGTCATTCTCACATAAAATTGTTAGTGAAGGGAAAGCCATCCTAGAAAGAATCCTTGAAAACACTCCTTACACTGGCGTTTTTGATGAATTCCCTGAGGAAGAAGTCGAGCCATGCCCCGACCAACTAGAGGAGATACACACAACCGAAATTGAATCTAAAATTCCTTTAAATCTTAACGATGAATTGGTTGTCATAGAACCTCCCATTATGGGAACAAACCACACTTTAGAAGATGATGAACCTAATCCTCCCTTGTTCCCTTTTGAAATCGAGGATGGTCTTTTTGAAGATTTTGGGAACACCTCGAATTTTCCAATCCAAATGAAGCCTCTGGTGTATTCTACACCACTTGAGGATGACGATGGCCCGAATAATGATGCCTTCCTTTTAGAACATATTAAAGGACTTTCAGCCATCATGAGCCATGAGTGGTTGGCAGAAATGGAGTTATCCACTGAGGTAGCCCAAATTATTGCCCCCTCAGAAGCTCTAACATGCATCCTAAAGAACACAACCATAGAGGCTCACTATAGTCCTACTGTTGGAATGAACATAATTTCAAAAGATTTCGCTAAAAAATTACTCCCCAACGAATCTATGATCCCATCTCATAGGCTTCTAAGAAGTCCTTGTGGAGTTACACTTGAAAGTTATGGGATCATGAGGTCTATTCCAATGCGCATAAGAGGATCTGAGTATCGTCTAAACTTTCACATCTATGACATCTCAGACATGTCTCTATTGATTGGTGTACCTTTTGGTACACTATTTCAAGAGCGACCAAATCAGAGCCTCTTGACTTTAAAGCTGGGAAAATCTACTATTGATATCTCACTTGCACGCTCACACAATGCAATAGTAGAACCCAAGCCCGAACAAGATCCTATTGAGGAAGTCCTAATGGCATCTTTAGAAGACATGGCCCAACCACTTTTTGATGATGAACACTTCATTCTAGAAGAGGAAGAATTAGCAGACCCAATTAAGATAGATCCAATGGAAGTGCCATCCCAACCCTCAATTGAATTAAAACCTCTTCCTCCAGGCTTGAAATATGTCTTTCTTAATAATAATCAAGAAACGCATGTGATCATTAGTGACAAGCTCACTCAAGATGAAACACAACAACTTGTCACTATTCTAGAAAGACATAGATCTGCTATAGGCTACTCACTTGAAGACCTCATAGGCATTAGTCCTGCTCTCTGCACTCATCGCATCCCCACTGATCCTAATTGCACACCTTCGAGGGAGCCACAACGGAGACTTAATAATGCTATGCGAGAGGTTGTTAAGAAAGAGGTCTTGAAGCTTTTACATGCTGGGATTATCTATCCTGTACCACATAGCGAGTGGGTTAGCCCAGTGCAAGTCGTGCCGAAGAAGGGAGGAATGACAGTCATTAGAAATGAAAATAATGAACTTATCCCTCAACGAACTGTCACTGGGTGGCGTATGTGCATTGATTATCGGAAACTTAACAAGGCTACAAAGAAAGATCACTTCCCGTTACCCTTCATTGATGAAATGCTGGAACGGCTTGCAAACCACTCTTTCTTTTGTTTCCTTGATGGGTATTCTAGGTATCATCAAATCCCAATCCACCCAGATGACCAGAGTAAGACCACTTTTACTTGCCCGTATGGAACTTATGCATACCGACGAATGTCATTTGGATTGTGCAATGCTCCAGCTTCTTTCCAACGGTGCATGATGTCTATTTTCTCTGAAATGATTGAGAAAATTGTGGAGGTGTTCATGGACGACTTTACCGTCTATGGCAAAACCTTCGATGATTGTCTTAGGAATTTAGACAGAGTCTTACAACGGTGTGAAGAAAAGCACTTAGTCCTGAACTGGGAGAAATGTCACTTTATGGTTCAGGAAGGAATAGTGCTAGGACACAAGATCTCTGAGAGTGGGATAGAAGTGGATAAAGCAAAAAATTGAAGTCATAGAACAACTTCCACCTCCCACAAATGTGAAAGGTGTTCGTAGCTTTTTAGGCCATGCAGGGTTCTATAGGCGTTTCATTAAAAACTTTTCTCAAATTGCTAGACCCCTGACAAGCCTCTTAGCTAAAGATACGCCTTTCATATTTAATAATGAGTGTCATGAATCTTTTCAAATCCTTAAAAAGGCACTTATTTCAGCTCCAATCATCCAGCCACCTGATTGGAAGCTACCCTTTGAGATCATGTGTGATGCCAGCGACTTTGCTGTAGGAGCTGTTCTTGGCCAAACTAAAGATAAAAAGCACTATGCTATATCCTATGCTAGTAAAACTTTGTCTGGGCCACAGCTCAATTATGCTACCACTGAAAAAGAGTTGCTAGCTGTTGTCTTTGCAATAGACAAGTTTAGGTCTTACTTAGTAGGAGCAAAAGTAATCATTTACATAGATCATGCTGCTCTTAAATACCTCCTCACTAAGAAAGATGCTAAGCCTTGATTAATCCGATGGATTCTGCTACTCCAAGAATTTGACATAGAAATAAGAGATAAGAAAGGAGTAGAGAACTCGGTAGCTGATCACTTGTCTAGGTTGCAATATAAGGAAACACATGAATTACCCATTAATGACTATCTTAGGGACGACACACTCCTCGCGGTAACACACTCGGACCCCTGGTATGCGGATATTGTGAATTTTATGGTTGCAGGTTATGTTCCACCAGGAGGAAACAAGAGAAAGCTCAAATACGATGCCCGCTGCCACTTATGGGATGATCCATACCTTTATCGTGTCTGCTCTGATGGATTGCTAAGGAAATGTGTTCCAATGGAAGAAGCCACAAAGATCATAGACAGATGTCATGCATCACCCTATGGAGGACATTATGGAGCATACCGTACACATGCTAAGATTTGGCAGAGTGGATTCTTTTGGCCAACGATGTATCAAGATACAAAGGAGTTTGTCAGAAGATGTGCCAGATGCCAAAAGCATGGAAACATTAATGCTCGAGATGCGATGCCACTCCAGAACAATCTCCAAGTGGAACTGTTTGATGTCTGGGGAATTGACTACATGGGACCATTCCCTAAATCTGGAGATGTTGAATACATACTGGTGGCAGTGGACTACGTGTCTAAATGGGTAGAAGCATTACCATGTCGAGCTGCAAATTCCAAGCATGCTAAAAAAATGTTCCATGAAGTGATATTCCCAAGATTTGGAACACCTCGACTGGTCATAAGTGATGGAGGATCACACTTCATTGACAAAACCTTCAGAAAGTTCCTAGAAGAATATGGAGTCAAACACAACATTGCAACTCCATACCATCCACAGACAAGCGGTCAAGCTGAAACATCAAATAAGCAAATCAAGAACATTCTACAGAAGACTGTGGATGAAATGGGGAAGAAATGGAAGTACAAGCTTCACGATGCACTGTGGGCATATCGAACAGCATACAAAACACCCATTGGAATGCACCTTATCAACTTGTGTATGGGAAAACATGTCACCTACCTGTTGAATTAGAATTCAGAGCTCACTGGGCAATCAAGAAATGGAACATGGATCTCCACCTAGCTGGAAAGAATCGTCAGATGCAAATATCAGAGCTAGAAGAATGGAGAGAGAAGGCCTACCATAGCTCTAAGATATACAAAGAAAGAACAAAAAGGTGGCATGATAACAGAATCAAGCACAAGGAGTTCAAGCCTAGTGACAAAGTACTTCTGTTCAACTCAAGAGTAAAGCTTTTTGGTCATGGAAAACTTCGGAGTAAATGGGAAGGACCATTCAAAGTAGTGGAAACCTCATCACATGGCGCCATCACAATCCAAGACGATGAAGGTAACACATTCAAAGTAAATGGTCAACGTTTGAAAGTTTTTCTAGAACCTGAAAACTTAGAAGAAACTGATGTGATTGAATTTTTACAGTTTAAAGATCCTATCTAAAAATCAATCAATCACCAAGGCTCTAGACAATTAAAACTCATATGCGTAACACTTAATCAGTTCCACGAGTTTTGTTGTCTATTTGAGCTATGCAGGATCATTAAGGAGAGTTGACAAGCAAGTGGATGTTCTACCACTGTTGGAGCACTATCTCATCCATCATCATCATCAATCAATGCTCTAATAGAGGAAGTACACCTCCACTGCCAGTCTACTACCCTACAAGATTGAACGACTACGTCAACATCTAGCTTTGGGGAGGCCACCCCCGTGTATCCAGGTAAGTATCCTTATCGTCTTATGTTTTCTTTCGATACATAAATAAAAATAAAAGAAAAAAAAATATGTGGGCACATAAAGGCTCACCATTAATTAAAAAGAAAAAAATATATGGGCTCATGAAGGCTCAACCGCTATTAAGGGAACCGGCTTGGGGGAGACGCAACCCCGTTATCTTCGTGATCCAGGTATGTCTTATTCACAATCTTAGTTATTTATAATAAGTTTGTTAGGTTAAATAAATACTATGTTAAGTTTGCTTAGTTTGTTTTAAGAAGTTAATAATAAAAGAAGAACTCTCTCTCTGATCTTTTACATGGAAATGATGAATAGTTGCTCTATCTAATTTCTTTCAAGTACCTAGCCTTCAAAGCATGAGTTCTCCTGATTAATAATGCTTAAAAATAAAATTAAATGCATGGGTAGCAAATGCTTGATCTAGAGTCTAGGTAGTTGACAGATATGATATGTGATGATCTGAGCTACTGTTATCTTGTTCTAAAACAACACTAGAGTTCCGAAGAGTTTCCAATATTAATATGACTAATAATGGCATTGAGTTAAATTAAGCTTTGTTGACCCTATGAGAAGTTATCATGCTATTGAATTGAGATCACTTACACATTCCATCCATTTTTCGCATAAATGCTCATGATTATTTGTTCCAATCCTCTCAAAAGTTTGTTGGAAGCATGTGGCTATTAAAAAAAAAGAGAAGAAAAAAAAAGAGAAAAAAAAATCTGAGGAAATAAAAAGGGACAAGTGTCCGAAACCTCAAAAAGAAAGATCCCGAGGAAATAAAAAGGGACAAGTGTCCGGAACCTCAAAAAAAAGAGAAAAAAAAATATTAAAAAAATAGGCACGTGCCCGATAGTAGAATTAGCCTGATAGCCATGTGTTTCTAATAAAAAAAGAGAGTGATATATTTCAAAAGAGCATCCGACTCCATTTTCCATACACATGCACTTCTTGATTCAATGGTATGGTTGACTTTTTCTTTGGATCCATTGTTTAATTTGACAACATATGTTTTTAATCCTTTTTGAAAATTCATAAAAACTCCGAGATAATGGTGAAGTGAAAGAACTAGAGACATAGTGCTTGATTTGATCATTCTATCTTTCAATTACTCAGGATTCAAGGTAAAGTACTAAGCCCTGTGATGAATAATATGAATAATATGATACTTTTTTCTATTCCATATGAGAACTTTTGTTTGAATATATGTGTACTTGTTAGAAGTGCAGATATTGTAGCAACTCCTGATCCATTGTTGAGATTGGCTTTGCTCGGGACTAGCAAAGGTTAAGCTTGGGGGAACTTGTTGATGCTCACTAATGCTCATAATTAACCATCAACTATTGCATGAAATGACACTAAATGAATTATAAAGCATAGTTGTAGGGTTTGAAACTAATAAGTTCCACGAGTTTTGGTGTTCTGACTTGTTTTGTAGGACATCAATATTTCACCATATAAAAGTATCTCAAGTGATGAATTGGAGTGCACCATTGCGAAGGACTCGTCGAGACGATCGAAACGGACATATCATTTGCTATATTCGGAGTCCCGGATGAAAAGATATTAATTTCGCGACGAAATCTGCAAAAGAAGGATCTAGAAGACACCAGAAGACACCACGAGACGGGCCACCACGTGGGCCCACTGGGCCAGACCGACCGGTCCCACCCCGGGACCGACCGGTCGGCCACAGAGGCCGATTCGCCTCCGCTTTCCGGAACCTTCTTCCACCGCCTCCTAGGATGCATCTCCACCGGCCCCGAAGTCGGTTTGATCCAAGGGCTCACGTTCCACGCTCTGGGCTATAAAACCAGACCCAGACCCCCCTCTCCAGGCATCTCCATCTTCATTATTCATCTCCACATCAGAAGCTAGGGTTTCAAAGTAGAAGTAGAGATTCCTCTAGTTGATCGTCTAGTTCTAGTTTTAGTTCATCTTCTAGTTCTAGATCTAGTTCTAGTTCATCATCTAGTTGTAATCGAGGGAGAGAGAAAGGAGAAAGCTGAGGAACCGGATCTGTAGGATCTTCTTCAACATTGTACTACTGCAGGATCTGGTTTGTCTTTAGCAATCTCTGTGTTCTTCATTTATTATTTCTATGTTCTTCATTTAATTAAGTTTAGTTCTTACTTTATTTCATTTACTGGATCTCCGTTCGTATTGAATGCTCTAGTCTTTAGATCTGGATTAGAGTAGTAATCATTAGTGTAGACGCGGTGTCTAGACTAGTGTTTACCTGAGTTTGCGCCCAATCCTCCGGTTAATTGTGGTAGCTACAGGGGTGACAACTTTGTAGATTGTTATAATCCACCACGTTAGGATTGGTGTTTCGTAGAGCTTTTTGGCAGCCTTCTCCCGATTACCCTTTTCCCTGTTTTTTCGAGAATCGGAAAGGTACTGTTGCTCCGAAGTAGGTGAAGTATAGTGAGCCTGATCTTAATTAATAAAATCAACTTAGAGAACCTTAGATAATTTCTCTCTACCATATAGTTACCTCTTTTCTTGGACGTTCTTAATTCTTCTAGTACACTTCACGTTCCCCGTGGAAATCGATACCCTGGAATACTCTCGGGTGAAAGCTACATCGGTATCCGTGCGCTTGCGGATTTTTCTATGTGCGTTTAAAATACCCAACAAAGGTCCATCTCATACCACAAGAAATAGAACATGGATGTTCAAGGTATGAGTGTATAAGAAAGCTCACCGAACTGCAAAAGCCTCTTTGGAGGCAAATCTAAGCGGGGCGTAGAGAACCATCAACTCTTGATCACATCTAAATGATCAAGCTCCATCAGGTGCATGTTCTCCACCCCGCGTCTTCATATCTACACACAAGAGGACAAAATAACCCGAGTCTTGGATCCCGAAGGGTTAGGAAGTATGTACTTGGGAACCCAAGACTTGGTCACAAAACTCAACTTATTTTGTGGGTTAGCATGATGCAAATGTTGGTTCAAATTAAGTTTTGAAACATCCTTGGAAGCATTCCTCAAAAGGACAACTTGAGGAGAAGAACGAGTCGTACCACGGGAAAAGAGGCTAACATCTTCCAAGGTTTTTGTAGAAGAACCAATAGAAACACCATGAGAAGCTTGATGTGGACCAAGAGAAGAAGCACTAGAGGCATGTCCACGATCATGACCTAACCCGCTAGAAAAGGAGTCATAAAACCCATCAACAAAGAGGGGCTTCTTACTACGAACACAAGCGTTCATACCATGAGAAGGGCTATGAACCACCAACTTCCTAGAAAAGCGAGCTTGGCACAAGCGTTTGGCACGCCGATAGCAAAAGCTTTCTTGATGCCCATCTTTCTCACAAAAAGAGCAATGGTACAAAGGCCTATCGGAAGACACACCATTCTCCGACAAGTGAGAAGTCCCTTGGGACAAAGAACCAGAAGCATCAACGTTCAACTTGGTGCCATCACTAGGAGCACATGTGCCATGGGAAAGGCTACGTGGCTTCCTAAAAGCCTTAGCTCGAATACGTCGCTCGTGTTTGACACGGCGGAAACAAAAATCGAATGAATGTCCATCCTTCTTGCAAAAGGTGCAATGGAAAATCAGATTGGGAGCACGAGTCCCAAAAATGTGAGAAGCACCTTTGTCAAGAGAAGTCCCTTGGACATCACTCGAAGAAACAACAAGGTTAGGAGTAGCTATGAAAGAGCTATCTGAAACCTTGACACTAATGCTACAGTCAAAAGACTCACGCGCAACACAAGAACTCAACTCCGGTTGCAAAGATGCAAACTTAGAACTATCAACATCGGAGTTGCAAGACTTGCGTGAATCAAATGACTTAGCACAAAGACTCTTGCATCTTTTGGTTAAAACCTCATTTTCAAACATGAGGCGATCACAAGTACCACAAGGAGCATTTTTCAAATTTTCCATCTCCTCTCTAATGCACTCGGCATATGTGGTACGCAAGAGATCAATCTCTTTCTCAAAGTTGGCACTCAGATCATTGTGCTCAACCAACTTAGCGCTCATATCATCGCACATTTGTTTCAAAGCCAAAACTTCTTTTTCTAAATCAGTGCAAGATGTGCAAATGAAATCGGTGGAAGAAACATCACCATTCACATCAAGCAAGGAATCATGATTAGCACAAGAAGTAAGGCAAGCACTTTTATTCAAAGAGCACAAGCTACAAGGCCTAGCATTTATCTCAATAAATTCAGCCCTAGCATGCTCAATTTCATCTACACATGTGGTGTGAGTCAATTTTAGTTCATTTATTTCAGCATGTAAATACTCACAAGAAACACATGGTAACAAAGCATTTCACTTTAGCAAGGCTATTTCAGTTTTAGCACAATCCAGGTCCTTGTGCAAGTCAATGCAAACTAGACATGGTTCGGAAGCATTGGATTTCAACAGTTCATAGTCAGATTTTAAGCTATCAAGAGAAAAGCATAGCTCATAATTCTTCCTAACCATGTCACTACAAGAGGTGCAAGGCAAAGAGGCACTAGACTTCAACCTAGCAATGGAGCATTTCAACTTTTTGACCTTTCTACGCAAGGTACTACAAAGCTCAACATTCCTAGATCGAGCCTCATAAAGGTTGTGCAAGGTCACAAGACCCCAAGCAAGTGTACCTTTCTTGGCCTCTAGTGAAAGTTCATCATCACGTAGAAGATTCAATAGCTCATTCACCTCACGATCCCTCTCATCAACTGCGCTCCTCCTTCTTCCCAAGATGTCGTCCCTGGAAACATTCAAACCTAAAGACAAAGACATACTAGAAGAAGAACTTGGTGCCACTTCTAAAAGCACCATTAGTGTTAGCAACACAAAAGCTTAACACGTCGACAAACAAAGTCGGAAGCAAAAACTGCTCTAAAAGGTCACCTTCGCAGATCCGGAACTGGTTAAGGTAGAGAGATCCTTAACTGGCTCCGATACCAATTGAAGGACCGAGAATGCTAAACACAGGCGATCAGAGGGGGGGTGAATGGGAGCCTGAAAATTTCTTTTGAAACTTTGGCCACTGTCCAACAAATCAACCTCAAAAGCTCTACACGCAAACATGATGCCCACGACTCTCGGAAAGAGAGTGGATGATCCCTAAGATCACAGCGAGGCACCACTAGAAGAGGCACACCAAAAAGCACATTCAAGCCTCAGAGCGTTTGCAGAATTGCAGCGACCAATCTCGAGAGAAAAACCAAAAGCAGTACAAATGGTGTCCAAAAATTATGAAATTTGAACCACAGGTACTAGACACCCTCAGGAAGGTCTCCCAAAAATTGCAGCTCATAACTCTAAAGTCTTGCTACCGGACATGTCTGGGTTGCCTACCGGACATGTCCGGGTTTCACTGCACAGACCAGTTTTGGGAGAAAATTCCAAAACCCTATCAAACGATGTCCAAAAAATATGAAACTTTAACAGGATCAAGTAGACACCTAAAGGAAGATCTCCACAAAATTTGAGCTCAAAATTCTATGTTCTTCCTACCGGACATGTCCGGGTGACACGCTGCAGCAACAGAAACTTCTAATTTCGATGCCAAAACTAAACCAAATCTACTCCGACAATTCTGAAATTTTGCAGAGGAGTTCACAACAAGGTTAGTAAGCTATATCTAAGAGATCATGACTTGAATCTAAATATAGATTGGTGAATCGATGAAAATCGAAGAAGAACGGGCAAAAGGGGGAAGAACGAAGAACGAACGCGATTTCGATCCGATCTATGTGCTCGTGAGCTTAGAGGGGAAATCCTTCGTTGGAAAGAAGGTGCTCACAACATAGAACAATTTGATTCAAACGGAATCGCAAATCGTCGCTCGAAGAGGGAGAATGAAGCAAATCTCCGAGAAGGGAAAAACCAAAACGCGAAGAACAAAAACGCGAATCGATCCAAATTTCAGCCAACACAAGAGGAGTAAGAATTTGATCCTTGGATTGCTACGGGATGATGAATTGTGTAGCACACTGTGTCGGGTTACAAGCCACTCCTCGCAACACAAAGCACGGATGGCGAAAAGCTCAAGAACAAGAGCCACTCCTCTCTCTAACCCTAGCCTCTTCTCACACTAGCAAAATGAGAATGGCACTCTCCAAGGATAGGCTGCCCTAACCAGCCCCCTTCATATATATAGGCGCACGTCTGAAGACCAAAACGCCCTCTCATGAAGCCCTGACCCAAATACCCCCTTGAGGGTAAAACCGTCCAACTCGGTCATTTTCCATCCAACGGCCACGCGCCTTCTCATCCTTCGCTTAGCGTCGATGCAAGCTCCAGGATGTCGCCACATGCCGTCACCGTCGACCACCGCGCCTTCCTCACCGATAGCTTCACCGCTACGCAAGCCTCTCGGTGCCACCACGCGTCGACCGTTCCGCATAGGAACCTCTGCCCAGTTTTGAGACCCAAACCGGTAAACCCGCCAGTCCAGGTTTTGAGGCCCAAACCTGGAAACCGTCCACCCAGAGTTTTGAGGCCCATACTCGGAAACCCGCGAGCCCAGGTTTTGAGGCCCCAACCTCGAAACCGTCCATCCCGAGTTTTGAGGCCCAAACTCGGAAACCGGCCACCCCGAGTTTTGAGGCCCAAACTCAGAAACCGTCGAGGGTAGCTTTTTGAGGCTCAACTACCAAACCCGCGCCGTAGACGGGATGTGGTTCACACACCCCGACAACCGGCACCGATGTCGATGCATGTCCAGCCTCCACGCCGGGCACAACGCCTTCACCTTCCTTCTTGACTCGGCCGACGACACTTGCACCGCACGCAAGCCCGTGTCCGACCTCCCGCCAAGTGCCACGACGCCATCATCTTCCTCCCGACCCGGCCGATGCATCGCACATCCCCATGTGCTCTCGCTCGCCGATGCCAAGTGTCAGCTACCACAGCTGGTCCTCCGGTCTCTTGGTCCATCGGTCTAAGCCTCATGTCCGCCCTTCACCGCTTTGCGTTCATCGGCATGGCGTGTCCGCCGCACGGCACGCCCATCCTTCACCTTTCCCGGTCCGTCGGCACGACACGTCTCTACTTGACCTTCACCTCGCCATCGACCACTGTCTCTGAGCTCCACACCTGCACATCAACACAGCGAAGAGACACATGTTGCACACGCACACCAATACAGTAAACACAACACAACTCAACGCCACCGGTTAGTCATAAACATTAAGCGCATAGCGAGATAATGACTCAACCGGGAAAAGCCTCAAACCTTCCTCATCAATGTCAATCATTCATCATATATGTTCTCACAAGTAGTTTCGCGTCAACGACAAACAAGGTTCACTATCCAGTGGACGACATTGATAGGCCGGTGCGTGGCTTGTTCCCTAGTCATAAGATATGGTATTAACAATCATCGTATTAGGGAAGTAGCCGTAGGCCTTGCGATCCCAGGACGCACATACCATGGGTGCAAAATTCCAGAAGAATACTGCAAGGTAGAAGTGTCGACTATCGTCCAAGGATACGAGGACGACATGCTAGACATCCCCGGTCCCGATGGGATTGAGAAACTCGGACAGGCTGTCAAGAACTTCATCCTTTGGTCTTGACGAGACGTCCAGTTGACTAAGCCACCACCATCCTCTGAAGCCATGCCACTCACTCAGGACTCGTCAGCACCTGCCGATTCTCTTCCTAAGGACTCGTCAGCACCTACCGATCCTCTTCCTAAGGACTCGTCAGCACCTGTGTCAATCCTCTTCCTAAGGACTCGCCAGCACCTACCGATCCTCTTCCTAAGGACTCGTCAGCACCTGTCGATCCTCTTCCTAAGGACTCGTCAGCACCTGTCGATGATCCTCTTCCTAAACCACCATCGCCGCCGATCGTGGCTCCTCTTGATCCAACATCATCTCTGCCACCATTCAGTTCTCCACCTTCTCCAATAAACTCTCCAGCTACCCCACCACCCAAAGATGTTGAAGAAACAAGGGAGGCACCAGAGCCGCCAAAGAACAAGAAATTTCTGGTACCTAAACTGGTTTCCCCTTTCAAGACAAAGAAAAAGATTGTTGGCACGGCCAAATTTTTATCAGGAATTGCACTCACCCGCACTACATGTTCCATTGACTTGGCTGAGCATGAGAAGTCAGTGCAAAAGCCTAAGTTAATTTCCATACCTATCAGAAAGCCAACAAAGCACGATTACAAAAATGTCCCTGATAAATATGTGCCTGGAAGGCCTCTACTCAAGTGGGATAAACTGAAGAAGATCCCAGCTGGTGTTAAAAGGCTTCATGATTGGTACATGAGAGCATCATCTGTTGGCATCGACACCATCAATGTGTGTATATCACCAACTGCATTTGTTAGTGACAGACTAACGACCATTGTTGCCTTCAAGTACGTGTGGTTGATGATGAACCTTCAGCTCGTAATGGTTTTTGCAGTGTAAGTCACTCATACTTATACATGCATGTGTTATTATTAGTGAGTTGTATCAATTTTCAATATCTTACATATATGTGTGCCTTGCAGAATGCAATATGATCAGCAGGAGATGTTTTATGGTCCAGATCCTAATTCTAATGCCAACAAAAGGGTTGGGTATTTGAACCCAATGAAAATATGTGAGGAGCAGCACACATTCTGAATCGGTGATCACAACGAAGACTTACAAGGTTTAGAAGGTGAAGCACGGGAGAAGAAAATACAAGAAATGAATATGGAGTTTGAAACCAGATACGCCTCGCAATGCTTCAGTTTCAACATAGGCAATGCATAGTGGCCCTGTATAACTTTGGGTAAATGTGATTTTTGCATATATCAAATTAATTATTCTAATACACACATGCATCACAAATTCAATTCGTGCAGGGACCATTGGATCTGCTTCACTAGGAATGGAAAGGTGTTGGTTTATGACTCCTTAGATTACCCGACTACAAGCTATGCAACATTCATGAGACTCTTAGAGCTGTAAGTCGAGATTTTGCATGCATACTTTAATCGATGAGATATTTTGAATAACATGGTGATTCTATTCGAGATTATATGGCATATAGGTTTTACAAGGTTAAAGGTGGAAGGTGTGAGTCATCAACACAAGGGCAACCATTGAAAATACATCACAACTGGTCGGTACATATGGAAACTTATAAATACTACATATCATACATGTACAATACAATAGGACGATGTTGCAAGTAGATAACTATACTTTCTCGTTACATAGTGCCACAAGCAACCACCCGGATCGGTCCACTGTGAATACTACGTGTGTGAGTTTAAAAGGGAGAACGAACGATACATCAAGAACCCTACTAAGGTAAATATAAGTAATAGTCATGTTTGTAGTTCTAACATTAAAGTTGTAAATGTATTATCAAGTGTAAAAAATATATGATGTTCATAAACCTCTTTTCCAGAAATTTGATGTACAAAAGGCGAAGCACATGAACAAACAAGCTTTATACAACATAGTTGAGGACATGTGCTCATTCATCTTGAAAGAAGTCATTCCATGTGATGGGAAATATCATGAATACTTACAGAGATTAGTAGGGTCAAACTTAGTCGAGAAGGTTATTAGAGAACCGATGAAAACTTTGTTGTATATAATATGTTTGATGTAATATGTGTAACTTTATGTTTGTGAATATGAAACTTTGATGTATATAAATGTATGTTTGAAATATTTTAATTGCATGTTGCTATATTTGAACCCTAATAGGGTTTACTAGTTCCAATATCGATGTATATGTATACATTTACTAGTAATATAAATAATATATAAATAAAAATATCAAAAAATTATATACATATTATCTGCAATAGCACAGGCAGTTGCTGGTGAACCGCCTGTGAAAATGTGTTTCTATAGGCGGTTCACTTAGCCAACCGCTTGTGGAAATGGACCACACCACAGGCGGTTCATAAGCAAACGCCTGTGCTGTGGTCACATTTCTATTGGCCTCCACAGCAGGCGGTGCTATTAAACGCTTGTGGAAATGAGTTACCAACCGTTTGTACAGTACTTCTGTGTACTAGAGACAGTAATAGTTCTTTCTCTTGAGTCCAGTATATTACCCATCTACCGTGGCATAATTATTGGAAAAAAAAAGAAAATCAAAAGTGGGATAGGAAACATAAAAAATAAAATATATGTCAATATTTGTCTAATTATAGTCTTATCCTTTTTGGTTTTCTAAACTTACCCTTTTCTATTTGGATTAGAATTTCTATTCATGTTACTTATGATGTTCGAGATCTATTTGGATTAGAATTCCTAACTATACAGTTTATTACCATATCGTTCAAAGTCGTGTATATATCGTATATAATAAAACAGGAGGATTATAGACAAATCGAGAAACAAAGACACATTTCACTTTCATGAAGATAATTACTAGGATTTTGTTAGTATTGATGTCAGTTCCGGATCATAGACCAGCTATGGCTAGATCGCCCGGGTCACCACAGACCGAAGAACGCAGTGAGGAGGTCACACTTACGTTGGAGAACGGGTAGGTGTAGAAGCAAACTAGCAAAAGATAGCTACCGCACTTACATGGCGAAGAACGACTAGTTTTTGGCAAACTAACAAATGAATTGTCGAAGCTCTCGTTCGGGAGGTACCCCGTCTCGTTCGGGAGGGACCCCTTCAAAGCAAGAACGTTGTCGGGTTACCCTAGGTTGGCCAGCAAGCCTAGGGCGCCATCCTTGATCGTCGGATAAGAGATGAACAATATGAGGTTGGAAAAAGGGTAAAAAGAAGTTTGTAGGTTGATTTATGTCGATTGGATAGATAAGATCTCAATCGGTCATGATCCTCTCATATATATATAAGGGGTTAGTCTTATCTCATTAAGAAACCCTTACAAGCCTTATTTTCTAAGTTTCTCACGAGTTTAGAACAGTTCGGATCAGAACCCAAAAGACAAGATTTGAACGGGGTTTTATCAGGTTTCCCGGAAGTTTCGACGGTCAGAATTTCCGACGATGAGTTATCTCTATTAGGTCATAACTTTTTCATCCGAACTTCAAATCGGGCGTTGCATATATGTTTTTTTACTATCAAGACAAGAGGAACACAATGGTGAAGTCCATTCTTGCATTTGAGAAAGTTGGCAAAAACCAACTTAGCCAACTTGGGACCCGGCTAAACCGATTCTAGCTGGTCCTAGTACAACACCCGAAAAACTGTTTTCTTCGCCTTGGCTCCAAATACGACGATCAAGTATGGTTTGTAGCCTTCTTGACGGCAGAAACTTGATGGGTGGTGAAGTCCATTATGCGCTTGGGATGCTTTTGAGTGTCAACTGTTAGGAAAATAAATTAGGATTTGGTTAGGGAATTATATATAGCGAAACTAGTCCATATCTAAAAGACTTTCCATAAAATATAGAGACATTGTAATCATTTGGATTAAGCAAAGACATAATCAATTCTCCTACCTCTCTCTCTAGCCAGCACCCTCTTCCTATCTCCTGCAGTCCTGCGCCTACAGGTCCCTGCACTGCCGCCGCCACCATGGCGGTCCAGCCCAGACGCGTAGCTAGCGCCTAGCGGCCGCTCGCGCGGGTCGCACAGCTGCCATTGTCCAGCCACCCGCCGACCACAGCCACGCCACTGTCCCACCCTAACTGGCCGACGCTACCTCGATCTGCCAGCCATCCCATGTTAGGGCACCCGCACATGAGCTAACTATGAGCTCTAAGTCAACCTCTCCAATAGTATTAACTCTTAACAATAGCTTATAGTATGATTAGACTCACATTACATTGACACATAATCTTGGAATGTGTATATGAGCCTAGCTCTTGAACAAGAGCTAACTCTTCTCTTATTTGTATTAAAATATAACAAAAACTCTAAGAGTCACCTTATGAGCTGCCCGCACTTGTAGTCGTATGAGCTAGCTGTTAGGTCTAAGTCAACATCTTCAATAATGTTAACTCTTAACAATAGCTCATAGTATGATTAAACCTGTATTATACATAAGCATATTATCTAGGAATGTATGTATAAGCCTAACTCTTGAGTAAGAGCTGACTCTTCTCCTCCTTATATTAAAATATAACAAAAAAAATTAAGAACTGGCTTATGAGCTGACCATTGCGGCTGCCCTACTAACATCGGTCGAGGCATGAAAAGTCAGAACGCATGACCATCAGCTGCAATATTTGCTAGTTAGTTTTCATTTCATCATATTGGTAATAACCCCGCGGAAGCTAAATAGACCCGCGCTCGTTACCACTTGATATGTAATCTGAACCGGAATTACTCATCTACAATCAATTTCTACATGTTTCCCGTGCTTCTGTCCATCTAGAATCGCTCCATCGGCCAGCAGGAGATAAGAACGAGGCCGGGAGTGGGAGCTCTTGTACTGGCCAGACGAAACAATGGCGTAGAGAAGTTTGTCTGTACTGGCCAGACTTTAGCCTGTGTTTAGTTTTAGAAAAATTTTGGAAAAAGTCTTCTAGCACTTTCGTTGTTATTTAACAAGTTTTATCATAACACATAGACAAACTAGGCTTAAAAGATTCGTCTTCGTATATGCATACTAAAAGTACAGTTAGTTATTTTTTTATTTATATTTAATGCTCCATACATGTATATAAAGATTGATGTGACGAGAAATCTGGAAAAAAATTGGGAAATTTAGGGAAACTGAACCGGACCCTAAGAGAAGTTTGCGTGTACTGGCCAAGAGGAATTCTATCTCTTGTCCAGGTAAGCTGGCAAGCTCTATAAATGATCGAGCCTTATTGATAACTAACGGAGGCAGTTGCATCGCAGGAAGCTAATAGCTGAATAGCATACGTGCAAGTGCAAAGTGCATAGGAGCTAGCATATAGCTATCTTGCATGAGTTGGCCGATGGAGGCCGCTGATATTACAGCAGGTGCTGGAGACGATACTGCCTTTGAGCCATCCCTGTGGGATGACTTTTTTGTGTCCTACATCCCCCCTTGCTCACAGGCATGCACCCATCCTCATGCATGGCTTCATTTAATTACAATTTTCGTAATTAAGTATATGTATTTAGAGACTATGTAGTCGATATATATATGTGTGCATGCAGATGTCGTCGGAGGAGTGGATGAGGGAGAGGGCAGATGAACTCAGGAGGGAAGTCCATCGCATGTTTGATGCTGTGAATGGTATGAGTGTTGCTAGCTTGTTGATACTGGTGGATGCTCTCCAACGCCTCGGCATAGACATCCACTTTCAGAAAGAGATTGACACAACACTGAGCCGTGTACACAGTGGGGAACGAGAGATGCGTGCACATAGTTGCCCTCCGCTTTCGTCTGCTGAGGCAACATGGATTTTTTGTACCTACAGGTTGGTAAACATAATAATAACGTAAAGGCCTTACAATAACGGTAAAATTGTAGGTCAATTATATTAAGAATTTAAGGGCTCTATTTGTTGTCTGCTGTCCATACATACCGTCATTAAAATTGATGTACTCCCTCTATATCGAAAATAGATGTTGTTTTGGATAAGGACATTGACTTAAACATTGAGAATATAAATCATTAATAACTTTTAAATTATTGAGTTTAGTGAAGTAAAAATCATATAAACAAATTTGTCTTAATGTAATTTCATATATATATATATATCATTTATAATAAATATTTTTTAAAAAATAAGTGGTCAAAGTTATACTTCAGAGACTCTATTGCTGTCCTAAATAACATATAAAAACGATAAGGAGGGAGTATATACAAGGGAACCAAATGATTGCATGCATGCATCTTACACCTATGATATATACATGCAGACGTCTTTGACGAGTTCAGAGATGGTACGGGCAATTTCAACAAATGTCTAACCAGGGACCCAATGGGGCTGGTGAGCCTGTACAACGCGGCTCACATGGCGGTGCCAGGCGAGGATGTCCTCGATGATGCGATCGCCTTTGCCAGGGCCCATCTCGAGGCAATGAAAGGCAATCTTGCGTCTCCAATCTCTGACCAAATTTGTCGTACACTTGGGCATCCGCTCCCTCGGTATATGCCTCAACTAGAAACCATGCACTTCATCATTGAATATGAGCAGGAAGGCGGGCACAACGCCACGCTACTGGAGCTCGCAAGGCTGGAATACAGCCTCACCAGGTCTGTCCACCTCAAGGAGCTCCGGACCTTCAGCTTGTAAGTTCATATCTATCAATTGAGCTATCTATATATATCATCTAAACTATTACTAATTTTTTTTAGAAGAGAAAACTATTACTCCCTCCATCCCAAATTATAAGGCGTTTCAAGAATCTTGGAGAGTCGAACTTTTTCAACTTTGACCAAATTTATATAATAAGATAATAATATTTATGGTACCAACTAAGTGTAATTAGATTCTCCATTAGTTATATTTTCATAATATACATATTTGATGTTATAAATCTTTATATGTTTCTCTATAATTTTGGTCAAACTTGAAAAAAAGTTGAAAATTTTTGACTTTCCAAGATTCTTGGAATGCCTTATAATTTGAGATGGAAGGAGTACTAATTAACGACCGGCTTCACAGCTACATAAAAGATTTGTTGAGGCGGTTGGAACACCTCGCTCGACTTCTCTTATTAGGATAGTCTCTCAAAGAAAGTTTCGAGACATTAAATAGGTTGACATGATATAAAATAGACGAGGAGAGAGATGATGAAAGTTTCACTCGATGAACTAATGACAATAAAATTTATCTAGAAATTTCAAACATATGGAGTCTTGGAAAGCGAGACAAAACCCCACTGAGGCTGACCTAAAGAACATCTACATGCACCTTATGTAGTTTTAAATAAATATTTGGGATCTTAAATGAACTCAAATAAAAAAAGTTTTAACCACAAAGTTACAGATATTATCGAATACCACCACAACTTTAATTTTATTTATTTCCCAATTAAGATTATTTGAAAATTTTGAATATTTAGAATATGAGAAATTAAAATATAGTTTTTCTCGATAAATAATTTCAAATGAAAAAGTTATCAACTATAATTAAGATGATAAGTTCTTCAAAATATACAACTTTAATTTTTGTCATTTCTCCATCATATCCGAGGTTGTGTTTCAAAATTTCAATATATGATTATTTCTAACTAAATTTTGGGAATATATTATTTCAAATAATAAAGTTCTCAACTACAATATTTTATATCTTTTCGAGATCAATAAGTTCGGTTTTGGTCGTTTCTTCATCCAATGTCGCTTAAAAACACAAAAATGATTTTAATAAGTGAGAACTTCAAACATAATTTGTGGGATTTAAATGATTTCAAATATAGCCGTCAGCTATAAAGTTGTAGTTCTCTTCGAATTATACATGTTTGATATAAAGTTTGTCTTTGTCTAACTGTGTTTAAAAATGTTATGAATTTTATACCGCTGCAAATATTTTTACTTTCATATGTACAGATAGGAGCATATTTTTACTCTAGACCAGTTCCCTGTAGAGGTAGGAGCATATTTAGAGATGGTTGTAAATTCCAGTCGTCTCTAAATTAACTTTTTAGAAGTGGGCGAACTTTGGAAACAATTTAGAGGCAAATTTTATTTGATTGAGCCATCTTTATTAAAAAAGACCACGTTGCTAGAAGTCATTTATATAGTAGTGCTTCAAGCCACCATCATAAATATCATCACGATAAACATCATCACGACAAATGTAGCCTATATGAGTGCACTCACTAGTACAGTCTGCACTTGTTTTTTTGGTTTAATAAACCCGGCATCACTGTCAATTTTGATTTGACAACGGATGATCGATAATGATGCGGCTGAACTATCACTGTCGATTTTCACACCAGTTTAATATACAGCCTTGACCTGTCAGTTATATCAAACAGTACCGGAAAAACAATCTTTGCCGAGTGTTTTTTCTTTACCGAGTGTTTTTTTTTGGGCACTCGGCAAAGACCTTTTTTACCGAGTGCCAAATAAAAACACTCGGCAAAGAAAAAACAATCGGCAAAGATTTTCTTTGCTGAGTGCCAATAAAAACACTCGGCAAAGAATTTCTTTGCCCAGTGTTTTTTTGGCACTCGACAAAGAGCTCTTTGCCGAGTGTTTTTTTTGACACTCGGCAAAGCTAATTTGCAAATCACATTTTGAGGCAGTAAATTAATCCAAATGAAAAAGTTTTCAACTACAAAGTTGTTTAACTTATCAAGATGAACAATTTTTGTTTTGGTGATTTCTTCATTTGACAAACTTAAAATAAATTTGTTCACAAATCTTACGTATCTCTCCGGAAGTTTATGAAATTACAAGAGTGATATATAATGTTTGTGAATAATATTAGAACCACAATGTCAGATGTATAAATGGTCCAACAACTAAAATAAACTTTGTAGATCTTGATAAGTTATGAAAGTTTGTAGTTGATAAATTTTAATTTCAAGTCTATCTAGTTACGCAAAACTGTGTTCAAATTTGAAAAATTTAAAATTTCAATTTTTCAAAAGACCTCGGATGGAGAAATGACCAAAATAAAAGTTTTAGATCTCCAAAATTTACGAAACTTTGTAGTTGACAACTTTTTTATTTCAAATTATCTTGTGTTGCAAAACTCTATTTGAATTTATAAATTTTGAAATTTGATTTTTTTTAAATACGTCAGATGGGGAAATGGGCAAAATGAAAGTTGTAGATCTCAAAAAAGTTATGAAACTTTGGTGTTGACAACTTTTTGATTTGAAATCATCTTGTCAACAAAAACTACGCTTCAAATTGTCTAATTTGAAATTCAAATTTTTATAAACGACCTCGGATGGAAAAACTACCAAAATAAAAGTTGTAGATCTTGAAAAGTTAGAAAATTATGTACTCCCTCCATCCCAAATTATAAGACATTCCAAGAATCTTGGAGAGTCAAAGTTTTTCAACTTTGACCAAATTTATATAATAAGATAATAATATTTATGATATCAACTAAGTGCAATTAGATTCTCCATTAGTTATATTTCCATAATATGTATATTTGATGGTATAAATCTTTATATTTTTCTCTATAATTTTGGTCAAAGTTGAAAAACTTTGACTCTCCAAGATTCTTGGAACGTCTTATAATTTGGAATGGAGGGAGTAGTGGATAACTTTTTGATTTGAATTTGTTTAGGGCCTCAAAAAAGCAAGTTACACTCGGTTTAGTATAATATATGGGAAACCAAAACGTAGATGGAACGCATGTGTGTGTAGTGCAGTGGCAGAGGAGGCTCCGTGCAACGAGAGGTCGTGAGTTTGCAATTTCGAGGGAGACGGGTGGGCGTTGCCCACTGGGCACCTCCCCCAATTAAATAAAAAAAATTCGTATTATTTGGATTTTTTTCGTTTTTTTCTTTGCCGAGTGTCACGTCAACACTCGGCACCCGATAAAAAGCACTCGGCAAAGATCCCTTTGCCTTTAGTTTCTTTGCCGAGTGATCTTTGTCGAGTGTGGCACTGGACAATGCCTTTACCAAGTGCATTTAAAGCTTTACTGAGTGCCTCAAGCACTCGGCAAAAAAATGATCCCCCGTAGTGAAACATATCCAATCATCAGGTATCTTACCATTACTCAACGGTGATATCTTGATGGTCACTGCTGGGGTGGTGTGTGGCTTCAACCGCCATTAACCATCATTTCTATTAATTATATACTTTTTTTGTTACATTTGAATAGATGCTACTATCTAATATTTGCATTTAATATTATTAATGGATGCATCGCATATATATCACTGTCATAACATGTCATATAATAAGATAATTAATACATCATAATTAGAAAAGTATGCATCAAAATAGGTAGAGATAAAGTAATAATTTGCAAACTAACACTACTAGACAACAGGCCTTTGGACGATTTATCAACTAAACTTTAGTCTCGGCAAACAATTGTGTCCGGGACTAAAGACTTTTAATCCTGGTTGGTAGAACGAACCGCCTTTAGTCCTTGGTTGGTATTATCAACCCGGACTAAAGGTCCTCAACCTTTAGTCCCGGTTGGTAATACCAACCGAGACTAAAAGGACCTTTAGTCCCGGTTGGTGTCTCGGTTGGTGTTACAAACCGGGACTAAAGGTCCTCCATGAGTGAATTCAAAAGGAAAATGTCCAGAACTATATCATGTGAGTTGTGTAGCCGAGTTGATAAGTGTGTGTGAGGCGAGAGATACTGAGTTAGAATCTCAGAGACGCACATTTATTTTTTTCTCACGGGAGCCTTTAGCCCCGATTGGGAGCACCCGAGACCTTGCCTTTAGCCCCGATTGAGGGCACCCGGGACTTAAAGGTCCCGAATCGCTAGCCCCGGTTAGAAAACCTAACCGGGGCTAAAGCCCGTTCCCAACCGGGGCTAAAACCTTTAGCCCCGATTGGGAGCATCCAAATATACATCCAAGCATACAAAAATACTGCAATATAACCACCTCGCGTACATCGATCTAGCACATATCTAGCACATAGTCTTAGAGGTGTAAGAGCATCTCAAAGGGGTGGAAAAGCCAATGCCAACAAACAACACATGATCACGCGAGCATAACAGGCAGTGCGTCCTGGTTTTGGTTTGGCTCAATCATCTTCACACCTGGCAGTGTGTCCCATCTTCACATACATTATTCTAGTACCTCTGTGCATCATGCATCTATATTTATTCACTCCAAATGAAATATTTATGTGAAGGGCTTTTTTCAAATAGAACACATATTGAGGGAAGGGCCTAGATGCATATTTTATAGCTAGAAGAAATGATGTTAGATTTTTTTTGACGCCAGAAAGACACTACTGGAAAATCCAACTTTGCTGAGTGTCGAGGTCTTTGCTAAGTATTTTTTTTCAACCACTTGGCAAAGAAATTTTTTTGCTGAGTACAAAAAAAATATTCGACAAAGAGTTCGAGTGTTTTTTGTCGGGCACTCGCCCCACCAGCTAGCGCCTGCAAGTCGAGAATCGTGGCATTTTTCACGCAAAGTCCACGTGCTTCGCCGGTTGCAAGGGTGTAAACCCGTGATCTCGGCGTGACGCGTAACCTCCTCTACCACTTTACCACTATGTCAATTATATTTATTATATTCGGTTTTGGTTTCTCATATATTATACTAAACCGAGACTAAATTGCTTGATTGTGGCCCTAAACGGATTAAAATAAAAAAATTGGCAACTACAAAGTTTCATAATTTTTTTAGAGCTACAACATTTTATTTTGGTATTTTCTCCATCTGATGTCATTTTTAAAATTTGAATTTCAAATTTGAAAATTTTAAATGTAGTTTTTGTTGAAAAGATGATTTCGAATCAAAACGCTATCAGCTACAAAGTTTCATTATTTTTTTTGAGATCTACAACTTTCATTTTGACTGCTTTCCCATTTGAGGTAGTTTAAAAAAAATCATATTTCAAAATTTTACAAATTCAAACTTAGTTTTCGTTGACAAGATGATTTCAAATTAAAAAATTATCAACTACAAAGTTTCATCACTTATGGAGCTCTACAACTCTCATTTTAGTTGTTTCTCCATCCGAAATCATTTCAAAAATTTAAATTTCAAATTTGATAAATTCAAACGTACTTTTCATTGACAAAATTAATTCGAATTAAAAAGTCTTCAACTACAAAGTTATACAACTTCTCAAGATCTATAACTTTTATTTTGGTCATTTGTTCATTCAACATAGTGGTAGCAACAACATTATTCAGAAATCTTATATATCTCTCTTCTAGTTTCATAAAACTATTATGAGAGAGATGTAGATTTTGTAAACAACGTTACTATCACTTTGTCAAATGTAGAAATGAATAAAATAAAAGTTAAAGATCTTGAGAAGTTATACAACTTTATAGTTAACACTTTTCAAGTTGAATTAATTTACTACATCAAAATGTACTTTGAAGTTGTTATTTTTTGTTTGTCGAGTGCTAAATTTAAGGCACTCGGCAAAGCACCTTTTTGTCGACTATCAAATTCTGACACTTGGCAAAGAAGGTCTTTGCCGAGTGACAAATTTTAGCACTCGACAAAGAGGGTCGTTACCGAGTGTTAAATTTCAGTGGCCAAAATTTGACACTCAGCAAAGCACTTGACACTCAACAAAGCGTCAAATTCTTGTAGTGATTACAAATAATTATTGTATTCTAGAAGTCCTTAATTTAAATTTCTCTCCATATATAACTTATTTAAAACCTTAATTTGTTCAGAGTGCAAATTCTTTTGTTGTTTATATTAATTATCTGTTAGCTTCATTACTGACGTCGGCTTATAAATTTCTCCTGAAGATGGTGGAAGGATTTGTACAAGGACATTAACCTAACCTACTCTCGGGACCGTGGAGTGGAAATATACTTCTGGGGCTTCGGAGTGTTCCGTGGTGAGAGAAACTCTCGTGCAAGAATAATGCTTTCCAAGGTGATTGCGTTTACAAGCCTAATGGATGACACCTTTGATTCCCATGCCACCTTTGAGGACTGCAAACACTTAGATGAAGCTATACAAAGGTATAGTGCTCCTACAGCTCACAGATAATTACATTTTTATATCCAAGCATACCATTTCAATTTACTACAATATTATAGCTCGATCAGTCTGCCTGGAACACTATCCATCCGTGTTTGCCTTTTTTCGCAACACATTATTAATGTAAACTTATACATTATTTGTAGATGGGACGAGAGTGCGGCATCTATCCTGCCTGAATATCTGAGGATGTACTACACCAAAATGCTCAGCTGTTTTAATGAATTCGTGGATATTCTGGAACCAAGAGAAAAGTACCGAGTGCCTTATGTCCAAAAGGCGGTAAGTGACTAGCACGTACTCAGACGTAAAAACTAACACAATTGTTAGTAACTGTATTGCATATATTTTTATGTACGGGAATTGTTACAAAATGGATGTTTAGTTTTACACGTTTCCTATATTTTATATTCTGAACAGTTTTGTCTTTATCCTTCCATAAAAAAAATATCATTTATTTATTGTGATCTGTGCTAATAGATTTAGACCATTGAATGAAGATCCGAAGGTTGATAGTAATCATCTGAAAAGATATTATATTTTAGACGCCTGAAATATATAACAAATCCCTTAGTTTTAGTTCACGTGCACCCCCTTCTGATCCAAAATGTACTGTGGATCACATAGTCGACCATCTCTGGCTTTACTACCTAGCGCAGACCTTCTATTTTTCTATTTAGATAGCCATCTATTTTTATACTTGTTGACGTCGGAAGTGATCCGAATCACACACCAGCAGAGCTAGAACGCCCGAAGAGGTTGCAGATCAATCTGAGACAGCAAGGAACTCAGTTAGACCGATGAAAACCGATCTGGAGACCGGTTTAGATCGATTTAGGATTTTAGTTCCTTGTGTTGATAACTCTAGAAGTTCTCCCGGGAAGACCCGTCGGGGAGAAGCACGTAGAGGTTGTTCTAGGACCAGCAAGGCCGCCTAGAACGCCGCCGAGCCTCGCTGGGAGACGCGTCGAACAACAAAGTAGAGAGGAGAAGGGTAAAAGGGACAGTAGATTGATTTTGTCGATTAGGGTTAGATGCCTCAATCGGCCATGATCCTCTCATATATATAAAGGGGGTTGGTCTTATCCCAATAGAAAACATCTCCAGATACGATCTCCAAGTTTCCTATCCAGACATCATCAAAACATGGAATCCAATAGTCCAATCCGGACTATAGAAGGCAAACCTGATTCGATTGATTCTCGAACCGGCTAAAGTGGCTTAATGGGCTTTGTACAATAGCCCAAAACCAATTACACCAATCAATGGATCTTTACAACCTATGTAGAGCAAAGATTCCCGAACCGACGTCTGGATTGACATTCACCATCATTCTGGTTCTTCCGACCAACTTCACCTGGTCGGCAGTAGTATAACTGGTCGGAAGATGTCAAGCGACCAGTTCCATCTTACTTGGAATATCTACTCTTTTAATTATAGAGCATTAGAAGATAAATTCGTCTTCAAAATGACCCAAATACATCATCTACCCTTATTATTCGCTTGTGACACTTTTGAGTGTCAACATATGCCCCCTGTGTTTAGGTGATCTCTAGTAAAGCCTAAAAACAAACCGAATAACAATGATGTCCAACTCATCGGTCATTCAGTAACTAAGGATAGATATTTTTGATTATTTTTATTCTAAGGGCGATACATGTATTGGCCATTGCTTGGAAAGCACTCAGGCTTCTTGCCAAACACTTGGAAAGTATTTTTTCAAATACCTCCCATTTATTGCTCTCGGGAGACTTTCACCATGCAGCATCTCTAGCATGTATGCATTCCCGAATATCACTTTGATTACTTTGTAAGGACCTTCCCAACTCGGCGACAACTTGCCAAACTTACTCCTCTTTGATCCAAGTAGTAATATGGTTTTCCATACTAATTCTCCCACTTGAAATGATTTACTTTTCACCTTCTTATTATAAGCTCTGGCAACTCGGGCTTTATCTTTCTCCATCTCCTTGAAAGCTATTAACCTCTTGTTGGTCGCCTCATCAATGTTGTCCATCATAGCATCATCATACATAACAACAGATAAATCATTTTGTTTAGCAAGCCTATATGCATTCAGATTCACCTCAACGGGCAACACTGCTTCTTGGCCATATACCATCTCAAAAGGAGTAACCTTTGTAGCACCGTGTCTTGATATACGATGCGCCCATAAAGCTTCAGACAAAACCTCATGCCACCTCCTCGGACTATCCTCAATCTTTTTCTTCATAAGCTTGATCAAAGTCTTGTTTCTGGACTTAGCTTGGCCATTAGCTTAGACATAATATGGAGATGAATTGAGCATTTTAATTTTATATAATTCGGCAAAATCCCGCACCTCTTTAGAGATAAAAGATGTTCCTTGATCTGTACTTAATGTTTGAGGGATGTCGAATCTATGTATAATATGCTCAGTAATAAACTCAATTACCTCCTTGTGGGTCATGTTCTTCAAAGGCACCGCTTCAGTCCACTTAGTAAAGTAATCTGTAGCGACCAGCACAAAGCGATGTCCCTTTGAAGATGGGGGATGAATTTGGCCAATGAAGTCTGGCCCCCAACCACGAAAAGGCCACGGTTTCATGATAGGATGAAGCATGGCAGCAGGCGCAAGCTGTATATTTCAAAACCGTTGACATTCTTCACATCCTTTATAGTAACGAAAACAATCGGTCATCATAGTAGACCAATAAAAACCATCTCTACGCAATAACCATTTCATTTTTGCAGCTAATTGATGCGTACCACAAATACCTTCATGGACTTCCCCCCATAGCCACTTTTGCTTGATCAGATCCCAAACACTTAAGTAATAAGTCTTCGGCGGTCCTTCGGTAAAGTTCATCATTGTGCAGCACATATTTGAACGCACTCCGCCGAACACTTTGATCAACCTTAGCATTTGGATCACTAAAATATCTTAGCAAGGGAGTCCTCCAATCTTCTAAATCGGTTTCACTTCCATTAGAATTTGACTTGGACCGATTTAGAGATTCTCCAGACAAATCAATTGGACCAAACGTTCCAAGATCAACCAAGTCAATCGGACGAATTAGCTGATTTGATTTACAACCAACTTGGTCGGCCGAGGTGTCCATCCAAGCATGTTTAACATTCACCTGGTCGCCAGGGTAGATTAGCTGAACTGGTTCCAAAAGTCTGATCGGCTATACAAACCGAGAAAACTTCCGAATACTGACGCACCGGCTTTAGTTGGTAATACCAACCGGGACTAAAGATTCACCTTTACCAACCGAGACTAAAAGTCTTTAGTCCCGGACATAATTTTTTGCCGAGACTAAAGGTCAGTTGATGGATCGTCCAAAGGCCTGTTCTCTAGTAGTATGTGTGTCTCTATATTATTAAATGCAAACGACATATATATGAATCCCTTATTGAAACTAGTCTAATTTTATAAACTAATACTAGTAGTAATAAATTAGTGCATTTATTAGTGATGTGTGAAAAACTAGTACTCTCTCTGCACTACTAGAGAAGAGGGATTTAGCCCCGGTTGAAAATGACCTTTAGTCCCGGTTGTCCCGACCCGGGACTTTTCTGGGTACACACAACCGGGACTAAAGGTCCCAGGAGAAAAAATAAATGTGTGTTGTATGAGATTCGAAATCAGCATATGTAGCCTCATGCATAAACTCATTTACCAACTCAGCTACACAGCCCATGTGATATAGTTCTGGACGCACTTTCCTTTTGAATTCACTCGTGAAGGACCTTGTCCCGAGTGGAAGCCTTTAGTCACCAGGACTAAAAGGTCACCCTTTAGCCCCGGTTGGTATTACGAACCAGGACTAAAGGTTGGAGAATCTTTAGTTCGGGTTGCTAACACCAACCGGGACTAAAGGTTGGCCTAAGTCTTTAGCCCTGGACGTAATTTTTTGTAGAGACTGAAGCTCAGTTCATAAATCGACCAAAGACCCTTTCTCTACTAGTGTTGTCCATGAAAGAACCAATTCATAGAATCCGTACCGCTCAAACTTTTAAAACTTTGACTAATTTTATAGAAAAGAGTAATAACATTTATGATATAAAATAGACACATTATGAAAATATATTCTATAATATATCTAATGATATGAATTTGGTACCATCATAGTTTTTTTTAGAAATTCAGTCAAAATTTAAAAAGTTTGACTTAAGACAACTCTAGCTATTGATTTTTTAATTGACAGAAAGGAGTAGTTATCTATGGGGTCTACACTCACATAATGAAAATCACTACCAGTACCACCGGAATCTCTATATTTATATCATTGCTTGGCGCCAATTGCACGCGTGATGGTAATAAAAGCCGCCTGAGATTTTGGTTTGTATGCAGGTCATTCTGCAATCCAAATATTACCTTGAGGAGGCGAAATGGTGCAATGAGAAGTACATACCGAACTTCAAAGACCAGATCGAGCTTTCCTCCTTGTTGTCAACCCTTCCACTACTGATCCTTGCAGCGCTGATGGCCGCGGGCAATGAGGCCACCAAGGAGGTATTCGAGTGGGCAAGCGCCATGCCTGACATGGTCCATGCCTGTGGAGAGATAGGTCGCCTCGTCAATGACATCTCTGCTTTCAAGGTATACGTACTAGCTACACATAATATACTTGCGATGACTGCACATGCATTTCAAGTTTTGCTTGCTTTGGATTCATGTGCATGTGCGTGCATTGCATCCGTATCATCGCATGTATCATATATCGTCTGTGCAGAAAGGGCGGAAGAACAAGAATGATGTGGCTAACTCCCTGGAGTGCTACATGAAGGAGCATGGCACCACAGGAGAGGAGGCTGCTGCAGCACTCTCTGCAATGGTGGAGCATGCTTGGAGGAGGATGAACAAGGCATTAATGGAGATAGACCGAGCCCTGCTGCCAGCTGTGACTTTGGCCGTGATCAACCATGCGAGGATATGTGCGGTTGTATACTCTGGAGGAAACGATGCCTATACCTTCACAGGTGACCTTGAGGATCTCGTAAACTCAATCTTCCTCGATCAAGCCTGTTCCAGTTAAGTGATGAAAAATATTTTGTGTGCGTCTCTTATAGTAAGCATATGCTTTAGTTGGTGTGTGTTGGGAGCTTGGCCATGTATATTTCTTGGGCATGTGTGTGTGTCATTGTAGCCCCTCCTTATTTGTGTCTTGTTCACATGGCTTTGATTTCGTGTGTTTGTGAGAGCGTGCATGAGCCCAGGTTTGTCGATCTGTGTGCCATGCGCAAGTAGCTGTGATCCAGGGGTCCGAAGGAGCTTATCACAGTGGACCGGAGTAGTGGATCATGGCGCCGGTCGACGTGGTCCGAGGAACGGTGAACGTGGGATGGCACGCCCACCGCGGATCACGCCGTAAGCTCGGCTTGCGAGCGTGTCGTGTGTCGACTCCTGTTGTATCTACAAAAGGCAATGCAATAAAATAGAAAAGCTGCGTTTCTTGCTGCACAATTTTTTTTTGTGTGTTTCAATTCTTTCAGTTGAGTTCTTGAGTGAGCGTGCTCGATCGCTGGCCGGCGCGCGGCAATCGTTAGAGTCTCGGCTGAAACTTCAGTCTTCTACTGAGTTTGATATAAAGATGGCAACATGGAATTCACTTTGACAAATGGTGCTTTACATGACGTTTAGTGGTGACAGTCAAGTAAATCGATCATCATAAAAGTTCATTGTCCATGTTGATTGATTGCAAGGATGATAAATCTATGATGACTAGTTTAGTTTTTGTCAATCTGTGACAAAATACTTGATTTGGTCATGGGTGAGGCATTCAACATCACTACCAGAGGCTCAATCTTCGTCGAGTGCCAATCGAGTGTCAAGACATCGGATGGAGAAACTTTCTAAACAAAAAGTGAAGATTTTCAAAAGTTATGAAACTTTGTAGTTGAAAACCTTTTGATTTAAATTTGTTTAGAGAGCCTCAAACAAGCAATTTACACACGGTTTAATATAATATGACGAGAACTCAAATAGAATATAGACACAAATGACAAACGGGTGAAGTGGTACTGAAGGTTACGCGCGCGTACGAGAGGTCGCCGTTTTGAATCTTGGTTCATACAAAGTGTAAAAAAATCATGAAAAAGATATTATGGGAGTAGATGGTGGTGTGGCTAGCTGGTGGGCCCCTCCCCTGATTAAAACATGTCTCTAATTTTTTGGATTTTTTTCGTTCAGACTAAACATGTCCCAAATTTTTTTGGATTTTTTTCGTTCGGACTTTGTCGAGTATTCCATGACGAAATGAAATGGCAATCGGTTACGGCTTGAGTTGGTCCAGCAAATATATGACGTAAGATACGTAACGAATTTTTCAATCCTCGGGGCAAAGTTAACCTTGGCGTGTTTTCGACTCATGGCAAGTTAACCTTGACGTGTTTTCGACTCATTATGATCAAAGTGATCGTCATTTAATGCACTATTCCTTGTAGTGATTCTCCGTTCACCTGCTCCCATGGAGGAGAATTTCCGGTGCACGTGAAACACCACGGGAAGCCTCCCTCCAAAATCCCCGATCCCACACAAATACACCTCAATCTACGGGGTTTCAGAGAGATTGTGGTGTAATTTAGTTCAAGTTCCCCTCCGGATCCAATCCACTCCAACTCATGTAGATTGGAGTGTATTTAGGTGCAGCCAATTACTATAGAAGATTTCATCCCTGCGGGAATCTCCGTCCTCATACAGTAACAAACAAGTTATAGGATCATTGAATCATTTATGACTTCCATCAAAATTTTGAAAACGCATACAACAAAAGACTACAGATTAAATGATTACTTCTCGTATATTACAACATATTTAGTAATATATGCGGCCCATAACCCCATATATTACTTCTATCAAAATTTAGAAACATACAAGACAAAAAGACCACAAACACTGTAAAAAAACCACATATTCACCGGTGCCCCTTTTGACACCAATTTTGGAGCCATTCAAAATGTGTGAAATGTTTCACTAGTAGAAAAGAGCTCTAGGCCGGTGGTTTTATTTTTTTTTACAGGCAGTTTCACTTTAGGGCCGACTGTGTTAAGAAATGGGTGGGCCACGACTTTGTAACCACCTTCCACAGGCGGTTTGTTAAGAAAACCGCCACTAGAAATGGTGCATTTCCACTGGCGGTTGGCTTACGAAAACCGCTTGTGGAAATAGATTTACACAGATAGTTGTCATAAGCCAACCGCTAGTGGAAATGCACTAAATCCATTTTTAGTGCCGGTTTTCTTAACAAACCACCTCTAGAAATACACTAGAATTTTAAAATTTGAATTTTTAAAATATCTCAGATGCAGAAACGGTCAATATAAAAGTTGTAGATCTCGAAAAGTTAGTTATGAAGCTTTGTAGTTGACAACTTTTTGATTTGAAATCATCTTGTCAACGAAAACTACATTTCAAATTCTCAAATTTGAAATTGAAATTTTTATAAACGACCTCTGATAGAAAAACTACCAAAACAAAAGTTGTAGATCTCGAAAAGTTATGA
Organism: Coix lacryma-jobi var. lacryma-jobi; assembly: GCA_009763385.1. Classification (NCBI taxonomy): domain Eukaryota; kingdom Viridiplantae; phylum Streptophyta; class Magnoliopsida; order Poales; family Poaceae; genus Coix; species Coix lacryma-jobi. The sequence continues at coordinate 50,084,003 of CM019831.1, forward strand.
AACTTTGTAGTTGATAACTTTTTTATTTGAATTCGTTTAGGGCCTCAAATAAGCAAATTACACCCGGATTAGTATAATATGTGGGGAAGCGAAATGGAGTATGAACCAAGGTTTTGGGATTCAAATGCTGAAAAATCTCGGTGCCCACCGAATTGGGCGAATTTCGGAAAATTCGAAAAATTCGGCCCGGGATTCACTTATTTTGACTGGTCAAAAATTCATAATTTGATAAAATTTGACTAAATTTGAAAGCCGCCACCTCTGCAACTCTTGCCAGCACAAGCGTAGCATCATCAACACCAACCTGTGCATGCTGTGTGTGCGTTGCTGCCCAAACCCATGGCTGGGGTCCATCTGAGTGACTGAGTGCATCATCTCTGTGTGCGACCTCCATGGACATGGCCCTCAAGGAGAAGAACGTGAACAAAAATGACAGAGATTGAGGTGCTAGAACCAGAGGAGAAATGACGAGAACAAGAGGCAGCTCAAGTAGAAATTCAGGTGTTGCTCAAAGTGCTCCACATCAGGATCAATTGCTAGCCGCCGCCGGCCACCAGGTGAACAGAGAGGAAGAAATGAAATAACTAGGGTTTCTAAGTTGAGGTTCGCGTTTATATACACAGAGGATGTATACATGGGCTAGATTAGACCTTTAAATGGGCTAGAAATTCAAAATGGGCCGAATTTTTTTGGCCGGTTCAGTGTTCTCTCGGGCCTTGCCGAGATGGACGAATTTCAGTGAAATTCGGCCCATTCGGGCCGAATCCCAGAACCTTGGTATGAACACACGTGAGCGTGTAGTCTAGTGGTAGGGAGGGCTTCGCGTGAGGGAGAGGTTGTGGGTTCAAATCCCGCCGGCCGTGTTAGCCGCGATATTTGCACGAAAAACGCCACAAGCAGTTCATGGAGTGAGCCGTATGTGAAAATCGATTTCCACAAGCGGCTCATAAGCAACCGCGTGTGCCGTGGATTGACAGAAACAAATGCTGATTCACTTAAAAGAAAAATATGTTCGTATTCTTGTGAATCGGTAATTCTTATGAATCGGCTATGTGCTGATTTAGGAGTCGAAGAACCAATACACGGATAGATTTGTATACATTAGATTGAAAGGGTTCCGAAGAACATCAGAAAATAGGTGGTCCTTCTTGAGGATTAAGCTAAAAGACGATATCAAAGATACATTAGCCGAAGAAATCAGTTGTCATAGACTACTTCCGAGATACATCAACTCGAGTAAGAAACTCGTGCTAAGGAAGGAACATGTACACATGGAAGTCTTCAGAGTCGTGCTATCCTAAGAAGTGGCACCATCCTCCGAGCCGGTAGAAGTGGGAGCTTCTGGGCTCACCGGTGCCAGAGGGGGAGAGCACACAAAAGGGAAAGGAGTTGAGCCAAAAGCAAGAAGAACTCACAACAATCACAAGGTTTGTTATAGTTACAATGGACAATCCGTTTACCCTGTTAAAAACCAAGAAAGACCATGCATGTTGTCGCCCCTCACAAGATTTCTTCTGGTCACTAAAGAAAGAAGAATGATGAAATTAGGCCAAGGAAGCTTGAACACTTCTAGAGTCATTCTACAAAGCAAGTCTGGAATCATCTTGCTGAGCAAGTCTGGAATCATATTGCAGAGCAAGGAGAGCTCTGGAGTTACAAGGACCCTAGTAGTATTTATAGGCCAAATAGAAGAAGAAGAAGAAGAAGAAGAAGAAGAAAGAGCACAGTATGCTTAGGACACTCACAATGCAGACTCTAACTAGAGTCTAAGTCTATTTATTACCTCGAAGATATCATAGACTTGGAGTCTAAATAAGACTTAAAGTCTTGGTTTTTCTCCCTCTCTCTTCAATAAATACACTGTCATATCAACAAAATACAATAAATAGGAGTACAATAAATAGGTTTAGACTCTATGATAGAGTCTGCATTTTGAGTGCCCTTATGAGCCTAAAAGATGAGGACGTTGAGTCAACCACACATACATTGCAGCGCTATAATGGATGTGACTCCTCAATATCAGAGCTTCGAATGATCGAGGAGTAATGAGTGCGAGACCAAAAGATGTGCATGGACAATGAACATCACAGAGGATATGGAAATAATTTTGGGATAAAATAGATTTTAACCCAAAATTGGGGGGGCCGGCATATGTTTGCACTAGATTTTGGCTCGAGCGCGGGATTATAGTGACACGATGAAAAGTGTTACTTGGTGAAACCAGTCTAAAATCAGCACCGGCTATTATAGTGACACGATGAAATGTGTTACTTGGTGAAACCAGATTAAAATCAGCACCGGCAAGTCTGAAGGATCAACAATTCCCATCGCTCAGATCGACAGTACAATGAGTTGTTCACTCACTAAAAGCTTTGATTAAGATTAATGGCTCAAGACCGATACTCATGATGTTCGTGCCCATATATAGAGGAGATCAGACACGTCGGGCTTCCTCAAAAAAACGGAAAAGATAGAGTCCAATTAATCTATAACAGTAGAAGTCTTATTTTCTTTCTAGTTTTTTAACTAGAATTCGTATTAGAATAGAACTCAAGTCCACGATATAAATATCAAACATGGCTATTGTAATGAGGACATCGAATCAATCAAATACAACGAACTTCACGACAACCCTAGTAATAGGAGTAACGTAGATTCGGCGAGTTCTTCATTGAGTTCGGCTGCAACGACTTCGTCCGATGATCTCTAGCTTGCTGTAAGTACCGTTATGACTTATGTTTAGCTTTTTTAGGCTGCAACGGCCTCGTCCGTTCTCTTATAATGCTTAACCATGAGTTAGTTATCGTTGATCGTGTGTCAAGCAATTAATCCTTTGCTTAACATGTTATCAATAGTTATCGAGTCTGCCCAAAACATCAAAGCTTGCTCTGCCATCCTGGGTAGGTTTAGTTATCGATTTTGTTGTAATTAACGTTGATTAATTATAATATTATGATTGGCTAAGTTTGAAGTAGATCGTACTTAGATCCTTTTGCTTACTCGTTTATTAAGTTCTTTCATGCCTATGATAGCACATAACGATTAAGCCTGATAGATTGACTGTTCTACTTCAAGCTTACAGCGACGTGGTATGCGTTTAGAGGTAAAGCTAGATTTGTGCTTAGAGTCTTTCCATATTTTCTGGAAGTCCTATTACGGATGTAACGGTTTCATCCGATCCAATCCCCACTGTTAGCATTATCTAGATTTAGACGTTGCCGGTTGATGGGCTCTAGCTATGATGATGACACTCTATTCGTTTGTCCTGTTAGCATCGGCTAAATTGCTGATTGTCCATACTTTCACAAATACAATGTGTGTTTCTAATACCTTTAGGCTTATTTATGCATATTGCAAGTAATGTATGACTTGAAGCGTAAGTAGACTTATTAATCTCTTATGAGGACTTTATTATAGTTGCGACGACCCTGTTCGATCCTCACTGTTAGAGTTACTCAGATTCAGACGCCGTTAGTTAACAGTCCGTTTATTATAGAGAGTCACGTGTTATCTGTGATCTGCATGAGTGGTTTAGATGATTAAATTTACATAAACTTTATCTTTCACAAGATCTTGATATATCCTGTACATGTTCCATCTTGATTACATTCTCATATCATCATCTCTCTTTTATACACTCTAATCGACTATTTTAGCTGAACTATCACTACTACAGAACAGGGTCTTTGGCCGATTTGCAAAATCGTCTTTAGTCTTGGCGTTTTCGCCGTCCGGGACTAATAGACCCTTTAGTCCCGGTCGGTAACACGGACCGGGACTAAAGGGTCTGCCCCAACGGCTACTGTGCAGAGCTGTCGGGGCAGGGACCCTTTAGTCCCGGTCCGTGTTACCAATCGGGACTAAAGGCCACTCTTTAGTCCCGGTTGGTGCCACGGACCGGGACTAAAGATTTAGCCACGGTTTGTGGCTTGCCCCGGGATAAATGATCACCTTTTAGCCCTAGTTTTTAATACAAATCGGGACTAAAGCTCCCCGGTTTTTAACCTGACAACTTCTTCCTCCCCCGAGCTAGAGACATTCAAATTTCAGTGAGCTTCTTGCTTGTTCTTGCTGTTGCTATTGCTTGCTATTGCTTGTTCTTACTTGTCCTTCATTGTTCTTCGTCTCCGGTGTCAATTGGTGATCTTCTTCGACTCCGTCATGGTCTCTTTGCGTTTAGGGGTAAATATTTTCATCTCCTACCATGTCTTTTGAATATGAGAGGAATTTAATTAAAATATATAGTTTGCAAGAACAAGCATAGAGAGTTGAGTAGTTTAAATTGGTTCATCACAATCACTTGATAGTTGTCTTTTTAGTTTATTTTCTTTAGAAAAATGTGGAATTTATAATAGTTTGCAACAATAAATATAGAGAGTAGACAATGTGGAAATTGGTATTGTTATATCATATTTTTCGATTATCTAAACAAATAGATAAATTTAGAGTCTTTTTTATTTATAATTGTTTAGAAAATTAGGAATTTGCATGTAATAGTTAAAAAATGAGCATGGATATAGTAGATGGCAACCGTGACCGGGTCCTCAGCCTCTCATCATCGGGATCCGAAGCGTTTGCGGCCGGATCTTCCTCTCATTGCTTGCGGCGAGTGTAAGCAGAAGGTTGTGAAGGAGTACCGAGTGAAAAAAGAGGGGATCAACAAGGATCGTATATTCTACAAATATCCGGACCATGAGGTGGGTTATTATTTACCCGCATTTGATTAATATGGTTCATTCGTATCGGTTTTGCTTGATGATGTTGTTTAAATTTCTTATTATTTGTTCTAATTGCAGTGGGAGGGCACCGACGGATGTAAAGGATGGTACTGGGAGGAAGAGTACGTTCAACACGTATGAAATTCTGTTGCACAGGAGGTTGCCGCTGAAGGTGATGAGGCAGTGAGTCCGCGGCAGCAGCCCATCCATGCTGATGAAGTAAATGGTCTGTCTATTTTAGTTGGGATCGGACGTGAACTAATTATGTTGCTTAAGTGCATTTTAGTTTTAGTTTTTTTAGTGCTAGCTGCGATTGTCTTCGTTGTAGTCAAGCTTGCTTGAATTAATCAATCATGTGATGTCATGAGTGTTTGTGCAATAACATGAGAAACTACTAAGTGCATGGTTGTAATATTTAATGCAGATATTGTCACGCAATTTGATATATAATGTCGATCGCCGCTCCAAAGAGTACATTGCTGGCGTGCACTATTTCTTAGGTGTGGCTGAGGCAAACAAGCAGTATGGTTTCATGTGTTGCCTATGCGCCGTCTGTAAGAATTTGAAGGAATATTCATGCCCAAGGACTCTTCATACGCATTTGTTGAAATCGGGTTTCGTAACAAACTATATTTGTTGGACGAAGCATGGAGAAAGGGGGTTGTAATGGATGATGGTGAAGAAGGTGAAGAAGAATTGGCACATGCCGATATTATTGCTCAGTACGGTGCCTTTGATGATGATGCAGTGGGGGGAGATGATGAAGAAGATGCGGCAGCGGCAGAAGATGTGGCAGCTGATGTTGATGCTCTTGGTGATGCCATTCGTGATGCACAAAGAGAATGTAAAAGTGACAAGGAGAAGGTCAAGTTTGAGCGCATGCTAGAGGATCATAGGAAATTGTTATATCCCACTGCTGAAGATGGCCAAAAAAGCTGGGTACTACACTGGAACTGCTGCAATGGAAGGCAAAGAATGGTACATCCGACAAGACATTTGGGCAGTTATTGAAGATAATGAAAAAGAAGCTTCCGAAAGCGAATGAATTGCCCACCACTACGTATGAAGCAAAACAGGTCGTCTGCCCTTTGGGATTAGAAATCCAGCAGATACACGCATGTCCTAATGACTGCATCCTGTACCGTGGGGAGGAATACGAGAATTTGGATGCATGCCCGCTATGTGAAGCATCACGGTATAAGATAAGGTGAGATGATCCTTACGACGTAGAGGGTGAAGAACATCTAAGCAGGAAGAAAATCCGTGCCAAGGTTATGTGGTATGCTCCTATAATACCACGCTTGAAACGTTTGTTCAGAAATAAGAACAATGCAAAGTTGTTGCGGTGGCATAAAGAAGACCGTAAGGTAGACAATATGCTGAGGCACCCAGCTGATGGATCCCAGTGGAGAGCGATAGATAGAGAATTCCCAGAGTTTGCAGATGAGGCTAGAAACTTGAGGTTCGCTTTAAGTACAGATGGTTTTAATCCTTTTGGGGAGCAAAGCAATAGTCATAGCACTTGGCCAGTTACTCTATGTATCTACAACCTTCCTTCGTGGTTATCCATGAAGCGGAAGTTCATTATGATGTTGTTGCTCATCCAAGGGCCGAAGCAACCTGGCAACGACATCGATGTCTACCTGAGGCCATTAGTTGAGGAACTTCTAGTTCTATGGAGCAAATCAGGCATACGCGTGTGGGATGAGTACAAACAGGAACACTTTGACCTGCGAGCATTATTGTTCGTAACAATCAATGATTGGCCGGCTCTAAGTAATCTTTCAGGCCAGACAAACAAGAGATATAATGCATGCACACACTGTTTCGAAGACCTTGATAGTTTATTAAAAAGTGTCGAAAGGTCGTGTATGTTGGGCACCGTCGGTTTTTTCCCATGGGCCACCCAGTAAGAAAGAAAGGCAAACATTTTAAAGGTAAGGCAGACCACCAAACCAAGCCTCGTAACCGAACCGGATATGATATACTCAAAATGGTGAAGGATACGAAAGTAGTATTTGGAAAGGGATAGGGCAGCGAACCTGTTCCCAAAGACGCTTCGGGACACGCACCCATGTGGAAGAAGAAGTCCATATTCTGGGAGCTACCCTACTGGCATGTCCTAGAGGTCCGCCATGCGATCGACGTGATGCACCTGACAAAGAACCTTTGTGTGAACCTGCTTGGATTCATGGGTGTCTACGGAAAGCCTAAGGATTCACTTGAAGCACGATAGGACTTGCAGCGCATGAAAGAACGAGACAACTTGCATCCGGAAAAGACAGATGACGGGCGCCAGTACTTAAGCCCTGCTAGCTACACTCTTAGCAGAGAAGAAAAAGGAAAGCATGTTTGAATGCCTTAACAGCATCAAGGTCCCATCTGGATTCTCCTCCAATATAAAGAGAATAATTAATGTGCCAGAGAAGAAGTTCCAAAACTTGGAGTCCCATGACTGCCATGTGCTTATGACCCAATTGCTTCCTGTTGCTCTAAGAGGAATTCTACCTCCACATGTACGTCTAGCCACCGTGAAGCTATGTGCATTCCTCAATTCAATTTCACAAAAGGCAATCAATCCAGAGGAACTTTCTACTTTGCAGAATGATGTCGTTCAATGTCTCGTCAGCTTTGAGTTGGTGTTCCCTCCATCCTTCTTTGATATCATGACACACCTCCTAGTTCACCTGGTCAAGGAGATCATTATTCTCGGTCCTGTGTTCCTACACACCATGTTCCCATTCGAGAGGTTCATGAGTGTCCTGAAAAAATATGTTCATAACCGTTCTCGGCCTGAAGGAAGCATCGCCCAGGGCTATGGCACAGAGGAGGTCATAGAGTTTTGTGTGGACTTTATTCTAGACCTTGACCCGATTAGCGTTCCTAAATCGCGACATGAGGGCAGACTCAGTGGCAAGGGAACACTAGGGAAGAAAACATATATCGGTATAGGAGACGATTACTTCGATAAAGCACACTACACAGTTCTATAGAACTCCTCATTAGCCGATCCATATATCGAGGTACATAAGGATTTCCTTCGATCCAAGTGGCCCGGGAAGAGTGAATCTTGGATTACACGTCAGCACATGCAAACCTTTGGCGATTGGTTGCGAAAACAATGTCAGGGTGATGACAACATAGATGAGCAGCTTTATTTGTTGGCCAGACAACCATCGTGGCATATCAGCACGTACAAAGGGATCAATGGGAATACATTTTACACAGTAGCCCAAGACGGAAGGAGCACCAACCAAAAACTGTGGTGTACGCGTGGATGCCACGGATCCAAATGGGAACAAACAAACATATTATGGCCACATACATGACATATGGGAACTAGACTACGCACCTAATTTTAAAGTCCCTTTGTTCCGTTGTAAATGGGTCAAGATGACCGGTACCGGAGGTGGGATAACAGTCGACCAGGAGTATGGGATGACATCAGTGGACATCAACAATATTGGGTACAAAGATAAACCATTTGTCCTTGTCGCAGATGTGAGTCAGGTGTTCTATGTGAAAGACATTTCTACAAAACCAAAAAGAGGGAAAAATGATAACAACTCGATCGTCAACGAGCCAAAGCGCCACATAGTTCTTTCAGGGAAAAGAAACATTGTCGGAATTGAGGACAAGTCAGACATGTCAGGTGATTATGAAAGAGATGACCGAATTCCGCCATTCAAAGTGAACAAAGACCCAAGCATTTTGTTAAACAATGAGGAAACTCCATGGTTAAGGAATGATGATAACCAAGGGACATATGTCAAGAGGAGGTTCGCAGTTGTGCGCGCTAAATAGTGGGTTGTAAAGATATTATGTAATAATTAATTAATTAAGACTTCATTTATTTGATAATGGATTTATATATATATATATTTAGTATCATTGATGTATGTGCTCCTCTAGATGTGAATTATCAAAATACATATAAGAAGATACTAAAATTTAACATTTTCTTCTGTAAACTAAAGCAAAAAGAATCTCATACTAATTTTTAAAAGAAAGTATATCAAATATTTATTTTTCTATTCAATTAGAAAGATTTAAGATATATTTAAAAAGAAAATTAAATTTAAAAATCTAAAACTACTGCATCTGTCGCGTAGAACGAAATTGGGCAATGATTTTTTAGGTTATAATCAAAAAATTAACGTCCAAATGATATGAAAATAAATTTTCTATTGAAAGCCAATAATTTTTTTAATTTAAATTTGACATTATATTTTTGCATTAACCAAATATGAACGGTTATTTACATTTATATTCGTTATTATAAAAAAAGAAAAGAATTTATGCTACAAAATTTTCTACTATACAATAAGGTTAAAGGATATACAAATGTTATTTTTAAGTAATTTTATGCCTAATGTTCAATTTACTATGCAATTAACAAGAATTACAGCAGATTTATATAGTGGAAACTTAATACAAAACCTAAAATACTGAAAACCCAAAACTGTGGCGGGAAATGACCCTTTAGTCTCGGACGGTGGCACGAACCGGGTCTAAAGACCCCTTTAGTCCCGGTGCGTAAGCCCGCCCGGGACTAAAGGTCGAACCCTTTAGTCCCAGGGCGTATTACGCACCGGGACTAAAGAATACGCCCCGGGACTAAAGGTCTCCCGGGTATATAGGCCACAGTGCTCTCCAATCTTCCAGATCGACGTCAGTTGCGCCGCTTCCTCCGTCCGCGTCGCCCTCGGCCTCCATCGCCGCCGTCCTTGCCGCTCCCTCGCGCCCGCCGTGTCCTCGCCGTCGAGCTCCGCGCCTCCCTCAGCCTTCCTCGCCGTCGTCCTCGTCTTTCGCGCCCACCTCGTCCTCATCCTCCCTCGCCGTCGAGCCTCCGTACGAGGCCGTCGAGCTCCCTATCGCCGCCTCGCGCGCCGTCGTCCTCGTCGTCTCCTTGTGTCCGGTGAGGAGCGTCGCGGCCGTCTCCTCATCGTGTCCTGTGTGTGTGCGGCGTGAGTGTGTGCGTGTGTGTGGTGTTGGTGCCTGTGTGTGTGGTGTGTGTGTGCGTGTGTGTGTGCGTGTGCAGTGTGCGTGTGCGTGTGTGCGTGCAGTGTGCGTGTGTGTGTGCGTGTGCAGTGTGCGTGTGTGTGCAATGTGTGTGAGAGAGTGTAAAAAAAGAAATGAAAAAGTTAAATAGAAAATAATAAATATAGAAAAAAGAAAATTGATATATATAGAATATATATATTTAGAAATAGAAAGTGATATATATAAAATAAATATAAATAGATATATATTTATAGATAATGAATATAGATATATTTTATAGAAAAAGGAAAATCATATATATGTTTTTTTAACCTAACAAATATATGTTTACACATGTAGATAAAAAGTGACAGGCTGCGTCGACCTATAATCCTGGTGACCGCTCCACCGACCTCGCCGCCGTCCACTGTCATACGCACCGTCGTCATCCTCGCTGCTGTCCGCCGTCGTCGTTCTCGTCCACGGTGTGTAAATCACATGACAAGGATATGTTTAAACATGTATTTATTACTCTTAGAAATATGTGTTCACCGAAAATCATGTGTCATGTTGGAATGCCAAAGAAAATCACTTGGATATGTTTAAACATGTATTTACACTTAGAGATATTTTGACAGATATGCTTCTTCGTGTTATTTTTAATGTTGAATTGCCTCTTTACGAATATATGTTATTTTTAATGTTGGCGATTACATGTCACCTAAAACTCGAAACCCTAAACCCCGAAACCTTAAACCCTAAACCCCTAAACCCTAAACCCTAAAACTCGATTACATGTCCGGTGAGGAGCGTCGCGGCCGTCTCCTCGTGTCCTGTGTGTGTGCGGCGTGCCGTGCCTGTGCCGTGCCTGTGTGTGTGCGCCGTCATGTTGGAACATGTATTTACACATAGAAATATTTGTTCATAGAAAAACACGTGTCATGTTGGAATGTCATAGAAAATCATTTGGATAGTTTTAAACATGTATTTACACTTAGAAATATTTTGACAGATATGCTTCTTCGTGTTATTTTTAATGTTGAATTGCCTCTTTACTAATATATGTTATTTTGGCGATGCATTCCTAAACCCCTGAACCCCTAAACCCTTAAACCCTAAACCCCTAAGCCCCTAAACCCCAAACCCTAAACCCTAAACCCTAAACCCCTAAACCCTAAACTCTAAACCCCTAAACCCCTAGTTTTTGGTTTTGGTTTCACATACATACATGTATAAAGCTCCTCTAAGTGTTCGATCATATTGTATATATATGTTAATATTCGCAGAAATGGTCGACCCAAATGAGAACATGGAGGACGAAATGATGAATATCATCGCCGGCGGCGATGACAGGAGTCAATACTTATTGAATTACGAAGACATGACCATGCATGATGAAAATCCCCCTGAACAACAAGTTCAGATGGAAGAAGACAATATAGGCGAGGTATATATACAATATGTCGTGTTAGAGTTTACATTTACTTTATTACTTGATTAGGTTTTATTTCAACTTGTATTAGGGTTTCATCTTCGTGTCTTTACCTATATGTAGCCCTCTGGATCGACTTCTGCGACGGGGCAGAGCAGACCAAAATGAGGGTCGAAGAGGCCGTTGAAGGGCCGTCATGTAATCTCTGAATTCGATACGGCTACAGGCCAACCACTAGGACCCCATGCACAGAAATATGTCTTTCACTGTGCGTTCCTTATGAGAGATCGGATTCCGATAAGTGCCCGTGAAAGGAAAGAGAGGCGAAGTGCTCCCGAGATCAGTTATGTCTCCAATCTTGACAAGCAGCTAGTCTGAAAAGACATCCAAGCTCATTTCTCGTTCTACACGGATGATGAGGAGCTGCAGAGGCGAATTTGGGAGTGGACAATGAAGAAGATGGCCACACTTTTTCAGGACTGGAAGAAGAAATTGTACAACAAGTTTGTGCTGAAGAACGAGACGCTAGATTTCAACTCTAAGGCGTATGTCAAGATAAGGGCCGATTGGGATGAATTTGTACAGTACTAAAGATCACAAGAGAGCAAGGCTCGTATCAGAGTAAACAAATAGAATGCAGCTCAGAAGAAATACCACCATCATTTAGGATCAGGTGGCTATAAGACTGCCCTTCCAAAGTGGGAGAGACAGGAACAGGAGATGCTTGCCAGGGGGCAGTCCCGGAGACAATAAGAAGAAATTGGAGTGAACGGTCTAGGAATTGGTTCTACGCTCATGGGGGAACCATAAACCCTGATGACGGGGAGCTTGATAGGGGCCCGGAAATTTCAAGAGCAGCACAGAGGCTAGTTCAAGCACGAAGTGCGGTGTTGGCTGGCGAATTCAAGCCCAACAGAGAGAAGGATGAACTCACGTACACGCTGGAGAATCCTGAGCACGGTGGGCGTACGAGAGGCTTTGGGGCCGTTTCGTGGCTGCATTCCTTTGAAGCGGATCGAGAAAGTTACAGAAGCCGCCAGAGAAAGAAGGACGAGGAGGCAGAGCGGATCTACAAGTTGGAGGAGTATGTTCTGCAAACACAAGAGCGTGACAAATCTCGTGAAGAATGGATGCAGGAGGAATTCAAAAGGCAAGTGCAAGCAGCACTTAGTCGAATGACGAGTGGGCAAGCTACATCATCACAACAGCCACAAGCGAACATTAGCCCCCCAGGTCGGATGAAAAGTAGCTGCGCCTCCACGGAAGTACCAACCATTCAAGATGACTCCAAGCTACGCTTCCCCGTGGATGACGTTAAAGAACCTTTTACTACTTGTGAGCTGCACATTCCAGATGGAAATGCCATGAAAAAGGTGGCTGTCGGTGTTGTAAACCCTATCGACCGCACAAGAACACCAAAAATCCATGGTCAACCAGTGCCAACCGGATACGCTAGCGTCTCGGTGGATAGGGTTGAGACAGGTTGTGGCAGCGTGGCACTGGAAATCGAAGGGGGAGATGGGGAGAAGACTTTAGGTGAAGCGGAGAAGACATTTATTTGCTGGCGCAAGCGCTTCATTATTATTCCTGGAGTGTCACCGCCACAACCTCCTCCTACTGATCAAGATCCTCACCATAGGTAGTGCGCGTGAACGAGAAACAATTTTTGTTACAATAACTTCCTATATGTATATATATTAATTGGATGCTCACATCATTCGTTGTTTTGCGTAGCAGGAACTATAGTCCAATTCGTCATTCCCCAGCGCATCATAGTGCTGCGGGCGGTGACGATGTGTTGGAGGACACGGCTTCAACCCCATCTCCTGCACAAAGATCTCCACCGCAGGCTCCAACGCCACAACCTCCACCGCGGGCTCCAACACCGCCACCAGCCCCACCATCTCCTCTAACGCGGGCTCCAACGCCACAACCTCCACCGTGGGCACCAACACTGCCACCGACCCCACCATCTCCTCCACAGCGGGCTACAACACCCCCGCCTCCACCGCGCGACCCTATGAAGCGGTCCGCCACCACAGGACCGAAGGCCCCACCTCCAAAGAAGAAGGCTCCTGCATCAGGAAAAAAAGCCCAGGAGAAATTAGCTTATGAACAGACTGATGAGGAGTTAGAAATTTCGGTGAAAAAAGATGTGCGAAATTTTTTAGAGGAATCAAAGGCCGCTGCTAAAGCGAAGAGAAACCCAGAGAAGCCTTACCTCTTGTTAAACCCACAGGAGTTAAGGAAAAGAGTGGACCAACATGGTATCAAGATGCGTGAAGCCCGAAAGGCTCTGCCAAAATCAGACTACGAACGCTCTCTAATCAAGTCTGCAAAAGAACAACAATCCAGCAAGAAGAAAGTGGGAAATGGTGTTCCACAGCTCGGGGAAACATCAAGACCTTTGTCCCCGTTATTTGTGGAAAATCAGTATGGTTCGAACATGGGCAGAGTACAGAGGAAATCTGGAGAGACCAGTAGTTTGTCTGAGATGGACTCAATGGAAAAAAATTTCATTGACAGCGGTCTCCCGTACGACACGATTGCCAATATTGCTACTGGGCTGGAGTTTCCACGAGCGGAAGTAGTTGATGAATGGAGGAGAACTTTTGCACCGGGCAGGAGTGTAATGAACCCCAATCACTTACATGTAGTTGGTACATGTTGACACTAATTAACTCTTATTATTAAAGGTCAATTAAGCATGAAAATGGATGAATATATAAACTCCACCTTAGCATAGGGATTAAAACTAATGAATTCCATGAGTTTTGGTGAATTGTGAATCTGCAAGGACTAAACCAGGAAACAACCCTCAATTGCTTCCCCTAGAAGGAAACCGACGGGAGATAACGCATTCGTCAAGTCAGGATCCTTCCCGAAGACTCTAGAGAACACTTAAAGACACCACGAGGCAGGGCACCACAGGAGGCTGACCTGTGGGACCGACCGGTCCCCTAGGCCCACCGGTCGGTGCCCCCTGGGCGCCGCCGGCCTCCCCCTTCTGGAATCTTCTTCCACCGCCTTTGAGGACCAATCTCAGCCCTACGTGAAGTCGGTTTGATCCAACGGTCGCGGTTGATCCCTCAGGGCTATATAAACAGGCCCCCAGGCCCCAGGTCAGAAGAGAGGTCCCTCTTCAGAAGACTACGCTTCAACTAGAAACCCTAGAAGAGACTTCAGGAGTTAGCTTTCAAGTAGAAGACTAGATACCCCTCTAGTAGGATTAGAACCTAGTCTTATTCTAGAACTAGAAGAGAGAGAGAGAGGAAGAGATCAAGAAGGAGCTCTGGCCTGTCGGATCAACTTCTTCATCTTGTACCTGTGGATTCAAGTTCTTCGTCAACTTGCTTCAACGATTGTTTCGGTAATCAACATCTATATTTAAGTTTGAGCTATTGTTCTTATTATTCTTAAGGTTTAATGACTCTCTTTTGAGTACTTTCATTCTAGTCGCTCTAGAGTTAGAGTAGTTGGATAGTGTAAGCGTGGTGCTTAGACTTGATAGCTCACATTTACCTCCTATAACGCCGGTAGTAGTGGTTGTTCGCAAGGGTGACTCTTATAGCCTTGTTGATTCTTCTATAGTCCACTTACCCGTGTGTAGGCTCGGTAGGATTATACATTTGCATAAAAGAATCATACTCTATTTTTGACCTTTTATGGCAATTTCCCCACTAAGAATAATATAAGCATATCACTCTTAAGTTTGATTTAGATAACCTTAGTGATTCCCTCTATGCTTTTAGCTTCTCCATCCTTATTAGCTACTCAGGGGTTATATTCTTTGAGACTTAACACTATCCGTTCCTTTGGGTTCGATATTAAAACTCGGTTACTCCGGTGAAGTGCTACATCGGTAGATTTTATCTGTGCGCTTGCAGATAAAGTAGAGTGTGCATTAATTTATACCAACAGCATTTCTGGCGCCGTTGCCGGGGATCGGTAGATCATTTTAAGTCTTAAGTATAACCTTGTATTATACTTTACCTTTTATATTTATACTTTGCCTTTGCTTTTATCTTTTATTTTCTATATCTTTTATTCTTATTTTTTTCATAATGGATTTCTCACAGCCAATCACTAGCTCCACAGATTCCATTCCACTGAACCAGTATACCTATCGCACTGTCATAGATTTAGAATTGCCCAAATCTGCTAAGCCTAACCTTTCAGATAATTACGAGCTACGCCCATGCTTGATAGAAATGGTTAAGAATCAAAATTTTTCTGGCCTAGAAGATGAAAACCCACACATTCATTTAAATGAGTTTGAACAAACCTGTGCGTGTCTACACATCGCAGGCATGTCGGACGAAACCCTTAGATGGAAACTTTTTCCATTCTCTTTAGAGGGAAAAGCCAAAACATGGTACCTTCAAACTGCACCAAGTAAAAATGGGGATTGGAAAGAACTCTGCTCTAGCTTTTGCTTAGAATACTTCCCTGTCTCCAAAATTATTTGTCTTCGCTTAGAGATTTTGTCCTTCATCCAAAAAGATGATGAGTCTGTAATTGCAGCCTGGGAAAGATTCGATAATCTTGTCCGCTCTGGTCCAGCCTTATCTATTCCAGACCCTGTCTTACTTCAACACTTTTATAATGGTCTGAATAGAAAAACTTCTAATTACCTTAACTTAGCTTCAAACGGATCATTCCTACATACCCCAGCCTCTAAGGCAAGGGATATGTTGCAAAACTTATCTCAAATCACTCATACTCCTGAAATTAAACCACAAGAACCGCTAGAAGTAAATCCGGAAGCTGAGCCTATATCCATTCTTAATCATGAACAAACCTCAGCCTTAATTCCTAGTGAGGGGGAAACCTCAATCTTAGGAGACACCTTTGATTTCGAGGATGAATATTTTACCGAATTTGGTAATACCTCGAAATACCAAACAATTAGGAAACCACAAACTCAAAAATCATCATTTGAAAAACTTACTGATAAGGTTTTCCTAAAAGAGACTGCGAAGAAACTAACCTCTATAATAAGTCATGAATGGTTAGAAGAATCAGAATTTTCCACTGATATAATCCATTTAAATTCACCTTCTACACACATTCAATGCCAAATCCATCAACAACCCTTCGAAGCTCTCTATAATCCTGTTGTGGGAACTAACATTATGTCTGAAACATTTGCTCAAGATTTATTAAAACAAATGCCACTTACCCCAACAGCTAAATTGTTAAAAAGCCCTTCAGGACATGTTATTCCTAGCTCAGGGATCATGTATGTCCTGCCTGTCACTGTAGATAACACTCCAATACACTTAAGCTTCTATATCTTTGATATTAAAGAGTTTAATCTTTTGATAGGCCAACCACTTAAACAACTCATTCATGAAGGTCAAACAGGGATCTTAAACTTCTGTCTTGGGAAAAATCTTAAAGGAACCATACCTATTACTCACCCTTTAAATGCTGAAAATGAGTCATGTCCCGAGCCAGTTCCTATGGAAGAAATTAAGGAAGCATCTCTTGAAATAATAAATGAACCTGAATATGAAGATGATGTGCAGTTCTTCACTGAGGAAGAAGAAAACATACCAGATCTAGATCCTCTAGATTCCTTAGAAGAACCTCCTAAACCTTCCATAGAGTTAAAACCCTTACCTTCTGGGCTTCGATATGCTTTCTTGAATAATGATCCTGAGTCTCCTGTGATCATAAATAATAATCTTACTCAGGAACAAACTTCTAGGTTGATCACTGTCTTAGAAAAGCATAAATCAGCCTTTGGCTATTCACTCCACGACCTAAAGGGAATCAACCCCGCTTTCTGCACCCATTGCATTCCTACTGATCCTAACATATCACCATCCAGAGAGCCACAACGAAGGCTTAACAATGCGATGAGAGAGGTAGTAAAGAAAGAGGTTTTGAAACTTTTTCACGACGGGATCATTTATCCTGTGCCACACAGTGAGTGGGTGAGCCCTGTCCAAGTTGTCCCTAAAAAGGGAGGCATGACTATGGTAAAGAATGAGAAGAACGAATTAATTCCACAAAGAACGGTTACTGGTTGGAGAATGTGTATTGATTACAGAAAATTAAACAAGGCAACTAAGAAAGATCACTTTCCGCTACCTTTCATAGATGAAATGTTAGAACGGTTAGCCAATCACTCTTTCTTTTGTTTTCTTGATGGATACTCTGGATATCACCAAATCCAAATCCATCCAGATGATCAAAGCAAAACCACTTTTACATGTCCATACGGAACTTATGCTTATCGCCGAATGTCTTTTGGATTATGTAATGCACCTGCTTCTTTTCAAAGATGTATGATGTCTATATTTTCTGATATGATTGAAGAAATCATGGAAGTTTTCATGGATGACTTTTCTGTTTATGGAAAAACTTTTGATGATTGTCTTCAAAACTTAGACAAGGTTTTGCAAAGATGTGAAGAAAAGCACTTAGTCCTTAATTGGGAAAAATGTCACTTTATGGTTAAAGAGGGCATAGTGCTAGGTCACTTAGTGTCTGAACGTGGAATTGAGGTAGACAGAGCTAAAATTGAAGTAATTGAACGTTTGCCTCCGCCGATTAATGTCAAAGGAATTCGAAGTTTTCTTGGCCATGCTGGTTTTTACCGCAGGTTTATAAAAGATTTTTCTTACATTGCTAGACCACTTACAAATATTTTGGCCAAGGATGTTCCTTTTGAATTTGATGATGCATGCTTAGAATCTTTTAACACTCTTAAGAAAGCACTCACTTCTGCACCTATCATTCAACCTCCTAATTGGTCTCTACCTTTTGGGATCATGTGTGATGCAAGTGATTTTGTTGTAGGAGCTGTGCTAGGACAATATAAGGATAAAAAGCATCATGCAGTCGCTTATGCCAGCAAAACTTTAACATGACCTCAACTTAATTATGCTACTACTGAAAAAGAACTTCTGGCTGTTGTTTTTGCTATAGACAAGTTTAGATCTTATTTAGTGGGATCAAAGGTGATTGTTTTTACTGATCATGCTGCACTAAAGTACCTGCTCACTAAGAAATATGCTAAGCCACGCTTGATAAGATGGGTTTTGTTACTCCAAGAATTTGACTTAGAAATAAAAGGTAAGAAAGGAGTAGAAAACTCTGTAGCTGATCACTTGTCTAGAATGTATTTTGAAAATCCTCAGCAATTGCCTATAAATGACTCACTCAGGGATGACATGCTTTTTCAAGTCTCTAGATCTGACCCCTGGTATGCAGATATTGTCAATTTTATAGTTGCAGGGTATGTACCACCAGGAGCAAATAAGAAGAAGCTGATCTATGAGAGTAGGATCCACATATGGGATGATCCATATCTATTCAGAGTATGCTCTGATGGGTTACTCAGAAGATGTGTGCCAGCTGAAGAAGGAATCAAGGTCATTGAACGTTGTCACTCTTCACCATATGGAGGACATTATGGGGCATTCCGAACACATGCGAAGATCTGGCAAAGTGGATTTTTCTGGCCAACTATGTACCAACACACAAAAGACTTCGTCCGAAGGTGTGGATCATGTCAGAGGCACAGCAGCATCAACACCAGAGATGCCATGCCACTCACCAACAACCTTCAGATTGAGCTCTTCGATGTCTGGGGAATTGATTACTTGGGACCATTCCCTAAATCAAGAATCCATGAGTACATCCTGGTTGCTATCGACTATGTCTCAAAATGGGTCGAAGCAGTGCCATGCAAGTCTGCTAATGCAAGAAACTCTCAGAGGATGTTCGAGGAGATAATATTTCCAAGATTTGGAGTGCCACATATGGTAATTAGTGACGGAGGAACACATTTCATTGACAAAGGTTTTCATAAATATCTGATAAATCATGGGATTTGTCATAATGTTGCCACTCCCTATCACCCTCAAACAAGTGGCCAAGCAGAAACATCAAACAAACAAATCAAGAATATTCTGCAAAAAACGGTCGACGAGATGGGAACACAATGGAAAGATAGACTACCCAAAGCACTGTGGGCTTATCGTACTGCCTACAAAACACCACTGGGGATGTCTCCATATCAGCTCGTCTACAGAAAGACTTGTCACTTACTAGTGGAACTAGAATTCAAAGCTCACTGGGCAATCAAAAGATGGAACATGGACTTAGAAGCTGCAGGAGTCAGGAGGAAAATGCAACTCTCTGAACTAGATGAATGGCGTGAAAAGGCATATCACAACGCAAAGATTTACAAAGAGAGAACAAAGAGGTGGCATGACAAGAGAATCACGAAGAAGAGCTTCACTCCGGGAGACAAGGTATTACTCTTTAATTCCAGGGTAAAGTTGTTCGGGCATGGAAAACTATGAAGCAAATGGGAAGGACCTTTCACGGTGGTAGCCACTTCATCGCATGGAGCTATTACGCTCCAAAATGACGAAGGTACGCTATTCAAGGTAAATCAACAACGTCTTAAGATTTTTCTAGAACCTGAAAAGAGTCCTGAAGAGTTGGATGTCATCCAATTCTTCATTGTCCCATAGACTTGCACTATCATCATTTTTTCCGATAAGTTTGCACATCGGGGATATATTTTCTAGAATTAGGATCAAGTTTAAAGACACCACGAGCGACGGACCCACGAGGGCCCACAGGGTGGGACTGACCGGTCTCCTAGGGTGACCGACCGGTCTGCCCTAGAGTCCCCTCGTCGTCTGCCTTCTTTCGTTACGTGTCCCTGCGGATACATGGGTGTATGCCGAGTCTCTGAGTGATGAGTGATTGTCAACTGGGATGATGCGCATGTTCTTTGGCTTGTGTTGTGCAGGTGTCGAGCACAGATACAGTGATCAAAGGCGAGGTGAAGGTCAAGTAGAGACGTGCCGTGTCGATGGACTGAGAGTGGCGAAGGGCGGACGTGAGGCTTGGACTGAGGGACCAGAGGCCCGAGGATCAGCTGTGGTGGCTGGCAGCCTATGACGACAACAAGTGAAGAAGTGCGGTCATGTGTTGCCTGAGTCGTGGACTTGGGGACACGTGTCGGTGGGCGGGGTGCACGGGAGGTGCATCCCATCTACGACATCGGTTTGGTGGTAGAGCCAGGGAAAAACCATCGGGTGGACGGTTTCCAGGTTTGGGCCTCAAAACCTGGGTGCGGATGGTTTCCGAGTTTGGCCACAAAACTCGGGCTGAGGACAGTTTCCAGGTTTGGGCCTCAAAACCTGGGCGCTGAGGGTTTGCTGAGTTTGGCCTCAAAACTTAGAAGCTGATGGGCTGGTTTCCCGGTTTGGGCCTCAAAACCGGGGGTTGGCTGGAAAAGGCTGGTTTCCCGGTTTGGGCCACAAAACCGGGGGTGCAGAGCGAGGGCGGCACGTGGCGGCAATCGGGAGGTTGCGTCGAGGCAACGCTACGAGTTGTGCGAGCGTGGCCGTCGGATACACCTACCACCGAGTTGGTCCAGAATAACCTTAGGGTTTAGCTGGTTCGCTCTCTAATTAGAGAGGGGTAGAATAGGAATAGAGTAGGAAATAGAATTAGTATAAGTAGAGGGAGACACCCTCCTCCCTTCCTATCTCAGTTAGTCATCTTGTCATTTGCTCTTGGCTTCTAGGGTTTCCTGCTCTCCCAATCCCCTGCTGTAGCTAGCTGAGATCCGCAGAGAACCATACCTCTGTGTACTGGAGATTTTGAGGAAGTGAGGCCGTAACCTCACTGTTGTAGTGTGTGGTAGCCACACGGTTGCAGATCGATGTGTTGATTCGCGTTTTGGTTTGTGTTCTTCGCGTTCTTCATTTCTCCATGATTTTCCCGTCACTCGATCTCTCTCTCCCGTGCATCTTTGAGAAATCCATTTGAATCATCTTGTTCGTATTTGAAAGGAGATCATTTCCACCGAAGGAATTTATCTAACTCCTTACGAACAAGTAGATCGGGTTGATTTCATTTTCGTGGCGCTTTTCGGTTCATTTTTCTTCCCTTTTGATTTCCCGGTGATTGACTCGATTTGAGCGGATGATTTCTCGGGGATAGTCTTCTAACTACTCCGTGATCATCCTCTCCAAGTTTGGGAACGTGGGATTTTGATTTGAATCGATTTGGGGAAGATTTGGGTGAAGGGCGATCAAAGTCGCCCTCCCTGAGTGACCGTGGACAGTCCGCCACTCAGTGCGCGGACAGTCCGCGCGTCGGGGCTGGTTTAGTCCAGCCGCGGCCAGTCGCTGCTGGTTTTGGCTCGGATCACCGGCGGACAGTCCGCCGTGCTAAAGAGCGGACAGTCCGGGACCGAGCAGAGGGACTTCAGCAGCAGTGTGTTTTTGCTGACTTGACCGGCGGACAGTCCGCCACCAGAGCGCGGACAGTCCGCAGTAGGGGCGGACAGTCCGGGACCCCAGGGCCGGACAGTCCGGGAATCGTCTGAAGCTTCCGGCTTAGTGCGTTTGCTCTCCCGACTTGTTTGCTTGGTTTCCGGACTTCTCGTTTGGCCTCGTAGTTGACCAAGGAACCTCTCTAGGTATCTTTGCTACTTGTTAGCATAGGTATTTAGGAGTTTCTCGACGTAGCTGACAATCTACGTTCGGGAATTGGTTTTTGGGGTTGTGTTCGAGCCGGAGCTTTTGGTATTTGGTTTGCTATCTTCTTGTGGTGCCTCGCTGTGATTCTAGGGATCATCCACCCTCTTCCAAGGGTCATGGGCATCATGGTCTCGGTCGCAGTTTCTCGGGGTTGATTTTGGGACATTTGGCCAAAGTTTCGAGAGAAATTTTTGAGCTCCCATTCATCCCCTCTCTGGTCGCCTTGCTAGTGCTTTCTCGGTCCTTCAATTGGTATCAGAGCGGGTTAAGGATCTTCCACCTTAGCCGGTTCCAGATCCACAGAAGGCGACATGGATCGCGGCGTGGGCAAACCGCCGTTCTTCGATGGGACGAACTATGCGTATTGGAAGATACGCATGTCGGCCTATCTGCAGAGTTTGGGTGCCTCCATTTGGGATATTTGCAACTCTGCCGATTACGTGGTCTTGGCTGCTCGTGTCACTCAGCTTCAGATCGATGAGCACGATGGCAATAGCCGAGCCCGTAATGCTCTTTTCTCATGCTTAAGCATGAGTGAGTTTGATCGTGTTTCTCACCTCGCTACGGCTCGGGAGATTTGGGGTACCCTCATGCGCTTTCATGAGGGAACCTCTCAAGTCAAAACCCGCCTCTACGAGTCGTTCAAGCGAGAGTATGAGAACTTTCGACATATGCCTGGCGAGAGCATAGAAAGTTTATTCGCTCGCTTCCAGGTGATTGTCAACAGGATGAGAGCTAACAAGGAGCAGTTGCCTTTCGATGATCATGAGAGAGCTTTGAAGCTTTTGCATACTCTTGATCAATCGGTGTGGGACTCCAAAGTTCAGGCGATCATCGAATCACCGAACTATGAGACCCTCACTTGCGATGAACTCTTCAGTAAGCTCAAGTCCAGTGAGATTGATGCCATGGCAAGGGCTTCTTATGAGAATCCTTCTGGCCCGACTATGGCTTTGGTTTCTGGCTCTTCTAACCCCTCTGGAGGTTTTGCTCTTTCGTCTCTCTTTTCCGTCACAGAGGACTAGCTGGAGTCTTTGGGGGATGACGAGTTGGCAATGCTCGCCAACCGGTTCTCGCGGTTTCACAACAACCGCATGAACCGTCGCCGCGGAGGAGGACGCTCAGGATGCTACGAGTGCGGCGACCCCGATCACTTCATCGCCAACTGCCCCAAGAAGAAGCATTCATCTGGGAAGGGCGATCATGGGCACAAGTACCACTCTGGCAAGCGCAAGGAGAAGTACGTCCCCGCGAGGCACAAGCGGAGGGGCGGCTTCGACAAGGAGTACATCAAGAAGAAGTACTTGGAGAAGGCCCAGGCTGAACAGCGTGCGTTCTTCGCCACGCTCAGCGACGTCGACGGCTCGGATGATGACTCTGCTTGCTCAAGTGATGACGAGTCCAAGAAGAAGAAGAAGATCGAGGACAAGCTGAACGGTCTTTGCTTCTTCGCCGACGACGACGGCCTCTACACCATGGCCCTCGGCAAGGAGGTCGACGGCGAGCTGGTGAACTCCCCTCGGAACGACGACGACGACGACGACACCTCCCAGGTATCTCTCACCCACGATGAGCTTTCAGCTGAGGTAGAGAAGCTTACTGCCGCCTTGCTTAGTCAGGATAAGCTGCTTAGGCGTGCCGCTAGAGAGCGCAAGGAGTTTAGGCAGAAGTGGGAGGATACGGTGAAGGAACTTGATTCTATCAAGTCCACCGTAGTTGTCACAGATGAGGAGGAGTGTGAGGCATGCACCACACACATGACTGATCTTCTTACTTTGAGAAGTAAGTATGTTGCGTTGGTAGGAGAGGTGGATGAGCTCTGTGCTAGGCCCATGCTGTTGGGTGCTTGCAAGACTTGTCCTGTCTTGCAATCCGAGTTGGCAGAGAAGAATGCCAAGATTGTGTCTCTTGAGGAGGCCAGCTCGGGTAGCACTTGTGTGACTAGGTGTGCTTTGTGCGAGGGTTTGGAGATGGAGATTGCTAACGTGAAGCATGACAAGATGCAAACCGAGGAGGAAAACACATACCTTTGGACCATCTTGTCATGGGTATCTTGTGGTGAGCCACAGCTCGGGATGATGATTTCCCAATTCAAGCGAGCTGCTGGAGGTCCCGGTGTAGGCTTTGCTCCGGGTGTTGATCTGTCTGTCTTTGGGAAGATTGGAGAGTCGAGTGGTCTGAACCCGAGTGAGAAGCCCAACTCCACCACTACTCCCAAACTAACCAAGCTTCCACCCAAAGAGCCTCTCAAGCCTAACACCAAGGATGGGGTGTTTGAGGAACCTCCGAGAGCTCCACCTAAGAACCAAGTGTGGCATCCCAAACCCAACCACGTGAAAAACAAGCTTGATACGATGCCACCTATTCGCGAGGAGCTGTTGCCACAGAAGGGCAAGGTGATCCACACCCACAACCGTGAGTACCAACAACCCCCTTTGAGAGCGGTGAGGTACCACTGTGAGCACTGTGGGAGAGATGGACACTTGAGCGAGTTCTGCTTTAGGCGCAAGAGAGAGGCGCGTCGTGCTAGGGAGATGAACAACCCGGACATGTACCATCCTTTCCATGATGTACATGCGCCGAATGTTCAGAGAAGAGCACCAAGACGTGCTGCTAGGCCCAGAGGTCTAGAACCTCAAGTTCCCAGGCCTAGGCAGCAGAGAGCTCCGAGGAGAGACGCTAGGCCTAGAGGTGTTGAGCCTCAAGTCCCTAGGCGTAGGCCTCGTAGAGAGCGTGCCCGGCGGGAGCCTGCAGTTGTTTGCTATGGACCCCGTGGCGGTGGCTTTGTAGTTGAGCGTTTTCCCCCACCGCCTTTTGAGTATCGCGATGGACGCTCCTTCCTTAGCGGACTATGTTTTCCTCAACGTGGTGATCGCTCCTCCCGTAGGTGTGCTAGGAATGGTTTTTCTGCTAACCGTTCTTTTGAGCAGCCGGCCCAACACTGGTATTCTTCCAACTTCACTAACCCCGGTGTTGGACCGTATGCTCACCCTATGTCTTTTTATTGATGTAGGTAAACGATTGGAGAACGTTTGGTTGGTGGATTCCGGGTGTTCGAGGCACATGACCGGAAACGCTAAGTGGTTCTCCAGTCTTAGTCCGGTCACCGGAAAGGAGTATATCACCTTCGGCGACAACAGCAAAGGTAAGGTGCTGTCTCGTGGGTCTGTGCGAGTTAATGAGCACTTTGTGTTGCGCGATGTTGCTCTTGTTTCTAACTTGCATTTTAACCTTCTTTTTGTTTCGCAACTCTTTGACGACAACTATGAGATTCGTTTTAAACCGAATCTCAGTCGTATTTTGGATCCTTAGGGCAATCTTGTGTGTTTGATTTCGCCCTTTGGAAAAGTCTTTCGTGCGAATTTGTCGGAGTCTTTTGGTACTTCTCGTTGTCTTTGTGGCTGGACCTTCCTCTTCTCTGATCTTTGGAAGTGGCATAGGAGACTTGGACATTTGAGCTTCGACTTGCTTACAAGCTTAGTTCACTTGGCCTAATCCGAGGATTGCCCAAGTTATCTATGGAGAAGGATCTTGTTTGCCATTCTTGTAGACACGGGAAGATGGTTGCCGCTCCCCACCATCCAGTGACTCAGGTCATGACCAAGCGCCCTGGAGAGCTTTTGCACATGGACCTTGTTGGTCCGGCTCGGGTGAGCTCGGTGGGGGGAAGTGGTATGTGCTTGTTGTTGTCGACGATTTTTCGAGATATTCGTGGGTTTTCTTTTTAGATGAGAAAACTGAGGCTTTCTCCTTTGCTCGCAATCTGATTTTGCGTCTTCAGAATGAGTTCCCTTGAACTCTATGCGAGCAATTCGGAGTGATAATGGTTCCGAATTCAAGAATTCGGATTTTGAGAAGTTTTGTGACTCTTTTGGGTTAGAGCATCAGTTTTCTTCCCCCTACACACCGCCTCAGAATGGTGCTGTAGAAAGGAAGATTCGGACCCTTGTAG
This sequence comes from Coix lacryma-jobi var. lacryma-jobi, assembly GCA_009763385.1. Lineage (NCBI taxonomy): Eukaryota > Viridiplantae > Streptophyta > Magnoliopsida > Poales > Poaceae > Coix > Coix lacryma-jobi. Next base: position 50,109,611 of record CM019831.1, read on the forward strand.
AGATGGTCAGGACGATGCTCGATGAGCATAGGACTCCTAGGCGATATTGGGCCGAAGCCATGAACACTGCATGCTATATTTCCAATCGCATTTTTCTTCGAGCTTTCTTGAAAAAGACCTCTTATGAGTTGCGTTTTGGAAATCTACCCAAGGTGAGCTATTTTCGAGTTTTTGGTTGCCATTGTTTTTATACTCAAAAGGGCAACTTGGACAAGTTTGAGTCTCGTTCTTCTGACGGTGTGTTTTTTGGGTTATGGCACTCACACTCGAGCTTATCGTGTACTTAACCTTGACACTAACCGAGTCATGGAGACATCCGATGTCACCTTCGACGAGACCATGGTTTGTCCTTCTTCTCTTCTCGTTTTGAGCGTGCAGGTGATCATGAGGTTGGTGAACCTTTTTTCGATGATGAAGAAGAAGGTGTGAAGGGATAGATGACCCAGCACCTCCTCCACCTGCTGTGCCACAAAGAGCGGCCTCTACGACGACTCATGGCCCCGACACACTCGTCTTCCTGGGGGCCGTGGGATCCGCCACCTCGAGCAGTACCCTTTGTACCCGAGGAGGCACCAGCTGCTGTTGAGGGGGAGGCCACTTCGGCAAGGGAGGCGCCACGACACATTCAGCGCCAGCACCCGCCTCAGCAGATGATCGGCAGCATCGACGAACGCGTCACCCGGTCAAGGCAAATCTCTCACTTTGCTCATTCTGCATTTGTTGCTAATTTTGAACCCCGAGATGTTGGACACGCTTTGACGGATCCGGATTGGGTCAATGCCATGCATGAGGAGCTTGAGAACTTTGAGAGAAATCGGGTTTGGGTTCTAGTGTCTCCACCTTCTGAGTGTCATCCAATTGGGACAAAATGGGTTTTCAAAAACAAACAGGGAGAAGATGGCCATGTTGTGAGAAACAAGGCCAGACTCGTAGCCCAGGGATATAGTCAGAAGGAGGGGATAGACTATGAGGAGACATTTGCTCCTGTAGCACGTTTGGAGGCTATTAGGATACTCTGGGCTTTTGCTGCATCCAAAGGTTTCAAACTTTTTCAAATGGATGTCAAGAGTGCCTTCTTAAACGACTACATAGAAGAGGAGGTGTATGTTAGACAACCCCCCAGTTTTGAAAATCCCAAGTTTCCAAACCATGTCTTTAAACTTCACAAAGCTTTGTATGGTTTGAAACAAGCCCCTAGAGCCTGGTATGATAGGTTGAAAACCTTTTTGCTTGCTAAGGGTTTTAAAATGGGATGTGTAGATAAAACGCTCTTTTTCTCCTCAAGCAAGGCAGTGATACTCTCTTGGTCCAAATTTACGTGGATGATATCATTTTCGGTGGTTCTTCTCACGCTTTGGTTGCCAAGTTTGCAGACATTATGAGCAGGGAGTTCGAGATGAGCATGATGGGCGAGTTGACGTTTTTTCTCGGGTTGCAAATCAAGCAATCCCGAAGGGAGGGACGTTCGTGCACCAGGGCAAGTACACCCGAGACATTTTGAAGAAATTCGACATGGGTGAGGCCAAGCCTCTTCCAACACCCATGGCGACCACGACAGCCCTGGATGCGGACAAGGAGGGAGAAGCAGTGGACCAGAAGGAGTACCGGAGTATGATCGGGTCGCTACTGTACCTGACGGCGACACGCCCGGACATCCAGTTCGCGGTGTGCCTCTGCGCGCTTTCAGGCGTCGCCGCGCACCTCACACCGTCAGGCGGTCAACCGCATTATGAGGAAGACTTATCCTTCTCTCCAGAATTTGGGATTTGGTATTCTGCTTCCTCCACCCTTTCCCTTTGCGGTTATTCCGATGCCGATTTTGCTGGTTGCCGTATTGATCGCAAGTCCACTTCTGGGACTTGCCAGTTTATTGGTTCTTCTCTTGTTTCGTGGTCTTCTCTCGCAAGCAGTCTAGCGTCGCCCAGTCTACCACGGAGGCTGAGTATGTTGCTGCGGCTAGCTGCTGTTCCCAGTTACTCTGGATGATGGCCACTTTGCGTGATTTTGGTCTGAGCTTTTCTCGTGTTCCATTGCTTTGTGACAGCACGAGTGCGATTAGCGTTGCTAAGAACCCGTGCTTCACTCGAAGACCAAACACATTGATGTGCGCTTTCATTTTCTGTGAGACCACTATGAGAAGGGTGATATCGACCTTCGCCATGTCGATACTCATCATCAGCTTGCTGATATTTTTACCAAGCCTTTGGACCAATCAACCTTTAATCGGTTGAAAGGTGAGCTTGGTGTGTGTTTCCCCTTTTAGATGGGGAACACTTTGGATTTTGTATGATACACTGATTTTTTTTTTGTTTTCAGTTGGTTTTGCTTCTTTTTGATTTCTTTGTGCATCTTTTGCATTTTAGCATAAGCTTTTACATTCTGAGCTTCATATGTATAATCTGAAGAATGTAACTATGCTCTGTGTAGTTTTTGCTTCGATGCTTTATGTTGCTGCTGTAGCTTATGCTCTTTCTGATCACTAGTACATACTATGAGCTGAGCCATTTTTGAATGGTGAATTTGATAATGAACTTAAAACTTGAAATGTTCACCATTGAGATATGCAACTAGCATGTGTAGGATGTGTCGAAGTCACATATGCTTATTTTTGTATGCTAGGTTGCTATGTCTCTAGTGTTGAGTCATTCACTTGCTTGGTATGTCATATTCAGTTTAAAATCTGAACCAAGTTAAGTAAATTGAAAGATCGAGATGGGTTTGCTTGTTGCACCTCACAGTTTCGAGACTGTTTTCTCATTGCACTTTGAGTTAAACTTGAGCTGTGTAGTGTATGACCGAAACTGTTGCTTTAAGCTTGTTATTGCTTATGCATAGGCTTCGCACAGTTAAAAGTTAGGCAATAACAGCATTCAACCTCTCGCAGTCACATGCTGTTTTCTAAACTTGTGTAATTTCACACCGCTGCAACTCCGATTAAAATCTGAAATCACAAGTATATGCCTAAATTGGTATCAGCATGATGATTGAACTGTGCTAGGGGTAGTTCACTTGGTAACATGATTAGCACTTGTTTGACATCCTGTCCATACATGTCTTGTGCTATTTTGATGGTGAATACCTTTTTTCGGCTTAAAACTGCTCACATGTTCATATTTCATTCTTAGTGATCAGCTTGAGCCTTTGCTAGCATTCTGTGCATTTTTCTGAGTCATCGGATTTGAACTCTATAGAGCATCCTTGCACTCTCTTGACTATACTTCTGAAGCTCCTAACTTGCATTCTGACTCATATGCATTTTGGAAGGGGAGAATCCTCTCTTGTTGGCACTTTTTGTTGGTGCATTTTCTGAGGGGGAGCCTTATTTCTTGATAAGTGCATTTTCAACTAAGGGGGAGAAATTGCAAATCATTACCCTCCGTTTCAGCTAAGGGGGAGCCTTCCTGGTTGTTTGCACTATTCGAGGGAGTTTGTTTCTGGTTGAGTCTTTGACATTTTCAATTGTTTTGGAGCGGTTTGCTAGTTGCGTTGAGCCTTAGCCTCTTTCTTGAGGGACTAGCATTTGCTTTTCAGATTTTCAATTGGTGTCGAACCTTTTTTGGTAACAGTCGGTTTCGAGCTTTCTTTGCTAGTTGTGTTGAGCCTCTGTGCCTCTATCTTGAGGGACTAGCATTTTGCTTCGATATTCTCGATTGGTTTTTGCTAGCGGTGTTGAGCCTGTTCTACCTCTTCTTGAGGGCTGGCTTTGCTTTGCTTGGTTGCGTCGAGCCGTTGCCCATGTCTTTGGGGACCAAGTTTTTTCGCTCTTTCACTTGACCTTGTTCGGCTTTGCTATGCTTTTGGGTCATTTGGTCGAGTTTTCCTCTTCTCCTTCTTCTTCTTCTTCTACTTTCATATTATGATTTGTGTTGTTAGTTGACAATGCACTCATCAAGGGGAGATTGCGGATACATGGGTGTATGCCGAGTCTCCGAGTGATGAGTGATTGTCAACTGGGATGATGCGCATGTTCTTTGGCTTGTGTTGTGCAGGTGTCGAGCACAGATACAGTGATCAAAGGCGAGGTGAAGGTCAAGTAGAGACGTGCCGTGCCGATGGACCGAGAGTGGCGAAGGGCGGACGTGAGGCTTGGACTGAGGGACCAGAGGCCCGAGGATCAGCTGTGGGGCTGGCAGCCTGTGACGACAACAAGTGAAGAAGTGCGGTCATGTGTTGCCTGAGTCGTGGACTTGGGGACACGTGTCGGTGGGCGGGGTGCTCGGGAGGTGCGTCCCATCTACGACGTCGGTTTGGTGGTAGAGCCAAGGAAAACCATCGGGTGGACGGTTTTCCAGGTTTGGGCCTCAAAACCTGGGTGCGGATGGTTTCCGAGTTTGGCCACAAAACTCGGGCTGAGGACAGTTTTCCAGGTTTGGGCCTCAAACCTGGGCGCTGAGGGTTTGCTGAGTTTGGCCTCAAAACTCAGAAGCTGGTGGGCTGGTTTCCCAGTTTGGGCCTCAAACCGGGGGTTGGCTGGAAAAGGCTGGTTTCCCCGGTTTGGGCCACAAAACCGGGGTGCAGAGCGAGGGCGGCACGTGGCGGCAATCAGGAGGTTGCGTCGAGGCAACGCTACGAGTTGTGCAAGCGTGGCCGTCGGATACACCTACCACCGAGTTGGTCCAGAATAACCTTAGGGTTTAGCTGGTTCGCTCTGTAATTAGAGAGGGTAGAATAGGAATAGAGTAGGAAATAGAATTAGTATAAGTAGAGGGAGACACCCTCCTCCCTTCCTATCTCAGTTAGTCATCCTGTCATTTCTCTTGGCTTCTAGGGTTTCCTGCTCTCCCCCTCCCCATTGTAGCTAGCTGAGATCCGCAGAGAACCATACCTCTGTGTACTGGAGATTTTGAGGAAGTGAGGCCGTAACTTCACTGTTGTAGCGTGTGGTAGCCACACGGTTGCAGATCGATGTGTTGATTCGCGTTTGGGTTTGTGTTCTTCGCATTCTTCATTTCTCCACGATTTTCCCGTCACTCGATCTCTCTCTCCCGTGCGTCTTTGTGAAATCCGTTTGAATCATCTTGTTCGTATTTGAAAGGAGATCATTTCCACCGAAGGAATTTATCTAACTCCTTACGAACAAGTAGATCGGGTTGATTTCGTTTTTGTGGTGCTTTTCGGTTCATTCTTCTTCCCTTTTGATTTCCCGGCGATTGACTCGATTTGAGCGGATGATTTCTCGGGGATAGTCTTCTAACTACTGCGTGATCATCCTCTCCATGTTTGGGAATGTGGGATTTGGATTTGAATCGATTTGGGGAAGATTTGGGTGAAGGGCGATCAAAGTCGCCCTCCCTGAGTGACTGCGGACAGTCCCGCCACTCAGGCGCGGACAGTCCACGCGTCGGGGCTGGTTCAGTCCAGCCGCGGCCAGTCCCTGCTGGTTTTGGCTCGGGTCAGCGGCGGACAGTCCGCCGTGCTAAAGCGCAGACAGTCCGGGACCGAGCAGGGGACTTCAGCAGCAGTGTGTTTTTTGCTGACTTGACCGGCGGACAGTCCGCCACCAGAGCGCGGACAGTCCGCAGTAGGGGCGGACAGTCCGGGACCCAGGGCCGGACAGTCTAGGAATCGGCTGAGCTTCCGGCTTAGTGCGTTTGCTATCCCCAACTTGTTCGCTTGGTTTCCGGACTTCTCGTTTGGCCTCGTAGTTGACCAAGGAACCTCTCTAGGTATCTTTGCTACTTGTTAGCATAGGTATTTAGGAGTTTCTCGACGTAGCTGACAATCTACGTTCGGGACTTGGTTTTTGGGGTTGTGTTCGAGCCGGAGCTTTTGGTATTTGGTTTGCTATCTTCTTGTGGTGCCTCGCTGTGATTCTAGTGATCATCCACCCTCTTCTAAGGGTCGTGGGCATCACGGTCTCGGTCGCAGTTTCTCGGGGTTGATTTTGGGACATTTGGCCAAAGTTTCGAGAGAAATTTTTGAGCTCCCATTCACCCCCCCCCCTTGGTCGCCTTGCTAGTGCTTTCTCGGTCCTTCAGTCCCGACTCTTTCTCGTATCCATTCTGGTAACCTGATCCACAGAATCAATAACTCCCGTAACGAACCTATCATGCCTATCATTCAGCCTCCTCAGCTATAAAACCAGCCCCAGGCCTGCCTCTAGATTCATTGCACCCTCCTCCAGAATACCAGCAGCAACATAGCTCTCCTCCCACCAGCGCTAATGGCCTCCTATCCAAGGATCGACCTCAACGAGCCCGCGACGACTCGATGGATCTTGTCGTCGCCGCATCTAATGAGCTTGCAGTAACGCCGTCAAAGGAGATCGCCCCCGTTGACTCGGCGACACCTGTTGATATGATCCCACCACAAGAGTCCTCGTCGCATCGTCAACAAGCTTTCTACGCTCCAGCGGTGCAGGCAAGAGGACTCCCGACTTTCTCCGTCTCCAAGGAGCTCCCGCTTCTTCCTCCTAGGCCCAATGAGACACTCGTCGGGCGGAAGACGAACAAGAATGGGGAACCCACGGTCATTAAATACACATCTACAAATCCGCGTCCGTGCATTGATGGAGTTCGTGGTCACCCTGAGCAAATCAAAGTCACTCCGCCAGTAAAGAGGGCACCCACCACTCCCTAATATCGCGGCTAAACGCAAGAGGACTACCCGGTTAGATCGCCTCGGGGATAGGATTGAAGACCTTGAGAGAGATAACTTAGAGCTTAAAGAGAAATACGCTTCTCTAGCTAAGACTACGAAAAAGGCGACTGATGTGCTGCATAAGTATGTAACTAAACACATTAGCCTAAAGGATAAGGTCGTCAGTGTAGCCACTACGCTAGGAAATCTACTCGAGGAGAGAAATGAGATAGTTCGTCGATAGTTTTATAAGGCCTCGTGTTTGTAGAGTCCTCGTGTTTACTCTTGTTTTCTTAAGAATTTTGTTTAGTTAATTCGTTGTGTAATAAAATGCCTTGAATATCAATAAAGTTTTTGTTAGGGTTATCTTTTATCTTGTTATTTTTTTGTTATTTTGGATATATGTCTTGTCTGCACATGTTGTGATCAGCAGAAAGACAGAAAATAAGTGTGGGGGAGAAGACAATGACAGAATTACCGAAAACCGATCACGAAAGCCGCATAAACAGAAGACATCGTCAACGAATCACGCACCTCGAAGCGGGCCACGGTTGGGCCCTAAGCCCACCGACCGTTGGTGGACCCCACCGGTCGGTCATGGGTCGCCACCTCTGACCTCCTCCTTCGTCCATGTTTCGGTACGTAATTACTACACGCTATTTCTCGATGTTTAAGCTTCTGTTAAAATTAAAATATATATTCTCGTCAATAACACATGATCATTAACATTGATTAAAAAGGGAAAGATTATTTTGACATGCTCATGGTATAGAGTCTCACAACACCTTTTCTGAAAAGACCTGCTTTCATAAAAAAAACTTGAAGGGACCCATATTATCTAGAGTTGTTATGGAAATATGATAGAAGAATGATGAGACTCATTCTTAAAGTATGAGAATTTACTTGCAAAATTGAAAAAGAGAGAGACTAGCAACACTTCTCCTTTGCGGTAATAGATCTCCTGCCAAAGTCATTCATAATCAATGCTTACTATACTGAGTTTCTTTGTTGAGAAATTTATTATGCTTTAAAGATCGAGATCCTTACAAATAAAGAAAGATTCACTCTTCCGAAGTAGTATTGTATTAGAGGCATGGGCTATGCAAAAGTATGAAAAAATGAGGAAAGAAAAATGGACAAGTGTCTGATACACCTCAGAAAAAGAAAAAAAGATGAAAAGAGAAAGAAAAGTATTATGATAAAAATATGATAAAGAGAAAAAGAAGATAGCCCATGGTCCCTCTATTACAATATGCCAGCAAGAGTGACAAAGTTTAAAAACATTAATGTCTTGATCTAAGAGTATAGTATTTTTTCTCCATTGACTATTAACATAAACTACACTCTGCATAAATAAATACTATACTCTGGTAAGGAATTGAAGTACTACAAAAGGAGAAGGAAAACTATGACTTGTTTCAAAAAATTCAAAAACTCCAATGTCTTATCTAAAAGAAAAGGTGATCTGTTTCAACTATTCTATTCTCCAACTACACAAGGTTTTATGGTAAACACACTGAATCTTACAATGCAGGTATAAACAAAGGACTAATGTTTGATATCTTATCCTACAGTTATGATCCAACCTTTTATCGAGGACGAGCAAAAGTCTAAGTGTGGGGAGACTTGTTGACACTATTAAGTCTTATTATTAAAGGTCAATTAAGCATGAAAATGGATGAATATATAAACTCCACCTTAGTATAGGGATTAAAACTAATGAATTCCATGAGTTTTGGTGAATTGTGAATCTGCAGGTACTAAACCATGAAACAGCCCTCAATTGCTTCCCCTAGAAGGAAACTGACGGGAGATAACGCATTCGTCAAGTCAGGAACCTTCCAGAAGACTCTAGAGAACACTTAAGCACCCACGAGGCAGGGCACCACAAAGGCTGACCTGTGGGACCGACCGGTCCCCTGGGCCCACCGTTCGGTCCCCCCCTGGCGCCGCCGGCCTCCCCCTTCTGGAATCTTCTTCCACCGCCTTTGAGGACCAATCTCAGCCCTACGTGAAGTCGGTTTGATCCAACGGTCGCGGTTGATCCCTCAGGGCTATATAAACAGGCCCGCAGGCCCCATGTCAGAAGAGAGGTCCCTCTTCAAAAGACTACGCTTCAACTAGAAACCCTATAAGAGACTTCAAGAGTTAGCTTTCAAGTAGAACACTAGATACCCCTCTAGTAGGATTAGAACCTAGTCTTATTCTAGAACTAGAAGAGAGAGAGGGAGGAAGAGATCAAGAAGGAGCTCCGGCCTGTCGGATCAACTTCTTCATCTTGTACCTATGGATTCAAGTTCTTCGTCAACTTGCTTCAATGATTGTTTCGGTAATCAACATCTATATTTAAGTTTGAGCTATTGTTCTTATTATTCTTAAGGTTTAATGACTCTCTTTTGAGTACTTTAATTCTAGTCGCTCTAGAGTTAGAGTAGTTGGATAGTGTAAGCGTGGTGCTTAGACTTGATAGCTCATATTTACCTCCTATAACGCCCGTAGTAGTGGTTGTTTGCAAGGGTGACTCTTATAGCCTTGTTGATTCTTCTATAGTCCACTTACCCGTGTGTAGGCTCGGTAGGATTATACATTTGCATAAAAGAATCATACTCTGTTTGTGACCTTTTATGGCAATTTCCCCACTAAGAATAATATAAGCATATCACTCTTAAGTTGGATTTAGATAACCTTAGTGATTCCCTCTATGCTTTTAGCTTCTCCGTCCTTATTAGCTACTCAGGGGTTATATTCTTTGAGACTTAACACTATCCGTTCCTTTGGGTTCGATATTAAAACTGGGTTACTCCGGTGAAGTGCTACATCAGTAGATTTTATCTGTGCGCTTGCGGATAAAGTAGAGTGTGCGTTAATTTATACCAACAGTACACAGATGTTTGCAATCAACAAATGGTGCATGGAGGCTTCTAAAGACGGTGATGTCAATTGGATTTCTGTCCGAATTCGGAACCATCACTACTTTCGTGGCGATGACCTAATCTTAGTCCAGATGGAGGAATTACACCAGCTATGTCATATGGACGCACTGGACAAATCGCTCCTTAGAGCATCTCCAATAGTTTGGAAAAATGACTTGCTATCCTTGTTTTATTGGGAAAAGAAGAAAAAACGTTCTCCAACAGATTGGTATATGACTTGCTAAATTTTTCCAAGTTGGAATCGGAGGGCATCTACTTGCTATATTTACCAAGTCATCTTCACTTGCTATCCGACGTTTCTATGTTATTTTTACCAAGTTGGAATACTTTTCTATGTTATTTTTACCAAACTATTGGAGATACATGAAAAATTCACTTGCCAAAAGTTTTAGCAAGTTGCTAAATGACAATTTTTCCCAAGTCAATTTTTCCAAACAATTGGAGATGCTCTGCTATTGTTTGTAAGTGTTTCTTTTATAGTTTTCATTGAACTCTCTAGTATGTGTATATAGTACGTAGTATCGGCTCGACTCAATATTTTGCAGGTATCAAATGACTCAGCTCAGAGATAATCATGACAATTCTGTTGGGTTTGTTGATCCATATGTTGTTTTCAAGGCTCCAAACCCTTCAGCGACTTGGAGCGATGAGTCGTGTATGAATCTCATGAGGTTCTTCGTGAACCAAAAAGATAGAGAAAGAATTCTCTTCCCATACAACTTTAAGTGCGTGAGACATATATATATAGTTAATAATAAGTATGTGCACATTTTATTTTACTTAACCCTAATAATATATATATATATGAATCATGTGTATGAACAGCTATCACTGGATACTGATGGTCATCGATCTCAAACACAGCAATGTGTTAATCTATGACTCGTTGAGCAAACTGCAAGAAGATTACCAAGATATGATAGACATCCTCCAAAGGTAATTTTTTGATCCCTAGCTTGCATGCTTAAAGTATAGTCTAAGCTTGTATATATGTATACTAATTAAATAATGATCCAACTATTAATGTTTCATTGGCCGGATTAGGGTTTGGGAAAAATTCATTGCTCGGGAACATATGAGTCAGTGTAAGGCCCCACTTACAATAAAGCCACGACTATCAGTAAGTTTACACATTCGTCAATGTACGTGTATCTTTATTATATATCATGTCATATATCATATCTTTATTACAAGATGAATCTTTTCATTCTACAGTGGATTTTGAGACAAAAATAGGGTACCAACTTATGCAGATTCTATGTTTGCGAGTACATGATGATAGAATCAAATAGAATCCCTGAAGAAATCATCAAAGTACGTAACATGTTTCTTTTCATTTTTTATAGACTTAATATTGATAATATAGATATAACTAATATCTTCTTTAATTCCAATTGAAGACTGATTGGTTGGAGCAAAAAGTGATGCTACAAGGCCAATTGAAAGCAATACAAGAGACAATAGCAGGATTTCTTCGGGAACAAGTCATAAATCCAAACGGCGAGTTCTACTATAATACCAATGAGTCGTTGATTCCAAACAATGATGATCATTTGTATGCCTGTAGATCTTTAGATGGAGTACAACTTATAATTGTTGATGGTCTTTAAACACCTGTTTTACCATCAACACTTTACCCAAAAATTCACCAAAAAGGCATGAAATGTAGTCAAATAGGTTTCAAACTAACTAAATTCCACATGTCCATAGATTTTGATTTGAATGCAGGATTTGGACCAAATTGGGAGCATGGACCCACAAGGGGCCGAGACCACTCACTAGAGCCCATTTGGGCCCTAGTGGGGTGGTGCCCGCCACCCCTAGGTGGCGCCCGCTGTTGACGGTCCTTAAACACCTGTTTTACCATCAACATTTGACCCTAAAGTCCACCAAAAAGGCATGAAATGTAGTCAAATAGGTTTCAAACTAACCAAATTCCACATGTCCATAGAATTTTATTTGAATGCAGGATTTGAACCAAATTTGGACATATGGACCCACCAGAGGCCAAGCCCACTCAGCAGGGCCCAAATGGGCCTAAGGGGGGTGGCGCCCGCCACCCCTAGGTGGCGCCCGCCACCTCTAAGTGGCGCCCGCCACTTGGGTTGGCCCAAGCTTCACTCCCTGCCATGTCACCGATCCGTGTGACCTCCCCAAGGACAAATCTTGACCCTTGGTCACTAGGTCAGTGGCATCGGACGGCTCAGGATGAAGTGGCGTGGATCAAGGCTGAATGGCGGTTGCTAGGACATGCAACCGACCTCCAAACCGCCTTGGACAACCACCTGGATGCCGTTGAAGCCAAGGCGGTGCATCCAACGGTGAGGGAGGTGGTGGCCGCCACCTAGGGCTGGCGCCCGCCACTAGGGTTAGCCCTAGGTAGGCTGGCTGCCCCCTATAAGTACCCCCCTCACTCATTTAGGCTATAAATACCCCGCTGGAGGCACCTCTTCATTTGTACCATCACACATTACCATCCCAGAGCAACACACAAGCAAGAGAAGCAAGTGAGAGTTAGGTTAGAAGCTCAGAGAGCTTAGGCAAGTAGGTAGCTAGTAGAGCAAGGCATCTTTGCCCTCGCGGAAGCGCTGCTCAAGGCTTAGCTCAAGAGTAGAGGCGTGCGAGTGATCGGTCCTGGAGCTGGGAAGAGTCTTCCTTCATCTCCAGTTCAGGTTTTGCTCTTGTTACTCAAGCACTTACTATATTCTAGTTCATCATTTCAAGTATTACTTTATTCTACTTACCAGTATTGAGTAGTATACTTGATTGATTGCTTGAGTGCCTAGCTATCCTACAGATCAATTCACTTAGCCATAGTAGTTAATCTCTAGTGAGCTTAGTGTTTGATCTTTGCCAATAGGTTGCTTAGTTAGTTTAGTGTTTATCTTATTAAGTCAAGTGTTTGCTCTGACGTCCGCAAGGGTGTCTCTATTCAAAGCTAGGGTAGAGATAGTTAGAATATAATTAAGCGTGGTGCTTAGTTATAGACTTACCTTCAGATACGGTTGGACCCCCGAATAGTTGTGGTAGCAAGCAGGTGGTGACAGCCCTGTGCGCCTTGAATTCCACCACGTAGTTGGCCCAGTTTAACCGTAAGGCTCGTTGTGCTAACGTTCAACCTAAGTAAGTGGTAAAGGCTAGTATGCCTCGATACTTGATAAGATAGGAATAAAACTTTACTTAACTTGGTTGCTTAATTGACATTTGCCTATCTTGCTTCGTAGTTATCTTGCTTCATGGTTATCTAGGAGTAGTTAATAGTTACTAGTTAGTTATCATTAGTTATCCTTAGTTATCCCATTCTATCTATCTATATAGTTATCCACCTTACCTTACCATCCATTTCATCCTTACCTATCCACCCACATATTGTTTCTAGCCTTTCATCTCCTCTCTCTTTTGCCCTTTTCTTATTCTTCGACTCTCATCCCCTCCTTGACTCGACTCATACACCACCCTAGCCTTCCTTTGGGATCAAATAAATCGACACCTGGTACTCCCAGGGAAGTGCTACTACGATAGTTCTGTGCGCTTGCAGAATCTCCTCTTGGTAGATTGCAATCTGTCTAGCTAGCTCCTACTAGTGTCGGGATTGACAACCCCATTTGACATTAGTAGATAGCTGCTTTAGCTTCACTCCTTTAGGTATGGTGACTGGACTTGCTTCAAGCATTTCTGGCGCCGCTGCCAGGGATAGACTCCATAGTCTACTCCTAGTAACGAAGTTAGCAAGTGTCAACAAGCATTTCTGGGCCGTTACCGGGGATAGTTGCCTAGCTCTATCTTTAGTGAAGTTAAGAACTACCAACAAGCATTTCTGGCGCCGTTGCCGGGGAAGGCAATCGGTGTATCGGTTGAGTCCGTGTCGAATTTATATTTGCTTAAGCTCCCGCTTAGCGAATCCCATCTTACCCCATTCTTTCTTTCCTTAGTCCTTCTTATCTTTTTCCTTCATCTTTTTCAACTTCTTTCTTTCTTATCTCGTTCTATCTTCACGATGGCCAACAAGACCATTCGTGAGTTTTCTGCTCCTTCTGCCGCCAATGTAGCGACAGGACCAGACGTGATCGAAGCCAACCTCAATTTTGAGTTGAAACCGGCTCTGATCACGATGGTCCAAGCTAGCCCGTTCTGTGGCAAAGCCCATAAGGATGCCAATGCTCATCTCCAATAGTTCTTGGAGATTTGCGGCACCTTCACCATTAAGGGGATAACACAAGAAGCCATCCGTCTTCGTCTCTTTCCTTTCTCTTTGCTAGGAAAAGCGAAGCAATGGTTTTATACTAGTCGCAATGCTGTAGACACATGGGACAAATGTTCCAATGCTTTTCTCGCCAAATTCTTCCCGATGGGCAAGACGAATGCTCTTCGCAACAAAATCTCTAGCTTTACGCAACAAGCCGAGGAATCTATTCCCGAGGCTTGGGAGAGAATGCAAGAGTACGTCGCTGCTTGTCCGCACCATGGTATGGAGGACTGGCTATTGATCCAGAACTTCTACCATGGCCTAACCCCACGCTCTAGAAGCCATTTGGATGCCGCCGCCGGCGGTGCATTCTTTTCTCTGAATGTTGCAGATGCTAGGGCTCTCATAGAGAAGATGGTGTCAAACCAAGGATGGAATGACGAGAGACTGCAGCCCCGTAAGCGAGGTATGCATTCCCTTAAGGAGGCCGACATGATCGTGGCCAAGATGGACCTGCTGGCAAAGAAGTTGGACAGCTGTGAGAAGATGAACCAACAAGAGAGTGTCCAATCTCTAGAATCATACATGACTTGTGAAGTCTGTGGAGAAACCGGACATTCTGGGAACTACTGCCCCGAGCTACATGAAGATTTGAACTTCATCATCAACAACAACAACAACGGTTTCCGCCAACAGAATCAAGGATGGAATCAGCCTGCAAACTCTCAAGGTAACAATTTATTCCCCCGCTCTAATTTTCAGAATTCTGATAATTTCTCATTCTTGAAAAATTTAGTTTACTCACAAGGTAGAACTACTGATTTCTTGAATAAGAGATTAATGTCGAATGATAAAACCCTTGAGAATATAAATGCTAAATTGGAAAATTTCCCATCTGCTCTGAAAAATCAATTAACTTTTAATAAGATGTTAGAAACCCAATTAGCTCAGCTTGCTGCTATCATACCATCTTTTGAAACTGGCAAAATTCCTGCTAATCCTGACATGGAAACTGCAAATATGGTTGAAATAAAATATTTTAACTATTATGAAGATCAAACCATGACTGTTAAAAAGGGTGATCCTGGTAGTCCCATAATTAGATGCTCAATCTTTGGTGAAGTCTTTAAAAATGCCATGTGTGATTTAGGATCGAGTGTGAACATTATATCTAAGGATTTCTATGAAAACTTGTTCTTTCCACCCATGTCATCCACATCTGCCTATGTTGTGCTAGCTGATCAATCCACTTGCTATATAGAAGGAATAGTCAATGATTTACCTGTTCAAATTAGAGGCTCCTATGTTCCTGCTGATTTCATAATACTAGATATGGGAAATAGGAAAAGATGTGTCTCTAATCTCAGGTAGACCTTTCTTGAATACTGTGAATGCCTGCATATATGTGGGGAGTGGTAAAATGCAAATGACATTAGGAGGGAGGAAGGAAATATTCTCCTTTTCCCGTGGCCCCGCATATGCCACTAACATGCAGGTAGCAAAACCCGTTCGTACCAAGAAGAGGCGCCCAAGAACAAGGTGGAACAGAAAGGAAGAACCACCTTCTCCTGAGTTGTGTAATTCACATGACAAAGGAGAGGTGCCAAAAGAACAAGAACCCGATGAAGAATATAAAGAAGAAGCACCCAAGGAAGAAGATCTACCCAATAAGGATGAAATTCCATGGATCTAAGGTATGGATTTACTTTTAAATTTCCCTTCAAATTTCCCTTTTTCAAATAAATAACATATGTCATGCATGTAACTATAAAAAAATCAGTTATCATTAGTTATATGCATAAATATATGTTAACTTAGCTAGAATAATAAAATATAATAATAGGATAGTTTCCCTTTTTCACAACATTAGTTAATTTCCCTTTTAATAAAATGAGAACAAGAGCTCCGACTGAGAAGATGAAGACCCTTCACCAAGCAAGAAGCCAGCTTGGGGGAGACTCCCGCTCCAATAAGGTATGTCTCAAGCCTACACTTTAAATTTAGTTCTTAAATTCTATATTTTTGAAATGTTATATGCTTGCCTAAGTAACCATTCCATGAATAAAATTGATGAAATCTGCTTAAACAAGTTGAAACCTGAATAAGATTTGAAATATGTCATGCAAATGCTATTGTTATGGTTTGAATAACTGGTCTTGTCTAAGTTGTAGCTTTTGTGGGTTGCACATGCTTTAACTGAAATCATGCTTAGTGAATAAAATTAGTAAGAAATGGAGTAATTCTTTAAACTTGCTAAGGAGAAATTAGGACCTAATCTGGAGGATTTCTTTTAAAAATCTTGAAAACCTTGCTAAAAGTTCCTCCTGGATTTTATCACATCCCACCACTAGCCAAATATTTGTTAGTCAAAACCACAAAGAGCCTTGTCTGTGTTGAGCTTTGTTAGACCTCATAGATCTTAGTAGAGAAGCTTATCATATCTTTTGATCAAGATTCACACACCCACCATAAATTGCTTACTCTCCACTTTGGAAGTTTGCAACCACCAAATAAATTGCTCATTCTCTACACTGGAGATATGCAATACCTTGCCAAACGTCCCATTGCTAGCCTTATGCTATTCCTACACTGGGAATAAGCATTTCTCTCCCTTTCCCTACTCATTTCAAAAATCCTTTCCTATAGATAATCTGGGGAAATCTAGAGCTAAAAAAAAGAGATAAAAAAAATGATGAGCTAAGTAGCTCAAGAGAGGACTATGTCCTAAGAAAATGTGAGGACACATTTTTGTCTACTCACTATGTATCGAAAAGAGAGAGAGAGAGAGAGAGAGTTATCATTAGCTCTAGACCCCAGAAATTAACTAGGAAGGATTATGAAATATCTCTCTATACACTTCCACATAACCACACATGCACATCTTGATCATTTTTTATGATTTGCTGCTTCTTATGATCTGAGTGTCTAGCTTAGCAATAAACATTAGGCAATTTGCTTATGATTCTTAGCCTACCTATAACTCCACATATCATTCCTTAGAAGTAGGAGAGGCTACATTTTGGCCTAAGTGAGGATTTAAATACCATTGAGTGATTGAGTGAATCTTGGTGGACTTAAGCAAGTTTTTATCTTTTGAAAACCTTAAAAAACCTCCAGACAGAATCCTAGTCAAACCTAAGCAAGATAAAAGTTTCCTATCTACTACTTTATTTCACTCTTGCATGTTTGAAGTGAAAAGCTATAAGCCCCACGTTGCTATGATTAATGATATATACTAAGTTATTTCTCACTATACAATAAACACTTGTATACATCTTAAGTTGCTATCTATTTCATGCTTAATGCTTAAACCGCATTGTTGCTCGAGGACGAGCAACAGGTTAGCTTGGGGGAGCTTGTTGATGGTCTTTAAACACCTGTTTTACCATCAACACTTTACCCAAAAATTCACCAAAAAGGCATGAAATGTAGTCAAATAGGTTTCAAACTAACCGAATTCCACATGTCCATAGATTTTGATTTGAATGCAGGATTTGGACCAAATTTGGAGAATGGACCCACCAGGGGCCGAGACCACTCACCAGAGCCCATTTGGGCCCTAGTGGGGTGGCGCCCGCCACATGGAGAGGCCCAACTTCCCCCCTTGCCACGTCACTGATCCGTGTGACCACCCCAGGGCTAAATCTTGGCCCTTGGTCACTAGGTCAGTGGCATCGGACGGCTCAAGAGGGGAGTGGCGTGGATCATGACCGAATGGCGGTTACCAGGACATGCAACCGACCTAACCACCGCCTTGGAGGAGCCCCTGGAGACCGTAGGATCAACGACGGTGCATCCAACGGCCAGGGGGGTGGCGGCCGCCACCTAGGGCTGGCGCCCGCCACTATGGTTTGCCCTAGGTCGGCTGGCTGCCCCCTATAAGTACCCCCCTCACTCACTTGGGCTATAAATACCCCCTGGAGGCGTCACTTCATAACACACACAAGCAAGAGAAGCAAGGAAGGAAAGAAAGCAAGGCTAGAGCCAGAGAGCTAATAGCTTAGGGTTTAGCCAAGCTTAGGTAAGTAGGTAGCTAGTAGAGCAAGGCGTCTTTGCCCTCGCGGAAGCGCTGCTCAAGGCTCAGCTCAAGAGTAGAGGCGTGCGAGTGATCGGTCCTGGAGTTGGGAAGAGTCTTCCTTCATCTCCAGTTCAGGTTTTGCTCTTGTATCTCAAGCACTTTACTATATTCTAGTTCATCATTTCAAGTATTACTTTATTCTACTTACCAGTATTGAGTAGTATACTTCATTGATTGCTTGAGTGCCTAGCTATCCTACAGTTCAATTCACTTAGCCATAGTAGTTAATCTCTAGTGAGCTTAGTGTTTGATCTTTGCCAATAGGTTGCTTAGTTAGTTTAGTGTTTATCTTATTAAGTCAAGTATTTGCTCTGACGTCCGCAAGGGTGTCTCTATTCAAAGCTAGGGTAGAGATAGTTAGAATATAATTAAGCGTGGTGCTTAGTTATAGACTTACCTTCAGATACGGCTGGACCCCCGAATAGTTGTGGTAGCAAGCAGGTGGTGACAGCCCTGTGCGCCTTGAATTCCACCACGTAGTTGGCCTAGTTTAACCGTAAGGCTCGTTGTGCTAGCGTTCAACCTAAGTCAGTGGTAAAGGCTAGTACGCCTCGATACTTGATAAGATAGGAATAAAACTTTACTTAACTTGGTTGCTTAATTGACATTTGCCTATCTTGCTTCGTAGTTATCTTGCTTCGTGGTTATCTAGGAGTAGTTAATAGTTACTAGTTAGTTATCATTAGTTATCCTTAGTTATCCCATTCTATCTATCTATCTAGTTATCCACCTTACCTTACCATCCATTTCATCCTTACCTATCCACCCACATATTGTTTCTAGCCTTTCATCTCCTCTCTCCTTTGCCCTTTTCTTATTCTTCGACTCTCATCCCCTCCTTGACTCGACTCATACACCACCCTAGCCTTCCTTTGGGATCAAATAAATCGACACCTGGTACTCCCAGGGATGTGCTACTACGATATGTCACACCCGGTTTTAAGAACAAAACCAGGTATACACCATATGTGAGCCCAGGAAGTCAAATCTCACATATAGTCACAAATAAAGGGTAATATCGAAAGACAATGCACATATATAACGTATATAGAACAAAAGATCATAACCTTAAAGAGCAGACAGCGGAAAGACACTCCGATCTTCAGATGGAGACACCAACTTCACAGGGACAACTGACTGGTTGACCACAAGCCTAAGCTTCTCCAAAGCTTAACTCTCTGAGGTGTGGGGAAAAGCAAGAGTGAGTCCATGTCGAACTCCACAAGTATAGCAGCAAGTGATATAGATCCCAAGTCTCATGATCAATGTAACATAAATAATGAATAGCATAAAACGGTAAATAATGAACATGTTAACCAACATAAGTCATAAATGTAAAAGTCTTCAAGGCCGCTCGTGTCCTTGAGCAAGGCTGATATATCAGTTTAATAAACTTTGCGCAAAGGTGTACACTTTCACTGCGAGACGTGAATTGCCCTTTCGCCCGAGGTGATCAGCCTCTTAACTCACTTCCAAGGAAAGTCGGCAGGGTTCACGATGAAGCCTTTCAAAGGTTCGTCTAACAAGTTAGGGCCGCTAGGTCTTAAGGCAAGGGGAAGAAGGGTCTCTCAACCTTGCGGCACGCAGGCAAAGTGAAAGTAGCCGCCCTAAATCCAGCTCGTCAAGCGCCTTATGCGCCCTTTCGGGTAACCACTAACAAGCTAGAAAAGGTCCTCATACTGAGCTAAAGCCAGAGCCATATAACCCCCAACAGTTGCACTGTAAATCCCGAAGGTTCTTGTACAGACAATTTCTTAAGTTGCTAATAAGTCATTTTTATCATTCGATGCAAACATTAATTAAGTAACATGATCATGATTGCGAAAAGAACACTCGATTGCTATACTTGCCTTAAACTCAAGATCCTTCTTCTGTTGACTTATATACTTCCAAAGGTTGACTCTTGATCTTGAACTCTTGATCACGAACTTCTTCCTCTTGATCACCAACGTAAACTCACAGACTGGACATACGATCACAGAACACCACACAAGCATCCAATAGCAGTCATGCAAAGCAAACATAGCCCATAATTAGAACAATACACCAATGAATAAATAAATAAATAAATAAAAAGTTTTGAAAACTGATCTACGATTTGCTACGAACACACAGACGCAAAAATCACGCTAATCGGAGCTATAACGAGAAAGATATGAACTAAACAAGATTAAAGACACTAATTACTAGATTAGATTTAACTCAAATTTTAATTACAGAAAACAGTGTTGAAAGTTATATATTTGGAAAGATCTTTTCGAAACGAATCTAACGCAAGTTGAACGGACTAAATCGGAGTTAAAACAAAGAAGTTATAGGGGTTTTAAATTCAATGGCAGAACTGTAAATAAAACAAACTAGATTTTGTAAATTTAAATAAATAAAACGAAATTGAAATTCGGATGGACTGCGCCTCGTTTAGGAGAAAGCGCAGGGGCTTGGTTGGAAGTTTTTCAAGACTCAGTGCATAGGGCCGTTTGGACTGCGGGTTGATGCTTAGAAAGTTGAGGGGCTCTTTAGCAAAACATCAGCCGAAGGGGTATCAGCTATTGTGGGCGGTTGGATCTGAAACCGATGGATGAGATTTGATCACGGAGGGAGGACGGCGGATTCTATTTTGAAGAAACCGAGGGGTTCTTTATCAAAAGTGTCGTCGAAGCGGTATGGGATGTTCCTGGCCATTGGATCAGGATTGGAGGGTCCCGGTTAGATCGGGAACGGCCAGGCGGCGCTGTTCACCGGAGAGGAAGGAGGATGCGGTGGCGCTGGGCGGCGCCATGGCCGGACTTAGGCGGCGATGCTCGGGTTTGAGCTTCCGGGCGGTAGAGACCTCAGGAGTTGCACCAACGGACGTAGAAGCTTAAGGCGAACTCACCGCAGTCAACAGAGACGGCGGAGGACGACTGGATGCGTAAGGGAGCTCGGAAAGGCGGCGGCGGAACTTTTGTAAACGACGGCGAGCACGATAAACACCAAAACGGGGAGAGAATAGAGAAAGGAGGGGTCTAGGAGCTTACTGCAGATCCAAAGGAGCTCGGGAGAGATCTACGACGGCCACGGATCGGTGGAGACCGAGGATGACGATGAAGCGGCTCGGTGAGATCCAAAGCTCGGTGTCCGAGCGACTTAGGGCACGGAGACGGTTAGTTCTTGATCAGGCCGAGGCGGTGGACCTTGGGGATCTTATAGGGAGCGTCGGCTTGGGTAGGAAGGCAAGGGAGGGGAGATGTTGGGGCGGATTCCATCGGGGAGCAGTCCGGCTCCTTTACGTCTGGAGGTTGAAGACAGCCGATGCGTGGGCTCCAGCCGACAGTGTCACAGGGAGTGGGACCAGGTTGTCGGTGAAACAAGGGAGAATGGGTGGAACGCCCGCACGGGCTTTTGCCGATTGGGCCAGAGAGAGTGCCGGCCTGATACTCGCGCGGGCCGAAAGGGAAGAGGGAAGGGGAAAACTGAGCTGGGCTCTGCGCAAGGGAATGAGGGAGCGGCCGGCTGGGCCGTTTCGGGCCAAAAGGAGGAGAGGGAAGCCGGGCTGAATTTAGAGAGGAGGGAAAAAGGAGGGGAGATGCAGGCCGGGCTTGCTGGGCCACTCAGGCCGAAAACCGAAGGGGAGATGAGGGAGAAGAGTTTTGCCTTTTTCATTTTATTTTAGAACCTTTTTCAAACCATTTTCAAAAACCAGTTTGAATTCCTTTGAACTTTTGATTTGAAATCTTTGGAGAGAAACAGAAAGATTTGAAACTTTAAACTTTCCAAACTTTCTGAAAACAGAAAAAAAAAATCTTTATTTTCAAATCCCCTTTACATAAAATTCATTTTCAAGCTGTTTGCAAATCATTTTGAACTCAAATAGAATTTTAGCAAAAACCACACATCACAAAAACTCAAATGCACCAACATGAATGCACAAACATGTTTCTAAAACCCTAGGATAAATTTTAACTTATAGAAAAGTTTTATTTCTCTATATTTTATGAGCACAGAAATTCACAAATAAATCATTTTAACTCTAATTTAAGAAATGCAAATTTCAGGGTGTGACAAATCTACCCCCCTTAAGAGAATCTCGTCCCGAGATTCGGAAGAGACTCAGAGCACAGGAGAGAAATGAGAAAAGATCTTGATAACACTTTCACTTCACACTTGTATACCAAGCTTATCAAACCACTGATGTTTCATGATCATAATCTTGTGAACAAAGATTCCATGAAAAGATTGTTACACTTGATTATCCCAAACTTGTCTTGATCGCTAACTTGATTGGCTTACAACTCAAGGAGATGTCGAAACTTGATCTGCAGTTGTTCCTCGGTTTCCCACATTGCTTCTTCTTCACTTAGGTTACTCCACTGAACCTTACACACTTTAAACCTTCTTCCATTAAAAGTTTTCCAAACTATTTCTAGAATCTTGACCGGGTATCCTGCATTTGCCGGATGGTCTGGTGTATCCACTTCCACTGAAGACGTTTGCCCATCTGTGTTCTTATCTATATGCTCATCATTATCCACGATAGCATCTTTAGTCTGCACTCCATTGTACAAGTCATCAGCTTCCTCAGATTGAAGTTGACAACCGCGATACTCGATTCTTTTCCCTGACGGTGCAGTTAGAAACATTATGCACTGGGTACCATGAATTACTCCTTTGTGCGCACACAACCATCCATTACCAAGAACCATAGGAATATCGAGTGACTCCAAAACAATGAAGGTTACGGTAAAGTTTTCCTTGTTTATGATGAGACTGACGTTCGGGCATATCTGATCTGCCTGTATTTCTCCAACTGCGATATGAACTATCAAGGGCCTCTTTGTTGGACACTTCGCTATTTTGCTTGTCTATAACAACTTGTCGGAGATGAAAGAGTGCGAAGCACTGGGATCAAACAGAGCAAAAGCTTGTGTTGAGCTCACTTGAATGTAACCACCAACCATTTTTGTAGCTCCTTGAATGTTATCTATATCCATATTGCTCAACCTTCCATTGACATAATTGTGTTGTGCTCTACTTGCTTCAGTAAGCTTCTTTTGGCTTTCCTTTTTCGCTTTCGTTGTTGTGGATTCTGACTCGGATCACTCCCAACTCGAACTTCAACATTGTTGTTTTGATAGTGCTCGGCTTCATTGTACTCGTGATCATCAGTAAGAGGTGACATATAGGGATTTTGATTCATGGTGTACCACATTTCCTGTCATTAGGTGACCAACAGAAACAACATGAGCAAGGATAGATGATCTTACTCATGAAGTACCATGAGAGACAACTCACAACTTCATCGCCTGTTGATCAAAGCACTACCCCCCTTAAGAAAGGACAAACTAGAGAACATATAAGGGTAGCTTGCATATTATTTCCAGCATGTTGACAGGCATAACCAACTTCCGATATCCCAGAGAAACTCATATGCAAAGGTATGAACAAGAATTCTGTATCTCCTCGTGAGCAGGAAAACAACTATGCACAAAAACAGTCATAACTTAAGTTCTGTTTATCCAATGAAGTTGCAGTTTACCTTTCTGGAAAGCTTATGAAATCCTCTACAACTTTCATGTAGAACACTTTTCCAGATTCTGTAGTTAAGGTCGTCGAAAACAGCAGAGAACAGAAACTATTCCAGATTCCAGACAGCACAGATGCATCAACTTGTGAATTTCATAACTCCAAAACCATAACAGCTATCAGGGTGGCTCTTGCGCTCAAAGAAAGATCATGAAGTCTACTTGTGTCCAGAATTGTTCCATGATTTTTGAACATCCAAAAACAGAGATATAAGCTGATAAAGACAGACTGTTCCGAAAGGATTAGGTTAGAGGAACAGAAGAAACAGAAACCCAACCTTCTATGCAAGAACCTATCAACTAAACCTAATGAGATTGTGAGGAAACCCACAAAATCATTGCACTCATTACAAAGATGCAAAACAAACATTATCATAAGGACAAACAACAAACATCACAGGTTCACAAGCCACACAGGGGACAAGGACTTGACTAACTTCGTTACTAACGTTTCATTACATAAGGGCTCAGGAACTACTAGAACACGATACATCTGCAAGAACATCAAGGGTAGCTTTCTTGTACACTCTTTATTTGTCAACTGCTATCAGGGGACTTCCTTTACATCAGGCACTGACATCACTTGTTGGTGGTTATTCTGTAGTGACTGGGTTGTGGCTACTTCCATGAGTCGACTGTTGATCTTTTTGGGGCAAGATCTGACATAATGTCCTTCCTGTTGGCAATGATAACATCTTCCTTTAGCTGGATCTGCTGCGGTAGAAGTGTTGCTTGATGTGCTGCCATCTTGCTGACTCAGAGGATTGACTTTTACCAGTTTATTCTGCTTCTTAACTCGCTTCCGTGGTTGGAACTCTTTGTAGGTGATTGTCCATCCATCTATGCAAACCTCATGTGGAAAGTTCTTAATTGGAGGAGCTTCTAAATGCTGCTGATCTAGGCTTGTCTGAACAAGAGTTGGAACTGGATGTGATACTGGGGTAGAACTCAATTGTCGGTGACATATCAACGGTGGCTCGAATGAATTTGCTTTCCTTTTCTTATCTTCCTTGTCTTCACCACTTGGGTTCGCTTTGACCTCATCCTTGGTTGACTTATCTTGAAGACAAGAATTCCCATAATGCTTGCAACATAGACATCGATCCTGAACCTCTTGAATCTTACTGCTGCTATCTTCCAACAGACCTGTTTCACATTCATTGGGTGATAACGGCATACCTCGATATTCAATCCTTTCGCCTGATGGTGTTCTTAAAAATACTGATCGTCGGGAATAATTGACCTCTCTTTTACGACCCTTTAACCATCCATGTCCAAGGATAACATCGATTCCTGAGAGTTCCAAAACATTTAGTTTCACTATGAATTCACTCTCCTTTATCTGGACTCTAACATCTCGACATACACGGTTTGTCTCAACTTCTCCAGTTGGTGTACGAACTACTATGAGCTTCTTTGTTGGCCATTCCCTTATCTTCAGGCGAGCTACAAACTTGACAGAGATGAACGAGTGCGAGGAACTAGGGTCAAAAAGAACCATGGCAGTTACTGAATTAACTGGGATCATGCCATACACAGCTTTCTTTGCTTCATGAATAGTGGTCATATCCACATGCCTCAACTTTCCATAAATGTAATCTTGCTCCCCTTCAACACCTGGTAACTGTCCTTTATGGCTTCCTTCCATGTTGGTTGGTTCGTGTGTTGCGTTTTGCTGTTGCGTCATTCTTCCCAGGTCTTGACTTTGCATAGCGATCAGCTTCCGTTTGTTAACTGCGGTCAGAGACGACATAGCTTGGTCAACGATCCGTCTACTTAGATAGAGGGAAGTTTTCAATAAGCAATCCAAGGCAAGGAGTGAAGGTGAGAGCAAAATTTAAAATTTAAGCAATAAGGAGGAGACAAATAACAAGGGTAGAAGATACAATAGAGAAGAAAATACCAAGGTTGATAGAACAAGAGTTCTATAGCAATTTTCAAAAGCTTTAAACGACCAGTTTCTAACTAGGCTTGTGTCCTACAGTCAGCATTGCTCTGATACCACTTTGTCACACCCGGTTTTAAGAACAAAACCAGGTATACACCATATGTGAGCCCAGGAAGTCAAATCTCACATATAGTCACAAATAAAGGGTAATATCGAAAGACAATGCACATATATAACGTATATAGAACAAAAGATCATAACCTTAAAGAGCAGACAGCGGAAAGACACTCCGATCTTCAGATGGAGACACCAACTTCACAGGGACAACTGACTGGTTGACCACAAGCCTAAGCTTCTCCAAAGCTTAACTCTCTGAGGTGTGGGGAAAAGCAAGAGTGAGTCCATGTCGAACTCCACAAGTATAGCAGCAAGTGATATAGATCCCAAGTCTCATGATCAATGTAACATAAATAATGAATAGCATAAAACGGTAAATAATGAACATGTTAACCAACATAAGTCATAAATGTAAAAGTCTTCAAGGCCGCTCGTGTCCTTGAGCAAGGCTGATATATCAGTTTAATAAACTTTGCGCAAAGGTGTACACTTTCACTGCGAGACGTGAATTGCCCTTTCGCCCGAGGTGATCAGCCTCTTAACTCACTTCCAAGGAAAGTCGGCAGGGTTCACGATGAAGCCTTTCAAAGGTTCGTCTAACAAGTTAGGGCCGCTAGGTCTTAAGGCAAGGGGAAGAAGGGTCTCTCAACCTTGCGGCACGCAGGCAAAGTGAAAGTAGCCGCCCTAAATCCAGCTCGTCAAGCGCCTTATGCGCCCTTTCGGGTAACCACTAACAAGCTAGAAAAGGTCCTCATACTGAGCTAAAGCCAGAGCCATATAACCCCCAACAGTTGCACTGTAAATCCCGAAGGTTCTTGTACAGACAATTTCTTAAGTTGCTAATAAGTCATTTTTATCATTCGATGCAAACATTAATTAAGTAACATGATCATGATTGCGAAAAGAACACTCGATTGCTATACTTGCCTTAAACTCAAGATCCTTCTTCTGTTGACTTATATACTTCCAAAGGTTGACTCTTGATCTTGAACTCTTGATCACGAACTTCTTCCTCTTGATCACCAACGTAAACTCACAGACTGGACATACGATCACAGAACACCACACAAGCATCCAATAGCAGTCATGCAAAGCAAACATAGCCCATAATTAGAACAATACACCAATGAATAAATAAATAAATAAATAAAAAGTTTTGAAAACTGATCTACGATTTGCTACGAACACACAGACGCAAAAATCACGCTAATCGGAGCTATAACGAGAAAGATATGAACTAAACAAGATTAAAGACACTAATTACTAGATTAGATTTAACTCAAATTTTAATTACAGAAAACAGTGTTGAAAGTTATATATTTGGAAAGATCTTTTCGAAACGAATCTAACGCAAGTTGAACGGACTAAATCGGAGTTAAAACAAAGAAGTTATAGGGGTTTTAAATTCAATGGCAGAACTGTAAATAAAACAAACTAGATTTTGTAAATTTAAATAAATAAAACGAAATTGAAATTCGGATGGACTGCGCCTCGTTTAGGAGAAAGCGCAGGGGCTTGGTTGGAAGTTTTTCAAGACTCAATGCATAGGGCCGTTTGGACTGCGGGTTGATGCTTAGAAAGTTGAGGGGCTCTTTAGCAAAACATCAGCCGAAGGGGTATCAGCTATTGTGGGCGGTTGGATCTGAAACCGATGGATGAGATTTGATCACGGAGGGAGGACGGCGGATTCTATTTTGAAGAAACCGAGGGGTTCTTTATCAAAAGTGTCGTCGAAGCGGTATGGGATGTTCCTGGCCATTGGATCAGGATTGGAGGGTCCCGGTTAGATCGGGAACGGCCAGGCGGCGCTGTTCACCGGAGAGGAAGGAGGATGCGGTGGCGCTGGGCGGCGCCATGGCCGGACTTAGGCGGCGATGCTCGGGTTTGAGCTTCCGGGCGGTAGAGACCTCAGGAGTTGCACCAACGGACGTAGAAGCTTAAGGCGAACTCACCGCAGTCAACAGAGACGGCGGAGGACGACTGGATGCGTAAGGGAGCTCGGAAAGGCGGCGGCGGAACTTTTGTAAACGACGGCGAGCACGATAAACACCAAAACGGGGAGAGAATAGAGAAAGGAGGGGTCTAGGAGCTTACTGCAGATCCAAAGGAGCTCGGGAGAGATCTACGACGGCCACGGATCGGTGGAGACCGAGGATGACGATGAAGCGGCTCGGTGAGATCCAAAGCTCGGTGTCCGAGCGACTTAGGGCACGGAGACGGTTAGTTCTTGATCAGGCCGAGGCGGTGGACCTTGGGGATCTTATAGGGAGCGTCGGCTTGGGTAGGAAGGCAAGGGAGGGGAGATGTCGGGGCGGATTCCATCGGGGAGCAGTCCGGCTCCTTTACGTCTGGAGGTTGAAGACAGCCGATGCGTGGGCTCCAGCCGACAGTGTCACAGGGAGTGGGACCAGGTTGTCGGTGAAACAAGGGAGAATGGGTGGAACGCCCGCACGGGCTTTTGCCGATTGGGCCAGAGAGAGTGTCGGCCTGATACTCGCGCGGGCCGAAAGGGAAGAGGGAAGGGGAAAACTGAGCTGGGCTCTGCGCAAGGGAATGAGGGAGCGGCCGGCTGGGCCGTTTCGGGCCAAAAGGAGGAGAGGGAAGCCGGGCTGAATTTAGAGAGGAGGGAAAAAGGAGGGGAGATGCAGGCCGGGCTTGCTGGGCCACTCAGGCCGAAAACCGAAGGGGAGATGAGGGAGAAGAGTTTTGCCTTTTTCATTTTATTTTAGAACCTTTTTCAAACCATTTTCAAAAACCAGTTTGAATTCCTTTGAACTTTTGATTTGAAATCTTTGGAGAGAAACAGAAAGATTTGAAACTTTAAACTTTCCAAACTTTCTGAAAACAGAAAAAAAAAATCTTTATTTTCAAATCCCCTTTACATAAAATTCATTTTCAAGCTGTTTGCAAATCATTTTGAACTCAAATAGAATTTTAGCAAAAACCACACATCACAAAAACTCAAATGCACCAACATGAATGCACAAACATGTTTCTAAAACCCTAGGATAAATTTTAACTTATAGAAAAGTTTTATTTCTCTATATTTTATGAGCACAGAAATTCACAAATAAATCATTTTAACTCTAATTTAAGAAATGCAAATTTCAGGGTGTGACACGATAGTTCTGTGCGCTTGCAGAATCTCCTCCTGGTAGATTGCAATCTGTCTAGCTAGCTCCTACTAGTATCGGGATTGACAACCCCATTTGACATTAGTAGATAGCTGCTTTAGCTTCACTCCTTTAGGTATAGTGACTGGACTTGCTTCAAGCATTTCTGGCGCCGCTGCCAGGGATAGACTCCATAGTCTACTCCTAGTAACGAAGTTAGCAAGTGTCAACAAGCATTTCTGGGCCGTTACCGGGGATAGTTGCCTAGCTCTATCTTTAGTGAAGTTAAGAAGTACCAACAATAATAGGTTTACAATACTAACTTTGGAGTACAACTTATGTAGATAGATATTTGGACAACTTCTATATGTATATTGCTTCTAATTTTATGTACATATATTTATACATACATATATATGTAGTTCTATAGTTCAATTATATATGCATGCAATAAGCTTATTGTGTTATGCTGCTAATATATATAAATTATATATATTAGCAGCAAAGAATATATATTAGAAAACCTATTAAATAAATAAACAAAACTAAAAATAGAACTGAAATGAAAATAAAAAGGAAAAACCAGGGGACCCTTTAGTCCGGCTGGTATTACCAACCGGGACTAAAGGCGGGGCTTTAGCCCCGGTGACCGGAGCCGGAACTAAAGGGGGGGGCCTTTAGTCCCGGAAGCGTAGTCCCGGCTCAGCAACCGGGGCTAAAGGACCTTGCCGACCGGGGCTAAAGCCCAATTCTGTTGTAGTGTATTATGCATAACAGAAATTGTCGATTCGTTGAGATTTACTCGATTGCACAGGTTATCGACTGTCTAGTCGATGTCCCTTAGGATTCGTTGTTCAGACCACGTATCTGGAACTGTCTCGAACAACACCGACATATTGTGCCTTAAATTACTGATCAGTTTTGTCTCTTGTAAATTGCAGGATCAAATTGACTGACACGCTTAGGTCCGTTCAAGCCGAAACCGACTAGCTCAAGAAGTCACATCAATCGAAGAACCACTCTGCTCCGGTCTCTGACTACAGTGTGCTTGCCTGTGGATTTTTGCACCAATTGGTGTGTATTTCGATGACAAGTGGACCATAAATAATTACGTTAATTTGAATGTGTCGATAATTAGCCTGAGTTAGCACAATTTTAACGTCATGGTGTTCCAAGGAATAGGTTATTACAATGACAAGACAAAAAACATGGAAAAATTAATTTCTTTTTTCATTCTTTTGGAATATATGAGCAACTCCAGCAGTTTGATAAATTTCACTTGGACCTTGTTTAGGTTGCTTCCAACATCCAACTTTTTTCACTCTCTCTCCATCACATCAACGTTTTGACGCATGCATGGAGAATTAAATTTTGGTAAAATAAATAACTAATTGCACAGATTAGTTATAAATCACGAGATGAATCTTTTGAGTCTAGTTAGTACATGATTTGACTATATTTGTCAAATACAAACGTAAGTGCTACATGATTGGTATATCTTATGATTTGGCAAGTTACTAAATTATATATTATATAGTAAGTAGAGAAAATGACTCTCTCCAATAGTATGCTATTCTAATTTGGTAAAATTAAAAAAGTAGGCTCACGTAGTAGGAAATAGGCCAATAAAGGCCGAATGGCCGAGCAGCCCAGCCCGGTAAAACACTCTCTCTGTCTCCCTCACGGCCACACCTAAGATTATCCGCACTCACGTTCCTCTATTTTCATCATCTATATTATCTGGTCATCAAGATTCTCTCCTCTATATTCATTTCTCCCGCATCCATTCATCCTCTATATCATCCTCTATCTACTATGGCCCCACTTGTCACTTTATCTAAATGTATCCATGAGAGATCTAGTTTCGAAGAATTAATTGCAATGAATTCAATGGTGCAATCGAAATTTAATTTGGTTTTTGGTTTGTGAGTTATAATATTTTTTATGTGTTAAAAACGTGGGGCCTGCCACTGATTCCATGCTGTCTCTCTCCCGTGCATGCTCGGCGTGAATGATGGTGGGACCAGCGCTGCGCTAGCGGATGCACTGCATCCCTTTATATTTAGGGGACAACCACATATAGCGTATGTGATTCCGGCCTTCGCTGCAGTTGTTTTTTCCGTCAAATGCTACTGGATGTGTGATAGCGGAAGTGGATGGCGTACCCAGTGCGGGTCGTCTAAGCACGCACGGGAGAGACCAGAGTCGCACGGATGGAGGATCTGGGGGACGCCCCTGGCGGCGGCGGCTCGGCCGGTTCCAACGCTCGCTCGCCCTTGGCGGCATCTAGCCGAATGACGCGGTCGTCCTCGCGATGCGGTGACTCTCTCCTCCAAGCCTGGAAAAAGGGTGCGCTTCCTGAGATTTTCCCCATCCGAGAAACACAATTTCTTCCATCTTTTCTCGAATCCAATCTTGGCGATTCGCTCCAATGGAGGTCCTACGGTTGCGCCGATCTTTTAATCGCGCGGGCCAGGAGAGCGACGCGTGAAGCCTTTCACGCGTGCGGGAGAGGCAGCGCCAGCGCGGGAGAGGAGATGGCGCATGATAAATTTCACGATAGCAAACTTCTCTGCGCGCGGAGATATACGCGTGCGAGCCCCCTCCATGGCAAGTTGCCAAAGATGGGAAGCTTTTTTATCAAAGTGCTGGAGAATCAATTTTGCTTGTTTTGCCAAATTTTAAGACTCTTTTATCAAACTGCTGGAGATGCTCAATGACGAGACAAATAACATGGGAAAATCAATTTATTTTTTCATTCTTCTCGAAGCACCGCCTTGCTACAATACGTGTCGTTCTGATGCAGCTTGCCGTTAGCTGCACGCAGGCGGTGGCCTTGATGAACCGAGCAGAAGATCCATCAGCAGAAGAGACCAGTTGCAGATGTCAAATCCATGGACGTTCATTGTTGGGACTGCTTCTGGGGCGACAAACAAAAAAAATCAGAAGGTGCCATAGAGCCAGAAACATGGCGAGACGCTCCTTTTTCACCAGACCCAACACGTACCTCTGTCAATGACGATCTACTCAAAGCGCCGACCTCTTCATGGGTGGGGAGATATAGGTGTGCATGCATTATGTAAGGAGGGGACCATGAGCTTATCCAATACCACGCGCGTGACCTGCCTGCCCTGGATAAATGCACGGAGTGAGGTCCAAGGTCGGTTCTCGGGCATGCAGATTTTGACCCGACTAAAGAATAGGATATTCGATCTATAGCCAGCTAGTATAAGGCAATCTTATTATTTTTAACAAACTAGTGGGGTTCTAGATAAGCTTGAATGAGGAGGACTTTTGCATTCCCCAGATACAAAATCAGCGCTGGGACAGTAGTCGCACATGGGATTTTGCTGGTACGACTCAGGCCAATCTCAACTATGAGACTGCCATGTCATATGAAATAAAATGAAACTTGAATAAAATTGTCCATTGAGAGTGAGAGTTTCTTTGTAAGTTTCATAGGCATTAAATTTCATGACTCATAGAGAATTGGTATTCGTGCCAAGAGAGTTTCATCTCATTTCTTCTCTCACTTCTTAAATACACCACCATGTCATCATCATCAACAATGCCTACGTGGTAGTCTATTTAATGCAAATGAAACTCCCATTGAGATTAGCCTAAGGCCAATCTCAATGGGGTTTCAATTTGCATTAAATATGCTGCCACATAAGCACTTTTGATGACATGACATTGTATTTAAGAAGGGAGAGAAGAAATGAGTTTCATCTAGATGAAACTCTCTTGGCACGAATATCAACTCTCTATGAGTCATGGAATTTAATGCTTATGAAACTTTAGAATGAAACTCTCACTCTCAATGGATAGTTTCATTTGAGTTTCATTTTGTTTTATATGACATGGCAGTCTTGAAAACAACAAAATGAAACTCACCATTGACATTGGCCTAAGGGAACTGTAGCAAGGGGCAACAGCTCACTCGAAACTTGTGGGCAGGGAACGAAGTTCGGTCACTGATAGACGCAAGGATCGTGACGGAGACGACTGATGAGGCCGGTTGTTAGGACATTGATAGCATTCGTGCAATTGCGCACTTTGCACTATATAGCTTGTGCTAATCTAAACCATTCGTAACTAAAAGAGGCAGAAGTCCGAGACTGCACATATGATGATATGACAATGTCTTATCGCCAATCAGCACATTTTTTTTGGGATTATCCACTCCATCTATACAGCATTTTTCTAATTCTACGAAGAGGTGGCAAATTCTTAATGATAACATTAGTGGACTGACTCAACTCTGTGTCATGTACTACTTATTGCGAGAGTGGTGTTGATATTTATCCAGAGTTTGGCACAGTATAAAATCAAAATAAAAAGACAGTTTGGTGATCGAGGGCGTACCTTGGTAGTGAGTCAAGAGGCTGATCACCTCGAGCAAAGGGCAATCACAACTCGTGGGTAAAGTTGTACACACTCTTTAAATATAATCTGATATATCAGCTGTGAATAATGTGTGCTCTCGGTCATGAGCGGTCTGGATCCTTTTTGAGATAGTTCTAATGAATAATGTGGGTGGATGATAATCTTGATGATACTTAATTATACTTTCACCATGGGAGCTTAAGCATAATCTAGCGACATAGGCCTAATAAATAAAATATGTCCAACTAAAAATGCTTACCACAGTTGAGCCGAGTCTAGCCTTTTGAGCCTTGCATCCCCTCATGTTATACTTGTTCAGTATGGTGCACTCACCCTTGCTTTGCGTACAATCAATAAAAATCCCGGATGGGTACCAGATGGTGGAAACAAGTGAGAAGATACAAAAGATGTTCCAAGAGTTCTAGGCGAGTGTTTCCCCCAGTCAACCGTCCCTGTGAAGTATGGAGTCCCGAAGAGTAGTTTCCGCTCTGCTTTGTTTAGATGTAAGCCTTGTTGTATCTATGTTTCGATATATAATAAAGCATTGTCTTTGAAAATTCTATATTTGTTGCTATATGTGTCTTGTGGACTTCCTGGGCACACATATAGTGGGCACTTGGTAATCTTCGGAAAACCGGGTGTTACAGGGTCCATCTTGATTTGCTTCTTAGCTGACTTGTTTTGAAGACATGGAAAGCCATAATGCTTGCAACAATGACATTGATCTTGACTTCCCAGCATCTTACTGCCTACATCTTCATTGAATTTCATATTCTTCCAAGCTTCTGCTACTTGTCTCTTCACTGGCCCTTTGATAGAATTCCCATGCTACTTGTCTCTTCACTGGCCCTTTGATAGAATTCCCATGTTGAGCCATATCCTCCAATACTTTTCTTTGCATGGCTAAAAGCTTCTCCTTGTCAAATGCATTCTTAGGCAACATAGCTTGGGCATCCTGGCCTTTGGTATTGATGGTATCCTTGTTATGGTCCATCTAAAAGAGAGAGAGAAGATTTAGAATAGAGGCAAAGTTTTATAATAGAATAGAGATAGATGTAGCATATCTTTTACCAAATAACAAGGTTGGAGAGAAAGCAAGGACTCGGCATAGATGAAAGCTTGCTAAAACGTCCTGTTCTAACTAGGCTTGCGTCCTACAATCAACATTTGTTTGATACCAATTTGTAACACCCGGTTTTCCAAAGAATACCAAGTGCCAACTATATGTGTGCCCAGGAAGTCCACAAGACACATATAGCAACAAATATGGAATTTCCCAGAGACAATGCTTTATTACATAACGAAACATAGTTACAACAAGACTTACATCTATTACAAAGCAGAGCAGAAACTATTCTATAACTACTCTTCGGGACTCCAAACTCCACAGGCACGGTTGATTGGGGGAAACACTCGCCTAGTACTCTTGGAACATCTTCTGTAACTCCTCACTTGAATCCACCATATGGTACCCATCCGAGATTTTTATTGATTGAATGTAAAGCAAGTGTGAGCGCACCATACTCAACAAGTATAACATGAGGGGATGCAAGGCTCAAAAGGCTAGACACGGCTGAATTGTGGTAAGCATTTTTAGTTGGCCATATTTTATTTATTAGACCTATGTCTCTAGATTATGCTTAAGCTCCTGTGGTGAAAGTATAATTAATTATCATCAAGATTATTATCACCCAGACCATCCATAGAACTGTTTCAGAAAGGATCCAGGCCGCTCATGACCGAGAGCATGGCTGATATATCAGTTTATAACTCTGCAGAGGTGTACAACATTACCCACAAGTAGTGATTCCCATTTGCCCGGGGTTGTGAGCCCCATAACACTTCCAAGGTGAGTAGGCAGGGTTTCACTACGAAACTGTTCACAGGTCCCACTAATAAGTAGCAACCCGCTATGGGTTTCCCCATCAAGAAGTAAGATCCCCTCTACAAGAGGTCTACAAGAAACCACAATGCACCCCCTTGATAGACCGAGATCAAATGAATTGGAGCCCCTTTTGCGCCTTTCGGTAAGCTGCCACAAACTAGTAGAAGTCTGGTACTTAGCCAAGCCAGAGCCATATGGCTTGTGGTTGCATTGAAAATCCTGGGTTGTCGTTTTAAGTTTGAGTCCATACGGAGGGCAGACTAGAGCACCCAAAAAGGCCCAATGCCCTAGCCCCCTGATATCCATGTTGCTAAAAAGCATATTTTAATCTATAGTTACATATATCATTAATCAATATTATAGAACATTTTGTTTGGTGATAGCAAACTAAGCTAGTCTAACCAAATGCACAAACCCATAGGTAACAAGGATATAGATATATCAATCCTAGGTATAATCCTAAAAGGTTCATCATTTTAGAAACATGCACATGAAAAGGTGATTAAATGGTTATTAGGTAACAAGGGATCTCATGTTACACTTGCCTTCCAAAAACGTGTTGTTGGTCCCACTTCTCCGAAGATCTTCTTCACGACGACCTTGGACGACTCAGACTCTAAACGAAATAAACGACACCACACAAGCATCCATTCCAATCATCACATGCAAACAAATGATATTTCTATTAGAACAGTACACTAAGCATAAAAAACAGGTAGAGAAACATATATGAAACTATTCTACTCGTCGATACGATCACATGAACGTAAAGATCACTCTAATCAGATCTAAAACGAGAAAGTTATAAAGAAAACAAGTTCCAGTGACTCTTTTGTAAATAAAAACCATTTCCTGGGGGCTAGCTCGCGAAAACCAAGGACCTAAACGCGATTAAACATAGTCAACAGGGGCTAGCACGTGAAAACTTAGGCTCCGAACGGCGGGTTCTAATACCGGAAAACTCAGGGGCCAAAAAGAAAGAAAACAGGACTAAAATTAAATATATTTGAACTGTGCTGGACTGCCACTTGCGGATACATGGGTGTATGCCGAGTCTCTGAGTGATGAGTGATTGTCAACTGGAATGATGCGCATGTTCTTTGGCTTGTGTTGTGCAGGTGTCGAGCACGGATACAGTGATCAGAGGCAAGGTGAAGGTCAAGTAGAGACGTGCCGTGCCGATGGACCGAGAGTGGTGAAGGGCAGACGTGAGGCTTGGACTGAGGGACCGGTGGCCCGAGGATCAGTTGTGGTGGCTGACAGCCCTGTACAGCGACGAGCGAAGACTTGCGGTCATGTGTTGCCTGAGTCGTGGACTTGGGGACACGTGTCGGTGGACGGGGTGCACGGGCGGTGCATCCCCTCTACGGCGTCAGTTTGGTGGTAGAGCCAGAGAAAAACCATCGGGTGGACGGTTTCCAGGTTTGGGCCTCAAAACCTGGGTGCTGAGGGTTTCCGAGTTTGGCCACAAAACTCGGGCTGAGGACAGTTTCTAGGTTTGTGCCTCAAAACCTGGGTGCTGCGGGTTTGCTGAGTTTGGGCCACAAAACTCAGGCGCTGGTGGGCTGGTTTCCCGGTTTGGGCCTCAAAACCGGGGGTTGGCTAGAAAGGCTGGTTTCCCGGTTTGGGCCACAAAACCGGGGGTGCAGAGTGAGGGCGGCACGTGGCAGCAATCGGGAGGTTGCGTCGAGGCAACGCTACGAGTTGTGCGGGCGTGGCCGTCGGATCCACCTACCATCGAGTTGGTCCATAATAACCTTAGGGTTTAGCTGGTTCGCTCTGTAAGTAGTTAGGGGTAGAGTGGGAATTAGGAATAGTTAAAATTAGGATAAGTAGGGGGAGACACCCACCTCCCCATGTATCTCAGTTCATTTGCTCTTTGCTTCTAGGGTTTCCTCCTCTCCCAATCCCCTGCTGTAGCTAGCTGAGATCCGCAGAGAACCATACCTCTGTGTACTGGAGATTTTGAGGAAGTGAGGCCGTAACCTCACTGTTGTAGCGTGTGGTAGCCACACGGTTGCAGATCGATGTGTTGATTCGCGTTTTGTTCGTGTTCTTCGCGTTCTTCGTTTCTCCGCGATTTTCCCGTCACTCAATCTCTCTCCCTACTGCGTCTTTGCGAAATCCGTTTGAATCAACTTGTTCGTCTTTGAAAGGAGATCATTTCCACCGAAGGAATTTATCTAACTCCTTGCGAACAAGTAGATCGGGTTGATTTCGTTTTCGTGGCGCTTTTTTGTTCTTGATCTTCCCCTTTCGATTTCCCGGTGGTTGAATCGATTTGAGCGGATGATTTCTTGGGGATAGTCTCCTAACTACCCCGTGATCATCTTCTCCAAGTTTGGGAACGTGGGATTTTGATTTGGATCGAATTTAGAGAGATTTGGAGAGGAGGCGACTGAAATCGCCCTCTCTGCTCGTTGGCGGACAGTCCGCGGTTTTGACCGGCGGACAGTCCGCGCGTCGGGTTTGGCCGGACCAGTGGCCAGACTCCGCGCTGAGGAGCAAGTGATTTTTGAACCGCGGACAGTCCGCCGTTGTGTTTGGCGGACAGTCCGGGAACGTCCAGGGAGGTTCCAGCAGAGTTGTTGTTTCTCGTTTTTCACCGGCGGACAGTCCGCCATCCCCTTGCGGACAGTCTGCAGTAGGGGCGGACAGTCCGGGACCCCAGGGTCGGCCAGTCCGCGGATTGGCTGAAGCCTCCGGTTTTGTGTGTTTGCTCTCCCGGCTTCCTCGCTTGGTTTTCGGACTTCTTGTTTGGCCTTGTAGTTGACCAAGGAACCCCTCTAGGTATCTTTGCTACTTCTTAGCATCGGGATTTGGGGATTTCTCGACGTAGCCGTCTATCTATGTTCGAGACTTGGTTTTTGAGGGTTGAACTTGTGCCGGAGCTTGTGGTGTTTGGTTTGTATCACTTTGTGGTGCCTCGTTGTGATCCTAGGGATCATCCACCCTCTTCCAAGGGTCGTGGGCACCACGTTCTCGGTCGTAGCTTTTGGGGGTTGATTTTGGAACAATTGGCCAAAGTTTCGAGAGAAATTTTTGAGCTCCCATTCAACCCCCCCCCCTCTGGTCGCCTTGCTAGTGCTTTCTCGGTCCTTCAATTGGTATCAGAGCGGGTTAAGGATCTTCCACCTTAGCCGGTTCCAGATCCACCGAAGGCGACATGGATCGCGGCGTGGGCAAACCGCCGTTCTTTGATGGGACGAACTATGCGTATTGGAAGATACGCATGTCGGCCTATCTCCAGAGCATGGGCTCTTCTGTCTGGGAGATTTGCAACAAGGCCGATTACGTTGTTCTGGCTGCTCGTGTCTCTCAGCTTCAGATCGATGAGCAAGAAGCCAATAGCCGGGCACGTAACGTTTTGTTCTCCTGTTTGAGCATGTCCGAGTTTGATCGCGTTTCTCACCTCCCCACGGCTCGTGAGATTTGGGCGACCCTCATGCGCTTCCATAAGGGAACCACTCAAGTCAAATCCCATCTCTATGAGTCGCACAAGCGGGAGTATGAGAACTTTCGACACATGCCTGGCGAGAGCATAGAAAGTTTATTCGCTCGCTTTCAGGTCATTGTCAACAAGATGAGAGCGAACAAGGAGCTGTTGCCTTTCGACGATCATGAGAGAGCTTTGAAGCTTTTGCATACTCTTGACCGGTCGGTGTGGGACTCAAAGGTCCAGGCGATCATCGAATCGTCTAACTATGAGACCCTCACTTGCGACGAGCTCTTTAGTAAGCTCAAGTCTAGTGAGATTGACGCCATGTCGAGGGCTTCTTATGAGAATCCTTCTAGCCCGACAATGGCTTTGGTTTCTGGCTCTTCTGCTAACCCCTCTGGAGGATTTGCACTCTCTTCACTCTTTTCTGTCACAGAGGACCAGCTGGAGTCTTTGGGGGATGACGAGTTGGCTTTGCTCGCCAACCGGTTCTCGCGGTTCCACAATAACCGCATGAACCGTCGCCGCGGAGGAGGACGCTCAGGATGATACGAGTGCGGCGACCCCGACCACTTCATCGCCAACTCTCCCAAGAAGAAGCACTCATCTGGGAAGGGCGATCGTGGGCACAAGTATGACTCCGGCAAGCGCAAGGAGAAGTACGTCCCCGCAAGGCACAAGCGGAAGGGCGGCTTCAACAAGGAGTACATCAAGACCAAGTACTTGGAGAAGGCCCAGGCTGAGCAGCGTGCGTTCTTCGCCACGCTCAGCGACATCAACGACTCGGACGACGACTCCGCTTCCTCAAGCGACGACGAGTCCGTGAAGAAGAAGAGGATCGAGGACAAGCTCAACGGCCTCTGCTTCTTCGCCGACGACGACGGCTTCTGCACCATGGCCCTCGGCAAGGAGGTCGACGGCGAGCTGGTGGACACCCCTTGGAACGACGACGACGACGACACCTCCCAGGTATCTCTGACCCATGACGAGCTTTCTGCTGAGGTCGAGAAACTTACTGCTGCGCTCCTTAGTCAGGATAAGTTGCTTAGGCGTGCCGCTAGAGAGCGCAAGGAGTTCAGGCAGAAGTGGGAGGATACGGTGAAGGAACTTGAGTCTGTCAAGTCCACCATGGTTGTTACCGATGAGGAGGAGTGTGAGATGTGCACCACGCACATGACTGACCTTCTCACTTTGAGAGGTAAGTATGCTGCGTTGGTACGAGAGGTGGATGAGCTAAAGGCTAGACCCTCACTGTTGGGTGCGTGCAAGACTTGTCCTGTCTTGCAATCCGAGTTGGCAGAGAAGAATGCCAAGATTGTGTCTCTTGAGAAGGCCAGCTCGGGTAGCACTTGTGTGACTAGATGTGCTTTGTGCGAGGGTTTGGAGATGGAGATTGCAAACGTAAAGCATGACAAGATGCAAACCGAGGAGGAAAACACATACCTTCGGACCATCTTGTCATGGGTGTCTTGTGGTGAGCCACAACTCGGGATGATGATCTCCCAATTTAAGCGAGCTGCTGGAGGTCCCGGTGTAGGTTTTGCTCCGGGTGTGGATGTTTCATCTTTCGGGAAGATTGGAGAGTCTAGTGGTCTTGACCCATGTGAGAAGCCCAACTCCTCCACTACTCCCAAGCTTACCAAGATACCATCTAAAGAGCCTCTCAAACCTAACACCAAGGATGGGGTCTTTGTTGAACCTCCTAGAGCTCCACCCAAGAACCAAGTGTGGCATCCCAAACCCAACCACTTGAAAAACAAGCTTGATACTATGCCACCTATCCAGGAGGAGTGTTTGCCACAGAAGGGCAAAGTGATCCAAACCCACAACCGTGTGTACCAACAACCCCCTTTGAGAGCGGTGAGGTACCATTGTGAGCATTGTGGGAGAGATGGACACTTGAATGAGTTCTGCTTTCAGCGCAAGAGAGAGGCGCGCCGTGCTAGGGAGATGACCAATCCGGACATGTACCATCCTTTCCATGATGTACATGCGCCGAATGTTCAGAGGAGAGCTCCAAGGAGAGCTGCTAGGCCTAGAGGTGCAGTGCCTCAAGTTCCTAGGCCTAGACCTCATAGAGAGCGTGCCCGGCGGGAGCCTGCAGTTGTAGGCTATGGACCCCGTGGCGGTGGCTTTGTAGTTGAGAGCTTTCCTCCACCGCGTTTTGAGTATCGCGGTGAGCGCTCCTTCCCCAGCGGACCACGTTTTCCTCAGCGTGGTGATCGCTTCCCCCGTAGGCGTGCTAGGAATGGTTTTTCTGCTAACCGTTCTTTTGAGCAGCCGGCCCAACACTGGTATTCCCCTTACTTCACTAACCCCAGTGTTGGACCGTATGCTCACCCTATGTCTTTATATTGATGTAGGTAAAACGATTGGAGAACGTTTGGTTGGTGGATTCCGGTTGCTCGAGGCACATGACCGGAAACGCCAAGTGGTTCTCCAGTCTTAGTCCTGTCGCCGGAAAGGAGTTTATCACCTTCGGCGACAATAGCAAAGGTAAGGTTTTGTCTCGTGGGTCGGTGCGAGTTAATGAGCACTTTGTGTTGCGCGATGTTGCTCTTGTTTCTAACTTGCATTTTAACCTTCTTTCTGTTTTGCAACTCTTTGACGACGACTATGAGATTCGTTTTAAACCGAATCTCAGTCGTATTTTGGATCCTCAGGGCAATCTTGTGTGTTTGATTTCTCCCTTTGGAAAAGTCTTTCGTGCGAATTTCTTGGAGTCTTTTGGCACTTCTCGTTGTCTTGTGGCTGGACCTTCTTCTTCTGATCTTTGGAAGTGGCATAGGAGACTAGGACATTTGAGCTTCGACTTGCTTGCAAGACTTAGCTCACTTGGCCTAATCCGAGGATTGCCCAAGTTGTCGATGGAGAAGGATCTTGTTTGCCACTCTTGTAGACATGGGAAGATGGTTGCCGCTCCCCACCATCCAGTGACTCAGGTCATGACCAAGCGCCCTGGAGAGCTTTTGCACATGGACCTTGTCGGTCCGGCTCGGGTGAGCTCGGTTGGGGGGAAGTGGTATGTGCTTGTTGTTGTTGACGACTTTTTGAGATATTCGTGGGTCTTCTTTTTAGCTGAGAAGACCGAGACTTTCTCCTTTGCTCGCAATCTGATTTTGCGTCTTCAGAATGAGTTCCTTTTGAACTTGATGCGAGCTATTAGGAGTGATAATGGTTCCGAATTCAAGAATTCGGATTTTGAGAAGTTTTGTAACTCTTTGGGCTTGGAGCATCAGTTTTCTTCTCCCTACACACCGCCACAAAATGGTGTTGTAGAGAGGAAGAATCGGACCCTTGTAGAGATGGCCAGGACGATGCTCGATGAGCATAGGACTCCTAGGCGATATTGGGCCGAAGCTATGAGCACTGCATGCTATATTTCCAATCGCATTTTTCTTCGAGCTTTCTTGAAAAAGACCTCTTATGAGTTGCGTTTTGGAAAACTCCCCAAGGTGAGTTATTTTAGAGTTTTTGGTTGCCATTGTTTTATACTCATAAAGGGCAACCTAGACAAGTTTGAGTCTCGTTCTTCTGACGGTGTGTTTTTGGGTTATGGAACTCACACTCGAGCTTATCGTGTACTTAACCTTGACACTAACCGAGTCATGGAGACATCCGATGTCACCTTCGATGAGACCATGGTTTGTCCTTCTTCTCGTTTTGAGCGTGAAGGTGATCACGAGGTCGGTGAGCCTCTTTTTGATGACGAGGACGAGGGTGCTGAAGGTATGGATGATCCAGCACCCCCTCCACCTGCTGTGCCGCAAGGAGTGGCTTCTACGATGACTCACGGCCCCGACACTTCTTCTTCCTGGGGGCCGTGGGATCCGCCACCCCGAGTGGTACCTTTTGTACCCGGGGAGGCACCAGCTGCTGTTGAGGGGGAGGCCACTTCGGCAAGGGAGGCGCCACG
Source organism: Coix lacryma-jobi var. lacryma-jobi (assembly GCA_009763385.1). Taxonomy (NCBI): domain Eukaryota; kingdom Viridiplantae; phylum Streptophyta; class Magnoliopsida; order Poales; family Poaceae; genus Coix; species Coix lacryma-jobi. The sequence continues at coordinate 50,151,692 of CM019831.1, forward strand.
ACACATCCAGCGCCAACACCCCCCTCAGCAGATGATCAGCAACATTGACGAACGGGTCACTCGGTCCAGGTCTCAAATCTCTCACTTTGCTCATTCTGCTTTTGTTGCTGATTTTGAGCCCTAAGATGTTGGACACGCTTTGACGGATCCGGATTGGGTCAATGCCATGCATGAGGAGCTTGAGAACTTTGAGAGAAATCGGGTTTGGGTTCTAGTGTCTCCATCTTCTGAGTGTCATCCTATTGGGACAAAATGGGTTTTCAAAAACAAATAGGGAGAAGATGGCCATGTTGTGAGAAACAAGGCTAGACTCGTAGCCTAGGGATATAGTCAGAAGGAGGGGATAGACTATGAGGAGACTTTTGCTCTTGTAGCACGTTTGGAGGCGATTAGGATACTCTTGGCTTTTGCTGCATCCAAAGGTTTCGAACTTTTTCAAATGGATGTCAAGAGTGCCTTCTTAAACGGCTACATAGAAGAGGAGGTGTATGTTAGACAACCCCCCGGTTTCGAAAATCCCAAGTTTCCAAACCATGTTTTTAAACTTCACAAAGCATTGTATGGTTTGAAACAAGCCCCTAGAGCCTGGTATGATAGGTTGAAAACCTTTTTGCTTGCTAAGGGTTTTAAAATGGGATGTGTAGATAAAACGCTCTTTCTCCTCAAGGAAGGCACTGATACTCTCTTGGTCCTGATTTATGTGGATGATATCATTTTCGGTGGTTCTTCTCACACTTTAGTTGCCAAGTTTGCAGATACTATGAGCAGGGAGTTCGAGATGAGCATGATGGGCGAGCTGACTTTCTTTCTCGGATTGCAAATTAAGCAATCCCGAGAAGGGACGTTTGTGCACCAGGGCAAGTATACCAAGGACTTGCTGAAGAGGTTCGATATGGGTGAGGCCAAGCCTCTTCCAACACCCATGTCGACCACGACGGCCCTGGATGCGGACAAGGATGGAGAAGCTGTGGACCAGAAGGAGTACCGAAGCATGATCGGGTCGCTGCTCTACCTGACACGCCCGGACATCCAATTCGCGGTGTGTCTGTGCTCGCGCTTTCAGGCGTCGCCGCGCACTTCTCACCGTCAGGCGGTGAAGCGCATTTTTAGGTACCTTCGTTTCTCACCTGAGTTCGGGATTTGGTATTCAGCTTCCTCCACCCTCTCCCTTTGCGGTTATTCCGATGCCGATTTTGCTGGTTGCCGTGTCGAGCGCAAGTCCACTTCTGGGACTTGCCAGTTTATTAGATCTTCTCTTGTATCGTGGTCTTCTCGCAAGCAGTCTAGTGTCGCTCAGTCTACCACAAAGGCTGAATACGTTGTGGCTAGCTGCTGTTCTCAATTGCTTTGGATGATGGCCACTTTGCGTGATTTTGGTCTGAGCTTTTCTCGTGTTCCTTTGCTTTGTGACAGCACGAGCGCGATTAGCGTTGCTAAGAACCCCGTGCTTCACTCGAAGACCAAACACATTGATGTGCGCTTTCATTTTCTGCGAGACCACTATGAGAAGGGTGATATCGACCTTCGCCATGTTGATACTCATCATCAGTTGGCTGATATTTTCACCAAGCCTTTAGACGAATCAACCTTTAATCGGTTGAGGGGTGAGCTTGGTGTGTGTTTCCCCTTTTAGATGGGGGAAATATTTTGACTCTTGTATGATACACTGACTTTGTGTTTTTCAGTTGGTTTTGCTTCTTTTTGGTTTCTTCATGCATCTTTGCATTTCAGCATACGCTTTTACATTCTGAGCTTCATGAATATAGTCTGAAGAATGTAATTATGCTCTGTGTAGTCTTTGCTCCGATGCTTTATGTAGATGCTGTAGCTTATGCTCTTTCTGATCACTGATACATACTGTGAGTTGAGCTATTTTTGAATGGTGAAATTTGATAATGAACTTAAAACTTGAAAATGTTCACCATTGAGATATGCAACTAGCATGTGTAGGATGTGTCGAAGTCACTTATGCTATTTATGTATGCTAGGTTGCTATGTCTCTAGTGTTGAGTCATTCACTTGCTTGGTATGTCATATTCTGTTTAAAATCTGAACCAAGTTAAGTGAATTGAAAAGATCGAGATGGGTTTGCTTGTTAGCACCTCACAGTTTCGAGACTGTTTCTGATTGCACTCTGAGTTAAACTTGAGCTGTGTAGTGTATGACCGAAACTGTTGCTTTAAGCTTCTGATTGCTTATGCATAGGCTTCGCACAGTTGGAAAGTTAGGCAATAACAAGCATTCAACCTCTCGCAGTCACATGTTGATTTCTGAACTTGTGTAATTTCATCGCTGCAACTCCGATTAAAATTTGAAATCACAAGTATATGCTTCATTCCTTCAATTGGTATCAGCATGATGATTGAACTGTGCTAGGGGTAGTTCACCTTGTATACATGTTTAGCACTTGTTTGACTTCCTATCTATACATGTCTTGTGCTATTTTGATGGTGAATACCTTTTTTGGCTGAAAACTGCTCTTTTTACTCTCATTTCAGACTTAGTGATCAGTTTGAGCCTTTGCTAGCATTCTGTGCATTTTCTGAGTCATCGGATCAGAACTTTGTAGAGCCTCTTTGCACTCTTTTGAGTATACTCCTGAAGCTCCTAACTTGCATTTTGACTCATATGCATTTTGGAAGGGGAGAACTTCTCTTGTTGGCACTTTTTGATGGTGCATTTTCTGAGGGGGAGCATTGTTTCTTGATAAGTGCATTTTCAACTAAGGGGGAGAAATTGCAAATCATTACCCTCCGTTTGAACTAAGGGGGAGCCTTCCTGGTTGTTTGCACTATTCGAGGGGGAGTTTGGCTGCTTCCTGTTGGCCGTAAGGTTTTGCTATCGAGCTTTCTTTGCTAGTTGTGTTGAGCCTCTGTGCCTCTGTCTTGAGGGACTAGCATTTGCTTCGATTTTTCGATCGGTTTCTGCTAGCGCTGTTGAGCCTGTTCTACCTCTTCTTGAGGGCTAGCTTTGCTTTGCTTGGTTGCGTCGAGCCGTTGCCCATGTCTTTGGGAACCAAGTTGTTTCGCTCTTACCACTTGACCTTCTTCGGCTTTGCTATGCTTTTGGGTCATTTGGTTGAGTTCTCTCTCTTTCTCCTTCTTCCTTCTTCTGCTTCCATTATGATTTGTGTTGGTAGTTGACAATGCACTCATCAAGGGGGAGATTGCGGATACATGGGTGTATGCCGAGTCTCTGAGTGATGAGTGATTGTCAACTGGAATGATGTGCATGTTCTTTGGCTTGTGTTGTGCAGGTGTCGAGCACGGATACAGTGATCAGAGGCAAGGTGAAGGTCATGTAGAGACGTGCCGTGCCGATGGACCGAGAGTGGCGAAGGGCGGACGTGAGGCTTGGACTGAGGGACCAGTGGCCCGAGGATCAGCTGTGGTGGCTGACAGCCTGGGACAGCGACGAGCGAAGACTTGCGGTCATGTGTTGCCTGAGTCGTGGACTTGGGGACACGTGTCGGTGGACGGGGTGCACGGGCGGTGCATCCCCTCTACGGCGTCGGTTTGGTGGTAGAGCCAGAGAAAAACCATCGGGTGGACGGTTTCCAGGTTTGGGCCTCAAAACCTGGGTGCTGAGGGTTTCCGAGTTTGGCCACAAAACTCGGGCTGAGGACGGTTTCCAGGTCTGGGCCTCAAAACCTGGGTGCTGCGGGTTTGCTGAGTTTGGGCCACAAAACTCAGGCGCTAGTGGGCTGGTTTCCCGGTTTGGGCCTCAAAACCGGGGGTTGGCTGGAAAGGCTGGTTTCCCGGTTTGGGCCACAAAATCGGGGGTGCAGAGCGAGGGCAGCACGTGGCGGCAATCGGGAGGTTGCGTCGAGGCAACGCTACGAGTTGTGCGGGCGTGGCCGTCGGATCCACCTACCATCGAGTTGGTCCAGAATAACCTTAGGGTTTAGCTGGTTCGCTCTGTAAGTAGTTAGGGGTAGAGTGGGAATTAGGAATAGTCAGAATTAGGATAAGTAGGGGGAGACACCCACCTCCCCATGTATCTCAGTTCATTTGCTCTTTGCTTCTAGGGTTTCCTGCTCTCCCAATCCCCTGCTGTAGCTAGCTGAGATCCGCAGAGAACCATACCTCTGTGTACTGGAGATTTTGAGGAAGTGAGGCCGTAACCTCACTGTTGTAGCGTGTGGTAGCCACACGGTTGCAGATCGATGTGTTGATTCGCGTTTTGTTCATGTTCTTCGCGTTCTTCGTTTCTCCGTGATTTTCCCGTCACTCAATCTCTCTCCCTACTGCGTCTTTGCGAAATCCGTTTGAATCAACTTGTTCGTCTTTGAAAGGAGATCATTTCCACCGAAGGAATTTATCTAACTCCTTGCGAACAAGTAGATCGGGTTGATTTCGTTTTCATGGTGCTTTTTCGTTCTTGATCTTCCCCTTTCGATTTCCCGGTGATTGAATCGATTTGAGCGGATGATTTCTTGGGGATAATCTCCTAACTACCCCGTGATCATCTTCTCCAAGTTTGGGAACGTGGAATTTTGATTTGGATCGAATTTGGAGAGATTTGGAGAGGAGGCGACTGAAATCGCCCTCTCTGCTCGTTGGCGGACAGTCCGCGGTTTTGACCGGCGGACAGTCCGCGCGTCGGGTTTGGCCGGACCAGTGGCCAGACTCCGCGCTGAGGAGCAAGTGATTTTTGAACCGCGGACAGTCCGCCGTTGTGTTTGTCGGACAGTCCGGGAACGTCCAGGGAGGTTCCAGCAGAGTTGTTGTTTCTCGTTTTTCACCGGCGGACAGTCCGCCATCCCCTTGCGGACAGTCTGCAGTAGGGGCGGACAGTCCGGGACCCTAGGGCCGGACAGTCCGCGGATTGGCTGAAGCCTCCGGTTTTGTGCGTTTGCTCTCCCGGCTTCCTCGCTTGGTTTTCGGACTTCTTGTTTGGCCTTGTAGTTGACCAAGGAACCCCTCTAGGTATCTTTGCTACCTGTTAGCATCGGTATTTGGGGATTTCTCGACGTAGCCGTCTATCTACGTTCGAGACTTGGTTTTTGAGGGTTGAACTTGTGCCGGAGCTTGTGGTGTTTGGTTTGCTATCACTTTGTGGTGCCTCGCTGTGATCCTAGGGATCATCCACCCTCTTCCAAGGGTCGTGGGCATCATGTTCTCGGTCGTAGCTTTTGGGGTTGATTTTGGAACAATTGGCCAAGTTTCGAGAGAAATTTTTGAGCTCCCAATCACCCCCCCTCTGGTCGCCTTGCTAGTGCTTTCTCGGTCCTTCACCACTACGTGGTTTTCACCCTTTAACCACGAAACACTTTGGCAACACCACTCATTTGGGTGCAATAGGGGGGTACTGTTGAAAGCTCTAGTTTGGTTTTGGATAATTGATGACACCTATGTGTACTAACTATTGCAATGAGTATTATGGTATGAGATAGGTTGGTACATACCAAGTGATGGAGCTAGAGAATTATCATGGGTGATGGAGGTGACAAAAAGATGATATCCATGTGCTCCATCTTTGAAAAGAATAAAGAGAAAAATAAAATCCTATGGGCTCAAGGCAAAGGTATAAAATAGGATATTTATTTTGCCGGTCAAGACACTATAGAGAGTGTGACCGGGTTTAAGTTAGATAACCGTACTATAAGTGTGAGTCTTTAATTACAATGGTTATCTAGTGCCACTAAGTGTGAGTCTCATTTGCATATATTTAGTGCGCTTAGTGACATGGTGAGATTAACCCTAAAATTTTTGTGAAAATGCTAACTTAAGTGCTTAATTTATCTTGGTATATTTTGGTGAAGTTAGCACTTGAAAATGAAAGAAAAGAGAAGGTTTAAGTGGAGTTGTTGCTGCTCAGCAAGAATTTCTTGTTAACATAGCTGAAATTGCTGATGGAGGGTGCTCTGCTGTGAGCCTTTGCTCAACAAGCAATTTGGCTCTTCTCAATAAGAAATTCTGGTTGAGTGTGTTGGAGAGAGGGGATCGCTAGCTTTTTGCAAGAGAGAGAGAAAGGAGTGGTCCCATTCTGCTGCATGTGTGCATGCAGGGAGAAAGAAACCTGAGCGCCTTTGCCTGCTGCCTTTGACCGTGAGAGGAGGGGTCCTGTTCGGTGCCAGGAGAGAGAGAGAGTCCCAGGACATGTTGTCGACCTTTTATTGGCCTTTGCATTTGTGCATGCACCAGGAAGAGACTAGAGAGGAGGGCCGCACGACCGAGAGAAAGGGGTTGCGCGCGTCAGCTGAAAGAGGAGCAGGGCGAGCTCTGCTCATGCCTGGCTGGTGCCCAGGGGCCTATGCTTAGCAGGCCCACGCGTCAGTTGCAGGTGTGGAGGGAGTGCAGGTGCCCTTTTGCCTTTTTCCATGTTCGCCTATTACCATTGCTGCTAGCTGTTGGGCCTTTCTTCGTTGGTGTACAGGGAGCTGGTGCGACTTGGCCAAAAGACAAGGGCCAGCACCCCCGGGGCAGCAACTCTATCCATTCCTTTCAAATCAAATAGAAAAGAACAGAGGTGCTCCCCTTTTCTTCTTCCTCTTGGAAACCCTGGAAGAAAAATAGAGCTCCAATCCTCCCTCTCTCCATCGCTTTGAGCCCCAAGCAAGTGAGACAGCAAATTCCATAGATCGATTTGAAAGCTCCAAGAGGATCCCCTCCATTCCCTCTCCTCTCCCTCTTCATGGTTGGTTCATGTTCATGAGAGGAGGTGGGAAGCCTAGTGTTCATATGCATTTGTGATTCATCTTGTGGCACTAGGTGATTGTTGTGATTGTTGATTTCTTATTACTCTTGGTGATTGTCGTCACCTAGACGGTTGGAGGTGGATTGATTGGTGAGGGGATTTGGTGATTGCCGTCACCCTAGAAGAACCTAGCCTGCAAGGTGATATTTGTGAGGGGTTGTTGTGGTTCCCCGGCGGAGTGCCTAATTCCAACTCTAGTGGATTGCTCGTGTCATTCAACTTCTCTCCATTGGTAGGTTCTTGTGGCGCCTATTGAGAGGCTCGGTGTGTGATAGTGATTAGCCACTGAACCACGTGGTGTAGAGGGACACAACGGGGACTAGCTTGCCGGCAAGCAAGTGAACCTCGGGAGAAAAATCAATTGTGTCATCTATTGTCTTCCGGTGAATTGAATTGATTGATATATATATATCTTTGGAATTAATTATTCGGTGATTGGCATCATCCTCTACTCTTCACCGTCGGTATTGAAATTAAGTATCTCTCTTTCATACTTGCTATTTAAATACCTTGTGTAGTAGTAGTAGTGATAAATTGCAAGTAGAGTAACATAACATATTTAGTTGATTTATTTTGCTCTCTAGATTGCTCTCTAGTGTAAAAGTAGTGACATAGTCTTGAGCAATTTACTTATCTTGTTAGCTCACTATCTAGTTAAAATAGAGACATAGAAATTGTGTGCCAAAGAGATATTAAATTACTAGAATTGCAAATAGGTGGCTTGCTTAACATTTAGAGCTAGAGCAAACCGTATTTTCGCCATTTGTAATACTAATACTTTGGTCTAGTGAGTTTGTAGAATTTTTATTTAGGCCATTCACCCCCCCTCTAGCCAATTAGGATCTTTCAAGTGGTATCGGAGCCGTGGTCACCATAATTAGCAAGGTTTAACAACCTCGGTGTCAAGAAATGACTCAAATAGTGTTTAACCATGTGGGGGGCAAACCACTGTTCTTTGATGGCACAAGCTCATTTGATTATTGGAAGAGAAAGATGAAAATGTATCTTGGTTCAATTCATCCTAAAATATGGGAGGTCACCGAAAATGATTTTGTTGTGCTTGATGCCACCTCAACCACACCAAGAGAGCAAGAGAACTTGCAATGCAATACTATGGCTCTCAACACTTTGTACAATGGTATGGATTCAAGTGTTTGAACAAATAAAAGATCTTGAGAGAGCAAGTGAAGTGTGGACAAGATTGGAAGAAACATATGAGGGTACTACAACCGTGAAGACGGCAAAGCTTTATATGCTCAAGCATCAACTCTCTAATTTCAAGATGAAGGATGATGAGAGCATTCCAGAGATGTTCTACCGGTTGCAAGTGATTATTAATGATCTCAAGGCTTCGGGTGAGAAGACAAAAGATGAAGATTTCTCTCACAAATTTTTGATGTGCTTGCCCAAGAAATTCAAAATGTTGAGAACCATCTTGTTTAGAGGAGGCTTGAAAGGCCTCTCTCCAAATGAGGTACTTGGAGATGTCATGACCGAGGAGGAGTACAACAAGGATAGTGATGATGAGAATGAAAAGAAGAAGGATGAAGACAAAAAGAAGAAAAGTGTGGCTTTCAAGACCGAAGCTTCTTCCTCCAAGAACAAGGACAAGGGTAAGGCAAAGAAAGAAGAATCAATTGAAGGTGAAGGCTCTACCATGGATAGTGATGATGAGAATCTAGCTCTTTTCATTGGCAAGTTTGGCAAAATGATGAAGAAAAAGGGCTATGGTGCAAGAAAGAGAAGAGACAACTTCAAGAACAAGAACTTTGTGAGGTTATGTTACAAATGCAAGAGCCCGGATCATGTTGTTGCGGATTGCCCCTATGCTAGTGATAATGAAGAAGATAAAAACAAAAAAAAGAATGAGAAGAAAGACAAGAAGGAGAAATATGTATTCAAGAAAAAGAAGAAGGGTGGTTCATATGTTGTTACATGGGATAGTGATGCCTCTACCGATAATGATGATGATGATGACAAGGCATCCAAAAAGAAAGCATTGGCTACCTTCACCAACAACAAGTCTTTTCTATTTGACTCACCATCATGCTTCATGGCCAAGGGCCCTAAGGTAAAATATGATGATAGTGATGATGATGATAGAGATGATAATGATAATGCTAATGCTAATGCTAGTGGTGATGATGATGAACCTAGTATATAACAACTTATGGACATACTAGAACAAGCCGAATACCTTATTAGATCTAAAAGCAAGAAGTGTAAAGAATTATCCAAGAAGTTAAAAGATCTTGAACAATCCTTTAATGAACTAAGTGGATCTCATGAGAGTCTAAAGGAAGACCATGAGGATCTTGAGAAGGCTCACACTAAGCTTGAAAAAGCTCACTCCTTGCTCCTTAGTGAAAATAAGGAAAAGGTTGTTGTATCATGTGATGTGGGATTAACTTGTGATATAATTGATGAATCTTTTTACAAACCTATTGTTATGCAACCTTCTAATCCTTCATGTAGCACATCAATATCTAGTTCTACCTCACCTAGTGATGATTTTACTTGTGATGCTACATTAATGGTAGAGAATGATAACTTAAAGAAAGAGGTAGATAAGCTCACTACTGCTTTAGGTAATGCATATGGTGGCGATGCCCGCTTGCTAAAGTGCTTGGGTAGCCAAAGGTTCTCTCATGCAAAAGAGGGATTGGGCTACACTCCCAAGAAAGGCAAGGCAGCCCTTGTTACTCCTCAAGATAGCTTTGTGAGGAATAATAGTCGGTTTTGCTCTAGTTGCAAGCAAGTTGGGCATGTAGAAAACCATTGCAAGAACAAAATTAAGAAACATACTTTTGCATCTTCCATTATGTTTGATTCCTGCTATATGCTTACTAAAGGTGAGAATGGTATCAAGGTCAAGTACATTGGTGCACCCATGGTTGGCCCAAAGAAGAAGGCTATTTGGGTGCCCAAAAGCTTGGTCTCTAACCTTGGAGGACCCAAACAAGTATGGGTACCTAAGAAACATTAAATTGTTTTGTAGGTCATTTATAAAGCCGAAGGAAGGCATTGGGTTCTTGATAGTGGGTGCTCTCAACACATGACCGGTGATAGTAAAATGTTCAACTCTATCTCATCAAGTGGCAATGACTATGATTCTATCACTTTTGGTGACAATAGCAAAGGCAAAGTAAAGGGGCTTGGTAAGATTGCAATATCAAATGACTTGAGTATTTCAAATGTGCTACTAGTAGAGAGCTTGAACTTCAATTTATTGTCGATAGCTCAAGTTTGTGACCTTGGTTTCAAATGCATATTTGGTGTTGATGATGTAGAGATCATAAGTGTAGATGGTTCTAACTTGATATTCAAAGGCTTTAGATATGGGAACCTCTACTTGGTTGATTTTGGTGCTAGTGAAACTCAATTATCAACATGCTTGCTCACTAAATCTAGTATGGGTTGGCTTTGGCATAGAAGGCTTGGTCATGTTGGCATGAAACAATTAAACAAGCTAGTGAAGCATAACTTGGTTAGAGGCTTGAAAGATGTTGAATTTGAAAAAGACAAGTTATGTAGTGCATGTCAAGCCGGCAAACAAGTTGGAAACACTCATCCTAAAAAGAGCATCATGAGTACTTGCAAGGCATTTGAATTGTTGCATATGGACTTGTTTGGACCAACTACTTACACAAGTATTGGAGGCAACAAATATGGATTTGTCATTGTGGATGATTTCACTAGATATACTTGGGTGTTCTTTCTTAGTGATAAAAGTGATGCATATTCAACTTTCAAATCTTTTGTCAAGAGAGTTTGCAATGAATTTGAAACAACTATCAAGAGAGTTAGAAGTGACAATGGTAGTGAATTCAAGAACACTAGAGTTGATGAATTATGTGATGAATATGGCATTAAACATCAATTTTCTCCCAAGTACACACCTCAATCCAATGGCTTAGTAGAGAGAAAGAATAGAACTCTTATTGATATGGCTAGATCAATGTTGAGTGAATATGATGTTAGTCATTCTTTTTGGGCTGAAGCAATCAACACGGCTTGCTACTACATCAATAGACTCTATTGCCATCCTATGTTGGAAATGACCTCATATGAACTCTTGAATGGAAGAAAGCCCAATATTGCATACTTTCGGGTTTTTGGTTGCAAATGCTATATTCTCAAGAAGGGCACTAGATTGAGCAAATTTGAGAAGAAGTGTGATGAAGGTTTCTTGTCTGTTTATTCTACAACTAGCAAAGCATATAGAGTATGGAATTTGGGAAGTGGTCAATTGGAAGAAGTTCATGATGTGGAATTTGATGAAACCAATGGGTCACAAGAACAAGAAGAAAATCTTGATGATGTGAGAGGAACTCAATTAGTGAATGCTATGAAGGATATGGACATTGGTGATATTAGGCCAAAGCAAGTGATTGATATTCAAGATGCCAAAGATCAAGTGCTCTCTTCTCCTATTGTACAAACTAGTGGTTCTCTAATGCAAGATCAAAAAGATGATGGTGCTAGTTCATCTCAAATGATTCAATCCAATGTGCAAGCTAATGCAAGTCAACAAGTTCAAGTGCTCCAACCCACTCATATTGCAAGAGATCATCCCCTAGACCGTGTAATTGGTGATATTACAAGTGGTGTGCAAACAAGATCAAGATTGGCATCTTTTTGTGAACATTATTCATTTGTATCATCCATTGAGCCTTCAAGAATAGATGAAGCTTTGGAAGATGTTGATTGGATAAATGCTATGCATGAAGAATTAAATAATTTCACAAGGAACCAAGTTTGGGAATTGGTAGAAAGACCAAAGAATCATAATGTGATAGGTACCAAGTGGGTGTTTAGAAACAAGCAAGATCAAGATGGCATAGTAGTAAGAAACAAAGCAAGACTAGTTGCTCAAGGTTACACTCAAATTGAGGGTTTTGACTTTGGTGAGACTTATGCACCGGTTGCAAGATTAGAGGCAATTAGAATCCTATTAGCATATGCTTGTGCCCACAACCTCAAGCTCTATCAAATGGATGTGAAGAGTGCATTCTTAAATGGCTACATAAATGAGTTAGTGTATGTTGAACAACCTCCCGGTTTTGAAGATGAGAAGAAGCCCGACCATGTTTACAAGTTGAAGAAGGCATTGTATGGCTTAAAGCAAGCACCTAGAGCATGGTATGAGAGATTGAGAGATTTCTTACTCTCTAAAGGGTTCAAAATGGGAAAGGTAGACACTACTCTCTTCACTAAAAAGATTGGAAATGATTTGTTTGTCTTGCAAATCTATGTTGATGATATCATATTTGGCTCAACAAATCAAGATTTTTGTGAAGAATTTGGGAAAATGATGGCAAATGAATTTGAATTGTCCATGATTGGAGAACTTAGCTACTTCCTTGGTCTCCAAATTAAACAAATGAAGAGTGGCACATTTATTAGTCAAGGAAAGTACATAAGGGACATGATAAAGAAATTTGGCTTGCAAGATGCTAAATCAATTAGTACACCTATGGGCACCAATGGTCATTTAGATAGTGATGCAAGTGGCAACATGGTTGATCAAAAGCTCTATCGGTCTATGATTGGAAGTTTGCTATATGTTACCGCTTCTAGACCGGATGTCATGTTTAGTGTGTGCATGTGTGCAAGATTTCAAGCTTCTCCAAGAGAAAGTCATTTGAAGGCTACAAAGAGAATTTTGAGGTACTTGAAGCATACACAAAATGTTGGATTGTGGTATCCCAAGGGGTCAAACTTTGAATTAATTGGATATTCGGACTCCGACTATGCGGGTTGCAAAGTGGATAGAAAGAGCACTAGTGGCACATGTCAATTACTTGGAAGATCACTTGTGTCTTGGTCATCAAAGAAGCAAAATAGTGTGGCACTCTCTACCGCCGAAGCCGAATATATTAGTGTCGGTAGTTGTTGTGCTCAATTGTTGTGGATGAAAGCTACTTTGGATGATTTTGGGATCAAATTCAAGGAAGTGCCATTGCTATGTGATAATGAAAGTGCAATCAAGCTTACCAACAACCCGGTTCAACATTCTAGAACCAAGCACATTGACATTAGACATCATTTTATTAGAGATCACCAACAAAAAGGGAATATATCAATTGAGAGTGTTGGCACCGATGATCAACTAGCGGATATATTCACTAAGCCACTTGATGAGAAGAGATTTTGCAAGTTGAGAAATGAATTGAACATTCTTGATTTCTCCAATATGGGTTGAGCACACCCCACATATATATGACATGCCTCTCCTTCGACGGCGTAAGCTAAAGTTGGTTGACATAGCATTCATACATTTGTAAGGACATGTTTAGTGCGTATGGACATACAAGTGATAAATTAGGATCATTCATGGAAACAAAATGAATTTGATGTATATATGTTACCACTATTGCCTTCTATGTTTACATGATCTAGTGGTGGCATATGACATGTTTGTGGGCTTGCAAACCTAGTGTTGAATCTAGAATATGAGATCAAGATGTGTAACTTAACATGGTCAAGATATCCCTCCTACTTGAGAGGTGTGACAAAAGCTTGCCCTTGGATCAAACCTAGTTACATATTCTAGGCAAGTAATCTAGATTGAACCATTGTGAAATAACTTTCTTTCCAAATCAAACGAACCTGCTATTTCTACGTGGTATTTTTCTCCAACTAAAATGAGCCTTTTTGAGCAATTGTGGACAAAGGGGGAGAAATAAGTCACAAAGATAGATATGCTAATGGAAAGGGATAAATTAAAATTTAAACTTGAGCACACAAATAGGGGGAGCAAGCTCATAAATAAGTTGTTTGCATTTGTATGTGCATATTCATATGAAATGGTGCATTGTAAACTTTAAATTCAATCTACATGCTTGATTGGTGTATGCTAGTACTACAAATTGTATGGTGATTGAAATACAAGGATGCATAGGTTGGTAACTAGACTTTCATACTTTCAAGTGAATCAAGTGCTGTGGCAGAACCTCCTGAATTAAGTGGCCCACATGCACCCATCATTGTCCTAAAGACTTCTGATTGGCATGCATGAGTTCCAAATGACTCAAGAGATCTGTCGGGTGTCCTCGGGAAACCCGAATCATCCACGTTACATTCTTTTCAGGATTTCCCTCATCAAGCATCACAGTATTACAACAGTTTTATAGATAAGATAAATCAGAGTAAAGCGGAAAGAGTATATAATATAGATCGAAACTTAGGTTTAAAAGTTTACAATCCAGAAGTACTTGATACATAAAAGTGTCAGAACTTCTTATTACATATACCACACAAATTTTTGTTACTTGCCCAAGGTCAAACATCAGAGTCATTATCACTCTCCTCCACAAGAGTGAAGAAACATTGACCACCAAAAGGATGATCAATGAACTCACCTGCAACAAAGGTTAACAAACCTTGAGTACAAAAGTACTCAACAAGACTTAACCGTCTAGAAAAGAGGAGAAGACTCAGGTATGAAGGTTATAGGGATTCAAGGTAAGGCTTTAGCAAGATCAAAACATTTCTTTTGCATAAAAGCTTACTAATAGTAAAGCCTATTTTCAAGTTTTAACTCAAGATTAAACTTTATAACTATCCAAAGATTCTCAAACCTTCATAAGCATACCACATCTTTCGTTCTCATCTCATCAAGATTCCATTCATTACTACGGTGCGGGTCAGTGGATTGAGGCTCCATATCCGAGGAAACACGGCGATTCGAATCAATTAAACCCAGCTGGGGATTCAGTACCACACGACATATGTAGAACTTAATCTTGCATATGTCAACCCTATCTATAGATCCTCCAATACAAGAACGGGTCCAGCGTCACCCGAGAGTACAGTACACCTCGAACCCGACTATCTCATAGCCCCGAGGGTACACGCTACTCCCGCCATCTCTCCACTCCCAGTACGCGGTTGGCCGTTCTCAAGTATCGGAATAGCTATAGACGAGGCTTACCACCGCATGTGGGCTGTACTCAAAGGTCTCAATCACAGCAGGCCAACAACGATAAGGTCCTATGTTGAGTAACCTTACAACAAGACTCCATTCTTGATGTAAGTTACTATTGTTATCATGTTATCTCAAGATTCATGATTTCCATAACATAGCAACCATTTTTAAAAGCACCTACTATAATGAAGTAGTAAAGCATGACTAAGCATACTAAGCATTTTCATAAAGCGGGTATCAAGGTTAAGTATTGGAATCATCAAGGTTGGTAATGCATCAAATAAGGCTCACATAACTCCTATTCACTTAATGCATCATATTAACTCAAGTGATATAAATAACTTTATCAAAATACAAGGATAGGTTTAATGTCCGGGGCTTGCCTTGTTGATGAGCGAAGTCTGGAGATTCTGAAAAAGCAGAAGGATCCACACACTCAGGAGAAACCCACTGAGAATCTGGTCCTTCCGAAACGAGATCTACACGTAGAAGTGCATATGCATGATCAATGAGATGCTTATGATATGACTTAAGACAGGGTACATGCTCTTTGGATAAAAACAAACAAATTTTACTATCTTGAGTACAACTTTCCTTCAAGGTATAAAACAACTAACTTAGCTATTAAACATATTATTACTAAGCAAGTTTTATTATTTTCATTAAGCAAGGTTAGGTAACTAACAAGCAACAAAAGGTCATTACTATAAAGGAATCCATAACCAGGGAGCAAATCATGCTAGTTTTCCACTGGTTGTCAAACAATTCCAAAAGTCACACAAATCCAAAGTGATCAACTATTTCTATTTATTTTATAAATCATTTTAATTAGCCCTTTATTTATACACAAATCATACTTATTCAAACAGAGCTGAAATTAATCATGAAGGTGGATATTAGTGACACAAACTCACATGTCAAATTTCATGATTTTTGGAGAAACACAGAAAATCTAATAATTCATCAAAGTTGCATTTATTAATTAAAGTGCAGATTTAATTGTCAAAGTAAAATTATTCAAAACACAAGTTTTATAATTTTTATATTAGCACAGACATGTTATTATCTTACATGTCAAATTTCACAATTAACAGAGCTATATAAAAATTATAGCAAAAATAACAAACTTGGCTACTGTGCATAAAGCCATAAAAAGAAAAACTCCATTCTAGCCCAAACTGGGCTTTCGGCCCAATCCAGCGCGGCCCAACACACGTGGAAACCGGCCCAGCCTGGCTCCCGCCCGCGCGCCTGGTGCTTTTGCAGAAAAGCCCTTCGGCTTAAACGAAACTAACCCGCAGTCCTGAGCGCTATTCACCTGAGTCAAGGACTTTGCAACCAACACCCTGCCTTTTCTCATCTATACAACAGCGAGGTCGTCGACCCTGGCCAGAACGGACGGCGGCGCACCGAGCGCCGGCGAGCCTTACACCGGTCAACTCCGGCCAGTAGAGACCTAACGGACGCGAGCATCAGCACCGGCAAGACATCCGCGGCCGATAGAGCCTCTAACCCTAAACGCTACTGCCCCGGTGAGGTCTGGCCACGCACGGCGGCGGACCGGATCACGGCGGAGCTGTTCCGGCGAACTCAAGTCGGTAGCAGTAGAACGGAGGGGCTAGGAAGCTCCAGTAGCTCACCCTGATGCTGGCCACGTAGCTGGTTCAAGCGGAGGATGCACGGAGAAGAGAAGTCCACGGAGCAGTGGCTTGCGGCGGCGAGCTCCGGTGAAGAAGGTGTTGTTCCGACGAGACCTGAGCACCAAATGGAAAACCACCAAGCCGATGAGTAACCTGGGGTCAAGGTGAAACAGAAACATGAAACAGGGAGAGTAGAGGAGTGCCCGGTTGGGCTGACCACGGTGAGATCGAGCTCAGCGGCGTTTTTGCCCGGCGGGAAGAAGAATGGCGAGCACACGCTCTCGGAGGCAGTAGAGGTTGAAGGGGTGGGTTCTGGAGATGCGCAAGGAGGTAAGGAGGTTATAACCGCGGGCAATTAGGATGAGGACGCTTGGGTACAGTGAATTTGGGATTGAATTAGGATTGTTCCCATCGGCGCCTTGGTGGCAAAATGGCGACGGCGAGCGCAGGAGGAGGCGCCACGACGCGAGGGAGAGCGCCAGCAGCTGCTTGACCTTGCCACGGACTTAAGCACGAGCTCAAACGAGAAAGATCAACACCCTACGCGCTGGCAGCGCCGATCAAGGATCGGTCTCCACCGCCATGAACAGGAGATTGAACTTATCCCCCTCCTCTCCTTTATACCTCTTCGGAAATTTTGAAATTACTTCAAATTTTTGAATACAAGTTGAAAATATGTTAAAATATCAAATGCTCAGAATTCAATACTGAACATCTTCTATTTTTGCAACATATACAAAATATGCTTAGATTTTGAATTAGGGTTTGAAAATCAAAAGGGGACAAAAAGGGCAAAAGGGTATTTTCACAATTACTTCTGATTTCAAATAAGAACTTGAAAAACTTTATACACCAAAGTTGATCCTTATTATAAATGGAGCAACTTTGCTTATTAGAGCAAATCCAAATTCTTTTTAGATTTAGAATTAAGAAAAAGGGGACAAAATAGGGTTTTCAATTTAATTGAATTATTTAATTGAATTTCAACCAAAATTTGAATTATACCTCAATGGTGACTTGAAACATGTTCCAAATACACCTTTGAGACATAATACCAAAATGTGATCCAAAATTCAATTATTATATAAGAAATTACCATACTACCCTTATATAGCATTAAAGCACTAATCACCACATAAGGAACCATAACTAGGGTTGCAAACTTAAACACTCCTTAACAACTAAGCACAAGCATAAAGAAATAAACTTGTTTTTAGTGAATGCATATTTAGGTTATCACTCAGATGAAATGCCAGTGCATATGATGACATGTCAAGTTTTAGTCTGCTTAACACCAGAGTGTTACAAGTGCTCTCTTTACTTATAATGTTGATCTCACGGGGTACTTGAGTTTTTGATGTATGTCTAGTTACCTATGGTGCTTAAGATGGTATATATTCGCAACTCCAACGGTATCACGCTTCAAAGGTCCATTCTATATACTTTAGCATCATTTGATAGTAGTAGCTCATCCACAATTCCTATTTATGCATATGTGAACAATTGTACCAAACTCATATATCACATATGTAGGGGGAGCTAGTACTATCAAAACCGAATTTGAAATGCTTGTCCAACACTTATTCATGATCTAAATGCATGGGCAAACATCTCAATTTCACAAATTAAATTCATTTCATATCTTTGTGATGGTTGTCATCAATTACCAAAAAGGGGAGATTGAAAGCTCTAGTTTGGTTTTGGATAATTGATGACACCTATGTGTACTAACTATTGCAATGAGTATTATGGTATGAGATAGGTTGGTACACACCAAGTGATGGAGCTAGAGAATTATCATGGTGATGGAGGTGACAAAAAGATGATATCCAAGTGCTCCATCTTTGAAAAGAATAAAGAGAAAAATAAAATCCTATGTGCTCAAGGCAAAGGTATAAAATAGGATATTTATTTTGCCGGTCAAGACAATATAAAGAGTGTGACCGGGTTTAGGTTAGATAACCGTACTATAAAGAGGAGAAATCTTTAATTATAATGGTTATCTAGTGCCACTAAGTGTGAGTCTCATTTGCATATATTTAGTGCGCTTAGTGATATGGTGAGATTAACCCTAAAATTCTTTGTGAAAATGCTAACTTAAGTGCTTAATTTATCTTGATATATTTTGGTGAAGTTAGCACTTGAAAATGAAAGAAAAGAGAAGGTTTAAGTGGAGATGTTGCTGCTCAGCAAGAATTTCTTGTTAACATAGCTGAAATTGCTGATGGAGGGTGCTCTGCTGTGAGCCTTTGCTCAACAAGCAATTTGGCTCTTCTCAATAAAAAATTCTGGTTGAGTGTGTTGGAGAGAGGGGATCGCTAGCTTTTTGCAAGAGAGAGAGAAAGGAGTGGTCCCATTCTGCTGCATGTGTGCATGCAGGGAGAAAGAAACCTGAGCGCCTTTGCCTGCTGCCTTTGACCGTGAGAGGAGGGGTCCTGTTCGGTGCCAGGAGAGAGAGAGAGTCCCAGGACATGTTGTCGACCTTTTATTGGCCTTTGCATTTGTGCATGCACCAGGAAGAGACTAGAGAGGAGGGCCGCACGACCGAGAGAAAGGGGTTGCGCGCGTCAGCTGAAAGAGGAGCAGGGCGAGCTCTGCTCATGCCTGGCTGGTGCCCAGGGGCCTATGCTTAGCAGGCCCACGCGTCAGTTGCAGGTGTGGAGGGAGTGGAGGTGCCCTTTTGCCTTTTTCCATGTTCGCGTGTTACCGTTGCTGCTAGCTGTTGGGCCTTTCTTTCCTACTCGTTGGTGTACAGGGAGCTGGTGTGACTTGGCCAAAAGACAAGGGCCAGCGCCCCCGGGGCAGCAACTCTATCCATTCCTTTCAAATAGAAAAGAACAGAGGTGCTCCCCTTTTCTTCTTCCTCTTGGAAACCCTAGAAGAAAAAAAGAGTTTCAATCCTCCCTCTCTCACTCCATCGCTTTGAGCCCCAAGCAAGTGAGAGAGCAAATTCCATAGATCGATTTGAGAGCTCCAAGAGGATCCCCTCCATTCCCTGTCCTCTCCCTCTTCATGGTTGGTTCATGTTCATGAGAGGAGGTGGGAAGCCTAGTGTTCATATGCATTTGTGATTCATCTTGTGGCACTAGGTGATTGTTGTGATTGTTGATTTCTTATTACTCTTGGTGATTGTCGTCACCTAGACGGTTGGAGGTGGATTGATTGGTGAGGGGATTTGGTGATTGTGTCCACCCCCAATCAAGGTGATATTTGTGAGGGGTTGTTGTGGTTCCCCGGTGGAGTGCGTAATTCCAACTCTAGTGGATTGCTCGTGTCATTCAACTTCTCTCCATTGGTAGGTTCTTGTGGCGCCTATTGAGAGGCTCGGTGTGTGATACCGATTAGCCACTGAAACACGTGGTGTAGAGGGACACAACGGGGACTAGCTTGCCGGCAAGCAAGTGAACCTCGGGAGAAAAATCAATTGTGTCATCTATTGTCTTCAGGTGAATTGAATTGATTGATATATATCTTTGGAATTAATTATTTTGTGATTGGCATCATCCTCTACTCTTCATCGTCGGTATTGAAATTAAGTATCTCTCTTTCATACTTGCTATTTAAATACCTTGTGTAGTAGTAGTAGTGATAAATTGCAAGTAGAGTAACATAACATATTTAGTTGATTTATTTTGCTCTCTAGTGTAAAAGTAGTGACATAGCCTTGAGCAATTTACTTATCTTGTTAGCTCACTATCTAGTTAAAATAGAGACATAGAAATTGTGTGCCATAGAGATATTAAATTACTAGAATTGCAAATAGGTGGCTTGCCTAACATTTAGAGCTAGAGCAAACCGTATTTTTGCCATTTGTAATACTAATACTTTGCTCTAGTGAGTTTGTAGAATTTTTATTTAGGCTATTCACCCCCCTCTAGCCAATTAGGACCTTTCTACTATGACACCCAAACACTGAATTGGTAGTAATATGTGTGCATATTGCTACACTTTAAGTGTGTTGCGATATTGTTGGTTTTGGTTGCAACAAGGTCATGATAATGCACCCATTTTAAGGATTTTTGTTGCATTATGTTCGTTGTACAACTACACCAAATTTGAGTTGCATTAGCAGTTCGTTTGTTGCAATAGAAAGGAGATATGGCAACCATATTAGCTTTGGTTGCTTATGATGGGCAATATCACGACCATTGATGTAGGTTGCAACATGCTTGGCACGTTGTGGCAATAGCTACATGGCTATTCCATCCTTTCTAGCTGCGAGATGCAATATCATGTATGTGTTGCCACCATTTTTGTGTGGTAGTAATACTGGCCATAGTCGTGGCAACTGGTATACGTCTATTGTAATGAAGTCTTACTTGGTTGCACTCAAATTCTATTCCTCTATACATAATATAGGTAGGTCAACAGTCCCAATCCGCACGCTACATTTTCCTTTCCCAATCCGCCCGTCGTCGCTGCGACTGTCCCTCCTGCTCGCTCGTCGCTCGACGTTGGCATTCGTTATGGATCTACGTATGGCGGCGCACAGGGAAGATCACTCGTCCACTGGGAGTAGGGCATCGAGGAGGGAGGAATGACGAGCCATCAGTTCCTGTCGCGCGCAAGCACCATATCTGGTAGGTCAAGAAACTGGGCTGCCTCTAGTTAGGTGTCCAGATTGCAACCTCGCTCGTGTGATTGAGCTTCGCGTCATGTCGAAGACTCGAAACAAGGGTAGGAGCTTTATCAAGTGTCCGAGGAATGGGGTCAGTGAAGCTTTTCTTGCTAACTGTTGTCAACCATTGTTTGCATAATCTTTGTGTTAACTGTTGTAGTTCCATCTTTTTGCAGAATCCCAAATTATGTGGCTACTATAAGTTTCAGAAGGAGTACTTAGATGACTTGATTGATAAGAAGGTGGTTGTCATCATGTGTGAGGAGCTTGAGGATCTGGAAGAAGGGATAGAGGGAAGTGAACCTGCAATAGATGATGAGGGGATGAAGGACCTGGAGAAAAAATTGGACCACCTAATGTGGAAAATGAATCTGGTCTTTGTTTGTGCTGGAATTGTTCTACTTAGTGTTGTAGTGAAGTACCTGATCTAATGATGTTGGGTAATGTTTATCGATCAACAACTTGTATGTGTTTTGAAGGGATCTTTTACCTGTTTAATTTTCACAAACTGTGGTTCAAAAAAAACACTTGATTTAGACATATAGTATGTGAATTCTATACATGTTCAAAGTTTTTTTTGTTATGATTCCACGACCTGAACAAATTTTTTTTGACACACCAAACAAAAATTAACAGAAAACAACCGGTGCAACTACTGGGATAATTAATAGATGAACTAGGATACATCCAATATCATGGAAATAAATTGTTTGTTCACACACAAACAAAATCGTATAAGTAATCAAATAAAAAAGTCATCATCTTGGGATTCTACCCCAAAAACAATTGGTGCAACAACTCCATCCTCAATATACGTGTCATCTTCCTCATTTTCATCATCATCTAATAAGGTCACATGGTCTGGTTCATCAACTGCTTCGGCCTGCACCTGAGCAATAACAGAGACATCCCCGGTTGTGCCTTCCTTGTCCGGTCTTGTCCAATTTGTCAAATCCTCTTGTCCACCAAGTAAATCACTAATCCCTTGGATACCCACATCAATTGAGTCCTCCAATTCTAATTCAGGCATGGCAAACAACTCCCTTGGTTTCAACGCAATAACACTTCTCCAACCAGGTTTGTTTACGAGATCCACATAAAACACCTGTTCTGCCTGTGTGGCTAGAATATAGGGTTCATTCTCATACCTGTTCCTAGTAGTATCGATATCAATAACCCCAAACTGATCCTTATTATATCCTCTGCCTTTGCTTGTACTGGCGGCAGGCACATCATACCAGTCACACTCGAACAAAATAACTTTTTTTGTCCTCCGAATTCTAGTGATATCATTCTTTTAATCACTCCATACCAGCACATGTTGCAAGTACTAGGGTCGCCCTTGACAAGCACACTACTTTTTTGGGTTACTAGGCTTTTCTCAATGTCAAATGTTCTGTAACACCCTAAATTTTTCTTTAGTTCAAAATAGATTAATATGATTTATTTTAATTTAGTGGTGGCATTATAACATAGGCAAAATAAATAAATGTTGGGGAAATAAGATTTATTCTAGCCTAGCAACAAGTTGATGCATTCATGCTGCTGCATTCTTTTGTTTGAGTGAAGTTTAAATTTGAAAACTTGAATTCAATTTCAGTTTGGAAAAGGTTTTGAAAACCATTTGCAAATAAAAAGAAAAGAGCAAACATTTTCTTTCCCTCCCTTCCCTCCATTCTGGCCCGAAGGCCTTTTTCCCTTCCTCTCCGCGGGCCTGCCCTTCCCTCTGTTTTTCCCCGCTCTCGGCCCGCGCACGTCTCCTCCGCGCGTGGCCCAAGCCAGCCGGGCCAGCCCAAGAGCGCGCAAGCCGCCGCACTCGCTCGCCGCCTCGCTGACCGCCCGGTCCTGCACCCGCACTCGCTAACAGGTGGGTCCCACCTGTCGGAATCATCCCAAACCTCTGCCGATTTTTCTGCTGCAAGCCGCCGCCGCGCTCATCCCTCCGCGTCGTTCCGATGACCCTGGAGGAGGCTTTATCCAAGCGCCCCGAGCCCTATAAGAGCCCTGCGCCCGTAGCCGCCTTCCCTTTCCCATCTACGAGCAGCTCTCGCGCTTCCGAACAGAGCCTAATAGCCGCCACCTCCGAAGCTCGTCTCCACATTCCGGCGCTTGATCGTCGGAATTGCCCTTCTCCGAAGCACCACCGTGCCGTAAGGAAACTCTGGAGCACTTTTCTTTCCATTTTCCCGCTCCATATACTCACTAATCGCTCGTCGGCATTTGCAGTGTTCCCGACCACCAAAGCTCCGCCGTGAGCCATCAGCGACCGGTCTCCGACCTTGATTTGTGCTTGGGTGAGATCCCCATCTCTTTCTCTCTCTCTTGGACTCTCTGCTGTGTCGAATAACGGCCGGAATCGCCGAGCCGACCAACTCCGGCGAGCTCCGCCACCGCGTGAATGGCACTCCGCCGCGCCGCTCTTGGAAGAGACGGCGGCGCCGCCCGATACCCCCCAGATCTAATCTAGATCGTCCAGTCCCGATCGGACGATCGAAATCGTGAGATACTTTTTCGCTGGCGGTTTTGCAAAAGAGCCCCTCGGTTTTTGCCGAATTAACCCGCGGTCCCTGTTGGCGCGGTTTAATCCGAATTTCTGATTTATTTTATTTCGAAAATGGTTTGTCTTATTTACAGAAATGCCACTGCACCATTTTGTTTATAACTTGCTCATTTTAACTCCGTTTTGATCCATTCAAATTGCGTTGGATTCGTAATTTCGTATTCTACGCAATAGTGCCACTATATATTAGATTTGCAAAAGTTTTATTTCACGTTTAAGTCAGTCTCGTATAGGTCTTTTAGAATCTTGTTTAGGCCGTAACTTCCACGTTTTAAATCCGATTTTGGTGATCCAAACGTCTATGTGATCGTAGCGACGTATAGATCTGTTTTACAACCTTTAATTATTTATTTAAATCTGTTGGTGTACTGTTCTAATGTTAGATCTGTTTGCAATGCATGTGTGTCGTGGATGCTTGTATGCTGCGTTGTATTCGAGTTCAGACGGTGAGCAGTACGTGGGTGACCAAGATCAGATCTACTACGACCAGCACGAGAACCAGAACCAGGAATACGCGGATCAAGGCAAGTATACATGGGATCATCCTTGTTACCTACGCACTTTAATCTACCAATCATGTGCATGTGTCAAATGATAACCATAGGTTTTAACTAGATGTTCAACATGTACCTTGCTACCGTGGGATATGTGCATTTGGATAGATCTGCTAGTGCTGTAAACCTATAACTAAGATCTAATAAAATGATTAATGATATGTGCAACGTCTATTCTTATCTTGTTCTTGGTAATGTGAACCCCGGGCGTGGGAGCCTTTGTGCTCTTGGCCCTCCCTAAATGATCTTCTGTCGGCAAAAGCTGGGACATACAATACAACCGTGAGGGCTACATGGCTCTGGTTTTAGTTGGTTCGAGGACCTCTCCTCACTTGATGGTGGTTACCCGAAAGGGCACAAAAGGGGCTCGCCGACTCGGGTATAGGACGACCACCTGGTCTCATGTGTATAGCCGGCAAGGAATGTGCCATCGGAAAGGGGTGTTCCTATATCTGCTTGTCGATTGGAAACCTAGTGGCCACTATCTTGTTAGGGGAGCATCGAAAGACTTCATAGTATACTCTGCCGCACTTCCTTGGTAGAGGTGATATGGGATTTGCAACCCCTGGCATATGGGGATCACGGCTCATGGGTAAAGTTGTACAAACTCTGCAGAGTATTACAACTGATATATCAGCCGTGCTCACGGTCACGAGCGGCTCGGAAAACTTGCAGGCTAATCACTTAAACGAAATTTACTTTTGTTCACGTTACTATCATATTTGTGATTCTGATGATGTTGCCATATTATTATTCATGTGGTATAATTGGGTTTGCAAGCACAACTTGATGACTACTTAGATCTAAAATCTTGACCAACTAAAAGTGCTAATCGTAGTAAACCAGTGTCAAGCCTTTTTGAGTTGCATAACCCCATGTTGCTTGCTGAGTACGAGGTGTACTTACACTTGTTATATTTTCTTCGTTTTGGATAAAAATCCCGGATGGGTAACAGATGGATTTGAGTATGAGCAAGATAAGTTTCCAGAGGATTACTAGTCTTGCGGATCACCAGTCGACGTCCCTGTGGAGTGGAGCTTTCGTCGAGAGTTATTTATCTTCGGCTTGTTTATGTTTAGTTCTATTTGATGAGTTGTAATAAATACGCTATGTAATGAGCATAGTGATGATGCCTTCGTTGTAATTTGTCCCTTATGTGTGCGACTGTTTCCTGGGCGCACATAAGTTTATACATTCAATTTTGTTCTTAAAATTGGGTGTGACAGAAACAACCAATTATTGATATGGCATCTATGCAATGTACGAGCTCGATTGTCCGTCCAATCAGCAAGTTCAAACATCTCTGCACTTACTTCCCCTTTGGCATATTGCTCTCTGACCTTGCCCTCGGACCATCTTACAAATTGTTTCTCGTGTCGTTTTTTAAGATTTCTTGAACCACCATGTTCCTGCAGTTCTGCCATATGCGCACTGCATAGAACATTATATTAATAATATAATGTTAGTTTGAGATATAAAATTTAATTAAAAACAATGTTGTTTAATAATATGTAAATTACTCGATCCATGGTTTGGCTTCATCACAATTAGAAATTATGTAGTGCTTCATCTTCCGCATCTCATCTCTTTCAAGGATCTCGACAGTCTGTCATCTCCTCTTGTAATCCATTACAACAAATATGCTCAGACCAGATGGTGGCTCATTCACAGCAATACTTTCATGGCGATCAGCACGAACCAGTTTGGTGTCCATGTCTAAGAATCTAGAGCAAAATGTAAGGCACTCCTCGAGTATGTATCCCTCGGCTATTGATCCTTCAGGGTGCGTCTTGTTCCTCACATATCCTTTCACAGTACGTAGGTACCGCTCCACTAGGTACATCCATCTATAACAAACGGGCCCTCCTAGTTTAGCCTCTTCAGCTAGATGAACAGGCAAATGCATCATGATATCAAAAAATGAAGGTGGGAATAACATCTCAAGTCGGCATAGACTATCAACAATTGTAGTACTAAGTTTGTCCAAGTCTGCTTCCACCAGCTCCTTGGAACATAGTGTATCGAAGAAATTACTAAGCTGGATCAATACAACAACAACTTGTTGTGGTAAAATCCTCCGCACCACTAAGGGCAACAGTTTCTATAGAATTAGATGGTAATCATGAGATTTCAAGCCAGACACCTTATATGCTTTTAGGTCAACACATCTTCTTATATTGGAGGAGACCCCATCAGGCATTTTCACTCCATATAGAAATTTGCATGAATTTTTCTTATCATCCTTATCTAACTTGTACAAGGCTGCTGGCAAGGTATACTTATCTTTCTTAATCACATGATGCTGATATGGTCTTACCCCTAGTTGTTGCATGTCAAGCCGAGCCTTCTCCCCATCCTTACATTTACCTTCCAATTCTAGCAGAGTGCCTAATATGGACTCGCATATATTTTTCTCAATGTGCATGACGTTGAAATTATGTCTGGTGAGCAAAGAAGACCAGTATGGGAGCTCAAAAAAATACTTTTCTTCCTCCAGTTGTACCATCTTTGATCATCATCACGCTTCCTTTTTTGTCAACGTCTTTCCAAAACTCACTTGTTCAAAACTTTCATACTCCTCAAGTACCTATGCACCAATAAGTGGTACTGGTGCCTCCCTGGTTTCGACCATGTTGTTGAAGCTGACCATGTTCTGGCGCCATGCATGGTCCAAGGGCAAGAAACGTCGACTTCCCATGTAGCAGTGCTTTCTCCCATGCTTCAACCAAAAATAATCAGTATCTTTGTGGCAATATGGGCATACAAACTTTCCTTTTGTGCTCCACCTAGACAGCATAGCATATGCTGAGAAGTCATTAATTGTCCAAAGTAAAATAGCATGTAATTTAAATTTTTTCCTAGTTTGTGCATCCCATGTTCTAACACCGTTTTCCCATAGCTCCTTGAGCTCCAATATAAGGGGCCTCAAATATACGTCAATATCCATTCCAGGAGATTTTGGACCGGGGATCAACATTGACATCAACCAGTTTCATTGTTTCTGACACAACCAAGGAGGCAAATTGTAAGGTATTAGGACAACAGGCCATATGGAGTAGGTTGTACTTTGCATCCCAAAGGGATTGAAGCCATCAGAAGCTTCTTTTTCAAACCAGCTATATTTTTCATCCATGTGCTTCCATGCCTTTGAGTCAGCAGGGTGACACATTTTTCGATCATTGACCCTCTCTTTCTTATGCCATTGCATGTCCTCCGATGTGCTCTTCGACATATACATTCTTAGCAGCCGAGGAATAAGAGGAAAGTAGCGTAGGATCTTCACTGGAAGCCGCTTCTTGAAAGTAGCACCATCCGAGGTGTTCTCGACAACTCTCCACCTAGACTCCCCACATGTGGGGCATTCCTGTAGCTTTTTATTTTCCTTAAAAAATAACACACAATCATTCTTGCAGGCGTGTATCTTGACATAATCCAAGCCTAGATCTCGAAACACCTTTTGCACTTTATCCAAGGAGTCAGGAATATAATGGCCTTCAGGGAGAATCCTTGAGAACAGTTTAAGTATGACTTCAAAACATGCGTTACTAATACCATACATGCACTTTATCTAAAAAAGTTGCACGATAAAAGAAACCTTAGTTGCCTCTTTGCATCCTGGATACAATTCCTTCTTTGCCTCCTCCAATAATTTCAAAAATATCTCTGCATCCCTATTTGGTTTGTCATCTTGGCTTTCTCCATGTATAGAGGCACTGATAATGTTTCTAATCATAGTATTAGTGGCAGCAGGGTCATCACTTATGTCTTCTTCATCGTCTTCTCCAAAATAAGGGGGTAGTGCTTCATCATTGCCTACATCATCAGCAGTAGGTTGTGCATCTTCAGGTTCTGTTATAGCTAGATTCAGATCAGGATTGATACAGGGATTCACACGTCCCTCAGCTGATGAAGAAGATTGTTGGCCTTCGAATTCATTGATGTAACAATCAGCAAACCCTTTAGAAACTAAATGAAGATGAATTTGAAACACGTCACTACATCTTGTAATGCATTAATATTGAGCACATGGGCACAGAATAGATCCCCCAGCTTGCTTTGCTGATGTGCCAAAGGTTTCAACAAAACTTCGGAATTTCGCCTTCCACTCCTCTGAATGTCGAGGCAAGCGCATCCGACTCCTATCTTCGGGTGATGACATTGAGATCTGCATATAGATGAGCGCAATGAGATCGACAATAAGGTTGCTTGGATTGGCGGCACCAAGATGTACACGTACCAATGTCGGCTTTAGATATCGTTTCACCTCCTATACATCCTGTCGGGCTCGTGTCGTTGGGAGGTTTAGTATAACCTTTTAAACAAAGCAGCTCATGTGCTTTTTTTGCTATTAGTGCATTTTTTGGTGGTAAAAAATGGCAACACAGCTAGGAATCGAACCTGGAACCGCACACGTCACCAGCAAAAAAAATGGCAACAAGCCAGGAATCGAACATGGAACCACATGACTTATGCAGCCAACACTTGCCACTCAAGCTACGTTTGTTTCTTGTTTGGGATGCACCCGTAGCTCCATTAAAAAAAGGCAAACATGTCCTAGTCACTAAGCGAAGAGGTGTCCACCCGCCTGGGGGATGCGTAGCACAACTTTCACCGAACCACTTGAAACTTTTTTGGGATGTTTACGTAGGTTTGTAATAATGTTGTGTGCACCTAGGCAATTTTTAGACAGAGTTTACCTATTATTGTAATTATTTGTTGATTTTCTGAAGGAAAAATGGGAAAAATGCCTGAGGTGCCTAGAAAAATCTAAAAACTTGCATGGTCACATAATTTAGGTGTATAGTATTGAGGAAAAAATTTCAACTAATTTTGAGAAAGTGGTCATGCACTTGCTTTACAGAGGCACTCATCTCTCACACGTCCTAGTCACTTAGCGAAGAGATGTCCACCCGCCTGGGGGATGTGTAGCACAACTTTCACCAAACCACTTGAAACTTTTTTAGGATATTTATGTAGGTGTGTAATGATGTTGTGTGCACCTGGGAAATTTTTAGACAAAGTTTACCTATTATTGTAATTATTTGTTGATTTTTCGAAGAAAAAATGGGAAAAATTCCTGAGGTGCCTAGAAAAATCTAAAAACATTCATGGTCACATAATTTAGGTGTGTAGTGTTGAGGAAAATGTTTCAACTAATTCTGAGAAAGTGGTCATGCACTTGCTTTACAGAGGCACTCATCTCTCACACATGTCCTAGTCACTTAGCGAAGAGATGTCCACCCGCCTGGGGATGTGTAGCACAACTTTTACCAAAATGACTTGAAACTTTTTTGGGATGTTTGTGTAGGTGTGTAATGATGTTGTGTGCACCTAGGCAATTTTTAGACAAAGTTTACCTATTATTGTAATTATTTGTTGATTTTCTGAAGGAAAAATGGGGAAAATGCCTGAGGTGCCTAGAAAAATCTAAAAACTTGCATGGTCACATAATTTAGGTGTGTAGTGTTGAGGAAAAAGTTTGAACCAATTCTGAGAAAGTGGTCATCCACTTGCTTACAAATGTGTGTGTCATCTATTAACATATATATTTTTCCCAATTGGAACACCCAAATGGTTATGAGTCAATGAATGGTCAATATTTCTCAAATGACGCCAGGACCAATGATGATGGGGCCCACGAATCCTTAATTATATGCATGAAAACAGGGGCACCGCTTTAGTTCCCCCGGCCGCGCTTTGACCCCAATCTGTCCCATCAACTGCCTCTTCTCGCCCTCGTCACCCGCCGCGCAACATCCATTGGCGACATGGCCGGCGCTCGCAAGACCCGCTCCATCAACCGCTCTCCCCGCTCCCCTGATGCGAGCTCCCAAGCGTCAACGCCATCAGTGCACCACTGCACCAAGCACAAGCGCGACCGCAGGGAAAGATTCGCGCGCAAGAGGAGCGGGACGACGCCGGCGAGTCGGAGCCGCAATGTCTTTGCGGAAGAGGTGCGGCGGATGTTTTCAGGTATCCCTGACATCCCTCCTGGCTTCACAGAAGCGGACCGCGACGTGAATCGCGTCCAGGCGGCATAACCTTCTTCCTCCCTCCGCCAACCCCAGGTAAGGGTTTTCTTGGTCTACTGTTGTGACACCCTAAATTTTATTTTCCTAATTTAGTAATAAATTTGAGCTTTATTTAATTTTCTGAGCATTTAATCTAGGTCAAATAATAGTTTTCAAATAATTAAAATAAACCCTAGGGCTTAGAAACATTTTTGTTGCATTCATGCCGGAGCATAATATTTTGTTTGAGTGTAGGAATAGGTTGGTTGTGGTTAAATTCAAATTTCATTTGAATTTGATCAAAGTTTGAGTCTTTGAAAAATAAAAAGGCTTTCCTTTTTATCTCTCCCCCTCCCTCCTATTCAGCCCAACCGCAGAACCAGCCCGGCCTGCTCTCCCACTCCCTCCTCTCTCTCTCCGCGTGGGCTTGGCCCAGCTCGAAGCCGACAGCCCGCCTCCTACCTCTCTCACCCGCACGAGCGCAAGCCCGCTTAGCGGCTCGTTTCTCCACTCCTCTCCCTCGCACGTGAAGGCCCAGCGGCGGCCTGTTGCAGCCTGCTCAGCCACTCCCTCTCCCCCTCTCCCTCTGTGTAGCGGAGCCTGCAAGTCAGCCGAAATGGCCCCGCGCGTGCCCCACCTCTCTCTCTGCACCGTGGCCCCTGTTGACACCTCGGGTGGCACGCAGAAGAAACCGCAAGCGCACGGCTGTCATTTGTAGCTTTTCACCTCAGAGTATTCCGGGGTATCGAATCCACGAGGAACGCGAAGTGATTTTGAGAAAACTAGGGGGATAAGGATATCTAGGATAGATGAAGGGAACGGACACTATCTACTGGGGTAGATCCTAGTTCTATTAGACTTCTAGTGATTTAAGTTCTTTACTAGTGTACTGTGGGCGTACTAGCCTTTACCACTGACTTAGGTTGAACGCTAGCACAACGAGCCCTACTGTTAAACTAGACCAACTACATGGTGGAATTCAAGGCGCACAGGGCTGTCACCACCTGCTTGCTACCACAACTATCCGGGGGCCTAGCCGTATTCACTGGCAATATATAGCCTAAGTACCACACTTAATCTATATATTACTACTACTAGCCCTGTACTAGAACTAGAGCACTTGAAACTAATATCAAGCAATGAAACAAACACACAAGTACTGAAAATAAATACTTGAAGATAAAATAGATACTAAGTTACCAAAGTTGAAGCGCAGAGCAGAGAGAAGCAGAGGTCTCCGACAACTCCGGAACTCTCCAGACTTCTACTCTTCTCCTCTCCAGCTCCTCTTCTAGTGAGGCACTCACACTCTCTCTAATCTCTCTAGCATAGCAAGTGTGCTAATCTAACCAAATGGTGAGGAATGGTGTGAGGCTCTCCAAATGAGAGCTCAAGGGGCCTATTTATAGTGCTAGGAAGCTAGGGGGGTACTTATAGAGTGAAGGGGAGGTCGGTTAGGGTTTAGGGGTGGCGCCCGCCACCTCTCTACCGTCCATTGCAACCGCCATTCATCCAACGGTCTTCATTTGCTCTCATAAGTCGGTTTGAGGGCCGGTTAGGGTTTAGACACGTGTCCAAAGCCCACTATCCAGGTGATACTCTTCTTAGCCCTTGGATCAAACCGCCTTAGTGTGCAATGGCCAAGATTTGAGCTTGAGGTGATTCCCACGGATCGATGACGTGGCTTGGGCCACTTTTGGCACGAATGACCTGGCGGCCGCCAGGAATAGGTGGCGGCCGCCACCTTACTCAGGCCTAAATGGGCCAGAGTGGATTGGCATTGCTCCTGGTGCTCTTGTTTGGCCCAAATTCCATTATTTCCTGCATTAAGATAAGAAACTATGCACATGTGGAAATAGGTTAGTTATAAACCAAATCTTCTACCTTTTATGTTGTTTTACCTTGGTTTTGGGTGAAATGTTGATGGTGAAATGATGCTTTAAGCACCATCAACAAGCTCCCCCACACTAACCTCTTGCTCGTCCCGAGCAAGCATGGACTTTAAGAATTGAAACAATTTTATTGGACTAAGCATTCACACAAGATGTTCAACTACCTATACTCATGTTGGTAAACTTTCCAAGTGGCTAATAAGTCACACCTATGGCGGTTGAAAGACAGAATAGCTTGCAAGCAAGAGAAACACACTTTCCTCTTTTACATACCTTGAGGTTTCAGGATATTTTCAAAATGAAAAACATGGTTTATTGAATCTCTCTTTAAATCTCAAGGCACTCATGGTGTATATCCTCACTTTATGGCAAAAGAAAATGCCAGAGTCTATCCTATGGTTTATGTGGAGTTTATAGGGAAAGGAAGGAATGTAAGGCACTTCTATCTCTCTTTTATTGCTAATTCAAGTTTAGGATCATGGGAGAGTATAGTCATGCACTAGCCAAGGTATAGGGTGGACTAACTCAACTCCTTTGTTCTCTTTTTTTTCTGAAACTCTTCTCTTACCGAGGATCATGTCTATATGCATCTCTTTTTTTTGAATACTTGGACACTTGTCCTTTTTTTTAGAGCATTTGCTCTCTTTTTTTTGAATACTTGGACACTTGTCCTTTTTAGAGCATTTGCTCCCTTTTTTTTAGATGCTATATAGCCATGTCCTTTGAAAGAATGAGAAAATTTATATAATTCTTTTAGAACAAAATTTGGAGGAGAACTACATGAGTATACTCTCAGTGTGAGAGTTCTCTCAAAAAGGCATGGTTTGCGTTGGCTTTTAGAGCATGACTAAACTCTTCTACCTAGATCAACTATTCTTGACAAAGCTCAAAGATTGATTTAGAAGGCTTTATGGGCTGTTTTCCTATACTCTAATATTTTGGCTTTGGTAGGTGGATAGGAAAGAAAGATCATGAACCATGGTAATTTTGGTTTTCAAAATAAAAACTCCCAAGGTTGTAGCAGAGTACTAATGCAATTTCAATTACTACTTCTATATCTTATCAAACAACAACCTAGGTTGACTTCCCTATCAAAATGAGTAGGCTACTACACATGAATAAAAGGTAGAATAACATGTCGTGTAAACACTCAATTCAAAAGAAATTGTTTCAGCATTTTTTTTATTTCCTAGCTGCATTTTTAGTTCAAACCGAGACATCCAGTGATCCAAATTGTACAGAATTTAAAACACAGGTTTAGGGGTTCACCGGTGGTGTTTTGGCGCAGAGTGGCCTGGCGGCCGCTAGTAAAAGGTGGCGGCCGCCATGGGCTTTGGCCCAAACGGCTTGCAAACAGCGTGGTAGTTACCTTGCTAAGTTCAGGTTACAGCTTTGAACATTCTATCACGTTTTACAGAGGTGTTTAGAGAGGGGATTTCCCCCACACTAGAAGTTGTGGTACTTTTTATTTGAAAAAACTTGATGAAGGAAAAATAAGGGTGTCTTTTTATTCATTATAGAAACTTCCTAAACAAATATTGAAATTTAAACAAACTAAAATTTAAATCAAGCAAAATTAAACTTAAACTAAATCAATCTAACTAGACACCCTAAATCTAATCTAATCTAGTGAAGGAGCCTCGTAGAGATCCTCGAAGCCCGTCTCTTTGAAGAGACGCTTGATCTTCGAGGTGCAGCCCTTGCGGAGGATGGTGAACCGATCCTCCATATCCATTCGCTAGAGGGCTATCTCTGCGACTTAATCCTCCAAGGCGCTCTTCTCCTTGCGCAGCTTCTTCACTTCAGCGACGAGTTTTTCGAGGGTTAACCCCTCCTCATCACCGCTGTGCTCCATCTCGCGGGGGACTCCCGCCGGCGATGGGTTGAGACGGCGGCGCACGGATGGCTCGGAGAGCGACCCATTGGAGTCATGAGTGCTCGCCTCACGCTCACGCAGCCTCTTCTCATAATGCCCATCGGGCATCCTCACGCCATACACCTCTAGTTTAGCCCTCTTAGGATTGGGGCTGTAACTATGGGTGCGGCTATCCGAGCCAAAGCTGACCTGGGATTTCACCCTTGACAGAGTGGTCATCTCATCGCCCCTGGTTTTGACGGCCGGAGACTTCCTCGGGGTGATCTCCCCCGTGGTCGGCCTAGTGGGCGTCCTCAACTTTTTCCCGGGTGGCGTCACCGGAGGAGGATGAAGACGGAGCGGAGGTGAGGCCAGGGGGCGCTTCACCCGTGGCGGCCGCCCAGCAGGGGTGGCGCCCGCCACTGGAGTTGCGGCTGGTGCCTTCCCTGCATCCTCCGGTGGTGTCCTCTTGACATAAGTGCCGTCAGGCAGCACCATTGCTAAAGGAGGTACGTCAAGTACCTCCATGTCGTCGTCGATCAACGACCGGATGATGGCTTTGGTGGAGGACGAGACAGATCCTTGAGGGTTGTAGGACATGGATTTCCGTGGAGACGACATGGTTTTGGAGGAGGCTTGGCTAGGCTTCGTGAAAAGATGGAGGGAGAAGAAGGAGTTCTTCTTTTAAGAAGGGGGAGAAGTGGAGGGATAAGCCTTAGATGAACTAACACGTCCTCATCTCCTCCTTCTTTCACTCTCCCGAGCTCAGGATTAACTGCAACGTGGAGGGGGGCCTCTAAACCACCGCCTAGCATGGCGGGCGCCAGGGTTTGGTGGCGGCCGCTAGTTGAGAGTGGCGGTCGCCACTCCTCCTTCGCCGGGCATCGAGCGGGAGAAGGTAAGCCTCCTAAAATTCAAAGTTCCGAGATCGAAATGGCTTGGTTGGGCCTAAAGAGGCCTTTCTCGGGGTTTTGGATGGACTAGTTGCATGAAATGGCCAAGGGATGAACTGGGTCCATTCATTAATTGTCATGGGCTTGAGCTACTTCAAAGTTAATTATATCACTTTTGTTTAGCTCATTTTTATCAAAGTCATAAAATATTTTTAATCTTTGTCCATTGACTTTGAAGATTTGCCCAACGTAACTTTCTAATGTGACGGCTCCATGGGAAGAGGTTGCAACAACCTTGAATGGTCCTTCCCATTCGCTTCGAAGTTTACCATGTCCGAAAAGTCGAACACGGGAGTTAAAGAGTAAAACTTTATCTCCTACTTCGAACTCTTTCTTTTTGATCCGTTTATCGTGCCATCTCTTAGTCTTCTCTTTATAGAGCTTGGCACTATGATAGGCTTTCTCTCGCCATTCTTCTAGTTCGGAAATTTGCATCTTCCTATTTTGGCCAGCTTGGTCAAGGTCCATGTTCCATTTCTTGATGGCCCAATGAGCTTTGAACTCAAGTTCAACAGGAAGATGACAAGTTTTCCCATAAACTAGTTGGTATGGGGACATTCCAATCGGGGTCTTATAGGCAGTCCGATAGGCCCACAGAGCTTCGGGTAACTTATGTTTCC
Organism: Coix lacryma-jobi var. lacryma-jobi; assembly: GCA_009763385.1. Classification (NCBI taxonomy): domain Eukaryota; kingdom Viridiplantae; phylum Streptophyta; class Magnoliopsida; order Poales; family Poaceae; genus Coix; species Coix lacryma-jobi. The sequence continues at coordinate 50,187,024 of CM019831.1, forward strand.
ATCCCTTTCCCATTTCTTCTACTGTCTTTTGCAAGATATTCTTTATTTGTTTATTGGACGTTTCGGCCTGTCCACTTGTTTGGGGGTGGTATGCAGTGGCTACATTATGTTGGACTCCTTGACTAGCTAAGAAATGTCAGAAGCTCTTATCTATGAAATGAGGGCCTCCGTCACTAATGACTAATTTAGGAACTCCAAAACGAGGAAAGATGTTTTCTTTGAACATTTTCTTCGAATTTTTAGCATCTGCCGCTCGACAGGGTATGGCTTCTACCCATTTCGAGACATAATCCACAACCACAAGAATGTACTCGGCGTCATAGGATTTAGGAAAGGGGCCCATGAAGTCTATACCCCAAACATCGAACAACTCAACTTGGAGATTGTTCACGAGAGGCATAGCATCTCGGGCATTAATGTTACCATGCTTTTGGCAACGAGGACAACGTCTCACATAATTCTTTGTGTCCTCGTACATTGATGGTCAATAAAAACCACTTTGCCATATTTTAGCATGTGTCCGAAAAGCTCCATAGTGTCCTCCATATTCGGCGGAGTGACATCTATCTATGATTTTTGTTGCTTCTTTTATGGGGACACATTTTCTCAAGAGTCCATCTGCACAGACCTTATAGAGATATGGTTCATCCCATAGGTGCGTTCTGCTTTGATATAGCAGTTTCTTTTTATTCTCCCCCGGCGGGACATAGCCGGCGACTATAAAATTCACGATGTTTGCATACCAAGGGTTGGTATATGTGACTTTTAAAAGGGTATCATCGCGAAGAAAGTCATTTATTGGGAGTTTGTCTGAATTATTGACTTGTAGTCTAGACAAGTGATCAGCTACTGAATTCTCCACTCCTTTCTTGTCTCTTATTTCCAGGTCAAATTCTCGAAGGAGAAGGATCCAGCGGATCAACCTTGGCTTAGCATCTTTCTTAGTGAAGAGATATTTCAGAGCAGAGTGATCGGTATAAACGATCACCTTAGCTCCCACTAAGTAAAATCTAATCTTGTCTATGGCAAAGACTACGGCCAAAAGTTCCTTTTCTGTGGTTGCATAGTTTAGCTGGGGGCCAGTCAGGGTCTTACTAGCATAAGAAATAGCATAATGCTTCTTATCTTTCATTTGACCAAGGACGGCTCCCATAGCATAATCACTAGCATCACACATGATTTCGAACGGCAAATTCCAATCTGGGGGTTGGATGATTGGTGCTGAAGTTAGAGCCTTTTTCAAAATATTGAAAGCTTGTAGACAATCCTCGTCAAATTTGAACGAGACGTCTTTTGCTAACAGGCTCGTTAAGGGTCTAGCGACTTGTGAGAAATCCTTAATAAACCTTCTATAAAAGCCGGCATGGCCCAAGAAGCTTCAGATTTCTCTCACATTAGTGGGTGGTGGCAATTGTTCAATTATATTGATTTTGGCTTTATCCACTTCTATCCCACGTTCTGAAATTCGAAGGCCTAGGACAATTCCTTCCCGCACCATGAAGTGACACTTTTCCCAGTTAAGAACTAGGTCCTTCTCTTCACAGTGTTGGAGGACTTTGTCTAAATTGGTGTTGACGCAAAACATGACACCTCGCGCCAAGCACACAGCAAGCCGAAAAGCTGGCTTCAATCGGGTGCCCGGAGTGTGTTGATTCCGGAGACGTGCCAGTCGGTTTGACCTGAAAACCAACAAGGGATAAAAACGTGAGAATACCTCTGGAACGTGCCGGGTGAGACCAGACAGTTCCATATGTACGGCTTTAAAAGTCAATCACGACGGCACACAGCTATAGAAGCTGTCAGTCAGAGCATGTTTGTAAAATCATTCGACAAGTATGAAAACAGAGTATGTAAAACATATTAACTGCCGAATACACCTGTAAGGAGAGACATACTCGAACAGATTAGAGATGTTGTAAACAGGTAACTTGCCAAAATAGATCTACTCAAATAACACATGCATAGGCCAATCCAACTAATCTGCCGCACGTTTAGTCTTCATAAACCCGTCAGGTATAAACTCAAGCAAAGCTAATCCACCGCATGATACCACTTGCTATGAGTCTACGTCACTTCTTATAATTAGATTAATCCACCGCATGATACAATCTAATTATAACAAGCTAAAAGCATGTATATATTTGTGTAGATCTATAAAAACTCATTACTCGTGTAAGCATAACCAAAATCGGCAAACCAGCCGAATTGGGGTCCATGAAGAAGGAACAGACAAGCAAGCACGGTTAAACTAATCTAAAACCTGCATCTGCCGCACGATACCTAGTTTTATCAGAGCTTAATCGTAAATGACATGCGTGAACCCGCGACATGTAACAATCTGGATTGAACTTTGATCCGGCCACCATGATATTGTGATTAGCAAAAGCACAAGCAAACTTGTGAGAACAAAGCCGAACAAAGATCAATCTAGATTTGGCAAAAGAGTGTTACCAGAATTAAATAAATAAAACATGTAACACATGATAACTTGATGAATCTATCAGATCTGCCAAATCTAATAGAGCCGATAACTATTTTTACTCATGACTCAATCCGCCGCACGATACAAGGCACAAGCAAAAACTTCCCGTCATAAGCTTAAATCCGCCGCACGATACTAAGCTTAACATACGAGACTACTTGCATCATATCTAAATCCACCGCATGATACTAGACATGATGGCAAGGTTGCCGGGACTTACGGAGGTCGACAGATCGATGATTCCTCTCGAAGAACTCGACGACACGACTAAGGACTCGAAGATGGCACGGGGGCCGGTTTGTATTGATGTGGTTGTGAACACTTTTTACAATAGCCAAGGGTTTATATTTATACCCTGGACGCAATACAAGTCCTAAGAGGACACGACTATGAAATATTAAAGGAAAATACAATATTGTTGGCCTTCAACTCCTTTCGGAATCATCATTGCCTTAATCGTCGCAATTTTGTTGCCCGATCGGCTCTCGCTTCCGTCGTTTCAATGGAAACTCCCTTTTCTCAGAATAGCCGACCGCATGAGCAGTTGCTGAATCCTTAGAAACTAGCCGACCGCATGGATACTTGCCGAATGCCTTATACGTCCATCTCCGCACACTGGACATGCATGCCGTCTTCTAGCCTTTCCTTCATCGTGAAGCCATTCATGCTAAATATAGAAGTGGACGTCGAGATGTGCATGCTTTATATATATTGCCTTCTTTGCATGCTTGCCACATCACAATGCCACCAAATCCAACTCCTGGCCAATGAGATCAGAACCCTCTGCTTCTTGAATACTCGTTTAATCTGTCATGGTCATGGTCGATTATCCTCGTAATCGGCTTTTCTTGCCATATCTATTTCCTGAATGGAGTAACCGACTGCTTGGCCGTCTACCGAATGCTCTTCTCACTGCTCGTTGGGTCCACCTATCATCTTCTCAATATTGACCAAAATCCAGTGTTAACACAGGCCCCCCTAGTTCGGAGTATGAATTGTCATGCTTCGAACTATTTGATCTTTGTTGGTCTTCTTCAAAAAGCCAAGAAATCCACTGATAGCAATAACATTTTCTCACCATGTTTCCATAATTTTTCCTGTAAAACAATAATTCTCCAATACATGTGGAAACAAGTTAGTTACAAATGCATATGTGTATAAATATTATAGTTCTTCCATTTTATTGATCAGAAGATGCTGCAATGCCGACTACATCTCAAAAGTATCATAATTTATAACTAAGATTTCTTTTAAACTTGAATAAAATGGTACCTTACTCATCCATCCGTCTCTTTAATTATGGGGCTTTAGATCTCACTGAGTCCCCAAGCGATTGCAAAACAGAATAGATACAAAAATGTTTATCTTTTACCCCTTGATCACTTTTCATCCGGAGTTTTTATCATTATCTTTATATAAAATCGTATCACATAATATTGCAAAGTCAAAGACTCGACCATAAGGAGATACGCCATAAACCTAGATCAAGAAGTGCAAGTGAATATTTTTATTACTTTTTCTTTTGCATATGTCATTCTCCCTACCTTTTAAAATTATGAGGCTACTGGGCCTTCGGCCATCTTTTATTTTATTTGGCGGTCACTTGACCTTTTCTTTTTCATATTTTATTTGGACGGTTTGCCCTTTTTTCTTTCTCAGTTCTGGCGGACACGTGTCCGTCGTTTTTATTTCTGAGATTTATAGAATAGCCTCATATTTTTAATCAAAGAGAGAATGCACATGCAAAACACTTATTAGTTTATAACGTGTACGTGAATCTTGATCTTGAGAATATGACTATAATCCCAACTAGTAGTCACAATGATTTGACAGCGCTCAATATGACATTAAGTAAATTTTATTATTTCATTAAATCTCTGAATTTTAAGTATCTCTCAGAATAATGTCAAAGCAAATTCTACCTCTATTCATATCCCACAACTACTTTCAGACAAAGTTTAAATTCTATGCAACCCACAAATTTCAAAGACTTCAAGATAAATATAATAACCATTAGACCCAAATCTTAAAGAAATCAAAGTTATAAACGAGACACGGGTGAAATATAAAACAGAGCATCTATTTATCATTTCAACAATGGATAACCCAAAATATTTATATCACATATTCATAGAGTGGAATTCTTTTAGGTATTTTTTTTAGTGCGGAGACGCAACATGAGAGGTTTCGCTTTTTAATGATTTTAATTTTAAGCTCTGAAACTATTAGAGAAGCGAGGGTAAAATTACACAAACCACCGTTGAAGATGAAGCAGCCATTCGTTTTGTCCTTCTTCACGATGGATCGCTCGATGCCGTACGATGTGTGCGTGTTGATCTCAGGCCCCCCGACACGTAGTCACAGCGGCGTAATCGATGATTCACTGGTGTCCTCCTTTCTCTCATCCGAGACGTCTTCGCCGAATACGGGTTGAAAATATTTGAAGCCAATCATAAACGTCAATCCTTCTTCTGCAAATGACTGGCTGCTTCAGATCTTGTAGCTGCATATATTTCTTTCTATATTTCCTTCCCTTTGTCTTACGTGGAAAGATTCTCTAATCTCATAGCCGATTTCGTCTTACAAAGTGATCAGCTCTCATTGGTTTGGACAACAAATACTCATGTACGGGCATGATCTGTGTATCCAGCAATACCGAGTTGTTGCCGTGAGCATGATGGCATGGTGAACCAAGTTATCGGCAAATCGGGGAAGGTCGAAGAAATTTCAGTCGTTAACATGTTGTTGTTCAGCCGAACGTGGGTTTCAAGTCCGGCTATTATAATGTCTTGATTTATCATGCTTGGACATGTCAACAAAAGCTCGATTATCACTTGATTAATTCCATTAATCAAATAAACAATTCAGTCCTCTTGCCTCATCACCATGCCTTAATCAACTGTCGTCTGATACCTTGATTTTCGACTAACTATATCAATGCTAGAAAAATATACTCTGAATATCCTTATTATTCGAGGCTGATTCTTCGCGTGACGATGATAACTCCAGCCGATTCCTGTATGCATATCGGCCAATTAGTATATTTTTCTTGTGTTGTTGTATCCACTGATTTCTTTCCTGAACAGCCGATTCCAAAGATGACATGCAAATAAGCTATCGGCCAACTTCCCTCGGCTGACGTATGACCTCTTGATAATCAACCGGCTATTTATAGCAGCATGCAAGTAAATCTGAGTTTGGACTTCATCTCTTTGAACATCTCCATGGAAATCTTCCTTTTACAACGTGCATGTTGTTCTTTGTTTAGCCGATGCATCACTGACACTTTGTTCATAGCTCCTGATAAAATCAACCAATACTTTCTCCTTTTTTTCTGACTTATCATGATATCGGCCATCCAACTGATTTTACTGGAAAGTTCTTCATCAAATTATATTGCACTTTGTCTTTGTCACTTCTTTCGGCCAAACTTTTATTGATAAAATAAAAGTTAAACATCATCTCATCGCGATCTGAAAGTGACAAATATTTGGAGAGGATCTGATGTTCGATCAAATGATTGTTGTCCCACTGGGCGTGCCAAAAAGTGTGTTGACGCAAAACGTGACACCTCGCGCCAAGCACACAGCAAGCCGAAAAGCTGGCTTCAATCGGGTGCCCGGAGTGTGTTGATTCCGGAGACGTGCCAGTCGGTTTGACCTGAAAACCAACAAGGGATAAAAACGTGAGAATACCTCTAGAACGTGCCGGGTGAGACCAGACAGTTCCATATGTACGGCTTTAAAAGCCAATCACGACGGCACACAGCCATAGAAGCTGTCTGTCAGAGCATGTTTGTAAAATCATTTGGCAAGTATGAAAACAGAGTATGTAAAACATATTAACTGCCGAATACACATGTAAGGAGAGACACACTCGAACAGATTAGAGATGTTGTAAACAGGTAACTTGCCAAAATAGATCTACTGAAATAACACATGCATAGGCCAATCCAACTAATCTGCCGCACGTTTAGTCTTCATAAACCCGTCAGGTATAAACTCAAGCAAAGCTAATCCACCGCATGATACCACATGCTATGAGTCTATGCCACTTCTTATAATTAGATTAATCCACCGCATGATACAATCTAATTATAACAAGTTAAAAGCATGTATATATTTGTGTAGATCTATAAAAACTCATTACTCGTGTAAGCATAACCAAAATCGGCAAACCAGCCGAATTGGGGTCCATGAAGAAGGAACAGACAAGCAAGCACGGTTAAACTAATCTAAAACCTGCATCTGCCGCACGATACCTAGTTTTATCAGAGCTTAATCGTAAATGACATGCGTGAACCCGCGACATGTAACAATCTGGATTGAACTTTGATCCGGCCACCATGATATTGTGATTAGCAAAAGCACAAGCAAACTTGTGAGAACAAAGCCGAACAAAGATCAATCTAGATTTGGCAAAAGAGTGTTACTAGAATTAAATAAATAAAACATGTAACACATGATAACTTGATGAATCTATCAGATCTGCCAAATCTAATAGAGCCGATAACTATTTTTACTCATGACTCAATCCGCCGCACGATACAAGGCACAAGCAAAAACTTCCTGTCATAAGCTTAAATCCGCCGCACGATACTAAGCTTAACATATGAGACTACTTGCATCATATCTAAATCCACCGCATGATACTAGACATGATGGCAAGGTTGCCGGGACTTACGGAGGTCGACGGATCGATAATTCCTCTTGAAGAACTCGACGACACGACTAAGGACTCGAAGATGGCACGGGGGCCGGTTTGTATTGATGTGGTTGTGAACACTTTTTACAATAGCCAAGGGTTTATATTTATACCCTGGACGCAATACAAGTCCTAAGAGGACACGACTATGAAATATTAAAGGAAAATACAATATTCTTGGCCTTCAACTCCTTTCAGAATCATCATTGCCTTAATTGTCGCAATTTTGTTGCCCGATCGGCTCTCGCTTCCATCATTTCAATGGAAACTCCCTTTTCTCAGAATAGCCGACTGCATGAGCAGTTGCTGAATCCTTAGAAACTAGCCGACCGCATGGATACTTGCCGAATGCCTTATACGTCCATCTCCGTACACTGGACATGCATGCCGTCTTCTAGCCTTTCCTTCATCGTGAAGCCATTCATGCTAAATATAGAAGTGGACGTCGAGATGTGCATGCTTTATATATATTGCCTTCTTTGCATGCTTGCCACATCACAACGCCACCAAATCTAACTCCTGGCCAATGAGATCAGAACCCTCTGCTTCTTGAATACTCGTTTAATCTGTCACGGTCATGTTCGATTATCCTCGTAATCGACTTCTCTTGCCATATCTATTTCCTGAATGGAGTAACCGACCGCTTGGCCGTCTACCGAATGCTCTTCTCACTGCTCATTGGGTCCACCTATCATCTTCTCAATATTGACCAAAATCCAGTGTTAACAATTGGCTAGGCAATCGTCAAAGGTTTTCTCATAGACCGAAAAGTCGTCCATGAATACCTCCATGATTTGTTCAATCATATCGGAAAAGATGGACATCATACACTGTTGGAAAGATGCCGACGCATTGCAAAGTCCAAAGGACATGCGTCTATAGGCATAAGTTCCATACGGGCATGTGAAAGTGGTCTTACTTTGGTCATCTGGATGGATTGGGATTTGATGATAACCAGAATATCCATCCAGGAAGCAAAAGAAGGAATGGTTTGCCAATCTCTCTAGCATCTCATCTATAAAAGGAAGTGGGAAATGATCTTTCTTTGTGGCTTTATTCAGCTTCCTATAGTCTATACACATCCTCCATCCAGTGACAGTGCGTTGAGTGATTGACTCATTTTTCTCATTCTTAACGACTGTCATACCTCCTTTCTTTGGAACTACTTGCACGGGACTTACCCATTCACTATAAGGAATTGGATAAATAATTCCCGCGTGCAAGAGTTTTAGAACCTCCTTTTTCACTATTTCGCGCATAATAGCGTTATTAAGTCGTCTTTGGGGCTCTCTTGAAGAGGGTATCTCAGGATCGAGAGGGATACGATGGGTGCAGAGATTTGGAATAATTCCCTTCAAAACTTGAAGTGAATAGCCAAAGACAGATCGGTGTTTTTCTAAGACAAGGGTCAACCTACGGACTTCCTCTTCAGAAAGCTTACTGCTAATGATTACGGGAGTCTCGGGGTCTTTGTTTAGAAAGATGTATCTCAGGCCTTCAGGCAGAGGTTTTAGCTCTATGGAAGGTCGAGATGGCTTTTCCGATTCGTTTAAGCGAAAGGGTTCATCTATCTCGGCTTCTTCTTCGACAAAGAACTCAGAATCTTCTTCAAAATCAGGCTGAGCCAACTCATAAAGAGTAGAGGTTCTAGCTTGATTGAGAAGATCTGGTTCTGGTGGTTGTTCGGCAATAGAATTTAATGCACGAACGAAAGGTACTGAGTACTCTTTTCCACCGATTTGAGCATTAAAGTGCTCTTGACATGGTCCTTGCAAGGCAAGTATGGACCACGGTTGTCCTAAGAAGACGTCAAAAAGGACTACATCGAAAATGTAGAAATCTAAGACCATGTCCGCTCCATCTACTTGGATGGGGACCATCTTTAGGATTCCTTCACTTTCCAAGATGTCACCATTTGGGTCTTTTAAACACCGTTTAGTTGGTTGTCGTTGAAGGTCGGGGAATGTTCTGGATATGTAATTACTAGCAAGAACATTAATTCCCACGACAGGGTCGTAAAAGGCAAAGGCCCTTTCTCCCCTAACTCGACAATCTATTATGCTAGGTACTTTATCTATGCGAGGGATGTTTTCTGATACTTCGGCTTCCATTGTCCATTCATGACTCATGACAGTTGAAAGTTCCAAAAGACGCTCTCGGCTATAGATTCCATCAGAGGACTCAGGAAGTGGTTTGTCCGATGGGAGAGCTTGAACGGAGTAGTTCATAGCATTTCCGTAATCCTCAAACACACCATCCTCTATCTCGCCCAAAAATTCCGGAAGAATTTCTCTCCCAGATGTGGACGGAATAGGTTCCGCTAAGTCCAGCGAGCTAGACTCGGGCTCTTCTTGTTGTTCTACAGTCGAAACTTGGGTTTCTACGACTTCTTCCTCAGGGATTTCATCGGAAACTCTAGTATAAGGAATATTCTCGAGAATTCTATCAAGAACCTCCTTTCCACCTCGTGGAGAAAGATGAAGAAACGCTCCACCTGACGAATGATCAAGGTGAAGAGCGCTCTCTTTCTCTAAACCGACATAAAAATGCTGAAGGAGCACTGGATCGGGTATGGCTAAATCGGGTCCTGAATTGATTAAACCAATAAAACGGTCTCAAGCCTCCCCTAATGTCTCCTTATCATTTTGTCTAAAGGTCAACACTTCTACTCGTAGTCGTACCACTCGGTGGACAGGGAAATACGTCAAGATAAACTTGGTCCGTAAAGTTCCCCAGTCTCCTCTGGCACTTCCCACGGTTTGAGCATGCCATGTTTTAGCTGCTCCCGTCAAAGTGAACGGAAACAACTTCCACTTGACAGTGTCAGGTGAAATGCCTGAAATGTTCAAGCATGCACAGACTTGCTCAAACTCACATAGATGTATGTAGGGATTTTCTGATCCCGTAAACATGCTCTCCTGAACTTTGTTAATAAAGTTAGGGCACAATTCGTAACTATCGACATATATAGGTTGTGATGATAGATGTGGCTCTAATCGCGAACTCTTAGGAGCTGCGAATTGTAAGATAGATTGATTCTCCATGCGGAGAGGGTAAAGATGATCCTAACTCTAGTCTCAATAATCAGCTATCGTTCCCCAGCAACGGCGCCAGAAAAGCTTGTTGACACCTCGGGTGGCACGTAGAAGAAACCGCAAGCGCACGGCTGTCAGTTGTAGCTTTTCACCACAAAGTATTCCGGGGTATCGAATCCACGAGGAACGCGAAGTGATTTTGAGAAGACTAGGGGGATAAGGATATCTAGGATAGATGAAGGGAACGGGCACTATCTACTGGGGTAGATCCTAGTTCTATTAGACTTCTAGTGATTTAAGTTCTTTACTAGTGTACTGTGGGCGTACTAGCCTTTACCACTGACTTAGGTTGAACGCTAGCACAACGAGCCCTACTGTTAAACTAGACCAACTACGTGGTGGAATTCAAGGCGCACAGGGCTGTCACCACCTGCTTGCTACCACAGCTATCCGGGGGCCTAGCCGTATTCACTGGCAATATATAGCCTAAGTACCACACTTAATCTATATATTACTACTACTAGCCCTGTACTAGAACTAGAGCACTTGAAACTAATATCAAGCAATGAAACAAACACACAAGTACTGAAAATAAATACTTGAAGATAAAATAGATACTAAGTTACCAAAGTTGAAGCGAAGAGCAGAGAGAAGCAGAGGTCTCCGACAACTCCGGAACTCTCCAGACTTCTACTCTTCTCCTCTCCAGCTCCTCTTCTAGTGGGGCACTCACACTCTCTCTAATCTCTCTAGCATAGCAAGTCTGCTAATCTAACCAAATGGTGAGGAATGGTGTGAGGCTCTATGAATGAGAGCTCAAGGGGCCTATTTATAGTGCTAGGAAGCTAGGGGGGTACTTATAGAGTGAAGGGGAGGTCGGTTAGGGTTTAGGGGGTGGCGCCCGCCACCTCTCTGCCGTCCATTGCAACCGCCATTCATCCAATGGTCTTCATTTGCTCTCCCAAGTCGGTTTGAGGGCCGGTTAGGGTTTAGACACGTGTCCAAAGCCCACTATCTAGGTGATACTCTTCTTAGCCCTTGGATCAAACCGCCTTAGTGTGCAATGGCCAAGATTTGAGCTTGAGGTGATTCCCACGGATCGATGACGTGGCTTGGGCCACTTTTGGCACCAATGACCTGGCAGCCGCCAGGAATAGGTGGCGGCCGCCACCTTACTCAGGCCCAAATGGGCCAGAGTGGCTTGGCATTGCTCCTGGTGCTCTTGTTTGGCCAAAATTCCATTATTTCCTGCATTAAGATAAGAAACTATGCACATGTGGAAATAGGTTAGTTATAAACCAAATCTTCTACCTTTTATGTTGTTTTACCTTGGTTTTGGGTGAAATGTTGATGGTCAAATGATGCTTTAAGCACCATCAATAGCCCGCTCAGCTACAGGCCCGCAACCATCAATGGCGACGCCATCACTCGGTCGAGTGATGAAGGCCATCAAGGATGCCATAAAGACCCTCCTTCACGCCCTCGGTCGTAACCGCCGCACGTCTGCGCCTTTCCCCCCTATAAAACCCCAGGGTCGAGCTCTCCATTTCACCCCTCCCTCACCGAGCTCCCATCTCTCCCTCCTCCGCTCGGCGCCGGCCCTGCAGAGCCCTCCCCGGCATTGTGAGCCTCGTTTTTGAGCCCGCGGTAATGCTCTCTCCCTCCCCATGTCCTTTTCTTCAAGTTTGGTGCCCTTTATCGCTTAACCCGCAAGCTTCGGATCGTCGGCCGTGGCACCGCCGCTCGGGAGCATAGCTCCGGTGACCCCCACCCCCATTAGACCACACTATCGTGTTCTCAAGGTCTCGTTGACCCCTCTGATGGTATTGGTTGAGTCCAGGGAGGCCGAGAATGCCATTCCGGCGAGGTCGCCATCGTATTCCGGCCGGAATCCATGGCCGCCGCCGCGGGAGCGCCGCCTGGCCGGCCATCTCTCTCTCCCCAATCTCCTAGAACCGTTGATCTCTCCCTAGACGGCCGAGATTAGAATGTACCCCTTCGGGGTCATAACTGGTCCACCGGGCTCACCCGTGGACTCGGTCCACCGCCCCGCGCTCGCCTGTCCACGTCCACGTGGTGGACAACTCCAACAGCGCCGCGCCACGTGGGCGCCAGCTCAGCGTGCAGCTCGGTCAACCGACCAAGCAAGCGCAAATTTGCAGAAAAGGCCCCACCTTTTCCTGAAATCAACCCGCAATCCGTTCTAGTTCTATGTCACCTGGTTTTTATTTAGTTTAGACCCCATAGTTTTAGGTATTAGTGGCCGCCATCCATTTTGCGCAGTAAAGGCGAAAATGATTTGTTTCAATTCAAAATGACTTCGGTTTATTTACAAAAGTGCCATTGAATCTTGTTTTAGCCATAACTTTCTTGTTTTAAATCTGATTAGAGTGACCTTTACGTTCGTGTGATCGTATAGACGCGTACAATAGTTTTATAAGCTTTTTATCATGTTTTAGTACTGTTTGGTGTACTGTTCTAATAGAATACTATTTGTTTGCATGTGATGATTGGTTTGGATGATTGTGTGGTGTCAATGAACCCGTTTAGAGTTCAAGTTGTTCAAAGTTATTGGGAAGGAGATCTTTGAAGAAGTGGGACCAACAACACGAGTTTTTGGAAGGCAAGTGTAACATGAGTTCCTATGTTACCTAGTAACCTTTTAATCACCTTTTCATGTTTTTGGAAGGCAAGTGTAACATGAGTTCCTATGAACCCCTAGAGATTTTACCTAGAACTTTGTTATCCTGTATTCCTTGTTACCTTGGGTTATGCATACAGGTAGTTCTGCTTAGCTTGCAAACACCAAATGTTAAAATGATAATCTTGATTAATAATTTATGGAACTAATGATAGTTCTGAATCTTAAAGAGACATCCCAGGATTTACCGTACAACCATGAGGGCTATATGGCTCTGGCTTTAGCTAAGTAAACTGAACTTCTCTAGCTTGTGGTGTATGGTTACTGAAAGGCGCAAGAGGGAAGTGCCTTATGGTGTATGGTTGTTTCCCTACCTTGGTGTGTACTGTGCAGCGTTCACATGTGCCTCTTGAAGGGGGACACCTATGCACACTTGCCACTGAAACCTTAGCGGCTACTAACTTGTTAGAGGGACTTTCGAAAGGCTTCATAGTGAACCCTGCCGAGTTACCTTGGAAGTAAGTTAAGAGGCTGATCAGCTCGGGCATATGGGCAACACGACTCATGGGTAAAGTTGTACACACTCTGCAGAGTTATTTAAAACTGATATATCAGCTGTGCTCTCGGTCATGAGCGGCCTGATCCTTTTTGAGATGGTTCTATGGATGGTTTGGATACGATTAATCTTGTTAATTAATTTTACTTTCACCTTGGGAGCTTAAGCATAACCTAGCAACATAGGTAATAAATAAAATATGACCAACTAAAAGTGCTTACCGCAGTTCAGCCATGTCCATCCTTTTGACCCTTGTATCCCTCATGTTATACTTGTTGAGTATGGTACGCTCACACTTGCTTTACATACAATCAATAAAAATCTCGGATGGGTACCAGATGGTGGAATCAAGTGAGGAGTTACAGAAGATGTTCCAAGAGTTCTAGGCGAGTGTTCCCCCAGTCAACCATCCCTGTGAAGATTGGAGTCCCGAAGAGTAGTTTCCGCTCTGCTTTATTTTATATGTAAGCCTTGCAGTATCTATGTTTCGTTATATAATAAAGAATTATCTTTGAGAAATTCCATATTTGTTGCTATATGTGTCTTGTTGACTTCCTGGGCACACATATAGTGGGCACTTGGTATTCTTCGGAAAACCGGGTGTTACAACTGTTCTTCATATGCAAGTGCAGATTTGGTTCTTTTTTCAGTTGTGGATCTTATTAATGTCTATCATTGATGTGGAAGTGTTGTAGTACCACTCTGTTTCTAATCTAGATTGGATTTAGATTTAATCTGTCCCAACTTTGCTCGCAAAAAAAAGAAGAAACCCCAACTTGAATGCCGCAGGTTGCAGAATTAATTTGAATTCTTACTATATATGGTATAGTCAGGATTAATTTGCTCACTCTGCTTCTATCATTAATTTAGCACTTGTAATCATTCATGTTAAACTGACAGTCCCATATATAGTCTGCTTGGAATTGTTTGTGATTGATTTAGCATTTGCATTCATCCCTGTTTGAGATTCTATTACGAACTCTATTTTTGTTTATGAAGATTCCTGATCGCCCCTACGTGTTCATTGTCAATCCAAAGCTTACAATCGAGAGGGATGATGAGACCGAACATGGGCCCATCACGTTGAACAGAGAGGTAATATATGGCTCCTCTCTACTTTAAGATTCATGTGAAAATGCTTTGGATTGCAAAATTTGAGACAAAACTAGAAGGATTAGATGATGTTATGGTGCTAGTAATGTAGGAACATAACATAATATATTTATAGATTTATTTGCTCAATCGTGGAGATTGTATTCATACTGCATGATGTGTGAGTACTTTCGTGGATATTACAGTTTTTATGTTAGTGATTGATGATTTGTCGACATGTATATCATAATTCATGTGTTGGTGAACTTTAATTACAAATGATAGTAGACTCTGAGGAGAACAATTTGCATAAGAGTATATGATAAATAGTATATGCTAAGTCTTGGTTAATTACTGCATGCCCTAAAAATATTAATGTAGGGAGTATATGCTAACTTACCACATTTTGAATTGACAGATAAAAAAAGCTGAGGGAGTTCGTGTCTGGATCAAGCGCAAGTTCTTCAGGAAGAATGAGCTAATCTCCAGCTCCGACGACGACGGCGACTCTGACTCTTCCTCCCTGTGACACAAGTGAAGAAGACGGTGGCCTGTGTCTAGCTTTTGTGTGAAGATCATGTAGTGGTCTCTACAATGACTGGAACTAAATAGTTGTATTAGTTTGTAATGAGTTAGTTGTATTAGTTTGTAATGAGTCAAGTATTGTGTGAAACTGCAAGCTCTTGGCATAGCTGTTAACAGCTTTTGTTTAAAACTTTTCTTGGCGAACCACGAAGCCACTAATCAAAAGTTTAGGCCCTCTTTGGATCATAGGATATGAATCCTATAGGAATAGGGAAACTATAGGAATACACATGTCATACATCTCTAATCCTAACTAATAGAGAAGACCTTTGGTTGGACCATAGGAAATTTTCCATGAAGTCATACTTCATGCTTTTTTTCCTATGGAATTGAATTATAGGAGGCCAATCTTATGGAATGCTTCCTATACTTTTCCTATGAACCAAAGAGTACGAAAGGAAAAAATCCTTTGAGAATCCTATCCTACAAAATTCCTTTGTTTCACCCTTGAACCAAAGGAGCCCTTAGTACAAATTTTCGCTACTAAATGTCTCCTATGATATTAAACATGCTAATTAAGCATGCTATAAGATATTGGACCAACATGCACCCACCTAGATAGTTGTCGTACTAAATTAAATAAATTACAAGATGTTGGACTGATATGCACCCACTTAAATAGTTATTGTATGGTGAGTGCAATTTACTCTTTAGTTTATTTAGGTAGCCAAATTGCTTTGATATAGATGCAGCTATATCCATATGGTAATTCAGGCCATGTTTAGTTCCCAAAAAGGCCAAAAAATTTTTGTTGATTGAACCAATTTTCAAGTTTCACAACTAAACGTGGGGGTCAAAATTTGGGCTAGTGCATTGGAGCATGAAAATTTATACTAAGGGCTCCTTTGCACTTGCATGGAGGGCCCAAATTGTGCAAAAAAAATTCACCAACTAAAAGATGTCCAAAAAAATTTGGTTGACAATTTTGGGAGTGAGAAGTTTTTGGAATGTTCCTAAACTAAACCTGGTCAGAAGATCACGTGATCAGCACAAAGAATTAAATGTGGCACCATTTTTTCCATCCGAAAGTTTTTAGCAATAGCGCCAAACTAACGCGCCACTGCCCACGTTTAAGCCTAAACGCCGCGTTGATATATATCCCCACTCCTCATATCCCCTCTTAATTAATCCCCTCTCGCTCAGTTAGGGTTCCACAGACGCCGCCGCCGCCACCACCGTGAGTTCTCGTCGTCCACCACACAGCCTAGGATGCCGACGTCGAGCGAGGCGGCAAGGGGGACCCCTTCGTCATCGACAGAGCTGCACACACCTGTGTCGGCGTTGCTGCCTACAACAATGGTCACACCATCAGCTGGGAGGGCGACTGCACCCACACTGGTCGCGGCTAGCAGATGTCGAGCGAAGGCTTCGCTCTTTGGGTCACAGAGTTCGGCCAACGACGACGCAAGCGATGACAACCAAGATCCACAAGATTTCCTACCTTCGTCTCAGGACGTGACTGAAAACCGGTACGTATACACGTGTCTCATC
Source organism: Coix lacryma-jobi var. lacryma-jobi (assembly GCA_009763385.1). Classification (NCBI taxonomy): domain Eukaryota; kingdom Viridiplantae; phylum Streptophyta; class Magnoliopsida; order Poales; family Poaceae; genus Coix; species Coix lacryma-jobi. The sequence continues at coordinate 50,203,610 of CM019831.1, forward strand.
AACACTTCCTTTTAAATTACGGTGTTGTTGTTATTAATTAACATGAATGGGATCTATAGGAATATTTGTGTAATAAGTAAATGATCCCTCTGCAATTTTCCTATTAATATTTTCAGTAGTGTTCTTATCATTCTCTGTTAGTGCATCATTCTCTGCTTGCGATTTAATTAAAGTGTCATCGCTTAATATGCAGAATGGAAGATAAATGGATAGTACATGTCATTTGCATGAGGAGTGAGGAGGGACAACAGTTTTATAAGTCATTTGCTATTGACAAGAGTAACATCTCGCTAGGTAACTTAACAACATTGAAATCAAAACTGGAGTATGGGTCCAGGGACTATATGTATTTCAAGAAGAGAAGTGTTGATGATCCTGCGTCAGCAACACTGTTGACGGTCCTTAAACACCTGTTTTACCGTCAACATTTGACCCTAAAGTTCACCAAAAAGACATGAAATGTGTCAAATAGGTTTCAAACTAACCGAATTCCACATGTCCATAGAATTTTATTTGAATGCAGGATTTGAACCAAATTTGGACCCACCAGGAGACAAGCCCACTCAGCAGGGCCCAAATGGGCCTAAGGGGGGTGGCGCCCGCCACCCCTAGGTGGCGCCCGCCACTTGGGTTGGCCCAAGTTGCAACCCCTGCCACGTCACCGATCCGTGTGACCTCCTCAGGGCCAAATCTTGGCCCTTGGTCACTAGGTCAGTGGCATCGGAATGCTCAGGATGAAGTGGCGTGGATCAAGGCTGAATGTCGGTTGCTAGGACATGCAACCGACCTCCAAACCGCCTTGGACAACCACCTGGATGCCGTTGAAGCCAAGGCGGTGCATCCGACGGTGAGGGAGGTGGCGGCCGCCACCTAGGGCTGGCGCCCGCCACTAGGGTTAGCCCTAGGTCGGCTGGCTGCCCCCTATAAATACCCCCCTCACTCATTTGGGCTATAAATACCCCCCTGGAGGCACCTCTTCATTCGTACCATCTCACACCAAGTACCATTCCAAGCAAAGCAAGAGAAGCAAGTGAGAGTTAGGTTAGAAGCTTAGAGAGCTTAGGCAAGTAGGTAGCTAGTACAGCAAGGCATCTTCGCCCTCGCGGTAGCGCTGCTCAAGGGTTAGCTCAAGAGTAGAGGCGTGCGAGTGATCGGTCCTGGAGCTGGGAAGAGTCTTCCTTCATCTCCAGTTCAGGTTTTGCTCTTGTTACTCAAGCATTTACTATATTCTAGTTCATCATTTCAAGTATTACTTTATTCTACTTATCAGTATTGAGTGGTATACTTGATTGATTGCTTTAGTGCCTAGCTATCCTACAGATCAATTCACTTAGCCAAAGTAGTTAATCTCTAGTGAGCTTAGTGTTTGATCTTTGCCAATAGGTTGCTTAGTTAGTTTAGTGTTTATCTTATTAAGTCAAGTGTTTGCTCTGACGTCCGCAAGGGTGTCTCTATTCAAAGCTAGGGTAGAGATAGTTAGAATATAGTTAAGCGTGGTGCTTAGTTATAGACTTACCTTCAGATACGGCTGGACCCCCGGATAGCTGTGGTAGCAAGCAGGTGGTGACAGCCCTGTGCGCCTTGAATTCCACCACGTAGTTGGCCCAGTTTAACAGTAAGGCTCGTTGTGCTAGCGTTCAACCTAAGTAAGTGGTAAAGGCTAGTACGCCTCGATACTTGACAAGATAGGAATAAAACTATACTCAACTTAGTTACTTTATTGTCTTTTGCCTGCCCTGCTTCGTAACTGTCTCGCTTCGTAGTTATCTTGCTTTGTAGTTATCTAGGATTAGTTATCAGGAGTAGTTAGTTATCTTAGTTACCTTTAGTTATCCTTAGCTATTCCCTTTATCTACCTATCCATCCACCTTACCTTAGCCATCCATTTCATCCTTACCTATCCACCCATATATTCTTTCTAGCCTCTCTTCTTACCTTTTCCCTTTTCTCTTTTCTTCGACTCTCATCCCCTCCTTGACTCAACTCATACACCACCCTAGCCTTCCCTTGGGATCAAATAAATCGACACCTGGTACTCCCAGGCAAAGTGCTACTACGATAGTTCTGTGCGCTTGCAGAATCTCCTCCTGGTAGATTGCATTCTCGCTAGCTAGCTCCTACTAGTGTCGGGACTGACAACCCCGCTTGGCATTAGTAGATAGCTACTTTAGTTACCCTATCCTAGGTGTAGCTAAGAACTACCAACAAGCATTTCGGGCGCCGTTGCCGGGGAAGGCAATCGGTGTATCGGTTTAGTCCGTGTCGAATTTATCTTCGCTTAAGCTCCCGCTTAGCGAATCCCATCTTACCCCATTCTTTCTTTCCTTAGTTCTTCTTATCTTTTTCCTTCATCCTCTTCAACTTCTTTCTTTCTTATCTCGTTCTATCTTCACAATGGCCAACAAAGCCATTCGTGAATTTTCTGCTCCTTCTGCCGCTAATGTAGCGATAGGACCAGACGTGATCAATGCCAACCTCAATTTTGAGTTAAAACCGGCTCTGATCACGATGGTCCAAGCTAGCCCGTTCTATGGCAAGGCTCATGAGGATGCCAATGCTCACCTCCAACAATTCTTGGAGATTTGCGGCACCTTCACCATTAAGGGGATAACCCAAGAAGCCATCCGTCTTCGTCTCTTTCCTTTCTCTTTGCTAGGAAAAGCGAAGCAATGGTTCTATACCGATCGCAACGCTGTAGACACATGGGACAAGTGTTCCAATGCTTTTCTCGCCAAATTCTTTCCTATGGGCAAGACGAATGCTCTTCGCAACAAAATCTCCAGCTTTACGCAACAAGCCGAGGAATCTATTCCCGAGGCTTGGGAGAGGTTGCAAGAGTATGTCGCCGCTTGTCCGCACCATGGTATGGAGGACTGGCTATTGATCCAGAACTTCTACCATGGCCTAACCCCTCTCTCTAGAAGCCATTTGGATGCCGCCTCCGGCGGTGCATTCTTTTCTCTGAATGTTGTAGATGCTAAGGCTCTCGTAGAGAAGATGGTGTCGAACCAAGGATGGAATGACGAAAGACTACAGCCCCGTAAACGAGGTATGCATTCCCTTAAGGAAGCCGACATGATCGTGGCCAAGATGGACCTGCTGGCAAAGAAGCTGGACAGCTGTGAGAAGATGAACCAACAAGAGAGTGTCCAATCTCTGGAATCCTACATGACTTGTGAAGTCTGTGGAGAAACCGGACATTCTGGGAGCCACTGCCCCGAGCTACATGAAGATTTGAACTTCATCAACAACAGTAACGGTTTCCGTCAACAGAATCAAGGATGGAATCAACACTCCAATTCTCAAGGTAACAATTCATTCCCTCGCTCTAATTTTCATAATTCTGAAGATTTCTCGTTCTTAAAGAATTTAGTTTACTCACAAGGTAGAACTACTGAATTTTTTAATAAGAAACTAATGGCGAATTATAAAGCCCTTGAGAATATAAATGCTACATTGGAAGATTTCACATCTGCTCTGAAAAATCAACTTAGCTTTAATAAGATGTTAGAAACCCAATTAGCTCAACTTGCTGCTATCATACCATCTTTTGAATCTGGCAAAATTCCTGCTAAACCTGACATGGAAACTGCTAATATGGTTGAAATAAAATATTTTAACTATTATGAAGATCAAACCATGACTGTTAAAAAGGGTGATCCTGGTAGTCCCATAATTAGATGCTCAATCTTTGGTGAAGTCTTTAAAAATGCCATGTGTGATTTAGGATCGAGTGTGAACATTCTATCTAAAGATTTCTATGAAAACTCATTCTTTCCACCCATGTCATCCACATCTGCCTATGTTGTGCTAGCTGATCAATCCACTTGCCATGTAGAAGGAATAGTTAATGACTTACCTGTTCATATTAGAGGCTCCTATGTTCATGCTGATTTCATAATACTAGATATGGGAAATAGGAAAGATGTGCCTCTAATCTTAGGTAGACCCTTCTTGAATACTGTTAATGCTTGCATATATGTGGAAGTGGTAAAATTCAAATGACATTAGGAGGGAGAAAGGAAATATTCTCTTTTTCCCGTGGTCCCGCATATGTCGCTAACATGCAGGAAGCAAAACCCGTTCGTACCAAGAAGAGGCGCCCAAGAACAGGGTGGAGCAGAAAGAAAGAACCACCTCCTCCTGAGTTGTGTAATTCACATAACAAAGGAGAGGTGCCAAAAGAAGAAGAACCAGATGGAGTACTAAGAGAAGAAGTGCCCAAGGAAGAAGATCCACCCGATAAGGATGAAACTCCATGGACCTAAGGTATGGTTTTACTTTTAATTTCCCTTCAAATTTCCCTTTTTCGAATAAATAACATATGTCATGCATGAAACTAAAAAAAAATCAGTTATCGTTAGTTTTATGCATAGGTATATGTTAACTTAGTTAGAACAATAAAATATCAAAATAGGATAGTTTCCCTTTTCACAACATTAGAGAGTTTCCTTTTAATAAAATGAGAACAAGAGCTCCGACTGAGACGAAGAAGATCTTTTCACCAAGCAAGAAGCCAGCTTGGGGGAGACTCCCGCTCCGATAAGGTATGTCTCAAGCCTACACTTTACATTCAGTTCTTGAATTCTATATCTTTTGAATGTCATATGCTTGCCTAAATAACCACTACATGAATAAAACTGATAATATCTGCTTAAACAAGTTGAAACCTGAATAAGATTTGAAATATGTCATGCAAATGCTATTGTTATGGTTTGAATGACTAGTCTTATCTAAAGTTGTAGCTTTTGTGGGTTGCACATGCTTTAACTGAAATCATGCTTAGTGAGTAAAGTTAGTAAGAAATGGACTAATTCTTTAAACTTGTTAAGGTAAAATTAGGACCTAATATGGAGGATTTCTTTTAAAAATTATGAAAACCTTGCTAAAAGTTCCTCCTAGATTTTATCCCATCCCACCACCAGCCAAATATTTGTTAGTCATTAGTCAAAACCACAAAGAGCTTTATTTGTGTTGAGCTTTGTTAGACCTCATAGATCTTAGTAGAGAAGCTTATCATATCTTTTGAATCAAGATTCACGTACACCCACCATAATTTGCCTACTTTCCACTTTGGAAGTTTGCAACCACCAAATAAATTGCTTATTCTCTACACTAGAGATATGCAATACCCTACCAAACATCCCATTGCTAGCCTTATGCTATTCCTACACTAGGAATAAGCATTTCTCTCCCTTTCCCTACTCATTTCAAAAATCCTTTCCTATAGATGTCTGGGGAAATCTAGAGCTAAAAGAGAGAGAGAAAAATGAGCAAAATAGCTCAAGAAAGGACTATGTCCTGTGAAAAAAAAGAGAGAAAAAGTGAGCAAAGTAGCTCAAGAGAGGACTATGTCCTAAGAAAATGTGAGGACACATCTTTTGTCTACTCACTATGTATCCAAAAAAAAAGAGAATTATCATTAGCTCTAGACCCCAGAAATTAACTAGGAAGGATTATGAAACACCTCTCTATACACTTCCACATAACCACACATGCACATCTTGATCAATTTGTATGATTTGCTGCTCCTTATGATCTGAGTGTCTAACTTAGCAATAAACATCAGGCAATTTGCTCATGGTTCTTAGCCTACCTATAACTCCACATATCATTCTTTAGAAATAGGAGAGGCTACATTTTGGCCTAAGTGAGGATTTAAACACCATTGAGTGATTGAGTGAATCTTGGAGGACTTAAGCAAGTTGTTATCTTTTGAAAACCTTGAAAAAAAACCTCCAGACAGAATCCTAGTCAAACCTAAGCAAGATAAAAGTTTCCTATCTACTAGTTTATTTCACTCTTGCATGTTTAAAGTGAAAAGCTATAAGCTCCACATTGCTATGATTTATGATACATGCTAAGTTATTTCTCACTATACAATATGCACTTGCAGACATCTTAAGTTGCTATCCATTTCATGCTCAATGCTTAAACTGCATTGTTGCTCGAGGACGAGCAACAGGTTAGCTTGGGGGAGCTTGTTGACGGTCCTTAAACACCTGTTTTACCGTCAACATTTGACCCTAAAGTTCACCAAAAAGACATGAAATGTAGTCAAATAGGTTTCAAACTAACCGAATTCCACATGTCCATAGAATTTTATTTGAATGCAGGATTTGAACCAAATTTGGACATTTGGACCCACCAGGAGACAAGCTGTGACGTAACGGCCCTAATCCCATGGCCTACCGATCACTATCAACCACTGACAGTCGATCCGTACAGCCAAGAGATTAAGACCTGGTTCCGCCACTGGGCTACATCAGTGCCTGATGTCCGCAGGATCATCTCACAATTCAGTTACAATCTCTTGAACATTTTGACAAATAACATCGGAGTAAATTGTCACACCCGGTTTTAAGAACAAAACCAGGTATACACCATATGTGAGCCCAGGAAGTCAAATCTCACATATAGCTACAAATAAAGGGTAATATCGAAAGACAATGCTCTTATATAACGTATATAGAACAAAAGAACATAACCTTAAAGAGCAGACAGCGGAAAGACACTCCGATCTTCAGATGGAGACACCAACTTCACAGGGACAACTGACTGGTTGACCACAAGCCTAAGCTTCTCCAAAGCTTAACTCTCTGGGGTGTGGGGAAAAGCAAGAGTGAGTCCATGTTGAACTCCACAAGTATAGCAACAAGTGATATAGATCCCAAGTTTCATGATCAATGTAACATAAATAATGAATAGCATAAAACGGTAAATAATGAACATGTTAACCAACATAAGTCATAAATGTAAAAGTCTTCAAGGCCGCTCGTGTCCTTGAGCAAGGCTGATATATCAGTTTAATAAACTTTGCGCAAAGGTGTACACTTTCACTGCGAGACGTGAATTGCCCTTTCGCCCGAGGGAGCCAGCCTCTTAACCCACTTCCAAGGAAGGTCGGCAGGGTTCACGATGAAGCCTTTCAAAGGTTCGTCTAACAAGTTAGGGCCGCTAGGTCTTAAGGCAAGGGGAAGAAGGGTCTCTCAACCTTGCGGCACGCAGGCAAAGTGAAAGTAGCCGCCCTAAATCCAGCTCGTCAAGCGCCTTCGCGCCCTTTCGGGTAACCACTAACAAGCTAGAAAAGGTCCTCATACTGAGCTAAAGCCAGAGCCATATAACCCCCAACAGTTGCACTGTAAATCCCGAAGGTTCTTGTACAGATAATTTCTTAAGTTGCTAATAAGTCATTTTTATCATTCGATGCACACATTAATTAAGTAACATGATCATGATTGCGAAAAGAACACTCGATTGCTATACTTGCCTTAAACTCAAGATCCTTCTTCTGCTGACTTGTATACTTCCAAAGGTTGACTCTTGATCTTGAACTCTTGATCACGAACTTCTTCTTGATCACCAACGTACAACTCACCGACTGGACATACGATCACATAACACCACACAAGCATCCAATATCAATCATGCAAAGCAAAACAAAGCCTATGATTAGAACAATACACCAATCATAAGAAAACAAGATAAAGAGTTTTGAAAACTGATCTACGATTCGCTACGAACACACAGACGCGAAAATCACGCTAATCGGAGTTTTAACGGAAAAGATATGAGCTAAACAAGATTAAAGATACTAATTACTAGATTAGATTTAACTCAAATTTTAATTACAGAAAACAGTAGTGAAAGTTATATGGTTTGAAAGAACTTTTCGAAACGAATCTAACGCAAGTTGAACGGACTAAATCGGAGTTAAAACGAAGAAGTTATAAGGGTTTAAAGTCAGTGGCAAAGCTGTAAATAAATTGAAATTGATTTTGCAGATTTAAATAAATAAAACGAAATTGGAAAACTGGCTGGACTGCGCCTCATTTTGGTAAAAGCGCAGGGGTTTGAGAGCAAGTTTCCCAAGACACATAAAACAGTGCCGAGAGGAGCGCGGGTTGAGAGATAAATAATTATAATGGCGTTTTTGCAAAACTGCAGGCCGAAGGGGTACCGGTTGACTCCGACCGTTAGATCTGGGATGGACGAGTGAGATTAGATCAAGGAGAGAGGATGACGGGTTCTATTCTGGAAAAGCTCAGGGTTTGTTAAGCAAAACGGCCGAGCGAAGGGGTATGGGGCGATCTGGAGCGTTGGATCTGAGATGGATGCATGAGATTAGGCTTGGGAGGTTAGGGCGGCGCTTTCAGCCGGAGTTGGGGGAAGGGTCGGCGACCACGGTGGTGCCATGGCCGGAATCGGCCGGCGCGGCTCGGTTTCGAGCTAGAGAGCGGTAGAGAGCTCGGGGACGGGTTCAATCGAACCAGGAGCTCGTGACGAACTCACCTGGCGCAACGAAGACAGAGAGGATGGCGAGGAGCTGGTGGATTTCTTGATGGAGCGGCGGCGACTTCTCTGCAGACGGTGGCGAACACGGGTTAGGCAAACAGAGGGAAAGAGAGCGAGAAGAAAGGTTGGGAAGCTTCACAAGATCGATCCGAGGCTCGTGATGGGTCTTACAAAGGCAGTGAAGCGGCGAGAGGCGAGGACAACGGCGGCGGGTCGAGCTTCGTTTCGGCGAGATCCAGAGCTCGATGGCAGTGCGATTTAAGGCACGAGAAACTTGATTTTCTAGACGGATAGAGGCGGAGGGTGGCGGTGTGTTTTATAGGAGTACCAACTTGACCGGGAAGGCAAGAGGGAGGCGTAGGCGCGGCGGACGTGAGCTCGGCAATGGAGTCCAAGTCGTCTACGGGAGGGAGACGATGGCTCTAACCGGTGGGACCTGGTAGTCAGCGACTGGAGACGTGGGGTCGGGGTGTCGGCCAAACAGAGAGAGAGGAGGCAGGCCGGTATGGGCCACGCGGGAGGGGGAGAAGGGAGTGCGAGCCTGGGGCCAGGTCAAGCAGATCGGGCCGGGAGCAGGCTCGGTTTGGGCTGGTTGGGGAGGAGGGGGAAAGGCCGAAAGGGAAGAGGAGACTGGCCGAGCAGGCCAGCTCGGGCCGAAATAGAGAAGAGAGGTGAGTGGGGGTTTCTTGCCTTTTTTTTTTCAAAACCTTTTCAAATCATTTTCAAACCAAAATTTGAATTCCTTTTGAAATTTGATTTTGAATCTTTTGAGAGAAACAGAAAGTTTTGAAACTTTAAACTTTCCAAACTTTTTGAAAACAAAAAGTCTTTATTTTTAAATCCCTTTCTAGGAAATTTATTTTAAAATTATTTTCGAACCATTTTGAACTCAATTTGAATTTTAACCAAAACCACGCATCACAAAAACTCAAATGCTCCAACATGAATGCACAAACATGTTTCTAACCCTAGGTTAAATTTTAATTTAGAGAAAAATTTTATTTCCCTACATTTTATGAGCACAAAAATTCATAAATAAAACATATTAATTCTAATTTAAGAAATGCAAATTTCAGGGTGTGACAAATCTACCCCCCTTAAGAGAATCTCGTCCCGAGATTCGGAAGAGACTCAGAGCACAGGAGAGAAACGAGAAAAGATCTTGATAACACTTTCACTTCACACTTGTATACCAAGCTTATCAAACCACTGATGTTTCATGATCATACTTGTGAACAAAGATTCCATGAAAAGATTATTACACCTGATTATTCCAAACTTGTCTTGATTACTCACTTGATTGGCTTACAACTCAAAGAGATATGGAACTTGATTTGCAGTCGTTCCTCGGTTTCCCACATTGCTTCTTCTTCACTTAGGTTACTCCACTGAACCTTACACACTTTAAACCTTCTTCCATTAAAAGTTTTCCAAACTATTTCTAGAATCTTGACAGGGTATCCTGCATTTGCCGGATGGTCTGGTGTATCCACTTCCACTGAAGACGTTTGCCCATCTGTGTTCTTATCTATATGCTCATCATTATCCACGATAGTATCTTTAGTCTGCACTCCATTGTACAAGTCATCAACTTTCTCAGATTGAAGTGGACAACCGCGATACTCGATTCTTTTCCCTGGCGGTGCTGTTGGAAACATTGTGCATTGAGTACCATGAATTACTCCTTTGCGCGCACACAACCATCCATTACCAAGAACCATAGGAACATTGAGTGACTCCAAAACAATGAAGGTTACGGTAAAGTTTTCCTTGTTTATGATGAGACTGACGTTCGGGCATATCTGACCTGCCTGTATTTCTCCAACTGCGTTATGAACTATCAAGGGCCTCTTTGTTGGACACTTCGCTATTTTGCTCGTCTATAACAACTTGTCGGAGATGAAAGAGTGCGAAGCACTGGGATCAAACAGAGCAAAAGCTTGTGTTGAGCTCACTTGAATGTAACCACCAACCATTTTTATAGCTCCTTGAATGTTATCCATATCCATATTGCTCAACCTTCCATTGACATAATTGCGCTGTGCTCTACTTGCTTCAGTAAGCTTCTTTTTGGCTTTCCTTTTTCGCTTTCGTTGTTGTGGATTCTGACTCGGATCATTCCCAACTCGAACTTCAACATTGTTGTTTTGATAGTGCTTGGCTTCATTGTACTCGTGATCATCAGTGAGAGGTGGCATGTAGGGATCATGATTCACGGTGTGCCACATTTCCTGTCATCAGGTGACCCACAAAACAACATGGCAAGAATAGATGATCTTACTCATGAAGTACCATGAGAGACAACTCACAACTTCAGCATTCGTTGATCAAAACACTACCCCCCTTAAGAAAGGACAAACTAGAGAACATATAAGGGTAGCTTGCATATTATTTCCAACATGTTGACAGGCATAACCAACTTCTGATATCTCAGAGAACTCATATGTAAAGGTAAGAACAAGAATTCTGAAATTTCTCGCGAGTAGCAAAACAGCAGTGCAGTAAAACAGCCATAACTCGAGCTCTGCTTATCCAATGAAGTTGCAGTTTACCTTTCTGGAAAGCTTATAAAATCCTCTACAACTTTCATGTAGAATACTTTTCCATATTCTGTAGTTAAGGTCGTCGAAAACAGCAGACAACAGTAACTGTTCCAGATTCCAGACAGCACGGATGTATCAACTTGTGAATTTCATAACTCCAAAACCATAATAGCTATCAGGGTGGTTCTTGCGCTCAGAGAAAAATCATGAAGTCTACTTGTGTCCAGAATTATTCCATGATTTTTGATCATCCATAAACAGAGATATAAGCTGATAAAGACAGACTGCTCCGAAAAGACAGGATAGGGAAGACAAGAGAAGAGCAAAACCCCACTGTCTATGCATGAACCTATCAACTAAACTTAAATGAGATTATGAAGAAACCCACAAAATCATTGCACTCATTACAAAGATGCAAAACAAACATCATCATAAGGACAAGCAACAAACATCACAGGTTCACAAGCCACACATGGGCCAAGGACTTGACTTAACTTCGTTACTAACGTTCCATTACATAAGGGCTCAAGAACTACTAGCACACGATACATCTGCAAGAACATCAAGGGTAGCTTTTCTTGTATACTCTTTATCTATCAACTGCTATCAGGGACTTCCTTTGCATCAGGCACTGACATCACTTGTTGGTGGCTATTCTGTAGTGACTGGGTTGTGGCTACTTCCTTGAGTCGGTTGTTGACCTTTTTGGGGCAGGATCTTACGTAGTGTCCTTCCTGTCGACAATGATAACATCTTCCTTTGGTTGGATCTGCTGCGGTAGAAGTGTTGTTTGATGTGCTGCCATCTTGCTGACTCAGAGGATTGACTTTTACCAGTTTATTCTGCTTCTTAACTCGCTTCCGTGGTTGGAACTCTTTGTAGGTGATTGTCCATCCATCTATGCAAACCTCATGTGGAAAGTTCTTAATTGGAGGAGCTTCTAAATGCTGCTGATCTAGGCTGGTCTGAACAAGGGTTGAAACTGGATGTGATACTGGGGTAGAACTCAACTGTTGGTAACGTATCAACGGTGGCTCGAATGAATTTGCTTTCCTTTTCTTATCTTCCTTGACTTCACCACTTGGGTTCGCTTTGACCTCATCCTTGGTTGACTTCTCTTGAAGACAAGAATTCCCATAATGCTTGCAACAAAAACATTGATCCTGAACCTCTTGCACCTTACTACTGCTATCTCCCAACAGACCTGCTTCACATTCATTGGGTGATAATGGCATACCTCGATATTCAATCCTTTCGCCTGATGGTGTTCTTAAAAATACTGATCGTCGGGAATAATTGACCTCACTTTTACGATCCTTTAACCATCCATGTCCAAGGATAACATCGATTCCAGAGAGTTCCAAAACATTCGGCTTCACTATGAATTCACTCTCCTTTATCTGGACTCTAACATCTCGACATACACGGTTTGTCTCAACTTCTCCAGTTGGTGTACGAACTACTATGAGCTTCTTTGTTGGCCATTCCCTTATCTTCAGGCGAGCTACAAACTTGGCAGAGATGAACGAGTGCGAAGCACTAGGGTCAAAAAGAACCATGGCAGTTACTGAATTTACTGGGATCATGCCATACACTGCTTTCTTTGCTCCATGAATAGTGGTCATATCCACATGCCTCAACTTTCCATAAATGTAATCTTGCTGTAACTGTTCTTTATGGCTTCCTTCCATATTGGTTGGTCCTTGTGTTGCGTCTTGCTGTTGCGTCATTCTTCCCAGGTCTTGACTTTGCATAGCGATCAGCTTTCGTTTATTAACTGCGGTCAGAGACGACATAGCTTGGTCAACGATCCGTCTACTTAGATAGAGGGAAGTTTTCAATAAGCAATCCAAGGCAAGGAGTGAAGGTGAGAGCAAGATTTAAAATTTAAGCAACAAGGAGAAGATAAATAACAAGGGTAGAAGATGCAATAGAGAGAAAGATATCAAGGTTGATAGAACAAGAGTTCTATAGCAATTTTCAAAAGCTTTGAACGACCAGTTTCTAACTAGGCTTGCGTCCTACAGTCAGCATTGCTTTGATACCACTTTGTCACACCCGGTTTTAAGAACAAAACCAGGTATACACCATATGTGAGCCCAGGAAGTCAAATCTCACATATAGCTACAAATAAAGGGTAATATCGAAAGACAATGCTCTTATATAACGTATATAGAACAAAAGAACATAACCTTAAAGAGCAGACAGCGGAAAGACACTCCGATCTTCAGATGGAGACACCAACTTCACAGGGACAGCTGACTGGTTGACCACAAGCCTAAGCTTCTCCAAAGCTTAACTCTCTGGGGTGTGGGGAAAAGCAAGAGTGAGTCCATGTTGAACTCCACAAGTATAGCAACAAGTGATATAGATCCCAAGTTTCATGATCAATGTAACATAAATAATGAATAGCATAAAACGGTAAATAATGAACATGTTAACCAACATAAGTCATAAATGTAAAAGTCTTCAAGGCCGCTCGTGTCCTTGAGCAAGGCTGATATATCAGTTTAATAAACTTTGCGCAAAGGTGTACACTTTCACTGCGAGACGTGAATTGCCCTTTCGCCCGAGGGAGCCAGCCTCTTAACCCACTTCCAAGGAAGGTCGGCAGGGTTCACGATGAAGCCTTTCAAAGGTTCGTCTAACAAGTTAGGGCCGCTAGGTCTTAAGGCAAGGGGAAGAAGGGTCTCTCAACCTTGCGGCACGCAGGCAAAGTGAAAGTAGCCGCCCTAAATCCAGCTCGTCAAGCGCCTTCGCGCCCTTTCGGGTAACCACTAACAAGCTAGAAAAGGTCCTCATACTGAGCTAAAGCCAGAGCCATATAACCCCCAACAGTTGCACTGTAAATCCCGAAGGTTCTTGTACAGATAATTTCTTAAGTTGCTAATAAGTCATTTTTATCATTCGATGCACACATTAATTAAGTAACATGATCATGATTGCGAAAAGAACACTCGATTGCTATACTTGCCTTAAACTCAAGATCCTTCTTCTGCTGACTTGTATACTTCCAAAGGTTGACTCTTGATCTTGAACTCTTGATCACGAACTTCTTCTTGATCACCAACGTACAACTCACCGACTAGACATACGATCACATAACACCACACAAGCATCCAATATCAATCATGCAAAGCAAAACAAAGCCTATGATTAGAACAATACACCAATCATAAGAAAACAAGATAAAGAGTTTTGAAAACTGATCTACGATTCGCTACGAACACACAGACGCGAAAATCACGCTAATCGGAGTTTTAACGGAAAAGATATGAGCTAAACAAGATTAAAGATACTAATTACTAGATTAGATTTAACTCAAATTTTAATTACAGAAAACAGTAGTGAAAGTTATATGGTTTGAAAGAACTTTTCGAAACGAATCTAACGCAAGTTGAACGGACTAAATCGGAGTTAAAACGAAGAAGTTATAAGGGTTTAAAGTCAGTGGCAAAGCTGTAAATAAATTGAAATTGATTTTGCAGATTTAAATAAATAAAACGAAATTGGAAAACTGGCTGGACTGCGCCTCATTTTGGTAAAAGCGCAGGGGTTTGAGAGCAAGTTTCCCAAGACACATAAAACAGTGCCGAGAGGAGCGCGGGTTGAGAGATAAATAATTATAATGGCGTTTTTGCAAAACTGCAGGCCGAAGGGGTACCGGTTGACTCCGACCGTTAGATCTGGGATGGACGAGTGAGATTAGATCAAGGAGAGAGGATGACGGGTTCTATTCTGGAAAAGCTCAGGGTTTGTTAAGCAAAACGGCCGAGCGAAGGGGTATGGGGCGATCTGGAGCGTTGGATCTGAGATGGATGCATGAGATTAGGCTTGGGAGGTTAGGGCGGCGCTTTCAGCCGGAGTTGGGGGAAGGGTCGGCGACCACGGTGGTGCCATGGCCGGAATCGGCCGGCGCGGCTCGGTTTCGAGCTAGAGAGCGGTAGAGAGCTCGGGGACGGGTTCAATCGAACCAGGAGCTCGTGACGAACTCACCTGGCGCAACGAAGACAGAGAGGATGGCGAGGAGCTGGTGGATTTCTTGATGGAGCGGCGGCGACTTCTCTGCAGACGGTGGCGAACACGGGTTAGGCAAACAGAGGGAAAGAGAGCGAGAAGAAAGGTTGGGAAGCTTCACAAGATCGATCCGAGGCTCGTGATGGGTCTTACAAAGGCAGTGAAGCGGCGAGAGGCGAGGACAACGGCGGCGGGTCGAGCTTCGTTTCGGCGAGATCCAGAGCTCGATGGCAGTGCGATTTAAGGCACGAGAAACTTGATTTTCTAGACGGATAGAGGCGGAGGGTGGCGGTGTGTTTTATAGGAGTACCAACTTGACCGGGAAGGCAAGAGGGAGGCGTAGGCGCGGCGGACGTGAGCTCGGCAATGGAGTCCAAGTCGTCTACGGGAGGGAGACGATGGCTCTAACCGGTGGGACCCGGTAGTCAGCGACTGGAGACGTGGGGTCGGGGTGTCGGCCAAACAGAGAGAGAGGAGGCAGGCCGGTATGGGCCGCGCGGGAGGGGGAGAAGGGAGTGCGAGCCTGGGGCCAGGTCAAGCAGATCGGGCCGGGAGCAGGCTCGGTTTGGGCTGGTTGGGGAGGAGGGGGAAAGGCCGAAAGGGAAGAGGAGACTGGCTGAGCAGGCCAGCTCGGGCCGAAATAGAGAAGAGAGGTGAGTGGGGGTTTCTTGCCTTTTTTTTTTTCAAAACCTTTTCAAATCATTTTCAAACCAAAATTTGAATTCCTTTTGAAATTTGATTTTGAATCTTTTGAGAGAAACAGAAAGTTTTGAAACTTTAAACTTTCCAAACTTTTTGAAAACAAAAAGTCTTTATTTTTAAATCCCTTTCTAGGAAATTTATTTTAAAATTATTTTCGAACCATTTTGAACTCAATTTGAATTTTAACCAAAACCACGCATCACAAAAACTCAAATGCTCCAACATGAATGCACAAACATGTTTCTAACCCTAGGTTAAATTTTAATTTAGAGAAAAATTTTATTTCCCTACATTTTATGAGCACAAAAATTCATAAATAAAACATATTAATTCTAATTTAAGAAATGCAAATTTCAGGGTGTGACATAAATAGCGGAAGACTTAAATAACAATAGTTTTACAAACCAGTGTTCAACATAGACTTAAAGTGAAGTTATTACAGACCATAGTTCAAATAGAGTTGGCAGGGTAGCAGATGACAACAACTAAAAGATAAAGATACATCACCCAGCCCAAGGGTGGATAATCACTCATCGGCCTCATCGGCCTCTTCCTGAACAACAGTCACACAGCAAGGTTCAAGGCACACTGAGGGATCTGCCATACCTGCAACATGGGTGAAAGAACCCTGAGTACAAAGGTACTCAACAAGACTTACCCGACTAAAGAAAAGGGAGAAGACTCAGGAATGCAGGCTTAGGGTAGTCAAGGTAAGGCTTAAGCAAGTTCAAGTCTTTTGCAGAAAAGCATTTTTGGTAAACCTCATTTTAATTTTTAAAGATTTGGTATTCCTTGTTCCATCATAATCCTTGATTCATTTTACTTTCCAAAACAGACCTAGTTGAGAACCACTCCCTGTTGACAGTCAGTGACTAAGTCTCCATAACCGAGGAGCAGCGTTAATCCGGATAAATAATACTCAGCTGAGGGTCCCTATCCACACTGCATATGTAGCACCCAAGCTTGCATATGCCAACTCGTCTACCACGATTCCTCCAAGATTGGGCCCGGTCCTACGCCACCCGGAAGTACAGTACACCACTCCAATCCGGGACTCTAACCCACGTGGGTACATGCTACTTCCGCCATCTCTCCACTCCCAGTGCGCGGTTGTCGGTCCAATAAAGGATTCCTCGGAGCCGAAGCTTTCCGTAGTATGTGAATAGTTGCAAGTCTTAGTCAATCAGGCCCCCATACAGGTGGTCCCTAAATTTTCCAGCCAGCGACAAGCACCTCGGGACTCTAACCCAAGAGTACAGGTCCTGTCAGTTTTTCAACCCTGTCCCGGTCGGTGTCAACTGTTGAGTCCCGGACTACAACATGACGGCACCGTACGCAAGGACAACCTCTCCTTCCCATTGACTAAGTACGGATCAGATACTTAGCCAATAGTGGGAGTAAACCAGAAATTCCCATAAATATTCTTAAAGTGATCACACTTTTGAAATTGGCATTTTTATTGCAAATCTATCATATAGCATTGCTAAGCATTTTGCAATAGTTTTTGAAAAGCAGGTATCGGGTGTATCAGTGGTCAAGGTAGATAATGCATCAGATAGGATTTCACACAACTCCTATCAACCTAATGCAATAATTTAACTCAAAACATTTAAAGAAAACATTTATAAAAGCAAGGTAGGGTTAAATGCACCGGGGCTTGCCTTGGACGGCAAAAAGAGCAGAGTCGGGGTAGGTATAGGTGTCGGAGCTCGGGGTTGCCTCGGGGACAGATCCTTCGGTGGCTACCTCGACTTCAGGTCCTTCTTCGTCAACTATACGGATGCAATGATGAATGCTCATGAGAATGATGACATGGACTTAAGGTGCAAGACAAAACCACAGATTCTAGATTACTCTTAGGCAAGGCATAATCGAAATCTAGGTTGAGCATAAAAGGTAACCATTTCTTCCTTAAGTCAAATTGATTAACTAGACTATAACATAACTATTCTAAGCATCAACCAAACATAGCATCACAAACACCATAGACCAAAGGGTAGGGGTCTATGAACATCAAGCAATCCCAAAAGTCACATCACAGGGCATTCAACGCTAACCCTAATCACCTTTTCTATTTTTCTTAATTATCTAAAAAGGTCATTTTATGAAGTTGCTCCAAAAATTACTAAATTAATCACATAAGTTCATTATGGTACAAGTATATGGCAAAACAAATTTCATAATTTTTGGAGGTCATTAAGGTGCTCAATTAA
Organism: Coix lacryma-jobi var. lacryma-jobi; assembly: GCA_009763385.1. Classification (NCBI taxonomy): domain Eukaryota; kingdom Viridiplantae; phylum Streptophyta; class Magnoliopsida; order Poales; family Poaceae; genus Coix; species Coix lacryma-jobi. Next base: position 50,221,380 of record CM019831.1, read on the forward strand.
ATCTAGACATTTAATTCACAAAAGGCACTATTCCTTAATTAAAATAAAGCTCAAAAATCAACTTGTTCCAAATGACTTCAAAATTTTACCAGAGACTCCTCATGACACAACTAGCTTGCAAAATTTATCTCAAGATTTTTGGAGCTACAGAACACTCTCTAAAAATACCAAAGCCTTCATTTTTCAATTAAAAGGGGAATTTTTCATTTTCAAATTTTTGCACAAAACTCAAGTTTCATATTTTTATAACATACTTCAGAGCATGAAGAGTCTACCACAAAAATTTCAGAATTTTTGGAGGTCTACAGAAAATCACACAAAAAGATGAAATCTGAGCACTATTCACATGTAGAAAATAAAAAGGAAATCGGAGCACGGCGGTGCTCTGCTCGCCGGCGGCGACCCGAGCGCGGCGGCGTGCTTACGCCGGCCACCCTGGGCACTCCGCGGCAGAGCTGAGGGCACGGGAGGCAACAGGGAGCTCACCGGCGTTGATAGGGCAGCTCGGTGAGGGACTGGGATGGACGGTGGAGGCGGTCGACGGTGACCGGCGGACGACGAGCGGCGGCGATCGACACTCCGACGACCCTGAGCACCAAACAAGTCCACAGGGGCGGGGTTAGAGTCGCTCGGGAGTAAGGAAGGTGATGCGGTGGTCGGAGGGAGATGATCAAGGCCGGAGACGGCGAATTTCACGAACCCGAGCTCGCCGCGTTCTCGCCGGAGACGACAACGACGAGCTACGCCGGGCGATTGAGGGCGGTAGAGGTGAAATTGGAGGGTGGTGAAGCAGCACAAGAACACGGCGGAGCTCCTGAGCTAGATGGTTGAGCTCGGGAGGCGCTGGTGTGAGCTGGCGACGGTGGCGGAGGTGAGTGAGTGAGGTCGGGCTCCGGCGGCCTTCTTATAGGCGCGGCCAGGGGCCGGTAGAGGCCTCGGGGTGGTGTGGATGAGCACGGCGAGCGCGTGCGCACTCGATTGCGCTCGGGCGGGGGTGATGGCGTGCAGCCGGGACCTGGGCGTGAGCTCGCCGGCGTTGTCCACGCGGCGGCGGCGCGCGGAGCTCTGTAGGGGACGGGAGCGCGGGTCAGCGCTCGCGTGCGGGCGCGGAGGAGACCAGGGGACATCGGCGATAGGTTGAAGGCGCGTGGGGAGCAGCCAGGCGCGCGGCACGCGAGCTGCCGGCGGGGCGCCATGGCCGGGGCCCCCCTGACCCTAGGAAGAAGAGGAACAGTGCTAGGGAGTAGGGTTTGACTTTGGCTGATCTCTGTATTTTGCAAACTTCTCTCAAAATTTGAACTGTGCGACAGAAACTCAAAACACCAAAGTTGCTCAGAAAAACGAGATCTACAACTTTGTCAATATGAACATTTTCAAATTCCAAATAGTTTTTGAACAACATTTGAAAACAGAAAAGGGGACACTTTTGAAATTTGAATCAATTCAACATTACTCTGGATTTCAAACTGAAACTTGAAAATCTGTAAACATGAAAGTTGTTCCTTTTGCCAAAACCTACAACTTTGCTATTATACACTTTTCCTGAAACTCATTAGTTTTTGAACTCATTTTGAAAACTGAAAAGGGGACAAAAACTGGAGTTTGAATGAATTTGAAATAACTCAAAACTTTGTACTGCAACTTGAAAATTTATAAATACCAAAGTTGTTTCTCTTTGACAGATCTACAACTTTGCTTTTTGGACCAACCCCAAATTTTGAATAATTTTTGAATTACAAAAAGAGGGATAAAATCCAGGATTTGGAAATCAGGGTTTTGCAAAGAGTTTTGAAATCCCAATCTGATTTTTGAACTTTGGCCAATACAACAAAACTTCAAGTCATCCAACTGAACAAGAATTACACAAAGCTAGGCACAGAGGTGAAATTACCATTCTGCCCTAGTAGAGAGAAGTGGGCTAATTAGGGTTTTTGCAATAGAGGTGCTTCACATAAAATGATACACTTAGCAAAATGCATACACATGAAATCATGATCAAGATGCTTAATGATGATAATGATGGTATGTCAAGTTAATTACATACTAAACACCAGAGGTGTTACACAAGCCCACTCAGCAGGGCCCAAATGGGCCTAAGGGGGGTGGCGCCCGCCACCCATAGGTGGCGCCCGCCAGCTCTAAGTGGCGCCCGCCACTTGGGTTGGCCCAAGTTGCAACCCCTGCCACGTCACCGATCCGTGTGACCTCCCCAGGGCCAAATCTTGGCCCTTGGTCACTAGGTTAGTGGCATCGGACGGCTCAGGATGAAGTGGCATGGATCAAGGCTGAATGTCGGTTGCTAGGACATGCAACCGACCTCCAAACCGCCTTGGACAACCACCTGGATGCCGTTGAAGCCAAGGCGGTGCATCCAACGGTGAGGGAGGTGGCTGGCGCCCGCCACTAGGGTTAGCCCTAAGTCGGCTGGCTGCCCCCTATAAATACCCCCTCACTCATTTGGGCTATAAATACCCCCCTGGAGGCACCTCTTCATTCGTACCATCTCACACCAAGTACCATTCCAAGCAAAGCAAGAGAAGCAAGTGAGAGTTAGGTTAGAAGCTTAGAGAGCTTAGGCAAGTAGGCAGCTAGTACAGCAAGGCATCTTCGCCCTCGCGGTAGCGCTGCTCAAGGGTTAGCTCAAGAGTAGAGGCGTGCGAGTGATCGGTCCTGGAGCTGGGAAGAGTCTTCCTTCATCTCCAATTCAGGTTTTGCTCTTGTTACTCAAGCATTTACTATATTCTAGTTCATCATTTCAAGTATTACTTTATTCTACTTATCAGTATTGAGTGGTATACTTGATTGATTGCTTGAGTGCCTAGCTATCCTACAGATCAATTCACTTAGCCATAGTAGTTAATCTCAAGTGAGCTTAGTGTTTGATCTTTGCCAATAGGTTGCTTAGTTAGTTTAGTGTTTATCTTATTAAGTCAAGTGTTTGCTCTGACGTCCGCAAGGGTGTCTCTATTCAAAGCTAGGGTAGAGATAGTTAGAATATAGTTAAGCGTGGTGCTTAGTTATAGACTTACCTTCAGATATGGCTGGACCCCCGGATAGCTGTGGTAGCAAGCAGGTGGTGACAGCCCTGTGCGCCTTGAATTCCACCACGTAGTTGGCCCAGTTTAACAATAAGGCTCGTTGTGCTAGCGTTCAACCTAAGTAAGTGGTAAAGGCTAGTACGCCTCGATACTTGACAAGATAGGAATAAAACTATACTCAACTTAGTTACTTTATTGTCTTTTGCCTGCCCTTCTTCATAACTGTCTCGCTTCATAGTTATCTTGCTTTGTAGTTATCTAGGATTAGTTATCAGGAGTAGTTAGTTATCTTAGTTACCTTTAGTTATCCTTAGCTATTCCCTTTATCTACCTATCCATCCACCTTACCTTATCCATCCATTTCATCCTTACCTATCCACCCATATATTCTTTCTAGCCTCTCTTCTTCCCTTTTCCCTTTCTCTTTTCTTCGACTCTCATCCCCTCCTTGACTCAACTCATACACCACCCTAGCCTTCCCTTGGGATCAAATAAATCGACACCTGGTACTCCCAGGCGAAGTGCTACTACGATAGTTCTGTGCGCTTGCAGAATCTCCTCCTGGTAGATTGCATTCTCGCTAGCTAGCTCCTACTAGTGTCGGGACTGACAACCCCGCTTGGCATTAGTAGATAGCTACTTTAGTTACCCTATCCTAGGTGTAGCTAAGAACTACCAACAAACACTACATGGAATTGAATACAATGTTGATGCATCAGACATGTTAGATAGTAACGAGGATGAGAGGGAGGTTAGATTAGTTTTATCGAAGAATCCAGCATCAGACCTATGTGTTGCCATAACACCCATTAAAAAGAAGAGAGGTTGCTCTGATGATGATGAAGACGAAGATTTTGATTTAGATGCTTACAAAGATTGGCTATATTATCTGCATGAAAATGATGAAGGCTTGGGTGAGTTACGATAAATCCCTTGTATATGTATATATGGATTTTGCAATGCACACTCATGACTCATATTATTATTCTTTTTCAGAGTTCCAAGATATATACAGACAGGACACAATCATTACATTCATAGGAAGGTTGAGGGTTCAAGGAGACCTTGATGACATCAGTAATATTCCTATCCTACTTGTCCAACAAATTACAATTCTTTTGCAAACTTCAAATTATGCTAGCTGATCATGTGACAATATTGCCTGCAAATGCTTTTAAGGATCCTAGTAATCAGATACATTCCAGTCAAGACAGCAACCGATCACCACCAGTGCAGGCACCATCTCATGCTCGGCGTTGGAGACCAGATCAAGGAAAAGGTAACAAAGAAAATAAGCTTTAATTCACAAAGTTGTCTAGCCATAAACACAAACTAATTTTCTTTCATCTCTTAGCTCTGAGCTTAGGCTTTATGTCGTTTAATATCAATTGTAACATCTTGTTTCCATGGAATTGGCTTATAAAATGGGAAGAAAAGAGGATGTGGTACCCTCAAGTGCTTGAAGGCACTCTCCAAGAGACACAAGTCTGGCAACCAAAAGCTCCATGTTGAGTTCTCTAGACTTGGAGGAGCGGTAGGTGAGAACTCGCGCATGTTTATTGATGAAATAATGATGTTTACAAGGAAAAGGGCGCCACTCATTGGAGTGAGAACATGGAAAGATATTCATGATGATGTTAAACAGTCAATAGCATCTCACATATTGGTAAGAATCTTTTTGCTTGTGTATACATTTTAATTATACAGTAACGTAACAACTAACCAAGTATTTGCATGTCCTTGTAATTATATAATAGGCTAGGTGGGAACTTGATGATACTTATGAGTCAAGGATGAAGATATGGGTCATTGCTAAAGAGCGTTACAAAGGGTGGCATTCAACTTTAAGTGCTATGGCCAAGGCATACAACACCTACGAGGAGAGAATGAGCCATAAGCGTGAAGAATTAGATATTGTAGAATGACACTATTTATTGAAGTATTTTAGGAGTGCAAAATTCCAGGTTTGTTCCACATTTCTACTATGCTTAACAATAGTAATTTATGAAAAATAGCTATGTCTCAATCATTAAGATGACTGTTCAAATTGCATTCTGTAGGAAAAGAGCATGAAGAACTGGGAATCGATCCCAGAAAAAGACCACACATTTGTCAGGCTCTAAGCCTTTTTCTCACTGTAGCTATGAGAAGGTAATAACTGGAGAAGCACATCTACAAGCTTTCTTGCTGCATGATTTACTAATTTTTCTGTTCTTGACATATCAGAGAGAGCCAATAACTGGTGATGAGCCCAATGACTTAGAACTTTGGTATATTACTCACACTAAGAATGGGGAATGGAAAGAACAAGTATCTGAAGATGTCTATGTGAGTTCCTAATGAATTTGTGCATAAGTTGCTAGTGCATGCAATTTCATCTTAAACTAACTCCTTCATCTGTGCCTTGTAAATGTTACGAGAAAGCAAGGAGGGTTATTTGTTATAAGGAATCAAATGCAGAGGGAAACTTCCTTTCCCTAAGGGAGAGGAATGAGATTTTCCATGATGCATACAAGGAAGTCACAAAGTGCAAATCAAAAAAGTTGCATGGTAATGGGTACCTTGCAAAAAATCCAACTAGAAGGCAGTTGCTGAATGCGGATCGGGAGGAACAAATTCGTAAGGAAGAGGAACAGCATCAGGAACACCTCGAGCTCTTGGACTCATTTGAGAAGCTACAACAAAAAATGATTGAATGGGGAGCTGAGGTTGAAGCTGAAAGGCAAACTCAAAGGTCATTTTTTGCAGGACAGATTGAAGAAATTATGAGAGCAAGGGATGCTGATAAAGAAGCCTTTAGGTAAGAGATCCAAGCATTGCTAGCAGAAGAAGCACAAGCAACGTTGCAGCAGGTACTACTAATGCAAAATGTTAAGTTGGCATGAAGCTAGTTATTGAATGACTTTATTTTCTTTTCTTCTATAACTAACCATCTGTATCTGTCCAGTCAAACAACAATGTCACTGCAATTGCAGAGGTGGCGACTGCTGTAGCAAACACAAGTACTCAAGTTGATGAGCCTACCCCAGAGATTTTGGTCTCCTCAAATCAGGTTGACTGTGAATTGACAACTTTTCAATGCTATCATCTGATACTGCACAAAATGACGCCTAATTACTTTTATCCTTCGATCGTCCTTATTTGTTCCCAGGACAAGCAGCCTGAAGGCAAGCTGGAGGACTCTCAATTCGCTGATAAAGAAACGGTAAGAAGCGTTCACCACATAAGAAGTACTAGACCTGCAAGCAATGAACCATCAAGGCAGCAACGCCCAAATACGTTACTATAGAACAGCTGAAGCAGGGACCCAATAACATGAAACGAAACACTAGCAGCAACAAGAAGGTAGCAGATGAACGTTTTCTGCTATCAAAGTGTTTATAATTGAGTTGATTACATGCTATCATTTTGATAATTTTATGATGACCAATTCATATAATTTTATGATGAGAAATTCAAATAATTTTATGATGAGAAATTCATACAATTTTAGGATGAGCAATTCATATAATTTTATGATGATCAATGAAACTTTGGTTTAGTGTCCGCTGTTGTGTACCTTTAATGTTAATTTTAGTTTACTTGATGCTAAAACAAATGTCATTCATTCTTTCCAGAAAAGTAAAGGCATTTTGATGGAGCGACAAGTGATGTGATCATCTTGGAGTCATCATCCTTTGTTGATCAAGTGATGAGATTGCTGATCAAGTGCTTTATTTCATATCAATTAGCCTAGGATGATATTCATTTCGATCGTATCGTCACCATTTAGAGTACTTTGAAACAGTGGAGCAGTGCGTGTGTGGTCGTAACAAACTTTAATTCATGTGTTGTTGGATGGAGTGGGAAACATTTAACTATGTGGTGTGGTGTAATTTTATACTACTTTCGTGGTTTAATTAATTGTGTTTTGAAGCATGTTAAATGCATAATTAATTGTTATGTTCCTGTATTATATTATTATTTTAAATTGTTGGTGACACGTGGCAGTATGTACAAGAATATGGAAAGCAACACCATTCGTTGCAAACGATAATTCATCCTATAGCAACCTAGTTTTTTCGATGTCACGACGGGTCATGCCAATAGAGGGAGGTACACATTTTGCAATCGATTATTATGGTGTTAATAGAGACATGAACTTTACCCAACCAAAACATTTTGGAAGCAATAGAGGAGATCACATCTAACAACAAACCACATTGTGTGGCAATAGAGTGTCCCACCTCTAGCCTCCAAACTATTTTTTGGTTGGAATAACATGTCCAACTTATACCAACCAACTTTGTTGGTGGCAATAGAGCTATCTACCTCTAGCATCCAAGGACACCTGGTAGCACTAGAGGACACCCCTATTGCACCGAGATCCATTTCATGGTAAAATAGGAAACCACATATAACAACCAATTCACGTTGATGGTAATAGACGGGCTACCCCTGTAGCAACCACAACTTGGGTGTAGAAATACAATATTGTGCAACGCCTCAGTTTACACATTGCAACGTTTTATAGATGGTGCAAGTGAAACCTCTAGCATCACCTGATGTGTCGCGATAGGATACATGGCAACCAACTCGAGCGCGGCGGTAGATGATTGTTTCAATGCCTCACTGTGTTGCAATACCAAAATTAGTGCTATGACACAAAGGCATTCGTGGTTGAAGGTTAATACCACGGGACTTTATGCATCATCTGTTTACAAAATTTGGTGGGTGCAATTGCGGCTATTGTACCGAAAACAAGGATATTGCAACATATTTTGGACGTTGCTAAAGGGTGAAAATGTAGTAGTGTGCGGGTTGATTTCTAAAAAGCTCAGGGGCCTTTTTGTAAAATTGGTGGCGGTTGCCGCGCGGGCGCCGACATGGCGCCATGTGGCACGGTGCGACTGGGCGAGTCCACCAGCTGGCCGGTGGACCGCGCAGTGGCTCTGGTCCACAGGTCCACGTGACTGGCGCATAACCCTTCGGGGGGGGGCTTCTAATCCTGGACGTCCGTGGCCAAGAGGACGGCGCAGGAGGCCTGAGCGGCGATGCGGCGGCGGGGCGGTGGCCGGAGCGTGGCGACGCCATTGCTGTGGCTCTGGAGCAACGCCGGAGAGTGCTCCCGGCCTTGGCTCGCTACATAGTCTACACCAGGGGAAAGTGGGGGTGTCAGCGAGCTCACCAGAGGGCTCAGCTCGGGCGGAGAGCTCACCACGATGATAAACGGCGGTGGCGGCGATTTGCAAAGAGAGAGGTCAGGGTGAGCTCGGGTTCGCGCCAAACAACAGAGGGAAGGCAAGGGGGGCTTTCGGGTGGCCGTGACATCACCTGGGGAGTTCGTTGGAGGGCTTGGGCGATCCGGTCGTGGTCGGAGAGAGCTCCCAGGCGGCGGCGGGGTTCGGTGTGAGCAGGGAGGTGTGGGGAGAGCACGAGGGGGCCCTGCCCTGGCTTATATAGGGCTCGGGGAGGGCGGTGAAGCGGTGCAGTTGGTCCACCGAGACCGGGTGGTGGCATAGTGGCCATATTGGCCACTACCGGCCGTTACCGGAGGGGAGGGGGCGCGGCGGCGGCGGACGCTGAGCAGGCGCGAGGTAGGGGAAGGGCCAGCCGCTGACATGCAGGCTCGGCTTGGCAGGCGAGGCGGGAGTGGCTAACGCGTGGGGGCCAGGTGTCAGCGAGGGAGAGCGGGAGCATGGGTGCTATGCGCACGGGCGAGTGGGCCGCGGGGCACTGGGCTGCAGACGCGCGAGGGAGAGAGGGGAGGTGGAGGCGGGCCAGAGCGGGAGCGGGCCGCGAGGCCGACGCGGTTGCGGGGGAGAGGGGAGCGGTGCTGGGCCAGGCCAGGCCGGTGCGGGCGCAGGAAAAAGGCTGAGGAGGAGGGGTGCGGGCCGGGCTGCCATGCTTGGTTGGGCCAAAAGAGTGTGGCGAGGGAGAGGGGAAAAAGAAAGGCTTTTTTTGTTTCAAAAAGGTTTTTGCTCAAATTCAAACCAAATTTGAATTTGAACCACTGAAACAAAATATTATGCTCCAGCATGAATGCAACAAAAATGTATCAGTGATCAGAAAGGGCATAAACTACAACATCATCATAAAGCATCGGAGCATACACTGTACAAAACATAGTCACATTCTAAAGATTATATACATGAAGCTCTGAATGTAAATATGCAAGATGAAATGCAGGAAAGATACCAATTAAAAAACACAAAGTCAGTTTATGATACAAGAACAAAATGTTTCCCCATCTAAAAGGGGAACACACACCAAGCTCACCTCTCAACCTAGCAAAAGTTGATTGGTCCAAAGGCTTGGTGAAAATATCAGCCAACTGATGATGAGTATCGACATGGCGAAGGTCGATATCACCCTTCTCATAGTGGTCTCGCAGAAAATGAAAGAACACATCAATGTGTTTGGTCTTAGAGTGCAGCACGGGGTTCTTAGCAACGCTAATAGCACTTGTGCTGTCACAAAGCAAAGGAACGCGAGAAAAGCTTAGACCAAAATCACGCAAAGTGGCCATCATCCAAAGCAACTGGGAACAGCAGCTAGCCGCAGCAACATACTCAGCCTCTGTGGTAGACTGGGCGACACTAGACTACTTGCGAGAAGACCATGATACAAGAGAAGAACCAATAAACTGACAAGTCCCAGAAGTGGACTTGCGCTCAAGTCGGCAACCAGCAAAATCGGCATCAGAATAACCGCAAAGGGAGAGGGTGGAGGAAGCAGAATACCAAATCCCAAACTCTGGAGTGAAGCACAAGTACCTTATAATGCGCTTAACTGCCTGACGGTGAGAAGTGCACGGCGAAGACTGAAATCGCGTGCAAAGACACACTGTCAGGTACAGCAGCGACCCGATCATACTCCGGTACTCCTTCTGGTCCACAGCTTCTCCATCCTTGTCTGCATCCAGGGCCGTCGTGGCCGACATGGGTGTTGGAAGAGGCTTGGCCTCACCCATATCGAATTTCTTCAAGATATCCTTGGTATACTTACCCTGGTGCACAAACGTTCCCTCTCGAGATTGCTTGATTGGCAATCCAAGGAAAAACGTCAACTCGCCCATCATGCTCATCTCAAACTCCCTGCTCATTGTGTCTGCAAACTTGGCAACCAAAGTGTGAGAAGAACCACCAAAAATGATATCATCCACGTAAATCTGGACCAAGAGAGTGTCATTGCCTTGCTTGAGGAGAAAAAGCGTTTTATCCACACATCCCATTTTAAAACCCTTAGCAAGCAAAAAGGTTTTCAACCTATCATACCAGGCTCTAGGGGCTTGTTTCAAACCATACAAAGCTTTGTGAAGTTTAAAAACATGGTTTGGAAACTTGGGATTTTTGAAACCGGGGGGTTGTTTCACATACACCTCTTCTATGTAGCCGTTTAGGAAGGCACTCTTGACATCCATTTGAAAAAGTTTAAACCCTTTGGATGCAGCAGAAGCCAAGAGGATCCTAATTGCCTCCAAACGAGCTACAGGAGCAAAAGTCTCCTCATAGTCTATCCCCTCCTTCTGACTATACCTCTGGGCTACAAGTCTGGCCTTGTTTCTCACAACATGGCCATCTTATCCTTGTTTGTTTTTGAAAACCCATTTTGTCCCGATAGGGTGACACTCAAGAGGAAGAGGAACAAGAACCCAAATCCGATTTCTCTCAAAGTTTTCAAGCTCCTCATGCATGGCATTGACCCAATCCGGATCCATCAAAGCGTGTCCAACATCTCGGGGTTCAAAATCAGCAACAAATGCAGAATGAGCAAAGTGAGATTTGTTGTGACCTTGACTGAGTGACACGTTCACCGATGCTGCCGATCATCTGTTGAGGCGGGTGTTGGCGCTGAATGTGTCGTGGCGCCTCCCGAGCTGAAGAGACCTCCCCCTCAACAGCAGCTGGTGCCTCTCCGGGTACAAAAGGTACCGCTCGGGGTGGCGGATCCCACGACCCCCAAGTCGAAGAAGAGGGATCAGTGCCGTGAGTCCTAGTAGAAGCCGCTCCTTGCGGTACAGCAGGTGGAGGTGATGCTGGGTCACCCATGCCTTCAGCATCCTCATCCTCATCATCAAAAAGAGGTTCACCGACCTCATGATCACCTGCACGCTCAAAACGAGAAGAAGGACAAACCATGGTCTCGTCGAAGGTGACATCGGATGTCTCCATGACTCGGTTAGTATCAAGGTTAAGTACACGATATGCTCGAGTGTGAGTGCCATAACCCAAAAATACACCGTCAGAAGAACGAGACTCAAACTTGTCCAAGTTGCCTTTCTTGAGTATAAAACAGTGGCAACCGAAAACTCTAAAATAACTCACTTTGGGCTGTTTTCCGAAACGCAACTCATAAGAAGTCTTTTTTAAGAAAGCTCGAAGAAAAATGCGATTGGAAATATAGCATGCAGTGCTCATAGCCTCGGCCCAATATCGCCTAGGAGTCCTATGCTCATCGAGCATCGTCTTGGCCATCTCTACAAGGGTCTGATTCTTCCTCTCTACAACACCATTCTGTGGCGGTGTGTAGGGGGAAGAAAACTGATGCTCTAAACCCAAAGAGTTACAAAACTTCTCAAAATCTGAGTTCTTAAACTCAGAACCATTATCACTACGGATAGCTCGCATTGAGTTCAAAGGGAACTCATTTTGAAGACGCAAAATCAGATTGCGAGCAAAAGAGAAAGTCTCAGTCTTCTCAGTCAAAAAGAAGACCCACGAATATCTCGAAAAATCGTCAACAACAACAAGCACGTACCACTTCCCCCTAACCGAGCTCACCCGAGCCGGACCAACAAGGTCCATGTGTAAAAGCTCCCCAGGGCTCTTAGTCATGACCTGAGTCACTGGATGGTGGGGAGCGGCAACCATCTTCCCATGTCTACAAGAATGGCAAACAAGATCCTTCTCCATGTACAACTTGGGCAATCCTCGGATTAGGCCAAGTGAACTAAGCCTAGCAAGCAAGTCAAAGCTCAAATGTCGTAGTCTCTTATGCCACTTCCAAATATCAGAGGAGGAAGGTCCAGCCAAAAGACAACGGGAAAATCCAAATGACTCCGAGAAATTCGCACGAAAGACTTTCCCAAAGGGTGAAATCAAATAAACAAGATTGCCCTGAGGATCCAAAATACGACTGAGATTCGGCTTAAAACGAATCTCATAGTCGTCATCAAAGAGTTGCGAAACAGAAAGAAGGTTAAAATGCAAGTTAGAAACAAGAGCAACATCGCGCAACACAAAGTGCTCATTAACTCGCACCGACCCACGAGGCAACACTTTACCTTTGCTATTGTCGCCTAAGGTGATAAATTCCTTTCCGGCGACTGGACTAAGACTGGAGAGCCACTTGGTGTTTCCGGTCATGTGCCTCGAGCAACCGGAATCCACCAACCAAACGTTCTCCAATCGTTTTACCTACATCAATAAAAAGACATAGGGTGAGCATACGGTCCAACACTGGGGTTAGTGAAGTAGGAAGAATACCAGTGTTGGGCCGGCTGCTCAAAAGAACGGTTAGTAGAAAAACCATTCCTAGCATGCCTATGGGGAAAGCGATCACCACGCAGAGGAAAACTGGTCCGCTAAGGAAAGAGCGTCCATCGCGATACTCAAAACGCGATGGGGGAAAACGCTCAGCTACAAAGCCGCCGCCACGGGGTCCATAACCTACAACTGCAGGCTCCCGCCGGGCACGACCTCCCCGCGGCCTAGGCCTAGGAACTTGAGGTTTTGAACCTCTAGGCCTAGCAACATGCCTCTGAACATTCGGCACATGTACATCATGGCAACGATGGTACATGTCCGTGTTGTTCATCTCCTTTGCACGGCGCGTGTCTCTCTTGCACCGAAAGCAAAACTCACTCACATGTCCATCTCTCCCACAGTGCTCACAATGGTACCTCACCGCTCTCATAGGGGGTTGTTGGTACTCACAGTAGTGAGTGTGGATCACTTTGCCCTTCTGTGGCATAAGCTCCTCTTGGGTGGCATTGTGTCAAGCTTGTTTTTCAGGTGGTTGGGTTTGGGATGGCACATTTGTTTCTTGGGTGGAGCTCTCGGAGGTTCCTCATACACTCCATCCTTGGTGTTAGGCTTTAGAGGTTCTTTGGGTGGAATCTTGGTAAGCTTGGGAGTAGTGGTGGAGTTGGGCTTCTCACATGGGTTAAGACCACTCGACTCTCCAATCTTGCAAAGGATGAAGCACACTCAACACCCTGAGCAAAGCCTACACCTGGACCTCCAGCAGCACGCTTGAACTCGGAGATCATCATCCCAAGCTGCGGCTCACCACTCGACACCCATGACAAGATGGTCCGAAGGTATGTGTTTTCTTCCTCGGTTTGCATCTTGTCATGCTTCACGTTGGCTATCTCCATCTCCAAACCCTCACACAAAGCTCACCTAGACACACAAGTGCTACCCGAGCTGGCCTTCTCAAGAGACACAATCTTGGCATTCTTCTCTGCCAACTCAGATTGCAAGCCTGCACAAGACTTGCACGCACCAAGCACCGAAGATCTAGCTCTAAGCTCATCCACCTCTCCTACCAACACAGCATACTTACTTCTCAAAGTGAGAAGGTCAGTCATGTGTGTGGAGCACATCTCACACTCCTACTCCTCGATGACAACGACGGTGGACTTGACAGATTCAAGTTCCTTCACCGTATCCTCCCACTTCTGCCTAAACTCCTTCCGCTCTCTAGCAGCACGCCTAAGTAGCTTGTCTTGACTAAGAAGGGCGGCAATAAGTTTCTCGACCTCAGTAGAAAGCTCGTCGGGGGTCTGAGATACTTGGGAGGTGTTGTCATCGTCGTCGTTCCGAGGGATCTCCTCCAGCTCGTCGTCGACCTCCTTGCCGAGGGCCATGGTGCAGAAGCCCTCGTCGTCGGCGAAGAAGCAAAGGCCGTTCAGCTTGTCCTCGATCCTCTTCTTCTTCTCGGACTTGTCGTCGCTTGAGGAAGCAGAGTCATCATCCGAGTCATCGACGTCGCTGAGCGTTGCGAAGAATGCACGTTGCTCAGCCTGGGCCTTCTCCATGTACTTCTTCTTGATGTACTCCTTGTTGAAGCCGCCCTTTCGCTTCTGCTTCGCGGGGATGTACTTTTCCTTGCATTTCTCGGAGTCATACTTGTGCCCATGATCGCCCTTCCCAGGTTGCTTGTTCTTCTTGGGACAGTTGGTGATGAAGTGGTCAGGGTCGCCGCACTCAAAGCATCCTGAGCGTCCTCCTCCACGGCGACGGTTCATGCGGTTGTTGTGGAACCGCGAGAACCGGTTGGCAAGCAAAGCCAACTCGTCATCCCCCATGAACTCCAGCTGCTCCTCTGTGACAGAAAGAAGTGAAGAGAGTGCAAAACCTCCAGAGGAGTTAGCAGAAGAGCCAGAAACCAAAGCCATAGTCGGGCCAGAAGGATTTTCATAAGAAGCCCTCGACATGGCGTCAATCTCACTAGACTTGAGCTTACTAAAGAGCTCGTCGCATGTGAGGGTCTCATAGTTAGATGATTCGATGATCGCTTGGACATTTGAGTCCCACACCGACCGATCGAGAGTATGCAAAAGCTTCAAGGCTCTCTCATGATCGTCGAAAGGCAACAACTCCTTGTTCCCTCTCATCTTGTTGACAATAACCTGAAAGCGAGTGAATAAACTTTCTATGCTCTCGCCAGGCATGTGTCTAAAGTTCTCATACTCCCACTTGTGTGACTCATAGAGACGAGATTTGACTTGAGTGGTTCCCTCATGGAAGCGCATGAGGGTCGCCCAAATCTCACGAGCCGTGGGGAGGTGAGAAACGCGATCAAACTCGGACATGCTCAAACAGGAGAAAAGAGCATTACGCGCTCGGCTCTTGGCATCGTGCTCATCCATCTGAAGCTGAGTAACACGAGCAGCCAAGACAGCGTAATCGGCCTTGTTGCAAATCTCCCAAATAGGAGATAGGCCGACATGCGTATCTTCCAATACGCATAGTTCGTCCCATCGAAAAACGGCTGTTTGCCCACGCCGCGATCCATGTCGCCTTCTGTGGATCTGGAATCGGCTAAGGTGGAAGATCCTTAACCTGCTCCGATACCAATTGAAGGACCGAGAATGCAAAAGCAAGGCGACCAGAGGGGGGTGAATGGGAGCTTCAAATTTCTTTTCAGAAACTTGTCACCACTGTCCCGAGAGTCAACCCCTAAGAGCAAACCTAGAGCTTGCGAGTGTCCACGACCCTAGATGTAGGGTGGATGCTTCCAAAAAGCACAGCGAGACACTACACAACTCTCGAAACCCAACGCAACAACCAGCAACCAAAACCGACAACGGACGAGCGAATTGCAGACGAAACAGTGCAGACTGCACTTGACCGGACTCTGGCCAGCGTCCGGTCAGTGAGCACCAGACGCGTCCGGTCAAACCAAAACGGTTTTGGGAGCTCTCTGTTCCTAACCAGACTCACTGATACTGAGAGTCCGGACACGGTTTGAGTGTCCGATCAAATCTTGACAAAAGCAGTGAACAGTAGAAAAGACGAGTCCGGTCACTGAGTGAAGGGAGCGTCCGATCAGTTCAGAGAAAATCTACGCGCGACATTCATCGACCGGACTCAGGGGCAAGCGTCCGATCGACATGATCCCAGCGTCCGGTGTGGGGATATAGACCCCAGGATACCACATGATGGTACATGGGCCTCACCACTAGGGGTCGCCTGGCCGACATGATGAAGACGTGCGGCGCACGGCATGCACCGCACGACAGTTGTAATCTAGATATAGTACCAACTCGTATACTTACCATGTAACCTTGTCCCTTCGGAATATATAAGGAGGGGCAGGGGTCCTCCGAGAGGACAAGTGAGATAGAAGATAGGTCCTAGGTCACAAGTCATAAGCCACAAGCCAGATCTAATCAATACAACTCGACGCAGGACGTAGGGTATTACGCTAACCTAGCGGCCCGAACCTGGATAAACCCTGGTGTTCATCTAGTCTCGTTCCTGTGTCATGTCCGGATCATTGTTCTACGCGCCTTCCCCTCTAATCTACCACCTCGGGTATACCCCTAGGTGGGCTATCGACCATATTTCGTCGACAGCTGGCGCCCACCGTGGGGCATGTGCGTACGAACGCCATGACGACTCAGATGGTTTCCTTCCTCATTTCCACGACTCTTCCGGAGGCTTCACGTTCGTCGTCGGGTCGTTCTCCTGGACCACCGACATCGATGGCGCCGCTAGGGGCGTGGAGGCAGTGCAGGCTTTCCCTGTGCCGAACGGATCTGCTTCCATCACTTCAGCGTCGGCAAGACCAGCCTCGACATCTCTTCGAGGTCATCTTCCCCGGCACTCCGACCATGCTTCCCCGCTATCGGGGACAGCGTGTCGACAATACCGATCTGATCGAATCCATCGATCGGGTCACGACAGGCATCAATGACACTCTCGCTCTCGTAGATCTTACGGATACATGGGCGTATGCCGAGTCTCTGAGTGATGAGTGATTGTCAACTGGGATAATGCGCATGTTCGTTGGCTTGTGTTGTGCAGGTGTCGAGCACGGATACAGTGATCAGAGGCAAGGTGAAGGTCAAGTAGAGACGTGCCGTGCCGATGAACCGGGAGCGGCGAAGGGCGGACGTGAGGCTTGGACTGAGGGACCGGTGGCCCGAGGATTAGCTGTGGTGGCTGACAGCCTGGGACAGCGACGAGCGAAGACTTGTGGGACATGGTGTTGCTCGGGTCGAGGACCTGGGGACAATTGTCGGTGGACGGGGTGCACGGGCGGTGCATCCCTTCTACGGCTCGGTTTGGTGGTTGAGCCACAGAAAAACCACCGAGTGGACGGTTTCCAGGTTTGGGCCTCAAAACCTGGGTGCGTATGGTTTCCGAGTTTGGCCACAAAACTCGCGCTGCAGACGGTTTCCAGGTTTGGGCCTCAAAACCTGGGTTCTGCGGGTTTGCTGAGTTTGGGCCACAAAACTCAGGCCACGGACGGCTGGTTTCCCGGTTTGGGCCTCAAAACCGGGGGTTGGCTGTGAAGGCTGGTTTCCCGGTTTGGGCCACAAAACCGGGGGTGCGACGTCCAGGAAAAGGACAAGCAGAGCGGTGGCAGCACGTGACGGCAATCAGGAGGTTGCGTCGAGGCAACGCTACGAGTTGTGCGGGCATGGCCGTCGGATCACCACCTACCACGAGTTGGTCCAGAATAACCTTAGGGTTTAGCTGGTTCGCTCTGTAAGTATTTAGGGGTAGAGTGGGAATTAGGAATAGTTAGAATTAGGATAAGTAGGGGGAGACACCCACCTCCCCATCTATCTCAGTCATTTGCTCTTTGCATTTAGAGTTTCCTGCTCTCCCAATCCCCTGATGTAGCTAGCTGAGATCCGCAGAGAACCATACCTCTGTGTACTGGAGATTTTGAGGAAGTGAGGCCGTAACCTCACTGTTGTAGCGTGTGGTAGCCACACGGTTGCGGATCGATGTGTTGATTCGCGTTTTGTTCATGTTCTTCGCGTTCTTCATTTCTCCGCGAATTCCCCGTCACTCGATCTCCCTCTCTAGTGCGTCTTTGCGAAATCCATTTGAATCAACTTGTTCTTTATAATGAGGAGATCATTTCCACCGAAGGAATTCATCTAGCTCCTCACGAACAAGTAGATCGGGTTGATTTCGTTTTCATGGTGCTTTTTCGTTCTTGATCTTCCCTTTCGATTTCCCGGTGAGTGAATCAATTTGAGCGGATGATTTCTTGGGGATAGTCTCCTAACTACCCTGTGATCATCTTCTCCAAGTTTGAGAACGTGGGATTTTGATTTGGATCGGATTTGGAGAGATTAGGGTGAAGGGCGATCAAAATCGCCCTCACTGGACAGCCGCGGACAGTCCGCCACCTGACCGGCGGACAGTCCGGGCATCGGGGAGCAGCCGGATCAGTGGCTGTGTTCTTCGGCTGATTTGGTTTTGGTTGACCGGCGGACAGTCCGCAGTTCAAAGCTGCGGACAGTCCGGCAACCGTCCAGGAGACTTCAGCAGATGTGCAGTTTTGCACTTTCAGCCGGCGGACAGTCCGCCACCTGCTCGCGGACAGTCCGCAGTAGGGCCGGACAGTCCGGGACCGTACCGGCGGACAGTCCGGGATCCTGCTGTTTGTTGCGGTTTAGTGCGTTTGCTCTCCCGGCTTCTTCGCTTGGTTTTCGGACTTCTCGTTTGGCCCTAGAGTTGATCAAGGAACCACTCTAGGTATCTTTGCTACTTGTTAGCATAGGTATTTGGGGATCTCTCGACATAGCCGTCTAACTACGTTCGGGACTTGGTTTTTTGAGGGTCGAACTTGTGCCGGTACTTTTGCCGTCTGGTTTGCTATCGCTTTGTGGTGCCTCACTGTGGTCCTTGAGATCATCCACCCTCTTCCAAGGGTCGTGGGCATCACGGTTTCGATCGAAGCTTTCGGGGGTTGATTTTGGGAACAAAAGGCCAAAGTTTCGAGAGAAATTTTTTGAGCTCCCATTCAATTGGTATCAAAGCGGGTTAAGGATCTTCCACCTTAGCTGGTTCCAGATCCACAGAAGGCGACATGGATCGCGGCGTGGGCAAACCGCCGTTTTTTGATGGGACGAACTATGCGTATTGGAAGATACGCATGTCGGCCTATCTGCAGAGTATGAGTGCTTCCATTTGGGATATTTGCAACTCTGCCGATTACGTGGTCTTGGCTGCTCGTGTGACTCAGCGTCAGATCGATGATCACGATGCCAATAGCCGAGCCCGTAATGCTCTTTTCTCATGCTTGAGCATGACGGAGTTTGATCGCGTTTCTCACCTCGCTACGGCTCGGGAGATTTGGGCATCCCTCATGCGTTTCCATGAGGGAACCTCTCAAGTCAAAACCCGCCTCTATGAGTCGCACAAGCGAGAGTACGAGAACTTCCGACATATTCCTGGCGAGAGCATAGAGAGTTTATTCGCTCGCTTTCAGGTGATTGTCAACAAGATGAGGGCTAACAAGGAGCTGTTGCCTTTCGACGATCATGAGAGAGCTTTGAAGCTTTTGCATACTCTCAATCGGTCGGTGTGGGATTCCAAGGTTCAGGCGATCATCGAATCACCTAACTATGAGACCCTCATGTGCGACGAGCTCTTCAGTAAGCTCAAGTCTAGTGAGATCGATGCCATGGCGAGGGCTTCTTATGAAAATCCTTTTGGCCCGTCGATGACTTTCCTTTCTGGCTCTTCTGCTAACCCCTCTGGAGGTTTTGCACTCTCTTCTCTCTTTTCTGTCACAGAGGAGCAGCTGGAGTCTTTGGGGGATGATGAGTTGGCTATGCTCGCCAACCGGTTCTTGCGGTTCCACAACAACCGCATGAACCGTCGCCACGGAGGAGGACGCTCAGGATGCTTTGAGTGCGGCGACCCCAACCACTTCATCGCCAATTGCCCGAAGAAGAACAAGCAGACCTTCGGCAAGGCGGATCACGGGCACAAGTACGACTGTGGCAAGCGCAAGGAGAAGTACGTCCCCGTGAAGCACAAGCGGAAGGGCGGCTTCGACAAGGAGTACATCAAGACGAAGTACTTGGAGAAGGCCCAGGCTGAGCAGCGTGCTTTTTTCGCCACGCTCAGCGACGTCGACGACTCGGATGACGACTCCGCTGCCTCCAGCGACGATGAGTCCGAGAAGAAGAAGAGGATCGAGGACAAGCTGAACGGCCTCTGCTTCTTCGCCGACGACGACGACTTCTGCACTATGGCCCTCGGCAAGGAGGTCGACGGCGAGCTGGTGGACTCTCCTCGGAACGACGACGACGACGACACCTCCCAGGTATCTCAGACCCCCGACGAGCTTTCTGCTGAGGTCGAGAAGCTTACTGCCATGCTCCTTAGTCAGGATAAGTTGCTTAGGCGTGCTGCTAGAGAGCGCAAGGAGTTTAGGCAGAAGTGGGAGGATACGGTGAAGGAACTTGAATCTGTCAAGTCCACCGTAGTTGTTACCAATGAGGAGGAGTGTGAGATGTGCACCACACACATGACTGACCTTCTCACTTTGAGAGGTAAGTATGTGGCGTTGGTAGGAGAGGTGGATGAGCTGAAGGCTAGATCCTCGCTGTTGGGTGGGTGCAAGTCTTGTGCTGGCTTGCAAACCGAGTTGGCAGAGAAGAATGCCAAGATTGTGTCTCTTGAGAAGGCCAACTCGCGTAGCACTTGTGTGTCCAGATGTGTTTTGTGTGAAGGCCTGGAGATGGAGATAGCCAATGTGAAGCATGACAAGATGCAAACCGAGGATGAAAACACATACCTTCGGACCATCTTGTCATGGGTGTCTTGTGGTGAGCCGCAGCTTGGGATGATGATCTCCCAATTCAAGCGTGCTGCAGGAGGTCCAGGTGTAGGCTTTGCTCAGGGTGTTGATGTTTCATCTTTTGGTAAGATTGGAGAGTCGAGTGGTCTTAACCCATGTGAGAAGCCCAACTCCACCACTACTCCCAAGCTTACAAAGATTCCACCCAAAGAGCCTCTCAAGCCCAACACCAAGGATGGTGTGTTTGTTGAACCTCTGAGAGCTCCACCCAAGAAGCAGACCTGGCATCCCAAGCCCAACCACCTGAAAAACAAGTTGGACACCATGCCACCCATCCAGGAGGAGCTTATGCCACAGAAGGGCAAAGTGATCCACACCCACTACCGTGAGTACCAACAACCCCCTATGAGAGCGGTGAGGTACCATTGTGAGCATTGTGGAAGAGATGGACACTTGAGTGAGTTCTGCTTTCGGCGCAAGAGAGAGGCGCGCCGTGCAAGGGAGATGAACAACCCGGACATGTACCATCCTTTCCATGATGTACATGTGCCGAATGTTCAGAGGCGTGCTGCTAGGCCTAGAGGTCCAAAACCTCAAGTTCCTAGGCCTAGGCCGCGTGGAGGTCTTGCCCGGCGGGAGCCTACAGTTGTAGGTTATGGACCCCGTGGCGGTGGCTTTGTTGTAGAGCGTTTCCCTCCACCGCGTTTTGAGTATCGCGATGGTCGCTCGTCATTTAGCGGACCACGTTTTCCTCAACGTGGTGATCGCTTCCCCCGTAGGCATGCTAGGAATGGTTTTTCTGCTAACCGTTCTTTTGAGCAGTCGGCCCAACACTGGTATTCCCCTTATTTCACTAACCCCAGTGTTGGACCGTATGCTCACCCTATGTCTTTTTATTGATGTAGGTAAAACGATTGGAGAACGTTTGGTTGGTGGATTCTGGGTGTTCGAGGCACATGACCGGAAACGCCAAGTGGTTCTCCAGTCTTAGTCCGGTCGCCGGAAAGGAGTTTATCACCTTCGGCGACAATAGCAAAGGTAAGGTTTTGTCTCGTGGGTCGGTGCGAGTTAATGAGCACTTTGTGTTGCGCGATGTTGCTCTTGTTTCTAACTTGCATTTTAACCTTCTTTCTGTTTCGCAACTCTTTGATGATGACTATGAGATTCGTTTTAAACCGAATCTCAGTCGTATTTTGGATCCTCAGGGCAATCTTGTATGTATGATTTCGCCCTTTGGAAAAGTCTTTCGTGCGAATTTCTCGGAGTCTTTTGGTACTTCTCGTTGTCTTGTGGCTGGACCTTCCTCCTCTGATCTTTGGAAGTGGCATAGGAGACTAGGACATTTGAGCTTCAACTTGCTTGCAAGGCTTAGTTCACTTGGCCTAATCCGAGGATTGCCCAAGTTGCATATGGAGAAGGATCTTGTTTGCCATTCTTGTAGACATGGGAAGATGGTTGCCGCTCCCCACCATCCAGTGACTCAGGTCATGACCAAGCGCCCTGGAGAGCTTTTGCACATGGACCTTGTTGGTCCGGCTCGGGTGAGCTCGGTTGGGGGGAAGTGGTATGTGCTTGTTGTTGTTGACGATTTTTCGAGATATTCGTGGGTCTTCTTTTTAGCTGAGAAGACCGAGACTTTCTCCTTTGCTCGCAATCTGATTTTGCGTCTTCAGAACGAGTTCCCTTTGAACTCGATGCGAGCTATTAGGAGTGATAATGGTTCCGAATTCAAGAATTCGGACTTTGAGAAGTTTTGTAACTCTTTGGGTTTAGAGCATCAGTTTTCTTCCCCCTACACACTGCCACAAAATGGTGTTGTAGAGAGGAAAAATCAGACTCTTGTAGAGATGGTCAGGACGATGCTCGATGAGCATAGGACTCCTAGGCGATATTGGGCCGAAGCTATGAGCACTGCATGCTATATTTCCAATCGCATTTTTCTTCGAGCTTTCTTGAAAAAGACCTCTTATGAGTTGCGTTTTGGTAAACTCCCCAAGGTGAGTTATTTTAGAGTTTTTGGTTGCCATTGTTTTATACTCAAAAAGGGCAACCTGGACCAGTTTGAGTCTCGTTCTTCTGACGGTGTGTTTTTGGGTTATGGCACTCACACTCGACCTTATCGTGTACTTAACCTTGACACTAACTGAGTCATGGAGACATCCGATGTCACCTTCGACGAGACCATGGTTTGTCCTTCTTCTCGTTTTGAGCGTGCAGGTGATCATGAGGTTGGTGAGCCTCTTTTTGATGACGAGGACGACGGTGCTGAAGGTATGGATGATCCAGCACCCCCTCCACCTGCTGTGCCGCAAGGAGCGGCTTCTACGACGACTCACGGCCCCGACACGTCTTCTTCCTGGGGGCCGTGGGATCCGCCACCTCGAGCGGTACCTTTTGTACCCGAGGAGGCGCCAGCTGCTGTTGAGGAGGAGATTACTTCTGCACGGGAGGTGCCATGACACATCCAGCGCCAACACCCCCCTCAGCAGATGATCGGCAACATTGACAAACGTGTCACTCGGTCCAGGTCTCAAATCTCTCACTTTGCTCATTCTGCTTTTGTTGCTGATTTTGAGCCCCGAGATGTTGGACACGCTTTGACGGATCCGGATTGGGTCAATGCCATGCATGAGGAGTTAGAAAATTTTGAAAGAAATCGGGATTGGGTTTTGGTTCCTCTTCCTCCTGATTGTCATCCTATTGGGACAAAATGGGTTTTCAAAAACAAACAAGGAGACGATGGCCATGTTGTGAGAAAGAAGGCCAAACTAGTAGCCCAGGGGTATAGTCAGAAGGAGGGGATAGACTATGAGGAGACTTTTGCTCCTGTAGCTCGTTTGGAGGCAATTAGGATACTCTTGGCTTTTGCTGCATCGAAAGAATTCAAACTTTTTCAAATGGATGTCAAGAGTGCCTTCTTAAACGGCTACATAGAAGAGGAGGTGTATGTTAGACAACCCCCCGGTTTCGAAAATCCCTAGTTTCCAAACCATGTTTTTAAACTTCACAAAGCTTTATATGGTTTGAAACAAGCCCCTTGAGCCTGGTATGATAGGTTGAAAACCTTTTTGCTTGCTAAGGGTTTTAAAATGGGATGTGTGGATAAAATGCTCTTTCTCCTCAAGCAAGGCAATGACACTCTCTTGGTCCAGATTTACGTGGATGATATCATTTTCGGTGGTTCTTCTCGCGCTTTGGTTGCCAAGTTTGCAGATACTATGAGCAGGGAGTTCGAGATGAGTATGATGGGCGAGCTAACTTTCTTTCTCGGATTGCAAATTAAGCAATCCCGAGAAGGGACGTTTGTGCACCAGGGCAAGTATACCAAGGACTTGCTTAAGAGGTTCGATATGGGTGAGGCCCAGCCTCTTCCAACACCCATGTCGACCACGACGGCCCTAGATGCGGACAAGGATGGAGAAGTTGTGGACCAGAAGGAGTACCGAAGCATGATCGGGTCGCTGCTCTACCTGACGGCGACACGCCCGGACATCCAGTTCGTGGTGTGCCTGTGCGCGCGCTTTTAGGCATCGCCGCGTACTTCTCACCCTCAGGCGGTAAAGCGCATTTTCAGGTACCTTCGTTTCACGCCCGAGTTCGGGATTTGGTATTCAGCTTCCTCCACCCTCTCCCTTTGCGGTTATTCCGATGCCGATTTTGCTGGTTGTCGCATTGAGCGCAAGTCCACTTCTGGGACTTGCTAATTTATCGGTTCTTCTCTTGTATCGTGGTCTTCTCGCAAGCAGTCTAGTGTCGCCCAGTCTACCAAGGAGGCTGAATATGTTGCTGCGGCTAGCTGTTGTTCCCAGTTGCTTTGGATGATGGCCACTTTGCGTGACTTTGGTCTGAGCTTTTCTCGTGTTCCTTTGCTTTGTGACAGCACGAGTGCGATTAGCGTTGCTAAGAACCCCGTGCTTCACTCGAAGACCAAACACATTGATGTGCGCTTTCACTTTTTGTGAGACCACTATGAGAAGGGTGATATCGACCTTCGCCATGTCGATACTCATCATCAGTTAGCTGATATTCTCACCAAGCCTTTGGACGAATCAACCTTTAATCGGTTGAGGGGTGAGCTTGGTGTATGTTTCCCCTTTTAGATGGGGGAAACATCTTGGTTCTTGTATCATAAACTGACCATTTTTCGTTTGTCTTGTTTTTATTTTGGTCTTTTTGTTTTGGTCTTTTTGCATACGCTTTTACATTCTGAGCTTCATGTATATAATCTTTAGAATGTAATTATGCTCTGTTCAGTATGCTCTGATGCTATATGTTGATGCTTATAGCTTATGCTCTTTCTGATCACTAATACATGTAGTGAGATGAGCTATTTTTGAATGGTGAACCTACTTAACAAACATAAAACCTGAAAATGTTCACCATTGAGATATGCCACTAGCATGTGTAGAATGTGTTGAATTCTCTCGTGCTTTTCATATATGCTAGGTTACTATGTCTCTAGTTCTGAGTCACTCACTTGCTTGGTATGTTCATATTCTGTTTAAAATTTGAACCAAGTTAAGTGAATTAGAAAGATCGAGATGGGATTGCTTGTCCACACATCACAGTTTCGAGACTGTTTCTCATTGCACTTTGAGTTAAACTTGAGCTGTGTAGTGTATGACCGAAACTGTTGCTTTAAGCTTCTGATTGCTTCTGCATAGGCTTCGCACAGTTGAAAAGTTAGGCAATGACAAGCTTTCAACCTCTCGCAATCACATGCTAAATTCTGAACTTGTGTAATCTTTACCGCTGCAACTCCAATAAAATCTGGATACACAAGTCTATGTTTCATTCTATAGCATGATGATTGAACTTTGCTAGGGGTAGTTCACCTTGTATACATGTTTAGCACTTGACTGATTTCCTGTCTATACATGTTGATGTGCTATTTTGATGGTGAATACCTTTTTGGCTAAAAACTGCTCACTTTGCTCATATGTTAATAATTCATATTTGGTGATCAGTTTGGGCCTTTGCTAGCATGTGTGCTTCAGTTGTGCCATTGGAGTTATACTATGTAGAGCATCATTGCATTCTCTTGACTATATTCCTGAAGCTGCTAACTTGCATTTTGACTCATATGCATTTTGGGAAATGGGAGAACTTCTCTTCTTGGCACTTTTTGATGGTGCATTTTCTAAGGGGGAGAAAATTGTTTTCGGTTCCTTTTACTTGATGGTGCATTTTCAACTAAGGGGGAGAATTTGGACAAATCATGCCTCCCATGTTCAAAGGGGAGAGGAATCGATTGTGTGCACCATGCAAGGGGGAGTTTGCTCGTGCTGAATTTTTGAAATTTCCAATTGGTTCGGAGCGCTTTGCTAGTTGTGTTGAGCCTTTGCCTCTATCTTGAGGGACTAGCAGTCGCATCTTTGCTTCAGTTGGTATCGAGTTTTTCAGTTGATGTCGAGCTTTCTGCTAGTTGTGTTGAGCCTCTGTGCCTCTGTCTTGAGGGACTAGCATTTTGCCTTGATTTTTCAATTGGTATTTGCTAGCGGTGTTGAGCCTGTTCTATCTCTTCTTGAGGGCTAGCTTTGCTTTGCTTGGTCGCGTCGAGCCGTTGCCCATGTCTTTTGGGGACTCAGTTGTCTTGCTCTTTCCACTTGACCTTCTTCGGCTTTGCTATGCTTTTGGGTCATTTGGTCGAGTTCTCTCTTCTCCTTCTTCCTTCTTCTATTTCCATTATGATTTGTGTGTAGTTGACAATGCACTCATCAAGGGGGAGATTGCGGATACATGGGCGTATGCTGAGTCTCTGAGTGATGAGTGATTGTCAACTGGGATAATGCGCATGTTCTTTGGCTTGTGTTGTGCAGGTGTCGAGCACGGATACAGTGATCAGAGGCAAGGTGAAGGTCAAGTAGAGACGTGCCGTGCCGATGGACCGAGAGCGGCGAAGTGCGGACGTGAGGCTTGGACTGAGGGACCGGTGGCCCGAGGATCAGCTGTGGTGGCTGACAGCATGGGACAGCGACGAGCGAAGACTTGTGGGACATGGTGTTGCTCGGGTCCAGGACCTGGGGACACGTGTTGGTGGACAGGGTGCACGGGCGGTGCATCCCTTCTACGGCTCAGTTTGGTGGTTGAGCCACAGAAAAACCACCGAGTGGACGGTTTCCAGGTTTGGGCCTCAAAACCTGGGTGCGGATGGTTTCCGAGTTTCGCCACAAAACACGGGCTGAGGACGGTTTCCAGGTTTGGGCCTCAAAACCTGGGTGCTGCGGGTTTGCTGAGTTTGGGCCACAAAACTCAGGCCACGGATGGCTGGTTTCCCGGTTTGGGCCTCAAAACCGGGGGTTGGCTGTGAAGGCTGGTTTCCCAGTTTGGGCCACAAAACCGGGGGTGCGACGTCCAGGAAAAGGACAAGCAGAGCGGTGGCGGCACGTGGCGGCAATCGGGAGGTTGCGTCGAGGCAACGCTATGAGTTGTGCGGGCGTGGCCGTTGGATCACCACCTACCACGAGTTGGTCCAGAATAACCTTAGGGTTTAGCTGGTTCGCTCTGTAAGTAGTTAGGGGTAGAGTGGGAATTAGGAATAGTTAGAATTAGGCTAAGTAGGGGGAGACACCCACCTCCCCATCTATCTCAGTCATTTGCTCTTTGCATTTAGAGTTTCCTGCTCTCCCAATCCCCTGCTGTAGCTAGCTGAGATCCGGAGAGAACCATACCTCTGTGTACTGGAGATTTTGAGGAAGTGAGGCCGTAACCTCACTGTTGTAGCGTGTGGTAGCCACACGGTTGCAGATCGATGTGTTGATTCGCGTTTTGTTCGTGTTCTTCGCGTTCTTCGTTTCTCCGCAAATTTCCCATCACTCGATCTCCCTCTCTAGTGCGTCTTTGCGAAATTCGTTTGAATCAACTTGTTCTTTATAATGAGGAGATCATTTCCACCGAAGGAATTCATCTAGCTCCTCACGAACAAGTAGATCGGGATGATTTCGTTTTCGTGGCGCTTTTTCGTTCTTGATCTTCCCCTTTCGATTTCCCGGTGAGTGAATCGATTTGAGCGGATGATTTCTTGGGGATAGTCTCCTAACTACCCCGTGATCATCTTCTCCAAGTTTGAGAACGTGGGATTTTGATTTGGATCGGATTTGGAGAGATTAGGGTGAAGGGCGATCAAAATCGCCCTCACTGGACAGCCGCGGACAGTCCGCCACCTGACCGGCGGACAGTCCGGGCGTCGGGGAGCAGCCGGATCAGTGGCTGTGTTCTTCGGCTGATTTGGTTTTGGTTGACCGGCGGACAGTCCACAGTTCAAAGCCGCGGACAGTCCGGCAACCGTCCAGGAGACTTCAGCAGCTGTGCAGTGTTGCACTTTCAGCCGGTGGACAGTCCGCCACCTGCTCGCGGACAGTCCGCAGTAGGGCCGGACAGTCCGGGACCGTACCGGCGGACAGTCCGGGATCCTGCTGTTTGTTGCGGTTTAGTGCGTTTGCTCTCCCGGCTTCTTCGCTTGGTTTTCGGACTTCTCGTTTGGCCCTAGAGTTGATCAAGGAACCACTCTAGGTATCTTTGCTACTTGTTAGCATAGGTATTTGGGGATCTCTCGACGTAGCCGTCTATCTACATTCGGGACTTGGTTTTTTGAGGGTCGAACTTGTGCCGGTACTTTTGGCGTTTGGTTTGCTATCGCTTTGTGGTGCCTCGCTGTGGTCCTAGAGATCATCCACCCTCTTCCAAGGGTCGTGGGAATCACGGTTTCGATCGAAGCTTTCGGGGGTTGATTTTGGGAACAAAAGGCTAAAGTTTCGAGAGAAATTTTTTGAGCTCCCATTCACCCCCCCTCTGGTCGCCTTGCTATTGCGTTCTCGGTCCTTCAGATCTGATCAGAGATCGATCTCCGAGCACGACATTGTCGTACCTCTCGTTCCGACCTCCAACCGCGTCACAGTGATGATCGCCGCAATAAGCGGCGCTGTGACGACCACGACCGACGTTATGACGACCAGTAGGAAAGATCGAGGGCCAGACAATTCCATCACCGTCGACAAGAAGACATCATTGGCTCGGTTGATCCACTATGACGAGGATTACGAGAAGTTGCTCGACGACCCATGCCCTATGCTCGCTCTGATCATCTACGAGCCAGAAGCGAGCCACCACGTCGTCGTCGAGCCAAAGACAAGCCATCGACGAGCCAACGAGCCACCCGTGAGCCTACGAGCCATCGTCGAGCCACCGACGAGCCATCGACGAGCCGACGTCGAGCCACCGACGAGCCATCGATGAGCCAATATCGAGCCACCGACGAGCCACCAACGAGCCAACGAGCCTTCACATCATCATCATCGTCTCACCACCATCCTTGTCGACCGCTCGTTGTCGACTCATCGTCGTCCTCGACGCCTATCGTCTTCTGCTCCGTTCGGACGACAATCAAGCTAAGTATTATCTTTCACATCAATCAAATATTCCTCTGATCGTCATATATCTCTAGATATCATCACGACGACTCTTCGTTATTTCTCACCATATATATCATCCTGAGGATGACATATGCGTTTTCCCGAGTAGCCACGTTTACACTCGTGCTTTCCAGAGACAGCCCTGTCTCCGACTCCTCCCTACACGTGAATGCAGCTCCACACTCTGCGTTACGGGTGGTCGGCAGCGGCTCCTCGGTGACGCTGGTGCTCTTACGCGTGCCTGGGCTCCGCACCTCACGCTCCGGAGTTATCGGTTAGCCGGGGCTGGCGACTCAGTTACAAACAAACTGCTCGGGGAATTTTATTTAATGCTGAGCTTTCATACCAGCTGACTGACCGCTGAGCGGCATATGCTGTTTCTTTACTGCTGATGTTTTCTCTATATTTTATTTATACGTCATGTAGTACCATTCTCCATGTTTATTTTACAGGAACCATGTTCAGTCTGCGAGCTAATTCTTTACGCTCGGGGACTGGACTAGTCACGATGGATGAGAAGATCATCGTTTAGGACCACCTGGTGCTCGGACTTCGTCGCCGACCAGCTGGTCGCTTCGCTTGTTGCTCACCGCCTGGCGCTCGGATTTAGTCGCCGACCAGCTGACCGCAATCTTTGACGCTTATTGACAGCTACACTGAGAGCTCACCAGCTGGAGCTGGGGACTCCTCGGTGCTCAGATTCTTCACGCCATCGTCGACCACCTGGTCGGGTCGCTCGGTGCTCACCACCAGGCGCTCGGACGTCAATGCCGACCAGCTGGCTATACTCCTCGGCGTTCATCGACGGCTACACCGAGAGCTCACCAGCTGACCTGGGAACTCCTCGGTGCTCGGATTCTTCACGCCATCGTCGACCACCTGGTCGGGTCGCTTGGTGCTCACCACCAGGCGCTCGGACGTCATCGCCGACTAGCTGGCCGTACTCCTCGGTGTTCATCGACGGCTACACCGAGAGCTCACCAGCTGACCTGGGGACTCCTCAGTGCTCGGACTCGTCGTTCGGCAACCTACTCGGACGGCATACTGCTTTCACCATAGTAGGTTTCCTTTTTTATAAGCCTGCTACAAGATTTATTCTTCATCTTCTAGCAGCCTTGGGGACTACCGTGTATACATGGCGCTCGTCCGCACTAGTGAGATATCTTATAAACTGCTCCCTCCAGTCATCGCCTGTTTGCTGTACTAAAGCGACGGTCTGGTCAGTCGGGGTCTGCTCGGCAGTTCCGGATGATTCCTGCTCAATGGATGGCTTGACCAGATCCTGGACAAACACGCCGTGAGGGATCTGAGCCGTGGACCGATCCTGTGCAGTTCGTCCACCAATTCGACTTGATCTCACCCAAAACGAATCCTCTAGGGATCAAACTTGGTGAGAGGAGTCACAATGAGGATAGTGAGCTATCTCTAAGAGATCATGGCTCGAACCTATCTCCAAATCGATGAATCGAAGAAATTTGGGGGAAGGAAGAAAAACTTGGCTCGAAACAAAAATCGACCGATCTACTAGCTCGTAAGGTTAGAGGAGAATTCCTTCGGTGGAAACAAGTGCCTCACGATCTAGAACATCTCTGTTCAAACGGAAACACAAAAGACGCAACGAAAAAAGAGATCGTTCGACGGGAAAATCATGGAGAAAAGCAATCCGCGAAGAGTGTTGACGGAAGTTATAGCATGTTTTACCTTATCAAAATACCGTCAACAGGCCTCAGTTTCAAGGAAGAATAGCATATCATGAGCATATTTATCACAAATAAGTTCCACTTGTACTCTTAGCTTGTGAACTTGTAGGAGATGGCAAAATGAACAAAATGAGGCCAGGTGGGCCCACCAAGGGGGTCAGCCGACCCCACCATTGGGCCACCTCGGCCATGGTGACATGGCATGATCCAAGAGAAGCATGTTCAAGCCAATATCAACCATTGGATCAAGCATGTGCTTTCTCTCAATGGCTCATATTCAGCTCACATGGATCCATGGGCCCACAAAGGAAGCAAACCGACCAACCCAAGGCCAAACCAAGCTCCACCAGACTCTATGATAGGTGGGCCAAGCTTCTAGAAGAAGGAGGGAGTCCCCACCTGCCATAGGGGGTCGGCCGACCCCTACATGGTGGCCTAGGGGCGTCCTCCCCCCCTCCACCACCATTTGCATGCCGCCATGCAAAGAAGCACATGCTTAATTCTTCTCCACCATTGATCTCAAGGAGGTTACGATCCAAGGGCTCTCATCCATCATCACGCGGATCGCTGACGTGGCACATTGAGTGATTCTCATTCATCCCCTAGGACTATAAATACCCGCTCACCCCTCTCATTCTAGACACACCACAAGGGGGAGCTCTCCACTCTCTCCCAAGATGTAGTACTAGTACTAGTGCTTGGAGTTAGAGTGAGTCTCTGGTCTTCAGCTCTAGTCTTCCGGGAGGTCTGGTATGGTTCTTGTATTCCTTTCTTTCCTTGTGAGATTTGAGTTATTTTATATAGTTATCTTCTCTACTTTGCCTTAGTACTTTACTTTATTGCAACATGCTAGTTATGTTATAGTGGTTGTTAGCATAGTCATAGTTATGTGATAGCGAGATAATGGTAGTATACCTTTGCGCTGGTTCACCGCCCTTAACCCGGTACTCTAATCAGTTCCACCGGATGTCGGATTAGAGTAGTGAGATGTAGTGTAGACGTGGTGTCTAGACTATACGCTTGCCTGTGTCTGTGGCTTACTCCACGGTTTGTTTGTGGTACCTAGTAGGGGTGACAGACCTATCTAGGCTTTGATTCCACCACGTGCGGGCAAGTTATTAAAACGTAGGTCTTCTTGTGCTAGGCGGCTTAGCACCCTTCTCATCCCTTTCTGTTGCTAAGTGGCTTAGTGTGGCAGAACCTCCCGGCAATGTGGCCCACCTGCACACATCATCATCTCCCAGAGCTCTGATGACCGTGCACGTGTACCACGTTACTGGAAAGATCCGTCGGGTGTCCCCGAAAGAACCCCGAATTATCCACGAGTTACAGGATCATCCTCTATTTGAGTGAAATAAGTACAACATTACAACAGTTGATACAAAAATAACATCGGAGAGCGGAAGCAAGGTAAGATAAACTTTTACAAAACATGAATAAGTTACATTTCAAATAAACTTTACTTGGACTGCGGAAGAAGAGCAGCACTACAGAGCCTGACATAGGTAGAGCACCTAAGTCGAAGAGAGAAGCACCGGATCATATCGAGCCCACGGACATGATCCAGATAGACATCACAAGCTAAAACCTGCAACAGGGGATTAACAAACCCTGAGTACATGAGGGTACTCAACAAGACTTACCCGACTAAGAAAAAGACTCCAAGGGCATGCTGGCTTTAGGGATGTAGTGGGGCTAGCAGAAGAGAAGAGCTTTGCAGAAAAGCTGTCTACTAGCTCATCCTATTTTCAAGTTTTAGCGGTGCATTAAGTTATTAAGCAGTATCCACTTTGCACCTATCTAAATCAAACACTTGTTTAAGCATCACATCTCATGATAAACTTTTCTTGCCATCATCTTCACTTGATTAAACTACGCTGAGGGGGCGAGGACGAGTCTCCTTTTCTCGTGGAGCAAACGACGATTCGAACCGCTTGATCTACCCAGCTGGGGCTTCCTTATCACACGACATATGCAAGACCGAACTTGCATATATCAACCTTCCCGTGGATCCGCTCAAACCGGACCGGAGCCGCGCCACCTGGGAGTACAGTACACCACCGCCCTACCTCGGCCTTGCTGAGTCCGTCCAACAGGGGACCGAGCAGGGTGGGTACACGCTACTCCCGCCATCTCTCCACTCCCAGTGCGCGGGTGCGCCGTTCCAGTAAGAGCATAGCCACAGTAGGGCTTACCGTAGCATGTGACCAGTACTAACAAATAGTTCTCGATCCAACGGGCCAACAACGGACGGGTCCTAGGCGACACAGACGGAAACACTACACCAGGACTCCATTCCTGTGCAAGTTACCCGCCCGGTCTCAGTTTAAATATTATCATCATATTGGGGTTCTCATGTCCCATAGACATAGTCGAAGAGAGAAAAGGTAAAACCTATATCTCGCGAACAATGAAACCATCGATCGACTTCTACCGAGGTCGAAGCATTGCTAAGCATTTGGAATTGTCTTATCGCTACTGATAGGATATTATCAGGGGATTATCTGGAAATCAAGGTATTCATGCAGCAACGGTTTCATTCAACTCCTACTTACTTAATGCACATTCCACAAGACCTACAGTGTAATAAAATATTTGTAAAACAGAGAGTGGGCGTATGCACCGGGGCTTGCCTGTGTTGCAGAGAAGACTCGGATCTCCGAAAGATCCACAGAAGTTAGTTCCTTATGACTTGAAGTTGAATCTTCTCGAAGAAGCTTGTCCGACGAAGTTCTCCTCCTGAGGCTTGATCAACTGGACCTCCTCGATCTGAAGCTTGCTCAACGCAACCTTTCGAAGCTTGCTCAGCACGACCATCGACTCTCTCGTATGAACTACACGTATACAATGATGCATGCTTTAGTATGATGCAATGCATGCTAAGGTGCAGGACAAACAATTGCATAACAAAAGTTAACACAAGATAAGAAAGGTCGAGGACAACTTTCCTTCACGGTAAAGTTGCAAACCAACAAAACCAACTTGTAACCTACTAACTAGTGTTCCTAGGGTAGTGTGTTATTTCCATACAACATCAATGGATGGATTAACTAAAGCGTTCGAGAGTGTATCACAAACATCAGTCACTGCCATGGGATCTCGAAGTGGGGATGTCCCATGGTCTTCAATCAAGACATTTAACCATACAAGGTGTAAACCAAAACTTAAATGTTTATTAACCATTTTTACAGTTGTTGGAGCAGACTACTCTAATTCACCTTAAGCAATGATAGGTTATACTAACTTTTCTAAAAGTTCATTAAGTTAGCTATCACTTCATTTTTATCATCTTTAAGTGATTCTAGAGTTAACTAAGTCAAACAATACAATCAAACACTGTCGTCCAGATTTTGGACAGATTTACACAACCAACTAGATTTATCCATAACTATTGTTCCAGACCTCCAAAAATAGTGGTTGAGGACAATTTGGAAAGCTTAACAAATCCTCTACAAATTTGCTGTTATACCTAAGAGCTAATTCCAGAATCTCATGGACCAAATAATTGATTTGGTTGAATCTGTCCAGATTCGGGACAGATTCCAACATTTCTGTTCCATAAACCATAACTGGAGCTCAGTTTATCAAATAATTGTGATCTAAACCAATCTGGAAAGCTCATGAAGTCATCTACAACTTTCTTATAATACACAAAAACTGAATCCCAGGTTAAGTTCACCAAATAGCTCAGTTTCTCAGATCTGTCCAGTTTCTGGACAGTTTCATGCATCCAGTTTCAACAGAGTATAACTGCCAGATCATTTATCCAAAAATCACAAAATTTTAGGAGAAGCTAGATACATAAATGCTCAACAACTTTGCTGTACAAATGATTTGCAGAAAACATAATCTTGCTCATGAAAATAGTCCCTCAAGGAGAACTGGTCCAGCAGCCATACTAATATGGGTGCAAGATCAAGTGCATTATTTGATTCACTTCACAACTAAATATGACTCATCCCTAATTTGAAATACAAACAATCAATTAAAGGATCATTAGAGTGGTAAAGGTTAACCTTACCAAGGCTAACTCTAACTTCTTACTAATTACCCTGATAAAATGAACAATTAATAATTAAGTGATTAAAGCTTAAGTTTTATTTAAGCGATTAAGTGGCTTAAGATTTACACTCAACAAAGACCATTAGGGTGTTTGAGCTGATCATCAGAGCACAACCATGTATTAGTCTTAACTAAAATTAGCAAAGGATAATTAGTTGTTTATGGCTTCATTAGTTATTCTCTATTATTTAATTAATTATATTCAATAGGGTTAATTTAAAGTTTGTCAAAATGAGCCCAAACTTTTTGTGATGGTGTGTTACAGCAAATAAAGGTTACAAAACAAATTTGAAAATTTTTGGATTATTATATTAATCTACAGCAATTATTTAAGTTCTACACATTATTTAATTGATTAAATAAGCTTAAATGAAGAATGAAATTTATTTCCACCAAAGGTGCTCAAAATTTTTGTGAAGCTTAGTTATATGATATAAACAGTGGAAAAAATAGTTTCATGATTTTTGGATAACTAAATAAGCCTATAAAAATTACTCAAAGTGCATTTATTAATTAAAGGGTCTATTTAAATCACCATAAAAATTAATCCAAACACCAAGTTTCATATTTTTACTATGTAGAGCACCTCATCAGGAACACAACAAAATTTGTTTCACAATTTTTGGAGTAGTATTTAATTACTTATGCATTTTTCTATTTTTAGCACAAAATACAAATTCAGAAAATGGAAAAGGGGCAAAGCCCTATTGCTTACTGGGCCGAATTTCGGCCCAAAACGCTGGCGCACAGACCCGCACCAGCATCGCCCGGCCAGGCCACGACCATGCCTTGACCGCGCCCTGGCCATGGCGACCGCGGCGGCCGAGTGCCCGGCACGCCGGCAATGGCCTCACCGGCGATGGGAAGAGCTCCGGCGAGATCCTCATGACCAAGCGCACCTGCAGGAAGGGTTAGACGGGAATCAAAAGCACCGCAGAGGTCTCCCCACACCAGCCATGGCGGCTCGGCAAGCCATGGCTCGGCGGCGCACAGAGGTTCCGGCGAAGGGGGGTTGGTAGCGGCCTCGGGATTGGGCTACTAGCACCAGGGCCTCACCCAACACATGATGTGCGAGTTGGTTGGAGCCGGGACGGAGCAGAGGTGGTTTGCCACCGGCAATGGCGACGGCGGCTTCATCTGCTGGAACCGACGGCGAAGCGGCGTCTCGGCATGGTCGAGGTGGTAGAGACCGAAGCGGCGGGCCGATGAGCTCCACGACCCCGTGGCGGAGCTAGAACGAGCGGTAGAAGGAAACGGAACTCCTCGGAGAGCCCTGGCCACGGTGAGGGGCTCACGACGGAGCTCCGCCGGAGCAGTGGAAGAAAAGGGGTGGTGCGGGGAACTCCGGTCATGAGGGCTAGAATTAGGGGGTCGAGCGGGTTCAAGGTGGAGTCACGGAGCTCGAACGGTGGCGAGGCAGGGCGGAGAGGCTTCGGCGGAGTCTGGCCATGGTGGAATGGCGAGAGCAGAGCTCTGCCGGCCATGGAGAAGAAGATGGCGGCGCGGGGAGGTCGGACCAGTAGAGACGGTGCTAACGGTTTCCAGAGGTGCGCGAGGTGGTGGCGAAACGGTGGTCAGGTGGCTCGGGCTGAGGGGTTTCGACGACGGCGATTTCTCGCGGCGGAGCTCGGCGGACGGCCAGGCGAGAAACGGAGGAGAGGGAAGGAGAATGGACGGCGTCGGGAATGGCTACGAGCGCAAAGAGAGGGAGCAACGCACGCGCCTGATGGTGTTGCAACCGAGCGGAGCGACGAACGCGTGGGCATGGACGTGTCGGCGCCGGAGGAGCTCCGCGGCGCTCGGGCGTCGGCGTGGAGGCCATGCAAGGGTCCAATTCCCTGTAGCCACAGTGCAGTTTGTCCCCTTTCCAATTACGTCAAAATTTTGAACTGAAGTGCAAAATCCGTAAGAATAAAAGTTGTTCAGAATTTTGTGATCTACAAACTTGCTTAAAGAATCATGTTCCAATTCAGCCTGGATTTTGAATTAGGGTTTGAATTCAAATTTGACCCAAACTGATTTCTTAAATTACTTTCGAATTTTTTGAAGAACTTCAAAATCTGTGAATATGAAAGTTGTCACATTTGTCATTCCCTACAACTTTGATTAAAGGACCAAGGTCAGATTCTCAATGGTTTGAAAGTTGTAGTTCAAGGGTAAATTCTAGGGTTTAAGCAAATTTGATTTAATTCAAATTCTGTGCAGAATCTTTGTTAACTTTATATACCAAAGTTGTTCCTTTCATTATCATCTACAACTTTGTTTTAAGGACCATGCCCAGATTCAGCATGGATCATAGTGTTTATCATAGGGCCACTATAAGGACTTGTGATTTCATGAACCATATAACCCTATTAGTCTATCTTCACTATTGATTAGAGCAAAAGTTGACCCAACAACTAATGCCTTAATTGCCCCAAGTTTATTTCAGAGAATCCATTTTAGAATTAACCAAAGTTTCTTAAGCATGGTTTTGGGATCGTCATTTCATGTGACACACATAGCACATTCATACAATACACATAATCAAACATGGAAGTCATCACATATGATATGCTTATATGCCATGACACAAGATGATTATGCATACTAATCATCATACTTAGAGTCTTAATTAACGCTTAACACCAGGGGTGTTACACTTAGTGACC
This sequence comes from Coix lacryma-jobi var. lacryma-jobi, assembly GCA_009763385.1. Classification (NCBI taxonomy): domain Eukaryota; kingdom Viridiplantae; phylum Streptophyta; class Magnoliopsida; order Poales; family Poaceae; genus Coix; species Coix lacryma-jobi. Next base: position 50,258,507 of record CM019831.1, read on the forward strand.
CGAAGTGCAATTGTGTATGGACATTGATCTTGCTTGATATAACATGTCTTGCTAAGTTAGAACCTTGCAAGTAGAGATAGATCTCTGGAAACCTTAGTCTCGCTCGTTGTTCTCCTCGCTCGCTAGACTACTCTTTTATCTTTGTGACCTCTCCTGTGTGTGTCACTGCTCTTATCATATATATCACTTACCCCCACTTTGGTTTAGTTGGTATATTAGTTAGTGGATACATGATAGTTAGTTATCACATTCTTTAACCATTGCTTCCCTGTGGATAAATACGATACCCTGGAATACTCTTGGGTGAAATGCTACAACGGTATGTTCTGTGCGCTTGCGGAATTATCCAATAGACATAAGAAATACCAACAAACATTTCTAGCCTCGTTGCTGGGGATAGATTCAAACTCTATTCTTAGTAGCGACGCTAAGAAGTGTCAACAAGCATTTCTGGCGCCGTTGCCGGGGATAGATTCAAACTCTATTCTTAGTAGCGACGCTAAGAAGTGTCAACAAGCATTTCTGGCGCCGTTGCCGGGGAAGCAATTGGTGAAAGATTTTGATACTAACATTGATGTCTACTAATCTATGTTACCACTAGCTATTGTGGGATTACCATTGTCCTGTTGAGTGTGGAATAAACAGGACATCAACCGTCTCGACCTTCCAGTGTTTTTCCACAAGATAAAAAAAAATCAAGGAGCCTAGGATGCCTGATCATTTATGAACCATCAACACCTTGGCCTTGCCATATCACAGGTGAGTATATGTATACATTCTAACCCTGTGTAGAAATGAAGAGAAGGTCACCGTCAAAGACAAAATGATATCATCATGTGACGGAACAAAAGCACTCGCAATCATGTCTCAGATTGTGGGAGTCTTTCAAGGTATGTGAGACCCTACCGACAGGCAACCTTGAGTTATCCTTTTATTTATTTCATACCACTGCTTGTTTGCTTGAATCATCATATATTGCTTTCTTTGGCTATGCCTACAAATTCATGCATATCATTCATTTAAATTGATTATATTTCCTTTCCAAAACCATAACATGTTTGTTTAATTGCATTCATCCATCTCATTTGCATTTTTGCATAAAAATATATAAAAAAATGATCATATGCTACACCTTTTATGCTCACACGTACTTTTCAATGGATCTTGCATAGTCCTTCTTGTTTGCTTTTTCTATTCTATGTATGCTTTGGTTTGGGATTACTTCGCGAGTATACTCCCAAAGGCTTTTAAATTAAGCATGGTGCTTAGGTTAACTAGCCTTCCTTAATCGAATTAAGCATGGTGCCTAGTTTGATTATTGAACTAAAAATTACTTGTATAGAATTTGGATGTACATTTGGACTAACCCCTGTAGGAAAACATCAAAATTTCGGTGGGTAAGTCATGAGATCATTCTTGGAGATGAAGCAAGGCTTGAGATTGAAATCAATGGTGAAATTCCTACTCATTGGCTCTCAAAACTAAGAGCCCTTGCCGATAGGTAATTCGATATGTATCCACATTTCATTCTCCATTGCTCTCTTACTTTGCCTTTCCACTTTGGGTTGTCATGTTTGAATTTTCAAGAACCCAACTTTCTTTCCTGCATAAAACTTTGAGAAAAGCTTTCACAAAGATTTTGAGAGTTTTTGGGTACATGAAGGGGTCGCCCAACCCCCATTGCACCCATTCAGTGCTCCTCTTGCTTTTTGTGACACAAACCTTATGGTGGGAGCATGGTGCAGGTTTGAAAGTGATAGGGGTGGCAGCCTGGTCGGCCGACCCCATATCCTTGCCATTCCTTATCACACTTCACCCATGTGATCTTGTCTAGCATTAGGCTGGTTCTGCACTTAAATTTGTGGGAGAAGCAGGAAGAGGGGGGTCGGCCGACCTCCCTATGACTCCTCCACCACATCTCCTATTGTGGCTATGAAAGAGCATGCTTGGTATCTCATTTTTCATTGCATCAATTCTCTAATTTTTCCTCTTGCTCTTGAGTCATCTCTCTATTAAGTTTTAAGTGTTAGCTTCTCTCGAGTTTGTAAAAGGAAAAGATAAAAAGTAGTTGGCATCTTCTAGTGTCCCTTTTGCTCAACTCATTCTAATCTCTCATGAGTTGCCAAAACCATTTGTGGAGTGTAATAACCCACATTATCTTCATGGTGGCAACCGTGCCCAACAAGGGAGACAAATTTGGATGCTAACCGCCAACGTTAATCCTCCGCTTCCAAGTTGTGTTCTCTCTCTCTCTCTCTCTCTCTCTTGTTGCAAGAATCATGATATAGTCAAGAAGGTGCAACAAGTGGAAGCAAAAGCCCATCAAGATGTACGAAGAGTGTCTCACAAGGCTCATAAATGGAGCATCAACTCATGACACCAAGGTATGATGCTTGAGCCCAACCATAATCAATGCAAATGAAGGTTCTGCCACGTGGACTCACCTACATGTGTCATGATTTGAACCCTCTACACAAGCCAGGTATGGATAATGACTTTGAAAATGGATTGATAATCTTTCTAGCATGCTAAAACTAGACAACTTAATTGTATATATCCTGAATCCATTGACATTCATAATCCTACCTTGTATCTCATGCTTTTGTTGGATGCTCACGATCTATGCCGTTATGTGAGAACTTTAAAATGATGAACTAATAATGTTTTATCCTTTGCTAAAAAGAATATGTGTCTTGCCTTTAGCTTGCATGATAAATCTATGACAAGATGTCTCCCATGAAATAGGCTCTTCAGAGAAGTCTTTTCTTGTCTCTAGAGCTTCTTGTTCTCTATTCTTGCAAGTTTTGCCTTTATGCTCTATGTACCTACACTTAGAAGGTTGATAATATAAAGACACTTTATTTACACATGCTTAAAATGGACCAAACTAGTCTTTGTTTATGCTTCACCATGATTGTATAACCAAACAACCACTCCTGTGTGAGAGGTATTGGTTGTATAAATCATGGGGACTAACCATTGACATGGAGAGTGTGGAAAGGTGTACATGTGCAGGTATGGTGACAGAACTAAGGCCATGGTGCAATCCAAGTCATAACATCAACACCATGTCACATTGAAAAGATCAAGCTTGGGGGAGGAACCCCTCCCCCACTCACTATGGCAACACAAAGAGCATTGGCAAGAACCAAGCTTGGGGGAGATCCTCTCCCCCACCAAGGTAAGTCCTGTATCTTAAGTTATTTACGTTTCAATTAGTTTTCTCATTGCATTTTTTTTAAAAAAAAGGAAAATACCAAAAATATTTGCTTAGTATTCCCCTTAGCACATATGTCTCATATATGTCTATCTTCCCCATGGAAATGATGACTAGTTGCCTTGCTAATGTTTCTCTAGTGCCTAGTTTACAACTTAGTATTTCTCTAAGTATGGATTACTTAGCTCATTTAAACCATCATGAACCTGAAAACTTTGTGGGTTGCAAGTGCTAAAACTAAGTCTAAGTTGTTGAGAGACATGATATAGTGATACAAGAGCTGCTATAATATTGTTCTAAGCATGATAGATTACCGGAGAATTTATTCTTAAAATGATCAAAATCTTAATTGTTCCTCAATGGTGATAAATTCCTACCACAGCCATATATGCTTTACATGTTTACAAACCTTCTACATAGGCTATTTGCTTTGTATTGAGTGTTGTCAAGTCTTGTTGACCCTTGTTAAGAGACTTTTCATGCTCCTAAGATCAAGATCACGTACACACCTCATATACATGCTGCTTCTACACTGGAAGTACGCAAAAACATGCCTTTCATTTCCACCAAATAGGTTGCTTCATACTCCAAGTGTTAGGAAATCTCTCTCAATTATTTAGTAGATGAGACTCAAAAGGCTAGGCAAAATAAAGATGAAAAAAAAGATGGACAAGTGAAAGTCCATGAAAAAAAACAAAAAAAAATGCTAGCCATGTCTCATTAGAAAAGAGAAAAAGAAAAAGAAAATAGAGAGATAGATCTTATCAAATAAAGAAGCAATCTAGTCCACCACACACTTGCACATCTTGATCTAGGAGTATGACACTTCTCTTCAAGGATCTGAGCTTTGACTTCGCAACAAAATGCAAGTAAGTATGCCATCTTCTTTCATCTCTACCTTGAGCTACACATAAGCCTGTTTAGAAGTAGGATGAAATAAAGAAGGCAACACTTATCATATGCCTTGGTAAGGAATCATACACCATTTGAGCGACATGAGAGAACCATATGAGGAACATTAAGTCTTTCTTTTAAAAAATATTGCAAAACCTCCGGTATGAAACTTGCTAAAAACAAGAAAGATAGTGCTCAAGTCAAACTGTTCTATGTTTCAACCACCTAAGACAAAGGAAAAGCCATAAGCCCCATAGAGTACTAAGGTAATATGAGTGATTTACATAGCTAATTTTTCCATTCAAAGAGAAGAACTTTGTTGTGCACATGGTACTCTTGAAATGTGATGCATAGCAACAATACTAATCCACCGAGGCCAAGTTTGATTATTTGCTCGGGACGAGCAAAGGTCAAGCTTGGGGGATCTTGTTGACGGAAGTTATAACATGTTTTACCTTATCAAAATACCGTCAATAGGCCTCGGTTTCAAGGACGAATAGCATATCATGAGCATATTTATCACTAATAAGTTCCACTTGTACTCTTAGCTTGTGAACTTGTAGGAGATGGCAAAATGAACAAAATGAGGCCAGGTGGGCCCACCAAGGGGGTCGGCCGACCCCACCATTGGGCCACCTCGGCCATGGTGACATGGCATGATCCAAGAGAAGCATGTTCAAGCCAATATCAACCATTGGATCAAGCATGTGTTTTCTCTCAATGGCTCATATTCAGCTCACATGGATCCATGGGCCCACAAAGGAAGCAAACCGACCAACCCAAGGCCAAACCAAGCTCCACCACACTCTATGATAGGTGGGCCATGCTTCTAGAAGAAGGAGGGAGTCCCCACCTGCCATAGGGGGGTCGGCCGACCCCTACATGGTGGCCTAGGGGCGTCCTCCCCCCCTCCACCACCATTTGCATGCCGCCATGCAAAGAAGCACATGCTTAATTCTTCTCCACCATTGATCTCAAGGAGGTTACGATCCAAGGGCTCTCATCCATCATCACGCGGATCGCTGATGTGGCACATTGAGTGGTTCTCATTCATCCCCTAGGACTATAAATACCCCCTCACCCCTCTCATTCTAGACACACCACAAGGGGGAGCTCTCCACTCTCTCTCAAGATGTAGTACTAGTAGTAGTGCATGGAGTTAGAGTGAGTCTCTGGTCTTCAGCTCTAGTCTTCCGGGAGGTCTGGTATGGTTCTTGTATTCCTTTCTTTCCTTGTAAGATTTGAGTTATTTTATATAGTTATCTTCTCTACTTTGCCTTAGTACTTTACTTTATTGCAACATGCTAGTTATGTTATAGTGGTTGTTAGCATAGTCATAGTTATGTGATAGCGAGATAATGGTAGTATACCTTTGCGCTGGTTCACCGCCCTTAACCCGGTACTCTAATCAGTTCCACCGGATGTCGGATTAGAGTAGTGAGATGTAGTGTAGACGTGGTGTCTAGACTATACGCTTGCCTGTGTCTACGGCTTACTCCACGGTTTGTTTGTGGTACCTAGTAGGGGTGACAGACCTATCTAGGCTTTGATTCCACCACATGCGGGCAAGTTATTAAAACGTAGGTCTTCTTGTGCTAGGCGGCTTAGCACCCTTCTCATCCCTTTCTGTTGCTAAGTGGCTTAGTGACCCGAAGTGCAATTGTGTATGAACATTGATCTTGCTTGATATAACATGTCTTGCTAAGTTAGAACCTTGCAAGTAGAGATAGATCTCTGGAAACCTTAGGCTCGCTCATTGTTCTCCTCGCTCGCTAGACTACTCTTTTATCTTTGTGACCTCTCCTGTGTGTGTCACTGCTCTTATCATATATATCACTTACCCCCACTTTGGTTTAGTTGGTATATTAGTTAGTGGATACATGATAGTTAGTTATCACATTCTTTAACCATTGCTTCCCTGTGGATAAATATGATACCCTGGAATACTCTTGGGTGAAATGCTACAACGGTATGTTCTGTGCGCTTGCGGAATTATCCAATAGACATAAGAAATACCAACAAACATTTCTAGCCTCGTTGCTGGGGATAGATTCAAACTCTATTCTTAGTAGCGACGCTAAGAAGTGTCAACAAACATTTCTGGCGCCGTTGCCGGGGATAGATTCAAACTCTATTCTTAGTAGCGACACTAAGAAGTGTCAACAAAGAGCAAGAACAAAAATGCGAATCGCAACCACGAATTTGCAACCGTGTGGCTACCACACGCTACAACAGTGAGATTACGGTCTCACTTCCTCAAAATCTCTAGTACACAGAGGTATGATTCTCTGTGGATCTCAGTAGCTACAGCAGGGGATTGGGAGAGCAGGAAAACCCTAGAAGCAAAGAGCAAATGACTGAGATAGTTTGGGAGGTGGGTGTCTCCCCCTACTTATCCTAATTCTAATTCCCACTCTACCCCTAGTTATTTACAGAGTGAACCAGCCAAACCCTAAGGCTATCCTGGACCAACTCGAAGATGAAGGTGATCCGACGGCCACGCCCGCACAACTGGTAGCGTTGCCTCGACGCAACCTCACCGATTGCCGCCACGTGCCGCCATCGCTCTGCTTGTCCTTTTCCCGGACTTCGCCCCCGGTTTTGAGGCCCAAACCGGGAAACCAGCCTCCACAACCAACCCCCGGTTTTGAGGCCCAAATAGAGAAACCAGCCGTCCATCGCCTGAGTTTTGTGGCCCAAACTCAGAAACCCGCAGCACCCGGGTTTTGAGGCCCATACCTGGAAACCGTCCTCAGCCCGAGTTTTGTGGCCCAAACTCGGAAACCATCAGCGCCCAGCTTTTGAGGCCAAAACCTGGAAACCGTCCACTCGATGGTTTTTCTGTGGCTCAACCATCAAACCAAAGCTGTAGAGGGGATGCACCGACCGTGCACCCCGTCCACCGACACGTGTCCCCAGGTCCTCGACCCGAGCAACACCATGCCCCGCAAGTCTCCGCTCGTCGCTGTCCCAGGCTGTCAGCCACCACAGCTGATCCTCAGGCCACCGGTCCCTCAGTCCAAGCCTCACTTCCGCCCTTCGCCACTCTCGGTCCATCGGCACGGCACGTCTTTACTTCACCTTCACCTTGCCTTCGATCACTGTATCCGTGCTCGACACCTACACAACACAAGCCAAAGAACATGCGCATCATCCCAGTTGACAATCACTCATCACTCGAGACTCGGCATACACCCATGTATCCGCAGTTCGGTGACTTGCCGGTCACTTAATTCACGTTGAAGCAAGTTCTAGGATTGTTGCTCCTCTTGTTAGCTCTAAGCACATAAGCTTCGGACTACCTCACAAGGTAGGCTCCACGTAAGCACTAAACTTTGAGCCAACCAAATCACTAGATACTCTTCACGCCTCAAGTTTACTAGAGATGCTCTTTGCCTTCCACCGGCGGGGATGAGCTCAATAGCCCCTCACAAAGCCAACTCCGGAGCACCGCACAATCTCCTTGCGTGCTTCACGGAGACACAATCACCAAACTGTCTAAGAGCCGGCAAGCTCCAAGAGTAATAGATAATCACGCCCACATGACGACCACCTAGTGCCACAAGTAATCTCTCATGCAAAGATTCGCACTAGTGGAGCACACTCACTCTCCAAATGTTGCTCTCAAGCATGGGATATGAGATGAGGTGCTAGAGGTGTTCTCTCCCAAATGATATGTTGTTAGAATGGCCAAGAGAGCCCTCACAAACCGGGCAACCCACTATATATAGAGGCCCCCTCAAAATCCAACCATTATGTGCTGAAACGTGATTCCCGGATAGTCCACGGTACAAGTCCCGGACTGTCCGCCGTTGTCAGCAACAAGCCGTTAGATTCAAATTTTGACCGGCGGACTGTCCGCCACCAGGGGCCCGGACTATCCGCCGTTGACTTTTGCCTCGCTGAATATAATGTCCAGCACCACTGCTCGTCCTCGAAAAATACCGGCGGACTGTCCGCCACCAGGGCGCGGACTGTCCGCCATTGCCCTGAGACAACAACAGCAGCGAGGTCAACAACTCTGCTTCCCACAAGATTTAGCCGGTGGACTATCCGCCACCAGGGCGCGGACTGTACGCCCTTGCTTCGACAGCCCTCCAACAGATTATACAGAATCTGTTCGGTTCTCAGGTTTTTGCCGGCGGACTGTCCGCCACCAGGGGCGCGGTCTGTCTGCCACCAACCTGAAAACACCTTTCTCAAGCGCTCTTTCTCCTTTGCTTTGCCCCATCTACCCATACACTATGGATATGACCAAAGCAATAAAAAGTTAGCTCACAAGCGCTAAGAAAACCTTTTCTTAAAACAAGCCAACTCCAAACCAATGATCTCTTAAAAGAGCATCGTTCTCATAGACATTAGTTAGCTTTTCACAAACATTTTCACAAAGGTTTTTGACTAACCGCCACTCATCACAAAGCGATCCAAAATGATAGAGCTCACAAATGGCACTAGACAACCGTAATGCAAACGAGTTTGCCCCTCTTAATAGTACGGTTATCTATCTTAAATCCGGCTATTTAACTTCTCTACACACCTCATAGCCGGTAAAAAGAAACAACCTATTGTCCATCCCTTTGCCTTGCTTAACCATGATTTTCCTTGATACCCGCAAGGTATCATTCATGGACAACTTCACCAAGCCATTAGATATAACCAATGAATCTTCAACTTGGTCCGTCAAAGATGATGTTGGTCACTCAACCATCACATAGACTTCAAGCCTCTTACTTTAGCTTCACTTGCTATTCATCGTTGTCTCGGTCCTTCGGCGCCAAGCCCACTAGCTTCCCCTTCACCATAGGTCCATCGGCGCCAGGCCCACTAGCTTGCCCTTCACCTCCGCGTTGGTCCCTCGGCATCAAGCCCACTAGCTTGTCCTTCACCATCGCTTCAGCACACGGTCCTTCTAGCCAAGTCCTGCCAAAGCCTTTGCTTGCTTGCAATGCTTGGGTTGAATATCCCAACAAACTTTAATCAATCATTTCAATATCATCACGCACTAGTCTTGTGAACTCAACCTATTTTCCTTCACACACTTGGATAGAATGGTTAGTTCACAAGTGTTGTCATCAATCATCAAAACCAAACTAGGACCTTTCAATCTCCCCCTTTTTGGTAATTGATGACAACCATCACAAAGATATAAAATGAATTTAACTTGTGAACTCAAGATGTTTGCACATGCATTTAGATCATGAATAAGAGATGGACAAGCATTTCAAATTCGATTTTGATAGTACTAGCTCCCTGTGACGGAACGGCCCTAATCTCATGGCCCACAGGTCCCTGTCAACCTCTGACAGCCGATCCCATGTTCCACTTAATTAAGACTGTCCATCACTGGGCTACATCAGCGCCCAATGTCCGCAGGATCATCTCACAATTCGGTTACAGCATTGCATACTTTTACAAATAATATCGGAATAAAGAGCGGAAGACTTAAATAACAATAGTTTTACAAAGCAGGGTTCCAAATAGAAATTAAGGTGCAGTTATTACAAACCAAGTTCTGATAATAGAAATAGACATAGGCAACATAGTGGAGAACAGCAAAGATACTTATAATCACCCAGCCCGAGGGTGTACAACTATTCTTCGGCCTCATCGGCCTCTTCCTGGACGATGGTCACACAGCATGGTGCAAGACACATCGGGGATTCTGTCATACCTGCAGCATGGGTAACAAACCCTGAGTACTGGGGTACTCAACAAGACTTACCCGACTAAAGAAAAGGGAGAAGACTCAGGAATGAGAGGCTTAGGGTAGTCAAGGTAAGGCTTAAGCAAGATCAAGTATTTTTGCAGAAAAGCATTTTTTTGTAAATCTTATTTTACTTTGGAAAGATTCAGTATTCCTCAACTCTTCATCGTTCATGATTCATTTTACATTTCAAAACATACCTAGTTGAGAACCACTCTCCGTTGACAGTCAGTGACCAAGTCTCCATAACCGAGGAGCAACGTTAATCCGGATAAATAATACTCAGCTGAGGATCCCTATCCACACTGCATATGTAGCACCCAAGCTTGCATATGCCAACTCGTCTACCACGATTCCTCCAAGACTGGGCCCGGTCCTACGCCACCCGGAAGTACAGTACACCACTCCTATCCAGGTACGACGACCACGTGGGTACATGCTACTTCCGCCATCTCTCCACTCCCAGTGCGCGGTTGTCGGTCCAATAAAGGATTCCTCGGAGCCAGAGCTTTCCGAAGTATGTGAATAGTTACAAGTCTTGACCAGCAGGCCCCCATACGGATGGTCCCTAATTTTCCAGCTAGAACTATACCTTGGTTATATCTCACCCAAGCGTAATAGTCCTGTCAGTTTTTCCAACCCTGTCCCGGTCGGTGTCAACTGTTGAGTCCCGGACTTCAACATGACGGCACCGTACGCTCGGACAACCTCTCCTCGCAATTGACAAGGTACGGATCAGATACCAAGTCAATGGCCGGGGAGTAAAGCCAAATTCCCATAGAAGTTCTTTAAGTGATCACACTTTTGAAATTGGCATTTTATCGCAAATCTATTGTATAGCAAAGCTAAGCATTTTTGCAAATAGTTTTTAAACAGGGTAGGGGATCTTTGGTGGAGGTAAAGTGCAGGTAATAGGTCATCACACAACTCCTATAACTTAATGCAGTAGTTTAACTCAAAACATTTCAAGTAAACTTTTATAAAAGCAAGGTAGGGCTAAATGCACCGGGGCTTGCCTTGAAGAGCAAAGAGGGCAGGCTCGAGGGCGGCGGGGCAGTTGTCGGAGCTCGGGGTAGCCTCGGGGACAGGTTCGTCAGCGGCTGCCTCGATCTTGACTCCTTCTTCGGTGACTATACGAATGCAATGATGCATGCACATGAGTATGCTAGCATGAACAATGCAAAACAGGGCATACAACAAGAACCCTAATCACTTTTTCTATTTTTCTTAAAAAAAAAGGTCATTTTATGCAGTTGCTCCAACAATTACCAAATTAAACACATAAGTTCATTATGGCATAAATAGATGGCAAAACAAATTTCATAATTTTTGGAGGTCATTAAGGTGCTCAAATAATTCCAGACATTCAATTAAGAAAAGGCACTATTCAACTAATTAAATAAATGCTCAAAAATCAAGTTGCTCCAAATGACTTCAAAATTTTATCAGAGGCTCAGAATGGCATAACTAGCTCACAAAAATTATCTCAAGATTTTCGGAGCTATAAATAACTCTCCAAAAATCCAAAACCATTCATTTCTTAATTAAAAGGGAGATTTTTCATTTTCAAATTTTTGCACAAAAACCAAGTTTCATATTTTTCTAAAATACTTCAGGACATAAAGAGTTTACCATCAAAATTTCAGAATTTTTGGATCAACACAGAAAATCACACAAAAAGATGAAAACTGAACACTATTCACATTTTAAAAGAAAAAGGAAAAGACACTGTGCTCTTCCCGCTCGTCGCCGGCGATCACCGACGGCGGCGGCGCTGCTGCGCCGGGCACAGCGAACGCTCCGCGGCGAAACCAAGAAGATGGGAAGCTTCAGGGAGCTCACCGGCGTGGATTAAGGGACTCGGCGAGGTGAGGGAAGGGACGGAGGAGGATGGTCGACGGTGACCGGTGGGCGGTTCACGGCGGCGACCGGCGCTCCGACGATCCTACGCAACACACGAGACCGCAAGGGCCTGGTTAGAGTCGCACGGAGCCAAGGAAGATGAAACAGGGGTCGGGGAGGGATGATCATGGCCGGAGAGGGAGTATTTGACGAACCCGAGCTCGCCGGGTTTTCGCCGGAGATGGGAACGACGAGCTACGCCGGGCGATAGGAGGCGGTAGAGACCAAATTGAGGGGTGGGGAAGCTTCACGAGCTCAAGACGGAGCTGTTGGGCTAGGTGGTTGGGCGGCGGGAGCTTCGGAGTGGGCTGGCGACGGCGGCGGAGACGAGTGAGGAGCTCGGACTCCGGCGGTCCCTTTTATAGGCACGGTCGGGGACGGTAGAGAGCACGAGATGGTGTGGATGAGCTCGGCCGAGGCGTGCACACTCGATTGCAAGCCGGCGGGAAGGACGGGCGTGCACCCAGGGCCTGGGCGTGAGGTCGCCGGCGATGGCCACGCGGCGGCGATGCTCTGGGCGCTGTAGGGGACGGGAGCGAGGGTCAGCGCTCGCGAGCGGGTGCGAAATGGTCACGGGGTCAGCGGCGGCAGGTTGGAGGCGCGCGTGCGGCTGTCAGGCACGCGGCGTGCGCAGCGCCGTCGAGGCGCCATGGCCGGACCCCCCCTGCTCTGCGCCGGCTAGAGGTAGGGGATGAACAGGGCTAGGTCTAGGTTTTGACTTTCTGTATTTTGCAAATTTCTCCCAAAAATTGAACTGCACAGGAAAAACTCAAAACACCAAAGTTGTGCAGAAAAAGGAGATCTACAACTTTGTCAATATGAAAATTTTCAAAATCCAAATAGTTTTTGAACCACATTTGAAATCAGAAAAGGGAACACTTTTGGGATTTGAATAAATTCAAAATTACTTTTGATTTTACACTGAAAGTTGGAAATCTGCAAATATGAAAGTTGTTCCTTTTATCAAAACCTACCACTTTGCTAATATACACTTTTTATGAAACTCAATAGTTTTTGAATAAATTTTGAAAACTAAAAAGGGGACAAAAACTGGAATTTGAATGAATTTGGATTTACTTCAAACTTTGTACAGAAACTTGAAAATTTGTAAATACCAAAGTTGTTTCTCTTGGCCAGATCTACAACTTTGCTTTTTGGACCAACCCCAAATTTTGAATAATTTTTGAATTACAAAAAGAGGGATAAAATCCAGGGTTTGGAAATCAGGGTTTTGCAAAGGGATTTGAAATCTGATTTTGATTTTTGAACTTTGGCCAACACAACAAAACTTCAAGACATCCAACTGAACAAGAATTACTCAAAGCTAGGCACAGAGGTGAAATTACCATTTTGCCCTTATAGGAAGGTTAGGGCTTTAAGGGTTTTGAAAAGAGATTGCTACACCAGTACTAAGCAAACATAAATGCAAGGCAAGAATGATTTATGACTAATGATGATGACATGTCAGGTTAATTACATTTTAAAACACCAGAGGTGTTACAGCCTCCCCCCCTAAAAGAAATCTCGCCCCGAGATTCCACGTCTTAAGAAGGAAAAGGCAAAACCTTACATCTACAGAGATTCGAGAAAGTCGGGATAGTTCCTCGCCAAGAAGTCTTCAGATTCCCAAGTGGCTTCTTCTTCAGAGTGCTGGTTCCATTGGACCTTGTACCATCTTGTGGTGGTTCTCCTGGTAACACGATCTTTGTGATCCAACACGCGAACTGGATACTCAGTGTATGACAGATCTGGTTCTAGCTCAACGCCTTCAACTTCAACCACATGTTCAGGTACTCGGAGGCACTTCTTGAGTTGGGAGACATGAACACATTATGAACTGCTGAAAGATGATCGGGCAAACTCAGCTTGTAAGCGACCTTGCCACAACGATCCAGAATCTCAAACGGACCAATGTAGCGGGGTGCTAGCTTTCCTTTGACTCCAAAACGAGTGACTCCTTTGGTGGGCGAGACCTTCAGGTACACATAATCCCCGATCTCGAACTGCAGAGGTCGACGTCTCTTGTCAGCATAACTTTTCTGTCGAGACTGTGCAATCTTCATGTTCTCTTGTATTTGCTTGACTTTCTCTTCCATATCTTTTACTAGGTCAACTCCAAAGAATTCCCTTTCTCCGGGTTCAGACCAACTGAGAGGTGTACGACAACGGCGGCCGTACAGTGCTTCAAAGGGTGCCATTTTGATGCTCTCTTGGTAACTGTTATTATATGAGAACTCTGCCAAGGGCAAACAGTCATCCCAAGTATCTGCGAAGGTGAGCACACATGCTCTCAACATATCCTCTAACACTTGGTTGACTCGCTCAGTTTGTCCATCTATTTGTGGATGATATGCTGTACTATGCAAGAGCTTGGTTCCAAGTGAGGCATGGAACGCTTTCCAGAACTTTGCGACAAACTGGGTACCACGATCAGAGATAATGGTTTTGGGTATGCCATGGAGTTTTACTATGTTGTTCTTGTACAAAGTGGCATAAGTGGGGACGGTGTAACTGGTCTTCACTGGCAGGAAGTGAGCTTGCTTAGTGAGGCGATCCACGATCACCCATATGGAATCAAAACCTCTTGATGTCTTGGGTAGACCATTGATAAAGTCCATACTGATATCGTCCCATTTCCAAGCAGGTACAGATAAAGGTTGCAATTCTCCTCCGGGCTTCATGTGCACGGCTTTGACTTTCTGGCAGGTATCACACTGAGCGACATACCGGGCGATCTCAATCTTCATCTTTGTCCACCAGAATTGCTACTTCAAATCCTGGTACATTTTGTTGCTGCCGGGGTGGATGGAGAATCTAGTCAAGTGTGCTTCATCAAGGATTAACTTTCTTAACTCAGGCACTTTAGGAACTACTAACCGATTCTTAAACCATACTACTCCTGCATCATTAATCCTGAAACAATCAGCCTTTCCGGATTGGACCTTTTCGATGATATGCTTGGTTCCAGGGTTATCTTTTTGTGCAGCGATGATCTGCTCTCTGATAGGGGTTTCTATTCTGATATTACTCAGAGTTCCTTGCGGAATCATTTCAATATTCAACTTTTCCAGCTCATAACACAAAGAAGAATCATAGGGTTTCATCATCAGACAGTTGCAATATGACTTGCGACTGAGCGCATCGGCAACCACATTCGCTTTACCCGGATGGTAATGCACTTCGATATCATAGTCCTTGATTAACTCAAGCCATCTTCTCTGCCTCATATTCAGTTCTTCTTGAGTGAAGATATACTTCAGGCTCTTGTGATCTGTGTACACATTGCAGGTACTGCCCAACAGATAATGACGCCAGATCTTTAAGGCATGCACTACTGCTGCTAACTCGAGATCATGAGTTGGATAATTCTCTTCATGTCGCTTAAGCTGCCGTGAGGCATAAGCGATCACTCGACCTTCTTGCATCAAAACACAGCCCAAACCAGTACCAGATGCATCACAGTAGACATCAAAGGGCTTCTCGATGTTCGGCTGGGCTAGCACTGGTGATGTAGTTAACAGTTTCTTCAGAGTTTGAAAGGCTTGCTCACATGCTGGTGACCAGACAAACTTCACAGAATTCTTTACTAACTCAGTGATAGGCTTGGCGATTCTTGAGAAATCTGGGATGAATCGACGATAATATCCTGCCATTCCCATAAAGCTGCGGACTTGATGAACAGTGGTAGGTGGCTTCCAATCCAGAATGTCTGCCACTTTACCAGGGTCAACTGACACACCTTCAGCGGATAGAACATGACCAAGAAACTGTATCTGATCTAACCAGAACTCACATTTACTGAACTTGGCATACAGCTGATGTTCTCTGAGACGGGATAGAACGATACGAAGATGCTCGGCGTGATCTTCAGGGGTTTTTGAGTAGACAAGGATGTCGTCAATGAACACGACCACGAATTTATCAAGCTCTGGCATGAAAACAGAGTTCATGAGATACATGAAATGGGCGGGGGCATTGGTCAAACCGAAGGACATGACCAAGTACTCATATAGGCCGTATCTGGTGGTGAAAGCTGTTTTAGGAATATCTTCAGGACGAATCTTTATTTGGTGGTAACCAGATCTGAGATCGATCTTGGAGAATACTTTGGCTCCAGCTAACTGGTCAAAGAGAAGATCAATACGAGGCAAGGGATATTTATTTTTGATGGTGACCTCATTGAGTGGGCGATAATCAATGCACATTCTGAGAGACTTGTCTTTCTTCTTTACAAAGATTGCAGGACAGCCCCAAGGAGACGAGCTTGGGCGAATGAAACCCTTGTCCAACAAATCTTGTAATTGGATTTTTAGTTCTGCCAACTCTCTGGGAGGCATTCGATAAGCTCTGCGGGATATAGGAGCAGTCCCGGGCTTTAGCTCTATGGCAAACTCAACATCACGGTCAGGAGGCAGACTAGGTAAGTCCTCTGGAAAAACATCAGGGAAATCACAGACCACGGGGATGTCTCTGGTTTCCAGAACATAGGCGGTATTTATTTGAGTGGCTGCTGGTTTTTGAGGCTTTGGAAGTTGGAGAAGGAGTTTGGCGGTACTGTTAGGAATATCCACTCTCACAACTCTATTCAAGATGTCGATCATGGCTTTATACTGACACATCCAATTCATGCCTAGGATGACATCTATCTCCTGATCACGAAGCACTATCATGGTGGTGGGAAATACATGTTCCCCCAACATTACTGGTATACTGCGAACCACTTCCTTAGTACTTATACGCCCTCCAGGCGAAAATATGCAGAAACTTTCTTTTAAATCCTCAATTGATATCTCATGCTTGATGACAAAAGTACGACTGATGAAGGAATGCGATGCGCCAGAATCAAACAACACAACTGCAGGGTGATTGGCAACAGGAAACCTACCGATCATGACGGGTTCTCCTTCTGGGATGTCGCCGACAGTGGTGTAGTAGACTTGCCCGTGTTTCTTGACAATCCTGCCTTTCTGGGCATGTTGCTGCTAGGCACGGTGCTGCTGCTGCTGAGATCCTCCGGGATTCTTCTGAGCATTCTGAGCATACCTCTTGGGCTTTGGGCACTCACGAGACCAGTGACCAAGCTGACCGCAGTTGTAGCAGGGATGGTTGTAGGCGGTTTGTGGGGTGGTGATACGAACACCTGGGGCGTTCGGCTGTGTGGCACTCTGCTGGTTGGCATTATGGGTGGTGGCCGCGGTACGGACGACCACTTGCTGGTTGGGGTAAGGTAGACGATTGTGGTGGTGGCTGGGGTGATAGATGACTTTCTGGCGTTTGTGACCGCCAGAGAAGCTGCTTGACCCTGCTTTCTTCTTCTTCTTCTCTTCTTGGTACTGGCGATTGCTTTCTTCAAAAGCAACAGCCCGGTCAACAACATCGTGATAAGACCCAGTCAGGTTATTGGACAAGCTCCTGCGGATCTTTGGGTGCAGTCCTCTGAGGAAACAATCCCTCTTCTTCTCATCTGTGTTGACATACTCTGAGGCATACTGGCTGAGATGATTGAATTGACCCACATACTGCATGACTGTGGAGTCTTTCTGTTGGAGAGCCAGGAACTGATCAAGCTTCATTTTCATCCATCCGGAAGGGATGTGATGAGCACGGAAGGCAGTGCGGAACTCCTCCCAGGTCAACCGATGACCTTCTGGCTGGGCAGCCAACAGGTTGGCGTACCAAGCACTTGCCGGACCACGAAGCTGCTGTGAAGCGAACCGTGGCTTCTAGATGTCGGTGCAGATGATAAGACCAAACTTCTGCTCCATGGTGCGGAGCCAATCATCAGCTTCGAGGGGTTCATCGGCCTTGGTGAAGACCGGTGGACGGGTTTCGGTGAAATCCACATAGGTGGTCTCTTGGTTGATGTTGTGGCGACCACGGTGAATGTTCTGCTGTCCTTTGTTTTGAGCCATTAGGTTGGCAGCGGCGGCCAAGGCTGCAATGGCCTCTGCTAGGGTAGCAGGAACAGGTGGAGGGTTTGGGAGACGGTCATCCCCAGCACCTCCAGCTCCGGTGCGTGTGTTCACAGGCATCTATTTAAGCAACTTGGAACTCAGCATTCATAGACAAAGTTCTGAAACAACTGATAGATAGCTTCACTGATACAAAGGCAGATGACTTGATAAGGTGACTGACAGATGATACAGACCGATAAAGGGAAAAGATACGAAAAGAAAGATACATGCCAGACTTGGCAACAGACAGACTAACGCCCCCAAACCTAGACTAAGGTTTTAGGTAAGCAGATGGTACAGACACAACGAGTCTAGTCGTCGTCGATGATGATCATGTCTTCATCGTCATCTTCTTCCTCGAGGATGAGCTCAGGCTCTACCTCCTCGTCCTCGTCCTCGTCCTCGGCGTGGACATCTTCAGCAGGTTCAACTTCTTCGTCCTCGTCTGGCTCCTGTTCCATTTCTGGTTCCTCCACTATTCCGTCTTCAGGATCCTCAGCAACAGGTGGAGCCACGGGGTGAAGTTGGTTGTGTAGCTGGTGTACCTCCTCATGAAGCATATCATTGAACTGCTCAATCTAGGCGGTGTACTGCTGCAGTCCATGGAGCTCGGCTCTGGTGACGTCCTCGCGGATCCAAGCATCATTGCGCTGCTCGATAGCGCGAACCGTGTTCCGGTTGGCCTGCTCCAGGGAAGCTCGTGCTTCATAAAACTCCAGGCGTGAGTGGTAGAAGTCATGCTCCATGTTCTCCATCTCAGCCTTCAGATTCTTGATTTCCTCCTTCAGGTTCTTGCGGGTGCGGCGGGGAAAGCGACGACCATTGGAAGATTCGGCAGTCTCTTCTCCAACGCGTGGTGCCAGATGGTGGCGCGGCACGCCATTGGGTCCAGTCGACTTGCGGGCAGTCAGCTTGAGACGAGCCATGTCTGGATAAGAGAAGATAGATGAGAAAAAGGCTAGCAAGAGAAAGGTATAGGTATTCTACCCCAACGAACTTAGAGAGGAAGTTAACTTAAGTGATTATGACATGATGCATGAATCGTTCCTACGGAACAAAGCAATGCAATAAATAAATAAGGTACATAGGGCTTAAAACATGTTGTTCCACTAGCTAGTGTTGCCATATGAGAGACAAGATGAGAGAAGCAATTTGGACTCAAAATAGTCAACGTTTAGTTTGTTTGGACTCAAAAGGTCTTTTGAAGTTTTCGCAAAAACAAACACTGCAACGTTAAAGTGAGATGCTCTGATACCACTCTGTGACGGAATGGCCCTAATCTCATGGCCCACAGGTCCCTGTCAACCTCTGACAGCCGATCCCATGTTCCACTTAATTAAGACTGTCCATCACTGGGCTACATCAGCGCCCAATGTCCGCAGGATCATCTCACAATTCGGTTACAGCATTGCATACTTTTACAAATAATATCGGAATAAAGAGCGGAAGACTTAAATAACAATAGTTTTACAAAGCAGGGTTCCAAATAGAAATTAAGGTGCAGTTATTACAAACCAAGTTCTGATAATAGAAATAGACATAGGCAACATAGTGGAGAACAGCAAAGATACTTATAATCACCCAGCCCGAGGGTGTACAACTATTCTTCGGCCTCATCGGCCTCTTCCTGGACGATGGTCACACAGCAGGGTGCAAGACACATCGGGGATTCTGTCATACCTGCAGCATGGGTAACAAACCCTGAGTACTGGGGTACTCAACAAGACTTACCCGACTAAAGAAAAGGGAGAAGACTCAGGAATGAGAGGCTTAGGGTAGTCAAGGTAAGGCTTAAGCAAAATCAAGTATTTTTGCAGAAAAGCATTTTTTTGTAAATCTTATTTTACTTTGGAAAGATTCAGTATTCCTCAATTCTTCGTCGTTCATGATTCATTTTACATTTCAAAACATACCTAGTTGAGAACCACTCTCCGTTGACAGTCAGTGACCAAGTCTCCATAACCGAGGAGCAACGTTAATTCGGATAAATAATACTCAGCTGAGGATCCCTATCCACACTGCATATGTAGCACCCAAGCTTGCATATGCCAACTCGTCTACCACGATTCCTCCAAGACTGGGCCCGGTCCTACGCCACCCGGAAGTACAGTACACCACTCCTATCCAGGTACGACGACCACGTGGGTACATGCTACTTCCGCCATCTCTCCACTCCCAGTGCGCGGTTGTCGGTCCAATAAAGGATTCCTCGGAGCCAGAGCTTTCCGAAGTATGTGAATAGTTACAAGTCTTGACCAGCAGGCCCCCATACGAATGGTCCCTAATTTTCCAGCCAGAACTATACCTTGGTTATATCTCACCCAAGCGTAATAGTCCTGTCAGTTTTTCCAACCCTGTCCCGGTCGGTGTCAACTGTTGAGTCCCGGACTTCAACATGACGGCACCGTAAGCTCGGACAACCTCTCCTCGCAATTGACAAGGTACGGATCAGATACCAAGTCAATGGCCGGGGAGTAAAGCCAAATTCCCATAGAAGTTCTTTAAGTGATCACACTTTTGAAATTGGCATTTTATCGCAAATCTATTGTATAGCAAAGCTAAGCATTTTTGCAAATAGTTTTTAAACAGGGTAGGGGATCTTTGGTGGAGGTAAAGTGCAGGTAATAGGTCATCACACAACTCCTATAACTTAATGCAGTAGTTTAACTCAAAACATTTCAAGTAAACTTTTATAAAAGCAAGGTAGGGCTAAATGCATCGGGGCTTGCCTTGAAGAGCAAAGAGGGCAGGCTCGAGGGCGGCGGGGCAGTTGTCGGAGCTCGGGGTAGCCTCGGGGACAGGTTCGTCAGCGGCTGCCTCGATCTTGACTCCTTCTTCGGTGACTATACGAATGCAATGATGCATGCACATGAGTATGCTAGCATGAACAATGCAAAACAGAGCATACAACAAGAACCCTAATCACTTTTTCTATTTTTCTTAAAAAAAAGGTTATTTTATGCAGTTGCTCCAAAAATTACCAAATTAAACACATAAGTTCATTATGGCATAAATAGATGGCAAAACAAATTTCATAATTTTTGGAGGTCATTAAGGTGCTCAAATAATTCCAGACATTCAATTAAAAAAAGGCACTATTCAACTAATTAAATAAATGCTCAAAAATCAAGTTGCTCCAAATGACTTCAAAATTTTATCAGAGGCTCAGAATGGCATAACTAGCTCACAAAAATTATCTCAAGATTTTCGGAGCTATAAATAACTCTCCAAAAATCCAAAACCATTCATTTCTTAATTAAAAGGGAGATTTTTCATTTTCAAATTTTTGCACAAAAAACAAGTTTCATATTTTTCCAAAATATTTCAGGACATAAAGAGTTTACCATCAAAATTTCAGAATTTTTGGATCAACACAGAAAATCACACAAAAAGATGAAAACTGAACACTATTCACATTTTAAAAGAAAAAGGAAAAAGACACTGTGCTCTTCCCGCTCGTCGCCGGCGATCACCGACGGCGGCGGCGCTGCTGCGCCAGGCACAGCGAACGCTCCGCGGCGAAACCAAGAAGATGGGAAGCTTCAGGGAGCTCACCGGCGTGGATTAAGGGACTCGGCGAGGTGAGGGAAGGGACGGAGGAGGATGGTCGACGGTGACCGGCGGGCGGTTCACGGCGGCGACCGGCGCTCCGACGATCCTGCGCAACACACGAGACCGCAAGGGCCTTGTTAGAGTCGCACGGAGCCAAGGAAGATGAAACAGGGGTCGGGGAGGGATGATCATGGCCGGAGAGGGAGTATTTGACGAACCCGAGCTCGCCGGGTTTTCGCCGGAGATGGGAACGACGAGCTACGCCGGGCGATAGGAGGCGGTAGAGACCAAATTGAGGGGTGGGGAAGCTTCACAAGCTCAAGACGGAGCTGTTGGGCTAGGTGGTTGGGCGGCGGGAGCTTCGGAGTGGGCTGGCGACGGCGGCGGAGACGAGTGAGGAGCTCGGACTCCGGCGGTCCCTTTTATAGGCACGGTCGGGGACGGTAGAGAGCACGAGATGGTGTGGATGAGCTCGGCCGAGGCGTGCGCACTCGATTGCAAGCCGGCGGGAAGGACGGGCGTGCACCCAGGGCCTGGGCGTGAGGTCGCCGGCGATGGCCACGCGGCGGCGATGCTCTGGGCGCTGTAGGGGACGGGAGCGAGGGTCAGCGCTCGCGAGCGGGTGCGAAATGGTCACGGGGTCAGCGGCGGCAGGTTGGAGGCGCGCGTGCGGCTGTCAGGCACGCGGCGTGCGCAGCGCCGTCGAGGCGCCATGGCCGGACCCCCCCTGCTCTGCGCCGGCTAGAGGTAGGGGATGAACAGGGCTAGGTCTAGGTTTTGACTTTCTGTATTTTGCAAATTTCTCCCAAAAATTGAACTGCACAGGAAAAACTCAAAACACCAAAGTTGTGCAGAAAAAGGAGATCTACAACTTTGTCAATATGAACATTTTCAAAATCCAAATAGTTTTTGAACCACATTTGAAATCAGAAAAGGGAACACTTTTGGGATTTGAATAAATTCAAAATTACTTTTGATTTTACACTGAAAGTTGGAAATCTGCAAATATGAAAGTTGTTCCTTTTATCAAAACCTACCACTTTGCTAATATACACTTTTTATGAAACTCAATAGTTTTTGAATAAATTTTGAAAACTGAAAAGGGGACAAAAACTGGAATTTGAATGAATTTGGATTTACTTCAAACTTTGTATAGAAACTTGAAAATTTGTAAATACCAAAGTTGTTTCTCTTGGCCAGATCTACAACTTTGCTTTTTGGACCAACCCCAAATTTTGAATAATTTTTGAATTACAAAAAGAGGGATAAAATCCAGGGTTTGGAAATCAGGGTTTTGCAAAGGGATTTGAAATCTGATTTTGATTTTTGAACTTTGGCCAACACAACAAAACTTCAAGACATCCAACTGAACAAGAATTACACAAAGCTAGGCACAGAGGTGAAATTACCATTTTGCCCTTATAGGAAGGTTAGGGCTTTAAGGGTTTTGAAAAGAGATTGCTACACCAGTACTAAGCAAACATAAATGCAAGGCAAGAATGATTTATGACTAATGATGATGACATGTCAGGTTAATTACATTTTAAAACACCAGAGGTGTTACACTCCCCCTACATATGTGATATATGAGTTTGGTACAATTGTTCACATATGCGTAAAAAGGAATTTGTGGGTGAGCTACTACTATCAAATGATGCTAAAGTATATAGAATGGACCTTTGAAGCGTGATACTGTCGGAGTTTGTGAATATAGACCATCTTTAGCACCATTTCATAAGAATATGCACATTATGAGCTTGCTCCCCCTATTTGTATGCTCAGATAATTTTATCGCTTTCCATTATCATATCTATCCATCTTTGTGACTTATTTCCCCCCTTTGTCAACAATTTTCCAAAAAGACTCATTTTAGTTGGAGAGAAATACCACATAGAAATAGCAAGTCCATTTGATTTGGAAAGAAGGTTATTTCATATTAGTTCAAACTAGATTCAACACTAGGTTTGCAAGCCCATAAACATGTCATATGCCACCACTAGATCATGTAAACATAAAGGACAATAGTGGTAACATATATACATCAAATGTCGAGGAGTATATGATATGAGATATCACCTTTTGAAGTCGAAATCAAGAATAATATCCTCAGAAAACCACAAATATGCTAGAACCATTTCACAAGAGTATTAGTGCAACACAAATATTTAATTTAAGCATAAGGTACCATGCATATTACATCAAAGCATCATAGGTTCAAGTTCTAGCACACATAATCCATCAACGACTAAGATTAAAGTCTTTTACATAAAACATAAGGCATAGACCAACAAAGCAAATTTAATTTGTTCATAAGCAAGCTTCCATCCATCGGTCAAGTCATCTTCATGCATCATTGCCATCACCGGGAGGAGGAAACTGTGGAGGATAGAACTGAGGAGGATAATAAGGCACATAGGGGTACCGAGCTGGAGGAGGAGCAGGCCTAGGGCACATCATGTTGATGTGATCACTGAAGATGTTGAAATTGTTCTGTAAGTCATCATCACGCTACTCAATCTAACCCTGCCTGTCATGTAGCTGCTGAAACTGCTCCTGTGTAGATAGAGAGCTAAGCTGTGCACTAAGAGCATCAATATCACTTTGCAGCCCCTGCTGGACACCCTGTAGGCTAGACATGATCGGTTGATACATGGTGGAGTGAAGGTGCTGCCCAAACTGCTAGAAACTGGTGTCCATATGCCCCTGCCACTGCTGCCCCATGGAAGAGAATCCCTGGTTTATCTGTTGCTGCACATTCTCTCCAAATTGAGGAAATGAAGTGTTCCACACAAGTTCTGCATGTTCTGAAAGTATGGATCAAAGTATCCCTGAGGTGGTACCCATCCATGCATCTGAGGCTCTGGCTGCTGTGGCTGTGGAGCATCCTCTCCTGCCTGATCATCCTCATCATCATCTCCCATTTGCTGATCAACATATGCTCCATCAGGTGGTGGAAAAGGAGTCAAAGGCCTTCTGTGAAACTCCTTGTCATTAATGAACGCCCTAAAAGGCTCATGCTGAACTCTACAACTCCCCCTGAACCTTGTCTTCTCCAGAATAAGTGACATGATATATGGATCATCAAGACTGCCAACTGATGCATCATCAACTTGACCACATCAAACTTCTGTTTGTACATGATATGATGAATTATGTTCCAATACTTCTCTCTAATCTCTCCTCTATCTCCACCCTTAGGCATGAAGGATACTCGAGCAATTTTATTAATCACTGCAGGATGATGCCTAAGACCTCTTGGTCCTCCACTTCTGATGTTTTGCTCATTTGGCTCATAAAACTGTCTCCTCTGTTCCAGTGGAAAGTCATTCTCAGCATCAACATCAATGGTATTTGACAAGATACCATTGTCCAACCCATTTGCTTGAGCAAACTCATCAAATGAGGCACTATATTTTCTTTTTCCAGTCATCCACTCTAATGTGCTATTGTCCATATCAACATCCACAGTTGCATAGAATTGTTTGACAATCAAATCATTCCAGTTGCATTGATGTTCTAGGAAATCATAGAGACCAACAGTGTGCAATTTTCTAACAAGTCCTGTAATTTTCTCCTTCTCTACCATATATGTCATGTTGATGATGCTTATGTATAGTTCCACTAGCAATGTACCCAAAGTAAGCATCTTCTTGTACCTTAGTGTGGAAATAGGGTAGAGTGGCATCATTATCTCTGCAAAACTGCTTTGGAGCCCTCGCTCTAGTGTAACTATCAAAGTCCCACTTCTTGATTAGCCCTCTATAGTTGGATACATCCATCTCATCATCATATCCTTCATCTTCCTCATCTATGTCGACATTCGGGTTCAGATCCCAATCATGGTCATCATCATCATTTCCTCTCGTTCTCTTGGATGTGCTTCCTCCCTTTCTCTTGCCTGAAGGACTTTCTTCCCTTTGCCTCTGTCATTGCCAATTCAAAAAGATATGGGAGAGTATAAGTGACATGTATGAATATGAAGAGTAACACTTTATCTCTGTAACTTGGAATCAATCAACTTCAAATTGTGACTAGGAGTAAGCATATGAATGACCCAATATGACAATCCATAGGTTCCATAATCAAGATTTGCATTTGAATCAATCTAGAGCAATATATATGAACTGCATGAGAGAATGACTGCTGCTAGGTTGACAAGATTTGTAATATGCATTTTGAATCCGTATATCATCCATGACTGCTGCTGCTGTGCAAAAATAGTAGCCGCGGATAGTCTGCCATTGGAGGCGTGGACAGTCGGCGGTTATTGTTCACGCACGAACAACACAGTGTCAGTTCATCCTTTCAATCCCCATATCTCTTGATTCAACCAATAACTTTCAATCAAACTTTAGGCATATCATCTCCACATCACCAGCAACAACTACCCCCATATAGTTTTCCAAATCCATGGATCAAAAAGTAGATCGAGAATCAAACCCTAAATGTCATTCAATAATGAAATCCATCCAAATTTGTGGGGGAATCAATAAAATACCGGGAGAACATGGTGGAGGAGCTCGCGGAGTGTCCGGGGAACTTCTCGGACGGTCCGGGGATACCTCCAATCCTTCGGTCCCCTTCCTTCTTCCTTGCGACCGCACGGTGAGAGAGATGAGAAAGAGAGGTCTGTTGGTTGAAGGGGTATGTCTGTTTGGTTCTTTGGCCGTGTCCGACCTGGTTTAAAACCTGACTCGCGGACAGTCCGTGGTTGGACTGACGGACAGTCCGCCGTTCATTTTTTGGCCGAGTTCCAGAACTGCACAGATTCTGTATTGTGACCTAAAATTTGCCTGCGGACAGTCTGCGGTCCATTGGCGGACAGTTCGGGACTGCTGATTTTGCACAGATTTTGCTGTCCCTTTTCCCTTTTGACCTTACCAAGTTCGAAAATATTTTTGCCCATTTACCAACAGTCAATATGTCTCTCCAATACTGTTTTCCACATGAAATCCAAACCAAAAAGCTTGACCTCATAATTCTCATAAATAGCATTGCTTATGAACAAATCTTTCATATTGCCTAGTTGATCAAACAAACATATAATAAAATAGGCAATAATTTGATGAAGGACAAAATAAATATCAGCAATATAGAGAGCCTAAAATAAGCAATATGCACCTATTGTCATGCTAGTAGGGTATGTTATGAAAATGCACAACCAAGTTTCATACCACCGTTTGAAGTGAAGGGATGATCCAATATATGAATAATTCCGATGATTATGACCAAAATCAATAGGATATGTCATGATGAAACACTTGGACCAAATATCCTCCATGGCCCATGTGTATGATAGCATTGGTTCAAGATATAGATTATTTCACTTCAAACTCGGCTTTATTGTTGGTGAAGAAATAATGAGCTTACATGCCAAGTTTCCAATGCCACCATGGTACCTATTTAATCATTCAATTGCTTGATGGTACCCAACTCATGTTGGGTCCTCTAATGTTAGTAACTATATGCTTGGGCACCCAAATTGCCTTTGCATGTACAAGAGAATGATTTATAAAAGTAGCCTTTACGGTACCATTTCCATCATTCCTAAGCAAATAGTTATCATGATATGAACTTGGCTTAGAATTTCTACCTTCGGGCCTATCATTTACAAGATGTCCCTTGTTGTAGTCTTGATAGTGCCCATCGGAGAAGTCTTTGCTCAAACTTCTTCTTCTTCCTCCTCTTCTAACTTTCTTCTTTCCCAACTTGTTATCAACATTGTGGTTGACATTTGCTTGTACTTGGGAAACCTTTGACTCATCAACTATTTGGACTTGAGATGCCTTCTTCTTCTTATCGGGACAACTCATGGCTAAGTGACCCTTCTATCTTCTTCATTTCTTTCTCATACTTCTTCTTGCCCCATCTTTTGCCCTTGATATTGGTGTTGTTGCAGGCAATTCCATTCATGTTGCCAAACCTCTTGTGGCTCTTCAATATTTGAGAATGAGTGACTTTTGGCAAAGTACTCATACCCACCATGACACTTGATTTCTTTTCTTCTTCTACATGATTAGTCTCATGATACATAGAAGGAGAACAAGTATCCAAGTTTGAAGAACAAGATACCGCTAATAAATCATCACAAGTGGTAAAGGCATATATTTTCTCTACAACACAAGAGTTAGCCAAATGTTGCACTTGACCATTCAATTTACATGATGAGCTCTCATCAACATTAATTTCTTTCTTCGAAAGAGTCTTAGTGAGTGAATCATGGTCTTTCTTGAGTTTCTCATATTTAGAGCAAAGAACCTCATGAGTCAAAGATAAAGATTCTAGTTTGCACACGAATTTGCTAAGAAGCTTTTCTGAACAATTAAAAGATTTCTTTAAAGCAAGATTTTCATGTTCCAAGTCTTTCTTTTGAGCTTTGACTTTTTCAAAGAAAATTGTCATGCCCTTAATAACATTTATAAGCTCATCATATGTGTATGCATGATCAACTACATCATTACCATTGTTTACCTCTTCATTGTCAGAAGACATGTGACAATGTGTTGATGTAGATGGACTTGTAGAGTCATCCTTGACCAAAGAATATGAGCAATCATCATAGTTGTCAAGTGAGCTTGACATATAGAGATCATCAGAATCACTTGAGTTTGACTTGGAGCAATCATCATTTTCCTCAATTTCATCAATATGCTCAACAATGCCATCAACTATGCAATCATCCAAAGTATGCACTTGCACATCATAAATTGCAATCACATCATACTTCTCAATGAGAAATTTCCAAATTTCATGAGAGGTCTTCATGTCCATGATCTCTTTAAAGATATTATCCCTCAAAGATTGATAAAAGATGTTAATAGCTTGGATATCGAGATCTAGGCATTTCTCTTGTGCCGGAGTTGGGTTTACCTCATCCCACGCTTGAGAAAAGCCTACATTCACGATCCACCACATTTGAGGACTAATGAATTTGAAATTGCAAATCATCCATATTTTCCAAGGTGTAAAGCATGTACCATCAAAGATATGTGGACAACCAACTCCTAACCCATAAGTTGCCATCCTCTCGGGTTGGTAGAGACCTCAATAGAGAGATCGTGGCTCTGATACCACTTGAAGGATCGAGATGGCCAACTAGAGGGGAGGGTGAATAGTGGATTCTAAAAATTAATTACAAAACTACTCAAATTTAATAGCAGAAGAGATAGACTCAATTATAACTTTGACTACACCCCTCTAATTATGAACTTAACAAGATATACAAGCAAGAGTATTTCTATTATACATAAGTCAAGTTGGAGCTATTTAGCAGGATGATCAACTATAAGAATGTATATCAAGGTAGACTACACAAGATATCAATATATGTATGAATGTAAATACAAGATACAGGATCCACACAAGTATGTGTAATATGAAATGTAATGAACTTGTGTTGAGAAAGGCAAACCAAAAGGAAGAGGATGACACACGATGTTTTTTAACGTGGTTCGGTCACTTGCCGGTCACTTAATCCATGTCGAATCAAGTTCTAGGATTGTTGCTCCTCTTGTTAGCTCCAAGCACATAAGCTTCGGACTACCTCACAAGGTAGGCTCCACGTGAGCACTAAACTTTGAGCCAACCAAATCACTAGATACTCTTCACGCCTCAAGTTTACTAGAGATGCTCTTTGCCTTCCACCGGCGGGGATGAGCTCAATAGCCCCTCACAAAGCCAACTCTGGAGCACCGCACAATCTCCTTGCGTGCTTGTCGATGGTATGAAAAAGGGGTACCCCAAAACCTGCACCTCAAAAAACCCAAATCGTGGCAAAGCCTACAAATGCCCCTCAAATCTCAGTGCGCAAACCGGCCCAAGTATCGATCTATACTAGGCCGGCCCACAACTATACCTCCGCGACGCAGCATACCCTCGAGGAATCCCAACTCGAGACCGCGCCCAACACCCCCTTCGAAGTACGGCGACGGAAACTTCCCTAAGCGAACGGGGAAGGCCTCGACCGCCTCGCCATATGTCACCATACGTCCTCGACCTTCCATACGAAGGGTTCGAGCCTCGACCACCAAGATATCCTGGCGAAGCACTCGACTACCCCGTACCTACCACTTGTAGGACCCAGAAGCATTAAATGCATTCTACCCACTCCGGTCACACCCGCGTGGCTACAACAAGTACCATAGTTGATCGTACCCCAGTAAAACCAAACTTTGACCGCCCACACCCGGGAAACAAGCACGTCGTGCAGAGTTGTCATCCCATACCGTGCACTGTACCTCCTCGAGGGCACCCCTCGAGGCATGTTCGTCACCACGTCCCGCGCTTGGCCCAGAGCTCGACCCCCTCTGCGCCGGCCTTGGACTAGTCCACGAAGGCCTCGACCTCACCCTCGAGCACGGTTCCACCAAGACTAGTCAGCACTCCAACAACTCCCGATGCGACGTCTCCGCGCATGCCGGCGCATGGGCTACGTCCTTCACCGCCATCGTCGAGCACGTCGCCACAGGACAAAGTACGTCGCTACAGCGGCACCGACATGACTTGCATCATCATCACCAACGTCATCGTTGACATCATCGCCTACGACAGCACTAGAACTATGTAACCTTGTGCTTCCTCTTCGTCTATAAAAGGGGACGCCAGGGACTTAGGATAGGGCAAGTTCCCTCAAGCTCTCCAGCTCTCCACCATAGTCTAGAACTCTAGAATTAGTTCCCTAGTTCTTGCTCCTTCCTCCATACACCTCTCTCTCTCTCGTTCACGCTTGTACCCGCCCCTGTGCAAGCACTTCGGTGCAAGATAATGCAATCTCTCTCCCTCCGTTGGACGTACGGCCTTCTCTTGCCTGAACTAGGATAAACCGCCTATATACTTCTTGCATCACCATCTGGATCAGGGAACACGCACACACAAATTCACTCGCCGGTGTAGACCCTCGGGTTCGAAACACCGATAGTTGGCGCGCCAGGTAGGGGATCACGTGTCTCTAACAACTTCCCGTATTTTGTTCCGGATGGCAGATTCTACATCCCCATTCTTCCAGCTTGACGGCTACACCTCCGCACAGCCCCGGAGGGGCATGGCACATCCTCGATGTGGCCGGGCGCTGCTCACCATGACTGGACAAGCACTCGGGGGCTCCGCTGGTCCCTTGCGCGGACCATGGCTTTTCTCGGGTCTCACCAATGGACCATGAAGGACCACCATTAGTGAACATCTTCGTTCGCTGATGTTACGTCACGCCTCGTTTCGCCTCCACGCGCCGCTCTCCCTCTCTGTTTGCTAATGTTACGCCAAATGGAGAGGAGGAGTCGGCCCCAGGAGGAGAAACAGGAGGCATGGAGAGGAGGTTAGCTCTGCTTCCACTACCCTCCTTCTAAGCTCGCTCGAGCCTGCCGACGACATGCATGTCGGCAAGGAACCAGCGTAGCAAAAAAGGATGTTGAGTGGAATGGAACCAGCTGCCTCCCCCTTCGGGCTGCCACGGAAGGCGACAGAGGTTTTTTGGGAGATTAACAACCTGAAAACGCCTCCCACGCTCTTCGTGGCATAACTGGGCGAGCCGAAGAACTTGCTGCCACCGGCAAGGTCTTCGCCTGAACTGCATCACCACCGGCGAGCTGGTACTACAACTCCAGTTCGCAAGACCATCGTTCCCTTCAGGATTGGCGGAAAGGTGACACGCAGCAAGGCAAGGTGAGCCCGATAGCCCCACCCCTTCTTTCCTCGGACGATAAGGAAATCATTCACGACAGAAGGTCCTCGCGACTCATCACCATCGCTGGGCTTGTACCCGTCGTCTTCACTCGCCACGACGACGTGCACGCCGCGTATGGTTCTCCGACACGTTCAGGACACGACCTTGGAGAGGGCGTGCTGAACGAGTTGGAGAAGGGAAGGGAAGGGGCTGAGGCCAAGGACGTGCAAACACAAGGTTGATATGTGCCCTTGTGGTTCCCTTCTTGAGTGATGATTGATCGATCAACGGGCAACATGTCTCTTGGCTGTGTTGATGTGCAGGTGTGGAGCTCGGAGACAGTGGTCGAAGGTCAGGTGAAGGTCAAGTTGAGACGTGCCGTGCCGACGGACCGGGAGCGGTGAAGGGCGGACGTGAGGCTTGGACTGAAGGACCGGGAGACCTGAGGACCAGCTGTGGTAGCTGGCACATGGCATCGGCAAGCAAGAGCACATGGGGATGTGTGGTGCGTCGGCCGAGTCGGGAGGAAGGTGATGGCGTCATCACACTTGGTGGGAGGCCGAGAAGGAAGGCGAATGCACTGTGCCCGATGTGGAGGCTGGACATCCTCCGACATCGGTGCTGGAACTCATGGTATGCGAACCACATCCCATCTACGGTGCGGGTTTGGTAGTTGAGCCTCGAAAAACTACCCTCGACGGTTTCCGTGTTTGGGCCCAAAACTCGGGGTGGCGGGTTTCTGAGTTTGGGCCTCAAAACTCGGCGTGCAAGGTTTCCAGGTTTGGGCCTCAAAACCTGGGCGCGCGGGTTTCTGAGTTTGGGCCACAAAACTTAGCCAGAGGACAGGTTTCCCGGTTTCGGCCTCAAAACCGGGGGGAGGTCCGCAAAAAGGACGGTTGACGCGTGGCGGCTTGGAGAGGCTGGCGCGGCGGCGAAGCTATCCACGAGGAAGGCGCAGCGGTCGATAGGACGGCATGCGGCGGCATCCTGAGGCTTGCGTCGAGGCGAAGCTAAGGATGAGGAAGGCGCGTGGCCGTCGGATCAACTACCAGCAGAGTTGGACCGGGATACCCCTAGGGTTGGCCGCTTCGCTCTTGTATCTAGGAGTAGAAGGGGATTATTGTTTTAGGCTATAAATAAGAGAGGAACCCCTCCTCTCTTTCTATCCTTGCAGCATTTGTTTCCTGAGCTCTCTCTCTCTCTAGCCCCCGCTTAGGTTCCAATCATACCTCGCTGCCTGTGATCCGCAGAGACGGGAAGCATACCTCTGTGTATTTGGATCTTTTGAGGAAACGAGACCGTAATCTCGTTGTCTCCTTGTGTGGAGGAGTTTCGGCTAGAATTGAAATCGATTCGTGTTTTGTGTTCGTGTTCTTCGTGTTTCGGTTTTTCATCCCACGGAGATTTGCCTCGTTCTCCCTCTTTGTGAGATGATTTTCGATTCCACTTGAATCAGTTTGTTCTATGTCGTGAACTCCTTTCCACCGAAGGATTTCTCCCCTAACCTCTCAACGACATAGATCGGGCTGATTTCACGTTCGTTCCTCGTTCTTTCCCCCTTTCGGTGTTTCTCGGATTACTCTCGATTCACATGGATTGGTGCGATGATTTCTTAGGATTAGCACCCCAATACTTAGAGGAACACCTGGGAGGAGTTTGATCGAACCCCAT
Organism: Coix lacryma-jobi var. lacryma-jobi; assembly: GCA_009763385.1. Taxonomy (NCBI): domain Eukaryota; kingdom Viridiplantae; phylum Streptophyta; class Magnoliopsida; order Poales; family Poaceae; genus Coix; species Coix lacryma-jobi. The sequence goes on from CM019831.1 coordinate 50,291,059, forward strand.
TTTGATTTGGTGAAGTTTGATTCGAATTTGAGTTTGAACCGAGCTGTTTTTGCACTTTCTCTGTGTTGGCGGATAGTCCGCGGTTAGTTGGTGGACAGTCCGCGCATCGGGTCTCGGCCAGGTCAGTCAGGCGCAGCCCCCTGACTGTTCACTGTAAAGTGAACGGCAGACAGTCCGCGGTACAAACCCGCGGACAGTCCAGGACCTGTCCGGCATACTTGCAGAACTGTTTGGTTTCTGTGTTTTTGCCGGCGGACAGTTCGGCACCCAGTTGCGGACAGTCCGGGACTCAACGGCGGACAGTCCGGGACTCTGACGCCAGACAGTCCACGAATCTGCAGATTGTTTCGTTTTTCTTTTGGGCTTTTGCACTTGGTTTCGGGCGTTCTCCGGGGGTTCCGCTGTACCACTAGGACATCTCCTAGGGTATCCACCTATTCGTAGGTCGTGAACTCACCGGTCATTTCGAGTCTTCGTTTTTGGGTGTTTTTCTGGGACAAGGGCCTATTGATTCACGAGCTGAATTGAGGCTCCCATTTACCCCCCCTCTGGTCGCCGATTTGGTCCTTCAATTGGAATCAGAGCCGATTAAGGATCTTCTCCACCTTAATCAGTTTCGGATCCTAAGGGCGACATGGATTGAGGGAACGGCAAGGCTCCCTATTTTGATTGGTCGAACTATCCGTATTGGAAGATTCGGATGCGTGCTTATCTCAACACCATCGGATCTTCTATCTAGGAGATATGCGAGAACGCTGAGTACGTAGTCCTTGTGGCTCGTGTGGGTCAGATCCAGATTGACCAGCACGAGGCCAACTCCAAGGCTCGTAATGCTCTTTTGGCCAGCATCTCCCTTCCTGAGTTCGAGCGTGTCTCTGAGCTAGAGACGGCACGAGAGATCTGGGTGAAGCTTCAGAGCTATCACGAGGGGACCGCTCAGGTCAAGACCAGTCTCTTCTAGACGTACAAGCGCCAGTATGAGAACTTTGTTCAGTTGGAGGGAGAGACGATTGACGCTATGTTTGCTCGTTTCCAAACGATTGTGAACAAGATGCGTGCCAATCGGGCTAACCTACCCTATGACGATCATGAGAGGGCTCTTAAGTTGCTATATGCCCTGGATCGAAGGGTATGGGAGGTGAAGGTGTCGACCATCATAGAGTCTCCATCCTATGACACCCTCACCGTGGACGAGCTGTTCAGCAAGCTCAAGTCCATCGAGATCGATCACTTGACTCAGGCCAGCTGAAGAACCCATCTTCACATTCCATGGCTTTGGTCTCAGGCAAGGGTGGATCGATTCTCTCTGCTGACGCTTCACCTCCTCTCTTTGCTTTGTCTTCTTTGCTTGCAGTTACAGAGGAGCAGTTGGAGGCGTTGGGAGATGACGAGCTCGTCCTCATCATCACCCGGTTCTCGCGGTTTCACAACAACCGCTTGAATCACCGGCGTGGTAGCGCACGTGAGGGCTGCTAAGAGTGCGGTGATCCAGATCACTTCATCGCAAACTGCCCCAAGCGCAACAAAGGCTTCCCCAGCAAGAACCGCAACTCCAGGCGCAAGGGCAAGCCGGAGAACAAGGCCGGGAAGAAGAAGAAGGGCAACTGCCGCCGAGAGGACATGGAGAAGGCTTTCGACGCCGGTCGGCGTGCCTTCCTCGCCACCATCAGCGACGGCGAGAAGACCTATGACGGCGACACCAGCGACGACAGGTCCGAGCACAAGACTGAAGAACGCTTCAACGAAGACACCACTCCTCCAAAGGCTTCTGCACCATGGCCTTGGATGAAGAGGACCACAAGTGCCAGGCAAAGGACGCCGACGCCGCCGCCGCCACCGACAACGACGCTTCCGAGGTATCAACCTCTTCTCTTGTTGATCGTCTTACCGATGAGCGCGATTCTCTTGTTGACATAGTTCTCGGTCAGGACAAGCAACTCAAGCGAGCTATCCGAGAGTGCAACTAGTTTAAGGCTAAGATGGTAGAAGCGCTTAAGGAGCTTGAGAGTGCTAGGACCGAGGTAAATGTGTCCGAGGAGGAGGAGTGTGAGGAGTGCACGATGCATATGACAAACTTTGCCACCCTGCAAACGAAGTATGCCTCTTTGATTGAGGTGTATGATGAGCTGAAGAGTAGGCTAGACTTAGTGGGTGATTGCAAAGAGTGTCCCTCCCTGAAGAAGGAGCTGGAGGAAGTGAAGGCAAGGTCATCTTTGCTGGGTGCGTGCATGTCCTGTCCAGGCTTGCGAACTGAGTTGGCAGAAGTCAGTGCCAAGCTTGCTGAAGCCATGAAAGCTAGCTCAGTTAGCACCTTGTCCGCTCCATGTGAGCGATGTGCGGCGATGGAGCTTGAGATTGCCAACTGTCGGTGCAAACCGAGGAGGAAAACACATACCTTCGGTCCATCCCGAGTTGGGTGTCATGCAGTGAGCCGCAGTTGGGCATGATGATCAGTCAGTTCAAGAGGGGGATTGACTGTTCAGGAGTAGGCTTTTCTTTAGGTGGGAAGGGCGTTAGCATCTTCGGCAAGATCAGTGAGTTTAGCGGAGTGAACCCAAGTGAGAAGCCATCAGCTGTCCCTAAGCTCACCAAGATCACCCCACCTGAGCCTTCCAAACCTATCACCAAGGATGGCATCCTTGATGAACCTCCCAAGGATCCACCTCGCAAGCAAGTGTGGGTTCCCAAACCTAACCATCTTAGGAACACACTTGACACCCTTCCTGACGTCTCTAGTGATCCCCTTCCGAGAGGCAAGCAGCCGACTAGAGTGCACAACCCTCACAACCATAGGAACCAACAACCCAAGAGAGTGGTGATGTTCGAGTGCGAGTACTATCACCGTGAGGGTCACCTAGCTGAGTTTTGCTTTCGGAGGAAGAGAGATGCTAGGAAGGAGTTGGAGCTGAACAACCAGGCCAGGCACCACCATTTTCATGGTGTGCAAGGTCGAGGAGTTCAGAGGCAGGGCGCTAGGCTTGGAGGTGCACCCCCTCAGGCGGCTAGGCCCCAGGCAGCTAGACCACGGGGTGGTGGTCATGCCCGTCGCGGTTCCGGTCGTCCTCAATACGATCATGAGCCGGGTGTAAGAGGCTTTGCTGCACAGTCCCATAGCGGACCACCTTTTCAGCATGGTGGTGATCGCTTCACTCAAATGGGACAGGTTGGTGAGTTTGGAGGTTTTCCGTCCTATAGCGGACCACCCTTTCAGTTTGGTGGTGATCGCTATCCACCCATGGGACGAGGACAATTTGGTGTTCCTTCTAACACTTTTTCTGGGCCTATGACACAGCACTGGTATCCTTCTCAGTATACTAACCCCAGTGTTGTGCCGCATGCTCATTTCCTGCCTTTCTATTGATGCAGGAACTTCGACTGGAGAACATGTGGCTCATGGATTCCGGATGTTCGCGCCACATGACCGGAAAGAAGGAATGGTTCTCCAGCCTAGACCCCGTGGTGCACAAGGAGTACATCACTTTCAGGGATAACAGTAGAGGTAAGGTTGTTTCTCATGGAGTTATTCGGCTCAATGATGTGATGTAACGGCCCTAATCCCATGGCCCACTGATCATTGTCAACCACTGACAGTCGATCCGTACAGCCAAGAGATTAAGATCGGTTCCGCCACTGGGCTACATCAGTGCCCGATGTCCGCAGGATCATCTCACAATTCAGTTACAATCTCTTGAACATATTGACAAATAACATCGGAGTAAATAGCGGAAGACTTAGATAACAATAGTTTTACAAACCAGGGTTCAACAGAAAATTAAAGTGAAGTTATTACAGACCATAGTTCAAATAGATAGAGTTGGCAGAGTAGCATATGACAACAACTAAAGATACTTCACCCAGCCCGAGGGTGGATAATCACTCATCGGCCTCATCGGCCTCTTCCTGAACAACAGTCACACAGCAGGGTCCCAGGCATACTGAGGAATCTGCCATACCTGCAACATGGGTAACAAACCCTGAGTACGGGGTACTCAACAAGACTTACCCGACTAAAGAAAAAGGGAGAAGACTCAGGAATGAGAGGCTTAGGGTAGTCAAGGTAAGGCTTAAGCAAGATCAAGTATTTTGCAGAAAAGCATTTTTGTAAACCTTATTTTATTTTTGAAAGATTCAGTATTTCTCAATTCTTCATCATTCATGATTCATTTTACATTTCAAAACATTCCTAGTTGAGAACCACTCTCCGTTGACAGTTAGTGGACCAAGTCTCCATAACCGAGGAGCAACGTTAATCCGGATAAATAATACTCAGCTGAGGATCCCTATCCACACTGCATATGTAGCACCCAAGCTTGCATATGCCAACTCGTCTACCACGATTCCTCCAAGATTGGGCCCGGTCCTACGCCACCCGGAAGTACAGTACACCACTCCCATTTTCCGCCAGCGACAAGTACCTCGGGACTCTAACCCAAGAGTACAGGTCCTGACACGTGGGTACATGCTACTTCCGCCATCTCTCCACTCCCAGTGCGCGGTTGTCGGTCCAATAAAGGATTCCTCGGAGCCAGAGCTTTCCGTAGTATGTGAATAGTTACAAGTCTTGGCCAGCAGGCCCCCATACGGATGGTCCCTACATTTTTCCGCCAGCGACAAGCACCTCGGGACTCTAACCCAAGAGTACAGGTCCTGTCGGTTTTTCAACCCTGTCCCGGTCGGTGTCAACTGTTGAGTCCCGGACTACAACATGACGGCACCGTACGCGCGGACAACCTCTTCTCGACAATGACCACATGCTAGCTAGGCAAGCAGTCATCGAACGGGAAGTAAAGCCAAATTCCCATAAAGATTCTTTCAGTGATCACACTTTTGAAAATGGCATTTTATTGCAAAGTCTAATTCAATAAGCAATGCTAAGCATTTTTCAAATACTTTTGAAAAGCAGGTATCGGGTGTATCAGTGGTCAAGGTGGATAGTGCATCAATTAGGATAGCACACAACTCCTATAAACCTAATGCAATAATTTAACTCAAAAGCATTTAAGGGAATTATTTTATAAATTCAAGGAAAGGGGTTAAATGCACCGGGGCTTGCCTTGGATGGCAAAGAGAGCAGACTCGGGGTAAGCAGCGCAGTTGACGGGGCTCGGGGTCGCCTCGGGAACAGATCCTTCGGTGGCTACCTCGACTTCAGGGCCTTCTTCCTCGGTCACTATACGTATGCAATGATGCATGCACATGAGTATGCTAGTATGAACAAAGTGCATAGGATAAAACTAGAGTATAGCTTTGCAAAGTATGAGTGGTGGTTAAAGTGGACAATAGATTACTTATCCCTTTTTAGCAATATTAGCCAACTTTACTAAGCAACTTTTATTAAGCCTAAGCATAAACATCATAAGGCATCACAAACATCATAGACCAGAGGGGTAGGGGTCTATGAACATCAATCAATCCAAAGATCACATCATTAAACACTTATTACCAACCCTAATCCATCTTTTCTATTTTTTTATTTTATTTAAAAGGTCATTTTATGAAGTTGCTCCAAAATTACCAAATTAATCACATAAGTTCATTATGGCATAAACAGATGGCAAAACAAATTTCATAATTTTTGGAGGTCATTAAGGTGCTTAATTAAATCTAGACATTTAATTAACAAAAGGCACTATTCAATTATTTAAATAAAAGCTCAAAAATCAACTTGTTCCAAAAGACTTCAAAATTTTACCAGAGACTCAGAAAGGCATAACTAGCACATAAAAATTTATCTCCAGATTTTTGGAGTTATAGATCATTTCCCAAAAATACCAAAACCTCCATTTTTCAATTAAAAGGGGAATTTTACATTTTTAAATCTTTGCACAAAACTCAAGTTTCATATTTTTATAAAATACTCCAGAGCGTAAAGAGTCTACCACAAAAATTTCAGAATTTTTGGGCGCACACAGAAAATCATACAAAAAAAGAGAAAACAGAACACTATTCACATCTCTCAGAAAAAGAGAAGAACATTGTGCTCCTTCTAGGCCGGGCTCGGCGAATCGCGAGGCTCGGGCGAATCGCGCGGGGCTCGGTCGAGACGGGCTCGGTTGAGACGGAAGCGACAGCTTTGTCCGAGGCCTGGCCCGGAGGCTCGGGCGAGACGGAGAAGTAAGCCTCCGTCCGAGGCCTGACTCGAGCGAAGCGGAGAGCATGCGCTTGCCGAGGCTTGGGCTCGGGCGAGATGGAGTGGAAGCAGAGGCCGGAGGCCTCGGGTGCTTACCACGGATCGGAGGCAGGGCTCGAGGGTGTGGCTCGGCACGTGCCCGAGGGTGAGGCTCGAGGAAGGAGGCTCGACACGTGCTCGAGGGGCGGTGGTTCGGTGGAGCTCCTTCGGCGGCGAGCGGCGAGCGGCGCTCCGGCGACCCTGCGCAACACACGAGACCGCAAGGGCCTGGTCAGAGTCGCACGGAACCAAGGAACACGACACGGGGGTCGGTGAGGGATGATCATGGCCGGAGACGGCGAATTTCACGAACCCGAGCTCGCCGGGTTTCTGCCGGAGATGGGAACGGCGAGCTTACGCCGGGCGATTGAGGGCGGTAGAGATGAAATTGAAGGGTGGGAAAGCTTCACGAGCTCAAGGCGGAGCTTCTGAGCTAGGTGGTGGAGCGGCGGAGACACTGGACTGGCCTGGCCACGGTGGCGGAGGTGAGTGCGGAGGTCGGAGCTCCGGCGGGCTTATATAGCCGCGGCCAGAGGCCGGTAGAGAGCACGGCGAGGCGCGGATAAGATCGGCGGGAGCGTGCGCACTCGATTGCGCTAAGGCGGAGGGGCTGGCGTGCAGCCGGGGCCGGTGCGCAAGCTTGGCCGGCAATGGCCACGCGGCGGCGGCGCGCTGGACACTGTAGGGGCCGAGAGCGAGGGTAAGCGCTCGCGTGCGGGCGCGGAGGGAACAGGGAGACAGCGGCGGCAGGATAAGGGCGCGTGGGGAGCAGCCGTATGCGCTGCAGGTGCAGCGCCGGCGCCATGGCCGGGCCCCCCCCTTCCCCCTGGCTCTACGGGAAGAAGAACAGTGTAGGGGCTAGGGTTTGACTTTTGGCCAGTATCTGTATTTTGCAAAAATCTCCCAAAATTTGAACTGAGCGACAAAAATTCAAATACCAAAGTTGCTCAGAAAAAAGAGATCTACAACTTTGTCAATATGAACATTTTCAAATTCCAAATAGTTTTTGAACTATATTCAAAAACAGAAAAGGGGACACTTTTCAAATTTGATTCAAATCAAAATTACTTTGGATTTCAAACTGAAACTTGAAAATCCTTATATATGAAAGTTGTTCCATTTGTCAAAACCTACAACTTTGCTAATATACACTTTTTCTGTAACTCAATAGTTCTTGAATTAGTTTTGAAAACTCAAAAAGGGACAAAAACTGGAGTTTGAATGAATTTGAAATTACTGCAAATTTTATATAGAACTTTGAAAATCTGTAAATACCAAAGTTGTTTCTATTGGCCAGATCTACAACTTTGCTTTTTGGACCAACCTCAAATTCTGAATAATTTTGAATTACAAAAAAAAGGGATAAAAATCCAGGGTTTGGAAATCAGGGTTTTGCAAAAGGGAAAATCAAATCAACACTGATTTTTGAACTTTGATCAATGCAGCAACATCTGGGCACTAAATTTGAACAAGAATTAAATAGAACTAGGCACAGAGGTGAAATTACCATTCTGCCCTTATAGAGAGAATTGGGCTTTTAGGGTTTTTGGAAAGGGAATCAAAGCATAGTAATTAGGCAAATCAAATGCATCACAGGAAAAGATTAATGCTTAAGATGATGACATGTCAAGTTAATTACATTAGTAACACCAGGGGTGTTACAGCCTTCCCCCCTAAAAGAAATCTCGCCCCGAGATTCCACGTCTTAAGAAGGAAAAGGCAAAACCTTACATCTACAGAGATTCGAGAAAGTCGGGATAGTTCTTTGCTAAGAAGTCTTCGGATTCCCAGGTGGCTTCTTCTTCAGAGTGCTGGTTCCACTGGATCTTGTACCATCTTGTGGTGGTTCTTCGGGTAACACGATCCTTGTGATCCAACACACGGACAGGATATTCCGAGTATGACAGATCTGGTTCTAACTCAACGCCTTCAACTTCAACCATATGTTCAGGTACTCGGAGACACTTCTTGAGTTGGGAGACATGAAACACATTATGAACTGCTGAAAGATGATCGGGCAAACTTAGCTTGAAAGCGACCTTGCCACAACGATCCAGAATCTCAAACGGACCAATGTAGCGGGGTGCTAGCTTTCCTTTGACTCCAAAACGAGTGACTCCTTTGGTGGGTGAGACCTTCAGGTACACATAATCCCCGATCTCGAACTGCAGAGGTCGACGTCTCTTGTCAGCATAACTTTTCTGTCGAGACTGTGCAATCTTCATGTTCTCTTGTATTTGCTTGACTTTCTCTTCCATATCTTTTACTAGATCAACTCCAAAGAATTCCCTTTCTCCGGGTTCAGACCAACTGAGAGGTGTACGACAACGACGACCGTACAGTGCTTCAAAGGGTGCCATTTTGATGCTCTCTTGATAACTGTTATTATAAGAGAATTCTGCCAAGGGCAAACACTGATCCCAAGTATCTGCGAAGGTAAGCACACAGGCTCTCAACATATCTTCTAACACTTGGTTGACTCTCTCAGTCTGTCCATCAGTCTGCGGATGATAAGCCGTGCTATACAATAGCTTGGTTCCAAGTGAGGCATGGAACGCTTTCCAGAACTTAGTGACAAACTGAGTACCACGATCTGAGGTGATGGTCTTGGGTATGCCATGGAGTTTCACTATGTTGTTTTTGTACAAGGCGGCATACACAGGGACGGTGTAGCTGGTCTTGACTGGCAGAAAGTGAGCTTGTTTGGTGAGTCGGTCCACGATTACCCAAATGGAATCAAAACCTTTCTGGGTCTTGGGTAGTCCATTGACAAAATCCATACTAATGTCGTCCCATTTCCAAGCGGGTACTGACAAAGGTTGCAATTCTCCTCCAGGCTTCATGTGTACTGCCTTGACTCTTTGGCAGGTATCACACTGAGTGACATACCGGGCAATCTCAATCTTCATTTTAGTCCACCAGAATATCTGCTTTAAGTCTTGGTACATCTTGTTACTGCCGGGGTGAATAGAGAATCTGGTCAAGTGTGCTTCATCAAGGATTAACTGTCTCAATTCAGGCACCTTGGGAACTACTAGACGGTTCTTGAACCAAACAACTCCTACATCATCGATCCTGAAACAATCAGCCTTTCCGGTCTGGACCTTTTCGATGATGCGCTTGATTCCAGGGTTATCCTTCTGAGCAGCAATGACTTGATCCTTGATGGATGTTTCTATGCTGACATTGTTCAGGCTTCCTTGCGGAATCATTTTGATACCCATTCTTTCAAGATCATGGCACAAGGAAAGATCATAGGGCTTCGTCGTCAGACTGTTGCAGTAGGACTTGCGACTAAGGGCATCGGCAACTACATTTGCCTTACCAGGATGGTAATGTACTTCGAGATCATAATCTTTAATCAACTCAAGCCATCTTCTCTGCCTCATATTCAATTCTTCTTGAGTGAAGATATACTTTAGGCTCTTGTGATCCGTATACATATTACAGGTGCTGCCCAACAGATAGTGACGCCAAATCTTCAAGGCATGCACGACTGCTGCTAGCTCAAGATCATGGGTTGGGTAGTTTTCCTCATGTCGCTTAAGCTGTCGTGAGGCATAAGCGATTACTCGTCCTTCTTGCATCAAAACACAGCCCAAACCAGTACCAGATGCATCACAGTATACATCGAAGGGTTTCTCGATATCTGGTTGAGCTAGGACTGGTGATGTAGTTAACAGTTTCTTCAAGGCTTGAAAGGCTTGCTCACAGGCTGGTGACCAAACGAAATCCACGGAATTCTTCAACAACTCTGTGATAGGCTTGGTGACTCTGGAGAAATCTGGGATGAATCGACGATAGTATCCAGCCATTCCCATGAAGCTACGAACTTCGCGGACAGTGGTAGGTGGCTTCCAATCCAAGATATCTGCCACTTTTTCAGGGTCAACTGACACACCTTCAGCGGACAGGACATGACCAAGGAATTGAATTCGATCTAGCCAGAATTCGCATTTACTGAACTTGGCATACAGCTGGTGATCTCTGAGACGAGAGAGAACGATTCGAAGATGCTTGGCGTGATCTTCAGGAGTTCTTGAATAGACAAGGATGTCGTCAATGAACACGACTACGAATTTATCGAGCTCTGGCATGAACACAGAGTTCATGAGATACATGAAATGAGCGGGGGCATTGGTCAAGCCAAAGGACATGACCAAGTACTCATATAGGCCGTATCTGGTGGTGAAAGCTGTTTTAGGAATGTCTTCTGGACGTATTTTTATTTGGTGATAGCCAGATCTGAGATCAATTTTGGAGAACACTCTGGCTCCAGATAACTGGTCAAAAAGAAGGTCAATGCGAGGCAAGGGATATTTATTCTTGATGGTGACCTCATTGAGCGGGCGATAGTCAACGCACAGACGAAGGCTTTTGTCCTTCTTCTTCACAAAGATAGCAGGACAGCCCCAAGGAGATGAACTTGGGCGAATGAGACCCTTATCCAATAGCTCTTGCAATTGGATCTTCAGCTCTGCCAACTCTCTGGGAGGCATTCGATAAGCTCTACGGGATATAGGAGCAGTCCCGGGCTTTAGCTCTATGGCAAACTCAACATCACGGTCGGGAGGCAGACCTGGTAGATCTTCTGGGAAGACATCAGGGAACTCACAGACCACGGGAATATCCCTGACTTCCGGAACACAGGCGGTATTCAACTGGGTGGTTGCTGGTTTTTGAGGCATAGGAAGTTGGAGAAGGAGTTTGGAGGTACTGTTAGGAACATCCACTCTCACAACTCTACTCAGAATGTCAAGCATGGCCTTATACTGGCACATCCAATTCATGCCTAAAATGACATCTATCTCCTGATCTTTCAACACTATCATGGTGGTAGGGAACGCATGATTTCCCAACATCACTGGTATACTGCGAACCACCTCTTTGGTGTTTATACGCCCTCCAGGCGATAAAATGCAAAAACTTTCTTTCAACTTCTCAATTGATATGTCATGCTTAGAGACGAAGGTACGACTGATGAAAGAATGCGACGCACCAGAATCGAACAAGACGACTGCAGGATGATTGGCAACAGGGAACCTACCGAGCATGACGGGCTCTCCTTCTGGGATGTTACTGACGGTGGTGAAGTAGACTTGCCCGTGCTTCTTGACAAACTTGCCCTTCTGGACGTGCTGCTGCGGTGCACGGTGCTGCTGCTGTGATCCTCCAGGGCCTTTCTGTGCATGCTGGGCATTCTTCTTGGGTTTTGGGCACTCGCGAGACCAGTGGCCAAGTTGACCACCGTTGTAGCAGGGATGGTTATAGGCGGTTTGTGGGGTGGTGATACGAACACCTGGGGCGTTCGGCTGAGTGGCACTTTGCTGGTTGGCATTATGGGTGGTGGCCGCGGTACGAACGACCACTTGCTGATGGGGGTATGGGGCACGGTTTTGGTGGTGGCTGGGGTGATAGATGATTCTTGGGCGCTTATGGTTGCTGGAGAAGCTGCTAGACCCAGCCTTCTTCTTCTTCTTCTCCTCCTGATACTGGCGGTTGCTTTCCTCGAAAGCGACAGCACGGTCAACGACATCATGATAGGATCCGTTTAGGTTGTTAGATAGACCTCTGTGAATCTTAGGGTGCAGACCCCTAAGGAAACAATCTCGCTTCTTTTCCTCTGTGTTGACATAGTCGGAGGCATACTGGCTCAGGTGGTTGAACTGTCCCACGTACTGCATAACGGTGGAATCTTTCTGTTGCAGGGCCAGGAATTGATCCAACTTCATTTTCATCAATCCCGAAGGGATGTGATGTGCTCTGAAAGCGGTGCGGAACTCTTCCCAGGTTAGCTGGTGACCTTCAGGCTGGGCAGCCAAGAGGTTGGCATACCAAGCGCTTGCTGGGCCACGAAGCTGCTGCGAAGCAAACCGGGGCTTCTGGATTTCAGTGCATCAGATGAGACCAAACTTCTGCTCCATGGTGCGGAGCCAATCATCAGCTTCGAGGGGTTCATCGGCTCTGGTGAAAACCGGTGGACGGGTTTCAGTGAAATCCACATAGGTGGTCTCTTGGTTGTGACGACCACGGTGACCAACATTCTGCTGTCCTTGGTTCTGAGCCATCAGATTGGCAGCGGCGGCCAGGGCTGCAATGGCATCTGCTAGGGTAGCTGGGACAGGTGGAGGGTTTGGGATGTTGGCATCATCAGAACCTCCAGCTCCGGTACGGGTGTTCACAGGCATCTGTATAAGCAACTCGGAACTCAGCATATATGGACAAAGGTTCTGAAACGACTTGATTGATAACTTCACTGATACAAAGATAGCTGGCTTGATAAAGATGACAACAGACTGATAAGGGGAAAAGGTACGAAAAGAAAGATACATGCCAGACTTGGCAACAGACAGACTAACGCCCCCAAACCTAGTCTAAGGTTTTAGGTAAGCAGATGGTACAGACACAAGGAGTCTAGTCGTCATCGATGAAGATCAACTCTTCGTCATCATCATCATCCTCGATGATAAGCTCAGGCTCTTCCTCCTCATCTTCATCTTCAACGTGGACATCTTTAGCAGGTTCCACTTCCTCATTCTGATCGGGCTCGTGTTCCACTTCAGGTTCCTCCATGACTCCGTCTTCGGGGTCCTCAACAACTGGTGGAATCACGGGGTGAAGCTGGTTGTGCAGCTGATGTACTTCCTCATGAAGCATATCATTGAACTGCTCGATCTGGGCGGTGTACTGCTGCAGTCCATGGAGCTGGGCTCTGGTGACATCTTCGTGGGTCCAAGCATCATTGCGCTGCTCGATAGCGCGAACCGTGTTCCGATTGGCCTGCTCCAGGGAAGCTCGTGCCTCATAAAACTCCAGGCGGAAAAGATAGAAGTCATGCTCCATGTTCTCCATCTCAGCCTTCAGATTCTTGATTTCCTCCTTCAGCTGTTTGCGGGTACGACGGGGAAAACGACGACCATTGGAGGATTCTCCAGTCTCTTCTCCGGTGCGTGGCGCCAGCTGGTGACGCGGCACGCCATGCGGTCCAGTCGACTTGCGAGCAGTCCGCTTGATAATGGCCATATCTGGACAAGAGGTTATAGATGAGAAAGGCTAGCAAGAAAAAGGTATAGGTATACTAACCCAACAGACTTAGAGAGGAAGTTATTATCTTAAGTGATTATGGCATGATGCATGATTCGTTCCTACGGAACAAGGCAATGCAACTATTAAGGTAAGGTACATAAGGCTTATACAAGTTGTCTTGCTACTAGTTGCCAAAGACAAGATGAGATGAGAGAAGCAATTTGGACTCAAAATAGTCAAGTTTAGTTTTGGACTTAAAAACTTTTTTTTTGAAGTTTTCGCAAAAAGATTGCAACGTCGTAGTGAGATGCTCCGATACCACTCTGTGACGTAACGGCCCTAATCCCATGGCCCACTGATCATTGTCAACCACTGACAGTCGATCCGTACAGCCAAGAGATTAAGATCGGTTCCGCCACTGGGCTACATCAGTGCCCGATGTCCGCAGGATCATCTCACAATTCAGTTACAATCTCTTGAACATATTGACAAATAACATCGGAGTAAATAGCGGAAGACTTAGATAACAATAGTTTTACAAACCAGGGTTCAACAGAAAATTAAAGTGAAGTTATTACAGACCATAGTTCAAATAGATAGAGTTGGCAGAGTAGCATATGACAACAACTAAAGATACTTCACCCAGCCCGAGGGTGGATAATCACTCATCGGCCTCATCGGCCTCTTCCTGAACAACAGTCACACAGCAGGGTCCCAGGCATACTGAGGAATCTGCCATACCTGCAACATGGGTAACAAACCCTGAGTACGGGGTACTCAACAAGACTTACCCGACTAAAGAAAAAGGGAGAAGACTCAGGAATGAGAGGCTTAGGGTAGTCAAGGTAAGGCTTAAGCAAGATCAAGTATTTTGCAGAAAAGCATTTTTGTAAACCTTATTTTATTTTTGAAAGATTCAGTATTTCTCAATTCTTCATTATTCATGATTCATTTTACATTTCAAAACATTCCTAGTTGAGAACCACTCTCCGTTGACAGTTAGTGGACCAAGTCTCCATAACCGAGGAGCAACGTTAATCCGGATAAATAATATTCAGCTGAGGATCCCTATCCACACTGCATATGTAGCACCCAAGCTTGCATATGCCAACTCGTCTACCACGATTCCTCCAAGATTGGGCCCGGTCCTACGCCACCCGGAAGTACAGTACACCACTCCCATTTTCCGCCAGCGACAAGTACCTCGGGACTCTAACCCAAGAGTACAGGTCCTGACACGTGGGTACATGCTACTTCCGCCATCTCTCCACTCCCAGTGCGCGGTTGTCGGTCCAATAAAGGATTCCTCGGAGCCAGAGCTTTCCGTAGTATGTGAATAGTTACAAGTCTTGGCCAGCAGGCCCCCATACGGATGGTCCCTACATTTTTCCGCCAGCGACAAGCACCTCGGGACTCTAACCCAAGAGTACAGGTCCTGTCGGTTTTTCAACCCTGTCCCGGTCGGTGTCAACTGTTGAGTCCCGGACTACAACATGACGGCACCGTACGCGCGGACAACCTCTTCTCGACAATGACCACATGCTAGCTAGGCAAGCAGTCATCGAACGGGAAGTAAAGCCAAATTCCCATAAAGATTCTTTCAGTGATCACACTTTTGAAAATGGCATTTTATTGCAAAGTCTAATTCAATAAGCAATGCTAAGCATTTTTCAAATACTTTTGAAAAGCAGGTATCGGGTGTATCAGTGGTCAAGGTGGATAGTGCATCAATTAGGATAGCACACAACTCCTATAAACCTAATGCAATAATTTAACTCAAAAGCATTTAAGGGAATTATTTTATAAATTCAAGGAAAGGGGTTAAATGCACCGGGGCTTGCCTTGGATGGCAAAGAGAGCAGACTCGGGGTAAGCAGCGCAGTTGACGGGGCTCGGGGTCGCCTCGGGAACAGATCCTTCGGTGGCTACCTCGACTTCAGGGCCTTCTTCCTCGGTCACTATACGTATGCAATGATGCATGCACATGAGTATGCTAGTATGAACAAAGTGCATAGGATAAAACTAGAGTATAGCTTTGCAAAGTATGAGTGGTGGTTAAAGTGGACAATAGATTACTTATCCCTTTTTAGCAATATTAGCCAACTTTACTAAGCAACTTTTATTAAGCCTAAGCATAAACATCATAAGGCATCACAAACATCATAGACCAGAGGGGTAGGGGTCTATGAACATCAATCAATCCAAAGATCACATCATTAAACACTTATTACCAACCCTAATCCATCTTTTCTATTTTTCTTATTTTATTTAAAAGGTCATTTTATGAAGTTGCTCCAAAAATTACCAAATTAATCACATAAGTTCATTATGGCATAAACAGATGGCAAAACAAATTTCATAATTTTTGGAGGTCATTAAGGTGCTTAATTAAATCTAGACATTTAATTAACAAAAGGCACTATTCAATTATTTAAATAAAAGCTCAAAAATCAACTTGTTCCAAAAGACTTCAAAATTTTACCAGAGACTCAGAAAGGCATAACTAGCACATAAAAATTTATCTCCAGATTTTTGGACTTATAGATCATTTCCCAAAAATACCAAAACCTCCATTTTTCAATTAAAAGGGGAATTTTACATTTTTAAATCTTTGCACAAAACTCAAGTTTCATATTTTTATAAAATACTCCAGAGCATAAAGAGTCTACCACAAAAATTTCAGAATTTTTGGGTGTACACAGAAAATCATACAAAAAAAGAGAAAACAGAACACTATTCACATCTCTCAGAAAAAGAGAAGAACACTGTGCTCCTTCTAGGCCGGGCTCGGCGAATCGCGAGGCTCGGGCGAATCGCGCGGGGCTCGGTCGAGACGGGCTCGGTTGAGACGGAAGCGACAGCTTCGTCCGAGGCCTGGCCCGGAGGCTCGGGCGAGACGGAGAAGTAAGCCTCCGTCCGAGGCCTGACTCGGGCGAAGCGGAGAGCATGCGCTCGCCGAGGCTTGGGCTCGGGCGAGACGGAGTGGAAGCAGAGGCCGGAGGCCTCGGGTGCTTACCACGGATCGGAGGCAGGGCTCGAGGGTGTGGCTCGGCACGTGCCCGAGGGTGAGGCTCGAGGAAGGAGGCTCGACACGTGCTCGAGGGGCGGTGGTTCGGTGGAGCTCCTTCGGCGGCGAGCGGCGAGCGGCGCTCCGGCGACCCTGCGCAACACACGAGACCGCAAGGGCCTGGTCAGAGTCGCACGGAACCAAGGAACACGACACGGGGGTCGGTGAGGGATGATCATGGCCGGAGACGGCGAATTTCACGAACCCGAGCTCGCCGGGTTTCTGCCGGAGATGGGAACGGCGAGCTTACGCCGGGCGATTGAGGGCGGTAGAGATGAAATTGAAGGGTGGGAAAGCTTTACGAGCTCAAGGCGGAGCTTCTGAGCTAGGTGGTGGAGCGGCGGAGACACTGGACTGGCCTGGCCACGGTGGCGGAGGTGAGTGCGGAGGTCGGAGCTCCGGCGGGCTTATATAGCCGCGGCCAGAGGCCGGTAGAGAGCACGGCGAGGCGCGGATAAGATCGGCGGGAGCGTGCGCACTCGATTGCGCTAAGGCGGAGGGGCTGGCGTGCAGCCGGGGCCGGTGCGCAAGCTTGGCCGGCAATGGCCACGCGGCGGCGGCGCGCTGGACACTGTAGGGGCCGAGAGCGAGGGTCAGCGCTCGCGTGCGGGCACAGAGGGAACAGGGAGACAGCGGCGGCAGGATAAGGGCGCGTGGGGAGCAGCCGTATGCGCTGCAGGTGCAGCGCCGGCGCCATGGCCGGCCCCCCCCCCCCT
Organism: Coix lacryma-jobi var. lacryma-jobi; assembly: GCA_009763385.1. Lineage (NCBI taxonomy): Eukaryota > Viridiplantae > Streptophyta > Magnoliopsida > Poales > Poaceae > Coix > Coix lacryma-jobi. The sequence goes on from CM019831.1 coordinate 50,308,037, forward strand.
TCCCCCTGGCTCTACGGGAAGAAGAACAGTGTAGGGGCTAGGGTTTGACTTTTGGCCAGTATCTGTATTTTGCAAAAATCTCCGAAAATTTGAACTGAGCGACAAAAACTCAAAATACCAAAGTTGCTCAGAAAAAAGAGATCTACAACTTTGTCAATATGAACATTTTCAAATTCCAAATAGTTTTTGAACTATATTCAAAAAAAGAAAAGGGGACACTTTTCAAATTTGATTCAAATCAAAATTACTTTGAATTTCAAACTGAAACTTGAAAATCCTTATATATGAAAGTTGTTCCATTTGTCAAAACCTACAACTTTGCTAATATACACTTTTTCTGAAACTCAATAGTTCTTGAATTAGTTTTGAAAACTCAAAAAGGGACAAAAACTGGAGTTTGAATGAATTTGAAATTACTTCAAATTTTATATAGAACTTTGAAAATCTGTAAATACCAAAGTTGTTTCTATTGGCCCGATCTACAACTTTGCTTTTTGGACCAACCTCAAATTCTGAATAATTTTGAATTACAAAAAAAAGGGATAAAAATCCAGGGTTTGGAAATCAGGGTTTTGCAAAAGGGAAAATCAAATCAAAACTGATTTTTGAACTTTGATCAATGCAGCAACATCTGGGCACTAAATTTGAACAAGAATTAAATAGAACTAGGCACAGAGGTGAAATTACCATTCTGCCCTTATAGAGAGAATTGGGCTTTTAGGGTTTTTGGAAAGGGAATCAAAGCATAGTAATTAGGCAAATCAAATGCATCACAGGAAAAGATTAATGCTTAAGATGATGACATGTCAAGTTAATTACATTAGTAACACCAGGGGTGTTACAAATGAGAACTTCGTTCTTAAGGATGTTGCTTTGGTTTCTAACTTGCATTTTAATATGCTTTCTGTTTCGCAACTCCTTGAGGATGATTTTGAAGTGCGTTTTAAGAAGGGTTTGAGTCGTGTCTTAGACCCTCAGGGAGATCTTGTTTGTTGGATCGTTCCTTTTGGTCATGTTTTTAGAGCCGATTTTTCTTGCTCTTTCGGCTCTGCTAAATGTTTGATAGCTGGTCCTTCTTCTGATTTGTGGAAGTGGCATAGGAGGCTTGGTCACTTGAGCTTTGACTTGGTTGCAAGACTTAGCTCACTTGGCCTAATCCAAGGATTGCCCAAGCTTAAGTTTCAGAAGGACCTTGTTTGCCATCCGTGTCGTCACGGGAAGATGGTTGCTGCTTCTCACCCACCTGTTAATTAGGTGATGACCAAGCAACCCAGTGAGCTTTTACACATGGACACTGTTGGTCCAGCTCGGGTTTGCTCAGCGGGTGGGAAGTCGTACGTTCTAGTGATCGTTGATGATTTTTCGAGGTACTCTTGGGTGTTCTTCATGGAGGCTAAGGATGAAGCCTTTTCTTTTGCTTGAGATCTTATTTTGAGGTTGAAAACTGTGTTTCCCCTGATACTATTAGAGCTATTCGTAGCGATAATGGTACTGAGTTTGTTAACTCTCAGTTTACCTCCTTCTGTTCTTCTCTTGGAATCGAGCATCAGCTATCTTCTCCTTATGTCCCCCAGCAGAATGGTGTTGTTGAGCACAAGAACCGGACCCTTGTTGAGATGGCCAGGACGATGCTCGATGAGCATAGGACTCCTAGGCGTTTTTGGGCCAAAGCGATCAACACCGCTTGCCATGTTTCAAATCGCATCTTTCTTCGAGCTTTCATGAAGAAGACTTTTTATGAGTTGCGTTTTGGACGGGTACCCAAGGTGTCTCATTTTTGGGTGTTTGGGTGCAAGTGCTTTATCCAGAAGCAAGGCAATTTGGACAAATTTGAATCTCGCTCTGCTGATGGCGTGTTTCTTGGTTATGCCTCGGATTCGCGTGCTTATCGAGTTCTTAACCTTGAGACTAACTGGATAGTGGAGACCTGCGAGGTCACATTCGACGAGACTGTGCCTTGTGTTTCTTCTGCTTTTGATATTGCAGGAGAACAGGAGCTGGGAGAGACCATCTTTGTGGAGGAGGAGCAGGAAGATGTCGATTGGGGTGATCCTGAGCCAACTCCACTGGCTGCCCCTGTCGACCCTGCGATGACTACTTCAACTCGAGGACCTGATCCCACGACTTCTTCTTCCTGGGGTCCTCTAGAGGCACCTCTCCAACGAGCACCCGCTGCACCTGAGGGAGCGACAGCATCTGGCGAGGGGTAGGCTACTTCGGCGATGCAAGCACCCCGAAGCGTTCAGCAAGCACACACCCCGAAGCAGATGATCGACGGCATCGACCAGCGAGTCATGCGGTCGCGAGCGTATGAGATCTCACACTTTGCTCATTCTGCATTCGTTGCTTCTTTTGAGCCCAAAGATGTTGGACACGCTCTTTCTAATCCTAACTGTGTTAATGCCATGCATGAGGAGTTAGAGAACTTTGAGCGAAACCAAGTTTGGACCCTAGTTCCACCTCCACCAGAATGCCACCCTATAGGTACCAAATGGGTTTTCAAAAACAAATAGGGTGAGGATGGGATGGTAGTGAGGAACAAGGCCAGGCTAGTAGCCCAGGGTTTTTGCCAAAAAGAGGGGATAGATTACGAGGAAACCTTTGCACCTGTAGCCCGTTTAGAAGCTATTAGGATCCTTCTTGCTTTTGCTGCTTCGAAGGGTTTTAAGCTTTACCAAATGGATGTCAAGAGTGCTTTCTTGAACGGGTATATAGAGGAAGAGGTTTATGTTAGGCAACCCCCTGGTTTCGAGGATCCCAAGTTTCCAAACCATGTCTTTCAACTTTCAAAAGCTTTGTATGGTTTGAAACAAGCCCCGAGAGCGTGGTATGAGCGTTTGAAAACCTTTTTGCTCTCCAAGGGTTTTAAAATGGGACGGGTAGATAAAAGTCTGTTTCTCCTCAAGCAAGGCAATGACACCCTTTTAGTTCAGATTTACGTGGATGATATCATCTTTGGTGGCTCCTCTCACGCGCTTGTTGCCAAGTTTGCAGATACTATGAGCAGGGATTTTGAGATGAGTATGATGGGTGAGTTGACCTTCTTCCTCGGGTTGCAAATCAAGAAAACCAGAGACGGGACGTTCGTGCATCAAGGCAAATACACGAAGGACATCCTGAAGAAGTTCGACATGGGCGAGGCCAAGCCTCTTACGACGCCCATGGCAACGACTGCTGCGATGGACGCAGACCAGGACAGAGAGCCAGTTGACCAGAAGGAGTGCAGGAGCATGATCAGCTCGCTCCTGTATCTGACGGCGATGAGGCCGGATATATAGTTTTCTGTGTGTCTGTGCGCTCGTTTTCAGGCGTCCCCTCGGACTTCCCACAAGCTAGCGGTCAAGCGCATCTTGAGGTACCTCCAATACACTCCTGAGTTCGGACTTTGGTACTCTTCTTCTTCGACCCTCTCGCTTTGTGGTTATTCCGATGCAGATTTTGCCGGCTGTCGGCTTGAGCGCAAGTCTACTTCTGGGACTTGTCAGTTTCTTGGCTCTTCTTTGGTTTCGTGGTCTTCTCGCAAACAGTCGAACGTAGCCCAGTCTACTACGGAAGCCGAGTATGTTGCCGCTGCTTCTTGCGCTTCGCAGCTTTTATGGATGGTTGCTACATTGCATGATTATGGTCTAGATTTCAGTCGGGTCCCTTTGCTTTGCGACAGCACTTCTGCCATTAGTGTAGCAAAGAATCCCGTTCTTCACTCCAAGACCAAACACATCGATGTTCGCTTTCACTTTCTTCGTGATCAGTATGAGAAAGGCGACATTGACCTTAGGCATGTAGACACCCATAATCAGGTTGCGGATATTTTCACCAAGCCTCTGGATCTTTCAACTTTTGCTAGGTTGAGAGGTGAGCTTGGTGTGTGTTTCCCTTTTAGATGGGGAAGAATTTTGTTTAATGTATCATAGACTGACCTTTTGTTTTGGGTCTTGAGTCTGTTTAGTTTTGTTTTACTCCAATACTGTTTTCTGCATGCATTTCGTCATGTATACATCTTGCATTTTCGAGCTTCATGTCTATATTCCTTAGAATAAATTTATGCTCTGATTAGTGTATGCTTCGATGATATATGATGATGTATGTAGCTTAGGCTCTCTTTGATCACTGATACAAGTTGTGAGCTAAGCTATCTTTCAGAATGATGAACATGCTAAATGAACTTAAAACTTGATACATGTTCACCATTGATATTGGCAACTAGCATGTGTAGAATGTGTTGAGGTTACTTATGCTATACATATATGCTAGGTTGCTATGTCTCTGGTTCTGAGTCTTTCACTTGCTTGGACTGTTCATATTCTGCTTAAAATGAATCAAGTATTAGTGAATTGAAAAGATTGAGATGGGATTGCTTTGTCAGCATATCACGGTATCGAGACTGTTTCTCATAGCACCTTGAGTTAAACTTGAGCCGTGTAGTGTAAGACCGAAACCGATGCTTCAAGCTTCTGATTGCATATGCATAGGCTTAATTAGCTCAGTTGAAAAGTTAGGCAATGACAAGCTTTCAACCTCTCGCAATCACATGCTGAAATTGAACTTGTGTGATAACCGCTGCATATTTTTTGATAAAATCTGAAAAGACAAGTCTATGTTTCATTCTATAGCATGATGATTGAACTGTGCTAGGGATAGTTCACCTTGTATACATGTTTAGCACTTGTTTGACTTCTTGTCTATAAATGTTCAGAGTTATTTTGATGGTGAAACTCCTTTCTGAACGGCTTAAAACTGCTCACTTGGCTTATGCTTTCATACTTTGTATTTGGTGATCAGTTTGAGCCTTTGCTAGCACTTTTGCTTGTTGCTTTGTAGTCGGATCAGCACTCTTTAGAGCATTAAATTACTCTATCGATTATATACCTGAAGCTACTAACATGCATTTTTTGACTCATGTGCATTTGCTTGACTCCAATAGGCATGGACTAGCTCCGTTTTGCTTAATTGGGCTCTTTTCCTTTCTTTTTTAATTGCAAATTGCCCCAAAGGGGGAGAATTTTTCTGAGGGGAAGAACTTCAAATTTCTATATGGTGATAATTTGCAATTTCTGTCCTTCACTTGTTTAGGGGGAGTTCTTTGAGTGTGGGGGAGTATTTCTGCTCTGCTCCGAGTCGGTTTTCTTTTGGTATCGATCCCTCAGCTAGTTGTGTTGAGCGTTTGTGCCTCTGTCTTGAGGGACTAGTTGTTTTCACCATTCTGTTTTTGGTGATTCTTGATTGGTATCGAGATTACTGCTAGTTGTGTTGAGCCTCTGTGCCTCTATCTTGAGGGACTAGCAGTAGTTGCCTTCTATGCAGACTTCATTTGGTATTGAGCTTTCAGCTAGTGGTGTTGAGCCCTTTCTACCTCTTCTTGAGGACTAGCTTGATCTTAACTTGGTTGCGTCGAGCTGTTGCCCATGTCTTTGGGAACCAAGTCTTGTGCTTTGATTTTGATCGAGTTTTGCTCCTTGATGAGTTGTTGCTCTGATTTTTGCTTGGTTGTGTTGAACCGTTGCCCATGTCTTTGGGGACCAAGCTTTGCTTATCTCGATTTGTTCTGTTCGGCATTTCTCTTGGCTTTTGAACATCTCGAGTAAGTTTTCTCCTTCTACCTAATTCTGCTTTCTTTTTATTTTTGATTATGGTTACTATGAGTTGACGATGCACTCATCAAGGGGGAGATTGCGAACACAAGGTTGATATGTGCCCTTGTGGTTCCCTTCCTGAGTGATGAGTGATCGATCAACGGGCAACATGTCTCTTGGCTGTGTTGATGTGCAGGTGTGGAGCTCGGAGACAGTGGTCGAAAGTGAGGTGAAAGTCAAGTAGAGACGTGTCGTGCCGACGGACCGGGAGCGGTGAAGGGCGGACGTGAGACTTGGACTGATGGACCGGGGGACTTGAGGACCAGCTGTGGTAGCTGGCACGTGGCATCAGCAAGCAAGAGCACATGGGGATGTGCGGTGCATCGGCTGAGTCGGGAGGAAGGTGATGGCGTCGTGACACTTGGCGGGAGGCCGAGAAGGAAGGCGAATGCACTGTGCCCGGCGTGGAGGCTGGACATGCTCTGACATCGGTGCTGGAACTTGGGGTGTGCGAACCACATCCCGTCTACGGCGCGAGTTTGGTAGTTGAGCCTCGAAAAACTACCATCGATGGTTTCCGAGTTTGGGCTTGACATGCTCCGACATCGGTGCTGGAACTTGGGGTGTGCGAACCACATCCCGTCTACACCGCGGGTTTGGTAGTTGAGCCTCGAAAAACTACCATCGATGGTTTCCGAGTTTGGGCCTCAAAAGTCGGGGTGGCGGGTTTCCTAGTTTGGGCGTCAAAACTCGGCGTGGACGGTTTCCAGTTTTGGGCCTCAAAACCTGGGCGCGCGGGTTTCTGAGTTTGGGCCACAAAACTCAGCCAGAGGACAGGTTTCCCGGTTTCGGCCTCAAAACCGGGGGGAGGTCCAGGTTTCCCGGTTTCAGCCTCAAAACCGGGGGGAGGTCCGCAAAAAGGACGGTCGACGCGTGGCGCCGTGGAGAGGCTGGAGCGGCGGTGAAGCTATCCACGAGGAAGGCGCGGCGGTCGACAAGACGGCACGTGGCGGCATCCTGAGGCTTGCATTGAGGCGAAGCTAAGGATGAGGAAGGCGCGTGGCCGTCGGATCAACTACCAATAGAGTTGGACCGGGATACCCCTAGGGTTGGCCGCTTCGCTCTTGTATCTAGGAGTAGAAGGGGATTATTGTTTTAGGCTATAAATAAGAGAGGCACCCCTCCTCTCTCTCTATCCTTGCAACATTTGTTTCCTGAGCTCTCTCTCTGTAGCCCCCGCTTAGGTTCCAATCATACCTCGCTGCCTGTGATCCGCAGAGACGGGAATCATACCTCTGTGTATTTGGATCTTTTGAGGAAACGAGATCGTAATCTCGTTGTCTCCTCATGTGGAGGAGTTTCGGCTGGAATTGAAATCGATTCACGTTTTGTGTTCGTGTTCTTCGCGTTTTGGTTTTTCGTCCCACGGAGATTTGCCTCCTTGTCCCTCTCTGTGAGATGATTTTTGATTCCACTTGAATCATTTTGTTCTATGTCGTGAACTCCTTTCCACCGAAGGATTTCTACCCTACCTCTCAATGACATAGATCAGGCTGATTTCGCATTCGTTCCTCGTTCTTTTTCCCTTTTTGGTGTTTCTCGGATTATTCTCGATTTACATGGATTGGTGCGATGATTTCTTAGGATTAGCATCCCAATACGTAGAGGAACACCTGGGAGGAGTTTGATCGAACCCCCTTTTGATTTGGTGACGTTTGATTCGAATTTGAGTTTGAACCGAGCTGTTTTTGCACTTTCGGTGTGTTGGTGGACAGTCCGCGGTCAGTTGGCGGACAGTCCGCGCATCGGGTCTCGGCCAGGTCAGTCAGGCGCCGCCCCCTGACTGTTTATTGTAAAGTGAACGGCGGACAGTCCGCGGCACAAACCCGCGGACAGTCCGGGACCTGTCCAGCAGACTTGCAGAACTGTTTGGTTTCTGTGTTTTTGCCGGCGGACAGTCTGGCACCCAGTTGTGGACAGTCCGGGACTCAACGGCGGACAGTCCGGGACTCTGAACCCGGACAGTCCGCGAATCTGCAGATTGTGCAGTTTTGCTTTTGGGCTTTTGCACTTGGTTTCAGGCGTTCTCCGGGGGTTCCGCTGTACCACTAGGACATCGCCTAGGGTATCCACCTATTCGTAGGTCGTGAACTCACCGGTCGTTTCAAGCCTTCGTTTTTGGGTGTTTTTCTGGGACAAGGGCCAATTAATTCACGAGCTGAATTTGAGGCTCCCATTCACCCCCCCTCTGATCGCCGATTCGGTCCTTCAGGACGAAGCATGCATCAACCTTGATGACCCTTCGTCACTCACAAAGAAGATAGGATCTCATGGTTTCAACACCGAATCCTTCTCTTTCTCTCCTCTGTGTACCTCTAAGTGCCGCCGAAAGAGCGCCGGCAATATATCTCTGTAATCCAAAAGATGAAATAAAAGAGCTCCCTTCGTTCCAAAGGGATCACTATTTGAACAAGGCTCCAAAAAGTTACCTTAACCCACAATCCTAGAACCACGAGCAAGCACGGATCCCGCCACTCCCCTGGGACGAACTTCCCAGCAAGAGCTCCTTCGGAGAATACCCTTGCTAAAAAGTCTAAGCAAAGGAACCAAAGGAAGAGCGACATGCATACGGAAGGACGTTCCAACTAAGCTTACAACGGCAATAATCCGCAAAGATAAGTTCCTATCTCTTTCATGCTCGCGCTTCTGATACTATAAAAAACAACTCTTTGAGAAAATTCAGAATAAAAGTCTCATCGTCCCGCCAACGGGCGTTATGCCCTTGTTCCCGAGCATCAAGAACAATGTCAGCCATGCCTTCTTGGGGAAGTTGGTCAAGGTTCGGCCGCGATCGCCCCCAGAGGCTAACGGCACCCCCAGCGGAACCAAGATCACGGAAGCAGACAAACTTCCCCGATGCTCAAACATAGGGTTAAACAGACATAGGCGTAACAATAGGACCACGCAAGCACCCACTTTTTTGTCTTCTCTCGAGGCGGCGGGCAGACGAGCAAAAAAAACTAAACAAAGCCCCGAGAGATGATGAAGAAAAGTAGCGTTTGCGTGATAACCTTCTTAAAAAGAAAAGGTATGACGGTTTCGAAAAGGACGTGCGATGGTGCGCTAATGCATTTCTTTGCAGGGAAAAGCCAGGGCGCCTAAGTCCTCATCAAGAGCTCAGCGTAAAATCAAGCCACGCTAGGGCGGTACCACGGCCGGGGGAATCGTTCACACCCAGGCAGGGGTGAAGCACACGAAAACCCGATACGGACCGGACAAACCAAGGCAACCTGCCTAGAAGACTGACGTTTTTTAAAGGCTCCCACCGAAGGGTCTCATCAGAGCGCCGATGCAGCAGGTGGCCTGACGCCATGCCTCGCTGACCGACTGAACTCTGACCCTCAAAAGAAGGGCTTAGCGGTGATTCGCTTCTTGCGAATCCCACAACAGTATGAAAGCCTGCCGAAGCCCAGTGATATCACGGGCAAAACAGGACCGCCCACCTCGAGCTCTGACACCGACGGCCGAACCAGAAAGCCCAACCGTCAGGCAAGCCGCGCCGAGCTAGAGGCCCGGTGGCTTGGTCACGACCGACAGACCTCGAGAGAAGGAAGGTCGAGTCCGCTCGGGGAGCATGAGCCTTTTACTAAGATGACAAACATGATCGACGCCAACCAGTACTCAAGCTCAAGCGCCCAATATGTCGCTACGAGCAAAGCGCACGTACAAGAGGAAAACTGAAGGACCAGATTGGCGACCAGAGGGGGGTGAATGGGAGCCTCAAATTCAACTCGTGAATAGAATGGTCCTTGTCCCAGTAAATCACCCCAAAAGCTAAGACTCGAGACAACCGAAGAGTTCACGACCTACAAGTAGGTGGATACCCTAGGAGATGTCCTAGTGGTACAGCGGAACCCCTGGAGAAACACCAAAACCAACTGCCAAAGCCTCAGAGCAAAACTGCACAAGCTGCAGATTCGCGGACTGTCCGGGGTCAGGGTCCCGAACTGTCCGGTGAATGCCGGACTGTCCGCGACTGGAGGTCCGGACTGTCCGTCGGCAATGTAACGTCCCGCCTCCTCGAGGTCGGGCCCGCTTACATCAGGCAGCTTTCATAGGACCTAGACTATCCCCACAGACCAACACCAGTCTTTTCTGCGCACTTTGTCCTCACTCATGCGTACCCGGGAAAGACTTCCCGGTCGGTCACCCATCGCTCCAAGCCAAGCACGCTTAACTTTGGAGTTTTTAGGAGATGGGCCTCCGGAAAAGAAGTTGCAACTTATTGGTATGAGTATTCTATTAATTCTATTAAGCCCTGAGCCGAGATGTTACAATCTCACCCCCTTAAGAGATCGACGTCCTCGTCGATCAATCCAGGAACGTCCTCTTTTGGCCACGTCCGTATGCCCAATGCCAGCGCATATGTCATGCTGTGTGACCACTCCGGATCCACACCAGCCATGCGCACTATGCATGCGCAACTGCGACACACGCGCCCGTGAAACCGCGAGAGTCGGCTCTGATACCATTCTGTAACGTCCCGCCTCCTCGAGGCCGGGCCCGCTTACATCAGGCAGCTTTCATAGGACCTAGACTATCCCCACAGACCAACACCAGTCTTTTCTGCGCACTTTGTCCTCACTCATGCGTACCCGGGAAAGACTTCCCGGTCGGTCACCCATCGCTCCAAGCCAAGCACGCTTAACTTTGGAGTTTTTAGGAGATGGGCCTCCGGAAAAGAAGTTGCAACTTATTGGTATGAGTATTCTATTAATTCTATTAAGCCCTGAGCCGAGATGTTACAGGCAACCGAGCCCAAAATAGACTGTTCTGAAACAGTTCTGAACGAGTCCCGGACTGTCCGCGGGTTTGTACCGCGGACTTTCCGCCATTCATGAGACAGAGAACAGTGTCGCGCTGGGCTGTTCTGATCCTGCCGAGTCCCGAGTCCCGGACTGTCCGCCGCTGGGGGCGCGGACTGTCCGCGGATAAACAGAGAGCAGAAAATAGCTCAAGACAAAAGCCAATTCGATTGAAACTTCACCAAATCAAAAGGGACTTCGATCAAACTCCTCCCAGGTGTTCCTCTATGTATTGGGGTGCTAATCCTAAGAAATCATCGCACCAAATCATGTCTATCAAGAGAAATCCGAGGATCACCGGAAAGGGGGAAAGAACGAAGAACGAACGCGAAATCAACCCGATCTATGGATTCGTGAGGTTAGGGGAGAAATCCTTCAGTGGAAAGAAGGAGCTCACGACCAAGAACAAATTGATTTAAGTGGAATCGAAAATCATCTCGCGGAGAGGGAGAACGAGGCAAATCTCCGGGAGATGAAAAACCAAAACACGAAGAACACAAAATGCGAATCGATTCAATTCCAGCCGAAATTCCTCCACACGAGGAGACAACGAGAATACGGTCTCTTTTCCTCGAAAGATCCAAATACACAGAGGTATGATTCCTGTCTCTGCGGATCGCTAGCAGCGAGGTATGATTAGAACCTAAGCGGGGGCTAGAGAGAGTACTCAGGAACAAATGACTGCTAGGATAGAGAGAGAGGAGGGGTGCCTCTCTTATTTATAGCCTAAAACAATAATCCCCTTCTACCCCTAGATACAAGAGTGAAGCGGCCAACCCTAGGGGTATCCCGGTCCAACTCTGCCGGTAGTTGATCCGACGGCCACGCGCCTTCCTCATCCTTAGCTTTGCCTCGACGCAAGCCTCAGGATGCCGCCATGTAACACCTCTGGTGTTTAATATGTAATTAACCTGACATGTCATCATCATTAGTCATTAATCATTCTTGCCTTGCATTTATGTTTGCTTAGTACTTGTGTAGCAATCTCTTTTCAAAAACCCTAAAGCCCAAATCTTCCTATAAGGGCAAGAATGGTAATTTCACCTCTGTGCCTAGCTTTGTGTAATTCTTGTTCAGTTGGATGTCTTGAAGTTTTGTTGTGTTGGCCAAAGTTCAAAAATCAAAATCAGATTTCAAATCCCTTTGCAAAACCCTGATTTCCAAACCCTGGATTTTATCCCTCTTTTTGTAATTCAAAAATTATTCAAAATTTGAGGTTGGTCCAAAAAGCAAAGTTGTAGATCTAGCTAAGAGAAACAACTTTGGTATTTAAAAATTTTCAAGTTTCCATACAAAATTTGAAGTAATTTCAAATTCATTCAAATTCCAGTTTTTGTCCCCTTTTCAGTTTTCAAAATTTATCCAAAAACTATTGAGTTTCAGAAAAAGTGTATATTAGCAAAGTTGTAGGTTTTGATAAAAGGAACAACTTTCATATTTGCAGATTTCCAACTTTCAATGTAAAATCAAAAGTAATTTTGAATTTATTCAAATTTCAAAAGTGTCCCCTTTTCTGTTTTCAAATATAGTTCAAAAACTATTTGGAATTTGAAAATGTTCATATTGACAAAGTTGTAGATCTCTTTTTTCTCCACAACTTTGGTATTTTGAGTTTTTCCTGTGCAGTTCAAAATTCGAGAGTAATTTGCAAAATACAAAACCAGCCAAAGTCAAACCCTACACCCCTAGCACTGTTCCTCTTCCACCTAGGGCCAGGGGGGGCCCGGCCATGGCACCTCGCCGGCGTCGCGCACGCCGCACGCCTGGCAGCTGCACGCGCGCCTCCAACCTGTCGCCGCTGACCCCTCCATCATTCTCCTTCCGCACGCGAGCGCTGACCCCCGCTCCTGTCCCCCACTGCGCCCAGAGCGTCGCCGCCGCGTGGCCATCGCCGGCGAGCTCACGCCCAGGCCCCGGCTGCACGCCGTCCTCTCCGCCAGCTCGCAATCGATTGCGCGTGCCTCGGCCGAGCTCGTCCACACCTCTCCGAGCTCTCTACCGGCCGCTAGCCGCGTCTATAAAAGGCCCGCCGGAGCCCGACCTCCTCACCCAGCTCCGCCGCCGCCTCCAGCTCTCCCCAGAGCTCCCGCCGCTCTACCAGCTAGCCCAACAGCTCCGCCTTGAGCTCGTGAAGCTTCCCCACCCCTCAATTTGGTCGCTACCGCCTCCATTCGCCCGACGTAGCTCGCCGTTGTCATCTCCGGCGAAAACCCGGTGAACTCGGGTTCGTGAAATACTTCATCTCCGGCCATGATCATCTCCCTCTGACCCCTGCGTCAGCTTCCTTGTCCCCTTGCGACTCTAATCACGCCTTTGCGATCTCATGTGGTGCACAGGATCATCGGGACGACGATCGCCGCCGTGAGCTTTCCGCCGGCCACCGTCGACCACCCTCCTCCGTCCATCCCCTTCCCTCGTCGAGCCGCTTAATCGACGCCGGTGAGCTCCCTGTTGCCTCCCGTGCCCTTGGTTTCGCCGCGGAGTGGCTGTAGTGCCCGGCGTAGCCAGCGCCGCCGCGGTGTGGTCGCCGGCGACGAGCTGGACGGCCACAGTGGCATTTTTTCTTTTTCTTTTAAATATGTGAATAGTGCTCAGATTTCTTTTTTTTGTGGTATTTTCTGTGTTGATTCAAAAATTCTGAAATTTTGATGGTAGACTCTTTATGCCTTGTAGTATTTTATAAAAATATGAAACTTGAGTTTTGTGCAAAAATTTGAAAATGTAAAATCCCCCTTTTAATTGAAAAATGAAAGGTTTTGGATTTTTGGAGAGTTATTTATAGCTCCAAAAATCTTGAGATAGATTTTTGCAAGCTAGTCATGTCATTCTGAGTCTCTGGTAAAATTTTGAAGTCATTTGGAGCAAGTTGATTTTTGGGTATTTATTTTAATTGTTAAATAGTGCCTTTTGTTAATTAAATGTCTAGATTTAATTGAGCACCTTAATGACCTCCAAAAATTATGAAATTTGTTTTGCCATGTAATTGTACCATAATGAACTTGTGAGATTAATTTGGTAATTTTTGGAGCACCTTCATAAAATGACCTTTTTAAATAATTAAGAAAAATAGAAAAAGGTGATTAGGGTTAGTGTTGAATGCCCTGTGATGTGACTTTTGGATTGTTTGATGTTCATAGACCCATACCCCTCTGGTCTATGATGTTTGTGGTGCCTTGCTATGTCCATGCTTAGGTTTAATAAAAGTTGCTTAATAAAGTTGGCTAATATTGCTAAAAAGGGATAAGTAATTTTATGTCCACTTTAACAACCACTTATACTTTGAAAAGCTATACTCTAGGATTGTCCTGTGCATTTTGTTCATGCTAGCATACTCATGTGCATGCATCATTGCATTCGTATAGTCACCGAAGAAGGAGTCAAGATCGAGGCAGCCGCCGACGAACCTGTCCCTGAGGCTACCCCGAGCTCCGACAACTGCCCTGCCGCCTTCGAGCCTGCCCTCTTTGCTCTTCAAGGCAAGCCCCGGTGCATTTAACCCTTTCCTTGAATTTATAAAATGTTTTCCTTAAATGCTTTTGAGTTAAATTATTGCATTAGGTTTATAGGAGTTGTGTGCTATCCTAATTGATGCACTATCCACCTTGACCACGGATACACCTGATACCTGCTTTTCAAAAGTATTTGAAAAATGCTTAGCAATGCTTATCAAATTAGACCTTGCAATAAAATGCCAATTTCAAAAGTGTGATCACTTAAGGAATGTTTATGGGATTTTGGTCTTACTCCCCGGCTGTTGGCTAGGTATCTGATCCGTACCTAGTCAATAGCGAGGAGAGGTTGTCCGAGCGTACGGTGCCGTCATGTTGTAGTCCGGGACTCAACAGTTGACACCGACCGGGACAGGATTGAAAAACTGACAGGACTATTACGCTTGGGTGAGATATAACCAAGGTATAGTTCTGGCTGGAAAATTAGGGACCATCCGTATGGGGGCCTGCTGGCCAAGACTTGCAACTATTCACATACCTCGGAAAGCTCTGGCTCCGAGAAATCCTTGATTGGGACCGACAACCGCGCACTGGGAGTGGAGAGATGGCGGAAGTAGCATGTACCCACGTGGTCGTCGTACCTGGAAAGGAGTGGTGTACTGTACTTCCGGGTGGCGTAGGACCGGTCCAATCTTGGAGGAATCGTGGTAGACGGGTTGGCCTATGCAAGCTTGGGTGCTACATATGCCGTGTGAATAGGGATCCTCAGCTGAGTATTCTTTATCCGGATTAACGTTGCTCCTCGGTTATGGAGACTTGGTCCACTGACTGTCAACGGAGAGTGGTTCTCAACTAGGAATGTTTTGAAATGTAAAATGAATCATGAACGACGAAGAATTGAGGAATACTGAATCTTTCAAAATAAAATAAGGTTTACAAAAATGCTTTTCTGCAAAATACTTGATCTTGCTTAAGCCTTACCTTGACTACCCTAAGCCTCTCATTCCTGAGTCTTCTCCCTTTTTCTTTAGTCGGGTAAGTCTTGTTGAGTACCCCAGTACTCAGGGTTTGTTACCCATGCTGCAGGTATGACAGAGTCCCCGATGTGTCTTGCACCCTGCTGCGTGACCATCGTCCAGGAAGAGGCCGATGAGGCCGAAGAATAGTTGTACACCCTCGGGCTGGGTGATTATAAGTATCTTTGCTGTTCTCCACTACGTTGCCTATGTCTATTTCTAATACCAGAACTTGGTTTGTAATAACTGCACCTTAATTTCTATTTGGAACCCTGCTTTGTAAAACTAATGTTATTTAAGTCTTCCGCTCTTTATTCCGATGTTATTTGTAAAAGTATGCAATGCTGTAACCGAATTCTGAGATGATCCTGCGGACATTGGGCGCTGATGTAGCCCGGTGGCGAACAGGTCTTAATCACATGGAACATGGGTTCGGCTGTCAGAGGTTGACAGGGACACGTGGGCCATGGGATTAGGGTCGTTCCGTCACAGAGTGGTATCGGAGCATCTCACTTTAACGTTGCAGTGTTTGTTTTTGCGAAAACTTCAAAAGACCTTTTGAGTCCAAACAGACCAAATTTGACTATTTTGAGTCCAAATTGCTTCCCTCCTCTTGTCTCTCATATGGCAACACTAGCTAGTGGAACAACATGTTTTAAGCCCTATGTTCTTTATTTATTGCATTGCTTTGTTCCGTAGGAACGATTCATGCATCATGTCATAATCACTTAAGTTAACTTCCTCTCTAAGTTCGTTGGGGTAGTATGCCTTTACCTGTTCTTGCTAGCCTTTCTCATCCATCTTCTCTTATCCAGACATGGCCCGTATCAAGCTGACTGCCCGCAAGTCGACTGGACCGCATGGTGTGCCACGCCACCAGCTGGCACCACGCGCTGGGGAGGAGACTGGAGAATCTTCCAACGGTCGTCGCTTTCCCCGCCGCACCCGCAAGAATCTGAAGGAAGAAATCAAGAGTCTGAAGGCTGAGATAGAGAACATGGAGTATGACTTCTACCTTTCCCGCCTGGAGTTTTATGAGGCACGAGCTTCCCTGGAGCAGGCCAACCGGAACACGGTTCGCCCTATCGAGCAGCGCGATGATGCTTGGACCCGCGAGGACGTTACCAGAGCCCAACTCCACGGACTGCAGCAGTACACAGCTCAGATTGAACAGTTCAATGATATGCTTCATGAGGAAGTGCATCAGCTGTATGATCAACTCCACCCCTTGGTACCCCCGGTTATGGAAGACCCTGAGGACGGAGTAGTGGAAGAACCCGATGTGGAACAAGAGTCAGACGTGGACGAAGAAATTGAACCTGCTGAGGACGTCCATGCTGAAGACGAGGACGAGGAGGAGGAGCCTGAGCTCATCCTCGAAGAAGACGACGATGAAGACATGATCATCATCGACGACGACTAGACTCGTAGTGTCTGTACCATCTGCTTACCTAAAACCTTAGTCTAGGTTTGGGGGCGTTAGTCTGTCTGTTGCCAAGTCTGGCATGTATCTTTCTTTTCGCATCTTTTCCCTTTATCGGTCTGTATCATCTGTCAGTCACCTTATCAAGTCATCAGTCTTTTGTATCAGAAGAAGCTATCAGTCTGTTGTTTTCAGAACCCTATCTATGAATGCTAAGTTCCAAGTTGCTTAACAGATGCATGTGAACACTCGCACTGGAGCTGGAGGTTCTAATGATGCCAACCTCCCAAACCCTCCACCTGTCCCAGCTACCCTAGCAGATGCCATTGCAGCCTTGGCCGCCGCTGCCAACCTAATGGCTCAAAACCAAGGACAACAGAACTTTCACCATGGTCGCCACAACATCAACCAAGAGACCACCTATGTGGAATTCACCGAAACTCGTCCACCGGTCTTCACCAAGGCCGATGAACCCCTCGAAGCTGATGATTGGCTCCGCACCATGGAGCAGAAGTTTGGTCTTATCAACTGCACCGACATCCAGAAGCCACGTTTCGCTTCACAGCAGCTTCGTGGTCCGGCAAGTGCTTGGTATGCCAACCTGTTGGCTGCCCAGCCAGAAGGTCATCAGTTGACCTGGGAGGAGTTCCGCACTGCCTTCCGTGCTCATCACATCCCTTCTGGATTGATGAAAATGAAGCTTGATCAGTTCCTGGCTCTCCAACAGAAAGACTCCACAGTCATGCAATATGTGGGTCAATTCAATCATCTCAGTCAGTATGCCTCAGAGTATGTCAACACAGATGAGAAGAAGAGGGATTGTTTCCTCAGAGGACTGCACCCAAAGATCCGCAGGAGCTTGTCCAATAACCTGACTGGGTCTTATCACGATGTTGTTGACCGGGCTGTTGCTTTTGAAGAAAGCAATCGCCAGTACCAGGAAGAGAAGAAGAAGAAAGCAGGGTCAAGCAGCTTCTCTGGCGGTCACAAACGCCAGAGAATCATCTATCACCCCAGCCACCACCACAATCGTCTACCTTATCCCAACCAGCAAGTGGTCGTCCGTACCGCGGCCACCACCCATAATGCCAACCAGCAGAGTGCCACACAGCCGAACGCCCCAGGTGTTCGTATCACCACTCCACAAACAGCCTACAACCATCCCTGCTACAACTGCGGCCAGCTTGGTCACTGGTCTCGTGAGTACCCAAAGCCCAAGAGGTATGCTCAGAATGCTTAGAAGAATCCCGGAGGATCTCAGCAGCAGCAGCACCGTGCCCAGCAGCAACAGGCCCAGAAAGGCAGGATTGTCAAGAAGCACGGGCAAGTCTACTACACCGCTGTCAGCGATATACCAGAAGGGGAGCCCGTCATGATCGGTAGGTTTCCTGTTGCCAATCACCCTGCAGTTGTGTTGTTTGATTCTGGTGCATCGCATTCCTTCATCAGTCGTACTTTTGTCATCAAGCATGAAATATCAATTGAGGATTTAAAAGAAAGTTTCTGCATATTTTCGCCTGGAGGGCGTATAAGTACTAAGGATGTGGTTCGCAGTATACCAGTAATGTTGGGGGAACATGTATTTCCCACCACCATGATAGTGCTTCATGATCAGGAGATAGATGTCATCCTAGGCATGAATTGGATGTGTCAGTATAAAGCCATGATCGACATCCTGAATAGAGTTGTGAGAGTGGATATTCCTAACAGTACCGCCAAACTCCTTCTCCAACTTCCAATGCCTCAAAAACCAGCAGCCACTCAAATAAATACCGCCTATGTTCTGGAAACCCGGGACATCCCCGTGGTCTGCGAGTTCTCTGATGTTTTTCCTGAGGATTTGCCTGGTCTGCCTCCTGACCGTGACATTGAGTTTGCCATAGAGCTAAAGCCCGGGACTGCTCCTATATCCCGCAGAGCTTATCGAATGCCTCCCAGAGAGTTGGCAGAACTAAAAATCCAATTACAAGATTTGTTGGACAAGGGTTTCATTCGCCCAAGCTCGTCTCCTTGGGGCTGTCCTGCAATCTTTGTAAAGAAGAAAGACAAGACTCTCAGAATGTGCATTGATTATCGCCCACTCAATGAGGTCACCATCAAAAATAAATATCCCTTGCCTCGTATTGATCTTCTCTTTGACCAGTTAGCTGGAGCCAAAGTATTCTCCAAGATCGATCTCAGATCCGGCTACCACCAAATAAAGATTCGTCCTGAAGATATTCCTAAAACAGCTTTCACCACCAGATACGGCCTATATGAGTACTTGGTCATGTCCTTCGGTTTGACCAATGCCCCTGCTCATTTCATGTACCTCATGAACTCTGTGTTCATGCCAGAGCTTGATAAATTCGTGGTCGTGTTCATTGACGACATCCTTGTCTACTCAAAAACCCCTGAGGATCACGCCGAACATCTTCGTATCGTTCTATCCCGTCTCAGAGAACATCAGCTGTATGCCAAGTTCAGTAAATGTGAGTTCTGGTTAGATCAGATACAGTTTCTTGGTCATGTCCTATCCGCTGAAGGTGTGTCAGTTGACCCTGGTAAAGTGGCAGACATTCTGGATTGGAAGCCACCTACCACTGTTCATCAAGTCCGCAGCTTTATGGGAATGGCAGGATATTATCGTCGATTCATCCCAGATTTCTCAAGAATCGCCAAGCCTATCACTGAGTTAGTAAAGAATTCTGTGAAGTTTGTCTGGTCACCAGCCTGTGAGCAAGCCTTTCAAACTCTGAAGAAACTGTTAACTACATCACCAGTGCTAGCCCAGCCGAACATCGAGAAGCCCTTTGATGTCTACTGTGATGCATCTGGTACCGGTTTGGGCTGTGTTTTGATGCAAGAAGGTCGAGTGATCGCTTATGCCTCCCGACAGCTTAAGCGACATGAAGAGAATTACCCAACTCATGATCTCGAGTTAGCAGCCGTAGTGCATGCCTTGAAGATCTGGCGTCATTATCTGTTGGGCAGTACCTGTAATGTGTACACTGATCACAAAAGCCTGAAGTATATTTTCACTCAAGAGGAACTGAATATGAGGCAGAGACGATGGCTTGAGTTAATTAAGGACTATGATCTTGAAGTGCATTACCATCCGGGTAAGGCAAATGTGGTCGCCGATGCACTCAGTCGCAAGTCTTATTGCAACTGTCTGATGAAGAAACTCTATGATTCTTCTTTGTGTTATGAGCTGGAAAAGTGGAATATTGAAATGATTCCACAAGGAACTCTGAATAATATCAGAATAGAAACCCCTATCAGAGAGCAGATCATCGCTGCACAGAAAGATAACCCTGGAATCAAGCACATCATCAAAAAGGTCCAATCCGGAAAGGCTGATTGTTTCAGGATTGATGATGCAGGAGTAGTGTGGTTTAAGAATCGGTTAGTAGTTCCCAAAGTGCCTGAGTTAAGACAGCTAATCCTTGATGAAGCACACTTGACTAGATTCTCCATCCACCCCGGCAGCAACAAGATGTACCAGGACTTGAAGCAAAGATTCTGGTGGACAAAGATGAAGATTGAGATCGCCCGGTATGTCGCTCAGTGCGATACCTGCCAGAAAGTCAAAGCCGTGCACATGAAGCCCGGAGGAGAATTGCAACCCTTATCTGTACCTGCTTGGAAATGGGACGATATCAGTATGGACTTTATCAATGGTCTACCCAAGACATCAAGAGGTTTTGATTCCATATGGGTGATCGTGGATCGCCTCACTAAGCAAGCTCACTTCCTGCCAGTGAAGACCAGTTACACCGTCCCCACTTATGCCACTTTGTACAAGAACCACATAGTGAAACTCCATGGCATACCCAAGAGCATTATCTCTGATCGTGGTACCCAGTTTGTCGCAAAGTTTTGGAAAGCGTTCCATACCTCACTTGGAACCAAGCTCTTGCATAGTACGGCATATCATCCGCAAACAGATGGACAAACTGAGCGAGTCAACCAAGTGTTAGAGGATATGTTGAGAGCATGTGTGCTCACCTTCGCAGATACTTGGGATGACTGTCTGCCCTTGGCAGAGTTCTCATATAATAACAGTTACCAAGAGAGCATCAAAATGGCACCCTTTGAAGCACTGTACGGCCGCCGTTGTCGTACACCTCTCAATTGGTCTGAACCCGGAGAAAGGGAATTCTTTGGAGTTGACCTAGTAAAAGATATGGAAGAGAAAGTCAAGCATATACAAGAAAACATGAAGATTGCACAGTCTCGACAGAAAAGTTATGCTGACAGGAGACGTCGACCTCTGCAGTTCGAGATCGGGGATTATGTGTACCTGAAGGTCTCACCCACCAAAGGAGTCACTCGTTTTGGAGTCAAAGGAAAGTTAGCACCCCGCTACATTGGTCCGTTTGAAATTCTGGATCGCTGTGGCAAGGTAGCTTACAAGCTAAGTTTGCCCGATCATCTTTCAGCAGTTCATAACGTGTTTCATGTCTCCCAACTCAAGAAGTGCCTCCGAGTACCTGAACATGTGGTTGAAGTTGAAGGCGTTGAGCTAGAACCAGATCTGTCATACACTGAGTATCCAATTCGCGTGTTGGATCACAAGGATCGTGTTACCCGAAGAACCACCACAAGATGGTACAAGATCCAGTGGAACCAGCACTCTGAAGAAGAAGCCACCTGGGAATCCGAAGACTTTTTAGCAAAGAACTATCCCGACTTTCTCGAATCTCTGTAGATGTAAGGTTTTGCCTTTTCCTTCTTAAGACGTGGAATCTCGGGGCGAGATTTCTTTTAGGGGGGAAGGCTGTAACACCTCTGGTGTTTAATATGTAATTAACCTGACATGTCATCATCATTAGTCATTAATCATTCTTGCCTTGCATTTATGTTTGCTTAGTACTTGTGTAGCAATCTCTTTTCAAAAACCCTAAAGCCCAAATCTTCCTATAAGGGCAAGAATGGTAATTTCACCTCTGTGCCTAGCTTTGTGTAATTCTTGTTCAGTTGGATGTCTTGAAGTTTTGTTGTGTTGGCCAAAGTTCAAAAATCAAAATCAGATTTCAAATCCCTTTGCAAAACCCTGATTTCCAAACCCTGGATTTTATCCCTCTTTTTGTAATTCAAAAATTATTCAAAATTTGAGGTTGGTCCAAAAAGCAAAGTTGTAGATCTGGCCAAGAGAAACAACTTTGGTATTTACAAATTTTCAAGTTTCCATACAAAATTTGAAGTAATTTCAAATTCATTCAAATTCCAGTTTTTGTCCCCTTTTCAATTTTCAAAATTTATCCAAAAACTATTGAGTTTCAGAAAAAGTGTATATTAGCAAAGTTGTAGGTTTTGATCAAAGGAACAACTTTCATATTTGCAGATTTCCAACTTTCAATGTAAAATCAAAAGTAATTTTGAATTTATTCAAATTTCAAAAGTGTCCCCTTTTCTGTTTTCAAATATAGTTCAAAAACTATTTGGAATTTGAAAATGTTCATATTGACAAAGATGTAGATCTCTTTTTTCTACACAACTTTGGTATTTTGAGTTTTTCCTGTGCAGTTCAAAATTCGAGAGTAATTTGCAAAATACAAAACCAGCCAAAGTCAAACCCTACACCCCTAGCACTGTTCCTCTTCCACCTAGGGCCAGGGGGGGCCCGGCCATGGCACCTCGCCGGCGTCGCGCACGCCGCACGCCTGGCAGCTGCACGCGCGCCTCCAACCTGTCGCCGCTGACCCCTCCATCATTCTCCTTCCGCACGCGAGCGCTGACCCCCGCTCCTGTCCCCCACTGCGCCCAGAGCGTCGCCGCCGCGTGGCCATCGCCGACGAGCTCACGCCCAGGCCCCGGCTGCACGCCGTCCTCTCCGCCAGCTCGCAATCGATTGCGCGTGCCTCGGCCGAGCTCGTCCACACCTCTCCGAGCTCTCTACCGGCCGCTAGCCGCGTCTATAAAAGGCCCGCCGGAGCCCGACCTCCTCACCCAGCTCCGCCGCCGCCTCCGGCTCTCCCCAGAGCTCCCACCGCTCTACCAGCTAGCCCAACAGCTCCTCCGCCTTGAGCTCGTGAAGCTTCCCCACCCCTCAATTTGGTCGCTACCGCCTCCATTCGCCCGGCGTAGCTCGCCGTTGTCATCTCCGGCGAAAACCCGGTGAACTCGGGTTCGTGAAATACTTCATCTCCGGCCATGATCATCTCCCTCTGACCCCTGCGTCAGCTTCCTTGCCCCCTTGTGACTCTAATCACGCCTTTGCGATCTCATGTGGTGCACAGGATCATCGGGACGACGATCGCCGCCGTGAGCTTTCCGCCGGCCACCGTCGACCACCCTCCTCCGTCCATCCCCTTCCCTCGCCGAGCCGCTTAATCGACGCCGGTGAGCTCCCTGTTGCCTCCCGTGCCCTTGGTTTCGCCGCGGAGTGGCTGTAGTGCCCGACGTAGCCAGCACCGCCGCGGTGTGGTCGCCGGCGACGAGCTGGACGGCCACAGTGGCATTTTTTCTTTTTCTTTTAAATATGTGAATAGTGCTCAGATTTCTTTTTTTTGTGGTATTTTCTGTGTTGATTCAAAAATTCTGAAATTTTGATGGTAGACTCTTTATGCCTTGTAGCATTTTATAAAAATATGAAACTTGAGTTTTGTGCAAAAATTTGAAAATGTAAAATCCCCCTTTTAATTGAAAAATGAAAGGTTTTGGATATTTGGAGAGTTATTTATAGCTCCAAAAATCTTGAGATAGATTTTTGCAAGCTAGTCATGTCATTCTGAGTCTCTGGTAAAATTTTGAAGTCATTTGGAGCAAGTTGATTTTTGGGTATTTATTTTAATTGTTAAATAGTGCCTTTTGTTAATTAAATGTCTAGATTTAATTGAGCACCTTAATGACCTCCAAAAATTATGAAATTTGTTTTGCCATGTACTTGTACCATAATGAACTTGTGAGATTAATTTGGTAATTTTTGGAGCACCTTCATAAAATGACCTTTTTAAATAATTAAGAAAAATAGAAAAAGGTGATTAGGGTTAGTGTTGAATGCCCTGTGATGTGACTTTTGGATTGTTTGATGTTCATAGACCCATACCCCTCTGGTCTATGATGTTTGTGGTGCCTTGCTATGTCCATGCTTAGGTTTAATAAAAGTTGCTTAATAAAGTTGGCTAATATTGCTAAAAAGGGATAAGTAATTTTATGTCCACTTTAACAACCACTTATACTTTGAAAAGCTATACTCTAGGATTGTCCTGTGCATTTTGTTCATGCTAGCATACTCATGTGCATGCATCATTGCATTCGTATAGTCACCGAAGAAGGAGTCAAGATCGAGGCAGCCGCCGACGAACCTGTCCCTGAGGCTACCCCGAGCTCCGACAACTGCCCTGCCGCCTTCGAGCCTGCCCTCTTTGCTCTTCAAGGCAAGCCCCGGTGCATTTAACCCTTTCCTTGAATTTATAAAATGTTTTCCTTAAATGCTTTTGAGTTAAATTATTGCATTAGGTTTATAGGAGTTGTGTGCTTTCCTAATTGATGCACTATCCACCTTGACCACGGATACACCTGATACCTGCTTTTCAAAAGTATTTGAAAAATGCTTAGCAATGCTTATCAAATTAGACCTTGCAATAAAATGCCAATTTCAAAAGTGTGATCACTTAAGGAATGTTTATGGGATTTTGGTCTTACTCCCCGGTTGTTGGCTAGGTATCTGATCCGTACCTAGTCAATAGCGAGGAGAGGTTGTCCGAGCGTACGGTGCCGTCATGTTGTAGTCCGGGACTCAACAGTTGACACCGACCGGGACAGGATTGAAAAACTGACAGGACTATTACGCTTGGGTGAGATATAACCAAGGTATAGTTCTGGGTGGAAAATTAGGGACCATCCGTATGGGGGCCTGCTGGCCAAGACTTGCAACTATTCACATACCTCGGAAAGCTCTGGCTCCGAGAAATCCTTGATTGGGACCGACAACCGCGCACTGGGAGTGGAGAGATGGCGGAAGTAGCATGTACCCACGTGGTCGTCGTACCTGGAAAGGAGTGGTGTACTGTACTTCCGGGTGGCGTAGGACCGGTCCAATCTTGGAGGAATCGTGGTAGACGGGTTGGCCTATGCAAGCTTGGGTGCTACATATGCCGTGTGAATAGGGATCCTCAGCTGAGTATTCTTTATCCGGATTAACGTTGCTCCTCGGTTATGGAGACTTGGTCCACTGACTGTCAACGGAGAGTGGTTCTCAACTAGGAATGTTTTGAAATGTAAAATGAATCATGAACGACGAAGAATTGAGGAATACTGAATCTTTCAAAATAAAATAAGGTTTACAAAAATGCTTTTCTGCAAAATACTTGATCTTGCTTAAGCCTTACCTTGACTACCCTAAGCCTCTCATTCCTGAGTCTTCTCCCTTTTTCTTTAGTCGGGTAAGTCTTGTTGAGTACCCCAGTACTCAGGGTTTGTTACCCATGCTGCAGGTATGACAGAGTCCCCGATGTGTCTTGCACCCTGCTGCGTGACCATCGTCCAGGAAGAGGCCGATGAGGCCGAAGAATAGTTGTACACCCTCGGGCTGGGTGATTATAAGTATCTTTGCTGTTCTCCACTATGTTGCCTATGTCTATTTCTAATACCAGAACTTGGTTTGTAATAACTGCACCTTAATTTCTATTTGGAACCCTGCTTTGTAAAACTAATGTTATTTAAGTCTTCCGCTCTTTATTCCGATGTTATTTGTAAAAGTATGCAATGCTGTAACCGAATTGTGAGATGATCCTGCGGACATTGGGCGCTGATGTAGCCCGGTGGCGAACAGGTCTTAATCACATGGAACATGGGTTCGGCTGTCAGAGGTTGACAGGGACACGTGGGCCATGGGATTAGGGTCGTTCCGTCACACGCCACGTGTCGTCCTGTCGACCGCCGTGCCTTCCTCGTGGATAGCTTCGCCGCCGCGCCAGCCTCTCCACGCCGCCACGCGTTGATCGTCCTTTATGCGGACCTCCCCCCGGTTTTGAGGCCAAAACCGGGAAACCTGGGCCTTCCCCCGGTTTTGAGGCTGAAACCGGGAAACCTGTCCTCTGGCTAAGTTTTGTGGCCCAAACTCAGAAACCCGCGAGCCCAGGTTTTGAGGCCCAAACCTGGAAACCGTCCACGCCGAGTTTTGCGGCCCAAACTCGAAAACCGGCCACCCCGAGTTTTGAGGCCCAAACTCGGAAACCGTCGAGGGTAGCTTTTTGAGGCTTAGCTACCGAACCCGCGCCATAGACGGGATGTGGTTCGCACACCCCGAGTTCCAGCACCGATGCCGGAGCATGTCCAGCCTCCACGCCGGGCACAGTGCATTCGCCATCCTTCTCGGCCTCCCACCAAGTGTCATGACGCCATCACCTTCCTCCCAACTCGGCCGATGCACCGCACATCCCCATGTGCTCTTGCTTGCCGATGCCATGTGCCATCTACCACAGCTGGTCCTCAGGTCTCCCGGTCCGTCAGTCCAAGCCTCACGTCCGCCCTTCACCGCTCCCGGTCCGTCGGCACGGCACGTCTCTACTTGACCTTCACCTCACCTTCGACCACTGTCTGAGCTCCGCACCTGCACACCAACACAGCCAAGAGACATGTTGCTCGTTGATCGATCACTATCGGAGCAAAACAAGACTAAACAATCTCAAGACCCAAAACAAAAAGGGATCAGAAAGTCAGTCTATAGTACATCAAAAAAAATGCTTCCCCCATCTAAAATGGGAAACACACACCTAGCTCACCTCTCAACTTAGCAAAAGTTGAGAGATCCAAAGGCTTGGTGAAAATATCCGCAACCTGGTTATGGGTGTCTACATGCCTAAGGTCAATGTCGCCTTTCTCGTAGTGATCACGAAGAAAGTGAAAGCAAACATCGATGTGTTTGGTCTTGGAGTGAAGAACAGGGTTCTTTGCTACACTAATGGCAGAAGTGCTATCGCAAAGCAAAGGGACCCGACTGAAATCTAGACCAAAATCATGCAAGGTAGCAACCATCCATAAAAGCTACGAAGCACAAGAAGCAGCGGCAACATACTCGGCTTCAGTAGTAGACTGGGCTACGTTCGACTGTTTGCGAGAAGACCACGAAACCAAAGAAGAGCCAAGAAACTGACAAGTCCCAGAAGTAGACTTGCGCTCAAGCCGACAGCCGGCAAAATCTGCATCAGAATAACCACAAAGCGAGAGGGTCGAAGAAGAAGAGTACCAAAGTCCGAACTCAGGAGTGTATCGGAGGTACCTCATGATGCGCTTGACCGCTTGCTTGTGGGAAGCCCGAGGGACGCCTGAAAACGAGCGCACAGACACACAGAAAACTGTATATCCGGCCTCGTCGCCGTCAGGTACAGGAGCGAGCTGATCATGCTCCTGTACTCCTTCTGGTCAACCGGCTCTCCGTCCTGGTCCGCGTCCATCGCAGTAGTCGTCGCCATGGGAGTCGTAAGAGGCTTGGCCTCGCCCATGTCGAATTTCTTCAGGATGTCCTTCGTGTATTTTCCTTGATGCACGAACATCCCATCTCTGGTTTGCTTGATTTGCAACCTGAGGAAGAAAGTCAACTCACCCATCATACTCATCTCAAACTCCCTGCTCATAGTATCTTCAAACTTGGCAACAAGCGCATGAGAGGAGCCACCAAAGATGATATCATCCACGTAAATCTAAATCAAAAGAGTGTCATTGCCTTGCTTGAGGAGAAACAGAGTTTTATCTACCCGTCCCATTTTAAAACCCTTGGAGAGCAGAAAAGTTTTCAAACGATCATACCAAGCTCTCGGGGCTTGTTTCAAACCATATAAAGCTTTTGTAAGTTTGAAAACATGGTTTAGAAACTTGGGATTCTCGAAACCAGGAGGTTGTCTCACATAAACCTCTTCCTCTATATACCCGTTTAAGAAAGCACTCTTGACATCCATTTGGTAAAGCTTAAAACCCTTCGAAGCTGAAAAGCTAGAAGAATCCTAATGGCTTCTAAACGGGCTACAGGGGCAAAGGTTTCCTCATAGTTGATCCCCTCTTTTTGACAAAAACCCTGGGCTACTAGCCTAGCTTTGTTCCTCACTACCATCCCATCCTCACCCTGTTTGTTTTTGAAAACCCATTTGGTACCTATAGGGTGGCATTCTGGTGGAGGTGGAACTAGGGTCCAAACTTGGTTTCGCTCAAAGTTTTCTAACTCCTCATGCATGGCATTAACCCAGTTAGGATCAGAAAGTGCGTGTCCAACATCGTTGGGCTCAAAAGAAGCAACGAATGCAGAATGAGCAAGGTGTGAGATTTCATACGCTCGCGACCGCATGACTCGCTGGTCGATGCCGCCGATTATCTGCTGCGGGGGATGAGCCTACTGAACACTTCGGGGCGCTTGCCTCGCCGAAGTCGTCTCCCCCTCGCCAGATGCTGTCGCTCTCTCAGGTGCAGCTGGTGCTCGCTGGAGAGGTGGCTCTAGAGGACCCCAGGAAGAAGACGTCGTGGGATCGGGTCCTCGAGGTGAAGTAGACGTCGCAGGGTCGACTGGGGCAGCCAGTGGAGTTGGCTCGGGATCACCCCAATCGGCATTCTCCTGCTCCTCCTCCACAAAAATGGTCTCTCCCAGCTCCTGTTCTCCTGCAACATCAAAAGCAGAAGAAATACAAGGCATAGTCTCGTCGAATGTGACCTCGCAGGTCTCCACTATCCGGTTAGTCTCAAGGTTAAGAACTCGATAAGCGCGCGAATACGAAGCATAACCCAGAAACACACCATCAGCAGAGCGAGATTCAAATTTGTCCAAATTGCCTTGCTTCAGGATAAAACACTTGCAGCCAAACACCCGAAAATGAGACACCTTGGGTACCCATCCAGACCGCAACTCATAAGAAGTCTTTTTTATGAAAGCACGAAGAAAGATGCGATTTGAAACATCACAAGCGGTGTTGATCGCCTAGGCCCAAAAATGCCTAGGAGTCCTATGCTCATCGAGCATCGTCCTGGCCATCTCAACAAGGGTCTGGTTCTTGCGTTCAACAACACCATTCTGCTGGGGGACATAAGGAGAAGAAAACTGATGCTCGATTCCATTAGAAAAACAGAAAGAGGCAAACTGTGAGTTATCAAACTCAGTACCATTATCGCTACGAATAGCTCTAATAGTATCAGGGGAAACTCAGTTTTCAACCTCAAAATCAAATCATGAGCAAAAGGAAAAGCTTCATCCTTACCCTCCATGAAGAACACCCAAGAGTACCTCGAAAAATCGTCCACGATCACTAGAACGTACCACTTCCCACCCGCTGAGCAAACCCGAGCTGGACCAACTGTGTCCATGTGTAAAAGCTCGCCGGGTCGCTTAGTCATCACCTGATTGACAGGTGGGTGAGAGGCAGCAACCATCTTCCCGTGACGACAAGGATGGCAAACAAGGTCCTTCTGAAACTTAAGCTTGGGCAATCCTTGGATTAGGCCAAGTGAGCTAAGTCTTGCAAGCAAGTCAAAACTCAAGTGATCGAGCCTCCTATGCCACTTCCATAAATCAGAAGAAGGACCAGCCATCAAACATCTAGCAGAGCCAAAAGAACGAGAAAAATCAGCTCTGAAAACACGGCCAAAAGGGACGATCCAACAAACATGATCTCCCCGAGGGTCTAAAACACGACTCAGACCCTTCTTAAAGCGCACTTCACAATCGTCTTCAAGGAGTTGCGAAACAGAAAGCAAATTGTAATGCAAGTTTGAAACCAAGGCAACATCCTTAAGAACAAAGTTCTCATTGAGCCGAATAGCTCCATGAGAAACAACCTTACCTCTACTGTTATCCCCGAAAGTGATGTACTCCTTGTGCATCACGGGGTTTAGGCTGGAGAACCATTCCTTCTCTCCGGTCATGTGGCACGAACATCCGGAATCCATGAGCCACATGTTCTCCAACCTAAGTCCCTGCATCAATAGAAAGGCAGGAAATGAGCATATGGCACAACACTGGGGTTAGTATACTGAGAAGGATACCAGTGTTGTGTCATAGGCCCAGAAAAAGTGTTAGTAGCAACACCAAGCTGTCCTCGTCCCATGGGTGGATAGCGATCACCACCAACCTGAAGGGGTGGTCCGCTATGGAACGAAAAACCTCCAAACTGACCTACATGTCCCATTTGAGCAAAGCGATCACCACCAAACTGAAAAGGTGGTCCGCTATGGGACTGAGCAGCAAAACCTCTTACACCCAACTCACGATCGTATTGAGGACGACCAGAAATGCGACGGGCATGACCACTACCCCGTGGTCTGGCTGCCTGGGGCCTAGCTACCTGAGGGGGTGCACCTTCAGGCCTAGCGCCCTGCCTCTGAACTCCCCGACCTTGCACACCATGGAGAGGGTGGTGCCTGGCCTGGTTGTTTAGCTCCAACTCCATCCTCACGTCTCTCTTCCTCCGAAAGAAAAACTCAGCTAAGTGACCCTCACAGTGACAGTACTCGCACTCGAACCTCACCACTCTCTTGGGTTGCTGGTTCCTACGGTTGCGAGGGTTGTTCACTCTGGCTGGCTGCTTGCCTCTTGGAAGGGGATCACTAGAGACGTCAGGAAGGGTGTCAAGTGTGTTCCTAAGATGGTTAGGTTTGGGAACCCACACTTGCTTGCGAGGTGGAGCCTTGGGAGGTTCATCAAGGATGCCATCCTTGGTGATAGGCTTGGGAAGCTCAGGTGGGGTGATCTTGGTAAGCTTAGGGATAGTGGATGGTTTCTCACTAGGGCTCACTCCACTAAACTCACCGATCTTGCCAAAGATGCTAGCGCCCTTCCCACCTGAAGCAAAGCCTACTCCCGAGCAATCAGTTCCCCTCTTGAACTGACTGATCATCATGCCCAACTGTGGCTCACTGCATGACACCCAACTCAGGATGGACCAAAGGTATGTGTTTTCCTCCTCGGTTTGCATCCTGTCATGCCGACAGTTGGCAATCTCAAGCTCCATCCCTACGCATCGCTCACACGGAGCGGACAAGGTGCTAACTGAGCTGGCCTTCATGGCTTCAGCAAGCTTGGCGTTAACTTCTGCCAACTCAGTTCGCAAGCTAGGACAAAGCTTGCACGCACCTAGCAAAGAAGGCCTCGCCTTCACTTCCTCCAGCTCCTTCTTCAGGGAGGCACACACACGACACTCACCCACCAAGTCTAGCCTACTCTTCAGCTCATCATACACCTCGATCAAAGAGGCATACTTGGTTTGTAGGGTGGAAAAGTTTTCCATGTGTGTGGTGCACTCATCGCACTCCTCCTCATCAACCACCCTCACTTTGGACTTAGCAAACTCAAGTTCCTTAAGCACCTCTTTCATCTTGGCCTTAAACTCACTGCGCTCTCGGTTAACATGCGTGAGTTTCTTCTCCAAAGCAAGGACCAACTCCGCAAAGCTATCGCGCTCATCAGTGAGACGATCGACAAGAGAGGAGTTTGATACCTCAGAAGCGTTGTCGTCGTTGTCATTGGCGTCATCGGCATCCTTCGCCTGACACTTGTTGTCCTCTTCGTCCAGGGCCATGGTGCATAAGCCCTTGGAGGAGTTGCCGAAGAAGCAGAGTCCGTTGAAGCGATCTTCCGTCTTGTGCTCGGACCCGTCATCGCTGGAGTCGCTGTCGGAGGTCTTGTCTTCATCGCTTTTGGTGGCAAAAAGGGCACGCCGACCGGCGTCGAAAGCCTTCTCCACATCCTCCCGGCGAAAGGTGTCCTTGTTCTTCTTGTTCTCGGTCTTGTACTCCGGCTTGCCCTTGCGCCTGAAGTTGCGAGTTTTGCCGGAAGACTTCTTGTTGTTCTTGGGACAGTTCGCCATGAAATGATCCAGATCACCACCGGGTGATGACGAGGGCGAGCTCATCGTCTCCCAACGCCTCCAACTACTCCTCCGTGACTGCAAGCAAAGAAGACAAAGCAAAGAGAGGAGGTGAAGCGTCAGCAGGAAACATCGATCCACCCTTGCCTGAGACCAAAGCCATGGAATGTGAAGCTGGGTGCTTCAGCTTGGCCTGAGTCAGGTGATCGATCTCAGTGGACTTGATCTTAATGAACAGCTCGTCCACGGTGAGGGTGTCATAAGATGGGGACTCTATGATAGTCGACACCTTCACCTCTCATACCCTCCGATCCAGGGCGTATAGCAACTTGAGAGCCCTCTCATGATCGTCATAGGGTAGGTTAGCCCGATTGGCACACATCTTGTTCACAATCGTTTGGAAACGAGCGAACATAGCGTCAATCGTCTCTCCCTCCAACTGAACAAAGTTCTCGTACTCACGCTTGTACGTCTCGAAGAGTCTGGTCTTGACTTGAGCGGTCCCCTCGTGATAGCTCTGAAGCTTCACCCAGATCTCTCGTGCCGTCTCAAGCTCAGAGACACGTTCGAACTCAGGAAGGGAGATGCTGGCCAAAAGAGCGTTACAAGCCTTTGAGTTGGCCTCATGTTGGTCAGTCTGGACCTGACCCACACGAGCCACAAGGACCTCATACTCAGCGTTCTCAGATATCTCCCAAACAGAAGAACTGATGCAGTTGAGGTAAGCACGCATCCGAATCTTCCAATAGGAATAGTTCATTCCATCGAACCAGGGAGCCTTGCCGTTCCCTCGATCCATGTCGACCTTAGGATCTGAAACCGATTAAGGTAGAGAAGATCCTTAACCGGCTCTGATACCAATTGAAGGACCAGATTGGCGACCAGAGGGGGGGTGAATGGGAGCCTCAAATTCAACTCGTGAATAGAATGGCCCTTGTCCTAGAAAATCACCCCAAAAGCTAAGACTCAAGACAACCGAAGAGTTCATGACCTACAAGTAGGTGGATACCCTAGGAGATGTCCTAGTGGTATAGCGGAACCCCTGGAGAAACACCAAAACCAACTGCCAAAGCCTCAGAGCAAAACTGCACAAGCTGCAGATTCACGGACTGTCCGGGGTCAGGGTCCCGGACTGTCCGGTGAACGCCGGACTGTCCGCGCCTGAAGGTCCGGACTGTCCGCTGGCAACCGAGCCCAAAACAGACTGTTCTAAAACAGTTCTGAACGAGTCCCGGACTGTCCGCGGGTTTGTACCGCGGACTGTCCGCCGTTCACGAGACAAAGAACAGTGTCGCGCTGGGTTGTTCTGATCCTGCCGAGTCCCGAGTCCCGGACTGTCCGCCGCTGTGGGCGCGGACTATCCGTGGATGAACAAAGAGCAGAAAACAGCTCGGGACAAAAGTCAATTCAATTGAAACTTCACCAAATCAAAAGGGACTTCGATCAAACTCCTCCTAGGTGTTCCTCTATGTATTGGGATGCTAATCCTAAGAAATCATCGCACCAAATCAAGTCTATCAAGAGAAATCTGAGGATCACCAAAAGGGGGAAAGAACGAAGAACGAACGCGAAATGAACCCGATCTATGGATTCGTGAGGTTAGGGGAGAAATCCTTCGGTGGAAAGAAGGAGCTCACGACCAAGAACAAATTGATTTAAGTGGAATCGAAAATCATCTCGCGGAGAGGGAGAACGAGGCAAATCTCTGGGAGATGAAAAACTGAAACACGAAGAACACAAAATGCGAATCGATTCAATTCCAGCCGAAATTCCTCCACACGAGGAGACAACGAGAATACGGTCTCTTTTCCTCGAAAGATCCAAATACACAGAGGTTTGATTCCCGTCTCTGCGGATCGCTAGCAGCGAGGTATGATTAGAACCTAAGCGGGGGCTAGAGAGAGTACTCAGGAACAAATGACTGCTAGGATAGAGAGAGAGGAGGGGTGCCTCTCTTATTTATAGCCTAAAACAATAATCCCCTTCTACCCCTAGATACAAGAGCGAAGCGGCCAACCCTAGGGGTATCCCGGTCCAACTCTGCTGGTAGTTGATCCGACGGCCACGCGCCTTCCTCATCCTTAGCTTCGCCTCGACGCAAGCCTCAGGATGCCGCCACGTGTCGTCCTGTCGACCGCCGCGCCTTCCTCGTGGATAGCTTCGCCGCCGCGCCAGCCTCTCCACGTCGCCACGCGTCGACCGTCCTTTATGCGGACCTCCCCCCGGTTTTGATGCCGAAACCTAGAAACCTGGGCCTTCCCCCGGTTTTGATGCTGAAACCGGGAAACCTGTCCTCCGACTGAGTTTTGTGGCCCAAACTCAGAAACCCACGAACCCATGTTTTGAGGCCCAAACCTGGAAACCGTCCACGCCGAGTTTTGAGGCCCAAACTCAGAAACCGGCCACCCCGAGTTTTGAGGCCCAAACTCGGAAACCGTCGAGGGTATCTTTTTGAGGCTCAGCTACCGAACTCGCGCCATAGACGGGATGTGGTTCGCACACCCCGAGTTCCAGCACTGATGCCGTAGCATGTCCAGCCTCCACGCCGGGCACAGTGCATTCACCATCCTTCTCGGCCTCCCGCCAAGTGTCACGACGCCATCACCTTCCTCCCGACTCGGCCGAGGCACCGCACATCCCTATGTGCTCTTGCTTGCCGATGCCACGTGCCAGCTACCACAGCTGGTCCTCAGGTCTCCCGGCCCGTCGATCCAAGCCTCATGTCCGCCCTTCACCGCTCCCGGTCCGTCGGCACGACACGTCTTTACTTGACCTTCACCTCACCTTCGACCACTGTCTAAGCTCCGCACCTGCACACCAACACAGCCAAGAGACATGTTGCCCGTTGATCGATCACTCATCACTCAGGAAGGGAACCACAAGGGCACATATCAACCTTGTGTTTGCAAAAACACCCTCGACAACTCAAGAAAAATGACATCGGCATTGTAACACGCTAAGCTATGTCTCTCTATCCCAAGACTATCTCCTCTATTCTAGTCAATAGAAAAGACAATTTTTTGCGATATTAAGAAAAACCCTACCGACCCATTCACAATCGACGCCCCCTTGTTCTTGAGCGCGGGGAATGATGTCAACCGTGCCTTCTAAAGAGAAGCCGGTCAAGTTCGGCCGCGATCACCCCCAGAGGCTAATGGCACCCCCGGTTGACATTAGAACACGGGAAATGGTCTGAGTTCCCTAACGTTCAAACAAACGGCCAAGTAAACATGGGCAGAGCGATACGAGTATGCAGGTCTCCTCCTCCCACCATCCCTCGAAGTGGCGGCCGGTCGCGCGCAAAAACTGAGCAGAGCCTCGCGACGCGGATATGGGAGGGGAGTACTTGTGTAATAATGTTTTTTTATTAAAAAACTGTGAGGCGTAAAACAGCTCTAGAATGGAGCCGCCTCATAAGCATGCTAATAAACTCGTCTCCACAGGGACGCATCTTCAAGGAGAGAA
The DNA here is from genome assembly GCA_009763385.1 of Coix lacryma-jobi var. lacryma-jobi. Lineage (NCBI taxonomy): Eukaryota > Viridiplantae > Streptophyta > Magnoliopsida > Poales > Poaceae > Coix > Coix lacryma-jobi. Next base: position 50,342,599 of record CM019831.1, read on the forward strand.
CACTGTGTCGTTACTGGTCGCGCCATCAGGCCCCTACGCCAAGGAACAGATCGACACGAGCCAAGACAGTGGTCGCCGAAAGCGTTCCACGAATTGGGAAGATAGTCCAATCAACGAAAGTTCTGAAGGCAAAAGGGGGCTTGAGCGACGTCGACCAAACGACGGATACGAGAAGGCTCGATGGCCGAAGAGCGATTACATGAATATTTACAAGATTTTACAGATAAATAGGTCACAAAGGTGCCACGCCGATGCTTCTTGAGGAGTATACTGAGGTGCTCATCGCCCTCGACGCTGGCTCCAAGCAGCTCTAGGGCATCCGCCGAGACCTCGACCTTGACCCCCCTACCGAGATTCCCGGATAACTTGTTCCGCGGGAACTTCGGCAACAACGGCCTCAGTAGCATCATCAAATTGATCAATAAGCTCCTCAAAGTCAGCCGCCCCGGATCCTTTCGGGAACCCCACAAGCGCGCACAGGTCCCGTTCGGAACGGGCCTGGGCCACCGCAAGAGCCACCGCTGCGCCCCGATGAATGCCACGCTCCACTGAGGCTAGGACATGTTCGGGCACGTCCTGGAGGCGTTCCACGAGGTTGTAATCTGGAGCACGCACGAACTCCACTGCCGCCTCTGCCGCCGAGCGAAGAACTTAGAGCATGGCCTCTAGCTCGACCACTCGCCCATCCGCCATGGCCAACTGGCCACGAAGCTCTGCGGCCTCCTCCTCGGCGGCGTCCAATGCCGCCGATGCCGCTGAAATCGTGTCCTCCAAATCACGGATCGATGGAGGGGCCGGAGGAGAAGTTGGACAGCGGAAGGGGATCGACCTCGATGTCGAAATAACCCTAAGAAATACATGAAGGACATGATTAAGAGCGCCGCTAAGATGCAACGAGAAGAAGCGGCGAACTGACCCCGGGATACGGTGGTGCTGCCCCGGACCTCCGAGACTTGACTGTTCGTCGGCGGGACGCTTCCCGCGGTCGATGGTAAAGGAACAAAGGGTTGGCACAAGACGGCGAAGAAGGTGACGGAGTAGGCCGGTTGAATGCGAAGGCCCCCGCCATGAATTTATAACGGAGAGGGCTAACAACCATTGCTCATAAGCCGTGCGACCCTCACACTTCCCCAGGAGGAAGTCAAAGTGCCATACAACCCTTTGGTTATTGTGCGCATACACACTCGACAGCTCACTCAGAGCCTTGCTCGAGAACGGACTCTCGAGACCTCTGACGCGTATCCAAAGCAAGACAAATGGGTCGCCATGGAATCTCCACATGGAGATGCATCGAGCTGCCAGCTCCTATCGAACGGAGCTGGTATCCATGCATCCACACATCTTGCTTCAATGAGACAGCCTCCGGGCCACAGTTGACCCCTATCGAACGGGGTACAAGCTCTCACTTAGATTCCCCCGTTACCAGCTCACCAAGGACGTCGAGACTCCGCCCTATCGAGGGCAGTACGATGCTTCTCACCTCACACACGATCGAAAGGGTTCCTGGGAAGGACGCCGGAGCTAGCAACGCCCTAAGCCGCACGAGGCCCGGGGGCTCGACTATGCCTGGCACCCCTCGACGAAAGAGGGTCAAACTAACCCAGAGGATCGACGGCTCGAGGCCCACCGCATATAAAAGCCTTCACCTCGACTCGAGTTGATTCAATCTTGCAGGAATATCGACCGTATTCGACCTCACGCGCGACAAGCAACATGAAGTCAACAAAGCCCTCGAAAAAGTCTCACTACTCCCCCGAGGCCTCAGGGGCTACCCCCACGGGGAACGCTCGCGCGTCCCCCGCAGAGCAGTTTTGGAATACCCTACGACCTCGTGATCCCCAGCTCGAGCGCTAGCGCTCAAGCCGAGGCTTGGGGGCTACTGTCGATGGAATGGAAAAGGGGTACCCTATGGCGGAACCGTCCAAATTATAAGAGCTCAAGTACCGTCTTAGCCAAATTAACTGGCTCTGACTCGCACTTGAACCCATATAACTCCGGTAGTCCAGAAATCTTGAAGGATTTCAAACAACTTACAACCTACAGGATCGCATTCTTCAAGTACCACATTCGCGAGGAAACAACAGTTGATAATCGAAATCGAAATTAACATCAGAGTGCGAAGATTTTGAAGTTATTACAATACAGAGTTCAATTAGCGGAAGCCTTAAACAAGTCTTGGAAATATGACGACAACACACGTGGTCCAAATAAAACATTGTTTTTGGATAACTCACTCCTCCTTTTTCAAATATTGTGCCACCAGTAGTCTTAGTCCCGCAAAAGCAAAGGAGAAGCTTCTAGACGACCCTGACCTGGGCCTACTCCTCATCACCCTCCACGGGGTAGAGGCAGTGCTTACAATAGCCGAAGTAAACCTGGCCATCTGCAATAACGGGATAAACCCTGAGTATGGAAATGTACTCAGCTAGACTTACCCGTCTAACTGAAAATAAAGACACCAAGGACATGCAAGGCTTTTGGTGGAGCTGGGAGTTTAGTTGCGGAAAAGCTCAAATTAAGGAGAGTAATGTTTTAGTTAGAGAATGAGCAGTTCACTTTTTAATCCTAATTCTTATTCTAGGTTTGCAGCTGAACTACAACACTCACTTGAGTCTAGCAACCAATAATATAATACCATATCAGGTTAACTTATCCCCATTTTAGTTGAACCTTAATGCATCACATGGAGTTGTATCGTGGTGAAGCTCAACATAGTTTCCCACTAACCGAGGGAGACGGTGACTCGAATCGAATTACAAACCAGCTGGCAAGAAACCTTTAATAAAACCCCACACTTTCCCCGTCGGGTCGATGCATTGGGTCACCGCTCGATACTGTCCGTGGTGGTAATCGTTACGGCTCACAACACGGACCACCCAATTGGAACTAAACGATGGTCATTCTGAGGCAGATCGTGTTTCCATACTAGAGGGTGCGACACGGGTTGAGACCGGCCCGAACAGCGTCTAACCGGCTTCGGGGTCGGGAATACATCACCGGCACCCTAAGTAAAAGGGCACTTTCAAAAATGAACGAGGGCCAACATCGATACAAACCTACACGATCCAACGGACGAGCTGGCCCCAAGTTCCAACTTGGTGCCTTGCCTTCCAGTTGACCGTATTTCATTACTACTCAGGTTCTTTTCCACGATAGCAAGTATAGCCAACTGTGATCCGATAAATACCCACTAGGGGTATTACGGCAACATCCTGAATTACTACTTTTATTAAGCAGACTAAGCAATTCTACATTATAATAATTAAAAGGATAACAAGGCAGGTATAAGCAATATTCAAGGAATGGACAATGCATCAAGTAGGATTCAATCAACTCCTATACCTAATGCATCACAATATAAAATACTCAATTAAGTTAATATTAAATACTGGGAGACTTAGAATGCTCTGGGGCTTGCCTTGAGAGAAGTCTGAGGCCTCGTGAGCTGGGCACTCAGGCACGTTAGCGTCGGGGTCGGCTGACTCGGTCTCCTCGCTGCGGGGCACCTCCTGGATCTCCGCCTCCTCGTTTGCTTCTGGCTCGGTGTTGGTCTGCTGACCTACCGATCCTAGGTGTGATGCAGAAAAGTAATTAAATAATGCACGGTGCATTATGATAGTATGCAAGAGAAAAATATCTTTATAAACCATAAAATCAACTTATTGAACAACTTTTGACATTGAGGGAAAACACTTATTTTATTGTATTAAATAAACTATTAACTCAACTATTTCCTATTTATTAATTCAAAAGAAACTTAGGTTTAGACACCAAGTACTGTTTCCTATACTCAGACAAATCCACAAAAATTACAGTAGGTAATCTACACCCACTAGACTCCACTGTACAAATTTCAGCAAGAAATACAATTCTAAATAGCAGATACAAAAAGATTAAATAAACTGTCAAAAAGGTACTTTGGACTAACTTTTCTTCTGAAAAGTGTCAAACAACAGATTTTATATTTTTCCTGGCTTCTTCTATTGAAAACAACCCTACTGCAGAAAAATGACTGCTAAAGCATGCATTTGAACCAGATTAATGCCTTTGAACTGCAACCCTGCTGGAAAAGGCTGCAACATCCATTTCCATATTTTTCTCAGATTCTATTCAAGAATTCATATTTATCAAGAAAGTTCAATGAACAGCAAGGTTATATTATTTTCTGCATGATTTTTCTAAGAAAAACTCAGAAAAGTACACTTGTATTACAACTTTATTTTCTTGACCACATCTAATATTTTTCTCAGCTTTGTTAGGATACACAGAAAGCACATAATTTTTCCCACATTTTATTTGTGCATATATTTCTCTCAATAATTATTTTACGAAAACAGCTAAAAGACATTTAATTCTTAGAAAGACACTTTTTCTACAGGAACAGACCCTCATATATTTTTCACAGATACTTTACCTGATAAGAAACATACACAATTTTCGCCATAATTTAATTCGACCAGAAAACATGTAAACACATTTATTTAACAATTTGCACATAAACTGAAATAAATAAAAACAGTATAATAAACTTCCATCAAAAATACTTTCATATTTTTCCTGATAACTCTACTCATGAAAAGATTACCAGAACTGAAAGTACTCCATTTGCATCAATAAAACATGCTACACAAAATAAACAAGCTTTTCTGGAAAATAAAACAAAAAGGAAAAACATTTAAGATCTCCCGGCTGGGCTCGGTGAACTTGGTCCATGGGCCGTGGGTGGCTGACGCGTGGGGTCAACAGGTCAACGGGACCCACCTGTCAGTGTCAGCCGAGCAGGGGAGCAGTTTGATCGCCGATTCCTCACCGACGATGAGGTCGCCGGCTGGGAGGTAGGGCTCGATGAGCTCTTCTCGACGAGGCGAACCCATTGGTGGTGATGGTTTGGCTAGGGGTTGGCCGTAGCTTGCAGGTGGCGAGCTATGGCGGTCGGTGGCGGTGATGCGGCTCGGCTACGCCATCTCCGGCGGTCGCCGGCTAAATTGAAGGCTGCGTGATTTTGAGTGAACCCTAGGGTGACCAATAGGAGGGTCGGTCTGGCCGGTGAGGCTTCAGAGGAGCTCGGCCTCGTGACATGCCGCATCGGTGCTAATGGCGCTCGGCCGTGTCGTGGTGTGAGTTCGGGAGTGGTAGAGAGCGAGCGGACCGGTGTTCTCACCGTGCCTTGGCGTGACGGAGCTTGTCAGGGAAGGAAGGGCTCGGCGGAGGCTGGGTTGATGCGGAACGGCGGCGTGCACACCCTGACGTTGGCGGCGGCCGAAAGGGGGGCACTCCACGTTCTAACGGTGGTGAGGCCTCGCGGACGGCGCAACCATGCGCAACGTATGTCCGAGGGGTAGGCGAAGCTCCGTGCGAGAGTGATTGGATGGTGGTGGTCGGGCTTGGTCGGAACGCCAACGGCGATCTCGCGGTGGTGGGCAAGGCGAGGGTGGTGCTCGGCCTCGCGCGTTCAAGCGGGAGGAAGAGAGCGAGAGTGATGGGGACCAAGGCAGGCAAGTGTGGAGTGAGTGAGGCAGAGGAGTGTCGTGCGTGCGGTTTTGCCTTCGTCCGCGCGGGGCGGCCGACGGTCGTGGTGGTGCCCGGCGCGGCGAGCGGCGAGTGGCGGTGGCAGGGCGCGGCAGGCGAGGCAGCGAGGGAGTGGGCGAGCGGGATTGTGGCGTGCGGACGGGGGAAGCGATCGCGCGGCGATAGGGCGAAGAAGATTTCGCTGGGCGAACGGCGGCCACGCGGTGCGGGCGCCGGCGTACGGTGCGGCCGTTGTCGGGCGCGCACGGGGAGGTGCGGCCTGGCGTGGGCTGGGCCAAATGGCCGGATGGGCCGGAAGGGTGGCGCCGGAACAAAGCGTTTTCCTTTCTCTTTTTCCAGAAATTTTCCAAATTTTGACCATTTCAAAATAGCTTCAAAAACTCAAAACTAGGATTTGACCCAAAAACAAAAGTTGCTTCAAATAATTTTCTCTACAACTTTCATATAGGACATATTTTCTGAAAATCATTTCTTTAGCCTACACATAATTAAAGCTAATTTCAAGGCTAGAATTCATTTTTGTTTCTGCATTTTAATTATTAATCCACACTGAATTAAGACAAGGTGTCTACATGAAAAGTGTTGTACTCATTATTCTCTATTTTACAAAATTATTTGCCAAGACAGAAATCAATTTAGACAAACAAGTTCTATTGAACCCTCATCCCAAATAAATAAACAAAAGGCAAAACAAGCATTTTAATGCACATGAGATGATGCAATGCAATGCTCATGTCACTTAGTAGCTAATGCTGTTTCTAATGCAGTGCTTGACACTAGAGTGTCACAGCCCTTCCCCCCTTAAAAGAAATCTCGTCCCGAGATTTGTATTACTTACCGCTTATTGTAAAAACAAGGATAGTTCACGCGTAGGTATTCCTCGGTATCCCAGGTAGCGTCATTTGGTCCATGGTTACCCCAAAGGATCTTGTAAGTTCTGCCTTCTCTGTTGCGGGTTACTCTGGTTTTAGTATCAATTATCTCCTTTGGTTGTTCATAATATTCCAGGTCTGATCGGATTGCGGTGTCTGAAACCTGATCTTCTTCTCTTTGTGGCACTCGAAGACATTTCTTGAGTTGCGACACGTGGAACACAGGAAAGATTGCACTCATTTCCGGGGGTAACTGTACTTGATAGGCTACCTCTCCCTTCTTAGCAGTGATTCGGTATGGTCCAACATATCGCGGTGCTAACTTCTTTTTGATTCCGAAACGTTGTACCTTTCTCATAGGTGAGACCTTAAGGTAAACATAGTCTCCTACTTGGAATTCCAAGGGCCTTCTTCTCGTGCCAGCATAACTTTTTTGTCGAGATTGCGCTGCTTTGATATGTTGCTGCACGGTCTGCACAATCTCCTCTGCATCCTTTACATAATCTGATCCATAGAACCCTAGATCTCCTGATTCAACCCAGTTTACTGGTGTTCTGCATCTTCGTCCATACAAAACTTCAAACGGTGCCATTTTTATACTCTCTTGATAGCTGTTGTTGTAAGTGAACTCTGCCAAAGGCAGCCACTTTTCTAATGATTCTCCTGAGGAAAGCACACATGCTCGGAGAATATCTTCCAAAATTTGATTCACTCTTTCCGTTTGTCCTGCGGTTTGGGGGTGGTAGGCGGAACTTCGTACACATTTGGTTCCCAACTCTTTGTGCAACTGTTCCCAAATACGAGCTATGAACTGAGGTCCTCTGTCGGAAACAATCCTTTTGGGAACTCCATGTAATCTTAAGATGTTCTGGATGTACAAATCTGCATATTGATGGGGTCGATATGTGGTCTTTACTAGTATGAAGTGAGCTACCTTTGATAATCGATCCACAATAACCCAAGTAGAATCATGGCCTTTTTGAGTGACTGGCAGTCCGGTGATAAAATCCATACTAATTTCTTCACATTTCCATTCCGGAATTGACAGGGGTTGTAACAGTCCGGCTGGTTTCAAATGTATAGCCTTAATCCTGCAACATGTGTCGCACCTAGCGACATAGGCTGCAACTTCCTTCTTCATCTTAGTCCACCAGTATCTTGTTTTCAAATCCTGGTACATCTTACTACTTCCTAGATAAATAGACAATTTTGAATTGTGAGCCTCATTCAAAATCCTGTCTCTTAATTCTGTATCCTTGGGTACTACCAACCTTTGATTATACCATAAAATCTCTTGCTCATCTACTCGAAAGTTCAAAGAACTATTTATTTCCAGTCTCTTCTTGATTTGACCGATTTCTTCATCGGTCTTTTGTCCTTCGATGATATCACTTTCTAGGGTACACTGTATGGTGATATTATTCAGCATAACGGGGTGCATCAGATTGAATCCATTTTCCAACAATGGTTGTATGGAGTTGCAATGAGTCTTACGGCTCAAAGCATCTGCCACGACATTTGCTTTTCTAGGGTGGTAATGCACTTTCAGGTTATAATCTTTGATTAGTTCTAACCATCTTCTCTGCCTCATGTTCAACTCAGGTTGGGTGAAGATATACTTCAAACTCTTATGATCCGTATACACATGACAAAGGTTGCCCATAAGATAGTGCCTCCAAATTTTGAGGGCATGAACTACCGCTGCCAATTCCAATTCATGAGTCGGGTAGTTCTCTTCATGCGGTCGCAACTGATGTGAGGCATAGGCTATGACTCTTCCATTTTGCATAAGCACATGTCCAAGCCCAATCTTGGACGCATCACAAAACACATCAAAAGGTTCCTCCAAATTTGGTTGTGCCAAAACTGGTGCAGTGGTCAACAAGGTCCGAAGAGTGAGAAATGCTGCTTCACACTCCGGAGTCCATTCAAACTTTTTGTTTTTCTGAGTCAAACAGGTCATAGGCTTTTCTATCTTTGAGAAATCTGGGATAAGCCTACTGTAATACCCGGCCAATCCTAAAAAGCTACGTACCTCATGTACGTTGGTGGGTGCTTGCCAATCCATAACTTCCTGTACTTTAGTGGGATCCACAGAAATTCCTTTTCTGAAAGGACATGTCCAAGAAAAGGCACCTTCCTTAACTAGAATTCACATTTGCTAAATTTTGCATATAACTTGTGCTCTCTGAGCCGAGTCAAAACAACTCTTAAGTGCTTCACATGATCTTGTTCATTCTCTGAGTACACCAAAATGTCATTAATGAATACCACAACAAACTTAAACAACTCGGGCATAAAGACGGAATTCATCAAGTACATGAAATGCGCTGGTGCATTTGTCAATCCAAATGACATGACCAGATACTCATAAAGTCCATACCTAGTGGAAAAAGCAGTTTTCGGCACATCCTCCTTTCTGATCTTAATCTGATGGTAACCCGACCTTAAGTCAATTTTGGAGAACACTTTTGCTTTGGATAACTGATCAAACAAGATGTCAATTCGGGGCAAGTGGTACTTGTTCTTTATGGTTACTGCATTCAGAGGTCTATAATCCACACACACATTCTCAGTGTTTTATCTTTCTTCTTCACGAAGATGGCAGGACATCCCCAGGGTGATGAACTAGGACGTATCAAACCTTTATCCAAAAGTTCTTGCAACTGGGTTTTGAGCTCTGCTAGCTCATTAGCTGGCATCCTATACGGCCTCCGAGAAATAGGTGCAGTTCCCGGGATTAACTCTATAGCAAACTCCACATCCCTATCCAGTGGTAGTCCAGGCAACTCATCAGGGAAAACATCCAGAAACTCACTCACTACAGGGATTTGTGCTATCTGCTTTGCCATGATAGTAAACAACACTCCTATCTCATGGGGGTTTCGAGCTAGCTTGAACCGGAAAGTAGACCCACTCCGGGGACTAACCATGGAAACTATGCGTTCTGCAATGTCAAGATTGACTTTCCAAAGCTTCATCCAACCCATACCCAAGATTACATCCAAACCCAAACCAGGGATTACTATAGGATCCACTATAGCCTTCTTATCCCCAACGTTCATTTCCACTCCTTTAGCTATTTTATGGGCGAAGAGAACAGCCCCTGCTGAACTTATCTGATAACCCCGATCCAACTCTACTAACTCACGATTACTCCTTAAAACAAAATTGTCACTTATGAATGAATGCGATGATCCAGAATCAAACAACACAACTGCAGGGTATTGGTTAACAAGAAACGTACCAGCAATGACAGGTTCTCCTTCTGGCACCTCTTCAACAGTGGTGAAATGCACATTGCCCGTGCGGGGTCGAGGATGAGTGTACTGTTTCTTTGGTTGAGGGCAATGACGAGAGAGATGTCCAGTTTGACCACAGTTGTAGCATGGCCCAATCACATATGGGGTGTTCTGACCTCCTGCATTTGCCTTGTTCTGCATCAAGGGGGCGGTGTACGGCTACTGAAAGTTCGGACGGGGACGGTTATTGGTTATCTTCTTCTGCGGTGGACGGAATCTTGCTCCTGAAACTGGCAGGCGGTACGGGGTGCATGCTCCAAAAGGGGTCCTCTACTAAGACGAACCTCCTTCATTTGCACGACGACGAGTTTCCGTTGCCAGCCTGCTGTCATTTGCCTCCTAGTTCAGGCAATCACTAACAAAGTCGCTGAAGGTGGTGCAGTGACTATTTCCCACCTTGGAGAGCATAGTACCATTCATGCCACGCTTGAAGCTTGCAATCTTCTTGGCTTCAGTGTTCACGAAGTCCGAGGCATAGCGGGACAAATTGTTGAAGCTATGTAGATACTCTGACATTGAGCGGGTCCCTTGCGACAGCCTCATAAACTCTGTAACCTTCATCTCCATCAAGCCACTAGGGATATAGTGACTGCGCATGGCGGTGGAGAACTGTTCCCAAGTAATGGGTGCATTGGCTAGTAGGGATGCACGGTACTGGGACCACCATAAACCTGCAGGTCCTTCCAACAGATGGGCGGCATAATCCGCCTTGAGCTCCTCAGTCAAGCGGAGAAGACGAAACTTCTGAGTAACAGAATTGAGCCATTCGTCTGCCACGAGCGGTTCAGTGGCTTCCTTGAACACAGGGGGACGTGTATCCAAGAAGTCACGGTACGAGCTGTACTGGTTGGGCTCGGGTCCCTGACGTTACTGATGCTGCTGCGCAGTATTTGTTGGCGATGTTACTGAGTGTAGCCTCCATATGCCTTTGCATTTCTTCCATGTTCCTCTGGCTGCCCAAGAACTGCCCAAAGAACGCTTCCGGCATCATAGGCGGTGGTGGAGGTGGTGGCAGATTCTCTTCCTGCCCTGATCCTTGTCCACGCTGGCTGCGGGCGCAGACCGACATCTGCATATCCCATTGATGAGTAGCAATTAGGTAATGTTATATTGATCATGAATAAATACTGTATTGTACATAATTCAAAAATTTAGCACACGACCAAGTATAATTACTCATTTCCATACAATATCACAGAATAATCGCTCGAAAATAAGAACACAAATGACGGATTTCCAGAAATAAAGGTGCCAGATCGAAGTCTGGACTTTGTCCAAAAGTCATACATTCCATCATGCAATTTAAACATAAAGACCAACACATTTTTGGGTTACATCAGAGCAACCATGCTCAAGACTACACAAAAGAGACTCCTAGCAAAACTAACGCTCAAGCGTCTCCAACGTTGGATGCGGCGTCATCCTCATTGGCGTCGAACATAGGCTCGTCAGCATGAGCCTCATCGTCCGATGCAAGATCTGGACCAAGCACTACTCCATCCTGGGGCTCGGGGGCCTCGTCGACTGCTGAGGCGGCGGCCTCTTGTGCCTCATGATGCATCTGGTGGATCGCCTCGTGAAGGTTGTCGATGTACGCTTGCTGGTTATCCACCTGCTGTACCAAGTGAAGGGCACCCTCTCTGAGCTGTTCAAGCGCGAACCAGGCTTCATCCATCTGAAAAGACGTGGTCAAGTACATCTGCTCGGCGATGGTCCTGGCGGTGTTTTCTGCTCCTGCTCTGGCGCGTGCCTCATCCCGCTCCCGATGACCTGGTGCAGCCTCTCCTATAGCCGGGCTACCTCAGCGTTGAACTCCTCCTGCAACTTCCTCTTGCTCTCATAAGAGACGATGAGGGTAAAGGACACGCTTTCCATGCTGCGCTCCAAACTCTCACATACCCCAACCAAAGCTCCTGTGGCACTCATCGTTGATGTCTCGCAAAAGAACCTTTCCTCTACGCCTCCTGTCAGGACCGACTCCAACGTCTGCCTCCAGTGCAATGGAAAAGGTGAGCCACGAGGGAACACTCCTGCCATAGCACTAGCAAGATCAGCAGGGAAGCGAGCTATGATGTCCTTCAGCACCAAGTAAGTTGCCATGTTGGCTCCATCCTTTGCACAACTGCCCTTAGTAATCTCTGCCCATCCTGACCAATGCGGCTTGCTAGCCAAGGCCTTAACCTTGACCTGCACCATGACAAGGGAATCCTGCCCATAGATATCCTTCTGCCAAGAGTACCGGGGCTCTTGTCCTTTCTCATATCCCACTGCCTGCAGAATCCTCCAGAGGATCGTTGGCAACCCAAAGTAGGACAAGAACGTGTTCTTGGTCAACTTTGTGGCCAAGTGACGATGCGGAACTCCTCTGCCTCCGGTGGCCTTGCGAGCTGTCAGCTTAGTCCGGGCCATCTGTAGAAACAAAGGGGTTTCGAACTCTCGTGAGACGCATAATTAAGTTGGCAAAATTTTATAAAGAAAAGCAACAACTTTTAATTAAGGGGAGGTAATGCACAGTGCAAGAACATAATATGATGCATGATCGTACTTACGTTCTCACTCACTAACCATGACTCGTAAGTCCTAACGTTCTAGTCGGTGGCAAGAACGATCTCTCATGTGTTATCTAGCCGTTCTATTCGATCGCGTAGTTAGTGTACCTGCCGAAGATTCATTTCAGCCCAAGAAAAATCCCAATGATAGAAATAATTGAGCATCTGCCCGTTATGTACGAAGGTACATAGAAGCCGATACTAAACACCATGCACCAATTCAGAAAACATACCTAGCACTTGATACCCTCGTATATGTTCGCGTAGAGCTCACACATACTGGGTATAACAACACTCTCCCTAGACCGACGGTTGGACGGTCATGCTCTCATATCTCACCAAATCATTTTATGCATATTTTCGCGATCGACGCATTCTCTTTTCCCAAGAATGGACCACCAAATAAAAGATCCAGCATGAAGCAAACCCCTGAACCCTGTTAGCTGTTAAACCAACTGAATCCTAGTATAGGGCTTAAGGACAAGACTGGGCACACTTGAAATTTAAAAATAATTTTGAAATACCCATTTTAGTTCGAAAATAGCTCCTTACGGATGCAATAACTTGAACCATGCTCCGATACCAGCTGTGGTGGAACCATCCAAATTATAAGAGCTCAAGTACCGTCTTAGCCGAATTAACTGGCTCTGACTCGCACTTGAACCCATATAACTCCGGTAGTCTGGAAATCTCGAAGGATTTCAAACAACTTACAACCTACAGGATTGCATTGTTCAAGTACCACATTCACGAGGATACAACAGTTGATTATCGAAATCGAAATTAACATCAGAGTGCGGAGATTTCGAAGTTATACAATACAGAGTTCAAATAGCGGAAGCTTTAAACAAGTCTCGGAAATATGACCACCACACACGTGGTCCAAACAAAACATTGTTTTTGGATAACTCACTCCTCCTTTTTTCAAATACTGTGCCACCAGTAGTCTTAGTCCCGCAAAAGCAAAGGACAAGCTTCTAGACGACCCTGCCCTGGGCCTACTCCTCATCACCCTCCACGGGGTTGAGGCAGTGCTTACAATAGCTGAAGTAAACCTGGCCATCTGCAACAACGGGATAAACCCTGAGTACGGGAATGTACTCAGCTAGACTTACCCGTCTAACTGAAAATAAAGACACCAAGGACATGCAAGGCTTTTGGTGGAGCTGGGAGTTTAGTTGGGGAAAAGCTCAAATTAAGGAGAGTAATGTTTTAGTTAGAGAATGAGCAGTTCACTTTTTAATCCTAATTCTTATTCTAGGTAAGCACCTGAACTACAACACTCACTTGAGTCTAGCAACCAATAATATAATACCATATCAGGTTAACTTATCCACATTTTAGTTGAACCATAATGCATCACATGAAGTTGTATCGTGGTGAAGCTCAACATAGTTTCCCACTAACTGGGGGAGACGGCGACTCGAATTGAATTACAAACCAGCTGGCGAGAAACCATTAATACAAACCCACACTTTCCCCATCGGGTCCATGCATTGGGTCACCGCTCGATACTGTCCGTGGTGGTAATCGTCGCGGCTCACAGCACGGACCACCCAATTGGAACTAAACGATGGCCATTCTGAGGCAGATCGTGTTTCCATACTAGAGGGTGCGACACGAGTTGAGACCGGCCCGAACAGCGTTTAACCGGCTTCGGGGTCTGTTGGGTATTTTAAACGCACACAGAATAATCCGCAAGCGCACGGATACCGATGTAGCTTTCACCCGAAAGTATTCCAGGGTATCGATTTCCACGGGGAACGTGAAGTGTACTAGAAGAATTAAGAACGTCCAAGAAAAGAATGATAATGTGGTTAGAGAGGGATATAGGGTTTTCTAAGCTGGTCTATCTAATTAAAGGCTCACTATACTTTACTTACTTTGGAGCAGCAGGTCCTTTCCAACTCTCGAGAAAGACTGGGAAGAAGGTAGTTGGGGGAAGGCTGCCGAAAGCTCTATGAGAACACCAACCCTAACGTGGTGGATTACAAAGACCTGACAGAGCTGTCACCTCTGGGGCTACCACAACTATCCGGAGGATTGGGCACAAACTTAGGTAAACCCTAGTCTAGACACCGTGTCTACACTAATGCTTACTACTCTAATTACCGCGGATAACTAGAGCACTCAATATGAGCGGAGATCCAGTAAATAAAATAAAGCAAGAACTGAAATTAAATATAATACTCAGAAATAGTAAATGAAGAACCTGGAGATTACTTGAAGACGAACCAGATGCTGCACCAATACAATGTCGAGGAAGATCCGACAGATCCGGCTCCTCCTCAGCTCTCTCCTTCTCCTCTCTAGATTACAACTAGATGATGATCTAGAACTAGATCTAGAACTAGAAGATGAACTAGAACTAGAACTAGACGATCAACTAGAGGGACCTCTACTTCTACTTGAAACCCTAGTTTCTGATGTGGAGATGAATAATGAAGATGGAGATGCCTGGAGAGGGGGGTCTGGGTCTGGTTTTATAACCCGGAGCGTGGAATGTGAGCCCTTGGATCAAGCCGACTTCAGGGACGGTGGAGATGCATCCTAGGAGGCGGTGGAAGAAGGTTCCAGAAGGCGGAGGCAAAACGGACTCTGTGGCCGACCAGTCGGTTTCCAAGTGGGACCAGTCGGTCTGGCCCAGTGGGCCCACGTGGTGGGCCGCCTCGTGGTGTCTTCTGGTGTCTTCTAGATCCTTCTTTTGCAGATTTCGTCGTGAAATTAATATCTTTTCATCCGGAACTCCGAATATAGCAAATGATATGTCCGTTTCAATCTTCTCGATGAGCTCTTCGCAATGGTGCACTCCAATTCATCACTTGAGATACTTTTATATGGTGAAATATTGATATCCTACAAAACAAGTGAGAGCACCAAAACTCGTGGAACTTGTTAGTTTCAAACCCTACAACTATGCTTTTTAATTCATTTAGTGTCATTTCATGCAATAGTTGATGGTTAATTATGAGCATTAGTGAGCGTCAACAAGTTCCCCCAAGCTTAACCTTTGCTAGTCCCGAGCAAAGCCAAACTCAACGGTGGATCAGGAGTTGCTGCCATATCTTCACTTCCAACAAGTACACAAGCATTCAAATAGAAGTTCTCGTATGGAATAGGAAAAAGTATCATATTATTCATCAGGGGCTTAGTACTTTACCTTGAATCCTGAGTAATTGAAGGATAGAATGATCAAATCAAGCATTATATCTCTTGTTCTTTTACTTCACCATTATCCCAGAGTTTTTATGAATTTTCAAAAAGCTTAAAAACATATGTTGTCAAACAAACAATGAATCCCAAGAGAAAGTCAACCACACCATTGAATCGAGAAGTGCATGTGTAGGGAAAATGGAGTCGGATGCTCTTTTGAAATATATCACTCTCTTTTGTTTATCAGAAACACATGGCTATCAGGTTAATTCTACTGACGGGCACGTGCCCATTTTTTGTGATATTCTCTTTTTTTCTTCTTTTTTTTCGAGGTTCCGGACACTTGTCCCTTTTTATTTCCTCAGGATCTATCTTTTTGAGGTTTCGGACACTTGTCCCTTTTTATTTCCTCGGATATATATATATATATATTTTCTCTTTTCTTTCAATAGCCACATGCTTCCAACAAACTTTTGAGAGGATAACAATAGATAATCATGAGCATTTATACGGAGGATGGATGAAATGTGTAAGTGATCTCAATTCAATAGCATGATAACTTCTCATAGGGTCAACAAAGCTTAATTTAACTCAATGCAATTATTAGTCATAATTATATTGAGAAATCTCCGGAACTCTAGTGTTGTTTAGAACAAGATAATAGCAGCTCAGATCATCACATGTCATATCTATCAATTACCTAGACTATGGATCAAGCATTTGCTACCCATATATTTAATTTCATTTTTAAGCATCATTATTAGTCGGGAGAATTCATGCTTTGAAGACTAGGTACTCGAATGAAATTAGATAGAGCAACTATTCATCATTTCCATGTAAAAGATTAGAGAGATAGTTCTTCTTTTATTATTAACTTCTTAAAACAAACTAAGCAAACTTAACATAGTATTTATTTAACCTAACACACTTTATTATAAATAACTAACATAATGAATAAGACATACCTGGATTACGAAGATAACGGGGGTGCGTCTCCCCCAAGCCGGTTCCCTTAATAGCGTTGAGCCTTCATGTGCCCATATATTTTTTTCTTTTTTTTAATTAATGATGAGCTTTCATGTGCCCACAGTTTTTTTATTTTATTTTATTTATGTATAGAAAGAAAACTTAAGAGGATAAGGATACTTACCTGGATACACAGGGGTGCTTTCCCCCAAGCTGAATGTTATCATAGTCGTTCAATCTTGCCATGTAGCGGACTGGTGGTGGGAATGTGTTTCCTCTGTCAGAGCTTTGATTGATGTTGATGGTTGTTATTGTTGGACAGTGCTCCGACAATGGATGGGACATCCACTTGCTTGTCAGCTTGTCTTGGCCTCTCAAATCCTGTGAAACTCAAATAGACAACAAAACTTGTGGAACTGATTAAGCGTTAGTGGGGTGGCCACTTAAGCCTTAGTTGTCCAAAGTTTTAGTAAGATCTCTTTCTCCTTATTTTTTTTGTATTTTAAAATTTTCTTCGATGCAATGATAGTCTAATAATTGAATGCATTTTTATTTTTATTTTTATGCCACCACGGTGAATATTTCATGTGGGTTTTTACACACCACAAAATTATTGACATGAGGCTTTAAGTTTTATGATGCAGTAAAATATTTTTATTTTCTTTCTTGTGTAATGCTAATGCAGAAAAGTAAATATGCTATGGAGAGATGATGATGGAAAGTAAACATGCAAAAAGAGAAACTAATGCAGAAAAGATAAATATGGATAACTACCGATTTTACCTTTCGGCAAATGTTCAATGTTTTAAGTCCTCTGAACAGGACTTCTCACCATGTTCATTCCTGAGGTGCATCATTTGATCTCAATATGTAGAACTTGATAACTTCACCTCTTGATATGGTGTCACCCATGTTCTTCGTTCGCCCAGCCATTTGAAGTGAAACATTAGTTGTGGAAGCTGGCAGCATCTTGCTTAGTGTGCATGTTCTTGCAGATCGAGGGCTTCCACTCTGTAGAATTTGGGAGTTGACAAACTCCTCCATGTTTTGCTCAAGAGTGTGTCCTGTTCATAAATACAAGGTAGAGATCAAGTGCATGGGCTCTGTTGGTGGAAAAACACCAACAGAACCAAAAGTTTTGTTCATTCCTCTCTAACCTTAGGCACATTGCACAAGATAAATTTGTTGTTTATGTATTCTATTCAATCTTAACATGAGTGATAGGATCAAAGGATGAGCATGAAAGTAGCATCTTAAAATATTTAACAGATCATATTACATAACCCAAGGAAGGATAATCTATGCATAATGTGTCGATATTTTCATGATTGTGATATATCATCTTCCAAGGGTTAGATGCATAACATTTTAGCTCATTGGTTAAGATAGTGAGATTCAAGAGAGTAAAGCTAAGAACAAAGAGTAAAGAACTAAACATGTTGAGTTGATTAGGTTGGATCAAGTGAGGTGCAACTTAAACATGTTTGGTTCTTTTTGTATGCACATACCAGAATCAAAGAGAAGCTTTTAAGGTGATGGTCACTTACCTTGAAATGTTACTTTATCATTGAAGAGTGATGTGTCGAACCACCTTGTGGAAGCTTCTCTTGTCTGGCTGGTTGTTCTTCATGAATAGCTTGTCTTCTCTTGCTTATCTCATAGTGAGCCTGAGTGATGGGAGGTTGAGAGGAGGAAGGTATAGTAGGATCATCTTTAGAGGGATCAACCTTCCTTCTCTGTGTGTCAACCTATCAGTGAAGGTGTGTTGTTCCTCCCACGATGGTCTTTATCTTCTAGTGACCCAGCTCAGACTTGTTCACCTACTTCCATGGAGTGAGTGCTTTGATTGTAGATATTGTTTTGTGGCACTCGTCTTTTGTCTTGTTCCATGGATCTCATTTCTCCATGATCAGTGAGTTGTGTCTCCCTTGTGCAAGTTGTTGAAGTTCATGTGTCTCTTCATCTCCAGTGTGAGTTCATCTCAGGACTTTCCCATAAATTATATTGAAAGTTTTCCTACAGGGGTTAGTCCAACAAAATATCCAGCATCCACTATAGTATACTATTGGCTCAAAAATAAACCTAGACACCACGTCTAATTTGATCTAGGAAGGCATTTTAACCTAAGCACCATACTTAATTTAAAAGCCTTTAGAGGTAAAATCAGGACACCTTTTAGCTCAAGAATCAAACCAGACACCATGTCTTACTTTAATTCATGAAAACAGTTTAAACTAAGCACCATGCCTAATTTAAAAGGTGTATGAGAATACTTCAAAATCAAAGCATATACTATAGCAGATGAATGTAGCATGAAAGCATTAAAGAGATTTACTCAAATGGTGATGAGAGAGCATGATTAGTGTATAGCACATGAGCATGACTTAAAGGTAGGGACAACCAATATAGCAACATGGTAAGAGATGTTCTTACAAAGTGTATCTCCCAAGCTTAGATTTGCAAAAATCAAGATTGGATGAATGTAATTCAATGTTGCATGATGATTGGTTCGACATACCTCGTGTTTGTCGTTCCTTCGAACTTTTCGCTACAGACCTGCAAAGGTTAGTGACAAGAATACCCGAAGGAATATTTTAACAATTATATCCTTATGCTCATTACACAAAGGCAGTGTAGCAGGAGAGTGAACACTGATCTAAAAACTACTTGTTTTCGGACACTGAGCTTGTCTTTGGGAAACCTTCAGAATGAGATTTGGTGAAGTGGTTTCCAACACCAACTTCAGAGCACAATGAGATCTACAAAATTTGTGATAAACATATGCATCGACAACCACCCTTTTGAAGTTTTTGTAAACAGAAAGCGTGAGGGGGTTGAAAATCTCGAGTGTGGCAATGTTAGACAGACCACTTGAATCAGGAGATGTCTCATATGAGCATGGATTTAAAGAGGTGTTTATGAAGTAGCTTCCATGCTCTTTGATATCATCTTCCTCGATTTTAGAGAAGAACACCGAAGGATGGGATTCATAATTTTCTAAAGTGTGGGGTGTTTTCTCTAGAGAAGGTTCGGTGACAACCAAATTATTAGAAGGATTTGAAGGAATTTCAAATTTGGTTGTGTGTTCCTCCTCGTGTTGGTCGGGATTGGGCTCGATTCCTTCTTCTGGGAATTTGTCAAACATGCCAGTGTAAGGAGTGTTTTCAAGGATTTTCTCTAGGATGTCTCTTCCTTCACTAATAAGTTTATATGAGAATGATCCTCCAGAAGCTAAATCGAGATGTAGAGCAGTTTCCTTGTTAAGACCACGATAGAAGTGAAAGTGTAGCACATGGTCTGGCAAGGAAAGGTTTGGGCCAGAATTGGTAAGGTGTTTGAACCAAGCCCAAGCTGCTCCTAGTGTCTCCTTCTCTTTTTATTTAAAAGTAAGAACTTTGATTCTAAGATCAGCGATTCGAAAAAGAGGGAAGAAAGCAAGACAAAAGTTGTCTCGAAGTTCATCCCAATTACCATTTACGCCTCTTACGGAATGGTCATACCATTTTCTCGCTCTTCCCAAAAGGGAGAACGGGAATAGTTTCCATTTAATGGTCTCTTGTGACATGCCGGTAATAGTCCGACAAGAACACAACTGCTCAAATTCCTTAAGGTGAGTGTATGGATCTTCGTTTTCTAACCCAGAGAAGGATTTCTCCCGAACCATAGCTATAAGAGGAGGGCGAAGCTCATAGCCATCTATAAGAATGGGGTGCGATGATGGTGGAGGTTCCAACAAGTCGCCCTTTGGAGCAAAGAATTTATATATAGGAGTGAAATCCATGTGGTGATGTGGTAAAAGAAAAAGGTGGTAAAAAGGGAAAGGTGGTAAAAAGAAAAGAGACACGGACGATCCTGGTTCGATTCTAGAACAGCTACCGTTCCCCGGCAACGGCGCCAGAAAGCTTGTCGGGTATTTTAAACGCACACAGAATAATCCGCAAGCGCACGGATACCGATGTAGCTTTCACCCGAAAGTATTCCAGGGTATCGATTTCCACGGGGAACGTGAAGTGTACTAGAAGAATTAAGAACGTCCAAGAAAAGAATGATAATGTGATTAGAGAGGGATATAGGGTTTTCTAAGCTGGTCTATCTAATTAAAGGCTCACTATACTTTACTTACTTTGGAGCAGCAGGTCCTTTCCAACTCTCGAGAAAGACTGAGAAGAAGGTAGTTGGGGGAAGGCTGCCGAAAGCTCTACGAGAACACCAACCCTAACGTGGTGGATTACAAAGACCTGACAGAGCTGTCACCTCTGGGGCTACCACAACTATCCGAAGGATTGGGCGCAAACTCAGGTAAACCCTAGTCTAGACACCGTGTCTACACTAACGCTTACTACTCTAATTACCGCGGATAACTAGAGCACTCAATACGAGCGGAGATCCAGTAAATAAAATAAAGCAAGAACTGAAATTAAATATAATACTGAGAAATAGTAAATGAAGAACCTGTAGATTACTTGAAGACGAACCAGATGCTGCACCAATACAATGTCGAGGAAGATCCGACAGATCCGGCTCCTCCTCAGCTCTCTCCTTCTCCTCTCTAGATTACAACTAGATGATGAACTAGAACTAGAAGATGAACTAGAACTAGAACTAGACGATCAACTAGAGGGACCTCTACTTCTACTTGAAACCCTAGTTTCTGATGTGAAGATGAATAATGAAGATGGAGATGCCTGGAGAGGGGGGTCTGGGTCTGGTTTTATAGCCCGGAGCGTGGAACGTGAGCCCTTGGATCAAACCGACTTCAGGGACGGTGGAGATGCATCCTACGAGGCGGTGGAAGAAGGTTCCCGAAGGCGGAGGCGAAACAGACTCCGTGGCCGACTGGTCGGTCTCCAAGTGGGACCAGTCGGTCTGGCCCAGTGGGCCCACGTGGTGGGCCGCCTCGTGGTGTCTTCTGGTGTCTTCTAGATCCTTCTTTTGCAGATTTCGTCGCGAAATTAATATCTTTTCATCCGGAACTCCGAATATAGCAAATGATATGTCCGTTTCGATCGTCTCGACGAGATCTTCGCAATGGTGCACTCCAATTAATCAATTGAGATACTTTTATATGGTGAAATATTGATATCCTACAAAACAAGTGAGAGCACCAAAACTCGTGGAACTTGTTAGTTTCAAACCCTACAACTATGCTTTGTAATTCATTTAGTATCATTTCATGCAATAGTTGATGGTTAATTATGAGCATTAGTGAGCATCAACAGGGTCGGGAATACATCACCGGCACCCTGAGTAAAAGGGCGCTTTCAAAAATGAACGAGGGCCAACATCGATACAAACCTACACGATCCAACGGACGAGCTGCATCCAAGTTTCAACTTGGTGCCTTGCCTTCCAGTTGACCGTATTTCATTACTACTCAGGTTGTTTCCCACGATAGCAAGTATAGCCAACCGTGATCCGGTAAATACCCACCAGTGGTATTACGGTAACATCCTTAATTAGTACTTTTATTAAGCAGACTAAGCAATTCTACATTATAATAATTAAAAGGATAACAAGGCAGGTATAAGCAATATTCAAGGAATGGACAATGCATCAAGTAGGATTCAATCAACTCATATACCTAATGCATCACAATATAAAATACTCAATTAAGTTAATTGTAAATACTGGGAGACTTAGAATGCTCCGGGGCTTGCCTTGGGAGATGACTGAGGCCTCGTGAGCGAGGCACTCAAGCAAGTTAGCGTCGGGGTCGGCTAACTCGGTCTCCTCGTTGCGGGGCACCTCCTGGATCTCCGGCTCCTCGTTTGCTTCTGGCTCGGTGTTGGTGTCCTGAGCTACCAATCCTATGTGCGATGCAGAAAAGTAATTAAATAATGCACGGTGCATTATGATGGTATGTAAGAGCAAAATATCTTTATAAACCACAAAATCAACTTGTTGAACAACTTTTGACATTGAGGAAAACACTTATTTTATTGTATTAAATAAACTATTAACTCAACTATTTCCTATTTATTAATTCAAAAGAAACCTAGGTTTATACAACAAGTACTGTTTCCTGTATTCAGAAAAATCCACAAAAATTACAGTAGGTACACCTACGGGACTCTACTGTATAAATTTCAGCAAGAAATACAATTCTAAACAGCAGATACAAAAAGATTAAATAAAGTGCCAAAAAGGTACTTTGAACTAACTTTTGTTCTGAAAAGTGTCAAACAGCAGATTTTATATTTTTCCTGGCTTCTTCTACTGAAAACAACCCTACTACAAAAAAAATAATTGCTAAAGCATGCATATATAACTCTACACAAATTATCAAAGTTTAAACCAGATTAATGCCTTTGAACTGCAACCCTACTGGAAATGGGTGCAACATCCATTTCCATATGTTTCTCAGATTCTATTCAACAATTCATATTTATCAAGAAAGTTCCATGAATAGCAAAGTTATATTATTTTCTGCATGATTTTTCTAAGAAAAACTCAGAAAAGTACATATGTATTACAACTTCATTTTATTTCATACAACTGAGCACATCTAATATTTTTCTCAGCTTTGATAAGATACACAGAAAACACATAATTTTTCCTACATTTTATTTCTGCATATATTTCTCTCAATAATTATTTTAGGAAAACAGCTAAAAGACATTTAAATCTTAAACAGACACTTTTTCTACAGGAACAGACCCTCATATATTTTTCACAGATACTTTACCTGATAAGAAACATACACAATTTTTGCCATAATTTAATTCGACCAGAAAACATGTAAACATATTTATTTAACAATTTGCACATAAACTAAAATAAATAAAAACAGTATAATAAACTTCCATCAAAAATACTTTCATATTTTTCCCTGATAACTCTACTCATGAACAGATTACCAGAACTGAAAGTACTCCATTTGGATCAATAAAACGTGGTACACAAAATAAACAAGTTTTTCTAGAAAATAAAACAATAAGGAAAAACATTTGAGATCTCCCGGCTGGGCTCGGTGAACTCGGTCCATGAGCCGTGAGTGGCTGACGCGTGGGGTCGACAGGTCAACAGGACCCACCTGTCGGTGTAAGCCGAGCAGGGGAGAGGTTTGACCGTCGATTCCTCGCCGACGGTGAGGTCGCCGACGAGGAGGTAGGGCTCGATGAGCTCGTCTCGACGAGGTGAACCCATTGGTGGTGATGGTTTGGCTAGGGGTTGGCCGTAGCTTGCCGGCGGCGAGCTATGGCGGTCGGTGGCGGTGATGCGGCTTGGCTACGCTATCTCCTGCGGTCGCTGGCTAAATTGAAGGGTGGGTGAGCTTGAGTGAACCCTAGGGTGACCAATAGGAGGGTCGGTCTGGCCAGTGAGGCTTCAGAGGAGCTCGGCCTCGTGCACATGCCACGGCGGCACTAATGGCGCTCGGGCGTGCCGTGGTGTGAGTTCGGTAGTGGTAGAGAGCGAGCAGACTGGTGTTCTCACCGTGCCTTGGCGTGACGGAGCTTGTCGGGGAAGGAAGGGCTCGGCGGAGGCTGGGTTGATGCGGAATGGCGGCGTGCACACCCTGACGTCGGCGGCGGCCGAAAGGGGGGCACTCCACGTTCTGACGGCGGTGAGGCATCGAGGACGGCGCAACCGTGCGCAACATATGTCCGAGGGGTAGGCGAAGCTCCGTGCGAGAGGGATTGGGTGGTGGTGGTCGGGCTTGGTTGGAACGCCGACGGCGATCTCGCGGTGGTGGGCAAGGCGAGGGTGGTGCTCGGGCTCGCGCGTTCAAGCGGGAGGAAGAGTGCGAGAGTGATGGGGAGCAAGGCAGGAAAGTGTGGAGTGAGTGAGGGAGAGGAGTGCCATGCATGCTGTTTTGCCGTCGTCCGCGCGGGGCGACCGGCGGTCGTGCTGGGGCCTGGCGCGGCGAGCGGCAAGTGGCGGTGGCAGAGCGCAGCAAGCGAGGTAGCGAGGGAGTGGGCGAGCGGGATTGTGTGAAGGACCGAATTGGCGACCAGACGGGGGGTGAATGTGAGCCTTAAATTTCTTCTCGAGAAATGATGGCCCTTGTCCCAGAAAATCACCCCAAAAGCGAAGACTCAAACAACCAGTGAGTTCATGACCTACGAATAGGTGGATACCCTAGGATATATCCTAGAGGTACAGCGGAACTACCGAAGAATCCCCAAAACCAAGCTCCAAAGCAATAGGGCAAAACTGCACAAGCAAGCTCCAAGAACAATCGAACCTCCGATAACAGAACACCCCACTCCTATGGAGAAGAGGAAAGTGTTGGACAAAAACTACTTAGGCCAACTGGTGGCAAAAACACCTTGGAAAGATCCTTATGAAGTTAGGAAACTAACGCAACAGACGGATCTCAAATCGAAGCTCGAACGCAAAAGATACGGACGCTAGAACCAACGAAACTCCGAAAGCGAAACACTTAACTCCTATGGAGAAAAAGGAAGTGTCCGACCAAAAATACTTTGACCAATGGTGACAAAAATACTTTGGAATGATCCTTAAGAAGTTAGGAAACCAACGCAACAAACAGATCACAAATCGAAGCTCGTACGCAAAAGATACAGACGAAATCAGCAAAATTGTGCAGTGGCGGACTGTCCGGTAGTGAACCGCGGACAGTCCGCTATTGAACCCCGGACAGTCCGGGAATGAGTCCCGGACAGTCCGCCGTTCAAAAATGAAAACAGCGACCTCGCTGCCCGTGAACAGCCCCGACCCCCGGACAGTCCGGGGATGAGTCCCGGACAGTCCGCCACTGTCCAGAAAGCCCAAAAACAGCTCGGGACAAAACCAAAATCGACTGGATCTTCACCAAATCGAACGGGGCTGCAACCAAACTTCTCCCAAGTGTTCTTCTACGTGTTGGGAAGCTAATCCTAGGATATCATCGCTCCAAACCAACTAATCCATGAGAAATCGGAAGAACACTAGAAAAGGGGAAAGAACGAAGAACGAACGCGATTTCGACCCGATCTATGTGCTCGTGAAGTTAGAGAAGAAATCCTTCGGTGGAAAGAAGGAGCTCATGACATAGAACAATTTGATTCAAACGGAATCGCAAATCGTCGCTCGGAGAGGGAGAATGAGGCAAATCTCCAGAAGGGGAAAAACCAAAACGCGAAGAACAAAAACACGAATCGATCCAAATTTCAACCAACACAAGTGGAGTAAGAAATTGATCCTTGGATTGCTACGGGATGATGAATTGTGTAGCACACTGTGTCAGGTTACAAGCCACTCCTCGCAACAACAAAGCGTGGATGGCGAAAAGCTCAAGAACAAAAGCCACTCCTCTCTCTAACCCTAGCCTCCTCTCAAATGAACAAAATGAGAGTGACACCTCCAAGGATGGGCAACCCTAATCAGCCCCCTCACATATATATAGGCGCATGTCCGAAGACCAAAATGCCCTCTCATGAAGCACTGACCCAAATACCCCCTTGAGGGTAAAACCGTCCAACTCGGTCATTTTCCATCCGACGGCCACGCGCCTTCTCATCCTTCGCTTCACCTCGACGCAAGCTCCAGGATGCCGCCACGTGCCGTCACCGTCGACCACCGCGCCTTCCTCGTGGATAGCTTCGCCATCGCGCTAGCCTCTCCACGCCGCCACGCGTCGACCGTTCCGCATAAGAACCTCCGCCCGGTTTTGAGGCCTAAACAGGTTAACCCGCCAGCCCAGGTTTTGAGGCGCAAACCTGGAAACCGTCCACCCCGAGTTTTGAGGCCCAAACATGGAAACCCACGAGCCCAGGTTTTGAGGCCCAAACCTGGAAACCGTCCATCCTGAGTTTTGAGGCCCAAACTCGGAAACTGGCCACTCCGAGTTTTGAGGCCCAAACTCGGAAACCGACGAGGGTAGCTTTTTAAGGATCAACTACCAAACCCGCACCGTAGACGGGATGTGGTTCGCACACCCCGACCACTGGCACCGATGCCGATGCATGTCCAGCCTCCACGCCGGGCACAACGCCTTCGCCTTCCTTCTTGACTCGGCCAACGGCACTTGCGCCGCACGCAAGCCCGTGTCTGACCTCCCGCTAAGTGCCACGACGCCATCGTCTTCCTCCCAACTCGGCTGATGCATCGCACATCCCCATGTGCTCTTGCTCGCCAATGCCAAGTGCCAGCTACCACAGCTGGTTCTCCGGCCTCTTGTTCCATCGGTCCAAGCCTCACGTCCGCCCTTCACCGCTCTGGGTTCATCGGTATGGCACGTCCGCCGCACGGCACGCCCATCCTTCACCGCTCCCAGTTCATCGACACGACATGTCTCTACTTGACCTTCACCTCGCCATCGACCACTGTCTCTGAGCTCAATACCTGCACATCAACACAGCCAAGAGACACATGTTGCACACGCACACCAACACAGAAACACCACAACTCAACGCCACCGGTTAGTCATAAGCATTAAGCACATAGCGAGATAATGACTCAATCGGGAAAAGCCTCAAACCTTCCTCAAATTCGTCATATATGTTCTCATTGTGGCGTGCAGACGGGGGAAGCGATCGCGCGGCGATAGGGCGAAGAAGATTTCGCTGGGCGAACGGCGGCCATGCGGCGCGGGCGCCGGCGTACGGTGCAGCCATTGTCGGGCGCGGGCGAGCGCGCGGGGAGGCGCGGCCTGGCGTGGGTTGGGCCGAAAGGCCGGATGGGCCGGAAGGGTGGCGCCGGAAGAAAATGTTTCCCTTTTTCTTTTTCCAGAAATTTTCCAAATTTTGACCATTTCAAAACAGCTTCAAAAACTCAAAACTAGGATTTGACCCAAAAACAAAAGTTGCTCAAAATACTTTTCTCTACAACTTTCATATCAGACATATTTTCTGAAAATCAATTCTTTAGCCTACACATAATTAAAGCTAATTTCAAGGCTAGAATTCATTTTTGTTTCTGTATTTTTAATTATTAATCCACATTGAATTAAGACAAGGTGTCTACATGAAAAGTGTTGTACTCATTATTCTCTATTTTATAAAATTATTTGCCAATACAAAAATTAATTTAGACAAACAAGTTCTATTGAACCCTAATCCCAAATAAATAAACAAAAGGCAAAACAAGCATTTTAATGCACATGAGATGATGCAATGCAATGCTCATGTTACTTAGTAGCTAATGCTGTTCCTAATGCAGTGCTTGACACTAGGGTGTCACAAACCCCAAAACCTGCACCTCAAAAAACCCATATCGTGGCAAAGCCTACAAATGCCCCTCAAATCTCAGCGTGCAAACCGGCCCAAGTATCGATCTGTACTAGGCCGGCCCACAACTATACCTCCGCGACGCAGCATACCCTCGAGGAATCCCTCCTCGAGACCGCGCCCAACACCCCGTTCGAAGTACGGCGACGGAAACTTCCCCAAGCGAACGGGGAAGGCCTCGACCGCCTCGCCATATATCACCATACGTCCTCGACCTTCCATACGAAGGGGTCGAGCCTCGACCACCAAGACTTCCTAGCGAAGGAAGCAAGCCTCGACTACCCCGTACCTACCACATGTACGACCCCAGAAGCATTAAATGCATTCTACCCACTCCGGTCAGACCCACGTGGCTACAACAAGTACCATAGTTGATCGTACCCTAATAAAACCAAACTCTTACCGCCCACACCGGGGAAACAAGCACGTCGTGCAGAGTTGTCAGCCCATACCGTGCACTGTACCTCCTCGATGGCACCCCTCGAGGCATGTTCGTCACCACGTCTCGCGCTTGGCCCAGAGCTCGACCCCCTCTGCGCCGGCCTCGGACTCGTCCACGGAGGCCTCGACCTCACCCTCGAGCACGGTTCCACCAAGACCGGTCAGCACTCCAACAACTCCCGATGCGACGTCTCCGTGCATGCCGGCGCATGGGCTACGTCCTTCACCGCCATCGTCGAGCACGTCGCCATAGGACAAAGTACGTCGCTACGGCGGCACCGACATGACTGGCATCATCATCACCAACGTCATCATTGACATCATCGCCTACGACAGCCCTAGAACTATGTAACCCTATGCTTTCTCTTCGTCTATAAAAGGGGACGCCAGGGACTTAGGATAGGGAAGGTTCCCTCAAGCTCTCCAGCTCTCCACCATAGTCTAGAACTCTAGAATTAGTTCCCTAGTTCTAGCTCCTTCCTCCATACACCTCTCTCTCTCTCTCGTTCATGCTTGTACCCGCCCCTGTCCATGCACTTCGGTGCAAGATAATGCAATCTCTCTCCCTCCGCTGGACGTAGGGCCTTCTCTTGCCCGAACCAGGATAAATCGTCTGTATACTTCTTGCATCACCATTCGGATCAGGAACACGCACACACAATTTCACTCGCCGGTGTAGACCCCCAGGTCCGAAACACCGACAGTGCTTCACGGAGACACAATCACCAAACCGTCTAGGAGCCGGCAAGCTCCAAGAGTAATAGATAACCACGCCCACACGATGACCTCCTAGTGCCACAAGTAATCTCTCACACAAAGATTCGCACTAGTGGAGCACACTCACTCTACAAATGTTGCTCTCAAGAAAGGGATATGAGATGAGGTGCTAGAGGTGTTATCTCTCAAAGGATATGCTGTTAGAATGCCCAAGAGAGCCCTCACAAACCGAGCAACCCACTATATATAGAGGCCCCCTCAAAATCCAACCGTTATCTACTGAAACACGATTCCCGGATAGTCTGCGGTACAAGTCCCGCATTATCCGCCGTTGTCAGCAACTAGCCGTTAGATTCAAATTTTGACCGGCGGACTGTCTGCCACCAGGGGCACGAACTGTCCGCCGTTGACTTTTGCCTCGCTGAACAGAATGTCTAGCACCACTGCTCGTCCTTGAAAAATACCGGTGGACTGTCCGCCACCAGGGCACGGACTGTCCGCCGTTGCCCTGAGACAACAATAGCAGCGAGGTCAGCAACTCTGCTTCCCTCCAGATTTAGCCGACGGACTGTCCGCCACCAGGGCGCGGACTGTCCGCCCTTGCTTTGACAGCCCTCCAACAGATTATACAGAATCTGTTTGGTTCTCAGGTTTTGGCCAGCAGACTGTCTGCCACCAGGGGCGCGGACTGTCCGCCACCACTGAAAACACCTTTCTCAAGCGCTCTTTCTCCTTTGCTTTGCCCCATCTACCCATACACTATGGATATGACCAAAGCAATAAAAAGTTAGCTCACAAGCGCTAAGAAAACCTTTTCTTAAAACCAGCCAACTCCAAACCAACAATCTCTTAAAAGAGCATCGTTCTCATAGACATTAGTTAGCTTTTCACAAAGGTTTTTGACTAACCGCCACTCATCACAAAGCGATCCAAAACAATAGAGCTCACAAGTGCCACTAGACAACCGTAATGCAAACGTGTTTGCCCCTCTTAATAGTACGGTTATCTATCTTAAATCCGGCTATTTAACTTCTCTACACACCTCATAGTCGGTAAAAAGAAACACCCTATTGTCCATACCTTTGCCTTGCTTAACCACGATTTTCTTTGATACCCACAAGGAATCATTCATGGACAACTTCACCAAGCCATTAGATATAACTAATGAATCTTCAACTTGGTCCATCAAAGATGATGTTGGTTACTCAACCATCACATAGACTTCAAGCCTTTTACTTTAGCTTCACTTGCTATTCATCGTTGTCTCGGTCCTTCGGTGCCAAGCCCACTAGCTTGCCCTTCACCATAGGTCCATCGGCGCCAAGCCCACTAGCTTGCCCTTCACCTCTGCGTCGGTCCCTCGGCATCAAGCCCACTAGCTTGTCCTTCACCATTGCTTCAGCACACGGTCCTTCTAGCCAGGTTCTGCCAAAGCCTTCGCTTGCTTGCTATGCTTGAGTTGAATATCCCAACAAACTTTAATCAATCATTTCAATATCATCATCCACTAGTCTTGTGAACTCAACCTATTTTCCTTCACACACTTGGATAGAATGGTTAGTTCACAAGTGTTGTCATCAATCATCAAAACCAAACTAGGAACTTTCAGATGGGCCGTGAAGAACCCTGGCTCAGGCCGGCCGGCCTAGGGGTGGGGCCGGCCAACCCCACCTGGCGGCCGCCAGGCGCCGTCTTCACCGAGTTGTCTTCTGGAAGCCTCCTGGTTGCCCTAGCGCGACTTTCAATATTGTTGCGCAATCCATCGTGTTGGAGAAGGATTCTATCCCTTTCAATCTGCGGAAAAACACCCTGGAGAACTGGAATTCACCATTGTTGTTGGATCTGTCAGTTTAGCCCTTGAATTATGTTGCTTGGTGATCACTCCAAGTTGCTTCTAGAAGCTTCCAAGTCGTAACCAATGAGGACTCTCTCGTCGGGACTCCAACTGTAGTAATCCATATGTCCGTTTTGATTGTCTCAACGAGCTCTTCGCAATGGTGTAGTCTGATTCATCAGTTGGGATACTTTTATATAGTGAAATGTTGTTATTCCTGCAAAACAAGTGAGAACGACACAACTCGTAGAACTCGTTAGAATCAAACTCTATTCCTAGGTTGATGGTCATGTTTATTCTTTTTTAGGTGACTTATTGACGGTATAAGATATGAGTTAGTGACCGTCAACAATCTCCCCCACACTAGGTCTTTACTCGTCCCTGAGGAAAGTATAGCTTCACATTCGATGTTCATAGAAAAACCAGCAGTGTTGGGATTAGTAGTGTTGAAACAATTTTATTACCTTTACCCTTCTGTCTTGATAGTTGGAGAGTTTTGTAAGATTTTTTGAAAAATGTAGCTTTCCTCCTCCTCCTTGTGATACTCTCAATGTTGCTCAAAGTTCTTATCTCCTCACATGAGGCGTTGCCTTCTTTTCAAGATTATTAATTATATTTGGAGCTTTAAGAAGTGTGTAGCACTCATGCTTTGATTATGTTACTAAGTCAACACATTAAAGCTAGGGAGAGAAGTGTCATCCTTCTAAATCAAGATTTTATTTTTGAAAACACGTGTCCTCTCTTGTTTGGTATTTTGTTTAAGAGACACCATGAGCTATGAGGCTAATTCTACTGTTGAGCACATGCCCATTTTTTTTCTTTTCTCTCTCTTTTTTTAATCGAGGTTCTGGACATATCTCCCTTTTTATTTCCTCGTGATCAATGTTTTTGAGGTTTCGGGCACTTGCCCCTTTTTATTTCCTCGGATATATATATTTTGCACAGCTCATGTCTCTTTCACAATAATACTTCTAAAGAGAGACTTAACCTTTTTAAATGATCTTGATTTTGGGAATATGATAAATATCTCAACCAAAGGCATAAAAGTTAACTTAGCATCATTACAAAGGTAAGTAGCTAGAGTAACAGAATGATGTCATGATTATTAAGGCTTTAGGAGGAAATATGTTTTTACCACTAAGGAGAAGAATTGCTATTTGATTTTAAGTATTTGAAATAAATTCTCCAAAGACAAGACTTGTAGAGTCAGGTATTATGATAAGTAATTAATTATTCCCAACAGTAACAAGAGATTCTAAGAATAGATTATGTGAGCTATCTCAAGTTATTATCAAGTTTAATTCGGGACTCATCTTAAATCTTGTTTCAAGTGGTTATCAATTCAAAATATAGAGCAATATGAAGATAGAGAGGGTGTGATATGTACTAGACCTGTAGATGAACGAAAGTGGTTCATCATGTGTGGTCTTGTTGAGTGATTCTTATTTTCCTATGATTCTTCGGTCGATCTTCCATTTATTGGTAGGTCCTTCCCCCACACTTGTTCCTGTTATACCTTCATGCACAACATGTGGAGACAAGACACATATCCAAAACAAAAGTAGAGAGAGAGAGTAGATAACTAAAACAAAACTTTATTGATAACTTATAAGGCACTTTATTACACAAGCAAGCAAATAACTAAATGATTGAAATTAAACGAACTAAACACTATTTAAAGAAACTCTAAGACTCTTAACTCTAATACTTGTGCCTTATTATAATACTATTAATAACTCTCTTACTCTATTTGAGGTGATTAGCTACGGTTCGCGATAAGATGTTTGAAGGACCGAGAATCCAAAAGCAAGGCGACCAGAGGGGGGTGAATGGGAGCCTAAAAAAATTCTCTCAAGACTTCGGCCTTTGTCCCAAAAATCAACCCCTGAAAAGCTTTGACCGAACCGTGATGCCCACGACCCTTGGAAGAGGGTGGATGATCCCTTGGATCACAGTGAGGCACCACAAAGCAAGAGCGAACCAAAACTCCAAAAGCACCGTCACGAGTTCGACCTCAAAAACCGACTCCCGAACGTAGATAGAGAGCTACGTCGAGAAATCTCCAAATACCTATGCTAACAAGTAGCAAAGATGCCTAGAGAGGTTACTTGGTCCACTCTAGGGCCAAACAAGAAGTCCGGAAACCAAACTAAGAAGCCGGGAGAGCAAACGCACTAAATCTCAACGCTCAGCCAACTCGCGGACTGTCCGGGGTTCAGACCACGGACTGTCTGCCCAACGGCGGACTGTCCGAGCTCAGGTGGCGGACTGTCCGTCGGTCAAAAGAGCAAAACAACAATGTTGCTGAACCGGCTCTGGACAGTCCCGGACTGTCCGCGAGTTGCAACAGCGGACTGTCTGCCGGTCAACCTGGAGACCAACAGTAGAGACTCGCGGCCACTGATCTGGCCAAGTCCCCGACGCACGGACTGTCTGCGGGGTGAGTGGCGGACTATCCGCGACCACCCAGTGAGGGCGATTTTGGTCGCCCTCAAACCGAAACTTCTCCAAATCGATCCAAATCAAAATCCCTTGATCCCAAACTTGGAGAGGATGATCATGAGGTAGTTAGGAGACTATCCCCAAGAAATCATCCGCTCAAATCAACTCAATCAACGGGAATCGAAGGGAAGGGAATATGAACCAAAAAAGCGCCACGAAAGTTGAATCGACCCGATCTACTTGTTCATGAGGAGTTAGATGAATTCCTTCGGTGGAAATGATCTCCTCACTATAAAGAACAAGTTGATTCAAGTGGATTTCAAAAAGACGCAGTAGAGAGGGAGATCGAGCGACAGGAAAATCGCGGAGAAACGAAGAACGCGAAGAACAAAATCAAAACGCAAATTGAGACATCGATCTGCAACCGTGTGGCTACCACACGCTACAACAGTGAGATTACGGTCTCACTTCCTCAAAATCTTAAGTACACAGAGGTATGGTTCTCTGCGGATCTCAGTAGCTACAGCAGGGTATTGGGAGAGCAGGAAACCCTAAGTGGAGAATAGCAAATGACTGAGATAGGATGGGAGGTGGGTGTCTCCCTCTACTTATCCTAATTCTAGTTCCCACTCTACCCCTAACTAATTACAGAGCGAACCAGCTAAACCCTAAGGTTATTCTGGACCAACTCGTGGTAGGTGGTGATCCGACGGCCATGCCCGCACAATAGGTAGCTTCGCCTCGACGCGACCTCACCGATTGCCACCACGTGCCGCCACCGCTCTGCTTGTCCTTTTTACGGACTCCGCCCCTGGTTTTGTGGCCCAAACCGGGAAACCAGCCTTCACGACCAACCCCCGGTTTTGAGGCCCAAACCGGGAAACCAGCCGTCCATCGCCTAAGTTATGTGGCCCAAACTCAACAACCCGCAGCGCCCAGGTTTGGAGGCCCAAACCTGGAAACCGTCCTCAGCCCGAGTTTTGTGGCCCAAACTCGGCAAACACGCAGCACCCAGGTTTTGTGGCCCAAACCTGGAACCGTCCACCCGATGGTTTTTCTGTGGCTCAACCATCAAACCGACGCTGTAGAGGGGATGCACCGTCCGTGCACCCTGTCCACCGACACATGTCCCCAGGTCCTCGACCCGAGCAACACTATGCCCCGCAAGTCTTCACTCGTCGCTGTCCCAGGCTGTCAGCCACCACAGCTGATCCTCAGGCCACCGGTCCCTCAGTCCAAGCCTCACGTCCGCCCTTCACCGCTCCCGGTCCATCGGCACGGCACGTCTCTACTTGACCTTCACGTTGCCCTCGATCACTATATCCGTGCTCGACACCTACACAACACAAGCCAAAGAACATGCGCATTATCCCAGTTGACAATCACTCATCACTCGAGACTCGGCATACACCCATGTATCCGCAATCTCCCCCTTGATGAGTGCATTGTCAACTACCAACACAAATCATAATAAAGTAGAAAGAGGAGGAAGAAGGAGAAGTAGAGAACTCGTCCAAATGACCCAAAAGCATATCAAAGCCAGAAGAAGGTCAAGTGAAAGAGCAAAACAACTTGGTTCCCAAAGACATGGGCAACGGCTCGACGCAACCAAGCAAAGCAAAGCTAGCCCTGAAGAAGAGGTAAAACAGGCTCAACACCGCTAGCGAGAAAGCTCAATACCAACTGAAAAACCAACGGAAAAAGGTGCCAGCTGAGATGCAAGAGAGCTCAATATCAAATGAGGCTACATCAAGTGAATAGCACAATCAGCTAAACACTCATTGAAAAGCAACAACTGCTAGTCCCTCAAGACAGAGGCACGGAGGCTCAACACAACTAGCAGAAAAGCTCCGAACCAATTGGAAAATTCAAAATCCTCAAAACCCGAGCCAACTCAAAACTCCCCCTTCAATAGTGCACACAACTGAACAAGATTTGTCAAATTTCTCCCCCTTAGTTGATAATGCACTATCAAGAATCTCCCCTCCAAATGCATATGAGTCAAAATGCAAGTCAGCAGCTTCAAGAATATAGTCGATAGAATGAAAGGATGCTCGACAAAGTGCTGATCCGATGACTCAAACATGCACAGGATGCTATCAAAGGCTCAAACTGATCACCAAATACAACATATGAACATTGGAGCAAAGCGAGCAGTTTTTAGCCAAAAAGATATTCACCATCAAAGTAGCACTAAACATGTATAGACAGGAAGTCAAACAAGTGCTCAACATGTATACAAGGTGAACTACCCCTAGCAAAGTTCAATCATCATGCTGCAGAATGAAACATATACTTGTGTTTTCAGATTTAATCGGAGTTGCAGCGGTGAAAATACACAAGTTCAGAATTCAGCATATGATTGCGAGAGGTTGAAAGCTTGTCAATGCCTAACTTTTCAACCGTGCGAAGCCTATGCAGAAGCAGTCAGAAGCTTAATGCAACGGTTTCGGTCTTACACTACACGGCTCAAGTTTAACTCAAGGTGCAATGAGAAACAGTCTTGATACCGTGATGTGCTGACAAGCAATCCCATCTTTGCAATTCACTTAGACTTGGTTCAAATTTATAACAGTTTATGAACATACCAAGCAAGTGAATGACTCAGAACTAGAGACATAGCAACCTAGCATATATGAAAAGCACAAGTGAATTCAACACATTCTATACATGCTAGTTGCATATTCCAATGGTGAACAATTTCAATTTTTATGTTCATTAAGCAAGTTCACCATTTACAAAATAGCTCAGCTCACAACATATATCAGTGATCAGAAAGAGCATAAGCTACAAGCATCATCATATAGCATCGGAGCAAAACTAGATAGAGCATAATCACATTCTAAGGATGATATACATGAAGCTTGAAAAAGCAAAGATGCATGATGAAATGCACAAACAAAAAGAGAAGAGTCAGTCTATGATACACAAGACAAAATGTTTCCCCCATCTAAAAGGGGAAACACACACCAAGCTCACCTCTCAACCTAGAAAAGGTTGATTAGTCCAAAGGCTTAGTGAAAATATGTGCCAACTGATGATGAGTATCGACATGATGAAGGTCGATATCACCCTTCTCATAATGCCAACCCAAGCCGGAACAACAAGGTCCATGTGTAAAAGCTCTCCAGGGCGCTTAGTCATGACCTGAGTCACTGGATGGTGGGGAGCGGCAACCATCTTCCCATGTCTACAAGAATGGCAAACAAGATCCTTCTCCATGCACAACTTGGGCAATCCTCGGATTAAGCCAAGTGAACTAAGCCTTGCAAGCAAGTCGAAGCTCAGGTGACCATGTCTCCTATGCCACTTCCAAAGATCAGAGGAGGAAGGTCCAGCCAAAAGACAACGAGAAATCCCAAACGACTCCGAGAAATTCGCACGAAAGACTTTCCCAAAGGGCGAAATCATACATACAAGATTGCCCTGAGGATCTAAAATACCACTGAGATTCGGCCTAAAACGAATCTCATAGTCATCATCGAAAAGTTGTGAAACAGAAAGAAGGTTAAAATGCAAGTTAGAAACAAGAGCAACATCACGCAACACAAAGTGCTCATTAACTCGCACCGTCCC
Organism: Coix lacryma-jobi var. lacryma-jobi; assembly: GCA_009763385.1. Classification (NCBI taxonomy): domain Eukaryota; kingdom Viridiplantae; phylum Streptophyta; class Magnoliopsida; order Poales; family Poaceae; genus Coix; species Coix lacryma-jobi. Next base: position 50,379,151 of record CM019831.1, read on the forward strand.
ACGAGACAACACTTTACCTTTGCTATTGTCGCCGAAGGTGATAAACTCCTTTCCGGCGACCGGACTAAGACTGGAGAACCACTTGGCGTTTCCGGTCATGTGCCTCGAACACCCGGAATCCACCAACCAAACGTTCTCCAATCATTTTACCTACATCAATAAAAAGACATAGGGTGAGCATACGGTCCAACACTGGGGTGAGTGAAATGGGAATTATACCAGTGTTGGGCCGGCTGCTCAAAAGAACGGTTAGTAGAAAAACCATTCCTAGCACACCTACGGGGAAAGCGATCTCCACACAGAGGAAAACATGGTCCGCTAAGGGAGGAGCGTCCATCGCGATACTCAAAACGCGATGGGGGAAAACGCTCAACTACAAAGCCACCGCCACGGGGTCCATAGCCCACAACTGCAGGCTCCCGCCGGGCACGTTGTCCTTGTGGCCTAGGCCTAGGAACTTGAGGCATTGGACCTCTAGGCCCAGTAGCACGCCTTTGAACATTCGGCACATGTACATCATGGAAAGGATGGTACATGTCCGTGTTGTTCATCTCCTTTGCACGGCGCTCATCTCTCTTGCATCGAAAGCAAAACTCCTTCAAGTGTCCATCTCTCCCACAATGCTCACAATGGTACCTCCCCGCTCTCATAGGGGGTTGTTGGTACTCACGGTAGTGGGTATGAATCACTTTGCCTTTCTGTGGCATGAGCTCCTCGTGGATAGGTGGCATGGGGTCTAGTTTGTTCTTGAGGTGGTTTGGTTTGGGAGCCCATGTTGGTTTCTTGGGTGGAGCTCTCGGAGGTTCAACAAACACCCCATCCTTTGTGTTAGGCTTGAGAGACTCTTTGGGTGGAATCTTGGTAAGCTTGGGAGTAGTGGTGGAGTTGGGCTTCTCACATGGGTTCAGACCACTCGACTCTCCAATCTTGCCAAAAGATGAAGCGCACTCAACACCCTGAGCAAAGCCTACACGTGGACCTCCAGCAGCACGCTTAAACTGGGCAATCATCATCCCAAGGTGCGGCTCACCACAAGACACCCATGACAAGATGGTCCGAAGGTATGTGTTTTCTTCCTCAGTTTGCATCTTGTCATGCTTCACATTGGCTATCTCCATCTCCAAAGCTTCACACAAAGCGCATCTAGACACGCAAGTGCTACCCGAGCTGGCCTTCTCAAGAGACACAATCTTGGCATTCTTCTCTGCCAACTCGGATTGCAAGCCTGCACAAGACTTGCACGCACCAAGCACCGAAGATCTAGCTCTAAGCTCATCCACCTCTCCTACCAACACAACATACTTGTTAACACCAGATTTTCGCACACACAAGGGTATGACAGGTGGGCCCAACTAGCAGAAGGAAGAGATTCGGCAAGCAATCGGCGACTGTTTGGTCCTCAGAGTTTCGGTAACTGTCTACGCGGTCGGCTATTTCACAAGGCAGTAGGCTCCATTCGGGAAACGTGTGTTGCGAGTAAAGCCGGCTTGCGTGGGAAGATACGTGAAGATGGAAGATGCCGAAAGGTTTAGGAATATGATTTATTTTCCATATTTTATTGTAAGTTGTAATCGTCTAGGACTTATGCTTCCTCCAGGGTATAAATACAAACCCTCGACCATTGTAAAACTGTTCACAACCACATCAATACAAACCGGCCCCGTGCCATCTTCGAGTCCCTAAGTCGTGTCGTCGAGTTCTTCGAGAGGAATCATCGATCCGTCGACCTCCGTAAGTACCGGCAACCTTGCTATCATGTCTAGTATCATGCGGTGGATTTAGATATGATGCAAGTAGTCTCGTATGTTAAGCTTAGTATCGTGCGGCGGATTTAAGCTTATGACGGGAAGTTTTTGCTTATGCCTTGTATCGTGCGGCGGATTAAGTCATGAGTAAAAATAGTTATCGGCTCTGTTAGATTTGGCAGATCTAATAGATTCATCAAGTTATCATGTGTTATATGTTTTATTCATTTAATTCATACAACACCTTTTTCCCAATCTAGATTGATCTTCGTTCGGCCTTGTCGCACGAGTTTGTTTGTGCTTTGTTGACTATAAGATCATAATGGTCGAACTGACTTTCAATCTAGATTGTTACATGTCGTGGGTTCATGCATGTCGATCATGTTTAGGCTTTGATAGAGCTGGGTGCCGTGCGGCAGGTGCAGGTTTTAGATTAGTTTAACCACGCTTGGCCTGTATGTTTCTTCTTCATGGACCCCAGTTCGGCTAGTTTGCCGATTCTGGTTAAGCTTACATGAGTAATGAGTTTTTATATATCTGTCCAGATGTACGTGTGCTTTTAGCTTCTTATAATTAGATCGTATCATGCGGTGGATTAATCTAATTATAACGAGTGGTGTAGATTTATAGCAAGTGGTATCATGCGGTGGATTAGCTTTGCTTGAATTTACACCTGACGGGTTTATGAAGGCTAGACGTGCGGCAGACTAGCTGGATTAGCCTATGCATACGTCATCTGAATAGATTTGTATTTACAAATTGCCTTTTTTATCTTCTTGTTACTTATGCGTTCGGCATTCAATATGTTTACAAGCTTTATCTTTTATACTTGCCGAATGACATTATAAATCTATTCCGACAAACAGCTTTTATAGCTGTGTGCCGTCGTGATTGGCTTTCAAAGCCGTACATATGGAACTGTCTGGTCTCACCCGGCATGTTCCAAGGTATTCTCACACTTTTATCCCTTGTTGGTTTTCAGGTCAAACCGACTGGCATGTCTCCGGATTCAGTACGCTCCGGGCACCCGATTGAAGCCAGCCTCGTTCGGCTTGCTGTGTGCCTTGACGCGAGGCGTCACGTTTTGCGTCAACACACTTTTTGACAGGCTCGGTGGGACCCTTCATTTCAAGATGCCTGAGATTAACGAAGATCAAGTCTTCGAGGTGACCATGGACGATTTGCCGCTAGAATCAAAAGATCTGGTGCAGCGAGCTTGTGATGAATTCCAGCGCAAGTGCTTGGAGACCTTCTCCAAGAATAAAAGCGGCAAAGTCTATCAGAAGCAGACGTTCCCGAAGGTTGTTCCTCATCACCAACTTGAGCTGCCTGACGGTAGCGAAGAAGCGGCTCTCCAGAAGATGGCAGAGATGATGCATAGGATCGTATCAGGAGCAGTGACCAGTCATCAGTCGGCTTTCCTGAACACCTTTCGTGCTGTCATGGTCGATACTTTCGGTCCAAACGCAGATAAGTATTTTGAAGAAGCTGCTGGTCCAATATGGGGGCCATTGTTGTTCCAAGTACCTCAACGCCGGAGAGTTGCCGAAAACAGTGGAGCTGGCCCAAGCACGGGTGGAATGGTGTCTCAGGCAACACAACAACTTCCCCAGACCTATGGCCAGCTCACGTTCGGCACAACAGGGAACATCCCACCATGTGCTTCTAGAGTGTCTCCTGTGGCAAATAGGATACAGAAAGATATGTTTGGAGACGGATATCGGGAATTTATGGACTATAACTCGATTAGTGCTCTTCTGAATCCAGACTACGGGAGTTCAGCAGGATTACATACTGGGGGGCAAGCACAAACGGCTCCTGATTCAAACGTTGACCTCATCATGCATAAAATGGCTGATATGATGCAGAATCAGTTCGGCCTAAAGCCAAAGAATCAAACATACACATATAAGTCTCCTTACCCAGAGTGGTACAATCGGGTGGCTCTTCCTCCGAGAGTCAAGCCTCCTACTGACCTTACCAAGTTCTCGGGCCAAGATGACACCAGTACGAGAGAGCATATCAGCCGTTACCTGATGCAGCTTGGTGAAGCATCGGCAGATGAAGCTTGGAGGATTCGATACTTCCCGTTGTCGTTGACAGGACCAGCCTTTTCTTGGTTCGCCTCTCTGCCGGCAAATTCTATCAATACATGGGCAGAGCTGGAGCAGAAGTTCCACTCATATTTCTTTACGGGAACCAGTGAAAAGAAGTTGGTCGATCTCATGAGCTTGAGGATGAAACTTGGCGAAACGCCACAAGAGTATCTGCGCTGATTCAGGGAAACCAAAAATCTTTGCTATTCTTTGAACTTGCCGGATGACCAATTGCCAGGAATAGCTATAGCTGGCATGTTGCCGAGTATCAAGGAAAAGCTGTTCGGCATGGAGTTTGAGGATCTCGGGCAGTTATCACAAAGATTGGCGGCAATGAGCAATCAAGCTCAGGGATTCAAGAGGAACAATCAGTTCCAGAAAGGTGACATAACTGCCGAGATGTATCAGGCTTTCCTTGAGGAAGCAGATGAATATGATGATAAAGATGAGGTGGCTGCAGCTGAGATAACTTGGTCTAAAGAACCGACTCAAGTCAATCAACGGTGGCTGAGGCAACACAAAGGTACTTATGACTTTGATGTGTCCATGTCGGACAAATTATTTGAGTACTTGTTGAAGGAGGGACGCATCAAGTTGCCGGAAGGTCATCCTATGCTGCTTCCTGAAGGCGTCAAAGACAAGAAGTATTGTGGTTTCCACAACACTAAGTCTCATTCCATAAATGATTGCAGAGTGTTCAGAGATCGGATCCAGAAGGCTATTCAAGGTGGACATCTGAGGTTTGATGGAAAGATGAAGATTGATGGTAGCCCTTTTGAGCAGAATATTGTGTCTTTCTCTGTTAACATGATCAATGTAGCCGATCCTAGGGGTAAGGGTAAGATGAAAGTTTTAACCTCTAATAGAGCGAGAGAAGCTGGCACTATTGATCCCGATCGGCAGATTACGAAAGGAGAACTTCAGCGGAGAGTTCGGTTCCAAGATAGCCGAATTGAGACGGGTAATACCTCCAGGCCCAGGGTCACGACGCGCATTTTGTTGAATAAGTGGCGTCGGGAACAGGAACGGTACCAGAAGCAGAGGCTTTATGAAGAACGGAAGTTCCTGGAGGAGCAGCGAAGGTACGAAGAAGAGATGTACCGAAAAGAACAAGAAGATATGGGGGAGCAGGAACAATCTCATTGGGAATGCTCGTTCTTCCAGTATTGTTGGAACGAAGGCTTGAAGTTGCCTGTTAAGAACAACTGTCCTGAATGCAGTAATCAATACTCCGAGTACAGGCAATCTCGAGTCAACCGCCGTTCTGTCCATGAAAGGCTTGGGGCACGAATCCCTGAGGATGATCGGCGCTTAAAAATAAATAATTCTGAGAATCGGCAGGGAAGATTTGCCGATCAAAGTTGGGCTCATACTGAAGAAGAATACCGTGAATATGTCTAGCAAAAAGGACAGTGGTGTCCACCAGGCTTAAGGAGAAGCCAGAAGAGGAGAGTGCAGCGCTTAAGGAACAAAGAATTGGCACAAGTGGGCACTAGAGTAAAACAAGTCTGGTGTCCTAAAGAAGGGCCGAGTGAGGGTAATCATTCGGCTGAAACGTGCATGGCATTCTTTTTACCATCAGAGTTCATAGCCCCTGAGAACCAAGATATCCAGGAGGAGGCATATTCGGACTTCGATAAAAGTGAGTTTCAAGACTTGTTGGCTCATCTCGTTTTGGCTCAGAGGGCGGTATTTGATAAACCAATCAGGCATCGACACTTGAAGCCACTTTATATGAGAGGGTATGTCAATGGCAAGCCACTGACCAAGATGTTCATTGATGGAGGAGCTGCTATAAATATCATGCCGTATACCACCTTCAGAAAGCTCGGCATGACAAGTGAAGATCTATTGAAAACCGACATGGTGTTGAGGGACTTTGCAGGCAATTCCTCTGATACACGAGGAGTAGTCCATGTCGAGTTAATGATTGGGTCTAAAACCTTGATCACCACCTTCTTCGTCATTGATGGCAAGGGGGCATACAGTTTGCTATTAGGAAGAGATTGGATACATGCAAACTGTTGTGTGCCATCGACTATGCACCAGTTCCTCATCCAGTGGATTGGAGATGATATTGAGATCGTCCATGCTGATGATTCCGTAAGTATTGCTAATGCAGAGCCCATCTACTGGGAGTATGAAGGTGTCGAGTGTTTCTCTGGAAGAGCTTGGGAGGCAGGTCCTGTGAATGTCTTCGACGAGGACCAACAGCCGATTCAGACGATCGGCTCTTAGAGTAATTTTTAGAATCCAACTAATGATAATGGAGAGAGGGATCGAGACCAAAGTTTCGTATCGGCTGACAAGGAATAAAGTGTTGATAATGAAGCCGAAGTTGGATCAACGTACACAAGTTTGGGTTTCGAGTATGTTTTGAAATTGACGAATTTCTGAAGGATTCTATTTGCTTCTCCATTACTAGAAAAGGGATCAGAAGAGATTTATGCAAGGTGGTGTACAACGAAAGCCTTTGGTGAAATTGAAAATTTATGAAAGACACTTCTACGACTTGATGATCGTTTTGGGTTGTATGTAACGGCCGATGTTCTTATAATAGGCTCGGCCCTTATTTTTTGGAGCTTAAAGGAAAAATGAGTAGCAGATTGCCTTAGCCGAAAATGTTGAACCCAAGAAAGGGTATTCGGCTGTAACAGAATTTTGATTCATGTGTGCTGCTCGACAGATTAAAGCTTCGGCACTATTTGTTAAAAGCCGAACGCATGAAGATTATGTAATTCAGAGAATGTTTTATACAGCCGATGTAAAAGCATCGCCTTTAGCAGAAAAAATGTTTCGCATGTGTTAAGCTATAGCCGATATTTTATTTATATCGCCTTTAGTACAAGTTCGTGACCTTGGTAACCCTAGCATTTTTCAAGTTAGCAGGTTTATCAAGGAAAGAGAAAGGTGGAGTGCAGTAAATACAATGCTGAGTGACATGACGTGTCGAGAATGGGATTTAGTCGGCTAAGATGACATCATACATTCGGCAAGTGTTCTTCTGAAGAAATGTTGCGAACAAGGAAAGCCACTGAGGAGTAAAAAAATCAACATTGTTCAGGAAGAGAGCGAGTTCATCTGCTGCAAACTTCAATTGCGGAATCTATCCTAGAGTACAGTTTACTCTTGAGATGGTTTATTCAAGAAAAATAAGAATCGGTGGTTTCAGCGAAGGACGATACTGTGACCAATAGGAGCTTCGGAATTTTCGAGGTCGTCCGGGAGAGCATCTGCATAACCGGTTGACAAAAGGGTAGTATTTTTAAGAAAAGAACTTATCACCACCACTTTGAGGGAGAGCTCCAACAATACACGCCTTGGATGACGGTATGGTTTGTATGGCCGTCCGAAGCCTCGGGACATATACCTTTGGTAACGACGGTCATTTTATGTGGGGATGACTGGTAAAGGAAGATGTGTTAGGTGGTTACAAGCTCGGTCAAAGGGGAGATTTGCAAGGCAAGATTTTCGATTGAAGCTGGAAAGGATGACCTGTTAAGGTCGAATTTATAGGACCAAGGCTTGCACGCTGGAAGACCAAGCACCAGATTGGGGTTTCCACGTCTTGTGGGCCGTTGTTAGGCCGAGCTGGATTTCTGACGATTGGAAAAGGTTGTGACTCCAGAATCAGAAGGCCGATGGGGTTCGGTTAAGAGCTGTTCTAACTAGTAATTTGGGAACTTATGTTACCAATTGGCATTGAGAGCAAAGAACTAGGAATCGGAAAATCCCTTAAGGAATACTACCTTAGTGTCATCATAGATCGGAAAGCCAAGAGGAGGATCGGGTGCTTTGGATCCAGAATGGCTGGTTACAGCAATTGCCTGCGAAGCAAAGGTATCTAAAGCGATTGTCAGCGATAGCCGATGTGGTAAGCATCGCTGCTAGAATAGAATGAGAATTAATGATTGATGCAGAGCATACGTTGATCTCGAGGGACCAGTCACAGATTGATTTTAGAAAGACGAACGGAGGGACTTCTTATTTACAAAATAAATTATAGTGGGAGATCAGTTCATCCATTCTATCCTATTTCTAATTGGGAGGTCAAAGTCAAAGGAATCGGCTAGATCTATTCCAGCTTCTTTCATGTCATCAACAAAGTGTGCTACCCTGAATTCTAATCCTCGCTCGCAAACGTCGAAGTGACGGTAGTCAGCACCGGAGTGGATCCGAACAGCATTGAAGGCGAGTGCTGCGCCGTAACCCATGCCAGCCCTGGAGATGTCGGGAAGAATCCGGTTGACTTCGTTCACCCGTCTCAGAGCCGATGTGCCTGGCACATTAGCTGTAACGGCAAGATCGGCAATGGCGGCTTCAAGGGAGTAAAGCTTAGCTTCTAGAGCTGAAGAGGAGGAAGGATCAGTGAGACAGGAAAGAAGAATAGGGAAAGAATAGTGGAAGAATACTTACCGATGGCCTGTTCTTGAGCGGCATCGCGCTCTCGAGAGATTCGGATAATCTCCCGATTCCTCCTTTCCAGATCAATTTGAAGATCTGTGACCCTCTGAGTCAGAGCCTCGGGGAAATCGTCATCGATCCTCCTGAACAAGAACAACAATGTAAGGGCGGCTGGTTCATCTTCAAGCAAAAATGATTAGGAGATAACCTTTTCCTAGAAGTACTGGAAGCCCCGAGCTCGAGGCTATTGCGGCTTGCCTCAGAAGACATTCTTGTGTTTAGTTGATGATGAGGAAGAGGAGAACTTTCTGACTTTGAGATAGAAGCAGGGGAGTTCGGAGTGCATAAACCGAGGTAGGGAGAAAGGGGAGTTTAAAGGATTCCAAGTGCATCAGGAGATAAATCGGTAGGTGCGGTAATTATGGCGAGTGAAGACGATGCTTTTGGAGGTTCCATGTCAGTGCGAAAAGGAAAAGAAATTTTGGAATAAAACATTTATCCCAAAATTAGGGGGCATGTGTTAACACCAGATTTTCGCACACACAAGGGTATGACAGGTGGGCCCAACTAGCAGAAGGAAGAGATTCGGCAAGCAATCGGCGACTGTTTGGTCCTCAGAGTTTCGGTAACTGTCTACGCGGTCGGCTATTTCACAAGGCAGTAGGCTCCATTCGGGGAACGCGTGTTGCGAGTAAAGCCGGCTTGCGTGGGAAGATACGTGAAGATGGAAGATGCCGAAAATGGAAGATGCCGAAAGGTTTAGGAATATGATTTATTTTCCTTATTTTATTGTAAGTCGTAATTGTCTAGGACTTATGCTTCGTCCAGGGTATAAATACAAACCCTCGACCATTGTAAAAATGTTCACAACCACATCAATACAAACCAGCCCCGTGCCATCTTCGAGTCCGTAAGTCGTGTCGTCGAGTTCTTCGAGAGGAATCATCGATCCGTCGACCTCCGTAAGTACCGGCAACCTTGCTATCATGTCTAGTATCATGCGGTGGATTTAGATATGATGCAAGTAGTCTCGTATGTTAAGCTTAGTATCGTGCGGCGGATTTAAGCTTCTGACGGGAAGCTTTTGCTTATGACTTGTATCGTGCGGCGGATTAAGTCATGAGTAAAAATAGTTATCGGCTCTGTTAGATTTGGCAGATCTAATAGATTCATCAAGTTATCATGTGTTATATCTTTTATTCATTTAATTCGTACAACACCTTTTGCCCAATCTAGATTGATCTTCGTTCGGCCTTGTCGCACGAGTTTGTTTGTGCTTTGTTGATTATAAGATCATAATGGTCGAACTGACTTTCAATCTAGATTGTTACATGTCGTGGGTTCATGCATGTCGATCATGTTTAGGCTTTGATAGAGCTGGGTGCCGTGTGGCAGGTGCAGGTTTTAGATTAGTTTAACCATGCTTGGCTTGTATGTTTCTTCTTCATGGACCCCAGTTCGGCTAGTTTGCCGATTCTTTACATGAGTAATGAGTTTTTATAGATCTGTCCAGATGTACGTGTGCTTTTAGCTTCTTATAATTAGATCGTATCATGCGGTGGATTAATCTAATTATAAGGAGTGGTGTAGATTTATAGCAAGTGGTATCATGCGGTGGATTAGCTTTGCTTGAATTTACACCTGACGGGTTTATGAAGGCTAGACGTGCGACAGACTAGCTGGATTAGCCTATGCATATGTCATCTGAATAGATTTGTATTTACAAATTGCCTTTTTTATCTTCTTGTTACTTATGCGTTCGGTATTCAATATGTTTACAAGCTTTATCTTTTATACTTGCCGAATGACATTATAAATCTGTTTCGACAAACAGCTTCTATAGCTGTGTGCCGTCGTGATTGGCTTTCAAAGCCGTACATATGGAACTGTCTGGTCTCACCCGGCATGTTCCAAGGTATTCTCACACTTTTATCCCTTGTTGGTTTTCAGGTCAAACCGACTGGCACGTCTCCGGATTCAGTACGCTCCGGGCACCCGATTGAAGCCAGCCTCGTTCGGCTTGCTGTGTGCCTTGACGCGAGGCGTCACGTTTTGCGTCAACAATACTTACTTCTCAAAGTGAGAAGATCAGTCATGTGTGGTGCACATCTCGCACTCACCCTCCTTAGAGACAACTACGGTGGACTTGGCAAACTCAAGCTCCTTCACCGTATCCTCCCACTTCTGCCTAAACTCCTTCCGCTCTCTAGCAGCATGCCTAAGCAGCTTGTCTTGACTAAGAAGGGCGGCAGTAAGTTTCTCAACCTCAGCAGAAAGCTCGTCGGGGGTCTGAGATACCTGGGAGGTGTCATCGTCGTTGTCGTCATTCCGAGGGGTCTCCTCCAGCTGACTGTCGACCTCCTTGCCGAGGGCCATGGTGCAAATACCCTCGTTGTCGGCGAAGAAGCAGAGGCCATTCAGCTTGTCATCGATCTTCTTTTTCTTCTCGGACTCGTCGTCGCTTGAGGAAGCGGAGTCGTCATCCGAGTCGTCGACGTCGCTGAGCATGGCGAAGAAAGCACGCTGCTCGGCTTGGGCTCTCTCCATGTACTTCTTCTTGATGTACTCCTTGTTGAAGTCGTCCTTCCGCTTGTGCTTGGGAGGAACGTGCTTCTCCTTGTGCCAGCCGGAGTCGTACTTGTGGCCACGATCGCCCTTGCCCGCCACTTGCTTGTTCGTTTTGGGGCAGTTGTCGATGAAGTGGTCTGGGTCGCCACACTCAAACCACCCAGCGCGTCCTCCTCCATGACGACGGTTCATGCGGTTGTTGTGAAACCGCGAGAATCGGTTGGCGAGCAAAGCCAACTTGTTGTCTCCCATGAACTCCAACTGCTCCTCTATGACAGAAAGAAGAGAAGTCAAAGCAAAGCCTCCGGAGGGGTTAGCTTAAGAGCCAGAAAGCAAAGCCATCGACGGGCCAGAAGGATTTTCATAAGAAGCCCTCGCCATGGCATCAATCTCACTGGACTTGAGCTTACTGAAGAGCTCGTCGCATGTGAGGGTCTCATAGTTAGACGATTCGATTATCGCCTGGACCTTTGAGTCCCACACCGACCGATCAAGAGTATGCAAAAGCTTCAAAGCTCTCTCATGATCGTCGAAAGGCAACAACTCCTTGTTAGCCCTCATCATGTTGACAATCACCTGAAAGCGAGCGAATAAACTCTCTATGCTCTCGCCAGGCATGTGTCGAAAGTTCTCATACTCCCGCTTGTTCAACTCGTAGAGACGGGATTTGACTTGAGAGGTTCCCTCATGAAAGCGCATGTGGGTCGCCCAAATCTCATGAGCCGTGGGGAGATGAGAAACCCGATCAAACTCAGAAACACTCAGACAGGAGAAAAGAGCATTACGGGCTCGGCTATTGGCATCGTGCTCATCGATCTGCAGCTGAGTAACACGAGCAGCCAAGACCACGTAATCATCCTTGTTGCAAATCTCCTAGACAGAAGCACCCATGCTCTGAAGATAGGCCGACATGCGTATCTTCCAATACGCATAGTTCGTCCCATCGAAAAACGGCGGTTTGCCCACGCCGCGATCCATGTCGCCTTTGGTGGATCTGGAACCGACTAAGGTGGAAGATCCTTAACCCGCTCCGATACCAATTGAAGGACCGAGAATCCAAAAGCAAGGCGACTAGAGGGGGGGTGAATGGGAGCCTAAAAAATTTCTCTCGAGACTTCGGCCTTTGTCCCAAAAATCAACTGAAGGACCGAGAATGCTAAAGCAAGGCGACCAGAGGGGGGGGGGTGAATGGGAGCCTAAAAAATTTCTTTCGAAACTTCGGCCTTTGTCCCCAAAAATCAACCCCCGAAAAGCTTCGATCGAAACATGATGCCCACGACCCTTGGAAGAGGGTGGATGATCCCTTGGATCACAGCGAGGCACCACAAAAGCAGGAGCGAACCAAAACTCCAAAAGCACCGTCTCGAGTTCGACCTCAAAAACTGACTCCCGAACGTAGATTGAACGCTACGTCGAGAAATCCCCAAATACCGATGCTAACTAGTAGCAAAGATACCTAGAGAGGTTCCTAGGTCAACTCTATGGCCAAACAAGAAGTCCGAAAACCAAGCTAAGAAGCCGGGAGAGCAAACGCACTAAACCTCAACACTCAGCCAACTCACGGACTGTCCGGGGTTTAGCCCGCGGACTGTCTGCCCAACGGCGGACTGTCCGGGCTCAGGTGGTGGACTGTCCGCCGGCCAAAAGAGCAAAATAGCAACGTTGCTGAACAGTCCCTGGATGACTCCCGGACTGTCCGCGGATTCCTGCTGCGGACTGTCCGCCGGTCAATCCGAGACAACACAGCCGAGCCGTGCGACCACTGACTCAGTCGGAGCCCGACGCGCGGACTGTCCGCGTCACCAATGGCGGACTGTCCGCGGATGAGCAGCAAATGCGATTTTGGTCGCCCTTAACTCAAATCTCCTCCAAAATGATCCAAATCAAAATCCCTTGATCCCAAACTTGGAGAGGATGACCACGAGGTAGTTAGGAGACTATCCCCAAGAAATCATCCGCTCAAAACAACTAAATCACCGGGAATCGAAGGGGAAGAAATATGAACCGAAAAAGTGCCACAAAAATTGAATCAACCCGATCTACTTGTTCGTGAGGAGTTAGATGAATTCCTTCGGTGGAAATGATCTCCTCACTATAAAGAACAAGTTGATTCAAGTGGATTTCAAAAAGATGCAGTAGAGAGGGAGATTGAGATACGGGAAAAACGCGGAGAAACGAAGAACGTGAAGAACAAAGTCAAAACACGAATTGAGACATCGATCTGCAACCGTGTGGCTGCCACACGCTACAACAGTGAGATTACGGTGTCACTGCCTCAAAATCTCAAGTACACAGAGTTATGGTTCTCTGCGGATCTCAGTTGCTACAGCAGGGGACTGGGAGAGCAGGAAAACCTAGAAGGCAAAGAGCAAATGACTGAGATAGGATGGGAGGTGGGTGTCTCCCTCTACTTATCCTAATTCTAGTTCCCACTCTACCCCTAACTAATTACAGAGCGAACCAGCTAAACCCTAGGGTTATTCTGGACCAACTTGAAGTAGATGCTGATCCGACAGCCACGCCCGCACAACTGGTAGCGTTGCCTCGACGCAACCTCACCGATTGCCGTCACGTGCCGCCACCGCTCTACTTGTCCTTTTCCCAGACTCCGCCCCCGGTTTTGAGGCCCAAACCGGGAAACCAGCCTTCACAACCAACCCCCGGTTTTGAGGCCCAAACCGGGAAACCAGCCGTCCATCGCTTGAGTTTTGTGGCCCAAACTCAGAAACCTGCAAGCGCCCAGGTTTTGAGGCCCAAACCTGGAAACCGTCCTCAGCCCGAGTTTTGTGGCCCAAACTCGGCAAACCCGCATCACCCAGGTTTTGTGGCCCAAACCTGGAAACCGTCCACCCGATGGTTTTTCTGTGGCTCAACCATCAAACCGACGCTGTAGAAGGGATGCACCGCCCGTGCACCCCGTCCACCGACACGTGTCCCCAGGTCCTCGACCCGAGCAACACCATGTCCCGCAAGTCTCCGCTCGTCGTTGTCCCAGGCTGTCAGCCACCACAGCTGATCCTCAGGCCACCGGTCCCTCAGTCCAAGCCTCACGTCCGCCCTTCACTGTTCCCGGTCCATTGGCACGGCATGTCTCTACTTGACCTTCACCTTGCCTTCGATCACTGTATCCGTGCTCGACACCTGCACAACACAAGCCAAAGAACATGCGCATTATCCCAGTTGACAATCACTCATCACTCGAGACTCGGCATACACCCATGTATCCGCAATCTCCCCCTTGATGAGTGCATTGTCAACTACCAACACAAATCATAATGAAGTAGAAGAAGGAAGAAGAAGGAGAAGTAGAGAACTCGTCCAAATGACCCAAAAGCATATCAAAGCCAGAAGAAGGTCAAGTGAAAGAGCAAAACAACTTGGTTCCCAAAGACTTGGGCAACGGCTTGATGCAACCAAGCAAAGCAAAGCTAGCCCTCAAGAAGAGGTAAAACAGGCTCAACACCGCTAGCAAGAAAGCTCGATACCAATTGGAAAATTCAAAATCCTCAAAACCTGAGCCAACTCAAAACTCCCCCTTCAATAGTGCACACAACTGAACAAGATTTGTCAAATTTCTCCCCCTTAGTTGATAATGCACTATCAAGAATCTCCCCTCCAAATGCATATGAGTCAAAAATGCAAGTTAGGAGCTTCAAGAATATACTCGATAGAATGAAAAGATGCTCTCCAAAGTGTTGATCCGATGACTCAACAACATACACATCATGCTAGCAAAGGCTCAAACTGATCACCAAATACGAAATATGAACATATGAGCAAAATGAGCAGTTTTTAGCCAAAAAGATATTCACCATCAAGATAGCACTTAACATGTATAGACAGGAAGTCAAACAAGTGCTCAACATGTATACAAGGTGAACTACCCCTAGCAAAGTTCAATCATCATGCTTTAGAATGAAACATATACTTGTGTCTTCAAATTTAATCGGAGTTGCAGCGGTGAAAATACACAAGTTCAGAATTCAGCATATGATTGCGAGAGGTTGAGAACTTGTCAATGCCTAACTTTTCAACCGTGCGAAGCCTATGCAGAAGCAATCAGAAGCTTAAAGCAACGGTTTCGGTCTTACACTACACGGCTCAAGTTTAACTCAAAGTGCAATGAGAAACAGTCCTGAAACCGTGATGTGCTGACAAGCAATCCATCTCGATCTTTCCAATTCACTTAGACTTGGTTCAAATTTAAAATAGTTTACGAACATGCCAAGCAAGTGAATGACTCAGAACTAGAGACATAGCAACCTAGCATATATCAAAAGCACGAGTGAATTCAACACATCCTACACATGCTAGTTGCATATCTCAATGGTGAACAATTTCAAGTTTTATGTTCATTTAGCAAGTTCATCATTTACAAAATAGCTCAGCTCACAACATATATCTGTGATCAGAAAGAGCATAAGCTACAAGCATCATCATATAGCATCGGAGCAAAACTAGATAGAGCATAATCACATTCTAAGGATTATATACATGAAGCTTGAAAATGCAAAGATGCATGATGAAATGCACAAAAAAAGAGAAGAGTCAATCTATGATACACAAGAACCAAAATGTTCCCCCAACTAAAAGGGGAAACACACACCAAGCTCACCTCTCAACCTATCAAAGGTTGATTGGTCCAAAGGCTTGGTAAAAATATCTGCCAACTGATGATGAGTATCGACATGGTGAAGGTCGATATCACCCTTCTCATAATGGTCTCGCTGAAAGTGAAAGCGCACATCAATGTGTTTGGTTTTAGAGTGCAGCACGGGGTTCTTAGCAACGCTAATCGCAGTCGTGCTGTCACAAAGCAAAGGAACACGAGAAAAACTCAGACCAAAATCAAGCAAAATGGCCATCATCCAAAGCAATTGAGAACAGCAGCTAGCCGCAGCAACATACTCAGCCTTTGTGGTAGACTGGGCGATGCTAGACTACTTACGAGAAGACCAAGATACAAGAGAAGAACCAATAAACTGACAAGTCCCAGAAGTGGACTTGCGTTCAAGTCGGCAACCAGCAAAATCGGCATCGGAATAACCACAAAGGGAGAGGGTGGAGGAAGCAGAATACCAAATCCCAAACTCTGGTGTGAAGCATAAGTACCTCATAATGCGGTTAACCGCCTGATGGTGAGAGGTGCGCGGCGACGACTGAAATCGCGCGCAAAGACACACCGCGAACTGGATGTCCGGGCGTGTCGCCGTCAGGTACAGCAGCGACCCGATCATACTCCGGTATTCCTTCTGGTCCACAGCTTCTTCATCCCTGTCCGCATCCAGGGCCAGCGTGGTCGACATGGGTGTTGGAAGAGGCTTGGCCTCACCCATATTGAACTTCTTCAATACATCCTTGGTGTACTTGCCCTGGTGCACAAACGTCCCCTCTCGGGATTGCTTGATTTGCAACCCGAGGAAAAACGTCAACTCGCCCATCATGCTCATCTCAAATTCCCTGCTCGTAAGATCTGCAAACTTGGCAACCAAAGCGTGAGAAGAACCACCGAAAATGATATCATCCACGTAAATCTAGACCAAGAGAGTGTCATTGTCTTGCTTGAGGAGAAAAAGCGTTTTATCCACACATCCAATTTTAAAACCCTTAGCAAGCAAAAAGGTTTTCAACCTATCATACCAGGCTCTAGGGGCTTGCTTCAAACCATACAAAGCTTTGTGAAGTTTAAAAACATGGTTTGGAAACTTGGGATTTTCAAAGCCGGGGGGTTGTTTCACATACACCTCTTCTTCTATGTAGCCGTTTAAGAAGGCAGTCTTGACATCCATTTGAAAAAGTTTAAATCCTTTGGATGCAGCAAAAGCCAAGAGTATCCTAATCGCCTCCAAACGAGCTATAGGAGCAAGCGTCTCCTCATAGTCTATCCCCTCCTTCGGACTATGCCCCTGGGCTACAAGTCTGGCCTTGTTTCTCACAATGTGGCCATCCTCTCCTTGTTTGTTTTTGAAAACCCATTTTGTACCAATAGGGTGACACTCAGGAGGAGGTGGAACCAAAACCCAAACCCGATTTCTTTCAAAATTTTCTAACTCCTCATGCATGGCATTGACCCAATCAGGATCAGATAAAGCGTGTCCAACATCTCGGGGTTCAAAATCAGCAACAAATGCAGAATGAGCAAAGTGAGAGATTTGTTGTGACCTTGACCGAGTGACACGTTCGCCGATGCTGTCGATCATCTGTTGAGCCGGGTGTTGGTGCTGAATGTGTCATGGGGCCTCCCGAGCTGAAGAGATCTCCCCCTCAACAGCAGCTGGTGCCTCCTCAGGTACAAAAGGTACCGCTCGAGGTGGCAGATCCCATGGCCCCCAAGTAGTTGTTGACGGTCCTTATAGTCAATATTATACCATCAACTATTGCATGAAATGAAAATAAATGAATTACAAAGCATAGTTGTAGGGTTTAAAACTAACAAGTTCCACGAGTTTTGGTGCTCTCACTTGTTTTGTAGGACATCAATATTTCACCATATAAAAGTATCTCAAGTGATGAATTGGAGTACACCATTGCAAAGGGCTCGTCGAGACGATCGAAACGGATATATCATTTGCTATATTCGGAGTCCCGGATGAAAAGATATTAATTTCACAACGAAATTTGCAAAAGAAGGATCTAGAAGACACCACGAGGCGGCCCGCCACGTGAGCCCACTGGGCCAGACCGACTGGTCCTACTTGGAGACCGACCAGTCGACCACGGAGGCCGTTTCGCCTCCGCCTTCTGGAACCTTCTTCCACTGCCTCCTAGGATGCATCTCCACCGTCCCTGAAGTTGGTTTGATCCAACGGTGGGCGATAAACATGACGCGGATCGATGACATGGCGATTCCTAGCCCCTACTCCACCTCGGGCTATATAAGCAGCCCCAGACCCCCCTCTCCAGGCATCTCAATCTTCATTATTCATCTCCACATTAGAAACTAGGGTTTCAATTAGAAGTAGAGGTCCCTCTAGATGAATCTCTTCTAGTTCATCTAGAATTAGATCTAGTTCTAGTTCTAGTTCTTGTTCTAGTTGTCTAGTTCATCTAGTTGTAATTTGAGATTGGATTAGAGAGAGGAGAAGGAGAGAGCTGAGGAGGAGCCGGATCTGTCGGATCTTCCTCGACATTGTATTGGTGCAGCATCCAGTTCGTCTTCAAGTAATCTCCAGGTTCTTCATTTATTATTTCTAAGAATTATATTTGATTTCAGTTCTTGCTTTATTTTATTTACTAGATCTCTGCTAGTATTGAGTGCTCTAGTTATCTACGGTAATTAGAGTAGTAAGCGTTAGTGTAGACACGGTGTCTAGACTAGGGTTTACCTGAGTTTGCGCCCAATCCTCCGGATAGTTGTGGTGGCCCCAGAGGTGACAGCTCTATCAGGTCTTTGTAATCCACCACGTTAGGGTTGGTGTTCTCATAGAGCTTTCGGCAGCCTTCCCCCAACTACCTTCTTCTCAGTCTTTCTCGAGAGTTGGAAAGGACCTGCTTCTCCGAAGTAAGTAAAGTATAGTGAGCCTTTAATTAGATAGACCAGCTTAGAAAACCCTAAATCTCTTTCTATCCACATTACCATTCTTTTCTTGGATGTTCTTAATTCTTCTAGTACACTTCACGTTCCCCGTGGAAATCGATACCCTGGAATACTCTCAGGTGAAAGCTACATCAGTATCCATGCGCTTGCGGATTTCTCTGTGTGCGTTTAAAATACCCAACAAGCTTTCTAGTGCCGTTGCCGGGGAACGGTAGCTGTTCTAGAATCGAGCCAAGTTCGTCCGTGTTTCTTTTCTTTTTACCACCTTTCCTTTTTACCACCTTTTTCTTTTACCACCACATCACCACATGGATTTAACTCCTATCTAAAAGTTCTTTGCTCCAAAGGGCGACTTGTTGGAGCCTCCATCATCATCACACCCCATTCTTACAGATGGCTACGAGCTTCGCCCTGCTCTTATAGCCGTGGTTCGGGAGAAATCCTTCTCTGGGTCAGAAGATGAAGATCCATACACCCACCTTAGGGAATTTGAGCAGTTGTGTTCTTGTCGGACTATTGCCGGCATGACACAAGAGACCATTAAATGGAAACTATTCCCGTTCTCCCTTTTGGGAAGAGCGAGAAAATGGTATGACCATTCCGTAAGGGGCGTAAATGGGAATTGGGATGAACTTCGAGACAACTTTTGTCTTGCTTTCTTCCCTCTTTTTCGAATCGCTGATCTTAGAATCGAAGTTCTTACATTCAAACAAAAAGAGAAGGAGACACTACGAGCAGCTTGGGCTAGGATCAAATGCCTTACCAATTCTGGCCCAAACCTTTCCTTGCCAGACCATGTCCTACACTTTCACTTCTATCGTGGTCTTAACAAGGAAGCTGCTTTACATCTCGATTTAGCTTCTGGAGGATCATTCTCACATAAACTTGTTAGTGAAGGAAGAGACATCCTAGAGAAAATCCTTGAAAACACTCCTTACACTGGCATCTTTGACGAATTCCCAGAAGAAGAAGTCAAGCCCATCCCCGACCAACACAAGGAGGAACACACAACCGAATTTGAAATTCCTTCAAATCTTTCTAATAATTTGGTTGTCACAGAACCTTCTATAGAGAAAACACCCCACACTCTAGAAAATGATGAACCCTATCCTTCGGTGTTCTTCTCTGAAATCGAGGTAGATCTTTTTGAAGATTTTGGTAATACCTCGAGTCTACCAGTTCAAGTAAAGCCTCGAGTCCACTTGACACCACTTGTGGATGACGATGGTCCACACAATGATGCTTTCTGTTTAGAGCACATTAAAGGACTTTCAGCCATCATGAGCCATGAGTGGTTGGCAGAAACGGAGTTATCCACTGAGGTAGCCCGAATCACTACCCCCTTAGAGGCTATATCTTGCAACCTTAAGGGAACCACCATAGAGGCTCACTATAGTCCTACCATTGGGTTGAACATAATTTCCAAGGCTTTGGCCGAGGAACTTTGCCCCAACGAGACCGTGATCCCATCTCATAAGCTTCTAAGAATTCCATCTGGAGTTACACTAGAAAGTTATGGGGTCATAAGGACTATTATGCTACGCATAAGAGGCTCCGAGTATTTTCTAGATTTTCATATCTTTGACATCTCGGAGACGTTCTTCCTAATTGGTGTACCTTTGGGACCACACTTTCGAGAGCGACCAAAACAAAGCCTCTTGAATTTAAAGCTAGGGAACTCTACCATCAATGTCTCACTTTCACGCTCACATAACGCGATGGTAGAACCCAAGCCAGAACAAGATCCTATTGAGGAAGTCATGGTAGCATCCCTAGAAGACTTGGCCCAACCAGCTCTTGATGATGAACACTTCACTCAGGAAGAGGAAGAGCTGGCCGAGCCTGTTGAGCTAGACCCTTGGGAGGTGCTGTCACAAACCTAAGTTGAGCTAAAACCCCTTCCTCCTGGTTTGAAATATGTCTTTCTCAATAATAATCGAGAAACTCCTGTCATCATAAGTGACAAGCTTTCCCAAGCTGAAACACATAGGCTTGTCACTATCCTAGAAAGACATAAATCAGCCATACGCTACTCACTTGAAGACCTCACAGGCATTAGTCCCGCTCTCTGCACTCATCGCATCCCCACTGATCCTAATTGCACACCTTCGAGGGAGCCACAACGGAGACTTAACAATGCCTTGCGAGAGGTTGTTAAGAAAGAGGTCTTGAAGCTTTTGCACGCCGGGATTATCTATCCCGTGCCACATAGCGAGTGGGTTAGCCCTGTCCAGGTTGTCCCCAAGAAAGGAGGAATGACAGTTGTTAGGAATGAGAAGAATGAACTCATCCCTCAACGAATGGTCAATGGGTGGCGTATGTGTATTGATTATAGGAAACTTAACAAGGCTACAAAGAAAGATCACTTCCCGTTACCCTTCATTGATGAAATGCTGGAACGGCTTGCAAACCACTCTTTCTTTTGTTTCCTTGATGGGTATTTCGGATATCATCAAATCCCGATCCACCCTAATGACCAAAGTAAGACTACTTTCACATGCCCGTATGGAACTTACGCATACCGACGAATGTCGTTCGGATTGTGTAGTGCTCCAGCTTCCTTCCAACGGTGCATGATGTCTATTTTCTCCGATATGATCGATAAAATCATGGAGGTGTTCATGGATGACTTTACCGTCTATGGCAAAACCTTTGATGATTGTTTACAGAATTTACACAAAGTCTTACAACGATGCGAAGAAAAGCACTTAGTCCTAAATTGGGAAAAATGCCATTTTATGGTTCAGGAAGGAATAGTGCTAGGACACAAGGTGTCCGAACGTGGGATAGAAGTGGATAGAGCAAAGATCGAAGTTATTGAACAACTTCCACCTCCCACAAACTGAAAGGAATCAGAAGCTTTTTAGGCCACGTAGGGTTCTATAGGCGTTTCATTAAAAACTTTTCCCAAATTGCTAGACCCTTGACTAGCCTTCTAGCTAAAGACGCACCTTTCATTTTTAATAATGAGTGCCATGAAGCATTTCAAATCCTCAAGCAGGCACTCATATCAGCTCCAATCATCCAACCACCTGATTGGACGCTGCCTTTTGAGATCATGTGTGATGCTAGCGACTTTGCTGTTGGAGCCGTTTTAGGCCAAACAAAGGATAAAAAGCACTATGTTATATCTTATGCTAGCAAAACCTTGACCGGGCCACAACTCAATTATGCTACCACTGAAAAAGAGTTGTTGGCAGTTGTCTTTGCAATAGACAAGTTTAGATCTTACTTAGTTGGAGCAAAGGTAATCATTCATTCAGACCATGCTGCTCTTAAATACCTCCTCACTAAGAAAGATGTTAAACCTCGACTTATAAGATGGATTCTTCTACTCCAAGAATTTGATATAGAAATAAGAGATAAGAAAGGAGTAGAGAATTCAGTAGTCGATCACTTGTCTAGGCTTCGAAATAAGGAAACACATGACTTAGCTATTAATGACTATCTAAGGGACGACACTCTCCTCGCGGTAACACACTCGGACCCTTGGTATGCGGATATTGTGAATTTTATGGTTGCAGGTTATGTTCCACCAGGAGCGGATAAGAGGAAGCTCAAATATGATGCTCGTTGCCACTTGTGGGATGATCCGTATCTCTATCGGGTATGCAATGATGGGTTGCTACGGAGATGTGTCCCAATGACTGAAGCCATGAAAATCATAGAAAGATGTCACGCATCACCTTATGGAGGACATTATGCAGCATTCCGTACAAATGCAAAGATCTGGCAAAGTGGATTCTATTGGCCGACGATGTATCAAGATACGAAGGAGTTTGTTAGAAGATGTGCTAGATGTCAGAAACATGGAAACATCAATGCGCATGATGCTATGCCACTCCAGAACAACCTCCAAATAGAGTTGTTTGATGTCTGGGGAATTGACTACATGGGACCATTCCAAAGGTCTGGAGATGGTGAATATATCTTGGTGGCAGTTGACTATGTGTCCAAATGGGTAGAAGCATTACCATGCCGAGCCGCCGATTCCAAGCATGCCAAGAAGATGTTCCATGAAATAATATTCCCAAGGTTCGGAACACCCAGAATGGTCATAAGTGATGGAGGATCACACTTCATTGACAAGTCCTTCAGACAGTTCCTAGCAGAATATGGAGTTAAACACAATGTTGCAACTCCATACCATCCTCAAACAAGCGGTCAAGCTGAGACATCAAATAAGCAAATCAAGAACATCTTACAGAAGACTGTGGATGAGATGGGAAAGAAATGGAAGTACAAGCTTCATGATGCACTATGGGCATACCGAACTGCATACAAAACACCCATAGGCATGTCACCTTATCATCTTGTATATGGAAAAACATGCCACTTGCCAGTTGAATTGGAATTTAGAGCTCATTGGGCAATCAAGAAATGGAACATGGATCTTCTTCTAGCTGGAAAGAACCGTCAAATGCAAATCTCAGAACTAGAGGAATGGAGAGAAAATGCTTATCACAGTTCCAAGATTTACAAGGAGAGAACCAAAAGGTGGCATGACAAGAGAATCAAGCATAAGGAGTTCAAGTCTGGAGATAAAGTCATGTTGTTCAATTCAAGAATCAAGCTCTTCGGTCATGGAAAACTTAGAAGCAAATGGGAAGGACCATTCAAGGTGATAGATGTTGCCTCACATGGTGCCGTCACACTTCAGGATGATTCAGGTAACATATTCAAGGTAAATGGCCAACGTTTGAAAGTTTTTCTTGAACCTGAACTCTTAAAAGAAATTGATGTGATTGAATTCTTACAATTCAATGATCCTATCTAAAATAAAATCAATCACCAAGGCTCTAGACAACTAAAACTCTTATCCTTAACACTTAATTTGTTCCACGAGTTTTGTTGTCTATTTGAGTTATGCAGGATTTGGAAGCTTGAGACTTAACATGCAGGCCAAAATGAGCGAACGACTATGTCAACATCCAGCTTGGGGGAAAGCACCCCCGTGTATCCAGGTAAGTATCTTTATCCTCTTAAGTTTTTTCTTTCTATATATAAAAAAATAAAAAAAATGTGAGCACATGAAGGCTCACCCTTAAAAAAAAGAACAAAAATATCTGGGCACATGAAGGCTCGATGCGATCGAAAGGATTACCTTGGGGGAGACGCACCCCTGTTTTCTTTGCAAATCAGGTATGTCTTTATTTCTATCTTAGTATTTTTAAAATAGTAAGTTAAAGTGTGTTAGATTAAATAAATAAAATAGTGTGTCTAGTTTGTTTTAAGAAGTTGATAATAAAAGAAGAACTTTCTCTCTAACCTGTTACATGGAAATGATGAATAGTTGCTCTATCTAATTTCTTTCAAGTACCTAACTTTCAAAGCATAAGTTCTCTAAATTAATAATGATGCTTTAAAATGAAATTAAATGCATGGGTAGCAAATGCTTGATCTAGAGTCTTGGAAATTGACAGATATGACATGTGATGATCTGAGCTACTACTATCTTGTTCTAAACAACACTAGAGTTCCGGAGAGTTTCCAATAATAATATGACTAATAATTGCATTGAGTTAAATTAAGCTTTGTTGACCCTATGAGAAGTTATCATGCTATCGAGTTCAGATCACTTACACATTCCATCCATTTTCCGCATAAATGCTCATGATTATTTATTCCTATCTGTTGACGCTCACTAATGCTCATAATTAACCATCAACTATTGCATGAAATGACACTAAATGAATTACAAAGCATAGTTTTAGGGTTTGAAACTAACAAGTTCCACGAGTTTTGGTGCTCTCACTTGTTTTGTAGGACAACCATATTTTTACCATATAAAAGTATCTCAAGTGATGAATTGGAGTGCACCATTGCGAAGAGCTCGTCGAGACGATCGAAACGGACATATCATTTGCTATATTCGGAGTCTCGGATGAAAAGATATTAATTTCGCAACGAAATCTGAAAAGAAGGATCTAGAAGACACCACGAGGCGGCCCACCACGTGGGCCCACTGGGCTAGACCGACCGGTCCCACTTGTAGACCGACCGGTCGGCCACGGAGGCCGTTTCGCCTCCGCCTTCTGGAACCTTCTTCCACCGCCTCCTAGGATGCATCTCCACCGTCCCTGAAGTCGGTTTGATCCAACGGTGGGCGATAAACGTGGCGCGGATCGATGACATGGCGATTCCTTGCCCCTTACTCCACCTCGGGCTATATAAGCAACCCCAGACCCCCTCTCCAGGCATCTCCATCTTCATTATTCATCTCCACATCAGAAACTAGGGTTTCAATTAGAAGTAGAGGTCCCTCTAGATCAATCTCTTCTAGTTCATCTAGAATTAGATCTAGTTCATCTAGTTGTAATCAGGAGCCAGCTATCAAGTAGAAGACTAGTTACCCCTCTAGTTTAGGTTTAGAACCTAGTCTTATATTAGAACTAGAAGAGAGAGAGAGAGAGGAAGAGATCAAGAAGGAGCTCCGGCCTGTCGGATCAACTTCTTCATCTTGTACCTGCGGATTCAAGTTCATCTTCAACTTGCTTCAGCGATTATTTCGGTAATCAACGTCTATATTTAAGTTTGAGCTATTGTTCTTATTATTCTTAAGGTTTGTGACTCTCTTTTGAGTACTTTAATTCTAGTCATTCTAGAGTTAGAGTTGTTGGATAGTGTAAGCATGGTGCTTAGACTTGATAGCTCATAAATGCCTCCTATAACGCCGGTAGTAGTGGTTGTTCGCAAGGGTGACTCTTATAGCCTTGTTGATTCTTCTATAGTCCACTTACCCGTGTGTAGGCTCGGTACGATTATACATTTGCATAAAAGACTCATACTCTGTTTGTGACCTTTTATGGCAACTTCCCCACTAAGAATAATATAAACATATCACTCTTAAATTGGAATTAGACAACCTTAGTGATCCCCTCTATGCTTCTAAATTCTCCGTCCTTGTTAGCTACTCAGGGGTTAGACTTGAGACTTAACACTATCCGTTCCTTTGGGATCGATATTAAAACTGGGTTACTGTTGACACTTCTTAATGCAACCACTAGAACTAGACTATGGAGCCTAATCCGCGGCAGCGGCACCAGAGATGCTTGTTGACACCAGAAGTGGCAAACAGATATACTGCAAGCGCACGGTAGTCAATTGTAGCTTTTTACCGGGAGTATTCCAGGTATCGTATTTCCACAGGGAACGTGAAGTGGATTAACTAGAAGTAGGGTCGTCAAAGGATGATCAAAGGGTATATGATAACTGGGATAGAGAGGTCTTCCTAATATCAATATCCGGTACTGGGGTTTCTAAGAGTACTGAGGTTTACCACCTCATTCCTTACTGGGGGCGAAGGACGAAACAGTAGTTGATTAAAAGGTTTTCCACCTAACAACTACTGAGGCGGCACTGCTGCTACCCAACTATTATTTTCAACTTGCCTACAACACTTGAGAGGAACTCCAAGCACTGGTTGTGTCTGTCACTCTACCACCAGGCGTCTACACAAGTGCGACAAGAAGTCCACACTGGCAAGATATAGCCTAGACACCACGTCTACACTAATCTTACTACTCTAAAGCTATGCTTAATAGGCCTAGAGAACTTCAACAAAGTAAAGCAATGTGCCAAGTAAAAGAACTGTAAACTTAAATAACCAGACCAGAATATTAAATACTAGAAGGACTTAGATGTAACACTTACAAGAAGAATCGCATCCGCTGAGACGCACCTTGGAGAAGATTCCCGACAGGCCAGGACTCCTCCGTGGAACTCCTCACTCCCTTCCCTCTCTTCTAACACTAAAGCTACTAAGTAGGCTTTCTCTCCTTGGATGCATACAAATGAAGAGCTCTAGGGGGGTATTTATAGCTTGGAGGTGGAGTAGCGGCTACTCCGGTGCCACGTCAGCGATCCGCGTGCTCTCCTTCCTTGGCCATTGGATCAAACCGCCATAGTAACCGTCATGGATGGATGGCCAGGATATTGTTCACATGTGAAACATGTGCAAGCAACCGACTTTGGATGGGATTCACTCCGGGGTCGGCCGACCCCAGCCAATGACAGGTGGGCCCACCACTTTGCTTCTAGAAGATGCTGATGTCACCAGGCTGAACAGTGTAGCCAGGGCCCACCAAGGGGGGATCGGCTGACCCCCCTATGATAGGGCTGGCCCACCATCTTTTCTCCCTTGGTGACCCCACATGTCATGGAGCAAGTCTTGGGAAGTTGGTTGCATTTGGTTTCGGTGTGGACCCATGAATCCATGTGCTTCTCATCTTGCACCATTGAGTAAAAGCACATGTTTGATCCAAGGGATGATATTGGCCTGAGCATGCTTCTCTTGGATCGTGCCATGTCAGCTTGGCCGAGGTGGCCACCAAGGTGGGGTCGGCCGACCCCCTTGATGGGCCCACCTGGCCTCATTTTGTTCATTTTGGCATCTCCTACATGTTCACAAGCTAAGAGTACAAGTGGAACTTATTAGTGATAAATATGCTCATGATATGCTATACTTCCTTGAAACCGAGGCTTGTTGACGGTATTTTGGTAAGGTAAAACATGCTATAACTTCCGTCAACAAGATCCCCCACACTTGAATCTTTGCTCGTCCTCGAGTAAAGGTTAGAGAAAGTGAACAAGTGATTATTACATGCTTAAAATGATAATGATCATAAAGCATCATTCCTAACATAGTTTATACAAATGGGTTATGTGGTGCTGTCTATCATATATCCTTTAGATGTTGAGAAAAGGAAAAAATCTCAAAGCAAAGTCATCTCCCTGAATTCTTGTTCTTGGTACTTAGAGTTTTTAGGACAGTTTGAAAGGAAAACACATAGTTCATGCTTACTCCTCATATAGTACTCTCAAGACACTCTTATAGGTGTTTGGTTCCTCACCAAGGCATAGCATGTGATTGCCTTATTTTTGTTTTATCCTAATCTATCAGGCTTATGTGGAGCTTGGTAGGGATAAACAAAGTAGCATACTTGTTTTGTATATATATTGTAAAGTCAAAACAAGGATCCAAGGAGAAGAATGTCATAATCCTAGATCAAGATGTGCATGTGTGTGGAATGTATGTGGACTAGAATTCTCCTTTAGTATAATCTCTCTCTACTTTATTTTACCTTGAGACATGGCTAGCATTTTTCAACAATGGACCTTCATGTGTCCATATATTTTTTTTAGTGGACCTTCATGTGTCCACAATTTTTTTTTATTTTTTTTTACTGGACCTTCATGTGTCCACATTTTTTTTTCTTTTTCTTTTGCTTAGCCTTAATGTCTCATTTTTACTAACCAGAGTTAGAGAGAGAGATTGTAGAACTTTAATGTACGGAGCATCTATAGAGTGGAAATGAATGGCATGTGCAGGCATACTTCCAGTGTAGAAGTTGCATATGTAGATGGTGTGTACGTGATCTTGATCTTGGGATTATGACAAAATTCTCGACTAGGGTCAACAAGGTTTGACCAAACTCAAGACAAAAACAAGTAGCATGTGTGTAAAAGGTTTTGCTCATGTATGCATATGAATGGTTTTCGTAGGTATTTCTCACTATAGAGGAGTAAATGATACTATGGTTTTGAGATATTTTCAAAAACAAATCTCTAAGTACCTTAAACAAAAACAGGTTTGAGTCTTAAGCCAAGATTTATCTCACTTTTAACAACAACTTAGTCAATACGGTTTCCTAATTTAGTTTACCCATGAGTATAAACATATGTAAGAACATGGTTTTATGTCATTAACATTCTTAGCATATCATAACTCAAGTCACTTTGTAGCTTTTTATTTTATTTTATTCATAATATGGAATGATTATGACACTGCTTGAACCGAGAGGAGAAAAGGGGAAACGAACCAGACAGCAGTGTTGAGCTTACTGTGCAGAGGTGAGCTGGTGGGCCCAGGTCACCATGGTGGGGTTGACCGACCCCACCAAATGGTGGGTTTCGTTGCCATTTGCCTTTTTCTCCATTTAGTTTTACATCTGCAAAAACACTTTTCAAAAATTCAAGAAAACGGGGGTCGCCCGACCCCTTGCTTACCTCTGTTTTGTGCACTGCAGCGTGTCAGCCTGTGCTCAGCAGTTCAGTGTGGTTCAGTGATGAAATCTGGGGGTCGTCCGACCCCCCCACACTTGAATCTTTCCATAAATGAACTCTGAACATGACGCAAAGGTAAAATGCAAAGCGCTCTACTGGTGGCAAACACACCAGTAGAGACGATATAAATTTTATTTATTCTCTAAGAAGGGAAAAACAATGGAAATTTAAAAGGGAAATTCAAAAGAAATAAATCTAAGATGAAACTTGGAAATTCAAAATAAATCTAACATGGAATTTTATTCTAATCTAAACTAAACTATCTATGGAGACGGGGGGTTTAGGATGTCTTCCCGCCCCAAAACCTTAGCGAAGCGTTTGAGCTTCGCAGAGGTGCTAATCCTAAGATGGCAAAAATCATCTTCTAAGTCTTTATTCGCCATCTTCAACTCTGACACCGTCTCCTCCAACACCCTGTTCCTTTCCTGCAGGGTGGAGGTGACGTGCATCAGCCTCTCCAGATCCGTCTTCTTGTCTTCCTCCTCGAATTGTCCCGGCGGCCCCTTGATCGACGGAGGGTCCATCCTCCGCCGAACAGAAGCTTGGGACTCCAGGGACTCCCGCAGCTCATCTTTCTCTTCCGTGTTGAGAGAAGGGATGACTACCTTCCCTCGGCCATGCCCATCGGCCATGATCCGATGGGTCTTCCAGAACGTGGGCGTCGACGGGGAGTACGACGAAGTGTACTCCGTACTCCCCGTTGTCGTGGTGATCGCGCGCGGGTTCTCCTCCAGCTGGGCCTTCCCCTTCAACGCGAGTTGGCCCGTGGTCGGCCTAGTCGGCGTGATGGAGCGGCCGGGGGATTTCCTGATCCCCCTTCTCGGAGTCAGCGAGCGGGACGATGTCGCCGCGCGAGATGATGGACGGGGGGTGGTCGGGCGACCCCTGGTGGGATCGGGCGACCCCGCCGCCGGCCCGACCAGCCCCCCTGGTGGAGGTACCCTGGCCAGCGGCACCGCATCAATCACGTTGATCGCGAGGGCCTGCTCTAGATCTTCGGTTAGGGCCCATCGTGGCGTAGGTGTTGTAGGGCGCGTAGGCTTGCTAGTGGGTGCCATGGCTAGTGTTTTGGGTCGCGGTGGAGAGTGCAGGGAAGGCTAGGAGGCTCTGGCCTTGCGTGGAATTGTGAGTAGGAGGAAGAAGGAGATGGGTGCAAGGTTAAATAGCGGCTGTAGATGACTACGATGCCGATTTTCACGGGATCGCCGCGGAAAACTCGTAACTTCACAGAGTCCGTCGCACCGCCGTTCCAATCCCGTAAGGTAGGGATCGGCCGACCCCATCGGTTTTGAATTTGGGGTTTATCTCCAGGGGTTGTTATCCACTCGTCGCGGTGAACTCATCTGCGAGTCGAACCTCCCCGAGGCGGGGTCGCCCGACCCCCTTGATGGGTGTCCGGCGCGGTCACGTACCCGGCTCGAGACCATCTACGCGATTGTGCAACCCTTGTTGCAGGTGGGCCCAATATAGGGATCGCCCGACCCCCTAACTGGGGTCTGTGGCCCCACCTCAAAGCCTAAGGTAAGTCTAGCCTATCCCTTCTCGAACCATGAAGTGACATTTCTCCCAGTTCAAGATCAAGTGCTTTTCTTGATAGCGTTCTAAGACACGGTCCAGATTCTCTAAGTAGTGATCAAAGGTTGTTCCATAGACTGAAAAGTCGTCCATGAAAACTTCCATGATTTCTTCTATCATATCTGAGAAGATGGACATCATGCACCTCTGAAATGAAGCAGGGGCATTGCACAGGCCAAATGACATGCGCCTGTATGCATATGTCCCGTAGGGGCATGTGAACGTGGTCTTACTTTGGTCGTCGGGATGGATTGGAATTTGATGGTACCCCGAATACCCATCAAGGAAACAAAAGAAGGAATGTTTGGCTAGCCGTTCCAACATCTCATCGATGAATGGCAACGGAAAGTGGTCTTTCTTTGTGGCCTTGTTAAGTTTTCGGTAGTCTATGCACATTCTCCATCCCGTGACGGTTTGTTGTGGAATCAATTCGTTGTTTCGATTTTTAACGACCGTCATTCCTCCTTTCTTAGGAACTACTTGGACGGGGCTGACCCACTCGCTGTTTGGAACAGGGTAGATTATGCCCGCGTGCAAGAGCTTCAAGACCTCCTTCTTTACTACTTCTCTCATCGCATTGTTGAGCCTCCTTTGTGGCTCTCTAGAAGGTGTAGCATCGGGTTCGATCGGAATGCGATGTGTGCAAAGAGCGGGACTAATTCCCTTGAGATCTTGCAACGAATATCCTAAGACGGATCGGTGTTTTTCTAGGACGGTGACGAGTTTAGAAACTTCTTCCATTGTAAGTCGATCACTAATAATCACGGGAGTCTCTCTATCACCATTAAGGAAGGCATACTTAAGCCCAGAAGGAAGTGGCTTAAGCTCTATAGAGGGTTTTGGTGGAGGTTTAGACTCATCCAAGTCTAATGGTTCATCTAAATCAGTGTCTTCTTCTTGGATAAAGTCATGGGTGTCTTCTTCTAGATCGGGTTGAGAAGTTTCTAGTGAAGATACCGACATCACCTCCTCTATTGGATCAGGCTCGGTTTTTGGTTCGGCTATCGAATTAACGAAGCCGGCAAAAGGAACTGAAAGATCTAGATCCTTCCCAAGGTGACCCTTAAGGCTCCCTTCACGAAATCCCTCAATGAATCTCATGAGTGGGTGCCCAATTAACAAGTCGACCTCATCTACGTCAAAGACATAGAAGTTTGCGAGGAAGCTAACCTTGTTAATTGTGATAGAAATATTCTGTGCAATCCCGCAACTTTCGATCAATCTTCCAGAAGGAAGCTTAAGGAATTTATTGTTCGGGTTTAGCGGTTCCTCACCTAGGAGTGTTAACATCAATGATTTAGACATTAAATTTACTCCTACAGCGGGATCATAGAGGGAATCTACAGCCGTCTTGTTTATGGCACATGGTATGGATGCGAAACATGACAGAAGCTTAACGACATCTGATGATGCTTCAGCCTCCCTGAACCATTCGTTGCTCATAATAGACATGAGCTCTTGGGCAGTCGCCTTAAGGTAACTTGCCTCAAACTGGGTTGGCATGTGGTTATTAGGAGCTCTACGGGCTGTGGATCTCTTCTGCACAGGTTGTTTCGAGACATTGCCATAATCGGCGAAAAGATCTGTCTCGATATTTAGAGGATAATCCAAAGGATGAATTACTTCTTCCTTTGGAGGAGTAGGTGGTTGTGGTTCAGGTTTGACAGCTTGAGGTATAGGTAAAGGAGTTTCAGCTGTCGTGGGTTCGTCCCTAGGAGTTTGATCTTCCTCTAGAGTTTCACCATGGTCATCGGTGTAGGGGGTGTTCTTGAGAATGGTCGCAAGGACTTCCTTACCTTCACTAATGGGTAAATGGAGGAAAGCTCCTTTAGAGGCTAAATCAAGGAATTGTGCGGAGTTTTGGCTAAGACCGAGATAGAAATGTTGCATAAGGGTTGGCTCAGTTATAGCTAAATCTGTGCCAGAGGATGCTAAGTCTGTAAGTCGTGCCCAGGCCACACCTAGAGATTCCTTCTCATCTTGTTTGAAGTTTAGCACATCTCTACAAAGATGAGCTACGCGGGATATGGGAAAGTACGTCAAGCAGAAAATGGCTTGCAGTTTCTCCCATTCTCCGTTCACACTGCCAACGTAGCGAGTATACCAGCGTCTAGCTTTTCCCGTTAACGAGAACGGAAATAGCTTCCACTTAAGAGTGACTCGCCTCATTCCTTGTATGTGAATACACGAACAAAGTTGTTCGAAATCACGTAGGTGGGTATAAGGATTCTCATCTACATCTCCTGAAAAGGGATTCTCCTGAACCATCGCTATGAGGCTGGGGCGAAGCTCATAGCGAACTGCCAAAATGGCATGAGATGAACTAGGCGGCTCCAACTCAGCGCCCGAAGGAGCAGCGTAGTCAAAAAGGATTGTTTGATCCATATTGATTTATGAAATAAAAGTTCTAATCAAACTACGATAACTTTAACGACTTTGTTCTAGCTAACACAGCTACCGTTCCCCGGCAACGGCGCCAGAAAAGCTTGTTGACACTTCTTAATGCAACCACTAGAACTAGACTATGGAGCCTCATCCCCGGCAGCGGCACCAGAGATGCTTGTTGACACCAGAAGTGGCAAACGGATATACCGCAAGCGCACGGTAGTCAACTGTAGCTTTTCACCGGGAGTATTCCAGGTATCGTATTTCCACAGGGAACGTGAAGTGGATTAACTAGAAGTAGGGTCGTCAAAGGATGATCAAAGGGTATATGATAACTGGGATAGAGAGGTCTTCCTAATATCAATATCTGGTACTGGGTTTTCAAAGAGTACTGAGGTTTACCACCTCATTCCTTACTGGGGGCGAAGGACGAAACAGTAGTTGATTAAAAGGTTTTCCACCTAACAACTACTGAGGCGGCAATGCTGCTACCCAACTATTATTTTCAACTTGCCTACAACACTTGAGAGGAACTCCAAGCACTGGCTGTGTCTGTCACTCTACCACCAGGCGTCTACACAAGTGCGACAAGAAGTCCACATTGGCAAGATATAGCCTAGACACCACGTCTACACTAATCTTACTACTCTAAAGCTATGCTTAATAGGCCTAGAGAACTTCAACAAAGTAAAGCAATGTGCCAAGTAAAAGAACTGTAAACTTAAATAACCAGACCAGAATATTAAATACTAGAAGGACTTAGATGTAACACTTACAAGAAGAATCGCATCCGCTGAGACGCACCTTGGAGAAGATTCCCGACAGGCCAGGACTCCTCCGTGGAACTCCTCACTCCCTTCCCTCTCTTCTAACACTAAAGCTACTAAGTAGGCTTTCTCTCCTTGGATGCATACAAATGAAGAGCTCTAGGGGGGTATTTATAGCTTGGAGGTGGAGTAGCGGCTACTCCGGTGCCACGTCAGCGATCCGCGTGCTCTCCTTCCTTGGCCATTGGATCAAACCGCCATAGTAACCGTCATGGATGGATGGCCAGGATATTGTTCACATGTGAAACATGTGCAAGCAACCGACTTTGGATGGGATTCACTCCGGGGTCGGCCGACCCCAGCCAATGACAGGTGGGCCCACCACTTTGCTTCTAGAAGATGCTGATGTCACCAGGCTGAACAGTGTAGCCAGGGCCCACCAAGGGGGGATCGGCCGACCCCCCTATGACAGGGCTGGCCCACCATCTTTTCTCCCTTGGTGACCCCACATGTCATGGAGCAAGTCTTGGGAAGTTGGTTGCATTTGGTTTCGGTGTGGACCCATGAATCCATGTGCTTCTCATCTTGCACCATTGAGTAAAAGCACATGTTTGATCCAAGGGATGATATTGGCCTGAGCATGCTTCTCTTGGATCGTGCCATGTCAGCTTGGCCGAGGTGGCCACCAAGGTGGGGTTGGCCGACCCCCTTGGTGGGCCCACCTGGCCTCATTTTGTTCATTTTGGCATCTCCTACATGTTCACAAGCTAAGAGTACAAGTGGAACTTATTAGTGATAAATATGCTCATGATATGCTATACTTCCTTGAAACCGAGGCTTGTTCACGGTATTTTGGTAAGGTAAAACATGCTATAACTTCCGTCAACAGTTACTCTGGTGAAGTGCTACATCGGTAGATGTTATCTGTGCGCTTGCGGATAAAGTAGAGTGTGCGTTAATTTATACCAACACTATCCTCTCAAAAGTTTGTTGGAAGCATGTGGCTATTAAAAAAAAGAAAAGAAAAAAATCTGAGGAAATAAAAAGGGACAAGTGTTCGAAACCTCAAAAAGATAGATCCCGAGGAAATAAAAAGGGATAAGTGTCTGAAACCTCGAAAAAAATGAATATCAGAAAAAAAATGGGCATGTGCCGCCAGTAGAATTAGCCTGATAGCCATGTGTCTCTGATAACCATTAGAGAGTGATATATTCAAAAGAGCATCCGCCTCCATTTTCCATACACATGCACTTCTCGACTCAATAGTGTGGTTGACTTTCTCTTTGGATCCTTTGTTTAATTTGGCAACATATGTTCTTAAACTTTTGAAAATTCATAAAAACTCCGGAATAATGGTGAAGTGAAAGAGCTAGAGACATGATGCTTGTTTTGATTGTTTTATCTTTCAATTACTCATGATTCAAGGTAAAGTACTAAGCCCCGTGATGAATAATATGATACTTTTTCCTATTCCATATGAGAACTTCTGTTTGAATACATGTGTATTTGTTGGAAGTGAAGATATTGCAGCAACTCCTGATCCATTGTTGAGATTGGATTTGCTAAGGGACTACCAAAGGGTAAGCTTGGGGGAACTTGTTGACGGTCCTTATAGTCAATATTATACCATCCACTATTGCATGAAATGACACTAAATGAATTACAAAGCATAGTTGTAGTGTTTGAAACTAACATGTTCCATGAGTTTTGGTGCTCTCACTTGTTTTGTAGGACATCAATATTTCACCATATAAAAGTATCTCAAGTGATGAATTGGAGTGCACCATTGCGAAGGGCTCGTCGAGACAATCGAAATGGATATATCATTTGCTATATTCGGAGTCCCGGATGAAAAGATATTAATTTCACAATGAAATTTGCAAAAGAAGGATCTAGAAGACAACACAAGACACCACGAGGCGGCCCGCCACGTGGGCCCACTGGGCCAGACCGACCGGTCCCACTTGGAGACCGATCGGTCGGCCACGGAGGCCGTTTCGCCTCCGCCTTCTGGAACCTTCTTCCTCCGCCTCCTAGGATGCATCTCCACCGTCCCTGAAGTCGGTTTGATCCAACGGTGGGCGATAAACGTGACGTGGATCGATGACATGGCGATTCCTTGCCCCCTACTCCACCTCGGGCTATATAAGCAGCCCCAGACCCCCCTCTCCAGGCATCTCAATCTTCATTATTCATCTCCACATTAGAAACTAGGGTTTCAATTAGAAGTAGAGGTCCCTCTAGATGAATCTCTTCTAGTTCATCTAGAATTAGATCTAGTTCTAGTTCTAGTTCTTGTTCTAGTTGTCTAGTTCATCTAGTTGTAATTAAAGATTGGATTAGAGAGAGGAGAAGGAGAGAGCTGAGGAGGAGCCAGATCTGTCGGATCTTCCTCGACATTGTATTGGTGCAACATCCAGTTCGTCTTCAAGTAATCTCCAGGTTCTTCATTTATTATTTCTAAGAATTATATTTGATTTCTGTTCTTGCTTTATTTTATTTACTAGATCTATGCTCGTATTGAGTGCTCTAGTTATCCGCGGTAATTGGAGTAGTAAGCGTTAGTGTAGACACGGTTGTCAGTGTTTGTTAACCGGCAACTCGTCTTGAGGGATCTCAGACGATTTGTTCGGTGGGGATCGACGTATGCAGAACTCGATGGTAAACACAGAGACAAGGATTTATACTGGTTCGGTCTGCTGAATAGCATCCCTACGTCCAGTGTGGGGGGAATAATATTGCGCCCTGCACTTATGGGTATCTGGCTGTGTACCATGACCCCTTTATGTCTCTGGCTTATGTCTTGTCCCGATCTAGGGCGCTCTGCCTCTCTTTATATAGTCCAGGAGGCTAGAGTCCTAGTCGGTTACATCTTAGGAGTCCTAATAGGATTACAAGGTAGCAATACTACTAGGATTACATGGAGAGTC
Source organism: Coix lacryma-jobi var. lacryma-jobi (assembly GCA_009763385.1). NCBI lineage: Eukaryota > Viridiplantae > Streptophyta > Magnoliopsida > Poales > Poaceae > Coix > Coix lacryma-jobi. The sequence goes on from CM019831.1 coordinate 50,415,223, forward strand.
CTAGTTGGACTAGGTCTTCGCCCTTCCTTGCGGAGTACCCGAGGACTCTGTCCCACAACGGTGTCTAGACTAGGGTTTACCTGAGTTTGCGCCCAATCCTCCGGATAGTTGTGGTAGCCCTAGAGGTGATAGCTCTGTCAGGTCTTTGTAATCCACCACGTTAGGGTTGGTGTTCTCGTAGAGATTTCGGCAGCCTTCCCCCAACTACCTTCTTCCCAGTCTTTCTCGAGAGTTGGAAAGGACCTGCTGCTCCGAAGTAAGTAAAGTATAGTGAGCCTTTAATTAGATAGACCAGCTTAGAAAACCCTAAATCTATCTCTATCCACATTACCATTCTTTTCTTGGACGTTCTTAATTCTTCTAGTACACTTCACGTTCCTCGTGGAAATCGATACCTTAGAATACTCTCGGGTGAAAGCTACATCGGTATCCGTGCGCTTGCGAATTTCTCTGTGTGCGTTTAAAATACCCAACAGTAGTCAACGAAGAGGGGTTGGTGCCGTGAGTCGTCATAGTAGTAGCCGATGCTTGCGGCACAGCAGGTGGAGGTGGTACTAGATCATCCATCCCTTCAGCACCCTCGTCCTCGTCATCAAAAAGAGGCTCACCAACCTCATGATCACCTGCACGCTCAAAGCGAGAAGAAGGACAAACCATGGTCTCGTCGAAGGTGACATCGGATGTCTCCATGACTCGGTTAGTATCAAGGTTAAGTACACGATATGCACGAGTATGAGTGCCATAACCCAAAAATACAAGAACGAGACTCAAACTTGTCCAGGTTGCCTTTCTTGAGTATAAAACAGTGGCAACCAAAAACTCTAAAATAACTCACTTTGGGTTGTTTTCCAAAACACAACTCATAAGAAGTCTTTTTTAAGAAATCTTGGAGGAAAATGCGATTGGAAATATAGCATGCAGTGTTCATAGCCTCGGCCCAATATCGCCTAGGAGTCCTATGCTCATCGAGCATCGTCCTGGCCATCTCTACAAGGGTCCGATTCTTCCTCTCTACAACACCATTCTGTGGCAGTGTGTAGGGGGAAGAAAACTGATGCTCTAAACCCAAAGAGTTACAAAACTTCTCAAAATTCGAGTTCTTAAACTTGGAACCATTATCACTACGGATAGCTCGCATCGAGTTCAAAGGGAACTCGTTCTGAAGACGCAAAATCAGATTGCAAGCAAAAGAGAAAGTCTCAGTCTTCTCAGTCAAAAAGAAGACCCACGAATATCTCGAAAAATCGTCAACAACAACAAGCACGTACCACTTCCCCCCAACCGAGCTCACCCGAGCCGGACCAACAAGGTCCATGTGTTAAAGCTCTCCAGGGCGCTTAGTCATGACCTGAGTCACTGGATGGTGGGGAGCGGCAACCATCTTCCCATGTCTACAAGAATGGCAAACAAGATCCTTCTCCATGCACAACTTGGGCAATCCTCGGATTAAGCCAAGTGAGCTAAGCCTTGCAAGCAAGTGGAAGCTCAGGTGACCAAGTCTCCTATGCCACTTCCAAAGATTAGAGGAGGAAGGTCCAGCCAAAAGACAACGAGAAATCCCAAATGACTCTGAGAAATTTGCATGAAAGACTTTCACAAAGGGCAAAATCAAACATACAAGATTGCCCTGAGGATCCAAAATACGACTGAGATTCGGCTTAAAACGAATCTCATAGTCATCATCGAAAAGTTGCGAAACAGAAAGAAGGTTAAAATGCAAGTTAGAAACAAGAGCAACATCACGCAACACAAAGTGCTCATTAACTCGCACCGACCCACGAGACAACACTTTACCTTTGCTATTGTCGCCGAAGGTGATAAACTCCTTTCCGGCAACCGGACTAAGACTGGAGAACCACTTAGCGTTTCCGGTCATGTGCTTGGAACAACCGAAATCCACCAACCAAACGTTCTCCAATCATTTTACCTACATCAATAAAAAGATATAGGGTGCTCATAGTCCAACACTGGGGTGAGTGAAATGGGAATTATACCAGTGTTGGGTCGGCTGCTCAAAAGAACGGTTAGTAGAAAAACCATTCCTAGCACGCCTACGGGGAAAGCGATCACCACGCAGAGGAAAACGTGGTTCGCTAAGGGAAGAGCGTCCATCGCGATACTCAAAACGCGATCGGGGAAAACGCTCAACTACAAGCCACGGGATCCATAGCCTACAACTGTAGGCTCCCGCCGGGCACGTCCTCCTCGCGGCCTAGGCCTAGGAGCTTGAGGCATGGGACCTCTAGGCCTAGCAGCACGCCTCTGAACATTCAACACATTTACATCATGGAAAGGATGGTACATGTCCGTGTTGTTCATCTCCTTTGCACGGCGCTCACACTACTAGAGAACAGGACTTTGGACGATTTGCAAAATCAACTTTAGTCACGGAAAAATTTACGTCCGGGACTAGAAAGGTCTTTAGCCCCGGTTGGTAACACCAACCGGGGCTAAAGTTCCCCTGCCCAACGGCTCATTTGTCAGAGGGACCTTTAGTCCCGGTTGGTGTCACCAACCGGGGCTAAAGATTGACCTTTAGCCCCGGTTGGTGACACCAACCGGGACTAAAGGTTTTGCCCCGGTTGCTGTATCCAGCCGGAGCTAAATGTTGGCATTTAGCCCCGGCTAGGAACAAGGGCCGGGACTAAATGTCCCTCCCTATATTTGAACTGTTCTTCCACCTTCTTCAGCCTGCCCGAGCTCTCTCAGTCTTCATTTTTCTCATTGAGTTCTTGCTTTGCTGCTTGTTTGCTCTTTTCTTCGGTGATTTTGGTTTGTTAACATATCTCCGACGATTGATCTATTTTATCACTTCTACGTCGACATCGACTCGTTCAAAGGTTACTAGCTTCAGTTTTTCATACTTTTAGGTGCTATATATATATATGTGGTTTTTAAGCTATTTTGAGTTCATTCACTTGATAGTTTAAATTAGTACCCTAAAAACAAAATGTGACCAGTTTAATTAGTTTATTTTAATTTTTTAGAGAAATAGAGATCATTTAATTCATTTGTTTACAGAAAATAGAAATATATAATACTTTAGTTTACAAAATGGGACCGGTTTAATTAGTTTATTTAAACTTTTTGGAGAAATAGAGATCAGTTAAATCATTTGTTTACAGAAATTAGAAATATATAATACTTTAGTTTACAAAATGTGACCAGTTTAATTAGTTTATTTTAATTTTTTAGAGAAATAGAGATCATTTAAATCATTTGTTTACAGAAAATAGAAATATATAATACTTTAGTTTACAAAATGTGACCGGTTTAATTAGTTTATTTTATTTTTTTGAGAAATAGAGATCAGTTAAATCATTTTTTTACAGAAATTAGAAATATATAATACTTTAGTTTACAAAATGTGACTGGTTTAATTAGTTTATTTTAATTTTTTAGAGAAATAAAGATCAGTTAAATCATTTGTTTATAGAAATTAAAAATATATAATACTTTAGTTTACTGCTCAACTAAAATGCAGAAGGATGTCTGCTTGGTATGTCATTTTTGAGGGCACCAAGCCAGGTATTTAAACCAGCTGGGCCGAGTGCAGTCAGTATGTCCTCAAAGTTAAGGGAGCTGTGCATAAAAAGTACAAGTCTTTTGAGGAAGCTTCTGCAGCTCTAGAGGCTTTCAACTCAAGAATCAACTCAATTCCTACTGCACCTACCCCTACCTTACCTTCCTATCAGGTTGGAGTGGCAGGCAGTCCATCTTGTTGGACTGTGATGTGGGGAAAATGTGCATGTGTTGTTAGTTGCTTTGGTTGTGGCCAAGTGGATGAGGATGCACTGTTATCTTGATGTAATAATTAATTAGACAAGTTCAACTGCTACTACTTATATGCCACCAGTGATGCTTACTAAATTTGGGTGTCATGAACTTGTTTATAAATTTGAGCTAGAAAATTAAATTTGTTGATAAGAATGAGAGATATAATTATGTGATATGTCATATAATGCAGACGATGACACGTCACTGGATGTACAATGCCGATCCTCGCTCAAAAGAGTTCATTGGTGGCGTGCATTATTTTTTAAGAGTGGCCCGAGGCAAACAAGCGGAATGGTTTTATGTGCTGCCCATGTGCCCTTTGTAATAATTTGAAGGAATATTCTAGCTCAAGGAGTCTTCACTCACACTTGTTCAAGTCGGGTTTCATGCTAAACTATAGTTGTTGGACGAAGCATGGAGAAACTGGGGTTATGATGGAAGAAGGTGAAGAAGAACAATTAGACCCTGACGATGATATTATTGCTCAATACGGTGACTTTGGTGATACTGCAATAGGGGAAGGTGAAGAAGAGGCAAGTGCAGAAGACACACTCGCTGAAGATGATGCTCTTGGTGATGTCATTCGCGATGCACAAAGAGATTGCGAAAGTGAAAGGGAGAAGGCTAAGTTTGACTGTATGCTAGAGGATCACAGAAAATTACTATACCCGTCTGCTGCAGATGGACAAAAAAAGTTGGGTACAACACTTGAGTTGCTACAATGGAAGGCACAGGCATTTGGACAATTATTGAAGATTATAAAACAAAAGATGCTTCCGAAGCCTAACGAATTGCCCGCCACTACGTACGAAGCAAAACAAGTCGTCTGTCCATTGGGTTTAGAAATCCAGAAGATACATGCATGTCCTAATGACTGCATCCTGTACCATGGCAAGGAATACGAGAATTTGGATGAATGCCCTGTATGTAAAGCGTCACTAAAGATGGCAACGGGGAATTCCCCGTCGGGGAGTAAACCACCATCCCCGTCCCCGCGGGGAAGAATTTTCCCCGTCCCCGTCCCCACGAACAACCACGGGGAGGCTTCCTCCACCATCCCCGATCACCGACGGGGATTTCGTCCCCGCGGGGATCCCCGTCCCCGCATACAGCAACACACACAGACATAAATATTGCAAGGTTTACAGATTCACACATACCAGATTCACTCATTAGTTTAAATAATCTAGAACATAGTTCAGCAGCAACACACGCCAACAAAGGCATCCATGTCCAGCTCCAAGACATACACACATGCACATAACAATACGTTTCCTGGAAACCAGATCTAGCAATAACAATACGTGTATGAACAAAACTTGAATGTACAGGTGTATCCATCGGACTTTCTAACATTCCTTTTCCATCGGAGCTCATGGGGGATTCAGATCCAGGTGTATCCATGTGACTTGTGAGCTGCAGCAGCAAGGATGAGGCTCCGACTCCGATGAGGCCACACACGGACTGTAGAATCTGCGAGGCTGACAGAGACGGATTGACGGACGGTGGATTAGTGGATGCTCGAGTGTAGGCCGTCGATGCCTGGAGACTGGAGACGGTGGCGACTAGCGAGCTGCTGGCCGCGGTCGTTGTCCCATACGACACTCGCGGTCGCAGCGCAGTCGCGGTCGCACTCGCGCCTCAGCCACCCTTGCGGAGTTGCGGACTCGCGTCGTGCTGTCGCCGGCTCGCCGCCCTCGCGGACTCGCGTCACACCGTCACTGGCTCGCCGCTGCACGCCTGCGGGCTGCTGCCCTGCGTCGCTGGGAGCCTAGGACTGGGACTCGAGAGGAAGAGGATGGAATGGATGGAACGCTGGATGGATAGGGTTAGGGATTGGGGACGGCGGTCGGGTGGACTGGAGTGGTCGGGTGGACTGGTGGGGTGAGAATTAGGGTTAGCGTGTTTATATACTTGGGGTTCATGGGCCTTTTTAGATGGGCCTTGCGTTCTCTTGCCAGTGGCTGCTGATGGTTGTTTCACGGGGCGGGGATGCGGGGATCGGGGTCGGGGACCTGGGAACCATCCCCGTCCCCTCCATCCCCGACGGGGACAATAATTCTACCATCTTCATCCCCGTGGGGATCAATTATTCACCATCGCCATCCCCTAATGGAAGAATTTCCCGCGGGGATGCGGGGATCGGGTCCCCGTTGCCATCTTTAAGCGTCACGATATAAGATCTGGCGAGATGACCCTGGCGATGTTGAGGGTGAAGAACGTCCCCGGAAGAAAATCCCTGCCAAGGTTATGTGGTACGCTCCTATAATACCACGCCTGAAACGTCTGTTCACAAACAAGGACCATGCAAAGTTGGTGCGATGGCACAAAGAAGACCGTAAGGTGGACAACATGTTGAGACACCCTGCTGATGGGTCCCAGTGGAGAGCAATAGACAGAGAATTCCTGGAATTTGCAAAAGACGCTAGAAACTTAAGGTTTGGTTTAAGTACGGACGAGATGAATCCTTATGGGGAACAGAGCAGTAGTCATAGCACGTGGCCTATTACTCTATGTATCTACAACCTTCCTCCATGGTTATGCATGAAGCGGAAGTTCATTATGATGCCAGTGCTCATCCAAGTCCCGAGACAACCTGGCAACGACATCGATGTCTACCTGAGGCCATTAGTTGAGGAACTCCTACTTTTATGGAGTAAATCAGGTGTACGTGTGTGGGATGATTACAAACAGGAACACTTTGACCTGTGAGCATTGTTGTTCGTAACAATCAATGATTGGCCTGCTCTAAGTAATCTTTCAGGACAGACAAACAAGGGATATAATGCATGCACACATTGTTTTGATGACATGGATAGTATATATTTGAAAAAATGTAGAAAGGTAGTGTACCTTGGCCATCGTCGATTTCTTTCTGTGAATCACCAGGTTAGAAAGAAAGGCAAGCATTTTAAAGGTGAGACAGACCACCGGAGCAAGCCTCGCAACAGAACTGGGGAAGATATACTTGAGATGATCAAGGATGTAAAAGTAGTCTTTGGAAAGGGGACGGGCAGTGAACCTGTTCCGAAAGACGCTACGGGACACGCACCCATGTGGAAGAAGAAATCAATATTTTGGGAGCTACCCTATTGGCATGTACTAGAGGTCCGCCACGCGATCGACGTGATGCACCTGACAAAGAATCTTTGTGTCAACCTTCTAGGATTCATGGGTGTGTATGGAAAGTCTAAGGATACACTTGAAGCACGACAAGACTTGTAGCGCATGAAAGAACGAGACAACCTACATCCAGAGAAGACAGACGATGGACGCCATTACTTAAGACCTGCTAGCTATACTCTTAGCAATGAAGAGAAGAAAATCATGTTTGAATGCCTAAACAGCATCAAGGTCCCATCTGGATTCTCCTCTAATATAAAGGGAATAATAAATATGCAAGAGAAGAAATTCCTAAACTTAAAGTCGCATGACTGCCACGTGCTTATGACGCAATTGCTTCCGGTTGCTTTAAGAGGAATTCTACCTCCACATGTACGTCTGGCCACTGTGAAGCTATGTGCATTCCTCAATGCAATTTCTCAGAAGGCAATTAATCCACTAGAACTAGCTACTCTACAGAATGATGTGGTTCAATGTCTTGTGAGCTTTGTGTTGGTGTTCCCTCCATCCTTCTTTAATATCATGACACACCTCCTAGTTCACCTGGTCAAGGAGATTCATATTCTCGGTCCTGTGTTCCTACACAACATGTTCCCCTTCAAGAGGTTCATGGGAGTACTGAAGAAATATGTTCACCAACATGCTCGGCCAGAAGGAAGCATCGCCAAGGGCTATGGGACAGAGGAGGTCATAGAGTTCTGTGTTGACTTTATTCCTGACCTTGACCCGATTGGTGTTCCTGAATCACGGCACGAGGCGAGGTTGTGTGGAAAGGGGACACTAGGGAAGAAAACATATATTGGTACGGGGAACGATTATTTCAATAAAGCGCACTACACAGTTCTTCAAAACTCATCAGTGGTGGATCCATATATCGAGGTACACAAGGAGTTCCTACGATCCCAATTTCCTGGGAAGAATGAAGTTTGGATTACACGTGAGCACATGAATACTTTTAGCACTTGGTTGCGAAAAGAATGTCTGGGTGATAACAATATTGATGAGCAACTATAATTGTTGGCTAGGCAACCATCATGGCACATCCTCACGTACAAAGGGTATGAGATAAATGGAAACACATTTTACACCATTGCCCAAGATAAAAGGAGCACAAACCAAAATAGTGGTGTTCGCGTAGATGCCACAGACCCAAATGGGAAGAGGCAAACATATTATGGCCGCATAGAGGAGATTTGGGAACTAGACTACGCACCTAATTTTAAAGTCCCTTTGTTTCGATGCCAATGGGTCAAGACGACTGGAGCCGGAGTAACAGTTGACAAGGAGTATGGAATGACAACAGTGGATCTCAACAATATTGGATACAAAGGTGAACCATTCGTCCTTGCTGCTGATGTGAATCAGGTGTTCTACGTTAAAGACATGTCTACAAAACCCAAGAGAGGGAAAAATGATAAAAAATCAACCAAAGAGCCAAAACGCCACATAGTTCTTTTAGGAAGAAGAAACATCGTGGGAATTGAGGACAAGTCAGACATGTCAGAAGATTATGAAAGGGATGACCGAATACCTCCCTTCAGTGTGACCAAAGATCCAAGCATCCTGCTAAATACTGAGGAGACTCCATGGTTATGACATGATCATAACCAAGGGACATACGTCAAGAAGAAGATCACCAGTGTACCCGCTTGATATATAGTTATGCTTTAACTACTATTATGTATTACAGTTTTTATGTAATTAATAATGATTATGGATAGTCATGGTTCGTTGATGTCGGTGTCGAAATGACTTGATTTATTACATTATTTTAGTTATGGATAGTCATGGTTAATAATGATTATGGATACTCATGGTTATTAATAATGATTATGGATAGTCATGGTTCGTTAAAATGAGTCCAAATTGATGCCCCACACGATGTGTTAGATTTTTCTGATCATTATTTTAATTATTGGAGGCCAAATTGATGCCCCACACGAGATGCCCAAAATTTTTTCCAAGTCGGAGGCCTAGTTTATCCAATAATTATTGGGTGACGGTGCGCGGTAATTCGATTAAACCGGAAAAAGTAGGAAACCATCTCCGAAAAATCACAAACTTGTTGGTTGCCTCACCCGTGCCATGTGACAGCCCAACAAAAAGTTTGAGACCAATAAGACACAGAAACGTATATGAACTACACAAATTTATCTTTTAAAATTAAATTATAATTTAACAGTGAATTTCTCTACCGTGCATTTGGAAAATAAAAGATGAAGAACCCAAAATTTAACGTTCAGATAATGCAAAAATAATTTTCCTATCGAGAACCGGTTGTTTCAGATATTTAAATTTAACATTATATTTTTGCATTAACAAAATATGAATTGTTATTTACATTTATATTTGTTATTATAAGAAAAGAAAAGAATTTATGTTACAAAATTTTCTACTATACAATAAGGTAAAAGAAAATACAACTGCTATTTTTAAGAAATTTTATGCCTAATATTGAATTTACTATGCAATTAACAAGTATTACAACATATTAATATAGTGAAAACCTAATACAAAACCTAAAATACAGAAAGCCCAAAACAGTGGCGGGAAAGAACCTTTAGTCCCGGGCTGGGGCACCACCCGGGACTAAAGGTACCTTTAGTCCCGGGGCGTAAACCCGCCCGGGACTAAAGGTCCAAACCTTTAGTCCCGAGCGGGCTTACGCCCAGTCCCAGGTGGTGCCACCGCCCGGGACTAAAGGGTCCCCGTATATAGGGTAAAGGGCCCTCCTACATCCCCAGATCGACATCAGAGTTTGCGCCGCCGCCTCCGTTGTCTTCGCCGTCTTCGTGTGTGCCTCGCCGCCGCGTCGTCCTCTCTCCCTTGTCACCGTCCTCGCTTCCATCGCCGTCCTCGATCGGGACTCCCCGCCGGCCGCGCCGCCGTTCGTCGCGGCGCCCTCGGCCTCCCTCGCTGCCGCCGGTTAGACTCGGCCCGCCGCGCACTGGCCGCCCTCGGCCGGGACTCCCCGCCGCGCCATTTGCCATTCGCCGCGGTGCCCTCGGCCTCTCTGGCCGCGCGGAGCCGTTTGCCGCCGCCGTTGTCGCCCTCGTCGTCGCCTCGCGGCCACCACCGGTGAGGCCCCCACGCTGCGTGTGTTTGCCGCCGCCGGAGTGTCCTCGCCGTGAAGTGTGTGCGTGTGTGCGTGTGTGAAGTGTGTGCGTGTGTGCATGTGTGTTGTGTATGTGCAGTGTATAGAAAAAGAAAAAGAAAAAGAATGAATGATATATATATAGAAAAAATGATATATATAAAAAATAAATGATTATAGAAAATGATTATAAATACATATATATTTATATATTTATAGAAAAATGAATATATATTTATATAAATATAGTTATATAAATCATTTTTAGAAAATCATGTTTATAGAAAATGTTTCTTTGTAGTGTATACATATATATTTATAGAAAAATAAATATATAAATCGTGTGTTCCTTTGCAACGCACAGACATTTGTAGAAAATGTTTATAGAAAATGTTTTTTACCCTAACAAAATATTATGTTTACACATGTAGATAAAAAGAGATTGGTCGCGCTGACCACGCCGCCGTCCGCCGTCATCCTCGCCGTCGTCCGTCGTCGTCCTCACCGCGACGTCATCCTCGCCGTCGTCCGTCGTCGTCCTCACCGCGACGTCATCCTCGCTGCCGTCCGTCATCGTCCTCACCGCGACATCATCCTCTCCGCCGTCCGTCGTCGTCCTCTCGTCAACGGTGTGTCCTTGTGATAGATGGAGGAGGAATAATCACTTAGATACGTTTAAGGAATAATCACTTAGATACGTTTATGGAAGAATCACTTAGATACGTTTATGGAATAATCACTTAGATATGTTTACGGAATAATCACTTAGATATGTTTATGGAATAATCACTTAGACATGACTTTTCGATCATGTCGGTAGTGTTATTTTTACGAATATAGTCGTGTATATGTTTATGGAATAATCACTTAGATATTTTGGTCTTTAGATATCTATACATTTATTTATATCGGTCGTGTATATGTATATGGACAAAACCCTAAACCCCAAACCCGAAACCCTAAACCCCAAACCTAAAACCCTAAACCCTAAACACCAAACCTGAAACCCTAAACCCCAAACCCGAAACCCCAATCCTGAAACCCTAAACCATAAACCTAGAGCCTAAACCCTAAACCCTAAACCCTAAACCCCAAACCCGAAATCCCAAACCCGAAACCCTAAACCATAAACCTAGAGCCTAAACCCTAAACCCTAAACCCTAAACCCCAAACCCGAAACCCTAAACCCTAAACCCCAAACCATAAACCTAGAGTCTAAACCCTAAACCCTAAACCCTAAACCCTAAACCCCAAACCCGAAACCCTAAACCCCAAACCCTAAACCCCAAACCGGAAACCCCAAACCCGAAACCCTAAACCCCAAACCTGAAACCCTAAACCCCAAACCCGAAACCCGAAATGCGAAACCCTAAACCTAGAGCCTAAACCCTAAACCCAAAGTGTTTATTATCGATCGTGTTACCTTTACAAAGTGTTATAAAAAATAAATATGGTCTTTATGGAATAATCACTTAGATATTTTGGTCTTTAGATATCTATACATTTATTTATATCGATCGCGTATATGTATATGGACAAAACCCTAAACCACAAACCCGAAACCCTAAACCCCAAACCTAAAACCCTAAACCCTAAACACCAAACCTGAAACCCTAAACCCTAAACCCGAAACCCTAAACCCGAAACCCTAAACCCTAAATCTAGAGCCTAAACCCTAAACCCAAAGTGTTTATTATTGATCGTGTTACCTTTACAAAGTGTTAAATAAAAAATAAATATGGTCTTTATGGAATAATCACTTAGATATTTTGGTCTTTAGATATCTATACATTTATTTATATCGGTCGTGTATATGTATATGGACAAAACCCTAAACCCCAAACCAGAAACCCTAAACCCCAAACCTAAAACCCTAAACCCTAAACACCAAACCTGAAACCCTAAACCCCAAACCCGAAACCCCAAACCTGAAACCCTAAACCATCAACCTAGAGCCTAAACCCTAAACCCAAAGTGTTTATTATCGATCGTGTTACCTTTACAAAGTGTTAAATAAAAAATAAATATGGTCTTTATGAATATACGTTATTTGCATAAATATGATGTTTATTATCGTCCATGTTATTCGCAGAAATGGCCGACCCAGTTGACAACATGGAGGAGGAAATGTATGACTTAATCAACAGCGGCGCTAATCAAGAATTAGCAGGTGATGATAACAATAATCAAGAAGTAGATGACAACAGTCAATACTTTGCCGATTATGAAGAAATCATGCAAGAAAATACTGGCAAGGTATACCTACAATCTCTATGCGCACCTGAAATTATAAACAATTTATAAATGTATTTATAATGTACTGTTCCTACATACGTAGCCCTTCGGATCGACAATGACTACCGGGAAGAGTAGGACCGTACGAGGTCCGAAGAAGCCGTTGGATGGCCGGTACATTATCTCGGAATTCAACGAGGAAATAGGCCAAGTACTTGGAGAACATGCACAGAAATTTGTTAACCACTGTGGGTACCTTGTAAGGGATAAGATTCCGATCAGTGCTTGTGAATGGAAGGAAAAGAAAAGTGCTCCTCATATAAGTTTTGTCTCTGATCTTGATAAGGAACTGGTTTGGCAAGATGTCCTTGCACATTTCACGCTTGAAACAGAAGATAGAAATTTGAAGGAAAGAGTTCGGGAGTGGGCTATGAAGAAAATGGCAACACTATTCCAGGGCTGGAAGAAGAAGTTGTATAACACATTTATCAAGAAGGATCTAACTCCGGATTTCAACACTAAGGCCTACATCAAGTTGAGGCCATTTTGGGATGAGTTTGTAGAATTCAAGAAATCAGAAGAGGGCAAGGCACGGGTCAGAAGGAACCAACAGAATGCCCGACAAAAACAGTACCACCATCACTTGGGATCAGGTGGCTACAAGAGTGCCATTCCTAAATGGGAAAGAATGGAACGAGAGATGCTAGCCAAGGGCATTGAACCAGAATCAATAAACTGGCCTGAGCGCGCCAAGTATTGGTTTTTTGGTCATGGAGGAAGTCTGGACCTACAGACGGGAAGGATAGAATATGGCGAAAAACTCCATAGAGCAGCAGAAAGATTTGCCTATGCTAGAGAAATAGCTCACAGTGGCAGGTGGCAGCCGAACAGAGAAAAGGACGAGCTGACATACGCCCTGGAGAATCCTGAACATGGTGGGAGAACCAGAGGCTATGGGGAGGTGTCGTGGGAGCATGCCGTCCCTCGGGACAAAGAGACCTATAGAAGCCGCGCGAGAAAGAAGGAGGAGGAGGCAGAGCGGATGCAAAGGTTAGAGGAAATGGTTCTTCAGTCACAGGCCGCGGCTCGTGAAGCAGTTGAGCGAGAAAAAACACTTGAAGACAAAATGAGCGAGGAAATAAAAAAGCAAGTGCAGTTAGCAGTAAGTTCGATGCAAAGGCAATCTGCATCAGAGCCGGGAGTCAACATCAGCCCCCCAGATCAAATGAAAAGCAGTTGCGCTTCCACAGAGGTGCCAGACGCAGGACTGCACTTTCCCGTGGATGACATCACCGAGCCTCTCACGACATGTGAACTGCACATTCCACAGGGGAATGCCACAGTCATGGTGGCTATAGGTGTTGTATCTCCTATCGATCCTACGAAGACACCAAGATGTCATGGGGGCAATAATACCTCCTGGATATGCTAGCGTCTCGGTGGATAGGGTGGTGAAAGGTTACAACAATGTTGAACTTGACATTAAAGGAGGTGATGGCGAGAAGACATTAGGAGAAGCAGAGAAGACATTCATATGTTAGCGCAAGCGTTATATCATAATTCCTGGTGCATCACCTCCTCCTCCTCCTCAACAACCTAACCCTAGGTAAATGTGATCTTTAAATATTGATTCCTGCTCTTTAACTCTGCAATAGTTAATAATTAACGATCCAATTATATATATTGTGCAGGGTTTGGGCTTGGTTTGTTCAGAAACACCGTCCGGATCTGAAAACGCAACTTCCTGATCCTCTACGACTAAATGTAAGTTGTACTACCTCCCCGCCTCTTTACCTTCATTAGCATCACTCAGCAGACGCACGCTCAGCCGAGAGTAATCTTTTTATATCTTGTACAGTGGGTTCTACGGCAGTCACCGGGAAACAATTTATGTGTGTACTATGTTTGCGAGTTCCTGACGGTGTATGAAAAAAGAACTCCTCTACAGAGTCAGCAAGTACGTAACATGTAAATGAATTTATTTCATTTTTTTGCTTTTACATAAATATTATGTATGCTAATACTTTCTTTTTCTTTTAATCCAAATTGAAGGAGACATGGTTGAAGAACCAGGTGATGGATAAGGTCCGCCTCAAAGCAATTCAAGAGACCATCGCGGGCTTCATTAACGACCATGTCCTTAAGTCTGGCACCGAGTATTGGTTTAACAAAGATGAACCAATGAAGCCAAACCAAGACGAACACTTGTATGACCTCTAAGTCAGGAACAATATTTGTGTTGTAAATATCAAGTTAAGGATGCATGATGGATAATGTTGTATATTTTATGTACATATGTATAGCTCGATCTATAATATATATAGTTTCATATTTCATTTGTGTGTAATTGTAAATTTTATGTGTTTATATATATTTATTAGCAGCGAAGAATACGAATTTGAAACCCTAATGGAATATATTAGCAGCGAAGAATACGTATTAGAAACCCTAATGTAATTATAAAACCGAAAACAATAACCAATTGAAAAGAAAAGAAAAAGAAAAAAGAAAAAAGAGGCGGCCTCTTTAGCCCTGGTTGGTAATACCAACCGGGACTAAAGAAGCCAGCAACCGTGGCTCGGCTGGAGACCTCTTTAGTCCCGGTTGGTATTACCAACCGGGGCTAAAGGTCCCCCCTTTAGCCCCGGGGCGGGGAACCGGGGCTAAAGGTCGGGCCTTTAGTCCCGATTCCTTATCCCCGGCTCCATGCCCAGGGCCAAAGGCCAAAATGGCCCGGGGCTAAAGGCCTGTTCTCTAGTACTGTCATCTCTCTTGCGCCGAAAGCAAAACTCCCTCAAGTGTCCATCTCTCCCACAATGCTCACAATGGTACCTCACCGCTCTCATAGGGGGTTGTTGGTACTCACGGTAGTGGGTATGGATCACTTTGCCCTTCTGTGGTATGAGCTCCTCCTGGATAGGTGGCATGATGTCTAGTTTGTTCTTGAGGTGGTTTGGATTGGGAGCCCATGTTGGTTTCTTGGGTGGAGCTCTCAGAGGTTCAACAAACACCCCATCCTTTGTGTTAGGTTTGAGAGGCTCTTTGGGTGGAATCTTGGTAAGCTTGGGAGTAGTGGTGGAGTTGGGCTTCTCACACGGGTTCAGATCATTCGACTCTCCAATCTTGCCAAAAGATGAAGTGCACTCAACACCCTGAGCACAGCCTACACCTAGACCTCTAGCAGCACGCTTAAACTGGGCAATCATCATCCCAAGCTGCGGCTCACCACAAGACACCCATGACAAGATGGTCCGAAGGTATGTGTTTTCTTCCTCGGTTTGCATCTTGTCATGCTTCACATTGGCTATCTCCATCTCCAAAGCTTCACAAAAAGCGCATCTAGACACGCAAGTGCTACCCGAGCTGGCCTTCTCAAGAGACACAATCTTGGCATTCTTCTCTGCCAACTCGGATTGCAAGCCTGCACAAGACTTGCACGCACCAAGCACCGAAGATCTAGCTCTAAGCTCATCCACCTCTCCTACCAACACAGCATACTTACTTCTCAAATTGAGAAGGTCAGTCATGTGTGTGGTGCACATCTCGCACTCACCCTCCTCAGAGACAACTACGGTGGACTTGGCAAACTCAAACTCCTTCACCGTATCCTCCCACTTCTGCCTAAACTCCTTCCGCTCTCTAGCAGCACGCCTAAGCAGCTTGTCTTGACTAAGAAGGGCGGCAGTAAGTTTCTCGACCTCAGCAGAAAGCTCATCGAGGGCCTGAGATACCTGAGAGGTGTCGTCGTCGTCGTCGTTGTTCCGAGGGATCTCCTCCAGCTGGCTGTCGACCTCCTTGCCGAGGGCCATGGTGCAAAAACCCTCGTCGTCAGCGAAGAAGCAGAGGCCGTTCAGCTTGTCCTCGATCTTCTTCTTCTTCTCGGACTCGTCGTAGCTTGAGGAAGTGGAGTCGTCATCCGAGTCGTCGACGTCGCTGAGCGTGGCAAAGAAAGCACGCTGCTCAGCCTGGGCCTTCTCCAAGTACTTCTTCTTGATGTACTCCTTGTTGAAGACGCCCTTCCGCTTGTGCTTCGCGGGGACGTACTTCTCCTTGCGCTTGCCGAAGTCGTACTTGTGCCCAAGATCGCCCTTCCCAAATGCTTGCTTGTTCTTCTTGGGACAGTTGGCGATGAAGTGGTCGGGGTCGCCGCACTCGAAACATCCTGAGCGTCCTCCTCCGCGGCGACGGTTCATGCGGTTGTTGTGGAACCACGAGAACCGGTTGGCGAGCAAAGCCAGCTCGTCATCCCCCATGAACTCTAGCTGCTCCTCTGTGATAGAAAGAAGAGAAGAGAATGCAAATCCTCCAGAGGGGTTAGCAGAAGAGCCAGAAAGCAAAGCCATTGACGGCCCAGAAGGATTTTCATAAGAAGCCCTCGCCATGGCATCAATCTCACTGGACTTGAGCTTACTGAAGAGCTCGTCGCACGTGAGGGTCTCATAGTTAGACGATTCGATGATCGCCTGGACCTTTGAGTCCCACACCGACCGATCGAGAGTATGCAAAAGCTTCAAAGCTCTCTCATGATCGTCGAAAGGAAACAACTCCTTGTTAGCTCTCATCTTGTTGACAATCACCTGAAAGCGAGCGAATAAACTCTCTATGTTCTCGCCAGGCATGTGTCGAAAGTTCTCATACTCCCGCTTGTGCGACTCGTAGAGACAGGATTTGACTTGAGAGGTTCCCTCATGAAAGCGCATGAGGGTCGCCCAAATCTCACGAGCCGTGGGGAGATGAGAAACCCGATCAAACTCAGAAACACTCAGACGGGAGAAAAGAGCATTACGGGCTCGGCTATTGGCATCGTGCTCATCGATCTACAGCTGAGTAGCACGAGCAGCCAAGACCACGTAATCATCCTTGTTGCAAATCTCCCAGACAGAAGCACCCATGCTCTGAAGATAGGCCGACATGCGTATCTTCCAATACGCATAGTTCGTCCCATCGAAAAATGGGGGTTTGCCCACGCCGCGATCCATGTCGCCTTCGGTGGATCTGGAACCGGCTAAGGTGGAAGATCCTTAACCTGCTCCGATATCAATTGAAGGACCGAGAATGCAAAAGCAAGGCGACCAGAGGGGGGTGAATGGGAGCCTAAAAAATTTCTTTCGAAACTTCGGCCTTTGTCCCCAAAAATCAACCCCCGAAAAGCTTCGATCGAAACGTGATGCCCATGACCGTTGGAAGAGGGTGGATGATCCCTTGGATCACAGCGAGGCACCACAAAGCAAGAGTGAACCAAAACTCCAAAAGCACCGTCTCGAGTTCGACCTCAAAAACTGACTCCTGAACGTAGATTGAACGCTACGTCGAGAAATCCCCAAATACCAATGCTAACTAGTAGCAAAGATACCTAGAGAGGTTCCTAGGTCAACTCTAGGGCCAAACAAGAAGTCCGAAAACCAAGCTAAGAAGCCGGGAGAGCAAACGCACTAAACCTCAACACTCAGCCAACTCGCAGACTGTCCGGGGTTCAGACTGCGGACTGTCTGTGTTGACGGAAGTTATAGCATGTTTTACCTTATCAAAATACCGTCAACAGGCCTCGGTTTCAAGGAAGAATAGCATATCATGAGCATATTTATCACTAATAAGTTCCACTTGTACTCTTAGCTTGTCAACATATAGGAGATGGCAAAATGAACAAAATGAGGCCAGGTGGGCCCACCAAGGGGGTCGGGCTACCCCACCTTTGGGCCACCTCGGCCATGGTGACATGGCATGATCCAAGAGAAGCATGTTCAAGCCAATATCAACCATTGAATCAAGCATGTGCTTTTGCTCAATGGTGCAAGATGAGAAGCACATGGATTCATGGGTCCACACCGAAAACCAAATGCAACCAACTTCACAAGACTTGCTCCATGACATGTGGGGTCACCAAGGGAGAGAAGATGGTGGGCCAGCCCTGTCATAGGGGGGTCGGCCGACCCCCCCCTTGGTGGGACCCAACAACAATATTCATCAGGATGACATCAGCACCTTCTAGAAGGTGTACCCCGGGCCCACATGTCAGGGACAGGGGTCGGCCGACCCCATGGTGACCCTCATCCAAGTCGGTGGCAAAATGCATGTTTGACACATGAAGAACATCCAAGCCATCCATCCATGGCAGTTACAATGACGGTGGATCCAAGGGTTGAGAGATGGGGAGCACACGGATCGCTGACGTGGCGCCGGAGTAGCCCCTACTCCACCTCCACTATAAATAGAGGCCTTCACCCTCTCATACATCACATCCCATCTCACACATCTCCACTCTCATGTGAGATCAAGCAAGAGTAGTAGTAGTTAGTCTAGAGTGGGAGTTAGAGTCGAGTCGGGCGAAGCTCGGGTCTCCGGAGTCGTCTTCTGGGAGTCTGGTATAGCCCTTGTATCTTTCTTCTTTTGTAAGACTTTATTTATTTAATATATTATTCTTTCTTTACTTTACTTTGCATTCACTTAAGTATTTACTTTCCAAATATTTATTTAAGTATTTACTTAGTGCAAGTCTATATTTATATAGTCTTGTTGTGTGCTTATCTTAGTTCTATAGTTGTCTTAGTTAGATTGATTTCCTTTAAATAGCTTCTTGTGTGTGCGTCATCGTCCTATCTTAGGATAGGGGCTTTAGCTATTTTGATCGATAGCTAAAGGTGTAGATAAGTGTGAGCGTGGTGCTCATACTTCATCTTATCTTTGACTACCGCTGGCTTGCACGGACAGTAGGGGCGCATGGGCAAAAGGTGACAGATTTTGCCTGGCTACCTAGATCCCCTCACGTGAACTCAGGCTAGTTCTTAAAAGGTAAGGCGTACATAAGCCAAATATCCGCTTGAGTACTGGGTTAGGTGAACAACCTTGTATCGCTTTACTCTCTCGTTTATCCCTCTCACACAAGTAGCAAGGCATCAATCTAGTTAAGTCATCTATTTAATTAGGATTAGTTCATAGGAGTAAAGGTAGAAACATAGGAGTACTTTATACTCACTCGTTGTCCTCCCACATAGCCAACTCTACTAAGTTTTCTTTCATATCATATACTCTTTGCTTAACTAATTTATCTTATCTATCTATCCTCCATTATATCCACCTATACCCCTTTGCTTCTCTAATTGATAATAGATTATAGTAAGACTAAAGGATCTATCTTTCCTCTCTCTACATCTTTCCTAGCTTGCTTTCCTTTGGGATAAAATAAATAACGATACCTTGGAATACTCCCGGGTGAAGTGCTACATCGGTATTTTCTGTGCGCTTGCGGAACTATCCAATAGTCAATAGTTTTACGACCAAGACACTTCTGGTGCCGTTGCTAGGGTTAGGCTCCATAGTCTAGTTCTAGTGGTTGCGCTAAGAAGTGTCAACAAGCGTTTCTAGCGCCGTTGTCGGGGATAGATTAAAACTCTATTCTTAGTAGCGACGCTAAGAAATACCAACAAGCATTTCTGGCGCCGTTGCCGGGGATAGATTAAAACTCTATTCTTAGTAGCGACGCTAAGAAATACCAACAAGCATTTCTGGCGCCGTTGCCGGGGAAAGCAATCGCCTAGGAGTTTAGAGAGAGTGAATCCGGAGTCTGCTATATATAAGTTATCAATTAGTATAGGGGCTAACCCCTCACCTGTCTAGTTTCTTTCCATTATCGTGAAACTAGTAGGTGTATGAGCGGTTTCCAACTGCCGTCAAACTTCGTTGAAAATCCTGAGCAGTTGTTGAGGAGGACTAGACTTCATCAAGTTCCACCTCAGAGGTTCATCTCGAACCAGAATCCGTTCGAGGAGGAAGTTTCTGCACCAGCTAGAAGAGAAGCCATGGCCCAAAAGACCATCTCCGAATACTCTGCGCCGTCGGTCGACAATGTCGCCACGGGTCCGCAGCTTAACTTGGGGGATGCGACTTTCGAGCTCAAGCCGGCTCTCATCAACATGGTGCAAGTCAATCCATTCTGTGGGAAGCCGCATGAGGATGCCAACGCCCATCTCCAACACTTCTTGGAGGTATCTGGTACCTTCACTATGAAGAATGTGTCTGCAGACGCCATCCGTCTTCGTCTTTTCCCGTTCTCGTTATTGGGAAAAGCGAAGCAATGGTTCTACGCCAACAAGAGTGAAGCCAACACTTGGGAGGAGTGCGCTAATGCATTTCTCAAGATGTTCTTCCCGATGGGCAAGACCAGCGACCTTCGTGGAAAGATTTCCAGCTTCCAGCAACAAGCTGATGAGATGATTCCTGAAGCATGGGAACGTCTACAAGAGTACATTCGCGCCTGTCCTCATCATGGGATAGAGGAGTGGCTCATTATCCAAGGTTTCTACCATGGCCTAACCGGTATGGCCCGTAGTCACCTAGATGCAGCCGCTGGAGGGGCATTCTTACAACACAATATGAGAGATGCCAAGGACCTCATAGAGAAGATGGTTACCAACCAAGGTTGGAATGAGGAACGTCTTCAGCCAAAGAAGAGAGGTGTTCATGCTCTCAATGAGGTGGACATGCTCTGTGCGAAGATGGACCTCCTGATGAAGAAAGTAGAAGAAAGTTCCAAGAGGGAACAAGAGGTCGTTCAACCTTATGCAACCGCACGAGCCGTCGAAGCTGACCATTGGTGCGAGGTATGCGGAGGCAATGACCATTCGGGAAATAATTGTCCCGAGACGAAGGAGGAAGTGAGCTTCATCAACAACACCAACAACAACGGGTACCGGCCCCAACAACAACAACAAGGATGGAATTCGCGCCCCTTCTACCAAAATCAAGGTAACAGTTATAGCAATAATTTCAATAATTCTTATAATAACCAACCTTCTTTAAGAGATCTTGTCTTAGGCCAATCTAAAATAAATGATAGTATTAATAAAAAGATGATGGCCAATGATAAGATTCTTGAAAATATAAATGAGAAAATGGATAGCTTTAATTCTGCTATGAAAAATCAATTGAGCTTTAATAAAATGCTAGAAACACAATTAGCTCAACTAGCAGCAGCTGTCCCATCCTACGAGCAAGGTAAGATCCCGGGGAAACCCGAAGATCCAATAGAAGGTGTAAAATTGGTTACTACGAGGTACGGTAAGCCTCCGCTCCGGTCAAACTGGGGTTATCTACTTGATCCACCCTTCATCACAAAGAAGGAAGATCCAGGCCTGCCAACCATCACCTGCCAGATTGGACCGCAAGTCTTCCATGACGCCTTCTGCGACCTTGGATCGAGTGTCAACATCATGTCCAAGGTAACGTATGATAACTTACTAGGGGGACCTTTGCTCCCTACATTTGTTCGTTTGCAGCTGGCCGATCAGACGCTACGGTTCCCCGAGGGACTAGCAACGGACATCCTCATCAAAGTCCAAAACAGCTACGTCCCCGTCGATTTCCTTATATTGGACATGGGATCCAATCTAGACGTCGCGATCATCCTGGGAAGGCCGTTCCTCAATACGGTTAACGCCGTCATCTATGTGGGATCCGGCCAACTTCACCTCCAGTTCCCGGAATATAAGGTAAAGTGTCCATTCAACGGTTATAAAGCTAACATGCAGGTGAAGGACAAAGAACCTCGAGACAACAAACATCGTCGTCGTCACCCATGCCGTAGGTACAAGAAAAAGAGCGAGTCGGCCAACAAGGCCGAAGTAAAAGAAGAACTCGCCGATGAGGTGCAACCACGGTCTCCATCTCCGGGACCAACCGAAGCACCCAATGAATGACAAGACGGAGAGGTCCTGCTCTACGGACCTGAAACATGGAGCCCTTGCTGATAAGGTAAATCGGTAGTTATCTCATATTTAACTTTTCATGCATTTCAATTCTTGCTTTTCCCTTCAATTGCATACTTAGTTTAATTCTGCATATTTCTTTTCGACAAAATAAATTTGCATGCTAGTAACACCTTGATAATAACTTGCAACACTTTTGAGCTGTGGGACCACCCCAAGGTGGGGTCGGCCGACCCCACCAGTGGGCCCACTGGAACATGCTCTAGCTTGGCTTAGTACCCTGAGTATGACACAACACTTTGGTGCTCAAGGAGCATCCAAGGTGGGATCGGCCGATCCCACCATGGTACCCTCCTGCACCCTGCTGCATTCCACTCAGCATGCTCATGAACATCATGCATATCACCAAAGCCAACATCTGAAAAGAAATGGTCCTTTGCTTTACTCTTTAAGCATGAGATGTTCCTCTTTATGTTGGATGCTCATGGGACCCCAACAACCAGCCAAAGGCATGTCTTAGTGCTCTCATGGTCCATGGGAATCACTTTAGACATGTCTCCACTTTGGCCATTCATCTTTTCTCTTTCACCAAACACTAAGCAAGGGAATCTCTGAAAATTGTGTCAACTTTGGACCAAACATAGTTGCATCTTTACTAGACACATGATGGCACAAAGTTTAAAGTTTGAGGGGACATGTATGGGGGTCGGCCGACCCATGTGTTGGCCAATCCTGAAAAGATGTTTTCTCACTTTAGACATGTCCCCTGGCTAAAGCAAAAGCAAATTTGAAAGTGCCAAGAAGGGGGTCGGCCGACCAATGCTATGGGTGGTCACCACTTGCCCTTATCCTCCTATATATACCCTTGCATTGTGAGCTCAACTCAACACCAAAACCACCAGAACCATCTCGAGCTCACAAGTTCTTCCTTTCCTTCCTTAGTTGCAAGTTCATTCTCAAGCTTAGCTTAGTAGTAGCCATCCAAAAACCAAAAACCCAAAAATAGTTCCCATTTCATAGTAGTAGTAGAAGCTTGGTAACCTATCTTGTAGTAAGATGAAGAAGTTGCTTGCCTCCCGTTTCAAAAAGTCCAACAAGGGTGAGAGTTCTTCCCAAGAGCCTCACCATGCTAGTGCTCATGAGAGGAGAGAGGTGGAAAGAAGTGAGCTAGTACCCTTCATTCCCCCGGCTAGAGTAATGGAGACCGAGAGTGGCCTTAGGCTAAATGTCGAAGAGATGGGAAAATTCTTCACTCTTAGTGAGTGTAGTTTCTCACACACAAGTATCATTGATCCG
Organism: Coix lacryma-jobi var. lacryma-jobi; assembly: GCA_009763385.1. Lineage (NCBI taxonomy): Eukaryota > Viridiplantae > Streptophyta > Magnoliopsida > Poales > Poaceae > Coix > Coix lacryma-jobi. The sequence goes on from CM019831.1 coordinate 50,438,449, forward strand.
GCCCTCTTGCAAGAAACAGGTATGGATTCAGAATTTTATGCTATTTTCAATACCATTGGATGGGGAGGATTCTTTGAAATTCTTGAATTTGGCATAGAGAACCTAACCATTGAGTTTTTATGCACGCTAAAAGTGAATAATGATGGGATAGCATTTCGAATGTTTGGGATGGAATATGACCTGACTTGGAGCACATTAAACACTGCTTTAGGATTTGATCACTCTTGCCATCTTGATGTAGACCATGCTTTTCATTATGACAAGAATGCTTTCTGGTATGCCATTACTGGCTCTAGTGATTGTTCCAACCCCTCACCACACAAAATTCATAACCCAACCTTACGTTTCATGCATTACTGGCTGTTCACCACTCCTTTCCCTGGCATGAGAGGAGCTTTGGTAAGTGATGATGAGCTGAAACTACTTTATGCCATGGTTAGCAAGATTAAAGTTTCACCTGTTAAAATGCTAGTGAACTATTGGCTTAGCTACATAAAGCCTAGGAAACCCATATACTTCACATCATTCATCACACGCATAGCCGAAGCTTTGGGTGCACTAGAATCCCAAACTTTTGAGTACATTGAAACCGTGAGAGATGTTGTGGAAGAAAGTGTATTTATTGGTTGCAATGTACTCAAAAGGGGTCCCAAGGGTGAACTAATAATGATTTATCTAGGCCATACAGTCGAAATCACTCTCCCTTGTGAGGGACTTCGATTGTATGCGCTTCGTACGCTAACCTTTGATTTGGACCCCGAGGAAAGAGCCCCAAAAGTTGCAGGTACTAGCAGAAGGACAAGGAGAGCGTCCCGTGCTACTCGAATGGAACAAGGCGGACCTTCACATCAGGCTGAAGAAGTTGAGGAGGGAGATGAGGCAGCCTCTATGGACATTTCAGGGTCCTTGGGGAGGCCTCCTCGCTCACAGAACACCCCTCGCTCTCAAGACACTCCTCACCCACGGGGTAGAGGAAGGCAACATCAAAGGACGCCGATGGACGAGCTCATAGACAACATGGGTGCGATGAACATCGAACAAGAGGCAACATTGCTTCTTGCACAACAAAACGCCCAACTCCTGCGGGCCATTCAAGAAGAAGAAGCACGACGTTGGGCCGGGTGGTACCAGCATTATCCACCACAGTAGGCAAGAACCAAGCTTGGGGGAGATCCTCTCCCCCACCAAGGTAAGTCCTGTATCTTAAGTTATTTACGTTTCAATTAGTTTTCTCATTGCATTCAAAAAAAATACCAAAAATATTTGCTTAGTACTCCCCTTAGCACATATGTCTCATATATGTCTATCTTCCCCATGGAAATGATGACTAGTTGCCTTGCTAATGTTTCTCTAGTGCCTAGTTTACAACTTAGTATTTCTCTAAGTATGGATTACTTAGCTCATTTAAACCATCATGAACCTGAAAACTTTGTGGGTTGCAAGTGCTAGAACTAAGTCTAAGTTGTTGTGAGACATGATATAGTGAGACAAGAGCTGCTATAATATTGTTCTAAGCATGACAGATTATCGGAGAATTTATTCTTAAAATGATCAAAATCTTAATTGTTCCTCAATGGTGATAAATTCCTATCACAGCCATATATGCTTTACATGTTTACAAACCTTCTACATAGGCTATTTGCTTTGTATTGAGTGTTGTCAAGTCTTGTTGACCCTTGTTAAGAGACTTTTCATGCTCCTAAGATCAAGATCACGTACACACCTCAAATACATGCTGCTTCTACACTGGAAGTACGCAGAAACATGCCTTTCATTTCCACCAAATAGTTTGCTTCATACTCCAAGTGTTAGGAAATCTCTCTCAATTATTTAGTAGATGAGACTCAAAAGGCTAGGCAAAATAAAGATGAAAAAAAAAGAGATGGACAAGTGAAAGTCCATGAAAAAAAAATGGACAAGTAAAAGTCCATGAAAAGAAAAAGAAAAAAAAATGCTAGCCATGTCTCATTAGAAAAGAGAGAAAAAGAAAAAAAATATAGAGTGATAGATCTTATCAAATAAAGAAGCAATCTAGTCCACCATACACCACACACTTGCACATCTTGATCTGGGAGTATGACACTTCTCTTCAAGGATCCGAGCTTTGACTTCGCAACAAAATGCAAGTAAGTATGCCATCTTCTTTCATCTCTACCTTGAGCTACACATAAGCCTGTTTAGAAGTAGGATGAAATAAAGAAGACAACACTTATCATATGCCTTGGTGAGGAATCATACACCATTTGAGCGACATGAGAGAACCATATGAGGAACATTAAGTCTTTCTTTTGAAAAATATTGCAAAACCTCCGGTATGAAACTTGCTAAAAACAAGAAAGTTAGTGCTCAAGTCAAACTGTTCTATCTTTCAACCACCTAAGACAAAGGAAAAGCCATAAGCCCCATAGAATACTAGGGAAATATGGGTGATTTACATAGCTAATTTTTCCATTCAAAGAGAAGAACTTTGTTGTGAACATGGTACTCTTGAAATGTGATGCATAGCAACAATACTGATCCACCGAGGCCAAGTTTTATTGTTTGCTCGGGACGAGCAAAGGTTAAGCTTGGGGGATCTTGTTGACGGAAGTTATAGCATGTTTTACCTTATCAAAATACCGTCAACAGGCCTCGGTTTCAAGGAAGAATAGCATATCATGAGCATATTTATCACTAATAAGTTTCACTTGTACTCTTAGCTTGTGAACATATAGGAGATGGCAAAATGAACAAAATGAGGCCAGGTGGGCCCACCAAGGGGGTCGGGCGACCCCACCTTTGGGCCACCTCGGCCATGGTGACATGGCATGATCCAAGAGAAGCATGTTCAAGCCAATATCAACCATTGGATCAAGCATGTGCTTTTGCTCAATGGTGCAAGATGAGAAGCACATGGATTCATGGGTCCACACCGAAAACCAAATGCAACCAACTTCACAAGACTTGCTCCATGACATGTGGGGTCACCAAGGGAGAGAAGATGGTGGGCCAGCCCTGTCATAGGGGGGTCGGCCGACCCCCCCCCCCCCCCCCCTTGGTGGGACCCAACAACAATATTCATCAGGATGACATCAGCACCTTCTAGAAGGTGTACCCCGGGCCCACATGTCAGGGACAGGGGTCGGCCGACCCCATGGTGACCCTCATCCAAGTCGGTGGCAAAATGCATGTTTGACACGTGAAGAACATCCAAGCCATCCATCCATGGCGGTTACAATGACGGTGGATCCAAGGGTTGAGAGATGGGGAGCACACGGATCGCTGACGTGGCGCCGGAGTAGCCCCTACTCCACCTCCACTATAAATAGAGGCCTTCACCCTCTCATACATCACATCCCATCTCACACATCTCCACTCTCATGTGAGATCAAGCAAGAGTAGTAGTAGTTAGTCTAGAGTGGGAGTTAGAGTCGAGTCGGGCGAAGCTCGGGTCTCCGGAGTCGTCTTCTGGGAGTCTGGTATAGCCCTTGTATCTTTCTTCTTTTGTAAGACTTTATTTATTTAATATATTATTCTTTCTTTACTTTACTTTGCATTCACTTAAGTATTTACTTAGTGCAAGTCTATATTTATATAGTCTTGTTGTGTGCTTATCTTAGTTCTATAGTTGTCTTAGTTAGATTGATTTCCTTTAAATAGCTTCTTGTGTGTGCGTCATCGTCCTATCTTAGGATAGGGGCTTTAGCTATTTTGATCGATAGCTAAAGGTGTAGATAAGTGTGAGCGTGGTGCTCATACTTCATCTTATCTTTGACTACCGCTGGCTTGCACGGACAGTAGGGCACATGGGCAAAAGGTGACAGATTTTGCCTGGCTACCTAGATCCCCTCACGTGAACTCAGGCTAGTTCTTAAAAGGTAAGGCGTACATAAGCCAAATATCCGCTTGAGTACTGGGTTAGGTGAACAACCTTCTATCGCTTTACTCTCTCGTTTATCCCTCTCACACAAGTAGCAAGGCATCAATCTAGTTAAGTCATCTATTTAATTAGGATTAGTTCATAGGAGTAAAGGTAGAAACATAGGAGTACTTTATACTCACTCGTTGTCCTCCCACCTAGCTAACTCTACTAAGTTTTCTTTCATATCATATACTCTTTGCTTAACTAATTTATCTTATCTATCTATCCTCCATTATATCCACCTATACCCCTTTGCTTCTCTAATTGATAATAGATTATAGTAAGACTAAAGGATCTATCTTTCCTCTCTCTACATCTTTCCTAGCTTGCTTTCCTTTGGGATAAAATAAATAACGATACCTTGGAATACTCCCGGGTGAAGTGCTACATCGGTCTTTTCTGTGCGCTTGCGGAACTATCCAATAGTCAATAGTTTTACCACCAAGACCCTTCTGGTGCCATTCCTGGGGTTAGGCTCCATAGTCTAGTTCTAGTGGTTGCGCTAAGAAGTGTCAACAAGCGTTTCTGGCGCCGTTGCCGGGGATAGATTAAAACTCTATTCTTAGTAGCGACGCTAAGAAATACCAACAAGCATTTCTGGTGCCATTGTCGGGGATAGATTAAAACTCTATTCTTAGTAGCGACGCTAAGAAATACCAACAGTCTGCCCAACGGCGGACTGTCCGGGCTCAGGTGGCGGACTGTCCGCCGGCCAAAAGAGCAAAACAGCAACGTTGCTGAACAGTCCCTGGACGATTCCCGGACTGTCCGCGGATTCCTGCTGCAGACTGTCCGCCGGTCAATCCGAGACAACACAGCCAAGCCGCACGACCACTGACTCGGTCGGAGCCCGACGCGCGGACTGTCCGCGCCACCAACGGCGGACTGTCCATGGATGAACAGCAAGGGCGATTTTGGTCGCCCTTAACTCAAATCTCCTCCAAAATGATCCAAATCAAAATCCCTTGATCCCAAACTTGGAGAGGATGATCACGAGGTAGTTAGGAGACTATCCCCAAGAAATCATCCGCTCAAAACAACTCAATCACCGGGAATCGAAGGGGAAGAAATATGAACCGAAAAAGCGCCACGAAAATTGAATCGACCCGATCTACTTGTTCGTGAGGAGTTAGATGAATTCCTTCGGTGGAAATGATCTCCTCACTATAAAGAACAAATTGATTCAAGTGGATTTCAAAAAGACGCAGTAGAGAGGGAGATCGAGCGACGGGAAAAACACGGAGAAACGAAGAACGCGAAGAACAAAGTCAAAACGCGAATTGAGACATCGATCAGCAACCGTGTGGCTACCACACGCTACAACAGTGAGATTACGGTCTCACTTCCTCAAAATCTCAAGTACACAGAGGTATGGTTCTCTGCGGATCTCAGTAGCTACAGCAGGGGATTGGGAGAGCAGGAAACCCTAAGTGGAGAATAGCAAATGACTGAGATAGGATGGAAGGTGGGTGTCTCCCTCTACTTATCCTAATTCTAGTTCCCACTCTACCCCCTAACTAATTACATAGCGAACCAGCTAAACCCTAGGGTTATTCTGGACCAACTCGAAGTAGATGCTAATCCGACAGCCACGCCTGCACAACTTGTAGCGTTGCCTCGACGCAACCTCACCGATTGCCACCACGTGCCGCCACCGCTCTGCTTGTCCTTTTCCCGGACTCCGCCCCCGGTTTTGAGGCCCAAACCAGGAAACAAGCCTTCACGACCAACCCCCGGTTTTGAGGCCCAAACCGGGAAACCAGCCGTCCATCGCCTGAGTTTTGTGGCCCAAACTCAGAAACCCGCCAGTGCCCAGGTTTTGAGGCCCAAACCTGGAAACCGTCCTCAGCCCGAGTTTTGTGGCCCAAACTCGGCAAACCCGCATCACCCAGGTTTTCGGGCCCAAACATGGAAACCGTCCACCCGATGGTTTTTCTGTGGCTCAACCATCAAACCGACGTTGTAGAGGGGATGCACCGCCCGTGCACCCCGTCCACCGACACGTGTCCCTAGGTCCTCGACCCGAGCAACACCATGTCCTGCAAGTCTCCGCTCGTCGCTGTCCCAGGCTGTCAGCCACCATAGTTGATCCTCAGGCCACCGGTCCCTCAGTCCAAGCCTCACGTCCGCCCTTCACCGCTCCAGGTCCATCGGCACGGCACGTCTCTACTTGACCTTCACCTTGCCTTCGATCACTGTATCCATGCTCGACACCTGCACAACACAAGCCAAAGAACATGCGCATTATCCCAGTTGACAATCACTCATCACTCGAGACTCGGCATACACCCATGTATCCGCATCAACCCCTGAAAAGCTTTGACCAAACCGTGATGCCCACGACCCTTGGAAAAGTGTGGATGATCCCTTGGATCACAGCGAGGCACCACAAAGCAAGAGCGAACCAAAACTCCAAAAGCACCATCACGAGTTCGACCTCAAAAACTGACTCCCGAACGTAGATAGAGAGCTACGTCGAGAAATCTCCAAATACCCAAGTAGCAAAGATGCCTAGAGAGGTTACTTGGTCAACTCTAGGGCCAAACGAGAAGTCCGGAAACCAAACTAAGAAGCCGGGAGAGCAAACGTACTAAATCTCAACACTCAGCCAACTCGCGGACTGTCCGGGGTTCAGACCGCGGACTGTCTGCCCAACGGCGGACTGTCCAGGCTCAGGTGGCGGACTGTCCGCTGGTCAAAAGAGCAAAACAGCAATATTGCTGAACCGGCTCTGGACAGTCCCGGACTGTCTGCGGGTTGCAACGGCGGACTGTCCGCCGGTCAACCTGGAGACCAACAGCAGAGACTCGCGGCCACTGATCTGGCCAAGTCCCCGACACGCGGACTGCCCGCGGGGTGAGTGGCGGACTGTCCGCGACCACCCAGTGAGGGCAATTTTGGTCGCCCTCAAACCGAAACTTCTCCAAATCAATCCAAATAAAAATCCCTTGATCCCAAACTTGGAGAGGATGATCACAAGGTAGTTAGGAGACTATCGCCAAGAAATCATCCGCTCAAATCAACTCAATCAACGGGAATCGAAGGGAAGGGAATATGAACCGAAAAAGCGCCACGAAAATTGAATTGACCCGATCTACTTGTTCATGAGGAGTTAGATGAATTCCTTCGATGGAAATGATCTCCTCACTATAAAGACCAAGTTGATTCAAGTGGATTTCAAAAAGACAAAGTAGAGAGGGAGATTGAGCGACGGGAAAATCGCGGAGAAACGAAGAACGCGAAGAACAAAATCAAAATGCGAATTGAGACATCGATCTGCAACCGTGTGGCTACCACACGCTACAACAGTGAGATTACGGTCTCACTTCCTCAAAATCTTAAGTACACAGAGGTATGGTTCTCTGCGGATCTCAGTAGCTACAGCAGGGGATTGGGAGAGCAGGAAACCCTAAGTGGAGAATAGCAAATGACTGAGATAGGATGGGAGGTGGGTGTCTCCCTCTACTTATCCTAATTCTAGTTCCCACTCTACCCCTAACTAATTACATAGCGAACCAGCTAAACCCTAAGGTTATTCTGGACCAACTCATGGTAGGTGGTGATCCGACGGCCACGCCCGCACAATAGGTAGCTTCGCCTCGATGCGACCTCACTGATTGCCTCCACGTGCCGCCACCGCTTTGCTTGTCCTTTTTACGGACTCCGCCCCCGGTTTTGTGGCCCAAACCGGGAAACCAGCCTTCACGACCAACCCCCGGTTTTGAGGCCCAAACCGGGAAACCAGTCGTCCATCGCCTGAGTTTGGTGGCCCGAACTCAGAAACCCGCAGCGCCCAGGTTTTGAGGCCCAAACCTAGAAACCGTCCTCATCCCGAGTTTTGTGGCCCAAACTCGGCAAACCCGCAGCACCCAGGTTTTGTGGCCCAAACCTGGAAACCGTCCACCCGATGGTTTTTCTGTGGCTCAACCATCAAACCGACGCTGTAGAGGGGATGCACCGTCCGTGCACCCCGTCCACCGACACACGTCCCAGGTCCTCGACCCGAGCAACACTGTGCCCCGCAAGTCTTCGCTCGTCGCTGTCCCAGGCTGTCAGCCACCACAACTGATCCCAGGCCACCGGTCCCTCAGTCCAAGCCTCACGTCTGCCCTTCACCGCTCCCGGTCCATCGGCACGGCACGTCTCTACTTGACCTTCACCTTGCCCTCGATCACTGTATCCGTGCTCGACACCTGCACAACACAAGCCAAAGAACATGCGCATTATCCCAGTTGACAATCACTCATCACTCGAGACTCGGCATACACCCATGTATCCACAATGTTTACACGAGACTTTAAACCGCTTTGCTTAATCTCCTGTCTATCCATTCTTGTGATCAAGTTGTCACAAATCTTAGTCACAGAAGCTAGGTCTTGCTTAAGCTGAGTGTTGGCTTTGGCAAGGGCATCCACCTACTTACTCACTCTAATATAATCATCGATGAGGTCGTCCACCTGTTCCTCCAACTTCGTCATGGGTTCTCTCTTACGTTTGCGCTTGGAAGAAGAGGCTTCAGATGGGGACTTCTCCTTACGTGGCTCTACCTGGATCTGTCCAGGGTCAGCTCGAACTCCAGTGATGGCGTAGCAAGATGTGGATGTGTACTTCATACAAGTTACATCTCCAAACTTGTTCGTCTTCAACCCCGTGAGCTATTCATTGGGTCTTAGGTGCAGAACATTGATTTCCTTGGAGACGCAGAACTTCATGAGTTCTCCTTGACGAGATCCTCCCTCCATGGCTTGGGCGTAGAAGGATTGATGTTGAGGCTCCTTGCCCTTCGGCGGCATCGTGGCTAGGGGTGTTGGCTCATCAACGGGCACGATCTCCTTCTCGGGCACAACGGTGAGGTCTTTCTTTGGAGCGACGATGATCCCAGGTTTGGAAATCCTTGCATGGGGCAATTGGGACAAAACTTGACTATAGCACAGCTTACCACCCACAAACTGACGGGTAGACTGAGAGGCTGAACCAAATACTGGAAGATATGCTCTGGGCCAGCGTGCTAGATTATGGCAAAGATTGGGATAAATGCCTAGCACACGCAGAGTTCGCTTAAAACAATAGTTATCAGGCCAGCATCGGAATGTCTCTATTTGAGGCTTTGTACGGGAGACCATGCCAGACTCCCTTGATGTGGTCTAACCCTAGGGAGAGATCACTCTTTGGCCCCGCAAAAATCAAGGATGCTGAAGAAGGAGCGAATCAAGTCCGTGAAAATCTGAAAATGGCACAAAGTCGATACAAGAGCTATGCTGATAAGAGGCGAAGGGATCTCACATTCGAGGTTGGAGATTTTGTTTACCTGAAAGTATCACCGCTTCAAAGCACTGTCAGGTTCCACAAGAAAGGGAAACTTGCCCCGAGGTACGTGGGACCATACAAGGTTATCAAGACAGTTGGGAAACTTGCATATAAGCTGGACTTACCAAGAGACCTGACAGAAGCGCACCCCGTATTCCACGTATCCCAACTTCGCAAATGTTTGCGAGAACCTGAAGAAGTTGTGCCCACTAATGCACTTTACCTACAAGAGACACTTGAGTATAAAGAACATCCAATCAAGATATTGGGATGGGACACCAAAGAAACCCGAAGCAAGACTATTGGAATGTGCAAAGCCCAATGGAGCAACCATACTGAAAGGGAGGCAACGTGGGAGAAAGAATCAGATCTCCGAATGTGGTTCCCCTACCTATTCACCGGGTACGTATTAGTTTAAATCTCGGGGTCGAGATCCTAATAAGGGGGAGGACTGTAACAACCCAAATTTTTCCACACCAAAATTCACAACCACAAAATTTTTCTTTACTTTTAAACCATTGCATGGTGAGTGAACTAACTTGCTTGTACAGTATTTACTAAGCATGTGCATTAGCATTCATATTGGACCAATAGATAAGCTTCATAATGATTAACTAATTAACTTATAAGCATATGTGATTTGGATCTTTATGGGATTTTGCTTGATTAAGTTAAACATCACATGATAATTATGTTTAAAACTATATGATAAACTAAAGACCAAGTGTATGAATATTAAAGACACCATCTCAAGACCCTAATTAAATCTAAGCATTTAGCAAATAATAGATTAAGCAAAATGGGAGAGAGGAAAATAGAAAAAGGAATAAACCAGATGGGCCTAAACCATCACCGCGCGGCCCAAGCTATCGGCCCGCACCAGCGCGTGCGGCCTCTCCCTCAACCAGAAAGCCACTGACGTCGGGACCCACATGACAGCGAGCCAGCGGCTCTGTTCTTCTTCCTCCTCACGTTATGGTGGGAGCACGAGGGGACCGGGTGCCCCCACCGCGTCGACGTGGCGCCGACAGCCCTCAACAACCGCTCAGGCCTGTCCCCCACATCACGAGTCGTGGCCAGAAAGAGCAAGGACGCATCGCGGCCCTCTGATCGACCCAACGGCCATGATCACCATCCGCCGCGACAGTTCCACAATGCCTATAAGACCAAGCCCCTGCCCGAGCCCTAGGGTCCCAAGTGAGCGCCGCCACGCTGTGGCGCAATCAACCCACCGAGCAACCGTGGGAATAGGGCAAAGGAGGAAGGGGGAAAGAGCAGAGCCGAATCGAACGTTGCGCTGCCGAGGAACCCGTCGGTGCCATGGAAGGAGACCCCAGGACGGGCACGCAGGCGATCGGAGCGGCACGGCACGGCTACCGGACTACACAGCATCAACCCGCCTGCACCGCTACCCTACTCCATCGCCACTACGGTGAGACACCGCCACCCCTCGTCCAACCCTGCCCTCTCGCCGGCCATGGTGCCCCGTCTCAGGGCGCGTAGGCCAGGGCCAGTACCGGCCTTTGGAACACCAACGCACGCACACACGATCACGAGGACTAGACTCGAGCATGGAGAACACCAACCGAGCACACGACGTCGAGGCGTACGCCTACGCCGCCATGGCCTAACACACCGCGGCGAGCCACTGTTCCAGCCACCGTAGTTACCGTAGGGAGTAGCCGCATAGCCGAATAGAACCACCACTACAAGAAGAACCTCATGCGCGCCCTATAAGAAATTTGTGCCCATAAGAGAGCCCCCATCACGAGAACATGCCACCGGCCCACCAGCGTTCCGGCCATTTCAAGCACTGACCGAGATCGTGGAGGACCCCTCGAGGTTGCTAGAGCCGAGGCGAAGCCAATCAAGGCGTTAGAATCGCCCGAGTAGCGCCGTAGTGCCTAGGCCACGGTAACCGAAGACTCGCCAGGAGTCCGCCATGCACCGCCGTGCCCTCCAAACCGCGGCCGAAGGTTTATGGTCACCAATTAAGCGTTACAGAGGTCATGGATATGTTAAGGGAGACCGAGTGCACCGAATTCTTTTGGGGAGGAGCAGAGCAGCCACAGCGGTGAGGCGCCGACACATGCCGCCACCCGGTCACCCACGCTGGCCGTTGTGCGGATACATGGGTGTATGCCAGATCTTGAGATGATGAGTGATTGTCAACTGGGATGATGCGCATGTTCTTTGGCTTGTGTTGTGCAGGTGTCGAGCTCAGATACGGTGATCGAAGGCAAGGTGAAGGTCAAGTAGAGACGTGCCATGCCGATGGACCCAGAGCGGTGAAGGGCGGACGTGAGGCTTGGACTGTTGGACCAGTGGTCTGAGGATCGGCTGTGATGGCTGACAGCCTGGGACAGCGACAAGTGAAGAAGATTTGCGGGTGGACGGGGTGCACGGGCGGTGCATCCCTCTACGGCGTTGGTTTGGTGGTTGGAGGTCGCGTCGAGGCGAAGCTACCCGATGTGCGGGCGTGGCCGTCGGATCAACATCAACTTCGAGTTGGTCAGGAATACCCTTAGGGTTAGCCTGCTCGCTCATTAGCAGTAGGGGTAGAAGGGGAATAATTGTATTAGGCTATATTGGGAGAGGCAGCCCCTCCCTCAAAACTATCTCAGTCATTGCTATTTTCATTCTAGGGTTTCCTGCTCTCCCAATCCCTGCTGTAGCTACTGAGATCCACAGAGATGGTGAACAATACCTCTGTTTATTTGGATTTTGCGGAAACGGGACCGGATTCCCGTTGTCTCCTCGTGGGGACGAATTTCGGCTGGCAACCGTGATTGTGATTCGAGTTTTGAACTTGTTCTTCGCGTTCTTCGTTTCTTCACGATTTTCTCATCACACGATCTCCCTCCTCGCTGCGTCCTTTTCAAATCCACTTGAATCAACTTGTTCTTTGATGTGAGGAGAACATTTCCACCGAAAGAATTTATCTCTACCCTCACGAACAAGTAGATCGGGTCGATTCAAGTTTCGTGGCAACTTTTTCATAACTACACCTTCCCTTTTGATTTCTCATTGATTGAGTCGATTTGAGCGGATGACTTCTTTGGGATAGTCTCCTAACTATCTTGTGATCATCTTCTCCAAGTTTGGGATCGAGGGATTTTGATTTGGATCGGATTTGGGAAGATTTGTGAGAGAGGCAATCAAAATCGCCCTCTCTGGGTGTTGGCGGACAGTCCGCCATTGTGACCGCGGACAGTTCGCGCGTCGGGCTCGAGCCAGACCAGTGGCTCCGCGGCTCGGCTGCTTGTGTTCGGGATGACCGGCGGACAGTCCACCGTTGTAACCCGTGGACAGTCCGGGACTGTCCAGGGGCTACTCAGCAGCAATACTATTTTGGGGATTTTGCCGGCGGACAGTCTGCCCTTCTCCCGAGGACAGTCCGGCAGTACCGCGGACAGTCCGGGACCGTACCCGCGGACAGTCCGGGAACTCGCTGTGTGTTGGTTTTTAGTGCGTTTGATCCCCTGGCTTTTCTGCTTGGTTTCTGGACTTCTCGTTTGGCCCTAGAGTTCATCAAGTAACCTCTCTAGGTATCTTTGCTACTTGTTAGCATCGGTATTTGGAGATTTTCCGACGTAGCCATCCATCTACGTTCGGGAGTCGGTTTTTGGGGTTGAACTTGAGCCGGATTTTTTGGTGTTTGGTTTGCTCTCGTTTGGTGGTGCCTCGCTGTGATCCTAGGGATCGTCCACCCTCTTCCAAGGGTCGTGGGCATCACGTTTGCACTCGAAGCTTTTGGGGGTTGATTTGTGGGACATAAGCCAAAGTTTCGAAAGAAATATTTTAGGCTCCCATTCACCCCCCCCCCCCCCCTCTCTGGTCGCTTTCTGATAGAGTTCTCGGTCCTTCAATTGGTATCGGAGCGGGTTAAGGATCTTCCACCTTAGCCGGTTCCAGATCCATAGAAGGCGACATGGATCGCGGCGTGGGCAAACCGCCATTTTTCGATGGGACGAACTATGTGTATTGGAAGATACACATGTTGGCCTATCTCCAGAGTATGGGTGCTTCTATTTGGGATATTTGCAACTCTGCAGATTACGTGGTCTTGGCTACTCATGTGACTCAGCATCAGATCGATGAGCACGATGCCAATAGCCGAGCCCGTAATGCTCTTTTCTCCTGTTTGAGCATGTCTGAGTTTGATCGCGTTTCTCACCTCGCTACAGCCCGGGAGATTTGGGCTACCCTCATGCGCTTTCATGAGGGAACCACTCAAGTCAAAACCCGTCTCTTCGAGTCGCACAAGCGAGAGTATGTGAACTTTCGACACATGTCTGGCGAGAGCATAGAAAGTTTATTCGCTCGCTTTCAGATGATTGTCAACGGGATGAGGGCTAACAAGGAGTTGTTGCCTTTCAACGATCATGAGAGGGCTCTCAAGCTTTTACACACTCTCGATCGGTCGGTGTGGGACTCCAAGGTTCGGGCGATCATCGAATCGCCTAACTATGAGACTCTCACATGCGACGAGCTATTTAGTAAGCTCAAGTCTAGTGAGATTAACGCCATGGCGAGGGTTTCCTATGAAAATCCTTCTGGCCCATCAATGGCTTTGGTTTCTGGCTCTTTTGCTAACCCCTCTGGAGGCTTTGCTTTGTCATCTCTTCTTTCTATCATAGAGGAGCAGCTGGAGTTCATGGCGGACGATGAGTTGGCCCTGCTTGCCAACCGATTCTCGCGGTTCCACAACAACTGCATGAACCGTCGCCGCAGAGGAGGACGTTGTGGCTGCTACGAGTGTGGAGGCTCGGACCACTTCATCGCCAATTGCCCGAAGAAGAACAAGCAAGTCTTCGTCAAGGTGGATCATGGCCACAAGTATGACTCCGACAAGCGCAAGGAGATGTACGTCCCCGCCAAGCACAAGTGGAGGGGCGGCTTCAACAAGGACTACATCAAGGAGAAGTACTTGGAGAAGGCCCAGGCCGAGTAGCGTGCCTTCTTCGCCACTGTTGACACTCCTTAATGGAATCACTCTAAGATAGACTTCATAAACAATAACCTAGTGAAGGCACTAAGAAGTGTACAGGACACTACTAGCATCACTTAACGTCAAGGTGTCATCCCCAACATGAAACTAGCAATGTGATTATATCATGGCACTGACTTAAAGATAAATATTTATCTGCAAGTGCACAGATAAATACACCCGTTGTAGCAGCATTTTACCCAGAGATGTTCCAAGTATCGTTATTTATATTTAGCACTAGGAATGAAGTGAGATAAATAAGGACAAGAGCTACTCTACACATGTGATAGGAGAATTGAGAACAAAGTAAGAACATACTCCTTTATCCTAAACAGGGATCAGTCACAATAATGAGGTACACTATAAATGATAAAAGATCAATCTATGATAGTCCTTAGAGCATTTCAACTTAGACAAGGCATGCGGATTAGAATAGACATTATAAAGAAGTATTCCTAAGTTATTCTAATTATAAGTCATAATATACATTGATTAGTGCAATTATATTTGGCAATCATTGGCTAGGTTATCCCATATTCATATTCAAGAGGCAACTCTATAGTAAAGGTGCCAAACAGAGTAACCCCTAAACCATGAGTTAACTGAGCCATACTGAGCACTGCATTCGGGAGGTGGAATACAAAGGACTCAACAGGAATATCACACCCGCGATCTACCACTCTATCCGGAACATAGGACGCATTCGCAGATAAATAGTGTATAGGCACCACACATACATAGCATTTATCACCCACCCATTGTACTTTAAGATGAGCACTATACGAACATGAGTATAAACATGATGATAATCTATCTATGCCAAATATATAATCAAAGCATACTACAAGCAGTATAATTAAGAATATAGTAATTAATGTTTTAGTCATATTAATTATATCTATACTATTATGAACTAGAATATGAACTAGCACACAATGATGAACAATATGATGAACTAGAACACATAGATGAACTAGAGTATGAACTAGAACACGAACTAGAACTAGATTAAGAACTAGAACATGAACAATGAAGAACAATGAAGAACTAGAAGAACAATTATGAACTAGAAACATAATTAGATCCATAATGTGGATACAAGAGAGAAGATCTTGGGTTTACCGAGCCTTCTCACGACTAGATCTGGAATCCAAGCGTAGCTTGCCTCTTCTAATTGTAATTCTATCTAGCTATGCCTAAGTTGATGTGGCTCTAAGGAAATTAGGGTTTCTGATTGATCCTCCTCCTCTTCTAATGACTTGAGATGTGATGATGTCTGATGCCCTGGAGAGGGGGGTTTAGGGCTGTTTATATAGCCCTGGGCGATGAACTGTGGCCGTTGGATCAAACCGACTTAAGGTACGGCTAAGATGCATCCTAGAGGTCTGTGGGAGAACCTTCCAGAAGATAGACTCTGTAGGCCCCAAGGGGGGACCGGTCGGTCCCTAGGTGGGACCGGTCGGTCCCACCTGTCATCCTCTCATGGTGGTCGACCTCCTGGTGTCTTCTTGTGTCCTTTGGAGTCTTCTAGAAACTTCCTGACGTGGCGGTGGAGTTATCTCTCGTCGGTTTCCTTCTATGGGAAGCTATCGGTGTTGATTTCCTGGTTTAGACCCTGCAGAATCATAGTTCACCAAAACTCGTGGAATATTGTTAGATAAAACCCTAAACCTTTGTTGGTGATCAAATTCTTGCCCTTTTCATATTTATTTATCCTTTAATTATGATAGATAACCAGTGTCAATAGCCACGCTCAGCGACATCGCCGACTCAGATGACGATTTCGCTGCATCAAGCGATGACGAGTCCGAGAAGAAGAAGAAGATCGAGGATAAGCTGAACGGCCTCTGTTTCTTCGCCGACAACAAGGGCTTCTGCACCATGGCCCTCGGCGATGAGGTCAACGGCGAGCTGGAGGAGATCCCTCGGAACGACGACGACACCTCTCAGGTAAAACGATTGGAGGACATTTGGTTGGTGGATTCCGGGTGCTCAAGGCATATGACAGAAACGCCAAGTGGTTCTCCAGTCTTAGCCCAGTTGCTGGAAAGGAGTTTATCACCTTCGGCGACAATAGCAAAGGTAAAGTGTTGTCTCGTGGGTCAGTGCGAGTTAATGAGCACTTTGTGTTGCGTGATGTTGCTCTTGTTTCTAACTTGCATTTTAACCTTCTTTCTATTTCGCAACTCTTTGATGATTGTTGACGCAAAACATGACACCTCACGCCAAGCACACAGCAAGTCATCCATGATCACATCCAGAATTTGATCATCGCTGATCTCAGACATCTTGAAACGAATTGGTCCCACCGGGCGTGCCAAAAAGTGTGTTGACGCAAAACGTGACACCTCACGCCAAGTACACAGCAAGCCGAAAAGCTAGCTTCGATCGGGTGCCCGGAATGTGCTAAACCCGGAGACGTGCCAGTCGGTTTGACCTGAAAACCAACAAGGAAGAAAAACTATGAGAATACCTTTGGAACATGCCGGATAAAACCAGATAGTTCCATATGTACGGCTTTGAAAGCCAATCACGACGACATACAGCTATAGAAGCTGTCTGTCAGAACAAGTTTACAAAGTCATTCGGTTAGTATGAGAACAGAGGATGTAGAGCATATTAACTGCCGAATGACTATGTAAAGAAAGACATGTTTGAACAAATTAAAGATATTATAAACAGGTAACTTGCAAATATAGATCTATTCAAACAACACATGCATAAGCTAATCCAACTAATCTGCCGCACGTTTAGTCTTCGTAAACCGGTCAGGTATAAACTCAAGCAAAGCTAATCCACCGCATGATACCACTTGCTGTAAGTCTACACCACTTCTTATAATTAGATCAATCCACCGCATGATACAATCTAATTATAACAAGCTAAAAGCATGCATATATTTGAACAGATCTATAAAGGCTCATTACTCGTGTAAGCTTAACCAAAATCGGCAAACCAGCCGAATTGGGGTCCATGAAGAAGGAACAAACAAGCAAGCACGATCAAACTAATTTAAAACCTGCATCTGCCGCACGATACCTAGTTTCATCAAATCCTAACCATGACTGACATGCATGAACCCACAGCACGTGACAATCTAGATCGAAAGTTGATTCGGCCATCATGATCTTATGATTAAAAGAGAACACAAGCAAACTCGTGCGACAAGGCCGAACAAAGATCAATCTAGATTGGGCAAAAGAGTGTCACAAGAATTAAATAAATAAAACATATAGCACATGATAACTTAATGAATCTATTAGATCTGCCAAATCTAATAGAGCCGATAACTATTTTTACTCATGACTTAATCCGCCGCACGATACAAGGCATAAGCAAAAACTTCCCGTCATAAGCTTAAATCCGCCGCACGATACTAAGCTTAACATACGAGACTACTTGCATCATATCTAAATCCACCGCATGATACTAGACATGATAGCAAGGTTGCCGGTACTTACGGAGGTCGACGGATCGATGATTCCTCTCGAAGAACTCGACAACACGACTAGGGACTCGAAGGTGGCATGGGGCCGATTTGTATTGATATGGTTGTGAACGATTTTACAATGGTCGAGGGTTTATATTTATACCCTGGCCGAAACACGAGTCCTAGATGATTACGATTTACATAATAAAATATGGAAAGATACAAATCCTACTTCCTAATCCTTTTGGTGTCTTCCATTGTCACGTGTCTTCTCGTGCAAGCTGGCTTTTCTTGCAACATCCATCTCCTGAATGGAACCACCGCCTTGTAAAATAGCCGACCGCACAAGCATGCACCAAAACCCTGAGGACCAAATAGTCATCCGATCGCTTGCCGAATCCTTTCTTTTCTGCTGGCTGGGTCCACCTGTCATATTCTTGTGCGTGCAAAAATCTGGTGTCAACACATGCACCCTAATTTTGGGATAAATATTTATTCCAAAATTCTTTTTTCTTTGTGCACTGACGTGGAACCTCCGGAAGCATCCACCTTCGCACGCCTTAATTGCTGTACTTGCCGATTCATCTCCCGATGCGCCTCTGGGATTCTTTAAATTCCCCTTTTTCACTCTTATTTCGGCTCGTGCTTTCTGAACTCCCCTGCTTCGTTTCCAAACCAGAAAACCCTCTTTTCTTCTGCTACCCCAATCAACCAGAAGATGTCTTCTGAAGCGAGCCGCCATAGCTCTGAGTTCGGAGCTTCCAGCACCTCTAAGAGGAGGTTTGTCCTTCATCGTTTTCGTCCCGAAAATGAAGCAGTCGCCCTCACACTGTTGCTCTTGTTCTTAGGAGGACCGGTGACGATCTTCCCGAGGACCTGTCCCAGAAGATTGTAGATCTTCAGTTTGATTTGGAAAGGAAGGATCGGGAAATTACCCGAATTTCTAAAGAACGTAATATCGCTCGGGAACGGGCCGTCGGTAAGCATTCTTTCACTATTCCTTTCCTCACTTTCTCCCTCTATTTCTACCGATTCTTCCCCCTTTTCAGCTCTGGAGGCCAAGCTTCATTCTCTCGAAGCTGCTATTGCTGATCTTGCCTTTACGGCCAATGCACCAGGCACAACGGCCCTGAGGCGGGTGAACGAAGTCACCCGAATCATCCCTGAAATCTCCAGAGATGGCATGGGATACGGCGCGGCGCTTGCCTTCAATGCTGTACGGATCCATTCCGGCGTCGACTATCGTAATTTTGATGTCTGTGAGCGAGGACTAGAGTACAGGGTAGCACATTCCGTAGATGATATGAAGGAAGCTGGAACAGATCTGGCTGATTCCTTCAACCATGACCTCCCGATCAGATAGAGGATAGGATGGACGAACTGATCTCTATTGTAAACTTGAACCCTCCTTCTATAAAATAAGAAGTTCCTTTTGTTCGTCCTGTTTTGAAATCAATCTGCGATTGATCCTTCGAGATCAATGTGTGCTTCATTTCGTGTACCAGCCACTAATTTTCTTTTTACTTCAACGGTGATGTACATTACATCAGCAATCGCTGATAATCATGCTGATTGTCTTTGTCTTGCAAGCAATTGCTGTAATTGATTATTTAGGAGACGAAGTTCCCAGTCTTCTCTCAATTTTCCAAACCATGGTAGCACCGGGACAGCATTTCAGAAGACCCTTCTGTTTTCTGCTTCCCTCCTTCGGCGTTAATCGGTAATATGAGTTCCCAAATAATCAGCTAAAATCGAACACTTCACGTAGCAACCATCTTCAGCCGAATTTTATCGGCTCCATGAGTCCCCCAAGTTGGCAAAGACTTGGTCCGGCCCAATAACGGCCCATAAACTGTGAAAACCCTACTCCGATGTTTGGTCCTTCAGTATGCAAACCATGGTTCTATAAATATGACCCTACACAAGCCGCCACTCTTGACTTCAGCCAAACAGCTTGACTCGCAGAGAACTTCCACCCCTCAACTTCAAAACAGAGAGAAAATCTTCCGCTTGTGTTTCCATCAATGGCAGGCAATGGCAACCACGACAGTCATTACGTTGGAGACGAAATAAGAGGAAACCAAGCATCGACTCATCGGCGTCATCGGTAAAAATGAAATCCCTGCCCCCTTGTGGTAGCTTTCTTGCTTGTCTATCTCTGATCCACTGTCCGTTTCCTCTCCAGAGCGGGATCCCCTCCCAGTCGAGCTTGGGTTCTTCCTCCAGAAACGGTAGCTCCAATGATTTCTTTCAACCTTTTCCCAAGCTACCAGATTCTGAGTTTGATGATTCACTCCAGCAGACCTGTTTGGACACTCCTCGGTGCGAGGAAGAGGATAAAGTCCAGAAGGAACTGGAAGATGTATTCAAGAAGCATGGCATCAAGGAAGTTGAATGGGCAGACCAACGGAAACGTTTCTGCAGTATCATTACAGGTTAGCAGAATCTCGGTTCTTCTCCTTCTCCCGATTCTGCTTCTGCCTAATATACCCTTTTTTTCTTGTCAGCCTTGTCTGCAGATAATGACTGCTTGAAAGCAGCAGCAAACAGAGTTGCCCTTAAGGTGAATGCTCGTGGGGGTTCAGCTGAAGCTCGTCTTGACGCCGTGGATGGCCGCATAGATCAGGCCGTCATCAAAGGTGTGCACGCCGGGATTTCCCTTGGGCTATTAGCAATGAGTTCTTGGACCAAAGAAGATTACTTCTTCCTACCAGTTGGCTTCGCAAGCGGGGATCCGGATGAATTTGAAGACCTTGAAATCTATGATAATCATGCCGCTGCTATTGCCGAGATTACTGACTCGCAATCCATTGTGAACAAATTATTTCAAGGGTAGTTTGTATTAGGATAAATCTGTGAGTGAAGCTTGTAACACATGAGACTTGTTCCCCTCTGAATAATGTCTATCTGCATCTTCGACTATCTCAGTGATTTTTCCAATTGCAACATTTCTTCAGAGAAAATGTTTCCCGAATGCATGACGTCATCTTAGTGGACTAGATCTCGTTTCTAATGTGTCACGTCACTCGGCATCTTATCTACTGCACTTCACCTTTCTCTTCCCCCAATAAACCTACCCCTCGAAAAAAAACGCTAGGATTACCGGGTCATGAACACTCTTGCACTAAAGGCGATATAAATAATATCGGCTATAACTTAAACTTCTTGGAACATTTTTTCTGCTAAAGGCGATGTTCTTTCACATCGGCTGTATCCTTGAATCTGCTCCAGATACAATTTCCACGCATTCAGCTTTTAACAAATAGTGCCGAAGCTTTAGTTCACGAGTGACGCATATATGAACAAAATTTCTCTACAGCCGAATACCCTTCTCCGGGTTTAACATTTTCGGCTAAAGCTAGCTGCTACTTATCTTTTCCCTTAAAATAAGGGCCGATCCTACTGTAAGGCTATCGGCCGCCACGTACAACTTGAAACGATCACCAAGTTAAGGAAATGCCTTCATATACTTTTCAATTTCACCAAGACCCTTCGTTGTACGTCACTTCGTGTAAACTCTCGACCTTTTTTAGGCTTCAGTAACGGAGAAATAACCAGAACTTTTTAAACGCTCGAGACCCAAACTTGGTATACATCGGTCCTATCTCGGCTTCATCATCAATACTTTATTCCTTGTCAGCCAACATGAAACTTGGTCTCAACTCTTCTCCCTTACCATCAGCTGGATTATTTAAAAATTACTTTGAGAGCCGATCGTTTGAATCGGCTGTTGGTCCTTGTCAAAAACGTTCACAGGACCTACTTCCCAAGCTCTCCCGGAGAAGCATTCAACGCCATCATATTCCCAGTAGATGGGCTCTGTGTTAGCAATATTCACCGAATCATCAGCATGGACAATCTCGATGTCATCTCCAATCCACTGGATGAGGAATTGGTGAATAGTCGATGGCACACAGCAGTTTGCATGTATCCAATCTCTTCCCAATAGCAAACTGTATGCCCCCTTGCCATCAATGACAAAGAAGGTAGTAATCAAAGTCTTGGATCCGATCCTCAACTCAACATGGACTGCTCCCCGAGTATCAGAGGAATTACCAGCAAAGTCTCTCAACACCATGTTGGTCTTCAATAAGTCTTCACTTGCCATCCCAAGTTTCCTGAACGTGGCATAAGACATAATATTTATAGCAGCCCCCCCATCAATGAACATCTTGGTCAATGGCTTGCCATTAACATAGCCTCTCATATACAATGGCTTCAAGTGTCGATGCTTAGCTGGTTTATCGAATACTGCTCGTTGAGCCAAAACAAGATCAGCCAATAACTCCTGGAATTCATCTTCATCAAAGTCTGAATACACCTCATCTCGGACGTCCTGATCTTCGGGAGCTATAAATTCTGATGGCAAAAAGAAAGTCATGCATGCATCAGCCGAACGATCACCTCCATCCGGCTTTCCTTTAGGTCGCCAAACTCGCTTTATCTCGGCACCTGCTTGTTCTAACTCTCTGTTTCTTAGGCGCTGCACCCTTCTCTTCTGGCTTCTCCTCAATCCTGGTGGACACCACTGTCCTCTCTGCCAGACATACTCACGATATTCCTCTTCTCCAGTGCGAGCCCAACTGTGATTGGCAAATCCTCTTCCCTGCCAATCTTTAGAGTTATCTATTTTTAAACGCCGATCGCCCTCAGGGACTCGTGCCCCAAGCCTTTCATGGACAGAACGGCGGTTGACTCGAGACTGCCTATACTCAGAGTATTGATCACTGCACTCAGGGCAGTTGTCCTTAACAGGTAGCTTCAAGCCTTCGTTCCAACAATACTGGAAGAACGAGCACTCCCAATGAGATTGTTCTTGCTCCCTCATATCTTCTCGTTCTTCTTGGTACATTTCTTCTTCGTACCTTCGTTGTTTTTCTAGGAACTTCTATTCTTCATAAAATCTATGCTTCTGGTACCGTTCCTGTTCCCGACGCCATTTATTCAATAGAATACGCGTCGTAACCCTGGGTCTGGAAGTTTCACCCATCTCAGCTCGGCTATTTTGGAACCGAACCCTCTGCTGAAGCTCTT
Organism: Coix lacryma-jobi var. lacryma-jobi; assembly: GCA_009763385.1. NCBI lineage: Eukaryota > Viridiplantae > Streptophyta > Magnoliopsida > Poales > Poaceae > Coix > Coix lacryma-jobi. The sequence continues at coordinate 50,461,111 of CM019831.1, forward strand.
TATTTGTAATTTGCCGATCAGGGTCAACAGCACCAGCTTCCCTCGCTCTATCAGAGGTTAACACTTTCATTTTGCTCTTGCCCCTGGGATCAGCTGCATTGACCATATTAACAGAGAAAGACACAGTATTCTGTCCAAAAGGGCTATCATCAACCTTCATCTTTCCATCAAACCTCAGATGCCCGTCATGGATAGCTTTCTGGATCCGTACTCTGAACACTCGACAATCGTTTATAGAGTGGGATCTAGTATTATGGAAACCACAATATTTCTTGTCCTTGACCCCTTCAAGATGAAGCATAGGATGACCGTCCGGCAATTTGATACGTCCTTCCTTCACCAAATACTAAAATAATTTATCTGACTTAGAAACATCAAAGTCATAAGTACCTTTTTGTTGCCTCAGCCATCGCTGGTTGACTTGAGTCGGCTCTTTAGCCTAGACTATTTTGGTTGCAGCTATTTCATCTTCATTATCGTATTCAGCTGCCTCTTCTAGAAAAGCCTGATACATCTCAGCAGCCACATCACCCTTCTGGAATTGATTATTCCTCTTGAATCCTTGGGCTTGACTGCTCATCGTTGCCAACCTCTGTGATAACTGCCCGAGGTCATCAAAATCCATGCCGAATAGTTTCTCTTTGATACTCGGCAACATACCAGCTATGGCTATTCCCGGCAATTGGTCGTCCGGCAAATTCAGAGAATAGCAAAGATTCTTGGTTTCCCTGAACTGGCGTAGATATTCTTGTGGTGTCTCGCCAGGTTTCATCCTCAAGCTCATGAGATCGACCAACTTCTTTTCGCTGGTACTCGTGAAGAAATACGAGTGGAATTTCTGTTCCAGCTCTGTCCACGTATTGATAGAATTTGCTGGCAGAGAGGCAAACCACAAGAAGGCTGGTCCTGTCAACGACAATGGGAAGTACCGAATCCTCCAAGCTTCATCCGTAGATGCTTCCCCAAGCTGCATCAGATAGCGGCCGATGTGTTCTATGGTACTGGTGTCATCCTGGCCTGAAAACTTGGCAAAATCAGTGGGAGGCTTCACCCTTGGAGGAAGTGCTACCCGATTGTACCATTCCGGATAAGGGGACTTGTAAGCATATGACTGACTCTTTGGTTTTAGGCCGAATTGATTTTGCATCATATCAGCCATCCTATGCATGATGAGATCAATATTCGAATCAGGAGCTGCTTGTGCTTGCCCCCCAGGATGTAGTCCTGCCGAACTCTTGTAGCCTGGATTTGGAGAGCATTAATTGAGCTAAAATCGATGAACTCCTGATATCCATCTCCAAACATATTCCTTTGTATTTTGTTTACTACAGGAGACACTTTAGAAGCAGATTGTGGGACGTTCCCCGTCGTGCCGAACGTGACCTGGCCACAAGTCTGGGGAAGTTGTTGTGTCTCATGAGGAACAATCCCACCTGTGCTTGGGCCAGCTCCACCTTCTTCTGCGATCTTTCGACGTTGAGGTACCGGGAACAATAGTGGTCCTTGCATTGGGCCGGCAGCTTCTTCAAAGCGTTTATCCGCTGTTGGACCGAAAATGCTAACCATGACAGCATGAAAAGTATTCAAGAAAGTTGCCTGATGATTGGTCATGGCTTCCGATACAGCTTTGTATACTAATTCAGTCATCTTTCGAATAGCTTCCTCTTCGTTATTGTCAGACGGCTCTGATTGGTGATGAGGAATGATCTTCGGGAATTCTTGCTTCTGGAAGACTTTGCCGCTCTTGTTCTTGGAGAAAGACACCAAGCATTTGCGCTGGAATTCATCACAGGCCTGCTGTACTAAACTTTTCAACTCTGGCGGCAAGTCATCCATGATCACATCCAGAATTTGATCATCGCTGATCTCAGACATCTTGAAACGAATTGGTCCCACCGGGCGTGCCAAAAAGTGTGTTGACGCAAAACGTGACACCTCACGCCAAGTACACAGCAAGCCGAAAAGCTAGCTTCGATCGGGTGCCCGGAATGTGCTAAACCCGGAGACGTGCCAGTCGGTTTGACCTGAAAACCAACAAGGAAGAAAAACTTTGAGCATACCTTTGGAACATGTCGGATAAAACCAGACAGTTCCATATGTACGACTTTGAAAGCCAATCACAACGACATACAGCTATAGAAGTTGTCTGTCAGAACAAGTTTACAAAGTCATTCGGTTAGTATGAGAACAGAGGATGTAGAGCATATTAACTGCCGAATGACTATGTAAAGAAAGACATGTTTGAACAAATTAAAGATATTATAAACAGGTAACTTGCAAATATAGATCTATTCAAACAACACATGCATAAGCTAATCCAACTAATCTGCCGCACGTTTAGTCTTCACAAACCGGTCAGGTATAAACTCTAGCAAAGCTAATCCACCGCATGATACCACTTGCTGTAAGTCTACACCACTTCTTATAATTAGATCAATCCACCGCATGATACAATCTAATTATAACAAGCTAAAAGCATGCATATATTTGAACAGATCTATAAAGGCTCATTACTCGTGTAAGCTTAACCAAAATCGGCAAACCAGCCGAATTGGGGTCCATGAAGAAGGAACAAACAAGCAAGCACGATCAAACTAATTTAAAACCTACATCTGCCGCACGATACCTAGTTTCATCAAATCCTAACCATGACTGACATGCATGAACCCACAGCACGTGACAATCTAGATCGAAAGTTGATTCGGCCATCATGATCTTATGATTAAAAGAGAACACAAGCAAACTCGTGCGACAAGGCCGAACAAAGATTAATCTAGATTGGGCAAAAGAGTGTCACAAGAATTAAATAAATAAAACATATAACACATGATAACTTAATGAATCTATTAGATCTGCCAAATCTAATAGAGCCGATAACTATTTTTACTCATGACTTAATCCGCCGCACGATACAAGGCATAAGCAAAAACTTCCCGTCATAAGCTTAAATCCGCCGCACGATACTAAGCTTAACATACGAGACTACTTGCATTATATCTAAATCCACCGCATGATGCTAGACATGATAGCAAGGTTGTCGGTACTTACGGAGGTCGACGGATCGATGATTCCTCTCGAAGAACTCGACGACACGACTAGGGACTCGAAGGTGGCACGGGGCCGATTTGTATTGATATGGTTGTGAACGATTTTACAATAGTCGAGGGTTTATATTTATACCCTGGACGAAACACGAGTCCTAGACGATTACAATTTACATAATAAAATATGGAAAGATACAAATCCTACTTCCTAATCCTTTTGGCGTCTTCCATTGTCACGTGTCTTCTCGTGCAAGCCGGCTTTGCTTGCAACATCCATCTCCCGAATGGAACCACTGCCTTGTAAAATAGCCGACCGCACAAGCATGCACCGAAACCCTGAGGACCAAATAGTCATCCGATCGCTTGCCGAATCCTTTCTTTTCTGCTGGCTGGGTGCACCTGTCATATTCTTGTGCGTGCAAAAATCTGGTGTCAACAATGATGACTATGAGATTCATTTTAAGCCGAATCTCAGTCGTATTTTAGATCCTCAGAGTAATCTTGTGTGTTTGATTTCGCCCTTTGGGAAAGTCTTTCGAGCGAATTTCTTGGAGTCATTTGGAATTTCTCGTTGTCTTATGGTTGGACCTTCCTCCTCTGATCTTTGGAAGTGGCATATGAGACTTGGTCACCTGAGCTTTGACTTGCTTGCACGGCTTAGTTCACTTGGCTTAATCCGAGGATTGCCCAAGTTGTGCATAGAGAAGGATCTTGTTTGCCATTCTTGTAGACATGGAAAAATGGTTGCTGCTCCCCCACCACCCGGTAAATCAAGTTATGACTAAGCGCCCTGGAGAGCTTTTGCATATGGACCTTGTCGTTACGGCTCGGGTGAGCTCGGTTGGTGGGAAGTGGTATGTGCTTGTTGTTGTTGATGATTTTCGAGATATTCGTGGGTTTTCTTTTTAGCTGAGAAAACTGAGACTTTCGCTTTTACTCGCAATCTGATTTTGCGACTTCAGAACGAGTTCCCTAAGAACTCGATGAGAGCTATTCGTAGCGATAATGGTTCCAAGTTTAGAAACTCAGATTTTTAGAAGTTTTGTAACTCTTTGGGTTTAGAGCATCAGTTTTCTTCCCTCTACACACCGCCACAAAATGGTGTTGTAGAGAGGAAAAATCGGACCCTTGTAGAGATGGCCATGATGATGCTCGATGAGCATAGGACTCCTAGGCGGTATTGGGCCGAAGCTAGTAACACTGCATGCTACATTTCCAATCGCATTTTTCTCCGTGCTTTCTTGAAAAAGACATCTTATGAGTTGCATTTTGGAAGGCAGCCCAAAGTGAGTTATTTTAGAGTTTTTGGTTGCCACTGTTTTATACTCAAGAAAGGCAACTTGGACAAGTTTGAGTCTCGCTCTTTAGACGATGTATTTTTGGGTTATAGTAATCATACTCGTGCATATCGTGTACTTAACCTTGATACTAACCGAGTCATGGAGACATCCGATGTCACCTTCGATGAGACCATGCATTGTCCTTCTTCTAGATTTGAGCATGCAGGTGATCACGAGGTTGGTGGACCTCTTTTTGATGATGAGGAAGAAGGTGCTGAAGGGATTGATAATCCAGCACTTCCTCCACCTGCTGTGCCGATTGGGTCGACTTCGACCACGACTGCTCATGGCCCTGACCCATCTTCTTCCACTACATGGGGGCCGTGTGATCCACCACCTCGGGTTGTACCACTTGTACCTGAGGAGGCACCAGCTACTGTTGAGGGGAAGGTTACTTCAGCAAGAGAGGCACCACGACACATCCAGCGCCAACACCCACCTCAACAGATGATCGGCGACATCCACGAACGTGTCACTCGGTCAAGGTCACAACAAATCTCTCACTTTGCTCATTCTGCATTTGTTGCTGATTTTGAATCCCGAGATGTTGGACACGCTTTATCTGATCCGGACTGGGTTAATGCCATGCATGAGGAGTTAGAAAACTTTGAGAGAAATCGGGTTTGGGTTCTTGTTCCACCTCCTCCTGAGTGTCATCCTATTGGTACAAAATGGGTTTTCAAAAACAAACAAGGAGAGGATGGCCACATTGTGAGAAACAAGGCCAGACTTGTAGCCCAGGGGTATAGTCAGAAGGAGGGGATAGACTATGAGGAGACTTTTGCTCCTGTAGCTCGTTTGGAGGCAACTAGGATCCTCTTGGCTTTTGCTGCATCCAAGGGTTTCAAGCTTTTTCAAATGGATGTCAGGAGTGCCTTCCTAAATGGCTACATAAAAGAAGAGGTGTATGTGAAACAACCCCCCGGTTTTGAAAATCCCAAGTTTCCAAACCATGTTTTTAAACTTCACAAAGCTTTGTATGGTTTGAAACAAGCCCCTAGAGCCTGGTATGATAGGTTGAAAACCTTTTTGCTTGCTAAGGGTTTTAAAATGGGATGTGTAGATAAAACGCTCTTTCTCCTCAAGCAAGGCAATGACACTCTCTTGGTTCAGATTTACGTGGATGATATCATTTTCGGTGGTTCTTCTCATGCTTTGGTTGCCAAGTTTGCAGATACAATGAGCAGGGAATTTGAGATGAGCATGATGGGCGGGTTGACGTTTTTCCTCGGGTTGCAAATCAAGCAATCCCGAGAAGGGCATTTGTGCATCAGGGCAAGTACACCAAGGACATATTGAAGAAGTTCGATATGGGTGAGGCCAAGCCTCTTCCGACACCCATGTCGACCACGATGGCCCTGGATGCGGACAAGGATGGAGAAGCTGTGGACCAGAAGGAGTACCGGAGTATGATCGAGTCGCTGCTGTACCTAACGGCGACACAACCGGACATTCAGTTCGCGGTGTGTCTCTGCGCGCGCTTTCAGGCGTCGCCGTGCACTTCTCACCGTCAGACGGTCAAGCGCATAATGAGGTACTTATGTTTCACACCTGAGTTCAGGATTTGGTATTCTGCTTCTTCTACCCTCTCCCTTTGCGGTTACTCGGATGCTGATTTTACTGGTTGCCGACTTGAGCGCAAGTCCACTTCTTGGACTTGTCAGTTTTTGGGTTTTTCTCTAGTCTCTTGGTCTTCTCGCAAGCAGTATAGTGTCGCACAGTCTACCACAGAGGCTGAATATGTTGCTGCGGCTAGCTGCTGTTCCCAGTTGTTGTGGATGATGGCCACTTTGCGTGATTTTGGTCTGAGCTTTTCTCGAGTTCCATTGCTTTGTGACAGCACGAGTGCGATTAGCATTGCTAAGAACCCCATGCTGCATTCTAAGACCAAACACACTGATGTGCGCTTTCATTTCTTGCGAGACCACTATGAGAAGGGTGATATCGATCTTCACCATGTCGATACTCATCTTCAGTTGGCAGATATTTTCACCAAGCCTTTGGACCAATCTGCGGATACATGGGTGTATGCCAAGTTTCTGAGTGATGAGTGATTGTCAACTGAGATAATGCGCATGTTGTTTGGCTTGTGTTGTGCAGGTGTCGAGCACGGATACAGTGATCAAAGGCAAGGTGAAGGTCAAGTAGAGACGTGCCGTGCCGATGGACCGAGAGTGGCGAAGGGCGGACGTGAGGCTTGGACTGAGGGACCGGTGGCCTGAGGATCAGCTGTGGTGGCTGACAGCCTGGGACAGCGACGAGCGAAGACTTGCGGGCACGGTGTTGCTTGGGTCGAGGACCTGGGGACACGTGTCGGTGGACGGGGTGCACGGGCGGTGCATCCCCTCTACAGCTTCGGTTTGGTGATTGAGCCACAGAAAAACCACCGAGTGGACGGTTTCCAGGTTTGGGCCTAAAAACCTGGGCGCTGATGGTTTCCGAGTTTGGGCCACAAAACTCGGGCTGAGGACGGTTTTCAGGTTTGGGCCTCAAAACCTGCGTGCTGCGGGTTTCTGAGTTTGGGCCTCAAAGCTCTGGCGATGGACGGCTGGTTTCCCGGTTTGGGCCTCAAAACCGGGGGTTGGTCGTGAAGGCTGATTTCCTGGTTTGGGCCACAAAACCGGGGGCGAAGTCCGTGAAAAGGACAAGCAGAGCGGTGGCGGCACGTGGCGGCAATCGGTGAGGTTGCGTCGAGGCAACGCTACCAGTTGTGCGGGTGTGGCCGTCGGATCACCACCTACCATGAGGTTGTCCAGAATAACCCTAGGGTTTAGCTGGTTCACTCTGTAATTAGTTAGGGGTAGAGTGGGAATTAGAATTAGGATAAGTAGAGGGAGACACCCACCTCCCATCCTATCTCAGTCATTTGCTATTTTCCACCTAGGGTTTCCTGCTCTCCCTATTCCCTGCTGTAGCGAACTGAGATCCACAGAGAAGAGAACCATACCTCTGTGCCCGTGAGATTTTGAGGAAGTGAGACCGTAATCTCACTGTTGTAGCGTGTGGTAGCCACACGGTTGCAAATTCGTGGTTGTGATTCGCGTTTTGTTCGTGTTCTTTGCGGGTTGCTTTTCTCCATGTTTTTCCCGTTGATCGATCTCTCTACTTGGTGCGTCTTTTGCAAATCCGTTTGAACTGAGTTGTTCTAGATCGTAAGGCACTTCTTTCCACCGAAGGAAATCATCTCTAACCTCACGAGCTAGTAGATCGGTCGATTTTTGATTTGGATCGAGTTTGCTCCTTTTGTCACGAATTCTTCCAATTCACCGATTTGGAGTTAGGTTCGAGCCATGATCTCTTTGGGATAGCTCACTAACCTCCTAGGAACTCCTCATACCAAGTCTAAGCCTTAGTGCTTTTGATTCGGAGGAGATCGAGTTGAATTTGCGGAAGAACAGTTCTGTATCGGGACCATCGGACGCTCTGTTCTTGAGCATCGGACGTTGAGTTCTTTCCATCGGAGCGTCTGTTGCCACGTGTCATCTGACAGTGCTTTAAAGGAGCATCGGACGCTGACCATCGGAGCGTCCGTTGCCATCGGACGCGCCGGGGGTCAAGCATCGGACGCTAGGGTTTCACTGTAGCAGCGTCCGATGCCTGTCCAGTAAGGTTCCACAGAGTTCCTGTTTGCATCGGAAGCTTCCGGTGTCAGGGCATCGGACGCTGGTCAGCATCCGATGCAGCTGTTTCTGCACTGATTCATCCGTGGTTCGTTCGTTGTCGGTTTTGATTTCCGGCTTTTGCGTTCGGGTTTCAAGAGTTGTGTAGTGTCTCGCTGTGCTTCTTGGAAGCATCCACCCTATCTCTAGGGTCGTGGACACTTGCAAGCTCTAAGGTTTGCTCTTGGGGTTGATTCTCGGGACAGTGGCAATAAGTTTCTGAAAAGAAATTTAATGCTCCCATTCACCCCCCCTCTTGTCGCTTTCTGATTGCACTCTCGGTCCTTCAGTTGGTATCAGAGCGGGTTAAGGATCTTCCACCTTAGCCGGTTCCAGATCCACAGAAGGCGACATGGATCGCGGCGTGGGCAAACCGCCGTTTTTCAATGGGACGAACTATGCGTATTGGAAGATACGCATGTCGGCCTATCTCTAGAGCATGGGCTCTTCTGTTTGGGAGATTTGCAACAAGGCCGATTACGTTGTCTTGGCTGCTCGTGTTACTCAGCTTCAGATGGATGAGCACGATGCCAATAGCCGAGCGCGTAACGCTCTTTTCTCCTGTTTGAGCATGTCCGAGTTTGATCGCGTTTCTCACCTCCCCACGGCTCGTGAGATTTGGGTGACCCTCATGCGTTTCCATGAGGGAACTACTCAAGTCAAATCCCGCCTCTACGAGTCGCACAAGCGGGAGTATGAGAACTTTCGACACATGCCTGGCGAGAGCATAGAAAGTTTATTCGCTCGCTTTCAGGTCATTGTCAACAAGATGAGGGCTAACAAGGAGTTGTTGCCTTTTGATGATCATGAGAGAGCTTTGAAGCTTTTGCATACTCTCGATCGGTCGGTGTGGGACTCAAAGGTTCAGGCGATCATCGAATCGTCTAACTACGAGACCCTCACATGTGATGAGCTCTTTAGCAAGCTCAAGTCTAGTGAGATTGACGCCATGTCGAGGGCTTCTTATGAAAATCCTTCTGGCCTGACTATGGCTTTGGTTTCTGGCTCATCTGCTAACCCCTCTGGAGGTTTTGCACTCTCTTCACTTCTTTCTGTCACAGAGGAGCAGCTGGAGTTCATGGGGGATGACGAGTTGGCTTTGCTTGCCAACCGGTTCTCGCAGTTCCACAACAACCGCATGAACCGTCGCCGCGGAGGAGGACGCTCAGGATGCTTTGAGTGCGGCGACCCCGACTACTTCATCGCCAACTGTCCCAAGAAGAACAAGCAATCTGGGAAGGGCGATCATGTGCACAAGTACGACTCTGGGAAGCGCAAGGAAAAGTATGTCCCCGCGAAGCAGAAGCGGAAGGGCAGCTTCAACAAGGAGTACATCAAGAAGAAGTACTTGGAGAAGGCCCAGGCTGAGCAGCGTGCGTTCTTCGCCACGCTCAGCGACGTCGACGACTCGGATGACGACTCTGCTTCCTCAAGCGACGATGAGTCCGAGAAGAAGAAGAGGATCGAGGACAAGCTGAACGGCCTCTGCTTCTTCGCCGACAACGAGGGCTTCTACACCATGGCCCTCGGCAAGGAGGTCGACGGCGAGCTGGAGGACATCCCTCGGAACGACGACGACAACGACGACACCTCCCAGGTATCTCAGAAACTTACTTGGGGACGTACTTAGTCAAGAAACTTACTTAGGTATCCCAGGTCGAGAAACTTACTGCCGCTCTCCTTAGTCAAGACAAGTTGCTTAGGCGCACTGCTAGAGAGAGGAAGGAGTTTAGGCAGAAGTGGGAGGATACGGTGAAGGAACTTGAATCTGTCAAGTCCACCATTGTTGTCACATATGAGGAGTGTGAGATGTGCTCCACACACATGACTGATCTTCTCACCTTGAGAAGTAAGTGTGTTGTGTTGGTAGGAGAGGTGGATGAGCTTAGAGCTAGATCTTCGGTGCTTGGTGCGTGCAAGTCTTGTGCAGGCTTGCAATCCGAGTTGGCAGAGAAGAATGCCAAGATTGTGTCTCTTGAGAAGGCCAGCTCGGATAGCACTTGTGTGTCTAGATGCGCTTTGTGTGAGGGTTTGGAGATGGAGATAGCCAATGTGAAGCATGACAAGATGCAAACCGAGGAAGAAAACACATACCTTCGGACCATCTTGTCATGGGTGTCTAGTGGTGAGCCGCAGCTTGGGATGATGATCTCCCAGTTCAAGCGTGATGCTGGAGGTCCTGGTGTAGGTTTTGCTCAGGGCGTTGATGCTTCTTCTTTTGGCAAGATTGGAGAGTCGAGTGGCCTTAACCCGAGTGAGAAGCCCAACTCCACAACTACTCCCAAGCTTACCAAGATTCCACCCAAGGAGCCACTCAAGCCACCAAAGATGGTGTATATGAGGAACCTCCGAGAGCTCCACCCAAGAAACAGATGTGGCATCCCAAACCCAACCACCTGAAAAACAAACTTGACACAATGCCACCTACCCAAGAGGAGCTTATGCCACAGAAGGGCAAGGTGATCCACACCCACTACCGTGAGTACCAACAACCCCCTATGAGAGCGGTGAGGTATCATTGTGAGCACTATGGGAAAGATGGACACTTGAGTGAGTTCTGTTTTCGGTGCAAGAGAGAGGATCGCCGTGCCAGGGAGATGAACAATGCGGACATGTACCATCCTTTCCATGATGTACATGTGCCAAACGTTCAGAGGAGAGCTGCTAGGCCTAGAGGTGTAGTGCCTCGAGGTCCTAGGCGTCAGGGAGGTGTTGCCCGGCGGGGTCCTGACTTTGCAGGATACGGACCCCGTGGCGGTGGCTTTGTTGAGCGTTATCCTCCACCGTGTTTTGAGTATCGCGATGGACGCTCTTTCCTTAGCGGACCACGTTTTCCTGTGCGTGGTGATCGCCTTCCCTGTAGGCGTGCTAGGAATGGTTTTTCTGCTAACCGTTCTTTTGAGCAGCCAGCCCAACACTTGTACTCTTCGTACTTCACTAACCCCAGTGTTGGATCGTATGTTCACCCTATGTCTTTTTATTGATATAGGTAAAACGATTGGAGGACATTTGGTTGGTGGATTCCGGTTGCTCGAGACACATGACCGGAAACGCCAAGTGGTTCTCCAGTCTTAGTCCTGTTGCCGGAAAGGAGTTTATCACCTTCGGCGACAATAGCAAAGGTAAAGTGTTGTCTCGTGGGTCGGTGCGAGTTAATGAGCACTTTGTGTTGCGTGATGTCGCTCTTGTTTCTAACTTGCATTTTAACCTTCTTTCTGTTTCGCAACTTTTTGATGATGACTATGAGATTTGTTTTAAACCGAATCTCAGTCGTATTTTAGATCCTTAGGGCAATCTTGTTTGTGTGATTTCGCCCTTTGGGAAAGTCTTTCGTGCGAATTTCTCAGAGTCGTTTGGAGTTTCTCGTTGTCTTGTGGCTGGACCTTCCTCCTCTGATCTTTGGAAGTGGCATAGGAGGCTAGGACATTTGAGCTTCGACTTGCTTGCAAGGCTTAGTTCACTTGGCCTAATCCGAGGATTGCCCAAGTTGTGCATGGAGAAGGATCTTGTTTGCCATTCTTGTAGACATGGGAAGATGGTTGCCGCTCCCCACCATCCAGTAACTCAGGTCATGACTAAGCGCCCTGGAGAGCTTTTGCACATGGACCTTGTTGGTCCGGCTCGGGTGAGCTCGGTTGGGGGGAAGTGGTATGTGCTTGTTGTTGTTGACGACTTTTCGAGATATTCGTGGGTTTTCTTTTTAGCTGAGAAAACTGAGACTTTCTCTTTTGCTCGCAATCTGATTTTGCGTCTTCAGAATGAGTTCCCTTTGAACTCAATGCGAGCTATTAGAAGTGATAATGGTTCTGAGTTCAAAAACTCGGATTTTGAGAAGTTTTGTAACTCCTTGGGTTTAGAGCATCAGTTTTCTTATCCCTACACACCACCTCAGAATGGTGTTGTAGAAAGGAAGAATCAGACCCTTGTAGAGATGGCCAGGACGATGCTCGATGAGCATAGGACTCCTAGGCAATATTGGGCCGAAGCTATGAGCACTGCATGCTACATTTCCAATCGCATTTTTCTCTGAGCTTTCTTGAAAAAGACTTCTTATGAGTTGCGTTTTGGAAAACAGCCCAAAGTGAGTTATTTTAGAGTTTTCGGTTGCCATTGTTTTATACTCAAAAAGGGCAACTTGGACAAGTTTGAGTCTCGTTCTTCTGATGGTGTATTTTTGGGTTATGGCACTCACACTCGAGCATATCGTGTACTTAACCTTGATACTAACCGAGTCATGGAGACATCCGATGTCACCTTCGACGAGACCATGGTTTGTCCTTCTTCTCGTTTTGAGCGTGCAGGTGATCATGAGATTGGTGAGCCTCTTTTTGATGACGAGGACGAGGGTGCTGAAGGGATGGATGATCCAGCACCTCCTCCACCTGCTGTAACGCAAGGAGCAGCTTCTACTACGACTCACGGCCCCGATACCTCTTCTTTGACTTGGGGGCCGTGGGATCCGCCACCCCGAGTGGTACCTTTTGTACCCGGGGAGGCACCAGCTACTGTTGAGGGGGAGGCTATATCAGCTCGGGAGGCGCCACAACATATTCAGCGCCAACACCCGCCTCAACAGATGATCGGCAGTATCAGCGAACGTGTCACTCGGTCAAGGTCACAACAAATCTCTCACTTTGCTCATTCTGCATTTGTTGCTGATTTTGAACCCCGAGATGTTGGACACACTTTGACGGATCCAGATTGGGTCAATGCCATGCATGAGGAGTTAGAGAATTTTGAGAGAAATCGGGTTTGGGTTTTGGTTCCACCTCCTCCAGACTGTAATCCTATTGGAACAAAATGGGTTTTCAAAAACAAACAAGGAGAGGATGGCCACATTGTGAGGAACAAGGCCAGACTTGTAGCCAAGGGATATAGTCAGAAGGAGGGGATAGACTATGAGGAGACTTTTGCTCCTGTAGCTCGTTTGGAGGCGATTAGGATACTCTTGGCTTTTGCTGCATCCAAAGGGTTTAAACTTTTTCAAATGGATGTCAAGAGTGCCTTCCTAAATGGCTACATAGAAGAGGAGGTGTATGTGAAACAACCTCCCGGTTTCGAAAATCCCAAGTTTCCAAACCATGTTTTTAAACTTCACAAAGCGTTGTATGGTTTGAAACAAGCCCCTAGAGCCTGGTATGATAGGTTGAAAACCTTTTTGCTTGCTAAGGGTTTTAAAATGGGATGTGTGGATAAAACGCTCTTTCTCCTCAAGCAAGGCAATGATACTCTCTTGGTCCAGATTTACGTGGATGATATCATTTTCGGTGGTTCTTCTCACGCTTTGGTTGCCAAGTTTGCAGATACTATGAGCAGGGAGTTTGAGATGAGCATGATGGGCGAGTTGACGTTTTTCCTCGGATTGCAAATCAAGCAATCTCGAGAGGGAACGTTTGTGCACCAGGGTAAGTATACGAAGGATATTCTGAAGAAATTCGATATGGGTGAGGCCAAGCCTCTTCCAACACCCATGTCGACCATGACGGCCCTGGATGCGGACAAGGATGGAGAAGCTGTGGACCAAAAGGAGTACCGGAGTATGATCGGGTCGCTGCTGTACCTGACGGCGACACGCCCGGACATTCAGTTCGCGGTGTGTCTTTGCGCGCGATTTCAGTCATCACCACGCACCTCTCACAGTCAGGCGGTCAAGCGCATTATGAGGTACTTATGCTTCACTCCAGAATTTAGGATTTGGTATTCTGCTTCCTCCACCCTCTCCCTTTGCGGTTATTCTGATGCCGATTTTGCTGGTTGCCGCATTGAGCGCAAGTCCACTTCTGGGACTTGTCAGTTTATTGGTTCTTCTCTTGTATCCTGGTCTTCTCGCAAGCAGTCTAGTGTCGCCCAGTCTACCACGGAGGCTGAGTATGTTGCTGCGGCTAGCTGCTATTCCCAATTGCTTTGGATGATGGCCACTTTGCGTGATTTTGGTCTGAGCTTTTCTCGCGTTCCTTTGCTTTGTGACAGCACGAGTGCTATTAGCGTTGCTAAGAACCCCGTGTTGCACTCTAAGACCAAACACATTGATGTGCGCTTTCATTTTCTGCGAGACCACTATGAGAAGGGTGATATCGACCTTCGCCTTGTCGATACTCATCATCAGTTGGCTGATATTTTCACCAAGCCTTTGAACCAATCAACTTTTGCTAGGTTGAGAGGCGAGCTTGGTGTGTGTTTCCCCTTTTAGTTGGGGGGAACATTTTGTTTTTGTATCATAAACTGACTTTGTGTTTTTCAATTGGTATCTTTTCTGCATTTCATCTTGCATATTTACATTCAGAGCTTCATGTATATAATCTTTAGAATGTGACTATGTTCTGTACAGTGTATGCTCCGATGCTTTATGATGATGTTGTAGTTTATGCTCTTTCTGATCACTGATACATGTTGTGAGCTGAGCTATTTTATGAATGGTGAATTTGATTAATGAACATAAAATTTGAAAATGTTCACCATTGAGATATGCAACTAGCATGTGTAGAATGTGTTGAAATCACTTATGCTTCTTATATATGCTAGGTTGCTATGTCTTTAGTTCTAAGTCATTCATTTGCTTGGTATGTTCATTTTCTGCTTTAAATTTGAACCAAGTTAAGTAAATTGGAAAGGTCGAGATGGGATTGCTTGTCAGCACATCACAGTATCGAGACTGTTTCTCATTGCACCTTGAGTTAAACTTGAGTTGTGTAGTGCATGACCGAAACTGTTGCTTTAAGCTTCTAATTGCTACTGCATAGGCTTCGCACAGTTGAAAAGTTAGGCAATGACAAGCTTTCAACCTCTCGCAATCATATGCTAAAATCTGAACTTGTGTTATTTCACCGCTGCAACTCCGATTAAAATCTGAAATCACAAGTCTATGTTTCATTCTATAGCATGATGATTGAACTTTGCTAGGGGTAGCTCACCTTGTATACATGCTTAGCACTTGTTTGACTTCCTGTCTATACATGTTAAGTGCTATTTTGATGGTGAATACCTTTTTGGCTAAAATCTGCTCACTTTGCTCATATGTTCATATTTCGTAATTGGTGATCAGTTTGAGCCTTTACTAGCATTCTGTGCATTTTATGAGTCATCGGATCAGCACTTTGTCGAGCATCTTCTCATTCTATCGACTATATTCCTGAAGCTGCTAACTTGCATTTTGCCTCCTATGCATTTTGGAAGGGGGAGTTATTCTAGCAAGGGGGAGAAACTTGCTTGATGGTGCATTTTCAACTAAGGGGGAGAAAATATTGACAAATCTTATGCTTTCCGAGTTGAACTAAGGGGGAGAAATGATTTCCTGGTTGTGTGCACTGTTTGAGGGGGAGTTTGCTCGCTGCTACGTTTTCGAGCTGGTAACAGTTGGTTCGGAGCATTTTAGGTAGCTAGTTGTGTTGAGCCTTTGCCTCTTTCTTGAGCGACTAGCACCTTTGCTTCTATGCTCTTCAGTTGGTATCAAGCTTTCTTCGGTTGGTATCGAGCTTCCTCGCTAGCGGTGTTGAGCCCGTTTTGCCTCTTCTTGAGGGCTAGCTCTGTTTTGCTGGAATTTTAGTTGATTCTTCAATTGGTATCAAGTTTTCGTGCTAGCGGTGTTGAGCCTGTTCTACCTCTTCTTGAGGGCTAGCTTTGCTTTGCTTGGTTGCGTCGAGCCGTTGCCCATGTCTTTGGGGACCAAGTTGTCTTGCTCTTTCCACTTGACCTTCTTCGGCTTTGTTATGCATTTGGGTCATTTGGTCGAGTTCTCTCTCCTTCTTCCTCCCTTCCTCTCTTTCATTATGATTTGTGTTGGTAGTTGACAATGCACTCATCAAGGGGGAGATTGCGGATACATGGGTGTATGCCGAGTCTCTAAGTGATGAGTGATTGTCAACTGGGATAATGCGCATGTTCTTTGGCTTGTGTTGTGCAGGTGTCGAGCACGGATATAGTGATCAAAGGCAAGGTGAAGGTCAAGTAGAGACGTGCCGTGCCGATGGACCGAGAGTGGCGAAGGGCGGACGTGATGCTTGGACTGAGGGACCGGTGGCCTGAGGATCAGCTGTGGTGGCTGACAGCCTGGGACAGCGACGAGCGAAGGCTTGCGGGCACGGTGTTGCTTGGGTCGAGGACCTGGGGACACGTGTCGGTGGACGGGGTGCACGGGCGGTGCATCCCCTCTACAGCTTTGGTTTGGTGGTTGAGCCACAGAAAAACCACCGAGTGGACGGTTTCCAGGTTTGGGCCTAAAAACCTGGGCGCTGATGGTTTCCGAGTTTGGGCCACAAAACTCGGGCTGAGGACGGTTTTCAGGTTTGGGCCACAAAACCTAGGTGCTGCGGGTTTCTGAGTTTGGGCCTCAAAGCTCAGGCGATGGATGGCTGGTTTCCCGGTTTGGGCCTCAAAACCGGGGGTTGGTCGTGAAGGCTGCTTTCCTGGTTTGGGCCACAAAACCGGGGGCGAAGTCCGTGAAAAGGACAAGCAGAGCGGTGGCGGCACGTGGCGGCAATCGGTGAGGTTGCGTCGAGGCAACGCTACCAGTTGTGCGGGTGTGGCCGTCGGATCACCACCTACCATGAGGTTGTCCAGAATAACCCTAGGGTTTAGCTGGTTCGCTCTGTAATTAGTTAGCGGTAGAGTGGGAATTAGAATTAGGATAAGTAGAGGGAGACACCCACCTCCCATCCTATCTCAGTCATTTGCTATTTTCCACCTAGGGTTTCCTGCTCTCCCTATTCCCTGCTGTAGCGAACTGAGATCCACAGAGAAGAGAACCATACCTCTGTGCCCGTGAGATTTTGAGGAAGTGAGACCGTAATCTCACTGTTGTAGCGTGTGGTAGCCACATGGTTGCAAATTCGTGGTTCTGATTCGCGTTTTGTTCGTGTTCTTCACGGGTTGCTTTTCTCCACGTTTTTCCCGTTGATCGATCTCTCTACTCGGTGCGTCTTTTGCAAATCCGTTTGAACTGAGTTGTTCTAGATCGTAAGGCACTTCTTTCCACCGAAGGAAATCATCTCTAACCTCACGAGCTAGTAGATCGGTCGATTTTCGATTTGGATCGAGTTTGCTCCTTTTGTCCCGAATTCTTCCAATTCACCGTTTTGGAGTTAGGTTCGAGCCATGATCTCTTTGGGATAGCTCACTAACCTCCTAGGAACTCCTCATACCAAGTCTAAGCCTTAGTGCTTTTGATTCGGAGGAGATCGGGTTGAATTCGCGGAAGAACAGTTCTGTATCGGGACCATCGGACGCTCTGTTCTTGAGCATCGGACGCTGAGTTCTTTCCATCGGAGCGTCTGTTGCCACGTGTCATCTGATAGTGCTTTTAAAGGAGCATCGGACGCTGACCATCGGAGCGTCCGTTGCCATCGGACGCGCCGGGGGTCAAGCATCGGACGCTAGGGTTTCACTGTAGCAGCGTTCGATGCCTATCCAGTAAGGTTCCAGAGAGTTCCTGTTTGCATCGGAAGCTTCCGGTGTCAGGGCATCAGACGCTGGTCAGCATCCGATGCAGCTGTTTCTGCACTGATTCGTCCGCGGTTCGTTCGTTGTTGGTTTTGATTTCCGGCTTTTGCGTTGGGTTTCTAGAGTTGTGTAGTGTCTCGTTGTGCTTCTTGGAAGCATCCACCCTATCTCTAGGGTCGTGGACACTTGCAAGCTCTAAGGTTTGCTCTTGGGGTTGATTCTCGGGACAATGGCAATAAGTTTCTGAAAAGAAATTTAAAGCTCTCATTCACCCCCCCCCCCTCTGGTCGCTTTCTGATTGCACTCTCGGTCCTTCACAATCATCCTTTGCTAGGTTGAGAGGTGAGCTTGGTGTGTGTTTCCCCTTTTAGTTGGGGGAAACCTTTTGGTTCTTGTATCATAGACTGACTTCTTTTATTTTGTTCTTTTTTAGCTTTTGCATTTCATCATATTTGCATCTTTATCTTTTCGAGCTTCATGTCTATAATCAGTACAATGAATCTATGCTCTGATTAGTGTATGCTCTAATGATATATGATGATCCTTGTAGCTTAGGCTCTTTTTTATCACTGATGTATGTTGTGAGCTGAGTTACTTTTCAGAACTGTGAATATGCTTAATTCAACATAAAATTTGAAACATGTTCACCATTGAGTTTAGCAACTAGCATGTGTAGAAGGTGTTGAAGTCACTTGTGTTTTTCATATATGCTAGGTTGCTATGTCTCTAGTTCTGAGTCCTTCACTTGCTTGGTGTGTTCATATTCCGTTAAAATTTTGAACCAATTCTAAGTGAATTGAAAAGATCGAGATGGGATTACTTGACAGCACACCACGGTATCGAGACTGTTTCTCATTGCACAATTGAGTCAAACTTGAGCCGTGTAGTGTAAGACCGAAACCGTTGCTTCAAGCTTCTGATTGCTTATGCATAGGCTTAGCTCGGTTGAAAAGTTAGGCAATGTCAAGTTTTCAACCTCTCGCAATCACATGCTGTAATTTCAAACTTGTGTAATCACCGTTGCAACTCCGATAAAATTTTGAAAACACAAGTCTATGTTTCATTCTATAGCATGATGATTGAACTTTGCTAGGGGTAGTTCACCTTGTATACATGTTTAGCACTTGTGTAACTTCCTGTCTATACATGTTTAGTGCTATTTTGATGGTGAAACCCTTTCTGAATGACTTAAATCTGCTCACATTGCTCATATGTTCATATTTCGTATTATGTGATCAGTTTGAGCCTTTGCTGGCATTTTTACTCATTACTGAGTCGTCAGATCAGCACTCTTTAGAGCATCTATTCTTTCTATCGACTATATACCTGAAGCTGCTAACCTGCATTTGTGACTCATATGCATTTTGCCTTGTTGTGTGCATTTTCAACTAAGGGGGAGAAATCTGACAAATCATGTCCCTAGTTGTGTGCACTATTGAAGGGGAGCGTTTTTTCAATTGTTTTGGAGCGATTTTCAGCTTGTGTGGTTTTTCAATTGGTTTGGAGCGGTTCTGCTAGTTGTGTTGATCCTTTGCCTCTTTCTGGAGGGACTAGCATGTCTCTGTCTTTTTTGCTCCGACTACTTTCTTGCTAGTGGTGTTGAGCCTGTTCTACCTCTTCTTGAGTGCTAGCTTTGCTTTGCTTGGTTGCGTCGAGCTGTTGCCCTTGTCTTTGGGAACCAAGTTGTCTCGCTCATTCCATTTTGACTTCTTCTGGCTTTGCTTCGCTTTTGGTCGATTGGTTGAGTTTGCTTACTTCTTCTTCCTTCTTTCTCTACCTTCATATGATTTATGTTGGTAGTTGACAATGCACTCATCAAGGGTAAATTGTGGATACATGGGTGTATGCCGGATCTTAAGATGATGAGTGATTGTCAACTGGGACGATGTGCATGTTCTTTGGCATGTGTTGTGCAGGTGTCGAGCTCAGATACGATGATCGAAGGCAAGGTGAAGGTCAAGTAGAGACGTGTCGTGCCGATGGACCCGGAGCGGTGAAGGGCGGACGTGAGGCTTGGACTGACGGACCAGTGGCCTGAGGATCGGCCGTGATGGCTGACAGCCTGGACAACGACAAGTGAAGAGACTTGCTGGTGGACGGGGTGCACGGGCGGTGCATCCCTCTACGGCGTCGGTTTGGTGGTTGAGCCACAGAAAAACCACCGAGTGGACGGTTTCCAGGTTTGGGCCTCAAAACCTGGGTGCGGCCGGTTTCCGAGTTTGGGCCACAAAACTCGGGCTGAGGATGGTTTCCAGGTTTGGGCCTCAAAACCTGGGCGCTGGCGGGTTTCTGAGTTTAGGCCACAAAACTCAGGCGACGGGCGACAGGTTTCCCGGTTTCGGCCTCAAAACCGGGGGATGGCCCAGGTTTCCCGGTTTCGGCCTCAAAACCGGGGGGAGGTCCGTGAAAAGGACGAGCGGCGCTTGGCGGCACGTGGCGGCATCCGATGAGGTCGCGTCGAGGCGAAGCTACCTGATGTGCGGGCGTGGCCGTTGGATCGACTACACCTCGAGTTGGTCAGGAATACCCTTAGGGTTAGCCTGCTCGCTCATTAGTAGTAGGGGTAGAAGGGGAATAATTGTATTAGGGTATATAAGGAGAGGTCACCCCTCCCTCTAGACTATCTCAGCTATTGCTATTTTCATTCTAGGGTTCCTGCTCTCCCAATCCCTGCTGTAGCTACTGAGATCCGCAGAGACGGTGAACAATACCTCTGTGTATTTGGATTTTGGGGAAACAGGACCGGATTCCAGTTGTCTCCTCATGGGGACGAATTTTGGCTGGCAATCGTGATTGTGATTCGAGTTTTGAACTTGTTCTTCGCGTTCTTCGTTTCTTCATGATTTTCTCGTCACTCAATCTCCCTCCTCGCTGCGTCTTTTTCAAATCCACTTGAATCAACTTGTTCTTTGATGTGAGGAGAACATTTCCACCGAAGGAATTTATCTCTACCCTCACGAACAAGTAGATCGGTCGATTCAAGTTTTGTGGCAACTTTTTTGTTCCTACACCTTCCCTTTTGATTTCCCGTTGATTGAGTCGATTTGAGCGGATGATTTCTTTGGGATAATCTCCTAACTATCTTGTGATCATCTTCTCCAAGTTTGGGATCGAGGGATTTTGATTTGGATCGGATTTGGGAAGATTTGTGAGAGGGGCGATCAAAATCGCCCTCTGTGGGTGTTGGCGGACAATCCGCCATTGTGACCGCGGGTCAGACTCGAGCCAGACCAGTGGCTCCGCGGCTCGGCTGCTTGTGTTCGGGTTGACCGGCGGATAGTCAGACGTTGTAACCCGCAGACAATCCGGGACTGTCCAGGGGCTACTCAGCAGCAGTACTATTTTGGGGATTTTGCCGGCGGACAGTCCGCCCTTCTCCCGCGGACAGTCCGGCAGTACCGCGGACAGTCCGGGATCGTACCCGCGGACAGTCCGGGAACTCGCTGTGTGTTGGTTTTCAGTGCGTTTGAACCCCCGGCTTTTCCGCTTGGTTTCCGGACTTCTCGTTTGGCCCTAGAGTTCATCAAAGAACCTCTCTAAGTATCTTTGCTACTTGTTAGCATCGTTATTTGGAGATTTTCTGACGTAGTCGTCCATCTACGTTCGGGAGTCGGTTTTTGGGGTTGAACTTGAGCCGGAGTTTTCGGTGTTTGGTTTGCTCTCGTTTGGTGGTGCCTCGCTGTGATCCTAGGGATCATCCACCCTCTTCCAAGGGTCGTCATCACGTTTGCACTTGAAGCTTTTGGGGGTTGATTTCTGGGACAGAAGCCAAAGTTTCAAAAGAAATATTTTAGGCTTCCATTCACCCCCCCCCCCCCTCTGGTTGCTTTCTGACAGAGTTCTCGGTCCTTCACGCTGAGCACCCTAGAGCGAGAAATCGGGAACACAGATAGATTGGACGAGAGGGCGCGAACACGATGGCGCAAGAATTGAAGCCTAGGGGACGTCGCAAGGCGCCGGGGAAGCTCGCCGCCGGCGGGCTGCGCCGCGGCCAAAATAGAGGAGAAGGGGGAGGAGGAGCCAGGCACGGGTGCGCGTGAACCAAACTTACCATGGATCGAGAGAGGAAGAGGAGGGGGTGAACGCGGACCACCGTAGACCGCGCGGCAGTCCACAAACCTTACGCGTGAGGTCCACCATGAGCTGGGTCCACAACACCCACGAACGGGCCACATGGCGCGCTGCGCCACCGAAACGTGGCGGGCCGATCGGCCCAATCCGGCCCAAACCCAACCCGCAAGGCCCACTCAAAACCCAGAAATGATGTCATGCTGATGTCAGCAACCATTGACCAAGTCAACTCTGACACACGGACCCACCTGTCATACACTACAGCCGAACAGACCAATCATAGCTGACACGTGTCATACCTATATTAAATCACCCTTTTCTTTTTCGGAAAATGGATTAAACTTAGAAAATTCATAACTTATTCATACGAACTCCAAATATAATGGTTCAAATTGCTAAATTCATCTAAAATCAAGATCTACCCAATGATATAATGTTTGAGTGCATTTGGATCTTTTGAATTTCCATTCGTTCTTTGTGCTAATCTATAGGGGTCGCTAACGTGACTATAATCGTTTTGATTTCAGAGTCCGAGGAGACGCCTGACGACGAGAACCACGACTACTAGGAGGAGTTAGGCGACGACTGCTCACAAGGTGCCATAGCCCATCCAATCTCATAGATCCCATTATGCATGGCAAATACTTTATGTTATAAATAAACATATTGATGCTTTGATTAGGACTTGCATGATAGAATTGCTTGTAAGCCCATACCTTGACACAACCTTTCCCCTGCTACCCTGCTAATAGATTAGCCACACGCTGCAAATGATTATATACCAATATCTCTACTATGCTTATTTATTGGAATTATGGCATGGTGAAAAACTGTGAATGATGATACATGGTGACTTTGGGGAGTGTGCTGCGTGTGTTTTGGGTGAGTATGGGAGTGAGGGTTGAGTCGACCAGGCCGGAATATACGACGAGTGTTGATGGTGCTTAAAGCATCATTTCACCACCAACATTTCACCCAAAACCAAGGTAAAACAACATAAAAGGTAGAAGATTTGGTTTATAACTAACCTATTTCCACATGTGCATAGTTTCTTATCTTAATGCAGGAAATGATGGAATTTGGGCCAAATAAGAGTACCAGGAGCAAGGCCAAGCCACTCTGGCCCATTTGGGCCTGAGCAAGGTGGCGGCCGCCACCTATTACTGGCGGCCGCCACCTATTACTGGCGGCCGCCAGGTCATTCGTGCCAAAAGTGGCCCAAGCCACGTCATCGATCCGTGGGAATCACCTCAAGCTCAAATCTTGGCCATTGCACACTAAGGCGGTTTGATCCAAGGGCTAATAAGAGTATCACCTAGATAGTGGGCTTTGGACACGTGTCTAAACCCTAACCGACCCTCAAACTGACTTGGGAGAGCAAATGAAGACCGTTGGATGAATGGCGGTTGCAATGGACGGCAGAGAGGTGGCGGGCGCCAGGGTTTGGTGGCGGGCGCCACCCCCTAAACCCTAACCGACCTCCCCCTCACTCTATAAGTACCCCCCCTAGCTTCCTAGCACTATAAATAGGCCCCTAGAGCTCTCATTCGGAGAGCCTCACACCATTCCTCACCATTTGGTTAGATTAGCACACTTGCTATGCTAGAGATATTAGAGAGAGTGTGAGTGCCTCACTAGAAGAGGAGCTAGAGAGGAGAAGAGTAGAAGTCTGGAGAGTTCCGGAGTTGTCGGAGACCTCTGCTTCTCTCTGCTCTGCGCTTCAACTTTGGTAACTTAGTATCTATTTTATCTTCAAGTATTTATTTTCAGTACTTGTGTGTTTGTTTCATTGCTTGATATTAGTTTCAAGTGCTCTAGTTCTAGTACAGGGCTAGTAGTAGTAATATATAGATTAAGTGTGGTACTTAGGCTATATATTGCCAGTGAATACGGCTAGGCCCCCGGATAGCTGTGGTAGCACGCAGGTGGTGACAGCCCTGTGCGCCTTGAATTCCACCACGCAGTTGGTCTAGTTTAACAGTAGGGCTCGTTGTGCTAGCGTTCAACCTAAGTCAGTGGTAAAGGCTAGTACGCCCACAGTACACTAGTAAAGAACTTAAATCACTAGAAGTCTAATAGAACTAGGATCTACCCCAGTAGATAGTGCTCGTCCCCTTCATCTATCCTAGATATCCTTATCCCCCTAGTTTTCTTAAAATCACTTCACGTTCCTCGTGGATTCGATACCCCGGAATACTCTGAGGTGAAAAGCTACAACTGACAGTCGTGCGCTTGCAGTTTCTTCTGTGTGCCACCCGAGGTGTCAACAAGCTTTTCTGGCGCCGTTGCCGGGGAACGGTAGCTGATTTTTGAGACTAGAGTTAGGATCATCTTTACCCTCTCCGCATGGAGAACCAATCTATCTTACAATTCGCAGCTCCTAAGGGTTCGTGATTAGAGCCACATTTATCATCACAACCTATATATGCCGATAGTTACGAATTGTGCCCTGACTTTATTAACAAAGTTCAGGAGAGCATGTTTACGGGATCAGAAAATCCCTACACACATCTACGTGAGTTTGAGCAAGTCTGTGCATGCTTGAACATTTCGGGCATTTCACCTGACACTGTCAAGTGGAAGTTGTTTCCGTTCACTTTGACGAGAGCAGCTAAAACATGGCATGCTCGAACTGTGGGAAGTGCCAGAGGAGACTGGAGAACTTTACGGACCAAGTTTATCTTGACGTATTTCCCTGTCCACCGAGTGGTACGACTACGAGTAGAAGTGTTGACCTTTAGACAAAATGATAAGGAGACATTAGGGGAGGCTTGGGACCGTTTTATTGGTTTAATCAATTCAGGACCCAATTTAGCCATACCCGATCCAGTGCTCCTTCAGCATTTTTATGTCGGTCTAGAGAAAGAAAGCGCTCTTCACCTTGATCATTCGTCAGGTGGAGCGTTTCTTCATCTTTCTCCACGAGGTGGAAAGGAGGTTCTTGATAGAATTCTCGAGAATACTATACTGGAGTTTCCGATGAAATCCCTGAGGAAGAAGTCGTAGAAACCCAAGTTTTGACTGTAGAACAACAAGAAGAGCCCGAGTCTAGCTCGCTGGACTTAGCGGAGCCTATTTCGTCCACATCTGGGAGAGAAATTCTTCCGGAGTTTTTGGGCGAGATAGAGGATGATGTGTTTGAGGATTACGGATATGCTATGAACTACTCCGTTCAAGCTCTCCCATCCGACAAACCACTTCCTGAGACTTCTGATGCAATCTATAGCCGAGAACGTCTTTTGGAACTTTCAGTTGTCATGAGTCATGAATGGACAATGGAAGCCGAAGTATCAGAAAACATCCCTCGCATAGATAAAGTGCCTAGCATAAGAGATTGTCGAATTAGGGGAGAAAGGGCCTTTGCCTTTTACGACCCTGTCGTGGGAATTAATGTTCTTGCTAGTAATTACGTATCCAGAACATTCCCCGACCTTCAACGACAACCAACTAAACGGTGTTTAAGAGACCCAAATGGTGACATCTTGGAAAGTGAAGGAATCCTAAAGATGGTCCCCATCCAAGTAGATGGAGCGGACATGGTCTTAGATTTCTACATTTTCGATGTAGTCCTTTTTGACATCTTCTTGGGACAACCGTGGTCCATACTTGCCTTGCAAGGACCATGTCAAGAGCACTTTAATGCTCAAATCGGTGGAAAAGAGTACTCAGTACCTTTCGTTTGTGCATTAAATTCTATTGCCGAACAACCACCAGAACCAGATCTTCTCGATCAAGCTAGAACCTCTACTCTTTATGAGTCGGCTCAGCCTGATTTTGAAGAAGATTCTGAGTTCTTTGTTGAAGAAGAAGCCGAGACAGATGAACCGTTTCGCTTAGACAAATCAAAAAAGCCATCTCGACCTTCCATAGAGCTAAAACCTCTGCCTGAAGGCCTGAGATACATCTTTCTAAACAAAGACCCCGAGACTCCCGTAATCATTAGCAGTAAGCTTTCTGAAGAGGAAGTTCGTAGGTTGACCCTTGTCTTAGAAAAACACAGATCTGTCTTTGGCTATTCACTTCAAGATTTGAAGGGAATTAGTCCAAATCTCTGCACCCATCGTATCCCTCTCGATCCTGAGATACCCTCTTCAAGAGAGCCCCAAAGACGACTTAATAACGCTATGCGCGAAGTCGTGAAAAAGGAGGTTCTAAAACTCTTGCACGCGGGAATTATTTATCCATTTCCTTATAGTGAATGGGTAAGTCCCGTGCAAGTAGTTCCAAAGAAAGGAGGTATGACAGTCGTTAAGAATGAGAAAAATGAGTTAATCCCTCAACGCACTGTCACTGGATGGAGGATGTGTATAGACTATAGGGAGCTGAATAAAGCCACAAAGAAAGATCATTTCACACTTCCTTTTATAGATGAGATGCTAGAGAGATTGGCAAACCATTCCTTCTTTTGCTTCCTAGATGGATATTCTGGTTATCACCAAATCCCAATCCATCCAGATGACCAAAGTAAGACCACTTTCACATGCCCGTATGGAACTTATGCCTATAGACACATGTCCTTTGGACTTTGCAATGCGCCGGCATCTTTCCAACGGTGTATGATGTCCATCTTTTCCGATATGATTGAACAAATCATGGAGGTATTCATGGATGACTTTTTGGTCTATGGGAAAACTTTTGACGATTGCCTAGCCAATTTAGACAAAGTCCTCCAATGCTGTGAAGAGAAGGACCTAGTTCTTAACTGGGAAAAGTGTCACTTCATGGTGCGGGAAGGAATTGTCCTAGGCCATCGAATTTCAGAACGTGGGATAGAAGTGGATAAAGCCAAAATCAATATAATTGAACAATTGCCACCACCCACTAATGTGAGAGAAATCTGAAGCTTCTTGGGCCATGCCGGCTTTTATAGAAGGTTTATTAAGGATTTCTCACAAGTCGCTAGACCCTTAACGAGCCTGTTAGCAAAAGACGTCCCGTTCAAATTTGACGAGGATTGTCTACAAGCTTTCAATATTTTGAAAAAGGCTCTAACTTCGGCACCAATCATCCAACCCCCAGATTGGAATTTGCCGTTCGAAATCATGTGTGATGCTAGTGATTATGTTGTGGGGGCCGTCCTTGGTCAAACTAAAGATAAGAAGCATTATGCTATTTCTTATGCTAGTAAGACCCTGACTGGCCCCCAGCTAAACTATGCAACCACAGAAAAGGAACTTTTGGCCGTAGTCTTTGCCATAGACAAGTTTAGATCTTACTTAGTGGGAGCTAAGGTGATCGTTTATACCGATCACTCTGCTCTGAAATATCTCTTCACTAAGAAAGATGCTAAGCCAAGGTTGATCCGCTGGATCCTACTCCTTCAAGAATTTGACCTGGAAATAAGAGACAAGAAAGGAGTAGAGAATTCAGTAGCTGATCACTTGTCTAGACTACAAGTCAATAATTCGGACAAACTCCCAATAAATGACTTTCTTCGCGATGATACCCTTTTAAAAGTCACATATACCAACCCTTGGTATGCAAACATCGTGAATTTTATAGTCGTCGGCTATGTCCCGCCGGGGGAGAATAAAAAGAAACTGCTATATCAAAGCAGAACGCACCTATGGGATGAACCATATCTCTATAAGGTCTGTGCAGATGGACTCTTGAGAAAATGTGTCCCCATAGAAGAAGAAACAAAAATCATAGATAGATGTCACTCCGCCGAATATGGAGGACACTATGGAGCTTTTCGGACACATGCTAAAATATGGCAAAGTGGTTTTTATTGGCCATCAATGTACGAGGACACAAAGAATTATGTGAGACGTTGTCCTCGTTGCCAAAAGCATGGTAACATTAATGCCCGAGATGCTATGCCTCTCGTGAACAATCTCCAAGTTGAGTTGTTCGATGTTTGGGGTATAGACTTCATGGGCCCCTTTCCTAAATCCTATGACGCCGAGTACATTCTTGTGGCTGTGGATTATGTCTCGAAATGGGTAGAAGCCATACCCTGTCGAGCGGCAGATGCTAAACATTCAAAGAAAATGTTCAAAGAAAACATCTTTCCTCGTTTTGGAGTTCCTAAACTAGTCATTAGTGACGGAGGCCCTCATTTCATAGATAAGAGCTTCCGACATTTCTTAGCTAGTCAAGGAGTCCAACATAATGTAGCCACTGCATACCACCCCTAAACAAGTGGACAGGCCGAAACATCCAATAAACAAATAAAGAATATCTTGCAAAAGACGGTAGAAGAAATGGGAAAGGGATGGAAACATAAGTTACCCGAAGCTCTGTGGGCCTATCAGACTGCCTATAAGACCCCGATTGGAATGTCCCCATACCAACTAGTTTATGGGAAAACTTGTCATCTTCCTGTTGAACTTCAGTTCAAAGCTCATTGGGCCATCAAGAAATGGAACATGGACCTTGACCAAGCTGGCCAAAATAGGAAGATGCAAATTTCCGAACTAGAAGAATGGCGAGAGAAAGTCTATCATAGTGCCAAGCTCTATAAAGAGAAGACTAAGAGATGGCACGATAAACGGATCAAAAAGAAAGAGTTCGAAGTAGGAGATAAAGTTTTACTCTTTAACTCCCGTGTTCGACTTTTCGGACATGGTAAACTTCGAAGCAAATGGGAAGGACCTTTCAAGGTTGTTGCAACCTCTTCCCATGGAGCCGTCACATTAGAAAGTGACGACGGGCAAATCTTCAAAGTCAATGGACAAAGATTAAAAATATTTTATGACTTTGATAAAAATGAGCTAAATGAAATTGATATAATTAACTTTGAAGTAGCTCAAGCCCATGACAATTAATGGATGGACCCAATTTACCCCTTGTCCATTTCATGCACCTAGTCCATCCAAAACCCCGAGAAAGGCCTCTTTAGGCCCAACCAAGCCATTCCGACCTCGGAACTTTGAAATTTAGGAGGCTTACCTTCTCCCGCTCGATGCCCGGCGAAGGAGAAGTGGAGGCCGCCACTCCCAACTGGCGGCCGCCACCAAACCCTGGCGCCCGCCACGCTAGGCGGTGATTTAGAGGCCCCCCTCCACGTGGCAGCTAATCCCGAGCTCGGGAGAGTGAAAGAAGGAGGAGATGAGGACGTGTTAGTTCATCTAAGGCCTATCCCTCCACTTCTTCCCCTTCTTAAAAGAAGAACTCTTTCTTCCTCCATCTATTCACGAAGCCTAGCCAAGCCTCCTCCAAAACCATGTCGTCTCCACGGAAATCCATGTCCTACAACCGTCAAGGATCCGTCTCGTCCTCCACCAAAGCCATCATCCGGTCGTTGATCGACGACGACATGGAGGTACTTGACGTACCACCTTTAGCAATGGTGCTGCCTGACGGCACTTATGTCAAGAGGACACCACCGGAGGATGCAGGGAAGGCACCAGCCACAACTCCAGTGGCGGGCGCCACCCCTGCTGGGCGGCCGCCAGGGGTAAAACGCCCCCTGGCCTCGCCTCCACTCCATCTTCATCCTCCTCTGGTGACGCCACCCGGGAAAAAGTTGAGTACGCCCACAGTACACTAGTAAAGAACTTAAATCACTAGAAGTCTAATAGAACTAGGATCTACCCCAGTAGATAGTGCCCGTTCCCTTCATCTATCCTAGATATCCTTGTCCCCCTAGTTTTCTCAAAATCACTTCGCGTTCCTCATGGATTCGATACCCCGGAATACTCTGAGGTGAAAAGCTACAATTGACAGCCGTGCGCTTGCGGTTTCTTCTGCGTGCCACCCGAGGTGTCAACAACGAGCCGAGTGCGAGTCTTGCCATGGGGCAGATCTGGATGCCCCTGTGATTGTGAAACCCATGGCGGGTTAAGTGGTGACTTGAGGTGGATCCGAGTGTGAGCCATTGGTGGAGCTCGGATTAGGGCGTGTTGTGGTGGAACATAAAATGGAAACCCTTGAGAAGACATTCCGACTTAATCACCCTAGGTGGAGCGGAAATCGTGACAACGGGGAATACCTTTACATGCAACTCGCTCTTTATGGACGGGGACGGTCGGACTACCTGGTAGGGTAATGCCACTACTGCTAGGCGAGAGAGTGCGAGGGAGGTACGGGCACGGAGTCCCACGCCCTTTCGAGACGATGACGGCTCCCACTTCGAGAGAGGGGACGTGACTTCACAGACTTTGCCAACCTTGATGGACTTGGGGTGTATTCCAGGGCTGAGTGGTAGGGTGGCATTACTCTAGGCTGGCAAGCGACCGGTATCCGCCTAGGCACTCCGGAGTGCCGATGATGGCGATCTTATGGATTTTGTAGAACCTCTGCAGAGTGTATGGTTGATCAATCGATACGTCAGCCAATTCATTGGCTGCGGACCTTTTCCCTGACTTGTTTCCGACTAGTGAGAGTCTCTCCTTTCCCCATCTGGTAAGAGAGTGCCGGTCGTGAGTCTGGTGCGAGACTGCGGGCCGTTGAAACAAGGCTAGGAGGGAGCTAGCCTTTGTCGACTGAGCGTATGTGTGTGTGTGTGTGTGTGCTTGGGTATGGGAATGATGATGGATATGGTGATCTGGTGGTGGAAATCGTGATGGTGAAACATGATAACTACATACTATTAAATACTGATATGCATAGGAAACCCCAGCCAACTTAGGTCTGAATTCTTATCCTGATACATCCACTTTCCACATCTCAAGCATATTTAGGATGGGAAAGTGTGGCCAGTACAAATCGTACTGAAAATTAAGGTTTCAGGTTCCGAGGAGTACTGCTCCGAGGAGTTCGACGAGTAGGGTTTCGTGCCTACGCTCAAGTTTGGGAGATTGATTCGACGCTTCTTCTTCCACAAGCTGTTCTGGATGTTATCTTATTTTAATTTCCGCCTTATGGCGATGTAATAAATGTAATACTGTATTTATGTACTCATCGAAGTATGGATTATGGTATTTGACTGGAATTCCGGGTAATTTGACTTGAAATGGTCTTATTACACTTCGACTCTGTGGATTTCCCTTCGTGGAAATCAGGTCATTTCACCAAGTTGCATGAGATTTGAATTAAAATTATAAAAATACAAACGGAGTCAGAAAATCATGAAAATGGATGGGAGGCCTTGACATCGCATGTAGAGGCTATGAAAAAAAATTGGGAATGTTTGGAGCAAGTGATGGTGCAAGATGGTTGAAACCCTGAGATCTCTTCATATGAGGAACATGTGATCATAATTGACTTCTTCTTCCACCTCTTCTCAGCAACTTCTTCCTTCTTTTGCTTTCGTTATCCAAGGGCACTCTTTTTGTTCTTCCCCAATGTAACATTGACATTTTTTACCTAATCTTAAATTTCATGCCCAGTGAACTTCCTCGAAGCAGATCCTGTCTCAATTGTGCCATCAAACTGGCATGTCATTCGCCGGTAAGGATGAGATCAGTGAATGAAACGATGATGCCTTATGTACACCTTCTTCTTTGAGTTGTTCAACCAAAGGCTCTTGGTATCATCTAAGCATTGAAAGTAATCTTTCTCACCTTTAGACTGCCCAGATAAGCAACAGTGTCCTGGAACATCAGTGATGGAGGTTAACACCATGGCACACAACTTGAATGACTCGCGCTTGAACCCATCATATACCTTGACACTGTCTGACCATAGCATCTTGAGCACATCCACAACCAGCCTCAGAAACACGTCGATGTCATTCCCTGGCTGATGCGGACCCAAGATCAAAAGTGGCATCATCATATATTTCCTCCTATTACATTACCATGGTGGAATGTTGTAGATAGACAACAACACGGGCCAGACACTGTGTGAGCTACTCATATTTCCGAATGGGTTCATACCATCTGTGCTCAGGGCAAAGCGAATATTCCTCGACTCTTCTTTAAAGAATCGATGATGCACCACTGAATAGCATCTGCTGGATTGTCACTGTGATCATCTAGGCCCCCAGTGGGTTTTGGTGATTGGATGACAACAGTAAATTACTATGACTAATGTGTGTTTTGCAGAAACAGTTGAGTTAGGTCATGGTAATGATGATCGTGAGGGCACTATGGTATTCATGTCCCCTTATTGATGGAATTTGTTCGGTTTTCAAAGGATGGACGACGAAGACGGTGATAGGCTAGTTCTAAGTGTCATTTGGTGTTGAAGGACACTTAGAGTAGCATAGGTCTTTGTTTTATCTTTGGCCGTACTATAAAGGGGGGTTTGAATGGGTAGCTTGACCTAGGTGAGACTTTTGAGTTAGGTGTGGTGCACACTTGTTAACCAAAGCCCTAGGTAGCTTAGAAAGGTCCCTAAGATCATAAGGAAGAAAGTTCATGAAGGGAGCGTCGCAAACCGAAATCGTTTTTGACTTCAAACTGCGACCGGACGCTAGAACCCTAGGGACCAGACACTGGGGCATGCGTCCGGTCAGTAGTGCTCGCTGAGGGGCAGGTCAGCTGTGACCGAACGCTCCCTCAGCAGTCGATCGGACGCACCAGGGGGTGAGTCCGGTCGCGTCCAGAGAGGTTCCAGAGTGGAAAATTCTTGATCGGACGCATCCGGTCAGTGGTGATCGGACGCATGGGTGCGTCCGGTCAGTGCTTCGTACAGGTGTCAGGGCTAACGTCATTTAGCCATTAGACACTGACCGGACGCGTCCGGTCACCCCGACAGGTGCGTCTGGTCAGTGTGTAACTAGCTAGACTAACCCCTTCGTGCATGTTTTGAGTTGGGGGTATAAATATGCCTCCCCCTCATTCATGTTGTCACTCTTGCTCATTTGAAAGGTTGCCAAACACATTGTGATTGCAAGTGAGTGCAAGAGGCCTAGTGAGGTTGAGAGATTTGATAATTGAGTGATCAAACACCTCATTAGTGAATAGAGAGTAGCAAGTGTGCATCCACCCATCTCATTAGCCTTGCGTTGGTCAAGTGAGAGTTCTTGCTTGTTACTCTTGGTGATCGGCATCACCTAGACGGCTTGGTGGCGATCGGAGAGCTTGGTGATCATACGGAGGCATTGTGGATGACCCAAGCCGTGTTGTGACAGGTAGCGAGCGATTCACCGGGCCGGAGTGGCGAAGAATCAGTTCATAGTGAGCACTTGATCCTTGCGCGGATCAAGGGGGAGCGATACCCTTGCGCGGGTGCTCCAACGAGGACTAGGGGGTGTGCCGACACCTCGATACCTCGGAAAAAAGATCGTCGTGTCACCTCTACTCTCTCTACTTACGCATTTACATTTGAGCAATTCAATTCCGCAATTTACTTATTGTTCATCCATATTTGAATTGCCATGGTAGAGTAGAAATGTCATAGCTTTGATCTTTTGTGCGGTTGATTCTAGTGAAATACACTTCTAGGCTCTAGGGGGTTAATTGGGCTTGTTAGGATTTAATTATTGCAAAAAGTTTTAGAAAAGCCCAATTCACCCCCCCCCCCCCCCCTCTTGGGCATCTTGATCCTTTCAATTGGTATCAGAGCCTCGTGCTCTTGATTTAGGCTTAACCGCCTAGAGTTAAGATGTCCGGAGGTGATGGACCACCTCCCATGTTTGAGGGAGACGACTTCCCATATTGGAAAATCTGTATGGAGTCGTACCTAGAAACGGTTGATGTTAAATGCCACGAAGCCGCAATCACCGGTTTTGCCAAGCCCAAGGAAGGCACAAGCCTTACTCCTAATGAGGAGGAAAATGAGAAATGGAATGCAAAAGCCAAAAACATCCTTTTTAGAGGCATTTGCAAGGATGTGTTCAACCGCGTCCGGAACCACAAAAATGCCCATGATCTATGGGAAAACATTTGTGAGCTCCATGAGGGAACCAAGAGTGAGCGTGAGGAATGCTATCATTTAGTTATGCAAAAGCTTCATTCTTTTGATATGCATACTAATGAAAATGCAAATGAAATGTACTCACGCTTGAATGTTCTTGTAGAAGAACTCAATGGACTTGGCCTCACACAAATGCAGCCATCCGCTGTTGTGAGGAAGATTCTTTGTGTCCTCCCAATTGATAAATATGGACATATTGTGACGGTGCTACATCAAGGCGATCTTTCCACCGCTACACCAACTCAAATCTTGGGAAAGATCAATGCGCAAGAGATGTACATGCACATCACACCAAGTGGTGGCTCTTCCACCGACAAGAAGAAGGACTTGGCCTTCAAAGCAAGCCATGACAAGAAGGGCAAGTCCAAGGCTATTGAGGTGCATCATGAAAGCTCAAGTGATGAAGACGATGATTCCAACATCGCTCTCATGGTGAGAAGAACCACCAAGATGTTGAAGAAGCTTCACAAGAATGGAGTCAACTTTGACTCAAGAAAGAAGAAGTTCTTCACAAGTAGCAAGAGAAGGCCAATCTCCGAAATGGATTGCTACAATTGTGGTGAGCTTGGCCATCTTGCTCATCAATGTACCAAGCCCAAGAAGGACAACTACAAGAACAAGAACAAGGGCAAGAAATATGATTCGTCAAGTGAAGATGAGAAAAAGAATGAGAAGCCCTACAAGAAGAAGGATGGCAAGAAGAAGCAATACCACAAGAAAGGTGGTAAAGCTTACAATGTTGGTGATTGGCTCACCGACATTGACTCCTCCGATGGCTCATCCAATGAAGATAGTGATGATGAGAAGGAGAAGGTGGCCGCTCTAGTCATTGGCTCCTCTACACCACCACCACCACCACCGTCACCATCATCATCTACACACCTATGCCTCATGGCTAAAGGTGATCGAAAGGTACAAAGCGATGATGACTCTAGTGATAGTGATAGTGATGGTGAATTTGAGGCACCCTCTTATGATGAGCTTGTTACATTGCTAAACAACTACTCTAAAATCATAAGAAATACTAGAGCTAAAAATGAAAAGCTTGATAAGATGCATAGTGACCTTACCACTAGTTATGCTTTGCTCAAAGAGAAATATACTCAAGTCAAAGTAGATCATGATACACTTAGTGTTGCTTATGATATGCTTTCTCATGAGACACATGATGCTCCTAACCTTGTTGTTAAGTGTGACATAGCAACATCTTGTGAGGACTTAGTTAGTGAGCATGATGAGCAAAGAGCTAGTGGCAAGGGCAAGAAAGTGGTTGACGCCGATCACTATGATGACTATGTCAAGATCAAGAATGAGAATGCAAAGCTCAAAGTTGATCTAGAGAAGCTTACAACCACCAAGCAAGTTGTCCTTGAAACTCATGATGATGACTATAGCATGTCACTTGAGCTAGACATGCTAAAAGAAGAAAACAAGAGATTGAAGATGGAGAGGGACTACAAAATGACACCATCTCAATTGGAGCTCCAACAAGAGAATGACAAGCTCAAGAAAGAGAAGGAGCACCTTACCACCGGATTGAAGAAATTCACCAAGGGTCAATGTCTTCAAAGTGAGCTACTCATGAACACCGTGATGAAGACAAATAGAAATGGCATTGGCTTCCTTGAAGAGAAGATGAAGCAACGCAAGAGCATCACTAAGCCAAAGAAGAAGAAGATTGGAAGATGCTATGAGTGTGGAAAAGAAGGTCATTTTGCTCATGATTGTGAAGAGCCTAAACCCACACCCTTTCCCAAGCATGCTAGGCCCTTTGCTTTCAATGCTCACTACATGCTTAGACAAG
Organism: Coix lacryma-jobi var. lacryma-jobi; assembly: GCA_009763385.1. Lineage (NCBI taxonomy): Eukaryota > Viridiplantae > Streptophyta > Magnoliopsida > Poales > Poaceae > Coix > Coix lacryma-jobi. The sequence continues at coordinate 50,496,212 of CM019831.1, forward strand.
ACTCTAGTGGCAAGATGAAAGGCATGTTCATGGGGCCTCCTAACAAGAATAGGCCAAAGCAAATATGGGTAGCAAAGTCACTAGTTGAGAAGGTTAAGGGACCTCAACAAGTTTGGGTCCCAAAAGCTCAAGCTTGATTTCTTGTGTGTGTAGGTGAACTACAAGACCGGTGGATCTCATTGGGTGATTGATAGTGGTTGCACACAACATATGACCGGTGATCCCCGGATGTTCACCTCACTAGAAGAGAATGTCAATGACCAAGAAAAGATTACATTTGGTGACAACTCAAAGGGCAATGTCAAGGGATTGGGCAAAGTGGCTATATCAAATGATCATACCATCTCCAATGTGCTTCTTGTTGCATCATTGAGCTTCAACTTGCTATCCGTTGGGCAACTTTGTGATCTTGGCTTTCAATGTTTGTTCACCGACAAAGAAGTGGTTGTGACCAAGAAAGATGATACACAAGTGATCTTCAAAGGCTTTAGATACAACAATCTCTATCTAGTAGATTTCACCTCCGAAGATGCCAACTTGAAGACATGTTTGTTCACTAAGCAATCACTTGGTTGGCTAAGGCATAGAAGATTGGCACATGTTGGAATGAACACTCTCAACAAGCTATTGAAGAAGGATTTGGTTAGAGGCTTGAAGGATGTCAAATTTGAGAAGGACAAATTGTGTAGTGCATGTCAAGCCGGCAAGCAAGTTGCAAATACTCATCCAACCAAAGCCTTTGTATCAACATCAAGAGAGTTAGAGCTACTTCACATGGATCTTTTTGGGCCAACAACATATGATAGCTAGGGTGGAAATCTCTATTGCAGTGATTGTGGATGACTATTCTAGATACACTTGGGTATTCTTTCTTCATGACAAATCCGAAGCAACCCCTTCATTCAAGAAGTTTGCCAAGAGAACCCAAAATGAGTTTGACTTGAAAATCAAGAAAATAAGAAGTGATAATGGAAGAGAATTTGACAACACCCACATTGAGGAATATTGTGATGAAGTTGGGATCAAGCATGAAGTCTCCGCAACCTACACACCACAACAAAATGGGGTAGTTGAGAGGAAGAACCGGACACTAACCACTCTAGCAAGGACAATGTTAGATGAGTACACTACACCGGAAAGATTTTGGGCGGAAGCAATCAACACCGCTTGTTATGCATCAAACCGGTTGTTCCCCCATCGTCTCCTTGGCAAGACCCCCTATGAGCTACTCAACAACAAGAAGCCGGATATATCATTCTTTAGAGTGTTTGGGTGCAAATGCTACATCTACAAGAAGCGCCAACACCTAGGGAAGTTCCAATGCCGATGTGATATTGGTATTCTTGTTGGTTACTCATTGAAGTCCAAAGCATATCGAGTATTCAACCATGCCACCGGGATGGTAGAAGAAACATATGATGTGGAATTCGATGAATCTAATGGCTCTCAAGGAGAGCAGGAGAATCTTGATGATGTAGGTGATGAACCATTGAGGGAAGCAATGAAGAACATGGCGGTTGGAGCCATCAAGCCTAAAGATGATGATGATGATGTGCAAGTCATTGACAAGCCATCCTCATCCAATGTACCACATGATGATGACAAAGATGGGAGGGATCCAAATGAAGACACTCATGTCTCCCATGATCAAATGGTGGTACAAGCTCAAGATGTTGGTGCTCCACAAGCGGCCCCTCAAGTGGTTGATCGAAGGACTACTCCTCTACTACAAGCTCATCCTCAAGATCTCATCATAGGGAGTCCAACAAGGGGTGTAATGACTCGATCTCAAAAACTTGCTCTATTTATTGAACATCACTCCTTTGTGTCTCTTGTTGAGCCTACTATTGTAGATTAAGCTCTAGGTGATCCGGATTGGGTGAATGTCATGCATGAAGAATTAAACAACTTCACCCGCAACCAAGTTTGGACACTTGAAGAACGACCAAAAGGTGCAAGAGTCATAGGAATCAAGGCAAGGTTGTTAGAAACAAGGCAAGGCTAGTGGCAAAGGGGTTCTCCCAAGTTGAAGGTTTGGATTTTGGAGAGACCTTTGCACCAGTTGCAAGACTCGAAGCCATTCGTATCCTCCTTGCATATGCATCACATCATGACATTAAATTATATCAAATGGATGTGAAAAGTGCATTTTTAAATGGCTTCATAAATGAACTAGTCTATGTTGATCAACCTCCCGGGTTTGAAGACCCTAGATATCCTAATCATGTTTATAGGTTGTCGAAGGCGCTATATGGGCTCAAGCAAGCCCCAAGAGCATGGTACGAGTGCCTCCGGAACTTCCTCATTGAGAAGGGCTTCACCATTGGGAAGGTTGACACCACACTATTCACCAAGAAGCTTGATGGAGAGATCTTCATTTGTCAAGTCTACGTTGATGATATCATCTTCGGGTCAACAAATGAAGCCTATTGCAAGAAATTTGGTGACTTGATGTCGAAGGAGTTCGAAATGTCCATGATTGGTGAGCTCATATTCTTCCTAGGCTTCCAAGTCAAGCAATTGAAGGAGGGGACTTTTATATCACAAGAGAAGTACACAAAAGACCTCCTCAAGCGCTTCAACATGGATGATTGCAAGCCTATCAAAACTCCAATGCCAACAAATGGACATCTCGACCTAGATGTGGGAAGTAACCCGGTTGATCAAACTCTCTACCGTTCTATGATTGGTAGCTTGTTATATTTGACCGCATCTAGGCCCGACATCATGTTTAGTGTATGCATGTGTGCTCGCTTTCAAGCCGATCCTAGGGAATCACATCTCATAGCCGTAAAGAGAATCCTTAGGTACCTAAAGCACACCCCAAGCATTGGCCTTTGGTATCCCAAAGGAGCTAACTTCCAACTCGTCGTGTATTCTGATTCGGATTATGCGGGTTGCAAAGTAGATAGAAAAAGCACATCCAGAGGGTGCCATTTGCTTGGGAGATCACTAGTTTCATGGAGTTCGAAAAGGCAAAATAGTGTGGCCTTGTCTACCGCCGAGGCGGAATACATAGCTGCAGGTGCTTGTTGTGCACAAATTCTTTATATGAAACAAACCCTTTTAGACTATGGTGTAGTTCTAGAAAGGGTACCTTTGTTGTGTGACAATGAGAGCGCGGTTAAGCTTGCTAGCAACCCGGTTCAACACTCTCGCACAAAGCACATAGATATTCGCCATCACTTTCTTAGAGACCATGTGTCCAAGAAAGACATATCCTTAGAGGGAGTTAGAACCGAAGATCAATTGGCGGATATCTTCACAAAACCCTTAGATGAGAACACCCTTTGTAGATTGCGAAGTGAGCTTAATGTGCTTGATCTAAGTAACTTTGTCAAAAGGTGAAACGGGGTTGTCTTTGCCTTGCATTGTATAATATGCCATATTTAAATTATGCAATGCACATAGGCTTGTCAGACGTGGTTAAGATAACCGCCCTAAAAAGCGTGTGAAGAAGCTTACCCATGAGCAAACTTGACAAGCAACCTAGATTCAAATTCCGTATTGCATTGCATATGCATGTGTGTTGCCTTGTCATTCCTTTTTGGTTAAGCTTTGAGCAACCGTTGTGTTCGTCCACCGCTAGGGGGAGCATTTGAGGCTCCTAATGGTTGAGACCCCTAGTTTTGGTGGCCACATGTTGTCTCCTCGAGTTTTATTGCCTTTTTTAACTAGAAAACTAAATTAGCCTATGGCAAACTATTTAAAAAAATTGAGGGTTTGAGAGAGGTCACTCCACTAGGTTCCAACTGGTGTTTATTTGCGTCTTATTTGAGTTGGAACTTGGTTGGGAGTAGTCGGCGCGATAAATCGAGTTGAAACAGGGCCTTACCTGTGACCGGACTCTGCTCGAGCGTCCGGTCACTTCAACTCACGCACAGAAGAACAGTGTCTTCGTCGAGTCCGGTAAGGGGTAGGTAGCAGCGTCCGATCGTTGGCTGAGAAGTGATCGGACGCTCGGGTGCGTCTGGTCGTCATGGACAGGACGCGTCCGGTCGCTAAAAGAGCGTTTCGGGAGCTCTCTGTTTGTGATCGGACGCTGGGCTTAGTGCGTCCGGTCACACCTTGGGTGCGTCCGGTCGCCACTTAAACAGCGCGCTCTGTCCTTCCAACCGACACGTGGGCTCCACTCGCTTTCTCCCTCATCCCAACCGAGCCCGACTCAAGCCGCCGCCGTACCTTCGCTCAAACCCTAAGCACCCGCCTCCTCCACCCCCGCCGACCACCGCTCCTCCTCCACCCCCGCTGCGCCGCCGCTCCTTCCCCACCGCGCCCGTGCAGCCGCTCCTCCATCTCGCGTGCGCGCCCCTGCCTCCCTGCAGCACACCTCGCCGGCGTCCATCTCGTCGGCGCGTTCCCGGAGTTCGTGTCGTCTCGTCCACGACCCCTTCTACCTCTCCGGTGAACTCTCCTCGGCACGAAACCTTCCCACCCGTGAGTTTCCACCGTATCACATCTATCCTGCACGCCACATACTCGATGAAATGCCTTAACCACCTGTTCCTGCCTATCTAACCTAGTTTTCGCCCTAATTCTCGCACAGATCCTTCCGGTGAGATGTTGTGGTTCCCGACCGTGTCGGTGTCTCGTCTTTGCTTGTCCGTTCATCGCGTCTCGTCAGGTAGCAAAGCCACGCCTCGTCTCTTTCTCTCCTTTGATTTTCTTCCGATAGGGCCTTTCTCATATCTAGATTATATGCTTATATATATCCCTTTCTATCTATTGCAGCGAGTCGGGACCTTGTCAGTGAGCAGTGTGCCAGTGTCAGCTTAATCCGGGGCCAAAGCTCGCGGATACGGAACGAGACCAAGCCTCTGAGGTTCAGTCCAGTTTATCTCTTGTCAGTGGCAGTGGTTCTCAGTGGTAGTGGGTCTTGTCAGTGATAGTGGTTCTCAGTGGCAGTGGGTCTTGTCGGTGGCAGTTGGTCTTAGTGGTTCTTTTCTTGTAGTGATGACTCATTGCAAGAACGTCGGCGGAGGTCCCGGAGCAGATCCTCCTCCCCCTTGCCCTCCCTCTGGTGGCAAGGAGAAGAGGCCGTAGAAGCTTGTGTCCAAGAAGCGCAAGCGTCTCGACCGTGACTCAGAGATGGCTCTCGCAGTAGCACGGGCAGCTGAGCGAGCAGAGCGGGGTGGTTCAATAGGCAGTCTTCACATTCGCGACCAGTCTTCAGAGCAGGGCAGTCAGGGCAGTGGTCCGCAAAGTGGACAGCGGGTTCGCGATCTGCTTACAGAGCAGCAGGTGCAGTCTCTGCTTCAGACCGAGGGCGGAGTGGTCTGGGTTCACAGTGTGCAGTACTCTCTCGATGACCCAGTTGAGGTCCTCCCTCCGGATTTTTGGTTTCCGTCAGAGGCAGCCTCAGCTCTCGCCTCAGCGTCCGCTGGTGGTTCAGCTCCAGAGCCCAGCGCAGCTACAGAGACCTAGGCAGAGGGTCAGCCCGAGGAGCAGCCAGCTCAGCAGCCAGTCCGCCGGTCCACCCGTACTCGCACTCAGGTTTCTCCTCGACCTGAGGGGCAGAGGCGGGGTGGTCGACCCCCTCCGAGGCCACAGGGACCCCCACCTGTGGAGCACTTGGACCTGCGGACCGCGACAGCACGTCAGGTGCAGGCCCTGCGTCTGGTTCCTTACGAGGAGTGGTTTCCAGCCGCCAGGCACCCTCAGGCCTCCGAGGGTTTCTACACCGTTCTTCAGGAGGATTTCTATACAGCGTATGTCAACAGCGGCGTCCTTCTTTGACCTCACAGAGTCTGCCCGCTCGAGACTATAGTTGCAGTTGCTGGAGAGGCCATTCGTCCCATGCTATCTTACCTGCCGGGATTAGCAGATCTACTTGGACGGACTGGCCAGTACGTGGAGGATTGGGTCCGACAGTTCTATGTGTCTCTCTAGATCTCCCCGGATCACCGGTTTCTTCACTTTGCTTTTAGAGGGAGGTCCTACATGCTCTACAGTTCACGTGCCCGTGAGTACCTTGGTCTGACAGCCTATGCGACCAAGATTCACACTTTGTGCTATGGAGAGACAGAGCCCCCTCGGCGTCCTCATGCACGCGAGATTCCACCAGCAGACTTGGTTTGTGCCTGCTTCCGAGAGCCGTTCGGAGAGGGGTCCAACCGGCGTCCTCGTGACTTGACGCCGACGGCCCGTCTTGTGAACGAGGTCATGAGGCGTACTATTCTACCTTGGACAGGATACAGAGAGGGGTTGACACGTATTCAGATCTGGCTTCTTCACCACCTTGTCTCCTAGCTAGAGTTCGATATTTGGGATGTCATCATTTCTGAGATGGAGGACACTCTTGCAGAGGGGTTCAAGGATCATAGGCAGCTTCCCTACGCTCATTGGATCTGCGTGCTTATGAGGAAGATGATTCCGGCCTTGCTATCTGAGCTCACTCACTCTCCGACGGAGTTCCCTGTGTACGACACTCGCCAGATTGTCGGGGCTCATCCAGACACTCGTCCCCGGGGTCAGCGTCAGCGGCCAGTTGTCACCGAGACAGAGGCAGAGCAGGTTGAGACTGTTCGTCAGTTGGCAGAGGCTGAGCTAGCCGGACTTGAGGCAGAGGCTGAGGACCCCGACCTTCCAGAGGTTCCGACCGACAGCTCAGACGATGACTACGCTCCTCTACAGAGGATGCGTCCACCCGCAGCTCACGACTCCGAGGCCTCCTCATCGCGTATGGCCAGCTCCGATCCAGCTCTTCTAGCTATTCTCTCTCGGATGGAGCAGCAGCAGTCTCAGCTTTCTGAGGAGGTTCAGCGTCAGGCTAAGGAGCAGCGCCGTCAGGCTCAGGAGCAGGCCAGACATGCAGAGGCACAGGCAGTGGCAGCAGCATAGGCTCAGGAGCGCCAGGACGCTCTCCAGCGGCAGATGATTCAGCTTCAGACTCAGACTCTTGCCTTCATGGAGAGGATGGCGGCTATTCCTTAGTTACCTCCACCGCCGCCTCAGTTTCAGCTGCAGCAGCCCGGACCGTCGACCTCGTACTACATGTTAGTTCCTCCGTCGACGGTCTCGCCCTTTTCGCAGTATCCTTAGTGGTTTACTTCGCTTGCGCCAGGGCAGCTGCCCGGGTTCACACCGATTCGCTAGGGCTTCACTCCTACTCAGACAGAGTCAGTTCTTGTGACCCCTAGGAGTTTGGAGGCTTCGTTCAGCGAGCGCACCGGCCTGCCTACCCCGCCTCAGTTTCTCTTGCCAGTGACCTCAGCTCCAGCTCCTGCTCCCGCTACTGGTACCACAGAGACTCTTCCCTCTTCAGTAGCGTCTTCCGAGCCACCGGTCTCTCAGAGTCAGACTTTGCCTGTCAGTTCCGCACCTGAGACTTCTTTGACCGTGTCTGTGGCAGCGACAGAGACCGTGGATCCTCCTCCAGAGCTAGAGCTTCCGCAACCAGAGCTTCCAGCGCCAGAGGCCGCTCCCGAGTCAGCTGAGCAGACCCAGACTACTTCACCTTCACGTCGAGTGTCCGAGGGTCAGCCAGCTCACAGTTTGTCGTCCGACGAGGAGGCTATCTTTGCTCAGTTTGAGGCTCTTCCGCGTACCTCGTCGCCCGACTCGTCTGCTCCCGTCCCGCCTTCAGACCCTTAGGTTTTGGTCTTTGATGCCAAAGGGGGAGAGAGCGTATGTTAGACTTAGGGGGAGTTTGTGAGAGGGTCTCTGTTCTTTTGTGTGATCCTTGCACTCATATGCATACATGTTTATCTTTTGGCACTTGTACGATATGTGTTTGTCTTTTGGATGTGACATGTTATGCTTCACTCGCTATACATTACATGTCACTTGGTTATGCTCATTTACTTTGCTTCCGCACTTATACTCCAATAAATGAGCTTGTTCATAAGTACTTGTGTTAATTCGTATATGTTGAGTACTTATGTGGACTTGGTTTGTATAAGCATGCCTAACCCTTTTTTGATCTTATTGTCACATGCTTATATGAACCAAGCAATTGAAAACATCACCTCTCTTTCAAACATACATGAGGTTGTCATCAATCACCAAAAAGGGGGAGATTGTGAGCATCTAGGGCCCCAGTGGGTTCCGGTGATTGGATGATGTAACACCTCTGGTGTTTAATCTGTAATTAACCTGACATGTCATCATCTTTAGTCATAATCATCCTTGTCATGCTTTATGTTTGTCTTAATGCTTGTTGCTTTTGTTCCCTTTTGTGTATAGCAATTCCCTTTTCAAAAACCCTAAAAGCCCTAACCTTCCTATAAGGGCAAAATGGTGATTTCACCTCTGTGCCTAGTTTTGTGTAATTCTTGTTCAATTTGATGTCTTGAAGTTTTGTTGTGTTATTCAAAAATCAAAAATCAGATTTCAAATTCCTTTTGAAAAACCCTGAATTCCAAATCCTGGATTTTATCCCTCTTTTTGTAATTCAAAAAAAATTATTCAAAATTTGGAGTTGGTCCAAAAAAGCAAAGTTGTAGATCTGATCAAGAGAAACAACTTTGGTATTTACAAATTTTCAAGTTTCTGTGCAAAGTTTGAAGTAATTCCATATTCATTCAAACTCCAGTTTTTGTCCCCTTTTTAGTTTTCAAAATTATTTCAAAAACTAATGAGTTTCAGAAAAAGTGTATAATAGAAAAGTTATAGGTTTTGACAAAAGGAACAACTTGCATGTTTACAGATTTTCAACTTTCAATAAAAAAATCAAAAGTAATTTTTAATTTATTAAAATCCCAAAAGTGTCCCCTTTTCAAATTTCAAATGTGATTCAAAAACTTTTTGGATTTTGAAAATGTTCTTTTTGACAAAGTTGTAGATCTCCTTTTTCTGCACAACTTTCGTGTTTTGAGTTTTTGTTGCTCAGTTCAAGTTTTGGGAATACTTTGCAAAATACAGAAATCAGTTCTAAAGTCAAACCCTAGACCTAGCCCTGTTCATCTTCAACCTAGAGCTACGGGGGGCCCCGGCCGTGGCCGAGCCACCGGCGCTGCGCGTGCCGCACGCCTGGCCGCTCCTCGCCTACCACCAGTCTGCCGCCGCTGACCCCGTGCTCATTCCGCACCCGCACGCGAGCGCTGACCCTCTCTCCCGTCCCCCACTGCTCCCAGCACGACGCCGCCGCGTGGCCGTCGCCGGCGAACGCACACCCGGCCCCTGCGCGCACGCCCGTCCTTCCGCCAGCGTGCAATCGATTGCGCACGCTTCGGCCAAGCTTATCCGCCTGCACGCGACACTTACCCGTCCCCGCGCACGGCTATAAAAGGGACCGCCGGCCGGCAGAGCTCCTCATCCCCTCCGCCACCGTGGCCAGGCCAGTCCAGAGCCTCCGCCGCTCCACCACCTAGCTCAGAAGCTCCGCCGTGTCCTCGCGAAGCTTTTCCCCTTCTCAATTTCACCCCTCCGTCTTTCCTTTAGCCGGCGCAGGCAGTTCTTCCCAAGCTCCGGTGAAACACCGGTGAGCACGGGATTGAGAAATACTCTCTCCCCGGCCGTGATCTTTCCTCCCCGACCCCTGCTTCATCTTCCTCATCTTGGTGCGCTCTTAACCCGCTCCTGGTGACCGTGTCTGGTGTACAGAGTCGCCGGCACGCCGCTCGCCGCTGAGAGAGCTCCGCCGAAACACAACCACGTCGAGCTCCCTCCTTCGACCCTTGTTCCGTCCCGCCGAGCCCTGCCTCCGACCCGTGGTAAGCACTCGAAGCCCCCGGTCTCTGCTTCCACTCCGCTTCGCCCGAGCCAGGCCTCGAGCAAGCACTCACACACTGTCTAGCTCGAGCCAGGCCTCGAGCAGACACGTACCCTCGCCGCTTCGCCCGAGCCTAGCCTCGAGCGGACTCACGCACCCTCAGCTTCGCCGAGCCTAGCCTCGAGCAAGCATGCACCCTCCGCTTCGCCCGAGCCCAGCCTCGAGCGGACTCACGCACCCTCAGCTTCGCCGAGCCTAGCCTCGAGCAAGCATGCACCCTCCGCTTCGCCCGAGCCCAGCCTCGAGCGGACTCACGCACCCTCAGCTTCGCCGAGCCTAGCCTCGAGCAAGCATGCACCCTCCGCTTCGCCCGAGCCTCCCGGCCAGGCCTCGGACGGACGATTGTTTCCGTCTCGCCCGAGCCTACCGGCCAGGTCTCGGACGGCCGGTTGTTTCCGCCTCGCCCGAGCCCTGCTGTCCGCCTCGCCGCGATTCGCCCGAGCCCCTGCGAGGAAGGAGCACAGCGCTCTTTTCTTTTTCCTTTTTGAAAGTGTGAATAGTGTTCTGTTTTCTCTTTTTGTGTAAATTAATCTGTTGTTCCTTAAATCCTGATAAAATTTTGGTATGCTCCTTGCACTGTGTAGTATTTTAAAAAAATATGAAACTTGACTTTTCTGCAATAATTTAAAAATGTAAAATCCCTATTTTAATTAATAAAGGGGTGGTTTTGATTTTTTTTTTAGAAAATCATTTATAACTCTAAAAATCATGAGATAAATTTTTGTGAGCTTCCTATGCTATGTTTAGTCTCTGGTGAAATTTTGAAGCCTTTTGGAACAAGTTGTTTTTTATTGTTAAATAGTGCCTGTGGTTAATTAATTGCCTAGATTTATTTGAGCACCTTAATGACCTCCAAATATTATGAAATTTGTTTTGCCATCTATCTACACCATAATGAACTTATGTGATTAATTTGGTAATTTTTGGAGCAACTGCATAAAAAGACCTTTTTAAATAATTAAGAAAATAGAAGAAGTGATTAGGGTTCATGTTGTATGCCCTGTGTTGCATTGTTCCTGCTAGCATACTCATGTGCATGCATCATTGCATTCGTATAGTCACCGAAGAAGGAGTCAAAGTCGAGGCCGCCGCCGACGAACCTGCTCCCGAAGTAACCCCCGAGCTTCGACCTCTGCACCTCCAACCCTGAGCCAGCTGTCTTTGCTCTTCAAGGCAAGCCCCGGTGCACTTAGCCTTTCCTTGCTTTTATAAAAGTTTTACTTAAATACTTTTGAGTTAAATTACTGCATTAGGTGATAGGAGTTGTGTGATGACCTATTACCTGCACTTTACCTCCACCAAAGATCCCCTACCCTGTTTAAAAACTATTTGCAAAATGCTTAGCATTGCTATACAATAGATTTGCGATAAAAATGCCAATTTCAAAAGTGTGATCACTTAAAGAACTTTTATGGGATTTGGCTTTACTCCCCGACTGTTGGCTAAGTATCTGATCCGTACCTAGTCAACAGCGAGGAGAGGTTGTCCGAGCGTACGGTGCCGTCATGTTGTAGTCCGGGACTCAACAGTTGACACCGACCGGGACAGGGTTGAAAAACTGACGGGACTATTACGCTTGGGTGAGATATAACCAAGGTATAGTTCTGGCTGGAAAATTAGGGACCATCCGTATGGGGGCCTGCTGGTCAAGACTTGTAACTATTCACATACTTCGGAAAGCTCTGGCTCCGAGAAATCCTTGATTGGGACCGACAACCGCGCACTGGGAGTGGAGAGATGGCGGAAGTAGCATGTACCCACGTGGTCGTCGTACCTGGAAAGGAGTGGTGTACTGTACTTCCGGGTAGCGTAGGACCGGTCCAATCTTGGAGGAATCGTGGTAGACGGGTTGGCCTATGCAAGCTTGGGTGCTACATATGCCGTGTGAATAGGGATCCTCAGCTGAGTATTCTTTATCCGGATTAACGTTGCTCCTCGGTTATGGAGACTTGGTTACTGACTGTCAACGGAGAGTGGTTCTCAACTAGGAATGTTTTGAAATGTAAAATGAATCATGAACGATGAAGAATTGAGGAATACTGAATCTTCCCAAAATAAAATAAGGTTTACAAAAATGCTTTTCTGCAAAATACCTGATCTTGCTTAAGCCTTACCTTGACTACCCTAAGCCTCTCATTCCTGAGTCTTCTGCCTTTTCTTTAGTCGAGTAAGTCTTGTTGAGTACCCCAGTACTCAGGGTTTGTTACCCATGCTGCAGGTATGACTGAGACCCCGATGTGTCTTGCGCCCTGCTGCATGACCATCGTCCAGGAAGAGGCCGATGAGGCCGAAGAATAGTTGTGCACCCTCGGGCTGGGTGATAATCAGTATCGTTTTTTTGTTGTACTCCGCTACGTTGCCTTTGTCTATTTCTATTATCAGAACTTGGTTTGTAATAACGGCACCTTAATTTCTATTTGGAACCCTGCTTTGCAAAACTAATGTTATTTAAGTCTTCCGCTCTTTATTCCGATGTTATTTGTAAAAGTATGCAATGCTGTAACCGAATTGTGAGATGATCCTGCGGACATTGGGCACTGATGTAGCCCGGTGGCGAACAGGTCTTAATCACATGGAACATGGGTTCGGCTGTCAGAGGTTGACAAGGACACGTGGGCCATGAGATTAGGGCCGTTCCGTCACAGAGTGGTATCGGAGCATCTCGCTTTAACGTTGCAGTGTTTGTTTTGCGAAAACTTCAAAAGATTTTTGAGTCCAAACAAATTAAACTTGACTATTTGAGTCCAAACTGCTTTTCTCATCTTGTCTTCTATTGGCAACCCTAGTAGCGAGACAACATGTTTAAGCCCTATATATGTTATGTATCTTGCATTGCCTTGTTCCGTAGGGACGATTCATATCATGTCATAATCACTTAAGTTAACTTCCTCTCTAAGTTCGTTTGGGTAGAATGCCTTTACCTGTTCTTGCTAGCCTTCTTCCTCATCCATCTAATCTTGTCCAGACATGGCCCGTATCAAGCTGACTGCTCGCAAGTCGACTGGACCCAATGGCGTGCCGCGCCACCAGCTGGCACCGCGTTGGAGAAGAGAAGAGACTGCCGAATCTTCCAATGGTCGTCGCTTTCCCCGGCGCACCGTAAGAACCTGAAGGAGGAGATCAAGAATCTGAAGGCTGAGCTGAAGAACTTGGAGCATGACTTCTACCACTCACGCCTGGAGTTTTATGAGGCACGAGCTTCCCTGGAGCAGGCCAACCGGAACACGGTTCGCGCTATCGAGCAGCGCAATGATGCTTGGACCCGCGAGGACGTCACCAGAGCCGAGCTCCACGGACTGCAGCAGTACACAGCTCAGATTGAACAGTTCAATGATATGCTTCATGAGGAAGTGCATCAGCTGTATGGTCAACTCCACCCCTTGGTACCCCCGGTTATGGAAGACCCTGAGGACGGAGTAGTGGAAGAACCCGATGTGGAACAAGAGCCAGACGTGGACGAAGAAATTGAACCTGCTGAGGACGTCCACGCTGAAGACGAGGACGAGGAGGAAGAGCCTGAGCTCATCCTCGAAGAAGAAGACGACGACGACATGATCATCATCAATGAAGACTAGACTCGTCGTGTCTGTACCACCTGCTTACCTAAAACCTTAGTCTAGGTTTGGGGGCGTTAGTCTGTAGTTTGTTAAGTTGAGTCTGTATCTTTCTTTCGTACCTTTTTCCCCTTATCAGTCAGTTGCCACCTGTCAGTCATCTGTATCCATCATCTATCTGTGAATCAATGAAGTTTCTCAGTTAGTTGTTTCAGAACTTAATCTTTGGATGCTAAGTTCCAAGTTGCTTAAACAGATGCCTGTGAACACTCGTACTGGAGCTGGAGGTTCTGAGGATGCCAACCTTCCAAATCCTCCACCTGTACCTGCTACTCTAGCAGATGCCATCGCAGCCCTGGCGGCCGCTGCTAACCTCATGGCTAGAAACCAGGGCCAACAGCAGAATAACGGTCACCGTGGTCGTCAGCACATCAACAATGAGGCAACCTATGTGGAGTTCACGGAAACCCGTCCACCGGTCTTCACCAAGGCCGATGAACCCCTCGAAGCTGATGATTGGCTCCGCACCATGGAGCAGAAGTTTAGTCTTATCCACTGCACCGACATCCAGAAGCCCCGGTTTGCTTCGCAGCAGCTTCGTGGTCCCGCAAGTGCTTGGTATGCTAATCTGTTGGCTGCCCAGCCAGAAGGTCATCAGTTGACCTGGGAGGAGTTCCGCACTGCTTTCCGTGCTCATCACATCCCTTCCGGATTGATGAAAATGAAGCTTGATCAGTTTTTGGCCCTTCAACAGAAAGACTCCACAGTCATGCAGTATGTGGGTCAGTTCAATCATCTCAGCCAGTATGCCTCAGAGTACGTCAACACCGATGAGAAGAAGAGGGATTGTTTCCTCAGAGGACTGCACCCAAGATCCGCAGGAGCCTGTCTAATAACCTGACTGGGTCTTATCACGATGTTGTTGACCGGGCTGTTGCTTTTGAGGAAAGCAATCGCCAGTACCAAGAGGAAAGAAAAAAAGAAGAAAGCAGGGTCAAGCAGCTTCTCTGGCAGTCACAAACGCCAGAAAGTCATCTATCACCCCAGCCACCACCACAATCGTCCACCTTACCCTCACCAGCAAGTGGTCGTCCGTACTGCGGCTACCACCCACAACGCCAATCAGCAGAGTGCCACGCAGCCGAACGCCCCAGGTGTTCGTATCACCACCCCGCAAACAGCCTACAATCATCCCTGCTACAACTGCGGCCAACTTGGCCACTGGTCTCGTGAGTGCCCAAAGCCCAAGAGGTATGCTCAGAGCGCTCCGAAGGGTTCTGGAGGATCTTAGCAGCAGCAGCAGCACCGTGCCCCGCAGCAGCACGTTCAGAAGGGCAAGTTTGTCAAGAAACACGGGCAAGTCTACTACACCACCGTCAGTGACATCCCAGAAGGAGAACCCGTCATGATCGGTAGGTTTCCCGTTGCCAATCATCCTGCAGTTGTGTTGTTTGATTCTGGTGCATCGCATTCCTTCATCAGTCATACATTTGTCACTAAGCATGAGATATCAATTGGGAATTACAAGAAAGTTTCTGTATATTTTCGCCTGGAGGGCGTATAAGCACTAAGGAAGTGGTTCGCAATATACCAGTAATGTTGGGGGAACATGTATTTCCTACCACCATGATAGTGCTACGGGATCAGGAGATAGATGTCATTCTAGGCATGAATTGGATGTGCCAGTATAAGGCTATGATTGACATCCTGAATAGGGTTGTGAGAGTGGACATTCCTAACAGTACCTCCAAACTCCTTCTCCAACTCCCAATGCCTCAAAAACCAGCAGCCACACAGTTGAATACCACCTATATTCTGGAGACCAGAGACATCCTGTGGTCTGTGTGAATTCCCTGATGTTTTCCAGAGGACTTACCTGGTCTGCCTCCTGACCGTGATGTCGAGTTTGCCATAGAGCTAAAGCCCGGGACTGCTCCTATATCCCGTAGAGCTTATCGAATGCCTCCCAGAGAGTTGGCAGAGCTGAAAACTCAGTTACAAGATCTGTTGGACAAGGGCTTCATTCACCCAAGCTCGTCTCCTTGGGGCTGTCCTGCAATCTTTGTAAAGCCCCTTGGGCTGTCCTTGAAAATCTTCTTAGAAGAAAGAAAGACAAGGTCTTCAGGCTATGTGTTGATTATCGCGCCACTCAATGAAGTCACCATCAAAACAATATCCTTTGCCTCGCATTGATCCTTCTTTTTGATCAACTAGCTGGAGCAGAGGTGTTCTCCAAGATTGACCTCAGATCTGGCTACCACCAAATAAAAATACGTCCCGAAGACATTCCTAAAACCGCTTTCACACCAGATACGGCCTATATGAGTACTTGCATGTCCTTCGGCTTGACCAATGCCCCTGCCCACTTCATGTACCTCTAACTCTGTATTCATGCCGGAGCTTCATAAATTTGTGGTCGTGTTCATTGACGACATCCTTGTTCTACTCAAAGACCTCCGAAGAGCATGCCAATCATTTTTTTTTGTTTTCCTCGTGTCTTCCAACCCGCCTCAGAGATCATCAGCTTTATGCCAAGTTCAGTAAATGTGAGTTCTGGTTAGATCAGATACAGTTCTTGGTCATGTCCTATCCGCTGAAGGTGTGTGTCAGTCGTCCCGGAAAGGTGGCAGACATTCTGGATTGGAAGCCACCTACCACTGTTCACAAAGTCCGCAGCTCATGGGAATGGCTGGATATTATCGCCGTTTCATCCCGGATTTTCCAGAATCGCCAAGCCTATCACCGAGTTGTTAAAGAATTCTGTGAAGTTTGTCTGGTCACCAGCTTGTGAGCAAGCCTTTCAAACGTTGAAGAAACTGTTGACCACATCACCAGTGTTAGCCCATCCGAACGTCGAAAAGCCCTTTGATGTCTTTGTGATGCATCTGGTACTGGTTTGGGCTGTGTTTTGATGCAAAGAAGGTCGAGTGATCGCTTATGCCTCACGACAGCTTAAGCGACATGAGGAAAATTATCCAACTCATGATCTTGAGTTAGCAGCATGTGCATGCCTTAAAAATCTGGCGTCATTATTTGTTGGGTAGTACCTGCAATGTGTACACAGATCACAAAAGCCTGAAGTATATCTTCACTCAAGAAGAGCTGAATATGAGACAGAGAAGATGGCTTGAGTTGATTAAGGACTATGATATCCAAGTGCATTACCATCCAGGGTAGGCGAATGTGGTCGCTGATGCACTCAGTCGCAAGTCATATTGCAACTGTCTGGTAAAGCAATCCTATGAGTCATCCCTATGCTATGAACTAGAAAAAGCTGGGTATTGAAATGGTTCCGCAAGAATTCTGAGTAATATCAAGATTGAAACCCCTATCAAAGAGCAGGTCATTGCTGCAGAAAGATAACCCTGGAATCAAGCACATCTCGAAAGGGTTCGAGCCGGAAAAGTTGATTGTTTCAGGATTGATGAAGAAGGAGTGGTTTGGTTCAAGAATCGTCTCGTAGTTCCCAAAGTGCCTGAGTTGAGACAGTTAATCCTTGATGAAGCACACTTGTCTAGATTCTCCATCCACCCCGGCAGCAACAAGATGTACCAGGATCTGAGGCAGAGATTCTGGTGGACAAAGATGAAGATTGAGATCGCCCGATATGTCGCTCGCTGTGATACTTGCCAGAAAGTCAAGCCGTGCATATGAAAGCCTGGAGGAGAGTTGCAAACTTTATCTGACCTGCCTGGAAGTGGGACGATATCAGTATGGATTTCGTAAATGGGCTACCCAAGACACAAAAGGGTTATGATTCCATCTGGGTGATCGTGGATCGCCTCACTAAGCAAGCTCACTTCCTGCCAGTCAAAACCGCTACACCGTTCCCACTTATGCCACTTTGTACAAGAACAACATAGTAAAACTCCATGGCATACCCAAGAGCATTATCTCTGATCGTGGCACTCAGTTTGTCGCAAAGTTCTGGAAAGCGTTCCATACCTCACTTGGAACCAAGTTGCTGCATAGCACAGCATATCATCCACAAACGGATGGACAACTGAGCGAGTCAACCAAGTGTTTAGAGGATATGTTGAGAGCCTGCGTGCTCACCTTTGCAGATACGTGGGATAACTGTTTGCCCTTGGCAGAATTCTCGTATAATAACAGTTATCAAGAAAGCATCAAAATGGCACCCTTTGAAGCACTGTACGGCCGCCGTTGTCGTACACCTCTCAGTTGGTCTGAACCCGGAGAAAGGGAATTCTTTGGGGTTGATCTAGTAAAAGATATGGAAGGAAAGTCAAAGCAAATACAAGAGAACATGAAGATTGCACAGTCTCGACAGAAAAGTTATGCTGACAAGAGACGTCGACCTCTGCAGTTCGAGATCGGGATTATGTGTACCTGAAGGTCTCACCCACCAAAGGAGTCACTCGTTTGGAGTCAAAGGAAAGTTAGCACCCCGCTACATTGGTCCGTTTGAAATTCTGGATCGTTGTGGCAAGGTAGCTTACAAACTGAGTTTGCCCGATCATCTTTCAGCAGTTCATAATGTGTTTCACGTCTCACAACTCAAGAAATGCCTCCGAGTACCCGAACACGTGGTGGAAGTTGAAGGTGTTGAGTTAGAACCTGATCTGTCGTACTCTGAGTATCCCGTTCGCGTGTTGGACCACAAGGACCGTGTCACCCGAAGAACTACCACAAGATGGTACAAGATCCAGTGGAACCAGCACTCTGAAGAAGAAGCCACCTGGGAATCCGAAGACTTCTTGGCGAAGAACTATCCCGACTTTCTCAATACTCTATAGATGTAAGGTTTTCCCTTGTTCTTTTTAAGACGCAGAATCTCGAGGCGAGATTCGTTTTAGGGGGAGGGTTGTAACACCTCTGGTGTTTAATCTGTAATTAACCTGACATGTCATCATCTTTAGTCATAATCATCCTTGTCATGCTTTATGTTTGTCTTAATGCTTGTTGCTTTTGTTCCCTTTTGTGTATAGCAATTCCCTTTTCAAAAACCCTAAAGCCCTAACCTTCCTATAAGGGCAAAATGGTGATTTCACCTCTGTGCCTAGTTTTGTGTAATTCTTGTTCAATTTGATGTCTTGAAGTTTTGTTGTGTTATTCAAAAATCAAAAATCAGATTTCAAATTCCTTTTGAAAAACCCTGAATTCCAAATCCTGGATTTTATCCCTCTTTTTGTAATTCAAAAAAAATTATTCAAAATTTGGAGTTGGTCCAAAAAGCAAAGTTGTAGATCTGATCAAGAGAAAGAACTTTGGTATTTACAAATTTTCAAGTTTTTGTGCAAAGTTTGAAGTAATTCCATATTCATTCAAACTCCAGTTTTTGTCCCCTTTTTAGTTTTCAAAATTATTTCAAAAACTAATAAGTTTCAGAAAAAGTGTATAATAGAAAAGTTATAGGTTTTGACAAAAGGAACAACTTGCATGTTTACAGATTTTCAACTTTCAATAAAAAAATCAAAAGTAATTTTTAATTTATTAAAACCCCAAAAAGTGTGTCCCCTTTTCAAATTTCAAATGTGATTCAAAAACTTTTTGATTTTTGAAAATGTTCTTTTTGACAAAGTTGTAGATCTCCTTTTTCTGCACAACTTTGGTGTTTTGATTTTTGTTGCTCAGTTCAAGTTTTGGCAATACTGTGCACAAAATACAGAAATCAGTTCTAAGTAAACCCTAGACTAGCCCTGTTCATCTTCAAAACCTAGAGCTACGGGGGGCCCCGGCCTTGGCCGAGCCACCTGTGAGCATCTAGGCCCCCAGTGGGTTTCGGTGATTGGATGACAACGGTAAACTACTATGACTAACGTGTGTTTTGCAGAAACAATTGAGTTAGGTCATGGTAATGATGATCGTGAGGGCACTATGGTATTCATGCCTCTCTATTGATGGAATTCGTTCGGTTTTCAAAGGATGGACGACGAAGACGGTGATAGGCTAGCACTAAGTGTCACTTGGTGTTGAAGGACACTTAGAGTAGCATAGGTCTTTGTTTTATTTTTGGCCGTACTATAAAGAGGGGTTTGAATGGGTAGCTTGACCTAGGTGAGACTTTTGAGTTAGGTGTGGTGCACACTTGTTAACCAAAGCCCTAGGTAGCTTAGAAAGGTCCCTAAGATCATAAGGAAGAAAGTTCGTGAAGGGAGCGTCGCAAACCGAAGTCGTTTCGGACTTCAAAATGCGACGGACGCTGGTTGCCCTTGTGACCGGACGCTGGGCATGCGTCCGGTCAGTTGGTTTTGCTGAGGAAGCAGTCAGGCTCGACCGGACGCTCCTCAGGAGTTGACCGGACGCACCAGGGGGTGAGTCCGGTCAACTCAGAGAGGTTCCAGAGAGGGTTTTTGCTGACCGGACGCGTCCGGTCAGTGGTGATCGGACGCATGGGTGCGTCCGGTCAGTGTTTCGTACTGTGTCAGGGGGACGTCACGTAGCCGTTAGGCACTGACCGGACGCGTCCGGTCACCCCGACAGTGCGTCCGGTCAGTGTGTAACTGGCTGGACTTACCCCTTCGTGCATGATTTGAAGTGGGGGTATTTATATGCCTCCCCCTCATTCATGCTGTTTCTCTTGCTCATTTGAAAGGTTCCCAAACACATTGTGATTGCAAGTGAGTGCAAGAGGCCTAGTGAGGTTGAGAGATTTGATAATTGAGTGATCAAACACCTCATTAGTGAGTAGAGAGTAGCAAGTGTGCATCCACCCATCTCATTAGCCTTGCGTTGGTCAAGTGAGAGTTCTTGCTTGTTACTCTTGGTGATCGGCATCACCTAGACGGCTTGGCGGCGATCGGAGAGCTTGGTGATCATCCGGAGGCATTGTGGATGACCCAAGCCAAGTTGTGACCGGTAGCGAGCGATTCACCGGGCCGGAGTGGCGAAGAATCAGCTCGTAGTGAGCACTTGATCCTTGCGCGGATCAAGGGGGAGCGATACCCTTGCGCGGGTGCTCCAACGAGGACTAGGGGGGTGTGCCGACACCTCGATACCTCGGCAAAAAGATCGTCGAGTCATCTCTACTTTACTTACGCATTTACATTCAAGCAATTCAATTCCGCATTACACTTGTTGTTCATTCCAAATTGAATTGCCATGCTAGAGTAGAATTGGCTTAGTGATAATCTTTTGTGCTATTGATTCTTGTCATACACTTCTAGGCACTAGGGGGTTAATTGGGCTTGATAGGTTTTATTATTGCAAGAAGTTTTAGAAAAGCCCAATTCACCCCCCCTCTTGGGCATCTTGATCCTTTCAATTGGTATCGGAGCCTCGTGCTCTCGATTTAGGCTTAACCGCCTAGAGTTAAGATGTCCGGAGGTGATGGACCACCTCCCATGTTCGAGGGAGACGACTTTCCATATTGGAAAATCCGTATGGAGTCGTACCTAGAAGCGGTTGATGTTAAATGCCTCAATGCCGCGATCACCGGCTTTGCCAAGCCCAAAGAAGGCACAAGCCTCACTCCTAATGAGGAGGAAAATGAAAAATGGAATGCAAAAGCCAAAAACATCCTTTTAGAGGCATTTGCAAGGATGTGTTCAATCGTGTTCGGAACCACAAAAATGCCCATGATCTATGGGAAAATATTTGTGCGCTCCATGAGGGAACCAAGAGTGAGCGTGAGGAGCGTTATCATTTGGTTGTGCAAAAGATGAACTCGTTTGAAATGCTTGCTCATGAAAATGCAAATGAAATGTACTCACGCTTGAATGTTCTTGTAGAGGAGCTCAATGGTCTTGGCCTCACACAAATGCAACCATCCGATGTTGTGAGGAAGATCCTATGTGTCCTTCCCATTGACAAGTATGGACACATTGTGACCGTGCTACATCAAGGTGATCTTTCCACATCTACACCAACACAAGTCTTGGGGAAGATCAATGCTCATGAGATGTACATGCACATCACACCAAGTGGTGGCTCCTCCACCGACAAGAAGAAGGACTTGGCCTTCAAAGCAAGCCATGACAAGAAGGGCAAGTCCAAGGCTATTGAGGTGCATCATGAGAGCACAAGCGATGATGAAGATGATTCCAACATTGCTCTCATGGTGAAGAAGACCACCAAGATGTTGAAGAAGCTTCACAAGAATGGAGTCAACTTTGACTCAAGAAAGAAGAAATTCTTCACAAGTAGCAAGAGGAGACCAATCTCCGAAATGGATTGCTACAATTGCGGTGAGCTTGGCCATCTTGCTCATCAATGCACCAAGCCCAAGAAAGAGAGCTACAAGAACAAGAACAAGGGCAAGAAGTATGACTCATCAAGTGAAGATGAGAAGAAGGATGAAAAGCCCTACTACAAGAAGGATGGCAAGAAAAGAAGCAATACCACAAGAAAGGTGGGAAGGCTTACATTGTTGGTGATTGGCTCACCGACATTGACTCCCGGTGGCTCATCAAATGAAGATAGTGATGATGAGAAGGAGAAGGTGGCCGCTCTAGTCATTGGCTCCTCTACACCACCACCACCACCGTCACCATCATCATCTACACACCTATGCCTTATGGCCAAGGGTGACCGGAAGGTACAAAACAATGATGACTCTAGTGATAGTGATAGTGATGGTGAATTTGAGGCTCCCACTTATGATGAACTTGTCAAATTGCTAAATGACTACTCTAAAATCATAAGAAAGACTAGAGCTAAAAATGAGAAGCTTGTTGATGAAAATGAATCTCTTGTTGAAAGTGTGATCATGCTATTCATGCTAGTGATGAACTAAAAGATGAACTTGCAACTATGTCATCCACTATCAAGGAGCTCAAGTCCTCTAACAAGGAGCTCAAAGCTAAAAATGAAAAACTTGATAAGATGCATAGTGACCTTTCCACTAGTCATGCTTTGCTTAAGGAACAATATACTCAAGTGAAAGTAGATTATGATACTCTCACCATTGCTTATGATATGCTTTCACATGAGACACATGATGCTCCTAACCTTGTTAAGTGTGACATAGCAACATCTTGTGAGGACTTGGTTAGTGAGCATGTTGAGCAAAGTGCTAGTGGCAAGGGCAAGAAAGTGGTTGAGGCCGATCACTATGATGACTATGTCAAGATCAAGAATGAGAATGCAAAGCTCAAGGTTGATCTAGAAAAGCTTTCAACCACCAAGCAAGTTATCATTCAATCTCATGACGATGACTATAGCATGACACTTGAGCTAGACATGCTAAAAGAAGAGAACAAGAGATTAAAGATGGAGAGGGACTACAAAATGACACCATCTCAATTGGAACTCCAACAAGAGAATGACAAGCTCAAGAAGGAGAAAGAGCACCTCACCACCGGTTTGAGGAACTTCACCAAGGGTCAATGTCTTCAAAGTGAGCTTCTCATGAACACCGTCATGAAGACCAATAGAAATGGCATTGGCTTTCTTGAAGAGAAGATGAAGCAACGCAAGAGCATCACTAAGCCAAAGAAGAAGAAGATTGGGAGATGCTATGAGTGTGGAAAGGAAGGACACTTTGCTCATGCTTGTGAGGAGCCAAAGCCCACACCCTTGCCCAAGCATGCTAGACCCTTTGCCTTCAATGCTCACTACATGCTTAGACAAGATTCTAGTGGCAAAGTGAAGGTTATGTTTATGGGGCCACCTAACAAGAATAGGCCAAGGCAAATTTGGGTTGCTAAGTCACTAGTTGAGAAAGTTAAGGGACCGCAACAAGTTTGGGTCCCGAAAGCTCAAGCTTGATTTCTTGTGTGTAGGTGAACTACAAGACCGGTGGATCACATTGGGTAATTGATAGTGGATGCACACAACATATGACCGGAGATCCCCGGATGTTCACCTCACTAGAAGAGAATGTCGATGACCAAGAAAAGATAACATTTGGTGACAACTCAAAGGGCAATGTCAAAGGATTGGGCAAAGTGGCTATATCAAACGATCATACCATCTCCAATGTGCTTCTAGTTGCATCATTAAGCTTCAACCTGCTATCCGTTGGGCAACTATGTGATCTTGGCTTTCAATGCTTGTTCACCGACAAGGAAGTGGTTGTGACCAAGAAAGATGATACACAAGTGATATTCAAAGGCTTTAGATACAACAATCTCTATCTAGTGGATTTTACCTCCGAAGATGCCAACTTGAAGACATGTTTGTTCACTAAGCAATCTCTTGGTTGGCTTTGGCATAGAAGATTAGCACATGTTGGAATGAACACTCTCAACAAGCTATTGAAGAAGGATTTGGTTAGGGGCTTGAAGGATGTCAAATTTGAGAAGGACAAATTGTGTAGTGCATGTCAAGCCGGCAAGCAAGTTGCAAATACACATCCAACCAAAGCTTTTGTGTCAACATCAAGAGAGTTAGAGCTACTTCACATGGATCTATTTGGACCAACAACATATGCTAGCTTGGGTGGAAATCTCTATTGTCTAGTGATTGTTGATGACTACTCTAGATACACTTGGGTATTCTTTCTTCATGACAAATCCGAAGCAACCCTTCATTCAAGAAGTTTGCCAAGAGAGCCCAAAATGAGTTTGACTTGAAAATCAAAAAGATAAGAAGTGACAATGGAAGAGAGTTCGACAACACCCACATTGAGCAATATTGTGATGAAGTTGGGATCAAGCATGAAGTCTCCGCAACCTACACACCACAACAAAATGGGGTAGTTGAGAGGAAGAACCGAACACTAATCACCCTAGCAAGGACTATGTTAGATGAGTACACTACACCGGAAAGATTTTGGGCGGAAGCAATCAACACCGCTTGCTATGCATCAAACCGGTTGTTCCCCCATCGTCTCCTTGGCAAGACCCCCTATGAGCTACTCAACAACAAGAAGCCGGATGTATCCTTCTTTAGAGTGTTTGGGTGCAAATGCTACATCTTCAAGAAGCGCCAACACCTAGGGAAGTTTCAACGCCGATGTGATATTGGTTTTCTTGTTGGTTACTCATTGAAGTCCAAAGCATATCGAGTATTCAACCATGCCACCGGGATGGTAGAGGAAACATATGATGTGGAATTCGATGAATCTAATGGCTCTCAAGGAGAGCATGAAAATCTTGATGATGTAGGTGATGAACCATTGAGGGATGCAATGAAGAACATGCCGGTTGGAGCCATCAAGCCTAAAGATGATGATGATGATGTGCAAGTCATTGACAAGCCATCCTCATCACATGTACCACTTGATGATGACAAAGATGGGAGGGATCCAAATGAAGATACTCATGTCTCCCATGATCAAATGGTGGTACAAGCTCAAGATGTTGATGCTCCACAAGCGGCCCCTCAAGTGGTTGATCGAAGGACTACTCCTCTACTACAAGCTCATCCTCAAGATCTCATCATAGGGAGTCCGACAAGGGGTGTAATGACTCGCTCTCAAAAACTTGCTTTATTTATGGAACATCACTCCTTTGTTTCTCTTGTTGAGCCTACCATTGTAGATGAAGCTCTAGGTGATCCGGATTGGGTGAATGCCATGCATGAAGAATTAAACAACTTCACCCGCAACCAAGTTTGGACACTTGAAGAGCGACCAAAAGGCGCAAGAGTCATTGGAACAAAATGGGTGTTTAGGAACAAGCAAGATGATCAAGGCAAGGTTGTTAGAAACAAGGCAAGGCTAGTGGCAAAGGGGTTCTCTCAAGTTGAAGGCTTGGATTTTGGAGAGACCTTTGCACCGGTTGCAAGACTCGAAGCCATTCGTATCCTCCTTGCATATGCATCACATCATGACATTAAATTATATCAAATGGATGTGAAAAGTGCATTTTTAAATGGCTTCATAAATGAACTAGTCTATGTTGATCAACCTCCCGGGTTTGAAGACCCTAGATATCCTAATCATGTTTATAGGTTGTCCAAGGCGCTTTATGGGCTCAAGCAAGCCCCTAGAGCGTGGTACGAGCGCCTCGGGACTTCCTAATTGAGAAGGGCTTCACCATTGGGAAGGTCGACACCACACTATTCACCAAGAAGCTTGATGGAGAGATCTTCATTTGTCAAGTCTACGTCGATGATATCATCTTCGGGTCAACAAATGAAGCCTATTGCAAGGAATTTGGTGACTTGATGTCGAAGGAGTTCGAGATGTCGATGATTGGCGAGCTCACATTTTTCCTAGGCTTTCAAGTCAAGCAATTGAAGGAGGGGATTTTTATATCTCAAGAGAAGTACACAAAAGACCTCCTCAAGCGCTTCAACATGGATGATTGCAAGCCTATCAAGACTCCAATGCCAACCAACGGACATCTCGACCTAGATGAGGGAGGTAACCCGGTTGATCAAACTCTCTACCGTTCTATGATTGGTAGTTTGTTATACTTGACCGCATCTAGGCCCGACATCATGTTTAGTGTGTGCATGTGTGCTCGTTTTCAAGCCGATCCTAGGGAATCACATCTCATAGCGGTGAAGAGAATCCTTAGGTACCTAAAGCACACCCCAAGCATTGGCCTTTGGTATCCCAAAGGAGCTAACTTCCAACTCGTTGGGTATTCCGATTCGGATTACGCGGGTTGCAAAATTGATAGAAAAAGCACATCCGGAGGGTGCCATTTGCTTGGGAGATCACTAGTTTCATGGAGTTCAAAGAAGCAAAATAGTGTGGCCTTGTCTACCGCCGAGGCGGAATACATAGCCGCGGGTGCTTGTTGTGCACAAATCCTTTACATGAAGCAAACCCTTTTAGATTATGGTGTAGTTCTAGAAAGGGTACCTTTGTTGTGTGACAATGAGAGCGCGGTTAAGCTTGCTAACAACCCGGTTCAACACTCTCGCACAAAGCACATAGATATTCGCCATCACTTCCTTAGAGATCATGTTTCCAAGAAAGATATATCCTTAGAGGGAGTTAGAACCGAAGATCAATTGGCGGATATCTTCACAAAACCCCTAGATGAGAGCACCCTTTGTAGATTGCGAAGTGAGCTCAATGTGCTTGATCTAAGTAACTTTGTCAAAAGGTGAAAGGGGGTTGTCTTTGCATTGCATTGTATCATATGCCATGTTTAAATTATGCTATGCACATAGGCTTGTCAGACGTGGTTAAGATAACCGCCCTAAAAAGCGTGTGAAGAAGCTTACCCATGAGCAAACTTGACAAGCAACCTAGATTCAAATTCCGCTTTGCATTGCATATGCATGTTTGTTGCTTTGTCGTTTCTTTTCAGTTAGGTTTTGAGCAACCGCTGTGTTCGTCCACCGCTAGGGGGAGCATTTGAGGCTCTAATTGGTTAAGACCCCTAGTTTTGGTGGCCACATGTTGTCTCCTTGGAGCTTTGTTGCCTATTTTATCTAAAATTTAACTTAGCCTATGGCAAATTATTTGAAAAATTTGAGGGTTTGAGAGAGGTCACTCCTCTAGGTTCCAACTAGTGTTTATTTGCATCTTATTTGAGTTGGAACTTGGTTGGGAGAAGTCGGCGCGAAAAATCGAGTCAAAACTGTGTTTTCCCGTGACCGGACGCTGCGACCGGACTCATAGGGTGCGTCCGGTCAGTGCAGAGCGCGCGCAAGTGAACAGTGTCTTCGGCGCGTCCGGTCAGGAATTTGATCGTGCGTCCGGTCCTTTGCCAGCGGTTGACCGGACGCTGGGTGAGTCCGGTCATGTCTGATCGGACGCGTCCGGTCGTGGAAATCGCGTTCTGGGAGCTCTCTGTTCGTGACCGGACGCTGGGTGCCGTGCGTCCGGTCGTTTCGAGCAGTGCGTCCGGTCGTCACTTAACGAGCGCAATAAACTCATCCAACCGACACGTGGGCCTCACTCCTTCTTCCTCGTCGCGCCAGCGCCCGTTCCGCCGTCTCTCCGCGCCGCCGCACCTCCTCCCCTCGGCGTGCCCGCTCCCCGCCGCACCTCTCGCCCCCGGCGTGCCGCTCGCCCGCGCCCGCTCGCCCCCCGTGTGCCCGCTCCTCGCCCCCCCGTGTCACTTCGGTCGCCGCAACCCCGCGCCCGCGCCCGTGCCCAAGCTCGCCGGACCTCGCTGTTCGCCGGAGGACCCCCGCCGGATTCCTCCTCGCCGGCGTTCTTCCCCATCGGATTCTCTCCGGCTCGTCCTCTATCCGGCCGACCCTCCGCAGTGAGCTTCCCACCCCTCTCCATATTCCCTGCCACCAGGTGTTCGGCGAAATGTCTCAACCAATGTTCCGGCTGTTTTAACCCTTTTCTGGCCGTTTTCTCGCGCAGATCCTTCCGGCGAGACATCTTGGTGCCCGCACGTGTCGGTGTCTTACCTACGCTTCGTCGGTTCATCGTGTCTCGTCAGGTAGCTAACCGCCTCTTCTTTCTCATCTCACTATGCTTTGCTTCCGACAGGGCCTCTTATCTCTAGATTATATGCTTATATATATCCCTATCTCTCTTGCAGCGAGTCGGTCCGATTCAGTGGCAGTGGCAGTGACAGCTAAATCCGGGCCAAGCCCGCGGATACGGAACGAGGCCAAGCCTCTGAGGTTCAGTCCAGTCTTCTGGTTTACTTGACAGTGGTCCTCAGTGGCAGTGCGTCTTGTCAGTGGTTGTGATTCTCAGTGGTGTTGGCAGCAGTCAGTGGCAGCTGTTCTGTTCTTGTAGCGATGGCTCGCTGCAAGAACGTCGGCGGAGGTCCCGGGGACGATCCTCCTCCCCCGCCTCCTCCCCCTGGCGACAAGGGGAAGCGGCCTCAGAAGCTCGTCTCCAAGAAGCGCAAGCGCCGCGATCGAGATTCAGAGTTGCGCTTGCAGTGGCTCGAGCAGCCGAGAGGGCAGAGCAGGGTGGTTCCACCGGTGGTCTGCGGATTCACGACTCTTCTCAGAGCAGGCCGGTCAGGGCAGTAGTCAGCAGGCTGTTACGCGCATTCGCGATCTCCTTACAGAGCAGCAGGTTCAGGCCTTACTTCAGACAGAGGGTGGCGTCGTCCGGGTCCGCGGTCACGAGTACTCCCTTGACGACCCGGCTGACGTCCTCCCTCCGGACTTTCAGTTTCCGTCCGAGGCAGCTTCAGCCCTCGCCGCAGCTTCAGCCGGCGGTTCTGCTCCCGAGGCCCAGGCAGAAGGTCAGCCAGAGGACCAGCCAGCTCAGCAGCCTCTCCGCAGGTCTACCCGTACTCGCACTCAGGTTTCTCCTCGACCTGAGGGACAGAGGCGGGGTGGACGACCCCCTCCGAGGCCACAGGGACCCCCACCTGTGGAGCACTTGGACCTGCGGACAGCGACAGCACGTCAGGTGCAGGCTCTTCGTTTGATACCGTACGAGGAGTGGTTTCCAGCAGCCCGGCACCCTCAGGCAGCAGAGGTTTTTACACAGTTATTCAGGAGGACTTCTATCGGGCCTACGTCAACAGCGGTGTGCACATCAGACCACACAGAGTTTGCTCGCTGGAGGCGCTTGTTGCAGTTGCTGGCGAGCCGATCCGCCCGATGCTATCCTACCTGCCAGGGTTAGCGGATCTTCTTGGTCGAGGTGGTTTGTACATTGAGGACTGGGTTCGACAGTTCTATGCCTCTCTGTGGATCTCCCCGGACCACCGGTTTCTCCACTTCGCCTTCAGGGGGAGGTCCTACAGGCTCTACAGCTCACGTGCCAGGGAGTACCTTGGTTTGACAGTCTATCCGACTCGTGTGCACACAGTTTGTTACGGACAGACAGAGCCACCCAGGCGACCACACGCAGGAGAGATTCCCCCCGCAGAGACAGTGCGTGCCTGCTTCCGGGAGCCGTTCGACGAGGGGTCCAGCCGGCGTCCTCGTGACTTGACGCCGACGGCCCGCCTCGTGCACGAGGTTATGAGGCGTACTCTTTTGCCCCGGACAGGTTACAGAGAGGGGTTGACCAGGATACAGATTTGGCTAGTTCACCACCTTGTGTCACAGCTTGAGTTCGATATTTGGGACGTCATTATTTCAGAGATGGAGGACACACTAGCAGAGGGCTTCAAGGGTCACCGCCAGCTTCCATATGCTCACATTATCTGTTTCCTTTTGCGGCGGATAATTCCTGGTCTTCTACCTGAGCTTCTTCAGTCGCCGACCGAGTTCCCTGAGTACGACACTCGCCAGCTTGCAGGGGCTCATCCAGACACTAGGCCCCGAGGTCCGCGCCAGAGGCCAGAGGTTCCTGAGACAGAGGCTCAGCAGGATGAGACAGTCAGTCAGTTGGCAGAGGCTGAGCTCGCAGCTCTTGAGGCAGAGGGAGAGGACCCAGACGACGACTTCCCGTCCGACAGCACCGACGAGGACTACGCTCCTCTTCCGAGGATGCGACCACAGGGTGCTCACGACTCCGAGGCCTCCTCCTCTCGTATGGCCGGCTCCGACCCAGCACTTCTAGCCATCTCTCACGAATGGAGCAGCAGCAGTCGCGCCTTACCGAGGAGGTTCAGCGTCAGGCTGAGGAGCAGCGCAGACAGGCACAGGAGCAGGCTCGCCTAGCAGAGGCACAGGCAGTGGCAGCACAGGCACAGGAGCGCCAGGACGCTCTCCAGAGGCAGATGATCCAGCTTCAGACTCAGACCCTAGCCTTCATGGAGAGGATGGCCGCTTTTCAGTTACCTCAGCCATCTCAGCTCCAGCTGCAGCAGTCCGGGCCATCGGCCTCGTTCTACACAGCTCCCTCGTCGACGGTCTCGCCTTTCCCTCAGTACCCTCAGTGGTTCACGACACCTCAGCCAGGGCAGCCGTCAGGGTTCACGCCGCTCCGCTCCGGATTCACTCCTCCTCAGACCGAGTCGATCCTCGTGACCCCTAGGACTTTGGAGGCTACCTTCAGTGAGCTCACCGGCCTGCCTACACCTCCTGAGTTTCAGTTGCCGGTGACCTCCGCTCCAGCTCCAGCTACCGGTACCACAGAGACCCTACCCTCCTCAGTCGCGTCGTTTGAGCCTCCGGTCTCTCAGAGTGCGACTTTGCCAGTCAGTTCAGTGCCTGCGGCTTCGACGTCAGTGACAGTGGCAGTGACTGAGTCAGTAGACCCTCCTCCAGAGCCAGCGCTCCCAGCGCCAGACACAGCTCCCGAGTCAGCTGAGCAGACCCAGACTGCTTCTCCTCCACGTCCAGTGTCAGAGGGTCAGCCAGCTCTCAGTTCTTCGTCCGACGAGGCAGCTTACCTTGCTCAGTTCGAGACTCTGCCGCGTACCTCGTCGCCCGACTCGTCTGCTCCCATCCCTCCTACCGACCCTTAGGTTTTGGTCCTTGATGCCAAAGGGGGAGAGAGCGTATGTTAGTCTTAGGGGGAGCTTGTGAGAGGGTTTCCGATCTTTTTGTTTTGTGCATCTTGCACTTTTGGTTGTACGTTAATTGGATGTCTTTTGGTTGTGACATGTGTTGCTACTCTTGTTTTATATTCATGTCACTTGTTTATGCTCAGTTATGACATGTTATGCTTCACTCGTTATCCTATTCAGGTCATATGCTTATGCTCATTTACTTCGCTTCCGCACTCTTATACTCCGATAAATGAGCTTGTTTCATAAGTACTTGTGTTATCTCTTATCATGTTGAGTACTTATGGTGACTTGGTTCGTATAAGCATGCCTAACCCCTTTGATCTTATTGTCACATGCTTATATGAATCAAGCAATTGAAAACCTCCTCTCTTTCAAACATACTTGAGGTTGTCATCAATCACCAAAAAGGGGGAGATTGTGAGCATCTAGGCCCCCAGTGGGTTTCGGTGATTGGATGACAACGGTAAACTACTATGACTAACGTGTGTTTTGCAGAAACAATTGAGTTAGGTCATGGTAATGATGATCGTGAGGGCACTATGGTATTCATGCCTCTCTATTGATGGAATTCGTTCGGTTTTCAAAGGATGGACGACGAAGACGGTGATAGGCTAGCACTAAGTGTCACTTGGTGTTGAAGGACACTTAGAGTAGCATAGGTCTTTGTTTTATTTTTGGCCGTACTATAAAGAGGGGTTTGAATGGGTAGCTTGACCTAGGTGAGACTTTTGAGTTAGGTGTGGTGCACACTTGTTAACCAAAGCCCTAGGTAGCTTAGAAAGGTCCCTAAGATCATAAGGAAGAAAGTTCGTGAAGGGAGCGTCGCAAACCGAAGTCGTTTCGGACTTCAAAATGCGACCGGACGCTTTGCCCTAATGACCGGACGCTGGGCGTGCGTCCGGTCAGTTGGTTTGCTGAAGAAGCAGTCAGGCTTCGACCGGACGCTCCTCAGAGTTCGACCGGACGCACCAGGGGTGAGTCCGGTCCAACTCAGAGAGGTTCCAGAGAGGGTTTGCTGAGACCGGACGCGTCGGTCAGTGGTGATCGGACGCATGGGTGCGTCCGGTCAGTGTTTCGTACTGTGTCAGAAGGGGACGTCACGTAGCCGTTAGACACTGACCGGACGCGTCCGGTCACCCCGACAGTGCGTCCGGTCAGTGTGTAACTGGCTGGATTTACCCCTTCGTGCATGTTTTGAGTGGGGGGTATTTATATGCCTCCCCCTCATTCATGCTGTACTCTCTTGCTCATTTGAAAGGTTCCCAAACACATTGTGATTGCAAGTGAGTGCAAGAGGCCTAGTGAGGTTGAGAGATTTGATAATTGAGTGATCAAACACCTCATTAGTGAGTAGAGAGTAGCAAGTGTGCATCCACCCATCTCATTAGCCTTGCGTTGGTCAAGTGAGAGTTCTTGCTTGTTACTCTTGGTGATCGGCATCACCTAGACGGCTTGGTGGCGATCGGAGA
The DNA here is from genome assembly GCA_009763385.1 of Coix lacryma-jobi var. lacryma-jobi. NCBI lineage: Eukaryota > Viridiplantae > Streptophyta > Magnoliopsida > Poales > Poaceae > Coix > Coix lacryma-jobi. Next base: position 50,528,085 of record CM019831.1, read on the forward strand.
GCTTGGTGATCATCCGGAGGCATTGTGGATGACCCAAGCCAAGTTGTGACCGGTAGCGAGCGATTCACCGGGCCGGAGTGGCGAAGAATCAGCTCGTAGTGAGCACTTGATCCTTGCGCGGATCAAGGGGGAGCGATACCCTTGCGCGGGTGCTCCAACGAGGACTAGGGGGTGTGCCGACACCTCGATACCTCGGCAAAAAGATCGTCGAGTCATCTCTACTCTTTTACTTACGCATTTACATTCAAGCAATTCAATTCCGCATTACACTTGTTGTTCATTCCAAATTGAATTGCCATGCTAGAGTAGAATTGGCTTAGTGATAATCTTTTGTGCTATTGATTCTTGTCATACACTTCTAGGCACTAGGGGGTTAATTGGGGCTTGATAGGTTTTATTATTGCAAGAAGTTTTAGAAAAGCCCAATTCACCCCCCTCTTGGGCATCTTGATCCTTTCACCACCGGCGCTGGCGCGGCGCACCTGGACCGCTCCTCGTCTACCACAGTCTCCGCGCTGACCCCGCGTGCTCATGTCCGCACCCCCGCACGCGAGCGCTTGACCCTCTCTCCCGTCCCCCACTGCTACCCAGACGACGCCGCCCCGCGTGGCCGTCGCCGGCGATACGCACACCCGCCCCTGCGCGCACGCCCGTCCTTCCGCCAGCGTGCAATCATTTGCGCACGCTTCGGCCAAAGCTTATCCGCCTGCACGCGCACTTACCCTCCCGCGCACGGCCTATAAAAATGGCGCCGGCCGGCAGAGCTCCTCATCCCTCCGCCACGTGGCCAGCCAGCCAGAGCCTCCGCCGCTCCACCACCTAGCTCAGAAGCTCCGCCGTGTCCTCGCGAAGCTTTTCCCCTTCTCAATTTCACCCCTCCGTCTTTCCTTTAGCCGGCGCAGGCAGTTCTTCCCAAGCTCCGGTGAGCACGGGATTGAGAAATACTCTCTCCCCGGCCGTGATCTTTCCTCCCCGATCCCTGCTTCATCTTCCTCATCTGGTGCGCTCTTAACCCGCTCCTGGTGACCGTGTCTGGTGTACAGAGTCGCCGGCACGCCGCTCGCCGCCGAGAGAGCTCCGCCGAAACACAACCACGTCGAGCTCCCTCCTTCGACCCTTGTTCCGTCCCGCCGAGCCCTGCCTCCGACCCGTGGTAAGCACTCGAAGCCCCCGGTCTCTGCTTCCACTCCGCTTCGCCCGAGCCAGGCCTCGAGCAAGCACTCACACACTATCTAGCTCGAGCCAGGCCTCGAGCAGACACGTACCCTCGCCGCTTCGCCCGAGCCTAGCCTCGAGCGGACTCACGCACCCTCAGCTTCGCCGAGCCTAGCCTCGAGCAAGCATGCACCCTCCGCTTCGCCCGAGCCCAGCCTCGAGCGGACTCACGCACCCTCAGCTTCGCCGAGCCTAGCCTCGAGCAAGCATGCACCCTCCGCTTCGCCTGAGCCCAGCCTCGAGCGGACTCACGCACCCTCAGCTTCGCCGAGCCTAGCCTCGAGCAAGCATGCACCCTCCGCTTCGCCCGAGCCTCCCGGCCAGGCCTCGGACGGACGATTGTTTCCGTCTCGCCCGAGCCTACCGGCCAGGTCTCGGACGGCCGGTTGTTTCCGCCTCGCCCGAGCCCTGCTGTCCGCCTCGCCGCGATTCGCCCGAGCCCCTGCGAGGAAGGAGCACAACGCTCTTTTCTTTTTCCTTTTTGAAAGTGTGAATAGTGTTCTGTTTCTCTTTTTTGTGTAAATTAATCTGTTGTTCTTAAATCCTGATAAAATTTTGGTATGGCCTTGCACTGTGTAGTATTTTAAAAAATATGAAACTTGACTTTTCTGCAATAATTTAAAAATGTAAAATCCCTATTTTAATTAATAAAGGGGTGGTTTTGATTTTTTTTAGAAAAATCATTTATAACTCCAAAAATCATGAGATAAATTTTTGTGAGCTTCCTATGCCATGTTTAGTCTCTGGTGAAATTTTGAAGCCTTTTGGAACAAGTTGTTTTTTTATTGTTAAATAGTGCGTGTGGTTAATTAATTGCCTAGATTTATTTGAGCACCTTAATACCTCCAAATATTATGAAATGTTTTGCCATCTATCTACACCATAATGAACTTATGTGATTAATTTGGTAATTTTTGGAGCAACTGCATAAAAAGACCTTTTTAAATAATTAAGAAAATAGAAGAAGTGATTAGGGTTCATGTTGTATGCCCTGTGTTGCATTGTTCCTGCTAGCATACTCATGTGCATGCATCATTGCATTCGTATAGTCCACCGAAGAAAGAGTCAAAGTCGAGGCCGCCGCCGACGAAACCTGCTCCCGAAGTAACCCCGAGCTTCGACCTCTGCACCTCCAACCCTGAGCCAGCTGTCTTTGCTCTTCAAGGCAAGCCCCGGTGCACTTAGCCTTTCCTTGCTTTTATAAAAGTTTTACTTAAATACTTTTGAGTTAAATTACTGCATTAGGTGATAGGAGTTGTGTGATGACCTATTACCTGCACTTTACCTCCACCAAAGATCCCCTACCCTGTTTAAAAACTATTTGCAAAATGCTTAGCATTGCTATACAATAGATTTGCGATAAAAATGCCAATTTCAAAAGTGTGATCACTTAAAGAACTTTTATGGGAATTTGGCTTTACTCCCCGACTGTTGGCTAAGTATCTGATCCGTACCTAGTCAACAGCGAGGAGAGGTTGTCCGAGCGTACGGTGCCGTCATGTTGTAGTCCGGGACTCAACAGTTGACACCGACCGGGACAGGGTTGAAAAAGACGGGACTATTACGCTTGGGTGAGATATAACCAAGGTATAGTTCTGGCTGGAAAATTAGGGACCATCCGTATGGGGCCTGCTGGTCAAGACTTGTAACTATTCACATACTTCGGAAAGCTCTGGCTCCGAGAAATCCTTGATTGGGACCGACAACCGCGCACTGGGAGTGGAGAGATGGCGGAAGTAGCATGTACTCACGTGGTCGTCGTACCTGGAAAGGAGTGGTGTACTGTACTTCCGGGTAGCGTAGGACCGGTCCAATCTTGGAGGAATCGTGGTAGACGGGTTGGCCTATGCAAGCTTGGGTGCTACATATGTCGTGTGAATAGGGATCCTCAGCTGAGTATTCTTTATCCGGATTAACGTTGCTCCTCGGTTATGGAGACTTGGTTACTGACTGTCAATGGAGAGTGGTTCTCAACTAGGAATGTTTTGAAATGTAAAATGAATCATGAACGATGAAGGATTGAGGAATACTGAATCTTTCCAAATAAAATAAGGTTTACAAAAAAATGCTTTTCTGCAAAATACCTGACCTTGCTTAAGCCTTACCTTGACTACCCTAAGCCTCTCATTCCTGAGTCTTCTCCCTTTTCTTTAGTCGGGTAAGTCTTGTTGAGTACCCCAGTACTCAGGGTTTGTTACCCATGCTGCAGGTATGACTGAGACCCCGATGTGTCTTGCGCCCTGCTGCATGACCATCGTCCAGGAAGAGGCCGATGAGGCGAAGAATAGTTGTGCACCCTCGGGCTGGGTGATAATCAGTATCGTTTTTTTGTTGTACTCCGCTACGTTGCCTTTGTCTATTTCTATTATCAGAACTTGGTTTGTAATAACGGCACCTTAATTTCTATTTGGAACCCTGCTTTGCAAAACTAATGTTATTTAAGTCTTCCGCTCTTTATTCCGATGTTATTTGTAAAAGTATGCAATGCTGTAACCGAATTGTGAGATGATCCTGCGGACATTGGGCACTGATGTAGCCCGGTGGCGAACAGGTCTTAATCACATGGAACATGGGTTCGGCTGTCAGAGGTTGACAAGGACACGTGGGCCATGAGATTAGGGCCGTTCCGTCACAGATGACAACAGTAAATTACTATGACTAATGTGTGTTTTGCAGAAACAGTTGAGTTAGGTCATGGTAATGATGATCGTGAGGGCACTATGGTATTCATGTCCCCTTATTGATGGAATTTGTTCGGTTTTCAAAGGATGGACGACGAAGACGGTGATAGGCTAGTTCTAAGTGTCATTTGGTGTTGAAGGACACTTAGAGTAGCATAGGTCTTTGTTTTATCTTTGGCCGTACTATAAAGGGGGTTTGAATGGGTAGCTTGACCTAGGTGAGACTTTTGAGTTAGGTGTGGTGCACACTTGTTAACCAAAGCCCTAGGTAGCTTAGAAAGGTCCCTAAGATCATAAGGAAGAAAGTTCGTGAAGGGAGCGTCACAAACCGAAGTCGTTTTTGACTTCAAGCTGCGACCGGACGCTGGAACCCTAGGGACCGGACGCTGGGGAATGCGTCCAGTTAGTAGTGCTCGCTGAGGGGCAGGTCAGCTGTGACCGAACGCTCCCTCAGCAGTCGATCGGACGCACCAGGGGGTGAGTCCGGTCGCGTCTAGAGAGGTTCCAGAGTGGAAAATTCTTGATCGGACGCATCCGGTCAGTGGTGATCGACGCATGGTGCGTCCGGTCAGTGCTTCGTACAGGTGTCAGGGCTAACGTCATTTAGCCATTAGACACTGACCGGACGCGTCCGGTCACCCCCGACAGGTGCGTCCGGTCAGTGTGTAACTAGCTAGACTAACCCCTTCGTGCATGTTTTGAGTTGGGGGTATAAATATGCCTCCCCCTCATTCATGTTGTCACTCTTGCTCATTTGAAAGGTTGCCAACACATTGTGATTGCAAGTTAGTGCAAGAGGCCTAGTGAGGTTGAGAGATTTGATAATTGAGTGATCAAACACCTCATTAGTGAATAGAGAGTAGCAAGTTGCATCCACCCATCTCATTAGCCTTGCGTTGGTCAAGTGAGAGTTCTTGCTTGTTACTCTTGGTGATCGGCATCACCTAGACGGCCGGTGGCGATCGGAGAGCTTGGTGATCATCCGGAGGCATTGTGGATGACCCAAGCCGTGTTGTGACCGGTAGCGAGCGATTCACCGGGCCGGAGTGGCGAAGAATCAGCTCGTAGTGAGCACTTGATCCTTGCGCGGATCAAGGGGGAGCGATACCCTTGCGCGGGTGCTCCAACGAGGACTAGGGGGTGTGCCGACACCACCTCGATACCTCAGAAAAAGATTGTCGTGTCACCTCTACTCTCTCTACTTACGCATTTACATTTGAGCAATTCAATTCCGCAATTTACTTATTGTTCATCCATATTTGAATTGCCATGGTAAGTAGAAATGTCATAGCTTTGATCTTTTGTGCGGTTGATTCTAGTGAAATACACTTCTAGGCTCTAGGGGGTTAATTGGGCTTGTTAGGATTTAATTATTGCAAAAAGTTTTAGAAAGCCCAATTCACCCCCTCTTGGGCATCTTGATCCTTTCAGTCACACCCCAAATTTTAGAACAAAATTGGAGCACAATATATGTGTGCCAGGATCAATATTCATACATATATCAACATCATAGTAAATATCAAAGCAATGCTTTTATTAATAATATCGATCTTTATTACAAAATGACCCTCGGGTCTAAAAGAAATGTACAGAGTCTCATGTAGACTCTGATGTAGACCGTGGAAACTGGATGCCATCTCTATAGGAAGGTCGACCGGGGTTGCGTCATCCTAGTACAGGTCGTCGGGGTCGAATCCACCATCTTCTAGTACTCCTGCTCCTCGTCGTAGACACCAAAGTCTGGGTGGGGTGGCAGGGGGTTCAAAGAGGAAGGGTGACTACATCAAAATGTACTCCGCAAGTGTAGGAAATATATGCTTATGAGGCTATTATCAAAGGTAGGCTGACTCAGTTTGACTCAAGCGCCGCCTAAAGCGACACAATCCTATTAATCCTATTAATACTATGCACCTATTTACTAGGTTATAACCACAGTCTCCAACAGTAACCGTAACCACACTCGGAGTCGCACCGAGCAAACCACACTCGGAGTCACACCGAGCAACCAACACTTGGAGTCCACCAAGCAACCACACCTGAAGACCATCAGGCAAACCACACCTGAAGTCCATCAGGTCACCCACAAGGCCGTTACAAAGAGTCTTATGTGTATTAGTTCCATATGTCATGACATAGAATGCTACCTTCCGTAATAACACCAGGTCTGCGACCGAGCCTGGGAGTCACTCCCGTACCAACCAAGTATCCTGCGTAGAAGAAGCCTCTGTACCCATGTCATATGAGACTAATAACCACATAAGGCTTCTCTAATGAACCAGAACCAAACCACCAACTAATCTCGAAGAAGTCCAAGCCCGCTCGTGACCGTGAGCATGGCTGATATATCAGTTTTAATACTCTGCAGAGTTTACACATCTTTACCCATGAGTCGTGCATTCCCCATCAAGCTAAACACTGCCAAGGTGCACAGCGGGGTTGCACTACAAGGCCTTTACAAAGCCGCCTCCAAAGTCGTTTCACACGTACCTCTAAGGTTTCACCCCGTACAAAGGTCTACAACACCCAGGGCCCCCTCGTGAGCCACTAAAACAAACCCCGTGTGAACCCTCAACTTGAAGGAAACTAATTAATTAGCCAGTCCCAGAGCCATATATGCCTTATGGTTTGCGCTGTTTTGCCGGTTTACTTGTCCAAGAACCGGGTCCTAGGGATCCAGACAGGATAATCTAGCATGAGCCCAGAACCAAAAACCAAATCCATCTGCCGAGTCCCACGACACAAAAACCACCAATACGGTTCATCATGCCGGATTTACCTACTCACCATACTACAACATAACCATGACCACGTTGTTCCATAAATCATTAATCAAGATTAATTATTAACCATCCCATCCCAACCATGACTGCAGGGCTAAACATAACATCTGCCCAACACATCCAAACCAGGTGACAAGGATAATATGAACAAATTCTAGTAAACCTTAACATAGGATTCAAATTAAGACTGCATGCATCTACGGGATCTAACTAATCTAACTCAAAATAAAATAAATATAGGAGCAAGATGTTCAAGGACACTTGCCTTCGGGCCGGGTCAAAACTGCAGGATCACAAGAAGGGTCTGGAGCATCCTCGTACTCCGCACTCTCTGGATCACACATTAATACATGGCCCAAACAAAGCAATATAAGAAACAGTACATCAACATTATGAAAACGTAACATAAATAGATCTACTGCGAAGAGCTCGACGAGACGAATCTAACGCAAGTTGAATGGGTTGAATCGGAGTTAAAACGCAAAAGTTATGGCGTTTTGAATCTCAGTGGCAAAACTATAATTTGTTGGAACTCAATTGCATAATTAAATAATTCAAATCTGAATTGAAAAGCAGGCTGGACCGGGCCTCATTTTCTCCAAAGGTCAGGGGCTAGCTTGCTATTTTTATCAGACTCAGTGTACAGCCAGGTCGCAGTGCGGGTTCATTCAGGTAAACTGGAGGGGCTTATGTGCAAAACTGGAGGGGCGTGCGGCTGCTGCTGGCGTGGCGGGCACGTAGCACCGTGCCATTGGCCCGAGCGTGCCATACAGGCGGTGAGAGAGGGTGCGGTGGCGCGGGGACCGCGCCTCATTTCGACAAAAGCTCAAGGGCTAGGATGCAAAGCGGTCGCAGACTCAAAGCACTGAGCTTGTGTACTGCGGGTTGATTCAAGGTAAAATGATTTTCTGCAAAAGCGTTGGACCGGTCGGTGCGATCGCAGTTGCGGCGCTAAGTGGCCTTGCCTGATTGGCTCAACGCACCACGCGTTGCGGTGGACGCGAGCGCAGCGTGCTGGTGGACCGAGTCCATGATCCTGTCGATCGGGCTCATACCCCTTTGTGGGGAAATCTAATCTAAGCCGTCCGCTCGCGATCCACCAGTCAGGGAAGAAAGGAGGGCGGCACCGCCACCGGACGGGAGGCCGAGCGCGGTGGCGCCAGCGCCCGCATGGTGGCGCCATGTTTAGGCCCACCGGCGTAGCTCGGACTGGCGCCCTACAAGCCATTAGAGACTAAGGGAGGAGGTGCAACGGGATGGAGAGCTCACCGCGAGTACGTGTGAAGCGGTCGCGGTGTCGATCGACGCCTGTAGCGGGTGGTAGTCGCGGTGGCCCAGCGGCTACTCCGGTGCAGTCGTGGAGGCGCGGTCACGGTCGTTGGTCGCCGCGGAAAATCAGCGCAGCTGGTTCGGTGCGTCCGTTCGAAGCCGAGGGAGGGCTCGGGCGGCCGGTAGTGACGACGCCGAGGACCGTGAACTCCAGGGAGGGTAATGGCGATGGTGGCGTTGGAGAAAGCGGTGGCGTTCTGCTCTTAGCTAGGAGGGGGATGTGATACCGGGAGAAGGGTGGCACGTGCGCGGTATTCGTCCGCGGTGCTGTTGGCGAGGTTGTTAAAGGCCGAGAGGGGATGGTGAACGGCTCCCGCGGAACTCGGGCCTCCGGCCATTGCGGACGTCTAGACGCGAGGGAAACAGGGCGAGCGGCTACCCGAATGAGTGTGGAGGAGGCAGAGATCGGCGCCCGTACGGCTCGCGGTGGGTTCAACGTCCATGCGGAGTGTAGAAGGGTGCGTGGCTTGCGGTGTGGTTCGGTAGATGGGAGGGATCGGGAGGAAGAGGATAACGCCGACATGGTGGCCCCACCAGTCAGCGAGGGTGCGAGGATGACAGGCGGGCCATGGTTTGTAGTGAGGGTGGGCGCGGAGGTGGTTCGCACCAGCGAGCGTGCGGAGCGGCCTCGACTGGGCTCGGCGCGGTGAGGGGAGGCGGGGCGTTGGGCCGGCTTGCGTGGCGCGCGAGTGGGCCGAAGGGAGGGGTGAGGAGAGGAAAGAGTTGGGCCGAGGAAAGTCGGCGGACTCGGCCCATGCTAGAGAGGAGGAGGAGGGGGGAGCGGTGGGAATTGGGCCGGGGTTGGGGAGGGGAAAGGAGAAGGAGGTCGGTGCGGGTTGGGCCGAAAGGGAGAAGGGTGAGGGAGGGTCCAGTTTGCCTTTTTTTTCTTTTTCGTTTGTTTTCTTTTTTTTCAAATTCTTTCAAACTCAATTTCCAAAACCTTTTCAAATCAAAACTGGTTTTAAAATTTTTGAAATGTTTTCCCTAGGTTTTAAAAATAAAACTTTGAGTTTAAAATTTTGTAGAACTTTTATAAATCTTTTATTTAATTTTGAAATAGAATAAATTCGATTCGCCCTAAATGGGTTTAATAAAATTCTTTTTCACCCAATAAAAATTATGCAACAGCATGAATGCAACAAACATCTCGTTAGAATTTTTCCTCCATCTAGGATTTTGGCCATTTCTTAATTAAATTCTAATTTATTTTAATTAATTTAATACTTGGGGTGTTACATGGATGTCGCAGATAATCGTCAATCTTGCGTCCCTCCTCGTGCCAACTCAACAATTGTTCGTCCTTGGCAGTTGCAAACAGACACAATCGGGCGGGAACTATAGGAAAGTACCAAACAACCTTTTGAGGAGCTCCATGTCTCTTGTCCTCATTAACCCCGTCTTTTTTTAGATCTCCATGTCTCTTGTCCTCATCACCCCCGTCTTTTCTTTGTTTGTATCGAGAGGTTCCGCACTCAGGGCATTCAGTTAGTTTAGTGTTTTCTTCGCCACGGAACAGGATGCAGGCATGTATTTTCTCGACCTCCAATCCCACTGGGCAAACAATCTGCTTGGCCTCATATGTGGTCTTGGGTAACTCATTCCTTTCAGGCAACATGTCCTCCAATAGATGTAGCAATTCATCAAAGCTCCAGTCAGTCCAATGATGTGTTGCGTTCACCTAGAGAAGCTTGAGTAGCAAACAACTTTGTATAGTTCTTAGTTCTTCTCACAGCTTTGATAGAGCGGCGTCTTCATATTTGCCACTAGCATCTTCAACTTCTTCAAGTCAGCCTCAGTATACTCATCAAACCCTATGGCACCATGCACCATCTCCTCGAGATCCTCTGCCTTTTGGACATAATTGGCACTAATATCTGCTAGCTTATTATCAGTGAGATTCGGGCTGCAAAAGGGTCCTTCCTCATTGTCCTGATAAGCAGCATGAGTTTCATCATCTTCTTGACGTAGGTTACTAGAAAATCCTTGGTCCATACGACCAGCCTGTAAGTCCTCATCATTAACTCCTTCTCCATGCTTGTTCCAATATTTGTAGTCACTCATGAATCCTTGGATGATCAGGTGGGCATGGAGTTCTATTGAACTCGAGTATTGCTTGTTATTCTTACAATCAATGCATGGGCACCACATAGCTGACCTGTGTTGATTCAACATATCTGCCTCTGCAGCACTTATGAATGATCTTAGACCATCTAAGTACTCTGCACATGCACGGTTACAAAGAGACATCGTGCTCTGATCCTCCATAGTCTACAAAAATACAAAACAAATGAAAATTCAAGGCATATCTTCAAATAAATCAGTGCCTCATGACACCATATCCAATCCATCCCTAGAAATAAAGTCCAAAAATTATAAATATATATTATAAATATATCATAGTACTACTACTACTTAGAAGAAATATATATTATAAAATCAAGTAAGGACAACATCGTTAGTCATCCGTGGAACATTATTTAGAAGAAATGCTCACATGCATGCACTGAGACTTGACTAATTTACTTCATCAGATAGTACTTTGATCACTATTATATATGCCTGCAATATATAGTGCTATCTGAAAGATTGACTATACGGCAAGATCGAGAGAAAGTTCACAATGAACGGGTTATAACCTAATCACAGAGTACTTGTTGTGAACAGGAGCTAGCTAACATGCTTTGATCCATTCAGAGCTCAGAGTTTCAAACATGCTCGCATTTAACCCTATATTCTCCAACAGGTTCCTGCATAGAACCTCCATCCACGTCGCCTTGATTATTTCTGACCGTTCGATCTTTGGTTCAATGGTCCAGATGCTTGGAGCGAAATTCTGTCTAGAGCCGCTTCTGGTGCTTCTCGAGCGTCTACGCTGTTTCTCCTCAGATCTTTCAGCTTCACGTCGGAATCTGAACAACCGGGCCAGTTTGGTAGAGCTTCATCTGATTCTGATTCTCTATAGAAGTTGATTCTCTGAGAGAAGTGATTCTATGGCTGAAAGTGATTCTCTTTGATTCTTTAGCATAAACTCTTAAAATCAGCATGGAGAATCACTTCACAGAATCAGGGGAAACTAATTTTTTCAGCTCTCAGCCCCTTAGTTCATTTCAGAGAATCACTTCACGGAATCAGCAGAGAATCACTTCTCTCTAAAAAACCGTCTGGCAGAGCTCCTGCTGGATTGAGCAGAGAATCAGCTGTGGCAGTCTGCCAAACCAGCTTCAAACTCTCTCCATCCCATTCCCGACGCTTCTTCCCCCCGGTGCTTCTTCCCTGTCTCTCTCCCGACGCGTCCGGTGATCTAGGGTTTCGCCTCTCCATGACGACCGTCGTCCCACGGCAGCCCCCCGCGCCGTCGTCGCTGGTCGTCCCCACGGGCTCCTCCCCCGATGAGGGCGCTCCTGACACGGTCGGTTCCGGCGCGAGGGACCTCGGCGACGGCCACCGCACCGGCGGCCCTTGGTGCGGCGCTGCCCAACGCAGCGGCCACCGCACCGGTGGCCCTCGGCGGCCCTTGGCGGCGGCGCTGCCCAACGCAGCGGCCACCGCACCACCGGCGGCCCTCGGCGGCGGCCGGCGCGCTGGCGGCCCTTGGCGACGGCGCTGCCCAACGTAGCCGCCACCGCACCGGTGGCCCTCGGCGGCGTCCGGCGCACCGGCGGCCTTTGGCGGAGACGCTGCTGCTCCGCTGGTCATAGCAGCGCCGCATCACCTCTTCCTCTCTATTAAGGCTGCTTGGACGGATCTGGTGACACCTCACACTCCTCTCCTCTTCATCTGTCTCATGGCTGCCCCCGAATCCTCCATCCCTCATCTAAGGTTCCTGTACATTGATCCTATTTTTTTATGTCAAAAAGTTCAGAATCCTTTTCCTGCTATATGATTCTTCTTTGGGTGTGGGCAGGTTCGTCCTGGTTGGGAGCGGGCGACTGCACCAAGGGATCAATTTTGTGGTGCATTGCTTAGTTTCAGATTTGGATCGATTTAGTGGTGCATTGGTTAGTTTCAGATTTGTAGTATCTGATTCAATATGTATTCTGTTATTGGTTTCAATTCTATTGACGTACGTTGTCCTTATCTATTTTGTCAGCATGAACCTTGCATCTCATCTCATATCAACCGTGAACATTTGAATAGGATAAAACTGACAAAGAGATTGTGAGGCACCAAAAAAATGACATTGGAATTCTGGTTACTAACAGTTGGTTTATTTTCTGAATGATTGATGAAGCATTCTCACTCGACAAGGTTCAGAAAATTCACTGGACAAGCTGATGGATCCTACCACTGTTGATCCGAAATGGACGTTGCCATCACTGAAGATGGGTCCATGGACAGACGAGGAAACCCAGCTGCCAACACAACCACCAGAAGATGGAGATCTGTCATCCTGCTGCTAGGTACTGCATTTTTCCAATAATAGTAAAAACAAATGCACTTTCCCTATAGCTGTTAAGACAGCTGGCTAACTTTACTGTGTGTGGAAAAAATCAGCTCACTTGCGACAATCTTTTGATGATCTAAAGGTACATAAACTTCCCCGTAGCTGCAGTTTTTAAGGGTGTATGGAAAATCAACTCTCACTTTACTTTGCTAAGTAACTTTATTGTATGAAAAAAATTCTCTGTAGCTATGCACTGATAATTCTATAGGTGTTCTTCTCCACATTTGTTACTTGCTAAGTACTACACAGATAGCACCGGGTAAATACTTTTCTTTAGCAAGAAAATTTCTTCAGTCTTTTCAAATTATACACCCATACTGTGAATTTGAAATCTATGTGCTTCTACCCTTGGACTACTTATGTTACAGAGTTGTTAATGCCCATGCTTTGTAAGAGTTGCTAACGCCCATTCTGTCCTGTGCTCAAAGAAATGTAATCGTTCACAGCCTATGGTCATTAACGGTTGATATTTTCCTATGTCACCTGGTATGTTTTAAAGCACTGTGCATCTATAATTTGAATACACTGGTTGCTGCACTGCTATACCACTTAGGTACTGTTTGGTTGGACTGATTTCGCGTGGGATCGGATCACAGTGTCAACGAATCACGTTAGTTTGTGTTTGCTTGTGATGTGCTGGTATCAGGTACCGTGCAAACGAATACCGTCTTAGTAGAATCGTGGTTACGCTCCCCATCCAGCGGGACCAGATAATCCTACAGATGTGGAATGAACCAAACAAATTGTGTAATCACTTATTCCATTTCGGATACCGCTGCAACCTGATTCCTTTACGTTTGCATTACTGATCCTACAACCAAAGTAATTTTTCGGTTATGGACAGCTACAGACTGCTGAATTAGATTTGTTTGTGCTCTACCAATGTCTGTTTTCCATTTCGTTTGTAGTTCCCTTTGCCATTCGTTGGCATGACTAGATTGGCTTTGCGCCTATACCTGTTAACAGGCTTTTGGTAACCATGAATATTTATGCCCCTTGGTTATGTTTTCATTGATACTGACTACTCATAAATCACAGATCCAAACATAATATCCTCAACCATGAATATTAATGTGTTTTTCTCTACGGTCATAAAACTGAAAGAAACAAGCTAATGGCATTTGCCATATCTATGTATTGGTGTCTTCTTGCTTGCATAATGCTAAAGGCTATATAGTTTTCATTGTCTGCATTTAAACTACCATTCAGAAAAAGTGGGACAAATAAGATACTCAAATCCTGATGACCCAGCAGAACTCAGTTGCATATTTTAACTCCATTCGCGCGCACACACACACACACATATATACCAGATAATAACTTCTAGGGATAGTTCATTCTAAATTATGTGTTAGCCAGATGACCTGTACCAGGTATAGAAATCATGAGGCCCACAGCCTGATTTCCCTGTTTAGAATTTGGATGGGTTTTAGCAAATACAGAACCAGTGACATAGTTAATCTAAGAGTAATGTGAAACCAAGCACCCAAACAACAACTTAATCCGTGTGTATTGAGATCTGATCTAATTACAACCTATTGTGCATAGCAGCGGTAATTGATCGTCCGAGTTTCTCTTTTCCCGGCAACACAAGAAAAGTGTAGTTGAATTTCAGGTTTCTATATGCAACCCCAACATTATTATTTAGACAGTTTACTTTATGTCTTCTGTAGTGGTGTTATAAGATTTTTTTAACAAAGATATATAATTGCATGAATATTTTTCCATGTGCTACAACAGAATTAACTACTATTTTTACTGACAAACAGACATCGTTCCTTGGGTTGGTCTATCAGGATTATCAAAGGCATTATTTCTTTGATGGACTTGGTTAACTGGGTAGAACCTTGTAACGTTGATGTATTCTTCGGTCACAAGGATTCCAACAAATGATGAAGGTATGTCCTGTAATATTATTACCATGCCTCGTTTCTTGGTCCATTTACAACATTATTAAAGGCACTGTTTTTTTTCTTCATAGAATTCCTTCTGGAATGACTGAGTTGGTCAATAAGCTAGAAGCTTCTCCAACAAATGATGAAGGTGCTGATTTGGTCAAGATTATTGATTTGGTCACTGCACTTAGCCTTCAACAACATGTGTAATATATACTTCTAAATATACGTCTATGTACTTTATTAGTCACCGTGTCTCATCTATATTTAAAATTTTCATTATAGCTGCATATGCGCGCAAAGTTGCGCGCCCTACGCTAGTTGTGATAGAGTTGTGACCAGAGCAGCAGCTTACCATGACGTGAACGCGGTGCTAGGGCTAGGCGACTGGCAGTGTTCGACGCGCCGGGGTGTGAGGCGATGCCGGCTGGGGTCGCAGGTGTCGGGGTGGGGCTGCCTCCGTCACGGAGCTGCAGGTGTCGTGCTGTAGGTGATTACACAGGATCTTAATCTTAGCTTAAACATGATCACTAACTTATCTTTGCGGAAAACTAATCTGAGATACTAACCAGAGTCGGCAGATGTCATCTGACGCCTCCGTAGATGTAGTAGACGAAGTACATGATGCAGATCCTAGTCTTCATCAAATTGGGGCTTGATGCTCCTAGTTGATGAAAAACTCGTAGATCCGTACCAATACCTGGACGTGGGCAGACGACCTTCCTAAACACTTCAGCGCCTTATTGATCGGTTCTGTGATTAGAATCACGTAGATGAAAAAAAAGGGGTGAAGCTGCCAGGGGCGTCTCCTCTTATTTAAAGATGCGTTGCGGGCCAGGGGGGCGAACCCTAAAAGATCTAAGGGCTGCCGCTGATCACGACAGATCTAATCTGTTGGATATATATATGACAGGTGGACCAAAAACTAATTAATTAATAATTAATCTCGGAATTAGTCGAGATCACGTTCCAACATTCTCCCACTTGATCGAACGGCTAATGCACTTATGCAATTAATGTTCGCTTTATACTTATGTTCACACTTAGTACCACAGCAAGACTAGACCAATGCGTCGTCAGCAACATTAATCATCATTGGGACCCATTACCCATAGTTCACTGCAATACCTTGTTAGAACGCTTATTACATATTGGGAGTATGGCCCTATATTCAGGAATCAAGTTAGAGACTTTGCACTAAAACCCAAACTGATTTGCGCGCTCATAAAAGGGATTAGTGTTAAGACTCAATATGCAAATATGCTAGCATCAACTCAGTTCTTTATTTTCTCAAGCTTAATAATTTGATCCTGGATTTCTTCTTTCACAACATATATCAAAGTGCTTGACATCAACATTTGGTGTGTTGGTACTCGAAATAACACTGTAGCAGCATGTTAATACTCAATTTGGGATAATATATTTTAAGCCAGATGGCCTGTCCTGTTCATTATTAAACATGTCACTAATTGAGCTCATCTTAGTACTAATCTTGTTTGGAGCTTTCAATTAAATTGTCCTTTTCTGCAAGAGTAGGTATAATCTAATTGTGCACTTTCTTATACATACTCAAGAGAATTGACAATCATACAATTCATAATTCTTATAAGTGACATTGATGATTCTTTTGGTGCCTCCTTAATAACTTAAAATTTATTTGCACCATCCAGTGGACCTATTCTGGATAAAACTTAAATTTCTTTACCAAGTATCCCAATGTCAAGTCTAAACTAGTATTAACTTTAAGCATTCTTAAGTTAATGACAGTCAAAGTATATGGAACGTCTTCCTCTTCAACTGTTACTAACTTATTCTTAGAATATTTAGGATAATTCAACTTAATGCATTATGCAAAACAGACAGGCATGACATTATATATTCAAAAAATTATCACTTTATGCATATACTTTATATGCCTTTTGTGATAATCCTAATACTCATTTGGTCCTGTATTGGTGTATTTCAATAGCCAAGAACTTAGAGGCATCACCAAAATATATCTTTAGTGACTAGAGCTCCTATGTGCAATTCCCATTGCCACAAATTAACTCAACATCACCCACATAAAGTATTAGGATAATAAACTTATCCACCTTTTGTATAATTGTCCACTTAAAATAGTATTCTAAACTATAGTGGGCTATATGTTCTTAGTTTTAATCTTACAAAGAATTCCCTTTAAAATCATGCTTAAATTTATAGACCCATTATAGTCTACTGTTTTGACTTCATCAGGAAACTTATTGGTAGCCACACTTTATGTGTATACTTATGGACCTAAGCTCATAAAATTGCTTAGTTTAGAATAACAATTCCTCTTTTGGTGTGATCACTTATAGATTTACCATGGATAACAAGTAGCTTAGTAACAATAGAGGTTTACTTATGTGCCTGATTATCAACTAATAGTAGCTACATATGTCTGCTGGGGCTTACTAGTTTACTTGAAAATCTCCAGTAGAAATTGTAGTAATCTGAATGGAGGTATACTAATGACTTATGGCACAAATTGATATATTATATCTTCCTGAATCATTGATAAAAAAAACTAAGTCTACATCTCTTCAAAGATATAATTTTCCTCCTTTGTGAACTTCCACTAGCTCCCACTGATTCTTGCATTCTCTAGGAACACATCATATCTTAACAGTTATAATAGTAGAAACATAAGCCCTTGGACTTTGCTCTCATTGATTTCTGCATTCTCTAAGAACAATATCCCTTGGATTTTATCAGGGTGTCATGTGGATAGCTCGTTTACTTAGAATATTATTTCTCATCCTTAGTTAGACTATACTTATGTCTTACTAAGGTTTTGCCCAGTAAAACTTTTATGATCAAATATTCATCAATCAGCGTTGGCCAGAATGACAAACATAAGTCATATAAGTTTATAATAACAAGTTCCATTGAACTAGTTTAATCAGCGTTGGCCAGAATGAACTAGAACAAATAAACTTGATGACCGTGCAAACACTAGTCAGCTTTGGCCAGAAATAGTGAAAGCAAGTCATATAAGTCTCTAATTATAAGTTATATTGAACTAGTTTAACCAGCGTTGGCCAGAATGAACTAGAACAAACAAACTTGATAAACATGCAAACACTAATCAACTTTGGCCAGAAATAGTGAAAGCAAGTTTTTCTTTAATTAGAGAATATTATTGGGCTATGGGACAAAAACTTAGTATGATTTATCTATTTCTCAAGTCCCATACTTTATTTAATAATAGTGGTGAATAGAGCATCTCTTTTATGATGAGACAGTCCATTCTCCCCTTCGAAATGTGGCTCAACTACAGTGACACAATTTCGACGAGGTCTCATCATTTGACTAATGATTAACTTAAAATAAAACAGACATCATATCACACGAAATAAATTTTACTGCCAATAAATAATATTAAATCATAATGAAATAAATATGAAGTATTCATAAACTCCAAACTTACATAAGTTCAAAATACAAAGTATCTCAAACTAAGATGACATAAGCATCATTAAGAGCTAATTCTGAAACTAATCAAATGCGAAGCTCCAAGTCTCGACTTCATCTTTTATTCCATTAATGGCTCCTTACAGTTAGTTCCCCTTGCTCCCCTTGTACTTATGGTTGGCAAGACCTGAGGAGAAAATTAAGATGTGCATTTCTGCACCTTAGTTTATCCACCATATGTTGGGGAAATAACTTAAGTAAAAACTTATGAGACAACTTTAGTTACGTTTCTTTCGAAGTCATTCTTATTACTTATCATCAATTTGGTAACTTGCAAAATTCGCAGACTAATGGAAACTTATTATTTTGAGCATGTTTGTTATGATTTTCTGGCATAGAACTCATAAGGCAGTTTAACATAAAATCATCAGACAGATCTAGTCCAAGCGCCTTTAACTCATAAGCCATATCAAACAAGCTCTTGATGTGGTTACCCAGACCACTTATCCCATCATAACAAGAATTAATTAACTTATCAATGAGGAAAACCTTTCTAAAATGTGCTTTTATGGAGTTGTGAAGCTCCTTAGCACTTATTTCCATGATGTTCTTTTCATTAGAGAGAAACCTCCTCATCATGTTAACTAAGAGCGAGCATCTTATAATCATTTTAGCAATCCTGTCTGATTTCTCCCATTTTTCTAATTTGGGAGTATACTCCTTCATCCTCTCAGTATAATAATCATAAAGGAAAAGGAGCATGTGGTTTTTCCTCATTAAGCGCATAATCAAGGTCCAGTTCCTTGAGAATGACATGCACCTCATCATTCCAAGTAGGAAAATTAGTGCAACTTAAGGGTTCTATATTACTTATATAGTCTGCATAATTTACTGAAAAATTAAAGCAAAATAATGTCTCAATTAGTAGACTATATATAAGATGTACTTAAAAGCATGCAGTTAAATCAACGTTGGTCAGAATTAACAACATGCTTAAGGATTTTAATTTGCATCACCGTTGGGCAGAAACAAATCAAAAACCATCTTAATAACTCATAATTAAAGTCAACGTTGGTCAGAAATTAACTATGAGTAATCTCCAATTAAACTTCCCGTTGGTTCCATTTAATCAGAGACCACCTTATTATACAGTGGTGGATAAGATTTATATATGTGAAAACATATAATAAATGCATGAAGCAAAAGACTTAATTTCAAGGCTCAATTAAAAATAAAATGCTTATAAAAGCATAAAATTAATACTGGAAGTAAAATTAAAATTTAGACTTAAAATTATTTAAATAGTGCATAAATTAAGTAAATTGCACCAATTAAATATTCTCAGCAACATATATTCCCAAACATGCTTAAAATTAACTTTTAAATATCACTAAATAAGAGAGTAATTAAGCTCTATATGAATTGGGAATATAATAATTATTAGCACATCAAATTTATTTTATATACTTAAAGTAATAATTAAGTTGTTGAGAATAAAACTTAGATAAAATACTGAACATGATGAGTATGTGAAAACTCAAAATTCAATTTAAAGCACTTAAAAAGATACACTTATATTGAATAGTAGTGGAAACTTATATTCCAAATAATAAAACTTAGTCTATTCTTTTACGGACAAAATCACCCAAAGTAGCTAGATGATGACCTGCTTATTGTCGAGCTCGACCGGCGAGCTCTCTCCTTAAAACTTAATAAACCGCCCACTTAGAAAAGGAAAAAATCAAGTGGCTGGATGATCTCATGTATTAAAAAAAAACCGATGGACAACTTGAATTTAACAAAACTCACGGGCTGGTTTATATGGCCATAAAATAAACTTATAAATAATAAAAATTATCATTAATTAACTTAAAACTTAATTGGGAGGCTTAAAAGGAAACTGAAAAGAGATAATAAATGGAACTTAAATTCTTTCCCTTAAATGGCGAATGAGCCAAAACAGCAGCCTATTATTGCAGCGCCTGCTGCGTGTGGCCTGCCAGAGCCCATGCGGCCTCTCCCCTCAAGCCCACTACCAGTCCACTTAGCAAACAACCCTAATGGCCAATTGATCTCATCCGTTCATCTTAATCTAACAGCCACCGTTCACCCGGACAGGAAGAAAGACGGAACGAAATCCTGGCAACTAAACTAAACTCCCTCCCCATTCTTCCGTTTCTTCAGCCATCACGCACAACACAGGGACTCAAGGAGCGGCGGCGCCGGCCGATCTTCTAGCCGGTGCACGCGTGCAGTTATGGCGCGCGCGGCTCCGTCTAGGAGACCTGATCGGTGCCAGCAAGCTCGTGGCGGCGGATGCCGGAGCGCGCGGCGGCAGCGATTCTGGTGGCCGCGACGGAAACGCGCGCGGCGGCAGCGGTTCTGGTGGCCGCGACGGGAACCGCCCTCAAGCCAACAGCAACGGCAAACCACCGTAGGCACGCGTGGTGTCGGCGCTCATCCTCAGCCGCGCGGTGGCGGCGCAGGGGCCTGTGGGCTCGCTGCACAGCCAGCAGTTGCAGCGGCGACCCGGCCTGAACCGCCAGGTACGAGCCGCACGCCCTCAAGCGTGGCTGAGGCGAGGTCCGCAGCAGGTGGCGACCCGGCCTAAAACCGAGTACGAACCACGCATAGCCTGAAGCGGCGACCCGATCTGGAAATCGGGTACGAACCGCATAAGTGCGCCCTCATTCTTAATCTTAATTTCATTCTGAGTCTCAAAAGCTTAGGGTTAGGGAACATGATTTGGGAAAAAAATGGGGATTTTTGGACCTTATTACTCTTGTTTTGCTCAAATCGTCTCCTTCTAAATGCTTATCTCAGATTAATTTGGTGGTAAAGACCCTTAATCGCTGAAAATTAAATTAATCGGAGACTAATTGCTTAGATTGAATCTTAATTGTGAACTAACAGTAAGATCTTAACCCAGATTAATTAGCTTAAATGCGAAATTAAACTTACATCACATCTAATTAAGGTCTAAATGGTCACTGTTAATCTTAAAACAGATCTTATTCGGCACTTAGTATTAAACATGCATCTTCAGTTTTAAGATAAATATCACAGGTTAATCGTGCATGCATGTAACAGACAAGATCGATTTTAATTAAAACCTATTGCATCTGATCTGACTTTAGCTAAAACAAAACTAATCAAACGTCACAGAGGCATAAACAAAACCACTCTGGCCTAGGATCATGTTAGATCTAAGCACGCTCCGATACCGATTGTTGAAAATAAACTTAGATTAAACAGGATCTTAATCTTAGCCTAAATATGATCACTAACTTATCTTTGCGAAAAACTAATCTGAGATGCTAACTAGAGTCGGCAGATGTCATCTGACGCCTCCGTAGATGTAGTAGACGAAGTAGATGATGCAGATCCTAGTCTTAATCAAATTGGGGCTTGATGCTCCTGGTTGATGAAGAACTCGTAGATCCGTAGCAGTACCTGGACGTGGGCAGACGACCTTCCTAAACCCTTCAGCGCCTTATTGATCGGTTCTGTGATTAGAATCACGTAGATGAAAAAGGGGTGGAGCTGTCAGGGGCGTCTCCTCTTATTTATAGATGCGCTGCGGGCTAGGGGGCCGAACCCTAAAAGATCTAAGGGCTGCCGCCGATCACGGCAGATCTAATCTGTTGGATATATATGACAGGTGAACAAAAAACTAATTAATTAATTAATTAATTAATAATTAATCTTGGAATTAGCCAAGATCACATTCCAACAGCAGGGACTCCACCGACCGACGCGCAGGGAGAGTGTAAGGGGCGCGATCGCTCAGCTCAGGGACGGAACCCGACGAGCCAACGCCAACCGGAGCTGCAGGTGCTGGGGTGTACGACGGCGATGGCAGATTCTGCAGGTGCCGAGGTGGGCAGTGGTGGCAACGACCGGCCGGGGCTGCAGGTGTCGGGGTGGGGGCTGCCACCGGCCGGAGCTGCAGATACCGCGCGGTGGGAGCTTCCGAAGAGATGGCCAGCGACGGCAGCGAGTTTACTTTTTTTTTTTTCTTATTTTCTGCGGCGGCGGCGATGACTATTTGCGAATAGCCCAGCAAGACGAGCGGAGTCACTGGAAAATATCCTGGCCAGATTATTTGTGACGCGTATCTACAAGATGAGTCACAGATATGTATACATATCAGTGACACGTTTAGAAAACACGTGTCGTTTCTTTATTAGTGACGCACTTAGCTTAGCTGCGTCACTTTCAGTATCAGTGACGCATTATTTAAACCCGCGTCACTAATGTGGTCATGTATCAGTGACGCGTATAACAAACATGTGTCACAGATTTTATCAGTGACGTGTTTTCTTTACATGAGTCACTGATACTTTATTTAGTGACGCGTCTTATTTCCAGAGCATGGGGGACAACTAGTCGGTGACACATCTCCTTGACCTGCGTTAATAATATGCTTTTAGTGACGTATTTTGTTTTTGAGTCACTAATTGCGGCATCACTTATAAGATTTTATGGCATAGTGTGTCCCGATGGAGGCCGCTGCTACAGCAGGTGCTGGAGATAGTGCCTTTGAATCATGAATTAGTCTCTGAACATCTGATATTGATGAGCTCGGGGGCTTGACGGCCCAGAATGTCAGAGACATCATTAGAAGATGATTACTCGGACCAGCCCTGGACATCGCGAGAAGATCCGAAGACATGCTACGAAGTGGACATGGAATATGACTCTCATTGTAACTTAGTCGAGTTCTAAAAGAAGTCTTCTAATTAGAATAGAACTCCTCTGTTGTAACTGACTAGACTCGGTACGTGCTAAGCTTCACCCGATTATATAAGGGGAAACGGGCATACACCTCTATCATTGAATCTTAAATCATAACACAAGGCACACGCCAACACTGGACGTAAGGTATTACGCAATTAAGCGGTCTGAACCAGTATAAATCATTGTCTCTGTGTACTCGCCAGGTTCTACGAACGTCGATCCCCACCGAACAAATCGTTTGGGAATCCTCAAGACGAGTTGCCGGTTAACAAACACCGACACTGAACATCTGATATGATATCTAATTTTTTTTACTCATAAACAAAACAAAGACCTAAGAATAAAGGAGTGAAGCTCTTGTATTGGCTAGAGATGATGACGTAGATTGAGAAGTTTGTCTGTACAGCTGGCCAGGAATTCTGTCTCTTGTCCAAGTAAGCCGACAAGCTCTCCTCTGGGCGGCCGTGGCGCTCGGCGGGGAGCGTCCCGCGGCGACAGCGTGTTCGGCGCCCGAACGCCCGGATCCGGGGTCCTAGTGACCGGATCCGGCCCCTGGCGGCCCGGACCGGGCCGGTCCTGCGGTGGTGGGGGCAATGGGCGTGGGTTGCCTGCAGGCGGCGCTGGAGCGACTTCCCCTTCTTCAGTGCTGCTAGCGGGCCTGGTCCACCGGCGGTCCTCCCCTAGGCAGCGGATCCGGGGGTCCTCCCCTTCCTGGTCTGCGGCAGGTGCTTGGGGGAGGGCCTCAGCGGTGGTGGTGCCTTCGGTGGTGGTTGTGGTGTCGTGGCGGCGTGGCTGGCCGTGGCTGTGGCTTGCCCGTGGTGCCATGGTGGTGCTGCGGCGGTGCCAGGCCCGGTGGCGGCCGCGCTTGTTCGTTAGGCCTCGTCGGCACGGTGGTGGTGCCCATTCGGGTGCAAGGGGCAGCGGCGGGTTTCCTTCCCCCTCTGCTCGTCCCCTCCTTCGTCCTGATGGTGGCCGCTTTGCGCCGGGGTTGGGCTCATGCTGGCGTTGGGGGCAGTCTCCGTCTATGCCGTCCCTCCCCCATGACCTTGTCCCCCGTCGTGGGGCGTTCATTGGAAGGTCGAAGGCCTTGGCGTCCATGGGGGTACTAGATCGGGGCATTGCCTCGTTGATGGTACCTTGTGGGTAGGGGCGAAGCGCGCGGCTGGTGGACATGCACGACGCCGGGATGCTGGTCTTCGGTGGAGGTTTTGTCAGTGGGCCGGCACAACTATGCGGTTGCTTGCGTGGCCGGCGCGTCGACTCCCGGTGAGGTTTTTGCTGGTTGTCTGGCGACGACGGCTTTGTTTCCTGGCGAGGACCCGACATCTTGATGGACGCCTTTGTTTGGGTCTTTGGGCGTGGCCTAGCAACGGCGACACCTGTGGGTGCCGTTACCCTGTTGAGGGTGTCGCGTTCCCAACACTTTCCATGGGTGAAAACCCAGTCCTGTCTTGGACGCGAGCGACGGCGGCGCTTGGGCGTTGTGACCTTGTAGGCGTCGTTGTGGAGTTCAGCTCGATTGCGATGTCTCGGGCAGGGCTTGCTCGTCGTTTCCGCTGTTGTGTGGCGCGGTTCGTGGTAGTGGTGGGGTAGTCGTAGTTTCGTTTTCAGTTGCCTTTTTTGTTTCTTTTGGCTTGCTTCTAGTTGTTTTTTTTTTTGCTCTATGGTGAGCTTCTAGTGGAGTGAAGTCGAGGCTCGTGTCGATGACCCAATCCGACCGAGTGTTAGTTGACCGAGGTAGTTGATGGGCGCTAGTTGTAGCGCGAGTAGAGTTGTCTTGGTACCTAGATGTGCAGGTGGAATAGGGTACCCTCCAAAATGTATGGTTTTTTTGGCCCGGTTTCCAGACAAAAAACTGGGCTAGCACTTGTATTTTCTTTTATTCGTCTAATAGAAATCCCGGCAAAAGCTTTGCCGCCCCTTCTAAAAAATATATACCGTCATAAAATTGATGTATATATAGGGGAAACAAATATATATGCAGGCACCTTACACCTATGCTATATGCATGCAGATGTCTTTGACAAGTTCAGAGATGATACGGGCAATTTCAACGCATGTCTAACCAGGGATCCAATAGGGCTAGTGGGGAGAATGGAGATTCTACCATTATGAAATTAGGCTTCGTAATTTTGCCATCCCGCAAATGAGATTTGCTCGTTTGTCATTCTCAAATGAGACATACCATCTAAAATACCCTCCGCCAGAATTATTGTCATATTCTCTTTTTTTTATGCCATATTTTTCTTCCCGTTTTGGCCTCAGCCTTATCCTTTCCTTCTTTTTCATTCATAGTTAAGTGCCCGTGCGTTGCTACGAGTATATACAGAATCTCATGACATACAACAAAAACACGAATAAAATATATGTAAAGTCTAATAACATCACAAATAATTAACCTGGTAATACATAATTCAAAATGATTTCTTTTGAAATCAAAGAAGACAAATACAATTTTTTTTACTTGACCTAGACAAAGGATGATCAACACAATTGTTTTTGTTTGAGACTAATATAGCATTGAAGAGAATCTTGTAGACAGTACAAAATCAGGTATGTGGCCATTGTTTTGGTTCCCCTTTTATGCGAGTATGTGTACCCAGATGTGCTTTCTCAATTCGTACACATGCGGTCAGAATTGTTAAACATATGAGTTAAATTTTTGTAGGGGGCCAAGGGAAATCATGTATACTCCCTCCATATTGAAAAACTTGACGTTTGAGACAACGGCACGGTCTCCAAAACATCACTTTGACCACTTGTTTGTTTAAAAAAATTTATTGGAAAGTGGTATATGTATATTTTTATGAAAGTACTTTTCAAGACAAATTTATTTATATGATTTTTTACATCTCTAAACTCAATAATTTAAAAGTTATTTATGATTTATATTCCCAATGTTTGACCAACCTTGTTCAAAACGTCAGCTTTTTCAATATGGAGGGAGTATTATGCAAATAAAAAGAACAAAATTGGCGTTTCTAATCTTTTGCCATTCCGCGTATGTATGACAAGTAGAACAAAATAACCACATGACATATTGAGTTAGAATTAAACTATTGTTACAGTACTCCCTCCGTCCCTAAATAAATAGATTTCTAGAGTTGTCTTAAGTCAAACTTTTTAAACTTGACCGAATTTTTAGAATAGTACGTCAAGATTTATGATATCAAATTAGTATCATTAGATACATCATAAAATATATTTTCATAATATGTTCATTTTATATTATAGATATTTTTATTCTTGGTCAAACTTTAAAAAGTTTGACGGACACGGATTCTAGGAATCGATTTATTGAGGGACAGACGGAGTAGAATATAAAGAAGGTTCCATTACAAAGGTAGTTACCGATTTAACTTAAATTGGTCATACTTTGCGACTCCATGACAACAGCACAAGACACTATTCCTTCAAAATAAGAGGCGTACGTAGCTACTATTAGTTTAGATGGATGATCTGAATTTGGTTCAAACATAAGTAGACCGATAAACCCCTGACAGACAAATGAATGCTCTCTGTGGCTGTGGCACGAAAGTGACATTTCACATTCAACAAACTACGAGCTCCTATACTGAACTAATTAAAGTTCCGAACAATGATGCAGCAAACGTGATGACTGAAACCTCCATGCTCTCGTTCTATACATGCGCATGACAATGACAGAGGTTGCCTGTAGCTGAACTGATGAAAACCAGATCCATTTTGCCAGTCACCTGCAGACAGAGACTTAAACTGACGAGCTGCTGCTTTTATTTCATAATTGAGTGATTAAATGGTTAGTGCTAATCCCAGCTATGAGGGAAATTGAATAGTATTGTCAGAACTGCACCATAATTAGTTTTTTACAAAACAAACTTATTTTATGTTGTCAAGCACCGAACCATCATCAACATAACTTTTTAGATAATGGAACAAGTCCCCCCTCTACCAATCATCAATATAACCAAGCTCTTATATCTACACTTTTTTACAAAAAAAGAGGTACAATGTTGCATCAAAAGCATATCACACGCATAGTAAAAATTAAGCTGAAACATTCTTGAGTATTACCATGGAAAAATCTGATCCACAATAAATAAAGCTACTGGAAATATGAACCGCTACAATGTAGGTTTTCTGAGAAAGTAGCCAACAATTTTACAGAATAAGATGGTTTCTATGACTTCTAGTTAAAGGGACTGTACCTGTTTCTTTGTAACTATTAATCAAAAGGAAATGTGACATGTTATCTGAGAAATACTGTCAACATATTGATTGCAAATCTAAAAACAAAAGTGAGACAAATTAGAACTATCCACAGCAATTTCGTTCTATCAACACAGTAGATCTATGGAGACATACCAACTATTTCCAGTTTCACATTTTGTCCATGCATTTGCCCAAGTGAAACAGCAACATAGTACTTGTCTAATCATACCACAATTGTATTCAAAATAGTTGAAGAAAAAAAGGTTTCTACCTTACCATCAAGTAAGGGGTGTCCACCTCCTGTCCCTGAGACATTCCATGAACACATCCATGGCCTTGTTCAGAGAAGGCCTTGTGTCCGGCAGTATCAGGATCTGCCATTTGTTCTGCTGAAAAATCCATCACTCGAAGACCTTCCAAAAGTTCATCCACAATCAACAGAACTTGCACAATTATATCGCTGGCCAAATGGACACATCCATATAACAGTAGAAATGTCATCACTATGTCAGGAAGCCACTTGAGCACCATTGAGCTATCCTCATGCCAAGCAAGTCTAGAAGTACCACCACACTCTTGTGGCCTTTCTTCCTAGATAAGCACATGAAGACTACCCTCTGTTATCATTGTCTTGTTTTCCAACCTTCCACAATTTCAGCCTGCATAGTTCCGAAATTTTGATGAGCTGGGGGTGGCCATGGAGGCTTCCTGGGGAAACTGCAACACTTCAAAATAGCAAGCTCATGAACAAAGGTGGTGAAGGATAGCCATGGTGTAGTCGTAACTCAGCATCACAACACTTCGTCCTCAGTTGTGTAGGAGGTGGCCATGGTCTGTGCTGCATGTTTACCATTGCATACCAGCTGCAACTGAATGAAGTCCAGAAACAACTTTGTGTGCAGATGAGGCAATTCGTCAAACATCTGTTGGACAAGGTGGGAACTTCATCCTCCTCAAGCACCACCAATTGCAGGAGGGGGAAGACGGGGATGGGACGCTGATCTTGGCACGCCACCCACGGAGCATCTGGAACATACTCACAGAAAACACAATAATATTGTAAGATACGCGCGGTGTCTCGGCTTATCCTCCCCACCAACGTTAGGGGCGCACACCTCCATGGGCGGCAGTTTCCTCGGCGCTGAAATTAAATCGGCAGCTGGAACAGGGCGGGGGCAGGTGGAGCCAGGGTGGCGGGGCTGGCGGCGAGCGCGGATGGAGTACGCGGCCATGGGAAGCGGGCGTGGCAGGGCGCCGGGACAGGAGGTGGGGGCGGTGTCGAGCATGGAGGTGGTGACGGCGGACGGCCTAGGCGGCGCGGGGCTTCCGTGTCCAGCCGAGCGAGGCGCGAGGTGGTGGGGGCGCCGGGCGAGGAGGTGGGTGGGGGAGGCGTTCTGGTCGAGCGGCGCAGTGGGGGCGGCGTCTGGGGCAGGCCCGGCGCGCGCCCGGGTCCCGGCGGGGCGAGGCGAGCATGTGGGGGCGCTGGGGTTGGGGGAGGGGGCGGGGGGGGGGGCGGTGCCGGGCTCGCGGCGGAGCGGCCCGCGCGGCGTGCCGAGCGGCGCGGCGTCTGGGCACGGCTAGCCCGAGCGGAGCGCCGAGCGGCCGGGAGAGCGCCGCGGCGGCCGGGCGCGGTCGGCCGACGGGAGAGCGGGTGCGATGCGGTTGCGATGGGAGGCGGGGGGAGAAGCGGGTGCGGGGTTCGCGAGGAGAAGCCGGCGGTCCGATTTCTTCTGCGGTGACGATAACATCCGAGTGTTTTTAGGTGTAAGATAAGACGCACGGGATTTTCATTCACGCGCGGGAGGGCACAGGAGGAACCGCCGCCGGGCCCTGCCTCTCCACCCGCTCCGCCGCCGCCCTCAACGCCCTCCTGCCGTGCTCGGCTGCTCCTCCCGGTCCCCCGGCCCTCCTCCGCGCGGGCCCCGCCGTGCTCCTCCCGCCGCGCCGCCCGCACCGGCCCGGACGCCGCCACGTTCCGCATCCTCACCTCCGCGCTCAGCCGCGCCGGCCAGCCCTCCGCCGCCGCGGACCTCCTCCGCTGCATGCCGCCGCTCCTCCTCGACCCGGACCCGCGCCGTTGCCGCGCGGTCCTCGCCTCCCTCTGCCGCCGGCAGAGCGCCCCCGCCAGGGACGCGCTCGCGTTCCTCGACGACATGCGCCGGTGGGGCGTCCCGCCGGCCCGGCCCACCACCACGTCGTCGGTTGGCGCGCTCCTGCGCGAGGGATGGCCGCCGAGGCGTACGAGTTCGTCGTGACGTGGATGGATGGCGACGGCGTTGCCCCGGGCCTCCCGGAGTTTGAGCGGCTCCTCCGCGCGTTCCGCGACCTCTACAACGCGGCTCACATGGCGGTGCCAGGCGAGGATGTCCGATGATGCCATCGCCTTTGCCAGGACCCATCTCGAGGTAATGAAAAGCAATCTTGCATCTCCAATTGCACACCAATTTATCGTACCCTTGGCATTAAGCTCCCTCGATACTGGAGACCATGCACTTCATCACTGAATATGAGCAGGAAGGCGGGCACAACGCCACACTACTGGAGCTCGCAAGGCTGGAATATAGCCTCACCAGGTCTGTCCACCTCAAGGAGCTATGGACCTTCTGCTTGTAAGTTCACATCAAGCTATCTACCATCTAAACTATTACTAATTAAAGGCTTCATTCCTACATAAAAGATTTGTAGAGGTGGCAGGAAAGCCTTGCCCCTGCTTTTACTTACTGCATCTTCAGAGTTGGACGTCAAAAAACCGTCTCTAGAAATCAATTTCTAGAGACAAACACCATATAGCTGTTCGAACCACTACACCATAAATCAAGGGCCATACATTACAACGTACTCACTTTACCGATATTGATAAATTAAAATATTTGTAGCCTTAAACTAATTCTAATAAAACAATTTCAATTGGAAAGTTTGTAGATATCAAGTACTACAACTTTGATTTTGTTTGTTTCTCCAATAAATTAATATAAAAAAATTATCAACTCTAAAGTTGACAGGTTCCACAATATCTACAACTTTTCTTTTTATCGTGTTTAATTTGCATCCAATGTTGTTTAAAATTTTGAATTTCAATATGCGAGGACTTCAAACTAAAGAATTTTTTTTTTTGAAATAATATTTTTTTATTCCAAATTGCAAAAGTAGTATGTGTATTCTGTTTATTGTGGATTTGGGCGCCAATCGGCCTCCTGGGAGCCGATAGGCATCTTATCGGCAGTTCGTGGGCCGACTGGGTCCAGTCGTCAGCCCGCGAGCCGACTGTCGGTGGGCGGGGGCCTTGTCAGCCGCTGGCTAGCCGACTGGCCTCTGTCGGTTGCAGTGCGGCCGACTGGCCCCAGTGAAAAGGCGCGGCCAGCTTTCCCTCTCTCTCTCTCTCCTCTCCTATTCGCCCGCCCGCTCCTCGTATCCGTGCCGCCGCTCGCTCCACGCCGCTGCCTCCATGCCGCGCCTCCGCTCGGGCCCGAGCTCCGGCGGCAGCCCGCGTCCCCGAGGCGGCTCCCCATCGGCCGCCGGACTGAGGCCGTTCCGTGCCGGCACCTCTCTCGGCCGGTCCCGAGCTTCAGCAGGTATTTTTTCGTTTTTTGTTAGTTTATAAATTGAATTTTTTTGTTAGTTTGAATCTTTTAGTTAGTGTAGTTAGTTTAGAATTAGTTAGATGACTTAGTTTTTTAGTCAGTTAGTGTAAATTTTTTTAGTTAGTGTAAATCTTTCATATGCATCTTAATAGGTTTATTTAGGTAGAGTTGTTTAGTTAGATGACTTAGTTATTTTTATAATAAGTTATAATATAGTTAGATTACTTAGAATAAGTTAAAAAAACTTATATTTGTTTATTTTAGTGTAGTTAGTTTTTTTAGATTAGGTTTACGGTTAGTTTTCATTATGTTATTTTAGTGTAGTTAGTTATTTTTTTATTTAGAATCTGTAGCTTACTTATTTTTGTAGTTTTTAGATGGAAAACTAGTTTTGTACATTAGAATATGTAGCTTACTTATTTTAGAATATGTATATTTTAGAATATGTAGCTTACTTAGAATATGTAGCTTATTTATTTTTGTACGTAGAATATGTAGCTTACTTATTTAGAGTTTTGGTTATTTGTATGGTCAGATTACGATAATTTAGGATTATTTAATGTATTTGTATGTAGAATATGTATTTTTGGACAATAGATTGTTTCGAATAAAAAGTTCTCAAGTAAAATGTCTTATGTCAATCTATATCTTTGGATTTGGTCATTTCTCCATCCAAGATAATTTAAAAAATTCAGAAAAAATATTTTTAAAATATGAAAACTTCAAACATAATTTATTAGATTTAAATGATTTCAGATGCGGCAGTTATGAAATACAAAGTTATAAATCATCGAGTTATAAATATTTAATGTTTGTCTTTTGTCCAACTTTCTTTTAAAATCTTATGAATTCTGCGATGTTGCATCTATTTCTAAAGACGACTCTAGGTCTAATCATTTGTAGTGATAAGACACCACAGTATAAACCCGCGGATGTCGGATCGACCCTATAAGACTTTACGTTAGTCTAACCCACCTTAAATGTCTAAGGTGGGACTAAATCCTCGATAATATCTCATTAACATACATATAATGGTTCACCATGGATCAAATTCCAAACTAAGTCGGATGTCACATATACCACCCTCAAAGAGTTTGACACTCTCATCACCCTAACACACCCACAAGCGGACAAATGATGACTAGGAACATTCCTTCCTAGCACAAGCAACCAACCATGTGTCAACCATGTGTTTAGTGTCAACATATGTGTCATGCTATACACCACACTAGGCCTACACACGATAAGCCTCATATCTGTGCTCCTGACTTGCACACGTCTGGTGGCCGCAAAGGTCGGATCTGATATGACTTCGTAACGCTCGAGAGTCCAACGACTTAGATCTATTATACAAAGAGATTGAACTACACCTGCCTTCGTTCTACTTATACTTTTGTCCTCGGTCTATATAAAAGGATAAATCCGGGAATATTGGAATGGACTAGACGACACTACCAGACTTCTATTCTTTGTCGAGTGTTTGTGGCACTCGGCAAAGCCCTAAATACACTCGACAAAGGCGCCACACTCGGCAAAAAGCACACGCCAAACAAGGTGACGGCAAAAGCTCTTTACCAAGTGTCTTTTATCGCTTTGCCAAGATTGCACTCGGCAACGAAAAACACTCGCCAAAATAAAAATTCGAAAAAACTCAGAAATAAATAGAGAAAAAAAATATTTAATCCGAGGAGGGCCCCACTAGGCAGCGCCTGCCCGTCTCCGTCGAAGTCGCAAGTCGCGACATTTTTCGCGTAAAATTCGCAGCTAACGCGTCGTGTGGGATTCAACCCGTGATCTCTCCCTCGCGTGGAGGCTCCTCTACCACTGCACTACAGACTCACATATGTCTTTGTTTCAGTTCGTCACATATTATACTAAACCGAGAATAATTTACTTATTTGAGGTCCTAAACAAATTCAAATCAAAAAGTTGTCAACTACAAAGTTTTCTAACTTTTTGAGATCTATAACTTTTATTGTGGTAGTTTTCCATCCGAGGCCATTTATAAAAATTTAAATTTCAAATTTCAGAATTTGACACGAAGTTTTCGTTGATAAGATGATTTCAAATCAAAGAGTTGTCAACTACAAAGTTTCATAACGTTTCGAGATCTACAACTTTTATTTTGGTCGTTTCTCCATCTGAGGTATTTTTAAAAATTCAATTTTTTAAATTTTTAAATTTTTAAATTCAAATACAGTTTTGCAAGACAAGATGATTTCAAATCAAAAAGTTGTCCACTACAAAGTTTCATAACTTTTTGAGATGTACAACTTTGATTTTGGTAATATCTCCATCTGAGGTTTTTTGAAAAATTCAAATTTTAATTTTTTTTATTTGGACCTGTGAAGATCTACAAAGTTTATTTTGGTTGTTTAACCATTTGTGCATTCGGCATTGTGGTTCTAATATTATTCACAAATCTGATATATCAGTCTTATAGCTTCAAAAACTACCATAAAGATAAGCATGATTTGTTAACAGATTTATTTTCAGTTTGTCAAATTGTTTTTTGACAGTCGGCAAGAAGCTCTTTGCCGAGTGTTTTATTTGGCACTCGGCAAAGAGTTTTTTTGCCGAGTGCTAGAGAAAACACTTGGTAAATCAGTTGACACTCGACAAAGATTAAGCCTCCGATAGTGATGTTGAATATATTCTTTATCCACGACCAAATCAAGTATTTCATTAGAGATTGACAAAAACTGAACTAACCGTCATAAATTTATCACCTTTGCAATGAATCATCATGGACAATGGACTTTTATGATGATCGATTTACTTAACGTCACCACTAAACATTATATAAAGCACCATTTTTTATAATGAATTCCGTGTTGCTATCTTTATATCAAACTTAGTAGAGGACTGAAGTTTCAGCCGAGAATAGCGATTGCCGCCGGCCAGCGATCGAGCACGCTCACTCAAGAACTCAACTGAAAGAATTGGAACACACAAAAAAAATTTGTGCTGCAAGAACGGGAAAACAACCCTCGCGCCCTCAGCACCCATCGTTTAAAATCTTCGCCGCTTGTCAGTCCCTCGGGTCATCTTCTGACCCTCGGACGTTGGCTCGACCCTCGGGTCATTTTCTGACCCTCGGACGTTGGCTCGACCCTCGGGTCGTTTCTGGTTCTTGCAGGCAAGAGGGAAGAGGCTCGATGGTCGGCAAATCGGACGAGAGCCTCGCGACGGCAGCGAGGGTTCCACAAGCCCGAGGCCTGCTCCCGCTTTCCCGCGAGGGGGTGCGCGAGCCAAGTGGCGGCGGACAGAAGGAAGGCGAATTAGGGTTTGCGCACTATCTATGTTTGTACGGTTCTACCCTTTTGTTGCATAGCTGTAGGGAATCTTTCTTGTACCCTTTTGTAAATTGATCAGTGTCCCTTGGTATTCCCTATAAATACCAAGGGATGAACAGTGTAAAGGGGTGATTTTTTGAGTAAGAAAGAAGAAACAGTGTTGTTCAATTATTCCACTCATGTGCCCTTTGGTTCGACAGTTGGCCACCCTCGCCACTACCCCCGCACGTGAGCGGAGGTAGTGCAGGTGTTACTCCAACAGTTTGGCGCCGTCCGTGGGGACCGTTACAGTTTTACACCTTCGCGTAATGGCTGGAACCAGGAGGACGGTCTTGGGCAGAGACCATCGCACCACGAATGAAGTCGCCGCGACGGTCCAAGGTGTGGAAGAGAACGAAGCGCCATTGGGAGCAGAAGAAGTTGTCACGAAAACTGAGATCCTGGGCCCACATACTCGACCGGCATCACAGCAACACCCGCACACCTCTGGAGAAGGTGGGGGAGAAGATGAAGAGGAGCTGGGTCTCGAGGCCTTAGAGAGGCTCCACGCTGAGCTGCAAGAAAAGAAAAGACGCCTAGTCCAACTTAAGAGGCATAACCGACTGTGGGTCATCAGGCAAAAGGCGGGCGAGGCGAGGGAACAGCTTCGTCGGATGGAGGAATCCCTCGCGGCAGTTGAAGCCGAAGCCGAGGGTTGGATAGGCAGGGAAGTACCACCACCCCAGGAGGGGAACAACGAGCAACATCAGGGCAACGCACGCCAGCCACCACCACCCCCACCACCACCAAATTACCTAAACAACCCATACCCTGAGAGACCACCAAATTTTTGCCAACTTTACCCAGATGAGAGAGAACCAAACCTTCGCAACCAGCGGAGGGCTCAACAACACCAAATGCCTTAAGACCCGAGATCACCACTCTCCCAAATACTGCAAACCCAACACTGGCCTCCATCCTACAATCCACAGAATTTGCCCCATTATGACGGACTTTCTGACCCTTGTCAGTTCATAATGAGTTATGAAGCAGCAGTCACTGCAGCAGGGGGGAGATGAATCAACAATGACGAAGTCCTTCGTAATCATCCTTCGTGACATCGCGCAGACGTGGTACAGCAACCTGGGCCAACCTCAGAGACAGGCTCTGCACAAACTTTAAAGGTATCACAGCAGCCCCATCAAACCCTATCGAGTTGTTCAACCGTAGACAAGAAGAGCGCGAACCACTGCAAGATTACTGGCGAAGGTTCATCAAAATCAGAGCAAGAACTCCGGGGATATCTGACGAAGCCGTAATCCTCACAGCAGTAAGCGGTCTACGCCCAGGCCCCTGCTCCTCGAAGTTTGCCAGAAAGCCAGCAAACACAATTGAAGAACTACATGAGACAATGGAAAGATACTGTAGAGCGGACATGGACTTCAGGGCGAAGTCCGATGCTCGAAGGGCACAGCAAAAACCGCAATCAAGACCCCAAACGAGAAAAAACAACCCTCGTCAAGATCAAAGCAACATTGGCGCAATCAACAAGCCAAGCCCACTTGAAGACCAAAGAAGGGGCACTCAGACTTCGGGCAACCAAAATCTGCAAGTTTTCCCACCCCCGCCTGATCAAAGAAACCAACAGAAGGATCCCGCGAAAATGTATTGTCATTTTTGTGGTCCAGGGAAAGGCCACACCACCAAACAATGCGAGTTCTTCGCCAAAGGAAAAGAGTACCAGGAATCCAAAAGAGCCGCATCGGAAGAAAACCGAACCATCAACCACACCAGAAAGCCAAATTTCAACCCAACGCATCCTCCATACCAGTACACCCCAATAAACTATGGCCTACCTTCGCACCAACCTTTCTACGCACACCACCCCCACTACATTCACACCCCATATCAGCCACCCACCTTTCCTCAACGCCAAAACATACCATACACTGTTTCATACCCAGCAACCCCTCAAACCCAAACCAACCAACAAGCAAGCAACGCTCTACCACCACCGCCCCCAATACCAGCACTACCAGCCCCCAACCTGTCAAAGCCGAATCCCAAACCCAAACAACTATCAACAACCCAACATCAACCTTCGGCGTAATCCTTGCCATCACCGGGGGCTCTAACGAAGATCATGGCAACAAAAGGCAAAGGAAAGAACATGCCAGAAGAGTGCACCACGTACCTGTCGAAGGACCACACAAATTTGGGCGATGGTCCCATATCCCAATAACCTTCGATTCCGGTGACATGAAGTTAAGGGATTACACTCACACTGACGCTATGGTGATCGAAACTAATCTAGCAGGGTGGACAGTCACCAAGATTCTGGTCGATACAGGAAGCTCCGTGGACATTTTGTTCGCCACAACCTTCGACAGCATGAAACTTGACAGAAACCTCCTGCAACCTGCTGGCAACCCCCTATACGGCTTCTGCGGTCAGCAAGTAAGAGCAATCGGGAAAATCTCTTTGCCTGTAACCTTCGGAGACCAAGTGAACTGCAGAACATAGCACATAACCTTCGACGTGGTTGACATGTTTTATCCTTACAATGCAATTTTTGGTCGAGGGGTCACCAATGTTTTCAATGCGGTCATACATTGTGCATACCTTTGCATGAAGCTTCCTGCTCCAAAGAGGGTCGTTGCAATGTACGGAGATCAAGACGTTGCAAGAGTCATTGAGGGAACAGTAGCACATGGGCAATGTAATGTGCACAATTTAACAAAGCCTCAGACGACAAATCTCTGCAACGAAGGTGAAACACACAGTGACCAAAGGAGAGCATCACCTAAAGAGGAAACCAAACCAGTAAACCTTTTCGAGGGTAACTCTGAAAGGAAAGTAATCATCTCAGCCCACCTAGACACCCAGACAGAAAACAACCTCGTCCGTTTTCTGAAAGAAAACTCTAACACCTTCGCTTGGTCTGCGGAAGACCTCAAGGGAGTGAACAGATCTTTGATTGAACACAGCCTAAACATAAAACAAGGGTATCGTCCAGTCAAGCAGAAGCTCCGCAAAATGTCAGAAGAAAGAAAAAAGGCAGCGAGGGCAGAAGTAAACGGACTCTTGGATGCAGGGGTCATCCGTCCCGTCAAATATCCATCATGGCTCTCAAATGTGGTCCTGGTCCAGAAAAAACAAGAAATGGAGAATGTGCGTAGATTTCACGTGCTTAAACAAAGCTTGACCGAAGGATGATTTCCCTCTACCAAACATAAGCACCTTGGTAGACAGAGCAGCCGGATGTCAGATGCTTTCTCTCCTGGACTATTTCTCAGGGTACCATCAAATCTGGATGAATGAGGACGACGAAGAAAAAACAAGGTTCATCACACCCCCGGGTACTTTTTGTTTCCAGAGAATGGCAGAAGGCTTGAGGAACGCAGGATCTACCTTCGCTCGCATGACATCCGAGGTTTTCAAAGATGAGCATGCCATCTCCGCTTACGTCGACGATTTGATCGTTCAAAGCCAACAAAGAGAAAACCACATATCAGATTTGGCAAGAGTTTTCAACAACCTTCGGTCTGTCGGGTTAAAGCTGAACCCCAAAAAATGTGTCTTCGGAGTCAGCGAGGGAAAACTACTAGGTTGTATTGTCTCAGCAAGGGGGATCGAAGACAACCCAGAAAAAATGGATGCCATCATCAATATGGAACCATCGACGACCAAAAAACCAGCCCAACGATTGTCAGGTCGCTTAGCAGCACTCAGCAGATTTATCTCAAGATCAGCTGAGCGAGGGTTGCCTTTCTTCGAAACCTTGAGAAGTACGGCTCCATTCAATTGGGGACCTCGGCAGCAGAAAGCTTTTGAGGATTTAAAAAATTATCTCACCAACATGACCGTCTTGACCAGCCCTAGCAAAGGGGACTTGCTACTACTGTACGTCGCAGCTTCGCCTCATGCCGCCTGCGCAGTATTGATCAAAGAATTGCACGAAAACAGCAAAACCAGGCAAGCCCCCATCTACTATGTGTCAGAAACTCTCGAGGGTCCCAAGCGCAACTATTCAGAGCTCGAGAAAATAGCGTATGCCGTGGTCATGACGTCAAGAAAGCTCAAACACTATTTCCAGGCACACGAAATCCAAATACCCTCAGCATACCCACTTGAAAACATTTTCAAGAACAATGAAGCAATCGGCAGAATAGCAAAATGGGCAGTTGAATTGAATAGTTACACCATAACCTTCGTGGGAAGATCAGCGATCAAATCGCAGGCTTTAGCAGATTTCATAGCCGAATGGACTCCAGACCCTCGCAGTGAAGGAGTCGAAACAGATCCGTTTTGGACGGTGTATATCGACGGAGCCTGGGGAGCAGCTGGAGCAGGAGCCTCGGCTATTCTAGTTTCGCCATCTGGGTCGAAGCCACGATATGCAAAAAGACTCGAATTCAAGTGCACAAATAATTCTGCAGAGTACGAAGCTGTAATACTGGCCTTTTCATGGCTTCGAGCATTATCTGTGCGAAGGGCGGTCATCAACACAGACTCCCAAGTCATTGCGGGTCATATTGAGAAAAATTACAAAGCAAAAGATTTAGAACTGCAAAAGTACTTACAGTATGTCCGAAGGTTAGAATCTTTCTTCTTCGGCATAACAGTTAAAGCAATACCGAGGTCCGAGAACAGCGAGGCAGACAATCTGGCTAAAGCAGCAGCGCAACAGTTACAGTTACCCCCCGACGTCTTTTATGAAGTAGCAACACAAT
The DNA here is from genome assembly GCA_009763385.1 of Coix lacryma-jobi var. lacryma-jobi. Taxonomy (NCBI): domain Eukaryota; kingdom Viridiplantae; phylum Streptophyta; class Magnoliopsida; order Poales; family Poaceae; genus Coix; species Coix lacryma-jobi. Next base: position 50,566,384 of record CM019831.1, read on the forward strand.
CAGCCATCGAAGCCTGTGAAAAAACAGCGAAGCAGATCAACGCAATACAGAGCGAAGATTGGAGAGCCCCAATCATGGCCTACGTCAACGGGTTGCACAAGCCCGACTCCAAAGAGGAGGAAAACAGACTCAGCCAAAGAGCTCGAGGATATAAAATAGTAGACAACACTTTGTTCAAAGCCTCGGTGACTTCCCCATGGCTAAAATGTGTGTCACAGAATCAAGGAAAGGACATACTCAAACTCATTCACGAAGGTATCTGTGGCTCTCATAACGGACCAAGGGCGTTGGTCAGAAAAGCTTTCCGCCAAGGTTTCTTTTGGCCAACAGCATTACGAGATGCAGAAGAGATTGTCAAGCATTGCAAGGGATGCCAACTAACATCAAATACACAAAGCGCCCTAGGTGCCCCAACAACTTTGATATGCCCAACATGGCCCTTGCAAAGATGGGCAATGGACCTGGTCGGTCCACTACCAGCAGCTCCAGGAAACCTTCGCTATGCAGTGGTAGCCATGGAATACTTCACGAAGTGGATTGAAACAAGACCATTGGCTTTCCATCACTTCCCTAGCCGTGAAGAAGTTTTTCTGGCAGCAAATAGTTTGTCATTTCGGAGTTCCCAAACACCTAACCGTCGACAACGACACTCAGTTTGACAGCGAGGTTTTTAAGGAATTCTGCGCTCAAATTGGTACAACCTTATGTTTTGCTTTAGTTCAGCATCCATAATCGAATGGCCTCGTTGAAAGAGCTAATGCCACCATTTTCAAGCAATATCTAAAAAACTCCAAGGCAGGCCCAAGGGAAAGTGGGCAGAAGAGCTAACCTCGGTCACCTGGTCCCATAATACTTCGGAATGCAGAGCAACCAAGTTCACACCTTTTAGGCTCCTCTTTGGAGAAGAAGCTGTGTTACCAGAAGAATTAAAATATGGCTCTCCCAGAACAACCCTCGAATCAAACGAACAAAATCGGCTGTTAGACAAAGATTTGCTCGAGGAAACAAGATGCAGCGCAGTGCACAACCTTCGCAAGTATCAAGAGGAAACCAAAAAGTGGAGAGACAAAAAAGTGAGAATCAAAAACTTGAAGAAGGGTGACCTCGTCCTCATTCGGATACAAAACGCCAATATGGCGGGGAAATTTCAGCCAAAATGGACGGGACCATACTTGATAACAGAATGCAATCGCCCTGGGTCCTATCACCTCTCTGATAGCGAAGGAAACCGCTTGCCTCATACCTGGAATGTTGACGACCTTCGCAAATTCTATCCATAGCGGAGCCTTAGCGAGCTCTCGCAGCATGTATTTTTATTTTTCAAAACTTTGTATTTTTACTTCTCCTTTTTCAGCACCATGCTTTGTAAACAAAGGAGCTGCACTCTTTTTTCTTACGAAGGGGCGTAAGGTTTTTTAACGAGGCAGCATCCAAATTCTTAATACAAGCAACAACCCCCAAAAAGAAAACTCCAAATCCTTTCTTTTTCAGCCAACATCGAAAAAAGCGACTCTTCTTCAAGAGCGCTTACATCGATGAAAATCCCCGAAGATTGCTTCGAAACACAAATTTTTCAAAACAAACTTACAATGCAAACTTCACCTCAACCTTAGACAAGGGGAGGCGCGAAGTCCCAAAAAGTCAAGCACCCTCGCAAAAACGCCAGGGGCTTGCAATGCAAACTTCACCTCAACCTTAGACAAGGTGGAGGCGCGAAGTCCCAAAAAGTCAAGCACCCTCGCAAAAACGCCAGGGGCTTGCAATGCAAACTTCACCTCAACCTTAGACAAGGTGGAGGCGCGAAGTCCCAAAAAGTCAAGCACCCTCGCAAAAACACCAGGGGCTTACAAAGCAAACTTCACCTCCACCTTAGACAACGAGAGGCGTGAAGTACCAAAAATTCGGGCACCCTCGCAAAAACTCCAGGGGCTTGCAAAGCAAACTTCACCTCCACCTTTAGACAAGGGGAGGCGCGAAGTCACAAAAAAACAAGTACCCTAGCAAAAAAACGCCAGGGACTTGCAATGCAAACTTCACCTCCACCGTAGACAAGGAGAGGCGCAAAATCACGAAAAATCAAGCACCCCCGCAAAAACGCCAGGGGCTTGCGAGAGAAACGTGACCTCCACCTTACACAAGGGGAGGAGCGTGATCGCATGCTTGTTATCCAATCTCTTTTTGTAAACATCATAAGCGAGCCTCGCTAAAAAGAAAGGGGGCGTCCCTGTTTTCCTAAACAGCTTACATAAACGTTAAGCGAGCCTCGCTAAAAGGAAAGGGGGCGTCGCTGTTTTCGTAAACAGCTTACATAAATGTTAAGCGAGCCTCGCTAAAAGGAAAGGGGGCATCGTTATTTTCCTAAACATCTTACATAAACGTTAAGCGAGCCTCGCTAAAAAGAAAGGGGGCGTCGCTGCTTTCCTAAACAGCTTACATAAACGTTAAGCGAGCCTCACTAAAAAGAAAGGGGGCGACGCGGTTCTCCTAAACAGCTTACATAAACGTCAAAAGCAAGCTTGCATAAACGTCTGAGTCGAGCATCACCAAAAAACACAGCGAAGGTCAAATTTCAATTGTTGTCAGTTCTCCAAAGCAAGCCACACTGGGTCAAAACAATATTATAATCCCTGCACAATTTCAAACACATTCAGCGCGACACAAACTTCGAATGTACCTAAGTTACAATGCACCCTCACCATTTACAATTGACATTACATCATTACAACCCACGTAATCCACTTCAAACTCTGTTTCCATCGGGACAATAGCTTCCCACAGCAAAGGAGCCGCAGGCACAATTGGCAGTTCCCCGGGCAACACCCTCGCTCTATACATATATCGACGTTCTACGTTACTACTCTCCAAAGACTCCTCCTTCGGAATCACAAGAGAACTGTCTGGACCCACATCAAGGTTGCTACACCCAAACAAGAAATCCAGAGCCGGGTTCTCATTGATGTCATCATCAACAGGAGGTTTTGAAGAGGAACCAAACAAAAATTGCACAGCCTGCCGGTCCGTGTAGTCCGCGTCACGCCAAAAACAACTCGAACGACTGTTTTTTAAATCGTACCTTCGCACCTTAGACCACCAAAAACGTTCGAAAGACAGCGAAGGATGTTTGAGCCTCGCTCGAGCCCATGACTCGCCAGTTATAAAAGTATCCTGATAATTTAACGTGAGGGGCATCACATCAAACACCTCTAGCACAGTTCCATCAGGAACCTGCATTTTCAAACAGTCAAAAAGAGACTCAGTCTTTCCCAACACTATCTCCCCCACCCAAAACTTTACAAAATGACCCATTTAAACTTTCCATAATTTTCACACCTGCTCGGGATCCTCACGCCTCTCCACCTCAACCTCGCCAGTCGCAGCAGCCTCCGTCATAGTTTGGTCAGCAGCAGATGCTTCGACCGCGACTGTCTCTTCGACAGCAGGTTCTCCAGTGGTAGAAGCCTGTTCAACCAAGGGAGCCGCATCAACCGGTGGAACCTTCGTAGAACTCCGCACCGGTGCAGCATGAGAGCACCCCGGAACATCTTCGTTCGTCGACGGCGAGGGTAGCGCCTCCTTTCGGGCCTACAAAAAATATACACTAGCAAAAAAGTTTTAAAAAAACTTCAAACAAAACCAACTAAAACAACTAACAAGCTTAAAACAATAAATCTTGTGCCTCTCCTACCTGACGAGTTGCTTCGGCGGCCTCCTCGAAAGCTAGGGCATGACCTCCGCCAGCTATCCAAAACCTGCGCAAAAAGCGCATCGCACAGTTGCGAACCTCTGTGTCATCAATCTTTAGAGCTCGGACTTCCTCGATGGTCGGGAAAACATGGCTCGGTCGTTTAATCTTACGAAGGTGATCACAATCAGCCTGTCGGAGTGTGCTAGCCATAGCCAAAGCTCCAGCGTAACCTCCGAAGTCAGCCGCATTCTCGACCAGCGAGCTGAAGACGTCAAGCTCAGCGCAAAGCCAGTCCCCAAAAACCTCCGCGTCAGCAGTAGCAGGAAGCGAGTCTGCGGCAGAACCACCGGCCTCAGTTAAGCAACCATCAAGCTTCGCTTTAACCTTCTCCATACTAGCACACCACGACCCAGTCAGATTTTTAATTTGGTCCTCCGCTGACGCCAAAGCTTTGTCCTTGTCTTTGTTTGCCGCAACCAAGTCCGCGTTACGCCTCGCCAACTCTACAGCCTCCTCTCGGGACTTCGCAGCTTTCTCCATTGCATTCTTAGCTTCAACCTCCTTAATTTCCAAGTTTCGGCGAAGTTTCACATTTTCTTTCTCAAGCTCGTCAATTCGGCCATTGAGATAGTCCATGCTATAACCAGCCCTTCGCCGAGCCGAGCGGTTCAACAGCATTAACTCCGCCAATTTGACATCAACATCATCTAAAATATCAACCATAGGTTGGTTGGCAAGGCGAAGCTCAGCCTCCGGCACACAAACACGACCGAAAATACGACCAAGAAAACGCCTTTCCTCCGGGGCACACTGCAAGTGACTTGCCCGAAGGTCAGGACTTGTGAACAGCTCCGTCGCCGGGTCTGAAACCCCAATCTTCTTCGCAAAATATGGGAGGCTCGACCGGGTCGCTTCACCATATGGCCTCTTGCCTGGAGCCCGCTCTGCCTCAAGATCCCCAGGCGCCTCCAAGCCATCCACCCAAATATGCGAGCCAGCAAATTAGGGTATCGACCCGTATGCACGGCTTTCGGCCTCGAAACTCCGAAGCACATCATCCTTATCAGCAGAGACCATCAACTCTGCAGAAGACGAGGCGACCCCTTTTCCTCGTTTGATTTCACCTGAGGACTCCCCAACATTTCCCGAATCACTTCCGGAGGTTTCGGAATCTTTTGCCGAAGAGCTAGTGTCGGAGCTGGGCCCTTATCAGCGCTTTTTCCCTCGTCCCCCTCTTCCTCGCCAGATGCAACTTCATCGTCAGAGATCTGAATCAGAGCACCGATCCCGCCAACGCGTGGCACGCGCCCTCTCGTTGCACAGCCGACCTTAGCAGCACCTCGGCCACCCGCAGCCGATACTAAGGCCGAAGAAGATGACGCGCCGACAACGCCCGACGCCACAGCAACCTCCGTCACCAACGTTTTCACACGGCCGCCGCCAGCACCACCGCGGCCTCGACCATGACCCCTCTCCGACGCCGCTACAACCTCTTTCTCCGTCTCGGACGCACGTTTCCTCTTCTTCGGTGCATCCTCGCTCGAAGGAGCCGGCCAATCAAGGTACTGAATCCCAATCATGTCGAACAGCCTGTTGACCCGACCACCGCTTCCCACCGCACTATGAATGGACTTAACCTCCAGGGTCAAGAGTTTTCCGACAAGATTTCCAACTGTCTGCTGAACCCGTCTCAGAATAGCTTCGACGCCATCTTTCCGATTGGGAAACTTCCTAAGAGTATTCTCCCAAACCTTGTTTAAATCCAGCTTTGGTTTCTTCAGACCCCTCGCAACATAAGCCGAGTCATCCTCAACCTCAAACCAGGTTTGCCTCCGACTAAAGGGCCAAACCTTAGCACAGCAGTACTCCTCAACCAGGTCACGAGCGCATTGAGAACGAGCGATCACCCTCAAGCAATCAACAACTGCATGCGACTCTCCAGTCATTAAAGCCTCGGCAGTCACATCCCCGAGGGGTGGAAGCTCGCCGCAAAGCTCATCAACTCTGCCAAGCTTATAATAAAACCAATGCTCCTGCCACCCACTAGTCCATTTGTTCTTCTGAGCCTGCACTGGAAGCTCCGAGCCAGCCCGGGTGGCAAAAGGTGTACACCGCAAACTGACCAAAACTAACATTACCCTCGCTATCAGTAATTTTCCATGGCTGCATGTGAACACGGTGAGTTCGCACAAAACCTTCGACATGCGGAACCACACCCTGAGAACGACAAGCCCACACGAAGATGGACAGCTTCGTAAAGCACGAAGGCGTCAGCCGGTGGAACTTCAAGTTAAAACGTTGAAGCACCGAAGTCACGAACGAAGTCACTGGAAAGCGCAGACCAGCTTCAAAGAACTTGAAAGTGCATTCGCCCCCAATGTGGGTTTTGGCAAATTAATGACAATCAAATTAGGGACTAACCAGTTTATAAAGGTATGCATGCAGGTGTTAGTCCTTAGAAAGAATCAAAACGATGAAATCTCGTGAACAAAGCACGATGGTCACATTTGGACCAAATGACGCCTAGCTCAAGTGGAAGTTTAAATTTTCAATTTTTTAAGAGTTATAGGTAAGCCGGACTATGAAGAGGGTCACAAAGTTTGCTGGTTAGATGTGGAGAAAAGTGCTCAATTCGACTAACCTTAGTTTGCTTGAGAGACACCGCACGATCACGATCACATAGAGGGTAAGTTTCTGTTTCCCGGTGGTACCGGTCATCAGGACCGGTGGTACCGGGCTATACTGACTCGCACTGTCTAAAAATCACCCTCTCTGTGTTGGTCGCAAATTGACCTACCGGTGGTACCGCTATAACCCCGGTACCACCGGGCCCGGTGCTACCGGGCTCAGCCGGTTGTTGCCCAGTTTTTCAGAGGTCTCTGTGTAGTTTTGAAAATGAACTACCGGTGGTACCGCTATAACCCCGGTACCACCGGGCTCGGTATAACCGGGCCTGACCGGTGGTTCACTGACTTTGCGAGGCTCTCTGTGTAGGTTCAGTTTTGAACTACCGGTGGTACCGCCATAACACCGGTACCACCGGGCTCGGTTGTACCGGGCCTGGCCGGTGGTTTGGTTAGTTTGCGAGCTCTCTGTGCTGACCGGTAAATGACTTACCGGTGGTACCGCCATTACCCCGGTACCACCGGGCCCGGTGGCACCGGTCTTTGACCGGTTGTCTCCGTGGTCCAAGTCCCTCTCTGAGTTGCTCTCTGTTCGAACCTCTTTGCACTACCGGTGGTACCGCTTTTTCCCGGTACCACCGGGACCGGTTGCACCGGCCTCTGGCCGGTGGTTGTCAGTTCTGACCAGATCTGTCTCGTTTGACCGTTGGGAGCTATTCCCGGTGGTACCGGTCCTCGGGACCGGTGGCACCGGGCAGTCTCGGGACTGGGGAGTATAAATGCTCCCCCTCCTCTCTCTCCACGCGGCCTCACTAATTCACTCACCTTCTCCTCACATTCATTGCAAACCTAACTCAGGAAAAGCTCACCAAGCATTGACTCACCCCTCTCTCTCCCCCTTTGCTCCTAGATTCATTTCCTCGTGTGATTTGAGCTAAGGACGTGAGATTAGAGAGTGGGAAGCTTCGATCTACGACTTGAGCACTTGGTTTCCATCTCACCGGCTTGCTTTGTGTCTTTTACTCTTGAGCTTTTGAGCTCTAGCCGGTTAGGTGTTCTTCGTGGTAGCCCGTATTGATTCATTTGTGAGGGCTCCCCGAAGTGTTTGTATCACCCTGAGATTTTTAGTAGAGATACTCTCGTAGCCTTTGTGGTTGCTTGAGTGAGGCAAGGAGGTGAAATAGACTCCGACCTTTGTGGTCACCTCAACAACGAGGACGTAGGCATTCCTTGGTGGATTGGCCGAACCTCGGGATAAATCGCGTGTCCCTTGTGCTTGTTGTTGTTGTCTCTACTTTCTCTACATATCTTGTTCTTGACTTTGTGGGATTATCTTTTGCAATACACTTCTTGGATTTGTAGTTCTCTTTAGGATCCCGGTTGTGCCGTTTGTTTGTGTTGGTAGTATCGGTGTTCTACACTCGGTAGTACCCACCCAAACAAACCGGCCTCTCCGGGTGATATCTATTCACCTTTTCAAGTTTGTGTAGTTGCAGATTGTTTAAAATCACCTATTCACCCCCCCTCTAGGCTGATTCGGTCCTTTCAATTGGTATCGGAGCATAACCCTTGTGTTAGCGCTTCACCGCGTAAGGGAGAATCATGTCTACTCTAAGTCAAGAGCAGCTCGATGAGATTGTGAAGAAAGTGACAGCTCAGGTTACTGCTCAAGTAATCGAAGATCAACAAAAGAAGCATGAAGATGAGATGAAGAGGATGAAGGATGAGATGGAGAGTTTGAGGAGAGCTCTGGCAGCCAAAGGAGAATCATCCGGAAGTAAAGATGATCAAGCACCACTCAAGGATGATAAGAAGGAAGAAGAAGAGAAGGGCAAAAGAGACACCAAGTTCCATGAAGTGCCTTTTGATTACAGCAACATGGGCAAGATCATCCAGCTGCCTAGCGTCAATCTAGGCAAACCCCCTGCATTTGATGGAATCAACTACAATGATTGGGCACACAAGATGAAGCTACACCTTCTTGCCGCAAGAGTTTGGGAGATTGTTGAGAATGGACAAAGTTATATTAGTGGTCAAGAGTACACCGACAATGATGTAATTGAGTTTCAACAAAATGTTCAAGCTGCATCATTGATTCTATCATGCCTCAAGCCTGAAGAAAGCAACAAAGTTCATGGTATGGAGAGTGCCAAGCTGATTTGGGACACTCTCAGGATATCGTATGAAGGTGATGCAAGTGTGAGGAAGTGCAACATAGAACTTCTTCATGGAAAGATCGAGAACTTCGCTATTCGGAGTGGTGAGACCACTCAACAAATGTTTGATAGATACATGACCTTGATCAACAAGATCAGAGCTCTTGGTGACAAGAAGTGGGATGACAACTCAGCAGCAAGGAAGCTTTTGAGAGCTTATAGGAAGAAGAACAAAAACCTTGCATCAATCATCATGGAGAGACCCAACTATGAGACCATGGGATGTCATGAGATGCTTGCCAAGATAAAGCATCATGAAGTCTTGGATGACGAAGATATAGAAGAACGAGAGGCAAGCAACAAGAAGGTAGTGGCACTCAAGGCCAATCAAGAGGAAGAAAGCAAGACCCGAGATGACACATCAAGTGAAGAAAGTGAAGACTCCGATGATGAGCTGGCCCTTATTGTGAAGAACTTTAGAAGGTTCATGAGAAAGAAGATGCACAAGAAGGGCAAAAGTGGTTACTTCAAGAAGTCCAAGAAAAGGACTTGTTATGAGTGTGGTGCGGATGATCATTTCATTGCTGATTGTCCACAAAAGAAAAACAAGAACAAGTATAGCAAGAGTGATGACAAGAAGTATAGAAGAAGAAGAGGTGATGAAGCTCATCTTGGTGAGGAGTGGTTCTCTGAAGATGACTCAAGTGATGAAGAAAAGAGCAAGAGCAAGAGCAAGGAGAAGGAGAAGGGAGCGGCCAACATCGCCATACACAAGATGTCTTCTCCAAGTCTCTTCTCCAACATGGCTTCATCAACAACTTCATCACGCTTGTTCGAGAACCTCTCCGACGACGAGGATGACTTCACTCATTCTTGTTTCATGGCTAAGAATGAGAAGGAATATGCCTCCGGTGGATCAAGTTGGGTGTTGGATAGTGGATGCACCAATCATATGACCGGGGCAAAAGATATGTTCTCCTCCTTTCAACCAAGCAACGACTCGTGCAACAATATTGTGTTTGGTGACAATGGTAAAGGAGAAGTGCTTGGTTTGGGTAAAATTGCTATCTCAACTGACAATTCCATATCTAATGTATTGCTTGTGCATTCGTTAAGTTACAATTTGTTATCCGTTTCTCAACTTTGTGAAATGGGTTACGATTGTCTCTTTACGGATAAGGGTGTGACCGTCTCTAGAAGAAGGGATTCCTCTATTGCATTTAAAGGCGTGTTGAAGGGAAAACTTTACTTAGTTGACTTCTCAACTAGTAAGGTAGAACCTACAACATGTCTAATGGCAAAATCTAGCATGAGTTGGCTTTGGCATCGCCGACTAGCTCATGTTGGGATGAGAAACTTGGCCCAACTTCAAAAAGGAGGGCACATCCTTGGACTAACCAATGTTTCTTTTGAGAAAGATAGGATTTGCAGTGCGTGCCAAGCCGGAAAGCAAATTGGAGCAAAGCATCCAATCAAGAACATTGTGTCGACCACAAGAGCATTGGAGCTATTGCATATGGACCTCATCGGACCCGTTGCTTATCAAAGCATCGGCGGTAACAAATACGGTTTTGTTATTGTTGATGATTATTCTCGTTTCACTTGGGTGTTCTTTTTAGCAGATAAAAGCGAAACGCAAAGCATCTTCAAGAAGTTTGCTAAAAGAGCACAAAATGAATTCGACATCAAGATCAAGAAAGTGAGAAGCGACAACGGGACCGAGTTTAGGAACACCAACATAGAAGAGTATCTTGATGAAGAAGGGATTAAGCATGAGTTCTCCGTTCCATATACCCCACAACAAAATGGGGTTGTGGAAAGGAAGAATAGAACTCTTGTTGAAGCCGCAAGATCTATGTTGGATGAGTACAAGACTTCCCATGGCTTTTGGGCGGAGGCAATGAACACGGCGTGTCACGCAATCAACCGCCTCTACCTTCATAGGCTAAGAGGGAAGACGCCATATGAGCTTCTAACCGGTAACAAACCAAAGGTGCATTACTTTCGAGTTTTTGGCTGCAAGTGTTTCATACTTAACAAAAGGGCCAAAAGTTCAAAGTTTGCACCTAAGGTACACGAAGGCTTTCTACTTGGTTATGGTACTAACGAACATGGCTACCGTGTATTCAATAATGCCACAGGCACTATTGAGTTAACGGTAGACGTGACTTTTGATGAATCCGACGGCTCTCAAAAGGAGCAAGTCATTGATGAGCTTGTAGGTAATGACGAGCCTCCATCCGAAGCTATCAAGAAGCTTGCAACCGGTGATGTGAGGCCCGTTGAAGTACAAGATGATGAAGATGAACCATCACACACTCCACAAGACTCTCATATTCATCATGTGCATACAAATGTGCATGATGAAGCTTCCGCAACTCCGAATAGTGGTAGTGTGGATGATGTTCAAGTGATACATCAAGTTGATGATCAAACACAAGCTCAACATGAAGTCCGACAAGAAGATGGGGGCATCAATGCATATGATGAAGATGATGAAGATGGACCCATCCAACGAAGATCGCTTGTGCCACATCCAAGAGTCCATCATACAGTTCAGCGGGATCATCCCGTTGACAACATATTGGGGAGCATACGGCGTGGGGTAACGACACGCTCTCGTTTAGCAAATTTTTGTGAACATTACTTGTTTGTCTCCTCTTTGGAACCTCTTAGGGTGGAAGAAGCACTTGACGATCCGGACTGGGTGATGGCTATGCAAGAAGAGCTGAACAACTTCACCAGGAATGAAGTCTGGTCCTTGGTGGAAAGGCCCAAGCAAAATGTGATAGGAACCAAATGGGTCTTCCGCAACAAGCAAGACGAGCATGGCGTGGTGACAAGGAACAAAGCACGGTTGGTGGCTCAAGGTTTCACTCAAATCGGAGGTTTGGATTTTGGGGAAACCTATGCACCCGTAGCTAGGCTCGAGTCAATTCGTATATTACTTGCCTTTGCTACTCACCATGATTTCAAGCTGTACCAAATGGATGTGAAAAGTGCATTCCTCAACGGCCCCCTCTCCGAATTGGTCTATGTGGAGCAACCGCCGGGTTTTGAGGACCCAAAGTTTCCCAACCACGTCTACAAGCTCGACAAGGCACTCTATGAGCTCAAACAAGCCCCTAGAGCTTGGTATGATTGTCTTAAGGACTTCCTACTCAAAAAGGGTTTTGAGATAGGAAGGGCTGATGCTACTTTATTTACTCGCAAAGTCGATAATGATATTTTTGTGTGCCAAATATATGTCGATGACATAATATTTGGTAGTACTAATGTGGCTTTTTGTGAGGAATTTAGTAGGATCATGACTAAAAGGTTCGAAATGTCCATGATGGGTGAGTTGAAGTACTTTCTTGGATTCCAAATCAAACAACTCAAGGATGGCACGTTCATCAGTCAAACCAAGTACACAAGAGACATGCTTAAGAAGTTTGAGATGGACAAGGCCAAACCCATCAAGACTCCAATGCCTACAAATGGACATCTTGACCTAAATGTTGATGGTAAGCCGGTGGACCAAAAGGTATATCGTTCTATGATCGGTTCATTGCTTTACCTTTGTGCATCTAGGCCTGATATTATGCTTAGCGTGTGCATGTGTGCAAGATTTCAAGCTAATCCGAAAGAATGTCATATCATGGTCGTTAAGAGAATTTTTCGATACTTAGTACACACTCCGAATCTTGGCTTGTGGTATCCCAAGGGTTCCACTTTCAATCTACTTGGCTACTCCGACTCGGACTATGCCGGTTGCAAAGTAGACCGAAAGAGCACTACTGGGACTTGCCAATTTATTGGGAGGTCTTTGGTGTCATGGAGTTCCAAGAAACAAAATAGTGTTGCCCTATCCACTGCCGAAGCCGAGTATGTGGCGGCCGGCGCATGCTGTGCTCAACTACTTTGGATGAAGCAAACACTAAAAGACTTCGGATGTGAGGAAACCAAAATCCCACTTTTGTGTGACAATGAGAGTGCCATCAAACTAGCAAACAATCCTGTTAACCATTCTCGCACAAAACATATAGACATCCGACACCATTTCTTGAGAGACCATGAAGCCAAAGGAGATATCGCAATACGTCATGTGAGCACCGAAAAACAACTAGCCGATATCTTCACAAAGCCTTTAGATGAGTCAAGATTTTGTGCTTTAAGGAGTGAACTAAATATCATTGATTCTCGTAACGTGGCTTGATGTCTCGCACATATTTGTTTTCACCTAGAGACCTAGACAAATGTTTTTGACAAATATTGTGTAAGAATTTCAAAATCTATTTTGCATGCTTCACTTGTGTCCATAGCTATGTACTGGTTGTATGAAATCTGGGCATATGTGAAGTGTGTGTAGTATACCACAAAGTCCTCCTGAATTTCCTCTCTGATCCCTGTTTTTCTGTTCTGCCGGTTATACCGGTATAACCCCGGTTATACCGGGGCCGGTGGTACCGTTCGTCTGCCGGTGCCACCGGGATTTCATCTCCGGGTACATAAAGGGGCGCGGTGACTCCGGGTGAAACCCTAGTCTTTTGCCTTTGACCGCGCCGCCTCACTGCCTCCAGCCGCCGCCGTCCCGTGCGCTCGTGTTCTTTGTCCGTTCTTCTTCCTCCCCGATCTCTCTCCTCCACCGCCCAAATCCAAATCCGTCCGGTGGAAAGCTTCGTGGGAGCGAGGAGTTCGTGGTGGTGGTGTTCTTGAAGCCCGGAGTCTCGTCTTCCATCGGTTTTCGGCCACTTCTTCTCGAACAACAAGGTACTAGGTGTTCTTGTCCGATCTCCAAATGTACCTTGTTTTTGGTCGATTCCTTTGGTAGGCTTGTTCTATCTAGTGTATAGATGCCTCATGGATGATTGATTTATGAGTTTGTTAGCGATTTGTGGGATTAAGTTGGAGGCAACCGCACACTGCTGTGCGGCCGGTGGTACCGGGAATCTCCCCGGTGGTACCGGCTGCACGCAGTGGGGCAGTTTTCCTCCCCAATCTCAAATCGTTTTCAACTCTAGCCCTTGACGTCATCTTTCCGTGATCTTTGTCTTATGTTGTCCTTGCTATCTCTGTCTAGATGAGCCGTAGGCAATACCGTGCTGCTCCGAGTGATGATGATGAGGACTATGCTGCTGAGGAGCATGGTCCCCAGGTGCAGCTCGACGTGCCAGATGCGCCGCCGCGTCGTAATCCCGGGCGCCGCGTTCGGTCCGGGAGCATGGACATCACGTCCCGTCAAGTCCGTGGTCGCTCGACCGCTGGCCATACGGGGCGTCACAGTGTGGACAGCGCCGGGGCAAGTGGAAGCGGGGGTGGTCGTGCTCGTGGTGGGCATACTCCCTCGCCTCCTCCTCCTCCGACCGCTGCTGCCCCTGCCGCTGGCCGTCCCGGGCGTCTCCACAGCGTCATTGTGACTGGGGCGCCTTCCGCCGGTCTTGATCGTGAGGGTCGCTCTATCGATCCTCAGTTCAGACCGGGGTCCCCCCAGTGTTCAGGGTTGATGCTAATCAACCGGAACTTCGACATGCACCCTGAAGCTGAGACACACATTGCCGCTGTTTCTCCTGCTCATCTTGGAAATCCCATGGATTACTCTGACAAGAGGCGGGGCAATCTGTTGCGGACTCAGCGGGCTGAGAACCCCTATCAGTTCATCAAGGATCCATCTGTGGATAGGCGGTTTTGGTCGCGCTTTCAGCAGGACTTCTATGTCTCTGTCTGTTGGAAAGGTTTTTGTGCTAAGGGTTATCCTCCTCTTTTTGCTCACAAGAGGTTGGTCATTTCTTCCTTGACCAACAGAGATTCTGAGGAGATTCAGGAGTTGGTCCAGAGGTTGGAGGATTGGAGAGTTCTGGGGCTGATCACCGGTGAGAGGAGCTATAATCAGGAGATCCTTTGCCAGTTTTGGGCTACACTTTTCATTGATCAGGATGCCCAAGTTCTGCATTGGATGACTCAGGGTGTACACTACCGGTGTGATTTTGTCTCTTTTGCTCGGCTGCTGGGTTTTGATCGAGTGGACAGGGATGCTCCTCGCCTATCAGAGATGTATGGTGGGGGCATCTACACTGAGCAGCTGCGAGAGTCAGGAGTTTATGAGGATGGAGCTCCTGTGTCTTTCAAGGTGCATGGATTGAAGCCCGCCTCCTTTGTTCTGAACAACATCATGCGCCGTACTTTGGATCCTAAGGTTGGGGATCAGGATAACTTGAGGGATGATGCATCCAAACTCTTAGCTCGCTTCGCTCTGCCAGATGGACGTTTCAGCATTTCGCATTTTCTCTGGCAGAAGATTTCTGATGCTTATGGTAATCCCCTCAAGGCCCTTCCATATGCTCCTTACATAATGCATATCATTGAGCATGTGGTTGGGGCCACCTTCCTCTACGACCGGGACACGAAGGCTTACAGTGTCCAGAAGTTCACGTCAGCTCCTTCCAAGGGTAAGGAGCAAGCTGAAGAAGAAGGTGATGAGCAGCCTGGTGATGCTACAGCTTCTGGTGAGCCTCCGGCTAGTCGCGGAGATGTTCCTCCTGCCTCCGCTCCTCCTTCGCGTCATGCTGGGCGTAGGAGAGGCGGTCTTCGCTCCGCACTCGGCAAGATCTTCTCCTGGTTGTGCTACAGGGAAGAGCGTGCCGAGGACTTCCGGCAGCGCATGCTTGCGGATCGCAACCTCCCACAGCAGTCTCCAGTTCGTCCTCCTCCAGATCCGTTCGCTGAGTATGATGCCCAGGCTCAGCATGATGATGATGATGATGATGATGACATCCAGCCGCAGCAGCAGGACCCGCAGCAGCCGCCACAGTTCTCTCACCCTGCGTCGTTCCCGCCACAGCCACCGTTCCCGCCGCAGCAGCCTGGTAGTAGTGAGGCTGGTTTTTACAGCTCGATGATGTCTCAGCCTCCTCAGTACTACCCGCCTCCGCTACCTCAGTACCAGCCATATCCTTTCTACCCTGACTATGGCATGGGTCCATCCTTTGGTGGTGGGTCCACGTCATATCGTGGTGGTGGTGGTGGTGGTGGTGGTGGTGGCTCCTTCTCTGGCTTCGCTGCACCCGACGCTAATCCCGCCGGGAGTGGTGGTTTTCATGGCTCTACCCCTCCGCCGCCGGATCCTTCTGCGCCTTCATCGTCTTGTCCTGGAGGTGATGTTGGCGCCAGTGCTTACTCTTCGCTTTTCGGGGACTCCAGCAGCTATTATTGATCTCGTGCTTTTCTTGGCCTACCCGCTTTGGTACTTGATGCCAAAGGGGGAGTGTTAGGCTTATGTCCTGATGTAATAGTTAGCTGTGAGAAGAGGGTAAATTCTTAAGACTGTGGTATGCTACTTGTTTTAATTTGTGATGAGGATGTAAAACTTTTATGCTTATTGTTATATTCATATACAGTTCATCATATGCATATACAGTTCATCCTCTATTATTATGTTATTGTCATGATGATTGATGTTTATGAGATGACTATGAGATTTGATGCTTAAATTATGTCCATGTTTTGTGAATCACCATGTCATACTGTCTATGCATCACAATTTGATATATATACATATATGATGTTGTCACTGCTTTAGGCACCCCACGAATTGCAAAATTTAGGGGGAGTTCTTGTCTTTGTGTATGCAACCTTGTTTCTAATCAAGGTTTGAAATTCATATCCAAAGCATACACTAAGTGGGAGCTTCAACTAAATTTTGGAATTCAAAAGCTTCAATTCTTTCTATCCTTAATGTAAGCCTAAGTTGGTTGTCATCAATTACCAAAAAGGGGGAGTTTGAAAGTGCATTCGCCCCCAATGTGGGTTTTGGCAAATTAATGACAATCAAATTAGGGACTAACCAGTTTATAAAGGTATGCATGCAGGTGTTAGTCCTTAGAAAGAATCAAAACGATGAAATCTCGTGAACAAAGCACGATGGTCACATTTGGACCAAATGACGCCTAGCTCAAGTGGAAGTTTAAATTTTCAATTTTTTAAGAGTTATAGGTAAGCCGGACTATGAAGAGGGTCACAAAGTTTGCTGGTTAGATGTGGAGAAAAGTGCTCAATTCGACTAACCTTAGTTTGCTTGAGAGACACCGCACGATCACGATCACATAGAGGGTAAGTTTCTGTTTCCCGGTGGTACCGGTCATCAGGACCGGTGGTACCGGGCTATACTGACTCGCACTGTCTAAAAATCACCCTCTCTGTGTTGGTCGCAAATTGACCTACCGGTGGTACCGCTATAACCCCGGTACCACCGGGCCCGGTGCTACCGGGCTCAGCCGGTTGTTGCCCAGTTTTTCAGAGGTCTCTGTGTAGTTTTGAAAATGAACTACCGGTGGTACCGCTATAACCCCGGTACCACCGGGCTCGGTATAACCGGGCCTGACCGGTGGTTCACTGACTTTGCGAGGCTCTCTGTGTAGGTTCAGTTTTGAACTACCGGTGGTACCGCCATAACACCGGTACCACCGGGCTCGGTTGTACCGGGCCTGGCCGGTGGTTTGGTTAGTTTGCGAGCTCTCTGTGCTGACCGGTAAATGACTTACCGGTGGTACCGCCATTACCCCGGTACCACCGGGCCCGGTGGCACCGGTCTTTGACCGGTTGTCTCCGTGGTCCAAGTCCCTCTCTGAGTTGCTCTCTGTTCGAACCTCTTTGCACTACCGGTGGTACCGCTTTTTCCCGGTACCACCGGGACCGGTTGCACCGGCCTCTGGCCGGTGGTTGTCAGTTCTGACCAGATCTGTCTCGTTTGACCGTTGGGAGCTGTTCCCGGTGGTACCGGTCCTCGGGACCGGTGGCACCGGGCAGTCTCGGGACTGGGGAGTATAAATGCTCCCCCTCCTCTCTCTCCACGCGGCCTCACTAATTCACTCACCTTCTCCTCACATTCATTGCAAACCTAACTCAGGAAAAGCTCACCAAGCATTGACTCACCCCTCTCTCTCCCCCTTTGCTCCTAGATTCATTTCCTCGTGTGATTTGAGCTAAGGACGTGAGATTAGAGAGTGGGAAGCTTCGATCTACGACTTGAGCACTTGGTTTCCATCTCACCGGCTTGCTTTGTGTCTTTTACTCTTGAGCTTTTGAGCTCTAGCCGGTTAGGTGTTCTTCGTGGTAGCCCGTATTGATTCATTTGTGAGGGCTCCCCGAAGTGTTTGTATCACCCTGAGATTTTTAGTAGAGATACTCTCGTAGCCTTTGTGGTTGCTTGAGTGAGGCAAGGAGGTGAAATAGACTCCGACCTTTGTGGTCACCTCAACAACGAGGACGTAGGCATTCCTTGGTGGATTGGCCGAACCTCGGGATAAATCGCGTGTCCCTTGTGCTTGTTGTTGTTGTCTCTACTTTCTCTACATATCTTGTTCTTGACTTTGTGGGATTATCTTTTGCAATACACTTCTTGGATTTGTAGTTCTCTTTAGGATCCCGGTTGTGCCGTTTGTTTGTGTTGGTAGTATCGGTGTTCTACACTCGGTAGTACCCACCCAAACAAACCGGCCTCTCCGGGTGATATCTATTCACCTTTTCAAGTTTGTGTAGTTGCAGATTGTTTAAAATCACCTATTCACCCCCCCTCTAGGCTGATTCGGTCCTTTCAGAACTCTTCAAAAATGACAACCTCGTCTGCTTCCGGCTTGGTAACAGTCTCGCTAGCGCTGGCCCTCGCCTTCCCATCCTCGATCCAGCCTCGCCTGACGTAGGACGCCATATCCGAGTTGCAAACGCGGCTAAGACCAAACTCAAAGGTCACCCCATCATCCGTGACAGACGGAGACGCAATGCGAGCAGTCTGCTTAGACCTAGCCATCTCCTTAGCACAAAACCTTCACACAACTGACAAACCAAACAACCTTCGCGGCAAACCTAACAACCCTCGCAACAAGCAAAGCGCAGCAGCAGGATAGCTACAGCAAGATGATGGCTCAAATTTCAAATGCCCACCAACCCCACCTATTTATAGGCAAAAGGATGAGCTACTCAATCCGAGAAACTCGGCGCGGCCCCCGAAAACCATGGCGCAAAAAACGAGATGGACTACAACGTTACAAGTGAAAAAATAACGGCCCGGCCCACAAGCAGCCGCGGGCGTCGCTGCCAAGGGACACGTTACGTTTCCCAACAAAGGTCGCTGCTTGGGCCCAAAGATCGCTTTTTAGTTCCAAGGCATCGAGGGGCTACTGTTGGGGGAAGGGACCCTCGGTAGTAACGTCACGCTGGCTGACACGGGAAAACAACCCTCGCGCCCTCAGCACCCATCGTTTAAAATCTTCGCCGCTTGTCAGTCCCTCGGGTCATCTTCTGACCCTCGGACGTTGGCTCGACCCTCGGGTCATTTTCTGACCCTCGAACGTTGGCTCGACCCTCGGGTCATTTCTGGTTCTTGCAGGCAAGAGGGAAGAGGCTCGATGGTCGGCGAATCGGACGAGAGGCTCGCGACGACAGCGAGGGTTCCACAAGCCCGAGGCCTGCTCCCGCTTTCCCGCGAGGGGGTGCGCGAGCCAAGTGGCGGCGGACAGAAGGAAGGCGCATTAGGGTTTGCGCACTATCTGTGTTTGTACGGTTCTACCCTTACGTTGCATAGCTGTAGGGAATCTTTCTTGTACCCTTTTGTAAATTAATCAGTGTCCTTGGTATTCCCTGTAAATACCAAGGGATGAACAGTGTAAAGAGATGATTTTTTGAGTAAGAAAGAAGAAACAGTGCTGTTCAATTATTCCACTCGTGTGCCCTTTGGTTCGACAGTTGGCCACCCTCGCCACTACCCCTGCACGTGAGCGGAGGTAGTGCAGGTGTTACTCCAACAACACTACACACTCATTCATATCTATGTATAATATGCTATACTTTTATATTAATATTCCATAATTTTATATTAAATATTTTGGCTACTAAATAAACTCAAATGAAAAATCTTATAACTACAAAGTTTCAATTCTTGTCAAGTACTACAACTTTAGTATAGGATGTATCTCGATCGGCGATAGTTTGAAAAATTCAAAAAATTATGTTTCAAAACATGTGAATTTTAAAAATACATTTGAGACTCTAAATAATTTAAATAAAAAACTTGTCAATATCAAAAATATAGCTCAGATCAACCACTACAATTTTATTATTAACTATTTGAACATTTAAGATCGTTTAGGAATTATAATTTTTAAAATTTAAAATCTACAACCTTCGAACACATATTTGGAACTCTAGACAACTTCAAATTAAACAAATTTCAACTATAAATTATAGATTCTATTGATAACTATAACTTTTGTGTAGACCATGTCAACATAAAAGATCGTTTGTTAATTTTAAATTTCAAATTTAAAAAATGTACACTTACAACAATATTTTGGGACCCTAAATGGTTTCACTTAAAAAAATTTTCAACTACAAAGTTATATATCTCGTCGAGAGAACAACTTTATATAAAGTTTGTATGAAAATATTATGAATTATCTTTTGTTTCAGTTATTGACCGAGACGAACACCTTAACACGTCTGCCTCGGTTTTAATGGATTTCCGGACGCTGACACTTAGAATGATCGTCTCAAAAAATAATCAATTAAACAAGATAATTTACCTTAAGTTGACCGTCTCGTTTAATGCATTAACGGAGGTGGTTGTGTTACATTACCTGCCCCCGTTACTGATTATAATCGAGGCAAACCTTTGGGGCCGGTAGCGACAGCCAGCCTGGGAATAACGGTGGCGGGCAAAATAGGCACGCCCACCTCTGTAATAAAACTGAGGTGTTTTGTAAAAGGGAAAAATCCAAATCTATACCTTGAAGTATTGATTATGTCTATATTACTATACCGAAACTAATGTTTGGTACGGTTTAGTTTACTCTGCTTAACTATTTTATTGGTTCAATTTACCTATTACCAGGTTGCGACATATAATAATAAATTAGCATTTAAAATATAAAACTTCGTCAAACAAAACAATACGGTATATTTTCGTAATATATTATTGAAAACAATCTATGATGTCCACTATCACCTCTCAAAATTTGAAATTAAAACTCAAATTTTTCCTAGAGAAATAAATGTGACAAATCTTGTTAATAGGTAAATTGACCGACCAAATTATAGTTAAGGAAGTAAACTAAACCAAACATTCGTTTAGGGGGTAATCTAGACATAATCAATACAGAAATTTGGACTTTTTCCTTCTTTTTTGCCATTTATTAATTCATTTAAGCTTCACAGTGTTACACAAGTAGGGGCAAATGGCTGCTTGATTTCAAAATGACGGGGGTTAAATTACAGAGTTAAAACAATAGGAGTAAAATTACCAATGAAGTTACCAAATTCACATTAAAATTTTATTCAAGTAAATATCCAAAATATGCATCCGTACAATTTCTTGGATTTTCCTGGCCACATTTATTTGAATGATTTTGTGGTAATATGGAGATAAAAAGTTGAATTAACGCTTCAAAATAATGAATTCTTTTATCTATTTCTACGACATATGATTGAATGGATCGGACCAATGAACCCAAATATAATTTTTATAGAACTTTTTGAACATTACAATGGCTATATGCAGTTCAATTCTAGTGCAAGAATAATATCTTCCAAGGAAGTTAACCTGACCTACTCTCGGGACTGTGGAGTCGAAATGTACTTCTGGGGATTCGGAATTTTCCCTGGTGAGGGAAACTCTCGTGCAAGAATAATATTTTCCAAGATGATTGCGCTGATAAGCCTAATGGATGACACCTTTGATACCCATGCCACCTTTGAGGACTGCAAAAACTTAGGTACTGTTTGGTTGGACTGATTTCGCGTGGGATCGGATCATAGTGTCAACGAATCACGTTAGTTTGTGTTTGCTTGTGATGTGCTGGTATCAGGTACCGTGCAAACGAATACCGTCTTAGTAGAATCGTGGTTATGCTCCCCATCCAGCGGGACCAGATAATCCTACAGATGTGGAATGAACCAAACAAATTGTGTATTGTGTAATCACTTATTCCATTTCGGATACCGCTGCAACCTGATTCCTTTACGTTTGCATTACCGATCCTACAACCAAACAGCACCTGATGAAGCTATACAAAGGTAGTACGTACTCTTACAGCTCACAGATAATTACATTTTTGTATGAAGCATACAATTTCAATGTTTGGATATATATTGAAAAATAACATGGGTATGGTTTTCAACAAATGCAGGGTAATAAATATACTGTAATTTGCTCTCTATTGTAAAATATTCTGCAACAAACTCTAACCATCAAACTGTGTTCTGGAGAGCATGATAATGCCACAAACATTAGTAGGTTGTTTTTTTGCTAGAAGTAATATTTTGTGCTTGGCTGAACATTTGTTAGGACTAGAATATTAGCTCAGTTTGCCTGGGGGACGACACCATCCATCCGTGTTTGCCTTTTCTCCCAACATCATATATCTAGTAACAACTTGGTAAAAATTACTTGGTATATCCTGAGTTATAGCAAATTGCTATTTTATTTGGCAAGTGAAAAAAACATCCATCCGTGTTTGCCTTTTCTCCCAACATCATATATCTAGTAACAACTTGGTAAAAATTACTTGGTATATCCTGAGTTATAGCAAATTGCTATTTTATTTGGCAAGTGAAAAAAACATCCATCCGTGTTTGCCTTTTCTCCCAACATCATATATCTAGTAACAACTTGGTAAAAATTACTTGGTATATCCTGAGTTATAACAAGTTGCTATTTTATTTGGCAAGTGAAAAAAAGATGTGTCTCCAACAAGTTGCTATTCTCACTTGGTAAAAATAGAGGATGACAGATGAGACCCGTCTGTCATTCTATTTCTTCTTCCCCTTCCTCCATGCGAGCGCCGCTGGGAAGAGGGCAAGAGACGTTGGAGGCGAGCGTGGCCGCCGGCGAGCGCCGCGGAGGCGTGTGCGAGGGCCGTGGAGGTGTGGGCGAGGGCGCGGTGGCCGGCGGCGAGCGCCGCAGAGGCGCGCGCGGCGAGCAGGCGGGGCGGAGGCGCGATAGAGGCGCGAGCGGCGAGCAGGGATGGTCGGCCTCGCAAGCGGCGGCCTCTCCTCCAGCGGCCTCACGAGCGGCGGCCTCGCCTCGGGCGGCCTCGCGAGCGGCCGCCTCTCCTCCTCGGCCTCGCAAGTTGGATAGCAAGTTTGTATATATGTGAGTGCGAGACCTCATGATAGCAAGTTTGGATAAATAGCAAGTTGATTTGAGGAGTTGTTGGAGAAGGAATTTTGTGATTTTGCCAAATTAATAAGGATAGCAACTTGATTTGAGGAGTTGTTGGAGATGCTCTTATACATTGTTTGCAGATACGACGAGACTGCAGCCTCTATCCTGCCTGAATATCTGAGGATGTACTACACCAAAATGCTCAGTTGTTTTAATGAATTCGAGGATATTCTGGAACCAAAAGAGAAGCACCGATGTGACTGGCAAAAAAAATTTGCCAGGGAAACGAACACCCCCTAACTACACACACCTTTATGTACGGCCGTACGGGAATTGCTACAAGCAAAACCGATATATAGTTTTGGTGCACCGATCTCAACCATAATGCAAACTGCATTGTACTATGGGGTGCAGGAGTTATATGGGTACCCAAATATTTTTCTTGTTGGTACACCTTCAATACTCTCTTCATCCTAAGGTATCGAAACATTCAAAAAAAATCTCAGTAAATTACAAGATATTCTAGATGAAGTTCACTAAAAACAACAATCACATGCATACTCCTACCTACCGTTAGTGTCTATAACCCAGTTCAAAATATGATAACCACAATATCTCTATATACTCTCTCCATATCGCTTATAGATGTCATTTAGGACAGCGACACGGTCTCCAAAGTGCAACTTTAACCACTTATTTTTTAAAAAAATATTTGTTATAAAATGGTATATGTATATTATTATGAAAGTACCTTTCAAGACAAATTTATTTATAAGATTTTTACATCTCTAAACTCAATAATTTAAAAGTTATTCATGATTTATATTCTCAATGTTTGACTCAAACCTTGTGCAAAACGATATCTATTTCCGATACAGAGGGAGTAGTTAGGAAAAAAATAACATGCGTCATTTATTTAATCAATTGCCGGTCCTAAAATTATTAAGATGCTTTGTATTTATATGTGCAAATTACTTATCGTAAGTAGACCACTTTTTCCTTGCATTTTTTTTAACTCTCCTCTCTAATCCCTCTGTCTAGTAATACAATGCATTTAAAACATAAGGACAATTTCATGAAATACTCAAATGACAAATGCACCCATAGATTAACCCCAATAATTCAAGTGTTCTCTTCAAATCATGCATGGTTTGTTTTTTTAACAAAGTCTGTCAAATCTGAGCATGAACACTAGGTAGAATGTATTATATTTCAAGTCAAATTTTTGAATTCATAATGAATTGTAGTATTAGAAAAATGGGAGGATCAGCAGTTGTATCGACTCTACTAATTAATGTTCCAAAATAAATAACTCATTTTAAATACTACCTTAATCTGCTAAAACTACAGTTGGGCAAGAGAGTCCCCATAGAGTTACAATATATATATATATATAATTCTCAACCAAACATCATCGACGTACGTACAACCGCACATTTATATATGAGTATTCACATTCCTATATAATACTCACTGCATTATAAAAAATCTTGTCATTATAGGATTCAAAAAATGTCCTAAAAAACTTATCATTACAACCTCTAAACAGCTAATAAGTCCACGTATATCAAGTTATCAACACTATGGGAGATCCATTTTTTGCTGAGTGCTTGAGACACTCGGCAAAGCCTTAAATACACATGGCGAAGGCTTTGCCAAGTGCCGCAGTCGGCAAAGGCCTCTCGGCAAAAAAAGTGTTGGCAAAGAATTCATTGCCGAGTGTTAAATATCGGGCACTCGGCAAAGGCTTTGCCGAGTGCTGACGTGGCATTCGGCAAAGAAAAGCACTTGGCAAAGAAAAAACAAAAAATCCAAAAAATAGAGAAACTTTTTTATTTAATCGGGTGAGGGACCCATTGGGCAGTGCCCGTTCGTCTCCCTCGACATCGCAAGTTGTCGTATTTTTCGCACAATTTTCTTTCACGCAGCCAGTAGGATTCAAAATCACGACCTCTCGC
The DNA here is from genome assembly GCA_009763385.1 of Coix lacryma-jobi var. lacryma-jobi. Classification (NCBI taxonomy): domain Eukaryota; kingdom Viridiplantae; phylum Streptophyta; class Magnoliopsida; order Poales; family Poaceae; genus Coix; species Coix lacryma-jobi. Next base: position 50,590,941 of record CM019831.1, read on the forward strand.
TCGCGCGAAGCCTCATCTACCACTGCACTACACACTCACATACGTTCCATCTTCGTTTATGTTCCCCATATATTATACTAAACCCAGTGTAATTTGCTTATTTGAGACCCTAAATGAATTCAAATTAAAAAGTTGTTAACTACAAAGTTTTCTAACTTTTCGAGATCTACAACTTTTTATTTTGGTAGTTTTTCCATCCGAGGTCGTTTATAAAAATTTAAATTTCAAATTTGACAATTTGAAACCTAGTTTTCGTTGACAAGATGATTTCAAATCAAAAAGTTGTCAACTACAAAGTTTTATAACTTTTTGAGATCTACAACTTTCATTTTGGCCATTTTCTATCTGAGATATTTTAAAAAATTCAAATTTCAAAATTTTTAAATTCAAATATAGTTTTGCAAGACAAGATGATTTCAAATTAAAAAGTTGTCAACTACAAAGTTTCATAACCTTTTGAGATCTACAACCTTCATTTTGGTCATTTCTCCATCCGAGGTATTTCAAAAAATTTGAATTTTAAATTTTTCAAATTCGAATGCAGTTTTGCATAACTAGTTGACTTCAAATTAAAAAGTTATCGACTACAAACTTTCATAACTTGTCAAGATCTACAAAGTTTATTTTGGTTGTTTGACCATTTGTGCATCCGATATTGTGGTTCTAATATTATTCATAAACATTATATTTCACTCGTAGTTTCATAAACTACTGAAGAGATATGTAAGATTTGTAAACAAATTTATTTTAAGTTTATCCAATGAAGAAATCACCAAAACAAAAATTGTTCATCTTCATAAGCTAAACAACTTTATAGTTGAAAACTTTTTTATTTGGATTAATTTACTGCTTTAAAATGTAATTTAAAAACTGGCTTTGCCGAATGTTAAAAAAAACACTCGGCAAAGAGCTCTTTGCTGAGTGAAAAAAAAACACTCGGCAAAGAAATTCTTTGCCGAGCGACAAAGAAAATCTTTGCTGAGTGTTTTTTTCTTTGTCAAGTGTTTTTATTTGGCACTCGGCAAAGAAGCTCTTTGCCGAGTGCCCGAAAAAAACACTCAGTAAAGAAAAAAACACTCGGCAAAGATTGGTTTTCCCGTAGTGCAACTCGACCATGCATCTTTCTCTTACTTGCCCTGTTCATGTCCATATGGCGTGCGGCATATACAAACTCCTCAATTATAGTTACACATGCATAAATAACTGAGGCAATTATCCCACTAGTAGAGAATAGACTTTTAGTCTCGATGGTCAAATTTGGCTTTAGTCCATGATTAATTTGGGCCCGGGAGTAAAGAGGTCTTTAGTCCCGGTTAATGGCTCCAACATGGACTAAAGCTCATTTACAACAACAGACATTTGTAGGAGGAACTTTTAGTCTCAGTTTGTGTTAGTGTTACCAACTGAGGCTAAGAGTCTTCCACTAGGGACTAAAGCTCCCCCATGGATCAATTCAAAAGGAGATTGTACAGGACTGTGCCACATGTGGTATACAGCTGAGTTGGTAAGGATTTTATGCGCGAGGTGAGAGGTATTGAGTTCGAATCTCACATATCGCAAGAGAGGTCTCCCTGAAATTTCAATCTCACACACCGCAAGAGAAGTCTCCCTGAAATTTCATTTATTTTTTCGCCTGAGGATGAGTTTTAGTCCTAGTTAGGAGCACCCGGGAATAAAGGTTGGGAGCCTTTAGTCCTGGATTCTTAGTCTCGGTTGGAAAACCGGGACTAAAGCCCCTTTCCAACCGGGACTAAATGGCATATCTGCACTAGTGTCATCCATATAAAATTAAATCTTGTATATCCAATAAATGGGGATAACATGGCCATTGAGTTCCAAGCGAATATGTCCCAAATCTTCTAGAATGACAAGTTTTTTTTTGGACACCGTGAGTACTTATTAATTCCACGTACAGACTACAATCTACTATTTTATTTCTTGAAACCAAAACTATACTTTGCAATGATATGTTATGTAATATACACCTCTCTAATTTTGTATATATGCTAATACTATAATATTATTTATATAAATTAGTGCATTTTTTAGTTATGTGTAAAAATATAGTGTTAATAGGGCCTATATAGTTCAGCGCTCAACGGTCACCAAAATCAGCAAGGGTACAAATGGGTAACCTTTAGGGGCACCTTTGACCCTTTTTAGTTCAAATATTTGTACTATTTCTTCAAATAAGATCTCATTTAGTATAAATATTTAAACTAAAGAGGGTCAGAGATGCCCTAAGGGACCAATTTGCACCCTTAAAAATCAGTAGTACCAGTACCACCAGAATCACTATATTTATTAATTTATATCATTGGTGTCAATTGAAATTTGAAAACCGTGAACGTAGTGATATGTGTGTATCACTACCAGTTCTGTGGTTTCAAGAATTTGGTGCCGTTCAACCGGCAGTGATGTTATAATTACTCCTTATTCATGGCTAATTGGTAGTAATGTAGTGGTGGGAATAAAAGCCACCTGATTTTGGTTTGTGCAGTTCATGTCGCTGTCGAAATATTATCTTGAGGAGGTGAAATGGTGCAACGAGAATTACATACCGAGCTTCGAAGATCATGTTGAGCTTTCCTTCGTGTCATCGACTGCTCCAGTACTGATCCTTAGGGCAGTCCCAATGGAAAATTTATGGTGGTTTCTATCCCTATTAATTAGCTAGATAGCTTAGCTTTTTACTGATGTGGCAAAGGAATCAACAAGGAGAGAGAGGACAAAATAGTGAAACGATTTCTGCATCACGGAACGGGGTCGACGCTAGCACCGAGACGCATGGAAACGGCCCGCAACGCATTGGGGAGAAACCAGTGGTTTCCATCGCCATCAATCCGGATCAATTGCTCCGCTCGTCCGCCGTCGCCGCACGCGAAGCCACCGCCCCTGCGCGCGCTCGCCTGCCACCTCCCGCCTCCGCAGTTCCATTGCGCGCGCTCACTCGATTTTTCCCGTGCGCGCTCCATCCCATTTCCCGCGCTCGAGAGCCGCTCTCCCTTGTCCATGCCCCAAATACCCTTCTCCAATCCACTGCTCTGCCGTGCACCACAATTCCAAAACCTAGCCTCCTCTTCCCCCAATTCATCCCAAATCTCAGAGAAAATGAACCATCAGGCGACAAATCTGAGCTCAAGTTTCAGGCAAGGCAATGGCGCTCCCGTCCCCCTTGCTGCTAGAACCACTTCGGTTCCCACTGCTCCTGAGTCCTGACGGCCTTGCTGTTGGAGCCACTTCAGTAGCCGGTGCTTCTGCCGCCCTTGCTGGTGGAGCCAGTTCAGTCAGCTGGTTCTCACGCTGCCTTGGCTGCAGCATCCTCTCAGGCACCTGCAAGTTTTCAACTCACCGGTCTTCCTATATGGTGGAGAAGCTCCTCTCCTATGGTCTCTCCCACTGAAGGGTATGTTCATTTCACTCCTATATGTACTAGTCCTTCAGGCAGTGTATGTAGTATGCTTCAGCAAAGAATTGTCATTTTTTTCTAATATACATCGTCTGAAAATATTTGATATTATTTGTACTAGGATGTCTGAAGGTATATTATTTTGTCCACATATAGATTTAGGTAGCCTTTTTTTATAGCAAAACAGGCTTCTTTTTTATAAGAGCGTATCAGGCTCCCATGAGCCCCATCGTCACATAGAAACCTCACTATTGTCTTATTGTGTTATTCTACTATAGTAACTTTGGTTCTAGTAAAAAATACAAAATAAGAGGAGCCGATGAAACCAAGCTTTTAAACCTAACTTAATCGACTCTTTGAAGGCATGAACAATGGATAAACAGTATTGTTATGTTTTGCTATTTATGATTTCTTCTAAAAATAATAGATATTATCTGAATATATGCTTCTCTTTTTTTCAGGACGTACCCACCAGGTGGGTTTACCAATTTTCTGCAATCGAACCTTTCTCCCAACCATCTCAATGAAAATTTCCATTTTGTTGGAAGTACAAAAAGGAAAATTGCAACTTCATGTATTGCTATGCTTATATGGAAACATCCGTTCTCTGAACATTTATGTATTGCTATGCTTATCTGGAAACATCCGTTCTCTGAAAAGCTAGGCAATGCAGTGTCTTTTGTGTTTGATACAAACATACCGTCGACTATGCATATGTGGCTATATTGTTTCTAGCCACAGTTGATCTAGATCTTTTTTGAGCTGCATTTAAGTCATTATTTGTATATTAACTACTATGGAAACCATGGGTTGAGAAGGATGGTTTCTACTGATATTAAATGCTTATTTTCTCTCTTGGAAACTATGCTAAGAAACTATGCATTGGGACTGCCCTTACAGCGCTAATGGCTGCGGGCAATGAGGCAACCAAGGAGGCATTCAAGTGGGCAAGCTGCGTGCCTGACATGGTCCATGCCTGTGGAGAGATAGGTCGCTTGGTCAATGACATATCTGCTTTCAAGGTATATTATGTACAAGCTAGACATATATACTTGCGTGCAATGATCACTGTGCAATTCTCGGTGGATCGGACTTGGATTCCTATGCATTGCATGCCTATCATCTGCAGAAAGGGAGGAAGAACAAGAACGATGTGGTTAGCTCCCTGGAGTGCTACATGAAGGAGCATGGCGCCACAGGAGAGGAGGCTGTGGCAGCGCTCACTGAAATGGTGGAGAATGCATGGAGGAGGATCAACAAGGCGTTCATGGAGATAGACCGAGCGCTGCTGCCAGCTGTGACTTTGGCCGCGGTCAACCAAGCAAGGATATATATGGCCCTATACTTTGGAGGAAACGATGCCTACACCTTCACGGGTGACCTTGAGGATCTCGTAACCTCCATCTTCCTCAAGCCGGTCCCAGTTAAATGATGATAATATTTTGTGTGTATCTCTTCTCTTATATTAGTGAGTGTGAGCTTGGTCATGGGTGTGAGTCGTCTCTTATAATAAGCGCAAAGCATGCTCACTCCTTATGTGTGTCCTGTTCACATGGCCATGGGGTGTGAGTCGTCCAGCTGGTTGTTAGCTTAAGCGTCCATAGTTTGTTGCAAGCACTTTGATTTCCTGTGTGTACTGTGAGCGTTCATGAGCCCAGGCTTGTCTGTGTGCCATGCGCGCAAGTAGTGGAGCTCATGGCGCCGGCTGACGCGCGGTCCCAGGAACGGTGAACGTGGGATGGGCGGATGGCACGCCCACCGGAGATCGTGCGGTAAGCTCGGCGAGCATGTGTGTGGTGTATCTACAAAAGGCAATTCAATAAAACAGAAAAGCTGCGCTCCTTGCAGCACAAAAATCCTCTTTGTGTGTTAGTTCTTTCAGTTGAGTCCTTGAGTAAGCGTGCTCGCCGTGTTCGCCGGCCGGCTGCGATCACCAGAGTTTCTGCTGACAGTTCTGTCCTCTGAATGGATCTGATGGGATACACAATCTGGAGCTATGGGATGGCGCAAAGGTCTAAGATCGTGGTGCCCAAATAAAAACATTAGGGAATTATATATATCCAATCACATCTGCTAAATAACCTTGTTGATTGATTTAATTCGTAGAAGGGCAATATCATCATTGTACAAGGTTCTCTCACACCCCAACCCCTATCCTGTTGAGCCCCTATCCTTCGAGGGCCGACACCTGATGCCGCCACTCACGGTCTCCCTCGCCAAATCAGCTATCTTTGCCCTGCTCTCTCCCTCTCTCAACCGTCGATGCCCTCGCCGGCCGTCGCCATCGCACGGCCTAGCCACCGCCTGCCTGCCCTCGTCCACCCTCATCGCGGGGATCTCAGCGCTGTGCCCTTAGCCCCTAGTCGAAGGCAACAACCACGACAGCGACGCCGCCCCCAGCAAACGTCGCCGACGAGACACCTAGCAAGCGGTGCACCCTCTGGGAGCCGCGAATCCGGCTACCTCGTTCAACGCCAGGAACTCCAACTGCGGGAAGCTCATTCATCTTCGGCATGGCAACCATGGTCGCGTCACCAAGCTTCCACAAAGCCATGAGTTGATATATTAGAATGGCCGTGAACTCTGGCAATCTAATCATTAAGTATTTTAAGTGTCAGTTATATATTTAATTATTGAACCACGGGAACTAATATATTTTATTGTGAAGAATGTAATATTACTCGATTTCAGGACTTATTAAGCATATTGGTATGTGCCCCCATTTTTTCTAATAAAGAGGAGTCTATCAAGAATTAAAAATTGCCTACGGTACGGTCCACCTCCTATAGACGGCACACCTCTGCCACATCCATCCATCATGGATGGAGCCATCGCACATAGGGCGGGCCACAGCTGGTGCCGATGCTGATCCGGTTCACGAGACCGTGGCCAAGGATTCGACCCACAGAATCGAAGCTCAAGGCCGTACCAGCACAGCGACTGAGGTTGCGGGCCACCACTGTTTTGCGACTTCCATGACCGCTTCTGTGCATTGGAGGCCGCTGTCGCTGCCACCGCAGCAGCAGCCAAGGCACCCTTGGTTCTCGTAACTATCGATTTGGCAAAGATGTGACACAATTGATCTGCCTTTCGAAACACTATCCGAAAACCCGCAATCACAGCTCCACGTCTCCTCTGGTTATCAACCGACGTTGCACAGTTGACCTTGCCAAGAAGTTTAATCCTTGCCTGCGAATTGAAGAACACAAGCAAGAACAAGGAAAATGCAACCAATTTACAGTTGAATGATTAAGCTTACGAGTTGGGGTCTCACAAACCATAGAAACGGTGAAACTGTTCTTGACAGATTAATCTAAGCAAAACTCAAAACCCTAACGAGGATGACAACTACTGTTTATAGCCCCTAAGGGTCGTCACCCCTAGACCGCGCCCCTCTAATGGGTTCACGGATGATACACGACCCAACAGACCAAAAACAATGACGCAGCACCGCGACAGATACTGTGCGCTGAATTGTTTTGACGATTCCTGTTGACTCAGGACGGATTTTGATATGGGACTTGGAAACATTGGTTAGCTTATCAAGATAGCTTTGCAACGATATCTGGTTGGTCAAAACGGAGTCCGTATGCGACCTGAGTGACCAGTTTAGTGTTGACTGCTCTTGGACTCAAAAACCGACTTGAAGTGAACTTGGTTTGGGCCTCCAACTTACATCAGGCGTCCTTATTAGTCCTCCACGCCTCCAAACCTTCCTCTATGTATCTTTGGGTCCTCTCCATGGTTCCTAACATAATCTAGGTAGCTATTTATTCTCAAAAACAAATAAAATGTTACTCAGGAACAAACCTACCTCTAAATTTAGTTGACGCGTGCAAGCTCATGTTATTGGACTATGATGACTCAGCGGAGGATCATTGTGTGTATCCAAAGGAGTGATGTCGTCATCAGCAATGCTTCGCCTTCACCAGATACATTTGGAGAAGATTTCGGCCCAAGAGCACCTTCCCACAAACATGAGCACCCGGGGTCCACGCATCGATGAGTCGAGGAGGCAGCCCGTACATCATTGTTGGAGCCGTCTCTTCTTCCTTGGAGCACGGAACGTTCCCGTCGCTTCGCGAGGCGACGCCAACTCTACACTATCACGGGGTGTTTTCTGGAAAAAGTACATCGAAGGAACGGGGTCAAGGCCGATATACATGCCCTAATAGAGGTATTTCTAGTGACGGCTCGACGTCCCATCGTCTTTAGAACTTGATTTATGTTTTTAATCTCAGTCTAAAACTTATAATTAGTATTTCTCTATCATACTAACTTTAAATTTACCGATTTTTTCCCTAAAACTTTCTAAACTCATTGTCTATCAAGTTATTGTGTCTTTACGGCTAATATTTTAGTTATCTTGTTACTATGGTTTATCAATTTAAAACTAGAATTTTAAAAAATGACAACTTACGTCATTTTGAAACATTAAATAATTTCAGCTGAAAATAACATGAACATAAAGTTTTAGAACTGATCAAGATCTACAACTTTTATTCTAGTCTTTTTTTTCATCCAACAAAGTGATAGTAATATTGTTCATAAATTTTATATCTCTCTTATAATTTCACAAACTGTAAGACACTCTAAGATGCATATATAAAATTTATGAATAATATTATGATCATTATTTGAATGAACAAATTATAAAAATAAAAGTTGTAGATCTCATAAAGTTATAGAACTTTGTAGTTGATAACTTGTTTATTTGATTTTATCTTGTCAAGAAAAACTCAATTGAATTTATCAAATTCAAAAATTAAACTTTTCAAAAGACCTCGGATAGAGAAATAACCAAAATAAAAGTTGTAGATCTCAAAAAGTTATGCACCTTTGTAGTTGACCATTTTTTTATTTGAAATCATCTCGTCAAGAAAATCTACATTTGAATTTGTCAAATTTGAAATTCAAATTTTTTAAATGACCTCGGATGGAGAAACAACCTAAAAGAAAGATGAAGATCTTGAAAAGTTATGCAACATTGTAGTTTATCATTTTTTTATTTGAAATCATCTTATTAAGGACATCTATGTTTGAATTTATCAAATTTGAAATTCAAGTTTTTTAAAGAACCTTAGATGGAGAAACAATCTAAACAAAAGATGTAAAACTTGAAAAGATACACAACTTTGTAGTTAATAACTTTTTTATTTAAATTCATTTAGGGTCTCAAATACCTAATTTAGACTCAATTCATTATAATATAAGGTAGGCCAAAATCTAGAGTAGACACAAGTAAACACGAGGTGTAGTGATAAAGAAGGTTATATGTGAGGGTTCGCCAACCACAACACGTGCACATGATTTTCAAGCAAAAAAAAACCATAACTTGCCAAGAGCGAGTGGGGTAGCTGACCAATAGGTACACCCCCAGATTAAAAAAAATACATTTTTTGCTATTTTTAGCCCTTTCTATGTGATTTTTGGAAATTAATTTATAGGCCGGAGTGCCACGAGGTGCAACTTGGATGGAGCCAGCGGGGTAGCTGACCGGTGGGACACCCCGGATTAAAAGTATATTTTACTATTTTGTCTTTTTATATGATTTTTAAAATCGGTTTATAACGACGACACTATATTTAAGTGTGTCTACAAATCGGCTAGCCAATCACTCCTAGAAATCAATGAATTTGTTGAGACGGTTGAGTAGAAGCAGTTAAAGAAACCACCTCTACAAATGTTTTTCGTAGTAGTCAAAACAACTCCAATGACGAGAGACCCATAACCAAAGTTGTAGTGCACTAGTAGATCCAATACTCCGGGCAGCTGAGCAGTGGGAACACCTTCAGATTTAAAAATATATCTTTGTTATATTTTTGACTCTTTTTACATGATTTTTGAAAACCGATTTGTAGGAGTGCCACGACTTATGACTTGGCGGAGTGAGCGGGGTAGCTGATAGGTGGGGACACCCCGACATGATTAAAAAAATAAATTTTACTTTTTTTTTTTGCCCTTTTTATGTTATTTTTGGAAATCGATTTGTAGTGCAGCACTATATCTAGCCACTTCTACCAATTGGTTAGCCAACCATCCTTACAAATCAACTTATTTGTAGAGATGGATGGTAGGGACGGATGGAGAAACCGCCCCTATAAATCAATAAGAATCTCGGCCTATAAATGTTCTTCCTAATGGTGAAATCAACTCCAATAGGAGACACCCAAAGCTAAGGTTGCAGTGCTCTACTAGATAAATATTTTTCAGTTCAAATTTTTTTCATTTCAAATCGTTTAGAGCCCAAATAGTCTAGACGTGAAAATTAATACTACAACAGCTTAACTGCCCGTGTAACGTGTGGTCCCAGATAGTAGTTTTAACATTTGAACTTAACAGCACGGTACAGTTTTTATGGCTTGAAAATACAGCCGTGCACTATGTGTCGTCGTCTAAGCTTTATTTATGTATTCTTATTTAAGCCTATATTCTTGAATGAAATTCTACCTAGAACGCATGGCCACGTCACCCTAAATTGCCTAGTTCGTCCGATCTTTAGTTCAACGATCCAGATTTGATGCAGCTGATTCCGGATGAAGCCGCTTCGCGTGCTTCTTCTCGCTTTTCCGACTTCTTTGCAGCTTCTTCCGCTTCTCGCCAGAATCTGAAGAAACAAATATATACTCAGTTCCTGCTTCAGCTTCGAGACACTTCTCAGAATACCTCGTCTTCTCGGCCTCTCTCCTTGCGCGGGCAGGGCGACGGCGACGGTGGCCGCGACGGCGGCTGCTCCTCGGAGCGTTCGCGGTCGCCCTTCTCCTTCCTCCCTCCCCAAGCCATCGACCTTATCTCTACACGCTTCTTCTCCGTCTTCCTCCCGCTCTCTCCCGACCTGACCAACAGCTAGGGTTTGGCCCCGTCGCCGACCGCCCCCATGTGTGTGCCCCTCTACGGCGGTAGCCAACCCACGACCTGCCCCACTGGCAGCGACGCCCCGGAACTCGATGACTGCGGACCTGGCACCGGCGTGCCAGCCTCCCGCCGCGACAGGACTACCACGCCTCCCCCCTAGGCGCAGAGGCCTGGGCGCCAACGCATTTTGCTAGATCTAGTGCTTGCGATGGTCCCGGTGTTGCGTCCTAAACGTCGACGTCCACCATGTCTGATTGTCCTCTTCCTCTGGCCTGTTCTTTTTTGGGGGGAAACACGGTTGGCCCTGCCTTGGATGCTTTGCAGCAGAGTATTTGATTTGCAAATGTCAGTGTGTTTGTTTCCGTGGTGTTGCAGATGTGGCAGACCCATTAAATCAAATTTTGAACAACACGGTGTTGTCAAGGGAAACAACATAGGTCTGTTGATGTTTCATCGTGAATCTTGAATCATACAATATTGTCTTATTTTCTTAAGAGTTGTTTTCTGCTTTACAATTTACATATACATATAACAATAGCCTTTCTGAAATGTGTGATGCCTTGGTTTCCTATTGATTTTAATAGGTGTAGGCAGCGCTGATGAATAAAGGGTAATGGACTTTGTAACAATTAAGTAAGCAACATGCCACATCTCTCGGATTTACTTCTTTTTGTGTCCCATGATTTCAGAGAAAAAGTTACATAAAATCTCTTCACATAAATCTGAAAGCTCATATTGCTTTGTAACTAGCCAAATATTTCACCTTGCTAATTACTGCAGAAATAGAATTTTTTTGCCAAATTTGATGATGAGACATTTTCTGCTTGCAGTTCACTGGCGCTAAATAGATAGGGTAAAGCAGTAGCTTGCAATTGATGCCTAGCTTAACATAGAGGCTTACATACTGCCTATATATGTTTAGTGAATTGGTTTGGATATAATGCCTTTTCTTTATCTTTGGGAATGGATAAAAAATAATTGAATATATTTTTCATGATCATGCTTCAGTTAATTACGCTTGCTGTTACTGCTGCTTCTGTTCCCTTATTGACACAATGTTGTTGTTGGGCTCACTAAAAAACTGTATTGTTGGCTAAAGATGAAGTGAAATACTGAGATGTCCAGCAGGGGATAACTATGCTCAGTTTGTATCCACATTAGAATTTTTAAAATGAAAGAAACATTTATTACCTGTATTACAGTAAGTCAATAACTTGCTATTCGCTTCACAGATTTAGTTTGCCTGACACTTGCTATTTATATCACAGATTTAATTTGCCAAACTCTACATCGTTTTATAGCTTCACCCTCTCCTACACAATCCATTTACCTATATATAGCCACTGCATTTCCCACTCATCAGGTCGGTTAATCTTATTATCTGATGTATTTTTCTCCATCCTTATTCAGAATGGTGACAGGTTTAGGTTATGAGGCAGAAACTCTTGCAGTAGACATATGTGATGCTATGACTATTAAGCTCAGCTTTGACATATGTGTAATTCTCCAAGTTCAGCTCAGTTAATCTTATTATATCTGATGTATTTTCCTCCATCCTTATTCAGAACGGTGACGAGTTTAGCGTATGAGACAAAAACCCTTGCAGTGGACATATGTGATGACATGACTATGAGGTCAGCTTTCACATATCTGTAACTCTCCAAGTTTGTGTCAATTTTTTGCCAAATTTGTGTCAATTAATTGCAGGAAACTTACTTTGCACACACACAAATGCATGGTTTCAGACCTCTGGTATGATCTCTTTGGCCAATGCCTTTGTTATTGAACTCTGTGTCAAGTTGATGTTGTGTCCTTAATTCTTAATGCATTGCTTTATCTATGCAGCTTTGTTGGTGTTTTTCCCCAAATGTTCTTTCGGATTAGTTTTGGCTACCTGATATCTTACATATTGGTTATGTACATTCTCTATGGTAGCAGCATCAGAATGGTACGTGCTCTTCTATTTTGCCCATTTGGTATGCTCTTTTTGTGTTAATGTTTACAATAAGTTTTAAGTGTTTTTAAACAATATAGATGGTACAAATGAGCAAACTATTTTCTTTATGCTTTTTATTTAATACTCATTTTCTAATTTATAAATGGAACAATCAACATCGTTTTAGAATGGAACACTTACACATTGGTTGCCTTCTTGTTTGGTGTAGCTTCTTATTTAATCACTTCCCTCTAATATATGAATAGGCAAGGTAGAGGCTGCTACCAAAGTACACCCACTTCTATTGGGCCAAATTGGATGAACAAGGTAAAATCAATTGTCAAGACTTTCCTATTTAATATATAGCTTTTTAGTATTTCAGTGAACTGACAATGTATTTTGGAATTATTGTACCTCTCTATAAGGTTTAACAAAGTTGACTCTCTTCCTAGGCGACTAGGGCGCCTGCCTACGACTGCCCTCGTCGCCTCCGATGTGTTGGCTAGGCAACTGCCGCCCGCGAGGCTGCTGATGACGGTGAAATTTCGTTGCTAAACTCAGGTTCAACTTAAATTCAAGGTGGTGAAATTTTAATACATTCATGAATCAAATTGACTGGTTCCCTTGTATGTTATTGTTCTTATAAGTCTTGATTTTGAGATAGGTGTCCTTTCTTGAGAGAGGTTAAATGCCTTGCAGATTGCTCATCTCTGTAAGGAAGCTGCCGCGAGGATAGGTCTGAGATTGAGGGAGCCTGGACGCCCAATCCTTTAATTTTTGACAACTCTTACTTCAAGTCATGATATGCTTCTTTCAAAGATGACATAACTTATTTCTACTCATACCGTGTTTTATAGGTTAAACTGAATAGTTGTGTTAGTTGATATACCTATACTCAGTGCCGTCCCATAAATTTTATGGGCCCTTGGGCCACTAACACACTAAGAGCCCAGCAATCTAATATTTCAATAGAACAATTAAAGTATATAATATTATTGATAAGAGATAACTTGTACCGTGTATTTAATTCTTTTTGATAAGCTAACAATACATCAAATCAAAGAAGATAAAAATAATAAAATAACTATGACAGAAGCTGATTGGCTGAACATCACGCGATCTACTACACATGGGTCATGGGCCACTGGCCTCATGGGCCCTTGGGCGACGCACCGGCTGCCACCCCCAATGGGACGGCCCTGCCTATACTCTGACAAAGAAAAATGGTGGTGATCGATTTATGGATTTAGTCTTATATATATATAAACAATCCTGCAGGGGGACGAAGAGGCATTAGCATCCGGTGTAATACGACATAAAAAATAGGATCACCAAAGAAGAGCAAATACATAATGAAAGGTATTGTTTTAGATTGTAATTAGATTTTATTTAAATTATCTAGCCAATACTTCATCACATGCACGGATAATTTAATGATTCTTTTTCAAAAAATTTGCTTTTTGTGTTTTTTTAAACAAATTTGAAGACTATTTTTGCCTGAGCATTTAGCAGTACCAACTCGAACCAAGACCCGTCTGATGATGCCATTGCTGAAACTGTTGCTGAACAACAAAAAGAGCCCTGAGAGCAAGAGGCAAGCCATGAACAAGAAATTCATGTTGAGCAAGGCTTATTCAAGAACTTGATCTTGCTGAAATTAAAAAAGAATTTAAAAAAATAGAAGAATACCATTGCCAAGGTCTGCAGCCAAATAATCACTGGGATCCTATATGTAATCTTCATTTAGTGAGGTATTTTAAGTATCATTGCTTCACTTCTATATTTCTGTTAATTTTTTCTGATCACAAAGTGATATACATATTTAGATAATGTTCTATTACGTCCTTGTATAGTTTATACTTACATTATATATATTTAACCTTTATAAACCCGCCATACCTGGAAATATATTCTTGCCTCCGCCACTGGTTATACTTCAGTAATTAGGCTTCCACGTCTTGGTTAAAGTAAACCTTTTTTCATCTAGGTGTCTTGCGATAATTTGGATAAGCATGTGAATGATTCCTGCTGCTGGAGCAGATATTTATCTTCTACTTGATTGTGTTCTGCAGTTATATGCTCCAAATAACAGCAGATTGAATTCCCTAATCATTTTTTCTGTATGTATTAAGCAATCAACATACATGTGCTCTTTGAGTTCCTTGTAATTCTTAGTACTGCATTCCCTGTTTTATGTATACGAGATTGGCCGACAGAAGTACAGATCTCAGGATGTCTTACTTAGTAATGCATTCCCTTTGTGAATTAGTTTTACAAACATGCCTCCCAGGATGCCACAAATAAGAAAATTTTAAGAAAGCTGTGGCATATACTTCTACCATGCATTTATGCTCTGTTATATAAAAATCCTTTGTTGAAATGAGCCGATATGTTAAATTGAGAATCTTACATTCTGTTGTTCATGATCCCAAGATTAATTGTCTTCGATTGATCTTCTCTCTTCCTGCCCAAAAGGTAAAGACTTCTCAAGGTGATACTGTGGTGCAGAGGAGGACCATCAGGTGGCAAGACATAACTACCATTATGGATAACACAAAAAGAAAACTTTTTTTAACTCTCTCATGTGCCATTAATGTAGATCTAGAATATGACTATCAAATTAGAATTTTATATGTCCATTTGATCTTATGAGAGCAAGTTGGTGTCAATTTTTGTGTTCTTTAAATTATCTAGATTCTTTTCATGTTCTGTTTTTTATTAAAATATTTGCTTATGCCTAATTTAGCCTATTATTTTTTTAAAATCTATACATTGACAGCTTTGGCATGTAACATATGCATCATGTAAATCCAGACTTAATATATTCTATAAATACGTATGAATATATATAAATCATTTCTTTATGAATCTAAATTTATTTACCTAGCGTAAAGGCGCGCGACCTTCACTAGTTAATTATTATTACAATCACAGATCTGTGTGATAGACCGTAGACGTACTGATAGCATACTTCAATAATCCCATACTGCTAAACAATCAGGCACCAGCACTAAATTGCTATATCAATCCAGGATAGTAGCTATGTTGAGTAAATCAAGTTGAAGTAGATATTATGTTTTTGACGAATTCCCGAGGCTGGCAGACAGCTGCCAACGACGTCGCCATTGGCATTGTCAGCCCCACGCCTTCGGTCATGTCCACAAAGCGACCTCCTTCGACGACATCCCACTCAAAACATTGCAGGAGCGCGGCCAGAGTCAAGCTAACAAGACGCAGCGCTAGCCCCTCTGGGGCATCCCCTTCGACCGAGCCCGAACGGCAGCATGGGCATGGTGACCGCGGTCACCGCCTTGCCATCCAAGAACCGCTCTGGCCTGAACTCGTCCGGCGCGTCCCAGGCCTTGGGGTCCCGATGGACCGCCCATGTATTCACGAGGATCATCGTGCCAGCCTCCACGCGGAACCCGCCCACGGTGCAGTTTTCCATGGCCTCGTGCGCCGGGATGACCGCGGCCACGGGACACAGGCGGAGGGTCTCCTTGACGACGCACTGCAGATATGGGAGGTTGGTGACGTCCGATTCCTCCACGAGCCGGGCAGAGCCAATACTGACGTCTATCTCGCTCCTCGCCTTGCGCATATATAGCTTCTGGATGCAGCAGCAGGAGCGCCATCGCCCACTCGGTGGTCAGCGCCGACGTCTCGGTGCTAGCGGAGAGTATTGCCTGGGATGGGCATATACAACAATCATAGAGATCGATGCCAAACCTTTTGTCGATCGGGAGGGCACCAACCAAAAGAAGAAACTACTAACCACGATGATGCCTTTGATGACAGTGTCGATGTAGTACCCGGGGTCGGTCTGCTGCAGTGTCAGCAGCTCATCAAGGACACCTCTCTTCTCCGGGTCATGCTGGCCACCAACGGCGTCATGCTTTCGACGCTGGCCGTCGATGAGGTTGGCGAGCAACGCCTCGCGCCTTGCATTTAGCTTCAAAAGCGCCTCGTGGACGCCACGTAGCCTGTCCACCCACCTTAGTGCTGGGTAGAGAAATCGCTCGGCCTGCCGTTCACCCGGAAGGTCTCCTCGATGATCGCCTGGAAGCTCCGCACGTCGCTGCCACTGTGCTTGCGCGAGCCGGTTAGCGTGCGCAGCATCACGCGCAGCACGAACTCGAAGAGCCTAGGACGCAGCGTCAATGTCACCGTCACCGCAGCCGCGAGGGATGCCGCTGCCTCAGCGGCGTCGCGGAGCAGGTTTCCTACGAGCACGGCGACCTCGGCACTGTTGGATTCGGATCGCGCTCAATCCTCGCTAGAACGCTCGCTTTCTCTCACGAACACGATGAACGCGCGATGAACACGCGGTGAACTCTCTGGTGGACGCGATTTTTGCGCAGCGCACAAACTTAGTGCTTTTCTGGTTTTCTTCTCCTTTTATTCCCACGCGATTACAGACTCGGTCAGGTCCCGATCACCCACGCCCCGATTCTGTTGTGCCATCCCACAACCACGGAACGTGGGCGCCATTGCCGGGCTGACCTCCACAACTCACGCACGCACGCTGCGTGTAAGAAACAGACGCGCACGACACGGTCACGCCGTGCTCACCACTACTCTAGGACACACGCCACAACACAACATGTTTATTTTACAACATACTCTCCCCTAATCATGTTGCGTTGTTCTGATGTTAATGATGCCGCTCCGCGTACGAAGTTCTTGAAGTCGATCTCGAGGGAGCGGCTTTGTCAGTAGGTCTGCTAGCTGATCACCGGTTCTAATGTAGTCCGTCTCCGGTGTGCCATTGTTGATGCAATCTCGAATGAAGTGGAAGCGGATGTCGATGTGCTTGCTTCGCTCGTGCAGCACCGGGTTCTTGGCGAGCGCTAGTGCCGACTTATTGTCGATGTACAGCAAAGGCGCGACGACCTTCGCGTTCACCAGGTCCGCCAGCAGTCTAGAGAGCCAAAGTCCTTGGCATGCCGCAGTGGCACCAGCAATATACTCCGCCTCGCACGACGAGAGTGCCACCACGCGTTGCTTCTGGGACTGCGAGCTTACTGGGTTTTGGCCGAGGAAGAAGAGAGCTCCAGACGTACTCTTCCTGTCATCGCAATCCCTGGCCAAATCCGTGTCACTGTAGCCAATGAGCTCCAATGCACCCTCACCGCGTCTATAGACACAGCCATGAGAGCGCGTTCCTGCAATGTACCTGAGGAGATGCTTGACAGCGCTCCAGTGTTCTGTCGTTGGCGCCTCCATGAACCTGCTCACCATGCCTACGACGAACGCGATGTCCGGCCGAGTGTGCACCAAATACCGTAAGCTTCCAACAATGCTGCGATACAGGGTAGCGTCGACCGGCGGGTTTGAGCTCACCTTGCTCAGCTTGAGTCGAGGCTCCATCGGGGTACTGAACGGATTGCACCCCTTGAGCCCTGCCTTCTCAATGATCTTGTCTGCATACGCGCTCTGGCATAGTGTGATGTCGTTCACGCCCTGATGGACCTCGATCCCCAAATAGTAGTGCAGGGTTCCGAGATCACTCATGCTGAAAAGCCTCGCCATCTCCTTCTTGAAGCGATTGACCTCCGTTTGGTCTGCCCCGACCACAACGAGACCATCCACGTACACACCGACGAGCAGCAGGCCATCGCCGGTGCCTCGTACATATACTGCATGCTCCGCTGCACTACATATGAACCCAAGCTTCAGCAGTGAACTGTCTAGCTTGGCGTTCCAGGCTCTGGGCGCCTGCCGGAGCCCGTACAAAGCTTTGTGGAGCTTGTACACCTTCTTCTCCTTGCCTCGGACTACAAACCCCGGAGGCTGCTCGACATAAACCTCCTCAGTCAGATCGCCATTGAGGAAGGCGGACTTCACGTCGAGGTGGTGTACTGCCCACCCACGGTGTGCAGCGATGGCGAGTAGGAAACGCACCGACTCCAGACGTGCCACGAGCGCAAATACTTCCTCGAAGTCGACGCCGGCCCGTTGCACGTACCCCTTTGCCACCAGACGAGCCTTGTGCCTGGTGATGTTGCCGTCTGCATCCCTCTTGATCTTGAACACCCATTTGAGCCCAATAGGTTTTTTGCCGGGTGGAGAGTCGGTGAGGGTCCATGTCTTGTTGTGAGCGATGGACTTGAGTTCTTCAGTCATGGCCTTCCTCCACTCCTCAGCGCCTGATGCCTCATCATAGTTGGTTGGTTCCTGGTCAACAGCCAGGAGCAGATCGCCATCTGCCACCAGCTCATCATCATCGTAGAGGAGGTTGTCCATCACCCTGAAACGGTGTGGGAAGCCATCATCGGGTCAGCGTCCAGAATCTCCAATGCCCCACATGTAGGAGACACGAATTCCATGGGCACATCATCCTTCTGTGGGAGCTCCCCTTGCCAGGGTACAGGGCCTCCATGCACCCGTGGCGTTCGTGGTGCTGATGCGCCTGACGAGGGGGTTGATGATGCAGACCCCGACGACGTGCCCGACGCTGGCATCGGGCCCGCCGCTGATGTTGGGGATGCAGGGATCAGTGCAGTGGACGACGCAGCCCCTCCAGGCGTTGACACCAAGGGTGAGTCTTGCCCTGTCAATGCGGTCGCGGGATGCTCCGGCTCAGTGTCCTCCCATTCATCTTCCACCACGAATTCTCCCTGCACGGTACTGTTCCCGGTCACGCCCGTGTTGCTGTTGTCGGACGCAGACGAGTCCCACGTCGCGCTTTCTTCGAACACCGCATCACGTGTGATGTGCACACGGTTCGCGACAGGGTCATATACCCTGTACGCCTTTGAGCCTTCCTCGTAGCCGATCATCACCATCTTCCTGCTCCTGTCGTCCAGCTTCCCGGCGTTCGGCTTAGTGACCTTGACGTGGGCCACGCAGCCAAACACACGCAGAAGGTGGACAGCCGGCTTGACGTCGTACCAGGCTTCATATGGCGTTCGTCCCTCCAGGCTCCGCGTTGGCGCTCGATTCAGGAGGAAAACGGCTGTCATCACAGCTTCTCCCCAAAGCCACGCCGGAATGTTCTTGGCCTTCATCATACCCCGCGCCATGGCGAGCACGGACTGGTTCCTCCGTTCCACCACACCGTTCTGCTGGGGGCTGTACGGTACGGTCAGGTGGCGCTTGATGCCGTGTTCGGAGCAGTACTCGAGGAAGGTCGTGGACACGAACTCCCCCCCACGATCAGTGCGGAACGTCTGGATGCGCTGCCCGCTTCAGTTTCGACGCCGGCCTTCAGACGCCTGAATGCAGCTTCAGCGTCCGACTTGTTGGCGAGGAGCACCGCCCACATGTACCTGGACATATCGTCAACCACCAGCATAATGTACCGCTTGCCGCCGGGGGTCGGTGGTGTGATCGCGCCGCAGAGATAGCCGTGGATCAACTCGAGAGGCTTGGTGGCGCGATACTGGGCCGCCTGTGGGAAAGGTGCTCTCCGCTGCTTCCCCGCCAAGCACGCGTCGCAAACGTGCTCGACGTGTTCGGTCAAAGGCAGGCCGCGCACCAGGCCGCCGCGGCTCATCTTCTGCAGCTCCTGGAAGCCGATGTGGCCAAAGCGGACATGCCACTTCCACTCGTCGTCGCCAAAACTAGCTGCAAGACACACAGGCTTTGCCAGCCTGAGAGGGAGTATGTACAGGCGGTTAGCCGTGCGTCTTACCTTGGCAAGCAGCTCCATGGTCACCCTATCCCACATCCGGAGTACGCCTTCATCGATCTCGATCTTGCAGCCATGCTCATCGAGCTGGCCGATGCTCAGGATGTTACTCCGGAGACGTGGAATGTGGTACACGTCGTGGAACGCCCGATGGCCTCCATCCTTGGACGCGAACAGCACCATCCCCCATCCTGCGATCTCCACCAGCGACCCGTCCCCGAACCTGACTGAGCCGATGACGCCAGGGTTCAGCTCGGAGAAGACAGATGCATCCCCCATCATGTGGTTCGATGCTCCCGTGTCAAGGTACCACTGCATCTCGCCTTCCTCTTCTTGTCTGCGCAGGTCGGCCACCACTTTGTGTTCGTTGAGGAACACATGTTCGACGCGGTGGGCGCCGGGCTTGGGCTGTTCCACCGCCATGTACAGAGAAGGAGTCTCCTGCTCCGCCTGAGCCAGGTTTGCCTGAGGCTGATTCGCCTGCGCCTGAGCATCGACACGCTTCTTCTTGCGGCACTCCCGCTTCCAGTGTCCGGACTTGCCGCAGTAGTGGCACGCGTCGTTGTCGTCGTTGCCACTGTTGCCGCCCTTGGACGGTCCCGAGCGCGGCTGCTCCTTGCCGCGCCCCTGCCGCGGCTGCCTCCGCCACGACGTGAGCCCGAGCCAGGCTGCGCCCTGCCACGCGCCCCGGCCCTTCGTTGTTGAGGTTGAGGTGGGACGCGAACCGGGCCAGCAGCTGTTCTTCAGTGAAGTAGAGCTTGCCGTCGATCGCCTTGCCAGTGCCGCCGTTTCCGGAAGCGCCGCCAGTACCCGAACCGCCACTGCCTCGGCCTCTTCTTCGATCTAGGCGCCCCTCAACCGCCTTGAGGCGCCCCACCAGCTCCTCCAGTGAGACCTCCTCGAGATCGAGGAGAGTCTCGATAGACGCCGCGATCTGACTGAACCGACCGGGAACGACCTGCAGGAACTTGCGGACGATCGTCTCATCCTCCATCACATCACCCAAGATGGCGAGCTGATCGGTAATCTTGGTGATGCGGTACGCGAAATCGTCGATGGACTCGCCCTCCTTGAAGACGAGGTCGCCGAACTCCTGACGCAGCGATTGCGCCCTGGCCTTCCTCACCCGAGCCACGCCGACGTGCCGCGTCTTCAACGCGTCCCACGCGACCCTTCGCCGAGGTCTTGTTGGCCATGCTCCCTCGGAGCTCCTCCGGCACCGACTTGCACAATGCCTCCAGCGCATTGCGGTCGTCGGTGAAGTCGTTGGTGCCGACATTGATGGCGTCCCACAAGTACCGACCTTGTAGCATCACCTTCATCAACGCCGCCCAATCGGTGTAGTTTGTTCTCGTCAGCATAGGCCACCCAGCGTTGCCGATGTCCTTGACCGTGCGGTGTAGCACCAGCCCACGGTTTCCCCCGCCGCTGCCTCCTGCACGGCCGCCGGGTGGACTCCATGACCGCCGGCGCTCCGGCGATCGGGAATTGCGCGGATTCCTCGGCATGAACGCTACGGTGATCGCTTGATGACGATCCCAGCGATGAAATCGGGCTCCGATACCAGTTGTTGGATTCGGATCGCGCTCAATCCTCGCTAGAACGCTCGCTTTCTCTCACGAACACGATGAACGCGCGATGAACACACGGTGAACTCTCTGGTGGACGCGATTTTTGCGCAGCGCACAAACTTACTGCTTTTCTGGTTTTCTTCTCCTTTTATTCCCACGCGATTACAGACTCGGTCAGGTCCCGATCACCCACGCCCCGATTCTGTTGTGCCATCCCACAACCACGGAACGTGGGCGCCATTGCCGGGCTGACCTCCACAACTCACGCACGCACGCTGCATGTAAGAAACAGACGCGCACGACACGGTCACGCCGTGCTCACCACTACTCTAGGACACACGCCACAACACAACATGTTTATTTTACAACAGGCACGACGGTCGACGGCACGCGCTGTGAGGCGGGGCGGCGAGAAGATCTCGGTGGCAAGGAACCTGCGGAGCGCCCACCGGTGATCGCCGTACGGCGCCCACAGCAACGTGGAGTAGCCGTAGCCAAGGACGTCGCCGGCCAGTAGTCGTGGCCGGCCCGCGAGCGCAGCGTCGCGTGACGTGAAGCACTCCTTGGCTACGGCGTGCGCCGAAACCAACAGGGCGCGCCGTGCGCCCAGGCGCAGGGACAGGATTGGCGCCACACCACCAGCGCCGTCGCCGTGCGCGGCGGCCAGCGCGGCCAATGACCGGTGCAGCGGCTTGCCAAGCAGGTGGAGGTGGCCGAACAGCGGGTGCGAGGGCGGGCTTGGTGCGCCACCACGAGCACGCCCTCCAGCCGGCCGCATGGGCCACGAGCAGGAAACCTGTGAGGAGACCAACGACGACGGTGAAGAGGAATCCTGTTGCGCGGCAATGTCCATGACTGGCAACGCAGTGGTCCTGTTGGGACCAACATTGGATCATATAGATAACGGCAGTCACTTATTCCATTTTCAGGGCATCGAAATATTACCTATTGTGAACCTTTGCGGGAGGAGTCACGTTTAAACCTCTCACAATACCTCCCTGTCAGTGGCAAGTGGCAACTCATTAATTGTTTCATTTTCTTAATCGTGAACCAGAGTCTGACGGTGCTGTGAATTGATTCACTGCCACAATCCTGATTTACCTTGAGTGCTCAACATTTCCTTGAGGGCCGAAACAAAACCACCAAGGAAATTATAATTTTCTTGACTGCAGACATAGAACTCCAAGAAAATAGATATTCTTGAGTGTTGAATCAAACCGTCGAGGTAAAGGCTCATTTCCTTGGGTGTTACATGAAACCGCCAAGTTAATTGATATTTCCTTGAGTGCTACTTGAAACCGCCAAGGTAATTTGTATTTCATTGAGCGCCACTTGAAACCGCCAAGATAATTCGAATTTCCTTGGGTGTAACTTGAAACAGCCAAGGAAATTCACGTAACTTTGAATTTCAAATTTTTTAAATTTTACAAATGACCTCAGATGGAGATATAACTTAAACCAAAGTTATAGTATTCAATGAGATCTAAAACTTTTTAGTACAAACTTTTGACATTTGAAATCATTTTGGATCTCAAATATTCATTACAAGATTCAACAAACTGAATACAAAAGAAAATGGTGATTCAATTACTCACAAGTTGCTTTGAGGTGTAGTGGTAAGAGGTGTCATTGTGAAATAACAGGTCCCAGGTTCGAATCCTACCAAGTGCAAGTTTTGGTGATTTATGTTTTTTTTTTTGCTATGGCTCTATGTTTCCTTGAATTTTGGTGATTTATGTTTTTTTTTTTGCTATGGCTCTATGTTTCCTTGGAGGTTGTCGACTGTCAAGGAAACTGACGGTTTGGAGTATTTCCTTGGCGGTTAACGACCCTCAAGAAAATTACTTTCCTTGGCGGTCGTAATATTTTCTTGGCTCTTTGGCAAGTTAAGTATGGTTCTAATTTCCTTGGCGGTTAGCCTCCAAGAAAATTATCCTTGAGTGCTAGAACCGTGAAGGAAACTAATTTCCCTTATCTCCTATCCTTGAATGAATTTGCTTGAGGGTTTGTGGTCAAGGACCATTTCCTTGGCGGTTTAACCCCCTTCCTCGGCGGTTTTAGGCACTCCGTGCTATGAATTGATTTTTAAGGACCGTTGGTAAGATGAACAACCCCTTGAACAGGAGTCACTTACTTCATTTTCAGAGCATCGAATTACCTATTGTGATTCTTTGCGGGAGGAGTCACGTTTTGCATGTGGAAATACTTTTCCACACACTCCCTATCATTATCAGTGGCAAGTGACAACTTCTCTAATCATTTTATTTTATTAAATGCGAAGCGGAGTCCGACAATGCAATGAATTGAAGTATCATTTTTAGAGCATGTTTGGAACTGTTCCATGAACTTCACCGTGAAGCAGCTCTAAAAAAAACCTAAAGTTTGTAGCGCACCCCTTTAGGTGGTCTCACACAGTCACACCTCTATCTTTTTTCCCTCGAACTGGAGTGAGTGGAACTAAAACTATTTGGCTAAAAAAACATGGAGCATACCTAAAAAAAAGTGTGGAACAGAAGCACTCTCTTTTAGAGGTGTCATTTCTAGTGGTGGATGCTGGTATAGACCATTTATAAAAATAAAGGCATTTACAAAGCACTACCGGAGACAGACTCTTTGCCGAGAGCCAGCGCTCGGCACACAGAGGCTCTCGGCAAAGCCGTCTATGCTGAGAGCTAAACTCTCGGGAAAGCAAGGCTCTCGGCAAAGAGCCTCTGTGCCGAGAGCCGAGCCCTCGGCATAGAACCCACCTCGGCAAACCTCGAATTCGCAAACGGCTCCCTCTACGCCATTATCTTTGCCGTGAGCCCTCTGTTAGGCTCTCGGCAATGGAGCATATTTTGTTTATAAATTCTTTGCCAAGAGCCCTGGATCTGGCTCTCAGCAAAGAGCCTCTTTGACGAGGGCTTTAGGGGGCTCTCGGCAAAGAGTATTATTTTTTTGTTTTTTGCTCTTATTTTTTTTTCGGGCCTTGCTACAGTACTACAAGCCATGATTTCAAATTTGGTGTATTTTCCATAAATTTTGCTATATTTCACGCATTTTCTTTAATTTCATTATTTTTTTCGCGAGATGCACGTTTGAACTGCAGGTGCATAAAATAATGAAACTCAGCGATTCGCAAAATGATATTCATTCTTTTGAGGGTATTTTGACGCCGTATCCAGGGACAGACACGGAAACTCGAACGTCTCTTGCACGAGACACGGCGACCAAGTTGCGTGAGATTGAATTTAAAATTATTAAAAATACAAACGAAGTCGGAAAATCATGAAAATGGACGGGAGACCTTGACATCGCATGTAGAGGCTGTGAATTTTTTTTGGGAATGTTTGGAGTGGTGCAAGATGGTTGAAACCCTGAGATCTCCGCAAATGATCACATGTGGATCTACAGTTAAGCAGTTGAACTATGAAGAGTGGCGAAAGATCATGCTATACGTGCTTACCATCGTTGATGAGGTGGACCCGTACATGGGGTAAGTTGTCAACTATCTTCATCCAATTCGTCATCACTATTATGTTGCCAACACCCTTCTTTTTCTTTCGTACGGTGAATTACTTTATTTGTTCTCGAATGGACCAAGACCTTTTTCTGATGTGGTAGTTGAAACCCTAACTGCAAACGGTGCAGGGCAAGGGAGGCACGATTTCATTTCTTGGTTCCGACAGAAGGTACCGTCCAACCGAGGTCGTACTTAGTCCGACGTTCCAACTTGCTCTTATGTTTTGACCGTATAACGATATATTTTGCTTCACCTTGCAGGCTGAGACCGATGCGTCTATGAGTAAAGAGCTGAGACAGGTTGCAAAAGGCTTTGACTATAGGGCCAAGTCATTTAACGGTTACGATGTGAATGGATATCGCTTCCACGCATCAAGCTACGACCAGAGTCGGCCCAATCGAAAACCACAAATAGCGGAGTTTGTACTCCAGGCAATGACAACCTTGACTACTATGGAAGAATTGAAGAAATATACAAACTTTCATTTCATGGTGAAAAGCCTTTGAATCCTGTCATGTTCAAATGCCATTGGTTCGACCCTGGAGTAACGAGGCTGACACCTAATCTTGGGCTAGCCGAAATTCGACAAGATTCTGTCTATCCAGGAGCCGATGTGTATATTGTGGCTCAATAGGCCACGCAGGTTTATTACACGCCATACATTTGCAAAAGCAAAGAACATCTCTTGGGTTCGTATATTGTGCACAAGATATTGCCACATGCTAAACTACCTCTCCCCAACTATGAGGATTATAACCTCAACACAAACACGTATGACGGTGAGTTCTTTCAAGAAGCTAGGCTGCAAGGGACGTTCACGATAGACTTAACTGAAGCGATGGAAATGGATGTAGAGAATGATGACGAGGACGCTAGGGATGAGGTGGTAAATGAGAAGGACATAGGAATGCTAGAACGTTTCCGTTTAGGCGAAGCAAATGAAGATGACGTCCCATCTTCAGATACTGAGGAGTACATAGACATGGTTGACAGCGATGATGAGACTCATGCTCCTGCTAATCCGAATGATCCAGATTATTTCTAATACATGTAATATTATGTTATATTCTTAGGATCTAGGGTTTTATTTATATTGCATATATTTCATTATGTTATTTCTAATACAAAATTATTTGGTGCAGGAGGTGGAGCCAAGATATTGGGAGGACGTCAGAGGAGGTTGAGTTGGTTGTACCAGAGCTCGCAGAGCGACGGGCCGTCGACGAGGAGTGGCCGCCGTCGGAGGGAGCCGACTCCACAGGAGGAGGAGGAGGTCGAGGAGGTGCCGGCCACGCCCGAGGCCGAGGCTCAGGAGGACGAGCTGCAGGAGGAGGCCGAGTAGGAGGAAGAGGAGGATGCCGAGGCGGACGAGGGTTCGGCTGCCTCAGGGGCGTCCACGCCCTACTTGAGAGGTCCCGCCAACCTCCCAGCGTTGCCGACACGTCTCCAACGGCTAGTGATCTGCCTCATTGGACAAAAGTACATGTTCTAACTACTTGTTCATATGATGAGACTCAAAATTGAAATATAAGCTAATAATTTTTTTTAATCACTTGTGCAGGTCATGAGACTTTGCGGGGCCTCGCGGCCGCAAAACCAACGACATCCTGGGTCTCCTGTGCCGCGAGCACTACCCCGGAATAGTACAGTATGCTGGGAAGTTTGAGCCGGCCTAAACCTTTGACCACTACACCGTCACCCCCAGACCCGAAGTTCTCCAACAAGCCGGCGAGGGTCAGAGCAGAGTTGTGGGTAAGTCTTCGTCAAACAACATCGCATTCATTGTATTTTTTCTTTAATTACTCAGAGTTTGTATTGCGTCTGTATGCAAAACTACTCCAAGTACGAGCCGGGGAAGGAGGCAGTGGCGGAGGTGGTAACTACCAGTGCCTGCAGGAAGCTCGTCACCGACATGATCTACGAGGCGAGACCGCAGGCCATCATCACCTACAACGCCAGGGTCTTGGGACAGAGGGTGTCGAAGGTCCAGGCGAGAGGCATTGATGCTGAGTCGGGCGCATTACAGGTAAGTGATTCCTTTTGAGATTAAGCTATTCGTACTTTTCATCTGACGCTTATATGTGAAATACTTGATGATGTGCAGATGATCCTCCAATGGTGCCAATTGTTTCTCGAGTGCTGGGAGATGATCGTGGACCAGTGGCTATCCGAAGAGTGGGCGGCCCACCACGCCGAGGCCTGGGAGGCGGGTTTGCAGATGCCAGGTGTACCACACCACCAGGGCAACCGCAACCTCGCTTAGTACACACAAGCTTGGATACGTGAAAGACTTTCTGAATTCCTCGCTCAAATGTTGCTTGATTACTAATCATCTTGTTGTCTTCCTCGCAGTCAGCGGCACGCGGTGGCCAGCCTTGCGGCACGTTGCAGGCATACGCCATGTCCCACAAGGGCAAGGCCAAGGCACCGGAGACCTCCTACAACCCCGACAACCCCCCCCCCCCCCCCCGAGGTGTACACCAACTCCAGCGTCCACACCCGCCTCACTGACTACACAGAGGCGACAAGGGCGGTCCATGGGGACGACTTTGATCCCGCCAGCTGTTGACGGTAGATAACTCCTATTTTAAACCGTCAACCAACCCCATAAATGACCCGCAATGATCCAAAGAGTGTTGCTATAAGGTTTGATTCTAACGAGTTCCACGAGTTGTGTTGTTCTAAGTTGTTTTGCAGGATAATCAATATTTCATCATAAGAAAGTATCTGAAGTGAAGAATCAGAGCACACCAATGTAACGAGCTCGTCAAGACGATCGAAACAGAAATATCACTTGTAATATTTGGAGCCCCAGAGCAAGAGTCCTCGATGAATACGACCTGGAAGACTTTGGAACCCTCTAGAAGCATTATCCATACAAAGATTAGGGGTGTAACAGACAAGATTCCATCAGCTATAGAATACCAGAATTATCCAGGGACCAGACAGGAAGAAGACGACAAGGAATCCAACCACGCCATGACGCATTGCGCAAACCAATTGAACAAGGACTCTAGGAGAGTAAGGAAGGTCCTAGAAGACATCTCGGCGAAGCAACCACCTGGAGGCTACCAGGTGGGGCCGGCTGGCCCCACCCCCAGGCAGGCCGCCTTGGGCTAGGCTCCTCTACGACCCGTCTTCGTGGAGCGAGACCTAATCGACCTCTTCGACGTATCTCTCGACCATTGTTCAAGGTCGGTTTGATCCGAGGTCTACGGTTCATCCCACCGGGCTATATAAGAAACCCCAGCCCCCCCTCCTGGAGACATCATCAGATCAACAACCAGTTCATCGCTTCATAGATCAATTGTTTAGTTTAGAGATAGCCTAGACAACCAAGAGCTCCACCATCCAAGGGCGTACCTAGAATTGAATTAGAAGAGTCGAGGGAAGCTCGGATTCCGGATCTAGTCAAGAGGAGCTATGTAATTAGCCTTGTCTTCTCTCTTGTATCAACATTGTTCTTCTAATTGTCTAATTGTCTTCTAGTTCATCATTTTGTGTTCTAATTGTGTTCTAGTTCATCTTCTAATCCATCCAGTTCATCTCTGTGTTCTAATCTAGTTCTAACTACCTCTCTAGTTCATCCTAGTACTTCTAATCTACATCTAATTGTTCTTCTAGTTCTTATTCATCTTCTAGTTTGTGTTCTAGTTGATACTTGTCATGAATTGTTACTATTTCATGTTCATAATTATAATGTTCATCGTCTACTTTGATTATATGTCTAACATAGCTAGGGTATCTCTATATTTATGCTCTTGTTCGTATAGTGCTCATTCTATCGATCGTTGGGTGAGTGGTCGACATTGTGTAAGTGTGGTGCTTATACGTTGTTTACCTGCGAATGGACCCTATATTCTGGGCCAGCAAGTGGTAGTTCGTCAGGGTGACTCTTATTGCCTCGTTGAGTCCTCTATAGTCCACTGCCCGAATATAGGACTAGCAAGACGTGGTCACCCGGAGGGGATAGACTCTGGATCTGAACCTCCATGCGTGATGTCTCCTGCGTATAAATACAAGTTATTCTAACCATGATTGCTAAACATAATTGCACTAATTGACGTAGTCTATGACCTATAGTTAGAACCATATTAAGAAGTTAATCTGTCTCTTTCTAGTTCTAGTTATGATCTAACCTTGGATGGGAATGCTCTGTTGGAACTCTATACAGTTTACTCTGTTCTATTTCATTTATCTTATTTATCATTCATGATTGATTCATGTGTTGAGTAGATCTAGTGGAACTCTTATCATAATCATACATGTGTGTGTTATAGTTGTAGATGTTTATCTCCTTTTACTCTCTTAACTTAGAGGTGGTAGGCAACAATATAAATAACGATACCTTGGAGACTCTCCTAGGTGAAATGCTACATCAGATGTATTTTATCTGTGCACTTGCAGATAATCTCTTTTCATATTTTATAAGGGCAAGATTATAAATACAATCCACATCTCTAGTGTCGCTGCTAGTGGTGACAACCTAGTGTTAAAGGTAATGCTTTTAGATTTGTCTACCTACATTTGTGGTGCCGTTATCTGAAGTGATGCTAAGAGATATCAACAAGCATGTCTGGCGCCGTTGTCGGGGAACCAAATGTGTAATTCCAAAGCACATTCCCCGTTGTTTGGGAAATCCAATAAGGAAATCCCATTATCGGAGCCATCTCACCTATTTCTCTAAGTTTCTCAGAGAAGACCAGGAGATAATAGGATATAAGTTGAATACCTAGGAAAAACTCTACACACATGTTTATGATAATTGAGACACACTATTGATCTTCACTCAAACAGGCTCACCCTGTCTTTTGTCTATTTCTTGAATATCTTATTGCAGGGTGATGTATGACTGGATTTGATCGACCGGAAAACTACGTTGACGATCCTGAAGTTTTGATCTGAAAAGCCAAAGCCAAAGCCAAGCTCAGGAAATCTCCAACCACGTTTACCGAAGAAACTCAGGCAAGAAGGTCAACACCAGTGTTAGAAGACATGGCTGATAAGACTCTTCGTGATTTCTCTGCCCTAGCCACTGCCAACATCAGGACTGGACCAACAGTTAATGTGGGAACCAAGGGATTCAATCTCAAGCCATCTCTTGTCAGCATGGTGCAAGCCAGCTAGTTTTGTGGGAAAGCACATGAAGATGTGAGTGCCCATCTCAAACACTTCCTGGAGATCTGCAACACTTTCACTATCAAAGGAGTCACTAAGGATGCCACATACCTTCGCCTATTCCCATTCTCACTTTTGGGAAGAGCGAAGCAATGGTTCTACGCCAACAAAGACAAAAACACTACATGGAAGATCTGCTCCACTGCTTTCCTAGCAAAGTTCTTTCTCGTAGGCAAGATGAATGACAAATGAGCGAAGATCTTAAGTTTTCAACAACAGTATGATGAATCTGTCCCTGAGACATGGGAACGCTTTCAAGATAACATATCAGAATGCCCTCACCACGAGATGGAGAATTGGTTACTCATGCAGACATTCTACCATGGGCTCACTTCGAGTGCCCGTGATAATATCGATGCATCTACTAGAGGATCGTTCTTGTCACTCACTATCAAAGAGGCAACAGCTCTTGTTGAGAAGATAGCTTCCAACCAAGGATGTAACGAAGAACACACTCAACCGAAGAAGAGAGGAGGAATGCATCAACTCAAAGAAGTAGACATCTTGTCTACTCAGATGGACATACTGATAAAGAAGCTTGACGAACGACACCATGAGAAGAACAAGATAGTCATGCACATCCATGATTCTCGCATGACATGCGAAGAGTGTGGAGGCACTGGCCACACAGGAAGCAACTGTTCTAAAGTCCAAGAGGATGTGAACTACATCAACAACAACAACAATTATCGTCCTCAACAGAATCAAGGATGGAATCTGCGGATACATGGGTGTATGCCGAGTCTCTGAGTGATGAGTGATTGTCAACTGGGATGATGCACATGTTCTTTGGCTTGTGTTGTGCAGGTGTCGAGCACGAATACAGTGATCAAAGGCAAGGTGAAGGTCAAGTAGAGACGTGCCGTGCCGATGGACCGAGAGTGGCGAAGGGCGGACGTGAGGCTTGGACTGAGGGACCGGTGGCCCGAGGATCAGCTGTGGTGGCTGACAGCCTGGGACAGCGACGAGCGAAGACTTGCGGGTGGACGGGGTGCACGGGCGGTGCATCCCATCTACGGCTCGGTTTGGTGGTTGAGCCACAGAAAAACCACCGAGTGGACGGTTTCCAGGTTTGGGCCTCAAAACCTGGGCGCTGATGGTTTTCGAGTTTGGGCCACAAAACTCGGGCTGAGGACGGTTTCCAGGTTTGGGCCTCAAAACCTGGGTGCTGCGGGTTTGCTGAGTTTGGACCACAAAACTCAGGCGATGGTCGGCTGGTTTCCCGGTTTGGGCCTCAAAACCGGGGGTTGGCTGTGAAGGCTGGTTTCCCGGTTTGAGCCACAAAACCGAGGGTGCGACGTCCGGGAAAAGGCCAAGCAGAGCGGTGGCGGTACGTGGCGGCAATCGGTGAGGTTGCGTCGAGGCAAGGCTACCAGTTGTGCGGGCGTGGCCGTCGGATCACCACCTACCACGAGTTGGTCCAGAATAACCCTAGGGTTTAGCTGGTTCGCTCTGTAATTAGTGAGGGGTAGAATAGGAACTAGAATTAGGATAAATAGAGGGAGACACCCTCCTCCCATTTTATCTCAGTCATTTGCTATTTTGCCTTCTAGGTTTTCCTGCTCTCCCCATCCTCTGCTGTAGCAAACTGAGATCCACAGAGAAGAGAACAATACCTCTGTGTCCGTGAGATTTTGAGGAAGTGAGACCATAATCTCACTATTGTAGCATGTGGTAGCCACACGGTTGCAAATTCGTGGTTGTGATTCGCGTTTTGTTCTTGTTCTTCGCGGGTTGCTTTTCTCCACGTTTTTCCCATCGATCAATCTCCTTGCTTGGTGCGTCTTTTGGAAATCCGTTTGAACCAAGTTGTTCTAGATCGTGAGGCACTTCTTTCCACCGAAGGAATTCATCCCTATCCTCACGACCTAGTAGATCGGTTGATTTTCATTTTGATCGGTTTTGCTCCTTTAGTCCCGATTTCTTTCAATCCATCGATTTGGAGTTAGATGCGAGCCATGATTCCCATGGGATAGCTCACTAACCTCCTTGAGACTCCTCACACCAAGTCTAAGCCTTAGGGCTTTTGATTCGGAGGAGATCGAGTGGATTTCGCAGAAGAACAGTGCAGTATCGGGACCATCGGACGCTGTGTTCTTGAGCATCGGACGCTGAGTCTTTCGCATCGGAGCGTCCGGTGCCACATGTCGTCTGACAATGCTTTTAAAGGAGCATCGGACGCTGACCATCGGAGCGTCCGTTGCCATCGGACGCTAGGGTTGCACTGTAGCAGCGTCTGATGCTGGTCCAGTAAGGTTCCAGAAGTGTCCTATTTGCATCGGACGCGTCCGGTACTTTGACATCGGACGCTGCGAGCGTCCGATGCTAATAAGTCTGCGCAGTTTCGTCGACGGCTCGTTCGTTCGTTGTCGGTTTTGATTTCCGGTTTTTGTGGTAGGTTTCTAGAGTCGTAAAGTGTCTCGTTGTGCTTCTTGGAAGCATCCACCCTATCTCTA
Organism: Coix lacryma-jobi var. lacryma-jobi; assembly: GCA_009763385.1. Lineage (NCBI taxonomy): Eukaryota > Viridiplantae > Streptophyta > Magnoliopsida > Poales > Poaceae > Coix > Coix lacryma-jobi. The sequence continues at coordinate 50,623,481 of CM019831.1, forward strand.
GGGTCGTGGACACTTACGAGTTCTAGGGTTTGCTCTTGGGGTTGATTTTAGGGACAGTGGCGACAAGTTTCGGAAAGGAAAGTTTGTAGCTCCCATTCACCCCCCCCTCTGGTCGCTTTCTGTTAGCACTTTTGGTCCTTCAATTGGTATCAGAGCGGGTTAAGGATCTTCCACCTTAGCCGGTTACAGATCCACAGAAGGCGACATGGATCGCGGCGTGGGCAAACTGCCGTTTTTCGATGGGACGAACTATGCGTATTGGAAGATACGCATGTCGGCCTATCTGCAGAGTATTGGTGCTTCCATCTGGGATATTTGCAACTCTGCTGATTACATGGTCTTGGCTGTTCGTGTCACTCAGCGTCAGATCGATGAGCACGATGCCAATAGCCGAGCCCGTAATGCTCTTTTCTCTTGTTTGAGCATGTCCGAGTTTGATCGCGTTTCTCACCTCGCTACGGCTCGGGAGATTTGGGCTACCCTCATGCGTTTCCATGAGGGAACCTCTCAAGTCAAAACCCGTCTCTACGAGTCGTTCAAGCGAGAGTATGAGAACTTTCGACATATGCCTGGCGAGAGCATAGAAAGTTTATTCGCTCGCTTTCAGGTGATTGTCAACAGGATGAGGGCTAACAAGGAGCTGTTGCCTTTCGACGATCATGAGAGAGCTTTAAAGCTTTTGCATACTCTCGATCGGTCGGTGTGGGATTCCAAGGTTCATGCGATCATCGAATCGCCTAACTATGAGACCCTCACGTGCGACGAGCTCTTTAGTAAGCTCAAGTCCAGTGAGATCGATGCCATGGCGAGGGCTTCTTATGAAAATCCTTCTGGCCCGTCGATGGCTTTGGTTTCTGGCTCTTCTGCTAACCCCTCTGGAGGCTTTGCACTTTCCTCTCTTCTTTCTGTCATAGAGGAGCAGCTGGAGTTCATGGGGGATGACGAGTTGGCTTTGCTCACCAACCGGTTCTCGCGGTTTCACAACAACCGCATGAACCGTCGCCGCGGAGGAGGACGCTCGGGATGCTTCGAGTGCGGCGACCCCAACCACTTCATCGCCAATTGCCCGAAGAGGAACAAGCAGACCTTCGGCAAGGCGGATCATGGGCACAAGTACGACTCCGGCAAGCGCAAGGAGAAGTACGTCCCCGCGAAGCACAAGCGGAAGGGCGGCTTCGACAAGGAGTACATCAAGACGAAGTACTTGGACAAGGCCCAGGCTGAGCAGCATGTGTTCTTCGCCATGCCCAGCGACGTCGACGACTCGGATGATGACTCCGCTGCCTCAAGCGACGACGAGTCCGAGAAGAAGAAGAGGATCGAGGACAAGCTGAACGGCCTCTGCTTCTTCGCCGACGACGAGGGCTTCTGCACCATGGCCCTCGCCAAGGAGGTCGACGGCGAGTTGGAGGACATCCCTCAGAACGACGACGACGACACCTCCCAGGTATCTCAGACCCCCGATGAGTTTTCTGCTGAGGTCGAGAAACTTACTGCTGCTCTCCTTAGTCAAGACAAGTTGCTTAGGCGCGCTGCTAGAGAGCGTAAGGAGTTTAGGCAGAAGTGGGAGGATACGGTGAAGGAACTTGAATCTGTCAAGTCCACCGTTGTTGTTACCGATGAGGAGGAGTGTGAGATGTGCACTACACACATGACTAACCTTCTCACTTTGAGAAGCAAGTATGCTGTGTTGGTAGGAGAGGTGGATGAGCTGAAGGCTAGATCTTCGCTGTTGGGTGCGTGCAAGTCCTGTGTGGGCTTGCAATCTGAGTTGGCAGAGAAGAATGCCAAGATTGTGTCTCTTGAAGAGGCCAACTCGGGTAGCACATGTGTGGCTAGGTGTGTTCTTTGTGAGGGTTTGGAGATGGAGATTGCGAACGTGAAGCATGACAAGATGCAAACCGAGGAGGAAAACACATACCTTCGGACCATCTTGTCATGGGTGTCTAGCGGTGAGCCACAGCTCGGGATGATGATCTCCCAATTCAAGCGAGCTGCTGGAGGTCCAGGTGTAGGTTTTGCTCCGGGTGTTGATGTTTCGTCTTTTGGGAAGATTGGAGAGTTGAGTGGTCTTAACCCATGTGAGAAGCCCAACTCCACCACTACTCCCAAGCTTACCAAGATTCCACCCAAAGAGCCTCTCAAGCCTAACACCAAGGATGGGGTCTTTGATGGACCTCCGAGAGCTCCACCAAAGAAACAATCATGGGCTCCAAAACCAAACCACCTCAAGAACAAGCTTGACACCATGCCACCCATCCAGGAGGAGCTTATGCCACAGAAGGGCAAAGTGATCCACACCCACTACCGTGAGTACCAACAACCCCCTATGAGAGCGGTGAGGTACCATTGTGAGCACTGTGGGAGAGATGGACACTTGAGTGAGTTTTGCTTTCGGTGCAAGAGAGAGGCGCGCCGCGCAAAGGAGATGAACAACACGGACATGTACCATCCTTTCCATGATGTACATGTGCTGAATGTTCAGAGGCATGCTGCTAGGCCCAGAGGTCCAGAACCTCAAGTTCCTAGGCCTAGGCAGAGGAGAGGACGTGCCCAGCGGAAGCCTGCAGTTGTAGGCTATGGACCCCATGGCGGTGGCTTTGTAGTTGAGCGTTTTCCTCCACCGTGTTTTGAGTATCGCGATGGACGCTCCTCCCTTAGCGGACCACGTTTTCCTCAACGTGGTGATCGCTTTCCCCGTAGGCGTGCTAGGAATGGTTTTTCTGCTAACCGTTCTTTTGAGAAGCCGGTCCAACACTGGTATTCTCCTTACTTCACTAACCCCAGTGTTGGCCCGTATGCTCATCCTATGTCTTTTTATTGATATAGGTAAAACGATTGGACAACGTTTTTTTGGTGGATTCCGGGTGTTCGAGGCACATGACCGGAAACGCCAAGTGGTTCTCCAGTCTTAGTCCGGCCGCCGGAAAGGAGTTTATCACCTTCGGCGACAATAGCAAAGGTAAGGTGTTGTCTCGAGGGTCTGTGCGGGTTAATGAGCACTTTGTGTTGCGCGATGTTGCTCTTGTTTCTAACTTGCATTTTAACATTCTTTCTGTTTCGCAACTCTTTGATGACGACTATGAGATTCGTTTTAATCCGAATCTCAGTCGTATTTTGGATCCCCAGGGCAATCTTGTTTGTGGGATTTCGCCCTTTGGGAAAGTCTTTCGTGCGGATTTCTCGGAGTCATTTGGAGTTTCTCGTTGTCTTTTGGCTGGACCTTCCTCCTCTGATCTTTGGAAGTGGCATAGGAGACTAGGACATTTGAGCTTCGACTTGCTTTCAAGACATAGTTCACTTGGCCTAATCCGAGGATTGCCCAAGTTGTCCATGGAGAAGGATCTTGTTTGCCATTCTTGTAGACATGGGAAGATGGTCGCCGCTCCCCACCATCTAGTGACTCAGGTCATGACTAAGCGCCCTGGAGAGCTTTTCCACATGGACCTCGTTGGTCTAGCTAGGGTGAGCTCGGTTGGGGGGAAGTGGTACGTGCTTGTTGTTGTCGATGATTTTTCGAGATATTCGTGGGTTTTCTTTTTAGCTGAGAAAACCGAGACTTTCTCCTTTGCTCGCAATCTGATTTTGCGTCTTCAGAATGAGTTCCCTTTGAACTCAATGCGAGCAATTCGGAGTGATAATGGTTCCGAATTGAAGAATTCAGATTTTGAGAAGTTTTGTAACGCTTTGGGTTTAGAGCATCAGTTTTCTTCTCCCTACACACCGCCTCAGAATGGTGTTGTAGAAAGGAAGAATCGGACCCTTGTAGAGATGGCCAGGACGATGCTCGATGAGCATAGGACTCCTAGGCGATATTGGGCCAAAGCTATGAGCACTGCTTGCTACATTTCCAATCGCATTTTTCTCTGAGCTTTCTTGAAAAAGACTTCTTATGAGTTGCGTTTTGGAAAACTGCCCAAAGTGAGTTACTTTAGAGTTTTCGGTTGCCATTGTTTTATACTCAAAAAGGGCAACTTGGACAAATTTGAGTCTCGTTCTTCCGACGGTGTGTTTTTGGGTTATGGCACTCATACTCGTGCTTATCGTGTACTTAACCTTGACACTAACCGAGTCATGGAGACATCCGATGTCACCTTTGATGAGACCATGGTTTGTCCTTCTTCTCGTTTTGAGCGTGCAGGTGATCATGAGGTTGGCGAGCCTCTTTTCGATGACGAAGAAGAGGGTGCTGAAGGGATGGATGACCCAACACCTCCTCCACCTGTTGTGCCGCAAAGAGCGGCTTCCAATACGACTCATGGCCCTGACCCCTCCTCTTCGACTTGGGGGCCGTGGGATCCGCCACCTCGAGCGGTACCTTCTGTACCCGAGGAGGCACCAGCTGCTGTTGAGGGGGAGGCCACTTCGGCAAGGGAGGCGCCACGACACATTTAGTGCCAACACCCGCCTCAGCAGATGATCGGCAGCATCGGCGAACGCGTCACTCGGTCAAGGTCACAACAAATCTCTCACTTTGCTCATTCTGCATTTGTTGCTGATTTTGAACCCCGAGATGTTGGACACGCTTTGACGAATCCAGATTGGGTCAATGCCACGCATGAGGAGTTAGAAAATTTTGAAAGAAATCGGGTTTGGGTTCTAGTTTCTCCTCCCTCTGAGTGTCACCCAATTGGGACAAAATGGGTTTTCAAAAACAAACAAGGAGAGGATGGCCATGTAGTGAGAAACAAGGCCAGACTTGTAGCCCAGGGGTATAGTCAGAAGGAGGGAATAGACTATGAGGAGACGTTTGCTCCTTAGCACGTTTGGAGGCAATTAGGATACTCTTGGCTTTTGCTGCATCCAAAGGTTTCAAACTTTTTCAAATGGATGTCAAGAGTGCCTTCTTAAATGGCTACATAGAAGAGGAAGTATATGTGACACAACCCCCCGGTTTCGAAAATCCCAAGTTTCCAAACCATGTTTTTAAACTTCACAAAGCTTTGTATGGTTTGAAACAAGCCCCTAGAGCCTGGTATGATAGGTTGAAAACCTTTTTGCTTGCTAAGGGTTTTAAAATGGGATGTGTGGATAAAACACTCTTTCTCCTCAAGCAAGGCACTGATACTCTCTTGGTCCAAATTTACGTGGATGATATCATTTTCGGTGGTTCTTCTCACGCTTTGGTTGCCAAGTTTGCAGATACTATGAGCAGGGAATTTGAGATGAGCATGATGGGCGAGTTGACGTTTTTCCTCGGATTGCAAATCAAGCAATCTCGAGAGGGAACGTTTGTCCACCAGGGTAAGTATACCAAGGATATCCTGAAGAAATTCGATATGGGTGAGGCCAAGCCTTTTCCATCACCCATGTCGACCACGACGGCCCTGGATGCAGACAAGGAGGGAGAAGCAGTGGACCAGAAGGAGTACCGGAGTATGATCGGGTCGCTGCTGTACCTGACGGCGACACGCCCGGACATTCAGTTCGTGGTGTGTCTTTGCGCGCGATTTCAGTCGTCGCTACGCACCTCTCACCGTCAGGCGGTATTCAGTTCGTGGTGTGTCTTTGCGCGCGATTTCAGTCGTCGCTACGCACCTCTCACCGTCAGGCGGTCAAGCGCATTATGAGGTACTTATGCTTCACACCTGAGTTTGGGATTTGGTATTCTGCTTCCTCCACCCTATCTCTTTGTGGTTATTCCGATGCCGATTTTGCTGGTTGCCGGATTGAGCGCAAGTCCACTTCTGGGACTTGCCTGTTTATTGGTTCTTCTCTTGTATCGTGGTCTTCTCGCAAGCAGTCTAGTGTCACCCAGTCTACCACGGAGGCTGAGTATGTTGCTGCGGCTAGCTGCTGTTCCCAGTTGCTTTGGATGATGGCCACTTTGCGTGATTTTGGTCTGAGCTTTTCTCGCGTTCCTTTGCTTTGTGACAGCACGAGTGCTATTAGCGTTGCTAAGAACCCCGTGCTGCACTCTAAGACCAAACACATTGATGTGCGCTTTCATTTTCTGCGAGACCACTATGAGAAGGGTGATATCGACCTTCGCCATGTCGATACTCATCATCAGTTGGCTGATATTTTCACCAAGCCTTTGGACCAATCAACTTTTAATCGGTTGAGAGGTGAGCTTGGTGTGTGTTTCCCCTTTTAGATGGGGGAAACATTTTGGCTCTTGTATTAAACACAGACTTTGTGGTTTTCAGTTGGTTTCTTCATGCATCTTTGCATTTCATCTTGCATATTTACATTCAGAGCTTCATGTATATAATCTGAAGAATGTAACTATGCTCTGTATAGTATTTGCTCCGATGCTTTATGATGATGTTGTAGCTTATGCTCTTTCTGATCACTATTACACGTTGTGAGCGGAGCTATTTTATGGTGAATCTGATTAATGAATTTAAAACTTGAAAATGTTCACCATTGAGATATGCAACTAGCATGTGTAGAATGTGTTGAAATCACTTGTGCTCTTCATATATGCTAGGTTGCTATGTCTCTAGTGTTGAGTCATTCACTTGCTTGGTATGTTCATATTCTGTTTAAAATCTGAACCAAGTTAAGTGAATTGGAAAGATCGAGATGGGATTGCTTGTTAGCACCTCACAGTTTTGAGACTGTTTCTCATTGCACTTTGAGTTAAACTTGAGCTGTGTAGTGTATGACCGAAACTGTTGCTTTAAGCTTCTGATTGCTTCTGCATAGGCTTCACACAGTTGAAAAGTTAGGCAATGACAAGCTTTCAACCTCTCACAATTGCATGCTGAAATTTAAACTTGTGTAATTTAACCGCTGCAACTCCTATAAAATTTGGATACACAAGTCTATGTTTCATTCTATAGCATGATGATTGAACTGTGCTAGGGGTAGTTCACCTTGTATACATGATTAGCACCTGTCTGACTTCCTGTCTATACATGTTTTGTGCTATTTTGATGGTGAATACTTTTTTGGCTAAAACCTGCTCATTTTGCTCTCATGTTCATATTTCATCTCTAGTGATCAGTTTGAGCCTTTGCTAGCCTCTTATGGATGTTGTTGAGTCATCGGATTAGATCTGTGTAGAGCATTTTTGCACTCTCTTGGTTATATTCCTGAAGCTGCTAACTTGCATTCTCTCATATGCATCTTTGGAGGGAGATTTTCTGTCAAGGGGGAGAAACTTGGGTGCTTGTGCACATTTGCTTGCTGGTGAATTTTCAACTAAGGGGGAGAAAATATTGACAAATCATGTGTTCCCTGGGTTGTGTGCACTATTTGAGGGGGAGTTTGCTAGTTGTGTTGAGCCTTGCCTCTTTCTTGAGGGACTAGCAAACATTTTCAGCTCTCTTCAGCTCTTCAATTGGTATCGAACTCTTTTGGTTTTTGAGTTGGTAACAGTTGGTATCGAGCTTCCTCGCTAGCGGTGTTGAGCCCGTTCTGCCTCTTCTTGAGGGCTAGCTCTGTTTTGCTTGAATTTCAGTTGATCCTTCAATTGGTATCAAGTTTTCCTGCTAGCGGTGTTGAGCATGTTCTACCTCTTCTTGAGGGCTAGCTTTGCTTTACTTGGTTGCATCGAGCCTTTGCCCATGTCTTTGGGAACCAAGTTGTGTTGCTCTTTCCATTTGACCTTCTTTGGCTTTGATATGCTTTTGGGTCATTTGGTCGAGTTCTCTCTTCTTCCTTCCTTCTTCTGTTTCCATTATGATTTGTGTTGGTAGTTGACAATGCACTCATCAAGGGGGAGATTGCAGATACATGGGTGTATGCCGAGTCTCTGAGTGATGAGTGATTGTCAATTGGGATGATGCGCATGTTCTTTGGCTTGTGTTGTACAGGTGTCGAGCACGGATACAGTGATCAAAGGCAAGGTGAAGGTCAAGTAGAGACGTGCCATGCCGATGGACCGAGAGTGGCGAAGGGCGGACATGAGGCTTGGACTGAGGGACCGGTGGCCCGAGGATCAGCTATGGTGGCTGACAGCCTGGGACAGCGACGAGCGAAGACTTGCGGGTGGACGGGGTGCACGGGCGGTGCATCCCATCTACGGCTCGGTTTGGTGGTTGAGCCACAGAAAAACCACCGAGTGGACGGTTTCCAGGTTTGGGCCTCAAAACCTAGGCGGTGATGGTTTCCGAGTTTGGGCCACAAAACTCGGGCTGAGGACGGTTTCCAGGTTTGGGCCTCAAAACCTGGGTGCTGCGGGTTTGCTGAGTTTGGACCACAAAACTCAGGCGATGGTCGGCTGGTTTCCCGGTTTGGGCCTCAAAACCGGGGGTTGGCTGTGAAGGCTGGTTTCCCGGTTTGGGCCACAAAACCGGGGGTGCGACGTCCGGGAAATGGACAAGCAGAGCGGTGGCGGTACGTGGCGGCAATCGGTGAGGTTGCGTCGAGGCAACGCTACCAGTTGTGCGGGCGTGGCCGTCGGATCACCACCTACCACGAGTTGGTCCAGAATAACCCTAGGGTTTAGCTGGTTCGCTCTATAATTAGTGAGGGGTAGAATAGGAACTAGAATTAGGATAAATAGAGGGAGACACCCTCCTCCCATTTTATCTCAGTCATTTGCTATTTTGCCTTCTAGGTTTTCCTGCTCTCCCCATCCTCTGCTGTAGCAAACTGAGATCCACAGAGAAGAGAACAATACCTCTGTGTCCGTGAGATTTTGAGGAAGTGAGACCGTAATCTCACTATTGTAGCGTGTGGTAGCCACACGGTTGCAAATTCGTGGTTGTGATTCGCGTTTTGTTCTTGTTCTTCGCAGGTAGCTTTTCTCCACGTTTTTCCCGTTGATCGATCCCCTTGCTTGGTGCGTCTTTTGGAAATTCTTTTTGAACCAAGTTGTTCTAGATCGTGAGGCACTTCTTTCCACTGAAGGAATTCATCCCTAACCTCACGACCTAGTAGATCAGTTGATTTTTGTTTTGATCGGTTTTGCTCCTTTAGTCCCGTTTTCTTTCAATCCATCGATTTGGAGTTAGATGCGAGCCATGATTCCCATGGGATAGCTCACTAACCTCCTTGAGACTCCTCACACCAAGTCTAAGCCTTAGTGCTTTTGATTCGGAGGAGATTGAGTGGATTTCGCAGAAGAACAGTGCAATATCGGGACCATCGGACGCTGTGTTCTTGAGCATCGGACGCTGAGTCTTTCGCGTCAGAGCGTCCGATGCCACGTGTCATCTAACAGTGCTTTTAAAGGAGCATCGGACGCTGACCATCGGAGCGTCCGTTGCCATCGGACGCGCCGGGGGTCAAGCATCGGACGCTAGGGTTGCACTGTAGCAGCGTCCGATGCTGGTCCAGTAAGGTTCCAGAAGTGTCCTGTTTGCATCGGACGCGTCCGGTACTTTGACATCGGACGCTGCCAGCGTCCGATGCTACTGAGAAAGCGCAGTTTCGTCGATGGCTCGTTCGTTCGTTGTCGGTTTTGATTTCCGGTTTTTGCGGTAGGTTTCTAGAGTTGTAAAGTGTCTCGCTGTGCTTCTTGGAAGCATCAACCCTATCTCTAGGGTCGTGGACACTTACGAGTTCTAGGGTTTGCTCTTGGGGTTGATTTCAGGGACAGTGGCGACAAGTTTCCGAAAGGAAAGTTTGTAGCTCCCATTCACCCCCCTCTGGTCGCTTTCTGGTAGCACTTTCGGTCCTTCAAAATCAACAATAGAGGCCCAAGTACCAAGGTAACCACTCAAGTAACTACCAAGGTAATAACTTCAACCAACCGTCTTTAAGAGAAATGATTGTCAATCAAAATAAAGTTATTGATAATATGTCCAAAAAGATAGCTTCGAATGATAAAATTCTTGAAACCATTAATAATAGAATGGAAAGCTTTACTTCTGCTGTTAAGAATCAACTTAGCTTTAATAAGATGATAGAATCACAAATTTCTCAGCTAGCCACTTCAGTACGTGTGACCAAAAAAGGTAAGATTCTAGGGAATCCGAAAGAATTAGAAACTACAAATCTTGTAGACATTTTCAATGCATGGGATTACTTCACAGCTCCGCCAAGGCCAAAGTATAGAGGACGGGGAGATGAGAATCTGCCCGAGAAGAAAGGAGATCCAAGGAGACCTGTCATCCCGATTAACATTGGACTCCATACCTTTGACGAAGCCATCTGTGATCTTGGAGCAAGTGTCAACATTATGCCTAAGGTAATCTATGAGAAAATCCATGGTCAACCATTGTTGTACACAACCATGTGTTTGTAGTTTGCAGATCAGACATTGTGCTACCCTAAAGGGAATCCTTGAAGATGTTCACGTACAAGTTGGACAATCACCTGTCCTAGTAGATTTTGTGATTGTGAAAACATGAGGAGATGAAAGAGCACCCATCATTTTGGGAAGACCATTCTTAAGCACCACTAAAGCCATCATCTACACCGAAAGCGCCAAGATCTGCTTCGCGATCAACAATAGGAAGGAGAGGTTCAGTTTCAAGAATCGCACACTCAAGACTCATGTACACCCACAGTCACCATAAGAGTACGAGTATGCACCTGCTGCTCCGAAGAAGAAGAACAAGAATAGAAGGTGGAGGAACAAGACGAAGCCACAAGAATAAGAACTAGTATGGATGGTCAACACTGTTGAACCACCATAAGATCCCACTCTTCCTCCACTACGCCTTGAGAAGTTGTACGATCCAGGAGTACCAGCCATTGACTGCTTGATGAAGGAGAGTACCTTCTACAACACGTTCTGCGACATTGACTCAAGTGTCAACATCATGTCTACGGTAATGTATAAACATTTATTTCGTGATGCACCCCTAGAACTGACATATTTGAAGGTGAGGTTAGCCGACCAAACGTCCCGATTTTTGGAAGGAATGGTGGAAGATGTCATAGTCAGAATTAGAGGTCACGAAGTCCCCATAGACTTCTTGGTTCTCGACATGGGAGAAGACGATGATGTCCACCTTATCCTAGGAAGACCGTTCCTATACACTACAAGTGCAATCATCTACATGAAGTAAGGGGAAATACATTTTCACTTTCCTGGAGAGAAGGTACGATTCTACTTCATCAACTACATACCTAATGAAGCACCCAAGAAGAGTAGAAGTGAAAGACTTCGCTATCAACGCCAAAGAAGACAAGCCATCAAGAATGGAGAGACCAATCACAAAGAAGAAGCTAGTGACACTATCCTAGAAAAGAAAGAAGAAGAGACACCTCAAGACAGTGAACAACATGAAGTAAAGACTCGGACCAAGAAAGTATGGAAAAAAATACAGCACCTAAAGAGGAACAATCAGAAACAACTTTCCAAACGTCTAACACACCTTGGGAGGTCTGGACCAAGGGAATGTCCAGTTCGTCGAAGCTAAATATCCGAACCTTCGCCAAAAGGTAAAAATTGATAGTTATCCTCATATTTACTTTTCTTCATAGTTCTCATATTTAATCCATAATTGCATCATCACATATAATCATTGCATCATCAAATTTTATTCATAAGCATTTTAATTTCTGCATTGCATTAGAAAAAGAAAATAAAAATAATCATGTTGCATTATCACATTGCATCTAAAAAGAAACACTCCTAAAGCCCCATGTGAATAAGTTCAGCTGTTTAGTGTGGAGGCACAAAAAAATGTTTCTTGCTTTTTGCATCTGCAAATAAAAATAAAAAATCCAAAAATATTAAACTCTTGTTGAATCATGCTTGCTTAAACGTCTATAAGGCTCGATAAGACGTAAATAGTTTTATCACTAACGCTTAGTCAGTTCCACGAGCTCTGTTGTCCATTTGAGTTTAGTAGGAATCTATGAGAAGGCCAGATAACTTCATCCACTCTGGAAGGACTAAAACAAACAACTTTCCACTGAGAACGAGAGGAGTGGAGAGTACATCGATGCTACCAAGAGAACGAACACGCAAGCATCTAGCTTGGGGGAAAAGGCTTCCCCATTATCCGAGGTAATATATCTATATATTTTTATTTTATAAAAACAGAAAACACCAAAAATATGTGAGCACATGAAGGCTCACTCTTAAAAACTTAAACCTAAAAATATGTGAGCACATGAAGGCTCACCCTTAAAAAGAAAAAGAACAAAAATATTCAGGCACATGAAGGCTCGACGCTATCGAAGGGATTAGCTTGTGGGAGACGCACCCCCACTAATATTCGCTATTAAGGTATGTCATCACTATTACTATTATTATTATTATTATTATTATTATTATTATTATTAGTCTTATTTTATATCTTACAGTTTGTGTGTTTAATATTAGAGTCAATAAAAGAACAACGATGATCTAGAATAAAAGCTTGCCCTGAAATAATTGAGCTCTAGGATAATAAAATTAATTTAGATGGAGATGATGAATAGTTGCTCTGCCGTAATTCTTTTCAAGTACGTAGTGTTCAGTCTTTAGTTTTCACGAGTTTTGGATAAGATTATTTTTACATGAAAATTTGCTTTGAATCTGAGACTTGTGGTTGCTAAAGTTTTGACTTAAGTCTAGATGTTTGATAAGTATGATATGAAAAGGTTAAACGGTTATTTATCTTGTTCCTAGTAATACTAGAGTTCTGGAGATTTATCTTTAAAAACTTAAAAATGCTACATGATGAGATCCTCTATGATGAGTGTTTGAAATTCCTACCACAACCTGATATACATGTCTGATAGATCAGGAAGTCCACTCTTTATATTTACTACTTGCATATGCATTGAGTATTGTCAAATCGTGTTGACCCTTAGAGACTCGTCATACAGTTAAAATCAAGATCACGTACATACCACCAATATAGGCTACTGCTACACTGGGAGTACGCAATAACATGCGTTCTATTTAGATCCACTCAAAAATGTTTCACTTCTACCCTAGGAGTGAACAACCAAAATATATTCCCTTCACCCATATGACCTTTTATGCCTTCATTGCCATTCATTAATGCTCTAATTTATTATTGTTATCTCTTCAAATATTGTGCTGCAAAAAGATGCATGGGCTATGCAAGAGTTACCTAAAAAAGGAGAAAAGAAAAAATAGACAAGTTTCTAACAGTAGAATTAGGGGTATTTCGATATCCACCTGAAAAAAGAGAAAAAAAGATGATAGCCCATATTATCTCTAGTAGGAGTCATAAAAGAGAGAAGTATCTTCATAAAGAGTAAAGTAAGCAAAGGTCTACACCCATCATCCATCATTATGTTTACATCGTCATCACTGTGTTTTTCACCCTCACACTTGTTTACCACCACTGTTCCACCATACACATCTATTCCACATATAGGTCCACACACATGCATATCTTGATTTGATTGTATGCCAAGTTTCTCTGGATCCATGCTTTGACTATGCAATATACGCTATGTAAGTATGTACAAGTTGTCTCTCACTGCGGATACATGGGTGTATGCCGGGTCTCTGAGTGATGAGTGATTGTCAACAGGGATGATGCGCATGTTCTTCGGCTTGTGTTGTGCAGGTGTCGAGCACGGATGCAGTGATCGAAGGCGAGGTGAAGGTCAAGTAGAGACGTACCGTGCCGATGGACCGAGAGTGGCGAAGGGCGGACGTGAGGCTTGGACTGAGGGACCAGAGGACCGAGGATTAGCTGTGGTGGCTGGCAGCCTGTGGCAGCTACAAGCGAAGACTTGCGGTCATGTGTTGCCTGAGTCGTGGACTCGGGGAACACGTGTCGGTGGACGGGGTGCACGGGAGGTGCATCCCCTCTACGACGTCGGTTTGGTGGTAGAGCCAGGGAAAAACCATCGGATGGACGGTTTCCAGGTTTGGGCCTCAAAACCTGGGCGTGGACGGTTTCCGAGTTTGGCCACAAAACTCGGGCTGACGGTTTCCGAGTTTGGCCACAAAACTCGGGCTGAGGACGGTTTCCAGGTTTGGGCCTCAAAACCTGGGCGCTGAGGGTTTGCTGAGTTTGGCCTCAAAACTCAGATGCTGGTGGGCTGGTTTCCCGGTTTGGGCCTCAAAACCGGGGGTTGGCTAGAAAAGGCTGGTTTCCCGGTTTGGGCCACAAAACCGGGGGTGCAGAGCGAGGGCGGCACGTGGCGGCGATCTGGAGGTTGCGTCGAGGCAACGCTTCGAATCGAGCGAGCGTGGCCGTCGGATACACCTACCACCGAGTTGGTCCAGAATAACCCTAGGGTTTAGCTGGTTCGCTCTGTAATTAGAATAGAGAGGGGTAGAGTAGGAAATAGACTTAGGCTAGTAGTAGGATAAGTAGTCGGGAGACACCCTCCTCCCAAATATCTCAGTCATTTGCTCTTTCACACTTAGGGTTTCCTGCTCTCCCACTCCCCTGCTGTAGCGAACCTGAGATCCACAGAGAACAGAACAATACCTCTGTGTTCATGAGATTTTGAGGAAGTGAGACCGTAATCTCACTATTGTAGCGTGTGGTAGCCACACGGTTGCAAATTTGAGGTTGTGATTTGCGTTTTATTCGTGTTCTTCGCGGATTGCTTTTTGCCATGATTTTCCCGTCGATCGATCTCTTTGCTCAGTGCGTCTTTTGGAAATCCGTTTGAACCAAGTTGTTCTAGATCGTGAGGCACTTCTTTCCACCGAAGGAATTCTCCTCTAACCTCACGGTCTAGGAGATCGAGCGATTTTAGTCTTGGATCGGTTTTTGCTCCTTAGTTCCGAATTCTTCCGATTCACCGATTTGGAGTTAGGTTCGAGCCATGATTCCGTTGGGATAGCTCACTAACATCCTTGGAACTCCTCATACCAAGTCTAGGCCTTAGTGCTTTTGATTCGGAGGAGATCGAGTGAATTTTGCGGAAGAACAGTGCTGTTTCGGGACCATCGGACGCTGAACCTGGGAGCATCGGACGCTGAGTTCGTCACACCGGAGCGTCCGTTGCCATGTGTCAGCTGACAGTGATTTTAAAGGAGCATCGGACGCTGACCATCGGAGCGTCCGTTGCCATCGGACGCGCCGGAGGTCGAGCATCGGACGCTACTGTTTCACTGTAGCAGCGTCCGATGCCTATACAGTAAGGTTCCAGATTCGCCCTGTTTGCATCGGACGCGTCCGTTGGTTGGTCATCGGACGCTGCCAGCGTCCGATGCTGCTGAGTCCGTGCAGTTTCGTCCGCAGTTTGTTCGTCCGACTTTCGATTTGAGATCCGCTTGTTGCGTTGAATTCCTAACTCTGTGCTCTACAGAAATAGGACTTCACGCTTTGTGAAAACACCTGAATCCCCCTCGCGTTGCTCGGGGGAGGTTGAGGTTACCCAAAGCCCATCCTGTCACTAGTTGACTTGCGTGAACTTGGGTGAGGAAACTTTTGTGGTGTCCCGCTGTGTTCCTAGGGAACATCCACCCATTCTCTTGGGTCGTGGACATCACGCACATCGGTTCTGCTCTTGGGGTTGATTTTCTAGGACAGAGGCTATTAATTTTTGAAAAGAAATTTAAGCTCCCATTCACCCCCCCCTCTGGTCGCTTTCTGGTAGCACTTTCGGTCCTTCAATTGGTATCGGAGCAGGTTAAGGATCTTCCACCTTAGCCGGTTCCAGATCCACAGAAGGCGACATGGACCGCGGCGTGGGCAAACCGCCGTTCTTTGATGGGACGAACTATGCGTATTGGAAGATACGCATGTCGGCCTATCTCCAGAGCATGGGCTCTTCTGTTTCGGAGATTTGCAACAGGGCCGATTATGTTGTCCTGGCTGCTCGTGTCTCTCAGCTTCAGATAGATGAGCACGAGGCCAATAGCCGGGCGCGTAACGCCTTGTTCTCCTGTTTGAGCATGTCGGAGTTTGATCGCGTTTCTCACCTCCCCACGGCTCGTGAGATTTGGGACACCCTCATGCGCTTTCATGAGGGCACCTCTCAAGTCAAATCCCGTCTCTACGAGTCGCACAAGCGGGAGTATGAGAACTTTCGACATATGCCTGGCGAGAGCATAGAAAGCTTATTCGCTCGCTTTCAGGTGATTGTCAACAAGATGCGAGCTAACAAGGAGCTGTTGCCTTTCGACGATCATGAGAGGGCTTTAAAGCTTTTGCATACTCTCGATCGATCGGTGTGGGACTCAAAGGTCCAGGCGATCATCGAATCGTCTAACTATGAGACTCTCACTTGCGACGAGCTCTTTAGTAAGCTCAAGTCTAGTGAGATTGACGCCATGTCGAGGGCTTCTTATGCGAATCCTTCTAGCCCGACTATGGCTTTGGTTTCTGGCTCTTCTGCTAACCCCTCTGCTGGCTTTGCACTTTCTTCACTCTTTTCTGTCACAGAGGACCAGCTTGAGTCGTTGGGGGATGACGAGTTGGCAATGCTCGCCAACCGGTTCTCGCGGTTCCACAACAACCGCATGAACCGTCGCCGCGGTGGAGGACGCTCAATATGCTATGAGTGTGGCGACCCCGACCACTTCATCGCCAACTGTCCCAAGAAGAAGCATTCATCTAGGAAGGGCGATCATGGGCACAAGTACGACTCCGGCAAGCGCAAGGAGAAGTACGTTCCCCCGAGGCACAAGCGGAGGGGCGGCTTCGACAAGGAGTACATCAAGAAGAAGTACTTGGAGAAGGCCCAGGCTGAGCAGCGTGCGTTCTTCGCCACGCTCAGCGACGTCGACGGCTCGGATGACGACTCCGCTTGCTCAAGCGATGACGAGTCCGCGAAGAAGAAGAGGATCGAGGACAAGCTGAACGGTCTCTGCTTCTTCGCCGACGATGACGGCTTCTGCACCATGGCGCTTGGTGATGAGGTCGACGGCAAGCTGGAGCACACTCCTCGGGACGACGACGACGACGACACCTCGCAGGTATCCATGACCCACGATGAGCTCCTTGCTGAGAATGAGAAACTTACTGCCGCGCTCCTTAGTCAGGATAAGTTGCTTAGGCGTGCCGCTAGAGAGCGCAAGGAGTTTAGGCAGAAGTGGGAGGACACGATGAGGGAGCTTGAGTTTGCCAAGTCCACCGTGGTCGTGTCTGAGGAGGTTGAGTGTGAGATGTGCACCACGCACATGACTGACCTTCTCACTTTGAGAGGTAAGTATGCTGCGTTGGTAGGAGAGGTGGATGAGCTGAAGGCTAGACCTTCTCTGTTGGGTGCGTGCAAGACTTGTCCTGTCTTGCAATCTGAGTTGGCAGAGAAGAATGCCAAGATTGTGTCTCTTGAAGAGGCCAACTCAGGTAGCACTTGTGTGGCTAGGTGTGTTTTGTGTGAGGGCTTGGAGATGGAGATAGCCAATGTGAAGCATGACAAGATGCAAACCGAGGAAGAAAACACATACCTTTGGACCATCTTGTCATGGGTGTCTTGTGGTGAGCCGCAGCTTGGGATGATGATCTCCCAATTCAAGCGAGCTACTGGAGGTCCTGGTGTAGGCTTTGCTCAGGGTGTTGATCTTTCTGCTTTTGGGAAAATTGGAGAGTCGAGTGGTCTGAATTCGAGTGAGAAACCCAACTCCACCACTACTCCCAAACTAACCAAGCTTCCACCCAAAGAGCCTCTCAAACCTAACACCAAGGATGGGGTATTCGAGGAACCTCCGAGAGCTCCACCCAAGAACCAAGTGTGGCATCCCAAACCTAACCACCTAAAGAACAAGCTGGATATAATGCCACCCATCCAGGAAGAGTTGCCACAGAAGGGCAAAGTGATCCACACCCACAACCATGATTACCAACAACCCCCTTTGCGTGCGGTGAGGTATCATTGTGACTTCTGTGGGAGAGATGGACACTTGAGCGAGTTCTGCTTTAGGCGCAAGAGAGAGGCGCGCCGTGCTAGGGAGATGAACAACCCGGACATGTACCATCCTTTCCATGATGTACATGTGCCGAATGTTCAGAGGAGTGCTCCGAGGAGAGCAGCTAGGCCCAGAGGTCCAGAACCTCAAGTTCCCAGGCCTAGGCAGTAGAGAGCTCCGAGGAGAGATGCTAGGCCTAGAAGCGCAGTGCCTCAAGTTGCTAGGCCTAGGCCCCATAGAGAGCGTGCCCGGCGGGAGCCTGCAGTTGTAGGTTTTGGACCCCGTGGCGGAGGCTTTGTAGTTGAGCGTTTTCCCCCACCGCGTTTTGAGTATCGCGATGGACGCTCCTTCCTTAGCAGACCACGTTTTCCTCTACGTGGTGATCGTTCCTCTCGTAGACGTGCCAGGAATGGTTTTTCTGCTAACCGTTCTTTTGAGCAGCCGGCCCAACACTGGTATTCCCCTTACTTCACTAACCCCAGTGTCGGACCGTATGCTCACCCTATGTCTTTTTACTGATGTAGGTAAAACGGTTGGAGGACATTTGGTTGGTGGATTCCGGTTGCTCGAGGCACATGACCGGAAACGCCAAGTGGTTCTCCAGCCTTAGCCCTGTTGCCGGAAAGGAGTACATAACCTTCGGCGACAATAGCAAAGGTAAGGTATTATCTCGAGGGCCGGTGCGAGTTAATGAGCACTTTGTGTTGCGCGATGTTGCTCTTGTTTCTAACTTGCATTTTAACCTTCTTTCTGTTTCGCAACTCTTTGACGACAACTATGAGATTCGTTTTAAACCGAATCTCAGTCGCATTTTGGATCCTCAGGGCAATCTTGTATGTTTGATTTCGCCCTTTGGAAAAGTCTTTCGTACGAATTTCTCGGAGTCTTTTGGCACTTCTCGTTGTCTTGTGGCTGGACCTTCCTCCTCTGATCTTTGGAAGTGGCATAGGAGACTTGGACATTTGAGCTTTGACTTGCTTGCAAGGCTTAGTTCACTTGGCCTAATCCGAGGATTGCCCAAGTTGCATATGGAGAAGGATCTTGTTTGTCACTCTTGTAGACACAGGAAGATGGTTGCCGCTCCTCACCATCCAGTGACTCAGGTCATGACCAAGCGCCCTGGAGAGCTTTTGCACATGGACCTTGTTGGTCCGGCTCGGGTGAGCTCGGTTGGGGGGAAGTGGTATGTGCTTGTTGTTGTTGATGACTTTTCGAGATATTCGTGGGTCTTCTTTTTAGCCGAGAAGACCGAGACTTTCTCCTTTGCTCGCAATCTGATTTTGCGTCTTCAGAACGAGTTCCCTTTGAACTCGATGCGAGCAATTCGGAGTGATAATGGTTCCGAATTCAAAAATTCGGATTTTGAGAAATTTTGTAACTCTTTGGGTTTGGAGCACCAGTTTTCTTCCCCTTACACACCGCCTCAAAATGGTGTTGTAGAAAGGAAGAATCGGACCCTTGTTGAGATGGCCAGGACGATGCTCGATGAGCATAGGACTCCTAGGCGTTATTGGGCCGAAGCTATGAACACTGCGTGCTATATTTTCAATTGCATTTTTTTGAGAGCGTTCTTGAAAAAGACTTCTTATGAGTTGCGTTTTGGTAGACAGCCCAAGGTGAGCTATTTTAGAGTTTTTGGTTGCCACTGTTTTATATTGAAGAAAGGCAACCTGGACAAATTTGAGTCTCGTTCTTATGACGACGTATTTTTGGGTTATGGCACTCACACTAGAGCATATCGTGTACTTAACCTTGATACTAACCGAGTCATGGAGACATCAGATGTCACCTTCGACGAGACCATGGTTTGTCCTTCTTCTCGTTTTGAGCGTGCAGGTGATCATGAGGTTGGTGAGCCTCTTTTTGATAGCGAGGACGAGGGTGCTGAAGGTATGGATGATCCAGCACCCCCTTCACCTGTTGTGCCGCAAAGAGCGGCTTCTACGATGACTCATGGCCCCGACACCTCTTCTTCCTGGGGGTCGTGGGATCCGCCACCCCGAGCGGTACCATTTGTACCCGGGGAGGCACCAGCTGCTGTTGAGGGGGAGGCCACTTCGGCAAGGGAGGCGCCACAACACATCCAGCGCCAGCACCCGCCTCAGCAGATGATCGGCAGCATCGACGAACGAGTCACTCAGTCCAGGTCACAGCAAATCTCGCACTTCGCTCATTCTGCTTTTGTTGCTAATTTTGAGCCCCGAGATGTTGGACACGCTTTGACGGATCCTGATTGGGTCAATGCCATGCATGAGGAGTTAGAAAATTTTGAGCGAAATCGGGTTTGGGTTCTAGTTTCACCTCCTCCTGAGTGTAAGCCTATTGGGACAAAATGGGTTTTCAAAAACAAGCAAGGAGAGGATGGCCACGTTGTTAGAAACAAGGCCAGGCTTGTAGCGAAGGGTTATAGTCAGAAGGAGGGGATAGACTATGAGGAGACGTTTGCTCCTGTAGCTCGTTTGGAGGCAATTAGGATACTCTTGGCCTTTGCTGCATCCAAAGGTTTCAAACTTTTTCAAATGGATGTCAAGAGTGCCTTCTTAAACGGCTACATAGAAGAAGAAGTTTATGTTGAGCAACCCCCCGGTTTTGAAAATCCCAAGTTTCCAAACCATGTTTTTAAACTCCACAAAGCTCTATATGGTTTGAAACAAGCCCCTAGAGCCTGGTATGATAGGTTGAAAACCTTTTTGCTTGTTAAGGGTTTTAAAATGGGTTGTGTAGATAAAACGCTTTTTCTCCTCAGGCAAGGCAAAGACACTCTCTTGGTCCAGATTTACGTGGATGATATCATTTTCGGTGGTTCTTCTCATGCTTTGGTTGCCAAGTTTGCAGATACTATGAGCAGGGAGTTCGAGATGAGCATGATGGGCGAGCTGACGTTTTTCCTCGGATTGCAAATCAAGCAATCCCGGGAAGGGACGTTCGTGCACCAGGGCAAGTACACCAAGGACTTGCTGAAGCGGTTCGATATGGGTGAGGCCAAGCCTCTTCCAACACCCATGTCGACGACGACTGCCCTGGATGCGGATGTGGATGGAGAAGCAGTGGACCAGAAGGAGTACCGAAGCATGATCGGGTCGCTCCTCTACCTGACGGCGACACGCCCGGACACCCAGTTCGCGGTGTGTCTGTGTGCGCGCTTTCAGGCGTCGCCGCGCACCTCTCACCGTCAGGCGGTGAAGCGGATTTTCAGGTACCTTCGTTTCACACCTGAGTTTGGGATTTGGTATTCTGCTTCCTCCACCCTCCCCCTTTGCGGTTATTCCGATGCCGATTTTGCTGGTTGCCGTATTGAGCGCAAGTCCACTTCTGGGACTTGCTAGTTTATTGGATCTTCTCTTGTTTCGTGGTCTTCTCGCAAGCAGTCTAGTGTCGCCCAGTCTACCACGGAGGCTGAGTATGTTGCTGCGGCTAGCTGCTGTTCCCAGTTGCTTTGGATGATGGCCACTTTGCGTGATTTTGGTCTGAGCTTCACTCGTGTTCCTTTGCTTTGTGACAGCACGAGTGCTATTAGCGTTGCTAAGAACCCCGTGCTTCACTCGAAGACCAAACACATTGATGTGCGCTTTCATTTCTTGCGAGACCACTAGGAGAATGGTGATATCGACCTTCGCCATGTCGACACTCATCATCAACTGGCTGATATTCTCACCAAGCCTTTAGACGAATCAACCTTTAACCGGTTGAGGGGTGAGCTCGGTGTGTGTTTTCCCTTTTAGTTGGGGGAAACATTTTGGATCTTGTATTTTTGACTGACTCTTTTGTCTTTCTTTTCTTTTACTTTTCAGCATACGCATTTACTTTCTGAGCTTCATGTTTATAATCACTAGAATGTAACTATGCTCTATGTAGTATGCTCCGATGCTTATGTTGATGCTTGTAGCTTATGCTCTTTCTGATCACTAGTGCATGTTGTGAGCTGAGCTATTTTGAAATGGTGAATTTGCTTAATAACTTAAAATCTGAAAA
The DNA here is from genome assembly GCA_009763385.1 of Coix lacryma-jobi var. lacryma-jobi. Lineage (NCBI taxonomy): Eukaryota > Viridiplantae > Streptophyta > Magnoliopsida > Poales > Poaceae > Coix > Coix lacryma-jobi. Next base: position 50,645,082 of record CM019831.1, read on the forward strand.
TGTTCACCATTGAGATATGCAACTAGCATGTGTAGGATGTGTTGAGTTCACTCGTGCTTTTCATATATGCTAGGTTGCTATGTCTCTAGTTCTGAGTCATTCACTTGCTTGGTATATACATATCATGTTTAAAATTTGAACCAAGTTTTAGTGAATTGAAAAGATCGAGATGGGATTGCTTGTCAACACATCACGGTATCGAGACTGTTTCTCATTGCACTTTGAGTTAAACTTGAGTCGTGTAGTGTATGACCGAAACCGTAGCTTTAAGCTTCTGATTGCTTCGGCATAGGCTTCGCTCGGTTGAAAAGTTAGGCAATGACAAGCTTTCAACCTCTCGCAATCACATGCTAATATTTAATCTTGTGAAATTTCACCGCTGCAACTCCAATATAAAACTGAAATCACAAGTGTATGTTTCATTCCTATGCATGATGATTGAACTTTGCTAGGGGCAGTTCACCTTGTATACATGTTTAGCACTCGTTTGGATTCCTGTCTATACATGTGTAGTGCTATTTTGATGGTGACTATCCTTTTTGGCTAAAAACTGCTCACATGCTCATATATTCATATTTCGTATCTGTGATCAGTTTGAGCCTTTGCTATTTGAGTGCTTCGTTTTTTCATCAGAGCTATACTGTTTAGAGCATCTTTGCACTCTTTTGATTATATGCCTGAAACTGCTAACCTGCATTCTGACTCATATGCATGATGGAAGGGGGAGAACCTCCCTTGTTCGCACTTTTGTTGGTGCCTTTTTCTGATGGGGAGAACCTTTTACTTGATTAGTGCATTTTCAACTAAGGGGGAGAGTTTGCAACTCATATGTCTCCTGGATGTTCAACTAAGGGGGAGTTTGAGGGAAATTTTTCAAATCTTTGTGTTCCTCCCAAGTTGGACCTAAGGGGGAGAGTTTTCCAGGTTGCTTGCACTTTTTGAGGGGGAGTTTGCTAGTTGTGTTGAGCCTCTGTGCCTCTGTCTTGAGGGACTAGCAAACATTTTTTTAGGGCATTTGATTTCAATTGGATTGGTGCGTGTTTTGGTATCGAGCTTTATTGTTGGTCGTAAGGCTTTGGTATCAAGCTTGCTTTGCTAGTTGTGTTGAGCCTCTGTGCCTCTATCTTGAGGGACTAGCATTTTTGCTTCGATTTTCCAATTGGTGTTTGCTAGCGGTGTTGAGCCTGTTCTACCTCTTCTTGAGGGCTAGCTTTGCTTTGCTTGGTTGCGTCGAGCCGTTGCCCATGTCTTTGGGGACCAAGTTCTTTCGCTCTTTCCACTTGACCTTCTTCGGCTTTGCTATGCTTCTGGGTTATTTGGTTGAGTTCTCTCTTCTTCCTCCCTCCCTTCTTCTCCTTCTCTTATGATTTGTGTTGGTAGTTGACAATGCACTGATCAAGGGGGAGATTGCGGATACATGGGTGTATGCCGGGTCTCTGAGTGATGAGTGATTGTCAACAGGGATGATGCGCATGTTCTTCGGCTTGTGTTGTGCAGGTGTCGAGCACGGATGCAGTGATCGAAGGCGAGGTGAAGGTCAAGTAGAGACGTGCCGTGCCGATGGACCGAGAGTGGCGAAGGGCGGACGTGAGGCTTGGACTGAGGGACCAGAGGACCGAGGATCAGCTGTGGTGGCTGGCAGCCTGTGGCAGCTACAAGCGAAGACTTGCGGTCATGTGTTGCCTGAGTCGTGGACTCGGGGGACACGTGTCGGTGGACGGGGTGCACGGGAGGTGCATCCCCTCTACGACGTCGGTTTGGTGGTAGAGCCAGGGAAAAACCATCGGATGGACGGTTTCCAGGTTTGGGCCTCAAAACCTGGGCGTGGACGGTTTCCGAGTTTGGCCACAAAACTCGGGCTGACGGTTTCCGAGTTTGGCCACAAAACTCGGGCTGAGGACGGTTTCCAGGTTTGGGCCTCAAAACCTGGGCGCTGAGGGTTTGCTGAGTTTGGCCTCAAAACTCAGATGCTGGTGGGCTGGTTTCCCGGTTTGGGCCTCAAAACCGGGGGTTGGCTGGAAAAGGCTGGTTTCCCGGTTTGGGCCACAAAACCGGGGGTGCAGAGCGAGGGCGGCACGTGGCGGCGATCTGGAGGTTGCGTCGAGGCAACGCTTCGAATCGAGCGGGCGTGGCCGTCGGATACACCTACCACCGAGTTGGTCCAGAATAACCCTAGGGTTTAGCTGGTTCGCTCTGTAATTAGAATAGAGAGGGGTAGAGTAGGAAATAGACTTAGGCTAGTAGTAGGATAAGTAGTCGGGAGACACCCTCCTCCCAAATATCTCAGTCATTTGCTCTTTCACACTTAGGGTTTCCTGCTCTCCCACTCCCCTGCTGTAGCGAACCTGAGATCCACAGAGAACAGAACAATACCTCTGTGTTCATGAGATTTTGAGGAAGTGAGACCGTAATCTCACTATTGTAGCGTGTGGTAGCCACACGGTTGCAAATTTGAGGTTGTGATTTGCGTTTTGTTCGTGTTCTTCGCGGATTGCTTTTTGCCACGATTTTCCCGTCGATCGATCTCTTTGCTCAGTGCGTCTTTTGGAAATCCGTTTGAACCAAGTTGTTCTAGATCGTGAGGCACTTCTTTCCACCGAAGAAATTCTCCTCTAACCTCACGGTCTAGGAGATCGAGCGATTTTAGTCTTGGATCGGTTTTTGCTCCTTAGTTCCGAATTCTTCCGATTCACCGATTTGGAGTTAGGTTCGAGCCATGATTCCGTTGGGATAGCTCACTAACATCCTTGGAACTCCTCATACCAAGTCTAGGCCTTAGTGCTTTTGATTCGGAGGAGATCGAGTGAATTTTGCGGAAGAACAGTGCTGTTTCGGGACCATCGGACGCTAAACCTGGGAGCATCGGACGCTGAGTTCGTCACACCGGAGCGTCCGTTGCCACGTGTCAGCTGACAGTGATTTTAAAGGAGCAACGGACGCTGACCATCGGAGCGTCCGTTGCCATCGGACGCGCCGGAGGTCGAGCATCGGACGCTACTGTTTCACTGTAGCAGCGTCCGATGCCTATACAGTAAGGTTCCAGATTCGCCCTGTTTGCATCGGACGCGTCCGTTGGTTGGTCATCGGACGCTGCCAGCGTCCGATGCTGCTGAGTCCGTGCAGTTTCGTCCGTAGTTTGTTCGTCCGACTTTCGATTTGAGATCCGCTTGTTGCGTTGAATTCCTAACTCTGTGCTCTACAGAAATAGGACTTCACGCTTTGTGAAAACACCTGAATCCCCCTCGCGTTGCTCGGGGGAGGTTGAGGTTACCCAAAGCCCATCCTGTCACTAGTTGACTTGCGTGAACTTGGGTGAGGAAACTTTTGTGGTGTCCCGCTGTGTTCCTAAGGAACATCCACCCATTCTCTTGGGTCGTGGACATCACGCACATCGGTTCTGCTCTTGGGGTTGATTTTCTAGGACAGAGGCTATTAATTTCTGAAAAGAAATTTAAGCTCCCATTCACCCCCCCTCTGGTCGCTTTCTGGTAGCACTTTTGGTCCTTCACTCACCTATGAACTCCACAAAAATCTTATTAGTTATAGGGTGAGAGAAGGCACAACATTCACTGCCTTGGAGAGAACCCACAAATACCACAGATGAGAGACTTGAAAGGATCATATGAAGGAATCTCTGAGTTTTATTTTGAAAATCTTACAAAACTCCACAATAAAGGTAGATCAAAGAACTTGAGACATAGTGTTTAACTTGATCGTTCTGCTTTTCAAATTGCTCAAGATCCAAGTGAAAGCTACAAGCACCACAATTGAAGGTAAAAGGTAAGTTTGAAAGTTGAAACGATTGATTCTAATTCGGAGGAAAATTTTTTGTTTGAGCACCGGTGAACTTTTGAGGTGTGAAAGCATAGTAGCAACTCCTGATCCATCATAATATTTCATCTAAATGTTTGCTAAGGGCCTAGCAACGGTTAAGCTTGGGGGAACTTGTTGACGGTAGATAACTCCTATTTTAAACCATCAACCAACCCCATAAATGACTCGCAATGATCCAAAGAGTGTAGCTATAAGGTTTGATTCTAACGAGTTCCACGAGTTGTGTTGTTCTCAGTTTTTTTGTAGGATAATCAATATTTCATCATAAGAAAGTATCTCAAGTGAAGAATCAGAGCACAGCAATGTGACGAGCTCGTCGAGATGATCAAAACGGACATATCACTTGCCATATTTGGAGCCCCGGAGCGAGAATCCTCGATGAATACGACCTGGAAAACTCTGGAACCCTCTAGAAGCATTTTCCATACAAAGATCAGGGGTGTAACAGATAAGATTCCATCAGCTACAGAATACCATAATTATCCAGGGACCAGACAGGAAGAAGACGACAAGGAATCCAACCACGCCATGACTCGTTGCGCAAACCAATCGAACAAGGACTCTAGGAGAGTAAGGAAGGTCCCAGAAGACATCTCGGCAAAGCAACCACCTGGAGGCTGCCAGGTGGGGCCGTCCGGCCCCACCACCAGGCCGGCCGGCCTGGGCCAGGCTCCTCTACAGCCCGTCTTCGTGGAGCGTGACCTAATCGACCTATTCGATGTATCTCGACCATTGTTCAAGGTCGGTTTGATCCGAGGGCTGCGGTTCATCCCACTGGACTATATAAGAAACCCCAGACCCCCCTCCTAGAGACATCATTAGATCAACAACCAGTTCTTCGCTTCATTGATCAATCATTTAGTTTAGAGATAGCGTAGACAACCAAGAGCTCCACCATCCAAGGGCGTAGCTAGAATAGAATTAGAAGAGTCAAGAGATGCTCGGATTCCGGATCTAGTCAAGAGAAACTAGGTAATTAGCCTTGTCTTCTCTCTTGTATCAACATTGTTCTTCTAATTGTCTAATTGTCTTCTAGTTCATCATCTTGTGTTCTAATTGTGTTCTAGTTCATCTTCTAATCCATCTAGTTCATCTCTGTGTTCTAATCTAGTTCTAATAATTACCCCTCTAGTTCATCCTAGTACTTCTAATCTACTTCTAATTGTTCTTCTAGTTCTTATTCACCTTCTAGTTTGTGTTCTAGTTGATACTTGTCATGACTTGTTACTATTTCATGTTCATAATTATAATGTTCATTGTCTACTTTGATTATATGTCTAGCATAGCTAGGGTGTCTCTATGTTTGTGCTCTTGTTCGTATAGCGCTCATTCTATCAATCGCGGGGTGAGTGGTCAACATTGTGTAAGCACGATGCTTATACATTTTTTACCAGCGAATGCACCCTATATTCTGGGCCAGCGAGTGGTAGTTCGCAAGGGTGACTCTTATAGCCTCGTTGAGTCCTCTGTAGTCCACTCCCCGAATATAGGACTAGCAAGACCTGGTCACCCGGATGGGATAGACTCTGGATCTGAATCTCCATGCGTGATGTCTCCTTCGTATAAATATAAGTTATTCTAACCATGATTGCTAAACATAATTGCACTAATTAACATAGTCTATGACCTATAGTTAGAACCATATTAGGAAGTTATTCTATCTCTTTCTAGTTCTAGTTATGATCTAACCTTGGATGGGAATGCTCTGTTGGAACTCTATATGGTTTACTCTGTTCTATTTCATTTATCTTATTTATCATTCATGATTGATTCCTGTGTTGAGTTGATCTAGTGGAACTCTTATCATAATCATACATGTGTGTGTTATAGTTGTAGATGTTTATCTCCTTTCACTCTCTTAACTTAGAGGTGGTAGGCAACAATATAAATAACTATACCTTGGAGACTCTCCTAGGTGAAATGCTACAGCGGATGTATTTTATCTGTGCGCTTGCTGATAACCTCTTTTTATATTTTATAAGGGCAAGATCATAAATACAATGCACTTCTCTAGTGTCACTGCTTGTGGTGACAGCCTAGCGTTAAAGGTAATGCTGTTAGATTTGTCTACCAACATTTCTGGCGCCGTTATTTGAAGTGATGCTAAGAGATGTCAACACCAGCAAGGACCTAGACGGGAGCATCATCACGAGGGTCGGAGGAGGGAAGAAGCACGAGTGGTACTGGCTTGGCGACGACATCATTGACTCGGCCTCCACTCCCACTCTGTCCGAGCTCCAAGCACAGAGCACGAGCGGGAGCATCCCCATACGCCCACGCTCGTCGCCTTCGCCGTCGCGGGTCGCCGAGCTCGAGGTTATTTCTGTTTTACTCGTCGTACATTGATCTTTAAATATTTGCATTGTTCTAACATTCTCTTTGTATTATCACAGACCCGCCTGGAAAAAGAAAGGTTGGAGCCCCAGCTGGCTGAGACCCAGATGCGGTCCCAGATGTCGGCTCAGATGGAGGCCCAAGCTAAGCAGATGGCGGAGCTCATCGCCTTCATGGCCTCCTAGGACACCATCGTGCCCCCTACGATCATAGCTCCTCTACCGCCGTCTCAGGACGCCAGAGGTACTGTTGTGAGTATAGATACCTCTGTATTTCATTTCTGCATTTGCTTGTCTGACATAGACGTCTTCCTTTTGCAGCCTCCCTCGGAGGGTTTGAACAACCACCACGCGCCTAGATGGAACGCGGCTGGGGGTCAAGCAGGCGACACTTCTTCTCCGGGGTGGCAAGGTTGGCAGTGAGTGTGTTTGTGTCAGGTCCCTGGGACTATCGATTGAAAACTTTGCACGTTATGCGTGGTGACCTTGGTATTGAACTACGTGATGACATGTCATGTGATATATATGTTATATGTGTACGTCGGCTATGTTTCGTGATGTGAAATGTGATGAATGTGATATATACGTGACATGTGTGTTATATGTGATGAATGTGATAATGTCGAAGAAAAGGAAAATCAGGGGAAAAATTTTTTGCGTCTTTGTCGAGGGTTGCTCTCAGCTATGCTGGGGAAATGGGCTATCATAAAAGCCATTTCCCAGCTTTGCCGAGTGCTTTGGCCATAACACTCGCCAAAGGCTAGGTCTTTACCGAGAGCCAGGCCATCAGCTCTCGGCAAAGAATTTTCAAAAAAAAATTAAATGCCTCTTTGTCAAGAGCCAGCCCAAGTGAGCTCTCGGCAAAGAAATTTTAAAAAAATACCTCTTTACCGAGAGCCTGCTATTTTAGCTCTCGACAAAGATTTTCCAAAAAAAAAAATCTTTGTCGAGAGCCTGCCAGACGGCTCTCGCAAAGAAGCTGTCAACGGCAGCGGCCGTTAACGGCTGCTTTTCTTTGTCGAGAGCTGCCTGAGGCTCTCGGCAAAGCCTGCCGAGAGCCCGATGGATAGCTCTCGGCAAAGGCTCCTTTGCCGAGAAGATTTTTTCCGAGAGCTACGCTCGGCAAAGCCTAGCCCTCGGCAAAGAGCCCTTGTCCAGTAGTGAAGAGAGGTTGGTGTTATGAAACCTCCCATGAATTGATTTTTATGGCAAGTTTCAGTGAAGAGTTTCATTGCGTTATTTTGAATTGATTTTTATGGCAAGTTTCAGTAAAGAGTTTCATTGTGTTATTTTCAAAACTGGCATATCATACAAAATAAAATGAAACTCGGATGAAACACTCAGAATTGGACACATTGGTGTCGGCGCAGCTTACAAAGCACTTGTCAAACCAGATGTTGGAGCGGTGTGTGAAGGGGTGGCGACCGCGACTCGTGAGCGAGTTTGAGTCTAGCGCAGAGGCAAACCATTCACAACAACCCGTTAGCACCCAAGGGCTTGGAACTTACTCCAGCTAAACCAGCCCAATCAATTGTCTCCTTAGCCCCATGCTAATTCAGCCCATGATAGACGTCAAACACATTGTCTCCAGCCCGGAGCTAATTGATGTACAACCCAAATTGTTTAACCCATTCTAGCCCAATACATTTGCAGGGTGAACAATAACAAAGAGGGGAACCAAACAAATGTAAACATGTATAGTTAACAAAACTGAAAACAAGCTAAGATATCGCAAAATAAACTCATCATTGAAATTGTTGTAGGATATTGGAACCCTATGTAGTACGAGAAGCACCAATAGCAAGTGTAGTAAAATACCCAATATTGCACCTGCAATTGTAGATCCATAGGGGATATGTATAGACGAGATCCTCAAAACATAAATCATAGGTTTAGACCATTATGCATCAAAACGGGTAAGAAAAACAAACACATTAAATAGTAGAAAGGGGAACGAACCAAATCAGACTCAATTTTGGTATTGAAATCCATAGCAAGGAGAAGGCGTGAAGCAACGGGGTCGGTGGAGCACCTCCCAGTTGCACGACGGTCGACCCTAGGATGCGCGATCACTGGGAAAGCACACACGGTCACCAATGAGCGATAGTGAGGGAGGTGGGAAGCCTGCGCTCCTGCCGAGGATAGTGTGCCGTCACGGTTTGAGCCCGACCAGTCTCCTGGGAGGATGGGAGGCCCGAGCCGCTACAGGGGAGACACTGCACAGTCGCCAAAGAGAGCATGTGCGCCCATCTGGAAGGCTTGCACCACCGTCCGTCGGGAGCGCCTGCGAGGCAACAGGAAGGAGGAAGGCATGTGCGGCCGCCGGAGATGGATCATGCAGTGCCTGCGTCGTCTCTGAGTGCTTCAACAGAGACGAAATGGGGAAAGATGGGATAGAGGAGAGAGAATACATGGAGAAAATGACGGGCGCGACTCCCCAAATTCAAATAGTGTCTGCTGACAGGTGGGTCCACGGTCACAGACACGCATTGGACGGGTGTGTCCGTAGTGGGAGATCAGACAGTTGTGACGGTGTGCGTTCGCTAGAGCCAGCACGCGTCCCTGAAATCTAGCATTTAGGATATTTATCAATATATAAATTTAAAGATATAAAAAATAATAAGTTTTTTAAGTATTCATTAATTATATAATTAATAAAATAATAATATTTATGACCCCAAATAAGTTTTTTATGTATTTATTAATTATATTTTCATAGTATACGTTTTAAATTTCATAGATCTTTGTATTTTTCTCTATAATTTTTGTTAAGATTAAGATGCTTTGACTCTCTAAAGAAAGTTGGAAATGAGTTAATAATTTGAAATGAAAGGGATAGTTTTGAATTAGAATAAAAGGAAGTTCTAAAAATACCATAAATTAAACTAAGCATTTACGGTCAGCCATATATTAGGCACAGAGATGTCTTTAAATAACTTAAACCGATGTGTATCGTCAGTTGTATTAAAATAATTATCATTTACATTGCTAATTAGTCATATAATACTAATTTTAGATGGTACTTCGATTTTCACGAATGCTATTGTCGAATATTTCACTTTTTTTTAGTTCATATCTGGAATGGAATCGGATAGGGAAGAAAGAATAATCAAATATATTAATTTAGCATCGACATTGGAGTCTATCAGATACGAATACGTACGTACATTATTGATGTTAAAACAGAAGAAATTTCGATTTTTTATTTCGATTTCTAAACATCTGGATGCATCCCTAGGTGGAGTGTGCGTGCATGTTTATAGGACTGAGTGACTGTGTTTGCACTGTTTTAGTAGTACATAAAGAAAAAGATACAAACAAATGTCGTCCCCACTTGCAATGAACTGGATAACTAGGACAGCGCGGGAAGATCGTACGAACCGCGGCACAGACGACTATTTTGCAGTAGCAACAAGATTTTATTTTTCCATAATAACTAGCCAAACACTTTAGGACTGGTACTACCTAGTGACAGAATTCAAACACAAACATAGTCGTGGAAAAAAGGTGAGGATATGGAAGTGCTAGTGCTAACTGCTAATAAGGCCTCGATCAGTTTTTTATCTGGAGCAGGCAATGGTAGACGACACGGGCTTGAAGCTGAACTGGCCGAACGGCGAGCCGTAGGTGAACTTGACGGCGTACTTAGGGCCCATGCGGATGGGGCGCCCGCCGTTGAGGGTGCAGCGCATGCGGTCGCCGTCGTCGCTGAGCAGGCCGGCGTCGACCGGCATGGTGGACCTGAACCCACCAAGACACGCCAGCTTGACGTTCGCCTGCATGCAGATGCACCGGTTCACCACCGTCACGGCGTAGAGGCGCGAGTCCGATGACACCGCGATCTGCGTCACGGCGAGGTCCGAAAGGCTGCAGCCTGCTGCGTTCCCTGCTCGATCGCTCAAACGAAAACGATCGAGTTCGTGAATCATCTTTTTTTGTTTTTGAGACTGAGTTTGTGAATCATCATGCTTGGTATATATATATATATAGAGAGAGAACCGCCGCTGCTCGGAGAAGACGATGACATACCTGGGTTGCAAAGAGTGAACAGCAGCAGCAGCAAGAATGCGGTCTTCATCATCATCTGCGAGGTCTTCATTTGTGCTCTTTCTCTGTGGTTCCTATGCGTAATCTTGGCCACCTACTTATACACCAACTGCCAACGTGTTTTTGGAATAATGCACGAAGATCACGGAGCTGCAGGGAAATAATTTTTCATTAAGGGAATTCATTTTAGTAATTTCTTCTCTATCTCTATCTCTAAAGGATTGCTAAAGGAATCGTCAACCCGACAGCTTCGCTCGCTCGCATGCCTGCTCGGCACTTCCCTCGCTAGCCCGAGCATGTAGTGGACCCGGCACGCACGATCTCCCACTCGATCGCCTTGTACCATAAACCCGGTCGGCTACACTTTCCGCCCGAAGATTTGCATGATCGATTACGGCTAGTTTTGTTTCCAACTGTCTCTTGCCTTCCATCAATCATGATTTTCTTTACCTCATCTTTCCTATTATCTCTTTTCTTTCCTCATCAACTTGGTAAAATACCTGTACATTGCAATCTCTACGACTAAAACATTGTGAGAGAAATCGTCAACCCGACAGCTTCGCACGCACACTCCCTCGCATGCCTACCCGGCACTTCCCTCACTTGCCTGAGCATGCAGTGGACCCGGCACACACGATCTTCCACTCGCCTCGTACGATAAACCCGGCTGGCTACACTTTCCCAAAGATTTGCATGATCGATTACCACTAGTTTTGTTACCAACTGTCTCTGCCTTCCATCAATCATGATTTTCTTTACCTTCTCTTTCCTATTTATCTCTTTTCGGCAAACAACTTGATAAAATAACCGTACGTTGCAATAGAAAAATAATACAAAAACTAGATAACAAGATATGATTGTAAAAGAATATTGTCAATATATATATTGTACTCCCTCCATTCTAAATTATAAGTCATTCCAAGAATTTTTTAGAGTCAAAGCATCTCGAGTTTGAGAAAAAAATTATAGAAAAAACATAAATATTTATGATATGAAATAGGTATACTACAAAAATATAGTTAATGAAGAATCTAATGATATTTAGTTAGTATAATAAATGTTATTATCTTATTATATAATTTTGGTCAAACTTAGAAAATATTGACTCTTCACGATTGTTAGAATGACATTTAATTTAGGATGGAGAGAATACTAAAATTCACTGAACTGAAAGTAATTAATGAACTTGTGGGTTCAGAAAAAAAATACTAGTCAAGATTGCAATTTCCTAGCTATGAATACATGCCTTTAAATAGTGGATGTCAACTCTAAAAAAAGCAAAATAATAACAACTAAACAATAAACAAGTATATTTATTTCCAAAAACAAGTATGTCTGATCCGGTGATGAACCTATAAGCGGGTAAGCATTTGTTGTGGCTGTGAAACGGCCATATCTTTAGCAACATTCTGGAAACAATGCAAGCACAAAATTCCTTCTAGGAGTTATGGCTAGTCCGATGGACTGCATAATGTTTTGGCATCTCCAAGTTTCCCTTCCCTTTTTGTTTGGACTTTTACATCTTTGGTGCCAAGGTCAAGCTTGCCATTCAGAGGAGCGCAATGGACCCATCCCAAGTGTGGATCACTTGAAGGCAGACGTCTCTCATTTCTCTAGCTGTGCAAAACAGACTATTAATTTCATCTAGAAACACTCCATCTTTCCATCACTGTCTTGCCAGATAAAACCTGTTTACATGCTTTTGTAAGAAGTAGATGTAAATAAGAAAGCTTCAGCACACAACACTTCATGAGGCAATTGATGTAGCATCTCCAACAACTCCTTAAATCAGGTTGCTATCCTTATAAATTTGGCAAAAGCATAAAAATACCTCTTCAACAACTCCTCAAACAAACCTGCTATTTATCCAAAGTTGCCATCAAGAGGTCTCGCACGCGGAAATTTCCGCGTGCGGTCTTCACTTGCTATCGCGAGCGCGTCTTCTCCCGTTGTCTCCGTATCGACGTGAAGCCGATCCTTGACCTCCCCTCTCTTCCCGCCGTTGCTGCTCGCGCCGCCAGAACAGGTCGCGCCGCCGTCTCCGTATCGACGTGAAAGCGATCCGCGACCTCGCCTCTTCCCGTCGCTGCTGCTCGCGCCACCAAAAGGTCACGCCGCCGCCGTTTTGTCTACAACGTCAAACTGCCAGACCATCGTCCATCAGGTACGGTGTTTCTTCCTCGCTAGGCCGATCCAATTGCTGTCACTGGATAGCAGGCAACTGCTGCTACAATTGCCCTGTAGTTGCCGTCGCGGGATGGTACTGAATGACTTGCAAGTGCCGATGGATGCAACCTGGATGCTACCTGCTATTTTTTTACTTGATTCATTTTGCTGTAAAACGATGGACGTGTGCATGCTCTTGTTCATTGATTTGACAGCTCCATGATATGAGGCAAAAAATTCTGCGGATGAACACTTGCTGCTGTACGTTGTTGCATCTGCGGCGGCGGCCATGGCCACCCATGCCCGGCGTACAGCGACGACGGCAAGTCCGATGAGTCCGCTCACTCGCCGGTGTCCCGTGCTCTCTCCATGAAGAAGAGAAGGACCTAGCACGTAAATAGACTCTTTGATGTGTTCACTTTGCAAATATGCTAGAGAAGGAAGTTTTTAGATCCGGGCTTTCTTGATTAGTTAAAAGTGTTGGGTTCCTGATGCAAAAGTTTTTTTTTTATGTTTACGCGAATATAAAAGTTTACCAAGTTGGAATAACAAGTTGTTGGAGAGAGAACTTTTTTCACTTGCTATATAATTTAGCAACTTGTTGTTGGAGATGCTCTAATATTGGCAACTCAATTTTACCAAGTTGTTGGAGATGCTCTAATATTGCACTACTACAGAAATCTTTTGTGTGACGAACGTTTTTCTTTAACCGTGACGGGCATTTGAGCCCGTCGCGGCCGCCTCGTCACAGTTAATCAAGGCTAACCGCGGTGGGCTCAAAAGCCCGTCACGGTAAATAGTATTATTCGTGACGGGCAAATTAAGTGGCCCGTCACAGTTAACTATTTTAACTGTGACGGGCGTCTTATGTTGCCCGCCATGGTTAATATTTTTAGGTTTTTTTAAAAAATACAGCAAGCCCAACCCGAGCCCATCCAGGCCCGACGTCGAGCCCGTCTGCATCGCGCGCCGCCACCGGCCGGATCCACCCTCCCCATGCCGCCCCCGGCCGGATCCGGCCACCGCGAGCCGCCACCGACTAGATCCGGCGGCCACCGTGTGCAGCCACCCAGCTCTGGTCAGATCCACAGCCGGGGAGCGCGCCGCTCGTCGCCATGGAAGGAGAAGGAGAGGGAGCCGCCATGGGTGGAGAAGGAGAGGGAGCCACCGGCCCGATCCACCCTCCCCGCGCTGACACCGGCCGGTTCCGCTTCCAACACGTGCACCGCCGCCGGATCTGCCTCCTCGACGAGCGACGCCGCCGGATCCGCCTCCACGACGCGCGCCACCGCTGGATCCGGGTCCAGCACGCGCGCCGCCGCCGGATCCATGTCCAGCACGCACGCGGCATCCGCCTCCTTCACCGGGGCCTCGCACGGCGCTGAGGGAGGTCAACTCCTCCACCGGGGCCTCGCGCGGCGCTGAGGGAGGTCCGCCTCCTCCGCCGAGGGCCTCGCACTATGTCCGTCGTGTGGCCGCGCACCACCTCTGCCGGGCCACGCGCCGTCGCTGATGGGGAAGGCGGATCTGCCTCCAACCCTCGAGGGAGAGGGTGATGGTGAGAGGGAGAGGGCTCGCCTCCACCGGATCCAAGGCGGACTGAGAGGGAGAGGGTGAGGGTGAGAGGGTGAGAGGAGTCTGAGAGGCGTGCGGCTGAGGGAGAGCTGCGGAAGAGGAGAGGGTGCACGTGAAACCCTAAGTCTAAGTATTTATATGAAAACACTTAACTGTGACGGGCAACCTAAGGTGCCAGTCACGGTTAATAGACCATTAACCGTGATGGACAACCTAAGACGCCCGTCACAGTTAATGTTGACGGGCTAGTTTGGGTGCCCATCACGATTAATAGAACCGTGACAGACAACCTTAGGTCGCCCGCCAAGGTTAACCCATTAACCGTGACGGCCGCCTGACCCATTAACCGTGACGGGAGCCTGGGCGACCGGGTGGCCAGGCCGGCCACCCAATAACCATGACGGCCGGGTCAAAGACCCATCACGATTAATTATTGCAGGGTGTCACGCAAAATAATTTATGTAGTAGTGTCCCAAGGAAGAATTTGACTAATGAAAACATTAGGTATCCAACAGATATCGTTGATCTTTTATTTACTATTTATACTATTTAACGGTAGGGGTAAAAGTAGCCAGTGCGTAAAGTAGACAGGAAGCAATAAGAAATAGAAAACGAAAAAAAGTACCTACACATTCTTCTCTCCCGATCTCTCTCACTTCCCAACTTGCCCAACCTGTAGTAGAACCCTAACTTTAATTTGCGTCAAAATCTTATCGGTTTGTCACAATTTGCGGATATATGAGTGTATGCCGGATCTTGAGATGATGAGTGATTGTCAACTGGTATGATGTGCATGGTCTTTGGCTTGTGTTGTGCAGGTGTCGAGCTCGGATACGGTGATCGAAGGCAAGGTGAAGGTCAAGTAGAGATGTGTCGTGTCGATGGACCCGGAGCGGTCAAGGGCGAACATGAGGCTTGGACTGACGGACCGGTGGACCGAGGATCAGTTGATGGGGAATGGCAACGGTTGGGGTAAGTAGCAGCTATGATGATGTCTGTCTTTATAGCCCTACTTCGCGATTCCTTAGGTTTTCAGTCACCGTGGAACGACTTTTTGTATGTTAGCAAGCCCTATGGCCCATTTTAACGGCCCATGTATCCCTTTGGAGGATAAACAAGGAATCTTTTTCTTCTCTCAAGTAAATTAAAAATAAATGCCAGTCTTCTCAGCAAAGCTGGGGACTGGTCAGATGACTAGTTACAGGCACACACACGGCAGAGCTGCATTGTCTTCAGGACCAGCTCCACCAGTGGTCGGCTTCTTCGCCAGCCTTCTCAGCAAAGCTGGCGACTGGTCAGATGACCAGTTACAGGCACACACGTGGCAGAGCTGCGTTGACTTCGGGACCAGCTCCACCAGTCATACTGGGGACTGGTCGACTTCTTCGCCTTTCTTCTCAGCAAAGCTGGGGACTGGTCAGATGACCAGTTACAGGCACACACGTGGCAGAGCTGCGTTGACTTCAGGACCAGCTCCACCAGTCATACTGGGGACTGGTCAACTTCTTCGTCAGCCTTCTCAGCAAAGCTGGGGACTGGTTTTAGGACCAGTTACAGGCACACATGTGGTAGAGCTACGTTGACTTCAGGACCAGCTCCACCAGTCATACTAGGGACTGATCGACTTCTTCGTCAGCCTTCTCAGCAAAACTGGAAACTGGTCGGATGACCAGTTATAGGCACACATGTGGCAGAGCTGTGTTGGCTTCATGACCAGCTCCACCAAGTCATACTGGGGACTGGTCGGCTTCTTCGCTAGCCTTCTCAGCAAAGCTGGGGACTGGTCAGATGACCAGTTACTGGCACACACGTGGCAGAGCTGCGTTGACTTCAGGACCAGCTCCACCAGTCATACTGGGGACTGGTCGGCTTCTTCGTCAGCCTTCTCAGCAAAGCTGGGGACAGGTAAGATGACTAGTTACAGGCACACACGTGGCAGAGCTGCGTTGACTTCAAGACTAGCTCCACCAGTCATACTGGGTAAAACTGGTCGGCTTCTTCACTAGCCTTCTCAGCAAAGCTAGGGACTGGTCAGATGACCAGTTGCAGGCAGACATGTGGCAGAGCTGCGTTGGCTTTGGGACTAGCTCCACCAGTCATACTCAGGACTGGTCGACTTCTTCGTCAGCCTTCTCAGCAAACTTGGGGACTGGTCAGATGACCAGTTGCAGGCACACACGTGGCAGAGCTGCATTGGCTTCGGGACCAGCTATACCAGTCATACAAGGGACCAGTCGACTTCTTCGCCAGCCTTCTCAGCAAAGCTGGGGACTGGTCATGAAGGACCGAAAAGCTACCCGAAAGCGACCAGAGGGGGGGTGAATGGGAGCTTCAAAATTTCCTTTCGGAAACTTGATGCCACTGTCCCAAACTCAACCCCAAAAGCAAAACCTAGAGCTTGCTAATGTCCACGACCCTAGATGTAGGGTGGATGCTTACTAGAAGCACAGCGGGACACTAGACAACCCTAGAAAGCCAACGCAAAAGACGGAAATCAAATCCGATCAAGAACGAACGAACCGCGGACGAAACGACGCGAAACTGCAGTGACCGGACTCTGGCCTGCGTCCGGTCAGGGAGGACCGGACGCGTCCGGTCACTCAAAATGCGTTCTGGGAACTCTCTGAGTTCGACCGGACTCACGGGAACTGAGCGTCCGGTCGTGAACAGTGCGTCCGGTCAGAAACGAACAAGCACGATGAACAGTGGAAGCGGTGCGTCCGGTCAAAACGTGAACGGAGCGTCCGGTCAAGGTGAAGAACACGGCTACGCGCTGTTTATCGACCGGACTCACAGACCGAGCGTCCGATCGCTTGACACCGGACGCGTCCGGTCGCTGAAAAACCGGTTTGGATCCTCTCTGTTTCTGACCGGACTCACTGAAGGGAGCGTCCGGTCGTTTGTACAGAGCGTCCGGTCAGAGTGCGTCCGATCAATACAAAAACCGAGCTCAGCAAACCTTCAACCACCGGACGCGTCCGGTCACTTCGTGGACTGCGTCCGGTCACCCCGAAACTCTACTGTTCGTTCACCAAATCGACTAGAACTCACCCGAAACAAATCCTCTAGGGATCAAACTTGGTGAGATGAGTCACAAGGAGTATAGTGAGCTATCCCTAAGAGATCATGGCTCGAACCTATCTCCAAATCGGTGAATCGAAGAATTTCGGGGGAAAGGAGAAAACTCGATCCGAAACTAAAAATCGATCGATCTCCTAGACCGTGAGGTTAGAGGATAATTCCTTCGGTGGAAAGAAGTGCCTCACGACCTAGAACAACTTGGCTCAAACGGAATTGCAAAAGATGAACCGAGCAAAGAGATCAAGCGACGGGAAAATCGTGGAGCAAAAGGATTCCGCGAAGAACACAAGCAAAACGAAAATCACAGCCACGAAACCGAATCAAAGACACGAATCAAGTCATCGATCTGTGCTCCAAGGTGAGGATACGGCCTCACTTCCTCAAATCAACAGTACACAGAGTGGAGTCTCTCTGCGGATCTCAACTAGCTAAAGCAGAGGATGGGAGAGTAGAAACCCTAGCAAATGAAAGCACAAACTGAAATTGAGATAGCTGAGATTGAGATGGGGAGGAGGGTGTCTCCCCTAGACTACTTATACTAACCTAGCCTACACCTATTTCCTACTCTTCCCCTCACTACTGTATTTACAGAGCGGACCAGTCCTAACCCTAAGGCTATTCTAGTCCACCCGCTGGTGGTAGGTAGATCCGACGGCCACGCCCGCACGGTCTTCCGCGTCGCCTCCACGCAACCTTCAGATCGCCGCCACGTGCCGCCACCACTCTGCACCCCCGGTTTTGTGGCCCAAACCGGGAAACCAGCCTTTTCTATCAGCCCCCGGTTTTGAGGCCCAAACCGGGAAACCAGCCTCCAGCCCGAGTTTTGTGGCCAAACTCGGAAACCGTCCGCGCCCGAGTTTTGAGGCCCAAACTCGGAAACCGGCCCACGCCCAGGTTTTGAGGCTCAACCTGGAAACCGTCGCGCCCAGGTTTTGTGGCTCAACCTGGAAACCCAGCACCCAGGTTTTGAGGCCCAAACCTGGAAACCGTCCACCGTTGGTTTTTCCCGGGCTCTACCAACAAACCGGCGTCGTAGAGGGGATGCACCGCCTGTGCACCCCTTCCACCGTCATGATCGCACTTCTCCGCTTGTCGCTGTCGCAGGCTGCCAGCCACCACAGCTGATCCTCCGGCCTCCAGTCCATCAGTCCAAGTCCACGTCCGCCCTTCACCGTCCGATACATCGGCATGGCACGTCCGCCGCACGGCACGCCCATCCTTCATCGCGCCCGGTCCGTCGGCACGGCACGTCGCAACTTGACCTTCACCCGCCATCGATCACTGTCTCCGTGCTCGACACCTGCACAACACAAGCCAAAGAACATGCGCATCATCTCCGTTGACAATCACTCATCACACAGAGACTCGGCATACACCCATGTATCCGCAATCTCCCCCTTGATGAGTGCATTGTCAACTCCACAACAAATCATAAATAAGGAGGTAGGAAGGAGTGGGAAGAGAGAACCCAACCAAATGACCCAAAAGCCTAACAAAAGCCAAAGAAGGTCAAGTGGATGAAGCAAAAACTTGGTCCCCAAAGACATGGGCAACGGCTCGACGCAACCAAGCAAAGCAAAGCTAGCCCTCAAGAAGAGGTAGAACAGGCTCAACACCGCTAGCAGATACCAATTGAAGATCGGAGGACAGAAGCAAAATGCTAGTCCCTCAAGATAGAGGCACAGAGGCTCAACACAACTAGCAAGAAAATCACTCCGAACCAATTGGAAATCAACCCAAACCAAGTGGGAAAGCATACCAGACGATACCAATTGAAAGCCAAATAAAAAGCTTATGAAAGCTCATGAAAAGCTAGGAACGTTTGCTAGTCCCTCAAGACAGAGGCAACGGCTCAACACAACTAGCAAACTCCCCCTCGACAAATGCAAGCAACTAGGACAAATGATTCTCCCCTTAGTTGATCAACACAGGAGCATATGATTTGCATAAATTTCTCCCCCTAGTTGAAAATGCACTTATCAAGGCCAAAAAGGTATCGGAGAAGCAACTCCCTGCACATAAACTCCCCCTGAACACAAGATCTCCTTCCAAAATGCATATGAAGTCAAAATGCAAGTTAGGAGCTTCAAGTATATAGTCAAAAGAGTGCAAAGATGCTCTAATCAGTATAGCTCCAACATCTCAATTAAGCACTCAAATAGCAAAGGCTCAAACTGATCACTTATACGAAATATGAAGCAAATGAGCATGTGAGCAGTTTTAAGCCAAAAAGGATAATCACCATCAAAATAGCACTAGACATGTATAGAAGGAATCCAAACAAGTGCTAAGCATATATACAAGGTGAACTACCCCTAGCAAAGTTCAATCATCATGTATAGGAATGAAGCATATACTTGTGATTTCAAATTCATGTCGGAGTTGCAGCGGTAAACGAATTCACAAGTTCATTTTTAGCATGTGATTGCGAGAGGTTGAAAGCTTGTCATCGCCTAACTTTTCAACCGTGCGAAGCCTATGCCGAAGCAATCAGAAGCTTAAAGCAACGGTTTCGGTCATACACTACATGGCTCAAGTTTAACTCAAAGTGCAATGAGAAACAGTCTCAATACCATGAGGTGTTGACAAGCAATCCCATCTCGATCTTTTCAATTCAACAATACTTGGTTCAGATTTTAAGCAAGTTATGAACATCCAAGCAAGTGAATGACTCAGAACTAGAGACATAGCAACCTAGCATATATGAAAAGCAGGAATGGACTCAACACACCCTACACATGCTAGTTGCATATCTCAATGGTGAATATCTTCAGATTTATATATATTAGGCATAATTCACCATTCCAAAAATAGCTCGCTCATAACATGTAACAGTGATCAGAAAGAGCATAAGCTACAAGCATCATCATAAGTATCGGAGCAATACTAACAAGAGCATAATTACATTCTAGTGAATATAGACATGAAGCTCAGAATGCAAATGCGTATGCCCGACACAAAAACTGAAAGAAAGAAGATACCAATGGGAAAGACTCAAGAAACTCAAAAGAAAAGAGCCTCAAAAGAAAAGAGTCAGTCTGTACATCTCAAAATGCTTCCCCCATCTAAAAGGGGAAACACACACCAAGCTCACCCCTCAACCTATTAAAGGTTGATTCGTCTAAAGGCTTGGTGAAAATATCAGCCAATTGGTGATGAGTATCGACATGGCGAAGGTCGATATCACCCTTCTCCTGGTGGTCTCGCAAGAAATGAAAGCGCACATCAATGTGTTTGGTTTTCGAGTGAAGCACGGGGTTCTTAGCAACGCTAATAGCACTCGTGCTGTCACAAAGCAAAGGCACTCGAGTAAAGCTCAAACCAAAATCACGCAAAGTGGCCATCATCCAGAGTAACTGGGAACAGCAGCTAGCCGCAGCAACATATTCAGCCTCCGTGGTAGACTGAGCGACACTAGACTGCTTGCGAGAAGACCATGACACCAGAGAAGATCCAATAAACTGGCAAGTCCCAGAAGTGGACTTGCGCTCAATGCGACAACCAGCAAAATCAGCATCAGAAAAGCCACAAAGCGAGAGAGTGGAGGAAGCAGAATACCAAATCCCGAGCTCGGGCGTGAAACGAAGGTACCTGAAGATGCGCTTCACCGCCTGACGGTGAGAAGTGCGTGGCGAAGCCTGAAAGCGCGCGCACAAGCACACGGCGAACTGAATGTCCGGCCGTGTCGCCGTCAGGTAGAGCAGCGATCCAATCATGCTGCGGTACTCCTTCTGGTCCACTGCTTCTCCGTCCACATCCGCATCCAGGGCAGTCGTCGTCGACATGGGCGTCGGAAGAGGCTTGGCCTCACCCATGTCGAACCGCTTCAGCAAGTCCCTCGTGTACTTGCCCTGGTGCACAAACGTCCCCTCTCAGGATTGCTTAATTTGCAACCCGAGAAAGAAAGTCAGCTCGCCCATCATGCTCATCTCGAACTCCCTGCTCATAGTATCTGCAAACTTGGCAACCAAAGCGTGAGAAGAACCACCGAAAATGATATCATCCACGTAAATTTGGACCAAGAGAGTATCTTTGCCTTGCTTGAGGAGAAAGAGCGTTTTATCTACACATCCCATTTTAAAACCCTTAGCTAGCAAAAAGGTTTTTAATCTCTCATACCAGGCTCTAGGGGCTTGTTTCAAACCATATAAAGCTTTATGAAGTTTAAAGACATGGTTTGGAAACTTGGGATTTTCAAAACCGGGGGGTTGCTGGACATAGACCTCCTCCTCAATGTAGCCGTTTAAGAAGGCACTCTTGACATCCATTTGAAAAAGTTTGAAACCCATGGATGCAGCATAAGCCAAGAGTATCCTAATAGCCTCCAAACGAGCTACAGGAGCGAAAGTCTCCTCATAATCTATCCCCTCTTTCTGACTATAACCCTTCGCTACAAGCCGGGCCTTGTTTCTCACAATGTGGCCCTCCTCTCCTTGCTTGTTTTTAAATACCCATTTTGTCCCAATAGGTTTACAGTCAGGAGGTGGTGGCACTAGAACCCAAACCCGATTTCGCTCAAAGTTCTCTAGCTCCTCATGCATGGCATTGACCCAATCCGGATCCGTCAATGCGTGTCCAACATCTCGGGGCTCAAAAGACGCAACAAAAGCAGAATGAGCAAAGTGCGAGATGTGCTGAGACCTGGAGCGAGTAACTCGCTCGTTGATGTCGCCGATCATCTGCTGAGGAGGGTGCTGGCGCTGGATGTGTCGTGGCGCCTCCCGGGAAGAAGTGACCTCCCCCTCAACAGCAGCTGGTTCCACCCCGGGTACAAAGGGTACCGCGCGAGGTGGAGGATCCCACGGCCCCCAGGAAGAAGAGGTGTCGGGGCCGTGAGTCGTCGTAGAGGCCGCTCTTTGCGGCGCGGCAGGTGGAGGGGGTGCTGGATCATCCATACCTTCAGCACCCTCGTCCTCGTCAACAAAAAGAGGCTCTCCAACCTCATGATCACCTGCACGCTCAAAACGAGAAGAGGGACAAACAAGAGTCTCGTCGAAGGTGACATCTGATGTCTCCATGACTCGGTTAGTGTCAAGGTTAAGTACACGATAAGCTCGAGTGTGAGTGCCATAACCCAAAAACACACCGTCAGAAGAACGAGACTCAAACTTGTCCAGGTTGCCTTTCTTCAATATAAAACAATGGCAACCAAAAACTCGAAAATAACTCACCTTGGGCAGTTTGCCAAAACGCAACTCATAAGAAGTCTTTTTCAAGAAAGCTCTCAGAAAAATGCGATTGGAAATGTAGCATGCAGTGTTCATAGCTTCGGCCCAAAAGCGCCTAGGAGTCCTATGCTCATCGAGCATCGTCCTGGCCATCTCAACAAGGGTCCGATTCTTCCTCTCTACAACACCATTTTGGGGTGGTGTATAGGGGGAAGAAAACTGATGCTCCAAACCAAGGCGGTTACAAAATATCTCAAAATCCGAATTCTTAAACTCGGAACCATTATCACTTCTAATAGCTCGCATCGAGTTCAAAGGGAACTCGTTCTGAAGACGCAAAATCAGATTGCGAGCGAATGAGAAAGTCTCAGTCTTCTCAGTCAAAAAGAAGACCCACGAATACCTCGAAAAATCGTCAACAACAACCAAAACATACCACTTGCCACCAACCGAGCTCACCCGAGCCGGACCAACAAGGTCCATATGTAAAAGCTCTCCGGGGTGCGAGGTCATGACCTTAGTCACTGGATGGTGGGGAGCGACAACCATCTTCCCATGTCTGCAAGAATGGCAAACTAGATCCTTCTCCATCGAAAGCTTGGGCAATCCTCGGATTAGGCCAAGTGAGCTAAGTCTTGCAAGCAAGTCGAAGCTTAAGTGACCGAGCCTCCTATGCCACTTCCAAAGATCGGAGGAAGAAGGACTAGCCAAAAGACAGCGAGAAGAACCAAACGATTCCGAGAAATTCGCACGAAAGACTTTCCCAAAGGGCGAAATCAGACATACAAGATCGCCCTGAGGATCTAAGATGCGACTAAGGTTCGGTTTGAAACGAATCTCATAGTCATCATCAAAAAGTTGTGAAACAGAAAGCAAGTTAAAATGCAGGTTAGAAACAAGAGCAACATCGCGCAACACAAAGTGCTCATTAACCCGCACCGTCCCACGAGACAATACCTTACCTTTACTATTGTCGCCGAAGGTTATGTACTCCTTTCCGGCGACCGGGCTAAGGCTGGAGAACCACTTGGCGTTTCCGGTCATGTGCCTCGAACAACCGGAATCCACCAACCAAATGTCCTCCAACCGCCTCACCTACATCAATAAAAAGACATAGGGTGAGCATACGGTCCAACACTGGGGTTAGTGAAGTAAGGATAATACCAGTGTTGGGCCGCCTGCTCAAAAGAACGGTTAGCAGAAAAACCATTCCTAGCACGTCTACGAGGGAAGCGATCACCACGCTGAGGAAAACGTGGTCTGCTAGAGAAGAAGCGCTCACCGCGATACTCAACCTGCGGTGGGGGAAAGCACTCAACTAAGCCTCCACCACGGGGTCCGTTACCTGCAAAAGCAGGACCCCGTCGGGCACGCTCTCTACGAGGTCTACGCCTAGGAGCCTGGGGCTCAACTGCTCTAGCGTCTCTTCTCGGAGCTCTCTCCTGCCTAGGCCTAACAAACTGAGGTGCTGGACCTCTAGGCCTAGTCTCCCTCCTAGGGGCTCTCATCTCCTGCCTAGGCCGGGGACCTTGACGTCCGGACCTAGCAGCTCTCTCCTGAGCCTTCGGCACATGTCCACCATGAGCTGGATGGTACATGTCCGGGTTCTCCATCTCCCGAGCACGGCGCGCCTCTCTCTTGCGCCGAAAGCAGAACTCGCTCAAGTGACCATCTCTCCCACAAAAATCACACTGGTACCTCACCGCACGCACAGGGGGTTGTTGGTGACCAGGGCTGTGGGTGTGGCTCACTTTGCCTTTGCCCTTCGGTGGCAACTCCTCACGAATGGGTGGCATAGCATCAAGCTTGTTTTTGAGGTGGTTTGGCTTGGGTGCCCAAACTGGGTTTTTGGGAGGAGCTCTCGGGGGTTCCTCAACCACACCATCTTTGGTGATAGGCTTGGCTGGCTCTTTGAGTGGAAGCTTGACAAGTTTGGGAGTAGTGGTGGAATATGGCTTCTCACATAGGTTCAGACCACTAGACTCTCCAATCTTCCCAAAAGCTGAGAGATCAACACTCTGAGCAAAACCTACACCAGGGGCACCAACAGCTCGCTTGAATTGGGAGATCATCATCCCGAGCTGCGGCTCACTACTGGAGACCCATGACAAGATGGACCGAAGGTATGTGTTTCTTCCTCGGTTTGCATCTTGCCATGCTTCACATTGGCAATCTCCATCTCCAGGCCCTCACACAAAGCACACCTCGTAACACAAGCGATATCCGAGCTGGCCTTCTCTAAGGACTCAAGCTTGGCGTTCTTCTCTGCCAACTCGGATTGCAAGACAGGACAAGTCTTGCATGCACCCAACAGCTGCGGCCTAGCACGGAGCTCATCCACCTCATCTACCAACGCAGCATACTTACCTCTCAGAGTGAGAAGGTCAGTCATGTGCGCGGTGCACGACTCGCACTCCGCCTCCTCCGACACTACCACGGTGGACCGAGCGAACTCAAGCTCCTTCACCGTGTCCTCCCACTTCTGCCTAAACTCCTTGCGCTCTCTAGCGGCACGCCTAAGCAACTTATCTTGGCTAAGGAGGGCAGCAGTCAACTTCTCAACCTCGGAGGAAAGCTCGTCGTAGGTGAGAGATACCTGGGAGGTGTCGTCGTCGTCGTCGTTCCGAGGGGTACGCTCCGGCTCGCCGTCGACCTCATCTCCGAGCGCCATGGTGCAGAAGCCATCGTCGTCGGCGAAGAAGCAGAGGCCGTTCAGCTTGTCCTCGATCCTCTTCTTCTTCTCGGACTCGTCATCGCTCGAGCTGGTGGAGTCGTCATCCGAGCCGTCGACGTCGCTGAGCGTGGCGAAGAACGCGCGCTGCTCAGCTTGCTGCTTCTCCAAGTACTTCTTCTTGATGTACTCTTTGTCGAAGCCGCCCCGTTTCTTGTGCCTTGGGGGGACGTGCTTCTCCTTGTACTTGGAGTCGCGCTTGCGCCCATGTTCGCCCTTGCCCGAGTGCTTGTTCTTCTTCTTGGGGCAGTCGGCGATGAAGTGGTCGGGGTCGCCGCACTCGTAGCATCCCGTGCGTCCTCCTCCACGACGGCGGTTCATGCGGTTGTTGTGGAACCGCGAGAACCGGTTGGCAAGCAAAGCCAACTCGTCGTCTCCCAACGTCTCCAGCTGGTCCTCTGTCACAGAAAAGAGAGAAGAAAGCGCAAAACCAGCTGAGGGGTTAGAGGAAGAGCCAGAAACCAAAGCCATGGACGGGCGAGAAGGATTTTCAAAAGAAGCCCTCGCCATAGCATCAATCTCACTGGACTTGAGCTTACTGAAGAGCTCGTCGCAGGTGAGGGTCTCATAGTTCGGGGATTCGATGATCGCCTGAACTTTGGAGTCCCACACCGAACGGTCAAGAGTGTGCAAAAGCTTCAAAGCACGCTCATGATCGTCAAATGGCAACTGCTCTCTGTTAGCCCTCATCCTGTTGACAATCACCTGAAAGCGAGCGAATAAACTTTCTATGCTCTCGCCAGGTTGATGTCTAAAGTTCTCATACTCTCGCTTGAACGACTCGTAGAGTCGGGTTTTGACTTGAGAGGTGCCCTCATGAAAACGCATGAGAGGTGTCCAGATCTCCGAGCCGTAGCGAGGTGAGAAACACGATCAAACTCACCCATGCTCAAACAAGAGAAAAGAGCATTACGGGCTCGGCTATTGGCATCGTGCTCATCGATCTCCTGTTGAGTCACACGAGCAGCCAAGACCACGTAATCAGGGGAGTTGCAAATATCCCAGATAGAAGCGCCCAAACTCTGCAAATAGGCCGACATACGTATCTTCCAATACGCATAGTTCGTCCCATCGAAAAACGGCGGTTTGCCACGCCGCGATCCATGTCGCCTTCGGTGGATCTGGAACCGGCTAAGGTGGAAGATCCTTAACCAGCTCCGATACCAATTGAAGGACCGAGAAGCTACCCGAAAGCGACCAGAGGGGGGGTGAATGGGAGCTTCAAAATTTCCTTTCGGAAACTTGATGCCACTGTCCCAAACTCAACCCCAAAAGCAAAACCTAGAGCTTGCTAATGTCCACGACCCTAGATGTAGGGTGGATGCTTCCTAGAAGCACAGCGGGACACTAGACAACCCTAGAAAGCCAACGCAAAAGACGAAATCAAATCCGATCAAGAACGAACGAACCGCGGACGAAACGGCGCGAAACTGCAGTGACGGACTCTGGCATGCGTCCGGTCAGGGAGACCGGACGCGTCCGGTCACTCAAAATGGTTCTGGGAACTCTCTAAGTTCGACCGGACTCACGGGAACTGAGCGTCCGGTCGTGAACAGTGCGTCCGGTCAGAAACGAACAAGCACGAGAACAGTGTGGACATGAGAGCGGTGCGTCCGGTCAAAAAGTGAACGGAGCGTCGGTCAAGGTGAGAACACGGCTACGCGCTGTTTATCGACCGGACTCACAGACCGAGCGTCCGGTCGCTTGACAACCGGACGCGTCCGGTCGCTGAAAAAACGGTTTGGATCCTCTCTGTTTCGACCGGACTCACTGAAGGGAGCGTCCGGTCGTTTGTACAGAGCGTCGGTCAGAGTGCGTCCGATCAATACAAAACCGAGCTCAGCAAACCTTCAACCACCGGACGCGTCCGGTCACTTCGTGGACTGCGTCCGGTCACCCCGAAACTCTACTTTTCGTTCACCAAATCGACTAGAACTCACCCGAAACAAATCCTCTAGGGATCAAACTTGGTGAGATGAGTCACAAGGAGTATAGTGAGCTATCCCTAAGAGATCATGGCTCGAACCTATCTCCAAATCAGTGAATCGAAGAATTCGGGGGGGGAAAGAGAAAACTCCCGATCCGAAACTAAAAATCGATCGATCTCCTAGACCGTGAGGTTAGAGGATAATTCCTTCGGTGGAAGAAGTGCCTCACGACCTAGAACAACTTGGCTCAAACGGAATTGCAAAAGATGAACGAGCAAAGAGATCAAGCGACGGGAAAATCGTGGAGCAAAAGGATCCGCGAAGAACACAAGCAAAACGGAAATCACAGCCACGAAACCGAATCAAAGACACGAATCAAGTCATCGATCTGTGCTCCAAGGTGAGGATACGGCCTCACTTCCTCAAATCAACAGTACACAGAGTGGAGTCTCTCTGCGGATCTCAACTAGCTAAAGCAGAGGATGGGAGAGTAGAAACCCTAGCAAATGAAAGCACAAACTGAAATTGAGATAGCTGAGATTGAGATGGGGAGGAGGGTGTCTCCCCTAGACTACTTATACTAACCTAGCCTACACCTATTTCCTACTCTACCCCTCACTACTGTATTACAGAGCGGACCAGTCCTAACCCTAAGGCTATTCTAGTCCACCCGCTGGTGGTAGGTAGATCCGACGGCCACGCCCGCACGGTCTTCCGCGTCGCCTCCACGCAACCTTCAGATCGCCGCAACGTGCCGCCACCACTCTGCACCCCCGGTTTTGTGGCCCAAACGGGAAACCAGCCTTTTCCATCAGCCCCCGGTTTTGAGGCCCAAACCGGGGAAACCAGCCTCCAGCCCGAGTTTTGTGGCCAAACTCGGAAACCGTCCGCGCCCGAGTTTTGAGGCCCAAACTCGGAAACCGGCCACGCCCAGGTTTTGAGGCTCAACCTGGAAACCGTCGCGCCCAGGTTTTGTGGCTCAACCTGGAAACCCAGCACCCAGGTTTTGAGGCCCAAACCTGGAAAACGTCCACCGTTGGTTTTCCCGGGCTCTACCAACAAACCGGCGTCGTAGAGGGGATGCACCGCCTGTGCACCCCTTCCACCGTCATGATCGCACTTCTCCGCTTGTCGCTGTCGCAGGCTGCCAGCCACCACAGCTGATCCTCCGGCCTCCAGTCCATCAGTCCAAGGCACGTCCGCCCTTCACCGTCCGATACATCGGCATGGCACGTCCGCCGCACGGCACGCCCATCCTTCATCGCGCCCGGTCCGTCGGCACGGCACGTCGCAACTTGACCTTCACCGCCATCGATCACTGTCTCGTGCTCGACACCTGCACAACACAAGCCAAAGAACATGCGCATCATCTCCGTGACAATCACTCATCACACAGAGACTCGGCATACACCCATGTATCCGCAGGTCAGATGACCAGTTACAGGCACACACGTGGCAGAGCTGCGTTGGCTTCACGACCAGCTCCACCGGTCATACTAGGGACTTATCGGCTTCTTCGCTAGGCCTCTCAACAAAGCTAGGGACTGGTCAGATGACCAGTTACAAGCATACACGTGGCAGAGCTGCGTTGGCTTCAAGGCCAGCTCCATCAGTCATACTGGGGGACTGCTACGCTGTTTTTGCCCTAAAGATATTTATGTATAGTAAAGGATGTTTGAAAGCATTACCAGCGGTGCTCCCGCGGTTCGTCACCGCAAGATATCACCCTAGCAGCTTCAAGGTTCCCTAGACACTGGGAAGGTTGCCCGGGTAACTGCTCGAGTTCAAAGAACCTTGGAGGACCCAGTACATGACAACACGGCTTCGAGTATTGCCGGCGTCACAAGAATCCTCCCAGGAACTCCGCTATTCCTATCTAGTCAGCACTAACTGGGAAAAGTCCTAACAAAACTATCCCCTCACAAGAATCCTACCTGGAACTGCGTTCCATACATACAAAATTGACCCAGACGGATTGACTAGTTCGGCAACACTCATCTTCGGCTCACAGGAAGCCTGAAGCATTGGTATCATGGCTGCCGGGCAAAAAGGGTCCCAAGATGGGATATTTATAGTTGAGTTGCCTTGGTTCATAGACTATGTCCACCATGAAAAGAAGATCATACTAAGTCATGGATTCAATAGAATCAAAATCACTTTCTGCAAAGGCATACATTGAAAGTTGCTGAAATGATGACAGAGGTACGCTTTAAAGTCGAAAGAAACAATTTAAAGTCGACACCTTTGTTTGCACACGATGGCATGTTGTGCTGTTACTTTATCGCGAGTCTACAGTTCTATTTTAGACCTTGGCATTACATGACCGAGTCATCTATTGCCAAGCTTGGGGACTACCGTGTATACATGGCACTTGTTCGCGCATGTATATATCTTTGTTCTCTCTCTTGATCTTGGCATCACATGACCGAGTCATCTATGCCAACCTCGGGGACTACCGTGTATACATGGCGCTTGTTCGCGCATGTATGTATCTTTTGTCTCTTTCTTGACCATGGCACCACATGACCGAGTCATCTATTGCCAAACTCGGGGACTAAGTGGGCACACTTCACCTGGACGTTGAGTATGCTGGTGAATTTTAAACGTGGTCAACTAAGAACGAGTTAGTATTTGTGCCGTGTAAGCACAAAGTGGGCACACTTCACCAGACTCTCGGAAGTCGTTTTTCTTTTTTAAGAGCACATCGTATCTTGTGGGATCATGAAATGGCAAACGATAGATTATAAACCTGGTCAGAGACTAGGCTTGAAGTTCGGACGAAGCTGCTCAGTGATGTTGCAAGATCTTTTCACCGCTCCAAGATTCAATGTGCTCGAGGACTAGTTGTGGGTGTATAAACCCAGGTGCCCTCACGGCTAGGCTTGGGCTGCTTCATGAACGCCGACCCAACTCGCTGTGAAGGTTTGTGGCGTCAAGGCCCAGTTGGTCGGCACAGGTGCTTAGCTGGTCGGATTGCGGCACGGAAGCCTTTCAGGATTGGAAAGCAAGAAGCGTAGTCGGTTTAGGGAAGATATTGGGTCCTTCATGATATGAATATTGTAATCGACTAGGTTTCCTTATTCTACCGGGAGATCCGATCTTCTAGGATCTGTAACCCTGCTCCCGCGGCTATATAAGGCGAGCAGGGACCCCCCTAAAAAACACGTTCATCAATATACAGAGTAGACAACTCGACCACAGGACGTAGCGTATACGCTAAAACCTAGCGGCCCGAACCTGGATAAACCCTAGTGTTCATCTAGTTTCGTTTCTGTGTCACGTCCAGATCGTCGTCCATGTGCCTTCCTCGCAATGTACCACCTTGGGCATACCTAGGTGGGCTATCGACCATATTTCGTCGACAGCTGGCGCCCACCATGGGGCGTGTGCGTACAGACGCCATGACGACTATTGACATTTGTTAGTGCAAGTAAGAATATGAAAGATTCCGCAAGCGCACAGAACATCATTGTAACATTTTACCGGGAGTATTCCAGATCGTTATTTATATTTTACCACAGGGAAGCAAGGGTTAAGAATCTAATAACTTACTATCATGCATCTACTAACCCAGAGTACTAATTAGACTAAAGCAGAGTAATTGATATATGATATGATAATGAATGAAAGCACAATAAAGAGAATTTAATGATAAATGTATAGATAACTGTAGTGGGAGGACAACAGGGAGAGATCGACGTTTCTATGCACTTCTTTATTACTGGGTTCTAATGTTACAAAGATGAAAAGATATAGCAGTTATAAACATTGGCACTTTGGAGCAGCAGGTCCTTTCCAACTCTTGAAGAAGACTGGGAAAAAGGAGTTGGGAGAAGGCTGCCAAAAGCTCTATGAAACATTTAATCCGGACGTGGTGGACTACGAAGGCCTAACAGAGCTGTCACCCCTGGGGCTACCACAACTATTCCGTGGGATTGAGCGCAACCTCAGGTAACCAATAGACTAAACACCATGTCTAATCTATCGATACTACTCTAATTATGGCCTATAACTAGAGAACTCAATACGAGCAAAGATCCCATGCCAAGAATTAACAACTATACTAATCATATATGAAAGGCATAAAGTAATAGAGAAGATAAATATATTAAAGTATAAGTCTTACAAAGGAAAGATACAAAGACATACCAAAACTCTTAAGACTCCTCCGGAACCAGAGCGCATCTTCGCTCTCCCTAACTCCCGACTAGAGCTGAGCTATTACATTGGAAAATCTAAACCTTAATTACATAGAGAGGAGAGGTTGTCCTTCGAGGGACGCCTCTACAAATACTCCCTAATGATGTGTCTCAGGGGGGGGTCCTGGGTTTATATATAAGGGCTCCTGGCCTCCCCTCCCCCTTGGGCAAGCAATATGGGACTAAATCCTTTGCCATATGCACATGGGCCTTAATGGGCCAAAACGTGTGAAAGAGGTCGGTTGGAGTGCGTCACGCGAAGGGGGGCGAGTTTGGGCCCTACACCAGACAGGTCGGTCCAGGAGGGAGACCGGTCGGTCTGCCTCTATGACAGGTGGGGCCCCGCCTTCCGTGGGTCGCCTTCTGGAATGTTCTGGAATGTTCTGGATGTTCTAGAATCTTCCAAGTCGTATCCATCGAGGACTCTCGCTCCGGGACTCCAAATATAGCAAATCATATGTCCGTTTCGATCGTGTCGACGAGGTCTTCGCAATGGTGTGCTCTGTTTCATCACTTGAGATACTTTTATATGGTAAAAACATGGATGTCCTACAAAACAAAGTGAGAGCAACAAAACTCGTGGAACTTGTTAGTTTCAAACCCTACAACTATGCTTTGTGATTATTTAGTGTTATTTCATGCAATAGTTGATGGTTAATTATGAGCATTAGTGAGCGTCAACAAGTTCCCCACTTTACCCTTTGCTAGTCCCTTAGCAAAGTCAAACTCAACAATGGATCAGGAGTTGCTACTATATCTGCACTTCTAACAAGTACACATGTGTTGACACTCCTTAATGGAATCACCTTAAGAATGAATCGGATAAAAATCTAATGAAGGCACTAAAGAGTGTACCGGATACTACTAACTTCACTTAATGTCAAGTTGTCATCCCCAACATGAAGCTAGCAATGTAATTATATCAAGGCACTGGATTAAAGATAAATATTTACCCGCAAGCGCACAGATAAATATACCCGTTGTAGAAGCCATTTCACCCACAGCTAGTCTCAGGTATCGTTATTTATATTTAGCCTAGAGACTAATCAATTCATAATATGATGGGTTATATTATAATGAGGACTAACAACAATTAATGAGGCACACACTTATGATAAAAGACTGCGGATACATGGGTGTATGCGAGTCTCTGTGTGATGAGTGATTGTCAACGGAGATGATGCGCATGTTCTTTGGCTTGTGTTGTGCAGGTGCCGAGCACGGAGACTGTGATCGATGGCGGGTGAAGGTCAAGTTGCGACGTGCCGTGCCTACGGACCGGGCGCGATGAAGGATGGGCGTGCCGTGCGGCGGACGTGCCATGCCGATGTATCGGACGGCGGAAGTGGACTTGGCGGACTGGACTGGATGGACTGGAGGCCGGAGGATCAGCTGTGGTGGCTGGCAGCCTGCGACAGCGACAAGCGGAGAAGTGCGATCATGTCGGTGGAAGGGGTGCACAGGCGGTGCATCCCCTCTACGACGTCGGTTTGTTGGTAGAGCCAGGGAAAAACCAACGGTGGACGGTTTCCAGGTTTGGGCCTCAAAACCTGGGTGCTGGGTTTCCAGGTTGAGCCTCAAAACCTGGGCGTGGGCCGGTTTCCGAGTTTGGGCCTCAAAACTCGGGCGCGGATGGTTTCCGAGTTTGGCCACAAAACTCGGGCTAGAGGCTGGTTTCCCGGTTGGGGCCTCAAACCGGGGGCTGATGGAAAAGGCTGGTTTCCCGGTTTGGGCCACAAAAACGGGGGTGCAGAGTGGTGGCGGCACGTGGCGGCGATCTGAAGGTTGCGTGGAGGCGACGCGGAAGACCGTGCGGGCGTGGCCGTCGGATCTACCTACCACCAGCGGGTGGACTAGAATAGCCTTAGGGTTAGGCTGGTCCGCTCTGTAAATACAGTAGTGAGGGGTAGAGTAGGAAATAGACTTAGGCTAGGTTAGTATAAGTAGTCCAGGGGAGACACCTCCTCCCTATCTCAATTGTAGCTATCTCAGTCTCAGTTTGTGTTTTCAGTTGCTAGGGTTTCCTGCTCCCCCATCCCCTGCTTTAGCTAGTTGAGATCCGCAGAGAGACTCCACTCTGTGTACTGTTGTTGATTCGAGGAAGTGAGGCCGTATCCTCACCTTGGATCCCATCTCTTGGTGTCAATTCGCGTTTTGATTTCATGTTCATCATGTTCTTCGCGGATTGCTTTGTGCCTTGAGTTTTCCCGTCGCTTGATCTTTGTGCTCGGTTCATCTTTTGCGATTCCGTTTGAACTGAGTTGTTCTAGATCGTGAGGCACTTCTTTCCACCGAAAGAAATCATCTCTACCTCACGGTCTAGGAGATCGATCGATTTTTCGTTTCGGGTCACTTTTTGTCCCTTCCCCCGAAATTCTTCATTTCACCGATTTGGAGTTAGGTTCGAGCCATGATCTTTTAGAGATAGCTCACTAACCTCCTTGTGACTCAACTCACCAAGTTTGATCCCTAGAGGAATTTGTTTGGGTGAGATCGAGGCGAATCGGTGCTCGAACGGGGCTGCTGCAGGGTGACCGGACGCTATCATCGGGGTGACCGGACGCGTCCGGTGTTTGAACACCGCGCAGAGTCTTTGTGCTTGACCGGACGCACGCGACCGGACGCTCTTGTTTTTTGACCGGACTCGCCGGAGTTACTGTTCATTGCGGTTGTTTTGACCTGACCGGACGCTGGGTGAACGACCGGACGCTAGAGCACCGTGCGTCCGGTCGAACACAGAGAGCTCCCAGAGCCGATTTCTGACGACGGACGCGTCCGGTCCCTGCTGACCGGACGCTGGCCAGAGTCCGGTCGTAGCTGTTTCGCGCCGTTTCGTCCGCGGTTCGTTCGTTCTTGATCGGATTTGATTCCGTCTTTTGCGTTGGCTTTCTAGGGTTGTCTAGTGTCCCGCTGTGCTTCGTGGAAGCATCCACCCTACATCTAGGGTCGTGGACATTAGCAAGCTCTAGGGTTCGCTTTTGGGGTTGATTTTGGGACAGTGGCATCTAGTTTCCGAAAGGAAATTTTGAAGCTCCCATTCACCCCCCCTCTGGTCGCTTTCGGGTAGCTTCTCGGTCCTTCAAAGACTGATAACACACTCATTACTCTAAACAGAGATCAGATAATAGAATGATGAATAATAATGATAAATGGTAACAGAGAGCAGCAGAGAAAAAGATAATCTAAAAAAACAGTACTACCTAGCAAGTGATGATTAGAAAAGGCATTAAATAAAAACATTCCTAAGTTATTCTAATTACAAGTCATATCATACTTTGATTAGTGCAAACATATTTGGCAATCATTGGCTAGGTCATATCATATTTATAATCAAGAAGCAACTCCATAGTAAAGGTGCTAAACAAAGTAACCCCTAAACCATGAGTTAACTGAGCCATACTGAACACTATATTCGGGAGGTGGAATACAAAGGACTCAACAGGAATATCACACCAGCAATCTACCACTCTATCCGGAACATAGGATGTATTCGCAGATAAATAGTGTATAGGCACCACGCCTACACAGCTGATATCACCCACCCACTGATCATTAAGATGAGCGCTATACGAACATGAGTATAAACATAATGATGAACTATCTATGCCAAATATATAATCAAAGCAGACTATAAGCAATATAATTAAGAATATAATACACTACTAGGGATGTGATCATCAGTGACATAGTTCTTTCGTCATTGTAGATGAGCAAACCGTCACCAAGTTTAATCTGTGACGATTTTGTGACGAAAACTATATCGTCATTGGGGTCGCGTCACTTTTGTTCTGTTGTGACAAAATGTTAATTTTCGTCACAGATGTGCTTCCGTTTTGTGACGAAATGGATGTGGTCACAGATGTGATACCATTCTGTGACGATCGGGTTTGGTCAAGGATGGGTCCAGGTCTTCGTCATAACCCACTGTCTGACCTCGCGCCGTAATGACGTCGTTAACGGCGTTTGTAACCTGTGACGACCCGTTTTGGTCACAGCTTGAACTCTGTTTTCGTCATAATGGTCCGTTTGGAAGCCCCGACGGCGCTTGCCACGTAGGATGCTGACATGGCTGATGACGTCATCAATGATGTGTCACGTGACATGGCGATGACGTGTCACATGACGTGGCGATGACATCATCGATGACGTGTCACGCGACGTGGCGATGACGTCATAGCTAGCCCGGCTGCTGCCTTTGTTGCCACGTGGAGGAATCATATTCTGCCACATGGCTTGGTTTGATTGGTTCTTATTTCGTCACAGATTGCGGTTTGAAATCGTCAGTAAAGATGAAAGAGTTTGGTCACAGATGGCTACTTGAAATCGTCACTGAAGATGACACAGTTTTGGTCACATATTGTGAATTGTAATCGTCACTGAAGATGACACAGTTTTGGTCACATATTGTGATTTGTAATCGTCACTGAAGATGACACAGTTTTGGTCACATATTGCGATTTGTAATCGTCACTGAAGACGCCATCATTTTCGCAAGAGAAATGCAGATAATAATTTAATTGCAATTTGGAAATGATACTAGAAAGACCAAACAATTCCATACTTAATAAAACAACATTCCAACGAGCATACAGCTCAGTTCACTTCAACACCAACATTACAGCATATAATTAAAAGTTGTCAACCAACATTACAACATTTAATGTATATGTTGCCAACCACAAGCAACTTAAGTTTGACTTCCCAAAATGAACAACCCAAACACAGGAGCACTGACCACGAGCCCGCATGTCGACGAAGAAGGATTACCATGCAAGGATAACAGCTTCTTGATCAGCGCATTGGTCTCCTCCATCTCCTTGTTGTTCTTCTTGGTCAGCATCTTGTACTCCTGCATCTCTTTTTGTGTCCTCGCCAGCTGTCTTCAGCTTCTTCACTTTTCTTCTTGAGCTCATCGAGTTCACCTTGAACAACAGCCGCCGCTTCAGCTGCAAGTTGTTCCGAAGCTCGCTTTCATGTGACTTGGAGGATTTCGGTGTTTTCATGCCAACACTCTTCAGGAAATGATTTGAGCTGGTCTAGGAGAGCACCTTGGACACGAGGTCCACACTTGATGGTTCCGTCCCATCTTCATCAACAGGTTCAGCCCTCAAAGCTTCCATATGAAGCTAAAATATCATGGACAGAAAATAGTTACATGTTCATGCTACTTACGAACAACAAGATGAGAGTTGTTACTTATTGCAATAATTTGAGGAAGACATGTCACACAATATGAACATAGCAAACAAAGGAACTTACAAGTGCTTCTCTTGCAGCTTGACTGAGGCCACGTTTGGAGCTGGTATGGCAGGTCTCAAAGGCCTCCACCGCATCTAGTTCTCATTCAGATCTGTGCTGGGTTCTTCTCTATTTCTCTTCTTCTTCTGTTTCGTGGATAAACAATCACACAAAAGTTGACTCAGATTACATGCAAGAGAATTTGATATGTTCCAATGTGTATGGAGACTAGTACAAGGTACTTTGAGCTTACATATTCATGCAAGTGTGCCACATAGGAGCGAGAACCCGTAGCCTGATGATACATGACTTTACTGCAGTTCTGCTTGTTCTTTTCACACGTTTCCTACAAGAGAATTAACATTGTCAGATGATATAGGTTCAATAAGAGAAGAGCCTTTGCAAAATGATTGTGAAAGAAGCATATATGGTAAGATATCCATACCATGTTCTTTGGATCAGACCACTTTGCAACTAGTGCCCCACTGTTCATCAGACATGTAAGAAACAGGTGAAGTTGTCCTAATCTCATTTGCAGGAACACCATTGAAGTATTCTGCTTCAGCTGATAACGCATTTGTTTTATCGTAGAGCGCATCATATCTGTGCAAGCTTCTTGTGTTGGCCTGTTTTTTGTGTTAATTGCCAAGTGTCCCTAGGTAAATTACAGTTCCATAGTTAGTTAGTCAATTCAGGTTAATCATGTATACAAGTTAACCATAAAAACAATAATGCACTTACATTTAGCTGATTTACAAAACTCTTGTAGTATTTGTCGTCTTTCTTGTAATCTTTCCAATGAGGTAGGACAGATATGTTTTCCCGAACAATGATGCCAGCCTCTGATGCAAACTTGGCAGCTTGAACAGGTTCATGAGGCCTTTTATTGCCTTCATCAACAAGTGTGGGCAATCTCCTTCCCATAGCTTTAGTCATCTTGTCCAGCTGTTTTCCCTTAGTTGGTTGCCTAGGTCTCCTTGGAGCTCGCTCTGCAGTAGCTACAAAATAGAAGCCGCATTTAATGAAATGTTTTAGTTTCATGTAAATCAGCAAAAGAGATGTCATATTGTACTGACAAAATTACTATAACTTGCCTTCAGTTTGTTCACCTCCATCTACATTGCCTTCATCAGCACCTGTAGTGTCAAGATCAGCAGCTCCACTGTTTTCCTCTGGAGGTAGTCTCTCATGATCACGAGGTCCCAGTGTAGTATACCTGTCTGATATGTCATCATAACCATCTGTAGGAGCCTCTACATTGTCCCCATTTGTATCTGCACTATTAAGCCTTTTTGTTGATCTTGTTTGGGCTCCAGAATGCTGCACCTGTGATTCTTCAGATGCCCTCACTCTCTTGCTCCTAGTTCCTGGAGCCAAGTTAGGATCTCTCTTCTTAGAAGTGAGGGTTTTCCTTCTAGCACTTGGAGGATACTGTAAAAAAACGTCAGCCATGTGCAATATTAAGCAAGACCATATATTAATTAGGTATGAAAAAACATGATGAATCTGAAAGTAGGATCATATATTATAGATGAGATTGAAAACATTCAAATGCAATTCAAATACTCCCCATCCACTACTTGGAAGGTTAAAGAAGCACCTTAATTGCCAGGGGTTCTGGATGCTCTTCAGATTCAGTGTCGTCATCATCACTATCTCCTTGATCATCTTCGCCAAGGAGATACTCTGATGAATCCGAATCTGAACTATTGGTTTTCTTGTTTGTTGTTTTTCCCCTTTGTTGATGCAGGTTGTGGTAAGGAATTATTAAAACTGGCACATAGATTGTGCAGTCCCAATTCTTCCATCCTCTTTAAATTGTTCGCCACATGTCTATCCTGGTTCCTCTCATAATCGGTTATTGGAGGTTGTATTACTTGCAACATAGCACAATATGTGTATTAGTTCATGTGAAGGAGATTACTAAGAACTAGGAGGTAATACTAATTGGCACAGAGAAAAGAGGTAAGAGCAAGTATTGCCTACTATAGAGCAAATAGAAAAGAGGTGATAGGTTATAGATTAGAGCGAAGAAAGACTAGAGGTGATGTTCCATAACAGTAGTTCATGGATTACTACATTGAAGTGAGATTGGGGGCATATATATTCCACATCTGTATATACATTATTAAATTGCAAGGCGTATGGAAAGCTGAAGGGCAGTACCAACTTAAAAGCCCATGCATACAGGTGGATTACCTTCTTCTTGTGCAGGTTGCTTGTTCCGTTGCCCCCTAGTTG
The DNA here is from genome assembly GCA_009763385.1 of Coix lacryma-jobi var. lacryma-jobi. Taxonomy (NCBI): domain Eukaryota; kingdom Viridiplantae; phylum Streptophyta; class Magnoliopsida; order Poales; family Poaceae; genus Coix; species Coix lacryma-jobi. The sequence goes on from CM019831.1 coordinate 50,683,623, forward strand.
TCGCCATCGAGGTCGTCAAAGGGGAAGCAGAGCTGCTGCGATGAACCCTAGTCGACGACGAAGCAGATCTAGTGAAAAGTCCACGGCGATGACCCAAATCCTGCGATGGTTAGGGTTAGGTCGTTGCGAGCGAAGTAGTCGGCGACGACGCAGCTCGTCGCCGGCTGTGGTCCCCCGGGGGTGGCGGTTTGGTGGGGGTGAATTTAGGTGGAAAGGGGGAGGAACAGCTCATCGACGGCGGTTGTGTTCCGTCTTGGCGATGAGGTATCTGGTCGTCGTGGTCGAGGAAGCAGCTCGTCGACGGCTGTTAAGTCCAGGCGGCGGCGGCTAGGGTAGAAGAAATGGGGATGGGAGGAATGAATTAATAAGGGGATAAATATGTGATTAGTGGCGGGATCAATTTTCGGGACGACACCTGTTTTGGCGCTCTTATTTTTCGGCCACAAGCTGGGGTATGTCATCATTAAACTAAACCGCATCGAAAGGTTATCGAAATTATTTGAATAGCACAGTGGTAAGGCAGGCTGATTTTGGTGCATTGGTCACGGGTTCGAATCCTTCAAAAGGCATTTTTTGTTTTTTCTAAATTTTTGTGATCTTCACTAGTTTTGATTTCCTATTGATCTTTGAATAATTTTTGGTACAATTTTTTTGAGTTTTAGCACTGACATGTTTTGGTGTATGGTCATCCCAAAAAAGATTCAAATTAAATGATTCGAGGAGAAAGTGGTACTTCATATTTCCCAGAAGGATGAACATCTCTCACTTAGTAACAAGGGTATGTGTGATGTGCATCACAACTTTCTCAGAATCAGTTGAAACTTTTTTGTCAACACTATACACCTAAATGAGTTGTCCATGAAAGTTTTGAGTTTTTTGTAGGTAGCTTAGGATATTTTACCATTTATCCTTGGGAAAATCAACAATAATTACAGTAATAGGTAAATGGTCTGAAAATTGAACAAATGCACACACCATCATGGGACACCTACATAAGCATCCCAAAAAAATTCGAATGATTTGGTGAAAGTTGTACTACACATCCCAAACGGATGAGCATGTCTCACTTACTCATATGGTCATGTTAAGAGATGTGTGCCTTTGTAATCATATGCATCACAACTTCTCAGAATCAGTTGAAACTTTTTTTGTCGACACTATACACCTAAATGAGGTGTCCATGCAAGTTTTGAGTTTTTTGTAGGTAGCTTAGGATATTTTACCATTTATCCTTGGAAAAATCAACAAATAATTACAGTAATAGGTAAACTTGGTCTGAAAATTGAACAAATGCACACACCATCATGGGACACCTACATAAGCATCCAAAAAAATTTCGAATGATTTGGTGAAAGTTGTACTACACATCCCCAAACGGATGAACATCTCTCACTTACTCACATGGTCATGTGTAAGAGATATGTGCCTTGTAATCATATCATGTGTAAGAGATGTGTGCCTTGTAATCATATGCATCACAACTTTGTCAGAATCAGTTGAAACTTTTTTGTCAACACTATACACCTAAATGAGGTGTCCATGCAAGTTTGAGTTTTTTTTAGGTAGCTTAGGATATTTTACCATTTATCCTTGGGAAAATCAACAAATAATTACAGTAATAGGTAAACTTGGTCTGAAAATTGAATAAATGCACACACCATCATGGGACACCTACATAAGCATCCCAAAAAATTTGAATGATTTGGTGAAAGTTGTACTACACATCCCCAAACGGATGAGCATCTCTCACTTACTCACATGGTCATGTGTAAGAGATGTGTGCTTTTGTAATCATATGCATCATAACTTTCTCAGAATCAGTTGAAACTTTTTTGTCAACACTATACACCTAAATGAGGTGTCCATGCAAGTTTTGAGTTTTTTGTAGGTAGCTTAGGATATTTTACCATTTATCCTTGGAAAATCAACAAATAATTACAGTAATAGGTAAACTTGGTCTAAAAATTGAATAATGCACACCATCACGGGACACCTACATAAGCATCCCAAAAAATTTCAAATGATTTTGGTGAAAGTTGTACTACACATCCCCAAACGGATGAGCATCTCTCACTTACTCACCCGGTCATGTGTAAGAGATGTGCCTTTGTAATCATATGCATCACAACTTTCTCAGAATTAGTTGAAACTTTTTTGTCAACACTATACACCTAAATGAGGTGTCCATGCAAGTTTTGAGTTTTTTGTAGGTAGCTTAGGATATTTTACCATTTATCCTTGGGAAAATCAACAAAATTACTTTAGGGACGGAGGGAGTACTCAGTGGGACCTACTCTGTGTGACCTCCATATTAAGCACGACGGCCTATTCGGTGCGGTTTCCTCAGCTTTTTTTAGTCTCTTCTTCTTCCACAGTCGGCGGGTCTCTTCTTCTTCCAGAGTCGGTGAGGCGAGGGGCGGTTTCAAGGCGGATTGCGTGGCGGCGAGGCTTGGAGATGGAGCGCGGACCTCGTGGCGACGGCGGCGAGGGCCGCACTGGCCGGAAGAGGCGCCCTCACGATGCGGAGGTGGTGTGAAGAAGACGAGGCGCCACACCAACTCTTCCTTGGGTGGCGGCTCGTCCTATGCTGATTCCATGGAGTTCACCTTCCCACGCCCAGCCGCCGGCAAGGAGAAGACGGTCATCGGCGAGGACAAGGTATGCTCCACCGCGACGTCGCCCAATCCGAAGGGGCTAGGGTTTATTTCTGTACGGATTCAAAAAATTACTATTGTTAATTAGGTTCATTAGGGTTTAAATTGAGATTATGGGTTGATACATATATAGATCATATGTTTGGCCTGCTGATTTAAGTTTTTGCTAACATTATTGAAGTGATTATTAGTGTTGTCAATTATTTATGCATTAATGATCATATGTTTGGCCTACATGCATTGTTCTTTTAATTAAAGTTTTGCCTTATCTATATGTTTACAGCCCTGATGCTTTAATTGATTAGGTTAAAATCAAATAAATTGAAATGAAGATTGCTGTTGTACATGCTTTGAGAGGTTATCAGTAAAAAAAATAAAAAAGTGAAATGGGTTTTCATATATGTTTGTTTGTCCAGTTTAGACGTATTTACTTTTTGTTTATCACAAGTTTGTTGCATTAGAAATTCTGATCATTCAACATATCATCAATGTTAGTTTTGCATGGTCAGATTTAGTTTGCTGTCAGGTTTCACAATTTTGTTGGCAATCCGAAGTTTACTGTTTATTATGGGTTGATATATATATGGATCATATGTTTGGCCTACTGATTTAAGTTTTTGCTAATATTATTGTAGTGATTATTAGTGTTGTCAATTATTTATGCATTAATGATCATATGTTTGGCCTACATGCATTGTTCTTTTAATTAATGTTTTGCTTAACTATATGTTTACAGCCTTGATGCTTAATTATTTTTGTTAAAATCAAATAAATTGAAATGAAGATTGTTGTTGTACATGCTTTGAGAGGTTATCAGTAAAAAAATAAAATAGTGAAATGGGTTTGTCTTTGTCCAGTTTAAACGTATTTACTTTTTGTTTATCACATGTTTGTTGCATTAGAAATTCTGATAATTCAACATATCATTAATGATCATATGTTTAGTCTACATGCATTGTTCGTTTAATTAAAGTTTTGCATGGTCAGATTTAATTGTTTATCAATGTTTGTTGCATATGATCAATTACAGGAGCGGAAGAAGAAGAAGAACCAGAAGCAACTTTCCGCTTCTGGGCTGAAACTACAAAAGAACAGCTGCAAGAAGACATTGTGGATGTCTTTGAGAAGATGAAGAAGGACCTGCAGACTAGTCAAGACAGTAACACAGTCTGTGACAAGATTCAGCAGGAGGTGAACAAAAAAATTGATCATTCGATGGACCAGCTGTGGATGAGGCTGCTTTGGGATTACGATTGGTATGGACATATTTGGGCTTATGATGGAGCAGATTGATCTAGTATCTAGCAGTAGTAGACTTAGAATCTGGACTAGTAGGACTGTGGTGGTGCTTTAGGAACAAACACTATAACTATATAGATGTTAGTACTTTGTAAATATATAATTAAGTCCTGGTACCTTTTAAATATGTGTGTGCTAGTTATATATATGGTGCTATATATTTGTGGATTTGTGTGTGTCTCCAATCATTTCTGAGTATGAGTGTGCTGGATGCAGACCTGGTACCTGTGTAAATATGTGAGCATACATGTGTGTGTTTTGATAGGATTCACATAAGCTCCAATGGATTATATGACAGTGGTGAGCATATCTTATGGTCTGATGATTGTATGTGCGTGACTCATATCACTCTTTATTGCTTGTAATTTTTATTAATACACGGAGTGTTTTGAGATCTTGCACGTTATTGGTAGTCCAGGATGACAAATTAATGCTCATTTACATCTGTGTTCTATTACTTAAACAAAGAAATCATCTTGCCATGGTCTTACTCAATGACGCCTGGGTCCAATGATGATGGGGCCCATGATTCAGTGACACGTCTCCCTTTACATGCATGAGTGAAGGGTCGGCGTAGTCTTCCACCCACCCCCACGTCTCGCCCCTTCAACGCGCCTGTCACCCCAATCTGTCGCATCAATGCTCCCGTCTCGCTCTCGTCGCATCGCTTTCCTCCACCGTGACCATGGTTTGCGCAACCCGCTCCCGAACCTACTCCCTCAGCTCCACAGCCTCCCCTCCTCCTGCCGCCGCCGCCATTGATGCGCCGCCTAAAGAGCAGCACCACTCGGCTAAGCAGAAGCGTGACAGCAGCGGAAGGTTCATCGCCGCTGCTGGGACCATGATTGTGCGACCGAGGAGGAGGACGACGACGGCGAGACGCACTCGCATTGAGGCAGAAGAGGCGCCCGAAGTCGAAGCCGATGCGCCATACCAAATCCCCCGACCGCTTCCACTGGACCAGGTTAGGGTTCGAAACTTATTGGGGTTGCGGTTTTCTGTGTGGTTTGGGAGATAGATTATTGTTATTTCGACCCTAGATTAATGTTATGTGGTTTCGATCTGAGATAAATGTAGTGTGGTTTCGATCTGTGTGGTTTTGCATGCTAATTTAGCACTTATTGCAATCATTACTGACTATAGAAAGTCTTAAGTGGAATCCAAGTCTACTAATGAAGCTGATTGCTGACTTTATTTCATTACTGACACTGATTTTGTTAATGAAGGCTCCTGATGTTCATCCACACGTGTTGTGATCAGTGACAAAGTTTCACTGCATTGCACGCTTAGCCATGACAGCGATGAGGAGACGGGACAATGGCCGATGGCCCACAAAAAGGAGGTGTTATAAGTCTACCTGAACTTAATAAGTTTCCTAAATTTCAATTATATATATGCTAACTTGCCCCACTATGAATTTCAATTACAGATCAGGAAAAAGGCCGAGAACCTTCGTGTCCTCCTGAAGCGCAGATACTTCCATAGATTTGATTTGGATTGAAGCCAGCAGCAGTGATGTATTTTGGTGTAGTTGAATAACATGGACGTAATTCTACAAAGTTGGATGTATGAACTTAAGTCTCACTTGGTGATGTATGTAAGAACATAATAGCAGTAATGTTATATATGCAGTGATCTTATATATATAGTATTGCCTGTGATGTTTTGGTTTGTTTCCAAGTGATCTTATATATATAGTTATATATGCATACTACAAGTCATCATCTTCATCATCTGTGGACATGACATCATTGTTGTCATCGCCACCATCACTAAAGTATTGCAGCACTGTATCATCCTCATCATCACTCTCCTCAAGATTAATAACAACTTCCTTCTTGTTTCTTATAAGTTGTTGTAAATTGCCTTCAACTATAGTCGCTTCTCCACCTTCAACATGTGCATAACCTCATTATCATCACCTTCTTCCACTACATGCTCAGTGTCAGAACAATAATCGTCCTGATGCACATCATGACTGCCCTGTTCTGTTTCAACCACATCATAAATATTCCTATGTTCAATTTCTGCACAACTCACCAATCTGTACAATGTGGAGTTGTATCTTGCAGGTAAAATATCTTTTTTGCTTGCTCTGCCAAGATGAAAGGATCAGTCTTGTACCAAAATGACTGAACATTGATGGACTTGAAATATTTGTCATCTCGAAGGCCCACAGTCTTGCCTACTTGGTTGTACCAAGCATCGAAATAGAACCATGGACCGACGAACTTCATAATTTGAGGGACATAGACATACTGCAACACACCATAAAATCTCATATCTTATAATAATGCAGATCATACACACTGTATTTGTGCTGATGAATCTCTTCATGCCATGTGAATCTACTAATCTTCTAACTACTCTACTCGCGAACTATCCACATGCACATGCAATAATCATCTACACTCTACTGTCATGTCTCGAACTGTCCATCTCAAAATCATCAGTGCTATAGCACATTAATCTTGCAACCTGCACTAATTAACTCGCCGAACTGGACCACATGCCAGTGACAGTCCTTCGCTAACCGATTGGATTCTCCTGCGCTGTTCTCAAGCTGGTGGAACGAAAATACAAATTAATCAGGTAACCATTTAATATGCCTATAAACAAATGATGAGTGACACATTGGACTTAAACCACTTTGCAAATCCCTGTTCGACCATTCGATCTACTTCATTGGACGTGCACCTTGCTGCAGTAGCTCCTCCTGTACATGCTGAAGGAAAAAATTCGATTCATAAGAATAATTTCAAATTTAATAAAACAGAAACTAAGTCTCAGACATACTTACTCCAAATATTCCTCTGCTTCTTCAGCATTATGTAGCACATACCAAACTACCTTATTCATGACAGCATCTTCAATGTACTTGGCTCCTATTAGCGCTCCCACAAGAGCAGCACCATGCTAAAAACACAATATGTCATTAGGCAATGGCATCTCTGTACACTATCGTCCTCCTGGTTAAATTTAGTGTCAACATCCTCCATGTACCTAGAACAAAAGGTCAATTGTCACTTGCCATATATGCCTCAGCAATTGATCCTTCCGGCCTAGCCCTATCCTTACAAAATTCTTCAAAGTGCCTAATCGCCTTTCTATTGGGTACATCCATCCATACTGAACAGTCCTCTAAGCAGTGCCTCATCGGGAAGATGGACACACAAGTGCACCATGACATCAAAGAAGGCAGGTGGAAAGATTTTCTCAAGCTTGCATAGGATCAATGGAATTTCTCCTTCGTCGTTTCACAACATCTATCCTTAGATTTCTACTGCATAATTCCCTGAAGAAGGTCCCCAGCTCTGCAATTGCTTCATATACATCCTTCTCACTAGTCCTCTAAGGCCAGCAGGTATGATTCTTTGCAGGAGTATGTGGCAAGAATGTTTTCTTCAGCTTACCAACCACCCTGGAACCATCTTCACTTATGTATCTGCTAGGTTAGCCGCATATCCATCAGGAAACTTGATACCTTTGAAACTTGCAAAACTCAACTTTTTGATCCTTCCCCAAACATATGGAGCAGGTGGAGCCCTGCAGATTGAGTTGCCATCCTCCTGCAAGTGCAATTCATGTCGTATGCCCATATCATACAAATCTAGCCTAGCATTTTGTGTGTCCTTGGACTTGCCTAGTATATTGAGTAATGTGCCAAGAATATTTTCACATATATTCTTCTCTATGTGCATCACGTCGAGATTATGTGGAAGCTTCAAATGTTCCCAATATGGCAATCTCCACAATGCACTTTTGCGGCTAAAAATCTTTGGACCGTCACTGCGCTTCCTTTATTTCCAGTAATCTGAGGTTGCTTCCCTGGCCTGATATCTTTCACCTTCTCTAGCTCTTGTAGGACCTCCTCCACAGTAAACTTGCCAGGCTGATCTTTCTTTTCACGCTTACCATCGAAAGCCAAGCTGTTCCGCCATGCGTGTGTCATTTTAAGGTAACGACGATGTTCGATGTAGCATATCTTGTTCCTTATTCCCCGAGACAACGGATCCTTGTCACAATGAATACATGCATAATACCCTTTTTTTGTTCGCCCAGATAACGTGCCCAGTGTTGGATAATCATGTATACACCACAGCACAGCAGCGCGAAGCTTGACTTCTTACCTGTACATGCATCTAAGGTACTGACACCCTTCCATAGCTCGAGCAGTTCTTCGATTAGGGGCTCAAGGAATAATTCAAAATCCTTTCCTGGAGAGCTTGGACTTGGGATGAGTAAAGACATAAAGCAGTTTGCTGGATTTATGCATTCCCATGGTGGGAGATTCAGCGGTGTCAAAAGCACTGGCCACATACTGTACTATGTACTCATGTTGCCAAATGGATTGAATCCATCGGTAGCTAAGGCAAGCCTCAGGTTCCTTGGATCATTTGCAAAAGCCGGTTCCCCATCAGCTGGATGGCTCATCACATTGGCGACTGGCTTCCTCACTTTCTTGTGCCACTGTGTTTCCTTCGAAGTTCGTTTCGAAGCATAAATTCTTTTCAACCTTGGCAAGAGTGGAAAATGCCTCAAAACCTTATGTGGAACCCTCTTCGTCTCTGTTTGTCTTTCCATCTAGACTCCTTGCATACTGGGCATGCATTCTTTTCAGCATAATCCTTACGAAACAACACACAATTGTTCTTGCACACATGGATGTTTTCGAATGCAAGGCCCAATTCTTTAAGATATTTCTTGGCCTCCTCATATGATTTTGGCAACTCACTCTGAGGGTATGCATCTGACATCAGCTTCATCATTGCGGTAAATGTTGTATTGGTGATTCGATAACGAGACTTCATATACAACATCCTCACCATAAAGGAAAATTTTGAATGGCTAGAACCCGGGCTAAGCGCCTTCTTCGCATCTTCAAGAACTCTTGCAAAACTTGGCTTTTCTCCATCAGCCTCTGCGGCTGCATACAGTTCGCCTATCATTTCTGGTACTCCATGATCATCATCGTAAACATCATCGTCCCCATCCACATGTATCCCAAAGTCATGATCATGTTCTTCGACCTCCAGATCTATACCCTCATCAATTACAACATCTGCAGGCTCCCATGATGAATCCACCTGGTGTATGTAGGTGAAATTCCATAAATGTGTATATGCGTTTCTACTTCAGTCTGATGTAACAGCCTTCGATTATGACAATTGATGCACGGACAACGAATGTGTTCGTCTTCGGGTATCTTTCACTAACAAATTTCATAAACTCTTCAACTCCCTTCACATATGCAGGTGTGAATTGTTTCCCATAAACCCAACTTCTATCCATCTGTTGTGACAATAAAAGAAACCTTGTATTAACTCCCTAACTGTGATTGCATTAAACACACATCGAACACATGCTATATCAACCAAAATTCGAACACAAAATCAAACCTTTCCTGCCCCGAAGCCCCTGCTTTCCCTGCGCAACGAAGGTCGGCGCTGTTCTTCAGTCCTCACGGAGGCCGATGCCCTCGATCCCAATGCCAGTTCTCCTTCGCCGCCGCGTCGTCGATGGGGGGTTTAGGTCGACGAACAGTTGCCCGATCATGGGTCTATGGCCTAGGACCTGTGATCCATTTAGTTAAAAGATTCACCATTCAATTATCATGTTGATACCTAACAAATAGAGTAACTTTCTTTTTTTTTGCAAGAAAGGTCGTGTAGCCCAGTGGTAAGGATTTTCTGCCTGACGCTAGGGCGTGAGATCAAACCTCGACCATCGCATTTTTTGCCAAAAAAAGGCTTTGATGAAATTAATAAAAAAGAGTAAATCCCTATCCTTCTCGCTTCTGGCCCGACAGATCCAGCCCATCCGGCCCGTTTCCCCCTGGCTGGTCATGCCTATCCTATCGTTGTTGGTCGTGCGCATTGAATACGGAGTAGCATTCAATATGGAGTACTCCGTAGACGCGTAAACGCAAGGGTTTTCTTCTCGATTTCGTCGTCGTCCCTTCGCTTCCCTCGATTTCTTGGGCGACCAAATCTATCGCCGGTGCGGGGATTTAATCCCAATCTTTTCTTTCCTTCCGGTCCTTACGCTGCGTTCAATCTTCGATCCCAAGCGCCATGGCGGCGAGGCGATACCCGCTGGCTCTCCTGGACGACATGTTGGTCGAGATCGTCGGGAGCATCGCCGAGACGTCCACGCATCCGATGGAGGACATCTGCAGCCTACGAGCGATGTAAGTGTGTGACACCAGTACACCAACTATGCAACCTTCAACTCGGTGATGAACTGCATTTGTGTTTCTTGCATTTGTGTTTCTTACAGATGCCAGGACATGTGCAGGGCGTGCAAGGATGCCTCCGTCGAGAGGCGCTGGGCGCTGGAGCGAGAGGAGTCCATTAGGTGGTTCCAGAACGGCCGCTACCTCGCTCTTGTCGACAACCTGGCCGCCGCCAACAACCCGGAGGCCTGCTTCGTCCTCGGCGTCACGTTCGTTTTCGCGAAACGGTGCACGCCGCTCGGCACTTAGTGGCTCCAACGGGCGGCAGACGCCGGGCACAAGGCGGCGGCTTACATTCTCGGCATCCATCACCACGGTTGCAAGGAGAAGGAAGAAGCCGAGCGCTACATTAGGCAGGTCGAGGACGAGGGCAGCGTCGTCGTCTAATGTAAGCAGGCCAGCCGCATGACCAACCGGGAGTGCGCCAGGTACCGTGCGCACGCCGTCAAGGTGGTCCATGATGTGACATGGAAAGTGTCCGGAATAGCCCCATTGGGGGCACTGCCGCCCGTACCACCGGCGGACGAGGATGGACAAGGTTGCGGTGCGAGCGGATGTGGCATGCCGGAAGGCTGGGCTAATGACTATGCCTTCTTTTGTAGCGAAGGCTGTAGGATTAGGCATGAGTACTCTGTGTTCTTTTCGCGTGTCTCTTTACCTCTTCATTAGAAGAACAAGTTTGGCAGCTAATCCGCAGCCAATGGTTTGACTATAACCTATGAAGTGCTTTGGAAGCTGGTGAAATCGAAATGTTCCTAAGTACTAAATGAATAATCTTTGCTTTGGTCTATGTATGCGATGGATTTACATGTGCTTGCATTATGGATTAGTAAAAGTACTTTGTTAGGCGATTACTTTGGTTTTCTTCAGGATTTTGTGTTGTTAGGCGATTGCATGCGTGTCCTCCTGTTTTATAAATCAATCAGAGGATATAACATCAGTGACAGGTGCTTGCTCAATGGTTGTGTTTAGTAGCCAGTTTTCAAGAGAACCAATAATACTCATGTCCGGGCTTGGTTTCATATCTGCTCACTAGGTACAGATGACAATTCTCAGTCTATGGCCCAAGACCTGTGATCTAAAGAGTTAAGAGAACCACCATTCAATTATCATGTTGATACCTTACAAATAGAGTAACTTTGTTTTTTCACAAGAAAATAGTCGAGTAGCTTAGTGGTAAGGTTGTTACTCGCCTAACGACAGGTCGCGAGATCAAAGCTCCACCAGTGCAATTTTTTTGCCATAAATTGTCCATCCTACTGTGTGCACCTGTGGCCCAATATGAAAAAAGGTCGACCGACGACCCACGCATCCAATATGATAAAAAGGTCAACCGGGCCGTCTGGCCCAATCATCCAACGCTGTCAAGTGGTACAGCGGGGGCAAACTAGACACTTAACTATGACGTTAGGAAAAATGATCTGTGACCAATTCGTTTCATCGCTACGTGGGCCACACAAGGCAAATTATCTATGACCATATCAAAATATAATATGTGACGAATATTTCATCATTACAATATAGCACACCGACAATATGATCTATGACGATTCCATTTGGTAATCAATGACGTTCCTCTCATTTTCATCATTCAAGTGAAGCCAAAACATCGTCACTTGTACCTTGTGACGAAAACAAAAATTTCGTCATTGAAAGGTATCATTCAGTGACGAAACTTACCAGCGTCACTAGCAAATTGTCACTGATGATCATATTTCTAGTAGTGAATAGTTGATGTCTTAGTCATATCAATTGTATTGCTATCTAGAACATAAAGATGAACAATAAGATGAATTAGATCATCGAGAAGAACTAAAGTATGAACTAGAACATGAACTAGAACTTGATTATGAACTAGGAGATGAACTAGACGATGAACTAGAACTAGACGATGGACTAGAACATAAACAATGATGAACTAGAAGAGCAATTATGAAATAGATCCATGATGTTAATACAAGAGAGAAGATCTTGGGTTTATCGAGCCTTCTCGTGACTAGATCCGGAATCCAAGCGAAGCTTGCCTCCTCTAATCCTATTCTATGTAACTATTCTAGGTCGATGTAGTTCTAGAGCTATTGATTGATCTCCTTCTCTGGTGGTAGCCTGATCTGATGATGAATGTAATCAAACCCTGATCTGATTGATGCTCTGGAGGGGGGTCTGGGGCTGCTTATATAGCCCTGAGCGATGAACCGTGGCCATTGGATCAAACCGACTTAAGGTACGACCGAGATGCATCCTGGAGGTCGGTGGAGGAAGATTCCGGAAGGAGGAGATGTGGGGGCCTTGGACCAGACCGACCAGTGGGCCCAGGGGACCGGTCAGTCCCACAGGTCAGGGTCCCGTGGTGCCTCGCCTCGTGGTGTCTTCTGGTGTCCTCTAGAGTCTTCTAGAAACTTCCTGACGTGGCGGTGGAGTTATCTCCCGTCGGTTTCCTTCTAGGGGAAGCTATCAGTGTTGATTTCCTGGTTTAGTCCCTGTAGAATCACAATTCAACAAAACTCGTGGAATATTGTCAATTAAAACCCTAACGTAGCCTTCTATCTACGTTCGAGGGTCGGTTTTTGGGGTCAAACTTGAGCCGACGCTTTTGGTGTTTGGTTCGCTCTTGCTGGGTGGTGCTTCGCTGTGATCGTCGGGATCATCCACCCTCTCCCAAGGGTCGTGGGCATCACGTTTCGGTCGAAGCTTTTGGGGGTTGATTTTTGGGACAAAGGCCAAAGTTTCGAGAGAAAATTTTAGGCTCCCATTCACCCCCCTCTGGTCACCTTGCTTTGGCATTCTCGGTCCTTCAATTGGTATAGGAGCGGGTTAAGGATCTTCCACCTTAGCCGGTTCCAGATCCACAGAAGGCGACATGGATCGCGGCGTGGGCAAACCACCATTTTTCGATGGGACGAACTATGCGTATTGGAAGATACGTATGTCGGCCTATTTCAGAGTATTGGTGCTTCCATTTGGGATATTTGCAACTCTGCTGATTACGTGGTCTTGGCTGCTCGTGCGACTTAGCATCAAATTGATGAGCACGATGCCAATAGCCGAGCCCATAATGCTCTTTTCTCATGTTTGAGCATGATGGAGTTTGATCGCGTTTCTCACCTCGCTACGGCTCGGGAGATTTGGGCTACCCTCATGCGTTTCCATGAGGGAACCACTCAAGTCAAAACCCATCTCTACGAGTCGCACAAGCGAGAGTATGAGAACTTTCGACACATGCCTGGTGAGAGCATAGAAAGTTTATTCGCTTGCTTTCAGGTGATTGTCAACAGGATGAGGGCTAACAAGGAGTTGTTTCCTTTCGACGATCATGAGAGGGCTCTCAAGCTTTTACACACTCTCAATCGATCGGGTGTGGGACTCCAAGGTTCAGGCGATCATCGAATCGCCTAACTATGAGACTCTCACGTGCGACGAGCTCTTTAGTAAGCTCAAGTCCAGTGAGATTGACGCCATGGCAAGGGCTTCTTATGAAAATCCTTCTTGCCCGTCGATGGCTTTGCTTTCTAGCTCTTCTGCTAACTCCTCTGGAGGCTTTGCACTTTCCTCTCTTCTCTCCGTCATAGAGGAGCAGCTGGAGTTCATGGGAGACGATGAGTTGGCTTTGCTTGCCAACCAGTTCTCGCGGTTTCACAACAACCGCATGAACCGTCGCCGCGGAGGAGGACGCTATGGATGTTTTGAGTGCGGCAACCCTGACCACTTCATCGCCAACTGTCCCAAGAAGAACAAGCAAGCTTTTGGGAAGGGCGATCATGGGCACAAGTACGACTCTGGGAAGCGCAAGGAGAAGTACGTCCCCACGAAGCACAAGCAGAAGGGCGGCTTCAACAAGGAGTACATCAAGAAGAAGTACTTGGAGAAGGCCTAGGCTAAGCAGCGTGCTTTCTTCGCCACGCTCAGCGACGTCGATGACTCGGATGACGACTCCGCTGCCTCAAGCGACGACGAGTCCGAGAAGAAGAAGAAGATCGAGGACAAGCTGAACGGCCTCTGCTTCTTCGCTGACAACGAGGGCTTTTGCACCATGGCCCTCGGCAAGGAGGTTGATAGTCAGCTGGAGGAGATCCCTCGGAATGACGATGACGACGACGACACCTCCCAGGTAAAACCATTGGAGGACATTTGGTTGGTGGATTCTGGGTGTTCGAGGCACGTGACCGGAAATGCCAAGTGGTTCTCCAGTCTTAGCCCAGTTGCCGGAAAGGAGTTTATCACCTTCGGCGACAATAGCAAAGGTAAAGTGTTGTCTCGTGGGTTGGTGCGAGTTAATGAGCACTTTGTGTTGCGTGATGCTGCTCTTGTTTCTAATTTGCATTTTAACCTTCTTTCTGTTTCACAACTCTTTGATGATGACTATGAGATTCGTTTGAGCCGAGCCGTCTCGTTTTTAGATCCTCAGGGCGATCTTGTGTGTATGATTTCGCCCTTTGGGAAAGTCTTTCGTGCGAATTTCTCGGAGTCATTTGGCATTTATCGTTGTGTTTTGGCTGGTCCTTCCTCCTCTGATCTTTGGAAGTGGCATAGGAGACTCGGTCACCTAAGCTTCCACTTGCTTGCAAGGCTTAGTTCACTTGGCCTAATCCGAGGATTGCCCAAGCTGCACATAGAGAAGGACCTTGTCTGTCATTCTTGTAGACATGGGAAAATGGTTGCTGCTCCCCACCATCCTGTAAATCAGGTTATAGCCAAGCGCCCTGGAGAGCTTTTGCATATGGACCTTGTCGGTCCGGCTCGGGTGAGCTCAGTTGGTGGGAAGTGGTATGTGCTTGTTGTTGTTGACGACTTTTCGAGATATTCGTGGGTTTTCTTTTTAGTTGAGAAAACTGAGACTTTCGATTTTGTTCGCAATTTGATCTTGCAACTTCAGAACGAGTTCCCTAAGAACTCGATGAGAGCTATTCGTAGCGATAATGGTTCCGAGTTTAAAAACTCAGATTTTGAGAAGTTTTGTGACTCTTTGGGTTTAGAGCATCAGTTTTCTCCCCCCTACACACCGCCACAAAATGGTGTTGTAGAGAGGAAAAATCGAACCCTTGTAGAGATGGCCAGGATGATGGTCGATGAGCATAGGACTCCTAAGCGGTATTGGGCTGAGGCTATAAACACTGCATGCTACATTTCCAATCGCATTTTTCTCCGTGCCTCTTGAAGAAAAACTTCTTATGAGTTGCGATTTGGGAAACAACCCAAAGTGAGTTATTTTAGAGTTTTTGGTTGCCACTGTTTTATACTCAAGAAAGGCAACTTGGACAAGTTTGAGTCTCGCTCTTCTGATGGTGTATTTTTGGGTTATGGAAATCATACTCGTGCATATCGTGTACTTATCTTGATACTAACCGAGTCATTGAGACATCCGATGTCACCTTCGACGAGACCATGGTTGTCCTTCTTCTAGATTTGAGCGTGCAACTGATCATGAGGTTGGCGAACCTCTTTTTGATGACGAGGACGAGGGTGCTGAAGGGATGGATGATCCAGCACCACCTCCACCTGCTGTGCCGCAAGGATCGGCTTCTACTACGACGACTCACGGCCCCAACCCCTCTTCGTCGACTACTTTGGGGCCATGGGATCCGCCACCTCGGGCTGTACCTTTTGTACCCGAGGAGGCGCCAGCTGCTGTTGAAGGGGAGGTTTCTTCAGCTCGGGAGGTGATGAGGACATCGCCAAAATGGAGTCGAGGACGACTCCAATTCAAGAAGGGGAGGATGATGAGGACATCACCACGCTGGACACACCGACGCCATGGTCTTCACCAAGTTGCAATCCGTCTCCAACTCAGCTTCCATGTCACCCTCGGAATTCAGGAGCAGTCCTGGGTAAAATCAACGCCCCGGACGCATACGGACTCCGTTTTCGACGAACCAGATATGCTTGGAAAGATAATTTGATAAGCTAACCAATGGATTTACAATCATGTCAAAATACGTCCAGAGTCAACGGGAATCGTCGAAACAAGTCAGTGTCCAGAATCTGCCAGGGTGCTGCGTCACCGTATTTTGGTCCGTTGGGCCGTGTATCGTCTTAGAGCCCATTAGGGGGCGCGTCCAGCATAGATGACGTCCTAAACCCTATAATTAGCCTTCGTCGTCGTCGTTAGGTCTTGGGTTTTGTTTAGAGTTTAGTTTTCCATCGAGAAACTGAATCGTTCATTGTAACTGTGGTGTCGAATCCTTTTACAGTGATCCAGGGCCCCCATTCTTGATCTCCTCCACTGTGTCGATTAGTCCTTTGGAACCGAGTTCTTGAACTCTCCATATAAATTCGTGAGATTCATATTTGCAATTTCAGATTGCGTGTTTTTACCTTCTTGCTTGTGTTCTTCGATTCGCTTGCAGGAATAGCCTTCTTGGCGAGGTCAATCAAGTTGTGCTTGGTTGATAACCAACGGAGCAGTGGTGTAATGGTTGCAGGGTTCGAATCATGTCTGATTTGAAGCCGGATCGCCAACGTCGAGTTCTCCACCAATCGAACCTATCGCTACCTCACGGAAGATCGGGCCATCCCTCATCAATTGGTATCGGATATTTCATGTTTCCCGCGAGGTATAATCTCGTTTGCCTTAGATTCATATCTGTTCATTACCTAGAGTCCACAAAAAGCCTAAAAAATATTTCAATTTCCGTTGTCCCATCGCCCTTTGTGCCTTTGCAATTTCGTTTCAGATTCGTATTGTTCAGTTTGTGTCTGTGGTCGAGTCTTGTTGCTGGTTTAGGGTTGTGATCGTCGTCGTAGTTCAACGTGCCCGTTGCTGTTTCTTTGTTTTCGCCGCAATCCCATCCACTGTTCCCAAACAACAAGTCGAAGCCACCACATTACTCGACTTGCCCCGCTAGCCGCCTTGTGTGACTTCTCGCCGCCGCGCAAACCCTAGATAGGTTGCCAACCGCTCTAATTTTTGCCTGCATCGCAGCCCTTCTTACATCATCTGGCGTATACGTTTTGCTGTTCGTCACAAGAACGCTTGCTCTTGTGATCGGTGTTGGAGTTTACGGTCGCTTTGCCCTAACTGCCGCTGCCGAGTTGCTCTAACTGTCGTTTTCATGTCGTGCCTCCAGAAACCATAACTTGAGATACCTTGAGTAAAACAGGCATAACTTTTTGCTCGTTTGTCAGAAAATCTAAAATTTTTTGTGGTGATCTTGACACCGTTTGGAGCCGACCCTGTTTGGTCCCCTCAAAATTGCCAAAAAAATTCAGAAAATAAAAAAAAAATTGACAAGGTTTCTGCAAGCTTTTCAGAGAACTTGCAAATTTTGTGTAGACCACTTTCCACCTCAGTTGCAGGTGTGAATTTTTGTGGTTGCATCTTTTGCGATCCTTGTTCAGAGAAAATATAAAAAAATAGTGAAAAAATAAAAAAGTTTGATTCCTACTAGTACCTTTTTGGAAAATCAAGGGAAATTCAGAAAAAAGAAAATCAGTGCTCTTTGCTTGTTCTGTGAGTTCTTTCCATCGTTCTTTGTCTCATCTTGTTGCGCTACGTCTACACACATCTTAGCCAGGAATTGTGACTTGTGCTTTGGATACTTATTGAACTTTGCTAATCTGCTTTCGTTAATTGCTAATCCTTGCTGTCATATTGTGCCTACCCATAGCTACACATATACTTCTGTCAGCACAGGTTCATCTTGCAACTGTTACCCACGCTCAACAACAGATTGCTTCGTCACTTTGGTTTGATCTTGTTTCGCGTTGGTAAGAATACAGTCAAGACGGTGGTAAGCCGCTTGTGATTTTGCATTCCACTTCCACTTCTACCACCACCATCACCACCACTTGGTTCCTTTAGTTGATAGGGATAATCCTTTGCTGTTTTCTTTTTCTATCTTCTAACAATGGCAGGAATTCCGACGGACTTCAATGAGTGTGTGTCCAAAGGCGAGCTTACAACATTCATGAATGAACAACGCAACCTCATGACCGAGCTGACGCGCAACGTGAACAATCTGGTCAACCGCATTGAACAGCTTGAACAACGCCCTCAACCTCATCGTGATGACGAAGATGCAGATGCTTTTGGTGATGACGATGCGGATGCTGGTCCCCGTCGCCGTCTCAACTTCAATCATCGCGGTATGGGAGGTAATAATCATCATAATGATCCTTTTTGCTAAAATTAAATTTAGCCTACCTCCTTTTGCTGGTAACATGGATCCAGAGGCATATTTAGATTGGGAACTTGCTGTTTAACAAAAATTTGATTCTCATAATGTTCCTGCTGAGCATAGAGTTAGACTTGCTACTAGTGAGTTTACTAATTTTGCCTTATACTGGTGGAGTGATCTTTGCAATGCTAATAATGTTGCTGTTGTGCCTCAAACTTGGAATGCTTTAAAGCAACGCATGAAATCTCGTTTTGTTCCTCCTTATTACCAACGTGATTTGTGTTTAAAACTACAAACTTTAAAACAAGGTGAAAAAGGAGTAGAAGCATATTATCAAGAATTGCTTATTGGTTTAACACGTTGTGGTATACTTGAAGATGATGATGATGATGCTAGTGCTAGATTCTTTGGTGGTTTGAATCGTGATATCCAAGATATTCTTGATTACAAAGATTGGAATAGGTTCAGCCAATTATATCATCTTGCTCTTAAAGCTGAACGCGAAGTACAGGGACGCAAACAACAACACCAGCCTTTCAGGTATAACAATGGGGGAACTTTTCAGCAACGTTCCGAGCCGGAGACACCCAAACTTTGTGCTGCACCACAACCATCTACACCTTCCGGGGTAAGTAAATTGTCTAATGTGCAGTTTCCACAGCCGAAGAACGGTGCCACTTCGCGTGCTTCTACTAGCTCTTCCTCGTCCAGCTCTAAAATCATTTGCCGCCGATGCAAAGGCATGGGACATGTCATGAAGGATTGCCCCAGTCGTCGTGCTTTCATTGCTACCGAGGATGGATATGTAAGCACTAGTGATGTTGAAGATGATTTAGCTCTTGCTACTGACATTGCTGCAGATTCCTGAGGACGATCAAGACAGGAGACCATCACCACTGATTCTGCTGCTGCCCATCCTAGTGTTGTCTGACCACTACCCTAGTCTTCTTGTGCAGCGTGTGTTGAGTACACTGTGGGACATGATGAAGAGATGAAGATCCAATGCCACAATTTGTTCCACATGTATCTCATTGTGCAAGGTTGTCGTGTTCTCACTATCATTGATGGCGGGAGTTGCAACAACTTGGTGAGTTCAGATTTGGTTGAGAAGCTTGGTTTGACCACACGACAATATTCATATCCGTATAAACTTCAATGGTTCAATAATAATGGTATGACTAAGGTAACTAAATCAGTATGCATTAGCTTTTTCACAGGCTCTTCAGGCTCTTATCATGATACTGCTGATTTTGATGTTGTCCCTATGCAAGCTTGTTCCATTTTGTTAGGTCGCCCATGGGAATTTGATAATGATGCTTTATACCATGGTAGAACTAATACATACACTATCATACATAAGGACAAGAAAATTACTTTGATGGCTTTGTCTCCTACGACTATTATTAAACATGCTAAAGAGATTAAAAATAAAATAAACCTCCAACAGACATTGCTAAAATAATGAGATTAAGTTAAAAGGAGGTGCTTTTCTTGCTACAACTTCTACTGCTGTTGCGTTATGTGATAATAATGATGCTCCTTGTTATACTATGCTTTGTCGACATGTTAGAGATTCTGCACATGATCCTATACCTTGTTTTTCGCATTGTGCGGTCACTAAACTTTTGCAGGAGCTCGGAGATGACATGGAGTCGCGGACGACTCCAATTCTAGAAGGAGGGGATGATGAGGACATCGCCAAAATGGAGTCGAGGACGACTCCAATTCAAGAAGGGGAGGATGATGAGGACATCGCCACGCTGGACACACCAACGCCATGGTCTTCCCCAAGTTGCAATCCGTCTCCAACTCAGCTTCCACGTCACCCTCGGAATTCAGGAGCAGTCCCGGGTAAAATCAACGCCCTAGACGCATACGGACTCCGTTTTCAACGAACCAGATATGCTTGGAAAGATAATTTGATAAGCTAACCAATGGCTTTGGAATCACATAAAAATACGGCCGGAGTCAACGGGAATCGTCGAAACAAGTCAGTGTCCAGAATCTACCAGGGTGCTGCGTCACCGTATTTTGGTCCGTTGGGCCGTGTATCGTCTTAGAGCCCATTAGGGGGCGCGTCCAACATAGACGATGTCCTAAACCCTATAATTAGCCACCGTCGTCGTCGTTAGGTCTTGGGTTTTGTTTAGAGTTTAGTTTTCCATCGAGAAACTGAATCGTTCATTGTAACTGTGGTGTCGAATCCTTTTACAGTGATCCAGGGCCCCCATTCTTGATCTCCTCCACTGTGTCGATTAGTCCTTTGGAACCGAGTTCTTGAACTCTCCATATAAATTCGTGAGATTCATATTTGCAATTTCAGATTGCGTGTTTTTACCTTCTTGCTTGTGTTCTTCGATTCGCTTGCAGGAATAGCCTTCTTGGCGAGGTCAATCAAGTTGTGCTTGGTTGATAACCAACGGAGAAGTGGTGTAACGGTTGCAGGGTTCGAATCGTGTCTGATTTGAAGCCAGATCGCTAACGTCGAGTTCTCCACCAATCGAACCTATCGCTACCTCACGGAAGATCGGGTTGTCCCTCATCAGGAGGCGCCAAGGCACATTCAGCCCCAACACCCACCTCAACAGATGATCGGCAGCATCGACGAACATGTCACTCGGTCTAGGTCACAACAAATCTCTCACTTTGCTCATTCTGCATTTGTTGCTGATTATGAACCCCGAGATGTTGGACATGCTTTATCTGATCCGGATTGGGTTAATGCCATGCATGAGGAGTTAGAAAATTTTGAGAGAAATCGGGTTTGGGTTTTGGTTCCACCTCCTCCTGAGTGTCACCCTATTGGTACAAAATGGGTTTTCAAAAAAACAAGGAGAGGATGGCCACATTGTGAGAAATAAGGCCAGACTTGTAGCCCAGGGGTATAGTCAGAAAGAGGGGATAGGCTATGAGGAGACTTTTGCTCCTGTAGCTCGTTTGGAGGCAATTAGGATACTCTTGTCTTTTGCTGCATCCAAAGGGTTTTAAACTTTTTCAAATGGATGTCAAGAGTGTCTTCCTAAACGGCTACATAGAAGAAGAGGTGTATGTGAAACAACCCCCCGGTTTTGAAAATCCCAAGTTTCGAAACCATGTTTTTAAACTTCATAAAGCTTTATATGGTTTGAACAAGCCCTAGAGCCTGGTATGATAGGTTGAAAACCTTTTTGCTTGCTAAGGGTTTTAAAATGGGATGTGTGGATAAAACCTTTTTCTCCTCAAGCAAGGCAATGACACTTTGTTGGTTCAGATTTACGTGGATGATATCATTTTCGGTGGTTCTTCTCATGCTTTGGTTGCCAAGTTTGCAGATACTATGAGCAGGGAATTTGAGATGAGCATGATGGGCGAGTTGACGTTATTCCTCGGGTTGCAAATCAAGCAATCCCGCGAGCGGACGTTTGTGCACCAGGGCAAGTACACCAAGGACATATTGAAGAAGTTTGATATGGGTGAGGCCAAGCCTCTTCCAACACCCATGTCGACCATGGTGGCCCTGGATGCGGACAAGGATGGAGAAGCTGTGGACCAGAAGGAGTACCGAAGCATGATCGGATCGCTGCTGTACCTGACGGCAACACGCCCGGACATCCAGTTCGCGGTGTGTCTTTGCGCACGATTTCAGTCATCGCCGCGCACTTCTCACCGTCAGGCGGTTAAGCGCATTATGAGGTACTTATCCTTCACGCCTGACTTTGGGATTTGGTATTTTGCTTCTTCCACCCTCTCCCTTTGCGGTTACTCGGATGCTGATTTTGCTGGTTGCCGACTTGATCGCAAGTCCACTTCTGGGACTTGTCAGTTTATTGGCTCTTCTCTTGTGTCTTGGTCTTCTCGCAAGCAGTCTAGTGTCGCTCAATCTACCACAGAGGCTGAATATGTTGCTGCGGCTAGCTGTTGTTCTCAGTTGTTGTGGATGATGGCCACTTTGCGTGATTTTTGTCTGAGCTTTTCTCGTGTTCCATTGCTTTGTGACAGCACAAGTGTGATTAGCGTTGCTAAGAACCCCGTGCTGCACTCTAAGACCAAACACATTGATGTGCGCTTTCATTTCTTGCGAGACCATTATGAGAAGGGTGATATCGATCTTCACCATGTCGATACTCATCTTCAGTTGGCAGATATTTTCACCAAGCCTTTGGACCAATCAACCTTTGCTAGGTTGAGAGGGGAGCTTGGTGTGTGTTTCCCCTTTTAGTTGGGGGAAACATTTTGGTTCTTGTATCATAGTCTGACTTCTTTTGCCTTGTTTCTGATTTTTATCATTTTTGCATCTTTATCTTTTCGAGCTTTATGTATATAATCTTTAGAATGCGACTATGCTTTATTTAGTGTATGCTCCGATGCTATATGATGATGCTTGTAGCTTATGCTCTTTCTGATCACTGATACATGTTGCGAGCTGAGCTATTTTATAAATAGTGAATTTGCTTAATGAACATAAACTTCAAATTGTTCACCATTGAGATTGACAACTAGCATGTGTAGGATGTGCTAAAATCACTTGTGCTTTTCATATATGCTAGGTTGCTATGCCTCTAGTTCTGAGTCCTTCACTTGCTTGGTATGTTCATATTCTGTCGTTAAATTGAACCAAGTTTAAGTGAATTGAAAAGATCGAGATGGGATTGTTTGTCAGCACATCACGGTATCGAGACTGTTTCTCATTGCACTTTGAGTTAAACTTGAGCCGTATAGTGTAAGACCGAAACCGTTGCTTTAAGCTTCTGATTGCTTTTGCATAGGCTTCGCACAGTTGAAAAGTTAGGCATTGACAAGCTTTCAACCTCTCGCAATCACATGCTGAAATTTGAACTTGTGTAATTTCACCGCTGCAACTCTGATAAAATTTGAAAACATAAGTCTATGATTCTTTCTATAGCATGATGATTGAACTTTGCTAGGGGTAGTTCACCTTGTATACATGTTTAGCACTTGTTTGAATTCCTGTCTATACATGTTCGGTGCTATTTTGATGGTGAATACCTTTTTGGCTAAAACTGCTCACTTTGCCCATATATTTATATTTCGTATTTAGTGATCAATTTGATCTTTTGCTAGCATTTATGCTTGTTGTTGAGTCATCGGATCAGCACTTTGTTTGAGAATCTTTACATTCTATCAACTATATTCTTGAAGCTACTAACCTGCATTTGTGACTCATATGCATTTTGCCTCATTGTGTGCATTTTCAACTAAGGGGGAGAAATCTTGACAAATCATGTCCCTAGTTGTATGCACTATTGAAGGGGGAGTTCATGTTTAGGGGGAGTTTGCTCGATTTCTATTTTGACAAGCTGTTTAATTGGTTTGGAGCGACTTTCAGCCCATATGTTGTTTTTCAATTGGTTTGGAGCGGTTTGGCTAGTTGTGTTGAGCCTTTGCCCATATGCTTGTTCTCGCTAGCGGTGTTGAGCCTGTTCTACCTCTTCTTGAGGGCTAGCTTTGCTTTGCTTGGTTGCGTCGAGCCGTTGCCCATGTCTTTGGGAACCAAGTTGTCTCGCTCACTCCATTCGACTTCTTCTGGCTTAGCTTCGCTTTTGGTCGATTGGATGAGTTCGCTTACTTCTTCTTCCTCCTCTCTTCTACCTTCATATGATTTGTGTTGGTAGTTGACAATGCACTCATCAAGGGGGAGATTGCGGATACATGGGTGTATGTCGGATCTTGAGATGATGAGTGATTGTCAACTGGGATGATGCGCATGTTCTTTGGCTTGTGTTGTGCAGGTGTTGAGCACGGATACGGTGATCAGAGGCAAGGTGAAGGTCAAGTAGAGACGTGTCGTGCTGATAGACCCGGAGCGGTGAAGAGCGCACGTGAGGCTTGGACTGACGGACCGGTGGCCTGAGGATCAGCCGTGGTGGCTGACAGCCTGGGACAGCAACAAGTGAAGACTTGCGTGTGGACGGGGTGCACGGGCGGTGCATCCCCTCTACGGTTCGGTTTGGTGGTTAAGCCACAAAAAAACCACCGAGTGGACGGTTTCCAGGTTTGGGCCTCAAAACCTCGGTGCGGCCGGTTTCTGAGTTTGGGCCACAAAACTCGGGCTAAGGACGGTTTCCAGGTTTGGGCCTCAAAACCTGGGTGCTGGCGGGTTTCTGAGTTTGGGCCACAAAACTTAGGCGATGGACGGCGGGTTTCCCGGTTTGGGCCTCAAAACCGGGGGTTGGTCGTGAAGACAGGTTTCCCGGTTTCGACCTCAAAACCGGGGGCGAGCAGAGCGGTGGCGGCATGTGGCGGCAATTGGTGAGGTCGCGTCAAGGCGAAGCTACCTATTGTGCGGGCGTGGCCGTCGGATTACCATCTCTTCGAGTTGGTCCAGAATAACCCTAGGGTTTAGCTGGTTCGCTCTGTAATTAGTTAGGGGTAGAGTGGGAACTAGAATTAGGATAAGTAGAGGGAGACACCCACCTCCCATCCTATCTCAGTTATTTGCTATTCTCCACTTAGGGTTTCCTGCTCTCCCACATCCCTGTTGTAGCTACTGAGGTCCGTAGAGAACCATACCTCTGTGTTCATGAGATTTTGAGGAAGTGAGACCGTAATCTCACTGTTGTAGCGTGTGGTAGCCACATGGTTGCAAATTTGTGGTTTGATTCGCGTTTTGAATTTGTTCTTCGCGTTCTTCGTTTCTCCATGATTTTCCCGTCACTCGATCTCCCTGCCTCAAAACCTAGGTGCTGGCGGGTTTCTGAGTTTGGCCCACAAAACTCAGGTGATGGACGGCGGGTTTCCCGGTTGGGCCTCAAACCGAGGGTTGGTCGTGAAGACAAGTTTCCCGGTTTCGGCCTCAAAACCGGGGGCGAGCAGAGCGGTGGCGGCATGTGGCGGCAATCGGTGAGGTCGCGTCAAGGCGAAGCTACCTATTGTGCGGGTGTGGCCGTCGGATTACCATCTCTTCAAGTTGGTCCAGAATAACCCTAGGGTTTAGCTGGTTCGCTCTATAATTAGTTAGGGGTAGAGTGGGAACTAGAATTAGGATAAGTAGAGGGAGACACCACCTCCCATCCTATCTCAGTTATTTGCTATTCTCCCCTTAGGGTTTCCTGCTCTCCCACATCCCTGTTGTAGCTACTGAGGTCCGCAGAGAACCATACCTCTGTGTTCATGAGATTTTGAGGAAGTGAGACCGTAATCTCACTGTTGTAGCGTGTGGTAGCCACACGGTTGCAAATTTGTGGTTTGATTCGCGTTTTGAATTTGTTCTTCGCGTTCTTCGTTTCTCCACGATTTTCCCGTCACTCGATCTCCCTGCCTCAAAACCTGGGTGCTGGCGGGTTTCTGAGTTTGTGCCACAAAACTTAGGCGATGGACGGCGGGTTTCCCGGTTTGGGCCTCAAAACCGAGGGTTGGTCGTGAAGACAGGTTTCCCGGTTTCGGCCTCAAAACCGGGGGCGAGTAGAGCGGTGGCGGCATGTGGCGGCAATCAGTGAGGTCGCGTCAAGGCGAAGCTACCTATTGTGCGGGCGTGGCCGTCGGATCACCATCTCTTCGAGTTGGTCCAGAATAACCCTAGGGTTTAGCTGGTTCGCTCTGTAATTAGTTAAGGGTAGAGTGGGAACTAGAATTAGGATAAGTAGAGGGAGACACCCACCTCCCATCCTATCTCAGTTATTTGCTATTCTTCACTTAGGTTTTCCTGCTCTCCCACATCCCTGTTGTAGCTACTGAGGTCCGCAGAGAACCATACCTCTGTGTTCATGAGATTTTGAGGAAGTGAGACCGTAATCTCACTATTGTAGCGTGTGGTAGCCACACGGTTGCAAATTCATGGTTTGATTCGCGTTTTGAATTTGTTCTTCGCGTTCTTCGTTTCTCCACGATTTTCCCGTCACTCGATCTCCCTGTATACTGCGTCTTCTTGAAATCCACTTGAATCAACTTGTTCTTTGATGTGAGGAGAACATTTCTACCGAAGGAATTCATCTCTACCCTCACGAACAAGTAGATCGGGTCGATTCAAGTTTCGTGGCGCTTTTTTCGGTTCATACACCTTCCCCTCCGATTTCCCATTGATTGAGTTGATTTAAGCGGATGATTTCTTGGGGATAGTCTCCTAACTATCTTGTGATCATCTTCTCCAAGTTTGGCATCAAGGGATTTTGGTTTTGATCGATTTTGGGAGGATTTGGGAAAGGGGCGAACAAAATCGCCCTTTCTGTTCGTTCGCGGACAGTCCGTCGTTGGGGCGCGGACAGTCCGCGCATCGGGCACCAGCCGACTTAGTGGCTGCGAGGCTCGGCCGAGTGACTGCAGTTTGAACTGCGGACAGTCCGCTGTAGGAAAGCGCGGACAGTCCAGAACTGTCCAGGAGCTATTCAGCAGCGTTGCTGTTTTGCTCTTCTAGCAGACGGACAGTCCTCCACCTGGCCCCGGACAGTCCGCCAATGGGCAGACAGTCCCAGACTGTCTGGGTCCACGGACTGGACCTCGGACAGTCCGGGACTTGGCTGAAGCCTGCGGTTTAGTGCGTTTGCTCTCCCAACTTTTCCATTTGGTTTTCGGACTTCTCGTTTGGCCCTAGAGTTAACCAAGAAACCTCTCTAGGTATCTTTGTTACTTGTTAGCATAGGTATTTGGAGATTTCTCGACGTAGCCTTCTATCTACATTCGAGGGTCAGTTTTTGGGGTCAAACTTGAGCCGACGCTTTTGGTGTTTGGTTCGATCTTGCTTGGTGGTGCCTCGCGGTGATCCTCGGGATCATCCACCCTCTCCCAAGGGTCGTGGGCATCATGTTTCGGTCGAAGCTTTTGGGGGTTGATTTTTGGGACAAAGGCCAAAGTTTCGAGAGAAATTTTTAGGCTCCCATTCACCCACCTCTGGTCGCCTTGCTTTTGCATTCTCGGTCCTTCACACACGCTAACCATAATATCGGGCCTAGATGCACAAAGGTAAAGCAATGAACCGATCATAGAGCGATATACCTTTTGGTCCACCGACTTACCATTCTCATTTAGATCAAGATGCCCATTGGTTGTCATAGGTGTCTTGATGGGCTTGGCCTTGTCCATCTCAAATTCTTCTTTAGCATGTCTCTCGTATACTTCGTTTGACTGATGAACGTGCCATCCTTGAGTTGCTTGATTTGGAATCCGAGAAAGTACTTCAACTCACCCATCATGGACATCTCGAACCTTTTGGTCATAATCCTACTAAACTCCTCACAAAAAGCCACATTAGTACTACCAAATATTATGTCATCGACATATATTTGGCACACAAAGATATCATTATCGACTTTGCGAGTAAATAAAGTCGCATCGGCCTTCCCTATCTCAAAACCCTTTTTGAGTAGGAAGTCCTTTAAACAATCATACCAAGCTCTAGGGGCTTGCTTGAGCCCATAGAGCGCCTTGTTGAGCTTGTAGACATGATTGGGATATTTGGGATCTTCCAACCCGGTGGTTGCTCCACATACACCAATTTGGAGAGGGGGCCATTAGGAATGCACTTTTCATGTCCATTTGATATAGCTTGAAATCATGGTGAGTAGCAAAGGCAAGTAATATACGAATTGACTCAAGCCTAGCTACAAGTGCATAGGTTTTCTCCAAATCCAAACCTTCGATTTGAGTGAAACTTGAGCCACCAACCATGCTTTGTTCCTTGTAACCACGCCATGCTCATCTTGCTTATTGCGGAAGACCCATTTGGTTCCTATCACATTTTGCTTGGGCCTTTCCACCAAGGACCAGACTTCATTCCGAGTGAAGTTGTTCAGCTCTTCTTGCATAGCCATCACCCAATCTGGATCATCAAGTGCTTCTTCCACCCTAAGAGGTTCCAAAGAGAAGAAACAAGTAATGTTCACAAAAACTTGCTAACGAGAACGTGTCGTTACCCCACGTCGTATGCTCCCCAATATGTTGTCAACGAGATGATCTCGTTGAACTGTATGATGAACTCTTGGATGTGGCACAGGTGATCTTCTTTGAATGGGTCCATCTTCATCATGTGTATGTATATCTTCATTAGCTTGTTGGTCATCATGTTGAGCTGGAGCTTGATCATCATCTTGATGTGACACTTGAACTTCATTTGCACTTCCACCATTCGGAGTTGCGGAAGCTTCACCATGTGCATTTGGATGCACATGATGGATATTGGAATCTTGTGGAATGTGCAATAGCTCATCTCCATCATTTTGAATCTCAACGGGCCTCACATCACCGGTTGCAAGCTTCTTGATAGCTTCGGAAGGAGGCATGTCATTACCTACAAGCTCATCATTGACTTGTTCTCTTTAGAGCCGTCGGATTCATCAAAAGTCACGTCTACCGTTAACTCAATAGTGCCGGTGGCATTATTGAATACACGGTAGCCATGTTCGTTAGTTCCATAACCAAGTAGAAAGCCTTCGTGTACCTTAGGTGCAAACTTTGAGCTTTTGGCCCTCTTGTTAAGTATGAAACACTTGCAGCCAAAGACTCGAAAGTAATGCACCTTCAGTTTGTTACCGGTTAGGAGCTCATATGGTGTCTTGTCCCTCAGCTTGTGAAGGTAGAGGCGATTGATTGCGCATGCGGTGTTCATCACCTCCGCCCAAAAGCCATGAGACGTCTTGTACTCATCCAACATAGATCTTGCGGCTTCAACAAGAGTTCTATTCTTCCTTTCCACAACCCCATTTTGTTGTGGGGTATATGGAACAGAGAACTCATGCTTGATTCCTTCATCATCAAGATACTCTTCTATGTTGGTTTTCTTGAACTCGGTCCCGTTGTCGCTTCTCACTTTCTTGATCTTGAGCTCAAACTCATTTTGAGCCCTTCTCGCAAACTTCTTGAAGATGCCTTGGTCTCACTTTATCTACTAAAAAGAACACTCAAGTGAACCGAGAATAGTCATCAACAATAACGAAACCATATTTGTTACCACCAATGCTTTGTTAAGCAACAGGTCCGATGAGGTCCATATGAAGTAGCTCCAATGTCTTGTAGTTGACACGATATTCTTCATTGGATGCTTCGCTCCAACTTGCTTTCCGGCTTGGCATGCGCTGCAAATCATATCTTTCTCAAAAGAAACATTGGTTAGTCCAAGGATGTGCCCTTCCCTTTGAAGTTGGGCCAAGTTCCTCATCCCAACATGAGCTACTCGGCGATGCCAAAGCCAACCCATGCTAGATTTTGCCATTAGGCATGTCGTAGGTTCCACCTTACTAGTTGAGAAGTCAACTAGATAAAGCTTTCCCTTCAACACACCCTTCAATTCAATAGAGGAATCCCTTCTTCTAGAGACGGTCACACCCTTATCCGTAAAGAGACAATCGTAACCCATTTCACAAAGTTGAGAACGAATAACAAATTGTAACTCAATGAATGCACAAGTAATACATTTGAGATAGAATTGTTGATTGAGATAGCAATTTTACCCAAGCCAAGTACCTCTCATTTTCCATTGTCACCAAACACAATGTTGTTGCATGAATCATGGCTTGGTTGAAAAGAAGTGAACATTTCATTTGCCCCGGTCATATGATTGGTGCATCCACTATCCAACACCCAACTTGTTCCACCGGAGGCATATTCCTACAAAACAAGATTTATGTTCTTGATTTAGGTACCCAAGTGAGATTAGGTCCTAGGGGGTTAGTCACATAAACTTTGGGCACCCAAACATTTCTTTATCTCTCTTCTTGAGTGCACCAACATATTTAACAACAATCTTGCCATTCTCTCCCCAACAACACAAGTAATCACATGTATAGCTTCGTGATATGGGCTTTTGTTGCTTGGGGACCTCCACTTGCTTCTCCTTGATGACCTTGTCATTTTCAAGTGTAGCCTTTGGATTGGCAACCTTGTTTGCCTTGTTCACGAGGTCAAAGAGAGGAACCCCTTTGTTAAAGTTAACAATGGGTACCCCGTTGACCATCTTCCTTCCATTGGCTTTGCCACCATACCTATTGTAGCCAATCCCATCCTTGATGGATGGATGTCTTGCGGACTTGAGGATGTCTTTTGGGTTGTTGCACCTTACACTTGCAACCATTCCTCAAGATCATGTTCAACCTTTATATCTCCCTGTCTCTTTTCTCTAGCTCAACAAGGTTAGTTGCACAAGCATTTATATGAACTTTATAGCATCTTTTGCAACCATTACTAGTTGAGGCATTAGAGCTATCGGAATCCTTAGGAGTGGTTGAAGAGGTGCTACTCCAAAGAGTGTTGTAACTTAGTTCAAGAGTTTGATATTTATCTTGAAAGCTTGTGAGGCTTTCTTGAACCAAGCTAACTTCATTCTATAGACTAGCAATTGAGTCATTGCTTGTGGAACACTCCTTAGCCAACTTCTTTTGTTAGATTTCATTCGGTCTAAAGATAGTTCCACGTCAATTTCCAACCTTCAACTTTCTCCTCGGTAAGAGAAGCTTCCAATGCAAGGTTCTCCTCTCTCTCTTGAGAGATCAAGTCCCCTTGCAAAGCAAGACTCTCATTCTGACTCTCCAATTTAGTAAGCAATTTTAATATTTTTGGTCCTCCTTTCTTACCAAATTTTCTTATTATGCTTATTTCAAATTCATTCATATCATCATCACTATACTCATCACTAGAACAAGTAGAAGAGTTAGATGATACCTTCTCATCCTTAGCCATGAAGCAAGAATGAGTGAAATCATCCTCGTCATCGGAGATACTCTCGAACAAGCGTGATGAAGTGGTCAAGGTAGTCATGTTGGAGAAGAGGCTTGGAGAAGAGGCTTGGAGAAGAGGTCTTGTGTAAAGCGATGTTGGCCGCTCCCTTCTCCTTCTCCTTGCCCTTGCTCTTCTCTTCATCACTTGAGTCATCTTCCAAAAACCATTCTTCACCAAGATGAGCTTCACCACCTCTTCTTCTTCTCTGGTTCTTGTCATCACTCTTGCTATACTTTCTCTTGTTCTTCTTTTGTGGACAATCGGCAATGAAGTGATCATCTGCACCACACTCATAGCAATTTCTCTTCTTTGACTTCTTGAAGTATCCACCTTTGTTCTTCTGGTACATCTTCTTCCTCATGAATCTTCTAAAGTTCTTCACAAGAAGTGCAATTTCATCATCCGAGTCATCGCTTCCTTCACTTGATGAATCATTTTGAGCTCTACTTCCTTCTTCTTGCTTAGCCTTGAGAGCTACCACTTTCTTTTTGCTTGCTTCTTCATCTTCTATGGCCTCATCATCCAAGACTTCATGATGCTTTATCTTGGCAAGCATCTCATGCGATCCCATGCTCTCATAGTTTGGTCTTTCCATAATAATAGATGCAAGTGTCTTGTTCTTCTTTCTATATGCTCTCAATAGGTTTCTTGCAGTTGAGTTGTCATCCCATTTTACATCTCCAAGGGCTCTAATCTTGTTGATCAAAGTCATGTATCTATCAAACATTTGTTGAGTGGTTTCACCACTCTTGATTATGAAGTTCTCGATCTTCCCTTGAAGAAGCTCTATGTTGCACTTCCTCACACTCGCATCACCCTCATATGATATCTTGAGAGTGTCCCAAATCTTCTTTGCAACCTCCATTCCATGGACCTTGGTACTTTCCTCGGGCCTGAGGCATTATAGAATCAAGGATGCAGCTTGAGCATTTTGTTGAAACTCAACTGCATCTAGCTCAGTATACTCTTCTCCTTCAATGTGACTCATTCCATTCTCGACTATCTCCCAAGCTCTTGCGGCAATAAGATGTAGCTTCATCTTGTGTGCCCAATCGTTGTAGTTGATTCCATCAAAGGAAGGTGGTTTGCCTAGATTGACGCTAGGCAAATGAAGAATCTTGCCCATTTGGCCATAGTCGTATGGTATGCTTGAGAATTCTTTTTCTCTCTTTTCTTTCTCTTCATCTTGTTTTGTCTTTTATCTTTGGGCTGTGGAGGAACTCCTCCACTCATTGATGATTCACCTTTGCTGCTCAAAGCTTGCTTCAAGCCCTCAATCTCATCCATCATCTTCTTCATTTGATCTTCGAATTGCTTTGCTTGTTGTTCCAACAGCTGATCAGAAACTCTCTTGACAATGTCATTGATTTCTTCTTGACTTAGGGTCGACATGATTTCTCCCTTACGCGATGAAGCGCTAACACAAGGGTTAGGCTCTGATACCAATTGAAAGGATCAAATCAACCTAGAGGGGGGTGAATAGGTGATTTTCTACAATCTGAAACTTCACAAACTAAAACTTGTAGTTAGATAACAACCGGTACTACCGGTTTGTTTGGGTAGGTACTATCAGGTATGAAACACCGGTACTACCGACACAAACAAATGGCACTACCGGAAACCTAAAAGGAAACTACAAATCCAATGTATGTGAGCTATGAATGTAAATCTAAGAAATGTCCCACTTCCCTAAGTATGGTAGATGAAGATTCTAGCCTTCCCAAGCCTTGGTTACTTCCCACGGTGTAGATCGAGCCTTCCCAACCTAAGAAAGCGAGAGGAAGAGGAAGAACACGAAGAACACAAGTACAAGCGTAATATCCAAAGTAGAGATAACAACAAGCACAAGGGACACAACGATTTATCCCGAGGTTCGGCCAAATCACTAAGGAGTGCCTATGTCCTCGTTGTTGAGGTGACCACAAAGGTCGAAGTCTCTTTCACCTCCTTGCCTCACTCAAGCCACCACAAAGGTTAGCCGAGTTTCTCCACTAGAAATCATAGGGGAAATACAAACGCTTCGGGGAGCCCTCACAAATGAATCAACACGGGCTACCACGAAGAACACCTAACCGGCTAGGGTTCAAAGAACCCAAGAGTAATAGACAAACCAAGCCGGCTAGATGAGGAACCAAGTGCTCAAGTCGTGGATCGAAACTTCCCACTATCTAAACTCACTTCCCTAGCTCAAATCTTGCAAGGGAATGAATCTTGGAGCAAAGGGAGAGAGAGGGGAGGAGTCAATGCTTGGAGACGTTTTTGGCAGCTGGTTGGTCGCAATGAATGTTAGAGTGAGTGGGTAACGGTCAAAAGAGAAGTGGGAGGCTATTTATAGTTCCCCAGTCTCGAGGCTTGTCGGTAGTACCGACCACCCATGGTCGGTAGTACCGACCAGCCAAAAACCGCTACGCCAGATCTGAGTTGACCTAGATCCAACCACCGACCAAGGGTCGGTACCACCGAGGGTCGGTATAGTACCGGCCTTATGGCGGTACTACCGCCAGGCCAAATCGGCCGCGAACAGAGAGCTCCAAGAAAAGATCACTTGGCTGCTCGGTACCTCCCGACCAGGGTCGTAACCACCGAGCGTCGGTAGTACCGACTTTTATAACGGTACTACCGCCAAGTCAAATCGCGCACGAACAGAGAGCTCCAAGAATCGGCCTCAGGGGCTCGGTACCTACCGACCAAGGTCGGTACTGACTATTATAGCGGTACTACCGCCAAGCCAATTGGCACACGAACAGAGAGGTCCACAAAAATGACCTTCATACCGACTAAGGTCGGTACCACCGAGGGTCGAGAGTACCGGCCTTATGGCGGTACTACCGCCAAGTCATTTTCGAACCTACACAGAGAGGTTGTTAGAATGGTCTGGGTGGTCGATACTACCGACCTTATGGCGGTACAACCGCCAGTTCAAAATGAACTCTACCCAGAGAGCATTGCGCGCGGCCTCCCTGGTCGGTACCACCGACCCCCATGGTCGGTACTACCGACTACACAGAATTACATCTACGTGTTCGTGATCGTGCGGTGACTCTCAAGCAAACTTTTGTTAGTTGACATGAGCACTTTTCTCCATATCTAGCCAACCTAATTTGTATCCCTCTTGATAGTCCGGCTTACCTATAACTCATGTTTAAAATTAAACTTTCAATCCACCACTTGAGCTAGGCATCTTTTGTCCAACTATACTCAACGTGCTTTGTCCACGAGATTTCAATCATTTCAAATCTTTCTAAGGACTAACACCTGCATACGTGCTTTTATAAATCTATTAGTCCCTAATTTGATTATCATTAATTAGCCAAAACCCACATTGGGGGTGAATGCACTTACACCAAGCGTCAGAGAGATAACGAACGCAAAAAGGCCATCGACGCCGAGAAGTTGAAAGTGGGCACATACATCTTAGGAGTCATGAAGAAGGTCAGGAGAGATGGTTGTATCCTCGCTGCCGTCCACTTTGGGTAAGTCGAAAACATATATGTTTATGGGATAAGTGGCTACCTAAGATCATCCATACTCATCATAGTCTTTGTTTTGTTCGAATGGTGCAGCGAAGGCCTCCATGGGCACTGGATTGCATTCATCATCTATCCTCAGGAAGGCAGGGCCTGCATATTTGACTCATTGAGGCATTGAAACAAAGCAGGGTACAAGCACTTTGAAGATTGCTTGAGATTGTAAGTCAAAGATCTTCAGATTAGTTAATTTTTATCATACGTTTTAAAACTGTGACTAACACTAGTGGAGTACATACAACTCTTATAAAGAGTACGTAAAGGAGCCAAGTGAATTTGATCGAAGGACAGAGAAGTTCAAGAAGAAGCATGGGAATAGAATCAAAATCAAGCGCCAGTTCCCGGTACGTGTACTTGAAGCTTCACTTATGCTTTTTCCCACACCATGCATATATTGTCGATCTATACCAAAGTGTTGTAATGCTTGTGTATCATGCAGTGTGCCAAGCAACCACCAGGGACAACTTTGTGTGGGTACTACGTCTGCGAGTACCGAAGGGCCTGCAGAAAGTACAACGGTAGCTGGCGGCAGCTCAAGAAAGCAACTGAATGGTGGGAAAGAAAGCAAAGCAATCAACGTAACTTCGATCAAATAGTGGCAGACATGTGCAAGTTTGTTACAGACCGTGTAGTGCATGAAGGGCAACCGTTCTTTGATACAAATGCCCCATTAGCACTGCTTCCCGAGTACGAGAAGCTCATGAAATGGAGCACCATGCTACGCGACGGGAGATGAAGGATTACAATTTGAACATGGACTTCGTCAATTAGTTTGTTTGCAATCTGACATGTAATATAACACTTTAACGATTTCGTCGATGTTCTATGGATGACAATGAGATCAAGTTAATGTATGTATGTATGTATACGTATGTGTCATGTGTTATGTCTGTATTTGACCTGTAAAATATGGATTCGATTATACATTCAAATATGTGCTGCTATATTTTTTTAAACCTAAAAATCTTTAACCGTGACGGCCAAGTTACGCTGCCCGTCACGGCTAATGGTATTAACCGTGACGGGCAATTTACGCTGCCCATCATGGCTAATGGTATTAACCGTGACGGGCAAGTTACGCTGCCCGTCACGGCTAATGGTATTAACCGTGACGGGCAATTTATGCTGCCCATCATGGCTAATGGTATTAACCGTGACGGGCAAGTTACGCTGCCCGTCACGGTTAATGGTATTAACCGTGATGGGTTGTTGAACCCGCCGCGGTTAGCCTCGATTTACTGTGACGAGGTGTCCGCGACGGGCTCAATTGCCCGTCACGGTTAAAGAAAAATGACCGTCACACAAAAAATTTGTGTAGTAGTGCCACCTCCGCACAGCAGCGGCCCAAAACAAGTTGTGCAGTGGTCGGATTGCGGGCGTGCGCTGGGATGTGCCTGAGCGCCACGATCACTCTATGGGTGAACGCGTGAGATTCTAGTATCGAAAACGAGATATCTGATACCAATTGTATGATCCAGTAAGAGATTGCAAGGGTTGGGAAAGCACGTAATTGGGGATCGGCAGCAACAAGAACAACGAGGACGGCTCTCTCGCCGAGTTCTAAAGAGTTCTGTTCGAATATTTCTTACATGTTACCCTCCTCTCCGATCTTAGCCTATAAGTAATACATTACTTGCATCATATTGGGCCGGCAAGTCGGGAACACTGTGCCGGCGCACTCTTTTGGTTCTAGGCACGGACGACTCGGTCGAAGTGGAGACGTGCCTTTGGCTGCGGCTTCCTTTTGTGCCCCTTCTTCAGGTTCAGGCTGTAGCGGGTCCCTGACACGCACTCTGGGAGGACCATGGACAGGGGGTGTCTTGAGCGGAAGGCAAAGCCGAGCATCCACTCCCTCCAGAACTGAGGACAAGGTCACCGGGCTGTTGCCCTCCTCCACCGTCTGGGACAACGTCTCCACCTCCGTTGGCGCCCAGGACACGCTCGAGAGGCCAGGTCCAGAGAGCAGAACTCAGCACCGGTGGCAATGCCACCGCCCCGACGCAACGGCGAGAGCGCTCCTGCTGCCTCTCAGCCTCTTGGCGTTGTCCCGTCTGACCGGTCTGGTTAGGTCAATCAGTTAGGGTGAGGTCAGCACTGAATATTATTCAGCAGATCCGTTTCTGCTATCACATATCCCAGCTGATAACCCGATGGGAAAGATCTAAGCACATAGGAACAGAAATGTCCTAAACTTTTCGGTCAATCAGTTATGTGTCGTAATAAACTGTCAGGATGATTTCACGAAAAGAGAAGAGGATAATTCCACAAGCAGATTGAGAATATTCGTGCCCGAAGCTGTACTTTTTTTTATTTCAAACAATAATATGGCTTACAAGCAAGCTGTGCAGAATAGTACTCCGCGTATACACATATAGCTGCTAACGATTAATCACGCAGCTAGGTAGACAGTGCGAGGCACAGGAGGTTGGATTAGTAAACAAACAAAGCTAATTTCTGTAGTATCTGTGTACACGGAAGATGGTAATTCTGCATCATGCGCATGACGTAGTACTAAGGTGTGTATATATGTATAGAATTATATATAGCTGCAGATGAGAGAGGCAACTAATTCTTTCCAGGCATAGGCACTGTCGGGTATGCCGGTGGTAAATTAGTTCCTGGGTAGGGGGAGCCGCCGTAGGTATCCTGCTTCGTTGCCACAGCAGCTCCCGCAGCCGTAGTCTGCGTCTGCTTCATCTTCCTGCCTGCACCTGCTGCATGTATACAAGCGCGCAGATCATAATTAAGAACAGATGCCGCAGCGCCGTATCATAGAATGCATGCATTAATATAATTAAGCTGCGTGTTCCACGAAAGCTGAGGGACTGCGCGTACCGTAGAATACAGCTGCTTCAGTTGCAGTTGCAGCAACGAAGGAGGAGGCCAGGAGGAGAGAGGCCACAAGCAGAAAGCACAGCACCGCCGTTCCGTTTCCGGCTCCTGATCTGCTCGCCATCGTTATGTGATATTGTTGTCATCGTCGTCGTTCCAGCGGCAAACCCCCGCTAATTTATACGCGCGCTGATTGAGCTAGCTAGTACCTAACACGAAACCACAAGAGCAAAGGAAGCAAGCTGCTATCTATGGTCAATTGCTAGGCCTTTAGTTTTCCCAACTTTGCCCAAATATTTTTAGATTGCTTGTCACATCAATCTTTAGCTGCATGCATGAAGCATTAAATGTAGGTAAAAAAATAACTAATTGTACTTTTAGTATGTGCATGTCGAGATGAATTTTTTGAGCCTAGTTAGTCCATATTTGAACAAAGTTTGTCAAATAACAACGAAAGTGGTACAATGCAAATCTCAAATATTTTCCAAAACTAAACAACACCAAGTGTGCTTGCACGTGCTCTGACCGTAAAAAGCTATACGGTCAAGCTCAGTTAGTAAACGACGTGACTAGCTAGAAGCGCCGAGCGCATGCCTGCTGCCTTTTCAGCGAGATTTCTTTGCCTCATCTCTACAGCTCCTCACAATAATTCGTCATTTGAGAAAACAACCTATACCTATACCTTGTCAACAACCAACAAGACGAATCAGTCAAACACCCAAACTGTGTTTGGGTACCGTGTGCATCATGCTACAACTACAAGTGGTCAGGCTATATGAGATGAGAAGTTTCCTCGGCGACGCTTGAATGTGCACACGTGAAATTAGGTCGACCGGAACAGCCGATCGATCTCGACATTTTGGAACAAGTCATCAGTCAATATATACGTGCTGCAGCATTCGTTCTATACACGTGGTCCAGCTGGAGCCTCACTTCTATAGTCGTCGGCAGTCGGCACGAGGCATCGTCGAGTCCTGTCGCCGTGTCGATCGCGTCATACCAGATGATGACGGCGTACACAATCTTATACACATCGGTATTCTTCGGTACGGAGACAAACCAATACCACTGTACATCATGAGTGGGTCTTCTGTGGTTGCCGACCGTGACGAATCACTGCTCACTACTACGTACTCCCTCTGTCCGTGTTACTTGGCTGATCGTTTTTATGGCTAATTTTGACTGTTTTAATAGTGTTTTGTGAGAGAGAATAAACCGAAGTTCGGCTGATAAATCGGTTGATAAGGGCAAAAGAACATAGCAACAGTTTTCACATTCCTAAAAGTCAAATATCATAAACTTTAACTAAAATTATATAAAAAATTACTAACACTTATGAGACAAAATAACCACCATTATTATATTAGATTAATTGTATAATATATTTCCATAACAAATTTATTTTAAAGCATAGATGCTAATAGTATTTACTATAAATTTAGTTAAAGTTGAAATAATTTAACTGGCATGTTTTCTATAATTATATTTTTTTATGGACATAGGGAGTAATCACAATCACTAATCATCATTAGTATATCGGCTCAATATTGCCAGAACAAGAAAAAATAACTGACAGACCGATAGTGATAAATAATTATATATTACCACTATCAGAAAAAACGACTAATAAATATTACTACAGGTTCATCAATAATCATCACTGCAAGAAAAACTAACTACTCCATTTGTCCCTGAATAAATCGATTCCTAGAATCCGTGCCGATCAAACTTTTTAAAGTTTAACCGACTTTATAGAAAAGAATAAAAATATCTATGATGTAAAATGAACATATTATGAAAATATATTATATGATGTATCTAATGATACTAATTTGATATCACAAATCTTGACGTATTACTCTAAAAATTTGGTCAACGTTTAAAAAGTTTAATTTAAGGCAACTCTAGAAATCTATTTATTCAGGGACTGAGGGAGTACATAACATCAAAACACTATCGGTTGATAACATAATTCAATATCACCATCGGGTTATATTACCAACTGGTAGTGATTTTCTTGTCCGAATATTTTTTTTGACATAGTTAACTCAGGGCTTGCTTAGTTTAAAAAAATTTCACTCATCATATCGAACGTTTGGACACATGTATGGAGTATTAAATACAGACTAAAAAATAACTAATTACATAGGTTGCAATAACTTTGCTAGATGATTTTTTAAGCTTAATTAGTCCATAATTTGATAATATTGTGATACAGTAAACTTATATTAATGATAAATTAACTAATCTTAATAAATTCGTCTCACGGTTTCCAGACAGAATATGTAATTTTTTTTAATAGTCTATTTTTAATAGACTAAATTAATATCAGAATATTTGATGTGACTACCAAAAACTTTTACACACGAACTAAACAAGACCTCACTTGCAGGACTATGTCACAAGTCATATCCTCACTCTACCTACCCTTTACCTCACATCTTCCCGCCTCCGTGGCACGGGAGGCAACACTCCCATAGCACGGGCTATGGCCCCGGCCGGTCCCAGCGCAGGTAGCGCTCGCTGCCGTATATATACGGGAGTGAAGGCTACGCATTTCACGTTCTCTCTGAGAATTTATCTTCTTTTGCCTTTCTAGATAGAGCGTCCGTGGCCATCTGATAACAAGAAATAAAAAAAATCAAGGTCACTAGTAACAGTAGGTTAAGATTACCTAATTATATAGTGATGTATCCAAAAAAAATACGGTAATCGACGAGTGTGGGAAGAGGGTGGCTCATAATATTATTATCCATGCATACCGAGATATCTCACCGTGGAGGCCTACTGGGCTAGTACTTGCCGTGCACACATGAGCTTGGCGAATTCAAGTTAGAAGAGGGCAGGGGCAGAGATTACTTATTAACGTGTGAGAAATAAGGCAGTGATAGATCAACTTATTCCATTAAAAAAAAAAGCTAGTGAGGAGTGAGAACAAGCTGTACCACCTCATTCCTTAAACTAAACATATCATACATTCAAAACATGTTATATATCTATTAGATCTTGTTTGTGTGCACATCTCTCCGAACCCTCATGGATTGACGTGTATTTGCATACAACTAAACAAGACCTTAGTGATTTATAGTGTTCGCAATAAAAATAGTGATTACATTATATAATGATGATCCCATGAAACTGTGCCGGCAACCTTGATAATCCTTCCAGAGGAAAAGTCACCGCAAACATAGAAACCTCTGTGCAAAGTCAGTCAATCATCTGTTGGTTATGTAAAAAAAAAGCGCAAAGTCAGCAAGAATGATCAAAGGACGATATCATCATCATAACCGAATTCCTCGTGACATCCAATCGGCGCTCGGTTTCAGTCAGTGTCGGTGCGATAGTGTGTTTTATTTGAAATCACCAGGAAGAATAATGGTCAAACACTAGTCAGCAAGAGGAGCTGTAGTCAACACTTTAACTGCTCTGCTGCTGATGTGACAAAAGTCACTCGTCAGTCATCACAGTTAGTCTAAGCCCGTAATGATAGCTGTCAAGACAAGTGTAAGACGAAGTCAGCAGCCTAAATTTGAAGTGTTCTTGCACGACTGTTCGGCACAACTTTGAAACCAGAGCAGTCACCATATAGATTATATATGTCCATGCAGCCCGAGACACGAATACACAGCAAAAAAGCACGACACGGGCACGATCCGACCCGAACAATTTTGGGCCCGGGCTGGCCTGGCCCACAGCTGCAGGCCGTGCTTGGGCCGAGGGCAAGGCACGCGGGCCAGCCCGGGCACGGCTCGCAGCCAACGGCAAGCACGAGCACGGCCCAAGTGGCCTCGGCGGCCCACGCCCGGGCACCACAAATATATGCGCCCATGCGGCGCCCGCGCCCGTCAACCAAACCCTAGCTCATTCCCCATCCCCGTCGCGCCGCTCACATCTGCTTGCGTCTCGCCCTCTCCGCTCTCCTCTCCTATCCGCATCTGGTGGTCGTGGTGGTGCCCGTCCCCGGTCCCTCTCCTCCCCGACTCCGGTGGCCGCACCGCGCCGCGGCGGCGCCGCTCACGCTTGCCTGCCTTAGTGCCTCTCGACCCTCTTGCACTTGCCCTCTCCTCTCCTGTCCGCATCTGGATCTGGACATCTGGTTGTGGTGGTGGTCGTCGCTGTCCCTCTCCTCCCCGACTCCGGTGGCGTCCATCCATCGGGACCACGACCGCGTCCTCCTCCAGTCCTTGAGGGCCTTCCTCTCCATTTCTACCTCTCCCTTCTCCATCTACCTTTGTCTCGTCTCCGACTATGTGAGTCCGAGTTGTTGTCTGTCACTACTCCGCCGCTCGCCGTCCTCTAATCCGTGTCGTCTTCCTCTGGTGATCGTGGCCCTGAACACGTCGTCTTCTCCGGCGCCGGGCTCTGGTGCACAGGTACGTAACCCTAACCCTAACATATCTTGTTCTTCGCTGATGCTGATCTCTGATCTCTCCTCTCTGATGCTTCTCTTCTCCTTTTGTGTGTGCAGGTCGGTAGCCGACGCGTCCTCCTCTAGACCCAGCATAGAGTGACGAAGGCGGCCACCCGCACCGCCGAGGAATGGAGCTAGAGAGGGCGGCATGGCCGGGGACGGTGTCGTGCACCCGGTCACTGATCATGTGATCGGTGTAGATGACATCGTCGGCTCACTAGAGAATGACGATGACGTCGCTGGTGATGCGGCTGCCTTGATCGGTATCGATCTAGGGGACGCCTCTGCTCCCATCAATCTGGATGGTGGCGGTGGTGTAGCAGCGCCAGCTACTGGCACCACGGTCGGCTCGTCTACTTCTGCTGAAAATGGTAACAGAGCTGGTAATACTCCTTCCTCATCAATGCTTGGCAAGCGTAAATCTCCTGTCTGGAATGACTTTACTGAGGTATTTGAGACTATCAATGGTCAAAAGATTTGCACCAAAGCTACTGTAAAATGTGCAAAAACACACTTTTTGCTAGGTCTAATGCTGGCACTGGTCACTTAAAAAGACACCAGAAATCATGTAAGCTAAAAACTAATCATGCTGCTATGGTTCAGTCAAGGATAGCTTTTAATCCTGATGGTTCTTTGCATAACTGGGAGTACAAACCTGATGTTGCTAGATCTAATCTATGTCATTTGATTGCTAGACTTGATCTGCCTTTAAATATTGGTGAAATAGATGCTTTTGAAGTGTACATTGCTCATGCTCATAACCCTAGATTTGTTAAGATCTCTAGAAAAACCACAACTAGAGACCTTAGCAAACTGTTTGTTGAACGTCGTGATGTGCTTAAAAAATGTGTTTTGACTGTTGTTTCATCTGTTGCATTGACTTCTGATATCTAGTCTAGTAATGCTAAGGAAGATTATATCTTTGTTGTTGCTCATTACATTAGTGCTGATTGGGAATTGCAAAAAAAAGTAATTGGCCTTAGATTGATTGAGGTGAATCATACTGGTGAAAATATTGCTGAAAGAATTGGTTGTGTTGTTCAAGAGTTTGGCTTGATTGATAAGGTGTTCTCTATTACTCTAGACAATGCATCATGTAATGTTAAGGCTATGGATACTCTTAAACCTACATTTGCAATGTATCTGGGTCTTGATCCTGAACCTGTCTCTGTTCCTACAACTGCAAATAGAGATAAGGATCAGGATTCTTATGTGCATCAACGTTGTGCTTGCCATATCATCAATTTAATTGTTAAATCTAGTCTGAAAAGGTTGAAATCTTACCTTGAATACTTTAGAACTGCAATTAATTTTTTGAATTCATCTAACATAAGAATTGCTAAGTTTAAGGAATACTGTGAAGCAAAGGGTCTTAGGCCTAGAAAGTTTGGATTGGACATGGAGGTAAGATGGAATGCAACATATCTTATGCTTAAACATTTGATTTCTTACCGGACAGTATTTTCTGTGTGGATTAATTCAAACTACGGTGTTGAGTTGTTGACTGCTAGGCATTGGTATGTTGCTCAAAAAATGTTTGAGTTCTTGGAACTCTTTTATGACTCCACTGTTGTTCTTTCTGGCGTGTACTATCCAACAAGTACACTAGTTTTGCACCATGTTCTAGAAATTGCATCTCACTTGCATGCTTCTGAAAAAGATTAAAACCTGATGTTTATTGTCTTTCCAATGATGATTAAATTTCTTAAATACTAGAAAAAAATACAACTGTTGTATTCATTTGCTTTCATACTTGATCCTAGAGCTAAGATATGATGAGGGGCTTGTTTAATCTGTTGCAACTGCTACAAGAATAGACTGGTGTAGAATATAGTACTTATTATTCTAAAGTTAAAATTGAAGGGTTTTTTGGATTGGTACCATTAAAATTTGGGTCTTTGGAGAAATACCACTACAATTCGTCTATTTCGAACCATACCATTACAACTCTATGAACCTCAGATGAACGCCATGGAGTACGCATGGGAACGTCTTTGCCCCAGCTACAGGCGTATATGATGCCTCTGTATTTTTGTATGGACGCTTATGCCCTTGGGTCAATTGGATAAGATCCACGACGCTGACTGCTCCCTTCCTCCTCTCAGTCACCCTCTTTCTCCTCTCACCGACCATCTTCTTCGTAGCTCTGACCCCAACGACAGTGACCAAGACGACGACGACCAGAAGAGCAGCGACCCCGACTTCGACGGCATAGAAAGTGTTCTCCAGAAGCACCCAGCTCGAGTACGCGTTGTGATGCACCCTATTGCCCCCATTAGGTGATACGCAGCCGCGCGGCCCGCCGGAGATGGCGGACGATGAGGGCAGGTATGAATCCTCT
This sequence comes from Coix lacryma-jobi var. lacryma-jobi, assembly GCA_009763385.1. Classification (NCBI taxonomy): domain Eukaryota; kingdom Viridiplantae; phylum Streptophyta; class Magnoliopsida; order Poales; family Poaceae; genus Coix; species Coix lacryma-jobi. Next base: position 50,727,678 of record CM019831.1, read on the forward strand.
GCTTCCTGTTCTTCTCTTTATAGCGTATGAGCTTATCCCCGGTACATTTGAATGGGGTACCCATTTGAATGATGCTATCGATTGAGATTCATTGGATTTGCGGATGGTTTTGTTTGTTGCTAGGGTTTCGTTGTTCTCGCTAGAGATGAAAGTGGAAGGGTTATGTGCCAGAGACAACACTGGTAGAAAAGCATACAGAATGGGGCGCATAATTCAGTGGGATGTTGAAGTAGGTTCATTTTCCTTCGATTTGCTATTATCAAGTCTGTGCAATGAGTTCCAGTGGTCCAGTAGCCAGTCTCCTAGTGTTTGGTTCTTTGACAAAAGGATGTGCGAAGATGTAAGAATAGAAAATGATTTTCAGATGCATGACTTGTTTGAAATGTATAAGGATCAGATGCACTGCGAAGTTATTGTAGGTGTGTACGATAATTGTCTTAGACAATCTGATGAGTTTGCAAACCTTGACCCAATATGTGTGATTCCACTAGAGTTTTCTGCTCATGTGAACCCCAGTAGCAAAGACAACCATGCAACCCAACCTTCTGATAATCCTGCCCAGTCTTCTAATAATCCTAATGTTGATGCAGACTATCCATTAGAGCCTGAACTTGAGCCTGACAGGGATCCTGACTTGTTTGACAATGATGAAGAGTATGTCGGTGTTGATGATGAGGGACTGTACATGCCTGTACCATCTGCACAGGCAGCTAACAATGCACAACCTTCTAACAACCATGCTCCTACTGTTGATGATGATGACTCTGTTGATGATGCTGATCAATTTGATGATGTTGCTGCTGATGGAGGTGTTCCTCTTGAGGAAGAGGTAAATGATGCAGATCCACAGGAGGTTCATGTTATCCATGATCCTGAAAACCCCAAGATAGTGATTGGAGAAAGGTTTCCTGACATTGTTGCATTTCGGAAGGCAGTGAGACATCATGCAGTGGTGACAGAGTTTTAATTTGCTAATATCATTACAGACAAGACTAGGTTTATTGCCAAGTGTAAAGCTGAGGGGTGTCCTTGGCGTATACATGCTTCAAGGATCTATGATGGCAAGACAATAAAGGTGACTATGGTTCCTCTTTCATTTACTTACCAGTTTAACTCCTTATAATATAATAATTTTCTTGTCATGTGTGTAGATCAAAGTATTACCTGAAAAACATAATTGTGCTACTACTAAACTCAAAGAAGGCAAAATGGCAACTCAAGGCTGGTGTGCAGATAGGTTAGGGGATTGGTTGAAGAGGAATCCTACTAAGACCACAACAGATTGTAAGGACAAATTAGAGGGTGACTATGGTATCAAGCTCAAGTACTCCAAAGCATGGTCTGGCATGAAGGTAGCACTAGAGCAAATCCATGGCAAGTATGAGGAGATCAGTTTTCAATATCTTTTCAATTGGGCAGCTCACATTGAGAAATCATCACCTGGTAGCTTAGTACAGATAGAGGTAGAGATGGTTGAGAATAAGCAAAGGTTTAGGAGGATTCTTGTAGCTCTTAGGCCATGTATTGATGGCTTCCTAGAGGGATGCAGACCCTTTATAGGTATTGATGCTTCATGTTTGTATGGAAAGTATAGAGGACAGTTGGCATCTGCAACTGGTATAGATGGGCACAATTGGTTATCATATTGCATATGCAATTTTTGACACTGAGAATGAGGACAACTGGACATGGTTCATGCAACAGTTATGCAGAGTCATTGGTGATGTTCCAGACCTTGTTATTAGTACAGATGCTAGTAAAGGTTTGGAGAAGGCAGTAGGAGTTGTATTCTCAAATGCTGAAAATAGGGAATGCATGAGACACCTGTACCAGAATTTCATGAAGCACTACACAGGTGATGTTTTCACTGATCACCTGTACCCAGCAGCTAGGAACTACACAACAGGAATGTTCCAATGGCATATATGAAGAAAATTTTTTAGTTTGCGCCTGAAACAATTGAGTATCTTGAGAAGCACCATAGTAGAATATGGTACATGTGTGCTTTTTCTGAGAACAGCAGGTGTATCTTTCAAGACAAGTCTACTTGACAGAGCTCATAATTGTAATGGTCTCTGATGCTTTGGCAAAAAAACTTGTAATGTCATGTGATGCTTTTGGGCACAAAATCTTCGGTCTCTGATCATTTTGGGCACATGAACCTGTAATGGTAGTCTATGTTGCTAATGGCCTCAAAACACCGTGTAGTGAATGTTGATGGCCTAGGTAATATTTCTGTGAGATGCACTAACTGATGGCATAAAAAACTTATGTAAAATATTGAACTAGTCTATCATGGCCCGGGAACAAGTATGCTAAGTTATGTATTATTTTTGTTAAATTCTCTGAGAACTTGTTTTTGGACAGTTGACATGTTGCTCAAAATTGTTTTTGGACAGTTGACATGCTGCTCAAAATTATTTTTGGGAATAAGCATGCTGCAGAAACTTGTTTAGATGTTGCAAACAACCATTACATGAAACTTGTCAAATTACAGACCAAATGCTAACATTACTCATCATTTATCACATGAGAGTGCACAAAAGCTACCCATAATCTAAGGGGTACACTGTCTAACATAGCTACACTAGCTACATTACATGAAAGTTTATTTTCTCCACACAATAGCCATCAGGACAACAACAAAGATTGCCAAGAACACAACAGCAGCTGCACTGTCCAAGACAATTGGACTATTTCCCTTTCTAACTTCAGCTTTCAGTTCTTTTACTTCAGTCTTCAGGTTGTCAATCTCCTGTCTGATGTCACCAAGCTGCATCTTCAAATCCACACTTGCCTGCTGGAACCCATGAATAGCAGGCTGCTGGATGACTTCAACAGCACCAATTGCATTGTGCCCAGAACCAAAAGAACTCTCCAACAGATTGGCATGATTATTGCGCAAATAGAGCTCATAAGCATCCTCAAACCACCATTTGCCACACCTGTTTGAGCACCTGTAGTAGACGTTGTTGTTCTTGCTCTTGCACTTAACGATGGGCACCAAGCACTGGGGGCAGTCGACGAGTGGGAGAGTCCTCCTTGGCCATGAAGAGCTTGAAGTCGTGGTGGCCATGGACAAGCGGCGGCGGCAGCTGGGCACAACAGAGTTGGGAGCTGTGGCACCTAACTCTAGCAGACGGAAAGGGAGCACGACGAGGAGGATGAAAGGGAGCACGACGAGGAGGAAAGACAGCATCGGTGCCTGGTGGGCCTTATCCAATTGACCCAAGGGCATGAGCGTCCATACAAAAATACGAAGGAATCATATACGCCTGTAGCTAGGCCCAAGACGTTCCCGTGCGTACTCCATGGCGTTCGTCCGAGGTTCACAGAGTTGTAATGGTATGGTTCGAAATAGACGAATTGTAATGGTATTTATCCAAAGACCCAAAATTGTAATGGTACCAATCCAAAAAACCCAAAATTGAAATAGCCAAACTGTTTGGCAAGTATGACACTAAATTTGGTGCAGCTATGACTCAAAGGTCTACACAATCAGTAGCCCCATCAACTAAGAAAAAACAGGCATGGGGAAGAATTTTTGGTGGGCGTGGTGGATCTGGTAATGCTGGTTCATGCTCTGTCTCTGTTCCCACTTCCTCATCTGTTGCTTCTGAGTTGTCTTCGTATCTAGACAGTGACAATGTCACTGCATATGAGGATGACTTGATATTTTGCTATGGTGGCGTGACCACAAGCTAACCTATCCAATCTTATCTATTATGGCAAGAGATATTATATTTGTACCTGTTTCTACTGTATCTTCAGAATCCACATTTAGCTTGACAGGAAGGATTATTGAAGAGCATCGTAGGTGCTTGTTGCTTGAACATGTGGAGATGCTTACCTGTATAAAGGTATCACAAATTTAGTTGACTACTTTAGTTCGCAGTTAACTTCTTAACTTAATAACTTGTCATTGGTTTATCTCAGGATTAGGAGTTGGGAGAGAGGAGGCTACACCATTACGTGGATGACACAGAATTAGAGGAAGCATTTCAGAACCTATACCTTGATGATGACAGTCATTCCTCTACTTTTGGTGCTGGTCCTTCTGCTTCTGGAGGTGGTGCTGGTACTAAGGACCATAGATGATAGTTGATAGATGTGGTGTAGGCAGGGCTGCTGGTACTTTTGGTGAGAGATGAGAGTATGAGACATGACATGAGAGTGAGACGGTGTTCTACTGTCCTTAAAACTGTATGTCTGTATGACTGTACATTCTGTTAATTAAGATTGTGAGCTGTGTTGTACTCTTTTTTTGTGTAGGGTTTCTCACAAGAATGAGTTTTACCTACAAAGGTTTTTAATGAGGCAGCATTGCACACAACTCATTTTCTTAAATTTCAGTACTCTGTCTCTCTGCTCTCGTTTGACTGTTTCTTATTGTGTGTCTGTTGCACTCTTAGTCTTTTGAGTCTTTGGCTCTTTTCTTAATTTGTTGATGTTTTTTAAATGTTGTATACTTGTCTTGTGTTGGAAGTGGATCATTGAAGTTTTTCTACATCTAGAGAGGGTTTATTTAATTAATGGGCCATGGGCCACCACGGCCCACCGATTTTGGCCGTGCTCAGCGGGCGGCGCGTCCCGGAATTAGGCCCATGGGCCCGTGCTTAGGCCGAGAGCAAGGCCCGTGGGCCACTGAGGCACGGCACGAGAGGCCCGCAGGCCATATTGGCTCGGCAAGGTGCGGGCTGGGCCGGCCCGATTGCCATGTATACCATAGATGCTCTCTGTTTCTCTCTTTTTTCTGAAAAGCAGATGCTCTCTATTTCTACTGTGCTAATCACAGCTGCTCTCTGTTTCTTATATAAGCCTGCACCTGGCGAGGCCTTATTACACACGAGAAACCACGCAGAATACATCTCACACAAGAGAACCTGCGCGCCAGTGCAACTGAGCATGGCGGCGGCGCGGCGAGCGCGACCGGCTGCAGCTCGAGCACTGCACCTGCTGCTGCCGCTGTTCATGTTCCAGTTATTAGCGGCGGGCGCGCAGGCGCAGCGGTCCGACACCGACTCCGACACGGAGCGGGACGCGCTGCGGGCGTTCAGGGCCGGCGTGTCGGACGCGTCGTCCCCTGGTGGTTCGCTGCAGTCGTGGAACAGCACGGCGCACATCTGCCGGTGGCGCGGCGTGACCTGCGGCACGGACGGGCGCGTCACGTCGCTGAACGTCTCCGGCCTCGGGCTCACCGGCACCATCTCGCCGGCCGTCGGCAACCTCACGCACCTCGAGTACCTCGTCCTCGACAAGAACGCGCTCTCCGGGACCATCCCGGCCAGCCTCGGCGGGCTCCGGCGCCTTCGGTACCTCGGCCTCTGCGACAACGGCGGCATCAGCGGGGAGATCCCGGGCAGCCTCCGCGACTGCACGAGCCTCACGGCGGCCTACCTCAACGACAACAGCCTCACCGGCGGCATCCCCGCGTGGCTCGGCACGCTTCCCAACCTCACGTACCTGTACCTGCACCGGAACTCGCTGTCCGGCGAGATCCCGCCGTCGCTCGGCAGCCTTACAAAGCTCCGGGGCCTCAGGCTAGACGAGAACCGCCTGCAAGGCGGCCTGCCGCCAGGCATCGCCGACCTCCCGTCGCTGGAGGAGTTCACCGCGTACGGGAACCTCCTGCGCGGAGAGATCCCGCCCGGCTTCTTCAACATGTCGTCGCTCCAGGTTCTTGCCCTCACCAACAACGCGTTCCATGGCGTCCTCCCGCCCGACGCTGGCGAGCGCATGTCCAGCCTTGTATATCTGTACCTCGGCGGCAACAATCTGACGGGCCCCATCCCCGCGGCACTTGGCAAGGCCTCCAGTTTGACGCAACTCAGCCTGGCCAATAACAGCTTCACCGGGCAGGTGCCGCCCGAGATCGGCACGGTCTGCCCGCAGGCGCTGTACCTGTCGGGTAACCAGCTGACTGCCGGCGACGAGCAAGGCGGCTGGGAGTTCCTGGACCGTCTTGTCAACTGCAACACCAGCCTGCAGCTGCAGGTCCTTGCGCTTGACAACAACAAGTTCGGTGGCAAGTTGCCGAGCTCCATTGGCCGCCTCTCGAGGGAGATCCAAGCGCTCTACCTGGGAAACAACCGCATATCCGGGCCGATTCCACCGGGTATCGGCAACCTCGTCGCGCTCCAATCGTTGGGGCTTGAATCCAACCTCCTCGACGGCACCATCCCGGAAGGTATTGGGAATCTCAAGAACCTGACAGAGCTGCGGTTGCAGGGGAACAGGTTGGCAGGGCCAATCCCAGCCTCCATTGGCGACCTCACCCAGCTGCTCCAACTTGATCTGAGCAGTAACACGCTGAGTGCATCCATCCCTAACACTCTAGCTAACCTGAACCGCCTAACATCTCTCAACCTCTCCGGCAACGCCCTCTCCGGCCACGTCCCAAGGGAAATCTTCAGCCTGGCGTCCTTGTCGTCGGCGATGGACCTGTCTGGTAACCAGCTGGACGGCCCACTACCCTCTGACGTGTCCGGCCTCACCAACCTTGCACAACTAGTACTGTCCGGGAACCAATTCTCCGGTCAGCTGCCCAAAGAGCTGGACCAGTGCCAGAGCCTAGAGTTTCTTGCTCTGGACAGTAATTTATTTGACGGGAGTATACCGCCATCACTGAGCAAGCTCAAGGGTCTTAGGAGGCTGAACCTGACGAGCAACAGGTTGTCCGGGAGCATCCCACCGGAGCTCGGCCAGATGTCCGGCCTGCAGGAGCTGTACCTGTCCAGAAACAACTTGACAGGAACAGTCCCGGAGGAACTGGAGAACCTGAGCGCCCTGATCGAGCTGGACTTATCTTACAACCATCTCGACGGGAGTGTACCGCTGCGTGGCATATTCGCCAACATTTCCGGGTTCAAGTTCGCTGGGAATGCCGCTGGGCTCTGTGGTGGCGTCCCGGAGCTCGACTTGCCCCGGTGTCCAGCAGCAGCAGCCAGGGACACACGCCATACTCGCTGGCTTCTCCAGATAGTGGTGCCTGTCCTAAGCGTCGCTCTCTTCATGGCCATACTACTCAGCAGCATGTTCCAGTGGTACAAGAAAAGCAGGCCTGGGGGACTATCGGGGAATAAAACTGACGATGCAACGCCTGGTGATGTCGTCGACGGCATGAACTATCAGAGAATATCATATTCAGAGCTGGCCAAAGCGACCAACGGATTCGCGGACGCCAACCTGATCGGTGCAGGCAAGTTCGGGTCCGTGTACCTGGGCACCCTGCCCCTGGCGCCCAAGGGTGGTTCCGCGCCCGAGAACGTCGCCGTGGCGGTGAAGGTGTTGGACCTCCGTCAGGTGGGCGCGTCCAAGACATTCGCGTCCGAGTGCGAGGCGCTGCGGAACGTCCGGCACCGGAACCTCGTCAGGATAATCACCTGTTGTGTCGGCGTGGACGCGAGGGGCGACGACTTCAGAGCCCTGGTGTTCGAGTTCATGCCGCACTTGAGCCTAGACAGGTGGGTGAACACGATGAGCCCCAAGCCTGTAGAGCTGAAGATCGCGCAAAGCCTGAGTGCGGTCCAGAGGCTGAACGTCGCCGTGGACATCGCCGACGCGCTGTGCTACCTCCACAGCAACTCGGTGCCACCGATCATCCACTGCGACGTCAAGCCCAGCAACGTTCTCCTCGGCGAGGACATGAGGGCGGTGCTGGGTGACTTCGGCCTCGCAAAGCTGCTCCTTCCGCCGGGGAGCCACGACGAGAGATGCAACGCCACATGCACAGTGGGCCTCAGAGGCACCATCGGATACGTCCCGCCAGGTAATAATCCAGACATAGCATGTGATGATGATGACATGCCACGGGTCTGAACCCTGTGCTTGCTGTGCAGAGTACGGCACGACAGGGAAGGTGTCAACGCACGGCGACGTCTACAGCTTCGGGATCACACTGCTGGAGATCTTCACCGGGAGGTCACCGACTAGCGACATGTTCAAGGAGGATGGGCTGACACTGCTTGAGTTCGTCACCGCATCCTTCCCAGACAAGATCGAGCTGGTTCTTGACCCGGCCCTGCTGCCGGTCGAAGGGTTTGATGGCCAAGAAGTGTCCTGCGGCTCTGACGATGGCGCCGCGCATATCTCGGAACGCGATTGCCTGGTCTCTGCCGTGAGGGTCGGGCTCAGCTGCACGCGGGGAGTGCCGTTCCAGAGGCTCAGCATGAAGGATGCAGCCACCGAGTTGCGCTCCATCAGGGACGCCTGTGTCCGTTTGGCTCCGTAAGGTAACAATGGACTAATGGAGCAGGAACAACACATGCCATCTCCTTGACAAATAACAAATCAATATTTATGGCAGAGGCTAGAAGCAATGGGAGTCCTCAAACTCTCTTCCATCTTTCTCTTTCTGAAGAAGCCTACCTGCAATTCTTATCTCCAACAGATGCTGGGAGCACTGCAATTTTGCAACCAACTGAAGACAGAGACATATGGGGTTTCATTTGAGGATCAACCTCTAAACATTGGTTCAACGAGTTTCCCTTAGGGTCTTGCCTGCGTGTTAATATAAGTTGGGAACAGCCCCAACGTGCTTTTATACATCAAGAAGAGATTATAACAAGAATATGCTAACCAACTCTATCGTCTATCCTAACAGCTCTTGAGCTACAAGACATGAACGGTACAACAACCTAGGCGACATATACATATGTATCTTAACACCCTCTCCCTCAATGTCAATTGTCCGCTAGGTTGAGATTGTTTCTAAACTGAATCAACTTTAGTAAACCCATCAGCAAGTTGATTACCTGAATGAACAAATCAAATGTGTAGCAACCATTGAGGTACCCTCTCCCAAACAAAGTGAAAATCAATTTATATATGCTTTGTCCTTGCATGAAACACCAAATAGGCTGACAGCTATGTAGCTCCAACGTTGTCACATCACAATTGAGCTACAGGAGGATGTTTAACCTTCAACTCAGTCAACAATTTTTGTTGCAGTTGCATTGGCCAGAGCTTTATACTCTGCTTTAGTGCTGGACCCTGATACGGTGGCTTGTTTCCTCGCACACCAGGAAACTAAATTGGGACCAAGGAAGACAACAAATCCAGCAGTAGAGCGGTGCTCATCTACACACACCCTGCCCAATCTGCATCAGAAAACGTACTCACCACCGTGGACGGAGAGTGTCGAATATGAAGCCCAAGCTGCGGCGTTCCCTGAATATACCAAAGTATCCTCTTGACTACACTCCAATGTACAGTTGTAGGTGCATGAAGAAACTCTTGTTCACGGTGAAGGAGATGTCTGGCCGTGTTAAGGTTAAATAATGCATGGCTCCTACAATGCCCCTATACCTTGTAGAATCTTCAGGTCCTAGCTTTTCTCCTTGCACAACACTGAGCTTCTCAATACTTGATAGGGGTGTAGTGATTGGCTTACAATGGCCCATATCCACACGTTTAACAAAGTCTTTAGGAGAGAGAACTAGTCCATGTGAATTTTTCTTGACTTCTATCCTAAGGAAGTAGTGTAACTTTCCAAGATCCTTCAGAGTGAACTCCCTTTCAAGATCCTTGAGTAGAGCATTTGTGGCTTCAACTGATGAGCTTGCCATAATTATATCATCCACATAACCAAGCACAAACATGGTGTGTTCACCTCGGCTATAGTAAAATAGTGAGGTATCTGCTTTGGAAGGTTTGAACCCCAAGGCTTGGAAATTTTCACATAGCCTGGCGTACCAGGCACTAGGTGCCTGTTTAAGTCCATAAAGAGCTTTATCTAATTTGCACACGAAAGTAGGTCGAGACTTATCTGCATAACCTGGTGGTTGTCTCATGTACACTTCTTCCTCTAGTATACCATGTAGAAAGGCATTTTGTATGTCCAGTTGCCTCAAAGACCATCATCTTGGCACTAAAATAGAGAAAATGAGTCTTATGGTATCAGCTTTGACCATAGAACTAAATGTGTCCTCATAATCAATACCATATCTCTGCTTGAATATAATCCTTTGGCAACTAGGCGAGCTTTATTTCTGTCTATTGTACCATCTGTCTTTATTTTGATCTTGTACACCCACTAACTGTCAATGGTATTTTTACCTTTTGATGGTGGCACTAAGTGCCATGTCATGTTTGGTATCAAGGCCTTGTACTCACTATCCATCACTGCTATCCATTTGTCATCATGAAGAGCTTCATCTACTGTGCTTGGCTCTCCTGTAGAAGACACACCAAGCATACCCTAGCGAACTGTCTCGTCAGTGTAAACTTTGGGCTTAGATATACCTCTCTGGAGCCTGGTGATCGGGCATGAAAGAGCAGCATCTGTTGAGGCCACAAGTTTTCCAGCAGCCACACCAGACGAAGGAGATCTGAGTGACAAAATCTCGGTCGCAGGCGGCGGCAAGCTTTGACCCTGTCACTCGGATCACTCTGTAGCTGCGACGACGTGGCAGCAGATACTAAGGCTCCGCAGAAGTGGTCGTAGAAGATCCTGGTTGAATCGGCGCTTGCCGCCACAGGAACGAACTCGACACTGATCCCGAAGAGGATTCCAACACCACAGTGACGGGCGGATCAGCGTCAGATGACGTGCTCGTCGTGTCTCCATTTGGGGAACACATGAAATAATGGCGCTCTTCATCACCAAAATTTTTGTTGTTTTAGGGCCAAAACCCTAAAATAGCAGGTCACTGCTCGAACGAATGTAAGCACGCTGGAAAGCGAATGGTGGAATTGCGAATGTAAATGAGTAGTAGAACAAGAAGAATCAACAGTAATCCTCTTGGCGCCCCCTCTCCGAAAGAGAGTGCAGCCTATTTATATTAATCTCAGCCTGTTTACAAGTACGGAAATGCCCTTCCAACCACTCCTTATTACAAGTACTACAATGCCCTTCCAATTACTCTCCCGGCTTATCCTATCTGGAAATGTGAGAGGGCACATTCGTAGTTGGCATCGAGGTGGTCCCCATACGTTCCTCGTCTGCTGAATGGCCCCCTTTCCGACATGTGGGCTCATTCTTCCAGGCTTCGGTCCTGCTGACCTGCAAAAGGACATTTGAAAGGCACGACTTTGATCGAGAGGGTCAACAGTGAAAACGTCGCCACGCTGCTGACACAACGGGACACGAACACTATCGATCGAAAGTGGAACGCCACTGTGCAAACGGCTGACACCGCATGGTCCATCAGCTTTCGCCCGAAAGCGTACACTGGTTTGTCATCATTCGTTTTGGAAGCGTGCTCGATCGGATACATACTCGACCTAAACTCCTAGAGGAGCCAACTGCTCTTCATTCGGCCAAAATCGTTCGTCGACTCGTCATCATTCGCTCGATAGCGTACTCGCTCGAGCGCGTATTTGACCTGAACCCCTAATAAGCAGACTTGTCATTACCCACTCGGAGGCATACTCACTCGAATGCATATTCGACCGAAAGCCAAAGTGTTGAAAATGCTGCAGCATGGAAGCGGAGTCCCTACGACTGGGTTACCAACCCATGAATTTTGATCAGATTTTTGCATCTATGTTCCTACAACTCGTGTAGACAAACTAGAATTGCATTTACAATTAGTAGACGGAGAATTACCACAGGAATCAAGTAAGATTGCATCCCCAAAAAAAGTGCTAGAATTGAGCAAGGCATCAGGAAGGACAGAGAGTTCAGCTTTAGTTGTGCACCTGCATTAGGATGTAAGCGCAAAAAAGGAAAAGCTTGTTCATCAAAGATAACATCACGTGAGACATACACCCTTCCAACAGAAGGATGAAGACATTTAAAACCTTTGTGTATATCACTGTATCCCAAGAATACACATTGCTTCGAGCAGAATTGTAGTTTCATAGTGTTATGGAGGCGCAAGTTTGGCTAGCATGCACAGCCAAACGATCGAAGGATAGAGTAGTCTGGTGTTTTGTGTAGGAGGCGCTCGTAGGGTGTCTCATTTTGAATCACTCTAGATGGAAGCCGGTTAATAATAAAGACATTAGTAGCAAAGGCTTCATCCCAGAATTTTAGTGGCATGGAGGCATGAGCTAGAAGAGACAACCCTACCTTAACTATATGGCGGTGCGTGCACTCGGCTAACCCATTCTGCTAATGGGCATGCGGATAAGAAATATGATGAGAAATACCAACATATGTCTGAAAAATGAATGGAGGGTGTAAGGAAAATGGACCTCGGCCCACTTAACTTTGGATTTTAGTGTTTTATGATTAACATAACCAAATTGGACTAATATGTTTGTAAGTGTTTGTTTTGTAGTCCAATATGGTACAAACGTGACTTGGACGAAGGCAATATGGTGATCAAATGATCAACACCTCAACCAAGACCCTACAAGATGTATTGAAGACTTACAAAGGTCAAGCAAAGTCCAAGACACAAGAAACAGAGGCTCGGATGCAAACAAAGTTGAGCCGCTCAAGCTGAGACAAGAGTTGATTGAATTAGAACTTTCTCATGATTTTGGATCTGCTCAAACTGACATGACACTAGCATAAAACTGTAGAGCTTTTCATTAGCTTTCCAAAAAGTCCAGGATCATCAAATCGGAGTTCAGAGCTAAAAGTTATGCCCAAAATACGAAAGTTTATCTTGCTCGAAAAGGAGCAATGGACGCTCCGATGCCGGGAGCACAGGACGCTCCAATGCAGAGTCTGATGCCCAGTAAAATCAGCCCAAAATGAACAGTATTATAGGCGAGTCCGATGTCTCCACTGTAGTGTCCGATGCTCCTAGAAAACAGGTGTAACAGCTAGTTTTCCAATGGCTATTTGACATATGAGCATAGGACGTGTCCGATGCCTTTACTGTAGCGTCTGATACTCTACAGAAAGGCTATTTTCAGCTCCCACTGGCTCTATTTGCTTGGGGGCCTATATATACCACCTCTAACCAACCAAATAAGGTATGGAGGAGTGAGGAAACATACCAAGGGTGTTGCTACACCAACTTAGTGCCTTCATATGCATAGTGCTTAGTGATTTACATGGTGATTAGTGTAGGTGCGTTGCGAAGTGTTTAGACTCGTTAGACCACCGCTCATGCGCTTGCTCTAGGGTTAGGCCTAGTGTTTAGTGAGGTTTGCATACCTCTTAATACTCGGTGCTTGTGTGCACCATTGTTGTACATCGGAGGGGCTTGTAGTCTTGCGAGACCACACCAACCGTGTTTGTGGTGTGTCCTCCACCATGTACCAAAGGGAACAAGGCCTGTCGGGGTTCGACCAGAAGCTTGATAGTGGAGACGATGAAGAGCATTCGGGAGAGGCTTGCCGGAAGGCATGTCGGAGACCCACTTGCGCATGGGGAAGGCCCGAGGCTATCCATGGAGTTACCCCGCCGGGAGCACGGCCCTTGCGAGGGGCTCCAACGAGGTCTAGGGGGAAGCTTGCACTCTTCTCGATACCTCGGTAAAAATACCAAAGTCATCAACGGGAGTTTGTATCTCTACCTTCCTCTTTAGCTTCCGTATATGCTTTACTTTTCCTAGCTTAGTTGATAGACTCGTTGATAGGATTGGAACCTAGGTTGCATAACTCTTTTGTGGTAGAGATAGCAACACACCTAGCAAAACCATAGTTGCACAATTAGATAGATTACTTTCTTGCATAGGTTTTGACTAGGTGGAAATTAGAGGCCATAGTTTACAGTAGAGTTTTAAAGTTGCCTAATTCACCCTCCTCTTAGGCATCACAGTCCCTTCAGAGGGCTTGGTATTCACGACCCTAATCCATTTGAATAGCTACAATTTTACGATTGAATTGCCTTTCCACAAGGTGTTGAAAATTTGTGAAGCATTGAAAGACTTCAGATTTATGACACAAAAAATACATCCAAACAAATTTGCTATGATAATCAATAAAGCTGACATAACAAGTTTTTTGCGTCCAATGGAGGAAGGTGTTGGCCCCCATACATGTGAAAAATACTAAATCCAAAGGATGACTAGACACATTGGTAGATCTAGAGTAAGGAAATTGATGGCTCTTGCCCTGTTGACACACATCACAAACCATGCTTTTATTCAGACTCTTAACAAAAGGGAGACTATGACAACAAAGAATTTGTTTAACAATGGATGTAGATGCATGTCCTAGTCTACGGTGCCACAGCTCGACGGATCGCTTGACGGTGGCACCAAGAGCTTGCTTATTGGAACTCATCTTGTATGGATCTGGCTTTAGGGGGTAGAGCCCTCCTTCACACCTGCCTCTGAGGAGGGTCATCTTTGTCCCATGTTGTTTGATAGAAAAATGGGTTGGATGAAATTATAAGAAAGCATTGTTATCACAAGCAAGGGATGCACAGACAAAAGGTTTTTAGTGGCACAGACAAAAGGAACATGAAGAATCTTTTTGAGATGAATTTTGCTAGTAGGGGTACGCAAAATACTTGAGCCAATGTGGTTAATCTCCATACCTGCTCCATTGGCCAAATGCACCTGATCATGTTGACCATATTTGTCGCGGACGGTGAGCTTCTCCAGCTCGCTGGTCACATGATCGGTTGTACCCGAGTCAACATACCAATAATTCATGTTGACACCATAGGATGTCACTACCAAGGAAGCTCTCTTTTGAGGAGGGCTAGTGAAGGTAGCATCGAAGTCATCCATGTGTGACATCCTATGGCGATCCTTGGAGAAATACTTCAACAATGTGTGACCATCCTTGCCACAAAGTTGGAGAAATACTCAAAGACGGTGGAGTTCCCATGGATGCGGTGGCAAGGACACTTCAACAATGTGTGACCATCCTTGCCACAAAGTTGGCAGGTGACAGTCGGTGCTCCTCCACGCCCTCCACAATCACCCTTTTGTCCAGCATGACCAAAACCTCCCCGACCTTCATGGACACGTGGGTTATAGCCACCACCACAACCACCCTTGGAGACCATGTGACGGACCAGGATGTCAGAGATATCATCAGAAGATGATTACTCTGACTAACTCTGGACGGCACGAAAGATCCTAGGACGTGACACGAAGTCTACCCGGATTAGGACTCTCATTGTAACTTAGTCGAGTTCTTAAAGGAAGTCTTGTAATTAGATTAGGACTCCTTTGTTGTAACCGACTAGGACTCGGAATACGCCGTGCTTCACCCGGATATATAAGGGGAAGCAGGCGTCGACTCCTATGAACTGAATCTTGAATCATAACACAAGGCACACGCCGCACTGGACGTAAGGTATTACGCTATTAAGCG
Source organism: Coix lacryma-jobi var. lacryma-jobi (assembly GCA_009763385.1). Classification (NCBI taxonomy): domain Eukaryota; kingdom Viridiplantae; phylum Streptophyta; class Magnoliopsida; order Poales; family Poaceae; genus Coix; species Coix lacryma-jobi. The sequence continues at coordinate 50,742,849 of CM019831.1, forward strand.
GCCTGAACCAGTATAAATCGCTGTCCCTGTGTGCTCGCCGAGTTCTACGAACGCCGATCCCCACCGAACAAATCGTCTGAGATCCCTCAAGACAAGTTGCCGGTTAACAAACACCGACAGCTGGCGCGCCAGGTAGGGGCTCTCGGCGATTCGACGATCAAGAGCTCGACGAACCGTGTCAACATGTTCTCGGCGGGATCAATTTTCGTTTTTGGCTCGTGGACTTGCATCGCGGATGATCAAGGGAAGCTACATCGACAACTTCACACTGAATCAGAAGCGCAAGCCACGCCAAAGATGGATCATCTCACCCGGAACATAGCAAACCTCGCAATCCAAGATCCGCAAGACTCTGAGGACCAAGCTGAAGCATTCGACTCCTACTCGGACTCGAACTGGACGCTCGAAGAGGACTCGGATACCAGGCACCGTATCCCCTTTGGACTGTGGAACTCGGCCGAAAACTTCCAAGACTTAATCGGTGCAAAATTCAAGGGGTTTCAACAGATCCCCTTGACCGGAGCCCAGCAGGGGCTCGTTTTCAGCTCGACCGAGGAGGGTAACATCATCCATTGGCCAATACAGCCAGCTCTGGCTAGGCTGGTTGGCACAATCGACCAGCAACTTCCATATCAGCATGGACATCAGCTCCCCTTCGAGGAGAACGATACCTCAACAGAGCTAATCTCCGGCGTTTCTACCTTGGAGTCGGTTACATCGGGATCAACAAACCGGGGCTACACTCACGAAGTCTTCATGGCAGGGCATCATTCATCTCTACGACCCCCAACCCCTCCAGATGTCTTCCAAGATGATGAAACCTTGAGTATGATATCCGATAACGACCCAGAAGGACCCGGAGAGACCGAGTCTATGAAGGCTGAGAGAATAAGGAAAAACCAGGCCAAAGATGCTCGCAGAAGGCGAGCAAATCATCGAAAAGAGGCTATGGAACGCTACCAAGTACGGCTTGAGGAATATAATAGTCGAAGGCGTCTAGAAGAGGAAGCAGAGAATCAAGCCCACGTCCAGCGTGATCAGGAGAATCAATCCCAAAATGATCATAATCGACGACGAGCTGACTGTTCTCGCAACCTCGAGCCTGAATTCATGAGGGTTGCTGGTCACAAGGTTTACCAGACACCCTACCAAAACATTATGGCTTTAGCCACGGAGATGGGAGCCAAAGACAACCGCACCCCCGATGAAGAGCGATGGCTGGTCATGCTGCAGACTACCGCACTACAACTCAAGGGACGAAATCTTGAGTCCCTGGCCGATGAACAAGCATCATCCCATCCAAGCCAGAGGCGACCCGTTCATGAGCGGCTCGGCCGGGCTCCAGCAAGGAGTCGCTTGGGCAACCGAGTACCTGATCAAGTCGAAGGAGGAGCCGAATCATCATACCGAGGAGTCAACATCGCAGCATCCGAGGCAGTCGATCGCTTCCCCTGCTTTTCCCAGAGGCTTCGAGCAGTCCCGTTTCCACGAAAATTCAAGCCCGGGAACTACTCAAAGTACGACGGGAAGACAGAACCTAAACGGTGGCTCAGACTGTATGCTCAAGCAGTCAAGTTAGCAGGAGGAAGCAACGATGTCAAAGCACTCTTTCTCCCCATGGCTCTAGAGACGATGCCACTTGCATGGTTTGACAGGCTTAAGCCCGAGTCCATTGACTCCTGGGAACAACTCCATCGTATCTTCATAGAGAACTTTGCGGGTGTCCCCGAGAGATCAGATCCCCGGACTAAGCTCAGGACTTGCAAGCAGCAGAAAAACGAGACAATGAGGGAGTATTACAGACGCTTCTCAGAAATTCGCTCTACAGTCTCTGATATAACAGACAGAGAAGTAATTGACCTCTTTGGCAACGGAATTTGCGAAAGGTACAATTACAAGGATTTCATCAAACATGACCCGGCCACCGCCGACGAGTTTCATCGGGCAGTCAATTCCATGATGGCGACAGAAGAGCGCACACAGGAACGCTTTCCCGAAAGGAACACGCAGGGTGATCGAGGCAATAACCAGAGAGGCAATCAAGCTACTCAGCAAAACACCCGCAAGAGAACAGGGGATAACACTGTTGTAGCCATGGAGCCTCAGAAGAAGGGGAACAAGCCCTCCACATTTGATGACTTACTTAACGGACCATGCCCTTTCCATCCGAAAGGAGGACATCAGGCTAGGCATTGTCGACAGCTCAAGGAGCGAGGCTTGAACTCTGACTTCAACAAAAACAAGAAAGATAAGGGGAAGAAAGCCGCTGAAGACCCTCAGCAGGACGCCGATGGCTTCCAACACCCCAAAGGGACCATCAATGTCATATTTGGAGGTGTATCCACCAGCGACAGCAAGCGTCTCCAGAAACTCTCCTTACGGGAGATCATGTCCTCAGAACCAGCAACTCCTAGATACCTTGACTGGTCTGAACATCCGATCAATTTCTCCCGAGCAGACCAATGGACCAGCGTCTCCAATGCAGGGCACTACCCGCTAGTCCTGGATCCCACGGTCGCCGGGTTCAAATTGGGAAGAGTACTAATAGACGGAGGAGCAGGACTCAACGTCATCTTCGCAAGTACCCTACGAAAGATGAACTTGGACCTTGCAACTCAGCTCACACCATCAAGCGCCCCCTTCTACGGCATAGTACCCGGAAAAGCGGCCATACCACTCGGGAGGATCATACTACCCGTCACTTTTGGAACTCAGATCAATTACCGGACTGAGTACATCAGTTTCGAGGTAGCCGACTTTGAATCATCATACCATGCCATATTTGGACGACCAGCCATCGCCAAATTCATGGCAGTTCCACACTACCCGTACCTTCTGCTAAAGATGTCGGGTCCCAAAGGTATTCTAACCTTGAGAGGTGACTTGAAGCGATCGTTCGATTGCGACACAGAGGCTGTTCAAATCGCCGAAAAAGCTCAACTTGCCCTAGAAGTTCAAGAACTCGCACAGATGGTACATAACACCAAGCCTGGAGATTCAGAAATCCCAACCAAGAAGGCGGGTGCTATCCAACCATCAGCGGAAGTCTCTACAAAAAACATTGATCTGGAAACCGGTGATCCCTCAAAGACAGCGGTTATTAGTGCCCACCTATCTGAAGAATAGGAACTCGCGCTCACCAAGTTCCTCAGAGCAAACAAAGATATATTTGCTTGGAAGCCGGCTGATATGCCAGGAGTTCCAAGGAACTTGGCTGAGCATAAATTGGAACTAAAAGAGGGCTCCAGGCCCATCAAACAAAGACTACGACGATTCTCACCAGAAAAGAAAGAGGCAATCAAGAAGGAGATAGCCAAACTACTCGCGGTTGGCTTCATCAGAGAAATTCTCCACCCCGAGTGGTTAGCTAATCCAATACTAGTAAAAAAGAAGAACTCTGCCGAGTGGCGCATGTGTGTTGACTACACAGACCTCAACAAGTACTGTCCAAAGGATCCCTTTGGGTTACCAAGGATAGATCAAATAGTTGATGCCACCGCAGGTTCTGCTCTATTATCTTTTCTGGACTGTTATTTCGGGTACCATCAGATTGCCCTCAAAGAAGAAGACCAACCCAAGACATCATTTATAACTCCCTTCGGTGCCTACTGTTATAAAACCATGTCCTTTGGGTCGAAGAACAAAGGGGCTACTTACCAGCGAGCTATCCAAGATTGTTTGGGCAACCAAATCGGCCGCAATGCGGAAGCTTACGTTGATGACGTGGTCATAAAGACAAAGGATCCAAGTACCCTCGTATTGGACCTAGAGGAAACCTTTTCCCGGCTACGCGCATACCAATGGAGGCTCAACCCCACGAAGTGTGTGTTTGGTGTACCCTCAGGCTAGTTACTTGGATTCCTTGTTAGCCATCGAGGCATCGAGGCTAGTCAAAAACAGATCACAGCCATCATCAATATGAAGCCACCTACTTCGGTCAGGGATGTTTAGAAACTCACCGGGTGTATGGCTGCGCTCAACAGATTTATCTCACGGCTGGGAGAAAAGGGACTACCTTTCTTCAAACTACTCAAGGCCGGCGATAAATTTCAGTGGACGAAAGAAGCGGACAGGGCCTTTGAACAGCTCAAAGGATACCTCACCAATTCACCCATACTCACGCCACCAGAACCCAGGGAGCCGATGATGCTTTATATTGCAGCTACCACACACGTTGTGAGCACGGCAATCGTAGTGGAGCGCAAGGATGACAAGCACATCTATAACACCTAGCGACCAGTATACTACATCAGCGAGGTACTCTCCGACTCAAAGGTCAGGTACCCGCAAGTGCAAAAATTACTCTATGCTCTACTCATATCTTCAAGAAAACTACGGCACTACTTCGAAGCCCATGAGATTACAGTTGTTACGGACTTCCCATTGGGAGAAATCCTCCACAACCGCAATGCTACCGGCAGAATTTCCAAGTGGGCAGTCGAGTTGGGAGCGCTCAACATTAAGTTCACTCCAAGGAAAGCAATCAAGTCGCAAGCTCTGGCTGATTTCGTCGCCGAATGGACAGAAATACAGCAGGTTCAAGACAACGCTATTCCTGACCATTGGAAGATGTACTTTGATGGGTCCTTAAAACTCGGAGGAGCAGGTGCCGGAGTGTTGCTTGTATCACCCACTGGAGAGCAGCTCAAGTACGTTCTGCAAATCATGTGGCCCGCTACCAACAATGAAGCAGAATATGAAGCGCTATTACACGGGCTAAAGCTAGCAGTAACATTGGGTATCAAGCGACTTCTAGTCTATGGCGATTCTTCTGTTGTGATTCACCAAGTTAACAAGGATTGGGATTGCACTAAGGAAACAATGAATGCCTACTGTGCCGAAGTCCGCAAGCTAGAAAAACACTTCTCAGGGTTAGAACTCATTCATATTACCCGGGACCTTAATGTAGCAGCTGATATCCTAGCAAAATTGGGATCCGACAGAGCTCTAGTCCCCAACGGTACCTTCGTACATGAGCTATCCAAGCCTTCAATTCAAGAGAAGGAAGAGGTTGATCCCACACCCTCTGCTCAGATTCTAACTCTAGCACCCGCTTGGACACAAGTTTTCATCGACTACTTCAAGGAGCATAAACTGCCCAGTGATAAAACTGTTGCAGAGCAAGTCACCAGACGTAGCAAAAATTATGTCCTAGTCGGAGACAAGCTATATCGACGCGGTGCCTCATCAGGAGTCCTCCTCAAGTGCATCCCACCAGAAGAAGGCAAACAAATCCTGAATGAGGTTCATTCTGGGTGTTGTGGCAATCATGCAGCATCAAGGACATTAGTCGGAAAGATCTTCATATCAGGGTACTATTGGCCCTCCGCCTTAAAAGATGCAGAAGACTTAGTTCGTCGCTGTCAATCATGTCAGTTCTTCGCCAAGCAGCAGCATGTACCGGCTCATGAGTTAATCTATATTCCTCCGTCATGGCCCTTCTCATGTTGGGGACTCGACATGGTGGGTCCTCTTAAATGTGCTCCAGGCAGATTCGAATACGTCTACGTTGCAATTGACAAATTCACCAAGTGGATTGAGTACATGCCGCTGGTCAAGTTCAATGCATCAAAGTCAGTACAATTTATGCAGAACATCTTCCATCGCTTTGGGATGCCGCATAGAATTATCACTGATCTTGGGTCCCCTTTCACGGCTATTGAGTTCAAGTCATGGGCCAGCGACAGTGGAATTAAGATAGACTACGGGTCGGTGGCTCATCCACAATCAAACGGCCAAGTTGAGAGAGCAAACGCCCTCATCCTTGCCGGTCTAAAACCAAGATTATTTGATCTTCTAAAAGACCACGGCGGGAGGTGGATCGAAGAGCTGCCTAAGGTAGTCTGGGGGCTACGGACACAGCGAAGTCGGGCAACAGGCCAAACTCCTTTCTTCCTGGTTTATGGCACCGAAGCAATCCTCCCGGCAGACTTAATCTGGAATTCTCCACGAACAGAGCAGTACAATGAAGGAGAGGCTGATGACACCAGGCGGCTAGAAGTCGACAGTCTCGAGGAGGCCCGATTAGCCGCTCTCTTTCAATCAGCAAGATACCTTCAAGGGATGAGGCGCTACTACGATAAAAACATCCATCACTGAACCTTCCAAGTAGGCAACATGGTTCTGAAGAAGATTCAGAACACCATAGGACGCCACAAGCTTAAGAGTCCATGGGAAGGACCCTACATAGTATCTAAAGTGACAAGACCCGGGTCATTTGAGCTAGTCACCGAGGATGGTTCTCCATTGCCAAATTCATGGAATATTGAGCATCTGAAGAAATTCCATACCTAAGGACTATGCTATAAAATTGACTCAGGGCAAATGTACTTATTTCTCGGATATTAATAAAGTTTGAATTTCATCAGAAACAAGAGCTTTATTGTCCCCTTAATACATCTTATCACGACTACTCAGTCGGATAAAGTCCTTTACTCATATAATAAGCTTTAGCTATTGTATCCCACCGACTAATATATAATATTACTCGGATGGATGGTTCAGCGGTAGCCATACTCGAGTTACGAGCTCCGAGCTCAATACAACTCAAATGATAGTACGGTTTAAAACCCGGCTGTCAACCTATAGCGAATATGGTATCTACAAAGTAGATACTAGTTCCTATAAGGTATAACAAGGGGAGTAGTACTCACCCTGTTACATATTTCCCAGACAGAGGTCCAACCTACTTTCGCACTCAAGCTGCGATCACCAAGAGGATATGATTCACCCGATAGGAACCATCGTTACGGTCCTTCAGAGGTGCGTGATCAAAGTTATCCCTTGAACAAGGGTACTAAGAGTAGTACTCGGGCAGACTAAGTTCTCTATAAGATCGTTAAAGACTATTAGAGAAACAAAGTCATATGACCCAAATTCAAGTGCTAGAGAGCACTCAGATAGACTCGTCTAGTAAGACGCCTGGTCATACATCCACTACGAACAAAAAGACCCATTGACAAGATATTACTTGCAATGCCGAGTCGACAACATATGGAATTAACAAAAGTCAAAAGTAAATGATACTTTGATTCTTTAATCTTGATAAACATCTGTTTACAGGAGATACAAAATATGGCCAAAGGACCGAGGAGGACATACTACTCTACAAGATCTAAAATCTGCGAGTACTCCTCTGCTACGGCCTTGACTTTCTCCTGCATCGCCGCATGATCCTCGTCACTCTTACCCTCAGGGAGCGTCATAATGGAGGACAGATCAAAGGACGGCATGTGCAGTCGTAGCGTCGCCAGCAAACCACACACCACTGAAGTCGCCATGTCTTTGATATATTGAGTTAGCCGCCCGGGTGCAGCTTTGGCTCGATCCACCAGAGACTCGTCGGCTCCTTTAGGGCGCGGGATCATATCGAGGACGGGCTCGACGGCAAGCTCCAATGCCTTCAAAGAAGCCTGCGACTCCTTCAGCTGCGCTTGGACCGCTTCCAGAGCTTCCCGCGACTCCTTCGTCGACTTTAAAGCCTACAGTAGGTCCCGGTCAGCACCCTCACGGATCAGTTTGGCCTCTTGAAGAGTACTCTGCGCATTAGCAAATACCTCCTCAAGCTCCGCCTCCTTCCGGTTGAACGCATTCTGCCGCTCGGAAGCCAGCGACTTCACATCTGAAGGCATATCAAGCAGATGAGCAACACAAGTCGACAAAAGCAATAAGGACTCGGGACAGTATTACCAACTTACCAGCTAGCTGCTTCTTGGAAGACTTTGCCACCTCCTTAAGCTTTTGCTCTCAGGCGGCTTGCTTGGCAATTAGCTCAATCTCTCGGTTGTTGGCTGCATCACGCTCATCAACAACAACCTTGAGATTGTCCTGCAGCTCGTTGATGCGGTTATTCAAGAGTTGAGTGGCCACCTTCTGACTAATCTGATCTTGGGCGATGTAGTCTTTGAGCTTCTGATTCTCAAGAGATAACTCTTGGCGAATCCGGGTGATCTGCTCAGTAACTTTGACATCAAAGCCCTGCGCAGAAACAATAATGTAAGTACTCAGATGAGACTACAAAACGCAGAAGAGGACTTCAAATGAATTACCTCAACAAATTGATGAAGCGCCAAGGCAGGAGCCATCATTTGTTGGCTCAACTCCTTCAGCCGGGTAAGATCCTGGTTGTAGCTAAAAACGTCAAGTGTCGCTCCTTGGCGCGAGGACTCGGGAGCAGCCTCAGACTTTTCCTGCGGACGGGTTGACGCTTCAGCACTGATCTCAGCCAAGACCACCTCCAGAGTAGGCTCATCTGGCTGTCGAGTACAAAAAAACCACTCGTTGAGCACTCGGTCAAACTCCAATTGAGCAGGGGAGCGGAAGACTGAGTATGGAACACCAACCTGAGGCAAAGGAAGAGCTTTCGCTTCAGGAGCTGCATCAACCTGAGTATTGGATGGAGAGGAACCCGGAGGAGGATTCACCTGGCTGGAGATCGGAAGAACGCCGGATTCATCTTTATCCTGCGCTTCCGACTCCTCCACCACTCGGGCCTCGGTAGCAGCACTTGAAGATACTGCAATCGGCTTCATTTTCCTACAACAAGATGAGTATTTATATTGGTACCAGAAACACGCGGGTATCCAAAAAGAAAGTTTTGAGAACTTACTTCACGAGCTTTAATGCCCGCGGCAGCTTCAGGATTGGTTTCTTTGGTTGCGGGTCTGGAGCCGGAGCTTCTTCAGGAGCCGCACCGCTTGAAGCTCCTTAGGCTGTTTCATCTGGATCAAACAAGGATATAAGACAAGGATTTGTTAAAATCCAAAACAGAAATATTACAAAGTACTTGGGTTTTCCCTTACCAGGAGCACCCGTATTACAGTGCTTTTCAGCCAATTCTGTTGATAAAAGTATTTTTCGACAAGCACAGCGATTACCAGTGCGAGCCTTCTTTGGGACAGGTTCTCCGGCTTCTCGAAGTGGAGTCGGAGACCTCTTCCGGCTACTCTCGGCAACGGGATCTATGAGCAGGACATCAGAGTCAGTTGATTCGGAGTCCAGCCAATCAAAATCACCGGGAGAGCTTGACTCGTTTTGAAGGTCCTCACTTCGGATGGGACCCTCGAGAGCTATGCCTCCGCCTTCTTGAGTCGCCGGGGGCAGGGGCGGACAATCATTGTTATCCCTCCCTTGAGCCTATAAAGAAGAAGAAATTCAAGTCAAGTTAGAAGGATATCTATCAAGAATCATAAAGACGGATAACACAACTACTCACCGCTGGAGGAGGGTTGATGGCGGAGAAGGTCGTCATCATTGGAACGAGACGTTCACGGCTTTTCAACAGCCGGTTCATCCTCCTCAAGATCTCTTGGTTGGACAGCTGCTCTGCATCGTGACGCCCCGGGTCCTTCACGCCAAGGTATTCGAAGCCAAAATTGGCTCGTTGCTGCAGCGGATGGATCCGACGCGCAATGAAGTCTTGGACGACGGTGTACCCGGTCAGTCCGCTGAGCTTCAATGCTGCTATCATATCAACCAATGATTGGATAGTCTCTACTTCTTCAACAGAAATCTTGTCCTTCCACTCTCGGCACTTCTGAGGCGGCCAACCATCATGACGACGTAGGGCTGGTGGTGGGTTGGCTATGTAAAACCACCCAGCAGCCCACTCTCAGACAGACTCTGATAACTCTACAGAGATATACTGAGTGGCTACTTCTAACCTAAGTTGAATGCTGGCCCCTCCGACTACTTCTACGCATGCGTCACTGGGTTGACACTTTACCCAGAAAAAGTAGCGGAAGAGGGTGAAAGAGGGACAGATCCCCAAGAAAGCTTCACACAGATGGGAGGAGATAGCAATGTGGAAGCAAGCATTGAGAGTAATATGGTTGAGAGTCAAACCATAGTAGTGCAGCAATCCCCGCAGGAAGTCAGATGCTGGGAGCCCTAATCCCCGCTCCACGAACGACTTAAACATCACGATCTTCGTCGTGTTAGGGGCGGGCGCGCGGTGGTCAGTTGGCACCCTCCACCCATCGAGCGGCTGCGATCGGAGTAAGCCTAACTGCGCCAGGAAGACTAGCTCCGTCTCCTTGGTATCAGGCATCTTCCAGGCCAGCACATCGGTGGGCGAGCACGGGTGGCGCGGCCTCCCGCCAGTGGTGATCTTCGCCTTCTTGTTCTCAGCAGCAGTCTGCTTCTTGGGACCCATGTTGATCACAAGGGATTTTCTGCGCATCAACTAGGGATTGGCTATGAGATTTCTAACTGCGAAGGCAATGGCTAGATGAAAGCGTGAAGAAATCGCAAGCCCAATGGCGGCTTATTATAGATCTGTTTCGGCAACCGTTCACCTTTCTCCATAACGGCGTTATGAAAACCGTTCAAAACCCTAACGAATGGGGAACGTTTCAAGACGGCGTCAGTATCAGTGGACAGGCAACCCGTAAACAGTATGACATTATTTTTGCACAAGACATATTTAGTACTCGGCAGACAAGACAAAGGACTCGGAAAACATTCCAAGTACCCGGATCTTATTGATTATTACTCGGAATTACAAGATAGATACACAGATACATCTTGAGCCACAGCAACTTCCAATGCTAGTACAATGAGGGTGTAAAACGCTACTCCAGAGTAATCAAGGTACAGAGTCTTGATGCTTAGCACACCAAGGACCGGGTTCAATGAGACGCAGTAAAGCAGATACAGAACCTTGGGTAGATACTATCTTTTCAGTGCATCCCAAGGTGGGTTTAAGGTTCTACCCCAGTCCACAAGGAACTCGTAGGTAGGTCCTAACCCTAGCGCCCTTTTGACAACCTGAGACCCCGAGGTTGCCCGTGATGCGGGAGTCACAAGAGGTCTTCTAGGCGCACCTCTGTATCCCTCTGCACGCGACCACTTGGAAACCACCCTGACAGATGGTCCTTTCACAAGAGTTCTTCTGGACACCTTATCTATCTTACAAAAAGAAGATACCCGGGGGCTCGGACATTTCCGCTACAGATACTGTAGCACTCAAGGGACTAAGAGAAGACATATGCTCAGGAAAGTGTGGCTTCCTTGCTTCCCAGGCAGGGTATTTATAGGCGGTCGTCCCTGGTCTATGGACACGGTTCATGGATGAAAATGATCAGAGATCAATAAGTTACCTCGCGTACTGTTATACATGTGAAGCCTGGCACCAGTGATGGGTTTGCTTCACATGCGTACTTCAAGAAGAAGACGACAAAGTTTTGCAGTTGCAGAACACGACAAAAATCAATGCGGACAGTTGAAACAGTCATTGGTCAATAATTGTCGTCCTTACGGTAATTTTTATTTAGTGGGGGGTGAAAAGGGATGTTTGATGAAAACATTACCCACCTGAAGCTGGATATTTATTACACGGATGGATCAAGCAACAGATCAATGTCATGTTTTAACCTATTTGCAAATTTCATGGATTACCCGGACGATATTTTGAAGACCCCACGTACCGACTATTTAAATACTCGGAACTCAGGCTCGGGGGCTGCAGGGTATATACCATGAAGAAAATGTTTTTTCTTAATCAAGGATTACTCGGAAAAGGCTTAAAAGATCCTCAAAGTTATTATAAATAGGGCTACACCCTATGGGTGCACTTTTTAGGAAAAAAGTGCACACCATAGAAGTCATTTACCTACAGAGCACTTCAAGATTTCTCAAGACATTACTCGGAGACTCTCGAAGAGAAACCAGAAGATAACGTTTTGAAGAAATGATGAAGAGCTCGGGGGCTTGACAGACCAGGATGTCAGAGATATCATCAGAAGATGATTACTCCGACTAACTCTGGACGGCACGAAAGATCCTAGGACGTGACACGAAGTCTACCCGGATTAGGACTCTCATTGTAACTTAGTCGAGTTCCTAAAGGAAGTCTTGTAATTAGATTAGGACTCCTTTGTTGTAACCGACTAGGACTCGGAATACGCCGTGCTTCACCCGGATATATAAGGGGAAGCAGGCGTCGACTCCTATGAACTGAATCTTGAATCATAACACAAGGCACACGCCGCACTGGACGTAAGGTATTACATTATTAAGCGGCCTGAATCAGTATAAATCGTTGTCCCTGTGTGCTCGCCGAGTTCTACGAACGCCGATCTCCACCGAACAAATCGTCTGAGATCCCTCAAGACGAGTTGCCGGTTAACAAACACTGACACCATGTTTGCTGGGTGGAACGAGTCACCATACAACTCCATGCACTACTCGAAACTCACGAGTTGGGTATAAAATTCCCCAACCGTGATTGGTTCAACCCGTGTATCGACGACTGAAACCATAGGATTGAAGTCGAGATCCAAACCGATCAAGATGTAGGAGACCAGTTCGTCATCTTTGATCTTCTTTCCCGCAGATGTCATCTCATATGCGAGACCCTTCGTCTTGGAGAAATACTCAAAGACGGTGGAGTTCCCATGGATGCGGTGGCAAGAGCCATCCATGTGCTGATGACGCGCGCCCTGGATTGGGATGCGAACACGGCTTCAATGGCAGCCCACACGGCTGCGACACTCTCCGCGTTGGTCGCTACTTAGGCGAAGATCTCACGGGAGAGGGATCGAGTTCAATAGGTAGTTGAGTGCCCGCTGATCCTTCACAACCCATGCATTATAGTCAGGGTTGGGCATAGATGCGACAAACTTCTTGTTATCGCCTTCAGATTTCTCCGATGTCAGGTATTGTGCAACAAATTAAACAAACTGAAGAAACCATAAAGTACGTTTTCATTGACTGCCTGTTTGCTTCTCAATCCTGAAATTCTATAAGTCTTGACTCTTTAATATTAGGTATATAGAGATATCGTTTATTATTTAAGTATGTGGTCCGACCTTGATGTGATGATTTGAAAATATTATTTGAGTATGTTCCGATCTTGATGTGATCATTTGAAAGAAGATATGCAAACACAGACAATACTATATACTAGTATGTTTCTAGATCACGTAGGCAAAAACATGATCACAATACATACTGCATATCATTACAAATACAATTATATTACTCTAAATGACCATGTAATGTATATACGTCAACCATGTGAAGGAAATTGGTACACCATGCCCTCATTATCTCCTTTAATTTATTCGTATGTTAAGTACTACGTAGAGATAGACACTAGTAGAAATATCATTTTTCCTAGCGCCTCAAATTTTTTTTACTGGCGGTTTGAGTTACCACGTGCCTGTAGAAATGAACCGGTAGACCTCAAGTCTAGAACCGCCTGTAGAAATGGATTTCTACAAGCGATTTGTTAAGATAACCGCCTGTAGAAATAAGACATTTGGCTGTAGAAATCCATTTCTACAGGCGGTTCGTTAAGACAACCGCTAGTAGAAATACATATGTTTTTTAAAATTTGATTTTTTTCAAACTATCTCGGATGAGAAAATGCCCAAAATAAAAGTTGTTCGTCTCGAAATGTTATGAAACTTTGTAAATTACAACTTTTTAATTTGAAGTCATCTTGTCGACGAAAAATATGTTTGAATGGTCTCAAATTTGAAATTTAAATTTTATAAATGACCTCGGATGGAGAAATGACCAATACAAAAGTTATTTGTCTCGAAAAGTTATGAAACTTTATAGTTGACAACTTTTTGATTTGAAATCGTTTAGGACCTCAAATAAGTAAATTATACTTGAGTTTGAATAATATGTGGGGAACCGAAGGGGTATTTGGACATATGTAAGTGTGTGGTGTAGTGGCAGAGGAGGCTCCGCGCAAGGCCAAGGTCGTGGGTTCGACTCCCACCGGCCGCGTTAGCCACGGATTTTGCGCGAAAAATGCGGCGATGAGTCCATTATTTGTCCATTACCACACAGACCTGAAGAAGAAGCAATAGATTTCTCTATACCTCCACGCGCTAATTATCGTCGTTATTTGGCGACCATACTAGCTGTCCGGTTTGCTTAGAACTCTCCACGCGGAAAATTGAAGGCTACTAAGCTTCTTTGTCTACATATATAGACTACGCGTATTCTAGTTTCCCCCGCGTCAGACTCAGTACCACTAGCAGTTGGTCCGCGCAAATGGTGCGGAGAGTGTTATTGCAACGAAAACTCATCTTTGCCAAGTGTCTCCCTCTTTGCCGAGTCCTTTTTTTTTTTACCGAGTGCCAAATAAAAAGCACTCGGCAAACGAAAAAAATACTTAGCAAATAAATTATTTGTCGAGTACCAAAAAAACACTCGGCAAAGAGCTCTATGCCAAGTGTTTTTTTCTGGCACTTGGCAAAGAGCTCTTTGCCGAGTGTTCGGTAAGCCAATTTTTAAATCACATTTTGATGTAGTAAATTAATCCAAATGGAAAAAAATTTCAACTACAAAGTTGTTTAACTTATCAAGATGAATAATTTTTATTTGGTAATTTCTTCATTTGACAAACTTAAAATAAATTTGTTCACAAATCTTATATATCTCTGTGGGAATATAGACCCTAGGGTACCACATGAAATATCGCCGATAGTCCATCTAGGGATATGCCTAAGGTGATAGATTAGAGGGGAAGGTATACAAAACGACGACCCAGACATTGATGCAAGGCAAAGCTAGATGAACATAGGGGTTTATCTAGGTTCGGGCCGCTAGTTTAGCGTAATACCCTACGTCCTGCGTCGAGTTGTATTGATTGGATCTGACTTGTTACTTGTCCTCTCGGAGGACCCCTGCCCCTCCTTATATATTCCGAAAGGACAAAGTTATATGGTAAGTATTTGAGTTGGTACTATATCTAAATTACAACTGTCATACGGTGCATGTCGTGCGCCGTACGTCTTCATCATGTGGGCCGGATGACCCCTAGTGATGCGGCCCATGTACCATCTTATGGTACCTTGGGGTCTATATCCCCACAGCTAGTCCTCGAGCCTGACAGCAGGTGACTCGGTCACGTGGTGCCAGGGTCTTGAGAATAATCATACTTATATACATGCGCGGACGAGCGCCATGTATACACGGTAGTCCCGCTGCTAGAAGATGAAGAATAAATTTTGTAGCAAGCTTATAAAAAAGAAAAATCTACTATGGTGAAAGCAGCCAAGCAAGTCGTCGAACGACGAGTTCGAGCACCGAGCAGTGCCCAGGTTAGCTGGTGAGCCCTCGGTGTAGCCATCGATGAATGTCGAGGAGTCCGGCCGGCTGGTCGGTGATGAAGTCCAAACACCATGCAGTGAGCACCGAGCGATCCGACCAGCGTAGCTGACGATGTTGGCGTGAAGAATCTAAGCACCAAGGAGTCCCCAGGTCAGCTGGTGAGCTCTCGGTGTAGCCATCGATGAACGTCGAGGAGTTCGGCCAGCTGGTCGGCGATGAAGTCCGAGCGCTAGGTGGTGAGCATCGAGCGAAACAACCAGCTGATCAGCGACAAAGTCCGAGCGTCAGGTGGTGAGCATCGAGCGAAGCGACCAGCTGGTCGGCGACGAAGTCCGAGCGCCAGGTGGTGAGCACCGAGTGAAGCGACCAGCCGGTTGGCGACGAAGCCCGAGCGCTAGGTGGTGAGCACCGAGCGAAGCCACCAGCCGGTCGGCGACGAAGTCCGAGCGCCAGGTGGTGAGCACCGAGCGAAGCGACTAGCTGGTCGATGACGAAGTTCGAGCGCCAGGTGGTGAGCACCGAGCGAAATGATCAGTTGGTCGACGACAAAGTCCGAGCGCTAGGTGCTGAGCACCGAGCGAAGCGACCAGCCGGTCGGCGACGAAGCCCAAGCGCTAGGTGGTGAGCACCGAGCGAAGCGACCAGCCGGTCGGCGACGAAGTCCGAGCGTCAGGTGGTGAGCAACGAGCGAAGCAACCAGCTGGTCGATGACGAAGTCCGAGCGCTAGGTGGTGAGCACCGAGCGAAACGATCAGCTCGTCGGCGACGAAGTCCGAGCGATAGGTGGTGAGCACCGAGCGAAGCGTCTAGCTGGTCGGCGATGAAGTCCGAGCGCCAGGTGGTGAGCACCGAGCGAAGTGACTAGGTGGTCGACGAATCCGAGCACCAAGGAGTCCCCAGGTCAGCTGGTGAGCTCTTGGTGTAGCCGTCGATGAGCATCGAAGAGTACAGCCAGCTGGTCGGTGATGAAGTCCGAGCGCCAGGTGGCAAGCACGTTATGTGACCGCCCAAGCGATGATCTTCCTTTCCTTTATGGTTGGTCCAGTCCCCGAGCATAAAGAATTAGCTCGCAGACCGAACATGGTTCCTGTAAAATAAACATGAAGAATAGTAGTACATACACTACCGGAGACGGGCTCTTTGCCGAGCGCCCGCCGCTTTGCCGAGGGCTAAAACGCGGGCACTCGGCAGAGAGGTCTTTGCCGAGAGCCAACCCTCGGCACTAAACGGAACTCGGCGACGATTGCTATGCCGAGGGTCCGACTCTCGGCGAAGTCTGGCTCTCGGCAAACATACCCTATGCCGAGAGCCGAACCCTCGGCGTAGACTCCACCTCGGCAAACGGAACCCTCGCAAACGGCCCATCCTGCGCCGTTACCTTTGCCGAGAGCCCTCTGTTAGGCTCTCGGCAAAGGGTTGAAATTTTTTTTTTGATAAACTCTATGCCGAGAGCCCTGGCCCTGGCTCTCGGCATAGGTGATCTTTGCCGAGGGCTTTAGGAAGCTCTCGGCAAAGAATATTTTTTTTTGTTTTTTTTGCTCCCAATTTTTTCTATGGACTTGCTACAGTAGTACAAGCCAAGATTTCAAATTTGGTGTGTTTTGCATACTTCTTGCTATATTTCGCGTATTTTCTTTAATTTATTGATTTTTTCCGCGGGACGCACGTTTGAACTGCAGGTGCATGAAATAATGAAACTCAGCGATTCGAAAAATGGTATTCATTCTTCGGAGGGTATTTCGACACCGTATCCAGGAACGCGCGCGGAAACTCAACCGTGTCGTGCACGAGACACGACGACCAAGTTGCGTGAGATTGGATTTAAAATTATTAAAAATACAAACGAAGTCGGAAAATCATGAAAATGGACGGATGACCTTGACATCGCATGTAGAGGCTATGAAAAAAATTTGAGAATGTTTGGAGCAAGTGGTGACGCAGGATGGTTGAAACCCTGAGATCTCCGCATATGATCACATGTATCATATGCGGAGATCTCAGGGTTTCAACCATCCTGCGCCACCACTTGCTCCAAACATTCTCAAATTTTTTTCATAGCCTCTACATGCGATGTCAAGGTCATCCGTCCATTTTCATGATTTTCCGACTTCGTTTGTATTTTTAATAATTTTAAATCCAATCTCACGCAACTTGGTCGTCGTGTCTCGTGCACGACACGGTTGAGTTTCCGCGCGCGTTCCTGGATACGGTGTCGAAATACCCTCCGAAGAATGAATACCATTTTTCGAATCGCTGAGTTTCATTATTTCATGCACCTGCAGTTCAAACGTGCGTCCCGCGGAAAAAATCAATAAATTAAAGAAAATACGCGAAATATAGCAAGAAGTATGCAAAACACACCAAATTTGAAATCTTGGCTTGTACTACTGTAGCAAGGCCATAGAAAAAATTGGGAGCAAAAAAACAAAACAAAAAAATATTCTTTGCCGAGAGCTTCCTAAAGCCCTCGGCAAAGATCACCTATGCCGAGAGCCAGGGCCAGGGCTCTCGGCATAGAGTTTTTTTTAAAAAAATACGAGCCTTTGCCGAGAGCCCTCGATCTGGCTCTCGGCAAAGAAGCCAAATGAAAAAAAAAATAAAAGGACCGCGCACCCGAACGCGCGGCACAACACGCACGCACCGCCCCGCGCCCGCTCACGCAGCCGCCCGGCAGCCGCCCGCCTCCTGCGCACCCGCCTGGCTACCGCCGCCGCCGCCGCGCCACAGCACGCGCGCCCCCCCGCCCCACCCCCCCCCGCCCGCGCCCGCACCAACCCCCCCCCCCGCCCTCCACCCCGCCCCCCGCCCCGCCCGCCCCTCCGCCCCGAGGACACGCCCCCCCCCCATCAGGTTGGCCGGCGGCCCTCCACGCCCCCGCCCACCGCGCTCCCCTCCCCGCCCGCTCCCTGCACCCGCTCCCGCGTCCGCAGGAGAGGAGGATGAGGAGCAGGGGCAGAGCGTCCGCAGAGAGGGGAGAGAGTAGACAGGGCAGGAGAAGGAGGAGGAGGAGAGGAGGAAGAGGAGAAAGGGAGGCGAGGAGAGGAGGAGAAAGAGGAAGAGGAGGAGGAGGAGGAGGAGAAAGAGGAGGAGGAGAGGAGGAGGAAGAGGAGAGGAGGAGGAGCCATCCCGCTGCGACCCCGCTAGGCCCGGTCGCTCCGCTCGGTCGTAGAGGAGCAAGAAGAGGACATCCCCGTTGTGCCCCCCCGAGTTCGTTCCCTCGGTCGTCGTCGATCGGTCTGCTCGTAAGTCGTCCTCGATTGCCCCGTCGTCATTGTACATGTATGACCCATTTGTAGTAAGTAGTAGTAGTAAGTAGTTGTTAGTAGTAGTGTAGTGGTATGTATGTGAATGTCGGCCATCGTGCCGTGTCTATGTGGATGTTGGCCATCGTGCCGCATATATGTGGATGTCGGCCATCGAGCCGTTGTTTCTTGCAGGTTTCGAAACCTCACCGTGTAGGGGAGGTTCTGCCGAAATTTATAATTGATACTATATTTTTTGTCTTTTCTGTAGGAGGACCTGTCGGGGCCGAGCCGGAGATCCTCGGCGACCCCGATCGTCTTTGTCGCCATCGCGGGTCTGCCTGCACTGCACCGACTCTCCACTGCACCGACTCGCCACTGCGCCGCTAGCCTGACTCCACCGGCACCCTAGGTATAAATAACGTCTCCTCCCAGATAAGGGTCGTAGGTCATTGAACCCTGTTAGGTGTCTCCCATCCGAAAGAGATACGGCTGGAGGTATGCAGGTCTCCGAAGAGTGGGCGGCCCACCACGCCGAGGCCCGGGAGGCGCGTCTGCAGATGCCAGGTGTACCACACCACTAGGGCAACCGCAACCTCGCCGAGTACGCACAAGCTTGGGTACGTGAAAGACTTTATCAATTCCTCGATCAAATGTTGCCTGATTGCTAACCATCTTGTTGTCTTCCTCGCAGTCGGAAGCACACGGTGGCCAGCCTTGCGGCACGGTGGCGGCATACGCCATGTCCCACAAGGGCAAGGCCACGGCAGCGGAGACCTCCTACAACCCCGACGATCCCGCCGACGCGTACACCAACTCCAGCGTCCACTCCCGCCTCACTGACTACTCAGAGGCGGCAAGGGCGGTCCATGGGGACGACTTTGATCCCGCCACCGCGGACCTGGACGGGAGCATCGTCATGAGGATTGGAGGAGGGAAGAAGCACGGGCGGTTCTGGCTTGGCGACGGCGTCATCGACACGGCCTCCACTCCCACTCTGTCCCAGCTCCGAGCACAGAGCACGAGCGGGAGCGTCCCCATACGCCCACGCCCGTCGCCTGCGCAGTCGCGGGTCGCCGAGCTCGAGGTTATTTCTATTTAACTCATCGTACATTGATCTTTAAATGTTTGCATTGTTCTAACATTCACTTTGTATTATCGCAGGCCCACCTGGAAAGAGAAAGGCAGGAGCGCCAGGTGTCCGAGAACCAGATGCGGTCACAGATGTCGGCCCAGATGGAGGCTCAAGCAAAGCAGATGGCTGACCTCATCGCCTTCATGGCCTCCCAGGGCATGGCCGTGCCCCAGACGCTCATGGCTCCTCCACCGCCGCCTCTGGACCCCGGAGCTGCTCCTGTGAGTATCAATACTTCAGTGTTTCATTTATTTCATTTCCTTGTCTGACATGACCTTTTGCAGCCTCCTCCGTCAGAAGGTTCGAACAACCGCCACGCTCCTGGATGGAACCCGACCGGGGGTCAAGCAGGCGGCAGTTCTCAGGGGTGGCCCGGTTGGCCGGGGGTGTAGTAGATTGAACTTTGGACTATCCTCGTGTGTCACTGAAGTCTCATGTTATTGAACTATGTGATGTGATGTGAACTATCATGATATATATATATATGTTCTGTGACGTGAAATGTGATATATATGTGATATGTGATGAATGTGATATATATATGTTTGATAGTGTCGGAGAAAAGGAAAAACAGAAATAAAAAAACAAAAATTAGCATGTTTGCCGAGGGCGGCTCTCGGCAAAGGGGTCCTTTGCCGAGGGTTTTGACCATAACCCTCGGCAAAGCTGAGAACCAGAAGGCCAATTTCCCAGCTTTGCCGAGGGCTTTGGTCGGAGAGACTGAAAGGAATTTCCAAGGGTTTGCCGAGAGCCGGCTGAGCTAGCCCTCGGCGAAGAGGTCCCAAAAAAAAATTCAAAATTTCTTTGTCGAGGGCCGACCCCGGATAACCCTCGGCACAGGAAAATAATAATAAAAAAATTTACAGATTTGCCGAGAGTCCGGCTCTCGGCAAACGTGACGTCTTTGCCGAGAGTCCGGTTCGCCCTCGGCAAACCTACCGTCAATAGGGACCGCCGTTAACGGCACTTTTCTTTGCCGAGGGCCGGTCGGGACCCTCGGTAAAAGGTTTGCCGAGAGCCCGATAAATGGCCGTCGGCAAAGGCTCCTTTGCTGTGAGGTTTTTTGCCGAGAGCTCTATGCCGAGAGCAGCCCTCGGCATAGGCTTCGCCGAGTGCCAGATGGTCTTTGCCGAGTGCTACAGGCACTCGGCAAAGCCGCCGTTTCCAGCAGTGATAACGTACAAATAAAATATGAAGAAAACATCAGTGGTAAAGAAATAGCATATGCCACTCAGTGGTCAGTCAGCCAGTATGAATGCTCAGTATAAACTGCTTCTGGGAGACCAGTTACTATAATAACGAGTTGAATTTACTATAGTTACAATGATTTATAAGATTTTACGGTAAAGTAGTTACGAAAGCTAGAGTAGCATGGTACGATAATTAGGATGTAGAGTTACAATATTTATGCATCTAGTTATTTCTTAGGGACCAATTACTGTAACGATGAGTAAATTTACAATAACATATGGTAACAATTCAAAAGGCTCAAACTAATAAGGTAAGTTTTTTTTACTATAGCTCCGACAATCAACACTATTTACAGGATGGCACATTGAGGCAGATGTCACTTGTTATAATGACGTGGTGTCTATGCACCCTAATATCATGAACTGATAGTGCACAAAACATTCAGCTATTTATCATTTTTTTACAAAGTGTTGAAATCAAATGTACATCAAATATGATAGTAGGACTATTTATTTGACCCAAAACATGAGCTACGAAGGCCAAGACTGAAGCTATTGTGACTCGGTTTCATGAAGCTTCTTGCTTGTGATTTCGGGAGATATATACACACGTCGAAGAGCAGCTGAGAACCTGAAGACAGGTACATTATTCTGCATATATCCTCACTATAGAGAGGCACCATCTCCTAAAAAATCATCCTGAAAGAAACCACCGGTAAATGATATGAGAAACTTATGTAGATTACATGTTATACGTCTATAATAATATCTATCTATTGCAAGTAAACCGATGATTAGCTAACTGACACTAAGTAGATATTTCTTCGCTCGCCTACTGATGATACAATTGTAAAATTATAAGATGATGCAAAAAGAAAAAAGAAAAACCCGTGCAATGCACTGGCCATTGAAACTTTGCTTCTTGTAACACAGAGATGCCTGCTGTAGTGAGAATCATTTATGCACTGAACGCATTCTATATTGACACAAAAATGAGTAAGTTTGAACAATTTGGGTGAGCTCCAGATCAATCCAATAGCATATAGATTAATTAATAAAAATATAGCGACCAAATTACGATAAAAATAGTTATGATATTTTGAATGTATCAATATGATAATTAGGGTTGGAATTTATCATGATTTGATCTCAAATGATTTCTGGTAACTAATAACTGTAACATTGAGATCATTTTACAATAAAAACAATCAACATGATAAAAAACAATCAAAAAAAACATCAAATGCTTTCTCATAAATAGTTACTATAATATTAAGACCATTTTACGATAAACTAGTTATGATATTTTGAATGTCAAGAATCATGATGATAATTTGGATCATAATTTACAAAATATTGGCATCAAATATGAAATCTTTTTACAAGAAAAATAGTTCCGATATTTCGGTTGGCTCAATACAAGATGACAATCACGCAGTTACTACTAATTTGCGCTCATCAGGTTTGAAAGCATAAAAATATAACGCATCTAAAGAACAATTACAATAACCACCACACATATGCTTGCAATATTGCCTTAAGAAAATCCACATGTTTATTTGACGAGAAAGGTGCTGACAATGAACTACAAAATTATATGCTAAATTACAAGAATACTGTTGGCAACTAAGTATAATATCTCTGAACAAATGCAAAATTTGGTAAATCTGTTACTACTATGAAATGTCTGACACAACGAAGTGGACCACATATCTTTGCTGTTGCTGTGAATCACAAACTCATTTGCCCAGCAGATCTATAATAATAAATGGATTATCAATCTACATGAAAGATAGAAAGGGTGAGGAATGAAAAAAAACGTGTTGAAAAATGGGAGTACTCCTACTTACCAACTCGCATGCAGACGAAGGACGTTATTGGGGAAGGATGCATCGATGCAGATGGACAGGTCGCGCCATCGCCCAACATCAGCGTCGCCCTTGCCGAGCCCCGTCGAGCAACGAGATGGTTTACGAGAACTGTACACATGATTTACTAGAATCTATGTGCTTGAATAAGATTTACTAAAATCTATTTACTATATATTTTGAAATTATTTACTAGAACATATGCCCTTGCAGATATAGAATATACGCCCTTGTAAATAATAGATTACTATAGCCTGGTACAGTAATGTGCCAACAAAATTAAAGAGAATTTTGTACAATAAAAAATTATTTACCGTAAGACACCAAATTTACGAGAACAAATTTGCATAAGAATTTGGTCTATTAGATACATTTACCAGAATTCTATGCCATATCAGAGACTTAAGTTACGGTATGTTAGAAAGAAATACATAATAACACATTAAATATGATATGATGCTACTAAAATCAAGAACTACAAGGGGAACTATTACTAATTAAATCAAACCATATGGCATGATGCTACCGAAATCCCAATGAAAACAACTGGGCAAACTACTTTGCTGTAACAGAGAAGCACAGTGTTGTCATCGATGATTGTGTCACATCCAAACAAAACAGAATTGCCGACGCCTGAGACTCCACTGGCGTGCGCGAGATATTGGCGCGGCCCTGCCGCCTTCAGTTCCCGCTCCCCGTCGGCGACGACCCCGAGCCAGGGGCGGCGGTGGACGAGCTCCTCGAGGCGGCACACCGCGCCGACGCCTGAGACTCCACTGGCGCGCGCGAGATATTAGCGCGGCTCAATCACCGGCTCCCCTCGCCGCCGGGGCACCCGCACTCTCCGCGCCGCCGC
This sequence comes from Coix lacryma-jobi var. lacryma-jobi, assembly GCA_009763385.1. Lineage (NCBI taxonomy): Eukaryota > Viridiplantae > Streptophyta > Magnoliopsida > Poales > Poaceae > Coix > Coix lacryma-jobi. The sequence continues at coordinate 50,766,212 of CM019831.1, forward strand.
TCACCTCCGGGACGCACTCCTGCGCCTCCTCGTCACGCCCGCGCCCGCTGCGGGCCTCCTGCCACCTCCTCCATCTCCACCCCGCTCGACGTCGCGCTCAAGGTCATGGCGCACAGGACCCTCGCGGACGCATCGCCGACTGTCCAGTTTGCCAGCTTCACATCCACGCAGGCGCTCCTCGACGCGCTCGGTGCCGAGCGCCGCGTGCACGTTGGTCGACTTCAGCGGTCGGTGGGCGCCGCTCATGCAGGAGCTCGCGCTCTAGTGGCGCCGAGTGCCCGTCTCGCCGCTGCCGCGCCGCCGTGCTTGAAGATGACGACATTGGTCTCGCCGGGGTCAGCACACCCCTTTCAGCTCTGTCACGCATGAGGTCCCGAGTCCCGACGAGCTTCGCCGCCGACCTCGGCATCTCGTTCGAGTTGAACGCCGTGGCGTTCGACCCCTCGAACCCGTTGCCCCCCACGGGGTTGTCCGTCACGCCCGGCGAGGTCCTCGCCGTTCACCTCCCCATCGGCTCTGGGACTCCGTTGCCGACGACTCTCCGCACCGTGAAGCCACGGCGACCTGCCGCTGCCACACCACGCGCTCAACGTCGTGCGCTCCACTGCGGCGTTGCTCGAGTCGCTGGACGCGGCCAATATTTCTATACATTGTGGGCAGCTGGACGCGGCCAATATCACGGCCCAGCATGCTGCTGCTAAGGTAAGCCGATGTTGTATGGTTACATATCTACGAAACTGAACTGAAGGTTCAGGCTTTGGACATCGATATTCCATTTCAAAAAAAATGATACTCGCTTCTTGTTCTTAGGGATGAGCTCTGCCACAAGGAACAAACAAGCACCCCAAAGCCGCCAAGCAAGGTTTCTATGCATTAGATTTTTTTTTTAAAAAAAGATATGCTCTTTCTTGAGCCATTGATGTGAGCAAGCAAACTTTGGTCCCTATAATTGAGCTAGAATGGTTTTATGCAGTCAAGCAAAAATAGACGTATGTTTTGTGTGTAATGATCAAAACCATGTCTTGTTTTTATTACTAGTGTGTATATGATTATTAGATGCATATGAGTTGAAGTGGGCATAAAAGTTATTAGAATATTGCTTGCTAGCTTCTACTTAGTATAGGTTGTTAATTATACATTAGTCCCTGACTTCTACGTAATTCTATATATTTCTGGAGTACACTACTATAGATTGTTAGAAAGCTTTAATATACATTAATTATTGGAATAGTTATTTATGCATTTTTACATAATTTCTATATACTGTTAGCACATAGTTTTTATACATTGTTAGAACAACTTTTTACATATTGTTGGTACACAAGATTGTATGAGATGTCTATAACGTTAATGTATTGTTGATTAATATGTATAAAAAATATGGTCCATTTTTTTTGTCTGGTTTTATAGTTTTATACAGATGTAAAGATGCTGCTAGCTTGTACTAGATAGCCATTAAATTTTCTGTCCATTAAAGATGCTGCTAGCTTGTACTTGTTTGGAATAGTCATATGTGCACTTCTATACAATTCATACGTTGTTGGAGCATATTTTATGCATTGCTAAAACACTTCAGCATACATTGTTGGTATAATTATTTGTATGCTTCTATACAATTCTATATATTTGTACTTACTATATTTCTATGCATCCACTTAGCGATTTAGGGGGAGCATGCTAGGCCTGTTTCTGGGATTTTCTTTATATGCATTGTTTGGGTTAAGGTTATATGCACTGTTTCTCTCTCAATTATACACCCCTAATGTGAGAAGTTATATGTGCACTTTTACACAATTCAATACAATGATAGAGGATTTATGGTTGCACATGAGGCTAATAGATGGTCTTGATTTTGCTAAATAAAAGCGAGCGTTGTAAAGGATTTATGGTCTTGATTTGGATTTTTATGCATTTCCTTAATGTGATGTGTTGTAAAATTAAAGTCTTAATTTCTTGGTTGCTTATAGAAATTAACAGAAAGTTTTCTATGCATAGGTGATTATAATTTTATAATCCGAATAAGTAAACTGGTGTTCGATGCATTGGTAGGCTGCTAATTATACATTAACCTAGGTTCTATATAATGGTAGGCTGTTTAGAATGTGTCCAATTAGATTAGGGTTCTGAATTGATCTTCTGTTACTAGTAAAGTGGATTCTTTCTATGTATTATCGGAGCATATTTTATATATTATTGCAGCACATTTTTATGCATTATCGATTCACTTCTATATATTCTATACATTATTGAAGCACATTCCTATGCATTATTGGAGCATATTTCTATGCATTATCGGTTCACATCTACGCAATTCTATACATTTTTTTTGTTCGTCTGTTTCCAGACAGATTTCAATCTTAGATTAACTTTGTGCGAATTTTTCCTATAAGCCAGTCTGCATAGTTAGCTTGCAGTGGGAGAGCTACCATCTATTCATATGGATTAACTAGTTTTTTTATTTTCCAAAACTCAGATGCGACTCGACCTTCAAGCGAGGGGGAAAAACATATCCCCTTAGGTCAGCTGCATTTGCGAGGATTTGTGGGCGTCGCAGCAGAGGGCCATGAGGTCCCAACCGGATGCGGAGAGGTTGCCTCTTCATCTACGGTTGTGATTGGGACCGCTCCTTTGACCGGTGGCATCCACGTTCTATGTTTCATGTTCTAACAACGTAAAGTTTCTATGCACTACAAAAAATGCTCTTTTTTATGCATACTAGTAGGCGTCCAGAAATTGACTATTCTATGCTTCATCTGCATATTTATATGCATATAATTTGGACCTTGTTTTTTATGCTTCTTGTTTATTTTATTCATCCAATCACTAGTTTCTATGCAACTAGCATTTGCAATTATTGTGCATAAAAATATCATGTCAGTTTATGTTGAGCTATTACATGATGATACAGTGATAAGTTGGATGCACATGGCAAACACGATCAGTAGCAATGATGACCCTAGGTCCTAGTTGATCTCATCCAAATTAGTCCGATCATGAGTGTATTTTTTATTTTCATTCATACACTTATGCTACAGTTCACATCCATTAATTCATATTCTATTTTCTAATTAGCGGAATTTTTTTATGCTTTTATATTGTGTGTAGCATATCTGAATTTTGCTGAACCTTGACCTTTGGCTGCACTGCGCCACCACCGCCTCCACCACCTTTGATGGCGACCCCAACAGCTGCTTCCACGTTGACGGCGCCAGGGACAACGACTTCAATGCGGCCACCCATTTTTTATATTTTCCAATACTAGTTTCTATGCTTTGCGAAATTGGGTTTTGTAATTTTTATGCTAGGCAATAGCAGGTTTTTATGTACAGCGAAATTGCATTTTTGTAACTTGGGTGTCTATGCAGGAAAAACTACAAAACTTGGGTTTCTATGCAGTGGTGACTACGGACCTACGGTGCTGTGAGATGGTCAGCTGGATCCGGCACAGCGAGGCATGGATCCGACACTTGGTCGGGCTCTAGCCCCGCTCCTTGCGTGGAGCGTCACCTCGTCCTAGCGTCGGACGTGTGCGCCCCCCCCTGCGTTGAGCGCCGGTGACCCGACCCCCAGCGTGGAGCGCCGCTGCCTCGTCTAGCTGCGATGCGTGGGCCCGCTCCTCCTCCGGATAGTTTTTATGCTTCGAAGAATAGGCCTTTATGCATAGCGAAAACTGTAACTGTAAATATGTTGTAAATATGTTGAGAAAAATTGTGTTTTTATGCTTGCAATCATAGGTTTTTATGCATTGTTGAAATTGTCATTTCAGAAATATTTGTGATTTCTATGCTGAGCTTCCTAGATTTCTATGCTGAGCTTCCTAGATTTCTATGCACGATATAAAAGTGATGCTGGAGATATATGCATTCGTTATGTTATTTCTATGCTCTTATATGAATATATGTATTTGTTATGTTATTTCTATGCTCTCGTCTTCAACATTCTATGCGTCAGAAGAGTCTGCAAGAATGATAGAATCTCGATGGCAATAAGGTTCAAATTTCAAATTTTACAGTAAAATATAGATTTCTATATATCGAGCTATTAGTTTCTATATATTAGGCTAAGTGGAATTCAAATTTCAAATTCAAACCAAAAGGGTGGTACCTATATTTTATACATCAAGGCATAAGTTTTTATACCTCACAGGCTCAGTTAAATTCAAATTTCAAAATGTAAGAAAAGGAGGACATGATTCTATGTTTTGTAAGGTTTCTATTCATTGCTCACATGTTAATTATGCATTGTTCTATGATGGAACCTTCATATGGACCAACCCATGATTCAAAATTATTAGGAACATCGGATGGTGCACATGTTTTTATGCTCACGGTCATATTGATTCTATGCACTCCCCTCCTGTTAATAATACATACTCTCTGTTAGGGTGGACCCGATACGGTATTCGAAAGAATAATCCCACAGAGGAGAGGGAAGGGGAGAATGATTCTATGCTTTGTAGGGTTTTTATGCATTTTTCATTTGCTAATTATGCAGTGATGCTATACGCGAAACTTTTTGTATCATATGTGCGTTGATTCAATTTCAAATTTTTCGAGAACATCGGATCGTCCACCGGTTTCTATGCTCACAGTCACATGATTCTATGCGTAGTCAGAAGCATTAACTCTATACCTTAAAGTATAAATTATGAATTTCAAAATTTTCAAAAAAATATTCAAAATGGATCTTGAATGGTGCATAAAAATGTTAGGATTCAAATGGTGAAAAACTGTTTTTGAATTTGATGTTTCGTTGGAGAGTTATCGTGAAAAATAGAAGAAATTGTATTGGTTCTTTGCATGCAGACATGCGTCAGCACGTCAGCCCTGTGTCAGCCTGTGTCAGATGAGATGCTCATCCCGCCGAGAGGTTTTTTATGCAGTAACAAAGTTAGTTTTATACATTCAATCACTAGTTTTTATGCAATATCCACGGAAAAACTGTTTTTTACGCAGCGCGACCTAGGATTCTACGTGTCCAGTCTGCTGGGGCGTGCACTGGTCCCCCACCTGCGTGTGCGTCCGCTCCCTGGGCGTGGGTGGTCTCGTGGTCTGGGGGTGGGTGGCTGGATCGGCCCTGGGCTCCCAATACCAGGACCGTGTATATATATATATATACCAGGGATATCAAAGCAGGTATATGTATATTCAGAGTATATAATTTTTTGGTATAAGGGTAAATACAGTATCTGTGTATTAGTACCAGATATTTATTACTCAGGTATGCTTCAGTATATGCTGAGTATATTTTCTGTATATGATATGCGTGTGTACAGGATCTCGGAGGCTTGCGAGGCCTGCAAGACGACAGACTCGTGCGTGCTTCGGGTGTGTGAGTCCTACTCGGTACTCGCCATACTTCTCTCGAGCCGATATTCAAAGGAACAGACAGCCTTTCCCCAATATTCCCCAGCTAGAACACACTTCGACGAGCAACCACCGTCTCCCCAGGCAGTTCCACCCGAAGGAACACTTCTCTACGCGCAACAAGGGTTCTCACAGGCACCAGACTCAGGCTAAACGAGAACAAAACACACGCAGAGGTTTCTCCTATAGGGTCCCTAGCGTAGACGCTCATCTCGTGAGACCAGACCAAAGAACAGCAGGGATTTTCAAAGACCGACTACTCCATTAAAACAGACTCGATTACATAGGCTTCTTCCCTTTCGGGAAGCCCCGGACGGACGGAGCACAAGCTTACCTCGGGACAGGCGAGGCACCCGCTCACGCTCGCTACTGCTATGCTACAAGGTGGGTGAGAGGCTACAGGTGGGTGTGGTGAACTCTCTGCTCACTGAGGCTCTGCCTCTGGTTCGCTTCCTTTCTGCTCGTGTTTCCACTCGTGTGTTGGTCTTCTCTCCGGCGAAGGCTTTATAGGAGCACCACCAGCTTTATTCTTGGACACGTCAGGGACACCATCGAGCTCCAGCAGCGCCAACGCACCGCCGTTCGTCATGCTCGCCAGCCGTCTCAGGCACACTACTGCTGCGGCGTCTTGTATCTCACAGCTGCGCGCACCGCCTCGCGCAGGTAGATCAGCACGGCCATGGATGAGCATCGCCGATGCTTTTGAGGCTGACGCCTCGGGATTCAGCAGGGAGCAAGTCCCGCGGGCATCACACACCATTATACTGCTGCCTAGGGAACAAGCGAGGAGCAAGTCCCAAGACACGCAGCATCATCACCACCATCAGCATCATGAGTGCTACTGCTGCCTAGGGAACAAGCGAGGAGCAAGTCCCAAGGCACGCAGCATCATCATCACCATCATGAGGGGTTTAACGACGATCTTTAGTACTGATATTGATTAATATATTCCTTCATTAGCACTGATATTGTTTAATATATTCCTTCAATATATTCCATGTGAGGTGAGGTGTAGGCGTCCTCCCGGCCTCACAACTGATAATACCATTATCAGCTCCGTGGTGTAGACGGGTTGGGTCCTCCACGCGCGGAGATTGATATATTCATATTCAATATTACTGGTTATTTTGGGTATGTTGCCTTATGTGTATGAAAATTTAGTCTTCCAATTCGGATAGTGGATCAGTATCATTCCATTCTGGCTGCCATGTCTCATACCATGCCAGAAATTGTTGATATTCTTTTCGTAGTTATGTTTCTTTTTCCGTAGTTTGGTGTTATTATTCTTCCTAATCCTCTCTTTGGCATGTTAAAGTTAATGCGCTCTTGTAAAATATTCTTATTATCCTGTTTTGATATATCATGTGATATTCTGGATCAAACTTGATATTTCCTTCTAATTCCTTAGCTTCATTAAATATTCTCCAATTGTCATGACTGGTATTCTTGGCAATAATTCTTCTTGTTCTTTAGATATTTCTGAAGAACATATGGTTGGAAATAGTAAATTCCCTTTGTAATATAAATATCATGAGATGCTGACCTTATTGGTCTTGTAAACTTTGGTGGTATGGAATAAAATATGATTTTATATCTTCCTTTGAGATACGAGAGTTTTTTACAAGCTTCTTTAGTAATATTCTAAGATCTGATTTATGTACCTCTTCTAAGGTTCCATATATATTATGGACCAGCCCGTGGTCAATCAGTGTTTGTAAAGAAATATTTTGAGATGCATGTCTTTGTATATTGTTGAAATATTTTAGATTTATATCTGCTTTTAATATAAGATATGTGTGACGAGGTTTAATTATTAAAACCTCATCTATATGTAATAATGGTAAAGTATGAATATTGATTACTATTCCTGGATGTTTTTCAGTTCCTTTATAAAGCTTCATAAAGAGGCTTTGAATATCCAGGAATATTCTTTCCTGTTTTTTAGCGTATTTTTCCCATATGAGATTAGTAATTTCTTGTGGAAATATGATAATATTTGTTCTGTTTTGTAAGCTTATGCGGGGAATAAGAAATTCATAAGGTATATTATAGCGATATATATCTGTGTCCACTATTATATAGGATTGTGATAAATTATTAGTTATAAGCTGACCTCCCTTCTTGTCTTTACCTTTCTCATTGTCCATTCCTGCGGAATGAGAACATGAATTAGTGAGACTATAATATTTCGTATGTGGTAATTTTGTATCTATAATATTATCTAAGCTTATTGTTCCATCATTTCGAGAGTCAGTCCTGCTAATTCTTCTATTAAATCTACCTCTTCCCCACTAGATTCATTTTCTGATAAATCATTTTCTATTTCATCAGTTTCTATGATAGAGTAGATTGATTCATCATCCTTTATTTCATCATCGCATACCAGTATATTTTCATTGACACTGTCTATAATGAATACTTTTTCCTGTTCTTCATATTTACTAGAATATCTCTTCTGATCTTTGTTAGGGCAAGTTTTGCTCAGGTGATCAGGTGAATTACATATAAAGCACCTACATGTTTTGTCATAGGTTTTTCTTGGATTATATCTTCTTACATTTCTTTTGTGTAAAAATGGAGCTCTATTATCTGATCTTCTTAAGAAGAATCTTTTCTTTGTTTTAAAGTGTTGATTATTTCTTTGATATGGCTTATAATATTTTTTCTTAATATGTCTTTCTTCTCCATATGTCATAGGTATTTGTTATATCTTATTGCAAAACCCATATTCTGATCTCTTCATAGATCTCTGGGCTTGTATGCTTGTGCATATTTTTCGGAGCTGTTTAAACACAAACATTATGGCTTGTGAAATGTTTACTACACATCCTTCAGAGGACTTTTTATATTCTTCAAATATCATAGTTCCTAAAGGATCTGGTAGCTTATTAAAATATTTTTCTACTATGGCTTTATTATATCCTTGCTTTGCAGTGGAGGCATTATATAGAAAATATTGGGAAAATTCTTTTATGCCTTTCCAACCTGTTAAGGTGAGTTTTTCTAATTCCCTTAACCTATCATTTTGTAGAGTTGTGTATCCAATCTCTGGATCTTCTGCTATTAAAATATTAGATATCATATTGCAAAGTTATTAGGGTTGTTTCCGGCTCTTTTTAATTCTCCATATAAATTAGGGTATGATTCTACCCATTCTCCCATAAAACTTTTACTGTTTCCCCAAAAAAGTTTCTAAGTATGTAATCATATCTTCAACCTTATTGCCTATAGTTGCTGGTTTGTATATACTTTTGGACTATTAAACCTTTCCAGATGCTAAGTACATTAGGCCAGTCTATGGGGTCATGAGCAGCTAAATTTAATATTGCACCCATCACTCCATTGAGTTTTGGAATTTTACAGCCCCTTTCAAATCCTCTACTTTATTTCCCATATATTTATATTGTCCAGGAATATATTTGGGTTGAAATGTGTGTCACCCTAAAATTTTCTCCAAAGCCAAATAGTTGAAAATGTTTAATTATGTTTTTTTGTGAGCATTTAACCTAGGGGTTAAATAATTTTTGTTGAATTAAAATAATAGTGGCAACATGTTTATGCATTCATGCTGATGCACTGGATTTTTGAAGTGACTGGGTTTTGTCAAAATTTAGTTTGAATTCAAACTTCTTTTGAAATGGATTTGAAATGTTTTGAAAATAAATGAAAAAGGAAAATTTCTTCTCTCCCTCTCCCTCTCCTCTTTCCGGCCCAGGCGGCCTGGCGGCCCAACCCGCGCGCCCCCCCCTTCCCTTTCCTCCCCGCTGGGCCGCTCCGCCTCCCTTTCCCTTCACTCGCTCGCGCGGCCCGCAGCCGGCCCAGTCGGCGCCCGCAGAGGCAACCGCCCCCGTCTCCCTCTCCCTCTCTCTCTCTGACCTCCCGGGCCCGTCTGTCGGCGCCTTCCCCTCCCTCCTTCTCTGCGTCGCCGCCGAGCGCAACCGCCGCGGCCGCACTCCCCCGTTTCTCCCGCACCGCTCCCACGACCTCGCCCTCGCCCTCGTGCATATACGGACGCGCCCGCGCCCCGCTCCTCCTTTGCCCACTCCTTTTTTCCTGCCAGTTGCCCCTGCCTCCCTCACTCGAAAGCAGCAGCGCCGTAGCCGCCATAGCACGCCGCCGCTGAGTCATCTCGGCGATAGGCCGGCCGCCGGCTGAACCGACTCCCCGCCGTGTTCCGCGACGTGGTATCGAGTCCGTCGAACCTCTTCTCCCTCTTGTTTGCGCTCGGAGTCGCCCTAACCGCCGTTTGCCTTGAGCAGTTTCCCCGCCGGCCGCCGGTCTTCGCCGCTCGTCGCGTTTCGCCATCGTCCGAGCCCTCCTCCACTCCGTTCCGCCGCCGCGTGAGACCCCCTTGCCTCCCTCTATCTCCTCGTTCGCTTGGTTTGGCCTGTGGTGTGCCCTGCGTCCGTGTCCGCGTGCTCCCGTGACCCGGCCATGGCGCGAGCGCGCCCGCGTCGCGACGCGGCCCGCGACGTCGCGGCTGGCGCCTGGCCACGGCGCGCCGTCGGCTCGCCCTTGCGCATGCGTCCCCGGGATTTAATCCCGACCGTCCTTGCCCCGATCCACGACCAGAGATGGTCGATACCCCTTCGGGGTTAGTTTTGCTAAAGAGCCCCGTGGAAAGCGGGAATCAACCCGCACTCCACCAGGCACTATTCCCTGTGCCTGGAAATCTTGCAGCCGGGCCCCTGCGTTTCTTCGAAAATGAGGCGCAGTCCAGCCGCCGACTGCGGGATTTGATTAAAATTCAATTAAATTCTGTTTTAAATTCAAATGTGTTTCAGTCTATTTACAGAAATGCCACTACCTTGTTTTGCTTATAAAATCCACGTTTTAGCTCCGATTTGATCCATTCAAATTGCGTTAGCTTCGTAATTTAGTGCTCTACCCGTTTATACCCCTGTTAGTCTGTTTTGGACAGGTTAGCTTTAGAGCCCAAGTTAATCTTGTTTAGGGCTTTTTATATACCGTTTCGATCGTAACTTTCACGCCGTAACTCCGTTTTCGATGAACCAAAACTTGTTGTGATCGTAGAAACGCGTACTTCATTTTACCAAAGTTTTATTTCAGTTTATACTGTTTGGTGTATTGTTCTAATAATAGCCTTGTTTGCATCGTGTATGTTTGCACCTGGAATGCGTGGTGATGTTATGTGATCGAGTAGACGGTGAGTCGGTGTGGTGCGATCAGGACCCCTCGTTCAGTGACCAGCAGGAGGATCAACCTTTCGACAACCAAGGCAAGTTAGCATGGGACTTCCTTGTTTACCTATACACTTTACTTTAATCACTCATTTATGCATGTGTCCATTTGAGCAACCTTAGAAAACCCACTTAGCTTTGTTATCTGTGATGTTCTTGTTCCCGTGGGATATATGCATATGGGTAGCTTTGCTAGTGCTAACTGACTTATAATCGATCCAGTCCAATGATGAATATATTCTCTCATGATGATATGTGGTTAAACGGTTAATAAAACTTGCTGTTAGCAAAAGCTGGGATTGACAGTGCTACCATGAGTGCTATATGGCTCTGGTTTTAGCTCAGTACACTGGACCTTTTCTAACTTGTTAGCGGTGACCCGAAAGGGCGCATAAGGGGCTTGCCACTTTAGGTGTAGGGCTGCTCCTGTTCCTATGTGTATAGCTGCGATGGCCTTGTGCCATAGGAAAGGGGGGTTACTACATCTGCCTGCCAAGGAAACCTAGCGGCCCTAACATGTTAGACGAACCAACGAAAGCCTTCATAGTGTGCCCCGCCGATCTACCTCGGAAGTGGATCAAGAGGTTGGCCGCCTCGGGCACAAGGGTAACACGGCTTGTGGGTAAGATGCACAACCTCTGCAGAGTGTAAAACTGTTATAACAGCCGTGCTCACGGTCACGAGCGGCCTGGAAAACTAGCAGAACTATGATACTTAATAATTGTTACTTTATGTTTGGTACCTTATGATGTTTTATCTTTGATGGACAAATGGATCATGGGTTAAGGGTTAAGCACAATACTCGTTTACCTTAATGCTAAAACTTTGCCAACCTAAAAGCTAACTGCAGTCAGACAGGGTCAGCCTTTTTGAGCCTCATGAACCCTATGTTAGCTTGCTAAGTACGTGGAGTACTTACGCTTGTTGTTTATCTTCTTTTGGGCAAAATCCCGGATGGGTAGCAGATGAAGGTGCAGTTGGTGACTTTCCAGAAGACTTCTAGGCTAGCTGCTCCCCCAGTCGACGTTTCCCTGTGGTTAGTTTTGTGTACCAGTTCAGTGATCTGTGGTTTGTATGTTGTAAGACTCTGTTTTAAATACTGTCGTGATGTAATAAACATGTGATGATGCCACTCTTGTAATTTGTCTACTTATGTGTGTGATTTTTCCTGGGCACACATGGGTATGTTGTCTCAACTTTATCCTTAAAGTTGGGGTGTGACAAATTGGTATCAAAGCTTTGTTGACTGTAGGACGCAAGCCTAGCTAGGAAATGGCCGTCTAACACCTTTTTGCTACCTGTTCATGCTTATTTTATTAACTTGTTACTTTATTAAAATTATATGCTCCTTATTCTTATTCTATTGCATAAACTAATTGTTTCCGCTTCTTATCTTGTTTTATAACGTCAGGATGCCTCGCATGAACACCCGTGCCTACCGTGCTCTTTTCACCAGCCAGCCTGCTCCCCCTGTGGTCCACATCAGTGTGGTTCCTCCAGCTCCTCCAACGCCGTCTTCATGGAGGATGAAGAGTTGACCGTTACTCCGCAGTCTCTGAGGAGCTAGCAGCGCCACCACCCCGCCCCTGCAGCAGTTCCCGAGTCTCCAGCTCCGGAAGTGCCTGCTCCGGAGGTGCCAGTCCCAGTGGAGCCCGTGCCTGAGGCGCCAGCGCCTGAGGTTCCCGCTTCCAGAGGCACCCCGCTCCTGCAGCGCCTGACGCTCCACCAGCTCCTGCGGCACCAGCCTTCGTGCCAGTGTACCCGGTGGTACACTCTCCCGCCGCTTCGTCAGCTTCGGCACCAGCACCCCCTGCCTCTCCAGCAGCGCAGGTGGTGGAAGACCTTGGTTGGGATCGTCGCTTCATGTTCAAGAAGCCCGACGAGACAGCATACTACCATAGTATGCTGGTTCGTCTGCTGGAGGAGTACTACCCTGAGATGGAGGCCAAGCTCCAGTACCATTGTGGCGAGTACACTCATCCTTTGGAGGCCACTTACTGGAAGTCCGACCTGATGGTTACAGGTTGGAAAGCTGCGGATCAAGCCCACGTCGTAGAGACGGTTCACAGGACCACCACCAAGCGTGGTGATGCTCTCGCCAGTATGGAGGACGCGGCGCAGGATGCTTACCTGCACTACCATGGCCTTCGCTTCCAGATGATGAGGAATGATCGCTACCGCTACCTGCCCCAAAGTGACATGGAGGGCTCGTGGCGCACCCTGCTTCCTCCAGTGGAGTACCCGGTTCTGGTCTCTACTGCCCAGCATGCCTACGAGGTGCATAGGAAGGCCGACAAGGTGCAAGATGACCTGCGTGCGGCTCAGAAGGTGATAAGGCGTTTGGAGCGCGAAGTGGATTACCTTCGCGGTGAGCTAGACTATGCAGCTGTTTACAAGAAGAAGTACAGAGCCAAATGCCCCCGGTGGAGCCCAGTAGCTTGCCTACCATGTTCAGTTATCCCGTAGACGTGTCGCTTAAGTTTCAGTTTGTGTTATGTGAACCTGTGTGTTGTGTTGCTTGTGTTAGTGAATTATGTTTGATGGATCTTTGCTTGTGTGTGGTGAAGTACGGGTTTGTCATTGCTTCTCCAAGTTTAAAATATATCTCTGTGTGAATAAAGTTGTTTATCCCTTTCTGTGTTGCTGTTTTCTGGAGCAACCTGTGGTTATATCTGTATATCTCTTAATCCGTGATCCCAAAAATTATGAAATTTTTGTGGAAGTATCTAGACTGATGTATCTTTCAAACAAATCTGGAACCAAGTCTTTATCTATTCGGATCTAGGAGATATGCCTGTTTAAAGTTGATGTTTCTGCGCAGTCTGTCATCCAGAACAGGTTCTGTTCAACGCTGTTTTCGACCCAGAATCTGGATGAATCTGAAAAAGTGTTCTATACGAAAGTTGTAGCTGGTTTCTTAAGCTTTCCATCGATGCCTGGTTCATCCCTGTTGGATTTCTGTAGCTCAAGTTATGCCCGTTTTAGTGTGCTGCTGTTGACAAGGATGTGCACAGAAATTTTCAGCAATGTTTATTTATGTTCATATATACATTCTTTGTTGGATATAAAGGTCTAACTCTTGCGCATTTGTTGGTAAGCAGATGGCAGCAAGGGGTGGACGCGGAAGAGGCCGTGGCCGTGGGCGTGGTGCTCCTATGGACCCGCCACCGCCACCGCCGCCAGTGACCATCGAACAGTTGATGGCCACGCAGAATCAACTTATGCACGCCATGATGAACCGCCTGGATCAGGCGCCCGCGGCAGCACCTCAACCTCTTCAAGTCAGGGACCGTCGAGGAGAGTTCCTGAAGGGCCATCCACCAGTGTTCTCTCACGCCTCTGAACCACTGGAGGCGGATGACTGGCTCCGTGCAGTGGAGAAACAGCTGAACATTGCCCAGTGCACCGACTATGAGAAGGTGCTCTATGCCTCGGGGCAACTGCAAGGAGCAGCACAAGATTGGTGGGATGCGTTCATGTTTGCCCGTCCCCAAGATGCTCCAGTTGTTACATGGCAGGAGTTCAGGGAGAACTTCAGATCCTACCACATCCCTGAAGGACTTGTAGAGCTGAAACAAGAGGAGTTCCGCTCTTTGAAACAAGGGTCCATGTCAGTGGCGGAGTACCGCGACAAGTTCGCTCAGCTGTCGCGCTACGCTCCCCAGGATGTGGCCCAAGATAAAGACAAGCAGCGCAGATTTCTGAAGGGTCTTTATGATGGGTTGCAGCTCCAGCTGATGTCAAACACCTACCCGAACTATCAGGCCCTGGTCAATAGGGCGATCGTTATTGACAACAAGAGAAGGAAATGGAGGCAAAGAAAAGAAGCTTCCAAGGTCAGTCATCGGGGAGCAACACTCGTCCCCGAATCAACCCACAACAAGGTTACCCCCAGAGGAGTCAAGGCAACCAGTGGAACAGGGACAGTACCCCCAGGGCAACCAGAACCAACAGCGCCTTCCAACCAACAGCAGTCAAGTGGTCAGCGCTATCAGCAGCAGCCAGGAGGGCAGAGATACCAGCAGCAGGGCAGCCAAGCATCACGTCAGGGAGCACCCAACTCCGCGCCCATGAAGAATACATCTCAGCAGAACCCCAACGCTTGCTACCGCTGTGGGGAGGTTGGACACTACGCTCACCAGTGCCCCAAGAAGCAGAACCCCCAGGCCCCACAGAACCAGGCAGGAGCTCAGAAGCATAATGCTCGCCCACCGCACACTGGACGAGTGAACCATGTAGCTGCCGATACTGCCCTGGATGCACCGGATGTTATGATGGGTACGTTCAGCATCAACTCAATCCCAGCAACCGTACTTTTTGATTCTGGTGCTTCGCATTTCTTCATTTCACAGTCGTTTGTTAGAATGCATGGTGTGCCTTTATGTGCAATGAAAGAAACAATCATAGTAAACTCACCAGGGGTAGTATGCCTGCAAATTTCTGGAGCCCCCTCTAGTGTCAACCTAAGGGGGGTAGACTTTAAAGTAAAGCCCATAGTGCTAAGAACAGCAGGTATAGATCTCATCTTGGGTATGGACTGGATGAAGCAACATGGGGCTGTCATTCAGTGCCAAGAAAGGTCGTTTGTTATATCTACACCTAAGGGAGACAGAATCTGTGTGCAAGTGGTGATGAAAGAGCAGCCAACTGCCACGGTCAACCAGATGGATGCTAGTGGTGCAGAGCAAGATCGGGTGGTGGACGAGTTCCCTGATGTCTTTCCGGATGATCTGCCAGGTATGCCACCTGATCGCGATGTTGAGTTCATTATTGAATTACTGCCTGGAACTGCACCAATATCTAAAAGACCTTATAGAATGGGGGTAAATGAATTAGAAGAACTTAAGAAACAGCTTAAGGAGTTGTTAGAGAAAGGGTATATACGCCCTAGTGCTTCTCCTTGGGGAGCACCTGTGATTTTTGTGGATAAGAAAGATGGTAGCCAAAGGATGTGTGTGGACTATAGGTCTTTAAATGAGGTTACCATTAAAAACAAATACCCTCTACCCCGGATAGACGATCTATTTGACCAACTTAGAGGAGCATGTGTGTTCTCTAAAATAGATCTCAGTCTGGGTATCACCAGTTGAAAATCCGAACACGGACATTCCTAAGACCGCCTTCACAACGCGGTATGGACTGTATGAGTATACAGTGATGTCTTTGGACTGACCAATGCTCCAGCTTACTTCATGTATCTGATGAATAAAGTGTTCATGGAATACCTAGACAAGTTCGTGGTGGTATTCATAGATGACATTCTAGTGTTCTCTAAAACAGAAGAGGAACATGCTGAACATCTAAGGATGGTTTGCAGAAGTTAAGAACATCAACTCTATGCCAAGAGGAGCAAGTGTGAATTTTGGCTGAAAGAAGTCTCTTTCTTAGGGCATGTTGTCTCTAACGGAGGTATATCCGTTGATCCTAGCAAGGTGCAGGATGTGTTGGACTGGAACCCGCCAACCAATGCTAGTGAAATCCGAAGTTTTCTGGGTTTGGCCGGGTATTATAGGAGGTTCATTGAAGGATTCTCCAAGCTCGCAAAGCCTATGACTGCCTTGTTAGAAAAGAATGCTAAGTTTGTGTGGTCTGATAAATGCCAAGCAAACTTTGAAGAGTTAAAGAAGAGATTAACCACGCACCTGTCCTAGTTCTGCCAGACTTGAACAAAAGCTTCTCCATCTATTGTGATGCGTCTCGTCTGGGACTTGGATGTGTTCTAATGCAAGAAGGAAGAGTAGTTGCCTATGCATCTAGACAGCTGAGAAAACACGAGGTGAACTATCCAACTCATGATTTGGAGTTAGCAGCTGTTGTCCATGCTCTAAAATATGGAGACATTATCTAGTTGGGCATAAGTGTGATGTGTACACGGATCATAAAAGTCTGAAGTACATATTTACTCAGTCAGATCTGAATTTGAGGCAACGCCGTTGGCTAGAATTGATCAAAGACTATGACCTGGAGGTACATTATCACCCAGGAAAGGCCAATGTCGTGGCCGATGCCTTGAGCAGAAAAACTTATGCAACTGGACTGCAAGTAGAATGCATGTCAGCTGAATTGAGAGCTGAAATGGCATACCTTAATCTATGTTTTGCCAACAATGTGGTGGAAATGTCAGTTGAACCTACTTTGGAGAAAGAAATCCGTGAGGGTCAGTTGAAAGATGAGAAGTTGAAAGAGATAGCAGAAAACATAGTGCTTGGAAAGGCACCAGGATTCAGGATGGATGATAATGGGACTCTTTGGTTTGGAAAAAGATATGTGTGCCCGAAGTGAAAGCTATCCGTGATGCCATCCTGCGAGATGCGCATGAATCCGCCTACTCCATACATCCGGCAGTACCAAAATGTACTTGGATCTGAAGGAAAAGTACTGGTGGTATGGATTGAAGCGAGATGTAGCAGAATATGTGGCCCTATGTGACACTGTCAGAAGGTCAAAGCTGAACATCAAAGACCAGCAGGATTGTTACAACCTATGAAGATACCCGAGTGGAAATGGGAAGAAGTGGGAATGGACTTTATCACTGATTATTACCCCGTACACAGAGAGGCTATGACTCAATATGGGTAATAGTTGACCGTCTCACTAAGGTCGCTCACTTCCTACCAGTTAAGACCACTTATTCTGGGGCAAGGTTAGCAGAACTGTACATGAGAGGATTGTGTCTCTGCATGGTGTTCCGAAGAAATAGTGTCTGACAGAGGAACACAGTTCACATCTCATTTCTGGCATCAGGTACATCAATCTTTGGGAACCAAGCTGACTTTCAGTTCCGCATATCACCCTCAAACTGATGGGCAGACTGAAAGGATAAATCAGATCTTGGAGGACATGCTGAGGGCATGTGCCCTTCAGCATGGAATGAGTTGGGATAAAAGCCTTCCATATGCTGAATTCTCATACAACAATAGTTATCAGAGAGTCTCAAGATGGCTCCTTTTGAAGCTTTGTATGGCAGGAAGTGTAGAACTCCCTTGTTCTGGAATCAGACAGGAGAGACTCAAGTGTTCGGACCGGATGTTCTTAGAAATGCTGAAGATCAAGTAAGGACGATCCGGGATAACTTGAGGATAGCTCAGTCCCGAGAAAAGAGTTATGCAGATACTCGCAGGAGGGACTTAGTTTTCAAAGTGGGAGACTATGTGTATTTGAAAGTGTCACCCATGAGGGGCGTAAAGAGATTCAACATGAAAGGAAAGTTAGCACCCCGATACATAGGCCCTTTCCGGATCTTGGCCAGATGTGGAGAAGTGGCCTATCAGCTCGAGTTACCTGAGAAGCTGTCAGGTGTACACGATGTGTTCCATGTTTCTCTCTAGCTAAGAAATGCCTGAGAGTGCCTAAAGAGCGAGTTCCCCTGGAAGAGATCAAGATAGGAAAGGATCTCACTTATGAAGAGTACCCTGTCAAGATCTTGGAGACAGCAGAAAGAGTTACCAGGAGCCGAGTTATCAAGATGTGCAAGGTTCAGTGGAACAGATATACAGAAGAAGAGGCTACCTGGGAAAGAGAAGAAGATCTTCGGAAATCTTATCCACAGTTGTTTGAGTAAGCTCCAGTCGAATCTCGAGGACGAGATTCATCTTAAGGGGGGTAGAGTTGTAACACCCTAAAATTTTCTCCAAAGCCAAATAGTTGAAAATGTTTTAATTATGTTTTTTTTTGTGAAGCATTTAACCTAGGGGTTAAATAATTTTGTTGAATTAAAATAATAGTGGCAACATGTTTATGCATTCATGCTGATGCACTGGATTTATTGAAGTGACTGGGTTTTGTCAAAATTTAGTTTGAATTCAAACTTCTTTTGAAATGGATTTGAAATGTTTTGAAAATAAATGAAAAGGAAAATTTCTTCTCTCCCTCTCCCTCTCCCTCTCCCTTTCCGGCCCAGGCGGCCTGGCGGCCCAACCGCCGGCGCGCCCCCCCCCCCTTCCCTTTCCTCCCCGCTGGGCCGCTCCGCCTCCCTTTCCCTTCACTCGCGCGGCCCGCAAGCCGGCCCAGTCGGCGCCGCAGAGGCAAACCGCCCGCCGCTCCTCTCTCCCTCTCTCTCTCTGACCTCCCGGGCCCCGTCTGTCGGCGCCTTCCCTCCCTCCTTCTCTGCGTCGCCGCCGAGCGCACCCCGCGGCTGCCTCCCCCCCCGTTTCTCCCGCTCCGCCGCTCCCTCCCACGACCTCGCCCTCGCCCTCGTGCATATAGCGGACGCGCCCGCGCCCCGCTCCTCTTTCCCCTCCTTTTCCTGCCAGTTGCCCCTGCCTCCCTCACTCGAAAGCAGCAGCGCCGTAGCCGCCATAGCACCGCCGCCGCTGAGTCATCTCGGCGATAGGCCGCGCCGCCGGCTGAACCGACTCCCCGCCGTGTTCCGCGACGTGGTATCGAGTCCGTCGAACTCTTCTCCCTCTTTTTGCGCTCGGAGTCGCCCTAACCGCCGTTTGCCTGAGCAGTTTCCCGCCGGCCGCCGGTCTTCGCCGCTCGTCGCGGTTCGCCATCGTCCGAGCCCTCCTCCACTCCGTTCCGCCGCGGTGAGACCCCCTTTGCCTCCCTCTATCTCCTCGTTCGCTTGGTTTGGCCTGTGGTGTGCCCTGCGTCCGTGTCCGCGTGCTCCCGTGACCCGGCCATGGCGCGAGCGCGCCCGGCGTCGCGACGCGGCCCGCGACGTCGCGGCTGGCGCCTGGCCACGCGCGCCGTCGGCTCGCCCTTGCGCATGCGTCCCCGGGATTTAATCCCGACCGTCCTTGCCGATCCAACGACCAGAGATGGTCGATACCCCTTCGGGGTTAGTTTTGCTAAAGAGCCCCCGTGGAAAGCGGGAATCAACCCGCACTCCACCAGGCACTATTCCCTGTGCCTGGAAAATCTTGCAGCCGGGCCCCTGCGTTCTTCGAAAATGAGGCGCAGTCCAGCCGACTGCGGGATTTGATTAAAATTCAAATTAAATTCTGTTTAAAATTCAAATGTGTTTCAGTCTATTTACAGAAATGCCACTACCTTGTTTTGCTTATAAAATCCACGTTTTAGCTCCGATTTGATCCATTCAAATTGCGTTAGCTTCGTAATTTAGTGCTCTACCCGTTTATACCCTGTTAGTCTGTTTTGGACAGGTTAGCTTTAGAGCCCAAGTTAATCTTGTTTAGGGCTTTTTATATATACCGTTTCGATCGTAACTTTCACGCCGTAACTCCGTTTTCGATGAACCAAAACTTGTTGTGATCGTAGAAACGCGTACTTCTATTTTACCAAAGTTTTATTTCAGTTTATACTGTTTGGTGTATTGTTCTAATAATAGCCTTGTTTGCATCGTGTATGTTTGCACCTGGAATGCGTGGTGATGTTATGTGATCGAGTAGACGGTGAGTCGGTGTGGTGCGATCAGGACCCCTCGTTCAGTGACCAGCAGGAGGATCAACCTTTCGACAACCAAGGCAAGTTAGCATGAGACTTCCTTGTTTACCTATACACTTTACTTTAATCACTCATTTATGCATGTGTCCATTGAGCAACCTTAGAAAACCCACTTAGCTTTGTTATCTGTGATGTTCTTGTTCCCGTGGGATATATGCATATGGGTAGCTTTGCTAGTGCTAACTGACTTATAATCGATCCAGTCCAATGATGAATATATTCTCATGATGATATGTGGTTAAACGGTTAATAAAACTTGCTGTTAGCAAAAGCTGGGATTGACAGTGCTACCATGAGTGCTATATGGCTCTGGTTTTAGCTCAGTACACTGGACCTTTTCTAACTTGTTAGCGGTGACCCGAAAGGGCGCATAAGGGGCTTGCCACTTTGGGTGTAGGGCTGCTCCTGTTCCTATGTGTATAGCTGCGATGGCCTTGTGCCATAGGAAAGGGGGGTTACTACATCTGCCTGCCAAGGAAACCTAGCGGCCCTAACATGTTAGACGAACCAACGAAAGGCCTTCATAGTGTGCCCCGCCGATCTACCTCGGAAGTGGATCAAGAGGTTGGCCGCCTCGGGCACAAGGGTAACACGGCTTGTGGGTAAAGATGCACAACCTCTGCAGAGTGTAAAACTGTTATAACAGCCGTGCTCACGGTCACGAGCGGCCTGGAAAACTAGCAGAACTATGATACTTAATAATTGTTACTTTATGTTGTTGGTACCTTATGATGTTGTTTTATCTTTGATGGACAAATGGATCATGGGTTAAGGGTTAAGCACAATACTCGTTTACCTTAAAGCTAAAACTTTGCCAACCTAAAAGCTAACTGCAGTCAGACAGGGTCAGCCTTTTTGAGCCTCATGAACCCTATGTTAGCTTGCTAAGTACGTGGAGTACTTACGCTTGTTGTTTATCTTCTTTTTGGGCAAAAATCCCGGATGGGTAGCAGATGAAGGTGCAGTTGGTGACTTTCCAGAAGACTTCTAGGCTAGCTGCTCCCCCAGTCGACGTTTCCCTGTGTTTAGTTTGTGTACCAGTTCAGTGATCTGTGGTTCTGTATGTTGTAAGACTCTGTTTTAAATACTGTCGTGATGTAATAAACAATGTGATGATGCCACTCTTGTAATTTGTCTACTTATGTGTGTGATTTTTCCTGGGCACACATGGGTATGTTGTCTCAACTTTATCCTTAAAGTTGGGGTGTGACAAATGGTTCTTGTTCAGGTGGCCATCTCCCTGCCCTTCTTGTGGGTCTTTCATTTTCTCCTTCATTTTTCATTGAGGTTTCACCGGTTTCACCGGTTTGAGCTCTCCTCCTCTTTAAACTCATCATTTCTACTTCCATAGCTTCCATTGAGTTATTCAAATTATATATGTTTTCATCATCTAAGTCACTATATAATTCGGCCTTATTAAGGCTATTATTTTGGGATAATGATACTTCTTCTGTTTCTTCTTCTTCTTCAAAGCTTTCTAACAAAAGATTATTATTTATATCCCATTGTTCTTCTTCACTTATAATATTAGAGGTACTTATATCTGATGTAATATTTGTTTCATTGATAACTATTTTCCTAGGAGTGGTCATATTATTCTCTATATTATTGTTCTTAATTTTTTTTTCTTCTTTTTTAGATTTATTTTTGGCTATCATAATTTCTTTTTGCTTTCTTTGTAATCTTGCTATTTCTCTAATATAATATAACTCTTTTTCTCTTATTTTAGGCCATTCCATAGTCATAGAATGTTTATATTCCCACTCTATATGCTTTAAGTTTTGTTGCCAGTGAGCAATTTCTTCTTCTATATTTGTTATTTCCATACATTCAGTTATTCTTTTATTATTTCCAGTAGGTACATCGGGCTCATCTAATGCTGCAGATTTATAATTTGTAAACCTAATACTACAAGCTCCTTCACAATTTTGGTAACTAATATAATTTTCTGGTTGCTTTAACTCTTTATTTTCTATTAAACTACTTATATTCCATTCTTCTCCTGCTCTTTCTTTAGAACTTATTTTAAGAGGACTCATAAACTTTATGCCTTTAGATTGCATACTTTCTATAACATCACTGACATTTACTCTATATCTTGAACTACTTCTATTTGTTAATCTTCCTATGAACTCTATGCTTACTAATAAATTGGTACCCTTAAAGTCTTCATATCCTTTGGTTTGAAAACCAAAGCTCATTTTTTCAGCGAATTCTTTAACAGGCATCATTAAGTCTGGAGCTATATATGTTATTAATTTATTTTCATTCATATCTCCTTCCATAAATCCTAAAGCAGCTTTATCTGTGGTTCCCCATCTTTATCTAGCAAGGTTATTAGAACTTTTGTTCCTAATTTCTTTCTAGTCAAACCTTTTACTCCTATGATATACATTCCTTGGTGAATATATTTGTAACCAGAATATATGAGTTCATTTTCAATATCTTACTTACTATTCTTAAATCAACTGGTTGAGTAAGAACACTTAGCTCTACTTCTCTAGATATTCTATATAATCCACTTTTATTTTCAAATATTCCCATATGATATACTTGTTGGGGTCTTATTTTTCTCAAGGTATCATTCTGATATCTTTCTAGGTCTTTTTGAATATCAATGACTTCCTCTAGATTCTCAATATCATCCTTTTTGCATGATAAAGACAACATGTGCCTTATACCTAAGGGTTTTGAGTCTTGCCTTACTAACTGGAGGGCTTGGTCTCTTCTGATGGTATTCGTAGGTAATTCCATTTTTCTGAATTGATTGAATATGGAGATGCTATTATTCCTGAAGAGGCTAGTACTATATCTGTTTTATGGCACTCATAGTTTAGTTTTTGTAAAACTTGAATTAACAGCTGAAGAATAGTATTATTCTGTCTTATTATAATTTTGGAATCTTCTTTTGGAGAGTCGTGATCAGAGAATCCTACAGGTGGCGTTAAATATTTTGCAACTTCTGATAATGCTTGAGTATATTCGGACATATGACTTATGATAAGATTAAAGTTTTTATTTCCTTCACTAATCTTTTAACTTCTAAGATCTCAGCTGAAGATTCTTTCAATATGTCTGCTTTAATAAAATTCTTACCTAAAGATATGATCTCTTCTTTAATATAATCGTTATTTTTACAGACTGCATATTGTCTTCCTTTGGCTTCTTCTAATTTATGTAATATAATATCAATGTTATTATTAATTAGTCCACAATATTTTTCAGCAAGCTTTTGGTATTCGTTTACTAAACTTTCAAAATTTTTTAAATTTCAAGAATATCTTGTCTTTTCCCCAAGATATAAAAAAGTTTATATTAGGTTACAATGGTATTTAGCTGATTATGATGTAGGCCAATATGCTGCACCCCCCTCTGTTGGATTTATATGCACTTATGTTAATATTTTCTTTTGTATTTACCAACTTTCTGTATTCACCTCTAAATAAGATATTTAATCTTTCAATGATCGACAACCTGTCTCTGATACAAGGGATATCAAGCAGCTATATGTACATTCAGAGTATATAATTTTTGGTATATAGGTAAAAATACAGTATCTGTGTATTAGTACCAGATATTATTACTCAGGTATGCTTCAGTATATGCTGAGTATATTTTCTGTATATGATATGCGTGTGTACAGGTCTCGGAGGCTTGCGAGGCCTGCAAGACGACAGACTCGTGCGTGCTTCGGGTGTGTGAGTCCTACTCGGTACTCGTCATCTTCTCTCGAGCCGATATTCAAAGGAACGGACGCCTTTCCCCATATTCCCCAGCCAGAACACACTTCGACGAGCAACCACCGTCTCCCCAGGCCCTTCCACCCGAAGGAACACTTCTCTACGCGCAACAAGGGTTCTCACAGGCGCCAGACTCAGGCTAAACGTGAACAAAACACACGCAGAGGTTTCTCCTATAGGGTCCCTAGCGTAGATGCTCATCTCTTGAGACCAGACCAAAGAACACAGGGATTTTCAAAGACCGACTACTCCATTAAAACAGACTCAATTACATAAGGCTTTCCCTTTCAGGAAGCCCCGGACGGACGAAGCACAAGCTTACCTCGGGACGCGAGGCACCCACTCACGCTCGCTACTGCTATGCTACAAGGTGGGTGAGAGGCTACAGGTGGGTGTGGTGAACTCTCTGCTCACTGAGGCTCTGCCTCTGGTTCACTTCCTTTCTGCTCGTGTTTCCGCTCGTGTGTTGGTCTTCTCTCCGGCGAAGGCTTTATAGGAGCACCACCAGCTTTATTCTTGGACACGTCAGGGACAGCCATCGAGCTCCAGCAGCGCCAACGCACTGCATTCGTCATGCTCGCCAGCCGTCTCCAGGCACACTGCTGCGGCGTCTTGTATCTCACAGCTGCGCGCACCGCCTCGCGCAGGTAGATCAGCACGGCCATGGATGAGCATCGCCGATGCTTTTGAGGCTGACGCCTCGGGACTCAGCGGGATCATGTCCCGCGGGGCATCACACACCATTATACTGCTGCCTAGGGAACAAGCGAGGAGCGAGTCCCAAGGCACGCAGCATCATCACCACCATCATGAGGGGTTAACGACGATCATTAGTACTGATATTGATTATATATTCCTTCATTAGCACTGATATTGATTAATATATTCCTTCAATATATTCCATGTGAGGTGAGGTGTAGGCGTCCTCCCGGCCTCACAACTGATAATACCAATATCAGCTCCGTGGTGTAGAGGGGTTGGGTCCTCCACGCGGAGGACCCAACCCGCTACACCACGGAGCTGATAATGGTATTATCAGTTGTGAGGCCGGGAGGACGCCTACACCTCACCTCACATGGAATATATTGAAGGAATATATTAATCAATATCAGTGCTAATGAAGAAATATTAATCAATATCAGTACTAATGATCGTCGTTAACCCCTCATGATGGTGATGATGATGCTGCGTGCCTTGGGACTTGCTCCTCGCTTGTTCCCTAGGCAGCAGTAGCACTCATGATGCTGATGGTGGTGGTGATGATGCTGCGTGCCTTGGGACTTGCTCCTCACTTGTTCCCTAGGCAGCAGTATAATGGTGTGTGATGCCCGCGGGACTTTCTCCCTGCTGAGCCCGAGGCGTCAGCCTCAAAAGCATCGGCGATGCTCATCCATGGTCGTGCTGATCTACCTGCGCGAGTCGGTGCGCGCGCAGCTGTAGATACAAGACGCCACAGCAGTGTGCCTGGAGACGGCTGGCGAGCATGACGAACGGCGGTGCGTTGGCGCTGCTGGAGCTCGATGGTTGTCCCTGACGTGTCCAAGAATAAAGCTGGTGGTGCTCCTATAAAGCCTTCGCCGAGAGAAACCAGACAACGACACGAGCGAAACACGAGCAGAAAGGAAGCGAACCAGAGGCAGAGCCTCAGTGAGCAGAGAGTTCACCACACCCACCTGTAGCCTCTCACCCACCTGTAGCATAGCAGTAGCGAGCGTGAGCGGGGCCTCGCCTGTCCCGAGGTAAGCTGTGCTCCGTCCGTCCGGGGCTTCCCGAAAGGGAAAGCCGTATGTAATCGAGTCTGTTTTAATGAGAGTAGTCGGTCTTTGAAAATCCCTGCTGTTCTTTGGTCTGGTCTCACGAGATGAGCGTCTACGCTAGGGACCCTATAGGAGAAACCTCTGCGTGTGTTTTGTTCTCGTTTAGCCTGAGTCTGGCGCCTGTGAGAACCCTTGTTGCGCGTAGAGAAGTGTTCCCTTCGGTGGAACTTCCTGGGGAGACGGTGGTGGTTGCTCGTCGAAGAGTGTGTTCTGGCTGGGGAATATTGGGGAAAGGCTGTCCGTTCCTTTGAATATCGGCTCGAGAGAAGTATGCGAGTACCGAGTAGGACTCACACACCCGAAGCACGCATGAGTCTGTCGTCTTGCAGGCCTCGCAAGCCTCCGAGATCCTGTACACACGCATATCATATACAGAGAAAATATACTCAGCATATACTGAAGCATACCTGAGTAATAAATATCTGGTACTAATACACAGATACTGTATTTTATCCTATATACCAAAAAATTATATACTCTGAATATACATATAGCTGCTTTGATATCCCTGGTATCAGAGACAGGTTGTCAATCATTGAAAGATTAAAATATCTTAATTTAGAGGTGAATACAGGAAAGTTGTAAATACAAAAGAAAAAAAATATTAACATAAGCTGCAGAATAAATCCAACAGAACAGCATATTTGGCATACATCTCATAATCAGCTAAATAATTGTAGACCTAATATATAACTTTTTTATATCTTGGGGAAAAAGACAAGATATTCTTGATAATAAATTTGAAAGTTTAGTAAACGAATACCAAAAGCTTGCTGAAAAATATTGTGGACTAATAATAAGATTGATATTATATTACATAAATTAGAAGAAGCCAAAGGAAGACAATATACAGTCTGTAAAAATAACGATTATATTAAAGAAGAGATCATATCTTTAGGTAAGAATTTATTAAAGCAGGACATATTGAAAGAATCTTCAGCTGAGATCTTAGAAGTTAAAAGATTAGTGAAGGAAATAAAAACTTTAATCTTATCATAAGTCATATGTTCGAATATACTCAAGCATTATCAGAAGTTGCAAAATATTTAACGCCACCTGTAGGATTCTCTGATCACGACTCTCCAAAAGAAGATTCCAAAATTATAATAAGACAGAATAATACTATTCTTCAGCTGTTAATTCAAGTTTTACAAAAACTAAACTATGAGTGCCATAAAACAGATATAGTACTAGCCTCTTCAGGAATAATAGCATCTCCATATTCAATCAATTCAGAAAAATGGAATTACCTACGAATACCATCAGAAGAGACCAAGCCCTCCAGTTAGAAGGCAAGACTCAAAACCCTTAGGTATAAGGCACAGGTTGTCTTTATCATGCAAAAAGGATGATATTGAGAATCTAGAGGAAGTCATTGATATTCAAAAAGACCTAGAAAGATATCAGAATGATACCTTGAGAAAAAAGACCCCAACAAGTTATCATATGGGAATATTTGAAAATAAAAGTGGATTATATAGAATATCTAGAGAAGTAGAGCTAAGTGTTCTTACTCAACCAGTTGATTAAGATATAGTAAAGTAAGTATATTGAAAAATGAACTCATATATTCTGGTTACAAATATATTCACCAAGGAATGTATATCATAGGAGTAAAAGGTTTGACTAGAAAGAAATTAGGAACAAAAGTTCTAATAACCTTGCTAGATAAAAGATGGGGAACCACAGATAAAGTGCTTTAGGATTTATGGAAGGAGATATGAATGAAAATAAATTAATAACATATATAGCTCCAGACTTATGATGCCTGTTAAAGAATTCGCTGAAAAAATGAGCTTTGGTTTTCAAACCAAAGGATATGAAGACTTTAAGGGTACCAATTTATTAGTAAGCATAGAGTTCATAGGAAGATTACAAATAGAAGTAGTTCAAGATATAGAGTAAATGTCAGTGATGTTATAGAAAGTATGCAATCTAAAGGCATAAAGTTTATGAGTCCTCTTAAAATAAGTTCTGAAGAAAGAGCAGGAGAAGAATGGAATATAAGTAGTTTAATAGAAAAGAAAGAGTTAAAGCAACCAGAAAATTATATTAGTTACCAAAATTGTGAAGGAGCTTGTAGTATTAGGTTTACAAATTATAAATCTGCAGCATTAGATGAGCCCGATGTACCTACTGGAAATAATAAAAGAATAACTGAATGTATGGAAATAACAAATATAGAAGTAGAAATTGCTCACTGGCAACAAAACTTAAAGCATATAGAGTGGGAATATAAACATTCTATGACTATGGAATGGCCTAAAATAGAGAAAAAGAGTTATATTATATTAGAGAAATAGCAAGATTACAAAGAAAGCAAAAAGAAATTATGATAGCCAAAAATAAATCTAAAAAAAAAGAGAAAAAATAATTAAGAACAATAATATAGAGAATAATATGACCACTCCTAGGAAAATAGTTCAATGATGAAACAAATATTACATCAGATATAAGTACCTCTAATATTATAAGTGAAGAAGAACAATGGGATATAAATAATAATCTTTTGTTAGAAAGCTTTGAAGAAGAAGAGAAACAGAAGAAGTATCATTATCCCAAAATAATAGCCTTAATAAGGCCGAATTATATAGTGACTTAGATGATGAAAACATATATAATTTGAATAACTCAATGGAAGCTATGGAAGTAGAAATGAGGAGTTTAAGAGGAGAGAGAGCTCAAACCGGTGAAACCGGTGAAACCTCAATGAAAAATGAAGGGAGAAAATGAGAAGACCCACAAGAAGGGCAGGGAGATGGCCACCTGAACAAGAACCATTTCAACCCACATATATTTGGACAATATAAATATATGGGAAATAAATGTAGAGGATTTGAAAGGGCTGTAAAATTCCAAAACTCAAGGAGTATGATTGTGCAATATTAAATTTAGCTGCTCATGACCCCATAGACTGGCCTAATGTACTTAGCATCTGGAAAGGTTTAATAGTCCAAAAGTATATACAAAAACCAGCATACTATAGGCAATAAGGTTGAAGATATGATTACATACTTAGAAACTTTTCTTGGGGAAACAGTAAAAGTTTTATGGGAAGAATGGGTAGAATCATACCCTAATTTATATGGAGAATTAAAAAAGAGCCGGAAACAACCCTAATAACTTTGCAAATATGATATCTAATATTTTAATAGCAGAAGATCCAGAGATTGGATACACAACTCTACAAAATGATAGGTTAAGGGAATTAGAAAAACTCACCTTAACAGGTTGGAAAGGCATAAAAAAAGATTTCCCAACATTTTCTATATAATGCCTCCACTGCAAAGCAAGGATATAATTGTCACACCCTGAAATTTGTGTTTCTTAAATTAGAGCTAAAATGCTTTAATTATGAATTTTTGTGCTCATAAAATATAGGGAAATAAAAAACTTTTCTATAAATTTAAAATTTATCCTAGGGTTTAGAAACATGTTTGTGCATTCATGTTGGTGCATTTGAGTTTTTGTGATGGGTGGTTTTGGCTAAAATTCTATTTGAGTTCAAAATGGTTTGGAAATATTTTAAACAAAACAATGAATAAAGGTTTTGTTTTTTCAAAAGTTTGGAAAAGTTCAAAGTTTCAAAACTTTCTTTTCTCAAAGATCCAAATCAAACATCAAGGGATTTCAAAATGAGTCAAATCCCTTTTGAAAATCCCCTCGAGAATCTGAAATCAAAAATGAAAGCATTTTATTTCTCTCCCTCACTCCTCCTTGATTCTGGCCCGAAGGCCTGTTTCTCCCTCTCCCTTCTCGGCCTGCCTCCCTCCACTCCCTCGCGGCCCGAAATGGCCCAAGCGCCTGCTCATTCCCTCCCCGCCCAGTTGAGTGAGCAGAGGCCTGCGCGTCCTCTTCCCCCTCCTTTTTCTCTCACTGACGCCTGGTCCCTCTCCCTTACCCGCTTACAGGTGGGCCGGAAGCGTCAGTACCGTCCTCCTCTCCCGTCGACCGCCACAGACTCCTCCCTGCCGAGTCCAATGCGTGCACGCCTCCGCCATCTCTGCCCTCCTGCATGCCTAGGTCTTCATAAAAGGGGGAGGTGGGGTCCGCCGCCCTCCTTTGTCCTAGAGCTGAAGCACCCCGAGCCCTAATCTGCCCACACCGCTTTGGTTGGATCTCGCCGAACAAGAACTCAAAGCCGCCGCCATCCGTGTGTTTGCGTCGGTCCGCCTCCGTGAGTACTTGTCCAAGCTTCGCAAGGAGCTTACGAAGCTGTTGCATCCTTCCTTCCTCTCTTTCTCCCTCTAACTTGGCTAATTTGATCTCGCCGGATGTTATAGAGACCCACTGACCGCTTCTCGAAGCTCCACGCCGTCTCCAAACACTTCCCGATCACAAGTTTGCCCTCAGTGAGCTCCCTTTGTCTCCTCTTTCTCCCCGTGTTGATCCCAAGGTCAGTGGCGTCCGGAAACGCCGTTTCGTCGATCTCCGGCGAGCTCTGAGCCGGCCAACCATGGCGACCGCCGTCTCCTCCCCTCTCTCCGGTCTGCAGCGCCGCCCGTGCGCTCCGATCTAATCTGAGCACTCCATCTTGAATCGGACGTCTAGGAAAGCCCGATACCCTTCGATCGCGTCTTTGAAAGAAAACCTTACACCTTTTCAGATCTAAACCCGCGGTCCATGCGGCACTGTGCTTGTCTGCGGGATCTTCCGTATAAGCCCCTGTGTTTTTTCTTAATGAGGCGCAGTCCAGCCGATTATCAATTTCGTTTTATTTATTTAAATCTGCGAAAATCAAGTTTTGTCTTATTTACAGTTTTGCCACTGATTTCAATGCTTATAACTCCTTCGTTTTAACTCCGATTTAGTCCGTTCAACTTGCGTTAGATTCGTTTCGAAAAGTTCTTTCAAAATATATAACTTTCACCACTGTTTTATGTAATTAAAATTTGAGTTAAATTTAATCTAGTAATTAGTGTCTTTAATCTTGTTTAGTTCATATCTTTTCCGTTAAAACTCCATTTAGCGTGATTTTCGCGTCTGTGTGTTCGTAGCAAATCGTAGATCAGTTTTCAAAACTCTTTACCTTGTTTTCTTATGATTGATGTATTGTTCTAATCATAGGCTTTGTTTTGCTTTGCATGATTGATATTGGATGCTTGTGTGGTGTTCGGTGATCGTATGTCCAGTCGGTGAGTTGTACGTTGGTGATCAAGAAGTTCGTGATCAAGAGTTCAAGATCGAGAGTCAACCTTTGGAAGTATATAAGTCAACAGAAGAAGGATCTTGAGTTTAAGGCAAGTATAGCAATCGAGTGTTCTTTTCGCAATCATGATCATGTTGCTTAATTAATGTATGCATCGAATGATAAAAATGGCTTATTAGCAACTTAAGAAATTATCTGTACAAGAACCTTCGGGATTTACAGTGCAACTGTTGGGGGTTATATGGCTCTGGCTTTAGCTCAGTATGAGGACCTTTTCTAGCTTGTTAGAGGTTACCGAAAGGCGCAAGAGGGGCTCCGATCTGTATGGTCTTGGCCGACCAGGTTGGTGCATTTTGTTTTTTTTTGTTAGTCACCGCTTGGAGGGGAGATTCATGCTTATTGATGGGGAAACCTAGCGGCCCTAACTTGTTAGATGAACCTTTGAAAGGCTTCATCGTGAACCCTGCCGACCTTCCTTGGAAGTGGGTTAAGAGGCTGGCTCCCTCGGGCGAAAGGGCAATTCACGTCTCGCAGTGAAAGTGTACACCTTTGCGCAAAGTTTATTAAACTGATATATCAGCCTTGCTCAAGGACACGAGCGGCCTTGAAGACTTTTACATTTATGACTTTTGTTGGTTAACATGTTCATTATTTACCGTTTTATGTATTCATTATTTACGTTACATTGATCATGAGACTTGGGATCTATATCACTTGTTGCTATACTTGTGGAGTTCGACATGGACTCACTCTTGCTTTTCCCCACACCTCAGAGAGTTAAACTTTGGAGAAGCTTAGGCTTGTGGTCAACCAGTCAGTTGTTCCCTGTGAAGTTGGTGTCTCCGTCTGAAGATTGGAGTGTCTTTCCGCTGTCTGCTCTTTAAGGTTATGATCTTTTGTTTTATATACGTTATATAAGAGCATTGTCTTTTGATATTACCCTTTATTTGTTGCTATATGTGAGATTTGACTTCCTGGGCTCACATATGTGTTATACCTGGTTTTGTTCTTAAAACCTTCACTCCTTGCCTTGAATTGCTTTTGAAAGCTTCCCTCTATCTAAGTAGACGGATCGTTGACCAAGCTATGTCGTCTCTGACCGCAGTTAACAAACGGAAGCTGATCGCTATGCAAAGTCAAGACCTGGGGAGAATGACGCAACAGCAAGACGCAACACAAGGGCCAACCAACATGGAAGGAAGCCATAAAAGAACAGTTACAGCAAGATTACATCCATGGAAGATTGAAGCATGTGGATATGACCACTATTCATGGAGCAAAGAAAGCAGTGTATGGCATGATCCCAGTCAATTCAGTAACTGCCATGGTTCTTTTTGACCCTAGTGCTTCGCACTCGTTCATCTCTGTCAAGTTGTAGCTCGCCTGAAGATAAGGGAATGGCTAACAAAGAAGCTCATAGTAGTTCGTACACCAACTGGAGAAGTTGAGACAAACCATGTATGTCGAGATGTTAGAGTCCAGATAAAGGAGAGTGAATTCATAGTGAAGCTGAATGTTTTGGAACTCTCCGGAATCGATGTTATCCTTGGACAAGGATGGTTAAAGGGTCGTAAAAGTGAGGTCATCTATTCCCGACGTTCAGTGTTTTTAAGAACACCATCAGGCGAAAGGATTGAATATCAAGGTATGCCATTATCACCCAATGAATGTGAAGCAGGTCTGTTGGGAGATAGCAGTAGTAAGATGCAAGAGGTTCAAGATCGATGTCTATGTTGCAAGCATTATGGGAATTCTTGTCTTCAAGAGAAGTCAACCAAGGATGAGGTCAAAGCGAACCCAAGTGGTGAAGACAAGGAAGATAAGAAAGGAAAGCAAATTCTTTCGAGCCACCGTTGATACGTCACCGACAATTGAGTTCTACCCTAGTATCACATCCAGTTTCAACCCTTGTTCAGACCAGCCTAGATCCAGCATCTAGAAGCTCCTCCAGTTAAAACTTTCCACATGAGGTTTGCATAGATGGATGGACAATCACCTACAAAGAATTCCAACCACGAAGCGAGTTAAGAAGCACAATAAACTGGTTAAAGTCAATCCTCTGAGTCAGCAAGATGGCAGCACATCAAACAACACTTCTACCGCAGCAGATCCAACCAAAGGAAGATGTTATCATTGTCAACAGGAAGGACACTACGTAAGATCCTGCCCCAAAAAGGTCAACAACCGACTCAAGGAAGTAGCCACAACCTAGTCACTACAGAATAGTCACCAACAAGTGATGTCAGTGCCTGATGCAAAGAAAGTCCCTGATAGCAGTTGATAGATGAAGAGTGTACAAGAAAAGCTACCCTTGATGTTCTTGCAGATGTATCATGTGCTAGTAGTTCTTTGTGCCCTTATGTAATGAAACGTTAGTAACAAGTTAAGTCAAGTCCTTGGTCCATGTGTGGCTTGTGAACCTGTGATGTTTGTTGCTTATCCTTATGATGATGGTTGTTTTGCATCTTTGTAATGAGTGCAATGATTTTGTGGGTTTCTTCACAATCTCATTTAGGTTTAGTTGATAGGTTATATGCATAGATAGTAGGGGTTTTGCTCTTCTCTTGTCTCCCCTATCCTGTCTTTTCGGAGCAGTCTGTCTTCGTCAGCTTATATCTCTGTTTATGGAGATTCAAAAATCATGGAATAATTCTGGACACAAGTAGACTTCATGGTCTTTTCTCTGAGCGCAAGAACCACCCTGACAGCTGTTATGGTTTTGGAGTTATGAAATTCACAAGTTGATGCATCTGTGCTGTCTGGAATCTGGAACAGTTACTGTTGTCTACTGTTTTCGGCGACCTTAACTACAGAATCTGGAAAAGTGTTCTACATGAAAGTTGTAGAGGATTTCATAAGCTTTCCAGAAAGGTAAACTGCAACTTCATTGGATAAGCAGAGCTCGAGTTATTGCTGTTTTACTGCACTGCTGTTTTGCTACTCGCGAGAAATTTCAGAATTCTTGTTCTTACCTTCGCATATGAATTTCTCTGGGATGTCAGAAGGTCTTTATACTAGTTAGCTTAACTAGAAAAAGGTGGAATGCTATCCTTTATTGTTTCTCCTAGTTGATCTTTTCTTAAGGGGGGGTAGCCATGATGAAGTTAACTTTGGGACCGTTTTCAAGATGAAGTTTCTTACCATCTAGTGTTTTAATCGGAAGAATCAGTCATGGATGAGTCTTCGCTTGTCTCTCTTGCTATATCAACCTTGTCTTGTCATCTCATGAAGCTATGGTTAAGTGTGTTATGAAGAGCTGAATCCTAACACATACATGTTGAAAAACAGATGGTCGCTACCAGGAGAAATGACTACGATATGATGCTACAGGAAATGCTCATAACTCTAATCCACCGCCATCAAATCCTTCAGCTATGGAGCAAGTTTTGATAATGCAGACTCAACTATTACAGACCATTGCTCAAAATGTGTTACACAATCAGTATCAAGAACCACCTATTGACAAGCGTGGTGAATTTATGAAAGGACACCACCACAACATTCTCTCATACTAGCAACCCAATAGAAGCTGATGACTGGCTTAGAGCTGTGGAACGACAACTTGACATAACACAGTGTGATGGACCATGAGAAGGTGCTTTATGCTTCGGGCCAACTTCAAGGAACTGCATTAGATTGGTGGGAATCGTTCCAGTTTGAACATCCAAATAAGAATCAAATTGGTTGGAAGAATTCAAGAATGCTTTTAGATCTTACCATGTTCCAGCTGGAATAGTGGCGATTAAGGAAGAGCAATTCCTCAACTTGAAGCAAGGATTTATGTCAGTGTGTGAGTATCATGACATGTTCACCCAATTGTCACGCTATGCTCTGGAAGAAGTGAATAGTGATGCTAAGAAGCAGAAACGCTTTCTGAAAGGACTCAATGATGGTCTGCAATTACAACTGATGACGGGTTGAATATGCCAACTATCAACATTGGTGGACAGAGCAATTGTGATTGAGAACAAGCGTCGAGAGATGGAGGAGAAGAAAAGGAAAAGAGAAAGCCAATCTGTGGGTAGCAACATACACCACCGTACGCTCATGCACCAGAATTCCAACAATGGAACCAGGAATCAAGTGATCAGTGGAATCTTGAACCTCCTCATGAACTCCATCAGTATCAGCAATTCAATGATGAAGTACTTCACTCCAATTCCCAAGGGCCATGTCTGTCACCTCCTAGTGACACCTTGACAAAGATAATACTCCCACTAGTGAGGGTTGTAACGATTGTGATGAGGTTAATCACTATGAGAACGACTGTCATAAGAAATTTATGGAGAGCAATAAAAGTCAGGATGACGAACCACATCAAATACAAGAACAAGAGGAGAAGCAGGAGCCAGGAAGTAAAGTAAAAGGAAACTACATCCAAGGATGTTAAATCATGTGTATATGATTAACAAACGTGGGGCTAAGGAAGTCATGTATGGTTTCATTCAAGTAAACTCTGCTCCCGCCATTGTGATGTTTGATCCTAGAGCTTCACACTCGTTCATCTCTAGCCTATATGTACAAGAACATAGGATGACTATGCTTCCAATGAAAAACCAGTGATAGTTAACTCTCTAGGAGGCGAAATGAAAGCAAACCGCATATGCCCAAAAGTTAGCCTTGACCTAAGGGAAAGGAGTAAACTTTAAGGCGAACCTTACTGTTTGAAGTTGATGAAATGGATGTTATCCTTGGAAAGGGTTGGTTATCTGCTTGTAAAGGAGTGGTTAAGTATGCCCAAGGTTGGTGCTTCTAACAACACCAACAGGTGAAAGAATTGAGTATCAAGGTTTTCACCCTATACCTGAAGAATACAAGAATGACCCATTAGAAGGGGTACCCATTGAGGACAGTAAAGTGGACTGTGAGTTTTCAGAATATCAATACGAAGAACAACTGCAGATCAAGTTTCCACATCTCTTTGAGTTGTAAGCCAATCCAGGTAGCGGCAAGACAAGTTTGGGATAATCAAGTGTAATAATCTTTTCATGGAATCTTTGTACACAGTTATGATCATGAAACATCAGTGGTTGATAAGTTTAGTATGCAAGTGTGAAGTGAAAGTGTTATCAAGATCTTTTCTCGTTCTCTCCTGTGCTCTGAGTCTCTTTCGAATCTCGGGACGAGATTCTCTTAAGGGGGGTAGATTTGTCACACCCTGAAATTTGTGTTTCTTAATTAGAGCTAAAATGCTTTAATTATGAATTTTTGTGCTCATAAAATATAGGGAAATAAAAAACTTTTCTATAATTTAAAATTTATCCTAGGGTTAGAACAGTTTGTGCATTCATGTTGGTGCATTGAGTTTTTGTGATGGGTGGTTTTTTTTGGCTAAAATTCTATTTGAGTTCAAAATGGTTTGGAAATATTTAAACAAGAATAAAGGTTTGTTGTTTCAAAGTTTGGAAAGTTCAAGTTTCAAAAACTTTCTTTCCAAAGATCAAATCAAACATCAAGGGATTTCAAAATGAGTCAAATCCTTTTGAAAATCCCCTCGAGAATCTGAAAATCAAAAATGAAAGCATTTTATTTCTCTACTCCTCCTTCTTGATTCTGGCGAGGCCGTTTCTCCCTATCCTTCTCGCCTGCCTCCCTCCACTCCCTCGCGGCCCGAATGGCCCAAGCGGCTGCTCTTCCCTCCGGCCCAGTTGAGTGAGCAGAGCCTGCGCGTCCTCTCCCCTCTTTTTCTCTCACTGACGCCTGTCCCTCTCCCTTACCCCTTACAGGGGGCCGGAACGTCAGTGTACCGTCCTCCTCCTCCCGTCACCGCAGGACTCCTCCCTGCGAGTCCAATGCGTGCACGCCTTCCGCCGTCTCTGCCCCTCCTCTGCATGCCTAGATCTTATAAAAGGGGGGGGGTCCTGTTGGTGTAACACCCTAAAATTTATAATCTTGGAAATAGAGAGAAAATGTTTTATTATGTATTTTTGGTGCTCATGAGAATATAGGAGAAATAAAACTTTCTTTGAATTAAAATATATCTTAGGGTAACAACATGTTTGAGCATACATGCTGGTGCATAATTTATTTTGTGATGAGTGGTTTGCTCCAAAGTTTGGCAAGATTTCAAATTCATTTTGAAAATGCCGGATTTCAAATCTTTTGAAAAATGTTTTGAAATGGTTGATGAAAACAAAAAGAAAAGGTTTTTCCTCTCTCTCCCTCACCCCTCTCCCCAATCTGGCCCGAAGGCCAGTCGGCCTTGGCCCGCTCGCGCCCCTTCCCCTTCTCCCATCAGCCGGCGGCCAACTCCCCGCCTTATCCATATCTTCTCCTAAATCAAATTCTTGTTTTTCTAGCTTAACCTTTCTGTTGGAGTCTCCAAAAATCTTTTTCGCCTGCTCTAAAATATTCCTTGGTGCTCATCATTCATCATCATATCTCCAAAATCTTCTCGAGAAGTTTTCCAGCTTTTTCCGACACTTTTTCCTATTTTTCTGGGAGTATAATCTAATTTTAGATGTCCCAAAATATCTTTTCATGAGCTCCAAATATTTTATTTGAGTTCCTCATGTCTCCAAATGTCTCTGAGAATTTTTCCTGAATTTTCGGAGCCATTGGAGTAATTTTTCCTGACTTAAATATCAATTCTAGACTTTTCTAGAATTATTTTAATCAAAAAATTAAATAATTTCGAAAATAATAAAATCTGTCTTTTTCCTCCCTCCCACAAAGCCCATGTGCAATAATTCTATTAAATTCCAAATATCAACGTCTTTATTTACTAATGGGCTTTTATATTTATTTAGGCCCATTAGTAAATGTGGAGGTGCAACGTCAATTAGCACCATATCGCTAGTTGACGCGGGGCATAGAGTTTTTCTCCCTATATATGTGTCCCATCCCTTGGCCAAAGCACACAATAACGGAAGCCCCTAGTTTGGGAGTCCGAAAATTTTGTTTTGCTCTGTCAACGGCCGCCAAATTCTTCCCCAACTCCGGTTATCGATTTTGGCTCTCGTTCATCCTCCACAAAAGCAACCTGCAGTCAATATTCATCGCCGACGTCCGTCAGCTCAAGTAAAATCTGATTTTCGTTTTTATTTATTTAATTTCGTAATTAAGTTCGCTGTATTTACAGCTTTGCCACTGATTTTATTTTCGCTATAAAATCTCCGTTTTAACTCCGTTTTGACCCGTTCAAGTTGCGTTAGGTTCGTAATTACATAATCTACATGTTTTTACAACTGTTAATCATGTTTCCAACTTTTAAATTTCGAGTTTAGTTTTAATCTAATAATTTATTAAAGAAAACCTTGTTTAAATCATAACTCCTCCGTTATAGATCCGTTTTTAGTGGTTTTCGTGTCCACGCGTTCGTCTCGACGAGTAGAACAGTTTTATAAGCGTTTTATCCATGTTTTATGTATTGGTGTACTGTTTTCTAATTTATTGCATGTTTTGCTTGTATGTTTGCTCCTGTGTGCCGATTTTGTTGCGTACAGACGAAGAGTTGCAAGTGAACCTGCAAGAGCTTGACTTTAAAGACTGTGACCAACATCAACTCGAAGAAGGCAAGTGCAGGCACCCTTTGATCATGTTCTTTACCTATTCACCATTAATCACTAAGTGCATGCATGTGTCTAATTATGTGAACCCTAAGGATTATCCTAGTTTTCCATATCTTCCTTGTTACCTGGGTTTTATGATGGGTAGTAATGCTATGCTAAGCAACTTTGCTTGTTCTAAAAATACCACATGATGATGATATATTAATGATGACTTAATGGATTTGGAAGTATGTTTTAATGTGGAACTCAGTGACTCGGGCACATGTATGGTATGGTATGGTGGTTATGGTAAGTTTTGGCTTGTGGTTTGTGCTCGGGTCCGCCTTTTAGGACTGGCTCATGGAGCGACCACCCAGGATAACAGTGCAACCACGAGATGTTATATGGCTCTAACCGGGCTAATTAATTAGAGGATTCTAGTGTTGCGTTAACCGGGCGGCGCTACTGAGGGATGGCCCAAGAATGTGGTATGGACTTAGGGGTCCTCTGGTTGCTGCGGCTTCCAGTAGGAACTTTAGGTGGTTATCGCTCGCTAGATGAATCTTTGTAAAGGCCCGTGGTGAAACCTTGCCATGCACCTTGGAAGTGTAGTATGGGAGTCATGACCTTGGCATATGGGAATCACTGCTCGTTGGGAAAAGTGTGCAACCTCTGCAGAGTGTAAAACTGATATATCAGCCGTGCTCACGGTTACGAGCGACCTGGACCCTCACATGATTAGTTTTGGACAGTTGGACTTATGGACATAAGATGATGGTTTCTCAGATGGAGGTGTTTACCTCGGTTGATGATTATATTAAAGGTGGTATTCTTCTTAACTAATGGGATGGGTTATCCTATACTCACTTATAGTAATCAGGTGCTAATAAAACTTGACCAACTAAAATGCTTATCGCAGTTGAACAGTGTCAGCCTACCTTTGTTCAAGCCTTGCATGACATTTTATTTCCGCCTGTACTTGTTGAGTACGATATGTGCTCACCCTTGCTATTCCCCACAACCCCAGACGGTAGCCCAAGTTACCCAGAAGATTAGTGGAGATGTCATGGAGTTTACCAGAAGACTATCAGTTGTGTTGGCGTACGGTGCCCCCAGTCAGCCGTCCCTGTGAAGATTGGAGCCTCAAGTGAAGATTAGTTTATGTTCCGCTTTACTCTGATATATGTAAGTGTTAATATAGCTATGTTACGTTATATAATAACATTGTTTCTGATATTCTATACTCTGTTGTTGTATGTGTGGACTTCCTGGGCACACATATGGCTATCCTGGTTTTGTTCTTTAAAACGGTGTTACAGAATGGTATCAGAGCTGTGTTGACTGTAGGACGTATGCCAACTAGAAAATGATCGTTTATAGGATTCCAATTTGTTATACAACCCTTGTTCTTGATATCCTTTGTTTCTACTCTTGTTAATATTCCTTTCCTTGAACATTTGGCCTTCTCCTTGTCTATTTACCTTCAAGTTTTTGCTCCTACTCTATCTATCTTACGTTTCTTGCTTTTAGATCTGGTTCTCACCTTTGCTGCTACGTGACCTTAGGATGTCTAGAGCAACTGACCCCTTTAGACTGTCCACCATAACACCCAGAGCGTTAGTTTGCGTTGAAGCATGTTTGGGTGTGCAAGTTTGTTGTTTTATGCCTTTGGATGATTTGCTTCTTTGTAATGAGTGTGATGTGTTGTGGGCAATGTTCACAACTACATCAAGTTGTTAGTTTAGTGTGTTGTTAGTTAGTTTGGGGGATCTTATCTTGTTCCTTGTTCCAAAATCTTTCTTCAAGCCTCTCATGTTGTTTCCCTCATCTTCTCAATCTTTCCTGCTCATGTTTATCTCTCCACCTATGCTTACAAGTTCTTGGTTAAATCAGATGGTGAACACAAGAAGGCAGGCAAGCATGCAGAATGCTACCAACCAGAGCTCACAACCACCTTCTTCTCAAGGCAACATGGAACAGTGGATGACGATGCAGACTCAACTCATGCAGTCAATGGTGCAAGTAGTGACCAACCTCCAGCAAAGTAGTGTGCCACCAAGGGATAGTCGTGCTGAGTTTATGAAAGGACATCCTCCAGTGTTTGCTCATGCTATTGATCCATTGGAGGCAGATGATTGGCTACGTGCAGTAGAAAGGCAACTCAACCTAGCACAGTGCAATGATCTTGAGAAGGTGTTGTATGCATCAGGACAACTTCAGGGAGCAGCTCAAGATTGGTGGGAGTCATTCCAGTATGGACGTCCCAACAATGCTCCTGCTATCACTTGGGAGGAATTCACTGAGAATTTCAGGTCCTATCATATTCCCGCAGGATTAGTAGAGCTTAAACAGGAAGAATTCAGAGCCTTGAAGCAAGGATCAATGTCTGTGGTGAGTATCGTGATAAGTTTGCTCAGCTATCGCGTTATGCTCCAACAGATGTAGATGATGATGATAAGAAACAGTATCGCTTTCTTAGAGGATTGTATGATGGTCTTCAACTCCAGCTCATGTCCAACAGCTATCCCAACTTCCAAGCACTTGTAAATCGTGCCATCATAGTTGATAATAAGCGCAAGGAAATGGATGCAAAGAAGAGAAAGCTTCAGGAGCAACCTCATAGACATACTCGTCCTCGCAGTGCCTCTCCGCAAGCGAATCAGCTTCAGCCGGTACCTCAGATCAACGATAATGAGTATCGTCAGCAGTCGCAAGAGCAACACGCAAACTTGCAAGAACTCCATCATGTTACAGGAGTTGTCACTCCTGAAGCGGTTATGATCTCTGATACTCCCGTGTCGGCTACAATGACTAAGACTCCTAAGAAGACTAGAACCTCCAGCAGTCTATCAAAAATGGGTTGCTACCATTGCAAGCAAGAGGGACATCTCATGCGACAATGCCCAAAGAAGTATCCATATGTGTATGGTAACAAGAATCAGAATCAGAACCGTGTTCAAGCTCAGAATCAGAGGAATGAAATGCAACAGACTTATATGCGAGGCACAGTGAACAATATGACCATGGATGATGTCAGAAGTGACCCCGATGTGATACTCGGTATGTTCCTTGTCAACTCTATTCCAACATCAGTTCTTTTTGATTCAAAAGCTACACATTCCTTCATCAGTAAGCAATATGCCACAAGACATCATTTTCGTGCTGTTACTATGAAGCACCCTCTGCTAGTTAGTTCACCTAGTGGAGAGATGAAAACCACCCTTATTTGTCCGAAAGTTAGTCTCAACATAAGGGGGGTAGAATTCCTAGCTAATCTGGTAATCTTGGAGACCGAAGGTGTTGATGTGATCCTTGGAAGGGATTGGTTACCTATGCATGATGGTACCATAGATTATGCTAGAAGAGCTGTGTCTTTGGTTAATTCCTCAGGTGAGGAAGTGGAATATGTGGCCTCTTTTCCGTCAGTTGAAGAAGGTTTGCTCAATCAGATAAAAGGCACTCCCATTGAAGAAATCAAAGTGGTATGTGATTTCCCTGACGTGTTTCCTATCAATCTACCCGGTATGCCACCAGATCGAGAAGTTGAGTTTCTTATTGATCTTCTACCTGGAACTTCCCCTATATCTAAGAGACCTTGTAGGATGGCAGTTAATGAGTTAGAAGAACTTAAAAAGCAATTAAGAGAACTACAAGATAAAGGTTTTATTCGTCCGAGTTCATCACCATGGGGAGCTCCAGTTATACTTGTGAATAAGAAGGATGGAACTCAGAGAATGTGTGTGGATTATAGATCACTCAATGAAGTTACGATCAAGAACAAATGTCCTTTGCCTAAGATTGAGGATCTTTTTGGCCAGTTGAAAGGAGCTTGTGTTTTCTCTAAGATCAATTTGAGATCCGGCTATCACCAATTGAAGATTAGATCAGCTGATATTCCTAAAACTGCATTCACTACAAGATATGGGCTTTATGAATACACAGTGGTGTCCTATGGGTTGACTAATGTGCCAATATATTTCATGCATCTCATGAATAAGGTTTTCATGGAATACCTGGATAAGTTTGTTGTGGTTCTAGTTGATGATATTCTCATATACTCCAAAAGTGAAGAAGAGCATGAAGCACACTTAAGGCTTGTTCTGCAGAGACTCAAAGAAAACCAGTTGTATGCTAAGCTGAGTAAGTGTGAATTCTGGTTGAATGAAGTTTCTCTCCTTGGCCATGTTGTTTCTAATGAAGGTATTGTTGTAGATCCAAGCAAAGTAAGAGATGTGTTGAATTGGCAACCACCTCAGACTGTGAGTGAGATCCGAAATTTCCTTGGTTTGGCAGGTTATTATAGAAGATTTATTGAAGGATTTTCCAAGATAGCAAGGCCTTTAACAGCTTTATTGGAAAAAGGAAAGAAGTTTGAATGGACGACAGCCTGTGTGAGGAAGTTTTAGAATGCTGAAGAACAAACTAACCACCGCGCCTGTGCTAGCAATGCCTGATGTTAGTAAGAATTTTGATGTGTATTGTGATGCTTCTCGCCATGGTTTGGGATGTGTGCTTATGCAAGAAGGTCGAGTTATAGCCTATGCTTCGAGGCAGTTAAAGAGACACGAGAAGAATTATCCTACTCATGATCTAGAATTGGCAGCTGTGGTTCATGCTTTGAAAATCTGGAGACATTATATGTTGGGTAATAGATGTGAGATTTACACCGATCATAAGAGTCTGAAGTACATATTCACTCAGTCAGATCTTAACTCCAGACAACGCAGATGGTTGGAAGTTATTAAAGATTTTGATCTTGGTATTCAC
The DNA here is from genome assembly GCA_009763385.1 of Coix lacryma-jobi var. lacryma-jobi. Taxonomy (NCBI): domain Eukaryota; kingdom Viridiplantae; phylum Streptophyta; class Magnoliopsida; order Poales; family Poaceae; genus Coix; species Coix lacryma-jobi. The sequence continues at coordinate 50,809,150 of CM019831.1, forward strand.
TATCATCCTGGAAAAGCTAATGTTGTAGCAGATGCTTTGAGTCGGAAAAGTTATGCTAATATGATCATAGAACATCAGCTTCCAGCTGGTTTATGCAAGGAATTTGAAAAGCTCAACCTTGGTTTGGTCGCTAGTACTCAAGCAGTGGCAATGGAAGTTGATTCGACCTTAGAGCAGGATGTTCGCAAAGGTCAATTGGATGATGAGAAGATAAAGGATATTGCTGAGCTATTAAGAAAGACAAAGCACCTGGATTCCATATAGATGAACATGGAACTGTTTGGTTCAAGAAGAGAATTTGTGTGCCAGACTTGAAACATGTCCGTAATTTGATATTGAGAGAAGCTCATGAGTCAGCTTATTCCATTCATCCCGGTAGCACTAAGATGTACCAGGATTTGAAGAAGAAATTTTGGTGGTATGGTATGAAGAGAGACATAGCAGAATACGTGGCTTTGTGTGATACGTGTCAAAGAGTGAAGGCAGAGCATCAAAGACCAGCAGGATTGTTGCAACCACTGAAGATACCTGAATGGAAATGGGATGAGATCAGTATGGATTTCATAGTAGGTTTACCACGTACTCAAAGTGGTTATGATTCAATTTGGGTAATTGTGGATCGCTTAACTAAAGTATCTCACTTCATTCCTGTCAAGACTACGTACTCTAGTGCAAAACTTGCAGAGTTATACATGTCAAGAATTGTGTGTTTGCATGGAGTGCCGAGGAAGATTGTGTCAGATAGAGGTACTCAGTTTACATCTCGTTTTGGGAAAAGATTCATGAGTCTATGGGTACGAAATTGAATTTTAGTTCAGCCTATCATCCTCAAACAGATGGACAGACAGAAAGAACGAATCAGGTTCTAGAAGACATGTTGAGAGCTTGTGCTGTACAATATGGTACTAGTTGGGATAAGAGTTTACCATATGCAGAATTCTCTTATAACAATAGTTACCAAGCTAGTCTCAAAATGGCCCCATTTGAAGCTTTGTATGGCAGAAAATGTAGAACTCCTTTGTTTTGGAATCAAACAGGAGAAAGTCAGGTGTTTGGACCAGAAGCTTTAAAGGAAGCAGAGAGACAAGTTCGAATCATTCGTGAGAACTTGAGAGCAGCTCAGTCCAGACAGAAAAGCTATGCCGACACACGTCGTAGACAGTTAGTTTTTAGAAGTAGGTGATTATGTATATCTTAAAGTATCACCTGTCAGAGGACTCAAGAGATTTAAAGTAAAAGGAAAGTTGGCACCCAGATATATTGGTCCGTTCAAGATTTTGGAAAGAAAAGGTGAAGTGGCATATCAACTTGAGTTACCTGCTCAATTGTCAGATGTACACAATGTGTTTCATGTATCACAGTTGAAGAAGTGTTTGAGAGTGCCAGAGGAACAGTTACCCTTAGAGGAAGTTAACTTGAAAGATGATCTAACTTATACAGAGCATCCTGTGAAGATTTTGGAAGTCGCTGAAAAAGTTACCAGAAGCAAGGTTGTCAGAATGTGCAAAGTCCAGTGGAGTCATCACTCGGTGGATGATGCAACATGGGAACGTGAAGATGAGCTACGTGCAGAGTTTCCCTATCTCTTCAAAGATCCTTCCGAATCTCGAGGACGAGATTCATCTTAAGGGGGGTAGATTTGTAACACCCTAAAATTTATAATCTTGGAAATAGAGAGAAAATGTTTTATTATGTATTTTGGTGCTCATGAGAATATAGGAGAAATAAAACTTTTCTTTGAATTAAAATATATCTTAGGGTAACAACATGTTTGAGCATACATGCTGGTGCATAATTATTTGTGATGAGTGGTTTGCTCCAAAGTTTGGCAAGATTTCAAATTCATTTTGAAAATGCTTTTGAAATGGTTGAAAACAAAAAGAAAAGGTTTTTCCTCTCTCTCCCTCACCCCTCTCCCCAATCTGGCCCGAAGGCCCAGTCGGCCTTGGCCCGCTCGCGCCCCTTCCCCCTTCTCCCATCAGCCGGCGGCCCAACTCCCCGCCTTATCCATATCTTCTCCTAAAATCAAATTCTTTGTTTTCTAGCTTAACCTTTCTGTTGGAGTCTCCCAAAAATCTTTTCGCCTGCTCTAAAATATTCCTTGGTGCTCATCATTCATCATCATATCTCCAAAATCTTCTCGAGAAGTTTTCCAGCTTTTCCGACACTTTTTCTATTTTTCTGGGAGTATAATCTAATTTTTAGATGTCCCAAAATATCTTTTCATGAGCTCCAAATATTTTATTTGAGTTCCTCATGTCTCCAAATGTCTCTGAGAATTTTTCCTGAATTTTCGGAGCCATTGGAGTAATTTTCCTGACTTAAATATCAATTCTAGACTTTTCTAGAATTATTTTAATCCAAAAAATTAAATAATTTCGAAAATAATAAAATCTGTCTTTTTCCTCCCTCCCACAAAGCCCATGTGCAATAATTCTATTAAATTCCAAATATCAACGTCTTTATTTACTAATGGGCTTTTATATTTATTTAGGCCCATTAGTAAATGTGGAGGTGCAACGTCAATTAGCACCATATCGCTAGTTGACGCGGGGCATAGAGTTTTTCTCCCTATATATGTGTCCCATCCCTTGGCCAAAGCACACAATAACGGAAGCCCCTAGTTTGGGAGTCCGAAAATTTGTTTGCTCTGTCAACGGCCGCCAAATTCTTCCCCAACTCCGGTTATCGATTTTGGCTCTCGTTCATCCTCCACAAAAGCAACCTGCAGTCAATATTCATCGCCGACGTCCGTCAGCTCAAGTAAAATCTGATTTTCGTTTTTATTTATTTAATTTCGTAATTAAGTTCGCTGTATTTACAGCTTTGCCACTGATTTTATTTTCGCTATAAAATCTCCGTTTTAACTCCGTTTTGACCCGTTCAAGTTGCGTTAGGTTCGTAATTACATAATCTACATGTTTTTACAACTGTTAATCATGTTTCCAACTTTTAAATTTCGAGTTTAGTTTTAATCTAATAATTTATTAAAGAAAACCTTGTTTAAATCATAACTCCTCCGTTATAGATCCGTTTTTAGTGGTTTTCGTGTCCACGCGTTCGTCTCGACGAGTAGAACAGTTTTATAAGCGTTTTATCCATGTTTTATGTATTGGTGTACTGTTTTCTAATTTATTGCATGTTTTGCTTGTATGTTTGCTCCTGTGTGCCGATGTTTGTTGCGTACAGACGAAGAGTTGCAAGTGAACCTGCAAGAGCTTGACTTTAAAGACTGTGACCAACATCAACTCGAAGAAGGCAAGTGCAGGCACCCTTTGATCATGTTCTTTACCTATTCACCATTAATCACTAAGTGCATGCATGTGTCTAATTATGTGAACCCTAAGGATTATCCTAGTTTTCCATATCTTCCTTGTTACCTGGGTTTTATGATGGGTAGTAATGCTATGCTAAGCAACTTTGCTTGTTCTAAAAACCACATGATGATGATATATTAATGATGACTTAATGGATTTGGAAGTATGCTTTAATGTGGAACTCAGTGACTCGGGCACATGGTATGGTATGGTGGTTATGGTAAGTTTGGCTTGTGGTTTGTGCTCGGGTCCGCCTTTTAGGACTGGCTCATGGAGCGACCACCCAGGATAACAGTGCAACCACGAGATGTTATATGGCTCTAACCGGGCTAATTAATTAGAGGATTCTAGTGTTGCGTTAACCGGGCGGCGCTACTGAGGGATGGCCCAAGAATGTGGTATGGACTTAGGGGTCCTCTGGTTGCTGCGGCTTCCAGTAGGAACTTTAGGTGGTTATCGCTCGCTAGATGAAACTTTGTAAAGGCCCGTGGTGAAACCTTGCCATGCACCTTGGAAGTGTAGTATGGGAGTCATGACCTTGGCATATGGGAATCACTGCTCGTTGGGAAAAGTGTGCAACCTCTGCAGAGTGTAAAACTGATATATCAGCCGTGCTCACGGTTACGAGCGACCTGGACCCTCACATGATTAGTTTTGGACAGTTGGACTTATGGACATAAGATGATGGTTTCTCAGATGGAGGTGTTTACCTCGGTTGATGATTATATTAAAGGTGGTATTCTTCTTAACTAATGGGATGGGTTATCCTATACTCACTTATAGTAATCAGGTGCTAATAAAACTTGACCAACTAAAATGCTTATCGCAGTTGAACAGTGTCAGCCTACCTTTGTTCAAGCCTTGCATGACATTTTATTTCCGCCTGTACTTGTTGAGTACGATATGTGCTCACCCTTGCTATTCCCCACAACCCCAGACGGTAGCCCAAGTTACCCAGAAGATTAGTGGAGATGTCATGGAGTTTACCAGAAGACTATCAGTTGTGTTTGGCGTACGGTGCCCCCAGTCAGCCGTCCCTGTGAAGATTGGAGCCTCAAGTGAAGATTAGTTTATGTTCCGCTTTACTCTGATATATGTAAGTGTTAATATAGCTATGTTACGTTATATAATAACATTGTTTCTGATATTCTATACTCTGTTGTTGTATGTGTGGACTTCCTGGGCACACATATGGCTATCCTGGTTTTGTTCTTAAAACTGGGTGTTTTTACAGGTTCCGACGCCCCTCCTTGTCCTAAGCTGAAGCACCCGAGCCCTAATCTGCCCACACCGCTTTGGTTGGATCTCGCGAACAAGAACTCAAAGCCGCCGCCCATCCGTTGTGTTGTGTTGCGTCGGTTTCGCCTCCGTGAGTACTTGTCCAAGCTTCGCAAGGAGCTTACGAAGCTGGTTGCATCTTCCTCTCTCTTTCTCCCTCTAACTTGGCTAATTGATCTCGCCGGATGTACAGAGACCCACTGACCGCTTCTCGAAGCTCCACGCCGTCTCCAAACACTTCCCGATCACAAGTTTGCCCTCAGTGAGCTCCCTTTGTCTCCTCTTTCTCCCCGTGTTGATCCCAAGGTCAGTGGCGTCCGGAAACGCCATTTCGTCGATCTCCGGCGAGCTCTGAGCCGGCCAACCATGGCGACCGCCGTCTCCTCCCCTCTCTCCGGTCTGCAGCGCCGCCCATGCGCTCCGATCTAATCTGAGCACTCCATCTTGAATCGGACGTCTAGGAAAGCCCGATACCCCTTCGATCGCGTCTTTGCAGAAAACCCCTTACACCTTTTCAGATCTAAACCCGCGGTCCATGCGGCACTGTGCTCTGTGTCTGCGGGATCTTCCGTATAAGCCCCTGTGTTTCTTCTTAATGAGGCGCAGTCCAGCCGATTATCAATTTCGTTTTATTTATTTAAATCTGCGAAAATCAAGTTTTGTCTTATTTACAGTTTTGCCACTGATTTCAAATGCTTATAACTCCTTCGTTTTAACTCCGATTTAGTCCGTTCAACTTGCGTTAGATTCGTTTCAAAAAGTTCTTTCAAAATATATAACTTTCACCACTGTTTTCTGTAATTAAAATTTGAGTTAAATTTAATCTAGTAATTAGTGTCTTTAATCTTGTTTAGTTCATATCTTTTCCGTTAAAACTCCGTTTAGCGTGATTTTCGCGTCTGTGTGTTCGTACCAAATCGTAGATCAGTTTTCAAAACTCTTACCTTGTTTTCTTATGATTGATGTATTGTTCTAATCATAGGCTTTGTTTTGCTTTGCATGATTGATATTGGATGCTTGTGTGTGGTGTTCGGTGATCGTATGTCCAGTCGGTGAGTTGTACGTTGGTGATCAAGAAGAAGTTCGTGATCAAGAGTTCAAGATCGAGAGTCAACCTTTGGAAGTATATAAGTCAATAGAAGAAGGATCTTGAGTTTAAGGCAAGTATAGCAATCGAGTGTTCTTTTCGCAATCATGATCATGTTGCTTAATTAATGTATGCATCGAATGATAAAAATGGCTATTAGCAACTTAAGAAATTATCTGTACAAGAACCTTCGGGATTTACAGTGCAACTGTTGGGGGTTATATGGCTCTGGCTTTAGCTCAGTATGAGGACCTTTTCTAGCTTGTTAGAGGTTACCGAAAGGCGCAAGAGGGGCTCCGATCTGTATGGTTGGCCGACCAGGTTGGTGCATTTTGTTTTTTTTGTTAGTCACCGCTTGGAGGGGAGATTCATGCTTATTGATGGGGAAACCTAGCGGCCCTAACTTGTTAGATGAACCTTTGAAAGGCTTCATCGTGAACCCTGCCGACCTTCCTTGGAAGTGGGTTAAGAGGCTGGCTCCCTCGGGCGAAAGGGCAATTCACGTCTCGCAGTGAAAGTGTACACCTTTGCGCAAAGTTTATTAAACTGATATATCAGCCTTGCTCAAGGACACGAGCGGCCTTGAAGACTTTTACATTTATGACTTATGTTTGTTAACATGTTCATTATTTAACGTTTTATGCAATTCATTATTTATGTTACATTGATCATGAAACTTGGGATCTATATCACTTGTTGCTATACTTGTGGAGTTCAACATGGACTCACTCTTGCTTTTCCCCACACCCCAGAGAGTTAAGCTTTGGAGAAGCTTAGGCTTGTGGTCAACCAGTCAGTTGTTCCCTGTGAAGTGGTGTCTCCATCTGAAGATCGGAGTGTCTTTCCGCTGTCTGCTCTTTAAGGTTATGTTCTTTTGTTTTATATACGTTATATAAGAGCATTGTCTTTTGATATTACCCTTTATTTGTGGCTATATGTGAGATTTGACTTCCTGGGCTCACATATGGTGTATACCTGGTTTTGTTCTTAAAACCGGGTGTGACAATAATAAAGCCATAGTAGAAAAATATTTTAATAAGCTACCAGATCCTTTAGGAACTATGATATTTGAAGAATAAAAAAGTCCTCTGAAGGATGTGTAGTAAACATTTCACAAGCCATAATGTTTGTGTTTAAACAGCTCCGAAAAATATGCACAAGCATACAAGCCCAGAGATCTATGAAGAGATCAGAATATGGGTTTTGCAATAAGATTATACAAATACCTATGACATATGGAGAAGAAAGACATATTAAGAAAAAATATTATAAGCCATATCAAAGAAATAATCAACACTTTAAAACAAAGAAAAGATTCTTCTTAAGAAGATCAGATAATAGAGCTCCATTTTTACACAAAAGAAATGTAAGAAGATATAATCCAAGAAAAACCTATGACAAAACATGTAGGTGCTTTATATGTAATTCACCTGATCACCTGAGCAAAACTTGCCCTAACAAAGATCAGAAGAGATATTCTAGTAAATATGAAGAACAGGAAAAAAAAGTATTCATTATAGACAGTGTCAATGAAAATATACTGGTATGCGATGATGAAATAAAGGATGATGAATCAATCTACTCTATCATAGAAACTGATGAAATAGAAAATGATTTATCAGAAAATGAATCTAGTGGGGAAGAGGTAGATTTAATAGAAGAATTAGCAGGACTGACTCTCGAAATGATGGAACAAATAAGCTTAGATAATATTATAGATACAAAATTACCACATACGAAATATTTAGTCTCACTAATTCATGTTCTCATTCCGCAGGAATGGACAATGAGAAAGGTAAAGACAAGAAGGGAGGTCAGCTTATAACTAATAATTTATCACATGTCACACCCCAATTTTAAGGATAAAATTGTGGCGGAGTACTCATGTGTGCCCAGGAAACAATCACACACATAAGTTAGACAAATACAAGAAGGTGGCATCATCACATTGTTTATTACATAACGATAGTAGTATCAACACAAGTCTTACATCAAGCGAAACAAAAGATAACTGATCTGCTAACAAGATCTACTCCACAGGGAACGCTGACTGGGGGAAACAGCTAGCCTAGAAGTCCTCTGGGAAGTCGCCAACTGCACCTTCATCTGTTACCCATCCGGGATTTTGCCCAAAAAGAAGATAAATAACAAGCGTAAGTACTTCTCGTACTTAGCAAGCTAACACAGGGTCATGAGGCTCAAAAGGCTGACACTGTCTGACTGCAGTTAGCTTTTAAGTTGGCAGGTTTTAGCATTAAGGTAAACGAATATTGTGCTTAACCCTTAACCCATGATCCATTTGTCCATCAAAGATAAATATAACATCGTAAAGTACCAACAATATAAAGTAAACAGTTATTCAAGTATCAAAGTTCTGCTAGTTTCCCGGGCCGTTCGTGACCGTGAGCACGGCTGTTATAACAGTTTTACACTCTGCAGAGGTTGTGCATCTTTACCCACAAGCCGTGTTACCCTTGTGCCCGAGGCGGCCAACCTCTTGATCCACTTCCGAGGTAGATCGGCGGGGCACACTATGAAGCCTTTCGTTGGTTCGTCTAACATGTTAGGGACGCTAGGTTTCCTTGGCAGGCAGATGTAGTAACCCCCCTTTCCTATGGCACAAGGCCATCGCAGCTATACACATAGGAACAGGAGCAGCCCTACACCCAAAGTGGCAAGCCCCTTATGCGCCCTTTCGGGTCACCGCTAACAAGTTAGAAAAGGTCCAGTGTACTGAGCTAAAACCAGAGCCATATAGCACCCATGGTAGCACTGTCAAACCCAGCTTTTGCTAACAGCAAGTTTTATTAACCGTTTAACAACATATCATCAGGAGAACAAGGTTCATCATTGGACTGGATCAGTTATAAGTCAGTTAGCACTAGCAATTCTACCCATATGCAAAGATCCCACGGAAACAAGAACATCACAGATAACAAAGCTAAGTGGGTTTTCTAAGGTTGCTCAATTGGACACATGCATAAATGAGTGATTAAAGTAAAGTGTATAGGTAAACAAGGAGGTCCCATGCTAACTTTCCTTGGTTGTCGAAAAACTGATCTTCCTGCTGGTCACTGAACGAGGGGTCCTGATCGCACCACACCGACTCACCGTCTACTCGATCACAAAACATCACCACGCATTCCAGGTGCAAACATACACAAAGCAACAAGGCTATCATTAGAACAGTACATCAAACAGTAATAAACAGAAATAAAACTTTGATAAAACTGAAATACGCGTTTCTACGATCACAACAAGTTTTGGTTCACCGAAAACGGAGTTACTATGCGAAAGATACGGCCGAAACAGTGTTTCTAGAGACCTAAACAAGATTAACTTGGACCCTGAAGCTAAACTGTTCAAAACAGTCTAACAGGGACGTCAACAGGTGGATAACTAAATTACGAACCTAACACAACTTGAACGGGTCAAAACGGAGCTAAAACGTGAATTTATAAGCGTTTTAGTGTAGTGGCAAATCTGTAAATAGAGTGAAATCAATTTGCATTTAAATCGGAATTTAAACTGAATTTTAAATCGAATTCACAGCCGGCTGGACTGCGCCTCAAATCAACCAAAGCACAGGGGCCTGGTTGCAAACTTTTCAAGGCACAGGGAATAGTGCTCGCTGGAGCGCGGGGGGTTGATTCGCGGCTTCTCCAGGGGTCTTTAGCAAGATAGCCGGCGAAGGGGTATCGGCGATCCACGGCCGCCGGATCAGAGACGGGCGGCGCTGATTAGACAAGGGGGAGGGTGCGCGCAGGGTGAGCCGACGGCGCGCCAGGCGCGGCTCTGGCCGTGACGTCGCGGCTCCCACACGACGTCGTGCGCGCAACCGCCATAGATGGCACGGCGGAGCTCGCGGACTTGGCCGCGGAGCCTACCCTAGGCTAAACCAAGCGGACAGGGAGATAGGGGAAGCCAAGGGGGGGGGGCTCACTGGGGTGAAACGAACGGAGGAGGTGGCTCGGAGGCGGCGGTCGGCGGCGGACTGCACGGACGAACGACGACGGTTAGGGCTAAACAGGTGAAAGAGAGAGGGAGAGACGGTTCGGCAGATTCACCGAGGCGCGGCGGAGCTCGGGGAAGATCGCACGCGGTCGGAGTGGCGCCGAATCGACGGGTCGACGGCGGCGGCAATGGCGGCGGGAAAGCTCGGCTGGCGCTCGGGTGCTCAAATGCGTGCGCACGGGAACGAACTGAGGGAAGAGGGGAGAGCGGGGCGAGCGCACGCGCTATATGCACGAGGAGGAGGCGAGGACGTGGGAGCGGGCTTGCACGACTCGCGCAAGACTCGGACGCGAGGCGGCAGCGGCGGTTTCGGCTCTGCGATGCGAGCGGGCGAAGGAGAGGGGAGGTGCTGACGGGTGGGGACGAGGAGTCAGAGAGAGAGGGAAGGCGCGGCGGCGGGTGCTCAGCGAGCGCCGACGCGAGCGGGCCGGCCTACTGGGCCGCAGCGGCGAAGGGAAGGGAAAGGGGGGGACGGCCCAACGGAAAGGAGAGAAGGGAGGGAGGTGCCGGCGGGCTTGGGCCGCCAGGCCGCTTGGGCCGGAAGCAAGGAGAAGGGGAAGAAAGAATAAAAGCTCTTTCCCTTTTTATTTTTAGCACATTTCAAAACTTTTCAAATGAAGTTTGAATTCATTTTGAATTTTGGCAAAAACCAGTCACTTCAATAAATATAATGCACCAGCATGAATGCATAAACATGTTGCCACTACTATTTTAATTCAACAAAAATTATTTAACCCCTAGGTTAAATGCTTCACAAAAATCGTAATTAAATCATTTTCACCTATTTTGTTTTGGAGAAAATTTTAGGATGTTACAACTCTACCCCCTTAAGATGAATCTCGTCCTCGAGATTCGACTGGAGCTTACTCAAACAACTGCGGATAAGATTTTCGAAGATCTTCTTCTCTTTCCCAGGTAGCCTCTTCTTCTGTATATCTGTTCCACTGAACCTTGCACATCTTGATAACTCGGCTCCTGGTAACTCTTTCTGCTGTCTCTAAGATCTTTACAGGGTACTCTTCATAAGTGAGATCTTCTCCTATCTTGATCTCTTCCAGGGGAACTTGCTCTTCCGGCACCCTCAGACATTTCTTTAGCTGAGAGACATGGAACACATCATGAACGCCTGACAGCCTCTCAGGTAACTCAAGCTGATAGGCCACTTCTCCACGTCTGGCCAAGATCCGAAAGGACCTATGTATCTGGGTGCCAACTTTCCTTTCATGTTGAACCTCTTTACGCTTCTCATGGGTGACACTTTCAAAAAACACATAGTCTCCCACTTTGAAAACTAAGTCCCTCCTGCGAGTATCCGCATAACTCTTTTGTCGGGACTGAGCTATCCTCAAGTATCCCGGATCGTCCTTACTTGATGATTCGCATCTTCTAAGAAATTCTCCGAACACTTGAGTCTCTCCTGTCTGATTCCAGAACAAGGGAGTTCTACACTTTCTACGATATAAGGCCTCAAAAGGAGCCATTTTGAGACTCTCCTGATGACTGTTGTTGTAGGAGAATTCAGCATATGGCAGGCTTTTATCCCAACTAGCCCCATGCTGAAGTGCACATGCTCTCAACATGTCCTCCAAGATCTGATTTATCCTTTCAGTCTGCCCATCTGTTTGTGGGTGATATGCAGAGCTGAAATTTAGCTTAGTTCCCAACGATTGGTGTACCTGATGCCAAAAATGAGAAGTGAACTGTGTCCCTCTGTCGGACACTATTTTCTTTGGAACACCATGCAAAGACACAATTCTCTCCATGTACAGTTCTGCTAACCTTGCCCCAGAATAAGTGGTCTTAACTGGTAGGAAGTGAGCGACCTTAGTGAGACGGTCAACTATTACCCATATTGAGTCATAGCCTCTCTGTGTACGGGGTAATCCAGTGATAAAGTCCATTCCCACTTCTTCTCATTTCCACTCGGGTATCTGCATAGGTTGTAACAATCCTGCTGGTCTTTGATGTTCAGCTTTGACCTTCTGACAGGTGTCACATAGGGCCACATATTCTGCTACATCTCGCTTCAATCCATACCACCAGTACTTTTCCTTCAGATCCAAGTACATTTTGTGCTGTGTCGGGATGTATGGAGTAGGCAGATTCATGTGCATCTCGCAAGATGGCATCACGGATAGCTTTCACTTCAGGCACACATATCCTTTTTCCAAACCATAGTGTCCATTTTCATCCATCCTGAAACCTGGTGCCTTCCAAGCACTATGTTCTCTGCTATCTCTTGCAATTTCTCATCTTTCAATTGACCCTCACAGATTTCTTTCTCCAAGGTAGGTTCAACTGTCATCTCCACAACATTGTTGGCAAAGCATAGGTTAAGATATGCCATTTCAGCTCTCAACTCTGCTGACATGTATTCCACTTGCAGTCCATTTGCATAAGTTTTTCTGCTCAAGGCATCGGCCACGACATTGGCCTTTCCTGGGTGATAATGTACCTCCAGGTCATAGTCATTAATCAATTCTAGCCAACGGCGTTGCCTCAAATTCAGATCTGACTGAGTAAATATGTACTTCAGACTTTTATGATCCGTGTACACATCACACTTATGCCCAACTAGATAATGTCTCCATATTTCAAAGCATGGACCACAGCTGCTAACTCAAATCATGAGTTGGATAGTTCACCTCGTGCTTTCTCAGCTGTCTAGATGCATAGGCAACTACTCTTCCTTCTTGCATTAGAACACATCCAAGTCCCAGACGAGATGCATCACAAAAGATGGAGAAGCTTTTGTTCAAGTCTGGGCAGAACTAGGACAGGTGCCGTGGTTAATCTCTTCTTTAACTCTTCAAAGTTTGCTTGGCATTTATCAGACCACACAAACTTAGCATTCTTTTCTAACAAGGCAGTCATAGGCTTTGCGAGCTTGGAGAATCCTTCAATGAACCTCCTATAATACCCGGCCAAACCCAGAAAGCTTCGGATTTCACTGGCATTGGTTGGTGGGTTCCAGTCCAACACATCCTGCACCTTGCTAGGATCAACGGATATACCTCCGTTAGAGGCTACATGCCCCAAGAAAGAGACTTCTTTCAGCCAAAATTCACATTTGCTCCTCTTGGCATAGAGTTGATGCTCTCTCAACTTCTGCAGAACCATCCTTAGATGTTCAGCATGTTCTTCTTCTGTTTTAGAGAACACTAGAATGTCATCTATGAACACCACCACAAATTTATCCAGGTACTCCATGAACACTTTATTCATCAGATACATGAAGTAGGCTGGGGCGTTGGTCAGTCCAAAAGACATTACTGTATACTCATACAATCCATACCGCATTGTGAAAGCAGTCTTAGGAATGTCTGAGTTTCGGATTTTCAACTGGTGATACCCAGATCTGAGATCTATTTTAGAGAACACGCATGCTCCTCTAAGCTGGTCAAATAGATCGTCTATCCGGGGTAGAGGGTATTTGTTTTTAATGGTAACCTCATTTAAAGACCTATAGTCCACACACATCCTCTGGCTACCATCTTTCTTATCCACAAAGATTACCGGTGCTCCCCAAGGAGAAGCACTGGGGCGTATATACCCCTTCTCTAGCAACTCCCTTAAGTGCTTCTTAAGCTCTTCTAATTCATTTACCCCCATTCTATAGGTCTTTTAGCTATTGGTGCAGTTCCAGGCAGTAATTCAATAATGAACTCAACATCGCGATCAGGTGGCATACCTGGTAGATCATCAGGAAAGACATCAGGGAACTCGTCCACCACCCGATCTTGCTCTGCCACCACTAGCATCCATCTGATTATCGTGGCAGTCGGTTGTTCTTGCATCACCACTTCCACACAAATCCTGTCTCCCTGGGTGTAGATATAACAACGGATCTTTCTTGACACTGAATGACAGCCCCATGTTGCTTCATCCAGTCCATACCCAAAATGAGATCTATGCCTGCTGTTCTCAGCACTATAGGCTTTACTTATAATTTCTACCCCCCTTAAGTTGACACTAGAGGTGGGGCTCCAAAATTTGCAGCCATACTACCCCTGGTGAGTTTACTATGATTGTTTCTTTCATTGCACATAAAGGCACACCATGCATTCTAACAAATGACTGAGAAATGAAGGAATGCGAAGCACCAGAATCAAAAAGTATGGTTGCTGGGATTGAGTTAATGCTGAACGTACCCATCATCACATCCGGTGCATCCAGGGCAGTATCGGCAGCTACATGGTTCACCCGCCCAGTGTGAGGTGGGCGAGCATTCTGCTTCTGAGCTCCTGCCTGGTTCTGTGGGGCCTGGGGGTTCTGCTTCTTGGGGCACTGGTGAGCATAGTGTCCTATCTCCCCACAGCGGTAGCAAGCGTTGGGGTTCTGCTGAGCTGCATTCTTCATGGGGGCCGGGTTGGGTGCTCCCTGGCGTGATGCTTGGCTGCCCTGCTGCTGGTACCTCTGCCCTCCTGGCTGCTGCTGATAGCGCTGACCACCTGACTGCTGTTGGTATGGAAGGCGCTGTTGGTTCTGGTTGCCCTGGGGGTACTGTCCCCTGTTCCACTGGTTGCCTTGACTCCTCTGGGGTAACCTTGTTGTGGGTTGATTCGGGACGAGTGTTGCTCCCCGATGACTGACCTTGGAAGCTTCTTTTCTTTGCCTCCATTTCCTTTTCTTGTTGTCAATAACGATCGCCCTATTGACCAGGCCTGATAGTTCGGGTAGGTGTTTGACATCAGCTGGAGCTGCAACCCATCATAAAGACCCTTCAGAAATCTGCGCTGCTTGTCTTTATCTTGGGCCACATCCTGGGGAGCGTAGCGCGACAGTTGAGCAAACTTGTCGCGGTACTCCGCCACTGACATGGACCCTTGCTTCAAGGAGCGGAACTCCTCTTGCTTCAGCTCTACGAGACCATCAGGGATATGATAGGATCTGAAGTTCTCCTTGAACTCCTGCCATGTAACAACTGGAGCATCTTGGGGACGGGCAAACATGAACGCATCCCACCAATCTTGTGCTGCTCCCTGCAGTTGCCCCGAGGCATAGAGCACCTTCTCATAGTCGGTGCACTGGGCAATGTTCAGCTGTTTCTCCACTGCACGGAGCCAGTCATCCGCCTCCAGTGGTTCAGAGGCGTGAGTGAACACAGGTGGATGGCCCTTCAGGAACTCTCCTCGACGGTCCCTGACTTGAAGAGGTTGAGGTGCTGCAGCGGGCGCCTGATCCAGGCGGTTCATCATGGCGTGCATAAGCGATTCTGCGTGGCCATCAGCTGTTCGATGGTCACTGGGCGCGGTGGCGGTGGCGGGTCCATAGGAGCACCACGCCCACGGCCACGGCCCCTTCCGCGTCCACCCCTTGCTGTCATCTGCTCACCAACAAATGCGCAAGAGTTAGACCTTTATATCCAACATAGAAAGTATATTTAAAACATAAATGAGCATTGCTGAAAATTTTTGTGCACGTCCTTGTCAACAGCAGTGCACTAAAACGACACAACTCAAGCTACAGGAATCCAACAGGGATGAACCAGACATCGTTGGAAAGCTTAAGAAACCAGCTACAACTTTCATATAGAACACGTTTTCAGATTCGGCCAGATTTTGGGTCGAAAACAGCGTTGAACAGAACCTGTTCTAGGTGACAGACTGCGCAGTAACATCAATTTAAACAGGCATATCTCCCAGATCCGAACAGATAAGAACTTGGTTCCAGATTTGTTTGAAAGATACATCAGTCTAGATACTCCCACAAAAATTTCATAATTTTTGGGATCACGGATTAAGAGATATACTGATATAACCACAGACTGCTCCAGAAAACAGCAACACAGATAAGGGATAAACAACTTTATTCACACAGAGATTGATTTAAACTTGGAGAAGCACAGACAAAATCCATACTTCACCACACACAAGCAAAGATCCATCAAACATAGTCACAAACATAAGCAACACATCCACTAAAAGTTCACCAGACACAAACTGAAATTTAAACAACGTTCTAACGAGATAACTAAACATGGTAGGCAAACTACTGGGCTCCACCGGGGGCATCGTTGGCTCTGTACTTCTTCTTGTAAACAGCTGGAAGACCCAGCTCACCGCGGAGATGATCCACTTCACGCTCCAGACGCCTCATCACTTTCTGTGAAAGCGCGCAGGTCATCCTGCACCTTGTCAGCCTTCCTCTGCACTTCATAGGCATGCTGGGCGGTAGAGACCAGAACCGGGTACTCCACAGGAGGAAGCAGAGCTTGCACGAGCCCACCATGTCACTGTGAGGCAGTAGCGGTAACGGTCAGTCCTCATAGACTGGAAGCGCAGACCACGGTAATGCAAGAAAGCATCCTGTGCTGCGTCCTCCATGCTGGCGAGAGCTTCACCACGCTTGGTGGTAGTCCTGTGAGCCGACTCTATGACATGGCCTGATCCACATCATTCCAACCTGTAACCATCAGGTCGGACTTCCAGTAAGTGGCCTCCAAAGGATGAGTGTACTCCACAGTGATACTGGAGCTTGTCCTCCAACTCTGGGTAGTACTCATCCAGCAGGCGAACCAACATACTATGGTAGTATGCTATCTCGTCAGGCTTCTTGAACATGAAACGACGAGTCCATCCAAGGTCTTCATCCACCACCTGCACTACTGGAGAGGCAGGGGGTGTGGTGCTGAGGCAGACGAAACAGCGGGGGAGTGCACCACCGGGTATACTGGCACGAAGGCCGGTGCTGCAGGAGCTGCTGGAGCGGCAGGTGCCTCCACGACTGGTGGAGCGACAGGCGCCATAGGAGCGGGTGCCTCTGGAGCAGGGACCTCAGGTGCTGGCGCCTCAGGAGCTGGCACCTCCGGAGGAGGCACCTCCGGAGCTGGAGACTCAGGAACTGCTGCAGGGGCGGTGGTGGCGCTGCTAGCTCCTCAGAGACAGTCGGGGTAGAGGTCAACTCTTCATCCTCCACGATGAAGGCGGTGTTGGAGGAGCTAGAGGAACCGTCACTGTCGGGGATGTGGACCACAGGGGGAGCAGGCTGGCTGGTGCTGGCGGTTGAAAAGGGCACGATACGCGCGGTGTTCATGCGAGGCATCCTGACGTTATGGTTAAGACAAGATAAGCGGAAACAATTAGTTTTACACAATAGAATAAGAATAAGAAGCATGTAAATTTTAATAAAGTAACAAGATAATAAAATAAGCATGAACAGGTAACAAAAAGGTGTTAGAACGGCCATTTCCTAGCTAGGCTCGCGTCCTACAGTCAACAAAGCTTTGATACCAATTTGTCACACCCCAATTTTAAGGATAAAATTGTGGCGGAGTACTCATGTGTGCCCAGGAAACAATCACACACATAAGTTAGACAAATTACAAGAAGGTGCATCATCACATTGTTTATTACATAACGATAGTATCAACACAAGTCTTCACATCAAGCGAAACAAAAGATAACTGATCTGCTAACAAGATCTACTCCACAGGGAACGCTAACTGGGGGAAACAGCTAGCCTAGAAGTCCTCTGGGAAGTCGCCAACTGCACCTTCATCTGTTACCCATCCGGGATTTTGCCCAAAAAGAAGATAAACAACAAGCGTAAGTACTTCTCGTACTTAGCAAGCTAACACAGGGTTCATGAGGCTCAAAAGGCTGACACTGTCTGACTGCAGTTAGCTTTTAAGTTGGCAGGTTTAGCATTAAGGTAAACGAATATTGTGCTTAACCCTTAACCCATGATCCATTTGTCCATCAAAGATAAATAAACATCGTAAAGTACCAACAATATAAAGTAAACAGTTATCAAGTATCAAAGTTCTGCTAGTTTCCCGGGCCGCTCGTGACCGTGAGCACGGCTGTTATAACAGTTTTACACTCTGCAGAGGTTGTGCATCTTTACCCACAAGCCGTGTTACCCTTGTGCCCGAGGCGGCCAACCTCTTGATCCACTTCCGAGGTAGATCGGCGGGGCACACTATGAAGCCTTTCGTTGGTTCGTCTAACATGTTAGGGCCGCTAGGTTTCCTTGGCAGGCAGATGTAGTAACCCCCTTTCCTATGGCACAAGGCCATCGCAGCTATACACATAGGAACAGGAGCAGCCCTACACCCAAAGTGGCAAGCCCCTTATGCGCCCTTTCGGGTCACCGCTAACAAGTTAGAAAAGGTCCAGTGTACTGAGCTAAAACCAGAGCCATATAGCACCCATGGTAGCACTGTCAAACCCAGCTTTTGCTAACAGCAAGTTTTATTAACCGTTTAACAACATATCATCAGGAGAACAAGGTTCATATTGGACTGGATCAGTTATAAGTCAGTTAGCACTAGCATTCTACCCATATGCAAAGATCCCACGGAAACAAGAACATCACAGATAACAAAGCTAAGTGGTTTTCTAAGGTTGCTCAATTGGACACATGCATAAATGAGTGATTAAAGTAAAGTGTATAGGTAAACAAGGAGGTCCCATGCTAACTTGCCTTGGTTGTCGAAAAACTGATCTTCCTGCTGGTCACTGAACGAGGGGTCCTGATCGCACCACACCGACTCACCGTCTACTCGATCACAAACATCACCACGCATTCCAGGGCAAACATACACAAAGCAACAAGGCTATCATTAGAACAGTACATCAAACAGTAATAAACAGAAATAAAACTTTGAAAAACTGAAATACGCGTTTCTACGATCACAACAAGTTTTGGTTCACCGAAAACGGAGTTACTATGCGAAAGATACGGCCGAAACGGTGTTTCTAGAGACCTAAACAAGATTAACTTGGACCCTGAAGCTAAACTGTTCAAAACAGTTCTAACAGGGACGTCAACAGGTGGATAACTAAATTACAAACCTAACGCAACTTGAACGGGTCAAAACGGAGCTAAAACGTGAATTTTATAAGCGTTTTAGTGTAGTGGCAAATCTGTAAATAGAGTGAAATCAATTTGCATTTAAATCGGAATTTAAAACTGAATTTTAAATCGAATTCACAGCCGGCTGGACTGCGCCTCAAATCAACCAAAGCACAGGGGCCTGGTGCAAACTTTTCAAGCACAGGGAATAGTGCTCGCTGGAGCGCGGGTTGATTCCCGGCTTTCCAGGGGCTCTTTAGCAAGATAGCGGCGAAGGGGTATCGGCGACACGGCCGCCGGATCAGAGACGGACGGCGCGTGATTAGAGATAAGGGGGAGGGGTGCGCGCAGGTGAGCCGACGTGCGCGCGCGACCGGCGCCAGGGCTCTGGCCGTGACGTCGTGGCTCCCGCACGACGTCGTGCGCGCAACCGCCATAGATGGCACGGGCGTGCTCAGCTCGCGGACTTGGCCGCGGAGCCTACCCTAGGCTCTAAACCAAGCGGACAGGGAGATAGGGGAAGCCAAGGGGGGCTCACCGGGTGAAACGAACGGAGGAGTGGCTCGGAGGCTGGCGAGGCGGCGGTGCCGCGGCGACGGCAGGTCGGCGCGGACTGCACGGACGAACGGCGGCGGTTAGGGCCTAAACAGGGTGAAAGGAGGAGAGAGAGACGTTTCGGCAATTCACCGAGCGGGCGACGGAGCGGGGAGTCGCCGGGAGACGAGGTCGGGCACGACGGTCGGAGTGGCGTCGAATCGACGGGTCGACGGCGCGCGGCAATGGCGGCGGGAAAGCTCGGCTGGCGCTCGGGTGCTCAAATGCGTGCGCACGGACGAACTGAGGAAGAGGGAGAGCGGGGCGAGCGCACGCGCTATATGCACGAGGAGGAGGCGAGGACGTGGGAGCGGGCTTGCACGACTCGCGCAAGACTCGGACGCGAGCGGCAGCGGCGGTTTCGGCTCTGCGATGCGAGCGGGCGAAGGAGAGGGGAGGTGCTGACGGGTGGGGACGAGGAGTCAGAGAGAGAGGGAAGGCGCGACGGCGGGTGCTCAGCGAGCGCCGACGCGAGCGGGCCGGCCTGCTGGACCGCAGCGGCGAAGGAAGGGAAAGGGGGACGGCGGCCCAACGGGAAAGGAGAGGAGGGAGGAGGCGCCGGCGGGCTTTGGGCCGCCAGGCCGCTTGGGCCGGAAGCAAGGAGAAGGGAAGAAAAGAATAAAAGCTCTTTCCCTTTTTTATTTTCAGCACATTTCAAAACCTTTTCAAATGAAGTTTGAATTCATTTTGAAATTTGTGCAAAAACCAGTCACTTCAATAAATATAATGCACCAGCATGAATGCATAAAACATGTTGCCACTACTATTTAATTCAACAAAAATTATTTAACCCCTAGGTTAAATGCTTCACAAAAATCGTAATTAAATCATTTTCACCTATTTTGTTTTGGAGAAAATTTTAGGGATGTTACATCACAATCCTATATAATAGTGGACACAGATTATATCGCTATAATATACCTTATGAATTTCTTATTCCCCGCATAAGCTTCAAAACAGAACAAATATTATCATATTTCCCACAAGAAATTACTAATCTCATATGGGAAAAATACGCTAAAAAACAGGGAAAGAATATTCCTGGATATTCAAAGCCTCTTTATGAAGCTTTATAAAGGAACTGAAAAACATCTAGGAATAGTAATCAATATTCATACTTTACCATTATTACATATAGATGAGGTTTTATTAATAATTAAACCTCGTCACACATATCTTATATTAAAAGCAGATATAAATCTAAAATATTTCAACATATACAAAGACATGCATCTCAAAATATTTCTTTACAAACACTGATTGACCACGGGCTGGTCCATAATATATATAGGAACCTTAGAAAGAGGTACATAAATCAGATCTTGTCATTATTACTAAAGAAGCTTGTAAAAACTCTAGTATCTCAAAGGAAGATATAAAATCATATTTTATTCCATACCACCAAAGTTTACAAGACCAATAAGGCCAGCATCTCATGATATTTATATTACAAAGGGAATTTACTATTTCCCAACCATATGTTCTTCAGAATATCTAAAGAACAAGAAGAATTATTTTCCAAGAATACCAGTCATGACAATTGGAGAATATTTAATGAAGCTAAGGAATTAGAAGAAAATATCAAGTTTGATCCAGAATATCACATGATATATCAAAACAGGATAATAAGAATATTTTTACAAGAGCGCATTAACTTTAACATGCCAAAGAGAGGATTAGGAAGAATAATAACACCAAACTACGGAAAAGAAAAACAACAACTACGAAAAGAATATCAACAATTTCTGGCATGGTATGAGACATGGCAGCCAGAATGGAATGATACTGATGCACTATCCGAATTGGAAGACTAAATTTTCATACACATAAGGCAACATACCCAGAATAACGAGTAATATTGATATGAATATATCAATCTCCGCGCGTGGAGGAGGACCCAACCCTCAACACCACGGAGCTGATAATGTATTATCAGTTGTGTGTGAGTGACGGAGGACGCCTACCCTCATCTCACATGGAATATATTGAAGGAATATATTAATCAATATCAGTGCTAATGAAGGAATATATTAATCAATATCAGTGCTAATGATCGTCGTTAACCCCTCATGATGGTGATGATGATGCTGCGTGCCTTGGGACTTGCTCCTCGCTTGTTCCCTAGGCAGCAGTATAATGGTGTGTGATGCCCGCGGGACTTGCTCCCTGCTGAGTCCCGAGGCGTCAGCCTCAAAAGCATCGGCGATGCTCATCCATGGTCGTGCTGATCTACCTGCGCGAGGCGGTGCGCGCAGCTGTGAGATACAAGACGCCGCAGCAGTGTGCCTGGAGACGGCTGGCGAGCATGACGAACGGCGGTGCGTTGGCGCTGCTGGAGCTCGATGGCTGTCCCTGACGTGTCCAAGAATAAAGCTGGTGGTGCTCCTATAAAGCCTTCGCCGGAGAGAAGACCCACACGAGTGGAAACACGAGCAGAAAGGAAGCGAACCAGAGGCAGAGCCTCAGTGAGCAGAGAGTTCACCACACCCACCTGTAGCCTCTCACCCACCTTGTAGCATAGCAGTAGCGAGCGTGAGCGGGTGCCTCGCCTGTCCCGAGGTAAGCTTGTGCTCCGTCCGTCCGGGGCTTCCCGAAAGGGAAAGCCGTATGTAATCGAGTCTGTTTTCATGGAGTAGTCGGTCTTTGAAAATCCCTGCTGTTCTTTGGTCTGGTCTCACGAGATGAGCGTCTACGCTAGGGACCCTATAGGAGAAACCTCTACGTGTGTTTTGTTCTCGTTTAGCCTGAGTCTGGTGCCTGTGAGAACCCTTGTTGCGCGTAGAGAAGTGTTCCCTTCGGGTGGAACTGCCTGGGGAGACGGTGGTTGCTCTCGTCGAAGTGTGTTCTAGCTGGGGAATATTGGGGAAAGGCTGTCCGTTCCTTTGAATATCGGCTCGAGAGAAGTATGGCGAGTACCGAGTAGGACTCACACACCCGAAGCACGCACGAGTCTGTCGTCTTGCAGGCCTCGCAAGCCTCCGAGATCCTGTACACACGCATATCATATACAGAAAATATACTCAGCATATACTGAAGCATACCTGAGTAATAAATATCTGGTACTAATACACAGATACTGTATTTTACCCTATATACCAAAAATTATATACTCTGAATATACATATAGGGCCTGTTTGGGACAGCTCCACCTCTGAAAATGTGAATCTGAATCCGAGATTCACTGTAGAGCAGCTCCACTAGTGGATCTGAAATTCACCGTTGATCTACATTAAAACCGTTTGGACACACAATAGATTCAGATTCACATATGGGTATTTTAGTTGGAATAGACAGATTTGCCCTTGGCAGAAAATGTTCGATCTTCTTCCTCCTCTAGCCAGCTCATGCTGAAGCAGCGACTTTGATTTTTTCCTCTTTTCCTGTTCAGATAAAATGGCAGCATATTTGCCAGAGCAAAGCTTTCTCGTTGAAACGAAAAACCATTAATTAATCTATAGAGCATAAATATAAAAAAGAAAAAAGTAGTATTAAAAATCCTCCGTCTGTGACAGGCCAAGGAGGTTGGCCACGACCGCGCGGTGGTGAGGACGGGCGCGTCCGGCCACTCGGCATCCACGCACGTCAGAGCCGACATTTGGAGATCTCGCACGGGAGAGCAAGCATGGCGCCCGCACCGCACAGGAGGCACTCGCGTCCATCGCGGCGGGCTGAGCGCGGCCTCGCTGGGCAGACGCGCAGCCAGCCTCGCCTTCGCCATCTCGCCGGCCGGGTCGCGTGCGGTCATTGGTCCGGCACGCGGTAGTCGGTGCGGCTCGCCGGCCGTGGGGCGAGCGCGCGGTGGGTGAAAGGGGCGAGCGTTGTGCGATGGAGAAGAAAGACGGCAAAAATTAGAACGAAGGGGTACGCTTGTGTAACGAGTGGCAGTGGTGGGTAATTTTTCCAACTCCACCAATTTTAGTTTGGTGGAGCACCTCTTGAGAAGATCCACCATTTGGTGAATCTGACCCACAAATTTATTGTTTGTGTGGATCTGAATTTGGTAGAGCTAGACCGTTTGGCAAACTTTTTAATGGAGTGGAGCTATTTTTAGTGAATCTGAAGTTGGAGAAGCTGTCCCAAACAGGCCCATAGCTGCTTTGATATCCCTGGTATCAGAGCGTTGGAAGATAAATTCCCAATTGTCCTCCGTGAATCTGTCCCGAGGCACGTTGAGCAGCTCTGCAGCGAAGTTGACGAGGAAGCGCACCCAAAACCTGTTCCGCTGCGTCTTGAGGCCGTGCCTCGCCATCACATGAGCAACCTCGTGCCCGAGCATCACAGCGACTTCGGCGTCCGTGCGCATGTATTTGAGGAACCCAGTAGACACCGTGAGGATGCCCTTGGAATTGCTTCTCGCATATAGAACTTTCGCATCCAAAACCACGTCGACTCTCTAGTCAACAGAACCGCCGCCGCCGCCATTCTTCAGAGAACACCACCGAATCATGTCCAAAAGGCTCCCAAAACGAGATTTGCCGTCGTCGCACTCGCAGGCCGTGGCGATGAGATGAGCGGCGATGCGGCGCACCCGGATGGTCTGGGGGTGGTTTGGCGGGAGCAGATGGCGCGGCAAGCTCGTGTTGACGGTGGTGGCATCGCGAGGGTCGTGGCTGTAATCGCCACCTAAACTGTCGAAAATGGACGACGCAGCGGCCGCACCACCAGCACATGGCGGAAACGCTTTCCTGATGTTGTGCCAATGCCACCAAATAGATCGCCGAGAAGGGAATATTATGTCACAAATCCATTCCCGCGACCCTTCACTCGTTTCCGACCGAGCGAACAGTCCGACCGCACTAGAGGGCTGTCCATAATACGTTGCTTGCTTGTCTCATTTATTACATAGTGCCAAGTCATTTGAGACCAAAACACATAAGTGCTCATCTTTCGTTGCCTCTTTTCAATTGCAAGATGCATCCAATTTTTTTCTTCTTCTTTTTCTTTATATTTTTTTTATATATAAATCTATCTATTTTACATGAATATATACACACCAGTTAATAATATAAATTAGTGCACCATTTTTTTTTGTGTTTTCTATAGTTTCGTGTTTCGGTTAACCCAATTCTATTACCACGAGCATTCACCTGTTTTAATTGTAGCGAACGATCCGACCACGTGCAGGTTCCATTATCTTTTCTGTCCCGCGCGCTGAGTTTGCGCACCCATACGGTCGCAACGATATCCGCTTCCTATACATGCATTCCACCCTCCCTCACGCTACGTAGCATCTCTGCTTCCTTTCTCATTATGCTGATGTCATACTAAAAAACAAAATATTTATTTTAACATGCTATAACTTCTGAACGGTGTATCTATTTTTAATTCTATTTGCACTTATGTGTTCTATATAACGAGACGAATAGAACTAGATCCCACTTGCATATGTTTTGAAGATTTTTTCTAATAGCAATTTATGTGTATATTAACTTATAACTTACAACTTTATACACACGGGTTGTATTGAATAACTTATGTACACAAGTTAGATAGAATAACTTATCTATAAGTTGTGTTTGATAACTTTTGTAGTTAAGTTTTTTTTAAGTTATAAGTTAATTTGTTCCTTTGTGTGTGAATAATTTTGTGTTTGTAAATTTTGACATAAGTTATAAGTTAATTTGTTCCTTTGTATTAATAACTTTTATGTTTTAAAATTTCGGCATAATTATAAGTTAATTGTTCTTTGTGTTTAATAATATCGATACATAAGTTTTGTTTCATAACATGTAATAAGTTGTGTTTCATAACTTCTTAGTTTTTAAGTTTGTCGCATAAGTTATGTGTTATAAGTTAATACACATAAATTGTACTAGAAAAAACATTCAAAACATATATAATTATACGAAAAAATAAGTTGTACATAAATAAGTTATATTTTCATAACTCTTGTGTTTTCGCATTTTTCGTATAACTTATCGTTATAAGTTGTACATATAAGTTATACATATAACTTTGTAGCTTTGAAAAGAAATTATGATTTTTTTCTAAAAATAAAAAACTTTCTAAAAAAGAAAAGTTACGGAATTTTTTTTGCCAAAAAAGGAAAGTTGCGGGAGCTGTCTGATCGTTCGCCAGATTTGAATCTGGTGAACGTTCGCTGTTTAGCGGAGCCGATATTATGTCCATGTTTAATTTCCACCACGAAACAGTCGATGACGTGCTGCACAACTCAAAAGAAGCCTCGCCCCGGCCCCGGGGCTATTCCTTTGGCGCGCATGCGCCGGTAGCGATCCTGACGTACACGCACAGATAAGAGTAGCAGCGCGTGTTCGCACCTATTCTCTCCAGCGCACGCAGACTACACGCGGGAGGTAGGCTGACAAGTCTATAATTTAGATTCGTTTCTTCTTTCTCGTGTCTAGTTTTCTGGGCCAGTTTCAAATCAGCTCATTAACGTTTCTCATATCTAGATTCTAGACCGATAGTCTGATTTGAATTCTACGAGCTTTTTTTTTTCTCTTTCAGGATAGTGGGTGTTGACACTTCTTAATGCAATTGCCCATAAGAAACTTTAATGAACTGATTCTAGCAAAAGCCCTCAGAAATGTACGGGACACTCCTATCATCACTTAATGTCAAGTTGTCATCCCAACATGATACTAGAAATGTAATTCATTTGTGACACTAGCTCAATGGACAAATATTTATCCACAAGCGCACAGATAAATATACCCATTGTAGCAGCATTTTACCCAGGTTGTCTATGTATCGTTATTTATATTTTACCAAGGGGAACAGTGAAGCGGGAAACAATTGGACATAAATGTGATTTAATGGTAGTGGAGATTACTATTCATTCATTAACTACTCACATGTCTAAACAGGGGTAAGACAAGATAAAAATAAATAATGAATAATAACGGGAATTCTAGAGATAGAGTGAACTACATGAATCAAGTAGAGCAGTCAGGAGATTAATTAAGAGATTTCAGATTTATGAAGCCTAGTGATTACTCTAGTTAATATACAATCATTTATAGCTAATTAATCTATCATCCATGATCAAGGGATATTACTAAATTAGAATCAAGAACAAAGTAATGAATTCTAACTTGCAATCGCGTTCTACTAAGGTCTACACTCAGGGGGAGGACTACAAAGGACTCAACAGGACTGTCACTCCTGCGATCTACCTCTCGACCCGGAGCATATGATGTATTCGCAGGTAAACTAGGCCTAAACATTATGTTTACACCAGTTTGATCACTTAACCTTATCCGAAATAAAGCTAACTACTTTACGAACATGATCATAAACTCTATCATAATCAGATCTATATTAAATATATAACTAGAATAAACTCCAAAACCGAATAACACTACCGGATTCACTGTCTTTGCCGAGTGTCTAGGGCACTCGGCAAAGGCCTAAATACACTCGGCAAACCCTTTGCCGTGTGCCGCACTCGGCATATCCCGCTCGGTATACGATTACTCGGTGAAGGGCTCTTTGCCGAGTGTTTTTTATCGGGCACTCGGCAAAGATTTTGCCGTGTGTCTTTTGGTACTCGGCAAAGAAAAGAACCGCGTAACAGCGCGAAACGGTGACGGAGGCTTTACCGAGTGTCAGACGCGAAGCACTCGGCAAAGACTTCTCCTTTGCCGAGTGCCTCACGTCTGACACTCGGCCAAATATGGCGATTTTGCCGAGTGTTTCGGTAATGCACTCGGCAAAAATGGTACTTTTGCCGAGTGTCTTGGTAATAGCACTCGGCAAAGGTCGTTCCCAGGTGCAATTCTGTGCATACCTTCGCCGAGTGCAACCTACGGCAAAGAGGTTTTTTTTTTAAATTTGTTTCTTGCTTTCCCAGACATATGGATGCCCCATTTCTCAGAACAAATATATTTTCACAAATATATCAGTCACAAACCACGACATATATATAAATAAAAGAAGCACGACATATAAGAGTCCATAAACATGTCCATAAACCACATCACATATAATAGTCTAACATCACAAATAAACCACATACATGTCAATAAACATCACATATAAAATTGTCACTGGGTCCAATCCGGCCACCCTGACCCTGCTGGCAACTGACGAGGTGGTTCATTGAAGCTCGGTCCGATTGCTTTGCAAAAGTGAGACAAATGAAAGTTAGAGAAGACAAACTTAATTACACGGTTATGGACATAAGGTAGCTAGAGTGTGCAAGCTTACAGGAGTATTAGTTGCAGGAGGGTTCACCACAGCATCCGGCAAAGGTCGACCCAAGTCGAGTCCTGTACCACGGATCCACTCGAGGATAGCATCCACCCGCTGGCTTTGCATCTGGGCCCTCTCCTCGGCCATCTTACGATATTCCTCGGACTGCCTCCTCTCCTCACTTAGCTCGGCCTACAACAAATGAACTTGACACGTTAGAATGCATCTAAACATTTTTTTTCATGCTTTGTGCTTCTTATTAATTGACCCAAAAAGGCAAAAAATGTAATCAGAGCAAGGCCAATAGCTGTCATTTTTTAACATGCATGTTTGGAAAATGAAGTTTTCAATCAATCAATTGCCTAAGTCGTTAGGATCAGAGAGCAGTAATCACAAAAAGTAAAACAGTAATCCCATGAGTGAACTCAAAAATTGGATTCACCAAATCAATAAATGTGTTAACTACATCTCATTAGTAGAAGTTGAAACAAATAGGAAAAACTGTTATATTCATGCAGTAGACATCGTGTGTTCTCCAAAAACAAAATCTTCTATTGGTCCAGCAAATGATCCAAGGTTCTGCCAAGCTTGTATAGTGTAGTTAACCAGCAAATTGAATAGTGTGGGATGAACAACTAACTGTAGCAAATCTACTATACCTAAATAGGAGAACCCACTAACATATTTTCCTGTGATTTGTGAAGCCACGTCATTTGAGGGTCCCTCCACTAAGAGTCCTTATGCATTGCCAAACCATCTCCATTCCCACAATTATTCACAGCTCAGGTGGCGCACTGACTTTCTGTTTCCAAACCTCCAAACTGAACAATCATTACGTCCTTCCAATTCTCATATATTCTTTCCATCGAAAGCTCATGACTCTATAAAGGGAGGGAGCAGCCAAGCGGCCGGGACAGTCCTGCAGGCCATGGTCGAGGTGCATGGTGGCCGGTGGTGCGATGCAGGTGCGGCAACCATGACTTCCGACATGCAGTTCAATCTACAGCAAGTTCATGCTATGCTTCTCTAATGATCAGCAGTGTATTTTATTTGGAAGTGCAGTGTGGTGTGGCAGCGTGTAGGTTCTGTACCCTACTACTCCTTTTTGGTTTTATTGAAGACCCATCTTTAGTTGTGTGGAGTTGGACAACTCTATTTATCAATTGAATCCCAATGTTATAATGCACAACAACTCTAAAGATCTGTGATCTGTTCACCAGATACAAGTTTAGGAAGATGCCAAAACCATATTATAACATGACTTTCTTAAACAAAGCCATATATTTCTTACTCCATGAACTCTGCTACTAAAATGTCTATAAAATTCCGGAGCAACGCGCGGGGTATCATCTAGTTGAATAAAAGGGGATGAACAACTAACTGAAGCACAAAAGACAACAAGAAAATAACCTGGGCTTGTATGACTGAATGAAGAAATCAAATAATGAAGACTGGAAATGAAACAGAAATAACCTGGAGTTGGTGCACAATGTGAACCGTAGTGTCCGGCCGCTGCCGTATGCCCGGGCCCCCGCTCGTGCTCATGGCTCTGATCTGGGCGAGGTTGGGAGTACTGGACGAGTCGACCGTGCCATCGCCGATCCAGTACCTCCCGTGCTTTTCCCTCCTCCCGCCCTCATGATGACGGTGCCGTCAAGGTCTGCTGCGGCGGCGTGGGTCCCAGTCTGGCCCATGCACCTCCTTCCCCATGGAAGTGTACTCGGTGATGCGGAGGTGCATGGAGGGGTTGCTGTACGCCTCGGGCGGGTCGTCCGGGTTGTACCGGACGTCGGAGGTCGCCTTGGACTTGTGCGACATCGTATAGGCCTGGAAGGAGGTGGGTTTCTGCCCACCATGTGCCGCCGACTGCGAAAGAAACAGCAGGATGATTAGAGACTATGCAAAATATAACGACATAATAAAGAAATGGATTGAGCTTACCCATCTAGATGAATAGGCATCGAGGGAGAGGTTGCCTTGATGGTGGGAAGGACCTTGCATCATCAAGCGCCGCTCCCGGCAAGCGTTGTGCTTCTCCTCCCATTCGGCCTCGCACCACCTCTCCGCAATCCTCACCTAGCACTGGTGGTGGGCATTGGCCCACCACGGAGGCACCTACAAGACATCAAGTACATGACATATAAGTAGATTAGATTGAACCCGTCTTGTTTTCAGAACATACAGTAATAAGTTTGTATATTTACCCTGATGTACTGTTCCATGGTCAGCGTCATGGTCCTTGCATCCTTCTTAGTGACCCTCACTCCCTCGACGGTAGCCTTGTACGTGATCACGGCCTGGATGCGCGCCTCGTAGTGCATGTCCTTCACCAGCTTGTGACATGCTTTATACGCCACCTGCCTCGCCCGCTATCAGCTCCCGGCTCGCACTTGAAGAAATCCTGCATATAAACACAGTATATGAAAAGTTATTATTTGAAGAATGTCAAATAAACGTGTTGTATTGAGCTCCTCGACCATGTACGTAGACGAATACTTACCCAGAACTCCTCGACCACCCGCTCTGCCTTGTTGGCGTACTTCCTGCCTTGCAGGTCGACGGTGTCTGGGAAGGCCGAGTAGTGCTCAAACGTCAAGGCCGGCTCCAAGGATCCGGCAAAGTTGACGAAGCCGGGGAAGTGCAGCTGGCACAATAGACCAAGGACGCCATTAGGAAGCGTCCGTGTGACCGGGGGACCAACAACCTTGAAACTCCTGTCAAATGGATGAATAAAAGTTATTAGTAAGGTTATGATTCACACATAACAAATGAGAAAGTAATAAAAACTTGTACAATTGTTACCTTGGCCGGTGATCCGAGCCACCGGACGCCTCTGCTGCTGGTATCGGACGTTGGGGCAGCTGCGAGGGGCCTCGCAAGAACACTGCAGGGCAGGCAGAGAAGAGGAGCCACCTGCCGCCGCACTAGAGGAGCCACCTGCCTCGTCCTCCTGGTCGTCGTCCTCCTCCTCCTCCTCGTCCTGCTGCTGCTCCTCCTCCTCCTCCTCCTCCTCCTCCTCCTCCTCCTCCTCCTGCGGTGGCGGAGGTGGTGAGGTGCACGACCCCTGGCCCTGCTGCGTGGCCTAGGAGGAGGTACCTCCTCGGTCCTCTGGTAGACCGACCTCACTCGCCTCAGGTTCCTCTGGTAGCCTGAGCCGCCTGCCATAGCTAAACCTGCAATTACAAAGAGATGTCAAATAAACTTGTGCATAAATACAAAGCGATGTAAAGTGAATAATATGTACTTAAACAACAGTATTACATTTATTAGAAATAATCATCGTCATCGGGACCGGCTGGATCATACGTCTCATCGTCACTATCATGCATGTCTACGTCCAATTCATGTTCATATCACTGACTGCAGGTGTGGTGTCATCGTCACTGTCATTGCCTAACTGTACTCGTCGAAGTAATTCTAAATCCTTCGCATTTAGAACCTCATCACCATCGTCCTCATCATCAACCCGGTCGTTGTCTACTTCCAATTCCATCAGATCGGTTAAGTCTATCTGAAAGGTCCCTTCTAGCCCCTCTGCTTGATAGAAGTCTCCCTCGTATGTGTTCGGGTCAAAGTTGTAATCTTCATTGTTTGGGACAGGTAGTTTACCATGTGGGGCTATATTGTACACAAACATCCCAACCCTGAAGACGCACGTCGATTTTGCACGGGTTATGACAGATAATAGACTTGTGTGGCCTGTTGGGCCACGATGTAGACATCTTCTCTTCTGGATAGACAGAATCCTGTCGAATCTCGACTACCCAAGATTAGGGGTCCTTCTCGTTTGATTAGGATCAAACCAATGACATTTGAAAATGACAGGATTAAGAGGCATGCATCCATGAACGATAGCTCGTATTTCTTCAACTCTTCCATAATACTCGACCCCCTCAACGGTAGGAGTGAAAACTCCGGTACTTGTGGTTCTTCTATTGGTCGAGCCTGCTCGTGTCTTGTTGTGTGAAAGCGATATCCGTTCACATCATAACCTGTAAATGACCTAACCCTGTACGCAAAGCCATCGGCAACCTGTCTCAACTCAGCACTCATAGAATCATCGGTTAGGCCCTGCAAGGTCAACCAGGATAGTTCATTATATCACCCAAACTTACGATCAACTTGTAATGTAAATCTACGTATGAGCTAAACTAAGACAGTACCTTGTGTTTGAACCAAGAGATGAAATCAGGGCGTCCATTTCCCGCACCCATTTCAGGAGGGTATCGAATTCCTGTCCGTTAGGTGCCCTTGATGGACGCCAGAATTCACGGACAAGTTCCCTGAAAAGACGAGCAACGAGAGTGGCTGGCGACTGAATAGCGAATATTCGAGGAAAAGTTACTTCAGGAAAAGGACTTACTCAATGTACGGATCCACTTCGTGTGAGGTTGGTCTTAGTACATAGTAGCATGATAGTGCGCCACTCTTCATGTTGCCAAGGTCTTGTAGGTAGCCATCACTTGCACTTCCAAGCTGCCCTCGAAAAAGGCTAAGGTTCGAACCATTTTCACTTGCATTGTAACGAGGCGGGGGGTTATGAACGCTATGCAGGTTGTCACCATAGTACTTCGTGGTAAAGTCTGACACCTCCTCCAGAATTGAAGCCTCTGCGATGGAAGCTTCAATCTTGCATTTGTTCTTACATTTCTTTCGAACAACCTTCAGAGTTCTCTCAATACAATAGCACCAATGGAACTGCACAGGCCCACCCATTCGTGCCTCGTAAGGGAGATGCAAGATCAAATGTTGCATCGGATTAAAAAAGCCCGGTGGGAAGATCTTCTCCAACTTACAGAGCAACACAGGTGCCATTTTTTCCATGTCTGCAACCACAGCCCGAGATAACTCCTTAGCACAAAGCTGGCGAAAGAAATAGCTCAACTCTGCCAGCACTTGCCATACATGATCTGGGACATAGCCTCGAACAATCACAGGAATAAGCCGCTCAAGTAATATGTGGTAGTCATGACTCTTGAGGCCATTGATTCGCATAGTAGATAAGTTGACCCCCCTCTTTAGATTCGCTGCATACCCATCAAGGAACAGTAGCGTTTCAAACCATTCTAGTACTTCCTTCCTTTGAGGCCTACTCAAGACGAAGTCGGCCTTAGGTCTTCTCCAATTCTTGCCGGCTCTAGGAGGCGCCATTTCTAGCTTCGGTCTGTCACATAATGTTGCCAGGTCCACTCTAGCCTTAATGTTGTCCTTTGACTTATCAGTGTCCATGAGTGTTCCCCAAAGTGCCTCAGCGATATTCTTTTCCGTGTGCATCACATCAATGTAGTGTGGTAGAAGAAGGTCCTGATAATAAGGTAGCCGCTCCAAACCAGACTTATGAGTCCACGCATGTTCCTCACCGTATCCCACAAAACCACCTTCTCTGTTGATCTCGAGAGCATTTATCTGAGCAAGGACAGCGGCCCCTGTCATCATTTCCGGTGCAGGGTCAGTGACTTGGACACCTTTCGTGAAGTTCTTGATGTCGCTTCTGAATGGATGATCAAGGGGGAGGAATTGGCGATGTTTGTCAAATGAAGAATACTTGCCACCCTTCTTCAACCAGGTGAACTTCACAGCTGTCTTGCATACTGGGCATGGGAACTTCCCGTGAACACACCAACCGCAGAATATACCATATGCCAGGAAGTCATGCATGGAGTACTGGTACCAGACATGCATCCTGAAGTTCCTCTTCGTAGCTCGGTCGTAAGTCCAAAATCCTTCGTCCCAAGCTTTGATCAATTCATCAATCACAGGCTCCATGAAGACACCCATCTTATTGCCCGGGTGTTCAGGAATGATCAACGACAACAATATGTTCTGTCGTTGAAAGATGACGCCAGGGGGAAGATTGAGCGGGATCACGAACACCGGCTAGCAAGTGTATGGGGCCACCAGGTTTCCATAAGGATTGAAACCATCTGTTGCCATGGCAACACGGACATTACGAGACTCCAGAGCTTTCTCTTGATGAATGTTATCAAAATAGGTCCACGCTTCACCATCGGAGGGATGTACCATCTTCTCTGGACTGTATCGGACTCCTTTTTTGTGCCATGTCATCTGTTTCGCGGTCTCCTCGGTCATGTACAGCCGTTGGATCCTCGGTATGAACGGAAGGTACCGTAGGATCTTCACAGGGATGTCAAGCTGTCTCATGTGACCATCACCAGAGTCTACCTCCAGAAACCTAGAGGATTCACACTTTGGACAATGCGTTGCTTCGGCGAGTTCTTTCCTGAATAAGACGCAACCCGTAGGACAAGCATGTATCTGCTCATATGGCATCTTGAGTGCACGGAGGAGTTTTCTCGACTCGTACATGCTCTTCGGCAGAATGTGACCTTCCGGAAGCATGCTCCCAAACACTGTCAACATAACATCGAAGGCATCCCGACTCAGGCTGAACTGGGACTTCAAGGCCATAATGCGGCCAATGCCATCTAGCTGAGAGACCCTCGTGTGAGCATGAAGTGGTTTTTGTGCCGCAGACAACATGTCATAATACGCCTTGGCTGTTGCCTCTGGCTCCTCCTCCCCCTCCTCCTCCTCCTGATGCCCTTCACCGAAGTGTGCTTCATGAAAGTCATCTAACATGTCTCCTACACCGCCATCAGCGTCCAAGTCATCGACGCGTTGTCTCACCACCTCATCTCTCAAACGATCGGCTTCACCATGGAGGTGCCAAATCCTATAGCCTGGCATGAACCCATGCTTGCAAAGATGTTTACCCATATCCTCCTTTGATTGTCGACGTCTGTTCTGACACCTGCCGCACGGACACCAAACTTTACTCGCTCCTTGAGCCTCACGAAATGCAGTTTCCAAGAACTCATTTGTCTTCTCGACCCACTCATCGGACCACTGTCCATAACTTGGGCGCCCAGTGTACATCCACTCCCGGTCATCCATCCTCTACCACTGATACACGAAACGTAAGAATGCATGGCAAGTACGCACTGTTCCTACCATCTAATAGGTGAAGATAGGTCCTAATCCCACCCGAGGATCCGTAGACGGGGTTAGTTTCCATGCTCTGCTCCTCTCCGAGACAGAATTTCGGCAGCACCTCCCCGCTGTTCTCCGAATACACGTCCTAGCAGGGAGATTGTGTATCCGGAGAACAACAAGGAGGTGATGCTGAAACTCAGTCTCGGATCAAGGCAGAGCATGGAAACTAACCCCTCCTACGGATCCTCGGGCTGTCCAAAAAACGTGGACAATTCGAAACAGGTACGATCGTCCATATGCAGAGACCTACATACTTCCGACCGTACCTGTTTCGAACGGGAGATGCCTAACTAGGTTACGCGACCTATGACCATGACAGGGGCAACGATGTTATACCTTGGGTGGCGGTGCAGGGAGACCCAGCTCGGTTCAGGCGTTGTTATACTCTCCTGCAAAATTTGAGTGAGGCCGGCTTTTAACAATCTCTCTGCTATGGTATGAAGTGATGAGGAGAATTTCAGATTGGTCATTTTACAATAAATTCACATATGGCACCTCTCTCTCTCTCTCTGAGTTTCTGTACATTCATAGTAACAGAACAGTGCCAGTGTACATACAATAATTCAGAATGCAGAGGTTGCCATCCTGGCTTTCCACTGCACTATTCCTGATATGCTGCTGGCCAACTGCATAATCAAGTGACCACTGACGACCAGTCACCTGTGTGTTTCATTGCACCTTTCACTTCAGAAAGAGGCCTCCATCCTAATTGATGCTCTTGCTGTACCTTATGTCATCAATACTGGTACTGATACACATATAAATACACGTCCTATTCACCTTTCTCAATCGTCTTGTAACAGTTAGTAAGATTTGCAATAGCAAATGGCAGAAAAGAAAGAGATCTCATCTCTGCACTTGCATCAAAGGTGGCAGCTTCTAGATACTGAAACGTCCCAGTCTTCTCTAATCCTTTTCATGCCAGTCCATCACATGAACATATATCTAGACTGTGATTTCTCATATTGTTACACTACTGAGGTACAGCTCATTCAAAGCAAAAAAAATTTTATACTACTTATGTAAGAACTGGCCTAACCAAAGATCCATAACCAACTGCAGTTATGTGCTTGTGCACTCACTCCATAACCAAATGGCTGATTTGCGTACGGAAAAAGGGTGAAGTTGAGCCTAACAGTAAAAACCATCTATGTTCATTCACTGAAAGCACCATCTTCAGTTTCTGAAGAGCTATGTATGCTATCCATCTGAGGAGAAGGAGAAGGGGTTACCTCCGCTGTGGGCCGGGCGAGGCGGGGCGGGCGCGGCCAAGCTCCGGGGACGGCGGCGGCATGGCGGGCGCGGCCGAGCTCCGGGGACGGCGGCAGCGTGGCGGACGCGGCCAAGGGCGAGACGGGGACGGCGGCGGCGTGGCTCGGCGGGCGCGGTCGGGGACGGCGGCGGCGTGGCGGGCGCGGCCGAGCTCCGGGGACGGCGTCGTGGCGGGCGCGACCGAGCTCCGGGGACGGCGGCGGCGTGGCGGGCGCGGCCGAGGGCAAGCCGGGGACGGCGGCGGCGTGGCTCGGCGGGCGCGACCGGAGACGGCGGCCGCCGGGGAGGGCGCGGCCAGGGAGGCCGCCGGGGAGCCGAAGAACTGAGCGAGAGAGACGACTGAGAGAGGAGCTGAGAGACTGAGAGACTGAGAGAGGAGCTCGTGTCTGGCGCGGGCTTCGGTCCTTAGGTGAACCCTTTGCCGTGTGCCCCGATCTAGCACTCGGCATAGGGAATTTATATATAAAAAAAGGAATTAGAACTTCGCCGAGTGCACGCAGCAGAGACACTCGGCAAAGAGTCTGTTTGCCGAGTGTCTGCATACGGCACTCGACATATATTTATTTATTTTTTGTTTCTGACATCCAAACTTTTTCCTATCCTTACGTAGACCATTTGATACATCATATTAAAATTTGAAAGTTTTTTGAATTTATTTGGCATATTTCACTAGTTATTTTATTTTGTCGCATTTTTTTGAACCATGTCGAATTTGAACTGCAGGTCATCTAAATATGTAAAAAAAGGTTACTATAAACTTGATATTCATGTTATTCAACCTATATTGAGTCCTCACATGTGATATGAGGAGATTTTTCAAAAATCTTGTTTACTAAACATGAGGTCAAACTTGCGATTAAGTGGTTTTTAAATTATATAAAAACCAAACGAGGTCCGAAAATCGTGAAACTTGTCGAGCCTCCATGTTATCATATGTGGAGCCTATGATAAAATATTGAGAACATTTCAACCAAGTTTGTGTTGATAATGTCCAAATTCTCAAGAAGGCTTCACATGAAATCATAAACTTCCACGCAAATTCTCTAGATTATAAGAAGTATCGACACAAACTTGGTCCAAATGTTCTTAATTTTTTATCATAGGCTCCACATACGATAACATGACACCTCGACAAGTTTCATGATTTTCGGACCTCGTTTGGTTTTTATATAATTTAAAAACCACTTAATCGCAAGTTTGACCTCATGTTTAGTAAACAAGATTTTTGAAAAATCTCCTCATATCGCATGTGAGGACTCAATTTAGGTTGAATAACATGAATATCAAGTTTATAGTAACCTTTTTTTATATATTTAGATGACCTGCAGTTCAAATTCGACATGGGTCAAAAAAATGCGACAAAATAAAATAACTAGTGAAATATGCTAAATAAATTCAAAAAAATTCCAAATTTGAACATGATGTACCAAATAGTCTATGTGAGGATAGGAAAAAGATTGGAGATAAGGTGCAATTTTTTTGGTAAATATTTGCCGAGTGCTCTACTGAAACACTCGGCAAACCATAACATTTGCCGAGTGTTTCCCTAATACACTCGGCAAAGGTTGAAACTTTGCCGAGTGTCTAACGGTGGGAACTCGGCAAATATGGGGTGCCGTGACTGCCTTTACGGGCAGGTTCGTTGCCGAGTGCCTGGTCAGCGACACTCGGCAAAGACACAATATTGCCGAGTGTCTCGTCAACAGCACTCGGCAAAGGGGTGATTCACCGTGTGTCCTTGCGTTGCCGAGTGCCTTAGGGTTGGCACTCGGCAAACCTCATCTTTGCCGAGTGTCCGATATAAAACACTCGGTAAAATTGTTTACACTCGGCATAGATGGAGATTCCGGTAGTGTAAACTGAAATATATTAATATAGCACAAAGTTGAATAAAGATACAAATTACCGAAATTAGCTAGCTAAACACCAGCCGATTCAACCAAACCAGCTAGCTACGGTATCGGGCCCATTCCCGACTTGGCCTATCCATCATATAAATTGGCAACCCCAAACCCTAATCACCGGACACCACATCCAGCAGCACAGCCGCCACCAGCCACGGCCGTCACCCAGCAACCGATGACGCGCAGCCCTCATCGCCGAGAGGCCTCGTCCTCGCGAGCGTCGGCCTCCTCCACCGCGGCGACGTCGACGATGCCCAGCACGCGGCGAACGAGGTCCTTCGCGGACACCCGATCCCGCGAGGCCCGCCACCGTTGGCCCACGCCTGCCGGCCACGCCGCCGTGCTGATCTTGGTGGCTGCCGTCACGCTGCTGCTGTTGTGGCGGAGTCGCCGCCGCCGTCAGAAGCTGGCCGTGGCGGCAGGCGCGCTGCCCGCAGCCGAACTGCGGAGGCTGTCGTACCACCAGCTGCGCCACGCCATATGCGGCTTGACGGCGGAGAGCAAACTGAGGCAGGTGGCCTGTCGGCGGCAAGCAAACAGAGGCAGGCGGCTTCGGCCCTGTCCTCCGCGGCGCGCTGCTCCGGTCAGGCCAGCCCGCCGCCATCATGGACGCCGCGGGCTCCCTTCTTGGGGAGCGCGAGTTTCTACCACGACAAGCAGTACCACGCCGCTGACATCCCGGTCGTACTCGCGCACGCGTGGGCTGCCGGCGTCGACCGCATCATTGTAAGTATAAGTATACTATGCCCCCGCTTGTGTCCCTTTTCTCGCCACCTCCTGAGTCCTGACTCGCCTTGATTTTCTAGCAATTAATTTCTTGCCTTCCTGGTTTTGGTGGGGCGGCAGGTCACCGGAGGCTCCCTGAAAGAGGGAGGCGTTGGAGATCTGAGACCGATGGTAAGCTCAGCTGATTGCCTGCTCGCTGTGATTCTTTGGCTGCTGCTGTGCTTAGCGGTGCCCGTAAGTTGTTCGGTGAAATGCACCTGAGAAGCTGTCGTGTGTGTGCAATGCAGGGAGGCTGTTCTGCACTGTGGGCGTGCACCTGACTAGATGCGGTAGAATTTTTCGATTAGTATTTGCTATTGCTGTTTAGTGGTTGTATTGTTTTCTGACGCAGTGCATTTTAGTGGGGTTTCCATGATTTGCACAGAATTGGACCTAGATTCTGAATATATTTATTGTTCGAGGATGTATAGATGCAAATTTGCTGGTTTTGCGGGATTCAAATTTTAAATTCCAAAGTTAACATGAAAAGTTTTTATGTTTATCATCGAGGTAATGTGAATGAAATAGAATCTTATTTTTTGGATGCATAAAAATTGAAGTCTTAATAGATACATGAAAATTTTTGGTTCTATACTATGACTTTTGGCTAGTGGTTGTCAATGGCTACGAGAACAATACAAATGCATCTAAAACCTATGATTTCTCCAGATTTATAGCTATAATTTATGCATTAATGTTGCTAATATTAATTTTCACGAATAGATTTCATGATGCCTAAAATATATTTATATACTTTTCTTCTACACAATTTTATATATTATTGTCACATAATTTTATACGTTGTTGGAGCAGTTATCTATGTCATTAAGAATAGAGTTTTATGCATGACTAAGAGGTAGATGCTTTAGTACTATACATGTGTCAACTTTCATCGTTACATGTAATTTGAATTCGAATTGATTTCTGATACAATCAATACTTTATTTTTATGCAACTTGGTTCCAGCTAATTTTTATTTCATTTATGGGGTAGATGGTGGACGACGTCAGCGATGGCTTAGCGGACGCAGAGCTGTTGCTAGATCTAGCGATGGGACGACGACGATAGGTGCACGGTACGACAGTTTGTGAGCTCAGCCAGGCAGTGCATCCCTAGCGGAACTTTGTTATAGTTTTTAGGATTTATAGTATAAGTTTTAATGCATGATGAAACTCCGTTGTAATATCTTTTTGTGCGTGCTAAAATATGTTTTATGTATTGTTATAACATTTTGATATGCAATGTTGGAATAATTACATGTACTCTTTGACATATACTGTTGTATCTTGATCATTGTTTCTATGAATATGATCGTCCATCATGTGTTGTTTTTTCAAAATTTCAAATTTTAGAAGTAGACGAGGTCGTCTCCATGTTTTTACGTTTTAGGTCCCAATGTGGTATGCATTGTTCTTATATTAATTACACATCCTCTTATTCAGAAGCATGATTGTTAGCAATCATGGTTGGGGTCAAGTGGACTGTATTGTGGAGAAGTTTTTATGCGCTAGCAAAATTAACTTTTATTCATTCAATTGCTAATTTCTTTGCAATGTCGGTGGCAAAAACTTTTTTGTAGCATCTTGACTTGTGATTTTATGCATCCAACCTGCAATCATGCGCCATGATTCATCAAATTTTAAATCTTGAAGAAAAATAAGAAAAATAAAGATGGTCTGAATGTTACTATGCTCTCGCTCATAAGATTTTATGCGTAGATGGAAGCATATAAGAATATCATAATATTTCAAAATTTGAATTTTAAATTTTTTTAAGAATATATTCACAATGGATCTTGAATTGTGTAAAAAACGTTAGGAGTTCAATGGTGAAAATCATTTTTGAATAGGATGTTTCGGTGAAGAATTATCGCGAAAAATAGAAAATATTAGAATGGATGTGTGCAGGTCAGCCTGTGTCAGCATGTGTCAGCCCATGTCAGGTGGAAGGCCAGCTCGCCAAGAGATTTTTATGCAGCAATGAATTGGTTTTCATTCACTCAACCACTAGTTTCTATGCATTGTCGCGACAAAAACTTTTTTTACACAGTTTGACCTGAGAATTTATGCGTTTAGGCTGCTGGGGTTGGGAGGGGCCCTCCACCTGCGTGCGTCAGCAACTGGTTCCACCTACGCGCATCAGCACGTGGATGGTTGGGTTGGTTAGGAAAAGGTTGGCTGGGGCTTCCAATAACTATTGAAAGCCCTGGGCTTTCAATAGCAGGACCCTATATATATATATATATATATATATATATATATATATATATATATATATATATACATACACGTGGTAATTATTCTGTACTCCCAGGGAGTAGTTACTCCCATTTGTATATCTCTTAATTTATAAAGTTTATGACCGGACGAAGTATACGTAGACGAAGTATATAATCATACTATACCTTCTAGGGTATTATGTATATCAAGTATGTAAGTATACATAGAGTATATGATCATACTTATTTTATATACTACTATAGTGGTATTTTAGTAATATAATAAAA
The DNA here is from genome assembly GCA_009763385.1 of Coix lacryma-jobi var. lacryma-jobi. Taxonomy (NCBI): domain Eukaryota; kingdom Viridiplantae; phylum Streptophyta; class Magnoliopsida; order Poales; family Poaceae; genus Coix; species Coix lacryma-jobi. The sequence goes on from CM019831.1 coordinate 50,849,854, forward strand.
AGTATGGGTTTTTAAAAAAAATTTCGCGTAAGTAAGATTTGAAGTATCTTAAAATAAGTATATGAACATACTTAAACTGATAAATAAGTATGCACACATACACAATGTGGTTTATTAAAGATGAGAGTAATTACTCCCAGGAGTATAGGAAACTCACCCTATATATATACTATATACTCCCTCCGTCCCAAGATATAAGGCGCGATTTGACTTGGCACGGTCTTCAAAAATATATTTTGACCTATAATTTCTCTTATAATATATAATTTATAGAAATAAAAGTTTGATCATTAGAAAGTATTTCTAAATACAAACATAATACAATTACTTTTATAGTATAAGTTTTTCATATGATTAGACTAATTCTTAGTCAAAGATAAGAAAGTTTGAATTTTGAAATACGTGCGCGCCTTATATCTTGGGACGGAGGGAGTATATATACTATATATATATATATATATATATATGATAAATTTTCCATACTCCCACCTCCAGCAGTGCTAACGGGCCGGTTTACAAACTATTGGATTCACAAAAGATGCGGACGGCACACGTATTTACGTGAACATTAATTAATTAATAATAATCAGAGGAGAGCGTATGGCCGGATAAATTGACGGGGAAAGCGGATCCAAAGTTACACTGGTTGGCTATATAATAATCTCGCGAGAATTTACGGCGTTCGTGATACAATATTCGGCGGGAGCGGCGACGACTTCTTCAAGCATTCCTTGGCTCAGGCTCTGCTGGTCGCCGGGCGGTAGGCACACACCTCTCTTCTACCAGCAGGGTACGAACCTGATCTTCGTTCACTTACCAATCTACTATACTAACTTCTCCGTAATTAAGATAAGATATATATGTTGATTTTCATGTTGGGAGGAACGGAGCAACAATCAAGATCAGAGCGATGATCGGCGTGGTAGTGCAGTACGTCGATCGTTCCGTGTATTCTTAGATAAATTTAATTTCTAGCAATTGCATTACTTTTATAGATTTTTGTTAAAATCGGCAGATTCTTATTATTACGGATGCATGTCAAGTTTACAGAGAGTGTGGGGGAGCTTGTTGACGGTCCTTATTGCCTATTTATAATCGTCAACTCCCACATGAAATGATCACCAAACTAGAATTAGGGCTTTTATATCTAACAAGTTCTTCAAGTTTTGGTGATTCACTTGTCTTGCAGGAGTAATAAAAAAATACCATAGAAAAGGCAAGAAGAATACGTCTTCCGGCAAGGCGTAAAATCAAGAAATAAGAGAAGAAACCCATCAAACTCCAAATCTGGGCTGGAACCCACCATAACATGAAAAAGCATAGTAGATTGGTGCCACAAGAGAAAGGCGGTGCCGAGGCGAGCCAGCAGAGGTGCGCCCGCACCACCATCGGCGTCCCTCAGGCCCACCTTCCTACGTCGGTTGTATGGTGGTATCCTAAGGTCGGTTATGTGGGTGTCCAGGTTCAATGAACCCCGAAGGGTCGGTTTGCACCTTTCATGTAGAGAGGGCACCTCCACTATATAAAGAGGCCCTCTCCATCTTCATAATCATCATCTTCATAGAGATCATACATACCGCAAGGAGTCCTCTTCACCATATTGCCAAGATATGTAGTAGTAGAATAGCTCTAGTTGAGAGTGAGGGAGAGATGCTCAAGTTCCGGAGGAGTCCTCGGAGGATCGGTATAATCTTGTATCGCTTCTTTGTAAGACTTGGGTATTCAATTTATCTATCTTCTCTAATTACTTGAATCGCTTACGTGCACTAGTACAGAGACATACTATACAGGCGGTTGAAAATTTATTTTCACGGGTGTTTTCCAGCACCGCCTGCGCTGGGGGCCAGTGAAAATGGAACAACAGTACAGGCGGTTAATTGTGAACCGCCTGTGGAAAATGATTTCCACAGGCGGTTCACTTTTACCAACCGCTAGTGTAAATAGACCATTTACACTGGTGGTTGCTTAAGTGAACCGCCTATGGAAATCGATTTCCACAGGCGGTTCACAATTAACCGCCTATGCTGTTATAGACTAGTTATATATATATATATTATTAATTATAATTATTATATTATTAAATTAAATATATACATTAATATAGAAACATGTAATTATATTGTTAAATTAAATATATGCATATACATTAATATAGCAACATGCAATTTAAATATTTCATACATACATTTATATACATCAAAGTTTCGTGCTCACAAACATAGAGTTGCAAGCGTATCACACATTACATACATCCAAGTTTGCACAGTTGGTCTAATAACCATTCCGAGTTAGTTTTAGCCTAGAAATCTTTGTTAGCACTTGGTACTCTCGTTTCGATAATTCACTCTCATGATCATGATACCTCCCTTCCGTTGAAATGACGTGCTTCAATAGAAAAAGGCTCAGGTCCTCAACTATGTTGTACAAAGTACGTTCGGTGATGCGCTTTGCCTTGTCTTCCTTATATTCTTGCAAAGAAAGTTTGTCAATACCATATATTTATAATTTGCACCATTATTAATATCAGAACTACATACACGACTATTACTTGTATTACCTTGGAAGGGTTGCTGATGTATCGACCGGTCTCTCTCATGTGCTCGCACATGTAGTATCCATAGAGGACAGATCCAGGTGGTTGCTTGTGACACTATATAATGGGAAAGTGGATATTTATACATGTAACCATGATCCTATGTATAGTACATATATGTTTTGTATTTATAAGAGTAAATTTTTACCAACTTACCGGCCAGTCATAAAAAAATTGCAATGGTGCACCTTCGATGTTGGACTCGCACTTTCCACCTTTTATCTTATAAAACCTATATGCCCTATGATCTCAAATAGAATCATTATGTTAATTATACACAAACTCTCATAATACAAAAGTAAGAATGCATATCTCGACTTACAGCTCTAACATTTCAATGAATTTTACATAGCTTGATGGCGGGTAATTTGTAGAGTCTATATAGATGGCCAACGGGCCGTGCTGGCCTGGCACGGCCCGACGTCGTGTCGTGCCAGCCCGATGACCTTCGTGCCTCGACGGGCCGCCGTGCCTCACGGGCCGTGCCGCTGCGGGCTTCGTGCCTAGCCTTCGGCCCAAGGCATGGCTCATGGGTCGTCGGGCCGGCCCGAGCATGAGCTAGAGCCGTGGAGCGCAAAGAGGCTGGAGGCAGAGGGAGCGGGGAGCTAGAGTCGCGGACGGTGGCGGCGGCTGCCGCGGCTCGCCGTACAGGCCGCTAGGTCGGCGTGAGGAGGAGCCAGGGAACAGGGGAAGGCGGAGGTGGAGGGCGGCGACGCTTGGCATGGGCTGGCCACAGGGGCTCTAGCGCGGGCCGTCCGGCGGCGGTCTCGGCTCCGGCGAGGTGGAGCAAGCTCCGGCGGTGGAAGGCCAGGCGGCGGCGGCTCGTGGCTCCGGCAGGCAGAGGCGAGCGCGCAGTGCTCGGCCTCGGCCGGGGAAGAAGGGCAGGACAGCGGTGGCATTCTCCTCGGCTCCGGCGGCAGATGCGAGGGCGACGGTGTCTGCGGCGAGTGGAGAACGCGGGCGCATCTGCGTCGGTCGGGATGGGGAAGGGGAAAGAGCCTCCGGTTGGGGATTGGGTTGGGACAGGAGTGGTCAGGTGTGGCCGTGTGGGAGGGGTCGGGGTTGGTGGACTGGGCTGTGGTGGCCTCTGGGCCGCCACCGTGCCGCTGGGTGGAGCGGGCCATGCCACTTTCCTTTGTGGCGGCCCAGGCATGGCATGGTTCCTCAGGCCGTGTCGGCCCGAACCCGGTGGTCACCGGGCCATGCCGTGCTTGGGCCGGGCTAAAACAACGTGCTGTGGGCCGTGCTACCGGCTCACGTGAAGGACCGAGAAAGCACTAGCAAGGCGACCAGAGGGGGGGGGGTGAATGGGAGCTCAAAAATTTCCTTCAGAAACTTTGGCCAAATGTCCCAAAATCAACCCCAAGAAACGGCGACCGAAACCGTGATGCTCACGACCCTTGGAAGAGGGTGGATGATCCCTAGGATCACAGCGAAGCACCACCAAGAAGAAGCAAACCAAACTCCAAAAGTTCCGGCTCAAACACAACCCCAAAAACCAAGTCCCGGACGTAGATAGATGGCTACGTCGAGAAACTCCAAAATACCTATGCTAACAAGTAGCAAAGATACCTAGAGAGGTTCCTTGGTCAACTACAGGGCCAAACGAGAGGTCCGGAAACCAAGCGAATAAGCTGGGAGAGCAAACGCACTAAACCGGAGCAAACAGCCAAATCCCGGACAGTCCGCCGGTACGGTCCCGGACTGTCCGTGGAGTGCCGGACTGTCCGCTGGCGAGTGGCGGACTGTCTGCTGGCAAAACTCGCCAAACAGCAAGGTTGCTGCAAAGTCTCTGGATGTTCCCGGACTGTCCGCGGATTTCAACTGCGGACTGTCCGCCGGTCAAAATCCGTTAGGGCAGCCGAGGGACGCAGCCACTGGTCAGGCTCTCCCCCGATGCCCGGACTGTCCGCGGTCCCAGGCGCGGACTGTCCGCGACCTTGCAGAGAGGGCGATTTTGGACGCCTTCTCTCCAAATCTCTCCAAATCCGATCCAACTCAAAATCCCAAGTTCCCAAACTTGGAGAAGATGATCACGGGGTAGTTAGGAGACTATCCCCAAGAAATCATCCGCTCAAAACAACCAAAGCACCAGGAAATCAAAAGGGAAGGTGGATGAACGGAAAAAGCACCACGAAAACGAAATCGTCCCGATCTATTCGATCATGAGGTGTTAGATGAATTCCTTTGGTCGAAATGACCTCCTCAATGATACGAACAAAATGATTCAAACGGATTTCGCAAAGACACACTAGAGAGGGAGATCGAGTGACGGGAAAATCGCGAAGAAATGAAGAACGCGAAGAATACGAATCAAAACGCGAATCAAGTCATCGATCTGCACTGCAACGGTGAGGATACGACCTCACTTCCTCAAATCAACAGTACACAGAGGCAAGTCTCTCTGCGGATCTCAGCTAGCTACAGCAGGGAATGGGAGAGCAGGAAACCCTAAGTGCGAAAGAGCAAATGACTGAGATAGGTGGGAGGAGGGTGTCTCCTTACTACTTATCCTAATTCTAACCTAAGTCTTATTCCTACTCTACCCCTCTCTATTCTAATTACAGAGCGAGCCAGTCAAACCCTAGGGTTAGTCTGGACCAACTCGAGTGGTAGGTGTATCCGACGGCCACGCCCGCTCGACTCGAAGCGTTGCCTCGACGCAACCTCCAGATCGCCACCACGTGCCGCCCTCGCTCTGCACCCCTGGTTTTGTGGCCCAAACCGGGAAACCAGCCTTTTCCAGCCAACCCCCGGTTTTGAGGCCCAAACCGGGAAACCAGCCCACCAGCATCTGAGTTTTGAGGCCAAACTCAGCAAACCCTCAGAGCCCAGGTTTTGAGGCCCAAACCTGGAAACCATCCTCAGCCCGAGTTTTGTGGCCAAACTCGGAAACCCACAGCCCGAGTTTTGTGGCCAAACTCGGAAACCGTCCACGCCCAGGTTTTGAGGCCCAAACCTGGAAACCGTCCATCCGATGGTTTTTCCCTGGCTCTACCACCAAACCGACGTCGTAGAGGGGATGCACCTCCCGTGCACCCCGTCCACCGACACGTGTCTCCGAGTCCATGACTCAGGCAACACATGACCGCACTTCTTCACTTGTCGTCGTCACAGGCTGCCAGCCACCACGTCTCTACTTGACCTTCACCTCGTCTTTGATCACTGCATCCGTGCTCGACACCTGCACAACACAAGCAAAAGAACATGCGCATCATCCCAGTTGACAATCACTCATCACTCAGAGACCCGGCATACACCCATGTATCCGCACCACGGGCTGCATGGCCAAGTATAGGAGTCTAGTACCAGCACCCTTCCGTCCCTAGGATAAATGAAAAGGCAGATCCAGTGGTCCCTGCATGAATCAAATTCATGATGCATTTGTGTATTCGAATCAAATTCATGATGCAAATATGAAAACTCACACTTACCCAAAGTGGTACAGGGCCACTACCGATTCCCTATGTTGATACTTGAGCAATGACATTCCAATGTAGAAGGCGTACTGGGATTCATACGCCAACTTCAACTTTGCAATTTTCTTGTCCCGTTCCTCACCTTCTAAGCCCAATAACTCTATGTTGTCATCTCCAATTCTGAAAGTGTGTCGTTCTTCACATATATCAATTGGGTTCAGATAACCAATCCTTTCATTGGCACAATAATTGAAATCTTGCCCATAATACAACTCCTGCTGATCATATAGCATTCTGCAAGGCACATGTGCAAGTCAGATATTGAACATTGACGCAACTATAATGCATTTTAAACTATGTAACACTTACAGTGCAAACATCGTTACGATCTGTACGTCCAGTCTCTCAAGGTTCATCATCAACCAAATGTCTTCAAAGTTAATGATGCACAAATTATTTTCACTTAGAAATGCCTTTTGGGGGATGCACACGTTGGTGGTGTCGATGGCAACAGAAGCTGCTCTCATATACCAATCATGCAACCTTTTTATATTGCTTGAAATCTTTAAGAGTGTCTGCCGCTTGAGTAGAGGCCTTCCCAACACAAAATTTTTAGGGATAGACTTGTAATCTTCTATAGTTGGGACCTTGATAGTGCAAGGAATTACCTTAGGAACTGGCTTCGTTGACTTCTGAAGATCAGACAACTCAACGAATTCTGAAGTGCATTTCTGTCCAATTCCTTTTAAAAATTTGGCTTTCCCAGCTGTTTTCTTCTTTGGCTCGTTGGCGGAAACCAACTTGGGTACCAAAAATTTCTTTTTTGGCGGCGGTGGTGGCTCCTTGCTTTGTGGCAGAGGATCTTCGGGTTCTGGGGAAGGTGGGGAATTCAATGGTGGTGTCTGTGGCAAAGGCGATGACTGTGGCGGAGATGGTGCTGACTATGGCGGAGGAGACGACTGTGGCAGATGTGGTGCTGACTGTGGTGGAGGAGACGACTGTGGCAGAGATGGTGCTGACTCTGGCGGATGTGATGATTGTGGCGGAGACGGTGCTGACTTTGGCAGAGGTGATGATTGAGGGTCGGGAATAGACTGGGGAGGTGATGGTGGGTGGTCATGAAGAGGATCGGTAGGTCTTGATAACTCCTGAGTCGGTTGCTCCATCAGCTGGGCGTCCCGCATAGGCCAAAGGATGAAATTGTTTAAAGCCTGTTCGAGTTTCTCAATGTCCTCTGGACCGGGGATGTCTAGAATCTCATCCTCATATCCTTGAACCACGGTCGATACTTCTACTCTGTAGTAGTCTTCAGGAATGTCAGCACCATGGTATTTGCGTCCTGGGATCGCTTTGCCCTTGGCTACTTCCCTTGTACGATGATTGTTAATGCCATATCTTATGACCAGGCAACACGACATGGGACCAACAATGTCGTCAACCGGATAGTGAACCTTGTTCGCCGTAGACGCAACACTGCTTGGAATGTTGGTTGCATATTGTGACACCACTGGGACTAGCTGCATCTGGGGTGCCTGAACGCTAATCTGTTGATTTGAAACCGCACTCGCTAGTTTTTGCATCAACTCAGGAGGAGGATTTTCTAGAAATTTTACCATCAGCTATGTGAACTCTTTCTTAGCCTCTTGCTTTAAATAACTTGCCATTTCTTCCTTGTATCGATCATGTTTCTTATACTCACCTTGCCACTGAGGACCGAATCCATCCTTCCATCCCTCTTTGGATGAGATGCCTCGAACATGACCAGGATGCTCAGGGTTACCAAGGCCCGCAGTAATGATGTCCCTCTCCCTTCGTGGCTTGAATTTCCCTTCCTGCGTCTTGGCCGCCACCGCAAAGATGCTCTTTGTAGCTTCTTCAAACATTGGGTCATCAAAGGACACACCGCTCTCAGTTTCCTTTGGTTTTCGAGCAAGAATCCAATTTGCCGACCTTTCACCAACTTGCTCGGACAGCGCTGGCAACCCTGCCGCCTTCTTCGCAGCCTCTTCTTGCCTCCATTTGGGAACCTGACGCTCGTAACCACCTGTGCCTAGACGGTGGTGTTACTTGTTCTTCTTAGCGAGAGCAGAGTTGGCTTCGCTCAGAGTTAAGAAATCTGGCTCTCCTCTGCTCTAAAAAGACCGCCCACTGTCCTTTAGTAATGTTGTATCTGCTTGTAGGGTCCAACCCTCTCTTTGCAAACTTGGTATTCATCTCCGACCTCCAGTTTCAGAAACTGATTGCACACTGCTTCATTGTGTATTCCTTTATCAGTGCCTCTGGTGTGTTTTGAGGAAACAGGAACCTCATCTTGATTTTATTCCAAATTTTTGTCTTGTCATTATCTGACACACTAGACCACTGTCGAATAGTGATGTCAAGAATGTCCCTAACACAGAAATCAATGGTGTTCCGGTACTTAGGTAGGGCTTCCTCGGGAGCTAGGGGTTGTTCGATCGGGCTAACATCTGAGATGACATATACGTCGTCTGGAAACTTGTTTAATCCTCTCTCGCCTCATTTCAAATTGCTCCACTTTCTTTTCCTTGATCTCTCAGTGCTCGTCGTCGTGGTCGGTTCCGGTGCATCTTCGGCTTGTGCCACTTCGTGTTGCCAAATCAGTTCTTGTATTTGAGACATTGCCTCCTGAGTATACACATTGTGAATCGTATAGATGGGTTTATATATAGACATTATGGATCAAAATCATGTAATTACATACAAACATTATAGATCGAAATCATGTAATAATAGACAAGGATTACCTCATCGGCTTGTGGATTATAATCAGGGTCATGTTCTAATTCACGACAAGCCTTCCTCACTTCGGGAGGCTCCATGTCATCGCTAACACTTTCATATTCCGGAGTTTCATCCCCTGTGACTTCACCCGTTTGGTGGGTCCCTTGTACTTCCTCCGTGGGGTCGGACGACCCCAGAACTTTGCCTGTTTGGTGGGTCACTTCTTTCGTCATGGGGTCGGACTCTGGGGCTTATTCCATATGTTCAGATCCTGGGGCTTGGTCCTTGCACGGAGAACTCATCGTGATAAACTGACATAAATATATAATAATATCACAAGGAGATCTAGCTATGGTATAAAGAAGTTGCGACAAACTGAATGATTTTATAAAATAAAAAAGAAACTATGGAGTATATATTCCTAGAATTATATATGTATTAAACAAACTATGATCGAGGGAAACAACACAAAATTTATTTCATTTTTTTGACCAATATTTGCTAAGATATGAATTTTTGAATGATTATATAAAAGAAAAAAGGAAAAAAACATGGCATTTCATATTTTTCACAGCTTCTACCTAGTTCAATAAAGCTAACAAAATTGGATTCACATTTTTTTTGGTATTCCTAGAATTATCTATGTATTAAACAAACTATGAGGCATATATTCATTTTAAATCATTTTAAATATATATTTCACGAGAGAAACAACATAAAATTTATTTCGATTTATTTATGTATACATCTAGTCGAGGGAAACAACACAAAATTTATTTCATTTTTTTGGACCAATATTTCCTAAGATATGAATTTTTGCATGATTATATAAAAGAAAAAAAATAGCTCCCGACCCGTGCCCCTCCTCTCCCTCTCTCCCTCTCCGGCTCAATCCCCGGCCCATGCTGCCCCTCCTCCTCTCACCCGCTCCGGCCCACTCCGTGGCCCATTCCCCTCATCTCCCTCTCTCCCTCCTCTGCTTCTAGGCGCGCGGCCGCCACCCGCCGCTGCCACGCCAGCCGTCGCAGTGCGCCAACCGCCGCGCGGGCGCACTGCGGCGGCGTCCACCGTTCACCGGACGGACGGAGCCGGCGGTGGCCGCGAGCCACGCCATTCCCGCCGCCACGCGCCGTCGCCGCTGAATGCGCAGAGAGAGAGAGGGAGGAGGAGGAGAGGATTCACAACAGCGACTGTGACGGCGAGCGCAGCGAAGAGGGGACGGTGGCGCGATGATGAGGCGGCGGCGGAAAATTTCGGCAGCCTACCGGCGTCTCTTTGAAATGAACTGGCGCCAGGACTTACAAAAACTTTCGGAGTGACGAGTTGACCTATATAGGGAGCCCATTTCCACAGGCGGTGGTCAATACCAACCGCCTGTAGAAACCACTTCTATAGGCGGTTGGTATTGACCACCGCTTGTATTAACTAATTTCCATTTTTTTAAAAAATACATTTGCAGATATTGTTTAAATGCTTCAAAAATCCATATCTTAAAAAATATTGGTCCAAAAATTATGAAATAAATTTTGTGTTGTTTCTCTATAAGCGATCTACATGTTAAAAATATTGGTCCACAAATTTTGTGCTTCAGAATCTTTTATAATCAAAGATTTGAAATTCAAAATTCGCAGATAAAATATGGCACACTTAGTGACCTCTAGTGAGGAAGTGTTGAATACCAAAGTTGTAGGTAACAATATAATGCACATCTTTTGTATAGGACAACCCTTCATTTATTACATTTTTTCTGTTGAAATTCAAATTTTGAGAGAGTTTTGTGCCACTAAGGGATTTAAAACTGACTCTAATGAGAATGTTTTGAATACCAAAGTTGAAGGGGACACCATGATCTACAACTTTTATTTTGGTCATTACTTCATTTGATACTGTTGTACCACACGTTGTCCACATCTACTCCAATCTTCCGTAAAACTCACTTAAACTCTTTGAGAGATGTGCCCACTTGCGAAGCATCTATGTTGTCACTTTGTTCAAATTATTTCATTCTTTTTCTGGAGTCTAGTTGGCCAGTACATGTCACCACACCAAATTTGAGGATTTTTTGAAAAACTAGTGAATTACTGATTTTTTTAAGTTATAGGAATTTAAAAGCCCGACAACTCGCAGATGAAATATGACACAATGACCTCTAGTGAGGAAGTGTTGAATACCAAAGTTGTAGGTAACAACATAATGCACATCTTTTGTATAGGACAACCCTTCATTTATTACATTTTTTCTGTTCAAAGTTTTGAAATTCAAATTTTGAGAGAGTTTTGTGCCGCTAAGGGATTTAAAACTGGCTCTAATGAGAATGTTTTGAATACCAAAGTTGAAGGGGACACCATGATCTACAACTTTTGTTTTGGTCATTACTTCATTTGACACGGTTATACCACACGTTATCCACATCTACTTCAATCTTTCGTAAAACTCACTTAAACTCTCTGAGAGATGTGCCCACTTGTGAAGCATTTATGTTGTCACTTTGTTAAAATCATTTCATTCTTTTTCCTGGAGTTTAGTTGGCCAGTACATGTCACCACACAAAAATTGAGGATTTTTTGAAAAACTAGTGAATTACTGAATTTTTTTAAGTTATAGGAATTTAAAAGCCCGACAACTCGCAGATGAAATATGTCACACTTAATGACCTCTAGTGAGGAAGTGTTGAATACCAAAGTTGTAGGTAACAACATAATGCACATCTTTTTTATAGGACAACCCTTCATTTATTAAAGTTTTTCTTTTCAAAGTTTTAAAATTTAAATTTTGAGAGAGTTTTGTGCCGCTAAGGGATTTAAAACTGGATCTAATGAGAATGTTTTGAATACCAAAGTTGAAGGGGACACCATGATCTACAACTTTTGTTTTGGTTATTATTTCATTTGACACAGTTGTACCACACGTTATCCACATCTACTCCAATCTCCCGTAAAACTCACTTAAACTCTCTGAGAGATGTGCCCACTTGTGAAGCATCTATGTTGTCACTTTGTTCAAATCATTTCATTCTTTTTCCTAGAGTTTAGTTGGCCAATATATGTCAGCACACCAAATTTGAGGTTTTTTTTTGAAAAACTAGTGAATTATTGATTTTTTTAAGTTATAGGAATTTAAAAGCCCGACAACTCGCAGATGAAATATGGCACACTGAATGACCTCTAGTGAGGAAGTGTTGAATACCAAAGTTGTAGGTAACAACATAATGCACATCTTTTGTATAGGACAACCCTTCATTTATTACATTTTTTCTTTTCAAAGTTTTGAAATTCAAATTTTGAGAGAGTTTTGTACCGCTAAGGGATTTAAAACTGGCTCTAATGAGAAAGTTTTGAATACCAAAGTTTTGAATACATAAAAGTGGCTCTAATATGGCATAAAGATTACATAAATAAATTACATGGCAAATAACAAAAATAATCTAGGCAGCTACTATTCTTCCTTCTCTATCATGGCGCACCCAGGGCAATGATTTCTGTGGGATGCTTCGCTCAACATTCCTTATCCTTACTGGATGATCATCTACAAAGAGAGACATATCACTGAACTCGTTAAATTCATCCAGGTCAGACACACCATCAACTCCTATAGCTTGTTGCTTTCTAGGAAAAACTACATGCCTCGGCTTGTCAGTACTTTTCTTCTCATTACGAGAAAGGATCTGTTCGGCATAGAAGACCTGTGCAGCACGGTTAGCCATTATCCACGGATCATCTTTGTAGCCAACCTTACTAGATCAAGAACTCTGACCCCATAGTTGTCCATTGTAACATGTTTGTCTTCAACCCATTGACATCGAAACACAGGGATTTGAAATGAACCATAGTCAAGTTCCCATATGTCCTCAACGAAGCCAAAGTATGTAGTCTCATTACCAGTTTCAGAGTCTAAGGCCTCACATCAAACACCACTATTCTGTGCCATGCTCTTGTTGTCCTTGGACTTGGTACAGAACGTGAAACCACTAATGTCATAAGTTTGCCATGTCGTGACTTGGCGTGATGGTCCAGATGCCAACACCTTGATGGTATGTTCCTCAGTTGTTTCCCCATCTGGTATGTCATGCTCCCGAAGCCATGAGGTGAACTCTTTTTTGTGTTCCTTCATTAACCAATCATTCGTGCACCCATGATTATGTTCGTGAAGCTCATCAATGTGTTTCTCGATCCAAGGCTCCATTATCGAGAGCTGATGTAGGATGCTGTGATGTGCCTCGAGGATTGTATTGTAATCAAGAGGGAAGATTGATTTCTTTCCCATCCTCCCTCTTCCATTCAGCCTGCCCTCATGTCTTGACGGAGGTAAACCTATTGCAACCTGGTCTTTTAGGACCTTGTTGCAGAAAGGACCTCCGGACTCAATTGCCTCTTCGGTTAAGTACCCCTCTACCATGGACGCCTTAGGACGAGCATGAGTTCATACATAGCCATTTAGTATTGACATGAAACACTCATATGTCCACATCTCATGCAAGTACATGGGACCCAGAGCCTCTATTTGTGGAACCAAGTGGACCACAAGGTGAACCATAATATCAAAGAATGCTGGGGGAAACACATCTCAAACTGTGACACTGTCTCCACTGCGAATTCCTTAAGGGACGCCAACTCATCATGGTCGATCACTTTTTGTGAGATCCTGTTGAAGAAGTAGCGCAACCGTGTGACTGCAACCTTGATCCACACTGGATTTATAGCCCTGATGGCAATAGGGAGGAAAGTAGTCAGCATGACATGACAATCATGTGAGTTGTAGTTGGTGAGTGTAAGGTCTTTCATTGACACAATACTCCGTATGCTAGAGCAGAATCCAGATGGGACTTTCAAATGCTTGAACCACACACACATCGCATGTTTTTCTTCATTGTTGAGGTTGTAGCTTGCTGCCGGGAGGTGGTACTTCCCATTTTCTTGAAGCACAAGGTGAAGTTCATTTTTTATGTCTAACTGTACCATGTCCATGCGTGATTTCAGTCTTTCCTTTGTCTTCCCCTTCATGTCTAGTAAGGTTCCAATTTGGTTTTCAAACACGTTCTTCTAGACATGCATACCATCGATTACGTGGCAAACGTCTAACTCTGGCCAGTATGACAAATACTCGAAGAAAATAGACTTTTTCTTGAATGTAGCCCCTGGAGTTGGTTTGACATCCTTTCTTGGTTTTCCGTCTTTTGTCTTCTTCCCAAAAACAAAATTGAGTTTGCTGACTAGGTTGAAAACTCTTTTGCCTTTACTGTTACCTGATGGAGCAGTAGACTGTAGTTCAACATTATTGTCGAAATACTTATCCATCTTTTTCTGGTGGTACCTGTGTCCTTTCGATAAGAAGCGTCTGTGTCTCATGTACACTATCTTCTTAGATGCATTAAGGGACACGTAAGCGGTTTCATCTATGCATACCACACAACCAACCTTTCCCTTGAACTGCCCTGATAATGTGAAGAGAGCAGGGTAATCGTTGATCGTAACAAAGATAATTACTCTCAGCGTGAATGATTCTTTGCGGTACTCGTCGAACATTTTAACACCTATTTCCCACAATATCTTCATGTCCTCCATTAAGGGCTCCAAGAAAACATCCATGTCAACTCCAGGCTGTGTAGGTCCAGAGATAAGGATGGTTAGCAAAAGGTACTTTCGCTTCTGCATCAACCACGGAGGAAGGTTGTAGATGGTGAGGATCACCAGCCATGTGCTGTGCTTGCTGCTCCTCTCAGCAAATGGATTCATTCCATCAGTACTCAATGCGAACCTAACATTTCTTGGTTCCTTTGCAAAGTCCATGTGGTTTTCATTGAAATCTTTCTACTGCTGGCCATCGGCTGGGTGCCGAAGCTTCTCATCGTCTTTGTGGTCATCAGAAGCATGCCAGCTCATAAGTTTGGCATCCTCTGGATTAGCAAACAAACACCTCAATTGATCAACCACAGGTAGGTACCACATCACCAAAGTAGGAATCTTTTTCTGCGCATAATAGTCTACTTCTTGTTTTTCTTTGCTGGTGGATTTTGAACTACTCTTTAGGGTCTTTTGTTGGGTCCTCTTTCGCTTGGTTTCTTTACACACGAAGGCAACACACTCTTCCTCTCCGTAGTCTTTATTTGTCTTGTATCTACTTGCACCACAATTTGGACAGCTATCCAAGTCCTTATAATCAGCACCTCTATACATGATACAATGATTTCTGCACATGTGGATCTTCTCAACACCCATCGTCAGTGGACTGATTAGCTTCTTGGAATAGTACGTGTTAGCAGGCACTTTGTTCTCCTTAGGAAGCATGTCTGCAATAATACTCAAGAATGCATCGAAGCCTTGCACACCAACAACTTAAGCACAGACCGCAGTGTCCTGAACTCTTTGGTGCAACCCTTAGACTCATCATACAAAGGCTCTTCTGCTGCCTTCATCAAGGTCTCCATACCTTTCATGAAGAACATTGATGGATCTTCCACATGACGACGCAACATTACCTTTAGAAATCCTGCATCTTCCGCAGCCATATTATTTGGCAGCACATTAGTTCTGACATCTTTATTTCCTCCTGCGAAACCATGATCTCCAACATTTGGCACAACATGTTTGGTGTCAGGTTGTTGTGTCTCATGTACAAATTGAAACCCACCATCAACCATATCTTCACCATCGACGTCGATGTTCACAGGGTATCCAGTTGTATAAGGCGCAGAGCTACCCTCTCCATGCTTTGTCCAAATCAAGTAATCATTCATAAATCCTCGGCGGACCAGATGAGAAAGAATTTGTTGAGTGTTATCAAATACAACAACATTTCTGCAGTCCATGCATGGACAATGTATGTGCGTCTTCTTTGTTCTCCAAGCATGGTTCTTAGCGGCATCAATAAACCTATGGACCTCGGGTATGTATAATAGATCTAGTCTTGATAACTTATACATCCAGAATGACCTCTCCATCATTACCTGTAAAAAAATACAATAAATTGATTGAAATTAATGTAAAAAAGTAACCATATCTAGAGATTATATTTGCTAGGTGAAACCCTAGATCTAAAAAGTGAATCATCAAATTGAGCAAGAATGAGCAAATTGAGGCAAGAGGGACACAAACTAACCTTTCTTGTTAATCTCCTTCCAAGAAATGAAGATCAAAACCTCTCCCCTTGTATTTTGTAAAAATCTGGACCTCCAAAATCGCCTCCAATGGAAAGTGGTGGCGAGAAACAGTGCTGCTCGAGGAGGAAGAGGAGGTATTTATACCAGAGATAACACAGGCAGTTAGCTAGGAATTATTATTAGCTAGAGTTTAGAGTTTATGTGGGGTTTAAAGTAAAAAACCTAAGTACCATAATTTAAAATACCTAAGTATCATTATTAAATAAAAAATATTCATAAAACATAAATACATAGTGAAAAAACAATTGAGAAATAAACAACATAATAAAAAACCTAAATATTATTAAAAACCCTACATTTCCCTCTCTACGTAAATACTCAAGAACACACCATCATACATGAAACAAGGAAAGATATCATGCATAAACTAAATTAAAAAGTAAACAGGAATCAGTATAGATGAGAGACATTATTTAACCATCTTAAGCAAGCTCACTCATTAACCTAGGTATTCTTCTCTCATCTCTCTCACTCATGGGTGAAACCCTAGATCTAAAAAGTGAATCATCAAATTGAGCAAGAATGAGCAAATTGAGGCAAGAGGGGCACAAACTAACCTTTCTTGTTAATCTCCTTCTAAGAAATGAAGATCAAAACCTTTCCCCTTGTATGTTGTAAAATCTAGACCTCCAAAATCGCCTCCAATGGAAGGTGGCGGCGAGAAACAGTGCTGCTCGGGGAGGAAGAGGAGGTATTTATACCAGAGATAACACAGGCGGTTAGCTAGGAATTATTATTAGCTAGTGTTTAGAGTTTATGTGGGGTTTAAAGTAAAAAACCTAAGTATCATTATTAAATAAAAAACACAATATTCATAAAACATAAATACATAGTGAAAAAACAATTGAGAAATAAACAACATAATAAAAAACCTAAATAATATTAAAAAAACTACATTTCCATCTCTACATAAATACTCAAGAACACACCATTATATATGGAAACAAGGAAAGATATCATGCATAAACTAAATTAAAAAGTAAACACGAAGCAGTGTAGATGAGAGACATTATTTAACCATCTTAAGCAAGCTCACTCATTAACCTAGGCATTCTTCTCTCCCACTCATGGGTGACACCCTAGATCTAAAAAGTGAATCATCAAATTGAGTAAGAATGAGCAAATTGAGGCAAGAGGGACACAAACTAACCTTTCTTGTTAATCTCCTTCCAAGAAATGAAGATCAAAACCTCTCCCCTTGTATTTTGTAAAATCTGGACCTCCAAAATTGCCTCCAATGGAAGGTGGCGGCGAGAAACAGTGCTGCTCGGGGAGGAAAAGGGGGTATTTATACCAGAGATAACACAGGCGGTTGGCTTAACTCAACCGCCAGTGGAAATGGTGGTATTTACACAGGCGGTTTGGCTAAGCCAACCGCCAGTGTAAATGCATTTCCACTGGCGGTTGTCAACTATTCACTGCCCCCTTTTATATCACAGGCGCGTGATAACTACAACCGCCTATGCTATGAATAGGGGCCGCCAGCTATGAGCAGTATTCTACTAGTGATGGTTATCTAGTTCTTACCTTATGTTTTAGCTAATGCATGGTTAGTTTAATGTCTTACACATTGGTATGGGATCTCTGCTCGACCGAGTGCTCTAGTTATTATATGTGGCTAGAGTAGTAATCGATAGTATAGACATGGTGTCTAGACTATCAGTTACCTAAGGTTGCGCCCAACCCCACGGATAGTTGTGGTAGCCCCGGGGGTGATAGCTCCGACTAGGCCTTTGTATTCCACCGTGTTCGGGTTGGTTTTTCATAGAGCTTTTGGTAGCCTTCTCCCGGTTACCCCTTCCCAATCTCTTTGAGAACCAGAAAGGAACTGCTGCTCCAAAGTGCCATGGTGTGATCATTATGCTTGATCATTTCTTTAGTTAATCCCTTGGGTTAGATATTAGAACCACAGTAATGGAGAAGTATATAGGAACCTTGAACTCTTCCGATGACCTCCCAACTGTGCTTGTCTGCTCTTTATCTTTTTATGGAGTTCTCCGGTGTATCATTCATCTATCAATCATATATGCTACCACTTACCCCCCACTTTAATCTAGTCGGTACACTAAGTTAGTAGATACCTGATCATCAGTTATTAAGCTCTTTACACATTACGTCCCAGAGGATATAAATACGATACCCCGGAATACTCCTGGGTGAAAACTACAATGGTATCCGTGCGCTTGCGGATTTGTCTATATGCGTTACACATACCAACTGGCTTTCTGGCGCCGTTGCCGGGGATAGGGTTTAACTCTATTCGTGGTAGTGACGCTACGAAGTGCCAACAAGCTTTCTGGCGCCGTTGCCGGGGAAGTATTTAGCGTAAAGAATTTAATATTTGACCTTGATATCTGCTAAACTAGTTTGTCACTTGCTTTTGTGGGTATTCAAAATAAAGAATCATCACGAGCCCAGGGTGCCCAATCTTTCATGAACAATCAAACATTCACCCTGTCATCTCATAGGTAGATATATACTTGTATACATACTAACCCTATGCAGATAGAGAGAAGGTCGCCGTCAAAGAGTAATTAAAAACATCGTGGTTGACGGAAGGCCTACACCACATCACGCACAATCCAATCATATTTTGTGAGTGATGAATTGATCAAGGTATGCGAGAACCAATAAAAACATTTTCATTGTTATTTTCTTTCCACCACTGCATGTTTTGTTTATTTCATCATATCTAGTGCTTTCTTTGGATGGCTCCTAGTCTTTGAGCTGTATTCGAGCGCCATGCCTAGTCTAGATAGATGATAATTTGATTGATGTGAAATAGGATCATCTCGGATCATATGTTGGCTTTGCTAGTTGATATGATACCGTTAGATGGTCCACACTACAAGGAAAAAGCTAGAGCCTAGATTCTGCATGCATATCACTCGCTCAATTAGATTTTCTTTTCCAAATCCATGGCATGTTTGTTTAACTTTCATTCACCCATCCCATTTGCATCTGCATTACATAAAAAATGGTTCTCTAATTTTATATTCCAAGTTCGCACAACCGTTTAAATAAGTCTCATGTTCTTCATTCACATGCCAACTTTTCTATTCTAATATGTTTTGGTTTGGATGTTGGTCATACATAGTTTGAATTAAGCATGGTGCTTAGTTTGGATGCAATGATCATATATCAATAGGCTTGTTAATTTAAGCATGGTGCTTAGGTTAATTTGCCTACCTGAATCAAATTGGACATGGAGTCTAGTTTGGTTTTTGAACTAAAACTGCTAGTACAGACCTTGGTTGTATGTATGGACTAACCCTTGCAGGAATCATCAAATTCATAAGGGTAGGTTCTTGAGAGGAATTCATAACGGAGGTAATTCAAATTTCATTTGGTGAACTTTGAATGAACAAAGGTTTCAAACTAAAAATAAATAAATGGGCCCTCTTTGCTAAAACCCAAACAACAATCTTTTATTAGCATTGAAGTTTTCATCTCATAACTTCAACCTTTATCATTTTAAAACCTTTGTAAAATCCCTTGGGTATGTTTGTTCACTAACCTTATGTAGGGATGAAACCCTTGATCAAAGAAAAAAATAATATAAAAATCAAGCGCCCGCCAAGCCAAAGCAACTCAAACATCATGATGGCATGGCGGAAATAAGAAGCGCAATTATCCTTCTCCATCTCCAGGATGGGATGATTCCAAATCAAACAGACGTCAATGGAGAAGTCCTGCTCAATGAACTCAAAAAGACGAGCCCTTGCCGACAGGTAAATCGGTATGTATCTCATATTTGATTTCCATCCAACTTTTAATTTGAATTTTTGCATGTTTAAATTTTTACCAATATATTTTTGCATATTAAAACTAAAAACAATTTCACCTTCGAAAACAAAACTTTGCATAATAATTTGTTTTAACCTTATTTTCAAAAGATTTACTTATGCATCAATTCCTTCTTGAAAAAAAATCCTTCTTTAAAAATATAATTAAAAAAATATTTCATTTTAAAAATAAACCTAATAACCGAGTCTTTAATAAAAATAAAGCGAGGACCTTCTATTCTAATAAAATCTCCCTAACTCCAACAAATAAAAAAACATCTTGGAATTAGACAAGGTTCCCTTTGGGTATTGTTTGCCACTAATAATTACAGGAACGAAGGACGAACAATGTCTATAGACATGAGTGATGCACTACATACTTAGGAGATGCTCCAACATTCACACTTGGCTTTTAGTGTCAAATGACATAAAAGTCCAAGTGTGGGGGACCCAACCCTTCCACGCCATCTCTCGGGCACGCCGGTTTACACTCCATACTCTCACCCATGTTCCTATAAGTTTGATTATGTTCAAAAATGCCAACCATTCTAATCAAACTTAAAAAAATGAAAAATAAAAATTTGCCAAATTATGAACTTGTCTTTATAAAGATTGGTCGGTATAAACTTTATTCCTAGTTCATATACTTGTTACTTGTGGACACATCTCTATTAGGAAAACATGTCAACTAAGTTGTTGTGAAGTGAGATATGGTAAGGCTAAAGAAATCCTTTCTTTTTATGTAAGCCCTTAGAGAATTTCTATTTTGCTAAGACTTCAAAATTTATAGCAAATACTTCTCCTCAATGATTAAATATCCTACCAGAGCCAGATGACACTACACATTGCAAAATCTTTGAAATATTTGCTACTTGTTATCATGCTGAGCTTTGTCAAATTGTTGTGATCCTTGTTGAGATTCTTTTCATGCACCCATGATCAAGATTCACGAACACCCAGATATAATAATGTCGACTCATACGCTGAGAGTTGCGCAAAAACATGTTTTTTCCATCCACCCAAAAATGTTCTATTCCTACGCTAGGAATAAAACGCAAAAACATGTCTTATAGGAATAAAGCTCCAAGTTCTTGTAAAGTATCTCTCTTTTGAATTTTCAAAAAAATGTGAAGGAAATATGGGCTATGCAAAAAGAAAAAAAGGTATATAAAAAATGGACAAGTGGCCGAGGTAGAATTAGGGGTATCTCTATACCCACCAGAAAAAAATAATGATATGAAAAAATGGGCAAGTGCCCAAAGTAGAATTAGGGGTATCTCCTTACCCAACAAAAAAAAGAAAGAAAAAAAAATAGCCCATGTTGTCCTAAGCATATGTTCTCAAAAGTTCAACAAAAGAGATGATGTTTCAAGGAGCAAAATAGAATTAGGATAGCCACTAAATATTTCCACACACTTGCACATCTTCATCAAAGTGTATGACTTGCATCTCCTTGGATCCGGTTTTTGACTTAGAAATATTCTTAGATAAATTTAATTTCTAGCAATTGCATTACTTTTATAGATTTTTGTTAAAATCGGCAGATTCTTATTATTACGGATGCATGTCAAGTTTACAAAGAGTGTGGGGGAGCTTGTTGACGGTCCTTATTGCCTATTTATAACCGCCAACTCCCACATGAAATGATCACCAAACTAGAATTAGGGCTTTTATATCTAACAAGTTCCACAAGTTTTGGTGATTCACTTGTCTTGCACGAGTAATCAAAGAATACCATAGAAAAGGCAAGAAGAATACGCCTTCTGGTAAGGCGTAAAATCAAGAAATAAGAGAAGAAGCCCATCAAACTCCAAATCTGGGCTGGAACCGACCATAACATGAAAAAGCATCAAGTCTACGACCCACAGGAGAAAGGCGGTGCCGAGGCGAGCCAGTAGGGGTGCTCCCGCACCCTTGGTGCGGCCGCACCACCACCGGCGTCCCTCGGGCCCACCTTCCTATGTCAGTTGTATGGCGGTATCCTAAGGTCGGTTATGTGGGTGTCCAGGTTCAATGAACCCCGAAGGGTCGGTTTGCACCTTCCATGTGGAGAAAGGAGGCTCTCCACTCCCCAAGGCACCTCCACTATATAAAGAGGCCCTCTCCATCTTCATAATCATCATCTTCATAGAGATCATACACACCACAAGGAGTCCTCTTCACCATATTGCCAAGATGTAGTAGTAGAATAGCTCTAGTTGAGAGTGAGGCAGAGATGCTCAAGTTCCGAAGGAGTCCTCAGAGGATCGGTATAATCTTGTATCGTTTCTTTGTAAGACTCGAGCATTCAATTTATCTATCTTCTCTAATTACTTGAATCGCTTACATGGTTGTCTAGTTCTTACCTTATGTTTTAACTAATGCATGGTTAGTTTAATGTCTTGCACCTTGGCATGGGATCTCCACTCGACCGAGTGCTCTAGTTATTATATGTGGCTAGAGTAGTAATCGATAGTATAGACGTGGTGTCTAGACTATTAGTTACCTGAGGTTGTGCCCAACCCCATGGATAGTTGTGGTAGCCCCAGGGGTGGCAGCTCCGACCAGGCCTTTGTATTCCACCACGTTCGGGTTGGTGTTTCGTAGAGCTTTTGGCAGCCTTCTCCGGTTACCCCTTCCCAATCTCTTCGAGAACCAGAAAGGAACTGCTGCTCCAAAGTGCCATGGTGTGATCATTATGCTTGACCATTGCTTTAGTTAATCCCTTGGGTTAGATCTAGATTAGAACCACAGTAATAGAGAAGTATATATGAACCTTGAACTCTTCCGATGACCTCCCAACTGTGCTTGTCTGCTCTTTATGTTTTATGGAGTTCTCCGGTGTATCATTCAGCTATCAATCAAATATGCTACCACTTACCCCCACTTTAATCTAGTCGGTACACTAAGTTAGTTGTTACATGATAGTCAGTTATTATGCTCTTTACACATTACTTCCCTGAGGATATAAATACAATACCCCGGAATACTCCTGGGAGAAAGCTACAACGGTATCCATGCGCTTGCGGATTTATCTGTATGCGTTACACATACCAACTGGCTTTGTGGCGCTGTTGCCGGGGATAGGGTTTAACTCTATTCGTGGTAGCAACGCTACGAAGTGCCAACAATTGTTAAGATGAATGAATCTTTTCATGTGATTCAGTTTCGTCATTTGAATAATGTTACTGTCGATTATGTTATTCTTGGATGAAACAGTTTTTGGCGTTGGCGCCAATACAACTGCAGGAGACGAAGCTACATTTATTTCATGCGCGGGCCCATGGTGCGTCACCAAAAGAAGACGATGTGGGCCCCCACCATGGAGACGTTTTTCGAGGACGACTGTGAACTCTACGGACCAAAAGCACCCCAAATTCTAGGGACACGTTACGCGACACGCAGGCTTTTTGGTCCATGTAAATTGTGTGTGAGTGTAAATAGGGCTCTTCATGAGCATTGTAAGGGAGAGAGGAACCCTAATTCCATACAAACAATGAAGAAACACCTTCTGTCCACTATTTCTTTCTCCTTTTGTCCATTTAATTGGGTGCTTTCGCCAGCTAAGGCGATAACTGCAGTTCAAAGGCCCAAACCAAGAACAACATAGGCGGCCACCGTGTGAAAGGTCCTAAATGGCTAAAGGGGGTTGAATAGACTAATAAAATTTCTATAAAACTCTTAGAGAACCTAGTTAGACAATTATAAAGCAAAGCTTTTTGCTCTTGCTCTACCAAGTGTTGCAAGGCACCTATCCAAGCAATTCTAGTATATTATAATCTCTATGGCACACAAGAGCTATGCCACTACTTTCTAAACTAGTGAGCTAGCAAGAAATAATTACTTCTAATTAGAGAGCTACTTCTAGCAACAATTATCTCTACTTAAGAAATAAGGAATGTAATGCAAGAGATATTGAGATATACCAACATCAATAAGAGATGATCAATCACAATATGAATACCAATGAAATCCGGGAGATAGCCAAAAAGGCAAGAGACACTATGATTTTTCTCCCGAGGTTCACGTGCTTGCCGGCACGCTGGTTCCCGTTGTGTCAACCAATCACTTGGTGGTTTGGTGGAAAATAGGTGTTCACAAACCTAGCTCAACACTTGAGCGCCACAAGAACCGATCCACAAATGGAGGTAACTCAATGACACACGAAATTTACTAGAGTTACCTTTTGGCTCTTCGCCAGGGAAGGCACAACACCCCTCACAAATCACCAAAAGATGGCCACGAACAATCACCAACTCATGCCAAAGCTCCTCCGCTGCTCCAAGCCGTCTAGGTGGCGGCAACCACCAAGAGTAACGAGAAAAACCGCAGCAACAACGATCCCCAAGTGCCACTAGATGCAAACTCACAAGCAAATGCACATGGAATCACTCAATCTCACTTTGAATCAAGAGTTTAAGTCTAGAGATGAGTTGTGATGCTTAGCAATGCTCACAAGGATGCTAGAGTATCAAAATGTGCAAGGGAGAGCCCTTGCAAGCCGACCAAGCCCCTTAAATAGCCCAGACACAAAGGGCTAGCCATTGGGCTAAAAACGCAGGCATTGGATGCTCCAAAGTCGGGGCATCGGACGCTGGTCAGCGTCCGATGCTCCAGATGGGGCCACGTGTCCAACTGCTTCAAACATGAACCACATGATCCCAACGGCTACTTCATTTCCCGCACCGATAAAATTGGCATTGGACACGCCGATGCTAGGGCATCGGATGCTCTGATGCCTCTGCTCAATTCAGCGCAGAACAGCCTTACATCGGACACATCGAGCCCTTTGCATCGGATGCTAAACCCCAGCGTCCGATGGCTATGCAGAGAGGTTCCAAAGAGCTCCAAATCACATCGGACGCGTCCAATGTGACCGCATCGGACACTAGGGAGCGTCTGATGCACCCAGCACAGTTTGCCCTCACCACGTCATCAGCATCGGACGCTCGAACAATGATTTCTCAGTGTCCGACGGAGCACCTAATGCACCTGTTGCATCAGACTAAGTTAGGGTTTGCCATCGGACGCACCAGGGCAGCGTCCGATGCTCCCTGCTGGAGTCTCCAATGCCCCTTTCTCAGCACCTCTCGCTTTCTAACTTCTACCCTTGCTTCCATGTACTAACACTAAAGTGTTTCACCACTTGTGCACATGTGTTAGCATTTTCCAAAGCATTTTCCAAAGGTTTTTGTTAGTCACACTAGGTCCCAATGCATATGCATGTAAGAATTCACCTAGTGGCACTTGATAAGTGCAATCACCAAGATAGTCCCCTCTTAATAGTACAACTATCAATCCTAAATACACTCACACCCTCTATGGTATCTTGAGTGCCAAAAACAAAATCTCGATTTATACCTTTGCCTTGATCTTCATAGGGTTTTGCTTTTCTCTTCTCCTTTTTCCAAATGTGGAGCACTTTATCCATCTTTTGGTCATCACCATCAACATAATGGTCATCATCAAGCTCCCACACTTGGTGTGTACCAACCTAGCTCATAATCACTTCATGACAAAGGTTAGTACTCTAGGTGTCATCAATTATCTAAAACCAAACAAGGACTTTCAATCTCCCATTTTTTGATAATTGATGACAACCTTTCACAAAGATAAGTATTTGAAAATTTGAGTCACTTCTTTAATAGTATTAGCTCCCCCTACATATGTGCTATAGTGTTTGGTTCAAGTTCGGCACATATGCATAGATATGAAATGTGGGAGAGTTACACTATCAAATGATGCTAAGGTATAAATAATGGAACTTTGAAGCGTGATACCAATCAGAGTTGCCAATCGACATCACCCTTAGCACCATGGTTAGCTAGACTTTACAAAAACACTGGATACCTCATGAGATCAACATTATATGCAAGGCTCTAGTACCACTTGTAAATCTAATTAAATCTAGCTGCCACCTATGCATGCTAGTTTGCAAATCATCATTCAAAACCTATTTCTAGCATACACCACACAAGCATGGATATAAAGTTAAAACTTGTGCAATGCATGGAAACATATGAACATGCACAAATCAAATGCAACAACCAAGTTCATGAGCTTGCTCCCCCTACTTGTGTTCTCAAAGATTATGTTCAAAACTTTGATCCCCTTCATTTTATCTTTGTGTGACTTTCTCTCCCCCTTTGTCATCTATTTCCATAAAAGGTTTGATAGGAGAGAGTTAGTTTTTTTCATATTTGGTTCAATCTAGATCATTTGCATGAGACATTTAACACAGTTTGCTCTAGAGTAATCTTCTTCACACATCTTGCAATGGTTATCTTACTCACGTTGGTTAAACATTCCATTGCTCATTTTCTAGATTAAACACTAGGATTGCAAGCCCATAAACATGTCATATGGTACCAATAAATCATATAAAACATAGAAGCAATAGCGACATCATATAAGCATTAAAATCATTTTATTTTTCATGAATGAGCCTAATGATTGTAAGGAATTACTAGATGCACTAAACATGTCCCTAGCAAGTATGGATGCACATGCCAATCAACTTTTACCTTGTTTTCTTGAAGGAGAGGCATGTCATATAAGTAGGGGTGCATCAACACATATTTGAGAAGTCAAGTATGTTCAATTCATTCCTTAGCTTGCAAAACCTCTTCTCATCAAGTGGCTTGGTGAATATGTCGGCAAGTTGACCATCGGTACCAACACTCTCAATTGAAATATCACCCTTTTATTGATGGTCTCTTTTGAAGTGGTGCCTAATGTCAATATGCTCTGTTCTTGAATGTTGCATGAGGTTGTTTGTGAGCTTCACCGCACTCTCATTGTCATGCAACAATGGTACTTGTTTGAACTTGATTCCAAAATCATCCAAAGTTGCTTTCATCCAAAGATAGTTGAGCACAACAACTACTGTCATATATGTATTCGGCTTCGGCGGTTGAAAGTTCCACACTATTTTGCTTCTTTGATGACCAAGTGTTGATGTGAAAATCTGATCGAAGGGCCAACACACTCAAACACAGTCCTCAGAGGGCATACAGAGCAAGGTCTTGACCTCCTGGACCTTCAAAAAGGTGGCGGTGCCGAATCTAGGTGAGAGCGACCTCGGATGTGCCAGTCAATTTGACCTGTAATTGACAAGGAGAAGAAAACGACGTCAAATTATGGAACCTGCCGGTTTGGTGTCAGACAGTTCCAAATTATACGGCTCTGATATAGCCATTGTTTATAGGACATTGACTACAAAGTTAACTCCCAAAAGATTATTGAAAGTGTTGATAAAGATATAAGCAAAACGGCTATTGTATATATACAAAGAAAGCATCTAGAACGAAAAACAGTCGATACGCTTAAACATGTGAAGGAAGTAAAGATCTATATGTACGCTTGAGCGGTATAGAACTAACAGATCGGCTAATTACATAGGCAGTTCTATTCGTTAACAGTGGGGTGTTTCCATACAACCGTAATAACAAATAGATCGATAAAATAGCTTGAACATCAACAGTGGGGTGTCTCCATACAACCATAATGATGACCAAGCTAAATCACATCCAATGCAACGAGCAGATCTATTATTTCTAAGCTACTTAAAAGTACACATTATGCAGGAAGCATAACTGGATCGGCTATTTTAGCCGATACAGGGTCCATGAGGCACGAACAAGATCTATCCGTCAAAACCATGATTCGGTTTAAGATTGGACAGATTTAACCTATCATGTGTATCAGTGGGGTTCGGAAATACAGACGTAATAAACATGCTAGATCAGATCTATCTTTTCTTAGATCAAACAACAATTTTATTAGATATCTCGAACGCACAACATGTAACAATCAAGATTGACAAAATAGTCGATGAGAGGCTTAGATCGGCTATTTTCCTTTAATGTAAGCATGTGAAGCCTTTGGATAGCCAAAACTAAACATGTTTTAAGCTTAAGCTAGTTTGTCCATCTTGATTGGGCAAGATATTGTTTAAATCTAAAGAAAAACATTAAAGCATAAACAACATCGATAATTTAGTGAATCTATTAGCTTGCCAAAACCAATAGAGCCGATAACTAGTCAAGATCGACTAAAGCAAGAGATTGATCAGAGTCAAGATAATCTCACAAAACACGAACTTAGATCGATAACTAGCCATGTCATAGCTTAACAAGAGTTTGGTCGATGCCAAATACAGCCTTATTGAACAATAACACGAGCCACTGGTGAAACTTACAAGCAAACCGGAGGTCGGTCAAGCCGATGCAGCCCTGCCTGGTTGAAGGTTCTGCCGAGTTCTACCTTACTCCTACTCCTAGGGTTTTGGCCGGTGGCCGATGTGTGGATTGATCGTGTTTGTTACAAAAATCGGGTTTCTAGCTATTTATAACCTGGTGGACTCCTATTCTAACACGACTAGGATAAAAATAAAACAAAAGATGACCCAGACTCGAACTCCTCGGCCGAACCCAAAAATGTCCTCAATGTCTGTCACGTCTGGCCCACATGAGCTTTGGTCGTGTCCGGATCCAATCATGCTTCCTTTATTTTTCTGTCCGACTCTTTCGTAAATTAGCCATTTGTGATCATAAAATAATAATCCTTTCTGGTCCAAAATCTGGTGTAAACACATGCCCCCCAATTTTGGGATGAAATTTATTTTATTCCGAAATTGCCATTCCTTTCCTTATGTCTTGACCAACAGAGTCCCCCCTTCTTTAGTCGATCAGTTGAGCCTTCTCCCCAACCGTTGTTTCTGCAAGGTTAATCTCAAACCCTAGCTTTTGAACAAGCCCGCCGCCACAAAATTCGAGTAAAAACCTTCAAGAACTTAAGTTCAGTGCTCCCACAAAGCAAATGGCGACTCAAGATTCCATCCCCGAGGTAAGAAATTTGGCCTCAGTATCCTTTCCTTCCAATGATCTTTTGCTCTGCATATCTTTTATATTCTTTTTTTTAAAATTTTAGGCTGTCATGACCAAATCCTCATCCCAATTCACGATAGTCCAAACGATTTCTTCCTCGGCCCAGTAGGCAACCTTGATCCTACCGAAGTCATTACTGCCGAAACCCAAAGAGTCCCTTTCAAGATTTCGGATTTTGATTCGAAGCATTGGGGCAAGACTCCCTTTAGGAACTGGCCATCAATCATCTCGGGTTGGAGGGATTGGTTGATTAAGGTGGAAGCCAAGAAGAAACCAGACTGCATCCTTCGTAATTTGGATCAGTGTATTACTCTGTCTCTAGCTGACATGAAAAGAAATGAATCAATGCTGAAAGCTACTTGCTATTTTTGGTCGGGCACCTTCAACGCTTTCATGTTCAAGCAAGGGCCCATGACCCCAACTTTAGCCGATGCGCACATGCTGACCGGCTTAAACATTACTGGATCAATCAACCCTCATAGCCTTCAGGTTAAACCTTCCATCAAGCTTGGAAACCTCAAATCTGGTGGTTGGTCCAGCTACATTGCTTCATTCAACACCCCTCAGTCCAGTGTTTCAGAACGAGAGCATACAATTTTTCTGAACATGTGGCTGGAGAAATATTTATTCTGCAGGCAAAGCTGTGGTCCTACTTCAAATTTCTTGGCTTTAGCAGAGATGTTGTCTGTGAATTCAGATATCCCTCTGGGAAAATATCTTCTAGGTGCTTTATACAGCATGTTGAATAAAGTCTCTCAGAGTTTGATGAAAATGAAGGCATCCCATCAATAACTGGTCCTTAGTGGCTGCTTCAGTTCTGGCTCAACCTTCACTTCCATAGACTGACAACCCCAGATCTGAGGACTCTATCTTTCCCATCACTATACTTAGATAGCCAAGAAAAACAATTAGCCGATGAAGCCAAGATGAGAAGGTGCACTTCATTTAGAGAAGCTGCTGCCATGATAATCATTGATGAACCAACCAGCTTCTTTTTCAAAGTTTTCTATCGAGGCTTTCCAGTAGCTGTCTTCAGTTGGTTTCAATATCCAGACATTGGAGAGTTTGAAAATCCTTATTCTTTCAGATTCCAGAAAAAATGTGATGATGAAGGCTTGAAAATTTTATGTCAATTGATGAAGCCTTGCCTTATGCCTACTGAAATCAGGCATGGTAGAGAAAAACCTCCTATGTCTTATGAATTTTATCATCCTGTTATGGCAGCTAGGCAGATGGGTTTTGGCCAAGTGCCCCCGGCTCTCTTTTTTGCTAACAAACTCAGACCAAGGGAAGCAGTAGACTCTGCTCTAGAATATAACAGAATTTTCGAACTGGAGCAATCTATCTCCCTGAAGATGGTCAAAGAATGGAACTGCCGGCCTTTTTCTTCATCTTCTTTCAACAACTGGTGGCAACAATGGAGCATCCATCTCTTTAATGAGGTTGTATCTACTTACTGCCTCAAACTAAATCCAGATTTTCAAGCAACTGATGAGGTATGACTTCATCCCTTTCAAGTTCTATATCCTCATCATCTGCCCTTTTCTGATATCACTTTGCAAATACTTGTAGGATTTGGTTACCCTGAACCCTCCAAAAATAAACTACAATGTATGGTGCCCAAATCCAAGAATTGGCTGTGATGCTCCTACTATAAAAACCTTGATGAAGAGAAAAGCTTCTGACATCCCAGATGACCAGATCCTCACCACTTTCATAAAAGAGGTTGGCTCTTCTAAGGTCAAGAAGTCAAAAACTGATAAGCCAATCACCAAAACCATATCAAAGAAAAAGAAGAAAGATGCTTCTGATGGCAGCCAATTACTGATAAAAGATGTCACCACAAAAGTAAGAAAAACTATCTTCTCTTCTTTCTTTTCCATTATCTAGCTTGTAACTTCTTAACTTGCTTCTGATCTTTAAATTCCCAGGAGCAAGCTGATACTCAAAATGCTGAACCTGAAATACTTCCTCTTCCTGATATTGACCAAGAGCTTCCTCAACCAGGTACAATTTTAGCCGATGATCTTATTCTTCAATAAGCAACCTTGAAATCTGATGAAAACTTTTCCAGATGTACTCCCCGAGCCTTCATCGGCTGCCCCTGAGCTTCAAATCATTCCATCTGACCAGGTACCTCAAATAACATCATTTTTTCTTTTCAGCAGCTTTCTATTTGTGATCATTCACATACCCATCTATTTAGGAACAAGGAGAGCCCTCTTCCCCTATTATCCCCTTCAACTTGAAAGACTATATGGATGAAGAGGAAACTTCTGCACCAAGATCCCCAAGAGAACTTTCTGAAGAAGTTAAGGCTCAGCTTCAACCATTAACCCCCCTTCTGGAGGTCAACATAGCCAATTTGATGTAAGATGCAAAGGGGATTAGGGACATCCTTGATTTGGTTAAGAATGATATACCAGATGATCTAAAAGAAACCTTAACCTCTGTTGCCCATATAGAATTTCTTGGGTCAAAGCTCTTGAAGGCCAAGGCCAAGCTCAGGGCACGTGAAGCTCAAGTGCACTTGCCAGAACATGAGCAACGATGCATCTCTGGCATGGTCGCCGCAAAGGACACCATAGATCAACTAAATTCAGACTCCACTGTCCTTATTGACAACCTATCATCCTTAGAAGCTGAAAGGGACCAGTTGCTGAGCAAGCTTCAGGCCGTCAATGAGCAGATCAAATTGAAAAAGGAAAATTTGGACAAAATTCCACTTGCACTCTGTGAACAGAAGAAAAAGATAGCACTCTTCCACGGTGAGCTCCAAGACATCAAGGCCAAGAAAAAGCCGATCCCAGGTTCAAGCCGAGAAGATCAAAAGGAAATAGATGAAATAGATATCATTCGCTTGAATGCTTTGAATGCATTGAGATCCGTACTGAACATATAACTATATCTGTCTATAACCTTTGACTTTCAATCTTCTTTTGTAAATGTCCCATTCTCTGTTACTTAATTATTAACATTTGGTGCTCTGTCAGCTATCCTTAGCCGATGTCATCTATACGATTCATCTTTTGTTGCTCAACCGATCAACACCAAACGGCCTTTGCGTCCAATATTTAGTCGATTCACCTTAGGATCCAAATCTGAGGGCTCTTAAGACCGACGCCTTTTCACTTCCTCTACCCTGCTTATAAATACAAAATGCCAGCTTCTCAAACACACCACACATTCATCACCTTGCTCCTCTCAACCGTCGACTGTTCTCCTTCTCCCAAACAGTAACCAAAATCAATGGCGGACGACTGCGGCAAGCGCCCTGCCGAGGAGGAATTAGTTGATGGCCCTCCGACGACCCGTCACCGTGTGCTCGGGTAATAATCCTTTCATGATCGTCTTCTATGTTTCAAAACTTCTTCTTTACTCAAGGAAAACCCTAACCTCTCTGCAGCCCTTCTCCTCCGGCGGACGGTCAAGGCCCTAGCCGACTTCTGTCGAGCTATGGGTTGGCATTGGATGAGGACGCCTGGGCCTTCATTCGAGGCTACTCCAACACCCAGCGCCTTCTAGAGGAAGAACGCCCCCGAGCTGCCCGCGCCGAGGAAGAACTCGAAATCTTCCGTGCTCGCCTCAATAGTGCCCTAGGGCACTTAGAGACATCCGACGCCAGGGTTGCCGGTATCATATTTTCAGATCTTTCAAACTTATCATCTTTGATCTTAAGACGGTTATTTCCTGTATATTCACCTTGATTGATCTTTGGTAACCATTTGCTCGAAAATTTAGCCGATTCATGTTCATGTTTTGACTAAATCGGCTATCTTTAACTTTAATCCCTTTTCGTTTGAATGTAGAACTTTAGCACCAGCTTGATTGGCTCCCGGGGTTGGCCACGACAATCACTGACTTTGTGAACGAACGTGGGGCAACACTGAAGGCACCGCTTGAAGACGTCGTGACGCGCACCAGGGAGTTAGTCCTCCACGCCATCAATCACGGTGCCACCTTTGCCCTGGCCGGAGCAGAGCTCAGCGGGGCCAACATCTACAGGGAAGTCGCTCCCTCCTTCATCGGCGCCAGAACGAGGGAAGACTTCATGGAGCTGGTGGAGGAGTTCGAGCCTCTGGGGCTCGCCGTGGCGGAGGTGTCACACCTGGAGGACCTCCTGAACAAGCTCCACTTAGATTAGCTATGTTTTTAATGTTCTCTGTAAATTTGGTCTTATGTGTCCGAACAAACTGAACATCTGCAAGACTGTCCCTGCATCGTAAGGCTTGAATAAATCTGTTAAATATTTATGCTTGACACCTTCTATGCCATTATTGAGTTTCCAAAACTTTTCCTCTGATTTTATTTCTTCATTGAATGTTCTAGAGGCGATATTTCTTGGTATCGGCTATCACTTAGGTACTGAAGACGATACATTACATATCGGCTATTTTTATTTTGAAGGCAATACATCAGTATAGGCTATAAAGTTGAAACAAAGCTAAACTTTGCTCAAACTTAAAAAGAAACAATCTTAACTACTAAAGATACATCAGCATTGACTCATTACTATCTTCTGCATTAACAACTACTCGGTCGATGTAAATCCTTTACTCGTCTTCACTGATCGGACAATCTATTAGATACATTTTTTAAAGCCGACTGCTTGGATCGGCTGTTGGCTATCATCAGATGTTTTGAGAAAGCCTTCTTCGTGAATCTTCCCAGAAAAGCACTCCCCATTGTCGAAATTCCAAACATCAGGGTCATAGTAAGCAATGCTAACAGTTGAATCGGCAGGTACCACTTCCACAGTGTCTCCGATCCATTGAATCACATTTTGATGCATGGTAGATGGAACACAATAGTTGGCGTGGATCCAATCTCTTCCAAGAAGCACACTATATGATCCTTTTGCATCGACTACGAAGAAAGTAGTCGGCAAACTCTTGCTGCCAACTGTCAACTCGACACACACAACACCTTTAGTAGCCGATACGTTTCCAGCAAAGTCTGTCAACCTCATATCGGTTTGAGTTAAGTCCTCTGCAATTTTCCCAAGCTTTCTAAAGGTAGCATACGACATTAAGTTAATAGCTGCTCCTCCATCAACTAACATTCTGCTCAAAGGCCTCCCGTCGACAAACCCCTTTAAATATAAAGCTTTTAGATGGGAATGTTTCTCAGGTTTCTGAAACGTAGCCCCTTCCGCTTGATAGATCCACTGAACGACTGTCTCTTCATCATCAGATTCTTCTTCATGATCAGAGGATCTAAACTCAGCAGGTAGCATGAACAGAGCAGCTATATTAGCCAATGATTCCCCCTTATCGGCTATTTGTTTCACCTACCAGACTTTGGGTTTCTTTTTCTGAATTTTGTTGTTCCTTAATCTCTGAACCTGTCGTTTCTGGCTTTTGGTTAAACCACCTGGACACCACTGTCCTTCTTGCCAAGGATGATCATGATCAGCTAATCTTCTTCCAAGCCGATCATGAACATTTTCATTTTTTATGCGCTAATCTGTTCTTTCAAACCTTAATCTTTCATGCACAGATCGACAGTTGTCCCTTGACTGCTTGTACTCCCAATATTGTTCACTGCATTCTGGGCAATTGCGAAGAGTAGGAAGTTTCAAACCTTCATTCCAACAATATGTGAAGAAAGGGCAACCCCAATGATTCTTTTCTTCATCTCTGATACGCCTTTCTTCCTCTCGAGACCTTTTATACTCCTCTTTAAGCCACTCTTGATACTCTTGCTCGTCTCTTTCTCTTTGCATTTGATCCCTTTCCTTCTGACGCTGCCATTTATTCAATAAGATTCTAACAGTTGGACGTCTTCTTGCCTCACCAGCCCTTGAAGTTTCAGGTTGATCAGTACTCTTCTTTCCTTTCATCTCCTGATACTCCTTGGCTGTTAGCTACCTCTTCGGATCGACTGTTCTAGCTGCCTTGGCTTTGTCAGAAGTCAGAACCTTGATCTCACTTCGAGGCGCAGGGGCTACCATGTTTGCTGGAAAGGGATGGCCATTGATGCCCATATTCTTGGCTTTCTTTAAGCCAATCCTCCCTTTAGTAATGGCTCTCTGGATCATATCTCTAAAAACTCTACAGTCGTTAGTAGTATGAGTACCAGAGTTATGGAATTTGCAGTATCTTTTATTCTTGAGCTCTTCAGCCGATGGGATATTGTGGTTTCCAGTTAACTTGATTTGACCCTTTTCCAACAGATAGTCAAATATCTTATCGGCTTTGGTGATATCAAAGCTATATTTCATATCTTTCTCAGTATTTTTAGCCTTTGCCCAAGGCATGTATTCATTGTTCTTCCAAGCCCAATCAACAGCAGCCACTTCATCCTCGCTTTCATCACTTGAATCACCCTCATCTTGTAAAAAGAAGGAACTTTCTGCATTATAGGCTTTCTTGGGCTTGAAAACTTGATTATATCTATTCTGGGCATCGATATTTGCTACTTTCTTGGCCAAATCAGCCATACTAGTGCAACTGAAACCAACTTTCTCTCTGATGGCTGGTATTAGCCCTCGAATTGCAATGCCGACTACCTCTAGATTTGATAATGACAAGGTATAGCATTGATTCTTCATTTCTCTGAACCTCTGAAGATATTGGCATCCAGTCTCATTGTTTCCCTGCCTTATATCGACTAGATCCACAAGTCCTTTATCCAAAACTCCAGAGTCAAAGTATTTATGGAACTTGTCTTCCAAATCATCCCAGCTTTGAATGGAGTTGGGTGGTAGAGATGAAAACCACGAGAAAGCCGAGCCAGACAGAGGTAGAGGAAACATCCTGACTTTAAGTGTTGACTCGTCACCAACCTCCCCGAGCTGGACTATGAATTGAGTTATATGCTCCATGGTTGTCACTGAGCCTGTTCCTATGAATTTGGTAAAATCAGGAATTCTATATCTTGGGGGAAAAACAACCTGATCATACCATTCTGGATACAGCTTTTTGTAGCCAGTCAATGTAGTCTTTGGCGTCAAGCCAAACTGTTTCTGAACCATATCGGTAACTCGATTCATCAACTGGTCTACTTGATTCACCGACCCTTGATAGCCGATGTTCTGCCCCCCGAAAGTGTTATTTTGATACCCTGGATTTTCATGAGCATCCAAAGTATAAAAATCTGAAACATAATGATATCCGGGAGGAATGTCACCATGTACTACGTTTCCTTGATAAGGTGGTGCATTGAAATCTCTGGTAATCCTCCTTGCATGTGGAGCTATTTTTGTAGCCAATGAGTATATATTGTTACTCATATTCAGCTGTTGCATTTGCTGCGTCGTCATGCCCCCAAGGCTGACTATCATCTGATTTCCATTGCCATTAGGACTATTCATCTGTGGACCCCTAGAAGTTCCAGCTCCTTGACTATTCCTAACTGAATATGTCGGGCCTCTCCTGTCGTTACCTAAGTTGAAAACTTCTTTAATGGCATTTGAAAGGCTGTTGAGGAATGTTTCATTGTGATTCATCAGGGTAGTAGACATTGCTTTGCTGATCACTTCTTGCATAGCATTGTGTTGTATCTGGATCATTGGATCTTCATGTCCTTCCAAAACTACCCTTGGAAGATGAGTTTTCTAAATGATCTTTTTATCTCTGGTTTTGCTGAAACTTAACAAACACATATGCCGATATTGCTCAATAGTTTGTTCTATTAAGCGTTGTATTTCATCTGGTAGCTCATCCATTGTCACATTCAGCACTTCATCATTACTGATTGTCATGATCAGACGATTGGGTCCCACCAGGCGTGCCAAAAGAATGTGTTGACGTGAAAATCTGATCAAAGGGCCAACACACTCGAACATGGTCCTCAGAGGGCATACAGAGCAAGGTCTTGACCTCCTGAACCTTCAAAAAGGTGGCGGTGCCGAATCTAGGTGAGAGCGATCTCGGACGTGCCAGTCAATTTGACCTGTAATTGACAAGGAGAAGAAAACGACGTCAAATTGTGGAACCTGCCGGTTTGGTGCCAGACAGTTTCAAATTATACGGCTCCAATATAGCCATTGTTTATAGGACATTGACTACAAAGTCAACTCCCAAAAGATTATTGAAAGCGTTGATAAAGATATAAGCAAAACAGCTATTGTATATATACAAAGAAAGCATCTAGAACGAAAAACAGCTGATACGCTTAAACATGTGAAGGAAGTAAAGATCTATATGTACGCTTGAGCGGTATAGAACTAACAGATCGGCTAATTACATAGGCAGTTCTATTCATTAATAGTGGGGTGTTTCCATACAGCCATAATAACAAATAGATCGATAAAATAGCTTGAACATCAATAGTGGGGTGTCTCCATACAGCCATAATGATGACCAAGCTAAATCATGTCAAATGCAACGAGTAGATCTATTATTTCTAAGCTACTTAAAACTACACATTACGAAGGAAGTATAACTGGATCGACTATTTTAGCCGATACAGGGTCCATGAGGCACGAACAAGTCCGTCAAAACCATGATTCGGTTTAAGATTGGACAAATTTAACCTATCATGTGTATCAGTGGGGTTCGGAAATACAGCCGTAATAAATATGCCAGATCAGATCTATCTTTTCTTAGATCAAACCACGATTTTATCGGATATCTCGAACGCACAACATGTAACAATCAAGATTGACAAAATAGTCAATGAGAGGCTTAGATCGGCTATTTTCCTTTAATGTAAGTGTGTGAAGCCTTTGGATAGCCGAAACTAAACATCTTTTAAGCTTAAGCTAGTTTGTCAATCTTGATTGGGCAAGATATTGTTTAATTCTAAAGAAAAACATTAAAGCATAAACAACATCGATAACTTAATGAATCTATTAGCCCGCCAAAACCAATAGAGTCGATAACTAGTCAAGATCGACTAAAGCAAGAGATTGATCAGAGTCAAGACAGTCTCACAAAAGACGAACTTAGACCGATAACTAGCCATGTCATAGCTTAACAAGAGTTTGGTCGATGCCAAATACAGCCTTATTGAACAATAACACGATCCATTGGTGAAACTTACAAGCAAACTGGAGGTTGGTCAAGCCGATGTAGCCCTGCCTGGTTGAAGGTTCTGCCGAGTTCTACCTTACTCCTACTCCTAGGGTTTTGGCCGGTGGCCGATGTGTTGATTGATCGTGTCTATTACAAAAATCGGGTTTCTAGCTATTTATAACCCGGTAGACTCCTATTCAAACACGACTAGGATAAAAATAAAACAAAAGATGACCCGAACTTGAACTCCTCGGCCAAACCCAAAAATGTCCTCAACGTCTCTCATGTCTGGCCCACATGAGCTTTGGTCGTGTCCGGATCCAATTAGGCTTCCTTTATTTTTCTGGCTGACTCTTCCATAAATTAGCCGTTTGTGATCACAAAATAATAATCCTTTCTGGTCCAAAATATGGTGTAAACACCAAGACACAAGTGATGTTCCCAACAATTGACATGTGTCTGATGTGCTCTTTCTATCAACCTTGCAACCTGCATAGCCGGAGTCCGAATATCTAATCAACTCAAAGTTTGACCCCTTTGGATATCACAAACCAACATCTTGTGTATGCTTTAAGTACCTCAATATTCTCTTGGTTGCCTTCAAGTGACTCTCTCTTGGTGAGGCTTGAAATCTTGCACACATGCATACACTAAACATGACATCTGGTCTTGATGTGGTCACATAGAGTAGGCTTCCAATCATAGATCGATACATTTTGTGAACCACCATATTGCCACTTGCATCACTATCCAATTGTCCACTTGTCCCCATAGGCGTGCTAATGGCTTTTGCATCTTGCAATCCAAACTTCTTGATCATATCCTTTATATACTTGCCTTGACTAACAAATGTGCATTCCTTCAGTTGCTCGATTTGTAGACCAAGGAAGTAGCTAAGCTCTCCAATCATGGACATCTCAAACTCATTAGCCATCAATTCACCAAACTCTTCACAAAAATCTTGATTGGTTGAACCGAAAATGATATCATCAACATACGTTTCCAATCTTCATGGTGAAGAGAGTAGAATGAACCTTTCCCATCTTGAACCCTTTAGAGAGGAGAAAATCCCTTAATCTCTCATACCATGCTCTTAGTGCTTGTTTCAAACCATAAAGTGCCTTCTTGAGCTTGTAAACATGGTTGGGCTTCTTGTCATCTTCAAAACAGGGAGGTTTCTCAACACATACTAATTCATTGATGTAGCTATTGAGAAATGCACTCTTGACATCCATTTGATATAACTTGATGTTGTGGGAGCAAGCATAAGCTAATAGGATTCTTATTGCTTCTAATCTTGCAACTGGTGCATAAGTTTCACCAAAGTCAAGACCTTCCACTTCAGTATAACCTTGTGCTACTAATCTTGCTTTGTTTCTCACCATAATGCCATCTTGATCTTGCTTGTTTTGAAAGACCCATCTAGTGCCAATCACATTGTAGTTCTTAGGCCTCTCTACCAATTCCCATACTAGATTTCTTGTGAAGTTGTTAAGCTCTTCATACATGACATTGACCCAATCAACATCTTGTAATGCTTCTTCAATCTTGGTTGGCTCAATGGATGATACAAAAGAGTAATGTTCACAAAAAGAGGCCAATCTTGATCTTGTTTGCACACCATTTTGAATTCCACCCCCAATTGGAACTAAACGATGGTCATTTCTGAAGCAAATCATGTTTCCATACTAGAGGGTGCGACACGGGTTGAGACCGGCTCGAACAACGTCTAACCGGTTTCGGGGTCGGTGATTACAGCACCGGCACCCTAAGTAAAAGGATGCTTTCAAAAATGACCGAGGGCCATCATCGATACAAACCTACATGATCCAACGGATGAACTGCCCTCAAGTCTCCATACTTGGTGCTTTGCCTTCTAGTTGATCGTATTTCATTGCTACTCAAGGTTCTTTGCCATGATAGCACATATAGCCAATCGTGATCCAGTAATCACCCATCAGGGTTATTACGGTAACATCCTTTATTCATTACTTTACTAAGAAGGCTAAGCAACTTTACTTTATTTAACTTATCAGGGTAACAAGGTAGGAGTAAACAATAATCAAGGGAGGATAATACATCAAGTAGGATTCAAACAACTCCTATACCTAATGCATCATAATATAAAATACTCAAGTAATTTGTAATTTAATTATAAATACTGGGAGACTTAGAATGCTTCGGGGCTTGCCTCGGGAGAAGACGGATGCCTCGTGCGTGGGGCACTCGGGAAGGTTAGTGTCGAGGTCGACTCCGACAATCTCCTCGATCTGTTGCACCTCCTGGGCCTCCTGCTCCTCGTTTGGCTCTGATTCTTGACTGGTCTCCGGTGCTATCGATCCTGAATGTATGCGAGTAATTAAAAGAATGAATGCATACGATGCATATGATGGTTGCAATGATGGTATGCATACGAGTAACTTAACAAAAAAGGAGGTGATTGCTTTTATTCCTATTAGAAATTTTAATTATTTAAATCTACAAAAGCAACTTGTTGAACCACTTTTGACATAACAAAATTAACTAATTAGTATTCTAATTATTTTTCAATAACAAACTCTGAATAAACCACTAGTTATAGAGCAAGCCCTAATTACATTACTCAGAAAAATCTACAAAAATTACAACAGCTTCTTCATGCATTTTGGCCTTCACTATAAAATTTTCAGCAAGAAATAAAATAATATACAACAGTTACAAAAAAGATTAAACAGTCAGCCAAAAAGGCACTTTGAACTAGCTCTGCCATAGAAAAATATCCAACAACAGATTTCACATTTTTCCTATTTACTACTATAAAAGCAAGTCTACTCAAAAAAATTTACTACCAGAGCATGTATACATTTGTCTACACAAATTCCCCAAGATTTGCTCATAAATAAACCCTGGAACAACAACACCCCTGAAAAAGGGTGGAACCACATATTACATATTTTTCCCAGATTTTTTGAACTAATTCCTATTTGTCAAGAAAGTTTCATGAATAGTATTACAATATTATTTTTTATATAAATTTCCAAAGAAAACCACAGAAAAACACAGTTGAACTACAAGTCCTTTTTCTGTCATACAACTGACCACATATTATATTTTTTTTATCTCCAGCAGAGCACACTGAGACTACACAAAATTTTCCACAATTTAACTCTGTATATTTTTATCACAGGAATGATTCTAAGAAAATAGCTAAAAAGGCATTTATTTGCTAATAAACATTTTTCTCACAGAAATAGTATTACACATATTTTTTCTAGCTTTTAAACATAGCAAGGAGCATACTCAAAATTTATCACATTTTTACCTGACCAGAAAATATAGTAAAGCATTTAACTTCAATTTCAAGCATTAATTAAATAATTAAATGCAGTATAGTGAACATCATCAAAATAATTCTTTCATAATTTTCCCAGATAGCTCTAATTATGCAAAGATTAACAAAATTTGCTGCACAACATTTGGATTAATAAAACTTGAGCTATAAAATAAACTAGCATTGATCAGATTAAGAAATCATTAAAGAAAAAATGTTTTCTGGAAAACACCCGAGACTCAGGCTGGGTGGACGCGGTCCATGGACCGATGAGTGGCTGATATGTGGGGCCCGTGGGTCAACGAACCCACCTATCTGCGAGAGGGGAGCAGAGGAGGGCGCTAACCGGCGTTTTCTCGCCGGCAGTGAGGGTGGCACGACTGAGTTTGTCTCGACGAGGCGAGTCGAACAGTGGTGATGGTTTGGCTAGCGCGCCACCGGAGATGGCCGACGGTGAGCGGTGGCGGAACACTATGGCGACAAGAAAAGGTCACATTGTTTCCGGCGATCATCGGATGAATTGGCGCTTGCGCAATGATTAGTGAGCCTAATGGCAAACCCTAGGGGTGTTGGTCCGGCCGGAAAGGCTTCGGAGTGGCCCAACCTCGTGCGCATGCCACGGCGGCGGTCATGGCGCTCGGGGCTCAGTGATCGTGGAGTTGGGGTTGGTAGAGAGCGAGCGAACGGAGGTTCACACATCTTGCCTTCACCCGGTGGAGCTTGACGACGAAGAAGGAGGGCTCACGGTGGTTCGGTTGAGGTGGAACGTGACCGCAGGCTCCACGGCGGCGACAACGACCGCAGAAGGGGGTGGAGAGCACTGACGAAGATGGGGCTCCGGAGGTGGCATAAGCATGCGCACCATGTGTGCATGGTAATGGCGGAGTAATGTGCGAGATAGATTGGACGGTGGTGCTCTGGAGAGGGGGTTTGGACAGTGGCGGTGATCGGCGGTGAGCACGAGCTCTCGGTCGGGAGTTTATGCGCGCAGGGAGAGCGAGCAGAGGGGCGCGAGCGCGAATGGGCCAATGGCGAATTGGGTGGAGGATGCGGTCGCTGTGTCCATTTTGCCCCCCCCTGACCGGACGGTGTGGTCATCATGGCGGGGGGCACGACGGGCGGTGCATAGGCGCGGTGAGCACATATTGGAGGCGTCGGCGTGCGGTGCGGGCACGCTGCAGGCGGGAGTGGAGAGCGCTCGAGGCAATAGGGCAGCT
This sequence comes from Coix lacryma-jobi var. lacryma-jobi, assembly GCA_009763385.1. NCBI lineage: Eukaryota > Viridiplantae > Streptophyta > Magnoliopsida > Poales > Poaceae > Coix > Coix lacryma-jobi. The sequence goes on from CM019831.1 coordinate 50,891,903, forward strand.
GCGACATGTTGTGAATTACGACGAACAAACAAAGAAGAACGCAAGATCAAACCACAGAGAGACACAAGATTTAACGTGGAAAACCCTCCCAATGCGGAAGGTAAAAACCACGGGCACCAGCCAACAAACACTCCTCACTATAATCAAGAGTCGGGTTACAACGCCGTATGGCGGCTTACAAGCGAATCAATCAAGGTGAAACCCTAACGACGGGTATGTATACCGTTCCGCGGGGGGGCTCGCCCCCCGCACCCCCCAAGCATCCTCGGTGTTGCGTCCAATGGGCCGACTTCAAACTCCGCTTCGCTCCATCAGAAGTCGGCCAATATAATGACCAACTGAATTTGGAACATATATAACACGGGCAGTGTGGCAGGCGACAGTGGCCACGCGGCGCTGTGCGCCCCTGGCTCAGCGGGGTGTTGGGCCGAAAAAGGCCAAGTGGGCCATATGGGAGGCGCCAGAATTTTTCCCATTTTCCAAACATTTTTCTATTTCAGAAATTGTTTTCAAACTTTGGTGATTCAAAACAATTTCAAAAACTTAAAGCTAGGATTTGGCCCAAAAACAAAAGTTGCTCAAAATAATTTTCTCTACAACTTTCATATAGGACACAAACATAGAAAATCATTTCTACTCCTTATTATAAATTAGGGCCAATATTAAAGCTAGAAATTAATTTATAACTTGCATTTTTAATTACTAAACTAAGCTTAATTAGGGTAGGTCATTAACAAAAAAAGTGTTGTATTTATTATTCTCTAATTCATAAAATTATTTGCCATGTCAAAACTTCACTCAAAGAAGCAAGTCCTATTCAAACCTAGACCTTGAAATTGAAACCACATAAAATTATAGCACATTTATCAAGTACTTTTGATGCAATGCAATGGTCATGATGATTAGGGGCTAATGATGGTCCTAATGCAATGCTTGATACTAGGGTGTCACACTCTCCTTTTGAATTCACTCGTGAGAGACCTTTAGTCCGGGTTGGTACACCAACCGGGACTAAAGGGTGGCCTTTTAGTCCCCATTAGTGTTACCAACTGGGACTAAAGGGTCAAGGCTCTTTAGTCCGGGTTGGGGACACCAGCCGGGACTAAAAATTGACTATTAATCTTGGTTGGTAAACCAGGCCGGGACTAAAAATCCTATAACCCTGGATACAAAAAATACCAGGACTAAAGCTGATGTGGATCAAAAGTCTTTTTTTCTACTAGTGGCCATTTCCAATTCAAAATTTGAATATAAATTTTGGCAAAAAATAGATTGTGGGGGCGGATGTAAACTGAAGCCGCTCCTACAAATAAATCTCTAGAGGCAGCTAGAGTTACAAGCTGCCTCTATAAAACTAATATGTAGAGGCGACCAGTAATCTCAACCACCCCTACAAACTATTTCTAGGGGTAACTATAATGTTGTATGGTGACTCAAATCCTACCTAGAATAGGACTAAAGAAAGGTGTGCTATTAGGACTTCTAGTTCTGTTAGGTCTTGAGTATAGAATCCTACTAGGAGTAGAGCTTCTATTTGTATGTATGAGGGCCTTGGAGGAGACTATATAAATCAAGGGGTAGAGGCCATAGGCATCACAACAAGATCATAAGGAAGATAGCCAAGCCAACACAAGGGGTCTCATCCAAGGCTTGTGCGAAGCAATTAGGAGCACTCAAGAGGATTAGACTAGACAGTTCTATTGCATTAGATTCTTGTATAGGGCAAGAATCGGTGGGTACTGGAGGGTCAAGTAGGGTTGTGAGAGAGCGACAATCTCTTGTACTCTTTTGGAGTTGTGCTAATAGAATTTGCGGTCGGCTTCGCCAAATCCTAATCTCTTGTCATGGTTGCTTCATCATCATCTAGGGTTTTCTACATGATTCGACTACATCGTTCTTGATACGGTGCTAGCTTGTGTCATACTCACAACATCCTTTCAAAGATCCGAAGGCTGCTGCGCATAATTAGGGGTATCAGATTCTAACAAGTAGTATCAGAGCCAGGTTCGGATTGATTTGATTTTGTGAGAAGGTTGACAGGGCTAGGAAGCACAAAATTAAGACGATGCCAGGGATGTGGAATCAAGTAGAGAAATTTGATGGCAAAGGGAATTTCAGCGTGTGGCAATGCATGGTACAAGATGTGCTTGTCCAACAAGGATTGATTGATGCCCTCGAGGGTACCAAGCCGGACAAGATAACTGATGAAGAATGGAAGGTGATGGAGTGAAAGGTTATCAGTACAATTCAACTGTGTCTCTCCGATGAGGTAAAGTACTCGGTAATTAAGGAGAATTCACCGACAAAATTATGGAAGAGCCTAGAAGAGTTGTATATGGCAAAGTCGCTGACAAATCGGTGGGTACTGAAGCGTCAACTATTTAGGTTACGCATGGAGGAAGGTACACGATTCATCGACCATCTAAATGTCTTCAACAAGCTTGTCACACAGCTGATTAGTGTGGATGAGAAAATTGAGGAGAACGATAAAGTCGTCATATTGGCTTCATCCTTACCACCATCGTGGGAGCAGCTAGTGATGAATATTCTCGTCGGGAAGACTACTCTCAACTTCAATGAGACAGTTGCATATCTACTGGAGGCAGAGTCCTTGAAGAAGCCGCAAGATTCTTCATTCTCGGGTGATCAAGCTTTGACTGTTTCAAGTGGAGCAGGAAAAGTTAAGAATCATGGGAAGAAGAAAGGCAAGAGCAAGGGACAACGTACATGCTATCTATGTGACAAGGAGGGTCACATGATAAAGGACTGTCCAAGTTTGAAGACTATGAGAGGAACATGCTCAGTGGCAAGTGAGGATGAAGGTGACGTACTTATCGTCAGTCAACCAGGTACTATTCATGATTGGATATTAGATTCAGGAAGCTGTTTCCATATATGTTCGGTGAGGGAGATGTTTGACGAAGGATCTCTACACCCAGCGAATGGAATTGTTCACTTAGCGAATTGCCAGGAGTATGCAGTCACTGATGTGGGAACAATTACATTGGAGATGCATAATGGAACACTTTGCACACTGACGGGAGTTCGGTATATCCCGGGATTGAAAAAGAATCTAATATCTGTGAGGTCGTTAGAACTCCAAGGTTGTGAATTATCACTTCAAGGTGGAGTCATGCGAGTTACTTGCAAAGGGCAGGTAATTATGAAAAGTATCTGGATTAATGGAGGATACCGAGTGATAGGAAATCTTATGGGTGGTGCAACCATGGGGAGATTTAGTAAAAATCCTGATCAGGAGAAGGAAGTCGTCTCGTCAACGGCAGGTGCTCAAATCTCAATTGTGGTCAAGTGCAAGGCTACAAAGACGGTTGCAAAATCTAACAATCGTAGAGGCGAAGCTACGAGTTGTTGGAGGAAGGAAGACGTGGTCGGACCAACCACACAGTACCAACGAGTAGGTGGAGCTCGAAGGCGGTAGAAACTTATGGCATGGAGGGCCAAAGGAGAAGGTGATGTGGTTAACAAAACTACACAACGATGGAGCTCTCAGATGGAAGGTTTCGGCAGTCCAGCCTGGAACTGACAAGCACATTGTGGTGATGTGCATGAGCCTCTGTGGTGAAGGCACTCTCGAGGTGGTAGTATAAATAAAAAAAGAAGCTGATTTGGAGCAAATTCTTGGAGGAGCACGATGATTTCAATGGATTAGAGTCAAGGTGGAGATTGTTGTATGGTGACTCAAATCCTACCTAGAATAGGACTAAAGAAAGGTGTGTTATTAGGACTTCTAGTTCTATTAGGTCTTGAGTATAGAATCCTACTAGGAGTAGGGCTTCTATTTGTATATATGAGGGCCTTGGAGGGGACTATATAAATCAAGGGGTAGAGGCCATAGGCATCACAACAAGATCATAAGGAAGATAGCCAAGCCAACACAAGGGGTCTCATCCAAGTCTTGTACGGAGCAATTAGGAGCACTCAAGAGGATTAGACTAGACAGTTCTATTGCACTAGATTCTTGTATAGAGCAAGAATCGGTGGGTACTAGAGGGTCAAGTAGGGTTGTGAGAGAGCGACAATCTCTTGTACTCTTTTGGAGTTGTGCTAATAGAATTTGTGGTCGGCTTCGCCAAATCCTAATCTCTTGTTGTGGTTGCTTCATCATCATCTAGGGTTTTCTACACGATTCGACTACATCGTTCTTGATACGGTGCTAGCTTGTGTCATATTCACAACATCCTTTCAAAGATCCGAAGGCTGCTGCGCATAATTAGGAGTATCAGATTCTAACATATAATTACCCTATCACCTCTACAAATCCATTTTGTAGGAACAGCTAGACGTGTCTATGCAAACCTTTAATTTATAACGCTAGGTTTGGTAGGGGCGGCTGGCTAATTGTGGTGGATATGTGTCACACCCCAACTTTAAGGATAAAGTTGAGACAACATACTCATGTGTGCCCAGGAAAATCACACACATAAGTAGACAAATTACAAGAGTGGCATCATCACATTGTTTATTACATCACGATAGTATTTAAAACAGAGTCTTACAACACACTGAACCACAGATCACCGAACTGGTACACAAACTAAGCCACAGGGAAACGTCGACTGGGGGAGCAGCTAGCCTAGAAGTCTTCAGGAAAGTCGCCAACTGCACCTTCATCTGCTACCCATCCGGGATTTTGCCCAAAAAGAAGATAAACAACAAGCGTAAGTACTCCACGTACTTAGCAAGCTAACATAGGGTTCATGAGGCTCAAAAAGGCTGACACTGTCTGACTGCAGTTAGCTTTTAAGTTGGCAAAGTTTTAGCTTTAAGGTAAACGAGTATTGTGCTTAACCCTTAACCCATGATCCATTTGTCCATCAAAGATAAGATATGACATCATAAGGTACCAACAATATAAAGTAACAATTATTAAGTATCATAGTTCCGCTAGTTTTCCGGGCCGCTCGTGACCGTGAGCACGGCTGTTATAACAGTTTTACACTCTGCAGAGGTTGTGCATCTTTACCCATAAGCCGTGTTACCCTTGTGCCCGAGGCGGCCAACCTCTTGATCCACTTCCGAGGTAGATCGGCGGGGCACACTATGAAGCCTTTCGTTGGTTCGTCTAACATGTTAGGGCCGCTAGGTTTCCTTGGCAGGCAGATGTAGTAACCCCCCTTTCCTATGGCACAAGGCCATCGCAGCTATACACATAGGAACAGGAGCAGCCCTACACCCAAAGTGGCAAGCCCCTTATGCGCCCTTTCGGGGCACCGCTAACAAGTTAGAAAAGGTCCAGTGTACTGAGCTAAAACCAGAGCCATATAGCACTCATGGTAGCACTGTCAATCCCAGCTTTTGCTAACAGCAAGTTTTATTAACCGTTTAACCACATATCATCATGAGAACATATTCATCATTGGACTGGATCAGTTATAAGTCAGTTAGCACTAGCAAAGCTACCCATATGCATATATCCCACGGGAACAAGAACATCACAGATCACAAAGCTAAGTGGGTTTTCTAAGGTTGCTCAAATGGACACATGCATAAATGAGTGATTAAAGTAAAGTGTATAGGTAAACAAGGAAGTCCCATGCTAACTTGCCTTGGTTGTCGAAAGGTTGATCCTCCTGCTGGTCACTGAACGAGGGGTCCTGATCGCACCACCCCGACTCACCGTCTACTCGATCACATAACATCACCACGCATTCCAGGTGCAAACATACACGATGCAAACAAGGCTATTATTAGAACAATACACCAAACAGTATAAACTGAAATAAAACTTTGGCAAAATTGAAGTACGCGTTTCTACGATCACAACAAGTTTTGGTTCATCGAAAACGGAGTTACGGCGTGAAAGTTACGATCGAAACGGTATATAAAAAGCTCTAAACAAGATTAACTTGGACTCTAAAGCTAACCTGTCCAAAACAGACTAACAGGGGTATAAACGGGTAGAGCACTAAATTACGAAACTAACGCAATTTGAATGGATCAAAACGGAGCTAAAACGTGGATTTTATAAGCAAAACAAGGTAGTGGCATTTCTGTAAATAGACTGAAATACATTTGAATTTAAAACAGAATTTAATTTGAATTTTAAACAAATCCCGCAGTCGGCTGGACTGCGCCTCATTTTCGAAGAAACGCAGGGGCCTGGCTGCAAGATTTACAAGGCACAGCGAATAGTGCCAGGTGGAGTGCGGGTTGATTTCGTGGATCTTCAGGGGCTCTTTAGCAAAACGGTCGACGAAGGGGTACCGGGCGCTGTCGGCCGTCGGATCGAGGACGGACGGCCCAGATTAGACCACGGGACGGGTGCGCGCGCGGGCGGGCGACGGCGCGCACTGGCCGCGACGTCGTGGCCGCGTCGCGACGCCGGGCACGCACACGCCATGGCCGGGACATGGGAGCTCGCGGGCATGGGCACTGGGGGCACCGCAAGATGAACCAAGCGGTCGGAGGAGTAGCGGAGCGCAAGGGGGTTCTCACCGCGTCGGAAGAAGGGACGGAGAGGCTCGGACGGCGACGAACGGCGAACGGCGGCGAGTGTCCGAGCGACGGCGGCGAAACTGTGAGTAGACAGCGGCGGTTAGGGCCAAATCAGGCGAAAGAGAGAGGGAGAGACGGTTTGGCAGATTCACCGTGGCGCGGCGGAGCTCGGAGGAAGGTCGCACACGGCCGGAGCGGCGCCGAATCGACGGGTCGACGGCGGCGGCGGTGGCGATGGCGGCGGGGAGCTCTGGTCACGAGTGCTCGGGTGGTTGCTCTGCTGCGCGGCTCTGCGGGTGCGGGAGTGGGGAAAGAGGAGCGAGCAGGAGACCGCGTCCACGATATGGACGAGGGAGAGGCGAGGTCGTGGGAGCGGGCGCGGGCGAAGCGGAGCGTGCGGCCGCGGCGGTTACGCTCGGCGGCGCCGCGCGGAGGGGAAAGGAGAGGCGCCGACAGGTGGGGTCGGGCTGCCAGCGAGAGAGAGGGGAGGGAGCGCGCGGCGGCTGCAACGCGGGCGCGGAGCGGGCCGGCCTGCGGGCCGCGCGCGAGGAGAAGGGAGGGAGGCCCAGCGCGGGGGGGGGAGAAGGAGGGCGCCGGCGGATTGGGCCGCCAGGCCGCTTGGGCCAGAAGCAAGGGAGGGAGGAGAAAAGAAAAAGAACTCCTTTCCATTTGTTTTCAACACATTTTCAAACCATTTCAAAGAGAATTTGAATTCAAACCAAGTTTTGGCAAAAACCAGACACTCAAATAAATATGATGCATCAGCATGAATGCATAAACATGTTGCCACTATTATTTTAATTCAACAAAAATTATTTAACCCCTAGGTTAAATGCTTCACAAAAATCATAATTAAATCATTTTCACCTATTTTGTTTTGGAGAAAATTTTTAGGGTGTTACAACTCTACCCCCCTTAAGATGAATCTCGTCCTCGAGATTCGACTGGGGCTTACTCAAACAACTGCGGATAAGATTTCCGAAGATCTTCTTCTCTTTCCCAGGTAGCCTCTTCTTCTGTATATCTGTTCCACTGAACCTTGCACATCTTGATAACTCGGCTCCTGGTAACTCTCTCTGCTGTTTCCAAAATCTTGACAGGGTACTCTTCATAAGTGAGATCCTCTCCTATCTTGATCTCTTCCAGCGGAACTTGTTCTTCGGGCACTCTCAGGCATTTCTTTAGCTGAGAAACATGGAACACATCATGTACACCTGACAGCTTCTCAGGTAACTCGAGCTGATAGGCCACTTCTCCACATCTGGCCAAGATCCGGAAAGGACCTATGTATCGGGGTGCTAACTTTCCTTTCATGTTGAATCTTTTTACGCCCCTCATGGGTGACACTTTCAAATACACATAGTCTCCCACTTTGAAAACTAAGTCCCTCCTGCGAGTATCTGCATAACTCTTTTGTCGGGACTGAGCTATCCTCAAGTTATCCCGGATCGTCCTTACTTGATCTTCAGCATTTCTAAGAACATCCGGTCCGAACACTTGAGTCTCTCCTGTCTGATTCCAGAACAAGGGAGTTCTACACTTCCTGCCATACAAAGCTTCAAAAGGAGCCATTTTGAGACTCTCCTGATAACTATTGTTGTATGAAAATTCAGCATATGGAAGGCTTTTATCCCAACTCATTCCATGCTGAAGGGCACATGCTCTCAGCATGTCCTCCAAGATCTGATTTATCCTTTCGGTCTGCCCATCAGTTTGAGGGTGATATGCAGAACTGAACGTCAGCTTAGTTCCCAGAGATTGATGTACCTGATGCCAAAAGTTAGAAGTGAACTGTGTCCCTCTGTCTGACACTATCTTCTTTGGAACACCATGCAGAGACACAATTCTCTCCATGTACAGTTCTGCTAACCTTGCCCCAGAATAAGTGGTCTTAACTGGTAGGAAGTGAGCGACCTTAGTAAGACGGTCAACTATCACCCATATTGAGTCATAGCCTCTCTGCGTACGGGGTAATCCAGTGATAAAGTCCATTCCCACTTCTTCCCATTTCCACTCGGGTATCTGCATAGGTTGTAACAATCCTGCCGGTCTTTGATGTTCAGCCTTGACCTTCTGACAGGTGTCACATAAGGCCACATATTCTGCCACATCTCGCTTCAATCCATACCACCAGTACTTTTCCTTCAGATCCAAGTACATTTTGGTACTGCCGGGATGTATGGAGTAGGCGGATTCATGCGCATCTCGCAGGATGGCATCACGGATAGCTTTCACTTCAGGCACACATATCCTTTTTCCAAACCATAAGGTTCCATTATCATCCATCCTGAATCCTGGTGCCTTTCCAAGCACTATGTTTTCTGCTATCTCTTTCAATTTTTCATCTTTCAATTGACCCTCACGGATTTCTTTCTCCAAGGCAGGTTCAACTGACATTTCCACCACATTGTTGGCAAAACATAGATTAAGGTATGCCATTTCAGCTCTCAATTCAGCTGACATGCATTCCACTTGCAGTCCAGTTGCATAAGTTTTTCTGCTTAAGGCATCGGCCACGACATTGGCCTTTCCTGGGTGATAATGTACCTCCAGGTCATAGTCTTTGATCAATTCTAGCCAACGGCGTTGCCTCAAATTCAGATCTGACTGTGTAAATATGTACTTCAGACTTTTATGATCCGTGTACACATCACACTTATGCCCAACTAGATAATGTCTCCATATCTTTAGAGCATGGACAACAGCTGCTAACTCCAAATCATGAGTTGGATAGTTCACCTCATGCTTTCTCAGTTGTCTAGATGCGTAGGCAACTACTCTTCCTTCTTGCATTAGAACACATCCAAGTCCCAGACGAGATGCATCACAATAGATCGAGAAGCTTTTGTTCAAGTCAGGCAGAACTAGGACCGGTGCTGAGGTTAATCTCTTCTTTAACTCTTCGAAGTTTGCTTGGCATTTATCAGACCACACAAACTTAGCATTCTTCTCTAACAAGGCAGTCATAGGCTTTGCGAGCTTGGAGAATCCTTCAATGAACCTCCTATAATACCCGGCCAAACCCAGAAAACTTCGGATTTCACTGGCATTAGTTGGCGGGTTCCAATCCAACACATCTTGCACCTTGCTAGGATCAACGGATATACCTCCGTTAGAGACAACATGCCCTAAGAAAGAGACTTCTTTCAGCCAAAATTCACATTTGCTCCTCTTGGCATAGAGTTGATGCTCTCTTAACTTCTGCAGAACCATTCTCAGATGTTCAGCATGTTCCTCCTCTGATTTAGAGAACACTAGAATGTCATCTATGAATACCACCACGAACTTGTCTAGGTATTCCATGAACACTTTATTCATCAGATACATGAAGTAGGCTGGGGCATTGGTCAGTCCAAAAGACATTACTGTATACTCATACAGTCCATACCGCGTTGTGAAGGCGGTCTTAGGAATGTCCGTGTTCCGGATTTTCAACTGGTGATACCCAGACCTGAGATCTATTTTAGAGAACACACATGCTCCTCTAAGTTGGTCAAATAGATCGTCTATCCGGGGTAGAGGGTATTTGTTTTTAATGGTAACCTCATTTAAAGACCTATAGTCCACACACATCCTTTGGCTACCATCTTTCTTATCCACAAAATCACAGGTGCTCCCCAAGGAGAAGCACTAGGGCGTATATACCCTTTCTCTAACAACTCCTTAAGCTGTTTCTTAAGTTCTTCTAATTCATTTACCCCCATTCTATAAGGTCTTTTAGCTATTGGTGCAGTTCCAGGCAGTAATTCAATAATGAACTCAACATCGCGATCAGGTGGCATACCTGGCAGATCATCCGGAAAAACATCAGGGAACTCGTCCACCACCCGATCTTGCTCTGCACCACTAGCATCCATCTGGTTGACCGTGGCAGTTGGCTGCTCTTTCATCACCACTTCCACACAAATCCTGTCTCCCTTGGGTGTAGATATAACCACTGATCTTTCTTGACACTGAATGACTGCCCCATGTTGCTTCATCCAGTCCATACCCAAGATGAGATCTATTCCTGCTGTTCTTAGCACTATAGGCTTTACTTTAAAGTCTACCCCCCTTAGGTTGACACTAGAGGTGGGGCTCCAAAAATTTGCAGGCATACTACCCCCTGGTGAGTTTACTATGATTGTTTCTTTCATTGCACATAAAGGCACACCATGCATTCTAACAAATGACTGAGGAATGAAAGAATGCGAAGCACCAGAGTCAAAAAGTACGGTTGCTGGGATTGAGTTGATGCTGAACGTACCCATCATGACATCCGGTGCATCCAGGGCAGTATCGGCAGCTACATGGTTCACTCGTCCAGTGTGAGGTGGGCGAGCATTATGCTTCTGAGCTCCTGCCTGGTTCTGTGGGGCCTGGGGGTTCTGCTTCTTGGGGCACTGGTGAGCGTAGTGCCCAACCTCCCCACAGCGGTAGCAAGCGCTGGGGTTCTGCTGAGACGTATTCTTCATGGGCGCGGAGTTGGGTGCTCCCTGACGTGATGCTTGGCTGCCCTGCTGCTGGTATCTCTGCCCTCCTGGCTGCTGCTGATAGCGCTGACCACTTGACTGCTGTTGGTATGGAAGGCGCTGTTGGTTCTGGTTGCCCTGGGGGTGCTGTCCCCTGTTCCACTGGTTGGAGGAGCCTTGATTCCTCTGGGGGTAGCCTTGCTGGGGGTTGGTTCGGGGACGAGTGTTGCTCCCCGATGACTGGCCTTGGAAGCTTCTTTTCTTTGCCTCCATTTCCTTCCTCTTGTTGTCAATAACGATCGCCCTATTGACCAGGGCCTGATAGTCCGGGTAGGTGTTCGACATGAGCTGGAGCTGCAAGCCATCGTAAAGACCCTTTAGAAATCGACGCTGCTTGTCTTTGTCTTGGGCCACATCCTATGGGGCATAGCGCGACAGTTGGGCGAACTTGTCGCGGTACTCCGCCACTGACATGGACCCTTGCTTCAAAGAGCGGAACTCCTCTTGTTTCAGCTCTACAAGTCCTTCAGGGATGTGGTAGGATCTGAAGCTCTCCCTGAACTCCTGCCATGTAACAACCGGAGCATCTTGGGGACGGGCAAACATGAACGCATCCCACCAATCTTGTGCTGCTCCTTGCAGTTGCCCCGAGGCATAGAGCACCTTCTCATAGTCGGTGCACTGGGCAATGTTCAGCTGTTTCTCCACTGCACAGAGCCAGTCGTCCGCCTCCAGTGGTTCAGAGGCGTGAGAGAACACTGGTGGATGGCCCTTCAGGAACTCTCCTCGACGGTCCCTGACTTGAAGAGGTTGAGGTGCTGCCGCGGGCGCCTGATCCAGGAGGTTCATCATGGCGTGCATAAGTTGATTCTGCGTGGCCATCAACTGTTCGATGGTCACTGGCGGCGGTGGCGGTGGCGGGTCCATAGGAACACCACGCCCACGGCCACGGCCTCTTCCGCGTCCACCCCTTGCTGCCATCTGCTTACCAACAAATGCGCAAGAGTTAGACCTTTATATCCAACAAAGAATGTATATATGAACATAAATAAATATTGCTGAAAATTTCTGTGCACATCCTTGTCAACAGCAGCACACTAAAACGGGCATAACTTGAGTTACAGAAATCCAACAGGGATGAACCAGACATCGATGGAAAGCTTAAGAAACCAGCTACAACTTTCGTATAGAACACTTTTTCAGATTCGGTCATATACTGGGTCAAAAACAGCGTTGAACAGAACCTGTTCTGGGTGACAGACTGCGCAGAAACATCAACTTTAAACAGGCATATCTCCCAGATCCGAACAGATAAAGACTTGGTTCCAGATTTGTTTGAAAGGTACATCAGTCTAGATGCTCCCACAAAAATTTCATAATTTGGGATCACGGATTGAGAGATATACAGATATAACCACAGGTTGCTCCAGAAAACAGCAACACAGAAAAGGGATAAACAACTTTATTCCCACAGAGATATATTTTAAACTTGGAGAAGCACAGACAAAACCCGTACTTCACCACACACAAGCAAAGATCCATCAAACATAACTCACTAACACAAGCAACACAACACCACAGGTTCACATAACACAAACTGAAACTTAAGCGACACGTGTAGCGGGATAACCGAACATGGTAGGCAAGCTACTGGGCTCCACCGGGGGCGTCGTTGGCTCTGTACTTCTTCGTGTAGACCGCTGCATAGTCTAGCTCACCACGAAGGTAGTCCACTTCGCGCTCCAAACGCCTTATCACTTTCTGAGCCGCACGCAGGTCATCTTGCACCTTGTCGGCCTTCCTATGCACCTCGTAGGCATGCTGGGCAGTAGAGACCAGAACCGGGTACTCCACTGGAGGAAGCAGGGTGCGCCACGAGCCCTCCATGTCACTTTGGGGCAGGTAGCGGTAGCGATCATTCCTCATCATCTGGAAGCGAAGACCGTGGTAATGCAGGTAAGCATCCTGCGCTGCGTCCTCCATGCTGGCGAGAGCTTCACCACGCTTGGTGGTAGTCCTGTGAGCCGACTCAATGACATGGGCCTGATCCACATCGTTCCAACCTGTAACCATCAGGTCGGACTTCCAGTAGGTGGCCTCCAACGGATGAGTGTACTCGCCACAATGATACTGGAGCTTGGCCTCCATCTCAGGGTAGTACTCCTCCAGCAGACGAACCAGCATACTATGGTAGTATGCTGTCTCGTCGGGCTTCTTGAACATGAAGCGACGAGTCCATCCCAGGTCTTCCACCACCTGCGCTGCTGGAACGGCAGGGGGTGCTGGTGCCGAAGCTGACGAGGCGGCGGGAGAGTGTACCACCGGGTACACTGGCACGAAGGCTGGTGCCGCAGGAGCTGGTGGAGCGGCAGGTGCTGCAGGGACTGCTGGGACGGCGGGGGCCTCCACGACTGGTGGAGCGACAGGCGCCACAGGAGCGGGTGCCTCTGGAGCAGGGACCTCAGGCGCTGGCGCCTCAGGCACCGGCTCCACAGGAGCTGGCATCTCCGGAGCTGGAGACTCAGGAACTGCTGCAGGGGGCGGTGATGGCGCTGCTAGCTCCTCAGAGACAGTCGGGGTCGAGGTCAACTCTTCATCCTCCACGATGAAGGCGGTGTTGGAGGAGCTGGAGGAACCGTCACTGTCGGGGATGTGAACCACAGGGGGAGCAGGCTGGCTGGTGAAAAGAGCACGGTAGGCACGGGTGTTCATGCGAGGCATCCTGACGTTATAAAAGCCAGATAAGATAAGCGGAAACAATTAGTTTTACATACTAGAATTAAGAATAAGAAGCAAGTATAAATTTTAATAAAGTAACAAGTTAATAAAATAAGCATGAACAGGTAACAAAAAGGTGTTAGACGGCCATTTCCTAGCTAGGCTTGCGTCCTACAGTCAACAAAGCTTTGATACCAATTTGTCACACCCCAACTTTAAGGATAAAGTTGAGACAACATACTCATGTGTGCCCAGGAAAATCACACACATAAGTAGACAAATTACAAGAGTGGCATCATCACATTGTTTATTACATCACGATAGTATTTAAAACAGAGTCTTACAACACACTGAACCACAGATCACCGAACTGGTACACAAACTAAGCCACAGGGAAACGTCGACTGGGGGAGCAGCTAGCCTAGAAGTCTTCAGGAAAGTCGCCAACTGCACCTTCATCTGCTACCCATCCGGGATTTTGCCCAAAAAGAAGATAAACAACAAGCGTAAGTACTCCACGTACTTAGCAAGCTAACATAGGGTTCATGAGGCTCAAAAAGGCTGACACTGTCTGACTGCAGTTAGCTTTTAAGTTGGCAAAGTTTTAGCTTTAAGGTAAACGAGTATTGTGCTTAACCCTTAACCCATGATCCATTTGTCCATCAAAGATAAGATATGACATCATAAGGTACCAACAATATAAAGTAACAATTATTAAGTATCATAGTTCCGCTAGTTTTCCGGGCCGCTCGTGACCGTGAGCACGGCTGTTATAACAGTTTTACACTCTGCAGAGGTTGTGCATCTTTACCCATAAGCCGTGTTACCCTTGTGCCCGAGGCGGCCAACCTCTTGATCCACTTCCGAGGTAGATCGGCGGGGCACACTATGAAGCCTTTCGTTGGTTCGTCTAACATGTTAGGGCCGCTAGGTTTCCTTGGCAGGCAGATGTAGTAACCCCCCTTTCCTATGGCACAAGGCCATCGCAGCTATACACATAGGAACAGGAGCAGCCCTACACCCAAAGTGGCAAGCCCCTTATGCGCCCTTTCGGGGCACCGCTAACAAGTTAGAAAAGGTCCAGTGTACTGAGCTAAAACCAGAGCCATATAGCACTCATGGTAGCACTGTCAATCCCAGCTTTTGCTAACAGCAAGTTTTATTAACCGTTTAACCACATATCATCATGAGAACATATTCATCATTGGACTGGATCAGTTATAAGTCAGTTAGCACTAGCAAAGCTACCCATATGCATATATCCCACGGGAACAAGAACATCACAGATCACAAAGCTAAGTGGGTTTTCTAAGGTTGCTCAAATGGACACATGCATAAATGAGTGATTAAAGTAAAGTGTATAGGTAAACAAGGAAGTCCCATGCTAACTTGCCTTGGTTGTCGAAAGGTTGATCCTCCTGCTGGTCACTGAACGAGGGGTCCTGATCGCACCACCCCGACTCACCGTCTACTCGATCACATAACATCACCACGCATTCCAGGTGCAAACATACACGATGCAAACAAGGCTATTATTAGAACAATACACCAAACAGTATAAACTGAAATAAAACTTTGGCAAAATTGAAGTACGCGTTTCTACGATCACAACAAGTTTTGGTTCATCGAAAACGGAGTTACGGCGTGAAAGTTACGATCGAAACGGTATATAAAAAGCTCTAAACAAGATTAACTTGGACTCTAAAGCTAACCTGTCCAAAACAGACTAACAGGGGTATAAACGGGTAGAGCACTAAATTACGAAACTAACGCAATTTGAATGGATCAAAACGGAGCTAAAACGTGGATTTTATAAGCAAAACAAGGTAGTGGCATTTCTGTAAATAGACTGAAATACATTTGAATTTAAAACAGAATTTAATTTGAATTTTAAACAAATCCCGCAGTCGGCTGGACTGCGCCTCATTTTCGAAGAAACGCAGGGGCCTGGCTGCAAGATTTACAAGGCACAGCGAATAGTGCCAGGTGGAGTGCGGGTTGATTTCGTGGATCTTCAGGGGCTCTTTAGCAAAACGGTCGACGAAGGGGTACCGGGCGCTGTCGGCCGTCGGATCGAGGACGGACGGCCCAGATTAGACCACGGGACGGGTGCGCGCGCGGGCGGGCGACGGCGCGCACTGGCCGCGACGTCGTGGCCGCGTCGCGACGCCGGGCACGCACACGCCATGGCCGGGACATGGGAGCTCGCAGGCATGGGCACTGGGGGCACCGCAAGATGAACCAAGCGGTCGGAGGAGTAGCGGAGCGCAAGGGGGTTCTCACCGCGTCGGAAGAAGGGACGGAGAGGCTCGGACGGCGACGAACGGCGAACGGCGGCGAGTGTCCGAGCGACGGCGGCGAAACTGTGAGTAGACAGCGGCGGTTAGGGCCAAATCAGGCGAAAGAGAGAGGGAGAGACGGTTTGGCAGATTCACCGTGGCGCGGCGGAGCTCGGAGGAAGGTCGCACACGGCCGGAGCGGCGCCGAATCGACGGGTCGACGGCGGCGGCGGTGGCGATGGCGGCGGGGAGCTCTGGTCACGAGTGCTCGGGTGGTTGCTCTGCTGCGCGGCTCTGCGGGTGCGGGAGTGGGGAAAGAGGAGCGAGCAGGAGACCGCGTCCACGATATGGACGAGGGAGAGGCGAGGTCGTGGGAGCGGGCGCGGGCGAAGCGGAGCGTGCGGCCGCGGCGGTTACGCTCGGCGGCGCCGCGCGGAGGGGAAAGGAGAGGCGCCGACAGGTGGGGTCGGGCTGCCAGCGAGAGAGAGGGGAGGGAGCGCGCGGCGGCTGCAACGCGGGCGCGGAGCGGGCCGGCCTGCGGGCCGCGCGCGAGGAGAAGGGAGGGAGGCCCAGCGCGGGGGGGGAGAAGGAGGGCGCCGGCGGATTGGGCCGCCAGGCCGCTTGGGCCAGAAGCAAGGGAGGGAGGAGAAAAGAAAAAGAACTCCTTTCCATTTGTTTTCAACACATTTTCAAACCATTTCAAAGAGAATTTGAATTCAAACCAAGTTTTGGCAAAAACCAGACACTCAAATAAATATGATGCATCAGCATGAATGCATAAACATGTTGCCACTATTATTTTAATTCAACAAAAATTATTTAACCCCTAGGTTAAATGCTTCACAAAAATCATAATTAAATCATTTTCACCTATTTTGTTTTGGAGAAAATTTTTAGGGTGTTACAATATGATGCAACTTATGGGATTTGGGCAAATCAAATTTGCTTAATTTGATTAATTTATAGTGAATATGATTAGCATTTATGTCGTAAATTGATTTTTACTATAAGAATATATTTTATAATCACTTTAATGATACTTGTCTTTTTAATTATAAATGTTAATGTTTATTAATATAATAGTCAAACATTAAATCGTTTGTGTTATCAAAAAGTAAGAACTGCATCAGACGTAGGGAGTATTAGAACACTCATGGTGACCTTGAAGATTTTATCGTAGATTCTAAGCATATTTATTACCTTAAAGATATCTTAAACTTGGAGTCTAAATAAGACTTGGAGTTTTGATTTTCCACTCTCTCTTTTCAATAAGGATACTGTCATATTAGCAAAATATAATAAATAAAAAGATAATAAATAGCCTTAAACTCTATAGTATAGTCTACATTGTGAGTGTTCCACCGATATATTGGTTTGTATCCATACACACGAGTTGACACAAACCTATATTCATAACCATGGGCATGTTTGTTTATTCGATGTCATATTGTGTGTTTGCGTTTGAGCGAACGTGGCTCGGAGGCCGTGTTTTCGAAATCACGTGGCTTGGAGTTCATTTCTTTATACCACGCCACGGGTGACTGTGAATAGCACGTCGTGTCGCGATGTGTTTGGTGGGTTTATTCCGCTCATCTCGCTGAATTAGGACGCGAACCCAAAAATACACGCAAACAAACAGGCCCCATGTCAGTTCTCAGTTTACCGGCACGGACGACTAGTAGTGAGGCTCCACGCTCCAGCTGAAAATCACGTGTATAGAATATAGAATGTTGCAATCATTGACTGACTTGTTACAATTTACAAAATATCTAGTCTCTCTAATTTCACACGTTACAGGTATCCAGCAAGATGCTAGCGTTGCCTAGAAAACTTATTGACTGTTTTGACGAATATACAGGATGCTTCGTTTGCTAGCCTAGCTACAATAATTTTCCACGTTTCATCTATCTTAGTCAAATTTGATCAACAGTTGTCAATTGTTTGGTAGTAGCTAGGGAACTAAATCTTTTTAGACTCGGCATGTTATTAAAGTAAAAAATGTGCAACAAGATCTATGTAAGGGGGTGTTTATTTTCTGGTAAAAAAATTAGTCTGTCACATCAAATGTTTCAGTACTAATTTAGTCTAGTAAAAATAAACTAATTATAAAACTAATTACACCACCATATGGTAATTAACAAGACAAATTTATTAAGGTAAAAAGAATCCATCATTAACAAATGTTTACTGTAGCACCATATTATCAAATCATAAATTAATTAAGTTTAATAGATTCATCTCGTAAATTAGCCGATAAATTAGTTTTTTAATTACTCTATTTTTGATAGATTAAATTATGGTTACAAAATCTAACGTGGCAAGTCTAAAATTTTTACTGAAAAAACGAATACAATTTTTACTGAAAAAACGAATAGCCTGTAAACATGACAAAGCTATGGCCGCCGTGGGATTTATTGCTGTCAGACACAGCGACTATTCAGAGTCTACTCCAGCAAAATGAGAGCGTGGTGTCTGGCAGCAATGGATATATGTTCAGTTACCCAAAAAGTTTCCAAAAGTTTTATAGATTTCCAGTCACATTAATCTTTAGATGCATGCATTAAACATTAAATGTAGATAAAAAATAACTAATTGTACTTTTAGTCTGTACATGTCGAGACGAATCTTTTGAGCCTAATTAGTCTATATTTGGACAAAGTTTATCAAATAACGACGAAAATGCTATAGTGTCACTATGTAAAAAAATTCCTAACTAAACAAGGCAGTTCAGCGCGCACAGCTTCACCATAGCGAGGTGGTGTTTACAGTCACCGGGAATATGATAAGGTTCCACATTTCACGTACCAGGAACGTGCGTTCCCATACCGGGAACGTGGATTATTTTTGTTCCGACAATGAAAAATTCTTTCTCAGCAAGCATTACACGTCTCACGTACCGTGTTTTTTTACCTGTGTTGCGGAAACTTTTGTGATTGTGGTTGGTGTAGGTCGTCGTCGCTCGTGGTTTCGTGGTAAGCCAATTTTAATGAAAGTTTTATATAAGTTTTATTTGTATATTAAATAGATTGTCACACATAGACATTTTTGACGACATAATAGTGTACTCCCTCTGTCCAAGAAAACATGCAACTATAGGTTGCATGCCAGCAAAAGTAGTATCTGTTTAACTAAATTTTCAGTAAATACTATTCATATTTATGACTCAAAATTAATTTATTTAAAAAATACATTTTGTAATGAATATAATGATATTTATTTGATATCATAAATATTAATATATTTTATCTATAATTAATCAAACTTGAGGTACTAAACCATGACACTGTGCTAGAATTGCATGTTTTTCTGGACGGAGGGAGTATTTAAAAAGTGAGAGAAAAAATGAGTTTTATCTAAGTAAAACTCTCTTGGTATGATTACCTATTCTCTATTAGTCCTAAAATTAAATGCGTACTGTTAGTCAGCACAATGAAATTCCCTTGTGAGACTGGCCTTGTTCAGTATGTATCGCGTATAAATAAGAGAGTTGCACCCCCCCCCCCCCCCCCCCCCCCCCCCCCCCCGAATCAATATACACGGCGATCAGCTGACGGCGTACACATGGCGATCAGCTGAAGCAGCGGCGGCCTACGGTACCTCAGCTCGATCAGCTTTCACCCAACACGCACGCATGCATCTCTCTCTCTCTGATGAATACACTCTCTCTCATCGGTTGTGCAGGTGCAGGCAGGAAGATGAAGCAGACTAGAGCCGCGCTGAGTGACATGACTTGGCCACCTAAACTCGACGAAAAATTTCTAAAACTTAAAAAAAATCAGCAATTCAATAGTTTTTCAAAAAATTCTAAAATTTAGTGTAGTGACATGACTTGGCCACCTAAACTCGAGGAAAAAATATGAAATAATTTCAACAAAGTGGTAGATGCTTCACAAGTGAGCACATCTCTTATAAGATTTAAGTGAGATTTGTGAAAGAATCCACTGTAAGGGCGGTTGGTGATTGAACTGCCCTTACAAATGATCCCACTGTAAGGGCGGTTGGTGATTGAGCCGCCCTTACAGTGGACATTTATAAGGGCGGTTGGTGATTGAGCCGCTCTTACGGTGGACATTTATAAGGGCGGTTGGTGATTGAACCGCCCTTACAAATGCCCACTGTAAGGGCGGTTGGTGATTGAACCGCCCTTACAGTGGACATTTGTAAGGGCGGTTGGAACCAACCGTCCTTACAAATACGGTGCCACTGTAAGAACGGTTTAATCACTAACCGTCCTTATAATGGGTATTTGTAAGAGCGGTTGGTAACAGCCGGTCCGGACACGCCACTGTAGGGACGGTTACATCACCAACCGCCCCTGCAGTGGAAAGCCTAAGTGTGCTCATAGTGCCTTTTTTTTTTTTTTTAACGTAGTGGCGGGAGCAGCTGTTACAACGAAGCAGGATAACGACGACGACTACTCCTACCCTGGAACTAATTTACCACCGGGATACCCGACGGCGCCTTAGTTGCCTCTTGTCGATCTGGCGGCTAGCTGCCGCGCGGCCGACGACAGAACCGCATGCCGCAGCTATATACTATAAATAATAATACTACGTCATATGCATGATGCAGAATTACCATTTCTGAATACGGATACATAAATTATTAGCTAGCTTTTATACACAATCGCCTCATATGAGTCACGCGTCTCGCACTCTCTACGTAACTAGAAGCTACGCGGCTGCCTGCTGCTACACTGTGCTATTTATTTATTATCCTTGTCTTATAGTGAAATCCTCGAAGTTTATTAAGTCACTTAACTGAGTTACGTACTGAGTGGTCTAATAGTTTAGCATTTTTTTTTGTCCCTGTGCTTTCCGAAATGGATCTGGCAGTTCAATAATCTTCAGTGAACTGGAAGAGCTACTCCCTTCAGGATATTCACGTCGCAGGGCGCACCCCTGGACAAGTGTACTGCTCTGGCAAGGCCCAGGACGAAGTAGCAAACCAATATTCTCAACTTTTTTGGATATAAACCTAAATTAGTACTGTAGTCCGGAAATGAACTTTTCCTAGCATTGCTAATATCACGCTTACACATGAGCAAGATTCATTTCACTAGAATTTGGATCCAAAGGGCCAGTTCTCGATAAAATGCCTTTATTCAGCTTTGATTCACTTTAGATGTTCCCAACTTAAGCAAAATCATTTGGAAATTCAGGCTCCACTGAAAATAAAAAAAAAAATCTTTGGTATCTTCGTAGAGAAGTGATTCTAACAAAACATAAGTTAGCTGAATGCAATTGGCAAAGTAGTATAGAGTGTTGATTTTGCCACACAAATGAGACAACTAAGCACCTATTCTTTGAATTTCATTTTGTATGGCCGATTTGGGGCTACATACATATTGCCTTAAGCCCTTGGCTGTATACTACTGGAATATATTTTCATCTTATTCCATCATGTGACTATTTTATATCATAGATGTTATCACTAATAAAAAACGATTTCTCTTGGCGGTGGCTATCCTTTTCATAGACGGTTTTAATTATCGAATGCTAGTAAAAATCAAACGTTGGACCCAAATCAAGAACCATCACTAGAAATAGATTTCTAATGGTGGTAGCCTTGAGAAAACCAGCACTAGAAATGCACCATTTCTAGTGGCGGTTTTCTTAAAAAACAGCCACTAGAAATACACTATAACTTTAAATTTTGAATTTTTAAAAATACCCTAGATGGAGAAATAAGCAATATGAAAGTTGTAGATCTCAAAAAATTATGAAATTTTGTAGTTGATAACTTTTTAATTTAAAATTATCTTGTCAATAAAAAATACACCACAGCAGACAGTTGGCTTTTTAGACAAAGGCAAGACTACTTGACAAAGAAGACGGAGCAGTAATGATTGCAAGTGAAATTTTGGAACCAATATATTTGATTCTAAAATTGGGGGCATATGTTTGTACAACATTTTAGAATAGGCAATATGAAATCAGAAATAGAAAAGGCGCTTGAGAACTGTATCGCACTACAGGAAACTGAAGCTTTGCTGAGTGCGTGGAGGTTTGCCGAGTGCCAAATATCAGGCACTCGGCAAAGAGCCTCTTTGCCGAGTGCCTGGCCACGTGGCACTCGGCACTAGGCAGAGTCCACCTTTGCCGAGTGTTCGGCTGTTGGCAAAGATGGGCACTCGGCAAAGAGGCCTCTTTACCGAGAGCCACGCACTCGGTAAAGATGGGCACTCGGCAAATCTCGTCGGGACAAACGACATCCATGATCGTTATCTTTGCTGAGTGCCAACCATTTGGCACTCGGCAAAGAGATACTCTTTGGCGAGTGCCGACAGGCTGGCACTCGGCAAAGAACCAATCTTTGCCGAGTGTCGGGGCTGGCACTCGGCAAAGATTTTTTTTTGATTTTTGCCACCAATTGTTTTTTACATTTCACATATCACCATGGTCAACATGTTCGTTTGAACTGCGGGTGCATCGAATAATGGATTTTAATGATCCAAAAAATATTATTCTTGTTCTTATCTGTATGTTTAGGCTCGGGCTTCCATGGCAGAAGCATTTATTCTAGAGGAGGTGTCGAACTTCACGACAACATATTATAAGGATAACCTTCCTAGCGTGCACAATCCACCCTCTCGTTACAATGTCGACGAGAGTTTATTGAACCTCAGCCTTTTCAAAGGCCAACTCGGAAGAGCAAGCGCATCGAGGACCAAGATGTTGTGGCATGATGAGTGGCACACTATCATGTTGTATGTGTTGTAGAACCCTGATGAAGTGACTCCTTATGTGCAGTAAGTTCTCAATGAGCTTGTTACATGCGCCGTCACTATCTTCCATCTATTGATTCGACCCCCTTGTTTTTAAGGAAATTTATTGATGAATACTGGAGAGAAGATTGGGAACCTTCCTCTGAAGAACAAGACCATCTTCTCAAAAATGGTGTGCCCAATTTCATTTCGTGGTTTAGTATCAAGGTACCACCCAACTAACCTCGTATTTCATTTCATTTCATTTCTTGTTTTATTTCATGAAACGATCTACCCTGCCTCAACTTACAGGCCCGCACAAATGCAGAAATGATGGATGAGTTGAAACAGGTTGCCAATGGCTTCGAATATAGGGTCAAGTCATTCACCGTTTATGATGTGAATGGCTATCGCTTTCACACAAGCAACTACGAGTAGAGTCGGCCCAATTGAAAGACCACGAATACCGGAGTTCGTACGCCTGGCACCGATGAGCGCGACTATTACGGCATAGTCGAAGAAATATACGAGCTCAACTTTGAGGGTCCCAAAGCTATTAATCCAGTGGTATTCAAATGTCATTGATTCGATCTTGATGTCATGAGAAGAGCACCTGAGATTGGGCTAGTTGAAATTCGACAGGGTTCCGTCTACAAGGGAGATGTCTATATTGTGGCTCATAGGCCACACAAGTTTATTATCTCCCATGGGCGTGTCAAGAAGACGAGAATCTTATGGGTTGGTACCTTGTGCAGTTAGTATCGCCGCATGGTAAAGCGCCTCTCTCAAACGATGATGATTTCAACTTTGACCCAAACACATATAGCGGAGAGTTCTTTCAACCTGAGGGGCTAGAAGGAAGGTTTGACATTGACATTTTTGAGCTGATGGACATGGAAGAAGACAATGATAATGATATTGATGAGGACGAGGGTGATGAGGTGCACAATGCCAAGGACTTAAGAATGCTTGAGCGATTACAGTTTGCTGGTGACATTGATGAGGACGAGGGTGATGAGGTTGAGGACGATGGAGACGAGGCCGATTGTTTCGACAATATTGATAGTGATGACGGCACATGTGTGCCATGAGCCAACACACGAGGGGCACTACCCACTGACAATCGTGGAGAAAATTTCAAATTCATGTAATACTATATTGTTATAATTATTTTGCAATTATGTTTCGTTCATTTTGTATCTCTTTATAAATACTTATCGTTTATTCATGCTAATTGATTTTATCTTTGTAATGGCAGGCACTCGACAAAATGCCGGGTGGAAGGCGGCAACAGCTGCGGGTCAACTCGCACTACCAGAGGTCCACCTCACCACCCACCGCAGCCGAGGAGCCATCGACGAGGAGGGCGAGGCCCGGCCGCCCCCGCGGATGTCCTAGGAGGGAGCCGACTCCTGACCCGACTCCCGACCCGGCGTGGACCTCCTCAGATGACGATCAGGGGGACGCCAGAGGGACGACCAGGGGGACGTCGAACGACGACAACACTTCCTCGGACTCGGAGGGTGGCCAGGGGGACCAGGGGGACGAGGGTGGCGAGATCGTAGGTGCCTTAGGAGGGGGTTCCACTTCCTCTGCTTTGAGCAAAGTCTACTTGCGCGGCCCCTCGCAGCTCCCGCAGCAGCGGATCACACCTAGCCACCACCCGGTGATTCAACCTAGCAGTGATAAGTAAGTAACAATTAATGTTTTCACTACTTGTTCACATGACATGTTCAAAATTGAACTTCAGACTAACAATTGTTCTTAATGACGTATGCAGGAACTGAGAACTTGTGGGAGGGGGTAAGACACGCCATATCAATGGCATCCTAAGTCTTCTGATTCGGAAGAACTACCCTGGCTTGGTCACCTACGTCGGGGTTAGGTCACCGCCCTGGACGTGGGACCACTTCGCCGCCGCTGCGGACCCCACGTACACCACCGTTGCAGCGCGGATTAGGGCCGAGTTTTGGGTGTGTCTTGCTCGCACAACATTTCTCAATTATACACATTTGTGGGACGTTCTTGAAATAATGAAAGGATACATGTTGTCTTTATGCATGAGTACTTTGCGTGCGAGGCGGGGAACGAGGCCGAGGTGTTGCACATGCAGGACAAGGTCTGCAGGTCCCAGCTCGCGGATCTATACCATGAGGCGCGAATCCAGTGCGTCAACTACAACGCCGACGTGTTAGGGCGGGCGGTGAAGTAGGCGGACACCAGGCAGATGATGCTCACCAAGGAGACCGACCTCACCAGGGAGCACTACATCCAGGTACGTACAAAAAGTAATACTGATTGGTCCATCCATCACTGAGCGGCTCTTCTGACATATTAAATACTTAATGTGATGTAATTTTGTCCTGGTTGGTGCGCCAATCACCTAGACTGCTGGTTGTCCATTGTGAACAAGTGGAAATCGGATGACTGGTACGAGAGGCACGGTGCCCGCCGAGACTGCCGCCTGCAGATGCCTAGGGTGCCACACCATCAAGGCAACCTTAGCCTCAACACGTATGCCGACACATGGGTACGCCCTACTGATTTATTTTTTTATTCTAACGCTCAATTACTCATTACTTGTAATCATCGGTGTGTTTTCCTCGCAGTCCCAGTCGCATGGTGGTGAGGAGTGCCCCCCGTTCAAGGCGTACGTCATGTCACACCAGGGCAAGGCGACTGCGTCGGACACCCAGTACAACCCGGAGGCCGGGCCCGATGCGTACACCAACGTGAACGCCTACACTAAGGTCACCGAGTACACCTCAGCGGCTCGTGAGCGCCATGGGGAGGGCTTTGATCTGGCCACCCAACCCCTAGATACAGACCTGGTGATGAGGCTAGGAGGAGGGAAGCAGCACGAAAGGTACTGGATAGCCAACAGCGTAGTCGACTCAGCCTCTATTCCCAACCTCACCGAGATTCGAGCTGCCAGCACGAGCTCCTTCGTCCCCATACGACCTCGGCAACCGACCACACAACAGATGATGGCACAACTTCAGCTAAGTACTGTTCTATTCGTCATTCATTGCTTTTACACATATACCTTGCCTTTCTATTGTTTAAACCTTGCGGGAGGAATATTGTAGGCCCAGATGCAGACCCAGGCGGACCAGATGCAGAGGTTGCAGGCCCTGCACGAGGCCCAGGTGGCGGCCCATCACTGCGAGTTACTGGCTATCCACGAGCGGGAGGCGCAGAGGACGCAGGACATAGCTCACTTCTTTGGGAGCCTGAACATCCCGGGTGGTGTTGTGCCTCCCTCGCTGCTCACTCCTTTTGTGCCTCCTGGTACTCCTTCGACAGGGACTCCAGTGAGTATATATGGTAGTTTATTGCTTTAACTTTTGCGGCCGTCCTCCAGGTGCTAACGAATTTGCTTCTCCTTTGTGCACTCACAGTCGGAGGGTTCGGCGCTGACTCCTCAAGCTGGTGTTCCTCCGCATACTCAGTACATAGCTGGTGGCCCTCCTCCGCCCTACGGGTGGCCAGGTCACTAGTTGGGGTACTCCGGGTGGCCATCTGGACCTCCGCCACACGCGTCGCAAGGTTGGCAAGGTGGTCCTTCGGGCGGGTCGCACGGGTGGCAAGGTGGGAGTTCTTTACAATCCGAGCACCAAGGTGAGCAGTGATGACCGACTTAGATTTATGATGGACTTATGAGCTTGTGATGGACTTGTGAGATGGATGGAGACTGAACCTGTGATATTTGTGTGAAATGAATTCTGGATATATGTATGCAAATGGATTCTGGATATTTGTGTGAAATGGATATGAATGTGATATATTGTGTTCTGTGTGATGGAATATGGATGTGTGATATATATATATTATGGTTTCTATGCAGAAAATTAAAAATATTAAAAAATGAATTTTTCCTAGCTTTGTCGAGTGCCACACTCGGCAAAGATGCCATGACACTTGGCAAAACTGGGTCAATTTTCCCCAGCTCGGCCTCTTTGCCGAGTGTTGGGACCACGTGGCACTCGGCAAAGAGGACATCTTTGCCGAGTGCCAGTCCGTTTGGCACTCGGCAAAGAGGCCGTCACTGGACGGTTCCCGTTGCTTTGCCGAGTACTGACCTGAATTCTTTGCCGACTCCTTCTTTGTCGAGTGCCCTTTGTCGAGTGCGGCACTCGGCAAAGCCTTCGCCGAGTGTGAGAGGCCCTGAACATCATGTAGTGTCAGCATCATCGGCTGAAGCTTAATGGAGCTAGACGCAATCAATTTGGAAAGACTAGGGCATGATCGGCATCGGCTGAGGTGTAAATGTGTCCGACTTCACCAAAAAGGGAAATGGGGAGTCTAATGCATCTAAATTAGGATGTTTTCTTTATTTCAAGAATGATAAATTAGGATGTTTTCTTTATTTCAAGAATGATAAGACCATCCTGAATGCAAGTTTTATGTCCTAGTTTTCAACACATTCAGATTTTGGAAACAGTGCAAAAGAATTTCATTCCCATGAAACTCTCTCTACTCTCATAAAACTCTTATCACCTCTCTCCTAGTTAATATAGTGACATGTCAGCATATTTAATGCTCATAAAACTCTATAAAACTCCCATTGAGACTGGTCTAATAGTCTTATTCGGCTAGCAGCACTCGTACAATCACGGTATAAATATAAAACTTATTGACTATTGTAAAACATACACACATCAATACACACCCTCTATTTCTTGGCTCTCATACCATGGCATAACATAGAGCTCGACAACTTCTTCAGTCGGCACTAGGAATACGAATAACATAATCTCGATGACTTCTTCAGTAAGCAAGGCTGCGTCGATTTTGATTTTTGGTTTGCTTAAGATACTTTGTCGTACTTATACTTAAGATACTTATACTTTCTCATACTTGTTCATTATATATAGGTACGCCCGCCCACGATCTCTAAGATTGACCGGATTTAGGTGGCACGCATGCATATACATGAGCGATGTTGTTCTGTGTGTGGTGGCCACGTGACATGCTTGTGCACGATTGCAAGGAAACATCAGCAATCTAATGTAATCTTTTGTATATGCGGCAAGTCAGTACAGCACATAATGATATGATCAGCGGCAGCTATATATCTCTGCAGCTGACTGATCAGGATACAGTTCTGTTCCCAGTCAGTGATGGTATCAAAGAAGTACTAGAGTACTTTAGTAATTAATAACGAGCTGTAGGTCATGATGGTATCAAAGCAAGTACTCCCTCCATCCCAAATTATAATCCCTCCATCCCAAATTATAAGACATTCCAAGAATCTTGGAGAGTCAAAGTTTTTCAACTTTGACCAAATTTATATAATAAGATAATAATATTTATGATATCAACTAAGTGCAATTAGATTCTCCATTAGTTATATTTCCATAATATGTATATTTGATGGTATAAATCTTTATATTTTTCTCTATAATTTTGGTCAAAGTTAAAAAACTTTGACTCTCCAAGATTCTTGGAACGTCTTATAATTTGGAATGGAGGGAGTACTAGAGTACTTTAGTAATTAATAATGAGTTGCAGCTCTCTTACCTGTACGTACTAGATGTTTTTTATATATACTGCTAAGGCTAGTCTTAATGCACAGTTTCATCTCTTGTCTTCCAAGACAACTGAAATCATAGATAAAATAGATCTCTCCCTCAATGTATAGTTTCAATGCACAGATTCATATGCTTTGTGGTTCCATGATTTCTTTTTCTCTCTTATTTTCCTCTCTCGAGTCACTCGTGTTATATGAGATGAAACCCAATAACGCTCTCAATGGGGGTTTCACCAAGATTTTACCGTTTTGGAAACAACGTTGAAAGGTTTCACGGGGATGAAACGTTTCCCTTCTCTCTCCTCTTAGTTTCATGCAAAAGACTGATGTGGCACCCTATTTAATGTGTATGAAACATACCATGAAACTTAGAGTCTTAGACTGACCTAATTACACGTGTTGTATACTGTAGAAGATTAATCAATGTGACTGGCAGGAAACCGTGTCAGCCCTCATACAAGCCAGACATTTGTGGCTGATACCACTGTCTTTCAATATAGGGTTTGTTATGTTTATTATAAAGGACATTTGGAGGAGATGCTCCATACGTTTCAAATTCTCAAATTTAAAATTTAAATTTTTATAAACGACCTTGGATGTAAACACTACCAAAATAAAAGTTGTAGATCTTGAAAAGTTATGAAACTTTGTAGTTGACAACTTTTTGATTTGAATTTATTTAGGGCCTCCAATAAGCAAATTACACTCAGTTTAATATAATATACGGGGAGAACCGAAATGGAATGTCAATGCATGTGAGTGTGTAGTCCAGTGTGGTAGGGGAGGCTCCACGCGAGGGAGAGGTAGGTTCGAATCCTGTCGGCCGCGAATTTTACGCGAAAAATATCGCGACTTGCGACTTCGACGTAGACGGGCGAGCGCTGCTTAGTGGGGCCCTTCCTGATTTAAATAAAATGTTTTTCTATTTTTTGGGGTTTTTTTACTGTTTTAGCAGGCTCGAATCCTGCAACTGCCGGTCATGAATTTTATGCGAAAAATGTCGCGACTTAGCGACTTGGACGTAGACGGGCGGGCGCTGCCTAGTGATGGGCCCTTCCCCGATTTAAATAAAATGTTTTTCTATTTTTTGGGTTTTTAACTATTTTTTCTTTGTCGAGTATTTTCCACCATAAGCGACCATTTACACAGGCGGTTTACTAAAATATGTGGAAATGAATTTTCACAGGCGGTTCACAAGCAACTACTTGTGTTATGGTCTCTGTCGACGAAATATTGTTGATAGTCTACTGAGAGGTATGCCCAAGGTAGTAGATTAGACTGAGGAGGTGTGGTGATGACTGCTCAAGCGTAAATACAGGGATGAGACACGACGATTTAGACAGGTTCGGGCAGGCAAGTCGCCGTAATACCCTACGTCCTGTGTTCTGGTGGCTGGTTTGTATTGCTGGATTGGAATATGACGTGAGTTTGGAGGGGATCCCTGCTCGCCTTATATAGCCGGGGAGCAAGGTTACAACTTGCCAAATCCTAACAGATTACGATCAGTTCCTTTTGGTAAGGAATCCGGGTCTATCTATCTAGATCTTCCTTGGTGACCAAGTCATCAGAGTCCTTGGCGGCTGCGATGGCCTGGTCGCGAGTCGCAAGGCCTTCTGGTTGGGCCGTACTTGCAGAGCAGCCCAAGTAGAGCATGGGGGTATACGGGTGTAATATCCCCACAGCTAGTCCCCGAGCACTTTGCATCCGTTGTGCGGGCGTTGCGAAGCCTTCCGAGCAGGTTGGATCTGGTCGCGTGTTGATGAAGACGTCTTCCGACCAGGTCGCCTGGTCGTAGGTGCACTTGGGGTAGACTCCCGACCAGGATAGACTTGCTGTTGATGTCATGGTAGTAGTCGTAGCCGAAGTGCAGCCGCATGAAGTGTTCAGCATCATCCTGCCAAAAGGATGCAGAGTGCTGCAAGAAAAAATTTGAAGGTTTTTTTTCTGGTGAAGTGTATCTACTTGGGATCCGACCGGACTGTAGGGTCTGACCATGTCCGGGTAGAAGTCCGTGCTGGTCCATGTCAAGCTGCAAAGGAAAAGAAATAATACATTCACCGATAGGTGAAGTGTATCCACTTAGTCCCCGAGCTTGGTAGTAGGTACTGTGGGCACGTGGTGCCAAACTTGTAAAATTTCTGCAACAAAACACAGTCATTTTACGAAAGAAAAATGACGTGTGTACACGTAGTCCCCGAGCCTGCTATAAGAAGCATCATGGTTCTTGTAGCACGGTCAAAGGAATTATAAGAGCGGCAAAATTAAAATTGAAAACGAAGTTCCGAAGTCCCCGAGGGAGAAGATGAAGATCTGGAATTTCTGAATGCCGTCATGGAGTAGCATTATTGCGCCGACCAGTAACTATTATGTTTTACTGTGCACCTGAAATGAAGTTGATAACTGGTCTGTGGAGTCAGTCCCCATGAATTAGTGCAGCCATTAGTCATAACGGGGGAGATTAAATGAAATCAAAAAATGAA
Organism: Coix lacryma-jobi var. lacryma-jobi; assembly: GCA_009763385.1. Lineage (NCBI taxonomy): Eukaryota > Viridiplantae > Streptophyta > Magnoliopsida > Poales > Poaceae > Coix > Coix lacryma-jobi. Next base: position 50,922,526 of record CM019831.1, read on the forward strand.
GAAGGCGAACGGGCCGACCGTTTTTGTAAACCGTTGGCCCAACGGCCCATTAAGGGGAGCGCAGGGGCGTGCACGCGTGCAGTTGCCATAAGCAACGTGGCGATCGTGGGAGTAATGGGCACGAGCTCCCAGAAACCCTGGAGCTGAGGGGTCGGGCTGGACGGTATAAATAGGCAGAGTTGACGGTGGTGGTTCCCCACTTGCTCATTCGCTCTTTTCTCATTGCCTTCGTCCGCTCCGCTTCCTTCGCGCGCACGAGTGACTCCTGAGCGGCGAGTTCCTGTAGCTCCAGATCTGAATCTCGATTCATCCGTCGAAGCAGGCAATGGCTGGTGGCAAGCGTCCCCGTGGTGTGGCGGCGAAGAAGAAAGCGTCGAAGGCGGCGTCTGATGACCTAGTGGAGAAGCCGAGCTGGGCGCGCGGGTGGACTCGGAGCGTTCTCCGGAAGGAGAATCTGGAGGATCTCGTCTTCGCCGGCTTGCTCCCAGACCAGGAGACTGGCGGGTGGAGGGAGGCGTATCTAGAGGATTTCCCGACACCGAACACCATGGAGCTCGTTGTCTTCGAGGCGTTCTTCAGGTGCGGCCTCGACATTCCAGTCCATCCCTTCCTTCATGGGTTGCTGGAGTACTACCAAGTCGCGTTGTGCAACTTGACACCGAATACCATGTTGCACATCGTGGTCTTCATACACCTCTGCGAGGCGTATCTGGGCATCGAGCCCCACTTTGACCTCTTCCGCTACTTCTTTCGGCTGAAGATCAACGGCACCGGGTTGTCGAACATCGTCGGTCGGTGTACCTTCAACTCCAAGACGGGATGGCAGAGAAGTACATTGCGGTGACGCTGCCTTCAAAGGCGATGGAGTACAAGCCAAAGTGGTTCTACATCCATCAAGAGGCGCCCCGGCCACCGTGTGACCTGGCCTTCGCGCCGAAGGTGCTGCCCTCGTGGTCAGAGCGTCCCGGCGCGGCGACGATGGAGCAGGTGGAGGAGATCCTGAAGTTGCTGGATAAACACTGTGTCAATGGGGTGGCGGTTGCATCGAACTTCATCAAGAGGCACTGCTAGCCCTGCAAAGAGAGGGCGTACCCGGCGTACGAGTAAGCCGGGGATGAAGATGATAGGACAGAGGAGGCACCAGAGCCTCTGGAGTCATCGGAGGTGTTCCGGCAGTTCGACCTGCAAAAGAGGAAGGGTCTGGAGTACTTGAGGAGGTCGTACTGTCTGGAGTATCCTCCGCTGAAGGTATGCCCCCTCGCCTTGTTGGTGTTTGTCGAAATGCGCAAGTAAATGCTGACTATCATTTGGTTGCGTTGCAGGGTCGTGAAGCGTTCATTTCATAGGCCCCGTTGAAGGCGTGGCCGAAGGGCATTGATCCGAGGTGGGACGATGTCGGCGGCGGCAGCCGGGGTGAGGTCGACGAGGAGGAGACCGAGGCCAGCGGGGAGGAGGGGAGTCGATTCCCCGAGCCCTGGGCAAGCAGGCGGCGGGCACGTGATGACCTAAAGGGGCAGCGTCAGGCCGCCCCTGTGAAGAAGAAGAAGGCATCGCTGGAGACCGGTGGTGCCTTCACCATTGACAAAGATGCGGCAAGGAGGCGCCATGTGGTGGTCGACTGGTCAGACGACGGGTCTGACAGCGATGATGGAGTCCCGCTAAGTGCCCGGTTCGGGCAGGGATCCTCAGCTGGGTGTAGCGGCGGGGCGGCGAAGGCGAAGCCGAAGCCGAAGGCGGTGCAGGCACCGGAGCCGTGGTGGTCGGAGATGGGAGCGGAGCCCCAGGGGTCATCTGGCAGGGCGGCGGCTACACTAAAGCCGCAGGAGGAGTCCACGGGAGGTGGAGCGCGTCCACGCTCTCGGCGCTTCTCAAGGGAGAAGTAGGTGTCGGGCCTGTAAGTATCTCCCACACGTCTTGCAGCTTGGAATCTGGTTGGATGGGCGTGTCAATGACTTATCTATGCCCTGCGCAGGTCGACGGACGCCGAGGAGGTGCCACACACCCATGGCGGTGGTCGGAGGGAGCCAAGCCCTCCGGCGGATGCTGAGGCCGGTGGGGCGGCGCAATCGGCCGCACCGGAGACGACGCCGAAGGTGACAGAGGAGGCCGAGGTGTCCACAGTCCCCGAGCCACGGGAGGTAGAGCGATCAGAGTCCCTGACGCCTGGGACCGGTTCTGGAGGAGGCGGTGCGGCGGCGCCAACCATTGCGCCGGTGGTGGGGTCCTTGGGCCATTGTGCCCGAGAGAAGAAGAGGAAGGCGCCGGAGCCTTCCTCGCCGTAGATTGAAGAGGTCGAGCGTCCGGAGGAGGGGTCGAGCAAGCGGCCTATCCATCGTTTCCGCGTCGAGAATGGCATGGTCGTCGAGGTTGATGATGAGGTGGCGAGCGCGGAGACGGACGCTCTTCTTGGAGATGCGTTGATGGTGTTGGAGAGAGTCCAGGTGAGCGTGATCACCCCTTTGTGTTTTGTTCTTGGGCGACTCTTGTTTATCTTCTGGTCATCGTTTGCCTGCAGCACCTGTTGAAGGTCGGGGAAGAGCGTAAGCTCGACCTTGACAGGATGGCGCCGCTAGCCGAGGAGAACGAGCGGCTCCGGGCGGAAGTGAAGCGCATCGAGGGCCAATTCGCTAGCCTAGAGGCGTGATTGGAGGATGCCCACGCGCGTTCTCGGGAGCTTGAGGGTGTTGTTCAGCAGCGGGAGCAGGAGAACTTCCAGCTTCTGCTGCGAGCCGAGAAGGCCGACGAGTTTGCCATGCGTAAGTTGTTGATGCCGTAGACCTTTTGGTTCCGTGCACCATCTGGTCGGAGTCTTGACGTGTGGAGTTGTCTTTGCAGAGGCGATGCAGGCTGGCGAGGAGAAGCGTCTCCTGGCCGAGGAGAAGGCGAAGTCCAACGAGGAAGTGCGGAAGTGGCAGGCGATGCACGCCGGTAAGTCTTCTCGATGAAGCATGATCGGAGTTCTTGGAGTTACCTTCTTACTCCCTGATTTTGCGTGTGCAGCTTACCAGGAAAATGTGCAAATACAATTTGCAGATCTGAACCGGAGGATCGAAGGGTACCACGATCGCTTCTGGTCACTGGCGGAGGAGGTGGCTCCCCTGGTGCAGTGCATCGACGAGGAGTCATTCTTCCCGGCGGAGAAGGAGCGAAGGATCGGCAATCACTTCGTGGAGAAGGCGCGAGGCCTATGGAGGTGCTTCTAGACATACACCAAGGCGGCGGCGCAAAGCGTGGCTGCTCACGGCCTGGCTATCCTTCGTTTGCATTATCCGCGGTTGGAGATGGCGAGGGTGGGCACCGGCTTTGCGGCGAAGACATCCGAAGCTGATAAGGAGCGCCTGGAGGAAGAAGCGGAGCCTGCTGCCGAAGCCCTCGTTGGCGGTGTAGATTTGTTTGGTGCCGGACACCAGTAGCTTGTACGTAGGGAGATAGTCTGTATAAAGACTCTTGGGCAAATGGAGTCAAAACTTGAAGCGAGTTGGCGTGTTTTGCTCATTTCTCGGATTCCGCAGACCCAGTAGTCGTGAGCCGTAGTGATGAACAGTTCGGCCTTAGGTTATCCCAAGATCCGTAGCGTAGAGCGCGGAGCTCGTTTGCACGTAGGAGTCAAGGGCTTCGCCCAAGGAACCGCTGCTGGTATCCCATAGCGTAGAGGGCAGACGCTCGTGCACACATAGGGAGGTACCACGAACAGGGTCTTTTTCGAGAGGCTCGATCGTGGCGTGATCTGGGCGAATGGAGACCATTCGTCGAGCGCGTGGGTAGCGCAGATACAGGCACTGAGCGTGTAGCCTTGGAATTCTCAGCCCGAGTTAGCCTTTCCTTCGTAGCGCAGAGGGCAGACGCTCATGCACGCGTAGAGAGGTCAGGACGTCACTTCGGGAGAGCTACTGGCCACCGTAGCGCAGAGGGCAGGCGCTCATGCACGCGTCCAATGGTGACAGCGGCCTCGGCTCTGAGTTTTCATTGGCGTCAGTCAGGCTGCTTGGAGACCGTATGGAGAACGAGCGCATAAACGGCGCATACAGGCACTGGACGTATAGCTTTGAGGGCCTCAGCCCAAGCTTAGCCTTCCCTTCGTAGCGCAGAGGGCAGGCGCTCATGCACGCGTAGAGAGGTCAGGACGTCACTTGGGAGGGCTACTGGCCGCCATAGCGCAAAGGGCAGACGCTCATGCACGCGTCCGGCGATGACAGCAGCCCTGGCTCTGAGACTCCCTTAGCATCAGCCAGACTGTTTGGAGAGGTCGGCGAGTCATTTGGAGAGGTCGGTGAATCGTTTAGGGACGAAATGGAGGGATGAAAACAACGGTGAATCTTTATTCATCATGGAGTGTAGATGGTACAAGCCGTTTAGGCGTAGAATCTTCTAAGGTGCTCGATGCTCTAGGAGTTGGGCACGTCGGTGCCTTCGAGGTTGGAGAGGCAGTAGGCGCCTGGTCGGGTGACCTCCTTCACCATGTAGGGTCCATCCCAGTGTGAGGAGAGCTTCTGCAAGCTGTCGGTCTTGAGTTTCCGCTTGAGGACGAGGTCACCGACAACGAAGGATCGATCCTTGACATTGTGGTTGTAGTAGCGGCGAACTCCTTTGAGGTACTTGGTGGTGCGAAGACAGGATGCCAGCCATTCTTCCTCAAGGCGATCGAGATCGTCGCGGCGTGCCTGGTCGGAGGTCTCCTCATCGTAGTTCTCGACGCGCGGGGAGCGGAAGGTGACATCAGCTGGGATGACAGCCTCTGAGCCGAAGACCATGAAGTAGGGTGAAACGCTGGTGTTGCGACTAGGCTGAGTGCGAAGGCCCCAGAGTACGGAGGGGAGCTCACGCATCCAGCGACCAGGGTGCTTCTCGTTCTTCTGGTAGAGGCGCTTCTTCAGGGCGTCGAGGATCATGCCGTTGGTGCGCTCGGCTTGGCCGTTGGCTCGAGGATGGGCGATAGAGACGTACTTGATGAGTAGGTCGCGTCGTTCACAGAAGTCCCAGAAGACATTGCTGGTGAAGTTGGAGCCGAGGTCAGTGATGTTGGAGTTCGGGAGGCCAAAGTGGTGTATGATTTCGTCGATGAAGGAGACGGCATTTTCGGCGATTGCCTTGGTGATCGGCTTCGCCTCTATCCACTTGGAGAACTTGTCGACGGTGGCGTAGGTCCACTTGAAGCTGCCTGGAGCTGGTCAGAATGGGCCGATCATGTCGAGGCCCCAGCAGGCGAAGGGCCACGAGGCAGGTATGGTTTGGAGCTCTTATGCGGGAACGTGCATTTGCTTGGCGAAGAATTGGCACCCCTCGCAGGTGCGTACGAGCTGCTCGGCGTCGGCGACCAATGATGGCCAATAGAATCCCACGCGGAAGGCTTTGTGTACCAATGTCTTTGCAGCAGCGTGATTCCCGCACTCGCCAGCGTGGATGTCAAAGAGGATTTCGTGTCCGTCTGCCCTGGAGATGCACTTTTGGAGCACTTCGTCCCTGGAGTTTTTGCGCATGAGCGCACCATCGACCAAGACATAGTTGTTGACGTGATGAACGAGGCGGCCGGCTTCGACTTTGTTGGCAGGGACGAGGTTCTCGCAGAGGTATTTGATGAAGTCTTCCCGCTAGTCAGAAGGTGGTGTTGGGATGGCGCCGTCCAGTTGTGCCACCGACTTGGATGGAGACGTGGCGTCCGTCGATGAAGCAGAGATTGCAAGGTCATCGATGGAAAGAACGGTTAGGTCATGGACTAAGATGCCAGCTAGTATCAGAGATCGTGATGACGCCAGTTTGGACAACTCGTCAACCGCCTGGTTCCGGTCGCGCGGGATGTGACGATATTCGACGCCAAAGAACTTGTCTTCAAGCTTCTGGATGGCTACGCAGTAAGCACTCATCTTGTCATTGGAGCAGCTCCAATCCTTGTTGAGCTGGTTGATGACGAGAGCGGAGTCGCCGTAGACCATGAGGCGTTTAACACCTAGCTCGCTGGCGATTCAAAGGCTGTGGAGAGCAGCTTCGTATTCGACGGTGTTGTTTGAAGCTAGGAACAGCAGCCAGAGCACATAGCGTAGCTTTTCGCTGGATGGAGACGTGAAGAGGAGACTGGTGCCAGCACCATGCAGAGTAAGGGATCCGTCGAAGAAGAGGACCCAATGTTCTGGCGCCTCCGTCGGTACTAGGGTCTGGATGTCCGTCCACTCCGCAATGAAGTCGACGAGAGCCTGAGACTTGACCGTCTGGTGACCCTAGAAAGCGATGTCGTAAGAGCCAAGCTCGATGGCCCACTTGATGATACGCGCCATAGCATCCTTGTTGCGGAGGATATCCCTGAGGGGGAATTCGGTGACGACGGTGACCCGTTCGGAGCTTTGGAAGTAGTGGCGCAACTTTTGGGCGGTGATAAGGACCGTGTAAAGGAGCTTCTGTACTTGGGAATACCGTGTCTTGGAGTCATTCAACACCTCGCTGACGAAGTAGCATGGTCGCTGGACGGGGTAGGAGTGGCCGACTTCCTCGCGTTCAACGACGATGACGGAACTGACGACCCGATTTGTGGTGGCGATGTAGAGCAGCAAGGGCTCCTTCTCCTTAGGTGCGGCGAGCACAGGAGGCTGGGTGAGGTACTTCTTCAGGTCGGAGATGGCGCGATCGGCTTCGGCGTCCCAGACGAACTTCTCGCCTGCCTTGAGGAGCTTGAAGAAGGGTAGCCCCTTTTCGCCGAGCCTGGAGATGAAGCGGCTGAGGGACGCCATGCACCCGGTGAGCTTCTGGATGTCCTTCACATTGGAGGGAGGCCGCATGCGGAGAAGGACCGAAGTCTTGTCAGGGTTCGGACGAATGCCATCGCGGCTGACGATGTTGCGTAGGAGGTTTCCAGACGATACGCCGAAGATGCACTTGTTGGGGTTGAGCTTCCACTGGAATCTATTGAGGGCCTTGAAGGTTTCCTCGAGGTCGGCGATGAGCGTATCGGTGGTGCGGGTCTTGACGATGATGTCATCGACGTAGGCTTCAACCTTTTCGGGAATGAGGTCCTTCAGACAATCCTGGATTGTGCGCTGGTACGTAGCTCTGGCATTCTTCAGTCCGAACGACATGGTGGTGTAGCAGTAGGCGCCGAAGGGCGTGATGAACGCCATTTTGATCTGGTCCTCCACTTTCAGAGCGATTTGATGGTAGCTAGAGTAGCAGTCGAGGAAGGAGAGGAGTTCGCACCCGGCGGTGGAGTCGACGACCTTGCCGATGCGAGGGAGGAGGAAGGGGTCTTTAGGTCAATGCTTATTGAGGTCGGTGTAGTCAACGCACATACGCCATTCTTTATTCTTTTTTAGTACAAGGACCGGATTGGCCAACCAATCGGGATGATACACCTCTTTGATAAAACCAGCAGCTAGGAGCCAGGTAAGCTCTATTCTAATTGCCTCCTTCCTGTCTGGCGCGAAGCGACGAAGCTTTTGGCAAACCAGCTTGGCAGTCACGGAGATGTTCAAGGAGTGCTCGACGAACTTCCGTGGAACTTCGGGCATGTCCACTGGTTTCCAGGCGAACACATCGACGTTGCTCCGTAGGAAGCTGACGAGCGCGTCTTCCTATTTAGGGTCGAGGTGGGCACCGATGACGGCAGTCTTCTCCAGAGCTCCGTCCACCAGGGCCACCTGCTTCGTGTCCTTCGACTTTTTGTTGGAGCTGGTCGGAGGTCTCTAGCATCTCCAGGTCTTCGGGGCGGAGCTTGGCGACATTGGCGATGCAGTCCTGGGCGCCTTCGATCTGCTGGCATGTCTCTGCGGAGTTGATGGTCTCCTGCTCGCACTCGTACGCCACCTGGAGGTTTGCTCGGAGGCTAAGGATCCCTTTCTTCATCGGAATCTTGAGCATGAGGTAGGCGGTATCGAAGTCGGCGATGATGATGGTGATGTACTCCTCGCGGAAGTGGTCGGGCGTGCCGAACTGCACTGGGAGTGTGATCTACCCGACGGGCATGGAAGGTTTCCCGGGTATGATACCCCAGAACGGGAAGTTCGCCCGGAATAGGCCCCACTTGGAGTAGTCGAGCTCGCGGAAGGCCGATGCGAAGATGATGTTGAGGGTGCTCCCACCGTCGACGAGGACCTTTCTGTAGCGGCAGTTGGAGATCACCGGGCCGATGACGAGGGGGAAACACACGGGATACTTGTCGCCCAACCATTGGTCGTCTCTGGAGAAGGTGATGGGGGCATTCTAACCAGTCGAGGTAGCGGACGTTGGCGGGGTCGTCGGTGATGGCCACCACGGAGGCGATCTCGGCGAACTTGGCGCCGCTTCTGTTCGCTTTCGATGACGATGTTGCCGCCGAAGATGGAGAGTGTCCTCGCGGGTGCTCGGAAGGGAGGCTCCTCAGCGTGGCGTCCTTGTCCTTGTCATGGTCGTTTCGTGGCCGCTTCTCATCGCTTCCACGTACGTTGCGGGCGATGATGTCACATTCGCGCATGGAGTGCTTGGAGTTCTTGTGGAGAGGACAAGGGCCATTGAGGAGCTTCTCGTACTCGTTGTCGTACGTGCGCTTCAGACGAGTGTTGGTGTTGGCGATGTAGCGGTTGTCACGCCGACGGTGATCCGACCTTTGACGAGAAGACTCCGGGCGATCATGATGGCGGTCCCGGTCGTCACGACGGTCACGTTGTCCAGGACGGTGGTCGCGTCCTCCATTGCGCCGTTCATCGTGGCGTTCCTGGGATCGTGATCGGTGACGTGGGCACTCGTGATGGCGATGAGCATCGTCAGCGTCGGCGTTGGAGTTGGCGATCGTCATCAGTTCGGTGACCGTAGCCACCTTCTTGCGGATGATTTTATCGCGGAGCTCCTTGTGGCGTAGACCATTGGAGAAGGTGGAGATGGCTTCCGCGTCGGCGATCTTCGGAATCGTCAGTCGCATGTTGGAGAAGCAGCGGATGTACCTCCGAAGACTTTCATCTTGGTCTTGGTGGACGTTTTGGAGATTGTACCGCATCCCTGGTTGTACGCAGGTGGCGATGTACGTCTTGATGAAGACTTCCTTCAACTGCTCCCAAATGTCAATGGAGTTTTCAGTGAGCTTGTGGAGCCAACTGTTGGCCGAAGAAGACAACATGACGGGGAGGTACATGGCCATCACGTCGGATCCTCCGCCGGCTACTTGAATGGCGATTTCGTACGTGGTTAGCCACTGCTCCGGGTTGGCCTTCCCATCGTACTTGTCCCCCGTGTTGACCTTGAAGCCCTGAGGCCATTGGACGGCTCGGAGCCGAGCGGTGAAGAGGCGAGGCCCTGTTGAAGCGTCGTGAGCCGGAGCTCGAAGGGCGGAGTGGTTGCCTTGAGAGACTTCGTGGTCGCGACGCGGTGGTAATGGCCTCCTATGAGAATGGTGCGGACTCGGAGGGGTCCTGCTATATGAAGAACCAGAGGGAGAAGGGTGACGCCCTTTCTCATTGTACTGCACCGCGGCAGCCTTGACGTGGGCGACGACCTTCCGGAGCTCCGGGGTGACGGGGAACTTGGAGAGCTCGTTGACGACGATGGCAAGGTTGGCGCTTGGTGTCGAGTAGACGGTCTGATCATCGACCCTGTCGAATTCGTAGACGAGGTCGCGGCCTCCGATGTTCTCCCGCTCTCGGCGTTCCCGGTCACGTCATTCATCGTCGCGGCGGTCCCGGTCGCGGCGTTCCTGGTCGCGCCGTTCGTCGTCGCGTCGACACTGTCGATCGATGTTGTGTTGCTCCCGGTTGGCGCGTTCGGCATCCGTCTCGTTCGGTTGTGGAGCGCTATCGCCGTAGACGTTGAAGATGACGCCCCCACGATACGGCGGGAAGTCGATGCCAGAGTCGGTGGAGACGACGGTAGTAGTCTGCGTGGAGATGGAGTCGTTCGTCGCGGTAGATCCAGACACTGAAGTCACCGAGACAGTGTCGCCAGAGATCTCGTGGAGAGCCACCATGCCGACAAGTGGAGCCGTGGTCGCCTGGTCGCGCGGGCTGGTCGGAACCACAAGGTCGGAGCCGAAGGACTGGAGCTGGTTGGAGAGTTGCTGCAGCGCTTGGTACTGGAACGTAGAAGCCGCGCCGCGTAATCCGAAGAGCATGGAGGTTGCTGACGAGGCGTGGCTACGAGCCGGATGCAGATCCGATCTGGGGCGACGGGTGGGTTGAACACTGGAGACTCCCGATGGCATACCTAGATGCTGTTGGAGATGAGGGCGGCCGGAGAGTTGCACGCGAGCCACCTCGATGGCGTCGATGCATTCCGTGATCCCTTGGTTAGCCCGGTCGATGGCTTCGATTAGGTCGTCGCAGGGGACGATCCTCAGCGCGTAACGTGCCGGCGTGATGACACGGTGGGTGGACGGCGAGGCGTCCGGTGCAGGAAGCTGCGCAGATTCACGGTCTCTGGAGCTGGGACATGGTCGCCGATGGTCCAGATCATAGATCCGATCTGGAAAGTGGTGCTGGCCTCCGGAAGGACCATGGAACGAGGGAAGGTGACCACTTGGTAGATCATGGTGTTGTAGCACACACCCCCTACCTGGCGCGCCAACTGTCGATGAAATATTGTCGATAGTCTACCGAGGGGTATGCCCAAGGTAGTAGATTAGATTGAGGAGGTGTGGTGACGACTGCTCAAGCATAAACACAGGGACGAGAGACGACTGCTCAAGCATAAACATAGGGACGAGACACGGCGATTTAGACAGGTTCAGGCGGTAAGTCGTCGTAATACCCTGCGTCTTATGTTCTGGTGGCTGGTTTGTATTGCTGGATTGGAATATGACGTGAGTTTGGAGGGGATCCCTGCTCACCTTATATAGTCGGGGAGTAGGGTTACAACTTGTCGAAATCTAACAGATTATTACAATCGGTTCCTTTTGGTGGCGAGCAAGTCATCTCGAGAGTCCTTGGCGGCTGCGACGTCCTGGTCCCGAGCCGCAAGGCCTTCTGGTTGAGCCGTATTTGCAGAGCAGCCCAAGTAGAGCCATGGGGGTATACGGGTGTAATATCCCCACAGTCTCATTTTCACTGGCCCTCAGCGTAGACGGTGCTAGAAAACGCTTAAAATAGGTTTTGAACCGCCTGTATAGTATGTTTGTGTACTAGTATATTATTCTTTTTTTATATAAAATCAGTCAAAGTTAAAAAAAATTGACTGACACGGATTTTAGAAATTGATTCTTTTAGGGACGGAGGGAGTATTAGTCATATGAAAGTATTTATATATACACTAAAGTTGTTATTAACGAAAGAATGAGTAGCAAAAGCCTTTGTTATTGGCTATAAGCATAATGTAGGGACACATAAACATATGGGAGACTACCGATCCTCTCATAGATTTTAACTTGGGAACACTTTGACAACAGCGGGGGTTAAGAAAGAACAGTGCTTTGTTAAAATGTCAGAGTCGAAGAGGAAACGATTATTTGTTTCTCAAGCGTAACACAAACGCTATAGTGAGCATGCATGTGGCGTATGGGTATTCGCGTACTAGCTAGGCTGTTCAGCTTGCGCGGATTCTCCGTATGGGAGACTACCGATCCTCTCATAGATTTTAACTTGGTAACACATTGACGACAGTGGGGGTTAAGAAAGAACCGTGCTTTGTTAAAATGTCAGAGTCGAAGAGGAAACGATTATTTGTTCCTCAAGCGTAACACAAACGCTATAGTGAGCATGCATGTGGCGTATGCTAGGCTGTTCAGCTTGCGCGGATTCTCCGGTGGGTATAGATTTTACTATCTCACAAATGTTTGGGAGTTGCTTTGTGGGTTTGGAAGGGAGATTTAAACTTTTAGTTCAACTAGGGAGACAAATCACGTGTTGATCGCTTTGGTTATGTAGAAATGATTTAGTGTTTGAAAAGAAACATATATACTTATTTCTCCTCTGTATGTGCTACAATCATCTATCCATTGGCTCTGCACATGGTTATTCTCTAGCAATTGGTCCAGACAGTCAAAGTGTTTTTCTTCCAAACATATGCGTGATGATCGAGTCTTAGGATTCATAGTCATTACAGTGTTAGGATCTTGTTTTTTTAGGCTGTGTGCTTTTATGCAGAGGCTAGAAGAGGTTCACAATTATTGTATCAACTCGATGTTATGACCGTGAATTATAATAAAATCTCGCCTTTTATAAAAAAAATAGTGAATAATGAGAAACTAGGAAATTTGTATGCAAATCGAAGTCTTACTTTATAGGTTGTTATCATAGTGGCATATATAGATATGTAGTTTAGATTAAAAGTCAAGGTTTCTCTTCATATATTTTTTATAACTATAAGGTTGTGAAATTAACATATAGATTTTAGAGGGCTCGTTTACGTTATATTAAAATGGGAAATGTAGTTATTTTTTTCTAAAAATAGAATAATCTAATAGCTTATTGTTTTCGGTTCATTTAGATATTCTTCATTTGGCTTTGTAGAACATCAATCTGTGTGATAAGAATTAAAAAATGAAGGTCTAATTAGTAATGGTTGGTTAACATTACATATTATAATGATGTATCCCTTTGCTAGATAAGTCTGGGCCTTGTCATTCATCAGCATAGTATCCCATTTGCTACTATCTCATCCTTCAGAGATCAACTGCAGGCCTGCAGTTACCTTTCTTTATCGAAGTGCTCGTTACATTGTGTTGGTCTATCTGGATAGTAGGCACTAGGCAATGATAAAAATTTCAGAAATGTTCTATCATCAGTTCAGAATTGCAAATCAATCTTCAGGAAAGAGTTTGCTCAAGTTATGCTATAAGTTTTATACATAATTTTACATTTTTTTCTGTCTCCCTAGCAACCCTAACCCTGTTGGTATGTAAAGGGCAAAAAGTCAGCAGGTTGCTAGGACGTGGTTAGTGGTTGCGCAGCCCATTTAATTTAGGCCCAACTGCAGCATGGAGGAGGGCCACTGCCCACTGGCCAGGAGTCCAGACGTGCATTTATTTACAGAAAGTTTATTACACGATCGGTCGCGCTGTGACTCCAGCGCATGACACTAGGCTATGACGGCCCGGTCCAGCAGGCGCCAGGCTGATGTGTGGGAAGGATAATAGGAGGCACGTAGATTAGAGCAACCCCAACAGGTTTTTCATAAGTTTTTCATATTCTTTCTAAATGCTACGAATAGAGATTTTAACGAAAAATTACACTCCAACAGATTATCTAAATAGTTGTCTAAATATAGTCATCTTCTATTTTGGATTTTTCGCTAGCCAAAAATAGAGGACGAGAATGACTCTCTAGACTACATGCGAGATATTGAAAAGCAGTTAGAGCATCTCCGAGAGACTTTCTAAATCTTATTTTCTAAATCATCATTTAGAGAGTCATTGGTATAAAAATCATTTTCTATATCTTCTTACTTTCCAATAGCTTTTCTATATCTCACACGCACTCTGGAGAACTATTCTCTTCTTCTATTTATGGCTAGCGAAAAATCTAGAATAAAAAACGGCTATATTTGGATAACCATTTAAAGAAGCTATTGAAGGATAGTTTTTCACTCAAATCTCTATTCGTAATATTTAGAAAGGATATAAAGAGTCTCTTGGAGTTGTTCTTAGAGATTGCAAAAATATAAAAAACGATTTTTATGTAAAAAGACTGTAAATGATGATGGTTTAGAAATACTGTTGCAGATGCTCTTATACTCGAGAAGACGATAGAAACAAAGGAAGGCCAATGGCGAGCAATCAACGCCCGCATCTGCCGGCCTCCCTCCGTGTCGGGCTACTGTTCCCCTCCGCACCGTCCACGTGCTGACGCTCCCCTCCCGCCGGCCGCCGCTCCTCTCCCGCATCGGGTTGCTGCTGCTCTGCTCCTGCCAACCGTAGTCCCTACTACTACTACTCTCTCTCTCTCGTGCTCCTGCAGGTAATCACGTTGTCTTCTATCACTTACCCCTCCCTCCTTTGCTACCTCTCCTCCCTCCCCTGGATTACTTTGTTGCTCTATCTGAAATTCTGAATACCTGTGAAATCTGAACTTCTAGTTACTGCCTCCTTCCTCCCTAGTATGTCCGCTACAGATCTATAAGGAAATGTTGTTGTTTCTTTAATAGTTCACCCTTGCTGTTGTTGATGATGATTCTGCAATCCATAGTTTCTTATTTTTATGATAGTGTTCCCAATTTTCTCTAGCTATTTAGATTATCTCTTGTGGGAAGTTACTTAAGAAAATGAAACTTCATTCAGTTATCTTGTTGTGGCAGGCTACTCAAATGCTATTGACATTACTTTTTGCTATATTTTAATTATTGATGCTAGCATTACACGAAAGGATGATAATTTATCACATATATTTTTTGGTCAGTGGACATGCACTATCTAAATTTTTTAAGGTACTCAAATGTTATTTTTTTTTAAAAAAAATTTAGTTTTGTCTTTATAGTTCATTTTTGTTCAATTTTAATTTTAGTTTTAGCTATTTCTGTTTCTCTCATTTTAGTTTCAGTTTTTTTTATGTTCGGGTTCTAGGTTCAGGTTCAGGTTGACCTTTAGCTCAGAGTTCCTTTCAGTTTTGTTTCAGTCTCAGGTTTCAGTATTAGTTCAGTTTTGTTTTAGTTTTAGTCTTAGTTCAGTTTTTTTGTTCAATTTTAATATTATTAATAGGTACTTCAGTTTCTCTCGGTTTAGTTTAGTTTTCTTTTCAGTTCATTTCAGTTCCAAAGTTTATCATTTCAGGATATATTGCTAGTGTATCAAAATATAACTTGCTCCAATTCAGTTTTGTAAGTATTAATCAATGTTCTTTGTAGATGTCAACTTCAAGGGCGAAATGGAATGCTGCATGCAATTCGGATCATCAAAAGTTTATGGCTGATATTTTGAGTGTTGTATTTTCAGTTTCAATTTAATTTAGTTGCTGCAGTCGAATTCAGATTCAGTTTTGCAATCATATTAGTCTTAGTCCAGTATATTTAGGTTAAGTTTTGCAATCATATTTAAATTTTATTAGTCTTAATCTAGTATATTGAGTTTTGATTCAGGTTCACTTTTGCAATCATATATTCAGGTTCTGTTATCGTATTTGATTTGAGTTATTACATTTAGCTCTAATTCAGTTTTTTTGGTAGCTATGTTGTTATTTTTAGTCCTAGCTTATGTTTGTTTACACCAGATTTTGGACCAGAAAGGATTATTATTTTGTAATCACAAACGGCTGATTTATTAATGAAAGAGTCGGTCAGAAAAATAAAGGAAGCCTGATTGGATCCGGACGCGATCAAAACTCATGTGGGCCAGATGTGACAGACTTTAAAGACATATTAGGTTCGGCTGAGGGGTTTGAGTCCGGGTCGTCTTTTGTTTTGTTTTTATGTATCCTAGTCGTGTTAGAATAAGAGTCTACCAGGTTATAAATAGCTAGAAACCCGATTTTGTAAAGATAAATCAACACATCGGCCACCGGCCAAAACCCTAGGAGTAGGAGTAAAGTAGAACTCGGCGGAACCTTCAACCATACAGGGTTGCATCAGCTTGACCGACCTCCAGTTTGCTAGTAAGTTTCACCAATGGCTCGTGTTATCGTTCAATAAGGCTGTATTTGGCATCGACCAAACTCTTGTTAAGCTATGACATGGCTAGTTATCGGTTTAAGTTCGCCTTTTGTAAGACTGTCTTGACTCTGATCAATCTCTTGCTTTAGTCGATCTTGACTAGTTATCGGCTCTATTGGTTTTGGCAAACTAATAGATTCATTAAGTTATCGATGTTGCTTATGCTTTAATTTAGTTCTTTATATTTAAACAATATCTTGCCCAATCAAGATTGACAAAGTAGCTTAAGCTTAAAAGCTGTTTATTTTCGGCTACCCAAAAGCTTACCACGCTTACACCAAGGAAAATAGCCGATCTAAGCCTCTCATCGACTATTTTGTGAAGGACCGAATTGGCGACCAGAGGGAGGGTGAATGGGAGCCTCAAATTTCAACTCGTGAAATCAATGGCCCTTGTCCCAGAAAGTCACCCCCAAAACAAGACACGAGCTTGCAAGTATCAACGACCCTAGATGTAGGGTGGATGCTTCCTAGAATCACAACGGGATACTACACAACCCTAGAAGTCTAATGCCAAAGCCGAAAACCAAATCCAGAGTCAGACGAACGAACCGCGAACGAAAGAGCGAATCTGTCACTGCATCGGACGCTGACAGCATCCGATGCCTCAGTGGCGGACGCGTCCGCTGAGAACAGTGCAGTTCTGGAACCTTACTGCATGACCATCGGACGCTGCTACAGTGAAAGCTCAGCGTCCGATGCTCAGGGACCGACGCGTCCGATGGTCAACGGAGCGTCCGATGCCCTGCGTCCGATGCTCACTCAAAAACAGCGAAACTGACACGTGTCACCGGAGCGTCCGATGCTATGAACAGCAGCGTCTGATGCTCCCGTGCTCAGCGTCCGATGCCCTCGAAAACAGAACTGTTCTTCGGCGATTCAACCCGATCTCCTCCAAATCAAAAGCTCTAGGGCCAAGACTCGATCTGAGAGGTCACAAGGATGTTAGTGAGCTACTCCTAGGAGATCATGGCTCGAGGCTAACTCCAAATCGGTGAATCGAAGAATTTTGGGGCAAGGCAGAAAGAACACGATCCAAATCCAAAAACCGATCGATCTACTAGCTCGTGAGGTTAGGGATGAATTCCTTTGGTGCAAAGATGCGCCTCACAATCTAGAGCAACTCAGTTGAAGCGGAATCGAAAAACGTTCCTCGGAGAAGAAGAACGAAGCAAATCTCCGGGAAGGCAACAACGAAAACGCGAAGAACACGAGAGCAAAAACACGAATCGATCTGAGATTTCAACCGTGTCTCGAACCCACGAGACAAGAGGTGAGATTATGGTCTCAGTTCCTCAAAATCTCCAGTACATAGAGGTATGATTCACCCTGCGGATCACAGGCAGCGAGGTATGATTAGAACCTAAGCGAGGGCTAGAGAGAGAGCTCAGGAAACATATGCTGCAAGGATAGAATGAGAGGAGGGGCACCTCTCTTATTTATAGCCTAAGTACAATAGTCCCCTTCTACCCCTAGATACAAGAGTGAAGCGGCCAACCCTAGGGGTATCCCGGTCCAACTCGCTGATCGTCGATCCGACGGCCACGCGCCTTCCTCATCCTTAGCTTCGCCTCAACGCAAGCCTCAGGATGCCGCCACGTGCCGTCCTGTCGACCGCCGCGCCTTCCTCGTGGATAGCTTTGCCGCCGCGCCAGTCTCTCCACGCCGCCACGCGTCGACCGTCCTTTTGGACCCCCCTGGTTTTGAAGCTGAAACCGGGAAACCTGTCCTCCGGCTGAGTTTTGTGGCCCAAACTCAGAAACCCGCCAGCCCAGGTTTTGTGGCCCAAACCTGGAAACTGTCCTCGTCGAGTTTTGAGGCCCAAACTCGGAAACCCGCCACCCCGAGTTTTGTGGCCCAAACTCGGAAACTATCGAGGGTAGTTTTTCGAGGCTCAACTACCAAACCCGCGCTGTAGACGGGATGTGGTTCGCATACCCGAGTTCCAGCACCGATGTCGGAGCATGTCCAGCCTCCACGCGGGGCACAGTGCATTCGCCTTCCTTCTCGGCCTCCCGCCAAGTGTCACGACACCATCACCTTCCTCCCGACTCGGCCGATGCACCACACATCCCCATGTGCTCTTGCTTGCCGATGCCACGTGCCAGCTACCACAGTGGGTCCTCAGTCTCCCGGTCCGTCGGTCCAAGCCTCACGTCCGCCCTTCACCGCTCCCGGTCCGTCGGCATGGCATGTCTCTACATGACCTTCACCTCACCTTCAACCACTATCTCCGAGCTCCGCACCTACACACGAACACAGCCAAGAGACATGTTGCCCGTTGACCGATCACTCATCACTCAGGAAGGGAACCACAAGGGCACATATCAACCTTGTGTTCACAATCTCCCCCTTGATGAGTGCATCGTCAACTCATAGTAACCGTAATAAAAAAGAAAAAGAAAGTAGAATTAGATAGAAGGAGAAAACTCACTCGAGATGTCCAAAAGCCAAAGAAAAGGCCGAAGAAGAACAAATCGAGATAAGCAAAGCTTGGTCCCCAAAGACATGGGCAACAGTTTGACACAACCAAGCAAAAGATCGGAGCAACAACTCATCAAAGAGCAAAACTTGATCAAAATGGAGCGAAAAACTTGGTTCCCAAAGACAACTAGCTGTAAGCTCGATACCAATCAAGAATCACCAAAACAAAATGGTGAAAACAGCTAGTCCCTCAAGACAGAGGCAGAGAGGCTCGACACAACTAGCTGAACGTTTGATATCAAATGAAAGCCGACTCGGAGCAAAGCAGAAATGCTCCCCCTCACTCAAGGAACTTCCCCTCAACACCTGAAACTCAGAAATTGCAAATTGTCACCACACCATAAAATGTTCCCCCCCCTTGGAAAAATTCTCCCGCTTGGGGGCAATTTGCAATCAAAAGAGAAGGGAAAAGAGCTCAATCAAGCGAAAATGGAGCTAGGCCATGCCTATCGGAGTCAAGCAAATGCATATGAGTCAAAAATGCATGTTAGCAGCTTTACGTATATAGTCGATAGAGTGAATGAATGCTCTAAAGAGTGCTGATCCGACTACAAAGCAGTAAGTAAAAATGCTAGAAGAGGCTCAAACTGATCACCAAATACGAAATGTGAATGCACAAGCCAAGTGAGCAGTTTTAAGCCGTTCAGAAAGGGTTTTCACCAAATACTGAACATGTATAGGCAGGAAGTCAAACAAGTGCTAAACATGTATACAAGGTGAACTACCCCTAGCAAAGTTCAATCATCATGCTATAGAATGAAACATAGACTTGTGTTTTCAGATTTTATCGGAGAATTTGCAGCGGTTCTTACACAAGTTCAATTTCAGGATGTGATTGCGAGAGGTTGAAAGCTTGTCATTGCCTAACTTTTCAACCGAGCTAAGCCTATGCAAAAGCAATCAGAAGCTTAAAGCATCGGTTTCGGTCTTACACTACACGGCTCAAGTTTAACTCAATGTGCAATGAGAAACAGGCTCGATACCGTGATGTGCTGACAAAGCAATCCCATCTCGATCTTTTCAACTCACAAATACTTGGTTCATTTTAAGCAGAATATGACCAATCCAAGCAAGTGAATGACTCAGAACTAGAGACATAGCAACCTAGCATATATGAAATAGCTCATGTGACCTCAACACATCCTACACATGCTAGTTGCCAATCTCAATGGTGAACATGTATCAAGTTAAAAGTTCATTAAGCATGTTCATCATTCTAAAAATAGCTTAGCTCACAACATGTATCAGTGATCAAAAAGAGCCTAAGCATCATTATATATCATCGGAGCAAGACTATTCAGAGCATAAATTGATTCTAAGGAATATAGACATGAAGCTCGAAAAGCAAGATGTATACATGATGAAAAGCATGCAGAAGTCAGAAGCGGGGCAAAAACAAAACTATACAGACTCAAGACCCCAAAAAAGAATCAGAAAGTCAGTCTATGATACATCAAACAAAATGCTTCCCTCATCTAAAAGGGGAAACACACACCAAGCTCACCTCTCAACCTAGCAAAAGTTGAGAGATCCAAAGGCTTGGTGAAAATATCCACAACTTGGTCGTGGGTGTCTACATGCCTAAGATCAATGTCGCCTTTCTCGTAGTGATCACAAAGAAAGTGAAAGCGAACATCGATGTGTTTGGTCTTGGAGTGAAGAACAGAGTTCTTTGCTATACTAATGGCAGAAGTGCTGTCGCAAAGCAAAGGGACCCGACTGAAATCTAGACCATAATCACGCAAAGTAGCAACCATCCATAAAAGCTGTGAAGCACAAGAAGCAGCGGCAACATACTTGGCTTCCTTAGTAGACTAGGCTACGTTCGATTGTTTGCGAGAAGACCACAAAACCAGTGAAGAGCCAAGAAATTGACAAGTCCCAGAAGTAGACTTGCGCTCAAGCCGACAACCGGCAAAATCCACATCGGAATAACCACAAAGGGAGAGGGTCGAAGAAGAAGAGTACCAAAGTCCAAACTCAGGAGTGTATCGGAGGTACCTCATGATGCGCTTGACCGCTTGCTTGTGGGAAGTCCGAGGGGACGCCTGAAAGCGAGCGCACAGACACACAGGAAACTGAATGTCTGGCCTCGTCGCCGTCAGGTACAGGAGCGAGCCGATCATGCTCCTGTACCCCTTCTGGTCAACTGGCTCTCCATCCTGGTCTGCGTCCATCGCAACCGTCATCGCCATGGGCATTGTAAGAGGCTTGGCCTCGCCCATGTTGAACTTCTTCAGGATGTCCTTCGTGTACTTGCCTTGATGCATGAACGTCCCATCTCGGGTTTGCTTGATTTGCAACCCGAGGAAGAAGGTCAACTCACCCATCATACTCATCTCAAACTCCCTGCTCATAGTATCTGCAAACTTGGCAACAAGTGCATGAGAGGAGCCACCAAAGATGATATCATCCACGTAAATCTGAACTAAAAGGGTGTCATTGCCTTGCTTGAGGAGAAACAGAGTCTTATCTACTTGTCCCATTTTGAAACCCTTGGAGAGCAAAAAGGTTTTCAAACGCTCGTACCACACTCTCGGGGCTTGTTTCAAACCATACAAAGCTTTTGAAAGTTTAAAGACATGGTTTGGAAACTTGGGATTCTCGAAACCAGGGGGTTGCCTAACATAAACCTCTCCCTCTATATACCCGTTCAAGAAAGCACTCTTGACATCCATTTGGTAAAGCTTAAACCCCTTCAAAGCAGCAAAGGGTAGAAGGATCCTAATGGCTTGTAAACGGGCTACAGGAGCAAAGGTTTCCTCATAGTCTATCCTCTCTTTTTGGCAAAAACCCTGAGCTACTAGCCTAGCCTTGTTCCTCACTACCATCCCATCCTCACCCTGTTTGTTTTTGAAAACCCATTTGGTACCTATAGGGTGGCATTCTGGTGGAGGTGGAACTAGGATCCAGACTTGGTTTCGCTCAAAGTTCTCTAACTCCTAATGCATGGCATTAACCCAGTTAGGATCAGAAAGAGCGTGTCCAACATCTTTGAGCTCAAAAGAAGCAACAAATGCAAAATGAGCAAAGTGTGAGATCTCATACGCTCGCGACCGCGTGACTCGCTGGTCGATGCCGCCGATCATCTGCTGCGGAGGGTGTGCTTGCTGAACACTCCGGGGCGCCTGCGTCGCCGAAGTAGCCTCCCCCTCGCCAGATGCTGTCGCTCCCTCAGGTGCAGCAGGTGCTCACTGGAGAGGTGGCTCAAGAGGACCCCATGAAGATGAAGTAGTGGGATCGGGTCCTCAAGCTAAAGTAGTCGTCGCAGGGTCGACGTGGGCAGCCAGTGGAGTTGGCTCGGGATCACCCCAATCGGCATCTTCCTGCTCCTCCACAAAGATCGTCTCTCCCAGCTCCTGTTCTCCTGCAACATCAAAAGCAGAAGAAACACAAGGCATAGTCTCG
Organism: Coix lacryma-jobi var. lacryma-jobi; assembly: GCA_009763385.1. NCBI lineage: Eukaryota > Viridiplantae > Streptophyta > Magnoliopsida > Poales > Poaceae > Coix > Coix lacryma-jobi. The sequence continues at coordinate 50,943,939 of CM019831.1, forward strand.
TCGAAAGTGACCTCGCAGGTCTCCACTATCCGGTTAGTCTCAAGGTTAAGAACTCGATAAGCACGCGAATGCAAAGCATAACCAAGAAACACACCATCTGCAGAGCGAGATTCAAATTTGTCCAAATTACCTTGCTTCAGGATAAAGCACTTGCACCCAAACACTAAAAAATGAGACACCTTGGGTACCCGTCCAAAACTCAACTCATAAGAAGTCTTTTTCATGAAAGCTCGAAGAAAGATGCGATTTGAAACATGGCAAGCGGTGTTGATCGCCTCAGCCCAAAAACGCCTAGGAGTCCTATGCTCATCAAGCATCGTCCTGGCCATCTCAACAAGGGTCCGGTTTTTGCGCTCAACAACACCGTTCTGCTGGGGGACATAAGGAGAAGACAACTGATGCTCAATTCCATGAGAAGAATAGAAAGAGGCAAACTAGGAGTTAACAAACTCAGTACCATTATCGCTACGAATAGCTCTAACAGTATCAAGGGGAAACTCAGTTTTCAACCTCAAGATCAAATCACGAGCAAAAGAAAAAGCTTCATCCTTAGCCTCCATAAAGAACACCCAAGAGTACCTCAAAAAATCGTCAACGATCACTAGAATGTACCACTTCCCACCCGCTGAGCAAACCTGAGCTGGACTAACTGTGTCCATGTGTAAAAGCTTGCCGGGTTGCTTTGTCATCACCTGATTAACAGGTGGGTGAGAAGCAGCAACCATCTTCCCGTGACGACATGGATAGCTAACAAGGTCCTTCTGAAACTTAAGCTTGGGCAATCCTTGGATTAGGCCAAGTGAGCTAAGTCTTGCAAGCAAGTCGAAGCTCAAGTGACCAAGCCTCCTATGCCACTTCCACAAATCAGAAGAGGGACCAGCCACCAAACATCTAGAAGAGTTGAAAGAACGAGAAAAGTCGGCTCTGAAAACATGACCAAAAGGGATGACCCAACAAACAAGGTCTCCCTGAGAGTCCAAAACTCGACTCAAACCCTTCTTAAAGCGCACTTCAAAATCGTCTTCAAGGAGTTGCGAAACAGAAAGCAAATTGAAATGCAAGTTAGAAACCAAAGCAACATCCTTGAGAACAAAATTCTCATTGAGCCGAATAGCTCCATGAGAAACAACCTTACCTCTACCACTATCCCCGAAAGTGATGTACTCCTTATGCACAACGGGGTCTAGGCTGGAGAACCATTCCTTCTTTCCGGTCATGTGGTGCGAACACCCGGAATCCATAAGCCACATGTTCTCCAACCGAAGTTCCTGCATCAATAGAAGGGCAGGAAATGAGCATATGGCACAACAATGGGGTAAGTATACTAAGAAGGATACCAGTGCTGTGTCATAGGCCCAGAAAAAGTGTTAGAAGCAACACCAAACTGTCCTTGTCCTTGTCACCTCAACTTCGACCACTGTCTCCGAGCTCCGCACCTGCACACGAACACAGCCAAGAGACATGTTGCCCGTTGACCGATCACTCATCACTCAGGAAGGGAACCACAAGGGCACATATCAACCTTGTATTCGTATTTTGTCAATCTTGATTGTTACATGTTGTGCGTTCAAGATATCCGATAAAATCGTGGTTTGATCTAAGAAAAAGATAGATTTGATTTGGCATGTTTATTACAGCTGTATTTTCGAACCCCACTGATACACATGATAGGTTAAATCTGTCCAATCTTAAACCGAACCATGGTTTTAACGGATAGATCTTGTTCGTGCTTCATGGACCCTGTATCGGCTAAAATAGCCGATCCAGTTATGCTTCCTTCATAATATGTACTTTTAAGTGGTTTAGAAATAATGGATTTTCTCGTTGCATCGGACGTAATCTAGCCTTGTCATCATTATGCACTGTTGATGTTCAAGCTATTTTATTGATCTATTTGTTATTATGGCTGCATGGAAACACCCCACTGTTAACGAATAGAATTGCCTATATAATTAGCCGATCTGTTAGTTCTATACTGCTTAGGTGTATACATAGATCTTTGTTTGTTTCACGTATCGACTGTTTTTCATTCTAGATGCTTTTCTTTACATATATATACAATAGCCGCTTTTGCTTATATTTTCATCAATGTTTTCAATCATCTCTTGAGAGTTGACTTTGTAGTCAATGTCCTATAACAATGGCTATATCGGAGCCGTATAAATTGGAACTGCCTAGCACCAAACTGGCAGGTTCCATGATTTAACGTCGTTTTCTTCTCCTTGTCAATTACAGGTCAAATTGACTGGCACGTTCGAAGTCGCTCTCACCCAGATTCAGCACCGCCACCTTTTTAAGGTCCACGAGGTCAAGACCTTGCTCTGTACGTCCTCTGAGGACCGTGTTCGAGTGTGTTAGCCCCTCGATCAGATTTTCACGTCAACAATTATTTAATAATTTGCCTAGTTGACATCTTATCCAACGCGTGTTTTAATAATTTTCTTGGTTCTTTTTCTTTTAATCTCAATTATAGTTTTTTTATGTGTTTGGAATTCATTATTCTCAAATTTTTTTATTTCAAAATATTTGCCACTTGCTCCAAATATAACTTACTACATATCTTGTAATTAAACTTGCTATGTACAAGGTTATACAACTTGTAATGTCAACTTTAGTTTTTCGGAGCTAAAATTGTCAATTTCAGTTTAATTTCCTAGTTGTCAATTTCATTTTAAGTTTTAAGTTTTAGTTTTTTTACTGTGTGTACTTTAGTTTTCAGTTTCATTTTTTTAATAGGCAAAAATAAAATCTACAGGGACTTCATATGTTCACCTATCATTGTCCATAGTCCCTGTCCGATGAAAAAAAGCGAACGTCAAATGCCGAAGAATCTCTTGTCAAAAAAAAGCCTAAGAATCTACTGAACCCGCTACATATGCATCCATGTGCCATATTGTAACAATCAAATAGGGAAGTGGCAATGTGGGTAGATCGCCAATTCTCGTCGATGGGGATATTACCTTTGTATACCCCCATGGACCTGATTAAACTCTTCGTCAAGGACAGCCTAGCCCCAAGGCCCTACGGCTCGTGACCAGGCTGTCGTGGCCGCCAGGGACTCTCGTGAAACCTTGCTCATTAAGGAAGAACCTAGAAGATAGATCTGAATTCCTTGCTTCAAGGAACCGATTGTAATCTGTTAGGATTCGACAACTGTAACCCTGCTCCCCGACTATATAAGGCGAGCAGAGACCCCCTCCAATCTCATCGGATATTCCAATCTCGCAATACAATCCAGCCACCAAAATACAGTACGTAGGGTATTACGACGACTTGCCGACCTGAACCTGTCTAAATCACCGTCTACTGTCCCTGTGTTTACGCTTGAGTAGACGTCTTGCACGTCCCCTCAAACTAATCTACTGCCTTGGGCATACCCCTCGGTAGACTGCCAGCCATCTTTCGTTGAAAGTTGATGCGCCAGGTAGGGGGTGTGTGCTACGACACCATAATCTTCCAAGCGGTAACCTTCTCTCGTTCCATGATCCTCCCCGAGGCCGACATCACTTTTCAGATCGGATGTATGATCTAGACTGTCGGCGAATCTGTCCTTGCTCTGGAGGTCGTGGGATCTGCACAGCTTCCTGTGCCGGACGCCCTGCTATCCACCCATCGTGTCATCGCACCGGTGCCCCGCGCGCTAAGATCTGTCCACTGTGATGACCTGGTCGAGGCCATCGATCGTGCCAACCAAAGGATCACCGACTGCATCGACGTCGTCGAGGCGGCTCGCTTGCAGTTCTCTAGTCGTCCTCATCGCCAGCATCACCAGCGTACGTTGTCGGGAGTCTCCAACGCTCGACCCGCCCACCGCTCCAGATCGGATCTGCATCCGGCACCTCGCCCTGCCCCACGGCTCGTCAGCCATGCTCCATCAATGATCTCCATGCCCTTTGGGCTGCGCGGCGTGACTTTTACCTTTCAACGCCAGGCGCTGTGGCGACTCTCCGACCAGGCTCGGCTCCTCGACTCCGACCAGACTATCCGACCAGGCATCTCCGGTTCCCGCCTTTGGCATGGTGACCCTCTGTGAGCCCTCCGGTGACACTGTCTCAGTGACCTCTGTGTCAGGGTCTACCTCAACGACCAAGTCCATCTCCACGCAGACGACTACCATCATCTCCACGGAGTCTGGCACTAACTTCCCACCCTACTGCGGGGGTGTTATCTTCAACGTCTCCGCCGACAGTGCTCCACAGCCGAACAAGACGGACGCCAAACGCGCCAACCGGGAGCAGCGCAACATTGAACGCCAACGCCGCCGCGACCGGGAGCGTCGCAACAACGAACGCAGCGATCAGGAACAATATGGAGGCCGCAACCTTCAGGAGGACTTCGATATGGTCAGCGACCACCACGTATACGCGACTCCAAGTGCCAACCTAGTCGTCGCTGCCAACGAGCTCTCCAGGTTCCCCGTCACTCCGGAGGTTGAAAGGGTCATCACCCCATCTGAAAGCCGCTACCGTGCAGTGGAACGAAAGGGGGCGTCGACCTTCTCCCTCCGGCTCCACGCATAGCAAGACGAACCAACCACCGAGCCCTCACCGCACTCCCAGGCGGCCATCACCGCCTCATTGCGACCAAGAGGTCTCCTAAGGGGTCCGTGGCGCCCACCGAGCTCCGACTCCCGACACTTCGATAGGGCCTCGCGCCTTCACCGCTCAACTCCGGGCCGTCTAGTGGCCCCAAGGCTTCAAGGTCAACACGGTGGAGAAGTACAATGGGAAGGACGACCTCGAGCAGTGGCTGACCATGTATGAAATTGCCATCCAAGCCGCCGGGGGAGGATCCGACGTGATGGCCAAGTACCTCCCGGTTATGTTGTCTTCCTCAGTGAACAGCTGGCTTCACAAGCTCACCAAAGGCTCCATCGACACCTGGAAGCAGCTGAAGGAGGTCTTCATCAAGACGTACAACGCTACCTACGATCAGCTAGGGACGCGCTACGATCTCCAGGGCATCCGCCAGGACCGTGATGAGAGCCTCCGAAGCTACATCCGCTGCTTCTCCAAGTGGTTGACGATACCGGAGATCGCCGACGCCGAGGCTATCTCCATCTTCTCCAACGGCCTCTGCCACAGGGAGCTTCGTGACAAGATCATCTGCAAGAAGGTGGCCATGGTCACCGAGCTGATGATGATCGCCAACTGCTACGCCGACGCCAACGACGCCCATCGCCATCAAGAGCGCCCACGTCATCGTTCACGTTCCCCGGTGCACCCCCGCGATGATGGACGCCGCGATGACCGGCGTGATGGAGGACACGACCACTGCTCCGGCTACCGTGATTGTCGCGACGATCAGGACTGTCGCCACGATCGACCCGAGTCCTCTCGTCAGAGGCAGGACTACCACCGCCGCGACAACCGCTACGTCGCCAACACCAACACTCGCCCGGAGTGCACCTATGATAATGACTATGAGAAGCTCCTCGATGGTCCTTGCCCCCTCCATAAGAACGCCAAGCATACCATGCGCGAGTATGATATCATCACTCGAGGCGTGCGGAAGAACGATGAGAAGCAACAACGCAACGACAAGGACAAGGACAAGGATGCCGATCCCCAAGAGCCCACCATCAGGGCACCGGCGAGGACACTCCATCTTTGGCGGCAACGTCGTCATCGAGAGCGAGCAGAAGCACCACCAAGTTCACCGGGACATCGCCTCCGTCGCTGCCATCCACGACGACCCTGCCAACGTCTGCTACCTCGACTGGTCGGAGCACCCCATCACCTTCTCTAGGGAGGACTAGTGGTTGGATGACAAGTACCCCGACCGCTTCCCCCTCGTCATCGACCCGGTGATCTGCAACTGCCACTATCACAAGGTCCTCGTTGATGGAGGGAGCGCCCCCAACATCATCTTCGCCTCCGCTTTCCGCAAGCTCGACTACTCCAAGCGGGACCTCTGTCCGGCGAACTTCCCGTTCTGGGGCATCATCCCGGGGAAGCCCTCCATGCCCCTCGGGCAGATCACCCTCCCGGTGCAGTTCGGCACGCCCGACTTCCGCGAGGAGTACATTACATTCATCGTCACCGACTTTGACACTGCCTACCACGCAATCCTCGGTCATCCAGCGCTCTCCAAACTCATGGCGGTTCCACACTACGCTTACCTAGTGCTCAAGATCTGTTCCCGGTCCTTATTGCCTATTTATAACCGCCAACTCCCACATGAAAAGATCACCAAACTATAATTAGGGCTTTTATATCTAACAAATTCCACATGTTTTGGTGAATCATTGGTTTACAGGCATCAACACTGAATACCATGGAAAAGGCATGAAGAATGCGCCTTCCGGCAAGGCGTAAAATCAAGAAATAAAGGAAGAAGCCCATCAAACTCCAAATCTAGGTTGGAACCCACCATAACATCAAAGAGCATCAAGTCCACGACCCACAGGAGAAAGGCGTTATTAAACTCTTCACACATTACTTCCCTGAGGATATAAATACGATACCCCAGAATACTCCTGGGTGAAAGCTACAACGGTATCCGTGCGCTTGAGAATTTGTCTATATGCGTTACACATACCAATTGGCTTTTTAGCGTCGTTGCCGGGATAGGGTTTAACTCTATTCTTGTTAGTGACGCTAAGAAATGCCAACAAGCGTTCTGGCGCCATTGCCGTGGATAGGGTTTAACTCTATTCTTGGTAGTGATGCTAAGAAATGCCAACAAGCTTTCTGGCGCCGTTGCTGGGGAAGTAATTGGCGTAAAGAATTTAATATTTGACCTTGATATCTGCTAACCTAGTTTGTCACTAGCTTTTGTGGGTATTTTAAAAAAATTTACGAGCCCAGGGTGCCCAACCTTTCATGAACAATCAAACATTCACCCTGTCATCTCATAGGTAGATATATACTTGCATACATACTAACCCTATGCAACAGATGGAGAGAAGGTCGCCGTCAAAGAGTAATAAAAAACATCATTGTTGACGGAAGACCTATACCACATCACTCATAATCCAATCATAGATTGCGAGTGATGAATCGATCAAGGTATGTGACAACCAATAAAAACATTTTCATTTTTTTTTGTTTTCACCACTGCATGTTTGTTTATTTCATCATATCTAGTGCTTTCTTTGGGTGGCTCCTAGTCTTTGAGCTGTATTCGAGCGCCACGCCTAGTCTAGGTAGATGACAATTTTATTGTTATATATCTATTCAGTTCTCTTAGTCTAACTTTATAGTAGACGAATGTGAAATAGGATCATCTCGGATCATATGTTGGCTTTGCCAGTTGATATGATACCGCTAGATGGTCCGCGCTACGAGGAAAAAGCTAGAGCCTAGATTTGCATGCATATCACTCGCTCGATTAGATTTTCTTTTCCATATCCATGGCATGTTTGTTTAACTTTCATTCACCCATCCCATTTGCATCTGCATTACATAAAAAATGGTTCTCTAATTTTATATTCCAAGTTTGCACAACCGTTTAAATAAGTCTCATGTTCTTCATTCACATGCTAACTTTTCTATTCTAATATGTTTTGGTTTGGATGTCGGTCATACATTATTTGAATTAAGCATGGTGCTTAGTTTGAAGTTTGGATGCAATGATGATATATCTATAGACTTGTTAAATTAAGCATGGTGCTTAGGTTAATCTGCCTACCTAAATCAAATTGGACATGGAGTCTAGTTTGATTTTTGAACTAAAACTGCTAGTATAGACTTTGGTAGTATGCATTGACTAACCCTGCAGGAATTTATGAAACATCATGTGGGTAAGCAATTGAGATGAATTCAAAACGAAGGTAAGTCAAGATTTAATTGGTGAACTTTGAATAGACAAAGGTTTCAAAAAAAATCAGCTCTCATTGCTAACTAAATTTGAACATCAATCTTTTACTAGCTTTGAGAGAAATCTTTAGATCAAACATAAATGCTTAAAAACCTTTGTGAAGTCCCTCGGGTATGTATGGTGCACCGATCTTTTATAGGGATGCGACCTTGATTAAAAAGAAGAAGGAAAAGATAATCAAGCGCTCGCCAAGCCGTAACCACACGAAGATCACAATAGCATGGTGGAAAAGAGAAATTATTCTCATCCATCTCCAGGATTGAATGATGCACATTGAAGCCACATTCAATGGATAAGTCCTGCTCAACGGACTTAAAACGGTGAGACCTTGCCGATAGGTAAATCGATATGTATCTCATATTTGATTTTCATCCAAGTTTTAATTGAAATTTTTGCATGTTTAAATTTCAACCAATATATTTTGCATATAAAAACTAAAAAGAATTTCACCCTTGAAAAAACTAAAAAAATTTTGCATAATAAATTTGTTTTAACCTTATTTTCAGAAGATTTACTTATGCATCAATCCCTTGTTAAAAAAATATTTTATTTTTTTAAAAAAAGGAGAAAAAAATGCTTCTTAAAAAATGATAATAAAAAATATTTGCTTTTTAAAATAAACCCAGTAACCCAGTATTTAATAAAAATAAAGCGAGGACCTTCTATTCTAATAAAATCTCCCTAACTCCAATAAATAAAAAAATATCTTGGAATTAGACAAGGTTTTCTTCGGGTATGCTTTGCCACTAATAATTACAGGATCGAAGGATGAACAATGTCTATAGACATGAGTGATGCACTACATACTCAGGAGATGCTCCAACATCCACACTTGGCTTTTAGTGTTAAATGACATAAAATTCCAAGTGTGGGGGACCCGACCCTTCCACGCTATCTCTCGGGTATGCTGGTTTGCACTCCATACTCTTACTTATGTCATGCTTACAAGTTTGATTATATTAAAAAAATACCAACCATGCTAATCAAACTTTTTAAAAAATGAAAAATAAAATCTTGCCAAATTATGAACCTGTCTTTATAAAGATTGGTCGGTATAAACTTTATTCCTGGTTCATATACTTGTTACTTGTGGACACATTTTTATTAGGAAACGTGTCAGCTAAGTTGTTGTGAAGCGAGAATGGTAAGACTAAAGAAATCCTTTATTTTTATGTAAGACCTTGGAGAATTTCTATTTTTCTAAAAACTTTAAAAATTTATAGCAAATACTTCTTGTCAATGATTAAGTATCCTACCAGAGCCATATGACAATACACATTGCAAAATCTTTGAAACAATTGCTGCTTGTTATCATGTTGAGCTTTGTCAAATTGTTGTGACCCTTGTTGAGATTCTTTTCATGCACCCATGATCAAGATTCACGAACACCCAGATATAATAATGACCACTCTTGCACTAAGAGTTGCGCAACAACATGCCTTTTTCCAATCCACCCAAAAATGTTCTATTCCTACATTGGGAATGAACACAAAAAAATGTTTTATAGGAATAAAGCTCCAAGTAAACATCTCTTTTGAAATTCCAAATGTGACAGAGCTATGGGCTATGCAAAAAGAAAAAGAAAAAAATGGGTATATGAAAAAATGGGCAAGTGACCGAAGTAGAATTAGGGGTATCTCCGTACCCACCAGAAAAAAATATGATATGAAAAAAATGGACAAGTGTTTGGAGTAGAATTAGGGGTATCTCCATACCCACCTAAAAAAAGAGAAAAAAGATAGCCCATGTCATCTTGAGCATATGTTCTCAAAACTTCAACAAAATAGATGATGTTTCAAGGAGCAAAATAGAATTAGGTTAGCCACTAAATATTTCCACACACTTGCACATCTTGATCAAAGTGTATGACTTGCATCTCCTTGGATCCGGTTTTTGACTTAGCAATATCATGTGATACAAGTATGCGTCTCTTTGTATCCCTACCCAAAGCTCCACATAAGCCTTTTTAGATGGTAGAATGAAAAAGAAGGCAAATTCAAATGGCTTTGGTAAGGATAGATACACCATTGAGTGACTTGAGAGTACCATTTGAGGAGAAGTATGAGCTATGTTTTCAATTGCAAAAAGTTACAACAAAAACACCAAGTATGCTTCATAGAAGGAAAGTGATGACTTAGTGTCTCAGCCGTTCCACTTTTCAACCGCTCAAGGCGACATGTAGACACTTTAAAATCCACAAGTACGAGGAATGACATGGAGTAATTTTTATGCCAGCATCATATCTTTTTGAAGTCATGCTTCATAATCGCATTTCTTGTTTGCTCGAGGACGAGCAAAGAGTAAGTGTGGGGGAGCTTGTTGGTGGTCCTTATTGCCTATTTATAACCGCCAACTCCCACATGAAAAGATCACCAAAGTATAATTAGGGCTTTTATATCTAACAAATTCTACAAGTTTTGGTGAATCATTGGTTTACAGGCATCAACACTGAATACCATGGAAAAGGCACAAAGAATGCGCCTTCCGGCAAGGTGTAAAATCAAGAAATAAAGGAAGAAGCCCATCAAACTCCAAATCTAGGCTAGAACCCACCATAACATCAAAGAGCATCAAGTCCACGACCCACAGGAGAAAGCCGGTGGCGAGGCGGGCCAGCAGGGCCTGGTGCGGTCGCACCACAACCGGCGCCAAACGCGTTCAAATTTGAACGGTCGCCTGCCACCGCCTCTCCCATGTCGGTTATCATGGTGTCCAGGTTCAGTGTACTCCGGAGAGGTCGGTTTGTACCTACCATGTGGAGAAAGGAGGCTCTCCACTCCCCCAAGGCACCTCCACTATATAAAGAGGCCCTCTCCATCATCATAGGCATCATCTTCACAGAGATCATACACACCACAAGGAGTCCTCTTCACCATATTGCCAAGATGTAGTAGTAGAATAGCTCTAGTTGAGAGTGAGGGAGAGATGCTCAAGTCCCGGAGGAGTCCCTGGAGGATCGGTATAATCTTGTATCGCTTCTTTGTAAGACTCGAGTATTCAATATATTTATCTTCTCTATTTACTTGAATCGCTTACTTGGTTATCTAGTTCTTACCTTATGTTTTAGCTAAAGCATGGTTAGTTTAATGTTTTGCACCTTGTTATGGGATCTCTGCTAGACCGAGTGCTCTAGTTATTTATATGTGGCTAGAGTAGTAATCGGTAGCATAGATGTGGTGTCTAGACTATCGGTTACCTGAGGTTGCGCCCAACTCCACGGATAGTTGTGGTAGCCCCGGGGGTGACAACTCCGACCAGGCCTTTGTATTCCACCACGTTCGGGTTGGTGTTTCGTAGAGCTTTTGATAGCCTTTTCCCGGTTACCCCTTCCCAGTCTCTTCGAGAACCGGAAAGGAACTGCTACTCCAAAGTGACATGGTGTGATCATTATGCTTGACCTTTGCTTTAGTTAATCCCTTGGGTTAGATCAAGATTAGAACCACAGTAATGGAGAAGTATATAGGAACCTTGAACTCTTCCGATGACCTCCCAACTGTGCTTGTCTGCTCTTTATCTTTTTATGGAGTTCTCCGGTGTATCATTTACCAATCAATCATATATGCTACCACTTACCTCCACTTTAATCTAGTCGGTACACTAAGTTAGTAGATACGTGATTGTCACTTATTAAACTCTTTACACATTACTTTCCTGAGGATATAGATATGATACCCCAGAATACTCCTGGGTGAAAGCTACAACGGTATCCATGCGCTTGCGGATTTGTCTGTATGTGTTACACATACCAACTAGCTTTCTGGCGCCGTTGCCGGGGATAGGGTTTAACTCTATTCTTGGTAGTGACGCTAAGAAATGCCAACAAGATCCTGACCAGGAAGGGCATCTTCAGCCTCAGGGCTAACCTCCAGGAAGGCCGAACTGTTCATCGCTTCGGCTCATGGCTAAAAAGTCTACGGAATTCGAGGAAAAAGCAAAGCACGCTGATTCGATTAAAGCTTTGCCTCTTTGCGGATACATGGGTGTATGCCGAGTCTCTGTGTGATGAGTGATTGTCAACGGAGATGATGCGCATGTTCTTTGGCTTGTGTTGTGCAGGTGTCGAGCACGGAGACAGTGATCGATGGCGGGTGAAGGTCAAGTTGCGACGTGCCGTGCCGACGGACCGGGCGCGATGAAGGATGGGCGTGCCGTGCGGCGGACGTGCCATGCCGATGTATCGGACGGTGAAGGGCGGACGTGGACTTGGACTGATGGACTGGAGGCCGGAGGATCAGCTGTGGTGGCTGGCAGCCTGTGACAGCGACAAGCGGAGAAGTGCGATCATGTCGGTGGAAGGGGTGCACAGGCGGTGCATCCCCTCTACGACGCCGGTTTGTTGGTAGAGCCCGGGAAAAACCAACGGTGGACGGTTTCCAGGTTTGGGCCTCAAAACCTGGGTGCTGGGTTTCCAGGTTTGGGCCTCAAAACCTGGGTGCTGGGTTTCCAGGTTGAGCCACAAAACCTGGGCGCGACGGTTTCCAGGTTGAGCCTCAAAACCTGGGCGTGGGCCGGTTTCTGAGTTTGGGCCTCAAAACTCGGGCGCGGACGGTTTCCGAGTTTGGCCACAAAACTCGGGCTGGAGGCTGGTTTCCCGGTTTGGGCCTCAAAACCGGGGGCTGATGGAAAAGGCTGGTTTCCCGGTTTGGGCCACAAAACCGGGGGTGCAGAGTGGTGGCGGCACGTGGCGGCGATCTGAAGGTTGCGTGGAGGCGACGCGGAAGACCGTGCGGGCGTGGCCGTCGGATCTACCTACCACCAGCGGGTGTACTAGAATAGCCTTAGGGTTAGGCTGGTCCGCTCTGTAATTAGAGTAGAGAGGGGTAGAGTAGGAAATAGACTTAGGCTAGGTTAGTATAAGTAGTCCAGGGGAGACACCCTCCTCCCCATCTCAATCTCAGTTAGCGCAGTCATTTGCTTCCTAGCATTAGGGTTTCCACTCTCCCATCCCCTGCTTTAGCTAGTTGAGATCCGCAGAGAGACTCCACTCTGTGTACTGTTGATTCGAGGAAGTGAGGCCGTATCCTCACCTTGGATCCCATCTCTCGGTGTCAATTCGCGTTTTGATTTCATGTTCATCATGTTCTTCGCGGATTGCTTTGTGCCTTGAGTTTTCCCGTCGCTTGATCTTTGTGCTCGGTTCATCTTTTGCGATTCCGTTTGAACTGAGTTGTTCTAGATCGTGAGGCACTTCTTTCAACCGAAGGAATCATCCTCAAACCTCACGGTCTAGGAGATCGATCGATTTTTAGTTTCGGGTCACTTTTTCCTCCCTTCCCCCGAAATTCTTCGATTCACCGATTTGGAGTTAGGTTCGAGCCATGATCTCTTAGAGATAGCTCACTAACCTCCTTGTGACTTCACTCACCAAGTTTGATCCCTAGAGGAATTGTTTTGGGTGAGTTTGAGTCGAATCGGTGGACGAACAGTGAATTCGCGGGGTGACCGGACGCTGCCTCGGGTTGACCGGACGCACCAGTCGAGCGTCCGGTGGTTGAACTTTTCGTGCAGAGTCTCTGTGCTTGACCGGACGCGTGCGACCGGACGCTCTGCGTTTTGAGTGACCGGACTCGCCGGAGTTACTGTTCCTGTGTTTTGTCTCTTGTGACCGGACGCTCAGTAAACGACCGGACGCTTAAGCATCGTGCGTCCGGTCCAACTCAGAGAGCTCCCAGAACCGATTTCTGACGACCGGACGCGTCCGGTCCCTGCTGACCGGACGCTGGCCAGAGTCCGGTCGATCCAGTTTCGCGCCGTTTCGTTCGCGGTTCGTTCGTTCTTGATCGGATTTGATTTCCGTCTTTTGCGTTGGCTTTCTAGGGTTGTCTAGTGTCCCGCTGTGCTTCTAGGAAGCATCCACCCTACATCTAGGGTCGTGGACATTAGCAAGCTCTAGGTTTCGCTTTTGGGGTTGAGTTTGGGACTGTGTCATCTATTTTCCGAAAGGAAATTTTGAAGCTCCCATTCACCCTCCCTCTGGTCGCTTTCGGGTAGCTTCTCGGTCCTTCAATTGGTATCGGAGCGGGTTAAGGATCTTCCACCTTAGCCGGTTCCAGATCCACCGAAGGCGACATGGATCGCGGCGTGGGCAAACCGCCGTTCTTTGATGGGACGAACTATGCGTATTGGAAGATACGTATGTCGGCCTATTTGCAGAGCTTGGGCGCTTCGATCTGGGATATTTGCAACTCCCCTGATTACGTGGTCTTGGCTGCTCGTGTGACTCAACAGCAGATCGATGAGCACGATGCCAATAGCCGAGCCCGTAATGCTCTTTTCTCTTGTTTGAGCATGGGTGAGTTTGATCGTGTTTCTCACCTCGCTACGGCTCGGGAGATCTGGGACACTCTCATGCGTTTTCATGAGGGCACCTCTCAAGTCAAAACCCGACTCTACGAGTCGTTCAAGCGAGAGTATGAGAACTTTAGACATCAACCTGGCGAGAGCATAGAAAGTTTATTCGCTCGCTTTCAGGTGATTGTCAACAGGATGAGGGCTAACAGAGAGCAGTTGCCATTTGACGATCATGAGCGTGCTTTGAAGCTTTTGCACACTCTTGACCGTTCGGTGTGGGACTCCAAGGTTCAGGCAATCATCGAATCGCCGAACTATGAGACCCTCACCTGCGACGAGCTCTTCAGTAAGCTCAAGTCCAGTGAGATTGATGCTATGGCGAGGGCTTCTTTTGAAAATCCTTCTCGCCCGTCCATGGCTTTGGTTTCCGGCTCTTCCTCTAACCCCTCAGCTGGCTTTGCGCTTTCTTCTCTCTTTTCTGTAACAGAGGACCAGCTGGAGTCTTTGGTAGACGACGAGTTGGCTTTGCTTGCCAACCGGTTCTCGCGGTTCCACAACAACCGCATGAACCGCCGTCGAGGAGGAGGACGCACGGGATGCTACGAGTGCGGCGACCCCAACCACTTCATCGCCGACTGCCCCAAGAAAAAGAACAAGCACTCGGGCAAGGGCGAACATGGGCGCAAGCACGACTCCAAGTACAAGGAGAAGCACGTCCCCCCAAGGCACAAAAAACGGGGCGGCTTCGACAAAGAGTACATCAAGAAGAAGTACTTGGAGAAGCAACAAGCTGAGCAGCGTGCGTTCTTCGCCACGCTCAGCGACGTCGACGGCTCGGATGACGACTCCGCTGGCTCCAGCGATGACGAGTCCGTGAAGAAGAAGCTGGAAGACAAGTTCAACGGCTTGTGCTTCTTCGCCGGCGACGGAGGCCTGTGCACCATGGCGCTCGGAGATGAGGTCGACGGCGAGCCGGAGCGTACCCCTCGGAACGACGACGACGACGACACCTCCCAGGTATCTCTCACCTACGACGAGCTTTCCTCCGAGGTTGAGAAGTTGACTGCTGCCCTCCTTAGCCAAGATAAGTTGCTTAGGCGTGCCGCTAGAGAGCGCAAGGAGTTTAGGAAGAAGTGGGAGGACACGGTGAAGGAGCTTGAGTTCGCTCGGTCCACCGTGGTAGTGTCGGAGGAGGCGGAGTGCGAGTCGTGCACCGCGCACATGACTGACCTTCTCACTCTGAGAGGTAAGTATGTTGCGTTGGTAGATGAGGTGGATGAGCTCCGTGCTAGGCCGCAGCTGTTGGGTGCGTGCAAGACTTGTCCTGTCCTGCAATCTGAGTTGGCAGAGAAGAATGCCAAGATTGAGTCTTTAGTCAAGGCCAGCTCAGATAGCACTTGTGTCTCGAGGTGTGCTTTGTGTGAGGGCCTGGAGATGGAGATTGCCAATGTGAAGCATGGCAAGATGCAAACCGAGGAAGAAAACACATACCTTCGGACCATCTTGTCATGGGTCTCCTGTAGTGAGCCGCAGCTCGGGATGATGATCTCCCAATTCAAGCGAGCTGCTGGGGCTCCTGGTGTAGGTTTTGCTCAGGGTGTTGATCTTTCTGCTTTTGGGAAGATTGGAGAGTCGAGTGGTTTGAATCCATGTGAGAAGCCTAACTCCACTACTACTCCCAAGCTTGCCAAACTTCCACCCAAAGAGTCTGCCAAGCCTACCACCAAAGATGGTGTGGTTGAGGAACCCCCGAGAGCTCCTCCCAAGAACCAAATTTGGGCACCCAAGCCAAACCACCTCAAGAACAAGCTTGATGCTATGCCACCCAATAGAGAGGAGTGTTTGCCTCAGAAGGGCAAAGTGAACCACACCCACAGCCCTGGTCACCAACAACCCCCTTTGCGTGCGGTGAGGTACCAGTGTGATTTTTGTGGGAGAGATGGTCACTTGAGCGAGTTCTGCTTTCGGCGCAAGAGAGAGGCGCGCAGGGCTCGGGAGATGGAGAACCCGGACATGTACCATCCAGCTCATGGTGGACATGTGCCGAAGGCTCAGGGGAGAGCTGCTAGGCCCGGACGTCAGGGTCCCAGGCCTAGGCAGGAGATGAGAGCCCCGAGGAGGGAGACTAGGCCTAGAGGTCCAGCACCTCAGTTTGTTAGGCCTAGGCAGGAGAGAGCTCCGAGGAGAGACGCTAGAGCAGTTGAGCCCCAGGCTCCTAGGCGTAGACCTCGTAGAGAGCGTGCCCGACGGGGTCCTGCTTTTGCAGGTAACGGACCCCGTGGCGGAGGCTTAGTTGAGCGCTTTCCCCCACCGCGTTTTGAGTACCGCGGTGAGCGCTTCTTCCCTAGCGGACCACGTTTTCCTCAGCGTGGTGATCGCTTCCCTCGTAGACGTGCTAGGAATGGTTTTTACACTAACCTTTCTTTTGAGCAGCCGGCCCAACACTGGTTTTCCCCTTACTTCACTAACCCCAGTGTTGGACCGTATGCTCACCCTATGTCTTTTTATTGATGTAGGTGAGACGGTTGGAGGACATTTGGTTGGTGGATTCTGGTTGCTCGAGGCACATGACCGGAAATGTCAAGTGGTTCTCCAGCCTTAGCCCGGTCGCCGGAAAGGAGTACATAACCTTCGGCGACAATAGTAAAGGTAAGGTATTGTCTCGTGGGACGGTGCGGGTTAACGAGCACTTTGTGTTGCGCGATGTTGCTCTTGTTTCTAACCTGCATTTTAACTTGCTTTCTGTTTCGCAACTTTTTGATGATGACTATGAGATTCGTTTCAAACCGAACCTTAGTCGCATCTTAGATCCTCAGGGCGATCTTGTATGTCTGATTTCGCCCTTTGGGAAAGTCTTTCGTGCGAATTTCTCGGAATCGTTTGGTTCTTCTCGCTGTCTTTTGGCTAGTCCTTCTTCTTCCGATCTTTGGAAGTGGCATAGGAGGCTCGGTCACTTAAGCTTCGACTTGCTTGCAAGACTTAGCTCACTTGGCCTAATCCGAGGATTGCCCAAGCTTTCGATGGAGAAGGATCTAGTTTGCCATTCTTGCAGACATGGGAAGATGGTTGCCGCTCCCCACCATCCAGTGACTAAGGTCATGACCTCGCACCCCGGAGAGCTTTTACATATGGACCTTGTTGGTCCGGCTCGGGTGAGCTCGGTTGGTGGCAAGTGGTATGTTTTGGTTGTTGTTGACGATTTTTCGAGGTATTCGTGGGTCTTCTTTTTGACTGAGAAGACTGAGACTTTCTCATTCGCTCGCAATCTGATTTTGCGTCTTCAGAACGAGTTCCCTTTGAACTCGATGCGAGCTATTAGAAGTGATAATGGTTCCGAGTTTAAGAATTCGGATTTTGAGATGTTTTGTAACCGCCTTGGCTTGGAGCATCAGTTTTCTTCCCCCTACACACCGTCCCAAAATGGTGTTGTAGAGAGGAAGAATCGGACCCTTGTTGAGATGGCCAGGACGATGCTTGATGAGCATAGGACTCCTAGGCGCTATTGGGCCGAAGCTATGAACACTGCATGCTATATTTCCAATCGCATTTTTCTGAGAGCTTTCTTGAAAAAGACTTCTTATGAGTTGCGTTTTGGACGCCAGCCCAAGGTGAGTTATTTTAGAGTCTTCGGTTGCCATTGTTTTATATTGAAGAAAGGCAACCTGGACAAGTTTGAGTCTCGTTCTTCTGACGGTGTATTTTTGGGTTATGGCACTCACACTAGAGCATATCGTGTACTTAACCTTGATACTAACCGAGTCTTGGAGACATCAGATGTCACCTTCGACGAGACTCTTGTTTCTCCTTCTTCTCGTTTTGAGCGTGCAGGTGATCATGAGGTTGGAGAGCCTCTTTTTGATGATGAGGAAGAGGGTGCTGAAGGTATAGATGATCCAGCACCCCCTCCACCTGCCGTGCCGCAAGGAGCGGCCTCGACGACGACTCACGGCCCCGACACTTCTTCTTCCTGGGGGCCGTGGGATCCTCCACCTCGCGCGGTACCTTTTGTACCCGGGGTGGAACCAGCTGCTGTTGAGGGGGAGGTCACTTCTTCCCGGGAGGCGCCACGACACATCCAGCGCCAGCACCCTCCTCAGCAGATGATCGGCGACATCAACGAGCGAGTTACTCGCTCCAGGTCACAGCACATCTCGCACTTTGCTCATTCTGCTTTTGTTGCGTCTTTTGAGCCCCGAGATGTTGGACACGCATTGACGGATCCGGATTGGGTCAATGCCATGCATGAGGAGCTAGAGAACTTTGAGCGAAATCGGGTTTGGGTTCTAGTGCCACCACCTCCTGACTGTAAACCTATTGGGACAAAATGGGTATTTAAAAACAAGCAAGGAGAGGAGGGCCACATTGTGAGAAACAAGGCCCGGCTTGTAGCGAAGGGTTATAGTCAGAAAGAGGGGATAGATTATGAGGAGACCTTCGCTCCTATAGCTCGTTTGGAGGCTATTAGGATACTCTTGGCTTATGCTGCATCCATGGGTTTCAAACTTTTTCAAATGGATGTCAAGAGTGCCTTCTTAAATGGCTACATTGAGGAGGAGGTCTATGTCCAGCAACCCCCCGGTTTTGAAAATCCCAAGTTTCCAAACCATGTCTTTAAACTCCACAAAGCTTTGTATGGTTTGAAACAAGCCCCTAGAGCCTGGTATGAGAGATTAAAAACCTTTTTGCTAGCTAAGGGTTTTAAAATGGGATGTGTTGATAAAACGCTCTTTCTCCTCAAGCAAGGCAAAGATACTCTCTTGGTCCAAATTTACGTGGATGATATCATTTTCGGTGGTTCTTCTCACGCTTTGGTTGCCAAGTTTGTAGATACTATGAGCATGGAGTTCGAGATGAGCATGATGGGCGAGCTGACATTCTTTCTCGGGTTGCAAATTAAGCAATCCCGAGAGGGGACGTTTGTGCACCAGGGCAAGCACACGAGGGACTTGCTGAAGCGGTTCGACATGGGTGAGGCCAAGCCTCTTCCGACGCCCATGTCGACAACGACTGCCCTGGATGCCGACACGGATGGAGAAGCAGTGGACCAGAAGGAGTACCGCAGCATGATTGGATCGCTGCTCTACCTGACGGCGACACGGCCGGACATTCAGTTCGCCGTGTGCTTGTGCGCGCGCTTTCAGGCTTCGCCACGCACTTCTCACCGTCAGGCGGTGAAGCGCATCTTCAGGTACCTTCGTTTCACGCCCGAGCTCGGGATTTGGTATTTTGCTTCCTCCACTCTCTCGCTTTGCGGTTATTCCGATGCCGATTTTGCTGGTTGTCGTATTGAGCGCAAGTCCACTTCTGGGACTTGCCAGTTTATTGGGTCTTCTCTTGTATCGTGGTCTTCTCGCAAGCAGTCTAGTGTCGCCCAGTCTACCACGGAGGCTGAGTATGTTGCTGCGGCTAGCTGCTGTTCCCAGTTACTCTGGATGATGGCCACTTTGCGTGATTTTGGTTTGAGCTTTACTCGAGTGCCTTTGCTTTGTGACAGCACGAGTGCCATTAGCGTTGCTAAGAACCCCGTGCTTCACTCGAAAACCAAACACATTGATGTGCGCTTTCATTTCTTGCGAGACCACCAGGAGAAGGGTGATATCGACCTTCGCCATGTCGATACTCATCACCAATTGGCTGATATTTTCACCAAGCCTTTAGACGAATCAACCTTTAATAGGTTGAGGGGTGAGCTTGGTGTGTGTTTCCCCTTTTAGATGGGGGAAGCATTTTGAGATGTACAGACTGACTCTTTTATTTTGAGGCTCTTTTCTTTTGAGTTTCTTGAGTCTTTCCAATTGGTATCTTCTTTCTTTCAGTTTTGTGTCGGGCATACGCATTTACATTCTGAGCTTCATGTCTATATTCACTAGAATGTAATTATGCTCTTGGTAGTATTGCTCCGATACTTATGATGATGCTTGTAGCTTATGCTCTTTCTGATCACTGTTACATGCTATGAGCGAGCTATTTTTGGAATGGTGAATTATGCCTAATGTATATATATCTGAAAATGTTCACCATTGAGATATGCAACTAGCATGTGTAGGGTGTGTTGAGTCCATTCCTGCTTTTCATATATGCTAGGTTGCTATGTCTCTAGTTCTGAGTCATTCACTTGCTTGGTTGTTCATAACTTGCTTAAAATCTGAACCAAGTATTGTTGAATTGAAAAGATCGAGATGGGATTGCTTGTCAACACCTCATGGTATTGAGACTGTTTCTCATTGCACTTTGAGTTAAACTTGAGCCATGTAGTGTATGACCGAAACCGTTGCTTTAAGCTTCTGATTGCTTCGGCATAGGCTTCGCACGGTTGAAAAGTTAGGCGATGACAAGCTTTCAACCTCTCGCAATCACATGCTAAAAATGAACTTGTGAATTCTTTTACCGCTGCAACTCCGATATGAATTTGAAATCACAAGTATATGCTTCATTCCTATGCATGATGATTGAACTTTGCTAGGGGTAGTTCACCTTGTATATATGCTTAGCACTTGTTTGGATTCCTTCTATACATGTCTAGTGCTATTTTGATGGTGACTATCCTTTTGGCTTAAAACTGCTCACATGCTCATATGCTTCATATTTCGTATAAGTGATCAGTTTGAGCCTTTGCTATTTGAGTGCTTAATTGATATGTCGGAGCTATACTGATTAGAGCATCTTTGCACTCTTTTGACTATATACTTGAAGCTCCTAACTTGCATTTTGACCTCATATGCATTTTGGAAGGAGATCTTGTGTTCAGGGGGAGTTTATGTGAAGGGAGTTGCTTCTCCGATACCTTTTGGCCTTGATAAGTGCATTTTCAACTAGGGGGAGAAATTTATGCAAATCATATGCTCCTGTGTTGATCAACTAAGGGGAGAATCATTTGTCCTAGTTGCTTGCATTTGTCGAGGGGGAGTTTGCTAGTTGTGTTGAGCCGTTGCCTCTGTCTTGAGGGACTAGCAAACGTTCCTAGCTTTTCATGAGCTTTCATAAGCTTTTTCATTTGGCTTTCAATTGGTATCGTCTGGTGTGCTTTCCCATTTTGTTTGGGTTGATTTCCAATTGGTTCGGAGTGATTTTCTTGCTAGTTGTGTTGAGCCTCTGTGCCTCTATCTTGAGGGACTAGCATTTTGCTTCTGTTGTCCTCCGATCTTCAATTGGTATCTGCTAGCGGTGTTGAGCCTGTTCTACCTCTTCTTGAGGGCTAGCTTTGCTTTGCTTGGTTGTGTCGAGCCGTTGCCCATGTCTTTGGGGACCAAGTTTTCGCTTCATCCACTTGACCTTCTTTGGCTTTTGTTAGGCTTTTGGGTCATTTGGTTGGGTTTTCTCTTCTCACTCCTTCCTACCTCCTTCTTCTTATTTATGATTTGTTGTGGAGTTGACAATGCACTCATCAAGGGGGAGATTGCGGATACATGGGTGTATGCCGAGTCTCTGTGTGATGAGTGATTGTCAACGGAGATGATGCGCATGTTCTTTGGCTTGTGTTGTGCAGGTGTCGAGCACGGAGACAGTGATCGATGGCGGGTGAAGGTCAAGTTGCGACGTGCCGTGCCGACGGACCGGGCGCGATGAAGGATGGGCGTGCCGTGCGGCGGACGTGCCATGCCGATGTATCGGACGGTGAAGGGCGGACGTGGACTTGGACTGATGGACTGGAGGCCGGAGGATCAGCTGTGGTGGCTGGCAGCCTGTGACAGCGACAAGCGGAGAAGTGCGATCATGTCGGTGGAAGGGGTGCACAGGCGGTGCATCCCCTCTACGACGCCGGTTTGTTGGTAGAGCCCGGGAAAAACCAACGGTGGACGGTTTCCAGGTTTGGGCCTCAAAACCTGGGTGCTGGGTTTCCAGGTTTGGGCCTCAAAACCTGGGTGCTGGGTTTCCAGGTTGAGCCACAAAACCTGGGCGCGACGGTTTCCAGGTTGAGCCTCAAAACCTGGGCGTGGGCCGGTTTCCGAGTTTGGGCCTCAAAACTCGGGCGCGGACGGTTTCCGAGTTTGGCCACAAAACTCGGGCTGGAGGCTGGTTTCCCGGTTTGGGCCTCAAAACCGGGGGCTGATGGAAAAGGCTGGTTTCCCGGTTTGGGCCACAAAACCGGGGGTGCAGAGTGGTGGCGGCACGTGGCGGCGATCTGAAGGTTGCGTGGAGGCGACGCGGAAGACCGTGCGGGCGTGGCCGTCGGATCTACCTACCACCAGCGGGTGGACTAGAATAGCCTTAGGGTTAGGCTGGTCCGCTCTGTAATTAGAGTAGAGAGGGGTAGAGTAGGAAATAGACTTAGGCTAGGTTAGTATAAGTAGTCCAGGGGAGACACCCTCCTCCCCATCTCAATCTCAGTTAGCGCAGTCATTTGCTTCCTAGCATTAGGGTTTCCACTCTCCCATCCCCTGCTTTAGCTAGTTGAGATCCGCAGAGAGACTCCACTCTGTGTACTGTTGATTCGAGGAAGTGAGGCCGTATCCTCACCTTGGATCCCATCTCTCGGTGTCAATTCGCGTTTTGATTTCATGTTCATCATGTTCTTCGCGGATTGCTTTGTGCCTTGAGTTTTCCCGTCGCTTGATCTTTGTGCTCGGTTCATCTTTTGCGATTCCGTTTGAACTGAGTTGTTCTAGATCGTGAGGCACTTCTTTCAACCGAAGGAATCATCCTCAAACCTCACGGTCTAGGAGATCGATCGATTTTTAGTTTCGGGTCACTTTTTCCTCCCTTCCCCCGAAATTCTTCGATTCACCGATTTGGAGTTAGGTTCGAGCCATGATCTCTTAGAGATAGCTCACTAACCTCCTTGTGACTTCACTCACCAAGTTTGATCCCTAGAGGAATTGTTTTGGGTGAGTTTGAGTCGAATCGGTGGACGAACAGTGAATTCGCGGGGTGACCGGACGCTGCCTCGGGTTGACCGGACGCACCAGTCGAGCGTCCGGTGGTTGAACTTTTCGTGCAGAGTCTCTGTGCTTGACCGGACGCGTGCGACCGGACGCTCTGCGTTTTGAGTGACCGGACTCGCCGGAGTTACTGTTCCTGTGTTTTGTCTCTTGTGACCGGACGCTCAGTAAACGACCGGACGCTTAAGCATCGTGCGTCCGGTCCAACTCAGAGAGCTCCCAGAACCGATTTCTGACGACCGGACGCGTCCGGTCCCTGCTGACCGGACGCTGGCCAGAGTCCGGTCGATCCAGTTTCGCGCCGTTTCGTTCGCGGTTCGTTCGTTCTTGATCGGATTTGATTTCCGTCTTTTGCGTTGGCTTTCTAGGGTTGTCTAGTGTCCCGCTGTGCTTCTAGGAAGCATCCACCCTACATCTAGGGTCGTGGACATTAGCAAGCTCTAGGTTTCGCTTTTGGGGTTGAGTTTGGGACAGTGGCATCTATTTTCCGAAAGGAAATTTTGAAGCTCCCATTCACCCCCCCTCTGGTCGCTTTCGGGTAGCTTCTCGGTCCTTCACTCTTATCGCTCAAGAGTCTATTTACAGACTGTTCTCCCATATTACATACTATTGCTGCCCTGCTGTTGACGGTCACTAACTCATATCTTATACCATCAATAAGTCACCTAAAAGAGAATAAACGTGACCATCAACCTAGAATAGAGTTTGATTCTAACGAGTTCCACGAGTTGTGTCATTCTCACTTGTTTTGCAGGAATATCAACATTTCACTACATAAAAGTATCCCAAGTGATGAATCAGAGCACACCATTGCGAAGAGCTCGTCGAGACGATCGAAACGGACATATGGTTTACCACAATCAGAGTCCCGATGGAAGAGTTCTCATTTGTCACAACTTGGAAGCTTCTAGAAGCAACCTGGAGTAATCACCAAGCAACATAATACAGGGACTAAACTGACAGATTCAACGGTGTTGGTGAATTACTATTTTCCAGGGAGTTTTACAGAAGATGAAAAGAGATTGAATCCTTCTCCAACAAGACAAATCATGCAAATGGATGAAAAGGCGCATTAGGGCAATAAGGAAGGTCCTAGAAGACTTGACGAAGAAGCAACCACCTGGGGGCTGCCAGGTGGGGCCGGCCGGCCCCACCCCCAGGCCGGTCGGCCTGGGCTAGGGTTCCCCTCGGCCCATCTTCGTGGAGCGTGCCCTAATCGACCTCCTCGACGCATCTCAACCGTTGTTCAACGTCGGTTTCATCCAAGGGTTGCGGTTCATCCCACCAGGCTATATAAACAGCCCCAGACCCCCCTCTCTGAAGCAATCCTCATTCAGATCAAATCCAGGACAGAGACTCCAGTCATATTCTTCGGGAGAGGGTTAGAGCTATCTAGCAATTAGAAGATTAGTAACCCTCTAATTAGGGATTAGATCTAGTTTTCTATAGGATTAGAAGAGAGAGAGAGAGGTATTAGAGGGAGATTAGAAGGAGTTCCGGCCTATCGGATCTACTTCTTCAGCTTATACCTGCGGATTCAAGTTCGTCAAGAGCTTGGATCAGGATAATCTTCGGTCTTCAACTTCTAATTATCAGTAAGCGTTCTTGTTCTTATTGTTCTTCTAGCTTGCATCTTTAATTAGAGTACTAATTCTAATTAGGGGACTCTAATCTAGTCTCTCTAGAGTTAGAGGAGTCGTCATCGTGTAAGCGTGGTGCTTAGACTCGATTACTTGCATAGTGTACCCTATATTCCGAATCGGTGGTAGCTGGCGGGTGTGACTCTTATAGGCCTGTTGAATCTTCCATAGTCCACCTCCCGTCTATAGGGCTAGCAAGAGTATATTACTTGGGAATCGCCATACTCTGGATGTGGTCTCCCAACGTAATCCATAGTAGAATAATAATTACATAGCTTCCTGAGGTTAGAACTGGAAACCCTAGTGTTCCCCTTTATCTTTATATTCTCGCTTTTGCTAGTGCTTAGGGTTTAAGCAATAGACTTAAGACAATCACCCCGTTCCTTTGGGTTCGATTTAAAACTGGGTCTACATCTGGTGAAGTGCGGTATCTAATCTGTGCGCTTGCAGATTTATCTCTAGTGTTCTGATAACATACCTTAGCATTACTAGTGCCGCTGCTAAGGGCGACTTTGGCAACGACGGTAGTAAGTGTCAACAAGCATTTTTGGCGCCATTGTCGGGGAACGGTCGAGAGTTGATCTTAAAGTCTGCTTAAACTTGTAATCATACTTTTATCTTTTATCTTTTGTCTTTTCTTTTTACATATGGATTTCTTAGAATCTCCTCTAGGTTCCAAAGATTTCACTCCTATTAGCCTCTGCCATTTTCCTAAAGTTGTAGTCTTAGAACCACCAGAATCATCTAGACCTATCCTATTCGATGGCTATGAGCTACGCCCGTGTTTGATACAGATGGTCCAAAAACAATCCTTTCCAGGCAAGGAAGATGAGAATCCGTACACTCACCTTAATGAGTTCGAACAGACCTGTTCATGTCTTTATATCAAAGGCATGTCCGACAAAACCCTAAGATGGAAGCTCTTTCCTTTTTCTTTGAAAGGGAAAGCTAAAACCTGGTATAGTAGAACTGCACCGAGTAAGGATGGGGATTGGAAAAATCTTTGCTCTAGCTTTTGCTTAGATTTCTTCCCAATTTCCAAAATCGTCTGTTTTAGATTAGAAGTCTTACCTTTTATACAAGAATATGAATCTCTAATAACTGCTTGGGAATGTTTTGAAAATCTTGTGCACTCTGGTCCATCTCTGTCAATACCAGACCTTGTTCTTCTTCAACATTTTTATATGGGTCTGAATAGGAAAACTTCTTCTTTTCTTAACTTAGCTGCAAATGGATCATTTCTTTGCACATTTGCTCCTACGGCAAGGGAGCTTCTGCAAAAGATTGCTCAATCCGCTCCCGAAGCTAAGTCTATAGAGTTCTTAGAAGAGAAACAAACCCAGATAGTTGAACACGAAACTCTGCCGAAATCTTTAGCATCAACTATCTCAGATCCTGATAAGGAGGAAACTCCGATCTCAGAGATATTCTTCAAATTTGAGGATGAGTATTTCACCGAGTTTGGTGATACCTCGAAGTATAAGACAACAAAAAGCCTCATAGTCTAAAACTTCCTGAAAAACCTCTAAATTTGACTGATAAAGCTTTCTTTAAAAAGACTACGGAAGAGCTAGTGTCTGTGGTAAGCCAGGAGTGGTTAGAAGAGTCAGAGTCCTCCTCTGATATAATTCGCTTAGATTCACCTTATATTTCTATCCTCTGCCAAATCCATAGAGACCCTTTCCATGCTCTTTATAATACTGTTGTCGGTATCATGTCTGCAACCTTTGCACGTCACTTCTTAGAAGCCATGCCACTAACCCCAACAACTAAATGCCTTAAAAGCCTTTTAGAACATGTTCTTCCTAGTTTAGGAATCTTGTATGTCCTGCCTATTCGGGTAAAAGAAACTCTAGTGCAATTAAGCTTTTATATCTTTGATATTCATGAGTTTGACCTGTTGATAGGACAACCAATCGAAAGACTTATACACGAAGGAATGACGGGAACATTAAACTTTTGTCTAGGGAAAAATCTTTCACTACCCATATCTATCACTCATACCCTAAACACTGGAAGTGAACCCTGTCCAGAGTTAGACCCTGTAGAAGAGGTCAAGGTAGCATCTCTTGAAACTTTCGTAGAACTTAATCTTGAAGATGATGCTGAGTTTTTCAAGGAGGAAGAGGATGAACATTCTAAGACTCCAACACCTCTAGATCTTTTCGAAGAACCTCCTAAACCTCCTATAGAGTTAAAACCTCTGCCTTCTGGTCTTTGCTATGATTTTCTTAATAATGATCCAGACACTTCTGTGATTATTAGCGATAAACTTTCTCCAGAAGAAACACTCCACTTGATCACTGTTTTAGAGAATCATAGATCTGCCTTTGGCTATTCACTCCAAGATCTCAAGGGGATTAACCCTGCTCTTTGCACCCATCGCATTCCTACAGATCCCACCTTCTAGAGAACCCCAACGTAGGCTTAATAATGCGATGAGAGAAGTAGTTAAGAAAGAGGTCTTAAAGTTGTTACACGCCGGGATTATTTATCCTGTGCCACACAGTGAGTGGGTAAGCCCTGTGCAAGTTGTGCCTAAAAAGGGAGGCATGACTGTTGTTAGAAATGAAAAGAACGAATTAATTCCACAAAGAACTGTGATTGGATGGAGAATGTGTATTGATTATAGAAAACTTAACAAGGCAACAAAGAAAGATCACTTTCCACTGCCCTTCATTGATGAAATGTTAGAGCGTTTGGCTAATCACTCTTTCTTTTGTTTTCTTGATGGATACTCTGGATATCATCAGATTCCGATCCATCCTAATGATCACAACAAAACTACTTTTACATGTCCATATGGAACTTATGTTTACCGTAGAATGTCTTTTGGATTATGTAATGCCCCTGCTTCTTTTCAAAGATGCATGATGTCTATATTTTCTAATATGATTGAAGAAATTATGGAAGTGTTCATGGATGATTTTTTTTGTTTATGGAAAAACTTTTGATCACTGTTTAGAAAATTTAAACAAGGTTTTGCAAAGATGTGAGGAAAAGCACTTAGTCCTTAATTGGGAAAAATGTCATTTCATGGTTAGAGAAGGCATAGTGCTTGGTCATTTAATTTCTGAACGTGGAATTGAGGTAGACAAAGCTAAAATTGAAGTAATTGAAAAACTACCTCCTCCTATTAATATTAAAGAGATATGAAGTTTTCTTGGCTATGCTGGTTTTTATCGTCGGTTTATAAAAGATTTTTCACATATTGCTAGACCACTTACTAATCTTTTGGCTAAGGAAGTACCCTTTGAATTTAATGATGCATGCTTAAAAGCTTTTGAAACCCTAAAGAAAGCACTCATTTCTGCAACGATCATTCAACCACCTGATTGGTCTTTACCTTTTGAGATCATGTGTTATGCAAGTGATTATGCAGTAGGTGTTGTGCTAGGACAATCTAAAGATAAGAAGCATCATGCAATTGCATATGCTAGTAAAACTTTGACTAGACCAGAACTTAATTATGCAACAACTGAAAAAGAACTGCTAGCTGTTGTTTTTGCCATTGATAAATTTAGATCTTACTTAGTTGGAGCTAAAGTAATTGTTTACACTGATCATGCTGCTCTTAAATACTTGCTCACTAAGAAAGATGCTAAACCTCGCTTGATAAGATGGATTCTGTTACTGCAAGAATTTGATTTAGAAATAAAAGATAAAAAGGGAGTAGAGAATTTTGTTGCTAATCACTTGTCAAGAATGCAATTTGAGAATCCACAGGAACTACCTATCACCGATTCACTCAGGGACGATACACTCTATCTAGTCTCTAGGTCTGACCCCTAGTATGCAGATATTGTTAATTTTATGGTTTCAGGGTACGTACCACCAGGCAAAGATAAGAGGAAGCTCGTCTATGAGAGTCGTGTTCATCTATGGGATGATCCGTACCTCTTCAGAGTGTGCTCTGACGGGCTACTCAAAAGATGTGTACCATCTAAAGAAGGAATCAAGATCATTGAAAGATGCCACTCATCACCCTATGGAGGACACTATGGAGCATTCCGCACACATTCCAAGATCTGGCAAAGTGGTTTTTTCTGGCCAACCATGTATGACGACACAAAAGATTTCATCCGGAGATGTGGAGCATGTCAGAGGCATGGCAATATCAATTCAAGAGATGCCATGCCACTCACTAACAATCTCTAGATCGAGCTCTTTGACTATTGGGGAATCGATTTCATGGGACCATTTCCAAAATCCAAGAACAGTGAGTACATCTTAATGGCAGTCGACTACGTTTCCAAATGGGTCGAAGCCCTACCATGTAAAGCTGCAGATGCCAGAAGGTCCAAGAAAATGTTCGAGGAAGTGATATTTCCAAGATTTGGAGTTCCAAGAATGGTGATTAGTGATGGAGGTTCTCATTTCATTGACAAGCACTCCGTGCATACCTGTCAAAACATGAGATCCGTCACAACATTGCTACCCCCTATCACCCTCAGACAAGTGGCCAAGCAGAAACATCGAACAAACAAATTAAGAATATTCTGCAGAAGACAGTCAACGAGATGGGAACAAAGTGGAGAGACAGATTACCGGATGCATTGTGGGCCTACCGTACTGTGACACCCTAAAAATCAATTTTGGGAAATTAGGGATTAATATGATTTTTGTTTATTTATTTTCCATGAAACATATAGGCCAAATAATAAATTTTAGTAAAATAATAATTTATCTTGGGGCTTACAAACATTTTTGTTGCATTCATGCTGGAGCATAATAATATTTTGTAGGAATAGTGTTGAGTGGTTTGAATTCAAACTAGATTTGAATTTGAGCAAGTTTTCAAAAGAAATAAAAAGAAAAGGCTTTTCTTTTCTCTCCCCCCTCCCTCACTCTTTTGGCCCAGCCAGGCATAGCGGCCCAGCCCGCGATGCCTCTCTCCCTCCCTCTCCCCGCTTCCCCGCTCGGGCCTCGGCCTACTCCGGCCCGCAGCCGCGGCAGCCCGCTCCTAGCTTGCCCGAGCGCCCGCTTCCCCATGGCCCAGCTCGCGGCCCGCTCACCCCGCGCGCGCAGCACCGCAGGCCTAGCCCGCTCGCCCCGCGCCGCGCAAGCCCCGCGCTGCTGACAGCCCAGCCCCGCATGTCAGCCGCTCCCCGCGTCGCCTGCCAGCCGGGCCCACCTGTCGGCGTCCCCGCCCCTTCCCCTACCTCGCGACGCTCAGCGCCCGTGCCGCCGCCGCCGTTCCCCTCCCTTTTGTAAGCGCCGTGAATGGCCATAATGGCCACTCGGCCTTCAAGCCGAGCTCGGTGGAGCTCCCCGACCCTTCGCCACCTGCCCTGCACCCTATAAAGCCAAGGCCGAAGCCCTTGGCGCTCCTCCCCACACCCCCGCTTCCCTCACACCTCCGCCGCCGTCTGCAGAGCCCACCGGCCGCTCAAGCGCCCCTCCAAGCCACCGAAGGTGATGTCACGACCGCTAGCAAGACCCCGGAGCCCTCCCTTTGTTTCTTTTGCGCGTATCCGACCTCACCCGAACCCTCTCTCTCCGTGCAGATTCCGTCGCCGTCGATTTGTCGCCATGGTGAGTCCACGCCGAAGCCGAGGCCACCATCGTGTTCGCCCTCGCCCCCGCAGTGCTCCGGTGTGGTTTGTTTGGCCAGCAGAGGCCTAGAGCGCCCTCCGGCGAAGTTCCAGTGGCCTCCCATGGCGCGCCGCCACTCGCCGGCGATTCCGCAGCCGCCCGCGCCGCCGTAGCCACCCCTGCACCGTCCGATCTGCGCCGTGCGGCCTAGATTAGAGCACAACCCCCGAAGGGGTATGCGCCGGGTCTACGGACCCGTAGACTGCAACCCTGTGCGCGGTCCACCGCCAGCTGGTGGACCGGCCAATCAGCCCGTGCCGCGTGGCGCCGCGTCAGTGTTGACATTCGTTAGTGCAAATAGAATATGAAAGATTCCGCAAGCGCACATAACACCATTGTAGCATTTTACCGGGAGTATTCCAGGATCGTTATTTATATTTTACCACTGGGAAGCAAGGGTCAAGAATTTGATAACTCACTATCATGCATCTACTAACTCAGAGTACTAATTAGACTAGAGCAGGAGTAATTGATATATAATATGATAATGAATGGAAGCACATAAAAGATAATTCAATGATAACTAGATAACTATAGTGGGAGGACAACGGGAGAGATCAAGGTTCCTATGCACTTCTCTATTATTTGGGTTCTAAGGTAACAAGGATGAAAAGGTATATCAGTCATATAAAAACACATCGGGACATCAGAACACCAACCACAGAAAGGGATGAGAAGGGGGTTGGGAAGCTCTGACTACGGTCCGATGAACATTAACCCGAACGTGGTGGAATACGTCGGCCATCAGGGCTGTCACCACCTGGGGCTACCACAACTATCCGTGGGGTTGAGCGCAACCTCAGGTAACCTATAGACTAAACACCAAGTCTAATCTATCGATTACTACTCTAATTATGGCCTATAACTAGAGCAGTCGATACGAGCGGAGATCGTATGCTAAAATATAACAACTATACTAATCATAATATAAAAGGCATAAAGTAAATAGAGAAGATAAATATATTAAAGCATAAGTCTTACAAAGGAAAGATACAAAGACATACCAAAACTCTGAAGACTCCTCCGGAACCGGAGCGCAGCTCCGCTCTCCCTAACTCCCGACTAGAGTTAATCTATTACATTGGAAAATCTAAACCTAATTCTCTTAGAGAAGAGAGGTTGTCCTTCGAGGGAGACCTCTACAACTCCCAGATGATGTGTTGCCTTAGGGGGGGTCTGGGTTTTATTATATAGGGGCTCCTAGCCTCCCCTCCACCTTGGGCAAGCAATGTGGTACTAAATCCTTCGCCATATGCACATGGGCCTTAATGGGCCAAAACGCGTTGGAGAGGTCGGTTGGAGTGCGCCACGTGAAGGGGGGCGAGATTGGGCCCTATAGCAGACCGGTCGGCCCAAGGGGGAGACCTGTCACACCCCAACTTTAAGGATAAAATTGGGACAACGTACTCATGTGTGCCCAGGAAACAATCACACACATAAGTAGACAAATTACAAGGAGTGGCATCATCACATTGTTTATTACATCACGACAGTATTTAAAACAAAGTCTTACAACATACTGAACCACAGATCACTGAACTGGTACACAAACTAAACCACAGGGAAACGTTGGCTGGGGGAACAGCTAGCCTAGAAGTCTTCAGGAAAGTCACCAACTGCACCTTCATCTGTTACCCATCCGGGATTTTGCCCAAAAAGAAGACAAACAACAAGTGTAAGTACTCCACGTACTTAGCAAGCTAACATAGGGTTCATGAGGCTCAAAAAGGCTGACACTGTCTGACTGCAGTTAGCTTTTAAGTTGGCAAAGTTTTAGCTTTAAGGTAAACGAGTATTGTGCTTAACCCTTAACCCATGATCCATTTGTCCATCAAAGATAAATAAAACATCATAAGGTACCAACAATATAAAGTAAACAGTTATTCTAGTATCAAAGTTCTGCTAGTTTTCCGGGCCGCTCGTGACCGTGAGCACGGCTGTTATAACAGTTTTACACTCTGCAGAGGTTGCGCATCTTTACCCATAAGCCGTGTTACCCTTGTGCCCGAGGCGGCCAACCTCTTGATCCACTTCCGAGGTAGATCGGCAGGGCACACTATGAAGCCTTTCGCTGGTTCGTCTAACAGGTTAGGGCCGCGAGGTTTCCTTGGCAATCAGACATAGCAAACCCCCCTTTCCTATGGCACAAGGCCATCGCAGCTATACTCATAGGAACAGGAGCAGCCCTACATCCGTAGAGGCAAGCCCCTCTTGCGCCCCTCCAGGTTACCACTAACAGGTTAGAAAAGGTCCAGAGTACTGAGCTAAAACCAGAGCCATATAGCACTCATGGTAGCACTGTCAATCCCAGCTTTTGCTAACAGCAAGTTTTATTAACCGTTTAACCACATATCATCATGAGAACATATTCATCATTGGACTGGATCGATTATAAGTCAGTTAGCACTAGCAAAGCTACCCATATGCATATATCCCACGGGAACAAGAACATCACAGATCACAAAGCTAAGTGGGTTTTCTAAGGTTGCTCAATTGGACACATGCATAAATGAGTGATTAAAGTAAAGTGTATAGGTAAACAAGGAGATCCCATGCTAACTTGCCTTGGTTGTCGAAAGGTTGATCCTCCTGCTGGTCACTGAACGAGGGGTCCTGGTCGTACCACACCGACTCACCGTCTACTCGATCACAAACATCACCACGCATTCCAGGTGCAAACATACACGATGCAAACAGAGCTATTATTAGCACAATACACCAGACAGTAATAAACTGAAATAAAACTTTGATAAAACTGAAGTACGCATCTCTACGATCACAACAAGTTTTGGTTCGTCGAAAACGGAGTTACGGCGTGAAAGTTACGATCGAAACGATGTATATAAAGCCCTAATCAAGATTAACTTGGACTCTAAAACTAATCTGTCCAAAACAGACTAACAGGGGTATACACGGGTAGAGCACTAAATTACGAAGCTAACGCAATTTGAACGGGTCAAAACGGAGCTAAAACGTGGATTTTACAAGCATTTTAGTGTAATGGCATTTCTGTAAATAAGCTGAATTGCATTTGGATTTAAATCGGAATTTAAATTAAATTTAAATCAAATCCCGCCGACGGCTGGTCTGCGCCTCATTTCAAGGAAACGCAGGGGTCCTAAAGGAAGTTTTCAAAGACTCAGTGAACAGTGGAAAAAGGGAGTGCGGGTTGAGGATAGAGTAATTATAAGGGCCTTTTTGAAAGATGACGGCCGAAGGGGTATCGGCTGCGCACAGCCGACGGATCGGCGATGGGCGGTGAGGATTAGACGTCGGGGGGTTGCGCGCGCGGGGCGGCCGACGGCGCGCACTGGCCGCGGCGTCGCGGTCCCCTGGCGGCGCCGTGCGCGCTCCCGCCATGGATGGCGCACGGGCGCTCGCGGACCCGGCACCAGAAGGCACCGAATGAAGAACCAAGCGGTCGGAGGGGTAGCGGAGCACAAGGAGATTCTCACCACGGCGGAGGAGGCGGCGGCGAGGCTCTGACAGCGGCGAACGACGGACGGAGGCGGGTGCCCGAGCGACGGCGGCGAAGCTGCGAGCGCACACGGCGGTTAGGGCGAAACCGAGTTTCAAAGAAGCGAGGGGAGGGGTTAGGGGGCACCTCCTCTGCGGCGCGGAGCTCCCACGGTGTCGAATCGACCGGCGGAGCAGCGAGACGACGGCGCGAGCACGGCGGCGGCGGCAATGGCGCGGAGGGGCTCTGGGGGTTGCTCTGCGCGGCGCTGCGGGAGTGGGAGAGGGGAAAGAAGGAGCGGGGCGCGGGCGCATCTGCTAAATGCACGAGGGCGAGGGCGAGGTCGTGGGAGCGGGCTCGCCCACGACGCGCGCGAGACGCGGGCGAAGCGGTTGCTCGCTCGAGCGCGGACGGCGCGTGCGAAGGGGAAGAGGAAAGCGCCGACAGGTGGGGACGGGGAGTCAGAGAGAGAGGAAGGGAGAGCGCGGGCGGCCGGCGGCTGCTGCGTCGGGCCGGCCTGCGGGCCGAGCGGGAGAGGGAAAACGGAGGGTGCCGGCCCACTGCGGGAAGGGAGGAGGGGAGAGAGGAGCTGGCGGGTTGGGCCACCAGGGCGGTTGGGCCGAAAACAAGGGAAGGAGAGAGGAAGAAAAATGAATTTCCTTTTTCATTTGTTTCAAAGCATTTCAAAACATTTCCAAATGAAGTTTGAATTCATTTTGAATTTTGGCAAAAACCAGTCACTTCAATAAATATAATGCACCAGCATGAATGCATAAATATGTTGCCACTATTATTTTAATTCAACAAAAATTATTTAACCCATAGGTTAAATGCTTCACAAAAATCATAATTAAATCATTTTCACCTATTTTGTTTTGGAGAAAATTTTTAGGGTGTTACAACTCTACCCCCCTTAAGATGAATCTCGTCCTCGAGATTCGACCGTAGCTTACTCAAACAACTGCGGATAGGATTTCCGAAGATCTTCTTCTCTTTCCCAGGTAGCCTCTTCTTCTGTATACCGGTTCCACTGAACTTTGCACATCTTGATAACTCGGCTCCTGGTAACTCTTTCTGCTGTTTCCAAGATCTTGACAGGGTACTCTTCATAAGAAAGATCTTCACCTATCTTGATCTCTTCCAGAGGAACTTGTTCTTCAGGCATCCTCAGGCATTTCTTTAGCTGAGAAACATGGAACACATCATGAACACCTGACAGCCTCTCAGGTAACTCGAGCTGATAGGCCACTTCTCCACGTCTGGCCAAGATCCGGAAAGGACCTATGTATCTGGGTGCCAACTTTCCTTTCATGTTAAACCTCCTTACGCTTCTCATGGGTGACACTTTCAAATACACATAGTCTCCCACTTTGAAAACTAAGTCCCTCCTTCGAGTATCTGCATAACTCTTCTGTCGGGACTGAGCTATCCTTAGGTTATCTCGGATCATCCTTACTTGTTCTTCAGCATTTCTAAGAACATCCGGTCCGAACACTTGAGTTTCTCCTGTCTGATTCCAGAACAAGGGAGTTCTACACTTCCGTCCATACAAAGCTTCGAAGGGAGCCATTTTCAGACTCTTCTGGTGACTGTTGTTGTATGAGAATTCAGCATATGGCAGGCTTTTATCCCAACTAGTCCCATGCTGAAGGGCACATGCTCTCAACATGTCCTCCAAGATCTGGTTTTTCCTTTCAGTCTGCCCATCTGTTTGTGGATGATATGCAGAACTGAACGTCAGCTTAGTTCCCAGAGATTGATGTACCTGATGCCAAAAGTGAGAAGTGAACTGTGTCCCTCTGTCGGACACTATTTTCTTTGGAACACCATGCAGAGACACAATCCTCTCCATGTACAGTTCTGCTAACCTTGCTCCAGAATAGGTGGTCTTTACTGGTAAGAAGTGAGCGACCTTAGTGAGACGGTCAACTATTACCCATATTGAGTCATAGCCTCTCTGCGTACGGGGTAATCCAGTGATAAAGTCCATTCCCACTTCTTCCCATTTCCACTCGGGTATCTGCATAGGTTGTAACAATCCTGCTGGCCTTTGATGTTCAGCTTTGACCTTCTGACAGATGTCACATAGGGCCACATATTCTGCTACATCTCGCTTCAATCCATACCACCAGTACTTTTCCTTCAGATCCAAGTACATTTTGGTACTGCCGGGATGTATGGAGTAGGCGGATTCATGCGCATCTCGCAGGATGGCATCACGGATAGCTTTCACTTCGGGCACACATATCCTTTTTCCAAACCAAAGAGTCCCATTAGCATCCATCCTGAATCCTGGTGCCTTTCCAAGCACTATGTTCTCTGCTATCTCTTTCAAATTCTCATCTTTCAACTGACCCTCACGGATTTCTTTCTCCAAAGCAGGTTCAACTGACATTTCCACCACATTGTTGGCAAAACATAGATTAAGGTATGCCATTTCAGCTCTCAAATCAGCTGACGTGTATTCCACTTGCAGTCCAGTTGCATAAGTTTTTCTGCTCAAGGCATCGGCCACGACATTGGCCTTTCCTGGGTGATAATGTACCTCTAGGTCATAGTCTTTGATCAATTCTAGCCAACGGCGTTGCCTCAAGTTCAAATCTGACTGAGTAAATATGTACTTCAGACTTTTATGATCCGTGAACACATCACACTTATGCCCAACTAGATAATGTCTCCATATTTTCAGAGCATGGACAACAGCTGCTAACTCCAAATCATGAGTTGGATAGTTCACCTCGTGCTTCCTCAGCTGTCTAGATGCGTAGGCCACTACTTTTCCTTCTTGCATTAGAACACATCCAAGTCCAAGACAAGATGCATCACAATAGATCGAGAAGCTTTTGTTCAAGTCTGGCAGAACTAGGACTGGTGCTGAGGTTAATCTCTTCTTTAACTCTTCGAAGTTTGCTTGGCATTTATCAGACCACACAAACTTAGCATTCTTCTCTAACAAGACAGTCATAGGCTTTGCGAGCTTGGAGAATCCTTCAATGAACCTCCTATAATACCCGGCCAAACCCAGAAAACTTCGGATTTCACTGGCATTAGTTGGCGGGTTCCAATCCAACACATCTTGCACCTTGCTAGGATCAACGGATATACCTCCGTTAGAGACAACATGCCCTAAGAAAGAGACTTCTTTCAACCAAAATTCACATTTGCTCCTCTTGGCATAGAGTTGATGCTCTCTCAACTTCTGCAGAACCATTCTCAGATGTTCAGCATGTTCCTCCTCTGATTTAGAGAACACTAGAATGTCATCTATGAACACCACCACAAACTTATCCAGGTACTCCATGAACACTTTATTCATCAGATACATGAAGTAGGCTGGGGCATTGGTCAGTCCAAAAGACATTACTGTATACTCATACAATCCATACCGCGTTGTGAAAGCAGTCTTAGGAATGTCTGAGTTCCGGATTTTCAACTGGTGATATCCAGACCTGAGATCTATTTTAGAGAACACACATGCTCCTCTAAGTTGGTCAAATAGATCGTCTATCCGGGGTAGAGGGTATTTGTTTTTAATGGTAACCTCATTTAAAGACCTATAGTCCACACACATCCTTTGGCTACCATCTTTCTTATCCACAAAAATCACTGGTGCTCCCCAAGGGGAAGCACTGGGGCGTATATACCCTTTCTCTAACAACTCCTTAAGCTGTTTCTTAAGTTCTTCTAATTCATTTACCCCCATTCTATAAGGTCTTTTAGCTATTGGTGCAGTTCCGGGCAGTAATTCAATAATGAACTCAACATCGCGATCAGGTGGCATACCTGGCAGATCATCAGGAAAGACATCAGGGAACTCGTCCACCACCCGATCTTGCTCTGCACCACTAGCATCCATCTGGTTGACCGTGGCAGTTGGCTGCTCTTTCATCTCCACTTGCACACAGATTCTGTCTCCCTTAGGTGTAGATATAACAACTGACCTTTCTTGGCACTGAATGACAGCCCCATGTTGCTTCATCCAATCCATACCCAAGATGAGATCTATACCTGCTGTTCTTAGCACTATAGGCTTTACTTTAAAGTCTACCCCCCTTAGGTTGACACTAGAGGTGGGGCTCCAAAAATTTGCAGGCATACTACCCCCTGGTGAGTTTACTATGATTGTTTCTTTCATTGCACATAAAGGCACACCATGCATTCTAACAAATGACTGTGAAATGAAGGAATGCGAAGCACCAGAATCAAATAGTACGGTTGCTGGGATTGAGTTGATGCTGAACGTACCCATCATGACATCCGGTGCATCCAGGGCAGAATCGGCAGCTACATGGTTCACCCGCCCAGTGTTAGTGGGTTGGGTGTTCTGCTTCGGGTTCCCCACTTGATTTCGCGGGACTTGAGGGTTCTGCTTCTTAGGACACTGATGAGCATAGTGTCCTGTCTCCCCGCAACGGTAGCAAGCGTTGGGGTTCTGCTGAGCTGCATTCTTCATGGGAGCGGAATTGGGTGATCCCTGGCGTGAGGCTTGACTGCTCTGCTGTTGGAACCTCTGTCCTCCTGGCTGCTGCTGAAAACGCTGACCACCTGACTGCTGTTGGTATGGAGGGCGCTGTTGGTTCTGGTTGTTCTGGGGGTGTTGTCCCCTGTTCCACTGGTTGCCTTGACTCCTCTGGGGGTAACCTTGTTGTGGGTTGATTCGGGGACGAGTGTTGCTCCCCGATAACTGGCCTTGGAAGCTTCTTTTCTTTGCTTCCATTTCCTTCCTCTTGTTGTCAATAACGATCGCCCTATTGACCAGGGCCTGATAGTTTGGGTAGGTATTTGACATAAGCTGGAGCTGCAACCCATCGTAAAGACCCTTCAGAAATTTGCGCTGCTTGTCTTTATCTTGGGCCACATCCTGGGGAGCGTAGCGCGACAGCTGAGCGAACTTGTCGCGGTACTCCGCCACTGACATGGACCCTTGCTTCAGAGAGCGGAACTCCTCTTGCTTCAGCTCCACGAGACCATCTGGGATGTGATAGGATCGGAAGTTCTCCTTGAACTCCTGCCATGTAACAACTGGGGCATCTTGGGGACGGCCGAACATGAACGCATCCCACCAGTCCTGTGCAGCTCCCTGCAGTTGCCCAGAAGCGTAGAGCACCTTCTCATAATCGGTGCACTGGGCGATGTTCAGCTGTTTTTCCACTGCACGCATCCGCCTCCAGTGGTTCAGAGGCGTGAGTGAACACAGGTGGATGGCCCTTCAGGAACTCTCCTCGACGGTCCCTGACTTGAAGAGGTTGAGGTGCGGCAGCGGGCGCCTGATCCAGGCGGTTCATCATGGCGTGCATAAGCTGATTCTGCGTGCCATCAGCTGTTCGATGGTCACTGGCGGCGGTGGCGGTGGCGGGTCCATAGGAGCACCACGCCCACGGCCACGGCCTCTCCCGCGTCCACCCCTTGCTGCCATCTGCTCACCAACAAATGCGCAAGAGTTAGACCTTTATATCCAACATAGAATGTATATATGAACATAAATGAACATTGCTGAAAATTTCTGTGCACATCCTTGTCAACAGCAGCACACTAAAACGGGCATAACTCGAGCTACAGAAATCCAACAGGGATGAACCAGACATCGTTGGAAAGCTTAAGAAACCAGCTACAACTTTCATATAGAACACTTTCTCAGATTCGGCCAGATTCTGGGCCGAAAACAGCATTGAACAGAACCTGTTCTGGATGACAGACTGCGCAGAAACATCAACTTCAAAAAGACATATCTCCCAGATCCGAACAGATAAAGACTTGGTTCCAGATTCGTTTGAAAGGTACATCAGTCTAGTTACTCCCACAAAAATTTCATAATTTTTGGGGACACGAGTTAAGAGATATACAGATTTAAACACAGGCTGCTCCAGAAAACAGCAACACAGATAGGGGATAAACAACTTTACTCACCACAGAGATATGTATCAAACTTGGAGAAGCACGGACATAACCCATACTTCACCACACACAAGCAAAGATCCATTCACACATAGTTCACAAACATAAACAGCACATCCACAAAAGGTTCACCAAACACAAACTGAAACTTAAGCGACACGTCTAACTGGATAACTGAACGTGGTAGGCAAGCTACTGGGCTCCACCGGGGGCATCGTTGGCTCTGTACTTCTTCTTGTAAACAGCTGCATAGTCTAGCTCACCGCGAAGGTAATCCACTTCGCGCTCCAAACGCCTTATCACCTTCTGAGCCGCACGCAGGTCATCTTGCACCTTGTCGGCCTTCCTATGCACCTCGTAGGCATGCTGGGCAGTAGAGACCAGAACCGGGTACTCCACTGGAGGAAGCAGGGTGCGCCACGAGCCCTCCATGTCACTTTGGGGCAGGTAGCGGAAGCGGTCATTCCTCATCTCCTGGAAACGTAGACCATGGTAATGCAGGTAGGCATCCTGCGCTGCGTCCTCCATACTTGCGAGGGCATCACCACGCTTGGTGGTAGTCCTGTGAGCCGACTCTATGACATGGGCTTGATCCGCAGCTTTCCATCCTGTAACCATCAGGTCGGACTTCCAGTAAGTGGCCTCCAAAGGATGAGTGTACTCGCCACAATGGTACTGGAGCTTGGCTTCCATCTCAGGGTAGTACTCCTCCAGCAGACGAACCAGCATACTATGGTAGTATGCTGTCTCGTCGGGCTTCTTGAACATGAAGCGACGATCCCAACCAAGGTCTTCCACCACCTGCACTGCTGGAACGGCAGGGGGTGCTGGTGCCGAAGCTGACGAGGCGGCGGGAGAGTGTACCACCGGGTACACTGGCACGAAGGCTGGTGCCGCAGGAGCTGGTGGAGCGGCAGGTGCTGCAGGGACTGCTGGGACGGCGGGGGCCTCCACGACTGGTGGAGCGACAGGCGCCACAGGAGCGGGTGCCTCTGGAGCAGGGACCTCAGGCGCTGGCGCCTCAGGCACAGGCTCCATAGGAGCTGGCACCTCCGGAGCTGGAGACTCAGGAACTGCTGCAGGGGGCGGTGATGGCGCTGCTAGCTCCTCAGAGACAGACGGGGTAGAGGTCAACTCTTCATCCTCCACGATGAAGGCGGTGTTGGAGGAGCTGGAGGAACCGTCACTGTCGGGGATGTGAACCACAGGGGGAACAGGCTGGCCGGTGCTGGTGGTGAAAAGGGCACGATACGCGCGGGTGTTCATGCGAGGCATCCTGACGTTATAAATTGAGATAAGATAAGCGGAAACAATTAGTTTTACTCAATAGAATAAGAATAAGAAGCATGCAAATTTTAATAAAGTAACAAGATAATAAAATAAGCATGAACAGGTAACAAAAAGGTGTTAGAACGGCCATTTCCTAGCTAGGCTTGCGTCCTACAGTCAACAAAGCTTTGATACCAATTTGTCACACCCCAACTTTAAGGATAAAATTGGGACAACGTACTCATGTGTGCCCAGGAAACAATCACACACATAAGTAGACAAATTACAAGGAGTGGCATCATCACATTGTTTATTACATCACGACAGTATTTAAAACAAAGTCTTACAACATACTGAACCACAGATCACTGAACTGGTACACAAACTAAACCACAGGGAAACGTTGGCTGGGGGAACAGCTAGCCTAGAAGTCTTCAGGAAAGTCGCCAACTGCACCTTCATCTGTTACCCATCCGGGATTTTGCCCAAAAAGAAGACAAACAACAAGCGTAAGTACTCCACGTACTTAGCAAGCTAACATAGGGTTCATGAGGCTCAAAAAGGCTGACACTGT
This sequence comes from Coix lacryma-jobi var. lacryma-jobi, assembly GCA_009763385.1. Classification (NCBI taxonomy): domain Eukaryota; kingdom Viridiplantae; phylum Streptophyta; class Magnoliopsida; order Poales; family Poaceae; genus Coix; species Coix lacryma-jobi. The sequence continues at coordinate 50,985,360 of CM019831.1, forward strand.
CTGACTGCAGTTAGCTTTTAAGTTGGCAAAGTTTTAGCTTTAAGGTAAACGAGTATTGTGCTTAACCCTTAACCCATGATCCATTTGTCCATCAAAGATAAATAAAACATCATAAGGTACCAACAATATAAAGTAAACAATTATTCTAGTATCAAAGTTCTGCTAGTTTTCCGGGCCGCTCGTGACCGTGAGCACGGCTGTTATAACAGTTTTACACTCTGCAGAGGTTGCGCATCTTTACCCATAAGCCGTGTTACCCTTGTGCCCGAGGCGGCCAACCTCTTGATCCACTTCCGAGGTAGATCGGCAGGGCACACTATGAAGCCTTTCGCTGGTTCGTCTAACAGGTTAGGGCCGCGAGGTTTCCTTGGCAATCAGACATAGCAAACCCCCCTTTCCTATGGCACAAGGCCATCGCAGCTATACTGATAGGAACAGGAGCAGCCCTACATCCGTAGAGGCAAGCCCCTCTTGCGCCCCTCCGGGTTACCACTAACAGGTTAGAAAAGGTCCAGAGTACTGAGCTAAAACCAGAGCCATATAGCACTCATGGTAGCACTGTCAATCCCAGCTTTTGCTAACAGCAAGTTTTATTAACCGTTTAACCACATATCATCATGAGAACATATTCATCATTGGACTGGATCGATTATAAGTCAGTTAGCACTAGCAAAGCTACCCATATGCATATATCCCACGGGAACAAGAACATCACAGATCACAAAGCTAAGTGGGTTTTCTAAGGTTGCTCAATTGGACACATGCATAAATGAGTGATTAAAGTAAAGTGTATAGGTAAACAAGGAGATCCCATGCTAACTTGCCTTGGTTGTCGAAAGGTTGATCCTCCTGCTGGTCACTGAACGAGGGGTCCTGGTCGTACCACACCGACTCACCGTCTACTCGATCACAAACATCACCACGCATTCCAGGTGCAAACATACACGATGCAAACAGAGCTATTATTAGAACAATACACCAGACAGTAATAAACTGAAATAAAACTTTGATAAAACTGAAGTACGCATCTCTACGATCACAACAAGTTTTGGTTCATCGAAAACGGAGTTACGGCGTGAAAGTTACGATCGAAACGATGTATATAAAGCCCTAATCAAGATTAACTTGGACTCTAAAACTAATCTGTCCAAAACAGACTAACAGGGGTATACACGGGTAGAGCACTAAATTACGAAGCTAACGCAATTTGAACGGGTCAAAACGGAGCTAAAACGTGGATTTTACAAGCATTTTAGTGTAATGGCATTTCTGTAAATAAGCTGAATTGCATTTGGATTTAAATCGGAATTTAAATTAAATTTAAATCAAATCCCGCCGACGGCTGGTCTGCGCCTCATTTCAAGGAAACGCAGGGGTCCTAAAGGAAGTTTTCAAAGACTCAGTGAACAGTGGAAAAAGGGAGTGCGGGTTGAGGATAGAGTAATTATAAGGGCCTTTTTGAAAGATGACGGCCGAAGGGGTATCGGCTGCGCACAGCCGACGGATCGGCGATGGGCGGTGAGGATTAGACGTCGGGGGGTTGCGCGCGCGGGGCGGCCGACGGCGCGCACTGGCCGCGGCGTCGCGGTCCCCTGGCGGCGCCGTGCGCGCTCCCGCCATGGATGGCGCACGGGCGCTCGCGGACCCGGCACCAGAAGGCACCGAATGAAGAACCAAGCGGTCGGAGGGGTAGCGGAGCACAAGGAGATTCTCACCACGGCGGAGGAGGCGGCGGCGAGGCTCTGACAGCGGCGAACGACGGACGGAGGCGGGTGCCCGAGCGACGGCGGCGAAGCTGCGAGCGCACACGGCGGTTAGGGCGAAACCGAGTTTCAAAGAAGCGAGGGGAGGGGTTAGGGGGCACCTCCTCTGCGGCGCGGAGCTCCCACGGCGTCGAATCGACCGGCGGAGCAGCGAGACGACGGCGCGAGCACGGCGGCGGCGGCAATGGCGCGGAGGGGCTCTGGGGGTTGCTCTGTGCGGCGCTGCGGGAGTGGGAGAGGGGAAAGAAGGAGCGGGGCGCGGGCGCATCTGCTAAATGCACGAGGGCGAGGGCGAGGTCGTGGGAGCGGGCTCGCCCACGACGCGCGCGAGACGCGGGCGAAGCGGTTGCTCGCTCGAGCGCGGACGGCGCGTGCGAAGGGGAAGAGGAAAGCGCCGACAGGTGGGGACGGGGAGTCAGAGACAGAGGAAGGGAGAGCGCGGGCGGCCGGCGGCTGCTGCGTCGGGCCGGCCTGCGGGCCGAGCGGGAGAGGGAAAACGGAGGGCGCCGGCCCACTGCGGGAAGGGAGGAGGGGAGAGAGGAGCTGGCGGGTTGGGCCACCAGGGCGGTTGGGCCGAAAACAAGGGAAGGAGAGAGGAAGAAAAATGAATTTCCTTTTTCATTTGTTTCAAAGCATTTCAAAACATTTCCAAATGAAGTTTGAATTCATTTTGAATTTTGGCAAAAACCAGTCACTTCAATAAATATAATGCACCAGCATGAATGCATAAACATGTTGCCACTATTATTTTAATTCAACAAAAATTATTTAACCCATAGGTTAAATGCTTCACAAAAATCATAATTAAATCATTTTCACCTATTTTGTTTTGGAGAAAATTTTTAGGGTGTTACAAGACCGGTCGGTCTGCCTCTATGACAGGTGGGCCCCGCCTTCCGTGGGTCGCCTTCTCGTGTCTTCTGGAATGTTCTAGAATCTTCCAAGTCGTATCCATCGAGGACTCTCGCTCCGGGACTCCAAATATAGCAAATCATATGTCCGTTTCGATCGTCTCGACGAGGTCTTCGCAATGGTGTGCTCTGTTTCATCACTTGAGATGCTTTTATATGGTAAAAACATGGATGTCCTACAAAACAAGTGAGAGCACCAAAACTCGTGGAACTTGTTAGTTTCAAACCCTACAACTATGCTTTGTGATTCATTTAGTGTCATTTCATGCAATAGTTGATGGTTAATTATGAGCATTAGTGAGCGTCAACAAGTTCCTCCAAGCTTAACCTTTGCTAGTCCCTTAGCAAAGTCAAACTCAACGGTGGATTAGGAGTTGCTACAATATCTGCACTTCTAACAAGTACTCAGGCATTCAAACAGAAGTTCTCATTTGGATTAGAAAAAGGATATCATATTATTCATCATGGGGCTTAGTACTTTACCTTGAATCTTGGGTAAATGAAAGATAGAATGATCAAATCAAGCACTATGTCTCTAGCTCTTTCACTTCACCATTATCCCGGAATTTTTATGAATTTTCAAAAACATATGTTGTCAAATTAAACAATGGATCCAAAGAGAAAGTCAACCACACCATTGAATCGAGAAGTGCATGTGTATAAAAATGGAGGCGGATGCTCTTTTGAATATATCACTCTCTTGTGTCTATTAGAGACACATGACTATCAGGCTCATTCTACTGTCGGGCACGTGCCCATTTTTTTTCTGATATTCTCTTTTTCTCTCTCTTTTTTTTCTTCTTTTTTCGAGGTTCCGGACACTTGTCCCTTTTTATTTCCTCAGGATCTATCTTTTTGAGGTTTCGGACACTTGTCCCTTTTTATTTCCTCAGATTTTTTTGTTTTCTTTTTTTTCCTCAATAGCCACATGCTTCCAACAAACTTTTGAGAGGATGTCAACAGATAATCATGAGCATTTATATGGAAGATGGATGAAATGTGTAAGTGATCTCAATTCAATAGTATGATAAATTTTCACAGGGTCAACAAAGTTTAATTTAACTCAATGCAATTATTTGTTATATTAATATTGGAAACACTCCGGAACTCTAGTATTGTTTCAGAACAAGATAACAGTAGCTCAAATCATCACATATCATATCTGTCAATTACTTAGACTCTGGATCAAGCATTTGCTACCCATATATTTAATTTCATTTCAAGGCATCATTAATTTTTTTTAAAACTTAGGAGAACTCATGTTTAAAGGCTAGGTACTAGAAAGAAATACAATAGAGCAACTATTCATCATTTCCATTTTAAGACATTAGAGAGAGAGTTCTTCAGATTTGACATGCTTTATTTATTTAATCTAACACACACTATAACCTATTATTTAAAAATATTAAGATAGTAGTAAGACATACCTGAATCACGAAGATAACGAGGGTGCGTCGCCCCCAAGCTAATCGCTTCGAGCACATCGAGCCTTCATGTGCCCGAATATTTTTGTTCTTTTTTCTTTTTAAGGGTGAGCCTTCATGTGCTCACATTTTTTTTGTATTTTAAATTTATTTATAAAAAGAAAAACTTAAGAGGATAAAGATACTTACCTGAATACATGGGGGTTCTTTCCCCCAAGCTGAATGTTGACGTAGTCGTTCGATGTTGCAATGTAGCGGACTCGCAGTGAAAATGTTCTTCCTCTATCAAAGCATTAATTGATGTTGATGGTTGTTTAAATAGTGCTCCAACAGTGGATGAAACATCCACTTTCTCGTCAGCTTTTCTTGGTCATTTAATCCTATGAAACTCAAATAGACAACAAAACTTGTGGAATAGATTACGCGTTAGTGGTTGGCCACTCAAGCCTTAGTTGTCTAGAGTTTTAGTAAGATCTCTTTCTCAATATTTTTTGTATTTTAATTTTTTTCGATGCAATGACAGTTTAATAAAATGAATGCATTTTTATTTTTATTTTTATTCCACCACGGTGAATATTTCATGTGGATTTTTACATACCACAGAATTATTCACATGGGGCTTTAAGTTTTATGATGCAGTGCAAAAAGTAAAATATTTTTATTCTCTTATCTCTTTTTTTTATGCAATGCTAATGCAGAAAAGTAAATATGCAATGGAAGAATAATGATGGGAAGTAAACATGCAAAAAGAGAAACTAATGTACAAAAGATAAATATGGATAACTACCGATTTTACCTTTCGGCAAGGGTTCAATGTTTTAAGTCCTCTGAACAGGACTTCTCACCATGTTCATTCCTGAGGTGCATCATTTGATCCCAATATGTAGACCTTGATAACTATACCTCTTGATATGGTGTCACCCATGCTCTTTATTCACCCAACAATTTGAAGTGAAACATTAATTGTGGAAGCTAGCAGCATCTTGTTCAGTGTGCAAGTTCTTGTAGATCCAGGACCTTCACTCTATAGAATTTGGGAGTTGACAAACTCCTCCATGTTTTGCTCAAGAGTGTATCCTGCTCATAAAGACAAGGTAGAGATCAAGTGCATGGGCTCTGTTGGTGGAAAAACACCAACAGAACCAAAAGTTTTGTTCATTCTTCTCTAACCTTAGGCATATTGAACAAGATAAACTTGTTGTTTGTGTGTTCTATTCAATCTTAACATGAGTGATAGGATCAGAAGATAAAAGTAGCATCTTAAAAATATTTAATAGATCATATTACATAACCCAAGGAAGGATAATCTATGTATATTGTGCCAATCTTTTCATGATTGTGATATATCATCTTCCAAAGGTTGGATGCACAACATTTTAGCTCATTTAATTAAGATAGTGAGATTCAAGAGAGTAAAGCCAAGAACAAAGAGTAAAAAACTGAACATGTTGAGTTGATTAGTTTGGATTAAGCGAGGTGCAACTTAAACATGTTTGATTCTTTATTTATGTGTAATACAGAATCAAAGAGAAGCTTTTAAAGTGATAGACACTTACCTTGAGGTGTTACCTTATCATTGAAGAGTGATTGTGTCGAACCACCTTGTGGAAGCTTCTCTTGTCTATCTGGTTCTTGTTCATAAATGGCTTGTCTTCTCCTGCTTATCTCATAGTGGGCCAACTGAGTCTTGTTCTCAACAGGTCCAGACGATGGAGACTTTGTCAACTATTCTCTTGATTTGTAGGCTTAGGTACATCTCTCCATCTTTAAATTCTTGCAGTGCAGTGGCTTCATCCTTCATGATGTCCCCCTCAATTCCTGGCAGTTGGTTCTTCCTTTGTCGGTTGAGTCAACGTCTTCTCTTGGTTTCGTTCGACTGCTCATAAATGGTGTAGTTGTTGATAAAGCAGCGAACCTTTTGATCGAAGATCTAAAAGTGGACGTCTCTAGGTCCGACATAGATGACAATGATCTTCCAAGAATGAGTGATGGATTATTTTTCTTCTTCTTGATTGGGGTAGTATCTAGTGGCTTTTACTGATCAAAGTGGTGAGCAGGAGGTCAAAGTATCTTGAAGCTGGATTTCTCCTTCCTCCTCTTGATCGTGAAGCAAATTTAGACAACGGAATTGTGTCTCCCCCAAGCTGACTTGTGAAGTAGGTGGATATTTCTTCAACAATATGTTCATGAGTTGAAATTGTAGACCTTGTTGTTGTTGAAGTTGTTCCACCTCATCCCTCAAACTAGCTCTTGTGTTGCAATGATTAGAAGTGAGGAGAGCTTCCAATGCTTGTCTTTATAGTGAACCACCAACAAACTTCCTTCAGACGACACATGGATGTTATGATGTAGTGGCATATCGTCTCCCTGATATTTGTTGTTGGTGTCGGTGTTGATGTCTTCGACAATGATGAGCGTAGGCATAGATTGACCCATACGGGGTGAGTTGCATCCTACTCGTCATAAGTGTCCTAGCTTAGGCCTTGGGATGGCTCAAGGCTTGGTTGCCTTCGACATCACTAGTGACTTGTCTAATGATGAGTTTTGTCTATCCATGTGTTGAGTTTTGGATCTTTAAGTTCACACCATGAACAAGCAAATCTCATCTCCTACAAACTATTAGTGGACATATACCCGAAGGATTGTACTGAATGTGAAACATGGGTTGTTATCCACAACTTATGTGTTATTCATCCATGCTAATTAAAAGATGATTTTAGGATTACTTTAGCATAGACTAGCATTTTATGTGTTGGCTGCATTTTAACATGGTTCAAGGCAAAGATACTTGCAGTAGAAGATAAATTGAAATAAACTTTAATACTCAGAGTTCTTTCATCCATGATGAATGAGCTGAGACTTCATTATGCAGTTCACCATATGCCTTGCTTCATCTCTGATGTGAATTCATCTTAGGACTTTCCCAAAATGTATTTAGAGTTCTCTGCAGGGGTTTGTCTAACAAAATATCCAATGTCTAAACAAGCTAATTTCAGATCAATAATCAAACCAAACTCCGTGTCTAATTTGATTAAGGTAGGCTATTTAACCTAAGCACCACACTTAATTTAAAAAGCCTATGAAAGTACCCTAGGGAAGTACCTTCAAACCAAAATATACTAGCATAAACAAAGGTAGCATGAAAGCATAAAAAAGATTTATCCAAAAAGAGATGAAAGAGTATGATCACAGTGAGGATTTTTATTATTTTTTTTTAATTTTTTATCATTTAGATGCAGATGATATGAATACATGCATGGAACTAAATATGATGAGGATTTGATAAAAGAAAACCTAAACTGAATGGAGTGGATGAATGATTAAAAGTAAACATGCAGTGGTATGCAAGAAATTAAAAAGATAACTACTCATAAAGTTTAAAGTCCATGAGCAAGACTGTCTCACCTTGATCATACTTACCATGACTCACAACTGGGACTTGTGACTGGCGCAGCGTAACTATCCGTCACATGGGATGAGAGTTGAATTCTTGTGACGATGACCTTTTCTTCAATCTACACATGGTTAGAATAATATATATGTATACACAAACCTGTGAGATGGTAGGGCTCCAGAATTAATGATGGATCTTGAATGTTCAGGCACCCTGGGTTCTTCATTCTTGTGGAAGGACGCCATAAGGTCGAAACGGCGTCTGATGTCCTATCTAGTCCACATTCAACAGAACAAGGGGTAATCCTACTAAAGCTAGTGGTACACTAAATTAGCAGACATCAAGATCATTATCAAAATCTTTACACCATTTGCTTCCCCGGCAACGGCGCCAAAAATGCTTGTTGACATTCGTTAGTGCAAATAGAATATGAAAGATTCTGCAAGCGCACAGAACACCATTGTAGCATTTTATCGGGAGTATTCCAGGATCGTTATTTATATTTTACCACTGGGAAGCAAGGGTCAAGAATCTGATAACTCACTATCATGCATCTACTAACTCAGAGTACTAATTAGACTAGAGCAGGAGTAATTGATATATAATATGATAATGAATGGAAGCACATAAAAGATAATTTAATGATAACTAGATAACTATAGTGGGAGGACAACGGGAGAGATCAAGGTTCCTATGCACTTCTCTATTACTTGGGTTCTAAGGTAACAAGGATGAAAAGATATAGCAGTCATATAAAAACACATCGGGACATCAGAACACCAACCACAGAAAGGGATGAGAAGGGGGTTGGGAAGCTCTGACTACGGTCCTACGAACATTAACCCGAACGTGGTGGAATACGTCGGCCATCAGGGCTATCACTGTTGGTAGTTCTTAACTTCACTAAAGATAGAGCTAGGCAACTATCCCCGGTAACGGCCCAGAAATGCTTGTTGACACTTGCTAACGTCGTTACTAGAAGTAGACTATGGAATATATCCCTGGCAACGGCGCCAGAAATGCTTGTAGCAAGTCCAGTCACTATACCTAAAGGAGTGAAGCTAAGGCAGCTATCTACTAATGTCAAATGGGGTTGTCAATCCCGACACTAGTAGGAGCTAGCTAGAGAGATTGCAATCTACCTAGAGGAGATTCTGCAAGCGCACAGAACTATCGTAGTAGCACTTCGCCTGGGAGTACCAGGTGTCGATTTATTTGATCCCAAAGGAAGGCTAGGGTGGTGTATGAGTCGAGTCAAGGAGGGGATGAGAGTCGAAGAATAAGAAAGGGGAAAGGAGAGAAGAGAAGAGAGGAGATGAAAGGCTAGAAAGAATTTATGAGTGGATAGGTAAGGATGAAATGAATGGTTAAGGTAAGGTGGATAGACAGGTAGATAGGGGGAATAAGATAACTAATGATAACTAATATAACTACCTAATACTTAATAACTACTCCTAGATAACTACGAAGCAAGATAGGCAAATGCCAAATAAGCAACCAAGTTAAGTATAGTTTTATTCCTATCTTGTCAAGTACCGAGGCGTACTAGCCTTTACCACTGACTTAGGTTGAACGCTAGCACAACGAGCCTTACTGTTAAACTAGACCAACTACGTGGTGGAATTCAAGGCGCACAGGGTTGTCACCACCTGCTTGCTACCACAGCTATTCGGGGGTCTAGCCGTATCTGAAGGTAAGTCTATAACTACACACCAGGCCTAGTTATATTCTAACTATCTCTATCCTGGCCTAGAATAGAGACACCCTTGTGGACGTCAGAGCAAATACTTGACTTAATAAGATAAACACTAAACTAACTAAGCAACCTATTGGCAAAGATCAAACACTAAGCACACTAGAGATTAACTACTATGGCTATGTGAATTGAAATGTAGGATAGCTAGGTACTCAAGCAATCAATCAAGTATACTACTCAATACTGGCAAGTGGAATAAAGTAATACTTGAAATGATGAACTAGAATATAGTAAAGTGCTTGAGTTACAAGAGCAAAACCTGAACTAGAGATGAATGAAGACTCTTCCCAACTCCAGGACCGATCACTCGCACGCTTCTACTCTTGAGCTAAGCCTTCAGCAGCCCTTCCGCGAGGGCAATGAGGCAAGGATGCCTTGCTCTACTAGCTACCTACTTGCCTAAGCTTGGCTACATCCTAAGCTATTAGCTCTCTAGCTTTAGCCTTGCTTTCCTCTTTGCTTCTTCCTTGCTTTCCTTGCTTGAAATGAAGTGACGCCTCCAGGGGGTATTTATAGTAGAGAGGTGGAGTAGGGGCTACTCCAACGCCACATCATCGATCCGCGTGATGATGGATGAGAGCCCTTGGATCGTAACCTCCTTCAGATCAATGGTGGAGAAGAATTAAGCATGTGCTTCTTTAATTCAACATGTGCTTCTTTGCATGGCAGCATGCATGATCCACGCCACTCCCGTCCTGAGCCCTCCGATGCCACCGACCTAGTGACCAAGGGCTAAGATTTGGCCCTGCGGTGGTCACACGAATCAGTGACGTGACAGGGGGGAAGTTTGGGCGCCACCTAGGTGGCGGGCGCCACCTAGGGGTGGCGGGCGCCACCCCACTAGGACCCAAATGGGCCATGGTGAGTGGTCTCAGCCCCTGGTGGGTCCATTCTCCAAATTTGGTCCAAATCTTGCATTCAAATAAAAATCTATGGACATGTGGAATTTGGTTAGTTTGAAACCTATTTGACTACTTTTCATGCCTTTTTGGTGAATTTTTGGGTAAAATGTTGATGGTAAAACAAGTGTTTAAGGACCATCAACAAGCTCCCCCAAGCTAACCTGTTGCTCGTCCTCGAGCAACAATGCGGTTTAAGCATTGAACATGAAATAGATAGCACTTAAGATGTATACAAGTGCATATTGTATAGTGAGAAATAACTTAGTGTATGTCATTAATCATAGCAATGTGGGGCTTATAGCTTTTCACTTCAAACATGCAAGAGTGAAATAAAGCAGTAGATAGGAAACTTTTATCTTGCTTAGGTTTGACTAGGATTCTGTCTGGAGTTTTTTTTAAGGTTTTCAAAAGATAAAAACTTGCTTAAGTCCTCCAAGATTCACTCAATCACTCATTGGTGTTTAAATCCTCACTTAGGCCAAAATGTAGCCTCTCCTATTTCTAAAGAATGATATGTGGAGTTATAGTTAGGCTAAGAATCATGAGCAAATTGCATAATATTTATTGCTAAGCTAGACACTCAGATCATAAGGAGCAGCAAATCATAAACATTGATCAAGATGTGCATGTGTGGTTATGTGGAAGTGTATAGAGAGATATTTCATAATCCTTCCTAGTTAATTTCTGGGGTCTAGAGCTAATGATAACTCTCTCTCTCTCTCTGTTTTTTACTCGATACATAATGAGTAAATAAAAAATGTGTCCTCACATTTTCTAGGACATAGTCCTCTCTTGAGCTATTTTGCTCACTTTCTTCTTCTTCTTTTATATATCTCTCTCTTTTTTTTAGCTCTAGATTTCCCCAGATTGTCTATAGGAAAAGATTTTAGAAATGAAAAGGGGAAAGAGAGAGAAATGCTTATTCCCAGTGTAGGAATAGCATAAGGCTAGCAATGGAACGTTTGGCAAGGTATTGGATATCTCCAGTGTAGAGAATGAGCAATTTATTTGGTGGTTGCAAACTTCCAAAGTGGAGAGTAAGCAATTTATGGTGGGTGTGTGTATCTTGATCAAAAGAAATGATAAGCTTCTCTACTAAGATCTATTAGGTCTAACAAAGCTCAACACAAACAAAGCTCTTTGTGGTTTTGACTAACAAATATTTGGCTAGTGGTGGGATGGGATAAAATCCAGGAGGAACTTTTAGCAAGGTTTTCATGATTTTTAAAAGAAATCCTCCAGATTTGGTCCTAATTTCAGCTTAGCAAGTTTAAAGAATTACTCCATTTCTAACTAACTTTATTCACTAAGCATGATTTTAGTTAAAACATGTGCAACCCACAAAAGCCAGAACTTAGATAAAACTAGTTATTCTAACTATAACAATAGCATTTGCATGGCATATTTTATTTCTTATTCAGGTTCCAACATTTTTAAGCAGATTTTATCATTTTTACTCATGGGATAATTACTTAGGCAAGTATATAACATTCAAATTTTTTCAAAAGATATAGAATTTAAGAACCGAACATAAAGAGTAAGGTTGAAACATACCTTATTGGTGCGAGGATCTCCCCCAAGCTGGCTTCTTGCTTGGTGAAGGGTCTTCATCTTTCTTGGTCGGAGCTCTTGTTCTTATTTTATTAAAAAGGAAACTATCTAATGTTGTGAAAAAGGGAAACTATCCTATTATGATATTTTATTATTCTAGCTAAGTTAACATATACTTATGCATATAACTAATGATAACTGATTTTTTTTTCTCTTTTTTTAGTTACATGCATGACATATGTTATTTATTTGAAAAAGGGAAATTTGAAGGGAAATTTAAAAGTAAATCCATACCTTAGATCCATGGAATTTCATCCTTATTGGGTGGATCTTCTTCCTTGGGTGCTTCTTCTTTAAGTTCTTCATCGGGTTCTTCTTCTTTTGGCACCTCTCCTTTGTCATGTGAATTACACAACTCAGGAGAAGGTGGTTCTTTCTTTTTGTTCCACCTTGTTCTTGGGCGCCTCTTCTTGGAACGAACGGGTTTTGCTTCCTGCATGTTAGCGGCATATGCGGGACCACGAGAAAAGGAGAATATTTCCTTCCTCCCTCCTAATGTCATTTGCATTTTACCATTCCCCACATATATCCAAGCATCAACAGTGTTCAAGAAAGGTCTACCTAAGATTAGAGGCACATTTTTCCTATTTCCCATATCTAGTATTATGAAATCAGCAGGAACATATGAACCTCTAATATGAACAGGTAAATCAGTGACTATTCCTTCTACATAGCATGTTGATTGATCAGCTAGCACGACATAGGCAGATGTGGATGACATGGGTGGAAAGAATGAGTTTTCATAGAAATCCTTGGATAAAATGTTCACACTCAATCCTAAATCACACATGGCATTTTTAAAGACTTCACCAAAGATTGAGCATCTAATTATGGGACTACCAGGATCACCCTTTTTAACAGTCATGGTTTGATCTTCATAATAGTTAAAATATTTTATTTCAACCATATTTGCAGTTTCCATGTTAGGTTTAGCCGGAATTTTGCCAGTTTCAAAAGATGGTATGATCGCAGCAAGTTGAGCTAATTGGGTTTCTAACATCTTATTAAAGCTAAGTTGATTTTTCAGAGCAGATGAGAAATCTTCGAATTTAGCATTTATGTTCTCAAGCATTTTATCATTTGACATTAATTTCTTATTCAAAAATTCAGTAGTTCTACCTTGAGAGTAGACTAGATTCTTTAAGAACGAGAAATTATCAGTACTTTGGAAATGAGATCGAGGGAATGAATTATTACCTTGAGAGTTGGACTGCTGATTCCATCCTTGATTTTGTTGACGGAAACCGTTGTTGTTGTTGTTGTTGATGATGAAGTTCAAATCTTCATGTAACTCGGGGTAGTGGTTCCCAGAATGTCCGGTCTCTCCACAGACTTCACAAGTCATGTAGGATTCCAGAGATTGGACAATCTCTTGTTGGTTCATCTTCTCATAGCTGTCCAGCTTCTTGGCTAGCAGGTCCATCTTGGCCACGATCATGTCGGCCTCCTTAAGGGAATCCATACCTCGCTTACGGGGCTGCAGTCTCTCATCATTCCATCCTTGGTTCGACACTATCTTCTCTATGAGAGCCTTAGCATCTGCAACATTCAGAGAAAAGAATGCATCGCCGGCGGCGACATCCAAATGGCTTCTAGAGAGTGGGGTTAGGCCATGGTAGAAGTTCTGGATCAACAGCCAGTCCTTCATACCATGGTGTGGACAAGCAGTGACGTACTCTTGCATTCTCTCCCAAGCCTCGGGAATAGATTCCTCGGCTCGTTGCGTAAAGCTGGAGATTTTGTTGCGAAGAGCGTTCGTCTTGCCCATCGGAAAGAATTTGGCGAGAAAAGCATTGGAACACTTGTCCCATGTGTCTACAGCGTTGCGATTGGTATAGAACCATTGCTTCGCTTTTCCTAGGAGAGAAAAGGAAAAGAGACGAAGACGGATGGCTTCTTGGGTTATCCTCTTAATGGTGAAGGTGCCGCAAATCTCCAAAAATTGTTGGAGGTGAGCATTGGCATCCTCATGAGCTTTGCCACAGAACGGGCTAGCTTGGACCATCGTGATCAGAGCCGGTTTCAACTCAAAATTGAGGTTGCCATCGATCATGGCTGGTCCTGTCGCTATATTGGCGGCAGAAGGAGCAGAAAACTCACAAATGGTCTTGTTGGCCATCGTGAAGGCAAAACGAGATAAGAAAGAAAGAAGTTGAAGAAGATGAAGGAAAAAGATAAGAAAGACTAAGGAAGGAAAGAATGGGGAAAGATGGGATTCGCTAAGCGGAAGCTTAAGCGAAGATAAATTCGACAAGGACTCGAAGGATACACCGATTGCCTTCCCCGGCAACGGCGCCAGAAATGCTTGTTGGTAGTTCTTAACTTCACTAAAGATAGAGCTAGGCAACTATCCCCGGTAACGGCCCAGAAATGCTTGTTGGCACTTGCTAACGTCGTTACTAGAAGTAGACTATGGAATCTATCCCTGGCAACGGCGCCAGAAATGCTTGTAGCAAGTCCAGTCACTATACCTAAAGGAGTGAAGCTAAAGCAGCTATCTACTAATGTCAAATGGGGTTGTCAATCCTAACACAAGTAGGAGCTAGCTAGAGAGATTGCAATCTACCTAGAGGAGATTCTGCAAGCGCACAGAACTATCGTAGTAGCACTTCGCCTGGGAGTACCAGGTGTCGATTTATTTGATCCCAAAGGAAGGCTAGGGTGGTGTATGAGTCGAGTCAAGGAGGGGATGAGAGTCAAAGAATAAGAAAGGGGAAAGGAGAGAAGAGAAGAGAGGAGATGAAAGGCTAGAAAGAATTTATGAGTGGATAGGTAAGGATGAAATGAATGGTTAAGGTAAGGTGGATAGACAGGTAGATAGGGGGAATAAGATAACTAATGATAACTAATATAACTAACTAATACTTAATAACTACTCCTAGATAACTACGAAGCAAGATAGGCAAATGCCAAATAAGCAACCAAGTTAAGTATAGTTTTATTCCTATCTTGTCAAGTACCGAGGCGTACTAGCCTTTACCACTGACTTAGGTTGAACGCTAGCACAACGAGCCTTACTGTTAAACTAGACCAACTACGTGGTGGAATTCAAGGCGCACAGGGCTGTCACCACCTGCTTGCTACCACAGCTATCCGGGGGTCTAGCCGTATCTGAAGGTAAGTCTATAACTACACACCAGGCCTAGTTATATTCTAACTATCTCTATCCTGGCCTAGAATAGAGACACCCTTGTGGACGTCAGAGCAAATACTTGACTTAATAAGATAAACACTAAACTAACTAAGCAACCTATTGGTAAAGATCAAACACTAAGCACACTAGAGATTAACTACTGTGGCTAAGTGAATTGAAATGTAGGATAGCTAGGTACTCAAGCAATCAATCAAGTATACTACTCAATACTGGCAAGTAGAATAAGTAATACTTGAAATGATGAACTAGAATATAGTAAAGTGCTTGAGTTACAAGAGCAAAACCTGAACTGGAGATGAATGAAGACTCTTCCCAACTCCAGGACCGATCACTTGCGCGCTTCTACTCTTGAGCTAAGCCTTCAAATGAAGTGACGCCTCCAGGGGGTATTTATAGTAGAGAGGTGGAGTAGGGGCTACTCCATCGCCACATCATCGATCCGCGTGATGATGGATGAGAGCCCTTGGATCGTAACCTCCTTCAGATCAATGGTGGAGAAGAATTAAGCATGTGCTTCTTTAATTCAACATGTGCTTCTTTGCATGGCAGCATGCTTGATCCACGCCACTCCCCTCCTGAGCCCTCCGATGCCACTGACCTAGTGACCAAGGGCTAAGATTTGGCCCTGGGGTGGTCACACGGATCAGTGACGTGGCAGGGGGAAGTTTGGGCGCCACCTAGGTGGCGGGCGCCACCTAGGGGTGGCGGGCGCCACCCCACTAGGACCCAAATGGGCCATGGTGAGTGGTCTCGGCCCCTGGTGGGTCCATTCTCCAAATTTGGTCCAAATCCTGCATTCATATAAAAATCTATGGACATGTGGAATTTGGTTAGTTTGAAACCTATTTGACTACTTTTCATGCCTTTTTGGTGAATTTTTGGATAAAATGTTGATGGTAAAACAAGTGTTTAAGGACCATCAACAGTCACCACCTGGGGCTACCACAACCTGTGGGGTTGAGCGCAACCTCAGGTAACCTATAGACTAAACACCAAGTCTAATCTATCGATTACTACTCTAATTATGGCCTATAACTAGAGCACTCGATACGAGCGGAGATCCTATGCTAAAATATAACGACTATACTAATCATAATATAAAAGGCATAAAGTAAATAGAGAAGATAAATATATTAAAGCATAAGTCTTACAAAGGAAAGATACAAAGACATACCAAAACTCTGAAGACTCCTCCGGAACCAGAGCGCAGCTCCGCTCTCCCTAACTCCCGACTAGAGTTAATCTATTACATTGGAAAATCTAAACCTAATTCTCTTAGAGAAGAGAGGTTGTCCTTCGAGGGACGCCTCTACAACTCCCAGGTGATGTGTTGCCTCAGGGGGGTCTGGGGTTTATTATATAGGGGCTCCTGGCCTCCCCTCCACCTTGGGCAAGCGATGTGGTACTAGATCCTTCGCCATATGCACATGAGCCTTAATGGGCCAAAACGCGTTGGAGAGGTCGGTTGGAGTGCGCCACGTGAAGGGGAGCGAGATTGGGCCCTATAGTAGACCGGTCGACCCAAGGGGGAGACCGGTCGGTCTGCCTCTATAACAGGTGGGTCCTGCCTTCCGTGGGTCGCCTTCTCGTGTCTTCTGGAATGTTCTGGAATGTTCTAGAATCTTCCAAGTCGTATCCATCGAGGACTCTCGCTCCGGGACTCCAAATATAGCAAATCATATGTCCGTTTCGATCGTCTCGACGAGGTCTTCGCAATGGTGTGCTCTGTTTCATCACTTGAGATGCTTTTATATGGTAAAAACATGGATGTCCTACAAAACAAGTGAGAGCACCAAAACTCGTGGAACTTGTTAGTTTCAAACCCTACAACTATGCTTTGTGATTCATTTAGTGTCATTTCATGCAATAGTTGATGGTTAATTATGAGCATTATTGAGCGTCAACAGTCAGCGCCCGCGCGGCTGCAGCCACACGTTTTGCAGAAAAGCCCCCGCATTTTTGAGAAATTAACCCGTAGTCCAAGCACAGTTCAAAGTATTTAGTTTTAGGTCCTGTTTTCTTATGTTTTAGCCCCTGGAGTTCCCGGTTTTAATGCCCGCCGTCCAGAGCCGTGTTTTTCGTATGCTAACCCCTGCAGGCTACGTTTATTTATGTTTTAGTCCTTGGTTTTTGCAGGCTAGCCCCTAGGCAAAAGTTTTTATTTACAAAATAACCCCTGAAACTTGTTTTCTTCATAACTTTCTCGTTTTTAGTCCAATTAGAGTGATCTTTATGTTCATGTGATCGTATCGATGAGTAGAATAGTTTTATATAAGTTTCTCTAACTATTTTTGATGCTTGGTGTACTGTTCTAATAAAAGTATATTTTATTGCATGTAATGACTGTATGGATGCTATGATTGGTGGTTTGTATTGAGTCCAGACGGTGAAGTGTTCGAGGAGCAGGATCCTCAGGAGCAGTACCAGGACCAAGCGTGTGACCAAGGCAAGTATAACCTACGGTTTCCTTGTGACCTATTAAATGCAAAACCCAGTAATCATTATGCATGTGTCAAACTTGATGAACCATAGGACAATACTAGATTCACTTGGACAGTATACCTTGTACCTATGGGAGGGTTTTTGCATAATATGATTAGAAATGCTATGCACTATATATTTGCTAAATGTTTAATATTGATTAATGACTATGGAACAAATGTTAAAAGAGGCTTTTTAACCACATTTAGGACACTGGAGCATGGTTTTCCCTCAGTGACCCACCCCAGGGACTATCTTTTAAAAGCGGCCACCCGGGAGATCCCGTGCAACCTTGGGAATCACATGGCTCTGATCTTAGTCGTATAACTAGACTTTCTCTAGCTTGTAGTAGTTACCGAAAGGCGCTAGATGGGGGAACTGGGTTTAAGAATGGCTTCCTTGCCTGTCAAGATGTGTACTGGTCGGCTGTCAGGTGTGCCATCTTGAAGGGGGCCTCTATTCGCCTGGACGCCGAAACCTTGTGGCTACTACTTGTTAGGGTAGCTAGTGAAGGGCTACATAGTGAAACCCTGCCGTACTTCCATAGAGGAGGTAATGTGGGACTGGCTCTCCCCGGCTTATGGGAATCACGACCTAAGGTGAAAGTGTACAACCTCCGCAGAGTGTAAACCTGATATATCAGCCATGCTCATGGATACGAGCGGCTCGGATCCTTTTTAAGTAGTTCATGGTGGGGTATGTTGGTGGTTGGTGGCTTACCTCTTTTTAACATAATGCTTATCATACACTTTGGGATAACAGGGTTCATACATTTAGTAATGTAAGACTAATATAAAATATGATCAAACTAAAATGCTAACCGCAGTTAACTGAGTCAAACCTTTGAGCCTTGCATCCCCATAGTGCGGATACATGGGTGTATGCCGAGTCTCTGTGTGATGAGTGATTGTCAACGGAGATGATGCGCATGTTCTTTGGCTTGTGTTGTGCAGGTGTCGAGCACGGAGACAGTGATCGATGGCGGGTGAAGGTCAAGTTGCGACGTGCCGTGCCGACGGACCGGGCGCGATGAAGGATGGGCGTGCCGTGCGGCGGACGTGCCATGCCGATGTATCGGACGGTGAAGGGCGGACGTGGACTTGGACTGATGGACTGGAGGCCGGAGGATCAGCTGTGGTGGCTGGCAGCCTGCGACAGCGACAAGCGGAGAAGTGCGATCATGTCGGTGGAAGGGGTGCACAGGCGGTGCATCCCCTCTACGACGCCGGTTTGTTGGTAGAGCCCGGGAAAAACCAACGGTGGACGGTTTCCAGGTTTGGGCCTCAAAACCTGGGTGCTGGGTTTCCAGGTTGAGCCACAAAACCTGGGCGCGACGGTTTCCAGGTTGAGCCTCAAAACCTGGGCGTGGGCCGGTTTCCGAGTTTGGGCCTCAAAACTCGGGCGCGGACGGTTTCCGAGTTTGGCCACAAAACTCGGGCTGGAGGCTGGTTTCCCGGTTTGGGCCTCAAAACCGGGGGCTGATGGAAAAGGCTGGTTTCCCGGTTTGGGCCACAAAACCGGGGGTGCAGAGTGGTGGCGGCACGTGGCGGCGATCTGAAGGTTGCGTGGAGGCGACGCGGAAGACCGTGCGGGCGTGGCCGTCGGATCTACCTACCACCAGCGGGTGGACTAGAATAGCCTTAGGGTTAGGCTGGTCCGCTCTGTAAATACAGTAGTGAGGGGTAGAGTAGGAAATAGACTTAGGCTAGGTTAGTATAAGTAGTCCAGGGGAGACACCCTCCTCCCTATCTCAATCTCAGTTAGCGCAGTCATTTGCTTCCTAGCATTAGGGTTTCCACTCATCCATCCCCTGCTTTAGCTAGTTGAGATCCGCAGAGAGACTCCACTCTGTGTACTGTTGATTTGAGGAAGTGAGGCCGTATCCTCACCTTGGAGCACAGATCGTTGACTTGATTCGTGTCTTTGATTCAGTTTCGTGGCTGTGATTTCCGTTTTGCTTGTGTTCTTCGCGGAATCCTTTTGCTCCACGATTTTCCCGTCGCTTGATCTCTTTGATCGGTTCATATTTTGCAATTCCGTTTGAACCAAGTTGTTCTAGATCGTGAGGCACTTCTTTCCACCGAAGGAATCATCCTCTAACCTCACGGTCTAGGAGATCGATCGATTTTTCGTTTCGGGTCATTTTTCCTCCCTTCCCCCGAAATTCTTCGTTTCACCGATTTGGAGTTAGGTTCGAGCCATGATCTCTTAGAGATAGCTCACTAACCTCCTTGTGACTTCACTCACCAAGTTTGATCCCTAGAGGAATTGTTTTGGGTGAGATCGAGGCAAATCGGTGATCGAGCAGGGCTGTCGCGCATCGACCGGACGCTGGCATCGGGCCGACCGGACGCTGACCAAGTGCGTCCGGTCGTTGAATGTTCAGCGAGTCTCTCTGCAGACCGACCGGACGCTCTACGTTTTGGGTGACCGGACTCGCCGGAGTTACTGTTCATCGCGTTTGTTTTGACCTGACCGGACGCTGGGTGAACGACCGGACGCTAGAGCTCAGTGTGTCCGGTCGAACACAGAGAGCTCCCAGAGCCGATTTCTGACGACCGGACGCGTCCGGTCCCTGCTGACCGGACGCTGGCCAGAGTCCGGTCGATCCAGTTTCGCGCCGTTTCGTTCGCGGTTCGTTCGTTCTTGATCGGATTTGATTTCCGTCTTTTGCGTTGGCTTTCTAGGGTTGTCTAGTGTCCCGCTGTGCTTCTAGGAAGCATCCACCCTACATCTAGGGTCGTGGACATTAGCAAGCTCTAGGTTTCGCTTTTGGGGTTGAGTTTGGGACAGTGGCATCTATTTTCCGAAAGGAAATTTTGAAGCTCCCATTCACCCCCCCTCTGGTCGCTTTCGGGTAGCTTCTCGGTCCTTCAATTGGTATCGGAGCGGGTTAAGGATCTTCCACCTTAGCCGGTTCCAGATCCACCGAAGGCGACATGGATCGCGGCGTGGGCAAACCGCCGTTTTTCGATGGGACGAACTATGCGTATTGGAAGATACGTATGTCGGCCTATCTGCAGAGTTTGGGCGCTACTATCTGGGATATTTGCAACTCCCCTGATTACGTGGTCTTGGCTGCTCGTGTGACTCAGCAGCAGATCGATGAGCACGATGCCAATAGCCGAGCCCGTAATGCTCTTTTCTCTTGTTTGAGCATGGGTGAGTTTGATCGTGTTTCTCACCTCTCTACGGCTCGGGAGATCTGGGACACCCTCATGCGTTTTCATGAGGGCACCTCTCATGTCAAAACCCGACTCTACGAGTCGTTCAAGAGAGAGTATGAGAACTTCCGACATCAGCCTGGCGAGAGCATAGAGAGTTTATTCGCTCGCTTTCAGGTGATTGTCAACAGGATGCGGGCTAACCGAGAGCAGTTGCCTTTTGATGATCATGAGCGTGCTTTGAAGCTTTTACACACTCTTGATCGTTCGGTGTGGGACTCCAAAGTTCAGGCGATCATCGAATCCCCGAACTATGAGACTCTCACCTGCGACGAGCTCTTCAGTAAGCTCAAGTCCAGTGAGATTGATGCTTTGGCGAGGGCTTCTTTCGAAAATCCTTCTCGCCCGTCCATGGCTTTGGTTTCCGGCTCTTCCTCTAACCCCTCAGCTGGCTTTGCGCTTTCTTCTCTCTTTTCTGTAACAGAGGACCAGCTGGAGTCTTTGGGAGACGACGAGTTGGCTTTGCTTGCCAACCGGTTCTCGCGGTTCCACAACAACCGCATGAACCGCCGTCGAGGAGGAGGACGCACGGGATGCTACGAGTGCGGCGACCCCGACCACTTCATCGCCGACTGCCCCAAGAAGAAGAACAAGCATTTGGGCAAGGGCGAACATGGGCGCAAGCGTGACTCCAAGTACAAGGAGAAGCACGTCCCCCCAAGGCACAAGAAACGGGGCGGCTTCGACAAAGAGTACATCAAGATGAAGTACTTGGAGAAGCAGCAAGCTGAGCAGCGCGCGTTCTTCGCCACGCTCAGCGACGTCGACGGCTCGGATGACGACTCCGCCAGCTCGAGCGATGATGAGTCCGAGAAGAAGAAGAGGATCGAGGACAAGCTGAACGGCCTCTGCTTCTTCGCCGACGACGACGGCTTCTGCACCATGGCGCTCGGAGATGAGGTCGACGGCGAGCCAGAGCGTACCCCTCGGAACGACGACGACGACGACACCTCCCAGGTATCTCTCACCTACGACGAGCTTTCCTCCGAGGTTGAGAAGTTGACTGCTGCCCTCCTTAGCCAAGATAAGTTGCTTAGGCGTGCCGCTAGAGAGCGCAAGGAGTTTAGGCAGAAGTGGGAGGACACGGTGAAGGAGCTTGAGTTCGCTCGGTCCACCGTGGTAGTGTCGGAGGAGGCGGAGTGCCAGTCGTGCACCGCGCACATGACTGACCTTCTCACTCTGAGAGGTAAGTATGCTGCGTTGGTAGATGAGTTGGATGAGCTCCATGCTAGGCCGCAGTTGTTGGGTGCGTGCAAGACTTGTCCTGTCTTGCAATCTGAGTTGGCAGAGAAGAATGCCAAGATTGAGTCTTTAGTCAAGGCCAGCTCAGATAGCACTTGTGTCTCGAGGTGTGCTTTGTGTGAGGGCCTGGAGATGGAGATTGCCAATGTGAAGCATGGCAAGATGCAAACCGAGGAAGAAAACACATACCTTCGGTCCATCTTGTCATGGGTCTCCAGTAGTGAGCCGCAGCTCGGGATGATGATCTCCCAATTCAAGCGAGCTGTTGGTGCCCCTGGTGTAGGTTTTGCTCAGAGTGTTGATCTCTCAGCTTTTGGGAAGATTGGAGAGTCTAGTGGTCTGAAACCATGTGAGAAGCCAAATTCCACCACTACTCCCAAACTTGCCAAGCTTCCACTCAAAGAGCCAGCCAAGCCTATCACCAAAGATGGTATGGTTGAGGAACCCCCGAGAGTTCCTCCCAAGAACCCAGTTTGGGCACCCAAGCCAAACCACCTCAGAAACAAGCTTGACGCTATGCCACCCATTCGTGAGGAGTTGCCACAGAAGGGCAAAGGCAAAGTGAGCCACACCCACAGCCCTGGTCACCAACAACCCCCTTTGCGTGCGGTGAGGTACCAGTGTGATTTTTGTGGGAGAGATGGTCACTTGATCGAGTTCTGCTTTAGGCGCAAGAGAGAGGCGCGCAGGGCTCGGGAGATGGAGAACCCGGACATGTACCATCCAGCTCATGGTGGACATGTACCGAAGGCCCAGGGGAGAGCTGCTAGGTCCGGACGTCAGGGTCCCAGGCCTAGGCAGGAGATGAGAGCCCCTAGGAGGGAGACTAGGCCTAGAGGTCCAGCACCTCAGTTTGTTAGGCCTAGGCAGGAGAGAGCTCCGAGGAGAGACGCTAGAGCAGTTGAGCCCCAGGCTCCTAGGCGTAGACCTCGTAGAGAGCGTGCCCGACGGGGTCCTGCTTTTGCAGGTAACGGACCCCGTGGCGGAGGCTTAGTTGAGCGCTTTCCCCCACCGCAGTTTGAGTATCGCGGTGAGCGCTTCTTCCCTAGCGGACCACGTTTTCCTCAGCGTGGTGATCGCTTCCCTCGTAGACGTGCTAGGAATGGTTTTTACACTAACCTTTCTTTTGAGCAGCCGGCCCAACACTGGTTTTCCCCTTACTTCACTAACCCCAGTGTTGGACCGTATGCTCACCCTATGTCTTTTTATTGATGTAGGTGAGACGGTTGGAGGACATTTGGTTGGTGGATTCTGGTTGCTCGAGGCACATGACCGGAAACGCCAAGTGGTTCTCCAGCCTTAGCCCGGTCGCCGGAAAGGAGTACATAACCTTCGGCGACAATAGTAAAGGTAAGGTATTGTCTCGTGGGACGGTGCGGGTTAACGAGCACTTTGTGTTGCGCGATGTTGCTCTTGTTTCTAACCTGCATTTTAACTTGCTTTCTGTTTCGCAACTTTTTGATGATGACTATGAGATTCGTTTCAAACCGAACCTTAGTCGCATCTTAGATCCTCAGGGCGATCTTGTATGTCTGATTTCGCCCTTTGGGAAAGTCTTTCGTGCGAATTTCTCGGAATCGTTTGGTTCTTCTCGCTGTCTTTTGGCTAGTCCTTCTTCCTCCGATCTTTGGAAGTGGCATAGGAGGCTCGGTCACTTAAGCTTCGACTTGCTTGCAAGACTTAGCTCACTTGGCCTAATCCGAGGATTGCCCAAGCTTTCGATGGAGAAGGATCTAGTTTGCCATTCTTGCAGACATGGGAAGATGGTTGCCGCTCCCCACCATCCAGTGACTAAGGTCATGACCTCGCACCCCGGAGAGCTTTTACATATGGACCTTGTTGGTCCGGCTCGGGTGAGCTCGGTTGGTGGCAAGTGGTATGTTTTGGTTGTTGTTGACGACTTTTCGAGATATTTGTGGGTCTTCTTTTTGACTGAGAAGACTGAGACTTTCTCATTCGCTCGCAATCTGATTTTGCGTCTTCAGAACGAGTTCCCTTTGAACTTGATGCGAGCTATTAGAAGTGATAATGGTTCCGAGTTTAAGAATTCGGATTTTGAGATGTTTTGTAACCGCCTTGGCTTGGAGCATCAGTTTTCTTCCCCCTACACACCGTCCCAAAATGGTGTTGTAGAGAGGAAGAATCGGACCCTTGTTGAGATGGCCAGGACGATGCTTGATGAGCATAGGACTCCTAGGCGCTATTGGGCCGAAGCTATGAACACTGCATGCTACATTTCGAATCGCATTTTTCTGAGAGCGTTTTTGAAGAAGACCTCTTATGAGTTGCGTTTTGGTCGCCAGCCCAAGGTGAGTTATTTTAGAGTCTTTGGTTGCCATTGTTTTATATTGAAAAAAGGCAACCTGGACAAGTTTGAGTCTCGTTCTTCTGACGGTGTGTTTTTGGGTTATGGCACTCACACTCGAGCTTATCGTGTACTTAACCTTGACACTAACCGAGTCATGGAGACATCAGATGTCACCTTCGACGAGACTCTTGTTTCTCCTTCTTCTCGTTTTGAGCGTGCAGGTGATCATGAGGTTGGAGAGCCTCTTTTTGATGATGAGGAAGAGGGTGCTGAAGGTATAGATGATCCAGCACCCCCTCCACCTGCCGTGCCGCAAAGAGCGGCCTCGACGACGACTCACGGCCCCGACACCTCTTCTTCCTGGGGGCCGTGGGATCCTCCACCTCGCGCGGTACCTTTTGTACCCGGGGTGGAACCAGCTGTTGTTGAGGGGGAGGTCACTTCTTCCCGGGAGGCGCCACGACACATCCAGCGCCAGCACCCTCCTCAGCAGATGATCGGCGACATCAACGAGCGAGTTACTCGCTCCAGGTCACAGCACATCTCGCACTTTGCTCATTCTGCTTTTGTTGCGTCTTTTGAGCCCCGAGATGTTGGACACGCATTGACGGATCCGGATTGGGTCAATGCCATGCATGAGGAGCTAGAGAACTTTGAGCGAAATCGGGTTTGGGTTCTAGTGCCACCACCTCCTGACTGTAAACCTATTGGGACAAAATGGGTATTTAAAAACAAGCAAGGAGAGGAGGGCCACATTGTGAGAAACAAGGCCCGGCTTGTAGCGAAGGGTTATAGTCAGAAAGAGGGGATAGATTATGAGGATACCTTCGCTCCTGTAGCTCGTTTGGAGGCTATTAGGATACTCTTGGCTTATGCTGCATCCATGGGTTTCAAACTTTTTCAAATGGATGTCAAGAGTGCCTTCTTAAACGGCTACATTGAGGAGGAGGTCTATGTCCAGCAACCCCCCGGTTTTGAAAATCCCAAGTTTCCAAACCATGTCTTTAAACTCCACAAAGCTTTGTATGGTTTGAAACAAGCCCCTAGAGCCTGGTATGAGAGATTAAAAACCTTTTTGCTAGCTAAGGGTTTTAAAATGGGATGTGTTGATAAAACGCTCTTTCTCCTCAAGCAAGGCAAAGATACTCTCTTGGTCCAAATTTACGTGGATGATATCATTTTCAGTGGTTCTTCTCATGCTTTAGTTGCCAA
Organism: Coix lacryma-jobi var. lacryma-jobi; assembly: GCA_009763385.1. Lineage (NCBI taxonomy): Eukaryota > Viridiplantae > Streptophyta > Magnoliopsida > Poales > Poaceae > Coix > Coix lacryma-jobi. The sequence goes on from CM019831.1 coordinate 51,010,742, forward strand.
GTTTGCAGATACTATGAGCAGGGAGTTCGAGATGAGCATGATGGGCGAGCTGACTTTCTTTCTCGGGTTGCAAATTAAGCAATCCCGAGAGGGGACGTTTGTGCACCAGGGCAAGTACACGAGGGACTTGCTGAAGCGGTTCGACATGGGTGAGACCAAGCCTCTTCCGACGCCCATGTCGACAACGACTGCCCTGGATGCCGACACGGATGGAGAAGCAGTGGACCAGAAGGAGTACCGCAGCATGATTGGATCGCTGCTCTACCTGACGGCGACACGGCCGGACATTCAGTTCGCCGTGTGCTTGAGCGCGCGCTTTCAGTCTTCGCCACGCACTTCTCACCGTCAGGCGGTGAAGCGCATCTTCAGGTACCTTCGTTTCACGCCCGAGCTCGGGATTTGGTATTCTGCTTCCTCCACTCTCTCGCTTTGTGGTTATTCCGATGCCGATTTTGCTGGTTGTCGCATTGAGCGCAAGTCCACTTCTGGGACTTGCCAGTTTATTGGATCTTCTCTTGTATCGTGGTCTTCTCGCAAGCAGTCTAGTGTCGCCCAGTCTACCATGGAGGCTGAGTATGTTGCTGCGGCTAGCTGCTGTTCCCAGTTATTCTGGATGATGGCCACTTTGCGTGATTTTGGTTTGAGCTTTACTCGAGTGCCTTTGCTTTGTGACAGCACGAGTGCCATTAGCGTTGCTAAGAACCCCGTGCTTCACTCGAAAACCAAACACATTGATGTGCGCTTTCATTTCTTGCGAGACCACCAGGAGAAGGGTGATATCGACCTTCGCCATGTCGATACTCATCACCAATTGGCTGATATTTTCACCAAGCCTTTAGACGAATCAACCTTTAATAGGTTGAGGGGTGAGCTTGGTGTGTGTTTCCCCTTTTAGATGGGGGAAGCATTTTGAGATGTACAGACTGACTCTTTTATTTTGAGGCTCTTTTCTTTTGAGTTTCTTGAGTCCTTCCAATTGGTATCTTCTTTCCTTCAGTTTTGTGTCGGGCATACGCATTTACATTCTGAGCTTCATGTCTATATTCACTAGAATGTAATTATGCTCTTGGTAGTATTGCTCCGATACTTATGATGATGCTTGTAGCTTATGCTCTTTCTGATCACTGTTACATGTTATGAGCGAGCTATTTTTGGAATGGTGAATTATGCCTAATGTATATATATCTGAAAATGTTCACCATTGAGATATGCAACTAGCATGTGTAGGGTGTGTTGAGTCCATTCCTGCTTTTCATATATGCTAGGTTGCTATGTCTCTAGTTCTGAGTCATTCACTTGCTTGGTGGTTCATAACTTGCTTAAAATCTGAACCAAGTATTGTTGAATTGAAAAGATCGAGATGGGACTGCTTGTCAACACCTCATGGTATTGAGACTGTTTCTCATTGCACTTTGAGTTAAACTTGAGCCATGTAGTGTATGACCAAAACCGTTGATTTAAGCTTCTGATTGCTTCGGCATAGGCTTCGCACGGTTGAAAAGTTAGGCGATGACAAGCTTTCAACCTCTCGCAATCACATGCTAAAAATGAACTTGTGAATTCTTTTACCGCTGCAACTCCGATATGAATTTGAAATCACAAGTATATGCTTCATTCCTATGCATGATGATTGAACTTTGCTAGGGGTAGTTCACCTTGTATACATGCTTAGCACTTGTTTGGATTCTTCTATACATGTCTAGTGCTATTTTGATGGTGACTATCCTTTTGGCTTAAAACTGCTCACATGCTCATATGCTTCATATTTCGTATAAGTGATCAGTTTGAGCCTTTGCTATTTGAGTGCTTAATTGAGATGTCAGAGCTATACTGATTAGAGCATCTTTGCACTCTTTTGACTATATACTTGAAGCTCCTAACTTGCATTTTGACCTCATATGCATTTTGGAAGGAGATCTTGTGTTCAGGGGGAGTTTATGTGAAGGGAGTTGCTTCTCCGATACCTTTTGGCCTTGATAAGTGCATTTTCAACTAGGGGGAGAAATTTATGCAAATCATATGCTCCTGTGTTGATCAACTAAGGGGAGAATCATTTGTCCTAGTTGCTTGCATTTGTCGAGGGGGAGTTTGCTAGTTGTGTTGAGCCGTTGCCTCTGTCTTGAGGGACTAGCAAACGTTCCTAGCTTTTCATGAGCTTTCATAAGCTTTTTCATTTGGCTTTCAATTGGTATCGTCTGGTGTGCTTTCCCATTTGGTTTGGGTTGATTTCCAATTGGTTCGGAGTGATTTTCTTGCTAGTTGTGTTGAGCCTCTGTGCCTCTATCTTGAGGGACTAGCATTTTGCTTCTGTTGTCCTCCGATCTTCAATTGGTATCTGCTAGCGGTGTTGAGCCTGTTCTACCTCTTCTTGAGGGCTAGCTTTGCTTTGCTTGGTTGCGTCGAGCCGTTGCCCATGTCTTTGGGGACCAAGTTTTCGCTTCATCCACTTGACCTTCTTTGGCTTTTGTTCGGCTTTTGGGTCATTTGGTTGGGTTTTCTCTTCTCACTCCTTCCTACCTCCTTCTTCTTATTCATGATTTGTTGTGGAGTTGACAATGCACTCATCAAGGGGGAGATTGCGGATACATGGGTGTATGCCGAGTCTCTGTGTGATGAGTGATTGTCAACGGAGATGATGCGCATGTTCTTTGGCTTGTGTTGTGCAGGTGTCGAGCACGGAGACAGTGATCGATGGCGGGTGAAGGTCAAGTTGCGACATGCCGTGCCGACGGACCGGGCGCGATGAAGGATGGGCGTGCCGTGCGGCGGACGTGCCATGCCGATGTATCGGACGGTGAAGGGCGGACGTGGACTTGGACTGATGGACTGGAGGCCGGAGGATCAGCTGTGGTGGCTGGCAGCCTGCGACAGCGACAAGCGGAGAAGTGCGATCATGTCGGTGGAAGGGGTGCACAGGCGGTGCATCCCCTCTACGACGCCGGTTTGTTGGTAGAGCCCGGGAAAAACCAACGGTGGACGGTTTCCAGGTTTGGGCCTCAAAACCTGGGTGCTGGGTTTCCAGGTTGAGCCACAAAACCTGGGCGCGACGGTTTCCAGGTTGAGCCTCAAAACCTGGGCGTGGGCCGGTTTCCGAGTTTGGGCCTCAAAACTCGGGCGCGGACGGTTTCCGAGTTTGGCCACAAAACTCGGGCTGGAGGCTGGTTTCCCGGTTTGGGCCTCAAAACCGGGGGCTGATGGAAAAGGCTGGTTTCCCGGTTTGGGCCACAAAACCGGGGGTGCAGAGTGGTGGCGGCACGTGGCGGCGATCTGAAGGTTGCGTGGAGGCGACGCGGAAGACCGTGCGGGCGTGGCCGTCGGATCTACCTACCACCAGCGGGTGGACTAGAATAGCCTTAGGGTTAGGCTGGTCCGCTCTGTAAATACAGTAGTGAGGGGTAGAGTAGGAAATAGACTTAGGCTAGGTTAGTATAAGTAGTCCAGGGGAGACACCCTCCTCCCTATCTCAATCTCAGTTAGCGCAGTCATTTGCTTCCTAGCATTAGGGTTTCCACTCATCCATCCCCTGCTTTAGCTAGTTGAGATCCGCAGAGAGACTCCACTCAGCGTACTGTTGATTTGAGGAAGTGAGGCCGTATCCTCACCTTGGAGCACAGATCGTTGACTTGATTCGTGTCTTTGATTCGGTTTCGTGGCTGTGATTTCCGTTTTGCTTGTGTTCTTCGCGGAATCCTTTTGCTCCACGATTTTCCCGTCGCTTGATCTCTTTGCTCGGTTCATATTTTGCAATTCCGTTTGAACCAAGTTGTTCTAGATCGTGAGGCACTTCTTTCCACCGAAGGAATCATCCTCTAACCTCACGGTCTAGGAGATCGATCGATTTTTCGTTTCGGGTCATTTTTCCTCCCTTCCCCCGAAATTCTTCGTTTCACCGATTTGGAGTTAGGTTCGAGCCATGATCTCTTAGAGATAGCTCACTAACCTCCTTGTGACTTCACTCACCAAGTTTGATCCCTAGAGGAATTGTTTTGGGTGAGATCGAGGCAAATCGGTGATCGAGCAGGGCTGTCGCGCATCGACCGGACGCTGGCATCGGGCCGACCGGACGCTGACCAAGTGCGTCCGGTCGTTGAATGTTCAGCGAGTCTCTCTGCAGACCGACCGGACGCTCTGCGTTTTGGGTGACCGGACTCGCCGGAGTTACTGTTCATCGCGTTTGTTTTGACCTGACCGGACGCTGGGTGAACGACCGGACGCTAGAGCTCAGTGTGTCCGGTCGAACACAGAGAGCTCCCAGAGCCGATTTCTGACGACCGGACGCGTCCGGTCCCTGCTGACCGGACGCTGGCCAGAGTCCGGTCGATCCAGTTTCGCGCCGTTTCGTTCGCGGTTCGTTCGTTCTTGATCGGATTTGATTTCCGTCTTTTGCGTTGGCTTTCTAGGGTTGTCTAGTGTCCCGCTGTGCTTCTAGGAAGCATCCACCCTACATCTAGGGTCGTGGACATTAGCAAGCTCTAGGTTTCGCTTTTGGGGTTGAGTTTGGGACAGTGGCATCTATTTTCCGAAAGGAAATTTTGAAGCTCCCATTCACCCCTCCTCTGGTCGCTTTCGGGTAGCTTCTCGGTCCTTCACATAGTTGTACTTGCTGAGCATGGTGAGCTGACGCTTGTCGTTGGTTCACATAAAAATCCCAGATGGGTACCAGATGATGGAGACTATGAGGAGTATCCAGAAGACGTGCCAGACTTCTGAGGTTGGCGTACCCCTAGTCGGTGTCACTGTGGAGTGATGTCTACGTCTACGCTACCGTTGTAATAATGGGCCGTTGGCCGATGTGATGAACAATCCCCTATGATGTAATAAGTTATTAAACGATGTTCGTGCTGTAATGATATACATTTTGTGGTATATGTGGATTTGGGACCCCCTGGGCCCACATATGCTTTACCTTGGTTTTATTCGTAAATTTGGGTGTTACAAATTGGTATCAAAGCCGAACTGACTGTAGAACGCTACCCTAGATAGACTGGACACCCCTTTTCTTAGGAGTAATTCCAAAATTTTATTGCTTTTTGTAATTTACAAAATATCTAGTACTCCTCTTACATTCATAAAACTTTTTACCCGTATCTGACTCATATTTAAAATTTGTAGATGGCACGGACCAAGCAGACCACTCGCAAGAGCACCGGAGGACGTGCACCCAGCAACGCCGCCTACCGCCACCTGTTCTGTCAGCAGAGGCGGGAGGCCGAGGAGGAGCCTGAGCCAGAGCAGCAGGCTGCAGGAGGCGACCCCAGCGACGACTCTGGAGACTCTTCCGACGACCACTCCTCTGACTCTTCCGACGACCACTCCGACGACCACTCCAGCTCTGACTCCAGCGACTCGCACGATGACGACAGTGGTGCGAAGTCCCCCGAGTACCATGTTCAGGATGAGGACGACCCCGACTAGATCCGGAAGACCCGCACCACTGTGGAGGGCGACGACTTCTACCACCCCAAGCTCTTGAAGCTCGTCGACCTGCACTATGGACCTAGCCACACCATGGTGGAGTACCGTAGCCGGGCGTATGTTCACCCCGAGCACGCCGGCTACTGGGTCACGAAGGCATTCATGAAGACCTGGAATGAGGAGGACAAGACGTGGATTGTGCGCGATGTGATCTACGCTATGAGCCCGACCCTCACCCGTGAGTTCGGCATGGAGGATGCAGCGAGGCAGGCTTGTCTCATCTTCCGCGATAGGTTGTTCCCGACGATCCAGTAGGATGACGACCGCTACTTCCCTCGACGCCATACTCTGGATGACGGCTGTGTGGTTGCCAGGGTGCAGGAGCACGAGAGTGCTCGAATGATAGAGACGGTGCCCCTGGTAGTCGCTCTCAACACAGCCCTGGATCGCTCCATGCTAGATCAGAGGACCCTGTGGATCGAGACGGAGAGGATGCAGCTTCGAATCGACAACCTCGAGCGCCAGCTATGACGTGGAGTTCAGCCCCAGGATCCCCTCCCGACCGCCGCAGTGAGGGACCCAGCTATCATCGCCCAGCGCAAGAGGCACCACCCGAGTTGCGCCTGCACCCGCACGACCTATGACCCATAGGAGTTCCACCCCAGGTCAGACCAGACCGTTACGATGCGAGTTCGAGTCAGTCAGTCAGTCATGTTGTGTCATGAGTCGAGTTCGTGAAAAATATTGAGTTAAACAATGTGTTCTAATGCTTATCATTGTGTTAGTGTAATGATTTGGATCTTTGCATGATTGAGATGAGTGTGGGGCATGTCCACACCATCTACTAATCTTAATGATGGGTTTATAATAATAATATCGATGGGTTCTTTATCATCTATATCTCAGATCAGTTTTCTCGAGTAGTTTCTTTTGATATCTCTATCTCTATCAGTGCATAATCATACAATATAAAAGAGCTTATGAGGCCTATACATATGTTACAGATGGTTGACACCAGGAGAACCTCCGGAGGAGGAAACCCACCACCACCTCCAAATGTGTCAATAGAGCAACTCCTGGCTATGCAGACACAACTTATGCAATAAATGACCAATGCAATCCAGAATAACCAGAACTATCCACCCCCACCTGCACCCCAAGTTAGAGACAAGAGAGGCGAGTTCATGAAGGGACACCCGCCTACTTTCGATCACTCACCAGATCCACTTCAGGCAGACGACTGGCTTCGGGCAGTTGGACGCCAACTTGAGATAGCACAATGCAATGACCATGAAAAGGTCCTGTATGCAGCAGGGCAGCTTCAAGGAGCAACTCTTGACTGGTGGGAAACCTACCAGCAAGCACACCCCAACCCCAACCAGAGCATGTGGCAAGAGTTCCGCGACAGTTTCTGCTCGCATCATGTGCCGGCGGGAACGGTGAGATTGAAGAGGATGGAGTTTCTTGCGTTGAAGCAGGGAAGCATGTCTGTTAGTGAATACAAGGACAAGTTCACCCAGCTGTCCCGTTATGCACCTCGGGACATTGAAGAAGATCTCGACAAGCAGGAACTGTTCATGGAAGGCCTGAATGATGGAATCCAGTACCAGTTGCTCTCTCACACCTTCGCCAACTTTGAGCAGTTAGTTGATAAGGCGTTGGTGATTGAGGGAAAGAGGCGTGATATGGACGCCAAGAAAAGGAAGTTCCAAAACCAGCAGTCCGGAAGCAGCAGCCGCCCGCGCTTTTCTACGGGTTTTGGCAACCAGCAGAGGCCATTCGGTCAGTCAAGCATCGATCATCGCAACCAGAACCAGTAGAGGAACCCTCAGCAGTCGCAGCAGAACCAGTACCGTACGCAGACCCCTCGTCAGGGACAGACTAGTGGAACACCAGCGAAGAACTCCCCCAACACACCGTCCACACCAACCAACAACAAGTGTTTCATCTGTGGTGACGTTGGGCATCTCTCTTACCACTGTCCCAAGAAGACAGGACAGGGATCCCAAAGCAACCACAAACTCAATACTCAGACTCCGAGTAGACAGGGTCAGCAGAATTATGCACGTGGCAGGGTGAATCACGTGACCACGGAATCTGCTCAGGGCGCTCCAGATGTTGTGATCAGTACGTTTCCAGTTAACTCCCACTCTGCCTCAGTTTTGTTCGATTCAGGAGCATCACATTCTTTTATATCTGCACATTTTGTGAAGAGGCATACACTACTCATGCATACCATGGACAAGGCCATGCTTGTTAGTTCAGCAGGTGGTGAGATGAGAGCAAGCTTGCTTTGCCCAAAAGTTAAGGTTAACATAATGGGGTAGACTTCTTAGCTGATCTGATGGTGTTAAACACGTGTTTACACCAGATTTTGGATCGAGAAGATTATTATTTTGTAAGCATAAATGACTGATTTATTAAGGAAAAGAATCGGCTAGGAAATAAAGAAGCTTGTGTGGGTCAAGCGTAACCAGAAAGATTCATATGGACCAGCATGACGGGCTTCAAAGACGTGTCAGGGTCGACCAAGGAGTTCAAGTCTGAGTTGTCTTTTATTTTTGCCTATTATGTAACCTAGTCGTGTTAGGACATGAGTCAACCGGATTATAAATAGCTAGAAACCCGAATTTTGTAAAGGACATCCAATCAATCAATACATCAGGCCTCGGCCAAAACCCTAGGAGTAGGAGTAACGTAGATCTCAGCGAGACCTTCAATCAGGCAGGGCTGCATCGACATCGACCGACCTCCGGTTTGCTTGTAAGTTTCACCAATGGCTTGTGTCATCGTGTAATAAGGCTGTATTTGGCATCGACTAAACTCTTGTTAAGCTATGGCATGGCTAGTTATCGGTTTAAGCTCGTCTTTTGTAAGACTGTCTTGACTTTGATCAATCTCTTACTTTAGTCGATCTTGGCTAGTTATCGGCTCTATTGGTTTGGCAAGCTAGTAGATTCATTAAGTTACCGATGTTGTTTTATGTTTTAATTTGTTTCTTTACATTTTAAACAACATCTTGCCCAATCAAGATTGATAAAGTGGCTCAAGCCTAAAAGATGCTTAGTTTCGGCTGTTCTGAGGTCTACACGCTCACAACAAAGGAAATAGCCGATTCAAGCCTTTCATTGACTATTTTGTCAATCTTGGTTGTTACATGTTATGCGTTCGAGATATCCGGTAAAACCACGATCTGATCTAAGAGCAAATAGATTTAATCTAGCATGTGTATTACGGTCGTATTTCCGAACCCCACTGATATATATGATAGATTAAGTCTGTTTATTTTAGATTAAGTCATGGTTTTGACGGTTAGATCTCATTCGTGCCTCATGGACCCTGTATCGGCTAAAATAGCCGATCCAGTTATGCTTTCTTCATAATGTATTCTTTTAAGTGTCTTGGAATTAACAAATCTACTCTTTGTATGAGACGTGATCTAGCTTGGTCATCATTAAGGCCGTATGGAGACACCCCACTGTTGATGTTTAAGCTTTTTATCGATCTATTTATTATTATGGCTGTATGGAAACACCCCACTGTTAATGAATAGAACTGCTCGTGCAATTAGTCGATACGTTGGTTTCATGTCGCTTAGACGTACACATAGATCTTAATTCTATTAACATCTTTTAAGTTCATCGGTTGTTTATCTATTATAAACACTCTTTTACATATGTGATAGCCGTTATGCTTTATATCTTTTTCAATGCTTTTCATGCAATCTCCTGGGAGTTGACTTTGTAGTCAGTGTCCTAAAGACAAGTGGCTATATCAGAGCCATACATTTTGGAACTGTCTGGTACCAAACCGGCAGGTTCCACAATTTGACAAACTTTTCTTCTCCTTGTCAATTACAGGTCAAATTGACTGGCACGTCTGAAGTCGATCTCACTAAAATTTGGCTCCACCATACGTTGAAGGTTTAGGAGGTCAGGACCTTGCTCTGCACCCCTCTGAGGACCATGAGCTCTGAGTGTGTTTGGCGTGACCGACCAAGATTTTACGTCAACACATTCTTTTGGCACGCCCGGTGGGACACAGTCATCTGAAATCATGACGTTCGACAATAATGAAGTACTGCACGTGACAATGGAGGAGCTTCCAGAGGAAACTCAACGCTTAATAGAACAGACTGTTGAGCAATATCGACACTTGTGCTTATTAAGCTATAGCAAGACCAGGGATAAGAAGATCATTCAGAAAACTCATCTTTCGAGGGTGGTTTTGGAAGGTCATGTTGATCCAATGGTCCAGGTCCAACATAATGCCATGCAGGAAGTGATCAGCAAGGCAATGGCAACTACCCTGATGAATCATAATGAGGTTTTTCTCAACAGCCTCACAAATGCCATTAAAGAAGTTTTTAACTTGGGTGGTGACAGAAGGGGTCCAACATATACTGTTGGAAACAGTTAAGAAGCTGGAACTTCTACTGGACCTCAAACCAATGGTCCCAATGGCAATGGAAACCAGATGATGATTAACCCTGGGGGTGTGACACCGCAGCCAATGCAACAGCCGAGTATGAGTAATAATATATACTCATCGGCTAGAAAAATAACTCCTCATGCAAGGCGCATCACAAGAGACTTCAATGCACCACCATACCAAGGGAGCGTAGCACCTGGTGATATACCTCAGGGGTATCATTATGTCTCTGATTTCTATACTTTGGATGCTCAAGAGAACCCAGGGTATAATGCCAATGCCTTCGGGGGGCAGAACATCGGCTATCAAAAGCCGGTGAACCAAATTGATCAGTTAATGTGTCGAGTAACTGATCTAGTTCAGAAGCAATTTGGCTTGACGCCAAAATCTACAGTGACTGGCTACAAAAAGCCATATCTAGAATGGTTTGATCAAGTTGTTCTTCCTCCAAGATATAGAATCCCTGATTTTACCAAATTCACAGGAACTGGCTCAGTAACAACCATGGAGCATATAACCCAGTTTCTGGTCCAGCTTGGGGAGATTGGTGATGAACAAGCACTTAAAGTCAGAATGTTTCCTCTCTCTCTATCTGGATCGGCTTTTTCATGGTTTTCATATCTGCCACCCAATTCCATTCAGAGTTGGGAGGATCTGGAAGACAAATTCCATAAATATTTTGGCTTTGGAGTATTGGAGAAAGGCTTAGTGGACTTAATCGATACAAGGCAAATGAATAATGAGTCTGGATGCCAGTACCTCCAGAGGTTCAGAGAAATGAAGAATCAATGCTATTCCTTGACATTGCCAGATACAGAGGTGGTTAGCATTGCGATTCGAAGATTGATCCTGCCATCTGGGAGAAAATCGGCTTTGATTGTAACAATATGGCCGATTTAGCTAAAAAGGTAGCAAGTATTGATGCCCAAAATCGGTACAATCAAGTCTTTAAACCCAAGAAAGCCTACAATGCAGAAAGCCGTTTCTTCCAGGAAGATGAAAACGATAATTCAGGAGATGAAATTGATGAAGAAGTGGCTGCTGTAGACTGGGCTTGGAGAAACAACGAGTACATGCCTTGGGCAAAGGCTAAAAGTACCGAGAAAGATGTAAAATATAGCTTCGACATCACTAAGGCCGACAAGATATTTGACTACTTGCTGGAAAAGGGTCAGATCAAGTTGACTGGGAATCATACTATCCCATCGGTCGAGGAGCTTAAAAATAAAAGGTACTGCAAATTTCATAATTCTGGTACCCATACTACTAATGATTGCCGAGTTTTCAGAGATATGATACAGAGGGCAATCGTTAAAGGAAGGATAGGTATGGAAAAGGCCAAAGGCATGAGCATCAACGGCCATCCTTTCCCACAGAACATGGTATCTCCAGCACCTCGGAGCGAAATCAAGGTGTTGACTTCTGATAAAGCCAAAGAAGCTGGGACAGTTGATCCAAAGAAGCAGCTAACAGCCAGGGAGTATCAGGAGATGAAAGGGAAGAAAAACAATGCTCAACATGATCAACCTGGGACTTCAAAGGCTGGTGAAGCAAGAAGGCGTCCAACTGTCAGAATCTTACTGAACAAGTGGCAACGTCAGAAGGAAAGGAGCCAAATGCAAAGGGAAAGGGATGAACAAGAATATCAAGAGTGGCTCGAAGAAGAAGAAGAGTATAGGAGGTCTCATGAAGAAGGAAGACGCATCAAAGATGAAGAAAAGAATCATTGGGACTGTCCCTTCTTCAGGCATTGTTGGAATGAAGGCTTAAAACTTCCTACTCTTCGTAATTGCCCAGAATGCAGTGATCAGTATTGAGAGTATAGGCAGTCGAGAGACAACCGCCGATCTGTACATGAAAGATTGAGGTTTGAAAAGACAGATCGGCGCATAAAAAATGAAAATGTTCATAATCGGCTTGGAGCAAGATTAGCCGATCGTGATCATCCCTGGCAAGAGGGGCAATGGTGTCCTGGTGGCTTGACCAAAAGTCAGAAGCGACGGGTTCAAAGGTTAAGAAATGATGAAATCCAGAAGAAGAAACCCAAAGTCTGGCAGGTGAAGCAGATAGCCGATAAGGGTGAATCATCGGCTAATATCGCTGCTCTGTTCATGCTACCTACCGAGTTTAGATCCTCTGATCATGAAGAAGAATCTGATGGTGAAGAAGCAATAGCTCAGTGGATCTATCAAGCAGAAGAGGCCACGTTTAAAAAACCCGAGAGACATTCCCATTTGAAAGCTTTATACCTAAAAGGGTTTGTCGATGGAAGGCCTCTAAACAGGATGTTAGTCGATGGAGGAGCAGCTGTCAATTTAATGCCATACACCACTTTTAGAAAGCTTGGCAAAACTGCAGAAGACTTGACTCAGACCGATATGAGGTTGACTGATTTTGCTGGCAACGTATCGGCTACTAAAGGTGCTGTATGTGTTGAGTTGACAATTGGCAGCAAGAGTATGCCGACTACCATCTTTGTGGTCGATGCAAAAGGATCCTACAGTGTGCTTCTTGGGAGGGATTGGATCCACGCCAATTGTTGCATTCCATCTACCATGCATCATAATGTGATTCAGTGGATCGGCGACACCGTGGAAGTGGTACCAGCCGATTCAACTGTTAGTGTTGCTTATTCAGACCCTGATGTTTGAAACTTTGATAACATGGAGTGCTTTTCTGGAAAGATTTTCGAATAAGACTTTTTCAAGACAATTGACGAAAGTCAACAGCGGATCCAAGCAGTTGGCTTCAAAAAATATATTTAATGGATTGTACAGTTAACGAAGATGAGAGTAAGATGGGTACGGGTTTCACATCGGCTGATAAACTAGAAGCGGTTGATATTGGAAACGATGATAAGCCGAGGTTATCATATATCAGTGCCAAGTTAGATCCCAAGTTTAGGCAAGAACTTATTACATCGTTAAAAGAATATAAAGAGTGTTTTGCTTGGGATTATTCTGAAATGCCTGGTCTTGATCGATCCTTGGTTGAGCATCGACTGCGTTTTAAGCATGGAAGTCAGCCTGTAAAACAAGCTCCGAGAAGGATTAGAGCAGAAGTTATGGCTGATGTGGAAACGGAAATCACTCGGCTTTATGAAGCTAATTTCATTCGGCAATGTAGATATGCTGAATGGATATCTAGTGTAGTCCCTGTGTATAAGAAAAACGGAAAAATGAGGGTTTGTATTGACTTCAGGGATTTGAATAAAGCTACTCCAATGGATGGGTACCCAATGCCGGTGGCAGATATGTTAGTCGATGCGGCAGCAGGACATAAAGTGATCTGTTTTATGGATGGCAATGTTGGATATAATCAAATATTTATGGCAGAAGAAGATATACATAAGACTGCATTTAGATGTCCGGGTGCTATTGGCTTATATGAGTGGGTGGTCATGACTTTTGGGCTTAAGAATGCCGGTGCGACTTATCAGAGGGCTATGAATTATATCTTTCATGAGTTGATCGGCAGGATTGTTGATATTTATATTGATGATGTGGTTGTAAAATCCAGAGATTATCAAAAGCATCTCAAGGATCTCAGGGATACTCTTGAATGCGCAATGAAGCATGGCTTAAGGATGAATCCTCACAAGTGTGCATTTGGAGTGTCAGCTGGTCAGTTCTTGGGGTCTATGGTTCATGAAAAAGGGATTGAAGTTGGTCAAAAGAGTTATGATACAATTGATAAAGCAGTACCACCAACCACAAAGACTCAATTACAATCTTTGATCGGTAAAATTAATTTCATCAGGAGATTTGTTTCGAATCTGTCAGCCAGGATTTTGCCGTTCTCAGTTTTGTTAAAGTTGAAGTATGATCAAGAGTTTAAATGGGGAGATGAGCAATAGAGGGCATTTGATGAAATCAAAGAGTATATGAAGTCTCCACTAGTTTTGATCCCTCCTCAAAAGAACAAACCTTTCAAGTTATACATGTCGGCTGATGATCATACAATTGGATCGGCCTTAATGCAAGAATTTGAAGGCAAAGAAAGAGTAGTGTTCTATCTCAGTAGGAGATTGCTTGACCCAGAAACAAGGTATTCTTCTGTTGAAAAATTATGCCTATGTTTATACTTCTCGTGCACCAAGCTTTGACATTACCTGTTGTCTTCTGAATGCACGGTGGTGTCAAAGTTTGATGTAATTAAACATATATTATCCATGCCTATACTAAATGGGAGGATTGGCAAATGGATTCTTGCATTATCAGAATTTGACTTGAAGTATGAATCGGCTAAAGCGGTTAAAGGCCAAGTAATAGCTGATTTTGTTACTCATCATCATAAACAAGAGATTAAAACTTTAGATTTTACCCCATGGGCCTTGTTCTTTGATGGTTCCAATTGCAAGCAAGGTGGGGGCATTTGTATTGTTCTTGTTTCTCCTCAGGGAGGGAGTTTTGAATTTGCTTTCTCAATTGATCCAACCTCCACTAACAATCAAGCTGAGTATGAAGCACTTCTCAAGGGACTTCAACTTTTGTGTGAGGTAGGGGCTAAGACTGTTGAGATTTTTGGAGATTCTCAATTAGTGATTAATCAATTGCTCGGCCTATATAAATGCAAAGATGATATTCTGAGGAAGCATTATGAAAAGTGCCTTGAATTGCTTGATTCTTTCTCTTCTGTTGTCATAAAGCATATTCCTAGATGTCAGAATCAAGAGGCTAATCATTTAACTCAAAGTGCCTCTGGATATCGGCAAATTGTTGAAATACTAAATGATGAGGTTGCCGATAGTGATGATTGGAGAATTGAGATTATTGAATATTTGAAGAACCCATCATGATAGGTATCCAGAAAATTGAGGTACAAAGCTACAAAGTTTGTCCTTCTTGATGATCAACTATATCATAAGACAATCGATGGTGTACTTCTTAAATGTGTCAGTCAAGAAGAGGCCAAAGTTCTAATGGGAGAAATCCACGAAGGAATTTGTGGTGCACATCAGTCTGCTCATAAAATGAAGTGGATGATCAGAAGAGCAGGATATTTTTGGCCGACCATTTTAGAGGATTGTTTTAAATATTATAAAGGATGTCAGGAATGCCAAAGATTCGGTAATGTTTAGAAGTCTCCGGCATCAGCTATGAATCCAATCACAAAGCCATGGCCATTTGGAGGATGGGGAATAGATCTGATTGGCCAAATATTTCCGGCATCTAGCAAGGGACACAAATTTGTGTTGGTAGCAACAGACTATTTTACTAAATGGGTTGAAGCTATTCCTTTAAAAGAAGCTTCATTGGCTACCGTAATTGAGTTCATCAAAGAGCATATCATTTATCGATTCGGTGTTCCTCAAACCATTACTACAAATCAAGGAAAGATGTTTGTATCAAAAGAATTTGAGGATTTTGCTGCTAGCATAGGCTTTAAGTTGATCAACTCGTCTCCATATTATGCCCAAGCTAATGGACAGGCTGAAGCTTCTAATCAGATTTTGATCAAAATCATTAAGAAGAAGGTCAAGGAGCATCCAAAGAAGTGGCATTCCATACTCAGCAAAATTTGTGGTCCTATAGGATGGCATGTCATGGTGCAACTAAGTGTTCACCATATGAGTTGGTCTACGGTCATGAAGCTATACTACCTTGGGAAATTAGTATAGGATCCAGAAGTGTATCACAGCAGAATAATTTGAAAGCCAATGAATATAAACATCTCATGATGGACAACCTTGATGATTTAAACTTTCATCGGCTAAGGGCTTTGGAAAACATTCGAGCTCAGAAGTTGAGAGTGGCTAAATATTATGATCAAAAAGTCAGAGAGAAAAAGTTTAATGAAGGGGACCTGGTTTGGAAAGTCATTTTACCTATTGGAACTAAGGATAACAAATACGGTAAATGGTCGCCAAATTGGGAGGGACCCTATCGGATTACTAGATGTGCTCCTGGCAATGCTTATTTCTATGAGACATTAGATGAGATCGAATACTTCAGAGCGGTTAATGGGAAATATTTTAAGAAGTATTACCCCAGTATCTGGGTGGATCAGCTATAACTAATTGATCTAGTCAGCAAACAATGTGTCGACATTGGTGTCCAATTGATAGCCAATACTGGTGTATCGCCTTCAGAACAAAAATAGCCGATGCAAACAAGACATCGCCTTCAGCCCAAAAAATACAAGATCAAGAATTATTAAAATTAAGAGACCTCGATGGGCCTTGTCACAAGGAAATCATAAAGGGACGAGAATTTCATTATATTCAAGAAGTTTCTTTTACAAAACTCGACCCTGGTGAACTACTCGAAGACCTTATCTACTATGATTACAGAGGGGGTGGACTCTGCTATTTCCCCGGCAGCTCCTTCAACACCATCGAAGTGCACTTCCATGGCGTGGCTTATTTCTGGGGTAACCTCGAGGCCACCCAGGTCTTGGCCAGTGTAGGCTTGGGTAGCCCCGAGGGCCATGGCAGCGCCATGACGAACACCATGGAGGGCGACCTCATGTACCCTTGCGGGGATATTGGTCACCCTCTCTGCGACACTGTCGCTGGCGGCGTTCACGGAATCGGCCGCCTCGTTCCCTGCCTCCTGAAGGGCCTCCAAGCGCACGGTCAGGTCTGCGAAGTAAACAGGACACATCAAATTTGAGCAGAGGAAATTCAATTAGATGAAAATTCTTCTAAAAAGAAGAATACCAGCAACGCGTGCATCGGACTCGGCGCATTGTTGGACCGCCCAGGAAGCCCTCGCCTCTGCCTCCTCCAACACCTTTTGGAGTTGGGCGATATGGTCTTCAAGGAGGCAGTTCCTGATGGTGGCCTCCGAGTGAAGGTCCTGCATTTCCATCATTTGACGGTAATGGCAGGTGGCCATCGACTCGGAGCTACTGGAGGAGGGGTTTTCAGAAACCGATTCCATTCCAGAGGGAGGCGCTAAAGCAGCTGCGGCATTAGAAGGACCTTCATCGATCCTGGACAAGAGCAAAGGAAGAAAGTTAAATCAAGCTTTCAAAAATAGTAAGAACTGGAGTCGATTAGGCGTGAAGAGAAACAAACCTAATGCGGCGCTGAGGGCGATAACGGGAGTTTACTTCCTCCTCTGCGGGGCGTTTTCCACGGTTGTTGTCTACCATTGGGAAAGGAAGAGATAGACTTTTGGATGGAAAAGCTTTTGGCAAGAAAGGGGGTTTTTGGCGGAAGGCAAAAGCAAGCAGAAGATGTGCTCTGGGTGTGACAGAAGATGGAGACGGAGGGGGATTTATACTAGAAGATTGAATCTCAGAAGAGGAAAAGATGCCGCTTTCGTATAATGTGTGCAGAATACTCGAGTGGGATGTTAAATCACAACACGGTTTTCAAGAGAAGAGCAGCCGTCTCGCATTGATCGTCAAGATACTGTTCATACTGTTGGAGATATCGAAGGGAGAAGAAAGAAAAGAACTCAAAATTTTGGAATAAAATAAATTTCATCCCAAAATTGGGGGGCATGTGTTTACACCAGATTTTGGACCGAGAGGATTATTATTTTGTAAGCATAAATGGCTAATTTATTAAGGAAAAGAATCGGCTAGGAAATAAAGAAGCTTGTGTGGGTCAAGCGTAACCAGAAAGATTCATATGGACCAGCATGACGGGCTTCAAAGACGTGTCGGGCTCGACCAAGGAGTTCAAGTCCGAGTCGTCTTTTATTTTTGCCTATTATGTAACCTAGTCGTGTTAGGACAGGAGTCAACCGGGTTATAAATAGCTAGAAACCCAAATTTTGTAAAGGACATCCAATCAATCAATACATCGGCCCTCGGCCAAAACCCTAGGAGTAGGAGTAACGTAGATCTCGGCTTGACCTTCAATCAGGCAGGGCTGCATCGGCATCGACCGACCTCCGGTTTGCTTGTAAGTTTCACCAATGGCTCGTGTCATCGTGTAATAAGGCTGTATTTGGCATCGACCAAACTCTTGTTAAGCTATGGCATGGCTAGATATCGGTTTAAACTCATCTTTTGTAAGACTATCTTGACTTTGATCAATCTCTTACTTTAGTCAATCTTGGCTAGTTATCGGCTCTATTGGATTGGCAAGCTAGTAGATTCATTAAGTTACCGATGTTGTTTTATGTTTTAATTTGTTTCTTTACGTTTTAAACAACATCTTTCCCAATCAAGATTGATAAAGTGGCTCAAGCCTAAAAGATGCTTAGTTTCGGCTGTTCTGAGGTCTACACGCTCACAACAGAGGAAATAGCCGATTCAAGCCTTTCATTGACTATTTTGTCAATCTTGGTTGTTACATGTTATGCGTTCGTGATATCCGATAAAACCACGATCTGATCTAAGAGCAAATAGATTTAATCTAGCATGTGTATTACGGCCGTATTTCCGAACCCCACTGATATATATGATAGATTAAGTCTGTTTATTTTAGATTAAGTCATGGTTTTGACGGGTAGATCTCGTTCGTGCCTCATGGACCCTGTATCGGCTAAAATAGCCGATCCAGTTATGCTTTCTTCATAATGTGTTCTTTTAAGTGGCTTGGAACTAACAGATCTACTCTTTGTATGAGACGTGATCTAGCCTGGTCATCATTAAGGCTGTATGGAGACACCCCACTGTTGATGTTTAAGCTTTTTTATCGATCTATTTATTATTATGGCTGTATGGAAACACCCCACTGTTAATGAATAGAACTGCTCGTGCAATTAGTTGATACATTGGTTTCATGTCACTTAGACGTACACATAGATCTTAATTCTATTAACATCTTTTAAGTTCATCGGTTGTTTATCTATTATAAACACTCTTTTACATATGTCATAGCCGTTATGCTTTATATCTTTTTCAATGCTTTTCATGCAATCTCCTAGGAGTTGACTTTGTAGTCAATGTCCTAAAGACAAGTGGCTATATCAGAGCCGTACATTTTGGAATTGTCTGGTACCAAACCGGCAGGTTCCACAATTTGACAAACTTTTCTTCTCCTTGTCAATTACTGGTCAAATTGACTGGCACGTCTGAAGTCGATCTCACTAAAATTTGGCTCCACCATACGTTGAAGGTTCAGGAGGTCAGGACCTTGCTCCACACCCCTCTGAGGACCGTGAGCTCTGAGTGTGTTTGGCGTGATCGACCAAGATTTTACGTCAACAACACGTGTGGGATCGATGTCATACTAGGTACGAACTGGCTGCCAAGGCATGATGCAGTTATTCACTGTGCTTCGAGAACCGTTCAGTTGAAAACTTTAGAAGGAGAAAGAATAGAGTGCAAGGCAGTGTCACCTGAACATGAAATTGAATTTATAATAGATCTTTTGCCTGGCACTGCACCAATAGCAAAAGACCATATAGAATGGGTGTTAATGAGTTAGAAGAGCTAAAGAAACAAATAAGAGAGTTACAGGATAAGGGTTATGTTCGACCTAGTTCCTCACCTTGGGGAGCACCTGTGTTGTTCGTAGAGAAGAAAGATGGACCTCAAAGGATGTGCATAGATTACAAATCTTTGAATGAAGTGACCATAAAGAATAAGTATCCGTTGCCTCGGATTGATGATTTGTTTGATCAGTTGAGAGGAGCATGTGTGTTCTCTAAGATAGATCTCCGATCTGGGTACCACCAGCTGAGAATTCGAGCATCAGATATACCAAAGACTGCATTCACCACTCGTTATGGTCTGTATGAATTCACAGTGATGTCTTTTGGTTTGACCAACGCACCAACTTACTTCATGTACTTAATGAACAATGTGTTCATGGAATATTTGGACAAGTTTGTAGTGGTTTTCAAATATGACATTTTGGTCTATTCCAAGAATGAAGAAGAACACGAGGAACATTTGAGGCTAGTGTTGCAAAAGCTCAGGGAGAATCAGTTGTAAGCTAAGTTGAGCAAGTGTGAATTTTGGCTAAAGGAAGTATCCTTTCTTGGGCATGTTATCTCTGATGGTGGAGTAGCTGTGGACCCAAAGAAAGTTCAGGATGTGTTGAGTTGGAATCCACCCAAGGATGTCAGTGAGATTCGTAGTTTTCTGGGTATGGCCGGATACTAGCGAAGATTCATAGAAGGGGTTTCCAAGCTTGGCAATCCAATGACTGCTTTGCTAGAGAAGAATGCTAAGTTTGTCTGGTCAGAGAAGTGTCAGGAAAATTTTGAGGAATTAAAGAAGAGGTTGACAACCGCGCCAGTGTTAGTCCTGCCAGATCTCACTAGAAGTTTCTCGATATATTGTGATGCATCAAGGCAAGGTTTGGGATGTGTTCTTATGCAAGATGGCAAGCTAGTGGCATACGCATCACGACAGCTAAGGAAGCACGAACTCAACTATCTGACTCATGATCTTGAATTAGCAACAGTTGTGCATGCTTTGAAGATATGGAGACATTATCTGATAGGTCATAAGTTTGAAATTTACACTGATCATAAGAGCTTGAAGTATATCTTTACTCAGTCAGATCTTAACTTGAGGCAAAGGAGATGGTTGGAATTGATCAAAGATTATGATCTTGAAGTACACTATCACCCGGGAAAAGCGAATGTTGTAGCAGACGCTCTTAGTCAGAGAAGCTATGCAAATATGGTTTGCGCATCTCAGTTTCTGGTATAGTTAGCAGAGGAATTTGGAAAGTTGAATCTAGCAATCGTTGCACACACAGTAGAGCTAGAAGTGGAACCTGTTCTCGAACAAGAGATCCGTAAAGGTCAGTTAAAAGATGAAGATATCATAGATATCGCAGAACGCATAGTGGTTGGCAAGGCACCTGGTTTCAGATTGGATGAACAAGGAACCATGTGGCATGGTAAAAGAATCTGTGTACCTGATATCAAGCCGATCAAGGACATGATTCTTAATGAGGCTCATAATTCAGCATATTCAATCCACCCGGGCAGTACAAAAATGTATCTGGATCTGAAGGAAAAGTATTGGTGGTGTGGTATGAAAAGAGAAATAGCAGAATATGTTGCAATCTGTGATACTTGTCAGAGAGTTAAAGCAGAACATCAAAGACCTGCAGGACTACTTCAACCCATGAAAATTCCGGAATGGAAGTGGGAAGAAGTAGGAATGGATTTTATTGTGGGATTACCCCGTACTCAAAAGGGTTATGATTCAGTATGGGTTACTGTGGACCGGTTAACCAAAGTGGCACATTTCCTTCCTGTCAAAACCACTTACACGGGAGCTAAGCTAGCAGAGCTGTATATGGAAAGGATAGTATGTTTGCATGGAGTTCCTAAGAAGATTGTGTCAGACAGAGGAACTCAGTTCTCGTCTCAGTTTTGGCAGAAGTTACATGAATCTTTGGGAACCAAGCACAATTTCAGCTCCACATATCTTCCGCAGACTGATGGACAGACAGAGAAAATGAATCAAATTCTCGAAGATATGTTACGAGCATGTGCACTCCAGTATGGAATCAGTTGGGACAAGAGTTTGGCTTATGCAGAATTTTCGTATAATAACGGCTATCAGAAGAGT
Source organism: Coix lacryma-jobi var. lacryma-jobi (assembly GCA_009763385.1). NCBI lineage: Eukaryota > Viridiplantae > Streptophyta > Magnoliopsida > Poales > Poaceae > Coix > Coix lacryma-jobi. The sequence continues at coordinate 51,032,027 of CM019831.1, forward strand.
TTAAAGATGTCACCCTTTGAGGCATTATACGGAAGGCAGTGTCGAACTCCTTTGTTTTGGAACCAGACTGGTGAAAGTCAAGTTTTTGGACCCGAGGTATTAAAAGAAGTAGAGAATCAAGTTCACATAATTAGGCAAAATCTGAAAATAGCTCAGTCAAGACAGAAAAGTTACGCAGACAACTGAAGAAGGAATTTGGAGTTTGAAATCGGGGATTATGTTTATCTAAAGGTTTCACCGATGAGAGGAACTAAAAGATTCCATGCTAAAGGAAAATTAGCACCAAGATATGTGGGACCATTCAGAATCTCAGATAGAAGAGGTGAAGTGGCTTATCAGCTTGAGCTACCAGATAATCTCTTCGGGGTACATAATGTGTTTCATGTATCGCAGTTAAAGAAATGTTTGCAAGTACCTGAGGAACAGTTACCCTTGGAAGAGTTAGACATTAAGGAAGATCTCACCTATGCAGAGTACCCTATCAGAATCTTGGACACCGCAGAGAGAATTACTCGAAGCAAGATAATCAGGATGTGTAAGGTTCAATGGAATAGGCACTCTGAGGATGAGGCCACTTGGGAAAGAGAAGAGGATTTAAGATCAGAGTATCCCCAGCTTTTTCAATCTTCCGAATCTCGAGGACGAGATTCATCCTAAGGGGGGTAGGTTTGTGACACCCTAAAAATCAATTTTGGGAAATTAGGGATTAATATGATTTTTGTTTATTTATTTTCCATGAAACATATAGGCCAAATAATAAATTTTGGTGAAATAATAATTTATATTGGGGCTTAGAAACATTTTTGTTGCATTCATGCTGTTGCATAATTTTTTGTTTGAGTGTAGGAATAGTGTTGAGTGGTTTGAATTCAAACTAGATTTGAATTTGAGCAAGTTTTCAAAAGAAATAAAAAGAATAGGCTTTTCTTTTCTCTCCTCCCTCCCTCACTCTTTTGGCCCAGCCAGGCATAGCGGCCCAGCCCGCGACGCCTCTCTCCCTCCCTCTCCCCGCTTCCCCGCTCGGGCCTGGGCCTACTCCGGCCCACAACCGCGGCAGCCCGCTCCTAGCTGGCCCGCGCGCCCGCTTCCCCGCGGCCCAGCTCGCGGCCCGCTCACCCCGCGCGTGCGCAGCACCGCTGGCCTAGCCCGCTCGCCCCGCGCCATGCAAGCCCCGCGCCGCTGACAGCCCGGCCCCGCATGTCAGCCACTCCCTGCGTCGCCTGCCAGCCGGGCCCACCTGTCGACGTCCCCGCCCCTTCCCCTACCTCGCGACGCTCAGCGTCCGCGCCGCCGCCGCCGTTCCCCTCCCTTCCGTAACCGCCGTGAGTGGCCATAATGGCCACTCGGCCTTCAAGCCGAGCTCGGTGGAGCTCCCTGACCCTTCGCCACCTGCCCCGCACCCTATAAAGCCAAGGCCGAAGCCCCTGGCGCTCCTCCCCACACCCCCGCTTCCCTCACACTTCCGCCGCCGTCTACAGAGCCCACTGGCCGCTCAAGCGCCCCTCCGAGCCACCGAAGGTGATGCCGCGTCCGCTAGCAATACCCTGGAGCCCTCCCTTTGTTTCTTTTGTGCGTATCAGAACTCACCCGAACCCTCTCTCTCTGTGCAGATTCCGCCGCCACCGATTTGTCGCCGTGGTGAGTCCCCGCCGAAGCCGAGGCCACCATCGTGTTCGCCCTCGCCCCCGCAGTGCTCCGGTGTGGTTCGTTTGGCCAGCAAAGGCCTGGAGCGCCCTCCGGCGAAGTTCCAGTGGCCTCCCATGGCGCGCCGGCGCTCACCGGCGATTCCGCCGCCGCCCGCACCGCCGTAGCCACCCCTGCGCCGTCTGATCTACGTCGTGCGGCCCAGATTAGAGCACAACCCCCGAAAGGGTATGCGTCGGGTCTACGGACTCGTAGACCGCAACCCTGCGCACGGTCCACCGCCAGCTGGTGGACCGGCCAATCAGCCCGCACCGCGTGGTGCCGCGTCAGCGCCCGCGCGGCTGCAGCTGCATGTTTTGCAGAAAAGCCCCCGTGTTTTTGAGAAATTAATCCTCAGTCCAAGCGCAGTTCAAAGTATTTAGTTTTAGGTCCTGTTTTCTTATGTTTTAGCCCCTGGAGTTCCCGGTTTTAATGCCCGCCATCCAGAGCCGTGTTTTTCGCATGCTAACCCCTGCAGGCTACGTTTATTTATGTTTTAGTCCTCGGTTTTTTGCAGACTAGCCCCTAGGCAAAAGTTTTATTTACAAAATAACCCCTGAAACTTGTTTTCTTCATAACTTTCTCGTTTTTAGTCCGATTAGAGTGATCTTTATGTTCATGTGATCGTATCGACGAGTAGAATAGTTTTATATAAGTTTCTCTAACTGTTTTTGATGCTTGGTGTACTATTCTAACAAAAGTATATTTTATTGCATGTAATGACTGTATGGATGCTATCATTGGTGGTTTGTATCGAGTCCAGACGGTGAAGTGTTCGAAGAGCAGGATCCTCAGGAGCAGTACCAGGACCAAGCGTGTGACCAAGGCAAGTATAACCTACGGTTTCCTTGTTACCTATTAAATGCAAAACCCAGTAATCATTATGCATGTCAAACTTGATGAACCATAGGACAATACTAGATTCACTTGGATAGTATACCTTGTACATATGGGAGGGTTTTTGCATAATATGATTAGAAATGCTATGCGCTATATATTTGCCAAATGTTTAGGACACTGGAGCATGGTTTTCGCTCAGTGACCCACCCCAGGGACTATCTGTTAAAAGCGGCCACCCGGGAGATCCCGTGCAACCTTGGGAATCACTTGGCTCTGATCTTAGTCGTATAACTAGACTTTCTCTAGTGTGTAGTAGTTACCGAAAGGCGCTAGAGGGGGAAACTGGGTTTAAGAATGGCTTCTTTGCCTGTCAAGATGTGTACTGGTCTGCTGTCAGGTGTGCCATCTTGAAGGGGGCCTCCATTCGCCTGGACGCCGAAACCTTGCGGCTACTACTTGTTAGGGTAGCCAGTGAAGGGCTACATAGTGAAACCCTGTCGTACTTCCATAGAGGAGGTAATGTGGGACTAGCTCTCCTCGGCTTATGGGAATCACGGCCTAAGGTGAAAGTGTACAACCTCTATAGAGTGTAAACCTGATATATCAGCCGTGCTCACGGATATGAGCGGCTCAGATCCTTTTTAAGTAGTTCATGGTGGGGTATGTTTGTGGTTGGTGGCTTACCTCTTTTTAACGTAATGCTTATCATACACTTTGGGATAACAGGTTTCATACATTTAGTAATGTAAGACTAATATAAAAAATGATCAAACTAAAATGCTAACTGCAGTTAACCGAGTCAAACCTTTGAGCCTTGCATCCCAGTAGTTGTACTTGCTGAGTATGGTGAGCTGACGCTTGTCGTTGGTTCACATAAAAATCCCGGATGGGCACCAGATGATGGAGAATATGAGGAGTATCTAGAAGATGTGCCAAACTTCTGAGGTTGGCGTACCCCCAGTCGGTGTCCCTGTGGAGTGATGTTTACGTCTACGCTACCGTTGTAATAATGGGCCATTGGCCGATGTGATGAACAATCCCCTGTGATGTAATAAGTTATTAAATGATGTTCATGCTGTAATGTTATACATTTTGTGGTATATGTGGATTTGGGACCCCCTGGGCCCACATATGCTTTACCTCGGTTTTATTCGTAAATCCGGGTGTTACACGTACAACCTACAAGACACCATTGGGAATGTCACCATATCAACTCGTCTACGGGAAGACTTGTCACTTGCCTGTTGAGCTAGAGTTTGAAGCTCACTGGGCGATAAAAAGATGGGACATGGACTTGGAAGCAGCAGGAATCAAAAGAAAGATGCAACTCTCAGAACTAGATGAATGGCGTGAGAAGGCATACCATAACGCTAAGATCTACAAAGAGAGAACCAAAAGATGGCATGACAAGAGGATCAAGACGAAGAACTTCACTCTGGGAAATAAGGTATTACATTTTAATTCTAGGGTTAAGCTATTCGGTCATGGAAAGCTATGAAGCAAATGGGAAGGACCATTCATGGTGATTAGCACTTCGTCCCATGGAGCGGTAACACTTCAAAACGACGAAGGTACGCTATTTAAGGTAAATGGTCATTGCCTTAAGATTTTTCTAGAACCTGAAAAGAGTTCCGAGGAGTTGGATGTGATCCAATTCCTCACTTTCCATTAATTTGATCCTCCGCCACCTCCGGTCGGTTTCGTAACAGAAAAGGTAGAAAATAGAGTTTAGGAAAGCATAAGAGAGAGCCACGAAAAAGCGGGCCGCCTTCCAGAGAGAAGGGGGGCCGGCTGGCCCCACCCTTAGGCCGGCCGGCCTGGCCTGGTGCCCGATCGGGTCCCGTCGCTTCCCTTTCTCTTCTTAAGCCTCCCTTATTCCTTTTTCATAATTTCCCGATCTATTTCGTTACGGGAACGTCGGAGCATGGATCAACCTCTTTCTAGTTGATCCAGGACTATAAAACCAGAGCCCTGCTAGCCCAGAGCCATACCATCCAATCTATTCTCATCCCAAGCACCAGTTCAAGCTCTCCTTGTTCCAATGGCCGGCAATCGCGGGATCAACCTCAACGAGCCTCTCCCTTCTGACGAGTCGATGGCCCTCGTCGTCGCTTCTAAGAAAGACCTTGTCGTGGTGCCCGAGAACGAGATCATGCCCGTTGATGACCCAACACCTCTAGCCATGATGCCGCCGAAGGGCAAGGAGCCTCAACACCAATCCGTCTACGCCCAAGCCATGGAGGCAGGATCACGTCAAGGAGAGCTCAATAAATTCCGCATCTCCAAGGAAGTCAATCTTCTACTCTTAGGACCCAACAAACAGCTCACGGGGTTGAAGACGAACAAGTTTAGAGATGTAACGTGTATGAAGTACAAATCCACAACTCGCTATGCCATTAATGGAGTCCGAGCTGAGCCCGGACAGATCCAAGTAGAGCCTCGTAAGGAGAAGTCCCCATCTAAAGCCTCTTCTTCCAAGCCTAAACGCAAGAGAGAACCCATGATGAAGTTGGAGGAACAGGCGGACGACCTCATCGATGACTACATTAGAGTTACTAAGAAGGTGGATACCCTTGGCAAAGCTAACACTCAGCTTAAGCAAGACCTAGTCTCTGTGACAAAGATTTGTGACAACCTGATTAGGAGAATGAATAGACAGGAGATTAAGCAAAGCGGTTTATAGTCACATGAAATGATGAGTCACAGCTTTACCTATAATGACTGATTAATTGAAGGACATCATTTCAGTTCAACCAAGTGTCGCAATTATGCCCAATCAACTATATATGGACCCACGACCAAAAGTTATGAAAGTTTCGTGTTTAGCAAATGACCAGAAAATGTCCCGACCGACGAGAAACCCAAATTCGGATCCTATCGGGCGACTGCTTTGACCAGCTTTGAACGACATTTTTGAGTGTTCGCATGTCAGTGCGCCCTAAACGAAAGTTGTAGCACAGATCGAGAGGAACAAATTTTGTTTTATGGCCAAGACCTGGATCGGTGCCAAAAATAGTAAAGAAAAGCTCGCAAGATGAAGTACAACGCGGATTTCTGGTTCCGGAAATTGGTTAAGTCTGTACTGCAAAAATTGGAATTTTGGTCACCGCGAAGCTGCCGTCGACGATCGTTACCGGGGAAACGATTGGGAATTTGACTGAGTGCCTGTAACAAAAGTCGGAGTACATGACGAGACGACGACACCAAAATTGGTTTCATCGAAATCGGAGTCCGTTTGAGCAGTGTTTGCAATTTTGGAACTTGACCAAAAGTTTCCGGAAACATGCCATTTTAGGAAAGAAATTCTAAGAAAGAATTTGTCGACCTCCTCCTCCACCTGACCGCGCCTAATAAAAGGCCGGCCCTCCCTTCGGTCTCTCCTCCCTGTTTTCCCCTTCTCGCAAAAAAAAGAGAGAAAAGACCGACGCTCCTCTCCAGTCTCCCTCTCGCTCCTCCGGCGCTCGTCCATGGCAGCATCGGTGAGTAGCTCCAGCAGCGGTCGCCCTCTTCCTGGCCACCGCTCCTCCCATCCCCTTTCTCCCTTGTTCTCCCTCCCTTCTTTCCTTCCTGCGCTGCTTCCCTGCGCAAGTTCCCGGCCCCTGCTGCCGCGCGGTTCTGCAGAGCCGCGGCTCTGGCCATGGCCGCGAGCAGCGCCGGCGCAGAAGGCAGCAGCAGCAACACGGTGACCCGAGCAGACCTCCAACAGGCAGCAGGCCGGCCAAGCCCCAAACCCTAGGCAGCAACCAGCCCGGCCTCCTCCCAGTAGAGCCGGCCATCCCCACTGCTTCCCGAGTTTCTCCCGTGAATCCATGGTGAAAGTCCTACCTAGCGAAGCTGAAACTCTTTTTCGGGTTTTATGTAATATTGCATGACTCAATGTATTTACTAATTGCTCCTTAATTAATTTCTGCAGGTTCCAGGGGTCTCTAATGCAAATCTGTTCTTATTTTCGTTTTTAATCAAATGGTAAATCTGACTGAAATTTGTAAATTGCGTGATAAATTATATATTTGTCCAAAAATTACAAGTGAGCACTTTTTGGAATCCTTGTGAGTAGATCTGTTCAGTGGATGCATAATATATGGGCTGTTAATGGATGATTTGTGCTGTGATGATTTATTTATGTTAAATAGTCTTAAATAGGGATAAAATGATATCTGATGTTGTGTTGATTTGTTTGCTGTAAAATATTTATGGTAGGATTCTCATGTGATGTGTGTGTCGTGATAAACATTTCTGATATATTGGTGCATGTATGAATTAGTTATGAATTTATCTTGCTTTCAGCTCATTAAATGAATTAAAATGAATTGTGGTAAATATTTGCATGCAAAAATAGAAATGGTGGTTCCACTGCCTTTCTATGATGTTGTTGTAGCTTAGATAATTTTATTATGGTCATGTGTTTGCAGAAAATATGTCTTGTAGATTTATCTTGCTCTCACATGCATTTTTGTGAAATAAACTTGCCATGTTTTTAATAAAAAATCTATAATGTTTCAGCATGTGATCTTTATACAGTAGTCATATTTTGATATGATCTATCATCAATAAAAATATGAGCTTCAAATTGGATGTTTGCAGCATCACTTAAAAATAATGTCTATGTTTAATAATTAGGTAATTGATAGAAGTATAGTAATAGATCAATATGTATATGTTGATATATTTGGCTTGTTGCATATTGATCTGAGATAAATGATGTGTGATCATGATTCATGAATGTTAGAAGTGTTTTTATAGCTCATATGTGTTCTCACATATTCACCAAATAAGTAGTGAAGTGAGTTTATTAATTTGCTGAAATGACTGCATGTGTAGTTTCGGTTGTGATGATTAGTTCGTGATATAAATGCAATTTTCTGTAAATATGTTCTATACAAAAGTTGTAGATAACTTCCTCGTCTTGGTTGTCCTAAAATTTTATGATTTTAGACAAAGTGGTTTGAGAGTTATAGCTATTATAAGTTTCCTATCAGGTTTTACATGTTTTCTGTGCAGAGCTAAAACAGTGGACGGTTTGGCTAATTTCACTTATGAATCATGTGTTCATGTTAATAGAAGAGTTGTAGTGCTTTTCATAAGCTTTCTAAAATATCTTGGATCACTATTTTTGGTGGTCTAGATCTCCACATACATGTGTTTTAATTTAAGGTTCAGAATCTGTTCATGTCTTGACAGAATTGTTGTTTGTGTTGTTTGACCTTAATAACTGCTTAATCAACTCGAGATAATAATAAATAAGTTATAGACAACTTAATAAGCTTTCTAAATTAAGGTTCAGAATCTCTTCATGTCTGGACAGATTTGTTGTTTGTGTTGTTTTAAATTGATTGCTTGTTGTATGCTGTCCAAACTATGTGCATAAACCCATGATTGATTGTTATAGCTTGATGTTGCTTATGTGATCTTTGATGTTATATCATGCCTTGTTAATGGTTACCTTGTGCATACCATGTTGCTAAATTAATCAATCCAATGTATTATATAAATATGCTTACATAATATTGCTTAACTAAGGTAGAAGTTGTATGTACATGCATGTGTCAAGTGGGTGATAAATGTTATGTAGTCCCAATTGATTGTTATAGCTAAACCCTTCTACATGCCTAATGAACCTTGTGTAACACCTTAATATAACCATGACCTACGGAAGTGAGTGTGCTATGTGTGTGTTAAACTAATGACTAAGTTATGTGTTCTCTTATATAGTTGTCTTGATTGCTTATGTGAAGTAGTTAGTAGTGCTTGTGTTGTGGACCTATGCTGCATCGTGAGGTTTGCCTTGCATATATACGCTTGCATTGTGCATCTCATTTAGGTACGGTAGATACTCCGTGAAGCACGGGATGGTGAAGAACCCGAAGATGGTGTCTGGTGGATAGTCCCGAAGATGCAGAGCTAAGCAAGTGCCGGAAGTGGAGATGCTTACCAAGCAAGTGTCACTTAACACTAACCTGTGTTGGTTCCCAGGCAAGCCCCGGAGCATTCTAAGTCTCCTACCCAATTCTTTTATAAATGCAATTGAGTTAATATAATGATTGTTGCATTAAGTTATAGGAGTTGTGTGAAACTGTTGTTGCATTACTTATCCTTACCTTGATTACTTGAGATATACACCCTTGTTACCCTGCTAGGTCTAGGCTCGACTTATATGCTTAGCCATGCTTAGACCGGTAGAAGTCGGGCAACCTTCATGTTACCCGCGAGTAATAGGTGGTTACTTGATCTTTTATCGGAAAATTGTCAGTATGTGAGATAACTGAGTGTTGTGGATAATGGAGATCGGCAGATTCCTGTAGTGTTGTGCTACAGTATTTCTAGCCGTGTCGTATAGGGAAAACAGTATCATGCTAAGACGACCTTCTTGTCATGTTGAACGCAAGCCCGACATTTAGCTGGAAGGATAACTCGTTCCGACCGCGAAGCCGCTCGTTGTTCCAGGCCGGTTCTCAGGTCCCACGCATCAGCCAAAGCCACGAAGGGGGTTAGTGGGACGCGGGGGCGCGAATAGTAAGACCCGGGTGATGGTGGTTAAGTCCAACTCATTGGCGGTCGGGCTTGCCTCCGGGTCTGATGGTGGCGGTTGAGTCCGCGGCTTCTTGGAACAATGTTGTGGTTATCTGTAGCTCACTTTGGCCTGTGAGTGTGGTTTGTGTGGGGAATAAAATCATCAGCTGGTTAGGAATCGATTATAATCGCCATCGCTCCTGGACAGTGAGCACTTGACTTGAACCCCGCTCTATCTTGATACTGAAGGTAAGGAACACGTGACAGTTATTGTGGCACTGTTGGCAATTGCTAATTGGTCTATTTGTCTTATATTGTGGTGGTTACTTAATCACTGCTCATGATTGTTTAGCCAGGTGCTAATCTAGTTGGATAGGTTAATTATTTATCTAAAACCTGCAGCTAGTAAGTAAAAGATAATGGTACTTTATTACTTATGCTTTTATGCAAAATTATGGTCATTGCCAGCTCCACTCTTATATCAGCCTTGCATACTCCTTGTTGTCACTTTATTTCTGGTTTATGACGGGTAAGTCTAGCTGAGTACATTCGAGTACTCAGGGTTTATCCCACCTTGTTGCAGGTGAAGGTTAGGCCTGCGGAGAGGTGATGGCCAGTGCTGGTGGGCTCGGCAGTTCCATACTTCTTCTCTTTATGCTGCTGTTGGAGGATGTCATTCAAGCTAGCAAAGTATTTCAACCTATGTTATGGTATTTATTTTAAATCTATGTTGTTTCTTCTAAATTAAGTGGAACCCAACTTGTATCTTATTTGTGAACTCTATTGTAATATTATTTCCGCTGCAAAGCTCCGTGGACATGATTTGTATTTGCTTGACCATGCGATCTTGGCTGAGATGTTGAAAGAGTTTGAAATCCCTCAGGATTTCACGCACTACCGGGTTTATATGGGCTCAAGTGTGCTAATTCAGCTGCTCCGGCAGAGGTTTTCGCACTTGTGCTCTTATAAATTGGACGGTTCTGTTACAGCTGGCATCGGAGCAAGATCAAGCATAATACTATCATGTGCATGGTTTTAAAACTAAGTTTTGATTTTGCAAAGTCTATTTTATCTAAAAAGTTTTGGCGAGTAGGCAAGTTTGTCAAAACCTAATTTGTAAACTATGTGCTAGCGGCAACCTCCAGTTATGCCCAACTAGGACTTTCAAGTGGCTTCGTTAAGTAATACTAACTCTGGGGGGTTTTAATTACTTGCAACAACACGTCGACATAAAAGGTACATGTGATGACCGCACTATGCTACCCTATGGTCTAATGTTGGAGGTAGCCCTCACATATGATGTACTCATATATGTGGGGTAGTTGAACTTATTTTATGCAACCACTACAACAGAAATGGGCTTTAGCCCCGGTCGGCAAGGGCCTTTAGCCCCGGTTGCTGAGCCGGGACTACGCTTCCGGGACTAAAGGCCCCCCCCTTAGTCCCGGCTCTGGTCACCGGGGCTAAAGCCCCCCCTTTAGTCCCGGTTGGTAATACCAGCCGGGACTAAAGGGTCCCCTGGTTTTTCCTTTTTATTTTTATTTCAGTTCTGTTTTTAGTTTTGTTTATTTATTTAATAGGTTTTCCAATATGTATTCTTTGCTTCTTAATTATATATTTTATATATATCAGCAGCATAACACAATAAGCTTATTGCATGCATATATAATTGAAGTATAGAACTACATATATATATATAAATATATGTACAAGCAATATATACACAGAAGTTGTCTAAATATTTATCTACACAAGTTGTACTCAAAAGTTAGTACTGTAAACCTATTACAAGTTGTACTCCATCTAAAGATCTATATGGCATACAAATGATCATCATTGTTTGGAATCAACTTCTCGTTGGTATTATAGTAGAACTCGCCATTTGGATTTATTACTTGTTCCCGAAGAAATCCTGCTATTGTCTCTTGTATTGCTTTCAATTGGCCCTGTAGCATCACTTTTTGCTTCAACCAGTCAGTCTTCAATTTGAATTAAAGAAGATATTAGTAATATCTATATTATCAATATTAAGTCTATAAAAAATGAAAAGAAACATGTTACGTACTTTGATGATTTCTTCAGGAATTCTATTTGATTCTATCATCATGTACTCGCAAACATAGAATCCGCATAAGTTGGTACCCTGTTTTTGTCTCAAAATCCACTGTAGAATGAAAAGATTCATCTCATAATAAAAATATGATATATGACATGATATAATAAAGATACACGTACATTGACGAAGGTGTAAACTTACTGGTAGTCGTGGCTTTATTGTAAGTGGGGCCTTACACTGACTCATATGTTCCCGAGCAATGAATTTTTCCTAAACCCTAATCCGGCCAATGAAACATTAATAGTTGGATCATTAATTAATTAGTATACATATATACAAGGTTAGTCTATACTTTAAGCATGCAAGCTAGGGATCAAAAAATTACCTTTGGAGGATGTCTATCATATCTTGGTAATCTTCTTGCGGTTTGCTCAACGAGTCATAGATTAACACATTGCCGTGTTTGAGATCGATGACCATCAGTATCCAGTGATAACTGTTCATACACATGATTCATATATATATATATTATTAGGGTTAAGTAAAATAAAATTTGCACATACTTATTATTAACTATATATGTCTCACGCACTTAAAGTTGCAGGAGAAGAGAATTCTTTCTCTATCTTTTTGGTTCACGAAGAACCTCATGAGATTCATACACGACTCATCGCTCCAAGTCGCTGAAGGGTTTGGAGCCTTGAAAACAACGTATGGATCAACAAACCCAACAGAATTGTCATGTTTATCTCTGAGCTGAGTCATCTGATACCTGCAAAATATCATGTCGATCCACAAGTATGTGTATAAGAATACTATGTACTATATACACATACTAGAGAGTTCAATTAAAACTATAAAAGAAACACTTACAAACAATAGCAGCTAAGGAGCGATTTGTCCAGTGTGTCCATATGACATAGCTGGTGTAATTCCTCTAGCTGGACTAAGATTAGGTCATCGCCACGGAAGTAGTGATGGTTCCGAATTCGGATAGAAATCCAATTGACATCACCGTCTTTAGAAGCCTCCATGCACCATTTGTTGATTGCAAACATCTGCGTACCAAGTACATGTAAGTGATTGGGGTTCATTAGACTCCTGCCCAGTGCAAAATTTCTCCTCCATTCATCAACTACTTCTGCTTGTGGAAACTCCAGCCCAGTAGCAATATTTTTAATCGTGTCGTACGGGAGACTGCTGTCAATGAACAATTTTTTTCAATTGAGTCCATCTCAGATAAAGTGGTCTCTCTAGATTTCCGCTGTACTCTGCCCCTGTTTGAACCATACTGATTTTGCACAATTAACGGGGACAAAGGTCTTGATATTTCCCCGAGCTGTGGAACACCCTTTCCCACTTTCTTCTTGCTGAATTGTTGTTCTTTTGCAGACTTCATTAGAGAGCGTTCGTAATCTAATTTTCGCGGAGCCTTTCGGGCTTCACGCATCTTGATACCATGTTGGTCCACCCTTTTCCTTAACTTCTGTGGGTTTAACAAGAGGTAAGGCTTCTCCGGGTTTCTCTTCGCTTTAGCAGCGGCCTCACATTCATCTAAAAAATTTCGCACATCTTTTTTCACCGAAATTTCTAACTCCTCATCAGTCTTTTCATAAGCTAATTTCTCCTGGGCTTTTTTTCCTGATGCAGAAGCCTTCTTCTTTGGAGGTGGGGCCTTCAGTTCTGTGGCGGCGGACCGCTTCTTAGGGCCGCGCGGTGGAGGCGGGGGTGATGGAGCCCGCTGTGGAGGAGATGGTGGGGCCGGTGGCGGTGTTGGAGCCCGCGGTGGAGGTTGTGGCGTTGGTGCCCGCGATGGAGGAGATGGTGGGCCCGGTGGCAGTGTTGGAGCCTGCGGTGGAGATCTTTGTGCAGGAGATGGGGTTGAAGCCGTGTCCTCCAACACATCGTCACTACCCGCAACACTATGATATTAAAAGCCAATCTTCAATTCAAAAATGACTCTTTGGTAGCTATGAAGGCTATGTCTCGCAAGAACAATGTCAGGCCCAAAGTTTATAAACCAACTAATATTGTTTGTGGTACTCGTACATCCAAGTTTCAGTCGTGTTCCTGCCAACTCTATCCTGGAGAAATTTAAATGATAATACAAGACATTACGCCAGTCTAGTAACTCAGTCAGAATTATACCTCGGATAAGGACAGACTCATGATACGTTTGGCTACTATGAAAAGGTTGTTTTTTTCATGAGCAGTCAAGGTGTTCTATCAAAAATCAACTCTCAGAAGTGCAGATTGATGGCAAATTGATGTGTCAAATAACAGATTTTAGATTATGTTCCTGCATCATTGAGTGAACTTAAGAAGATTGCTTTATGACCCAAGTAGTTCAACTAGTCATTTCCTCTAAGTTGCAACTACGCCATGAAGAAGAATGATGTTCACCTGCTTAGTAATACATAGATTCAGTAGTTTGGTATTTTACCCAAGAGGTTGCATCAAATTCAACTTTGGTGACCGTTGCAGCTTAAGAAATGAGAATTTCAGTGAAAATGTAGATTTGGTAGAGTCAGCTATCAGATTCAGATAATACAGTGTTGTCATCAGAGAAAGAGAATTGCACACATGGAACCTTATGCAGCTTTCCATCGATTGCTATCTGATTGAACAGACATTCACAGTAGTACAAACAATGGTGGCAGTCAATCAGTCCTGACCATCTCAAGGGATGTTGTTGTTATAGTCTCAATCGGACGAAGATTCAATTTTTGCAAAAATATTATCTTGGGTTCCTCTCAAAGTGACAATACAATTTTGGTGTTCCTTCCAACCTAACAGTGATGTCTTGAGTGCACCTCAATGTTCAATGGAAATCAGCGAAGAAAATTCTTCCGACAAGAGCTAGTAATTGGAAAGTGACATGAAAGATCAGAAAGTTGTTATGTTCATAACAGTTTCTGTTCTATCAAGAAGTCAGTATCTTGAGCTGCCAGTAGCCTATGATTAAGGATAGGTGCTATACTCCCCTTCCCTTGGAAAAATCTTTCGTCTGGAATCTTGGGACGAGATTCTTTTAAGGGGGGAGGGCTGTAATACCCCAGGTGTTCGCCGTCAGTTGAGCACATACATGATATATCAAGCGATGATGAAGAACTAAATTCAAGTATGGTCAGTGGTGACAGAAGTTTTGGGATCAATTTCAGAGATGGAACTTCAGTTTGAATTATTCGGAAAATAATTAACAGAGCCAGTTAATAATGATGACTAATTTTTAAATATTAAGGATTAATGCTAAACTAGGATTTTTCATATGCCCCATCTCAGTTCATGTCTATAGCGACTGGTGAAAAAGTTTCACGGAGTTTGGAATCAAAAAGTCACATGAAATGACGAGTCACAACTTTACCTATAATGGCTTGTTAATGGAAGGACTTCATTTCAGTTCAACCAAGTGTCGCAATTATGCCCAATCAACTATATATGGACCCATGACCAAAAGTTATGAAAGTTTCATGTTGAGCAGATGGCCAGAAAATGTCCCGACCGATGAGAAACCCTTATTCGTATCCTATCGGGCGACTGCTTTGACCAGCTTTGAATGGCATTTTTGATTGTTCGCATGTCAGTGCGCCCTAAACGAAAGTTGTAGTACAGATCGAGAGGAACAAATTTTGTTTTATGGCCAAGACCTAGATCGGTGCCAAAAATAGTAAAAAGAAGCTCGCATAATGAAGTACAACGCGGATTTCTGGTTCCGGAAATTGGTTAAGTCTGTACTGCAAAAATTGGAATTTCGGTCACCATGAAGCTGCCGTCGACGATCGTTACTGGGCAAACGATCGGGAATTTGACTGAGTGCCTGTAATGAAAGTCGGAGTACTCAACGAGACGACGACAACAAAATTGGTTTCATCGAAATCGGAGTCCGTTTGAGCAGTGTTTGCAATTTTGGAACTTGACCGAGAGTTTTTGGAAACATGCCATTTTAGGAAAGAAATTCTAAGAAAGAATTTGTCGACCACCTCCTCCACCTGATCGCGCCTAATAAAAGGCTGGCCCTCCCTTCGGTCTCTCCTCCCCATTTTCTCCTTCTCGCAAAAAAAGAGAGAAAAGATCGACGCTCCTCTCCAATCTCCCTCTCGCTCCTCCTCTGGCGCTCGTCCATGGCAGCATCGGTGAGCAGCTCCGGCAGCGGTCGCCTTATTCCTGGCCACCGCTCCTCCCATCCCCTTTCTCCCTTGTTCTCCCTCCCTTCTTTCCTTCCTGCGCTGCTTCCCTGCGCAAGTTCCCGGCCCCTGCTGCCACGCAGTTCTGCAGAGCCGCGGCTCTGGCCATGGTCGCGAGCAGCACCGGCGCAGAAGGCAGCAGCAGCACGGTGACCCGAGTAGACCTCCAGCATGCAGCAGGCCGGCCAAGCCCCAAACCGTAGGCAGCAGCCAGCCCGGCCTCCTCCCAGTAGAGCCGGCCATCCCCACGGCTTCCCGAGTTTCTCCCGTGAATCCATGGTGAAAGCCCTACCTAGCGAAGCTGAAACTCTTTTTTGGGTTTTATGTAATGTTGCATGACTCAATATTAGTGAGGCGAGTTCATGAAGGGACACCCGCCTAATTTTGATCACTCACCAGATCCACTTTAGGCAGACGACTGGCTTCGGGCAGTTGGACGCCAACTTGAGATAGCACAATGCAATGACCGCGAAAAGGTCCTGTATGCAGTAGGGCAGCTTCAAGGAGCAGCTCTTGACTGGTGGGAAACCTACCAGCAAGCACACCCCAACCCCAACCAGATCACGTGGCAAGAGTTCTGCGACAGTTTCCGCTCGCATCATGTGTCGGCGGGAATGGTGAGATTGAAGAGGAAGGAGTTTCTTGCGTTGAAGCAGGGAAGCATGTCTGCTAGTGAATACAAGGACAAGTTCACCCAGCTGTCCCATTATGCACCTCGGGACATTGAAGAAGATCTCGACAAGCAGGAACTGTTCATGGAAGGCCTGAATGATGGAATCCAGTACCAATTGCTCTCTCACACCTTCGCCAACTTTCAGCAGTTAGTTGATAAGGCGTTGGTGATTGAGGAAAAGAGGCGTGATATGGACGCTAAGAAAAGGAAGTTCCAAAACCAGCAGCCTGGAAGCAGCAGCCGCCCGTGCTTTTCTATGGGTTTCGGCAACCAGCAGAGGCCATCCAGTCAGTCAAGCATCGATCACCGCAACTAGAACCAGCAGAGGAACCCTCAGCAGTCGCAGCAGAACCAGTACCGTATGCAGACCCCTCATCAGGGACAGACTGGTGGAACACCAGTGAAGAACTCCCCCAACACACCGTCCACACCAACCAACAACAAGTGTTTCATCTGTTGTGACGTTGGGCATCTCTCTTACCACTGTCCCAAGAAGATAGGACAGGGATCCCAAAGCAACCAGAAACTCAATACTCAGACGCCGAGCATACAGGGTCAGCAGAATTATGCACGTGGCAGGGTGAATCATGTGACCACGGAATCTGCTCTGGGCGCTCCAGATGTTGTGATCGGTACGTTTCCAGTTAACTCCCACTCTGCCTCAGTTTTGTTCGATTCAGGAGCATCGCATTCTTTTATATCTGCACATTTTGTGAAGAGGCATACACTACTCATGCATACCATGGACAAGGCCATGCTTGTTAGTTCACTAGGTGGTGAGATGAGAGCAAGCTTGCTTTGCCCAAAAGTTAAGGTTAACATAAGGGGGTAGACTTCTTAGCTGATCTAATGGTGTTAAACACGTTTGGGATCGATGTCATACTGGGTATGAACTGGCTGACAAGGCATGATGCAGTTATTCAGTGTGCTTCGAGAACCGTTCAGTTGAAAACTTCAGAAGGAGAAAGAATAGAGTGCAAGGCAGTGTCACCTACTCTTGATGTATGCCAAGTGAATCAAATTAAGGGATCCACGACTGATGATATTCCGATAGTCAGAGAATTTTTGGATGTATTTCCCGACGATTTGCGAGGTATGCCACCTGAACGTGAAATTGAATTTATAATAGATCTTTTGCCTGGCACTGCACCAATAGCAAAAGACCATATAGAATGGGTGTTAATGAGTTAGAAGAGCTAAAGAAACAAATAAGAGAGTTACAGGATAAGGGTTATGTTCGACCTAGTTCCTCACCTTGGGGAGCACCTGTGTTGTTCGTAGAGAAGAAAGATGGACCTCAAAGGATGTGCATAGATTACAGATCTTTGAATGAAGTGACCATTAAGAATAAGTATCCATTGCCTCGGATTGATGATTTGTTTGATCAGTTGAGAGGAGCATGTGTGTTCTCTAAGATAGATCTCCGATCTAGGTACCACCAGCTGAGAATTCGAGCATCAGATATACCAAAGACTGCATTCACCACTCGTTATGGTCTGTATGAATTCACAGTGATGTCTTTTGGTTTGACCAACGCACCAGCTTACTTCATGTACTTAATGAACAATGTGTTCATGGAATATTTGGACAAGTTTGTAGTGGTTTTCATAGATGACATTTTGGTCTATTCCAAGAATGAAGAAGAACACGAGGAACATTTGAGGCTAGTGTTGCAAAAGCTCAGGGAGAATCAGTTGTATGCTAAGTTGAGCAAGTGTGAATTTTGGCTAAAGGAAGTATCCTTTCTTGGGCATGTTATCTCTGATGGTGGAGTAGCTGTGGACCCGAAGAAAGTTCAGGATGTGTTGAGTTGGAATCCACCCAAGGATGTCAGTGAGATTCATAGTTTTCTGGGTATGGTCGGATACTACCGAAGATTCATAGGAGGGTTTTCCAAGCTTGCCAAGCCAATGACTGCTTTGCTAGAGAAGAATGCTAAGTTTGTCTGGTCAGAGAAGTGTCAGGAAAATTTTGAGGAATTAAAGAAGAGGTTGACAACTGCGCCAGTGTTAGTCCTGCCAGATCTCACCAGAAGTTTCTCGATATATTGTGATGCATCAAGGCAAGGTTTGGGATGTGTTCTTATGCAAGATGGCAAGCTAGTGGCATACGCATCACGACAGCTAAGGAAGCACGAACTCAACTATCTGACTCATGATCTTGAATTAGCAACAGTTGTGCATGCTTTGAAGATATGGAGACATTATCTGATAGGTCATAAGTGTGAAATTTACACTGATCATAAGAGCTTGAAGTATATCTTTACTCAGTCAGATCTTAACTTGAGGAAAAGGAGATGGTTGGAATTGATCAAAGATTATGATCTTGAAGTACACTATCACCCGGGAAAAGCGAATGTTGTAGCAGACGCTCTTAGTCAGAGAAGCTATGCAAATATGGTTTGCGCATCTCAGTTTCTGGTATAGTTAGCAGAGGAATTTGGAAAGTTGAATCTAGCAATCGTTGCACACACAGTAGAGCTAGAAGTGGAACCTGTTCTCGAACAAGAGATCCGTAAAGGTCAGTTAAAAGATGAAGATATCATAGATATCGCAGAACGCATAGTGGTTGGCAAGGCACCTGGTTTCAGATTGGATGAACAAGGAACCATGTGGCATGGTAAAAGAATCTGTGTACCTGATATCAAGCCGATCAAGGACATGATTCTTAATGAGGCTCATAATTCAGCATATTCAATCCACCCGGGCAGTACAAAAATGTATCTGGATCTGAAGGAAAAGTATTGGTGGTGTGGTATGAAAAGAGAAATAGCAGAATATGTTGCAATCTGTGATACTTGTCAGAGAGTTAAAGCAGAACATCAAAGACCTGCAGGACTACTTCAACCCATGAAAATTCCGGAATGGAAGTGGGAAGAAGTAGGAATGGATTTTATTGTGGGATTACCCCGTACTCAAAAGGGTTATGATTCAGTATGGGTTACTGTGGACCGGTTAACCAAAGTGGCACATTTCCTTCCTGTCAAAACCACTTACACGGGAACTAAGCTAGCAGAGCTGTATATGGAAAGGATAGTATGTTTGCATGGAGTTCCTAAGAAGATTGTGTCAGACAGAGGAACTTAGTTCACGTCTTAGTTTTGGCAGAAGTTACATGAATCTTTGGGAACCAAGCACAATTTCAGCTCCGCATATCTTCCGCAGACTGATGGACAGACAGAGAAAATGAATCAAATTCTCGAAGATATGTTACGAGCATGTGCACTCCAGTATGGAATCAGTTGGGACAAGAGTTTGGCTTATGCAGAATTTTCGTATAATAACGGCTATCAGAAGAGTTTAAAGATGTCACCCTTTGAGGCATTATACGGAAGGCAGTGTCGAACTCCTTTGTTTTGGAACCAGACTGGTGAAAGTCAAGTTTTTGGACCCGAGGTATTAAAAGAAGCAGAGAATCAAGTTCACATAATTAGGCAAAATCTGAAAATAGCTCAGTCAAGACAGAAAAGTTACGCAGACAACTGAAGAAGGAATTTGGAGTTTGAAATCGGGGATTATGTTTCTCTAAAGGTTTCACCGATGAGAGGAACTAAAAGATTCCATGCTAAAGGAAAATTAGCACCAAAATATGTGGGACCATTCAGAATCTCAGATAGAAGAGGTGAAGTGGCTTATCAGCTTGAGCTACCAGATAATCTCTTAGGGGTACATAATGTGTTTCATGTATCGCAGTTAAAGAAATGTTTGCAAGTACCTGAGGAACAGTTACCCTTGGAAGAGTTAGACATTAAGGAAGATCTCACCTATGCAGAGTACCCTATCAGAATCTTGGACACCGCAGAGAGAATTACTCGAAGCAAGATAATCAGGATGTGTAAGGTTCAATGGAATAGGCACTCTGAGGATGAGGCCACTTGGGAAAGAGAAGAGGATTTAAGATCAGAGTATCCCCAGCTTTTTCAATCTTTCGAATCTCGAGGACGAGATTCATCCTAAGGGGGGTAGGTTTGTGACACCCTAAAAATCAATTTTGGGAAATTAGGGATTAATATGATTTTTGTTTATTTATTTTCCATGAAACATATAGGCCAAATAATAAATTTTGGTGAAATAATAATTTATATTGGGGCTTAGAAACATTTTTGTTGCATTCATGCTGTTGCATAATATTTTGTTTGAGTGTAGGAATAGTGTTGAGTGGTTTGAATTCAAACTAGATTTGAATTTGAGCAAGTTTTCAAAAGAAATAAAAAGAATAGGCTTTTCTTTTCTCTCCCCCCTCCCTGACTCTTTTGGCCCAGCCAGGCATAGCGGCCCAGCCCGCGACGCCTCTCTCCCTCCCTCTCCCCGCTTCCCCGCTCGGGCCTGGGCCTACTCCGGCCCGCAACCGCGGCAGCCCGCTCCTAGCTGGCCCGCGCGCCCGCTTCCCCGCGGCCCAGCTCGCGGCCCGCTCACCCCGCGCGTGCGCAGCACCGATGGCCTAGCCCGCTCGCCCCGCGCCATGCAAGCCCCGCGCCGCTGACAGCCCGGCCCCGCATGTCAGCCACTCCCTGCGTCGCCTGCCAACCGGGCCCACCTGTCGGCGTCCCCGCCCCTTCCCCTACCTCGCGACGCTCAGCGTCCGCGCCGCCGCCGCCGTTCCCCTCCCTTCCGTAACCGCCGTGAGTGGCCATAATGGCCACTCAGCCTTCAAGCCGAGCTCGGTGGAGCTCCCTGACCCTTCGCCACCTGCCCCGCACCCTATAAAGCCAAGGCCGAAGCCCCTGGCGCTCCTCCTCACACCCCCGCTTCCCTCACACCTCCGCCGCCGTCTACAGAGCCCACCGGCCGCTCAAGCGCCCCTCCGAGCCACCGAAGGTGATGCCGCGTCCGCTAGCAATACCCTGGAGCCCTCCCTTTGTTTCTTTTGTGCGTATCCGAACTCACCCGAACCCTCTCTCTCTGTGCAGATTCCGCCGCCGCCGATTTGTCGCCGTGGTGAGTCCCCGCCGAAGCCGAGGCCACCATCGTGTTCGCCCTCTCCCCCGCAGTGCTCCGGTGTGGTTCGTTTGGCCAGCAAAGGCCTGGAGCGCCCTCCGGCGAAGTTCCAGTGGCCTCCCATGGCACGCCGGCGCTCGCCGGCGATTCCGCCGCCGCCCGCACCGCCGTAGCCACCCCTGCGCTGTCTGATATGCGTCGTGCGGCCCAGATTAGAGCACAACCCCCGAAAGGGTATGCGCCGGGTCTACGGACTCGTAGACCGCAACCCTGCGCACGGTCCACCGCCAGCTGGTGGACCGGCCAATCAGCCCGCGCCGCGTGGTGCCGCGTCAGCGCCCGCGCGGCTGCAGCTGCATGTTTTGCAGAAAAGCCCCCGTGTTTTTGAGAAATTAATCCTCAGTCCAAGCGCAGTTCAAAGTATTTAGTTTTAGGTCCTGTTTTCTTATGTTTTAGCCCCTGGAGTTCCCGGTTTTAATGCCCGCCATCCAGAGCCGTGTTTTTCTCATGCTAACCCCTGCAGGCTACGTTTATTTATGTTTTAGTCCTCGGTTTTTTGTAGACTAGCCCCTAGGCAAAAGTTTTATTTACAAAATAACCCCTGAAACTTGTTTTCTTCATAACTTTCTCGTTTTTAGTCCGATTAGAGTGATCTTTATGTTCATGTGATCGTATCGACGAGTAGAATAGTTTTATATAAGTTTCTCTAACTGTTTTTGATGCTTGGTGTACTATTCTAACAAAAGTATATTTTATTGCATGTAATGACTGTATCGATGCTATGATTGGTGGTTTGTATCGAGTCCAGACGGTGAAGTGTTCGAAGAGCAGGATCCTCAGGAGCAGTACCGGGACCAAGCATGTGACCAAGGCAAGTATAACCTACGGTTTCCTTGTTACCTATTAAATGCAAAACCCAGTAATCATTATGCATGTCAAACTTGATGAACCATAGGACAATACTAGATTCACTTGGATAGTATACCTTGTACCTATGGAAGGGTTTTTGCATAATATGATTAGAAATGCTATGCGCTATATATTTGCCAAATGTTTAGGACACTGGAGCATGGTTTTCGCTCAGTGACCCACCCCAGGGACTATCTGTTAAAAGCGGCCACCCGGGAGATCCCGTGCAACCTTGGGAATCACTTGGCTCTGATCTTAGTCGTATAACTAGACTTTCTCTAGTGTGTAGTAGTTACCGAAAGGCGCTAGAGGGGGGAACTGGGTTTAAGAATGGCTTCTTTGCCTGTCAAGATGTGTACTGGTCGGCTGTCAGGTGTGCCATCTTGAAGGGGGCCTCCATTCGCCTGGACGCCGAAACCTTGCGGCTACTACTTGTTAGGGTAGCCAGTGAAGGGCTACATAGTGTACAACCTCTACAGAGTGTAAACCTGATATATCAGCCGTGCTCACGGATATGAGCGGCTCGGATCCTTTTTAAGTAGTTCATGGTGGGGTATGTTGGTGGTTGGTGGCTTACCTCTTTTTAACATAATGCTTATCATACACTTTGGGATAACAGGTTTCATACATTTAGTAATGTAAGACTAATATAAAAAATGATCAAACTAAAATGCTAACTGCAGTTAACCGAGTCAAACCTTTGAGCCTTGCATCCCAGTAGTTGTACTTGCTGAGTATGGTGAGCTGACGCTTGTCGTTGGTTCACATAAAAATCCCGGATGGGTACCTGATGATGGAGAATATGAGGAGTATCTAGAAGATGTGCCAAACTTCTGAGGTTGGCGTACCCCCAGTTTGTGTCCCTATGGAGTGATGTCTACGTCTACGCTACCGTTGTAATAATGGGCCATTGGCCGATGTGATGAACAATCCCTTGTGATGTAATAAGTTATTAAATGATGTTCATGCTGTAATGATATACATTTTGTGGTATATGTGGATTTGGGACCCCCTGGGCCCACATATGCTTTACCTCGGTTTTATTCGTAAATCCGGGTGTTACACGTACAACCTACAAGACACCATTGGGAATGTCACCATATCAACTCGTCTACGGGAAGACTTGTTACTTGCCTGTTGAGCTAGAGTTTGAAGCTCACTGGGCGATAAAAAGATGGGACATGGACTTGGAAGCAGCAGGAATCAAAAGAAAGATGCAACTCTCAGAACTAGATGAATGGCGTGAGAAGGCATACCATAACGCTAAGATCTACAAAGAGAGAACCAAAAGATGGCATGAAAAGAGGATCAAGACGAAGAACTTCACTCCGGGAAATAAGGTATTACATTTTAATTCTAGGGTTAAGCTATTCGGTCATGGAAAGCTATGAAGCAAATGGGAAGGACCATTCATGGTGATTAGCACTTCGTCCCACGGAGCGGTAACACTTCAAAACGATGAAGGTACGCTATTTAAGGTAAATGGTCATCGCCTTAAGATTTTTCTAGAACCTAAAAAGAGTTCCGAGGAGTTGGATGTGATCCAATTCCTCACTTTCCATTAATTTGATCCTCCGCCACCTCCGGTCGGTTTCGTAACAGAAAAGGTAGAAAATAGAGTTTAGGAAAGCATAAGAGAGAGCCATGAAAAAGCGGGCCGCCTTCCAGAGAGAAGGGGGGCCGGCTGGCCCCACCCTTAGGCCGGCCGGCCTGGCCTGGTGCCCGATCGGGTCCCGTCGCTTCCCTTTCTCTTCTTAAGCCTCCCTTATTCCTTTTTCGTAATTTCCCGATCTATTTCGTTACGAGAACGTCGGAGCATGGATCAACCTCTTTCTAGTTGATCCAGGACTATAAAACCAGACCCCTGCTAGCCAGAGCCATACCATCCAATCTATTCTCATCCCAAGCACCAGTTCAAGCTCTCCTTGTTCCAATGGCCGGCAATCGCGGGATCAACCTCAACGAGCCTCTCCCTTCTGACGAGTCGATGGCCCTCGTCGTCGCTTCTAAGAAAGACCTTGTCGTGGTGCCCGGGAACGAGATCGTGCCCGTTGATGACCCAACACCTCTAGCCATGATGCCGCCGAAGGGCAAGGAGCCTCAACACCAATCCGTCTATGCCCAAGCCATGGAGGCAGGATCACGTCAAGGAGAGCTCAATAAATTCCGCATCTCCAAGGAAGTCAATCTTCTACCCCTAGGACCCAACAAACAGCTCACGGGGTTGAAGACGAACAAGTTTAGAGATGTAACGTGTATGAAGTACAAATCCACAACTCGCTATGCCATTAATGGAGTCCGAGCTGAGCCCGGACAGATCCAAGTAGAGCCTCGTAAGGAGAAGTCCCCATCTAAAGCCTCTTCTTCCAAGCCTAAACGCAAGAGAGAACCCATGATGAAGTTGGAGGAACAGGCGGACGACCTCATCGATGACTACATTAGAGTTACTAAGAAGGTGGATACCCTTGCCAAAGCTAACACTCAGCTTAAGCAAGACCTAGTCTCTGTGACAAAGATTTGTGACAACCTGATTAGGAGAATGAATAGACAGGAGATTAAGCAAAGCGGTTTATAGTCACATGAAATGATGAGTCACAGCTTTACCTATAATGACTGATTAATTGAAGGACATCATTTCAGTTCAACCAAGTGTCGCAATTATGCCCAATCAACTATATATGGACCCACGACCAAAAGTTATGAAACTTTCGTGTTTAGCAAATGACCAGAAAATGTCCCGACCGACGAGAAACCCTAATTCGGATCCTATCGGGCGACTGCTTTGACCAGCTTTGAACGACATTTTTGAGTGTTCGCATGTCAGTGCACCCTAAACGAAAGTTGTAGCACAGATCAAGAGGAACAAATTTCGTTTTATGGCCAAGACCTGGATCGGTGCCAAAAATAGTAAAGAGAAGCTTGCAAGATGAAGTACAACGCGGATTTCTGGTTGCGGAAATTGGTTAAGTCTGTACTGCAAAAATTGGAATTTTGGTCACCGCGAAGCTGCCGTCGACGATCGTTACCGGGGAAACGATTGGGAATTTGACTCAGTGCCTGTAACGAAAGTCGGAGTACTTGACGAGACGACGACAACAAAATTGGTTTCATCGAAATCGGAGTCCGTTTGAGCAGTGTTTGCAATTTTGGAACTTGACCAAAAGTTTCCGGAAACATGCCATTTTAGGAAAGAAATTCTAAGAAAGAATTTGTCGACCTCCTCCTCCACCTGACCGCGCCTAATAAAAGGCCGGCCCTCCCTTCGGTCTCTCCTCCCTGTTTTCCCCTTCTCGCAAAAAAAAGAGAGAAAAGACCGACGCTCCTCTCCAGTCTCCCTCTCGCTCCTCCGGCGCTCGTCCATGGCAGCATCGGTGAGTAGCTCCAGCAGCGGTCGCCCTCTTCCTGGCCACCGCTCCTCCCATCCCCTTTCTCCCTTGTTCTCCCTCCCTTCTTTCCTTCCTGTGCTGCTTCCCTGCGCAAGTTCCCGGCCCCTGCTGCCGCGCGGTTCTGCAGAGCCGCGGCTCTGGCCATGGCCGCGAGCAGCGCCGGCGCAGAAGGCAGCAGCAGCAACACGGTGACCCGAGCAGACCTCCAACAGGCAGCAGGCCGGCCAAGCCCCAAACCCTAGGCAGCAACCAGCCCGGCCTCCTCCCAGTGAAGCACGGGATGGTGAAGAACCCGAAGATGGTGTCTGGTGGATAGTCCCGAAGATGCAGAGCTAAGCAAGTGCCGGAAGTGGAGATGCTTACCAAGAAAGTGTCACTTAACACTAACCTGTGTTGGTTCCCAGGCAAGCCCTGGAGCATTCTATGTCTCCTACCCAATTCTTTTATAAATGCAATTAAGTTAATATAATGATTGTTGCATTAAGTTATAGGAGTTTTGTGAAACCATTGTTGCATTACTTATCCTTACCTTGATTACTTGAGATATACACCCTTGTTACCCTGCTAGGTCTAGGCTCGACTTATATGCTTAGCCATGCTTAGACCGGTAGAAGTCGGGCAACCTTCAAGTTACCCGCGAGTAATAGGTGGTTACTTGATCTTTTATCGGAAAATTGCCAGTATGTGAGATAACTGAGTGTTGTGGATAATGGAGATCGGCAGATTCTTGTAGTGTTGTGCTACAGTATTTCTAGCCGTGTCGTATAGGGAAAATAGTATGATGCTAAGACGGCCTTCTTGTCATGTTGAACGCAAGCCCGACATTTAGCTAGAAGGATAACTCGTTCCGATCGCGAAGCCGCTCGTTGTTCCAGGCCGGTTCTCAGGTCCCACGCATCAGCCGAAGCCACGAAGGGGGTTAGTGGGACGCGGGGGTGCGAAGAGTAAGACCCGGGTGATGGTGGTTAAGTCCAACTCCTTGGCGGTCGGGCTTGCCTCCGGGTCTGATGGTGGCGGTTGAGTCCGCGGCTTCCTGGAACAATGTTGTGGTTATCTGTAGCTCACTTTGGCCTGTGAGTGTGGTTTGTGTGGGGAATAAAATCATCAGCTGGTTAGGAATCGATTATAATCGCCATCGCTCCTGGACAGTGAGCACTTGACTTGAACCCCGCTTTGTCTTGATACTAAAGGTATGGAACACGTGACAGTTATTGTGGCACTGTTGGCAATTGCTAATTGGTCTATTTGTCTTATATTGTGGTGGTTACTTAATCACTGCTCATGATTGTTTAGCCAGCTGCTAATCTAGTTGGATAGGTTAATTATTTATCTAAAACCTGCAGCTAGTAAGTAAAAGATAATGATACTTTATTACTTATGCTTTTATGCAAAATTATGGTCACTGCCAGCTCCACTCTTATATCAGCCTTGCATACTCCTTGGTGCCACTTTATTTCTGGTTTATGACGGTTAAGTCTAGCTGAGTACATTCGAGTACTTAGGGTTTATCCCACCTTGTTGCAGGTGAAGGTTAGGCCTGCGGAGAGGTGATGGCCAGTGCTGGTGGGCTCGGCAGTTCCATACTTCTTCTCTTTATGCTGTTGTTGGAGGATGTCATTCAAGCTAGCAAAGTATTTCAACCTATGTTATGGTATTTATTTTAAAGCTATGTTGTTTCTTCTAAATTAAGTGGAACCCAACTTGTATCTTATTTGTGAACTCTATTGTAATATTATTTCCGCTGCAAAGCTCCGTGGACATGATTTGTATTTGCTTGACCATGCGATCTTGGCTGAGATGTTGAAAGAGTTTGAAATCCCTCAGGATTTCACGGACTACCGGGTTTATATGGGCTCAAGTGTGCTAATTCAGCTGCTCCGGCAGAGGTTTTCGCACTTGTGCTCTTATAAATTGGACGGTTCTGTTACAGCTGGCATCGGAGCAAGGTCAAGCATAATACTATCATGTGCATGGTTTTAAAACTAAGTTTTGATTTTGCAAAGTCTATTTTATCTAAAAAGTTTTGGCGAGTAGGCAAGTTTGTCAAAACCTAATTTGTAAACTATGTGCTAGCGGCAACCTCCAGTTATGCCCAACTAGGACTTTCAGGTGGCTTCGTTAAGTAATACTAACTTTGGGGGGTTTTAATTACTTGCAACAACACGTCGACACAAAAGGTACATGTGATGACCGCACTATGCTACCCTATGGTCTAATGTTGGAGGTAGCCCTCACATATGATGTACTCATATATGTGGGGTAGTTGAACTTCTTTTATGCAACCACTACAACAGAAATGGGCTTTAGCCCCGGTCGGCAAGGGCCTTTAGCCCCGGTTGCTGAGCCGGGACTACGCTTCCGGGACTAAAGGCCCCCCCTTTAGTCCTGGCTCTGGTCACCGGGGCTAAAGCCCCCCCTTTAGTCCCGGTTGGTAATACCAGCCGGGACTAAAGGGTCCCCTGGTTTTTCCTTTTTATTTTTATTTCAGTTCTGTTTTTAGTTTTGTTTATTTATTTAATAGGTTTTCCAATATGTATTCTTTGCTGCTAATATATATATTTTATATATATCAGCAGCATAACACAATAAGCTTATTGCATGCATATATAATTGAAGTATAGAACTACATATATATATATAAATATATGTACAAGCAATATATACATAGAAGTTGTCTAAATATTTATCTACACAAGTTGTACTCAAAAGTTAGTACTGTAAACCTATTACAAGTTGTACTCCATCTAAAGATCTATATTGCATACAAATGATCATCATTGTTTGGAATCAACTTCTCGTTGGTATTATAGTAGAACTCGCCATTTGGATTTATGACTTGTTTCCGAAGAAATCCTGCTATTGTCTCTTGTATTGCTTTCAATTGGCCTTGTAGCATCACTTTTTCTTCAACCAGTCAGTCTTCAATTTGAATTAAAGAAGATATTAGTAATATCTATATTATCAATATTAAGTCTATAAAAAATGAAAAGAAACATGTTACGTACTTTGATGATTTCTTTAGGAATTCTATTTGATTCTATCATCATGTACTCGCAAACATAGAATCCGCATAAGTTGGTACCCTGTTTTTGTCTCAAAATCCACTGTAGAATGAAAAGATTCATCTCGTAATAAAAATATGATATATGACATGATATAATAAAGATACACGTACATTGACGAAGGTGTAAACTTACTGGTAGTTGTGGCTTTATTGTAAGTGGGGCCTTACACTGACTCATATGTTCCCGAGCAATGAATTTTTCCCAAACCCTAATCCGGCCAATGAAACATTAATAGTTGGATCATTATTTAATTAGTATACATATATACAAGCTTAGTCTATACTTTAAGCATGCAAGCTAGGGATCAAAAAATTACCTTTGGAGGATGTCTATCATATCTTGGTAATCTTCTTGCGGTTTGCTCAACGAGTCATAGATTAACACATTGCTGTGTTTGAGATCGATGACCATCAGTATCCAGTGATAGCTGTTCATACACATGATTCATATATATATATTATTAGGGTTAAGTAAAATAAAATGTGCACATACTTATTATTAACTATATATGTCTCACGCACTTAAAGTTGTATGGGAAGAGAATTCTTTCTCTATCTTTTTGGTTCACGAAGAACCTCATGACATTCATACACGACTCATCGCTCCAAGTCGCTGAAGGGTTTGGAGCCTTGAAAACAACGTATGGATTAACAAACCCAACAGAATTGTCATGTTTATCTCTGAGCTGAGTCATCTGATACCTGCAAAATATCATGTCGATCCACAAGTATGTGTGTAAGAATACTATGTACTATATACACATACTAGAGAGTTCAATTAAAACTATAAAAGAAACACTTACAAACAATAGCAACTAAGGAGCGATTTGTCCAGTGTGTCCATATGACATAGCTGGTGTAATTCCTCTAGCTGGACTAAGATTAGGTCATCGCCACGGAAGTAGTGATGGTTCCGAATTCGGATAGAAATCCAATTGACATCACCGTCTTTAGAAGCCTCCATGCACCATTTGTTGATTGCAAACATCTGCGTACCAAGTACATGTAAGTGATCGGGGTTCATTAGACTCCTGCCCAGTGCAAAATTTCTCCTCCATTCATCAACTACTTCTGCTTGTGGAAACTCCAGCCCAGTAGCAATATTTTTAATCGTGTCGTACGGGAGACTGTTGTCAATGAACAAATTTTTTCAATTGAGTCCATCTCAGATAAAGTGGTATCTCCAGATTTCCGCTGTACTCTGCCCATGTTTGAACCATACTGATTTTGCACAATTAACGGGGATAAAGGTCTTGATATTTCCCCGAGCTGTGGAACACCCTTTCCCACTTTCTTCTTGCTGAATTGTTGTTCTTTTGCAGACTTCATTAGAGAGCGTTCGTAATCTAATTTTCGCGGAGCCTTTCGGGCTTCACGCATCTTGATACCATGTTGGTCCACCCTTTTCCTTAACTCCTGTGGGTTTAACAAGAGGTAAGGCTTCTCCGGGTTTCTCTTTGCTTTAGCAGCGGCCTCACATTCATCTAAAAAATTTCGCACATCTTTTTTCACCGAAATTTCTAACTCCTCATCAGTCTTTTCATAAGCTAATTTCTCCTGGGCTTTTTTTCCTGATGCAGAAGCCTTCTTCTTTGGAGGTGGGGCCTTCAGTTCTGTGGCGGCGGACCGCTTCTTAGGGCCGCGCAGTGGAGGCGGGGGTGATGGAGCCCGCTGTGGAGGAGATGGTGGGGCCGGTGGCGGTGTTAGAGCCCGCGGTGGAGGTTGTGGCGTTGGAGCCCGCGGTGGAGGAGATGGTGGGCCCGGTGGCAGTGTTGGAGCCTGCGGTGGAGATCTTTGTGCAGGAGATGGGGTTGAAGCCGTGTCCTCCAACACATCGTCACTACCCGCAGCACTATGATGCGCTGGGGAATGACGAACTGGACTATAGTTCCTGCTACGCAAAACAACGAATTATGTGAGCATCCAATTATTATATACATATAGGAAGTTAGTGTAATAAAAATTGTTTCTCGTTCACGCGCACTACCTATGGTGAGGATCTTGATCAGTAGGAGGAGGTTGCGGCGGTGACACTCCAAGAATAATAATGAAGCGCTTGCGCCAACAAATAAATGTCTTCTCCGCTTCACCTAAAGTCTTCTCCCCATCTCAGTCTTCTCCGCTTCACCTAAAGATGTGGTAGCAAAACATCTAAAAGTGTAAGATGTGGTAGATAAAGGACTCAGTTTGATCATCAGTAAAGGCTAAGCAACATATATGGTCATAGTGAAGCAAGGTGACACAGAATTCTTAAAAGTGGACAAGCATCAGCTAAGGGATGAGTAACAGAAATGGTGTGTTAGTGAACCAGATACCTGAGGTCCAGAAGTTTTCTGTCTGAACTTAATGCATATATCTGCATGATGGTCTTGTAGTCAACCCAATCTTCTTAGATGTGCTTGATTCTCTGCTGACTTTGATGGTAACTATGTGCATTTATATTCGACAGTGCTTGCAGTAAAATCTAAAACCTTGGAGCTTTATAAGTGTTGAGAGACAATGAATTAGTTTATGCCATTAAAAGCCAATCTTCAATTCAAAAATGACTCTTTGGTAGCTATGAAGGCTATGTCTCGCAAGAACAATGTCAGGCCCAAAGTTTATAAACCAACTGATATTGTTTGTGGTACTCGTACATCCAAGTTTCAGTCGTGTTCCTGCCAACTCTATCCTGGAGAAATTTAAATGATAATACAAGACATTATGCCAGTCTAGTAACTCAGTCAGAATTATACCTCTGATAAGGACAGACTCATGATACGTTTGGCTACTATGAAAAGGTTCTTTTTTTCATGAGCAGTCAAGGTGTTCTATCAAAAATCAACTCTCAGAAGTGCAGATTGATGGCAAATTGATGTGTCAAATAACAGATTTTAGATTATGTTCCTGCATCATTGAGTGAACTTAAGAAGATTGCTTTATGACCCAAGTAGTTCAACTAGTCATTTCCTCTAAGTTGCAACTACGCCATGAAGAAGAATGATGTTCACCTGCTTAGTAATACAGAGATTCAGTAGTTTGGTATTTTACCCAAGAGGTTGCATCAAATTCAACTTTGGTGACCGTTGCAGCTTAAGAAATGAGAATTTCAGTGAAAATGTAGATTTGGTAGAGTCAGCTATCAGATTCAGATAATACAGTGTTGTCATCAGAGAAAGAGAATTGCACACATGGAACCTTATGCAGCTTTCCATCGATTGCTATCTGATTGAACAGACATTCACAGTAGTACAAACAATGGTGGCAGTCAATCAGTCCTGACCATCTCAAGGGATGTTGTTGTTATAGTCTCAATCGGACGAAGATTCAATTTTTGCAAAAATATTATCTTGGGTTTCTCTCAAAGTGACAATACAATTTTGGTGTTCCTTCCAACCTAACAGTGATGTCTTGAGTGCACCTCAATGTTCAATGGAAATCAGCGAAGAAAATTCTTCCGACAAGAGCTAGTAATTGGAAAGTGACATGAAAGATCAGAAAGTTGTTATGTTCATAACAGTTTCTGTTCTATCAAGAAGTCAGTATCTTGAGCTGCCAGTAGCCTATAATTAAGGATAGGTGCTACACTCCCCTTCCCTTGGAAAAATCTTTCGTCCGGAATCTTGGGACGAGATTCTTTTAAGGGGGGAGGGCTGTAATACCCCAGGTGTTCGCCGTCAGTTGAGCACATACATGATATATCAAGCGATGATGAAGAACTAAATTCAAGTATGGTCAGTAGTGACAGAAGTTTTGGGATCAATTTCAGAGATGGAACTTCAGTTTGAATTATTCAGAAAACAATTAACAGAGCCAGTTAATAATGATGACTAATTTTTAAATATTAAGGATTAATGCTAAACTAGGATTTTTCATATGCCCCATCTCAGTTCATGTCTATAGCGACTGGTGAAAAAGTTTCACGGAGTTTGGAATCAAAAAGTCACATGAAATGACGAGTCACAACTTTACCTATAATGGCTTGTTAATGGAAGGACTTCATTTCAGTTCAACCAAGTGTCGCAATTATGCCCAATCAACTATATATGGACCCATGACCAAAAGTTATGAAAGTTTCGTGTTGAGCAGATGGCCAGAAAATATCCCGACCGATGAGAAACCCTAATTCGGATCCTATCGGGCGACTGCTTTGACCAGCTTTGAATGGCATTTTTGATTGGTCGCATGTCAGTGCGCCCTAAACGAAAGTTGTAGTACAGATCGAGAGGAACAAATTTTGTTTTATGGCCAAGACCTAGATCGGTGCCAAAAATAGTAAAAAGAAGCTCGCATAATGAAGTACAACGCGGATTTCTGGTTCCGGAAATTGGTTAAGTCTGTACTGCAAAAATTGGAATTTCAGTCACCGTGAAGCTGCCGTCGACGAACGTTACTGGGCAAACGATTCGGAATTTGACTGAGTGCCTGTAATGAAAGTCGGAGTACTCAACGAGACGACGACAACAAAATTGGTTTCATCAAAATCGGAGTCCGTTTGAACAGTGTTTGCAATTTTGGAACTTGACCGAGAGTTTTCGGAAACATGCCATTTTGGGAAAGAAATTCTAAGAAAGAATTTGTCGACCTCCTCCTCCACCTGACCGCGCCTAATAAAAGGCCGGCCCTCCCTTCGGTCTCTCCTCCCCATTTTCCCCTTCTCGCAAAAAAAGAGAGAAAAGACCGACGCTCCTCTCCAATCTCCCTCTCGCTCCTCCTCTAGCGCTCGTCCATGGCAGCATCAGTGAGCAGCTCCAGCAGCGGTCGCCCTATTCCTGGCCACCGCTCCTCCCATCCCCTTTCTCCCTTGTTCTCCCTCCCTTCTTTCCTTCCTGCGCTGCTTCCCTGCGCAAGTTCCCGGCCCCTGCTGCCGCGCGGTTCTGCAGAGCCGCGGCTCTGGCCATGGTCGCGAGCAGCGTCGGCGCAGAAGGCAGCAGCAGCACGGTGACCCGAGTAGACCTCCAGCATGCAGCAGGCCGGCCAAGCCCCAAACCGTAGGCAGCAGCCAAGCCGGCCTCCTCCCAGTAGAGTTGGCCATCCCCACGGCTTCCCGAGTTTCTCCCGTGAATCCATGGTGAAAGCCCTACCTAGCGAAGCTGAAACTCTTTTTCGGGTTTTATGTAATGTTGCATGACTCAATGTTAGTGAGGCGAGTTCATGAAGGGACACCCGCCTACTTTTGATCACTCACCAGATCCACTTTAGGCAGACGACTGGCTTTGAGCAGTTGGACGCCAACTTGAGATAGCACAATGCAATGACCGCGAAAAGGTCCTGTATGCAGTAGGGCAGCTTCAAGGAGCAGCTCTTGACTGGTGGGAAACCTACCAGCAAGCACACCCCAACCCCAACCAGATCACGTCGCAAGAGTTCTGCGACAGTTTCCGCTCGCATCATGTGTCGGCGGGAATGGTGAGATTGAAGAGGAAGGAGTCTCTTGCATTGAAGCAGGGAAGCATGTCTGTTAGTGAATACAAGGACAAGTTCACCCAGCTGTCCCATTATGCACCTCAGGACATTGAAGAAGATCTCGACAAGCAGGAACTGTTCATGGAAGGCCTGAATGATGGAATCCAGTACCAATTGCTCTCTCACACCTTCGCCAACTTTCAGCAGTTAGTTGATAAGGCGTTGGTGATTGAGGAAAAGAGGCGTGATATGGACGCTAAGAAAAGGAAGTTCCAAAACCAGCAGTCTGGAAGCAGCAGCCGCCCGTGCTTTTCTATGGGTTTCGGCAACCAGCAGAGGCCATCCAGTCAGTCAAGCATCGATCACCGCAACTAGAACCAGCAGAGGAACCCTCAGCAGTCGCAGCAGAACCAGTACCGTATGCAGACCCCTCGTCAGGGACAGACTGGTGGAACACCAGTGAAGAACTCCCCCAACACACCGTCCACACCAACCAACAACAAGTGTTTCATCTGTTGTGACGTTGGGCATCTCTCTTACCACTGTCCAAAGAAGATAGGACAGGGATCCCAAAGCAACCAGAAACTCAATACTCAGACGCCGAGCATACAGGGTCAGCAGAATTATGCACGTGGCAGGGTGAATCATGTGACCACAGAATCTGCTCAGGGGGCTCCCGATGTTGTGATCGGTACGTTTCCAGTTAACTCCCACTCTGCCTCAGTTTTGTTCGATTCAGGAGCATCGCATTCTTTTATATCTGCACATTTTGTGAAGAGGCATACACTACTCATGCATACCATGGACAAGGCCATGCTTGTTAGTTCACCATGTGGTGAGATGAGAGCAAGCTTGCTTTGCCCAAAAGTTAAGGTTAACATAAGGGAGGTAGACTTCTTAGCTGATCTAATGGTGTTAAACACGTTTGGGATCGATGTCATACTGGGTATGAACTGGCTGACAAGGCATGATGCAGTTATTTAGTGTGCTTCGAGAACTGTTCAGTTGAAAACTTCAGAAGGAGAAAGAATAGAGTGCAAGGCAGTGTCACCTACTCTTGATGTATGCCAAGTGAATCAAATTAAGGGATCCACAACTGATGATATTCCGATAGTCAGAGAATTTTTGGATGTATTTCCCGACGATTTGCGAGGTATGCCACCTGAACGTGAAATTGAATTTATAATAGATCTTTTGCCTGGCACTGCACCAATAGCAAAAGACCATATAGAATGGGTGTTAATGAGTTAGAAGAGCTAAAGAAACAAATAAGAGAGTTACAGGATAAGGGTTATGTTCGACCTAGTTCCTCACCTTGGGGAGCACCTGTGTTGTTCGTAGAGAAGAAAGATGGACCTGAAAGGATGTGCATAGATTACAGATCTTTGAATGAAGTGACCATTAAGAATAAGTATCTGTTGCCTCGGATTGATGATTTGTTTGATCAGTTGAGAGGAGCATGTGTGTTCTCTAAGATAGATCTCCGATCTAGGTACCACCAGCTGAGAATTCGAGCATCAGATATACCAAAGACTGCATTCACCACTCGTTATGGTCTGTATGAATTCACAGTGATGTCTTTTGGTTTGACGAACGCACCAGCTTACTTCATGTACTTAATGAACAATGTGTTCATGGAATATTTGGACAAGTTTGTAGTGGTTTTCATAGATGACATTTTGGTCTATTCCAAGAATGAAGAAGAACACGAGGAACATTTGAGGCTAGTGTTGCAAAAGCTCAGGGAGAATCAGTTGTATGCTAAGTTGAGCAAGTGTGAATTTTGGCTAAAGGAAGTATCCTTTCTTGGGCATGTTATCTCTGATGGTGGAGTAGCTGTGGACCCGAAGAAAGTTCAGGATGTGTTGAGTTGGAATCCACCCAAGGATGTCAGTGAGATTCATAGTTTTCTGGGTATGGTCGGATACTACCGAAGATTCATAGGAGGGTTTTCCAAGCTTGCCAAGCCAATGACTGCTTTGCTAGAGAAGAATGCTAAGTTTGTCTGGTCAGAGAAGTGTCAGGAAAATTTTGAGGAATTAAAGAAGAGGTTGACAACTGCGCCAGTGTTAGTCCTGCCAGATCTCACCAGAAGTTTCTCGATATATTGTGATGCATCAAGGCAAGGTTTGGGATGTGTTCTTATGCAAGATGGCAAGCTAGTGGCATACGCATCACGACAGCTAAGGAAGCACGAACTCAACTATCTGACTCATGATCTTGAATTAGCAACAGTTGTGCATGCTTTGAAGATATGGAGACATTATCTGATAGGTCATAAGTGTGAAATTTACACTGATCATAAGAGCTTGAAGTATATCTTTACTCAGTCAGATCTTAACTTGAGGCAAAGGAGATGGTTGGAATTGATCAAAGATTATGATCTTGAAGTACACTATCACCCGGGAAAAGCGAATGTTGTAGCAGACGCTCTTAGTCAGAGAAGCTATGCAAATATGGTTTGCGCATCTCAGTTTCTGGTATAGTTAGCAGAGGAATTTGGAAAGTTGAATCTAGCAATCGTTGCACACACAGTAGAGCTAGAAGTGGAACCTGTTCTCGAACAAGAGATCCGTAAAGGTCAGTTAAAAGATTCAGTATGGGTTACTGTGGACCGGTTAACCAAAGTGGCACATTTCCTTCCTGTCAAAACCACTTACACGGGAGCCAAGCTAGCAGAGCTGTATATGGAAAGGATAGTATGTTTGCATGGAGTTCCTAAGAAGATTGTGTCAGACAGAGGAACTCAGTTCACGTCTCAGTTTTGGCAGAAGTTACATGAATCTTTGGGAACCAAGCATAATTTCAGCTCCGCATATCTTCCGCAGACTGATGGACAGACAGAGAAAATGAATCAAATTCTCGAAGATATGTTACGAGCATGTGCACTCCAGTATGGAATCAGTTGGGACAAGAGTTTGGCTTATGCAGAATTTTCGTATAATAACGACTATCAGAAGAGTTTAAAGATGTCACCCTTTGAGGCATTATACGGAAGGCAGTGTCGAACTCCTTTGTTTTGGAACCAGATTGGTGAAAGTCAAGTTTTTGGACCCGAGGTATTAAAAGAAGCAGAGAATCAAGTTCACATAATTAGGCAAAATCTGAAAATAGCTCAGTCAAGACAGAAAAGTTACGCAGACAACTGAAGAAAGAATTTGGAGTTTGAAATCGGGGATTATGTTTATCTAAAGGTTTCACCGATGAGAGGAACTAAAAGATTCCATGCTAAAGGAAAATTAGCACCAAGATATGTGGGACCATTCAGAATCTCAGATAGAAGAGGTGAAGTGGCTTATCAGCTTGAGCTACCAGATAATCTCTTAGGGGTACATAATGTGTTTCATGTATCGCAGTTAAAGAAATGTTTGCAAGTACCTGAGGAACAGTTACCCTTGGAAGAGTTAGACATTAAGGAAGATCTCACCTATGCAGAGTACCCTATCAGAATCTTGGACACCGCAGAGAGAATTACTCGAAGCAAGATAATCAGGATGTGTAAGGTTCAATGGAATAGGCACTCTGAGGATGAGGCCACTTGGGAAAGAGAAGAGGATTTAAGATCAGAGTATCCCCAGCTTTTTCAATCTTCCGAATCTCGAGGACGAGATTCATCCTAAGGGGGGTAGGTTTGTGACACCCTAAAAATCAATTTTGGTAAATTAGGGATTAATATGATTTTTGTTTATTTATTTTCCACGAAACATATAGGCCAAATAATAATTTTGGTGAAATAATAATTTATATTGGGGCTTAGAAACATTTTTGTTGCATTCATGTTGTTGCATAATATTTTGTTTGAGTGTTGGAATAGTGTTGAGTGGTTTGAATTCAAACTAGATTTGAATTTGAGCAAGTTTTCAAAAGAAATAAAAAGAATAGGCTTTTCTTTTCTCCCCCCCTCCCTCACTCTTTTGGCCCACCTAGGCATAGCGGCCCAGCCCGCGACGCCTCTCTCCCTCCCTCACCCCGCTTCCCCGCTCGGGCCTGGGCCTACTCCGGCCCGCAACCACGGCAGCCCGCTCCTAGCTCGCCCGCGCGCCGGCTTCCCCGTGGCCCAGCTCGCGGCCCGCTCACCCTGCGCGTGCGCAGCACCGCTGGCCTAGCCCGCTCGCCCCGCGTCGTGCAAGCCCCGCGCCGCTGACAGCCCGGCCCCGCATGTCAGCCACTCCCCCTGTCGCCTGCCAGCTGGGCCCACCTGTCGGCGTCCCCGCCCCTTCCCCTACCTCGCGACGCTCAGCGTCCGCGCTGCCGCCGCCGTTCCCCTCCCTTCTGTAACCGCCGTGAGTGGCCATAATGGCCACTCGGCCTTCAAGCCGAGCTCGGTGGAGCTCCCCGACCCTTCGCCACCTGCCCCGCACCCTATAAAGCCAAGGCCGAAGCCCATGGCGCTCCTCCCCACACCCCTGCTTCCCTCACACCTCCGCCACCATCTGTAGAGCCCACCGGCCGCTCAAGCGCCCCTCTGAGCAACCGAAGGTGATGCCGCGACCGCTAGCAAGACCCCGGAGCCCTCCCTTTGTTTCTTTTGTGCGTATCCGAAATCACCCGAACCCTCTCTCTCCGTGCAGATTCCGCCGCCACCAATTTGTCGCCGTTGTGAGTCCCCACCGAAGCCGAGGCCACCATCGTGTTCGCCCTCGCCCTGGCAATGCTCTCGTGTGGTTCGTTTGGCCAGCAGAGGCCTAGAGCGCCCTCCGGCGAAGTTCCAGTGGCCTCCCATGGCGCGCCACCGCTCACCGGCGATTCCGCCGCCGCCCGCGCCACCGTAGCCACCCCTGCGCCGTCCGATCTGCGCCGTGCGGCCCAGATTAGAGCACAACCCCAGAAGGGGTATGCGCTGGGTCTACGGACCCGTAGACCGCAACCCTGCGCGCGGTCCACCGCCAGCTGGTGGACCGGTCAATCAGCCCGCGCCGCGTGGCTGCAGCCGCACCTTTTGCATAAAAGCCCCCATGTTTTTGAGAAATTAACCCGCAGTCCAAGCGCAGTTCAAAGTATTTAGTTTTAGGTCCTATTTTCTTATGTTTTAGCCCCTGGAGTTCCCGGTTTTAATGCCCGCCATCTAGAGCCGTGTTTTTCGCATGCTAACCCCTGCAGGCTATGTTTATTTATGTTTTAGTCCTCGATTTTTGCTGGCTAGCCCCTAGGCAAAAGTTTTTATTTACAAAATAACCCCTAAAACTTGTTTTCTTCATAACTTTCTCGTTTTTAGTCCGATTAGAGTGATCTTTATGTTCATGTGATCGTATCAACGAGTAGAATAGTTTTATATAAGTTTCTCTAACTATTTTTGATGCTTGGTGTACTGTTCTAATAAAAGTATATTTTATTGCATGTACTGACTGTATGGATGCTATGATTGGTGGTTTGTATAGAGTCCAGACGGTGAAGTGTTCGAGGAGCAGGATCCTCAGGAGCAGTACCAGGACCAAGCGTGTGACCAAGGCAAGTATAACCTACGGTTTCCTTGTTACCTATTAAATGCAAAACCCAGTAATCATTATGCATGTGTCAAACTTGATGAACCATAGGACAATACTAGATTCACTTGGACAGTATACCTTGTACCTATGGGAGGGTTTTTGCATAATATGATTAGAAATGCTATGCGCTATATATTTGCTAAATGTTTAATATTGATTAATGACTATGGAACAAATGTTAAAAGAGGCTTTTTAACCACATTTAGGACATTGGAGCATGGTTTTCGCTCAGTGACGCACCCCAGGGACTATCTTTTAAAAGTGGCCACCCGGGAGATCCCGTGCAACCTTGGGAATCACATGGCTCTGATCTTAGTCGTATAACTAGACTTTCTCTAGCTTGTAGTAGTTACCGAAAAGCGCTAGAGGGGGGAACTGGGTTTAAGAATGGCTTCCTTGCCTGTCAAGATGTGTACTAGTCGGCTATCAGGTGTGCCATCTTGAAGGGGGCCTCCTTTCGCCTGGACGTCGAAACCTTGCGGCTACTACTTGTTAGGGTAGCTAGTGAAGGGCTACGTAGTGAAACCCTACCGTACTTCCATAGAGGAGGTAATGTGGGACTAGCTCTCCCTGGCTTATGGGAATCATGGCCTAAGGTGAAAGTGTACAACCTCTGCAGATTGTAAACCTGATATATCAGCCGTGCTCACGGATATGAGCGGCTCGGATCCTTTTTAAGTAGTTCATGGTGGGGTATGTTGGTGGTTGGTGGCTTACCTCTTTTTAACATAATGCTTATCATACACTTTGGGATAACAGGGTTCATACATTTAGTAATGTAAGACTAATATAAAATATGATCAAACTAAAATGCTAACCGCAGTTAACTGAGTCAAACCTTTGAGCCTTGCATCCCCGTAGTTGTACTTGCTGAGCATGGTGAGCTGACGCTTGTCGTTGGTTCACATAAAAATCCCAGATGGGTACCAGATGATGGAGACTATGAGGAGTATCCAGAAGACGTGCCAATCTTCTGAGGTTGGCGTACCCCTAGTCGGTGTCCCTGTGGAGTGATGTCTACGTCTACGCTACCGTTGTAATAATGGGCCGTTGGCCGATGTGATGAACAATCCCCTATGATGTAATAAGTTATTAAACGATGTTCATGCTGTAATGATATACATTTTGTGGTATATGTGGATTTGGGACCCCCTGGGCCCACATATGCTTTACCTCGGTTTTATTCATAAATTTGGGTGTTACAAGTACAGCCTACAAGACACCATTGGGAATGTCACCATATCCACTCGTGTACGAGAAGACTTGTCACTTGCCTGTTGAGCTAGAGTTTAAAGCTCACTGGGCAATAAAAAGATGGAACATGGACTTGGAAGCAGCATGAATCAAAAGAAAGATGCAACTCTCAGAACTAGATGAATGGCGTGAGAAGGCATACCATAACGCTAAGATCTACAAAGAGAGAACTAAAAGATGGCACGACAAGAGGATCAAGATGAAGAACTTCACTCTGGGAGATAAGGTATTACATTTTAATTCCAGGGTTAAGCTATTCAGTCATGGAAAGCTACGAAGCAAATGGGAAGGACCATTCACGGTGATTAGCACTTCGTCCCATAGAGCAGTAACACTTCAAAACGACGAAGGTACGTTATTTAAGGTAAATGGTCATCGCCTTAAGATTTTTCTAGAACCTAAAAAGAGTTCCGAGGAGTTGGATGTGATCCAATTCCTCACTTTCCATTAATTTGATCCTCCGCCACCTCCGATCGGTTTTGTAACAGAAAAGGTAGAAAATAGAGTTTAGGAAAGCATAAGAGAGAGCCACAAAAAAGCGGGCCGCCTTCCAGAGAGAAGGGGGGCCGACTGGCCCCACCCTTAGGCCGGCCGGTCTGGCCTGGTGCCCGATCGGGTCCCGTCGCTTCCCTTTCCCTTCTTAAGCCTCCCTTATTCCTTTTTCATAATTTTCCGATCTATTTCGTTACGAGAATGTCGAAGCATGGATCAACCTCTTTCTAGTTGATCCAGGACTATAAAACCAGACCCCTACTAGCCCAGAGCCATACCATCCAATCTATTCTCATCCCAAGCAGCAGTTCAAGCTCCCCATGTTCTAATGGCCGGTAATCGCGGGATCAACCTCAATGAGCCTCTCCCTTCTGACGAGTCGATGGCCCTCATCGTCGCTTCTAAGAAAGACCTTGTTGTGGTGCCCGAGAAGGAGATCATGCCCGTTGATGACCCAACACCTCTAGCCACGATGCCGCCGAAGGGCAAGGAGCCTCAACACCAATCCGTCTATGCCCAAGCCATGGAGGGAGGATCACGTCAAGGAGAGCTCAAGAAATTCCGCGTCTCCAAGGAAGTCAATCTTCTACCCCTAGGACCCAACGAACAGCACACAGGGTTGAAGACGAACAAGTTTGGAGATGTAACGTGTATGAAGTACAAATCCACAACTCGCTACGCCATTAATGGAGTCCGAGCTGAGCCCGGACAGATCCAAGTAGAGCCTCGTAAGGTGAAGTCCCCATCTGAAGCCTCTTCTTCCAAGCCTAAATGCAAGAGAGAACCCATGACGAAGTTGGAGGAACAGGTGGATGACCTCATCGATGACTACATTAGAGTTACTAAGCAGGTGGATACCCTTGCCAAAGCTAACACTCAGCTTAAGCAAGACCTAGTCTCTGTGACAAAGATTTGTGACAACTTGATTAGGAGAATGAATAGACAGGAGATTAAGCAAAGCGGTTTAAAGTCTCATGTAAACATCATATCACGGACCGTAGCTAATCACCTCGATTAGAGTGAGAGAGTTTATAGTATTAAGATAAGGCACAAGTGTTAGAGTTAAGAGTCTTAGAGTCTTTAAAGAGTGTTTAGTTTGTTTAATTTTAATCATTTAGTTATTTTGCTTGCTTGTGTAATAAAGTGCCTTATAAGTTATCAATAAAGTTTTGTTTTAGTTATCTACTCTCTCTCTCTACTTTTGTTTTGGATATGTGTCTTGTTTCCACATGTTGTGCATAAAGGTATAACAGGAACAAGTGTGGGGGAAGGACCTAACCAATAAATGGAAGATCAACCGAAGAATCACAGGAAAAAAAGAATCACTCAACAAGACCACGCATGATGAATCACTCTTGTTCATCTACAGGTCTAGTACGTATCACACCCTCTCTATCTTCATATTGCCCTCTATTTTGAGTTAAAAACCACTTGACAAAAGATTTATGAGTCCCGAATTAAACTTGATAATAACTTCAGATAGCTCACATGATCTATTCTTAGAATCTCTTGTTACTGTTGGGAATAATTAATTGCTTATTATAATACCTGACTCTACAAGTCTTGTCTTTGGAGAATTTATTTCAAATGCTTAAAATCAAATAGCAATTCTTCTCCTCAGTGGTAAAAACATATTTCCTCCTAAAGCCTTAATAATCATGACATTTTTTACTCTAGCTACTTACCTTGTAATGATGCTAAGTTAACTTTTATGGCTTTGGATGAGAGATTTATCATATTCTTAAAATCAAGATCGTTTAAAAAGGTTAAGTCCCTCTTGAGAAGTATTTTTGTGAAAGAGACATGAGCTGTGCAAAATATATATATATCCAAGGAAATAAAAAGGGGCAAGTGCCTGAAACCTCAAAAAGATTGATCACGAGGAAAAAAAAAGGGACAAGTGTCCGGAACCTCGCTAAAAAAATGGGCACGTGCTCAACAGTAGAATTAGCCTCATAGCTCATGGTTTCTCTTAAGCGAAATACCAAACAAGAGAGGACAAGTGTTTTAAAAAATAAAATCTTGATTAAGGAGTATGACACTTCTCTCCCTAGCTCTAAGTGTTGACTTAGTAACATAATCAAAGCATAGTGCTACACACTTCTTAAAAGCTCTAGATATAATTAATAATTTTGAAAAGAAGGAAATGACTCATGTGAGGATATAAGAACTTTGAGCGACATTGAGAGTATCACAAGGAGGAGAAGAAAAGCTGCATTCTTTTCAGAAAATCTTACAAAACTCTCCAACTGTCAAGACTGAAGGGGTAAAGGTAATAAAATTTGTTTTCATCACTACTAATCCCAACAGTGCAGGTTTTTCTATGAACATTGAATGTGAAGCTCTACTTTCCTCGGGGACGAGTAAAGACCTAGTGTGATGGAGCTTGTTGACGGTCACTAACTCATATCTTATACCGTCAATAAGTCACCTAAAAGAGAATAAACGTGACCATCAACCTAGAATAGAGTTTGATTCTAACAAGTTCCACGAGTTGTGTCGTTCTCACTTGTTTTGCAGGAATATCAACATTTCACTACATAAAAGTATCCCAATTGATGAATCAGAGCACACCATTGCGAAGAGCTCGTCGAGACGATCAAAACGGACATATGGTTTACCACAATCGGAGTCCTGACGGAAGAGTCCTCATTTGTCACAACTTAGAAGCTTCTAGAAGCAACCTGGAGTAATCACCATGCAACATGATACAGGGACTAAACTGACAGATTCAATAGTGTTGGTGAATTACTATTTTCCAGGGAGTTTTACAGAAGATGGAAAGAGATTGAATCCTTCTCCAACAAGACAAATCATGCAAACGGATGGAAAGGCGCATTAGGGCAATAAGGAAGGTCGTAGAAGACTTGACGACGAAGCAACCACCTGGGGGCTGCCAGGAGGGGTCGGCCGACCCCACCCCCAGGCCGGTCGGCCTGGGCTAGGGTTCCCCTCGGCCCATCTTTGTGGAGTGTGCCCTAATCGACCTCCTCGACGCATCTCAACCGTTGTTCAACGTCGGTTTGATCCGAGGGCTGCGGTCCATCCCACCGGGCTATATAAACAGCCCCAGACCCCCCTCCCAGAAGCAAACCTCATAACAATCCTCATTCAGATCAGATCCAAGATAGAGACTCCAGTCATATTCTTCGGGAGAGTATTAGAGCTATCTA
This sequence comes from Coix lacryma-jobi var. lacryma-jobi, assembly GCA_009763385.1. Lineage (NCBI taxonomy): Eukaryota > Viridiplantae > Streptophyta > Magnoliopsida > Poales > Poaceae > Coix > Coix lacryma-jobi. The sequence goes on from CM019831.1 coordinate 51,076,059, forward strand.
GCAATTAGAAGATTAGTAACCCTCTAATTAGGGATTAGATCTAGTCTTATGTAGGATTAGAATAGAGAGAGAGAGGTATTAGAGGGAGATTAGAAGGAGCTCCGGCCTGTCGGATCTACTTCTTCAGCTTGTACCTGCAGATTCAAGTTCGTGAAGAGCTTGGATCAGGATAATCTTCGGTCTTCAACTTCTAATTATCAGTAAGCGTTCTTGTTCTTATTGTTCTTCTGGCTTGCATCTTTAATTAGAGTACTAATTATAATTAGGGGACGGACTCTAATCTAGTCGCTCTAGAGTTAGAGGAGTCATCGTCGTGTTAGCGTGGTGCTTAGACTCGATTACTTGCATAGTGTACCCTATATTCCGGATCGGTGATAGCTCACGGGTGTGACTCTTATAGGCCTGTTGAATCTTCCATAGTCCACCTCCCGTCTATAGGGCTAGCAGGAGTATATTACATGGGAATCGCCATACTCTGGATGTGGTCTCCCAATGTAATCCATAGTAGAATAATAATTGCATAGCTTCCTGAGGTTAGAACTAGAAACCCTAGTGTTCCCCTTTATCTTTTATATTCTCGCTTTTGCTAGTGCTCAAGGTTTAAGCAATAAACTTAAGACAATCACCCTGTTCCTTTGGGTTCGATATAAAACTGGGTCTACATCCGGTGAAGTGCGGTATCTAATCTGTGCGCTTGCAGATTTATCTCTAGTGTTCTGATAACATACCTTAGCATTACTAGTGCCGTTGCCAAGGGCGACTTTGGCAACGACGGTAGTAAGTGTCAACACCTGCAGCAAAAAGATCTACATCGGCGATGAGGGCCTCCGCAACCAGTTCTGCATCCATATCCAGGTGCTGCACCTCGACTTCAGATGTGTTGGCCGCGAAGTCCGTGCTCACCCTCGTCATCTCCATTCGCGGGTAGTGCGAACGAAGAATGGCAATGCCATGAGCAGCAGCACTCTACGCCGCTGCCTTGGTGTATGCCTGGAAACGCCCCAGAGCCCTCGCGCCTTCTTCACGATGTTGTCACTAATTCTAGCCTCCTTCTCTGCCGGGAAAAGGGGTTCCTCATCGATGCGCTCCACCAATGGGGCCACCTCCTCCGCCAATGACCAGAAGCAGTCATGAAACGTGCCCACCTTCTTCTCCAGATCTACAAATTGCATTTGCACATTTTCCCGATAAACTGCAGATGCCACATCAAGTAATAAGGAGACTACCCAAGGTTATTCCGACCAGGTGTCGACAAAGGTGCTTACCCGCGTGCATAACCTGTCATTTGCGAACCTCTTCTTCGGCTTTTGCCTTCTCCTCGGTCAGGAGAAGTTTCTCCTCACCAGCCTGCAAAAGCTTTGCATACACGACATCACCATCAGCCCTTCGACCAGGCATCATGCGGAACTTCAAAAGACGACAAGAAGATCTCCAACTTACGCATGGTGACTTCATCGACCTGCTCCATCAACTGGGAGTTCTCCTGCTCCCGCTGCTGGATGGCATCCTCCGGCTCCCGCGACCGTGCATGGGCGTTCTCCATGTTGGCCTCCAGGCCAGCAAACTAGCCCTCGACGCGCTTGACCTTTGCCCGAAGTCGTGCGTTCTCGTCTACCAGCGGCGCCATTCTCTCGAGGGCGAGCTTGCGCTCTTCCCCGACCCTCAGCAGTTGCTACAAAACAAATGTCAGCCAGGTTAGCACGTACTGAGGAGCCTCTACGAACCAGCCGTGGATCTAGGACACTCCTACCTGGATCCGCTCCATCATCTTCGCAGCATCGGCCAGGAAGGCATTGGACTCCTCTGCCGCCAACTCCTCGTCAACAAAGATGACATGGTCACCGTTGACTCGGAAGTGGTGGACTGGCCCTCTCTTGGGCTCCTTCTCCTCCCGGACGACCTCCTCAACCTCCGATTCCACCGTGGAAGGCTCCAGCGCCTTCCTCTTCTTCTTCCTCTCCTGCCGCCCCAACAACAGTGACTCCGGGGGCACATCCGAGTCTGCCGCCTCGCCTCTGCCGCTCCTCCCAGCGTCTACTGCTGGGGGCTAGGGACGCTCTTCCATGGCGGGCTCGGGGACTTCGGGAGCTGGTTGCTCCTCCACCTCCCTCGTCGCTCCCTCAGCCGTGGTCAGCCCAGAGGACTGCTCGGCTTCCGTGGTCGGACGAGGGCTTGGCTCCTTCCGAGCACCCTCCTCGATCTCCCCCGCATTCTCCGATGCCACCGCGCTACAAAAGGAAAACATGTACCTTAGTCAAGGTCTCCAACCAGGATAAAGACCCGCCGTAATTCAAATGGTACTCACAAGCCCGACGTCTTCTTCGCCCGCGAGAGTCGGCGGGCCTGTGGCAGCGGTGCTCCTTCGGCAGACTCCCCTCTCTGGCCTTGACGTCGCCTCAAGCTCGGTGGCCTTCTTCCATGGCTCCGGTGCCTTCTCCGACCTTGAGTTCATCTTCTCCTTCCGTGCCGCTCCACTTCTCGCCGCCGAGGAGCCCTGCCCGAAACCGGCACTCAGTGGGACGCCGTCATCACTGTCGAACATGTCGTCCAACTAGTCCGCCACCACCCGGGTGACGTTCCCTCACAGCCTCCTCGTTGATGTTAAAGGCACCGCCGGTCTCCAGCGACGCCTTCTTCTTCGTCTTCGTCGGGGAAGCCTCACGTTTCCCCTTGGGATCGCTCCGCGTTCGGCTTCTGCTCGCCCGAGCCTCGGGGGCTTGCTCCCCTCGTCCTCCGCCGGCCTCCTCCTCCTCATCGTCATCATCCTCCACCGCCTCCTTGGCCTCCTGCTCTCCTGTTTGTAACACCCCAGGTGTTCGCCGTCAGTTGAGCACATACATGATATATCAAGCGATGATGAAGAACTAAATTCAAGTATGGTCAGTGGTGACAGAAGTTTTGGGATCAATTTCAGAGATGGAACTTCAGTTTGAATTATTCAGGAAATAATTAACAGAGCCAGTTAATAATGATGACTAATTTTTGAATATTAAGGATTAATGCTAAACCAGGATTTTTCATGTGCCCCATCTCAGTTCATGTCTATAGCGATTGGTGAAAAAGTTTCACGGAGTTTGGAAACAAAAAGTCACATGAAATGACGAGTCACAGCTTTACCTATAATGGCTGATTAATTGAAGGACATCATTTCTGTTCAACCAAGTGTCGCAATTATGCCCAATCAACTATGTATGGACCCACGACCAAAAGTTATGAAAGTTTTGTGTTGAGCAGATGGCCAGAAAATGTCCCGACCGATGAGAAACCCTAATTCGGATTCTCATCGGGCGACTACTTTGACCAGCTTTGAACGGTTTTTTCGAGTGTTCGCATGTCAGTGCGCCCTAGATGAAAGTTGTAGTACAGATCGAGAGGAACAAATTTTGTTTTATGGCCAAGACCTGGATCGGTGCCACAAAATAGTAAAAAGAAGCTCGGAAGAAGGAGTACAACGCGGATTTCTGGTTCCGGAAATTGGTTAAGTCTGTACTGCAAAAATTGGAATTTCGGTCACCGCGAAGCTGCTGTGGACGATCATTACCGGGCAAACGATTGGGAATTTGACTGAGTGCCTGTAACGAAAGTCGGAGTACTCGACGAGACGACGACAACAAAATTGATTTTATCGAAATCAGAGTTCGTTTGAGCAGTGTTTGCAATTTTGGAACTTGAGCGAAAGTTTTCAGAAACATGCCATTTTTGGAAAGAAATTCTAACAAAGAATTTGTCGACCTCCTCCTCCACCTGACCGCGCCGAATAAAAGGCCGGCCCTCCCTTCGGTCTCTCCTCGCCGTTTTCCCCTTCTCGCAAAAAAAAAGAGAGAAAAGACCGACGCTCCTCTCTAGTCTCCCTCTCGCTCCTCCTCTGGCGCTCGTCCATGGCAGCATCGGTGAGCAGCTCCAGCAGCGGTCGCCCTCTTCCTGGCCACCGCTCCTCCCATCCCCTTTCTCCTTGTTCTCCCTCCCTTCTTTCCTTCCTGCGCTGCTTCCCTGCGCAAGTTCCCGGCCGCTGCTGCCGCGCCGTTCTGCAGAGCCGCGGCTTTGGCCATGGCAGAGCAGCGCCGGTGCAGAAGGCAGCAGCAGCACGGTGACCCGAGCAGACCTCCAGCAGGCAGCAGGCAGCAGGCCGGCCAAGCCCCAAACCCTAGGCAGCAGCCAGGCCGGCCTCCTCCAAGTAGAGCCGACCATCCCCACGGCTTCCCGAGTTTCTCCCATGAATCCATGGTGAAAGCCCTACCTAACGAAGCTAAAACTCTTTTTCGGGTTTTATGTAATGTTGCATGACTCAATGTATTTACTAATTGCTCCTTAATTAATTTCTGCAGGTTCCAGGGGTCTCTAATGCAAATATGTTCTTATTTTCATTTTTAATCAAATGGTAAATCTGACTGAAATTTGTAAATTGCGTGATAAATTGTATGTTTGTCGAAAAATTGCAAGTGAGCACTTTTTGGAATCCTTGTGAGGAGATTTGTTCAGTGGATGCATAATATGTGGGCTGTTAGTGGATGATTTGTGCTGTGATGATTTATTTATGTTAAATAGGCTTAAATAGGGACAAAATGATATCTGATGTTGTGATGATTTGTTTGCTGTGAAATTTTTATGGTAGGATTCTCATGTGATGTGTGTGGCATGATAAAAATTTCTGATTTATTGATGCATGTATGAATTAGTTATGAATTTATCTTGCTTTCAGCTCATTAAATAAATTAAAATGAATTGTGGTAAATATTTGCATTTAAAAATAGAAATGGTAGTTCCACTGCCTTTCTATGATGTTGTTGTAGCTTAGATAATTTTATTATGGTCATGTGTTTGCAGAAAATATGTCTTGTAGATTTATCTTGCTCTCACATGTATTTTCGTGAAATAAACTTGCCATGTTTTTAATAAATAATCTATAATGTTTCAGCATGTGATCTTTATACGGTAGTCATATTTTGATATGGTCTATCATCAATAAAAATATGAGCTTCAAATTGGATGTTTGCAGCATCACTTAAAAATAATGTCTATGTTTAATAATTAGGTAATTAATAGAAGTATAGTAATAGATCAGTATGAATATGTATATGTTGATATATTTGGCTTGTTGCATATTGATCTGAGATAAATGATGTGTGATCATGATTCATGAATGTTAGAAGTGTTTTTATAGCTCATATGTGTGCTCACATATTCACCAAATAAGTAGTGAAGTGAGTTTATTAATTTGCTGAAATGGCTGCATGTGTAGTTTCTGTTGTGGTGATTAGTTCGTAATATAAATGCGGTTTTATTTAAATATGTTCTATACAAAAGTTGTAGATAACTTCCTCATCTTGCTTGTCCTAAAATTTCATGATTTTAGATAAAGTGGTTTGACAGTTATAGCTATTATAAGTTTGCTATCAGATTTTGCATATTTTCTGTGCAGAGCTGAAACAGTGGATGGTTTGGCTAATTTAACTTGTGAATCATGTATTCATGTTAATAGAAGAGTTGTAGTGCTTTTCATAAGCGTTCTAAAATATCTTGGATCACTATTTTTGGTGGTCTAGATCTCCAGATACATGTATTTTAAGTTAAGGTTCAGAATCTGTTGATGTCTGGACATATTTGCTTATTTGTATTGGTTGACCTTAATAACTGCTTAATCAACTCGAGATGATAATAAATGAGTTGTAGACAACTTAATAAGCTTTCTAAAAAGACTTATATCAAGTCTTTTGGTGCTCTAGATCTCTAGTTATGACTGTTTGAATATGAACGTGGTATTCTGTCCAAAGTTTGGATAGAACTATCTTGCATGTAATGTTTGGTCTTCTTAATGGTTGAATCATGCTTAGTGAATAATAACAAAGTTGTAGATAAGTTCATAAGATTTCCGGAAAGTCTAAGATCACCTTGTTTGGATGTGTGTAGCTCAAGTTATGATTAAATTGATTGCTTGTTGTATGTTGTCCAAACTATGTGCATAAACCCATGATTGATTGTTATAGCTTGATGTTGCTTATGTGATCTTTGATGTTATATCATGCCTTGTTAATGGTTACCTTGTGCATACCATGACGCTAAATTAATCAATCTAATGTATTATATAAATATGCTTACATAATATTGCTTAACTAAGGTAGAAGTTGTGTGTACATGCATGTGTCAAGTGGGTGATAAATGTTATGTAGTCCCAATTGATTGTTATAGCTAAACCCTTCTACATGCCTAATGAACCTTGTGTAACACCTTAATATAACCATGATCTGCGGAAGTGAGTGTGCTATGTGTGTGCTAAACTAATGATTAAGTTATGTCTTCTCTTATATAGTTGTCTTGATTGCTTATGTGAAGTAGTCAGTAGTGCTTGTGTTATGGACCTATGCTGCATCGTGAGGTTTGCCTTGCATTCATACGCTTGCATTGTGCATCTCATTTAGGTACGGTAGATACGCCGTGAAGGACAGGATGGTGAAGAACCCGAAGATGGTGTCTGGTGGATAGTCCCGAAGATGCAGAGCTAAGCAAGTGCCGGAAGTGGAGATGCTTACCAAGCAAGTGTCACTTAACACTAACCTGTGTTGGTTCCCAGGCAAGCCCTGGAGCATTCTAAGTCTCCTACCCAATTCTTTTATAAATGCAATTGAGTTAATATAATGATTGTTGCATTAAGTTATAGGAGTTGTGTGAAACCGTTGTTGCATTACTTATCCTTACCTTGATTACTTGAGATATACACCCTTGTTACCCTGCTAGGTCTAGGCTCGACTTATATGCTTAGCCATGCTTAGACCGGTAGAAGTCGGGCAACCTTCATGTTACCCATGAGTAATAGGTGGTTACTTGATCTTTTAGCGGAAAATTGCCATTATGTGAGATAACTGAGTGTTGTGGATAATGGAGATCGGCAGATTCCTGTAGTGTTGTGCTACAGTATTTCTAGCCGTGTCGTATGGGGAAAACAGTATCCTGCTAAGACGGCCTTCTTGTCATGTTGAACGCATGCCCCACATTTAGCTGGAAGGATAACTCGTTCCGACCGCGAAGCCGCTCGTTGTTCCAGGCCGGTTCTCAGGTCCCACGCATCAGCCGAAGCCACGAAGGGGGCTAGTGGGACACGGGGGCACGAAGAGTAAGACCCGGGTGATGGTGGTTAAGTCCAACTCCTTGGCGGTCAGGCTTGCCTCCGGGTCTGATGGTGGCGGTTGAGTCCGCGGCTTCCTGGAACAATGTTGTGGTTATCTGTAGCTCAATTTGGCCCGTGAATGTGGTTTGTGTGGGGAATAAAATCACCAGCTGGTTAGGAATCGATTATAATCGCCATCGCTCCTGGACAGTGAGCACTTGACTTGAACCCCGCTCTGTCTTGATACTGAAGGTAAGGAACACGTGACAGTTATCGTGGCACTGTTGGCAATTGCTAATTGATCTGTTTGTCTTATATTGTGGTGGTTACTTAATCACTGCTCATGATTGTTTAGCCAGGTGCTAATCTAGTTGGATAGGTTAATTATTTATCTAAAACCTGCAGCTAGTAAGTAAAAGATAATGGTACATTATTACTTATGCTTTTATGCAAAATTATGGTCATTGCCAGCTCCACTCTTATATCAGCTTTGCATACTCCTTGGTGTCACTTTATTTCTGGTTTATGACGGGTAAGTCTAGCTGAGTATATTCGAGTACTCAGGGTTTATCCCACCTTGTTTGTCACACCCAATTTTAAGGATAAAATTGAATGCAATAACTTATGTGCTCCCAGAGATCAATCACACACATAAGCCACAAATTAAGAAGTACCATCACATATGTTTATTACATAACGAACATTATTCAAAGTCTTTACATAGCAGCGGATAAATAAGATAACTCTCGCGGTAGCTCCATCACAGGGAAGATGACTGGTTGACAGCAAGACTAGAACTCTTCAGGAAAGTCATCGTTACCATAGCAATCTGTTACCCATCCAAGATTTTTATCCAAGTAGAGAAAATAAACAAGCATAAGTACATCTCGTACTTAACAAGTGTAACATGGGGTTCATGAGGCTCAAATAAGGCTGACACGGTTTAACTGCAATAGCTTTTAGTTGGCAACATTTTAACATTAAAGTGAACATATATGATGCTTAAACCTAACCCACATGATCATAATAACTGAAACATAGCAATAATGTAATCAACATGAGCAACATAAATAAACCACATATAACAACTAATCTGTGAGTTTTCCGGGCCGCTCGTGTCTGTGAGCATGGCTGATATATCAGTTCATTAAAACTCTGTAGAGTGTGTACACTTTACCCATGAGTGATGATATCCAGATGCCCGGGTTAATTACTCCCATAACACTTCCGAGATGAGTAGGCAGGATACATCACGAGGCCTTTCAAAGGTTCGTCTAACAAGTTAGGGCCGCTAGGTCTTAAGGCAAGGGAAAGAAGGATCTCTCCACCTTGCGGCACGCAGGCAAGGGGAAAGAAGCCGCCCTAAATCCAGCTCGACAAGACCCAACGCGCCTATATAGGTGTCCACTAACAAGCTATAAAATGTCCTCATACGGAGCTAAGGTCAGAGCCATATAACCCTCATGGTTGCACTGTATGTCCCAGCTTTTGCTGACAGAAGATCCTAAACCATGTTGCTAAAAAGGTCAAGTTTTATTCACCGTTATTAGATCATGGTTGGTTTAAGTAAAGCTCTAGCAAAGCTACCCATATGCATTGCATCCCAAAGGTTAAACAAGGAAATGGGTCAACATCTAGGATAAACTAGATAGGTATTCAAAATTAGACACATGCATATGAATTTTGATGATTCATGGTGAATAGGACAACAAGGATGATTCCACGCTATACTTGCCTGGATCAGCGAACTCTTGGTGCTCCGAGTTGTCGAAGTAGGCCTCTTGATCACCGGCGTACGTCTCACCGTCTATACTCGATTACCACATCAACACACAAACATCCGGACAACAATCATGCAAAGCAAACAAGCTATAATTAGAACATTACACCAACAGCAAGAAAATAATATAAAAAGTTTGAAAACAGAATCTACGGTCTACTATGATCACATAAACGTGAAGATCACGAAAAACAAAATTATAACGCAAAAGTTGTGAGCTAAACAAGATTCAAAACCTTAATTACTTGATCAACTATAACTCAACTTTTAGTTACAGAAAACAGTATATATTTTCGCATAAACGGATAGATCTTTTCAAAACGAAACTAACGCAACTTGAACGGACTAAAACGGATTAAAAACGTAGAAGTTATAAGCATTTTAATCTTGTGGCAAAACTGTAATTAAAACGAAATTGAATTTGAATTTAAATTGATTTAAATCGAATTTGCAGATCAGACTGGACTGCGCCTCGAATAGGAAGAAACACAGGGGCTTGTATGGAATAATCCAGAGACTCAGCGCATAGTGCACACTGGACTGCGGTTTTAGATCTAAATTCTTCAGGGTCTATTTAGCAAAAATGACACCGAAGGGGTATCGGTCTTTCCTGAGCGTCGGATCTGAGATGGACGCATAGGATTAGATCGGGGAAGGTGGGCGGCGCCTTCACCGGAGGGGAAAGAACCCGTGGCGGCGCCATCGCTGGAGTTGGGCGGCGCGGCTCGGTTTTGGGCTATAGGCCGTTAGAGACCTCGGGACTTAGACCATTCAATAGAGGAGCTCAAGGGGATCTTACCTAGGGCAAAGACGAGGTCGGGGACGGTCTGGTGATGGCAGATTGCTCAACAAGGCGCCCGTCGGCTCTGCAGAACGACGACGAGAAATTAGAGCATGAAACAAAAGGATAAAGAGAGGGAAAAGTGCTTGGGTGGCTTCGGGAGATCGAGATGGAGCTCGGAGGAGACCTCGGAGCGACGGCGAAGCAGCAACTACGAAGTTCAACAGCGGCGGAAACTCGGCTAGGGCGGAGCTAGCGGCTAGGGGGATTTAGGGCACGGGGCGGCTCAAAAACTAGATGAGGAGAGGCGGTGGGTGCTCGGGAATTTTGTAGGGGCTCCGGATTAGGCAGCAAGGCGAGGAGGAGGCGTGGAGTAGATGGGAATCGAGGTCGGCTCCCACCCAGGTCGGACTCAAGTGGAAGACAACGCTGACACGTGGGCCACCGACGTCAGCGAGGGAGAGAGCGAGCGCGTGCAGAGGCAAAGCGGCTGACGTGCGGGCCATGCCGGTCAGCGAGAGGGGGAGACGGGAACGTGTGCGGCTGGGCCAGCAGCTGGGCTGCGAGGGCGGAGGGTGGGCCGCGCGGAGGGAGGAGAAGGCAGGCCGAGCAGAGAGAGAAGCTTCGGGCCGGCCAGCTGCTCCGGGCCAAAAAGGAGAAAAGGGAGAGGGGGAAGAAGGAAATGCTTTTCCAATTTCAGAAATGAGATTTCAAAAGCATTTTGAAACCCAATTTAAATTCATACAAGTTTGGAGCAAAAATCATACATCACAGAATAAAATATGCACCGGAATGTATGCATCAACATGATCTTTGGCCTAGGATTTATTTTAGCTTTTGTAAATATTATTTATTGTCTAGGTTTTATGCAACATATAAAATGCATAATTAAATCATATTGCCTATTTCAAATTATGCAAAAATTTGGGATGTTACAAATCTACACCCGTTAAAGAATCTCGTCCTCGAGATTCCAGCGGTGCTTACTCAAACACCTGTGGGTATGCCTTTCTCAGATCCTCTTCTCTTTCCCAGGTGGCCTCTTCTTCTGAGTACCAATTCCACTGAACCTTACACATCTTTATTACTCTGTTCCTGGTAACTCTTTCAGCTGTCTCCAGAATCTTTGTTGGATACTCATCATAAGTCAGATCTTCCTTAACTATGAGCTCTTCCAACGGTATCTGCTCTTCCGGCACTCGTAGGCACTTCTTCAACTTAGAAACATGAAACACATCATGCACTCCTGACAAGCTTTCAGGCAACTCTAACTGATATGCTACTTCACCACGTCTCTCAAGAATCTTAAACGGTCCAATATACCTTGGTGCTAGCTTTCCTTTCTTATTGAACCTTTTCACACCTCTCATCGGTGACACCATCAAGTAGACATAATCGCCCACTGCAAAGGACAGATCTCAACGATGGTTATTTGCATAACTCTTCTGTCGGGACTGAGCTGCCCTCAGGTTATCTCTGACTATTCTGACATGTTCCTCGGCATTCCTCAGCACATCAGGTCCAAACACTTGACTCTCACCTGTCTGATCCCAGAACAGCGGTGTCCTACACGGTCTCCCGTATAAAGCTTCAAACGGTGCCATCTTAAGGCTCTCTTGGTAACTGTTGTTGTACGAGAACTCTGCATAACACAAATTCTTGTCCCAATTGGTGCCATACTGTAATGCACAAGCTCTCAACATGTCTTCTAGGATCTGATTTGTTCTCTCAGTCTGTCCATCGGTTTGTGGATGATAAGCAGTACTGAAGTTCAACCTTGTGCCCAACGATCGATGAATCATCTGCCAAAAGTGAGAGGTGAATTGAGTACCACGATCTGGCACAATCCTCCTAGGCACTCCATGCAAACAGACTATCCGTTCCATGTATAACTCTGCCAATCTAGCTCCCGTATAGGTAGTCTTGACAGGTATAAAGTGAGCCACTTTCGTCAAATGGTCAACTATTACCCATATGGAGTCATAGCCTCTCTGAGTACGAGGCAAACCGACTATAAAGTCCATACTGACTTCTTCCCACTTCCATTCAGGTATCTTCATCGGTTGCAACAAACCAGCGGGCCTCTGATATTCTGCCTTCACTCTCTGACAGGTATCACACAGAGCTACATACTCGGCTACATCTCCTTTGAGACCATCCCACCAATACTTTTTCTTAAGATCAAGGTACATCTTAGTACTTCCAGGATGAATGGAGTAAGCTGACTCATGCACTTCTTGTAGTATAGTCTCACGTAACTCCTTAATTTCAGGCACACATAACCTCTTTCCATGCCACAACGTACCATCATCATCTAACCGAAAACCTGATGCTTTGCCAAGAACAATATTATCTGCTATCTGCTTCAACTTCTCATATGCCATTTCACCTTTACGTATCTCTTGCATCAACACTAGTTCTAGTACCAATTCCATGGCATTAGTCACAAATCCCAGATTCAGATGTGCAAATTCAGCACATAACTCTTCTGGCATAGCGGCAATTCGGACCTCATTGGCATAGCTCTTTCTACTCAAGGCATCTGCCACGACATTGGCTTTCCCGGGATGGTAGTGTATCTCCAGATCATAGTCCTTAATCAATTCTAACCATCTGCGTTGCCTCAAGTTCAGATCAGACTGGGTGAATATGTACTTCAGGCTCTTATGATCGGTATAGATGTCTGTCTTGTGACCCACTAGATAGTGTCTCCAGATTTTCAATGCATGGACAACAGCTGCTATCTCAAGATCGTGTGTGGGATAATTCAACTCATGCTTTCTCAACTGCCTAGATGCATATGCCAAAACTCTGCCTTCTTGCATAAGAACACAACCCAGACCTTGACGAGATGCATCACAGTAAATAGAGAAATCATTGCTCAGATCTAGTAGTATCAACACTGGAGCTGTAGTCAGACGTTTCTTCAACTCTTCAAAGTTAGCCTGACATTTATCGGACCAGACAAACTTAGCATTCTTCTCTAGCAGAGCTATCATTGGCTTAGCAAGCTTGGAGAAACCTTCAATGAACCTTCTGTAGTAACCAGCCAATCCGAGGAAACTACGGATCCCGGTCACATCTGTTGGTGGCTCCCAGTTCAACACATCTTCAACCTTGCTTGGATCTACTGAGATAACTCCATTAGAGACAACATGTCCAAGGAAGGAAACTTCCTTCAACCAGAACTCACATTTGCTGCGCTTGGCATACAACTTGTGCTCTCTAAGTTTCTGTAGCACTAGTCTCAGATGTTCAGCATAATCTTCCTTGTTCTTAGAGAATACCAGAATATCATCAATAAACACAACAACAAACTTGTCGAGATACTCCATGAACACCTTGTTCATCAAATACATAAAGTAGGCAGGTGCATTGGTCAATCCAAATGACATGACTGTATACTCATACAACCCATACCTGGTAGTGAAAGCTGTCTTTGGAATATCAGATGCCCGAATCTTCAACTGATGATAACCAGAACGCAGATCAATCTTAGAAAACACACAGGCACCTCTGAGCTGGTCGAACAGATCATCAATCCTCGGCAACGGGTACTTGTTCTTGATGGTAACCTCATTCAGCGATCGGTAGTCAACACACATCCGCTGACCACCATCCTTCTTGTCAACAAAGATAACAGGAGCTCCCCACGGTGACAAACTAGGACGAATAAACCCTTTTTTTTGTAACTCTCTAATTTGTTTCTTAAGTTCTTCTAGTTCGGGTACTCCCATTCTATATGGTCTTTTAGCTATGGGTGCAGTTCCAGGTAAAAGCTCAATAATAAATTCAATGTCGCGATCGGGTGGCATACCTGGCAAGTCATCGAGGAACACATCTGGGAACTCATCCACCACTAGATCTTCCTGGAAAACCTCCTCATTCATCTGATTCACGGTTGCGGTTGGTGACGGTTGTAGTACTACTTCAACACTGACTTTGTCCCCCTTTGCAGTAGTTACTATCACCACTTTCTCCTGGCACTGAATCACTGCCTTGCACCTCTTCATCCAGTCCATACCCAGTATTAGATCAATACCAGTTGTCTTCAGCACAAACGGGGATACTGAGAAGTCTACCCCCCTTAATGACACATCCAGTAGCATACACTGAAGAGTAGCTTGCAAACCTCCACCAGGTGAGGTAACCATTATGGGAGTTTTCATGAGGCTAACAGGTAGATTATGCATTCTAACAAATGTATGTGACATAAAAGTATGCGATGCACTGGAATCAAAAAGAACTGTAGCGGGGATGGAGCTGATGCTGAACATACCAAGCATGACTTCTGGAGCTTCCTGCACGGTCTCTGCGGACACGTGATTCACCTTGCCCGTATTAGGGTGTGCTTGCTGCCTTCCTTTCTGCCCATTATTCTGAGGTGTGAGCGGATCTTGCCTCTTCGGACAACGGTTGGCAAAGTGACTTGGATCACCACAATGGTAACAGGCATTGGGTGCTCCATTCTTGGCGGGAGTGTTGGGTGCACTATTCTTCATGGGAGCATTGTTGGGGGTACCTTGACGCTGAGCCTGACTGTTGTTCTGCTGCTGTTGTGGGTATGGGGGACGTTGCTGGGCTTGGTTGCGGTTCCATTGAGTAGTCGGTCCCTGGTACCTCTGCTGGTTGCCTGGTGCGAAGTTAGGATGAGGATGGTTATTACTACCAGAGGACTGACCTTGGAGCTTCCTCTTTTTAGCCTCCATCTCTTTGCGCTTGTTGTCAACCACTATAGCACGGTTGACTAGGGTCTGGTAGCTGGCGTACTCATTGGACATCAGCTGAAGCGCTAGTCCATCATTCAGGCCCCTGAGAAAGTGACGCTGCTTGTCGGCATCTTGAGTAATATCAGTGGGGGCATAGCGTGACAACTGAGCAAACTTGTCACCGTACTCAGCTACAGTCATAGCTCCTTGGCGCAGAGATTTGAATTCCTCCTACTTCAACTCAATGAAGCCGGTGGGGATGTGATATGCTTTGAAGTTGGTCTTGAACTCATCAAAAGTGACTGCTGGGGCATTGTTGTCGCAACCGAATTGAAACGATTCCCACCAATCCAGGGCAACTCCTTGTAATTGACCAGAAGCATAGAGCACCTTCTCCTGGTCATTGCACTGTGCGATGGTGAGCTGGCGTTCAACAGCACGAAGCCAGTCATCAGCCTCCAGAGGATCAGCAGCATGAGAGAACACTGGTGGGTGACCCTTCAGAAACTCTCCTCTCTTGTCCCTCACTTGCATCGGTGGTGGCCCTCCAACTGGCTGGTTATGCAAGTATTGCATCATGGTTTGCATGAATTGGGCCTGGATGCCCATCAACTGCTGAATGTCCACTGGTGGTGGTGGTGGTGGGTTTACCGGTGCTCCACGACCACGGCCACGTCCACGTCCACCTCCAACTCCACCTCCTTTGGCAGCCATCTGCTTTCCAAACAAGGACCACGGTTAGCGAACTTTTCAACAAAAGATTCACTTACACGAGAAGAAACAAGAGATCCGAAAATTTCTGAGCGAGATCCGGTAACAGCAGTGCAGTAAAACAGACATAACTCGAGTTCCAGAATTCCAAACAGGGCGTGCCATACACGGTTGGAAAGATGATGAAATTATCTACAACTTTTATTTAAGTGACTTTCCCAGATTCTGAAGTTAAGTTAATCAAAAACAGAGAACAAATAAAACTGTCCAGAGTTCAGAACTGCGCAGAAACTCTAAATTGTAACAGCCATAACTCCCAAACCGTAACAGCTATTGAGGTGATTCCAGAGGCATTAGTTGGATGTTGAAGTATATTTTCCACCATAAAAATTTCAGCCATGTTGCACGAATAGAACTTGAGATATAACAGAAAGATTACAGGTTGCTCAAGAAAAACAGCAGAGAACAAGATATAACGAACCCACTTATTTATTCATAAACGTTATGCATAACCTATGAGATTTGTAGACAAGCCTACAATATCTCAGCACACATTACAAAGAACCAACTCAAACATAAGCATAATAATAGTTCAACTCACACATAAAAAAAAGCACGCTAACACAAAACTTAACTGGACTCAACATAACGCTTACTACTATCGTCTTATTACATAAAGGGTGTCCTGAACCTATTTATAGAGCGGACCACGAAGCCTCTTGTAGATAGGAGGATGGTTGAGATGCTCCAAGAGTTCATCTATGACTTGGTAGCACCTATTGAGATCTTTTCCTTGGGATTCCACCAGGTTCTCCAAGTCCATGACAGACCTTTCCCTATCAAGGAGGAAATCTCGCATTGCCTTCTCGGTTGGAGTTGCATTGGGGTCTTCCACCATGGCATCCTTCATTTCATGATTTCAGTAAGGCAGGTAGCGATATGGATCATCCCTCATATCCTCGATGCGATGACCCCGAAATGCCTTGTAGGCACGAACCGCTACAGCTTCCAAGGCTGCCGCCAGGGTGGATCGACGAGCCTTGTGGGCTATCACCATATCATCCAGGTGAAGGCCACTTCCTTGCTCTTGGATGGCAACAGTGACCCTCGCCTTCCAGTAGGTCTTCTTCAGAGGATGCGTGTACCTCCAGTAGGAGTATTGCACAACAATATTCTGGTCTTGGTAGTAGGCATCGAGAAGTCCCATCAGCCTATGATGAGTGGGACACTGGGGCGCTCCTATGTGGTACCCGGAGTCCACATTCCATCCTATCGCAGGCTCATCATCATCATCTTCGACCTCCAGCACTTCAGGGGGCACTGGCGCGGGAGGCACTGGTTCTTGAGGAGCTGGATTCTGCTGAGCTTGCTCTTGGGGTGCAGGTTCTTGCGGTACGGGCGCTGGTGGTGCCGGTGGTACTTGCTCCTGGGGCGCTGGCTCCTGCGGCGCCGGCTCTTGAGGTGCTGGCACTTGCGGTGCCGGCTCTTGAGGTGGCGGATCTTGGGGTGCTGGCTCTTGGGGTGTTGGCTCCTGCGGCACTGGCTCTTGCGGTGCTGGCTCTTGTGGTGCTGGCTCTTGCGGTGCTTGCGGGATGTGGTTGCCTGCCCTCAGGCCAGACCTCTGACGACCTCCGGTACTCTTGCGGGCGGTCTGACGAGCACGAGCCATCTATGGAATAGACCAAGAGACAGTTAGAATAGAGTCAACATTTATATAATAGAGCAAGTAAAGAGAAGCATATAATTTGATAAATTAGCAAGGCTAACATAAATAGCAAGAAAAGAGAAGCAAAGACCACTAAAACGGCCATAAACTAACTAGGCTTGTGTCCTACAGTCAACATAGCTCTGATACCAATTTGTCACACATAATTTTATGGATAAAATTGAATGCAATAACTTATGTGTGCCCAGAGATCAATCACACACATAAGCCACAAATTAAGAAGTACCATCACATATGTTTATTACATAACGAACATTATTCGACGTCTTTACATAGCAGCGGATAAATAAGATAACTCTCGCGGTAGCTCCATCACAGGGAAGATGACTGGTTGACAACAAGACTAGAACTCTTCAGAGAAGTCATCATTACCATAGCAATCTGTTACCCATCCGGGATTTTTATTCAAGTAGAGAAAATAAACAAGCATAAGTACATCTTGTACTTAACAAGTGTAACATGGGGTTCATGAGGCTCAAATAAGGCTGACACGGTTTAACTGCAATAGTTTTTAGTTGGCAACATTTTAACATTAAAGTGAACATATATGATGCTTAAACCTAACCCACATGATCATAATAACTGAAATATAGCAATAATGTAATCAACATGAGCAACATAAATAAACCACATATAACAACTAATCTGTGAGTTTTCCGGGCCGCTCATGTCCGTGAGCATGGCTGATATATCAGTTCATTAAAACTCTGTAGAGTGTGTACACTTTACCCATGAGTGATGATATCCAGATGCCCGGGTTAATTACTCCCATAACACTTCCAAGATGAGTAGGCAGGATACATCTCGAGGCCTTTCAAAGGTTCGTCTAACAAGTTAGGGCCGCTAGGTCTTAAGGCAAGGGGAAGAAGGGTCTCTCAACCTTGCGGCACGCAGGCAAGGGGAAAGAAGCCGCCCTAAATCCAGCTCGACAAGACCCAACGCGCCTATATAGGTGTCCACTAACAAGCTATAAAAGGTCCTCATACGGAGCTAAGGTCAGAGCCATATAACCCTCATGGTTGCACTGTATGTCCCAGCTTTTGCTGACAGAAGATCCTAAACCATGTTGCTAAAAAGGTCAAGTTTTATTCACCGTTATTAGATCATGGTTGGTTTAAGTAAAGCTCTAGCAAAGCTACCCATATGCATTGCATCCCAAAGGTTAAACAAGGAAATGGGTCAACATCTAGGATAAACTAGATAGGTATTCAAAATTAGACACATGCATATGAATTTAGATGATTCATAGTGAATAGGACAACAAGGATGATTCCATGCTATACTTGCCTGGATCAGCGAACTCTTGGTGCTCCGAGTTGTCGAAGTAGGCCTCTTGATCACCGGCGTACGTCTCACCGTCTATACTCGATTACCATATCAACACACAAACATCCGGACAACAATCATGCAAAGCAAACAAGCTATAATTAGAACATTACACCAACAACAAGAAAATAATATAAAAAGTTTGAAAACAGAATCTACGGTCTACTACGATCACATAAACGTGAAGATCACGAAAAACAAAATTATAACGCAAAACTTATGAGCTAAACAAGATTCAAAACCTTAATTACTTGATCAACTATAACTCAACTTTTAGTTACATAAAACATTATATATTTTCACATAAACGGATAGATCTTTTCAAAATGAAACTAACGCAACTTGAACGGACTAAAACAGATTAAAAACGTAGAAGTTATAAGCATTTTAATCTTGTGGCAAAACTGTAATTAAAATGAAATTGAATTTGAATTTAAATTGATTTAAATCGAATTTGCAGATCAGACTGGACTGCGCCACGAATAGGAAGAAACACAGGGGCCTGTATGGAAGAATCCGGAGACTCAGCGCACAGTGCACACTGGACTGCGGGTTTAGATCCAAATTCTTCAGGGTCTCTTTAGCAAAAATGACACCGAAGGGGTATGGGTCTTTCCTGAGCGTCGGATTTGAGATGGACGCATAGGATTAGATCGGGGAAGGTGGGCGGCGCCTTCGCTGGAGGGGAAAGAACCCGCGGTGGCGCCATCGCCGGAGTTGGGCGGCGCGGCTCGGTTTTGGGCTATAGGCCGTTAGAGACCTCGGGACTTAGACCATTCAATAGAGGAGCTCAAGAGGATCATACCTAGGGCAAAGACGAGGTCGCGGACGGTCTGGTGATGGCGGATTGCTCGATGAGGCGGCCGGCGGCTCTGCAGAATGACGGCGAGAAATCGGAGCATGAAACAAAAGGATAAAGAGAGGGAAAAGTGCTCGGGTGGCTTTGGGAGATTGAGATGGAGCTCGGAGGAGACTTCGGAGCGACGGTGAAGCAGCAACTACGAAGTTCAACAGCGGCGGAAACTCGGCTAGGGCGATTTAGGGCACGGGGCGGCTCAAAAACTGGATGAGGAGAGGCGGCGGGTGCTCGGGAATTTTGTAAGGGCTCCGGATTAGGCAGCAAAGCGAGGAGGAGGCGTGGAGTAGATGGGAATCGAGGTCGGCTCGCACCCGGGTCAGACTCAAGTGGAAGACAACGCTGACACGTGGGCCACCGACGTCAGCGAGGGAGAGAGCGAGCGCGTGCGGAGGCAAAGCGGCTGACGTGCGGGCCATGCCGATCAGCGTGAGGGGGAGACAGGAACGTGTGCGGCTGGGCCGGCAGCTGGGCTGCGAGGGCGGAGGGTGGGCCGCGCGGAGGGAGGAGAAGGCAGGCCGAGCAGAGAGAGAAGCTTCGGGCCGGCCAGCTGCTCCGGGCCAAAAAGGAGAAAAGGGAGATGGGGAAGAAGGAAATGCTTTTCCAATTTCAGAAATGAGATTTCAAAAGCATTTTGAAACCCAATTTGAATTCAAACAAGTTTGGAGCAAAAATCATACATCACAGAATAAAATATGCACCAACATGTATGCATCAACATGATCTTTGGCCTAGAATTTATTTTAGCTTTTGTAAATATTATTTATTGTCTAGGTTTTATGCAACACATAAAATGCATAATTAAATCATATTGCCTATTTCAAATTATGCAAAAATTTGGGATGTTACATTGTTGCAGGTGAAGGTTAGGCCTGCCGAGAAGTGATGGCCAGTGCTGGTGGGCTCGGCAGTTCCATACTTCTTCTCTTTATGTTGTTGTTGGAGGATGTCCTTCAAGCTAGCAAAGTATTTCAACCTATGTTATGGTATTTATTTTAATGCTATGTTGTTTCTTCTAAATTAAGTGGAACCCAACTTGTATCTTATTTGTGAACTCTATTGTAATATTATTTCCGCTGCAAAGCTCCGTGGACATGATTTGTATTTGCTTGACCATGCGATCTTGGCTGAGATGTTGAAAAAGTTTGAAATCCCTCAGGATTTCACGGACTACCGGGTTTATATGGGCTCAAGTGTGCTAATTCAGCTGCTCCGAGAGAGGTTTTCGCACTTGTGCTCTTATAAATTGGACGGTTCTGTTACAGCTGGCATCGGAGCAAGGTTAAGCATAATACTATCATGTGTATGGTTTTAAAACAAAGTTTTGATTTTGCAAAGTCTATTTTATTTAAAAACCTTTAGCGAGTAGGCAAGTTTCCTTTAGCGAGTAGGCAAGTTTGTCAAAACCTAATTTGTAAACTATGTGCTAGCGACAACCTCCAGTTATGCCCAACTAAGACTTTCAGGTGGCTTAGTTAAGTAATACTAACTCTGAGGGGTTTAATTACTTGCAACGACACGTCGACACAAAAGGTACGTGTGATGACCGCACTATGCTGCCCTGTGGTCTAATGCTAGAGGTAGCCCTCACATATGATGTACTCATATATGTGGGGTAGTTGAACTTATTTTATGCAACGTCGCACCTACGCTCAGGTAAGTGTGTGTTGTGAGAGCATGACCAAACAAACGTTGGTCTAGGGAAGTGCTAGTTTCGTACTGGAACTTGTACTCGTCAAGCACACGGGTACAAGTGAAGGTATTTAATTGCGGGTAGATTTAGGAACTAGGTAGTGTAATGTTAAGAGAGAGCATGATCGGACAACCACCGATCTAGGGGTGTGCTAGATTGGTACTGGATTATATACATGTTACACACAGGTATATATGAAGGTATTTAATTGTGGGTAGATATATCTTTGGGTAGTTGGTGCTACATGTATGCATATGGGTATGCATATATGGGAGTACTTAGAATTTAAATTCCTACCATGTATTTATGTTTGTTGTGGGAATAGGCTGAAATGAGATCTTCTGCAGGTACGCTAACCTCGAATGTGTATGCATAGTTGACGACTAGCTATATCGAGAGTGCGTGTTATGCGACCGACCTAAAACGTGATTGTCGCCTCAGGCTGGCAATTTGTGAGGACGTATAGGACGAGCATACATCGAGCATACATCTTGTTGTGCTTTGCTCATGAACATATTTCTCTCACCTTTGTTCTAATAATAAACAACTTGTTGTCAAGTTTGAATAATGTAATAATAAAACTTGATTGTTGTTTGAGCATAAAAATGCTTCCCCACCCTTGTTCCTGTAATGGTAAAGTTGTGTGAACTAGTGCTTCAATATGATGTGCTAGCTTGCTTGTAAAAATTAGAAATAAATGTCTGTTTGATGTTGTATGTTCATATAAGCTAGATGTAATGTGGTCTTGTTCTCGAAGGTTGGTAGTGTGCAATGTTCCATATGAGTGCTTTTATGATTAGCTAGATAAGTGATTGCTTGTTTAGACTAGAAATAAATACATGTATGATGCTGTTTAGATAACCCTGCTATCTCATCATGATTGTGTGTTGTCATCCTGCTTGTGTGGCAAAACTATGCTAAATTTGTAGTTCAATGTTTTCAGTTAGGAAACTCCCTTTTGGGTGAAACCAATTGGGTTAGTTTTGTTTTGAAATCTCCACCTCAAGAAAGAGTAAAACTTGTTGTTTGAGCTTGTTTTGTATGCAGTTTTGTTTGGGTTTGCCAAGTGCTTCCTAAACCTATAATTCAGGTTTTGTTAGCTTTTTATTAATATGCTTTAGCAAGAAAATATACTAAAATATGTTGTTTAATTGTTTCTCCATGTTGTAATAATGTAATTTTGTTTCCTGCTTGTTTTCTTGTAATCATGAGAACTAGAATTATATGAATTAAAAAGTTTGTGAAATCAATTTTCATACCTCACTGGTATCATGTTGCTGCAAGAAAATTGCAAAACTTGCTGTTTGACAACATTAAATAGTTTAAACCTGTTTAAGTTGTTTTGAGCATGTTTACTTACTAGAATTGTGTAGGCTGTTTTACTTGCTCAGAATTATGTTGAAATGCTTGTAACAGTCAACTAAATGCATGAGTGAGCTACCACAATCTTCCTAGAATTCTCTAGAGTAAATTGAAATAGCTCTCTATTTTACCTTGCTAAGTTAGAGTAATTAATAAGTGCATGTAAAGAACTTAATTTGGGGTTGATCATGAACTGTTTAACATGTTTAAGATGTATCTAAACTGTTTTCATACATGGATATGCCTAGAATTATGTTTTTGTGGTTACCATGCTTTATAACTGCTCTCTAACCTAATGCTAATCTTTACTAGTCATATGCTAGTAAGAACTAAATGCTTGCAACTAATTTAAGTGGTTGCAATATTAGCTTTTCTAATATGTTTATAATGTTTTAAATTGTTGCTATGCTTGATTGTACCCTAAAATCAAGTTGTTGCATGTTGCTTGTTAGCTATTGTTACCTAGTGTCTGTTTATTCCTTTATGGAATGTAGACTATGCATGAGCTTGTTGCTTGTTGTTAGTTTCATATGCTAAATAAGTTAGTTGTTAACTTAAAGATGTAATTTGTTTGTAGTTAACGAAACAAGTATGCCTTAGTTTGCTTGGTATGTTTGCTTCTAGATAAAGAGTTATGCTCCAATCTAGTAAATAGGAAGTAAAAGTATGACAACATCTATCTACCATGTTTTGCATAACTATGTTTGCTTGTGTGCTATAGATATGCTTGTCTTGTTTGAGCTTGGTGATTAGTGTTGATTGCTTAAACTGATTGTTCGTGTGTTCCAAGTGCTTGTTAAGGCTATGTGTAGATGTGTTGTTATCCAAGTGGTGCCTTGGTTGGTCAACCTTTGTCCTTGGCGAGTACATGAGTGGTTTGTTCAGCCTTCGGTTAGAATCGTACCCAAGCCCTCTTGACCTTCTAAGATGCCTTTAGTAGAACCCTTGCTTCTTGAAGGTCTGTGTTTGAGCCTAGTTTTGATGGTTTAGAATGCTTGTGCCAAAGACCTATATCCATGCCTGTCCATGCCTTTTGTTGGACCAGTTAGCCCGAGTTACCCTTCCAATAAAAATCCTAGTTCTGAACCGTGGTATGCCTATGCTTGCGGTGTAGCATGCCTCTAACCAACCTGTAGATCCAAGTTTGGTCTTAAGTGTTGCCGAAGCCATAGATGTTTGTACCCTTTGCTATAAAGGCTCTTGTTTGTTTAACCAGCCAAATTTAGTTCTTGTTAACCTCAACCTTTGACCGTAGTTTGTCTTGCCCAGTTGTGGAGACCATGCCCAAATCCTTGTTGCATCCCCTCGGTTGCCCTTTTGTTGCTACTTGGTCAAATCAAGTTCATGAAATCTTTTGTCTTGTCGTGACCTTGATGTGCACCAGACGAATCCTTGTTGTCTTGTGCAATGTTTTGTCCTAGAAATCACCTCCTTGTTTATTCTCAAACCTTGTGATCATCCTTGTTTTGCTAGCTTATGCCTTGCATGTGATGCCTATCCATGCAAGATTTATCTTCATCATGATGGGTTTCGCACTAGTTGTGGATTCGATAATGGTGTCTTGGTTAAGAACTAATGGTGCCGTGACAAAACCAAGAGCCTCCTGTGGCTGCAGACACATGGTTGTGCTGCTCGGCATGCGCTGGTATCGTGGTTTATAATCAAGATCTATTATAAAACTATGCCAATGTGTTATCTTCATAAAGCTTCTCCTTGTTATCTCCTATATTCCTTCAGAAAAATCCTTTATTCGGCTCAGATGTGGCAGTGTTTCTTTCCGAAAGTGGCAAAGAGGATGACCTTTTTAAGAATCAATCAGTGATGAAAGCAGTAGCAGAGTGTAAGATGTGGTAGATAAAGGACTCAGTTTGATCATCAGTAAAGGCTAAGCAACATATATGGTCATAGTGAAGCAAGGTGACACAGAATTCTTAAAAGTGGACAAGCATCAGCTAAGGGATGAGTAACAGAAATGGTGTGTTAGTGAACTAGATACCTGAGGTCCAGAAGTTTTCTGTCTGAACTTAATGCATATATCTGCATGATGGTCTTGTTGTCAACCCAATCTTCTCAAATGTGCTTGATTCTCTGCTGACTTTGGTGGTAACTATGTGCATTTATATTCAACAGTGCTTGTAGTAAAAGCTAAAACCTTGGAGCTTTATAAGTGTTGAGAACCAATGGATTAGTTTATGCCATTAAAAGCCAATCTTCAATTCAAAAATGACTCTTTGGTAGCTATGAAGGCTATGTCTCGCAAGAACAATGTCAGGCCCAAAGTTTGTAAACCAACTGATATTGTTTGTGGTACTCGTACATCCAAGTTTCAGTCGTGTTCCTGCCAACTCTATCCTGGAGAAATTTAAATGATAATACAAGACATTACGCCAGTCTAGTAGCTCAGTCAGAATTATACCTCGGATAAGGACAGACTCATGATACGTTTAGCTACTATGAAAAGGTTATTCTAGATTATTTTGAATGAAGCCGCCAGAAAGGATTTTCAGAATCAGTCCCTTTTTTCTTGAGCAGTCAAGGTGTTCTATCGAAAATCAACTCTCAAAAGTGTAGATTGATGGCAAATTGATGTGTCAAATAACAGATTTCAGATTATGTTCCTGCATCGTTGAGTGAACTTAAGAAGATTGCTCTATGACCCAAGTAGTTCAACAAGTCATTTCCTCTAAGTTGCAACTACGCCATGAAGAAGAATGATGTTCACCTACTTAGTAATACAGAGATTCAGTAGTTTGGTATTTTACCCAAGAGGTTGCATCAAATTCAACTTTGGTGACCGTTGCAGCTTAAGAAATGAGAATTTCAGTGAAAATGTAGATTTGGTAGAGTCAGCTATCAGATTCACCGCTCTCTTATCAGATTCAGATAATACAGTGTTGTCATCAGAGAAAGAGAATTGCACACATGGAACCTTATGCAGCATTCTATCGATTGCTATCTGATTGAACAGACATTCACAGTAGTACAAACAATGGTGGCAGTCAATCAGTCCTGACCATCTCAAGGGATGTTGTTGTTATAGACTCAATCGGACGAAGATTCAATTTTTGCAGAAATATTATCTTGGGTTCCTCTCAAAGTGACAATACAATTTTGGTGTTCCTTCCAACCTAACAGTGATGTCTTGAGTGCACCTCAATGTTCAATGGAAATCAGCGAAGAAAATTCTTCTGACAAGAGCTAGTAATTGGAAAGTGACATGAAAGATCGGAAAGTTGTTATGTTCATAACAGTTTCTGTTCTATCAAGAAGTCAGTATCTTGAGCTGCCAGTAGCCTATGATTAAGGATAGGTGCTATACTCCCCTTCCCATGGAAAAATCTTTCGTCCGGAATCTCGGGACAAGATTCTTTTAAGGGGGGAGGGCGGTGACACCCTAGGTGTTCGCCGTCAGTTGAGCAGTCTGTTGAGCACATACATGATATATCAAGCGATGATGAAGAACTAAATTCAAGTATGGTCAGTGGTGATAGAAGTTTTGGGATTAATTTCAGAGATGAAACTTCAGTTTGAATTATTCGGGAAATAATTAACAGAGCCAGATAATAATGATGACTAATTTTTGAATATTAAGAATTTATGCTAAACCAGGATTTTTCATGTGCCCCATCTCAGTTCATGTCTATAGCGACTGGTGAAAAAGTTTCACGGAGTTTGGAATCAAAAAGTCACATGAAATGACGAGTCACAACTTTACCTATAATGGCTGATTAATTAAGGAACATCATTTCAGTTCAACCAAGTGTTGCAATTATGCCCAATCAACTATATATGGACCCACGACCAAAAGTTATGAAAGTTTCGTGTTGAGCAAATGGCCAGAAAATGTCCCGACCGACGAGAAACCCTAATTCGGATCCTATCGGGCGACTGCTTTGACCAGCTTTGAACGGCGTTTCTGATTGTTCGCATGTCAGTGCGCCCTAAACAAAAGTTGTAGTACAGATCGAGAGGAACAAATTTGGTTTTATGGCCAAGACCCGGATCAGTGCCAAAAATAATAAAAAGAAGCTCACAAGATGATGTACAACGCGGATTTCTGGTTCCGGAAATTGATTAAGTCTGTACTGAAAAAATTGGAATTTCGGTCACCGCGAAGCTGCCGTCGACGATCGTTACCGGGCAAACGATTGGGAATTTGACTGAGTGCCAGTAACGAAAGTCGGAGTACTCGATGAGACGACGACAACAAAATTAGTTTCATCGAAATCGGAGTCCGTTTGAGCAGTGTTTGTAATTTTGGAACTTGACCGAGAGTTTTCGGAAACATGCTATTTTGGGAAAGAAATTCTAAGAAAGAATTTGTCGACCTCCTCCTCCACATGACCATGCCTAATAAAAGGCCGGCCCTCCCTTCGGTCTCTCCTCCCCGTTTTCCCCTTCTCGCAAAAAAAAGAGAGAAAAGACTGACGCTCCTCTCCAGTCTCCCTCGCGCTCCTCCTCTAGCGCTCGTCCATGGCAGCATCGGTGAGCAGCTCCAGCAGCGGTCGCCCTCTTCCTGGCCACCGCTCCTCCCATCCCCTTTCTCCCTTGTTCCCCCTCCCTTATTTCCTTCGTGCGCTGCTTCCCTGCGCAAGTTCCCGGCCCCTGCTGCCGCGCGGTTCTGCAGAGCCGCGGCTCTGGCCATGGCCGCGAGCAGCGCCGGCGCAGAAGGCAGCAGCAGCACGGTGACCCGAGCAGACCTCCAGCAGGCAGCAGGCCGGCCAAGCCCCAAACCCTAGGCAGCAGCCAGCCCGGGCTCCTCCCAGTAGAGCCGGCCATCCCCACGGCTTCCCGAGTTTCTCCCGTGAATCCATGGTGGAAGCCCTACCTAGCGAAGCTGAAACTTTTTTTTGGGTTTTTATGTAATGTTAAATGACTCAATGTATTTACTAATTGCTCCTTAATTAATTTCTGCAGGTTCCATGGGTCTCTAATGCAAATCTGTTCTTATTTTCGTTTTTAATCAAATGGTAAATCTGACTGAAATTTGTAAATTGCGTGATAAATTGTATGTTTGTCCAAAAATTGCAAGTGAGCACTTTTTGGAATTCATGTGAGTAGATCTATTCAGTGGATGCATAACATTTGGGCTGTTAGTAGATGATTTGTGTTGTGATGATTTATTTATGTTAAATAGGCTTAAATAGGGATAAAATGATATTTGATGTTGTGATGATTTGTTTGCTGTGAAATTTTTATGGTAGGATTCTCATGTGATGTGTGTGCCGTGATAAAAATTTCTGATTTATTGGTGCAAGTATGAATTAGTTATGAATTTATCTTGCTTTCAGCTCATTAAATGAATTAAAATCAATTGTGGTAAATGTTTGCATGAAAAAATAGAAATGGTGGTTCCACTGCCTTTTTATGATGTTGTTGTAGCTTAGATAATTTTATTATGGTAATGTGTTTGCAGAAAATATGTCTTGTAGATTTATCTTGCTCTCACATGCATTTTCGTGAAATAAACTTGTCATGTTTTTAATAAATAATCTATAATGTTTCAGCATGTGATCTTTATATAGTAGTCATATTTTGATATGGTCTATCATCAATAAAAATATGAGCTTCAAATTGGATGTTTGCAGCATCAGTTAAAAATAATGTCTATGTTTAATAATTAGGTAATTAATAGAAGTATAGTAATAAATCAATATGTATATGTTGATATATTTGGCTTGTTGCATATTGATCTGAGATAAATGATGTGTGATCATGATTCATGAATATTAGAAGTGTTTTTATAGCTCATATGTGTGCTCACATATTCACCGAATAAGTAGTGAAGTGAGTTTATTAATTTGCTGAAATGGCTACATGTGTAGTTTCTGTTGTGGTGATTAGTTCGTGATATAAATGCGGTTTTCTGTAAATATGTTCTATACAAAAGTTGTAGATAACTTCCTCATCTTGCTTGTCCTAAAATTTCATGATTTTAGACAAAGTGGTTTGAGAGTTATAGCTATTATAAATTTGCTATCACGTTTTGCATGTTTTCTGTGCAGAGCTGAAATAGTGGACGGTTTGACTAATTTAACTTGTGAATCATGTGTTCATGTTAATATAAGAGTTGTAGTGCTTTTCATAAGCTTTCTAAAATGTCTTGGATCACTATTTTTGGTGGTCTAGATCTCCAGATACATGTGTTTTAAGTTAAGATTCAGAATCTGTTCATGTCTGGACAGATTTGCTTATTTGTATTGTTTGACCTTAATAACTGCTTAATCAACTCGAGATGATAACAAATAAGTAGTAGACAACTAAATAAGCTATCTAAAAAGTCTTATATCAAGTCTTTTGGTGCTCTAGATCTCTAGTTATGACTGTTTGAATAAGAATGTGGTATTCTGTCCAAAGTTTGGATAGAACTGTCTTGCATGTAATGTTTGGTCTTCTTAATTGTTGAATCATGCTTAGTGAATAATAACAAAGTTGTAGATAAGTTCATCGGCTTTCCAGAAAGTCTAAGATCACCTTGTTTGGATGTGTGTAGCTCAAGTTATGATTAAATGGATTGCTTGATGTATGCTGTCCAAACTATGTGCATAAACCCATGATTGATTGTTATAGCTTGATGTTGCTTATGTGATCTTTGATGTTATATCATGCCTTGTTAATGGTTACCTTGTGCATACCATGTTGCTAAATTAATCAATCTAATGTATTATATAAATATGCTTACATAATATTGCTTAAATAAGGTAGAAGTTGTATGTACATGCATGTGTCAAGTGGGTGATAAATGTTATGTAGTCCCAATTGATTGTTATAGCTAAACCCTTCTACATGCCTAATGAACCTTGTGTAACACCTTAATATAACCATGACCTACGGAAGTGAGTGTGCTATGTGTGTGCTAAACTAATGATTAAGTTATGTCTTCTCTTATATAGTTGTCTTGATTGCTTATGTGAAATAGTTAGTAGTGCTTGCGTTGTGGACCTATGCTGCATCGTGAGGTTTGCCTTGCATATATACGCTTGCATTGTGCATCTTATTTAGGTACGGTAGATACTCCGTGAAGCACGGGATGGTGAAGAACCCGAAGATGGTGTCTGGTGGATAGTCCCGAAGATGCAGAGCTAAGCAAGTGCCAGAAGTGGAGATGCTTACCAAGCAAGTGTCACTTAACACTAACCTGTGTTGGTTCCCAGGCAAGCCCCGGAGCATTCTAAGTCTCCTACCCAATTCTTTTATAAATGCAATTGAGTTAATATAATGATTGTTGCATTAAGTTATAGGAGTTGTGTGAAACTGTTGTTGCATTACTTATCCTTACCTTGATTACTTGAGATATACACCCTTGTTACCCTGCTAGGTCTAGGCTCGACTTATATGCTTAGCCATGCTTAGACCGGTAGAAGTCGGGCAACCTTCATGTTACCCGCGAGTAATAGGTGGTTACTTGATCTTTTAGCGGAAAATTGCCCGTATGTGAGATAACTGAGTGTTGTGGATAATGGAGATTGGCAGATTCCTGTAGTGTTGTGCTACAGTATTTCTAGCCGTGTCGTATGGGGAAAATAGTATCATGCTAATACGGCCTTCTTATCATGTTGAACGCATGCCCCACATTTAGCTGGAAGGATAACTCGTTCCGACCGCGAAGCCGCTCGTTGTTCCAGGCCGGTTCTAAGGTCCCATGCATCAGCCGAAGCCACGAAGGGGGTTAGTGGGACGCGGGGGCGCGAAGAGTAAGACCCGGGTGATGGTGGTTAAATCCAACTCCTTGGCGGTCGGGCTTGCCTCTGGGTCTGATGGTAGCGGTTGAGTCCGCGGCTTCCTGGAACAATGTTGTTGTTATCTGTAGCTCACTTTGGCCGGTGAGTGTGGTTTGTGTGGGGAATAAAATCACCAACTGGTTAGGAATCGATTATAATCGCCATCGCTCCTGGACAGTGAGCACTTGACTTGAACCCCGCTCTGTCTTGATACTGAAGGTAAGGAACACGTGATAGTTATCGTGGCACTGTTGGCAATTGCTAATTGGTCTGTTTGTCTTATATTGTGGTGGTTACTTAATCACTGCTCATGATTGTTTAGCCAGGTGCTAATCTAGTTGGATAGGTTAATTATTTATCTAAAACCTACAGCTAGTAAGTAAAAGATAATGGTACTTTATTACTTATGCTTTTATGCAAAATTATGGTCATTGCCAGCTCCACTCTTATTTCAGCCTTGCATACTCCTTGGTGTCACTTTATTTCTGGTTTATGACGGGTAAGTCTAGTTGAGTACATTCGAGTACTCAGGATTTATCCCACCTTGTTGCAGGTGAAGGTTAGGCCTACCGAGAGGTGATGGCCAGTGCTGGTGGGCTCGGCAGTTCCATACTTCTTCTCTTTATGCTATTGTTGGAGGATGTCATTCAAGCTAGCAAAGTATTTCAACCTATGTTATGGTATTTATTTTAAAGCTATTTTGTTTCTTCTATATTAAGTGGAACCCAACTTGTATCTTATTTGTGAACTCTATTGTAATATTATTTCCGCTACAAAGCTCCGTGGACATGATTTGTATTTGCTTGACCATGCGATCTTGGCTGAGATGTGGAAAAAGTTTGAAATCCCTCAGGATTTCACGGACTACCGGGTTTATATGGGCTCAAGTGTGCTAATTTAGCTGCTTCGGCAGAGGTTTTCGCACTTGTGCTCTTATAAATTGGACGGTTCTGTTACACTGTTGAAACTTACCAATGCCACTACCAAGAGTAGAGATAAACTCTATCCCCGACAATGGCGCCAGAAAGCTTGTTGGTATTTGTTAACGCGAACAGATAAATCCGCAGGCGCACGGATACCACTGTAGCTTTCACCCTGGGTATTCCAAGTTATCGATTTCCACAGGGAACGAAAAGTGATCTAGAGAAGAACAAGATTGTCCAAATTAAGATAAGATGTTTTTGGTAGGTAGAGAGGGTTTTCTAAGGTTTCTCCAAAATCGCTAGATAACCAAGGTTTAGGCTTACAAGATGTTGACGGTCCTTACAGTCAATATTATACCATCAACTAATGCATAGAATGATATGAATTGAACCATAAAGCATAGTTGTAGGGTTTGATTCTAACAAGTTCCACGAGTTATGTTGTTCTCACTTATTTTGCAGGGTTATCAATATTTCAATATATAAAAGTATCTCAAGTGATGAAACAGAACACACCATTGCGAAGAGCTCATCGAGATGATCGAAACGGACATGTGGTTTGCTACATTTGGAGTCCCGACGAGAGAGTCCTTGTTGGATACAACTTGGAAGCTTCTAGATCAACCTGGAGTGATCACCAAGCAACATAATTCAGGGGCTACACTGACAGATCCTACAGCTTTGGTGAATTACTATTTTCCAGGGAGTTTTCTAGTAGATCGAAAGAGCTAGAGTCCTACTCCAACACGATGAATCGCGCAAACAGATGGAAAGTCATGTTAGGACGACAAGGGAGGTTCTAGAAGACACCACGTCGAAGGAGGGACGGGGTGGCCGCCAGGTGGGGCCGACCGGCCCCACCCCCACGCCAGCCATCTTGGGCCAGGATGCTTCTCGGCCGTCTTCGTGGAGCGTTCCCTAATCGACCTCCTCGACGCATCTCAACCCTTGTTCAAGGTCGGTTTGATCTGAGGGTTGCGGTTCATCCTTAGGGGCTATAAAACCAGACCCAGACCCCCTGAGGAGGCATCTTCATCTTCATTGTTCATCTACATATCCAACTTTAGGTCTTCAAGTAGAAGTAGAGATCCCTCTAGATGATTTAGATCTAGTTCTAGTTCTAGTTCTTCTTCTAGTTCTAGTTCTTCTAGTTCTAGTTCTAGTTCATCTAGTTATGGAGAGTTATCGAAAGATTAGAATTAGAAGAGCGAGAGAGAGGTATTAGAGGAGGATTACAAGAAGCTCCGGCCTGTTAGATCTACTTCTTCAACTTGTACCTGCGGATTCAAGTCCGTCAAGAGCTTGGATCAGGATATTCTTCGGTCATCATCTTCTAATTATCAGTAAGCGTTCTTGTTCTTATTACTCTTCTAGCTTGCAACTCTAATTAGAGTGCTAACTCTAATTAAAGTACTCTAATTAAAGTAGCTAGGGATTAGAGGAGTAGTCGTCATGCAAGCGTGGTGCTTAGACTCGGTTACTTGCATAGTGTACCCTATATTCCAGGCTGGTGGTAGCTTGCGGGTGTGACTCTTATAGGCCTGTTGAATCATCCATAGTCCACCTCCCGTCTATAGGACTAGCAGGAGTATATTACTTGGGAACAACCATACTCTGGATGTGGTCTCCCAACGTAATCCACAGTTGAATAGTAATCGCATAGCTTCCTGAGGTTAGAGCTGGTAACCCTAGTTATCCCCTTTATCTTTAGTGTTCCTATTTTTGTTAATGCTCAGGGTTTAAGCAATAGACTTAAGACAATCACCCCGTTCCTTTGGGTTCGATATAAAACTGGGTCTACACATCTAGTGAAGTATGGGTATCTAATCTGTGCGCTTGCGGATTTATCTCTAGTGTTCTGGTAACATACCCTAGCCTTTCTAGTGCCATTACCAAGGGCGACTGTAACACCCAGGTGTTCGCCGTCAGTTGAGCAGTCAGTTGAGCACAGACATGATATATCAAGCAATGATGAAGAACTAAATTCAGGTGTGGTCAATGATGACGGGAGATTTTGGGATCAATTTCAGAGATGGAATCTCAGTTTGAATTATTCGGGAAATAATTAACAAAGCAAGTTAATAGTGGTTGTCAATTTATGAATATTCAGGATTAATGCTAAACATGACTTTTTCATATGCCCCACCTCAGTTCCTATCTACAGTGCCTAGTGAAAAAGTTTCGCGAAGTTTGGAATCAAAAGGTCACATGAAATGACGAGTCATAGCTTTGCCTATAATGGCTGATTAATTGAAGGACATCATTTGAGTTCAACCAAGTGTTGCGATGGTGCCCAATCAACTATATATGGACTCACGACCAAAAGTTATGAAAGTTCCGTGTTGAGCAGATGGCCAGAAAATGTTCCGACCGACGAGAAACCCTAATTCGGATCCTACCGGGTGACTGCTTTGACCGGCGTTGAACGGTATTTTTAGATGTTTGCATGTCAGTGCTCCTTAAACGAAAGTTGTAGTACAGACCGAGAGGAACAAATTTCGTTTTATGGCCGAGACCTGGGTCGGTGCCGAAAATGGTGAAAACGAGCTCGCAAGATGAGATACAACGCGGTTTTCAGGTTTTAGAAATCAGTTAAGTCTGTACTACGAAATTGGAATTTCTGTCACCGCGAAGCTGCCGTCGACGATCGTTACCGGACAAACGATTGAGAATTTGACTGAGTGCCTTTCACGAAAGTCGGAGTACTCGTCGAGACGGCGACAACAAAATTAGTTTCATCAAAATCAGAGTCCGTTTGAGCAGTGTTTGCAATTTTGGAGTTTGACGGAAAGATTCCGGAAACATGCCATTTTGGGAAAGAAATTCTAAAAAAAATGCCAAACTCTCGTCCATAAAAGGGGCCAAGGGCGGCCCTCCCTTCGGTCTCTCCTCCCCTTTCTTCCTCGCGCAAAAAAAAGAGAGAAAGACCGAGCCTTCCCCTTCATTCTCCCTCCGCTCTCTCTCTCTGCGCTGCTCTTCCCTCCTGCCATTCCATGACGAGCAGAGTGTAGACAGCAGCGGTTCCCTCCTTCTCTCCATGGCGCCCCTCCTGGTTCCTCCTCTCCTTCCCATGGCGAACAGCAGCAGCGCTGGATCCCTTCTGCTTCCCCTTTCCCGTGACTGGCGTTCGCCAGAATGTCGCGGTCTTCCTTGACCGCGGCTCCAGCCAGCAGCGCCGCCTACAGGGGGGCAGCAGCATGCAACAGCGGCCAGAGCAGGGCCAGCGCCGGCGCCAGCAGCAGGCTGGCCACCAGCGAACCCTAGCCCGACCTCCTACCCAGCAGAGCCGACCATATCCCCTCCTTCTCCGTGTCGTTCTCCGTGAATCCATGGTGAAAGCCCCTTCTAGCGAAGCTGAAACTCTTTTTTGGGTTTTTATGTAATGTTGCATGACTCAATATGTTTACTAACCAGTCCCTAATTAATTTGTGCAGATCCAGGGGTCTCTGATGCAAAAGTAGTTTTTGTTTTCGTTTTTAATTAAATAGCAAATGTGGCTGAAATTTGAAATTACGTAATAAATTATGTGTTTGTCCAAAAATTGCAAATGAGCACTTTTTGGAATCCTTGTGAGTAGATCTGTCCAGTGGATGCATAATATGTTGGGTGTTAGTGGATGTTTTGTGCTGTGATAATTTATTTGAGTTGAATAGGTTTAAATAGGGAGAAAATGATATTTGATGTTGTGATGCTTAGATTGCAGTGAAATTTTTATGGTAGGCTTCCCAGGTGATGTGTGTGCCGTGATAAAAATTTCGGATTTATTGGTGCATGTATGATTTAGTTATAATTTTATCTTGCTCTTAGCTTATTAAATGGATTAAAATAAATTATGGTACATGTTTGCATGTAAAAATAGAAATGGTGGTTTCACTGTCTTTCTATAATATTGTTGTAGCTTAGATAATTTTATTATGGTCATATGTTTGCAGAAAATGTCTTGTAGATTTATCTTGCTCTCACATGCATTTTCGTGAAATAAACTTGCCATGTTTTTAATAAATAATCTATAATGTTTCAGCATGTGATCTTTATACAGTAGTCATATTTTGATATGATCTATCATCAATAAAAATATGAGCTTCAAATTGGATGTTTGCAGCATCACTTAAAATAATGCCTATGTTTAATAATTATCTAATTACTAGAAACTTAGTAATAGATCAATATGTATATGTTTGAATGATTGACTTTGTGCATATTAATCTGAGATTGGTGTTGTGTGCTTATATTTATAAGTGTTTGATGTTGCCCATAGCTCATATATGTGCTCTCATGTTCACCAAAGAAGTAGTGAAGTGAGTTTGTTATTTGCTGAATGGCTGTACGTGCAGTTTCTGTTGTGGTGATTAGTTCATAATATAAATTTTGTTTTCTGTAGATGTGTTCTATACAAAAGTTGTATATAACTTCCCTATCTTGCTTGTCCAAAAATTTCATGATTTTAGGCCAAGTGGTTTAGGAGTTACAGTTTTTAGAAGTTTGTTGTCAGGTTTTTATTGCTTTCTGTGCAGATCTGAAAGAGAAATGTTTGGCTAGTTTAAGTTGTGAATCATATCTTTATGTTAATAGAAGAGTTGTAGTGATTTTTATAAGCTTTCTAAATTGTCGTGGATCACTATTTTTGGTGGTATAGATCTCCAGATACATGTGTTTAAAGATAGAAGTCAGAATCTGTCCATGTCTGGACAGATTTGCTTAATTATATTGGTTGACCTTGATAACTGTTTAATCAATTTAAGGTGATAATAAATAAGTTGTAGACAACTTAATAAGCTTTCTAAAAAGTCTTATATCAAGTCTTTTGGTCCTATAAATCTCCAGTTATGGCTGTTTGAATGTAGAAGTCATATTCTGTCCAAAGTTTGGACAGAACTGCCTTGCATATAATGTTTGCCCTTTTTAAGTGTTGAATCATGTTTAGATAATAACACCAAAGTTTTAGATAATTTCATTAGCTTTTCAGAAAGCCTAAGATCACCTTGTTTGGATGTGTATAGCTCCAGTTATGATTAAATTGAATGCTTGTTGTATGCTGTCCAAGCTGTGTGTATAAAACCATAATTGATTGCTTTAGCTTGATGTTGTTTATATGACTCTTGATGCTATATCATGCCTTGATAATAATTAGCCTATGCATTCTATGTTTCTAAATTAGTCAACCCAATGTAGTATATAAATATGCTTACATAATATTGGTTAACTTGCTTAACTAAAGTAGAAGCTATATGTGCATGCATATGTCAAGTGGGTGATGTATGTAGCATAGTCTTGATTGGTTAACTTGTCTACGTGCATAATAAACCTGGTGTAACACCTTAATATAACCATGACCTGCTGAATTGAGTGTTCTATGTGTGTGCTAAACTAATAATTAAGTTATGCCTTCTCTTATATAGTTGTCTTGATTGCTTATGTGAAATAGTTGGTAATGCTTGTGTTGTGTGCCTTATGTTTGCTTCATAAGCGTTTCCCTTGCATTCATACGCTTGCATTGTGCATCTCATTTAGGTGCGGTAGATACTCCGTGAAGGACGAGGTGGTGAAGCTAAACCCGAAGATGGTGTTTGGTGGATGGTCCCAAAGATGCAAAGCTAAACAAGTGCCACAAATGGAGATGCTTGCCAAGCAAGTGTCATTTAACACTAACCTAGTGTTGGTTCTCAGGCAAGCCCCGGAGCATTCTAAGTCTCCTACCCAATTCTTTTATAAATGCAATTGAGTTAATATAATGATTGTTGCATTATGTTATAGGAGTTGTGTGAAACCGTTGTTGCATTGCTTATCCTTACCATGATTACTTGAGATATACACCCTTGTTACCCTGCTAGGTTTAGGCTCGACTTATATGCTTAGCCATGCTTAGACCGGTAGAAGTCGGGCAACCTTCATGTTACCCGCGAGCAGTAGGTGGTTACTTGATCTTTTAGCGGAAAATTGTCTGTACGTGAGATAACTGAGTGTTGTGAATAATAGAGATCGGCAGATTCCTGTAGTGTTGTACTACAGCATTTCTAGCCGTGTTGTATGGGAAAACAGTATCCTGTTAAGACGGCCTTCTTGTTATGTTGAACGCATGTTTAGCTGGAAGGATAACTCGTTCCGACCGCGAAACCGCTCGTTGTTTCAGGCCGGTTCTCGGGTCCCACGCATGAGCCGAAGCCACGAAGGGGGTTAGTGGGACGCGGGGGCACGAAAAGTAAGACCCGGGTGATGGTGGTTAAGTCCAACTCCTTGGCGGTCGGGCTTGCCTCTGGGTCTGATGGTGGCGGTTGAGTTCGCGGCTTCCTGGAACAATGTTGTGGTTATCTGTAGCTCACTTTGGGCGGTGAGTGTGGTTTGTGTGGGGAATAAAATCACCAGCTGATTAGGAATCGATTATAATTGCCATCACTGCTGGACAGTGAGCACTTGACTTGAACCCCGCTCTGTCTTGATAGTGAAGGTAAGGAACACGTGACAGTTATCGTGGCACTGTTAGCAATTGCTAATTGGTCTGTTTGTCTTATATTGTGGTGGTTACTTAATCACTGCTCATGATTGTTTAGCCAGGTGCTAATCTAGTTGGATAGGTTAATTATTTATCTAAAACCTGCAGCTAGTAAGTAAAAGATAATGGTACTTTATTACTTATGCTTTTATACAAAATTATGGTCATTGCCAGCTCCTCTCTTATATCAGCCTTGCATACTCCTTGGTGTCACTTTATTTCTGGTTTATGACGGGTAAGTCTAGCTGAGTACATTCGAGTACTTAGGGTTTATCCCACCTTATTGCAGGTGAAGGTTAGGCCTGCCGAGAGGTGATGACCAGTGCTGGTGGGCTCGGCAGTTCCATACTTCTTCTCTTTATGCTGTTGTTGGAGGATGTCATTCAAGCTAGCAAAGTATTTCAACCTATGTTATGGTATTTATTTTAAAGCTATATTGTTTCTTCTAAATTAAGTGGAACCCAACTTGTATCTTATTTGTGAACTCTATTGTAATACTAGTTGAGTGCCCGTGCGTTGTAACGGGAGCATAATATTAGACAAAAACAATACAATAAATCATGATAACATATAATAAAATTTTGTGCAAACTCATATGTTGCTATGAGCATAAAACTTTCCCCAAAATAGTTTTTTTACTGCTCGAAACCAGAACGACTACTTTTCTTCATAATAAAATACAAAAGCGCGTTGCTACTGGTATATAAAGAGATAGTTGCATGTGTATAACATATATATATATATATATTATAAAATACATCAAGAAAAATACACTCGTTTGTCAATTAGGACTTATTTCTTCAGCCAATTAGAGCCTAACAAGCTTGCACAAATATTTCTCAATAGAAATTCTTCCCTGTCACTCAATTTTCATATTTTTCTTATAATAAATTGGAAACATGGTTATGCCAATGGAAAATCAGTCATCGAAAATCTAGTTGGATTGCTAAAAAAAAGTGGAGTTGGCATCCCATTAGTCAAGGCTCATTTCATGTAGTTTGTTGGTAAGTTCAATATTCTGCCCCTATATTGCAGTCTTGTTATGGTTGTTCTCTTTGCAATCTGTACTGACACTGAAATTAAAAATTTAAGAATAACGAGGACTCAAGAAGGTACTCGAAGACAGAGCAAGTAAATGAAAAAGAAGTAATTTTCAATATAGCAAAAGTATCTGAAATAAATGTGGTGCAAATATGACCATTACATAACAATTATGACTAAACCTATGTTACCAGTGTAGCTCAGAATTTAGTCTAGAATAACTTTTGCAGTAAATTAGCACAACAGGAATGATCCGAGCTAAATCTAGATTGTGTGACATTTAGATTTTGTGCTCATAGTAGCAATAAATATATGAGCCTTGATCCACTAATAAGCTGAAAGCATTCCTATATATGACAAAAATGTGGAAAAAGCGAAATGCAAAAATTGAGCACTATATGTTTGCCAATTCAAACGTTTGTATACTATAGGAGATGATGCAGTTTTTCATACCAGCTAACAAAGATGCAGAGCAGCGGATATGGAGACCACCATATTGAGGTGGCCCTGCAATACCACAGGTAAATAGCACCATTAAATCCAAAATTATGAATATGTATATTAATCTCGATCGAACAAAACAGGAATGACCCTGTAAAAATAGAGGGCACACCAATTAGATGTAACAAAAGCACAATAGAAAATCTTGCTAATGAACATGCATGATTTATCTGAGAGCTGAGTGAACCTTTGTCTGGTAAATTGAACATTATTCAATAAGCACACAATTCCTAAAAGTTTAGTTTGGGTAACACAAACATTCACAAATTATTAGCTATTGTCGGTGAGAAAAGGAAACACAAAGATAGAGAGAAGTAATCTTGAATTTCTCAAATTATAGTAGGCAATTTGTACAAACCAAAATTGTGTTAGCGACATGTGCTAAATCCTGTGACAAACAAAGGTAATGCACCATATAAAAATGGACCTGAGCTCTACAGCAACAACGGATGAATCCACTTTGGCAAGCATTGGCACGGTCATACAAACATTGTGCAAGAAACACAGTATAGTTCATGAGGAAGGAGAACTATGACCACAACAGAGACAATGTTTTGAAGGTGTTGATCAAAGCAATTGTACAACAGAGAGGATAGTATCTCATACCACCAGAGAGGCCGTCTCCCAACAAAATATTATTAATTTATTCTTGTGTGAATGTAGGTCAATAACTTTTAAGAATTGATGCAAGGAAAATAACTTTCTCTGAGTTTCTTTTATACAGCATGAGATGGGGTACATACTTTCATGCGGAAGAAATTGACATTTACCTTGTGTGGCTGAGCATTACGAGCTTCATGAGGCATCAAGCGTCGTCGGTCCTCTGATTCCATGCTAATGATGCCTACTTCAGCTTGCTATGAACAGAAAAGGCACCGGCTGCTGTTTTTTGTTACAAGATTAATGACAAAATAACATCCTCCAATAGCCAATGGACCAGATAAGATCATTATCATGAGCACTACCCGACATAATAAAACATAGGTAATGCCTTATATTCTTTTTAATTTTGACTGATATCATTAATTATGAACTCTAATGTGATTTTAGTTTACCGCAGTGTTTAATAAGATCCTCTGTCAACTCAATATTACCTACTAAATTAGCAGATGTTGTTGGTGGCCCATTGAACTGAATAGCTGAATCCTTAGAATACAAATCAGCCCCAAAATCGATATTTCATTTCTATTCGTATTTGTTTCCGTTTACAATGGGAACATGTTTCACATGGAACTACATTGCCAATAAATAAATACCTGGTCACATACTCGCATCTCATATTTTATTTTTTTGTATAAAGCTCAGGAAGCAAAACACAACATGCCTGAACATGCCTAGTTACAATAGCAAACTGCAAAACATTTTTACAATAGAGGCATGCCTTCTCTTGTCGTATCGGCATTCAGCACCAACAACAATCAAGGCCTTTTCTATACCTCTATTTGTACAATATATATACGGCTAAATAGAAGCAACCTGATCCAGCCATCTAATGGCAGCAAGCATGAATGCCGCTAAGCACTTAAAAATTTAACTGAACTAAATTTTAAGTGTGCAGTTCACTCATAAGTTCTAGGCCATGAAACGGACAATAATTAGCAAGTATACCACAACAATTAGGAATAAGCTAATCATATATCTGCACCTGAGTTCTGAAGCCCGCACATTCAGTTGTCGCGCAAAGAAGGTGAATGGGCTGACCTCTGTCTGGGTTAATCTGAGTGCGACAAGATTCAACCATGATGTCAGGTCCCTGCGCCAGCATCGCCTTGGGTGCCGTTGCCGTCGCCCTGGGTTCATACATGCAGTGACAATACTATGAATCCTAAACTCCCAATCTCTCTGCAAAAGTTTTGCTAATTCACCTATCCAAAATAGTCAAAACAAAATGTGAACTCCAAAATGCATGAAAGATTTTAATGGCAAAAGCAAGACTTATTTATCATTCTTTTACTTACATGTAGCCCAAGACTTTTTATCATTCTTTTATCACAAAAAATGTCACTGGAGCTAATCATTTGGATTTGGACTCACAGATTCAACAATCCTGAGATCCACATATCAGACGTTCTTAATTTGCACTCGTTTCTCGACTCAGAGAGTAACGCGTTGATCGATTTGGAACGAGAAGGCCAGCCGCATGGAATCAATGGAAACTAAAAGGGCAACAAAACGAATGAATCGAGTCAGAGACAAAAGGCCAACCAGTGGGCACGGTGAAGAACTCGACGACCGCGAATGACTCCGGTGAGGCCTGGAGGAAGGCGGCGAAGTTGGACGCGTCGACGTCCATAACCGCGTCCCCATCCGACCCCGCACAACACCGCGTTGAGGCAGGCGGCGAGGACGGCGACTCGGCGAGAGCGAGGACGAGCCGGCCAAGGCGAGGGCACAGGGACGTTGCTCTGCCTGAGCCGCTGGGTCGCTTCTCCGGCGAGCGAGCAGAGCACGTCCACCCCGAGGTAGGAGGCGAGGGCGAGGAGAACTCGCCTCCGCCGCTAGCTGGCTGCTCTTCCTCCGCCGCATGCTTCAATTTCATGCACGCGAGGCGAGCTGCGGAGCTGGGGCGTCATGGGCGGACAGACGGCGGTTTCACGGTAGAGAGAGATAGCGCGTGGCGGTTCTGTGCGTGCCGGGGGCGGCCGGGAGACTGGTTTTCGCGACGGCAATGGAGCGCCGGGGAAATATTAGCGAGCGGGGTCGGACGGCGGCGTGTGGGGGAGGGGGCGGCGGCGCGGCGCGGCAGTGCGGGGTGGGGGGCGGGCCTGGGCAGGATTGCGATGGCCTAGTGGAATCACGGCGTTGGGGTAGTCTCTGCCCCGTCCTCCTGCACGACGGCCGCGCCGTCTGCGAGTCCCTCCTCATCGTCGAGTACGTCGACGAGGCCTTCTTCGCCTCCCACTCCCACTCCCACGACGACGCTGCCGCCAGGACGACGATCCTGCCGGTCGACCCATACGCCCGCGCCACCGCCCGCTTCTGGGCCGGCTTCGTCGCCACCAAGTGCCTGGAGCCGATGTGGCTGTCGATGTGGACGGACGGCGGCGAGGCGCGGGCGCGGCTGGTGGCGGAGACGAAGGCGGGCCTGGCGGCGCTGGAAGCGGAGCTCCGCGGCCGCGGGACGTGGTTCTTCGGCGGCGGCGACCTCGGCTTCGTCCACCTCGCCGCCTGCACGCTCGCGCACTGGCTTGGCGTGCTCGAGGAGGTCGCCGGGGTGCGCCTCGTGGCAGAGGGTGAGTACCAGGCGCTGTGCCGGTGGGCCGAGGAGTACACATCCCATGAGGTCGTCAGGCGGTCCCTGCCGGACAGGGACCAGCTCGTCGCCTTCTTCACCGCCAACCAGGAGAGGTACAGGGCGATGGTCAACGCAGCCAGAAGGGGAGACGCGGTTGGTTCCTGCTTGGCGGTGGCGGCAGCGTTCGACGTACCTGCCCTCGGTGCCTCCACTCTATGTTCGGCGGCGCTGCCCTCGCTGACCTCGGGGGCGTGACCTCGGAAGTGGGCGGGGAGGCTGAGAGGTGTGGGTGTGGGCCGGGGAGATCGTGGGCGGGGGTAGGAGGCGATCGCGAGGGGTGAAGCGATCAGGTTATCTGACGATAACAATTGACTCTTTTTAGCTGTAGAGATTATTTCCGCTGCAAAGCTCCGTGGACATGATTTGTATTTGCTTGACCATGCGATCTTGGCTGAGATGTTAAAAAAGTTTGAAATCCCTTAGGATTTTATGGACTACCGGGTTTATATGGGCTCAAGTGTGCTAATTCAGCTGCTCTGGCAGAGGTTTTCGTACTTGTGCTCTTATAAATTGGACGGTTCGGTTACAGCTGGCATCGGAGCAGGGTTAAGCATAATACTGTCATGTGCATGGTTTTAAAACAAAGTTTTGGTTTTGCAAAGCCTATTTTATCTAAAAAGCTTTAGCTAGTAGGCGAGTTTGTCAAAACCTAATTTGTAAACTATGTGCTAGCGACAACCTCCAGTTATGCCCAATTAGGACTTTCAGGTTGCTTAGTTAAGTAATACTAACTCTGGGGGGTTTTAATTACTTGCAACGACACGTCGACACAAAAGGTACGTGTAGATGACCGCACTATACTACCCTATGGTCTAATTTTGGAGGTAGCCCTCACATATGATGTACTCATATACGTGAGGTAGTTGAATTTATTTTATGCAATGTCGCACCTACGCTCAGGTAAGTGTGAGTTGTGACAACATGACCAAACAAACATTGGTCTAGAGAAGTGCTAGTTTGGCACTGGAACTTGTACCGGTGTGAAGGTATTTAATTGCGGGTAGATTTAAGAACTGGGTAATGTAATGTTAAGTGAGAGCATGATCGGACAACCACCGATCTAGGGGTGTGCTAGATTAGTACTGGATTATATACATGTTACACACAGGTATATATGAAGGTATTTAATTATGGGTAGATATATCTTTGGGTAGTTGGTGCTACATGTATGCATATGGGTATGCATATATGGGAGTACTTAGAATTTAAATTCCTACCATGTATTTATATTTGTTGTGGGAATGGGTTGAAATGAGATCTTCTGCAGGTACGCTAACCTCGAATGCGTATGCATAGTTGACGACTAGCTATATCGAGAGTGCGTGTTATGCCACCGACCTAGAATGTGATTGTCGCCTCAGGCTGGCAATTTGTGAGGACGTATAGGACGAGCATACATCGAGCATACATCTTGTTGTGCTTTGCTCATGAACATGTTTCTCTCACCTTTGTTCTAATAATAAACAACTTGTTGTCAAGTTTGACTAATGTAATAATAAAACTTGATTGTTGTTTGAGCATAAAAATGCTTCCCCACCCTTGTTCCTGTAACGGTAAAGTTGTGTGAACTAGTGCTTCAATATGATGTGCTAGCTTGCTTGTAAAAATTAGAAATAAATGTTGTGTTTGATGTTGTATGTTGATATAAGCTAGATGTAATGTGGTCTTGTTCTCGAAGGTTGGTAGTGTGCAATGTTCCATATGAGTGCTTTTATGATTAGCTAGATAAGTGATTGCTTGTTTAGACTAGAAATAAATACGTGTATGATGCTGTTTAGATAACTCTGCTATCTCATCATGATTGTGTGTTGTCATCCTGCTTGTGTGACAAAACTATGCTAAATTTGTAGTTCAATGTTTTCAGTTAGGAAACTCCCTTTTGGGTGAAACCAATTTGGTTACTTTTGTTTTGAAATACTCCACCTAGAGAAACAATAAAACTTGCTGTTTGAGCTTGTTTTGTATGCAGTTTTATTTGGGTTTGCCAAGTGCTTCCTAAACCTATAATTCAGGTTTTGTTAGCTTTTTATTAATATGCTTTAGCAAGAAATTATACTAAAACATGTTGTTTAATTGTTTCTCCATGTTATAATAATGTAATTTTATTTCCTGCTTGTTTTCTTGCAATCACGAGAACTAGAATTATATGAATTAAAAAATTTATGAAATCAATTTTCATACCTCACTGGTATCATGTTGCTGTAAGAAAATTGCAAAACTTGCTATTTGACAACATTAAATAGTTTTAACCTGTTTAAGTTGTTTTGAATATGTTTACTTACTAGAATTATGTAGGTTGTTTTACTTGCTCAGAATTATGTTGAAATGCTTGTAACAGTCAACTAAATGCATGAGTGAGCTACCACAATCTTCCTAGAATTCTC
The DNA here is from genome assembly GCA_009763385.1 of Coix lacryma-jobi var. lacryma-jobi. NCBI lineage: Eukaryota > Viridiplantae > Streptophyta > Magnoliopsida > Poales > Poaceae > Coix > Coix lacryma-jobi. Next base: position 51,120,460 of record CM019831.1, read on the forward strand.
TGGAGTAAATTGAAATAGCTCTCTATTTTACCTTGCTAAGTTAGAGTAATTAATAAGTGCATGTAAAGAACTTAATTTGGGGTTGATCATGAACTGTTTAACATGTTTAAGATGTATCTAAACTGTTTTTATACATGGATATGCCTAGAATTATGTTTTTATGGTTACCATGCTTTATAACTGCTCTCTAACCTAATGCTAATCTTTACTAGTCATATGCTAGTAAGAACTAAATGCTTGCAACTAATTTAAGTGGTTGCAATATTAGCTTTTCTAATATGTTTAGAATGTTTTAAACTGTTGCTATGCTTGATTGTACCCTAAAATCAAGTTGTTGCATGCTGCTTGTTAGCTGTTGTTACCTAGTGTCTGTTTATTCCTTTATGGAATGTAGACTATGCATGAGCTTGTTGCTTGTTGTTAGTTTCATATGCTAAATAAGTTAGTTGTTAACTTAAAGTTGTAATTTGTTTATAGTTAACGAAACAAGTATGCCTTAGTTTGCTTGGTATGTTTGCTTCTAGATAAAGAGTTATGCTCCAATCAAGTAAATAGGAAGTAAAAGTATGACAACATCTATCTACCATGTTTTGCATAACTATGTTTGCTTGTGTGCTATAGATATGCTTGTCTGGTTTGAGGTTGGTGATTAGTGTTGATTGCTTAAACTGATTGTTCGTGTGTTCCAAGTGCTTGTCAAGGCTCTGTGTAGATGTGTTGTTATCTAAGTGGTGCCTTGGTTGGTCAACCTTTGTCCTCGGCGAGTACATGAGTGGTCTGTTCAGCCTTCGGTTAGAATCGTACCCAAGCCCTTTTGACCTTCTGAGATGCCTTTAGTAGAACCCTTGCTTCATGAAGGTCTGTGTTTGAGCCTAGTTTTGATGGTTTAGAATGCTTGTGCCAAAGACCTATATCCATGCCTGTCCATGCCTTTTGTTGGACCAGTTAGCCCTAGTTAACCTTCCAAAAAAAATCCTAGTTCTGAACTGTGGTATGCCTATGCTTGTGGTGTAGCATGCCTCTAACCAACCTGTAGATCGAAGTTTGGTCTTAAGAGTTGCCGAAGCCATAGATGTTTGTACCCTTTGCTGTGAAGGCTCTTGTTTGTTTAACCAGCCAAATTTAGTTCTTGTTAACCTCAACCTTTGACCGTAGTTTGTCTTGCCCAGTTGTGGAGACCATGCCCAAATCCTTGTTGCATCCCATCGGTTGCCCTTTTGTTGCTGCTTGGTCAAATCAAGTTCATGAAATCTTTTGTCTTGTCGTGATCTTGATGTGCACCAGACGAATCCTTGTTGTCTTGTGCCATGTTTTGTCCTAGAAATCACCTCCTTGTTGATTCTCGAACATTGTGATCATCCTTGTTTTGCTAGCTTATGCCTTGCATGTGATGCCTATCCATGCAAGATTTATCTGCATCATGATGGATTTCGCACTGGTTGTGTAACATCCCTGGTTTTCCAATAACCAAAAATACGAGCTTTTTAAAACTTTTTCCTGCAATGAGTGGGACATGTAGCCACTAGGTCAAACGTTAGTCAAGGCAGTGTTGTTCGCACGCGAAACGTTGCATTCATATAGAGAATTGCTTGTAGGAGTGTGCTCGAGTTCTTGAGTCGGTTTAGGGTACGAGTCGTGTCAGAGTCAGAATGCACAAATCCATAGTGATCTCCTCTCCTTCTTTTTGGGACTTTTCCCGATCTCTCTTGTATCCCAGCCTAAATGATCTTCGAGTCATATTAATTCATGACTCGGGGAAAATCCTTTCCCTTTTCTCCTATCTTTTCTAATTTCGAATCAATTCCAATTCCTTTCAAACCCCTGTTCGCAATCCACTCCAAATCTCCTGTTCAACCATTCTCAAATTATCCTTGGGATTCACCCCCCAATGTTTATCGGAACCCTTTCGAACCACTTATCTGATTCCACCCAACTTCCTTAAATTTCCCTCGATCTCCTTTGTTCCAACTCTGAACCCTCCCAGTCATAATGTTTCTTAGAAGAGAAAAATCCTTTTCTTCTTTTCCATCAAATCCTATTTGAATGCTAAATTCAAATTCCTCTCCAAAATTCCTCCCAAATTCCTAGAACCTCCTGAATGTTCCCTTGGCAAAAATGGGAAAACGTTCATGTTGCTCTTGGGCCCAAGCACCCAGCCAGCCCAACTCCTTCTCTCCCCTCTCCCCTTCTCCTCCCCTCCTGCAAGCCCTCTCTGCCGGCCGGCCAGCTCACCAGCGAAACTGGCAGCGGCGCCCCAGCTGCTCGCCTCACCCTTTGGCCCGCTCGCGCGCGTGCGGCCCAAGGCCCAGCCGCGCACCCCTGCCCCCGAAACCCTAGGGCACTCGCGCCCCACTCCCAGGAGCCGCCGCCGCCACGGAGGCCATGACGCGCCCGCGATGCTGCCTAGCGCCTCGACGTTCGTACCGGGGCCACAGGATCTGCCACCACGTGCCCCTGTACCTTGCACGGACGACGAGGATCACCGCGACCCCCGAAAACCCTAGCACACGCGTATAAGTGCCCCCGTAGCCGCCCCCTACCTTTCTCCTTCCTCCAGCCGCCGCACCACTCCCCTTCTCCGACCTCGCTCCCTCCACCAGTCGATGCCGAGCCCGCCGCGCAGAAGCCGCAGCTTTAGCCGAAGCCCCGCCGACCGAAGGCACTCCTCGACCACACCAGCGAGAACGCCGCGACGCCCAGGGCAGCCATAGCCGTGACCTCGGCCCTCCTCCACCTGACCACGGCGCTGCACAGTTGGCCACACTCGGCTCTGAGCCGGTCGTAGTCGCCCTTCGCCACGTCCAGTGTCTTCCCCATCGAGCTGCTGTTCGTGGCGCCTCTGTCTGACCACGACGCGTCGTGATGTCGCCCAGGCTCTACCCGAGCGTCATGCCTCCCCGGCCGGTCGGCAACAGCTAGCCGCGTCGCTGCTAGCCGGCCGCCTAGAGTCGCGGCCCCATGACATTCGCACTGATGCCCCGCCACGAGCTCCAGCCCCACCTCGCCGTCTTCGTCGAGCCGGCCTCGGCACGCCTCGGCCGAGGACACCAAACCCTCCTCCCCGACGTCCCATGCGGTCTCGTCCAAACCGGTGACGTGGACGCAGCAGCCGACCAGCAGAAGCAGGAGCCTGCCCCGACGCTCTGCAGCGGCTCCGCCCCATCTTCACCAAGTTCCTCCTCCACCCCGTGAGCTGACCACTCCAAAACTCCCTTCTTTTTTCAGATGTCACTGTTGTCTGAGCCGCAGCCTTCGCGCCGTTGTGGTACACCTTGCAGGAACGATGACCTTGTCGCGAAGCCTTCGCAGGAGCCGTGGTGCCTTATCGGTGCTTGATGCCATGCCTGGCCGCTCGGTCATGTGCAACCACCTCTGGCCGACCATAGCTGCCACCGGCCAAGTCGCAACTGGCTGCTAGCCATGGTTGGCCAGAGCGGGCCACAGCCGGCCAGGAGCGCCAACAGCTAGCCAGAGCCCTCCGCGGGTGGCCACCACGTGCCCTGGCACCTCCGGTGACCCTCCATTGAAGCCTCACCATTTCGTCCTCGTCAAGGTCTAACCTTTGGAACCCGTTGACGCCTCCCACGACGTCGACAAAACTCGCATTTACCTTTTGTCATCTGCATCTTCACATTATGACATTCTATCTATCTATCTATCTATCCATGTAATGTATACTTGCCTGTGCCGAGCCTTCGTGCCGGTCTATTCGAATGCTATGGATATGTGCTACTCTATGTTGAGGTTGTCATGTTGATGTGTTAGTCATCGTGTTCGTGTTGGCGGTTGACTGTGCCTTCCAGCCGGTCTTGTCATTTGTCTATGGACCGTGCCGTCGAGCCGGTCGAGGGATCGTCCCTCGCTCAGACGTTACGATCGTGGGTTCATCCCACCGTGATCGTAACGCTGAGCATAACTCGTCCCTCATGGTCGTAATAGTCGTAGTGGTAGTCGTTGTGTGATTAGTTGGCCCTGTAGTGCCACGAGCGATGGCTCCTGTCCTTAGCCCTTGGGCATGGTCATGGTGGGCTCGATATCAATTCTGTATCAATGCGGATATTACCCGCACACGATAGTCCTTCATGACCTAGTCTAGTGGGAGAAGGAATGGGTGACGACGATCGTGGAACAATGATTGCCAACTTGTTTGGGTGAAGCTCATGGCCGCGAGTTGCTTCGCCATGACCATCGGGCTCCACCCATTTGACTCTTTCATGTCCTAACCATCTCGTATGCTTGCACCATTTCGACCGCGGCATTCCTCCGATTCTCGCAGTGACAACCGCACCGCTAGGAGCCGTAGGAATAGCCTTGTGCCGGTTTAGTTGCGCGAAGGTCATGGTGCCCTACGAGTTGGCTTAGATGGTGAGTATCTCTAATTCTTCGGCCGCCGCCCTCACCATGGCATGTCAGTCGAGTGAATGCGGGATCACTCTTTTCTTTTCTCTTCTCCCTTCAGTTTTGGTCACCGCCGAACCAATAAGGCGTGGATCGAGCCCCTTCTGTTTTCAGCCGCTCTGATCCCTGTCGATTGCAAAGACCGTGGATCGAAGCCCTGTGGAACCAAGTTCCCCACTTTTAGTCTGTCTCTTTTGCGCGTTAGTCGTGTTTGTGTGTTAGTACTGCTATCTTGATCACATTTCTGGGATTCCCATCTACTGCTATGGCGTGTGGATCAAAGGAAGGTGGATCCCATTTTACTTTCTCTATTGCTTCTTTGCGATTGAGCCTTCGTATGCTTGTACCCATTCTAGACCATAGCACTCCTAGATCCTCACGGTGACAACCGCACCGCTGTAGATCGTAGGAATGTCTGGTGCCATTTAGCACACACGGGTCGAGGTACCCTACGAGTGGCGTAGGTGCTTGTGTTCTTGGTATGCTGCTCCCTTCGGTGCCCGTCTTTGCCATGGCGCGTGCATAGAAGGAAATGAGACTACCCTTGCTTCTCTTTTCCCCTCTTGTTCTGTTCCCAATTCTCGGTTCTTGTCGGTTACCATGGCATACGGATCGAGCAAGAGATCAGAACCGCCCCATTCCCCTGATGGCCGCTCTATTCGATCCCGTCCTTACCCATGACGATTAGATCAAAGATCGGACCCTTGTTCTAGTCGGCAAAGCTAAGATCCATGTCATGATCTCGGTTCCATGCGAGTCGACTCGATCGACTGTAGGAAAACATTTACACCGAGAACATGACATAGATGTGCTTAGCCGAGTTTCTCCTTTGCCTCTTTTGAGCCCAAGGAAAACGAACTCGCTTCGTGAGGGCTAGTATTGTTTTTGCATGATGTTGCTTAAGTCAGAATCGGGTCTCAACCATTTTTACTTGAGTCGTACAGGTCGACTCGATCGGCCCAGGAAGTACGAGCTAGGTTGCGACTCGAGCTCGTGCTTAGCAAGCATCTGCTCCTACGTCTTTTCGAGCCTGAGGATCGGATGTCCTCCGCGAGGGTTGAGCCCTTTCTCTGTTTAGCGTCCTTAGCATCTTTTCGAGTCTAGCTGTCGTGTCTGTGTTTGATTGCTCTTTTGTCGTGTTTGTCGGTCTTGTGAGGTAGTCGCGTCAGGAGCAACGTTGACTGGAACGCGCTGGAACGCGCTGGAAGAGACCGAGGACAACACCGGGACCCAGGGAGAATGGCTACGAGGACATCGGAGATCTCGGACTAACAACGCAACAGGTGCCACAGCACATCCAACCTCATAGAATCCTACTAGACATGCAATAATGTAGTTGCTAGCGCTTTACTTTTTGCAAATGAACTATGATAGGTTGCATGTTAGATTGCTTGTGAAGCTTATACCTTGACGCAACCCTTTCCCCTGCACACCCGCTGTTAGGCTAGACACCGCTTACTTTACATACTTGCTACTCACTTCTACTATGCATTATATCTATGATGTGATGCTTGGTGGATGTTCGCTTATGGGTGGCTAAGGTACGTGGTGCCATGATAACGGGATGATGACTTGGGGAGATCTTGGCGTGTGTCTTGGGTGCGTGTGGTGAGGGTTGAGTCGATTGGACAGAATCTACGATGAGTCCGGTGATGAGTCTTGCCGAGGGGATGTGACCTGGGCATCCCCTGGGGAGTACCTGTGGCGGGTACATTGTGATCTTGAGAGGAGATCCTAGGGAGGAGTGTCTTTGTGGGACGAATCCCCGGGATAGAGGTGTTGTGTCAGCACGGGGGCGATGGAAGCCCCGAGGAGGAGATGTCTTGTCCAGTCCTTAGGGGCTGATTGCGCTGGGGTGATCAGCACATAGTACCTTCGTGCGCACCACTTGTTCTTGTATGGGCGGGGACCGTTCCTACCCCCTAGACGAAATGATGCCATTACTGCTAGGCTGGAAGGTGATAAGTGTAGGGAGGTAAGGGCTGGAGACCCACACCCTCCTAAGACAACGTGGTGTTTATTTGGTGCGCCAGGATCCACGTCTCACAGTCTCAACGTGCCGGTGGACTGGACTCCGGGGTGCCCCAGGGCTGAGTGGTAGGATGACATCGTTGCGGATTAGGGGGAAGTTCAGAATCAGCTTAGACGAGCCGGATCGTCGATGATAGCTAACCTGTGGTTCCAGGCGTACACGCTCTGCAGAGTTGATCGATCTATACGTATAGCCGTGTCCACGGTCATGGACAACACTATGGTGCTCAGTTTCCCTCGGACTTAGTGAGAGGTGTCCTTTCTTCTTCTCCCCCTGGGTTGATAGGTCCGGCGCTAGCCATTGAGGCAAGGTACGAGAGGGAGTCATCCTTGCCGCCTAGAGAGTGAGAGTGTGGTGAGATGTGTGGATGGGATGGATGGATGGATGGCCGTATGGTCAGATGTTCGGTCGATGACCGGATGGAAGCCCATGTGGCTGGGTATATGGATTAAAACTTGATGATAATATTTATAAAATATTGACTACATGCATAGGAAAACTACAGCCATAAATAGGTTGCTTGTGCTCTACCCTTGCATTCCACATACCACATAGCAAATGCAAGCATAGGATGGGAAAGTGTGGCCAGTACAAACCGTACTGAAAATTAACGACAGGTTGGGCGACTTCTACCGCGACGAAGGTGGAAGCTAGATGGACTAGGAGGTCTCGTTCCTATACGCAAGCTTGGATGAGAAGAAGATGAAGACGGAGTCTTCGCCCGCTGCTACAACAACTTTGATGATACCCATGAAGAAGGAGCCTTCCCTCGCCGATGCTCTACGCCGACTCCAGCGTCATTAGGTGTGCGTTACCGATATAGTTTGTACTAGGTGGTGTTTCCATGTGATGTAATGACTTGTAAATCTGTACTATCGCGTTGTATGAACTATGGTACAACTGAATAATGATAATGTGATGGTTTGAGACTTTTTGGACTATCACATTATGATGTATCTGCGGATTTCCCTTAGAGGAAATCGTGGGTCGTTTCAGTTGGTATCAAAGCCATACTTTCCTGTAGGACGAGACTTTAGGACCAAACACTAGAATAGAAGCCAAAACTCCTGCTTGTTGGTAGAACTATAAGTGCTAACACTTGTTTCCCCCTCTCTGCCTTGAGTTCTAAGATAATTGACCTACCCCTTTTGGAAAATTGACCTATAGAAAACAATTCCCCTCTTATACTGCCTACGCCAGATCGGTAGCGGTGTGAGACTTGAAGGCTTTTGGAGTCGCCTTAAGTCAACACTATGCATATAGGAGTTGTAATGCTGCCTGATTGTCTGGATCTTTGTCGTTCTACTTGATGCTTTTGTGCTTTTTGATTGTCTGAATGTAAGTTATAGAAGATGTTTTTGTGTGAGACTCCAGGTGTCGGTTAACCCTTACAGGCTAAACCCAAGCCGCCCTATGACTAAGAAAGAGAACACAACTAACCGAGTGAGAAAAAGTAAAGCCGATGCATCATGTCTTGTGAGACCGTTTCAAAATTGTTTTTGGCATTCCAAACCAAATCAAAATTTCAAAACTTTCCTCCCTTCTTTTAGTTGAAAAATGTCTCTTCTTTCACAAAAACTAATCCATTTCAAAGGAAAATGTTATTAAAAAGTTTCAAAATGGTTTTCCCTTTTTCCGAAGAAAAATAGATTTAGATCCCTTCCCAAACTGTTTTCTTTCAAAAACTATTTACAGATCAGTGTGAAAACTGTTTGCTTTTCAAAATGTGTTTTAAAAAAAACTCGTTTTCAGGAAACCAAGTTTTGCTTTCACTCAGAAAAATGTTTTCAAACCAAAGGTCCTTGGCTCGATTTTGTTTTAAATTGTTTTGATTTCAAACCGAGAACCAAGTTCCATTTTCAAAAATCATCCTGCTTTAAAAAATGCTTTGCAACTGTTTTAACAAGCAAAATCTTTGCGAAAAGGACGTTTTTGCAATTGTGTTAAAAATTGTTTGTGAAAACCCAAAAAGAGATTTCCAAAATTTATTTCAAAAGTTGTTTTGAAAATAGTTTCAGAAAACAAAGTTGATTGCGAAACCTTTGCTTTTCAAAAGGTATGATTTAAAATCGGTTTCAAAACTAGTTTTGTTAGTTTCAAAACAAAAGGGAACAACAGTTGTGTTTTCAAACCGCTTGTTTCACAAATAGTTGTGTTTTCAAACCGCTTGTTTCAAAATCCTTTAAAAATAAATGAGTGTTTTGTTTTCGAAAACAAAAGGACTCTCGAAAGACTTTGATTGCAAAACGCGTGTCGATTTCAACTATCTTCAAAACCCGACTTGGATTTGAAGAGTTTTACAAAATGTTTCTTCGAAAGGATTCAAAACTGTGCGATTTCAATTTTTCAAATGCCTTTCAACCCAAAACCTTCCTTGGAAAAGTTTCACAAAATGGTTTGATTCCAAAATGTTCTCTTTCCAAAAGGCTCAATCTCGCTTGAAAAATCTTTTCGAAAAGAGTTTGGAAAACAAAAGCCCTCCTTAAAAGCTTTGGTTTTATAAACAAGGCACTTATTTTGTTCCTTTTAAAAAGCTCTTTGTAAAGCTTGCTTCAGTTCAAAAATAAAAATTTGAGTTTCACAACCAAAATGGGCTACGACCTATTTTCAAAATATCCTTGTTTTAATTTCAAAGTTCAAAGGTCGTTACCCTCTCCTCCTTGCGAAAATTGCAAAACAAAGGATTTTAAAACTGTTTCCACAAAGAAAACTTTCAAAATGGCTTTCACAGGTTTTCCCTCCTCTCTCCCTCTAGCTTGGGATATCGAGTTGTTGATGCTAACTTTTGGTAGTGTGTCGTACCTATTACCCATGGTGCCGCGATGAAACCTGGGGCCCCATGTGTGATGCATCCATATGGCTTGCTGCCGGGCGTACGCTGGTATTGAGGTATGTGACCATGATCGCTCTGAGTGATACCTGCATACCACCGAAATCCTAAGCTTAGCCTTAAAAAAACCACTTTCAAAGTGTCCATTTTTTAAAAAAATGGTTTTTACTTGAAAACAAAAGTTGTTTTGAGTTTCGAAAATCCTCCTTCAAACAGTCCTGTTTTGATTTAACAAAAACTTTTAAACCCAAAGTCTACCTCTACTAAATGGGCACATGCCCGATAGTAGAATTAGCCTAATAGCCATATGTCTCTGGTAAACAGAAGAGAGTAATATATTTAAAAGAGCATCTAACTCCATTTTCCATACACATGCACTTCTTGATTCAATGGTTGATTGACTTTCTCTTTGGATACATTGTTTTATTTGACAACACATGTATTAAAGCTTTTGAAAATTTATTAAAACTCTGGGATAAAGGTGAAGTAAAAGAGCTAGAGTCATAGTGCTTGATTTGATCATTCAATCTTTAAATTACTCAAGATCTAAGGTAAAAGTAATAAGCCCCGTAAAGAATAACATGATATATTTCGGAGAACTTTTGTTTAACAGCAGGTGTACTTGTTGGAAGTGAAAATATTGTAGCAACTCCTGATCCATTGTTAAGCTTTGGCTTTGCTAAGGGACCAGCAAAAGGTAAGCTTGGGGGAACTTGTTGATGGTCCTTACAGTCAATATTATACCATCAACTAATGCATAGAATGATATGAAATGAACCATAAAGCATAGCTGTAGTGTTTGATTCTAACAAGTTCCACGAGTTGTATTGTTCTCACTTGTTTTGCAGGGTTATCAATATTTCACTATATAAAAGTATCTCAAGTGATGAAACAGAACACACCATTGCGAAGAGCTCGTCAAGACGATCGAAACGAACATGTGGTTTGCTACATTTGGAGTCCCGACGAGAGAGTCCTTGTTGGATACGACTTGGAAGCATCTAGAACAACCTGGAGTGATCACCAAGCAACATAATTCAGGGGCTAAACTGATAGATCCAATAGCTTTGGTGAATTACTGTTTTCCAGGGAGTTTTCCAGCAGATCGAAAGAGCTAGAGTCCTACTCCAACACGATGAATCACGCAAACAGATGGCAAGTCATGTTAGGACAACAAGGGAGGTTCCAGAAGACACCACGTCGAAGGAGGGACGGGGTGGCCGCTAGGTGGGGCCGACTGTCGATGAAATATGGTCGGCAGTCTACCGAGGGGTATGCCCAAGGTAGTAGATTAAGCGGTGGAGGCGTGCGAGACGTCTGCAAAGCGTAGACACAGGGAGGAGAGATGGCGATTTAGATAGGTTCGGGCCGGCAAGTCGCCGTAATACCCTACATCTTGTGTTCTGGTGGTTCGTTTGTATTGCTGATTGAGCGATCAGATAGGATCTGAGTTGTCTTGAGAGGGGCGTCCCTGCTCGCCTTATATAGCCGGGGAGCAGGGTTACAACTTGCCGAATCCTAACAGATTACAATCGGTTCCTTAAGGCAAGGAATCCGGGTTTATCTATCTAGATCTTCCTTGTCGAGCAAGTCATCAGGAGAGTCCTTGGCGGCTGCGACAGCCTGGTCATGGACCGCAAGGTCTTCGGATTGGGCCATATCTGCAGAGCAGCCCAAGTAGTACCATGGTGGTATTCGGGTGTAATATCCCCACAGCTAGTCCCCGAGCACATTGCATCCGTTGGGCGGGGCGTTGCGAAGCCTTCCGAGCAGGTCGGGTCTTGTCGCATGTCGACGAAGGCGTCTTCTGACCAGGTCGCCTAGTCGCGGATGCACTTGTAGTAGATTTCCAACCATGTTGAGCTGGTCGCGAGTGTCGCGGTCGTAGTTGTAGCCGAATTACATCCGCGTGAAGCGTTCAGCGTCGTCCTGCAAGAAGGATGCAAGGTGCTGCAAGAAAAAATTTGAAGATCTTTCATCTGGTGAAGTGTATCCACTTGAGACGTTGCTGGACTGTAGGAGCCGACGACATTCCAGTAGAAGTCCAAGCTAGTCCACACCAAGCTATGACGAAAAAGAAAAACAATACATTCACCGTAAGGTGAAGTGTATCCACTTAGTCCCCGATCTTGGGAGTAGGTGCTGTAGGCACGTGGTGCCAAGCTTGCAAAATATGTGCAACAAAACAGAGTCATTTTACGAAAGAAAAATGACGTGTGTACACGTAGTCCCTGGGCTTGCTGTAAGAAGCAGCAAGGTTCTTGTAGCAGGGCCAAAGAAAATGCGCTAATACAAATACGAGGGGAAAGTCCCTGAGGTTGAAGTTGAAGATCCACAGTCCCAGAGAGTTACTGTAGCGCCGACCAGTAACTGTAGACTTTGTTGTTCCCCTGAAATAATTATCATAGCTAGCTGGTGGGGTCAGTCCCTGGGCATGAAGATAGTGATTAGTCATTATAATGGCAATTAAATGCTATCAACAAATGATAGAGGCGAACGGACAGGCCATTTTGCAAACCGTTGGCCCAGCGGCCCATTAAAGAGAGCGCGGCGGGCAAGCGCGTGCGGCAGGCGACGTGGCGGTCGTGGGAGTAATGGGCACGGGTTCCGAGGAACCCTGGAGCCGAAGGGTCGGGTTGCGCCGTATAAAAAGGCGAGGCAGACGGCGGCGGTTCCCACTTGCTCATTCGCTCTTGCCTCGTAGCCTTCGTCCGCTTCATTTCCTTCTTGCGCGCGAGCGAGTCGGAGCGCAAAATCCCTGTAGCACCAGATCTAGATCCAAATCCCAACCTCGTAGCTGTCGATGGCAGGCGGCGGGCGGCGGGCGCACCAGTGGAGCTGCGGCGAAGGGGAAGAAGGCGGCGAAGGCGAAGTCTGACGACTGCGTGGAGGTGCCGAGCTGGGCGCGTGGGTGGACCCGGAGCGTCCTCCGGCGGTAGAATCTGGAGGAGCTCATCTTCGCCGGCTTGCACCTGGACAGTGTGACCGGTGGTTGGAGGGAAGCATACCTGGAGGACTTCCCGACGCCGAACACCACCGAGCTCGTCGTCTTTGAGGCGTTCTTCAGGTGCGGCTTCGGCATCCCGGTTCACCCCTTTCTCCACGGGCTGCTGGAGTATTACCAGGTTGCTTTGTGCAACCTGACCCCAAATACAATGTTGCACATCGCGGTCTTCATCCACTATTGGGAGGTGTATCTGGGCATCGAGCCCCATTTCAACCTCTTCCGCCACTTCTTCCAGCTGAAGATCAACGGCACCGGGTCGTCGAACATCGTCGGGTCGGTGTACCTCCAGCTGCGGGACGGGATGGCGGAGAAATACATTACGATGCCACTGCCTTTGAAGGCGATGGAGTACAAGCCGAAGTGGTTCTACATCCACCAGGAGGCGCCGAGGCCACCGTGCGACCCGGCCTTTGTGCCAAAGGTGTTGCCGTCGTGGTTTGAGCGTCCCGGTGCGGTGGCGATAGAGCAAGTAGAAGAGCTCCTGAAGCTGGTCGACAAGCGATGCGTTGACGGGGTGGCAGTGGCGATGAACTTCATCAAGGGGCGCTGCCAACCCTGCAAGGAGAGGGCGCACCCGGCGTACGAGTATGCCGGGAACGAGGATGACAGGACGCGGGAGGCGCCAGAGCCCCTGCAGCCATCAGAAGTGTTCCTGCGGGTCGAGGCTTTGTTCGACCTACAGAAGAGGAAGAAACTGGAGTACTTGCGGAGGTCGTACAGTCTAGAGTACCCTCCACCAAAGGTGAGTATCTTTGCCCTGCTTGTGTTCGTTAGAATGCATGAGTGAATGCTGATTATCATGAGATTGTGACGCAGGAACGTGAAGCATTCGTTTCGCGAGCCCCGTTGAAGGCGTGGCCGAAGGGCGCTGATCCGCAGTGGCAGGACATCGGCGACAGTGGTCGTGGTGCGGTCGACGAGGCGGAGGTCGACGAGGAAGAGATCGGGACCAGCGTGGAGGAGGGGAGCTGAGTCCCCGAGCCCCGGTCGAGCAGGCGGCGGGTCTGCGATGACCCAAAGGGGAAACGTCCGGCCGCCCCTACAAAGAAAAAGAAGGTGTTGCTGGAGACCGGCGGCGCCTTCACCATCGATGAAGAAGCGGCGAAGCGTCGCTGTGTGGTCCTCGACTGGTCGGACGATGGGTCTGACAGTGAGGATGAAGTCCTGCTGAGTGCCCATTTCAGGCAGGGGTCCTCGGCGGGGCGCGGAGGTGCAGCGGCGAAGGCAAAACCGAAACCGAAGGTGGCGCGGATGCCAGAGCGAGCACCGGAGCCACGAGGGTTGGAGCCGGAGGCGGAGCTCCGAGAGTCATCTGGCGGGGCGGCGGGTGCGCCTAGGCCGCAGGAGGAGTCTGCAGGAGGTGGAGCGCGTATGCGCTTTCGTCGCTTTTCGCGGGAGAAGAAGGTGTCGGGCCTGTAAGTATCCCCTGCTCATTTTGCGGCTTTTCGTCTGGTCGGAATGGAGCGTTGACGACATGTCCATGCCCTTTGCAGGTCGACAGACGCTGAGGAGGTGCCGGACAGCGAAGGTGGAGGTCGGAGGGAGAAGAGCCTGCTGGTAAACGCCGGAGCCGGTGAGTCAGCGAAGTCGGCCGCATCGGAGGCAGCCTAGAGGCGGCTGGAGGGGCCGGGGCATCCGCAGTCCCCAAGCACGGGAGGCGGAGCAGCCGGAAGCGTCGAATCGTCGAAAGAGACCTCGAGAGGCGGAGCGGCTGGCATCCCCAACGCCTGGGGCCGATTCCGGAGGGGGCGGAGCTACAACAGCGACTACTGCGCCGGTAGCCGGATCCTTGGGCCGTCGTGCCCGGGGAGTGAAGAGGAAGGCGGCGGAGCCCTCCTCACCAGAAATTGAGGAGGTCGAGCGTCTAGAGGCAGACCCGGCCAAGCGCCCTGTCTGTCGCTTCCGCGTTGAGGGCGACGTAGTCGTCGAAGTTGACGACGAGGCGGCGAGAGCGGCGACGGACGCCGTCATCGGGGATGCGTCGAAGTTGCTGGAGAAGATCCAGGTGAGCACGTTGCACCTCTTCTTGTTTACTTCTAAAAGGCTCTTGTTTATCCTGGTCATCGTTTGCCTGTAGCACCTGTTGAAGGTCGGGGAGGAGCGTAAGCTCGCCATTGACCGGATGGCACCGATGGCTGAAGAGAACGAGCAGCTCCGGGCGGAGGTAAGGTGCGTCGAGGGCCAGTTTGCTGGCCTGGAGGCGCGTCTGGAAGATGCCCATGCCCGCTCTCGGGAGCTTGAAGAGGTCATCCAGCAGCAGGGGCAGGAGAACTTCCAGCTTCTGCTGCGGGCGGAGAAAGCTGACGAGTTTGCCGCGCGTGAGTTGTCGATGCCGTACTCCCTATTGTTTAGTGCGCCATCCAGTCGGAGGCTTGAATCATGTAGGTGTCTTTGCAGAGGCGATGCGGGCGGGCGAGGAGAAGCGTCTCCTGGCCGAGGAAAAGGCGAAGTCCGACGAGGAGGTGCAGAAGTGGCAGGCCATGCACGCCGGTAAGTCTTCGCTGTGAAGCGTGGTCGGAGGTGGTCGTCTTCTTACCCCTTGCTTTGGCATGTGCAGCTTACCACGAAAACGTGCAAATACAATTTGCAGATCTAGAGAGGAGAATCGAAGGCTACCATGACCGCTTCTGGTCGCTGGCGAAGGAGGTGGCCCCCCTAGTGTAGTGCATCGACGAGGAGCCTTTCTTCCCGGCGGAGAAGGAGCGGAGGATCGGCGAGCAAGTCGTGCAGAGGGCGCGTGGCCTGTGGGGGCGCTTCCAAGCGTACACCAAGGCGGCGACGCAGAGTGTGGCGGCTCATGGCCTCGCCATTCTTCGTTCGCATTATCTGCGGATGGAGATGTCGAGGTTGGGCATTGTTGACGTTCGTTAGTGCAAATAGAATATGAAAGATTCCGCAAGCGCACAGAACACCATCGTAGCATTTTACCGGGAGTATTCCAGGATCGTTATTTATATTTTACCACAGGGAAGCAAGGGTTAAGAATCTAATAACTTACTATCATGCATCTACTAACTCAGAGTACTAGTTAGACTAAAGCAGGAGTAAATGATATATGATATGATAATGAATGAAAGCACATAAAAGATAACTATAGTTGGAGGATAACAGGAGAGATCAAGGTTCCTACGTACTTTTCTATTACTTGGGTTCTAAGGTAACAAAGATGAAAAGATATAGCAGTCATAAACATTGGCACTTTGGAGTAGCAGGTCCTTTCCAACTCTCGAAGAAGACTGGGAAAAAGGTAGTTGGGAGAAGGCTGCCAAAGCTCTACGAAACATCAATCCGAACGTGGTGAACTATGAAGGCCTAACAGAGCTGTCACCCCTGGGGCTACCACAACTATTCCGTGGGATTGAGCGCAACCTCTGGTAACCTATAGACTAAACACCATGTCTAATCTATCGATTACTACTAATTACCTAGGATAACTAGAGCACTCAATACGAACAAAGATCCCATACCAAGATATAACAACTATACTAATCATATAATAAAGCTTAAAGTAAATAGAGAAGATAAATATATTAAAGCATAAGTATTATAAGAAAAGATACAAAGGCATACCAAATCTATGAAGAATCCTCCGGAATTAGAGCGCAGCTCCTCTCTAATCTCTCCTCCTCTTGCTAATTGGATCTCTAGATACAACTAGATGAACTAGACAACTAGAACTAGAACTAGACAAACTAGATCTAAATCTAGATGAACTAGAAGAGATTCATCTAGAGGGACCTCTACTTCTACATTGGAACCCTAGCTTTTGATGTGGAGATGAATAATGAAGATGGAGATGCCTGGAGAGGGGGGTCTGGGGCTGCTTATATAGCCCTGGGCGAGGAACCGTGGTCGTAGGATCAAACGGACTTCAGGGACGTTGGAGATGCATCCTAGGAGGTGGTGCAAGAAGGTTCCAGAAAGCAGAGGCAAAACGGCCTCCGTGGCCGACCGATCGGCCTAGGGGTCCCACCGGTCGGTTTGGCCCAGTGGGCCCCCGTTTCGGGCCGCCTCGTGGTGTCTTCTGGTGTCTTCTAGATCCTTCTTTTGCAGATTTCGTTGTGAAATTAATATCTTTTCATCCGGGACTCCAAATATAGCAAATGATATGTCCGTTTCAATCGTCTCGACGAGCCCTTCGCAATGGTGCATTCCAATCATCACTTGAGATACTTTTATATGGTAAAAACATGGATGTCCTACAAAACAAGTGAGAGCACCAAAAACTCGTGGAACTTGTTAGTTTCAAACCCTACAACTATGCTTTGTGATTCATTTAGTGTCATTTCATGCAATAGTTGATGGTTAATTATGAGCATTAGTGAGCGTCAACAGGTTCCCCCAAGCTTAACCTTTGCTAGTCCCGAGTAAAGCCAATCTCAACAATGGATCAGGAGTTGCTGCAATATCTGCACTTCTGACAAGTACACATGCATTCAAATAGAAGTTCTCATATGGAATAGGAAAAAGTATCATATTATTCATCACGGGGCTTAGTACTTTTCCTTGAATCCTAAGTAATTGAAAGATAGAATGATCAAATCAAGCACTATGTCTCTTGCTCTTTCACTTCACCATTATCCCAGAGTTTTTATGATTTTCAAAAAGCTTAAAAACCATATGTTGCCAAATTAAAAAATGGATCCAAAGAGAAGTGCATGTGTATGGAAAATAGAGGCGGATGTTCATTTAAATATATCACTCTCTTTTGTTTATTAGAAACACATGGCTATCAGGCTAATTCTACTGTCGGGCACGTGCCCATTTTTTTTCTCTTTTTTCGAGGTTTCGGACACTTGTCCCTTTTTATTTCCTTGGGATCTATCTTTTTGAGGTTTCGGATACTTGTCCCTTTTATTTCCTCAGATTTTTTTCTTTCTCTCATTTTTTTAATAGACACATGCTTCCAACAAACTTTTGAGAGGATAACAATAGATAATCATGAGCATTTATGCAGAGGATGGATGAAATGTGTAATTGATCTCAATTCAATAGCATAATAACTTCTCATAGGGTCAACAAAGCTTAATTTAACTCAATGCAATTATTTACTATATTAATATTGGAAACTTTCCGAAACTCTAGTGTTGTTTAGAACAAGATAATAACAGCTCAGATCATCACATGTCATATCTATCAATTATCTAGACTCTAGATCAAGCATTTGCTACCCTTGTATTTAATTTCATTTTAAGGCATCATTAATTATTAATCTTAAGAGAACTCATGCTTGAAGGCTAGGTACTAGAGAGAAATACAATAGAGCAACTATTCATCATTTCCATTTTAAGAAATTAGAGAGAGTCCTTCAGATTAGACATGCTTTATTTATTTAATCTAACACACACTATAACCTATTACTTAAAAAAACACTAAGATAGTAGTAAGACATACCTCAATCACGAAGATAACGCGGGTGCGTCTCCCCCAAGCTAATCCCTTTGATCACATCGAGCCTTCATGTGCCCAAATATTTTTGTTCTTTTTCTTTTTAAGGGTGAGCCTTCATGTGCTCACACATTTTTTTGTATTTTGAATTTATTTATAAAAAGAAAAACTTAAGAGGATATAGATACTTACCTGGATACACAGGGGTGCTTTCCCCAAGCTGAATGTTGACGTAGTCGTTCGATCTTGCAATATAGCAAACTGGCGCTGAAAATGTTCTTCCTCCATCGGAGTATTGATTGATGTTGATGGTTATTGAAATAGTGCTCCAACAGTGGATGGAACATCCACTTGCTCGTCAGCTTTTCTTGGTCTTTCAAATCCTGTGAAAGTCAAATAGACAACAAAACTTGTGGAACAGATTAAGCATTAGTGGTTGGCCACTCAAGCCTTAGTTGTCTAGAGTTTCAATAAGATCTCTTTCTCAATATTTTTGTATTTAATATTTTTGATGCAATGATAATAAAATGAATGTATTTTTATTTTTATTTATGCCACCACGGTAAATATTTCATGTGGGTTTTTACACACCACAGAATTATTCACATGAGGCTTTAGATTTTATGATGAAGTGCAATAAGTAAAATATTTTTATTTTCTTTTTTTGTGCAATGCTAATGTAGAAAAGTAAATATGCTATGAAGAAATAATGATGGAAAGTAAACATGCAAAAAGAGAAACTAACGTAAAAAAGATAAATATGGATAACTACCGATTTTACCTTTCGACGAGGGTTCAATGTTTTAAGTCCTCTGAACAAGACTTCTCACCATGTTCATTCCTGAGGTGCATCATTTGATCTCGATATGTAGACCTTGATAACTACACCTCTTGATATGGTGACACTCATGTTCTTCGTTCGTCCAACAATTTGAAGTGAAGCATTAGTTGTGGAAGCTGGCAGCATCTTGTTTAGTGTGCATGTTCTTGTAGATCCTGGACCTTCACTCTGTAGAATTGGGAGTTGACAAACTCCTCTATGTTTTGCTCAAGAGTGTGTCCTGCTCATAAAGACAAGGTAGAGATCAAGTGCATGGGCTCTGTTGGTGGAAAAAACACCAACAGAACCAAAAGTTTTGTTCATTCCTGTCAGACCCCAACTTTAAGGATAAAATTGGGACAACGTACTCATGTGTGCCCAGGAAACATCACACACATAAGTAGACAAATTACAAGGAGTGGCATCATCACATTGTTATTACATCACGACAGTATTAAAACAGAGTCTTACAACATACTGAACCACAGATCACTGAACTGGTACACAAACTAAAGCCACAGGGAAACGTTGACTGGGGGAGCAGCTAGCCTAGTAGTCTTCAGGAAAGTTGCCAACCGCACCTTCATCTGTTACCCATCCGGGATTTTGCCCAAAAAGAAGATAAACAACAAGCGTAAGTACTTCTCGTACTTAGCAAGCTAACACAGGGTTCATGAGGCTCAAAAGGCTGACACTGTCTGACTGCAGTTAGCTTTTAAGTTGGCAAAGTTTTAGCATTAAGGTAAACGAATATTGTGCTTAACCCTCAACCCATGATCCATTTGTCCATCAAAGATAAATATACATCATAAGGTACCAACAACATAAAGTAACAATTATACAAGTATTATAGTTCTGCTAGTTTTCCGGGCCGCTCGTGACCGTGAGCACGGCTGTTATAACAGTTTTACACTCTGCAGAGGTTGTGCATCTTTACCCACAAGCCGTGTTACCCTTGTGCCCGAGGCGGCCAACCTCTTGATCCACTTCCGAGGTAGATGGCGGGGCACACTATGAAGCCTTTTGTTGGTTCGTCTAACATGTTAGGGCCGCTAGGTTTCCTTGGCAGGCAGATGTAGTAACCCCTTTCCTATGGCACAAGGCCATCGCAGCTATACACATAGGAACAGGAGCAGCCCTACACCCAAAGTGGCAAGCCCCTTATGCGCCCTTTCGGGTCACCGCTAACAAGTTAGAAAAGGTCCAGTGTACTGAGCTAAAACCAGAGCCATATAGCACTCATGGTAGCACTGTCAATCCCAGCTTTTGCTAACAGCAAGTTTTATTAACCGTTTAACAACATAACATCATGAGAACAAAATTATCATTGGACTGGATCCGTTATAAGTCAGTTAGCACTAGCATTCTACCCATATGCATATATCCCACGGAGACAAGAACATCACAGATAACAAAGCTAAGTGGGTTTTCTAAGGTTGCTCAATTGGACACATGCATAAATGAGTGATTAAAGTAAAGTGTATAGGTAAACAAGGAGGTCCCATGCTAACTTGCCTTGGTTGTCGAAAGGTTGATCGTCCTGCTGGTCACTAAACGAGGGGTCCTGATCGCACCACACCGACTCACCGTCTACTCGATCACAAACATCACCACGCATTCCAGGTGCAAACATACACGATGCAAACAAGGCTATTATTAGAACAATACACCAAACAGTAATAAACTGAAATAAACTTTGATCAAAACTGAAGAACGAATCTTCTACGATCAAACAAAGTTGTGGTTCATCGAAAACGGAGTTACGGGTGAAAGATACGATCGAAACGGTATTATATAAAGCCCTAAACAAGATAAACTTGGACTCTAAAGCTAAACTGTCCAAACAGGCTAACAGGGGTATAAACGGGTAGAGCACTAAATTACGAAGCTAACGCAATTTGAATGGATCAAATCGGAGCTAAAACGTGGATTTATAAGCAAAACAATGTAGTGGCATTTCTGTAAATAAACTGAAATGCTTTTGAAATTAAATCAGAATTTAATTTGAATTTTAATCAAATCCCGCAGTCGGCTGGACTGCGCCTCATTTTCGAAGAAACGCAGGGGCCTGGATGGGAGTTTGCAAAGACTCAGGCAACAGTAGGGAGGGGAGCGCGGGTTGATTCCCGCAAAAACCCAGGGGCTCTTATGCAAAACTAAACCCGAAGGGGTACGGGTCACTCACGGCCGTCGGATCGATCGCGGACGGCACGGATTAGATCCAGGGAAGTGCGCGCGGGGGCAAGCCGACGGCGCGCCGCGCGAGGGCTCTGGCCGCGACGTCGCGGGGGTCGTCGACGACGGAGTGCGCGCACCCGCCATGGATGGCGCGCGGGCGCTTGCGGACCCGGCCGAAGGAGGCGCCCCGAGAAAAACCAAGAGAGAGAGAGAGAGAGCGGAGCTCAAGGGGGTTCTCACCGCGGCTAAAGAGGCGGCGAGGAGGCTCGGGTGATGGCGCACGGCGAGGGGCGGCGGGGATCCGAACGCCGGCGTCGGAGCTGCGAGCACACGACGGCGGTTAGGGCCAAAATCAGGCGAAAGAGAGAGAGAAAGGTGGTTCGGCGGCGCCGTTACCGCGACACGGATCATGGCGAGACGCTGAACGGGGTCGGCGAGGACGAGCACGGCCGGACGACGCGGCGGGTGCTCGGACTTGACGGAGCTAGGCTCGGGAGCGGCGGCGGTGGCTCTGGAGCGCTGCGAAGAGAGGGAGAATGAGGGAAAAGGGGAGCGGGGTGCGGTGCGTCCGCTATATGCACGAGGACGAGGGCGAGGTCGTGGGAGTGGGGCGCGGGAGAAGCGGGGAGTGCGGCCGCGGCGGTTGCGCTCGGCGGCGACGCAGAGAAGGAGGGAGGAGGCGGCTGACACGCGGGCCCGGGTTGCCAGAGAGAGAGAAGGGGAGGGAGCGGCCGGTTGCACGCGGTGCGGGCGGGCACGGCCTGCTGGCCGCAAGAAAGAGGGAGGGGGAAGGGAAGCCCAGCGGGGAGAGGGAGAAGGAGAGAGGGCGCGCCGGCGGGTGGGCCGCCAGGCTGCCTGGGCCGAAAGGGAGGGGGGAGAGGGGAGAGAGGAAAGAAAGCTTTTTCTTTTTATTTAAAGGCTTTTCAAATCATTCTCAAATGAAATTTGAATTCATTTGAATTTAGCAAAAACCAAACACCCAAATAAATATAGTGCACCAACATGAATGCATAAACATGTTGCCACTATAATTTTAATTCAACAAAATTATTTATCCCCTATGTTAAATGCTCACAAAAAATCATAATTAAAGCATTTTCAACTATTGGGCTTTGGAGAAATTTTAGGGTGTTACAACTCTACCCCCCTTAAGATGAATCTCGTCCTCGAGATTCGACTGGAGCTTACTCAAACAACTGGGGATAAGATTTCCGAAGATCTTCTTCTCTTTCCCAGGTAGCTCTTCTTCTGTATACCGGTTCCACTGAACTTTGCACATCTTGATAACTCGGCTCCTGGTAACTCTTTCTGCTGTTTCCAAGATCTTGACAGGATACTCTTCATAAGTAAGATCTTCACCTATCTTGATCTCTTCCAGAGGAACTTGTTCTTCAAGCACCCTCAGGCATTTCTTTAGCTGAGAAACATGGAACACATCATGTACACCTGACAGCTTCTCAGGTAACTCGAGCTGATAGGCCACTTCTCCACATCTGGCCAAGATCCAGAAAGGACCTATGTATCTGGGTGCCAACTTTCCTTTCATGTTGAACCTCTTTACGCTTCTCATGGGTGACACTTTCAAATACACATAGTCTCCCACTTTGAAAACTAAGTCCCTCCTGCGAGTATCCGCATAACTCTTTTGTCGGGACTGAGCTATCCTCAATTATCCCGGATCGTCCTTACTTGATCTTCAGCATTTCTAAAACATCCGGTCCGAACACTTGAGTCTCTCCTGTCTGATTCCAGAACAAGGGAGTTCTACACTTTCTACCATATAAGGCCTCAAAAGGAGCCATTTTGAGACTCTCCTGATGACTGTTGTTGTAAGAGAATTCAGCATATGGCAGGCTTTTATCCCAACTAGCCCCGTGCTGAAGTGCACATGCTCTCAACATGTCCTCCAAGATCTGATTTATCCTTTCAGTCTGCCCATCTGTTTGTGGGTGATATGCAGAGCTGAAATTCAGCTTAGTTCCCAACGATTGGTGTACCTGATGCCAAAAATGAGAAGTGAACTGTGTTCCTCTGTCAGACACTATTTTCTTCGGAACCCATGCAAAGACACAATTCTCTCCATGTACAGTTCTGCTAACCTTGCCCCAGAATAAGTGGTCTTAACCGGTAGGAAGTGAGCGACCTTAGTGAGACGGTCAACTATTACCCATATTGAGTCATAGCCTTTCTGTGTACGGGGTAATCCAGTGATAAAGTCCATTCCCACTTCTTCCCATTTCCACTCGGGTATCTGCATAGGTTGTAACAATCCTGCTGGTCTTTGATGTTCAGCTTTGACCTTCTGACAGGTGTCACATAGGGCCACATATTCTGCTACATCTCGCTTCAATCCATACCACCAGTACTTTTCCTTCAGATCCAAGTACATTTTGGTGCTGCCGGGATGTATGGAGTAGGCAGATTCATGTGCATCTCGCAAGATGGCATCACGGATAGCCTTCACTTCAGGCACACATATCCTTTTTCCAAACCATAGTGTCCCATTTTCATCCATCCTGAAACCTGGTGCCTTCCCAAGCACTATGTTCTCTGCTATCTCTCGCAATTTCTCATCTTTCAATTGACCCTCACGGATTTCTTTCTCCAAAGTAGGTTCAACTGTCATCTCCACAACATTGTTGGCAAAGCATAGGTTAAGATATGCCATTTCAGCTCTCAACTCTGCTGACACGTATTCCACTTGCAGTCCATTTGCATAAGTTTTTCTGCTCAAGGCATCGGCCACGACATTGGCCTTTCCTGGGTGATAATGTACCCCATACATATCCATCATTCCTTGATCAATTCTAGCCAACGGCGTTGCCTCAAATTCAGATCTGATTGAGTAATATGTACTTCAGACTTTTATGATCTGTGTACACATCACACTTATGTCCCAACTAGATAATGTCTCCATATCTTTAGAGCATGGACAACAGCTGCTAACTCCAAATCATGAGTTGGATAGTTCACCTCGTGCTTTCTCAGCTGTCTAGATGCGTAGGCAACTACTCTTCCTTCTTGCATCAGAACACATCCAAGTCCCAGACGAGATGCATCACAATAGATGGAGAAGCTTTTGTTCAAGTCTGGCAGAACTAGGACAGGTGCCGTGGTTAATCTCTTCTTTAACTCTTCAAAGTTTGCTTGGCATTTATCAGACCACACAAACTTAGCATTCTTTTCTAACAAGGCAGTCATAGGCTTTGCAAGCTTGGAGAATGCTTCAATGAACCTCCTATAATACCCGGCCAAACCCAGAAAACTTCGGATTTCGGTAGCATTGGTTGGCGGGTTCCAGTCCAACACATTCTGCACCTTGCTAGGATCAACGGATATACCTCCGTTAGAGACAACATGCCCTAAGAAAGAGACTTCTTTCAGCCAAAATTCACACTTGCTCCTCTTGGCATAGAGTTGATGCTCTCTTAACTTCTGCAGAACCATTCTCAGATGTTCAGCATGTTCCTTTCTGTTTTTAGAGACACTAGAATGTCATCTATGAATACCACCACGAACTTGTCTAGGTATCCATGAACACTTTATTCATCAGATACATGAAGTAAGCTGGAGCATTGGTCAGTCCAAAAGACATCACTGTATACTCATACAGTCCATACCGCGTTGTGAAGGCGGTCTTAGGAATGTCTGTGTTCCGGATTTTCAACTGGTGATACCCAGATCTGAGATCTATTTTAGAGAACACACATGCTCCTCTAAGTTGGTCAAATAGATCGTCTATCCGGGGTAGAGGGTATTTGTTTTTAATGGTAACCTCATTTAAAGACCTATAGTCCACACACATCCTTTGGCTACCATCTTTCTTATCCACAAAAATCACAGGTGCTCCCCAAGGAGAAGCACTAGGGCGTATATACCCTTTCTCTAACAACTCCTTAAGCTGTTTCTTAAGTTCTTCTAATTCATTTACCCCCATTCTATAAGGTCTTTTAGCTATTGGTGCAGTTCCAGGCAGTAATTCAATAATGAACTCAACATCGCGATCAGGTGGCATACCTGGCAGATCATCCGGAAAGACATCAGGGAACTCGTCCACCACCCGATCTTGCTCTGCACCACTAGCATCCATCTGGTTGACCGTGGCAGTTGGCTGCTCTTTCATCACCACTTCCACACAAATCCTGTCTCCCTTGGTGTAGATATAACAACTGATCTTTCTTGACACTGAATGACAGCCCCATGTTGCTTCATCCAGTCCATACCCAAGATGAGATCTATACCTGTTGTTCTTAGCACTATAGGCTTTACTTTAAAGTCTACCCCCCTTAGGTTGACACTAGAGGTGGGGCTCCAGAAATTTGCAGGCATACTACCCCCTGGTGAGTTTACTATGATTGTTTCTTTCATTGCACATAAAGGCACACCATGCATTCTAACAAATGACTGTGAAATGAAGGAATGCGAAGCACCAGAATCAAAAAGTATGGTTGCTGGGATTGAGTTGATGCTGAACGTACCCATCATAACATCCGGTGCATCCAGGGCACTATCGGCAGCCACATGGTTCACCCGCCCAGTGTGAGGTGGACGAGCATTCTGCTTCTGACCTCCCGCTTGGTTGTGTGGAGCCTGAGGGTTATGCTTCTGGGGACATTGGTGAGCATAGTGTCCCACCTCCCCACAGCGGTAGCAAGCGTTGGGGTTCTGCTGAGCCACGTTCTTCATGGGAGCGGAGTTGGGTGTTCCCTGGCGTGATGCTTGGCTGCCCTGCTGCTGGTACCTCTGTCCTCCTGGCTGCTGCTGGTAGTGCTGACCACCTGACTGCTGTTGGTATGGAGGGCGCTGTTGGTTCTGGTTGCCCTGGGGGTGCTGTCCCCTGTTCCACTGGTTGGAGGAGCCTTGATTCCTCTGGGGGTAGCCTTGCTGGGGGTTGGTTCGGGGACGAGTGTTGCTCCCCGAAGACTGGCCTTGGAAGCTTCTCTTCTTTGCTTCCATCTCTTTCCGCTTGTTGTCAATAACAATCGCCCTATTGACCAGGGCCTGATAGTTGGGATAAGTGTTCGACATGAGCTGGAGCTGCAACCCATCGTAAAGACCCTTCAGAAATTTGCGCTGTTTGTCTTTATCCCTGGGCCACATCCTGGGGAGCGTAGCGCGACAGTTGAGCAAACTTGTCGCGGTACTCCGCCACTGACATGGACCCTTGCTTCAAGGAGCGGAACTCCTCTTGCTTCAGCTCTACGAGACCATCAGGGATATGATAGGATCTGAAGTTCTCCTGAACTCCTGCCATGTAACAACTGGAGCATCTTGGGGACGGCCGAACATGAACGCATCCCACCAGTCTTGTGCAGCTCCCTGCAGTTGCCCCGAGGCATAGAGCACCTTCTCATAGTCGGTGCACTGGGCAATGTTCAGCTGTTTCTCCACTGCACGGAGCCAGTCATCCGCCTCCAGTGGTTCAGAGGCGTGAGTGAACACAGGTGGATGGCCCTTCAGGAACTCTCCTCGACGGTCCCTGACTTGAAGAGGTTGAGGTGCTGCAGCGGGCGCCTGATCCAGGTGGTTCATCATGGCGTGCATAAGCTGATTCTGCGTGGCCATCAGCTGTTCGATGGTCACTGGCGGCGGGGGCGGTGGCGGGTCCATAGGAACACCACGCCCACGGCCACGGCCTCTTCCGCGTCCACCCCTTGCTGCCATCTGCTTACCAACAAATGCGCAAGAGTTAGACCTTTATATCCAACAAAGAATGTATATATGAACATAAATAAACATTGCTGAAATTTCTGTGCACATCCTTGTCAACAGCAGCACGCTAAAACGGGCATAACTCAAGTTACAGGAATCCAACAGGGATGAACCAGACATCGTTGGAAAGCTTAAGAAACCAACTACAACTTTCATATAGAACACTTTCTCAGATTCGACCAGATTCCGGGTCGAAAACAGCATTGAACAGAACCTGTTCTAGGTGACAGACTGCGCAGAAACATCAACTTTAAACAGGCATATCTCCTAGATCCGAAACAGATAAAGACTTGGTTCCAGATTTGTTTGAAAGATACATCAGTCTAGATACTTCCACAAAAATTTCATAATTTTTAGGATCACGGATTAAGAGATATACAGATATTACCACAGGGTGCTCCAAAAAAAACAGCAACACAGACATAGGAGATAAGCAACTTTATACATCACATGAAGGTGTTTAACTTGGAGAAGCACAACAAACTTGTACTCCACCACACACAAACAAAGATCCATCCAAACATAGCTCACAAACAAAAACAACACATCCACTAAAAGGTTCACCAAACACAAACTGAAACTAAACAACGTGTCTAACGGGATAACTGAACATGGTAGGCAAACTACTGGGCTCCACCGGGGCATCGTTGGCTCTGTACTTCTTCTTGTAGACAGCTGCATAGTCTAGCTCACCGCGAAGGTAGTCCACTTCGCGCTCCAAACGCCTTATCACCTTCTGAGCAGCACGCAGGTCATCCTGCACCTTGTCAGCCTTCCTCTGCACTTCATAGGCATGCTGGGCGGTAGAGACCAGAACCGGGTACTCCACAGGAGGAAGCAGAGCTTGCCACGAGCCCACCATGTCACTGTGGGGCAGATAGCGGTAGCGGTCAGTCCTCATAGACTGGAAGCGCAGACCACGGTAATGCAGGAAAGCATCCTGTGCTGCGTCCTCCATGCTGGCGAGAGCTTCGCCACGCTTGGTGGTAGTCCTGTGAGCCGACTCTATGACATGGGCCTGATCCACATCATCATTCAACCTGTAACCATCAGGTCGGACTTCCAGTAAGTGGCCTCCAACGGATGAGTGTACTCGCCATAGTGATACTGGAGCTTGGCCTCCAACTCAGGGTAGTATTCATTCAGCAGACGAACCAGCATACTATGGTAGTATGCTGTCTCGTCGGGCTTCTTGAACATGAAACGACGAGTCCATCCAAGGTCTTCATCCACCACCTGCACTACTGGGGAGGCAGGGGGTGTTGGTGCTGAAGCAGACGAAGCGGCGGGAGAGTGCACCACCGGGTACACTGGCACGAAGGCCAGTGCTGCAGGAGCTGCTGGAGCGGCAGGTGCTGCTGGGACTGCTGGAGCGGCGGGGGCCTCCACGACTGGTGGAGCGGCAGGCGCCACAGGAGCGGGTGCCTCTGGAGCAGGGACCTCAGGCGCTAGCGCCTCAGGAGCTGGCACCTCTGGAGCTGGCACCTTCGGAGCTGGAGACTCAGGAACTGCTGCAGGGGGCGATGGTGGCGCTGCTAGCTCCTCAGAGACAGTCGGGGTAGAGGTCAACTCTTCATCCTCCACGATGAAGGCGGTGTTGGAGGAGCTAGAGGAACCGTCACTGTCGGGGATGTGGACCACAGGGGGAGCAGGCTGGCTGGTGCTGGCAGTGAACAGGGCACGATACGCGCGGGTGTTCATGCGAGGCATCCTGACGTTATAAAGTAAGATAAGATAAGCGGAAACAATTAGTTTTAACTCAATAGAATAAGAATAAGAAGCACGCAGATTTTGATAAAGTAACAAGATAATAAAAATAAGCATGAACAGGTAACAAAAAGGTGTTAGAACGGCCATTTCCTAGCTAGGCTCGCGTCCTACAGTCAACAAAGCTTTGATACCAATTTGTCAGACCCCAACTTTAAGGATAAAATTGGGACAACGTACTCATGTGTGCCCAGGAAACATCACACACATAAGTAGACAAATTACAAGGAGTGGCATCATCACATTGTTTATTACATCACGACAGTATTAAAACAGAGTCTTACAACATACTGAACCACAGATCACTGAACTGGTACACAAACTAAAGCCACAGGGAAACGTTGACTGGGGGAGCAGCTAGCCTAGTAGTCTTCAGGAAAGTCGCCAACCGCACCTTCATCTGTTACCCATCCGGGATTTTGCCCAAAAAGAAGATAAACAACAAGCGTAAGTACTTCTCGTACTTAGCAAGCTAACACAGGGTTCATGAGGCTCAAAAGGCTGACACTGTCTGACTGCAGTTAGCTTTTAAGTTGGCAAAGTTTTAGCATTAAGGTAAACGAATATTGTGCTTAACCCTCAACCCATGATCCATTTGTCCATCAAAGATAATATAGCATCATAAGGTACCAACAACATAAAGTAACAATTATACAAGTATTATAGTTCTGCTAGTTTTCCGGGCCGCTCGTGACCGTGAGCACGGCTGTTATAACAGTTTTACACTCTGCAGAGGTTGTGCATCTTTACCCACAAGCCGTGTTACCCTTGTGCCCGAGGCGGCCAACCTCTTGATCCACTTCCGAGGTAAATGGCGGGGCACACTATGAAGCCTTTCGTTGGTTCGTCTAACATGTTAGGGCCGCTAGGTTTCCTTGGCAGGCAGATGTAGTAACCCCCCTTTCCTATGGCACAAGGCCATCGCAGCTATACACATAGGAACAGGAGCAGCCCTACACCCAAAGTGGCAAGCCCCTTATGCGCCCTTTCGGGTCACCGCTAACAAGTTAGAAAAGGTCCAGTGTACTGAGCTAAAACCAGAGCCATATAGCACTCATGGTAGCACTGTCAATCCCAGCTTTTGCTAACAGCAAGTTTTATTAACCGTTTAACAACATAACATCATGAGAACAAAATTATCATTGGACTGGATCCGTTATAAGTCAGTTAGCACTAGCATTCTACCCATATGCATATATCCCATGGAGACAAGAACATCACAGATAACAAAGCTAAGTGGGTTTTCTAAGGTGCTCAAATGGACACATGCATAAATGAGTGATTAAAGTAAAGTGTATAGGTAAACAAGGAGGTCCCATGCTAACTTGCCTTGGTTGTCGAAAGGTTGATCGTCCTGCTGGTCACTGAACGAGGGGTCCTGATCGCACCACACCGACTCACCGTCTACTCGATCACAAACATCACCACGCATTCCAGGTGCAAACATACACAATGCAAACAAGGCTATTATTAGAACAATACACCAAACAGAAATAAACTGAACTAAACTTTGATAAAACTGAAGTACGCATCTTCTACGATCACAACAAGTTTTGGTTCATCGAAAACGGAGTTACGGCGTGAAAGATACGATCGAAACGGTATATATAAAGCCCTAAACAAGATTAATTTGGACTCTAAAGCTAAACTGTCCAAAACAGGCTAACAGGGGTATAAACGGGTAGAGCACTAAATTACGAAGCTAACGCAATTTGAATGGATCAAATCGGAGCTAAAACGTGGATTTTATAAGCAAAACAATGTAGTGGCATTTCTGTAAATAAACTGAAATGCTTTTGAAATTAAATCAGAATTTAATTTGAATTTTAAATCAAATCCCGCAGTCGGCTAGACTGCGCCTCATTTTCGAAGAAACGCAGGGGCCTGGATGGAGTTTGCAAAGACTCAGGCAACAGTAGGGAGGGGAGCGCGGGTTGATTCCCGCAAAACCCCAGGGGCTCTTAAAAACTAACCCGAAGGGGTACGGGTCACTCACGGCCGTCGGATCGATCGCGGACGGGCACGGATTAGATCCAGGGGAAGTGCGCGCGGGGGCAAGCCGACGCGCGCCGCGCGCGGGCTCTGGCCACGACGTCGCGGGGTGTCGCGACGGCGTGCGCGCACCCGCCATGGATGGCGCGCGGGCGCTTGCGGACCCGGCCGAAGGAGGCGCCCCGAGACAAACCAAGAGAAGAGAGAGAGAGCGGAGCTCAAGGGGGTTCTCACCGCGGCTAAAGAGGCGGCGAGGAGGCTCGGGTGATGGCGCACGGCGAGGGCGGCGGGGATCCGAACGCCGGTGTCGGAGCTGCGAGCACACGACGGCGGTTAGGGCCAAAATCAGGCGAAAGAGAGAGAGAAAGGTGGTTCGGCGGCGCCGTTACCGCGACACGGATCACGGCGAGACGCTGAACGGGGTCGGCGAGGACGAGCACGGCCGGACGACGGCGGCGGGTGCTCGGACTTGAGGGAGCTAGGCTCGGGAGCGGCGGCGGTGGCTCTGGAGCGCTGCGAATAGAGGGAGAATGAGGGAAAAGGGGAGCGGGGTGCGGTGCGTCCGCTATATGCACGAGGACGAGGGCGAGATCGTGGGAGTGGGCGCGGGAGAAGCGGGGGAGTGCGGCCGCGGCGGTTGCGCTCGGCGGCGACGCAGAGAAGGAGGGAGGAGGCGGCTGACTCGCGGGCCCGGGTTGCCAGAGAGAGAAGGGGAGGGAGCGGCCGGTTGCACGCGGTGCGGGCGGGCCGGCCTGCTGGGCCGCGCGGAAGAAAGAGGGAGGGGGAGGGAAGCCCAGCGGGGAGAGGGAGAAGGAGGAGAGGGCGCGCCGGCGGGTTGGGCCGCCAGGCTGCCTGGGCCGAAAGGGAGGGGGAGAGGGGAGAGAGGAAAGAAAGCTTTTTCTTTTTATTTAAAGGCTTTTCAAATCATTCTCAAATGAAATTTGAATTCATTTGAATTTTAGCAAAAACCAAACACCCAAATAAATATAGTGCACCAACATGAATGCATAAACATGTTGCCACTATAATTTTAATTCAACAAAAATTATTTATCCCCTATGTTAAATGCTCACAAAAAATCATAATTAAAGCATTTTCAACTATTGGGCTTTGGAGAAATTTTAGGGTGTTACAATTCCTCTCTAGCCTTTGGTACATTGAACAAGATGAACTTATTGTTTATGTGTTCTATTCAATCTTAACATGAGTGATAGGATCAGAAGATGAGCATGAAAATAGCATATTAAAATTTTAACATATCAGATTACTTAACCCAAGGAAGGATAATCTATGCATAATGTGTCGATATTTTATGATTGTGATATATCATCTTCCAAAGGTTGGATGCATAACATTTTAGCTCATTTGGTTAAGATAGTGAGATTCAAGAGAGTAAAGCTAGGAACAAAGAGTAAAGAACTGAACATGTTCAGTTGATTAGGTTGGATCATGTGAGGTGCAACTTAAACATGTTTGGTTCTTGTTTATGTACATACCAGAATCAAGGAGAAGCTTTTAAAGTGATGACACTTACCTTGAAATGTTACCTTTATCATTGAAGAGTGATGGTGTCGAACCACCTTCTGGAAGCTTCTCTTGTCTAGTTGGTTGTTGTTCATGAC
Source organism: Coix lacryma-jobi var. lacryma-jobi (assembly GCA_009763385.1). Lineage (NCBI taxonomy): Eukaryota > Viridiplantae > Streptophyta > Magnoliopsida > Poales > Poaceae > Coix > Coix lacryma-jobi. The sequence goes on from CM019831.1 coordinate 51,152,206, forward strand.
TAGCTTGTCTTCTCTTGCCTATCTCACAGTGGGCCAGTTGAGTCTTGTTCTCAACAGGTCCAGATGGAGACTTGGTCAGCTATTTTCTTGATTTGTAGACTGAGGTACTATCTCTCCATCTTCTAATTCTTGCAGTGCAGTGGCTTTATCCTCATGATGTCCCCCTCAATTCCTGGCAGTTGGTTCTTCCCTTGTCGATCGAATCGACATCTCCTCTTGGCTCTCTCCGGCTGCTCATAAGTGGTGTAGTTGTTGAAGAAGCAGCGACCCTTTTGATCGAAGATCCAAAAGTGGACGTCTCAAGGTCCGATATAGATGAGAACATTGGTGGTGTTCAAGAACGTTCTTCCAAGAATGAGTGATGGATCATATTCTTCTCCTTAGCTGGGGCAGCGTCCAAAAATGCTTGTACTAATCAAAGTGGTGAGTAGGAGGTCAATGTGTCTTGAAGCTGGTTTTCTCCTTCATACCTTGATCATGAAACAAATCTAGACAACGGAATTGTGTCTCCCCCAAGCTGGCTTGCGAAGTAGGTGGATATTTCTTCAATAACATGTTCATGAGTTGAAATTGTAGACCTTGTTGTTGTTGAAGTTGTTCCACCTCATCCCCCAAACTAGCTCTTGTGTTGCAATGATTAGAAGTGAGGAGAACTTCCACTGTTTGTCTTCATAGTGAACCACCAACAAACTTCCTTTGGATGACACATAGATGTTATGATGGAGTGGCATATCGTCACCCTGATATTTGTTGTTGGTGTTGGTGTCTTTGATAATGATGAGCGTAGGCACAGATTGACCCATACAGGGTGAGTTGCATCCTGCTCGTCATCAGTGTCCTGACTTAGGCCTTGGGATGGCTCAAAGCTTGGCTTCCTTCGATGGGTTGGTTTTCGGATCTTTAAGTTCACACCATGAACAAGCAAATCTCATCTCCTACAAAATGTTAGTGGACATATACCCGAAGGATTGTACTGAATTTTAAACATGGGTTGTTATCCACAACTATGTGTTATTCATCTATGCTAATGAAAAGATGATTTTAGGACTACTTTAGCATAGACTAGCAATTTATATGTTGGCTACATTTTAACATGGTTCAAGGCAAAAGATACTTGTAGTAGAAGATAAATTGAAATAAACTTTAATACTCACAGTTCTTTCATCCATGATGAATGAGCTGAGTCTTCATTATGCAGTTCACCATATGCCTTGCTTCATCTCTAATGTGAATTCATCTTAGGACTTTCCCAAAGTGTATTTAGAGTTCTCTGCAGGGGTTAGTCCAACAAAATATCCAATGTCTACACTAGCAATTTTCAGTTCAATAATCAAACTAGACTCCATGTCTAATTGGATTAAGGAAGGCATTTTAACCTAAGCACCATGCTTAATTTAAAAACCTTTAGAAGCATAGCTAGTACTTCCAAACCAAAACATACTATGGTAAACAAAGGTAGCATGAGAGCATAACAAAGATTTATTCAAAAAGAGATGACAAAGTATGATCACAGTGAGGAATATTTTTTTTCTTTTTTTTAGATGCAGATGACATGAATGCATATAAGGAACTAAACATGATGTGGATTTGATAAAAGAAAACCTAAACTAAATGGAATGGATGCAAGGATGATTCAAAGTAAACATGCAGTGGTATGAAATAAATTAAAAAGATAACTACTCATAAAGTTTAAAGTCCATGAGCAAGACTGTCTCACCTTGATCATACTTACCATGACTCACAACTGAGACTTGTGAGTGGCGCAGCGTAACTATTCGTCACATGGGATGAGAGTTGATTTGTTGTGACGGTGACCTTTTCTCCAATCTACACATGGTTGGAATAATATATATGTATGCACAAACCTGTGAGATGGCAGGGTTCCAGAATTAATGATGGATCTTGAATGTTCAGGCACCCTGAGTTCTTTATTCTTGTGGAATCTTGCCATAAGGTCGAAACGGCATCTGATGTCCTGTCTATTCCACACTCGACAAAACAGGGGGTAATCCTACTAAAGCTAGTGGTACACTAAATTAGCAGATATCAAGATCATTATCAAAATCTTTACACCAATTGCTTCCCCGGCAACGGTGCCAAAAATGCTTGTTGACATTTGTTAGTGCAAATAGAATATGAAAGATTCCGCAAGCGCACAGAACACCATCATAGCATTTTACCGGGAGTATTCCAGGATCGTTATTTATATTTTACCACAGGGAAGCAAGGGTTAAGAATCTGATAACTTACTATCATGCATCTACTAACTCAGAGTACTAGTTAGACTAAAGCAGGAGTAAATGATATATGATATGATAATGAATGAAAGCACATAAAAGATAACTATAGTTGGAGGATAACGGGAGAGATCAAGGTTCCTACGTACTTCTCTATTACTTGGGTTCTAAGGTAACAATGATGAAAAGATATAGCAGTCATAGACATTGGCACTTTGGAGCAGCAGGTCCTTTCCAACTCTCGAAGAAGACAGGAAAAAAGGTAGTTGGGAGAAGGCTACCAAAAGCTCTACGAAACATCAATCCGAACGTGGTGGACTACGAAGGCCTAACAGAGCTATCACCCCTGGGGCTACCACAACTATTCCGTGGGATTGAGTGCAAACTCTGGTAACCTATAGACTAAACACCATGTCTAATCTATCGATTACTACTCTAATTACCTAGGATAACTAGAGCACTCAATACGAATAAAGATCCCATGCCAAGATATAACAACTATACTAATCATATAATAAAGCATAAAGTAAATAGAGAAGATAAATATATTAAAGCATAAGTCTTATACGAAAAGATACAAAGGCATACCAAATCTCTGAAGACTCCTCTGGAATTAGAGCGCAGCTCCTCTCTAATCTCTCCTTCTCCTCTTGCTAATTGGATCTCTAGATACAACTAGATGAACTAGACAACTAGAACTAGAACTAGACGAACTAGATCTAAATCTAGATGAACTAGAAGAGATTCATCTAGAGGGACCTCTACTTCTACATTGGAACCCTAGCTTCTGATGTGGAGATGAATAATGAAGATGGAGATGCCTGGAGAGGGGGGTATGGGGCTGCTTATATAGCCCTGGGCGAGGAACCATGGCCGTAGGATCAAACCGACTTTAGGGACGGTGGAGATGCATCCTAGGAGGCGGTGCAAGAAGGTTCCAGAAGGCGGAGGCAAAACGGCCTCCGTGGCCGACCGACCGGTCTAGGGGCCCCACCGGTCGGTCTGGCCTAGTGGTCCCCCATGGCGGGCCGCCTCATGGTGTCTTCTGGTGTCTTCTAGATCCTTCTTTTGCAGGTTTCGTTGCGAAATTAATATCTTTTCATCCGGGACTCCGAATATAGCAAATGATATGTCCGTTTCGATCGTCTCGATGAGCCTTCGCAATGGTGCACTCCAATTCATCACTTGAGATGCTTTTATATGGTAAAAACATGGATGTCCTACAAAACAAGTGAGAGCACCAAAACTCGTGGAACTTGTTAGTTTGAAACCCTACAACTATGCTTTGAGATTCATTTAGTGTCATTTCATGCAATATTTGATGGTTAATTATGAGCATTAGTGAGCGTCAATAGGGGTCGGCTTTGCGGCGAATACGTCGGAGGCGGAGATGGAGCGCTTGGAAGAAGAAGCCGAGCCAGCCGCCGAAGCCCTTGTCGGGGGTGTAGATATATTTGGTGTCGGTGTTGGGTATTTTAAACGCACACAAAAAAATCCTCAAGCGCACGGATATCGATGTAGCTTTCACCCGAGAGTATTCCAGGGTATCGATTTCCACGGGGAACGTGAAGTGTACTAGAAGAATTAAGAACGTCCAAGAAAAGAATGGTAATATGGGTAGAGAGATATAGGGTTTCCTAAGCGGGTCTATTTAATTAAAGGCTCACTATACTTTACTTACTTCGGAGCAACAGTACCTTTCCTTTCCGATTCTCAAAAAAGACTGGGAAAAGGGTAATCAGGAGAAGGCTGCCAAAAAAGCTCTATGAAAACAACAATCCTAACGTGGTGGATTATAACAATCTACAAAGCTGTCACCCCTGTAGCTACCACAACTATTCCGGAGGATTGGGCGCAAACTCAGGTAAACCCTAGTCTAGACACCATGTCTACACTAACGTTTACTACTCTAATTACGTACGATAACTAGAGCACTCAATACGAGCGGATATCCAGTAAATAAAATAATGCAAGAACTGAAATTAAATATAATACTTAGAAGTAGTAAATGAAGAACCTGGAGATTACTTGAAGACAAACCAGATGCTGCACCAATACAATGTCGAGGAGATCTGACAGATCTGGCTCCTCCTTAGCTCTCTCCTTCTCTCTCTAATCCGATCTCTAATTACAACTAGATGAACTAGACATCTAGAACAAGAACTAGAACTAGAACTAGAAGAACTAGAACTAGATCTAGATGAAGTAAAGAGATTCATCTAGAGGGACCTCTACTTCTACTTGAAACCCTAGTTTCTGATGTGGAGATGAATAATGAAGATGGAGATGGCTCTTGGGGGCGCCCCTGGGGTCTCTTATATAGTCCTGGATGGAGTAGGGGGCAAGGAATTGCCACGTCATCGATCCACGTCACATTTATCGCCCACCGTTGGATCAAACTGACTTCAGGGATGGTGGAGATGTATCCTAGGAGGCGGTGCAAGAAGGTTCCAGAAGGTGGAGGCAAAACGACCTCTGTGGCTGACCGGTCGGTCATGGGGTGGGACCGGTCGGTCTGGCCCAGTGGGCCCCCGTGACGGGCCGCCTCGTGGTGTCTTCTGGTGTCTTCTAGATCCTTCTTTTGTAGATTTCGTTGTGAAATTAATATCTTTTCATCCGGGACTCCGAATATAGCAAATGATATGTCCGTTTCGATCGTGTCGACGAGCTCTTTGCAATGGTGTTCTCCAATTCATCACTTGATATACTTTTATATGGTGAAATATTGATGTCCTACAAAACAAGTGAGAGCACCAAAACTCGTGGAACTTGTTAGTTTCAAACCCTACAACTATGTTTTGTAATTCATTTAGTGTCATTTCATGCAATAGTTGATGGTTAATTATGAGCATTAGTGAGCGTCAACAAGTTCCCCCAAGCTTAACCTTTGCTAGACCCGAGCAAAGCCAATCTCAACAATGGATCAGGAGTTGCTGCAATATCTTTACTTCCAACAAGTACACATGTATTCAAACAAAGTTCTCATATGGAATAGAAAAAGTATCATATTATTCATCATGGGGCTTTGTACTTTACCTTGAATCCTGAGTAATTGAAAGATAGAATGATCAAATCAAGCACTATGTCTCTAGTTCTTTCACTTCACCATTATCCCGGAGTTTTTTATGAATTTTCAAAAAGATTAAAAACATATGTTGTCAAATTAAACAAGGGATCCAAGAGAGAAGTCAATCATACTATTGAATTAAGAAGTGCATGTGTATGGAAAATGGAGTCGGATGCTCTTTTGAAATATATCACTCTCTTTGTTTATCAGAGACACATGGCTATCAGGCTAATTCTACTGGCGAGCTGTCACACCCTGACCCTGAATTTGTGTTTCTTAAATTAGAGTTAAAATGTTTTATTCAGGAATTTTTGTGCTCATAAAATATAGGGAAATAAAACTTTTCTATAAAGTAAAATTTATCCTAGGGTTTATAAACTGTTTGTGCATTCATGTTGGAGCATTTGAGTTTTTGTGATGTGTGGTTTTGGTTAAAATTCAATTTGAGCCCAAAATGGTTTTAAAACAATTTAAAGAAAAATGAATTTTCTAGAAAGGGTATTGAAAATAAAGGTTTCTTTTGTTTTTCAAAAAGTTTGGAAAAAGTTTAAAAATGTCAAAACTTATCGTCTCTCTCAAAGGTCTATATCAAAAGTTTGAAAGGATTTCAAATTTGGATTTGAAAATGCTTTTGGAAAACCAAAACAGAATAAAAAGGATTTTCTTTCTCCTCTTCCCTCTCCTTGCAAACTGGCCCAAAGGCCCTTTCCCCGGCCCTTTTCCTCCCTCCATTCTGGCCCGAATGGCCCAGCCGGCGCTCTCTCTCCCTCCCTTGGCTTCTGGTCTGTTCGGCCTGGCTCCAGCCCGTGCCCCCCTTCGCTCGGCCTGCCGCCCTCCTCTCCCGCGTGCGCCAGCGCGACTCGCAGCCCAATTCTACCCGCGCGCGAAGCACCAGCCAAGTGAACGCCGTGGCCCAGCAAAGCCCAGGCGGGCGCTCGCCTTCTCCCTTGCTGACAACCGCGTCCCCGGCTGTCAGTGCCTCCTTCCTCCTGTGTCCGGCCGGGACTCGAGCCCGAGCTCCGACTCCACCTCCCCTACGTCTCCTCTTTGCCTTGCTCCCCAACCCGAGCCCTCCTATAAGTCTCCCGAGTCCTCCGCCGCCTTTCCCTGTTTGTAGTTTCGAGCTCTCGTGCCCTAAATTGTGCCGTCACCAAAGCTCCGCAACCGCAAGATCTCCGCGGCTATCTGCTCGACCGCCAGCGTGTTCCAACGCCCGCAAAAGGTTCCTACCGCTCCGTCTTGATCTCCCGAAGCTAGCAGAGCCTTTTCTCCTCTTCTTCCCCCTCTGTTTGATGGTCTAATTGCTCGCCGTCGATTTCAGAGCCGCCGTCCGCCGTGCCAAGAAATCCGCCGCCGCCGAGCCGCTTCGAACACCATCTTCACCGCTGGTAAGTTCGCCTTGAGTTCCTGGTTCGTTTGAACCTATTCCCGAGGCCTCTACCGAACCCTAGCCCTAAACCGAGCCCCACCGCCGTATTCCGGCGATGGCGCCGCCGTGTCTCCTCTGTCTTCTCTCCGGCGAACAGCGCCACCCTAAGCTTCCCAATCTAATCTGAGCCCTTCATCTTGAATCGGATGGCCAGGAAACCCGATACCTCTTCGCGTGGCCGTTTTGCAGAAGAGTCCTTATGATTTCCGAGTCCCAACCCGTGCTCCACCTTGACCTATTCATTGAGTCTGCGAAAACTTTCAATCTAGCCCCTGCGTTTTCTCCTAAATGAGGCACAGTCCAACTGAAATTCAATTTCGTTTTATTTATTTAAATCTGCGAAAATCAAGTTTTGTCTTATTTACAGTTTTGCCACTGACTTTAAACCCCTATAACTTCTTTGTTTTAACTCCGTTTTGAACCGTTCAACTTGCGTTAGATTCGTTTCGAAAAGATCTTTCCAAATATATAACTTTCAACACTGTTTTCTGTAATTAAAATTTGAGTTAAATCTAATCTAGTAATTAGTGTCTTTAATCTTGTTTAGTTCATATCTTTTTCGTTTCAACTCCGTTTAGAGTGATTTTCGCGTTTGCGTGATCGTAGCGAACCGTAGATCAGTTTTCAAAACTCTTTATCTTGTTTTCTTATGAATGATGTACTGTTCTAATCATAGGCTTTGTTTTGCTTTGCATGATTGGTATTGGATGCTTGTGTGGTGTTATGTGATCGTATGTCCAGTCGGTGAGTTATACGTTGGTGATCAAGAAGAAGATCGTGACCAAGAGTCAACCTTTGGAAGTATACAAGTCAACAGAAGAAGGATCTTGAGTTTAAGGCAAGTATAGCAATCGAGTTTTCTTTTCGCAGTCATGATCATGTTACTTAATTAATGTATGCATCGAATGATAAAAATGACTTATTAGCAACTTAAGAAATTATCTGTACAAGAACCTTCGGGATTTACAGTGCAACTGTTGGGGGTTATATGGCTCTGGCTTTAGCTCAGTATGAGGACCTTTTCTAGCTTGTTAGAGGTTACCGAAAGGCGCAAGAGGGGCTCCGATCTGTATGGTCTTGGCCGACCAAGTTGGTGCATTTTGTCTTTTGTTAGTCACCGCTTGGAGGGGAGATTCATGCTTATTGATGGGAAAACCTAGCGGCCCTAACTTGTTAGACGAACCTTTGAAAGGCTTCATCGTGAACCCTGCCGACTTTCCTTGGAAGTGAGTTAAGAGGCTGATCACCTCGGGCGAAAGGGCAATTCACGTCTCGCAGTGAAAGTGTACACCTTTGCGCAAAGTTTATTAAACTGATATATCAGCCTTGCTCAAGGACACGAGCGGCCTTGAAGACTTTTACATTTATGACTTTTGTTGGTTAACATGTTCATTATTTACCGTTTTATGCTATTCATTATTTATGTTACATTGATCATGAGACTTGGGATCTATATCACTTGTTGCTATACTTGTGGAGTTCGACATGGACTCACTCTTGCTTTTCCCCACACCTCAGAGAGTTAAACTTTGGAGAAGCTTAGGCTTGTGGTCAACCAGTCAGTTGTTCCCTGTGAAGTTGGTGTCTCCATCTGAAGATCGGAGTGTCTTTCCGCTGTCTGCTCTTTAAGGTTATGATCTTTTGTTTTATATACGTTATATAAGAGCATTGTCTTTCGATATTACCCTTTATTTGTTGCTATATGTGAGATTTGACTTCCTGGGCTCACATATGGTGTATACCTGGTTTTGTTCTTAAAACCGGGTGTGACAAAGTGGTATCAGAGCAATGCTGACTGTAGGACGCAAGCCTAGTTAGAAACTGGTCGTTTAAAAGTTTTGAAAATTGCTATAGAACTCTTGTTCTATCAACCTTGATATTTTTTCTCCCTATTGTATCTCCAACCCTTGTTATTTGTCTCCTCCTTGTTGCTTAAATTTTAAATTTTGCTCTCACCTTCACTCCTTGCCTTGAATTGCTTTTGAAAACTTCCCTCTATCTAAGTAGATGGATCGTTGACCAAGCTATGTCGTCTCTGACCGCAGTTACAAACAGAAGCTGATCGCTATGCAAAGTCAAGACCTGGGAAGAATGACGCAACAACAAGACGCAACACACGGACCAACCAACATGGAAGGAAGCCATAAAGAACAGTTACAAGGTGATGAAGTGGAGCAAGATTACATTTACGGAAAATTGAGGCATGTGGATATGACCACTATTCATGGAGCAAAGAAAGTTGTATATGGCATGATCCCAGTCAATTCAGTAACTGCCATGGTTCTTTTTGACCCTAGTGCTTCGCACTCGTTCATCTCTGCCAAGTTTGTAGCTCGCCTGAAGATAAGGGAATGGCCAACAAAGAAGCTCATAGTAGTTCGTACACCAACTGGAGAAGTTGAGACAAACCGTGTATGTCGAGATGTTAGAGTCCAGATAAAGGAGAGTGAATTCATAGTGAAGCTGAATGTTTTGGAACTTTCCGGAATCGATGTTATCCTTGGACATGGATGGTTAAGGGGTCGTAAAAGTGAGGTCAATTATTCCCGACGATTCAGTTTTTTTAAGAACACCATCAGGCGAAAGGATTGAATATCGAGGTATGCCATTATCACCCAATGAATGTGAACAGGTCTGTTGGAAGATAGCAGCAGTAAGATTCAAGAGGTCCAGGATCGATGTCTATGTTGCAAGCATTATGGGAATTCTTGTCTTCAAAAGAAGTCAACCAAGGATGAGGTCAAAGTGAACCCAAGTGGTGAAGTCAAGGAAGATAAGAAGAGGAAAGCAAATTCATTCGAGCCACCGTTGATACGTCACCAACAGTTGAGTTCTACCCCAGTATCACATCCAGTTTCAACCCTTGTTCAGACCAGCCTAGATCAGCAGCATCTAGAAGCTCCTCCAGTTAAGAACTTTCCACATGAGGTTTGCATAGATGGATGGACAATCACCTACAAAGAGTTCCAACCACGGAAGCGAGTTAAGAAGCAGAATAAACTGGTAAAAGTCAATCCTCTGAGTCAGCAAGATGGCAGCACATCAAACAACACTTCTACCGCAGCAGATCCAACCAAAGGAAGATGTTATCATTGTCGACAGGAAGGACACTACGTAAGATCCTGCCCCAAAAAGGTCAACAACCGACTCAAGGAAGTAGCCACAACCCAGTCACTACAGAATAGTCACCAACAAGTGATGTCAGTGCCTGATGCAAAGAAAGTCCCTGATAGCAGTTGATAGATGAAGAGTGTACAAGAAAAGCTACCCTTGATGTTCTTGCAGATGTATCATGTGCTAGTAGTTCTTGTGCCCTTATGTAATGAAACGTTAGTAACAAAGTTAAGTCAAGTCCTTGGCCCATGTGTGGCTTGTGAACCTGTGATGTTTGTTGCTTGTCCTTATGATGATGTTTGTTTTGCATCTTTGTAATGAGTGCAATGATTTTGTGGGTTTCTTCACAATCTCATTTAGGTTTAGTTGATAGGTTATATGCATAGATAGTAGGGGTTTTGCTCTTCTCTTGTCTTCCCTATCCTGTCTTTTCGGAGCAGTCTGTCTTTGTCAGCTTATATCTCTGTTTATGGATGTTCAAAAATCATGGAATAATTCTGGACACAAGTAGACTTCATGATCTTTCTCTCTGAGCGCAAGAACCACCCTGATAGCTGTTATGGTTTTGGAGTTATGAAATTCACAAGTTGATGCATCTGTGCTGTCTGGAGTCTGGAACAGTTACTGTTGTCTGCTGTTTTCGACGACCTTAACTACAGAATCTGGAAAAGTGTTCTACATGAAAGTTGTAGAGGATTTCATAAGCTTTCCAGAAAGGTAAACTGCAACTTCATTGGATAAGCAGAGCTCGAGTTATGGCTGTTTTACTGCACTGCTGTTTTGCTACTCGCGAGAAATTTCAGAATTCTTGTTCTTACCTTCGCATATGAATTTCTCTGGGATGTCAGAAGGTCTTTATGCTAGTTAGCTTAACTAGAAAAAGGTGGAATGCTATCCTTTTATTGTTTCTCCTAGTTGATCCTTTCTTAAGGGGGTAGCTATGATGAAGTTAACTTTGAACCGTTTTCAAGATGAAGTTTCTTACCATCTAGTGTTTTAATCGAAAGAATCAGTCATGGATGAGTCTTCTCTTGTCTCTCTTGCTATATCAACCTTGTCTTGTCATCTCATGAAGCTATGGTTAAGTGTGTTATGAAGAGCTGAATCCTAACACATACATGTTGAAAAACAGATGGTTGCTACCAGGAGAAATGACTACGATGATGCTACAGGAAATGCTCACAACTCTAATCCACCGCCATCAAATCCTTCAGCTATAGAGCAAGTTTTGATAATGCAGACTCAACTATTACAGACCATTGCTCAAAATGTGTTACACAATCAGTATCAAGAACCACCTATTGACAAGCGTGGTGAATTTATGAAAGGACACCCACCGACATTCTCTCATACTAGCAACCCAATAGAAGCTGATGACTGGCTTAGAGCTGTGGAACGACAACTTGACATAACACAGTGTGATGACCATGAGAAGGTGCTTTATGCTTCAGGCCAACTTCAAGGAACTGCATTAGATTGGTGGGAATCGTTCCAGTTTGAACATTCAAATAAGAATCAAATTGGTTGGGAAGAATTCAAGAATGCTTTTAGATCTTACCATGTTCCAGCTGGAATAGTGGCGATTAAGGAAGAGCAATTCCTCAACTTGAAGCAAGGATTTATGTCAGTGTGTGAGTATCATGACATGTTCACCCAGTTGTCACGCTATGCTCTGGAAGAAGTGAATAGTGATGCTAAGAAGCAGAAACGCTTTCTGAAAGGACTCAATGATGGTCTGCAATTACAACTGATGACGGTTGAATATGCCAACTATCAAACATTGGTGGACAGAGCAATTGTGATTGAGAACAAGCGTCGAGAGATGGAGAAGAAAAGGAAAAGAGAAAGCCAATCTGTAGGTAGCAACATACACCACCACCCTTCGCTCATGCACCAGAATTCCAACAATGGAACCAGGAATCAAGTGATCAGTGGAATCTTGAACCTCCTCATGAACTCCATCAGTATCAGCAATTCAATGATGAAGTACTTCACTCCAATTCCCAAGAGCCATGTCTGTCACCTCCTAGTGACACCTTGACGAAGATTAATACTCCCACTAGTGAGGGTTGTAACGATTGTGATGAGGTTAATCACTATGAGAATGACTGTCATAAGAAGTTTATGGAGAGCAATAAAAGTCAGGACGACGAACCACATCAAATACAAGAACAGGAGAAGCAGGAGCCAGGAAGTAAAGTAAAAAGAAACTACATCCAAGGAATGTTAAATCATGTGTATATGATTAACAAACGTGGGGCTAAGGAAGTCGTGTATGGTTTCATTCAAGTAAACTCTGCTCCCGCCATTGTGATGTTTGATCCTAGAGCTTCACACTCGTTCATCTCTAGCCTATATGTACAAGAACATAGGATGACTATGCTTCCAATGAGGAAACCAGTGATAGTTAACTCTCTAGGAGGCGAAATGAAAGCAAACCGCATATGCCCAAAAGTTAGCCTTGACATAAAGGGAGTAAACTTTGAGGCGAACCTTACTGTTTTGAAGTTGATGGAAATGGATGTTATCCTTGGAAAGGGTTGGTTATCTGCTTGTAAAGGAGTGGTTAAGTATGCCCAAGGTTTGGTGCTTCTAACAACACCGACAGGTGAAAGAATTGAGTATCAAGGTTTTCACCCTGTACCTGAGGAATACGAGAATGACCCATTAGAAGGGGTACCCATCGAGGACAGTAAAGTGGACTGTGAGTTTTCAGATACCAATATAAAGGAACAAACACAGGCAGAGAAGCTCAGTATGAGAGATGATCACGCTTGAGAAGATTTTCTACACAGAATCGTAGAAATTACCAATGGCTTTAATGAAGTACTTAAAGTTTGTAAAGTGCAATGGAATGATCATACAGATAAAGGTGTAATTGGAAAAGGGAGGATCAAACAAAAGCAGAATATCTATATACCTTTGATCACCGTCTTTCGAATCTCGGGACGAGATTCTCTTAAGGGGGGTAGATTTGTCACACCCTGAAATTTGTGTTTCTTAAATTAGAGTTAAAATGTTTTATTCAGAATTTTTGTGTGCTCATAAAATATAGGGAAATAAAAACTTTTCTATCAATTAAAATTTATCCTAGGGTTTATAAACTTGTTTGTGCATTCATGTTGGAGCATTTGAGTTTTTGTGATGTGTGGTTTTGGTTAAAATTCAATTTGAGCCCAAAATGGTTTTAAAACAATTTAAAGAAAAATGAATTTCTAGAAAGGGTATTGAAAATAAAGGTTTCTTTTGTTTTTCAAAAAGTTTGGAAAAAGTTTAAAATGTCAAAACTTATCGTCTCTCTCAAAGGTCTATATCAAAAGTTTGAAAGGATTTCAAATTTGGATTTGAAAATGCTTTTGGAAAACCAAAACAGAAAATAAAAAGGATTTTCTTTCTCCTCTTCCTCTCCTTGCAACTGGCCCAAAGGCCCTTTCCCCGGCGCCTTTTTCCTCCTCCCTCCATTCTGGCCCGAATGGCCCACCGCGCTCTCTCTCCCTCCCTTGGCTCTGGTCTGTTCGGCCTGGCTCCAGCCCTGCCCCCCTTCGCTCGGCCTGCTCCCTCCTCTCCGCGCTCTCCCTCTCCGGGCCTCCTCCCCCTCTCCGCCCATTCGCCCGCGAAGCACCAGGCCAAGTGAACGCCGTGGCCCAGCAAAGCCCAGGCGGGCGCTCGCCTTCTCCTCGCTGACACCGTCCCCCTTCCCCGTCTGTCCTGCCTGCTCTTCCTCCTGTGCCTCCGGCCTCTCCGAGGAGCCTCTCCTCCTCCCCCTCCCCTACCTCTCCTCTTTGCCTTGCTCCCCCACCCCGAGCTCCCCCTCCTCTCCTCGTCCCTCCTCCCCGCTCCGCTGCGAGCTTCCCTTTTGTAGTTTCGAGCTCTCGTGCCCGCAATTGCCGTCCCAAAGCTCCGCACCGCAAGATCTCCGCGGCTGTCTGCTCGACGCGCCAGCGTGTTCCAACGCCCGCAAAAGGTTCCTACCGCTCCGTCTTGATCTCCCGAAGCTAGCAGAGCCTTTTCTCCTCTTCTTCCCCCTCTGTTTGATGGTCTAATTGCTCGCCGTCGATTTCAGAGCCGCCGTCCGCCGTGCCAAGAAATCCGCCGCCGCCGACCCTTCTCCGCACACCATCTTCACCGTTGGTGAGTTCGCCTTGAGTTCCTGGTTCGTTTGAACCTATTCCTGAGGCCTCTACCGACCCTAGCCCTAAACCGAGCCCCCACCGCCGTATTCGGCGATGGCGCCGCTGTCCCCCTGTCTTCTCCGGCGAACAGCGCCCCCTAAGCTTCCCGATCTAATCTGAGCCCTTCATCTTGAATCGGATGGCCAGGAAACCCGATACCCTCTTCGCGTGGCTGTTTTGCAAAAGAGTCCTTATTATTTTCCGAGTCCCAACCCGCGCTCCACCTTGACTATTCATTGAGTCTGCGAAAACTTTCAATCTAGCCCCTGCGTTTTCTCCTAAATGAGGCGCAGTCCAACTGAAATTCAATTTCGTTTTATTTATTTAAATCTGCGAAAATCAAGTTTTGCTTATTTACAGTTTTGCCACTGACTTTAAACCCCTATAACTTCTTTGTTTTAACTCCGTTTTGAACCGTTCAACTTGCGTTAGATTCGTTTCGAAAGATCTTTCCAAATATATAACTTTCAACACTGTTTTCTGTAATTAAAATTTGAGTTAAATCTAATCTAGTAATTAGTGTCTTTAATCTTGTTTAGTTCATATCTTTTTCGTTTCAACTCCGTTTAGAGTGATTTTCGCGTTGCGTGATCGTAGCGAACCGTAGATCAGTTTTCAAAACTCTTTATCTTGTTTTCTTATGAATGATGTACTGTTCTAATCATAGGCTTTGTTTTGCTTTGCATGATTGGTATTGGATGCTTGTGTGGTGTTATGTGATCGTATGTCCAGTCGGTGAGTTATACGTTGGTGATCAAGAAGAAGATCGTGATCAAGAGTCAACCTTTGGAAGTATACAAGTCAACAGAAGAAGGATCTTGAGTTTAAGGCAAGTATAGCAATCGAGTTTCTTTTCTTTTCGCAGTCATGATCATGTTACTTAATTAATGTATGCATCGAATGATAAAAATGACTTATTAGCAACTTAAGAAATTATCTGTACAGAACCTTGGGATTTACAGTGCAACTGTTGGGGGTTATATGGCTCTGGCTTTAGCTCAGTATGAGGACCTTTTCTAGCTTGTTAGAGGTTACCGAAAGGCGCAAGAGGGGCTCCGATCTGTATGGTCTTGGCCGACCAAGTTGGTGCATTTTGTCTTTTGTTAGTCACCGCTTGGAGGGGAGATTCATGCTTATTGATGGGAAACCTAGCGGCCCTAACTTGTTAGACGAACCTTTGAAAGGCTTCATCGTGAACCCTGCCGACTTTCCTTGGAAGTGAGTTAAGAGGCTGATCACCTCGGGCGAAAGGGCAATTCACGTCTCGCAGTGAAAGTGTACACCTTTGCGCAAAGTTTATTAAACTGATATATCAGCCTTGCTCAAGGACACGAGCGGCCTTGAAGACTTTTACATTTATGACTTTTGTTGGTTAACATGTTCATTATTTACCGTTTTATGCTATTCATTATTTATGTTACATTGATCATGAGACTTGGGATCTATATCACTTGTTGCTATACTTGTGGAGTTCGACATGGACTCACTCTTGCTTTTCCCCACACCTCAGAGAGTTAACTTTGGAGAAGCTTAGGCTTGTGGTCAACCAGTCAGTTGTTCCTGTGAAGTTGGTGTCTCCATCTGAAGATCGGAGTGTCTTTCCGCTGTCTGCTCTTTAAGGTTATGATCTTTTGTTTTATATACGTTATATAAGAGCATTGTCTTTCGATATTACCCTTTATTTGTTGCTATATGTGAGATTTGACTTCTTGGCTCACATATGGTGTATACCTGGTTTTGTTCTTAAAACCGGGTGTGACACGGCACATGGCCATCTTTTTTTTTATGATATTCATTTTTTCTTTTTTTTTTCGAGGTTCTGGACACTTGTCCCTTTTTATTTCCTCGGGATCTATCTTTTTGAGGTTTCGGACACTTGTCCCTTTTTATTTCCTCGGATTTTTTTCTCTTTTTTCAATAGCCACATTCTTCCAACAAACTTTTGAGAGGATAGGAACAAAAATCATGAGCATTTATGCGGAAAATGGATGAATGTGTAAGTGATCTCAATTCAATAGCATGATAACTTCTCATAGGGTCAACAAAGCTTAATTTAACTCAATGCAATTATTAGTCATATTAATATTGTAAACTCTCCAGAATTCTAGTGTTGTTTTAGATCCAGATAATAGTAGCTCAGATCATCACATATCATATCTGTTAATTACCTATACTTTAGATCAAGCATTTGCTACCCATGTATTTAATTTTATTTTTAAGCATCGTTATTAATTAGGAGAACTTATGCTTTGAAGGCTAGGTACTTTAAAGAAATTAGATAGAGCAACTATTCATCATTTTCATGTAAATGATTAGAGAGAGAGTTCTTCTTTTATTATTAACTTCTTAAAACAAACTTAACACCTATTTATTTAACCTAACACACACTTATTATAAATATTATAAAATAAAAAATAAGACATACCTAGATAACAAAGATAACGGGGGTGCGTCTCCCCAAGCTGGTTCCCTTAATAGCGTTGAGCCTTCATGTGCCCATATTTTTTTTCTTTTTAATTACTGGCGAGCCTTCATGTGCCCACATTTTTTGGTTTTGTTTTATATTTTATTTTCATTTATGTATAGAAGGAAAACTTAAGAGGATAAGGATACTTACCTGGATACACGGGGGTGCTTTCACCCAAGCTGAATGTTGACGTAGTCGTTCGATCTTGTAATGTAGCGGACTGGCGGTGAAAATGTTCTTCTTCTATCAGAGCATTGATTGACGTTGATGGTTGTTGAAATAGTGCTCCAACAGTGGATGGAACATCCACTTGCTCGTCAGCCTTTCTTGGTCATTCAATCCTGTGAAACTCAAATAGACAACAAAACTTGTGGAATAGATTAAGCGTTAGTGGTTGGCCACTCAAGCCTTAGTTGTCTAGAGTTTCAGTAAGATCTCTTTCTCAATATTTTTGTATTTTAATATTTTTTTATGATGCAAGAGAAAATACAACAGGATGAATGTATGCATATTTATTTTTGTTTTTATGCCACCACGGTGAATATTTCATGTGGGTTTTTACACACACCACAAATTATTCACATGGGGCTTTAAGTTTTATGATGCAGTGCAAAAAGTAAAATATTTTTATTTTCTTTTTTTTTTATGCAATGCTAATGCAGAAAGTAAATATGCTATGGAGAAATAATAATGAAAAGTAAATATGCAAAAATAGAAACTAATGCAATAAAGGTAAATATGGATAACTACCGATTTTACCTTTCGGTGAGGGTTCAATGTTTTAAGTCCTCTGAACAGGACTTCTCACCATGTTCATTCCTGAGGTTCGTCATTTGATCCTGATATGTAGACCTTGATAACTACACCTGTTGATATGATGTCACCCATGCTCTTCGTTCGTCCAGCAATTTGAAATGAAGCATTAGTTGTCGAAGCTGGCAGCATCTTGTTTAGTGTGCATGTTCTTGTAGATCTAGGACCTTCAATCTGTAGAATTTGGGAGTTGACAAACTCCTCCATGTTTTGCTCAAGAGTGTGTCCTGCTCATAAAGTCAAGATAGAGATCAAGTGCATGGGCTCTGTTGGTGGAAAAACACCAACAGAACCAAAAGTTTTGTTCATTCCTCTCTGACCTTAGGCACACTGCACAAGACAATTTTGTTGTTTATGTGTTCTATTCAATCTTAACATGAGTGATAGGATCAAAAGATGAGCATGAAAGTAGCATCTTAAAATATTTAACAGATCAGATTACTTAACCCAAGGAAGGATAATCTATGCATAATATGTCGATATTTTCATGATTGTGATATATTATCTTCCAAGGTTAGATGCATAACATTTTAGCTCATTGGTTAAGATAGTGAGATTCAAGAGAGAAAAGCTAAGAACAAAGATTAAAGAACTGAACATGTTGAGTTGATTAGGTTGGATCAAATAAGGTGCAACTGAAACATGTTTGGTTCTTATTTATACACATACTAGAATTAAGGAGAAGCTTTTAAAGTGATGGTCACATACCTTGAGATGTTAATTTATCATTGAAGAGTGTTGGAATCACACCTGCCCTACCTCCGCACTCAAGCGGGGTGGGGCGAGGGTAGCCAACTGTCGAACTAAGGAGCGAAGGTGTAAAATAATTGAGGGACAGTGTTTTTCTTTCTATTTCCCAAAAATCCCCCCTCCTTTACACTGTTCATCCATTGGTATTTATAGGGAATACCAAGGGACACCCACCAAATTACAAAAGAGTACAGGAAAGATTCCTTAACGCCATACGGCGGAAGGGCAGAGTTGTACAAACACAGACGTTGCGAAAACCCTAACTCGCCCTCCTTACAACCGCCGCCACCTGCCTTGTGCACCCCCTCACGGGAACGCGAGGATCGACCTTCGGCTTGTGGGGGCGTCGATTCAGTCGTGAGACCCGCGTTTGCTTGCCATCCGTTGAGCTTAACGCCCCTCGCGCGAAGGTGTGCAGGACGCGCGAGGGTCAATTTCTGTGTTCTTCACGCCTCCTGCCTGCAAGAATCATAGATTATCCCGACGGTCGAACCAGTACCCGAAGGTTAGAAAAAATGACCTGAGGGACTTAACGAACGACGAGAGTTTTCATGAAGGTGTGCGAGTCGTGCGAGGGTAGTTTCCTTTGTCAGCTTGCGCGACGTCACTGCCGAGAGTTCCTTCCCCCAACAGTAGCCCCTCGATGGTTTGGAACTAAAAATGATCTTTAGGCCCAAGCAGCGCCCTTTGTTTGGAAACGAAACGTGTCCCTCGGCAGCGACGCCCGCGGCTGCTTTTGGGCCGGCCGTTATTTTTGTTGTGTCCTTGTCCGTTCCGTTTTTTGTGCTGTGTTTTCGGGGATCGTGCCAATTTTGTCGGGTTGGGTGGCTCACCCCTTGGCCTATAAATAGGTGGGGTTGGTGGGTCGTTTGAGATTTATGTCATCCTCTTGCTTTAGCCATCCTGCTGTCGTGCTCTACTTGTTGCGAGGGTTGTTCGTATTGCTACGAAGGTTTATTTGGCTTTTCATTTGTGTGTAGGTTTTGTGCTAGGGAAAAGATGGCTAGGTCCAAGCAGACTGCTCGCGTTGCGTCTCTGTCTGCCTCGGATGATGGATTAACCTTTGAGTTTGGTCTTAGCCGAGTTTGCAATTCGGATTTGGCGTCCTACGTCAGGCGAGGTTGGATTGAGGATGGAAAGGTGAGGGCTAGCGCCAGAGAGACTGTTCCCAAGCCGGAGGCTGACGAGGTTGTCGTCTTTGAAGATTTCTTCGAAGCTGGTCTGCGCTTTCCAGTGATTTCTTTTGTGACTTCGGTGCTTCAACGTTTCAACCTGAAGTTCCACCAGTTGACACCTTCGTGCTTTACGAAGTTGTCCATTTTCGTGTGGGCTTGTCGTTCTCAGGGGGTTGTTCCACACATCGAAGGTTTCGTGCAAACTCATCGTGTCCACATGCAGCCACGTAAGGTTACCGATAGCGAAGGTAACGTTAGCTTTGGTCAGTTTGCGGTGTACACTTTCTGCTATCGGACTGGCTCGGAGCTTCCGGTGCAGGCACAGAAAAATAAGTGGACGAGTGGATGGCAGGAGCGCTGGTTCTACTATAAGCTTGGCGGAGTTGCTGAGCTTTGCGGCGAGCTTCCGCCCCTTGGTGATGTGACTGCCGAGGCCTTGATGTCTGCTGAAGCGCATGCGGCTGTTGACTGCCTGAGGGTGGTCGCTCGCTCTCAGTGTGCTCGTGACCTGGTAGAGGAGTATTGCTGCACCAAGGTTAGGCCCCTTAGTGGTAGGCAAACCTGGTTCGGGGTTGAGGATGACTCTGCCTATGAGGCGAGGGGTTTGAAGAAGCCGAGGCTGGATTTGAACATGATCTGGGAGAGTACTCTTCGGAAATTTCCAGACCAAAAGGGTGGCGTTGAGGCTATCCTGAAACGGGTTCAGCAGACAGTTGAAAATCTTGTTGGGAAGCTTACGACCTTGGAGATTAAGGCCATCCACAGTGCGGTTGGAAATGGAGGTCGGGTTAACAGGCTTTTCGACATGTTGGGGATCCCGTACCCTGATTGGCCGGCACCTTCGAACGAGGATGTGCCGAAGAAGAGGAAACGTGCCTCCGCGGAGGAGAAGGAGGTTGCCGTAGTGCCAAAGAGGGGTCATGGCCGAGGCCGTGGTGGAGCTGGCGGCGACCGAGTGAAGACATTGGTCACGAAGGTTGCTGTGGCGTCGGGCGCTGCCGGCGCATCTTCTTCTTCGGCCATTGTGTCAGCGACGAGTGGCCGAGGTGCTGCTAGGCGCGTACCGCGCGTTGGCGGTATTGGAGCTCTAATTCAGATATCAGATGACGAAGGTGCATCTGGCGAGGATGGGGACGACGGGGAGAGGAGCGCTGATAAGGGGTCCAGCTCCGAAACTAGCTCCTCGATGAAGGATTCTGAAACCTCCGGGAGTGATTCGTTGAAAGTGGGGGATTCCCCAGGAGAAATCGAGCGAGGGAAAATGTTAGCCTCGTCTTCTGTGGCTAAGGTGGATGATGTTCTTCAGAGCCTTGATGCCGATAGCCCCGCCTACGGGTCGATTCCAGAATTTGCTGGATCGCATATTTCGGTGGACGGCTTTGAGGCGCCCGGGGATCTTGATGCGGAGCGGACTCCGGGCAAGAGGCCATATGGGGAGGCAACTCGGTCGAGTCTCCCATATTTTGTGAAGAAGATTGGGGTTTCAAACCCGGCGACGGAGCTGTTGACAAGTCCTGACCTTCGGGCTAGTCACCTGCAGTGTGCTCCGGAGGAAAGGCGTTTTCTTGGCCGCATCTTCGGTCGCGTTTGTGTGCCCGAGGCAGAGCTCCGCCATGCCAATCACCCCATGGGAGATATTTTGGTTGATGTTGACGTCAAGTTGGCGGAGTTAATGCTGTTGAACCGCTCGGCCCGGCGAAGGGCTCGTTATAACATGGAGTACCTCAATGGCCGAATTGATGAGCTTGAGAAAGAAAATGAGAGGCTTCGCCGGCAGTTGGAAAATAAGGAGGTTGAAGCTAAGGATGCTTTGGAAAAAACGGCGAAGTCCCGCGCGGAGGCTGTTGAATTGGCGAAGCGTAACGCGGACTTCATTGCAACAAACAAAGAAAAAGACAAAGCATTGGCGACAGCGGAGGACCAAATTAGTAATCTGACTGGGTCGTGGTTTGCGAGCATGGAGAAAGTTAAGGCTAAGCTTGATGGTTGTTTGACCGAGGCCGGTGGTTCTGCTGCGGAGCCGCTTCCTGCTGCTGCTAACGCGGAGGTTTGTGGATACTGGCTCTGTGCTGAGCTTGATGTATTCAGCTCGTTGGTCGAGAACACGGCTGACTTCGGCGGTTACGCCGGAGCTTTAGCTATGGCTAGTACACTTCGTCAAGCGGATTGTGACCACCTTCGCAAGATTAAAAGGCCGAGTCACATTTTCCCGACTGTCGATGAGGTACGGGCACTGAAGATCGATGATTCTGAAGTCCGCAATTGCGCGATGTGTTTTTTGCGAAGGTTCTAGATAGCTGGCGGAGGTCGTGCTCTAACTTTTGAGGAGGCCGCCGAAGCAACTTGTCAGGTGGGATAGGCACAAGATTTATTATTTGTGTTTGTAAGTCGTTTATGCTGGTTTTGTTTGTAGTTGTTTAAACTATTTTTTGCTGGTGTGTTGTTTTTTTGTAGGCCCGAAAGGAGGTGCTACCCTCGCCGTCGGTGAACGATGACCTTCCGGGGTGTTCCCGGGCTGCGCCGGTGCGGCTGTTCCGCTGAGGGTCCACCAGTCGATGTGGTTCCCTCGGTCGAATAGACTTCTGCCACTGAAAAAGCTGTTGTCGAAGAGTCGGCCGCGGTCGAGGCGTCCGCTGGTGATCAATCTAAGACGGAGACTGCTGCAACTGGCGAGGTCGATGCCGAAAGGCATGAGGTTCCCGAGCAGGTGTGAGAAATAGGGAGAGGTTGAAGAGGTCATTTTGTTAGGTTTTGCGAGGGAAAGATAGTGTTGTTTGAGACTGAGTCTTTGTTTGATTATTTGACAATGCAGGTTCCTGATGGAACCATGCTTGAGGTGTTTGATGTGACGCCCCTCATGTTAAATTATCAGGATATTTTTATAACTGGTGATTCGTGGGCTCGGGCAAAACTCAAACATCCTTCGTTGAGTTTTGAACGTTTTTGGTGGTCTAAAGTGCGAAGGTACGATATAAAAAACAGCGGTTTGAGTTGTTTTTGGCGTGACGTGGATTACATGGATCGGCAAGCTACGCGTTTTTTGTTTGGTTCTTCTTCACAACCTGTTGTTGATGATGACATCGATGAGAACACGGCTCTGGATTTTTTGTTTGGACGTCGCAACCTTGATCTGGGTCCAGACGGTTCTCTTGTAATTCCGAAGGAGGAGCCTTCAGAAGTTAGTGATGTAGATCGTAGATATATGTATAGGGCGAGGGTGTTGCCCGGGGAACTACCGATTGTGCCTGCGGCTCCTTTACTGTGGGGGCCTATTGTTCTGATGAAAACGGGGTTTGAAGTGGATTACGAGGGTTGTACTGATATGATGCCGATTGCAAAAGGTGATGATGCCTTGTAACTTGGTGCTTTCAGAAGATGTGTACCTTGCTGTGGTGAACTTGCACTTATGCAAAAAGGTTGTATGACTGTTTTGTCCCGTTGCGGCTTGTTTTTGGAATTTGGTAATGATTCACATTTGACCCTCGCTGTCTTTTTGACGAGGCTCCTTTTATTGTTTACGTGATCTGTTTTAGGAGGACGGCGACGCCCCCTTTCTTTTTAGCGAGGCTCGCTCTTGACGTTTATACAGGTTGTTTTAGGGAAAAAAGCGACGCCCCCTTTCTTTTTAGCGAGGCTCGCTCTTCACATTGATATAGGCTGTTTAGGGAAAACAGCGATGCCCCTTTCTTTTTAGCGAGGCTCGCTTTTGACGTTGGTATAGGCTGTTTAGGGAAAGCAGCGACGCCCCCTTTCTTTTTAGCGAGGCTCGCTCTTGACGTTGATATAGGCTGTTTGGGGAAAACAGCGACGCCCCCTTTCTTTTTAGCGAGGCTCGCTTTGCGTTTATGTTAAAAAAGGGAAATTTGGATAACAAGCACGGGATTACGGTCCTCTGCTTTTGTAAGGTGGAGGCGATGTTTGTCTTTCTAGCCCCTGGTTTTTTTTACGAGGGTGCTCGGCTTTTTGAGATTTTGCGCCTTCCCTTATCTAAGATGGAGGTGCAGTTTGCTTTGCAAGCCCCTCGCGTTTTTGCGAGAATACTTTTGTTGTTTGGACTTCGCGCCTCCCCTCATCTTAGGTGGAGGTGAAGTTTGCTTTTCAAGCCCCTGACGTTTTTTGCGAGGGTACTTGAATTGTTTAGACTTCGCGGCTCCCCTCGTCTTAGGTGGAGGTGAAGTTTGCTTTGTAAGCCCCTCGCGTTTTTGCGAGGATACTTGTGTTGTTTGGACTTCGCGCCTCCCCTCGTCTTAGGTGGAGGTGAAGTTTGCTTTTCAAGCCCCTGGCGTTTTTGCGAGGGTACTTGAATTTTTTGGACTTCGTGCCTCCCCTTATCTTAGGTGGAGGTGAAGTTTGCTTTTCAAGCCCCTGGCGTTTTTGCGAGGGTACTTGAATTTTTTGGACTTCGCGCCTCCCCTTATCTTAGGTGGAGGTGAAGTTTGCTTTTCAAGCCTCTGGCGTTTTTGCGAGGGTACTTGGGTTTTTTGGACTTCGCGCCTCCCCTTATCTTAGGTGGAGGTGAAGTTTGCTTTTTGAGCCCCTGACGTTTTTTGCGAGGGTACTTGAATTGTTTAGACTTCGCGGCTCCCCTCGTCTTAGGTGGAGGTGAAGTTTGCTTTGTAAGCCCCTCGCGTTTTTGCGAGGGTACTTGTGTTGTTTGGACTTCGCGCCTCCCCTCGTCTTAGGTGGAGGTGAAGTTTGCTTTTCAAGCCCCTGGCGTTTTTGCGAGGGTACTTGGGTTTTTTGGACTTCGCGCCTCCCTTTATCTTAGGTGGAGGTGAAGTTTGGTTTTCAAGCCCCTGACGTTTTTGCGAGGGTACTTGGTTTTTTGGACATCACGCCTCCCCTTATCTTAGGTGGAGGTGAAGTTTGCTTTTCAGGCCCCTGGCTTTTTTTGCGAGGGTACTTGAATTTTTTGGACTTCGCGCCTCCCCTTATCTTAGGTGGAGGTGAAGTTTGCTTTTGAAGTTTGTTTCGAAATGTTTGTGTTTTGAAATGTTTGTGTTTCGAAGCAATCTTCGGGGGTTTTCATCGATTATAAGCGCTCTTGATGAAGAGTTGCTTTTTTCGATGTTTGTGGAAGAAAAGGAAAATTTAGATTTTTGTTTTTTTGGGGGTTGTTGCTTGTATTAAGGATTTGGATGCTGCCTCGTTAAAAAACCTTACGCCCCTTCGTAAGGAAAAAGAGTGCAGCTCCTTTGTTTTCATTACAAGTATGGTTCTAAAAAAGACAAAAAAGAAAAAACAGGTTACATATTGCGAGGGCTCGCTAAGGCTCCGCTATGGGTACTACGGGTAGTATTTGCGAAGGTCATCAACATTCCAAGTATGTTGCAAACTGTTTTCTTCGCTGTCGGAGAGGTGATAGGATCCAGGGCGTTTGCATTCTGTTATCAAGTATGGTCCCGTCCATTTTGGCTGAAATTTTCCCGCCATATTGGCATTTTGTTTCCGAATGAGGACGAGGTCACCTTTCTTCAAGTCTTTAATCCTCACTTTTTTGTCTCTCCACTTTTTGGTTTCCTCTTGATACTTGCGAAGGTTGTGCACTGCGCTGCATCTTGCTTCCTCGAGCAAATCTTTGACTAGCAGCTGGTTTTGTTCGTCTGATTCGAGGGTCATTCTGGGAGAGCCATATTTCAATTCTTCTGGTAATACAGCTTCTTCTCCAAAGAGGAGCCTGAAAGGTGTGAACTTGGTTGCTCTGCATTCCGATGTGTTGTGGGACCAGGTGACCGAGGTTAGTTCTTCTGCCCATTTTCCCTTGGGCCTACCTTGGAGTTTTTTGGATATCGCTTGAAAAATAGTGGCGTTAGCTCTTTCGACGAGGCCGTTCGATTGAGGATGCCGGACTGAGGCAAAACACAAGGTTGTACCAATTTGAGTGCAGAATTCCTTAAAAATCTCGCTGTCAAACTGAGTGCCGTTGTCGACGGTTAGGGAAGTGATGGAAGCCAATGGTCTCGTTTCAATCCACTTCGTGAAGTATTCCACAGCTACCACTGCGTAGCAAAGGTTTCCTGGAGCTGTTGGTAGTGGACCGACGAGGTCCATTGCCCATCTTTGCAAAGGCCATGTTGGGCATATCAAAGTGGTTGGGGCACCTGGGGCGTTTTGTATTTTTGATGTTAGTTGGTATCCCTCGCAATGCTTGACCATCTCTTCTGCGTCTCGTAATGCTGTTGGCCAAAAGAAACCTTGACGGAAAACTTTCCCGACCAGCGCCCTTGGGCCATTATGAGAGCCGCAGATACCCTCGTGAATGAGTTTGAGTATGTCCTTTCCTTGATTCTGTGACGCATTTTAGCCATGGGGAGGTCACCGAGGCTTTGAACAAAGTGTTGTCTACTATTTTATATCCTCGAGCTCTTTGGCTGAGTCTGTTATCCTCCTCTTTGGAGTCGGGCTCGTGCAACCCGTTGATGTAGGCCATGATTGGGGCTCTCCAGTCTTCGCTTTGTATTGCATTGATTTGCTTCGCTGTTTTTTCAGAGGCTTCGATGGCTGATTGTGTTGCTATTTCATAGAAGACGTCTGGGGGTAACTGTAACTGTTGGGCTGCTGCTTTAGCCAGATTGTCTGCCTCACAATTCTTGGACCTCGGTATTGCTTTCACTGTTATGCCGAGGAAGAAAGATTCTAACCTTCGAACATACTGTAAGTACTTTTGCAGCTCTAGATCCTTTGCTTTATAGTTTTTCTCGATATGACCCGCAATGATTTGGGAGTCTGTGTTGATGAGCGCCCGTCGAACTGATAAAGCTCGAAGCCTTGAAAGTGCCAGTATTACAGCTTCGTACTCTGCCGAATTATTTGTGCACTTGAAGTCGAGTCTTTGTGCGTATCGTAGCTTCGAACCAGATGGCGACACTAGGATAGCCGAGGCTCCTGCTCCGGCTGCTCCCCAAGCTCCATCGACATACACTGTCCAAAACGTTTCTGCTTCGACTTCTTCTCTGCGAGGGTCCGGAGTCCATTCGGCTATGAAATCTACTAAAGCCTGCGATTTGATCGCTGATCTTCCCACGAAGGTTATGGTGTAACTGTTCAACTCGACTGCCCATTTTGTTATTCTGCCGGTTGCTTCGTTGTTCTTGAAAATGTTCTCGAGAGGGTAAGCTGAGGGTATTTGGATTTCGTGCGCCTGGAAGTAGTGTTTAAGCTTTCTTGAAGCCATGACCATGGCATATGCTATCTTTTCGAGCTCTGAGTAGTTTCGCTTGGGACCCTCGAGGGTTTCTGATACATAGTAGATGGGGGCCTGCCTAGTTTTACTGTTTTCGTGCAGTTCTTTGATCAGCACTGCGCTTGCTGCATGAGGCGAAGCTGCCACGTACAATAGTAGCAAATCCCCTTTGCTAGGGCTGGTCAAGACGGTTAAGTTGGTGAGATACTTTTTCAAATCCTCGAAAGCTTTGTGCTGCCGAGGTCCCCAATTAAAAGGAGCTGTGCTTCTCAAAGTTTCGAAGAAAGGTAAACCTCGCTCAGCTGATCTGGAGATGAACCTGCTGAGTGCTGCTAAGTGCCCTGACAATCGCTGAGCTGCTTTTTTGGTCATTGGTGGTTCCATGTTGATGATGGCATCAATTTTTTCTGGGTTGGCTTCGATCCCTCTTGCGGAGACAACGCAACCTAGTAGCTTTCCTTCGCCGACTCCAAAGACACATTTTTTGGGGTTTAGTTTCAATCCGGCCGACCGAAGGTTATTGAACACTCTTGCCAAGTCTGATATGTGATTTTCTTTTTGTTCGCTTTGGACGATCAAGTCATCGACGTATGCAGAGATGGCATGCTCATCTTTGAAAACTTTGGACGTCATGCGTGCGAAGGTAGAACCTGCGTTTCTCAAGCCTTCTGCCATTCTTCGAAAGCAAAAGGTGCCCGAGGGTGTGATGAAGCTTGTTTTTTCTTCATCGTCCTCATTCATCCAAATTTGATGGTACCCCGAAAAACAGTCAAGGAGAGAAAGCATCTGACATCCAGCTGCTTTGTCTACCAAGGTGCTTATATTTGGTAAAGGGAAATCGTCCTTCGGGCAAGCTTTGTTTAAGCACGTGAAATCTACGCACATTCTCCATTTATTGTTCTTTTTTTGGACTAGGACCACATTTGAGAGCCATGATGGATATTTGACGGGGCGGATGACCCCTGCATCCAAAAGTCTTTTTACTTCTGACCTTGCTGCCTCTTTCCTTTCTTTTGATATTTTGCGGAGCTTTTGTTTGACTGGATGATATCCTTGTTTTATGTTTAGGCTGTGTTCAATCAAGAATCTATTAACTCCCTTGAGATCTTCCGCAGACCAAGCGAAGGTGTCAGAGTTTTCTTTGAGAAAGCGGATGAGGTTGTTTTCTGTCTGGGTGTCTAGGTGAGCTGATATGATTACTTTCTTTTCGGAGTTACCCTCAAAAAGTTGTACTGGCTTGGTTTCCTCTTTGGGTGATGCTCTCCTTTGGTCACTGTATGTTTCACCTTCGCTAATAAGGTTTGTTGTTTGATGGTTTGTTAAATTGTGCACATTACGTTGCCCGGGCGCTATTGTTCCTTCAGCAGCTCTTGCAACGTCTTGATCTCCGTACACTGCAACTACACCTTTTGGAGCAGGAAGCTTCATGCAAAGGTATGCGGGATGGATGACCGCATTGAAGACATTAGTGACCCCTCGGCCAAAGATTGCATTGTAAAGGTAGAACATGTCAACCACGTTGAAGGTTATGTGCTCTGTTCTGCAGTTCACTTGGTCTCCAAAGGTTACGAGCAAAGAGATTTTTCTGATAGCTCTTACTTGCTGGCCGCCGAAGCCGTATAGGGGGTTGCCAGCAGGTTGCAAGAGGTTTCTGTCAAGCTTCATGCTGTCGAAGGTTGTGGCGAACAGAATGTCCGCGGAGCTTCCTGTGTCGACCAGAATCTTGGTGACTGTCCACCCTGCTAGATTGGTTTCTATCACCATAGCGTCAATATGAGGGTAATCCCTTAACTTCATGTCAGCGGAATCGAAGGTTATTGGGATATGGGACCATCGTCCGAATCTGTGCGGTCCTTCGATAGCTACGTGGTGTACTCTTCTGGCGTATTCTTTCCTTTGCCTTTTGTTGCCATGATCTTCGTTGGAACCCCCGGTGATGGCAAGTATTACACCGAAGGTTGATGTTGGGTTGTTGATGGTTGTTTGGGTTTGAGCTTCGAATTTGACAGGTTGGGGGGCTGGCAGTGCTGGTATTGGTGGTGGTGGTGGTAGAGTGTTGTTCGCTTGTTGGTTTGTTTGGGTTTGAGGGGTTGTTGGGTATGTTACGGTGTATGGTATGTTTTGGCGTTGAGGGATGGAGGGTGGCTGATATGTGGTGTGGTTGTAGTGCGGGTGATGTGCGTAAAATGGTTGATGCGAAGGTAGGCCGTAGTTTATTGGGGTGTACTGGTATGGAGGATGGGTTGGGTTGAAATTTGGCTTTCTGGTATGGTTGATGGTTCTGTTTTCTGCCGTTGCGGCTCTTTTGGATTCTTGTTACTCTTTTCCCTTAGCGAAGCATTCGCATTGTTTGGTGGTGTGACCTTTCGCTGGACCGCAAAAATGGCAATACATTTTAGCGCGATCCTTTTGCTGGTTTCTTTGATCTGGCAGAGGTGGGAACCCTTGCGCATTTTGGTTGCCCGAAGTTTGAGTGCCCCTATTGTGGTCTTCGTGCGGTCGTGCCTTGTTGATTGCGCCAATGTTACTTGGATCTTGACGAGGGTTGTTTTCTCTTACTTGGGGCCTCGGTTGTGGTTTCTGCTGTGAGCTTCGAGCGTCGGATTTTGCCCTGAAGTCCATGTCCGCTATACAATATCTTTCCATTGTCTCATGTAGTTCTTCTATTGTGTTTGCCGGCTTTCTGGCAAACTTCGAAGAGCATGGGCCTGGACGCAGACCGCTGACTGCTGCGAGGATTATGGCTTCGTCGGATATCCCCGGAGTTCTTGCTCTGATTTGGATGAACCGTCGCCAGTAATCTTGTAATGGTTCACGCTCTTCTTGTTTACAGTTGAACAAGTCAATAGGGTTTGATGGGGCTGCTATGATACGTTTAAAGTTTGTGCAGAGCCTGTCCCTGAGGTTGGCCCAGAAATCCACGGTTCCGGGACGCAAGTTGTTGTACCATGTCTGGGCGATGTCACGAAGGATGATTACGAAGGATTTCGCCATTGTTGATTCATCTCCACCTGCCACAGCAACTGCCGCTTCGTAACTCATTATGAACTGACGCGGGTCGGAGAGTCCGTCATAGCGGGGCAAATTTTGTGGATTATAGCACGGTGGCCAGGGTTGGGTTTGCAGTATTTGGGAAAGTGGTGATCTTGGGTCGTAGGGCATTTGGTGTTGTTGCCCCCCTGCTGATTGTGAACGTTTGGCTCTCTCTCATCTGGGTAGAGTTGGCGAAAATTTGGTGGTCTCTCGGGGTATGAGTTGTTTATGTAATTTGGTGGTGGCGGGGGTGGTGGTGGGTGACGGGTGTTGCCGTGATCCTGCTCGTCGTTCCCTTCCTGGAGTGGTGGCATTTCCCTATCATTCTAACCCTCGGCTTCTGCCTCAGCCGCCGCGAGGGACTCTTCCATCTGGTGAAGTTGTTCCCTCGCTTCGTCCGCCTTCTACCTAATGGCACGCAGCCGGTTGTGCCTTTCAAGCTGGTCTAGGCGTCTTTTCTTCTCCTGCAATTTAGCTTGAAGTCTTTCTAAAGCCTCGAGGCCCAACTCCTCTTCATCTCCTCCCCCACCTTCTCCGGAGGTGTGCGGGTGCTGCTGTGACACCAGTCGAGCATGCGGGCCCGGGACCTCTGTCTCCGGAGCAACTTCTTCTGCTCCCGAAGGTTCTGCATTCTCCTCCACAAGTTGAACCGTCGTTGCGGCCTCTCTGGTTATGCGATGGTCTCTTGTTGAGGACACCCTTCTGTTTCCAGCCATTACGAACGTTCTTATCCCCACGGTCGGCGCCAAACTGTTGGAATCACACCTGCCCTACCTCCGCACTCAAGCGGGGTGGGGCGAGGGTAGCCAACTGTCGAACTAAGGAGTGAAGGTGTAAAATAATTGAGGGACAGTGTTTTTCTTTCTATTTCCCAAAAATCCCCCCTCCTTTACACTGTTCATCCCTTGGTATTTATAGGGAATACCAAGGGACACCCACCAAATTACAAAAGAGTACAGGCGGAAGGGCAGAGTTGTACAAGCACAGACGGTGCGAAAACCCTAACTCACCCTCCTTACGACCGCTGCCACCCGCCTTGTGCACCCCCTCATGTTCAGATCGACCTTCGGCTTGTGGGGGCGTCGATTCAGTCGTGAGACCTGCGTTTGCTTGCCATCCGTTGAGCTTAACGCCCCTCACGCGAAGGTGTGCAGGACGCGCGAGGGTCAATTTCTGTGTTCTTCACGCCTCCTGCCTGCAAGAATCATAGAATATCCCGAGGGTCAAACCAGTACCCGAAGGTTAGAGAAAATGACCCGAGGGACTTAACGAACGACGAGAGTTTTCATGAAGGTGTGCGAGTCGTGTGAGGGTAGTTTCCTTTGTCAGCTTGCGTGACATCACTGCCGAGAGTTCCTTCCCCCAACAAAGAGTGATGTATCGAACCACCTTGTGGAAGCTTCTCTTGTCTGACTGGTTGTTCTTTATGAATAGCTTGTCTTCTCTTGCTTATCTCATAGTGAACCTGAGTGATGGGAGCTTGAGAGGAGGAAGGTATAGTAGGATCATCTTTTGAGGGATCAACCTTCCTTCTCTGTGTGTCAACCTATCAGTGAAGGTGTGTTGTTCCTCCCACGATGGTCTTTATCTTCTAGTGACCCAGCTCAGACTTGTTCACCAACTTCCATGGAGTGAGTGCTTTGATTGTAGATATTGTTTTGTGGTACTCATCTTTTGTCTTGTTCCATGGATCTTATTTCTTCATGATCAGTGAGCTGTGTCTCCCTTGCGCAAGTTGTTGAAGTTCATGTGTCTCTTCATCTCCAGTGTGAGTTCATCTCAGGACTTCCCCAAATTGATATTGAAAGTTTCCCTGCAGGGGTTAGTCCAACAAAATATCTAACATCCACTATAGCATACTATCGGCTCAAAAATCAACCTAGACACCATGTCTGATTTGATTTAGGAAAGCATTTTAACCTAAGCACCATACTTAATTTAAAAGCCTTTAGAGGTAAAATCAGGTCACCTTTTAGCTCAAGAATCAAACCAGACACCATGTCTTACTTTAATTCATGAAAACAGTTTAAACTAAGCACCATGCCTAATTTAAAAGGTGTATGAGAATACTTCAAAACCAAAGCATGTACTATAGCAAATGAAGGTAGCATTAAAGTATTAAAGAGATTTACTCAAATGGTGATGAGAGAGCATGATTAGTGTATAGCACATGAGCATGTCTTAAAGGTAGGGACAACCAACATAGCAACATGACAAGAGTTGTTCTTAAGTGTATCCCCAAGCTTGGATTTTGCAAAAATCAAGATTCAATGTTGCATGATGATTGGTTGGACATACCTTGTGTTTGTCATTCCTTCAAACTTTTTGCTCCAGACCTGCAAAGGTTAGTGACAAGAATACCCGAAGGAATATTTTAACAATTATACCCCTATGCTCATTACACAAGGGCAGTGTAGCAGGAAGGTGAACACTGATCTGATAAGTGCTTGTTTTAGGACACTAAGCTTGTCTTTTGGGAAACCTTCAGAATGAGATTTGGTGAAGTGGTTTCCCCTCCAACACCATCTTAAGAGCACAACGAGATCTACAAAATTTGTGATAAACATACACATCTTCAACCACCCTTTTGA
Organism: Coix lacryma-jobi var. lacryma-jobi; assembly: GCA_009763385.1. Classification (NCBI taxonomy): domain Eukaryota; kingdom Viridiplantae; phylum Streptophyta; class Magnoliopsida; order Poales; family Poaceae; genus Coix; species Coix lacryma-jobi. Next base: position 51,184,237 of record CM019831.1, read on the forward strand.
TGTTTTTGTAAACAGAAAGCGTGAGGGGGTTGAAAATCTCGAGTGTGGCAATGTTAGACAGACCACTAGAATCGGGAGATGTCTCATTTGAGCATGGATTTAAAGAGGTGTTTATGAAGTAGCTTCCATGCTCTTTGATATCATCATCCTCGATTTCAGAGAAGAACACCGAAGGATGGGATTCATAATTTTCTAAAGTGTGGGATGTTTTCTCTAGAGAAGGTTCTGCAACAACCAAATCATTAGAAAGATTTGAAGGAATTTCAAATTTGGTTGTGTGTTCCTCCTCGTGTTGGTCGGGGTTTAGCTCAACTTCTTCTGGGAATTCATCAAAAGTGCTAGTGTAAGGAGTGCTTTCAATGATTTTCTCTAGGATATCTCTTCCTTCACTAACAAGTTTATGTGAGAATGATCCTCTAGAAGCTAAATCGAGATGTAGAGCAGTTTCCTTGTTAAGACCACGATAGAAGTGAAAGTGTAGCACATGGTCTGGCAAGGAAAGGTTTGGGCCAGAATTGGTAAGGCTTATGAACCTAGCCCAAGCTGCTCCTAGTGTCTCCTTCTCTTTTTGTTTAAATGTAAGAATTTTGATTCTAAGATCAGTGATTCGGAAAAGGGGAAGAAAGCAAGACAAAAGTTTCCCAAAGTTCATCCCAATTTCCATTTGTTCCCCTTACGGAATGATCATACCATTTTCTCGCTCTTCCCAAAAGGGAGAACGGGAATAGTTTCCATTTAATGGTCTCTTGTGTCATGCCAGCAATAGTCCGACAAGAACACAATTGCTCAAATTCCCTAAGGTGGGTGTATGGATCTTCGTCTTCTGACCCAGAGAAAGATTTCTCCCGAACCATGGCTATAAGAGCAGGGCAAAGCTCATAGCCATCTGTAAGAATGGGGTGTGATGATGGTGGAAGCTCCAACAAGTTGCCCTTTGGAGCAAGGAATTTAAAGATAGGACTGAAATCCATGTGGTAAGAAGTGTGGTGGTGAGGTAAGGGTGGTGGTAAAAGAAAAAGATGGTAATAGAAAAGAAACACGGACGAACTTGGTTCGATTCTAGAACAGCTACCGTTCCCCGGCAACGGCGCTAGAAAGCTTGTTGGGTATTTTAAACGCACATAGAAAAATCTGCAAGTGCACGGATACCGATGTAGCTTTCACCCGAGAGTATTCTAGGGTATCGATTTCCACGGGGAACGTGAAGTGTACTAGAAGAATTAAGAATGTCCAAGAAAAGAATGGTAATATGGGTAGAGAGATATAGGGTTTCCTAAGCGGGTCAATTTAATTAAAGGCTCACTATACTTTACTTACTTCAGAGCAACAGTACCTTTCCGATTCTCGAAAAAGACTAGGAAAAGGGTAATCGGGAGAAGGCTGCCAAAAAGCTCTATGAAAACACCAATCCTAACGTGGTGGATTATAACAATCTACAAAGCTGTCACCCCTGTAGCTACCACAACTATTACGGAGGATTGGGCACAAACTCAGGTAAACCCTAGTCTAGACACCGTGTCTACACTAACGTTTACTACTCTAATTACGTACGATAACTAGAGCACTCAATACGAGTGGAGATCCAGTAAATAAAATAAAGCAAGAACTGAAATTAAATATAATACTTAGAAGTAGTAAATGAAGAACCTGGAGATTACTTGAAGACAAACTAGATGCTGCACCAATACAATGTCGAGGAAGATCTGATAGATCTGGCTCCTCCTTAGCTCTCTCCTTCTCTCTCTAATCCGATCTCTAATTACAACTAGATGAACTAGACATCTAGAACATGAACTAGAACTAGAAGAACTAGAACTAGATCTAGATGAACTAGAAGAGATTCATCTAGAGGGACCTCTACTTCTACTTGAAACCCTAGTTTCTGATGTGGAGATGAATAATGAAGATGGAGATGGCTCTTGGGGTGCCCCTGGGGTCTCTTATATAGTCCTGGATGGAGTAGGGGGCAAGGAATTGCCACGTCATCGATCCGCGTCACATTTATCGCCCACCGTTGGATCAAACCGACTTCAGGGACGGTGGAGATGTATCCTAGGAGGCGGTGGAAGAAGGTTCCAGAAGGCGGAGGCGAAACGGCCTCTGTGGTGGACCAGTCGGTCATGGGGTGGGACCGGTCGGTCTGGCTCAGTGGGCCCCCGTGACGGGCCGCCTCGTGGTGTCTTCTAGATCCTTCTTTTGCAGATTTCGTTGCGAAATTAATATCTTTTCATCCGGGACTCTGAATATAGCAAATGATATGTCTGTTTCGATCGTCTCGACGAGCTCTTTGCAATGGTGTACTCCAATTCATCACTTGAGATACTTTTATATGGTGAAATATTGATGTCCTACAAAACAAGTGAGAGCACCAAAACTCGTGGAACTTGTTAGTTTCAAACCCTACAACTATGCTTTGTAATTCATTTAGTGTCATTTCATGCAATAGTTGATGGTTAATTATGAGCATTAGTGAGCATCAACAGTCGGGCACCAGTAGTTTGTATGTTAGGAGATAGTCTGTAAAAAGACTCTTGGGCGAACGGAATCAAAACTTGAAGCGAGTCGGCGTGTTTTGTGCGTTCCCCGAATTCCGCAGACCCGATAGTCGTGAGCCGTAGCGATGAACTGTTCGGCCTTGGGTTATCCCAGGATCCGTAGCGTAGAGCGCGGAGCTCGTTTGCGCGTAGGAGTCAAGGGCCTCGCCCAAGGAACCGCTGCTGGCATCCCATAGCACAGAGGGCAGACGCTTGTGCACGCGTAGGGAGGTACCACGGGCAGGGTCTTTTCCGAGAGGTTCGATCGTGGCGTGACATGGGCGAATGGAGACCGTTGTCGAGCGCGTGGGTAGCGCGAATGTGAGGCACTGAGCGTATAGCTTCGGAATTCTCAGCCCAAGGTAGCCTTTCCTTCATGGCGCAGAGGGCAGGCACTCATGCACGCGTAGAGAGGTCGGGACGTCCCTTGAGAGAGCTGTTGGCCACCGTAGCGCAGAGGCCAGGTGCTCATGCACGCGTCCGATGGTGACAACAGCCCTGGCGCTGAGTTTTCGTCGGCGTCAGTCAGGCTGCTTGGAGACCGAATGGACAACGTGCGCATAAACGACGCATACAGGCACTGGACCGTATAGCCTCTGGAGGTCTCAGCCCAAGCTTAGCCTTCCCTTCGTAGCACAGAGGGCAGACACTCATGCACGCGTAGAGAGGTCAGGACATCACTTGGGGGAACTACTGGCCGCCATAGCGCAGAGGGCAGGCGCTCATGCACGCGTCTGGCAGTGGCAGTAGCCCCTGCTCTGAGACTCCTTTAGCGTCAGTGTTGGTATAAATTAACGCACACTCTATTTTATCTGCAAGCGCACAGATAAAATCTACCGATGTAGCACTTTACCGGAGTAACCCAGTTTTAATATCAAACCCAAAGGAACGGATAGTGTTAAGTCTTAAATTCTAACCTCTGAGTAGCTAACAAGGACGGAGAATCTAGAAGTATAGAGGGGATCACTAAGGCTATCTAATTCCAATTTAAGAGTGATATGTTTATATTATTCTTAGTGGGGAAGTTGTCATAAAAGGTCACAAACAGAGTATGAGTCTTTTATGCAAATGTATAATCCTACCGAGCCTACACACGGGTAAGTGGACTATAGAAGAATCAACAAGGCTATAAGAGTCACCCTTGCGAACAACCACTACTACCGGCGTTATAGGAGGCATTTATGAGCTATCAAGGCTAAGCACCATGCTTACACTATCCAACTACTCTAACTCTAGAATGACTAGAATTAAAGTACTCAAAAGAGAGTCATAAACCTTAAGAATAATAAGAACAATGACTCAAACTTAAATATAGACGTTGATTACCGAAACAATCGCTGAAGCAAGCTTAAGATGAACTTGAATCCGCAGGTACAAGATGAAGAAGTTGATCCGACAAGCCAGAGCTCCTTCTTGATCTCTTCCTCTCTCTCTCTCTTCTAGTTCTAGTATAAGACTAGGTTCCAAACCTAACTAGAGGGGTATCTAGTCTTCTACTTAAAAGCTGGCTCTTGAAGTCTTCTTCTAGGGTTTCTAAATGAGGCATAGACTTTTCTGAAGAGAGACTTGAACTTAACTGGGGCCTGGGGGCCTGTTTATATAGCCCTGAGGGATCAACCGCGGCCGTTAGATCAAACCGACTTCACGTAGGGCTGAGATGGATCCTCAAAGGCGGTGGAGGAAGCTTCCAGAAGACGGAGGCCATCGGGCCCAGGGGGAGACCGACCGGTCTAAGGGTGGGACCAGTCGGTCCCACCTGGCGGCCTCTCGGGGTGCCCCGCCTCGTGGTGTCCTCTAGTTTCCTCTAGGTCCTTCTAGAGTATTCCTGACGTGCCGGTTCCGTAATCTTCCGTCGGTTTCCTTCTAGGAGAAGTAATCAGTGCTGGTTTTTCTGTTTAGTCCCTGCAGAATCACAATTCACCAAAACTCATGGAATATTGTCAAATAAAACCCTAAACCTTTGTTGGTGATTGAATTCAGGTCCTTTTCATATTTATTTATCCTTTAATTTTGATAGATAACCAGTGTCAACAGTCAGGCAGGCTATTTGGAGAGACCGGCGAGTCATCGGGAGACGAGTTGGAGAGGTCAGCGAGCCGTCCGGCGACGGGTTGGAGGGCTCGGCGAGTCGTCCGGAGACGAATTGGAGCGGTCGGCGAGCCATCCGGAGACGGGTTGGAGAGGTCGGCGAGTCAACCGGAGACGAGTTGGAGGGGTCGGCGAGTCATCCAGAGACGAATTGGAGCGGTCGGCGAGTCATCCGCAGACGAATTGGAGTAGTGAAAACATCAGCGGACCTTTATTCATCATGGAATGTATAAGGTATTCTAGGCGTAGAACCTATGGAGATGCTCGATGCTCCAGGAGTTGGGTACGTCGATGCCCTCAAGGTCGGCGAGGCGGTAGGCTCCTGGTCGTGTGACCTCCTTCACCATTTAGGGGCCATCCCAGTTGTTGACACTGGTTATCTATCACAATTAAACGATAAATAAATATGAAAAGGGCATGAATTCAATCACCAACAAAGGTTTAGGGTTTCAATTGACAATATTCCATGAGTTTTGGTGAATTGTGATTCTGCAGGGACTAAACCAGGAAATCAGCACCGATTGCTTCCCCTAGAAGGAAACTGACGGGAGACAACCCAACCGACACATCAGGATTATTCTAGAAGGATCTAGAGAACACCAGAAGACACCAGGAGGCCGGGCACCCCGAGACACGGCCAGGTGGGACCGACCGGTCCCACCACCAGACCGGCCGGTTCCCCCTGGGGCCGATGGACTCTATCTTCTGGAACACTCTACCACCGCCTATGAGGATGCATCTCAGCCGTACCTAAGGTCGGTTTAATCCAACGGCCATGGTTCCTCGCCCAGGGCTATATAAGCAGCCCTAGACCCCCTCTCCAGGGCAACACAATCTCATACATCACCAAATCATTCATCAGATCAGTTCAACACCAGAGAAGGAGATCAATCAGAAGCCCTAGGACTACATCTACCTAGATTAGTTAGATAGAATAGGATTAGAGGAGGCAAGCTTCGTTTGGATTCCGGATCTAGTCGCGAGAAGGCTCGGTAAACCCAAGATCTTCTCTCTTGTATTAACATTATGGATCTAATTCATAATTGCTCTTCTAGTTCATCATTGTTCATCATTGTTTATGTTCTAGTTCGTCGTCTAGTTCTAGTTCATCGTCTAGTTCATCTTCTAGTTCATAATCCAGTTCTAGTTCGTACTTTAGTTCTTCTCGATGATCTAATTCACCTTATTGTTCATCTCTATGTTCTAGATAGCAATACAATTGATATGACTAAGACATCAATAATTATATTCTTAATTATATTGCTTATAGTATGCTTTGATTATATATTTGTCATAGATAGTTCACCATTATGTTTATACAAATGTTCATATAGCGCTCATCTTAATGATCATTGGATGGGTGATAGATGCTGTGTAGGCGTGGTGCTTATACACTATTTATCTGCGAATGCGTCCTACGTTCCGGATAGAGTGGTAGATCGCGGGTGTGACACTCCTCTTGAGTCCTTTGTATTCCACCTCCCGAATGTAGTGTTCAGTATGGCTCAGTTAACTCATGGTTTAGGGGTTACTCTGTTTGGCACCTTTACTATGGAGTTGCCTCTTGATTATAAATATGATATGACCTAGCCTATGATTGCCAAATATGTTTGCACTAATCAATGTATGATATGACTTGTAATTAGAAAAACTTAGGAATGTTTCTTATTAATGCCTGTTTTAATCATCACTTGCTAGGTAGTACTGTTCTAGGAATATCCTTGATTGATCTGCTCTCTGTTATCATTTATCATTATCATTACTTCTGCTATCTGATCCCTGTTTAGAGTACTGAGTGTGTTATCAATCTTTATCATAAGTGTGTGCCACATTAATTGCTGTTAAGTCCTCACTAGTATAATACCATCATACTTTGAATTGATTAGTCTCTAGGCTAAATATAAATAATGATACCTGAGACTAGCTTGGGTGAAATGCTTCTACAACGGGTGTATTTATCTTTGCGCTTGCGGGTAAATATTTGTCTTTAGATCTAGTGCTCTGATATAATCACATTGCTAGCTTCATGTTGGGGATGACAACTTGACGTTAAGTGAAGTTAGTAGTGTCCCGTACACTTCTTAGTGCCTTCACGAGGTTATTGTTTATGAGGGTCATTCTTAGTAACGATGTTAAGAAATACCAACAAGCATTTCTGGCGCCGTTGCCAAGGATAGATTAAAACTCTATTTTTAGGGTGATTCCATTAAGAAATGTCAACAAGCATTTCTGGCGCCGTTGCCGGGGAAAAACCACATCAATTCAATTAGGGATGGTACCTAGGGTTTTGCATTAAAATCTTTATGAACACTGTTAGAACATTGCATTAGCAGCATTTAAAATGGTAGCTAGAACATATCATTTTAGTTACACACATGTGATAATGCACTGATTGTTTATCTCTACTCAAAGAGGCTTACCCTGGCTTTGTTTATTTTCTTTTATCTTATGCAGGGTGTGATGTATGACTGGTTTCCAACTTCCGAGTAACTATGTTGAGGATCCCGAAGCTTTACTCAAGAAGACAAGACACAAACTCAAGAGACCTTCACTACCACTTCCAGAAGTTAACCAGATAAGAAGAAGCTTAACACCAGTGTTGGACACCATGGCCGACAAGACACTCCGTGAGTTTTCTGCACCAACCACTGCCAACATCAGGACTGGACCAACAGTCAATGTGGGAGACAACGGATTCGAACTCAAGCCAGCTTTGATCAACATGGTGCAAGCTAATCAGTTTTGCGGAAAGGCACATGAAGACGCAAGCGCTCATCTCCAACACTTTCTGGAGATTTGTAGCACTTTCACCATCAAGGGAGTCGAAAGAGACGCCATTCTACTTCGCTTGTTCCCATTCTCACTCTTGGGAAAAGCAAAACAATGGTTCTACGCCAACAAAGACAAAAACACCTCATGGGCGATTTGTTCAACTGCCTTCCTAGCAAAGTTCTTTCCAGTGGGCAAGACAAATGCCCTCCGTGCCAAGATTTCAACTTTCCAGCAACACACTTCAGGTACCTCATGGGCTTGGGAATGCTTTCAAGATTACATATCAAAATGCCCTCACCATGGGATGGAAAATTGGCTACTCATGCAGACCTTCTACCACGGGCTCACTTCAGGTACCCGTGAGAATGTGGATGCCGCTGCTGGAGGATCATTCTTGTCTCTCACTATCAACAATGCTACTACACTCATTGAGAAGATGGCCTCTAACCAAGGATGGAACGAGGAATGCTCTCAACCACGCAAGAGGGGAGGAATACATCAACTGAAAGAAGTAGACATGCTGTCTGCCAAACTTGACCTACTCATGAAGAAGTTCGATGAACACACTCCCAAGAAAGAAGACGTCATGCACATCTACAAATCTCACATGACATGTGAAGAGTGTGGAGGCACTGGTCATTCAGGGAGCAATTGCCCTAAGATACAAGAGGATGCAAAGTACATCAACAACAACACCAACTATCGTCCTCAACAAACTCAAGGATGGAACCAACAATCAAGGCCTAATTACTCAGGTAACTACCAAGGTAATACATTTAACCAACCACCTTTGAGAGAGATGATATCTAATCAAAACAAGATCATTGATAATATGTCTAAGAAGATAGCTTCCAATGATAAACTGCTTGAAAACATTAATACTAGAATGGATAGCTTTACTTCTGCCATAAAGAATCAACATAGCTTTAATAAAATGATAGAATCTCAGTTATCTCAGTTAGCAGCTTCAGTCCCTATGGCTGAAAAAGGTAAGATTCCCGGAAGTCCGGAAGAGCTAGAGACTGCAAACCTTGTAGATATTTATGATGCAGGGCAGCTCACAGCCAGATCATCGAGGGGATGGAAGGATGACTCCATTGCCCCGAAGAAAGGAGATCCAGGAAGACCTGTCATTCCAATCCACATTGGACCTGACAGTTTTGAAGAAGCAGTCTGCGACCTTGGAGCAAGCGTCAACATTATGCCAAAGGTAATATACGAACAAATTCATGGTGCACCTCTGTTATATACAAATATGTGTTTGCAGCTTGTAGATCAGACACTGTGCTACCCATTGGGAATTCTAGAAGATGTCTGTATTCGAGTGGGACACTCGTATGTGTGTGTAGACTTTGTGATCATTGAAACAGGTGGAGACAATCGAGCACCCATCATTCTTGGACGCCCGTTCCTAAGCTCAACCAAAGCCATCATCTACGCGGACAGCGCCAAGATCTGTTTCACAATCACAGGCAACAAAGAGAGATTCAGCTTCAAGAGACGTACACTCACTACTCGAGTCCACCCTCAGATGCCCTATGAAGATGCAAACGCTATATCATCAATAAAGAAGAATAGGAACAGAAGGAGGAAGAACAAGGCTACACAACCGCATCAAAACACATGTGGATGGTCAACTCTGTGCAAACAGAGAGTGACCACCTTCTTCCATCACTATACCTCGCCAAGAGAGACGACCCAGGTGTACCCACCATCGATTGCAAGATCGAAGGAAGTACATTCCACAAGACGTTCTGCGACATCGGTTCAAGTGTTAACATAATGTCTAAGGTAACATATGAATACTTATATAAAAATAGACCTATGTATCAAACATATGTGCAGCTGCAGCTGGCGGACCAAACATATCGATTTCCGGAGGGAGTAGTAAAGGACGTAATGATCCAAATTGAAGACTACTATGTTCCCACTGACTTCATGGTACTAGACATGGGAAGAGAAGACGATGTTCACATCATCCTAGGAAGACCCTTCCTCAACACCACTGGCGCCATCATCTACATGAGATCTGGCGAGATCCAGTTCCAGTTCCCAAGGGAGAAGGTACGCTATTACTTTAATAGCTATGCCATTAATGAACTGGAAAAGAAGAACCACTCAAGGAGGAGGCACCGCACATCTCAACGCAACAAGAACCGACCAATCAAGGATGGATGGGTCGACTATGAAGGAGAAGTCACCAGTAGTGAAGACATCCCATTAAAGGAAATGAAGGACAATGAAGTAAAGGAGACAAGTCCACCAGTCAAGCGAGTGTGGAAGAAGAAAGAGAGTTCTACTGACGTGCAATCATCGAGGTCCTCCTCAGGATCTGCTGATGCACCCAAGGAAGAATAAAGGAGCGTACAAAGAGTCTTATTCGATAGACTATAAACATCAAATCCTCGCCGAAAGGTAACTCGGTAGTTATCCATATTCATTAGCATTAAATTAGTTAGTAGATTTAGCATAATCATTTTACCATTAGTATCATATTTACTTCTTAGTAATTATATTTGCATTAGAAAACAAAATATAAAAACCTCTAAGCCCCATGAGAGTATTATACTTTCTGTGGAGGCATATAAAAAAATAATACATTTGCATATTTACTTCTGCATTGCATTCATCCATAAAAACAAAATTCCAAAAAGAGACACTATGAAACACTGCTGAAACTCTGCTTAGTGAAAAGGAAGAACGTAAATGATCTTAAGAGCTTTAAGACAACTAGACAAATGAGAGGAATGTTTATCACTAATGCTTAATCAAGTTCCACTAGTTGTGTTGTCTATCTTTGAATTCAGCAGGAAGAGAAGAAGTGAAGGACTCAAGAAACCGCTAATGGTCTACTCATCTTCTGGAGAAAAGACCACGTCAAGATCCAGCTTGGGGGAAGGCACCCCCAGTTATCACGATAAGTATCACGGCTTTTTATTCACTACTATTAGTTAGGTTTAGTTAGATCAGGTCAATAAATGTAGAAACCCATAAAAAGATGAATAACTATTACAAAACCAAATAAAGATATTATATAATGAATAAATGTCTAGGTGGATATAAAATTTAATATTGCTCATGATGAAAATGATGAACAATTGCTCTGCCGTAATTCCTTTTAAGTACCTAGTGTTCAATCTTAAATTTTCTTGAGTTTTAGATAAAGCTGTTCTGAATAAACTCTGAACCTGAAACCTGTGGATTGCAAATGCTTGATCTAAAGTCTAGATAATTGTGAGATATGATATAAAAAGGTTTGAGCTACTGTTTATCTAATTCCTAGAGATACTAGAGTTTTGAAGATTTGCACTTTGAAAACATTAAAAACACATGATGAGATCCTGTATGACATAACATGAATTCCTACCCAGAGCCATTAATATGATCTTAAGACGAGGCTACTTGCTTTGTTCTAAGTTTTTAGTTATGGTTGAGAAATTTATCATGCTTTAGAGATCAAGAATGTTTTATTAAAAGATTCACTCTTCCGAAGTAGTATTGTGTTAGAGGCATGGGACTATGCAAAAGTATAAAAGAGGAAATAAAAAAGGGACAAGTGTCCGATTACCTCAAAAGAGAAAAAGAATTATGATAAAAAATGAAAAAAAATGATAGCCCATGGTCCCTCTAATTACAATATGCCAGCAAGAGATGACAAAATTTCAAAAGTTCTAAGTTCTTGATCTATCAGTATGACATCTTTCTCCCTAACTTTGAGCTTTGACTTGGTAAGGTATGCTTTTCATTTCTTCAAAAAGCTCTAGATATATATTCATAGAAAAGAAGGGAAATGCATCAGTGAGGAATCTTAAAATAAAAAAGAGTGATTTGAGAGTGTCATACAGTAAAATCTCTGATTTTTATTTTGAAAATATATAAAAACTCCAGAATGAAGGTTGATCAAAGAGTTAGAGATACAGTGCTTAACTTAATTGTTCTGTCTTTCAATTGTTTAAAGACCCAGGTGAAGGCAAAAGCTCCATAGTTAAAGGTAATATGAGAAAGTCAGAATAGTTAACTCTAATCCAAGGGAAGATTTTTGTTTGAACATATGTACCTTTGCGGTGTGAAAGCATAGTAGCAATTTCTGATTCATCATGACTAATTGCTAAGGGACTAGCAAAAGGTAAGCTTGGGGAAGTTGTTGACACTAGTTATCAATCACAATTAAAGGATAAATAAATATGAAAAGGGCATGAATTCAATCACCAACAAAGGTTTAGGGTTTCAATTGACAATATTCCACGAGTTTTGGTGAATTGTGATTCTGCAGGGACTAAACCAGGAAATCAGCACTGATTGCTTCCCCTAGAAGGAAACCGACGGGAGATAACCGAACCGACGCATCAGGATTATTCTAGAAGGATCTAGAGGACACCAGAAGACACCAGGAGGCCGGGCACCCCGAGACACGGCCAGGTGGGACCGACCGGTCCCACCACCAGACCGACCGGTCCCCCCTAGGGCCGATGGACTCTATCTTCTGGAACACTCTACCACCGCCTATGAGGATGCATCTCAGCCATACATAAGGTCGGTTTGATCCAACGGCCATGGTTCCTTGCCCAAGGCTATATAAGCAGCCCCAGACCCCCCTCTCCAGGGCAACACAATCTCATACATCACCAAATCATTCATCAGATCAGTTCAACACCAGAGAAGGAGATCAATCAGAAGCCCTAGGACTACATCTACCTAGATTAGTTAGATAGAATAGGATTAGAGGAGGCAAGCTTCGTTTGGATTCTAGATCTAGTCGCGAGAAGGCTCGGTAAACCCAAGATCTTCTCTCTTATATTAACATTATGGATCTAATTCATAATTGCTCTTCTAGTTCATCAATGTTTATGTTCTAGTTCGTCATCTAGTTCTAGTTCATCGTCTAGTTCATCTTTTAGTTCATAATCCAGTTCTAGTTCATGTTCTAGTTCGTACTTTAGTTCTTCTCGATGATCTAATTCACCTTATTGTTCATCTCTATGTTCTAGATAGCAATACAATTGATATGACTAAGATATCAACAATTATATTCTTAATTATATTGCTTATAGTATGCTTTGATTATATATTTGGCATAGATAGTTCACCATTATGTTTATACTCATGTTCGTATAGCGCTCATCTTAATGATCATTGGATGGGTGATAGATGCTATGTAGGCGTGGTGCCTATACACTATTTATCTGTGAATGCGTCGTACGTTCCGGATAGAGTGGTGGATCACGGGTGTGACACTCCTGTAGAGTCCTTTGTATTCCACCTCCTGAATGTAGTGTTTAGTATGGCTCAGTTAACTCATGGTTTAGGGGTTACTCTATTTGGCACCTTCACTATGGAGTTGCCTCTTGATTATAAATATGATATGACCTAGCCTATGATTGCCAAATATGTTTGCACTAATCAATGTGTGATATGACTTGTAATTAGAATAACTTAGGAATGTTTCTTATTAATGCCTGTTCTAATCATCACTTGCTAGGTAGTACTGTTCTAGGAATATCCTTGATTGATCTGCTCTCTGTTATCATTTATCATTATCATTACTTTTGCTATCTGATCCCTGTTTAGAGTAATAAGTGTGTTATCAATCTTTATCATAAGTGTGTGCCACATTAATTATTGTTAAGTCCTCACTAGTATAATACCATCATACTATGAATTGATTAGTCTCTAGGCTAAATATAAATAACGATACCTGAGACTAGCTTGGGTGAAATGCTTCTACAATGGGTGTATTTATCTGTGCGCTTGCGGGTATATATTTATCTTTAGATCCAGTGCTCTGATATAATCACATTGCTAGCTTCATGTTGGGGATGACAACTTGACGTTAAGTGAAGTTAGTAGTGTCCCGTATACTTCTTAGTGCCTTCACGAGGTTATTGTTTATGAGGGTCATTCTTAGTAACGATGTTATGAAATACCAACAAGCATTTCTGGCGCCATTGCCAGGGATAGATTAAAACTCAATTTTTAGGGTGATTCCATTAAGAAGTGTCAACACCAGTGCGAAGAAAGCTTGTGCAGGCCCTCGGTCTTGAGTTTCGCTTGAGGACGAGGTCGCCGACAACGAAGGATCGATCCTTAACATTGCGGTTGTAGTAGCGGTGAACACCTTTGAGGTACTTGGCGGTGCGGAGGCAAGATGCCAGCCGTTCTTCTTCAAGGCGGTCGAGATTGTCGCAGCGTGATTGGTCGGAGATCTCTTCATCGTAGTTCTCGATGTGCGGGGAACGGAATATGACATCGGCGGGGATGACGGCTTCAGAGCCAAAGACCATGAAGTATGGTGAGACGCCGGTGTTGCGGCTGGGCTGAGTGCGTAGGCCCCAGAGTACGGAGGGGAGCTCTCGCATCCAGCGACCAGGGTGCTTCTGGTAGAGGCGTTTCTTTAAGGCATCGAGGATCATGCCCTTGGCGAGCTCGGCCTGGCCATTCACTCGAGGATGGGCGACGGAGACGTACTTGCCGAGGATGTCGTGTCCTTCGCAGAAGTCCCAGAAGACATTGCCAGTGAAGTTGGAGCCGAGGTCGGTGATGATGGAGTTCGGGAGGCCGAAGCGGTGGATGATCTCGTCAATGAACGAGACGGCATTCTCGGCGGTCGCCTTTGTGATTGGCTTTGCTTCAATCCACTTGGAGAATTTGTCCACGGCGATGTAAATCCACTTGAAGCTATCCGGAGCTGGTCGGAAAGGGCCGATCATGTCGAGTCCCCAGCAGGCGAAGGGCCACAAGGCCGGTATTGCTTGGAGTTCTTGCGCGGGGACGTGGGTTTGCTTGGCAAAGAACTAGCATCCTTCGCAGGTGCGTACGAGCTGCTCGGCGTCGACGGCCGCTGACGGCCAGTAGAATCCTGCACGAAAAGCCTTATGTACCAACGTCTTTGCAGCCGCGTGATTCCCGCATTCACCAGCATGGATGTCGGAGAGGATCTCGAGGCCGTCTGTCCTGGAGACGCATTTTTGGAGCACTTCATTTCTGGAGTTTTTGCGCATGAGTGCGCCGTCGACCAAGACGTAATTGTTGATGCGACGAATAAGGCGCTCGGTTTCGGCCTTGTCAGCAGGGACAAGGTTCTCGGAGAGATACTTGATGAAGCCTTCTTGCCAGTCGAATGACATTGTAGGGATGGCGTTAACCAGTTGTTCCCCTGGCAGCGACACCGGTGTGGCGTCTGTTGATGAAATGGAACTTGAGTGGTCGGTGATGGAGGGTTCGAGCAGGTCATGGATGAATATGTCGGTTGGAGCCGGGGATCATGATGACGCCAGCTTGGATAGCTCGTCGGCCGCCTGGTTCCGGTCGTGTGGGAGGTGATGGTATTCAACGCCGAAGAACTTGTCTTCAAGCTTCCGAATGGCGGCGCAGTAGGTGTTCATCTTGTCATTGGAGCAGTTCCAGTCCTTGTTGAGCTGGTTGATGACGAGAGCGGAGTCGCCGTACACCATGAGGCGCTTGACGCCTAGCTCACTGGCAATGTGGAGACCGTGGAAGGCGGCTTCATATTCGGTGGCATTGTTGGAGGCTGGAAACAGCAACCGCAGAGCATAACGTAGCTTTTTGCCGGAAGAAGTCGTGAAGAGGAGACCAGTGCCCGCACCATGCAAGGTGAGGGAGCCGTCGAAGAAGAGGGTCCAATGCTCTGGCGCTTCCGGCGGTACTAGAGTCTGGAGGTCCGTCCATTTTGCGACGAATTCGGCTATCGCCTGGGACTTGGTGGTCTGACGAACCTGGAAGGCGATGTCATAGGAGCTGAGCTCAATGGCTCACTTGATGATGCGTCCCGTAGCGTCCTTGTTGCGGAGGATGTCCCCGAGGGGGAATTCCGTGACGACAGTGACCCGTTCGGAGCTTTGGATGTAGTGATGTAGCTTGCGTGCGGTAATAAGGACCGCGTAGTGGAGCTTCTGTACCTGGGGGTACCAGGTCTTGGAGTCGTTCAACACTTCGCTGACGAAGTAGCACGGTCACTGGATGGGGTAGGAGTGGTCGACTTCTTCACATTCAACGACGATGATGGAGCTGATGACCCAATTTGTAGCGGCGATGTAGAGCAACAAAGGCTCCTTCTCCTTAGGTGCGGCGAGCACAGGAGGCTGGGTGAGGTACTTCTTCAGGTCGGAGAAAGCGCGATTGGCTTCAGCGTCCCAGACGAACTTTTTGCCAGCTTTGAGGAGCTTGAAGAAGGTAGCCCCTTTTCGCCGAGCCTGGAGATGAAGCGGCTGAGGGACGCCATGCACCCGATAAGCTTCTGGATGTCCTTCACGTTGGAGGGAGCTCGCATGCGGAGGAGACCGAGGTCTTGTCGGGGTTTCGGCGGATGCCGTCGCGGCTGACGATGTTGCCGAGGACGTTTCCCGATGATACGCCGAAGATGCACTTGTTGGGGTTGAGCTTCCACTTGAATGTGTTGAGGGCCTTAAAGGTTGCCTCGAGGTCATTGACGAGTGTATTGGCGATGCGAGTTTTGATGACGACGTCATCCACGTAAGCTTTGACCTTCTCCAGTATGAGGTCCTTCAAGCAATCCTGGATTGCGCGCTGGTACGTGGATCCGGCGTTCTTCAACCCGAACGACATGGTCGTGTAGCAGTAGGCGCCGAAGGGCGTGATGAACGCTGTCTTGATCTGGTCCTCCACCTTCAAGGCAATTTGATGGTAACCGGAATAGCAATCGAGGAAGGAGAGAAGTTTGCACCCGGTGGTGGAGTCGACGACCTCGTCGATGCGAGGGAGGAGGAAGGGGTCCATAGGGCAATGCTTTTTGACGTCGGTGTAGTCAACGCACATACGCCATTCTTTATTCTTTTTGAGTACAAGGACCGGATTGGCAAACCAATCCGGGTGATACACCTCTTTGATGAAACCGGCAGCTAGGAGCCGGGTAAGCTCTACCCTAATTGCCTCCTTCCTATCTGGCGCGAAGCGACAAAGCTTTTGTCGAACCAGCTTGGCGGTCGCGGAGACGTTCAGGGAGTGCTCGACGAACTTCCGTGGAACTCCGGGCATGTCCGCTGGCTTCCAAGCGAACACATCGACGTTGCTCCGTAGGAAGCTGACGAGCGCGTCTTCCTATTTGGGGTCGAGGTTGGTGCCGATGACGGCAGTCTTCTCTGGTGCTCCGTCCACCAAGGCCACCTGCTTCGTGTCCTTCGACTTCTTGCTGGAGCGCTGGCTGGAGGTCTCCGGGATCTCGAGATCGTCGGGGCGAAGCTTGGCGGCATTGGCGATGCAGTCCTGGATGCCTTCGATCTGTTGGCGTGCCTCCGCGGAGTTGATGGTTTCCTGCTCGCACTCGTATGCCACTAGAGATTTGCCCGGAGGCTGAGGACGCCTTTCTTCGTCGGGATCTTGAGCACGAGGTAGGCGTAATGTGGAACAGCCATGAGCTTGGAGAGCGCCGGGCGACCGAGGACGGCGTGGTAGGCGGTGTCGAAGTCGGCGACGATGAAGGTGATGTACTCCTCGCGGAAATGGTCGTGCGTGCCAAACTGCACTGGGAGGGTAATCTGCCCGACGAGCATGGAAGGTTTTCCTGGCACGATGCCCCAGAAAGGGAAGTTCGCCGAGAACAGGTCCCGCTTGGAGTAGTTGAGCTCGCGGAATGCCGATGCGAAGATGATGTTGAGGGCGCTCCCACCATCGACGAGGACCTTGCGGTAGCGGCAGCTGGAGATCATCGGGTCGATGACGAGGGGAAAACGCCCTGGGTACTTGTCGTCCGACCTCTGGTCCTCCCTGGAGAAGGTGATGGGGCGCTCCGACCAGTCAAGGTAGCGGACGTTGGCGGGGTCGTCGATGATGGACGCTACGGAGAAGATGTCGCGTCGTACTTGGCGGCGCTTCTGCTCGGTCTCGATGACGACGTTGCCGCCGAAGATGGAGAGTGTCCTCGCGGGTGCTCGGAAGGTGGGCTCATGGGCGTCAGCGTCCTTGTCCTTATCGTTGTCGTTCCGTGGCCGCTTCTCGTCGCTTCCGCGTACGTTACGAGCGATGATATCGCATTCGCGCATGGAGTGCTTGGCGCCCTTATGCAGAGGACAAGGATCGTTGAGGAGCTTCTCGTACTCGTTGTCGTAGGTGTGCTTCGGTCGAGCGTTGGTATTGGCGATGTAGCGGCGGTCGCGCCGACGGTGATCCGTCCTCTGACGAGAAGACTCAGGTCGATCATGGCGGCGGTCCCGATCGTCGCGACGGTCGTGTTGCCCAGAGTTGTGGTCACGTCCTTCACTGTGCCGTTCATCGTGGCGTTCATCATCATGACGGCGTTCCTAGGAACATGAGTGGCGACGTGGGCGCTCGCGATGGCGATGGGCGTCGTCGGCGTCGGCGTAGGAGTTGGCGATTGTCATCAGTTCGGTGACCATAGCCACCTTCTTGCGGATGATCTTGTCGCGGAGATCCTTGTGGCGCAGGCCGTTGGAGAAGGTGGAGATGGCTTCCACGTCGGTGATCTCAGGAATCGTCAGGCGCATGTTGGAGAAATGACGGATGTAGCTCCGGAGGCTTTCGTCACGCTCCTGGTGGACGTTTTGGAGGTCATAGTGTGTTCCTGGCTGCACACAGGTAGCGCTGTATGTCTTGACAAAGACTTCCTTCAGCTGCTCCCAGGTGTCGATGGAGTTTTCGGCGAGCTTCTGGAGCCAGCTGTTGGCTGAAGAAGATAGCATGACGGGGAGGTACTTGGCCATCACGTCAGATCCTCCTCCTGCTGCTTGAATGGCGATCTCATACGTGGTTAGCCACTGCTCCGGGTTGGCCTTCCCGTCGTATTTGTCCACCGTGTTGACCTTGAAGCCTTGAGGCCATTGGATAGCTCGGAGCCGGGAGGTGAAGGGGCGAGGCCCTGTCAAAGCATCATGAACCGGAGCTTGATTGTGGGCGCGGTTGCCTTGGGAGACTTCCTGGTCATGACGCGGTGGTGACTGCCTTCTGCGGGAGGGATGCGAACTCGGCGGTGTCCTGCTGTATGATGAACCAGAGGGAGAAGGATGGCGCCCTCTCTCGTTGCACTGCACAGCGGTAGCCTTGACGTGGGCAACAACCTTCTGCAGCTCCGAGGTCACCGGAAGCTTGGAGAGTTCGTTGACGACGACGGCGAGGTTGGCGCTTGGGGTCGGATAGACGGGTTGATCATCGACCCTGTCGAATTCATAGATGAGGTCACGGCCTCCGACGTTGTCTCGATCTCGACGTCGTTCGTCATCACGGTGTTCCCGGTCACGTCGCTCCTGGTCGCGTCACTCGTCGTCACGTCGGCGCTGTCGGTCGACGTTGCGTTGCTCCCGGTTGGCACGTTCACGATCCGTTTTGTTTGGCGGTGGCGGACTGTCGGCGGAGACGTTGAAGATGATGCCACCGCGGTACGGTGGGAAGTCGGCGCCGGATTCGGTCGAGACGACAGTCGTAGACTGCATGGAGATGGAGCCGTTCGTCGTGGTAGATCCAGACACCAAAGTCGCCGAAATGGTGTCGCCGGAGATCTCGTGGAGAGCCACCATGCCGACGAGTGGAGCTGGAGTCTCCTGGTCATGCACGCTGGTCGGAGCCAAAAGACTAGAGCTGGTAGGAGAGTTGTCGCAGCGCCTGATGGTGGAACGTGGAAGCCGCGCCGCACAGCCCGAAGGGCATGGAAGTTGGTGACGAAGTGTGGCGACAATCCGGATGCAGATCTGATCTGGGCGGCGGGCGGGTTGAGCGCTGGAGACTCCTGATGGTGTACCTAAAAATTGCTGAAGGCGAGGGCGGTTGGAAAGCTGTATGCGAGCTACCTCGATGGCGTCGATGCACTCCGCGATTCCTTGGTTGGCCCGGTCGATGGCTTCGATCAGGTCGTCGCAAAGGACGATTCTTGGCGGACGGCGTGCCAGCGCGGCGACGCGATGAATGGATGGCAGGGCGTCCGGCGCAGGAAGCTGCGCAGATTCCACAGTTTCCAGAGCTGGGACGTGGTCACCAACGGTCCAGATCATAGATCTGATCTGGAAAGTAGTGCCGGCCTCCGGGAGAACCATGGATCGAGGGAAAGTGTCCGCTTGGCAGATCATGGTGTCGTAGCACACACCCCCTACCTGGCGCGCCAACTGTCGACGAAATATGGTCGGCAGTCTACCGAGGGGTATGCCCAAGGTAGTAGATTAAGCGGTGGAGGCGTGCGAGACGTCTGCAAAGCGTAGACACAGGGACGAGAGATGGCGATTTAGACAGGTTAGGGCCGGCAAGTCACCGTAATACCCTACGTCCTGTGTTCTGGTGGTTGGTTTGTATTGCTGATTGAGCGATCAGATAGGATCTGAGTTGTCTTGAGAGGAGGGGTCCCTGCTCGCCTTATATAGCCGGGGAGCAGGGTTACAACTTGTCGAATCCTAACAGATTACAATCGGTTCCTTAAGGCAAGGAATCCGGGTTTATCTATCTGGATCTTCCTTGACGAGCAAGTCATCAGGAGAGTCCTCGGCGGCTGCGATAGCCTGGTCGCGGACCGCAAGGTCTTCGGATTGGGCCGTATCTGCAGAGCAGCCCAAGTAGTACCATGGGGGTATTCGGGTGTAATATCCCCACACCGGCCGGCCCCACCCCCAGGCCAGTCGCCTGGGCCAGGAAGCTTCTCGGCCCATCTTCGTGGAGCGTGCCCTAATCGACCTCCTCGACGCATCTCAACTCTTGTTCAAGGTCAGTTTGATCCGAGGGCTGCGGTTCATCCTTAGTGGCTATAAAACCAGACCCAGACCCCCCCTGGGGAGGCATCTCCATCTTCATCTTCATTGTTCATCTACATATCCAACTTTAGGTCTTCAAGTAGAAGTAGAGATCCCTCTAGTTGATTTAGATCTAGTTCTTCTTCTAGTTCTAGTTCTTCTAGTTCTAGTTCTAGTTCGTCTAGTTGTAGAGAGTTATCCAAAGATTAGAATTAGAAGAGAGAGAGAGAGGTATTAGAGGAGGATTAGAAGGAGCTCCGGCCTGTCGGATCTACTTCTTCAACTTGTACCTGCAGATTCAAGTTCGTCAAGAGCTTGGATCAGGATATTCTTCGGTCATCATCTTCTAATTATCAGTAAGCGTTCTTGTTCTTATTATTATTCTGGCTTGCAACTCTAATTAGAGTGCTAACTCTAATTAGAGTACTCTAATTCAAGTAGCTAGGGATTAGAGGAGTAGTCGTCGTGTAAGCGTGGTTCTTATACTCGGTTGCTTGCATAGTGTACCCTATATTCCGGACCGGTGGTAGCTCGCGGGTGTGACTCTTATAGGCTTGTTGAATCTTCCATAGTCCACCTCCCGTCTATAGGACTAGCAGGAGTATATTACTTGGGAGCAGCCATACTCTGGATGTGGTCTCCCAACGTAATCCATAGTTGAATAGTAATCGCATAGCTTCCTGAGGTTAGAGCTGATAACCCTAGTTATCCCCTTTATCTTTAGTGTTCCTATTTTTGTTAGTGCTCAGGGTTTAAGCAATAGACTTAAGACAATCACCCCATTCCTTTGGGTTCGATATAAAACTGGGTCTACACATCCGATGAAGTACGGGTATCTAATTTGTGCGCTTGCGGATTTATCTCTAGTGTTTTGATAACATACCCTAGCCTTTCTAGTGCCATTACCAAGGCCGACTTTGGTAGTGACGGTAGTAAGTGTCAACACAAGACTCGCTTACTTTGGAGTAGCAGTGCCTTTCCAACTCTCGACAAAGACTGGGATGAAGGTAGTTGGGAAAAGGCTGCCAAAAGCTCTACGGAAACACCAACCCGAACATGGTGGACTACAAAGGCCTGGTCGGAGCTGTCACCTCCGGGGCTACCACAACTATCCGTGGGGTTGGGCACAAACTCAGGTAAACTCTAGCCCAGCGTCTATGCTAGTGATCACTACTCTAGTCCGGATCCGATGTCTGGAGCACTCGATCGAGCGGAGATCCCGTAAGCAAAATAAAGTAAGTGCTAAACTTGGATTAAATAAAGAACTTGGAAATTCAAAAGAATAACTCGGAGTTTACTCATGAACGAGGCGACTCCATAGAGGTACAAAACTTGAGGAGAGTCGACAGACCCGGCTCTTCCTCCGCTTCTTCCCTCTCCTCTCTTCCTCTTTTTTGATAACTACAACTAGGTGAGAAGCACCTAGAGGGACACTACAACCACTAATATAATGAAGAAATGAAGCTTTGATGGTGTAGAGATATGTCTTCAAGTGAAGGGGAATGGCCTATATTTATAGTGGGAGGTTCCTTGGGGGAGTGGAGGACCTCCCCCTTCATTTGGAAGGTCCCAAGGCATGCAAACCGACCTTGTAAGTCGGCAAAATTCGAAAAATTCGCGCTCAAACTGTTGCAAAGTCGGTTTTGAGGCCAAACCGACTTCAGGCCCGCTCCTTGCACCGACCTCGGCCTTGGACCGGCTGGTTCAGCACCTGGGCGCTCCCCTCCTCGCGGTTTCGGCCTTGGGCCAGCTTGCTCCAGGCGGCCCGCGGAGCAGGTGGCCAGCGCCCGCCTTGGGCCGGCCCGTAGCCTTGGCGCCCGCTCGGCCAGAGCTTCAGGCGCCCCCGCGTGCTGGCGGCCTAGCCCGCTTGGCTGGCGAGCGCCCCGCCGGGCGTGGTCATATGTCTGGGCTGCGCGGTCGTCGAGGCCCATGCGGCCGGCGGGGTGTTTTCCCCTTTTTTCTTCTTTTTTAAAAAAATGAATATCCCTTTTATCCAAGCTCCAAAAATAGCAAATGATATATCCGTTTCGATCAGCTCGACGAGCTCGTCGTCTAAATCATCATTTGGAACACTTTTGTCTTATGAAAACACTAGATATTCCTACAAGACAAGTGAACTTGTTAATTTAAATCAATAACTTTCGTTTATGGTTACATTTATAGGTAAATGCAAGTCATATTCATAGTTAAAAGTTGACGTTAAGGACCGTCAACAAGCTCCCCCACACTTTGTTCTTTGCTCGTCCTCAAGTAAAGGTTAAAGTAAAGTAAACATAAACATAGCTACTCAAAATTTGAAACTGACATAAGAATTATTCCAATACATACTTCGTACCTGCGGGATAGGTGGAGTGGCTAACATATATCCTTCAGTGGTTGAAAAGTGGAACAGCTCTGAAACAAAGTCATCTCTTCCCATTTTCACATCTCAGTAACTTGGAGGTTTTGTAAAGTTTTTGAAATAGAAGCATAGTTCACAAGTACTCCTCAAATGGCACTCTCAAATCGCTCAATGGTGTATGTTTCCTCTCCAAGGCGTATTATAACATTGCCTTCTTTTTTTTCCTACTTATAAAAAGCTTATGTGGAGCTCAGGTAGGAAAACTTTTGTAAGAATACTTGAATTGCAAATATTGCTAAGTCAAACAATGGATCCATGGAGAAAGATGTCATGCAATCAAATCAAGATGTGCATGTGTGTGGAAAATATGGTGGCTGACCTAATTCTACTATGCTCTTTGAAACATATCTCTCTCTTTATTGGGTCTTGGAAAAAAAAGAAAAAATATATTATTTTTTCAAGAACAAGGGCTATCTTTTATTCTCATTTTTTTCAGGTGGGTATTGATCATACCCCTAATTCTACTGTGAGTACTTGCCCATTTTTTCACATGCCTTTGCATGTTTTTTTGATAGGCTCATGTCTCTTTTTGTAAACATTTTTTTTGAGACAGATATCAACAAGGATATAGAGCATTTATTTGATGATTCCTAACAATTATATTTTTGTTCACTCCCAGTGTAGGAGTGGAACATTTTTGGATGGATCAAGTGAAAGGCATGTTTTGTGCCTACTCCCTGTTGGCGGTGCCTACCGACAACTTTTATGAGCCAACCAAGGACAAAACAAGGCGTACTTGCATACATATGTTATCACCTTGACCTATTTCCACTTGTATTGGAGAGTCATTGCTTTTCAGGTATCAAACATGAAAACAGCGGAAAAGGCGAGAAGAATACGCTTTCCGACAAAGCGTAAAACCAAGGAATATGGGAGAAGCCCACCTAAAGAAAACATCTAGGCTAGAAACCATCATAACTCAGAAATGCATCCAGCCAAGGGCACATCACGTGAAGGCGGTGGCCAGTGGGCCCACCAGGGGTGCGGGCGCACCACCCCTGGACCCACTGGCCACCGACCTCCTATGGCGGTTGCATGCCTCCATGCATAGGCGGTTTACAGAGGTTTCCATAGCTAGCTCCTCCAAACCGACCATGTTGTAGTATAAAAGTACGTGTAGAGCTCCATTTTCAATAATCAATCACACATCAACACATTTGTCTTTCATTCCACTTTGTATTTGGAGCTCTCTACATTAGTTTAGATCTTCTAGTAGTTGGAGCAAGTGCTACTTGCAAGAGGAGAGGAGTTGTAAAGATCTACTTGGTATGAATACTAAGTTCCTCTTTTCATACTTGTTCTTATTCTCTTATGATCAACATTGTTATGCTCTTGAATTAGAGCTTTGTTTTTGTTCATTGTTCATCGTTCTAGAACTAGTTCATAGCTTTAGATCCTTGTTCATCATGAACATGAACATTGTTCTTCATTCAACATGTTTAGATCTTGATAACTTAGTGATATGTGTTGGATGGTGTTTTGTCGTGCCTTCGGGCGCGCTTGTGCCCTTTTCCTGTCAATCCGTAGGGTTGGGGACCTGAGGGGGTGCAAGTGTTCTTCATGTGCACGAGAGTGGTACTTGGGTACATGGAGTTGGGTGAATGCCTGGCTTAGTCCATGGTTGAGGGGTAGGCGGCAGGTGGTGACAGCCCTGTCTGTCCCTTGTAATCCCCCACGTTCGGCTTTGGGGTAGGAGTCTAAATTGCCCGGTGTATCGTGCTGGCAGACCAGTGTTCCCGGGTCTCCTAATCCATCTAGTACTTAGCACTAACGTTAACTTGATCATAACATGTATACTTGATTCATTTACATAACCCTATTAAGATCCATGCTCCGTAGGACATTCTTTATTGTTTTATTCTTTCTTCTATCCCCGTAGAAGCTCCATGTATCTTAGGCAATGTGTGTGTGTTGATCCCACTATCCAAATTACCGTTTATCCTCCTGCTATGGTTAATTAGTCAACTATGCATTTATTATGATCTTGTCATGGATATATATCGAATCCTTTTGCACCTATCCTTCCCAGAGGTAAAATATAAATAACGATACCTGGAATACTCCCGGTGAAATGCTACAACGGTAACCCCGTGCGCTTGCGGACCCTATCTGCAAACGAATTGGTTTACCAGGCCAGCCTCTCAGGCCGTCACTAAAGCCACATGTTTTGGTATATGAAGTGCCATCACACTTCGGCGCCGATACCGGATATGTAGCTAAGTGGCTGCGTCTGAGGCTGACACTGATATCCCTTGGTAGCATCGCTAGGAACCACCATACTCAGTATGTTGTTAAGGAATGTCAGCAGGCATTCCTGGCGCCGTGCTTGGGGATGATGGCCTACCCTAGTGATGATGCTAAGAGATGTCAGTAAGTATTTCTGGCGTGATCGCCGAGGATGGATCTCAAACCTATCCTTCGGTGGTTGCGCTAAGAAATGCCAACAAGCATTTCTGGCACCGTTGCCGGGGAAGGCATAGATACAAAAGATTCAGATAGAACATGATCTTGAACTAATATCTATATAATTGCTAATTGATCATGCAACATAACCTTTTACTGTTTTCTTCTGTTGTGGACGAAAATAGGATAGTGTATGTGTGGATTCGCTCTGCCGGAGAACTTCACCGACAATCCAGAGGCTATCGATAGGAGAAAGAAGAAATCTTCTTCCTCCTCCGCAGCTCCTCCACCGACAGAGGAACCACCAGTTTATGCACCAAGCTCAACTCTTGCCATGGCCAAGACCCTGCGCGACTTTTTCGTCCCCGCTGTTGCCAACGTGCCCACCGGGCCCGCTGTCAACACCGGCGACAAAGCTTTTGAGCTAAGGACTGGCTTCATCACCATGGTGCAGGAAAATCCATTCTATGGTTTGCCAAGTGAGGACGCAAACGGTCATCTTCATAACTTCCTGGAGCTCTGTGACACCATCGTCATCAAGGACATCACTCCAGATGTCATCAGGCTCCGACTGTTTCCCTTCTCCCTCATGGGGAAGGCGAAGCAGTGGTCCTACAAGAACCCGACAGATGTCGCCACATGGGACAAGTGTTCGGTGGCGTTCCTTGCAAAGTTCTTCCCCTTGGGCAAAACAACTGCCCTGAGGGGACGAATCACCAGCTTCCAGCAGAACTCAATAGAGTCCATGCCCGAGGCATGGGAATGGCTGCAAGAATACATTGCAGCCTGTCCCCATCACAGGATGGAAGAATGGTTGGTGCTCCAAACCTTCTACGAGGGGCTCACGCCCATGTCAAGGGGGCATCTGGATGCTGCAGCTGGAGGGACATTCATGTCCCTGACTGTCAACGGGGCAAAGGCCCTGATTGACAAGGTGGTCGTGAACCAAGCTTGGGGGGATGAAAGACCCCAAGCTAAATCACAGAAAGGCATGCATACCGTAAAGGAGGCGGATATGCTTGCCGCAAAAATAGATCTTCTGCTCAAGCAGCTGGACGAGAAGTCAACAACCAGAGAAGAAAGAAGTATCGTCCAAGCCATGGATGCACACATGACGTGCGAAGTGTGTGGAGAAACCAGGCACTCGGGGAATGACTGCCCCGAGACCCGCGAAGATGATGTGTACATCAACAACGAGTTTCTCCCGCAGGGCGGAAACTCGTGGAATAATCAGCATCGACCTCCATATCAGGGAGGTAACCAGGGCTACAACTCCAACAACTCGAATTCACCTACTTTCAAGGATCTTGTGTTTGGGCAAGCAAAAATCAACGAAAGCATCTCCAAGAGGCTTGCCCACAACGACAAGACCCTTGAAGGCATGAACTCCAAGATCGAGGGCCTAGCCTCGGTGGTGAAGAATCAACTGAGCTTCAACAAAATGATCGAGACCCAACTAGCTCAGATTTTGGTGGCAATCCCAGTCAACGACTCGGGGAAGATCCCAGGGCAACCTGAGACCCCCCTCGAGTCCGTAAAGCTCATCACCACCAAGTACAACAAGGCCCTGAGTTGGCCTGTCTACCATTATTATCTTGATCCTCCCTTCATGGCAAAGAAGGAAGATCCGGGCCGACCCACCATCGAGTGTGCCACAGGGGCACACAAGTTTTGCAATGCATACTGTGACCTTGGAGCAAGCGTTAATATCCTCTCCAAGGCAGTATACGAGAAGATCCTTTGCGGTCCATTGTCGGCCACCAATATCACACTCCAAATGGCCAACAGCAGGATATGCAGGCCAGAGGGGGTAGCTAAGGATATCCTAATCCGCATCAAAGACAGCTACATCCCCGTCGACCTCGTCATCCTAGATACAGGAAAAGATGACGATGTCCCGCTCCTCCTCGGACGACCATTCCTGAACACGGCTAACGCCGTGATATTTGTCTCTGGAGGACGGATTCACTTTCAGCTTCCTGAAAGGACCATCCAATGCCGGTTAAACGGGTACTTCCACCATGAACCTGCACGGAAGCCACAGAAAGTGAAAAACCCGAAGACCATCACGCCTACTCCACCACCCTCGGCGAAGCCAAGGCGTATGGCAGAAGAAGAAGCAACCACCCCAATCTCCTGGGTCGGAAGCTTCTACCTCGGGTAAATAAAGGAGGTATAGCCTTGCTACCGGGCTATAAATGGTATGTCCTCGGCCAGAGGTTAAATGGTAGTTATCTATTTTTTTTACATTCCACTTTAATATTTAAACTATGACCATGCATAAAAAGAAAATATATATAAAAACATTTGCTATTAAAATTAATTTTTTCAAAATGCATGGAAAAATGTTTAAAAATCATTTTCCTAACAATAGACTTTTTATATTACTATTTCTCATTTTTCTAAAATATTTATAAAATCCAAAAAGCATCAAATTTTGTGGAAAATTTCAAATCTGGGAGAAGACAAAAATTTCTGAGTGAGTGACCAACGGCTAGTTGCTCCAACTAGCCGTTGGAGGTGGCCCACTGAAGGTGGAGCCAAGTGGGGCCCACAGGGGTGCGCCCGCACCTGGCCAGAGCCCCAACGGCACCCAATTTTGGCCAACGGCTCCTAGTCGTTGCCCTCTCCCCCTTTCAGCTGGTCACCACCTCTATAAATACCAGAGGTGCTGGTTGAGCTATCCTCACCCTCACTTCCTCATACTCCTCACTCACACTCCATCTCCTAGCTTCATACTTCATCTTCACACCAATTCCACAAAGTTTGAGCAAGGTACTAGCAGCAAGACCTTGCCCAAAACCCCTCTCTAGATCTACTCCACAAAAAATCATGAAGGGTTTTGGAAGAGCTCTCTCCGGTGCGAAGAGAGTGACAGGAAGGAACGCTCGCGAAAGTTGAAGCGTGCCCTATTCCGTCGATCAAGAAGAGAGCTCAGTGCGAGGAGAATCTCAGCCGACCGCAAGCCAAGCCGGTGCAGCAAGCGCGGACGACACCAACGTGTTCCTCGAAGGAGAACAGGAGTTCCAGGCGTACGCGATCCTCCAGGACCGCGCCTTCCGCCACACACCGCAGTACGACCCCGACCTCCTCGAGAAGATAGGTATGGATTCTGAATTCCACGCTATTTTCAAAGCAGTTGGTTGGGAAAAGGTTGACCCCCTCTATGAGGAAGGTTCCCGTTTCGTGACCATTCAGTTTTTTATGCACCACAGCAGAAGTAGAAGATGGCTTTACCTTCCGCATGTTTAACACTGAATATTTAGTAACATGGAGGGATTTTGCATCTCATGTCGGCTTTAATAAGAAATGCTCTATCGATCTTAACCATGCGCTTAAGAGTTTTAATCGCCGCAAGTTTTGGGGTGAAATTTCTGGTCAGACAGTAGTTGGCAAATTCCAGTCTCGTAATATGCAAATTCACCATCCCACTTTGAGGCTTATACATCGTTGGATATCTATGACTTTGTTTCCTAGCCAGGACATTCGTTTTGTTAGAAATAATGAATTAAGATTACTCTTTGCGCTTCTCCACAAATTCAAGATT
Organism: Coix lacryma-jobi var. lacryma-jobi; assembly: GCA_009763385.1. NCBI lineage: Eukaryota > Viridiplantae > Streptophyta > Magnoliopsida > Poales > Poaceae > Coix > Coix lacryma-jobi. Next base: position 51,212,683 of record CM019831.1, read on the forward strand.
GCTCCTGCTCGTGAAATATTCTTACACATGCTAGAGATGTTTTGGGTTTCCACCTCTATATCTTGCACATCTCTTGTAACCCGTATTGCTGAGGCTATTGGTGCGCTGGACGAACATGATGTCTCGTACATCCCTATCCCCCGCATCATAATTAATGAAGCATACCTGATACAAGGACATAACTTAAAAGTGAAAGAAGACGGAACAATTGTGTATTTCTTCCCTGGATTTAGTAACGAGTATCCATTACCTAACCCGGAACTCGCTTTATATAAATGCCGGGAATTTACCCTTCCTCTTGTTTCACAAGAGGAAGCCTGAAAAAGTGTATCATCTCGCAGGGTGACCAAGAGCAGGACCAGGCAGGAAGCAGGAACAAGCTCGCAGGCACCATCCATACCTACTCCGCTGTCAGCCATGCAGGGATGGTATCCCACCGGGCAGGTACCTGGGTTTACACCCAGATATCAGCCTGGTTGGGACGACCTACCCCGACAATCTCCAGCTGGTACAGAGTGGCCTGAAGGAAGCCATGCAGCTTGGGCCCAAGGCACATGGGCTGAGTCCTCAGATTCTGAGGGGCTACCACCTCCAATCCCGCCAAGGCAATCCATCACTATGGAAGGCCTGAACACGAGGATTGAGGGGTTGGAAATCCACACCGACAACATTCAGGGTTCCCTGAATGAACAAGCCCAATGGAACCAACGATGGGATGGCAGACAGGACCAATTCGATGCTAGACAGACGGAATCACTCGAAGAAATGTGCCAATTTCATGCACTGCTCCGACAACAGCAAGAGCAGCAGCTTGAGTATTGGGCATCGCTGGGGTACTATCCCCGGGATCCGTAGCTGCAAGCTATGCTAGCTTGGGGGGAGGAGCCCCCAGGTACCTTGTATCTTGTATCAGCATTGCATGTTTCCTTTTCTAAACTTTGCATTGCATATTTAAATTTGAATTTTCAATTTCCTATTATTATAAAAAAAAATAAGATAAAAATATAATTCCACTCACATCTGTATGTCAAGAATGCTTTTGTTAAGTCCTTGTTAAAATGATGAATAGTTGCTCTGTTTCATGTTTCAAAATCTTGCATAATTTATAATTTTGAATTCCCTGACATTTAAGTTCATTGGCTAAAACCGTTCATCCTATGAAACTTGAAACTTGTGGGTAGCATAAGCATGATCCTTATCTTAAGTTGTTGCTTGATTTAATTCGATGAAGTAGACTCTGCTATAACTTTGTTCTAAGTGATACTTGACATCCGGAGTTTTTCATTTTCAAAATAGTAAAAATATAAAGTTCCTCTATGATCATATATCCTACCAAAGCCATATGAGTCATTCATTTTGAAAACCTTCCACTCATATACTACTTGTGATTACATTGAGCTTTGTCAAATTGTTTGTGACCTATGTCGAGATCTTTGTCATACACCCATGATCTGAGATTCACATACACTCCACAAGACATCACTAACTCTTACACCAAGAGTTACGCACAACATGCCATCCATCCATCCACCAAATAAAAAGCTCCATCCACATGTCATTTCTCTCTCTAACAAAAAGTCCAACAAAGAAGAGATACGGGCTATTGAAAAAAAATTCCATGCTAAAAAGGCATGTTAGAAAAAATGGGCAAGTGCCCGATGTAGAATTAGGGGTATAATCCATACCCATCCGAAAAAGAGGAAATTTGACTAAGGAGCTCAAAAACAAAAATATATTTTTTTTCACACACATGCACATCTCGATCAAGGTATATGACTTAAATCTCCATGTGGTTCGGTCTTTGACCTGGCAAAACATGTAATACGAGTATGCCCAAACTTTATCCTCTACCCAAAACTCCACACAAGCCTTCACAGTTGGTAGGGAAAAGTGAGGCAACTTCCAAAAGAGTCTTTGGTAAGAACCAAATACACAATGATTGATCAAGTGTATCATTTGAGGAACTATCTTTTTTTTACAAAATATTTTAAAACCTCCGGATTGATAGTAAAACAAAGAATGAAGGACAAGCAGATCTATGAAATCTGTCGGAATCGCAACCGCCAAAAGGCTCAGAGATTGCTACAACGCCCCACGGGTAACAAGGTAAACAGGATAAATAGCATGCCAATTTATTTAAATCAAGGAAGAATTCTAAGTTATAAACATAGCAAACTTTGAAAGATGATCGACATTGCAGCAACTCCTGATCAACAACCTAAAGTTGTACTACTTGCTCGAGACGAGCAAGGGGTAAGCTTGGGGGTTTTTGTTGGCGGTGCTTACCGACAACTTTTATGAGCCAACCAAGGACAAAACAAGGCATACTTGCATACATATGTTATCACCTTGACCTATTTCCACTTGTAATGGAGAGTTATTGCTTTTCAGGTATCAAACATGAAAACAGTGGAAAAGGCGAGAAGAATACGCTTTCCGACAAAGCGTAAAACCAAGGAATATGGGAGAAGCCCACCTAAAGAAAACATCTGGGCTGGAAACCATCATAACTCAGAAATGCATCCAGCCAAGGGCCCACCACGCGAAGGCGGTGGCCAATGGGCCCACCAGGGGTGCAGGCGCACCCATGGTGCGGGCGCACCGCCCCTGGCCCCACTGGCCACCGACCTCCTATGGTAGTTGCATGCCTCCATGCATAGGCAGTTTACAAAGGTTTCCATAGCTAGCTCCACCAAACCGACCATGTTGTAGTATAAAAGTAGGGGTAGAGCTCCATTTTCAATAATCAATCACACATCAACACATTTGTCTTTCATTCCACTTTGTATTTGGAGCTCTCTACATTAGTTTAGATCTTCTAGTAGTTGGAGCAAGTGCTACTTGCAAGAGGAGAGGAGGAGTTGTAAAGATCTACTTGGTATGAATACTAAGTTCATCGTTCTAGAACTAGTTCATAGCTTTAGATCCTTGTTCATCATAAACATGAACGTTGTTCTTCATTCAACATGTTTAGATCCTGATAACTTAGTGATATGTGTTGGATGGTGTTTTGTCGTGCCTTCGGGCGCGCTTGTGCCCTTTTCCTGTCGATCCGTAGGGTTGGGGACCCGAGGGGGTGCAAGTGTTCTTCATGTGCGCGAGAGTGGTTCTCGGGTATATGGAGTTGGGTGAATGCCTGGCTTAGTCCACGGTTGAGGGGTAGGCGGCGGGTGGCGACAGCCCTATCCGTCCCTTGTAATCCCCCACGTTCGGCTTCGGGGTAGGAGTCTAAATTGCCCGGTGTATCCTGCTGGCAGACCAGTGTTCCCGGGTCTCCTAATCCATCCAGTACTTAGCACTAACATTAACTTGATCATAACATGTATACTTGATTCATTGACATAACCCTGTTAAGATCCATGCTCCGTAGGACATTCTTTATTCTTTTATTCTTTCTTGTATCCCCGTAGAAGCTCCATGTATCTTAGGCAATGTGTGTGTGTTGATCCCACTATCCAAATTACCGTTTATCCTCCTACTATGGTTAATTAGTCAACTATGCATTTATTATGTTCTTATCATGGATATATCTCGAATCCTTTCGAACCTAGCCTTCCTAGTGGTAAAATATAAATAACGATACCTGGAATACTCCCGGTGAAATGCTACAACGGTAACCCTGTGCGTGCGGACCCTGTCTGTAAACGAATTGGTTTACCAGGATAGCATCTTAGGCCATCACTAAAGCCACATGTTTTGGTATATGAAGTGCCATCGCACTTCGGCGCCGATACCGGATATGTAGCTAAGTGGCTGCGTCTGAGGCTGACACTGATATCCCTTGGTAGCATCGCTAGGAAACACCATACTCAGTATGTCATTAAGGAATGTCAGCAGGCATGCCTGGCGCCATGCATGGGGATGATGGCCTACCCTAGTGATGATGCTAAGAGATGTCAGTAATTATTTCTGGCGTGATCGCCTAGGATGGATCTCAAACCTATCCTCCGGTGGTTGCGCTAAGAAATGCCAACACTCCCAATGTAGGAGTAGTGCATATTTGGTGGTGTGTACGTGATCTTAATTTTAAAAGGATGATAACTTTCTGAACCAGGGTCAACAAAGCTTGACAAAACTCAACACAAATAAGTAGCAATATGTAGAAGGTTTTTAAAATGTATCATGATATTTGTCCTTGGTAGGAATTTTCTCACCATTGAGGAGCATGTGAAACTATGAATTTTGGTATTTTTATCAAAAGAAATTCTCCAAGACATTGAATAGAAAAGGTTGGATTTCTATACCAAAGTCATATCTCACTTCACAACAACTTAGTCAAAATGATTTTCCTATATGATATTTTTCCCACAAGCACTAAGTAAATGTAAGGAATAAAGATTATGTAGTCCCAATTTAAAGAGCCATATTCATATTCACTTTCAAAATTTTAGCTCTAAGTCTGGATCTTAGTTCTTTTTAAATTTGCATGTTTAAATGAATGTAGAACTAGAAACGAGTATACAAACAGGTGGAAAAGAATCAGACCGAGTTATGTGCAGTTTCCTCCACCGGTACATGACGTGGTTCGCCGCTTTTGCTTTTCAATGGGGGTGTTGCACACCCCCACATTTCTTTGGAGCTATACCTGTTTTTATTCAACGACAAAGAAAACAGTGAAAACAAAAGTGACTCTTCTGGTGAGGAACACCAGAGAGTCAATATATATATATATTTGTCTTATTATTTATATTATGATTATTATTATTATGATTATTATTTTAGTTTTTCAAAAATCTAAAGATACATGATTGAAATTTCTTAAGTTAGATCTTTGAATTGCAGAAATTCAATCATATCCACTTCTTCTATTTGTGGTTCAAGGAAAACTTTTAAATGATGACCATTTACTTTAAACAAGTTACCTTCATCATCTTGGAGTGTGATGGCACCATGTGATGAGGTCTCAATTACCTTATATGGTCCTTCCCATTTACTCTAAAGTTTTCCATATCCAAAAAGTTTCATCCTTGAGTTGAACATCAAAACCTTATCTCCAGGTGCAAACTCTTTGTGCTTGATTCTTTTGTCATGCCATCTTTTTGTTCTTTCTTTGTAGATCTTGGAGCTATGATAGGCTTTTTCTCTCCATTCTTCTAGCTCTGCCAGCTGCATTTGTCTCTTCTTGCCGGCTAGGTGCAGATCCATGTTCCATTTCTTGATTGCCCAATGGGCCCTAAACTCCAAATCTATAGGTAGATGGCATGTTTTCCCATATACCAGCTGGTATGGAGGCATGCCTATGGGTGTCTTGTATGCTGTTCGGTATGCCCATAGTGCATCATGCAGTTGGTACTTCCATTTCTTCCCCATTTCATCCATGGTCTTCTACAGAATGTTCTTGATCTGCTTGTTTGATGTTTCAGCTTGGCCGCTTGTTTGGGGATGGTATGGAGTTGCAACATTGTGCTTGACTCCATATTCTGCTAGGAACTTCTAGAATCTCTTATCAATGAAGTGTGACCCTCCGTCACTTATGACCATTTAGGGTGTTCCAAACCATGGGAATATCACTTCGTGGAACATCTTCGTAGCGTGCTTGGAGTCAGCAGATCTACATGGTATTGCTTCTATCCACTTGGACACGTAGTCCACCGCCACCAAGAAGTATTTGGCATTTTCAGACTTTGGGAATGGTCCCATGAAGTCTATCCCCCAGACGTCAAACAACTCCAGTTGGAGGTTGTTCGTGAGTGGCATTGCATCCCGAGTGTTGATGTTTCCATGTTTCTGGCATCTGGCACATCTTTGAAAGCCCTAGTTTGGTTTTGGTTAATTGATGAAACCTATTTGGTCTAATCCTATTGATAAGCATGTGTGTAGCTAATGAGAAAGGGTTACGACCAAGCCATGTGGTGGAGCTAGCAAGGTGGCAACCATGGAGGATGGTGACGGCCACAAGCACTCATGTGATCAAGTGCTCTACCATTGGTGAAATGAAGAAGAGAAAAGATGCCTTGCTCAAGTGGTAGATTATTTCTTACTCTTAATCTTGAGTATAGGCAAGCCGGACTATCAAGAGGGATATAAATTAGGCTAGCTAGATGTGGTGAAAAGTGCTCATGACGTCTAACACCTAGCGCCACTTGAGCGATCTAACTTTGCGTTGTTGCTAGGATCGAGTGGCGTGGTGAGTAAAAGTGAAAATCCTTTAAAAAATGTTTGTGAAAATGCTAACACACAAGCACAAGGTGGTATACACTTGGTGGTGTTGGCACATTTACAAAGGAGAAGGTGTTGGAGTTGAAGTGAATCAACTCAGAGAAGAGAAGAAAGCTTTTCGGTGTGTTCCCAACTCTATGATCGGTCTTGGATTGGAATTATGTATCAATCCTTTGTGCTTTGGATCTTGTATTCATGTGGGTTGTGTAGCCCTCTGAATAAGCTTTCCAAAATGTCCAAGATCATCAAAATCGTAGTTCGGAGCTAAAAGTTATGGCCGTTTTAGTGCGGAGGTCAGGTTTCTGAAGTCGGTAGTACCGACCCTGAGGCCGGTAGTACCGACCCCTCCGCGAGCAGATCGCATGCTCTCTGTGTTGGGCCATTTTTGGACTAAAGGTAGTACCGCCATAAGGTCGGTACTACCGACCCCCGGTCGGTAGTACCAGCGATCAAAATCGTTTTGAAGGCTCTCTGTGTAGATCTAGATTTGGCCTAAAGGTAGTACCGCCATAAGGCCAGTAGTACCGGCCACCGGTAGTACCGACCCCCGGTCGGTAGTACCGACGTTTGGAGGAAGTTTGGAGGCGTTCTGTGTAGCTCTAGATCTGGCCTACCGGTAGTACCGCTATAAGGGTCGGTACTACCGACCCTACTACCGACCGTACTACCGACCCTCTTTCGGATGCGTTAGCAAGGTCAATCTAACAGTCGTTGTTGATGTAGTCGGTACTACCGACCTATGGGGTCGGTACTACCGACCGTGGCGCAGTCGTGACATGTATAAGTAGCCGCTCGGCTGGCTTCTAACCGTTACCTCTCCCATTCTTTGCGCCCAAACTCAAGAAAGAGAGCTCCCAAGGGTTGACCAACCTCCTCTCTCTCCCCCTTTGATTCTAGAGTGAATCTCTTGCAAGCTTTGAGCTAGGGAAGTGAGATTAGAGAGTGAGACGCATCGATCTACGTCAAGAGCACTTGGATCCTTCATCTCTCCGGCTTGATTTGTGTTCTTTACTCTTGGGTTCTTGGAACCCTAGCCGGTTAGGTGTTCTTCGGTTGTTGCCCGTGATTGAGTCATTTGTGAGGGCACTCCGAAGTGTTTGTATTACCCTCGTGATTCTTAGTGAAGAAACTTGATTAGCCTTTGTGGTTGATTGAGTGAGGCAAGGAGGTGAAAGAGACTCCGACCTTAGTGGCCACCTCAACAACGAGGACGTAGGCACTTCTTTGTGAAGTGGCCGAACCTCGGGTTAAATCTTGTGTCCTGCGTGCTTATTGAATTTGCTTCTTCGGTCATTTCATTTGCATTCGAGTTCTTCGCATTCTTCCTCCCTCCCCTCTCATTCTAAGTGTGGGAAGGCTCGATCTACACTTTGGGGAGGAGCTACTACTCGAACAAGGTATAAACATCATCTACATCTCCTAGGGAAACCTTGGTATAAGCTAGATTCAATTTTGCATCTCGTTCATCTTGATTTTGTAGCTGTTCCTAGGTTGTCGGTAGTACCGACCCCTAGAGCCGGTAGTACCGACCCCGGTAGTACCGGCCCCTATAGTCGGTAGTACCGACTATGTGATCTAATATCCTTTTTGAGCTTTGAGTTTCAGGATTCTAGATTTTTAAATAGGCTATTCACCCCCCCTCTAGCCATTCGGACCTTTCAAGTGGTATCGGAGCCGTGGTCACCGTTTGTTTGAGGATTTACAACCTCCGGTGTTACAGTGGCTCAAATCAACTATATGGGGAAGCCACCACATTTTGATAGCACCAACTTTGATTGTTGGAAGAGGAAGATGTGTTCATTCACAAGAGGCATGAATAGGAAGATATGGGATGTAATTCAGCATGACTTTGTGGTGATTGACATCGCCGATCCAACCCCAAGAGAAGAAGAGAAGCTTCAATGGAATGATGTGGCCATCAACTTGTTCTATGAAGCATTTGATACAAAAGTCTTTGAACAAATCAAGGACCTTGAAAGAGCAAGTGAGATATGGGAAAGGTTGGAAGAAACATATGAAGGCACCAAGGCCAGGAAGTGCGCCAAGCTATATATTCTCAAGGACAAGCTAGCGACCTTCAAGATGCAAGAAGATGAAAGCATACCGGAGATGTTCCACCGGTTGCAAGTGATTGTGAATGACTTGAAGGCTTTGGGAGAAAAGGTTGAGGACAAGGACTTTTCTCATAAGTTCTTGAGATGCTTACCACCTAGGTTTGATACCTTGGTGACATTTCTTGTGAGGGAAGGATTGGATACGGTAACCCCAAACCAAGTACTAGGTGATGTGGTCACTCAAGACACATACCGTGTGGAACGGGATGGGGGAGCCCAAGAGGAAGCGAAGAAGAAGAAGACTGTGGCATTCAAGGCGTCATCCTCCAAGAGCAAGAGCAAGGGCAAAGCAAAGAAGGAGGAAAGCGATGATGAAGCTAGCACAAGCGGAAATGAGTTGGATGATGAAGAAATAGATCTATTTGTCAAGAAGTTTGGCAAGTTTATGAAGAAGAAGGGCTTTGGGGCAAGAAAGAGAAGAGATACAACCAAGAGCTCAACTAGAAGATGCTATCGATGCAAGAGCAAAGATCACTTTATTGCGGATTGTCCACAATCTAGTGATGATGAAGATGATCGCAAGAAGAGCAAGAAGGACAAGAAGGAGAAGAAAGAGAAGAAGAAAGAAAAGAAGAAGGGTGGATCCTATGTTGTGACATGGGATAGTGATGCTTCCTCAAGCGATGATGGTGATTCTAGTGATGATGAGAGGAAGACCACCAAGAAGAAGGCTATGGCTAGTCTTGCTATCTCAAGCAAGCCTTCTATCTTCGACGCTCCATCGACGTGCTTCATGGCTAAGGCCGCTAAGGTATCATCCGATGAGAGTGAGAGTGAGAGTGATGATGATGAGGAGTACTCAAAGGAGGACCTCATAAGCATGCTACAAGATGCTCACTCTTACATTGAGACTAAGAGGAAGGAGTGCAAAGAATTGCGCAAAGCCAATAAGGCTCTTGAGCAATCCTTTGATGAGCTCAAGTGCACTCATGAGAGGCTAGAGGAAGCCCATGAGAAGCTTGATCAAGCTCACACTAGGCTTAAGGAAGCCCACTCCTTCCTCCTTGATCAAAGTAAGATTGAGGATGTTGTAGAGACATGCAATGTAGGAGTTACATGTGATATTCTTGATGAATCTTTTTATGCTCCTATTATTGTTGATCCCACAAATGCATCATCATCATCTAGCTCAACTAAAATGTCTACTTCTACTACTTGTGATTCATCATTAATGGTAGAAAATAAGAACCTTAAGAACAAGGTTAATGAGCTCACTCATGCCTTAGGCAATGCCTATGGTGGAGATGCCCGCTTGCTTAAGTGCTTGGGTAGCCAAAGGTGTCCACTCAACAAAGAGGGACTTGGCTATACCCCCAAGAAGGGCAAGGCGGCTTTTGCTACTCACAAGACTCGTTTTGTGAAGAGCAATGGTCGGTATTGCTATAGTTGCAAGCAATCCGGGCATTTAGAGCAAAATTGTTTTAACAAGAATAAGAACAAGAACAATGCTCATGTTACATCTATTCGTTTTGATTCTTGTTATATGCTTACTAAGGGCACTAATGGCGTGAAGGCTAAGTACATTGGTGCACCCATGGTTGGCCCAAAGAAGAAGGCAATTTGGGTGCCCAATTGCTTGGTTACTAACCTTGGAGGACCCAAAAAGATTTGGGTACCTAAAAAGAATTGATCCTTTTTGTAGGTTAATTATAAAGCCGGAGGAAGGCATTGGGTGCTTGATAGTGGGTGCACTCAACACATGACCGGAGATGGTAGAATGTTCAAATCAATCAACACTGGTGGCAATGATCATGCAAATGCTATCACATTTTGTGACAACAAGAAAGGCAAGGTCAAAGGCTTGGGCAAGATTGCAATATCCAATGACTTGAGCATCTCCAATGTGCTATTGGTGGAATCTCTCAACTTCAACATGTTGTCAGTGGCACAATTGTGTGATTTAGGATTCAAATGCATATTTGGTGTTGATGATGTGGAGATTGTGAGTGTTGATGGAAGTGATGTGATCTTCAAAGGATTTAGATATGCGAACCTTTATTTGGTGGACTTTGATGCTAGTGAAGCTCAATTGACAACATGCTTATTCACCAAATCAAGTATGGGTTGGCTATGGAATAGGCGCTTGGGACATGTTGGAATGAAGCAACTGAAGAGGCTAGTGAAGCATGACATGGTGAGAGGGCTAAAAGATGTTCACTTTGAGAAGGACAAGCTTTGTAGTGCATGCCAAATGGGAAAGCAAGTTGGAAACACCCATCCAAACAAAGGAATGATGAGCACTACACATGCACTTGAGTTGTTGCACATGGACTTGTTTGGACCAACTACATATGCAAGTATTGGGGGAAACAAGTATGGTTTTGTGATAGTGGATGACTATACAAGATACACATGGGTCTTCTTTCTTGTTGACAAAAGTGAAGTGTTTGGGGTATTCAAAACCTTTGTCAAGAGAAGTCAAAATGAGTTCGATAGAAGAATCAAGAAAGTGAGAAGTGACAATGGAAGTGAGTTTAGAAACACAAGAGTTGATGAGCTATGTGATGAGTATGGAATCAAGCATCAATTCTCGGACAAGTATACACCTCAATCCAATGGGATAGTTGAAAGGAAGAATAGGACACTCATTGATATGTCAAGATCCATGCTTAGTGAACACAATGTGAGTGATTCTTTTTGGGTCGAAGCAATCAACATGACATGCTATTGTAGCAACCGGCTCTATTGTCACCCTCTATTGAAGAAGACACCATATGAGCTCCTCAATGATAGAAAGCCCAACATTGCTTATTTCTGGGTCTTTGGGTGCAAGTGTTATATATTGAAGAAGGGCACAAGACTTGGCAAGTTTGAGAAGAAATGTGATGAAGGGTTTCTACTTGGTTACTCCACTACAAGCAAGGCATATAGAGTGTGGAACAACACAACAAGAATAGTTGAAGAAGTCCATGATGTTGAGTTTGATGAAACAAATGGTTCACATGAAGAACAAGAAAATCTAGATGATGTGAGAGGAACACAATTGGTGGAAGCTATGAAGAGCATGGATGTTGGTGATATAAGACCAAAGCAAGTGATTGATATTGAAGATGACAAAGATCAAGTGCTCACTCCTCCAACCATGCATGGCAATGATGTTGCAAGCTCTAGTGGTTCTCATGATCAACAAGATGCTAGTAGCTCTCAAGTGTCTCATCCAAGTGCAAGTACAAGTGTCCCACCGCAACAAGTGCTCCAACCAACACATATTGCAAGAGATCATCCTTTGGATCAAATTGTTGGTGACATAAGAAGAGGTGTGCAAACAAGATCAAGATTGGCTTCATTTTGTGAACACTACTCATTTGTATCATCTATTGAGCCAACCAAGATTGATGAAGCTTTGATGGATGTTGATTGGGTAAATGCAATGCATGAAGAGTTGAACAACTTCACCCGCAATGATGTTTGGGAGTTAGTGGAAAGACCAAAGAACAGAAATGTTATTGGTACAAGATGGGTCTTCCGGAACAAGCAAGATGAGAATGGCATTGTTGTAAGGAACAAGGCAAGATTGGTTGCACAAGGGTACACTCAATTAGAAGACATTGGCTTTGGAGAAACCTATGCACCGGTTGCTAGATTGGAAGCTATTAGAATTTTACTTGCATATGCTTGTTCACACAACATCAAGCTCTATCAAATGGATGTGAAAAGTGCTTTTCTCAATGGGTTCATCAATGAGTTAGTGTATGTTGAGCAACCTCCCGGATTTGAAGAATTGAAGAAGCCCAACCATGTGTACAAGCTCAAGAAGGCTTTATATGGGTTGAAGCAAGCACCAAGAGCATGGTATGAAAGATTGAGGGACTTCTTGCTAGCAAAAGGGTTCAAAATTGGGAAAGTTGACACCACTCTCTTCACCAAGAAAATTGGAAGTGACTTGTTTGTGTTGCAAATCTATGTGGATGACATCATATTTGGATCAACCAACCAAGACTTTTGTGAAGAGTTTAGAGAGATGATGGCTAAAGAGTTTGAGATCTCTATGATTGGAGAGCTTAGTTACTTCCTTGGTCTACAAATCAAGTAAATGAAGAAAGGCACATTCGTTAGTCAAGGCAAGTACATCAAGGACATGCTCAAGAAGTTTGGGTTAGATGAAGCCAAAGCAATAACCACTCCAATGGGCACAAATGGACATTTGGATAGTGACTCTAGTGGTTACATGGTAGATCAAAAGTTATATCGGTCAATGATTGGAAGCTTACTCTATGTGACTGCATCAAGGCCGGATGTCATGTTTAGTGTGTGTATGTGTGCAAGGTTCCAAGCTTCACCAAGAGAAAGTCATTTGAAGGCAACCAAAAGAATATTGAGATATTTGAAGCACACTCCAAATATTGGACTATGGTATCCCAAGGGCTCTCAATTTGAATTGATTGGATACTCGGATTCCGATTATGCGGGATGCAAGGTGGATAGAAAGAGCACATCGAACACTTGTCAATTGCTTGGAAGATCACTTGTCTCATGGTCATTAAAGAAGCAAAATAGTGTTGCACTCTCTACCGCCGAAGCCGAATACATATCCGCAGGTAGTTGTTGTGCACAATTGCTATGGATGAAAGCAACTTTGCAAGATTATGGGGTCAAGTTTGGACAAGTCCCATTGCTATGCGATAATGAGAGTGCCGTCAAAATAGCCACCAACCCGGTTCAACATTCAAGAACAAAGCACATTGACATAAGGCATCACTTCATTAGAGATCATCAAGCAAAGAAAGACATATCTATTGAAAGTGTGGGCACCGATGATCAACTTGCCAATATCTTCACCAAGCCACTAGATGAGAGAAGGTTTTGCAAGCTAAGGAATGAATTAAATATCCTAGACTTCTCCAACATGAGTTAAATGCATCCCCACATATGACATGCCTCTCCTCCGACAAAGCAAAGGTGAAATTGTTTGGCATGTGCATTCATTCTTATTAGGTTGTGCTCTAGTTCATATAGTCATCACATTGCTTATCTAGGTTCATTCATTGAAAATCAAATGAATTTGAAGTACATATGGTACCACTATTGCTTCTATGTTTGACTTGATCTAGTGGTAGCATATAACTTGTTTGTGAGCTTGTAACTCTAGTGTTTGATCTAGTAAGTGAGCAAAATGTGTTTAACCAACGTGAGTAAGATAGCCATTGCAAGATGTGTGAAGAAGCTTACTCTAGAGCAAATCGTGTTAAATACCTTATGTTCATGAGCTAGATTAAGCCACAACTTGACTTAGTTCAATCTCCTCATATGTATCTCATGAATAATAGTTGCCTCCTTCCTTTAAAATTCTGTTCTACCTTTATGATAATTGTTGACAAAGGGGGAGAAAGAAAGTGCTACAAAGATATATGCTAGTGGAAGCGGGAGTAACAAGACAAAAGGGGATAAAAGTTTCAAGTGGTTCGAAGCTTGAACACTTAAAATTTGAGCATACAAATAGGGGGAGCAAGCTCATAAACATGTATGTTGCATTTGAAATGTGCATATTCCTATGTTTGTTGCATTACATAAGCTATTTATATTGATATTCATGCTTATGTGATGAATGCTAGTGATAAGACTTGATTGATGAATTGTTTAATTAGCATGTATAGGATTGCAACTAGACATATTGTTGTTTCAAGTGGTTCAAGAATCTTATTATAATTGTTGATCTCACGGGGTTCTTGAGTTTTGATGTATGTCTAGTGTATAATGATGCTAAGGATGGTATAACATGTGCACTCCGATCGGTATCACGCTTCAAAGGTCCATTCTTATGCCTTAGCATCATCATTGATAGTGTTGCTCAGCCATATTTCATATCCATACATATGTGCCAATTTTAGAACCAAACTCTATAGCACATATGTAGGGGGAGCTAATACTATCAATGTGGTTACTCAAATTTAAATTACATATCTTTGTATAGGTTGTCATCAATTACCAAAAAGGCGGAGATTGAAAGCCCTAGTTTGGTTTTGGTTAATTGATGAAACCTATTTGTTCTAATCCTATTGATAAGCATGTGTGTAGCTAATGAGAAAGGGTTACGACCAAGCCATGTGGTGGAGCTAGCAAGGTGGCAACCATGGAGGATGGTGACGGCCACAAGCACTCATGTGATCAAGTGCTCTACCATTGGTGAAATGAAGAAGAGGAAAGATGTCTTGCTCAAGTGGTAGATTATTTCTTACTTTTAATCTTGAGTATAGGCAAGCCGGACTATCAAGAGGGATATAAATTAGGCTAGCTAGATGTGGTGAAAAGTGCTCATGACGTCTAACACCTAGTGCCACTTGAGCGATCTAACTTTTCGTTGTTGCTAGGATCGAGTGGCGTGGTGAGTGAAAGTAAAAATCCTTTAAAAAATGTTTGTGAAAATGCTAACACACACGCACAAGGTGGTATACACTTGGTGGTATTGGCACATTTGCGAAGGAGAAAGTGTTGGAGTTGAAGTGAATCAACTCAGAGAAGAGAAGGAAGCTTTTCGGTGTGTTCTGAACTCTATGATCGGTCTTGGATTGGAATTATGTACCAATCCTTTGTGCTTTGGATCTTGTATTCATATGGGTTCTGTAGCCCTCTGAATAAGCTTTCCAAAATGTCCAAGATCATCGAAATCGGAGTTCGGAGCTAAAAGTTATGGCCGCTTTAGTGCGGAGGTCAGGTTCCTGAAATCGGTAGTACCGACCCTGAGGCCGGTAGTACCGACCCCTCCGCGAGCAGATCGCATGCTCTCTGTGTTGGGCCATTTTTGGCCTAAATGTAGTACCGCCATAAGGTAGGTACTACCGACCCTCGGTAGTATCGACCCCCTGTCGGTAGTACCGGCGATCGAAGTCGTTTTGAAGGCTCTCTATGTAGATCTAGATTTGGCCTAAAGGTAGTACCGCCATAAGGCCAGTAGTACCGGCCACCGGTAGTACTGACCCCCGGTCGGTAATACCGACATTTGAAGGAAGTTTGGAGGCGTTCTGTGTAGATCTAGATCTGGCCTACCGGTAGTACCGCAATAAGGGTCGGTACTACCGACCCTACTACCGACCATACTATCGGCCCTCTTTCGGATGCGTTAGCAAGGTCAATCTAACGGTCGTTGTTGATGTAGTCAGTACTACCGACCTATGGGGTCGGTACTACCGACCGTGGCGCAGTCGTGACATGTATAAGAAGCCGCTCGGCCGGCTTCTAACCGTTACCTCTCCCATTCTTTGCGCCCAAACTCAAGAAAGAGAGCTCCCAAGTGTTGGCCAACCTCCTCTCTCTCCCCTTTGATTCTAGAGTGAATCTCTTGCAAGCTTTGAGCTAGGGAAGTGAGATTAGAGAGTGAGACGCATCAATCTACGTCAAGAGCACTTGGATCCTTCATCTCTCTCGCTTCATTTGTGTTCTTTACTCTTGGGTTCTTGGAACCCTAGCCGGTTAGGTGTTCTTCGGTTGTTGCCCGTGATTGACTCATTTGTGAGGGCACTCCGAAGTGTTTGTATGACCCTCGTGATTCTTAGTGAAGAAACTCGATTAGCCTTTGTGGTTGATTGAGTGAGGCAAGGAGGTGAAAGAGACTCCGACCTTAGTGGTCACCTCAACAACGAGGACGTAGGCACTTCTTCGTGAAGTGGCCGAACCTCGGGTTAAATCTTGTGTCCCGCGTGCTTATTGAATTTGCTTCTTCGGTCATTTCGTTTGCATTCAAGTTCTTCGCGTTCTTCCTCCCTCCTCTCTCATTCTAAGTGTGGGAAGGCTCGATCTACACTTTGGGGAGGATCTACTACTCGAACAAGGTATAAACATCATCTACATCTCCTAGGGAAACCTTGGTATAAGCTAGATTCAATTTTGCATCTCGTTCATCTCAATTTCGTAGCTGTTCCTAGGTTGTCGGTAGTACCGACCCCTGGAGCCGGTAGTACCGGCCCCTATAGTCGGTAGTACCGACTGTGTGATTTGATATCCTTTTTGAGCTTTGAATTTCAGGATTCTAGATTTTTAAATAGGCTATTCACCCCCCCCCCCTCTAGCCATTCGGACCTTTCAATCTTCTGACAAATTCTTTTGTGTCTTGGTATATTATCGGCCAGAAGAATCCACTCGGCCAAATCTTGGCATGTGTACGGAATGCTCCGTAGTGTCCTCCATAGGGTGATGCATGACATCTCTCTATGATCTTTGTGGCTTCAATCATTGGGACACATCTTCTCAGCAACCCATCTGCACAGACTTGGTAGAGGTACGGGTCGTCCCACAGATGGGAACGACTTTGATGCTTGAGTTTTCTCCTGTCCTCCCCTAGTGCAACATATCCTGCAACTATATAGTTCACAATATTTGCATACCATGGATCCGAGACTGTTACCTTGAGGAGCGTGTCATCCCTTAAGTAATCATTAATAGGTAACTCATTTGCATTTTTATGTTGAAGCCTAGACAAGTGATCAGCTATCGAGTTTTCTACCCCTTTCTTATCTCTTATTTCTATGTCAAATTCTTGGAGGTGAAGAATCCATCGGATTAGCCGAGGTTTGGCATCTTTCTTAGTGAGGAGATATTTGAGAGCAGCATGATGTGTATAAACAATTACCTTTGCCCCCACTAAGTAAGATCTAAACTTGTCTATTGCAAAGACAACAACCAACAACTCTTTCTTAGTTGTGGCATAGTTTATTTGTGCCCCAGACAAAGTCTTGCTAGCATAGGATATAGCATAATGCTTTTTATCCTTCGTTTGTGTTGACACAAAATTTTGATAGAGCGCCAACACACTCGACCACGGTCCTTAGAAGCCGTATGAAAGCAAGGTCTTGGCCTCCTGGACCTTCAAAAGGTGGCAGTGCCAACTCTTGGTGAGAACGACCCCAGGACGTGTCAGCCAACTTGACCTACAGTTGACAAGGAGAAGAAAAAGATATCAAATCGTGGAACCTGTCGGTTTGACGCCAGACAGTTCCAAATTATGCGGCTCCGATATAGCCATTATCATAGAATTTTGACTACGAAGTCAACTCCCAAGAAAAGATTAAAAACATTGACATCATTTGAAGCAAAAATGGCTATTAAGAGTATAAGGAAAATATTAGAGAAAGAACAGCCGATTAGCTAAAAATATGAAGAAGATAAAGATTTATGTACATATCAAACAACATAAAACCAATAGATCGGCTAATTGTATCGGCAATTCTATTTGTTAACAGTGGGGTGTCTCCATGCAGCCATAATAACAAATAGGTCGACAAAATAACTTGAACATCAATAGTGGGGTGTCTCCATGCAGCCATAATGATGACCAAGTTAGATTACATCCGGTACGACTAACAAATCTACTAGTTTTAGACTACCTAAACATGTGCATTATGAAGAAAGTGTAACTGGATCCACTATTTTAGCCGATACAAGGTCCATGGAGCACGAACAAGATCTATCTGTCAGAACTATGATTTGATCTAGGATTGAGTAAACTTACTCTAACATGCATATCAGTGGGGTTCAGAAATACAGCCATAATAAGCATATCAAACCAAATCTACTCACTCTTAGATTAAGCCATAGTTTAAACGGATATCTCGAACGCACAACATGTAACAATCAAGATTGACAAATTAGTCGATGAAAAGTTTAGATTGGCTATTTCCCTTGATGTGAGCGTGGAAGACTTTGGATAGCCGAAAATTAAACAGTGTTCAAGCTTAAGCTAGTTTGTCAATCTTGATTGGGCATGGTATTGTTGAAACGAAAAGAAAACATTTAAAGACATGAACAATATCGATAACTTAATGAATCTATTAGGCTGCCAAAACTAATAGAGCCGATAACTAGTCAATATCGACTAAAGTAAGAGATTAATTGAAGTCAAGATAGTCTTACAAGAGATGAACTTAAACTGGTAACTAACCCACATCATAGCTTAAACAAGAGTTTGGTCGATGCCAAATACAACCTTATTAAACAGTAACACGTGCCATTGGTGAAACTTAAAAGCAAACCGGAGGTCGGTCTAGCCAATGCAGCCCTGCCTGATTGAAGGTTCCGCCGAGTTCTACCTTACTCCTACTCCTAGGGTTTTGGACGGTGGCCGAAGTATTGTTTGATTGATTGTCTTTACAAAAATTTGGTTTTCGGCTATTTATAACCTGGCAGACTCCTATTCTAATATGACTAGGATACATATAACATAAATAAAAGGCGATCCAGACTTGAACTCTTTCCGGCCAAGCCCGACACGTCTTCTAAGCCCATCGGGTCTTGGTCCATGCGAATCCCTTGGTTGTGTCCCAACAAGAACGAGCCCTTTATTTTTTTGGCCGACCCTTTCTTTAATAAATCAGTCGTTTGTGTTCACAAAATGGAAATCCCTTTGATCCAAAATCTTGTGTAAACAGTTTGACCCAAAACGGCACCAACAACGAAGTCGCTAGCATCGCACATGATTTCGAAGGGCAACTTCCAATCAGGAGGTTGGATGATTGGAGCTGAAACAAGTGCCTTCTTAAATATTTGAAAGGCTTCATGGCACTCATTATTGAAAACAAAGGGCACATCTTTAGCTAAAAGGCTTGTCAGGGGTCTAGCGATTTGAGAAAAGTCTTTGATGAATCGCCTGTAGAACCCTGCATGGCCTAGAAATCTATGAACGCCCTTCACATTCATGGGAGGTGGAAGTTGTTAAATGACTTCAACTTTTGCTTTGTCCACCTCTATCCCACGGGCAGACACCTTGTGTCCTAGCACTATTCCTTCCTGGACCATAAAATGGAATTTTTCCCAGTTTAGGACTAAGTGCTTTTCTTCGCACTGTTGTAAGACCTTCTCTAAATTCTCCAAACAATTTGTGAAGGTTGTACCATAGACGGTAAAATCGTCCATGAATACTTCCATGATTTTCTCGATCATGTTAGAGAAGATAGACATCATGCACCCTTGGAAGGAAGCTGGAGCATTGCATAACCCAAACGACATGCGTTGCTATGCGTAAGTTCCATACGGGCATGTGAATGTAGTCTTACGTTGGTCATCCGGGTGGATCGGGATTTGGTGATATCCAGAATACCCGTCAAGGAAACAAAAGAAGGAATGGTTCGCGAGGCGTTCTAACATTTCATCAATGAACGATGGCGGGAAATGATCCTTCTTCGTGCCCCTTGTTGAGTTTCTGATAGTCAATGCACATCTGCCACCCGGTGACAGTTCGTTGAGGGATGAGTTCATTCTTCTCATTCCTAACGACCGTCATTCCTCCCTTCTTCGGCACGACTTGTACCGGGCTAGCCCACTCACTGTTGGGCAAGGGATATATAATCCCGGCATGTAGGAGTTTGAGGACCTCTTTCTTAACAACTTCTCTCATGGCGTTGTTAAGTCTCCACTGTGGTTCCCTTGATGGCGAAGAGTTAGGCTCAATAGGGATACGATGCGTGCAGAGAGCAGGACTAATGCCTTTTAGGTCCTGGAGCAAGTAGCCTATGGCCGATTTATGTCTTTGTAGGACAGCGACAAGTTTGCGAGTTTCCTCTTCAGAAAGCTTGTCGCTTTTGATGGCAGGAGTTTCATGGTTATTGTTCAGAAAGACATATTTTAGGCCAGAAGGAAGAGGTTTAAGCTCGATTGAGGGTTGTGATGGCGCCGCCGTTTGGTCTACCTCGACAGTCTCTGCTAGCTCTTCCTCTTCTTGAATGAAATTTTCATCATCAAGAGTTGGTTGGGCCATGTCTTCTAGGGAAGCCATCAATACATCCTCGATAGGGTCTTGTTTCGGTTTGGGTTCTACTATCGCATTGTTTGAGCGTGAAAGCGAGACGGCGATAGGACAACTCCCCAGCTTTAAATTCAAGAGACCCTGCTTTGGTCTTTCCTTAAAAGGTGTCCCTAGTGGTAAACGAACCAAAAGGGACATGTTTGAGATGTCATAGACATGAAAATCAAGACGATACTCAGAACCATTAATTCGTAAAGGAATAGACCTCATGATTCCACAACTCTCAAGAGTAACCCCCGAAGGAATTCTTAAAAGCTTAAGAGATGGGATCAAGGATTCGTTGGGGCAAATTTCTTTGGCCAAGGCCTTTGAAATGATGTTCATCCCAACGGTAGGACTATAGTGAGCCTTTATATTGGTTTCCTTTAAGGTGCACGACAAGACATCTGATGGGCAATGATTTGGGCTACCTCAGAGGATAACTCTGTTTCATCCAACCACTCATGACTCATGATTGCCGAGAGCCCTTTGATGTGTTCCATAAGGAAGGGCTCGTTAAGCGGACCATCATCGTCATCAGATGTCAAGGAATGTGTCGGAGGCTTCACTTGGATAGGAAAATTCAAGGTATTTTCAAAATCTTCAAAAAGATCATTCTCAAATTTAAAGGGGAATGAAGAGGGATGTGGTTCATCATCCTCTATAGCATGGTGTGTTCCCTCAATGGGAGGTTCTATGGCAACCAAATTAAACAAAGGATTTGAAAGAATTTCAAATTCGGTTGCGAGTGCCTCCTCTTGTTGATCGGGGCTTGACTCTATTGTTTCTTCAGGAATCTCGCCATAAATACGGTTGTAAGGGGTGTTTTCAAGGATTTTCTCAAGAATAGCTTTCCCTTCACTAATGGTTTTATGTGCAAACAAGCCTCCAGAAGATAAATCAAGATGGAGAGCAGTTTCTTTCCCAAGATCATGATGGAAGTGTTGAAGAAGTATGTGGTCAGGCAAAGAAAGGTTTGGGCCAGCATTGATGAGATTTGTGAACCTAGCCTACACTGCTCCTAGAGTCTTCTTCTCTTTCTGTTGAAATGTAAGAATTTCGATTCGAAGGGCAATAATTCGGGAAATAGGGAAGAAAGCGAGACAAAATTTGTCCCGAAGTTCGTCCCAATTAACGTTAACTCCTCCTACGGTATGAGCATTGTAACACCTCTGGTGTTTAGCATGTAATTAACTTGACATATCATCATTATCATCTTAAAGCATCTTGATCATGATTTCATGTGTATGCATTTTGCTGAGTGTATCATTTTATGTGAAGTACCTCTATTGCAAAAACCCTAAAAGCCCTAATCTTCCTATAAGGGCAAAATGGTAATTTCACCTCTGTGCCTAGCTTTGTGTAATTCTTGTTCAGTTGGATGTCTTGAAGTTTTGTTGTGTTGGCCAAAGTTCAAAATCAAAATCAGATTTCAAATCCCTTTTGCAAAACCCTGATTTCCAAACCCTGGCTTTTACACCTCTCTTTGTAATTCAAAAATTATTCAAAATTTGAGGTTGGTCCAAAAATCAAAGTTGTATATCTGGCTAAGAGAAACAACTTTGGTATTTACAAGTTTTCAAGTTGCAGTAGAAAGTTTTGAGTTATTTCAAATTCATTCAAACTCCAGTTTTTGTCCCCTTTTCAGTTTTCAAAATGAGTTCAAAAACTAATGAGTTTCAGGAAAAGTGTATAATAGCAAAGTTGTAGGTTTTGACAAATGGAACAACTTTCATATATAAAGATTTTCAAGTTTCAGTTTGAAATCCAGAGTAATTTTGATTTGAATCAAGTTTGAAAAAGTGTCCCCTTTACTGTTTTTGAAAATAGTTCAAAAACTATTTGGATTTTGAAAATGTTCATATTGACAAAGTTGTAGATCTCTTTTTTCTGAACAACTTTGGTGTTTTGAGTTTTTCCTGTGTAGTTCAAATTTTGGGAGAAATTTGCAAAATTCAGAAACCAGCAAAGTCAAACCCTACCCCTACACTGTTCCTCTTCTTCCTAGGGCCAGGGGGGGCCCAGCCATGGCGCCCCGCCGGCGTCGCGCGCGCCGCGTGTCTGGCTGCCGCACCCACGCCCCCGACCAGCCGCCTGCGTCCGCGCCATCATACCGCCCCCGCACGCGCGCCAGTTGACCTCCGCCCCGTCCCCTACCGTGCCCAGCGCGTCGCCGCCGCGTGGCCATCGCCGGCGAGCACACGCCCGAGCCCCGGCTGCACGCCGTCCCCTCCGCCAGAGCGCAATCGAGTGCGCACGCTCTCGCCGAGCTTATCCACCCCACCCCGAGCTCTCTACCGGCCCCTGGCCGTGCCTATAAGAAGGCTGCCGGAGCCCGAGCTCACTCACTCACCTCCGCCACCGTCGCCAGCGCTAGCCAGAGCCTCCCGTGCTCAACCAACTAGCCCAGAAGCTCCGCCTTGAGCTCGTGAAGCTTTCCCACCCCTCAATTTCACCTCTACCGCCCCCAATCGCCCGGCGTAACCCCGACTTCTTCAACTCCGGCGAAACGCCGGTGAGCACGGGTTCGGGAAATTCCCACTCCCCGGCCATGATCATCCTTCCCCGACCTCTGTTTCTTCTTCCTCGCATCCTTGCGATTCTAACCATGCCTTGGTGATCTCGTATGGTGCTCAGGATCGCCGGAACGCCGTCGCGACGCGGTTCTGCCCGCCGACGACCCCCGCTCCGTCGACCTCCTAGCTCCGGTCATCCCCTCGCCTCGCCACCGCGCGTCATCGACTGCCGGTGAGCTCCTGAACCTCTCCATGCCCTTGGTTTCGGCCGCGAGTCCCTGCCGTGGCCGGAACACCATCTCGCCGCCGTCGGGTGACCGCCGGCGGGAGGAAGACGAAGCACAGTGCCGTTTTCTTTTTTTTCTTCAAGATGTGAATAGTGTTCAGATTTCATCTTTTTGTATGATTTTCTGTGTTGATCCAAAAATTCTGAAATTTTTGTGGTAGACTCTTTATGCTCTGTAGTATTTTATAAAAATATGAAACTTGAGTTTTGTGCAAAAATTTGAAAATGTAAAATTCCCCTTTTAATTGAAAAATGAAGGCTTTGGTATTTTTAGAGAGTGTTCTATAGCTCCAAAAATCTTGAGATAAAATTTGCAAGCTAGTTATGTCATGATGAGTCTCTGGTAAAATTTTGAAGGCATTTGGAGCAAGTTGATTTTTGAGCATTTATTTTAATTCCTAAATAGTGCCTTTTGTTAATTAATGCCTAGATTTAATTGAGCACCTTAATGACCTCCAAAAATTATGAAATTTGTTTTGCCATCTATCTACACCATAATGAACTTATGTGATTAATTTGGTAATTTTTGGAGCAACTTCATAAAATGACCTTTTAAATAAATTAAGAAAAATAGAAAAGATGGATTAGGGTTGGTAATAAGTGTTCAATGATGTGATCTTTGGATTGATTGATGTTCATAGACCCCTACCCTTTGGTCTATGATGTTTGTGATGTCATGTTTAGATGATGCTTAGGATAATTACAATAAGGTCTAGTTTAATCAATATTGCTTAAGGAAGAAATGGTTACCTTTTATGCTCAACCTAGATTTCGATTATGTCTTGCCTAAGAGTAATCTAGAATCAGTGGTATTGTCTTGCACCATAAGTCCATATCATCATTCTCATGAGCATTCATCATTGCATCCGTATAGTTGACGAAGAAGGTACCAGAGTCGAGGCCGCTGTTGACGAACCAACTCCCGAGGCGACCCCGAGCTCCGACACCTATACCTACCCCGAGTCTGCTCTTTTTGCCATCCAAGGCAAGCCCCGGTGCATTTAACCCTTTCCTTGAATTTATAAATATTTCCTTAAATGTCTTTGAGTTAAATTATTGCATTAGGTTGATAGGAGTTGAGTGAAATCCTATCTGACGCATTATCTACCTTGACCAATGAAACACCCGATACCTGCTTTTCAAAAACTATTTGCAAAATGCTTAACAATGCTTTATGATAGATTTGCAATAAAAATGCCAATTTCAAAAGTGTGATCACTTTAAGAATATTTATGGGAATTTCTGGTTTACTCCCACTATTGGCTAAGTATCTGATCCGTACTTAGTCAATGGGAAGGAGAGGTTGTCCTTGCGTACGGTGTCGTCATGTTGTAGTCCGGGACTCAACAGTTGACACCGACCGGGACAGGGTTGAAAAACTGACAGGACCTGTACTCTTGGGTTAGAGTCCCGAGGTGCTTGTCGCTGGCTGGAAAAATTAGGGACCACCTGTATGGGGCCTGCTGACTAAGACTTGCAACTATTCACATACTACGGAAAGCTTCGGCTCCGAGGAATCCTTGATTGGACCGACAACCGCGCACTGGGAGTGGAGAGATGGCCGAAGTAGCATGTACCCACGTGGGTTAAAGTCCCGGATTGGAGGGTTAAAGTCCCGAATTGGAGTGGTGTACTGTACTTCCGGGTGGCGTAGGACCGGGCCCAATCTTGGAGGAATCGTGGTAGACGAGTTGGCATATGCAAGCTTGGGTGCTACATATGCAGTGTGGATAGGGACCCTCAGCTGAGTATTATTTATCCGGGTTAACGCTGCTCCTCGGTTATGGAGACTTAGTCACTGACTGTCAACAGGGAGTGGTTCTCAACTAGGTCTGTTTTTGTAAAGTAAAATGAATCAAGGATTATGATGATACAAGGAATATGTGAGTCTTTTCAAAATAAGGAACAAGACTTGAAAATGCTTTTCTGCAAAATACTTGAGCTTGCTTAAGCCTTACCTTGACTACCCTAAGCCTGCATTCCTGAGTCTTCTCCCTTTTTCTTTAGTCGGGTAAGTCTTGTTGAGTACCTTTGTACTCAGGGTTCTATTACCCATGTTGCAGGTACGGCAGATTCCTCTGTATGCCTTGGACCCTGCTGTGTGACTGTTGTTCAGGAGGAGGCCGATGAGGCCGATGAGTGATTATTCACCCTCGGGCTGGGTGAAGTATCTTTATCCTTTAGTTGTTGTCATATGCTACTCTGCCAACTCTATCCATTTGAACTATGGTCTGTAATAACTTCACTTAATTTTATGTTGAACCCTGGTTTGTAAAACTATTGTTATCTAAGTCTTCCGCTATTTACTCCGATGTTATTTGTCAAAATGTTCAAGATATTGTAACTGAATTGTGAGATGATCCTGCGGACGTCGGGCACTGATGTAGCCCAGTGGCGAAACCAGGACTTAATCTCTTGGCTGTACGGATCGACTGTCAGGGTTTGATAGTGATCAGTGGGCCATGGGATTAGGGCCGTTACGTCACAAGCATACCATTGTTTCGCACCACCCAAAAGGGAGAAGGAAACAATTTCCATTTAATGGTCTCGTGCGACATGCCAGAAATGTATAGGCATGAGCACAATTGCTCAAATTTCCGAAGGTGGGTATAAGGATTTTCATCTTTGTGCCCCGAGAAGGGTTGCTCCCGTACCATGGCTATAAAGCCGGGACGGAGTTCATAGCCGGAAGCTGTGATCGACTTTGACGATTGCGGTGGCTCTAAGAACTCGCCCTTCAGTGCGGAGAACTGATAGATGGGCGTGGAATTCATGTAGAAAGGTGTATATAGTTGTAAGGTAGGGTGTCTATGGGTGTGGAAAAGGGAAAAGGATACACGGACGAATTGCTTTGATTCTAGAACAGCTACCGTTCCCTGGCAACGGTGCCAGAAAGCTTGTTGACACTTACTAATGTTGCTACCAAGAGTAGAGATAAACTCTATCCCCGGCAACGGCACCAGAAAGCTTGTTGGTATTTGTTAACGCGAACAGATAAATCCGCAAGCGCACGGATACCGCTGTAGCTTTCACCCTGAGCATTCCATGGTATCAATTTTGACAGGGAACGAGAAGTGATCTAGAGAAGAACAAGATCGTCCAAATTAAGATAAGATGTTTTTGGTAGGTAGAGAGGATTTTCTAAGGTTTCTCCAAAATCACTAGATAACCAAGGTTTAGGCTTACGAGACTCGCTTACTTTGGAGTAGCAGTGCCTTTCCAGCTCTCGACAAAGACTGGGATGAAGGTAGTTGGGAGAAGGCTGCCAAAAGCTCTACAGAAACACCAACACGAACGTGGTGGACTACAAAGGCCTGGTCGGAGCTGTCACCTCCGGGGCTACCACAACTATCCATTTGGTTGGGCGCAAACTCAGGTAAACTCTAGCCCAGACGCCACGACTATGCTAGTGATTACTACTCTAGTTCGGATCCGAGGTCTAGAGCACTCGATCGAGCGGAGATCCTGTAAGCAAAAAAAGTAAGTGCTAAACTTGGATTAAATAAAGAACTTGGAAATTCAAAAGAATAACTTGGAGTTTACTCACGAACGAGGCGACTCCGTAGAGGTACAAAACTTGAGGAGAGTCCGACAGACCCGGCTCTTCCTCCGCTTCTTCCCTCTCCTCTCTTCCTCTTTTCTGATAACTATAACTAGGTGAGAAGCACCTAGAGGGACACTACAACCACTAATATGATGAAGAAATGAAGCTTTGGTGGTGTAGATATGTCTTCAAGTGAAGGGGAATGGCCTATATTTATAGTGGGAGGTCCTTGGGGGAGTGGAGGACCGCCTCCTTCATTTGGAAGGTCCCGAGGCATGCAAACCGACCTTGTAAGTCGGCAAAATTCAAAAAAATCACGCTCAAACTGTTGCAAAGTCGGTTTTGAGGCCAAACCGTCTTCAGGCCCGCTCCTTGCACCGACCTCAGCCTTGGGCCGGCTGATTCAGTGCCTGGGCCACCCCCTCCTCAGGGTTTTGGCCTTGGGCCAGCTCACTGCAGGCGGCATGCGGAGCAGGTGGCCAGCGCCCGCCTTGGGCCGGCCTGCAGCCAGCGCGCTTGGCGCCCACTCGGCCAGAGCTTCAAGCGCTCCCACGTGATGGCGGCCTGGCCTGCTTGGCTAGCGAGCGCCCCGCCGGGCATGGTCGTTTGTCTGGGCCACATGGTCATCGAGGCACATGCGGCCGGCGGGGCGTTTTCCCCTTTTTCTTCTTTTTTTTAAAAAAAATGAATATCTCTTTTATCCGAGCTCCAAAAATAGCTAATGATATATCCGTTTCGATTAGCTCGACGAGCCCGTCGTAATGGTGCACTCTAAATCATCATTTGGAACACTTTGTCTTATGAAAACATAAGAAATTCTTGCAAGCCAAGTGAATACACCAAAACTCGTGGAACTTGTTAATTTAAATCAATAACTTTTGTTTATGGTGATATTTATGGATAAATGCAAGTCATATTCATAGTTAAAAGTTGACGTTAAGGACTGTCAACATCACCACACCCCCTGGCATCCGTGCGGCACTGGTCGATGCCCTTCGGCTAGGTCTTCAATAGAGTCGACGAGAAGAACGTGGCGCGATCCTGCATGGTGATTAACTCCAAGTCATCCCTACACGGTGCATTGCGGCAAATTCACGAACAGGTGCACTACACTAGTTTTACCTTCGGTGGAGGATACGCCAAGCAGTATGACCTCCGCGGCTGCCCAGGGTTCTTCCTCTTGATGATGTCAAACAGCGACTCCAGGCGCATCTCCGCCTCCGACAAGGGGAGTTCCTCCGGCGCCTCCCGCGTGTCGTCACTATCCCCGGTGTATTCGTTCACCGGGTGATCCCTTTCTTTACAGGGCTGCAGCCGCCTATTGATGAAGTTCCATACGACCGCCACCCCATCGATACTCCATTGGTTGATTAGCTTCAGGAGCTCCTCAACCTCCTCCATGCCCGCCTTCTCAGGGCGCTTTGACCAGGTGCCCAACACCGTCGGCGCGCACGCTGGGTCGCGGGGCGGGCGTGGCGCCTCCTGATGCATGTAGATCCATTTTGATTTGTACTCCATCGCCTTGGACTGCAGCGGCATCGCAATGTACTTCTCTGCCATCCCATCACGAAGCTGGAGGTACACCGAGCCGACAATGTTCGATGACCCGCTCCCGTTGATCTACCAGCAGAAGAAGTAGCGGAACAAATTGAAATGGGGTCTATCCCCAAGTATGCCTCACACAGGTGAATGAAGACCGCAATGTGCAACATTAAATTGGGAGTCAAGTTGCACAGAGCCATTTGTCAGTACTCGATCAACCCATCGAGGAAAAGGTGGACCGGAATTATGAGGCCGCACCTAAAGAATGCATCGAAGACGACGAGCTCCCCAGTGTTCGGCGTCGGGTACTCCTCTTGATATGTGTCCCTCCACCCGTCGGTCACCTCGTCAGGGAGAAGGCCACCCACCACGAGGTCATTGAGGCTCTTCTTCCTGAGGATGCTTCAGGTCCATCCCCTTGTCCAGTTCGGCTTGGCGACGACCTCGTCGGACTTCACCTCCGTCGCCTTCTTCTTCTTCGTCGCCGCCGCTGCCTTGGTCTACCTCTTCGGCGCCATCGCCTTTTCGGTCACTTTGATCTGGATCTGGATCTAGAACCGAGCTTGGAGCACTATGCGCGTGCGAGGAGGAGGAAGATGAGAAGACAGCGGGCTCAAAGCTCGAATGATGCACAAGCAAGTGAGGAACCACCGCTGCGCCCGACGGTATTTATATTGTGCGGCACGCCTCTACGGCTTTAGGGTTTTTGGGAGAACATGCCCACTTCGCCCATCATCACCACGTCGCTTGCGGCCTTTGCGCTTTTTCACGGTTCCATAATGGGCCGTCAAACCAACGGTTTGCAAAAACGGCCCGTCCGTTCGCCTTCTTTTTTAATTACAACATAGCTTAAATTCGCTGTTACGCCTAATACATTAACACACGTTGCGGCAAGTCCCGGTGATTGACCCCACGGGTCAGTGGTACCTTTTTGCAGATAATTTGTTACTACTACAGTAACTGGTCAGCATTTTCTTCTATGGCAAGACTCCTCGACTACGCTCGGGTACTTCAGGCTTGGATACTCCATCCTCGGGGACTTCGCCTACTACTTCGATTTTCTTTATTAATTTTACTTTATTTTTGACCCTGCTACAAGGACCATACTGCTCCTTACAGCAGGCTCGGGGACTATGTGTACTCACATCATTTTGTACAAAATGATCGTGTTCGTTCTGCAGATTCTCTACAAGCTCGACACCATGTGCCTACAACACCTACTACCAAGCTCAGGGACTAAGTGGATTCACTTCACCTTGCGGTGAATGTATTTTCTTTTCCCTATATAGCTCAACATGGATTTGCATGGATTTCTACTAGGGCTTCGCTGACTCTTATAGTCTGGCAAAGCTCAAGTGGATACACTTCACTAGAGGAAAGATCCTCAAAAAAAAAATTCAACACTTCCATCCTCTCGGTAGGACAACTCTGGACTTTTTGGATGGCTGCGACTCGGTCTCCACTACTGCTTCGCTACAGCTGACCAGTCTAACCTGGTCGGGAGTCTTCATCGAGCGCATCCGCGACCAGGCAACCTGGTCGGAAGACGTCTTCAACAACATCCGACCAGGTCCAACCTGCTCGGAAAGCTCTGGAACGCCCTGCACGACGGATACAAAAGTGCTCGGGGACTAGCTGTGGGGATATTACCTCTGTATACCCCCATGGACCTGATTGGGCCCTTCGTCAAGGACAGCCCAGCCCGAAGGCCCTGCAGCTCGCGACCAGGCTGTCGTGGCCGCCAGGGACTCTCGCGAAGCCTTGCTCATCAAGGAATATCCTAGAAGATGGATCCAGATTTTTTTTGCTTTATGGAACCGATTGTAATTTGTTAGGATTCGACAACTGTAACCCTGCTCCCCGACTATATAAGGCAAGCAGAGACCCCCTCCAATCTCATTGGATATTCCAATCTCGCAATATAATCCAGCCATTAAAACACAGGACGTAGGGTATTATGGCGACTTGCTGGCCTGAACCTGTCTAAATCGTCGTCTCCTGTCCCTGTGGTTACGCTTGAGTAGATGTCTTGCACGCCCCCTCAAACTAATCTACTACCTTGGGCATACCCCTCGTGTCACACCCTAATTTTAAGAACAAAATTGGAGCACAATATATGTATGCCAGGATCAATTTTCATACATATATCGACATCATAGTAAATATCAAAACAATGCTTTTATTAATAATATCGAACATTATTACAAAAATGACCCTCGGGTCCAAAAGAAAAGTACAAACTCTCAGTCTAACTCTAATGTAGACTCGCGGAAACTGGACGCCATCTCCACAGGAAGGTCGACCGGGGGCTGCGCCATCCTAGTACAGGTCGTCGGGGTCGTATCCACCGTCTTCTGAGTACAAGTTGTTGGGGTCATATCCACCGTCTTATCGGTACTCCTGCTCTGCGTCGTAGACTCCAACGTCTGGGTGGGGTAGCAGGGGGTTCAAAGAGGAAGGGTGAGTACATTGAAATGTACTCCGCAAGTGTAGGAAATATATGCTTATGAGGCTATTAACAAAGGTAGGCTGACTTTGTTTGACTCAAGCGCCTAAAGCGACACAACCCCATTAAATCCTATTAATCCTATGCACCTATTTACTAGGTTATAACCACAGTCTCCAACAGTAACAGTAACCACACGCGGAGTCGCACCGAGCAAACCACACTCGGAGTCACACCGAGCAACCAACACTTGGAGTCCACCAAGCAACCACACTTGGAGTCACACCAAGCAACCACACCTGAAGTCCATCAGGCAAACCACACCTGAAGTCCATCAGGCCACCCACAAGGCTGACTCGAAGAGTCCCCCTATGTGTATTAGTTCCATATGTCATGACATAGAAAGCTACCTTCCGTAATAACACCAGGTCTGCGCCCGAGCCTGGGAATCACTCCCGTACCAAGCAGTAACCCACGTAGAAGAAGCCTCTGTACCCATGTCATATGGGACTAATGACCACATAAGGCTTCCCTAACGAACCAGACCCAACCCACCAACTAATCTCGAAGAAGTCCAAGCCCGCTCGTGACCGTGAGCATGACTGATATATCAGTTTTATTACTCTGTAGAGTTCGCACATCTTTACCCATGAGTCGTGTTGCCCTTGTGCCCGAGGTAGCTAGTCTCTTAACCCACTTCCAAGGTGGATCGGCAGGGTGCACTACAAGGCCGTTACAAAGCCCCTCCAAACCCGTTTTACACGTTCACTAAGGTTTCACCGTTCACAGTGGATAAACACACCACTGTAGAAGCCCCCTCTTGTGCCACAAATCCGACCCCGTGTAAACCCTCGACTTGGAGGAAACTAATTACTTAGCCAGTCCCAGAGCCATATAGGCCTCATGGTTTGTGTTGTTTTGCCGGGTTACAGGCTTCGAGAACCAGGTCCTAGGGATCCAGACAGGGTAACAAACCTAAACCAACGCTAAGTCCATGGCAAACTGTAACACCGAGTCACACGGTAACCGTATGCCAAGTCCATGGCAACCACCACACGGTCCATCCTGCCGGATATACCTACTCACCATACTACACATTACTAGCCCAAAATATTCCATAGATCATTAATCATAATTAATTATTAACCATCCCATCCCAAGACAGCAAGGCTAAGCATGACTTCTACCCGAAACATCCCAAACCAGGTGACAAGGATAATATAAACAAAATCTAGTAAACCCTATCATGGGATTCAAATTTAGACACTGCATGCGTCTACAGGATCTACTCTACTCTAATACCAAAAGTAAAATAAAAGTAGGTGCAAGATGTTCAAGGACACTTGCCTGCGGGCTGGGTTGGAGCGATGAAGGCACAAGGTTGATCCAGGGGTTCCACGTAGCTCGCACTCGCTGCATCAAGCATCAAACATGGCTCAAACAAAGCATATAAATAACAGTACATCAAACATTATTAAAACAGTATATAAACAGAACTCGTATAGAGCTCGTCGCTACGAATCTATCGCAAGTTGAATGGGTCAAAACAGAATTAAAACGAGCAAGTTATGAGCATTTGAAGTTGGATGGCAAAACTATAAATAATTCAAACTCATTTTCGTATTTAAAGTAAATCAAACTGAAAAGAAAAAGGCGGTCAGACTGGGCGTCATTTTGACAAAATCTGAAGGGTGAGAGTGCAAAGTTTCGGAAGACTCAGAACACTGTATAGGTGGAGCGCGGGTTTATTCCCGAAGAAGAAAGGGGCTTGTTTGCAAAAGTGCCGCGGCTGGTCGGTGGACGCTGGTGTGGCGTCTGCGTGGCGCCACATGGCGCAACGCCACTGGTTTGGGCGTGCCACGCAGGCGGGAACGGGGTGAGGTGGCACGGGACCGCGCCTCATTTAAATCAAAGAACAGGAGCTAATCTGTAAGATTTGCGTGACTCAGTGCACAGTAAATATGGACTGCGGGTTGATTCTAGGAAAAGACGAGGGCTCTTTAGCAAAGGTGGTCGGCAGGTCGGCGCAGTCAGCACGGTGGCTGACGTGTGTGCCGCGTGGCGCCACCCGACTGGTGCGGTGCACCACGTGGCTCGTGGATCGGTGAGCTGGCGCAGAGGGCTTGTGGTCCACGGGATGGTGGACTTGGTCTATACCGTTTCGAGGGCGGGTTCTAATCTCGACCACAGATCGTGAGGTGGACGGCCGAGAGGAGACGAGGCAAACTCCGGCGGTGCTGAACACGGCGGCGGCCAAAAGGGGACGGCGGCGCCATTGCTCCGCCGGGGGAATCTCACCGGCGCGCATGTAAACTGGCCTACGGCCAACGATTGACTAATCCAAGGGTACAGGGAGACAGAGGAAAGAGAGGCGAGCTCACCGAGGGTCTCAACGGGGTCGGCCGAGGGTTGGAGAGGGAAGAACCGCGACGTAGTCGATCGGCTTCGCC
Organism: Coix lacryma-jobi var. lacryma-jobi; assembly: GCA_009763385.1. Lineage (NCBI taxonomy): Eukaryota > Viridiplantae > Streptophyta > Magnoliopsida > Poales > Poaceae > Coix > Coix lacryma-jobi. The sequence continues at coordinate 51,245,450 of CM019831.1, forward strand.
CGCGAGGTCGGAGAGATAGCTTCCCGGCTCCGAGACGAGACTCACCGAGGATGGGACTCGAGGCCGCGGCGTGACCTTGCGAGTTCAGCGGTGGCGAAGGGGGAAAATGGCGCAGGCTCTGCGAGGAGAAATCGAGCTCGTGCCAAGCTCGGTAATGGCGGCCGTGTCCGGTGGCAAAGAGAGAGAGGGATAGGGTCGCGGAGTCTGCGGGCGCGGGCGGGGTAGGTAGTTCTATTTCTAGGGCGAGGGGAGGGAAAGGGTGGCGGCTGGATGGGCAGCCGTGTTGATCGGCTGAAGGAGCAGAGAGGGAGCGAACGGCACGCGTAGGGCGGGATGGGAGGTTGGGGAAGGTAGCTGACGCGCATGGCCCACTTGTCGGTGGCACCAGCTGCGGGGGCCGCTGGGTAGTGAGAGGGGAGGGGAGGGGAGGTGTGCGCGCGGGGCTGCTGGGCCAAGAGGCGAGGCGGGCCAGAAGCTGAGGATGGCAGAGGGAGGGTGAGGCTGGGTGCGGCCGTCGCGGTGGGCCGCGGGAGGCAGCTGGGCCAGTGCGGGAGTGGGAGAGAGGGAGCGGCCCGGGGGGAAAGAGGGGAGTGGGAGGCGGGCCGGCTAAGCTGGGCTTGGCCCATGCGGTGGAATGGGAGGGGGAGAAGGGAGAGGGCTAGGCGAATGGGCCAGGGGAAAGTGGAGAGGGAGTCCAAGACCTTTTCTTTTTTCCCTTTTTCTTTTCAGCTTTTGCAAATTTCAATTTGAAATCCAAATTCAAATCTGTTTCAAATCAAAACCAGTTTAGAAGTTTTGGAAACATTTTCCCTAGGTTTTTAAAATAAAATTTGAGTTTGATTTTGCAAACTTTTTAAAAATCTTTTTATTGCTTTTCTAAATAGAATAAATCCGGTTCGCCCTATACGGGTTTCATCAATTATTTTTCACCCAATAAAAATTATGCACGGGCATGAATGCAACAAACATTTGGATAGAAATTTTCCTCCATCTAGGATTTTGGCCATATTCCTAATTAAATTTTATTTTATTTTAATTAATTTAACACCCGGGGTGTTACACCTCAGTAGATTGTCGACCATCTTTCATCGACAATGACGGTCCTCAGATTTGATATCATGAGAAGTAGTGCCAGCCTCTTGAGTCAGGTGAAGCTCTTACAAGATATATGTAACACCCCGATTTTTAAATAAATAAAATTAATTAGAATTTAATTAGGAAATAGACAAAATACTAGATGGAGGAAAAATTCGAACCAGATATTTGTTGCAATCATGCCGTTGCACAGTTTTATTGGATGAAAATGAATTTATTTAAACCTGAATAGGGCGAACCGAATTTATTCCATTTAGAAAATAAATAAAAGGTTTATAAAAATTTTATAAAATAAACTCAAATTTTATTTTCAAAATCTAGGGAAAATGTTTTAAAAAAATTTTAAACTTGTTTTGGTTTCAAAAGGTTTGTTTTGAAATTTAAATGAATTTACGAAAGAATTTACAAGGTTTGAAAAAGGAAAGAGAAGGAAAAAGAAACGGCAAAACAGGCTCACCTCCTCTCCTCCCTTGCAGCCCAGCTTTTTTTCTTTTACCACGGCCCGCTCAACTCCCCTTTCCCTCTCTCCCAGCCCACTTCCTCCTTCCTCCTGGGCCGATCCTGGCCGGCCCGCCACCCTCTCTCCCTTTTTCTTCTTTTCCCCGCAGCCGGCCCAGCGCGTCTCCGGCCTACTTCCTCCTTCGCGTGGCCCGTGCGCGAGCCGCAGTGCCGCACTCTCCTCCCGCGCGCGCAACGCCTCGCTCCCCCTCCCATCTCTCTGGGCCGAATTCTCCCTCCTCGCGCGACGGCCCATTTTCTCCCCCCCTGCGTGCACCCGCTCCGTCCCTGGCCCAACCACAGCGTCGCTACAGCGCTTGCACGCGCCCGCCGTTGGCCGCTGACAGCATGACCCCACCTGTTAGCTCTCTCTCCCCCAACCCCGCACCAACCTTCTGCCCTACACGCGATGCCGTCCCCACCCTCCATCTCTCCTCGGATCGATCCATGGAGCAGCCGCCACCTCTCCTCTACCCTTTTAAACCCCACATTGACCCCGCACCGCCTCTCCGCCGCCCCCACATCCCTTCTAGCATGATTTCCCCACGCTCTGGAACCCTCCCGAGGCACATCCAACGCCATCGCATAACTAAGCTCCAATCGAGCTCGCTAGCGCACAGTGAAAAGCCACCAACGCCCTTGTTCTCCTCTCCGTCGGCACCGCGGACGCACGATGCATCCAGGGTGGGCATTTTCGGTCTAGAACAGCACCAGAGAAGGCACATCCCCGACCTCATCGGCGTAACCGCGCGGTCTACATGGCGGACTCCCTCCTCCGGCCACAACCGGCGTCACTAGCTCCACCTCCGACCTCGCGGTGAGCTCCGCATCCAAACACTACCCTCCCTGTTACCTCTACTGGCCTCTAGGCACCTCCCGAGCGAGCTCCGGTGGCCACCCATGGCGCGCCGCCGCGGACAACGCCGCCCAGCCGCCGTCACCGCGTCTGGCACCCCTAGGCCGTCCGATCTCGTTTCGACGGCTCAAATTAGATTGCATCAACGAAGCGGTATAGACCATGTCCACCAGCTCGTGGACCCCATCCACCGCTTCCGCGTTAGCCAATGCACAGAACATCTGGTGAGCCGAGCCACCCAGATCACGCCGCGTGGCGGCCACGTAAGCCACTGCACGTCCACGCCGACCGATTTGGCCATTTTTCTTAAAAGCCCTTCAAGTTTCCCATTATCAACCCACGCTCCACTGGAATAGTGTTCTGAGTCATCTGATTATTTGCACTCTAGCCCTTCGGTTTCCATCTAAGTGACGCGCAGTCCTCTGGACCACCGCACCGCCACGAACCCCGTCCACTGTGCGGTTGCGCCTTCGTCCACCACATAGTGTGCACCGCACCGGTCACATTCCGCCACGTGGTGGCCACACCAGCGGCCACACTGACCGCCGCACCGGCCTGGCCGAAATACAGAAAGGCCCTCCCTCTTTTGTTGAATCAACCCGCTGTCCGTTGCACTATTCGCTGAGAGTCTCGTGCGACTTCCAGTTTAACCCCTGTGCTTTCAGCAAAATGAGGCGCGGTCCAGATGCATTTCTTTTTTAGTTTTTATTTATTTAAATTATGAATTTGAGTTCAAATAATTATAGTTTTTCCACCCACATTCAAATGCTTATAACTTTTGCATCGTAACTCTGATTTGACCCGTTCAACTTGCGTAAGATTCGTCTCGTCGAGCTCTACGCGTTGGTTCTATTTATATACTATTTATACTGTTGATGTACTATTATTTATTATGTTTGTTTGGGCCATGTGATGATGGTTGATCCAGCGAGTGCGAGCTACGCGGAACCACAGAATCAAGACCATGCCCTTGTCGATCCGACCCAGCCCGAAGGCAAGTGTTCTTGAACATCTTTCGACCCAGTAGATGTATGCTTGTCATTAAATTCAATTAGATCCAGTAGATGCATGCTTATCATTAAATTCAATGGGGGCCTTCCATCCTCCCCGGAGACCGCTCGGTCTCAAACCATGACCGCGCACTATCCTCGGTAGCAGCGCAGGCTTCCCTCCTCCCTCACGACTGCTCGTCGGTGACCGTAGTTGCTTTCCCAGTGGCTGCACATCCCAGGGTCGACGGTCGTGCAACTAGGAGGTGCTCCACCGACCTCATTGCTTCACGTGTTCTCCTTGCTACGGATTTCAACGCCGCAATTAACTCTGATTTGGTTCATTTCCCCTTTCTACTTTTCATGTGTTTGTTCTTCTTACCCGTTTTGATACGTATTGGTCTAAACCTACGATTTATGGCCTCAGGATCTCGTCTATACAAATCCCCTATGGATCTACCATTGCAGGTGCAGTATTGGGCATTTGACTACACTTGGTATTGGTGCTTCTCATACTACATAGGGTTCCGATCACCTACAACAATTGCAAACAGTGAGTTTATTTATATCTCTGACCGAATTTGTGCATTATTAGGTATTAGCTTCTTTTCAATTTTGTTAACTACATGTTTGCATTTGTTTGTCTCCCCTCTCTGTTATTGTTCACCCTATAAATATATTGGGCTAGAATGGGTTAAACAATTTGGGTTGTACATCAATCAGCTTTGGGCTGCTGGTCCGTCATGAGCTGAATTAGCATGGGGCTAAGGAGGCAATGGATTGGGCTGGTTTAGTTGGAGTAAGTTCCAAGCCCATGGGTGAACGGGTTGTTGTGAATGGTTTGCCTCTGCGCTAGACTCAAACTTGCTTACGAGGCATGACCGCCACCCCTTCACACACTGCTCCGGCATCTGGTTTGACAAGTGCTTTATCAGCTACGTCGACACCAATGCATCCAACGCCTACGAGCAACAGTACCGCTCCATACTCTGCAGCGTCAAAATTCTTGTATGAAGCTTTACTTAGTAGCAGACACACTAGTAAGCCTGCTTACCATGGATGCCTTTCTCTGCTTGTTAATTTAACTAAATGAGACTGCCTATTTTTTCCACTTGGATACTCCAATAGAGAAGCTTATTGCTTAACTTGTGACAGATTAACTGAACATGCTCTTAATTTATTACTAGTTATTGCTTCCTTTGTGTGAGAGTGTTGATATGGATCGAGACGGTCAAGTGAGAACCTCAAATGTCTATCCTTTACATAAGCAACATATCTCTGATTATTCAAATGTCATCTTCAGAGTTTTTAATTCTCTGTATAATTAGATTGCAAAGGACACTGTTTTTAATTCTCTCTGTATGACAGTTGAGTAGTGGCTCTGGCAGTTTGTGATATGTTTAGTTTATCGATTGATGTCAGCTTGTAAAAAAGTTTAGTTTATATTCAATTTGCTTCGAAGAGCTGGGTGCAGTAGCACTATGTCTCACTCGCCTCTTACATGTACTGTCCAATCAGTGATGAAACCAGCAGCGATGTGGCTGCAAAATAGTGGGTTTGGATAGTTTTTTAGTGGGCTGAAACCACAGTTTGATCAATGGTTTAGTACAGTATACAACCTCCAATAACATAACATTGGGGTGGAGCCTTCAATAACGTAACATCCGGGTAGATTGTTTAATTTTCTGTATAACACAGTAGGATTGGGGTGGTTTCATTTGGTTGAAATGGTTGCTGCAAATTTTTGTTAACAAACATTAAGATTAAATGTTCTCACTATTGGATTGTCATCTATGTTTTATTTCATAAGTATGACACTATTGGATGTGCTCACATAATAGAATAGCCGGGGTACCAAGCTTACGAAGCATGTGGCCAGTACTACATAGTCTTGATCACATACAAGCCTACATCGAACGGGTCCTATGCGACACAGATGGGACCAGCACAACCAGGCAATCCTATCGGCTTAACCACCTCAAAACAAACCCTTGTCCCGCCCGGTCTCGGCTTAAACTATGCCAGAAAAGCTTATCAGTGACGTCTTGATTTGTGACTCAAAAACAACACATGTCACAGATAAGTTATTAGTGACACGGGTTCTTGAGACGTGTCACTGATTAGCTATTGTCATGCCCCGGGACCAAGACGCGTCACTAATAACAGGGTACCAGTGACTCTTGAACGCAACACACGTCACTGATAAAATTGTGACGCGTGTTTCTGAGGCGCATCCCTGATAGGTCGACTTATTAATGACGCGGTTTAAGAATATGGGTCACAGATAAGTCTTGTGACGCGTGTTGCCAGGACAGGTCACTAATAGTTATACATATCAGTGACTCTTGATCATAACACGCGTCATAGATAAAAGATGTGACGCGTGTTTATAGACGCGTCACTGACATGTGCACATATCTGTGACTTGTTTTCTTAAGCCACGTCACAGATAATTAGCACCAATCTTAATGCATTTTTCCACTTTTCCTTTCCAGTATTTTCTCACGGGGAAGCACATATCACTCATGTCGCCGTCGGAGGAGAAGGGTGCTGCCGCCCACCTCCACACACAGCTCCCACCGACACCGGCGCCCCTTCCTGTCCCGGAGCTGTGCGCGGCCGTGCCTGCGGTACACACACCAAGCTGTGCGCGGCCGTGCCAGCGGTACACACACCGACCCCGCCTGCCTCCCCGTCGACCGACGAATTTGGGCCCCGGGCTACGAAGCCAGCGTGCCGGCAAATCAGCGCGTGTGCAGGTCGCCACAGTCCCATGCCCTCGCCCCCCTGCTAGATTACTACTGCACAGCACGACGGATTCAACTTTGCCACTAGCTTGGTGGCTCGTTTCTCCTGATCTCAATTGTATCCACTGCATTATATTACTCCTTTTATCCGTGAACAGACACCACTTTAGGTCTGTTCAAAATCAAACTATCTTAGTTTTAACTAAATTTATAAAAAAATACTACTACAAAAAAAGCACATCACTATCGGATTGAAACACTATATTACTGTCGGAGTTGTGTCCCGGACCTGCTTGTAATTGGACGATGGTAAGTGTTTTCATTGTTGGCTGAATAACTTGTCCAGAATTTTTTCGGTGAAAAGCAATACTGTCAGCTCCAGCACAACCGACCCTTAACGATCCACTAGTGATTACTAGTATAGTGCCCGTGCTAATGCTATGGTTTTATTTTAGTAAAGCATATGAAAACAACCAAATAACGAATATATTTTTTCATAGATTTCAACTCTTATACACAAATTGTTGTTGAGTATTTATTCAATCCAGAAAACACTTTTGCATAAGGCCTAATAAAGTTATTTGTCGTATTAACCATCCATTTTACATTGTGTCTAGGTCCTTAAGCATGTCTTGGAGATCTTCAGGTAAGTTGCCAAAACATTCATTTGCAAGGCTATTTATAGTATATGGAGTATAGATAGAAATATTATATACTTACAGTGTTGATCGGTGCCAATGTTACGCCATCCCACATCTTCATGTAACGGTATACAAGAAAGCCTCCTAATTTCCTGTATAATATGATATGATTATTTGTTGTACATAAATAAAGAAAATAAATATTCTGTGTTAAGAAAGGTGAAACACATCATAGTTAAAGATTACCAGTCTGTTATTTTTAGAATATTTGTAGGAAATTTTCGTTTCCACTAATAAATATGGTCGTTCCACTTTGAATTTGTTAGTTTCATGGCGAGACCGAATCTTTTAGCAATAGAGTGAAATGTAGCTGTATGTGCCATGCTTTGATTATAACCCTTGTAACACATCTCTTCTTGAAGCGGATCCAGGAGGTGCACAGTTTTGTTTTTCATGTCGATTATGAATAAAGTGTGCAATCCATCACGGTAATATGGCAGTAGACTCAAAAAACATACACACAGAGTATAGGTAATAATAAATAATAATAAATTAAATATATTATATTATTATTTATTTTTATAAGATGACATAGAAGATATCTTACATTGTTGCAATCTTTAATATTATACTCCATGTCAGGCTAGGGTTAAAGCACTTTTGCTAATTTATTGTGGTCTAGCGGGGCACAACAATGTGGATCTCTTCCAAACTGAGTTACAGACTGTTGAGAGACATGGATTTTAATTTTTTGATGAGCTATACAATTATTGAAGGGAATATTTATATTGACCTACTGCAAATTGGAGGTCGATGAAGTGGAATTTGTATGTCTCCAACAACAAGTCTTTGTTGCACGCAGCCATTCTTATAGCCATGTTAAAGCAATCATGATCCATCTCTATTTTCTCATCCAAAATTTCTCTAATTTTTCTATGAGTTAAAGAAACTGGATATGACAGTGTGCTTTGGACCCATTCGTTGCTACAAAACATTGAACAAATTAGTCATTATTCTTATTATATCACCGACGATTAAACTTCAGTAATTAGAACAAAAAAATTTACTTTACAAAGACTTACTCTAAAGATTCGGATTCAGCTATCGACAAGATGTTTGCACAAATGGCAGACAACAGGTCTTGCTTGTCCGTCCATTTTATTGTACCCGACAATAAAATAGATATATCATCATCAACATTATCCAAACGGTCGAGCATTATAACATCATCATCATCCAGACCACTACTATCCTCTATATCTTGTCCATCATCATGTAACAATCTTGCTATGTTTAACGTAGAGTTATACAATATCGCAGGTAGCTTGAACCTAAAGTTACTGATATCCTCCTAAAAATATAAGCAACAACTTTTGTTATATTAACCGATTTAAAACATTAAATATCTATTATTTATAAAGGGTTACTATAAAATTACCTGTGTCACAGGATTAGATAAAGTAGTTCCAGTCCAATACTCCATAAAATCAATCATCCATAAACCACAACTTACACTGTTCAATTATGTTTAAAAAATATGATTGATTCAAATATTATTGGTAGTTTGATAATGGTATAATTTGAACAAGTCAGATGATGTTGTACCCATCTTGTTGCACTCTTTCGATGATCTTATGTTCAATTGGCCAAGAAGCCACTTCAATAGAGTTTTTCCATTTTTTCGGTCCAGATGAATAAATTGTGCCACATGTTTTAGTAGTCTTTCCATGCCTATCAACTGCTAGGTCCAAAATAACAAACTTTAGAAAGAGATACTAGAGAATTTTAAAACAGTATGTATATCAATAATTTTTAGCCATACCGTATATTTTAGATCTTGAAAGTTCGACATTTTCTCTCCGAAAGAATCCAAAACATGTATCTCACATTTTGAAGCATTCACAACCGCTAGGTATCAGTGGTACTTCTCAATATTAATCAGAAGGAACACCTGCAGTAATAGGTTTATGTAATCTCTATATAATATTCTATATAATAAGTGAATCAGGAAAAGTTTACATATGTCATTTTTTTAGAAAAGCTTACCATATCAGCATTTAAGTAATTTTCAACAGTGGCTTGAACCACATCATCTTTACTATAGTTCAATGTCATCGCAGGTGTTTGTCCGTCACAATTTAGCAATTGAACCCTAAATGAATTTTCCAAATAAACAGCGCCACCTTCTCTGTGAAGTAGGTGTTGTTGGTGTCGCATCAATTGGATATACAAACTTACAACCTGCAAGTTTTTAGTTAGTATGAATTTGGGAGATATTTTGCATGGACATCGACATATGAAACTACAGTGTTAGCATGAACTTACAGCGCCATTGACTTGCTCATTATCATGAAAAAGGCATTCCATGTCATCTCTACATCCCCAAGCATCATTGATTTGGACGAGTATTTAGTTTTTACTTTTTCCTTTCCTGTATTCAATTACGTTTGCATCTTGTCGTGTACACACATAATCTAAAGATAAATAAGTTTTAGTAATTATTCACAAAATAAGTAAATAAGTTGCAATAGAAGACGACTCACCCTGAGGCAGGATTTTTGCATTGTTTGCTTTCTTAGGTTTATTGTATTTAGTCATCGCCATCACAACATCATCGTCAGCACGCATTGGATCTTCATTTCTTTCTAGTTGAACTATTTCTATGTCATCTTCTTTGGTATGCACTTCATTTGCATCCATAATATTATCCTGCACATATATATAATATTGTAATAACAGTTCAAGATACAATATATGAAGATAATTGAGTTGTTGGAGAGATGTTTGCGTACATCATCCTCGTGAGCATGTTTCCGCTTCTTGTCCTCGTCCTATTTTAGATGAACTATTACTTCGTCATCGTCTTTGATCGGTGAATTTTCTCCATCCAAATTGATCTGCATAGTGGAGATTATTAATAATAATACGTAAGTGGTACATGATTTTTTTATATTAAAAGATGTATATAATGATCCATATATATACACTGACGCTTGTTTTGTCTCAAAATATTTGACCCCTCATATCCATCTTTTGGTTAGAGGCTGATCGCATTTCCTTGTCAACATCTTCATGGGCATTCCTAACTAGTGTCTGTCTCGCCTCACTCTCTATGTCATAGGTTAAAGACACTGAAATTAATAATTATATCTTTTCTTGCACATGAAGACCGAAAGATTTAATAGGAATTCACCTGAGTCTTCTGAAAGGAACCCTTTTTCTTGTGGTACTTCCTCATATGTCATCATTTTTGGACTGTCATCAAACTCACCTGTGGCCATATGTGGACTCATAACTAACTCACTGAGCACCGTGTGTGGGTCAGGTAAGGCACCAGCTAACTTTTTTTTGTTGTCTCTCGAGAAGACTGACATGATCAACATATAATATCTTGTTCTTCTCAGACCGGGTGATATTTCCCATCTCCACCACATGAGCATCACAACTCAAAAGTTTCAACTCGTCAGTAATTGAAAGATTTGGCAAACACCAATAAACCCTCACCTTTTCATCTAAAACAATACCCAACTACTTCAAAAAATCCAGAACATATAGAAGAGACCAAGTATTATTTATGCAGTTATCAAACCAATCAATTGTCTCATTCATATATATCCTTCTATTACCAAGGCCACAAAAGAACCCTGAGTGATGTATCTCCACACTAAAAAACACATCAGATGAACCTGTACAAACACCAGAGCACATAAAACGACCAAAGAAATTGGGTCAGTTTCTTCAAATTGAGATACTAAATGGACCAAAGAAGACAAGCAACAATTAGTGTCATTCAACCGATAGTAGATTTAAATCATAGTATTTTAGGATGTCACTATTGGATTGTTTTTGGAATCACTAAATTATTTTTCAGTTATTACACTACTACAGAAATGACATTCACTACCGATATATCACTAGCGGGTTCTATTCAACCACCACTGATGTTTCTTCACTGGCGGTTTGAAGATTGAAAACTAGACAATGATTGGGGGATGCCACAAACCGCCAGTGAAGATAGCTAACAGTGGCGGTTGGTGGCTCAAACCGCTAGTGAAGCATCCCTAGCGATACGTAGCTCAAACCGCCAGTGATATTAGGGTATCACTGGCGGTTTGGTTTTAAACCGCTAGTGATGTTTTGGTATCACTGGCGGTTTGGTTTTAAACCGCCAGTGATAGATCGTGTATAAAAGGTCATTCCCTTCCCCCTGCTCTGTCCCAGCTCGAGCTCCACAAGCAGAGCAACGTTTTCCCCCCAACCTCACTCCATTGTTGCGGCCTTTTTTGACCAAAATGCTCAATGTGGATCTTGTTTTTCCAAGCATGGGCATGATCTTCTTGCTTTAAGGTTAGTAATAAAAAGCCTCAACTCCTTCGATTTTGTAGCTTTAGAGTGTTTTGCATGGCTACATTGTCATTGTAATTGTTTCTCCATTTTAGAGAGCACTTTTCAATTGGATTTTGAGGAAGGCATCCAAGTTGTGGTGAATCCATCTTGCAAAAGGTTGGTGTTTATGAGCCCATCATATTTACTAGCTAATTGCATGGTTGTTTGGATGATTGCTACTATGTCATGCTTTAATTAGCTCATGGATTAATTATTTTGATGAACAAAATCTATGTGCTACGGAGCCATTTGTGTTTAGCTAAACTGTTTTTGTTGATTAAGTGTATAAATTTAACCTTTTGTATTTCGTGACTCCATTTGTTCTCAATTTTAAACTTACCATGCTAAGCTAAGTGTAGATTATTGTTTCCAAAAAACAATGACCAATTTAAATAAGTGGAATATATACTACTGTGGGCATGGAGTTAGATGCGCAAATTCTTCATAATGAAAGGACCATTTTTTATTTCACTGTAATTACTCTCTTAATTTTTATTTTGATGAGGAAAATCCATGTGACACCTAGACCCATTTTTTTGGGGCTACATTGTGTTGTTGATTAAGAGTCCATCCAAATTTAACTTTTTATAATTAGCGACTCTATTTGGTCTCAAATTTAAATTTGTTGTGATAAGCTAGGTGTAGAATTGATTTTGTTCAAAAAAAATAAGGAGCAAAAAATAAGTGGAATATACTGTGCGCATGGAATTAGGAGCTGAAATTCTTGATCATTAAAATTCTTGATCATTAAAGGACCATTTCTTATTTCACTGTAATTACTCCCTCAATTTTCCTGTGTATCATTAAAGGACCATTTTTTATTTCACTGTAATTACTCCCTCAATTTTCCTGTGTAGAGATGGATCGAGAGTGGATGTACGGTCTGGCACCAACGGACGAGGGGTACTTGATGGGCATCAGCACATACGGTCTAGCACCGACGGACGAGCGGTACTTGATGGGCATCAGCACATTCATCACTGAAGCCGTAGCCAACGCTAGGGATGAAAAGCTTGTATTTTGCCCATGCAGAGATTGCAAAAATAGAAAGAAATAGGAAAACATGGAGTCTATACAATGCGACCTGATTACTACAGGGTTCATGAGGGACTACAAAATATAGTGTATGCATGGTGAGGGTGGTGCTAATGTTCATGAGGGACTAAAAAACTATATTCTGTTGTGTAACTTGAATAAACAACTCTCACGAAAATTTTACCTCTTTATTACAAAGATAGAAGAAAAAATTATAGATATAGATAGATAGATTAATCCTTTTGGGAAAAGAGAGATTTATTAGTTATCCAAAATCACAATTAAAATCCTGAAAAATCATGTTTCCAATTAGTTGGTTTCTTTGAGGCTAAGATATTGTAACTATCTTTTTTTTAAAAAAAATCTAAAATATAGTAGTACGGTATTTTACGTACGTGGAATTGAAATGAGGAGATGCGGTATAGTATTTTTTGGTAGCTAATTTAAATTTATGGATAATAAAAAATAAAAAAAATAGCCAGCAAGATGGGAGTGCGGTACAGTATTAAAAAGGCCCCAAGAATCAAGTGCGGGTTTTGAACCGAAGACCTAACGGTCAAGACAGAAGGGAGCCAAACAATTGGACTAAGTGAAGGTACCAATAATCTAGGTGATTCGGACATATATTAAAGCGTAAACAATCACTGGCGGTTTCGGCTTTAGAACCGCCAGTGATGTTCATTCCCACGTATTAGGCAGGAGCGCGGCCGCCGCCGTGAATTTCATTCGCTCGCTCCCAATCAGCGCTCCAATAGCGCTCTCTGCCGCCGCGTCATCGACGTCGTGGACCTTCCACCACCGGGCGCGCCACGCGGCCATCGACGCCGACCACCATCTACGGCCGACTCCCTTCCCTCCCCCCACCCCACCACCGCCCCCAACGACGCTCAGTCGGCTGTTCTCCGCCACCGTCGGCGTCCGTGAGAAGACACTGCCGCCCCGGCCTCGACTCAACCACGCGCGACGCCGCCACCCCTGCCTCCATCGAGCTGCACGCGACGCTGCCGTCCCTGCTGCACCCGAGGCCACGGTCGCCGCCCTCCCCCACTCAAACCATGAGCACTTCAGACCCCTGCCCCCTAGGTGTTTGGTTAAATGCCAACTTAGAATTTGCCATGATTGAACACTGTATATATTTTGTACAGAGAATATAGTGTTGTTTTATATGATCCCTCCCTGATAAAGTGCGGTTTGTGATGCTAACTTCAGTAGTTTAAGCCTGAAACTTATTGGATTCCATGATGACTGCAAACACTTCGAATGTACATCACTACTAATGAAAGTCTCGAGCATTGTTTATTGCTGAAAAAACTTGAACCTCTTATCTGAAGTAATATTTCTTTGGCACATACTCACATTCCCAATTTGTATTGGTTGAGTTTCGTGACGTAATTTAGAATGCTTTCCAAGATTTATGAGTGATTGTCCGAATTCTGATGTTAAAATTGAGTGATTTTCATTTGACCGAACAAGCTATCAAATCATCAAGCTAAACTTTCAAGTCTGCAAGGCTTTGGATCTATTTTTTCTTTTTTATGTTGGAGAATAAACTTTGCTTTTAAGAAAACAGTTATCCTATTACAGAGATATTACGTCTTGTGCAAATTCAATGTATAGGGCAGCTGTCCGATAGAAGTCTATGAGCCAATTCATTATCTTCAAGCACACCGTGTTGGACTTGCCCTTCTCCATGAGATGAGCGCTCCAGTTTTGCAGTAGTTTAATTGTAACATACGTAGACTTCCTCTTGTAGTCATCATGTTATTATGTTTTCCAAATAGCCCACAAAACTGCAATGAATATAGATTCACTTATAGGTGTCAAGGCAAGGTGAAACGTCCTCAATTTTTCCGCGAAGGGAAATTCCACAGAACGAGTTATAATATGACAAAATCAGGAGTTGATCTTATCATATTATCATATATCAGTCGATTTCACAGTCATACATCATAAAATTAAATTGTTATAAGCATTACATTATTGAGTATCACCTATTACAGAGTCTATTCTAGTGGAAGTCTATTGAGTCAAGGCTCCTCCTTCACGGACATCATCAAAGTTGTTGTAGCGCAGCATCGACCGGATTCTCCGAACCAAACTTGAGCGTAGGCACGAAACCTCCTATTCCTCCTAGAGTCAGTACTTCTGAAGCAGGAAATCTGCACACCGCCAGATGTGTGCAGGCCATGGTCAGCACCGATGAGCTTTTGTGGAAAAGATAAAACAAGGGATCTGGCGATCCTAAGATTTGGCTGTGGATTTGCATCCTAGCGCATGAGCAGTAATCAATATAATAATAATATCATGTTTTAACACATTCCCATACACACACATCCACATCCATCCACCATATCCATATCCATCCCAATCATCACCACACCATCACCTCATCTCATCTCATCTCACACACTCAGTCGACAGAGGCCAGCTCCCTCCCAGCCTCGTCTCAACGGCCCGCAACTTCACACCAGGTTCACGGCCGGCACTCACCTACCAGAGGGAGAAAAGAGACTCTCACTAGTCGGAAATAGGTCAGGGAAAAAGGTCCGCAGCCAACGAGTTGGCTAACGTATCGATCGATCAACCATACACTCTGCAGAGGTTCTACAATATCCACAAGATCGCCATCATTGGCACCCTAGGTGTGCCTAGGCGGATATCGGTCGCTTGCCAGCCTAGAGTAATGCCACCCTACCACTCAGCCCTGGAATCATCCCAAGTCCGTCTGGGATGGCTAAGTCTGTGAAGTCACGTTCCCTCTCCCAAAGTGGGAGCCGTGATCGTCTCAGAAGGGTGTGGGACTCTCATACCCGTACCTTCCTCGCACTCTCTCGCCTAGCAGTAGTGGCATTACCCTACCAGGTAGTCCGACCGTCCCCGTCGATAAGGAGCGAGTGGCATGTAAAGGTATTTCCCCGTGGTCCAGATTCCGCTCCACCTAGGTTGACCAAACCGGAATGTCTTTGTAAGGACCTGTGTGGCCTAGAGGGGGGCTGAATAGGCCTGTCAAAAATCACAGCTCAAAACTTAATTAGATAAGCTCGGCACTACCGCTCTGTGCCCGGCACTGCCGCTGCCCGGCACTGCCGGCCCCAGCGCGGTACTGCCGCGCAGTGTGAGACCAGAAGCTGCAATTCGAAATCCAGCCACAACTAACTGATTCTATATGAATAGAAATGCTACAACAAGTTCTATGAACCAGCAGAACCAACTACTCCAAGCCAAATAAGAGGAATAAAGTAGATTGGGCCAAACCCTAGAATCTATCACAAGCTCATGAATATGAAGAATGAAACTAAGCAAGCACAAGAGACAAGTGATTTATCCCGTGGTTCAGCTCGCCACCAAGGCTTGCCTACCTCCACGTTGTTGAGGTTGACCACTTAGGTCATGAGCTTTGCAACTCTACCTCGTTCTCAAGTCAAGGAACCAAATCCTTGAGGTGAGGGGTAATAATACTAGCTGAACAATCGATTACAAACCTCCCTAGGCCGCCACACAAGTTGGCAAGGCTCTAGGGTGACGCCTAGCCGGCTAGGGTTCCAAGAACCCAAGAGTAATAGAAGCAAATCCACCGGCTATGGCTCAAATCAAGTGCTCTAGGAAGTAGATCTCAGCTAGGGCTTCTCTTTGATGAAGGTTTAAGCCTCTAACTCACTTGGAATCAATGGGAATAGAAGATTTGGTGAGAGAGAGCTTGAGGGCCTTCAATGGGGAAGAGAGAAGCTTGTCTGGAGGTAGGTGACGAGTTCTGGTCGTGGATAACCGTTGGGGTGGCAGGGAGATGGAGTAAATATCTCCTCCCTGCCAACGGTTACAATAAGTCGCGGCAGTGCCGGCCTATGCCCGGCAGTGCCGCGGCCCGGCACTGCCGCGACAAGAGCGGCACTGCCGCGCCTACCAATCAGATAGGGTTGGATTGGAATTCAGTGCAGCTGTCTTTGGTTAGAAACATGGATGGCTTGGGTTGATTTGAGCACATGTCATTCAGCCATAGCAATGTATTTGCATTCCCCCTTGATAGTACGGCATTCCTATAACTCAAATTCAAATGAAAAAGCTTGATATATCACTTTGAGTCCGGATCCGATGAAATGTAGTATGGGGGGTCCACCAACGTACATACACCATCCTTTCTTATCATAACCTGCTTATCAACTTCATGAATCTCATTAGTTCTCCAATCGTGTGGTCATTATCACCAAAACCCACAATTAGGGCTTGATTGCACTTACAATCTCCCCCTTTTTGGTGATTGATGACAACACAATCGAAGCTTACAATAAAAGGGTACAATACTTGAGATTTAGAAGCTTAGGTGTGAAACCTCCCCCTAAATGTGTGAATGAGAACTGAAATCTCGAATTGGCATTAGAGGCCAACATTCACATATTCAAAGGTGAGAGATAGGTTCAGTTTCACATCTAATAGATTTGTGGGGTGCAACTAAACTGTGTCAAGAATAATACGTGATGCGAATGACAGTTTAAGCACATCAGAGATGTTTGCTGTCTTTCTGCCAGAGCGGCACTGCCGCTCTGAGCGCGGCACTGCCGCTCTGAGCGCGGCACTGCCGGAGCCCGGCACTGCCGGCCCTGGAGCGGCACTGCCGCTCAGGCTACAAACAGCAAACACAGCGGAATTAACACAAAGCCACAAAGCATAATCAATAACAAAACTAAACAAGATAACGCATGCCAGATAAGCAGGTAAAAGTACATGTCCACATCCAAGCCTAAGAAGTAGTACCATAGAGTAATATTACAAACATAGAGTTTTGAATGAATCAAACTCCCTCACAACTCACAACTACTAACATGATGGGGACATGAACAGAAAGAAAGTGTTGTACCCTCTTCGCTTCACCTAATTCTCCCCCTTTGGCAACAAGTCACCAAAAAGAGAGAAGTAGAGAAGAGAAGAGTGTCCAAACACTCACTCATCATCCGAAGCTATCTTGTCCCACTAAACTTCTTCTTCCTCCTCATCATCATCATCGTCATCATCGTCGTCGTCGGACTCTACCACGGCCTTCCCCTGACGGTGAGTGGAACTGGTGTAGCGGGTCGAGGTCGAGGCACGTGTAGAACGACGGGGTGGCACAGGCACTATCTCCTCCTGCTCCTCATCTCCATCTGAGTCTATGTCATCTGAGTCGAGACTGGAGAGGTCGAAGTGAGGTGGAGAGCGGGGTGGAGGTAACGGCGAACGTCCCGCCCGCTCTCGCTCTGCTCGCTGCTCAACGAGTGCCTGGTGAGCTGTCTGGGCTGCGTAGGTGCAAGTAGAGAAGATGGCCTTGATCCATTTGGCCAACTTGCTCTTCTTCTTCCTCTGATAGGAAGGGCGGGAGCTCTCTGGCCTGTCAGCTGCTGCTGCCCCTGCTGCTGCTCCTCTCTTCTTCTTTGCATGGTACGGCTCATGCAACCCATCCTTAGCAAAGGTATAGCCGAAAACCATCTCAATCATAAACATGATGTAGGGGGCATAGAGAACTGCCTTCCTAGCATCCTCGGCTGCAACCTGAAGCTCAGTCCATATAAAGCTGGATATGGAAAAGCGATTAGCCCCTGGGGCCATCCTAGCCAACATGTTCCTGCCATATCCATACAAGTTAGAATGGGACCCACTCTTTGGGTTGAGAGTTTGCCTGAAGAGGTTGTTCAACATGTAATAAAAACCTTGTAGTCCCTTGACCAACCCATCTGCCTTCCGAGGGTCCTCATACATGAAAGCAATCTCAGAATCTGTCAAAGTCCTCTCATCATGCAGGTTATCATACTCTCTATCCTCGCTGCCCAAACCGAGGATCCTACTAAAAGTCTCATAAGTGACCTTGTAGTGATGACCCTCGGTCATCCAATGCATCTCCTCAACCACATTGTCAACATACAGTGTCACATGGAACTGATGGATGATCTCGGTGTTCCAATTATAACTAAATCCCATCAGATCATACATGTTTCTTGCCTTACATGCAGCCACCACCCTGTTGATGTCACGGTCAGTCTTGCTCTCTAGATGCTCCCAATCAACATACTTCATATTCAGTATCTTCTGCTTCTTGGCATTGTATAGGACTGAACGATAGAAATCAGAATGGAACTCATTCCAGAACCTATAATCAATGCCCATATCCTTTTGATGGTTGTATGGGTTGTGCTGGCGCTGAGACTTGACCGAGCTGAACTGCTGATAGTATGACAGGGGCTGCCTATCCCTGGTGTCCTGAGGAGGCCTCTCCTGCACATCCTTTGTGTATGGCTGCAAGTGCGCCCTGCTGACCTCTGCCAAGTGCTCTGGGGTGTTGGGGTAGAGGTCTTCCCTTATCTGTCGCCCTTGCATCTGCAGGCGAGCCTCATCCCGGATCTGCTGCCTCGCTAAAACATCTCCTTGGGAGCTAGAGCCACCTCGACGGGATGGCTGCTTGCTCCTCCCCCTGAGCGGATCCATCCTCTGCTTGACCCTTCTCTCATCTCCTCTTCCGCCCGACATCTAAAACATGGAAACTGCGAATTAGAAGACTGCATAAGGGCTGGTAGGTTATAGTGAGGTGATAGATTTTGATGGATAAGGTGTTACTTGGATCAAACCCCTGCTCATGGTCCGGCACTGCCGCTCTGGGAGCGGCACTACCGGGGCCCGGCACTGCCGCGCAGGGCGCGGCACTGCCGCGCAGGCAGGCCAGATCTGAGCCAAGGAACACCACATCCATCATCTCTACTACCTCCCTATCATTTATAAACCCTTCTACAACCTCTAAAAACAATACCCATGGCGCATTTTACAAATCGGGAAAAACTTAGGGTTTGGGATTTTGAACCTTCACCTTGAGAGGAAGGAGAGGGAAGGAGACCCTTGGAGAAGAGGACGACGGAGCAGCACCGAAGGAGATCCCGAGCAGCACCTCCGGAGGCCGGAGTTGCCGGGGAGCACGCCGGTGAGGAGAGGAAGGTGCGGTCGCTCGGTCGCCCGAGGGAGAAGAAGGGAGAGGAGGTCACGGGTGCGGTGAATGGATGAGGGAGAGAGAGAGAGGGAGCCATCGGGTAAGAGTAAGAAAGTTTTCCCTTGGCCCCACTCGGTAACAAACCGATTCAGCTCAATCGATAAGTCGCGGCACTACCGGGGCCCGACACTTCCGCGCCTGACCCGGCACTGCCGGACAGTTACCTACAGACAGGTTTATTCTCTACAGCACTATATCTTATTCTTTGAGTGGACAAGTACTACTTGCATGTTATGACCAGTGACAAGTAATCAATTCAGAACAATGGTCATTCCAAGCAAGTTTCTTTCACAAAGGTTTTGAAACACAATATATGAAAGTTTTGAAATTGGTTTTACCTAGGTCATTCTAGTAGATCAATCAAGCATGCTAGGTTTCAAACTATGTTACGAGAGTCAAGGATATTTAGTTCACTTCTCAAAGCACAAAACCTTTACTCATCTAGAGGGTTAGTGAAGATATCGGCTAGTTGTTTGTCGATGCTCACATGTCTAATGGCGATATCTCCTTTGATTTCATGATCTCTTAAGAAGTGATGTCGGATGTCTATATGTTTGGTTCTTGAGTGACTCACTGGGTTGTTTGCAAGTTTTATGGCACTTTCATTGTCACACAGGAGTGGGATATGAGTAAAATGACATCCGAAATCACAAAGGGTTTGCCTCATCCAAAGTAGTTGCGCACAACATGCACCTGCTGCAACATACTCGGCCTCGGCTGTGGAAAGGGCTACACAATTTTGCTTTTTAGAACTCCACGATACTAAGGAGCGTCCAAGGAATTGACATGTCCCCGAAGTGCTTTTTCTATCTACCTTGCAACCGGCGTAATCGGAATCCGAATAGCCAAGTAGATCAAACTTGGAGCCCTTAGGATACCACAAGCCAAGGTTTGGAGTGTGAACTAGATATCTCAAGATTCTCTTAACGGACACTAAGTGACACTCTTTCGGGTTAGCTTGAAATCTAGCACACATGCACACACTAAGCATAATATCGGGCCTAGATGCGCATAAGTAGAGTAGAGAGCCGATCATGGAGCGATATACCTTAATGTCCACGGCTTTCCCCTCTACGTTGAGATCAAGATGCCCATTGGTTGGCATGGGAGTTTTGATAGGCTTGGCGTTCACCATGTCAAACTTCCTTAACATATCATGGGTGTACTTGGTTTGACAAAGGAAAGTCCCTTCCTTTAATTGCTTGATTTGAAAACCAAGGAAGAACTTGAGCTCACCCATCATAGACATCTCAAATCTCTTAGTCATGATCCTACTATACTCATCACAAAAAGATTTGTTAGTACTACCAAATATTATGTCATCGACATATATTTGGCACACAAAGATATCTCCATTGACTTTATGAGTGAAGAGAGTAGGATCGGCTTTGCCTATTTCAAAGCCTTGTTTGAGCAAGAATTCCTTAAGGCATTCATACCATGCTCTAGGTGCTTGTTTAAGCCCATAGAGTGCCTTATGGAGTTTGAAGACGTGGTTGGGGAACTTGGGATCTTCAAAGCCCGGTGGTTGCTCGACATCCACCAACTCTTGTATAGGGCCATTGAGAAATGCACTCTTCACATCCATTTGATATAGCTTGAAGTTGTGATGGGCTGCATAGGCTAGAAGAATCCGAATGGCTTCAAGCCTTGCAATCGGTGCATATGTTTCTTCAAAGTCCAAGCCCTCTACTTGAGTGAACCCTTAAGCTACCAATCTTGCCTTGTTCCTTGTCACCACACCTTCTTCATCTTGCTTGTTGCAGAAAACCCATTTGGTTCCAATAACATTGTATTTGGTCTTTCCACAAGTGACCATACTTGATTGCGCTCGAAGTTGTTGAGCTCTTCTTGCATGGCCATCACCCAATCCGGATCATCTAGGGCTTCTTCTACCTTGAGAGGTTCCAAAGAGGAGACAAACGAGTAATATTGACAGAAATTTGCCAAATGAGAGCGTGTCGTTACCCCCTTTCGTAGACTCCCAAGAATGTTGTCAACGGGGTGATCCCGTTGAATAGTTTGCTTGAGTCTTGGATGATCAATGGGTTCTGGTTCATCTTCAGCATCCTCTTCTTCATCTTGCTCGAAGATGGGTTGTAAGTTTACTCCATGAAGTGGAGTGGCTGCAGCTGCTCTGGGTGTACCCGGCACTGCTGGGCTTCGCCCGGCACTGCCGCCGTCCGGCACTGCCGGGGTCAGGCCCGGCACTACCGGGGACTGTATCTGATCAATCCCAGCAGGAGCTTCAGCTTGAGGACCATCTCGACCAGTAGCCTGCTGTTCATGTGGTCTAATATCACCAATGGCTAGTTGCTTGATTGCTTCACAAGGTGGTTCCTCATTACCTACAACAACCTCATCAACTTGCTCTACTTGAGAGCCATTAGTTTCATCAAACGTCACGTCTATCGCTATTTCAACCTTGCCGGAGGCCTTGTTGAAAACACGATAGGCATGCTCGTTTGATCCATAACCGAGAAGAAAACCTTCATGAACCTTGGATGCGAACTTAGAGGCTTTGGGCTTCTTGTTCAATATGAAACATTTGCACCCAAATACTCTAAAGTACGACACCTTTGGTTTGTTACCGGTGAGCAGCTCATAGGAGGTCTTCTTTCTTCTCTTGTGGAGGTAGAGGCGGTTGATTGCATGGCAAGCGGTATTGACGGCTTCGGCCCAAAAGATGTCTGGCGTCTTGTTTTCATCTAGCATCGTTCTTGCCATGTCAATGAGTGTTCTATTCTTTCTCTCCACCACACCATTTTGTTGAGGGGTGTATGGAACTGAAAATTCATGTTTGATGCCCTCTTCATCAAGAAGCTCATCCACTTGGGTGTTTCGGAATTCGGTTCCGTTGTCGCTACGAACTTTCTTGATGTTGAAACCGAATTCCCTTTGAGCTCTTCGTATGAACATCTTCACCTTCTCTTGCACTACACTTTTGTCATGCATAAAGAATACCCAAGTGAAACGAGAAAAATCATCAACAATAACAAGACCATGTTTGTTACCGCCGATGCTAAGGTAGGCAACCGGTCCAAAGAGGTCCATGTGGATCAACTCCAATGGATGAGTAGTAGTGTCGTAGCTCTTCGGTGGGTGAGGTACGCCTACTTGTTTTCTGGCTTGGCAAGCTCCACATACTCTGTCTTTCTCAAAATCAACATTGGTTAGTCCTAGGATGTGATTGTCCTTTTGAAGTTTGGCCAAGTTCCTCATCCCAACATGAGCTAGTCGGCGATGCCATAACCAACCCATGCTAGATTTTGCCACTAAACAAGTCCCAAGTTTGGCTTCACTTTTGTTGAAATCAACTAAGTAAAGCTTCCCTTTCAAACGACCCGTAAAGACAATAGAGGAATCCTCCCTTCTAAAGACTTCCACACCCTCATCCGTAAAGAGACAATTGAAACCCATTCCACATAATTGTGAAACGGATAGCAAGTTGTAACTCAACGAATCAACATGTAAGACATTAGTAATTGAATGCTCAAGTGTAATAGCAACTTTACCAAGACCTAACACATCCCCCTTGGAGTTATCACCGAATATGATGTTTTCGCTTGCATTTGAAGTTGGGGAATATGATGAGAACATACTCCTTTCTCCGGTCATATGATTTGTACATCCGCTATCAAGCACCCAACTTGATCCACCGGAGGAGTATGCCTGCAAGACAAGTTTAGTTCCTAGGTTTAGGTCCCCAATTGATATTGGGGCCTTGCAAGTTAGTCACAAGTATCTTAGGAACCCAAATGCACTTGTCGGCTGTCCTCTTGTTATCACCAACATACTTTGCAACAACTTTACCACTGTTGTTGTGTCCTAAAATGTAACAAGATGACATGCTCTTCCTTGGGGCTTCTATCTTGGGTTGATGTGCAAACTTGTTCTTGGTCACCCAAATAGATTCCTTTGGTTTCTGAGATTCTTGCTTTGGGTTGGGTACCTGCTTGTGCCGTGTGTGAGACTGAGCAGAAGGCAAACTGGTAGCCTTCCCTTTCTTGGGGCGCGGCACTGCCGGCCTGGGGGCGGCACTGCCGGGGTCCAGCACTGCCGCCTTCTGGCGCGGCACTGCCGTGGTCTGTGCAGGCTGAACTGTACCAATCTGACCCTTCTTCTCAAACCTCACACACTCATAGCCATTCACTGTCCTTCTTCCATTAGTCTTAGCTCCTTTTTCGTGCCCCAACCCATCTTTTATGGAAGGACGCCGTCCATTCTTGAACTTGGGCTTGCTCTTCTCTTGAGTCTTCTCATTAGCACTTGTGGTAGACTTGACACAACCATTTGCAATGATATTTGTCAATCTTGCTATCTCCTTTCTCATGGCCTCCATGTTCACAAGGTTAGTGGAATAGATATTTAAATCAACATTATAGCATTTTCCACAACCTTCACTAGTGGAGGGAATAGAGGTGACATTTGCTTTAGGAAGAGTTGAGTTGCTTTCCCAAAGAAGATTATATTGCGACTCAAGTTCTTTGTGCTTTTCATCTAAGCCACAATACTTTTCCTTGAGTGCAATATGGGCCTTCCTTAGGGAAGCATGTTCATCTTGCTCTTTGGCCAAGGCCTCATGCAAGACGTCCAACTCACTTCTCTCTAATGCAAGAGCTTCCTTGCAAGCAATGCAGAGGTCCTCTTGTTTGATGAGAGCATCCTCACTTATTGCTAGCTCGGCTTGTACACATTCTAGTTCCTCCATTAGTTTAGTGATAAAGAGTTTGGTTTTCTTATCCAACCTTTTAGTTATCATGTTTATCTCTTCATCACTAGAATCATCATTACTAGAGGAATCACTAAGTTCACTACTAGAGATGTCACTAGGTGGAAGAGAGGTTTTAGAAGTGTGAGCGTTTTTCACCTTCTCTTTCTTGGCCATGAGACAAGTGTGGGAGTTGCAATCATCATCATCGGACAAGTTGTTGAATAGTCTTGGTGAAGGAGATGACTTTTGAAATGCTATTGTTGCTATCTTCTCATCTTCTTCACTTGAGGTTTGTGCGGTTGAATCCCATTCATGTCCAATGTGAGCTTCTCCCATGTATCTCTTGTTGTGTTTCTTGTAAGTGCCTTTGTTATCTTTCTTGCCCTTGTTGAAGTTGTCCTTCTTCTCATGTGGACAATGTGCTATGAAATGGTCGGTGCTTCCACAATTGTAGCAAGTTCTTTTCTTCTTGTTTGGAAACCTTCTCTTTACAAACTTGTAACCTTCCTTCTTGAGCCCCTTGCAGTATCTTCTCATGAAAAGAGCTATATCACCAATTTCTTCAAATTCTTCACCATCACTTTCACTTCCACAAGATGATGATGTGCTGTCCTCAACTTCAATTTTCTTCTTTTGTTGCTTGGGCTAGCTTGTAGAGGCTTGCTTGCTTGATTTTGTCTTGCTTGATGTTGCTTGCCTTGATGGCTTGCTAGCCTTAAGTGCCACATCCTTGATCTTCATCCCATCTAGCCTAGCTTGCAACTCTCCAAGCTTCCTTCTCTCATTTGCCTCTTCTCTTTGCATATCAAATGTGATAATCCTTCCAAGCACATCACTAGGTGTGAATTGCTCAAACTTCTTCTTGTCCCTAATCAATGTCACTACGGTCTCATTTCTAGGTGAGTATGCCTCTAACATGATCTTCACAACCTTGTGATCATTGATTTCATTTCCACCTAGCCCTCTAATCTTACCAACAATCACCATCAATCTATCAAACATCTCTTGAGGACCTTCACCATCACAAATCACAAACCGGTTGAGCTTAGCCATCAACAAGTCAATCTTGGATTGCCTCACTTTGTCAACCCCTTCATGAGCTATATGCAATGTGTCCAAAATCTCCTTTGCAACCTCAACTCCCATGACCTTGTTGTACTCATCACCATCCAAGGCACTAAGCAACACACTAGTGGCTTGGGCATTGAGATGAATGTTGCGGAATTCATCTTGAGTGGGGCTCTTTGGATCAACCGGTGCTTCAAGTCCATTGTGCACTATCTCCCAAATACCTGGATGGAGACCAATAAGATAGGTCTTCATAATGTGCTTCCACTTGGCAAAGTTAGTCCCGTCGAAACGAGGTAACTTGCCCGCGGGCACATTGATGAGAGGCCTAGAGTCATGGTTAGTCATAGAAGAATAGTTAAAGGATACTTCTTTATATGACTTCTTCATCTCTTCCTTCTTCTTGTTGTCCTTATGTGTGTAGGAGAAGTGATCATCTCCATCTTCGGTGCTACTTGAGTCATCACTCAAGTTCACACTCTTCTTTGCTTGGAGCTCTTCCTCCTTCTTCTT
The DNA here is from genome assembly GCA_009763385.1 of Coix lacryma-jobi var. lacryma-jobi. Lineage (NCBI taxonomy): Eukaryota > Viridiplantae > Streptophyta > Magnoliopsida > Poales > Poaceae > Coix > Coix lacryma-jobi. The sequence continues at coordinate 51,270,995 of CM019831.1, forward strand.
TTCTTCTCTTCTCTTGGCTCTTTCTTCTCTTCTAATCCTTCTCTCTTCTTTTCTTTGAGCCTTTTCTTCTTTTGCTTTGAGAGCCGCTGCATCTCTCTTGCTTTGGCTCTAGCTTCTCTTCTCAATCTTCTTTCCTCCTTTCTTCTTGCGAGCTCTCCGGCCGACACACCCATTTGAGGAGGTGCCTTCTCACTTGCTGTGGAGAGACTTTCATTGCTGCTAGCGGTGTGCATTTCCACTTCAGGTGTGGGTTGCACAACGCTAACGTTACCCGTTCCTCCGCCGGTGGCCATTCTCTCGCACGGTAAAGTGCTGCTGAGAGACCAGGCTCCGATACCACTTGTAAGGACCTGTGTGGCCTAGAGGGGGGGTGAATAGGCCTGTCAAAAATCACAGCTCAAAACTTAATTAGATAAGCCCGACACTACCGCTCTGTGCCCGGCACTGCCGCTGCCCGGCACTGCCGGCCCCAGCGCGGTACTGCCGCGCAGTGTGAGACCAGAAGCTGCAATTCGAAATCCAGCCACAACTAACTGATTCTATATGAATAGAAATGCTACAACAAGTTCTATGAACCAGCAGAACCAACTACTCCAAGCCAAATAAGAGGAATAAAGTAGATCGGGCCAAACCCTAGAATCTATCACAAGCTCATGAATATGAAGAATGAAACTAAGCAAGCACAAGAGACAAGTGATTTATCCCGTGGTTCAGCTCGCCACCAAGGCTTGCCTACCTCCACGTTGTTGAGGTTGACCACTTAGGTCATGAGCTTTGCAACTCTACCTCGTTCTCAAGTCAAGGAACCAAATCCTTGAGGTGAGGGGTAATAATACTAGCTGAACAATCGATTACAAACCTCCCTAGGCCGCCACACAAGTTGGCAAGGCTCTAGGGTGACGCCTAGCCGGCTAGGGTTCCAAGAACCCAAGAGTAATAGAAGCAAATCCACCGGCTATGGCTCAAATCAAGTGCTCTAGGAAGTAGATCTCAGCTAGGGCTTCTCTTTGATGAAGGTTTAAGCCTCTAACTCACTTGGAATCAATGGGAATAGAAGATTTGGTGAGAGAGAGCTTGAGGGCCTTCAATGGGGAAGAGAGAAGCTTGTCTGGAGGTAGGTGACGAGTTCTGGTCGTGGATAACCGTTGGGGTGGTAGGGAGATGGAGTAAATATCTCCTCCCTGCCAACGGTTACAATAAGTCGCGGCAGTGCCGCGGCCCGGCACTGCCGCGACAAGAGCGGCACTGTCGCGCCTACCAATCAGACAGGGTTGGATTGGAATTCAGTGCATCTGTCTTTGGTTAGAAACATGGATGGCTTGGGTTGGTTTGAGCACATGTCATTCAGCCATAGCAATGTATTTGCATTCCCCCTTGATAGTACGGCATTCCTATAACTCAAATTCAAATGAAAAAGCTCGATATATCACTTTGAGTCCGGATCCGATGAAATGTAGTATGGGGGGTCCACCAACGTACATACACCATCCTTTCTTATCATAACCTGCTTATCAACTTCATGAATCTCATTAGTTCTCCAATCGTGTGGTCATTATCACCAAAACCCACAATTAGGGCTTGATTGCACTTACAGTCTTCTCAAAGGTTTTCATTATCCGTGCCACCACAACATGCTCCTGATCCGGGCTCCACCAGCGGCTCACACCCGGATCCACCTCAAGTCACCACTTAACCAACCACAGGTTTCACCACCACAGGGGCTTCCAGATATGCCCCACGGCAAGACTCGCACTAGGCTCATCGTATATTCTGGCTCGGTCGAATCAACCCTCACCCTCCACACACCCAAGTCACACACGCAGCAAGCTCACCCATCACCAAGTCTGACATCACCCGCCAAATCATTCCCAAGGGTTCACCATCTGTATCACATCTCAGATATAATACGAAGTGGAGTTAAATAATAATGCAAGCAAGCAGGCGAGTAAGCAGGAATAACTGGGCGAATGCGCAAAGCAGGGTGTTGTGGTGGAGTGGGTTGCAATCAGGTAATAATGGCTTAGGTAGTATCATGCATCAATATACTAGCAAAGGAATAAATATAAAAGCACTAGCAAGTCTACATATTTGCAATGTCTAATAGGATTCTCTAAAAAGAAGGTGCTGCCATGACACCTGCGAAGTAGTCGTAGTCGGGGTTAATTATTCCTCGTTGGTGTTCCATCAGCGAGGTCGTCTCCTCCTGAGTTGACTCCATGTCACCGTCCTTGTTGTCGTCCATGCTCCCTTGGTCCAATCGTATGCTACTCCACGAGATAACACACAAGGCAAGAGAACACTCACACTATAACTGAAAAGACAACAAGACACTAAAATACATAAGGTTTAGCCCTCTCGGCGGTTGTCCGATTTCCTCAGGCTAGGAACAAGGTGGTGGTTTGCTAGTTTAAGTCTTGGCCAAGCCAATATGGCTTTATGACATAGGGTTCAAACCAAGGCCTATCATTAGCAAACACCACGGCTCTCTTCCTTCGATTTGGTCATCATATAACAGGGCGAAAATCGGAGGACGGGCCTAACGAATAAAGAACGATGGGGTTCAGCTCTTGTTGCCTTATCCCAAAGGTTATTCGATCACAAGAACGATTAACACCATTGTGACTTGACTCCAAGGTACCTTGGCTTGCCCGCTATGGCAGAAGCGGTAGCGCAAAAGGGTTGGAGGTCTACAACCCTCTCGATCCACACAACACAGTACGTCGAGAACCAAGACTCAGGGTTACTCGCAAGAGCGAGGTTAGCTCAGCACATCTATGCCATGTCCTCAGGCACATTTCTAGAGAAATGTGTTTAGGTGGTCGATCGAGACGACACACGGGGTTCCGAGATACAACATAGACCATAGCTTTGCTAACAAAAGGAATAGCAAGAGTATAAATATATATAAGTCAAAGGCTCATTCTTTCCAACGCACATGTCATGGTAGAAGACGGGGTATTGGAAGGAGTGACACAATATATGATGCAAGTTCGCAAACTACTTGTAGGGTACCCGACTGGGGTGCTCTGGCACTAAGTCATTTCTAGATTCGTAGCGGTGCGGTTGTCACCGCAAGAATCAAGATATGCAGTAGTCAACGGGTACAAGCATACAAGAGTTTGTGCACAAAGAAACATGTTTATATAAGTGGAAAGAGCGTAGCTCCATGGTCATGGTGAGGTGTACTCGTGACCACAAGATACACTAACAAGGATCGTGTTACATTCGGCATCACGGCCATGGCGAGACGGGTCTCGCGATTGTAATGTCCGAACGAGGTACGATCCCTTAGCCAGCTCAAAGGCTTGGCACCCAGACAAACACACGAATCATCCCTCAATACAACGATAAGAACTATAAAGCGACACAAGGACACATCGACCAAATAAGTGGAGTAGCACATTCCCATAGCATGAGATTGGATGGATCCTGTATCACAAGTGCATATACAGGTGGTCGTAAGAACGAGATATACCATGAGTACAAATAGATATACAAGAGACTTTCCAGGGGGCTTGGTAACTCGACGATAAGATGACACGGGTTCCAACGGGTCATGGTAGCGGTAAACAGGGTCACGACATCGAGGGAGGCTCGTGGTAAGGCGCGTCGAGAGAACGTCGAGGGGTGTCATGGCCAAAGTACTACGCGGCACAGCCGATACCAAAGTTCGGTGTCGCGGTCGAGGGTCACGGGGTTTCCTCAATCGTCATAAGCTATGTTTCCATCAGGGGCATCCTACGGTCAAAGATGAGAAGAGAATTACCTTGTTGTCCAGCATGTCAAATAGGGTTCGTTCCATTTGGTCTAAACACGTCATGGTCATGGTTTCGTCGTAGACCTACTTCCGGGGCGGTCAACAACACGCCGGTGTTCTTGGAACACCGAGTGTTCGATTTGGCTTGGGTCGGTCGTGTGTGTGTGTGCACAAGTGTTCAAAGGTCGTAATCGTCCTTGGTCTACGCGTTCAGTTCGGCAAGCAGGGTCAGAGGTTGGAAGAGAGGATCGTTTAGCTAACCATTGAGTATTCACGGATGACGTTGCTTGCATCTAGGACTTGGCGTCATGGTGCCATCCCCATAGCTTGTCTTTCGTCCTTTGCATGTGGTGCACCTGGAGGGGGATAGGTTTGCTCGAAGACGAAAATAGTTCGATACGTGATAACGAGTTTGCCGATAGCAAGAATATGAAATAGCCGGCACGATGGCACGTGCAGGCATGAATGATATCATGAGTCATATTACAAGGATGAATCAAAATATGTGCAGGATATGTAAAGGAGGTCTTCGTCTATGCGGCGCCATCGACCGAACTGATGCGCGCACGCAGCCGAATCAGCAGTCGCACGCAACCGAATCAGCAGTCGCACGCAGCCGAATCAGCAGCGCCGCTTTGGCCGAACTGCGATTCGGCAGGGAAGACGTCGAGCGAGACGAAGGGGTTTGGCGTGGCGAGGTGGCTCCCTTCCTGCAGCAGTGAAGACAACGGCACGATTGCCGGTTTCAGGGGACAATGACAGTACGGTTGGAAACGAAATTGGTGCGGCCCTGGGTGCTATTGGGGGCTCACCGATGGTCTTGGTACGGCTGCTGATGAACAGGACCTCGGCGGGATTGACGGATGGGCGAAGTTGGTGTTGCTGCAGGAGCTGGGCACACCACGGGCGACGTCGTGGCGCGGCGAGGAAGCTGGGGTGCAGTCGAGGGCGTGCCGGTGGTGCTCGACAAGGCTTGTCGTGGTGTGACACGACGTTGGGTCGGCATGGGTCAAAAGCAGAGCGCGACGCCAATGTCGTGGGCTTCACTGGCAGAGGCGCTTGGTGTGGCTTGCGACACGCACCACTCCGCCGCTACAGAGGAGATGGCGACGCCGAAGCGCCGTGGCTTGGTGCGACGACATCGACATTCGTTCGACGAGGGCGAGGTCAAGGTCGTGGCCGTCAGTGGTCGGAACAATGATGCCGCTGTGGCGCTGGTCCGCGACCGCGTTGGCGTCCGTGGCTCGGCGGTGAAGGAGCAGAGGAGAGCATGGTGACGTCGTTGCGGCGTCGCGAGAGACGCCCTCGGCGCGGCCGTGGCTGGCTATGGACGCAGCGGCGCAGCGCTGCAGTTTTCTGGCGGGCCAAGGCGTGGGCCAGTAGAGCGGAGGGGGAGCAGCGGCGGTCCGGCATGGGAGAAGAGAGGAAAAGGTGTGGCGACACTATGGAGGAAGAGGACAGGCGATGTCCGTTCGGTTTTTAGAGGGCGACGGCTAGGGCTCGGGATGGTCGCGGCGATCCTCGTCGTCCGTGAAAGGTGCAGGGACACGCGTCAACATCGGAGGGAGGGCTCGCGGGGCACGAGACGCGCGCGCGCGCTTGCACTCATGGCGGCGGCGGTAGCCTGGGGTCGGGCTCCCAGGGAGCGGCGCCCTAGGGTTTGGGACGCTGGGGCGTCCGGCTGGGCCAGGTGGGCCAGTGCGACGCGGACAGCAGGGAGAGGGGCGAGCAGGCCTTGCTGCCTTCGCGTGGGCCTACGAGTGGGGATCGAGTTGGGCCGCGCCTTGCTGTGAGAGGGAAGGGCATCGGGTTGGGCTGGCAGGGAAAGGGGGAAAAGGGAGGCCGGATGGGCCAAGCAAGAGGAGGAGGGTGCAGACGGGCCAGAGGAAGAGACGGGGTTGGGCCTGTGGCGCCTTGGGCCTGCGCAGAGGAGGGAAGAAGGTGAGCTCGGCTGGGCCAAGGAGGGGAGAAGAGAGAGGGCGAGGGGCACTGGGCTCTGGCCCATTCGGCTGGAGCAAGGGTAGAGGTTCGGCCCAACTGAGGAAGATAGGTATCCCATTTTTGGCTCGGGAAAGGAGGGGGTTTCAAAAGGAGTTTGGGTGAATTTTAGAGGGATTCGATTGGAGCGTTCAAAGTTGGAACAAAGGAGATCAAGGGAAATTTAGAGAGGGAGTTGGGTGGAATCAGATTCAGTAGTTTGAAAGGTTCCCGATATTCACGTGAGGGAAACTCAAGAGAGGAGAGGTCGGGTGGAGTCCGGAGGTCTTCGGAAAGGAGTTGAAAGACGTCGAGAGAGACGAAGGAGGATATTCGACGGAGGGTTAGAAGTAGACATTGCTATGGATCTGTGCTCTCCAATATAAGACTCAAGTTGCAAAAAGAATCTCCAGGAAACTCCTACAAGCAACACTATATGAATGCAACAATTTATTTATAAATTTTCCCCAGTTCAGCTAGAAACTACATGTTCCACACAATTCACATAAAAAATTTTAAAAAGTCTGAATTTTTGGGTTGTTACACAAGGGCAGTTTTTCCATAATGAATTTGCCACCCGCCTACTGGATCTAATGACAAGCATGCATCTACTGGATCTAATTGAATTTAATGACAAACATGCATCTACTGGATCTAATCTACTTTAATACCACAAGTAAAATAAAGTATAGACGCGAGATGTTCAAGAACACTTGCCTTCGGGCTGGGTCAGATCGACAAGGGCATGGTCTTGATTCCGTGGTTCCGCTTAGCTCGCACTCGCTGGATCAACCATCATCACATGGCCCAAACAAATATAATAAATAACAGTACATCAACAGTATATAAACACAACTAACATGTAGAGCTCGACGAGATGAATCTAATGCAAGTTGAACGGGTCAAATCGGAGCTACGTTGCAAAAGTTATAAGCGTTTGAATGCGGGTGGCAAAACTGTAATTATTTGAACTCAAATTCGTAATTTAAATAAATATAAACCGAAAAAGAAATGCATCTGGACCGGGCCTCATTTTGCTAGAGTGCAAATAATCAGATGACTCAAAACACTATTCCAGTGGAGCGTGGGTTGATAGTGGGAAACTTGAAAGGCTTTTAAGAAAAATGGCCAAATCGGTCGGCGTGTACGTGCGATGGCCTACGTGGCCGCCACGCGGCGTGATCTGGGTGGCTCGGCTCACCAGATGTTCTGTGGATTGGCTAACGCGGATGCGGTGGATGGGGTCCACAAGCTGGTGGACATGGTCTATACCGCTTCGCCGATGCAATCTAATCTGAGCCGCCGAAACGAGATCGAACGGCCCAGGGGTGCCAGACGCGGTGATGGTGGCCGGGCGGCGCTGTCCGCGGCGGCGCGCCATGGGTGGCCACCGGAGCTCGCTCGGGAGGTGCCCTAGAGGCCATTAGAGGTTACAGGGAGGGTAGGGTTTGGATGCGGAGCTCACCGCGAGTTCGGAGGTGGAGCTGATGATGCCGGTTGGGGCCGGAGGAGGGAGTCTGCCATGTAGACCGTGCGGTTACGCCGGTGAGGTCGGGGATGTGCCTTCCCTGGTGCCGTTGTACACCGAAAACGCCGACCCTGGATGCGATGTGCGTCCACGGTGCCGACGGAGAGGAGAACGAGGGCGTTGGTGGCTTTCCACTGTGCGCTTGCGAGCTTGATTGGAGCTTGGTTATGGCGATGGCGACAGCTGTGCCTCGGGAGGGTTCCGGAGCGTGGGGAAATCATGCTAGAAGGGATGTGAGGGCGGCGAAGAGGCGGCGCGGGGTCAATGTGGGGTTTAGAAGGGTAGAGGAGAGGTGGCGGCTGCTCCACGGATGGATCCGAGGACAGAAGGAGGGTGGGGACGACATCGCGTGTAGGGCGGAAGGTTGGTGCGGGGTTGGGGGAGAGAGAGCTGATAGGTGGGGTCATGCTGTCAGCGGCGAACAGTGGGCATGTGCAAGCGCTGCAGCGGCGCTGAGGTTGGGCCAGGGACGGAGCGGGTGCGCGAGGGGGGAGGGAGGGAGGGAGGAAACATGTCATCGCGCGTGGAGGGAGAATTCGGTCCAGGGAGATGGGAGGGGGAGTGGGGCGCTGCGCGCGTGGCAGGAGAGGGCGGCGCTGCGGCTCGCGCACGGGCCACGCGAAGGAGGGAGTGGGTTGGAGACGCGCTGGGCCGGCTGCAGGGAAAAGAAGAAAAAGGGAGAGAGGGTGGCGGGCCGGCCAGGGGAGAGAGGGAAAGGGGAGTTGAGCGGGCCGCGGTAAAAGAAAAAAAGCTGGGCTACAAGGGAGGAGAGGAGGTGAGCTCGTTTTGCCTTTTCTTTTTTCTTCTCTTTCCTTTTTCAAACTTTGTAAATTCTTTTGTAAATTCATTTAAATTTCAAAACAAACCTTTTGAAACCAAAACAAGTTTGAAATTTTTTTAGAACATTTTCCCTAGATTTTAAAAATAAAATTTGAGTTTGATTTTATAAAATTTTCATAAACCTTTTATTTATTTTCTAAATAGAATAAATTCGGTTCGCCCTATTCAGGTTTAAATTTCACCCAATAAAACTGTGCAGCGGCATGAATGCAATGGCATGAATGCAACAAACATCTGGTTCGGATTTTTTGTCCATCTAGTATTTTGTCCATTTCCTAATTAAATTCTAATTAATTTTATTTATTTAAAAATCGGGGTGTTACAATCTACGACTCAAGATCTCAAATCCTCACAGACACAGACCGATCAGACAGTCGAGGGGAGCGCCGACTGTGCTATCGGAGTGCAACAATGAGGATCCCCGATGTCTCTGTCGTGGCCATGTCTTAGTCATGGTCCGGCGCCCCCGATGGAGTCATCAATGCCTGTGTTTTCTCCAGAAGATAGACTGTTTTATTTGAATCATATGCTGAAACACAATCATATGATTCAACCAAGATTTTTGGTAGAACTAAACAAAGAAGATAGGTGTGTCAAATTCTTCCTTGGGTTTAGTTCTTTAGAATAGACGGCCTTTGTTTGTAATGGTTGTCCTGGCCGAAGCTTCCATTGATGCTACCAATTTTGCTTTGGTATTTCTTTTATTTCATGCATGTGTGATGTCCATGGCAGTTGGAGCACGATTTCTTATCCATAGAGCATGACACGATTATATAGCGTGGCTTCTTACAGTTTTAGTATTTTTCTACTAATGAAATAGACATGTCATCCTGCTCTGCAACAATATAGGTTGTTAGCAACTATTTAAGGAAAAAAAAATAGATTGTAGTATCCATCATTTGAGTTTCTAGTGCTGTTCCCAATGATGTCCAGGGCAACTGGAGAATGATTTGTTAGTCTACTAAGATCATTTATGCAAAGATGTAGATATAGGCTAGATGGAATATTTATAAAAAAATGGTTCTGGAAGTATAGGGCTCTGATGTGCTATTTACTGCGTTGAATCACCTTTGCAATGGAATGAGGTCTGAAGGAGCATATTGTGATGCCTTCCGGTGTTTAAGTACAATTTCTATAGGCATTGTGCTTATGCGTAGATGAGGTGAAAACGAAATGTGCCAATTTGGTTGGCCTTCATTTACTACAATAGTAGTGATGCAAAGGTAGATCTCCCGGCGGGACAAATTTGGTTCAAGAGATGGAGTGTTTCTAGATGGAATTAATAGTCCGTTTTGCACAGCTAGAGAAATAATGATCCACCTTGGGATGAGTCCATTGCTCCTCTGAATGACAAGCTTGACCTTAACACCAAAGATGTAAAAGCCCAAACAAAAAGTGAATGGAAACTTGGAGATGCCAAAAATATTATTATGCAGTCCATCTGACTAGCCGTAACTTCTAGAAGGAATCTGTGCTTACATTGTTTCTAGAAAGCCATTAAAGATATTGCCGTTTCACAGGCACAACTAATGCTTGCCAGTGTATAGGTTGTTCATCACAAGATCAGACATACTTGTTTTTTTAGAAAGAAACATACTTATTTATTGTTTAGGTTTATTGTTTGGTTGTTATTATTTTGCTCTTTTTAGAGTTGACATCCACTATTTAAAGGCATCTATCATTGACATGTATTCATAGCTAGGAAACTATTGCAACCTTCACTTGTATTTTTTCTGAATCCACATGTTTATTAATTAGGTTCAGTTCAGTGAATTTCAGTACTCCCTCCAATCCTAATTATAAGTTGTTCCAACAATCTTGAAGAGTTAAAGTTTTCTAAGCTTGACCAAAATAATATAATAAGATAATAATATTTATTATACTAACTAAGTATCATTAGATTCTTTATTAGCTATATTTTTATAGTATACCTATTTGATGTTATAAATATTTATGTTTTTTCTAATTTTTGGTCAAACTCGAGATACTTTGACTCTAAAAAATTCTTGGTATGACATGTAATTTAGAATGGAGGGAGTACAATATATATATTGATAATATTCTTTTACAATCATATCTTGTTATCTAATTTTTGCATTATGTTTTTTCTGTTGTAATGCATGGGTATTTTACCAAGTTGATGGAAGAAAAGAGAAGGAAATCATGATTGATGGAAGGCAAGAGACAGTTGGAAACAAAACCAGTAGTAATTGATCATACAAATCTCCGGGAAAATGTAACCGGCCGGGTTTATGGTACGAGGTGAGTGGGAGATCATGCATGCTGGGTCCACTACATGCTCGGGTGAGGAAGTGCCGGGCAAACATGAGAGCGAGCCAGCGTGCAAAACTGTCGGGTTGACGATTCCTCTCGCAGTTTTTTAGTTGTAGAGATTTTTTCTGTTGTAATGCACGGGGTTTACCAAGTTGATGGAAGAAAAGAGATAATAGAAAAGAAGAGGTAAAAGAAATCAAAATTCATGGAAGGCAAGAGACAGATCGGAAACAAAACCAGCGGTAATCGATCATGCAAATCTCCGGAAAAGTGTAACTAGCCGGGTTTATCGTATGAGGTGATTGGGAGATGGTGCGTGTAGGGTCCACTGCATGCTTGGGTGAGCGAGGGAAGTGCCGGGCAAGCATGCGAGCGAAGCTGTCGAGTTGACGATTCTTCTCACAGTTTTTAGTTGTAGAGAGATAGAGAAGAAATTACTAAAATTAATTCCCTTAATAAAAAATAATTCCCTGCAGCTCCGTGATCTTCGTGCATTATTCCAAAAACACGATGGCAGTTGGTGTATAAGTAGGTGGCCAAGATTGCGCATAGGAACCACAGAGAAAGAGCACAAATGGAGACCTCGCAGATGATGATGAAGACCACATTCTTGCTGCTGCTGCTGTTCAGCCTTTGCAACCCAGGTATATCATCGTCTTCTCCGAGCAGCGGCGGTTCTCTCTCTCGCGCGCTCTCTCTGTCTCTACCATGCATGATGATTCACGAACTCAGTCTCAAAAAAAAAAAAAGATGATTCACGAACTCGATCGTTTTCGTTTGAGCGATCGAGCAGGGAACGCAGCAGGCTGCAGCCTTTCGGACCTCGCCGTGACGCAGATCGTGGTGTCCTCGGAGGCGCGCGTCTACGCCGTGACGGTGGAGAACCGATGCATCTGCATGCAGGCGAACGTCAAGCTGGCGTGTCGTGGGTTCATGTCCACCGTGAGGATTGACGACAGCCTGCTCAGCGACCACGGCGACGGCAAGCTCTGCACCCTCAACGGCGGGCGCCCCATCTTCATGGGCCCCGAGTACGCCGTCAAGTTCTCCTACGTCTCGCCGTCCCCGTTCGTCTTCAAGCCCGTGTCGTCTACCATTGCCTGCTCGAGATAAAAAACTGATCGAGGCCTTTTATTAGCAGTTAGCACTAGCTAGCACTTCCATCCCCACCTTCTTTTTTCCACGACGATGTTTATGTTTGAATTCTGTCACTAGATAGTACCAGTCCTAAAGTGTTTGGCTAGTTATGCATGTATGGAAAAATAAATCTTGTTGCAACTGCAAAATAATCGTCTGTGCGGTTCTGATGTACGATCTTCCAGCGCTGTCCTAGTTATCCAGTTCATTGCAAGTGGGGACATTTGTTTGTATCTTTTTCTTTATTTACTACTAAAACAGTGCAAACACAGTCACTCAGGCCTATAAACATGCACGCACACTCCACCTAGGGATGCATCCAGATGTCTAGAAATCAAAATAAAAAATCGAAATATCTTCTGTTTTTAACATCAATATACGTACGTATTCGTATCTGATAGATTCCAATGTCGATGCTAAATTAAGATATTTGATATTTGATTCTTTCTTCCCTATCCGATTCCATTCCAGATATGAACTAAAAAAAGTAAAATATTCGACAATAGCATTCGAGAAAATCAAAGTACCATCTAAAATTAGTATTATATGACTAATTAGCAATGTAAATGATAATTATTTTAATACAATACGATACACATCGTTTTAAGTTATTTAAAGATATGTCCCTGTGCCTAATATATGGCTGACCATAAATACTAAGTTTAATTTATGGTATTTTTAGAACTTCCTTTTATTATAATTCAAAACTATCCCTTCCATTTCAAATTATTAACTCATTTTCAACTTTTTCTTAGAGAGTCAAAGCATCTTAAGCTTAACAAAAATTATAGAGAAAAATAAAAAAAAAATATGATATTAAAAAGGTATACTATGAAAATATAATTAATGAATACTTAAAAAACTTATTTGGTAACATAAGTATTTTTCTATGATATAAATTTTGTTAAACTTGAAATGCTTCGACTATTTAAAAGATATCCCGATGCCAAATATATGGCTGATCATAAATGTTAGGTTTAATCTCTAATAATTTTAGAACTTTTTATTAGAATTGGAAACTATTATTATTTATGATAATTTTAATATTATAGGTAAAGAACATATTTCAAGGTTCAGTTTAGTTAAATTTAGTACGGCTAATTTTATTAACTTCAACTACTTTAGTTTATTTATATATTTATGATTTTTTATATCTTTAAATTTAAATATTGATAAATATCCTAAATACTAGATTTCGGGAGCAAGTGAATGCACAACGTCATAGCCATCCGATTTCCCCGTGCGACACACCCGTCCAATGCGTTTGTGACCATGGGCCCACCTGTCAGCCGACACTGTTCGAATTTGGGGAATCGCGGCCGTCATTTTCACCTCGTATTCTCTCTCCTCTATCCGGTCTTTCCTCATTTCGTCTCTGTTGAAGCCCATCGGAGGCGACGCAGGTGGCACGACCCATCTCCAGCGGTCGCGCAAGCCTTCTCCCTCCCTGTTGCACCGCAGGCGCTCCCCACAGACGGTCGTGTGAGCCTTCCCAATGGGCGCGCGTGCTCCCTCTGGCGACCACACAGTCGGTCCCCTGCAGCGGCGCGGGCCTTCCATCCTCCCCAAAGACCGCTCGGTCTCAAACCATGACCGCACTCTATCCTCGGTAGCAGCGCAGGCTTCCCTCCTCCCTCACGACTGCTCGTCAGTGACCGCAGTTGCTTTCCCAGTGGCTGCACATCCCAGGGTCGACGGTCGTGCAACTAGGAGGTGCTCCACCGACCTCGTTGCTTCACGTGTTCTCCTTGCTACGGATTTCAACACCGCAATTGACTCTGATTTGGTTCATTTCCCCTTTCTACTTTTTGATGTGTTTGTTCTTCTTACCCTCTTCGATACGTAATGGTCTAAACCTACGATTTATGGCCTCGGGATCTCGTCTATACAAATCCCCTATGGATCTACCATTGCAGGTGCAGTATTGGGCATTTGACTACACTTGGTATTGGTGCTTCTCATACTACATAGGGTTCCAATCTCCTACAACAATTACAAACAGTGAGTTTATTTATATCTCTGACCTAATTTGTGCATTAGGTATTAGCTTCTTTTTAATTTTGTTAACTACATGTTTGCATTTGTTTGGCTCCTCTCTCTGTTATTGTTCACCCTATAAATGTATTGGGCTAGAATGGGTTAAACAATTTGGGTTGTACATCAACCAGCTCTGGGCTGCTGGTCCGTCATGAGCTGAATTAGCATGGGGCTAAGGAGGCAATGGATTGGGCTGGTTTAGTTGGAGTAAGTTCCAAGCCCATGGGTGAACGAGTTGTTGTGAATGGTTTGCCTCTGCGCTAGACTCAAACTTGCTTACGGGTCATGGCCGCCACCCCTTCACACACTGCTCCGGCATCTGGTTTGACAAGTGCTTTATCAGCTACGTCGACACCAATGCGTCCAACGCGTACGAGCAACAGTACCGCTCCATACTCTGCAGCGTCAAAATTCTTGTATGAAGCTTTACTTAGCAGCAGACACACTAGTAAGCCTGCTTACCATGGATGCCTTTCTCTGCTTGTTAATTTAACTAAATGAGATTGCCTATTTTTTCAACTTGGATACTCCAATAGAGAAGCTTATTGCTTAACTTGTGACTGATTGACTGATCATGCTCTTAATTTATTACTAATTATTGCTTCCTTTGTGTGAGAGTGTTGATATGGATCGAGACGGTGAAGTGAGAACCTCAAATGTCTATCCTTTACATAAACAACATATCTCTGATTATTCAAATGTCATCTTCAGAGTTTTTAATTCTGTGTATAATTAGAATGCAAAGGACACTATTTTTAATTCTCTCTGTATGACAGTTGAGTAGTGGCTCTGGCAGTTTGTGATATGTTTAGTTTATCGGTTGATGTCAGCTTGTAAAAATGTTTAGTTTATGTTCAATTTGCTTCGAAGAGCTGGGTGCAGTAGCACTATGTCTCACTCGCCTCTTACATGTACTGTCCAATCAATGATGAAACCAGCAGCGATGTGGCTGCAAAATAGTGGGTTTGGATAGTTTATTAGTGGGCTGAAACCAAAGTTTGATCAATGGTTTAGTACAGTATACAACCTCCAATAACATAACATTGGGGTGGAGCCTTCAATAACGTAACATCCGGGTAGATTGTTTAATTTTCTGTATAGCACAGTAGGATTGGGGTGGTTTCATTTGGTTGAAATGGTTGCTGCAAATTTTTGTTAACAAACATTAAGATTAAATGTTCTCACTATTGGATTGTCATCTATGTTTTATTTCATAAGTATGACACTATTGGATGTGCTCACATAATAGAATAGCGGGGGTACCAAGCTTATGAAGCATGTGGCCAGTACTACATAGTCTTGATCACATACAAGCCTACATCGAACGGGTCCTATGCGACACAGACGGGACCAGCACAACCAGGCAATCGTGTCGGCTTAACCACCTCAAAACAAACCCTTGTCCCGCCTGGTCTCGGCTTAAACTATGCCAGAAAAGCTTATCAGTGACGTCTTGATTTGTGACTCAAAAATAACACGTGCACAGATAAGTTATTAGTGACACGGGTTAGCTATTGTCATGCCCTGGGACCAAGATGCGTCACTAATAACAGGGTATCAGTGACTTTTGAACGCAACACGCGTCACTGATAAAATTGTGACGCGTGTTTCTGAGGCGCGTTCCTGATAGATCGACTTATTAATGATGCGGTTTAAGAATATGGGTCACAGATAAGTATTGTGACGTGTGTTCCCAGGATAGGTCACTAATAGTTATACATATCAGTGACTCTTGATCATAACACGCGTCATAGATAAAAGATGTGACGCGTGTTTATAGACGCGTCACTGATACGTGCACATATCTGTGACTCATTTTCTTAAGCCACGTCACAGATAATTAGCACCAATCTTAATGCATTTTTCCACTTTCCCTTTCCAGTCTTTTCTCACGGGAAAGCACATATCGCTCATGTCGCCGTCGGAGGAGAAGCGCGCCGCCGCCCACCTCCACACACAGCTCCCACCGACGCCGTGCCTGCGGTACACACACCAAGCTCGCGCTCAGCAAGCTCGACCACCCTCCGACCCCGCCTGCCTCCCCGTCGACCGACGACTTTGGGCCCCGGGCTACGAAGCCAGCGTGCCGGCAAATCAGCACGTGCGCAGGTTGCCCCAGTCCCATGCCCTCGCCCCCCAGAGAGACCACGGTGAGTCACTGAGTATTTGACTGCATAGATGTAGACGAATTCAACTTTGCCACTAGCTTGGTGGCTTGTTTCTCCTGATCTCAATTGTATCCACTGCATTATATTACTCCTTTTATCCGAGAACAGACACCACTTTAGGTCTGTTTTAAATCAAACTATCTTAGTTTTAACTAAATTTATTAAAAAATACTACTACAAAAAAAGCACATCACTATCGGATTGAAACACTATATTACTGTCGGAGTTGTGTCCCAGACCGGCTTGTAATTGGACGATGGTAAGTGTTTTCATTGTTGGCAGAATAACTTGTCCACAATTTTTTCAGTGAAAAGCAATATTGTCAGCTCCAGCACAACCGACCCTTAACGATCCATTAGTGATTACTAGTATAGTGTCCGTGTTAACGCTATGGTTTTATTTTAGTAAAGCATATAAAAACAACCAAATAACAAATATATTTTTTCATAGATTTCAACTCTTATACACAAATTGTTTTTGAGTATTTATTCAATCCAGAAAACACTTTTGCATAAGGCCTAATAAAGTTATTTGTCGTATTAACCATCCATTTTACATTGTGTCTAGGTCCTTAAGCATGTCTTGGAGATCTCCAGGTAAGTTGTCAAAACATTCATTTGCAGGGCTATTTATAGTATATGGAGTATAGATAGAAATATTATATACTTACAGTGTTGATCGGTGCCAATGTTACGCCATCCCACATCTTCATGAAACGGTATACAAGAAAGCCTCCTAATTTCCTGTACAATACGATATGATTATTTGTTGTACATAAATAAAGGAAATAAATATTCTGTGTTAAGAAAGGTAAAACACATCATAGTTATAGATTACCGGTCTGTTATTTTTAGAATATTTGTAGGTAATTTTCGTTTCCAGTAATAAATATGGTCGTTCCACTTTGAATTTGTTAGTTTCATGGCGAGACCGAATCTTTTAGCAATAGTGTGAAATGTAGCTGTATGTGCCATGCTTTGATTATAACCCTTGCAACACATCTCTTCTTGAAGCGGATCCAGGAGGTGCACAGTTTTGTTTTTCATGTCGATTATGAATAAAGTGTGCAATCCATCACGGTAATATGGCAGTAGAATCTAAAAACATACACACAGAGTATAAGTTATAGTAAATAATAATAAATTAAATATATTATATTATTATTTATTTTTATAAGATGACATAGAAGATATCTTACATTGCTGCAATCTTTAATATTATACTCCATGTCAGGCCAGGGTTGAAGCACTTTTGCTAATTTCTTGTGGTCTAGACATGGATTTTAATTTTTTTGATGAGCTATACAATTATTGAAGGGAATATTTATATTGACCTACTGCAAATTGGAGGTCGATGAAGTGGAATTTGTATGTCTCCAACAACAAGTCTTTGTTGCAGGCAACCATAATTATAGCCACGTTAAAGCAATCATGATCCATCTCTATTTTCTCATCCAAAATTTCTCTAATTTTTCTATGAGTTAAAGAAACTGGATATGGCAGTGTGCTTCGGACCCATTCATTGCTACAAAACAATGAACAAATTAGTCATTATTCTTATTATATCACCGACGATTAAACTTCTGTAATTAGAACAAAAAAAATTACTTTACAAAGACTTACTCTAAAGATTCAGATTCAGCCATCGACAAGATGTTTGCGCAAATGGCAGACAACGGGTCTTGATTGTTCGTCCATTTTATTGTACCCGACAATAAAATAGATATATCATCATCAACATTATACAGACGGTCGAGCATTATAACATCATCATCATCCAGACCACTACTATCCTCTATATCTTGTCCATCAGCATGTAACAATCTTGCAATGTTTAACGTAGAGTTATACAAGATCGCAGGTAGCTTGAACCTAAAGTTACTGATATCCTCCTAAAAATATAAGCAACAACTTTTGTTATATTAACCGATTTAAAAAATTAAATGTCTATTATTTATAAAGGGTTACTATGAAATTATTTGTGTCACAGGATTAGATAAAGTAGTTCTAGTCCAATACTCCATAAAATTAATCATCCATAAACCACAACTTACACTGTTCAATTATGTTTAAAAAATATGATTGATTCAAATATTATTGGTAGTTTGATAATGGTATAATTTGAACAAGTCAATGATGTTGTACCCATCTTGTTGCACTCTTTCGATGATCTTATGTTCAATTGGCGAAGAAGCCACTTCAATAGAGTTTTCCCATTTTTTTCGGTCCAGATGTATAAATTGTGCCACATGTTTTAGTAGTCTTTCCGTGCCCATCAACTGCTAGGTCCAAAATAACAACCTTTAGAAAGAGATACTAGAGAATTTTAAAACAGTATTTATATCAATAATTTTTAGCCATACCGTATATTTGAGATCTTGAAAGTTCGACATTTTCTCTCCGAAAGAATCCAAAACATGTATCTCACATTTTGAAGCATTCACAACCGCTAGGTACCAGTGGTACTTCTCAATATTTATTAGAAGGAACACCTGCAGTAATAGGTTTATGTAATCTCTATATAATAAGTGAATCAAGAAAAGTTTACATATGTCATTTTTTTAGAAAAGCTTACCATATCAGCATTTAAGTAATTTTCAACAGTGGCTTGAACCACATCATCTTTACTATAGTTCAATGTCATCGCAGGTGTTTGTCCGTCACGATTTAGCAATTGAACCCTAAATGAATTTTCCAAATAAACAGCGCCACCTTCTCTGTGACGTAGGTGTTGTTGGTGTCGCATCAATTGGATATACAAACTTACAACCTGCAAGTTTTTAGTTAGTATGAATTTGGGAGATATTTTGCATGGACATCGACATATGAAACTATAGTGTTAGCATGAACTTACAGCGCCATTGACTTGCTCATTATCATGAAAAAGGCATTCTATGTCATCTCTACATCCCCAAGCATCATTGATTTGGACGAGTATTTGGTTTTTACTTTTTCCTTTCATGTATTCAATTACGTTCGCATCTTGTCGTGTACACACATAATCTAAAGATAAATAAATTTTAGTAATTATTCACAAAATAAGGAAATAAGTTGCAATAGAAGACGACTCACCCTGAGGCAGGATTTTTGCATTGTTTGCTTTCTTAGGTTTATTGTATTTAGTCATCGCCATCACATCATCATCGTCAGCACGCATTGGATCTTCATTTCTTTCTAGTTGAACTGTTTCTATGTCATCTTCTTTGGTATGCACTTCATTTGCATCCATAATATTATCCTGCACATATATATAATATTGTAATAACAGTTCAAGTACAATATATGAAGATAATTGAGTTGCTAGAGAGATGTTTGCGTACGTCACTCTCTATGTCATAGGTTAAAGACACTGAAATTAATAATTATATCTTTTCTTGCACATGAAGACCGAAAGATTTAATAGGAATTCACCTGAGTCTTCTGAAAGGAACCCTTTTTCTTGTGGTACTTCCTCATATGTCATCATTTTTGGACTGTCATCAAACTCACTTGTGGCCATATGTGGACTCATAACTAACTCACTTAGCACCGTGTGTGGGTCAGGTAAGGCACCACCTAACTTTTTTTGTTGTCTCTCGAGAAGACTGACATGGTCAACATATAATATCTTGTTCTTCTCAGACCGGGTGATATTTCCCATCTCCACCACGTGAGCATCACAACTCAAAAGTTTCAACTCGTCAGTAATTGAAAGATTTGGCAAACACCAATAAACCCTCACCTTTTCATCTAAAACAATACCCATCTGCTTCAAAAAATCCAAAACATATAGAAGAGACCAAGTATTATTTATGCAGTTATCAAACCAATCAATCGTCTCATTCATATATATCCTTCTATTACCAAGGCCACAAAAGAACCCTGAGTGATGTATCTCCACACTAAAAAACTCATCAGATGAACCTGTACAGACACCAGAGCACATAAAACGACCAAAGAAATTGGGTCAGTTTCTTCAAATTGAGATACTTAATGGACCAAAGAAGACAAGCAACAATTAGTGTCATTCAACCGATAGTAGATTTAAATCATAGTATTTTAGGATGTCACTATTGGATTGTTTTTGGAATCACTAAATTATTTTTCAGTTATTACACTACTACAGAAATGACATTCACTGCCGGTATATCACTAGCGGGTTCTATTCAACCGCCACTGATGTTTCTTCACTGGCGGTTTGAAGATTGAAAATCAGACAATGATTGGGGGATGCCACAAACCCCCAGTGAAGATAGCTAACAGTGGCGGTTGGTGGCTCAAACTGCTAATGAAGCATCTCTAGCGGTTCGTAGCTCAAACCGCCAGTGATATTAGGGTATCACTGGCAGTTTGGTTTTAAACCGCTAGTGATGTTTTGGTATCACTGGCGGTTTGGTTTTAAACCGCCAGTGATAGATCGTGTATAAAAGGTCATTCCCTTCCCCCTGCTCTCTCCCAGCTCGAGCTCCACAAGCAGAGCAGCGTTTTCCCCCAACCTCACTCCATTGTTGCGGCCTTTTTGACCAAAATGCTCAATGTCGATCTTGTTTTTCCAAGCATGGGCATGATCTTCTTGCTTTAAGGTTAGTAATAAAAAGCCTCAACTCCTTTGATTTTGTAGCTTTAGAGTGTTTTGCATGGCTACATTGTCATTGTAATTGTTTCTCCATTTTAGAGAGCACTTTTCAATTGGATTTTGAGAAAGGCATCCAAGTTGTGGTGAATCCATCTTGCAAAAGGTTGGTGTTTATGAGCCCATCATATTTACTAGCTAATTGCATGGTTGTTTGGATGATTGCTACTATGTCATGCTTTAATTAGCTCATGGATTAATTATTTTGATGAACAAAATCTATGTGCTACCGAGCCATTTGTGTTTAGCTAAATTGTTTTTGTTGATTATGTGTATAAATTTAACCTTTTGTATTTAGTGACTCCATTTGTTCTCAATTTTAAACTTACCATGCAAAGCTAAGTGTAGATTATTGTTTCCAAAAAACAATGACCAATTTAAATAAGTGGAATATATACTACTGTGGGCATGGAGTTAGAAGCGCAAATTCTTGATAATGAAAGGACCATTTTTTATTTCACTGTAATTACTCTCTTAATTTTTATTTTGATGAGGAAAATCTATGTGACACCTAGCGACCCATTTGTTTGGGGCTACATTGTGTTGTTGATTAAGAGTCCATCCAAATTTAACTTTTTATAATTAGCGACTCTATTTGGTCTCAAATTTAAATTTGCCATGATAAGCTAGGTGTAGAATTGATTTTGTTCAAAAAATAAGGAGCAAAAATTAAGTGGAATATACTGTGCGCATGGAATTAGGAGCTGAAATTCTTGATCATTAAAAGACCATTTTTTATTTCACTGTAATTACTCCCTCAATTTTTCTGTGTAGAGATAGATCGAGAGTGGATGTACGGTCTGGCACCGACAGACGAACGGTACTTGATGGGCATCAGCACATACGGTCTGGCACCGACAGACGAGCGATACTTGATGGGCATCAGCACATCAAGCCGTAGCCAACGCTAGGGATGAAAAGCTTGTATTTTGCCTATGCAGAGATTGCAAAAATAGAAAGAAATAGGGAAACATGGAGTCTATACGATGCCACCTGATTACTAAGGGGTTCATGAGGGACTACAAAATATGGTGTATGCATGGTGAGGGTAGTGCTAATGTTCATGAGGGATTAAAAAACTATATTCTGTTATGTAACTTGAATAAACAACTCTCACGTAAATTTTACCTCTGTATTACAAAGATAGAAGAAAAAATTATTGATATAGATAGATAGATTAATCCTTTTAGGAAAAGAGAGATTTATTAATTATCCAAAATCACAATTAAAATCTTGAAAAATTATGTTTCCAATTAGTTGGTTTCTTTGAGGCTAAGATGCAGTAACTATCTTTTTTTAAAAAATCTAAAATATAGTAGTATGGTATTTTACATATGTGGAATTGAAATGAGCAGATGCGGTATAGTATTTTTTGGTAGCTAATTTAAATTTATGGATAATAAAAAATAAAAAAAATAGCCAGCAAGATGGGAGTGCGTTATTAAAAAGGCCCCAAGAATCAAGTGCGGGTTTTCAACCCAAGACCTAAGGGTCAAGACAGAAGGGAGCGAACCAATTGGACTAAGTGAAGGTACTGATAACCTAGATGATTCGGACATATATTAAAGCATAAACAATCACTGGCGGTTTCCGCTTTAGAACCGCCAGTGATGTTCGTTCCCCCGTATAAGGCAGGAGCGCGGCCGCCGCCGCAAATTTCATTCGCTCGCTCCCAATCAGCGCTCCAACAGCGCTCTCTGCCGCCGCGCCATCGACGTCATGGACCTTCCACCACCATCTACGGCGGACTCCCTCCCCTCCCCCCACCCCACCCCCGCCCCCAACGACGCTCGGTCGGCTGTTCTCCGCCACCGTCGGCGTCCACGAGAAG
Organism: Coix lacryma-jobi var. lacryma-jobi; assembly: GCA_009763385.1. Taxonomy (NCBI): domain Eukaryota; kingdom Viridiplantae; phylum Streptophyta; class Magnoliopsida; order Poales; family Poaceae; genus Coix; species Coix lacryma-jobi. The sequence continues at coordinate 51,293,155 of CM019831.1, forward strand.
ACACTGCCGCCCTGGCCTCGACTCAACCGCGCGCGACGCCGCCACCCCTGCCTCCATCGGGCCGCACGCGACTCTGCCGTCCCTGCTGCACCCGAGGCCACGGTCGCCGCCCTCCCCCACTCAAACCGTGAGCACTTCAGACCCCTGCTCCCTAGGTGTTCGGTTAAATGCCAACTTAGAATATGCCATGATTGAACACTGTATATATTTTGTGCAGAGAATATAGTGTTGTTTTATATGATCCCTCACTGATAAAGTGCGGTTTGTTATGCTAACTTCAGTAGTTTAAGCCTGAAACTTATTGGATTCCATGATGACTGCAAACACTTCGAATGTACATCACTACTAATGAAAGTCTCGAGCATTGTTTATTGCTGAAAAAACTTGAACCTCTTATCTGAAGTAATATTTCTTTGGCACATACTCACATCACTACCGGAAAAACTCACTTTGCCGAGCGCCGCACTCTTTGCCGAGAGTTTTTTTTTCGGGCGCTCGGCAAAGAGCTCTTTGCCGAGGGCCGAATAAAAAACTCTCGGCAAAAGAAAAACGCTCGGCAAAGAATTTCTTTGCCGAGAGCCAAAAAAAACGCTCGGCAAAGATTTCTTTGCCGAGTGTTTTTTTTGCTCTCGGCAAAAAAATCTTTGCCGAGTGTTTTTTTGCTCTCAGCAAAGAAATTCTTTGCCGAGCGTTTTTTTATTGGCTCTCGGCAAAGAGCTCTTTGCCGAGAGTTTTTTTTACACTCGGCAAAGCTAATTTTCAAATCATATTTTAAAGTAGTAAATTAATCCAAATAAAAAAACTTTCAACTAAAAAGTTGTTTAACTTATCAAGATGAATAATTTTTATTTTAGTCATTTCTTCATTTGACAAATTTAAAATAAATTTGTTCATAAATCTTACATATCTCTCCGGTAGTTTACGAAATTACAAGAGTGATATATAATGTTTGTGAATAATATTAGAACCACAATTTGGGATGTATAAATGTATAAACAACCAAAATAAACTTAGTAGATCTTGAGAAGTTATGAAAGTTTGTAGTTGATAACTTTTTAATTTGAAGTCATCTAGTTATGCAAAACTACGTTCGAATTTGAAAAATTTAAAATTCGAATTTTTTAAAATACCTTAGATGGAGAAATGGCCAAAATAAAAGTTGTAGATCTTGAAAAGTTATGAAACTTTGGCGTTGACAACTTTTTGATTTGAAATCATCTTGTCAACGAAAACTACGTTTTAAATTGTCAAATTTGAAATTCAAATTTTTATAAACGACCTCGGATAGAAAAACTACCAAAATAAAAATTGTAGGTCTCAAAAAGTTAGAAAACTTTGTAGTTGACAACTTTTTTATTTGAATTCGTTTAGGGTCTCAAATAAGCAAGTTATACTCGGTTTAGTATAATATAGGGGGAACCGAAAGTGAGATGGAACGTATGTGAGTGTTTAGTGCAGTGGTAGTGAAGGCTTCGCGCGAGTGAGAGGTCGTGAGTTCGAATCCTGCTGACTGCGTAAGAGAAAATTGCGTGAAAAATATCATGACTTGCGATTTCAAAAGAAACGGGTGAGCGCTGTTTAGTGGGCCCCTCCCTAGATTAAATAAAAAATTTTCCCTATTTTTTTGGATTTTTTTTGTTTTTTCTTTGCCGAGGGCGTTTCTTTGCCGAGAGCCACCTCAGCACTCGACAAAGGCTTTGCCGAGCGCCCGATCCTTTGTCGATCCATTTTTTGCCGTGTGGCCTTTGCCGAGGGCTGCACTCGGCAAAGCCTTTGCCGAGAGCAAAAGGAGCTTTGCCGAGTGCCTAAGAGACCATGTCCGGTTGTGCATTCCCAATTTGTATTGCTTGAGTTTCGTGACGTAATTTAGAATGCTTTCCAAGATTTATGAGTGATTGTCCGAATTCTGATGTTAAAATTGAGTGATTTTCATTTGACCGAACAAGCTATCAAATCATCAAGCTAAACTTTCAAGTCTGCAAGGCTTTGGATTTATTTTTTTCTTTTTTGTGTTGGAGAATAAACTTTGGTTTAAGAAAACAGTTATCCTATTACAGAGATATTACGTCTTGTACAAATTCAATGTACAGGGCAGCTGTCCGATAGGAGTCTATGAGCCAATTCATTATCTTCAAGCACACCGTGTTGGACTTGCCCTTCTGCATGAGATGAGCGCTCCAGTTTTGCAGTAGTTTAATTGTAACATACGTAGACTTCCTCTTGTAGTCATCATGTTATTATGTTTTCCAAATAGCCCAGAAAACTGCAATAAATATGGATTCAGTTATATGTGTCAAGGCAAGGGCAGTTTTTCCATAATGAATTTGCCACCCGCCTACTGGATCTAATGACAAGCATGCATCTACTGGATCTAATTGAATTTAATGACAAGCATGCATCTACTGGATCTAATCTACCTTAATACCAAAAGTAAAATAAAGTATAGACGCAAGATGTTCAAGAACACTTGCCTTCGGGCTGGGTTGGATCGACAAGGGCATGGTCTTGATTCCGTGGTTCCGCCTAGCTCGCACTCGCTGGATCAACCATCATCACATGGCCCAAACAAATATAATAAATAACAATATATCAACAGTATAAAAATAGTATATAAACAGAACTAACGTGTAGAGCTCGACGAGATGAATCTAATGCAAGTAGAACGGGTCAAATCGGAGCTACGTTGCAAAAGTTATAAGCGTGTGAATGCGAGTGGCAAAACTGTAATTGTTTGAACTCAAATTTGTAATTTAAATAAATAAAAACTGAAAAAGAAATGCATCTGGACCGGGCCTCATTTTGCTAAAAGCACAGGGGTTAAACTGAAAGTCGCACCAGACTCTCAGCGAATAGTGCAACGGACGGCGGGTTGATTCAACAAAAGAGGGAGGGCCTTTCTGCAATTCGGCCAGGCCGGTCGGCGGTCAGTGTGGCCGCTGGTGTGACCAACACGTGGTGGAATGTGACCGGTGCAGTGCACACTGTGCGGTGGACGAAGGCGCGACCGCATGGTGGACGGGGTTCGCGGCGGTGCGGCCAGAGGACTGCGTCTCACTTAGATGGAAACCGAAGGGCTAGAGTGCAAATAATCAAATGACTCAGAACACTATTCCAGTGGAGCGTGGGTTGATAGTGGGAAACTTAAAGGGCTTTTAAGAAAAATGGCCAAATCGGTCGGCGTGGACGTGCGGTGGCCTCCGTGGCCGCCACGCGGCGTGATCTGGGTGGCTCGGCTCACCAGATGTTTTGTGGATTGGCTAACGCGGATGCGGTGGATGGGGTCCACGAGCTGGTGGACATGGTCTATACCACTTCGCCGATGCAATCTAATCTGAGCCGCCGAAATGAGATCGAACGGCCCAGGGGTGCCAGACGCGGTGACGGCGGCCGGGCGGCGCTGTCCGCGGCGACGTGCCATGGGTGGCCACCTGAAAGGTCCTATTTGGCTAGAGGGGGTGAATAGCCTAAATAAAAATTCTACAAACACATTAGAGCAAAGTATTAGTATTACTAATGGCGAAAAAGCGGTTTGCTCTAACTCTAAATGGTAGGCAAGCCACCTATTTACAATTCTAGTAATTTAATATCTCTATAGCACACAATTGTTATGTCTCTATTTTAACTAGTTAGAGAGCTAACAAGATAAATAAATTGCTCAACACTATGTCACTACTTTTACACTAGAGAGCAAAATAAATCAACTAAATATGCTATGTTACTCTACTTACAATTTATCACTACTAGTACACAAGGTATATAAATAGCAAGCATGAAAGAGAGATAATTAATTTCAATACCGACGGTGAAGAGCAGGGGATGATGCCAATCACCAAATAATTAATTCCAATGAGATATATATCAATCAATTCAATTCACCGAGACACAATAGATGACACAAATTATTTTTCTCCCGAGGTTCACTTGCTTGCTGGCAATCTAGTCCCCGTTGTGTCCCTCTACACCACGTGGTTCGGTGGCTAATCAGTATCACACACCGAGCCTCTCAATAGGCGCCACAAGAACCTACCAATGGAGAGAAGTGGAATGACACAAGCAATCCACTAGAGTTGGAATTAGGCACTCCGTCGGGGAACCACAACAACCCCTAACAAATATCACCTTGATTGGAATTAGGCACTAGAGTTGGAATTAGCCATTTGAAAAAGTTTGAAACCTTTGGATGCAGCGAAAGCCAAGAGTATCCTAATTGCCTCCAAACGAGCTATAGGAGTAAAAGTCTCCTCATAGTCTATCCCCTCCTTCTGACTATACCCTTGGGCTACAAGTCTGGCCTTGTTTCTCACAATGTGGCCGTCCTCTCCTTGTTTGTTTTTGAAAACCCATTTTGTCCCAATAGGATTACAGTCTGGAGGAGGTGGAACCAAAACCCAAACCCGATTTCTCTCAAAATTTTCTAACTCCTCATGCTTGGCATTGACCCAATCCGGATCAAATAAAGCGTGTCCAACATCTCGGGGTTCAAAATCAGCAACAAATGCAGAATGAGCAAAGTGGGAGATTTGTTGTGACCTGGACCGAGTGACACGTTTGTCGATGCTGCCAATCATCTGTTGAGGCGGGTGTTGGCGCTGAATGTGTCGTGGTGCCTCCTGAGCTGATGAAACCTCCCCCTCAACAGCAGCTGGTGCCTCCTCGGGTACAAGCGGTACAGCCTGAGGTGGCGGATCCCATGGCCCCCAAGTAGTCGAGAAAGAAGGGTCGGGGCCGTGAGTCAACGTAGTCGAAGCCGATCCTAGCGGTACGGCAGGTGGAGGTGGTGTTGGATCATCCATCCCTTTAGCACCTTCTTCCTCGTCATCAAAAAGAGGTTCTCCAACTTCATGATCACCTGCATGCTCAAATCTAGAAGAAGGACAAACCATGGTCTCGTCGAAGGTGACATCGGATGTCTCCATGACTCAGTTAGTATCAAGGTTAAGTACACGATATGCGCGAGTCTGAGTGCCATAACCCAAAAATACATCGTCAGAAGAACGAGACTCAAACTTGTCCAAGTTGCCTTTCTTGAGTATAAAACAGTGGCAACCAAAAACTCTAAAGTAACTCACTTTGGGCTGTTTTCCAAAATGCAACTCATAAGAAGTCTTTTTCAAGAAAGCTCAGAGAAAAATGCGATTGGAAATATAGCATGCAGTGTTCATAGCCTCAGCCCAATACCGCCTAGGAGTCCTATGCTCATCGAGCATCGTCCTGGCCATCTCAACAAGGGTTTGATTCTTCCTTTCTACAACACCATTCTGTGGCGGTGTGTAGGGGGAAGAAAACTGATGCTCCAAACCCAAAGAGTTAAAAAACTTCTCAAAGTCTAAATTTCTGAACTCGGTACCATTATCACTACGAATGGCTCGCATCGAGTTCTTAGGGAACTCGTTCTGAAGACGCAAAATCAGATTGCGAGCAAAAGAGAAAGTCTCAGTTTTCTCAGCTAAAAAGAAAGCCCACGAATATCTCGAAAAGTCATCGACAACAACAAGCACATACCACTTCCCATCAACCGAGCTCACCCGAGCCGGACCAACAAGGTCCATATGCAAAAGCTCTCCAGGGCGCTTGGTCATAACTTGATTCACATGATGGTGGTGAGCAGCAATCATTTTCCCATGTCTACAAGAATGGCAAGCAAGATCCTTCTCCAAGTGTAACTTGGGCAATCCTCAGATTAGGCCAAGTGAACTAAGCCTTGCAAGCAAGTCAAAGCTCAAATGTCCAAGCCTCCTATGCCACTTCCAAAGATCAGAGGAGGAAGGTCCAGCCACAAGACAGCGAGAAATGCCAAAAGACTCTGAGAAATTCGCACGAAAGACTTTCCCAAAGGGCGAAATAAAACATACAAGATTGCCCTGAGGATCCAAAATGCGACTGAGATTCGGTTTACAACGAATCTCATAGTCATCATCAAAAAGTTGTGAAACAGAAAGAACGTTAAAATGCAAGTTAGAAACAAGAGCAACATCACGCAACACAAAGTGCTCATTAACTCGCACCGACCCACGAGACAACACTTTACCTTTGCTATTGTCGCCGAAGGTGATAAACTCCTTTCCGGCAACTGGACTAAGACTGGAGAACCACTTGGCGTTTCCGGTCAAGTGCCTCGAACAACCGGAATCCACCAACCAAATGTCCTCCAATCGTTTTAACTACATCAATAAAAAGACATAGGGTGAGCATACGGTCCAACACTGGGGTGAGTAAAATGGAAAGAGTACCAGTGTTGTCCCGGATGCTCAAAAGAACAGTTAGTAGAAAAACCATTCCTAGCACGCCTACGGGGAAAGCGATCACCACACACAGGAAAACGTGGTCCGCTAAGGGAAGTGCGTCCATCGCGATACTCAAAATGCGGTGGAGGGAAACGCTCAACAAAGCCACCGCCACGGGGTCCATATCCTGTAAAGCCAGGATCCCATCGGGCAAAACCTCCCTGAGGCCTAGGACCTTGAGGCATTGGACCTCTAGGTCTAGCAGCTCTCTTCTGAACATTCGGCACATGTACATCATGGAAAGGATGGTACAAGTCCGCATTGTTCATCTATCTGGCACGGGGCTCCTCTCTCTTGCGCCGAAAGCAAAACTCCCTCAAGTGTCCATCTCTCCCACAGTGCTCACAGTGGTACCTCACCGCTCTCATAGGGGGTTGTTGGTACTCACGGTAGTGGGTGTGGATCACTTTGCCCTTCTGTGGCATGAGCTCCTCCTGGATAGGTGGCATGGTGTCTAGCTTGTTTTTTAGGTGGTTGGGCTTAGGAGACCACACTTGTTTCTTTGGTGGAGCTCTCGGAGGTTCCTCAAACACTCCATCCTTGGTGTTAGGCTTGAGAGGCTCTTTGGGAGGAATCTTAGTTAATTTGGAAGTAGTGGTGGAGTTGGGCTTCTCACTCGGATTAAGACCACTAGACTCTCCAATCTTACCAAAAGATGAGGCACACTCCATCCCCTGAGCAAAGCCTACACCTGGACCTCCAGCAGCACGCTTGAATTGGGCAATCATCATCCCAAGCTATGGCTCACCACAAGACACCCATGACAAGATGGTGCGAAGGTATGTGTTTTCCTCCTCGGTTTGCATCTTGTCATGCTTCACATTTGCAATCTCCATCTCCAAACCCTCACACAAAGCACATCTAGACACACAAGTGCTACCCGAGCTGGCCTTCTCAAGAGACATAATCTTGGCGTTCTTCTCTGCCAACTCGGATTGCAAGCCTGCACAAGACTTGCACGCACCTAGCAACGCGGGTCTAGCCCGAAGCTCATCCATCTCTCCAACCAAAGCAGCATACTTCCCTCTCAAAGTGAGAAGGTCAGTCATCTACTGGGAGCACATCTCACACTCACCCTCTTCAGAGACAACAACGGTGGACTTGGCAAACTCAAGTTCCTTCACCGTATCCTCCCACTTCTGCCTAAACTCCTTCCTCTCTCTAGCTGCGCGCCTAAGCAACTTATCCTGACTAAGCAAAGCAGCAGTAAGCTTATCGACCTCAGCAGAGAGTTCTTCGGGAGTCTGCGATACCTGGAAGGTGTCATCGTCGTCGTCGTCGTTCCGAGGGTTCTCCTCCAGCTGATTGTCGACCTCCTTGCCAAGGGCCATGGTGCAAAAACCCTCGTTGTCTGCGAAGAAGCAGAGGCCGTTCAGCTTGTCCTCGATCTTCTTCTTCTTCTCAGACTCATCATCGCTTGAGGAAGCGGAGTCATCATTCGAGTCGTCGACATCGCTGAGCATGGCGAAGAAAGCACGCTGGTCAGCCTGGGCCTTCTCCAAGTACTTCTTCTTGATGTACTCCTTGTTGAAGCCGCCCTTTCGCTTGTGCTTCGCGGGGACGTACTTCTCCTTGCGTTTGCTAGAGTCATAATTGTGCCCATGATCGCCCTTCCCAAACGCTTGCTTGTTCTTCTTGGGACAGTTGGCGATGAAGTGGTCGGGGTCGCTGCACTCGAAACATCCAGAACGTCCACCTCCGCGGCGACGGTTCATGCGGTTGTTGTGGAACCGCGAGAACCGGTTGGCAAGCAAAGCCAACTCATCATCCCCCAAAAACTCTAGCTGCTCCTCTGTGACAGAAAGAAGAGAAGACAAAGCAAAACTTCCAGAAGAGTTAGCTGAAGAACTAGAAACCAAAGCCATCGACGGGCCAGAAGGATTTTCATAAGAAGCCCTCGTCATGGCATCAATCTCACTAGACTTGAGCTTACTGAAGAGCTCATCGCACGTGAGAGTCTCATAGTTAGACGATTCGATGATCGCCTGAACCTTAGAGTCCCACACCGATCGATCGAGAGTATGCAAAAGCTTGACCTCATGATCGTCGAAAGGCAACAACTCCTTGTTAGCTCTCATCTTGTTGACAATCACCTGAAAGCAAGCGAATAAACTTTCTATGCTCTCGCCAGGCATGTGTCGAAAGTTCTCATACTCACGCTTATGCAACTCGTAGAGACGGGTTTTGACCTGGGCTGTTGCCTCATGAAAACGCATGAGAGTAGTCCAAATCTCCCGATCCGTGGTGAGATGAGAGACGTGATCAAACTCAGACATGCTCAAACAGGAGAAAAGAGCATTACGGGCTCGGCTATTTGCATCGTGCTCATCGATCTGCAACTGAGTAGCACGAGCAGCCAAAACCACGTAACCGGCCTTGTTGCAAATATCCCAAACAGAAGCACCCATGCTCTCAAGATAGGCTGACATGCCTATCTTCCAATATGCATAGTTCGTCCCATCGAAAAACGGCGGTTTGCCCATGCCGCGATCCATGTCGCCTTCTATGGATCTCGAACCGGCTAAGGTGGAAGATCCTTAACCCGCTCCGATTCCAATTGAAGGACCGAAAGTGCCAAAGCAAGGCGACCAGAGGGGGGGTGAATGGGAGCCTCAAATTTCTTTTCAGAAACTTTGTGCCATTGTCCCGAAAAACAACCCCAAGAGCAAACCTAGAGATTGCAAATGTCCATGACCCTAGATATAGGGTGGATGCTTCCAAGAAGCACAGCGGGACACTATACAACTCTAGAAACCCAACGCAAAAGCCGAAAATCAAATCCGACAAAGGACAAACGAACCACGAACGAAAACGTGTAGACTGCACTTGACCGGACTCTGCCTGCGTCTGGTCAGAGACCACCGGACGCGTCTGGTCTAAGAAAAATCGCTCGGGAACCTTACTGAGTTGGACCGGACTCACTGTCACTGAGCGTCCGGTCACACCTTGAGCGTCCGGTCATAAGAACAAAAGCCAATGAACAGTACGATGAGTGCGTCCGGTCACTTGAAGAAGGAAGCGTCCGGTCAGGTCACAGAGCGTCCGGTTAGTTCGCAGAACAGATTTTGCTCGGCCTTCAACGACCGGACTCTGACCCTAGCGTCCAGTCAGCCCGACTGTAGCGTCCGGTCAGCCCGACGTAGTGCAGTTCATTCACCAATTTGACTCGATCTCACCCAAAACGAATCCTCTAGGGATCCAACTTGGTGAGAGGAGTCACAAGGATGATAGTGAGATACTTCTAGGAGATCATGGCTCGAACCTATCTCCAAATTGATGAATCAAAGAAATTTGGGAGAACGAGAGAAAAGTTGTCACGAAACTTGAATCAACCCGATCAACTTGTTCATGAGGTTTGAGATGAATTCCTTCGGTGGAAATATTCTCCTCACATCAAAGAACAAGATAGTTCAAGTGGATTCGAAAAACATGCAACGAATAGGGAGATCTCGTGACGGGAAAATCGTGGAGAAAACAAAGAACGCGAAGAACAACTTCAAAATGCGAATCACAACCACGAATTGCAACCGTGTGGCTACCACACGAGACAATGGTGAGATTACGGTCTCACTTCCTCAAAATCTCATGAACACAGAGGTATAGTTCTCTGCGGATCTCAGTAGCTATAGCAGGGATGTGGGAGAGCAGGAAACCCTAGGTGAAAATAGCAAATGACTGAGATAGTTTGGGACGTGGGTGTCTCCCCCTACTTATACTAATTCTAATTCCCACTCTACCCCTAATTATTTACAGAGCGAACCAGCTAAACCCTAAGGTTATTCTGGACCAACTCGAAGTAGATGCTGATCCGACGGCCATGCCCGTACAACTGGTAGCGTTGCCTCGACGCAACCTCACCGATTGCCGCCACGTGCCGCCATCGCTCTGCTCGTCCTTTTCACGGACCTCGCCCCCGGTTTTGAGGCCGAAACCGGGAAACCTGCCTTCACGACCAACCCCCGGTTTTGAGGCCCAAACCAGGAAACCCGCCGTCCATCGCCTGAGTTTTGTGGCCCAAACTCAGAAACCCGCCAGCGCCCAGGTTTTGAGGCCCAAACCTGGAAACCGTCCTCAGCCCGAGTTTTGTGGCCCAAACTCGGAAACCGGCCGCACCCAGGTTTTGTGGCCCAAACCTGGAAACCGTCCACCCGGTGGTTTTTCTGTGGCTCAACCACCAAACCGATGCCATAGAGGGGGTGCACCGCCCGTGCACCCCGTCCACCGACACGTGTCCCCAGGTCCTCGACCCAAGCAACAACGTGCCTCGCAAGTCTTCGCTCGTCGCTGTCCCAGGCTGTCAGCCACCACAGCTGATCCTCAGGCCACCGGTCCCTCAGTCCAAGCCTCACGTCCGCCCTTCACCGCTCCCGGTCCGTCGGCACGGCATGTCTCTACTTGACCTTCACCTTGCCCTCGATCACTATCTCCGTGCTCGACACCTGCACAACACAAGCCAAAGAACATGCGCATCAAACCAGTTGACAATCACTCATCACTCAAGATCCGGCATACACCCATGTATCCGCACTTGTCAATTGCTTGGAAGATCACTTGTCTCATGGTCATCAAAGAAGCAAAATAGTGTTGCACTCTCTACCGCCGAAGCCGAATACATATCCGCAGGTAGTTGTTGTGCACAATTGCTATGGATGAAAGCAACTTTGCAAGATTATGGGGTCAAGTTTGGACAAGTCCCATTGCTATGTGATAATGAGAGCGCCGTCAAAATAGCCACCAACCCGGTTCAACATTCAAGAACAAAGCACATTAACATAAGGCATCACTTCATTAGAGATCATCAAGCAAAGAAAGACATATCTATTGAAAGTGTGGGCACCGATGATCAACTTGCCGATATCTTCACCAAGCCACTAGATGAGAGAAGGTTTTGCAAGCTAAGGAATGAATTGAATATACTAGACTTCTCCAACATGAGTTGAATGCACCCCCACATATGACATGCCTCTCCTCCGACAAAGCAAAGGTGAAATTGTCTGGCATGTGCACTCATTCTTATTAGGTTGTGATCTAGTTCATATAGTAATCACATTGCTTATCTAGGTTCATTCATTGAAAATCAAATGAATTTGAAGTACATATGGTACCACTATTGCTTCTATGTTTGACTTGATCTAGTGGTAGCATATAACTTGTTTGTGAGCTTGTAACTCTAGTGTTTGATCTAGTAAGTGAGCAAAATGTGTTTAACCAACGTGAGTAAGATAACCATTGCAAGATGTGTGAAGAAGCTTACTCTAGAGCAAATCGTGTTAAATACCTTATGTTCATGAGCTAGATTAAGCCACAACTTGACTTAGTTCGATCTCCTCATATGTATCTCATGACTAATAGTTGCCTCCTTCCTTTAAAATTTTGTTCCACCTTTATGATAATTGTTGACAAAGGCGGAGAAACAAAGTGCTACAAAGATATATGCTAGTGGAAGGGGGAGTAACAAGACAAAAGGGGATAAAAGTTTCAAGTGATTCGAAGCTTGAACACTTAAAATTTGAGCATACAAATAGGGGCAGCAAGCTCATAAACATTTGTGCTGCATTTGAAATATGCATTTTCATATGTTTGTTGCATTGCATAAGCTATTTATATTGATATTCATGCTTATGTGTTGAATGCTAGTGATAAGACTTGATTGATGAATTGTTTAATTAGCATGTATAGGATTGCAACTAGACATATTGTTGTTTCAAGTGGTTCAAGAATCTTATTATAAATGTTGATCTCATGGGGTTCTTGAGTTTTGATGTATGTCTAGTGACAAATGGTGCTAAGGATGGTATAATATGTGCACTCCGATTGGTATCACGCTTCAAAGGTCCATTCTTATGCCTTAGCATCATCATTGATAGTGTTGCTCACCCATATTTCATATCCATACATATGTGCCAATTTTAGCACCAAACTCTATAGCACATATGTATGGGGAGCTAATACTATCAATGTGGTTACTCAAATTTAAATTACATATCTTTGTATAGGTTGTCATCAATTACCAAAAAGGGGGAGATTGAAAGCCATAGTTTGGTTTTGGTTAATTGATGAAACCTATTTTGGTCTAATCCTTTTGTGAAACATGTGTGTAGCTAATTGAAAAGGATTATGACCAAGCCTTTGATGGAGCTAGCTAGATGGCGACCATGTTGGATGGTGACGGACACAAGTTCTCAAGTGATCATATGCTCTATTTTTGGTGAAATGGAGAAGGGAAAAGATGCCATTGCTCAAGTTGAGACTCTAGTTTTATCTTTGATCTTGAGTGATAGGCAAGCCGGACTATCAAGAGGGACACATTTGAGGCTAGCTAAGATGTGGAGAAAAGTGCTCATGACGACTAACTTCTAGCGCTTGAGAGACACCTCGCACTCACGAACACATAGAGATTTTCTGGGTGTGGTCGGTAGTACCGACCAAGGAGGTCGGTAGTACCGCCCAAGGGTGCTGTGTGCAATGCTCTCTCGATTGGGTCTTAGTTGACCTAGCGGTAGTACCGCTATAGAGCCGGTACTACCGGGACCGGTAGTACCGACCCTCCGATCGGTAGTATCAAGGATCCAGGTCATTTTACACCCTCTCTGTGTTGGGACTGAGTTGGCCTGGCGGTTGTACCGCTATAGGGTCGGTTGTACCGACCCTCGGTAGTACCGACACCCTCGTCGGTGGTACCGTGGTCAGAAGGTGCTTCGAGATGCTCTCTGTGTAAGATCCAAAGTTGGCCTATCAGTAGTACCGCCATAGAGTCGGTACTACCGACCGTTGGTGACACCGAAGTCTGGAGTTCTAGGGGCTCTCTGTGTAGTCCCAGGATGACCTGTCGGTAGTACCGCCATAGGGCCGGTACTACCGACCGTCGGTGGTACCGACCAGGGGTCGGTGGTTCCATCTGGTCAACGGTTGCTGTAACGGCTGTTTTTAAAAGAGTCGGTACTACCGACCAAGGGGGTCGATACTACCGACCGTGTCGCAGACTCGACAAGTATAAGTAGCCGCTCGGCCGGCTTCTAACCGTTACTTCTCCCATTCGCCTGACCTAAGAGAATAAAAAGAGCTCCCAAGTGTTGACCAAGCTCCTCTCTCTCTCCCTTTGATTCTAGAGTGAATCTCTTGCAAGCTTTGAGCTAGGGAAGTGAGATTAGAGAGTGAGACGCATCGATCTACGTCAAGAGCACTTGGATCCAACATCTCTCCGGCTTGATTTGTGTTCTTTACTCTTGGGTTCTTGGAACCCTAGCCGGTTAGGTGTTCTTCGGTTGTTGCCCGTGATTGACTCATTTGTGAGGGCACTCCGAAGTGTTTGTATTACCCTCGTGATTCTTAGTGAAGATACACGATTAGCCTTTGTGGTTGATTGAGTGAGGCAAGGAGGTGAAAGAGACTCCGACCTTAGTGGTCACGTCAACAACGAGGACGTAGGCGCTTCTTAGTGAAGTGGCCGAACCTCGGGATAAATCTTGTGTCCCGTGTGCTTATTGAATTTGCTTCTTCGGATTATTTCATTTGCATTCGTGTTCTTCGCGTTCTTCCTCCCTCCTCTCTCATTCTAAGTGTGAGAAGGCTCGATCTACTCTTTGGGGAGGAGCCACTACTTGGACAAGGTATAAACTTCATCTACATCTCTTAGGAAAACCTTGGTATAAGCCAGATTTCGTAGCTGTTCCTAGGTTTTTGGTAGTACCGACCCCTAGAGCCGGTAGTACCGACCCCGGTAGTACCGACCCCTATAGTAGGTAGTACCGACTGTGTGATCTAATATCCATTTTGAGCTTCGAGTTTTAGGTTTATAGATTTTTAAATAGGCTATTCACCCCCCCCTCTAGTCATTCGGACCTTTCACCAATGTACTTGACCTTGATACCATTCTCACCTTTAGTAAGCATATAGCAAGAATCAAACATAATGGAAGATGCAAAAGTTTGTTTCTTAATTTTGTTCATGCAATGGTTTTCTACATGCCCAACTTGCTTGCAACTAGAGCAAAACCGACCATTGTTCGTCACAAAGCTAGCTTTATGAGTAACAAAGACCACCTTGCCTTTCTTGGGGTGCAGCCCAATCCCTCTTTTGCATGAGAGAACCTTTGGCTACCCAAGCACTTTAGCAAGCGGGCATCACCACCATATGCATTACCTAAAGCAATAGTGAGCTTATCTACCTCTTTCTTTAAGATATCATTCTCTACCATTAATGTAGCATCACAAGTAAAATCATCATTAGGTGAAGTAGAAGTAGATATTGATGTGCTACATGAAGGATTAGAAGGTGACATAACAATAGGTTTGTAAAAAGATTCATCAATTATATCACAAGTTAATCCCACATCACATGATACAACAACCTTTTCCTTATTTTCACTAAGGAGCAAAGAGTGAGCTTTTTCAAGCTTAGTGTGAGCCTTCTCAAGTTCCTCATGGTCTTCCTTTAGACTCTCATGAGATGCACTTAGCTCATTAAAGGATTGTTCAAGATCTTTTAACTTCTTGGACAATTCTTTACACTTCTTGCTTTTAGAGCTAATAAGGTATTCAGCTTGTTCTAGCATGTCCATAAGTTGTTCTATACTAGGTTCATCATCATCATCACTAGCATCAGCATTATCATTATCATCTCTATCATCCTCATCATCATTATCATCATATTTTACCTTAGGGCCCTTAGCCATGAAGCATGATGGTGAGTCAAATAGATAAGACTTTTTGTTGGTGAAGGTAGCCAATGCTTTCTTTTTGGATGCCTTGTCATCATCATCATCATTATCGGTAGAGGCATCACTATCCCATGTGACAACATATGAACCATCCTTCTTCTTTTTCTTGAATACAATTTTCTCCTTCTTGTCTTTCTTCTCATTCTTGCCTTTCTTTTTATCTTCTTCATTATCACTAGCATAGGGTCAATCCGCAACAACATGATCCGGGCTCTTGCATTTGTAACATAACCTCACAAAGTTCTTATTCTTGAAGTTGTCTCTTCTCTTTCTTGCACCATAGCCTTTCTTCTTCATCATTTTGCCAAACTTGCGAATGAAAAGAGCTAGGTTCTCATCATCACTATCCATAGTAGAGCCTTCACCTTTACTTGATTCTTCTTTCTTTGCCTTTCCCTTGTCCTTGTTCTTGGAGGAAGAAGCTTCGGTCTTGAAAGCCACACTTTTCTTCTTTTTGTCTTCATCATTCTTCTTTTCATTCTCATCATCACTATCCTTGTTGTACTCCTCCTCGGTCATGACATCTCCAAGTACCTCATTTGGAGAGAGGCCCTTTAAGCCTCCTCTAAACATGATAGTTCTCAACATCTTGAATTTCTTGGGCAAGCACATCAAAAATTTATGAGAGAAATCCTCATCTTTTGTCTTCTCACCCAAGGCCTTGAGATCATTAATAATCACTTGCAACCGGTAGAACATCTCCGGAATGCTCTCATCATCCTTCATCTTGAAATTAGAGAGTTGATGCTTGAGCATATAAAGCTTTGTCGTCTTCACGGTTGTAGTACCCTCATATGTTTCTTCCAATCTTGTCCACACTTCACTTGCTCTCTCAAGATCTTTTATTTGTTCAAACACTTTTGAATCCATACCATTGTACAAAGTGTTGAGAGCCATAGTATTGCATTGCAAGTTCTCTTGCTCTCTTGGTGTAGTTGAGGCGGCATCAAGCACAACAAAATCATTTTTGGTGACCTCCCATATTTTAGGATGAATGGAACCAAGATACATTTTCATCTTTCTCTTCCAATAATCAAATGAGCTTGTGCCATCAAAGAACGGTGGTTTGCCCCCCACATGGTTAAACACAATTTGAGCCATTTCTTGACACCGAGGTTGTTAAGCCTAGCTAATTATGGTGACCATGGCTCCGATACCACTTGAAAGGTCCTAATTGGCTAGAGGGGGTGAATAGCCTAAATAAAAATTCTACAAACACACTAGAGCAAAGTATTAGTATTACTAATGGCGAAAAAGCGGTTTGCTCTAGCTCTAAATGTTAGGCAAGCCGCCTATTTGCAATTCTAGTAATTTAATATCTCTATAGCACACAATTGCTATGTCTCTATTTTAACTAGTTAGAGAGCTAACAAGATAAATTAATTGCTCAACACTATGTCACTACTTTTACACTAGAGAGCAAAATAAATCAACTAAATATGCTATGTTATTCTACTTGCAATTTATCTCTACTACTACACAAGGTATATAAATAGCAAGTATGAAAGAGAGATAATTAATTTCAATACCGACGGTGAAGAGTAGGGGATGATGCCAATCACCAAATAATTAATTCCAATGAGATATATATCAATCAATTCAATTCACCGGGACACAATAGATGACACAAATGATTTTTCTCCCGAGGTTCACTTGCTTGCCGGCATTAAAAAGGTATACTATGAAAATATAATTAATGAATACCTAAAAAACTTATTTGGTATCATAAGTATTTTTTTATGATATAAATTTTGTTAAACTTGAAATGCTTCGACTATTTGAAAGATGTCCCGATGCCAAATATATGGCTGATCATAAATGTTAGGTTTAATCTCTAATAATTTTAGAACTATTATTATTTATGATAATTTTAATATTATAGGTAAAGAACATATTTAAAGGTTCAGTTTAGTTAAATTTAGTACGGCTAATTTTATTAACTTCAACTACTTTAGTTTATTTATATATTTATGATTTTTTATATCTTTAAATTTAAATATTGATAAATATCCTAAATACTAGATTTTGGGAGCAAGCGAATGCACAACGTCATAGCCATCCGATCTTCCCCGTGCGACACACCCGTCCAATGCGTTTGTGACCATGAACCCACCTGTCAGCTGACACTGTTCGAATTCGGGGAATCACGCCCGTCATTTCCACCTCGTATTCTCTCTCCTCTATCCGGTCTTTCTTCATTTCATCTCTGTTGAAGCCCATTGGAGGCGACGCAGGTGGCATGACCCATCTCCGGCGGTCGCGCAGGCCTTCTCCTTCCCTGTTGCACCGCAGGCGCTCGCCACAGACGGTCGTGTGAGCCTTCCCAATGGGCGCGCGTGCTCTCTCTGGCGACCACATAGTCGGTCCCCTGCAGCGGCGCGGGCCTTCCATCCTCCCCGGAGACCGCTCGGTCTCAAACCATGACTGCGCACTATCCTCGGTAGCAGCGCAGGCTTCCCTCCTCCGTCACAACTGCTCGTCGGTGACCACAGTTGCTTTCCCAGTGGCTGCACATCCTAGGGTCGATGGTCGTGCAACTAGGAAGTGCTCCACCGACCTCGTTGCTTCACGTGTTCTCCTTGCTACAGATTTCAACGCCGCAATTGACTCTGATTTGGTTCATTTCCCCTTTCTACTTTTTGATGTGTTTGTTCTTCTTACCCGTTTCGATACGTAATGGTCTAAACCTGCGATTTATGGCCTCAGGATCTCGTCTATACAAATCCCCTATGGATCTACCATTGCAGGTGCAGTATTGAGCATTTGACTACACTTGGTATTGGTGCTTCTCATACTACATAGGGTTCCAATCTCCTACAACAATTGCAAATAGTGAGTTTATTTATATCTCTGACCTAATTTGTGCATTAGGTATTAGCTTCTTTTTAATTTTGTTAACTACATGTTTGCATTTGTTTGGCTCCCCTCTCTGTTATTGTTCACCCTATCAATGTATTGGGCTAGAATGGGTTAAACAATTTGGGTTGTACATCAATCAGCTCTGGGCTGCTGGTCCGTCATGAGCTGAATTAGCATGGGGCTAAGGAGGCAATGGATTGGGCTGGTTTAGTTGGAGTAAGTTCCAAGCCCATGGGTGAACGGGTTGTTGTGAATGGTTTGCCTCTGCGCTAGACTCAAACTTGCTCACGGGTCATGGCCGCCACCCCTTCACACACTGCTCCGGCATCTGGTTTGACAAGTGCTTTATCAGCTACGTCGACACCAATGCGTCCAACGCCTACGAGCAACAATACCGCTCCATACTCTGCAGCGTCAAAATTCTTGTATGAAGCTTTACTTAGCAGCAGACACACTAGTAAGCCTGCTTACCATGGATGCGTTTCTCTGCTTGTTAATTTAACTAAATGAGACTGCCTATTTTCTCCACTTGGATACTCCAATAGAGAAGCTTATTGCTTAACTTGTGACTGATTAACTGATCATGCTCTTAATTAATTACTAGTTATTGCTTCCTTTGTGTGAGAGTGTTGATATGGATCGAGACGGCAAGTGAGAAC
Source organism: Coix lacryma-jobi var. lacryma-jobi (assembly GCA_009763385.1). Taxonomy (NCBI): domain Eukaryota; kingdom Viridiplantae; phylum Streptophyta; class Magnoliopsida; order Poales; family Poaceae; genus Coix; species Coix lacryma-jobi. The sequence goes on from CM019831.1 coordinate 51,311,676, forward strand.
CTCAAATGTCTATCCTTTACATAAGCAACATATCTCTGATTATTCAAATGTCATCTTCAGAGTTTTCAATTCTGTGTATAATTAGATTGCAAAGGACACTGTTTTTAATTCTCTCTGTATGACAGCTGAGTAGTGGCTCTGGCAGCTTGTGATATGTTTAGTTTATCGGTTGATGTCAGCTTGTAAAAATGTTTAGTCTATGTTCAATTTGCTTTGAAGAGCTGGGTGCAGTAGCACTATGTCTCACTCGCCTCTTACATGTACTGTCCAATCAGTGATGAAACCAGCAGCGATGTGGCTGCAAAATAGTGGGTTTGGATAGTTTTTTAGTGGGCCGAAACCACATTTGATCAATGGTTTAGTACAGTATACATCCTCCAATAACACAACATTGGGGTGGAGCCTTCAATAACGTAACATCCAGGTAGATTGTTTAATTTTCTGTATAGCACAGATTGGGGTGGTTTCATTTGGTTGAAATGGTTGTTGCAAATTTTTGTTAACAAACATTAAGATTAAATGTTCTCACTATTGGATTGTCATCTATGTTTTATTTCATAAGTATGACACTATTGGATGTGCTCACATAATAGAATAGCCGGGGTACCAAGCTTACGAAGCATGTGGCCAGTACTACATAGTCTTGATCACATACAAGCCTACATCGAACGGGTCCTATGCGACACAGACGGGACCACCACAACCAGGCAATCCTGTCGGCTTAACCACCTCAAAACAAACACTTGTCCCGCCCGGTCTCGGCTTAAACTATGCCAGAAAAGCTTATCAGTGACATCTCGATTTGTGACTCAAAAACAACACGTGTCACAGATAAGTCATTAGTGACACGGGTTCTTGAGACGTGTCACTGATTAGCTATTGTCATGCCTCGGGACCAAAACGCGTCACTAATAACAGGGTATCAATGACTCTTGAACGCAACACGCATCACTGATAAAAATTGTGACGCGTGTTTCTGAGGCGTCTCACTGATAGATCGACTTATTAATGACGCGGTTTAAGAATATGGGTCACAGATAAGTCTTGTGACGCGTGTTCCCAGGACACGTCAATAATAGTTATACATATCAGTGACTCTTGATCATAACACGCGTCATAAATAAAAGATGTGACGCGTGTTTATGCACACCAAGCTCACGCTCAGCAAGCTCGACCACCCTCCGACCCCGCCTGCCTCCCCGTCAACCGACGACTTTGGGCCCCGGGCTACGAAGCCAGCGTGTCGGCAAATCAGCGCGTGCGCAGGTCGCCCCAGCCCCATGCCCTCGCCCCCCTGCTGGATTACTACTGCACAGCACGGCACAGCACAGAGAGACCACGGTGAGTCACTGAGTATTTGACTGCATAGATGCAGACGTATTCAACTTTGCCACTAGCTTGGTGGCCCATTTCTCCTGATCTCAATTGTATCCACTGCATTATATTACTCCTTTTATCCAAAAACAGACACCACTTTAGGTCTGTTTTAAATCAAACTATCTTAGTTTTAACTAAATTTATAAAAAAAAATACTACTACAAAAAAAGCACATCACTATCGGATTGAAACACTGTATTACTGTCGGAGTTGTGTCCCAAACCGGCTTGTAATTGGACGATGGTAAGTGTTTTCATTGTTGGCTGAATAACTTGTCCAGAATTTTTTTGGTGAAAAGCAATACTGTCAGCTCCAGCACAACCGACCCTTAACAATCCACTAGTGATTACTAGTATAGTGCCCGTGCTAACGCTATGGTTTTATTTTAGTAAAGCATATGAAAACAACCAAATAACGAATATATTTTTTCATAGATTTCAACTCTTATACACAAATTGTCTTTGAGTATTTATTCAATCCAGAAAACACTTTTGCATAAGGCCTAATAAAGTTATTTGTCGTATTAACCATCCATTTTACATTGTGTCTAAGTCCTTAAGCATGTCTTGGAGATGTTCAAGTAAGTTGCCAAAACATTCATTTGCAGGGCTATTTATAGTATATGGAGTATAGATAGAAATATTATACGACTTAGTATACGACTTAGGTTAATCCATGACGTAAGGAAATAAGTTGCAATAGAAGACGACTCACCCTGAGGCAGGATTTTTGCATTGTTTGCTTTCTTAGGTTTATTGTATTTAGTCATCGCCATCACATCATCATCGTCGGCACGCATTGGATCTTCATTTCTTTCTAGTTGAACTGTTTCTATGCCATCTTCTTTGGTATGCACTTCTTTTGCATCCATAATATTATCCTGCACATATATATAATATTATAATAACAGTTCAAGATACAATATATGAAGATAATTGAGTTGCTAGAGAGATGTTTGCGTACGTCATCCTCGTGAGCATGTTTCCGCTTCTTGTTCTCGTCCTTTTTTAGATGAACTATTACTTTATCATCGTCTTTGATCGGTGAATTTTCTCCATCCAAATTGATCTGCATAGTGGAGATTATTAATAATAATACATAAGTGGTACATGATTTTTTTTATATTAAAAGATGTATATAATGATCCATATATATACACTGATGCTTGTTTTGTCTTGAAATATTTGACCCCCATATCCATATTTTGGTTAGAGGCTGATCGCATTTCCTTGTCAACATCTTCATGGGCATTCCTAACTGGTGTCAGTCTCGCCTCACTCTGTATGTCATAGGTTAAAGACACTGAAATTAATAATTATATCTTTTCTTGCACATGAAAACCGAAAGATTTAATAGGAATACACCTGAGTCTTCTGAAAGGAACCCTTTTTCTTGTGGTACTTCCTCATATGTCATCATTTTTGGACTGTCATCAAACTCACCTGTGGCCATATGTGGACTCATAACTAACTCACTGAGCACCATGTGTGGGTCAGGTAAGGCACCAACTAACTTTTTTTGTTGTCTCTCGAGAAGACTAACATGATCAACATATAATATCTTGTTCTTCTTAGACCGGGTGATATTTCCCATCTCCACCACGTGAGCATCACAACTCAAAAGTTTCAACCCGTCAGTAATTGAAAGATTTGGCAAACACCAATAAACCCTCACCTTTTCATCTAAAACAATACCCAACTGCTTCAAAAAATCCAGAACATATAGAAGAGACCAAGTATTATTTATGCAGTTATCAAACCAATAAATCGTCTCATTCATATATATCCTTCTATTACCAAGGCCACAAAAGAACCCTGAGTGATGTATCTCCACACTAAAAAACTCATCAGATGAACCTGTACAGACACCAGAGCACATAAAACGAGCAAAGAAATTAGGTCAGTTTCTTCAAATTGAGATACTTAATGGACCAAAGAAGACAAGCAACAATTAGTGTCATTCAGCCGATAGTAGATTTAAATCATAGTATTTTAGGATGTCACTATTGGATTGTTTTTGGAATCACTAAATTATTTTTTAGTTATTACACTACAACAGAAATGACATTCACTGTCGGTATATCACTAGCGGGTTCTATTCAACCACCACTGATGTTTCTTCACTAGCGGTTTGAAGATTGAAAACCAGACAATGATTGGGGGATGCCACAAACCGCTAGTGAAGATAGCTAACAGTGGCGGTTGGTGGCTCAAACCGCTAGTGAAGCATCACTAGCGGTTCGTAGCTCAAACCGCTAGTGATATTAGGATATCACTGGCGGTTTGGTTTTAAACCGCTAGTGATGTTTTGGTATCACTGGCGGTTTGGTTTTAAACCGCCAGTGATAGATCGTGTATAAAAGGTCATTCCCTTCCCCCTGCTCTCTCCCAGCTCGAGCTCCACAAGTAGAGCAGTGTTTTTGCCCCAACCTCACCCCATTGTTGCGGCCTTTTTTGACCAAAATGCTCAATGTGGATCTTGTTTTTCCAAGCATGGGCATGATCTTCTTGCTTTAAGGTTAGTAATAAAAAGCCTCAACTCCTTCGATTTTATAGCTTTAGAGTGTTTTGCATGGCTACATTGCCATTGTAATTGTTTCTCCATTTTAGAGAGCACTTTTCAGTTGGATTTTGAGGAAGGCATCCAAGTTGTGGTGAATCCATCTTGCAAAAGGTTGGTGTTTATGAGCCCATCATATTTACTAGCTAATTGCATGGTTGTTTGGATGATTGCTACTATGTCATGCTTTAATTAGCTCATGGATTAATTATTTTGATGAACAAAATCTATGTGCTACCGAGCCATTTGTGTTTAGCTAAATTGTTTTTGTTGATTAAGTGTATAAATTTAACCTTTTGTATTTAGTGACTCCATTTGTTCTCAATTTTAAACTTACCATGCAAAGCTAAGTGTAGATAATTGTTTCCAAAAAAACAATGACCAATTTAAATAAGTGGAATATATACTACTGTGGGCATGGAGTTAGAAGCGCAAATTCTTGATAATGAAAGGACCATTTTTTATTTCACTGTAATTACTCTCTTAATTTTTATTTAGATGAGAAAAATCTATGTGACACCTACCAACCCATTTGTTTGGGGCTACATTGTGTTGTTGATTAAGAGTCCATCCAAATTTAACTTTTTATAATTAGCGACTCTATTTGGTCTCAAATTTAAATTTGCCATGATAAGCTAGGTGTAGAATTGATTTTGTTCAAAAAATAAGGAGCAAAAAATAAGTGGAATATACTGTGCGCATGGAATTAGGAGCTGAAATTCATGATCATTAAAGGACCATTTTTTATTTCACTGTAATTACTCCCTCAATTTTTCTGTGTAGAAATGGATCGAGAGTGGATGTACGGTCTGGCACCAATGGACGAGCGGTACTTGATGGGCATCAGCACATACGGTCTGGCACCAACGGACGAGCGGTACTTGATGGGCATCAGCACATTCATCACTGAAGCCGTAGCCAACGCTCGGGATGAAAAGCTTGTATTTTGCCCATGCAGAGATTGCAAAAATAGAAAGAAATAGGGAAACATGGAGTCTATACAATGCCACCTGATTACTAGGGGGTTCATGAGGGACTACAAAATATGGTGTATGCATGGTGAGGGTGGTGCTAATGTTCATGAGGGACTAAAAAACTATATTCTGTTATGTAACTTGAATAAACAACTCTCACGAAAATTTTACCTCTTCATTACAAAGATAGAAGAAAAAATTATAGATATAGATAGATAGATTAATCCTTTTGGGAAAAGAGAGATTTATTAGTTATCCAAAATCACAATTAAAATCCTGAAAAATCATGTTTCCAATTAGTTGGTTTCTTTGAGGCTAAGATGCAGTAACTATCTTTTTTTAAAAAAAATCTAAAATATAGTAGTACAGTATTTTACGTACGTGGAATTGAAATGAGCAGATGCGGTATAGTATTTTTTGGTAGCTAATTTAAATTTATGGATAATAAAAAATAAAAAAAATAGCCAGCAAGATGGGAGTGCGGTACGGTATTAAAAAGGCCCCAAGAATCAAGTGCGGGTTTTGAACCGAAGACCTAACGGTCAAGACAGAAGGGAGCCAACCAATTGGACCAAGTGAAGGTACCAATAATCTAGGTGATTCGGACATATATTAAAGCGTAAACAATCACTGGCGGTTTCGGCTTTAGAACCGCCAGTGATGTTCGTGCCCACGTATTAGGCAGGAGCGCGGCCGCCGCCGCGAATTTCATTCGTCGCTCCCAATCAGCGCTCCAACAGCGCTCTCTGCCGCCGCGTCATCGACGTCGTGGACCTTCCACCACCGGGCGCGCCACGCCGCCATCGACGGCGACCACCACCATCTACGGCGGACTCCCTCCCCTCCTCCCACCCCACCACCACCCCCAACGACGCTCAGTCGGCTGTTCTCCGCCACCGTCGCCCGTCCGCGAGAAGACACTGCCGCCCCGGCCTCGACTCAACTGCGCGTGACGCCGCCACCCCTGCCTCCATCGAGCCGCACGCGACGCTGCCATCCCTGCTGCACCCGAGGCCACGGTCGCTGCCCTCCCCCACTCAAACCGTGAGCACTTCAGACCCCTGCCCCCTAGGTGTTCGGTTAAATGTCAACTTAGAATATGCCATGACTGAACATTGTATATATTTTGTACAGAGAATATAGTGTTGTTTTATATGATCCCTCCCTGATAAAGTGCGGTTTGTGATGCTAACTTCAGTAGTTTAAGCCTAAAACTTATTGGATTCCATGATGACTGCAAACACTTCGAATGTACATCACTACTAATGAAAGTCTCGAGCATTGTTTATTGCTGAAAAAACTTGAACCTCTTATCTGAAGTAATATTTCTTTGGCACATACTCACATTCCCAATTTGTATTGCTTGAGTTTCGTGACGTAATTTAGAATGCTTTCCAAGATTTATGAGTGATTGTCCGAATTCTGATGTTAAAATTGAGTAATTTTCATTTGACCGAACAAGCTATCAAATCATCAAGCTAAACTTTCAAGTCTGCAAGGCTTTGGATCTATTTTTTTCTTTTTTGTGTTGGAGAATAAACTTTGCTTTAAGAAAACAGTTATCCTATTACAGAGATATTACGTCTTGTCCAAATTCAATGTATAGGGCAGCTGTCCGATTGAAGTCTATGAGCCAATTCATTATCTTCAAGCACACCGTGTTGGACTTGCCCTTCTCCATGAGATGAGCGCTCCAGTTTTGCAGTAGTTTAATTGTAACATACGTAGACTTCCTCTTGTAGTCATCATGTTATTATGTTTTCCAAATAGCCCACAAAACTGCAATAAATATAGATTCACTTATATGTGTCAAGGCAAGAGCAGTTTTTCCATAATGAATTTGCCACCCGCATACTGGATCTAATGACAAGCATGCATCTACTGGATCTAATTGAATTTAATGACAAGCATGCATCTACTGGATCTAATCTACTTTAATACCACAAGTAAAATAAAGTATAGACGCAAGATGTTCAAGAACACTTGCCTTCGGGCTGGGTCGGATCGACAAGGGCATGGTCTTGATTCCGTGGTTCCGCGTAGCTCGCACTCGCTGGATCAACCATCATCACATGGCTCAAACAAATATAATAAATAACAGTACATCAACAGTATAAAAATAGTATATAAACAGAACTAACATGTAGAGCTCGACGAGATGAATCTAATGCAAGTTGAATTGGGTCAAATCGGAGCTAAGTTGCAAAAGTTATAAGCGTTTGAATGCGGGTGGCAAAATTGTAATTATTTGAACTCAAATTCGTAATTTAAATAAATAAAAACCGAAAAAGAAATGCATCTGGACCGGGCCGCATTTTGCTGAAAGCACAGGGGTTAAACTGGAAGACGCACTAGACTCTCAGCGAATAGTGCAACGCAAGGCGAGTTGATTCAACAAAAGAGGGAGGGCCTTTCTGCAATTCGGCCAGGCCGGTCGGCGGTCAGTGTGGCCGCTGGTGTGGCCGACACGTGGCGGAATGTGACCGGTGCGGTGCACACTGTGCGGTGGACGAAGGCGCGACCGCATGGTGGACGGGGTTCGCGGCGGTGCGGTTGTCCAAAGGACTGTGCGTCACTTTGATGGAAACCGAAGGGCTACAGTGCAAATAATCAGATGACTCAAAACACTATTCCAGTGGAGCGTGGGTTGATAGTGGGAAACTTGAAGGGCTTTTAAGAAAAATGGCCAAATCGGTCAGCGTGGACGTGCGGTGGCCTACGTGGCCGCCACGCGGCGCGATCTGGGTGGCTCGGCTCACCAGATGTTCTGTGGATTGGCTAACGCGGATGCGGTGGATGGGGTCCACGAGCTGGTGGACATGGTCTATACCGCTTCGCCGATGCAATCTAATCTGAGCCGCCGAAACGAGATCGAACGGCCCAGGGGTGCCAGATGCGGTGACGGCGGCCGGGCGGCGCTGTTCGCGGCGGCGCGCCATGGGTGGCCATCGGAGCTCGCTCGGGAGGTGCCCTAGAGGCTAGTAGAGGTTACAGGGAGGGTAGGGTTTGGATGCGGAGCTCACCGCGAGTTCGGAGGAGGAGCTGTTGATGCTGGTTGGGGCCGGAGGAGGGAGTCTGCCATGTAGACCGTGCGGTTACGCCAGTGAGGTTGGGGATGTGCCTTCCCTGGTGCCGTTGTACACCGAAAACGCCCACGCTGGATGCATCGTGCGTCCGCGGTGCCGACGGAGAGGAGAACGAGGGCGTTGGTGGCTTTCCACTGTGCGCTAGCGAGCTCGATTGGAGCTTGGTTCTGGCGATGGCGACAGTTGTGCCTCTGGAGGGTTCCGGAGCGTGGGGAAATCATGCTAGAAGGGATGTGGGGGCGGCGAAGAGGCGGCGCGGGGTCAATGTGGGGTTTAAAAGGGTAGAGGAGAGGTGGCGGCTGCTCCACGGATGGATCCGAGGACAGAAGGAGGGTGGGGACGACATCGCGTGTAGGGCGGAAGGTTGGTGCGTGGTTGGGGGAGAGAGAGCTGACAGGTGGGGTCATGCTGTCAGTGGCGAACGGTGGGCGTGTGCAAGCGCTGCAGCGACGCTGTGGTTGGGCCAGGGACGGAGCGGGTGCGCGGGGGGGGGGGGGGGAGGGAGGGAGGGAGGAAACATGTCATTGCGCGTGGAGGGAGAATTCGGTCCAGGGAGATGGGAGGGGGAGCGGGGCGCTGCGCGCGTGGGAGGAGAGGGCGGCGCTGTGGCTCGCGCACGGGCCACACGAAGGAGGGAGTGGGCTGGAGACGCGCTGGGCCGGCTGCGGGGAAAAGAAGAAAAAGGGAGAGAGGGTGGCGGGCCGGCCAGGGGAGAGAGGGAAAGGGGAGTTGAGCGGGCTGCGGTAAAAGAAAAAAAGCTGGGCTGCAAGGGAGGAGAGGAGGTGAGCTCGTTTTGCCTTTTATTTTTTCTTCTCTTTCCTTTTTCAAACTTTGTAAATTCTTTTGTAAATTCATTTAAATTTCAAAACAAACCTTTTGAAACCAAAACAAGTTTGAATTTTTTTTAAAACATTTTCCCTAGATTTTGAAAATAAAATTTGAGTTTGATTTTATAAAATTTTCATAAACCTTTTATTTATTTTCTAAATAGAATAAATTCAGTTCGCCCTATTCAGGTTTAAATTTCACCCAATAAAACTGTGCAACGGCATGAATGCAACAAACATCTGGTTCGGATTTTTCGTCCATCTAGTATTTTGTCCATTTCCTAATTAAATTCTAATTAATTTTATTTATTTAAAAATCGGGGTGTCACAATCTATGACTCAAGATCTCAAATCCTCACAGACACAGACCGATCAGACAGTCGAGGGGAGCGCCGACTGTGCTATTGGAGTGCAACAATGAGGATCCCCGATGTCTCTGTCGTGGCCATGTCTTAGTCATGGTCCGGCGCCCCCGATGGAGTCATCAATGCCTGTGTTTTCTCCAGAAGATAGACTGTTTTATTTGAATCATATGCTGAAACGCAATCATATGATTCAACCAAGATTTGCACTACTAGACAAACGGCCTTTAGCCCCGGTTGGCCCAACCGGGGCTACCAATCCGGGACTAAAGGTCCCGGGCCTTTAGTCCCGAGTGCTTTCAACCGGGGCTAAAGGTCTAGGGAGGAAAAATAAATATATGTTGTGTGAGATTCGAACTCAGCACATCTCGCCTCAGGCACGCTTATCAACTGAGTTACACAACCCACGTGATACAGTTCTGAACGTTTTCCTTTTGAATCCACTCGGGAAGGACCTTTAGCCCCGGTTGGTAACACCAACCGGGGCTAAAAGGACCTTTAGTCCCAGTTGGTGATACCAACCGGGGCTAAAGATTCATCTTTAGTATCGGTTGGTGTTACCAACCGGGACTAAAGGTCTTTAGCCCCGGACGCAAAATTTTGCCGAGACTAAAGCTCAGTTGATAGATCGTCCAAATGCTTGTTCTCTACTAGTGTTGGTAGAACTAAACCAAGAAGATAGGTGTGTCAAATTCTTCCTTGGGTTTAGTTCTTTAGAATAGACGGCCTTTGTTTGTAATGGTTGTCCTGGCCGAAGCTTCCATTGATGCTACCAATTTTGCTTTGGTATTTCTTTTATTTCATGCATGTGTGATGTCCATGGCAGTTGGAGCACGATTTCCTATCCATAGAGCATGACACGATTATATAGCATGGCTTCTTACAGTTTTAGTATTTTTCTACTAATGAAATAGACATGTCATCGTGCTCTGCAACAATATAGGTTGTTAGCAACTATTTAAGGAAAAAAATTAGATTGTAGTATCCATCATTTGAGTTTCTAGTGCTGTTCCCAATGATGTCCAGGGCAACTGGAGAATGATTTGTTAGTCTACTAAGATCATTTATGCAAAGATGTAGATATAGGCCAGATGGAATATTTATAAAAAAATGGTTCTGGAAGTATAGGGCTCTGATGTGCTATTTACTGCGTTGAATCACCTTTGCAATGGAATGAGGTCTGAAGGAGCATATTGTGATGCCTTCCGGTGTTTAAGTACAATTTCTATAGGCATTGTGCTTATGCGTAGATGAGGTGAAAACGAAATGTGCCAATTTGGTTGGCCTTCATTTACTACAATAGCAGTGATGCAAAGGTTGATCTCCCGGGACAAATTTGGTTCAAGAGATGGAGTGTTTCTAGATGGAATTAATAGTCCGTTTTGCACAGCTAGAGAAATAATGATCCACCTTGGGATGAGTCCATTGCTCCTCTGAATGACAAGCTTGACCTTAACACCAAAGATGTAAAAGCCCAAACAAAAAGGGAATGGAAACTTGGAGATGCCAAAAATATTATTATACAGTCCATCTAACTAGCCGTAACTTCTGGAAGGAATCTGTGCTTACATTGTTTCTAGAAAGCCATTAAAGATATTGCCGTTTCACAGGCACAACTAATGCTTGCCAGTGTATAGGTTGTTCATCACCGGATCAGACATACTTGTTTTTTTAGAAAGAAACATACTTATTTATTGTTTAGGTTTATTGTTTGGTTGTTATTATTTTGCTCGTTTTAGAGTTGACATCCACTAGTTAAAGGCATCTATCATTGACATGTATTCATAGCTAGGAAACTATTGCAACCTTCACTTGTATTTTTTCTGAATCCACATGTTCATTAATTAGGTTCAGTTCAGTGAATTTCAGTACTCCCTCCAATCCTAATTATAAGTTGTTCCAACAATCTTGAAGAGTTAAAGTTTTCTAAGCTTGACCAAAATAATATAATAAGATAATAATATTTATTATACTAACTAAGTATCATTAGATTCTTTATTAGCTATATTTTTATAGTATACCTATTTGATGTTATAAATATTTATGTTTTTTCTAATTTTTGGTCAAACTCGAGATACTTTGACTCGAAAAAATTCATGGTATGACTTGTAATTTAGAATGGAGGGAGTACAATATATATATTGATAATATTCTTTTACAATCATATCTTGTTATCTAATTTTTGCATTATTTTTTTCAGTTGTAATGCATGGGTATTTTACCAAGTTGATGGAAGAAAAGAGAAGGTAAAGGAAATCATGATTGATGGAAGGCAAGAGACAGTTGGAAACAAAACCAGTAGTAATTGATCATACAAAACTCCGGGAAAATGTAATCGGCCGGGTTTATGGTACGAGGTGAGTGGGAGATCATGCATGCCGGGTCCACTACATGCTCGGGTGAGGAAGTGCCGGGCAAACATGAGAGCGAGCTAGCGTGCAAAACTGTTGGGTTGACGATTCCTCTCGCAGTTTTTTAGTTGTAGAGATTTTTTCTGTTGTAATGTACGGGTTTTACCAAGTTGATGGAAGAAAAGAGATAATAGAAAAGAAGAGGTAAAAGAAATCAAAATTCATGGAAGGCAAGAGACAGATCGGAAACAAAACCAGCGGTAGTCGATCATGCAAATCTCCGGAAAAGTGTAACTAGCCGGGTTTATCGTATGAGGTGATTGGGAGATGGTGCGTGTAGGGTCCACTGCATGCTTGGGTGAGCGAGGGAAGTGCCGGGCAAGCATGCGAGCGAAGCTGTCGAGTTGACGATTCTTCTCACAGTTTTTAAGTTATTTAAAGATATGTCCCTGTGCCTAATATATGGCTGACCATAAATGCTAAGTTTAATTTATGGTATTTTTAGAACTTCCTTTTATTATAATTCAAAACTATCCCTTCCATTTCAAATTATTAACTCATTTTCAACTTTTTCTTAGAGAGTCAAACCATCTTAAGCTTAACAAAAATTATAGAGAAAAATAAAAAAAATCTATGACATTAAAAAGGTATACTATGAAAATATAATTAATGAATACTGAAAAAACTTATTTGGTAACATAAGTATTTTTTTATGATATAAATTTTGTTAAACTTGAAATGCTTTGACTATTTGAAAGATATCCCGATGCCAAATATATGGCTGATCATAAATGTTAGGTTTAATCTCTAATAATTTTAGAACTTTTTATTTGAATTGGAAACTATTATTATTTATGATAATTTTAATACTATAGGTAAAGAACATATTTAAAGGTTCAGTTTAGTTAAATTTAGTACGGCTAATTTTATTAACTTCAATTACTTTAGTTTATTTATATATTTATGAATTTTTATATCTTTAAATTTAAATATTGATAAATATCCTAAATACTAGATTTCGGGAGCAAGCGAATGCACAACGTCATAGCCATCCGATCTCCCCCGTGCAACACACCCGTCCAATGCGTTTGTGACCATGGACCCACCAATCAGCCGACACGGTTCGAATTTGGGGGAATCGCGCCCGTCATTTCCACCTCGTATTCTCTCTCCTCTATCCGGTCTTTCCTCGTTTGGTCTCTGTTGAAGCCCATCGGAGGCGACGCAGGTGGCACGACCCATCTCCGGCGGTCGCGCAAGCCTTCTCCCTCCCAGTTGCACCGCAGGCGCTCCCCACAGACGGTCGTGTGAGCCTTCCCAATGGGCGTGCGTGCTCCCTCTGGCGACCACACAGTCGGTCCCCTGCAGCGGCGCGGGCCTTCCATCCTCCCCGGAGACCGCTCAGTCTCAAACCATGACCGCGCACTATCCTCGGTAGCAGCGCAGGCTTCCCTCCTCCCTCACGACTGCTCGTCGGTGACCGCAGTTGCTTTCCCAGTGGCTGCACATCCCAGGGTCGACGGTCGTGCAACTAGGAGGTGCTCCACCGACCTTGTTGCTTCACGTGTTCTCCTTGCTACGGATTTCAACACCGCAATTGACTCTGATTTGGTTCATTTCCCCTTTCTACTTTTTGATGTGTTTGTTCTTCTTACCTGTTTCGATACGTAATGGTCTAAACCTATGATTTATGGCCTCGGGATCTCGTCTATACAAATCCCCTATGAATCTACCATTGCATGTGCAGTATTGGGCATTTGACTAGACTTGGTATTGGTGCTTCTCATACTACATAGGGTTCCAATCTCCTACAACAATTACAAACAGTGAGTTTATTTATATCTCTGACCTAATTTGTGCATTAGGTATTAGCTTCTTTTTAATTTTGTTAACTACATGTTTGCATTTGTTTGGCTCCCCTATCTGTTATTGTTCACCCTATAAATGTATTGGGCTAGAATGGGTTAAACAATTTGGGTTGTACATCAATCAGCTTTGGGCTGGTCCGTCATGAGCTGAATTAGCATGGGGCTTAGGAGGCAATGGATTGGGCTGGTTTAGTTGGAGTAAGTTCCAAGCCCATGGGTGAACGGGTTGTTGCGAATGGTTTGCCTCTGCGCTAGACTCAAACTTGCTTACGAGTCATGGCCGCCACCCCTTCACACACTGCTCCGGCATCTGGTTTGACAAGTGCGTTATCAGCTATGTCGACACCAATGCGTCCAACGCGTACGAGCAACAGTACCGCTCCATACTCTGCAGCGTCAAAATTCTTGTATGAAGCTTTACTTAGCAGCAGACACACTAGTAAGCCTGCTTACCATGGATGCCTTTCTCTGCTTGTTAATTTAACTAAATGAGACTACCTATTTTTTCAACTTGGATAGTCCAATAGAGAAGCTTATTGCTTAACTTGTGACTGATTGACTGATCATGCTCTTAATTTATTACTAATTATTGCTTCCTTTGTGTGAGATTGTTGGTATGGATCGAGACGGTGAAGTGAGAACCTCAAATGTCTATCCTTTACATAAGCAACATATCTCTGATTATTCAAATGTCATCTTCAGAGTTTTTATTTCTATGTATAATTAGATTGCAAAGGACACCGTTTTTAATTCTCTATGTATGACAGTTGAGTAGTGGCTCTAGCAGTTTGTGATATGTTTAGTTTATCGGTTGATGTCAGCTTGTAAAAATGTTTAGTTTATGTTCAATTTGCTTCGAAGAGCTGGGTGCAGTAGCACTATGTCTCACTCGCCTCTTACATGTACTGTCCAATCAATGATGAAACCAGCAGCGATGTGACTGCAAAATAGTGGGTTTGGATAGTTTTTTAGTGGGCTGAAACCACAGTTTGATCAATGGTTTAGTACAGTATACAACCTCCAATAACATAACATTGGGGTGGAGCCTTCAACAACTTAACACCCGGGTAGATTGTTTAATTTTCCGTATAGCACTAGGATTGGGGTGGTTTCATTTGGTTGAAATGGTTGCTGCAAATTTTTGTTAACAAACATTAAGATTAAATGTTCTCACTATTGGATTGTCATCTATGTTTTATTTCATAAGTATGACACTATTGGATGTGCTCACATAATAGAATAGCCGGGGTACCAAGCTTACGAAGCATGTGGCCAGTACTACATAGTCTTGATCGCATAAAAGCCTACATCGAATGGGTCCTATGCGACACAGACGGGACCAGCACAACCAGGCAATCGTGTCGGCTTAACCACCTCAAAACAAACCCTTGTCTCGCACGATCTCGGCTTAAACTATGCCAGAAAAGCTTATCAGTGATGTCTTGATTTGTGAGTCAAAAACAACACGTGCATAGATAAGTTATTAGTGACACGGGTTAGCTATTGTCATGCCCCGGGACCAAGACGCGTCACTAATAACAGGGTATCACTGACTCTTGAACGCAACACGCGTCACTGATAAAATTGTGACGCGTGTTTCTGAGGCGCGTCCCTGATAGATCGACTTATTAATGACGCGGTTTAAGAATATGGGTCACAGATAAGTCTTGTGACGCGTGTTCCCAGGACAGGTCATTAATAGTTATACATATCAGTGACTCTTGATCATAACACGCGTCATAGATAAAAGATATGACGCGTGTTTATAGACGCGTCACTGACATGTGCACATATCTGTGACTCATTTTCTTAAGCCACGTCACAAATAATTAGCATCAATCTTAATGCATTTTTCCACTTTCCCATTCGAGTCTTTTCTCACGGGAAAGAACATATCGCTCATGTCGCCGTCGGAGGAGAAGCGCGCTGCCGCCCACCTCCACACACAGCTCCCACCGACGCCGGCGCCCCTTCCTGTCCTGCAGCTGTGCGCGGCCGTGCCTGCGGTACACACACCAAGCACGGCTTTGGGCCCCGGGCTACGAAGCCAGCGTGCCGGCAAATCAGCGCGTGCGCAGGTTGCCCCAGTCCCATGCCCTCGCCCCGCTGCTGGATTACTACTGCACAGCACGGCACAGCCCAGAGAGACCACGGTGAGTCACTGAGTATTTGACTGCATAGATGCAGACGAATTCAACTTTGCCACTAGCTTGGTGGCTCGTTTCTCCTGATCTCAATTGTATCCACTGCATTATATTACTCCTTTTATCCGAGAACAGACACCACTTTAGGTCTGTTTTAAATCAAACTATGTTAGTTTTAACTAAATTTATAAAAAAATACTACTACAAAAAAAGCACATCACTATCGGATTGAAACACTATATTACTGTCGGAGTTGTGTCCCAGACCGGCTTGTAATTGGACGATGGTAAGTGTTTTCATTTTTGGCTGAATAACTTGTCCAGAATTTTTTCGGTGAAAAGCAATACTGTCAGCTCCAGCACAACCGACCCTTAACGATCCACTAGTGATTACTAGTATAGTGCCCGTGCTAACGCTATGGTTTTATTTTAGTAAAGCATATGAAAACAACCAAATAACGAATATATTTTTTCATAGATTTCAACTCTTATACACAAATTGTTTTTGAGTATTTATTCAATCCAAAAAACACTTTTGCATAAGGCCTAATAAAGTTATTTGTCGTATTAACCATCCATTTTACATTGTGTCTAGGTCCTTAAGCATGTCTTGGAGATCTTCAGGTAAGTTGCCAAAACATTCATTTGCAGGGATATTTATAGTATATGGAGTATAGATAGAAATATTATATACTTACAGTGTTGATCAGTGCCAATGTTACGCCATCCCACATCTTCATGAAACCATATACAAGAAAGCCTCCTAATTTCCTGTACAATACGATATGATTATTTGTTGTACATAAATAAAGGAAATAAATATTCTGTGTTAAGAAAGGTAAAACACATCATAGTTAAAGATTACCATTCTGTTATTTTTAGAATATTTGTAGGTAATTTTTGTTTCCAGTAATAAATATGGTCGTTCCACTTTGAATTTGTTAGTTTCATGGCGAGACCGAATCTTTTAGCAATAGTGTAAAATGTAGTTGTATGTGCCATGCACCCTTGTAACACATCTCTTCTTGAAGCGGATCCAGGAGGTGCACAGTTTTGTTTTTCATGTCAATTATGAATAAAGTGTGCAATCCATCACGGTAATATGGCAGTAGAATCTAAAAACATACACACAAAGTATAAGTAATAATAAATAATAATAAATTAAATATATTATATTATTATTTATTTTTATAAGATGACATAGAAGATATCTTACATTGCTGCAATCTTTAATATTATACTCCATGTCAGGCCAGGGTTGAAGCACTTTTGCTAATTTCTTGTGGTCTAGACATGGATTTTAATTTTTTTGATGAGCTATACAATTATTGAAGGGAATATTTATATTGACCTACTGCAAATTGGAGGTCGATGAAGTGGAATTTGTATGTCTCCAACAACAAGTCTTTGTTGCACGCAGCCATCCTTATAGCCACGTTAAAGCAATCATGATCCATTTCTATTTTCTCATCCAAAATTTCTCTAATTTTTCTATGAGTTAAAGAAACTGGATATGGCAGTGTGCTTCAGACCCATTCGTTGCTATAAAACAATGAACAAATTAGTCATTATTCTTATTATATCACCGACGATTAAACTACTGTAATTAGAACAAAAAAATTTACTTTACAAAGACTTACTCTAAAGATTCGGATTCAGCTATCGACAAGATGTTTGCACAAATGGCAGACAACAGGTCTTGCTTGTTCGTCCATTTTATTGTACCCGACAATAAAATAGATATATCATCATCAACATTATCCAGACGGTCGAGCATTATAACATCATCATCATCCAGACCACTACTATCCTCTATATCTTGTCCATCATCATGTAACAATCTTGCTATGTTTAACGTAGAGTTATACAAGATCGCAGGTAGCTTGAACCTAAAGTTACTGATATCCTCCTAAAAATATAAGCAACAACTTTTGTTATATTAACCGATTTAAAAAATTAAATGTCTGTTATTTATAAAGGGTTACTATGAAATTATCTGTGTCACAGGATTAGATAAAGTAGTTCTAGTCCAATACTCCATAAAATTAATCATCCATAAACCACAACTTACACTGTTCAATTATGTTTAAAAATATGATTGATTCAAATATTATTCGTAGTTTGATAATGGTATAATTTGAACAAGTCAGATGATGTTGTACCCATCTTGTTGCACTCTTTCGATGATCTTATGTTCAATTGGCCAAGAAGCCACTTCAATAGAGTTTTCCCATTTTTTGGGTCCAGATGTATAAATTGTGCCACATGTTTTAGTAGTCTTTCCGTGCCTATCAACTGCTAGGTCCAAAATAACAAACTTTAGAAAGAGATACTAGAGAATTTTAAAACAGTATGTATATCAATAATTTTTAGCCATAACGTATATTTGAGATCTTGAAAGTTTGACATTTTCTCTCCGAAAGAATCCAAAACATGTATCTCACATTTTGAAGCATTCACAACCGCTAGGTACCAGTGGTACTTCTCAATATTAATCAGAAGGAACACCTGCAGTAATAGGTTTATGTAATCTCTATATAATAAGTGAATCAAGAAAAGTTTACATATGTCATTTTTTTAGAAAAGCTTACCATATCAGCATTTAAGTAATTTTCAACAGTGGCTTGAACCACATCATCTTTACTATAGATCAATGTCATCGCAGGTGTTTGTCCGTCATGATTTAGCAATTTGAACCCTAAATGAATTTTCCAAATAAACAGCGCCACCTTCTCTGTGAAGTAGGTGTTGTTCGTGTCGCTTCAATTGGATATACAAACTTACAACCTACAAGTTTTTAATTAGTATGAATTTGGAAGATATTTTGCATGGACATCGACATATGAAACTACTGTGTTAGCACGAACTTACAGCGCCATTGGCTTGCTCATTATCATGAAAAAGGCATTCTATGTCATCTCTACATCCCCAAGCATCATTGATTTGGACGAGTATTTGGTTTTTACTTTTTCCTTTCGTGTATTCAATTACGTTCACATCTTGTCGTGTGCACACATAACCTAAAGATAAATAAATTTTAGTAATTATTCACAAAATAAGGAAATAAGTTGCAATAGAAGACGACTCACCCTGAGGCAGGATTTTTGCATTGTTTGCTTTCTTAGGTTTATTGTATTTAGTCATCGCCATCACATCATCATCGTCAGCACGCATTGGATCTTCATTTCTTTCTAGTTGAACTATTTCTATGTCATCTTCTTTGGTATGCACTTCATTTGCATCCATAATATTATCCTGCACATATATATAATATTGTAATAATAGTTCAAGATACAATATATGAAGATAATTGAGTTGCTGGAGAGATGTTTGCGTACGTCACTCTCTATGTCATAAGTTAAAGACACTGAAATTAATAATTATATCTTTTCTTGCACATGAAGACCGAAAGATTTAATAGGAATTCACCTGAGTCTTCTAAAAGGAACCCTTTTTCTTGTGGTACTTCCTCATATGTCATCATTTTTGGACTGTCATCAAACTCACCTGTGGCCATATGTGGACTCATAACTAACTCACTGAGCACCTTGTGTGGGTCAGCAAGGGACCAGCTAAATTTTTTGTTGTCTCTCGAGAAGACTGACATGATTAACATATAATATCTTGTTCTTCTCAGACCGGGTGATATTTCCCATCTCCACCACGTGAGCATCACAACTCAAAAGTTTCAACCCGTCAGTAATTGAAAGATTTGGCAAACACCAATAAACCCTCACCTTTTCATCTAAAACAATACCCAACTGCTTCAAAAAATCCAGAACATATAGAAGAGACCAAGTATTATTTATGCAGTTATCAAACCAATCAATTGTCTCATTCATATAGATCCTTCTATTACCAAGGCCACAAAAGAACCCTGAGTGATGTATCTCCACACTAAAAAACTCATCAGATGAACCTGTACAGACACCAGAGCACATAAAACGACCAAAGAAATTGGGTCAGTTTCTTCAAATTGAGATACTTAATGGACCAAAGAAGACAAGCAACAATTAGTGTCATTCAACCGATAGTAGATTTAAATCATAGTATTTTAGGATGTCACTATTGGATTGTTTTTGGAATCACTAAAATATTTTTCAGTTATTACACTAATACAGAAATGACATTCACTGCCGGTATATCACTAGCGGGTTCTATTCAACCGCCACTGATGTTTCTTCACTGGCGGTTTGAAAATTGAAAACCAGACAATGATTGGGGGATGCCACAAACCGCCAGTGAAGATAGCAAACAGTGGCGGTTGGTGGCTCAAACCGCTAGTGAAGCATCCCTAGCGGTTCGTAGCTCAAACCGCCAGTGATATTAGGGTATCACTGGCAGTTTGGTTTTAAACCGCTAGTGATGTTTTGGTATCACTGGCGGTTTGGTTTTAAACCGCTACTGATAGATCGTGTATAAAAGATCATTCCCTCCCCCCCCCCCCCCGCTCTCTCCCAACTCGAGCTCCACAAGCAGAGCAGCGTTTTTCCCCCAACCTCACTCCATTGTTGCGGCCTTTTTGACCAAAATGCTCAATGTGGATCTTGTTTTTCCAAGCATGGGCATGATCTTCTTGCTTTAAGGTTAGTAATAAAAAGCCTCAACTCCTTCAATTTTGTAGCTTTAGAGTGTTTTGCATGGCTACATTGTCATTGTAATTGTTTCTCCATTTTAGAGAGCACTTTTCAATTGGATTTTGAGGAAGGCATCCAAGTTGTGGTGAATCCATCTTGCAAAGGGTTGGAGTTTATGAGCCCATCATATTTACTAGCTAATTGCATGGTTGTTTGGATGATTTCTACTATGTCATGCTTTAATTAGCTCATGGATTAATTATTTTGATGAACAAAATCTATGTGCTACCGAGCCATTTGTGTTTAGCTAAATTGTTTTTGTTGATTAAGTGTATAAATTTAACCTTTTGTATTTAGTGACTCCATTTGTTCTCAATTTTAAATTTACCATGCAAAGCTAAGTGTAGATTATTGTTTCCAAAAAACAATGACCAATTTAAATAAGTGGAATATATACTACTGTGGGCATGGAGTTAGAAGCGCAAATTCTTGATAATGAAAGGACCATTTTTTATTTCAGTGTAATTACTCTCTTAATTTTTATTTAGATGAGGAAAATCTATGTGACACCTACCAACCCATTTGTTTGGGGCTACATTGTGTTGTTGATTAAGAGTCCATCCAAATTTAACTTTTTATAATTAGCGACTCTATTTGGTCTCAAATTTAAATTTGCCATGATAAGCTAGGTGTAGAATTGATTTTGTTCAAAAAATAAGGAGCAAAAAATAAGTGGAATATACTGTGCGCATGGAATTAGGAGATAAAATTCTTGATCATTAAAGGACTAGTTTTTATTTCACTGTAATTACTCCCTCAATTTTCTTGTGTAGAGATCGATCGAGAGTGGATGTATGGTCTGGCACCGACGGATGAGCTGTTCTTGATGGGCATGAGCACATACGGTCTGGCACCGACAGACGAGTGATACTTGATGGGCATCAGCACATTCATCGCTGAAGCCGTAGCCAACGCTAGGGATGAAAAGCTTGTATTTTGCCCATGCAGAGATTGCAAAAATAGAAAGAAATAGGGAAACATGGAGTCTATACGATGCCACCTGATTACTAGAGGGTTCATGAGGGACTACAAAATATGGTGTATGCATGGTGAGGGTAGTGCTAATGTTCATGAGGGATTAAAAACTATATTCTGTTATGTAACTTGAATAAACAACTCTCACAAAAATTTTACCTCTTTATTACAAAGATAGAAGAAAAAATTATTTATATAGATAGATAGATTAATCCTTTTAGGAAAAGAGAGATTTATTAATTATCCAAAATCACAATTAAAATCCTGAAAAATTATGTTTCCAATTAGTTGGTTTCTTTGAGGCTAAGATGCGGTAACTATCTTTTTTAAAAAAATCTAAAATATAGTAGTACGGTATTTTACGTACGTGGAATTGAAATGAGCAGATGCGGTATAGTATTTTTTGGTAGCTAATTTAAATTTATGGATAATAAAAAAAATAGCCAATCCTGAAAAATTATGTTTCCAATTAGTTGGTTTCTTTGAGGCTAAGATGCGGTAACTATCTTTTTTAAAAAAATCTAAAATATAGTAGTACGGTATTTTATGTACGTGGAATTGAAATGAGCAGATGCGGTATAGTATTTTTTGGTAGCTAATTTAAATTTATGGATAATAAAAAATAAAAAAAATAGCCGGCAAGATTGGAGTGCGGTACAGTATTAAAAAGGCCCCAAGAATCAAGTGCGGGTTTTGAACCCAAGACATAACAGTCAAGACAGAAGGGAGCCAACCAATTGGACTAAGCGATGGTACTGATAATCTAGATGATTCGGACATATATTAAAGCATAAACAATCACTGGCGGTTTCGGCTTTAAAACCGTCAGTGATGTTCGTTCCCCCATATAAGGCACGAGGACGGCCGCCGCCGCGAATTTCATTCGCTCGCTCCCAATCAGCGCTCCAACAGCGCTCTCTGCCGCCGCGCCATCGACGTCATGGACCTTCCACCACCATCTACGGCGGACTCCCTCCCCTCCCCCCACCCCACCCCCGCCCCCAACGACGCTCGGCCGGCTGTTCTCCGCCACCGTCGGCATCCGCGAGAAGACACTGCCGCCCCGGCCTCGACTCAACTGCGCGCGACGCCGCCACCCCTACCTCCATCGAGCCGCACGCGACGCTGTCGTCCCTGCTGCACCCGAGGCCACGGTCGCCGCCCTCCCCCACTCAAACCGTGCGCACTTCAGACCCCTGCCCCCTAGGTGTTCGGTTAAATGCCAACTTAGAATATGCCATGATTGAACACTGTATATATTTTGTGCAGAGAATATAGTGTTGTTTTATATGATCCCTCCCTGATAAAGTGCGGTTTGTGATGCTAACTTCAGTAGTTTAAGCCTGAAACTTATTGGATTCCATGATGACTGCAAACACTTCAAATGTACATCACTACTAATGAAAGTCTCGAGCATTGTTTATTGCTGAAAAAACTTGAACCTCTTATCTGAAGTAATATTTCTTTGGCACATACTCACATTCCCACTTTGTATTGCTTGACTTTCGTGACGTAATTTAGAATGCTTTCCAAGATTTATGAGTGATTGTCCGAATTCTGATGTTAAAATTGAGTGATTTTCATTTGACCGAACAAGCTATCAAATCATCAAGCTAAACTTTCAAGTCTGCAAGGCTTTGGATCTATTTTTTTCTTTTTTGTGTTGGAGAATAAACTTTGCTTTAAGAAAACAGTTATCCTATTACAGAGATATTACGTCTTGTACAAATTCATTGTATAGGGCAGCTGTCCGATAGGAATCTATGAGCCAATTCATTATCTTCAAGCACACCGTGTTGGACTTGCCCTTCTCCATGAGATGAGCGCTCCAGTTTTGCAGTAGTTTAATTGTAACATACGTAGACTTCCTCTTGTAGTCATCATGTTATTATGTTTTCCAAATAGCCTAGAAAACTGCAATAAATATGGATTCACTTATATGTGTCAAGGCAAGGGCAGTTTTTCCATAATGAATTTGCCACCCGCCTACTGGATCTAATGACAAGCATGCATCTACTGGATCTAATTGAATTTAATGACAAGAATGCATCTACTGGATCTAATCTACTTTAATACCAAAAGTAAAATAAAGTATAGACGCAAGATGTTCAAGAACACTTGCCTTCGGGCTGGGTCGGATTGACAAGGGCATGGTCTTGATTCCGTGGTTCCGCGTAGCTCGCACTCGCTGGATCAACCATCATCACATGGCCCAAACAAATATAATAAATAACAATATATCAACAGTATAAAAATAGTATATAAATAGAACTAACGTGTAGAGCTCGACGAGATGAATCTAATGCAAGTTGAACGGGTCAAATCGGAGCTACGTTGCAAAAGTTATAAGCGTTTGAATGCGAGTGGCAAAACCGTAATTGTTTGAACTCAAACTTGTAATTTAAATAAATAAAAACCAAAAAAGAAATGCATCTGGACCAGGCCTCATTTTGCTAAAAGCACAGGGGTTAAACGGGAAGTCGCATCAGACTCAGCGAATAGTGCAATGGACGGTGGGTTGATTCAACAAAAGAGGGAGGGCCTTTCTGCAATTCGGCCAGGCCGTTCGGCGGTCAGTGTGGCCGCTGGTGTGGCCGACACGTGGCGGAATGTGACCGGTGCGGTGCACACTGTGCTGTGGACGAAGGCGCGACCGCATGGTGGACGGGCTTCGTGGCGGTGCGGTGGTCCAGAGGACTGCGTGTCACTTAGATGGAAACCGAAGGGCTAGAGTGCAAATAATCAGATGACTCTGAACACTATTCCAGTGGAGCGTCGGTTGATAGTGGGAAACTTGAAGGGCTTTTAAGAAAAATGGCCAAATCGGTCGGCGTGGACGTGCGGTGGCAACCACCTAGTGCCACAAATATGAATCACAAATGGACAAACACTAGGGTTTCCCACCTCCTCTCATAAGCATGAACCAACCATGGAAAGGAAGAGGAGAGAGATGGAGGGGATCCTCTTGGAGCTCTCAAATCAATCTATGGAGCTTGCTCTCTCACTTACTTGGGGCTCCAATCAATGGAGTGAGAGAGGGAAGATTGGAGCTCTTTTTGCTTCTAGGGTTTGCAAGAGGAAGAAGAAAAGGGGAGCACCTATGTTCTTTTCTATTTTTTGAAGGAATGGGGAACAGAGAGCGGACGGGGAGACACACCTTATCCCTTTGGCCAGACCAGCCCCCAACGGGCGTTCATCCAGAGGAAGCTAGCTGTGCAAGCGGCAACGGGCTGCTCACTCACATATGCGAAGAGCAGCAGCAACAGGTAGTGGGTCCCATGCGGGGAGCGGCCGCGGCGACCAGCACCGAGCAGCGGCAAAAGCTGCGAGACACGCATCCACGCGCTCCCGTCTTCGAGTCGAGCAAGCCAATGCCTGGGCAACAACCAATAGCAAGCAGCGGCTCCCTCTCTCCTATTTCTTGCAGCGGGTCCCACCACTAGTAGAATACTGCTCATAGCTGACGCCCCCTATTCATAGCATAGGCGGTTGTAGTTATCACGCGCCTGTGATATAAAAGGGGACAGTGAACAGTTGACAACCGCTAGTGGAAATACATTTGCACTGGCGGTTGGACTAAGACAACCGCCAGTGTAAATGGACCATTTATACAGGCGGTTGGCTTAGCCAACCGCCGGTGCAAATGTATTTACACAGGCGGTTGTCTTAACTCAACCGCCAGTGGAAATACCACCATTTTCACTGGCGGTTGGGTTAAGACAACCGCCTATGCTATCTCTGGTATAAATACCCCCTCTTCCTCCCCGAGCAGCACTATTTCTCGCCGCCACCTTCCATTGGAGCCGATTTTGGAGGTCCAGATTTTACAAAATACAAGGGGAGAGGTTTTGATCTTCATTTCTTGGAAGGAGATTTACAAGAAAGGTTAGTTTGTGTCCCTTTTGCCTTAATTTGCTCATTCTTGCTCAATTTGATGATTCACTTTTTAGATCTAGGGTTTCACCCATGAGTGAGAGAGAAGAATACCTAGGTTAATGAGTGAGTTTACTTAAGATGGTTAAATAATGTGTCTCATCTATATTGTTTCGTGTTTACTTTTTAATTTTGTTTATGCATGATATCTTTCCTTGTTTTCATGTATAATGGTGTGTTCTTGAGTATTTATGTAGAGAGGGAAATATAGGTTTTTATATAATATTTAGGTTTTTTATTATGTTGTTTATTTCTCAATTGTTTTTTCACTATGTTTTTATGTTTTATGAATATTGTGTTTTTTATTTAATAATGATACTTAGGTATTTTAAATTATGGTACTTATTAGTTTTTTTATTTTAAACCCCAAAAAACTCTAAACACTAGCTAATAATAATTCCTAGCTAATCGCCTGTGCTATATCTGGTATAAATACCCCCTCTTCCTCCCCGAGCAGCACTGTTTCTCGCCGACACCTTCCATTGGAGGCGATTTTGGAGGTCCAGATTTTACAAAATACAAGGGGAGAGGTTTTGATCTTCATTTCTTGGAAGGAGATTAACAAGAAAGGTTGGTTTGTGTCCCTCTGGCCTCAATTTGCTCATTCTTGCTCAATTTGATGATTCACTTTTTAGATCTAGGGTTTCACCTAGCAAATATATAATCTCTAGATATGGTTACTTTTTTACATTGATTTCAATCAATTTATTGTTTTTTTACAGGTAATGATGGAGAGGTCATTCTGGATGTATAAGTTATCAAGACTAGATCCATTATACATACCCGAGGTCCATAGGTTTATTGATGCCGCTAAGAATCATGCTTGGAGAACAAAGAAGACGCACATACATTGTCCGTGTATGGACTGCAGAAATGTTGTTGTATTTGATAACACTCAACAAATCCTTTCTCATCTGGTCCGCCAAGGATTTATGAATGATTACTTGATTTGGACAAAACATGGAGAGGGTAGCTCTGCGCCTTATACAACTGGAAACCCTGCGAACATCGACGTCGATGGTGAAGATATGGTTGATGGTGGGTTTCAGTTTGTATAGGATACACAACAACCTGACGCCGAACATGTTGTGCCAAATGTTGGAGATCATGGTTTCGCAGGAGGAAATGAAGATGTCAGAACTAATGTGCTGCCAAATAATATGGTTGTGGAAGATGTAGAATTTCTAGAGGCAATGTTGCGTTGTCATGTGGAAGATTCATCAATGTTCTTCATGAAAGGTATGGAGACCTTGATGAAGGCAGCAGAAGAGCCTTTGTATGATGAGTCTAAGGGTTGCAGCAAAGAGTTCACGACGCTGCGGTCTGTGCTTAAGTTGTTGGTGTGCAAAGCTAGGTATGGTCTTTCTGATGTTGGCTTCGATGTGTTCTTGAGTATTATTGCAGACATGCTTCCTAAGGAGAACAAAGTGCCTGCTAACACATACTATGCCAAGAAGCTAATTAGTCCACTGACGATGGGTGTTGAGAAGATCCATGCGTGCAGAAATCATTGTATCCTGTATCGAGGTGCTGATTATAAGGATTTGGATAGCTGTCCAAATTGTGGTGCAAGTAGATACAAGACGAATAAAGACTACAGAGAGAAAGAGTGTGCTGCCTCCGTGTGTAAAAAAACCAAGCGAAAGAGGACCCAACAAAAGACCCTAAAGAGTAGTTCAAAATCCACCAGGAAAGAAAAACAAGAAGTAGACTATTATGCACAGAAAAAGATTCCTGCTTTGGTGATGTGGTACCTACCTGTGGTCGATCGATTGAGGTGTTTGTTCGCTAACCCAGAGGATGCCAAACTTATGAGCTGGCATGCTTCTGATGACCATAAAGACGATGGGAAGCTTCGGCACCCAGCCGATGGCCAGCAGTGGAAAGATTTCAATGAAAACCACATGGACTTTACAAAGGAACCAAGAAATGTTAGGTTCGCATTGAGTACTGACGGAATGAATCCATTTGCTGACAGGAGCAGCAAGCACAGCACATGGCCGGTGATCCTCACCATCTACAACCTTCCTCCATGGTTGATGCAGAAGCGAAAGTACCTTTTGCTAACCATCCTTATCTCTGGACCTACACAGCCTGGAGTTGACATGGATGTTTTCTTGGAGCCCTTAATGGAGGACATGAAGATATTGTGGGAAACAGGTGTTAAAATGTTTGACAAGTACCGCAAAGAATCATTCACACTGAGAGCAATTATCTTTGTTACGATCAACGATTACCCTGCTCTCTTCACATTATCAGGGCAGTTCAAGGGAAAGGTTGGTTGTGTGGTATGCATAGATGAAACCGCTTACGTGTCCCTTAATGCATCTAAGAAGATAGTGTACATGATACACAAACGCTTCTTATCGAAAGGACACAGGTACCGCCAGAAAAAGATGGATAAGTATTTCGACAATAATGTTGAACTACAGTCTACTGCTCCATCAGGTAACAGTAAAGGCAAAAGAGTTTTCAACCTAATCAACAAACTCAATTTTGTTTTTGGGAAGAAGACAAAAGACAGAAAAACAAGAAAGGATGTCAAACCAACTCCAGGGGCTACATTCAAGAAAAAGTCTATTTTCTTTGAGTATCTGTCATACTGGCCAGAGTTAGACGTTCGCCACGCAATCGATGGTGTGCATGTCCAGAAGAACGTGTTTCAAAGCCTAATTGGAACCTTACTAGACATGAAGGGGAAGACAAAGGAAGGACTAAAATCACGCATGGACATGGTACAGTTAGACATAAAAAATGAACTTCACCCTGTGCTTCAAGAAAATGGGAAGTACCACCTCCCGGCAGCAAGCTACAACCTCAACAATGAAGAAAAACATGCGATGTGTGTGTGGTTCAAGCATTTGAAAGTCCCATCTGGGTTCTGCTCTAGCATACGGAGTATTGTGTCAATGAAAGACCTTACACTCACCAACTACAACTCACATGATTGTCATGTCATGCTGACTACTTTCCTCCCTATTGCCATCAGGGCTATAAATCCAGTGTGGATCAAGGTTGCTGTCACACGGTTGTGCTACTTCTTCAACAAGATCTCACAAAAAGTGATTAACCGTGATGAGTTGGCGTCCCTTAAGGAATTCGCAGTGGAGACAGTGTCACAGTTTGAGATGTGTTTCCCCCCAGCATTCTTTGATATTATGGTTCACCTTGTGGTCCACTTGGTTCCACAAATAGAGGCTCTGGGTCCCATGTACTTGCATGAGATGTGGACATATGAGCGTTTCATGTCAATACTAAATGGCTATGTATCAACTCGTGCTCGTCCTGAGGCGTCCATGGTAGAGGGGTACTTAACCGAAGAGGCAATTGAGTCTGGAGGTCCTTTCTGCAACAAGGTCCTAGAAGACCAGGTTGCAATAGGTTTACCTCCGTCAAGACATGAGGGCAAGCTGAATGGAAGAGGGAGGATGGGAAAGAAATCAATCGTCCCTCTTGATTACAATACAATCCTCGAGGCACATCACAGCATCCTACATCAGCTCTCGATAATGGAGCCTTGGATCGAGAAACACATTAATGAGCTTCACGAACATAATCATGGGTGCACGGATGATTGGTTAATGAAGGAACACAAAAAAAAGTTCACCTCATGGCTTCGGGAGCATGACATACCAGATGGGGAAACAACTGAGGAACGCACCATCAAGGTGTTGGCATCTGGACCATCACGCCAAGTCACGACATGGCAAACTTATGACATTAGTGGTTTCACGTTCTGTACGAAGTCCAAGGACAACAAGAGCATGGCACAGAATAGTGGTGTTCGATGCGAGGCCTTAGACTCTGAAACTGGTAATGAGACTACATACTTTGGCTTCGTTGAGGACATATGGGAACTTGACTATGGTTCATTTCAGATCCCTATGGTTCGATGTCAATGGGTTGAAGACAAACATGTTACAGTGGACAACTATAGGGTCAGAGTTCTTGATCTAAGTAAGGTTGGCTACAAAGATGATCTGTGGATAATGGCTAACCGTGCTGCACAGGTCTTCTATGCCGAACAGATCCTTTCTCGTAATGAGAAGAAAAGTACTGACAAGCAGAGGCATGTAGTTTTTCCTGGAAAGCAATAAGCTATAGGAGTTGATGGTGTATCTGACCTGGATGAATTTAACGAGTTCAGCGATATGTCTCTCTTTGTAGACGACCATCTAGTAAGGATAAGGAATGTTGAGCGAAGCATCCCACAGAAATCATTGCCCTAGGTGCGACATGATGGAGAAGGAAGAATAGTAGTTGCCTAGATTATTTTTGTTATTTGCCTTGTAATCCATTTATGTAATCTTTATGCCACATTAGAGCCACTTTTATGTATTCAAATCATGAGTTTAAGTGAGTTTTACGGAAGATTGGAGTAGATGTGGACAACGTGTGGTACAACAGTGTCAAATGAAGTATTGACCAAAACAAAAGTTGTAGATCATGGTGTTCCCTTCAACTTTGGTATTCAAAACTTTCTCATTAGAGCCAGTTTTCAATCCCTAAGCCGCACAAAACTCTCTCAAAATTTGAATTTCAAAACTCTGAGCATCAAAAATGTAATAAATGAAGGGATGTCCTATACAAAAGATGTGCACTATATTGTTACCTACAACTTTGGTATTCAACAATTCCTCACTAGAGGTAATTAAGTGTGCCATATTTCATCTGCGAGTTGTCGGGATTTTAAATTTCTATAACTTAAAAAAAATTCAGTAATTCACTAGATTTTCAAAAAATCCTCAAAATTGGTGTGATGGTATGTATTGGCCAACTAAACTCCAGGAAAAAGAATGAAATGATTTGAACAAAGTGACAGCATAGATGCTTCACAAGTGGGCACATCTTTTAGGAGAGTTTAAGTGAGTTTTATGGAAGATTGGAGTAGATGTGGACAACGTGTGGTACAACAGTGTCAAATGAAGTATTGACCAAATCAAAAGTTGTAGATCATGGTGTTCACTTCAACTTTGGTATTCAAAACTTTCTCATTAGAGCCAGTTTTAAATCCGTAAGCCGCACAAAACTCTCTCAAAATTTGAATTTCAAAACTCTGAATATCAAAAATATAATAAATGAAGGAATATCCTATACAAAAGATGTGCACTATGTTGTTACCTACAACTTTGGTATTCAACAGTTCCTCACTAGAGGTCATTAAGTGTGCCATATTTCATCTGCGAATTTTGAATTTCAAATCTTTGATCATAAAAGATTCTGAAGCACAAAATTTGTGGACCAATATTTTTAACATGTAGATCTTTTATAGAGAAACAACACAAAATTTATTTCATAATTTTTGGACCAATATCTTTTAAGATATGAATTTTTAAAGAATTTAAACAATATCTGCAAATTGCATTTTAAAAAAATTAGAAATTAGTTAATACAGGCGGTGGTCAATACCAACCGCCTGTAGAAACCATTTCTACAGGCGGTGGTCAATACCAACCGCCTATAGAAATGGTTTCCACAGGCGGTTGGTATTGACCACCGCCTGTAGAAATGGGCTCCCTATATAGGTCAACTCGTCACCCTGAAAATTTTTCTAAGTCCTGGCGCCAGTTCATTTCAAACAGACGCCGGCAGGCTGCCGAAATTTTTCGCCGCCGCCTCATCGCGCCACCGTCCCCTCTCCGCTGCGCTCGCCGTCACTGTCGCCGTTGTGAGTCCTCTCCTCCTCCTCCTCTCTCTCTCTGCGCATTCAGCGGCGGCGGCACGCGGCGGCAGGAATGCCGTGGCTCGCGGCCACCACTGGCTCTGTCCGTCCGGTGGACGGTGGCCGCGGGCGCGCGGCACGGTGGATGCCGCCGCAGTGCGCCCGGGCGGCGGCGGACGCACTGTGACGGCGGGCGTGCATGGCCGCAGCGGGCAACGGCGGCGACGCGCGTGGAGGCAGAGACGAGGAGGGCGTGGGCCGGGAGAGAGGGAGAGGGAGAGGGAGAGGGGACTTCGGCGGCACGGTTGACGCCGCCGCAGGGCGCACGCGCGGTGGCGAGCGCACTGCGACGGCGGGCGCGCAAGGCGGCGGCGGGCGGCAGGAGGCGGCGGTCGCGCGCGTGGAGGCAGAGAGGAGGAGGGGCGTGGGCCGGGAGAGAGAGAGGGGAGTTGGGCGAGGAATTGGGCCGGAGAGGGAGAGAGAGAGGGGAGGAGGGGCGTGGGCCGGGAGTTTGGCCGGGTTAATTTTTTTCTTTTTTCTTTTATATAATCATTCAAAAAATTATATCTTGAGAAATATTGGTCCAAAAATAATGAAATAAATTTTGTGTTGTTTTCCTCGAGAAGATGTATACCTAAATAAATTGAAATAAATTTTGTGCTGTTTCTCTCGAGAAATATATATTTAAAATGATTTAAATTGAATATGTGCCTCATAGTTTGTTTAATACATAAATAATTCTAGGAATACCAAAAAATGTGAATCTAATTTTGTTAGCTTTATTGAACTGTGTAGAAGCTGTGAAAAATATGAAATACCATGTTTTTTTTTTTCTTTTTTCTTTTATATAATCATTCAAAAATTCATATCTTGGGAAATATTTGTCAAAAATAGTGAAATAATTTTTTTCTTTTATAAAATCATTCAGTTTGTCGCAACTTCTTCATACCATAGCATGATGTCCTTGTGATATTATTATATATTTATGTCAGTTTATCGCGATGAGTTCTCCGCGCAAGGACCAAGCCCCAGGATCTGAACATACGGAACAAGCCCTAGAGTCTGACCCCATGACGAAAGAAGTGACCCACCAAACAGGCAAAGTCCTGGGGTCGTCCGACCCCACGGAGGAAGTACAAGGGACCCACCAAATGGGTGAAGCCATAGGGGACGAAACTCCAGAATATGAAAGTGTTAGCGATGACATGGAGCCTCCTGAAGTGAGGAAGGCTCATCGTGAATTGGAACATGACCCTGATTATAATCCACAAGCCGATGAGGTAATCCTTGTCTATTATTACATGATTTCGATCTATAATGTTTGTATGTAATTACATGATTTCGATCCATAATGTCTATATATAAACCCATCTATATGATTCACAATGTATATACTGAGGAGGCAATGTCTCCAATGCAAGAACTGATTTGGCAACACGAAGTGGCACAAGCCGAAGATGCACCGGAACCGACCACGACGACGAGCACTGAGAGATCAAGGAAAAGAAAGCAGAGCAATTTGAAACGAGCGAGAGAGGA
The DNA here is from genome assembly GCA_009763385.1 of Coix lacryma-jobi var. lacryma-jobi. Taxonomy (NCBI): domain Eukaryota; kingdom Viridiplantae; phylum Streptophyta; class Magnoliopsida; order Poales; family Poaceae; genus Coix; species Coix lacryma-jobi. The sequence continues at coordinate 51,343,969 of CM019831.1, forward strand.
TTAAACAAGTTTCCAGACGACGTATATGCCATCTCAGATGTTATCCCGATCGGACAACCCCTAGCTCCTGAGGAGGCCCTACCTAAGTACCAGAACACCATTGGTTTCTGTGTTAGGGACATTCTTGACATCACTATTCGACAGTGGTCCAGTGTGTCAGATGATGACAAGACAAAAATTTGGGATAAAATCAAGACGAGGTTCCTGTTTCCTCGAAACACACCAGAGGCACTGATAAAGAAATACACAATGAAGCAGTGTGCAACCAGTTTCCGAAACTGGAGGTCAGAGATGAATACCAAGTTTGCAAAGAGAGGGTTGGACCCTACAAGCAGATACAAGATTACTAAAGGACAGTGGGCGGTCTTTTTAGAGCAGAGGAGAGAGCCAGAGTTCTTAACTATCAGCGAAGCCAACTCTGCTCTCGCTAAGAAGAACAAGTACCACCACCGTCTAGGCACAGGTGGTTACCAGCGTCAGGTTCCCAAATGGAGGCAAGAAGAGGCTGCGAAGAAGGTGGCAGGGTTGCCAGCGCTGTCCGAGCAAGTTGGTGAAAGGTCGGCAAATTGGATTCTTGCTCGAAAACCAAAGGAAACTGAGAGCGGTGTGTCCTTTGATGACCCAATGTTTGAAGAAGCAACAAAGAGCATCTTTGCGGTGGCGGCCAAGACGCAGGAACGGAAATTCAAGCCACGAAGGGAGAGGGACATCCTTACTGCGGGCCTCGGTAACCCTAAGCATCCTGGCCGTGTTCGAGGCATCTCATCCAAAGAGGGATGGAAGGATGGATTCGACCCTCAGTGGCAAGGTGAGTATAAGAAACGTGATCGATACAACGAAGAAATGGCAAGTTATTTAAAGCAAGAGGCTAAGAAAGAGTTCACGGAGATGATGGCAAAATTGCTAGAAAATCCTCCTCCTGAGTTGATGCAAAAACTAGCGAGTGCGGTTTCAAATCAACAGATTAGCGTTCAGGCACCCCAGATGCAGCTAGTCCCAGTGGTGTCACAATGTGCAACCAACATTCTAAGCAGTGTTGCGTCTACGGCGAACAAGGTTCACTATCCGGTTGACGAAATTGTCGGTCCCATGTCGTGCTCCCTGGTCATAAGATATGGCATTAACAATCATCGTACAAGGGAAGTAGCCAAGGGCAAAGCAATCCCAGGACGCAAATACCATGGAGCTGACATTCCTGAAGACTACTGCAAAGTAGAAGTATCGACCGTGGTTCAAGGATATGAGGATGAGATTCTAGACATCCCCGGTCCAGAGGACATTGAGAAACTCGGACAGGCTATAAACAATTTCATCCTTTGGCCTAGGCGGGACGTCCAGCTGATGGAGCAACCCACTCAGGAGTCATCAGGACCTACCGATCCTCTTCATGACCACCCACCATCACCTCCCCAGTCTATTCCCGACCCTCAATCATCACCTCCGCCAAAGTCAGCACCATCTCCGCCACAATCATCACCTTCGCCATAGTCAGCACCATCTCCGCCACAGTCATCTCCTCCACCACAGTCAGCACCACCTCCGCCACAGTCAGCACCATCCCCGCCATAGTCATCGCCTTTGCCACAGACACCACCATTGAATTCCCCACCTTCCCCACAACCCGAAGATCCTCTGCCACAAAGCAAGGAGCCACCACCACCGCCAAAAAAATATATTTCGGGTACCCAAGTTGGTTTCCGCCTACGAGCCAAAGAAGAAAATAGCTGGGACAGCCAAATTTTTAAAAGGAATTGGACAGAAACGCACTTCAGAAGTCATTGAGTTGTCTGAGCTTCAGAAGTCAGCGAAGCCGATGCCTAAGGTAATTCCTTGCACTATCAAGGTCCCAACTGCAGAAGATTACAAGTCTATCCCTAAAAATTTTGTGTTGGGAAGGCCTCTACTCAAGCGGCAGACACTCTTAAAGATTCCAAGAAATGTAAAAAGGTTGCATGACTGGTATATGAGAACCGCTTCTGTTGGCATCGACACCATCAACGTGTGTATCCCCCAAAAGGCATTTCTAAGTGAAAATAATATGTGCATCATTAACTTTGAAGACATTTGGTTGATGATGAACCTCGAGAGACTGGACGTACAGATCGTAACGACGTTTGCACTGTAAGTGTTACATAGTTTAAAATGCATTATAGTTGCGTCAATGTTGAATATCTGACTTGCACATGTGCCTTGCAGAATGCTATATGTTCAGCAGGAGTTGTATTATGGGCAAGATTTCAATTATTGTGCCAATGAAAGGATTGGCTATCTGAACCCAATTGATATATGCGAAGAACGACACACTTTCAAAATCGGAAATGACAACATAGAGTTATTGGGCTTAGAAGGCGAGGAACAGGACAAGAAAATCGCAAAGTTGAAGTTGGCGTATGAATCCCAGTACACCTTCTACATTGGAATGTCATTGCTCAAGTATCAACATAGGGAATCGGTAGTGACCCCGTACCACTTTGGGTAAGTGTGAGTTTCCATAGATGCATCATGAATTTGATTCCAATACACAAATGCATCATGAATTTGATTTGTGCAGGGACCACTGGATCTGCCTTTTCATTTATCCTAGGGACGGAAGGGTGCTGCTACTAGACTCCGCAAATTACCCGCCATCAAGCTATGCAAAATTCATTGAAATGTTAGAGCTGTAAGTCAAGATATGCATTCTTACTTTTGTATTTTGAGAGTTTGTGTATAATTAACATAGTGATTCTATTCGAGATCATAGGGCATATAGGTTTTATAAGATAAAAGGTGGAAAGTGCGAGTCCAACATTCAAGGGCAGCCATTGCAAGTTTTTTATGACTGGCCGGTAAGTTGGTGAAAATTTAATCTTATGAATACAAAGCATATATGTACTATACATAGGACCATGGTTGCATGTATAAATATCCACTTTCCCATTATATAGTGCCACAAGCAACCACCTGGATCTGTCCTCTGTGGATACTACGTGTGCGAGCACATGAGAGAGACCGGTCAATACGTTAGCAACCCTTCCGAGGTAATACAAGTAATAGTCGTGTATGTAGTATTGTACACCATAGTATTGACAAACTATGTATATGCAGGAATATAAGGTATTGACAAACTTTCTTTGCAGGAATTTAAGGAAGGCAAGGCAAAGCGCATCACCGAAAGTACTTTGTACAACATAGTTGAGGACCTGAGTCTTTTTCTATTGAAGCACGTCATTTCAATGGAAGGGAGGTATCATGATCATGAGAGTGAATTATCGAAGCCAGAGTACCGAGTGCTAACAGAGATTTCTAGGCTAAAACTAACTCAGAATGGTTATTAGACCACCTGTGCAAACTTGGATGTATGTAATGTGCAAACTTCCAACTCTATGTTTGTGAGCACGAAACTTTGATGTATATAAGTGTATGTATGAAATATCTAAATTGCATGTTGCTATATTAATGTATTGTCGGTGTTTGTTAACCGGCAACTCGTCTCGAGGGATCTCAGACGATTTGTTCGGTGGGGATCGGCGTTCGTAGAACTCGGCGAGTACACAGGGACAGCGATTTATACTAGTTCAGGCCGCTTAATAGCGTAATACCTTACGTCCAGTGCGGCGTGTGCCTTGTGTTATGATTCAAGATTCAATTGATAGGAGTCGATGCCTGCTTCCCCTTATATATCCGGGTGAAGCACGGCGTATTCCGAGTCCTAGTCGGTTACAACAAAGGAGTCCTAATCTAATTACAAGACTTCCTTTAAGAACTCGACTAAGTTACAATGAGAGTCCTAATCTGGGTAGACGTTGTGTCACGTCCTAGGATCTTTCGTGCCGTCCAGAGTTAGTCAGAGTAATCATCTTCTGATGATATCTCTGACATCCTAGTCCGTCAAGCCCCCGAGCTCTTCATCATTTCTTCAAAACATTATCTTCTGGTTTCTCTTTGAGAATCTCCGAGTAATGTCTTGAGAAATCTTGAAGTGCCCTGTAGGTAAATGATTTCTATGGTGTGCACTTTTTCCTGAAAAGTGCACCCATAGGGTGCAGCCCCCGAGCCTCTTGTTATTTATAATAACTTTGAGGATCTTTTGAGCCTTTTCCGAGTAATCCTTGGTTAAGAAAAAACATTTCCTTCATGGTATATACCCTGCAGCCCCCGAGCCTGAGTTCCAAGTATTTAAATAGTCGATACGTGGGGTCTTCAATATATCGTTCGGGTAATCCATGAAATTTGCAAATAGGTTAAATCATGACATTGATCTGTTGCTTGATCCATCCATGTAATAAATATCCAGCTTCAGATGGGTAATGTTTTCATCAAACATCCCTTTTCACCCCGCACTGAATAAAAATTACCGTAAGGACAACAATTATTGACCAATGACTGTTTCAACTGTCCGCATTGATTTTTGTCGTGTTCTGCAACTGCAAAACTTTGTCGTCTTCTTCTTGAAGTGCGCATGTGAAGCAAACCCATCACTGGTGCCAGGCTTCACATGTGTAATAGTACGTGAGGTAACTTATTGATCTCTGATTATTTTCATCCATGAACCGTGTCCATAGACTAGGGGCGACCGCCTATAAATACCCTGCCTGGGAAGCAAGAAAACCACACTTTCCTGAACATATGTCTTCTCTTAGTCCCTTGAGTGCTATAGTATCTGTAGCGGAAATGTCCGAGCCCCCGGGTATCTTCTTTTTGTAAGATAGATAAGGTGTCCAGAAGAACTCTTGTGAAAGGACCATCTGTCAGGGTGGTTTCCAAGTGGTTGCGAGCAGAGGGATACAGAGGTGCGCCTAGAAGAACTCTTGTGACTCCCGCATCACGGGCAACCTCGGGATCTCAGGTTGTCAAAAGGGTGCTAGGGTTAGGGCCTACCTCCGAGTTCCTTGTGTACTGGGGTAGAACCTTAAACCCACCTTGGGATGCACTGAAAAGATAGTATCTACCCAAGGTTCTGTGTCTGCTTTACTGCGTCTCACTGAACCCGGTCCATGGTGCGCTAAGCATCAAGACTCTGTACCTTGATTACTCTAGAGTAGCATTTTACACCCTCATTGTACTAGCACTGGAAGTTGCTGTGTCTCAAGATGTATCCGTGTATCTATCTTGTAATTCCGAGTAATAATCAATAAGATCCGGGTACTTGGAATGTTTTCCGAGTCCTTTGTCTTGTATGCCGAGTACTAAATATGTCTTGTGAAAAAATGATGTCGTACTGTTTACGGGTTGCCTGTCCACTGATACTGACGCCGTCTTGAAACGTTCCCCAGCCATTAGGGTTTGGAGCGGTTTTCATAACGCCGTTATGGAAAAAGGTGAACGGTTGCCGAAATAGATCTATAATAAGCCGCCATTGGGCTTGCAATTTCTTCACGCTTTCATCTAGCCATTGCCTTCGCAGTTAGAAATCCCAAAGCCAATCCATAGTTGATGCGCAGAAAATCCCTTATCATCAACATGGGTCCCAAGAAGCAGACTGCGGCTGAGAAGAAGACAAAGATCACCACCGGCGGGAGGCCGCGCCACCCGTGCCCGCCCACCGATGTGCTGGCCTGGAAGATGCCTGATACCAAGGAGACGGAGCTAGTCTTCTTGGCACAGCTAGGCTTACTCCGATCGCAGCCGCTCGATGGGTGGAGGGTGCCAACTGACCACCGCGCACCCGCCTCTAACACGACGGAGATCGTGATGTTCAAGTCGTTCGTGGAGCGGGGGTTGGGGCTCCCAGCATCTGACTTCCTGCGGGGATTGCTTCACTACTATGGTTTGACTCTCAACCATATTACTCCCAATGCTTGCTTCCACATTGCTATCTTCTCCCATCTGTGTGAAGCTTTCTTGGGGATTTTTCCCTCTTTCACCCTCTTCCGCTACTTTTTCTGGGTAAAGTGTCAACCCAGTGACGCATGCGTAGAGGTAGTTGGAGGGGCTAGCATTCAACTTAGATTAGAAGTAGCCACTCAGTATATCTCTGTAGAGTTATCGGAGTCTGTCCGAGAGTGGGCTGCTGGGTGGTTTTACATAGCCATCCCACCACCAGCCCTTCGTCGTCATGATGGTTGGCCGCCTCAGAAGTGCCGAGAGTGGAAGGACAAGATTTCTGCTGAAGAAGTAGAGACTATCCAACCATTGATTGATATGATAGCAGCATTGAAGCTCAGCGGACTGACTGGGTACACCGTCGTCCAAGACTTCATTGCGCGCCGGATCCATCTGCTGCAGCAGCGAGCCAATTTTGGCTTCGAATACCTTGGCGTGAAGGACCCGGGGCGGCACGATGCAGAGCAGTTGTCCAACCAAGAGATTCTGAGGAGGATGAACCGGCTGTTGAGGAGTCGTGAACGTCTCGTTTCAATAATGACGACCTTTTCCGCCATCAACCCTCCTCCAGCGGTAAGTAGTTGTGTTATCCGTCTTTATGATTCTTGATAGATATCCTTCTAACTTGACTTGAATTTCTTCTTCTTTATAGGGTCAAGGGAGGAATAACAATGATTGTCCGCCCCTGCCCCCGGCGACTCAAGAAGGCGGAGGCATAGCTCTCGAGGGTCCCATCCGAAGTGAGGACCTTCGAAACGAGTCAAGCTCTCCCGGTGATTTTGATTGGCTGGACTTAGAATCAACTGACTCTGATGTCCTGCTCATAGATCCCAAAGCCGAGAGTAGCCGGAAGAGGTCTCCGACTCCACTTCAAGAAGTCGGAGAACTTGTCCCAAAGAAGGCTCGCACTGGTAATCGTCGTGCTTGTTGAAAAATACTTTTATCAACAGAATTGGCTGAAAAGCACTGTAATACGGGTGCTCCTGGTAAGGGAAAACCCGAGTACTTTGTAGTATTTCTGTTTTGGATTTTAACAAATCCTTGTCTTATATCTTTGTTTGATCCAGATGATGAAACAGCCCAAGGAGCTTCAAGCGGTGCGGCTCCTGAAGAAGCCCCGGCTTTGGACCCGCAACCAAAGAAACCAATCTTGAAGCTGCCGCAGGCATTGATGCTCGTGAAGTAAGTTCTCAAAACTTTCTTTTTGGATACCCGCGTATTTCTGGTACCAATATGAATACTCGTCTTGTCGTAGGAAAACGAAGCCGATTGCAGCATCTTCAAGTGCTGCTACCGAGACCCGAGTGGTGGAGGAGTCGGAGGCGCAGGATAAAGATGAATTCGGCGTTCTTCCGATCTCCAGCCAGGTGAACCCTCCTCCAGGCTCCTCTCCATCCAATACTCAGGTTGATGCAGCTCCTGAAGCGGATGCTCTTCCTTTGCCTCAGGTTGGTGTTCCATACTCAGTCTTCCGCTCCTCTGCTCAATTGGAGTTTGACCGAGTGCTCAACGAGTGATTTTTTCGTACTTGATAGCCAGACGAGCCTACTCTGGAGGTGGTCATGGCTGAGATCAATGCTGAAGCGTCAACCCGTTCGTAGGAAGAGTCCGAGGCTGCTCCCGAGTCCTCACGCCAAGGAGCGACACTTGATGTTTTTGGCTACAACCAGGATCTCACCCCGCTGAAGGAGTTAAGCCAACAAATGATGGCACCTGCCTTGGCGCTTCATCAATTTGTTGAGGTAATTTCTTTGAAGTCATCTTCTGGATTTTGTAGTCTCATCTGAGTACTTACATTATTGTTTCTGCGTAGGGCTTTGATGTCAAAGTTACTGAGCAGATCACCCGGATTCGCCAAGAGTTATCTCTTGAGAATCAGAAGCTCAAAGACTACATCGCCCAAGATCAAATTAGCCAGAAGGTGGCCACTCAACTCTTGAATAACCGCATCAACAAGCTGCAGAACAATCTCAAGGTTGTTGTTGATGAGCGTGATGCAGCCAACAACCGAGAGATTGAGCTAATTGTCAAGCATGCCGCCTCAGAGCAAAAGCTTAAGGAGGTGGCGAAGTCTTCCAAGAAGCAGCTAGCTAGTAAGTTGGTAATACTGTCCCGAGTCCTTATTTCTTTTGTCGGCTTGTGATGCTCATCTGCTTGATATGCATTCAAATGCGAAGTCGCTGGCTTTCGGGTGGCAGAATGCGTTCAACCGGAAGGAGGCGGAGCTTGAGGAGGTATTTGCTAATGCGCAGAGTACTCTTCAAGAGGCCAAACTGATCCGTGAGGGTGCTGACCGGGACCTGTTGCAGGCTTTAAAGTCAACGAAGGAGTCGCGGGAAGCTCTGGAAGCGGTCCAGGCGGAGCTGAAGGAGTCGCAGGCTTCTTTGAAGGTATTGGAGCTTGCCATCGAGCCCATCCTCGATATGATCCCGCGCCCTGAAGGAGCCAACGAGTCTCTGGTTGATCGAGCCAAAGCTGCACCCGGGCGGCTGACTCAATATATCAAAGACATGGCGACTTCAGTGGTGTGTGGTTTGCTGGCGACGCTACGACTGGACATGCCGTCCTTTGATCTGTCCTCCATTATGACGCTCCCTGATGGTAAGAGTGACGAAGATCATGCAGCGATGCAGGAGGAAGTCAAGGCCGTAGCAGAGGAGTACTCGCAGATTTTAGATCTTGTAGAGTAATATGTCTTCCTCGGTCCTTTGGCCATATTTTGTATCTCCTGTAAATAGATGTTTATCAAGATTAAAGAATCAAAGTATCATTTACTCTTGACTTTTGTTAATTCCATATGTTGTCGACTCGGCATTGCAAGTAATATCTTGTCAATGGGTCTTTTTGTTTGTAGTGGATGTATGACCAGGCGTCTTACTAGACGAGTCTATCCGAGTGCTCTCTAGCACTTGAGTTTGGGTCATATGACTTCGTTTCTCTAATAGTCTTTAACGATCTTATAGAGAACTTAGTCTTCCCGAGTACTACTCTTAGTACCCTTGTTCAAGGGATAATTTTGATCAAGCACCTCTGAAGGACCGTAACGATGGTTCCTGTTGGGTGAATCATATCCTCTTGGTGATCGCAGCTTGAGTGCGAAAGTAGGTCGGACCTCTGTCCAGGTAATATGTAACAGGGTGAGTACTACTCCCCTTGTTATACCTTATAGGAACTAGTATCTACTTTGTAGATACCATATTCGCTATAGGTTGACAGCCGGGTTTTAAACCATACTATCATTTGAGTTGTATTTAGCTCGGAGCTCGTAACTCGAGTATGGCTACCGCTGAACCATCCATCTGAGTAATATTATATATTAGTCGATGGGATATAATAGCTAAAGCTTATTGTATGAGTAAAGGACTTTATCCGACTGAGTAGTCGTGATAACATGTATTAAGAGAACAATAAAGCTGTTGTTTCTGATGAAATCCAAACTTTATTAATATCCAAGAAATAAGTACATTTGCCCTGAGTCGATTTTATAGCGTAATCCTTAGGTATGGAATTTCTTCCGATGCTCAATATTTCATGAATTTGGCAATGGAGAACCATCCTCGGTGACTAGCTCCAATGACCCGGGTCTTGTTACTTTAGATACTATGTAGGGTCCTTCCCATGGACTCATAAGCTTGTGGCGTCCTGTGGTGTTCTGAATCTTCTTCAGGACCATGTCGCCTACTTGGAAGGTTCGGTGATGGACGTTCTTATCGTAGTAGCGCCTCATCCCTTGAAGGTATCTTGCTGATTGAAAGAGAGCGGCTAATCGGGCCTCCTCGAGACTGTCGACTTCTAGCCGCCTTGTATCATCAGCCTCTCCTTCATTGTACTGCTCTGTTCGTGGAGAATTCTAGATTAAGTCTGCCGGGAGGATTGCTTCGGTGCCATAGACCAGGAAGGAAGGAGTTTGGCCTGTTGCCCGACTTCGCTGTTGAAGGGTCGAGATGGCAGACTAGAGGGGGGGTGAATAGTCCTTTCTAAAAATTAAACGTAGCGGCTAACCGAAACAAATGCAGAATTAAAACTATCGATCTAGCCAAGACTACACCCCTCTACCTATACTCTATGACACCTTGTAAAAGATCCTAAACAAAGCAAATAAGGTATCGGGCTAGCTAGAGCTCACCTAACCAATTTTAGAAGCAAGGCCACACAAACCTATGCAACTAGTACTTCAAACACGAGGGAGCTCCTACACAATCTAGTAAGCAAAGCACAAAGCCTAAGCTCACTAGCAATGCTCAATAACAAGGCTACACAAGCCAAATTAGAGAGCTCAACTTAGCTACACAAACTAAGTAACTAAACACTAGCACAAGATATAGAATTGCAAAACAAGCTAGTGAAGAAACGGTGCAGTCGGTACTACCGGGCTGAAGGCCGGTACTACCGAGCACCTGCAGGGAGCTACAAAATCGAAGGGGATGAGATGCAATCTCAGATCTAGCAATTACCCCACTTCCCTAGATGATGTAGATGATGAATGTAGCTTCCCCACGTCTTGATTCCTTGCCAAAAGGTAGATCGAGTCTTCCCAACCTAAGATAGAGTGAAGGAGGGAGGAAGAACACGAAGAACACAAGAACAAGCGTAATATGCAAGGAAACAAGAATAATAAGAGCAACAAGAGACGGGGACACAAGATTTTATCCCGAGGTTCACTTGGCTGCCACCAAGCTAGTCCCCATTGAAGCAAGCCCAAGGTTGCCGCTGATCCTCTCGCTAGTGGTGACACTAAGCCAACCTCTCCACGATGGAGTGCTCACCAAGAGCTCTAGCTTTTGATCCGGCCAGACCACTTGGCGCTCTTCATGCCTCTTTTCCACTAGAGTTGCTCTTCGCGATCTCCCGCGGGGCGAGCACAATGCCCCTCACAAAGCTTCTTCGGAGCCACGCACAATCTTCACGCGGGCTTCACGATGGAGACGAGCACCACGCCGTCTAGGAGGTGACAACATCCAAGAGTAATAAGCACCACCGGCTTGCAACTCGAACACCTAGTGCCACTCGATGCTATCTCTCAAAGCAACACACTAGGATCACTCTCTCACACAATCGGATGAGCACTCAAGCATATGTGTGTTAGAGGGGTCAAAAGCACATCCACACTAGCCACCAAGGCTTTGGAGTGCTCCAGCCACCGGCCTAAAGCCGGCCTCAACGACTATATATAGCCCCAAGGGCCAACTAGCCGTTATGCCCCTTCACTGGGCATTCTGCGCTTCGGTCGGTAGTACCGACCTCCTTGGGCGGTAGTACCAACTGCTTCACTTATAGCCGTTACACACGACGTTGACCTGAGGAACAACCGACCCCCTGGTCGGTACCTCCAACGGTCAGTAGTACCGGCCCTATGGCGGTACTACCGACAGGCCAGCCTGGGACTACACAGAGAGCTCCCAGATTTCCTCCCGACCTCGGTACCACCGATGGTCGGTAGTACCGGCCCTATGGCGGTACTACCGACAGGCCAATCTGGGACTACACAGAGAGCTCCCAGACTTCCTCCCGACCTCGGTACCACCGATGGTCGGTAGTACCGGCCCTGTGGCGGTACTACCGACAGGCCAACCTGGGACTACACAGAGAGCTCCCAGACTTCAGACCTCGGTCTCACCAACGGTCGGTAGTACCGGCCCCATGGCGGTACTACCGACAGGCCAACTTTAGATCTACACAGAGAGCATCCAAAACTCCTCCAGACCTCAGTACCACGGACCCCCTGGTCGGTACTACCGAGCCCGGTACTACCGGCCCTATGGCGGTACAACCGCCAGGCCACTTCAGACCCAACACAGAGAGGGTTGCACGCAGCACCCTTGGGCGGTACTACCGACCACCCTGGTCGGTACTACCGACCACACCCAGAAAACTTCCTTTTCTACTCTGTGTTGATCCAAATCAACTCCAACAACTTCTCCTTTGCAAATGTGCCAACACCACCAAGTGTACATCAACTTGTGCATGTGTGTTAGCATTTTCACAATCATTTTCAAAGGATTTTCTCTTGCACACATAACGCCACTCGATCTTAGTAACATCGCAAAGTTAGATCGCTCAAGTGGCACTAGATGACCGATATGCAAACAAGTTTGCTCCTCTTACGGCCATCTATCCTAAACTCGGTCATAATCTTCTCTACACACCTATGAACAGTGAAATGAAATGCCCTACACATATACCTTTGCCTTGCGCATTCCATTTTGTCTCCTCCGGTGTTGATGCAACACATGCACCAATCTCTTCATCAAATGATATGATCCACTTCATATCATCACTCGGCCTCCATGGTCCATCGATCTTGACCTCACTTGCTCTTCACCATTTCTTCGGTCCTTCGGCGCCAAGTCTTGCTTAAGCCTCCCGACACTCGGTACCAACGACTTCAAAGCCTCCAACTTGCCCTTCACCTTCGCAATCGGTCCATCAAGCCAAGCCTTGCCTTGATCTTCACCATCTTAGCCACATGACTCCATGTCATGTCACATATGCAATAAGCTCCTTCATCACATATGTGAGCCTTTGCAACATTTCCAAGCCATTTCACCTCTATGGCATATGTTGCCCACACATGATCACCTGTGGACTAATCACCTGTGTATCTCACATAAACACCATTAGTCCACCTAAAGTTATCACTCAATTACCAAAACCAAACTAGGACCTTTCAGCTGTGTCCGTAGCCCCAGACTACCTTAGGCAGTTCTTCGACCCACCTCCCACCGTGGTCTTTTTGAAGATCAAATAGACTTGGTTTTAGACCGGCAAGGATGAGGGCGTTTGCTCTCTCAACTTGGTCGTTTGATTGTGGATGAGCCACTGATGCGTAGTCTATCTTAATTCTACAGTCGCTGGCCCATGACTTGAACTCAATAGCCGTGAAAGGGGACCCAAGATCAGTGATAATTCTATGTGGCATCCCAAAGCGATGGAAGATGCTCTGCATAAATTGTACTGACTTTGATGCATTGAACTTGACCAGCGGCATGTACTCAATCCACTTGGTGAATTTGTCAATTGCAACGTAGACGTACTCGAATCCGCCTAGAGCACGTTTAAGAGGACCCACCATGTCGAGTCCCCAACATGAGAAGGGCCATGACGGGGGAATACATATCAACTCATGAGCCGGTACATGCTGCTGCTTGGCGAAGAACTGGCATGATTGACAGCGACGAACTAAGTCTTCTGCATCTTTTAAGGCGGAGGGCCAATAGTACCCTGATCTGAAGATCTTTCCAACTAATGTCCTTGATGCTGCATGATTGCCACAACACCCGGAATGAACCTCATTCAGGATTTTTTTGCCTTCTTCTGGTGAGATGCACTTGAGGAGGACTCCTAATGAGGCACCGCATCGATATAGCTTGTCTCCGACTAGAACATAATTTTTGCTACGTCTGGTGACTTGCTCTGCAACAGTTTTATCACTGGGCAGTTTATGCTCCTTGAAGTAGTCGATGAAAACTTGTTTCCAAGCGGGTGCTAGAGTTAGAATCTGAGCGGAGGGTGTGGGATCAACCTCTTCCTTCTCTTGGATTGAAGGCTTGGATAGCTCGTGTATGAAGGTACCGCTGGGGACTAGAGCTCTGTCGGATCCCAATTTTGCAAGGATATCAGCTGCTACATTAAGGTCCCGGGTCATATGAATGAGTTCTAACCCTGAGAAGTGTTTTTCTAGCTTGCGGACTTCAGCGCAGTAGGCGTTCATTGTTTCCTTGGTGCAATCCCAATCCTTGTTAACTTGGTGAATCACAACGGAGGAATCGCCATAGACTAGAAGTCGCTTGATACCCAATGTTGCTGCTAGCTTTAGCCCGTGTAATAGCGCTTCATATTCTGCTTCATTGTTGGTAGCGGGCCACATGATTTGCAGAATGTACTTGAGCTGCTCTCCAGCGGGTGATACAAGTAATACTCCGGCACCTGCTCCTCCGAGTTTTAAGGACCCATCAAAGTACATCTTCCAATGGTCAGGAATAGCGTTGTCTTGAACCTGCTGTATTTCTATCCATTCGGCGACGAAATCAGCCAGAGCTTGCGACTTGATTGCTTTCCTTGGAGTGAACTTAATGTTGAGCGCCCCCAACTCGACTGCCCACTTGGAAATTCTGCCGGTAGCATCGCGGTTGTGGAGGATTTCTCCCAATGGGAAGTCCGTAACAACTGTGATCTCATGGGCTTCGAAGTAGTGCCGTAACTTTCTTGAATATATGAGTAGAGCATAGAGTAATTTTTGCAGTTGCGGGTACCTGACCTTTGAGTCGGAGAGTACCTCGCTGATGTAGTATATTGGTCGCTGGATGTTATAGATGTGCTTGTCATCCTTGCGCTCCACTATGATTGTCGTGCTCACAACGTGTGTGGTAGCTGCAATATAAAGCATCATCGGCTCCCTGGGTTCTGGTGGCGTGAGTATGGGTGAATTGGTGAGGTATCCTTTGAGCTGTTCAAAGGCCCTGTCCGCTTCTTCCGTTCACTGAAATTTATCGCCGGCCTTGAGTAGTTTGAAGAAAGGTAGTCCCTTTTCTCCCAGCCGTGAGATAAATCTGTTGAGCGCAGCCATACACCCGGTGAGTTTCTGAACATCCTTGACCGAAGTAGGTGGCTTCATATTGATGATGGTTGTGATCTATTTTTGACTAGCCTCGATGCCTCGATGGCTAACAAGGAATCCAAGTAACTGGCCTGAGGGTACACCAAACACACACTTCGTAGGGTTGAGCCTCCATTGGTATGCGCATAGCCGGGAAAAGGTTTCCTCTAGGTCTGGTATGAGGGTACTCGGATCCTTTGTCTTTATGACCATGTCATCAACGTAAGCTTCCGCATTGCGGCCAATTTGGTCGCCCAAACAATCTTGGATAGCTCGCTAGTAAGTAGCCCCTACGTTCTTCAACCCAAAGGACATGGTTTTATAACAGTAGGCACCGAAGGGAGTTATAAACGATGTCTTGGGTTGGTCTTCTTCTTTGAGGGCAATCTGATGGTACCCGGAATAACAATCCAGAAAAGATAATAGAGCGGAACCTGCGGTGGCATCAACTATTTGATCTATCCTTGGTAACCCAAAGGGATCCTTTGGACAGTGCTTGTTGAGGTCTGTGTAGTCAACACACATGCGCCACTCGGCAGAGTTCTTCTTTTTTACTAGTACTGGATTTGCTAACCCCTCGGGGTGGAGAATTTCTCTAATGAAGCCAGCCGCGAGTAGTTTGGCTATCTCCTTCTTGATCGCCTCTTTCTTTTCTGGTGAGAATCATCGTAGTCGTTGCTTGATGGGCCTGGAGCCCTCTTTTAGTTCCAATTTATGCTCAGCCAAGTTCCTTGGAACTCCTGGCATATCAGCCGGCTTCCAAGCAAATATATCTTTGTTTGCTCTGAGGAACTTGGTGAGCGCGAGTTCCTATTCTTCAGATAGGTGAGCACTGATAACCGCTGTCTTTGAGGGATCACCGGTTTCCAGATCAATGGTTTTTGTAGAGACTTCCGCTAATGGTTGGATAGCACCCGCCGTCTTGGTTGGGATTTCTGAATCTCCAGGCTTGGTGTTATGTACCATCTGTGCGAGTTCTTGAACTTCTAGGGCGAGTTGAGCTTTTTTGACGATTTGAACAGCCTCTGTGTCGCAATCGAACGATCTCTTCAAGTCACCTCTGAAGGTTAGAATACCTTTGGGACCCGGTATCTTCAGCAGAAGGTACGGGTAGTGTGGTACTGCCATGAATTTGGCGATGGTTGGTCGTCCAAATATGACATGGTACGATGATTCGAAGTCGACTACCTCGAAACTGATGTACTCAGTCCGGTAATTGATCTGAGTTCCAAAAGTGACAGGTAGTATGATCCTCCCGAGTGGTACGGCCACCTTTTCGGGTACTATGTCATAGAAGGGGGTGCTTGATGGTGTGAGCTGAGTTGCAAGGTCCAAGTTCATCATTCGTAGGGTACTTGCGAAGATGACGTTGAGTCCTGCTCCTTCGTCTATTAGTACTCTTCCCAATTTGAACCCGGCGACCGTGGGATCCAGGACTAGCGGGTAGTGCCCTGCATTGGAGACGCTGGTCTATTGGTCTGCTCGGGAGAAATTGATCGGATTTTCAGACCAGTCAAGGTATCTGGGAGTTGCTGGTTCTGAGGACATGATCTCCCGTAAGGAGAGTTTCTGGAGACGCTTGCTGTCGCTGGTGGATACACCTCCAAATATGACATTGATGGTCCCTTTGGGGTGTTGGAAATCGTCGGCGTCCTGCTGAGGGTCTTTAGCAGCTTTCTTCCACTTATCTTTCTTGTTTTTGTTGAAGTCAGAGTTCAAGCCTCGCTCCTTGAGCTGTCGACAATGCCTAGCCTGATGTCCTCCTTTCGGATGGAAAGGGCATGGTCCGTCGAGTAAGTCATCAAAGGTGGAGGGCTTGTTCCCCTTCTTCTGAGGCTCCATGGCTGCAACAGTGTTATCCCCTGTTCTCTTGCGGGTGTTTTGCTGAGCAGCTTGATTGCCTCTCTGATTATTGCCTCGATCACCCTGCGTGTTCCTTTTGGGAAAGCGTTCCTGTGTGCGCTCTTCTATCGCCATCATGGAATTGACTGCCCGATGAAACTCGTCGGCGGTGGTCGGGTCATGTTTGATGAAATCCTTGTAATTGTACCTTTCGCAAATTCCATTGCCAAAGAGGTCAATTACTTCTCTGTCTGTTATATCAGAGACTGTAGAGCGAATTTCCGAGAAGCGTCTGTAACACTCCTGCATTGTCTCGTTTTTCTGCTGCTTGCAAGTCCTCAGCTTAGTCCGGGGATCTAATCTCTCGGGGACACCCGCAAAGTTCTCTATGAAGATACGATGGAGTTGTTCCCAGGAGTCAATGGACTCGGGCTTAAGCCTGTCAAACCATGCAAGTGGCATCGTCTCTAGAGCCATGGGGAGAAAGAGTGCTTTGACGTCGTTGCTTCCTCCTGCTAAATCGATTGCTTGAGCATACAGTCTGAGCCACCGTTTAGGTTCTGTCTTCCTGTCGTACTTTGAGTAGTTCCCGGGCTTGAATTTTCGTGGAAACGGGACTGCTCGGAGCCTTTGGGAAAAGTAGGGGAAGTGATCGACTGCCTCAGATGCTGCGATGTTGACTCCTCGATATGATGATTCGGCTCCTCCTTCGGCTTGATCAGGTACTCAGTTGCCCAGGCGACTCCTTGCCGGAGCCTGGCCGAGCTGCTCATGAACGGGTCACCTCTGGCTTGGATGGGATGATGCTTGTTCATCGGCCAGGGACTCAAGATTTCGCCCCTTGAGTTGTAGTGCGGTAGTCTGCAGCATGACCAGCCATCGTTCTTCATCGGGGGTGCGGTTGTCCTTGGCTCCCATCTCCGTGGCTAAAGCCATAATGTTTTGGTAGGGTGTCTGGTAAACCTTGTGACCAGCGACCCTCATGAATTCAGGCTCGAGGTTGCGAGAACAGTCAGCTCGTCGTTGATTATGATCATTCTGGGACTGATTCTCCTGATCACACTGGACGCGGGCTTGATACTCTGCTTCCTCTGCTAGACGCCTCCGACTATTATATTCCTCAAGCCGTACTTGGTAGCGTTCCATAACCTCTTTTCGATGATTTGCTCGCCTTCTGCGAGCATCTTTGGCCTGGTTTTTTCTTATTCTCTCAGCCTTCATAGACTCGGTCTCTCCGGGTCCTTCTGGGTCGTTATCGGATATCATACTCAAGGTTTCATCATCTTGGAAGACATCTAGAGGGGTTGGGGGTCATAGAGATGAATGATGCCCTGCCATGAAGACTTTGCGAGTGTAGCCCTAGTTTGTTGATCCCGGTGTAACCGACTCCAAGGTAGAAGTACTGGAGATTAGCTCTGTTGAGGTATCGTTCTCCTCGAAGGGGAGCTGATGTCCATGCTGATATAGAAGTTGCTGGTCGATTGTGCCAACCAGCCTAGCCGGAGCTGGCTGTATTGGCCAATGGACGATGTTACCCTCCTCGGTCGAGCTGAAAATGAGTCCCTGCTGGGCTCCGGTCAAGGGGATCTGTTGAAACTCCTTGAATTTTGCACCAATTAAGTCTTGGAAGTTTTCGGCCGAGTTCCGCAGTCCAAAGGGGATACGGTGCCTGGTATCCGAGTTCTTTTTGGGCCTGGAGTTCGAGTCCGAGTAGGAGTCGGATGCTTCAGCTTGGTCCTCAGAGTCTTGCGGATCTTGGATTGCGAGGTTTGCTAGGTTCCGGGTGAGATGATCCATCTTTGGCGTGGCTTGCGCTTCTGATTCAGTGTGAAGTTGTCGATGTAGCTTCCCTTGATCATCCGCGATGCAAGTCCACGAGCCAAAAACGAAAATTGATCCCGCCGAGAACATGTTGACCCGGTTCATCGAGCTCTTGATCGTCGAATCACCGAAATCCCCTACCTGGCGTGCCAGCTGTCGGTGTTAACCGGCAACTCGTCTCGAGGGATCTCAGACAATTTGTTCAGTGGGGATCGGCGTTCTTAGAACTCGGCGAGTACACAGGGACAACGATTTATACTGGTTCAGGCCGCTTAATAGCGTAGTACCTTACGTCCAGTGCGGCGTGTGCCTTGTGTTATGATTTAAGATTCAATTGATAGGAGTCGACGCCTGCTTCCCCTTATATATCCGGGTGAAGCACGGCGTATTCCAAGTCCTAGTCGGTTACGACGAAGGAGTCCTAATCTAATTACAAGACTTCGTTTAAGAACTCGACTAAGTTACAATGAGAGTCCTAATCCGGGTAGACTTCGTGTCACGTCCTAGGATCTTTCGTGTCGTCCAGAGTTAGTCGGAGTAATCATCTTCTGATGATATCTCTGACATCCTGGTCCGTCATGTATATGCATATATTTAATTTAACAATATAATTGCATGTTCCTATATTAATGTATATATTTAATTTAATAATATAATAATTAAAATTAACAATATATATATAAAACTGGTCTACAACAGCACAGGCGGTTAGTTGTGAACCGCCTGTGGAAATCGATTTCCACAAGCGGTTCACTTAAGAAACCGCCAATGTAAAGGGTCTATTTACACTGGCGGTTGCTTAAGTGAACCGTCTGTGGAAATCGATTTTCACAGGCGGTTCACAACTAACCGCCTATGCTGTTGTTCTATTTTCACTGGCTCCCAGCACACGCGGTGCTAGAAAACGTCTGTGAAAATGGATTTTCAATCGCCTGTATAGAATGTGTCTGTACCGGTGCACGCTGCTCCCTCTCACGGACAGACATGCATGCAGCTTCTCCTTCCTTTTTGTTAAACTGCAAACGATTATAGCCAAAGGTGCACAAGTATACACGAGCAACTGGCAAAGGAACGAAGCTTCCTGTGTCCAGAAAAACAGCACCACTCACACGGTTGCATGCCACTCTACTTCTGCATGCAAGCTGCGGACCCCACGCTTATATCTCTCACAACTAATTAAATGAACACGAAAGCAAAAAGTTGCCTGCAGTGCCAAAACGCCTCCTCCTCTTTTCATTTTAAAAAGAATATAACCCCCTACGAAGATGCTATCTCTTTCACATTTCAGAGCAAAATTTTAGCACACAAGAGATAGCATTTAGTAAAGAATTTAAGGGTTTTTCTTAGACTCTCACCACGTCACTAAACGCACTAAAAAAATACAAATGAGACTCACATCTAAAGGCACTAGATAACAATTGTAATTAGAGATCTCTCCTCTTTATAGTACGGTTATCTAACCTAAACCCGGTCACACTCTCTATAGTGTCTTGACCGGCAAAATAAATATCCTATTTTTTTTATACCTTTGCCTTGAGCCCATAGGATTTTATTTTTCTCTTTATTCTTTTCCAAGACGGAGCACGCGGATATCATCTTTTTGTTCACCTCCATCACCATGATAATTCTCTAGCTCCATCACTTGGTGTGTACCAACCTATCTCATACCACAATACTCATTGCAATAGTTAGTACACATAAGTGTCATCAATTATCCAAAACCAAACTAGAGCTTTTAATCTCCCCTTTTTGGTAATTGATGACAACCCTCACAAAGATATGAAATGAATTTAATTTGTGAACTTGAGATGTTTGTCCATGTATTTAGATGATGAATAAGAGTTGGACAAGCATTTCAAATTCGGTTTTTATAGTACTAGCTCCCCCAACATATGTGATATATGAGTTTGGCACAATTGTTCACATATGCATAAATAGGAATTGTGGGTGAGCTACTACTATCAAATGATGCTAAAGTATATAGAATGGACCTTTGAAGCATGATACCGTCGGAGTTGCAAATATATACCATCTTTAGCATCATAGCTAACTAGTCATACATCAAAAACTTAAGTACCCCATGAGATCAACATTATAAGTAAAGAAAGCACTTGATTCACTTGAAAGCATGAAAGCCTAGTTACCAACCTATGCATACTAGTATTTCAATCACCATACAATTTGTAGTACTAGCATACACCAATCAAGCATGTAGATTGAATTTAAAGTTTACAATGCACCATTTCATATGAATATGCACATACAAATGCAAACAACTTATTTATGAGCTAGCTCCCCCTATTTGTGTGCTAAAATTTTAATTTTAATTTATCCCTTTCCATTAGCATATCTATCTTTGTGACTTATTTCTCCCCCTTTGTCAACAATTGCTCAAAAAGGCTCATTTTAGTTGGAGAGAAATACCACGTAGAAATAGCAAGTTCATTTGATTTGGAAAGAAACTTATTTCACATTGGTTCAATCTAGATTAGTTGCCTAGAATATGTAACTAGGTTTGATCCAAGGGGCAAGCTTTCGTCACACCTCTCAAGTAGGAGGGATATCTTGACCATGTTAAGTTACACATCTTGAGCTCATATTCTAAATTCAACACTAGGTTTGCAAGCCCACAAACATGTCATATGCCACCACTAGATCATGTAAACATAGAAGGCAATAGTGGTAACATATATACATCAATTTCATTTTGTTTCCATGAATGGTCCTAAAATATCACTTGTATGTCTATATGCATTTAATCTGTCCTTACAAATGTATGAATGCTTTGCCAACCAACTTTACCTTACGTTGTCGAAGGAGAAGCATGTCATATATATGTGGGGTGTGCTCAACCCATATTGGAGAAATCAAGAATGTTCAATTCATTTCTCAACTTGCAAAATCTCTTCTCATTAAGTAGCTTAGTGAATATATCCGCTAGTTTTGATCATCGGTGCCAACACTCTTAATTGTTATATCCCCTTTTTGTTGGTGATCTCTAATAAAATGATGTCTAATGTCAATGTGCTTGGTTCTAGAATGTTGAACCGGGTTGTTGGTAAGCTTGATTGCACTTTCATTATCACATAGCAATGGCACTTCCTTGAATTTGATCCCAAAATCATCCAAAGTAGCTTTCATCCACAACAATTGAGCACAACAACTACCGGCACTAATATATTCGGCTTCGGCGGTAGAGTGTGCCACACTATTTTGCTTCTTTGATGACCATGACACAAGTGATCTTCCAAGTAATTGACATGTGCCACTAGTGCTCTTTCTATCCACTTTGCAATCCGCATAATCGGAGTCCGAATATCCAATTAATTCAAAGTTTGACCCCTTGGGATATCACAATCCAACATTTTGTGTATGCTTTAAGTACCTCAAAATTCTCTTTGTAGCCTTCAAACGACTTTCTCTTGGAGAGGCTTGATATCTTGCACACACACATACACTAAACATGACATCCGGTCTAGGAGCGGTAACATATAACAAGCTTCCAATCATAGACCGATAGAGCTTTTGATCAACCATGTTGCCACTTGCATCACTATCTAAATGACCATTGGTGTCCATAGGTGTACTAATTGATTTAGCATCTTGCAAGCCAAATTTCTTTATCATGTCCCTTATGTACTTTCCTTGACTAATAAATGTACCACTCTTCATTTGTTTAATTTGGAGACCATGGAAGTAGCTAAGTTCACCAATCATAGACATTTCAAATTCATTTGCCATCATTTTCCCAAATTCTTCACAAAAATCTTGATTTGTTGAGCCAAATATAATATCATCAACATAGATTTGCAACACAAACAAATCACTTCCAATCTTTTTAGTGAAGAGAGTAGTGTCTACCTTTCCCATTTTGAACCCTTTAGAGAGCAAGAAATCTCTCAATCTCTCATACCATGCTCTAGGTGCTTGCTTTAAGCCATACAATGCCTTCTTCAACTTGTGAACATGGTCGAGCTTTTTTCTCATCTTCAAAACCGGGAGGTTGTTCAACATACACTAGCTCATTTATATACCCATTTAAGAATGCACTCGTCACATCCATTTGATAGAGCTTGATGTTGTGAGCACAAGCATAGACTAATAGGATTCTAATTGCCTCTAATCTTGCAACCGGTGCATAAGTCTCACCAAAGTCTAGACCCTCAATTTGAGTGTAACCTTGAGCAACTAGTCTTGCTTTGTTTCTCACTACTATGCCATCTTGATCTTGCTTGTTTCTAAACACCCTTTTGGTACCAATTACATTATGATTCTTTGGTCTTTCTACCATTTCCCAAACATGGTTTCTTGTGAAATTATTTAATTCTTCATGCATCGCATTTATCCAATCAACATCTTCCAAAGCTTCATCTATTCTTGTAGGCTCAATGGATGATACAAATGACACAAAAAGATGCCAATCTTTATCTTGTTTGCACCCCACTTGTAATATCACCAATTACACGATCTAGGGGATGATCTCTTGCAATATGAGTGGGTTGGAGCACTTGAACTTGTTGACTTGCATTAGCTTGCACATTGGATTGAATTATTTGAGATGAACTAGCACCATCATCTTTTTGATCTTGCACTAGAGAACCACTAGTTTGCACAATAGGAGAAGAGACCACTTGATCTTTGTCATCTTGAATATCAATCACTTGCTTTGGCCTAATATCACCAATGTCCATGTTCTTCATAGCATTCACTAATTGTGTTCCTCTCACATCATCAAGATTTTCTTCTTGTTCTTGTGACCCATTGGTTTCATCAAATTCCACATCTTGAACTTCTTCCAATTGACCACTTCCCAAATTCCATACTCTATATGCTTTGCTAGTTGTAGAATAACCAAGCAAGAAACCTTCATCACACTTCTTCTAAAATTTGCTCAATCTAGTGCCCTTCTTGAGAATATATGCAACCAAAAACCCGAAAGTATGCAATATTGGGCTTTCTTCCATTCAAAAGTTCATATGGTGTCATTTCCAACATAGGATGACAATAGAGTCTATTGATGTAGTAGCAAGCCGTGTTGATTGCTTCCGCCCAAAAAGAATGACTAACATGATATTCACTCAACATTGATCTAGCCATATCAATAAGAGTTCTATTCTTCCTCTCTACCAAGCCATTGGATTGAGGTGTGTACCTGGGAGAGAATTGATGTTTAATTCAGTATTCATCACATAATTCATCAACTCTAGTGTTCTTGAATTCACTACCGTTGTCACTTCTAACTCTCTTGATAGTTGTTTCAAATTCATTGCAAACTCTCTTAACAAAAGATTTGAAAGTTGAATATGCATCACTTTTATCACTAAGAAAGAACACCCAAGTGTATCTAGTGAAATCATCCACAATGACAAAACCATATTTGTTACCTCTAATACTTGTGTAAGTAGTTGGTCGAAACAAGTCCATATGCAACAATTCAAATGCCTTGCAAGTACTCATGATGCTCTTTTTAGGATGAGTGTTTCCAACTTGTTTGTCGGCTTGACATGCACTACATAACTTGTCCTTTTCAAATTCAACATCTTTTAAGCCTCTAACCAAGTTATGCTTCACTAGCTTGTTTAATTGCTTCATGCCAACATGACCAAGCCTTCTATGCCAAAGCCAACTCATACTAGATTTAGTGAGCAAGCATGTTGATAATTGAGTTTCACTAGCACCAAAATCAACCAAGTAAAGGTTCTCATATCTAAAGCGTTTGAATATCAAGTTAGAACCATCTACACTTATGATCTCTACATCATCAACACCAAATATGCATTTGAAACCAAGGTCACAAAGTTGAGCTACTGACAATAGATTGAAGTTCAAGCTCTCTACTAGTAGCACATTTGAAATACTCATGTCATTTGATATTGCAATCTTACCAAGCCCCTTTACTTTGCCTTTGCTATTGTCACCAAAAGTGATAGAATCATAGTCATTGCCACTTGATGAGATAGAGTTGAACATTTTAATATCACCGGTCATGTTGTCACACCCGGTTTTAAGAACAAAACCAGGTATACACCATATGTGAGCCCAGGAAGTCAAATCTCACATATAGCAACAAATAAAGGGTAATATCGAAAGACAATGCTCTTATATAACGTATATAAAACAAAAGAACATAACCTTAAAGAGCAGACAGCGGAAAGACACTCCGATCTTCAGATGGAGACACCAACTTCACAGGGACAACTGACTGGTTGATCACAAGCCTAACTTCTCCAACTCTTGCAGTCTGGTACCCATCCGGGATTTTTCCAAAGTGTTGAAAAGTAAAACAAGCATAAGTACATCTCGTACTTAACAAATATAACATGGGGTTCATGAGGCTCAAAAGGCTAACACTGGTTTAACTGCATTAGCTTTTAGTTGGCATAATTTTAGCATTAAGTAGCATCAAAGTATAACCATCCCAATTTAAACATATGATCAAGTAAACATGTATCCATTAAATAAATATCATCATCATTATTACCATTATTTATAGCAACAACTATACCATAAGAATTCCAGGTCGCTCGTAACCGTGAGCACGGCTGATATATCAGTTTTACACTCTGCAGAGGTTGTACACTTTACCCGATGAGTAGTGATTCCCATATGCCGGGGTTTGCAAGGCCCACGTCACACTTCCAAGGTGCACGGCAGGGTTCACTGCGCAGCCTTTCAAAGGTTCGTCTAACAAGTTAGGGCCGCTAGGTCTTAAGGCAAGGGGATGTAGAGCCCTCCTTCCAGGTGGCGCAATAACACGCAGCCTATACACACGTGGACAGAAGCCGCACTATACCCGTCTCGGCAAGCGCCTTATGCGCCCTTTCGGGTAACCACTAACAAGCTAGAAAAGGTCCTTATACTGAGCTAAGGTCAGAGCCATATAACTCTCATGGTTGCACTGTTGTCCCGGGTGATCCCTTATAGCAGTTCCTAAACCATGTTGCTATAAAAGTCATATTTTAAAATGTCACATATAACATTAAAACAAATTTACATGATCATAGTTTAAGTTGAGCACTAGCATCAAGCTATCCAATGCATACCCATGGTTATCAAGGTACAAGATCAAACATCTAGGATAAATCTATATAGGCATCAAGGTAGACACATGCAATATGAAAATTATGATGAATTAAGGTTATTAGGACATCAAGGAGGATCCCATGCTATACTTGCCTTAAACTCAAGATCCTTCTTCTGTTGACTCGTAGACTTCCAAAGGTTTACTCTTGGTCACGATCTCTTCCTCTTGATCACCAACGTAAACTCACAGACTGGACATACGATCATAGAACACCACACAAGCATCCAATACCAATCATGCAATAGCAAACATAGACTATAATTAGAACAATACATCAATCATAAGAAAACAAGATAAAGAGTTTTGAAAACGGATCTACGGTTCACTACGGTCACACAGACGCGAAGATCACACTAATCGGAGCTATAACGGAAAAGATATGAACTAAATAAGACTAAAGACACTAATTACTAGATTAGATTTAACTCAAATTTTAATTACATAAAACAGTAGTGAAAGATATATAGTTTGAAAGAACTTTTCGAAATGAATCTAACGTAATCAAACGGAGTAAAACGAAGCTAAAACGAAACAACGGTGACTAAACTCGTAATTAAGGGCATAAACTACCTTGCTTATCTTCTGTTCGTCACGTACGGACATGGCCTGCTGTTCCTCACGTGCACCAGCGCTGGAAGGAGAAAGGGGCTCAGCCAGAAGGCCTGACTGGCCAGCCAGATGCACCGACGATGAATGGCGCTGAGGACCACGTGAGGGAGGCCAGGGGCCTGCTCGCCCGCGCGACGTTAGGCAGGAGAGGCCACGCGGTCTCCTGCCTGCTCGGCCACGACACGGGCAGGGGCAGTTCACGGCAGCGACGCGGGGATGGCACCTCGGGCTGGGGCGGCGACGTCAGACCCAAGGTGAGAATCACGACCATGACCGAAGATGGCTTCTTGATGATGACGACGACGACGGTGGCGGCAACGAGTAGCACAACCAAGCCAAAGAAATTTATATTGAATTTGATGATCAAAAGATGAGTGCGGATATATGGGAAAGAAAACTCCCTAGCTCTACATCAACCAGTGATATGGTACTAATTGATGTTGCAACTCTCACCTTTACTAATGGGCCTAAATAAATATAAAAGCCCATTAGTAAATAAAGACGTTGATATTTGGAATATAATAGAATTATTGCACATGGGCTTTGTGGGAGGGAGGAAAAAGACAGATTTTATTATTTTCGAAATTATTTAATTTCTGGATTAAAATAATTCTAGAAAAGTCTAGAATTGATATTTAAGTCAGGAAAAAATTACTCCAATGGCTCCGAAAATTCAGGAAAAATTCTCAGAGACATTTGGAGACATGAGAAACTCAAATAAAATATTTGGAGCTCATGAAAAGATATTTTGGGACATCTAAAAATTAGATTATACTCCTAGAAAAATAGGAAAAAGTGTCGGAAAAAGCTGGAAAACTTCTCGAGAAGATTTTGGAGATATGATGATGAATGATGAGCACCAAGGAATAATTTAGAGCAAAAGAAAAATGATTCTTGGGAGACTCCAACAGAAAGGTTAAGCTAGGAAACAAAGAATTTGATTTTAGGAGAAGATATGGATAAGGCGGAGAAAGATTAACGACTTAGTAAACGAGTTTTTGGAAAACTTTACTCACTCGCAAAACAAGACGAAACAACAAGTTTTTGAAACTTTAACTTTTCCAAACTTTTTGAAAAACAAAATGTCTTTATTTTCAAAACCCTTTCTATGAAATTTATTTTAAAATTGTTTTCGAACCATTTTGAACTCAATTTGAATTTTAGCCAAAACCACACAACATAAAAACTCAAATGCTTCAACATGAATGCACAAACACGTTGCTAAACCCTAGGATGAATTTTAACTTAGAGAAAAATTTTATTTCCCTATATTTTATGAGCACAAAAATTTATAAAAAAATTATTTTAACTCTAATTCATGAAATGCAAATTTCAGGGTGTGACAAATCTACCCCCCTTAAGAGAATCTCGTCCCGAGATTCGAAAGAGACTCAGAGCACAGGAGAGAAACAAGAAAAGATCTTGATAACACTTTCACTTCACACTTGTATACCAAGCTTATCAAACCACTGATGTTTCATGATCATACTTGTGAACAAAGATTCCATGAAAAGATTATTACACTTAATTATCCCAAACTTGTCTTGCTCGCTAACTTGATTGGCTTACAACTCAAAGAGATATGGAAACTTGATTTGCAGTCGTTCCTCGGTTTCCCACATTGCTTCTTCTTCACTTAGGTTACTCCACTGAACCTTACACACTTTAAACATTCTTCCATTATAAGTTCTCCAGGCTGTTTCTAGAATCTTGACCGGATATCCTGCATTTGCCAGATGGTCTGGCATATCGACTTCCACTGAAGATGTTTGCCCATCTGTGTTCTTAGCTATATGGTCATCATTATCCATGATAGCATCCTTAGTCTGCACTCCATTGTACAGGTCATCAGCTTTCTCATATTGAAGTTGACAACCGCGATACTCAATTCTTTTCCCTGACGGTGCAGTTAGAAACATTGTGCATTGAGTACCATGAATTACTCCTTTGTGTGCACACAACCATCCATTACCAAGAACCATAGGAATATTGAGTGACTCCAAAACAATGAAGGTTACGGTAAAGTTTTCCTTGTTTATGACGAGACTGACGTTCGGGCATATCTGATCTGCCTGTATTTCTCCAACTGGGGTATGAACTATCAAGGGCCTCTTTGTTGGGCACTTCGCCATCTTGTTCCTTTCTAACCACTCGGCGGAGATGAAAGAGTGCGAAGCACTGGGATCAAACAGAGCAAAAGCTTGTGTTGAGCTCACTTGAATGTAACCACCAACCATTTTTGTAGCTCCTTGAATGTTATCCATATCCATATTGCTCAACCTTCCATTAACATAATTGTGTTGTGCTCTACTTGCTTCAGTAAGCTTCTTTTTGGCTTTCCTTTTTCGCTTTCGTTGTTGTGGATTCTGGCTCGGATCACTCCCAACTTGAACTTCAACATTGTTGTTTTGATAGTGCTCGGCTTCATTGTACTCGTGATTATCAGTGAGAGGTGGCATATAGGGATCCTGATTCACGGTGTGCCACATTTCCTGTCATCAGGTGACCAACAAAACAACATGAGCAAGGATAGATGATCTTACTCATGACGTACCATGAGAGACAACTCACAACTTCAACATCTGTTGATCAAGCACTACCCCCCTTAAGAAAGGACAAACTAGAAAACATATAAGGGTAGCTTGCATATTATTTCCAGTATGTTGACAGGCATAACCAACTTCTGATATCTCAGAGAAACTCATATGTAAAGGTCAGAACAAGAATTCTGAAATGTCTCGCGAGCAGTGCAGTAAAACAGCCATAACTCGAGCTCTGTTTATCCAATGAAGTTGCAGTTTACCTTTCTGGAAAGCTTACGAAATCCTTTACAACTTTCAGGTAGAACACTTTTCCAGATTCTGTAGTTAAGGTCGTCGAAAACAGTAGACAACAGAAACTATTCCAGATTCCAGACAACACGGATGTATCAACTTGTGAATTTCATAACTCCAAAACCATAACAGCTATCAGGGTGGTTCTTGCGCTCAGAGAAAGATCATGAAACCTACTTGTGTCCAGAATTGTTCCATGATTTTTGAACATCCATAAACAGAGATATAAGCTGATAAAAACAGATTGCTCCGGAAAGATAGGATAGAGGGAACAGAAGAAACAGAAACCCAACCTTCTATGCACGAGACCTAACAACTAAACCTAAATGAGATTGTGAGGAAACCCACAAAATCATTGCACTCATTACAAAGATGCAAAACAAACATTATCATAAGGACAAACAACAAACATCACAGGTTCACAAGCCACACATGGGCCAAGGACTTGACTTAACTTCGTTACTAACGTTTCATTACATAAGGGCTCAAGAACTACTAGAACACGATACATCTGCAAGAACGTCAAGGGTAGCTTTTCTTGTACACTCTTTATTTGTCAACTACTATCAGGGGACTTCCTTTGCATCAGGCACTGACATCACTTGTTGATGGCTACTCTGTAGTGACTAGGCTCTGGCTATTTCCATGAGTCGACTGTTGATCTTTTTGGGCAAGATCTGACGTAATGTCCTTCCTGTTGGCAATGATAACATCTTCCTTTGGCTGGATCTGCTGTGGTAGAAGTGTTGTTTGATGTGCTGCCATCTTGCTGACTCAGAGGATCGACTTTTACCAGTTTATTCTGCTTCTTAACTCGCTTCCGTGGTTGGAACTCTTTGTAGGTGATTGTCCAACCATCTATGCAAACCTCATGTGGAAAATTCTTAATTGGAGGAGCTTCTAAATGCTGCTGATCTAGGCTGGTCTGAACAAGAGTTGAAACTGTATGTGGTACTGGGGTAGAACTCAATTGTAGGTGACGTATCAACGGTGGCTCGAGTGAATTTGCTTTCCTTTTCTTATCTTCCTTGACTTCACCACTTGGGTTCGCCTTGACCTCATCCTTGGTTGACTTCTCTTGAAGATAAGAATTCTCATAATGCTTGCAATAAAGACATCGATCCTGAACCTCTTGCATCTTACTGCTGCTATCTTCCAACAGACTTGCTTGACATTCATTGGGTGATAATGGCATACCTCGATATTCAATCCTTTCGCCTGATGGTGTTCTTAAAAACACTGAACGTCAGGAATAATTGACCTCACTTTTACGACTCCTTAACCATCCATGTCCAAGGATAACATCGATTCCTGAGAGTTCCAAAACATTCAGCTTCACTATGAATTCACTCTCCTTTATCTGGACTCTAACATCTCGGCATTCATGGTTTGTCTCAATTTCTCCAGTTGGTGTACGAACTACTATGAGCTTCTTTGTTGGCCATTCCCTTATCTTCAGGCGAGCTACAAACTTGGCAGAGATGAACGAGTGCGAGGCACTAGGGTCAAAAAGAACCATGGCAGTTACTGAATTGACTGGGATCATGCCATACACAACTTTCCTCGCTCCATGAATAGTGGTCATATCCACATGCCTCAATTTTCCGTAAATGTAATCTTGCTCCACTTCATCACCTTGTAACTATTCTTTATGGCTTCCTTCCATGTTGGTTGGTCCGTGTGTTGCGTTTTGCTGTTGTGTCATTCTTCCCAGGTCTTGACTTTGCATAGAGATCAACTTCCGTTTGTTAACTGTGGTCAGAGACGACATAGCTTGGTCAACGATCCGTCTACTTAGATAGAGGGAAGTTTTCAAAAGCAATTTAAGGCAAGGAGTGAAGGTGAGAGCAAAATTTAAAATTTAAGCCACAAGGAGGAGATAAATAACAAGGGTAGAAGATACAATAGGGAGAAAAATACCAAGGTTGATAGAACAAGAGTTCTATAGAAATTTTCAAAACTTTAAAACGACCAGTTTCTAATTAGGCTTGCGTCCTACAGTCAGCATTGCTTTGATACCACTTTGTCACACCCGGTTTTAAGAACAAAACCAGGTATACACCATATGTGAGCCCAGGAAGTCAAATCTCACATATAGCAACAAATAAAGGGTAATATCGAAAGACAATGCTCTTATATAACGTATATAAAACAAAAGAACATAACCTTAAAGAGCAGACAGCGGAAAGACACTCCGATCTTCAGATGGAGACACCAACTTCACAGGGACAACTGACTGGTTGATCACAAGCCTAACTTCTCCAACTCTTGCAGTCTGGTACCCATCCGGGATTTTTCCAAAGTGTTGAAAAGTAAAACAAGCATAAGTACATCTCATACTTAACAAATATAACATGGGGTTCATGAGGCTCAAAAGGCTAACACTGGTTTAACTGCATTAGCTTTTAGTTGGCATAATTTTAGCATTAAGTAGCATCAAAGTATAACCATCCCAATTTAAACATATGATCAAGTAAACATGTATCCATTAAATAAATATCATCATCATTATTACCATTATTTATAGCAACAACTATACCATAAGAATTCCAGGTCGCTCGTAACCGTGAGCACGGCTGATATATCAGTTTTACACTCTGCAGAGGTTGTACACTTTACCCGATGAGTAGTGATTCCCATATGCCGGGGTTTGCAAGGCCCACGTCACACTTCCAAGGTGCACGGCAGGGTTCACTGCGCAGCCTTTCAAAGGTTCGTCTAACAAGTTAGGGCCGCTAGGTCTTAAGGCAAGGGGATGTAGAGCCCTCCTTCCAGGTGGCACAATAACACGCAGCCTATACACACGTGGACAGAAGCCGCACTATACCCGTCTCGGCAAGCGCCTTATGCGCCCTTTCGGGTAACCACTAACAAGCTAGAAAAGGTCCTTATACTGAGCTAAGGTCAGAGCCATATAACTCTCATGGTTGCACTGTTGTCCCGGGTGATCCCTTATAGCAGTTCCTAAACCATGTTGCTATAAAAGTCATATTTTAAAATGTCACATATAACATTAAAACAAATTTACATGATCATAGTTTAAGTTGAGCACTAGCATCAAGCTATCCAATGCATACCCATGGTTATCAAGGTACAAGATCAAACATCTAGGATAAATCTATATAGGCATCAAGGTAGACACATGCAATATGAAAATTATGATGAATTAAGGTTATTAGGACATCAAGGAGGATCCCATGCTATACTTGCCTTAAACTCAAGATCCTTCTTCTGTTGACTCGTAGACTTCCAAAGGTTTACTCTTGGTCACGATCTCTTCCTCTTGATCACCAACGTAAACTCACAGACTGGACATACGATCATAGAACACCACACAAGCATCCAATACCAATCATGCAATAGCAAACATAGACTATAATTAGAACAATACATCAATCATAAGAAAACAAGATAAAGAGTTTTGAAAACGGATCTACGGTTCACTACGGTCACACAGACGCGAAGATCACACTAATCGGAGCTATAACGGAAAAGATATGAACTAAATAAGACTAAAGACACTAATTACTAGATTAGATTTAACTCAAATTTTAATTACATAAAACAGTAGTGAAAGATATATAGTTTGAAAGAACTTTTCGAAATGAATCTAACGTAATCAAACGGAGTAAAACGAAGCTAAAACGAAACAACGGTGACTAAACTCGTAATTAAGGGCATAAACTACCTTGCTTATCTTCTGTTCGTCACGTACGGACATGGCCTGCTGCTGTTCCTCACGTGCACCAGCGCTGGAAGGAGAAAGGGGCTCAGCCAGAAGGCCTGACTGGCCAGCCAGATGCACCGACGATGAATGGCGCTGAGGACCACGTGAGGGAGGCCAGGGGCCTGCTCGCCCGCGCGACGTTAGGTAGGAGAGGCCACGCGGTCTCCTGCCTGCTCGGCCACGACACGGGCAGGGGCAGTTCACGGCAGCGACGCGGGGATGGCACCTCGGGCTGGGGCGGCGACGTCAGACCCAAGGTGAGAATCACGACCATGACCGAAGATGGCTTCTTGATGATGACGACGACGACGGTGGCGGCAACGAGTAGCACAACCAAGCCAAAGAAATTTATATTGAATTTGATGATCAAAAGATGAGTGCGGATATATGGGAAAGAAAACTCCCTAGCTCTACATCAACCAGTGATATGGTACTAATTGATGTTGCAACTCTCACCTTTACTAATGGGCCTAAATAAATATAAAAGCCCATTAGTAAATAAAGACGTTGATATTTGGAATATAATAGAATTATTGCACATGGGCTTTGTGG
Organism: Coix lacryma-jobi var. lacryma-jobi; assembly: GCA_009763385.1. Taxonomy (NCBI): domain Eukaryota; kingdom Viridiplantae; phylum Streptophyta; class Magnoliopsida; order Poales; family Poaceae; genus Coix; species Coix lacryma-jobi. Next base: position 51,376,839 of record CM019831.1, read on the forward strand.
GAGGGAGGAAAAAGACAGATTTTATTATTTTCGAAATTATTTAATTTCTGGATTAAAATAATTCTAGAAAAGTCTAGAATTGATATTTAAGTCAGGAAAAAAATACTCCAATGGCTCCGAAAATTCAGGAAAAATTCTCAGAGACATTTGGAGACATGAGAAACTCAAATAAAATATTTGGAGCTCATGAAAAGATATTTTGGGACATCTAAAAATTAGATTATACTCCTAGAAAAATAGGAAAAAGTGTCGGAAAAAGCTGGAAAACTTCTCGAGAAGATTTTGGAGATATGATGATGAATGATGAGCACCAAGGAATAATTTAGAGCAAAAGAAAAATGATTCTTGGGAGACTCCAACAGAAAGGTTAAGCTAGGAAACAAAGAATTTGATTTTAGGAGAAGATATGGATAAGGCGGAGAAAGATTAACGACTTAGTAAACGAGTTTTTGGAAAACTTTACTCACTCGCAAAACAAGACGAAACAACAAGTTTTTGAAACTTTAACTTTTCCAAACTTTTTGAAAAACAAAATGTCTTTATTTTCAAAACCCTTTCTATGAAATTTATTTTAAAATTGTTTTCGAACCATTTTGAACTCAATTTGAATTTTAGCCAAAACCACACAACATAAAAACTCAAATGCTTCAACATGAATGCACAAACACGTTGCTAAACCCTAGGATGAATTTTAACTTAGAGAAAAATTTTATTTCCCTATATTTTATGAGCACAAAAATTTATAAAAAAATTATTTTAACTCTAATTCATGAAATGCAAATTTCAGGGTGTGACACATGTGTTGAGAGCACCCACTATCAAGAACCCAATGCCTTCCTCCAGCTTTATAATTGACCTACAAAACAATTTAATGTTTCTTAGGTACCCATAATTGTTTGGGTCCTCCAAGGTTAGAGACCAAGCTTTTGGGCACCCAAATAGCCTTCTTCTTTGGGCCAACCATGGGTGGACCAATGTACTTGACCTTGATACCATTCTCACCTTTAGTAAGCATATAGCAAGAATCAAACATAATGGAAGATGCAAAGGTTTGTTTCTTAATTTTGTTCATGCAATGGTTTTCTACATGCCCAACTTGCTTGCAACTAGAGCAAAACCGACCATTGTTCGTCACAAAGCTAGCTTTATGAGTAACAAAGGCTGCCTTGCCTTTCTTGGGGGTGCAGCCCAATCCCTCTTTTGCATGAGAGAACCTTTGGCTACCCAAACACTTTAGCAAGTGGGCATCACCACCATATGCATTACCTAAAGCAATAGTGAGCTTATCTACCTCTTTCTTTAAGTTATCATTCTCTACCATTAATGTAGCATCACAAGTAAAATCATCATTAGGTGAAGTAGAAGTAGATATTGATGTGCTACATGAAGGATTAGAAGGTGACATAACAATAGGTTTGTAAAAAGATTCATCAATTATATCACAAGTTAATCCCACATCACATGATACAACAACCTTTTCCTTATTTTCACTAAGGAGCAAAGAGTGAGCTTTTTCAAGCTTAGTGTGAGCCTTCTCAAGTTCCTCATGGTCTTCCTTTAGACTCTCATGAGATGCACTTAGCTCATTAAAGGATTGTTCAAGATCTTTTAACTTCTTGGACAATTCTTTACACTTCTTGCTTTTAGAGCTAATAAGGTATTCAGCTTGTTCTAGCATGTCCATAAGTTGTTCTATACTAGGTTCATCATCATCATCACTAGCATTAGCATTATCATTATCATCTCTATCATCATCATCATCATCATCATTATCATCATATTTTACCTTAGGGCCCTTGGCCATGAAGCATGATGGTGAGTCAAATAGAGAAGACTTTTTGTTGGTGAAGGTAGCCAATGCTTTCTTTTTGGATGCCTTGTCATCATCATCATCATCATTATCGGTAGAGGCATCACTATCACATGTGACAACATATGAACCACCCTTCTTCTTTTTCTTGAATACAATTTTCTCCTTCTTGTCTTTCTTCTCATTCTTGCCTTTCTTTTTATCTTCTTCATTATCACTAGCATAGGGGCAATCCGCAACAACATGATTCAGGCTCTTGCATTTGTAACATAACCTCACAAAGTTCTTATTCTTGAAGTTGTCTCTTCTCTTTCTTGCACCATAGCCTTTCTTCTTCACCATTTTGCCAAACTTGCGAATGAAAAGAGCTAGGTTCTCATCATCACTATCCATAGTAGAGCCTTCACCTTCACTTGATTCTTCTTTCTTTGCCTTTCCCTTGTCCTTGTTCTTGGAGGAAGAAGCTTCGGTCTTGAAAGCCACACTTTTGTTCTTTTTGTCTTCATCTTCTTCTTTTCATTCTCATCATCACTATCCTTGTTGTACTCCTCCTCGGTCATGACATCTCCAAGTACCTCATTTGGAGAGAGACCCTTCAAGCCTCCTCTAAACATGATAGTTCTCAACATCTTGAATTTCTTGGCCAAGCACATCAAAAATTTGTGAGAGAAATCTTCATCTTTTGTCTTCTCACCCAAGGCCTTGAGATCATTAATAATCACTTGCAACCGGTAGAACATCTCTGGAATGCTCTCATCATCCTTCATCTTCAAATTAGAGAGTTGATGCTTGAGCGTATAAAGCTTTGCCGTCTTCACGGTTGTAGTACCCTCGTATGTTTCTTCCAATCTTGTCCACACTTCACTTGCTCTCTCAAGATCTTTTATTTGTTTAAACACTTTTGAATCCATACCATTGTACAAAGTGTTGAGAGCCATAGTATTGCATTGCAAGTTCTCTTGCTCTCTTGGTGTAGTTGAGGCGGCATCAAGCACAACAAAATCATTTTTGGTGACCTCCCATATTTTAGGATGAATGGAACCAAGATACATTTTCATCTTTCTCTTCCAAAAATCAAATGAGCTTGTGCCATCAAAGAACGGTGGTTTGCCCCCCACATGGTTAAACACAATTTGAGCCATTTCTTGACACTAAGGTTGTTAAGCCTAGCTAATTATGGTGACCACGGCTCCGATACCACTTGAAAGGTCCTAATTGGCTAGAGGGGGGTGAATAGCCTAAATAAAAATTCTACAAACACACTAGAGCAAAGTATTAGTATTAATAATGGCGAAAAAGCGGTTTGCTCTAGCTCTAAATGTTAGGCAAGCCACCTATTTGCAATTCTGGTAATTTAATATCTCTATAGCACACAATTGCTATGTCTCTATTTTAACTAGTTAGAGAGCTAACAAGATAAATAAATTGCTCAACACTATGTCACTACTTTTACACTACAGAGCAATATAGAGAGCAAAATAAATCAACTAATATGCTATGTTACTCTACTTGCAATTTATCACTACTACTATACAAGGTATATAAATAACAAGTATGAAAGAGAGATAATTAATTTTAATACCGACGGTGAAGAGTAGGGGATGATGCCAATCACCAAATAATTAATTCCAATAATATATATATCAATCAATTTAATTCATCGGGAGACAATAGATCACATTGATGATTTTTGTGCCGAGGTTCACTTGGTTTGCCACAGGCGGCAACGGGCGGCTCACTCACATATGCGAAGAGCAGCAGCAACAGGTAGCGGGTCCCATGCGGAGAGCGGCCGCGGCGACCAGCACCGAGCAGCGGCAAAAGCTGCGAGACACGCATCCACGCGCTCCTGTCTTGCAGTCGAGCAAGCCAATGCCTGGGCAACAGCCAACAGCAAGCAGCGGCTCCCTCTCTCCTATTTCTTGCAGCGGGTCCCACGCTGCTCCCTCTCACGGACAGACATGCATGCAACTTCTCCTTCGTTTTCTTTAAACTGCAAACGATTATAGCCAAAGGAGCACAAGCATACACGAGCACCACTCACACGGTTGCATGCCACTCTACTTCTGCATGCAAGCTGCGGACCCCACGCTTATATCTCACAACTATAAATGGACACGAAAGCAAAAAGTTGCCTGCAGTGCCAAAACGCCTCCTCCTCTTTTCATTTTAGAAAGAATATAACCCCCTACGAAGATGCTATCTCTTTCACATTTGAGAGCAAAATTTTAGCACACAAGAGATAGTATTTAGTAAAGAATTTAAGGGTTTTTCTCAGACTCTCACCACGTCACTAAACGCACTAAAAAAATACAAATGAGACTCACATCTAGTGGCACTAGATAACCATTGTAATAAGAGATCTCTTCTCTTTATAGTACGGTTATCTAATCTAAACCCGGTCACACTCTCTATAGTGTCTTGACCGGCAAAATAAATATCCTATTTTTTAAAACCTTCGCCTTCAGCCCATAGAATTTTATTTTTCTCTTTATTCTTTTCCAAGACGGAGCAAGCGGATATCATCTTTTTGTTCACCTCCATCACCATGATAATTCTCTAGCTCCATCACTTGGTGTGTACCAACCTATCTCATACCACAATACTCATTGCAATAGTTAGTACACATAATTGTCATCAATTATCTAAAACCAAACTAGAGCTTTCACCACTGGAGCTCACTCGGGAGGTGCCCTAGAGGCCGGTAGAGGTTACAGGGAGGGTAGGGTTTGGATGCGGAGCTCGCCGTGAGTTCGGAGGTGGAGCTGGTGATGCCGGTTGGGGCCGAAGGAGGGAGTCTGCCATGTAGACCGTGCGGTTACGCCGGCGGGGTCGGGGATGTGCCTTCCCTGGTGCCGTTGTACACCGAAAACGCCCACCTTGGATGCGTCGTGCGTCCGCGGTGCCGACGAAGAGGAGAACGAGGGCGTTGGTGGCTTTCCACTGTGCGCTAGCGAACTCGATTGGAGCTTGGTTATGGCGATGGCGATAGCTGTGCCTCGGGAGGGTTCCGGAGCGTGGGGAAATCATGCTAGAAGGGATGTGGGGGCGGCGAAGAGGCGGCGCGGGGTCAATGTGGGGTTTAAAAGGGTAGAGGAGAGGTGGCCGCTGCTCCACGGATCGATCCGAGGAGAGAAGGAGGGTGGGGACGAAATTGCGTGTAGGGTGGAAGGTTGGTGCGGGGTTGGGGGAGAGAGAGCTGACAGGGGGGTCATGCTGTCAGCGGCGAACGGCGGGCGCGTGCAAGCGCTGCAGCGGCGCTGTGGTTGGGCTAGGGACGGAGCGGGTGCGCGCGGAGGGGGGGGGGGGTGGGGGAGGGAGGGAGGGAGGAAACAGGTCATCGCGCGTGGAGGGAGAATTCGGTCCAGGGAGATGGGAGGGGGAGCGGGGCGCTGCACGCGTGGGAGGAGAGGGCGGCGCTGCGGCTCACGCACGGGCCACGCGAAGGATGGAGTGGGCCGGAGACGCGCAGGGCCGGCTGCGGGGACAAGAAGAAAAAGGGTGTAACACCCTAAATTTTTCTTTAGTTCAAAATAGGTTAAAATGATTTATTTTAATTCACTGTGGCATTATAACATAGGCAAAATAAATAAATGATGGGGAAATAAAATTTATCCTAGTTTAGTAACAAGTTGATGCATACATGCTGCTGCATTCTTTTGTTTGAGTGAAGTTTAAATTTGAAAACTGGAATTCAAAATTTGTTTTGGAAAGGATTTGGAAAAACATTTGCAAATAAAAAGAAAAGAGCAAACATTTTCCTTCTCTCCTTCCTCTCTCTTTCGGCCTGCCTTCTCTCTGCCTCCGTCTCGTTTCCGCGCGGCCCATCAAGCCGGGCCGGCCCATCAGCGCGGCAGCGCCGCCGCGCGCTCAGCGCCGCGTCGCGCAGTCGCTGACAGGTGGGGCCCACCTGTCAGAAGCATCCCCAACCTCCGCCCGCTTTCTCCGCCGCGAGCCGCCGCCGCTCCGCGTCCGTTTTCTCCGGCGTGGATGCTTATCCAGGGGTGCTCGAGCTCTATAAAGAGCCCTGCATCGTAGCCGCTTTTCTTTTTCCCATCTACTAGCCGCCAACGCCGTCAGCCGAGCTCTCCGCCATCACCGAAACCCTAGCCGCCGCCGCCGAGTTCCTCTCCGCGATTCGACGGTTGACCGTCGAATTGGTCCTCATCCGAAGCTTCGTCGTGCCGTAAGACATCTCGGGAACCTCTCAATTTCCTTGTCGTGCTCTGTCGGCTAGCTCATTGGTCGCCGGACCTACAGGTTTTCCGCCGACCGCCAAGCTCCGTCTAGCGCCAACCTCGGTCGATCTCCGACTCCGATTTTTGGTTGTGGTGAGATCCCCGTCCTCTCCTCTTTCTCCCGGTCTGTTCCAATTCGTGATTGATGCACGGGTTCGCCGAGCCAGCCAACTCCGGCGAGCTCACCGCCGCGCGAGCGTGGCGTCCGCCGCACCGGTCCTGTTCGAGCCGGCGGCGCCGCCCGAACACCCCCCCAGATCTAATCTAGGTCGTCCAAGTCCGATCGGACGGCCCCCAGTGGCCGATACCCTTTCGGTCGGCAAGTTTGCAAAAGAGCCCCTCAGTTTCTACTGAATTAACCCGCGGTCCCTGCCGGCGCGGTTTAATCTGATTTTCCGATTTATTTTATTTCGAAAATACTTTGATCTATTTACAGAATTGCCATTACACCATTTTGTCAATATCTTGCTCATTTTAACTCAGTTTTGATCCATTCAAATTGCGTTAGTTTCGTAATTTCGTGCTCTACGCAGTAGAACCATGGTAGATTAGATTTGCAAAAGTTTTATTTCACGTTTAAGTCAGTCTCGTTTAGACCTTTTATAATCTTGTTTAGGCCGTAACTTCCGCGTTTTAAATCCGATTTCGGTGATCCAAACGTCTATGTGATCGTAGTGACGAATAGATCTGTTTTACAACTTTTATTTATTTATTTAAATCTGTTGGTGTACTGTTCTAATGTTAGATCTGTTTGCAATGCATGTGTGTGCGTGGATGCTTGTATGTTGCGTTGTATTCGAGTTTAGACGGTGAGCAGTACGTGGGTGACCAAGATCAGATCTACTACGACCAGCAGGAGGACCAGAACCAGGAATACGCAAACCAAGGCAAGTATACATGGGATCATCCTTGTTACCTACGCACTTTAAACTACCAATCATGTGCATGTGTCAAATGATAACCATAGGTTTTATCTAGATATTCAACCTGTACCTTGTTACCGTGGGATATATGCATTTGGGTAGATTTGCTAGTGCTATAAACCTATAACTATGATATAATAAAATAATTAATGATATGCGCAACGTCTGTTCTTATCTTGTTCTTGGTAATGTGAACCCCGGGCGTGGGAGCCTTCGTGCTCTTGGCCCCCTCTAAATGATCTTCTGCGGGCAAAAGCTGGGACATACAGTACAACCGTGAGGGCTACATGGCTCTGGTTTTAGTTGGTTCGAAGACCTCTCCTCGCTTGATGGTGGTTACCCGAAAGGGCACAAAAGGGGCTCAACGACTCGGGTATAGGACAGCCTCTGGTCTCATGTGTATAGCCGGGAAGGAATGTGCCATCGGAAAGGGGGGTTCCTACATCTGCTTGCCGATTGGAAACCTAGTGGCCACTATCTTGTTAGGGGAACTTCGAAAGACTTCATAGTGTACCCTGCCGCACCTCCTTGGAAGAGGTGATATGGGATTTGCAACCCCTGGCACATGGGGATCACGGCTCACGGGTAAAGTTGTACAAACTCTGCAGAGTAATAAACTGATATATCAGCCGTGCTCACGGTCACGAGCGGCTCGGAAAACTTGCAGGCTAACCACTTAAACGAAATTTACTTTTGTTCACGTTACCATCATATTTATGTTTCCAGACGATGTTGCCATATTATAATTATTTTTCATGTGGTTTAATTGGGTTTGCAAGCACAACATGATGATTAATAAATGCTAAAATCTTGACCCACTAAAAGTGCTAACCGCAGTAAACCCGTGTCAAGCCTTTTGAGCTGCATAACCCCATGTTGCTTGCTGAGTACGAGATGTACTTACGCTTGTTATATTTTCTTCTTTCTGGATAAAATCCCGGATGGGTAACAGATGGATTTGAGTATGAGCAAGATAAGTTCCCAGAGGATTTCTAGTCTTGCGGACCACCAGTCGACGTCCCTGTGGAATGGAGCTTCGACAAGAGTTATTTATCTTCCGCTTGTTTATGTTTAGTTTTATTGATGAGTTGTATTAAATACGCTATGTAATACGCACAGTGATGATGCCTTCTTGGTAATTTGTCCCTTATGTGTGCGACTGTTTCCTGGGCGCACATAAGTTTATACATTCAATTTTGTTCTTAAAATTGGGTGTGACAAATTGGTATCGGAGCCGTGTTGACTGTAGGACGCAAGCCTAGGTAGAAAGGGTCGTGTTAGTCTCTTTTTACTCTTCTGGATCATGCTTTTGCATTTTACTCTTGTTAATTGTCAAAATTTTATTCTACTTCCTCATATTCTATTATAAAATTGTTGATCTAACCTCAACTTATTCTTAAAACCTTGATAGATGCCTCGTGCCCAGAAGACTGCCCGCATCAGCACAGGAGGACAGCTTCCACCTTCAGTCCCCTACGTGCCTCAGGAGGACGACATCATCATGATCTCTGATGATGAGGAAGAGATGGAACCCATGGAGGAGGAGCCCGTGGAGGATATGGTGTTGGTCCATGACATCACTGGACGTGACGGCGAGGAATGGTACCTGACACCAGATGCGTCACCAGAGTACACCTCCGCTCCAGCACCTGCGCCGGCACCTGCTCCAGTACCTGCTTCAGCACCTGCCCCGACACCGACGCCGCTGCCTACACCGACACCTGCACCTGCGTCGGCGCCACCAGTTGTGCCGGTGTACCCCGTGGTGTCTACACGTACACCGACTCCGTCGCCAACTCCTGTGCCGGAAGACGACGAGGCGGGCTGGCACCGCAGGACCCTGTTCCCGAAGGCCTCCGGCAACGCCTACTACCACAAGCTGCTGAAGGAGATGTTGGGGAAGTACTACCCCGACTTGAAGGCCAAGTTTCGCTACATGAGCATTGAGCATTACCACCCAGTGGAGGCTACCTGCTGGGAGACTTTCTTGACCATCACTTCCTGGAATGAAGGTCTGGGATCTGAACAGCATGAGTCTACCCACACCCATGGAGCCAGACGTCAGACACTGCACTCCAGCTTAGAAGATGCTGCGGAGGTGGCTTACTTGCATTACCATGGTCGTCGTTTCGAGGCCATGAGGCATGACAAGTACCGGTACCTGCCGCGCAACAGACCCGAGGAGGACACCTGGGCTGTGTTGATGACCCCTGGCGTCAACCCCGCCATGGACGCTGCAGTGGATCACCTGTGTGAGGTGCAGGTTCACAAGGACAATCTGACGATTGAGCTAGGCAATGCTCAAGCTGCTGCACGGCGACATCAAGTTGAGATCGACCACCTCAGGGCACAGCTAGGGATGCCCCCGCTTTACACGGAGAATGAAGAACCTTACACTTACATCGACACTGCGCCATAGACTAGTGCCATGCTTTGTAATAATCGTTAGTAGTTCGATAGTCGTGTCTTTTAGTGAGTTGTGGAACTTGATGATCATTTGCTTGTCATTATGAAACATGTTTGATTTGGATCTTTCTATGTTTGTGAGATTGTGGGCTTGTCCGCAAATCTCTTAGATGAGTTTTTCATATGAGTTAGTAAAGTTTCTGGGTTTTCGTTTATGCTGTTTCTGTTGTTCTGCTTGGAGCAGTCTGCGTTCTCTTCGGCATATCTTCAGATCCGTATGACCAAATGCAGTGAAATTTTTATGGTAACAATTAGACTTCCATATCTAACAAACCCCACTGAAATCACTTAAAAAGCATTTTTCATTTGTGAGATATAGCTGTCACAAGTTAAGGTTTCTGCGCAGTCTGGAAGACAGAACAGTTTCGGTTGTGTGCTGTTTTTGGGTAAGATAACGACAGAATCTGGGAACATGACCTGAATAAAAGTTGTAGATAATTTCAGTATCTTTCCAGCGGTTTAAAGAACGCCTTAATCCGATATCTGGAACTCGAGATATGACTGATTTACCTGACTGCTACTGCTGAAACTGTTTCACTTCTATTCCATATGCTTACCCCAATGCTACTCTCTGATCACTAAATGAACTTGCATATTTTTGGATCACAGATGGCTGCCAGAGGAGCTGGTTTTGGACGTGGACGTGGACGTGGACGTGGTCGTGGAGCACCTGTGAATCCACCACCACCACCACCACCACCAGTGGACATCCAACAGCTGATGGGCATCCAGGCCGAGTTTATGCAAACAATGATGCAACACATGCACAACCAGCCAGCAGGAGCACCACCGCCATTGCATGTGAGGGACAAGAGGGGAGAGTTCCTGAAGGGGCACCCTCCAGTGTTCACCCACGCAGTAGACCCACTGGATGCTGACGATTGGCTGCGAGCAGTGGAAAAGCAGCTGAACATAGCTCAGTGCACTGACCTCGAGAAGGTCCTATATGCATCAGGGCAACTGCAGGGAGCTGCCCAGGAGTGGTGGGAGTCTTTCGAGGATGGACGTCCCAACAATGCGCCTGCACTTACCTGGCAAGAATTCAAGCAAACGTTCCGCTCCTACCACATACCGGAAGGTCTAGTGGAACTGAAGCAAGAAGAGTTCAGGGCCCTGAAGCAAGGGTCAATGTCCGTGGCGGAGTACCGTGACAAGTTCTCACAGCTGTCACGTTATGCTCCCAAAGATGTGGCAGAGGACAAGGACAAGCAACGCTGTTTCCTAAGGGGGTTGCAGGATGGCCTACAGCTGCAGCTTATGGCCAATGTATATGCTGATTACCAGACACTGGTCAATCGCGCTATTGTTATAGACAATAAGCGCAGGGAAATGGAGGCCAAGAAAAGGAAGTTCTTGGGGCAGACATCCAACAACAACACTCGCCCCCGCATGAATCCTCCACCCCAACACCAGCTGCGTATTCAGGGACCCCCGAATCAATGGGGAGGAGGACAGAATCAGCAACGGAATCAATTCCAACAACAACGTCAGCAGAAGCAGATGCAGGGAGGTCAACGGGTGCCTCGTCAGGGAGTGCCTACCAACAATCCAGCAAGAGGGGGAGCTCCAGGCAACCCCAATGTGTGTTTTCGTTGCGGAGAGCAGGGACACTATGCAAACCATTATCCCGGAAGCAGAATCAAACCGCACCTCAGGGGCAGAACAACCAGAAGGGGAACCACCAGAGGGTGGCACCTAATGTTGGACGGGTGAACCACGTGGCTGCTGAAACTGCACAGGAGGCACCAGAAGTAATGATGGGTACGTTCAGTATTAATTCCATCCCTGCCACAGTTCTTTTTGATTCCGGTGCTTCGCATTCTTTCATTTCGCAAGATTTTGTTAGAATACATAGTGTGCCTTTGTGTGCCATGAACAATCCTATAGCAGTAAATTCACCTGGGGGGTACATGAGAGCCACATATCAGTGTCTTTCAGCTAGTGTGACTTTAAGGGGGGTAGAGTTCCAAGTGAGACCCATTGTGTTGAGGACAGCGGGGATAGATATAATTCTCGGAATGGATTGGATGATGCAACATCAGGCAGAGATTCAGTGCCAGGAGAAGGTAGTGACGTTGACAACTCCTGGTGGGGACAGACTCAGAGTTGATGTGGTCATGAAGGAGCAGCCGAAGGCTGTGGTGAACCAGTTAGAGAAAGATAACCAACCACAAGATCGGCTGATGGAAGAATTCCAGGATGTTTTTCCCGATGATCTACCAGGTATGCCACCTGACCGAGATGTTGAGTTTATTATTGAGTTATTGCCTGGAACTGCACCTATAGCTCAAAGGCCATATAGAATGGGGGTAGATGAACTAGAAGAACTAAAGAAACAATTAAAGAGTTACAAGAAAAGGGTTTTATTCGTCCTAGTTCCTCACCTTGGAGGTCACCAGTTATCTTTGTTGATAAGAAGGATGGGGGTCAGCGTATGTGTGTTGATTATCGGACCTTGAATAGAGTCAGAATTAAGAACAAATATCCCTTGCCTAGAATTGATGACCTCTTTGACCAGTTAAAAGGTGCTTGTGTATTCTCTAAAATCGATCTTCGATCGGGGTACCACCAGATCAAGATTCGAGCTACTGACATCCCTAAGACAGCCTTTGTTACTAGGTACGGGCTATATGAGTATACTGTTATGTCTTTTGGATTGACTAATGCCCCCGCACACTTTATGTACATGATGAATAAGGTTTTCATGGAGTACCTAGATCTGTTCGTGGTAGTGTTCATCGATGACATTTTAATATACTCTAAGAATGAGGAGGAACATGCAGAACACCTAAGACTGGTTTTGCAGAAACTCCGTGAGCATAAGTTGTATGCAAAACGGAGTAAGTGTGAGTTCTGGTTGAAAGAAGTTGCTTTTCTGGGTCACGTTATCTCTAAAGGAGGAATAGCTGTGGATCCAAGCAAGGTTAAGGATGTGTTGGATTGGGATCCACCTGTGGATGTAAGTGAAGTTCGTAGTTTCCTAGGGATGGCAGGATACTATCGACGGTTCATTGAGGGGTTTTCTAAAATAGCTAAACCTATGACCGCCCTATTAGAGAAGAATGCCAAATTCCTATGGACTGATAAGTGCCAAGCCAGTTTTGAGGAGTTGAAGAAGAGGTTGACTACAGCTCCAGTACTAGTCTTACCTGATCTGAGTAAGAAGTTCTCTATCTACTGTGATGCTTCTCGTATGGGCCTGGGATGTGTTCTGATGCAGGAAGGTAGAGTTGTTGCTTATGCATCTAGGCAGTTGAGGAAACATGAGTTGAATTATCCTACCCATGATCTGGAGTTAGCCGCAGTGGTCCATGCATTGAAGATCTGGAGACACTATCTAATAGGACACCCTAGTGACATCTATACAGATCATAAAAGCCTGAAATACATTTTCACTCAGCCAGATCTGAACCTCATGCAACGCCGATGGTTGGAATTAATTAAGGACTATGACCTGGAGGTGCATTATCATCCAGGGAAGGCGAATGTTGTAGCAGACGCCCTGAGTAGGAAGAGTCATGTGAATGAACTCTTAATCACAGAATGGTCCGAGAAATTATGTGAGGAAATGGCATATCTAAATCTGGGTTTTGTCGCTAGTGCAGTGGAGATGGAAGTAATGCCCACACTTGAGAAGGAGATACGTCAAGCTCAACTGCAGGATGAAAAGTTAAAGGAGATATCTGAGAATATAGTACTTGGGAAGGCACCCGGTTTCAAGCTAGATGAGGATGGTACCTTGTGGTTTGGTAAGAGGATCTGTGTACCTGATGTGAAGTCTCTTGAGGAGGCTATCTTGAAAGAGGCGCATGAGTCAGCCTACTCCATTCACCCGGGTAGCACTAAGATGTATTTGGATCTGAAAGAAAAGTATTGGTGGTATGGCCTGAAAAGAGATGTAGCAGAATATGTGGCAATATGTGATACCTGTCAGAGAGTCAAGGCTGAACACCAGCGACCTGCCGGTTTGCTACAACCCATGAAGGTACCGGAATGGAAATGGGAAGAAGTGGGCATGGATTTCATAGTTGGTTTACCACGCACCCAACGAGGATATGACTCAATCTGGGTGATCGTGGATCGACTCACTAAGGTTGCTCATTTTCTACCAGTTAAGACCACCTATACAGGGGCAAGATTGGCAGAGCTATATATGGAAAGAATAGTGTGTTTGCATGGAGTCCCTAAGAGGATTGTGTCTGACAGAGGCACTCAGTTCACATCACACTTCTGGGGAAAAGTTCACGACTCGTTGGGTACACAGTTGACTTTTAGTACAGCTTACCACCCTCAGACAGATGGACAGACGGAACGGACTAATCAGATTCTAGAGGACATGTTGAGAGCCTGTGCTCTGCAGTATGGTACCAGTTGGGACAAGAGCTTGTCATATGCAGAGTTCTCCTACAACAATAGTTACCAAAAGAGTCTCAAAATGGCACCATTTGAGGCCTTGTATGGAAGGAAATGTAGGACTCCGTTATTCTGGAATCAAACAGGAGAGAGCCAAGTGTTCGGACCAGATGTGCTCAGGAATGCTGAGGAACATGTAAGGAAAATCAGGGATAATTTGAGGATAGCTCAGTCCCGACAGAAGAGCTATGCTGACACTCGTAGAAGGGACTTAACCTTTAAGGTAGGGGACTTTGTGTACCTAAAGGTAACTCCTATGCGCAGTGTAAAGAGGTTTAACATGAAGGGCAAGTTAGCACCCAGATATGTGGGACCATTCCAGATTTTAGAAAGGCGTGGGGAAGTGGCATACCAGTTGGAGTTACCAGCGAGTTTGTCAGGAGTACACGATGTGTTCCATGTCTCCCAGTTGAAAAAGTGTTTACGGGTTCCAGAGGAACAAATACCGCTAGAGGAACTGACTGTGAAGGAAGATCTGACATATAAGGAGTATCTGGTGAAAATTTTGGAGACAGCTGAAAGGATTACCAGGAGCCGTGCTATTAAGATGTGCAAAGTGCAGTGGAATCGGTATACCGCAGAAGAGGCTACTTGGGAAAGAGAGGATGAACTCAGAAAGGCTTACCCGCAGTTGTTCGAGTAAGCATCAGCCGAATCTCGAGGACGAGATTCATGTTAAGGGGGGTAGGTTTGTAACACCCTAAATTTTTCTTTAGTTCAAAATAGGTTAAAATGATTTATTTTAATTCACTGTGGCATTATAACATAGGCAAAATAAATAAATGATGGGGAAATAAAATTTATTCTAGTTTAGTAACAAGTTGATGCATACATGCTGCTGCATTCTTTTGTTTGAGTGAAGTTCAAATTTGAAAACTGGAATTCAAAATTTGTTTTGGAAAGGATTTGGAAAAACATTTGCAAATAAAAAGAAAAGAGCAAACATTTTCCTTCTCTCCTTCCTCTCTCTTTCGGCCTGCCTTCTCTCTGCCTCCGTCTCGTTTCCCGCGCGGCCCATCAAGCCGGGCCGGCCCATCAGCGCGGCAGCGCCGCCGCGCGCTCAGCGCCGCGTCGCGCAGTCGCTGACAGGTGGGGCCCACCTGTCAGAAGCATCCCCAACCTCCGCCCGCTTTCTCCGCCGCGAGCCGCCGCCGCTCCGCGTCCGTTTTCTCCGGCGTGGATGCTTATCCAGGGGTGCTCGAGCTCTATAAAGAGCCTGCATCGTAGCCGCTTTTCTTTTTCCCATCTACTAGCCGCCAACGCCGTCAGCCGAGCTCTCCGCCATCACCGAAACCCTAGCCGCCGCCGCCGAGTTCCTCTCCGCGATTCGACGGTTGACCGTCGAATTGGTCCTCATCCGAAGCTTCGTCGTGCCGTAAGACATCTCGGGAACCTCTCAATTTCCTTGTCGTGCTCTGTCGGCTAGCTAATTGGTCGCCGGACCTACAGGGTTTCCGCCGACCGCCAAGCTCCGTCTAGCGCCAACCTCGGTCGATCTCCGACTCCGATTTTTGGTTGTGGTGAGATCCCCGTCCTCTCCTCTTTCTCCCGGTCTGTTCCAATTCGCGATTGATGCACGGGTTCGCCGAGCCAGCCAACTCCGGCGAGCTCACCGCCGCGCGAGCGTGGCGTCCGCCGCACCGGTCCTGTTCGAGCCGGCGGCGCCGCCCGAACACCCCCCAGATCTAATCTAGGTCGTCCAAGTCCGATCGGACGGCCCCCAGTGGCCGATACCCTTTCGGTCGGCAAGTTTGCAAAAGAGCCCCTCAGTTTCTACCGAATTAACCCGCGGTCCCTGCCGGCGCGGTTTAATCTGATTTTCCGATTTATTTTATTTCGAAAATACTTTGATCTATTTACAGAATTGCCATTACACCATTTTGTCTATATCTTGCTCAATTTAACTCAGTTTTGATCCATTCAAATTGCGTTAGTTTCATAATTTCGTGCTCTACGCAGTAGTACCATGGTAGATTAGATTTGCAAAAGTTTTATTTTCACGTTTAAGTCAGTCTCGTTTAGACCTTTTATAATCTTGTTTAGGCCGTAACTTCCGCGTTTTAAATCCGATTTCGGTGATCCAAACGTCTATGTGATCGTAGTGACGAATAGATCTGTTTTACAACTTTTATTTATTTATTTAAATCTGTTGGTGTACTGTTCTAATGTTAGATCTGTTTGCAATGCATGTGTGTGCGTGGATGCTTGTATGTTGCGTTGTATTCGAGTTCAGACGGTGAGCAGTACGTGGGTGACCAAGATCAGATCTACTACGACAGCAGGAGGACCAGAACCAGGAATACGCAAACCAAGGCAAGTATACATGGGATCATCCTTGTTACCTACGCACTTTAAACTACCAATCATGTGCATGTGTCAAATGATAACCATAGGTTTATCTAGATATTCAACCTGTACCTTGTTACCGTGGGATATATGCATTTGGGTAGATTGCTAGTGCTATAAACCTATAACTATGATATAATAAAATAATTAATGATATGCGCAACGTCTGTTCTTATCTTGTTCTTGGTAATGTGAACCCCGGGCGTGGGAGCCTTCGTGCTCTTGGCCCCCTCTAAATGATCTTCTGCGGGCAAAAGCTGGGGACATACAGTACAACCGTGAGGGCTACATGGCTCTGGTTTTAGTTGGTTCGAAGACCTCTCCTCGCTTGATGGTAGTTACCCGAAAGGGCACAAAAGGGGCTCAACGACTCGGGTATAGGACAGCCTCTGGTCTCATGTGTATAGCCGGGGGAAGGAATGTGCCATCGGAAAGGGGGGTTTCCTACATCTGCTTGCCGATTGGAAACCTAGTGGCCACTATCTTGTTAGGGGAACTTCGAAAGACTTCATAGTGTACCCTGCCGCACCTCCTTGGAAGAGGTGATTGGGATTTTGCAACCCCCTGGCCACATGGGATCACGGCTCACGAGTAAAGTTGTACAAACTCTGCAGAGTAATAAACTGATATATCAGCCGTGCTCACGGTCACGAGCGGCTCGAAAACTTGCAGGCTAACCACTTAAACGAAATTTACTTTTGTTCACGTTACCAGCATATTTATGTTTTCCAGACGATGTTGCCATATTATAATTATTTTTCATGTGGTTTAATTGGGTTTGCAAGCACACACATGATGATTAATAAATTGCTAAACAATCTTGACCCACTAAAAGTGCTAACCGCAGTAAAAACCCGTGTCAAGCCTTTTGAGCTGCATAACCCCATGTTGCTTGCTGAGTACGAGATGTACTTACGCATTGTTTATATTTTCTTCTTTCTGGATAAAATCCCGGATGGGTAACAGATGGATTTGAGTATGAGCAAGATAAGTTCCCAGAGGATTTCTAGTCTTGCGGACCACCAGTCGACGTCCCTGTGGAATGGAGCTTCGACAAGAGTTAATTTATCTTCCGCTTGTTTATGTTTAGTTTTTATTGATGAGTTGTATTAAATACGCTATGTAATAAGCACAGTGATGATGCCTTCTTGGTAATTTGTCCCTTATGTGTGCGACTGTTTCCTGGGCGCACATAAGTTTATACATTCAATTTTGTTCTTAAAATTGGGTGTGACAAAGGGAGAGAGGGTGGTGGGCCGGCCAGGATGGGCCTAGGAGGAAGGAGAGAGTGGGCTGGGATAGAGGGAAAGAGGAGTTGAGCGGGCCGCGGTAAAAGAAAAAAAGTTGGGCTACAAGGGGAGAGAGGAGGTGAGCTCGTTTTGCCTTTTCTTTTTTCTTCTCTTTTCCTTTTTCAAACTTTGTAAATTCTTTTGTAAATTCATTTAAATTTCAAAACAAACCTTTTGAAATCAAAACAAGTTGAAAATTTTTTTTAAAACATTTTCCCTAGATTTTGAAAATAAAATTTGAGTTTGATTTTATAAAATTTTCATAAACCTTTTATTTTATTTTCTAAATAGAATAAATTCGATTCGCCCTATTCAGGTTTAAATTTCACCCAATAAAACTGTGCAAGGCATGAATGCAAACAAACCATCTGGTTTGGATTTTTCCTCCATCTAGTATTTTGTCCATTCCTAATTAAATTCTAATTAATTTTATTTATTTAAAAATTGGGGTGTTTCAATCTACGACACTCAAGATCTCAATCCCACAGACACAGACCGATCAGACAGTCGAGGGGAGCGCCGACTGTGCTATCGGAGTGCAACAATGAGGATCCCCGATGTCTCTGTCGTGGCCATGTCTTAGTCATGGTCCGGTGCCCCCGATGGAGTCATCAATGCCTGTGTTTTCTCCGGAAGAAAGATTATGGACTATCATCATCAAGAGCAACAGATACCCAAGAAGGTAGACTGTTTTATTTGAATCATATGCTGAAACACAATCATATGATTCAACCAAGATTTGGTAGAACTAAACAAAGAAGATAGGTGTGTCAAATTCTTCCTTGGGTTTAGTTCTTTAGAATAGACGGCCTTTGTTTGTAATGGTTGTCCTGGCCGAAGCTTCCATTGATGCTACCAATTTGCTTTGGTATTTCTTTATTTCATGCATGTGTGATGTCCATGCAGTGGAGCACGATTTCTTATCCATAGAGCATGACACGATTATATAGTGGCTTCTTACAGTTTAGTATTTTTCTACTAATGAAATAGACATGTCATCCTGCTCTGCAACAATATAGGTTGTTAGCAACTATTTAAGGAAAAAAAAATAGATTGTAGTATCCATCATTTGAGTTTCTAGTGCTGTTCCCACAAATGATGTCCAGGGCAACTGGAGAATGATTTGTTAGTCTACTAAGATCATTTATGCAAAGATGTAGATATAGGCTAGATGGAATATTTATAAAAAATGGTTCTGGAAGTATAGGGCTCTGATGTGCTATTTACTGCGTTGAATCACCTTGCAATGGAATGAGGTCTGAAGGAGCATATTGTGATGCCTTCCGGTGTTTAAGTACAATTTCTATAGGCATTGTGCTTATGCGTAGATGAGGTGAAAACGAAATGTGCCAATTTGGTTGGCCTTCATTTACTACAATAGTAGTGATGCAAAGGTAGATCTCCCGGCGGGACAAATTTGGTTCAAGAGATGGAGTGTTTCTAGATGGAATTAATAGTCCGTTTTGCACAGCTAGAGAAATAATGATCCACCTTGGGATGAGTCCATTGCTCCTCTGAATGACAAGCTTGACCTTAACACCAAAGATGTAAAAGCCCAAACAAAAAGTGAATGGAAACTTGGAGATGCCAAAAATATTATTATGCAGTCCATCTGACTAGCCGTAACTTCTAGAAGGAATCTGTGCTTACATTGTTTCTAGAAAGCCATTAAAGATATTGCCGTTTCACAGGCACAACTAATGCTTGCCAGTGTATAGGTTGTTCATCACAGGATCAGACATACTTGTTTTTTAGAAAGAAACATACTTATTTATTGTTTAGGTTTATTGTTTGGTTGTTATTATTTGCTCTTTTTAGAGTTGACATCCACTATTTAAAGGCATCTATCATTGACATGTATTCATAGCTAGGAAACTATTGCAACCTTCACTTGTATTTTTTCTGAATCCACATGTTTATTAATTAGGTTCAGTTCAGTGAATTTCAGTACTCCCTCCAATCCTATTATAAGTGTTCCAACAATCTTGAAGAGTTAAAGTTTTCTAAGCTTGACCAAAATAATATAATAAGATAATAATATTTATTATACTAACTAAGTATCATTAGATTCTTATATTAGCTATATTTTTATAGTATACCTATTTGATGTTAAAATATTTGATGTTTTTTCTAATTTTTGGTCAAACTCGAGATACTTTGACTCTAAAAAATTCTTGGTATGACATGTAATTTAGAATGGAGGGAGTACAATATATATATTGATAATATTCTTTTACAATCATATCTTGTTATCTAATTTTGCATTATGTTTTTTCTGTTGTAATGCATGGGTATTTTACCAAGTTGATGGAAGAAAAGAGAAGGAAATCATGATTGATGGAAGGCAAGAGACAGTTGGAAACAAAACCAGTAGTAATTGATCATACAAATCTCCGGGAAAATGTAACCGGCCGGGTTTATGGTACGAGGTGAGTGGGAGATCATGCATGCTGGGTCCACTACATGCTCGGGTGAGGAAGTGCCGGGCAAACATGAGAGCGAGCCAGCGTGCAAAACTGTCGGGTTGACGATTCCTCTCGCAGTTTTTTAGTTGTAGAGATTTTTTCTGTTGTAATGCACGGGGTTTACCAAGTTGATGGAAGAAAAGAGATAATAGAAAAGAAGAGGTAAAAGAAATCAAAATTCATGGAAGGCAAGAGACAGATCGGAAACAAACCAGCGGTAATCGATCATGCAAATCTCCGGAAAAGTGTACTAGCCGGGTTTATCGTATGAGGTGATTGGGAGATGGTGCGTGTAGGGTCCACTGCATGCTTGGGTGAGCGAGGGAAGTGCCGGGCAAGCATGCGAGCGAAGCTGTCGAGTTGACGATTCTTCTCACAGTTTTTAGTTGTAGAGAGATAGAGAAGAAATTACTAAAATTATTCCCTTAATAAAAAATAATTCCCTGCAGCTCCGTGATCTTCGTGCATTATTCCAAAAACACGATGGCAGTTGGTGTATAAGTAGGTGGCCAAGATTGCGCATAGGAACCACAGAGAAAGAGCACAAATGGAGACCTCGCAGATGATGATGAAGACCACATTCTTGCTGCTGCTGCTGTTCAGCCTACTTTGCCAACCAGGTATATCATCGTCTTCTCCGAGCAGCGCGGTTCTCTCTCTCGCGCGCTCTCTCTGTCTCTACCATGCATGATGATTCACGAACTCAGTCTCAAAAAAAAAAAAAGATGATTCACGAACTCGATCGTTTTCGTTTGAGCGATCGAGCAGGGAACGCAGCAGGCTGCAGCCTTTCGGACCTCGCCGTGACGCAGATCGTGGTGTCCTCGGAGGCGCGCGTCTACGCCGTGACGGTGGAGAACCGATGCATCTGCATGCAGGCGAACGTCAAGCTGGCGTGTCGTGGGTTCATGTCCACCGTGAGGATTGACGACAGCCTGCTCAGCGACCACGGCGACGGCAAGCTCTGCACCCTCAACGGCGGCGCCCCATCTTCATGGGCCCCGAGTACGCCGTCAAGTTCTCCTACGTCTCGCCGTCCCCGTTCGTCTTCAAGCCCGTGTCGTCTACCATTGCCTGCTCGAGATAAAAAACTGATCGAGGCCTTTTATTAGCAGTTAGCACTAGCTAGCACTTCCATCCCCACCTTCTTTTTTCCACGACGATGTTTATGTTTGAATTCTGTCACTAGATAGTACCAGTCCTAAAGTGTTTGGCTAGTTATGCATGTATGGAAAAATAAATCTTGTTGCAACTGCAAAATAATCGTCTGTGCGGTTCTGATGTACGATCTTCCAGCGCTGTCCTAGTTATCCAGTTCATTGCAAGTGGGGACATTTGTTGTATCTTTTTCTTTATTTACTACTAAAACAGTGCAAACACAGTCACTCAGGCCTATAAACATGCACGCACACTCCACCTAGGGATGCATCCAGATGTCTAGAAATCAAAATAAAAAATCGAAATATCTTCTGTTTTTAACATCAATATACGTACGTATTCGTATCTGATAGATTCCAATGTCGATGCTAAATTAAGATATTTGATATTTGATTCTTTCTTCCCTATCCGATTCCATTCCAGATATGAACTAAAAAAAGTAAAATATTCGACAATAGCATTCGAGAAAATCAAAGTACCATCTAAAATTAGTATTATATATATGACACTACTACAGAGCAGGGTCTTTGACCGATTCTCAAAATCGCCATTTGTCTCGGCGTTTTTGCCGCCCGGGACTAATAGACCCTTTAGTCCCGGTCGGTAACACGGACCGGGACTAAAGGGTCTGCCCCAACGGCTACTGCGCAGAGCTGTCGGGGTAGGGACCCTTTAGTCCCGGTTCGTTGTTACCAACCGGGACTAAAGAGCACTCTTTAGTCCCGGTTGGTGCCACAGACCGGGACTAAAGATTTAGCCACGATTTGTGGCTTGCCCCGGGATAAATGATCACCTTTTAGCCCCAGTTTTTAATACAAACCGGGACTAAAGCTCATCGGTTTATAACCTGCCAACTTCTTCCTCCCCGAGCCTGAGACATTCAAATTTCAGTGAGCTTCCTTGCTTGTTCTTGCTGTTGCTATTACTTGTTCTTCATTTGTTCTTCGTCTCCGGCATCAATTGGTGATCTTCTTCGACTCCGTCATCATCTCTTTGCGTTGAGAGGTAACTATTTTCATCTCCTATACCATGTCTTTTGAATATGAGAGGAATTTAATTAAAATATATAGTTTGCAACAACAAGCATAGGGAGTTGAGTAGTTTAAATTGGTTCTTCACAATCACTTGATAGTTTTCTACTGCTAGGTAGTATCCATTGTATATTTCATACTTATGCAAGACGAGTAATATTGAATTTTAGTGTCTTTTTAGTTAATTTTCTTTAGAAAAATATGGAATTTATAATAGTTTGCAACAATAAATATAGAGAGTAGACATTGTGAAAATTGGTATTGTTATATCATATTTTTCGATTATCTAAACAAATAGATAAATTTAGAGTCTTTTTTATTTATAATTGTTTAGAAAATTAGGAATTTGCATGTAATAGTTTAAAAAATTAGGGATATAGTAGATGGCAACCGTAACCGGGTCCTCAGCCTCTCATCATCGGGATCCAAAGCATTTGCGGCCGGATCTTCCTCTCATTGCTTGCGGCGAGTGTAAGCAGAAAATTGTGAAGGAGTACCGAGTGAAAAAAGAGGGAATCAACAAGGGTCGTATATTCTACAAGTGTTCGGACCATGAGGTGGGTTATTATTTACCCGCATTTGATTAATATGGTTCATTTGTATCAGTTTTGCTTGATGATGTTGTTTAAATTTCTTATTCTTTGTTCTAATTGCAGTGGGAGGGCACCGGCGGATGTAAAGGTTGGTACTGGGAGGAAGAGTACGTTCAACAGGTACGAAATTCTGTTGCACAGGAGGTTGCCGCTGAAGGTGATGAGGCAGTGAGTCAGCGGCAGCAGCCCATCCATGCTGATGAAGCGAATGATCTGTCTATTTTAGTTGGGATCGGACGTGAACTAATTATGTTGCTTAAGTGCATTTTAGTTTTAGTTTTTTAGTGCTAGCTGTGATTGTCTTCGTTGTAGTCAAGCTTGCTTGAATTAATCAATCATTTGATGTCATGAGTGTTGTGCAATAACATGAGAAACTACTAAGTGCATGGTTGTAATATTTAATGCAGATGTTGTCACACAATTGGATGTATAATGTGGATCGCCGCTCCAAAGAGTTCATTGCTGCCGTGCACTATTTCTTAGGTGTGGCTGAGACAAACAAGCAGGATGGTTTCATGTGCTGCCCATGCGCCGACTGTAAGAATTTGAAGGAATATTCATGCTCAAGGACTCTTCATACGCATTTGTTGAAGTCGGGTTTCGTAACAAACTATATTTGTTGGACGAAGCATGGAGAAAGGGGGTTGTAATGGATGATGGTGAAGAAGGTGAAGAAGAATTGGCCCACGCTGATACTATTGCTCAGCATGGTGCCTTCTATGATGATGCAGTGGGGAGAGATGGTGAAGAAGATGCGGCAGCGGCAGAAGATGTGGCAACTGATGTTGATGCTCTTGGTGATGCCATTCGTGATGCACAAAGAGAATGTGAAAGTGACAAGGAGAAGGTCAAGTTCGAGCACATGCCAGAGGATCATAGAAAATTGCTATATCCCACTGCTGAAGATGGCCAAAAAACGCTGGGTACTACACTGGAATTGCTGCAATGTGCGGATATATGGGTGTATGCCGGATCTTGAGTGATGACTGATTGTCAACTGGTTTGATGCGCATGTTCTTTGGCTTGTGTTGTGCAGGTGTCGAGCACGGATACAGTGATCGAAGGCAAGGTGAAGGTCAAGTAGAGACGTGTCATGCCGATGGACCCGGAGTGGTGAAGGGCGGACGTGAGACTTGGACTGACGGACCGGTGGTCTGAGGATCAGCTGTGGTGGCTGACAGCCTGGGACAGCGACGAGCGGAGACCTGCGGGGCACGGTGTTGCTTGGGTCGAGGACCTGGGGACAAGTGTCGGTGGACGGGGTGCACGGGCGGTGCATCCCCTCTACGACATCGGTTTGGTGGTTGAGCCACAGAAAAACCACCGGGTGGACGGTTTCGAGGTTTGGGCCACAAAACCTGGGTGCGGCCGGTTTCTGAGTTTGGGCCACAAAACTCGGGCTGAGGACAGTTTCCAGGTTTGGGCCTCAAAACCTGGTCGCTGGCGGGTTTCTGAGTTTGGGCCACAAAACTCAGGTGATGGATGACAGGTTTCCCGGTTTTGGCCTCAAAACCGGGGGAGGACTTGAAGCCTGGTTTCCCGGTTTTGGCCTCAAAACCAGGGGCGAGGTCCGTGAAAAGGACGAGCATAGCGGTGGCAGCACGTGGCGGCAATCGGTGAGGTCGCGTCGAGGCGAAGCTACCGGTTGTGCGGGCGTGGCCGTCGGATCACCATCTACTTCGAGTTGGTCCAGAATAACCTTAGGGTTTAGCTGGTTCGCTCTGTGTATAATTAGGGGTAGAGTGGGAATAAGATTAGTAATAGTAGAGAGACACCCACCTCCTAAATTATCTCAGCCATTTGCTATTTTCACCTAGGGTTTCCTGCTCTCCCACATCCCTGCTGTAGCAACTGAGATCCGCAGAGACAGCTAATCATACCTCTGTGTTCCTGAGATTTTGAGGAAGTGAGACCGTAATATCACCATTGTCTCGTGTGGTAGCCACACGGTTGCAATTCATGGTTGTGATTCGCGTTTTGAACTTGTTCTTCGCGGTTTGCTTTTCTCCACGAATTTCCCGTTGATCGATCTCCCTCCTTGCTGCATCTTTCTCGAATCCATTTGAAACAACTTGTTCTTTGTTGTGAGGGGATCATTTCCACTGAAGGAATTCAACTCAAACCTCACGAACAAGTAGATCGATCGGTTTTTCGTTTTGAATCGGTTTTCTCCTCTTTTGCCCCGAATTCTTCTGATTCACCGATTTGGGGTTAGGTTCGAGCCATGATCTCTTAGGGGTAGCTCACTAACCTCCTTGGAACTCCTCATACCAAGTCTAAGCCTTAGAGCTTTTGATTCGGAGGAGATCGGGTTGAATCCGCGGAAGAACTGTGCAGTTTCGGGGGCATCGGACGCTGGACACGGGGGCATCGAACGCTGAGTTCATCACATCGGACGCTTAGGTGCCACGTGTCAAAGAACAGCGTTTTCAAAGGAGCATCGGACGCTGACCATTGGACGCTCTGTTGAACATCGGACGTGTCCGGGGTCTGAGCATCGGACGCTGAGGGTTCACTGTAGCAGCGTCCGATGACCATGCAGTGAGGTACCAAAACTGTTCATTTTGCATCGAACGCATCCGACGCTTGAACATCGGACGCTGGCCAGCATCCGATGCAGTGAGTTTTGCACTATTTCGTCCGCAGTTTGGCCGTTCGACTTCGGATTTGGTTTTGGGTTTTTGTGTTGGATTTCTGACTTCGTGCTCTAGAGAAATCGGGCTTCCAGCTTTGCAAAATAGCCTGAATCACGCTTGTCTATTTGCTTTCAAGGTTGATTTTCTGGGACAGAGGCTAGAGTTTCGAAAGAAATTTTTAGGCTCCCATTCACCCCCCTCTGGTCGCTTCTGGTAGCATTCTCGGTCCTTCAATTGGTATCAGAGCGGGTTAAGGATCTTCCACCTTAGCCGGTTCCAGATCCATAGAAGGCGACATGGATCGCGGCGTGGGCAAACCGCCATTTTTCGATGCGACGAACAATGTGCGGATACATGGGTGTATGCCGGATCTTGAGTGATGAGTGATGGTGATCATGTTCTTTCTTGTTTGCGCATGTTCTTTGTCTGTGTGTGAAGGTGTCGAGCATGGATACATGATCGAAGGCAAGGTGAAGGTCAAGTAGAGACGTGTCGTGCCGATGGACCGGGAGAGGTGAAGGATGGGCGTGCCGTGCGGCGGACGTGCCATGCCGATGGACCCAGAGCGGTGAAGGGCGGACGTGAGGCTTGGACTGACGGACCGGTGGTCTGAGGATCAGCTGTGGTGGCTGACAGCATGGGACAGCGATGAGCGGAGACTTGCGGGGCACGGTGTTGCTTGGGTCGAGGATCTGGGGACACGTCTCGGTGGATGGGGTGCATGGGCAGTGCATCCCCTCTTCAGCGTCGGTTTGGTGGTTGAGCCACAGAAAAACCACCGGGTGGATGGTTTCCAGGTTTGGGCCACAAAACCTGGATGTTGCGGGTTTTTCGAGTTTGGGCCACAAAACTCGGGCTGAGGACGGTTTCCAGGTTTGGGCCTCAAAACCTGGGCGCTGGCGGGTTTCTGAGTTTGGGCCACAAAACTCAGGCGATGGACGATAGGTTTCCCGATTTTAGCCTCAAAACCGGGGGAGGTCTTGAAGTCTGGTTTCTCGGTTTCAGCCTCAAAACCGGGGGCGAGGTCCGTGAAAAGGACAAGCAGAACGGTGGCGGCACGTGGCGGCAATCGGTGAGTTCGCGTCAAGGCGAAGCTACCAGTTGTGCGGGCGTGGTCGTAAGATCACCATCTACTTCGAGCTGGTCCAGAATAGCCTTAGGGTTTAGCTGGTTCGCTCTGTGTATAGTTGTGGGGATATAGACCCCCGGGTACCACACGATGGTACATGGGCGGCACCACTGGGAATCGTTCGGCCCGCAGGATGAAGGCGTACGGCGCACGGCATGCACCGTACGACAATTGTAATCTAGATATAGTACCATCTCGGATACTTACCATGTAACTCTGTCCCTTCGGAATATATAAGGAGGGGCAGGGGTCCTCCGAGAGGGCAGATAACAGGTCATAGATCACAGGTGACAACAGATCCTAGGTCACAGGTCACAAGCCAGATCCAATCAATACAACTCGACGCAGGACATTGGGTATTACGCTAACCTAGCGGCCCGAACCTGGATAAACCTCTGTGTTCATCTACTTTTGCCTTGCGTCAACATCTGGGTCATCGTCTTGCGTACCTTCCCCTCTAATCTACCACCTTGGGTATACCCCTAGGTGGGCTATCGACTATATTTCGTCGACAATAATTAGGGGTAGAGTGGGAATAAAAATTAGGACAAGTAGAGGGAGACACCCACCTCCCAAACTATCTCAGTCATTTGCTATTTTCACCTAGGGTTTCCTGCTCTCCCACTTCCCTGCTGTAGCAACTGAGATCCGCAGAGACGGCTAATCATACCTCTGTGTTCCTGAGATTTTGAGAAGTGAGACCGTGATCTCACCATTGTCTCGTGTGGTATAGCCACACGATTGCAATCGTGGTTGTGATTCGCGTTTTGAATTGTTCTTTGCGTTCTTCGTATTCTCCACAATTTTCCCTCAATCGTCTCTCTCTACGTTGTTCCGTATGCAAAACCATTTGAATCAACTTGTTCTTTACAGTGAGGAGGAGATCATTTTCACCGAAGGAATTTACCTCAAACCTCACGAACAAGTAGATCGGTTGGTTTCGTTTGGA
The DNA here is from genome assembly GCA_009763385.1 of Coix lacryma-jobi var. lacryma-jobi. Lineage (NCBI taxonomy): Eukaryota > Viridiplantae > Streptophyta > Magnoliopsida > Poales > Poaceae > Coix > Coix lacryma-jobi. The sequence goes on from CM019831.1 coordinate 51,404,285, forward strand.
TCAATTTCTTCCCTCTTTCCCGATTTTCTTCAATTCATCGATTTGGAGATAGGTTCGAGCCATGATCTCCTAGGAGTAGCTCACTATCATCCTTGTGACTCCTCTCACCAAGTTTGATCCTTAGTGGATTCTTTTTGGGTGAGATCGAGTCAAATCGGTGGACGAACAGCCCAGGTTCGGGGTGACCGGACGCACGTCTCGGGCTGGCCAGACGCTGGGGAGAGAGTCCGGTCGTTGAAGGCCGAGCGAAACCTATTCTGCGATACTGACCGAACGCATAGAAATATTTGTGACCGGACTCATCGCTTGAACTGTTCATTGTTTGCATTTTGAGTGACCGAACTCTCAAGCTATGACCGGACGCTCAGACTCAGTGAGTCTGGTCCAACACAGAGAGGTTCCAAATCAGATTTTGCCATACCGGACGCGTCCGATCAGAACCGACCGGACACTCCAGTGAGTCCGGTCAGTGCTGATTAGCACGTTTTCGTCCACAGTTCGTTCGTTTGACTTCGGATATGGTTTTGGGTTTTTGCATTGGGTTTCTAGGGTTGTGTAGTGTCCCGCTGTGCTTCTTGGAAGCATCCACCCTACATCTAGGGTCGTGGACACTATCGGGCTCTAGGTTTGCTCTTGGGGTTGATCTTCGGGACACAGGGGATAAGTTTCTGAAAACAATTTTAAGCTCCCATTCACCCCCCTCTGGTCGCCTTTGGTGTAACACTTTCGGTCCTTCAATTGGTATTGGAGCAGTTTTAAGGATCTTCCACCTTAGCCGGTTCCAGATCCACAAAAGGCGACATGGATCGCGGCGTGGGCAAACCGCCGTTTTTCGATGGGACGAACTATGCGTATTGGAAGATACGTATGTCGGCCTATCTTCAGAGCATGGGTGCTTCTGTCTAGGAGATTTGCAATAAGGCCGATTACGTGGTTCTGGCTGCTCGTGTTACTCAGCTGCAGATCGATGAGCACGATGCCAATAGCCGAGCCCGTAATGCTCTTTTCTCCTGTTTGAGCATGTCTGAGTTTGATCGCGTTTCTCACCTCCCCATGGCTCGGGAGATTTGGGCGACCCTCATGCGCTTCCATGAGGGAACCACTCAATTCAAATCCCATCTCTACGAGTCGCACAAGCGGGAGTATGAGCACTTTCGACACATGCCTGGCGAGAGCATAGAAAGTTTATTCGCTCGCTTCCTGGTGATTGTCAACAGGATGAGGGCTAAAAAGGAGTTGTTGCCTTTCGACGATCATGAGAGGGCTCTCAAGCTTTTACATACTCTTGATCGGTCGGTGTGGGACTCCAAGGTTCAGGCGATCATCGAATCGCTTAACTATGAGACTCTCACATGCGACGAGCTCTTTAGTAAGCTCAAGTCCATTGAGATTGACGCCATGGCGAGGGCTTCTTATGAGAATCCTTCTGGCCCATCGATGGCTTTGGTTTCTGGTTCTTCAGCTAACCCCTCTTGAGGCTTTGCTTTGTCTTCTCTTCTTTCTGTTACAGAGGAGCAGCTGGAGTTCTTGGGAGATGATGAGTTGGCTTTGCTTGCCAACCGGTTCTCGCGGTTCCACAACAACCGCATGAACCGTCGCCACGGAGGAGGACGAGCTGGATGCTACGAGTGCGGTGACTCCGACCACTTCATTGCCAATTGCCCAAAGAAGAACAAGCAATCTCATGGCAAGGGTGATCATGGGCACAAGTACGACTCCAGCAAGCACAAGTAGAAGTACGTCCCCGCGAAGAACAAGCGAAAGGGCGGCTTCAACAAGGAGTACATCAAGAAGAAGTACTTGGAGAAGGCCCAGGCTGAGCAGCGTGCTTTCTTCGCCGCGCTCAGCGACGTCGATGACTCGGATGATGACTCTGCTTCATCAAGCAATGACGAGTCCGAGAAGAAGAAGAGGATCGAGGACAAGCTGAATGGTCTTTGCTTCTTCGCCGACAACGAGGGCTTTTGCACCATGGCCCTCGGCGATGAGGTCGACAGCAAACTGGAGGAGATCCCTCAGAACAACGACAACGACGACACCTCCCAGGTATCTCAAATACCTGAAGAACTTTCTGCTGAGGTTGACAAGCTTACTGCCACCCTTCTTAGTCAAGATAAGCTACTTAGACGTGCTACTAGAGAGAGGAAGGAGTTTAGGCAGATGTGGGAGGATACGGTGAAGGAACTTGAGTTTGCCAAGTCCACCGTTGTTGTCTCTGAGGAGGGTGCGTGTGAGATGTGCACCAAGCACATGACTGACCTTCTCACTTTGAGAGGTAAGTATGCTACTTTGGTAGGAGAGGTGGATGAGCTTCGGGCTAGACCCGCGTTGCTGGGTGCGTGCAAGTCTAGTGCAGGCTTGCAATCCGAGCTGGCAGAGAAGAATGCCAAGATTGTGTCTCTTGAGAAGGCCAGCTCGCATAGCACTTGCGTGTCTAGGTGTGCATTGTGTGAGGGCTTGGAGATGGAGATAGCAAATGTCAAGCATGACAAGATGCAAACTGAGGAAGAAAACACATACCTTCGGACCATCTTGTCATGGGTGTCTTGTGGTGAGCCACAGCTTGGGATGGAGATTGCCCAATTTAAGCGTGCTGCTGGAGGTCCAGGTGTTTGCTTTGCTCAGGGTATGGAGTGTGCTTCCTCTTTTGGTAAGATTGGAGAGTCAAGTGGTCTTAATCCTAGTGAGAAGCCCAACTCCACCAATACTCCCAAACTCACCAAGATTCCACCCAAAGAGCCTCTCAAGCCAAACACCAAAGATGGAGTGTATGAGGAACCTCCTAGAGCACCACCAAAGAAACAAGTGTGGTCTCCTAAGCCCAACCACCTGAAAACAAGCTAGGCACCATGCCACCTATCCAGGAGGAGCTCATGCCACAGAAGGGCAAAGTGATCCACACCCACTACCATGAGTACCAACAACCCCCTATGAGAGCGGTGAGGTACCATTGTGAGCACTGTGGGAGAGATGGAAACTTGAGGGAGTTTTGCTTTCGGCGCAAGAGAGAGGAGCGCCGTGCAAGGGAGATGAACAATGCGGACATGTACCATCCTTTCCATGATGTACATGTGCCGAATGTTCAGAGGAGAGCAGCTAGGCCTAGAGGTCCAATGCCTCAAGGTCCTAAATATCAAGGAGGTTTTGCCCGGTGGGATCCTAGCTTTGTAGGATATGGACCCCGTGGCGGTGGCTTTGTTGAGCGTTTCCCTCCACCGCGTTTTGAGTATCGCGATGGACGCTCTTCCCTTAGCAGACCACATTTTTCTATGCGTGGTGATCGCTTTCCTAGTAGGCGTGCTAGGAATGGTTTTTCTACTAACCGTTCTTTTGAGCAGCCGGCCCAACACTGGTACTCTTCCCATTTTACTCACCCCAGTGTTGGACCGTTTGCTCACCCTATGTCTTTTTATTGATGTAGGTAAAACGATTGGAGGACATTTGGTTGGTGGATTTCGGTTGTTCGAGGCACATGACCGGGAACACCAAGTGGTTCTCCAGTCTTAGTCCTGTTGCCGGAAAAGGAAAGGAGTTTATCACCTTCGGCGACAATAGCAAAGGTAAAGTGTTGTCTCATGGGTCGGTGCGAGTTAATGAGCACTTTGTGTTGCGTGATGTTGCTCTTGTTTCTAACTTGCATTTTAACCTTCTTTCTGTTTCACAACTCTTTGATGATGACTATAAGATTCATTTTAAGCCGAATCTCAGTCGCATTTTAGATCCTCAGGGCAATCTTGTATGTTTGATTTCGCCCTTTGGGAAAGTCTTTCATGCAAACTTCTCGGAGTCTTTTGGCATTTCCCATTGTCGTTTGCCAGGACCTTCCACCTCTAATCTTTGGAAGTGGCATAGGAGACTTGGACTTTTGAGCTTTGACTTGCTTGCAAGGCTTAGTTCACTTGGCCTAATCCGAGGATTGCCCAAGTTACACATGGAGAAGGATCTTGTTTGCCATTCTTGTAGACATGGGAAAATGGTTGCTGCTCCCCACCATCTTGTGAATCAAGTTATGACCAAGTGCCCTGGAGAGCTTTTGCATATGGACCTTGTTGGTCCGGCTTGGGTGAGCTCGGTTGGTGGGAAGTGGTATGTGCTTGTTGTTGTCGATGACTTTTCCAGATATTCGTGGGTTTTCTTTTTGACTGAGAAAACTGAGACTTTCTCTTTTGCTCGCAATCTGATTTTGCGAATTCAGAACGAGTTCCCTAAGAACTCGATGCGAGCTATTCGTAGTGATAATGGTACCGAGTTCAAAAACTCGGACTTTGAGAAATTTTGTGACTCTTTGGGTTTGGAGCATCAGTTTTCTTCTCCCTACACACCGCCACAGAATGGTGTTGTAGAGAGGAAAAATCGGACCCTTGTTGAGATGGCCAGGACGATACTCGATGAGCATAGGACTCCTAGGCGATATTGGTCCGAAGCTATGAACACTGCATGCTATATTTCCAATCGCATTTTTCTCCGAGCTTTCTTGAAAAAGACTTCCTATGAGTTGCGTTTTGGAAAACAACCCAAAGTAAGTTATTTTAGAGTTTTTGGTTGCCACTGTTTTATACTCAAGAAAGGCAACTTGGACAAGTTTGAGTCTCATTCTTCTGATGGTGTATTTTTGTGTTATGGCACTCATACTCGTGCATATCGTGTACTTAACCTTGATACTAACCGAGTCATGGAGACATCTGATGTCACTTTCGACGAGACCATGCATTGTCCTTCTTCTAGATTTGAGCGTGCAGGTGATCACGAGGTTGGAGAACCTCTTTTTGATGATGAGGAAGAAGATGCTAAAGGGATGGACGATCCAGCACTATCTCTACCTGCTGTACCGCTAGGATCGGCGTCAACTACGTCGACTCACGGCCCTGACCCTTCTTCCTCGACTACTTGGGGGTCGTGGGATCCCCCACCTTGGGTTGTACCGTTTGTACCCGAGGAGGTACCAGCTGCTGTTGAGGGGGAGGTTTCTTCAGCTCGGGAGGCGCCATGATACATTCCGCGCCAACACCGGCCTCAATAGATGATCGGCAGCATCGACGAACGTATCACTCGGTCAAGGTCACAACAAATCTCTCACTTTGCTCATTCTGCATTTGTTGCTGATTTTGAACCCCGAGATGTTGGACACGCTTTATCTTATCCGGATTGGGTCAATGCCATGCATGAGGAGTTAGAAAATTTTGACAGAAATCGGGTTTGGGTTTTGGTTCCACCTCCTCCAGACTGTAACCCTATTGGGACAAAATGGGTTTTCAAAAACAAACAAGGAGAGGATGGCCACATTGTGAGAAACAAGGCCAGACTTGTAGCCCAGGGGTATAGTCAGAAGGAGGGGATAGACTATGAGGAGACTTTTGCTCCTGTAGCTCGTTTGGAGGCAATTAGGATACTCTTGGCTTTTGCTGCATCCAAAGGGTTTAAACTTTTTCAAATGGATGTCAAGAGTGCCTTCTAAACGGCTACATAGAAGAAGAGGTGTATGTGAAACAACCCCCCGGTTTTGAAAATCCCAAGTTTCCAAACCATGTTTTTAAACTTCACAAAGCTTTATATGGTTTGAAACAAGCCCCTAGAGCCTGGTATGATAGGTTGAAAACTTTTTGCTTGCTAAGGGTTTTAAAATGGGATGTGTTGATAAAACGCTTTTTTCTCCTCAAGCAAGGCAATGACACTCTCTTGGTCCAGATTTACGTGGATGATATCATTTTTGGTGGTTCTTCTCACACTTTGGTTGCCAAGTTTGCAGATCTTATAAGCAGGGAATTTGAGATGAGCATGATGGGCGAGTTAACATTCTTCCTCGGGTTGCAAATCAAGCAATCCCGAGAAGGAACGTTTGTGCACCAGGGCAAGTACACCAAAGATATCCTGAAGAAATTCGATATGGGTGAGGCCAAGCCACTTCCAACACCCATGTCGACCACGACGGCCCTGGATGCGGACGAGGATGGAGAAGCTGTGGACCAGAAGGAGTACCGAGGCATGATCGGGTCGTTGCTGTACCTGACGGCGACACGTCCGGACATTCAGTCCGTGGTGTGTCTTTGCGCACGCTTTCAGGCGTCGCTGCGCACCTCTCACCGTCAGGCGGTCAAGTGCATTATGAGGTACCTTCATTTCACTCCAGAGTTTGGGATTTGGTATTCTACTTCTTCCACCCTCTCTCTTTGTGGTTATTCTGATGCCGATTTTGCTGGTTGCCGACTTGATCGCAAGTCCACTTCTGGGACTTGTCAGTTTTTGGGTTCTTCTCTTGTTTCTTGGTCTTCTCGAAAGTAGTCTAGTGTTGCCCAGTCTACCACAGAGGCTGAGTATGTTGCTGCGGCTAGCTGCTGTTCCCAATTGCTTTGGATGATGGCCACTTTGCGTGATTTTGGTCTAAGCTTTTCTCGAGTTCCTTTGCTTTGTGACAGCACGAGTGCTATTAGCGTTGCTAAGAACCCTGTGCTGCATTCTAAGACCAAACACATTGATGTGCGCTTTCATTTTCTGCGAGACCATTTTGAGAAGGGTGATATCGACCTTCGCCATGTCGATAATCATCATCAGTTGGCACATATTTTTACCAAGCTTTGGACCAATCAACCTTTGCTAGGTTGAGAGGTGAGCTTGGTGTATGTTTCCCCTTTTAGATGGGGAAAACATTTTGTCTTTGTATCATAGTCTAACTTCTTTCACTTGTTTGGTTGTCATTTTTGGTAGGTTAGTCATTGCATTTCATCATGCATCTTTGCATTTTCAAGCTTCATATATATAATCTTTAGAATGTGCTATGCTCTGTTTAGTGCATGTTCCGATGATACATGATGATGCTTGTAGCTTAAGCTCCTTTTGATCACTGATACATGTTGTGAGCTGGGCTATTTATGAATGGTGAATATGCTTAATAAACTTAAAATTTCAATCTGTTCACCATTGAGATTGGCAACTAGCATGTGTAGAATGTGTTGAAATCACTGGTGCTTTTCATATATGCTAGGTTGCTATGTCTCTAATTCTGAGTCATTCACTTTCTTGATATGTTCATATTCTGTCATCAAATTGAACCAAGTTTAAGTGAATTGAAAAGATCGAGATGGGATTGCTTGTCAGCACATCACGGTATCAAGACTGTTTCTCATTGCACATTGAGTTAAACTTGAGCCGTGTAGTGTAAGACCGAAACCGTTGCTTTAAGCTTCTGATTGCTTCTGCATAGGCTTAGCTCGGTTGAAAAGTTAGGCAATGACAAGCTTTCAACCTCTCGCGGTCACATGCTAAAATTTGAACTTGTGTATTTTCACCGCTGCAACTCTGATAAAATTTGAAAACATAAGTCTATGCTTCATTCTATAGCATGATGATTGAATTTTGCTAGGGGTAGTTCACCTTGTATACATGTTTAGCACTTGTTTGACTTCCTGTCTATACATGTTTGGTGCTAGTTTTATGGTGAACACCCTTTTCTGAATGGCTTAAAACTGCTCACTTTGCTCATATGTTCATATTTCGTATTTAGTGATCAGTTGAGCCTTTGATGGCATTGATGTTTATTGTTGAGTTGTCAGATCAGCACTCTTTAGAGCATCTTTTCATTCTATCGACTATATTCCTAAAGCTGCTAACTTGCATTTTTGACTCATGCATTTGAGGAGGAGAAATCTGCTTGATAGTGCATTATCAACTAAGGGGGAGAAATTCTGTCAAATCATATCCTTAGTTGTGTGCATTGTTGAAGGGGGAGTTTGCTCGTTTGTAGTTTGTCAAATCATATCCTTAGTTGTGTGCATTGTTGAAGGGGGAGTTTGCTTGTTTATAGCTTTGGAGGCATTTTTCAATTGGTTCGGAGCTTTTCTGCTAGTTGTGTTGAGCCTCTGTGCCTCTATCTTGAGGGACTAGCAGTTTTGCATTCTGATGTGCTTTCTAGTTGATCTTAGTTCAATTGGTATCGAGCTTTCTTGCCTTTCAGTTGGTATCGAGCTTCTTTTGCTAGCGGTGTTGAGCCCGTTCTGCCTCTTCTTGAGGGCTAGCTTTTCAGTTGTTGTTTGAGCTTTCTCAAAAGTTTCAATTGGTATCGAGCTTTCTCGCTAGCGGTGTTGAGCCTATTCTACCTCTTCTTGAGGGCTAGCTTTGCTTTGCTTGGTTGCGTCGAGCCATTGCACATGTCTTTGGGGACCAAGTTGTTTTGCTCTTCCACTTGACCTTCTTTTGACTTTGTTATGCTTTTAGGTCATTTGGACGAGTTCTCTACTTCTCCTTCTTCTTCTTTCTTCTACCTTCATATGATTTGTGTTGGTAGTTGACAATGCACTCATCAAGGGGGAGATTGCGGATATATGGGTGTATGCCGGATCTTGAGTGATGAGTGATTGTCAACTGGTTTGATGCGCATGTTCTTTGGCTTGTGTTGTGCAGGTGTCGAGCACGGATACAGTGATCGAAGGCAAGGTGAAGGTCAAGTAGAGACGTGCCGTGCCAATGGACTGGGAGCGGTGAAGGATGGGCGTGCCGTGCGGCGGACGTGCCATGCCGATGGACCCAGAGCGGTGAAAGGGCGGACGTGAGGCTTGGACTGATGGACCGGTGGTCTGAGGATCAGCTGTGGTGGCTGACAGCCTGGGACAGCGACGAGCGGAGACTTGCGGGGCACGGTGTTGCTCGGGTCGAGGACCTGGGGACACGTGTCGGTGGACGGGGTGCATGGGCAGTGCATCCCCTCTTCGGGGTCGGTTTGGTGGTTGAGCCACAGAAAAACCACCGGGTGGACGGTTTCTAGGTTTGGGCCACAAAACCTGGGTGCTGCGGGTTTTCCAAGTTTGGGCCACAAAACTCGGGCTGAGGACGGTTTCCAGGTTTGGGCCTCAAAACCTGGGTGTTGGCGGGTTTCTGAGTTTGGGCCACAAAACTCAGGTGATGGACGACAGGTTTCCCGGTTTTAGCCTCAAAACCAGGGGAGTCGTTGTAGTCTGGTTTCCCAGTTTCAGCCTCAAAACCGGGGGCGAGGTCCATGAAAAGGACGAGCAGAACGGTGGTGGCACGTGGCGGCAATCGGTGAGTTTGCGTCGAGGCGAAGCTACCAGTTGTGCGGGCGTGGTCGTCAGATCACCATCTACTTCGAGCTGGTCCAGAATAGCCTTAGGGTTTAGCTGGTTCCCTCTGTGTATAATTAGGGGTAGAGTGGGAATAAAAATTAGGATAAGTAGAGGGAGACACCCACCTCCCAAACTATATCAGTCATTTGCTATTTTCACCTAGGGTTTCCTGATCTCCCACTTCCCTGCTGTAGCAACCGAGATCCCCAGAGACGGCTAATCATACCTCTGTGTTCCCGAGATTTTGAGGAAGTGAGACCGTAATCTCACCATTGTCTCATGTGGTAGCCACACGGTTGCAATTCGTGGTTGTGATTCGCGTTTTGAACTTGTTCTTCGCGTTCTTCGTATTCTCCACGATTTTCCCTGCAATCGTTCTCTCTCTACGTTGTTCCGTTTGCAAAACCATTTGAATCAACTTGTTCTTTACAGTGAGGAGATCATTTTCACCGAAGGAATTTACCTCAAACCTCACGAACAAGTAGATCGGTTGGTTTTCATTTTGGATCAACTTTTCTTCCCTCTTTCCCGATTTTCTTCGATTCATCGATTTGGAGATAGGTTCGAGCCATGATCTCCTAGGAGTAGCTCACTATCATCCTTGTGACTCCTCTCACCAAGTTTGATCCTTAGTGGATTCATTTTGGGTGAGATCGAGTCGAATCGGTGGACGAACAACCCAGTTTTGGGGTGACCGGACGCAGGTCACGGGCTGACCGGACGCTGGGGAGAGAGTCCGGTCGTTGAAGGCCGAGGGAAAACTATTCTGCGATACTGACCGGACGCATAGATATATTTGCGACCGGACTCATTGCTTGAACTGTTCATTGTTTGCATTTTGAGTGAACGGACGCTCAAGCTGTGATCGGACGCTCAGACTCAGTGAGTCTGGTCCAACACAGAGAGGTTCCAAATCAGATTTTGCCAGACCGGACGCGTCCGATCAGAACCGACCGGACACTCCAGTGAGTCCGGTCAGTGCTGACTAGCACGTTTTCTTCCGCGGTTCATTCGTTCAACTTCGGATTTGGTTTTGGGTTTTTGCATTGGGTTTCTAGGGTTGTGTAGTGTCCCGCTGTGCTTCTTGGAAGCATCCACACTACATCTAGGGTCGTGGACACTATCGAGCTCTAGGTTTGCTCTTGGGGTTGACCTTCGGGACACAGGCGATAAGTTTCTGAAAAGAAATTTAAAGCTCCCATACACCCCCCTCTGGTCGCCTTTGGTGTAACACTTTCGGTCCTTCACTATGCGTATTGGAAGATACGCATGTCGGCCTATCTTCAGAGCATGGGTGCTTCTGTCTGGGAGATTTGCAACAAGGCCAATTACGTGGTTCTGGCTGCTCGTGTTACTCAGCTGTAGATCGATGAGCACGATGCCAATAGCCAAGCCCGTAATGCTCTTTTCTCCTGTTTGAGCATGTCTGAGTTTGATCGCGTTTCTCACCTCCCCACGGCTCGGAAGATTTGGGCGACCCTCATGCGCTTCCATGAGGGAACCACTCAAGTCAAATCCCGTCTCTACGAGTCACACAAAAGGGAGTATGAGAACTTTCGACCCATGCCTGGCAAGAGCATAGAAAGTTTATTCGCTCGCTTTCAGGTGATTGTCAACAGGATGAGGGCTAACAAGGAGCTGTTGCCTTTTGACGATCATGAGAGGGCTCTCAAGCTTTTACACACTCTCGATCCGTCGGTGTGGGACTCTAAGGTTCAGGCGATCATCGAATCGCCTAACTATGAGACTCTCACATGCGACGAGCTCTTTAGTAAGCTCAAGTCTAGATGAGATTCCATGCCATGACGAGGGCTTCTTATGAGAATCCTTCTAGCCCGTCGATGGCTTTGGTTTCTGGCTCTTCTGCTAACCCCTCTGGAGGGCTTTGCTTTGTCTTCTCTTCTTTTGTCACAGAGGAGCAGCTGGAGTTCATGGGAGACGACGAGTTGGCTTTGCTTGCCAACCGGTTCTCGCGGTTCCACAACAACGCATGAACCATCGCCGCAGAGGAGGATGAGCTGGATGCTACGAGTGCGGCGACTCCGACCACTTCATCGCCAACTGCCCAAAGAAGAACAAGCAAACATATGGCAAGGGCGATCATGGGCATAAGTACGACTCTGGCAAGCACAAGGAGAAGTACGTCCTCGCGAAGCACAAGTGGAAGGGTGACTTAAACAAGGAGTACATCAAGAAGAAGTACTTGGAGAAGGCCCAGGCTGAGCAGCGTGCTTTCTTCGCCACGCTCAGCGACGTCGACGACTCGGATGATGACTCTGCTGCATCAAGCGACGACGAGTCCGAGAAGAAGAAGAAGATCGAGGACAAGCTGAACGGCTTCTGTTTCTTCGCCGACAATGAAGGCTTCTGTACCATGGCGCTTGGTAATGAGGTCGACAGCAAGCTGGAGGAGATCCCTCAGAATGACGACGACGACACTTCTCAGGTATCTCAGACTCCTGAAGAACTCTCTTCTGAAGTTGAGAAACTTACTGCTGCTTTTCTTAGTCAAGACAAGTTGTTGAGACATGCAGCTAGAGAGAGGAAGGAGTTTAGGCAGAAGTGGGAGGATACGGTGAAGGAACTTGAGTTTGCCAAGTCCACCGTTGTTGTCTCCGAGGAGGGTGAGTGTGAGATGTGCTCCAAGCACATGACTGACCTTCTCACTTTGAGAGGGAAGTATGTTGATTTGGTTGGAGAGGTGGATGAGCTTCGGGCTAGACCCGCGTTGCTGGGTGCGTGCAAGTCTTGTGCAGGCTTGCAATCCGAGTTGGCAGAGAAGAATGCCAAGATTGTGTCTCTTGAGAAGGCCAGCTCGGATAGCACTTGTGTGTCTAGATGTGCTTTGTGTGAGGGCTTAGAGATGGAGATAGCTAATGTGAAGCATGACAAGATGCAAACCGAGGAAGAAAACACATACCTTCGGACCATCTTGTCATGGGTTGTCTTGTGGGGAGCTGCAACTTGGGATGATGATTGTCCAATTTAAGCGTGCTGCTGCAGGTCCAGGTGTAGGCTTTGCTCAAGGGATGGCGAGTGCTGCTTCTTTTGGCAAGGTTGGAGAGTTTAGTGGTCTTAACCCGAGTGAGAAGCCCAACAACACCACTACTCCCAAACTCACCAAGATTCCACCCAAAGAGCCTCTCAAGCCTAACACCAAAGATGGAGTATATGAGGAACCTCCGAGAGCTCCACCAAAGAAACAAGTGTGGTCTCCTAAGCCAAATCACCTCAAGAACTAGCTAGACACCATGCCACCGATCCAAGAGGAGCTCAAGCCACAAAAGAGCCATGTGATCCACACCTACTATCGTGAGTACCAACAATCCCCTATGAGAGCGGTGAGGTACCACTGTGAGCACTGTGGGAGGGATGGACACTTGAGGGAGTTTTGCTTTCGGCGCAAGAGAGAGGAGCGTCGTGCAAGGGAGATGAACAACTCGGGCATGTACCATCCTTTCCATGACGTACATGTGCCGAATGTTCAAAGGAGAGCTGCTAGGCCTAGAGGTCCAATGCCTCAAGGTCCTAGGCCTAGGCCACAAGGAGGTTTTGCCCGGTGGGATCCTAACTTTGCAGGATATGGACCCCGTGGTGGTAGCTTTGCTGTTGAGCATTTTCCCCCACCGCGTTTTGACTATCGCGATGGACGCTCTTCCCTTAGCGGACCACATTTTCCGGTGCGTGGTGATCGCTTTCCCCGTAGGCGTGCTAGGAATGGTTTTTCTACTAACCGTTCTTTTGAGCAGCCGGCCCAACACTGGTATTCTTCCCATTTTACTCACCCCAGTGTTGGACCGTATGCTCACCCTATGTCTTTTTATTAATGTAGGTAAAACGATTGGAGGACATTTGGTTGGTGGATTCTGGGTGTTCAAGGCACATGACCGGAAACGCCAAGTGGTTCTCCAGTCTTAGTCCAGTTGCCAGAAAGGAGTTTATCACCTTCGGCGACAATAGCAAAGGTAAAGTGTTGTCTCGTGGTTCTGTGCGATTTAATGAGCATTTTGTGTTGCGTGATGTTGCTCTTATTTCTAACTTGCATTTTAACCTTCTTTCTGTCTCGCAACTTTTTGATGATGACTGTGAGATTCGTTTTAAGCTGAATCTCAGTCGCATTTTAGATCCTCAGGGCAATCTTGTGTGTTTGATTTCGCCCTTTGGGAAAGTCTTTCGTGCGAACTTCTTGAAGTCTTTTGGTATTTCTCGTTGTCTTTTGGATGGACCCTCCTCCTCTGATCTTTGGAAATGGCATAGGAGACTTGGACATTTGAGCTTCGACTTGCTTGCAAGACTTAGCTCACTTGGCCTAATCCGAGGATTGCCCAAGTTACAAATGGAGAAGGATCTTGTTTGCCATTCTTGTAGACATGGGAAAATGGTTGTTGCTCCCCACCATCCTGTGAATCAAGTTATGACCAAGCGCCCTGGAGAGCTTTTGAATATGGACCTTGTAGGTCCGGCTCGGGTGAGCTCGGTTGGTGGGAAGTGGTATGTGCTTGTTGTTGTCGATGACTTTTCGAGATATTCGTGGGTTTTCTTTTTAGCTGAGAAAACTAAGACTTTCTCTTTTGCTCGCAATCTGATTTTATGTCTTCAGAATGAGTTCCCTAAGAACTCGATGTGAGCTATTCACAATGATAATGGTACCGAGTTCAGAAACTGGGACTTTGAAAAGTTTTGTAACTCATTGGGCTTGGAGCATCAGTTTTCTTCCCCCTACACACCGCCACAAAATGGTGTTGTAGAGAGGAAGAATCGGACCCTTGTTGAGATGGCCAGGATGATGCTCGATGAGCATAGGACTCCTAGGCGCTATTGGACCGAAGCTATGAACACTGCATGCTATATTTCCAATCGCATTTTCCTCCGAGCTTTCTTGAAAAAGACTTCTTATGAATTGCGTTTTGGAAGACAGCCCAAAGTGAGTTATTTTAGAGTTTTTGGTTGCCACTGTTTTATACTTAAGAAAGGCAACCTGGACAAATTTGAGTCTCGTTCTTCTGACGGTGTATTTTTGGGTTATGGAACTCATACTCATGCATATCGTATACTTAATCTTGATACTAACCGAGTCATGGAGACATCTGATGTCACCTTCGACGAGACCATGGTTTGTCCTTCTTCTAGATTTGAGCGGGCAAGTGATCACGAGGTTGGCGAACCTCTTTTTGATGACGAGGACGAGGGTGCTGAAGGCACTGGTGACCCAGCACCTCCACCTACTGTAGCGCTAGGATCGATTTCTACTACGTCGACTCATGGCTCCGACCCTTCTTCTTCGACTACTTGGGGGTCGTGGGATCCACCACCTAGGGCTGTACCATTTGTACCCGACGGAGCACCAGCTACTGTTGAGGGGGAGGTTTCTTCAGCTCGAGAGGCGCCACGACACATTCAACGCCAAAACCCGCCTCAACAGATGATCGGCAGCATCGACGAACGTGTCACTCGGTCAAGGTCACAACAAATCTCTCACTTTGCTCATTCTGCATTTGTTGCTGATTTTGAACCCTGAGATGTTGGACATGCATTATCTGATCCAGATTGGGTTAATGCCGTGCATGAGGAGTTAGAAAATTTTGAGAGAAATTGGGTTTGGGTTTTGGTTCCACCTACTCCAGACTGTAGTCCTATTGGGACAAAATGGGTTTTCAATAACAAACAAGGAGAGGATGGCCACATTGTGAGAAACAAGGCCAGACTTGTAGCCCAAGGGTATAGTCAGAAGGAGGGAATAAACTATGAGGAGACTTTTGCTCCAGTAGGTCGTTTGGAGGCAATTAGGATACTCTTGGCTTTGGCTGCATCCAAAGGTTTCAAACTTTTTCAAATGGATGTCAAGAGTGCCTTCCTAAATGGCTACATAGAAGAAGAGGTGTATGTGAAACAACCCCCCGGTTTTGAAAATCCCAAGTTTTCAAACCATGTTTTTAAACTTCACAAAGCTTTGTATGGTTTGAAACAAGCCCCTAGAGCCTGGTACGATAGATTGAAAACCTTTTTGCTAGCTAAGGGTTTTAAAATGGGATGTGTTGATCAGACACTCTTTCTACTCAAGCAAGGCAATCACACTCTCTTGGTCCAGATTTACGTGGATGATATCATTTTCGGTGGTTCTTCTCACGCTTTGGTTGCCAAGTTTGCAGATCTTATGAGCAGGGAATTTGAGATGAGCATGATGGGCGAGTTGACATTCTTCCTCGGGATGCAAATCAAGCAATCCCGAAAAGGAACATTTGTGCACCAGGACAAGTATACCAAGGACATATTAAAGAAGTTCGATATGGGTGAGGCCAAGCCTCTTCCAACACCCATGTCGACCACGATGGCCCTGGAAGCAGACGAGGATGGAGAAGTTGTGGACCAGAAGGAGTACCGGAGTATGATCGGGTCACTGCTGTACCTGACGGCGACACGCCCAGACATTCAGTTCGAGGTGCGTCTTTGCGTGCGCTTTCAGGCGTCACCGCGCACCTCTCACCGTCAGGCGGTCAAGCGCATTATGAGGTACCTTCGTTTCACACCTGAGTTTGGGATTTGGTATTCTGCTTCTTCCACCCTCTCCCTTTGCGGTTATTTTGATGCCGATTTTGCTGGTTGCCGACTTGATCGCAAGTCCACTTCTGGAACTTGTCAGTTTTTCGGTTCTTCTCTTGTATCTTGGTCTTCTCGCAAGCAGTCTAGTGTCGCCCAGTCTACCACAGAGGCTGAGTATGTTGCTGCGGCTAGTTGCTATTCCTAATTGCTTTGGATGATGGCCACTTTGCGTGATTTTGGTCTGAGCTTTTCTCGAGTTCTTTTGCTTTGTGACAGCACGAGTGCAATTAGCGTTGCTAAGAACACCGTGCTGCATTCTAAGACCAAACCAATTGATGTGCGCTTTCATTTTTTGCGAGACCATTTTGAGAAGGGTGATATCGACCTTCGCCATGTCGATACTCATCATCAGTTGGCAGATATTTTTACCAAGCCTTTGGACCAATCAACCTTTGCTAGGTTGAGAGGTGAGCTTGGTGTGTGTTTTCCTTTTTAGATGGGGGAAACATTTTGTCTAGTGTATCATAGACTGACTCTCTTTCTTTTATTTTGTTTTTGTTTTTGGTAGGTTAGTCTTTGCATTTCATCATGCATCTTTGCATTTTCGAGCTTCATGTATATAATCTTTAGAATGTGACTATGCTATGTTTAGTGTATGTTCCGATGATACATGATGATGCTTGTAGCTTAGGCTCCTTTTGATCACTGATACATGTTTGTGAGCTGAGCTATTTTATGAATGGTGAATATGCTTAATGAACTTAAAATTTGAAACTTGTTCACCATTGAGATTGGCAACTAGCATGTGTAGAATGTGTTGAAATCACTTGTGCTTTTTATATATGCTAGGTTGATATGTCTCTAGTTCTGAGTCATTCACTTGCTTGGTATGTTCATATTCTGTCATAAAATTGAACCAAGTTTAAGTGAATTGAAAAGATCGAGATGGGATTGCTTGTCAACACATCACGGTATCGAGACTATTTCTCATTGCACTTTGAGTTAAACTTGAGCCGTGTAGTGTAAGACCGAAACTGTTGCTTTAAGCTTATGATTGCTGTTGCATAGGCTTAGCTCGGTTGAAAAGTTAGGCAATGACAAGCTTTCAACCTCTCGCAATCACATGCTGAATTTTGAACTTGTGTATTTTCACCGCTGCAACTCCGATAAAATTTGAAAACACAAGTCTATGATTCATTATATAAGCATGATGATTGAACTTTGCTAGGGGTAGTTCACCTTGTATACATGTTTAGCACTTGTTTGACTTCCTGTCTATACATGTTTAGTGCTAGTTTTATGGTGAACATCCTTTTCTGAACAGCTAAAGCTGCTCGTTTTGCTCATATGTTCATATTTCGTATTTGGTGATCAGTTTGAGCCTTGGATGTCATTTATGTTTATTGTTGAGTCATTGGATCAGCATTCTTTAGAGCATCTTTTCATTCTATCGACTATATTCCTGAAGCTGCTAACTTGCATTTTTGACTCATATGCATTTGAGGGGGAGAAATCTGCTTGATAGTGCATTATCAACTAAGGGGGAGAAATTTTGTCAAATCATATCTTAGTTGTGTGCATTATTGAAGGGGGAGTTTGCTAGTTGTGTGCATTATTGAAGGGGGAGTTTGCTCGTTTGTAGCTTTGGAGCATTTTTCAATTGATTCGGAGCATTTCTGCTAGTTGTGTTGAGCCTCTGTGCCTCTATCTTGAGGGACTAGCAGTTTTTGCATTGATTCGGATCATTTCTGCTAGTTGTGTTGAGCCTGCCTCTATCTTGAGGGACTAGCAGTTTTTGCATTCTGATGTGCTTGTCAGTTGATTTTGGTTCAATTGGTAAAGTTCAATTGGTATCGAGTTCTCTTGCCCTTTCAGTTGGTATCGAGCTTTCTTGCTAGCGGTGTTGAGCCTGTTCTTCCTCTTCTTGAGGGCTAGCTTTGTTTTGCTTGGTTGCGTCAAGCCGTTGCCCATGTCTTTGGGGACCAAGTTGTTTTGCTCTTCCATTTGACCTTCTTTCGGCTTTACTATGCTTTTGGGTCATTTGGACGAGGTCTCTACTTCCCCTTCTTCTTCCTTCTTCTACTTTCATTATGATTTGTGTTGGTAGTTGACAATGCACTCATCAAGGGGGAGGTTGCGGATACATGGGTGTATGCCGGATCTTGAGTGATGAGTGATTGTCAACTGGTTTGATGCGCATGTTCTTTGGCTTGTGTTGTGCAGGTGTCGAGCATGGATATAGTGATCGAAGGCAAGGTGAAGCTCAAGTAGAGACGTGTCGTGCCGATGGACCCAGAGCGGTGAAGGGCGGACGTGAGACTTGGACTGACGGACCGGTGGTCTGAGGATCAGCTGTAGTGGCTGACATCCTGGGACAGCGACGAGCGGAGACTTGCGGGGCACGGTGTTGCTTGGGTCGAGGACCTGGGGACACGTGTCGTTGGACGGGGTGCACGGGCAGTGCATCCCCTCTACGACGTCGGTTTGCTGGTTGAGCCACAGAAAAACCACCAGGTGGACGGTTTCCAGGTTTGGGCCACAAAACCTGGGTGCGGCCGGTTTCTGAGTTTGGGCCACAAAACTCGGGCTGAGGACGGTTTCCAGGTTTGGGTCTCAAAACCTGGGCGCTGGTGGGTTTTTGAGTTTGGGCCACAAAACTCAGGCGATGGACGACAGGTTTCCTGGTTTCGGCCTCAAAACTGGGGGAGGACTTGAAGCCTAGTTTCCCGGTTTCGGCCTCAAAACCGGGGGCGAGGTCCGTGAAAAGGACGAGCAGAGCGGTGGCGGCACCGGGCGGCAATCGGTGAGGTCGCGTCGTGGCGAAGCTACCGGTTGTGCGGGCGTGGCCGTCGGATCACCATCTACATCGAGTTGGTCCAGAATAACCTTAGGGTTTAGCTGGTTGGCTCTATGTATAATTAGGGGTAGAGTGGGAATAAGATTAGTATAAGTAGAGGGAGACACCCACCTCCTAAATTATCTTAGCCATTTGCTATTTTCACCTAGGGTTTCCTGCTCTCCCACATCCCTGCTGTAGCAACTGAGATCAGCAGAGACGGCTAATCATACCTCTGTGTTCCCAAGATTTTGAGGAAGTGAGACCGTAATCTCACCATTGTCTCGTGTGGTAGCCACACGGTTGCAATTCATGGTTGTGATTTGCGTTTTGAACTTGTTCTTCACGGTTTGCTTTTCTTCACGAATTTCCCGTTGATCGATCTCCCTCCTTGCTGCATCTTTCTCGAATCCGTTTGAAACAACTTGTTCTTTGTTGTGAGGGGATCATTTCCACCGAAGGAATTCAACTCAAACCTCACGAACAAGTAGATCGATCGGTTTTTCGTTTTGGATCGGTTTTCTCCTCTTTTGCCCTGAATTCTTCTGATTCACCGATTTGGGGTTACGTTCGAGCCAAGATCTCTTAGGGGTAGCTCACTAACCTCCTTGGAACTCCTCATACCAAGTCTAAGCCTTAGAGATTTTGATTCGGAGGAGATCGGGTTGAATCCGCGGAAGAACTGTGCAGTTTCGGGGGCATCGGACGCTGGACACGGGGGCATCGGACGCTAAGTTCGTCACATCGGACGATCAGGTGCCACGTGTCAAAGAACAGCATTTTTGAAGGAGCATCGGACGCTGACCATCGGACGCTTCGTTGACCATCGGACGTGTCCGGGGTCTGAGCATCGGACGCTGAGGGTTCACAGTAGCAGCGTCCGATGACCATGCAGTGAGGTACCAAAACTGTTCATTTTGCATCGGACGCGTCCGACGCTTGAACATCGGACGCTGGCCAGCGTCCGATGCAGTCAGTTTTGCACTGTTTCATCCGCAGTTTGGCCGTTCGACTTCGGATTTGGTTGTGGGTTTTTGCGTTGGATTTCTGACTTCATGCTCTACAAAAATCGGGCTTCCAGCTTTACAAAAATCGGGTTAGCCAAAGCTCATTCTGTGACTAGTTGACTTTCGTGAACTTGGGCGAATGAGCTTTTGTGGTGTCCCGTTGTGTTCCTTGGGAACATCCACCCAATATCTTGGGTCGTGGACATCATGCTTGTCTGTTTGCTTTCAGGGTTGACTTTCTGGGACAGAGGCCAGAGTTTCAAAAGAAATTTTTAGGCTCCCATTCACCCCCCCTCTGGTCGCTTCTGGTAGCATTCTCGGTCCTTCACAATGGAAGGCAAAGAATGGTACATCCAAAAAGGCATTTGGGCAGTTATTGAAGATAATGAAAAAGATGCTTCCGAAAGCGAATGAATTGCCCACCACTACGTACGAAGCAAAATAGGTCGTCTGCCCTTTGGGATTAGAAATCCAGCAGATACACGCATATCCTAATGACTGCATCCTGTACCATGGGGAGGAATACAAGAATTTGGATGCATGCCCGGTATGTGAAGCATCGCGATATAAGATAAGGCGAGATGATCCTGGCGACGTAGAGGGTGAAGAACGTCCAAGCAGGAAGAAAATCCCTGCCAAGGTTATGTGGTATGCTCCTATAATACCACGCTTGAAACGTTTGTTCAGAAATAAGGACAATGCAAAGTTGTTGCGATGGCATAAAGAAGACTGTAAGGTAGACAATATGCTGAGGCACCCAGCTGATGGATCCCAGTGGAGAGCGATAGACAGAGAATTCCCAGAGTTTGCAGATGAGGCTAGAAACTTGAGGTTCGCTTTAAGTACGGATGGTTTTAATCCTTTTGGGGAGCAAAGCAGTAGTCATAGCACTTGGCCTGTTACTCTATGTATCTACAACCTTCCTCCGTGGTTATGCATGAAGCGGAAGTTCATTATGATGTCGTTGCTCATCCAAGGGCCGAAGCAACCTGGCAACGACATCGATGTCTACCTGAGGCCATTAGTTGAGGAACTTCTACTTCTATGGAGCAAACCAGGCGTACGCGTGTGGGATGAGTACAAACAGGAACACTTTGACCTGCGAGCATTATTGTTCATAACAATCAATGGTTGGTCGGCTCTAAGTAATCTTTCAGGCCAGACAAACAAGGGATATAATGCATGCACACACTGTTTCGAAGACCTTGATAGTTTATTTTTGAAAAAGTGTCGGAAGGTCGTGTTTGTTGGGCACCGTCGGTTTCTTCCCATGGGCCACCTAGTAAGAAAGAAAGGCAAACATTTTAAAGGTAAGGCAGACCACCAAACCAAGCCTCGTAACTGAACCGGAGATGATATACTCGAAATGGTGAAGGATACGAAAGTAGTATTTGGAAAGGGACGGGGCAGCGAACCTGTTCCCAAAGACGCTTTGGGACACGTACCCATGTGGAAGAAGAAGTCCATATTCTGGGAGCTACCCTACTGGCATGTCCTAGAGGTCCGCCATGCCATCGACATGATGCACCTGACAAAGAACCTTTGTGTGAACCTGCTTGGATTCATGGGTGTCTACGGAAAGCCTAAGGATTCACTTGAAGCACGACAGGACTTGCAGCGCATGAAAGAATGAGACAACTTGCATCCAGAGAAGACAGATGATGGGCGCCAGTACTTAAGCCCTGCTAGCTACACTCTTAGCAGAGAAGAAAAGGAAAGCATGTTTGAATGCCTTAACAGCATCAAGGTCCCATCTGGATTCTCCTCCAATATAAAGAGAATAATTAATGTGCCAGAGAAGAAGTTCCAAAACTTGAAGTCCCATGAGTGCCACGTGCTTATGACCCAATTGCTTCCTGTTGCTCTAAGAGGAATTCTACCTCCACATGTACGTCTAGCCACCGTGAAGCTATGTGCATTCCTCAATTCAATTTCACAGAAGGCAATCAATCCAGAGGAACTTTCTACTTTGCAGAATGATGTCGTTCAATGTCTCATCAGCTTTGAGTTGGTGTTCCCTCCATCCTTCTTTGATATCATGACACACCTCCAAGTTCACCTGGTCAAGGAGATCATTATTCTCGGTCCTGTGTTCCTACACACCATGTTCCCATTCGAGAGGTTCATGAGTATCCTGAAGAAATATGTTCATAACCGTTCTCGGCCTAAAGGAAGCATCGCCCAGGGCTACGGAACAGAGGAGGTCATAGAGTTTTGTGTGGACTTTATTCCAGACCTTGACCCGATTGGCCTTCCTGAATCGCGACACGAGGGTAGACTCAGTGGCAAGGGAACACTAGGGAAGAAAACATATATCGGTACAGGAGACGATTACTTCGATAAAGCACACTACACAGTTCTACAGAACTCCTCATTAGTCGATCCATATATCGAGGTACATAAGGATTTCCTTCGATCCGAGTGGCCCGGGAAGAGTGAATCTTGGATTACACGTCAGCACATGCAAACCTTCGGCGATTTATTGCGAAAACAATGTCAGGGTGATGACAACATAGATCAGCAGCTTTATTTGTTGGCCAGACAACCATTGTGGCATATCAGCACGTACAAAGGGTACGAGATCAATGGGAATACATTTTACATAGTAGCCCAAGACAAAAGGACCACCAACCAAAATAGTGGTGTACGCGTGGATGCCACGGATCCAAATGGGAACAAACAAACATATTATGGCCATATACATGACATATGGGAACTAGACTACGCACCAAATTTTAAAGTCCCTTTGTTCCGGTGTAAATGGCTCAAGATGACCGGTACCGGAGGTGGGGTAACAGTCGACAAGGAGTATGGGATGACATCAGTGGACCTCAACAATATTGGGTACAAAGATGAACCATTTGTCCTTGCCGCGGATGTGAGTCAGGTGTTCTATGTGAAAGACATGTCTACAAAACCAAAAAGAGGGAAAAATGATAACAACTCGATCCTCAATGAGCCAAAGCGCCACATAGTTCTTTCAGGGAAAAGAAACATTGTCGGAATTGAGGACAAGTCAGACATGTCAGGTGATTATGAAAGGGATGACCGAATTCCGTCATTCAAAGTGAACAAAGACCCAAGCATTTTGTTAAACAATGAGGAAACTTCATGGTTAAGGAATGATCATAACCAAGGGACATATATCAAGAGGAGGTTCATAGTTGTGCCCGCTAAATAGTGGGATGTAAACATATTATGTAATAATTAATTAATTAAGACTTCATTTATTTGATAATGGATTTATATATATATTTAGTAGTGATCATTGATTTATGTGCTCCTCTAGATGTGAATCATCAAAATACATATAAGAAGAAAAAGTATATTTTTAAAAGAAAACTAAATTTTAAAATCTAAAACTAATTTTTAAAAGAAACATATCAAATATTTAATTTTTTGTTAAATTAGAAAGATTTAAGATATATTTAAAAAGAAAACTAAATTTAAAAATCTAAAACTACTGCATCTGTCGGGTAGAACGAAATTGGGCAATGATTTTTTAGGTTATAAACAAAAGATTAACATCCAAATGATATGAAAATAAATTTTCTATTGAAAGCCAACAATTTTTTTAATTTAAATTTAACATTATATTTTTGCATTAACCAAATATGAATGGTTATTTACATTTATATTTGTCATTATAAAAAAAAAAGAATTTATGCTACAAAATTTTCTACTATACAATAAGGTCAAAGGAAATATAACTGTTATTTTTAAGTAATTTTATGCCTACTGTTCAATTTACTATGCAATTAACAAGAATTATAACATATTTATATAGTGAAAACTTAATACAAAACGCAAAATACTAAAAACCCAAAACTGTGGCGGGAAAGGACCCTTTAGTCCCGGGCGGTGGTACCAACCGGGACTAAAGACCTCTTTAGTCCCGGTGCGTAAGCCCGCCCGGGACTAAAGGTCCAAACCTTTAGTCCTGGGCCGTCTTACGCACCGGGACTAAAGACCCTTTAGTCCCGGTGCGTAATACGGCCCGGGACTAAAGGCCTCCCGGGTATATAGGGCACAGTGCCCTCCAATCTTCCAGATCGACGTCAGTTGCGCCGCCTCCTCCGTCCGCGCCGCCCTCGGCCTCTCCATCGCTGCCGTCCTCGCCGCTCCCTCGCGCCCGCCGTGTCATCGCCGTCGAGCTCCGCACCTCCCTCAGCCTTCCTCGCTGTCGTCCTCGTCCTTCGCGCCCGCCTCGTCCTCGTCCTCCCTCACCGTCGAGCCTCCGTACGCCGCCGTCGAGCTCCGTCCTCTCCGTCAGCCTCGCTCCGTCCTCACCATCGAGCTCCCTCCGCACCGTCGAGCCTCGGCATCGCTCCCTCGCCACCGTCGAGCCTCATCCTTCCCCGCTGCCTCGTGCGCCATACATCGTCCTCGCCGTCTGTCGTGGAGCGTCGCCGTCCTTCGTCCTCGTGTCCGGTGAGAAGCGCCGCTGTCATCGTCCTCGTATCCTCGTGGCGCTCCGGGAAGTCGTGCCTATGTGTGCGCCGTCGTGCCTGTGTGCGTATGTGTGGTGTGTGTGCAAGTGTGGTGTGTGTGCGCGTGTGTGTGTGTGTGCAAGTGTGTGTTGTTGACACTGGTTATCTATCAAAATTAAAGGATAAATAAATATGAAAAGGGCATGAATTCAATCACCAACAAAGGTTTAGGGTTTTAATTGACAATATTCCACGAGTTTTGGTGAATTGTGATTCTGTAGGGACTAAACCAGGAAACCAGCACTGATTACTTCTCCTAGAAGGAAATCAATGGAAGACTACGGAACCGGCATGTCAGGAATACTCCAGAAGGATCTAGAGGACACCAGAGGACACCACGAGGCGGGACACCCTGAGAGGCCGCCAGGTGGGACCGACCGGTCCCACCCTAGGACCGGTCGGTCTGCCCCTGGGCCCGTTGGACTCCGCCTTCTGGAACCTTCCTCCACCGCCTACGAGGATGCATCTCAGCCGTACCTCAGGTCGGTTTTATCTAACAGCCGCGGTTGATCCCTCAGGGCTATATAAACAGGCCCCCAGGTCCTAGGGAAGATCAAGTCTCTCTTCAGAAAAGTCTACGCCTCATTCAGAAACCCTAGAAGAAGACTTCAAGAGCCAGCTTTCAAGTAAAAGGATAGTTACCGCTCTAGTTTAGGTTTAGAACCTAGTCTTATACTAGAACTAGAAGAGAGAAAGAGAGGAAGAGATCAAGAAGGAACCCCGACCTGTCGGATCAACTTCTTCATCTTGTACTTGCGGATTCAAGTTCATCTTCAACTTGCTTCAGCGATTGTTTCGGTAATCAACGTCTATATTTAAGTTTGAGCCATTGTTCTTATTATTCTTAAGGTTTATGACTCTCTTTTGAGTACTTTAATTCTAGTCATTCTAGAGTTAGAGTAATTGGATAGTGTAAGCGTGGTGCTTAGACTTGATAGCTCATAAATGCCTCCTATAACGCCGGTAGTAGTGGTTGTTCGCAAGGGTGACTCTTATAGCCTTGTTGATTCTTCTATAGTCCACTTACCCGTGTGTAGGCTCGGTAGGATTATACATTTGCATAAAAGACTCATACTCTGTTTGTGACCTTTTATGGCAACTTCCCCACTAAGAATAATATAAACATATCACTCTTAAATTGGAATTAGATAGCCTTAGTGATCCCCTCTATACATCTAGCTTCTCCGTCCTTGTTAGCTACTCAGGGGATAGACTTTAAGACTTAACACTATCCGTTCCTTTGGGTTCGATAATAAAACTAGGTTACTCCGGTGAAGTGCTAGATCGGTAGATTTTATCTGTGCGCTTGCGGATAAAGTAGAGTGTCCGTTAATTTATACAAACAAGCATTTCTGGCGCCGTTGCCGGGGAACGGTAGATCATCTTAAGTCTTAGTTTAACCTTGTAATCATACTTTTATCTTTTCCTTTTTTTGTCCCAGTCTTTTCATCATTTTTTGTGTTCATTCTTATGAATGTTGTTTTTGAATTCCACTCTTATCTATCACTGCCCCATGAGCACAAGCTATAACCAGTAGAATCCTTACACCTCATCATAATACCTGGTTATTAGCTATGCTGACCTTTCCGCTGCACTGAGCATACAAATATAATTGTGAAAATATTCCTTCGGGTATTTTGTCACTAACCTTTCCAGGTTTGGAGCAGAAAAGAACGAAGGAACAACAAACACAAGGTATGTCCAACCAATCATCATGCAACATTGAATTACATTCATCCAATCTTGATTTGTACAAAATCTAAGCTTGGGGAATAGACTTTCTAAGAATATCTCTTGCCATGTTGCTATGTTGGTTGACCCTACCTTTAAGATATGCTCATCATGCTCTTTCATCACCATCTGAATAAATCTCTACAATGCTTTCATGTTACCTTTATCTGCTATAGTATATGTATGGGTTTGAAGTACAGTCCTACATCTCTTTAAATTAGGCATGGTATTTAGTTTTAACCATGAGGTGTGTTGATTTCGCTTCAGAAGGATTTTAAATTGAGCATGGTGCTTAGGTTAGAATACCTTCCTAAGTCAAATTAGACGTGGTGTCTAGGTTGATTTCTGAACTGATAGTATGCTATAGTAGATATTGGATATTTTGTATGACTAACCCCTACAGGAAAACTTTCATTATTAATTTGGGAAAGTTCGGAGATGAACTCACAATGGAGATGAAGAGACACATGAACTTCAACAACTCTTGCACAATGAAGACTCAGCTCATTCATCATGTATGAAAGAACTGTGAGTATCAAAGTTTATTTATTTTGTCTTCTACTGCAAGTTATCTTTTGCCTTGAATCATGTTAAAGTGCAGCCAACACATAAAATACTAGTCTATGCTAAAATAATTCTAAAAACATTTTTTTATTAGCATAGATGCAAAATACATAAGTTATGGATAATAACCCATGCTTCAAATTCATGCAATCCTTCGGGTATATGTCCACTAACATTATGCAAGAGAGAGATTTTGTTCATCCATGGCTTGGTGTGAACATTGAAGATCCAAAATCCAAACCATAGACACACAAACCTACACTCAGATCACAAATGGTGCTAGCCTAGCTTTGAGTCTTGCTTGGGTGCTGATGACAACAGGATGCAACTTACCTCATATGAGACAACTTATGCCCGCAACCATCATTGCCCAAGACATCAAGACAAGAAGTGGGAAGTTATCCTCTTTTCTAATCAAGAGCTAGCTTGGAAGACAAGATGGTACCACTACAACAATAGCAAGATCTACAAGTCAAACACATGAACATGTTGTTGGGAGTCCATCTACATCACAAGCCAGCCTGGGAGAGATAATTCCGTTGTCTAGATGTGCTTCACAATCAAAGGGAGGAAGGAGAAACCCAACTTCAAACATATTGATCTCCTACCCACCACTTTGATCAATACAAACCACTAGATGTTATCCCAGTCGAGAAGAAGAATATGATCCACCACTCATTCTTGGAAGATTGTTCTTGAACACCATCAATGTTATCATCTTTGCCGGACCTGGAGAAGTCAACTTTTGGATCTTTCGCTGCATCTTCAACATCTACATCACTTATGAGCAGCCAAACAGAACCAAGAGAAGACGTCAAGGGAAGAACCAACTACCAAGAATTGAGGAGGGCATTATGAAGGATGAAGCCACTGCACCACAAGAACTAGAAGATGGAGAGATAACACCTAAGCTAGCAAATCAAAAGAACAGCCAATAAGATCTCCATCATCTAGACACTGTTGAGAGGACAAGTCTCAGTTGTGACATTACAAGACAAAAGACTCTCATGGAGGCACTCGAGTAGCAGCTCTAAATTCAAGTCTCTTGCCAACCCAATGATTAAAGGAAAACAAGAAAGGTTGACAAGAGAAGAATGCGAAACTGTCCCTACATCCTCATTGTACAGAATTAATACAAGAAAGAGAGAGGATCCTAGTCAGCATACTCGAGGAACAATACGCCTTCACTAATAAGTCGACACAAGAGAAGGAAGGTCGATACCTCTAAAGATGATTCCACTGTGATCTTCCTCCTCTCGATCACACTATGAGACAAACAAGAGAAGACAAGCCAGCTAGATAAGAGAAGCTTCCACAAGGTGGTGCGACACATCACTCTTCAATGACAAAGTAACATTTCAAGGACACACTCTTGAGCAAACATGGAGAAGTTTATCACTCCCAAATTCTACAGAGTGAAGGTCCTAGATCTGCAAGAACAGGCACACTGAGCAAGATGCTGCCAGCTTCCATAATTAACGCTTCACTTCAAACTGCTGGACGAACGAAGAACAAGAGTGACACCATATCAAGAGGCATAAACAAGAAGGAATGATAGAAGACGTCATAGTCAAAATTAGAGGTCATGAAGTCCCCACAGACTTCTTAATCCTCGACATGAGAAGACGATGATGTCCACCTCATCCTAGGAAGACCATTCCTCTACTCTACAAGTGCAATCATCTACAAGAGGAAATCCATTTTCACTTTCCTGGAGAAAAGGCACGATGCAACTTCATCAACTACATACCCAATGAAGCACCCAAGAAGAACAGAAGTGAAAGACGCCGCTCTCAACGCCAAAGAAGACAAACTATCAAGAATAGAGAGGCCAATCATGACGAAGAAGCTATCGCCACTGTCCCAGAAAAGAAAGAACAAGAGAAACCTCAATACAGTGAACCACACAGGAAGTGAAGACTCAGACCTAGAAAGTATGGAAGAAAATGTCTGCACCTAAGAGGTACAATCAATAACAACTTTCCAAACGTCTGACATACCTTGGGAGGTCTGAACCAAGGGAAGGTCCGGTTCGTCGGACCTAAATATCCGAACCTTCGCCAAAAGGTAAAAACCGGTAGTTATCCTCGTATTTACTTTCCTGCATATTTCTCATATTTAATTATTAGTTATTTATTGCATCATCATATTTAATCATTGCATCATCATATTTAATTCACAAACACTTTAATTTCTGCATTGCATTAGAAAAGAATAAAAATATTGCATTTGTTACCCTACATCATAAACCATGAAGTCCCAGGTGAATAATTCTATGGTGTGTAAAAACCCACAGGAATGTTCACCGTGGTGGCAAAAAAAATAATATAATAATACTAAAAATAAATATGCATACATTCATCCTGATGCATTTTTCTCTTGCATCATAAAGATATTAAAATACAAAGAGATCTTACTAAAATTCTAGACAACTAAGGCTTGAGTGGCCAACCGCTAATGCTTAATCTGTTCCACAAGTTTTGTTGTCTATTTGAGTTTCACAGGATTTGAAAGGCCAAGAAAAGCTGACGAGCAAGTGAATGTTCTATCCACTACTGGAGCACTGTTTCAACAACCAACGACATCAATCAAAGCTCTAATAGAGGAAGGACATATCCACTGCCAGTCTGCTACATTGCAAGATCGAACGACTACATCAACATTCAGATTAGGGGAAGGCACCCCCATGTATCCACGTAAGTATCTTTGTCCTCTTAAGTTTTTTATAAACAAATTCAAACTAAAAAAAATATGGGCACATGAAGGCTCACCCTTAAAAAGAAAAAAAATATGTGGGCACATGAAGGCTCTCCATTAGAAAAAAAAAAGAAAAGATAAAAATATGTGAGCATATGAAGGCTCATCATTAATTAAAAAAAAGACAAAAATATATGGGTACATGAAGGCTCAACGCTATAAAGGGAACTAGCTTGGGGGAGACGCACCCCCGTTATCTTCGCGATTCAGGAATGTCTATTATTATTATTATTATTATTATTATTATTATTATTATTATTATTATTATTATTATTATTACTACTACTATTTTTATTAGCTTTTATATTATATCTTAAAGTGTGTTAGATTAAATAAATAAAATAGTGTGTCTAGTTTGTTTTAAGAAGTTGATGACTAAAGGAGAACCGTCTCTCTCTAATTTTTTTGCATGGAAATGTTGAATGGTTGCTCTATCAAATTTCTTTCAAGTACCTAGCCTTCAAAGCATGAGTTCTCCTAATTAATAATGATGCATTAAAATAAAATTAAATGCATGGTTGGCAAATACTTGATCTAAGGTCTAGGTAATTGGGATATGATATGTGATGATCTAAGCTGCTATTATCTTCTTCTAAACACCACTAGAATTCCAGAGATTTCTAAATATAAACATGACTAATAATTGCATTGAGTTAAATTAAGCTTTGTTGACCCTATGAGTAGTTTATCATGCCATTGAATTGAGATCACTTACACATTTCATCCATCTTTTGCATAAATGCTCATAATTATCTGTTGCTACCCTCTCAGAAGTTTGTTGGAAGCATGTGGCTATTATTTAAAAAAAAAAAGAGAAAGATCCGAGGAAATAAAAAGGGACAAGTGTCCGAAACCTCAAAAGATAGATCCCGAGGAAATAAAAAGGGACAACTGTCCGGAACCTCGAAAAAAATATATATATCCAAAAAAAAGGGGCGCGTGCCCGCTAGTACAATTAGCCTGATAGCCATATGTCTTTGATAAACAGAAGAAAGTGACATATTCAAAAGAGCATCCGACTCCATTTTCCATACACATGCACTTCTTGATTCAATGGTTGGTTGACTTTCTCTTTGGATCCATTGTTTAATTTGACAACATATGTATTAAAACTTTTAAAAATTAATTAAAACTCCGGGATAAAGGTGAAGTGAAAGAACTAGAGACATAGTGCTTGATTTGATCGTTCAATCTCTCAATTATTCAAGACCTAAGGTAAAAGTAATAAGCTCCATGAAGAATAACATGATATGTTTCGGAGAATTTTTTGTTTAACAGCAGGTGTACTTGTTGCAAGTGAAGATATTGTAGCAACTCCTGATCCATTATTAATTTTTGGTTTTGCTAAGGGACTAGCAAAGGGTAAGCTTGGGGGAGTTATTGACACTGGTTATCTATCAAAATTAAAGGATAAATAAATATAAAAAGGGCATGAATTCAATCACCAACAAAGGTTTAGGGTTTTAATTGACAATATTCCACGAGTTTTGGTGAATTATGATTCTGCAGGGACTAAACCAGGAAACCAGCACTGATTACTTCTCCTAGAAGGAAACCGACGGAAGATTACGGAACCGGCACGTCAGGAATACTCCAGAAGGATCTAGAGGACACCAGAGGACACCACGAGGCGGGACACCCCGAGAGGCCGCCAGGTGGGACCGACCGGTCCCACCCTAGGACCGGTCGGTCTGCATCTGGGCCCATTGGACTCCGCCTTCTGGAACCTTCCTCCACCGCCTACGAGGATGCATCTCAGCCGCACCTAAGGCCAGTTTGATCTAACGGCCGCGGTTGATCCCTCAGGGCTATATAAACTGGCCCCCAGGTCCCAGGGAAGATCAAGTCTCTCTTCAGAAAAGTCTACGCCTCATTCAGAAACCCTAGAAGAAGACTTCAAGAGCCAGCTTTCAAGTAGAAGACTAGTTACCCCTCTAGTTTAGGTTTAGAACCTAGTCTTATACTAGAACTAGAAGAGAGAAAGAGAGGAAGAGATCAAGAAGGAGCTCCGGCCTGTCGGATCAACTTCTTCATCTTGTACTTGCGGATTCAAGTTCATCTTCAACTTGCTTCAGCGATTGTTTCGGTAATCAACGTCTATATTTAAGTTTGAGCCATTGTTCTTATTATTCTTAAGGTTTATGACTCTCTTTTGAATACTTTAATTCTAGTCATTCTAGAGTTAGAGTAATTGGATAGTGTAAGCATGGTGCTTAGACTTGATAGCTCATAAATGACTCCTATAACGCCGGTAGTAGTGGTTGTTCGCAAGGGTGACTTTTATAGCCTTGTTGATTCTTCTATAGTCCACTTACCCGTGTGTAGGCTCGGTAGGATTATACATTTGCATAAAAGACTCATACTCTGTTTGTGACCTTTTATGGCAACTTCCCCACTAAGAATAATATAAACATACTACTCTTAAATTGGAATTAGATAGCCTTAGTGATCCCCTCTATACTTCTAGCTTCTCCGTTCTTGTTAGCTACTCAGGGGATAGACTTTAAGACTTAACACTATCCGTTCCTTTGGGTTCGATATTAAAACTGGGTTACTCCGGTGAAGTGCTATATCGGTAGATTTTATCTGTGCGCTTGCGGATAAAGTAGAGTGTGCGTTAATTTATACCAACATGTGTGCAGTGTGAGTGTAAAAAAGAAAATAAAGAAACGAAAATGATATATATATATATATAGAAAATAATATATATAGAACAAGGAAAATTGATATATATATATGTTGGGGGAAAGGACCCTCGGCAGAAGCGCCGCTCGAACTGGTGCTCGAAATCAGCCCTCGCGCAACGCCTGGTGTCCTTGCGGGGTCCCTCTCCTATTGGATACCGTTACCCTGACCCTCGGACGCGGGGCCGACCCTCGCCGCTTTGTTGTGCTTCCGTGCAGGTCTAAGGCGACGGTCGCACTGCAGGAAACCTTCGCTGACTCACGACGCCACCTTCGTTCCGAGCGAAGGTCCAGGCAAGCGGCAAGTATGCGCTGCCCCAGAAGCAAGCGAAGCCGAAGGTCCGGCGAGCGCGGCCGAAGGTCAAGAACGCCGCACATCTCCCCGGAGGTGAACAAGGGCCAGGTGGCGGCGCGCTGGAGGGTGGCCGATTAGGGTTCCCGCTTCAGCTGTGTATTTACGCTCTTGCCCTTCCTCTCTGCACAGAGGCGAGGAATCTTTCCTGTACCCTTTTGTAATTTGGCCGTGCCCCTTGGCATTCCCTATAAATACCAAGGGGATGAACAGTGTAAGGATACGACCTCTTGGGAATTTGAGCACCTTCCACTTCCGTCTTACCTTCGCTACTGCATCCGACACTTGGTCGCCTTCGCTCTTTCCCCTGCACAAGTGCGGAGGTGGGGCAAGTGCGTTCCAACAGTTTGGCGCCGTCCGTGGGGAACGAAGTCTGAAATGGCGGGAAACAGGAGAGCACCTTCGACGAGGGACCAGCGCGTTGCTAGAGAGGCGGCGGCGGTGATCCCGCCTGCTGAGGAAATTGTACAGCCCTCGGGAGGAGAGAATGTCACCCCGGAACCCCAATCCCTGGGCCCCCAGGCCCGAGTGGCGACGCTGCCACACCCACACACTTCGGGAGAAAGAGAGGGAGAAGAAGAAGAGGTGGGCCTCGAGGCCCTTGAAAGGCTCGAGGCTGAGCTGCAAGAGAAGAAGAGGCGCCTGGAACAGCTTGAGAGGCATAACCGACTGCGTTCGATCAGACAGAGGGCAGACGAGGCCAGGGAGCGGCTTCGCCGTATGGAGGAATCCCTCGCCGCGGCAGAAGCCGAAGCCGAAGGCTGGGATAATGAGGAGATACCCCCGTTGCGAGAGGGGAATGAGGAGCCGAATCAAGATAACCTTCGTCACCATCCACCACCCCCACCACCACCAGTACACCCAGAGCCATATCCTGTGAGACACCCAAACTTCCGCCAACTCTACCCAGATGAGAGAGAACATAACCTTCGCATTCAGCGAAGGCATCAGCAACACCAAATGCCGTACGATCCAAAGTCACCACTCTCCCAAATACTCCAAACCCAGCCCTGGCCACCATGCTATAATCCACAAAACCTACCCCGCTATGATGGATTTTCCGACCCTCGCCAGTTCATCATGAGCTACGAAGCAGCGGTTGCCGCAGCAGGCAGTGATGAATCAACAATGGCAAAATCCTTTGTCATCATCCTGCGAGACATCGCACAAACTTGGTACAGCAACCTTCGCCCCAGAACTGTGGATTCCTGGGCCTCCCTCAGAGACAAGCTTTGTACAAATTTCAAGGGCATCACTCCAGCCCCGTCAAACCCCATCGAGCTATTCAATTGCAAGCAAGAAGAACGCGAGCCGCTCCAAGATTACTGGCGAAGGTTCATTCAAATCAGAGCAAGGACCCCTGGGATCTCTGACGAGGCCGTCATCCTCGCTGCAGTCAGTGGCCTGCGCCCAGGACCATGCTCCTCAAAATTTGCCAGAAAACTGGCAAACTCAATCGAAGAGTTGCATGAAACAATGGAAAGATACTGTAGAGCTGATATGGATTTCAGAGCGAAGTCCGAGGCTCGGAGGTCTCAGCAGAGGCCACAGCCGAGGCCTCACCCAAGAGAAAGCAACTTTCGCCAAGAGCAAAGCAACGTCGGTGCAATCAACAAAGCAACAAATTATGAACATCAAACACGCGACGCTCAACACCCCAGCAGCCAAGCCCCGCAGGGTTTGCCACCTCCGCCGAATCAGCGGTTCCAGCAGCGAGATCCTGCCAAAATGTATTGTCACTTCTGTGGAATGGGAAAGGGGCACACAACAAAGCAATGCGAATGCTTCGCCAAGGGAAAAGAATTCCAGGAATCCAGGAAACCTGCTCTGTCAGACCCCCGAACCATAAACCACACAAGGAAACCAAGCTTCCACCCACCAAATCCAACATACCACTATACCCCCATAAACTACGGCCTACCTTCGCAACAACCCCCCTACACCCACCACCCACTCTACAACCAAACCCATTATCAGCCAACCACCACCCCACAACGCCAAAACCCACCTTACACAGTCACATACCCAGCTACCCCCCAAAACCAAGTTCCAACAACCCACCAAGCCACCAGCGCTCTGCCACCACCACCGCCAATCCCCGCGTTACCAGCACCACAACCTGTGAAAGCCGAAGCCTCGAGCCAAACGACCATCAACAATCCAACATCGACCTTCGGTGTGATTCTAGCTATCACCGGAGGTTCAAATGAAGACCATGGTAACAAACGGCAGAGGAAGGAACATGCCAGACGCGTTCACCACGTGGCCGTCGAAGGACCACATAAATTCGGTCGTTGGTCTCACATCCCCATAACCTTCGATTCCAGTGACATGAAGCTAAGAGATTACCCTCACACAGATGCCATGGTGATCGAAACCAACCTCGCTGGGTGGACTGTCACCAAAATACTGGTCGATACAGGAAGCTCCGCTGACATCTTGTTCGCTTCAACCTTCGACAGCATGAAGCTTGACAGAAATCTTCTGCAACCGGCCGACAACCCCCTATACGGTTTCGGTGGTCAACAAGTGAGAGCCGTCGGGAAAATTTCTCTGCCCGTGACCTTCGGCGACCAAATCAACTGCAGGACGGAACATATAACATTTGATGTCGTCGACATGTTCTACCCATACAATGCCATTTTTGGCCGAGGGGTCACAAACGCGTTCAATGCGGTCATCCATCCCGCCTACCTATGCATGAAACTTCCCGCTCCGAAGGGTGTGGTCGCGGTATTTGGGGACCAGGACATTGCAAGGACAGCTGAAGGGAACGTAGCCCCGGGGCAACGTAATGTACACAATTTGTCCAAACCTCAAACCCCCGGTATCAGCGTCGAGGGCGAGGTCCGCAATGACAAAGTGAAAGCGGCGCCAAAGGACGAAACCAAACAAGTCCAACTCTTCGAGGGTAATGCCGAAAGAAAGGTGATTATTTCAGCCAATCTAGGCCCTCAATCAGAAGGCAGCCTCGTCACCTTCCTCAGAGAAAATTCCGACACCTTCGCTTGGTCCGCAGAAGACCTAAAAGGAGTCAACAGATCAATGATCGAGCATAGCCTGAACATCAAAATAGGCTATCGCCCAATCAAACAAAAGCTTCGCAAGATGTCAGAAGAAAGAAAGGAGGCAGCGAAGGCTGAGGTAAAAAGGCTTCTGGACGCAGGCGTCATTCGCCCAGTCAAATACCCAACTTGGCTCTCAAATGTGGTCCTAGTCCAAAAGAAGAACAAAAAATGGCGAATGTGCGTCGATTTCACTTGCTTGAACAAAGCCTGCCCGAAAGATGATTTCCCCCTCCCAAACATAAGCACCCTGGTCGACAGAGCGGCAGGTTGCCAAATGCTATCCCTCCTCGATTGCTTCTCAGGCTATCACCAAATCTGGATGAATGAAGAAGACGAAGAAAAAACAAGCTTTATCACACCCTCGGGCACCTTTTGCTTCCGAAGGATGGCAGAAGGTTTGAAAAATGCAGGCTCAACCTTCGCTCACATGACCTCCGAAGTTTTTCAAGGATGAGCATGCTGTCTCCGCCTATGTCGACGACCTAGTCGTTCAAAGTGAACTAAAAGAGAACCACATACCAGACTTATCGAGGGTATTCAGCAACCTCCGGTCCGCCGGACTGAAACTAAACCCAGAAAAATGTGTTTTCGGGGTAAGCGAAGGTAAATTGCTAGGTTGCATCGTCTCAGCCAGAGGAATCGAAGCCAACCCTGAGAAGATTGATGCCATCATGAACATGGAACCTCCGACGACCAAGAAAGCAGCTCAGCGTCTGACCGGTCGTTTGGCAGCACTTAGCAGATTCATCTCAAGATCCGCAGAGCGAGGGCTACCATTTTTCGAAACACTCAGAAGCAACGCTCCATTCAACTGGGGTCCCCAGCAGCAAAAGGCCTTCGAGGAGCTGAAAAAGTATCTGACCAGCTTGACTGCCCTAACCAGCCCAAGCAAGGGAGACTTATTGTTACTCTACGTCGCAGCTTCGCCACACGCTGCAAGCGCAGTCCTCATCAAGGAGCTCCGCGAAAACAACAAAACCAGACAAGCCTCAATCTACTATGTTTCAGAAACCCTCGAAGGCCCAAAGAGAAATTATTCGGAGCTTGAGAAAATAGCATACGCTGTCGTCATGGCATCAAGAAAGCTAAAGCACTATTTCCAGGCGCACGAGATACATGTACATTCGACGTACCCTCTCGAGAACATTTTCAAAAACAACGAAGCCGTTGGAAGAATAGCAAAATGGGCAGTCGAGCTTAATAGTTATGATGTAACCTTCGTTGGCAGAACAGCGATCAAATCGCAGGTGCTGGCTGATTTCATAGCAGAATGGACACCCGACCTTCGCCCCGGTGAGCTGCAGCAGGACCAGTTTTGGATCGTTTACGTGGACGGGGCCTGGGGCGCAACTGGAGCCGGTGCCTCGGCCATTCTAATCTCGCCTTCCGGGTCGAAGCTGAGATACGCACGAAGGCTGGACTTCAAGTGCACAAACAACTCCGCTGAATATGAGGCTGTGATTCTGGCACTTTCAAGGTTGCGATCGTTATCAATCCGAAGGGCACTCATCAACACAGACTCTCAAGTCATTGCGGGGCACATTGAAAAGAACTACAAAGCAAAAGATCCAGAGCTTCAAAAGTATTTTCAATATGTACGAAGGTTAGAATCTTTCTTCCTCGGCATAACAGTAAAAGCAATATCGAGGACTGAAAACAGCGAAGCAGATTGCTTAGCCAAAGCAGCAGCGCAGCAGCTACAGCTCCCTCCGGACGTGTTCTACGAGGTTTCCACTCGGTCAGCCTTCGAAGCTTCCGAAATCAGCATCAAGCTGATCAACACAATTCAATGCGAGGATTGGAGAGCACCTATCATGGCCTACATCAAAGGACTCCATGAACCCATCTCCAAAGAAGAAGAGAACAGACTAAAGCAAAGAGTGCGAGGGTACAAGATTGTGGATAACACCTTGTTCAAAGCTTCGGTAACCTCACCTTGGCTCAAGTGCGTGTCACAGTCCGAAGGTAACGACATTCTCAAACTCATCCACGAAGGTATATGTGGTTCACACAATGGCCCGAGGGCACTAGTAGGAAAGGCTTTCCGGCAAGGTTTCTACTGGCCAACTGCGCTGAGAGACGCTGAAACCATCGTCAAGAAGTGCGAAGGTTGTCAACTGACAGCAAAAAACCAAAACACCCCAGGGGCTCCCACAACCCTCATATGCCCAACCTGGCCTCTACAAAGGTGGGCAATGGATCTCGTGGGCCCACTACCGACGGCTCCGGGGAACCTTCGCTATGCGGTGGTAGCTGTGGAATATTTCACCAAATGGACCGAAACAAGACCACTGTCCTCCATAACCTCCCTCGCAGTAAAAAGGTTTTTCTGGCAGCAGATAGTTTGTCGCTTCGGAGTCCCCCAACATCTAACCGTCGACAACGGCACCCAGTTTGACAGCGAGGTTTTCAAAGAATTCTGTGCACAAATCGGAACAATTCTATGCTTCGCCTCAGTCCGACACCCGCAGTCCAACGGTCTAGTCGAAAGAGCCAACGCAACAATCTTCCAATCCATATCCAAAAAATTGCAAGGCAGGCCCAAAGGCAAATGGGCAGACGAGCTAACTGCAGTCACCTGGTCTCACAATACCTCCGAATGCAGAGCAACCAAATTCACACCCTTCAAACTTTTGTTCGGCGAAGAAGCCGTGCTACCAGAGGAGCTAAAATACGTTTCACCAAGAACAACCCTCGCAAGTGATGAGCCAGCCAAGCTAACTGACAAAGACTTGCTAGAAGAAACAAGATGCAGCGCAGTTCACAACCTTCGCAAGTATCAGGCAGAGACCAAAAAATGGAGAGATAAAAAGGTCAGAATCAAAAACCTGTAGAAGGGTGACCTCGTCCTCATCCGTAAACAAAACGCCAGCATGGCCGGAAAGTTCCAGCCTAAGTGGATAGGCCCGTTCCTGATCGCAGAATGCAATCGCCCAGGCTCTTTCCACCTCTCCGACAGCGAAGGTAATATCCTACCACACACCTGGAACATTGACGACCTTCGCAAATTCTACCCATAGCGGAGCCTTAGCGAGCCCTCGCGTTATGTAATCTTTGTCACATACTATGTTATCTACACTCATGTACTTGACAAAAACAGGAGCTGCACTCTTTTTCCTTACGAAGGGGCGTAAGGTTTTTTAATGAGTCAGTATCCAAAGCATTAATACAGGCTAGAACCCCCAAAAAGCAAAGTCTCCAACCCTCCACTCCCAAGCATCGAAAAAGCGGATCTCTTTCAAGAGCGCTACATTCGATGATAACCTGCTAAGATTGCTTCGAAAAACATTCCTTTTCTTTTCAAAGCAAACTTCACCTCCGCCTAAGATAAGGGGAGGAAAGTCGAGCACCCTGGCACAAACGACAGGGGCTCACAAAAAGCAAACTCACCTCCGCCTAAGATAAGGGGAGGAAAGTCGAGCACCCTGGCACAAACGACAGGGGCTCGCAAAAAGCAAACTCACCTCCGCCTAAAATAAGGGGAGGAAAGTCGAGCACCCTGGCACAAACGACAGGGGCTCGCAAAAAAGCAAACTCACCTCCGCCTAAGATAAGGGGAGGAAAGTCGAGCACCCTGGCACAAACGACAGGGGCTCGCAAAAAAGCAAACTTCACCTCCGCCTAAAATAAGGGGAGGCGCGAAGTCCCAAAAAGTCAAGCACCCTGGCACAAACGACAGGGGCTCGCAAAAGAAGCAAACTTCACCTCCGCCTAAAATAAGGGGAGGCGCGAAGTCCCAAAAAAGTCAAGCACCCTGGCACAAACGACAGGGGCTCGCAAAAGAAGCAAACTTCACCTCCGCCAGAAGTAAGGGAAGGTGCGAAGTCCAAAAAGTCGAGCATTCTCGCACAAGCAAGCCAGGCCTCAGGCGGGCGCGTATTAACCGTCCCGCCCGAGCCCTCCAAGCCAGGCCTCGGGCGGGCCCACATTAACTGTCCCGCCCGAGCCCTCCAAGCCAGGCCTCGGGCGGGCCCACATTCTCCGTCTCGCCCGAGCCCTCCAAGCCAGGCCTCAGGCGGGCGCGTATTAACCGTCCCGCCCGAGCCCTCCAAGCCAGGCCTCGGGCGGGCCCACATTAACTGTCCCGCCCGAGCCCTCCAAGCCAGGCCTCGGGCGGGCCCACATTCTCCGTCCCGCCCGAGCCCTCCAAGCCAGGCCTCGGGCGGGCCCACATTAACTGTCCCGCCCGAGCCCTCCAAGCCAGGCCTCGGGCGGGCCCACATTCTCCGTCTCGCCCGAGCCCTCCAAGCCAGGCCTCGGGCGGGCCCACATTCTCCGTCCCGCCCGAGCCCTCCAAGCCAGGCCTCGGGCGGGCCCACATTAACTGTCCCGCCCGAGCCCTCCAAGCCAGGCCTCGGGCGGGCCCACATTAACTGTCCCGCCCGAGCCCTCCTAGCCAGGCCTCGGGCGGGCCCACATTCTCCGTCTCGCCCGAGCCCTCCAAGCCAGGCCTCGGGCGGGCCCACTTTCTCCATCTCGCCCGAGCCCTCCAAGCCAGGCCTCGGGCGGGCCCACATTCTCCGTCCCGCCGGAGCCCTCCAAGTCAAGCCCCCGACGGGTGCATTTTCTCCCACCTCGCCCGACCGATGTGGCACCCTCGTCCAGCAGAAGTCTCGGCTTAGCAACTGTCACACCGTTTTGCAAACCGCAAAATCCAAACCATCGACCCTCGTAACACCCTCAAAATAGTGACTATAGGCAAACGGGTCACTGTCCTCTCCAAACCAGCATGTTAAAAAGCGTCGCGCGAGCCTCGCAAAAGAAAAAGGGGGCGTCGCTGTTTTTTCAAAACAAGCTCACACGAGCAAACGCGCGAGCCTCGCTAAAAGAAAAAGGGGGCGTCGCTGTTTTTTCAAAACAAGCGCACACGAGCAAACGCGCGAGCCTCGCAAAAGAAAAAGAGGGCGTCGCTGTTTTTTCAAAACAAGCTCACACGAGCAAACGCGCGAGCCTCGCTAAAAGAAAAAGGGGGCGTCGCTGTTTTTTCAAAACAAGCGCACACGAGCAAACGCGCGAGCCTCGCTAAAAGAAAAAGGGGGCGTCGCTGTTTTTTCAAAACAAGCTCACACGAGCAAGCGCGCGAGCCTCGCCAAAAATAAAGCAGGTCGTCGCTGCTAAAACAATATAAGAAACGTCAAAATAGCACAGCAAACATGGCACACAACCCATATGCTTTTCTCATACCATTACAAAATAACGTTACAACAACGAACATATCCCAAAATAAAAAATCTTTACAAGGAACCACCGTTCCCCTCAATCAACGCCAAATCATCGAAACCTTCGGCCTCCACCTCAAACCCCCCACCCACTGGAACCAGGGGTCCCCACAACAAAGGAGCTGCAGGGACAATTGGCAGCTCCCCGGGTAAAACCCTCGCCCTATACATGTACCTATGCCTCGTCTCATTAACTTCCGAAGGTTCTTCCTTCGGGATCACAAGCGCCCCATCCGAACCAACTTCAAGCTCCCTTTGCCCGAACAAGTATTCCAAAGCTGCGTTCTCGTCAATATCATCATCACCGCCAGCTTGCGAGGTCGAAGAAGATCCAAACAAATAACGATCGGCTTGGCGGTCTGTATAGTCTGTTTCGCGCCAAAATCGACTCGACCTACTATTTTTTAAATCATACCTCCGCACCTTCGACCACCAAAAACGTTCAAAGGAAAGCGAAGGATATTTAAACCTAGCGCGAGCCCACGATTCACCAGTTATAAAAACATCTTGGTAGTTCAACATCAGCGGAGTCACGTCGAATACGTCTAGCACGGTTCCCTCAGGAACCTGCATGTTGCACAAAAATACGAGATGTC
Source organism: Coix lacryma-jobi var. lacryma-jobi (assembly GCA_009763385.1). NCBI lineage: Eukaryota > Viridiplantae > Streptophyta > Magnoliopsida > Poales > Poaceae > Coix > Coix lacryma-jobi. The sequence goes on from CM019831.1 coordinate 51,445,200, forward strand.
TCAGCCTCGTCAAGTCTTTACAAACAACCACAGTATCTACAAAAAGGCCTCCCTCGCCCCAACAAACCCAGGCATCACACCTGCCCAGCTTCCCCTCGGTTGATATCCAAACCCTCGCCAGCGGCGACAGTCGAGGTCCCAGCTGACGCCTCCTCCGCCGTGGATTCCTCCGCAGCAGCCTCGACATTTGTCGTAGTCTCCTCTTCCATCGCCGTCGCCCGCGCAGCATCTCCTTCAACGATCGGCACGCCCCCGGTCAACGCCTCGATCTCGGCGAGCGTAACCCCCGCACAGCTTGGCTCAGGGGCGGCTTCGGAGTCACCCCTCGCTGCAACTTCCGTAGGCGGCGAGGGCATTGCATCTCGTCGAGCCTATAAGCAAAACAAAAGACAAACCTCGCCAAAATCAACAAACAACCCCTCTAAATCAAAAGCAACAAAAATCAAAAAACCTAAAAAAAAATGCGAACCTGGCGCGTAGCCTCGGCAGCTTCTTCGAAGGCGAGAGCTCGGCCACCTCCGGAGATCCAAAACTTGCGAAGCAAACGCATCGCACAGTTCCGAACTTTCGCGTCATCAACCTTCATCTGGCGAACCTCTTCAACCGACGGAAAGACATGGCTCGGCCTTTTGACCTTGCGAAGATGATCACAATCCGCCAGTCCAAGCGTGCTCGCCATTGCCAAGGCCCCGGCGTAGCCACCAAAATCGGCTGCGTTGGAAACTAGCGAGCTAAACACATCAAGCTCGTTGCCCAGCCAGCCCTCGAAGGCCTCTGCATCAGCTGCAGGCAATGGCTCTCCGGCTGAGCCCCCAGCCTCGGTCAGACAACAATCAAGTTTACGTTTGACGTTCTCCATGCTCGTTCGCCAAGATTTCTTCAAATCAACTAGCCGACCCTCGGCCTCAGCCAAAGCCTTGTCTTTCTCCTTTCCCGCGGCAATCAGATCAGCATTACGCTTCGCCAGCTCAACCGCCTCCTCTCGAGCCTTCGCGGCCTTCTCCGAAGCAATCCTCATTTCATTTTCTTTGTTCTCTAGGCTCCGCGCCAGTTTGCTATTCTCTTTCTCAAGTTCAGTAATATGGTTCCTCATAAACTCCATGTCGGAGCTAACCTTCCGCCTCGCTGAGCGATTCAAGAGCATCAGCTCCGCCAACTTGACGTCAACGTCATCAAAGGTGTCGCCAACCGCTTGATCTGCAAGAAGAACCTCCGCCTCCGGCACACAAATGCGGCCGAAGATCCGGCCTAGGAAACGCCTTTCCTCCGGGCTACACTGCAAGTGGCAATCCCGAAGGTCCGGACTGGTGAACAGTGCAGTCGCCGGATCAGAAATCCCAAGCTTCTTAGCATATTCCGGGAGGCTCGACCGGCTAGCCTCGCCAAACGGCCTTTTTCCCCGGGATCGCGCAGAGTCAAGTTCCCCATCGAACTCAAACCCCTCCACCCAAAGGTGTGAGCCCGCGAAGCTGGGAACTGCACCTCGTCGAGGGCTACCTAGCTCAATATCTTGTGCAATCTCAACTGCGCCCTGGGTAACCATCGCACCAACACTCGGCGAGGCTCCGCCTCCAATAGACACCTCCTCATCCGTGTCATGCCCTTCAATAGAACCCTCGCTGCCTTCATCAGACGAACCCTCGTCCGTCTCCCCCTCCTTTGCGTCCCTCTCCTCCACCTCATCATCATCAGATTCATCCTCGTCGCCCGAAGTCTGGACTAAAGCACCGATCCCTCCAACGCGAGGCACGCGTCCCCCGACTGAACCGGCACCCCGGCCGCTCGAAGCTACGGCCAAGGAAGAAGTGCCTGCAGCAACAGAGCCAGCAGCGACCTTCATCGCAAGCACCTTCGCTCGGCCACCAGCTCTGCCACGGCCTCGACCACGGCCTCTCTTCGGCCGAGAGACGATCTCTTTTCCTCCCGAAGCCTTACGCTTCCTCTTCTTCGGCGCGTCATCGCTCGAAGGAGCGGGCCAGTCGGCGTACCGAATACCAAGAATGTCAAACATTCTGTTCACTCGACCTTCGCCGCCCACCAAGCTATGGATAGCCTTCACCTCCAGTGGGGAAAGCTTCCCCACGAGCTCGTCCGTCCACTGCTGAACTCGTTTGAAAACAGCTTCGTTCCCGTCCTCGCGCCTCGGAAATTTCTTAAGAGTTTTTTCCCAAACCTTCTCCAGATCCAAACTAGGTTTCTTCAAGCCCCTACCTTCGTACCTTGGGTCATTCTCCACAGTGAACCAAGTCCGCCTCCGTCCAAGAGGCCAAATCTTGGCACAGCAATATTCCTCCACTAAATCACGCGCACACTGAGAACGCGCAACGACCCTCAGGCAATCAACAGCAGCATGGGCCTCGATGCTCATCTTAGCTTCGGCGCCTACATCTCCAAGCACTGGAAGCTCGCCGCAAAGCTCGGAGCTGTCACTGAGTTTGTAATAGAACCAGAACTCTTGCCACCCGCTGGTCCACTTGTTCTTCTGCGCTTGCACCGGCAGCTCCGCGCCGGCGCGATGGCAAAAAGTGTACACCGCGAATTGTCCAAGGCTGGTCTTGCCCTCGCTGTCCGTAATCTTGCGAGGCTGCATATGAACGCGATGAGTGCGAACAAAACCCTCGACATGAGGGACAACCCCCTGAGACCTGCAGGCCCAGACGTAGACCGACATCTTTGTGAAGCAAGAAGGCGTAAGCTGATGAAACCGCAGGTTGAACCTCCGCAGGACCGAAGTCACGAAGGCGTCAGCTGGGAAACGAAGGCCAGCCGAAAAGAACTCTTCAAACACCACAACTTCATCTGCGTCCGGCTTCGGCACGGTCTCCCCACTGCTGGCCCTCGCCTTGCCTTCCTCAACCCAGCCCCACCGCACATAAGATGCAATCTCACTTGCGCAAACCCGGCTAAGACCAAACTCGAAGGTAATCCCCTCATCCGCGGTTGTGGGTGAAACAGCGCGAGCAGTTTGCTTCAACCTAGCCATCTCTTCAGCTGCTAACGCTACCGAACAACGAACGCCTGTCTCAACCCTCGCAGCCAAGCTAAAACAAACCTTCGCTACAAGCAAATTGTAACAGCAGGATGACTATAGCAGCAGAAGACACAATCAAAACTCCCCACTCACTCTTTCTATTTATAGGCCGGGAGACGAGCCCCTCACCCGACGAAGTCGGCACGACAACCAAAAAACGCGGCGCAAAAAACGAAACAGGCTTCAATAGTATAAAACAACACCACAACGGCCCAGCCCAAAGCAGCCGCGGGCGTCGCTGCCGAGGGCCCCGTTTTTGTCCCCATTTAAAGGCGCTGCTTGGGCCTAAACACGGTTTTTTAGATCCAAGACAACGAGGGGCTACTGTTGGGGGAAAGGACCCTCGGCAGAAGCGCCGCTCGAACTGGTGCTCGAAATCAGCCCTCGCGCAACGCCTGGTGTCCTTGCGGGGTCCCTCTCCTATTGGAGACCGTTACCCTGACCCTCGGACGCGGGGCCGACCCTCGCCGCTTTGTTGTGCTTCCGTGCAGGTCTAAGGCGACGGTCGCACTGCAGGAAACCTTCGCTGACTCACGACGCCACCTTCGTTCCGAACGAAGGTCCAGGCAAGCGGCAAGTATGCGCTGCCCCAGAAGCAAGCGAAGCCGAAGGTCCGGCGAGCGCGGCCGAAGGTCAAGAACGCCGCACATCTCCCCGGAGGTGAACAAGGGCCAGGTGGCGGCGCGCTGGAGGGTGGCCGATTAGGGTTCCCGCTTCAGCTGTGTATTTACGCTCTTGCCCTTCCTCTCTGCGCAGAGGCGAGGAATCTTTCCTGTACCCTTTTGTAATTTGGCCGTGCCCCTTGGCATTCCCTATAAATACCAAGGGGATGAACAGTGTAAGGATATGACCTCTTGGGAATTTGAGCACCTTCCACTTCCGTCTTACCTTTGCTACTGCATCCGACACTTGGCCGCCTTCGCTCTTTCCCCTGCACAAGTGCGGAGGTGGGGCAAGTGCGTTCCAACAATATATAGAGATAGAAAATTAATATATTTGGATAAATATTAATAGAAAACGTTAAATTCATAGAGATATATATAGATAAAGTTAACTTGATAGATATATAAATAGATATATATATTTAGAAAAATAAAATGATATATATAAAATGAATATAAATAGATATATATTTATAGAAAAAGGAAAATCTTATATATTTGTAGATAATTAATATGAATATATATATATTTATAGAAAAAGGAAAATCGTATATATGTTTTTTTAACCTAACAAATATATGTTTACACATGTAGATAAAAAGTGATTGGTCATGTTGACCTGTAGTTCTGGTGTCCGCTCCACCGAACTCGTCGCCGTCACTGTCATCCTCACCGTCGTCATCCTCGCCGCCGTTCGCCGTCGTTCTCGTTCACGGTGTGTAAATCACGTGACAAGGAAAATCATGTTGGAATGCATTAGAAAATCACTTAGATATGTTTAAACATGTATTTACACTTAGAAACATGTGTTCATAGAAAATCACGTGTTATGTTGGAATGCCATAGAAAATCAATTGGATATGTTTAAACATGTATTTACACTTAGAAATATTTTGAAAGATATGCTTCTTCGTGTTATTTTTAATGTTGAATTGCCTCTTTACGAATATATGTTATTTTTAATATTGGCGATTATATGTCACCTAAAACCCAAAACCCTAAAACTAGAAACCCTAACCCTAAACCCCAAACCCCAAACCCCTAAACCGCTAAACCTTCAAACCCTAAACCCTCAAACCCGAAACCCCTAAACCCTAAACCCCAAACCCTTAAACCCTAAACCCCTAAACCCTAAACCCCTAAACCCCGAAACCGTAAACCCTAAACACCTAAACCCCTAAACCTCAAAACCCTAAACCCCGAAACACCTAAACCCTAAACCCCTAAACCCCAAACCCTAAACCCTAAACCCCTAAACCCCAAACCCCTAAACCCTAGAACCCGAATATATGTTATTTTAGGGTTTCAGTTTTGGTTTCACATACATACATGTATAAAGCTCCTCTAAGTGTTTGATCATATTGTATATATATTTTAATATTCGCAGAAATGGCCGACCTAAATGAGAACATGGAGGAGGAAATGATGAATATCATCACCGGCGGCGATGACGGGAGTCAATACTTATTCAATTCCGAAGACATGACCATGCATGACGAAAATCCCCCTGAACAACAAGTTGAGATGCAAGAAGGCAATACAGGCGAGGTATGCATACAATATGTCGTGTTAGGGTTTACATTTACTTTATTACTTGATTAGGTTTTATTTCAACTTGTATTAGGGTTTCATCTTCGTGTCTTTACCTATATGTAGCCCTCTGGATCGACGTCTGCGACGGGGCAGAGCAGACCAAAACGAGGGCCGAAGAGGCCGTTGAAGGGCCGTCATGTAATCTCCGAATTCGATATGGCTACAGGCCAACCACTAGGACCTCATGCACAGAAATATGTCTTTCACTGTGGGTTCCTTGTGAGAGATCGGATTCTGATAAGTGCCCGTGAATGGAAAGAGAGGCGAAGTGCTCCCGAGATCAGTTATGTCTCCAATCGTGACAATCAGCTAGTCTGGGAAGACATCCAAGGTCATTTCTCGTTCAACACGGACGATGAGGAGTTGCAGAGGCAAATTCGGGAGTGGAAATGAAGAAGATGGCCACACTTTTTCAGGACTGGAAGAAGAAATTGTACCACAAGTTTGTGCTTAAGAACAAGACGCCAGATTTCAACTCTAAGACGTATGTCAAGATAAGGCCCGATTGGGATGAATTTGTATAGTACAAAAGATCACAAGAGAGCGAGGCTCGTATCAGAGTAAACAAACATAATGCAGCTCAGAAGAAATACCACCATTATTTAGGATCAGGTGGCTATAAGACTGCCCTTCCAAAGTGGGAGAGACAGGAACAGGAGATGCTTGCCAGGGGGGTAGTCTCAGAGACAATAAGAAGAAATTGGAGTGAACGGTCCAGGAATTGGTTCTACGCTCATGGGGGAACCATAAACCCTAATGACGGGGAGCTTGATTGGGGCCCAAAAATTTCAAGAGCAGCACAGAGGCTAGTTCAAGCATGAAGTGTGGTGTTGGCTAGCGAGTTCAAGCCCAACAGAGAGAAGGATGAACTCACGTACACACTGGAGAATCCTGAGCACGGTGGCCGGGCGTATGAGAGGCTTTGGGGCCGTTTTGTGGCTGCATTCCTTCGAAGCGGATCGAGAAAGTTACAGAAGCCGCCAGAGAAAGAAGGACGAGGAGGCAGAGCGGATCTACAAGTTGGAGGAGTATGTTCTTCAAACACAAGAGCGTGACAAATCTCGTGAAGAATGGATGCAAGAGGAAATCAAAAGGCAAGTGCAAGCGACACTTAGTCAAATGACGAGTGGGCAAGGTACATCATCACAACAGCCTCAAGCGAACATTAGCCCCCCAGGTCAGATGAAAAGCAGCTGCGCCTCCACGGAAGTACCAACCATTCAAGATGACTCCAAGCTACACTTCCCCGTGGATGACGTTAAAGAACCTTTTACTACTCGTGAGCTGCACATTCCAGATGAAAATGCCACGAAAAATGTAGCTGTCGGTGTTGTAAACCCTATCGATCGCATAAGAACACCAAGAATCCATGGTCAACCAGTGGCAGCCGGATACGCTAGCGTCTCGGTAGATAGGGTTGAGACAGGTTGTGGCAGCGTGGCACTGGAAATCGAAGGGGGAGATGGGGAGAAGACTTTAGGTGAAGCGAAGAAGACATTTATTTGCTGGCGTAAGCGCTTCATTATTATTCTTGGAGTGTCACCGCCGCAACCTCCTCCTACTGATCAAGATCCTCACCATAGGTAGTGCGCGTGAACGAGAAACAATTTTTATTACACTAACTTCCTATATGTATATATTAATTGGATGCTCACATCATTTGTTGTCTTGCATAGCAGGAACTATAGTCCAGTTCGTCATTCCCCAGCGCATCATAGTGCTGCGGGCGGTGACGATGTGTTGGAGGACACGGCTTCAACCCCATCACCTGCACAAAGATCTCCACAGTGGGCTCCAACGCCACAACCTCCACCGCGGGCTCCAACACCGCCATCGTCCCCACCATCTCCTCCACCACGGGCTCCAACGCCACAACCTCCACCGCGGGCTCCAACACCGCCACCGGTCCCACCATCTCCTCCACAGCGGGCTCCAACACCCCCGCCTCCACCGCACGGCCCTAAGAAGCGGTCCGCCGCCACAGAACCGAAGGCCCCACCTCCAAAAAAGAAGGCTCCTGCATCAGGAAAAAAAGCCCACGAGAAATTAGCTTATGAAAAGACTGATGAGGAGTTAGAAATTTCGGTGAAAAAAGATGTGCGAAATTTTTTTAGAGGAATCAAAGGCCGCGGCTAAAGCGAAGAGAAACCCAGAGAAGTCTTACCTCTTGTTAAACCCACAGGAGTTAAGGAAAAGGGTGGAACAACATGGTATCAAGATGCGTGAAGCCCGAAAGGCTCCGCAAAAATCAGATTACGAACGCTCTCTAATGAAGTCTGCAAAAGAACAACAATCAAGCACGAAGAAAGTGGGAAAGGGTGTTCCACAGCTCAGGGAAACATCAAGACCTTTGTCCCCGTTATTTGTGCAAAATCAGTATGGTTCAAACATGGGCAGAGTATAGCGGAAATCTGGAGAGACCACTTTGTCTGAGATGGACTCAATTGAAAAAAATTTCATTGACAGCGGTCTCCCGTACAACACGATTGAAAATATTGCTACTGGACTGGAGTTTCCACGAGCGGAAGTAGTTGATGAATGGAGGAGAAATTTTGCAACGAGCAGGAGTCTAATGAACCCCAATCACTTACATGTACTTGGTACGCAGATGTTTGCAATCAACAAATGGTGCATGAAGGCTTCTAAAGATGGTGACGTCCATTGGATTTTTGTCCGAATTCGGAACCATCACTACTTCCGTGGCGATGACCTAATCTTAGTCCAGATGGAGGAATTGCACCAGCTATGTCATATGGACGCACTGGACAAATCGCTCCTTAGCTGCTATTGTTTGTAAGTGTTTCTTTTATAGTTTTCATTGAACTCTCTAGTATGTGTATATAGTATGTAGTATTCTTACACACGTACTTGTGGATCGACTCGATATTGCAGGTATCAGATGACTCAGCTCAGAGATAAATATGACAATTCTGTTGGGTTTGTTGATCCATATTTTGTTTTCAAGGTTCTAAACCCTTCAGCGACTTGGAGCGATGAGTCGTGTACGAATCTCATGAGGTTCTTCGTGAACCAAAAAGATAGAGAAAGAATTCTCTTTCCATACAACTTTAAGTGCGTGAGACATATATAGTTAATAATAAGTATGTGCACATTTTATTTTACTTAACCCTAATAATCTATATATATGAATCATGTGTATGAACAACTATTACTGGATACCGATGGTCATCGATCTCAAACACAATAATGTGTTAATCCATGACTCGTTGAGCAAACCGCAAGAAGATTACCAAGATATGATAGACATCCTCCAAAGGTAATTTTTCGATCCCTAGCTTGCATGCTTAAAGTATAGACTAAGCTTGTATATATATATACTAATTAAATAATGATCCAACTATTAATGTTTCATTGGTCGGATTAGGGTTTGGGAAAAATTCATTGCTCGGAAACATATGAGTCAATGTAAGACGTCATTTACAATAAAGCCACGACTACCAGTAAGTTTACACCTTCGTCAATGTACGTGTATGTTTATTATATCATGTCATATATCATATCTTTATTACGAGATGAATCTTTTCATTCTACAGTGGATTTTGAGATAAAAACAGGGTACCAACTTATGTGGATTCTATGTTTCCGAGTACATGATGATAGAATCAAATAGAATTCCCGAAGAAATCATCAAAGTACGTAACATATTTCTTTTCATTTTTATAGACTTAATATTGATAATGTAGATATAACTAATATCTTCTTTAATTCAAATTGAAGACTGACTAGTTGAAGCAAAAAGTGATGCTACAAGGCCAATTGAAAGCAATACATGAGACAATAGCAGGATTTCTTCGGGAACAAGTCATAAATCCAAATGGCGAGTTCTACTATAATACCAACGAGTCGTTGATTCCAAACAATGATGATCATTTGTATGCCCCGTAGATCTTTAGATAAAGTATAACTTATAATAGGTTTACAGTACTAACTTTGGAGTGTAGATAGATATTTGGACAACTTCTATGTATATTGCTCGTAATTTTATGTATATATATGTAGTTCTATAGTTCAATTATATATGCATGCAATAAGCTTATTGTGTTATGCTGCTAATATATATAAAATATATATATTAGCAGCAAAGAATACATATTGGAAAACCTATTAAATAAATAAACAAAACTAAAAGCAGAACTGAAAAGAAAATAAAAAGAAAAAAACCAGGGTACCCTTTAGTCACAGCTGGTAATACCAGCCGGGGCTAAAGGTGCTGCTGCGGGGTACCGCTGGCAGCACCCTTTAGTCCCGGCGGGTAATACCAACCGGTACTAAAGGGGGGCTTTAGCCCCGGTGACCGGAGCCGGGACTAAAGGGGGGCCTTTAGTCCCGGAAGCGTAGTCCCGGCTCGGCAACCGGGGCTAAAGCCCATTTCTGTTGTAGTGTGACTAATTAGCAATGTAAATGATAATTATTTTAATACAATACGATACACATCGTTTTAAGTTATTTAAAGATATGTCCATGTGCCTAATATATGGCTGACCATAAATGCTAAGTTTAATTTATGGTATTTTTAGAACTTCCTTTTATTATAATTCAAAACTATCCCTTCCATTTCAAATTATTAACTCATTTTCAACTTTTTCTTAGAGAGTCAAAGCATCTTAAGCTTAACAAAAATTATAGAGAAAAATACAAAAATCTATGATCTTAAAAAGGTATACTATGAAAATATAATTAATAAATACTTAAAACACTTATTTGGTATCATAAGTATTTTTTTTATGATATAAATTTTGTTAAACTTGAAATGCTTCGACTATTTGAAAGATATCCCGATGCCAAATATATGGCTGATCATAAATGTTAGGTTTAATCTCTAATAATTTTAGAACTTTTTATTAGAATTGGAAACTATTATTATTTATGATAATTTTAATATTATATGTAAAGAACATATTTAAAGGTTCAGTTTAGTTAAATTTAGTACGGCTAATTTTATTAACTTCAACTACTTTAGTTTATTTATATATTTATGATTTTTTATATCTTTAAATTTAAATATTGATAAATATCCTAAATACTAGATTTCGGGAGCAAGCGAATGCACAACGTCATAGCCATCCGATCTCCCCCGTGCGACACACCCGTCCAATGTGTTTGTGACCATGGAACCACCTGTCAGTCGACACTGTTTGAATTTGGGGAATCACGCCCATCATTTCCACCTTGTATTCTCTCTCCTCTATCCGGTCTTTCCCCATTTCGTCTCTGTTGAAGCCCATCGGAGGCGACGCACGCGCTGCACGACCCATCTCCGGCGGCCGCGCAGGCCTTCCCGTCCCTGCTGCATCACATGCTCTCCCCACAAACGGTCGTGTGAGCCTTCCCAATGGGCGCGCGTGCTCCCTCTAGCGACCGCGCAGTCGGTCCCCTGCAGCGGCGCGGGCCTCCCATCCTCCCCGGAGACCGCTCGGTCTCAAACCATGACCGCGCACTATCCTCGGTAGCAGCGCAGGCTTCCCTCCTCCCTCACGACTTCTCGTCGGTGACCGCAGTTGCTTTCCCAGTGGCTGCACATCCCAGGGTCGACGGTCGTGCAACTAGGAGGTGCTCCACCGACCCCATTGCTTCATGTGTTCTCCTTGCTACGGATTTCAACGCCGAAATTGACTCTTATTTGGTTCATTTCCCCTTTCTACTTTTTGATGTGTTTGTTCTTCTTACCCGTTTCGATACATAATGGTCTAAACCTACGATTTATGGCCTCGGGATCTCGTCTATACAAATCCCCTATGGAACTACCATTGCAGGTGCAGTATTGGGCATTTGACTACACTTGCTATTGGTGCTTCTCATACTACATAGGGTTCCAATCTCCTACAACAATTGCAAACAGTGAGTTTATTTTAGTATATCTCTGACCTAATTTGTGCATTAGGTATTAGCTTGTTTTTAATTTTGTTAACTACATGTTTGCATTTGTTTGGCTCCCCTCTCTGTTATTGTTCACCCTATAAATGTATTGGTCTAGAATGGGTTAAACAATTTGGGTTGTACATCAATCAGCTCTGGGCTGCTGGTCCGTCATGGGCTGAATTAGCATGGGGCTAAGGAGGCAATGGATTGGGCTGGTTTAGTTGGAGTAAGTTCCAAGCCCATGGTTGAAAGGGTTGTTGTGAATGGTTTGCCTCTGCGCTAGACTCAAACTTGCTTACGAGTCATGGCCGCCACCCTTTCACACACTGCTCCGGCATCTGGTTTGACAAGTGCTTTATCAGCTACGTCGACACCAATGCGTCCAACGCCTATGAGCAACAGTACCGCTCCATACTCTATAGCGTCAAAATTCTTGTATGAAGCTTTACTTAGCAGCAGACACACTAGTAAGCCTGCTTACCATGGATGCCTTTCTCTGCTTGTTAATTTAACTAAATGGGACTTCCTATTTTTTCCACTTGGATACTCCAAAAGAGAAGCTTATTAATTAACTTGTGACTGATTGACTGATCATGCTCTTAATTTATTACTAGTTATTGCTTCCTTTGTGTGAGAGTGTTGATATGGATCGAGACTGTCAAGTGAGAACCTCAAATGTCCATCCTTTACATAAGCAACATATCTCTGATTATTCAAATGTCATCTTCAGAGTTTTCAATTTTGTGTATAATTAGATTGCAAAGGACACTGTTTTTAATTCTCTCTGTATGACAGTTGAGTAGTGGCTCTGGCAGTTTGTGATATGTTTAGCTTATCGGTTGATGTCAGCTTGTAAAAATGTTTAGTCTATGTTCAATTTGCTTCGAAGAGCTGGGTGCAGTAGCACTATGTCTCACTCGCCTCTTACATGTACTGTCCAATCAGCGATGTGGCTGCAAAATAGTGGGTTTGGATAGTTTTTTAGTGGGCTGAAACCACAGTTTGATCAATGGTTTAGTAAAGTATACAACCTCCAATAATATAACATTGGGGTGGAGCCTTCAATAACGTAACATTGGAGTGGATTGTTTTCTGTATAGCACAGTAGGATTGGGGTGGTTTCATTTGGTTGAAATGGTTGCTGCAAATTTTTGTTAACAAACATTAAGATTAAATGTTCTCACTATTGGATTGTCATCTATGTTTTATTTTATAAGTATGACACTATTGGATGTGCTCACATAATAGAATAGCCGGGTACCAGGCTTACGAAGCATGTGGCCAGTACTATAGAGTCTTGATCACATACAAGCCTACATCGAACGGGTCCTATGCGACACAGACGGGACTAGCACAACCAGGCAATCCTGTCGGCTTAACCACCTCAAAACAAACCCTTGTCCCGCCCGGTCTCGGCTTAAACTATGCTAGAAAAGCTTATCAGTGACGTCTCGATTTGTGGCTCAGAAACAACATGCGTCACAGATAATTTATTAGTGAAGCGGGTTCTTGAGACGTGTCACTGATTAGCTATTGCCATGCCCCGAGACCAAGGCGCATCACTAATAACAGGGTATCAGTGACTCTTGAACGCAACACGTGTCACTGATAAAAAAATTGTGACGCGTGTTTCTGAGGCGCGTCACTGATAGATCGACTTATTAATGACGCGGTTTAAGAATATGGGTCACAGATAAGTCTTATGACGCGTGTTCCCAGGACACGTCACTAATAGTTATACATATCAGTGACTCTTGATCATAACACGCGTCACAGATAAAAGATGTGACGCGTGTTTATAGACGCGTCACTGACATGTGCACATATCTGTGACTCGTTTTCTTAAGCCGCGTCACAGATAATTAGCACCAATCTTAATGCATTTTTCCACTTTCCTTTTCCACTCTTTTCTCACGGGGAAGCACATATCGCTCATGTCGCCATCGAAGGAGAAGCGCGCCGCCGCCCACCTCCACACACAGCTCCCACCGGCGTCGGCGCCCCTTCCGGTACCGGAGCTGTGCGTGGCCGTGCCCGCGGTATGCACACCAAGCTCGCGTGCAGCTAGCTCGAGGACCCTCCGACCCCGCCTGCCTCTCCATCGACCGGCGACTTGGGCCCCGGGCTAGGAAGCCAGCGTGCCGGCAAATCAGCGCGTGCGCAGGTCACCCTAGCCCCATGACCTCGGCCCCCGCCCCCTGCTCGATTACTACTGCACAGCACGACACAGCCTAGAGAGACCACAGTGAGTCACAGAGTATTTGACTGCATAGATGCAGACGAATTCAACTTTGCCACTAGCTTGGTGTCTCGTTTCTCCTCATCTCAATTGTATCCACTGAATTATATTACTCCATTTATCCTTGAACAGACACTACTTTAGGTCTGTTTTAAATCAAACTATCTTAGTTTTAACTAAATTTATATAAAAAAAATACTACTACAAAAAAAAGCACATCACTATCGGATTGAAACACTATATTACTGTCGGAGTTGTGTCCGACCACTGTAGAGCAGGGTCTTTGGCCAATTCTCAAAATCGTCATTTGTCTCGGCGTTTTTGCCGCCTGGGACTAAAGGCTCATTTAGTCCCGGTCGGTAATACGGACCGGGACTAAAGGGTCTGCCCCAACGGCTACTGCATAGACCTGTCGGGGCAGGGACCCTTTAGTCCCGGTTCCTGTTACCAACCGGGACCAAAGGACACTCTTTAGTCCCGGTTGGTGCCACAGACCGGGTCTAAAGATTTAGCCCCGGTTCGTGGATTGCCCCGGGATAAATGATCACTTGTTAGCCCTAGTTTTTAATATAAATGATCACTTGTTAGCCCTAGTTTTTAATACAAACTGGGACTAAAGCTCTCCGGTTTATAACGTGCTAACGTCTTCCTCCCCGAGCCAGAGACATTCAAATTTCAGTGAGCTTCTTTGCTTGTTCTTGCTGTTGCTATTGCTTGTTCTTGTTTGTTCTTCATTGTTCTTCGTCTCCGGCGTCAATTGGTGATCTTTTTTGACTCCATCATCGTCTTTTCGCGTTTAGAGGTAACTATTTTCATCTTCTACCATGTCTTTTGAATATGAGAGGAATTTAATTAAAATATATAGTTTGTAACAACAAGCATAGGGAGTTGAGTAGTTTAAATTGGTTCTTCATAATCACTTGATAGTTTTCTACTGCTAGGTAGTATCCATTGTATATTTCATACTTTTGCAAGACAAGTAAATTTAGAGTCTTTTTTATTTTCAATTGTTTAGAAAATTAGGAATTTGCATCTAATAGTTTAAAAAATGAGTTTGGATATAGTAGATGGCAACTGTGACCAGGTCCTCAGCCTCTCATCATCGGGATCCAAAGCGTTTATGGTCGGATCTTCCTCTCATTGCTTGCGGCGAGTGTAAGCAGAAGATTGTGAAGGAGTACCGAGTGAAAAAAAAGAAAATCAACAAGGGTCGTATATTCTACAAGTGTCCGAACCATGAGGTGGGTTATTATTTCCCCGCATTTGATTAATATGGTTAATTTGTACCGGTTTTGCTTGACGATGTTGTTTAAATTCCTTATTCATTGTCCTAATTGCAGTGGGAGGGCACCGGTGGATGTAAAGGTTGGTACTGGAAAAAAGAGTATGTTCAACACCTACGAAATTCTGTTGCACAGGAGGTTGCTGAAGGACCGAGAATGCTAAAGCAAGGCGAACAGAGGGGGTGAATGGGAGCCTAAAAATTTCTTTCAAAACTTTGGCCTCTGTCCCAACGAATCAACCCCAAATGCTTCGAAATCAAACGTGATGCCCACGACCCTCAGAAAGAGGGTGGATGATCCCTTGGATCATAGCGAGGCAGCACCACAAAGAGCAACCCAAAACTCACGAGTGCCGAGTCAAGTTCAAGCCCGAAAACCTACTCCCAAACGTAGATAGAGGGCTACGTCGGGAAATCCCTAAATACCTATGCTAACTAGTAGCAAAGATACCTAGAGAGGTTCCTTGGTGAACTCTAGGAACAAACGAGAAGTCCGAAAACCAAGCGGAAAAACCGGGAGAGCAAATGCACTAAAGCTGAACACTCAGCAAGAGCTCGGACTGTCCGTGGGTACGGTCCCGGACAGTCTGCCCTGTGCCGGACTGTCCGCGACCCTTCAACGGACTGTTCGCCGGTCAAAAGCGAAAAACAGCACTGCGGCTGAAGTCCCCCTGCTCGGGGTCGGACTGTCCGCGCCTTAGCACAGCGGACTGTCCGCCAGTGTCCCGAGCCTAGAACATCGAGGCGCACAGCCACTGGTCCGGCTGAGCCCCGACGCGCGGACTATCCGTGCCCCCTGCGACGGACTGTCCGCGAACGCACAGAGAGGGCTATTTCAATCGCCTCTTTTCAAAATCTCTCCAAATCCGATCCAAATCAAAATCCCTTGATCCCAAACTTGGAGAAGATGATCGCTAGGTAGTTAGGAGACTAATCCTAGGAAATCATCTGCTCAAATCGACTCAAACTCCGAGAGATCGAAAGGGAAGGTGCAAGAACAAAAAAGACACCACGAAACTTAAATCGACCCGATCTACTTGTTCGTGAGGTTTGAGTTAAATTCCGTCGGTGGAAATGATCTCCTCACATCAAAGAACAAGTTGGTTCAAGTGGATTCGAAAAAGACGCAACGTAGAGAGAGATGGAGCAATGGGAAAATTGAGACAAAAAGGAAACCGTGAAGAACAACTCAAGAACGCGATTCACAATCTCAATTGCCAGCCGGAAATCATCCCCACGATGAGACAACGGGATTACGGTCCCGTTTCCTCAAAATCTCAAGAACACAGAGGTATGATTAGCCGTCTCTGCGGATCTCAGTAGCTACAGCAGGGAATGGGAAGCAGGAAACCCTAAGTGAAAGTAGCAAATGGCTGAGATAGAATGGAGGGAGGGGTGGCCTCACCTTATATAACCTAATACAATTATTCCCCTTCTACCCCTACTGCTAATGAGCGAGCAGGCTAACCCTAAGGGTATTCCTGTCCAACTCAAAGTGTAGTCGATCCGACGGCCACGCCCGCACATCCGGTAGCCTCGCCTTGACGCGACCTCACTCGATGCCGCCACGCGTCGTCCGTCCATTTTCCTGGACCTCCCCCCGGTTTTGAGGCTGAAACCGGGAAACCTGTCGTCCATCGGCTGAGTTTTGTGGCCCAAACTCAGAAAACCGCCAGTGCCCAGGTTTTGAGGCCCAAACCTGGAAACCGTCCTCAGCCCGAGTTTTGAGGCCCAAACTCGGAAACCCGCAGCACCCAGGTTTTGAGGCCCAAACCTGGAAACCGTCCACCCGGTGGTTTTTCTGGGGCTCTACCACCAAACCGAAGCCATAGAGGGATGCACCTCCTGTGCACCTCATCCACCCGCAAGTCTTCACTTGTCACTGTCCCATGCTGTCAGCCACCACAGCTGATCCTCAGGCCACTGGTCCGTCAGCCAAAGCCTCACGTCCGCCCTTCACCGCTCCGGGTCCATCGGCACGGCACGTCTCTACTTGACCTTCATCTTGCCTTCGATCACTGTCTTCGAGCTCAACACCTGCACAACACAAGCCAAAGAACATGCGCATTAAACCAGTTGACAATCACTCATCATCTCAAGATCCGGAATACAACCCATGTATCTGCAATTTCCCCCTTGATGAGTGCATTATCAACTACCAACACAAATCATATGGAATAGAAGAAAAGAAGAAAGAAGGTAGAATAGAAAGAACTCATCCAAATGACCAAGAGCAAAGCAAAGCCGAAAGTAGGTCAATGTGGAGTGAGCAAAACAACTTGGTCCCCAAAGACATGGGCAATGGCTCGACGCAACCAAGCACAGCAAAACTATCCCTCAAGAAGAGGCAGAACGGGCTCAACACCGCTAGCAAGAAAGACCGGAGCAAAAATGCCAGAAACTGAGTAAAACAACTAGTCCCTCCAGAAAGAGGCAAAGGCTCAACACAACTAGCTGCAAACCGCTCCAAACCAAGTGAAAACCCTCAAGCTGAAAACTCGACAAGCAAAACCGAGCAAACTCCCCCTGGACACAAGCAACTCCCCCTTAGAAAACCCTCAAGCTGAAAACTCGACAAGCAAAACCGAGCAAACTCCCCCTGGACACAAGCAACTGCCCCTTAGAAAATGCACACAACTAGATCATGATTTGTCAAATTTCTCCGCCTTAGTTGATAAGGCACATATCAAGAGTAAACATGGGAGCCTAAAAGAAAGTGTTGACACTGGTTATCTATCAAAATTAAAGGATAAATAAATATGAAAAGGGCATGAATTCAATCACCAATAAAGGTTTAGGGTTTTAATTGACAATATTCCACAAGTTTTGGTGAATTGTGATTCTGCAGGAACTAAACAGGAAAACCAGCACTGATTGCTTCCCCTAGAAGGAAACCGACGGGAGATAACGCAACCTCCAAGTCAGGAATACTCCAGAAGGATCTAGAGGACACCAGAGGACACCACGAGGTGGGACACCCCGAGAGGCCGCCAGGTGGGACTGACCGGTCCCACCCTTAGACCGATCGGTCTCCCCCTGGGCCCGATGGCCTCCTTCTTCTGGAAGCTTTCTCCACCGCCTTTGAGGATCCATCTCAGCCCTACGTGAAGTCGGTTTGATCTAACGGACGCGGTTGATCCCTCAGGGCTATATATACAGCCCCCAGGCCCCAGGGAAGATCAAGTCTCTCTTCAGAAAAGTCTACGCCTCATTCAGAAACCCTAGAAGAAGACTTCAAGAGCTAGCTTTCAAGTAGAAGACTAGATACCCCTCTAGTTTAGGTTTAGAACCTAGTCTTATACTAGAACTAGAAGAGAGAGAGAGGAAGAGATCAAGAAGGAGCTCCGGCTGAAGGACCGTGAAGCAACCAGAAAGCGACCAGAGGGGGGGTGAATGGGAGCTTCAAAATTTCCTTTTGGATACTAGAGCCACTCTCCCAAGAATCACCCCAACAGACAAACCCTAGAGCTTGCTAATGTCCATGACCCTAGATGTAGGGTGGATGCTTCCAAGAAGCACAGCGGGACACTACACAACTCTAGAAAGCCAATGCAAAAGGCGGAGATCAATTCCGACAACGAACGAGCGAACCGCGGATGAAACCGTGCGAAACCAGTCGCATCGGACGCTGGCCTACTTCCGATGCCAGACCACCGGACGCGTCCGATGCAAACTGGCCGGTTCTGGAACCTTACTGTTCCACCATCGGACGCTGTGAACAGTAATCACCCAGCGTCCGATGCAAAGGCTCCGGCGCGTCCGATGCCTAGCGTCCGATGCAAACTAAAACGCCGAAAACGTGACACGCGTCACCGGAGCGTCCGATGCTAGGAACCCTAGCGTCCGATGCTCCCGTGATAGCGTCCGATGCCCCCGAAAACAGCGCAGTTCTTTGATGATTCAACCCGATCTCCTCTAAATCAAAAGCTCTAGGCCTAGGATTCGATCTGAGGGGTCACAAGGATGTTAGTGAGCTATCTCTAAGAGATCATGGCTCGAACCTAACTCCAAATCGGTGAATCAAGAAATTTCGGGGCAAGGAAGCAAGAACGCAATCCAAAACGAAAATCGATCGATCTCCTAGACCGTGAGGTTAGAGTTTAATTCCTTCGGTGGAAAGAAGTGCCTCACGATCTAGAACAACTTGGTTCAAACGGTTTTGCAAAAGATGAACCGAGCAAAGAGATCAAGCGACGGGAAAATCGTGGAGAAAAAGGATTCCGCGAAGAACACGAATGAACCGCAAATCACACCCACGAATCGCAAGCCGAAGCGCAAACACACGCTACGACAAGGAGGATACGGCCTCCTTTCCTCAGAATCAACAAGTACACAGAGTTCTTGGTCTCTCTGCGGATCTCAGCTACAGCAGGGGTTGGGAGAGCAGGAAACCCTAAGTGCAGGAAGCAAAATGAGATGGCTAAAACTGAGACAACTGAGATGGGGGAGGAGGGTGTCTCCCCTGACTACTTATCCTATTCTAGTCTATGTCTATTTCCTACTCTACCCCTCTCTATTCTAATTACAGAGCGAACCAGCTAAAACCTAAGGTTATTCTGGACCAACTCAAGTGGTAGGTAGATCCGACGGCCACGCCCGCACAAGTCGTCTGCGTTGCCTCCACGCAACCTTCCGATTGCCGCCACGTGCCGTCCTCGCTCTGCACCCTCGGTTTTGTGGCCCAAACCGGGAAACCAGCCTTTTCCAGCAACCCCCGGTTTTGAGGCCCAAACCGGGAAACCAGCCCACCAGCCTGAGTTTTGTGGCCCAAACTCAGAAACCCGTAGCGCCCGAGTTTTGAGGCCCAAACTCGGAAACCGGCCCATCACCCGAGTTTTGTGGCCAAACTCGGAAACCATCTGCGCCCAGGTTTTGTGGCTCAACCTGGAAACCGAGCACCCAGGTTTTGAGGCCCAAACCTGGAAACCGTCCACCCGTTGGTTTTTCTCTGGCTCAACCAACAAACCGGAGCTGTAGAGGGGATGCACCTCCCGTGCACCCCGTCCACCGACACGTGTCCCCAGGTCCTCGAACCGAGCAACACCGTGCCCCGCAAGTCTCTGCTCGTCGCTGTCCCAGGCTGCCAGCCACCACAGCTGATCCTCAGGCACTCCGGTCCCTCAGTCCAAGCCTCACGTCCACCCTTCACTGCTCGATCCATCGGCATGGCACATCCGCCGCACGGCACGCCCATCCTTCATCGCACCCAGTCCATCGGCACGACACGTCTCAACTTGACCTTCACCTTGCCCTCGATCACTGTCTCTGAGCTCGACACCTGCACAACACAAGCCAAAGAATATGCGATCAAACCCGTTGACAATCACTCATCACTTAGAGACTCGGCATACACCCATGTATCCGCAATCTCCCCCTTGATGAGTGCATTGTCAACTACTCACACAAATCATAATGAAAGAAGAAGGTAGGATGAAGGAGAAGAGAGAACTCAACCAAATGACCCAAAAGCATAGCAAAGCCGAAGAAGGTCAAGTGGAAGAAGCGAGAACTTGGTCCCCAAAGACATGGGCAACGGCTCGACGCGACCAAGCAAAGCAAAGCTAGCCCTCAAGAAGAGGTAGAATAGGCTCAACACCGCTAGCAACAGCCAATTGAAAATCAGAGCTAAAAAAAATGGCAAAATGCTAGTCCCTCAAGATAGAGGCACAGAGGCTCAACACAACTAGCACGAAAACCACTCCGAACCAATTGAAAAACAACCGAAAGGTCTCCGAACCAATCAAAATCAACCTCGACGCCAAATGAGGAAAATGTTTGCTAGTCCCTCAAGACAGAGGCAACGGCTCAACACAACTAGCAAACTCCCCTCGACAAGTGCAAGCAACCCGGGACTCCCCCTTAGCAAAAGCTCCCCCTTAGTTGAACGCCAGGAGACATATGATTTGCAAAAACTCTCCCCCTTAGTTGAAAATGCACTTATCAAGCACAGACTCTTCCCTTGAGCCAACACAACTCCCCCTTTCCAAAATGCATATGAAGTTAGAAATGCAAGTTAGCAGCTTCAGGTATATAATCGAAAGAGTGCAAGAATGCTCTAATCGGTATAGCTCCAATGGCACAACTAAGCACTCAAATAGCGAAGGCTCAAACTGATCACACATATGAAATATGAAGCATATGAGCAAGTGAGCAGGTTTTTAGCCAAAAAGATAGTCACCATCAAAATAGCACTACACATGTATAGATAGGAATCCAGACAAGTGCTAAACATGTATACAAGGTGAACCACCCCTAGCAAAGTTCAATCATCATGCATAGGAATGAAGCATACACTTGTGATTTCAGTTATACATCGGAGTTGCAGCGGTAAAGACTTCACAAGTTCAATTATTTAGCATGTGATTGCGAGAGGTTGAAAGCTTGTCTTTGCCTAACTTTTCAACCGAGCGAAGCCTATGCCGAAGCAATCAGAAGCTTGAAGCTACGGTTTCGGTCATACACTACACGGCTCAAGTTTAACTCAAAGTGCAATGAGAAACAGTCTCGATACCGTGAGGTGTTGACAAGCAATCCCATCTCGATCTTTTCAATTCACTAAGACTTGGTTCAAATTTTATACATGATATGAACAGACCAAGCAAGTGAATGACTCATAACTAGAGACATAGCAACCTAGCATATATGAAAAGCACGAGTGAACTCAACATATCCTACACATGCTAGTTGCATATCTCAATGGTGAACATTTTCAGATTGTAAGTTATTAAGTAAATTCACCATTCCAAAATAGCTCAGCTCATACCATGTACTAGTGATCAGGAAGAGCATAAGCTACAAGCATCCATATAAGCATTGGAGCATACTAAACAGAGCATAGTTACATTCTAGTGATTATAAACATGAAGCTCATAATGTAAATGCGTATGCACAAATGCAAAGAAAAGAAACTTAAAATAAAAGAGTCAGTCTATACAAGATCCAAAATGTTTCCCCCATCTAAAAGGGGAAACACACACCAAGCTCACCCCTCAACCGATTAAAGGTTGATTCATCTAAAGGCTTGGTGAAAATATCAGCCAGTTGATGATGAGTATCGACATGGCGAAGGTCGATATCACCCTTCTCCTGGTGGTCTCGCAGAAAATGAAAGCGCACATCAATGTGTTTGGTCTTCGAGTGAAGCACAGGGTTCTTAGCAACGCTAATGGCACTCGTGCTGTCACAAAACAAAGGTACGCGAGAAAAGCTCCGACCAAAATCACGCAAAGTGGCCATCATCCAAAGCAACTGGGAACAGCAGCTAGCCGCAGCAACATATTCAGCCTCCGTAGTGGACTGAGCGACGCTAGACTGCTTGCGAGAAGACCACGAAACAAGAGAAGAACCAATAAACTGGCAAGTCCCAGAAGTGGACTTGCGCTCAATGCGGCAACCAGCAAAATCGGCATCCGAATAACCGCAAAGGGAGAGGGTGGAGGAAGCAGAATACCAAATCCCAAACTCAGGCGTGAAACGAAGGTACCTGAAAATCCGCTTCACCACCTGACGGTGAGAGATGCGCGGCGACGCCTGAAAGCGCGCACACAGACACACCGCAAACTGAATGTCCGGGCGTGTCGCCGTCAGGTAGAGGAGCGACCCGATCATGCTGCGGTACTCCTTCTGGTCCACTGCTTCTCCATCCACATCCGCATCCAAGGCAGTCGTCGTCGACATGGGTGTTGGAAGAGGCTTGGCCTCACCCATATCGAATCGCTTTAGCAAGTCTTTGGTGTACTTGCCCTGGTGCACAAACGTCCCCTCTCGGGATTGCTTAATTTGCAACCCGAGAAAGAATGTCAGCTCGCCCATCATGCTCATCTCGAACTCCCTGCTCATAGTATCTGCAAACTTGGCAACCAGAGCGTGAGAAGAACCACCGAAAATGATATCATCCACGTAAATCTGGACCAAGAGAGTGTCTTTGCCTTGCTTGAGGAGAAAAAGCGTTTTATCTACACATCCCATTTTAAAACCCTTAGCAAGCAAAAAGGTTTTTAACCTATCATACCAGGCTCTAGGGGCTTGTTTCAAACCATATAAAGCTTTGTGGAGTTTAAAAACATGGTTTGGAGATTTGGGATTTTCAAAACCAGGGGGTTGCTCAACATACACTTCTTCTTCTATGTAGCCGTTTAAGAAGGCACTCTTGACATCCATTTGAAAAAGTTTGAAACCTTTGGATGTAGCAAAGGCCAAGAGTATCCTAATTGCCTCCAAACGAGCTACAGGAGCAAACGTCTCCTCATAGTCTATCCCCTCCTTCTGACTATAACCCTTCGCTACAAGCCTGGCCTTGTTTCTAACAACGTGGCCATCCTCTCCTTGCTTGTTTTTGAAAGCCCATTTTGTCCCAATAGGCTTACAGTCAGGTGGAGGCGGAACTAGAACCCAAACCCGATTTCGCTCAAAGTTTTCTAACTCCTCATGCATGGCATTTACCCAATCCGGATCCGTCAAAGCGTGTCCAACATCTCGGGGCTCAAAATTAGCAACAAAAGCAGAATGAGCGAAGTGCGAGATTTGCTGTGACCTGGACTCGTTCATCGATGTTGCTGATCATTTGCTGAGGTGGGTGCTGGCGCTGGATGTGTCGTGGCGCCTCTCGAGCTGATGTAGCCTCCCCCTCAACAGCAGCTGGTGCCTCCCCGGGTACAAATGGTACCGCTCGGGGTGGCGGATCCCACGGCCCCCAGGAAGAAGAGGTGTCGGGGCCGTGAGTCGTCGTAGAAGCCGCTCTTTGCGGCACGGCAGGTGGAGGGGGTGCTGGATCATCCATACCTTCAGCACCCTCGTCCTCGTCATCAAAAAGAGGCTCACCAACCTCATGATCACCTGCACGCTCAAAACGAGAAGAAGGACAAACCATGGTCTCGTCGAAGGTGACATCGGATGTCTCCATGACTCGGTTAGTGTCAAGGTTAAGTACACGATAAGCTCGAGTGTGAGTGCCATAACCCAAAAACACACCGTCAGAAGAACGAGATTCAAATTTGTCCAAGTTGCCCTTTTTGAGTAAAAAACAATGGCAACCAAAAACTCGAAAATAACTCACCTTGGGCAGTTTTCCAAAACGCAACTCATAAGACGTCTTTTTCAAGAAAGCTCTCAGAAAAATGCGATTGGAAATATAGCATGCAGTGTTCATAGCTTCGGCCCAATAGCGCCTAGGAGTCCTATGCTCATCAAGCATCGTCCTGGCCATCTCAACAAGGGTCCGATTCTTCCTCTCTACAACACCATTTTGGGGCGGTGTGTAGGGGGAAGAAAACTGATGCTCCAAGCCAAGGCGGTTACAAAACTTCTCAAAATCCGAATTTTTGAATTCGGAACCATTATCACTTCTAATAGCTCGCATCGAGTTCAAGGGGAACTCATTCTGAAGACGCAAAATCAGATTGCGAGCGAAGGAGAAAGTCTCAGTCTTCTCAGTCAAAAAGAAGACCCACGAATATCTCGAAAAGTCGTCAACAACAACCAAAACATACCACTTGCCACCAACCGAGCTCACCCGAGCCGGACCAACAAGGTCCATATGTAAAAGCTCTCCAGGGTGCGAGGTCATGACCTTAGTCACTGGATGGTGGGGAGCGGCAACCATCTTCCCATGTCTACAAGAATGGCAAACTAGATCCTTCTCCATCGAAAGCTTGGGCAATCCTCGGATTAACCCAAGTGAGCTAAGTCTTGCAAGCAAGTCGAAGCTTAAATGACCAAGCCTCCTATGCCACTTCCAAAGATCAGAGGAAGAAGGACTAGCCAAAAGACAGCGAGAAGAACCAAACGACTCTGAGAAATTCGCGCGAAAGACTTTCCCAAAGGGCGAAATCAGACATACAAGATTGCCCTGAGGATCTAAGATGCGACTAAGGTTCGGTTTAAAACTAATCTCATAGTCATCATCAAAAAGTTGCGAAACAGAAAGCAAGTTAAAGTGCAGGTTAGAAACAAGAGCAACATCGCGCAACACAAAGTGCTCATTAACCCGCACCGTCCCACGGGATAATACCTTACCTTTACTATTGTCGCCGAAGGTTATGTACTCCTTTCCGGCGACCGGGCTAAGGCTGGAGAACCACTTGGCGTTTCCGGTCATGTGCCTCGAGCAACCAGAATCCACCAACCAAATGTCCTCCAACCGTCTCACCTACATCAATAAAAAGACATAGGGTGAGCATACGGTCCAACACTGGGGTTAGTGAAGTAAGGAGAATACCAGTGTTGGGCCGGCTGCTCAAAAGAACGGTCAGTGTAAAAACTATTCCTAGCCTGTCTACGGGGGTAGCGATCACCATGTACAGGAAAACGTGGTCCGCTGGGGAAGAAGCGCTCACCGCGGTACTCACACTGCGGTGGGGGAAAGCGCTCAACAAAGCCTCCGCCACGGGGTCCGTCAACTGTAATGGCAGGACCCCGTCGGGCACGCTCTCTACGAGGCCTTCGTCTTGGCACTTGAGGCTCTGGACCTCTAGGCCTGGCCTCTCTCCTCGGAGCTCTCCTCTCCCTAGGCCTGGGAACTTGACCTCCAGACTTAGCAGCTCTCCTCTGGACATTCGGCCCATGCACACCTTGGAAAGGGTGGTACATGTCCGGGTTGTCCATCTCCCGAGCACGGCGCGCCTCTCTCTTGCGCCTAAAGCAGAACTCGCTTAAGTGTCCATCTCTCCCACAGAAGTCACACTGGTACCTCACCGCACGCACAGGGGGTTGTTGGTACGCAGGACTGTGGATGTGGATCACTTTGCCCTTCTGTGGCAATTCCTCTTGGATAGGTGGCATTGTGTCCAGCTTGTTCTTTAGGTGGTTGGGTTTGGGATGCCAGACTTGGTTCTTGGGTGGATCTCTCGGAGGTTCCTCAAACACCCCATCCTTGGTGGTAGGTTTGACGGGCTCTTTGGGTGGAAGCTTGGCAAGTTTGGGAGTAGTGGTGGAGTTGGGTTTCTCACTAGGGTTCAGACCACTCGACTCTCCAATCTTCCCAAAAGCAGAAAGATCAACACCCGGAGCAAAACCTACACCAGGACCTCCAGCAGCTCGCTTAAATTGGGAGATCATCATCCCGAGCTGCGGCTCACTACAAGAGACCCATGACAAGATGGTCCGAAGGTATGTGTTTTCCTCCTCGGTTTGCATCTTGCCATGCTTGACATTCGCAATCTCCATCTCCAAACCCTCACACAAAGCACACCTAGCCCCACTAGTGCTACCTGAGTTGGCCTCCTCAAGAGACACAATCTTGGCATTCTTCTCTGCCAACTCAGATTGCAAGACAGGACAAGTCTTGCACGCACCCAACAGAGAAGGTCTAGCCTTCAGCTCATCCACCTCTCCTACCAACGTAGCATACTTACCTCTCAAAGTGAGAAGGTCAGTCATGTGTGTGGTGCACATCTCACACTCAACCTCCTCCGACACGACCACGGTGGACTTGGCAAACTCAAGCTCCCTCACCGTGTCTTCCCACTTCTGCCTAAACTCCTTGCGTTCTCTAGCGGCACGCCTAAGCAACTTGTCCTGACTAAGGAGCGCGGCAGTAAGCTTCTCGACCTCAGCAGAAAGCTCGTCATGGGTGAGAGATACCTGGGAGAAGTCGTCGTCGTTGTTCCGAGGGATGTGCTCTAGCTTGCCGTCGACTTCATCACCAAGCGCCATGGTGCAGAGGTCGTCGTCGTCGGCGAAGAAGCAGAGACCGTTCAGCTTGTCCTCGATTCTCTTCTTCTTCTCGGACTCATCATCGCTTGAGCAAGCGGAGTCGTCATCCGAGCCATCGACGTCGCTGAGCGTGGCGAAGAACGCACGCTGCTCAGCCTGGGCCTTCTCCAAGTACTTCTTCTTGATGTACTCCTTGTCGAAGCCGCCCCTCCGCTTGTGCCTCGCAGGGACGTACTTCTCCTTGCGCTTGCCGGAGTCGTACTTGTGCCCATGATCGCCCTTCCCAGATGAATGCTTCTTCTTGGGGCAGTTGGCGATGAAGTGGTCGGGGTCGCCGCACTCATAGCATCCTGAGCGTCCTCCACCGCGGCGACGGTTCATGCGGTTGTTGTGGAACCGCGTGAACCGGTTGGCGAGCATTGCCAACTCGTCATCCCCCAACGACTCAAGCTGGTCCTCTGTCACAGAAAAGAGAGATGAAAGTGCAAAGCCAGCAGAGGGGTTAGAAGAGCCAGAAACCAAAGCCATAGTCGGGCCAGAAGGATTCGCATAAGAAGCCCTCGACATGGCGTCAATCTCACTGGACTTGAGCTTACTAAAGAGCTCGTCGCAGGTGAGGGTCTCATAGTTAGGCGATTCGAAGATCGCCTGAACCTTGGAATCCCACACCGACCGATCAAGAGTGTGCAAGAGCTTCAAAGCACGCTCATGATCGTCAAAAGGCAACTGCTCCTTGTTAGCCCTCATCCTGTTGACAATCACCTGAAAGCGAGCGAATAAACTTTCTATGCTCTCGCCAGGCTGATGTCGAAAGTTCTCATACTCACGCTTGAACGACTCGTAGAGTCGGGTTTTGACTTGAGAGGTACCCTCATGGAAACGCATGAGGGTGTCTCAGATCTCCCGAGCCGTAGCAAGGTGAGAAACACGATCAAACTCACCCATGCTCAAACAAGAAAAGAGAGCATTACGGGCTCGGCTATTGGCATCGTGCTCATCGATCTGTTGCTGAGAAACACGAGCAGCCAAGACCACGTAATCAGCAGAGTTACAAATATCCCAAATAGAAGCACCCAAACTCTGCAGATAGGCCGACATGCGTATCTTCCAATACGCATAGTTCGTCCCATCAAAGAACGGCGGTTTGCCCACGCCGCGATCCATGTCGCCTTCTGTGGATCTGGAACCGGCTAAGGTGGAAGATCCTTAACCTGCTCCGATACCAATTGAAGGACCGTGAAGCAACCAGAAAGTGACCAGAGGGGGGGTGAATGGGAGCTTCAAAATTTCCTTTTGGATACTAGAGCCACTGTCCCAAGAATCACCCCAAGAGACAAACCCTAGAGCTTGCTAATGTCCACGACCCTAGATGTAGGGTGGATGCTTCCAAGAAGCACAGCGGGACACTACACAACTCTAGAAAGCCAATGCAAAAGGCGGAGATCAATTCCGACAACGAACGAGCGAACCGCGGATGAAACCGTGCGAAACCAGTCGCATCGGACGCTGGCCTGCGTCCGATGCCAGACCACCGGACGCGTCCGATGCAAACTGGCCGGTTCTGGAACCTTACTGTTCCACCATCGGACGCTGTGAACAGTAATCACCCAGCGTCCGATGCAAAGGCTCCGGCGCGTCCGATGGACAACGGACGCGTCCGATGCCTAGCGTCCGATGCAAACTAAAACGCCGAAAACGTGACACGCGTCACCGGAGCGTCCGATGCTAGGAACCCTAGCGTCCGATGCTCCCATGATAGCGTCTGATGCCCCCGAAAACAGCGCAGTTCTTTGATGATTCAACCCGATCTCCTCTAAATCAAAAGCTCTAGGCCTAGGATTCGATCTGAGGGGTCACAAGGATGTTAGTGAGCTATCTCTAAGAGATCATGGCTCGAACCTAACTCCAAATCGGTGAATCAAGAAATTTCGGGGCAAGGAAGCAAGAACGCAATCCAAAACGAAAATCGATCGATCTCCTAGACCGTGAGGTTAGAGTTTAATTCCTTCGGTGGAAAGAAGTGCCTCACGATCTAGAACAACTTGGTTCAAACGGTTTTGCAAAAGATGAACCGAGCAAAGAGATCTAGCGACGGGAAAATCGTGGAGAAAAAGGATTCCGCGAAGAACACGAATGAACCGCAAATCACACCCACGAATCGCAAGCCGAAGCGCAAACACACGCTACGACAAGGAGGATACGGCCTCCTTTCCTCAGAATCAACAA
The DNA here is from genome assembly GCA_009763385.1 of Coix lacryma-jobi var. lacryma-jobi. NCBI lineage: Eukaryota > Viridiplantae > Streptophyta > Magnoliopsida > Poales > Poaceae > Coix > Coix lacryma-jobi. Next base: position 51,473,765 of record CM019831.1, read on the forward strand.
GTACACAGAGTTCTTGGTCTCTCTGCGGATCTCAGCTACAGCAGGGTATGGGAGAGCAGGAAACCCTAAGTGCAGGAAGCAAAATGAGATGGCTAAAACTGAGACAACTGAGATGGGGGAGGAGGGTGTCTCCCCTGACTACTTATCCTATTCTAGTCTATGTCTCTTTCCTACTCTACCCCTCTCTATTCTAATTACAGAGCGAACCAGCTAAACCCTAAGGTTATTCTGGACCAACTCAAGTGGTAGGTAGATCCGACGGCCACGCCCGCACAAGTCGTCCGCGTTGCCTCCACGCAACCTTCCGATTGCCGCCACGTGCCGTCCTCGCTCTGCACCCCCGGTTTTGTGGCCCAAACCGGGAAACCAGCCTTTTCCAGCAACCCCCGGTTTTGAGGCCCAAACCGGGAAACCAGCCCACCAGCCTGAGTTTTGTGGCCCAAACTCAGAAACCCGTAGCGCTCGAGTTTTGAGGCCCAAACTCGGAAACCGGCCCATCACCCGAGTTTTGTGGCCAAACTCGGAAACCATCCGCGCCTAGGTTTTGTGGCTCAACCTGGAAACCGAGCACCCAGGTTTTGAGGCCCAAACCTAGAAACCGTCCACCCGTTGGTTTTTCTCTGGCTCAACCAACAAACCGGAGCCGTAGAGGGGATGCACCTCGCGTGCACCCCGTCCACCGACACGTGTCCCCAGGTCCTCGACCCGAGCAACACCGTGCCCCGCAAGTCTCTGCTCGTCGCTGTCCCAGGCTGCCAGCCACCACAGCTGATCCTCAGGCACTCCGGTCCCTCAGTCCAAGCCTCACGTCCGCCCTTCACTGCTCGATCCATCGGCATGGCACGTCCGCCGCACGGCACGCCCATCCTTCATCGCACCCAGTCCATCGGCACGACACGTCTCAACTTGACCTTCACCTTGCCCTCGATCACTGTCTCCGAGCTCGACACCTGCACAACACAAGCCAAAGAATATGCGATCAAACCCGTTGACAATCACTCATCACTTAGAGACTCGGCATACACCCATGTATCCGCACCGGCCTGTCGGATCAACTTCTTCATCTTGTACCTGCGGATTCAAGTTTATCTTCAACTTGCTTCAGCGATTGTTTCGGTAATCAACGTCTATATTTAAGTTTGAGCCATTGTTCTTATTATTCTTAAGGTTTATGACTCTCTTTTGAGTACTTTAATTCTAGTCATTCTAGAGTTAGAGTAGTTGGATAGTGTAAGCGTGGTGCTTAGACTTGATAGCTCATAAATGCCTCCTATAACGCCGATAGTAGTGGTTGTTCGCAAGGGTGACTCTTATAGCCTTGTTGATTCTTCTATAGTCCACTTACCCGTGTGTAGGCTCGGTAGGATTATACATTTGCATAAAAGACTCATACTCTGTTTGTGACCTTTTACGACAACTTCCCCACTAAGAATAATATAAACATATCACTCTTGAATTGGAATTAGACAGCCTTAGTGATCCCCTCTATACTTCTAGATTCTCCGTCCTTGTTAGCTACTTAGGGGATGGACTTTAAGACTTAACACTATCCGTTCCTTTGGGTTCGATATTAAAACTGGGTTACTCTGGTGAAGTGCTACATCGGTAGATTTTATCTGTGCGCTTGCGGATAAAGTAAAGTGTGCGTTAATTTATACCAACAGAAAGCTAGAAGAATGCAACAGCTTCAACGATATGCTATCCAGAGTGATAAAATGCTCTATTTGCACAAGTGAGTAAGTAAAGAGCCCAAATGCTAGCTTAAGCTCATCATGATCATATAGCTCAACGAAGATAACAAAGCAGTTTTAGATTAGAAGTTTAAGTACAAATGCAAGCTCACCATAGGAATAGCATCTAGTATGAATATAGACATGTCATCAACTAGAGCTAACAAAACCACACCAGTGAACTACCTCAAAGCAAGTGTCAAATCAGCAAGCTATATACAACTCATTTCATTTGAAAGTGAACAATTTATACAAGAGTTATACATGTCAAGTGACTGCGAGGGGTTGAAAGCCCCACAAAGCCTTACTTTTCAACCAAGCGAAGCCTAAGTCAAAAGACTATCAGAAGCTTAAGGCAATGGTTTCGGTCATACACTACACTGCTCGAGTTCATCCCAAAGTGCAAAGGGAAGTAGTCTCGATACAGTGAGGTGTTGTAGTGCAATCCCACCTCGATCTTTCCTTTATCTCGTAGCTTGGATTTTGGATTTTAACATTTAAACATTTCGGAGTACATACAATGGAAGCGATTTAAACTCCAAGCTAGAGACATAGCAACCTAGTATGGCAAAGCAAGCTCAAGATGTGACATAGCCTACTCATACTAGTTGCCAAAGCAAATGGTGAACTTTTTTTAGATTTAGACAGCTATTACACAAGTTCATCATTGCAAAATCATACTTAGCTCATCAAGTTGAGGTACATGATCATAAAGAGCTTAAACTGCATAAACTAAGTATCATACAAGCATGTGAAAATATAGCATAGTATCATTTTGGACAGAATATAAATGAAGCTCAAAATGCAAGTATGATACACATGCAAATGCAGAAAAGCTATGAAAGAACCTAGACTGTACATCATATGATACAACAAAGTGATCCCACATCTAAAATGGGAAACACACACCAAGCTCACCTCTCAACCTAGCAAAGGTTGATTGGTCCAAAGGCTTGGTAAAGACATCGGCCAACTGATTATGAGTGTCAACATGCCTAAGGTCGATATCACCCTTCTCAAAATGGTCTCGCAGAAAATGAAAGCGCACATCTATGTGTTTGGTCTTAAAATGCAACGCGGGGTTCTTAGCAACGCTAATCGCACTCGTGCTATCACAAAGCAAAGGAACTCGAGAAAAGCTCAGACCAAAATCACGCAAAGTGGCCATCATCCACAACAACTGGGAACAACAGCTAGCCGCAGCAACATATTCAGCCTCTGTGGTAGACTGGGCGACACTAGACTGCTTGCGAGAAGACCAAGAAACAAGAGAAGAGCCTAAAAACTGACAAGTCCCAGAAGTGGACTTGCGCTCAAGTCGGCAACCAGCAAAATCAGCATCAGAGTAACCGCAAAGGGAAAGGGTGGAAGAAGCAGAGTACCAAATCCCAAACTCAGGTGTGAAACGAAGGTACCTCATAATGCGCTTGACCGCCTGACAGTGAGAAGTGTGCGGCGACACCTGAAAGCATGCACAAAGACACACTGCGAACTAAATGTCCGGGCGTGTCGCCGTCAGGTACAGCAGCGAACTGATCATACTCCGGTACTCCTTCTGGTCCACAGCTTCTCCATCCTTGTTCGCATCTAGGGCCGGCGTGGTCGACATGGGTGTTGGAAGAGGCTTGGCCTCACCCATATCAAACTTCTTCAATATGTCCTTTGTGTACTTGCCCTGGTGCACGAACGTCCCTTCTTGGGATTGCTTGATTTGCAACTCGAGAAAGAAAGTCAACTCGCCCATCATGCTCATCTCAAATTCCCTGCTCATAATATCTGCAAACTTGGCAACCAACGTGTGAGAAGAACCAACGAAAATGATATCATCCACGTAAATCTGAACCAAGAGAGTGTCATTGCCTTGCTTGAGGAGAAAAAGAGTTTTATCAACACATCCCATTTTAAAACCCTTAGGAAGCAAAAAAGTTTTCAACCTATCATACCAGGCTCTAGGGGTTTGTTTCCAACCATACAAAGCTTTGTGAAGTTTAAAAACATGGTTTGGAAACTTGTGTGAATCAAAACCAGGGGGTTGTTTCACATACACGTCCTCTTCTATGTAGCCATTTAGGAACGCACTCTTGACATCCATTTGAAAAAGTTTAAACCCTTTGGATGCTGCAAAAGCCAAGAGGATCCTAATTGCCTCCAAACGAGCTACAGGAGAGAAAGTCTCCTCATAGTCTATCCCCTCCTTCTGACTATACGCCTGGGCTACAAGTCTGGCCTTGTTTCTCACAATGTGGCCATCCTCTCCTTGTTTGTTTTTGAAAACCCATTTTGTCCCAATAGGATGACACTCAGGGGGAGGTGGAACTAGAACCCAAACCCAATTTCTCTCAAAGTTTTCTAACTTCTTATGCATGGCATTAACCCAATCCAGATCAGATAAAGCATGTCCAACATCTCAGGGTTCAAAATCAGCAACAAATGCAGAATGAGCAAAGTGAGAGATTTGTTGTGACCTTGACCGAGTGACACATTCGTTGATGTTGCCGATCATCTGTTGAGGAGGGTGCTGGCGCTGAATGTGTCGTGGCGCCTCTCTAGCTGATGTGACCTCCCCCTCAATAGTAGTTGGTGCCTCATCGGGTACAAGTGGTACAGCCCGAGGTAGTGGATCACACGGCCCCCAAGTAGTCGACGAAGAGGGGTTGGGGCCGTGTGTCATCGTAGTAGATGTCGATCCTAGCGGTACAGCAGGTGGAGGTAGTGCTGGATCATCAATCCCTTCAACACCCTCTTCCTCGTCATCAAAAAGAGGTTCTCCAACCTCATAATCACCTGCACGCTCAAATCTAGAAGAAGGACAATGCATGGTCTCGTCGAAGGTGACATTGGATGTCTCCATGACTCGGTCAGTATCCAGGTTAAGTACACGATATGCACGAGTATGATTACCATAACCCAAAAATACACCGTCAGAAGAACGAGACTCAAATTTGTCTAAGTTGTCTTTCTTCAGTATGAAACAATGGCAACCAAACACTCTAAAATAACTCACTTTGGGATATCTTCCAAAACGCAACTCATAAGAAGTCTTTTTCAAGAAAGCTCGGAGAAAATGCGATTGGAAATATAGCATGCAGTGTTTATAGCTTCGGCCCAATAACGCCTAAGAGTCCTATGCTCATCGAGCATCGTCCTAGCCATCTCAACAAGGGTCCGATTCTTCCTCTCTACAACACCATTTTGTGGCGGTGTGTAGGGGGAAGAAAACTGATGGTAATCGATCTCAGACACAATAATGTGTTAATCTATGACTCATTGAGCAAACCCCAACAAGATTACCAAGATATGATAGAGATTATCCAAAGGTAATTTCGATCCCTACCTTGCATGCTTAAAGTATAGACTAAGCTTGTATATATATGTACTAATTAAATAATGATCTAACTTTCATTGGCCGGATTAGGGCCCGGGAAACATTCATTGCTCGGGAACATATGAGTCAATGTAAGGCGCCACTTCCAATAAAGCCACGACTACCAGTAAGTTTACCTTCGTCAATGTACGTGTATCTTTATTATATCATGTCATATATCATATCTTTACAAGATGAATCTTTTCATTCTACAGTGGACTTTGAGACAAGAACAGGGTAATAACTTATGTGGATTCTACATTTGTGAGTATATGATGATAGAATCAAATAGAATTCGTGAAGAAATCATCAAAGCACGTAACATGTCTCTTTTCATTTTTTTATAGACTTAATATTGATAATCTAGATATAACTAATATCTTTTAAAATCCAAATTGAAGACTAACTGGTTGAAGCAAAAAGTCATGCTATAAGGCCAATTGAAAGCAATACAAGAGACAATAGCAGGATTTCTTCGAGAACAAGTCATAAATCCAAACGGCGAGTTCTACTATAATACCAACGAGAAGTTGATTCCAAACAATGATGATCATTTGTATGTCCTGTAGATCTTTGGATGGAGTACAACTTGTAATAGGTTTACAGTACTAACTTTAGAATACAACTTGTGTAGATAGATTTGGAGAACAACTTCTATATATATAGCTTGTAATTTTATGTGCATATATTTATATATATGTAGTTCTATCATTCAATTATATATGCATGCAATAAGCTTATTATCATATGTTGCTAATATATATTAATATATATTAGCAGCAAAAAATACATATTAGAAAACCTATTAAATAAATAAATAAAACTAAAAACAGAACTGAAAAGAAAATAAAAAGGAAAAAATCAGGGGACCCTTTAGTCCTGGTTGGTAATATCAGACGGGACTAAAGGGTGCTGTTGCGTGGCACCGCTGCAGCACCCTTTACTCCCGGCTGGTATTACCAACCGGGACTAAAGGGGGGCTTTAGCCCCGGTGCTAGGAGCCGGGACTAAAGGGGGCCTTCAGTCCCGGAACCGTAGTCCCGGCTCGGCAACCGGAGCTAAAGGCCCTTGCCGACCGGGGTTACAGACCAATTCTGTTGTAGTGGACAGACCAGCTTGTAATTGGACGATGGTAAGTGTTTTCATTGTCGGCTGAATAACTTGTCCAGAATTTTTTTGGTGAAAAGCAATACTGTCAGCTCCAGCACAACCGACCCTTAACGATCCACTAGTGATTATGTGTTCTAGCATAGTAAAATAGTATTCATATTTTATAACTTTAAATAGTTATATTATATAAGTGTATATTGTAATGACTCAAATAATATAATACTTCCTAGGTCCTAAATTATAAGATATTTTAATATTTCTAAATTCATAACTTTTAGGATATATCTGGATATAATATAAATCTATGTGAGTAGCAAAAGCTATGAATACACAAAATCTAAAACGTTTTATAATTTAAAAGAGGGAGAACTTATTTAATATGTTACATATGAGTATTTTTATATAGATTTAGCCAAATTTATCTCGACTAAATACTATTCTAGTATTATTGAAAACTAGATGACATGTACTAGATGTTAGCTATGGCTTCTGATTGGTAATTACTAATGATGACATGTACGGTACAATACAACTGCTGGAATGTTGTTTGCCGCTGCTAGATTTATCTACTCCAAAGACCAAAGCAATAGTTCATTTCTTTGGAGTGTCACATTGATGCAATAGTAAATTTACTATCCAGGTATATTATAGAACTAGCGAAGGCCGCACGCCTTTGCCCGCGCCAGTAGGTGAATAAATCCAGATTTATAAAAAAAATAGTTTATATTCATACCTATCTACAAAGTATTGTAAGTGTGGATTTACATGCCAAAGTTGTTAGTGTATAGAATTTTTTTAGAAAAATAGGCCAAATTAGGCAGAATCAAATGTTTCAATAAAAAATAAAACAAGATAAGAATGTGCATAATTTAAAGGACACAAAAATTCACACCAACTTGCTTTGACAAGATCAAATGGACATACAAAATTCTAATATGATAGTTGTATTGTAGATGTACACTAAAGGCATGTGAGAGAGCTAAAAAGTTTTTTTTTGTGTTGTCCATAATGGTAGTTATGTCTTCTCACCTGATGCTTCTCTCCATGATCACATCACCTTGAGAAGTCTTCACCTTTTAGACAGAAAGAGAGAAGATCAAACGAAGATAATAATCTTAGGATCATGAACAGCAGAATGTAAGATTTTCAATTTAACATATCGGCTCATTTCAACAAAGGAATTTTATGTAACAAAGCATAAATGCATCACAGAAGTATATGTCGCAGCTATCTTAAAATTGACCTATGTATGGCATCCTGGGAGGCATGTTTGTAAAGCTAATTCACAAAGGGAATGCAGTACTAAGTAAGGTTGAAGGAACGAAAATGCTAAAGCAAGGCGACCAGAGGGGGGTGAATGAGAGCCTAAAAATTTCTTTCAAAATTACAACCTCAAACGCTTCGGACTCAAACGTGATGCCTACGACCCTTGGAAGAGCGTGGATGATCCCTAAGATCACAGCGAGGCACCACACAAGAGAGCAAACCAAAACTCCCAAAACTCCGAGTCAAGTTCTTACCTAAAAGACCCACTCCCGAACGTAGATGGAGGGCTACGTCAGGATTCCTCTAAATACCTATGCCAACACGTAGCAAAGATAGTTAGAGAGGTTCCTAGGTGAACTCTAGGAGCAAATGAGAAGTCCGGAAACGAAGCGGAAAAGTCGGGAGAGCAAACTCACTAAAACTCAACCTACAGCCGATTCCCGGACTGTCCGGACACCTGGTCCCGGACTGTCCGCGTCAGGGGCGGACTGTCCGCGAAACCCTGGCGGACTGTCCACCGGTCAAAAGGTAAAATCAGCAAACTTGCTGAACCCTCCCTGCGCAACTCGCGGACTGTCCGCGCCTACCACTGCGGAGTGTCCACCGTTCAACCAAAAGCGACACAGCCGAAGAACACAACAACTGGCCTAGCTCGCCCCCGATGCCCGGACTGTCCGCCCTTATAGTGGCGGACTGTCCGCCACCCTGCAAAGAGGGCGATTTCGGTCGCCCTTCTCCCAAATCTTCCCAAAATCGATCCAAATCAAAATCCCTTGATCCCAAACTTGAAGAGGATGATCACAAGATAGTTAGGAGACTATCCCCAAGAAATCATCCGCTCAAATCAACTCAATCAACGGGAAATCGAAAGGGAAGGTGTATGAACCAAAAAAGCGCCACGAAACTTAAATCGACCCGATCTACTTGTTCGTGAGGGTAGAGATGAATTCCTTCGATGGAAATGTTCTCCTCATATCAAAGAACAAGTTGATTCAAACGGAATCGCAAAAGACGCAGTGTAGAGGGAGATCGAGTGACGGGAAAATCGTGGAGAAACGAAGAACGCGAAGAACAAATTCAAAATGCGAATTCAACCACGAATTTGATCCTTGGATTCAGAGGAATGGATGATTGATTAAGCACTCGGTGTCGGGCTACAAGCCACTCCTAGCAACACAAAGCTTGGATGGCAAAAAGCTCAAGAACAAGAGCCAACTCTCCTCTAACCCTAGCCTTCTCTCACAAGCACAAAATTAAGAGAGACACCGTCCAAGGATAGAGCTGCCCTAACCAGCCCCCTTCATATATAGAGGCGCACGTCCGAAGACCAAAACGCCCTCACATGAAGTACTCAACCCAAATACCCCCCAGGGGTAAAACTGTCCAACCCTAGCAGTTTTCATCCGACGGCCACGCGCCTTCTCATCCTTCGCTTCGCCTCGACGCAAGCTTCAGGATGCCGCCACGTGCCGTCACCGTCGACCACCGCGCCTTCCTCGTGGATAGCTTCGCCGCCGCGCTAGCCTCTCCACGCTGCCACGCGTCGACCGTTCCGCATAGGAACCTCCGTCCGGTTTGAGGCCCAAACCGGTAAACCGTCCACCCTAAGTTTTGAGGCCCAAACTCGGAAACCCGTAGCACCCAGGTTTTGAGGCCCAAACCTGGAAACCATCCACCCAGTGGTTTTTCTGTGGCTCAACCACCAAACCGACGCCGTAGACGGGATGTGGTTCGCACACCCCGACCACCGGCAACGATGCCGATGCATGTGCAGCTTCCACGTCGGGCACAACGCCTTCGCCTTCCTTCTTGACTCGGCCGACGGCACTTGCGCCGCACGCAAGCCCGTGTCCGACCTCCCGCCAAGTGCCACGACGCCATCGTCTTCCTCTCGACTCGGCCGATGCATCGCACATCCCCATGTGCTCCTGCTCGCCGATGCCAAGTGTCAGCTACTACAGCTGGTCCTCCGGCCTCTCGGTCCGTTGGTCCAAGCCTCACGTCCGCCCTTCACCGCTCTAGGTTCATCGGCTTGGCACGTCCGCCGCACGGCACGCCCATCCTTCACCGCTCCCGGTCCGTCGGCACGGCACGTCTCTACTTGACCTTCACCTCGCCTTCGACCACTGTCTCTGAGCTCCACACCTGCACATCAACACAGCCAAGTGACACATGTTGCACACGCACACCAACCCGGTAAACACACACAACTCAACGTCACCGGTTAGTCATAAGCATTAAGCACATAGCGAGATATGGACTAAACCGGGAAAAGCCTCAAATCTTCCTCATCAATGTCAATCATTCATCATATATGTTCTCAATCTCCCCCTTGATGAATGCATTGACTAAAAATAAAACCACAAAGGAAGGGTTTGAAGGCAAGCCTCATCCAAGTGCCCAAAAGCCAAGCAAAAGCAAACACAAGGCCACTTGAGATGAGGAAGGATCATGAAAACTCCAAATAAAAGCTCTCGGTCCTGAAAGAAATGGGAAAGGTGGGCAAAGCCTCCACACAACCGAAGAGTCAAGAGAAACAAGAGTTTCATGAATCCCAAAAAGGCACTCAAAAATCAATCTCAAATAAATTGTCAAACAATCATCACAAAAGAAACCAAGGTTCTTATCAACTTGGAAGATTCTTATCCACTTGGGTTTTGAAATTTCTCCCCCTTGATGATTGAATTGACAAAAACTAGGCACAAGAGATGGTTTGAGATACCAAAACCAAAAACTTGGTCCCCAAAGACATGGGCAACGGCTCAACGCAACCAAGCAAAGGATCGGAGCAACAACTCAACAAAGAGAAAAACTCGATCACATAGAGCAAAAGACTTGGTTCCCAAAGACATGGGCAACGGTTCGACGCAACCAAGTCAAAAATGAGCTAGCCCTCAAGAAGAGGCAGAAAAGGCTCAACACCACTAGCTCAAGGCTTGATACCAATTAAGGCTGAATCGACGCATAAGAATGCAAAACTGCTAGTCCCTCAAGATAGAGGCACAGAGGCTCAACACAACTAGCAGAGGACTCGATACCAATCACAAGCAACCGAAAATTGGTGAAAGCAGCTAGTTCCTCAAGACAGAGGCAGAATGGCTCGACACAACTAGCTGAAGGCTCCATACTAATCGAAAATACCAAGCAAAAACTGCTAGTCCCTCAAGAGAGAGGCAAAACGGCTCAACACGACTAGCAGGCTCGATACCGACTGAGAAAAACACAAAGAGAAGCTCAAAACTAAATGGAGCATAAACACTCGGAGCACGCAGAGAAGTTGCAAAACAAAACAACTCCCCCTGAAAACAAGCCTATACACAAAAGCTATGCAACAAAGCTCATGACACCAATTACAGTCCATATCAAAAGATGGATACCAATTGAAGCACATAAAAGAGCTAAACTCCCCCTAGCTCGAAGCTCTCCCCAAAATGCACTACTCTCCCCTTTGTGCCAACACACAAGCTCCCCCTTGCAAACAGCTTCTCCCCCTTGACAAAAGGGAACATGCTGAGGGGTTTTGACATTTTCTCCACAAAGTTGACACACTCACAAGACAAGTCATCAACAAAAGTATATGGGAGTGATCACAAGGTGTATCGGAGCTGGGGGTATGTACACTAAGCTAAAAATGCATGATATGCACAATGCAACAGCTTCAAGTGTATAGCAATCAGAATGAAAAGATGCTCAAAAGGGTGCTGCCCTGAAACTTTAGCAACCAATACAAATGCTAGCAAAGGCTCAAACTGATCAAGTGAATACGAAATATGAACAAATAAGCATATGAGCAGTTTCAAGCCATTTGAAAAGCACTTCACCACTAAAATAACACTAAGCATGAATAGACAAGAAATCAACCAAGTGCTAACTCAAGTATAAAAGGTGAACTACCCCTAGCAAAGTTCAATCATCATGCAGTAGAATGAAGCATAGACTTGTGTTATACTCAATATTTTATCGGAGATTGCAGCGGTATTAACACAAGTTCAAATTAAAGCATGTGATTACGAGAGGTTGAAAGCATGGTCATTGCCTAACTTTTCAACCGGGCTAAGCCTATGCAAGAAAAGCAATCGGAAGCTTAAAGCACCGGTTTCGGTCTTACACTACACGGCTCAAGTTTAACTCAAATGTGCAATGAGAAACAGTCTCGATACCGTGATGTGCTGACACATGCAATCCCATCTCGATCTTTTCAATTCACTAATACTTGGATCGAATTTTAAGCACAATGTACATATGAACAATCCAAGCAAGTGAATGACTCAGTGCAAGAGACATAGCAACCTAGCATACAAAAGATAGTACAAGTGATCTCAACACATCCTACCCATGCTAGTTGCCAATCTCAATGGTGAACAAATTAAAGGTTTCATAGTTGATTAATCAAGTTCACCATTTGCAAAAATAGCTTAGCTCATAACATGTATCAAGTGATCAAAAAGCGCCTAAGCTACAAGCATCATCATGAATAAACAGGGCATACCAAAAAGAGCATAATCTCATTCTCATTACTATAGACGAGAAGCTCTAAAAAGCACTAAAATACATGATGAAATGCATGAAAAAACTAGTTTATCAAAAACAAAGCAAAAACTAGCCTAAAAAGAAAAGACCCAAAAGAAAAGGGGTATCAGAGAAGTCAAACTAAGATACAACAAGCAAAATGCTTCCCCAACTAAAAGGGAAACACACACCAAAACCACAAGAAAAGATCCAAGAACCGCTCAAGCGAACAGCCAGCAAAATCCACATCGAAAGGACCACACAGCAAAAAGAGGTCGAAGAAGAAGAGTACCAAAACCTGAACTCAGAAGTGTGTCGGAGGTACCTCATGAAGCGCTTGACCGCCTGCTTGTGTGATACCCGAGGGGACGCCTGAATCTACTGAAGTCTCCGGGGCACCTGCCTTGCCAAAGTCGTCTCCCCCTCGCCTGATGCTGTCGCTCCCACAGGTGCAGCTAGTGCTCACTGGAGAGCTGCTCGAACGGAACCCCAAGTCGTGGAAAAAGTGGGATCGGGTCCATGAGCCGAAATGCTCTGTCCAGGCTCCTGTTCTCCTGCACACTCAAAAGCAGAAGAAAACACAAGGCATTGTCTCGTCTAGTGTGACCTCAAGGTCTCCACGAAAACGGTTAGTCACATAATAAGCATAAGGTGAACTCTCAACAAAAAGAGATCTACCTATGAATGATACCGCAAGGAGATCTGAATTCAAACTAGTCAAGACTACCAAGCAACAGAATAAAGCACTATGGAGCAAAATGCAACCTAGAGACACGATCAATCCAAACACAGCCTAAACCTCAACACATGCTACTATGCAAGATAATGATAGCAATAGATCCAGAAGCATGTAACATGATAAAGTTATGGAAAAGACTAGTGCTTGAACTAAACATATCAACAGGGTACATGTAGCTAACCAAAACTAGCAACTGAAAAGTGACACCTAATGAACATCATACCACTATAAATAAAGCTCATGGAGAAGTATGGTAAAGCATGACACAATGTTCATGAGGATCACAGACTAGCATGAAAAGTGGAATAGCTACCAAAGCTGTACACAAGGCTAGCATGACATGATGATACAGAAGATAGCACATGCTACACTAAACAAAACATGATACAAAAGAAAATGTACATGTAATAACTATACAAGTGAGCACATGATAGTCCATCTCATACCTCAAGAAATAGAACATGGATGTACAAGGTATGAGTGTATAAGAGGGCTCACCAAGCTGCAAAAGCCTCTTTGGAGGCAAATCTAAGCGGGGTGTGGAGAACCATCAAATCTTGATCACATCTAAAAGATCAAGCTCCATCAGGCGCATGTTCTCCACCCTGCGTCCTCATATCTACACACAAGAGGACAAAGTAACCCGAGTCTTGGATCCCGAAGGGTTAGCAAGCATGTACTTGGGAACCCAAGACTTGGTCACAAATCTCAACTTCTCATGTGGGTTAGCATGATGCAAATGTTGGTTCAAATGTAATTTTGAAACACCCTTGGAAGCATTCCTCAAAAGGACAACTCGAGGAGAAGAACGAGTCGTACCACAGGAAAAGAGGCAAACATCTTCCAAGGTTTTTGTAGAAGAACCAATAGAAGCACCATGAAAAGCATGACGTGGACCAAGAGAAGAAGCACTAGAAGCATGTCCACGACCATGACCTATCCCACTAGAAAAGGAGTCATAAAACCCATCAACAAAGAGGGGCTTCTTACTAGGAGCACAAGGGTCCATGCCATGAGAAGGGCTATGAACCACCAACTTCCTAGAAGAGCGAGCTTGGCGCAAGCGTTTGGCACGCCGATAGCAAAAGCTTTCTTGATGCCCATCTTTCTCACAAAAAGAGCAATGGTACAAACACCTATTGGAAGGCACACCATCCTCCAACAAGTGAGAAGTCCCTTGGGTCATAGAACAAGAAGCATCAATATTCAACTTGGTGCCAACACTAGGAGCACACATGCCATGGGAAAGGCTACGCGGCTTCCTAAAAGCCTTAGCTCGAATACGCCGCTCGTGCTTGACACGACGAAAACAAAAATCGAGCGAATGTCCATCCTTCTTGCAAAAGGTGCAATGAAATATCGGATTGGGAACACGAGTTCCAAAAATGTGAGAAGCACCCTTGTCAAGAGAAGTCCCTTGGACATCACTCGAAGAAACAGCAAGGTTGGGAGTAGCTATGAAAGAGCTATCCGAAACCTTGACACTAATGCCACAGTCGAAAGACTCAAACACAAGAATTCAACTCTGGTTGCAAAAATGCAAACTTAGAAATATCAACATCGGAGTTGCAAGAAATGCGTGACTCAAAAGACTTAGCACAAAGACTCTTGCATCTTTTGGCTAAAACCTCATTTTCAAACATGAGGTGATCACAAGTACCACAAGGAGTGTTTCTCAAGTTTTCCATCTTCTTCTCAATGCACTTGGCATATGTGGTACGCAAGAGTTCAATTTCTTTTTCAAGGTTAGCACTCATATCATTGTGCTCAACCAACTTAGCGCTCATATCATCGCACAAAGCTTTCAAAGCCAAAACTTCCTTTTCCAAATCAATGCATGATGTGCAAATGAAATCGGTGGAAGAAACATCACCATTCACATCAAGCAAGGAATCATGATTACCACAAGAAATAAAGCAAGCACTTTTATTCAAAGAGCACAAGCTACAAGGCCTAGCATTTAACTCAACAATTTCAGCCCTAGCATGCTCAAGTTCATCTACACATGTGGTGTGAGTCAATTTTAATTTATTGATTTCAGCAAGCAAAGACTCACAAGAACCACATGGTTCAACGGCTTTTGACCTAAGCAAGGCTATTTCAGATTTAGCACGAACAAGATCCTTGCGCAAGTCAAAGCATACAAGACATGGTATGGAAGCATTTGATTTCAACATTTCATTTTCAGATTTTAAGTTAGCAAGAGAAAAGCATAGCTCATCATTCTTCCTAACCATGTCACTACAAGAGGTGCAAGGTAAAGATGCACCAGACTTCCAATGAAAAAGGCCACATTTTAACCTAGCAATGGACCATTTCAACTTCTTGATCTTTCTATGCAAGGTATCACAAAGCTCATCATATCTAATGTTATCATCACAGCAAGCTTCAAATCGTTGGGGAAAAATCCCAAGACTAGCAAGAAGTGTACCTTTCTTGGCCTTGCCAAGTTCACGTATACGATCCTCCGTTGAATGCTCATCATCTCCTAGGAAGTCCAACAAAGAATCCACCTCATGTTTCGTCTCAAGAGCCGCACTCCTCCTTCTTCCGGCAATGTCATCCTCGATCACATGTCCATGATTCGAACCTGAGGACAAAGACACACTAGTAGAGAAACTTGGTGCCATTTGCAAAAGCACCGTTAGTGTTAGCCAAACAAAAGCTCAAACACCTCGACGAACAAAGTTAGAAATACAACCGCCCTCAAAAGGTCGCCTTCGCGGATCCAGAACCGGTTAAGGTAGAGAGATCCTTAACTGGCTCCGATACCAATTGAAGGACCAAAAATGCTAAAGCAAGGCGACCAGAGGGGGGGTGAATGGGAGCCTAAAAATTTCTTTCGAAATTATGGCCTCTGTCCCAACAAAATCAACCCCAAACGCTTCGGACTCAAACGTGATGCCTACGACCCTTGGAAGAGGGTGGATGATCCCTAAGATCACAGCAAGGCACCACACAAGAGAGCAAACCAAAACTCCCAAAACTCCGAGTCAAGTTCTTACCTAAAAGACCCACTCCCGAACGTAGATGGAGGGCTACGTCGGGATTCCTCCAAATACCTATGCCAACACGTAGCAAAGATAGTTAGAGAGGTTCCTAGGTGAACTCTAGGAGCAAACGAGAAGTCCGGAAACAAAGCGGAAAAGCCGGTAGAGCAAACGCACTAAAACTCAACGTACAGCTGATTCCCGGACTGTCCGGACACCTGGTCCCGGACTGTCCGCGCCAGGGGTAGACTGTCCGCGAAAACCTGGCGGACTGTCCGCCGGTCAAAAGGTAAAATCAGCAAACTTGTTGAACCCTCCCTGCGCAACTCACGGACTGTCCGCGCCTACCACTGCGGACTGTCCGCCGTTCAACCAAAAGAGACACAGCCGAAGAACACAGCAATTGGCCTAGCTCGCCCCTGATGCCCGGACTGTCCGTCCTTATAGTGGCGGACTGTCCGCCACCCTGCAGAGAGGGCGATTTCGGTCGCCCTTCTCCCAAATCTTCCCAAAATCGATCCAAATCAAAATCCCTTGATCCCAAACTTGGAGATGATGATCACAAGATAGTTAGGAGACTATCCCCAAGAAATCATCCGCTCAAATCAACTCAATCAACGGGAAATCGAAAGGGAAGGTGTATGAACCGAAAAAGCGCCACAAAACTTAAATCGACCCGATCTACTTGTTCGTGAGGGTAGAGATGAATTCCTTCGATGGAAATGTTCTCCTCATATCAAAGAACAAGTTGATTCAAACGGAATCGCAAAAGAAGCAGTGTAGAGGGAGATCGAGTGACGGGAAAATCGTGGAGAAACGAAGAATGCGAAGAACAAATTCAAAATGCGAATTCAACCACGAATTGGATCCTTGGATTCAGAGGAATCGATGATTGATTAAGCACTCGGTGTCGGGCTACAAGCCACTCCTAGCAACACAAAGCTTGGATGGGAAAAAGCTTAAGAACAAGAGCCAACTCTCCTCTAACCCTAGCCTTCTCTCACAAGCACAAAATTGAGAGAGACACCGTCCAAGGATAGAGCTGCCCTAACCAGCCCCCTTCATATATATAGGCGCACGTCCGAAGACCAAAACGCCCTCACATGAAGTACTCAACCCAAATACCCCCTAGGGGTAAAACTGTCCAACCCTAGCAGTTTTCATCTGACGGCCACGCGCCTTCTCATCCTTCGCTTCGCCTCGACGCAAGGTTTAGGATGCCGCCACGTGCCGTCACCGTCGACCACCGCGCCTTCCTCGTGGATAGCTTCGCCGCCGCGCCAGCCTCTCCACGCCGCCACGCGTTGACCGTTCCGCATAGGAACCTCCGCCCGGTTTTGAGGCCCAAACCGGTAAACCGTCCACCCCGAGTTTTGAGGCCCAAACTCGAAAACCCACAGCACCCAGGTTTTGAGGCCCAAACCTAGAAACCATCCACCCGGTGGTTTTTCTGTGGCTCAACCACCAAACCGACGCCGTAGACAGGATGTGGTTCGCACACCCCGACCACCGGCAACGATGTCGATGCATGTCCAGCCTCCACGCCGGGCACAACACCTTCGCCTTCCTTCTTGACTCGGTCGACGGCACTTGCGCCGCACGCAAGCCCGTGTCCGACCTCCCGCCAAGTGCCACGACGCCATCGTCTTCCTCCTGACTCGGCCGATGCATCGCACGTCCCCATGTGCTGCTGCTCGCTGATGCCAAGTGTCAGCTACCACAGCTGGTCCTCCGGCCTCTCGGTCCGTCGGTCCAAGCTTCATGTCCGCCCTTCACCGCTCTAGGTTCATCGGCATGGCACGTCCGCCGCATGGCACGCCCATCCTTCACCGCTCCTGGTTCGTCGGCACGGCACGTCTCTACTTGACCTTCACCTCGCCTTCGACCACTGTCTCCGAGCTCCACACCTGCACATCAACACAGCCAAGAGACACATGTTGCACACGCACACCAACCCGGTAAACACACACAACTCAACGCCACCGGTTAGTCATAAGCATTAAGCACATAGCGAGATATGGACTAAACCGGGAAAAGCCTCAAACCTTCCTCATCAATGTCAATCATTCATCATATATGTTCTCAAAGGTATCTTGAGATATGTACTTATGTCAGCCAACCTTTTTTTTCTCGAACACGCAGGAGAGTTGCGTATCAATAAATTAAGAAGAAAAAAGGGTGAAAAAAAACACCTAGTCACCATTACAAGGGAGTTCATAGAAGAGCCCCCCAACACACCCACACACTTACATTTTATTACCCTTTTTCTAAATAAGCAACCCTTGACCAAACAAGCCTATCAGACTAACCATCAGGCAATAGGGCGAGGAGAGGAGGAATTCCTTGAGCCCCAACCCAATTCCACTGATATGCTGCTGTTCTCTGCCCCTCACCGATCGGAGGTTATACGTGTGGACGATCGGTGGGCGCGGTTTGAAGGCTGATCGGCGGCGAGGAGCCAGCGATCGTGAAGGAGGAGGAAAGAGGTGTCGGCTAGGGTTGGACTCCGGCTCCCTTTAGGAAGCCGGAAACAATATGTTTCTACTTAATTCCAAATAAATCCAGATTACAGCGTACTTATACCCCTAACAGGCCTTTTGCTAAATAGCCCCTTGGTTTGACTGTTAATATTAAAAGACAAGTCTCAAATCTAAATAAACCTCTCAAATCAAATAACCCCAGCCCTTTTTAGCCACGGCTACGCCTAACATACTGCAGGCCGGTCATAACATCTCTCCCCGCTTCGACAAACAGCTCGTCCTCGAGCTGCACATCGGGGTAGCGCTCCTTGAAGTCCGGAAGAAGTTCTCATGTAGCATCATCCTCGGGAAGGCCCTGCCACTGAACGAGGAGGTGCCAAGCCCCGTGGCGCTGCTGGGCGCGCAATACGCGCGCAGGTGCTGGCAGCAGCCGACCGTCCTGTACCGGTGGCAGCGCAGCAGGAGCAGCCAGTGGATCACCCTTGTACGGCTTCAACAGGCTGATGTGGAAGACGTCGTGCAGACGCGCCTCAGCGGGCAAGCGCAGGCGGTATGCCACCGGCCCGATGCGCTCAACGATCTAGAAGGGCCCGGTGTAGCATGGGCGCAGCTTGCCCTTGGACGGCGAAGCGAGCGCATGGGTGGGTCGGTGGAGAAGTCAGAGCAGCACCCATGCGCCCACGTCGAACTCCACGTCGCGATGGTGCTCATCGTAGTGGCGCTTGGCGTACTGCTGGCCTGTAGAAGACGCTCGCGAACCTCCTCGAGGAACGCATCGGGATCCCGCAGCATGGCGTCCACCGCCTCTGTCTGGGCCGCCCCGGCATGCTGTGGCAGGAGGGGCGGCGGGGGTCGGCCGTACGCAACCTCGAACGGCAATGCTCGGAGCGCCGTGTGGTACGAGGTGTTGTAGCAGTACTCCGCCCAGGAGAGCCAGTCGACCCACGAGCGAGGCCGATCACCTGTCGCACAACGCAAGTACATCGCGATGATCTTGTTGATGACCTCGGACTGGCCATCCGTCTGGGGTGGAAGGCCGTACTGAGCCGCTGTTTGACACCTGCACATTTAAAGAGATCGCGCTAGAGATTGCTAGTGAAGACTGGGTCGCGATCGCTGACGATGGAGTTGGGAAAGCCGTGCAGGCGTACGATCCCGTCGAAGAAGGCACGAGCGATAGAGGCGGCGGTGTAGGGGTGGCTGAGCGCGATGAAGTGGCCGTACTTCGATAAGCGGTCCACCACCGTCAGGACCACGGACTTGCCGTGCACCTTCGGCAGCCCCTCGATGAAGTCCATGGAGATATCCGCCCACGCCTGCGATGGAACGTCCAAGGGCTGAAGTAGGCCGGCCGGCTTTGTGGTCTGCGTCTTGTTCCGCTAGCACACGTCGCAGGAGCGGACGAAGTCGTGCACCAGCTGACGGTCGCCGGGGATGTAGAAATCCGCGCGGAGGCACACAAGGGTTTTCTGGACCCCCTCGTGCCCCGCCAAGTGAGCCAGGGTCACCACCTGGTGGCGCAAGTCGTCAGTGGCAGGCACGTAGATGCGCTTGCCGTGAAGGAGGAAACCGTCGTCGGCTGCCCATGGCTCGCCCAGAGACGCAGCCTCCAGCTGCTGCAGCAGGTCGCGCGCGACCGGGTCGGCCGCGGTGGCACGGCGGATGTCGGCGTAGAGGTCGAAGGAGGGCCCCGAGAGGGCACAAAGCGTCGTTGTCTCCTCGTCATGGCGGGACAGCGCATCGGCCACCGAGTTGAGCCACCCGGGGCGGTACTCGACGGTGAAGTCGAACCCGAACAGCTTGCTGAGCCACTGGTGCTGAGGCACGGTGGATAGCCGCTGGTCCAGGATGAACTTCAGGCTATAGTGGTCGGTGCGGACGAGGAACCGGCGCCCCCACAAGTACGGGCGCCAGTGCCGGACGGCTTGCACCAGCCCGATGAGCTCGCGCTCGTAGGCCGCCAGCTTGACATGGCGGCCGACGAAGGGTCGACTGAAGAAAGCCAGGGGTCCCCCTCCCTGGTGTAGAACGGCGCCAAAACCGGTGCCGGACGCGTCGTAGTCCACCACGAACTGGCGCTCGAAGTCAGGCATCTGTAGAACCGGCGCTGACGAGAGTGCCCGCTTCAGGGCAGCGAAGGCTTCGTCTGCCTCCGCCGTCCAGGTGAACGCCTCCTTCCACAGGAGACGTGTGAGTGGTGTCGCGATGCAGCCGAAGTCGCGGATGAACTTCCTGTAGTAGCCGGCGAGGCCCAGGAAGCCACGCACCCCGCGTGGAGAGCGCGGTAGAGGCCACGAGGTGACGGCGGCCACCTTATCGCTGTCCATGGCGATGCCATCGGCGGAGATGACGTGACCGAGGTAGGTGACGGAGAGGGCCCCGAAAGAGCACTTCGACCTCTTCAGAAAGAGGTCGTGGGCTCGTAGGGCGATGAAGACGAGGCTGACATGCTGCAGGTGCTCAGACCACGACGTGATGTAGATCAAAATGTTGTCGAAGAAAACTAGCATGAACCTGTGGAGGAAAGGGCGGAGCACGTCGTTCATCAACGCCTGAAATGTCGCAGGGGCGTTGGAGAGCCCAAATGGCATCACCAGGAACTTGAAGTGGCCGTGGTGGGTGCGGAACGCCGTCTTCTCGATGTCCGCCGGGTGCATGCGCACCTGGTGGTACCCGAGCGGAGATCGAGCTTGGTGAAGTACTTGGCCCCATGGAGCTCGTCGAGGAGCTCGTCAACCACTGGGATCGGGAACTTGTCCTTGGATGTACAGTCGTTGAGTGCGGTAGTCGATGCAGAAGCGCCACGACCCATCCGCCTTCTTGACGAGGAGCACGGGTGCCGAGAACAGAGAAGTACTGGGGCGGATGATGCCCTGCTCCAGCATGGCGGCGCACTGTCGCTCGAGCTCGTCCTTCTGCAACTGAGGGTACCGGTACGGCCGCACTGCCACCGGCGCGGTCCCGGGCAGCAGGTGTATGCGGTGGTCGTAGGGGCGGGCTGGTGGAAGGCCGTGCGGTGTGTCGAAGACGGCGTCGTGCTGAAGTAGTAGCTCGTCCAGCAGCGGGTGGTGCGGGTCCGAAGCGACCGCTGCCAGCGATCGCTGCTGGGAGGGCGCACCCGGGGCGCCAACACACTGCCACGTGATGCGGTGGCCCTCGTGCAGGAAGGACACGGTGAGCCCCTCGAAGTCCCAGGTGAGGGGGCCCAGCGTGCCAAGAAAGTCAAAGCAGCCGAGCGCGAGGCCGACGCAGGTGATGGAGAAAGGCGCTCCGCAGATATCTACGGGCACGTCGCGTGCGATGCCTTCACACAACACGTGCTCGCCGTTGGCCACCGTAACGCGAAACTGGTCGCCCCCCTGAGGAGCGAGACCAAGGCGCCGCATGGCCACTCCCTAGAGGAAGGTGTGGGTGGAGCCGGTGTCCAGGAGGGCGAGGAAGCACTCGCCCTTGATCGTCACGGGCAGGAGCAGAGTGTGGGGCGTCCTGATGCCTGCAAGAGCGTGTACAGAAACCACAAGAGTGTGAGCGTGAGCGTCCGCTGCGGCGGCAGCGTCCTCGGGCTAGGCTGCGGTCGCATCGTCGGCTGCCGCCACCTCGTCGTCGTCGAGGAAGTCTTCCGCCTCCAGGAAGAACAGGCGGGGGAACACGTGCCCACGCACGTACTGCTCGTCGCAGTTGTAGCAAAGGCCTTGATGACGACTCTCCTGCATCTCGGCCGGCGAGAGGCGACGGTACGGCCGCACGGGTGCCGCCGGAGCTGGTGCGCCCGGTGCTGCCGCGCCGGCTGCGGGCGGCGCAGGCAGCGCGGGTGCGCCAACCGGGACCGCGGCTGCCCCCTGTTGGCGTGGGGGAAGAGCTGGCCGCAGAGGAGGGCGGGCGCCACGCTGCTGAGGGGGTGTCGCCGAGGCCAGAGCCCGTGTCTCGAAAGCGCGAGCAAGGAACATGGCCGTCTGGAGGTCGGGCGGGGCGCGCATCGCGACATCGACCCGAATGTATTCTGGGAGGCCGCCAACGAAGAGCTCCGCCTTTTGGCGTGTGGAGATGTCCCTGGAGTGCGCCAGCACTGTTTGGAAGCGGTCCGCAAACTCTTGGACCATGGAGTGGAAGGGAAGGCGCCCCAACTCGGCCAGCCGCGAGCCGTATATAGGCGGTCCGAAGCGAAAACGGCAAAGCTCCTTGAAGCGCTCCCAGGACGGCATACCCTCATCCAACAGGAGGGCATAGTACCATGTCTGAGCGGCGCCGGTGAGGTGGTAGGAGGCCATCCACGTCCACTGCTCCACCAGGGTGCGCTGGCCTCAGAAGAATTGTTCATAGTGTGTGAGCCAATTCAGCGGGTCGACCGAGCCATCGTACGTCGCGAAGTCGATCTTGTAGGTCCGAGGCTGGAAAGGCGCCGCGCCGAACGGCGCGGGAGTGGCAGCCGAGGGCACCCCACCGAGCGCTGGCACTGCAGCCGGCGCGGACCCGAGGGTGGGGCCGTGGAAGAGTGGGTCGCCAATGCCGCCATAGAGCGTTGCCGACGGTGGAACGCCCCCATGGCCGAATCCTGCTGGGGTGTGAGGGATCGTGTGGACCACCGGGCGCGCTGGTGCGGAGGAGTAGACCGGTGGCACGATGTCGGTCAGCCATGATGGAAGCGGGGACAGCGAGTGGGGGAACTGGATCTCCTGGATGGGGATGCCGCCAGGGGAAACCGCCGGTGCTGACGCGGTGGTGTGCGTCGTGCTGTCTTGCGGCATCCCGTAGGGGTAGACGGCGCCCGAGGCGGGTAGAGGCAGCTGCTGCTGCGGGTTGGGCGTCGGCAGCTGCTGTGGGTTGGGCGTCGGCGACGGCTGCGGGTTGGACGCCGGTGGCAGCTGTCGCTGCGGGTGAGGCGGCACCACGCCTGGCTGCGGTCCCAAGAGGAATGCGTGGACGCCGACCATCATCCTGTCGAGGTCGAGGACGGCGGCAGTGAGCTGTTCGTTGGTCATCACCCCCATGGCAGAGGAGGAAGCGCCAGCGGCTAGCGGCAGCGATCCCGTGGGCAGAGATGTTTGCGGAATCGATGCGGACGGGATCAGCACGAACACGTCGGGCACGGACACATTAGGGTCCGGTGGCGGCGCGGTTGAAGCGGGCAGCGGCAGCGACATCAGATCGGAGGTCTCCGATACCAGGTTGATATGCTGCTGTTCTCTGCCCCTCACCGATCGGAGGTTATACGTGTGGATGATCGGTGGGCGCGGTTTGAAGGCTGATCAGCGGCGAGGAGCCAGCGATCGTGAAGGAGGAGGAAAGAGGTGTCGGCTAGGGTTGGACTCCAGCTCCCTTCAGGAAGCCGGAAACAATATGTTTCTGCTTAATTCCAAATAAATCTAGATTACAGCGTACTTATACCCCTAACAGGCCTTTTGCTAAATAGCCCCTTGGTTTGACTGCTAATATTAAAAGACAAGTCCCAAATCTAAATAAACCTCTCAAATCAAGTAACCTCGGCGCCTTTTTAGCCACGGCTACGCCTAACATACTGCAGGCGGGTCATAACATCCACAACTGCATTTCATCTCTGATGGTAGAAAGCAACCCATTTTGATTAGGCTGCAGACCATCAAAAACAAAACGGGTCCTATGGTTCCAGAGAGACTAGGCCACCAAAATTATAACTGAATTCAGGCCCTGTTTGGCATGATCAGCCACTCTGATGTTCACATGAACCCACCAATCCTCGAAGGAGTGATTGCCAGTCTGTGGGGCAAGAGCTTGCAGGCCAAAACGTCGCATAACAATAAACCATATCTGGCGCGAGAAAACACAAGCTAGCAGTAGGTGATTAATTGTCTCCTCCTCTTGGTCACATAACGGACAGTGATCAGGGTGTGGCAGTCCTCGCTTAGCAAGCCTATCAGCTGTCCAACACTTGGTGTGTGCCACCAACCACATAAAAAATTTGCATTTACCGGGGGCCCAGCTCTTCTAGATCCTCTCCCAAGGCTGAAACTGAATGGCGCCAGAAAACATTGCCTCATAAGCTGACTTAGCAGAATATTTTCCGGATGCTGCAAATTTCCAAATGTGAGAATCTTCAACCTCAGGCTGCAGAACCACCTCTGATAATAGATCCCAAACGCTAAGGAATTTAGACAAGACAGCCACAGAAAGAGCTCCTCTAATGTTAGCTACCCATGTCAAATCAGTAAGGGCCTCATGTACCAATCTTTTCTTTGCTCGACCGGCAACAGAGCCAAAAAGGTGTGGAACTAGCTTATCAAGGCTTTGTCCTTGAAGCCATCTGTCAGTCCAAAAAAGGGTATCCATGCCATTGCCAACTTCTGAGGTTACAGCCACTGAGAAGAAGGCCTTGGCCGAAGGATGCACCTGGATGGGAATAAAAGCCCATGGCTTCTTCGGTTCAGTCTTCTGTAACCACAACCATCTCATTCTGAAGGCCCAACCAAGCTGCTGTAGCTGAGAAATGCCAAGCCCCTCATATTCTAGCGGACGAGTAACCTAGGGCCAAGCAACCAAGCAGTGTCCTCCTTTCACATCCTTTCTTCCTTTCCAGAGGAACGTATACATAAAACAGGGAATGCAGCACTCAGAAGTATAAGGAACTGAAAGAGCACATGCATGTTGATTATTAATACATACAGAAAAATTGATTAGAGAATTCTATGTGCTGTAATTTGGAGCATGTAATTGCACAACACAATCAAGTAGCTAGAAGATAAACATCTGCTCCAACAGCAGGAATCATTCACATGCATGATATCAAACTGTCGCAAGACAGCTACATGAAAAAGGTTTATTTTAACCAAGATGTGAAAGCCTAATTACTGAAGTACAATCAATGGATATAGCAAAATATAGACAGCACACTTGTGAACTAACACCAGCAAGCACCCGAGTGCCATGGGTGATGGACGTACCTCATCAACGAGGTGCAACCCAGTCAGCTTTTACTTGATTTACTGCTTCGAGACAGAGCCTAAATTATATTGGTGGATTCTCTCCTTGAACACCGAAATCAATGAGTTTATCCTATAAGTCAAAGATAAGCCTGGAAATCAAGTAAAAGAAAGTGTATTCTGCAAAACCAGTGACCACCAAAATCTCAAAAATCAGTGAACATCAAAATCGCCAATCATTTTTTTTTCAACCTCAGGCAAGCAAGCACCGGATGCTAATCCCTCTTGCTCCCCTACAGGATTGTCTATATTTATATAAGGCTAAATTTATAAATCAATCACCACCTTTTTTTTGTTAGAGTATAGGTATATCAAGTAACACAACTATTTAGTTTAACCTACAAAACATGGTATGAGTAGAAATAAGATATGTCACCTCTGAAAGAAGCATATCATGACATGAAGTAAGAGTTGTCAAAGATTAAAGGATTGGGTGTCGAGGCTCCCTCAATTCCAGAAGTATCCTCGTAGCATCTTGCTTATAGAGATGAGCAATCTGTAAGGCATTTAACTTCTGCGAAGAAAGGACACCTATCTCAAAATCAAGATTTATAAGAACAAGAACATACAAGGGAATCAGTCACTCTGATTCATGAACGTATTAAAATTTCAGCACCTTGAATTTAAGTTGAACATGAGTTTAGTAATGAAATTTCACCGCCATTAGTAGACTCGCGGGCGGCACCTGCCTATCCAGTACACCGGAGGCGACGAGGGTGATCATAGGCACGTGCCCTGGTCGCATCGGGAGAGAGAGTCAACTTTGATAAACCTTATAGAGAGATACAATAATTCCAAAATACATTGTCAGTGCACTGAAATACTAAAAGATATATAAAGTGGGAAAGCCTTAACAATTGATTTTGCCTTATTCATCCAAGTTGGCCCAATAGAAGTGGTTGTACTTTGGTAGCAGCTTTTACCTTGCCTATACACTACTACACAACAGGAATATTGTAACACTTTTATGTAATATATTCATTAATGTGTTCCAGTAAAATTTCATAGTAACACAAAATAGTGTATTACAGACTTCGGCTATGACACAAAATACTTTTTTTTAAAAAAAAGGTGTTACTAACAACCATTATAGTAACACAAAATTAATGTTACAAGAAAAATGTTACAAAAGTGTACTATGTTGTAACACATAAGTGGAACACATATAAAATGTGTTATAAATATATGCCTCTAGTAACACAAAATAATATTTCAGTCGAGTGTTACAAAAGAAAATACATGTAGACGTTCCTATTTATAAGCAACACATCATATGTAGCTCTCATCAAGACTGATATGCAATCACATCATGGTCATTATATGAGAACCATTAGTATTGAGCAGTCGCATCAAAAGGTCAGTTTGATGCTAGAGCATGTTGTTAATTTATTAGACCGAGATCAAGAGACGCACTAGAGAGAGCTATATCATAAGAAGAACAGTACAATGGAGAAGAAAAAACAAAACAAAAAATGTAAAATTAAATGGAAGTAATATAGATATTTTTTTACTTTGTTGTATGAACACACCAACCTACCGCCATATGGGTTCATCAATGTAACACCCTAAATTTTTCTTTAATTCAAAATAGATTAATATGATTTATTTTATTTTGTTGTGGGCATTAAAACATAGAGAATTAATATTGTTGGAGAAATAAAATTTATTCTAGCCCAGCAACAAGTTGATGCATCCATGCTGCTGCATTCTTTTGATTGTGTGGAGTTCCAAAATTTAATCTGGAGTTCAAATTCAATTTTGAAAAGGATTTGAAAACTGCTTTGAAATAAAAGAAAATGAGCAAAACCTTTTCTTCTTCCCCTTCCTTCCATTCTCGCCCGAAGGCCTTTTTCCTTCCTTTCTGCCGGCCTGCCCGCGCCCCACCCCTCCTACCGCGCGGCCCAACCAGCCGGGCCGGCCCACCCGCACCGCGCAAGTCGTGGCGTTGCAGCGCCTCTCTGCCTCGCGCGCCGTCTCGCTGACAGCCGGACCCGCGCTCGCACTCGCTGACAGGTGGGACCCCCTTGTCAGGGTCGTCCCCAACCTCCGCCCGAGGTTCCCGCTGCAAGCCGCCGCCGCGCCTGTCTCCCCGCGTTCGCTTTCCTCGGCGCTGTGTTTATCCCGCGTGCGCCTTTCCTCTATAAAATGGAGAGCGCCATCTTCTGCCTTTCCGCTTTCCATCCTCGAGCCGTCAACACCGCCAACAGAGCTCGGTGTAAACCGAAACCCTAATCGCCGCCGCCGAGCTCATCTTCCCATCTCGGCGCTCGGCTATCGAATTCGACTGACTCCCGAGTTTCGCCGAGTCGTAAGGATGCTCCAGCAAGTTTTCTTGTTCCATCTTTGCCTTTTCAATTACCTAACCGAGCTCGCCAGACTTGCAGATTCCGTCGGCCGCCGAACTCCTCTGTGATCCGTCTCCAGTCGCTGCCAGGGCTCCATTTCGCACTTGGTGAGATTCCCTTCTTCTCTCTCTCGAACCCTCTCCCGTGTTGAACCGTGGCCTGGAGCGCCGAATAGGCCAACTCCGGCGAGTCTTCGCCGCCGCGGTCATGGTGAGCCGCCGCGCCGAGCTTGAGCAAGCCGGCGGCACCCCCTTTCGTCTGCGCAATATGATCTGGACCATCCAGATTAGATCGGACAGCCCCCAGTGGCCGATACCCTTTCGGTCGGCAAGTTTGCTAAAGAGCCCCTGGGTTTCTTCTGAATTAACCCGTGGGATATGTGCATATGGGTAGATCTGCTAGTGCTGTAAACCTACAAATAAGATCTAATAAAATAACTAATGATATGCGCAACTTCTGATCTCATCTTGTTCTTGGTAATGTGAACCCGGCGTGGGAGCCTTCATGCTCTTGCCCCCCTCCCCTAAATGATCTACTGCGGGCAAAAGCTGGGACATACAGTACAACCGTGAGGGCTACATGGCTCTGGTTTTAGTTGGTTTGAGGACCTCTCCTCGCTTGATGGTGGTTACCCGAGTGGCACAAAAGGGGCTTGCCGAGACGGATATAGGACAACTTCTAGTCTCATGTGTATAGCCGGGAAGGAATGTGCCATCGGAAAGGGGTTCCTATGTTAGCTTGCCGATTGGAAACCTAGTGACCACTATCTTGTTAGGGGAACCTCGAAAGACTTCATAGTGTACCCTGCCGCACATTCTTGGTAGAGGTGAGATGGGATTTGCAACCCCTGGCACATGGGGATCATGGCTCACGGGTAAAGTTGTACAAACTCTGCAGAGTATAAAACTGGTATATCAGCCATGCTCACGGTCACGAGCGGCTCGGAAAACTTGCAGGCTAATCACTTAAACGAAATTTACTTTTGTTCACGTTACTACCATATTTGTTATTCTGATGATGTTGCTCATATTATTATTCATGTGGTATAATTGGGTTTGCAAGCACAACTTGATGACTGTCTTAAAATTAAAATCTTGACGAACTAAAAATGCTAATTGCAGTAAACCAGTGTCAAGCCTTTTGAGCTGCATAACCCCATGTTGCTTGCTGAGTACGAGATGTACTTACGCTTGTTATATTTTCTTCTTTTTGGATAAAAATCCCGGATGGGTAACAGATGGATATGAGTATGAGCAAGATAAGTTCCCAGAGGATTACTAGTCTTGCGGTTCACCAGTCGACGTCCCTGTGGAGTGGAGCTTTCGTCGAGAGTTATTTATCTTCCGCTTGCTTATGTTTAGTTTTATTTGATGAGTTGTAATAATAACGCTATGTAATAAGCACAGTGATGATGCCTTTCGTGGTAATTTGTCCCTTATGTGTGCGACTGTTTCCTGGACACACATAAGTTTATACATTCAATTTTGTTCTTAAAATTGGGTGTGACAATCAAGAATTTTCTCTTTTTGGTCGAAAGTTTATAGTTGATAACTTTTTAAATTTGAAGTCATCTTGTCATGCAAAATTGAGTCTGAATTTTAAAAATTAAAAATTCGAAGTTTTTAAAAGACCTCGGATGGAGAAATGACCAAAATAAAACTTGTAGATCTTGAAAAGTTATGAAACTTTGTAGTTGACAACTTTTTAAATTTTAAATCATATTATCCTACAAAACTACATTTGAACAAATGGAAAAATGGCAAAAATGAAAGTTGTAGATCTCAAAAAGTTATGAAACTTTGTAGTTGATA
This sequence comes from Coix lacryma-jobi var. lacryma-jobi, assembly GCA_009763385.1. Classification (NCBI taxonomy): domain Eukaryota; kingdom Viridiplantae; phylum Streptophyta; class Magnoliopsida; order Poales; family Poaceae; genus Coix; species Coix lacryma-jobi. The sequence continues at coordinate 51,503,062 of CM019831.1, forward strand.
ACGTTTTAATTTGAAATCATCTTGTTAATAAAAACCACATTTGAAATTTTTGAAATTTGAAATTTAAATTTTATAAATTACCTTGGATGGAGAAGCTTCGTAAATGAAAAGTGTAGATCTCAAAAAGTTATGAAACTTTGTAGTTAACAACGTTTTGATTTGTACGTGTGTAAGAGGTCGCTAGTTCGAATCTTGGTTGAAGCAAAGTGTGAAAAATCATGAAAAAATATTGTGGGAGTAGAGATGAGGTGGTGTGGTTGATTGGTGGGCCCCCTCTCGTGATAAAATTTTTTCCCCTATTTTTTTGAATTTTTTTGTTTGAATTTTGTTGAATATTCCATGACGAAATGTGTTCCTATATCTCATATTATGCTCTACCTTAATGTAGAAGTGTTACTAAAACTAATAAGAGTGTTACAGCAAAGAATCATTATAACACTTGGCAAGTGATCCAATGGACAAAGAAATGTGTTACAAACCATATATTATACCATAATGTGAAGTGTTACTAAAGTAAAAAAAAGTGTTACAACAAAAATCATTGTAACACAAAAAAAATATTCCTGTAGATAAGTAAATGTGTTACAATAATTCACTCTATAGTAACATGGCCAATTGGAATACAAACAAAAACGTGTTACTAAGAGAGCTAGTAACACGTTTTCTATTCTATAGTAACACAAGTTGGTGTTACTATAGCCCTGTGTTGTAGTAGTATTCATATATTAGAGGGAAGTAATTAAATAAGAAGCTACACCAAACAGGAACGCAACTAATGTGTATGTATTACATTCTAAAACCATGTTGATTGTTCCATTTATAGATTAAAAAGTGAGTAGTAACCAAAAAGCATAAAAAAATAGTTGGCTCATTTGTACCAGTCTATATTGTCAAAAAACCCCACTAAAACCTTACTGTGCACCTGATGTAAGAAAAGAGCATACCAAATGGGCAAAATAAAAGAGCACATACCTTTTTGATGCTGCTACCTTAACATAAACAATATGTAAGATATCAGGAAAGGCAAAAACAATAAGGAAAGAACATGTGGGGGGAAAACACTAACAATGCTGCATAGATAAAACAATGCATTAAGAATTATGGACACAATATGAACCTGACATAGAGCTCAATAACAAAGGCATTGGTCAAAGAGATGGTACGAGAGGTCTGAAACCATGCATTTGTGTGTGTGCAAAGTAAGTTTACTGCAAAAAAATGACTTAAAGTTGGCAAAAAATTGACACAATATTGGAGAGTTACAGATATGTCAAAGCTGACCTCATAGTCATATCATCACATATGTGCACTGCAAAAATTTTTGTCTCATAGCCTAAACTTGTCAGCGTTCTGAATAAAATTAAATCTGTGATATAAATAGCAAGAGTCAGGCAAACTAAATCTATGAAGCGAATAACAAGTTTTCGAGTTACTGTTATACAGGTACCATATTTGATATGTCAAAGCTGCCCACTAAAAGCTTATTGTGCACCTGATGTAAGAAAAGAGGATACCAAATGGGCAAACTAAAATAGCACATACCTTTCTGATGTTGCTACCTTAAGATAACCAATATGTAAGATATCAGGAAAGGCAAAAACAATAAGGAAAGAACATGTGGGGGAAAAACCCCAACAAAGTTGCATAGATAAAACAATGCATTAAGAATTAAGGACACAATATGAACCTGACATAGAGCTCAATAACAAAGGCATTGGTCAAAGAGATCATACCAAAGGTCTGAAACCATGCATTTGTCTGTGTGCAAAGTAAGTTTACTGCCAAAAAAATGACGCAAAGTTGGCAAAAAATTGACACAATCTTGGAGAGTTACAGATATGTCAAAGCTGACCTCATAGTCATATCATCACATATGTGCACTGCAAAAGTTTTTGTCTCATAACCTAAACTTGTCAGCGTTCTGAAAAAAATTAAATCTGTGATATAAATAGCAAGAGTCAGGCAAACTAAATCTGTGAAGCGAATAGCAAGTTTTCGAGTTACTGCTATACAGGTACCATATTTGATATGTCAAAGCTGAGTTCATAGTTATATCATCACATATGTCCACTGCAAAAGTTTTTATCTCATAGCCTAAACTTGTCACCGTTCAAAATAAAACTAAATCTGTGATATAAATAGCAAGAGTCTGCCAAACTAAATCTGTGAAGCGAATAGCAAGTTTTCGACTTACGGTTATACAGGTTAATAATTTTTTCTATTATTTTACAAATTCCAATGTGGATATAAACTAAGCATAGTTATCCCCTGCTGGACATCTGACTTCATCTTTAGCCAACAATATTTTTTTTTAGTGAGCCCAACAATGACATTCTGTCAACAAGGGAACAGGAAAGAGCAGCAGTAACAGCAAGCTAATTAACTGAAACATCATTATGAAAATGTATTTAATTATTTTTTATCCATTGCCAAAGATAAAGGAAAAAACAGAAGGCACAAATACAAACTGCTTAAAGCCTAGTCTTTTTCGTGTTGGTAGAGTGCATCAAGTAGTTTCCAATGCCCTAATCGTTATTTTGATTTTATGATTTAGGAAGGGAAACCAAAAAAGTTTACACCAATTCATGTATATTTGTTGGAATGTCACAGTATAACTATTCGAAAGCTCCAAAGTGGTAACGAACAGTCAAAGGAGGCAATACAGAATGTATCAGTAGAAATCAAAATATGATTAGTGCTCTTCTTGGCGCACAGCGTGTTGAGCTCCTGTAAAATGCTAGAAATAACTTTAGTTAGTAGGCACATAAGGAAATAAATAGCAAAACTCTAAACAACGCAAATTAAATTGAAAATATGTGGCGTACTACTGGATTGGTTGAGCTGAAACCAAACATAACAGATATCTCGGTGAGAGAAAAATTACCAGGAAATCAAGAATCTAAAAAAATAGTCAAACAAGAAGAAGGGAGAGGGGTAGGCTTACCGGGATGGATGGATGTGGGCATGGAGGCACCAGATCCCGCTGTGGAGTAGCTAGGGTTTCCTGTAGCACCAGAGCACAGCAGAGCTGAGCGACGCTGCAGCGCCAGGGGGGCAGCCACGCCGAGCGAGGTCTGGTCACGCCGAGCCGGTTGTGGCCGAGGACGGCCAGCGCCGGCGTCCACGCGCAGCGCCGCGCTGCCGTCACAAACTGAGAGCGGCGCCATGCCCCGCTAGCGCCTGGCGCGGTGACCCTGCAGCGCTGTCCCGAGAGGCATGCCAAGGAGGGGGACGAGGTGGAGAGAGGGAGAGGGAGAGGGAGAGGGAGAGGGGGAGGGAGAGGGCGGGAACCACGGCCGTCGTCGTCGCTGTACCCTAACCCTAACCCTAGGGCACATGGTGAACGTCTACTACGAGGGCCTGCTTGGTGAGCAAACATGGGGACGGAGGGGGAGAAGGGAGGGGTTCACCTGCTGCGCCGCCGCCGAACTGCGCCATTGCTGTGTCCACGACGTCGTGCCGTGGGCGCGCCACCGCGAGCTGCTTGGCCGTCGCCACCTCGATGCCGCACGCCCGCGTCGCCGCCGACGCGACATGAGTGGGAGAGGAGGAGGCCAGGCACATCCGCAACCACCGTGGCCGCCGGCGCCCGCCATCGCCGCGTCAGGGAGAGGGAGCATCGGGGAGAGGGAGAGAGCGATGGGGCGAGAGAGAGAGACGGGGAGGGAGAGAGAGCGAGCGTTGGGAAAGAGGAGTCGAGATTTTTTTCAGGAGCCGGTGGGAGAAGCTGAAACCCGAGTTTATATTTGTTTCGCCGGCTCCAGAGCAGAAGCTTCACAACTCTGTAAGAAGAAAGGAGAAACGGGCGAAAGCGAACATGGAGCAGGAGAATCCACTTCCCATCGAATCCACTCCAGATGATCGTAGCCGCATGATCTAAGATCCAACGGCCAAAAATAATTAGAGCGACGTGGCCATGCGTCCTATGGAGAATTTCGTTGAGGAATATAGATCTAAATTTTCATGGAATGATTAGTTCATTTCATTTATTTTTCATACTTTTTGGTAGACTATGGAGGATCGAAGCTGGATGTCTCTTCGCAGTCGTGCATGTGCTGAGTACTTAGCTGGTCTGAAATCATTCATCAGCGCTGCAGAGGCGGATATGCTTAATCAGCACAAGACACCTATGTGGTTTCCATGCATTGATTGTGAGAATAAGACGCAGTACTCGAGTTCATTATCACTCCATGCTCACCTGATCATCCGAGGATTCATGGTAACTACAGATGTTGGAACAAGCATGGAGAAGAAGGAGTTAATGATCGAGACTTGCAAGCTGGTCATGTGGACCAAGGATTCTCTGGTAACATGTCAGGACGATGGATCTCATGCTGCTGGTCAGGACAATGAGGAAGGACCCTTTTGCATCCCGAGGGACAACAAGGAAGGACCCTTTTGTACCCCGAATCTCACTGATGAAAAGCTAGCGGATATTAGTGCCAATTATGCCCAGAAGGCAAAGGATCTTGAGGAGATGGTGCGTGATGCCATGGGGTTTGATGAGTATACTGAGGCGGAAATGAAGAAGTTGAAGCGGCTAGTGGCAGATATGAGGACCCTACTGTATCCGAGGTGCAAGGAGAAGTATTCAAATTTGTTTGCTACTCTGAAGCTTCTCCAGTTGAAGGAGACACATCAATGGACTGACCGGTGCTTCGATGAATTGCTACATCTATTGGAGGACATGTTGCCTAAGCTAAATGAGTTACCCAAGACCACATATGAGGCCAAGCAGATTGTTTGCCTTATGGGATTGGAGGTGGAGAAAATCCATGTTTGTAAGAATGATTGCATCTTGTACCATGGCGATAATGCTGAACTAACTGAATGCCCCGAGTGTGGAACCTCTCGGTACAAACAAAGAAATGACAGAGGTGATGAGGGCAAGAGACATGGAGCTCCTTGGAAGGTGGTATGGTACTTTCCTATAATTCCTCACCTGAAGCGTTTGTTCGCAACTACCAAGGACGCACAACTATTGTGTTGGCACAAGGAGGGACGCAAGATTGATGGTTACCTACGGCATCCAGCAGATGCTATTCAGTGCTGCGTCATCGACTCCAAGTATGGATTTTTGAAGATGAGCCAAGGAACATTCCCTTTGCATTGAGCACAGATGGCATGAATCCATTCGGTAACATGAGTAGCTCACATAGTGTTTGGCCTGTGTTGTTGTCTATCTACAACATTCTACCGTGGTTGTGTAATAGGAGGAAATACATGATGATGCCACTTTTGATCTCAAGTCCGCATCAGCCAGGGAATGACATCGACGTGTTTCTGACTCAGGTTGTGGATGAGCTCAAGATGCTTTGGTCAGACGGTGTCATGGTATATGATGGGTTCAAGCGAGAGCCATTCAAGTTGCATGCCATGGTGTTAACCACCATCACCAATGTTCTAGGACACCGTTGCTTGTTTGGGCAGTCTAAAGGAGAGAAAGATTGCTTTCGATGCTTAGATGATATCGAGAGTCTTTGGCTTAACAATTCAAAGAAGAGGGTGTGCATAAGACATTGTCGTTTCCTTCGCCGACCCCATCCTTACCGGCTCATGAAATGCAGTTTGATGGCACGGTTGAGACAACATCTGCTCTGAGGCATTTCACTGGGCATTATGTTTATGACCAGGTAAATGATGTAAATGTTACATTGGGGAAGAACAAAAAGAGTGCCCTTGGAAAGAGAAAGCGCAAGGACAAAGAAGTTGTTGATAAGAGATGGAAGAAGAAGTCTATTCTATGGGAGCTACCTTATTGGAAAGACTTAGCAGTTCGCCACAACATCGATGTCATGCATGTGAAAAAGAATGTGTGTGGGAGCTTACTTGGGACACTCTTGGACAACAAGGGGAAAAGCAAGGACCATGCAAATGCACGAGCGGACATGGAAGATTTGGATATACGACCCGAGTTGCGTCCCGAGGTCCCCAGTGCCCAACTACCATTATCTGCCATAAATCTAACTAGGGAGAGAAGCAGGAGCTATGTGACTTCTTCCATAGCGTGAAAGTTCGCTCGGGATACTCAGCAGACATCAAGAAACTCGTGGCACCAAAAGAGAACAAAATGCTCCCTATGAAGGCTCATGATTGTGATGTCATGCTCACAACGATGCTTGCGGTTGGAATCAGGAACATTTTGCCAGAAAAAGTCCGAATGGCCATCATGAGCCTATGCTTCTTCTTCAATGCAATATCTCAGAAGGTTCTTGATGAGAGGTCGCTGCATAATCTTGAGAAGCACCTTTTTGAGACAATGTGTCTTCTAGAGGCGTATTTCCCACAAGCATTCTTTGATGTATCCGTTCATATCATTGTTCATCTGGTTAAGGAAATAAAGTACCTTGGTCATGTGTTCCTCCATCATATGTATCCATATGAGAGATTCATGAGCACTCTTAATCGGTATACAAAGAGTCGAGTTCATCCTGAGGGAAGCATGGTCCAGGGTTACTCTGCTGAGGAGGTGGTTGACTGGTGCCTTGGTTATATTGATCCAACAAATCCAATCGGTCTATATAAGTCTCGCCATGAGGGAAGGCTAGCGGGAATAGGGATTCTTGGGAAGAAGACACTTAATCCAAATACGGATGATTATCGACGAGCTCACTTTCTCGTGTTGGAACACACAACAGAAGTGTCTCCTTATATCGAGTAGCACAAGGAGCAGTTGCATCAAGAGAATCCAGGTCGGAGAGAAGCTTGGATAGCGAGGGCACATATGAAGGGATTCAACATTTGGTTCAGAAAGCGGATCCTTAGTGTGAGCTCATGCACAGATGAAGGGCTTTGGAACCTAGCAGAAGGCCCGTTGTTCACAGTCACAAGTTATCAGGGATATGACATAAATGGATACACATTTTACACCTTGGCTCAAGACCAGAAAAGCGTGTACCAAAATAGTGGTGTTCGCGTAGACGCTTTTGAAAACACTGATGTATAGAAGGATGCATACTATGGTCAGATTGAGGAGATTTGAGAGCTCACTTATCCTCGCGTCAAGGAGCCCTTCAAGGTGACCGTTTTTCGGTGCCGTTGGGTTAAGGGCACAAGGGGCATCATGAAGGACAAATATGGATTCACCACCGTTGATTTTGAACAGGTTGGGTACAAGGATGAACTATTCGTACTTGCAGCTCAGGTTTCACAAGTCTTCTATGTGCTCGACACGACAAACAAGAAACGCCTTGTAGTTCTCCCCGGTAAAAAATGGGTTGTCGGAGTTGAAGATGTAGTGGATGAGGAAGAGTACAATCAATTTGAAGAAATACCTCCTTTTAGTGATAGCACCCTCCCCCTGATTCTTGAGAGTGAGAAAACTCCATACTTACGAAATGGCCATGTAGAAGAGGCCACTGTGGCAAAAGGCCCCCGAAAACAGCAAGTACGCAAGAGGAAGTAATGTACATCTATTGAAGGTACACTGCTTGGAAATTACTTGTTCTTTCAGTCATTTTTTCCTGTAGTGCTGAAACTATGCAGTCTCCACTTAGTTTTGATATTTTTTTCCAGTAGCAGATCTAATTGAATTCGTGATATTTTTAAATTTGGTAACAACTAAATTCGTTCTATTCCCTTGCTCAGATAGCAAAGCTGTGCATGATACCTGCATCATTACCTGTTAACAGGGCAAAGGGAGGATCACTTCAGTTTTTCATCTCTTGGTCTGGTATGGACCGAATCTCCACAATGTTTCTATCACTATGTTCATATGACAATTGATCCTTTTTACCGGTTATCTGTTTACTCAAAAATGAGATGGTGATTAGGCTGCATTTAGCTAGATGAGAATTTTCAATGCAGTGATGGTTTATAAGCTATTCAAGAAACTGTAACACTAGTCGCTAGTTCAATAATGTTCATTTATTATTGTGACTGAAATTCTTCCATTTTACTTCTTGATCTGTTAGCAATAGCTTCTAGCTGACTTGAAATGGCAATAGGATTTTTTTATTTAATTGTTAATAATTCATTTGCAGAGAATCTCCAAATCTGATGTGATTCAGTCTAAATTTTTTAATTCTTTTTACAGTTGGTTGCTTCTTTGATCCCTGGTATTCATTTGCCACATCGCTCTCTATCTCAAGCTTAGCAACTGTACTCGTTCACGTGAAGCCTTAGCAACTGTACTCGTTCTGCCTCTTCCTCTAGATGCAATTTTAGTGCAGTCTTGCTTATTGTTTTTTGATCAGTGATATACTGTTCTTTCATCAATGATTTTTATGTATTCTGTTTGCTCAATATGAAGGACCGAGAAGCTACCCGAAAGCGACCAGAGGGGGGGGTGAATGGGAGCTTCAAAATTTCCTTTCGGAAACTAGATGCCACTGTCCCAAACTCAACCCCAAAAGCGAACCCTAGAGCTTGCTAATGTCCACGACCCTAGATATAGGGTGGATGCTTCCACGAAGCACAGCGGGACACTAGACAACCCTAGAAAGCCAACGCAAAAGACGGAAATCAAATCCGATCAAGAATGAAGGAACCGCGGACGAAACGGCGCGAAACAGCTACGACCGGACTCTGGCCAGCGTCCGGTCAGCAGGGACCGGACGCGTCCGGTCGTCAGAAATCGGCTCTGGGAGCTCTCTGTGTTGGACCGGACGCACAAGGCTCAAGCGTCCGGTCACAACCCTAGCGTCCGGTCAGAAGCAGACAGACACAGGAACAGTGCCCCTGGTGCGTCCGGTCACTGCCAGGATCGAGCGTCCGGTCGAGTGAGTCCGGTCAGCACACAGAAAACCCTGCGCGGTGTTCAAACACCGGACGCGTCCGGTCACCCCGATGACAGCGTCCGGTCACCCTGCAGCAGCCCCGTTCGAGCACCGATTCGCCTCGATCTCACCCAAACCAATTCCTCTAGGGATCAAACTTGGTGAGATGAGTCACAAGGAGGTTAGTGAGCTATCCCTAAGAGATCATGGCTCGAACCTAACTCCAAATCGGTGAATCGAAGAATTTCGGGGGAAAGGAGAAAAAGGACCCGAAACTAAAACTTGATCGATCTCCTAGACCGTGAGGTTAGAGAAGATTTCTTTCGGTGGAAAGAAGTGCCTCACGATCTAGAACAACTCAGTTCAAACGGAATCGCAAAAGATGAACCAAGCACAAAGATCAAACGACGGGAAAACTCAAGGCACAAAGCAATCCGCGAAGAACACGATGAACATGAAATCAAAACGCGAATTGACACCGAGAGATGGGATCCAAGGTGAGGATACGGCCTCACTTCCTCGAATCAACAGTACACAGAGTGGAGTCTCTCTGCGGATCTCAACTAGCTAAAGCAGGGGATGGGAGAGTGGAAACCCTAGCAAATGAAAGCACAAACTGAGATTGAGATTGAGATAGCTGAGATTGAGATTGAGAGGAGGGTGTCTCCCCTGGACTACTTATACTAACCTAGCCTAAGTCTATTTCCTACTCTACCCCTCACTACTGTATTTACAGAGCGGACCAGCCTAACCCTAGGGCTATTCTAGTCCACCCGCTGGTGGTAGGTAGATCCGACGGCCACGCCCGCACGGTCTTCCGCGTCGCCTCCACGCAACCTTCAGATCGCCGCCACGTGCCGCCACCACTCTGCACCCCCGGTTTTGTGGCCCAAACCGGGAAACCAGCCTTTTCCATTAGCCCCCGGTTTTGAGGCCCAAACCGGGAAACCAGCCTCCAGCCCGAGTTTTGTGGCCAAACTCGGAAACCGTCCGCGCCCGAGTTTTGAGGCCCAAACTCGGAAACCGGCCCACGCCCAGGTTTTGAGGCTCAGCCTGGAAACCGTCGCGCCCAGGTTTTGTGGCTCAACCTGGAAACCCAGCACCCAGGTTTTGAGGCCCAAACCTGGAAACCGTCCACCGTTGGTTTTTCCCGGGCTCTACCAACAAACCGCGCGTCGTAGAGGGGATGCACCGCCTGTGCACCCCTTCCACCGACATGATCGCACTTCTCCGCTTGTCGCTGTCGCAGGCTGCCAGCCACCACAGCTGATCCTCCGGCCTCCAGTCCATCAGTCCAAGTCCACATCCGCCCTTCACCGTCCGATACATCAGCATGGCACGTCCGCCGCACGGCACGCCCATCCTTCATCGCGCCCGGTCCGTCGGCACGGCACGTCGCAACTTGACCTTCACCCGCCATCGATCACTGTCTCCGTGCTCGACACCTGCACAACACAAGCCAAAGAACATGCGCATCATCTCCGTTGACAATCACTCATCACACAGAGACTCGGCATACACCCATGTATTCGCAATCTCCCCCTTGATGAGTGCATTGTCAACTCCACAACAAATCATGAATAATAAGAAGGAGGTAGGAAGGAGTGGGAAGAGCAAACCCAGCCAATTGACCCAAAAGCCGAACAAAAGCCAAAGAAGGTCAAGTGGATGAAGCGAAAACTTGGTCCCCAAAGACATGGGCAACGGCTCGACGCAACCAAGCAAAGCAAAGCTAGCCCTCAAGAAGAGGTAGAACAGGCTCAACACCGCTAGCAGATGCCAATTGAATATCGGAGGACAACAGAAGCAAAATGCTAGTCCCTCAAGATAGAGGCACAGAGGCTCAACACAACTAGCAAGAAAATCACTCCGAACCAATTGGAAATCAACCCAAACAAAATGGGAAAGCACACCAGACGATACCAATTGAAAGCCAAATGAAAAAACTTATGAAAGCTCATGAAAAGCTAGGAACGTTTGCTAGTCCCTCAAGACAGAGGCAACGGCTCAACACAACTAGCAAACTCCCCCTCGACAAATGCAAGCAACTAGGACAAATGATTCTCCCTTTAGTTGATCAACACAGGAGCATATGATTTGCATAAATTTCTCCCCCTAGTTGAAAATGCACTTATCAAGGCCAAAAGGTATCGGAGAAGCAACTCCCTTCACATAAACTCCCCCTGAACACAAGATCTCCTTCCAAAATGCATATGAGGTCAAAATGCAAGTTAGGAGCTTCAAGTATATAGTCAAAAGAGTGCAAAGATGCTCTAATCAGTATAGCTCTGACATCTCAATTAAGCACTCAAATAGCAAAGGCTCAAACTGATCACTTATACGAAATATGAAGCATATGAGCATGTGAGCAGTTTTAAGCCAAAAGGATAGTCACCATCAAAATAGCACTAGACATGTATAGAAGGAATCCAAACAAGTGCTAAGCATGTATACAAGGTGAACTACCCCTAGCAAAGTTCAATCATCATGCATAGGAATGAAGCATATACTTGTGATTTCAAATTCATATCGGAGTTGCAGCGGTAAAAGAATTCACAAGTTCATTTTTAGCATGTGATTGCGAGAGGTTGAAAGCTTGTCATCGCCTAACTTTTCAACCGTGCGAAGCCTATGCCGAAGCAATCAGAAGCTTAAAGCAACGGTTTCGGTCATACACTACATGGCTCAAGTTTAACTCAAAGTGCAATGAGAAACAGTCTCAATACCATGAGGTGTTGACAAGCAGTCCCATCTCGATCTTTTCAATTCAACAATACTTGGTTCAGATTTTAAGCAAGTTATGAACAACCAAGCAAGTGAATGACTCAGAACTAGAGACATAGCAACCTAGCATATATGAAAAGCAGGAATGGACTCAACACGCCCTACACATGCTAGTTGCATATCTCAATGGTGAACATTTTTAGATATATACATTAGGCATAATTCACCATTCCAAAAATAGCTCGCTCATAACATGTAACAGTGATCAGAAAGAGCATAAGCTACAAGCATCATCATAAGTATCGGAGCAATACTACCAAGAGCATAATTACATTCTAGTGAATATAGACATGAAGCTCAGAATGTAAATGCGTATGCCCGACACAAAACTGAAGGAAAGAAGATACCAATTGGAAGGACTCAAGAAACTCAAAAGAAAAGAGCCTCAAAATAAAAGAGTCAGTCTGTACATCTCAAAATGCTTCCCCCATCTAAAAGGGGAAACACACACCAAGCTCACCCCTCAACCTATTAAAGGTTGATTCGTCTAAAGGCTTGGTGAAAATATCAGCCAATTGGTGATGAGTATCGACATGGCGAAGGTCGATATCACCCTTCTCCTGGTGGTCTCGCAAGAAATGAAAGCGCACATCAATGTGTTTGGTTTTCGAGTGAAGCACGGGGTTCTTAGCAATGCTAATGGCACTCGTGCTGTCACAAAGCAAAGGCACTCGAGTAAAGCTCAAACCAAAATCACGCAAAGTGGCCATCATCCAGAGTAACTGGGAACAGCAGCTAGCCGCAGCAACATATTCAGCCTCCGTGGTAGACTGAGCGACACTAGACTACTTGCGAGAAGACCACGATACAAGAGAAGACCCAATAAACTGGCAAGTCCCAGAAGTGGACTTGCGCTCAATGCGACAACCAGCAAAATCGGCATCGGAATAACCGCAAAGCGAGAGAGTGGAGGAAGCAGAATACCAAATCCCGAGCTCGGGCGTGAAACGAAGGTACCTGAAGATGCGCTTCACCGCCTGACGGTGAGAAGTGCGTGGCGAAGCCTGAAAGCGCGCGCACAAGCACACGGCGAACTGAATGTCCGGCCGTGTCGCCGTCAGGTAGAGCAACGACCCAATCATGCTGCGGTACTCCTTCTGGTCCACTGCTTCTCCATCCGTGTCGGCATCCAGGGCAGTCGTTGTCGACATGGGCGTCGGAAGAGGCTTGGCCTCACCCATGTCGAACCGCTTCAGCAAGTCCCTCGTGTACTTGCCCTGGTGCACAAACGTCCCCTCTCGGGATTGCTTAATTTGCAACCCGAGAAAGAAAGTCAGCTCGCCCATCATGCTCATCTCGAACTCCCTGCTCATAGTATCTGCAAACTTGGCAACCAAAGCGTGAGAAGAACCACCGAAAATGATATCATCCACGTAAATTTGGACCAAGAGAGTATCTTTGCCTTGCTTGAGGAGAAAAAGCGTTTTATCAACACATCCCATTTTAAAACCCTTAGCTAGCAAAAAGGTTTTTAATCTCTCATACCAGGCTCTAGGGGCTTGTTTCAAACCATACAAAGCTTTGTGGAGTTTAAAGACATGGTTTGGAAACTTGGGATTTTCAAAACCGGGGGGTTGCTGGACATAGACCTCCTCCTCAATGTAGCCGTTTAAGAAGGCACTCTTGACATCCATTTGAAAAAGTTTGAAACCCATGGATGCAACATAAGCCAAGAGTATCCTAATAGCCTCCAAACGAGCTACAGGAGCGAAGGTCTCCTCATAATCTATCCCCTCCTTCTGACTATAACCCTTCGCTACAAGCCGGGCCTTGTTTCTCACAATGTGGCCCTCCTCTCCTTGCTTGTTTTTAAATACCCATTTTGTCCCAATAGGTTTACAGTCAGGAGGTGGTGGCACTAGAACCCAAACCCGATTTCGCTCAAAGTTCTCTAGCTCCTCATGCATGGCATTGACCCAATCCGGATCCGTCAGTGCGTGTCCAACATCTCGGGGCTCAAAAGACGCAACAAAAGCAGAATGAGCAAAGTGCGAGATGTGCTGTGACCTGGAGCGAGTAACTCGCTCGTTGATGTCGCCGATCATCTGCTGAGGAGGGTGCTGGCGCTGGATGTGTCGTGGCGCCTCCCGGGAAGAAGTGACCTCCCCCTCAACAGCAGCTGGTTCCACCCCGGGTACAAAAGGTACCGCGCGAGGTGGAGGATCCCACGGCCCCCAGGAAGAAGAGGTGTCGGGGCCGTGAGTCGTCGTCGAGGCCGCTCTTTGCGGCACGGCAGGTGGAGGGGGTGCTGGATCATCTATACCTTCAGCACCCTCTTCCTCATCATCAAAAAGAGGCTCTCCAACCTCATGATCACCTGCACGCTCAAAACGAGAAGAAGGAGAAACAAGAGTCTCGTCGAAGGTGACATCTGATGTCTCCATGACTCGGTTAGTGTCAAGGTTAAGTACACGATAAGCTCGAGTGTGAGTGCCATAACCCAAAAACACACCGTCAGAAGAACGAGACTCAAACTTGTCCAAGTTGCCCTTTTTGAGTATAAAACAATGGCAACCAAAAACTCGAAAATAACTCACCTTGGGCAGTTTGCCAAAACGCAACTCATAAGAAGTCTTTTTCAAGAAAGCTCTCAGAAAAATGCGATTGGAAATATAGCATGCAGTGTTCATAGCTTCGGCCCAATAGCGCCTAGGAGTCCTATGCTCATCAAGCATCGTCCTGGCCATCTCAACAAGGGTCCGATTCTTCCTCTCTACAACACCATTTTGGGGCGGTGTGTAGGGGGAAGAAAACTGATGCTCCAAACCAAGGCGGTTACAAAACATCTCAAAATCCGAATTCTTAAACTCGGAACCATTATCACTTCTAATAGCTCGCATCGAGTTCAAAGGGAACTCGTTCTGAAGACGCAAAATCAGATTGCGAGCGAATGAGAAAGTCTCAGTCTTCTCAGCTAAAAAGAAGACCCACGAATATCTCGAAAAGTCGTCAACAACAACCAAAACATACCACTTGCCACCAACCGAGCTCACCCGAGCCGGACCAACAAGGTCCATATGTAAAAGCTCTCCGGGGTGCGAGGTCATGACCTTAGTCACTGGATGGTGGGGAGCGGCAACCATCTTCCCATGTCTGCAAGAATGGCAAACTAGATCCTTCTCCATCGAAAGCTTGGGCAATCCTCGGATTAGGCCAAGTGAGCTAAGTCTTGCAAGCAAGTCGAAGCTTAAGTGACCGAGCCTCCTATGCCACTTCCAAAGATCGGAGGAAGAAGGACTAGCCAAAAGACAGCGAGAAGAACCAAACGACTCCGAGAAATTCGCACAAAAGACTTTCCCAAAGGGCGAAATCAGACATACAAGATCGCCCTGAGGATCTAAGATGCGACTAAGGTTCGGTTTAAAACGAATCTCATAGTCATCATCAAAAAGTTGCGAAACAGAAAGCAAGTTAAAATGCAGGTTAGAAACAAGAGCAACATCGCGCAACACAAAGTGCTCATTAACCCGCACCGTCCCACGAGACAATACCTTACCTTTACTATTGTCGCCGAAGGTTATGTACTCCTTTCCGGCGACCGGGCTAAGGCTGGAGAACCACTTGGCGTTTCCGGTCATGTGCCTCGAGCAACCAGAATCCACCAACCAAATGTCCTCCAACCGTCTCACCTACATCAATAAAAAGACATAGGGTGAGCATACGGTCCAACACTGGGGTTAGTGAAGTAAGGGGAAAACCAGTGTTGGGCCGGCTGCTCAAAAGAAGGGTTAGTGTAAAAACCATTCCTAGCACGTCTACGAGGGAAGCGATCACCACGCTGAGGAAAACGTGGTCCGCTAGGGAAGAAGCGCTCACCGCGATACTCAAACTGCGGTGGGGGAAAGCGCTCAACTAAGCCTCCGCCACGGGGTCCGTTACCTGCAAAAGCAGGACCCCGTCGGGCACGCTCTCTACGAGGTCTACGTCTAGGAGCCTGGGGCTCAACTGCTCTAGCGTCTCTCCTCGGAGCTCTCTCCTGCCTAGGCCTAACAAACTGAGGTGCTGGACCTCTAGACCTAGTCTCCCTCCTAGGGGCTCTCATCTCCTGCCTAGGCCGGGGACCTTGACGTCCGGGCCTAGCAGCTCTCCCCTGGGCCTTCGGTACATGTCCACCATGAGCTGGATGGTACATGTCCGGGTTTTCCATCTCCCGAGCCCTGCGCGCCTCTCTCTTGCGCCGAAAGCAGAACTCGATCAAGTGACCATCTCTCCCACAAAAATCACACTGGTACCTCACCGCACGCAAAGGGGGTTGTTGGTGACCAGGGCTGTGGGTGTGGCTCACTTTGCCTTTGCCCTTCTGTGGCAACTCCTCACGAATGGGTGGCATAGCGTCAAGCTTGTTTCTGAGGTGGTTTGGCTTGGGTGCCCAAACTGGGTTCTTGGGAGGAGCTCTCGGGGGTTCCTCAACCACACCATCTTTGGTGATAGGCTTGGCTGGCTCTTTGAGTGGAAGCTTGGCAAGTTTGGGAGTAGTGGTGGAATTTGGCTTCTCACATGGTTTCAGACCACTAGACTCTCCAATCTTCCCAAAAGCTGAGAGATCAACACTCTGAGCAAAACCTACACCAGGGGCACCAACAGCTCGCTTGAATTGGGAGATCATCATCCCGAGCTGCGGCTCACTACTGGAGACCCATGACAAGATGGACCGAAGGTATGTGTTTTCTTCCTCGGTTTGCATCTTGCCATGCTTCACATTGGCAATCTCCATCTCCAGGCCCTCACACAAAGCACACCTCGAGACACAAGTGCTATCTGAGCTGGCCTTGACTAAAGACTCAATCTTGGCATTCTTCTCTGCCAACTCAGATTGCAAGACAGGACAAGTCTTGCACGCACCCAACAGCTGCGGCCTAGCACGGAGCTCATCCACCTCATCTACCAACGCAGCATACTTACCTCTCAGAGTGAGAAGGTCAGTCATGTGCGCGGTGCACGACTCGCACTCCGCCTCCTCCGACACTACCACGGTGGACCGAGCGAACTCAAGCTCCTTCACCGTGTCCTCCCACTTCTGCCTAAACTCCTTGCGCTCTCTAGCGGCACGCCTAAGCAACTTATCTTGGCTAAGGAGGGCAGCAGTCAACTTCTCAACCTCGGAGGAAAGCTCGTCGTAGGTGAGAGATACCTGGGAGGTGTCGTCGTCGTCGTCGTTCCGAGGGGTACGCTCCGGCTCGCCGTCGACCTCATCTCCGAGCGCCATGGTGCAGAAGCCGTCGTCGTCGGCGAAGAAGCAGAGGCCGTTCAGCTTGTCCTCGATCCTCTTCTTCTTCTCGGACTCGTCATCGCTCGAGCTGGCGGAGTCGTCATCCGAGCCGTCGACGTCGCTGAGCGTGGCGAAGAACGCGCGTTGCTCAGCTTGCTGCTTCTCCAAGTACTTCTTCTTGATGTACTCTTTGTCGAAGCCGCCCCGTTTCTTGTGCCTTGGAGGGACGTGCTTTTCCTTGTACTTGGAGTCGCGCTTGCGCCCATGTTCGCCCTTGCCCAAGTGCTTGTTCTTCTTGGGGCAGTTGGCGATGAAGTGGTCGGGGTCGCCGCACTCGTAGCATCCCGTGCGTCCTCCTCCTCGACGGCGGTTCATGCGGTTGTTGTGGAACCGCGAGAACCGGTTGGCAAGCAAAGCCAACTCGTCGTCTCCCAAAGACTCCAGCTGGTCCTCTGTTACAGAAAGGAGAGAAGAAAGCGCAAAGCCAGCTGAGGGGTTAGAGGAAGAGCCGGAAACCAAAGCCATGGACGGGCGAGAAGGATTTTCGAAAGAAGCCCTCGCCATAGCATCAATCTCACTGGACTTGAGCTTACTGAAGAGCTCGTCGCAGGTGAGAGTCTCATAGTTCGGGGATTCGATGATCGCCTGAACTTTGGAGTCCCACACCGAACGGTCAAGAGTGTGCAAAAGCTTCAAAGCACGCTCATGATCGTCAAATGGCAACTGCTCTCTGTTAGCCCTCATCCTGTTGACAATCACCTGAAAGCGAGCGAATAAACTTTCTATGCTCTCGCCAGGTTGATGTCTAAAGTTCTCATACTCTCGCTTGAACGACTCGTAAAGTCGGGTTTTGACTTGAGAGGTGCCCTCATGAAAACGCATGAGAGTGTCCCAGATCTCCCGAGCCGTAGCGAGGTGAGAAACACGATCAAACTCACTCATGCCCAAACAAGAGAAAAGAGCATTACGGGCTCGGCTATTGGCATCGTGCTCATCGATCTGCTGTTGAGTCACACGAGCAGCCAAGACCACGTAATCAGGGGAGTTGCAAATATCCCAGATCGAAGCGCCCAAACTCTGCAGATAGGTCGACATACGTATCTTCCAATACGCATAGTTCGTCCCATCGAAAAACGGCGGTTTGCCCACGCCGCGATCCATGTCGCCTTCGGTGGATCTGGAACCGGCTAAGGTGAAAGATCCTTAACCCGCTCCGATACCAATTGAAGGACCGAGAAGCTACCCGAAAGCGACCAGAGGGGGGGTGAATGGGAGCTTCAAAATTTCCTTTCGGAAACTAGATGCCACTGTCCCAAACTCAACCCCAAAAGCGAACCCTAGAGCTTGCTAATGTCCACGACCCTAGATATAGGGTGGATGCTTCCACGAAGCACAGCGGGACACTAGACAACCCTAGAAAGCCAACGCAAAAGACGGAAATCAAATCCGATCAAGAACGAACGAACCGCGGACGAAACGGCGCGAAACAGCTACGACCGGACTCTGGCCAGCGTCCGGTCAGCAGGGACCGGACGCGTCTGGTCGTCAGAAATCGGCTCTGGGAGCTCTCTGTGTTGGACCGGACGCACAAGGCTCAAGCGTCCGGTCACAACCCTAGCGTCCGGTCAGAAGCAGACAGACACAGGAACAGTGCCCCTGGTGCGTCCGGTCACTGCCAGGATCGAGCGTCCGGTCGAGTGAGTCCGGTCAGCACACAGAAAACCCTGCGCGGTGTTCAAACACCGGACGCGTCCGGTCACCCCGATGACAGCGTCCGGTCACCCTGCAGCAGCCCCGTTCGAGCACCGATTCGCCTCGATCTCACCCAAACCAATTCCTCTAGGGATCAAACTTGGTGAGATGAGTCACAAGGAGGTTAGTGAGCTATCCCTAAGAGATCATGGCTCGAACCTAACTCCAAATCGGTGAATCGAAGAATTTCGGGGGAAAGGAGAAAAAGGACCCGAAACTAAAACTTGATCGATCTCCTAGACCGTGAGGTTAGAGAAGATTTCTTTCGGTGGAAAGAAGTGCCTCACGATCTAGAACAACTCAGTTCAAACGGAATCGCAAAAGATGAACCAAGCACAAAGATCAAACGACGGGAAAACTCAAGGCACAAAGCAATCCGCGAAGAACACGATGAACATGAAATCAAAACGCGAATTGACACCGAGAGATGGGATCCAAGGTGAGGATACGGCCTCACTTCCTCGAATCAACAGTACACAGAGTGGAGTCTCTCTGCGGATCTCAACTAGCTAAAGCAGGGGATGGGAGAGTGGAAACCCTAGCAAATGAAAGCACAAACTGAGATTGAGATTGAGATAGCTGAGATTGAGATTGAGAGGAGGGTGTCTCCCCTGGACTACTTATACTAACCTAGCCTAAGTCTATTTCCTACTCTACCCCTCACTACTGTATTTACAGAGCGGACCAGCCTAACCCTAGGGCTATTCTAGTCCACCCGCTGGTGGTAGGTAGATCCGACGGCCACGCCCGCACGGTCTTCCGCGTCGCCTCCACGCAACCTTCAGATCGCCGCCACGTGCCGCCACCACTCTGCACGCCCGGTTTTGTGGCCCAAACCGGGAAACCAGCCTTTTCCATCAGCCCCCGGTTTTGAGGCCCAAACCGGGAAACCAGCCTCCAGCCCGAGTTTTGTGGCCAAACTCGGAAACCGTCCGCGCCCGAGTTTTGAGGCCCAAACTCGGAAACCGGCCCACGCCCAGGTTTTGAGGCTCAGCCTGGAAACCGTCGCGCCCAGGTTTTGTGGCTCAACCTGGAAACCCAGCACCCAGGTTTTGAGGCCCAAACCTGGAAACCGTCCACCGTTGGTTTTTCCCGGGCTCTACCAACAAACCGGCGTCGTAGAGGGGATGCACCGCCTGTGCACCCCTTCCACCGACATGATCGCACTTCTCCGCTTGTCGCTGTCGCAGGCTGGCAGCCACCACAGCTGATCCTCCGGCCTCCAGTCCATCAGTCCAAGTCCACGTCCGCCCTTCACCGTCCGATACATCGGCATGGCACGTCCGCCGCACGGCACGCCCATCCTTCATCGCGCCCGGTCCGTCGGCACGGCACGTCGCAACTTGACCTTCACCCGCCATCGATCACTGTCTCCGTGCTCGACACCTGCACAACACAAGCCAAAGAACATGTGCATCATCTCCGTTGACAATCACTCATCACACAGAGACTCGGCATACACCCATGTATCCGCACAATATGTGCAGAAATTTAGAGGCATAAAAATGGATTCAGTTGAAAAAGCAAATGGCTATTTGTTGAGTACAGTTTAACCGATGGGTTATGCAACTGGAGCAGGGAGGAAGAGCAGAGTTTCAGTTGGAGAAGAGTAGAGTTTCAGTTGGAAAAGAGCATACTTTCAGTTCAGGCACTCTTTTCTTTCCGAAGAGCAGAGTTTCAGTAGGAGAAGAGCAGAGTTTGTTTGGGCCGGAAGCCTATAGGCCCAAGAACGCGTGTTGCAGCCCCGTCGTCCTGTCCAAGCGACCAAGCCCCACTTCCTCGCGCAGCCCCACAGCCGCGCAGCTCCGCCTCTCTCTCTCCACTTCTCTCGCAGCCCCGCAGCCGCGCCTCGCGGCTGCCGCCGCCTCTCTCAAGTGCATTACCATCTCTCCAGCCCTCGAATCTCCATTCAAGAGCAAGACGCAGGAGGAGGCGCAGGGCAGCAGCGGCGGCTTCTCCCGGCGGTCGGCAGAGTTGGGGCCTCGGGCTGGGTCGTCGCCCCCATCGCCACCGACTTCTCCACTCGCCGCCGCCATTCTTTCTTTGCGGCAGCGACGACCGGGAGAACGCCACACCACTTTGCCACCACTTCACCGGCGACAGTCACCAACCAGGTACGCCCGCTCCCTTCTCTCCCTAGCTCCCTTCTACGCCCGCTCCCTTCTCTCCCTAGCTCCCTTCTTTCCTTTCAGAAGCCGAGCGCACCAAACCCCTATTGCGTCCAAAGCCTGATGAAGAACACCTCTCAACGGCCTCATTCCTGTTCTGGCGCTGTAGATTCGAGCGCCGAGTGGGCTCGCACGACGCTCTATTCGTTGCGTGCGGTTGCGGCCTGGGCCTGGCGCTGTCTGTGCCGGCCGCGCTCTGCCTCGCACGAATTTTTATCCGTCCATCCCGGTCCCCGTCCCCGTCCCGCGTCAGCAACTCCACTGCTACTGCCGCTAGCCAGCCTGCAGGCTGTATGTACGGAGTACTCCGTATACTCACTCGTACGTAGCTACAGTACCCTCAATCCTCATACTGCTATCACCACGTACGTACACATGGATGATGAAACCAGTCAGGCCAAAACCAAACTTTCGAAGCGTTTGGTTCAGTGAAATGTAACGGAATCAGAATACTTCCGGGACTAGATGTCGATACAGGTGCTTGGTTCGATTCGGTCCGTAATAAGATATCATGTAATCAGATAACACTCTACTCTCCGCTGATACCGCCCGCCTCTGACCTTTATCGTATTACGCTGCTGCCAGTATCCTGTAGTGCCGTTACCACGTCGGTACCAAACAAAGCCGGTAATCGATGATCCCACCATCTAACCCGCGTGAATTGATTTCGATTTCAGTTACGTTACCTGAGGATACACCAAACACGTCGTTTAATCTATGATGCATCCATTCAAATCCAAAGGGAAGAGAAGACGGGGTCGGAGTGGGAGGCTGAATTGAGTGGCATAGCGTCGCTTAGCCCGGGACCTATGACAGCAACAAGGTTGCAGACTAATTAGGGACGTTAACAATTACTATATTATATATCGTTTGGTCGACTGTCCTTGTCAGATCTATGTATTCTTCAGTCATCGATTTCATGTTTGCTTGTTGAACCCCGTATATCGAGTGTCTCATTCATGTAAGTGTTAAGCCACATTTGGAATGCTCAGTTAACAGTTCTGAACAATTCACAGCTTTCAATAATTTAATGTTAGATCAATATATGCTACTTCAGTCATCAATTTCATGTTTGTCTAAATCATATATAGATTGTCTTGTTTCGTTCATGCATTTTTAAAGCCACATTTGGACTATTCAGTTAAGAATTCTGAACAAATGATTCCAGTTACCAATAATGGAATTAGAGTGTTTTTGTTAACAATCCACCGTATAAAAAATTCATGAATCCTATGCACATGTATATATTAGTATAATAAATGTATATATGTACAAGTATGGTATCGTATCGTCAAAGAGTGCTGGACTAGTCCACCAGGTTGTTTTACTTTGATTTGGGGAAGTATGGAGCCTTACCGTTCTCAGTAACATAAATTACTGGGTTGTTATATTTCTTCGCTATATAATTAAGTAATTTTTGAAGGCCCCAAGGAACTATGAAAAACCATTCAGATGCAGCCTGCACAAATTTGTAGCATGCTTGTATGACAGTTTACAGTATTTACAGTAAAAACTGTATGCATTCTTTCTGAACTTATGTTCAATAGGTGATGTACAATATTTACAGTATAGTTACAATATGCTGATGGTTATTTTTTTACATGTGAAAAAACCCATGTATGATATGCTGAATGGCTAGTGTTGTGGGTGCCGCTGAATCCAGTTCCACTTCAAAATGGTAAGCTATCACCACTCACAATCATTTCAAGTGTTTACCATATTTCTAGCATCTAATTCAAGTCCTGTGCAATTTGTTGAACCACATCTTTCTCCAATTTTATTGATAGGTGTCTTCTATGGATTCTTCATCAAGTGGTGTCAACGAAGTGTAGGAACAAGTTGTTTCTGAGGAAGTAGAATCACCTGTTGATGATGACCACCAGCAGCAGTCTATGCCTGAGCCAGTGCGCCGACCCCGAAAACCAAAGACAACATCTAAGTGTCCGACTGACAAGATTGTTGTCACTGATATTCATCCAGATGGGTTGCCAATTGAGATGAAAGAACAATGAAGAATGCGGTTGCATGCTCGTTTGATTGCTAGGCAACAACTATCATTAGTTATGCCATCATTCAAAGACCTTACTGATGATGAGAGGAAATGGGAATTGTTTGATAAACATGTGATGCCCTACTTGGAGTTCCCATCTGAAATGAAGCCTGAGGGGTTTAAGCACATAATGAAGGTGATATCTAAGAGTTGGAGAACCCACAAAAATAGGCTAGTAACCAATTATGTCAAACAAAAACCTCGCTCCCTTTAGGTAGCACCCATACATTGAACCTGAGGACTGGACAGAATTTTTGGCATTGAAGCAGTCTGCAGAAGCAGTAGCGACAAGTGAGAAATACAAAATGCTTCGACAAAAGAATGTGCACAACCATTGTCTAGGCACAACAGGGTATGAGGGGAAACTGAAGCAGTGGGAGGCGGAGGATGCTGATTTAGCAAGTAAAGGCATCCCTAACCTATGGGATGACTTCCCTAAAGGCCGTCCTGTGAGGTTTTTGCAAGGAAGGAGTAAGCTTGCTGTATCAGAAGATAAAGCTGAGATCATCTAGACACAAGATTCAACACAAAAAATCTCTGAAGATATTAAAGAGAAGCAATCAGCTGCAGAAGCTTCAGGCATCACTTGGGTGAGGGAGAATGATGTTCTAACTGCATGTTTGGGCCCTGAACAGCCAGGTCGTGTGTGTGGTGTGTCAAGTTACACTAGTTGGAAGCATGCTTGGCTTGGGTGTTCTGGCATGTACAGAAAGAGGAAGAGGTCTGATGTAGATTTAGCAGCGATAAAAGCTGAAGTCAAATAATAAATTATAGCTGAAGTCAAACAAGAAATTGCACTTTAAGTCACACAAGATGTCATGTCCTATCTCTCAAATCAAGGATTGTTGGTAAGAGTAAGACCACCACCTTCTAGGACCCCTAGTCCTACCCATGGACGAAAGAGCAGTTGTGCCTCTGCCTCCAACGCTGCTGCAAATGAATCACAACCGGGGCCCAATTCATTTCAGTCAAATAGTATTGATCTTCTTGTAGAGCCAACCCAATGTTCCCTTGTAGCGATCATAACAGGCTACGATGGAGTTGTGGTTGCAGAAGGTCGTTTGTTCCCAAAGGAGTTTGAACTAGAATGAGTCGAAATAAATGTTGATTATGCAATAGTCCAAGTGGAATGTGTACATCAAGGTTATGAGGATTATTTGCTGCAGCCACCGTGTAATGATGATATTAGAACACTTAGAGAAGCTCTACTAAAGAGGATACAGTGGAGGATTGGATTCTAGTAAAACATACACATGAGACCCAGCCAACTCAATCTCAACCAGATGAGACAACAAAGAGTGGCAAGGGTATTATTTCCACAAAGCTACTTTGTGGAGCCAATTCAACTCCTGCCACATCTGATGCAACAAAGAGTGTGCTAAAGGAGCCTAGTCCAAAGAGCTCAGAGAAGGAATGCACTAAGCTGCCTATGCAGGCAAAAGTGGGAACTATGGCTTCTGGAAGGTGTGCAAGGCCACCCAAGCAATACAAGGGGGCTAGTAAGGCTGCTGGAGAGAGTGTACAAGGGCAATAGCGACAAAAAAGGATTGATAAGTACAAATGTGGCAACCCATTTCTGCCATCAATGGACCTCAAGGCGCTAGGACCAGGATGTGCTGCTCTTCATGCTCATTACATGAAAGATTGCGTCAACAATCAACAGGGGATAGTGGTTAGGTTCAGGGGTATTTATATGCTGAACTCATCAGATTTCAAGGTTAGGCTTGTGAGATACAATGTTCTGTATGACATCTTCAACTTTGGGCATTGGATTCCTCTCTTCTTCAATATTGGACACTGTAAGTACTTCCAAACAAATCTGTCTTCTTTACTTTTGTTACCCCATGGTAGAAGAACAACATCGGTTGATGTGGTTTGGTCATGTCCAAAGGAGACCTCCAGAGGCACCAGTGCATTGTGGAGTTTTAGCCCAAGATTTTCATGTGAGGAGAGGTAGAGGTAGACCGAAATTGACGTGGGGAGAGGCAATAAAGAGAGATCTAAAAAGTTAGGATATACCTAGAGATCTATGTTTAGATAGAAATGCATGGAGAGCAGCTATTGACGTGCCTGAACCGTGACTAGGGTCTCTTGTTGGATTTCAACTCTAGCCTACCCTAACTTGTTTGGGACTAAGAGGCTTGGTTGGTTGTTGTAT
This sequence comes from Coix lacryma-jobi var. lacryma-jobi, assembly GCA_009763385.1. NCBI lineage: Eukaryota > Viridiplantae > Streptophyta > Magnoliopsida > Poales > Poaceae > Coix > Coix lacryma-jobi. The sequence continues at coordinate 51,527,900 of CM019831.1, forward strand.
GGTAGAAGAACAAAAACAAGGTGATTTAGTATTGTCAAAGCATTTGATATTTGATATTTGATATCTTGCAAGCCGATTTAGTATTGTCAAAGCATTTGATATTTGATATCTCGCAAGTTGATTTAGTATTGTCAAAGCATTTATAAGCTAAAATAACCTGAATTTTATATTCCAAGACTACAGTTATGGTCTGAAATAAGCTGAAATAACTTGAATTTTATAAGACTACTTCTATATGATGGGCATGGGATAGTGGTTAGTTTGTGTACTTATGTTCTCTACATGTTCTTTGTTATTTTTAGATCACTGATTGTGGAAGCTAAAACTAAGGACATTCCTGTGGGCTTTCTTGATCCACAAGTGATGTCATTGGACAACATAAAACTTTGATAGAGATAGAGTTATGCAATATGTTCAACAGGCCTTCACCAAGTATACCAAGAGTGAGTACATAATGTTTGCCTACAACTTTGGTGGCTTAGCTGGTGATCATTGCGTTGTCATGATGGTAATTCAAAAGTGGAATAAGATCATATACCTTGATTCCAACAGATTTGGAAACCATGATTTCAGCGTGCTAAAATTGTTGATTGACAAGTGAGTTGTTTGCTTACCTATTATTAACTTGAGTCAAATGAAAATGTCATTGAACAAACATAATAAGGCATATGTGTGTGCTGTACCATTGTATGTAGGGCTTTTGTAAGACACACCAGCAGGCTGAAAGAAAGGCCTGAGCCATTGAAACATGCTACCAAAATTGTGGTAAGTGCTTCTAAAAATAAAAGTCAGTATTGTGCCTCTAGTATATTAAGTATTGTGTTCAACTTTCATTTCAAATGATTGTGTGTTATATATATTTGTCACAGTGCCATCAGGAATCTTCTGTCAAGTCATCCGGCTTCTATGTTGCACTTGCACACCACTTATCATTAGCTATGAGAAAGACAAACTTGGAATGCGCTGAGGTATGTGTTGCTCATCACCTTTCAACTTCTTATATCAGTTCATGCAATTAAGGGTCAATTGCATCGTCAAACTTGGATTGCTTACTTTAATTAAGGGTCAGCTAGCTAGTGCATGCAATGGATTGAGCCTACTATTAATTAGTAGTCAAGTCACTAGTATAGTATATGCATGTTAGTGCAATGGATTATGTCTAGCATAGCATGTGTTAGTATAGTACTTATGGCACTTATAACAATTTTTCCAATTTATTGGTGTCACACCCCAACTTTAAGGATAAAGTTGAGGCGGTAAACTCATGTGTGCCCAGGAAACAATCACACACATAAGCTAGACAAATTACAAGAATGGCATCATCACAGTGTTTATTACATACCGATAAGTCAAATCAAGTCTTACATCACAGCGGGACAAAAGGGAACTAAACTGCTAAACAAAGATCAACTCCACAGGGAAAGCTGACTGGTGGAACAGCTAGCCTAGAAGTCTTCTGGAAAGTCACCAACTCCACCATCATCTGTTACCCATCCGGGATTTTGTCCAAAAAGAAGATAAACAACAAGCGTAAGTACTCCACGTACTTAACAAGCTAACATAGGGTTCATGAGGCTCAAAAGGCCGACACTGTCTGACTGCAGTTAGCTTTTATATAGGCAAAGTTTTAGCATTTAGGTAAACGAATATTGTGCTTAACCCTTAAACCCCTGATCCATTTTGTCCATCAATGATAAATAAAACCACATAGAGTGTCATCAACATAAAGTAATATTTAATTAAGTAACATAGTTCTGCTAGTTTTCCGGGCCGCTCGTGACCGTGAGCACGGCTGTTATAACAGTTTTACACTCTGCAGAGGTTGTGCATCTTTACCCACAAGCCGTGTTGCCCTTGCGCCCGAGGTGGCCAACCTCTTGATCCACTTCCAAGGTAGATCGGCAGGGTACACTATGCAGCCTTTCGCTGGTTCGTCTAACAGGTTAGGGCCGCTAGGTTTCCTTGGCAATCAGATGTAGCAAACCCCTCTTTCCTATGGCACAAGGCCATCGTAGCTATACTCATAGGAACAGGAGCAGCCCTACATCCGTAGAGGCAAACCCCTCTTGCGCCCTTCCGGGTCACCGCTAACAAGTTAGAAAAGGTCAAGTTTACTGAGCTAAAACCAGAGCCATATAGCACTCATGGTAGCACTGTCAGTCCCAGCTTTTGCTAACAACAAGTTTTATTAGTCGTTTATCAACATAGCAACATGAGAACATTCATCATTGGACTAGATCAGATATTAAGTCAGTTAGCACTAGCATTCTACCCATATGCAATATATCCCACGGTGTCAAGAACATCACAGATAACAAAACTAAGTGGGTCTCTAAGGTTGCTCAGTTGGACACATGCATAAATGAGTAAATGTATTATAAGTGAATAGGTAACAACGAGATCCCATGCTAACTTGCCTTGGTTGCCGAACTGCTGGTCTTCCTGCTGATCGTCGAAGGAAGGTTCCTGGTCGTACCACACTTGCTCACCGTCTACTCGATCACAACATCAACACGCATTCCGGGTGCATACATATAATGCAAACAGGGCTATCCATTAGAACAGTACACCAAACAGTAATAAACAGAAACAAAACATTTGGAAAACAGTAGCACGTGTTCCTCCGATCACAACAAGATTTGGTTCACCGAAAACGGAGTTACGACGCGAAAGTTACGGCCGAAACAATGTTGCGAAAGCCCTAAACTAGATTAACTTAGACCCTACAGCTAAACTATCCAAAACAGGTTAACCGGGACATAAACGGGTAGAGAACTAAATTACGAATCTAACGCAACTTGAATGGATCAAAACGGAGCTAAAACGTGGATTTTATAAGCGTTTTAGTGCAGTGGCAAAACTGTAAATAAGCTGAAATGCATTTGAATTGAAATCGGAATTTAAATTGAATTTTAAATCGAATTTACAGCCGACTGGACTGCGCCTCAAATCAACCGAAACACAGGGGTCTGGTTGAAAACTTTTCAAGACACAGAGAACAGTGCCGACCGGAGTGCGGGTTGATTCACTAGCTCTTCGGGGGCTGTTAAGAAAAAGGTACCCCGAAGGGGTATCGGTCATCCAGGGCCGCCAGATCGGAGACGGACGGCGCGGATTAGGCACGGGGGTGAGCGAGGGTTGGGCGGCGCGTGCGCCGGCGGGAACAGGCCGCGCGACGGCGGGAGAGGTCCACCACGGCGGCGCCATGGCTCCGAGGCAAGAGACCTCGCCGGAGCTCACTGCAAATGCCCTAGGGGCCACCAAAAATCACGGGAAAAGTACGGGGAGAGAGAGGAGGGGACGGCGAAGCTCACCGCGGCGAAAGAGACGGCGAAGAAGGCTCTGGAGACGACGTGCGGCGAGGGAACGACGGAGAACGGCGGCTGCGGTCGGCGAGAGCTCTCTGCACGAGTTCGTCGGCGGTTAGGGCAACCGAGTTCAAGGGAGGAAGGGAGGAGGGGTTTGGCGGCACCGTTACCACAGCGCGGATCACGGCGGGGCGCTGAACGGGTCGGCGAGGGCGGGCACGGCCGGACGGCAAGCTCGGCAATGGCGGCAGAGCTCTGGTCGCGAGCTCTAGAGCTCTGCTGCACGCGCGGAGGGGGCGTATGAGGGAAAAAGGGAGCGGGGAGGAGACCGTGTCCACTTTAAGGACGAGAGATGGATGGGGTCGTGGGGGCGAGCGCACGGGAGAAACGGAGTGTGCGGCTGCGGCGGTTGCGAGCTCGGGCGCGCGGGGGGGGGGGGGAGAGAAAGCGCTGACACGCGGGCCCGGGACGACAGAGGGAGAAAGGGGGGAGGCGGTGGTTGCAACCACGGGCGCCGAGCTGGGCCGGCCACAGGGCCACGGGCAGGAGAGGAGAGAAGGAGGGGCGCCGGCCCGGTGTGGGAAAAGAGAGGGAAGAGGGAACCGGGCCGCGGGAAAGAAAAAGGCCGAGGCCAGGCCGACGGGCCGAAAAGGAGGAGTATGGGAGAGAGGGGAGGAAAAGGATTTTCTTTTTATTTTCAAAGCACTTCAAACCATTTCAAAAAGAATTTGAATCCATTTCAAGTTTTGGCAAAAACCAGTCACTTCAATAAATCAAATGCATCAGCATGAATGCAAAAATATGTTGCCAACTTTATTTAACTTTATAAAAATTATTTAACCCCTATGTTAAATGCTCACAAATTCATAAATAAGTCATTTTCACCTATTTGAATTTAGAGAAATTTTTAGGGTGTTACAACTCTACCCCCCTTAAGATGAATCTCGTCCTCGAGATTCGACTGATGCTTACTCAAACAGCTGCGGATAAGATTTCCGGAGATCTTCTTCTCTTTCCCATGTAACCTCTTCCTCTGTATATATGTTCCACTGAACTTTGCACATTTTGATACTCGACTCCTGGTGACTCTCTCTGCTGTCTCTAAGATCTTTACAGGGTACTCTTCATAAGTGAGATCTTCTCCTATCTTGATCTCTTCTAGGGGAACTTGCTCTTCTGGCACTCTCTGACATTTCTTCAGCTGGGAGACATGGAACACATCATGAACGCCTGATAGACTCTCAAGTAGCTCTAGCTGATAGGCCACTTCTCCACGTCTAGCCAAAATCCTGAAGGGACCTATGTATCTGGGTGCCAACTTTCCCTTCATGTTAAACCTCTTTACACTCCTCATGGGTGACACTTTCAAGTACACACAATCTCCCACTTTGAAAGCTAAGTCCCTCCTGCGAGTATCTGCATAACTCTTTTGTCAGGACTGAGCTATCCTCAAGTTATCCCGGATCATTCTCACTTGTTCTTCAGCATTTCGAAGAACATCCGGTCCGAACACTTGAGTTTCTCCTGTCTGATTCCAGAACAAGGGAGTTTTACACTTTCGCCCATACAAAGCTTCAAAAGGAGCCATTTTGAGACTCTTCTGATGGCTGTTGTTATAGGAGAATTCCGCATATGGCAGGCTTTTATCCCAACTAGCCCCATGCTGAAGGGCACATGCTCTCAACATGTCTTCCAAGATCTGATTTATTTTCTCAGTCTGCCCATCTGTTTGCGGGTGATATGCAGAACTGAAATTCAGCTTGGTTCCCAACGATTGGTGTATTTGATGCCAGAAATGAGATGTGAACTGTGTTCCTCTGTCAGACACTATTTTCTTTGGAACACCATGCAGGGACACAATTCTTTCCATGTACAGCTCTGCTAATCTTGCCCCATTGTAGGTGGCCTTAACTGGTAGGAAGTGAGCGACCTTAGTTAGACGGTCGACAATTACCCATATAGAGTCATAGCCTCTTTGTGTGCGGGGTAAACCGGTGATAAAGTCCATTCTGACTTCTTCCCATTTCCACTCGGGTATCTGCATAGGTTGTAACAATCCTGCCGGTCTCTGATGTTCAGCCTTGACCTTCTGACAGGTGTCACATAGGGCCACATACTGTGCCACATCTCGCTTCAGCCCAAACCACCAGTACTTTTCCTTTAGGTCCAAGTACATTTTGGTGCTGCCGGGATGTATAGAGTAGGCAGATTCATGTGCATCTCGCAAGATGGCATCACGAATAGCTTTTACTTCAGGCACACATATCCTTTTTCCAAACCATAGTGTTCCATTTTCATCCATCCTGAAGCCTGGTGCCTTTCCAAGTACTATGTTCTCTGCTATCTCTTGCAACTTCTCGTCTTTCAGTTGACCCTCACGGATGTCTTTCTCCAGAGTAGGTTCAACTGTCATTTCCACAACACTGTTTGCAAAGCATAGATTAAGGTATGCCATTTCAGCTCTCAACTCTGCTGACATGTATTCTACCTGCAGTCCATTTGCATAAGTCTTCCTGCTCAAAGCATCGGCCACGACGTTAGCCTTTCCTGGGTGATAATGTACCTCCAGGTCATAGTCTTTGATCAATTATAGCCAATGACATTGCCTCAAATTCAGATCTGACTGAGTAAATATGTACTTCAGACTTTTATGATCTGTGTACACATCACTCTTATGTCCAACCAGATAATGTCTCCATATTTTCAGAGCATGGACAACAGCTGCTAACTCCAAGTCATGGGTTGGATAGTTCAACTCATGTTTTCTCAGCTGTCTGGATGCATAGGCTACTACTTTTCCTTCCTGCATCAGAACACATCCAAGTCCCAGACAAGATGCATCACAATAAATGGAGAAGCTTTTGTTCAAGTCTGGCAGAACTAGGACTGGTGTTGTGGTCAATCTCTTCTTTAACTCCTCAAAGTTTGCTTGGCATTTATCAGACCACACAAACTTGGCACCTTTTTCTAGCAAGGCCATCATAGGCTTTGCAAGCTTAGAGAACCCTTCAATGAACCTTCTGTAATACCCGGCCAGACCCAGAAAGCTTCGAATTTCGCTAGCATTGGTTGGCGGGTTCCAGTCTAACACATCCTGCACCTTGCTAGGATCAATGGATATACCTCCGTTAGAGACGACATGTCCCAAGAAAGAGACTTCTTTCAACCAAAATTCACACTTGCTCTTCTTGGCATAGAGTTGATGCTCTCTCAATTTCTGCAGAACCGTCCTCAGATGTTCAACATGTTCCTCTTCTGTTTTAGAGAACACTAGAATATCATCAATGAACTCCACAACAAACTTGTCCAGGTACTCCATGAACACCTTATTCATCAAGTACATGAAGTAGGCTGGAGCATTGGTCAGTCCAAAAGACATAACTGTATACTCATACAATCCATACCGCGTTGTGAAAGCGGTCTTGGTAATGTCCGAGTTCCGGATCTTCAACTGGTGATACCCAGATCTGAGATCTATTTTAGAGAACACACATGCTCCTCTAAGCTGGTCAAATAGATCATCTATCCTGAGTAGAGGGTATTTGTTTTTAATGGTAACCTCATTTAGGGACCTATAGTCCACACACATCCTCTGGCTACCATCTTTCTTATCCACAAAGATCACAGGTGCTCCCCAAGGAGAAGCACTGGGGCATATATACCCCTTCTCTAGCAACTCTTTAAATTGCTTCTTAAGCTCTTCTAACTCATTTACCCCCATTCTATAAGGTCTCTTAGCTATTGGTACAGTTCCAGGCAATAATTCAATAATGAATTCAACATCGCAATCAGGTGGCATACCTGGCAGATCATCAGGAAAAACATCAGGGAACTCGTCCACCACCCGATCTTGATTTGCACCACTAGGATCCATCTGGTTTATGGTGGCAGTAGGCTGCCCTTGCATCACCACTTCCACGCAGATTCTATCTCCCTTGGGTGTAGAGACAACTACTGACCTTTCCTGGCATTGAATGACAGCTCCATGTTGCTTCATCCAGTCCATTCCCAAGATGAGATCTATGTCTGCTGTTCTCAGCACTATAGGCTTTACTTTAAAATCTACCCCCCTTAAGGTGACACTAGAGGTGGGGCTCCAGAAGTTTGCAGGCATGCTACCCCCGGTGAGTTCACTATGATGGTTTCTTTCATTGCACATAGAGGTACACCATGCATTCTAACAAATGACTGGGAAATGAAGGAATGCGAAGCACAGAATCAAAAAGTACGGTAGCTGGGATCGAGTTGATACTGAACGTACCCATCATGACATCTGGTGCATCTAGGGCAGTATCGGCAGCCACATGGTTCACCCGCCCAGTGTTAGTGGGTTGAGTGTTCTGCTTCGGGTTTCCCACTTGATTCCGCGGGACCTGGGGGTTCTGCCTCTTAGGACACTGATGAGCATAGTGTCCTATATCCCCGCAACGGTAACAAGCATTGGGGTTTTGCTGAGCTGCATTCTTCGCGGGATCGGAGTTGGGTGCTCCCTGGCGTGAGGCTTGCCTGCCCTGTTGCTGGAACCTCTGCCCTCCAGGCTGCTGCTGGTAGCGCTGCCCACCCGACTGCTGTTGGTAGGGAAGGCGTTGCTGGTTCTGGTTACCCTGGGTGTGCTGCCCCCTGTTCCACTGGTTGGAGGGGCCTTGGTTCCTCTGGGGGTAGCCCTGCTGGGGGTTGATCCGGGGACGAGTGTTGCTCCCCGAAGACTGCCCTTGGAAGCTTCTCTTCTTTGCTTCCATCTCCTTACGCTTGTTGTCAATGACAATCGCTCTGTTGACCAGGGTCTGATAGTTCGGGTACGTGTTTGACATGAGCTGGAGTTGCAACCCATCATATAGTCCCTTTAGGAAGCGGCTGAAAGGTCCTAAATGGCTAGAGGGGGGGTGAATAGCCTATAAAAAATTTCTACAACAACACTTAAACAAACTAGTTAGACAACTAAATGGCGAAGCGAAGTTTGCGCTAGCTCTACACAGATGCAAGCCACCTATTCACAATTCTAGATAGCCACAAACTCTAAGTCACACAATCTCAAAGGAACTATTCAACAACTAAATAAGCAATAATGTATATCACTACACAAGATAAGAGAATGTAACTAACAACAAGGTATAATATTAACTTGCAAGCAAGTAACAAATGTAAGTACAAGAGATAGAGGTGTGTATACCGAGCCGGCAAGAGATTAATAAATGAATATCAAAGAATACCACGGAGACAGGTTGACACAATAATTTTTCCTCTGAGGTTCACTTGCTTGCCGGCAAGCTACGTCCCCGTTGTAGCGATACACCCACTTGGAGGTTCACGCGCTAATAGGCATCACACGCCTAACCCTCAATAGGGTGCCGCACAACCAACACAAGATGGGGATCCACAAGCTACGAGCAATCCACTAGAGTTATCTTTGGCGCTCCGCCGGGGAAGGTACAAGAAACCCCTTACAAATCACCGGAGATGGCCACGAACAATCACCACTCGTGCCTAATCTCCTCCGCTGCTCCAAACCGTCTAGGTGGCGGCAACCACCAAGAGTAATAAGAATATCCGCAGCAACAACAATCGCCAAGTGCCACTAGATGCAAACTCACAAGCAAATGCACTTGGATCCCTCGATCTCACTTGGATTCGCACTAACAAGCAAAGAGATCGGAGGAAGGGATTAGATCTTGCTCAAGAGGATGTTCAAGAAGTCAGAGAGTCAAGAAGACCTCCCCAAAGGCGGCCACGGCCAATTTATAGGGAAGGGAGGGCGACGGCCCGAACCCTACCTTTCTGCGCTTGGTCGGTAGTACCGACCCCTCCTGGGCGGTAGTACCGACAGAGTCAAACTAGCCGTTTAACACACGTCCCGCTGATTTAGGCGAAGCACCGACTCTCTGGTCGGTACCTCCGTGGTCGGTAGTACCGAGGTAATGGCGGTACTACCGCCAAGCCAAAATCGGCCGCGAACAGAGAGCTCTGCGAAAAGCAAGCTACTACCGACCTTGCGTCGGTACCACCGCGGGCGGTAGTACCGAGGTAATGGCGGTACTACCGCCAGGCCATTTTCAAATCTACAGAGAGCCTCGCGAAACCCCTTAGAGCCACGGTACCACCGACCCTCTGGTCGGTACCACCGCCGGCGGTAGTACCGAGGTTATGGCGGTACTACCGCCAGGCCAAAAACGCCCCAACACAGAGAGGGCTGCACGCAGCACCTATGGGCGGTACCACCGACCACCCTGGTCGGTACCACCGACCATACACAGAAAACTCCATTTTCTTCTCTATGTTGATCCAAACCAACTCCAACAACTTCTCCTTTGCAAAAGTGCTAACATCAACAAGTGTACAACATCATGTGCATGTGTGTTAGCATTTTCACAAACATATTCAAAGGATTCGAGTTAGCACGCTAGGTCCTAATGCATATGCATGTATGAATCCACCTAGTGGCACTTGATAACCGTGATCACTGAGATATTCCCCTCTTAATAGTACGGCTATCTATCCTAAATGCACTCACACCCTCTACGGTGTCTTGAGTGCCAAAACAAAATTCCTATTTATACCTTTGCCTTGATCTCCATAGGATTTTGTTTTTCTCTTCTTCTTCTTCCAAATGTGGAGCACTTGATCTATCTTTAGGTCATCACCACCAATACCATGATCATCATTTAGCTCCCGTACTTGGAGTGTACCAACCTAGCTCATAAACACTACATGACAAGGTTAGTACTCTAGGTGACATCAATTATCCAAAACCAAACAAGGACTTTCAATCTCCCCCTTTTTGGTAATTGATGACAACCTTTCACAAAGATATATGTTTGAAAATTTGAGTCACCACTTTGTTAGTATTAGCTCCCCCTACATATGTGCTATAGTGTTTGGTTCAAGTTCGGCACATATGCATGGATATGAAATGTGGGAGAGTAATACTATCAAATGATGCTAAGGTATACAGAATGGACCTTTGAAGCGTGATACCAATCGGAGTTGCCAATGTACACCATCCTTAGCATCTTGATTAGCTAGACTTACAAAAAGCACTAGATACCTTATGAGATCAACATTATATAAAAGGTTCTAGTACCACTTTGCAAAAACAGATTACATCTAGCTACCACTTATGCATGCTAGTTCACAAATCATCATTCAAAATTTACTTCTAGCATACATCACACAAGCATGTATATTGAATTTAAATTTTTACAATGCAATCACTCATATGAATATGCACATTCAAATGCAACAATAAGTTCATGAGCTTGCTCCCCCGACTTATGTGCTCAAATTTTAATTGATCCTCCCTTTGTTATATATATCTATCTTAGTAACCATTTCTCCCCCTTTGTCATAAAGTACCATAAAAGGCACACCAATTTTAGTAGGAGTTAAGTTAATCAATAGGGTGATCAAGTTCATAGTATGGTTCAACCTAGCAAACAAACATAAGATATTTAACACGGTTTGCTCTAGAGTAAGCTTCTTCACACATCTTTCAATCGTTATCTTACTCACGTCGGTTAAACCCTTGAATGCTTGTTTTCAAGATCAAACACTAGGTTCACAAGCCTATAAACATGTCATATGCTACCACTAGATCATATCAAACATAGAAGCAATAGTGGTACCATATGTACATCAAAAGTATTTTATTTTCATGAATGAGCCTATAAGATGCAAGGAATGTCTAAATGCACTAAACATATCCTTAGCAAGAATGAATGTCATGCCAAACAATTTTACCTTTGCTTTGTCGAAGGAGAGGCATGTCATATAATGGAAGGTGCATCAACTCATATTTGAGAAATCAAGTATATTCAATTCATTCCTTAGCTTGCAAAATCTCTTTTCATCAAGTGGCTTGGTGAATATATCGGCAAGTTGATCATTGGTACCAACATTCTCAATTGAAATATCACCCTTTTGTTGATGGTCTCTTATGAAGTGATGGCGAATGTCAATGTGCTTTGTTCTTGAATGTTGTACTGGATTGTTGGTGAGCTTCACTGCACTCTCATTGTCACATAGCAATGGTACTTGTTGGAATTTAATTCCAAAGTCATCCAAGGTTGCTTTCATCCAAAGTAATTGAGCACAACAACTCCCTGTGGATATGTATTCTGCTTCGGCGGTTGAAAGTGCAACACTGTTTTGCTTTTTGGATGACCATGATACAAGTAATCTTCCAAGTAATTGACATGTGCCCGATGTGCTTTTTCTATCAACTTTGCATCCTGCATAGTCGAAGTCCGAATATCCAATCAACTCAAAGTTTGACCCCTTGGGATACCACAATCCAACATTTTGTGTATGCTTCAAATATCTCAATATTCTTTTAGTTGCCTTCAAGTGACTCTCTCTTGGTGAAGCTTGAAATCTTGCACACATGCATACACTAAACATGACGTCCGGCCTAGAAGCGGTCACATAGAGTAAGCTTCCAATCATAGACCGATACAACTTTTGATCCACCATGTTGCCACTAGCATCACTATCCAAATGTCCATTTGTTCCCATAGGTGTACTAATAGCTTTTGCATCATTTGAACCAAACTTCTTGAGCATATCTTTGATGTACTTGCCTTGACTCACAAAAGTGTCATTCTTCATTTGCTTGATTTGAAGACCAAGGAAGTAACTAAGCTCTCCAATCATAGACATCTCAAACTCATTTGCCATCATATTCCCAAAATCTTCACAAAACTCTTGGTTGGTGGACCCAAAGATAATATCATCAACATATATTTGCAACACAAACAAGTCTTTGCCAATCTTCTTGGTGAAGAGAGTAGTATCAACCTTGCCCATCTTGAAACCTTTAGAGAGTAGGAAATCTCTCAACCTCTCGTACCATGCTCTTGGTGCTTGCTTCAAACCATACAACGCCTTCTTGAGCTTGTAAACATGGTTGGGCTTCTTGTCATCTTCAAAACCGGGAGGTTGTTCTACAAATACTAACTCATTGATATACCCATTGAGAAATGCACTTTTGACATCCATTTGATATAACTTGATATTATGAGCACATGCATAAGCCAATAGAATTCTAATTGCTTCCATTCTTGCAACCGGTGCATATGTTTCTCCAAAATCAAGACCTTCAACTTGAGTGTAACCTTGAGCTACCAATCTTGCTTTGTTTCTTACTACTATCCCATCTTGATCTTGCTTATTTTGAAATACCCATTTGGTTCCAATAACATTGTAATTCTTTGGTCTCTCAACAAGTTCCCAAACTTGGTTGCGGGTGAAGTTGTTTAGCTCTTCATGCATAGCATTTACCCAATCAACATCCATCAATGCATCTTCTATCTTGGTTGGCTCAAATGATGACACAAAAGAAAAATGTTCACAAAATGATGCCAATCTTGATCTTGTTTGCACACCACTTCTAATATCCCCAACAATTTGATCTATGGGATGATCTCTTGCAATATTGGTTGGTTGGAGGATTTGCACTTGATTGCTTGGTTGAGATGAACTAGCTTGTTGATCTTCACTAGCACTTGATTGATCATGAGAACCACTAGCTTGATTTGCATCAACTTGCACATTTGAGGAGAACATTTGGTCATCTTCATTATCATCCACTTGTCTTGGCCTAATATCACCAATATCCATATTCTTCATTGCATTAGCCAATTGAGTGCCTCTCACATCATTAAGATTTTCATTTCCTTCTTGAGAGCCCTTAGTTTCATCAAATTCAACATCATGCACTTCTTCAATAATACCACTAGCCAAGTTCCAAACTCTATATGCTTTGCTTGTTGTTGAATATCCAAGTAAGAATCCTTCATCACATTTCTTCTCAAATTTGCTCAATCTTGCACCTTTCTTCAATATATAACATTTGCAACCAAAAACTCTAAAGTATGCGATATTTGGCTTTCTTCCATTTAATAGCTCATATGGTGTCTTCTCTAGCATGCCATGGCAATAGAGACAGTTGCTACAATAGCAAGCCGTATTGATAGCTTCGGCCCAAAAGGAATGACTGACATTGTATTCACTGAGCATAGACCTTGCCATATCAATCAAAGTTTTGTTCTTCCTTTCAACAATCCCATTTGATTGAGGAGTATACTTGGGTGAGAATTGATGTCTAATGCCAAAGTCATCACACAACTCATCAATTCTTGTATTCTTAAATTCACTCCCATTGTCACTTCTAACTTTCTTGATTGTTGTTTCAAACTCATTCTGACATTTCTTGACAAAAGTTTTGAAGATATCAAAAGTTTCACTTTTATCACTAAGAAAGAAGACCCATGAGTATCTAGTGTAATCATCCACTATCACAAAGCCATATTTACTTCCACCGATGCTAGTGTATGTTGTTGGTCCAAATAAATCCATGTGCAATAACTCAAATGCTTTGCTAGTACTCATCATGCTTTTCTTAGGATGGGAATTACCAACTTGTTTGCCAGCTTGACAAGAGCTACAAAGTTTATCCTTCTCAAAAGTGACATCTTTCAAGCCTCTAACTAAATCATGCTTCACTATTTTGTTCAACTGTTTCATTCCAACATGACCAAGCCTTCTATGCCATAACCAACCCAAACCAGATTTAGTGAACAAGCATGTTGACAGCTGGGTTTCACTAGCATTGAAATCAACCAAGTATAGGTTCTCATATCTAAATCCTTTGAATATCAAATTAGAACCATCTACACTTATGATTTCTACATCATCAACTCCGAAAATGCATTTGAAACCAAGATCACATAACTGAGCGACTGACAGTAAATTGAAGTTCAAGCTCTCAACTAGCAACACATTGGAAATGCTCATGTCATTGGATATTGCAATCTTACCAAGCCCTTTAACCTTGCCTTTGCCATTGTCACCAAATGTGATAGAATCAAAACCATGATTGCCGCTTGAATTGATTGAATTGAACATTCTTGAATCCCCGGTCATATGTTGAGTGCACCCACTATCAAGCACCCAATGCCTCCCTCCGGCTTTATAGTTGACCTACAAGAACAAATCAATCCTTTTTAGGTACCCAAACCTTTTTGGGTCCTCCAAGATTAGTGACCAAACTCTTTGGTACCCAAATAGCTTTCTTCTTTGAGCCCACAATTGGTGTACCAATGAATTTAGCTTTCATGCCATTAACACTCTTGGTAAGCAAATAACAAGAATCAAATTTAATAGAGGATACATTAGCGTTCTTGTTCTTGTTCTTGTTCTTGCAATATTGCTCTACATGCCCACTTTGCTTGCATCTAGTGCAAAACCGACCATTGCTCTTCACAAAACTAGTCTTGTGAGTAGCAAAAGTCGCCTTGCCATTCTTGGGGTTATAGCCCAATCCCTCTTTGTTGAGAGAAAAACGTTGGCTACCCAAGCACTTAAGCAAGCGGGCCTCACCACCATAGGCTTTACCTAAGGCGTGAGTGAGCTCATTTACCTCCTTCTTCAATGTCTCATTCTCAACCATGAGTGAGGCATCACAAGTGAAGCCATCATCCATAGATGAAGTAGTAGTGGTAGATGATGAGCTACATGAAGGGTTAGTGGCAACAATAATAATAGGCTTATAGAAAGATTCATCGATTATATCACAAGCTATGCCTATGTCACATGTTTTAACCACTTTTTCAGTTTTAGCTTGATCAACAAGTGAGGAGTGAGCTTCCTTAAGCTTAGTGTGAGCATTGCCAAGCTCCTCATGGGCTTCCACTAGCCTCTCATGAGTAGCATTGAGCTCCTCAAAGGATTGCTCAAGAGCTTTTAGTCTCTTTTGCAATTCTTTGCACTCCTTTCTCTTTTTATCAAAGTGTTCTCTAGCATCATCAAGCATTTCAATTAATTCATCTTTAGTGGGTTCATCATCATCACTATCATCACTATCACTCTCATCATCATCAGATAGTACCTTTGTGGCCTTAGCCATGAAGCATGATGGAGTGTCGAAGATTGAAGGCTTGTTGTTGATAGCAATACTTGCAAGTGCCTTCTTCTTGCTTGTCTTGCGATCTTCATTATCACTATCTTCATCACTATCACTTGTGGATGCATCACTATCCCAAGTGACCATATATGATTCCCCCTTCTTCTTCTTTGTGTAATTCTTCTTTTCTTTCTTCTCCTTCTTCTTGTCCTTCTTGTTGTCATTATCATCATTCTCACTGTTGTACGGACATTGAGCAACAAGATGGTCCTTGCTACCGCACTTGAAGCACCTCCTTGGTTCATCCTTGTTCTTGTATGAAGTCTTCTTCCTCCTTGCCCGGTAGCCCTTCTTCTTCATGAATTTGTCAAACCTTTTGACAAATAGAGCCATCTCTTCATCATCGTCATCACTGTCATTTGAGCAGTTATCTTCGCTAGAATCTTCTTTCTTTGCTTTGCCCTTGTTCTTTGATGATGATGTTGTGGCTTTGAATGCCACACTCTTCTTCTTCTCATCCTTCTTCACTTCTTGATCATTCTCATCTCTGTAGGTGTCATCGGTCATTACATCTCCAAGAACTTGGTTTGGTGTCATAGTGTCCAAACCGCTTCTTACAAGCAATGTGACTAACATGCCAAATCTCTTGGGAAGACATCTCAAGAATTTATGAGAGAAGTCTTTGTCCTTCACCTCTTCTCCAAGTGCTTTGAGATCATTGACAAGCACTTGAAGCCTATGGAACATCTCTGGAACACTTTCATCTTCATTCATCTTGAAGCTAGCAAACTTTTCTTTGAGAATGTATGCTTTTGCTCCTTTCACTGCTTGAGTGCCCTCAAATGATTCTTCCAATTTCTTCCAAGCATCATATGTCATCTCCAAATTTTTGATTTGCTCAAATACCCTCTCATCAACGGCATCATGAATAGCACTGAGAGCAATGTCATTGTTCTGCATCTTCTCTTCTTCGGCATTGGTGAGATGCTCCGGATCGACTATCTCAATCTTGACATCCACAACTTGCCATATCTTTCTATTGATTGACTTTAAATGAGTGGTCATTTTTGCCTTCCAATAGCTATAGTTTGTGCCATCAAATTGGGGTGGCCTTTTGGTGTTGTTGATATGAGCCATTTTGACACCGAAGGTTGTTAAGCCTCAAATAAACGGTGACCTTGCTCCGATACCAATTGAAAGGTACTAAATGGCTAGAGGGGGGTGAATAGCCTATAAAAAATTTCTACAACAACACTTAAACAAACTAGTTAGACAACTAAATGGCGAAGCGAAGTTTGCGCTAGCTCTACACAGATGCAAGCCACCTATTCAAAATTCTAGATAACCACAAACTCTAAGTCACACAATCTCAAAGGAACTATTCAACAACTAAATAAGCAATAATGTATATCACTACACAAGATAAGAGAATGTAACTAACAACAAGGTATAATATTAACTTGCAAGAAAGTAACAAATGTAAGTACAAGAGATAGAGGTGTGTATACCGAGCCGGCAAGAGATTAATAAATGAATATCAAAGAATACCACGGAGACAGGTTGACACAATAATTTTTCCTCCGAGGTTCACTTGCTTGCCGGCAAGCTACGTCCCCGTTGTAGCGATACACCCACTTGGAGGTTCACGCGCTAATAGGCATCACACGCCTAACCCTCAATAGGGTGCCGCACAACCAACACAAGATGGGGATCCACAAGCTACGAGCAATCCACTAGAGTTACCTTTGGCGCTCCGCCGGGGAAGGTACAAGAAACCCCTTACAAATCACCGGAGATGGCCACGAACAATCACCACTCGTGCCTAATCTCCTCCGCTGCTCCAAACCGTCTAGGTGGCGGCAACCACCAAGAGTAATAAGAATATCCGCAGCAACAACAATCGCCAAGTGCCACTAGATGCAAACTCACAAGCAAATGCACTTGGATCCCTCGATCTCACTTGGATTCGCACTAACAAGCAAAGAGATCGGAGGAAGGGATTAGATCTTGCTCAAGAGGATGTTCAAGAAGTCAGAGAGTCAAGAAGACCTCCCCAATGGCGGCCACGACCAATTTATAGGGAAGGGAGGGCGACGGCCCGAACCCTACCTTTCTGCGCTTGGTCGGTAGTACCGACCCCTCCTGGGCGGTAGTACCGACAGAGTCAAACTAGCCGTTTAACACACGTCCCGCTGATTTAGGCAAAGCACCGACTCTCTGGTCGGTACCTCCGAGGTCGGTAGTACCGAGGTAATGGCGGTACTACCGCCAAGCCAAAATCGGCCGCGAACAGAGAGCTCTGCGAAAAGCAAGCTACTACCGACCTTGCGTCGGTACCACCGCGGGCGGTAGTACCGAGGTAATGGCGGTACTACCGCCAGGCCATTTTCAAATCTACAGAGAGCCTCGCGAAACCCCTTAGAGCCACGGTACCACCGACCCTCTGGTCGGTACCACCGCCGGCGGTAGTACCGAGGTTATGGCGGTACTACCGCCAGGCCAAAAACGCCCCAGCACAGAGAGGGCTGCACGCAGCACGTATGGGCGGTACCACCGACCACCCTGGTCGGTACCACCGACCATACACAGAAAACTCCATTTTCTTCTCTGTGTTGATCCAAACCAACTCCAACAACTTCTCCTTTGCAAAAGTGCTAACACCAACAAGTGTACAACATCATGTGCATGTGTGTTAGCATTTTCACAAACATATTCAAAGGAATCGAGTTAGCACGCTAGGTCCTAATGCATATGCATGTATGAATCCACCTAGTGGCACTTGATAACCGTGATCACTGAGATATTCCCCTCTTAATAGTACGACTATCTATCCTAAATGCACTCACACCCTCTACGGTGTCTTAAGTGCCAAAACAAAATTCCTATTTATACCTTTCCCTTGATCTCCATAGGATTTTGTTTTTCTCTTCTTCTTCTTCCAAATGTGGAGCACTTGATCTATCTTTAGGTCATCACCACCAATACCATGATCATCATTTAGCTCCCGTACTTGGAGTGTACCAACCTAGCTCATAAACACTTCATGACAAGGTTAGTACTCTAGGTGACATCAATTATCCAAAACCAAACAAGGACTTTCAGTGGCGTTGCTTGTCCTTATCTTGGGCCACATCCTGTGGGGCATAGCGTGACAGTTGAGCAAACTTGTCGCGGTATTCCGCCACTGACATAGAGCCCTGCTTCAAGGAGCGGAACTCTTCTTGCTTCAGCTCCACAAGGCCTTCAGGGATGTGGTACGCCCTGAAGTTCTCCTTGAACTCCTGCCAAGTGATAACAGGAGCATCTTGTGGACGGACGAACATGTATGCATCCCACCAGTCTTGAGCTGCTCCCTGCAGCTGCCCAGAGGCGTAGAGCACTTTTTCATAGTCAGTGCACTGGGCGATGTTCAACTGCTTCTCCACCGCTCGAAGCCAATCATCTGCCTCCAAAGGTTCGGAAGCATCGGAGAAAACAGGTGGGTGGCCCTTTAGGAATTCTCCCCGATGATCCCTGACTTGGAGAGGTGGGGGTGCTGCAGCTGGCGCCTGATCCAGGCGATTCATCATGGCTTGCATCAGCTGATTCTGCATGCCCATCAACTACTCGATAGTCACTGGCGGCGGTGACGGGTTCACAGGAGCACCACGCCCACGGCCATGACCTTTTCCGCGTCCACCCCTTGCTGTTATCTGCTCACCAACAAGTGCGCAAGAGTTAGACCCTTATATCCATCGTATAAAGTATTTTAGATGACAAAAGAGCATTGCTGAAAATTTCTGGGCACAACTTTATCAACAGCAGTGCACTAAAACTGACACAACTCAAGCTACAGAAATCCAACAGGGGCGTACCATACACCGTTGGAAAGCTTAAGAAACCAACTACAACTTTCATTCAGAACATATTTTCAGATTCTGCCAAATTCTGGGTCGAAAACAGCATCGAACAGAACTGGTTCTGGGTGACATACTGCACAGAAACATCAACTTTGAACAGCTATATCTCCCAGATCCGAATAGATAAAGACTTGATTCCAGATTTGTTTGAAAGATGCATCAGACTAGATACTTCCACAAAAATTTCATAATTTTTGGGGACATAGATTAAGAGATATACTGATTCGACCATAGGCTGCTCCAGAAAACAGCAACACAGATAAGGGATAAGCAACTTATACATCACAGAAAGATGTTTTAAACTGGAGAAGCACGGACAAAAACTCACACTTCTCCACCACACACAAACAAAGATCCAAACAACCGTAGTTCACCAACATAAACCACTCATGCACTAAAGGTTCACATGACACACACTGAAATTAAACATCGTTTCTAAACGTGATTGCTAAAACTTGGTAGACATCTACTGGGCTCCACCGGGGGCGTCGGCGGTCCTGAACCTCTTCTTGTAGACGGCCGGGTATCCCAGCTCACCGCGAAGATGGTCCACTTCGTGTTTCAGACGCCTCACCACCTTCTGAGAAGCGCGCAGGTCATCCTGCACACTATCCGCCTTCTTATGCATCTCGAAGACGTGCCGGGCTGTAGAGGCCAGAACTGGGTAATCCACAGGGGGAAGCAGGGTCTGCCACGCGCCCTCCAGGTCACTGTGGGGCAGGTAGCGGTAGCGGTCCGCCCGCATGGACTGGAAGCGCAGTCCACGGTAGTGCAGGAAAGCATCCTGCGCTGCGTCCTCCATGCTTGCCAGCGAGTGACCACGCTTGGTGGTGGTCCGGTGGGTAGACTCAACGACGTGGCCCTGGTCCACATCATTCCAACCCGTAACCATCAGGTCGGTCTTCCAGTAGGTGGCTTCCAGGGGGTGGGTGTACTCGGCGCAGTGGTACTGGAGCTTTGCCTCCAACTCCGGGAAGTACTCATCCAGTAGACGAACCAACATACTGTGATAGTATGCTGTCTCATCAGGCTTCCTGAAGATGAAGCGGCGAGACCATCCGAAGTCTTCATCCACCACCTGAACTACTGGAGAGGCAGGGGGTGCTGGTGCTGAAGCTGACACGGCGGCGGGGGAGTGCACCACCGGGTACACTGGCACCACTGCCGGTGCTGCAGGAGCTGCTGGAGCGGCGGGGATCTCCACGGCTGGTGGAGCAACACGCACCACAGGAGCAGGTGCCTCCGGAGCAGGGGCCTCAGGTGCTGGTGCCTCAGGCGCTGGCACCTCAGGGGCTGCTGCAGGGGGTGGGGGTGGCGCTGCAAGCTCCCCAGAGACGGTCGGGGTAGAGGTCAGCTCTTCCTCCTCCACGATGAAAGCAGTGTTGGAGGAGCTGGAGGAGCCGTCACTGTCGGAGATGTTGACCACTGGGTTTGGGTGCTGGCTGGTGCTGGCGGTGAAGAGGGCACGATAAGCACGGGAATTAAGGCGAGGCATCCTGACGTTATGTTTCAAGATAAGATAAGCAGAATCAATTAGTTTTGCATAATAGAATAAGAATAAGAAGCATGTAAATTTTTAATAAAATAATAAGATAATAAAGTAAGCATGAACAGGTAACAAAAGATGTTAGAACGGCCATTTCCTAGCTAAGCTTGCGTCCTACAGTCAACAAAGCTTTGATACCAATTTGTCACACCCCAACTTTAAGGATAAAGTTGAGGCGATAAACTCATGTGTGCCCAGAAAACAATCACACACATAAGCTAGACAAAATACAAGAATGGCATCATCACTGTGTTTATTACATACCGATAAGTCAAATCAAGTCTTACATCACAGCGGGACAAAAGGGAACTAAACTGCTAAACAAAGATCAACTCCACAGGGAAAGCTGACTGGTGGAATAGCTAGCCTAGAAGTCTTCTGGAAAGTCACCAACTCCACCATCATCTGTTACCCATCCAGGATTTTGCCCAAAAAGAAGATAAACAACAAGCGTAAGTACTCCATGTACTTAGCAAGCTAACATAGGGTTCATGAGGCTCAAAAGGCCGACACTGTCTGACTGCAGTTAGCTTTTATGTAGGCAAAGTTTTAGCATTTAGGTAAACGAATATTGTGCTTAACCCTTAAACCCCTGATCCATTTTGTCCATCAATGATAAATAAAACCACATAGAGTGCCATCAACATAAAGTAATATTTAATTAAGTAACATAGTTCTGCTAGTTTTCCGGGCCGCTCGTGACCGTGAGCACGACTGTTATAACAGTTTTACACTATGCAGAGGTTGTGCATCTTTACCCACAAGCCGTGTTGCCCTTGCGCCCGAGGCGGCCAACCTCTTGATCCACTTCCAAGGTAGATCAGCAGGGTATACTATGAAGTCTTTCGCTGGTTCGTCTAACAGGTTAGGGCCGCTAGGTTTCCTTGGCAATCAGATGTAGCAAACCCCCCTTTCCTATGACACAAGGCCATCGCAGCTATACTCATAGGAACACGAGCAGCCCTACATCCGTAGAGGCAAGCCCCTCTTGCGCCCTTCCGGGTCACCGCTAACAAGTTCGAAAAGGTCCAGTTTACTGAGCTAAAACCAGAGCCATATAGCACTCATGGTAGCACTGTCAGTCCCAGCTTTTGCTAACAGCAAGTTTTATTAGCCGTTTATCAACATAGCAACATGAGAACATTCATCATTGGACTGGATCAGATATTAAGTCAGTTAGCACTAGCATTCTACCCATATGCAATATATCTCACGGTGTCAAGAACATCACAGATAACAAAACTAAGTGGGTCTCTAAGGTTGCTCAGTTGGACACATGCATAAATGAGTAAATGTATTATAAGTGAATAGGTAACAAGGAGATCCCATGCTAACTTGCCTTGGTTGCTGAACTGCTGGTCTTCCTGCTGATCGTCGAAGGAAGGTTCTTGGTCGTACCACACTTGCTCACCGTCTACTCGATCACAACATCAACACGCATTCCAGGTGCATAAATACAATGCAAACAGGGCTATCCATTAGAACAGTACACCAAACAGTAATAAACAGAAACAAAACATCTGGAAAACAGTAGCACGTGTTCCTCCGATCACAACAAGATTTGGTTCACCAAAAACGGAGTTACGACGGGAAAGTTACGGCCAAAACAGTGTTGCGAAAGCCCTAAACTAGATTAACTTGGAGCCTATAGCTAACCTATCCAAAACAGGTTAACCGGGACATAAACGGGTAGAGAACTAAATTACGAATCTAACGCAACTTGAATGGATCAAAACAAAGCTAAAACGTGGATTTTATAAGCGTTTTAGTGCAGTGGCAAAACTGTAAATAAGCTGAAATGCATTTGAATTGAAATCGGAATTTAAATTGAATTTTAAATCAAATTTACAGTCGGCTGAACTGCGCCTCAAATCAACCGAAACACAGGGGTCTGGTTGAAAACTTTTCAAGACACAGAGAACAGTGCCGACCGGAGTGCGGGTTGATTCTCTAGCTCTTCGGGGGCTCTTAAGAAAAAGGTACCTCGAAGGGGTATCGGTCATCCAGGGCCACCAGATCGGAGACGGACGGCGCGGATTAGGCATGGGGGTGAGCGAGGGTTGGGCGGCGCGTGCGCCGGCGGGAACAGGCCGCGCGGCGGCGGGAGAGGTCCACCACTGCGGCGCCATGGCTTCGAGGCAAGAGAGCTCGCCGGAGCTCACTGCAAATGCCCTAGGGGCCACCAAAAATCACGGGAAAAGTACGGGGAGAGAGAGGAGGGGACGGCGAAGCTCACCGCAGCGAAAGAGACGGCGAAGAAGGCTCTGGAGACGACGTGCGGCGAGGGAACGACGGAGAACGGCGGCTGCGGTCGGCGAGAGCTCTCTGCACGAGTTCGCCGGCGGTTAGGGCAACCGAGTTCAAGGGAGGAAGGGAGGAGGGGTTTGGCGGCACCGTTACCACAGCGCGGATCACGGCGGGGCGCTGAACGGGTCGGCGAGGGCGGGCACGGCCGGACGGCAAGCTCGACAATGGCGGCAGAGCTCTGGAGCTCTGCTGCACGCGCGGAGGGGGCGTATGAGGGAAAAAGGGAGCGGGGAGGAGACCGTGTCCACTTTAAGGACGAGAGATGGACGGGGTCGTGGGGGCGAGCGCACGGGAGAAACGGAGCGTGCGGCTGCGGCGGTTGCGACTGCGGCGGTTGCGAGCTCGGGCGCGCGCTGGGGGGGAGAGAAAGCGCTGACACGCGGGCCCGGGACGACAGAGGGAGAAAGGGGGGAGGCGGTGGTTGCAACCACAGGCGCCGAGCTGGGTCGGCCACAGGGCCACGGGCGGGAGAGGAGAGAAGGAGGGGCGTCGGCCCGGTGTGGGAAAAGAGAGGGAAGAGGGAACCGGGCCACGCGAAAGAAAAAGGCCGAGGCCAGGCCGACGGGCCGAAAAGGAGGAGTAGGGGAGAGAGGGGAGGAAAAGGATTTTCTTTTTATTTTCAAAGCACTTCAAACCATTTCAAAAAGAATTTGAATCCATTTCAAGTTTTGCCAAAAACCAGTCACTTCAATAAATCAAATACATCAGCATGAATGCAAAAATATGTTGCCAACTTTATTTAACTTTATAAAAATTATTTAACCCCTATGTTAATTGCTCACAAATTCATAAATAAGTCATTTCTAAAATTTTAGGGTGTTACAACTGGCTAAGTAATGACTTCATTGGGCCAGTAGTATATATTTTTTTAAAAAAACAAGATAACTGAGGCAGTAGTATAATGTGGAGTACATTTCAGTCCAGTGACTGAAGACTGGGAAGACACCAAAACTAGCACTGTGTTGATGACACAATGATAATTGATACGTACTGTTACTTGCTAGCTTTGGTAAAAAATGCTAAGGAAAAAATGTGTTTTTGCCACTTTTTTGTACAGTCAAAATGCAGCTAACAAATCATAAATGAAACACTAGCATCCAGCCATGTTCTTCTATATTGTACTATACCATGTTTTCTTTTTGACCAAATTTTTATCTTGACACAGGAATTTGAAGTCTTGACGACGCCCATCGATATGTGGATGATTAGAGAAAAGCTAGCCATGTTCTTAGTGGAAAAGGTCATCGACAAGAAAGAAGAGTTTTATCATCCTACTAGTTGAGCACTAGTAATGTGTGATTCTCATTATCAGTATGGGTCTAGTGATGTAGTGTGTGTGACTATATAAGTTAAGTCCAGTGTTGTGATGGATTTCAATCAAGTTGTGAACTTGCAATGAATTTGTCAATGAATTTGATATACATGTGAATCAGTTGAACTTGATATCTATTTAAGTACCTATTATGGAAGTGTTGTGATATATATATATATATTGATGGCTTTCATATATGTGTTATGAACATTGGGTACCTCCTATCTGTGACGTGTATTGCTAACTATCACTGACCTCGTATTCACAGAGCGTGTCTCGGATAATGCCTTATCAGTGACTCCTGTTGGTACCATGTGTCACTGGAAGTCCACTATTAGTGACACGGGTTAGCACAACGCGTCACTGATAGCCAACTATCATTGACGCGTGTTGGCACCAAGTGTTACTAATAATACCTTATCAGTGACGTGTGTTGGCACCAAGTGTCACTGGTAGCCCTCTGCCAGTGACGCGGGTTAGCACAAGGCGTTACTGATAGACCACTATCAGTGACGTGTTTTGTAAAGATACGTCACTGTTAGCCCACTCAGTACGCACTTTCTAAACACGCGTCACTAATACGTTCTTATTAGTGATGTGGATTTACGTGTCACTGATTTCCTATTATCACGGACGTAGAAACAGTGACGCGTGTTTACTATGTCACTGATAAGCCTCTGGATGCATCACTAATAAGCTTTTTTGGTATAGTATACGTTGACTCTTTTTTAGTATCTAGGGAGCTACTTCTCTGTTCTTTGGGATGTTTGATCCCAAATCTTTGTACTGTGTTTCAATCGTTATAATATACTCCCTTCGTATCACTTTTAGATGACGTTTTGGACAAGGTTTGAGTCAAACATTGAGAATATAAATTATAAATAAATTTTAAATTATTGAGTTTAGAGATGTAAAATCCATATAAATAAATTTGTCTTGAAAAGTACTTTCATAAAAATATACATATACCACTTTACAACAAATATTTTTAAAGAAACAAGTGGTCAAAGTTGTACTTTGAAGACCGTGTCGCTGTCCTAAACATCATCTAAAAGCGATACGGAGGGAGTATGCAGTAGGTGTTGTTGTCAAAAAAATCTATCATTGATAATGTTTTAGTTTATTTTGATGTAACTTTGTATATGTGTCACACCCTGAAATTTGCATTTCTTGAATTAGAGTTAAAATGATTTATTTATGAATTTTTGTGCTCATAAAATATAGGGAAATAAAAATTTTCTCTAAATTAAAATTTATCCTAGGGTTTAGAAACTTGTTTGTGCATTCATGTTGGAGCATTTGAGTTTTTGTGATGTGTGGTTTTTGGTTCAAAAATCCAAATTGTGTTCAAAATGGTTTAGAAATATTTTAAAAACAAATTTCATAGAAAGGGTATTGAAAATAAAGGTTTCTTTTGTTTTTCAAAAAGTTTGGAAAAAGTTTAAAAATGTCAAAACTTATCGTCTCTCTCAAAGGTCTATATCAAAAGTTTGAAAGGATTTCAAATTTGGATTTGAAAATGCATTTGGAAAACCAAAACAGAAAATAAAAAGGATTTTCTTTCTCTTCTTCCCCTCTCCCCTTCAGCATCTGGCCCGAAGGCCCATTCCCCGGCGCCTCTCTCCTTTCCTGGCTTTTGGCCCGCACCAGCCAGCCGGCCTGCTCCCGCTCGCTCCTCTTTCCCTTCACCCGCAGCCCATCTCCACTTCTTCCCCTTCCCGCCTTGGGCCGCATCGACCGGCCAGCCCGCTGGCGCTAGAAGCCTGCAGGAGCACCTTGCGCTCCCGCCTCTCTTCTCCTTGCGCGGCCCGCGATCAAAACCGGCCCAGCATCTCGCTTGCAAGCCTGCGTGCGCCCCGCCTCCTCCTCTCGCTGACTGGTAGACCCGCGTTGTCAGCGTCGTCTTCACCGCGTCGTGTTCGCTCCGGACTCCGTCCGAGCCCCGAGTTCGCCTCGGCCACGTATCCTCCCTGTCGTGCCGGGCTCCAAGCTCCCTATAAAGCCCCCCAAGCTCTTTCCGCCTCCCTTTGTTCGACAAACGCGAACTCCCGTGCCCTAAATCGCACTGCCATCGAGTTTTGGATCTCACCGAGGCGAAGCTCGACCCGCCGCCGTTGTCCTCGCCTCTCGCCGCTTCACTGCCTTTGTAAGACCCATCACGAGCCTCGGATCGATCTTGTGAAGCTTCCCAACCTTTCTTCTCGCTCTCTTTCCCTCTGTTTCATCTAACCCGAGCTCGTCGTTGTGCACAGAGCCACCATCTCCGCTCCGCCGTGCGATTCGCCAACACCGGACCTCCCCCGTCGCTATTTTCAAGCCAGGTGAGTTCGTCACGAGCTCCTGGTTCGATTGAACCCGTCCTCGAGCTCTCTACTGCCTTCTAGCGCAAAACCGAGTCCTCGCCGCCGTCTCCGGCGATGGCGCCGCCGCAAGCCGCCGCTGGCCCTGTTCTCTCCGGCGTCAGCACCGCCTTTCCCCCTCCTCGTCTAATCTTGACCGCACGCTCCAGATCCAACGGCCACCGATGGCCGATACCCCTTCGGCCGGTCATTTTGCAAATAAACCCTTACACGTTTTTGGTCTCAACCCGCGCTCCATATCACACTATTCTTTGAGTCTACGAAAACTTCCAATCTAGCCCCTGCATTTTCTCTTAAATGAGGCGCAGTCCAGCCAAAATCCGGTTTTGTTTTATTTATTTAAATCTGCAAAAATCAAGTTTGATTTATTTACAGTTTTGCCACTGACTTTAAACCTCTATAACTTCTTTGTTTTAACTCCGATTTAATCCGTTCAACTTGCGTTAGATTCGTTTCGAAAAGATCTTTCAAACTATATAACTTTCAGTACTGTTTTCTGTAATTAAAATTTGAGTTAAAACTAATCTAGTAACTAGGGTTTTGTATCTTGTTTAGATCGTTTTTTTCGGTATAGCTCCGATTAGCGTGATTTTCGCGTTTGCGTGATCGTAGCGAACCGTAGATCAGTTTTCAAAACTCTTTATCTTGTTTTCTTGTGATTGATGTACTGTTCTAATCATAGGATTTGTTTTGCTTTGCATGATTGGTATTGGATGCTTGTGTGGTGTTATGTGGTCGTATGTCCAGTCGGTGAGTTGTACGTTGGTGATCAAGAAGAAGTTCGTGATCAAGAGTTCAAGATCAAGAGTCAACCTTTGGAAGTATACAAGTCAACAGAAGAAGGATCTTGAGTTTAAGGCAAGTATAGCAATCGAGTTTTCTTTTCGCAATCATGATCATGTTACTTAATTAATGTATGCATCGAATGATAAAAATGACTTATTAGCAACTTAAGAAATTATCTGTACGAGCACCTTCGGGATTTACAGTGCAACTGTTGGGAGTTATATGGCTCTGGCTTTAGCTCAGTATGAGGACCTTTTCTAGCTTGTTAGAGGTTACCGAAAGGCGCAAAAGGGGCTCCGATCTGTATGGTCTTGGCCGACCAAGTTGGTGCATTTTGTCTTTTGTTAGTCACCGTTTGGAGGGGAGATTCATGCTTATTGATGGGGAAAACTAGCGGCCCTAACTTGTTAGACAAACCTTTGAAAGGCTTCATCGTGAACCCTGCCGACCTTCCTTGGAAGTGGGTTAAGAGGTTGGCTCCCTCGGGCGAAAGGGCAATTCACGTCTCGAAGTGAAAGTGTACACCTTTGCGCAAAGTTTATTAAACTGATATATCAGCCTTGCTCAAGGACACGAGCGGCCTTGAAGACTTTTACATTTATGACTTTTGTTGGTTAACATGTTCATTATTTACCGTTTTATGCTATTCATTATTTATGTTACATTGATCATGAGACTTGGGATCTATATCACTTGTTGCTATACTTGTGGAGTTCGACATGGACTCACTCTTGCTTTTCCCCACACCTCAGAGAGTAAAACTTTGGAGAAGCTTAGGCTTGTGGTCAACCAGTCAGTTGTTCCCTGTGAAGTGGTGTCTCCATCTGAAGTTCGGAGTGTCTTTCCGCTGTCTGCTCTTTAAGGTTATGTTATTTGTTTTATATACGTTATGTATTTGAGCATTGTCTTTCGATATTACCCTTTATTTGTAGCTATATGTGAGATTTGACTTCCTGGGCTCACATATGGTGTATACCTGGTTTTGTTCTTAAAACCGGGTGTGACAAAGTGGTATCAGAGCAATGCTGACTGTAGGACGCAAGCCTAGTTAGAAACTGGTCGTTTAAAGCTTTTGAAAATTGCTATGGAACTCTTGTTCTATCAACCTTGATATTTTTCTCCCTATTGTATCTTCTACCCTTGTTATTTATCCCCTCCTTGTTGCTCAAATTTTAAATTTTGCTCTCACCTTCACTCCTTGCCTTGAATTGCTTTTGAAAGCTTTCCTTTGTCTAAGTAGACGGATCGTTGACCAAGCTATGTCGTCTCTGACCGCAGTTAACAAACGGAAGCTGATCGCTATGCAAAGTCAAGACCTGGGAAGAATGACGCAACAACAAAACGCAACACATGGACCAACCAACATGGAGGGAAGCCATAAAGAACAGTTACAAGGTGATAAAGTGGAGCAAGATTACATTTACGGAAAATTGAGGCATGTGGATATGACTACTATTTATGGAGCAAAGAAAGTTGTGTATGGCATGATCCCAGTTAATTCAGTAACTGCCATGGTTCTTTTTGACCCTAGTGCCTCGCACTCGTTCATCTCTGCCAAGTTTGTAGCTCGCCTGAAGATAAGAGAATGGCCAACAAAGAAGCTCATAGTAGTTCGCACACCAACTGGAGAAATTGAGACAAACCATGAATGCCGAGATGTTAGAGTCCAGATAAAAGAGAGTGAGTTCATAGTGAAGCTGAATGTTTTGGAACTCTCAGGAATCGATGTTATCCTTGGACAAGGATGGTTAAAGGGTCATAAAAGTGAGGTCAATTATTCCCGACGTTCAGTGTTTGTAAGAACACCATCAGGCGAAAGGATTGAATATCGAGGTATGTCATTATCATCCAATGAATGTGAAGCAGGTCTGTTGGGAGATAGCAGTAGTAAGGTGCAAGAGGTTCAGGATCGATGTCTATGTTGCAAGCATTATGGGAATTCTTGTCTTCAAAAGAAGTCAACCAAGGATGAGGTCAAAGTGAACCCAAGTGGTGAAGTCAAGGAAGATAAGAAGAGGAAAGCAAATTCATTCGAGCCACCGTTGATACGTCACCAACAGTTGAGTTCTACCCCAGTATCACATCCAGTTTCAACTCTTGTTCAGACAAGCCTAGATCAGCAGCATTTAGAAGCTCCTCCAATTATGAACTTTCCACATGAGGTTTGCATAGATGGATGGACAATCACCTACAAAGAGTTCCAACCACGGAAGCGAGTTAGGAAGCAGAATAAACTGGTAAAAGTCAATCCTCTGAGTCAGCAAGATGGCAGCACATCAAACAACACTTCTACCGCAGCAGAACCAACCAAAGGAAGATGTTATCATTGTCAACAGGAAGGACACTACGTAAGATCCTGCCCCAAAAAGGTCAACAACCGACTCAAGGAAGTAGTCACAACCCAGTCACTACAGAATAGCCACCAACAAGTGATGTCAAGTGCCGGATGCAAAGAAAGTCCCTGATAGCAGTTGATAGATGAAGAGTGTACAAGAAAAGCTACCCTTGATGTTCTTGCAGATGTATCGTGTGCTAGTAGTTCTTGAGCCCTTATGTAATGAAACGTTAGTAACGAAGTTAAGTCAAGTCCTTGGCCCATGTGTGGCTTGTGAACCTGTGATGTTTGTTGCTTGTTCTTATGATGATGTTTGTTTTGCATCTTTGTAATGAGTGCAATGATTTTGTGGGTTTCCTCACAATCTCATTTAGGTTTAGTTGATAGGTTATATGCATAGATAGTGGGGTTTTGCTCTCCTCTTGTCTTCCCTATCCTGTCTTTTCGGAGCAGTCTGTCTTTGTCAGCTTATATCTCTGTTTATGGATGTTCAAAAATCATGGAATAATTCTGGACACAAGTAGACTTCATGATCTTTCTCTGAGCGCAAGAACCACCCTGATAGCTGTTATGATTTTGGAGTTATGAAATTCACAAGTTGATGCATCTGTGCTGTCTGGAATCTGGAACGGTTACTGTTGTATGCTGTTTTCGACGACTTTAACTACAGAATCTGGAAAAGTGTTCTACATGAAAGTTGTAGAGGATTTCATAAGCTTTCCAGAAAGGTAAACTGCAACTTCATTGGATAAGCAGAGCTCTAGTTATGGCTGTTTTACTGCACTGCTATTTTGCTACTCGCGAGAAATTTCAGAATTCTTGTTCTTACCTTCGCATATGAATTTCTCTGCGATGTCAGAAGGTCTTTATGCTAGTTAGCTTAACTAGAAAAAGGTGGAATGCTATCCTTTTATTGTTTCTCCTAGTTGATCTTTTCTTAAGGGGGGTAGCCATGATGAAGTTAACTTTGGACCATTTTCAAGATGAAGTTTCTTACCATCTAGTGTTTTAATCGAAAGAATCAGTCATGGATGAGTCTTCGCTTGTCTCTCTTGCTATATCAACCTTGTCTTGTCATCTCATGAAGCTATGGTTAAGTGTGTTATGAAGAGCTGAATCCTAACACATACATGTTGAAAAACAGATGATTGCTACCAGGAGAAATGACTACGATGATGCTACAGGGAATGCTCACAACTCTAATCCACCGCCATCAAATCCTTCAGCTATAGAGCAAGTTTTGATAATGCAGACTCAACTTTTACAGACCATTGCTCAAAATGTGTTACACAATCAGTATCAAGAACCACCTATTGACAAGCGTGGTGAATTTATGAAAGGACACCCACCGACATTCTCTCATACTAGCAACCCAATAGAAGCTGATGACTGGCTTAGAGCTGTGGAGCGACAACTTGACATAACACAGTGTGATGACCATGAGAAGGTGCTTTATGCTTCAGGCCAACTTCAAGGAACCGCATTAGATTGGTGGGAATCGTTCCAGTTTGAACATCCAAATAAGAATCAAATTGGTTGGGAAGAATTCAAGAATGCTTTTAGATCTTACCATGTTCCAGCTGGAATAGTGGCGATTAAGGAAGAGCAATTCCTCAACTTGAAGCAAGGAGTTATGTCAGTGTGTGAGTATCATGACATGTTCACCCAGTTGTCACGCTATGCTCTGGAAGAAGTGAATAGTGATGCTAAGAAGCAGAAACGCTTTCTGAAAGGACTCAATGATGGTCTGCAATTACAACTGATGACGGTCGATTATGCCAACTATCAAACATTGGTGGACAGAGCAATTATGATTGAAAACAAGCGTCGAGAGATGGAGGAGAAGAAAAGGAAAAGAGAAAGCCAATCTGTGGGTAGCAACATACACCACCCCTACGCTCATGCACCAGAATTCCAACAATGGAACCAGGAATCAAGTGATCAGTGGAATCTTGAACCTCCTCATGAACTCCATCAGTATCAGCAATTCAATGATGAAGTACTTCACTCCAATTCCCAAGAGCCATGTCTGTCACCTCCTAGTGACACCTTGACGAAGATTTATACTCCCACTAGTGAGGGTTGTAACGATTGTGATGAGGTTAATCACTATGAGAATGACTGTCATAAGAAATTTATGGAGAGCAATAAAAGTCAGGACGACGAACCACATCAAATACAAGAACAGGGGAAGCAGGAGCCAGGAAGTAAAGTAAAAAGAAACTACATCCAAGGAATGTTAAATCATGTGTATATGATTAACAAACGTGGGACTAAGGAAGTCGTGTATGGTTTCATTCAAGTAAACTCTGCTCCCGCCATTGTGATGTTTGATCCTAGAGCTTCACACTCGTTCATCTCTAGCCTATATGTACAAGAACATAGGATGACTATGCTTCCAATGAGGAAACCAGTGATAGTTAACTCTCTAGGAGGCGAAATGAAAGCAAACCACATATGCCCAAAAGTTAGCCTTGACATAAAGGGAGTAAACTTTGAGGTGAACTTTACTGTTTTGAAGTTGATGGAAATGGATGTTATCCTTGGAAAGGGTTGGTTATCTGCTTGTAAAGGAGTGGTTAAGTATGCCCAAGGTTTGGTGCTTCTAACAACACCGACAGGTGAAAGAATTGAGTATCAAGGTTTTCACCCTGTACCTGAGGAATACGAGAATGACCCATTAGAAGGGGTACCCATCGAGGACCGTAAAGTGGACTATGAGTTTTCAGATACCAATATAAAGGAACAAACATAGGCAGAGAAGCTCAGTATGAGAGATGATCACACTTGAGAAGATTTTCTACACAGGATCGTAGAATTACCGATGGCTTTAGTGAAGTGCTTAAAGTTTGAAAATGCAATGGAGTGTTTATACAAATAAAGATGTAATGGAAAAAAAAAGACGATCAAACAAAAGCAGTATATCAATCCCTTTGATCACCGTCTTTCGAATCTCGGGACGAGATTCTCTTCAGGGGGGTAGATTTGTCACACCCTGAAATTTGCATTTCTTGAATTAGAGTTAAAATGATTTATTTATGAATTTTTGTGCTCATAAAATATAGGGAAATAAAAATTTTCTCTAAATTAAAATTTATCCTAGGGTTTAGAAACTTGTTTGTGCATTCATGTTGGAGCATTTGAGTTTTTGTGATGTGTGGTTTTTGGTTCAAAAATCCAAATTGTGTTCAAAATGGTTTAGAAATGTTTTAAAAACAAATTTCATAGAAAGGGTATTGAAAATAAAGGTTTCTTTTGTTTTTCAAAAAGTTTGGAAAAAGTTTAAAAATGTCAAAACTTATCGTCTCTCTCAAAGGTCTATATCAAAAGTTTGAAAGGATTTCAAATTTGGATTTGAAAATGCATTTGGAAAACCAAAACAGAAAATAAAAAGGATTTTCTTTCTCTTCTTCCCCTCTCCCCTTCAGCATCTGGCCCGAAGGCCCATTCCCCGGCGCCTCTCTCCTTTCCTGGCTTTTGGCCCGCACCAGCCAGCCGGCCTGCTCCCGCTCGCTCCTCTTTCCCTTCACCCGCAGCCCATCTCCACTTCTTCCCCTTCCCGCCTTGGGCCGCATCGACCGGCCAGCCCGCTGGCGCTAGAAGCCTGCAGGAGCACCTTGCGCTCCCGCCTCTCTTCTCCTTGCGCGGCCCGCGATCAAAACCGGCCCAGCATCTCGCTTGCAAGCCTGCGTGCGCCCCGCCTCCTCCTCTCGCTGACTGGTAGACCCGCGTTGTCAGCGTCGTCTTCACCGCGTCGTGTTCGCTCCGGACTCCGTCCGAGCCCCGAGTTCGCCTCGGCCACGTATCCTCCCTGTCGTGCCGGGCTCCAAGCTCCCTATAAAGCCCCCCAAGCTCTTTCCGCCTCCCTTTGTTCGACAAACGCGAACTCCCGTGCCCTAAATCGCACTGCCATCGAGTTTTGGATCTCACCGAGGCGAAGCTCGACCCGCCGCCGTTGTCCTCGCCTCTCGCCGCTTCACTGCCTTTGTAAGACCCATCACGAGCCTCGGATCGATCTTGTGAAGCTTCCCAACCTTTCTTCTCGCTCTCTTTCCCTCTGTTTCATCTAACCCGAGCTCGTCGTTGTGCACAGAGCCACCATCTCCGCTCCGCCGTGCGATTCGCCAACACCGGACCTCCCCCGTCGCTATTTTCAAGCAAGGTGAGTTCGTCACGAGCTCCTGGTTCGATTGAACCCGTCCTCGAGCTCTCTACTGCCTTCTAGCGCAAAACTGAGTCCTCGCCGCCGTCTCCGGCGATGGCGCCGCCACAAGCCGCCGCTGGCCCTGTTCTCTCCGGCGTCAGCACCGCCTTTCCCCCTCCTCGTCTAATCTTGACCGCACGCTCCAGATCCAACGGCCACCGATGGCCGATACCCCTTCGGCCGGTCATTTTGCAAATAAACCCTTACACGTTTTTGGTCTCAACCCGCGCTCCATATCACACTATTCTTTGAGTCTACGAAAACTTCCAATCTAGCCCCTGCATTTTCTCTTAAATGAGGCGCAGTCCAGCCAAAATCCGGTTTTGTTTTATTTATTTAAATCTGCAAAAATCAAGTTTGATTTATTTACAGTTTTGCCACTGACTTTAAACCTCTATAACTTCTTTGTTTTAACTCCGATTTAATCCGTTCAACTTGCGTTAGATTCGTTTCGAAAAGATCTTTCAAACTATATAACTTTCAGTACTGTTTTCTGTAATTAAAATTTGAGTTAAAACTAATCTAGTAACTAGGGTTTTGTATCTTGTTTAGATCGTTTTTTTCGGTATAGCTCCGATTAGCGTGATTTTCGCGTTTGCGTGATCGTAGCGAACCATAGATCAGTTTTCAAAACTCTTTATCTTGTTTTCTTGTGATTGATGTACTGTTCTAATCATAGGATTTGTTTTGCTTTGCATGATTGGTATTGGATGCTTGTGTGGTGTTATGTGGTCGTATGTCCAGTCGGTGAGTTGTACGTTGGTGATCAAGAAGAAGTTCGTGATCAAGAGTTCAAGATCAAGAGTCAACCTTTGGAAGTATACAAGTCAACAGAAGAAGGATCTTGAGTTTAAGGCAAGTATAGCAATCGAGTTTTCTTTTCGCAATCATGATCATGTTACTTAATTAATGTATGCATCGAATGATAAAAATGACTTATTAGCAACTTAAGAAATTATCTGTACGAGCACCTTCGGGATTTACAGTGCAACTGTTGGGAGTTATATGGCTCTGGCTTTAGCTCAGTATGAGGACCTTTTCTAGCTTGTTAGAGGTTACCGAAAGGCGCAAAAGGGGCTCCGATCTGTATGGTCTTGGCCGACCAAGTTGGTGCATTTTGTCTTTTGTTAGTCACCGTTTGGAGGGGAGATTCATGCTTATTGATGGGGAAACCTAGCGGCCCTAACTTGTTAGACAAACCTTTGAAAGGCTTCATCGTGAACCCTGCCGACCTTCCTTGGAAGTGGGTTAAGAGGTTGGCTCCCTCGGGCGAAAGGGCAATTCACGTCTCGCAGTGAAAGTGTACACCTTTGCGCAAAGTTTATTAAACTGATATATCAGCCTTGCTCAAGGACACGAGCGGCCTTGAAGACTTTTACATTTATGACTTTTGTTGGTTAACATGTTCATTATTTACCGTTTTATGCTATTCATTATTTATGTTACATTGATCATGAGACTTGGGATCTATATCACTTGTTGCTATACTTGTGGAGTTCGACATGGACTCACTCTTGCTTTTCCCCACACCTCAGAGAGTTAAACTTTGGAGAAGCTTAGGCTTGTGGTCAACCAGTCAGTTGTTCCCTGTGAAGTGGTGTCTCCATCTGAAGTTCGGAGTGTCTTTCCGCTGTCTGCTCTTTAAGGTTATGTTATTTGTTTTATATACGTTATGTATTTGAGCATTGTCTTTCGATATTACCCTTTATTTGTAGCTATATGTGAGATTTGACTTCCTGGGCTCACATATGGTGTATACCTGGTTTTGTTCTTAAAACCGGGTGTGACAATATGTGAGGTTCTCTTCCGACATTGTAAGTATTGACTCTTATTAGTGTTCGCCTGTATTTCGTAAAAGCAACATATAGGACTATGAAGACCAGCAAAATCTATCATGTAGTTCAAACATTTATGGACTTTTCTATTTTTATTAGTTAATCTAAAACAAAATTATTTTATGTTACTATATAACGCCCCGGAGTCTAAATGGCTCAGATTCACTCTGCACGTTGAGCGATCCACACCTACCACCATCTATGCTTTCGTCCTCGCTTCACGTAAAAGGATTAACCCGAGGATAGTGGGATGGACTCTAGAAGCCTTATATGTTGGTCTAACGCGCTCTAAACAAACAAGGCCAGACTAAACCCCCATAATATCTCATAACAAGCACATGGACCTAATGGACCAAATTTCAAACTGGGTCGGACGTGACATACACCCCCCCTCAAAGGGTCTGACATCCACGTCGACCCAACACACACAACAAGGCAAACGATGACCAGGAACGTTCTCCTCTTAGCACACGCGATCGCACGTCCAGTGTCGGCAGATGTGCCATGTTGTGCACCCCGCAGGGCCTACGCGTGCAATGAATCTCATGTCCGCGCCCCTGACCCGCCTGCGTCTGTGGATGCGGATGTAGGCTCTGATACCATTTGTAACGTCATAGAGTCCAAACAACTCAGATCCACTCTGCACATTGAGCGAATCACACCTACCACCATCCCACTTACGCTTTCGTCCTGGCTTCACGTAAGAGGTTAACCCAGGGATGGTGGGATGGACTCTAGAAGCCGTATATGTTAGGCTAACTCACTCTAAACAACCAAGGTGGGACTAAACCCCCATAATATCTCATAACAAGCACATGGGCCTAATAGGCCAAATTTCAAACTGGCCTGGATGTAACATATTGTCAGTTGTATTTTGGACCCTCCGAAGTTGTTGTAATGATCATGCAGCTTGCTACTCATGTTGTCAGTAAGTCATGTTTCGTGTCTTTTGTAATGTGTTGTATAATAACTTGTCTCCTAGTTGGCAAACTTAATAATTTACTCCCAGGTTGCAGCTTGTCTTATTTGGATGCTACTCTTTTTTTTATATAAATGCCCTCAATTGGTAACTAGTTATGTTTCTTGACTCCTGCAATAGGTAATATAATAACTTTTCTATAGTTAGCATCCTATGTAATACTGGTTCTAACAAATTTTCCTTCTCTTAAACTGTAGTTTGTCCCATTTTAGTTACAACTATCGTTGTTTTTATAATTGCCCTTGATTCAACTTTCATAATATATTGTATATTAACTTGCTCCCTCAGTTAGCAGCTTATGCACTATTTGTTTTAGTAATTTATCCCCTGGGTTACAGCAGATTGTCTTGTTCTGGTTGGACTTGTTCTTTTAATAATTTTCCTTAGTTGGCAGCAAGTTTGCCATTATTTCTACATGAATTATTACTTGTTTTTCAATATATAAGTTGCAACAAACTCTCACTAGCAACTCAATCTATGTAATTTGTTAAAATATTATAATATAAGACTAGTACCTTCATATAAATCCTATATAAACATTTTGTTATATTACCATGATAATAATGATGTGCATACTATGTAAAAACTGTAGTATATTTTTGAAGTAGTGACTTTAATATTATATAGTAGTAACTCTTTTAGTACATATTTATACATAAATTGGTACCAAAATATTTTTTTAAAACATTAACGAGTGAGATCTAGTTTTATTCATCTTGTCACATTGATTACACCGGTGCAGACAGAATTGACAAGCGATACACCATTTAAAAGTTATATCAATTTAAATTAAATATTTTCTTTTTTTTTGCGTCGCTGTGATGTAAGGCTGAAAGCGACGTTTAATGTTCGTTCAAAATGCGAAGAGGCAGGTAAGAGTTATCGGTCCATGGAAGGAGCGTTTGCTGAAAAAGTGAAAATAGAAAGAGGTAGGGGATTGGAGTGGGTCCGATTACATGCATGCGCGAGTGGAGATGGGACGTGCGCTCACAGGCTGCACGAACAGTCGCGCAATATCCACGTCCATTTATTTATCTGTTCTCGCTCATTCCGTCATTGGCATGGCCGCCGCACAAAGGGACGCTGGCAGTCTATGACTATGTGTCTGTTTAGATCTCAAATCTTTACATTCCAAATATTTTAGTTATAAACTTTACAACTTAAAACTTTACAAGTAAGTATTTAGTTGGCTATAAATTTTTACGTAGACTATTGCAAACAAGACTCTATAATTGGTCTACACGAGCTCCAATGCAAAATTACAAGATTTTTAGGTCTCAAAGGTTCTAAATTCCAAATCTTTACAAACTCCTTTTCTCAAACTTTATAGACCCCTGTTTAGATCCAAACTTCCAAAACGTAGCTAAAATTCAAAATCTTTTGGAATTTTGGGAGCAACTAAACAGGGCCTATGACGGGGTATATTGCTAATCGGGCTACAAAATGAACTTCATGATCTTCACATATTGACAAGTACCCATTTCAGATTATAGGACGTTTTGGTACTGTATATATATTGTTATTAGATATATATTGAATATGTGTACAATTTTGTTTACGTTGGATTTGTGTTGTATCAGGGCTAGGATAGAGGGCATGTTTAATTCATACGACTAAATTTTAGTCCTTATTATATCGGATGTTACGACCTTAATTTAGTCTATTAAAAATAGACTAGTTACAAAAAGAAATTTGTCAGCTAGTGGCTAATTCACGAGATGAATCTATTAATCCTAATTAGTTCATGATTTGATAATGTGGTACTACAGTAAATATTTGCTAATAACAAATTAATTTGACTTAATAAATTCTACATGTTAATTACTGTATGACAATGTAGTTAGTTTCATAATTAGTCTATTTTTAATAGACTAAGTTAGTATCGTAATATGCGATGTGACAGTCTAAATTTTAGTCCCTAAAACCAAACACCTCTAGAGTTGGAGTCGAACTCTGTGTCTTAGAGGCCATAAATATTAGGTCACCCCTGTTGTAACCATGAGATGACTTAACGACTGGTTTGGGTGGCGGCGAGACCGCGGAATCACCCAGATAGCAATGTAGCTGCTGTTTGATGGGGAGGAGCGCTAGTAGTCATGCCCCGAGGATTTGGCACACACCGAACCTCATTAAAAAACAACACGCCTCAGTGTCGTTTTCACTTGCGTATTTTCTTTTATGTGTGTTCTTTGATTACCAGACTGACCGTGCACTCTAACAATCGTATATATAATTTGAGACGGATTGAGTATCGTCTAATTTATATCTGACAGATAATAAGATATACTATTGACTATAGTTGTTGTCCAAAAAGTTATAGACATCCAACTGAAGTTGATCAAAGAAGACTGAAGCTGATCAAAGAAGCCATCGCTACTAGAGAATCGGCCTTTAGTCCCGGTTGGGAAGGGGCTTTAGCCCCGGTTTCCCAACCGGGTTTAGCCCCGGTTGCGAAGGGGCTTTAGCCCCGGTTTCCCAACCGGGGCTAGCAATCCGGGACTAAAGGTCCCAACCTTTAGTCCCGGGGCCTTCCCAACCGGGGCTAAAGGCTCCCACGAGGAAAAATAAATGTGCATTTGTGAGATTCGAACTCAGCACCTCTCGCCTCAGGCACGCTTACCAACTGAGCTACACAACCCACGTGATGTAGTTCTGG
Organism: Coix lacryma-jobi var. lacryma-jobi; assembly: GCA_009763385.1. Classification (NCBI taxonomy): domain Eukaryota; kingdom Viridiplantae; phylum Streptophyta; class Magnoliopsida; order Poales; family Poaceae; genus Coix; species Coix lacryma-jobi. The sequence continues at coordinate 51,567,323 of CM019831.1, forward strand.
ATGTTTTCCTTTTGAATCCACTCGGGAAGGGCCTTTAGCCCCGGTTGGTAACACCAACCGGGGCTAAAAGGACCTTTAGTCCTGGTTGGTAACACCAACCGGGGCTAAAGGTTCACCCTTTAGCCCCGGTTGGTATTACCGACCGGGACTAAAGGTTCAGGACCTTTAGTCCGGGTTGATAATACCAACCGGGACTAAAGATTCACCTTTAGCCCCGGTTGGTGTTATCAACCGGGACTAAAGGTCTTTAGCCCCGGACGTAATTTTTTGCCGAGGCTAAAGCTCAATTGAAAGATCGTCCAAAGGCCTGTTCTCTAGTAGTGCATGGATGCCAGTTTCGTCAATCAATTTATCATAGAACGGTGGTCTAATTATACGATTAACTTAAACCAATGATTATTGTTTATTGTAATACTCAAGACTCAATGTTTATGTTTCTTCATATCAAAAATTGAATTATAATCTAATTGTTAATGCTTCGTGACAACTCATGTAATTGATGATTGGCTACAAGCATAATGTCGCAAACATAGCACTGAAAAATCACCTTTTAACAATACAACACGCATTCAAACTTGAATTATTGTCATTATTTATTGCAATGCACGAGCATGATCTAGTAATCAAAAAAATATTTTCGATAGCATGTTGGTTCAGTATTTTTTTTCCACTCTCTTTTCAATGTGTCACGTGAGCCTCACCTTTTGAAGATTGACTGTAAGCAAAACGCGCATAGTTGATAATCTATTGTCACGAAAAGAAGTGGTGAGACTGTTTTTACTTCTTCCTCGAAGCTCTGTTACAAATAACAAAGAAAAACACCGGTACACACAACTTTGTACCTTTTAGCAGGATAACACATTATAGAAAGAAAATATATATAGTTGTAATGAAAGCAAAGTAATAATGAAAACAAACTTTGTGTAGAAATGTCTTCAGCTTTGGAGTTCTAATGGAAACACATTTCTTGATCAACAATGTATTTTTTTAGGAAATGGATATTGCCATATTGGTAATCTCTGGCTATGTTGGGTGCACCAAGGCAGCATACTGTGTGTCTGAAATACATAGATAGAGAGCAAAATGTCCCCTAAAAGTTATATATATTTACTTAATTGTTTGCCCTTGTTAGGTCTGCGAGATAGCAGTCCTTTATCTTGCGCATCTCGGCTGCAGCGTCACTCATGGGCTTTCTCTCTGATGGTGTAAGCTTGGTGCAGGACAGCGCAAGTTTAGTGGCGCAAGTTATGGCATTTTCAATCTCTTCCCCTTCATTGCTTCTGTGTTGTGGCTTTCTTGCATACGTCTCATCAGTGGACAGCAGTACTGGGTCAACAATGTCCATCAGCTTCTCTGGAAATGCTATCTCAACAAAGCCCTGTAAGGTCAATCCATCCACAAACATGGCATCGGTTGGCGCCTTCCCTGTAAACATCTCAAGAAGCAGAACTCCAAAGCTGAAGACATCTCCACACAGTGAGACCTGGCTGCCTTCCCCGTATTCTAAGGTGCAAGAACAAACAGAAATGTCAATATGCTCTATGGTGTACTCCCTACATTCCAAATTATAAGTCATTTTAACAATCTTGGGGAGTCAAAATTTTTTCAAGTTTGATCAAAATTATAGAGAGAAATACAGAGATTCATGACATCAAATAGGGATATTATGAAAATATAACTAATAAGAATCTAATGATACTTAGTTGGTATCACAAATGTTATTATCTTATTATATAAATTTGGTCAAACTTAGAAAATTTTTATTCTCTAAGATTCTTGGAATAACTTATAATTTGGAATGGAGGGAGTACATGTAAGAGAATGATGCAGTTACATATTCTCAGTTACCTGGAGCCACATATCCAACTGTTCCTCTTATTCCGGTGAAGGTATTCGAATTGATCACAGGATCATCTTCTGAATCAGAAAGAATCTTTGCAATGCCAAAATCTCCAACACAGGCAACAAAGTCCACATTCAGAAGAATATTGCTTGGCTTCAGGTCACAGTGGACTATAGGAGGCTCGCAATTGTTATGCAAATAGTCCATAGCATCAGCAACATTGACAGCAATGTTCAATCTTTGCAGTAGTGTCAGGCCTAGTATAGGTCTGGACACATCTGAACCAGGATTGAGGTCATGTAGCCACTTATCAAGGCTTTGGTTTGGCATGAACTCGAGCACAATGGCTTTGAAATTATTCTGTTTCGAGTCAGAACTAGAGCAGCAGGTTATGACGCTGATCAAGTTACGATGGCGGATGTTACTAAGAGCTTCACACTCAACTTCAAAGCTTTTGGAAGAACCTGACTGCTGCAGATCAAAAACCTTAACAGCTACTTCAGTTTCAACGTTTGTCAGTGACAATGTGCCCTTATATACAGACCCATATCTTCCTCTTCCAATCAAATTGCTACCAGAAAATCCATTAGTTCCTTGGAACAGCTGAGTATAAGAAACTTTAGGATATTTATCATCCAAGAAAGAGATGGCTGCTGCTGTCATTGTTGTAGCATGAGGTCCCTTTTTCCTTCTCCAATAAAAGGAGAGCAGTACCAACATCACACAAAAAAGGCTCCCAGTAGATATTATAATTATGAGAACTACATGACGTTTCATGCCCCTATGCTTCCTGGGATGAACTGAACAAGCAGGCAAATGTAGTGCCTGCAGACCACCACACAGCCCATTGTTACCAACAAACAAGAACCCTGTCGTTTTGGCAAACACGCCTTGCATAGGAACTTGGCCACTGAGATGGTTGAAAGAAATGTCAAGTTGGGACAAGGAGGTCATATTTTGCAAGGTCATTGGAATTTGCCCAGACAAGTTGTTGTGTGCAAGATATAGTTCTTCCAAGCCCTTCATGCGTCCAAATTCTTGAGGAATTGCACCCGACAAGAAATTTTCTGTCAAATTCAGAACTACCAAACCATACATTTCAGCAATAGACGTAGGGAGGCTTCCGCTAAAGGAGTTGCCATCCAAATGGAGCTCGAGCAAGCTTTGGCAGTTGCTGAGGGTATCCGGTAGTGACTCAGATAGGTTATTTCGGGAGATATTTAAATAGACAAGCTTAGTGAGGCTACCAACTTCAGGTGGAAGGGGGCCGTTGAAACGATTGTCAGACAAATCAAGGATATAGGACAGAGATGAAAGGTTAAAAATTTCTTTGGGAATTGAACCTGCAAATGCATTGCGCGAGAGGGTTGCGACGCTCAGCATCTGCAGGTTGCTAATGCTAGAAGGAAGAGATCCCTCAAGATTGTTGTTATCCATAGTGATTATCTGAAGCAGTGTTAGATTACCGATTGAGGGTGGAATTGTCCCCGACAGCAGGTTGCCATCAATTCCCAAAGCCCGCATCATTTTCAGCCGACCAATTGTGCTTGGCAGAACACCGTTGAAATGGTTGTGGCTGAGGAAAAGCTTCTGCAAGTTTACAAGATTACTAATGCCAGGTGGTATATTCCCATAGATCTCGTTGAATCCAGTGTAAAGCACCTGCAGATGCGTCGATGATAAGTTTCCAACAGAAGCTGGCAGCTCACCTGCAAGCATATTGTTCCGGAAGCTAAGCACACGTAGCCAGGTGCAGTTGGTCAAGAGTGTGATGAACTCCCAGCCCTCCGTGGCGCTTGCCTCAATTTGGTTCGAGTCAAAGGAAAATATGCTTGGGCAAAGTGTTCCTATCTCTGGTGGCATCCTTCCAGTGAAATTGTTGACACCCAGGTCTATGGTGTCCATCATGGTTGCATTGGCAAGGGAGGCCGGAACATTCCCTGTGAAGTGATTCAATGCGAGGTAGATGAACTCAAGGTTTGGTTGGTTGTTTCCCCAGTTGGATGGCAGAGTACCGTGCAGATCATTTTGATCCACGCCAAATGCAACCACTGATGATAGGTTGAACACAGCTTCCGGGACCTCACCCGAGAGGTGGTTCGCAAACAATGCAAACCACTGGAGATTCTTGAGCCTGCCAAGCTCTTCTGGGATGGAACCCTCAAGCTGGTTATACTGGAGATATAATGCCTGCAGGTACGTGACATTGCCCAGGGATGGCGGGATGCTGCCGGTCAAATTGTTCTCCGACAAGATCAAAGCCACAAGCTTTGGAAAAGCACCAAGCCAAGAGGGGATTTCCCCAGTGAGATGGTTCTTGTCAAGAACGATGTGTACAAGACCAGTGCAGTTGCTTAACCCATCAGTGATTCCACCATGAAGTGAGTTTCCAGTGAAAATCAAATACTGCAACCGCCAAAGGCGGCCAATGGTCGACGGAATCTCGCCCTGCAGCTGATTGGAGCTAAGGTCAAGGATCCTCAAGAATGTTAAGTTTCCAATGGCAGGGGAGATGGTGCCAACAAGCCCCGCGGACGATAAGTTCAGAGCTGACACCCTACCCTTGTGCCTAAGGCTGCAGGTAACCCCGGTCCAGTGGCAGAAATCACTAGTTGTGTTCCATGAGACAAGTGCGGGCGAGTGCTGGCTCAGGCTTGCCTTGAACTGGAGCAGGGCGTCCCTGTCAGTGGCAGTCTCGTTGCTGAATGGTGACGTCAATACTTGAGCAAATGAAGTTGGCATCGGCTGGAGGACATAGGGCAACAGCAGCAAAAGAATTGCCGGCGACATTGATACACACCTTGCATAGGCGAGAACAAGCATTAAAGGTGCAGAAAAAAGATTCGTGGACAGAAAATAAACTTTCTTTAAAATGTCATACAGTTCTACACTTCTACATCGAGTGGGGGCAACTATTAACATCGTTGGGTGTTGGGTCATCTATCATACAGCCCTCTATGTCATCCATTTCGAATTGTACTTTGTTTGTCTTTGTGATTTTGTCCTAAGTCAAACTTTGTCCTTGACAAATATCCACAGAATTCTAAGAACAAATCTCGATAAAATTTGCACATATTTCAGATATGAGCAAATTTTGACCAAAAAAAATCGATGGCATTAAGTATATTGAAGTTAATGGCAACACCATGCCAAAATCAAATCAGGGCATGTTTGGATGCACATGGCTAGTTACTAGTTGGGCAAAAAATTAGCCCAAATTAGCTATGTTAGGCTAACAACTAGTTGGAGACTTGGCTAAAAAAGTAGCTTATACCTTCTTATTTGGATGCACTAGAGCTAAAATTAGCCAAGCTAACAATTAGCCATCATATCCCCAGTTTATGTCCAAAATTTGTTTGTACCCACATCCACACACATATGGTTGTACCAGGCCTTCATATCCCCAGTTTATGACCAAACTATAACAACAGGTTTAAAATCTTTGTAAATTTGGGCAAGAAATCACAGCATTAGCTAAATTGTAAGTACTAAAGACCGAAGTTAATTCATCCTTGCAAACCGGATCTAACTGAAGCACATGACATCTCAGATCTCAGGATAGACACAATCATCACATGAATTCAAATCAGAACAGAACATGATAGTACGGCAACACGTTCCATGGCTACGGCTCAAGTGCTCCAATCCATCCTCCAACTGACCACCCCGCACCTGATCCCATATATACTCTCTCATGTATGGCCTGCTCCTGCTGGCCCGCCCGCTGAGCACCCTGCTCGCCCGCTGGCCGCGCCGCATGCCCTTGTCGCCGCCCGGCTGCAGGGCCCCCGACGCCCTGCCGCACGCCCGCCGGCCCGCGTCACGCTCACGCCTGGCCGAGGCGCCCAGGCCCGCGCTGGCAGCTGAGCGCCCTCCTCTCCACCCCCGCCCCCGAGCCGCGTCTGCCGCCCAGGCGCCCACCCGCATCCCGTCCCACGGCACGGCCTTTCAAGTTTCAGACTTTCAGGTGACATCAGGCAACAAGAACACCAATCTCTTTTTTTCTTATATAAAAATAAATACCAGATGTACTACTGTACTTGCCACAACAACTAGCCTTTATTTGCATTAAAAGAAAAAAAGAACTCTTATAGTTTGGATTAGAGATAGAGTACCTTACGGCGCACAATATAAACCTCCAGAAATGCCAACACCAGATGAACGAACACATGGAACGAGAGACTGTCTGCTGATTCCCAACCACGGACGCGAATACTATACTGGTCAGGTTCTCTCATGCGTGTTCTGCGTTTGTCTCTCATTCCATGCATCCATACCACTGCTCTACATTTATTTATCTATATGTGTTCGACTTATGAGTCGACTGATAAGATAAAAATACTGTTCTACGGCTGATTTATGAAGTCTTCTTGTTTAGTTCATGGGTGAAAAGTTATAGGAATCATATCGGATATTCCGACACTAATTTAGTCTATTAATTACATATTCTGTCTAAAAACCATGATATGAATTTACTAAGACTAATTAATCATTCATTAGCACATATTTACTGTAGCATAATATTGTTAAATTATGGACTAGGTTTAAAAATTTGTCTCGCCGAGTTATCTCAATCTGTGTAATTTGTTATTTTTAGTCTATATTTAATACTTCATGTACGTCTAAACATTCGATATGATGCATGTGTCTAAACATTCGATGTGATGTGTCCATGTTCAGTCATTGAACAACAAGCTAACATGTTCCTATTCCAAATTTCTAATTCAATAATATATAATTGTGTACTCTCTTGTCTCTATATAACTGTCGTTTTCGCTTTCCGAGAAATATCTTTTATTAAATATATATTAAAAAATATTAATACTTATCATACATAATTAGTATTATTAGAAAGATCTTTGAATCTAGTTTTTTAACAAAATTATTTGGAGATACAATTGTTATATAGTATATTGGTTATAAATTAAGTCAAACTTACGTTACGTACACCAATAATAATAGTTATTTAGGGACGAAGTAAGTACGTATGAAGGCCTGTACAGCATTTCCACTTGACTTCCAGGTCTCCCTTGACGTTTGTGTATGAGTGCACCGTCCATCCAGTCTAGATCATCTAACCAGGATGTCCACGTTCAACGTGAGTGGAGTGGAAAGCACGTTAAGGTACGGTTCGTGTGGAAATTCACACAACTGATGGATAAGACCGCTCCGCCATTGGACATCTGTGAAAATTGAGGATCGAGTCCAGATGCGACAACTTTTGTTACGCCGCACGACTAATCTTTGTCACGAAACAAAAGAATTTAAATAACTTGTATTATTATTATATAATCGTTGACGCCAATTCGGTAACCACAATGACTGGTGGGGTTTATAGATCGCCCAAGGCCCAGCGGTAGGAACACACACCTAGAGGTAGCGGAGGGAGATCTAAACGGCAAGCCAACCAGCACATCCATATGATCAATTTGACGTTCGTTCTTCATCCAATAAATCTATTGACGTCTCTCAGGAAACTCATTGGAGAGACTTACGGCTAGAGTGTCCTATGATTTGTAAGGGCACCTAGAACCAGGGGCGAAGCTAGCTCTAAATCTACGGTGGTGCACTGCTAAGAGGATATTCATAATTCGATAGAAATACATGGTAAAAATTTGTTTAGTTAGTGGTAAATCTTTTCTTAACATGGTGCATGGGCACCAGGCAAGCTTAACGTGGCTTCGCCCCTGCCTAGAACACCCACAAATATTATTACATATAGGATAACAAGGGGCTTGAAGAAAGGAGTAAAAAACAGGTAGTTTGATTAAAAAAAATTATGTACTTGGATACCGTAATCAGCTATGTACTCCATATTTTGCATAGGGTAGGTGTACTCGTTAATAACCGAATTCAATGTCATTTCGTAGAGTTCTTTTTTGGATTGGGTCTAATTATAAAACCAGACTACCCAATTTAAATGTCAATCATAATAAATATGTGGAAAGGGTATACATATAGAATATGAGATAGACTATGGCTATGATGAGGGATAATATAGAATAGGAGAAAGCTATAGCTATGATCCGTGCACGTGGAAATCCTATGAGAGTTTAGAATATATAATCGTATTATCAAGAAGGTTTCTCTTGTGACCTAATCTAGTGCGATGCCACTAGGTGAGGTGTAACTCGTGATGCATTTAGATGCGTGGCGTGGAAAGGTGCAAGTGAAAATCCTATGAAATGAATTTGAAATGCTAACTTAGGGCCAAAGGTGTTTGTTGTCACGTTGGACAAGGAAGTTAGCAAGTTCATTTGAAAAAGGATTTGATGCAAGCGCAGAGTGTTGTTTCATCATTCACTTGAGTTATATCTGGTGTGGCACAAGAGTGCACATATCAGCGCTCTTAGGGTTGAGGCCACTGTCGGTTGAAGTTTTAGGCACGCATCTCGTCATCTGGTGTGCACTGGACGTGTCACCTGATGGGTCTGGTGCAATGGCAACTGAGCGAGGGATTTTCAAAAGGGATAATTGATGCGCTCATACCATTTGACCAATCAACGAGGGTGTTGGCGCATGGTTGGTGGCGCTGCATGCAGTGGTGTTATCTGGTGCACACTGAACAGGTGCGTCGGACGATGAACAATGCCATTTGCTTGTTTCAAGGTCTGGTGCCCATACAGAAGCTACAGCTTTTGGGCAAAAACTAGTTTGGCTTGTGGGTGCATAAATAGAAGGTGTGTCTGGTTGTTTGAGTGTGGTGGAGACTTTGTGAACCCACCCACACATATGAGTGACAAAACCAACTGATCCACTCACTTCATAGTTGAGATTGCTGTAGGAACTCCTGGAAGTATATGTTATCCTATAGGAGGGTGAATAGACCTGTAAAAGTTCAACTCGAGCAGAGGTGAGAACACAGGGCGGCACTCACTACTAGAGAACAGGCCTTTGGACGATCTTTCAATTGAGCTTTAGCCTCGGCAAAAAATTGCGTCCGGGGCTAAAGACCTTTAGTCCCGGTTGATAACACCAACCGGGGCTAAAAGTGAATCTTTAGTCCCGGTTGGTATTATCAACCCGGACTAAAGGTCCTGAACCTTTAGTCCCGGTTGGTGTTACCAACCGGGGCTAAAGGCCCTTCCCGAGTGGATTCAAAAGGAAAACATCCAGAACTACATCACGTGGGTTGTGTAGCTCAGTTGGTAAGCGTGCCTGAGGCGAGAGGTGCTGAGTTCGAATCTCACAAATGCACATTTATTTTTCCTCGTGGGAGCCTTTAGCCCCGGTTGGGAAGGCCCCGGGACTAAAGGTTGGGACCTTTAGTCCCGGATTGCTAGCCCCGGTTGGGAAACCGGGGCTAAAGCCCCTTCCCAACCGGGGCTAAAGGCCGATTCTCTAGTAGTGGTACTGCTGCTCTGTAAGGGCGACACTGCCGCTATGTAAGGGCGACACTGCCGCTCTCTAAATATTACTCAGAATGAATTACAATTTCGCAGGCTCAAACTACTCAGAATAAGCAATGTAATGTGTGGCGAACCGTCCAAATTATAAGAGCTCAAGTACAGTCGCAGCCGAATCAACTGCCTCGGACCTATACTTGAACCCATATAACTCCGGTAGTCCGAAAATCTCGAAGGATTTCTAACAACTTTACAACATACTAGGATCACATTGTTCAAGTACCACATTCGTAAGGATACAACAGTTCATCGATGGAATAAAATCAGAGTACGGAAGCTCAAAGTTATTACAACATGGAGTTTAAATTGTGGAAGCTGAAATAAGTCTTGAAACACGACCACTACACATGTGTTCTAGATAAAACATTATTTCGATAACTCACTCCTCTTTTTCAAAGATACAGTGCCATGACTAGTCTTGATCCAGCAAAAGAGAAGCTTTCAGACGACCCCGCCCGAGGCCTACTCCTCATCACCCTACACGGGGTAGAGACAGTGCTTACAATAGCTGTAGTAAACCTGGCCATCTGCAACAATGGGATAAACCCTGAGTACGGGAATGTACTCAGCTAGACTTACCCATTTAACTGAAAATAAAGATATCAAGGATATGCAAGGCTTTTTGGGGTTGAGCTGGGAAGTTTAGTTGCGGAAAGAGCTCAGGTTAAGATAAGCTTCATATTTAATTATGGAATGAGGAGTCATCTTTTTAGCCTACCTTTTAATTCTAGGTTTTGTACCTGAACTATAGCACTCACTTGAATGTAGCAAACAATAATATAATACCATATTAGGTTTGCTTTATCAATATTTTAGTTGAACCTTTATTGTCACATGGAGTTATATTGTGGTGAAGCTCGACATAGTTTTCCAGTAACCGGGGAAGACGGCGACTCGAATCGAATTACAAACCAGCTGGCGAGAAACCTTTAATACAAACTCACACTTTCCCCGTCGGGTCCATGCATTGGGTCACCGCTCGATACTATTCAAGGTGGTAAACGTCGCGGTTCAAGCACGGACCGCCCAATTGGAACTTGACGATGGCCATTCCGAGGCAGATCGCATTTCCATACTAGAGGGCACAACTCGGGTTAAATCCGGCCCGAACAACGTCTAACCGGCTTCAGGGTCGGTGATTACGGCACTGGCACCCTAAGTAAAAGGGCGCTTTCAAAAATGAGCGAGGGCCAACATCGATACAAACCTACACGATCCAACGGACGAACTGCCCTCAAGTTTCCAAACTTGGTGCCTTAGCCTTCTAGTTGACCGTATTTCAGTACTACTCAGGTTCTTTTCCACGATAGCAAATATAGCCAACCGTGATCCGGTAATTACCCACCAGGAGCATTACGGTAACATCCTCTATTTACTACTTAGTTAAGCAGGCTAAGCAGTTCTACTTTTAATTAAATAACAGGATAACAAGACAAGTATAATCAATAATCAAGGAATGGTAATACAGCAAATAGGATTCGATCGACTCCAATACCTAATGCATCATAATATAAAATACTCAATTAGATTAGTTATAAAAACAGGGAGGCTTAGAATGCTCTGGGGCTTGCCTGGGGAGAAGACGGATGCCTCGTGAGCGGGACACTCGGGCAAGTTAGTGTCGAGGTCAGCGCAGACAGTCTCCTCGAGCTGCTGGACTTCCTACACTTCGGGCTCCTCGCTTTGCTCTGGTTCGGGGTCGATCTCCTGAGCTACCGATCCTAAGTGTATGTGAACGGTAAATAAATAAATAAATAATGCGTTGGTGCATTATGATGGTATGTAAATGAAACTTACTTATGCAAACCAACAAAACTAACTTGTTGAACAACTTTTGACATTACAACAACATTTAATTTCCCTATAATTATAAAACTACTATTCCACTATTTTCTATTTAACAATTTCTGAATAAATCAAGTTTACACAGCAAGTGTTGTTTCTAGTATTCAGAAAAATTTATAAAAATTACAGAAGTTATTCTGTACCTACTAGACTCCACTGTAAAAATTTCAGCAAGAAATAAAATACGGAACAACAGATACAAAAAGATAAAATATTTAGCCAAAAAGGTGCCTTGAACTAGCTTTTCTTTTGAAATGTGTCAAACAATAAATTTCACATTTTTCCTGGCTTCTTCTATCTAGAACAACACTACTCCAGAAAAATGACTACTAGAGCATGCATACATTGTCCTACATAAATTCCCAAATTTTTATCCAGATTTTAACAACTGAACTACAACCTTGCTGGAAAAGGATGCAACATCCATTTTCATATTTTTTCCAGATTCTAAACATAATTTCATATTTATCAAAAAAGTTCCATGAACAGTATTGTCACATTATTTTCTACATGAATTTTTTAAGAAACCACAGAAAAGCATAGTTGAACTACAAGTCCAATTTCTTCTATACAACTGACCATATACAGTATTTTTCTTATCTTCAGTAAGATGCACAAAGACTACACAAATTTTCCCATTATTTATTTATGCGTATATTTCTCACAAGAAATATTCTAAGAAAACAGCTAAAAAAACATTTAAACATTAACATATACTTTTTCTTCAGAAATAGACCCTCATATAGTTTTCCTAGCTTCTACACATGATGCACAACATACACAAATTTTATCACATTTTTATCTGACAAGGAAATATAGTAAAACATTTTTTGACATATCACACATAAAATGACTAATTTAAAACAGTATAACAAATAGTATCCAAAAATTACTTTCCTATTGTTCCAGATAGCTCTACTCAAGAACAGATTAACAAAATTTACAGCACTTCATTTAGATGAATAAAACATGCTCTACAAATTAAACAAGCATTACTGGAAAAAGGAAAAACGTTTGAAAACTCCTGGGCCAGGGCTTAGGTGGACACGGTCCATAAACCACACAATGACTGATGTGCGGGGCCGGTAGGTCAACAGGGCCCATATGTCAGTGAGAGAGAAATAGAGGAGGTGGTTGACCGGCGATATCTCGTCGACGGTGAGGTCGTCGGCGGTGAGGGTTGGCTTGATCTGTTCGTCTCAAGGAGGCGAACCGCGTGGTGGTGTTGGTTTGGCCAGCGCGTCACCGGAGATGGCCGACGATGAGCAATGGCGGGTGGTGGTGGCGGTGAGGCACGACTACGTCGTTCCCGGCGATTGTCGGCTCGATTGACGGGTGCTTGAGGGCTAGTGAACCTAGAGAGAGACCCTAGGGGGTTGGTTTGGCCGGCGGAGCTTCGGAGAAGCTCGACCTCATTGAAAGGTCCTTGTTTGGTTTTGGTAATTGAGTGACAACCTAGGTGAACTAATATGTGTTCAAGTGAAATACACAGGAAATTAGTTCACAAGTGAATGTACAATGAAGGAGCTTATTGCATATGTGACATGACATGGAGTTATGTGGCTAAGATGGTGAAGATCAAGGCAAGACTTGGCTTGATGGACCGATTGCGAAGGTGAAGGGCAAGTTGGAGGCTTTGAAGTCGTTGGTACCGAGTGTCGGGAGGCTTGAGCAAAGACTTGGTGTCGAAGGACCAAAGCAATGGTGAAGAGCAAGTGAGGTCAAGATCGATGGACCATGGAGGCCATGTGATGATATGAAGTGGATCATATCATTTGATGATAGGTTGGTGCATGTGTTGCATCAACACCGAAGGAGATGGAATGGAATGCACAAGGCAAAGGTATATTTGTAGGGCATTTCATTTCACTGGTCTAAGTTGAGTAGAGAAGTGCTTGACCGGGTTTAGGATAAATGGTTGTACTATAAAGAGGAGAAATCTTTAGCTGCAATGGTTATCTAGTGCCACTAAATGTGAGTCTCACGTGTATATGCATTGCGCTTAGTGACATGGTGAGAGTAACCCTAAAAATTCTTTAAGAAAATGCTAACTTAAGTGCCCAATTTATTTTGGTATATCTTGGTGAAGTTAGCACATGAGAAAGGGTTGAAAGGAATAGGGTTAAGAGGAGCTGTTGCTGCCCAGCAAGAATTTCTTGTTAACAAAGTTGAAATTGCCGTCAAGAGGTGCTATGTCTTGAGCTAATTTCAACAAGCAATTTTCGTTGGCTTAACAAGAAATTCTTGTTGAGAGTGTGTGGTATGGTCCATTTTGGACTGGTCCGTTCCAGCCATTTAGAAAGAGAGAGAGAGGCATGAGAGAAAAAGAGTCTCAACAAGCAATTTTCCTCTCCCTCACAAGAATTTCTTGTTGGGGGGGACAAAGTTGCATGCGTGTGTCAGTAAGAGAGAGAAAGCTCTCAACCGACAATTCTTTTCTCCCTCAAAAGAAATTCTTGTTGAGGGGAGACAAGCCTGCATGTGTGTCAGTGAGAGAGAGAGAGCTCTCTACCGGCAATTTCTCTCCTCCCTCACGAGAATTTCTCGTTCAGCTCAGATCTAGCCGTTGCGGGAGTGTGTGAGAGAAGCTGGTTGTTTGTTCCCATTGGGGACTAGCTGAAGGGATAAGGCAGTGCCCTTCCCCTCCCTTCATTGTGCTGAGAAGCCTTCTGTCCCCATTCTTGCTCTTGGTGTTGCAAGGTCTAGGGTTCATCCCTCTCCTTCTCTCCATTGCTATGAGCTATAATTTCTTGGAGAGATTGAGTGCCCTTTGTGGGTGTGGATGAGAGAGTGAAGATCCACTGCTTCCCCTTCCTCTCCCTCTCATGCTTGGTGCTAATTTGAATGAGGGATTGAGAGCTTAGTGTGTGCATTCGGGATTTGCATTTGGTGGCACTAGACAATCTTTGTGATTGAGGATTTCTTATTACTCTTGGTGATTGCCATCACCTAGATGGCTTGGTGGATTGTGTCTCCGTTGTGAAGCCCACGTGGTGATTGTGTGTAGCTCTAGAGAAGGATTTGTGAGGGGTGTTGTGCTCACCCCGCGGGAGATCGCGAAGAGCAACTCTAGTTGAGCGAGACGTGAAGAGCGTCAAGTGGTCCGGCCGGGTCAAGTGCTAGAGCTTGTGGTAAGCACTCCTTGTGGGAGAGTGTGACTTGTGTAGTCACCACTAGCAAGAGGACCGGCGGCAACCTTGAGCTTGTCTCAACAGGGACTAGCTTGGTGGCAACCAAGTGAACCTCTGGATAAAATCACCGTGTCAACCTTGTTCATCCCGTTGGTTTGCATTCCCCTTACACAAGCTTGTATTTACTTTTATATATATTGTGCTTGTGTAGTTGCTCTTGTAATTAGTTAGCTTGTGTAGCTTGCTAGTTACCTTCTTGCTTGTGTAGCATAGAAGTAGCTCCCTTGCGTGACTAATTGGCTTGTGTAGTCTTGTTAGTCACTTTGCTTAGTTTGTGTAGCTAAGTAATTTGAGCTCTCTAATTTGGCTTGTGTAGCCTGGTTATTGAGCATTGCTAGTGAGCTTAGGCTTTGTGCACTTTGTATCACTAGATTGTGTAGGAGCTTCCTTGTTCTTAAAGTACTAGTTGCATAGGTTTGTGTGACCTTGCTTCTAGATTTATTTAGGTGAGCTTTGCTAGCCAGGCACCTTATTTGCTTTGTTTAGGATCTTTGTAAGGTGCTAGAGAATTTAGATAGAGGGGTATAGTCTTGGCTAGACCGATAGTTTTAATTCCGCATTTGTTTCGGTTAGCCGGTGTGATTAACTTTAGAAAGAACTATTCACCCCCCTCTAGTCCGCCATCTCGACCCTACACTCGTGTTCATGCCGTGGCAGCGGCCAGGGCGCTCGGTTGTGATGGAGAGAAGACTCGGGAGTGATTGAGATGAAATGTCAGGGGTTCTCACCTTGCCTTCGCGCGGTGAGGCCTGTCGGGGAAGGAGGAAGGCTCGAGGTAGCTTGGTCACGTCGGAATGGCGGCGTGCTCCTCTCGGCGGCGATGGCGGCCGCAAAGGGGGACGGCGTGTTCCAGCGATGGTGAGGCTCCGGGGGTGGTGGAAGCGTGCGCACCGCGTGTCCAAGGCGTGGGCGAAGCAGTGCGTGCGGTGGATTGGACGGTGGTGCTTCAGTTTGGTTAGAACGGCGGTGGGAGGTTGAGGTGGCGCACGGCGGCGAGCTAAAGCACTCGGGTGAGTACGATTGAGCTAGGTGGAGAGAGTGAGACAGGCGAAAGCGAGGGGAATGAATGGCAAGTGAGGGAGAAGGGCAGCGCGACGCTGGTTTTGCTCTCTGGTCGGCCAGGGCGGACGGTCATTGCGGGACCCGTGGTGGCGATGGCGAGAGGGCGAGCGGCGCGGCGCTAGCGGGTGCTGCAGGCGAGGCGGGCGAGGAGAGGGCAAGGGCGATTCTGCCGTGACGCGGGCGGAAGCGACCGTGCAGCGAGTGGGCGAAGAAGATCTTCGCCGGCCAGCGGCGTCCACACGACAAGCTCGCTGGCGCGCGGCGCGGCGCGGTCGAGCGCGGCCGGCGCGGGTGCGGCGCTGGCGCGTGGGCTGGCTGGGCCGGGCTGAAAGGCCGAACGGGCCTTTAGGGAGGCGCTGGTTATTTTTGGGAATTTTGCAATCTTTTTCTTTTTCAAATTTCTTTTCCCAAACTTGTTTAATTCAAAACAGTTTCAAAAACTCAAAACTAGGGTTTGGCCCAAAAACAAAAGTTGCTCAAATTAATTTTCTCTACAACTTTTATATAGGGCAAAGATTTAGAAAAGCATTTCCCTAGCCTATATTGAATTAAAGTCAATATTAAGGCTTAAAATCATATTAGCATTTGCATTTTTAATTAAAATCATTTTCTCTACGCCACGATCCCGCTCGACCACTCTGCGCCTGCCCCGGCTGCCGCGCCCACGCCACCGCCCGCCGCTCACCTCTCGCCACTCGCCACCGCAGGCCCCGCCATGACCGCGCCGCGCCGACAAAGAGGGCAAAATGGCAGCACGGTGTTGACGATCTTTAATATCAATATTATACCATCAATTAATGCGTAGAATGATATTAAATGAACCATAAAACATAGTTGTAGTGTTTGATTCTAACAAGTTCCACGAGTTGTGTTGTTCTCACTTGTTTTACAGGGTTATCCATATTTCACCATATAAAAGTATCTTAAGTGATGAAACAGAGTACACCATTGCGAAGAGCTCATCGAGATGATCGAAACGGACATATGGTTTGCTATATTTGGAGTCCCGACAAGAGAGTCCTCGTTGGATACGACTTGGAAGCTTTTAGAACAACCTGGAGTGATCACCAAGCAACATAATCCACAGGCTAAACTGACAGATTCCGTAGCTTTGGTGAATTACTATTTCCCAGGGAGTTTTATAGCAGATGGAAAGAGGTAGAGTCCTACTCCAGCTCGACGAATTGCGCAAACGAACCGAAAGTCGCATTAGGGAAATAAGGAAGGTTCCAGAAGACACCACGATGAAGGCGGAGCCCGATGGCTGACATGTGGGGCCGGCCGGCCCCACCCCCAGGGCGACCGGCCTGGGCCCACCTGGAAGGCTCTCCTCCTTCGCGTGACGCACTCCAACCGATCTCTTCGACGCATCTTGGCCCATTAAGGCCCATATGCACATGGCGGAGGATTTAGTACCACATCGCTTGCTCAAGGTGGAGGAGAGGCCAGCAGCCCCTATATAATAAACCCCCAACCCCCGTGAGGCAACACATCATCATGGAGATGTAGAGGCGTCCCTCGAATGGATGACCTCTCTTCTCTAGAGAATTAGGGCTAGACTTACCAATGTAGTAGATTAGCTCTAGTTGGGAGTTGGGGAGAGCGGAGCTGCGCTTTGGTTCCGGAGGAGTCTTCAGAGTTTTGGTATGTCTTTGTATCTTTTCTTTGTAATACTTATGCTTTAATATATTTATCTTCTCTATTTACTTTATGCTTTATTATTTGATTAGTATAGTTGTTATATCTTGGCATAGGAACTTTGTTCGTATTGAGTGCTCTAGTTATCCTAGGTAATTAGAGTAGTAATCGATAGATTAGACATGGTGTTTAGTCTATAGGTTACCTGAGGTTGCGCTCAATCCCACGGTTAGTTGTGGTAGCCCAGGGGTTACAGCTCTGTTAGGCCTTCGTAGTCCACCACGTTCGGATTGATGTTTCATAGAGCTTTTGGCAGCCTTCTCCCAACTACCTTTTCCCAGTCTTCTTTGAGAGTTGGAAAGGACCTGTTGCTCCAAAGTGCCAATATATATGACTGCTATATCTTTTCATCTTTGTTGCCTTAGAACCCAAGTAATAGAGAAGTAGATAGGAACCTTGATCTCTCCTGTTGTCCTCCCACTAGAGTTATCTATACATTTATCATTGAATTCTCTTTGATGTGCTTTCATTATGATATATCAATTACTCCTGCTTTAGTCTAATTAGTACTTTGAGTTAGTAGATGCATGATAGCGAGTTATCAGATTCTTAACCCTTGCTTCCCAGTGGTAAAATATAAATAACGATCCCGGTAAAATACTACGATGATGTTCTGTGCACTTGCGGAATCTTTCATATTCTATTTGCATTAACGAACGTTAACAAGCATTTTTGGCGCCGTTGCCGGGGAAGCAATTGGATAATGATCATGATGTCTGCTAATTTAGTGTACCACTAGCTTTAGTAGGATTACCCCTTGTTCTGTTGAGTGTGGAATAGATAGGACATCAGATGCCGTTTTGACCTTATGGCAAGATTCCACAAGAATGAAGAACCGAGGGTGCCTGAACATTCAAGATCCATCATTAACTTTGGAACCCTGCCATCTCACAAGTTTGTGTATACATACATATTATTTTAATCATGTGTAGATTGGAGAAAAGGTTGCCGTCACAATAATTCAACTCTCATCCCATGTGACGGATATTTATGCTGTGCCACTCAGTTGTGAGTCATGGTAAGTATGATCAAGGTGAGATAGTCTTGCTCATGGACTTTAAACTTTATGAGTAGTTATCTTTTTAATTTCTTGCATACAATTGCATGTTTACTTTAATCATTCATCCACTCCATTTGGTTTAGGTTATCTTTCATCAAATCCACATCATATTTAGTTCCTTGCATGCATTCATGTCATCTGCATCTAATATATATATATATATATAATAATATAAAATATACCTCACTGTGATCATACTCTGTCATCTCTTTTTGAATAAATCTCTGTTATGCTCTTGTGCTACCTTTGTTTATCATAGTATGTTTTGGTTTGAAAGTACTTAAATTGAGTACTTTCATAGGCTTTTTAAATTAAGTGTGATGCTTAGGTTAAATAGTCTACCTTAATCAAATTAGACACGGAGTTTGGTTTTATTATTGATCTGAAATTAGCTTGTGTAGACATTGGATATTTTGTTGGACTAACCCCCGCAGAGAACTCCAAATACATTTTGGGAAAGTCCTGAGATGAATTCACATCAGAGATGAAGCAAGGCATACAGTGAACTGCATAATGAAGACTCAGCTCATTCATCATGGATGAAAGAACTGTGAGTATTAAAGTTTTTTTCAATTTATCTTCTACTGCAAGTATCTTTGCCTTGAGCCATGTTAAAATACAGCCAACACATAAAATGCTAGTCTATGCTAAAGTAATCCTAAAATCTTATTTTCATTAGCATGGATGAATAACACATAAGTTGTGGATAACAACCCATGTTTCACATTCAGTGCAATCCTTCGGGTATATGTCCACTAACATTTTGTAGGAGATGAGATTTGCTTGTTCGTGGTGTG
The DNA here is from genome assembly GCA_009763385.1 of Coix lacryma-jobi var. lacryma-jobi. Lineage (NCBI taxonomy): Eukaryota > Viridiplantae > Streptophyta > Magnoliopsida > Poales > Poaceae > Coix > Coix lacryma-jobi. The sequence goes on from CM019831.1 coordinate 51,586,225, forward strand.
AACTTAAAGATCCAAAATCCAACCCGTGGATAGACAAAACTCATCATCAGACAAGTCACTAGTGATGTCGAAGGCAGCCAAGTTGTGAGCCTTCTCAAGCCTTAGGCTAGGACACTGATGACGAGCAAGATGCATCTCACCCCGTATGGGTCAATCTATGCCTACGCTCATCATTGTCGAAGACATCAACACCGACACCAACAACAAATATCAGGGTGATGATATGCCACTATATTATAACATCTATGTGTCGTCCGAAGGAAGTCTATTAGTGGTTCACTATGAAGACAAGTAGTGGAAGTTCTCCTCACTTCTAATCATTGCAACACAAGAGCTAGTCTAGGGGATGAGGTGGTACAAGCCACTAGACGCTGCCCTAGCCAAGAAGAAGAATATGATCCATCACTCATTCTTGGAAGATCGTTCTTGAACACCACCAATGTTGTCATCTATGTCGGACCTGGAGAAGTCCACTTTTGGATCTTCAATCAAAAGGTTCGTTGCTTCGTCAACAACTACACCATTTATGAGCAGCCGAAGGAAACGAAGAGAAGACGTTGACTCAGCCGACAAAGAAAGAACCAACTGCCAGGAATTGAGGGGGACATCATGAACGATGAAGCCACTGCACTGCAAGAATTCAAAGATGGAGAGACAGTACTCGAGCCTAAAAATCAAGAGAATAGTTGACTAAGTCTCCATCATCTGGACCTGTTGAGAACAAGACTCAGCTGGCCCACTGTGAGATAGATAAGAGAAGACAAGCCATTCATGAACACAACCAGCTAGACAAGAGAAGCTTCTACAAGGTGGTTCTACGCAATCACTCTTCAATGATAAAGTATCATTTCAAGGTAAGAAACCATCACTTTAAAAGCTTCTCCTTGATTCTGGTATGCGCATACATAAACATGTTTAAGTTGCACTTCACTTGATCCAACCTAATCAACTCAACATGTTCAGTTTTTTACTCTTTGTTCTTAGCTTTACTCTCTTGAATCTCACTATCTTAACTAAATGAGCTAAAATGTTGTGCATCTAACCTTTGGAAGATGATATATCACAATCATAAAAAGATCGACACATTATGTATAGATTATCCTTCCTTGGGTTAAGCAATCTGATTTGTTAAATATTTTATGATGCTACTTTCATGCTCATCTTTTGATCCTATCACTCATGTTAAGATTAAATAGAACACATAAACAACAAGTTCATCTTGTTCACTGTGCCTAAGGTTAGAGAGGAATGAACAAAACTTTTGGTTTTGTTGGTGTTTTTCCACCAACAGAGCCCATGCACTTGATCTCTACCTTGTCTTTATGAGCAGGACACATTCTTGAGCAAAACAAGGAGGAGTTTGTTAACTCCCAAATTCTACAGAGTGAAGGTCCTAAATCTACAAGAACATGCACACTAAGCAAGATACTGCCAGCTTCCACAACTAATGCTTCACTTCAAATTGCTGGGCGGACGAAGAACATGAGTGACACCATATCAAGAGGTGTAGTTATCAAGGTCTACATATTGGGATCAAATGATGCACCTCAGGAATAAACATGGTGAGAAGTCCTATTCAGAGGACTTAAAACATTGAACCCTCACCGAAAGGTAAATTCGGTAGTTATCCATATTTATCTTTTATGTATTAGTTTCCATTTTTGCATGTTTTCTTTTCATCATCATCTCTCCATAGCATATTTACTTCTCTGCATTAGCATTACATAAAAAAGGAAAATAAAAATATTTTACTTATTGCACTGCATCATAAAACTTAAAGCCCCATGTGAATAATTCTGTGGTGTGTAAAAACTCACATGAAATATTCACCGTGGTGGCATAAAAATAAAAATAAAAATTCATTCATTTTGTTAAGCTATCATTGCATCATAGAAAATATTAAAATATATAAAAAATATTGAGAAATATATCTCACTGAAACTCTAGACAACTAAGGCTTGAGTGGCCAACCACTAACACTTAATCTGTTCCACAAGTTTTGTTGTCTATTTGAGTTTCACAGGATTGAAAGACCAAGAAAAGCCGACGAGCAAGTGGATGTTCCGTCCACTGTTGGAGCACTGTTTCAATAACCATCAACATCAATGAAGGCTCTGATAGAGGAAGAATATTTTTTTGACAAAACACTGTGGAGCAAACACTCCCCATCACCACCAAAAAGATTAAAAGGAAGTTTTTACATCCTAGGGGAGTTAGCAAAGAGCTAACTAAGGGAACAAAAAGATATGAACAATGCCCACAAGCGAGCTAGAAAGAACTCAGAAGAAAAGATTACAAGCTGTCAAGCCAATTCATGATTGAACTATGATGAACCTGCCGGATTCTATAGAGGTGAAGCTTAACTTCACTCTTAAAGCTATGTTTCCAAGCTGACAAGGAGGGGGCGTATTGTTAAAAATCCACGCATTCCGTTCCTTCCATATACACCATGCTGCAACCATGAAGTTCTCCATGAAGAAGGGGAGGCGCAAGTGCAATCTCTGGTCCTCAAGCATCTGGAAGACATTGTCCTGAACTGTCCATACAAAGCCAATGGCAAACCATCTGGTAATACTGGAAGAGCACTGAAAGAACAAATGTAAAAACGTCTCTTCCTCATTGTCAAAACACAAAGCACAGTGGTACCCTTCCTCCAAATGCCTATGCCGATGGCGCAAGATGTTCCTTGTGTTCAATCTGTCATTGAGAAGCAACCAGGTAAAAAACTTTATCTTGGGCATACATTTAGATTTCCAAATCCAATTGAGTGGACCAGGGGGGATCAGGGATTGGAAATGGTGCTTGTAGAGTTTGCTAGAGGAGTAAGAAGACCCCCACAAGAAAGACCAGGTATCCGGCTGGTGCAAAAGGTGTAGCTGGCCTTGTATAAACTGACTAAGGTCATTGAATTCATCAAAAGCAGCTCGACTTAGGGGTAACCTGAAAAGATTAGAGAGATTGTTGGCCTGATAGGCACGGTATAACGAGATGCTAACGTTTTTTTGCATATGTGACCAAGGTTGGATATTTATCAGCTAGCAGTTGACCCAAGAAACAATCTGACCACAGCCCAACTGTGCCCCCTCGACCCGGGGTGCAGCAAGCAATCCCTCTAAAGACAGTGGCTAATCTGAGAACGTCCTTCCACCAGAAGGAACCTTTGGGAGCCGATAAGTGAGGGGGCTTAGCAGAGTAATAGGAAGACCAGACAAAGCTGACCCATGGGACATCTGCATGGCTGTAGAATTTCACAAGCTATTTCGTAAGAAGAGCATCATTGATAGAGGAAGAACATTATCACTGCCAGTCCGCTACATTACAAGATCGAATGACTACATCAACATTCAGCTTGGGGGAAAGCACCCTCATGTATACAGGTAAGTATCTTTATCCTCTTAAGTTTTTCTTTTTATAAATAAATTCAAAATAAAAAATGTGACCATATGAAGGCTCACCCTTAAAAAAGAAAAAGAACACAAAAATTCGGGCACATGAAGGCTCGATGCGATCGAAGGAATTAGCTTGGGGGAGACACACCCCCGTTATCTTTATGATTTAGGTATGTCTTACTACTATCTTAATATTTTTAAGTAATAGGTTATAGTATGTGTTAGATTAAATAAATAAAACATGTCTAATCTGAAGAACTCTCTCTAATTTCTTAAAATGGAAATGATGAATAGTTGCTCTATTGTAATTTCTTTCTAGTACCTAGCCTTCAAGTATGAGTTCTCTTAAGTTTAAAAATTAATGATGCCTTAAAATAAAATTAAATATATGGGTAGCAAATGCTTCATCTAGAGTCTAGATAATTGATAGATATGATATGTGATGATTTGAGCTACTGTTATCTTGATCTAAAACAACACATTAGAGTTTCGAGTTTCCAATATTAATATGATAAATAATTGTATTCAGTTGAATTAAGCTTTGTTGACCCTATGAGAAGTTATCATGCTATTGAATTGAGATCACTTACACATTTCATCAATCTTCCATATAAATGCTCATAATTATTTGTTGCTATCCTCTCAAAAGTTTGTTGGAAGCATGTGGCTATTAAAAAATCTGAGGAAATAAAAAGGGACAAGTGTCTGAAACCTCAAAGAAAAAGAGAGATCCGAGGAAATAAAAAGGGGCAAGTATCCGGAACCTCAAAAAAGAGAATAAAAAATATATAAATTTTAGAAAAAATGGGCACGCGCCCGCCAGTAGAATTAGCCTGATAGCCATGTGTTTCTAATAAACAGAATAGAGTGATATATTCAAAAGAGCATCTGCATCCATTTTTCATACACATGCACTTCTCGATTCAATGGTGTGGTTGACTTTCTCTTTGGATCTATTGTTTAATTTGGCAACATATGTTTTTAAGCTTTTTGAAAATTCATAAAAACTCTGGGATAATGGTGAAGTGAAGAGTTAGAGACATAGTGCTTGATTTGATCGTTCTATCTTTCAATTACTCAAGATTCAAGGTAAAGTACTAAGCCCCGTGATGAATAATATGATATCTTTTTCTAATCCAAATGAGAACTTCTGTTTGAATGCATGAGTACTTGTTAGAAGTGCGGATATTGCAGCAACTCCGGATCCATGTCACACCCTGAAATTTGCATTTCTGAAATTAGAATTAAAATGTTTTATTTATGAATTTTTTATGCTCATAAAATATAGGGAAATAAAAATTTTCTCCAAATTAAAATTTATCCTAGGGTTTAGAAACATGTTTGTGCATTCATGTTGGAGCATTTGAGTTTTTGTGATGTGTGGTTTTAACTAAAATTTAATTTGAGTTCAAATTGATTTAGAAACCAAATGAAAATGAATTTCTTAGAAAAGGGTTTTGAAAATAAAGACCTTTTGTTTTCAAAAAAGTTTGGAAAAGTTAAAGTTTCAAAACTTTCTGTTTCTTTGAAAGATTCAAATCAAAAGTTTGAGAGGATTTCAAATTGGATTTGAAAATACTTTTGAAAATCCAAAACCAAAAATGAAAAGGCATTTCCCTCTCTTCCCTCACCCTTCTCCCTATCTGGCCGGAAGGCCTGCCCTTTTCCTCCTTTCAGCCCGAGTGGCCCAGCCCGAGCGCCCCCTCCCTTCTCTCTTGGGCCGCATCGCCCCGGCCCAGCCGGCTCCCACCTCTCCCTCCTTTCTCCCGCATCAGGCCGACCCTCTCTCCCTTTTGCGCGGCCCACGTCGATCCGGCCAACCGGCCCAACTCGGCATAGCAAGCACGCTCGCCTCGCCCTGCTCTCGCTGACGCCGCGTCCCCGCACGTCAGCCACTCATCGCCCCGCTGCACCCTCCCCCTCCTCTCGCTGACTGGTGGACCCACGTTGTCAGCGTCGTCTTCCCCGCGTCGTGTTCGCTCCGGACTCCGACCGAGCCCCGAGTTTGCCTCGGCCACGTATCCTCCCTGTCGTGCCAGGCTCCAAGCTCCCTATAAGGCCCCCCCGAGCTCTTTCCGCCTCCCTTTGTTCAACAAACGCGAACTCCCGTGCCCTAAATCGCACTGCCATCGAGCTTTGGATGTCACCGAGACGAAGCTCGACCCGCCGCCGTTGTCCTCGCCTCTCGCCGCTTCACTGCCTTTGTAAGACCCATCACGAGCCTCGGATCGATCTTGTGAAGCTTCCCAACCTTTCTTCTCGCTCTCTTTCCCTCTGATTCATCTAACCCGAGCTCGTCGTTGTGCACAGAGCCACCATCTCCGCTCCGCTGTGCGATTCGCCAACACTGGACCTCCTCCGTCGCTATTTTCAAGCCAGGTGAGTTCGTCACGAGCTCCTGGTTCGATTGAACCCGTCCCCGAGCTCTCTACCGCTCTCTAGCTCAAAAACCGAGGGCGCCGCCGTATTCCGGCGATGGCGCCGCCGTGTCCCCTGTCTTCTACGGCGAACAGCGCCACCCTAAGCTTCCCGATCTAATCTGAGCCCTTCATCTTGAATCGGATGGCCAGGAAAACCCGATACCTCTTCGTGTGGCCGTTTTGCAGAAGAGTCCTTATGATCTTCCGAGCCCCAACCCGCACTCCTCTCGGCTCTATTCATTGAGTCTGCGAAAACTTTCAATCTAGCCCCTGCGTTTTCTCTTAAATGAGGCGCAGTCCAGCCGAAATTCTGATTCCATTTTATTTATTCAAAATTGCAAAATCAGGTTTGAATCAATTACAGTTTTGCCACTGACTTTAAACCCCTATAACTTCTTCGTTTTAACTCCGTTTTAGTCCATTCAACTTGCGTTGGATTCGTTTCAAAAAGTTCTTTCCAAATATATAACTTTCACTACTGTTTTCTGTAATTAAAATTTGAGTTAAATCTAATCTAGTAATTAGTGTCTTTAATCTTGTTTAGCTCATATCTTTTCCGTTAAAACTCCGATTAGCGTGATTTTTGCGTCTGTGTGTTCGTAGCGAATCGTAGATCAATTTTCAAAACTCTTTATCTTGTTTTCTTATGATTGATGTATTGTTCTAATCATAGGCTTTGTTTTGCTTTGCATGATTGATATTGGATGCATGTGTGGTGTTCTGTGATCGTATGTCCAGTCGGTGAGTTATACGTTGGTGATCAAGAAGAGGTTCGTGATCTAGAGATCAAGATCAAGAGTCAACCTTTGGAAGTATACAAGTCAACAGAAGAAGGATCTTGAGTTTAAGGCAAGTATAGCAATCGAGTTTCTTTTCGCAATCATGATCATGTTACTTAATTAATGTATGCATCGAATGATAAAAATGACTTATTAGCAACTTAAGAAATTATCTGTACGAGCACCTTCGGGATTTACAGTGCAACTGTTGGGGGTTATATGGCTCTGGCTTTAGCTCAGTATGAGGACCTTTTCTAGCTTGTTAGTGGACACCTGTATAGGCGCGTTGGGACTTGCCGAGACGGGTATAGTGCGGCTTCTGTCCACGTGTGTATAGGCTGCGTGTTATTGTGCCACCCGGAAGGAGGGCTCTACATCCCCTTGCCTTAAGACCTAGCGGCCCTAACTTGTTAGACGAACCTTTGAAAGGCTTCATCGTGAACCCTGCCGACCTTCCTTGGAAGTGGGTTAAGAGGCTGGCTCCCTCGGGCGAAAGGGCAATTCATGTCTCGCAGTGAAAGTGTACACCTTTGCGCAAAGTTTATTAAACTGATATATCAGCCTTGCTCAAGGACACGAGCGGTCTTGAAGACTTTTACATTTATGACTTATGTTGGTTAACATGTTCATTATTTACCGTTTTATGCTATTCATTATTTATGTTACATTGATCATGAAACTTGGGATCTATATCACTTGTTGCTATACTTGTGGAGTTCGACATGGACTCACTCTTGCTTTTCCCCACACCTCAGAGAGTTAAGCTTTGGAGAAGCTTAGGCTTGTGGTCAACCAGTCAGTTGTCCCTGTGAAGTTGGTGTCTCCATCTGAAGATCGGAGTGTCTTTCCGCTGTCTGCTCTTTAAGGTTATGTTCTTTTGTTGTATATACGTTGTATATGAGCATGGTCTTTCGATATTACCCTTTATTTGTAGCTATATGTGAGATTTGACTTCCTGGGCTCACATATGGTGTATACCTGGTTTTGTTTTTAAAACCGGGTGTGACAATCCATTGTTGAGTTTGACTTTGCTAAGGGACTAGCAAAGGGTAAGCTCGGGGGAACTTGTTGACGATCCTTAATGTCAATATTATACATCAACTAATGCATAAAATGATATTAAATGAACCATAAAGCATAGTTGTAGTGTTTGATTCTATCAAGTTCCACGAGTTTTGTTGTTCTCACTTGTTTTACAGGGTTATCAATATTTTACCATATAAAAGTATCTCAAGCGATGAAACAGAGCACACCATTGCAAAGAGCTCGTTGAGACGATCGAAATGGACATATGGTTTGCTATATTTGGAGTCCCGACAAGAGAGTCCTTTTTGGATACGACTTGGGAACTTCTAGAACAACCTGGAGTGATCACCAAGCAACATAATCCAAGGGCTAAACTGACAGATTCCACAACTTTGGTGAATTACTATTTCCCAGGGAGTTTTACAGCAGATGGAAAGAGGTAGAGTCCTACTCCAACACGACGAATTGCGCAAACGGACGAAAAGTCGCATTAGGGAAATAAGGAAGGTTCCAGAAGACACCACGACAAAGGCAGAGCCCGATGATTGACATGTGGGGCCAGCCGGCCCCACCCCTAGGCCGACTAGCCTGGGCCCACCTGGAAGGCTCTCCTCCTTCGCGTGATGCACTACAACCGACCTCTTTGACGCATCTTGGCCCATTAAGGCCCATGTGCACATGTCAGAGGATTTAGTACCATATCGCTTGCTCAAGGTGGAGGAGAGGCCAAGAGCCCCTATATAATAAACCCCAGACCCCCCTGAGGCAACACATCATCATGGAGTTGTAGAGGCATCCCTCGAATGGATGACCTCTCTTCTCTAGAGAATTAGGGCTAGACTTTCCAATGTAGTAGATTAGCTCTAGTTGGGAGTTAGGGAGAGCGGAGCTGCGCTTCGGTTCCGGAGGAGTCTTCAGAGTTTTGGTATATCTTTGTATCTTTTCTTTGTAAGACATGCTTTAATATATTTATCTTCTCTATTTAGTTTGTGCTTTATTATATGATTAGTATAGTTGTTATATCTTGGCATATGATCTTTGTTTGTATTGAGTGCTCTAGTTATCCTAGGTAATTAGAGTAGTAATCGATAGATTAGACATGGTGTTTAGTCTATAGGTTACCTGAGGTTGCGCTCAATCCCACAGTTAGTTGTGGTAGCCCCAGAGGTGACAACTCTGTTATGCCTTCGTAGTCCACCACGTTCGGATTGATGTTTCGTAGAGCTTTTGGCAGCCTTCTCCCAACTACCTTTTTCTACTACTAGAAATATGATCATCAGTGACGATTTGCTAGTGATGCTGGTAAGTTTCGTCACCGAATGATACCTTTCGGTGACGAAATTTTTGTTTTCGTCACAAGGTACAAGTGACGATGTTTTGGCTTGACTTTCAATGACGAAAATGAGAGGAATGTCATCGATTACCAAATGAAAATCATCATAGATCATATTGTCGGTGTGCTATATTGTAATGATGAAAATATTCGTTACAGATTATATTTCGATATGGTCATAGATAATTTGCCTCCTATGGCCCATGTAGTGATGAAACGAATTGGTCACAAATCATTTTTCCTAACGTCATAGTTAAGTGTCTAGTTTGCCCCCGCCTGTACCACTTGACGGCGTTGGATGATTTGGCCAGACGACCCGGTTGACCTTTTTATCATATTGGATGCGTGGGCCGTCGGTCGACCTTTTTCATATTGGGCCATAGGTGCTCACAGAAGGCTGGACAATTTTTGGCAAAAAAATTGCGCTGTTGGAGCTTTGATCTCGCAACCTACCGTTAGGCGAGTAACAACCTTACCACTGAGCTACTCGACTATTTTCTTGTGAAAAAACAAAGTTACTCTATTTGTAAGGTATCAACATGATAATTGAATGGTGGGTCTCTTAACTCTTTAGATCACAGGTCCTGGGCATAGACTGAGATTTGTCATCTGTACCTAGTGAGCAGATATGAAACCAAGCCCCGGACATGAGTATTATTGGTTCTCTTGAAAACTGGCTACTAAACACAACCATTGAGCAAGCACCCGTCACTGATGTTATATCCTCTAATTGATTTGTAAAACAGGAGGACATGCAGGTAATCGCCTAACAACACAAAATCCTAAAGAAAACCAAAGTAATCGCCTAACAAAGTACTTACTAATCCATAATGCAAGCACTTGTAAATCCATCGCATACACAGACCAAAGCAAAGATTATTCATTCAGTACTTAGGAACATTTCAATTTCACCAGCTTCCAAAAGCACTTCATAGGTTATAGTCAAACCATTGGCTGCGGATTAGCTCATGCCAAACCTGTTCTTCTAATGAAGAGGTAAAGAGACACACGAAAAGAACACAGAGTACTCATGCCTAATCCTACAGCCTTCGCTACAAAAGAAGGCATAGTCATTAGCCCAGCCTTCCGGCACGCCACATCCGCTGCCACCGCAACCTTGTCCGTCCTCGTCCGCCGGTGGTACGGGCGGCAGTGCCCCCAAGGGGGCTGTTCCGGCCACTTTCCATGTCACATCATGGACCACCTTGACGGCGTGCGCGCGGTACCTGGCGCACTCCCGGTTGGTCTTGCGGCTGGCCTGCTAACATCCGACGACGACGCCGCCCTCGTCCTCGACCTGCCTAATGTAGCGCTCGGCTTCTTCCTTCTCCTTGCAATCATGGTGATAGATGCCGAGAACGTAAGTTGCCGCCTTGTGCCCGGCGTATGCCGCCCGTTGGAGCCACCGAGTGTCGAGCGGCGTGCACCGTTTCGCGAAAACGAATGTGACGCCGAGGACGAAGCAGGCCTCCGGGTTGTTGGCGGCGGCCAGGTTGTCGACCAGAGCGAGGTAGCAGTCGTTCTGGAACCACCTAATGGATTCCTCCCGCTCCAGCGCCCAGTGCCTCCCGACGGAGGCATCCTTGCATGCCCTACACATGTCCTGGCATCTGCAAGAAACACAAATGCAGTTCATCACCGAGTTGAAGGTTGCATAGTTGGTGTACTGGTGTCACGCACTTACGTCGCTCATAGGCTGCAGATGTCCTCCATCAGATGTGTGGACGTCTCGGCGATGCTCCCGACGATCTTGACCAACATGTTGTCCGGGAGAGCCAGCAGGTATCGCCTAGCCGCCATGGCGCTTGGGATCAAAGATTGAACGCAGCGTAAGGTCCGGAAGGAAAGAAAAGATTGGGATTAAATCCCCACATCGGCGGTCAATTTGGTCGCCCAAGAAATCGAGGGAAGCGAAGGGACGACGACAAAATCGAGAAGAAAACCCTTGCGTCTACGCATCTACGGAGTACTCCATATTGAATGCGCACGACCAACAGCGATAGGATAGGCATGGCCAGCCAGGGGGGAACGGGCCGGATGGGCTGGATCTGTCGGGCCAGAAGCGAGAAGGATAGGGATTTACTCTTTTTTAATCTCATCAAAGCCTTTTTTTGGCAAAAAATTGCGCTGGTCGAGGTTTAATCTCGCGCCCTGGCGTCAGGCAAGAAATAGCCTTACCACTAGGCTACAGGACCTTTCTTGCGAAAAAGAGAAAGTTACTCTATTTGTAAGGTATCAACACTGAATGGATCACAGGTCCTGGGCCATAGACCCATGATCGGGCAACTGTTCGTCGACCTAAACCCCCCATCGACGACGTGGTGGCATAGGAGAACTGGCATTGGGATCGTGGGCATCGGCCTCCGTGAGGACTGAAGAACAGCACCGACCTTCGTTGCGCAGGGAAAGCAAGGGCTTCGGGCGCGGGAAAGGTTTGATTTGTGTTCGAATTTTGGTTGATATAGCATGTGTTCGATGTGTGTTTAGTGCAATCATAGTTAGGGAGTTAATACAAGGTTTCTTTTATTGTCACAATAGATGGATAGAAGTTGGGTTTATTGGAAACAATTCACACCTGCATATGTGAAGGGAGTTGAAGAGTTTATGAAATTTGTTAGTGAAAGATACCCCGAAGACAAACACATTCATTGTCCGTGCATCAATTGTCATAATCGAAGGTTGTTACATCAGACTGATGTAGAAACCCATATACACATTTATGGAATTTCAGCTACATACACCAGGTGGATTCATCATGGGGAGCCTGCAGATGTTGTAATTGATGAGGGTATAGATCAGGAGGTCGAAGAACATGATCATGACTTTGGGATACATGTGGATGGGGATGATGATGTTTACAATGATGATCATGGAGTACCAGAAATGATAGGCGAACTGTATGCAACCGCAGAGGCTGATGGAGAAAAGCCAAGTTTTGCAAGAGTTCTTGAAGATGCGAAGAAGGCGCTTAGCCCGGGTTCTAGCCATTCAAAATTTTCCTTTATGGTGGGGATGTTGTATATGAAGTCTCGTTATCGAATGACCAATACAGCATTTACCGCAATGATGAAGCTGATGTCAGATGCATACCCTGAGAGTGAGTTGCCAAAATCATATGACGAGGCCAATAAATATCTTAAAGAATTGGGCCTTATATTCGAAAACATCCATGTGTGCAAGAACAATTGTGTGTTGTTTCGTAAGGATTATGCTGAAAAGAATGCGTGCCCAGTATGCAAGGAGTCTAGATGGAAAGATGAAACAGGGACGAAGCAGGTTCCACATAAGGTTTTGAGGCATTTTCCACTCTTGCCAAGGTTGAAAAGAATTTATGCTTCGAAACGAACTTCGGAGGAAACACAATGGCACAAGAAAGTGAGGAAGCCAGTCGCCAATGTGATGAGCCATCCAGCTGATGGGGAAGCATGGAAGGACTTCGACAGGAGGGAACCGGCTTTTGCAAATGATCCGAGGAACCTGAGGCTTGCCTTAGCTACCGACGGATTCAATCCATTTGGCAACATGAGTACCCAATACAGTATGTGGCCAGTGCTTTTGACACCGCTGAATCTCCCACCATGGGAATGCGTAAATCCCGTAAACTGCTTTATGTCTTTACTCATCCTAGGTCCACGATCTCCAGGAAAGGATTTTGATTTGTTCCTTGGGCCCCTAATCAAAGAACTGCTCGAGCTATGGAAGGGTGTCATACCTTAGATGCATGTACAGGTAAGAAGTTCAAGCTTCGCGCTGTGCTGTGGTGTATACATGATTATCCAGCACTCGGCACGTTATCTGGGCGAACAACAAAGGGGTATTATGCATGTATTCATTGCAACAAGGATCCGTTGTCTCGGGGAATAAGGAACAAGATATGCTACATCGGACATTGTCGTTACCTTAAAATGACACACGCATGGCGGAACAACTTGGCTTTCGATGGTAAGCGTGAAAAGAAAGATCAGCCTGGCAAGTTTACTGTGGAGGAGGTCCTACAAGATCTAGAGAAGGTGAAAGATGTCAAGCCAGGGAAGCAACCTTAGATTACTGGAAATAAAAGGAAGCGCAGTGATGGTCCAAAGATTTTTAGCCGCAAAAGTGCGTTGTGGAGATTGCCATATTGGGAACATTTGAAGCTTCCACATAATCTCGACGTGATGCACATAGAGAAGAATTGTTTACACCAGATTTTGGACCAAAGGATTGTTGTTTTGTAAGCACAAATGGCCAGTTTATTAAGGAAAGAATTGGCCAGGAAAATTAAGAAGCTTATGTTAGTTCAAGCGTGACCAGAAGAATTCATGTGGACCAGCGTGATGGGCTTCAAAAGACGTGTCGGGCTCGACTAAGGAGTTCAAGTCTGGGTCGTCTTTTACTTTACTTATTTTTGTAACCTAGTCGTGTTAGGACAAGAGTCAACCGGGTTGTATATAGCTAGAAACCCAAATTTTGTAAATAGAACATCCAATCAATCAACATACCGGCCACCGGCCAAAACCCTAGGAGTAGGAGTAACGTAGATCTCGGCGAGACCTTCAATCAGGCAGGGCTGCATCGGCATCGACCGACCTCCGGTTTGCTTGTAAGTTTCACCAATGGCTTGTGTCATTGTTCAATAAGGCTGTATTTGGCATCGACCAAACTCTTGTTAAGCTATGACATGGCTAGTTATCGGTTTAAGATCGCCTTTTGTAGGACTGTCTTGACATTGATCAATCTCTTGCTTTAGTCGATCTTGACTAGTTATCGGCTCTATTTGTTTGGCAAGCTAATAGATTCATCAAGTTATCAATGTTGTTTTATGTTTTAATTTGTTTCTTTATGTTTCAAACAACATCTTGGCCAATCAAGATTACAAAGTGTCTTAAGCTTAAAAAAGCTTACTCTCGGCTATTCTGATGTTTTCCACGCTCACAATAGAGAAAATAGCCGATTCAAGGTTTCTCATCGACTATTTTGTCAATCTTGGTTGTTACATGTTGTGCGTTCGAGATATTCGATAAAGCTATGATCTCGATCTAAGAACAGATGAACCTAATCTTGCATGTTTATTATGGCTGTATTTCCGAACCCCACTAATATATATGGTAGATTAGGCTTGTTTGATCTTAAGTCGAATCATGGTTTTAACGGATAGATCTTGTTCGTGCCTCATGGACCCTGTATCGGCTAAAATAGCCGATCCAGTTATGCTTCCTTCATAATGTGTACTTTTAAACTGCTTAGAATCAATGTATCTGCTTGTTGCACTGGACGTGATCTAGTCTGATCATCATTATGGCTGCATGGAGACACCCCACTGTTGATGTTTAGACTATTCTATCGATCTATTCGTTATTACGGCTGCATGGAAACACCCCACTGTTAATGGATAGAATTGCCCGTGCAGTTAGTCGATACGTTGTTTTCACGCTGTTTGGACGTAAACATAGATCTTTACTCCGCTAACACATTTAAGCTTATCGGTTGTTTATCTATCCTGAATGCTTCTTTTCATATATCATAGCCGTCAAGCTTCATATCCTTTTTCAATGCCTTCATGCATTTTTCATGGGAGTTGACTTGGTAGTCAATATCCTAAAGACAAGTGGCTATATCAGAGCCATACAATTTGGAACTGTCTGACACCAAACCGGCAGGTTGCATAATTTGACAATGTTTTCTTCTCCTTGTCAATTACAGGTCAAATTGACTGGCACGCCCGAAGCCGGTCTCGCTAAGATTCGGCACCACCATCTGCTGAAGGTTCAGGAGGTCAGGGCCCTGTTCCGTACGCCTTCTGAGGACCTTGCTCTCGAGTGTGTTGGCGTGACCAGACCGAATTTTCACGTCAACACATTCTTTTGGCATGCCTGGTGGGACACAATCATCTGATCATGACGATCGACAATGAAGACATATTGAACGTGACAATGGAGGATCTTCCAGATGAGTTGCGATGCATGGTGCAGGAAACTGTTGAACAATATCGTTACATGTGTCTATTAAGCTTCAGTAAAAGCAGGGATAAGAAAATTATCCAGAAAACTCGTCTTCCAAGAGTGGTTCTTGAGGGACATGATGATCCAATGATTCAAATACAACACAGCGCTATGCGAGAAGTGATCAGCAAAGCCATGTCTGCTACTCTGATGAATCATAATGAAGTTTTCCTCAATAGTCTCACGAATGCCATTAAAGAAGCTTTTAACTTGGGTGGTGACAAAAGAGGTCCAGCATATACTGTTGGAAACAGTCAAGGAGTTGGGACTTCTACTGGACCTCAGGTCAATGGTCCGAATGGCAATGGAAACCAGATGATGGTTAGCCCTAGTGGCGTGACACCGCAGCCAATGCAACAGTCGAATATGAGTAATAACATATACTCATCGGCTACAAAAATAGCTCCCTATGCAAGACGCATTACCAGAGATTTCAACGCGCCACCATATCAAGGGAATGTAACACCTAGTGATATTCCTCAAGGATATCATTATGTATCAGATTATTATACCTTGGATGCTCAGGAGAACCCGGGATATAATGGCAATACACTCGGGGGGCAGAACATCGGCTATCAAGGGCCGGTGAATCAAATTGATCATCTAATGAGTCGGGTAACTGATTTGGTTCAAAAGCAATTTGGCTTGACGCCAAAAGCTACCTTGACTGGCTATAAGAAGCTGTATCCAGAATGGTATGATCAGGTTGTCCTTCCACCAAGATATAGAATTCCTGATTTTACCAAATTCACAGGAACCGGCTTAGTAACAACCATGGAGCATATAACTCAGTTTTTGATCCAGCTCGGGGAAATTGGTGACGAACCAGCGCTCAAAGTTACGATGTTTCCTTTATCTCTATCTGGTTCAGCTTTCTTGTGGTTTTCATCTTTGCCACACAATTCCATTCAGAGCTGGGAAGATTTGGAAGATAAGTTCCATAAATACTTTGACTCTGGAGTATTGGAAAAGGGCCTTGTGGACTTAGTCGATACGAGGCAAGCAAATAATGAGTCTGGATGCCAGTATCTTCAGAGATTCAGAGAGGTTAAAAATCAATGTTATACCTTATCATTGCCAGATTCTGAGGTAGTTAACATTGCAATTCGAGGGCTTATACCCGCCATCAGGGAGAAAATCGGCTTTGGTTGTAACAATATGGCTGCTTTAGCTAAAAAGGTGGCAAATATTGATGCTCAGAATCAGTACAATCAAGTCTTTAAGCCCAAGAAAGCTTACAACGCAGAAAGTCATTTCTTCTTGCAAGAGGAAGGCGATAGTTCAAGTGATGAAAGTGAAGACGAAGTGGCTGCTGTGGACTGGGCTTGGAGAAATAACGAATACATACCTTGGGCAAAGGCTAAGAGTACCGAGAAAGATATGAAATATAGCTTTGATATCACTAAGGCCGATAAGATATTTGACTACTTACTAGAGAAGGGTCAAATCAAATTGACTGGGAATCATAATATCCCATCGGCTGAAGAGCTCAAAAATAAAAGGTATTGCAAATTCCATAACTCTGGTACTCATACTACTAACGATTGCAGAGTTTTTAGAGATATGATCCAGAGGGCTATCATCAAAGGAAGGATTGGCTTAGAAAAAGCCAAAGGCATGAGCATCAATGGACATCCTTTTCCACAGAACATGGTGACTCTTGCACCTCGGAGCGAGGTCAAAGTGTTGACTTCTGACAAAGCCAAGGCAGCTGGGACGGTTGATCCAAAGAAGCAACTCACAGCTAAGGAGTATCAGGAGATGAAAGGAAAGAAGAATGCTGATCAGCATGGTCAACCTGAGACTTCAAAAGCTAGTGAATCAAGGAGACGTCCAACTATCAGAATCTTGTTGAACAAGTGGCAACGTCAAAAAGAAAGGAGCCAGATGCAAAGGGAAAGGGATGAGCAAGAGTATCAAGAGTGGCTCAAAGAGGAAGAGTGTAGGAGGTCTCGAGAAGAAGAAAGGCGCGCCAGGGATGAAGAGAAGAATCATTGGGATTGTCCTTTCTTCAGACATTGTTGGAACGAAGGATTGAAGCTTCCTACTCCTCGTAATTGCCCAGAATGCAGTGACCAGTATTGGGAGTATAGGCAGTCGAGAGACAACCGCCGATCTGTACATGAAAGATTGAGATTTGAAAAAACAGATCGGCGCATAAAAAATGAAAATGTTCATAATCGGCTTGGAGTAAGATTAGCCGATCATGATCATTCCTGGCAGGAGGGACAATGGTGTCCTGGCGGCTTGACTAAGAGCCAGAAGCGACGGGTTCAAAGGTTAAGAAATGATGAATTCCAAAAGAAAAAACCCAAAGTCTGGCAAGTAAAGCAAGTAGCCGATAAGGGAGAGTCATCGGCTAATATAGCTGCTCTGTTCATGCTACCTGCTGAATTTAGATCCTCTGATCATGAAGAAGAATCTGATCATGAAGAAGCAGTTGCTCAGTGGATCTATCAAGCAGAAGAGGCCACATTTCAAAAACCTGAAAAACATTCTCATCTAAAAGCTTTGTATTTAAAAGGGTTTGTTGATGGAAGGCCTCTGAACAGGATGTTAGTTGATGGAGGGGCAGCTGTTAATTTAATGCCATATGCCACCTTTAGAAAGCTTGGCAAGACTATAGAAGACTTGACTCAGACCGATATGAGGTTGACTGACTTTGCTGGCAACGTATCAACTACTAAAGGTGTTGTATGTGTCTAGTTGACGATTGGCAGCAAGAGTATGCCGACTACTTTCTTTGTGGTCGATGCAAAAGGATCCTACAGTGTGCTTCTTGGTAGGGATTGGATCCACGCTAATTGCTGTGTTCCATCTACCATGCATCAGAATGTAATTCAGTGGATCGACAACACTATGGAAGTAGTACTAGCCGATTCAACTGTCAGCGTTGCTTATTCAGACCCTGATGTTTGAAATTTTGATAACATGGAATGCTTTTCTGGGAAGATTCTTGAAGAAGGTTTTCTCAAAACAACTGATGAAAACCAACAGCCGATCCAAGCAGTCGGCTTCAAAAAATATATTTAATGGATTGTACAATCAATGAAGATGAAAGTAACATGGGTTAAGGATGAATCCCCACAAGTGTGCATTTGGGGTATCAGCCGGGCAGTTCTTGGGATTTATGGTACATGAAAAAGGAATTGAAGTTGGTCAAAAGAGTTATGATGCAATTGACAAAGTAGTTCCGCCAACCACAAAGACCCAGTTACAATCTTTGATCGGTAAAATCAATTTCATCAGGAGATTTGTTTCAAATCTATCAGCTAGAATTTTGTCATTCTCAATTTTATTAAAGTTAAAAGATGACCAAGAGTTTAAATGGGGGGATGAACAACAGAAGGCATTCGATGAAATCAAAGAATATATGAAATCTCCACCAGTTTTGATTCCTCCTCAAAAGAACAAGCCTTTTAGGTTGTATGTATCGGCTGACGATTATACAATTGGGTCGGCCTTAATGCAAGATTTCGAAGGGAAAGAAAGAGTAGTGTTCTTTCTCAGTAGAAGATTACTTGATCCAGAAACAAGATATTCTTCTGTTGAAAAGTTATGCTTGTGTTTGTATTTCCCATGCACCAAGCTTCGGCATTACCTGTTATCTTCCGAATGCATGGTGGTGTCAAAGTTTGACGTAATTAAGCATATGTTATCCATGCCTATTCTAAACGGGAGGATTGACAAATGGATTCTTGCATTGTCAGAATTTGACTTGAAGTATGAATCGGCTAAAGCGGTTAAAGGTCAAGTAATAGTCGATTTTGTTACTCATCATCATGAACAAGAGATTAAGACTTTAGATTTATCCCATGGGCTTTGTTCTTTGATGGTTCCAATTGCAAGCAAGGTGGGGGCATTGGTATTGTAATTGTTTCTCCTCAGGGAGGAAGTTTTGAATTTGCCTTTTCAATTGATCCAACCTCCACTAACAATCAAGCTGAATATGAAGCACTTCTCAAGGGACTTCAGCTTTTGTGTGAGGTAAGGGCCGAGACTGTTGAGATTTTTGGAGATTCTCAATTAGTGATTAATCAATTGCTCGGCCTATATAAGTGCAAAGATGACATTTTAAGGAAGCATTATGAGAAGTGTCTTGAGTTACTTGATTGTTTCTCTTCTATTGTCATAAAGCATATTCCTAGATGTCAGAATCAAGAAGCTAATCGGTTAGCTCAAAGTGCTTCTGGATATCGACAAATTGTTGAAATATTAGCCGATGAGATTGCTGATGGTGATGATTGGAGAATTGAAATTATTGAATACTTAAGAAACACATCACGACAGGTATCCAGGAAGTTGGGATATAAGGCTATGAAGTTTGTCCTTCTTGATGATCAACTTTATCATAAAACAATCGATGGTGTACTCCTTAAATGTATCAATCAAGAGGAGGCCAAGGTTCTGATGGGGGAAATTCATGAAGGAGTGTGTGGAGCACATCAATCTGCTCATAAGATGAAGTGGATGATCAGAAGAGCAGGGTATTTTTGGCCAACCATTTTAGAAGATTGTTTTAAATACTATAGAGGATGTCAAGAATGCCAAAGATTCGGTAATATTCAGAAATCTCCAGCATCAGTTATGAATCCAATCACAAAGCCATGGCCATTTAGAGGTTGGGGAATAGATCCGATTGGCCAAATATTTCCGGCATCTAGCAAAGGGCATAAGTTCGTGTTGGTAGCAAGGAATAGATCCGATTGGCCAAATATTTCCGGCATCTAGCAAAGGGCATAAGTTCGTGTTGGTAGCAACTGACTATTTCACTAAGTAGGTTGAAGCTATTCCTTTGAGGGAGGCTTCGTCGGCTACCGTAATTGAGTTCATCAAGGAGCATATCATCTACAGATTCGGCGTCCCTCAAACCATTACCACAGATCAAGGAAAGATGTTTACATCAAAAGAGTTTGAGGATTTTGCTGCTAGCACAGGCTTCAAGTTGATTAATTCATCTCCATATTATGCCCAAGCTAATGGACAGGCCGAGGCTTCTAACCAGATTTTAATCAAAATCATCAAGAAAAAGGTCAAGGAGCATCCAAAGAAGTGGCATTCAATACTCAGTGAAACCTTATGGTCCTACAGGATGGCGTGTCATGGTGCAACTAAGTGTTCGCCATATGAGTTGGTTTACGGTCATGAGGCTGTATTACCTTGGGAAATCAATATAGGATCCAGAAGGGTATCACAGCAGAATAATTTGAAAGCCGATGAATATAAACATCTCATGATGGACAATCTTGATGATTTAAACTTTCATCGGTTAAAAGCTCTGGAGAATATTAGCGCCCAAAAGTTGAAGGTAGCTAAGTATTATGATCGAAAGGTCAGGGAGAAAAAGTTCAATGAAGGAGACTTGGTTTGGAAGGTTATCTTACCTATTGGGACTAAAGATAATAAGTATGGCAAATGGTCTCCAAACTGGGAAGGACCTTATCGGATCACAAGATGTGCACCTGGCAATGCTTATTTCTATGAAGCTTTGGAGGGTGTCGAGTATTTCAGAGCAGTTAACGGGAAATATTTTAAGAAATATTATCCTAGTATCTGGGTGGATCTGTTATAAGAAATTAGCCTAGCTAATAGCCGATATGATTATATCGCCTTCAGTATAAAAATGGGCATAGTCGATATGTGTTATATCACCTCTGACAATGAAACAGATAGCCGATGCAAGTAAGGCATCGCCTTCAGCCTAAAAATATGAATTCAAGAGCTTTTGGGGTTGAGAGACCTTGATGGGCCTTATCACAGAGAAGCCATAAAGGAGCAGAAACTTCATTATATTCATAGGAAGGTTTCTTATACAAAAGCTTAATCCTAATGAACTACTCGAAGACTTTATCTACTATAATTACAGAGGGGGTGGACTCTGCTATTTCTCCGGCTGCCCCGTCGATGCCATCAAAGTGCACTTCCATGGCATGGCTTATCACCGGAGTGACCTCAAGGCCACCCAAGTCTTGGCCGGTGTAGGCTTGAGCGGCCCCGAGAGCCATGGCGGCACCATGACGGATGCCATGGAGGGCGACCTCATGTACCCTGGCGGGAATGTTGGTCACCCTCTCTGCAACGCTGTCGCCGGTGGCATTCACAGAGTTGGCCGCCTCATTCCCTGCCTCTTGGAGGGCCTCCAGGCGCACAGTCAGGTCTGCAGAGTAAACGAAACACATCAGGATTAGGTAGAAAAGATTCGATCAAATAAAATTCTTCGAGGAAAAGAAGAATACCGACGACGCGTGCATCGGACTCGGCGCATTGTTGAATCGCCCAAGAGGCCCTCGCCTCTGCCTCCTCCAGTGCCTTTTGGAGTTGGGCGATGTGATCTTCGAGGAGGCAGTTCCTGATAGTTGCCTCCGAGTGAAGGTTCCGCATCTCCGTCATCTGACGGTAGTGGCAAGCGGCCGTCGACTCGGAACTACTGGAGGAAGGGTTTTCAGAAACCAACTCCATTCTAGGGGGAGGTGCCAGAGCGGCGGCAGCGTTGGATGGACCTTCGTCAATCCTGGATAGAGATAGTAAAAGAAATCAAGTCAAACTCTGAGAAAAACAATGATAAGAGTCGGAATCAATCAGACATGGAGAAAACATGCCTAATGCGGCGCTGAGGGCGATAGCGGGAGTTCACTTCCTCCTCTGCGGGACGCTTGCTGCGGTTGTTGTCCGCCATTGGAAGGGAGGAGAGAGAAGTTTTTGGAAGGAAAAAGCTTTTGGTGAGAAAGGGGGTTTCTAATGGAAGGCAAAAGCAGGCAGGGTATGTGTTCTGAGTGTGACGGGAGATGGAGACAAAAGAGAGATTTATATCAGAAGAGTCTCAGAAGGGGAAAAGATGCCGCTTCGTACAGTGTGAGCAGAGTACTCGAGTGGGATGTTAAATCATAACACAGTTTTCAAGGGAAGAGCAGCCGTCTCGCATTAATCATCAAAATGCTATTCAAACTATTTTGAGATACCAAAGAGAAAGAAAGAAAAGGACTCGAAATTTTGGAATAAAATAAATTTCATCCCAAAATTGGGGGGCATGTGTTTACACCAGATTTTGGACCAAAGGGATTGTTGTTTTGTAAGCACAAACGACCGGTTTATTAAGGAAAGAATTGGCCAGGAAAATTAAGAAGCTTATGTTAGTTCAAGCGTGACCAGAAGAATTCATGTGGACCAGCGTGATGGGCTTCAAAAGACGTGTCGGGCTCGGCTAAGGAGTTCAAGTCCGGGTCGTCTTTTACTTTACTTATTTTTGTAACCTAGTCGTGTTAGGACAGGAGTCAACCGGGTTATATATAGCTAGAAATCCAAATTTTGTAAAAAGAACATCCAATCAATCAACATACCGGCCACCGGCCAAAACCCTAGGAGTAGGAGTAACGTAGATCTCGGCGAGACCTTCAATCAGGCAGGGCTGCATCGGCATCGACCGACCTCCGGTTTGCTTGTAAGTTTCACCAATGGCTCGTGTCATTGTTCAATAAGGCTTTATTTGGCATCGACCAAACTCTTGTTAAGCTATGACATGGCTAGTTATCGGTTTAAGATTGCCTTTTGTAAAACTGTCTTGACATTGATCAATCTCTTCCTTTAGTTGATCTTGACTAGTTATCGGCTCTATTAGTTTAGCAAGTTAATAGATTCATCAAGTTATCGATGTTGTTTTATGTTTTAATTTGTTTCTTTATGTTTCAAACAACATCTTGCCCAATCAAGATTGACAAAGTGTCTTAAGCTTAAAAAAGCTTAGTCTCGGCTATTCTGAGGTTTTCCATGCTCACAACAGAGAAAATAGCCAATTCAAGGTTTCTCATTGACTATTTTGTCAATCTTGGTTGTTACATGTTGTGCGATCGAGATATTCGATAAAGCTATGATCTCGATCTAAGAACAGATGAACCCAATCTTGCATGTTTATTATGGCTGTATTTCCGAACCCCACTGATATATATGGTAGATTAGGCTTGTTTGATCTTAAGTCGAATCATGGTTTTAACGGATAGATCTTGTTCGTGCCTCATGGACCCTGTATCGGCTAAAATAGCCGATCCAGTTATACTTCCTTCATAATGTGTACTTTTAAACTGATTGGAATCAATGTATCTGCTCGTTGCACTGGACGTGATCTAGTCTGATCATCATTATGGCTGCATGGAGACACCCCACTGTTGATGTTTAGACTATTTTATCGATCTATTCATTATTATGGCTGCATGGAAACACCCCACTGTTAATGGATAGAATTGCCCGTGCAATTAGTCGATACGTTGTTTTCACGCTGTTTGGACGTACACATAGATCTTTACTCCGCTAACACGTTTAAGCTTATCGTCTGTTTATCTATCCTGAATGCTTCTTTTCATATATCATAGCCGTCAAGCTTCATATCCTTTTCAATGCCTTCATGCATTTTTCATGGGAGTCGACTTGGTAGTCAATATCCTAAAGACAAGTGGCTATATCAGAGCCGTACAATTTGGAACTGTCTGGCACCAAACCGGCAGGTTCCATAATTTGACAATGTTTTCTTCTCCTTGTCAATTACAGGTCAAATTGACTGGCACGCCCGAAGCCGGTCTCCCTAAGATTCAGCACCACCGTCTGCTGAAGGTTCAGGAGGTCAGGGCCCTCTTCCGTACGCCCTCTGAGGACCTTGCTCTCGAGTGTGTTGGCATGACCAGACCGAATTTTCACATCAACAAGAATATATGTGAAAATATTCTTGGCACATTACTCATTATACTAGGCAAGTCTAAGGACACACAAAATGCTAGGCTAGATTTGGATGCTTGTTGGTATAAATTAACACACACTCTACTTTATCCGCAAGCGCACAGATAAAATCTACCGATGTAGCACTTCACCGGAGTAACCCAGTTTTAATATCGAACCTAAAGGAATGGATAGTGTGAAGTCTTAAAGTCTAACCCTTGAGTAGCTAACAAGGACAGAGAATCTAGAAGTATAGAGGGAATCACTAAGGCTGTCTAATTCCAATTCAAGAGTGATATGTTTATATTATTCTTAGTGGAGAAGTTGCCATAAAAGGTCACAAACAGAGTATGAGTCTTTTATGCAAATGTATAATCCTACCGAGCCTACACACGGGTAAGTGGACTATAGAAGAATCAACAAGGCTATAAGAATCACCCTTGCGAACAACCACTACTACCGGCGTTATAGGAGGCAATTATGAGCTATCAAGTCTAAGCAACACGCTTACACTAGCCAACTACTCTAACTCTAGCGTAACTAGAATTAAAGTACTCAAAAGAGAGTCATAAACCTTAAGAATAATAAGAACAATGGCTCAAACTTAAATATAGACGTTGATTACCGAAACAATCGCTGAAGCAAGTTGAAGATGAACTTGAATCCGCAGGTACAAGATGAAGAAGTTGATCTGACAGGCCGGAGCTCCTTCTTGATCTCTTCCTCTCTCTCTCTCTCTCTTCTAGTTCTAGTATAAGACTAGGTTCTAAACCTAAACTAGAGGGGTATCTAGTCTTCTACTTGACAGCTGGCTCTTGAAGTCTTCTTCTAGGGTTTCTAAATGAGGCGTAGACTTTTCTGAAGAGAGACTTGATCTTCCCTGAGGCCTAGGGGCCTGGTTATATGGCCCTGAGGGATAAACCACGGCCGTTAGATCAAACTGACTTCACGTAGGGCTAAGATGGATCCTCAAAGGCGGTGTATGAAGGTTCCAGAAGACGGAGGCCATCGGGCCCAGGGGGTGACCGACCGGTCATAGGGTGGGACCGGTCGGTCCCACCTGGTGGCCTGTCAGGGTGTCCCGCTGTTGACACTGGTTATCTATCAAAATTAAAGGATAAATAAATATGAAAAGGGCATGGATTCAATCACCAATAAAGGTTTAGGGTTTCAATTGACAATATTCCACGAGTTTTGGTGAATTGTGATTCTGCAGGGACTAAACCAGAAAACCAACACTGATTACTTCTCCTAGAAGGAAACCGACGGAAGATTACGGAACCGGCACGTCAGGAATACTCCAGAAGGACCTAGAGGATACCAGAGGACACCACAAGGTGGGACACCCCGAGAGGCCACCAGGTAGGACCGACCGGTCCCACCCTTCGACCGGTCGGTCTCCCCCGGGCCCGCTGGACTCTGTCTTCTGGAAGCTTCCTCCACCGCCTTTGAGGATCCATCTCAGCCCTACGTGAAGTCGGTTTGATCTAACGGCCGTGGTTGATCCCTCAGGGCCATATAAACAGGCCCCCAAGCCCCAGGGAAGATCAAGTCTCTTTTCAGAAAAGTCTACGCCTCATTCAGAAACCCTAGAAGAAGACTTCAAGAACCAGCTTTCAAGTAGAAGACTAGTGACCCCTCTAGTTTAGGTTTAGAACCTAGTCTTATACTAGAACTAGAAGAGAGAGAGCGAAAGAGATCAAGAAGGAGCTCTGGCCTGTCGGATCAACTTATTCATCTTGTACCTGCGGATTCAAGTTCATCTTCAACTTGCTTCAGCGATTGTTTCGGTAATCAACGTCTATATTTAAGTTTGAGCCATTGTTCTTATTATTCTTAAGGTTTATGACTCTCTTTTGAGTACTCTAATTCTAGAGTTAGAGTAGTTGGATAGTGTAAGCGTGGTGCTTAGACTTGATAGCTCATAAATGCCTCCTATAACGCCGGTAGTAGTGGTTGTTCGCAAGGGTGACTCTTATAGCCTTGTTGATTCTTTTATAGTCCACTTACCCGTGTGTAGGCTCGGTAGGATTATACATTTGCATAAAAGACTCATACTCTATTTATGACCTTTTATGGCAACTTCCCCACTAAGAATAATATAAACATATCACTCTTGAATTAGAATTAGACAGCCTTAGTGATCCCCTCTATACTTCTAGATTCTCCGTCCTTGTTAGCTACTCAGGGGTTAAAATTTAAGACTTAACACTATCCGTTCCTTTGGGTTCGATATTAAAATTGGGTTACTCTGGTGAAGTGCTACATCGGTAGATTTTCTCTGTGCGCTTGCGGATAATGTAGAGTGTGCGTTAATTTATACCAACAAGCATTTTGGCGCCGTTGCCGGGGAACGGTAGATCATCTTAAGTCTTAGTTTAACCTTGTAATCATACTTTTTTCTTTTCCTTTTTTGTCCCAGTCTTTTCATCACTTTTGTGTTTATTCCTATGAATGATGTTTTTGAATTCCACTCTTATCTATCACTACCTCATGAGCACAAGCTATAACTAGTAGAATCCTTACACCCCTCACAATACCTGGTTGTTAGCTATGCCGACCTTTCTGCTGCACTAGGCATAGAAATATAATTGTGAAAATATTCCTTCGGGTATTTTGTCACTAACCTTCCTAGGTCTGGAGCAGAAAAAATGAAGGAACAACAAACGCAAGGTATGTCCAACCAATCATCATGTAACATTGAATTACATTCATCCAATCTTGATTTTTGCAAAATCCAAGTTTGGGGGATACACTTCGTAAGAACATCTCTTGCCATATTGCTATGTTGGTTGTCCCTACCTTTAAGATATGCTCATCATGCTCTTTCATCACCATCTGAGTAAATCTCTATAATGCCTTCATGTTACCTTTATTTGCTATATTATATGTTTAGGTTTGAAGTACTTTCATACATCTCTTAAATGAAGCATGGTGCCTAGTTTAGGAGTGGGTGATCTTGCTTTCAAAGGCCATTTAATTTAATCATGCTTAGGTTAGAATGCCCTCTTAAATCAAATTAGACGTGGTGTCTAGGTTAGTTTTTGAGCCAACAGTATGCTATAGTGGATGTTGGATATTTTGTTGGACTAACCACTGCAGGGAAACTTTCAATATCAATTTGGGAAAGTCCGGAGATGAACTCACACTGGAGATGAAGAGACACATGAACTTCAATAACTTTGCACAATGAAGACTCAGCTCGTTCATCATAGATGAAAGAACTGTGAGTATCAAAGTTTATTTATTTTGTCTTCTACTGCAAGTTATCTTTTGCCTTGAATCATGTTAAAGTGCAGCCAACACATAATAGTCTATGCTAAAGTAATCCTAAAAACATCTTTTTATTAGCATAGATGCAAAAGACATAAGTTATGGATAACAACCCATGTTTCAAATTCTTGCAATCCTTCGGGTATATGTCCACTAACATTATGCAGGAGAGAAATTTTGTTCATCCATGGTTTGGTGTGAACATTGAAGATCCAAAATTCAAACCATAGACACACAAACCTACTCTCAGATCACAAATGGTGCTAGCCTAGCTTTGAGTCTTGCTTGGGCACTGATGACAAACAGGATGCAACTTACCTCGTATGAGACAACCTATGCCTGCAACCATCATTGCCCAAGATATCAAGACAAGAAGTGGGAAGTTATCATCTTTTCGAATCAAGAGCTAGCTTGGGAGACAAGATGGTACCACTACAACAATAGCAAGATCTACAAGTCAAACACATGTTGTTGGCAGTCCATCTACATCACAAGCCAGCCTGGGAGAGAATTCCGTTGTCTAGATGTGTTTCACAATCAAAGGGAGGAAGGAGAAAACCACTTCAAGACATATTGATCTCCTACCCACCACTTTGATCAATACAGACCTTGGAATTAAATAGCCCGCTATTTGTGCCGCTATAGCCCGAAATAGCTTGAAAAAAATTATGCCGCTATTTGCGTTCATGCACAATTCTGCCGCTATTTTGCCGCTAAAGTCCGCTAATTACAGTTTATAAAATGCTAAACACTTTAGCTTTAGCTCGCTATTTAAAACCATGCTATCCCAGTCGAGAAGAAGAATATGATCCACCACTCATTCTTGGAAGATCGTTCTTGAATGCCATCAATGTTATCATCTTTGTCGGACCTGGAGAAGTCAACTTTTGGATCTTTCGCTGCATCTTCAACATCTACATCACTTATGAGCAGCCAAAGAGAACCAAGAGAAGACGTCGAAGGGAGAACCAACTGCCAAGAATTGAGGAGGGCATCATGAAGGATGAAGCCACTGCACCACAAGAGTTAGAAGATGGAGAGATAGTACCTGAGCCAGCAAATCAAGAAGAACAGCTGATAAGATCTCCATCATCTAGACACTTTTGAAAATTAATTAAAACTCTGGGATAAAGGTGAAGTGAAGGAACTAGAGACATAGTGCTTGATTTGATCGTTCAATCTTTCAATTACTCAAGATCTAAGGTAAAAGTAATAAGCCCCATGAAGAATAACATAATATATTTTGGAGAATTTTTTGTTTAACAACAGGTATACATGTTGGAAATAAAGATATTGCAACAACTCCTGATACATTGTTAATTTTTGGTTTTGCTAAGGGACTAGCAAAGGGTAAGCTTGGGGGAGTTGTTGACACTGGTTATCTATCAAAATTAAAGGATAAATAAATATGAAAAGGGCATGAATTCAATCACCAATAAAGGTTTAGGGTTTTAATTAACAATATTCCAAGAGTTTTGGTGAATTGTGATTCTGCAGGGACTAAACCAGGAATCCAGCACTGATTACTTCTCCTTGAAGGAAACCGACGGAAGATTACGGAACCGGCACATCAGGAATACTCCAGAAGGACCTAGAGGACACCAGAGGACACCACGAGGTGGGACACCCCGAGAGGCCGCCAGGTGGGACCGACCGGTCCCACCCTTAGACCAGTCGGTCTCTCCCCGGGCCCGCTGGACTCCGTCTTCTGGAAGCTTCCTCCACCGCCTTTGAGGATCCATCTCAGCCCTACGTGAAGTCGGTTTGATCTAACGGCCACGGTTGATCCCTCAGGTCTATATAAACAGGCCCCCAGGCCC
Source organism: Coix lacryma-jobi var. lacryma-jobi (assembly GCA_009763385.1). Lineage (NCBI taxonomy): Eukaryota > Viridiplantae > Streptophyta > Magnoliopsida > Poales > Poaceae > Coix > Coix lacryma-jobi. Next base: position 51,614,949 of record CM019831.1, read on the forward strand.
CAGGGAAGATCAAGTCTCTCTTCAGAAAAGTCTACGCCTCATTCAGAAACCCTAGAAGAAGACTTCAAGAGCCAGCTTTCAAGTAGAAGACTAGTTACCCCTCTAGTTTAGGTTTAGAACCTAGTCTTATACTAGAACTAGAAGAGAGAGAGGAAGAGATCAAGAAGGATCTCTGGCCTGTCGGATCAACTTCTTCATCTTGTACCTGCGGATTCAAGTTCATCTTCAACTTGCTTCAACGATTGTTTTGATAATCAACGTCTATATTTAAGTTTGAGCCATTGTTCTTATTATTCTTAAGGTTTATGACTCTCTTTTGAGTACTCTAATTCTAGAGTTAGAGTAGTTGGATAGTGTAAGCGTGGTGCTTAGACTTGATAGCTCATAAATGCCTCCTATAACGCCGGTAGTAGTGGTTGTTCGCAAGGGTGACTCTTATAGCCTTGTTGATTCTTCTATAGTCCACTTACCCGTGTGTAGGCTCGGTAGGATTATACATTTGCATAAAGACTCATACTCTGTTTGTGACCTTTTATGGCAACTTCCCCACTAAGAATAATATAAACATATCACTCTTGAATTAGAATTAGATAGCCTTAGTGATCCCCTCTATACTTCTAGATTCTCCGTCCTTGTTAGCTACTCAGGGGTTAGACTTTAAGACTTAACACTATCCGTTCCTTTGGGTTCGATATTAAAACTGGGTTACTCTGGTGAAGTGCTACATCGGTAGATTTTATCTGTGCGCTTGCGGATAAAGTAGAGTATGCGTTAATTTATACCAACACCCACCTCGTGGTGTCCTCTAGGTCCTTCTGGAGTATTCCTAACGTGCCGGTTCCGTAATCTTCCGTCGGTTTCCTTCTAGGAGAAGTAATTAGTGCTGGTTTTCCTTTTTAGTCCCTGCAGAATCACAATTCACCAAAACTCATGGAATATTGTCAATTAAAACCATAAACCTTTATTGGTGATTGAATTCATGCCCTTTTTATATTTATTTATCCTTTAATTTTGATAGATAACCAGTGTCAACAACTCCCCCAAGCTTACCCTTTGCTAGTCCCTTAGCAAAACCAAAAATTAACAATGGATCAGGAGTTGCTACAATATCTTCATTTCCAACAAGTATACCTGTTGTTAAACAAAAATTCTCCGAAACATATCATGTTATTTTTCATGGGGCTTATTACTTTTACCTTAGATCTTGAATAATTGAGAGATTGAACGATCAAATCAAGCACTATGTCTCTAGTTCTTTCACTTCACCTTTATCCCGGAGTTTTAATTAATTTTTAAAAGTTTTAATACATATGTTGTCAAATTAAACAATGGATCCAAAGAGAAAGTCAACCAACCATTGAATCAAGAAGTGCATATGTATGGAAAAATGGAGTCGAATGCTCTTTTGAATATATTCACTCTCTTCTGTTTATCAGAGACATATGACTATTAGGCTAATTCTACTGTCGGGCACGTGCCTATTTTTTTCTGAATTTTTTTTTGAGGTTCCGGACACTTGTCCCTTTGTATTTCCTCGGGATCTATCTTTTTGAGGTTTCAGACACTTGTTCCTTTTTATTTCCTCAGATCTTTCTTTTTTTTAATAGCCACTTAATAGCCACATGCTTCCAACAAACTTCTGAGAGGGTAGCAACAGATAATTATGAGCATTTATGCGGAAGATGGATGAAATGTGTAAGTGATCTCAATTCAATGGTATGATAAACTACTCATAGGGTCAACAAAGCTTAATTTAACTCAATGCAATTATTAGTCATGTTTATATTTAGAAATCTTTGGAACTTTAGTGTTGTTTAGAACAAGATAATAGCAGCTCAGATCATCACATGTCATATCACAATTACCTAGACCTTAGATTAAGTATTTGCCATCCATGTATTTAATTTTATTTTAAGGCATTATTATTAATGAGGAGAACTCATGCTTTGAAGACTAGGTACTTGAAAGAAATTAGATAGAGCAACTATTCATCATTTCCATACAAAAGATTAGAGAGAGTGGGTTCTTCTTTGGTCATCAACTTCTTAAAACAAGCTATACACACTTATTTATTTAATCTAACACACTTTAAGATATAATATAAAAGCTAATAATAATAGTAGTAATAATAATAGTAATAATAATAATAATGAAGACATACCTAAGTCGCGAAGATAATGGGGGTGCGCCTCCCCCAAACTGGTTCCCTTAATAGCGTTGAGCCTTCATGTGCCCATATATTTTTGTCTCTTTTCTTCTTCTTTTTTTAATTAATGGTGAGCCTTCATGTGCCCACATTTTTTAATTTGAATTTGTTTATAAAAAACTTAAGAGGATAAAGATACTTACGTGGATACATGGGGGTGCCTTCCCCTAAGCTGAATGTTGACGTAGTCGTTCGATCTTGCAATGTAGCAGACTGGCAGTGGATATGTCCTTCCTCTATCAGAGCTTTGATTGATGTTGATGTTTGTTGAGACAATGCTCCAACAGTGGATGGAGCATTCACTTGCTCGTTAGCTTTTCTTGGCCTTTCAAATCTTGTGAAACTCAAATAGACAACAAAACTTGTGGAACAGATTAAGCATTAGCGGTTGGCCACTCAAGCCTTAGTTGTCTAGAATTTCAGTAAGATTTCTTTCTCATTTTTTGTATTTTAATATCTTTACGATGCAAGAGAAAAATGCAACAGGATGAATGTATGCATATTTATTTTTATTATTTTTATGCCACCACGGTGAACATTCCTGTGGGGTTTTACACACCAAAGATTTATTCACATGGGGCTTTATGATGCAGTAAAATATTTTCTTCTATTTTGTTTTCTAATTAAAATGTTTGTGAATTAAATATGATTATATAAGAAATGATTATGGATTAAATATGAGAAATATGCAGGAAAGTAAATATGAGGATAACTACCGATTTTTACCTTTTGGTGAAGGTTCAAATATTTAGGTCCGACGAATCGGACATTCCCTTGGTTTAGACCTCCCAAGGTATGTCTGATATTTGGAAAGTTGTTATTGATTGTACTTCTCAGGTGCAGACATTTTCTTCCATACTTTCTTGGTCTGAGTCTTCACTTCCTGTGGTTCATTGTCTTGAGGTTTCTCTTCTTCTTTCTTTTCTGGGACAGTGTCGATAGCTTCTTCTACATGATTGGCCTCTCTGTTCTTGATAGCTTGTCTTCTTTGGCATTGAGAGAGGTGTCTTTCACTTCTATTCTTCTTGGGTGCTTCATTGTGCATGTAGTTGATGAAGTTGCATCGTGCCTTTTCTCTAGAAAAGTGAAAATGGATTTCCTCTTGTAGACGATTGCACTTATAGCGTAGAGGAATGGTCTTCCTAGGATGAGGTGGACATCATCGTCTTCTCCTATGTCGAGGATCAAGAAGTCTGTGGGGACTTCATGACCTCTAATTCTGACTACGACGTCTTCCATCATTCCTTCTTGATTATGCCTCTTGATATGGTGTCACTCATGTTCTTCATTCGTCCAACGTTTTGAAATGAAGCATTAATTATGGAAGCTGGCAGCATCTTGCTCAGTGTGCATGTTCTTGTAGATCTAGGACCTTCACTCTGTAGAATTTAGGAGTGACAAACTTCTCCATGTTTGCTCAAGAGTGTGTCCTGCTCATAAAGACAAGGTAGAGATCAAGTTCATGGGCTCTGTTGGTGGAAAAACACCAACAGAACCAAAAGTTTTGTTCATTCCTCTCTAACCTTAGGCATATTGCATAAGATAAACTTGTTGTTTATGTATTCTATTCAATCTTAACATGAGTCATAGGATCAGAAGATGAGCATGAAAGTAGCATCTTAAAATATTTAACAAATCAAATTACTTAACCCAAGGAATGATAATCTATGCATAAAGTGTCGATCTTTTCATAATTGAGATATATCATTTTCCAAAGGTTAGATGCACAACATTTTAGCTCATTTAGTTAAGACAGTGAGATTCAAGAGAGTAGAGCTAGGAACAAAGATCAAAGGACTGAACATGTTGAGTTGATTAGGTTGGATCAAGTGAGGTGCAACTTAAACATGTTTAGTTCTTTATTTATGTTCATACTAGAATCAAGAAGAAGCTTTCACAGTGATGGTTACTTACTTTGAAATGTTACATTGTCATTGGAGAGTGATTGTGCTGAACCACCTTGCAGAAGCTCCTCTTGTCTAGCTGGTCGTTGTTTATGGATGGCTTGTCTTCTCTTGTTTGTCTCACAGTGTGATTGAGAGGAGGAAGATCACAGTGGAATCATCTTTAGAGGTATCGACCTTCCTTCTCTTGTGTCAACTTATTAGTGAAGGCGTATTGTTCCTCGAGTATGCTGACTAGGATCCTCTCTCTTTCTTGTTTTAATTCTGTACACTGAGGATGTAGGGACAGTTCCACATTCTTCTCTTGTCAACCTTTCTTGTTTTCCTTTAATTATTGGGTTGATAAGAGGCTTGAATTTAGAGCTGCTACTTGAGTGCCTCCATGAGAGTATTTTGTCTTGTAATATCACAACTGAGACTTGTCCTCTCAAAAGTGTCTAGATGATGGAGATCTTATCGGCTGTTCTTCTTGATTTGCTAGCTTAGGTGTTATCTCTTCATCTTCTAGTTCTTGTGGTGCAGTGGCTTCATCCTTCATGATGCCCTCCTCAATTCTTGGCAGTTGGTTCTTCCTTCGACGTCTTCTCTTGGTTCTCCTTGGCTGCTCATAAGTGATGTAGTTGTTAAAGAATCAGCAAAAGATCCAAGAGTTGACTTCTCCAGGTTCGACATAGATGATAACATTGTTGGTGTTCAAGAACGATCTTCCTAGAATGTGTGGTGGATCATATTCTTCTTCTCGACTGGGGCAGCATCTAGTGGTCTGTACTGATCAAAGTGGTGAGTAGAAGATCAATATGTTTGAAGTTGGGTTTCTCCTTCCTCCCTTTGTTTGTGAAACACATCTAGATAACGGAATTATCTCTCCTAGGCTGGCTTGTGATGTAGATGGACTTCCAACAAAATGTTCATGTGTTTGACTTGTAGATTTTGCTATTGTTGTAGTGGTACCATCTTGTCTCCCAAGCTAGCTCTTGATTAGAAGAGAAGATAACTCCCCACTTCTTGTCTTGATGTTGTGACGTAACGGCCCTAATCCCATGGCCCACTGATCACTATCAAACCCTGACAGTCGATCCGTACAGCCAAGAGATTAAGACCTGGTTCCGCCACTGGGCTACATCAGTGCCCGATGTCCGCAGGATCATCTCACAATTCGGTTACAATCTCTTGAACATTTTGACAAATAACATCGGAGTAAATAGCGGAAGACTTAGATAACAATAGTTTTACAAACCCGGGTTCAACATAAAATTAAGTGAAGTTATTACAGACCATAGTTCAAATGGATAGAGTTGGCAGAGTAGCATATGACAACAACTAAAGGATAAAGATACTTCACCCAGCCCGAGGGTGAATAATCACTCATCGGCCTCATCGGCCTCTTCCTGAACAACAGTCACACAGCAGGGTCCAAGGCATACTGAGGAATCTGCCGTACCTGCAACATGGGTAATAGAACCCTGAGTACAAAGGTACTCAACAAGACTTACCCGACTAAAGAAAAAGGGAGAAGACTCAGGAATGCAGGCTTAGGGTAGTCAAGGTAAGGCTTAAGCAAGTTCAAGTGTTTTGCAGAAAAGCATTTTTCAAACCTTGTTCCTTATTTTGAAAAGACTCAGGTATTCCTTGTATCATCATAATCCTTGATTCATTTTACTTTACAAAAACAGACCTAGTTGAGAACCACTCCCTGTTGACAGTCAGTGACTAAGTCTCCATAACCGAGGAGCAGCGTTAATCCGGATAAATTATACTCAGCTGAGGGTCCCTATCCACACTGCATATGTAGCACCCAAGCTTGCATATGCCAACTCGTCTACCACGATTCCTCCAAGATTGGGCCCGGTCCTACGCCACCCGGAAGTACAGTACACCACTCCAATTCGGGACTTTAACCCTCCAATCCGGGACTTTAACCCACGTGGGTACATGCTACTTCCGCCATCTCTCCACTCCCAGTGCGCGGTTGTCGGTCCAATAAAGGATTCCTCGGAGCCGAAGCTTTCCGTAGTATGTGAATAGTTGCAAGTCTTAGTCAGCAGGCCCCCATACAGGTGGTCCCTAAATTTTCCAGCCAGCGACAAGCACCTCGGGACTCTAACCCAAGAGTACAGGTCCTGTCAGTTTTTCAACCCTGTCCCGGTCGGTGTCAACTGTTGAGTCCCGGACTACAACATGACGGCACCGTACTCGCGGACAACCTCTCCTTCCCATTGACTAAGTACGGATCAGATACTTAGCCAATAGTGGGAGTAAACCAGAAATTCCCATAAATATTCTTAAAGTGATCACACTTTTGAAATTGGCATTTTTATTGCAAATCTATCATATAGCATTGCTAAGCATTTTGTAAATAGTTTTTGAAAAGCAGGTATCGGGTGTTTCATTGGTCAAGGTAGATAATGCATCAGATAGGATTTCACTCAACTCCTATCAACCTAATGCAATAATTTAACTCAAAGACATTTAAGGAAACATTTATAAATTCAAGGAAAGGGTTAAATGCACCGGGGCTTGCCTTGGATGGCAAAGAGAACAGACTCGGGGTAGGTATAGGTGTCGGAGCTCGGGGTCGCCTCGGGAGTTGGTTCGTCAACAGCGGCCTCGACCCTGGTACCTTCTTCGTCAACTATACGGATGCAATGATGAATGCTCATGAGTATGCTAGTATGAACAAAGTGCATAGGATAAAACTAGAGTATAGCTTTGCAACGTATGAGTTGTGGTTAAAGTGGTCAATAGATTACTTATCCCTTTCTAGCAATATTAACAAATTTAATTAAGCAACTTTTATTAAGCCTAAGTATGGACATAGCAAGGCATCACAAACATCATAGACCAGAGGGGTATGGGTCTATGAACATCAAGCAATCCAAAAGTCACATCACAGGGCATTCAACGCTAACCCTAATCACCTTTTTCTATTTTTCTTAATTATTTAAAAAGGTCATTTTATGAAGATGCTCCAAAAATTACCAAATTAATCACATAAGTTCATTAAGGCATAAACAGATGGCAAAACAAATTTCATAATTTTTGGAGATCATTAAGGTGCTCAATTAAATCTAGGCATTAATTAACAAAAGGCACTATTTAACAATTAAAGATAAATGCTCAAAAATCAACTTGTTCCAAAAGACTTCAAAATTTCACCAGAGACTAAACATGGCATAGGAAGCTCAAAAAAAATAGTCTCATGATTTTTGGAGTTATAAATAGTTTTTCTAAAAAAATCCAAAACCATCCATTTATTAATTAAAAGAGGGATTTTACATTTTTAAATTCTTGCAGAAAAGTCAAGTTTCATATTTTTATAAAATACTACACAGTGCAAGGAGCATACCATAATTTTCTCAGTATTTAAGGAACAACAGATTAATTCACACAAAAAAGAGAAAACAGAACACTATTCACAATTCCCCAAAAAGGAAAAAGGGCACTGTGCTCTTTCTTCGCAAGGCTCGGGCGAACGGGAGGCTCGGGCGAATCGGAAGACATGCGTTCGCCGAGGCCTGGCTCGAGCGAAGCGGGTTCGGGTGAAACGGGCCTGGCTCGGAGGCTCGGGCGAGACGGAAACAAGGGTTTCGTCCGAGGCCTAGCTCGACGAAGCGGAGGGTGCACGAGTCCGCTCGAGGCCTGGCTCGAGCGAAGTGGTGAGGGTCTGTCCGCTCGAGGCTTGGGCTCGGGCGAGACGGAAACGTGTGCTCGAGGCCTGGCTCGAGCCACAGTGAACGCGTGCGCCCGAGGCCTGGCTCGAGCTTTGCGCCGTTAAAAGGCAGAGACCGAGGGGGCTTCGAGTGCTTACCACGGTCGGAGACAGGGCTCGGCGGGGCGGTGGTTCGGTGGAGCTCTTTCGGCGGCGAGCGACGAGCGGCGCTCCGACGACCCTGCGCAACACACGAGACCGCAAGGGCCTGGTCAGAGTCGCACGGAACCAAGGAAGCTGACACAGGGGTCAGGGGAAGGTATCCGTGACCGGAGAGGGAGTATTTCACGAACCCGAGCTCGCCGGGTTTCTGCCGGAGATGGGAACGGCGAGCTACGCCGGGCGATAGGAGGCGGTAGAGATGAAATTGAAGAGCGGGGAAGCTTCACGAACTCAAAGCGGAGCTGCTGGACTTGGTGGATGAGCGATGGAGGCTGTGGACTGTGCTGGCGACGGAGGCGGAGCTGAGTGAGAAGCTCGGGGCTCCGGCGGGCTTATATAGCCGCGGCCAGAGGCCGGTAGAGAGCACGGGGTGGGGTGGATAAGCTCGGCGAGAGCGTGCGCACTCGATTGCGCTCTAGCGGGAAGGACAGGCGTGCGTGCAGGGCCTGGGCGAAGGCCACGCGGCGGCGACGCCCTGGGCACTGTAGGGGACGGGTGTGGAGGTCAGCGCGTGCGCGTGCGGGGGCGGAATGATGGCGCGGACGCAGGCGGCTGGTCGGGGACAGACGAGCGGCTGCCAAACGCGTGGCGCGCGCAGCGCCGGAGGCTCGGCCACGGCCGGGGCCCTCCCCCTACGCGAGGAAGATGAACAGGGCTAGGGTTTAGGGTTTGACTTTTGGCTGGTTTCTGTATTTTGCAAATTACTCCCAAAACTTGAACTGAGCAGCAAAAACTCAAAATACCAAAGTTGTGCAGAAAAAGGAGATCTACAACTTTGTCAATAAGAGCATTTTCAAATTTCAAACAGTTTTTGAACTATTTTCAAAAACAGTAAAGGGGACACTTTTTCAAACTTGATTCAAATCAAAATTACTCTGGATTTCAAACTGAAACTTGAAAATCTTTATATATGAAAGTTGTTCCATTTGTCAAAACCTACAACTTTGCTATTATACCCTTTTCCTGAAACTCATTAGTTTTTGAACTAATTTTGAAAACTGAAAAGGGGCAAAAGTTGGGATTTGAATGAATTTGAAATAACTCAAAACTTTGTACTGCAACTTGAAAACTTGTAAATACCAAAGTTGTTTCTCTTAGCCAGATCTACAACTTTGATTTTTGGACCAACCTCAAATTTTGAATAATTTTTGAATTACAAAAAGAGGTGTAAAAGCCAGGGTTTGGAAATCAGGGTTTTGCAAAAGGGATTTGAAATCTGATTTTGATTTTGAACTTTGGCCAACACAACAAAACTTCAAGACATCCAACTGAACAAGAAATTACACAAGCAAGTCACAGAGGTGAAATTACCATTTTGCCCTTAAAGGAAGATCTGGGCTTTTAGGGTTTTCGAAAAAGAAATCATTACACAGGTATTAAGCAAACTTAAATGCATGACAAGAATGATTAATGACTAATGATGATGACATGTCAGGTTAATTACATATTAAACACCAGAGGTGTTACAGCCTTCCCTCCTAAAAGAAATCTCGCCCCGAGATTCCACGTCTTAAGAAGGAAAAGGCAAAACCTTACATCTACAGAGATTTGAGAAAGTCGGGATAGTTCTTTGCTAAGAAGTCTTCGGATTCCCAGGTGGTTTCTTCTTCAGAGTGCTGGTTCCACTGAATCTTGTACCATCTTGTGGTGGTTCTTCGGGTAACACAATCCTTGTGATCCAACACGCGAACGGGATACTCAGTGTATGACAGATCTGGTTCTAGCTCAACGTCTTCAACTTCAACCACATGTTCAGGTACTCGGAGACACTTCTTGAGTTGGGAGACATGAAACACATTATGAACTGCTGAAAGATGATCGGGCAACCTCAGTTTGTAAGCTACCTTGCCACAACGATCCAGAATCTCAAACGGACCAATGTAGCGGGGTGCTAACTTTCCTTTGACTCCAAAACGAGTGACTCCTTTGGTGGGTGAGACCTTCAGGTACACATAATCCCCGATCTCGAACTGCAGAGGTCGACGTCTCTTGTCAGCATAACTTTTCTGTCGAGACTGTGCAATCTTCATGTTCTCTTGTATATGCTTGACTTTCTCTTCCATATCTTTGACTAAGTCAACTCCAAAGAATTCTCTTTCTCCAGGCTCAGACCAACTGAGGGGTGTACGACAACGACGGCCGTACAGTGCTTCAAAGGGTGCCATTTTGATGCTCTCTTGGTAACTGTTATTATAAGAGAACTCTGCCAAAGGCAAACAGTCATCCCAAGTATCTGCGAAGGTAAGAACACAGGCTCTTAACATGTCCTCCAGCACTTGGTTGACTCGCTCCGTTTGTCCATCAGTTTGAGGATGATAAGCTGTGCTATGTAAGAGCTTGGTTCCAAGCGAGGTATGGAACGCTTTCCAAAACTTAGCGACAAACTGGGTACCACGATCAGAGACAATGGTCTTGGGTATGCCATGAAGTTTCACTATGTGGTTCTTGTACAAAGTGGCATACGTGGGGACGGTGTAACTGGTCTTCACTGGCAGGAAGTGAGCTTGTTTGGTGAGTCGGTCCACGATTACCCAAATGGAATCAAAACCTTTCTGGGTCTTGGGTAGTCCATTGACAAAATCCATACTAATGTCGTCCCATTTCCAAGCGGGTACTGACAAAGGTTGCAATTCTCCTCCAGACTTCATGTGTACTGCCTTGACTCTTTGGCAGGTATCACACTGAGCGACATACCGGGCAATCTCAATCTTCATTTTAGTCCACCAGAATCTCTGCTTTAAGTCTTGGTACATCTTGTTACTGCCGGGGTGAATAGAGAATCTAGTCAAGTGTGCTTCATCAAGGATTAACTGTCTCAATTCAGGCACTTTGGGAACTACTAGACGGTTCTTGAACCAAACAACTCCTACATCATCGATCCTGAAACAATCAGCTTTTCCGGTCTGGACCTTTTCGATGATGTGCTTGATTCCAGGGTTACCCTTTTGAGCAGCAATGACTTGATCCTTGATGGATGTTTCTATGCTGACATTGTTCAAGCTTCCTTGCGGGATCATTTCGATACCCATCCTTTCAAGTTCATGGCACAAGGAAAGATCATAGGGCTTCGTCGTCAGACAGTTGCAGTATGACTTGCGACTAAGGGCATCGGCAACTACATTTGCCTTACCAGGATGGTAATGTACTTCGAGATCATAATCTTTAATCAACTCAAGCCATCTTCTCTGCCTCATATTCAGTTCCTCTTGAGTGAAGATATACTTCAGGCTTTTGTGATCAGTGTACACATTACAGGTACTGCCCAACAAATAATGACGCCAGATCTTCAAGGCATGCACTACTACTGCTAACTCCAGATCATGAGTTGGGTAATTCTCTTCATGTCGCTTAAGCTGTCGGGAGGCATAAGCGATCACTCGACCTTCTTGCATCAAAACACAACCCAAACCAGTACCAGATGCATCACAGTAGACATCAAAGGGTTTCTCGATGTTCGGCTGGGCTAGGACTGGTGATGTAGTTAGCAGTTTCTTCAAGGCTTGAAAGGCTTGCTCACAGGCTGGTGACCAAACGAAATCCACGGAATTCTTCAACAACTCTGTGATAGGCTTGGCGACTCTGGAGAAATCTGGGATGAATCGACGATAATATCCAGCCATTCCCATGAAGCTGCGAACTTCGCGGACAGTGGTAGGTGGCTTCCAATCCAAGATATCTGCCACTTTTTCAGGGTCAACTGACACACCTTCAGCGGACAGGACATGACCAAGGAATTGAATTCGATCTAGCCAGAATTCGCATTTACTAAACTTGGCATACAGCTGGTGATCTCTGAGACGAGAGAGAACGATTCGAAGATGCTTGGCGTGATCTTCAGGAGTTCTTGAATAGACAAGGATGTCGTCAATGAACACGACTACAAATTTATCGAGCTCTGGCATGAACACAGAGTTCATGAGATACATAAAATGAGCGGGGGCATTGGTCAAGCCAAAAGACATGACCAAGTACTCATATAGGCCGTATCTGGTGGTGAAAGCTGTTTTAGGAATATCTTCAGGACGGATTTTTATTTGATGATAGCCAGATCTGAGATCAATCTTGGAGAACACTCTGGCTCCAGATAACTGGTCAAAAGAAGGTCAATGCGAGGCAAGGGATATTTATTTTTGATGGTGACCTCGTTGAGCGGGCGATAGTCAACGCACAGACGAAGACTTTTGTCCTTCTTCTTCACAAAGATAGCAGGACAGCCCCAAGGAGATGAACTTGGGCGAATGAGACCCTTATCCAATAGCTCTTGCAATTGGATCTTCAGCTCTGCCAACTCTCTGGGAGGCATTCGATGAGCTCTACGGGATATAGGAGCAGTCCCGGGCTTTAGCTCTATGGCAAACTCAACATCACGGTCGGGAGGCAGACCGGGTAGATCTTCTGGAAAGACATCAGGGAACTCACAGACCACGGGAATATCCCTGACTTCCGGAACACAGGCGGCATTCAACTGGGTGGTTGCTGGTTTTTGAGGCATAGGAAGTTGGAGAAGGAGTTTGGAGGTGCTGTTAGGAATATCCACTCTCACAACTCTATTCAAGATGTCTATCATGGCTTTATACTGACACATCCAATTCATGCCTAAAATGACATCTATCTCTTGATTGCGCAGTACTATCATGGTGGTAGGAAAGACATGTTCCCCCAACATTACTGGTATACTGCGGACCACTTCCTTAGTATTTATCCGCCCTCCAGGCGAAAGTATGCAAAAACTTTCTTTTAACTCCCCCATGGGTAACTCATGCTTGATGACAAAAGTGCGACTGATGAAGGAATGCGATGCACCAGAATCGAACAAGACGACTGCAGGATGATTGGCAACAGGGAACCTACCGAGCATGACGGGCTCTCCTTCTGGGATGTTACTGACGGTGGTGAAGTAGACTTGCCCGTGCTTCTTGACAAACTTGCCCTTCTGGACGTGCTGCTGCAGTGCACGGTGCTGCTGCTGTGATCCTCCAGGGCCTTTCTGTGCATGTTGGGCATTCTTCTTGGGTTTTGGGCACTCGCGAGACCAGTGACCAACTTGGCCACAGTTGTAGCATGGATGGTTGTAAGCTGTTTGAGGGGTGGTGACACGAACACCTGGGGCGTTCGGCTGAGTGGCACTTTGCTGGTTGGCATTATGGGTGGTGGCCGCGGTACGAACGACCACTTGCTGATGAGGGTATGGGGCACGGTTTTGGTGGTGGCTGGGGTGATAGATGATTCTTGGGCGCTTATGGTTGCTGGAGAAGCTGCTAGACCCAGCCTTCTTCTTCTTCTTCTCCTCTTGGTACTGACGGTTACTTTCCTCGAAAGCGACAGCACGGTCAACGACATCATGATAGGATCCGTTTAGGTTGTTAGATAGACCTCTGCGAATCTTAGGGTGCAGACCCCTAAGGAAACAATCTCTCTTCTTTTCCTCCGTGTTGACATAGTCGGAGGCATACTGGCTCAGGTGGTTGAACTGTCCCACGTACTGCATAACGGTGGAATCTTTCTGTCGCAGGGCCAAGAACTGATCAAGCTTCATCTTCATCAGACCCGATGGGATGTGGTGTGCACGAAAAGCGGTGCGGAACTCTTCCCAGGTCAGCTGGTGACCTTCAGGCTGGGCAGCCAAGAGGTTGGCATACCAAGCACTTGCTGGACCACGAAGCTGCTGAGAGGCAAACCGGGGCTTCTGGATTTCAGTGCATCGGATGAGACCAAACTTCTGCTCCATGGTGCGGAGCCAATCATCAGCTTCGAGGGGTTCATCGGCTCTGGTGAAAACCGGTGGACGGGTTTCAGTGAACTCCACATAGGTGGTCTCTTGGTTGTGACGACCACGGTGACCAACATTCTGCTGTCCTTGGTTCTGAGCCATCAGGCTGGCAGCGGCGGCCAAGGCTGCAATGGCATCTGCCAGGGTAGCAGGAACTGGTGGAGGGTTTGGAAGGTTGGCACCTCCGGAACTTCCGGCTCCAGTGCGGGTGTTCACAGGCATCTGTTAAGAACTTGGGAACTTAGCATCCATAGATTGATTTTGAACGAAACTGACTGATAAGATTCATTGATGCAAGGGTAGTTAACTGATACAGAGGTTCGATAGATAACCATTGACTGACAAAGGAAAGGTACAAGACAAGATACAGACTCGACTAGACAGAAGACCAACTAACGCCCAAACCTAGACTTAAGGCTTTAGGTGAGCAGATGGTACAGACACAAGGGATCTAGTCGTCATCGATGATGATCATCTCTTCATCGTCATCTTCATCTTCGATGATGAGTTCGGGCTCTTCCTCCTCATCCTCGTCCTCGGCATGGACATCTTCTGCAGGTTCCACTTCTTCATTCTGGTATGGCTCATGTTCTACTTCAGGTTCCTCCACGACTCCATCTTCTGGATCCTCAGCAACAGGTGGAGCCACGGGGTGAAGTTGGTTGTACAGTTGATGTACCTCCTCATGAAGCATATCATTGTACTGCTCAATCTGGGCAGTGTACTGCTGTAGTCCATGGAATTGGGCTCTGGTTACGTCCTCGCGGGTCCAAGCATCATTGCGCTGCTCGATAGCGCGAACCGTGTTCCGATTGGCCTGCTCCAAGGAAGCTCGTGCCTCATAAAACTCCATGCGGGAAAGATAGAAGTCATGCTCCATGTTTTCCATCTCAGCCTTCAGATTCTTGATTTCCTCCTTCAGCTGTTTGCGGGTACGATGGGGAAAACGACGACCATTGGAGGATTCTCCAGTCTCTTCTCCGGTGCGTGGCGCCAGCTGGTGACGCGGCACACCATGCGGTCCAGTCGACTTGCGAGCAGTCCGCTTGATAATGGCCATATCTGGACAAGAGGTTATAGATGAGAAAGGCTAGCAAGAAAGAGGTATAGGTACACTATCCCAACGAACTCTTTTATAAACATAAGTGATTATGACATGATGCATGATTCGTTCCTATGGAACAAGGCGATGCAACTACTAAGGTAAAGTACATAGGGCTTATACAAGTTGTCTTGCTACAAGTTGCCAAAGACAAGATGAGATGAGAGAAGCAATTTGGATTCAAAAATAGTCAAGTTTAGTTTTTGGACTTAAAAACCTTTTGAAGTTTTCGCAAAAAGATTGCAACGTCGTAGTGAGATGCTCCGATACCACTCTATGACGTAACGGCCCTAATCCCATGGCCCACTGATCACTATCAAACCCTGACAGTCGATCCGTACAGCCAAGAGATTAAGACCTGGTTCCGCCACTGGGCTACATCAGTGCCCGATGTCCGCAGGATCATCTCACAATTCGGTTACAATCTCTTGAACATTTTGACAAATAACATCGGAGTAAATAGCGGAAGACTTAGATAACAATAGTTTTACAAACCCGGGTTCAACATAAAATTAAGTGAAGTTATTACAGACCATAGTTCAAATGGATAGAGTTGGCAGAGTAGCATATGACAACAACTAAAGGATAAAGATACTTCACCCAGCCCGAGGGTGAATAATCACTCATCGGCCTCATCGGCCTCTTCCTGAACAACAGTCACACAGCAGGGTCCAAGGCATACTGAGGAATCTGCCGTACCTGCAACATGGGTAATAGAACCCTGAGTACAAAGGTACTCTGTGACGGAACGACCCTAATCCCATGGCCCACCGATCACTATCAACCACTGACAGTCGATCCGTACAGCCAGGGGGTTAAGACCGGGTTCGCCACTGGGCTACATCAGTGCCCGATGTCCGCAGGATCATCTCACAATTCAGTTACAATCTCTTGAGCATTTTGAAAAATAACATCGGAGTAAATAGCGGAAGACTTAAATAACAATCGTTTTACAAACCAGTGTTCAACATAAACTTAAGGTAAAGTTATTACAGACCATAGTTCAAATAGATAGAGTTGGCAGGGTAGCAAATGACAACAACTATAGGATAAAGATACATCACCCAGCCCAAGGGTGGATAATCACACATCGGCCTCATCGGCCTCATCCTGAACCACAGTCACACAGCAGGGTCCAAGGCATACTGAGGGATCTGCCATACCTGCAACATGGGTAAAAGAACCCTGAGTACAAAGGTACTCAACAAGACTTACCCGACTAAAGAAAAGGGAGAAGACTCAGGAATGCAGGCTTAGGGTAGTCAAGGTAAGGCTTAAGCAAGTTCAAGTATTTTGCAGAAAAGCATTTTTGGTAAACCTCATTTTAATTTTGAAAGATTCGGTATTCCTTGTTCCATCATAATCCTTGATTCATTTTACATTTCAAAACATTCCTAGTTGAGAACCACTCCCTGTTGACAGTCAGTGACTAAGTCTCCATAACCGAGGAGCAGCGTTAATCCGGATAAATAATACTCAGCTGAGGGTCCCTATCCACACTGCATATGTAGCACCCAAGCTTGCATATGCCAACTCGTCTACCACGATTCCTCCAAGATTGGGCCCGGTCCTACGCCACCCGGAAGTACAGTACACCACTCCAATCCGGGCCTCTAACCCACGTGGGTACATGCTACTTCCGCCATCTCTCCACTCCCAGTGCGCGGTTGTCGGTCCAATAAAGGATTCCTCGGAGCCGAAGCTTTCCGTAGTATGTGAATAGTTGCAAGTCTTAGTCAATCAGGCCCCCATACAGGTGGTCCCTAAATTTTCCAGCCAGCGACAAGCACCTCGGGCCTCTAACCCAAGAGTACAGGTCCTGTCAGTTTTTCAACCCTGTCCCGGTCAGTGTCAACTGTTGAGTCCCGGACTACAACATGACGGCACCGTACGCAAGGACAACCTCTCCTTCCCATTGACTAGGTACGGATCAGATACTTAGCCAATAGTGGGAGTAAACCAGAAATTCCCATAAATATTCTTAAAGTGATCACGCTTTGAAATTGGCATTTTTATTGCAAATCTATCATATAGCATCGCTAAGCATTTTGCAATAGTTTTTGCAAAGCAGGTATCGGGTGTATCATTGGTCAAGGTAGATAATGCATCAGATAGGATTTCACTCAACTCCTATCAACCTAATGCAATAATTTAACTCAAAGATATTTAAAGAAAACATTTATAAAAGCAAGGTAAGGGTTAAATGCACCGGGGCTTGCCTTGGACGGCAAAAAGAGCAGAGTCGGGGTAGGTAAAGGTGTTGGAGCTCGGAGTTGCCTCGGGGATGGATCCTTCGGCGGCTACCTCGACTTCAGGTCCTTCTTCGTCAACTATACGGATGCAATGATGAATGCTCATGAGAATGATGACATGGACTTAAGGTGCAAGACAATACCACAGATTCTAGATTACTCTCAGGCAAGGCATAATCGAATCTAGGTTGAGCATAAAAGTAACCATTTCTTCCTTAAGTCAAATGGATTAACTAGACTTTATCATAACTATCCTAAGCATCAACCAAACATAGCATCACAAACATCATAGACCAAAGGGTAGGGGTCTATGAACATCAATCAATCCAAAGATCACATCATCAAACATCTATTACTAACCCTATCCACCTTTTCTATTTTCTTAATTATTTTAAAAGGTCATTTTATGAAGGTGCTCCAAAAATTACCAAATTAATCATACAAGTTCATTAGGGTACAAGTATAAGGCAAAACAAATTTCATAATTTTTGGAGGTCATTAAGGTGCTCAATTAAATCTAGACATTTAATTCACAAAAGGCACTATTCCTTAATTAAAATAAAGCCTAAAAATCAACTTGTTCCAAATGGCTTCAAAATTTTACCAGAGACTCACCATGACCTAACTAGCTTGCAAAAATTTTCTCAAGATTTTTGGAACTACAGAACACTCTCTAAAAATACCAAAGCCTTCATTTTTCAATTAAAAGGGGAATTTTTCATTTTCAAATTTTTGCAGAAAAGTCAAGTTTTATATTTTTATAAAATACTTCAGAGTATAAAGAGTCTACCACAAAAATTTCAGAATTTATGGATCAACACAGAAAATCACACAAAAAGATGAAATCTGAACACTATTCACATGTTTGGAGAAAATAGAAAACGGCACTGTTCTTCTCCCTCGCGACGCCGGCGGTCACCCCGCGGCGGCGCGACTGAGTTCCGGCCAAGGCAAAGCCTCTCCAGCGAAACCAAGGGTACAGGGAGGTCCGGGAGCTCACCGGCGTTCGAAAACAGGCGGTGGCGAGATGAGGGCACGGCCGGAGCTAGGAGGTCGACGGAGGCGGGCTCGTCGGCGGAACGAACGGGGGCGAACTGGCGTTCCGGCGTCCCTGTGTAACAAACAGAGCCGCGATGACTGGGTTAGAGTCGCACGGGAGTAGGGAAGGTGATGCGGTGGTCGGAGGGAGATGATCAAGGCCGGAGACGGCGAATTTCACGAACCCGAGCTCGCCGGATTCTTGCCGGAGACGGCAACGACGAGCTACGCCGGGCGATTGAGGGCGGTAGAGGTGAAATTGGAGGGTGGTGAAGCAGCACAAGAACACTGCGGATCTTCTGAGCTAGATGGTTGAGCTCGGGAGGCGCTGGTGTGAGCTGGCGACGGTGGCGGAGGTGAGTGAGTGAGGTCGGGCTCCGGCGGCCTTCTTATAGGCGCGGCCAGGGACCGGTAGAGACCTCGGTGTGGTGTGGATGAGCTTGGCGGAGACACGCGCACTCGATTGCGCTCTGGCGGAGGTGTTGGCGTGCAGCCGGGGCTCGGGCGTGCGCTCGCCGGCGATGGCCACGCGGCGGCGACGAACTGGGGACAGTGGGGGACGGGCGAGAGGTCAGCGCTCGCATGCGCGGACGCGGAGGAGACCGGGGGACAGCGGCGGCAGGTTGAGGTCGCGTGGGGAGCAGCCAGGCGCGCGGCGCGCGAGCTGCCGGCGGGGCGCCATGGCCGGGGCCCCCCCCTACGCGAGGTAGGAGATGAACAGTAGGTAGGTCTAGGGTTTGACTTTTGGCTTGCTTCTGAAATTTGCAAATTACTCCCAAAATTTGAACTGTGCGACAAAAACTCAAAACACCAAAGTTGTTCAGAAAAATGAGATCTACAACTTTGCCAAAATGAACATTTTCAAATTCCGAATAGTTTTTGAACAACATTTGAAAACAGAAAAGGGGACACTTTTGAAATTTGAATCAATTCAACATTACTCTGGATTTCAAACTGAAACTTGAAAATCTGTAAACATGAAAGTTGTTCCTTTTATCAAAATCTACAACTTTGCTATTATACACTTTTCAGAAACTCATTAGTTTTTGAACTTATTTTGAAAACTGAAAAGGGGACAAAAACTGAAGTTTGATTGAATTTGAAATAACTCAAAATTTTGTACTGCAACTTGAAAATTTGTAAATACCAAAGTTGTTTCTCTTTGAAAGATCTACAACTTTGCTTTTTGGACCAACCCCAAATTTTGAATAATTTTTGAATCACAAAAAGAGGGATAAAATCCAGGATTTGGAAATCAGGGTTTTGCAAAGAGTTTGGAAATCCAAATCTGATTTTTGAACTTTGGCCAACACAACAACACTTCAAGTCATCCAACTGAACAAGAATTACACAAAGCTAGGCACAGAGGTGAAATTACCATTTTGCCCTAGAAGATAGAAGAGTGGGCTAATTAGGGTTTTTGCAATAGAGGTGCTTCACATAAAATGACACACTAGCAAAATGCATACACATGAACTCATGATCAAGATGCTTAAAGATGATAATGATGATATGTCAAGTTAATTACATACTAAACACCAGAGGTGTTACAGCCTCCCCCCCTTAAAGAAATCTCGCCCCGAGATTCCACGTCTTAAGAAAGGACAAAGAAGGGATAAAGGCAAAACCTTACATAGACAGGGATTCGAGAAAGTCGGGGTAGTTCTTTGCTAAGAAGTCTTCAGATTCCCACGTAGCTTCTTCTTCAGAGTGCTGGTTCCACTGGATTTTGTACCATCTTGTGGTGGTTCTTCGGGTAACACGATCCTTGTGGTCCAACACGCGAACTGGATATTCTGAGTAAGATAGATCAGGCTCTAGCTCGACACCTTCAACTTCCACGACATGTTCTGGTACTCTGAGACACTTCTTGAGTTGGGAGACATGGAAAACATTGTGGACAGCGGAGAGATGATCGGGCAACTTCAGCTTGTAAGCTACCTTGCCACAACATTCCAAAATCTCAAACGGACCAATGTAGCGAGGTGCTAGCTTTCCTTTGACTCCAAAACGAGTGACTCCTTTGGTTGGTGAGACCTTGAGATATACATAATCTCCAACTTGAAACTTCAGAGGTCGACGTCTCTTGTCAGCGTAGCTCTTCTGTCGAGATTGGGCATTCTTCATATTCTCTTGTATCTGCTTGACTTTCTCTTCCATATCTTTGACCAGGTCAACTCCAAAGAATTCTCTTTCTCCGGGCTCAGACCAACTGAGGGGTGTACGACAACGACGACCGTACAGTGCTTCAAATGGTGCCATCTTGATGCTCTCTTGGTAACTGTTATTGTAAGAGAACTCTGCCAAAGGCAAACAGTCGTCCCAAGTATCTGCGAAGGTAAGAACACAGGCTCTCAACATGTCCTCCAGCACTTGGTTGACTCGCTCAGTTTGTCCATCAGTTTGCGGATGATATGCCGTACTATGCAAAAGCTTGGTTCCAAGTGAGGTATGGAACGCTTTCCAAAACTTAGCGACAAACTGGGTACCACGGTCAGAGACAATGCTCTTGGGTATGCCATGAAGTTTCACTATGTGATTCTTGTACAAGGCGGCATACATAGGGACAGTGTAACTGGTCTTTACTGGCAGAAAGTGAGCTTGTTTGGTGAGTCGGTCCACGATCACCCAAATGGAATCGAAACCTTTCTGGGTCTTGGGTAGTCCATTGACAAAATCCATACTAATGTCGTCCCATTTCCAAGCGGGTACTGGCAAAGGTTGCAATTCTCCTCCAGGCTTCATGTGTACTGCCTTGACTCTTTGGCAGGTATCACACTGAGCAACATACCGGGCAATCTCAATCTTCATTTTAGTCCACCAGAATCTCTGCTTCAAGTCTTGGTACATCTTGTTGCTGCCGGGGTGAATAGAGAATCTGGTCAAGTGTGCTTCATCAAGGATTAACTGTCTCAATTTAGGCACCTTGGGAACTACTAAACGGTTCTTGAACCAAACAACTCCTACATCATCGATCCTGAAACAATCAGTTTTTCCGGTCTGGACCTTTTCGATGATGTGCTTGATTCCAGGGTTATCCTTCTGAGCAGCAATGACTTGATCCTTGATAGATGTTTCTATGCTGACATTGTTCAAGCTTCCTTGCGGAATCATTTCGATACCCATCCTTTCAAGTTCATGGCACAAGGAAAGATCAGAGGGCTTCGTCATCAGACAGTTGCAGTGTGGCTTGCGACTGAGGGCATCGGCAACTACATTTGCCTTACCAGGATGGTAATGTACTTGGATATCATAATCTTTAATCAACTCAAGCCATCTTCTCTGCCTCATATTCAATTCTTCTTGAGTGAAGATATACTTTAGGCTCTTGTGATCCGTATACATATTGCAAGTACTGCCCAACAGATAGTGACGCCAAATCTTCAAGGCATGCACGACTGCTGCTAGCTCAAGATCATGGGTAGGATAGTTTTCCTCATGTCGCTTAAGCTGCCGTGAGGCATAAGCGATTACTCGTCCTTCTTGCATCAAAACACAGCCCAAACCAGTACCAGATGCATCACAGTATACATCAAAGGGTTTCTCGATATCTGGTTGAGCTAGGACTGGTGATGTAGTTAGCAGTTTCTTCAAGGCTTGAAAGGCTTGTTCACAGGCTGGTGACCAAACGAAATCCACGGAATTCTTCAACAACTCTGTGATAGGCTTGGCGACTCTGGAGAAATCTGGGATGAATCGACGATAGTATCCAGCCATTCCCATGAAGCTGCGAACTTCGCGGACAGTGGTAGGTGGCTTCCAATCCAAGATATCTGCCACTTTTTCAGGGTCAACTGACACACCTTCAGCGGACAGGACATGACCAAGGAATTGAATTCGATCTAGCCAGAATTCACATTTACTGAACTTGGCATACAGCTGGTGATCTCTGAGACGGGAGAGAACGATTCGAAGATGCTCGGCGTGATCTTCAGGAGTTCTTGAGTAGACAAGGATGTCGTCAATGAACACGACTACAAATTTATCGAGCTCTGGCATGAACACAGAGTTCATGAGATACATGAAATGAGCGGGGGCATTGGTCAAGCCAAAGGACATGACCAAGTACTCATATAGGCCGTATCTGGTGGTGAAAGCTATTTTAGGAATGTCTTCTGGACGGATTTTTATTTGATGATAGCCAGATCTGAGGTCAATTTTGGAGAACACTCTGGCTCCAGACAACTGATCAAAAAGAAGGTCAATGCGAGGCAAGGGATATTTATTCTTGATGGTGACCTCATTGAGTGGGCGATAGTCAACGCACAGACGAAGACTCTTGTCCTTCTTCTTCACAAAGATAGCAGGACAGCCCCAAGGAGATGAACTTGGGCGAATGAGACCCTTGTCCAAGAGCTCTTGCAATTGGATCTTCAGCTCTGCCAACTCTCTGGGAGGCATTCGATAAGCTCTACGGGATATAGGAGCAGTCCCGGGCTTTAGCTCTATGGCAAACTCAACATTACGGTCGGGAGGCAGACCGGGTAGATCTTCTGGGAAGACATCAGGGAACTCACAGACCACGGGAATATCCCTGACTTCCGGAACACATGTGGCATTCAACTGGGTGGTTGCTGGTTTTTGAGGCATAGGAAGTTGGAGAAGGAGTTTGGAGGTACTGTTAGGAATATCCACTCTCACAACCCTATTCAAGATGTCTATCATGGCTTTATACTGACACATCCAATTCATGCCTAAGATGACATCTATCTCTTGATCGCGCAGTACTATCATGGTGGTAGGAAAAACATGTTCCCCCAACATTACTGGTATACTGCGGACCACTTCCTTAGTATTTATCCGCCCTCCAGGCGAAAGTATACAGAAACTTTCTTTTAACTCCCCCATGGGTAACTCATGCTTGATGACAAAAGTGCGACTGATGAAGGAATGCGATGCACCAGAATCAAACAAGACGACTGCAGGATGATTGGCAACAGGGAACCTACCGAGCATGACGGGCTCTCCTTCTGGGATGTTATTGACGGTGGTGAAGTAGACCTGCCCGTGCTTCCTGACAATCTTGCCCTTCTGGACATGCTGCTGCGGTGCACGGTGCTGCTGCTGCTGTGATCCTCCAGGGCCTTTCTGTGCATGCTGGGCATTCTTCTTGGGCTTTGGACAGTCGCGAGACCAGTGACCAACTTGGCCACAGTTGTAGCATGGATGATTGTAAGCTGTTTGAGGGGCGGTGATACGAACACCTGGGGCGTTCGGCTGAGTGGCACTTTGCTGGTTGGCATTATGAGTGGTGGCCGCGGTACGAACGACCACTTGCTGATGGGGATATGGGGCTCGGTTTTGGTGGTGGCTGGGGTGATAGATGATTCTTGGGCGCTTGTGGCTACTGGAGAAGCTGCTAGACCCAGCCTTCTTCTTCTTCTTCTCCTCTTGGTACTGACGGTTGCTTTCCTCGAAAGCGACAGCACGGTCAACGACATCATGATAAGATCCGGTTAAGTTGTTGGATAGACCTCTGCGAATCTTAGGGTGCAGACCCCTGAGAAAACAATCTCTCTTCTTCTCATCCGTGTTGACATAGTCGGAGGCATACTGGCTCAGGTGGTTGAACTGACCCACATACTGTATCACTGTGGATTCCTTCTGCTGCAGGGCTAGGAACTGATCAAGCTTCATCTTCATCAGACCTGATGGGATGTGGTGTGCACGGAAAGCGGTGCGGAACTCCTCCCAGGTCAACTCATGACCTTCCGGCTGGGCAGCCAAGAGGTTGGCATACCAAGCACTTGCTGGACCACGAAGCTGCTGAGAAGCAAACCGGGGCTTCTGGACTTCAGTGCACCGGATGAGACCAAACTTCTGCTCCATGGTGCGGAGCCAATCATCAGCTTCGAGGGGTTCGTCGGCTCTGGTGAAAACCGGTGGACGGGTTTCAGTGAACTCCACATAGGTGGTCTCTTGGTTGTGACGACCACGGTGACCAACATTCTGATGTCCTTGGTTCTGAGCCATCAGGTTGGCAGCGGCGGCCAAAGCTGCAATGGCATCTGCCAGGGTAGCAGGAACTGGTGGAGGGTTTGGAAGGTTGGCACCTCCGGAACTTCCGGCTCCAGTGCGGGTGTTCACAGGCATCTGTTAAGAACTTGGGAACTTAGCATCCAAAGATTGATTTTGAACGAAACTGACTGATAAGATTCATTGATGCAAGGGTAGATAACCGGTACAAAGGTTCGATAGATAACCACCAACTGACAAAGGAAAGGTACAAGACACGATACAGACTCGACTAAACAGAAGACCAACTAACGCCCCAAACCTAGACTTAAGGCTTTAGGTGAGCAGATGGTACAGACACAAGGAGTCTAGTCGTCATCGATGTAGATCATCTCTTCATCATCATCATCCTCGATGATAAGCTCAGGCTCTTCCTCCTCATCTTCATCTTCAACATGAACATCTTCAGCAGGTTCCACTTCTATGTTCTGGACTGGCTCTTGTTCTACTTCAGGTTCCTCCACGACTCCATCTTCTGGATCCTCAGCAACAGGTGGAATCATGGGGTGAAGCTGGTCGTACAGTTGATGTACCTCCTCATGAAGTATATCTTGTACTCCTCAATCTGGGCAGTGTACTGCTGCAGTCCATGGAGCTGGGCTCTGGCGATGTCCTCGCGGTTCCAAGCCTCGTTGCGCTGCTCGATAGCGCGAACCGTGTTCCGATTGGCCTGCTCCAGGGAAGCTCGTGCCTCATAAAACTCCATGCGGGAAAGATAGAAATCATGCTCCATGTTCTCCATCTCAGCCTTCAGGTTCTTGATTTCCTCCTTCAGCTGCTTGCGGTTGCGGCGGGGAACGCGACGTCCATTGGAGGATTCTCCAGTCTCTTCTCCTGTGCGTGGCGCCAGCTGGTGACGCGGCACACCGTTTGGTCCAGTCGACTTGCGAGCAGTTCGCTTGAGGATGACCATCTGGACAAGAGATTATAGGTGAGAAAGGCTAGCAAGAAAAGGTAAAGGCATACTAACCCAACAGACTTAGAGAAGAAGTTATTAGCTTAAGTGATTATGACATGATGCATGATTCGTTCCTACGGAACAAGACAATGCAACTATTAAAGTAAGGTACATAGGGCTTATACAAGTTGTCTTGCTACTAGTTGCCAAAGACAAGATGAGATGAGAGAAGCATTTTGGACCCAAAATAGTCAAGTTTAGTTTTGGACTTAAAACCTTTTGAAGTTTTCGCAAAAAGATTGCAACGTCGTAGTGAGATGCTCCGATACCACTCTGTGACGGAACGACCCTAATCCCATGGCCCACCGATCACTATCAACCACTGACAGTCGATCCGTACAGCCAGGGGGTTAAGACCGGGTTCGCCACTGGGCTACATCAGTGCCCGATGTCCGCAGGATCATCTCACAATTCAGTTACAATCTCTTGAGCATTTTGAAAAATAACATCGGAGTAAATAGCGGAAGACTTAAATAACAATCGTTTTACAAACCAGTGTTCAACATAAACTTAAGGTAAAGTTATTACAGACCATAGTTCAAATAGATAGAGTTGGCAGGGTAGCAAATGACAACAACTATAGGATAAAGATACATCACCCAGCCCAAGGGTGGATAATCACACATCGGCCTCATCGGCCTCATCCTGAACCACAGTCACACAGCAGGGTCCAAGGCATACTGAGGGATCTGCCATACCTGCAACATGGGTAAAAGAACCCTGAGTACAAAGGTACTCAACAAGACTTACCCGACTAAAGAAAAGGGAGAAGACTCAGGAATGCAGGCTTAGGGTAGTCAAGGTAAGGCTTAAGCAAGTTCAAGTATTTTGCAGAAAAGCATTTTTGGTAAACCTCATTTTAATTTTGAAAGATTCGGTATTCCTTGTTCCATCATAATCCTTGATTCATTTTACATTTCAAAACATTCCTAGTTGAGAACCACTCCCTGTTGACAGTCAGTGACTAAGTCTCCATAACCGAGGAGCAGCGTTAATCCGGATAAATAATACTCAGCTGAGGGTCCCTATCCACACTGCATATGTAGCACCCAAGCTTGCATATGCCAACTCGTCTACCACGATTCCTCCAAGATTGGGCCCGGTCCTACGCCACCCGGAAGTACAGTACACCACTCCAATCCGGGCCTCTAACCCACGTGGGTACATGCTACTTCCGCCATCTCTCCACTCCCAGTGCGCGGTTGTCGGTCCAATAAAGGATTCCTCGGAGCCGAAGCTTTCCGTAGTATGTGAATAGTTGCAAGTCTTAGTCAATCAGGCCCCCATACAGGTGGTCCCTAAATTTTCCAGCCAGCGACAAGCACCTCGGGCCTCTAACCCAAGAGTACAGGTCCTGTCAGTTTTTCAACCCTGTCCCGGTCAGTGTCAACTGTTGAGTCCCGGACTACA
Source organism: Coix lacryma-jobi var. lacryma-jobi (assembly GCA_009763385.1). Taxonomy (NCBI): domain Eukaryota; kingdom Viridiplantae; phylum Streptophyta; class Magnoliopsida; order Poales; family Poaceae; genus Coix; species Coix lacryma-jobi. The sequence goes on from CM019831.1 coordinate 51,641,475, forward strand.
ACATGACGGCACCGTACGCAAGGACAACCTCTCCTTCCCATTGACTAGGTACGGATCAGATACTTAGCCAATAGTGGGAGTAAACCAGAAATTCCCATAAATATTCTTAAAGTGATCACGCTTTGAAATTGGCATTTTTATTGCAAATCTATCATATAGCATCGCTAAGCATTTTGCAATAGTTTTTGCAAAGCAGGTATCGGGTGTATCATTGGTCAAGGTAGATAATGCATCAGATAGGATTTCACTCAACTCCTATCAACCTAATGCAATAATTTAACTCAAAGATATTTAAAGAAAACATTTATAAAAGCAAGGTAAGGGTTAAATGCACCGGGGCTTGCCTTGGACGGCAAAAAGAGCAGAGTCGGGGTAGGTAAAGGTGTTGGAGCTCGGAGTTGCCTCGGGGATGGATCCTTCGGCGGCTACCTCGACTTCAGGTCCTTCTTCGTCAACTATACGGATGCAATGATGAATGCTCATGAGAATGATGACATGGACTTAAGGTGCAAGACAATACCACAGATTCTAGATTACTCTCAGGCAAGGCATAATCGAATCTAGGTTGAGCATAAAAGTAACCATTTCTTCCTTAAGTCAAATGGATTAACTAGACTTTATCATAACTATCCTAAGCATCAACCAAACATAGCATCACAAACATCATAGACCAAAGGGTAGGGGTCTATGAACATCAATCAATCCAAAGATCACATCATCAAACATCTATTACTAACCCTATCCACCTTTTCTATTTTCTTAATTATTTTAAAAGGTCATTTTATGAAGGTGCTCCAAAAATTACCAAATTAATCATACAAGTTCATTAGGGTACAAGTATAAGGCAAAACAAATTTCATAATTTTTGGAGGTCATTAAGGTGCTCAATTAAATCTAGACATTTAATTCACAAAAGGCACTATTCCTTAATTAAAATAAAGCCTAAAAATCAACTTGTTCCAAATGGCTTCAAAATTTTACCAGAGACTCACCATGACCTAACTAGCTTGCAAAAATTTTCTCAAGATTTTTGGAACTACAGAACACTCTCTAAAAATACCAAAGCCTTCATTTTTCAATTAAAAGGGGAATTTTTAATTTTCAAATTTTTGCAGAAAAGTCAAGTTTTATATTTTTATAAAATACTTCAGAGTATAAAGAGTCTACCACAAAAATTTCAGAATTTATGGATCAACACAGAAAATCACACAAAAAGATGAAATCTGAACACTATTCACATGTTTGGAGAAAATAGAAAACGGCACTGTTCTTCTCCCTCGCGACGCCGGCGGTCACCCCGCGGCGGCGCGACTGAGTTCCGGCCAAGGCAAAGCCTCTCCGGCGAAACCAAGGGTACAGGGAGGTCCGGGAGCTCACCGGCGTTCGAAAACAGGCGGTGGCGAGATGAGGGCACGGCCGGAGCTAGGAGGTCGACGGAGGCGGGCTCGTCGGCGGAACGAACGGCGGCAAACTGGCGTTCCGGCGTCCCTGTGTAACAAACAGAGCCGCGATGACTGGGTTAGAGTCGCACGGGAGTAGGGAAGGTGATGCGGTGGTCGGAGGGAGATGATCAAGGCCGGAGACGGCGAATTTCACGAACCCGAGCTCGCCGGATTCTTGCCGGAGACGGCAACGACGAGCTACGCCGGGCGATTGAGGGCGGTAGAGGTGAAATTGGAGGGTGGTGAAGCAGCACAAGAACACTGCGGATCTTCTGAGCTAGATGGTTGAGCTCGGGAGGCGCTGGTGTGAGCTGGCGACGGTGGCGGAGGTGAGTGAGTGAGGTCGGGCTCCGGCGGCCTTCTTATAGGCGCGGCCAGGGACCGATAGAGACCTCGGTGTGGTGTGGATGAGCTTGGCGGAGACACGCGCACTCGATTGCGCTCTGGCGGAGGTGTTGGCGTGCAGCCGGGGCTCGGGCGTGCGCTCGCCGGCGATGGCCACGCGGCGGCGACGAACTGGGGACAGTGGGGGACGGGCGAGAGGTCAGCGCTCGCATGCGCGGACGCGGAGGAGACCGGGGGACAGCGGCGGCAGGTTGAGGTCGCGTGGGGAGCAGCCAGGCGCGCGGCGCGCGAGCTGCCGGCGGGGCGCCATGGCCGGGGCCCCCCCCCTACGCGAGGTAGGAGATGAACAGTAGGTAGGTCTAGGGTTTGACTTTTGGCTTGCTTCTGAAATTTGCAAATTACTCCCAAAATTTGAACTGTGCGACAAAAACTCAAAACACCAAAGTTGTTCAGAAAAATGAGATCTACAACTTTGCCAAAATGAACATTTTCAAATTCCGAATAGTTTTTGAACAACATTTGAAAACAGAAAAGGGGACACTTTTGAAATTTGAATCAATTCAACATTACTCTGGATTTCAAACTGAAACTTGAAAATCTGTAAACATGAAAGTTGTTCCTTTTATCAAAACCTACAACTTTGCTATTATACACTTTTTCAGAAACTCATTAGTTTTTGAACTTATTTTGAAAACTGAAAAGGGGACAAAAACTGAAGTTTGATTGAATTTGAAATAACTCAAAATTTTGTACTGCAACTTGAAAATTTGTAAATACCAAAGTTGTTTCTCTTTGAAAGATCTACAACTTTGCTTTTTGGACCAACCCCAAATTTTGAATAATTTTTGAATCACAAAAAGAGGGATAAAATCCAGGATTTGGAAATCAGGGTTTTGCAAAGAGTTTGGAAATCCAAATCTGATTTTTGAACTTTGGCCAACACAACAACACTTCAAGTCATCCAACTGAACAAGAATTACACAAAGCTAGGCACAGAGGTGAAATTACCATTTTGCCCTAGAAGATAGAAGAGTGGGCTAATTAGGGTTTTTGCAATAGAGGTGCTTCACATAAAATGACACACTAGCAAAATGCATACACATGAACTCATGATCAAGATGCTTAAAGATGATAATGATGATATGTCAAGTTAATTACATACTAAACACCAGAGGTGTTACATACTCAACAAGACTTACCCGACTAAAGAAAAAGGGAGAAGACTCAGGAATGCAGGCTTAGGGTAGTCAAGGTAAGGCTTAAGCAAGTTCAAGTGTTTTGCAGAAAAGCATTTTTCAAACCTTGTTCCTTATTTTGAAAAGACTCAGGTATTCCTTGTATCATCATAATCCTTGATTCATTTTACTTTACAAAAACAGACCTAGTTGAGAACCACTCCCTGTTGACAGTCAGTGACTAAGTCTCCATAACCGAGGAGCAGCGTTAATCCGGATAAATTATACTCAGCTGAGGGTCCCTATCCACACTGCATATGTAGCACCCAAGCTTGCATATGCCAACTCGTCTACCACGATTCCTCCAAGATTGGGCCCGGTCCTACGCCACCCGGAAGTACAGTACACCACTCCAATTCGGGACTTTAACCCTCCAATCCGGGACTTTAACCCACGTGGGTACATGCTACTTCCGCCATCTCTCCACTCCCAGTGCGCGGTTGTCGGTCCAATAAAGGATTCCTCGGAGCCGAAGCTTTCCGTAGTATGTGAATAGTTGCAAGTCTTAGTCAGCAGGCCCCCATACAGGTGGTCCCTAAATTTTCCAGCCAGCGACAAGCACCTCGGGACTCTAACCCAAGAGTACAGGACCTGTCAGTTTTTCAACCCTGTCCCGGTCGGTGTCAACTGTTGAGTCCCGGACTACAACATGACGGCACCGTACTCGCGGACAACCTCTCCTTCCCATTGACTAAGTACGGATCAGATACTTAGCCAATAGTGGGAGTAAACCAGAAATTCCCATAAATATTCTTAAAGTGATCACACTTTTGAAATTGGCATTTTTATTGCAAATCTATCATATAGCATTGCTAAGCATTTTGTAAATAGTTTTTGAAAAGCAGGTATCGGGTGTTTCATTGGTCAAGGTAGATAATGCATCAGATAGGATTTCACTCAACTCCTATCAACCTAATGCAATAATTTAACTCAAAGACATTTAAGGAAACATTTATAAATTCAAGGAAAGGGTTAAATGCACCGGGGCTTGCCTTGGATGGCAAAGAGAACAGACTCGGGGTAGGTATAGGTGTCGGAGCTCGGGGTCGCCTCGGGAGTTGGTTCGTCAACAGCGGCCTCGACCCTGGTACCTTCTTCGTCAACTATACGGATGCAATGATGAATGCTCATGAGTATGCTAGTATGAACAAAGTGCATAGGATAAAACTAGAGTATAGCTTTGCAACGTATGAGTTGTGGTTAAAGTGGTCAATAGATTACTTATCCCTTTCTAGCAATATTAACAAATTTAATTAAGCAACTTTTATTAAGCCTAAGTATGGACATAGCAAGGCATCACAAACATCATAGACCAGAGGGGTATGGGTCTATGAACATCAAGCAATCCAAAAGTCACATCACAGGGCATTCAACGCTAACCCTAATCACCTTTTTCTATTTTTCTTAATTATTTAAAAAGGTCATTTTATGAAGATGCTCCAAAAATTACCAAATTAATCACATAAGTTCATTAAGGCATAAACAGATGGCAAAACAAATTTCATAATTTTTGGAGATCATTAAGGTGCTCAATTAAATCTAGGCATTAATTAACAAAAGGCACTATTTAACAATTAAAGATAAATGCTCAAAAATCAACTTGTTCCAAAAGACTTCAAAATTTCACCAGAGACTAAACATGGCATAGGAAGCTCAAAAAAAATAGTCTCATGATTTTTGGAGTTATAAATAGTTTTTCTAAAAAAATCCAAAACCATCCATTTATTAATTAAAAGAGGGATTTTACATTTTTAAATTCTTGCAGAAAAGTCAAGTTTCATATTTTTATAAAATACTACACAGTGCAAGGAGCATACCATAATTTTCTCAGTATTTAAGGAACAACAGATTAATTCACACAAAAAAGAGAAAACAGAACACTATTCACAATTCCCCAAAAAGGAAAAAGGGCACTGTGCTCTTTCTTCGCAAGGCTCGGGCGAACGGGAGGCTCGGGCGAATCGGAAGACATGCGTTCGCCGAGGCCTGGCTCGAGCGAAGCGGGTTCGGGTGAAACGGGCCTGGCTCGGAGGCTCGGGCGAGACGGAAACAAGGGTTTCGTCCGAGGCCTAGCTCGACGAAGCGGAGGGTGCACGAGTCCGCTCGAGGCCTGGCTCGAGCGAAGTGGTGAGGGTCTGTCCGCTCGAGGCTTGGGCTCGGGCGAGACGGAAACGTGTGCTCGAGGCCTGGCTCGAGCCACAGTGAACGCGTGCGCCCGAGGCCTGGCTCGAGCTTTGCGCCGTTAAAAGGCAGAGACCGAGGGGGCTTCGAGTGCTTACCACGGTCGGAGACAGGGCTCGGCAGGGCGGTGGTTCGGTGGAGCTCTTTCGGCGGCGAGCGACGAGCGGCGCTCCGACGACCCTGCGCAACACACGAGACCGCAAGGGCCTGGTCAGAGTCGCACGGAACCAAGGAAGCTGACACAGGGGTCAGGGGAAGGTATCCGTGACCGGAGAGGGAGTATTTCACGAACCCGAGCTCGCCGGGTTTCTGCCGGAGATGGGAACGGCGAGCTACGCCGGGCGATAGGAGGCGGTAGAGATGAAATTGAAGAGCGGGGAAGCTTCACGAACTCAAAGCGGAGCTGCTGGACTTGGTGGATGAGCGATGGAGGCTGTGGACTGTGCTGGCGACGGAGGCGGAGCTGAGTGAGAAGCTCGGGGCTCCGGCGGGCTTATATAGCCGCGGCCAGAGGCCGGTAGAGAGCACGGGGTGGGGTGGATAAGCTCGGCGAGAGCGTGCGCACTCGATTGCGCTCTAGCGGGAAGGACAGGCGTGCGTGCAGGGCCTGGGCGAAGGCCACGCGGCGGCGACGCCCTGGGCACTGTAGGGGACGGGTGTGGAGGTCAGCGCGTGCGCGTGCGGGGGCGGAATGATGGCGCGGACGCAGGCGGCTGGTCGGGGACAGACGAGCGGCTGCCAAACGCGTGGCGCGCGCAGCGCCGGAGGCTCGGCCACGGCCGGGGCCCTCCCCCTACGCGAGGAAGATGAACAGGGCTAGGGTTTAGGGTTTGACTTTTGGCTGGTTTCTGTATTTTGCAAATTACTCCCAAAACTTGAACTGAGCAGCAAAAACTCAAAATACCAAAGTTGTGCAGAAAAAGGAGATCTACAACTTTGTCAATAAGAGCATTTTCAAATTCCAAACAGTTTTTGAACTATTTTCAAAAACAGTAAAGGGGACACTTTTTCAAACTTGATTCAAATCAAAATTACTCTGGATTTCAAACTGAAACTTGAAAATCTTTATATATGAAAGTTGTTCCATTTGTCAAAACCTACAACTTTGCTATTATACCCTTTTCCTGAAACTCATTAGTTTTTGAACTAATTTTGAAAACTGAAAAGGGGCAAAAGTTGGGGTTTGAATGAATTTGAAATAACTCAAAACTTTGTACTGCAACTTGAAAACTTGTAAATACCAAAGTTGTTTCTCTTAGCCAGATCTACAACTTTGATTTTTGGACCAACCTCAAATTTTGAATAATTTTTGAATTACAAAAAGAGGTGTAAAAGCCAGGGTTTGGAAATCAGGGTTTTGCAAAAGGGATTTGAAATCTGATTTTGATTTTGAACTTTGGCCAACACAACAAAACTTCAAGACATCCAACTGAACAAGAAATTACACAAGCAAGTCACAGAGGTGAAATTACCATTTTGCCCTTAAAGGAAGATCTGGGCTTTTAGGGTTTTCGAAAAAGAAATCATTACACAGGTATTAAGCAAACTTAAATGCATGACAAGAATGATTAATGACTAATGATGATGACATGTCAGGTTAATTACATATTAAATACCAGAGGTGTTACAGATGTCTTGGATAATGATGGTTGCAGGCATAAGTTGTCTCATACGAGGTAAGTTGCATCTTGTTTGTCATCAGCGCCCAAGCAAGACTCAAAGCTAGACTAGCACCATTTGTGATCTGAGAGTAGATTTGTGTGTCTATGGTTTGGGTTTTGGATCTTCAATGTTCAGACCAAACCATGGATGAACAAAATCTCTCTCCTGCATAATGTTAGTGGATATATACCCGAAGGATTGCAAGAATTTGAAGCATGGGTTGTTGTCCACAACATTTGTATTTTGCATCTATGCTAATAAGGAGATGTTTTTAGGATTATTTTAGCGGGAACGTATGCTATGAAAACTAGACTCCTATGCAAACTATAGAAACTCTAATCAAGACCACATGAATCTAATCTGATGGTTAGAGGTGAAGGTGGGTTATTTTAGCACTTAACCCCTCCCACTGTGCCTATGCCTATTTGGATTAGGATGAGATGAGTGAAAGGGTTTAAGTGCTAAAATAATCCACCATCAGATTAGATTCCTGTGAAATTGATTAGAGTTTCTATAGTTTGCATAGGAGGCTGGTTTTCATAGCATACGTTCCCTATTTTAGCATAGACTAGTATGTGTTGGCTGCACTTTAACATGATTCCAGGCAAAAGATAACTTGCAGTAGAAGACAAAATAAATAAACTTTGATACTCACAGTTCTTTCATCCATGATGAATGAGCTGAGTCTTCATTGTGCAAGAGTTGTTGAAATTCATGTGTCTCTTCATCTTCAGTGTGAGTTCATCTCCGGACTATCGCAAATTAATATTGAAAGTTTCCCTATAGGGGTTAGTCCAACAAAATATCCAGCATCCACTATAGCATACTATCAGCTCAAAAATCAACCTAGACACCATGTCTAATTTGATCTAGGAAGGCATTTTAACCTAAGCGCTTAAAAAGCCTTTGAAAGCAAGATCACCACTCCTAAACTAGGCACCATGCTTAATTTAAGAGATGTATGAAAGTACTCCAAACCTAAACATATAATATAGCGAATGAGGGTAGCATGAAAGTATTATAGAGATTTATTCAGATGGTGATGAAAGAGCATGATTAGTATATGAGCATATCTTAAAGGTAGGGACAACCAACATAGCAACACGGCAAGATATGCTCTTAGAAAGTCTATTCCCCAAGCTTGGATTTTGCACAAATCAAGATTGGATGAATGTAATTCAATGTTACATGATGATTGGTTGGACATACCTTGTGTTTGTTGTTCCTTCGTTCTTTTCTGCTCCAGACCTGGGAAGGTTAGTGACAAAATACCCGAAGGAATATTTTCACAATTATATTTCTATGCTCAGTGCAGCGGAAAGGCAGACAAAGCTAATAACCAGGTATTATGATGGGGTGTAAGGATTCTACTGGTTATAGCTTGCGCTCATGGGGTAGTGATAGATAAGAGTGGAATTCAAAAACAACATTCATAAGAATGAACACAAAAATAATGATGAAAAGACTGGGACAAATAAGGAAAAGATAAAAGTATGATTACAAGTTTAGACTTAAGATTAACTCTAGACCGTTCCCCGGCAACGGCGCCAGAAATGCTTGTTGGTATAAATTAACGCACACTCTACTTTATCCGCAAGCGCACAGATAAAATCTACCGATGTAGCACTTCACCGGAGTAACCCAGTTTTAATATCGAACCCAAAGGAACGGATAGTGTGAAGTCTTAAAGTCTAACCCCTGAGTAGCTAACAAGGACGGAGAATCTAGAAGTATAGAGGGGATCATTAAGGCTGTCTAATTCCAATTCAAGAGTGATATGTTTATATTATTCTTAGTGGGGAAGTTGCCATAAAAGGTCACAAACAGAGTATGAGTCTTTTATGCAAATGTATAATCCTACCGAGCCTACACACGGGTAAGTGGACTATAGAAGAATCAACAAGGCTATAAGAGTCACCCTTGCGAACAACCACTACTACCGGCGTTATAGGAGGCAATTATGAGCTATCAAGTCTAAGCACCACGCTTACACTATCCAACTACTCTAACTCTAGCATAACTAGAATTAAAGTACTCAAAAGAGAGTCATAAACCTTAAGAATAATAAGAACAATGGCTCAAACTTAAATATAGACGTTGATTACCAAAACAATCGCTGAAGCAAGTTGAAGATGAACTTGAATCCACAGGTACAAGATGAAGAAGTTGATCCGACAGGCCGGAGCTCCTTCTTGATCTCTTCCTCTCTCTCTCTCTTCTAGTTCTAGTATAAGACTAGGTTCTAAACATAAACTAGAGGGGTATCTAGTCTTCTACTTGAAAGCTGGCTCTGGAAGTCTTCTTCTAGGGTTTCTAAATGAGGCGTAGACTTTTCTGAAGAGAGACTTGATCTTCCCTAGGGCCTATGGGCCTATTTATATAGACCTGAGGGATCAACCGCGACCGTTAGATCAAACCGACTTCACGTAGGGCTGAGATGGATCCTCAAAGGCGGTGGAGGAAGGTTCCAAAAGACGGAGGCCATCGGGCCCAGGGGGTGACCAACCGGTCATAGGGTGGGACCGGTTGGTCCCACCTGGTGGCCTCTCGGGGTGTCCCGCCTCGTGGTGTCCTCTAGGTCCTTCTGGAGTATTCCTGACGTGTTGGTTCCGTAATCTTCCGTCGGTTTCCTTCTATGAGAAGTAATCAGTGCTGGTTTTCCGGTTTAGTCCCAGCAGAATCACAATTCACCAAAACTCGTGGAATATTGTTAATTAAAACCATAAACCTTTATTGGTGATTGAATCCATGCCCTTTTCGTATTTATTTATCCTTTAATTTTGATAGATAACCAGTGTCAACATTGATATGGGCATAAGACATGAATTGCACTTGCAGGAAGATGGCAACTCAATCTGCAGGGCTCCACCTGCTCCATATGTTTTGGGGAAGGATCAAAAAGTTGAGTTTTGGAAGTTTCTCAAAGGTATCAAGTTTCCTGATGGATATGCGGCTAACCTAGCAAGATACATAAGTGAAGATGGTTCCAGGGTGGTTGGTAAGCTGAAGACACATTCTTGCCACATACTCCTGCAAAGAATCATACCTGCTGGCCTTAGAGGACTAGTGAGGAAGGATGTATATGAAGCAATTGCAGAGCTGGGGACCTTCTCCAGGGAAATGCAGTAGAAATCTAAGGATAGATGTTGTGAAACTGCTGAAAGGAGAAATTCCATTGATCCTATGCAAGCTTGAGAAAATCTTTCCACCTGCCTTCTTTGATGTCATGGTGCACTTGTGTGTCCACCTTCCCGATGAGGCACTGCTTAGAGGATCTGTTCATTATGGATGGATGTACCCAATATAAAAGCGATTAGGCACTTTGAAGAATTTTGTAAGGAACAGGGCTAGGCCGGAAGGATCAATTGCTGAGGCATATATGGCAAGTGACACCTTGACTTTTTGTTCTAGGTACATGGAGGATGTTGACACTAAATTTAACCAGGACGATGATAGTGGTACAGAGATGCCATTGCCTAATGACATATCTGTTTCTAAGCATGGTGCTACTCTTGTTGGAGCTAATAGGACTGAGTGCATTGAAGATGCTGTCATGAATAAGTTAGTTTGGTATGTGCTACAAAATGTTGAAGAAGCAGAGAAATATTTGGAGTAAGTATGTCTGAGACTTAGTTTCTGTTTTATTAAATTTGAAATTATTCTTACGAATCGATTTTTTCCTACAGCATGTACAGGGAGGAGCTACTGCAGCAAGGTGCACGTCCCAATGAAGTAGATCGAATGGTCGAACAGGGATTTGCAAAGTGGTTTAAGTCCCATGTAAGTCACTCAACATTTTGTTTAGGAGTATTAAATGGTTACCTGATTAATTTTGTATTTTCGTTCCACCAGCTTGAGAACAAGCGCAGTGAGAATCCAGAATCGGTTAGCGAAGGACTGTGGGCACTGGCATGTGGTCCAGTTCGGCGAGTTAAGATTAGTGCAGGTTGCAAGATTAATGGAGTGCGGTATAGCACTGCGGATTGTGAGAAGTTTTTGCAGACACAAAACAGTGGTATAATGACTGCAGGTTCACATGCTGGAAAGACCATAGATTTTTATGGTGTCCTTAAAGAGGTTATTGAGTTGCTATATCCCTCAAATTATGAAGTTCGTCGGTCGGTGGTTCTATTTCGATGCGATTGGTACAACCAAGTAGGCAAGACTGTGGGCCTTCGAGATGACAAATATTTCAAGTCCGTCAATGTTCAGTCATTTTGGTACAAGACTGATCCTTTCATCTTGGCAGAGCAAGCAAAAAAAATATTTTACCTGCAAGATACAACTCCACATTGTACAGATTGGCGAGTTGTGCAGAAATTTGAACATAGGAATATTTATGATGTGGTTGAAACAGAATAGGGCAGTCATGATGTGCATCGGGATGATTATTGTTCTGACACTGAGCATGTAGTGGAAGAAGGTGATGATAATGAGGTTATGCACACTGTTGAAGGTGGAGAAGCGACTATAATTGAAGGCAATTTACAGCAACTTATAAGATACAAGAAGGAAGTTGTTATTAATCTTGAGGAGAGTGATGATGAGGATGATACAGTGCTGCAATACTTTAGTGATGGTAGTGATGACAACAATGATGTCATGTCCACATATGATGAAGATGATGACTTATAGTATGCATAGTTGAGTGGACTTTATATGGACATAGTTCAGTATAGTTTTTTGAGTTTTTTTTAAGTTAAGTTCAGTTTATTTTCTCAGAATTATAGTTGAGATTATTTGACATCACAGAATTATATGAGTTGAGATTATTGTACATCCCAGTTTTGTAAGCACTTCTATGCATATATAACTGCATATATAAGGTCACTTGAAAATAAACCAAAACATCACAGGCAATACTGTATATATCCAACTTTGTAGAATTACTTCCATTTTATTCAACTACACCAAAATACATCACTGCTGCTGGCTTCAATCCAAATCAAATCTATGGAAGTATCTGCGCTTCAGGAGGACACGCAGGTTCTCGGCCTTTTCCTGATCTATAATTGAAATTCAAGTCAATTCATAGTGGGGCAAGTTAGCATATATATAATTGAAATTTAGGAAACTTATTAAGTTCGGGTAGACTTATAACACCTCCTTATTGGAGGCCATCGGCCATTGTCCCGTCTCCTCATTGCTGTCATGGCTAAGCGTGCAATGCAGTGAAACTTTGTCACTGATCACAAACACGTGTGGATGAACATCAGGAGCCTTCATTAACAAAATCAGCGTCAGTAATGAAATAAAGTCAGCAATCAGCTTTATTAGTAGACTTGGATTCCACTTAAGACTATGTATGATCAGTAATGATTGCAATAAGCGCTAAATTAGCATGCAAAACCTGACAGCAAACTTAGAAAAGCTATAACTCCTAAAGCACTTGGCCTAAAATCATGAAATTTCAGGACAAACTAGATAAGGAAGTTATGTACAACTTTTATATAGAACAAATCTACAACAAACATCAATGGCGCCTACATATGAGCTATAAAAATAGTTGAACATGATCACACTACATTTATCTCAGATCGAAACCACATAACATTAATCTCGGGTCAAAATAACAATAATCTATCTCCCAAACCACAACATCAGAGCATCCAAATCAACACATCCAATCTCAATATAGTTCAAATAGTACCACACAGAAAACCCCAACCCCAATAAGTTTCGAACCCTAACCTGGTCCAGTGGAAGCGGTCGGGGGATATGGTATGGCACATCGGCTTCGACTCCGGGCGCCTCTTCTGCCTCAATGCGAGTGCATCTCGCCGTCGTCGTCCTCCTCCTCGGTCGCACGATCATGGTCCCAGCGGCGGCAACGAACCTTCCGTTGCTGTCGCGCTTCTGCTTAGCCGAGTGGTGCTGCTCTTTAAGCGGCGCATCAATGGCGGCAGCGGCAGCAGGAGGGGAGGCTGTGGAGCCGAGGGCGTAGGTTCGGGAGCGGGTTGTGCAAACCATGGTCGTGTTGGAGGAAAGCGATGCAACGAGAGCGAGATGAGGAGCGTTGATGCGACAGGTTGGGGTGACAGGCGCGTTGAAGGGGCGAGACGTGGGGGTTGGTGGAAGACTACGCCGACCCTTCACTCATGCATGTAAAGGGAGACGTGTCACTGAATCGTGGGCCCCATCATCATTGGACCCAGGCGTCATTGAGGCTTCATAAAGCCAATTGGGTATGTCATGTTAACGGCAAGACCATGGCAAGATGATTTCTTTGTTTAAGTAATAGAACACAGATATAAATGATCATTAATTTGTCATCCTAGACTACCAATAATGTGCAAGATCTCAAAACACTCCGTGTCATTAACAAAAAATTACAAGCAATAAAGAGTGACATGAGTCATGCACATACAATCATCAGACCATAAGATATGCTCACATTGTCATATAATCTATTGGAGCTTATGTGAATCCCATCAAAACACACATATGTATGCTCACATATTTACACAGGTACCAGGTCTGCATCCAGCACACTCATACTCAGAAATGATTGGAGACACATAAAATCCACAAAATATATAGCACCATATATATAATTAGCACACACATATTTAAAAGGTACCAGGACTTAATTATATATTTACAAAGTACTAACATCTATATAGTTATAGTGTTTGTTCCCAAAAGCACCACCGCAGTCCTACTAGTCCAGATTCTAAGTCTACTACTGCTAGATACTAGATCAATCTGCTCCATCATAAGCCCAAATATGTCCATACATATGGTAATCCCAAAGCAGCTTCATCCACATCTGGTCCATCAAATAATCAATTTTTTTGTTCACCTCCTGCCGCATCTTGTCACAGACTGTGTTACTGTCTTGTCCGGTCTGCAGGTCCTTCTTCATCTTCTCAAAGACATCCACAATGTCTTCTTGCAGCTGTTGTTTTGTAGTTTGAGCCCAGAAGCGGAAAGTTGCTTCCGGTTCTTCTTCTTCTTCCGGCTCCTGTAATTCATCATATGCAACAAATATTGATAAATAATTAAATCTGACCATGCAAAACTTTAATTAAACGAACAATGCATGTAGACTAAACATATGATCATTAATGCATAAATAATTAACTATACTAATAATCACTTCAATAATGTTAACAAAAACTTAAATCAGTAGGCCAAACATATGATCTATATATATATATCAACCCATAATAAACAGTAAACTTTGGATTGCCAACAAAATTATGAAACCTGACAGCAAACTAAATCTGACCATTCAAAACTAACATTGATGATATGTTGAATTATCAGATTTTCTAATACAACAAACTTGTGATAAACAAAAAGAAAATACGTCTAAACTGGACAAACAAACATACATAAAAACACATTTCACTTTTTTTATTTTTTTACTGATAACCTCTCAAAGCATGTACAATAGCAATCTTTATTTCAATTTATTTGATTTGAACCTAATCAATTAAAGCATCAGGGCTATAAACATATAGTTAAGGCAAAACTTTAATTAAAAGAACAATGCATGTAGGCCAAACATATGATCATTAATGCATAAATAATTGACAACACTAATAATCACTACAATAATGTTAGCAAAAACTTAAATTAGTAGGCCAAACATATGATCTATATATATCAACCCATAATAAATAGTAAACTTCGGATTGCCAATAAATTTGTGAAACCTGACAACAAGCTAAATCTGACCATGCAAAACTAACATTGATGATATGTTGAATTAAAATTTTCTCTAATGCAACAAACTTGTAATAAACAAAAAGTAAATACGTCTAAGCTGGACAAACAAATATATATGAAAACCCATTTTATTTTTTTATTTTTTTACTGATAACCTCTCAAAGCATGTACAACAACAATCTTCATTTCAATTTATTTGATTTGAACCTAATCAATTAAAGCATCAGGGTTGTAAACATATAGTTAAGGCAAAACATTAATTAAAAGAACAATGCATGTAGGCCAATGTAACATCCTAAAAATCAAATTTGGAGAAATAGGGTTTAAACTTGACTTTGTTTATTTACTTCTCATGAAACATATAGATCAAATAATAATTTTTGGTGAATTGATAAATTTAGTTGGGGCGTAAAAATATTTTTGTTGCATTCATGCCGGTGCATAGTATTTTGTTTGAGTGTAGGGCTAGAGTTGAATGGCTTGAATTCAAACTAGGTTTGAATTTGAGCTAAGTTGCAAAAGTTTTAAAGGAAAAACCTTTCTTTTCCTCTCTTTCTCCCTCTCTCTCTTTCTGGCCCGACCAGCAAAGCCGGCCCGGCACACAGCCTCTCCTCCCCTCCTCCCTTTTCCCTTTCCCCGCGCTTGTCGGCCCGAGCTGCGGCCCAGCTCGTCCCCGTTCTCCCCTCTTTCCCGCGTTGAAGGACCGAGAAGCTACCCGAAAGCGACCAGAGGGGGGGTGAATGGGAGCTTTAAAATTTCTTCCGGAAAGTCAAGCCACTGTCCCAAACAATCAACCCCAAAAGCGAACCCTAGAGCTTGCTAATGTCCACGACCCTAGATGTAGGGTGGATGCTTCCACAAAGCACAGCGGGACACTAGACAACCCTAGAAAGCCAACGCAAAAGACGGAAATCAAATCCGATCAAGAACGAACGAACCGCGGACAAAACGGCGCGAAACAGCTACGACCGGACTCTGGCCAGCGTCCGGTCAGCAGGGACCGGACGCGTCCGGTCGTCAGAAATCGGCTCTGGGAACTCTCTGAGTTGGACCGGACGCACGATGCTCAAGCGTCTGGTCGTTTACTGATCGTCCGGTCACAAGAGACAAAACACAGGAACAGTAACTTCGGCGAGTCCGGTCAGTCCCAACACCCAGCGTCCGGTCAAGCAAAACAAATCACCAAAAACGATCGGACTCACCAGAGCGTCCGGTCACCAGGCACCGGACGCGTCCGGTCGAGCGAAAACGGTTTTCGGAGCTCTCTGTTTGTGACCGGACTCACTGTCCTGGAGCGTCCGGTCACTTAGCAGTGCGTCCGGTCGATGAATCTCGAGCGTCCGGTCACCCCGCAGTCCCACTGTTCTTCGACCGATCCAACTCAAACTCACCCAAAACAAATCCTCTAGGGATCAAACTTGGTGAGTGAAGTCACAAGGAGGTTAGTGAGCTATCTCTAAGAGATCATGGCTCGAACCTAACTCCAAATCGGTGAATCGAAGAATTTCGGGGGAAGGGAGGAAAAGTGACCCGAAACGAAAAATCGATCGATCTCCTAGACCGTGAGGTTAGAGGATGATTCCTTCGGTGGAAAGAAGTGCCTCACGATCTAGAACAACTTGGTTCAAACGGAATTGCAAAATATGAACCGAGCAAAGAGATCAAGCGACGGGAAAATCGTGGAGCAAAAGGATTCCGCGAAGAACACAAGCAAAACGGAAATCACAGCCACGAAACCGAATCAAAGACACGAATCAAGTCATCGATCTGTGCTCCAAGGTGAGGATACGGCCTCACTTCCTCAAATCAACAGTACACAGAGTGGAGTCTCTCTGCGGATCTCAACTAGCTAAAGCAGGGGATGGGAGAGCAGGAAACCCTAGCAAATGAAAGCACTAACTGAGATTGAGATAGGGAGGAGGGTGTCTCCCCTGGACTACTTATACTAACCTAGCCTAAGTCTATTTCCTACTCTACCCCTCTCTACTCTAATTACAGAGCGGACCAGCCTAACCCTAAGGCTATTCTAGTCCACCCGCTGGTGGTAGGTAGATCCGACGGCCACGCTCGCACGGTCTTCCGCGTCGCCTCCACGCAACCTTCAGATCGCCGCCACGTGCCGCCACCACTCTGCACCCCCGGTTTTGTGGCCCAAACCGAGAAACCAGCCTTTTCCATCAGCCCCCGGTTTTGAGGCCCAAACCGGGAAACCAGCCTCCAGCCCGAGTTTTGTGGCCCAAACTTGGAAACCCGCAGCGCCCGAGTTTTGAGGCCCAAACTCGGAAACCAGCCCACGCCCAGGTTTTGAGGCTCAACCTGGAAACCGTCGCGCCCAGGTTTTGTGGCTCAACCTGGAAACCCAGCACCCAGGTTTTGAGGCCCAAACCTGGAAACCGTCCACCGTTGGTTTTTCCCGGGCTCTACCAACAAACCGGCGTTGTAGAGGGGATGCACCGCCTATGCACCCCTTCCACCGACATGATCGCACTTCTCCGCTTGTCGCTGTCGCAGGCTGCCAGCCACCACAGCTGATCCTCCGGCCTCCAGTCCATCAGTCCAAGTCCACGTCCGCCCTTCACCGTCCGATACATCGTCATGGCACGTCCGCCGCACGGCACGCCCATCCTTCATCGCGCCCGGTCCGTCGGCACGGCACGTCGCAACTTGACCTTCACCCGCCATCGATCACTGTCTCCGTGCTCGACACCTGCACAACACAAGCCAAAGAACATGCGCATCATCTCCGTTGACAATCACTCATCACACAGAGACTCAGCATACACCCATGTATCCGCAATCTCCCCCTTGATGAGTGCATTGTCAACTCCACAACAAATCATGAATAAGAAGAAGGAGGTAGGAAGGAGTGGGAAGAGAAAACCCAACCAATTGACCCAAAAGCCGAACAAAAGCCAAAGAAGGTCAAGTGGATGAAGCAAAAACTTGGTCCCCAAAGACATGGGCAACGGCTCGACGCAACCAAGCAAAGCAAAGCTAGCCCTCAAGAAGAGGTAGAACAGGCTCAACACCGCTAGCAGATACCAATTGAAGATCGGAGGACAACAGAAGCAAAATGCTAGTCCCTCAAGATAGAGGCACAGAGGCTCAACACAACTAGCAAGAAAATCACTCCGAACCAATTGGAAATCAACCCAAACAAAATGGGAAAGCACACCAGACGATACTAATTGAAAGCCAAATGAAAAAGCTTATGAAAGCTCATGAAAAGCTAGGAACGTTTGCTAGTCCCTCAAGACAGAGGCAACGGCTCAACACAACTAGCAAACTCCCCCTCGACAAATGCAAGCAACTAGGACAAATGATTCTCCCCTTAGTTGATCAACACACAAACTCCCCCTCGACAAATGCAAGCAACTAGGACAAATGATTCTCCCCTTAGTTGATCAACACAGGAGCATATGATTTGCATGAATTTCTCCCCCTAGTTGAAAATGCACTTATCAAGGCCAAAAGGTATCGGAGAAGCAACTCCCTTCACATAAACTCCCCCTGAACACAAGATCTCCTTCCAAAATGCATATGAGGACAAAATGCAAGTTAGGAGCTTCAAGTATATAGTCAAAAGAGTGCAAAGATGCTCTAATCAGTATAGCCCCAACATCTCAATTAAGCACTCAAATAGCAAAGGCTCAAACTGATCACTTATACGAAATATGAAGCATATGAGCATGTGAGCAGTTTTAAGCCAAAAGGATAGTCACCATCAAAATAGCACTAGACATGTATAGAAGGAATCCAAACAAGTGCTAAGCATGTATACAAGGTGAACTACCCCTAGCAAAGTTCAATCATCATGCATAGGAATGAAGCATATACTTGTGATTTCAAATTCATATCGGAGTTGCAGCGGTAAAGGAATTCACAAGTTCATTTTTAGCATGTGATTGCGAGAGGTTGAAAGCTTGTCATCGCCTAACTTTTCAACCGTGCGAAGCCTATGCCGAAGCAATCAGAAGCTTAAAGCAACGGTTTCGGTCATACACTACATGGCTCAAGTTTAACTCAAAGTGCAATGAGAAACAGTCTCAATACCATGAGGTGTTGACAAGCAGTCCCATCTCGATCTTTTCAATTCAACAATACTTGGTTCAGATTTTAAGCAAGTTATGAACAACCAAGCAAGTGAATGACTCAGAACTAGAGACATAGCAACCTAGCATATATGAAAAGCAGGAATGGACTCAACACACCCTACACATGCTAGTTGCATATCTCAATGGTGAACATTTTCAGATTTATATATATTAGGCATAATTCACCATTCCAAAAATAGCTCGCTCATAACATGTAACAGTGATCAGAAAGAGCATAAGCTACAAGCATCATCATAAGTATCGGAGCAATACTACCAAGAGCATAATTACATTCTAGTGAATATAGACATGAAGCTCAGAATGTAAATGCGTATGCCCGACACAAAACTGAAGGAAAGAAGATACCAATTGGAAAGACTCAAGAAACTCAAAAGAAAAGAGCCTCAAAATAAAAGAGTCAGTCTGTACATCTCAAAATGCTTCCCCCATCTAAAAGGGGAAACACACACCAAGCTCACCCCTCAACCTATTAAAGGTTGATTCGTCTAAAGGCTTGGTGAAAATATCATCCAATTGGTGATGAGTATCGACATGGCGAAGGTCGATATCACCCTTCTCCTGGTGGTCTCGCAAGAAATGAAAGCGCACATCAATGTGTTTGGTTTTCGAGTGAAGCACGGGGTTCTTAGCAACGCTAATGGCACTCGTGCTGTCACAAAGCAAAGGCACTCGAGTAAAGCTCAAACCAAAATCACGCAAAGTGGCCATCATCCAGAGTAACTGGGAACAGCAGCTAGCCGCAGCAACATACTCAGCCTCCGTGGTAGACTGGGCGACACTAGACTGCTTGCGAGAAGACCACGATACAAGAGAAGATCCAATAAACTGGCAAGTCCCAGAAGTGGACTTGCGCTCAATGCGACAACCAGCAAAATCGGCATCGGAATAACCGCAAAGCGAGAGAGTGGAGGAAGCAGAATACCAAATCCCGAGCTCGGGCGTGAAACGAAGGTACCTGAAGATGCGCTTCACCGCCTGACGGTGAGAAGTGCGTGGCGAAGCCTGAAAGCGCGCGCACAAGCACACGGCGAACTGAATGTCCGGCCGTGTCGCCGTCAGGTAGAGCAGCGATCCAATCATGCTGCGGTACTCCTTCTGGTCCACTGCTTCTCCATCCGTGTCGGCATCCAGGGCAGTCGTTGTCGACATGGTCGTCGGAAGAGGCTTGGCCTCACCCATGTCGAACCGCTTCAGCAAGTCCCTCGTGTACTTGCCCTGGTGCACAAACGTCCCCTCTCGGGATTGCTTAATTTGCAACCCGAGAAAGAAAGTCAGCTCGCCCATCATGCTCATCTCGAACTCCCTGCTCATAGTATCTGCAAACTTGGCAACTAAAGCATGAGAAGAACCACCGAAAATGATATCATCCACGTAAATTTGGACCAAGAGAGTATCTTTGCCTTGCTTGAGGAGAAAGAGCGTTTTATCAACACATCCCATTTTAAAACCCTTAGCTAGCAAAAAGGTTTTTAATCTCTCATACCAGGCTCTAGGGGCTTGTTTCAAACCATACAAAGCTTTGTGGAGTTTCAAGACATGGTTTGGAAACTTGGGATTTTCAAAACCGGGGGGTTGCTGGACATAGACCTCCTCCTCAATGTAGCCGTTTAAGAAGGCACTCTTGACATCCATTTGAAAAAGTTTGAAACCCATGGATGCAGCATAAGCCAAGAGTATCCTAATAGCCTCCAAACGAGCTACAGGAGCGAAGGTCTCCTCATAATCTATCCCCTCTTTCTGACTATAACCCTTCGCTACAAGCCGGGCCTTGTTTCTCACAATGTGGCTCTCCTCTCCTTGCTTGTTTTTAAATACCCATTTTGTCCCAATAGGTTTACAGTCAGGAGGTGGTGGCACTAGAACCCAAACCCGATTTCGCTCAAAGTTCTCTAGCTCCTCATGCATGGCATTGACCCAATCTGGATCCGTCAATGCGTGTCCAACATCTCGGGGCTCAAAAGACGCAACAAAAGCAGAATGAGCAAAGTGCGAGATGTGTTGTGACCTGGAGCGAGTAACTCGCTCGTTGATGTCGCCGATCATCTGCTGAGGAGGGTGCTGGCGCTGGATGTGTCGTGGCGCCTCCCGGGAAGAAGTGACATCCCCCTCAACAGCAGCTGGTTCCACCCCGGGTACAAAAGGTACCGCGCGAGGTGGAGGATCCCACGGCCCCCAGGAAGAAGAGGTGTCGGGGCCGCGAGTCGTCGTCGAGGCCGCTCCTTGCGGCACGGCAGGTGGAGGGGGTGCTGGTTCATCTATACCTTCAGCACCCTCTTCCTCATCATCAAAAAGAGGCTCTCCAACCTCATGATCACCTGCACGCTCAAAACGAGAAGAGGGACAAACAAGAGTCTCGTCGAAGGTGACATCTGATGTCTCCATGACTCGGTTAGTGTTAAGGTTAAGTACACGATATGCTCTAGTGTGAGTGCCATAACCCAAAAATACACCGTCAGAGGAGCGAGACTCAAATTTGTCCAAGTTGCCCTTTTTGAGTATAAAACAATGGCAACCAAAAACTCGAAAATAACTCACCTTGGGCAGTTTGCCAAAACGCAACTCATAAGAAGTCTTTTTCAAGAAAGCTCTCAGAAAAATGCGATTGGAAATATAGCATGCAGTGTTCATAGCTTCGGCCCAATAGCGCCTAGGAGTCCTATGCTCATCAAGCATCGTCCTGGCCATCTCAACAAGGGTCCGATTTTTCCTCTCTACAACACCATTTTGGGGCGGTGTGTAGGGGGAAGAAAACTGATGCTCCAAGCCAAGGCGGTTACAAAACTTCTCAAAATCCGAATTTTTGAATTCGGAACCATTATCACTTCTAATAGCTCGCATCGAGTTCAAAGGGAACTCGTTCTGAAGACGCAAAATCAGATTGCGAGCGAATGAGAAAGTCTCAGTCTTCTCAGTCAAAAAGAAGACCCACGAATATCTCGAAAAGTCGTCAACAACAACCAAAACATACCACTTGCCACCAACCGAGCTCACCCGAGCCGGACCAACAAGGTCCATGTGTAAAAGCTCTCCGGGGTGCGAGGTCATGACCTTAGTCACTGGATGGTGGGGAGCGGCAACCATCTTCCCATGTCTGCAAGAATGGCAAACTAGATCCTTCTCCATCGAAAGCTTGGGCAATCCTCGGATTAGGCCAAGTGAGCTAAGTCTTGGAAGCAAGTCGAAGCTTAAGTGACCGAGCCTCCTATGCCACTTCCAAAGATCGGAGGAAGAAGGACTAGCCAAAAGACAGCGAGAAGAACCAAACGATTTCGAGAAATTCGCACGAAAGACTTTCCCAAAGGGCGAAATCAGACATACAAGATCGCCCTGAGGATCTAAGATGCGACTAAGGTTCGGTTTGAAACGAATCTCATAGTCATCATCAAAAAGTTGCGAAACAGAAAGCAAGTTAAAATGCAGGTTAGAAACAAGAGCAACATCGCGCAACACAAAGTGCTCGTTAACCCGCACCGTCCCACGAGACAATACCTTACCTTTACTATTGTCGCCGAAGGTTATGTACTCCTTTCCGGCGACCGGGCTAAGGCTGGAGAACCACTTGGCGTTTCCGGTCATGTGCCTCGAGCAACCAGAATCCACCAACCAAATGTCCTCCAACCGTCTCACCTACATCAATAAAAAGACATAGGGTGAGCATACGGTCCAACACTGGGGTTAGTGAAGTAAGGGGAAAACCAGTGTTGGGCCGGCTGCTCAAAAGAAGGGTTAGTGTAAAAACCATTCCTAGCACGTCTACGAGGGAAGCGATCACCACGCTGAGGAAAACGTGGTCCGCTAGGGAAGAAGCGCTCACCGCGGTACTCAAAACGCGGTGGGGGAAAGCGCTCAACTAAGCCTCCGCCACGGGGTCCGTTACCTGCAAAAGCAGGACCCCGTCGGGCACGCTCTCTACGAGGTTTACGCCTAGGAGCCTGGGGCTCAACTGCTCTAGCGTCTCTCCTCGGAGCTCTCTCCTGCCTAGGCCTAACAAACTGAGGTGCTGGACCTCTAGGCCTAGTCTCCCTCCTCGGGGCTCTCATCTCCTGCCTAGGCCTGGGACCCTGACGTCCGGACCTAGCAGCTCTCCCCTGGGCCTTCGGTACATGTCCACCATGAGCTGGATGGTACATGTCCGGGTTCTCCATCTCCCGAGCCCTGCGCGCCTCTCTCTTGCGCCTAAAGCAGAACTCGCTCAAGTGACCATCCCTCCCACAAAAATCACACTGGTACCTCACCGCACGCACAGGGGGTTGTTGGTGACCAGGGCTGTGGGTGTGGCTCACTTTGCCTTTGCCCTTCTGTGGCAACTCCTCACGAATGGGTGGCATAGCGTCAAGCTTGTTTCTGAGGTGGTTTGGCTTGGGTGCCCAAACTGGGTTCTTGGGAGGAGCTCTCGGGGGTTCCTCAACCACACCATCTTTGGTGATAGGCTTGGCTGGCTCTTTGAGTGGAAGCTTGGCAAGTTTGGGAGTAGTGGTGGAATTTGGCTTCTCACATGGTTTCAGACCACTAGACTCTCCAATCTTCCCAAAAGCTGAGAGATCAACACTCTGAGCAAAACCTACACCAGGGGCACCAACAGCTCGCTTGAATTGGGAGATCATCATCCCGAGCTGCGGCTCACTACTGGAGACCCATGACAAGATGGACCGAAGGTATGTGTTTTCTTCCTCGGTTTGCATCTTGCCATGCTTCACATTGGCAATCTCCATCTCCAGGCCCTCACACAAAGCACACCTCGAGACACAAGTGCTATCTGAGCTGGCCTTGACTAAAGACTCAATCTTGGCATTCTTCTCTGCCAACTCAGATTGCAAGACAAGACAAGTCTTGCACGCACCCAACAGCTGCGGCCTAGCACGGAGCTCATCCACCTCATCTACCAACGCAACATACTTACCTCTCAGAGTGAGAAGGTCAGTCATGTGCGCGGTGCACGACTCGCACTCCGCCTCCTCCGACACTACCACGGTGGACCGAGCGAACTCAAGCTCCTTCACCGTGTCCTCCCACTTCTGCCTAAACTCCTTGCGCTCTCTAGCGGCACGCCTAAGCAACTTATCTTGGCTAAGGAGGGCAGCAGTCAACTTCTCAACCTCGGAGGAAAGCTCGTCGTAGGTGAGAGATACCTGGGAGGTGTCGTCGTCGTCGTCGTTCCGAGGGGTACGCTCCGGCTCGCCGTCGACCTCATCTCCGAGCGCCATGGTGCAGAAGCCGTCGTCGTCGGCGAAGAAGCAGAGGCCGTTCAGCTTGTCCTCGATCCTCTTCTTCTTCTCGGACTCGTCATCGCTCGAGCTGGCGGAGTCATCATCCGAGCCGTCGACGTCGCTGAGCGTGGCGAAGAACGCGCGCTGCTCAGCTTGCTGCTTCTCCAAGTACTTCTTCTTGATGTACTCTTTGTCGAAGCCGCCCCGTTTCTTGTGCCTTGGGGGGACGTGCTTCTCCTTGTACTTGGAGTCGCGCTTGCGCCCATGTTCACCCTTGCCCAAGT
This sequence comes from Coix lacryma-jobi var. lacryma-jobi, assembly GCA_009763385.1. Classification (NCBI taxonomy): domain Eukaryota; kingdom Viridiplantae; phylum Streptophyta; class Magnoliopsida; order Poales; family Poaceae; genus Coix; species Coix lacryma-jobi. Next base: position 51,665,620 of record CM019831.1, read on the forward strand.
GCTTGTTCTTCTTAGGGCAGTTGGCGATGAAGTGGTCGGGGTCGCCGCACTCGTAGCATCCCGTGCGTCCTCCTCCTCGACGGCGGTTCATGCGGTTGTTGTGGAACCGCGAGAACCGGTTGGCAAGCAAAGCCAACTCGTCGTCTCCCAAAGACTCCAGCTGGTCCTCTGTTACAGAAAAGAGAGAAGAAAGCGCAAAGCCAACTGAGGGGTTAGAGGAAGAGCCGGAAACCAAAGCCATGGATGGGCGAGAAGGATTTTCGAAAGAAGCCCTCGCCATAGCATCAATCTCACTGGACTTGAGCTTACTGAAGAGCTCGTCGCAGGTGAGAGTCTCATAGTTCGGGGATTCGATGATCGCCTGAACTTTGGAGTCCCACACCGAACGATCAAGAGTGTGCAAAAGCTTCAAAGCATGCTCATGATCATCAAAAGGCAACTGCTCTCGGTTAGCCCGCATCCTGTTGACAATCACCTGAAAGCGAGCGAATAAACTCTCTATGCTCTCGCCAGGCTGATGTCGGAAGTTCTCATACTCTCTCTTGAACGACTCGTAGAGTCGGGTTTTGACTTGAGAGGTGCCCTCATGAAAACGCATGAGGGTGTCCCAGATCTCCCGAGCCGTAGAGAGGTGAGAAACACGATCAAACTCACCCATGCTCAAACAAGAGAAAAGAGCATTACGGGCTCGGCTATTGGCATCGTGCTCATCGATCTGCTGCTGAGTCACACGAGCAGCCAAGACCACGTAATCAGGGGAGTTGCAAATATCCCAGATAGTAGCGCCCAAACTCTGCAGATAGGCCGACATACGTATCTTCCAATACGCATAGTTCGTCCCATCGAAAAACGGCGGTTTGCCTACGCCGCGATCCATGTCGCCTTCGGTGGATCTGGAACCGGCTAAGGTGGAAGATCCTTAACCCGCTCCGATACCAATTGAAGGACCGAGAAGCTACCCGAAAGCGACCAGAGGGGGGTGAATGGGAGCTTTAAAATTTCTTCCGGAAAGTCAAGCCACTGTCCCAAACAATCAACCCCAAAAGCGAACCCTAGAGCTTGCTAATGTCCACGACCCTAGATGTAGGGTGGATGCTTCCACAAAGCACAGCGGGACACTAGACAACCCTAGAAAGCCAACGCAAAAGACGGAAATCAAATCCGATCAAGAACGAACGAACCGCGGACAAAACGGCGCGAAACAGCTACGACCGGACTCTGGCCAGCGTCCGGTCAGCAGGGACCGGACGCGTCCGGTCGTCAGAAATCGGCTCTGGGAACTCTCTGAGTTGGACCGGACGCACGATGCTCAAGCGTCCGGTCGTTTACTGATCGTCCGGTCACAAGAGACAAAACACAGGAACAGTAACTCCGGCGAGTCCGGTCAGTCCCAACACCCAGCGTCCGGTCAAGCAAAACAAATCACCAAAAACGATCGGACTCACCAGAGCGTCCGGTCACCAGGCACCGGACGCGTCCGGTCGAGCGAAAACGGTTTTCGGAGCTCTCTGTTTGTGACCGGACTCACTGTCCTGGAGCGTCCGGTCACTTAGCAGTGCGTCCGGTCGATGAATCTCGAGCGTCCGGTCACCCCGCAGTCCCACTGTTCTTCGACCGATCCAACTCAAACTCACCCAAAACAAATCCTCTAGGGATCAAACTTGGTGAGTGAAGTCACAAGGAGGTTAGTGAGCTATCTCTAAGAGATCATGGCTCGAACCTAACTCCAAATCGGTGAATCGAAGAATTTCGGGGGAAGGGAGGAAAAGTGACCCGAAACGAAAAATCGATCGATCTCCTAGACCGTGAGGTTAGAGGATGATTCCTTCGGTGGAAAGAAGTGCCTCACGATCTAGAACAACTTGGTTCAAACGGAATTGCAAAATATGAACCGAGCAAAGAGATCAAGCGACGGGAAAATCGTGGAGCAAAAGGATTCCGCGAAGAACACAAGCAAAACGGAAATCACAGCCACGAAACCGAATCAAAGACACGAATCAAGTCATCGATCTGTGCTCCAAGGTGAGGATACGGCCTCACTTCCTCAAATCAACAGTACACAGAGTGGAGTCTCTCTGCGGATCTCAACTAGCTAAAGCAGGGGATGGGAGAGCAGGAAACCCTAGCAAATGAAAGCACTAACTGAGATTGAGATAGGGAGGAGGGTGTCTCCCCTGGACTACTTATACTAACCTAGCCTAAGTCTATTTCCTACTCTACCCCTCTCTACTCTAATTACAGAGCGGACCAGCCTAACCCTAAGGCTATTCTAGTCCACCCGCTGGTGGTAGGTAGATCCGACGGCCACGCCCGCACGGTCTTCCGCGTCGCCTCCACGCAACCTTCAGATCGCCGCCACGTGCCGCCACCACTCTACACCCCCGGTTTTGTGGCCCAAACCGGGAAACCAGCCTTTTCCATCAGCCCCCGGTTTTGAGGCCCAAACCGGGAAACCAGCCTCCAGCCCGAGTTTTGTGGCCCAAACTCGGAAACCCGCAGCGCCCGAGTTTTGAGGCCCAAACTCGGAAACCAGCCCACGCCCAGGTTTTGAGGCTCAACCTGGAAACCGTCGCGCCCAGGTTTTGTGGCTCAACCTGGAAACCCAGCACCCAGGTTTTGAGGCCCAAACCTGGAAACCGTCCACCGTTGGTTTTTCCTGGCTCTACCAACAAACCGACGTCGTAGAGGGGATGCACCGCCTGTGCACCCCTTCCACCGACATGATCGCACTTCTCCGCTTGTCGCTGTCGCAGGCTGCCAGCCACCACAGCTGATCCTCCGGCCTCCAGTCCATCAGTCCAAGTCCACGTCCGCCCTTCACCGTCCGATACATCGGCATGGCACGTCCGCCGCACGGCACGCCCATCCTTCATCGCGCCCGGTCCGTCGGCACGGCACGTCGCAACTTGACCTTCACCCGCCATCGATCACTGTCTCCGTGCTCGACACCTGCACAACACAAGCCAAAGAACATGCGCATCATCTCCGTTGACAATCACTCATCACACAGAGACTCGGCATACACCCATGTATCCGCACGCGTGCGCCGCCGGCCCAGTTCGCCACGCAGCGGCCCGCTCCATCCTCCTTCCCGCCAGCTCGCTCGCGCGCCTGTGGCCCGCAACCGAGCCGGCCCGCTCGCTCGCGCAAGCGCCGCGCTGCGCTCGGCTTCGCTCGCTGACGCGCCGCCCCCACCGGTCAGCTGCCCCACGCCCGCCCGACACCCCGGCCCCACCCGTCAGTGCCCGAACCCTTCCCCTACCTCACGCCCGCTCGGTGCCCGCCGCCGCCGCGCCCCTCCCCTCCTATAACCGCCGCGGTAGTGGCCTTTAAGGCCACTACGCCGCCAACCGGTCTCGGTGGACCACCTTCGCCGCTTCACCACCCTCCCCAAAGCCTATAAAGCCAGGCCAGAGCCTCTGGCTCTCCTCCCTTGCACACTGCTCGTCTCTCCCGTGCCGCCGCTCTCTGCTCACCGCCGTGAGGCCTTGCCGAAGCCCGAGAGCTCAACCGAACCCCTCCCAGGTGACGCCGCGGCCGCCCAAGAGCCCCGTGCTCTTTTCCTTTGCTTGTTTGCGCGAAACCGAGCCTCACCAGTGTCCTCTCCCGATGCAGATCCACCTTGCCGCCGTTCGTCGCCGTGGCGAGCTCCCCGCCGAAGCCGAGGCCACCATCGTGTTCGCCTTTGTCCCCGCAGTCCCCTGGTGTAGACCGCGTGGCCAGCCGAGCCCTGGCGCGCCGTTCCGGTGACTTCCCGAGAAGCTCTAATGGCACTGCCGTGCGCTGCTGGCCGCGCCGTCGAGCCCGCCACCGCCGTGCAGCCAAAGCCACCCCGCGCCGTTCGATCTGTGTCGAACGACCGAGATTAGGGCACATACCCCGAAGGGGTATGAGCCGAGTCTTCGGGCCGTAGACCCGTGCCGTGTGCGCGGTCCACCACCGCGTGGTGGACCGAGCCAGTCCGCCCTCGTCGCGTGGCAGTCGTGTCGGCGCCCGCGCGGCAGTTGCTGCCGCTTTTGCGAAAAAGCCCATGCGCTTTGCGAAAATTAACACGTAGTCCAGCGTAGTTCAAATAGTTTCTTTTTAGGTCCTGTTTTCTTTTGGTTTAGAACCTGGTTTTAGAACCCGCAGTCCAGAGGCGTGTTTTTCACGCGTTAGACCCCCTCGGCTATGGTTAATTATGTTCTAACCCTCGGTTTTTGCAAGTTAGCCCTTAGTGAAAAGTTTTTATTTATAAAATAGCCCCTGAAACTTGCTTTCTTCATAACTTTCTCGTTTTTAGTCCGATTAGAGTGATCCACACGTTCTTGTGATCGTATCGATGAGTAGAATCGTTTCATAAGTGTTTCTCTAACTTTTTGTGATGTTTTGTGTACTGTTCTAATAGAAGTATATTTTATTTGCATGTAATGAATGATTGGACCCTGTGTTTGGTGATTTCCTTTGCGAGTCCAGACGGTGACGTTTTCGAGGATCAAGAGTTTCAAGAGCAGCGACAGGACCCCGCTTGTGATCAAGGCAAGTATAACCTACGGTTTTCCTTGTTACCTACAAAATGCAAGACTTAATAATTCATTTTGAATGTGTCAAACTTGATGAACCATAGGACAAGACTAGAATTACTTGATCTTTATACCTTGTACCTATGGAAGGGTTTTGCATAATATGATTAGAAATGCTAAGCGCTATTTAATTACTAGATGTTTAATTTTGATTAATGACTATGGAACAATTGTTGAAAGAGGCTTTTTAACCACATTTAGGACACTGGAGCATGCTTTTCGCTCAATGATCCACCCCAGGGACTATCTTTTAAAGCGGCTACCCGGGAGATCCCGTGCAGCCTTGGGTATTACATGGCTCTGATCTTAGCTAAGTACTCTGAATGTTCTAGCTCGTCTGTAGCTTACCGAAAGGGCAAGAGGGGTGTACCATGTAGTTATGCCCTGGTCCCACTAGGGTAATTCCTTTGGAGGATAGGGGGTTACCTTAGTGGGGAGGTTGTTCATAACTCTTGGGAGACAGAAACCTTAGCGGCTACGACTTGTTAGACCAACTTTGGAAAGGCTTCGTAGTGAAACCCTGCCATACTTCCATAGAGGAGGTGATGTGGGCCTTGCAAACCCCGGCCTATGGGAATCACGGCCTAAGGTAAAAGTGTACAACCTCTGCAGAGTGTAAATCTGATATATCAGCCGTGCTCACCGATACGAGCGTCTCGGATCCTTTTTAAGTAGTTCATGGTGGGGTATATTGGTGGTTGGTTGCCTACCTCTTTTTAACATGATAATTATTGCTTACCATGGGACAACAGGGTCTATTCATTTAGTAATATAAGACTAAAATAAAATACGATCAACTTAAAATGCTAACCGCAGTTAACCGTGTCAAACCTTTGAGTTTTCATCCCCGTAGTTGTACTTGCTGAGCATGGTGAGCTGACGCTTGTCGTTGGTTCACATAAAAATCCCAGATGGGTACCAGATGGAGGAGACTTTGAGGAGTACCCAGAATACGTGCCGGACTATTGAGGTTGGCGTGCCCCAGTCGGTGTCCCTGTGAAGTGGAGTCTACGCGTTACCGCTATAATAATGGGCCGTTGGCCGATGTGTTGAACAATCTCCATATGATGTAATAAGTTTAATAACATTTTGTTCGTGCTGTAATGATATACATTTTGTGGTATATGTGGATTTGGGACCTCCTGGGCCCACATATGCTTTGCTCGGTTTTATTCGTAAATCCGGGCGTTACAAATTGGTATCAAAGCCGAACTGACTGTAGGACGCAACCCTAGATAGAACGGACAACCCTTTTTCATAGGATTAATTCCGAAAATTTTGTTGATCTTTGGTAATTTACAAAATTCCAGTACTCCTCTCTTATTCATAAAATTTTCCCGTATCTGACTCATATTTTAAAATTTGTAGATGGCTCGTACCAAGCAGACAGCCTGTAAGAGCACCGGAGGACGCGCACCCAGTAGCGCCGCCTACCGTCAGCTGTTTCGATAGCAGAGGCGGGAGGCCGAGGAGGAGCCCGAGCTGGAGCAGCAGGCTACCGGAGGTGACCCCAGCGACGACTCCGGAGGCTCCGACGACGACTACTCTGACTCCTCTGACGACGGATCGTCTGGCGACCACTCCAGCTCTGACTCCAGCGACCCGCATGACGACGGCGACGACAGTGGTTCGAAGACCCCGGAGTACAATGTTCAGGACAAGGATGACCCCGACTGGATCCGGAAGACCCGCACCACTGAGGAGGGCGACGACTTCTACCACCCCAAGCTCCTGAAGCTCATCGACCTGCACTACGGACCTCTACGCACCACGGTGGAGTACCGCAGCCGGTCGTACACCAACTCTGAGCACACCGGCTACTAGGTCACGAAGGCGTTCGTGAAGACCTGGGATGAGAAGGATAAGACCTGGAGCATCCGCGATGTGATGTACGCCCTGAGCCCGACTCTCACTCGTGAGTTTGGCATGGAGGACGCTGCGAGACAGGCTTGTCTCATCTTCCACGATAGGCTGTTCCCGACCATCCAGTAGGACGACGACCGCTACTTCCCTCGACGTCGCACCTTGGATGACGGTTGTGTGGTTGCCAGAGTGCAGCATCACGAGAGTGCCAGGATGATCGAGACAGTGCCCCTGGTAGTTGCTCTCAACTCCGCCCTGGACCATGCTATGTTGGACCAGAGGACCTTGTGGATTGAGATGGAGAGAATGCAGCTTCGGATCGACAACCTCGAGCGCCAGTTGCGACGTGGAGAGCAGCCTCAGAATCCCCTCCCAGTTGCTTCAGCTAGAGACCCTGCTATCGTCGCTCAGCGCAAGAGGCACCACCCGAGTTGCACCTGCCCCCGCACGACCTTTGATCCATAGGAGTCCTACCCCAGATCAGATCGATTGCATGCAAGTTTCGTGTCAGTTTGTGTCAGTTTTGAGTCATGTTGAGTCAGTGGAACTTTGAATCTTAATAATGTGTTTACATGCTTATTATTGTGATAATGATGTGATTTGGCTTTTTTCATGATTGAGATGAGTGTGGAACATGTCTACACCATCCCGTACTCTTAATGTTGGTTAATAATAATAGCGATGGGTTCCTTATCATCTTTTTATCAGATCAATTTTCTCGAGCAGTTTCTTTTTGTCTCTATCTCTGTCAGTGCTATATCATACAGTATAAAAGAGCTTATAAAGCATATATGTTACAGATGGTTGACACCAGGAGAACTTCAGGAGGAGGAAATCCACCACCACCACCTCTGAATGTGTCAATCGAGCAACTCTTAGCTATGCAGACCTAGTTGATGCAGCAGATGGCCACCGCCATTCAAAATAATCAGAACAATCAACCCCCACCTGCACCTCAAGTCAGAGATAGAAGAGGCGAGTTTCTGAAAGGACACCCGCCTACCTTTGACCACTCACCAGACCCACTTCAGGCAGACGACTGGCTTCGGGCAGTTGAACGCTAGTTAGAGATAGCACAGTGCAACGACCGTGAGAAGGTGTTGTATGCAGCAGGACAACTGCAAGGATCGGCTCTTGAATGGTGGGAATCCTACCAACAAGCTCATCCCAACCCCAACCTGATAACTTGGCAAGTGTTCCGTGAAAGTTTCCGTTCGCATCATGTGCCTGCGGGAGCAATGAGGCTGAAGAGGAAAGAGTTCCTTGCATTGAAGCAAGGAGGTATGTCTATTAGCAAGTACAAAGACAAGTTCACCCAGCTTTCACGTTATGCACCCCGAGACATAGAAGAAGACTTAGACAAGCAAGAGCTGTTCATGGAAGGCCTTAATGATGGTATTCAATACCAGTTGCTCTCCCACACCTTCGCCAACTTCCAGTTGTTGGTGGACAAAAACTCTGGTGATAGAAGGCAAGAGGAGTGACATGGATGCCAAGAAGAGGAAGTTCCAAGGCCAACAGTCCGGAAGTGGTAGCCGCTCACGCTATGCTTCGGGCTATGGAAACCAGCAGCAATCGTCAGGCTTAGACAATCGCAATCAGAACCAGCAGGGTACCCCTACTCAGACCCCTCGTCAAGGACAAGCTGGTGGCACTCCAGTGAAGAACTCACCCAACACTCCATCCACACCCAACCACAACAACAACAAGTGCTATGCTTGTGGTGAGACTGGACATATATCCTACAATTGTCCCAAGAAGAAAGGTCAAGGATCTCAGAACAACCAGAAGCTCAACACCCACACACCAAGCAGACCAGGGCAGCAGAACTACGCCCGAGGAAAAGTGAACCATGCCACCACTGAATCTGCACAAGGCGCCCCAGACGTTGTGATCGGTACGTTCCCAGTCAACTCTCACTCTGCATCAGTTTTGTTCGATTCAGGAGCATCACATTCTTTTATATCTGCTCACTTTGTGAAGAGGCATACCCTACTTATGCATACTATGGATAAGGCTATGCTTGTTAGTTCACCTGGTGGAGAGATGAGAGCAAGTTTGGTTTGTCCAAGGGTTAAGATCAACATAAGGGGGGTAGACTTTGAGACTGACCTTATGGTTTTAAACACAACCGGGATTGATATCATCCTAGGTATGGATTGGTTAACGACACATGAAGCAGTGATTCATTGTGTTTCTAGAAACATCGAGTTGAAAACCCCGAAAGGAGAGATGATAGAATGCAAGGCAGTGTCTCCTACTTTGGACGTATGCCGAGTCAACTGTTCTTTGGAAAGAGAAGAAGGTTTGAGGTTTTGAGTATCCTTATCTCTCTCAATCTATCGAATCTCGAGGACGAGATTCATTCTAAGGGGGGTAGATTTGTAACACCCTAAAAATCAAATTTGGAGAAATAGGGTTTAAACTTGACTTTGTTTATTTACTTCTCATGAAACATATAGATCAAATAATAATTTTTGGTGAATTGATAAATTTCGTTGGGGCGTAAAAACATTTTTGTTGCATTCATGCCGGTGCATAGTATTTTGTTTGAGTGTAGGGCTAGAGTTGAGTGGCTTGAATTCAAACTAGGTTTGAATTTGAGCTAAGTTGCAAAAGTTTTAAAGGAAAAACCTTTCTTTTCCTTTCTTTCTCCCTCTCTCTTTCTGGCCCGACCAGCAAAGCCGACCCGGCCCGCAGCCTCTCCTCCCCTCCTCCCTTTTCCCTTTTCCCCGCGCCTGCCAGCCCGAGCTGCGGCCCAACTCGCCCCCGTTCTCCCCTCTTTCCCGCGTGCGCTGCCGACCCCGTTCGCCCCGCAACGGCTCGCTCCCTCCTCCTTCCCGCCAGCTCGCTCGCGCGCCCGCGGCCCGCAACCGCGCCAGCCCGCTCGCTCGCGCAAGTGCCGCGCCGCGCTCGCCTTCGCTCGCTGACGCGCCGCCCGCACCGGTCAGCTGCACCGCGCACGCCCGACACCCCGGCCCCACCCATCAGTGCCCGAACCCTTCCCCTACCTCGCGCCCGCTCGGTGCCCGCCGCCGCCGCGCCCCTCCCCTCCCGTAACCGCCGCGGTAGTGGCCTTTAAGGCACTATGCCGCCAACCGGTCTCGATGGACCACCCTCGCCGCTTCACTGCCCTCCTCGAAGCCTATAAAGCTAGGCCAGAGCCTCTGGCTCTCCTCCCTTGCACACCGCTCGTCTCTCCCGTGCCGCCGCTCTCTGCTCGCCGCCGTGAGGCCTTTCCGAAGCCGGAGAGCTCAACCGAACCCCTCCCAGGTGACGTCGCGGCCGCCCAAGAGCCCCGTGCTCTTTTCCTTTGCTTGTTTGCGCGAAACCGAGCCTCACCGGTGTCTTTTCCCCTTGCAGATCCACCTTGCCGCCGTTCGTCGCCGTGGTGAGCTCCCCGCCGAAGCCGAGGCCACCATCATGTTCGCCTTTGTCCCCGCAGTCCCCTGTGTAGACCGCGTGGCCAGCCGAGCCCTGGTGCTCCGTTCTGGCGACTTCCCGAGCAGCTCTAATGGCGCTGCCGCGCAGCCGAAGCCACCCCATGCCGTTCGATCTGTGCCGAACGCCTGAGATTAGGGCACATACCCCGAAGGGGTATGAGCCGAGTCTTTGGGCCGTAGACCAGTGCCGTGCGCGCAGTCCACCGCCGCGTGGTGGACCGAGCCAGTCCGCCCTCGCCGCGTGGCAGCCATGTCGGCGCCCGCGCGGCAGTCGTTGCCACTTTTGTGAAAAAGCCCCTGCACTTTGCGAAAATCAACCCACAGTCCAGCGCAGTTCAAATAGTTTCTTTTTAGGTCCTGTTTTCTTTTGTTTTAGACCCTGCAGAACTTGGTTTTAGAACCCGCAGTCCAGATGCGTGTTTTTCACGTGTTAGACCCCCTCGGCTTTGGTTAATTATGTTCTAACCCTCGGTTTTCGCAGGTTAGCCCTTAGGGAAAAGTTTTTATTTATAAAATAGCCCCTGAAAATTGCTTTCTTCATAACTTTCTCATTTTTAGTCCGATTAGAGTGATCCACACATTCATGTGATCGTATCGACGAGTAGAATAGTTTCATAAGTGTTTCTCTAACTTTTTGTGATGTTTGGTGTACTGTTCTAATAGAAGTATATTTTATTTGCATGTAATGAATGATTGGACCCTGTGTTTGGTGATTTCCTTCTCGAGTCCAGACGGTGACGTTTTCGAGGATCAAGAGTTTCAAGAGCAGCGACAGGACCTCGCTTGTGATCAAGGCAAGTATAACCTACGGTTTTCCTTGTTACCTACAAAATGCAAGACTTAATAATTCATTTTGCATGTGTCAAATTTGATGAACCATAGGACAAGACTAGAATTACTTGATCTTTATACCTTGTACCTATGGGAGGGTTTTGCATAATATGATTAGAAATGCTAAGCGCTATTTAATTACTAGATGTTTAATTTTGATTAATGACTATGGAACAATTGTTGAAAGAGGCTTTTTAACCACATTTAGGACACTGGAGCATGCTTTTCGCTCAGTGATCCACCCCAGGGACAATCTTTTAAAGCGGCTACCCAGGAGATCCCGTGCAGCCTTGGGTATTACATGGCTCTGATCTTAGCTAAGTACTCTGAATGTTCTAGCTCGTCTGTAGCTTACCGAAAGGGCAAGAGGGGTGTACCATGTAGTTATGGCCCGGTCCCACTAGGGTAATTGCTTTGGAGGATAGGGGGTTACCTTAGTGGGGAGGTTGTTCATAACTCTTGAGAGACAGAAACCTTAGCGACTACGACTTGTTAGACCAACTTTGGAAAGGCTTCGTAGTGAAACCCTGCCATATCTCCATAGAGGAGGTGATGTGGGCCTTGCAAACCCCGGCCTATGGGAATCACGGCCAAAGGTGAAAGTGTACAACCTCTGCAGAGTGTAAATCTGATATATGAGCCGTGCTCACGGATACGAGCGACTCGGATCCTTTTTAAGTAGTTCATGGTGGGGTATATTGGTGGTTGGTTGCCTACCTCTTTTTAACATGATAATTATTGCTTACCATGGGACAACAGGGTCTATTCATTTAGTAATATAAGACTAAAATAAAATATGATCAACTTAAAATGCTAACCGCAGTTAACCGTGTCAAACCTTTGAGCTTTGCATCCCCGTAGTTGTACTTGCTGAGCATGGTGAGCTGACGCTTGTCGTTGGTTCACATAAAAATCCCGGATGGGTACCAGATGGAGGAGACTTTGAGGAGTACCCAGAAGACGTGCCGGACTACTGAGGTTGGCGTGCCCCAGTCGGTGTCCCTGTGAAGTGGAGTCTACGCGCTACCGCTATAATAATGGGTCATTGGCCGATGTGTTGAACAATCTCCATGTGATGTAAGAAGTTTAATAACATTTTGTTCGTGCTGTAATGATATACATTTTGTGGTATATGTGGATTTGGGACCTCCTGGGCCCACATATGCTTTGCTCGGTTTTATTCGTAAATCCGGGCGTTACAGCCAAACATATGATCATTAATTTGTGAATAATTGACAACACTAATAATCACACAATAATATTAGCAAAAACTTAAATCAGTAGGCCAAGCATATGATCTATATATGTATCAACCCATAATCTCAATTTGAACCCTAATAAACCTAATTAACAATACTAATTTTTAGAATCCGTACAGAAATAAACCCTAGCCCCTTGGGATTGGGCGACGTCGCGGTGGAGCATACCTTGTCCTCGCCGATAATCATCTTCTTCTTGCCGTCGGCTGGGCGTGGGAAGGTGAACGTCGACTCCATGGAATCAGCATAGGACTCCATGGAGCCGCCACCCAAGGAAGAGTTGGTGTGGCGCCTCGGCTTCTTCACCACCTCCTCCGCATCATGAGGGCACCTCTTCCGGCCAGTGCGGCCCTCGCCGCCGTCGCCACGGGTTCCGCGCTCCATCTCCAAGCCTCGCCGCCGCGCAATCCGCCTTGAAACCGCCCTCGCCTCACCGACTGTGGAAGAAGAAGAGACCCACCGACTGTGGAAGAAGAAGAGACTAAAATGCCGAGGAAACCGCACCGAGTAGGTCGTCGTGCTTAATATGGAGGTCACACAGAGTAGGTCCCACCGAGTACTCCCTCCGTCCCTAAAGTAATTTTTGTTGATTTTCTCAAGGATAAATGGAGAAAACCATAAGCTACCTACAAAAATCTGAAAACTTGCATGGACACCTCATTTAGGTGTATAGTATTGAGAAAAAAAGTTTCAACTAATTCTGAGAAAGTTGTGATGCATATGATTACAAAGGCACACATCTCTTACACATGACCATGTGAGTAAGTGAGAGATGCTCATCCGTTTGGGGATGTGTAGTACAACTTTCACCAAATCATTTTAAATTTTTTTGGGATGCTTATGTAGGTGTCCCATGATGGTGTGTGCATTTGTGCAATTTTCAGACCAAGTTTACCTATTACTGTAATTATTTGTTGATTTTCCCAAGGATAAATGGTAAAATATCCTAAGCTACCTACAAAAATCTGAAAACTTGCATGGACACCTCATTTAGGTGTATAGTGTTGACAAAAAAGTTTCAACTGATTCTGAGAAAGTTGTGATGCTTATTATTATAAAGGCACACATCTCTTACACATGACCATGTGAGTAAGTGAGAGATGCTCATCTGTTTGGGGATGTCTAGTACAACTTTCACCAAATCATTTGAAATTCTTTTGGGATGCTTACGTAGGTGTCCGATGATGGTGTGTGTATTTGTGCAATTTTCAGACCAAGTTTACCTATTACTGTAATTATTTGTTGATTTTCCCAAGGATAAATGGTAAAATATCCTAAGCTACCTACAAAAATCTGAAAACTTGCATGGATACCTCATTTAGGATGTATAGTGTTGACAAAAAAGCTTCAACTGATTCTGAGAAAGTTGTGATGCATATGATTACAAAGGCACACATCTCTTACACATGATCATGTGAGTAAGTGAGAGATGCTCATCCGTTTGGGGATGTCTAGTACAACTTTCACCAAATCATTTGAAATTCTTTTAGGATGCTTATGTAGGTGTCCCATGATGATGTGTGCATCTGTGCAATTTTTAGAACTAGTTTTCGTATTAAAGTAAGTTTTTTGATTTTCTCAAGAATAAATGGAAAAAAAATCATAAAGTAACTAGAAAAATCTGAAAAGTTGCATGGACACTCCATTTTGGTGTATATAGTGTTGTGAATTTTTTTTAAATCATTCTGACAAAGTGGTGATGCACATCCTGACAAAGTCGTCCATCTCTCACACATACCCTTGTTACTAAGTGAAAGATGTTTATCCTTCTAGGAAATATGTACTACCACTTTCTTTGAATCATTTAATTTGAATCTTTTTTGGGATGACCATACACCAAAACATGTCAGTGCTAAAACTCAAAAAAAATTATACCAAAAATATATTCAAAGATCAATAGGAAAACAAAACTAGTGAAGATCACAAAAATTTAGAAAAAACAAAAAATGCCTTTTGAAGGATTCGAACCCGTGACCAATGCACCAAAATCAGCCTGCCTTACCACTGTGCTATTCAAATAATTTCGATAACCCTTTGATGCGGTTTAGTTTAATGACGACATACCCCAGCTTGTGGCCGAAAAATAAGAGCGCCAAAACAGGCATCGTCCCGAAAATTGATCCCGCCACTAATCACATATTTATCCCCTTATTAATTCATTCCTCCCAACCCCCCATTTCTTCTACGCTAGCCGCCGCTGCCTGGACTCAACCGCTGTCAACGAGCTGCTTCCTCGACCACGACGACCAGGTACCTCATCGCCAAGACGGAACACAACCGCCGTCCATGAGCTGTTCCTCCCCCTTCACACCTAAATTCCACCCCACCAAACCGCCACCCCCGGGGGGACCACAGCCGGCGATGAGCTGCGTCGTCGCTGACTACTTCGCTGGCCGCATCCCTCTCTCTCTCGTCCCAAGACCATTCTGGCCCCATCCACATTTCACTCGCAATGACCTAACCCTAACCATCGCAGGATTTGGATCATCGTCGAGGACTTTTCACTGGATCTGCTTCGTCGTCGACTAGGGTTCACCACAGCAGCTCTGCTTCCCCTTTGATGACCTCGATGGTGGCAACTAGGGGGCAACGGAACAAGCAACCTGCACAAGAAGAAGGTAATCCACCTGTATGCATGAGATTTTAAGTTGGTACTGCCCTTCAGCTTTCCATACGCCTTGCAATTTAATAATGTATATACAGATGTGGAATATATATGCCCCCAATCTCACTTCAATGTAGTAATCCATGAACTACTGTTATGGAACATATCACCTCTAGTCTTTCTTCGCTCTAATCTATAACCTATCACCTCTTTTCTATTTGCTCTACAGTAGGCAATACTTGCTCTTACCTCTTTTCTCTGTGCCAATTAGTATTACCTCCTAGTTCTTAGCAATCTCCTTCACATGAACTAATAGACACATTGTGCTATGTTGCAAGTAATACAACCTCCAATAACCGATTATGAGAGGAACCGGGATAGACATGTGGCGGACATTTTAAAGAGGGTGCAAGAATTGGGATTGCACAATCTATCTGCCAGTTTTAATAATTCTTTACCACAACCTGCATCAATAAAGGGGAAAAAACAACAAACAAGAAAACCAATAGTTTAGATTCAGATTCATCAGAGTATCTCCTTGGCGAAGATGATCAAGGAGATAGTGATGATGATGACACTGAATCTAAAGAGCATCCGGAACCCCTGGAAATTAAGGTGCTTCTTTAACCTTCCAAGTAGTGGATGGGGAATATTTGAATTGCATTTAAATGTTTTCAATCTCATCTATAATATATGATCCTACTTTCAGATTCATCATGTTTTTTTCATACCTATAATTAATATATGGTCTTGCTTAATATTGCACATGGCTGACTTTTTTTTACAGTATCCTCCAAGTGCTAGAAGGAAAAACCCTCACTTCTAAGAAGAGAGATCCTAACATGGCTTCAGGAACTAGGAGCAAGAGAGTGAGGGCATCTGAAGAATCACAGGTGCAGCATTCTGGAGCCCAAACAAGATCAACAAAAAGACTTAATAGTGCAGATACAAATGGGGACAATGTAGAGGCTCCTGCAGATGGTTATGATGACATATCAGACAGGTATACTACACCTGGACCTACTGATCATGAGAGACTACCTCTAGAGGAAGACTGTGGAGCTGATGATCTTGACACTACAGGTGCTGATGAAGGCGATGTAGATGGACAAACTGAAGGCAAGTTATAGTAATTTTGTCAGTACAATATGACATCCCTTTTGCTGATTTACATGAAACTAAAACATTTCATTAAATGCGGCTTCTATTTTGTAGCAACTGCAGAGCGAGCTCCAAGGAGACCTAGGCAACCAACTAAGGGAAAACGGCTGGACAAGATGACTAAAGCTATGGGAAGGAGATTGCCCATACTTGTTGATGAAGGCAATAAAAGGCCTCATGAACCTGTTCAAGCTACCAAGTTTGCATCAGAGGCTGGTATCATTGTTCGGGAAAACAAGCCTGTTCTACCTCATTGGAAAGATTACAAGAAAGACGAGAAATACTACAACAGTTTTGTAAATCAGCTAAATGTAAGTGCATTACTGTTTTTATGGTTAACTTGTATACATGATTAACCTGAATTGACTAACTAACTATGAAACTATCATTTACCTAGGGACGCTTGGCCATTAACTCAAAAAACGGGCCAACACAAGAAGCTTGCACAGATATGATGCGCTCTACGGTAAAACAAATGCGTTATCGGTTGAAGCAGAAATACTTCAATGGTGTTCCTGCAAATGAGATTAGGACAACTTCACCTATTTCTTACATGACTGATGAACAGTGGAGGACACTAGTTGCAAAGTGGTCTGATCCAAAGAACATGGTATGGATATCTTACCATATATGCTTCTTTCACAATCATTTTGCAAAGGCTCTTCTCATTTTGAACCTATAATCTCATCTGACCTGTTAATTCTCTTGTAGGAAACGTGTGAAAAGAACAAGCAGAACCACAGTAAAGTCAAGTATCATCAGGCTACGGGTTCTCGCTCCTATGTGGCACACTTGCATGAATATGTAAGTTCAAAGTACCTTGTACTAGTTTCCATACACATTGGAACATATCGAATTCTCTTGCATGTAATCTGAGTCAACTTTTGTTGTGATTGTTTATCCATGAAACAGAAGAAGAAGAGAAACAGAGAAGAACCCAACACAGATCTGAATGAAGAACTAGATGCGGTGGAGGCCTTTGAGACCTGCCATACCAGCTCCAAACGTGGCCTCAGTCAAGCTGCAAGAGAAGCACTTGTAAGTTCCTTTGTTTGCTATGTTCATCTTGCGTGACATGTCTTCCTCAAATTATTGCAATAAGTAACAACTCTCATCTTGTTGTTCGTAAGTAGCATTAACATGTAACTATTTTCTGTCCATGATATTTTAGCTTGATATGAAAGCTTTGAGGGCTGAACCTGTTGATGAAGATGGGACGACACCATCAAGTGTGGACCTCGTGTCCAAGGTGCTCTCCCAGACCAGCTCACATCATTTCCTGAAGAGTGTCGGCATGAAAACACCGACATCCTCCAAGTCACATGAAAGCGAGCTTCGGGAACAACTTGCAGCTAAAGCGGCGGCTGCTGTTCAAGGTGAACTCGATGAGCTCAAGAAGAAAAGTGAAGAAGCTGAGGAACAACTGGCGAGGACACAAAAAGAGCTGCAGGAGTACAAGATGCTGACCGAGAAGAACAACAAGGAGATGGAGGAGACCAATGCGCTGATCAAGAAGCTCTTATCCTTGCATGGTAATCCTTCTTCGTTGACATGAGGGCTCATGGTCAGTGCTCCTGTGTTTGGGTTGTTCATTTTGGGAAGTCAAACTTAAGTTGCTTGTGCTTGGCAACATATACATTAAATGCTGTAATGTTGGTTGGTAACTTTTAATTATATGTTGTAATGTTGGTGTTGCTGTGAACTGAGCTGTATGCTCGTTGGAATGTTGTTTTATTAAGTATGGAATTATTTGGTCTTTCTAGTATCATTTCCAAATTGCAATTAAATTATTATCTGCATTTCTTTGACGAAAATGATGGCGTCTTCAGTGACGATTACAAATCGCAATATGTGACCAAAACTGTGTCATCTTCAGTGACGATTACAAATCGCAATATGTGATCAAAACTGTGTCATCTTCAGTGATGATTTCAAGTCGCCATCTGTGACCAAACTCTTTCATCTTCACTGATGATTTCAAACCGCAATCTGTGACGAAATAAGAACCAATCAAACCAAGCCACTTGGCAGAATATGATTGGTCCACGTGGCAACAAAGGCAGCAGCCGGGCTAGCTATGATGTCATCGCCACGTCGCATGACACATCATCACCACGTCACATGACACGTCATCGATGATATCATCAGCCATGTCAGCATCCTACATGACAAGCGCCGTCGGGGCTTCCAAACGGACCATTATGACGAAAACAAAGTTCAATCTGTGACCAAAACGGGCCGTCACAGGTTACAAACGTCATTAACGGCGTCGTTACGGCACGACGTCGGACGGGAGATTATGACGAAGACCTGGACCTATCCTTGACCAAAACCGATAATCACAGAATGGTATCACATCTGTGACCACATCCTTTTCGTCACAAAACGGAAGCACATCTGTGACGAAAATTAACATTTCGTCACAATAGAACAAATGTGATGCGACCTCAATGACGATATAGTTTTCGTCACAAAATCGTCACAAATTAAACTTGGTGACGGTTTGCTCATCTACAATGACGAAAGAAGTACGTCACTGATGATCACATCCCTAGTAGTGTTCCCAGTCTTCTTCGAGAGTTGGAAAGGACCTGCTCCTCCAAAGTGCCAATGTATATGACTGCTATATCTTTTCAACTTTGTTGCCTTAGAACCCAAGTAATAGAGAAGAAGATAGGAACCTTGATCTCTCCCGTTGTCCTCCCACTAGAGTTATCTATACATTTATCATTGAATTCTCTTTGATGTGCTTTCATTATGATATATTAATGACTCATGCTTTAGTCTAATTAGTGCTCTGAGTTAGTAGATGCATGATAGTGAGTTATCAGATTCTTAACCCTTGCTTCCTAGTGGTAAAATATAAATAACGATCCTAGAATACTCCAGTAAAATGCTACGAGGATGTTCTGTGCGCTTGCGCAATCTTTCATATTCTATTTGCATTAAAGAACATTAACACACGACCGCTCACTCTCTCCCTCACTCGCCATTCTTCATTCGCCTGCCTTCCCCGCTCTCGCCTCCCTCTCTTCTCCTGCACACAAGCGCAATCCGAGCGCTTGGACCCACCACCGCATGCCATCGCAAGCACGTCATCGCCGTTCCGGCCACACCCAAGCACCGCCACCCAATCCCTCTCGCCCACAGCTCCTCCCTCGTCTCGGACATGCGGTGCGCAATCTCGCATCACCTCCGGAGCTTCACCCTCGCTGGAACACGACGAGCCCCGCCGCGGCCACCATTGGCACCGTGCGGAGCTCGAGCTCATTCCGCGTCATCCGAGCCTCCACCGGGCCCCTTCTTCCCCGACGCTCTTCGACACACCAAGGCAAGGTGAGAACACCGGTTCGCCTGCTCTCTATCACCCCCGAGCCTTCCCTCTTACACGGTCGAGCACCATGGCCGCCGCCACGGCATGCGAGCGGAGCCAAGCTTCCCCGAAGCTTCTCCGGCCAAACCATCTGAAGCACCGAAAATGCTAAAGCAAGGCGACCAGAGGGGGGGGGGGTGAATGGGAGCCTTAAAATTTCTTTTGAAATGTGCAGGCCTCTGTCCCAGAAAATCAACACCAAGAGCAAAACCGATGCGTGTGATGTCCACAACCCAAGAGAATGGGTGGATGTTCCCTAGGAACACAGCGGGACACCACAAAAGCCTCCTCACTCAAGTTCACACAAGTCAACTAGTGACAGGATGGACTTTGGGTAACCTCAACCTCCCCCGAGCAACGCGAGGGGGATTCTGGCTATTTCACAAAGCGGGAAGCCCGATTTCTGTAGAGCATGGAAACCGAGAATCCAACGCAAAAGCCAGAACTCAAATCCAAAGCCAAATGAGCGAGCTACGGACAAAACTACACGAAACCAGCTGCATCAGACGCTGGGGTGCGTCCGATGTGTTCACGTCGGACGCGTCCGATGTGAACAGGTCTGTCCTGGAAACTTACTATGTAGCCATCGGACGCTGCTACAGTAAAAGCTCAGCGTCCGATGCCAGCGTCTGATGTAGGGCCGGCACATCCATTGTAAACAGTAGCGTCCGATGCCCAGACACCTGACGCGTCCGATGCAAAATGAGGGTTTCTGGAACCTCACTGCATGACCATCGGACGCTGCACTATAGCGTCGGATGCCAGTGTTCGATGCCCCTTCAAAAACACAGAAACTGACACGTGGCAACGGCGCGTCCGATGCTATTCGGGTCAGCGTCCGATGCCAAGAACTCGAGCGTCCGATGCCCCCGAAACTGTGTTGTTCTTCCGCAAATTCAACTCGATCTCCTCCGAATCAAAAGCTCTAAGGCTTAGACTTGGTATGAGGAGTCCCAAGGAGGTTAGTGAGCTACTCCTAAGAGATCATGGCTCGAACCTAACTCCAAATCGATGAATCGGAAGAATTTGGGGAAAAGAGAAGAAAACCGATCCAAAATGAAAAACCGATCGATCTACTTGTTCGTGGGGTTTGAGCTGAATTCCTTCGGTGAAAATGATCCCCTCACAACAAAGAACGAGTTGATTCAAACGGATTCATGAATGACGCAGCGAGGAGAGAGATCGAGTGACGGGAAAATCGTGGAGAAACAAAGAACGCGAAGAACAAGTTCAAAACGCGAATCACAACCACGAATTGCAACTGTGTCTCGAACCAACGAGACTACAGTGAGATTACGGTCGCACTTCCTCAAAATCTCAAGAACACAGAGGTATGATTTCGTCTCTGCGGATCACAGTAGCTACAACAGGGATTGGGAGAGCAAGAAACCCTAGAATGAAAATAGCAATGACTGAGATAGTTTGGAGGCAGGGGTGGCCTATCCTATTATAGAATAATACAATTATTCCCCTTCTACCCCTACAACTAATGAGCGGGCAGGCTAACCCTAAGGGCATTCCTGACCAACTCGGAGTGTAGTCGATCCAACGGCCAAGCCCGCACATCTGGTAGCTTCGCCTTGACGCGACCTCACCCGATGCCGCCACGTGCTGCCTCGCGCCGCTCGTCCGTTTCCTAGACCTCCCCCGGTTTTGAGGCCGAAACCGGGAAACCAGTCGTCCCTCGCCTGAGTTTTGTGGCCCAAACTCAGAAACCCGCCAGCGCCCAGGTTTTGAGGCCCAAACCTGGAAACCGTACTCAGCCCGAGTTTTGAGGCCCAAACTCGGAAACCCGCAGCACCCAGGTTTTGTGGCCCAAACCTGAAAACCGTCCACCCGATGGTTTTTCTGTGGCTCAACCACCAAACCGACGCCGTAGAGGGGATGCACCGCTGTGCACCCCGTCCACCGACACGTGTCCCCAGGTCCACGACCCGAGCCACACCGTGCCCCGCAAGTCTCCGCTCGTCTCTGTCCCAGGTTGTCAACCACCACAGCTGATCCTCAGGTCACCGGTCCCTCAGTCCAAGCCTCACGTCCGCCCTTCACCGCTCCGGGTCCATCGGCACGGCACGTCTCTACTTGACCTTCACCTTGCCTTCGATCACTTTCTCCGTGCTCGACACCTGCATAACACAAGCCAAAGAACATGCACATCAAACCAGTTGACAATCACTCATCACTCAAGATCCGGCATACACCCATGTATCCGCACCATCACCCCTACACCTCCCCTTGGGGTTCACAGGTCACAACACACCCACCAATTTCACCGGCGACCGCCGGAAACAGCGTAGCCGAGTCTCACCGCCACTGCCGTCCACCATTGCTCGTCGTCGGCGAGCTCTGGCCATGCGCTGGCCTAACCATCACCACCATCGGGTTTACCTTGTCGAGACGAACTCATTCATGCCACTCTCACCGCCGGCGACCTCACCGTCGGCGAGAAAACGCCGTTCAACGCCATCCTCTGTTCTCCCCTTGCTGACAAGTGGGTCTCGTTGACCGCTGGGCCCCACGCGTCAGTCGCTGGTGGTCTATGGACCGCGTCCACCTAAGCCCTAGCCAGGAGAATTTCAAATGTTTTTCCTTTTTCCTTTTTCCAGTGATGCTTGTTTAATTTGTAGAGCATGTTTTAATGATCCAAATGAGGTGCTATAAGTTTTGTTAATCTGTTCTTGAGTAGAGCTATCTAGAAAAAATAGGAAAGTAATTTTTGGATAAAGTTTATTACACTGTTTTTAATTATTCAGTTTATGTGAAATACATCAAATAAATGTGTTGTTGTATTTCCTCGTTAGATAAAAATGTGATAAAATTTGTGTATGCTCTTTGTCATGTGTAGAAGGTAGGAAAAATAGATGAGGGTCTGTTTTTATAGAAAAAGTGTCTATTTATGTTTAAATGTCTTTTTAGCTATTTTCTTAGAATATTTCTTGTAAGAAATATATGCAGAAATAAATTGTGGGAAAATTTGTGTAGTCTTGCGTATCTTAAAGAAGCTAAGAAAAATATTGTATGTGGTCAGTTGTATGGAAGAAATTAAACTTGTAGTACAACTGTGTTTTTTTATGTTTTTCTTAAGAAATTCATGTAGAAAAGAATATAATATTACTGTTCATAGAACTTTCTTGATAAATATAAAATTATGTTTAGAATCTGGAAAAAATATGAAAATAGATGTTGCACCCTTTTCCACCAGGGTTGTAGTTTAATGGTTAAAATCTGGATAAAAATTTGGAAATTTGTGTAGAATAATGTATGCATGCTCTAGCAGCCATTTTGGAGTAGTGTTGTTTTTGGTAGAAGAAGCCAAAAAAATATGAAATTTGTTGTTTGACACTTTTCAAAAGGAAAGTTAGTTCAAAACACCTTTTTGGCTGTATATTTAATCTTTTTATATCTATTGTTTAGTATTTTATTTCTTGCTAAAATTTTTATAGTAGAGTCCAGAAAGTAAATGTTAGTTCCTGTAATTTTTATGGATTTTTCTAAGTACAGGAAATAGCACTTGCTATATAAACCTGAGTTATTCCGAAATTGTTTAATAGAAAGTAATTGAAATAATAGTTTTATAATTGCAAGAAATTAAATATTTCTGCGATGTTAAAAGTTGTTCAACAAGTTAGTTTTGTTGGTTTGCACAAGTAAATTTTATTTACTTTCCATCATAATGCACCGATGTATTATTCATTTATTTACCGCTTGCATTGCACCTAAGATCGGTAGCTCAGGAGCGTGATGAGGCTCGCGCCAGAGCAGGAGCAGATGTACCTGACGATGCAATGGGATGAAGCCTGGTCCGCGTTCAACGAGCTCAGAGAGGGTGTTCTTCACTTGATGCAACAAGTTGACAACCAACAAGCCTACATCGACAACCTCCATGAGGCGAATAGGCGATCCACCAGTTCCACCACGAGGCACAGGCAGCAACAGCAGTAGAGGTACCCGAGCCACGGGACGGAGTGGTGCTTGGTCCAGACCCCGCACCTGAGGACGAGGCCTACGTTGACGAGCCCATGATCGACGCCGATGGAGCAGGAGTCGCGCCCGACGCATGAGACGCCTGAGCGTTAGATTTACTAGGAGTCATTCTTTTGCTAAGTCATGTTTATGGTCGCTTTTGATGTAACCCAGACCTGTGTTTATCTTTGCGACTCAGTTCGTATGATGGCATGTATGACTCTTGGATGAAGTTCGGACTTCGATCTGGCACCTTTTTATGGAAAACCGTCGTTTGCGTTCTTATTTACGAGTAATTATTCTATGATGTTATACAGAAATGAGTAATTATATCTGGTCGTGTGCTAAATTTTTGAATTATGTACAACATGGTATTTATTCATGTTGGATATGACATCACCTAATTGTTGCTGATCAATGGGATATGCAGATGTCGGTCCACACTCGTAGCCAGCGTGAGCCAGAAGGAGGCAGTGCAGGAGAGAATCTGCCACCACCACCATCCCCGATGACGGCGGATGCTTTCTTTGGTCAATTCTTGGGCAGCCAGAGAAACATAGAAGAAATGCAGAGGCAGATGGGAGCTACGCTCCGTGATATCGCGGGTAACACCGCACAACAGCGTCAGCAGCGCCAAGGACCTGAGCCTAATCAGTACAGCTCGTACCGTGACTTCTTGGACACCCATCCGGCTGTGTTCAAGGAAGCCACCGAACTGCTTGGGGCAGGTGAATGGCTCAACTCTGTCACTCATAAGTTTCGTCTTCTTCGCCTGACTGAGGAACTGAAGGCTGAGTATGCAGCACATCTGTTGGAAGGACCCGCAGGATTATGGTGGTCCCAGTATCGTGCATCCTTGCTAGCAAATGCACCAGTTACTTGGGAGCAGTTCTCCACCGTGATGCGCAGACACTATATCCCTAGTGGCCTGATGGAAATGAAGGTTATAGAGTTCATGAGGCTGTCTCAGGGAACCAGATCAATGTCAGAGTATCTGCATAGCTTCAACAATCTTTCTCGCTATGCCCTGAACTTCGTGAATACAGAAGCCAAGAAGATTGCTAGTTTCAAGCGTGGCATGAGTGCCACTATGCTCTCCAAGATGGGAAATAGTCACCGCACCACTTTCAGTGACTTTGTCAGTGATTTTCTGAACCAAGAGGCAAATGATAGCAGGTTGACCCTAGAGAATCGTCGTCGTGCCAATGAAGGCGATTCTTCCCAGCAGAGGACCCCTGTCCGAGCATGAACTCAGTTTCGTCCGCCAGCTTTAGGGGCAAGATTCCGCCCACCTCAGAAGAAGATGACCAATAACCATCCCCGTCTAAACTTTCAAAAGCCCTACACTACCCCCATGATGCAGAATAAGGCTAAGGTAGGAGGTCCTGGAGGTCAAAAGACCCCGTATGTGATTGGACCATGCTACAACTGTGGTAAGACTGGACATCTCTCTCGTCAGTGCCCTCAACCTAAGAAGTAGTACACTCATCCTCGACCCCGCACGGGCAATGTGCATTTCACCACTGTTGAGGAAGTGCCAGAAAGAGAACCTGTCACTGCTGGTATGTTTCTTGTTAACCAATGCCCTGCAGTTGTGTTGTTTGATTGTAAAGCATCGCATTCCTTCATTAGTGAGAATTTGATTTAAGAAGCAACCCTAAGTTGGAAGAATTGGATAGGGGTTATCAGATAAGTTTAGCAGGGGCTGTTCTTTCTACCCACAAATTGGCTAAGGAAATGGAAATCACCTTTGGGGATAAGAAGGTCTTTGTGGATCTTATAGTGATACCGAGATTAGGTTTGGATGTGATTTTGGGAATGGGATGGGTGAAACACTGGAAAGTTAATTTGGATATCGCATATCGAGTGGTTACTATGGTTAGCCCTTAGAATGGGTTTCCTTTTGGGGTAAAGCTACCCCGGAACCCCCATCAAATAGGAGTATTGTTCGCTATCACGACAAAGCAGTTGGCTGAGATTCCGGTAGTATATGAGTTTCCGGATGTCTTCCCTGACGAGTTGCCAGGACTACCACCAGACAGAGATGTGGAGTTTGCTATAGAATTGGTCCCTGGAACTGCACCTATTTCTCAGAGGCCGTATAGGATACCAGCTAATGAGCTAGTAGAGCTCAAAACCCAACTACAAGAGCTTTTGGATAAAGGTTTGATACGTCCTAGTTCGTCGCCTTGGGGATGTCCTGCAATCTTTGTGAAAAAGAAGGATAAAACACTAAGGTTGTGTGTTCACTATAGACCTCTGAATGCAGTAACCATAAAGAACAAATATCCCTTACCCCGAATTGACATCTTGTTTGACCAGTTGGCTAAAGCAAAAGTGTTCTCCAAAATTGACTTAAGGTTAGGATACCATGAGATCAAGATCAGAAAAAAGGACGTGCCAAAAACAATCTTCTCCACTAGATATGGACTCTATGAGTATCTAGTCATGTCATTTGGATTGACGAATGCACCTGCACATTTCATGTACCTGATGAATTCAATCTTTATGCCTAAGTTGGATAAGTTTGTAGTAGTGTTCATCGATGATATCTTGGTATACTCAGAAAATGAATGAGATCACACAGAACACTTAAGAGTTGTTTTGACTCGGCTTAGAGAGCATAAGTTATATGCAAAGTTCTGTAAGTGCGAGTTTTGGTTGAAGAGAGTGCCTTTTCTCGAACATATCCTTTCTGCTGAAGGAATCTCTATGGATCCCACCAAAGTACAACAAGTTATGGATTGGCAAGCACCCACAAATGTACACGAGGTACGCAGCTTTTTAGGATTGGCCGAATATTACCGTAGGTTTATCCCGGACTTTTCTAAGATAGTGAAACCTATGACCCATTTGACTCAGAAGAACAAGAAGTTTGAATGGACTCCGGAATGTGAGGCAGCCAAATCTGGAGGAACCTTTTGATGTGTTTTGTGATGCATCCAAGGTTGGACTTGCGTGTGTGCTTATGCAAAATGGGAGAGTCATAGCCTATGCATCACGTCAGTTATGACCGCATGAAGAGAATTAGCCGACTCACGATTTGGAATTGGCAGCAGTAGTTCATGGCTTAAAGATTTGGAGGCATTACTGAAGGACCGAGAATGCTAAAGCAAGGCGACCAGAGGGGGGGTGAATGGGAGCCTAAAAATTTCTTTCAAAATTCTGGCCTCTGTCCCACAAATCAACCCCGAATGCTTCGAACACAACCGTGATGCCCACAACCCTCGGAAAAAGGTGGATGATCCCTAGGATCACAGCGAGGCACCACCAAACAAGAGCAAACCAAAACTCAAAAGTACCGAGTCAAGTTCAAGCCCAAAAACCTACTCCCGAACGTAAATGGAAGGCTACGTCGGGAAATCCCTAAATACCGATGCTAACAAGTAGCAAAGATACCTAGAGAGGTTTCTTGGTGAACTCTAGGAACAAATGAGAAGTCCAAAAACAAAGCGGAAAAGCCGGGAGAGCAAACGCACTAAAAATCAACACTCAGCAGAATCCTAGACTGTCCGCGGATACGGTCCCAGACTGTCCGCCCCACTGCCGGACTGTCCATGGATTGGTGGCGGACTGTCCGCCGGCCAAAAATGAAAAACAGCAAGTCTGCTGAACCTACCTGGTCGGGTCCCGGACTGTCCGCGATCCTGAACGGCGGACTGTCCACCGGTCAAATCGAGGCACTGTACACCGCGACGAACAACCACTGCTCGGCTGAGTCCCGATGCGCGGACTGTCCGCGGTACCAGCGGCGGACTATCTGTGACCTTGCAGAGAGGGCGATTTTGATCGCCTCTCTCCCAAATCTTCCCAAATCCGATCCAAATAGAAATCTCTTGATCCCAAAATTGGAGAAGATGATCACTAGGTAATTGGGAGACTAATCCTAAGAAATCATTCGCTCAAATAGACTCAAACTCCGGGAAATCGAAAGGGAAGGTGCATGAATGAAAAAGTCACCACGAAACTTAAATCGACCCGGTCTACTTGTTCGTGAGGATTGAGATGAATTCCTTCAGTGGAAATGTTCTCCTCACATCAAAGAACAAGTTGATTCAAGTGGATTCGAAAAACATGCAGCGAGGAGGGAGATCGAGCGACGGAAAAATTGAGACAAAATGCAAAACGTTAAGAACAACTCAAGAACGTGAATCACAATCTCAATTGTCGGCCGAAAATTGTCCCCATGAGGAGACAACGGGATTACGGTCCCGTTTCCTCAAAATCTCAAGAACACAGAGGTATGATTAGCCGTCTCTATAGATCTCAGCAGCTACAGTAGGGAATGCGAGGCGAGAAAACCTAGAGTGGAAGTAGCAAATGGCTGAGATAGTTTGGAGGGAGGGGTGGCCTCTCCTAATATAGCCTAATACAATTATTCCCCTTCTACCCCTACAGCTAATGAGTGGGTAGGCTAACCCTAAGGGTATTCCTGACCAACTCGAAGTGTAGTCGATCCGACGGCCACACCCGCACATCTGGTAGCTTCGCCTCGACGCGACCTCACCGGATGCCGCCACGTGCCGCCATGCGCCGTTCGTCCTTTTCAAGGACCTCCCCCCGGTTTTGAGGTCGAAACCGGGAAACCAGTCGTCCATCGGCTGAGTTTTGTGGCCCAGACTCAAAAACCCGCCAACGCCCAGGTTTTGAGGCCCAAACCTAGAAACCATCCTCAGCCCGAGTTTTGAGGCCCAAACTCAGAAACCCACGGCGCCCAGGTTTTGTGGCCCAAACCTGGAAACCGTCCACCCGGTGGTTTTTCTGTGGCTCAACCACCAAACCGAAGCCGTGGAGGGGATGCACCGCCCGTGCACCCCATCCACCAACACGTGTCCTCAGGTCCATGACTCGAGCCACACCGTGTCCCGCAAGTCTCCGCTCGTCGCTGTCCCATCGTGTCAGCCACCACGGCTGATCCTCCGGCCACCGGTCCCTCAGTCCAAGCCTCACGTCCGCCCTTCACCGCTCCGTGTCCATCGACACGGCATGTCTCTACTTGACCTTCACCTTGCCTTTGATCACCGTCTCCGTGCTCAACACCTGCACAACACGAGCCAAAGAACATGCACATCAACCTAGTTGACAATCACTCATCATCTCAAGATCTGGAATACACCCCATGTATCCGCAATGTCCCCTTTGATGACTGCATTGTCAACTACCAACCCAAATCATGTGAAGTAGAAGAAAGAAGAAGGAAGAGAACTCATCCAAATGACCCAAAAGCATAGCAAAGCCAAAAGAAGGTCAAGTGGAGTGAGCAAAACAACTTGGTCCCCAAAGACATGGGCAACGGCTCGACGCAACCAAGCAAAGCAAAGCTAGCCCTCAAGAAGAGGCAGAACGGGCTCAACACCGCTAGCAAGAAGATCGGAGGAAGGAAGCCAAAAACTGAGTAAAGAGCAGCTAGTCCCTCAAGATAGAGGCACAGAGGCTCGACACAACTAGCTATAAACCGCTCCAAACCAAGTGAAAACCCTCGAGCTGAAAACTCGACAAACAAAACCGAGCAAACTCCTCCTGGACACAAGCAACTCCCCCTAAGATAGTGCACACACACAACATGATTTGGAAATTTTCTCCCCCTTAGTTGATAATGCACATATCAAGAATAAACATGGGAGCCTAAAAGAGTGCTAAAGAATGCAAAAGCTTCAAAAATATGCTATCCAGAGTGATAAAATGCTCTATTTGCACAAGTGAGTAAGTAAAGAGCCCAAATGCTAGCATAAGCTCATCATGATCATATAGCTAAACAAGAGTGATAGAGTAGTGTAAGATTTGAATTTAGACAAAAGATCAAGTTCACCAGAAGAAATAGCATCTAGTATGAAGATAGACATGTCATTAACTAGAGCTAACAAAAGTATACCGGTGAACTACCTCAAAGCAAGTGTCAAAATCAGCAAGCCATATACAACTCATTTCATTTGAATTAAACAATTTATACAAGAGTTATACATGTCAAGTGACTGCGAGGGGTTTAAAGCACCACAATGCCTTACTTTTCAACCAGGCGAAGCCTAAGTCAAAAGACTATCAGAAGCTTAAGGCAATGGTTTCGGTCATACACTACACTGCTCAAGTTCATCCCAAGGTGCAAAGGGAAGCAGTCTCGATACAGTGAGGTGTTGTAGTGCAATCCCACCTCGATCTTTCTCTTATCCCTTAGCTTGGATTTCAGATTCTATCATTTAAGAATTTCAGAGTATATACAATGGAAGCGATTTAAACTCCAAGCCAGAGACATAGCAACCTAGTATATCAAAGCAAGCTCTAGAAGGAGAAACCTACTCATACTAGTTGCCAAAGCAAATGGTGAACTATTTTTAGGATTTGACAGAATTAAACAAGTTCATCATTGCAAAATCATACTCAGCTCATCAAGTCAAGTTACATGATCATAAAGAGCTTAAACTGCATAAACTAAGTATCATACAAGCATGTGAAAACAGAGCATAATATCAATCTAGACAGAATATAATTGAAGCTCAAAATGCAAGTATGATACATATGCAAAAGCAGAAAACTATGAAAGAACCTAGACTGTACATCATATGATACAACAAGGTGATTGAAGGACCGAGAAGCTAACCGAAAGCGACCAGAGGGGGGGTGAATGGGAGCTTCAAAATTTCCTTCCGGAAACTAGATGCCACTGTCCCAAAATCAACCCCAAGGGCGAACCCTAGAGCTTGCTAATGTCCACGACCCTAGATATAGGGTGGATGCTTCCTAGAAGCACAGCGGGATACTAGACAACCCTAGAAAGCCAACGCAAAAGACGGAACTCGAATCCGATCAAGAACGAACGAGTCGCGAACGAAAACGCGCAAAACTGGATCGACCGGACTCTGGCCAGCGTCCGGTCAGCAGGGACCGGACGCGTCCGGTCAACAAAAATCGGCTCTGGAACCTTACTGTTCGCGACCGGACTCACGAGTACGGAGCGTCCGGTCGAGAGCAGTGCGTCCGGTCAGAAGCGAACAAGCACGATGAACAGTGAAAGCGGTGCGTCCGGTCAAAACGAGAACAGAGCGTCCGGTCGAGCTGCAGAGAGACTCGCTGAGCATCCAACGACCGGACGCACTTGGTCAGCGTCCGGTCGGCCCGATGCCAGCGTCCGGTCAGAGCACAGCAGTCCCGTTTGTCAACCGATTTGTCTCAATCTCACCTAAAACAATTCCTCTAGGGATCAAACTTGGTGAGATGAGTCACAAGGAGTATAGTGAGCTATCTCTAAGAGATCATGGCTCAAACCTATCTCCAAATCGGTGAATCGAAGAATTTCGGGGGAAGGGAGAAAACTTGACCCGAAACGAAAAATCGATCGATCTCCTAGACCGTGAGGTTAGAGGATGATTCCTTCGGTGGAAAGAAGTGCCTCACGATCTAGAACAACTTGGTTCAAACCGATTTGCAAAAGATGAACCGAGCAAAAAGATCAAGCGACGGAAAAATCGTGGAGAAAAGGATTCCGCGAAAAATACGAACACAACGGAAATCACAGCCACGAGTTCGAATCAAGGACGCAAATCAAGCCAACGATCTGTGCTCCAAGGTGAGGATACGGCCTCACTTCCTCAACTCAACAGTACACAGAGTGGAGTCTCTCTGCGGATCTCAACTAGCTAAAGCAGGGACGGGAGAGCAGGAAACCCTAGCAAATGAAGGCACTAACTGAGATAGCTAAAACTGGGATAGCTGAGATAGGGAGGAGGGTGTCTCCCCTGAACTACTTATACTAACCTAGACTAAGTCTATTTCCTACTCTACCCCTCTCTAAACTAATTACAGAGCGAACCAGCTAAACCCTAAGGCTATTCTGGTCCAACCCGCGGTGGTAGGTAGATCCGACGGCCACGCCCGCTCGAACCGAAGCGTTGCCTCGACGCAACCTCTGGATCGCCGCCACGTGCCGCCCTCGCTCTGCACCCCCGGTTTTGTGGCCCAAACCGGGAAACCAGCCTTTTCCATCAGCCCCCGGTTTTGAGGCCCAAACCGGGAAACCAGCCTCCAGCCTGAGTTTTGTGGCCCAAACTCAGAAACCCGCAGCGCCCGAGTTTTGAGGCCCAAACTCGGAAACCGGCCCACGCCTAGGTTTTGAGGCTCAACCTGGAAACCGTCGCGCCCAGGTTTTGTGGCTCAACCTGGAAACCGTCGCGCCCAGGTTTTGTGGCTCAACCTGGAAACCCAGCACCCAGGTTTTGAGGCCCAAACCTGGAAACCGTCCACCCATTGGTTTTTCTCTGGCTCAACCAACAAACCGGCGTCGTAGAGGGGATGCACCTCCGTGCACCCCGTCTATCGACATGACCGCATTTCTTCACTTGTCGTCGCCACAGGCTGCCAGCCACCACAGTTGATCCTCCGGCCTCTAGTCCCTCAGTCCAAGCCTCACGTCCGCCCTTCACTGTCCGATACATCGGCATGGCACGTCCGCCGCACGGCACGCCCATCCTTCATCGCGCCCAGTCCATCGGCACGACACGTCTCAACTTGACCTTCACCTGCCATCGATCACTGTCTCCGAGCTCGACACCTGCACAACACAAGCCAAAGAACATGCGATCAAACCCGTTGACAATCACTCATCACTCAGAGACTCGGCATACACCCATGTATCCACAGTGATCCCACATCTAAAATGGGAAACACACACCAAGCTCACCTCTCAACCTAGCAAAGGTTGATTGGTCCAAAGGCTTGGTAAAGATATCGGCCAACTGATTATGCGTGTCAACATGCCTAAGGTCGATATCACCCTTCTCAAAATGGTCTCGCAAAAAATGAAAGCGCACATCTATGTGTTTGGTCTTAGAATGCAGAACAGGGTTCTTAGCAACGCTAATCGCACTCGTGTTGTCACAAAGTAAAGGCACTCAAGAAAAGCTCAGACCAAAATCACGCAAAGTGGCCACCATCCACAGCAACTGGGAACAGCAGCTAGCCATAGCAACATACTCAGCCTCTGTGGTAGACTGAGCCACACTAGACTGCTTGCGAGAAGACCATGAAACAAGAGAAGAGCCCAAAAACTGACAAGTCCCTGAAGTGGACTTGCGCTCAAGTCGGCAACCAGCAAAATCGGCATCAGAATAACCGCAAAGGGAGAGGGTGGAGGAAGCTGAATACCAAATCCCAAACTTAGGTGTGAAATGAAGGTACCTCATAATGCGCTTGACCGCTTGACGGTGAGAGGTGCGAGGAGATGCCTGAAAGCGTGTGCAAAGACACACCACGAACTGAATGTCCGGGCGTGTCGCCGTCAGGTACAACAGCGACCCGATCATACTCCGGTTCTCCTTCTGGTCCACAACTTCTCCATCCTTGTCCGCATCCAGGGCCGTCGTAGTTGACATGGGTGTTGGAAGAGGCTTGGCCTCACCCATATCGAAGTTCTTCAGAATGTCGTTGGTGTACTTGCCCTGGAGCACAAACGTCCCTTCTCGGGATTGCTTGATTTGCAGCCTGAGAAAGAAAGTCAACTCGCCCATCATGCTCATCTCAAATTCCCTGCTCCTAATATCTGCAAACTTGGCAACCAAAGCATGAGAAGAACCACCAAAAATGAAATCATCCACGTAAATCTGAACCAAGAGAGTGTCATTGCCTTGCTTGAGGAGAAAAAGTGTTTTATCCACACGTCCCATTTTAAAACCCTCAGCAAGCAAAAAGGTTTTCAACCTATCATACCAGGCTCTAGGGGCTTGTTACAAACCATACAAAGTTTTGTGAAGTTTAAAACATGGTTTGGAAACTTGGGTTTTTGAAAACCGGGGGGTTGTTTCACATACACCTCTTCTTCTATGTAGCCGTTTAGGAAGGCACTCTTGACATCCATTTGAAAAAGTTTAAACCCTTTGGATGCAGCAAAAGCCAAGAGGATCCTAATTGCCTCCAATCGAGCTACATGAGCAAAAGTCTCCTCATAGTCTATCCCCTCCTTCTGACTATACCCCTGGGCTACAAGTCTGGCCTTGTTTCTCACAATGTGGCCATCCTCTCCTTGTTTGTTTTTGAAAACCCATTTTGTCCCAATAGGGTGACACTCAGGAGGAGGTGGAACCAAAACCCAAACCCGATTTCTCTCAAAATTTTCTAACTCCTCATGCATGGCATTAACCCAATCAGGATCAGATAAAGCATGTCCAACATCTCGGGGTTCAAAATCAGCAACAAATGCAGAATGAGCAAAGTGAGAGATTTGTTGTGACCTTGACCGAGTGACACGTTCGTCAATGTTGTCGATCATCTGTTCAGGAGGGTGTTGGCGCAGAATGTGTCTTGGCTCAAGCTGATGTGACCTCCCCCTCAACAGTAGCTATGCTCCATCGGATACAAATGGTACAACCCGAGGTGGTGGATCACATGGCCCCCAAGTAGTCGACGAAGAGGGGTCGGGGTCATGAGTCAACGTAGTGGATGCCGATCCTAACGGCACAATAGGTGGAGGTAGTGCTGGGTCATCAATGCCTTCAGCACCCTCTTCCTCATCATCAAAGAGAGGTTCACCGACCTCATGATCACCTGCACGCTCAAATCTAGAAGAAGGACAATGCATGGTCTCATCGAAGGTGACATCGGATGTCTCCATGACTCGGTTAGTATCCAGGTTAAGTACACGATATGCATGAGTATGATTACCATAACCCAAAAATACACCGCCAGAAGAATGAGACTCAAACTTGTCCAAGTTGCCTTTCTTAAGTATGAAACAATGGCAACCAAACACTCTAAAATAACTCACTTTGGGCTGTCTTCCAAAACCCAACTCATAAGAAGTCTTTGTCAAGAAAGTTCGAAGAAAAATGCGATTGGAAATGTAGCATGCAGTGTGCATAGCCTCGACCCAATATCGCCTAGGAGTCCTATGCTCATCGAGCATCGTCCTGGCCATCTCAACAAGGGTCCGATTCTTCCTCTCTACAACACCATTTTGTGGCGGTGTGTAGGGGGAAGAAAACTGATGCTCCAAACCCAAAGAGTTACAAAACTTTTCAAAGTCCGAGTTTCTAAACTCGGTACCATTATCACTACGAATAGCTCGCATCGAGTTCTTAGGGAACTTGTTCTAAGGGCGCAAAATCAGATTGCGAGCAAAAGTGAAAGTCTCAGTTTTCTCAGCTAAAAAGAAAACCCACGAATATCTGGAAAAGTCATCAACAACAACAAGCACATACCACTTCCCACCAACCGTGCTCACCCGAGCCGGACCTACAAGGTCCATATGCAAAAGCTCTCCATGACGCTTGGTCATAACTTGATTCACAGCATGGTGGGGAGCAACAACCATTTTCCCATGTCTACAAAGAATGGCAAACAAGATCCTTCTCCATGTGCAACTTGGGCAATCCTCGGATTAAGCCAAGTGAACTAAGCCTTGCAAGCAAGTCGAAGCTCAAATGACCAAGTCTCCTATGCCACTTCCAAAGATCAGAAGAAGAAGATCCAGCCACAAGACAATGAGAAATGCCAAAAGACTTCGAGAAATTCACACGAAAGACTTTCCCAAAGGGCGAAATCAAGCATACAAGATTTCCCTGAGGATCCAAAATACGACTAAGATTCGGTTTAAAACGAATCTCATAGTCATCCTCAAAAAGTTGCGAAACAGAAAGAAGGTTAAAATGCAAGTTAGAAACAAGAGCAACATCATGCAACACAAAGTGCTCATTAACTCGCACCGACCCATGGGATAACACTTTACCTTTGCTATTGTCGCCGAAGGTGATAAACTCCTTTCCGACAACTGGACTAAGACTGGAGAACCACTTGGAGTTTCCGGTCATGTGTCTTGAGCACCCGGAATCCACCAACCAAATGTCCTCCAATCGTCTTACCTACATCAATAAAAAGAGAGTTCTTCAAGAGTTTGTGATATCTGGGAGGTGTCATCGTCGTCATCATTCCGAGGGATCTCCTCCATCTTGCTGTCGACCTCATCGCCAAGGGCCATGGTGCAGAAGCCATCATTGTCAGTGAAGAAACAAAGACCGTTCAGCTTGTCCTTAATCTTCTTCTTCTCGGACTCGTCGTCGCTTGACGCAATGGAGTCATTGTCCGAGTCGTCGACGTCGCTGAGCGTGGCAAAGAAAGCACGTTGCTCGGCCTGGGCTTTCTCCAAGTACTTCTGTTGACGTCAAAAGTGATCTGAATCACACACCAGCAGGGCTAGAACGCCCGAAGAGTTTGCAGATCAACCTGAGACAGTAGGGACCCTGCCTAAACCGATGAAAACCAATCTAAAAGACCGGTTTGGGCCGATTTAGGGTTTTAGATCCCTGTGTTGATAACTCTAGAACTCCTCCCGGGAAGACCCGTCGGGGAGAAGCACGTAGAGGTTGTCCTAGGACCAGCAAGGCCACCTAGAACGTCGTCGACCCTCGCCGGGAGACACGCCGAACAGCAGTGTAGAGAGAGGAAAAGGGTAAAAGGGATAGTAGATTGATTTTGATTGATTAGGGTAGGATGCCTCAATCAGCCATAATCCTCTCATATATATAGAGGGGGCTGGTCTTATCCCATTAGGAAACACCTCCAGATACGATCTTCAAGTTTCCTATTCGAACTCCATCAAAACATGGAATCTAAGAGTCCAATCCGGACTAGACAAGGTAAACCTAATCTCATCGATCTTCGAATCGACTAAACTGGCTTAATGGGCTTTATAGATATCAGCCCAAACTGATTATACCGATCAACAGATCATCCTTACAAAAGAAGGATCTATGAATCGGCGCTTAATTTGGCATTCTTCGCCACCTTAAGTTCTCCGACCAGCATCAACTAGTCGAAAACACCACAACTGGTCGGAAGACCTCAAATGATCAAGTTCATTTTATTTAGAACATCCGACCTTTCAATTATGTAGTGTTTAAGATACATTCAATCTCAAAATATTATGAGCTGAACATATCTTTTAATCCCATTATTTACCTATGACACTTTTGAGTGTCAACATATGCCCCCCTATTTTTTGGTGATCTCTAATAGAACCTAAAAACAAACCGAATAACAACGATGTCCAACTCATCGGTTATTCAGTAACCAAGAATAGATATTTTTTGATCATTTTTATTCTAAGGGCGATACATGTATCGTCCACTACTTGGAAGGCACTCAGGCTTCTTGTCAAACACTTGGAAAGTATTTTTTTCAAGTACCTCCCGTTTATTGCTCTTGGGAGACTTTCACCTTGTAACGTCTCTAGCATATATGCATTCCCGAATATCACTTTGATCACTTTATAAGGACCTTCCCAGCTCAGCGACCACTTGCCAAACTTGTTGCTTCTCGACCCAAGCGGTAATATAGTTTTCCACACTAATTCTCCCACTTGGAACGATTTGTTTCTCACCTTCTTGTTGTAAGCTCTGGCAACTCGGGCTTTGTCTCTCTCCATCTCCTTAAGAGCCTTTAATCTCTTGTCGATCACTTCATCAATGTTGTCCATCATGGCATCATGATACATAACAGCAGATAAATCATTCTGTTTAGCTAGTCTATATGCATCCAGATTCACCTCAACAGGCAACACCGCTTCTTGACCATATACCAGCTCAAAAGGAGTAACTTTTGTAGCACCATGTCTTGATATACGATGAGCCCATAGAGCCTCAGACAAGACCTCATGCCACCTTCTTGGGTTATCCTCAATATTCTTTTTGATCAACTTGATCAAAGTCTTGTTACTAGACTCAGCTTGACCATTAGCTTGAGCATAGTATGGAGATGAATTGAGCATCTTTATCTTGTATAATTCGGCAAAATCTCGTACCTCCTTAGAGATAAAAGATGTTCCTTGATCCGTAGTTAATGTTTGAGGTATGTCAAACCTATGTATAATATGCTCAGTAATAAACTCAATTACCTCCTTGTGTGTCATATTCTTCAAAGGTACCGCTTCAGTCCACTTGGTGAAGTAATCTATAGCGACTAGAACAAAACGATGTCCCTTTGAAGATGGGGGATGAATCTGGCCAATGAAGTCTAGCCCCCAACCACGAAAAGGCCATGGTTTGATGATAGGATGAAGCATAGCATCAGGTGCAAGCTGCATATTTCCAAACCATTGACATTCTTCACATCCTTTGTAGTAACGAAAACAATCGGCCATCATCGTGGGCCAATAAAACCCAGCTCTGCATAACAGCCATTTCATTTTTGGGGCCGATTGATGCGTACCACAAATACCTTCATTCTCCCATAGCCACTTTTGCTTGATCAGATCCCAAACATTTAAGTAACAAATCTTCGGTGGTCCTTTGGTAAAGTTCATCATTGTGCAGCACATATTTGAACGCACTCCGCCGAACACTTTGATCAACCTTAGCACTTGGATCACTGAGATACTTTAGCAAGGGAGTCCTCCAATCTTCTAAATCGATTTCATTTCCATTGGTATATGACTTGGACCGATTTAGAAATTCTTCAGACAAGTCAACTGGACCAAACGTTGCAAGATCGACCAGGTCAATCGGACGAACTAACTGACCTGATTTACGACCAACCTGGTCGCCCGAGGTATCTACCCAATCATGTTTAACATTCACCTGGTCTCTAAAGCAGATCAGCTGAACAGGCTCAAAAACAGTCTGGTCGGCCATACGAGCCGACAAAACTTCTGAACACTAACGCATCGACTTTATGTGAAAATTACGCCTATTGATACTACAGTCAGATGCTTGTTGAGCTAACATGTTGGCTTTATGATTTTCATTCCTTGGTATATGCCGAATTTGGAATTCGGTAAAATGAGCAATAATATCAAGGCACATGTCAAGATAAACATTCAACGGTCCTTCTAGGCATTGAAATTCACCGGCAACTTGTTGCACAACTAGTAAGGAATCGCCATAAGCCTCAACATGCTTAACTCCCATGGAACACAATATTTCTAAACCGAATAATAGAGCTTCATATTCGGCTTGATTATTAGTGCAAAGGTAATCTAACCGGCTTAGCATTTCAAATTCAGTGCCATTAGAAGAAATAATGACCACACCAACACCTTGGCCCTCCTAACAAGCCGATCCATCAAAATAAAGTTTCCATGGAGTAAAAGTAAAATAACTGATCTCATCTTCTAAACTAATACTATGCTCAACAATGAAATCAGCAAGAACTTGACCCTTTAATATTTTCAATGGTTCATAAGTCAAGTCATACTCAATCAATGCATACACCCATTTGCCAATACTTCCTATAAGGATTGGCCGATATAACATGTGCTTAATTACATCGGCCTGGCATACAACAACACATGTACTAGACAGTAAATAATGTCTCATTTTTGGCACAAGCATAGTACAAGGATAAGCATAATTTTTCAATATGGGCGTACCTTGTCTCGGGATCAAGAAGACGACGACCAATATAAGCAATCACATATTCCTTGCCCTCGTCCTCTTGTGTTAAAACAGCTCCAATGACCTTCTCTTCGGCGGCGATATATAATCTGAAAGGAACTCCTCTCTTAGGCGCTCGAAGAACTGGTGGAGATGATAAATATTCCTTTATCTTTTCAAATGCTTCTTGCTGTTCGGCCCCCCAAGCGAATTCAGATTCATCCTTCAACTTTAATATGGGGGTAAAAGGAATAATTTTCCTAGACAAGTTTGCAATTAACCTCCTCAAGTAGTTCACTTTTCCCAAGAACTTTTGCAAGTCCCTTTTACACATAGGCGCTTGAACTTTCTTGATTTTTTCTATCCTCTTAGGGTCAATCTCTATGCCTTTATCATGAATAATAAACCCTAAGAACTTCCCAGCCGATGCACCAAAAGCACATTTCAGTGGGTTCATCTTCAAACCATAGCAGCGCATCCTCTCAAATGCCAAACGCAAATCGGCTAAATGAGAAACATGAGCATCCGATTTGATTACAATATTACACTTCCATGACTATACCAATTAAATCATGAAAGATCAGATTCATAGCACATTGATAGGTGGCGCCTGTGTTCTTTAAACCAAATGTCATCATAACCCACTCAAAGAGACCAACAAATCCAGGACAAATAAAGGCCGTTTTGGACATATCCTCTTCGGCCATGAATATCTGATTGTAACCAGCGTTGCCATCAAGAAAACTGACAACCTAGTGTCCTGAAGCATCATTGATCAACATATCGGCTATAGGCATGGGATACTCATCTTTGGGAGTGGCTCTGTTTAAATCTCTAAAATCAATGCATACCCTGATCTTCCCAGTGTCTTTCTTCTCCACAGGCACGATATTAGAGACCCACTCCGCATATCTGCATGGCTGAATAAATCCTGCTTGCAATAACCGATTAATTTCCTCTTTAATCCAGTCATATATTGTAGAATTAAAATGGTGAGGATGTTGCTTGAAAGGCTTGAACCCCGGTTTAATAGGAAGCTGACGCTCAACAAGTTCTCGGCTTAACCCAGGCATCTCCATATAATTCCATGCAAAACAATCAACATACTCCTTCAAAAGCGCGATTAATTTTAATGTATAATCGGCTTCAAGGTTCTGATTCACAAAGGTCGGTCTAGGCACAGAACCATCCCCAATATCAACCTGTTCTAAGGGATCGGCCGACGTGAAACCTTGGCCCAACTTATTGAGCTCATCAAAGTCATCAATAGCTTCGCAAGCATCGGTCTTACAAGTCCGATATTGCTCAACATGATGTTTTAACCAATCAACATTAGTATCCATTAAATTACATGATAATGTCGAACCGATTGTCAATTGGTTTTAATGACACTGGTACAAAACCTTAGTAACACTAACAAACTGAAAATCAGAAAGATCCCAACCAGATAAACAATCAATAGTATCACGCCCCCCGAGCAAAGGAGCATCAGTCGTAGCTACATAGGCCGATGAATCTGAGTGCACAACTTCAACACGTCACCCACCCATTGAATGAGAAACTGATGTAGACTAGAAGGAATGCACTGATTAGCATGAATCCAATCATGCCCAAGTATAAGGTTGTAGCTACCTTGTATGTCGACGACGAAGAAAGCAGTAGCCAAAGTCTTGCTCCCAATGGTAAGCTCCATGGACGCAACTCCTTTGGCTAGAATAGGATCTCCTCCTCTGACTCCAGTGATGGTCATGTTGGTCTTGATCAACTCTTCATCAGTACCGCCAACCTTTTGATAAAGCAAGTATGACATCAGATTCACGATCGCCCTGTTGTCCACCAACATCTTATGAACTGGTGTACCATTAATGTAGCCCTTTACATGTAACGGCTTGAGATGATTGATAGAATCCTCTGATTTCTGGAACACGGCAGCTTGCATGATGAAGTTGAACTCCGCCGCTGTCGAATCATCTCCGGCCACGTAGTAGTCGGCTGATAAGTAGACCACATTAACTTCTGCCCTTTTTGGAGAAGGTTCGTAATCCACCATTTCCTCATCTTGTTCTTTAGGTAATTCTTCACTGGTCGTGGCAACACCAGTGGAAGAAATAGGATCACCAAGACATGTATCGGATCCCATCGGAATATCAGGAACCAATTCGGTCTTGGAATCTGGTCGGGTCGGCTCAATTCTCAATTCAGTAGTAGCCGATCTAACCTGTTCGATCCCTAGACTGGTCGGCGCCTGATCTGAGGTGGTCGGAATGGGATCCGACCTGATTGGTTCCGAAGCTACTTCAGCAGATTTGGTATCCAGACTGGTCAGCTTGAGATCTGACCTGTTTAGCTCTACAACTGTCAAAGTCAGCTTTTGGTTACAAGCCGGCTCTTCACCCCCTCGCTTACCCTGAGGGAAAATGGGATGCGTTGAGTTAAATATGTCTTCCCTCATTTTCTCAAGCTGCTCCCGCCTTTGCTTGTTACATCGAGCTCTCTGAAGCTTTCTCCATTGAGTTTTACTCAAACCAGGAGGACACCATCTAGGCTGAGTGTATCTGGGGTCACGCTCGATAAGCTTCTTTTTGTTTGAAATAGCCGAAACATCTTGAACCTCTTGAGCCTCTGCTGGAGTGGTTTCCTCAACTATCATTGGCTCGGGTCCATTGGTAATAGGGACCTCCATAGAACTGATTGTGATCGAGGGCGCAGGATCAGGTTTGGTCGGGGATACAGTTGGAGCACTTTGCACCTTCTTAGGCACGTAGATTTGTCGTACTTGTGCCTTCCCTGTTTCTTGAACGGTTAATGTTATTGACGTGATCAGCCAATTCTGGCTTGCGCTGCTGGAGCTCGGCCGAGCACCTAACCGATCAAACACTGAGACCCTCGGAGGTTGATCGACAGGTGC
The DNA here is from genome assembly GCA_009763385.1 of Coix lacryma-jobi var. lacryma-jobi. Taxonomy (NCBI): domain Eukaryota; kingdom Viridiplantae; phylum Streptophyta; class Magnoliopsida; order Poales; family Poaceae; genus Coix; species Coix lacryma-jobi. The sequence continues at coordinate 51,706,938 of CM019831.1, forward strand.
TCCCCATCCTGGCTGATAGTACATAGGCGCCGACATAGGGTAGGGTACCCAGACCACTTCTCATCCTCGCGCTTCGGAGGAGTAGACTCTTTTTTTTAATGTCCGATTCTGAGAATCGACCTTTTGTTGTTTGTACTTAGCCATGAGCTTATCAAAAGTGCATGGCTCTCTGACAACCTTCCCTCTGCTCTTCTCCACATTAGTCTTCCAAGTGCCAACTTCGAGCTTTTGTGGGACAAATGTGCGTAAAACGCGTACTCCGGAAGGTGCAGAATTGCTAGAACCAGCTAAACCGAGTGCAGCAGTCGGCTTGTCTATCTTAACCGGACCAGAAGAAGTTGGCCGGACCTGGTCGGTCTTTCGATCTGGCTGCTCCGAGGAAGAACCAGACCGATCGGCTTGAGAACCCGACCTGGTCGGCCTTTGCCGTGCTACCCTGGTCTCAAAATATCTTTGTCTATACAGGTGTCGTGCCGACCCTGCAGTGATTGTGAGCTTGCTCTTGCCATCATCACCCTTCTCGAGCTCCAACTTGTGCCCCGAATCACCCCCAGCATTCGGTACGACCCGTGACTCGCCGATGACGACATTCTTGCCTTTGGTCGTATCGGCCTGCTCTGGACGAATCAGAATTGCAGGGTTTCCTGCTTCCACCATATGAACCAGGAAAGGAGCAGTACTGGTCTGCATCTCGGTAAGACTCAATCGTCATTCATTAAGGGTCGATTGGACCTGTCGACGAAAAACATTGCAATCATTAGTGGCATGAGAAAAAGAATTATGGTATTTGCAATAAGCCCTCCTTCTCAATTCATCGGGTGGTGGCAAAGTATAATTGATCTTAAGATAACCGAATTTAAGCAATTCATCAAATATTCGGTCACATTTGGAGAAATCAAAAGTAAACTTCACTTCCTCACCCCGATTCTTTTGAATTGGTTTGAGGGAAGGACAAGTGACTAGTTTATTCTGTACTGGCCATAAAAACTCAGCAGCGTAACAATCTTTAGACTCATCATCCGAACTATCAGAACTCATCTCGACAATATGTACGCCTGATCGATGAGTCTTATGGGGTTCGTAAGGTTCTTTAAGGCGCGATTCTATTGATACGGCCTTCTACAAAAGCTGATTTACATTAAAGATATCATGATGCTCAAGCTTATCTTTGATCTCCCGACGTAAGCCAGCGAGACACAGATCTGTTAGGTCTCTATCGGAGATCATCAAATGAAAACATCGGTTCTTAATTTCTTTAAAACGCTTAAAGAAGTCGACCACAGGCTCGCTACGTCCTTGTCGAACCGACGTGAGGTGTGATAACCTAGTTTCTTGAACCCCGTCATAAAAGTGATTATGAAACTTTTCTTCTAACTCGGCCCAAGAACCTATGGTGCATTCCAGTAGTGACATAAACCAGGCAAAAGCCATACTAGTAAGAGATAAAGGAAAATGTCATACATTCAAATAATCTAGAGTACTAGCTTCGCCCATTTGTGCAAGGAACATGCTGATATGCTCCATAGTTGTTTTACTACCGTCTCCACTAAACTTATAAAAATCCGGTACCCTCCAACCGTCAGGTGCTTTCATAAAATAAAAACATGAAGGGTATGGTTTAGAATAAGTAGTTCTAGTAGGTTTAAATTGGACCCCCAAACTGGTCTCGAGAGACCTAGTTATCTCTTCCTTAAACCGATTTATGGCTCGTCCAAAATCGGTGTCAGCAAGGTTAGGAGTGACACTATGCATGGGATTGTGGCTTGGGGACTTCGGTGGATTGGGCAATACTGTTCCCTGTCCTCCTGAAGCCCTATTTGCTGCTATACCCAGATCGGTCTGTGTGGTCCGACCAGAGCCAGGGTGGAGATTATTGGTATACATCAATGTACTAGCTTCACCGTGATGGGTCCTACCAATGTCGTTTCCTGATTGTGTTTGGCGAAACACAGTGTGTGGGGTTTGGCCTTTGAAAAAATTAAAAGGCATACCGAACTGTGGTTGTCCGGTAGGACGATCAGGTTCAACGGTCTTACCCTCTAATTTATCCATGCGGTCGCTAAGTAACTTAAAAGAATGCTGAATAGTATTGGTGAGAGTTTTTGAAGTGTCAACCAGCATTGCTGAATAATTGGCATGGGTAGGATAAGGATCTTCAGGTACCTTGGTATTTACCTTATCAATAGCGTCTTCAGCGGTCGTAGTTGACGTAGTAGGAATTATCTCGCTGAAGTCTGGCTCTTTGTCTTGAGTGACCCTGCTGCGCCTATCCTTCGAGTAGCTATCTAGGAAAGCTTTCAAGACGGCGTCGAGCTTGGCCTGTGCTTATTGTTTTAACTCGTCGGGGAGCTCGTCAATGCCCGCAGGACGGACGATGTTATCCTTATCTGTAGCACCGTCTTTGCCACCCATCTTGGTAGTAGATTAAATTTCAATCTTCCCCAGCGGAGTCGCCAAAAAGTGTGTTGACGTCAGAAGTGTTCCGAATCACACACCAGCAGGGCTAGATTGCCCGAAGAGTTTGCAGATCAACCTGAGACAGCAGGGACCCTGCCTAAACCGATGAAAACCGATCTAAAAGACCGGTTTGGGCTGATTTAGGGTTTTAGATCCCTGTGTTGATAACTCTAGAACTCCTCCCGGGAAGACCCGTCGGGGAGAAGCACGTAGAGGTTGTCCTAGGACTAGCAAGGCCGCCTAGAACGCCGTCGAGCCTCACCGGGAGACGCACCGAATAGCAGGGTAGAGAGAGGAAAAGGGTAAAAGGGATTGTAGATTGATTTTGATCGATTAGGGTTGGATGCCTTAATCGGCCATAATCCTCTCATATATAGAGAGGGGGTTGGTCTTATCCCAATAGGAAACACCTCCAGATATGATCTCCAAGTTTCCTATTCGAACTCCATCAAAACATGGAATCTAAGAGTCCAATCCGGACTAGACAAGGTAAACCTAATCTCACCGATCTTTGAATCGACTAAACCGGCTTAATGGGCTTTATAGATATCAGCCCAAACTGATTATACCGATCAATAGATCATCCTTACAAAAGAAGGATCTATGAATCGGCGCTTAATTTGACATTCTTCGCCACCTTATGTTCTCTGACCAGCATCAACTGGTCGGAAACACCACAACTGGTCGGAAGACCTCAAATGATCAAGTTCATTTTATTTAGAACATCCGACGTTTCAATTATGAAGTGTTTAAGATACATTCAATCTCAAAATATTATGAGCCAAACATATCTTTTAATCCCATTATTTACCTATGACACTTTTGAGTGTCAACAACTTCTTCTTAATGTACTCCTTGTTGAAGCCACCCTTCCGCTTGTGCTTGGCGGGGATGTACTTTTCCTTGTGCTTGCCGGAGTCGTACTTGTGCCCATGATCGCCCTTGCCATAAGCTTGCTTGTTCTTCTTTGGGAAGTTGGCGATGAAGTGGTCAGAGTCGCAGCATTCGAAGCATCCAGCTTGTCCTCGTCCGCGGTGACGGTTCATGCGGTTGTTGTGAAACCACGAGAACCGGTTGGCAAGCAAAGCCAACTCATCATCTCCCAAGAACTCCAGCTGCTCCTCTGTAACAGAAAGAAGAGAAGAAAGTGCAAAGCCTCCAAAGGGGTTAGCAGAAGAGGCAGAAACCAAAGCCATCGACGGGCCAGAAGGATTCTCCCTCGTCATGGCATCAATCTCACTGTACTTGAGCTTACTAAAGAGCTCGTCGCACGTGAGAGTCTCATAGTTAGGCGATTCGATGATCGCCTGAACCTTAGAGTCACACACTGATCGATCGATGTGTGAAGAAGCTTGAGAGCTCTCTCATGATCGTCGTATGGCAATAGCTCCTTGTTAGCCCTCATCCTGTTGACAATCACCTGAAAGCGAGCGAATAAACTCTCTATGCTCTCGCCAGGCATGTGTCAAAAATTCTCATACTCTCGTTTGTGCGACTCGTAGAGGCGGGTTTTGACTTGAGTGGTTCCCTCATGGAAGCGCATGAGGGTTGCCCAAATCTCCCGAGCCGTGGAGAGGTGAGAAACGCGATCAAACTCAGTCATGCTCAAACACGAGAATGGAGCATTACGGGCTCGGCTATTAGCATCGTGCTCATCGATCTGCTGTTGAGTCACATGAGCAGCCAAGACCACGTAATCGGCGGCATTGCAAATCTCCCAAATCGAAGCACCCATGCTTTGAAGATAGACCGACATACATATCTTCCAATACGCATAGTTCGTCCCATCGAAAAACGGCGGTTTGCCCACGCCGCGATCCATGTCACCTTCTGTGGATCTGGAACTGGCTAAGGTGGAAGATCCTTAACCTGCTCCGATACCAATTGAAGGACCGATAATGCTAAAGCAAGACGGCCAGAGGGGGGGGTTAATGGGAGCCTAAAAATTTCTTTTGAAATTCTGGCCTCTGTCCCACAAATCAACCCCGAATGCTTCGAACACAACCATGATGCCCACGACCCTCGGAAAGAAGGTGGATGATCCTTAGGATCACAGCGAGGCACCACCAAACAAGAGCAAACCAAAACTCGAAAGTACCGAGTCAAGTTCAAGCCCAAAAACTACTCCCGAACGTAAATGGAATGCTATGTCGGGAAATCCCTAAATACCGATGCTAACAAGTAGCAAAGATACCTAGAGAGGTTCCTTGGTGAACTCTAGGAACAAACGAGAAGTCCGAAAACAAAGCGAAAAAGCCGGGAGAGCAAACGCACTAAAAACCAACACTCAGCAGGATCCTAGACTGTCCGCGAATACGATCCCGGACTATCCGCCCCACTGCCGGACTATCCGCGGATTGGTGGCGGACTGTCCGCCGACCAAAAATGAAAAACAGCAGGTCTGCTGAACCTCCCTGGTCGGGTCCCGGACTGTCTGCGATCCTGAACGGCGGACTGTCTACCAGTCAAATCAAGGCACAGTACACCATGACGAACAGCCACTACTCGACTGAGTCCTGATGTGCGGACTGTCCGCGGTACCAGCGGCGGACTGTTCGCGATCTTGCAGAGAGGGCTATTTTGATCGCCTCTCTCCCAAATCTTCCCCAATCCGATCCAAATCAAAATCCCTTGATCCCAAAATTGGAGAAGATGATCACTAGGTAGTTGGGAGACTAATCCTAAGAAATCATCCACTCAAATCAACTCAAACTCTGAGAAATCGAAAGAGAAGGTGCAAGAACGAAAAAGTCACCACGAAACTTAAATCGACCCGATCTACTTGTTCGTGAGGATTGAGATGAATTCCTTCCATGGAAATGTTCTCCTCACATCAAAGAACAAGTTGATTCAAGTGGATTCGAAAAAGATGCAGCGAGGAGGGAGATCGAGCAACAGGAAAATTGAGACAAAAAGCAAAACGCGAAGAACAACTCAAGAACGCGAATCACAATCTCAATTGCCAGCCGAAAATCGTCCCCACGAGGAGACAATGGGATTACGGTCCTGTTTCCTCAAAATCTCAAGAACACAGAGGTATGATTAGCCGTCTCTGCAGATCTCAGTAGCTACAGCAGGGAATGGGAGGCGAGAAAACCTAGAGTGGAAGTAGCAAATGGCTGAGATAGTTTGGAGGGAGGGGTGGCCTCTCCTAATATAGCGTAATACAATTATTTCCCTTCTTCCCCTACAGCTAATGAGTGGGTAGGCTAACTCTAAGGGTATTCCTGACCAACTCGAAGTGTAGTCAATCCGACGGCCATGCCCGCACATCTGGTAGCATCGCCTCGACGCGACCTCACCCGATGACACCACGTGCCGTCACGCACCGTTCATCCTTTTCACGGACCTCCCACCGGTTTTGAGGCCGAAACCGGGAAACCAGTCGTCCATCGGCTGAGTTTTGTGGCCCAAACTCAGAAACCCGCCAGCACCCAGGTTTTGAGGCCCAAACCTGGAAACCATCCTCAGCCCGAGTTTTGAGGCCCAAACTCGGAAACCCGCAGCACCCAGGTTTTGTGGCCCAAACCAGGAAACCGTCCACCCTGTGGTTTTTTTGTGGCTCAACCACCAAACTGAAGCTGTAGAGGGGATGTACCGCCTGTGCACCCCATCCACCAACATGTGTCCTCAGGTCCACGACCCGAGCCACACCGTGTCCCGCAAGTCTCCGCTCATCGCTATCCCAGCATGTCAGCCGCCGCGGCTGATCCTCCGGCCACCGGTCCCTCAGTCCAAGCCTCACGTCTGCCCTTCACCGCTCCGGGTCCATCGGCACGGCACGCCTCTACTTGACCTTCACCTTGCCTTTGATCACCGTCTCCATGCTCAACACCTGCACAACACGAGCCAAAGAACATGCGCATCAACCCAGTTGACAATCACTCATCATCTCAAGATTCGGAATACACCCCATGTATCCGCAATTACCTTATGGGCAACCTTTGTCATGTGTATACAGATCATAAAAGTTTGAAATACATCTTCACCCAACCTGAGTTGAATATGAGGCAGAGAAGGTGGTTAGAGTTAATTAAGGATTATAACCTGGAAGTGCATTATCACCCTGGAAAAGCTAATGTCGTGGCAGATGCTTTGAGTCGCAAGGTTCATTGCAACTCCATGCAACCATTGTTGGAAGATGGATTCAATCTAATGCACCCTATCATGCTAAATAATATCACTATTCAGTGCACTCTAGAAAGTGATATTATCGAAGGACAGAAGTCAGATGAAGAAGTTTGTCAGATTAAAAAGAGGTTGGAAACCAATAGTTCGTTGAATTTTTGAGTGGATGAACAAGGAATTTTATGGTATAATCAAAGGTTGGTAGTACCCAAGGATGTAGAGTTAAGAGACAGGATTTTGAATGAAGGTCACAATTCAAACTTGTGTATTCATCCAGGAAGTAGTAAAATGTATCAGGATCTAAGAACAAGGTATTGGTGGCCTAAGATGAAAAAGGAAGTTGCAGCCTATGTTGCTAAGTGTGATACCTGTTGCAGAATGGCTATACATTTGAAACCAGCCGGACTATTGCAACCCTTGTCAATCCCAGAGTGGAAATGAGAAGAGATCAGTATGGATTTCATCACAGGATTACTTGTTACTCAAAAAGGACATGATTCCATTTGGGTTGTTGTGGATCGATTATCAAAAGTGGCTCATTTCATACTAGTCAAGACTACATATCGACCTCATCAGTATGCAGATTTGTACATCTAGAATATTTTGAGGCTGCATGGAATTCCTAAAAGAATTGTTTCTGATAGAGGACCTCAGTTCATAACTCATTTTTGGGAATAGTTGCACAAGGAATCGGGAACGAATTTGGTGCAAAGTTCCACTTACCACCCCCAAATCGTAGGACAAACGGAAAGATTGAACCAAATTCTAGAAGATATTCTCAGTGCATGTGTACTTTCATCAGGAGAATCATGGGAGAAGTGGTTACCCTTGGTAGAATTTTCATACAATAATAGCTATCACGAGAGTATAAAAATGGCACCATTTGAAGTCTTGTATGGACGAAGATGTTGAACACCCATGGACTGGGTTGAATCTGGAGATCGAGGATTCTATGGGTCAGACTACATGAAAGATGCAGAAGACATTGTGCAGACAGTACAACAACATATCAAAGCAGCGCAGTCTCGACAGAAGAGTTATGTCGACACAAGAAGGAGACCATTGGAATTCCAAGTTGGAGATTATGTCTACCTCAAGGTCTCACCCATGAGGAAGGTGCAACGATTTGGAATCAAGAAGAAGCTTGCGCCACGATATGTCAGACCTTACCAGGTTACCACCAAGAAAGCAGAAGTAGCCTACCAAGTTCAGTTACCACCCAAAATGAGTGCAATCTTTCTAGTATTCCATGTATCGCAACTCAAGAAGTGTCTTTGACTTCCAGAAAAGGAAGAAGTTCCAGTTTCAGACATCACAATCCGATCAGATCTGGAATACTACGAGCAACAAGAAGAGATACTCGATACTAAGACCAGAGTTACCCGAAACAGAGAAGTTGAAAGGATCAAATCAGCCTAGAGGGGGGTGAATAGGTGATTTTCTACAATCTGAAACTTCACAAACTAAAACTTGTAGTTAGATAACAACCGGTATTACCGGTTTGTTTGGGTAGGTACTAGAGTTTCACCTCCTTGCCTCACTCAAGCAACCACAAAGGCTACTAGAGTTTCTCCAATAGAAATCACAGGGGAAATACAAACGCTTCGGGGAGCCCTCACAAATGAATCAACACGGGCTACCACGAAGAACACCTAACCGGCTAGGGTTCAAAGAACCCAAGAGTAATAGACACAAACCAAGCCGGCTAGATGGAAACCAAGTGCTCAAGTCATAGATTGAAGCTTCCCACTCTCTAATCTCACTTCCCTAGCTCAAATCTTGTAAGGGAATGAATCTACGAGCGAAGAGGGAGAGAGAGGGGAGGAGTCAATGCTTGGAGAGTGTTTTGTCAGCTGGTAGGTCGCAATGAGTGAAGTGAGTAAGTGGGTAACGGTTAGAAGTGAAGTGGAGGGCTATTTATAGTCCCCTAGACCCGAGGCTTGTCGGTAGTACTGACCAGCCAAAAACCGCTGCGCCAGATCTGAGTTGACCTAAAACTAGCTACCGGCCTTAGGTCGGTACCACCGAGGGTCGGTAGTACCGGCCTTATGGCAGTACTACCCCCAGGCCAAAACGACCGCGAACAGAGAGCTCCGCAGAAAACCACTTGGCCACTCGGTAACTACCGACCAGGGTCGGTACCACCGAGGGTCGGTAGTACCGACTTTATGGCGGTATTACCGCTAAGTCAAATCGCGCAAGAACAGAGAGCTCTGCAAAACTGCCTTTCTATCGGCTTGGGTTGGTACCATCGAGGGTCGGTAGTACCGACCTTATGGCGGTACTACCGCCAAGCCAATTTGAACATGAACAGAGAGGTCTGCAAAAATGACCTTCCTACCGACCAAGGTCGGTACCACCGAGGGTCGGTAGTACCGGCCTTATGGCGGTACTACCGCCAAGTCATTTTCGAACCAACACAGAGAGGGTGTTAGAATGGTCTGGGTGGCCGGTAATACCGACCTTATGGCGGTACTACCGCCAGTTCAAAAAGAACTCTACCCAGAGAGCATTGCGCGCTGCCTCCCTGGTCGGTACTACCAACTGTACAAAATAACATCTACGTGTTCGTGATCATGCGGTGACTCTCAAGCAAACTTTAGTTAGTCGATTTGAGCACTTTTCTCCATATCTAGCCAACCTAATTTGTGACCCTCTTGATAGTCCGGCTTACCTATAACTCAAGTTTAAAATTAAACTTTCAAACCACCACTTGAGCAAGGCATCTTTTGTCCGAACATACTCAACATGCTTTGTTCATGAGATTTCAACATTTCAAATCTTTCTAGGGACTAACGCCTGCATACATGCTTTTATAAATCCGTTAGTCCCTAATTTGATTGTTATTAATTAGCCAAAACCCACATTGGGGGTGAATGCCCTTACAGAAGTTGAGGCCTACAAGATTCTCTTGAGCAACCATGGTCCTAACAATGCTACCTGGGAGACGGAAGAATACCTGCGCGTGAATTACCCCGTTTTCTATAAAAAGTGATACGTAACCCAAATCTCGGGATGATATTTCTTTAAGGGGGGAGGGGCTATGACACCCTGGTGTCAAGCACTGCATTAGGAACAACATTAGGTACTAAAAGAGCATGAGCATTGCATTGCATCATCACATGTTGAATTAAAGTGTTTAAATTTCCTTTGTTTGATAAATTTGAATTAGGGTCCTATATGACTTGCTTGTTTAAATAGAGTTTTGTCTTGGCAAATAATTTTATAAAATAGAGAATAATGAATACACCACTTTTCATGTTGACACTTTGTCCTAACTAAGTATAGATAAATAATTAAAAATGTAAATGCTAAAATAATTTTTAGCTCTAATATTGACTTTAATTCAGTATAGGCTAGGAAAATGCTTTTCTGAGTTTTTGTCCTATATAAAAGTTGTAGAGAAATATATTTTGAGCAACTTTTTTTTTGGGCCAAACCTAGTTTTGAGTTTTTAAAACTGTTTTGAATCAAATAAGTTTGGAAAAAGAAACTCAAAAAGAAAAAGGATTGAATTTTTTCCTGGTGCCTCACTTCTCGCCCAACCGGCCTATAGGCCCAGCCCGCGCCAGGCCACGCCCGCGCGCCCGACCAGCGCCATGTCGCGCGCTGGCCGCACCGCCGCGTGGCTGCCGCCGGCCTCGCCGTGATCTTCTCCGACCTCTCCCCGCGCGATAGCATCGCCCCGCCTGCACGCTATGATCCCGCTCGACCACTCCGCACCTGCCCCGGCTGCCACGCCCACGCCACCGCCCGCCGCTCGCCTCTCGCCGCTCGCCGCCGCGGGCCCCGCCATGACCGCGCCGCGCCGGCCGAGAGGGCAAAATGGCAGCACGATCGCTCTCTCTCTCCCTCACTCGCCATTCTTCATTCGCCTGCCTTCCCCGTCTTGCCTCCCTCTCTTCTCCCGCACGCAAGCGCAAGCCGAGCGCTTGCACAGCCACCGCATGCCACCGCAAGCACGCCGCCACCGTTCCGGCCACACCCGAGCACCGCCACCCAATCCCTCCCGCCCACAACTCCGCCCTCGTCTCAGACACGCGGTGCACAAGCTCGCATCACCTCCGGAGCTTCGCCCTCGCCAGAACACGACGAGCCCCGCAACGGCCGCAATCGGCACCTTGCAGAGCTCGAGCTCGTTCCGCGTCATCCGAGCCTCTACTGAGCCTCCAACGAGCCCATTCTTCCCCGACGCTCACCGGTTCGCCTGCTCTGTATCACCCCCGAGCCTTCCCTCTTACACAGCGAGTGTCGTGGCCGCCGTCGCGGCATGCGTGCGGAGCCAAGCATCCCCAAAGCTTCTCAGACCAAACCATCACCCCTACACCTTCCCTTAGGGTTCACAGGTCACAACACACCCACCAATTTCACCGGCGACCGCCGAAAACGGTGTAGCCAAGTCTCACCACCACCGCGGTCCGCCATTGCGTGTCGCCGGCGAGCTCTAGCCATGCGCTGACCTAACCATCACCACCATCGGGTTAGCCTCGTCGAGACGAACTCATTCATGCCACTCTCACCGTCGGTGACCTCGCCAATGGCGAGAAAACACCGGTCAACGTCGTCCTTTGTTATCCCCTTGCTGACAAGTGGGTCTCGTTGGCCGCTGGGCCCCACGTGTTAGTCACTGGTGGTCTATGGACCGCGTCCACCTAAGCCCTGGCCGGGAGAATTTCAAACGTTTTTCCATTTTCATTTTTCTAGTGATGCTTGTTTAATTTGTAGAGCACATTTAAATGATCCAAATAAGGTGCTATAAGTTTTGTTAATCTGTTCTTGAGAAGAGCTATCTAAGAAAAATAGAAAAGTAATTTTTGGATAAAGTTTATTGCATTGTTTTTAATTATTTAGTTTATGTGAAATACGTCAAATAAATGTGTTGTTGTATTTCCTCGTCAGATAAAAATGTGGTAAAATTTGTGTTTGCTCTTTGTCATGTGTAGAAGGTAGGAAAAATAGATGAGGGTCTATTTTTATAGAAAAAGTGTCTATTTATGTTTAAATGTCCTTTTAGTTATTTTTTTATAATATTTCTTGTAAGAAATATATGCAGAAATAAATTATGGGAAAATTTGTGTAGTCTCTGTGTATCTTAATGAAGCTTTGGATGCTCTAGCAGTCATTTTGGGAATTTATGTAGGACAATGTATACATGCTCTAGCTGTCATTTTTCTGGAGTAGTGTTGTTCTAGGTAGAAGAAGCCAGGAAAAATATGAAATTTGTTGTTTGATACTTTTCAAAAGGAAAGTTAGTTCAAAGCGCCTTTTTGGCTGTATATTTAATCTTTTTATATCTGTTGTTCAGTATTTTATTTCTTGCTGAAATTTTTACAGTAGAATCCAGTAAATACAGGTTAGCTCCTGTAATTTTTATGGACTTTTCTGAGTACTGGAAACAACACTTGCTGTATAAACCTGAGTTATTCCGAAATTGTTTAATAGAAAGTAATTGAAATAATAGTTTTATAATTGCAGGAAATTTAATATTTCTGCAATGTTAAAAGTTGTTCAACAAGTTGGTTTTCTTGGTTTGCACAAGTAAATTTCATTTACCTCCGATCATAATGCACCACCGTATTATTCATTTATTTACCACATGCATTGCAGCTAGGATCGGTAGCTCAGGAGATCAACCCAGAGCCAGAAGCAAGCGAAGAACCGCAAATCCAGGAGGTGCAGCTGTGCGAGGAAGTCAACCCAGTTGACCCCGACACTAACTTGCCGAAGTGCCCCGCTCCCGAGGCAAGCCCCGGAGCATCTTAAGTCTCCCAGTTTTTATAATTCATTTACTTGAGTACTTTATACTGTGATGCATTAGGTATAGACTACTTGCTGCTTTACCATTCCTTGATTATTGTTTATAGCTTCCTTGTTATCCTGCTATTTACTTAAAAGTAGAATTGCTTAGTCTGCTTAGTATAAATTAGTAAATAGTGGATGTTACCGTAATGCCCCTGGTGGGTAGTTACCGGATCACGGTTGGCTATATTTGTTATCGTGGAAAAAAACCTGAGTAGTAATGAAATACAGTCAATTGGAAGGCAAGGCATCAAGTTTGGAAACTTGGGGGCAGCTCGACCGTTGGATCGTGTAGGTTTGTATCAATGTTGGCCCTCATTCATTTTTGAAAGCGCCCTTTTACTTAGGGTGCGGGTGCTGTAATTACCGATTCTGAAGCCGGTTAGACGCTGTTCAGGCCAGATTCAACCCGAGTCATGCCCTCTAGTATGGAAATGTGATCTGCCTCGGAATGGTCATCGCCAAGTTCCAATTGGGCGGTCCGTGCTTGAACCGCGATGATGACCACCACAAACAGTATCGAGCGGTGACCCAATGCATGGACCCGACGGGGAAAGTGTGGGTTTGTATTAAAGGTTTCTCGCTAGCTGGTTTGTAATTCAATTCGAGTCGCCGTCTCCCCCGGTTATTGGGAAACTATGTCGAGCTTCACCACGATACAACTCCATGTGACATTAAAGGTTCAACTAAAATGTGGATAAAGCAAACCTGATATAGTAATATATTATTGCTTGTTAGATTCAAGTGAGTGCTATAGTTCAAGAGCAAACCTAGATTAAAAGATAGGCTAAACGATGACTGCTCATTCCATCAATTGAATATTAAACTCATCTTAACCTGAGCTCTTTCTGCAACTAAAACTCCCAGCTCCACCCAAAAAGCCTTGCATATCCTTGGTGTCTTTATTTTCAGTTAGACGGGTAAGTCTAGCTGAGTACATTCCCGTACTCAGGGTTTATCCTATTGTTGCAGATGGCTAGGTATACTAAGGCTATTGTAAGCACTGTCTGTACCCCGTGGAGGGTGATGAGGAGTAGGCCCAGGGTAGGATCGTCTGAAAGCTTCTCTTTTGCTTTTGCTAGATCAAGACTAGTCATGGCACGGTACCTTTGAAAAAGAGGAGTGAGTTATCAAAACAATGTTTTATTTGGACTACATGTGTAGTGGTCGTATTTTAAGACTTATTTATGCTTCCGCAAATTTGAACTCCGTGTTGTAATAACTTTGAATTTTTGCACTCTGATTTTATTTCAATATCGAACTGTTGTATCCTTACAATTGTGGTACTTGAACAATGCGATCCTGGTAAGTTGTAAAGTTGTTTGAAATCCTTCGAGATTTCTGGACTACCGGAGTTATATGGGTTCAAGTATGGGTCAGAGCCAGTTAATTCGGCTAAGACTGTACTTGAGCTCTTATAATTTGGACGGTTCCGCCACAAATGTTGCCACACATTCTGGAGTCCATTCAAACTTCTTGTTCTTCTAAGTCAAACGGGTCATAGGTTTTGCTATCTTGGAAAAGTCCGGGAGAAAACTACGGTAATATTTGGCCAATCCTAAAAAGCTACGTACCTCGTGTACACTGGTGGACGCTTGCCAATCCATAACTTGTTGTACTTTGGTGGGATCCACAGAGGTTCCTTCAGCAGAAAGGATATGTCCGAGAAAAGGTACTTTGCTCAACCAAAATTCGCACTTATTGAATTTAGCATACAACTTATGCTCTCGAAGCTGAGTCAAAACAACTCTTAGATGTTCTGCATGGTCTTGTTCATTTTCTGAGTATACCAAGATATCATCAATGAAGACTACAACAAACTTATCCAGCTCTGGCATAAAGATGGAATTCATGAGATACATGAAATGTGCAGGTGCATTTGTCAATCCAAAAGACATGACTAGATACTCATGGACTCCACATCTGATGGAAAAGGTTGTTTTTGGCACGTCTTCTTTTCTGATCTTGATTTGATGGTATCCTGACCTTAAGTCTACTTTGGAGAACACTTTTGCTTTAGCCAACTGATCAAACAATATGTCAATTCGGGGTAAGGGATATTTGTTCTTTATAGTTACTGCATTCAGAGGTCAATCTGTAATCCACACACATCCTCAGTGTTTTATCCTTCTTTTTCACAAAGATTGCAGGACATCCCCAGGGTGATTAACTAGGACATATCAAACCTTTATCCAAGAGTTCCTGTAGTTGGGTTTTGAGCTCTGCTAACTCATTAGCTGGCATCCTATACAACCTCCAAGAAATAGGTGCAGTTTCGGGGACCAATTCTATAGCAAACTCCACATCCCTGTCCGGGGGTAGTCTTGGCAACTCATCAGGGAAAACATCCAGAAACTCACACACTACCGGAATCTCAGCTAACTGTTTTGCCATGATAGCGAACAACACACCTAACTGATGGGGATTCCAAGGTAGCTTTACCCCGAAAGGAAACCCATTCCGAGGGCTAACCATAGTAACCACTCGATCTGTGATATGCAAATTAACCTTCCAGCGTTTCATCCATCCCATTCCCAAAATCACATCCAAACCTAATCCAGGTATCACTATCAGATCCACAGAGACCTTCTCATCCCCAAAGGTGATTTCCATCTCCTTAGCTAGTTTGCGGGTAGAAAGAACAGCCTCTGCTGAACTTATCTGATAACCTCGATCCAATTCTACCAACTTAGGGTTGCTTCTTAAAACAAAATTATCACTAATGAATAAATGCGATGCTCCAGAATCAAACAACACAACTGCAGGCCATTGATTAACAAGAAACGTACCAGCAGTGATAGGTTCTCCTTCTGGCACTTCCTCAATAGTGGTGAAATGCACATTGCCAGAGCGAGGTCGAGGATGAGTGTATTGCTTCTTGGGTTGAGGGCACTGACAAGAGAGATGTCTAGTCTGACCACAGTTATATCATGGTCCAATCACATAGGAGTCTTTTGTCCTCCTGGACCTCCTGCTTTAGCCTTGTTCTGCATCATGGGGGCGGTGTAGGGCTTCTGAAAGTTCGGACGAGGATGGTTGTTGGTCATATTCTTCTAAGGTGGGCGGAATCTTGCCCCTGAAGCTGGCAGACGAAATTGGGTTCGTGCACCAAAAGGGGTCCTCTGTTGGGAAGAACCGCCTTTGTTGGCACGACGATGATTCTCCATGGTCAACTACTATCATTTGCCTCTTGGTTCCGACAATCACTGACGAAGTCACTAAAAGTGGTGTGGTCACTGTTTCCCCATCTTGGAGAGCATAGTGGCATTCATGCCACGCTTGAAACTTGCAATCTTTTTAGCCTCTGTATTCACGAAGTCCAGGGCATAACGAGAAAGATTGTTGAAGTTGTGCACATACTCTGACATAGATCTGGTTCCCTGTGACAGCCTCATGAACTCGGTAACTTTCGTCTCCATCAGGCCACTAGGGATGTAGTGCCTGCGCATAGCGGTGGAGAACTGCTCCCAAGTAATAGGTGCATTCTCTAGCAAGGATGCACGGTACTGGGACCACAATAGTCCTGCGGGTCCTTCCAATAGCTATATTCAGCCTTCAGCTCCTCAGTTAAGCGAAGAAGATGGAACTTCTGAGTAACTGAGTTGAGCCATTCATCTGCTTGAACATAGACAAACGGGTGTCCAACAAGTCATGGTATGAGTTGTATTGGTTAGGCTCAGGTCCTTGACGTTGCTGGCGCTGTTGTGCAGTGTTACCCACGATATCACCACGGAGCGTAGCTCCCATATGCCTCTGCATCTCTTCTATGTTTCTCTGGCTGCCCAAGAACTGACCAAAGAAAGCATCTGCTGTCATTGGGGGTGGTGGAGGTGGTGGCAGGTTTTCTCCCTGGCTGCCTCCTTCTGGGTCACGCTGACTGCGGGTGTGGATCGGCATCTGCATATCCCATTAATGAGCAATAATTAGGTGATGTCCTATCGAACATGAATAAATACCATGTTGTACACAATTCAATAATTAGCACATGACCAGATATAATTACTCATTTCCACATAACATCACAGAATAATCGCTCGCAAATAAGAACGCAAATGACGATTTTCCATAAAAGGTGCCAGATCAAAGTCTGGACTTCATCCAAAAGTCATACATGCCATCATACGAACTGAGTCATAGGGATAACACATGTTTGAGTTACATCAAAAGAGATCATAAACATGACTTAGCAAAAGACTGGGTCCTAGCGAATCTAACGCTCACGCGTCTCCTGCGTCGGGCGCGACTCCTGCTCCATCAGCGTCGATCATGGGCTCATCAACGTAGTCCTCGTCCTCATGTCCAGGGTCTAGACCAAGCACCACTTCGTCCTGTGGCTCGGGTACCTCTACTGCAGCTGCTGCCTGTGCCTCATGGTGGAACTGGTGGATCGCCTCGTGGAGGTTGTCGATGTAGGCCTGCTGGTGGTCGACTTGCTGCATCAAGTGAAGAGCACCCTCTCTGAGCTCATCGAACGTGGACCAGGCTTCATCCCGTTGCATTGCCATCATCAGGTACATTTGCTCAGCGATGGTACGAGCGGTGTTCTCTGCTCCTGCTCTGGCGCGAGCCTCGTCACTCTCCAAGGTGACCCTGTGCAGCTCCTCCTGTAGCTAGGCTACCTCAGTGTCAAACTCCTCCTGCAGCTTCCTCTTGCCTTGGTAAGTAGCCGTGAGGGTAAAGGACACACTCTCCAGACTGCGCTCCATACTCTCACAGACTCCAACCAAAGCTCCTATGGCACCTCCTGTTAGAACCGCCTCCAAAGTCTGTCTCCAGTGCAATGGAAAAGGTGATCCATGTGGGAACACTCCTGCCATGGCAGTGGCAAGGTCGGCGGGGAAATGAGTTATGATGTCCTTCAAAACCAGATAAGCTACCTTGTTGGCCCCATCCTTTGCACAACTGCCCTTGGTAATCTCTGTCCATCCTGACCAGTGCGGCTTGCTAGCCAAGGCCTTAACCTTGACTTGCACCATGACCAGCGAATCCTGTACATACTGATCCTTCTGCCAAGAGTACCGGGGCTCCTGTCCCTCCGTGTAATCAACTGCATGCAGAATCCTCCAGAGGATCGTCGACATTCCAAAGTATGACAAGAACATGTTCTTGGTCAACTTTGTTGTTAAACAGTGACGCGGAACTCCTCGGCCTCCGGTGGCCTTGTGAGCTATCAACTTGGTCTGGGACATCTGTAGAAACAAAAAGGGGGTTTCAAACTCTCGTGAGACGCATAATTAAGTTGGTAAATTTTATAAATAAAGGGGAACAATTTTTAATTAAGGGGACGAATGCAATGTAACACTAACGTAAACATGATGCATGATCATACTTACGTTCTCACTCACTAATAATGACTCGCAAGTCCTAACGTTCTAGTCGGTGGCAAGAACGATCTCTCATGCGTTATCTATTCGTTCTACTCGATCGCGTAGTTATTGTACCTGTAGAAGATTCATTTCAACTCAAGAAAAATCCCAATGATAAAGACAATTGAGCATCTTCCCATATGCACCTAGGTACATAAAAGCCGATACTAAACCTCATGCACCAAGCTTAGAAAAATTTACCCAGCAATTGATACTGTCATATATGTTTGCGTAGAGCTTACATACAACCTGGTATAACAACACTCTCCCTAGACTGACGGTTGGACGGTCATGCTCTCATGCCTCACTAAATCATTTTATGCATGTTTTCATAATCGATGCATTCTCTTTCCCGAGAATGGACCAGGCAAATAAAAGATCCAACATGAAGCAAATTCCAGAACCCTGTTAGCAGTTAAGCCACCTGAATCCTAGTATAGGACTTAAGGACAAGACTTGGCACACTTAGAATTTCAAAAATAGTTTTGAAATAAACATTTTTGTTCGAAAATAGCTCCTTGCTGATGCAATTACTTGAACCATGCTCTGATACCATCTGTGGCGGAACCATCCAAATTATAAGAGCTCAAGTATAGTCGCAGCCGAATCAACCGCCTCTGACCTATACTTGAACCCATATAACTCCGGTAGTCCAGAAATCTCGAAGGATTTCTAACAACTTTACAACATACTAGAATCGCATTGTTCAATTACCACATTCGTAAGGATACAATAGTTCATCGGTGGAATAAAATCAGAGTGCGGAACCTCAAAGTTATTACAACATGGAGTTTAAATTGCGGAAGCTGAAATAAGTCTTGAAACACGACCACTACAGATGTGGTCCAGATAAAACATTATTTTGATAACTTACTCCTCTTTTTCAAAGATACAGTGCCATGACTAGTCTTGATCCAGCTAAAGCAAAAGAGAAGCTTTCAGATGACCTTGCCCTGGGCCTACTCCTCATCATCCTCCACGGGGTAGAGACAGTGCTTACAATAGTCATAGTAAACCTGGCCATCTGCAACAATGGGATAAACCTTGAGTACGGGAATGTACTCAGCTAGACTTACCCGTCTAACTAAAAATAAAGACACCAAGGATATGCAAGGCTTTTTGGGGTGGAGCTGGGAAGTTTAGTTGCGGAAAGAGCTAAGGTTAAGATAAGCTTAATATTTAATTATGGAATGAGCAGTCATCTTTTTATCCTACCTTTTAATTCTAGGTTTTGCAGCTGAACTATAACACTCACTTGAATCTAGCAAACTGAAGGACCGAGAAGCTACCCGAAAGCGACCAGAGGGGGGGTGAATGGGAGCTTTAAAATTCCTTCCGGAAAGTCAAGCCACTGTCCCAAACAATCAACCCCAAAAGCGAACCCTAGAGCTTGCTAATGTCCACGACCTTAGATGTAGGGTGGATGCTTCCTAGAAGCACAGCGGGACACTAGACAACCCTAGAAAGCCAACGCAAAAGACGGAAATCAAATCCGATCAAGAACGAACGAACCGCGGACGAAACGGCGCGAAACAGCTACGACCGGACTCTGGCCAGCGTCCGGTCAGCAGGGACCGGACGCGTCCGGTCGTCAGAAATCGGCTCTGGGAGCTCTCTGAGTTGGACCGGACGCACGATGCTCAAGCGTCCGGTCGTTTACTGAGCGTCCGGTCACAAGAGACAAAACACAGGAACAGTAACTCCGGCGAGTCCGGTCACCCAAAACGCAGAGCGTCTGGTCGGTCTGCAGAGAGACTCGCTGAACATTCAACGACCGGACGCACTTGGTCAGCGTCCGGTCGGCCCGATGCCAGCGTCCGGTCGATGCGCGACAGCCCTGCTCGATCACCGATTTGCCTCGATCTCACCCAAAACAATTCCTCTAGGGATCAAACTTGGTGAGTGAAGTCACAAGGAGGTTAGTGAGCTATCTCTAAGAGATCATGGCTCGAACCTAACTCCAAATCGGTGAAACGAAGAATTTCGGGGGAAGGGAGGAAAAATGACCCGAAACGAAAAATCGATCGATCTCCTAGACCGTGAGGTTAGAGGATGATTCCTTCGGTGGAAAGAAGTGCCTCACGATCTAGAACAACTTGGTTCAAACGGAATTGCAAAATATGAACCGAGCAAAGAGATCAAGCGACGGGAAAATCGTGGAGCAAAAGGATTCCGCGAAGAACACAAGCAAAACGGAAATCACAGCCACGAAACCGAATCAAAGACACGAATCAAGTCATCGATCTGTGCTCCAAGGTGAGGATACGGCCTCACTTCCTCAAATCAACAGTACACAGAGTGGAGTCTTCTCTGCGGATCTCAACTAGCTAAAGCAGGGATGGGAGAGTGGAAACCCTAGCAAATGAAGGCACTAACTGAAATAGCTAAAACTGAGATGGGGAGGAGGGTGTCTCCCCTGGACTACTTATACTAACCTAGCCTAAGTCTATTTCCTACTCTACCCCTCACTACTGTATTTACAGAGCGGACCAGCCTAACCCTAAGGCTATTCTAGTCCACCCGCTAGTGGTAGGTAGATCCGACGGCCACGCCCGCACGGTCTTCTGCGTCGCCTCCACGCAACCTTCAGATCGCCGCCCCGTGCCGCCACCACTCTGCACCCCCGGTTTTGTGGCCCAAACCGGGAAACCAGCCTTTTCCATCAGCCCCCGGTTTTGAGGCCCAAACCGGGAAACCAGCCTCCAGCCTGAGTTTTGTGGCCCAAACTCATAAACCCGCAGCGCCCGAGTTTTGAGGCCCAAACTCGGAAACCAGCCCACGCCCAGGTTTTGAGGCCCAACCTGGAAACCGTCGCGCCCAGGTTTTGTGGCTCAACCTGGAAACCCAGCACCCAGGTTTTGAGGCCCAAACCTGGAAACCGTCCACCGTTGGTTTTTCCCGGGCTCTACCAACAAACCGACGTCATAGAGGGGATGCACCGCCTGTGCACCCCTTCCACCGACATGATCGCACTTCTCCGCTTGTCGCTGTCGCAGGCTGCCAGCCACCACAGCTGATCCTCCGGCCTCCAGTCCATCAGTCCAAGTCCACGTCCGCCCTTCACCGTCCGATACATCGGCATGGCACGTCCGCCGCACGGCACGCCCATCCTTCATCGCGCCCGGTCCGTCGGCACGGCACGTCGCAACTTGACCTTCACCCGCCATCGATCACTGTCTCCGTGCTCGACACCTGCACAACACAAGCCAAAGAACATGCGCATCATCTCCGTTGACAATCACTCATCACACAGAGACTCGGCATACACCCATGTATCCGCAATCTCCCCCTTGATGAGTGCATTGTCAACTCCACAACAAATCATAAATAAGAAGAAGGAGGTAGGAAGGAGTGGGAAGAGAAAACCCAACCAAATGACCCAAAAGCCTAACAAAAGCCAAAGAAGGTCAAGTGGATGAAGCGAAAACTTGGTCCCCAAAGACATGGGCAACGGCTCGACGCAACCAAGCAAAGCAAAGCTAGCCCTCAAGAAGAGGTAGAACAGGCTCAACACCGCTAGCAGATACCAATTGAAGATCGGAGGACAACAGAAGCAAAATGCTAGTCCCTCAAGATAGAGGCACAGAGGCTCAACACAACTAGCAAGAAAGTCACTCCGAACCAATTGGAAATCAACCCAAACCAAATGGGAAAGCACACCAGACGATACCAATTGAAAGCCAAATGAAAAAACTTATGAAAGCTCATGAAAAGCTAGGAACGTTTGCTAGTCCCTCAAGACAGAGGCAACGGCTCAACACAACTAGCAAACTCCCCCTCGACAAATGCAAGCAACTAGGACAAATGATTCTCCCCTTAGTTGATCAACACAGGAGCATATGATTTGCATAAATTTCTCCCCCTAGTTGAAAATGCACTTATCAAGGCCAAAAGGTATCGGAGAAGCAACTCCCTTCACATAAACTCCCCCTGAACACAAGATCTCCTTCCAAAATGCATATGAGGTCAAAATGCAAGTTAGGAGCTTCAAGTATATAGTCAAAAGAGTGCAAAGATGCTCTAATCAGTATAGCTCCAACATCTCAATTAAGCACTCAAATAGCAAAGGCTCAAACTGATCACTTATACGAAATATGAAGCAAATGAACATGTGAGCAGTTTTAAGCCAAAAAGGATAGTCACCATCAAAATAGCACTAGACATGTATAGAAGGAATCCAAACAAGTGCTAAGCATATATACAAGGTGAACTACCCCTAGCAAAGTTCAATCATCATGCATAGGAATGAAGCATATACTTGTGATTTCAAATTCATATCGGAGTTGCAGCGGTAAAAGAATTCACAAGTTCATTTTTAGCATGTGATTGCGAGAGGTTGAAAGCTTGTCATCGCCTAACTTTTCAACCGTGCGAAGCCTATGCCGAAGCAATCAGAAGCTTAAAGCAACGGTTTCGGTCATACACTACATGGCTCAAGTTTAACTCAAAGTGCAATGAGAAACAGTCTCAATACCATGAGGTGTTGACAAGCAATCCCATCTCGATCTTTTCAATTCAACAATACTTGGTTCAGGTTTTAAGCAAGTTATGAACAACCAAGCAAGTGAATGACTCAGAACTAGAGACATAGCAACCTAGCATATATGAAAAGCAGGAATGGACTCAACACACCCTACACATGCTAGTTGCATATCTCAATGGTGAACATTTTCAGATTTATATATATTAGGCATAATTCACCATTCCAAAAATAGCTCGCTCATAACATGTAACAGTGATCAGAAGGAGCATAAGCTACAAGCATCATCATAAGTATCGGAGCAATATTACCAAGAGCATAATTACATTCTAGTGAATATAGACATGAAGCTCAGAATGTAAATGCGTATGCCCGACACAAAACTGAAAGAAAGAAGATACCAATTGGAAAGACTCAAGAAACTCAAAAGAAAAGAGCCTCAAAATAAAAGAGTCAGTCTGTACATCTCAAAATGCTTCCCCCATCTAAAAGGGGAAACACACACCAAGCTCACCCCTCAACCTATTAAAGGTTGATTCGTCTAAGGGCTTGGTGAAAATATCAGCCAATTGGTGATAAGTATCGACATGGCGAAGGTCGATATCACCCTTCTCCTGGTGGTCTCGCAAGAAATGAAAGCGCACATCAATGTGTTTGGTTTTCGAGTGAAGCATGGGGTTCTTAGCAACGCTAATGGCACTCGTGCTGTCACAAAGCAAAGGCACTCGAGTAAAGCTCAAACCAAAATCACGCAAAGTGGCCATCATCCAGAGTAACTGGGAACAGCAGCTAGCCGCAGCAACATACTCAGCCTCCGTGGTAGACTGGGCGACACTAGACTGCTTGCGAGAAGACCACGATACAAGAGAAGACCCAATAAACTGGCAAGTCCCAGAAGTGGACTTGCGCTCAATGCGACAACCAGCAAAATCGGCATCGGAATAACCGCAAAGCGAGAGAGTGGAGGAAGCAGAATACCAAATCCCGAGCTCGGGCGTGAAACGAAGGTACCTGAAGATGCGCTTCACCGCCTGACGGTGAGAAGTGCGTGGCGAAGCCTGAAAGCGCGCGCACAAGCACACGGCGAACTGAATGTCCGGCCGTGTCGCCGTCAGGTAGAGCAGCGATCCAATCATGCTGCGGTACTCCTTCTGGTCCACTACTTCTCCATCCGTGTCGGCATCCAGGGCAGTCGTTGTCGACATGGGCGTCGGAAGAGGCTTGGCCTCACCCATGTCGAACCGCTTCAGCAAGTCCCTCGTGTACTTGCCCTGGTGCACAAACGTCCCCTCTCGGGATTGCTTAATTTGCAACCCGAGAAAGAAAGTCAGCTCGCCCATCATGCTCATCTCGAACTCCCTGCTCATAGTATCTGCAAACTTGGCAACCAAAGCGTGAGAAGAACCACCGAAAATGATATCATCCACGTAAATTTGGACCAAGAGTGTGTCTTTGCCCTGCCGGAGGAGAAAGAGCGTCTTATCTACACATCCCATTTTAAAACCCTTAGCTAGCAGAAAAGTTTTCAATCTATCATACCAGGCTCTAGGGGCTTGTTTCAAACCATACAAAGCTTTGTGGAGTTTAAAGACATGGTTTGGAAACTTGGGATTTTCAAAACTGGGGGGTTGCTGGACATAGACCTCCTCCTCAATGTAGCCGTTTAAGAAGGCACTCTTGACATCCATTTGAAAAAGTTTGAAACCCATGGATGTAGCATAAGCCAAGAGTATCCTAATAGCCTCCAAACGAGCTACAGGAGCGAAGGTCTCCTCATAATCTATCCCCTCTTTCTGACTATAACCCTTCGCTACAAGCCGGGCCTTGTTTCTCACAATGTGGCCCTCCTCTCCTTGCTTGTTTTTAAATACCCATTTTGTCCCAATAGGTTTACAGTCAGGAGGTGGTGGCACTTGAACCCAAACCCGATTTTGCTCAAAGTTCTCTAGCTCCTCATGCATGGCATTGACCCAATCCGGATCCGTCAATGCGTGTCCAACATCTCGGGGCTCAAAAGACGCAACAAAAGCAGAATGAGCAAAGTGCGAGATGTGCTGTGACCTGGAGCGAGTAATTCGCTCGTTGATGTCGCCGATCATCTGTTCAGGGGGGTGCTGGCGCTGGATATGTCGTGGCGCCTCCCGGGAAGAAGTGACCTCCCCCTCAACAGCAGCTGGTTCCACCCTGGGTACAAAAGGTACCGCGCGAGGTGGAGGATCCCACGGCCCCCAGGAAGAAGAGGTGTCGGGGCCGTGAGTCGTCGTCGAGGCCGCTCTTTGCGGCACGGCAGGTGGAGGGGGTGCTGGATCATCTATACCTTCAGCACCCTCTTCCTCATCATCAAAAAGAGGCTCTCCAACCTCATGATCACCTGCACGCTCAAAACGAGAAGAAGGAGAAACAAGAGTCTCGTCGAAGGTGACATCTGATGTCTCCATGACTCGGTTAGTGTCAAGGTTAAGTACACGATAAGCTCGAGTGTGAGTGCCATAACCCAAAAACACACCGTCAGAAGAACGAGACTCAAACTTGTCCAGGTTGCCTTTTTTCAATATAAAACAATGGCAACCAAAGACTCTAAAATAACTCACCTTGGGCTGGCGACCAAAACGCAACTCATAAGAGGTCTTCTTCAAAAACGCTCTCAGAAAAATGCGATTCGAAATGTAGCATGCAGTGTTCATAGCTTCAGCCCAATAGCGCCTAGGAGTCCTATGCTCATCAAGCATCGTCCTGGCCATCTCAACAAGGGTCCGATTCTTCCTCTCTACAACACCATTTTGGGACGGTGTGTAGGGGGAAGAAAACTGATGCTCCAAGCCAAGGCGGTTACAAAACATCTCAAAATCCGAATTCTTAAACTCGGAACCATTATCACTTCTAATAGCTCGCATCGAGTTCAAAGGGAACTCGTTCTGAAGACGCAAAATCAGATTGCGAGCGAATGAGAAAGTCTCAGTCTTCTCAGTCAAAAAGAAGACCCACGAATACCTCGAAAAATCGTCAACAACAACCAAAACATACCACTTGCCACCAACCGAGCTCACCCGAGCCGGACCAACAAGGTCCATATGTAAAAGCTCTCCGGGGTGCGAGGTCATGACCTTAGTCACTGGATGGTGGGGAGCGGCAACCATCTTCCCATGTCTGCAAGAATGGCAAACTAGATCCTTCTCCATCGAAAGCTTGGGCAATCCTCGGATTAGGCCAAGTGAGCTAAGTCTTGCAAGCAAGTCGAAGCTTAAGTGACCGAGCCTCCTATGCCACTTCCAAAGATCGGAAGAAGAAGGACTAGCCAAAAGACAGCGAGAAGAACCAAACGATTCCGAGAAATTCGCACGAAAGACTTTCCCAAAGGGCGAAATCAGACATACAAGATCGCCCTGAGGATCTAAGATGCGACTAAGGTTCGGTTTGAAACGAATCTCATAGTCATCATCAAAAAGTTGCGAAACAGAAAGCAAGTTAAAATGCAGGTTAGAAACAAGAGCAACATCGCGCAACACAAAGTGCTCATTAACCCGCACCGTCCCACGAGACAATACCTTACCTTTACTATTGTCGCCGAAGGTTATGTACTCCTTTCCGGCGACCGGGCTAAGGCTGGAGAACCACTTGGCGTTTCCGGTCATGTGCCTCAAGCAACCAGAATCCACCAACCAAATGTCCTCCAACCGTCTCACCTACATCAATAAAAAGACATAGGGTGAGCATACGGTCCAACACTGGGGTTAGTGAAATAAGGGGAAAACCAGTGTTGGGCCGGCTGCTCAAAAGAAGGGTTAGTGTAAAAACCATTCCTAGCACGTCTACGAGGGAAGCGATCACCACGCTGAGGAAAGCGTGGTCCGCTGGGGAAGAAGCGCTCACCGCGGTACTCAAAACGCGGTGGGGGAAAGCGCTCAACTAAGCCTCCGCCACGGGGTCCGTTACCTGCAAAAGCAGGACCCCGTCGGGCACGCTCTCTACGAGATCTACGCCTAGGAGCCTGGGGCTCAACTGCTCTAGCGTCTCTTCTCGGAGCTCTCTCCTGCCTAGGCCTAACAAACTGAGGTGCTGGACCTCTAGGCCTAGTCTCCCTCCTCGGGGCTCTCATCTCCTGCCTAGGCCTGGGACCCTGACGTCCGGACCTAGCAGCTCTCCGCTGGGCCTTCGGTACATGTCCACCATGAGCTGGATGGTACATGTCCGGGTTCTCCATCTCCCGAGCCCTGCGCGCCTCTCTCTTGCGCCGAAAGCAGAACTCGCTCAAGTGACCATCTCTCCCACAAAAATCACACTGGTACCTCACCGCACGCACAGGGGGTTGTTGGTGACCAGGGCTGTGGGTGTGGCTCACTTTGCCTTTGCCCTTTGGTGGCAACTCCTCACGAATGGGTGGCATAGCATCAAGCTTGTTTCTGAGGTGGTTTGGCTTGGGTGCCCAAACTGGGTTCTTGGGAGGAACTCTCGGGGGTTCCTCAACCACACCATCTTTGGTGATAGGCTTGGCTGGCTCTTTGAGTGGAAGCTTGGCAAGTTTGGGAGTAGTGGTGGAATTGGGCTTCTCACATGGGTTCAGACCACTAGACTCTCCGATCTTCCCAAAAGCTGAGAGATCAACACTCTGAGCAAAACCTACACCAGGGGCACCAACAGCTCGCTTGAATTGGGAGATCATCATACCGAGCTGCGGCTCACTACTGGAGACCCATGACAAGATGGACCGAAGGTATGTGTTTTCTTCCTCGGTTTGCATCTTGCCATGCTTCACATTGGCAATCTCCATCTCCAGGCCCTCACACAAAGCACACCTCGAGACACAAGTGCTATCTGAGCTGGCCTTCTCTAAAGACTCAAGCTTGGCATTTTTCTCTGCCAACTCAGATTGCAAGACAGGACAAGTCTTGCACGCACCCAACAGCTGCGGCCTAGCACGGAGCTCATCCACCTCATCTACCAACGCAGCATACTTACCTCTCAGAGTGAGAAGGTCAGTCATGTGCGCGGTGCACGACTCGCACTCCGCCTCCTCCGACACTACCACGGTGGACCGAGCGAACTCAAGCTCCTTCACCGTGTCCTCCCACTTCTGCCTAAACTCCTTGCGCTCTCTAGCGGCACGCCTAAGCAACTTATCTTGGCTAAGGAGGGCAGCAGTCAACTTCTCAACCTCGAAGGAAAGCTCGTCGTAGGTGAGAGATACCTGGGAGGTGTCGTCGTCGTCGTCGTTCCGAGGGGTACGCTCCGGCTCGCCGTCGACCTCATCTCCGAGCGCCATGGTGCAGAAGCCGTCGTCGTCGGCGAAGAAGCAGAGGCCATTCAGCTTGTCCTCGATCCTCTTCTTCTTCTCGGACTCGTCATCGCTCGAGCTGGCGGAGTCGTCATCCGAGCCGTCGACGTCGCTGAGCGTGGCGAAGAACGCGCGCTGCTCAGCTTGCTGCTTCTCCAAGTACTTCTTCTTGATGTACTCTTTGTCGAAGCCGCCCCGTTTCTTGTGCCTTGGGGGGACGTGCTTCTCCTTGTACTTGGAGTCGCGCTTGCGCCCATGTTCGCCCTTGCCCGAGTGCTTGTTCTTTTTCTTGGGGCAGTCGGCGATGAAGTGGTCGGGGTCGCCGCACTCGTAGCATCCCGTGCGTCCTCCTCCTCGACGGCGGTTCATGCGGTTGTTGTGGAACCGCGAGAACCGGTTAGCAAGCAAAGCCAACTCGTCGTCTCCCAAAGACTCCAGCTGGTCCTCTGTTACAGAAAAGAGAGAAGAAAGCGCAAAGCCAGCTGAGGGGTTAGAGGAAGAGCCGGAAACCAAAGCCATGGACGGGCGAGAAGGATTTTCAAAAGAAGCCCTCGCCATAGCATCAATCTCACTGGACTTGAGCTTACTGAAGAGCTCGTCGCAGGTGAGGGTCTCATAGTTCGGCGATTCGATGATTGCCTGAACCTTGGAGTCCCACACCGAACGGTCAAGAGTGTGCAAAAGCTTCAAAGCACGCTCATGATCGTCAAATGGCAACTGCTCTCTGTTAGCCCTCATCCTGTTGACAATCACCTGAAAGCGAGCGAATAAACTTTCTATGCTCTCGCCAGGTTGATGTCTAAAGTTCTCATACTCTCGCTTGAACGACTCGTAGAGTCGGGTTTTGACTTGAGAGGTGCCCTCATGAAAACGCATGAGAGTGTCCCAGATCTCCCGAGCCGTAGCGAGGTGAGAAACACGATCAAACTCACCCATGCTCAAACAAGAGAAAAGAGCATTACGGGCTCGGCTATTGGCATCGTGCTCATCGATCTACTGTTGAGTCACACGAGCAGCCAAGACCACGTAATCAGGGGAGTTGCAAATATCCCAGATCGAAGCGCCCAAGCTCTGCAAATAGGCCGACATACGTATCTTCCAATACGCATAGTTCGTCCCATCAAAGAACGGCGGTTTGCCCACGCCGCGATCCATGTCGCCTTCGGTGGATCTGGAACCGGCTAAGGTGGAAGATCCTTAACCCGCTCTGATACCAATTGAAGGACCGAGAAGCTACCCGAAAGCGACCAGAGGGGGGGTGAATGGGAGCTTTAAAATTCCTTCCGGAAAGTCAAGCCACTGTCCCAAACAATCAACCCCAAAAGCGAACCCTAGAGCTTGCTAATGTCCACGACCCTAGATGTAGGGTGGATGCTTCCTAGAAGCACAGCGGGACACTAGACAACCCTAGAAAGCCAACGCAAAAGACGGAAATCAAATCCGATCAAGAACGAACGAACCGCGGACGAAACGGCGCGAAACAGCTACGACCGGACTCTGGCCAGCGTCCGGTCAGCAGGGACCGGACACGTCCGGTCGTCAGAAATCGGCTCTGGGAGCTCTCTGAGTTGGACCGGACGCACGATGCTCAAGCGTCCGGTCACAAGAGACAAAACACAGGAACAGTAACTCCGGCGAGTCCGGTCACCCAAAACGCAGAGCGTCTGGTCGGTCTGCAGAGAGACTCGCTGAACATTCAACGACCGGACGCACTTGGTCAGCGTCCGGTCGGCCCGATGCCAGCGTCCGGTCGATGCGCGACAGCCCTGCTCGATCACCGATTTGCCTCGATCTCACCCAAAACAATTCCTCTAGGGATCAAACTTGGTGAGTGAAGTCACAAGGAGGTTAGTGAGCTATCTCTAAGAGATCATGGCTCGAACCTAACTCCAAATCGGTGAAACGAAGAATTTCGGGGGAAGGGAGGAAAAATGACCCGAAACGAAAAATCGATCGATCTCCTAGACCGTGAGGTTAGAGGATGATTCCTTCGGTGGAAAGAAGTGCCTCACGATCTAGAACAACTTGGTTCAAACGGAATTGCAAAATATGAACCGAGCAAAGAGATCAAGCGACGGGAAAATCGTGGAGCAAAAGGATTCCGCGAAGAACACAAGCAAAACAGAAATCACAGCCACGAAACCGAATCAAAGACACGAATCAAGTCATCGATCTGTGCTCCAAGGTGAGGATACGGCCTCACTTCCTCAAATCAACAGTACACAGAGTGGAGTCTTCTCTGCGGATCTCAACTAGCTAAAGCAGGGATGGGAGAGTGGAAACCCTAGCAAATGAAGGCACTAACTGAAATAGCTAAAACTGAGATGGGGAGGAGGGTGTCTCCCCTGGACTACTTATACTAACCTAGCCTAAGTCTATTTCCTACTCTACCCCTCACTACTGTATTTACAGAGCGGACCAGCCTAACCCTAAGGCTATTCTAGTCCACCCGCTAGTGGTAGGTAGATCCGAAGGCCACGCCCGCACGGTCTTCCGCGTCGCCTCCACGCAACCTTCAGATCGCCGCCACGTGCCGCCACCACTCTGCACCCCCGGTTTTGTGGCCCAAACCGGGAAACCAGCCTTTTCCATCAGCCCCCGGTTTTGAGGCCCAAACCGGGAAACCAGCCTCCAGCCTGAGTTTTGTGGCCCAAACTCAGAAACCCGCAGCGCCCGAGTTTTGAGGCCCAAACTCGGAAACCAGCCCACGCCCAGGTTTTGAGGCTCAACCTGGAAACCGTCGCGCCCAGGTTTTGTGGCTCAACCTGGAAACCCAGCACCCAGGTTTTGAGGCCCAAACCTGGAAACCGTCCACCGTTGGTTTTTCCCGGGCTCTACCAACAAACCGGCGTCGTAGAGGGGATGCACCGCCTGTGCACCCCTTCCACCGACATGATCGCACTTCTCCGCTTGTCGCTGTCGCAGGCTGCCAGCCACCACAGCTGATCCTCCGGCCTCCAGTCCATCAGTCCAAGTCCACGTCCGCCCTTCACCGTCCGATACATCGGCATGGCACGTCCGCCGCACGGCACGCCCATCCTTCATCGCGCCCGGTCCGTCGGCACGGCACGTCGCAACTTGACCTTCACCCGCCATCGATCACTGTC
Source organism: Coix lacryma-jobi var. lacryma-jobi (assembly GCA_009763385.1). NCBI lineage: Eukaryota > Viridiplantae > Streptophyta > Magnoliopsida > Poales > Poaceae > Coix > Coix lacryma-jobi. The sequence goes on from CM019831.1 coordinate 51,737,547, forward strand.
TCCGTGCTCGACACCTGCACAACACAAGCCAAAGAACATGCGCATCATCTCCGTTGACAATCACTCATCACACAGAGACTCGGCATACACCCATGTATCCGCACAAACAATAATATAATACCATATCAGGTTTGTTTTATCAATATTTTAGTTGAACCTTTATTGTCACATGGAGTTGTATTGTGGTGAAGCTCGACATAGTTTCCCACTAACCGGGGGAGACGGCGACTCGAATCGAATAACAAACCAGCTGGCGAGAAACCTTTAATACAAACCCATACTTTCTCCATTGGGTCCATGCATTGGGTCACCGCTCGATACTGTTTAAGGTGGTAAACGTCGCGGTTCAAGCATGGACCGCCCAATTGGAACTTGACGATGGCCATTCTGAGGCAGATCGCATTTCCATACTAGAGGGCATGACTCGGGTTGAATCTGGCCCGAACAACGTCTAACCGGCTTCGGGGTCGGTGATTATGGCACCGGCACCCTAAGTAAAAGGGCGCTTTCAAAAATGAACGAGGGCCAACATCGATACAAACCTACACGATCCAACGGACGAACTGCTCCCAAGTTTCCAAACTTGGTGCCTTGCCTTCCAGTTGACTGTATTTCAGTACTACTCAGGTTCTTTTCCACGATACCAAATATAGCCAATTGTGATCCGGTAATTACCCACCTAGGTTATTACAACAGCATCCTCTATTTACTACTTAGTTAAGTAGGCTAAGCAGTTCTACTTTTAATTAAATAACAGGATAACAAGGCTGATATAATCAATAATCGAGGAATGGTAATGCAACAAGTAGGATTCAATCAACTCCTATACCTAATGGATCAGAATATAAAATACTCAATTAGATTAATTATAAAAATAGGGAGGCTTAGAATGCTTCAGGGCTTGCCTCGTGAGAAGACGGATGCCTCGTGAGCGGGGCACTCGGGCAAGTTAGTGTCGAGGTCGGCGCAGACGGTCTCCTCGAGCTGCTGGACTTCCTGCACTTCAGGCTCCTCGCTTTGCTCCGGCTCGGGGTCGATCTCCTGAGCAACCGATCCTAAGTGTATGTCAACGGTAAATAAATAAATAATGCGTTGGTGCATTATGATGGTATGTAAATAAAACTTACTTATGCAAACCAACAAAACCAACTTGTTGAACAACTTTTGACATTACAGCAACATTTAATTTCCCTATAATTATAAAACTACTATTCCACTATTTTGTATTTAACAATTTCTGAATAAATCAAGTTTACACAGCAATTGTTGTTTCCAGTACTCAGAAAAAATTTACAAAAACTACATAAGCTATTTTGTACCTACTGGACTCCACTTTAAAAAAATTAGCAAGAAATAAAATACTGAACAGCAGATATAAATAGATTAAATATTCAGCCAAAAAGGTGCCTTGAACTAGCTTTTCTTTTGAAAAGTGTCAAACAACAAATTTCATATTTTTTCTAGCTTCTTTTACCTAGAACAACACTACTCCAGAAAAATGACTGCTAGAGCATGCATACATTGTCCTATATAAATTCCAAAAAATTTTATCCAGATTTTAACCACTGAACTACAACCCTGCTGGAAAAGGGTGCAACATTCATTTTCATATTTTTTCTAGATTCTAAACATAATTTCATATTTATCAAGAAAGTTCCATGAACAGTATTGTCACATTATTTTCTACATGAATTTCTTAAGAAACCATAGAAAAGCACAGTTGAACTACAAGTCCAATTTCTTCCATACAACTGACCACATACATATTTTTCTTATCCTCAGTAAAATGCACAGAGACTACATAAATTTTCCCACGATTTATTGCTGTGTATATTTCTCACAAGAAATATTCTAAAAAACAACTAAATAGACATTTAAACATTAACATATACTTTTTCTTTAGAAACAGACCCTCATATATTTTTTCTAGCTTCTACACATGATTTAGAGCATACACAAATTTGATCACATTTTTATCTGACCAGGAAATATAGTAAAACATTTTTTTGACATATCACACATAAACTAATTAATTAAAAACAGTATAACAAATAGTATCCAAAAATTACTTTCCTATTTTTTCCAGATAGCTCTACTCAAGAACAGATTAACAAAATTTACAACACTTCATTTGGGTGAATACAACATGCTCTACAAATTAAACAAGTATTACTAGAAAAAGGAAAAATATTTAAAAAGAAAAACATTTGAAAACTCCTAGGCCAGGGCTTTGGTGGACGCGGTCCATAGACCACACAGCGACTGAGGCGCGGGGCCGGCAGGTCAACAGGGCCCACATGTCAGTGAGAGAGAAATAGAGGAGGTGGTTGACCGGCGATATTTCGCCGATAGTGAGGTCGCCGGCGGTGAAGGTTGGCTTGATGTGTTCGTCTCAACGAGGCAAACCGCGTGGTGGTGTTGGTTCAGCCAGCGCGTCACCGGAGATGGCCAGCGACGAGCAATGGCAGGTGGTGGTGGTGGTGAGGCACGACTACGTCGTTCCTGGTGATCGTCGGCTCGATTGACGGGTGCGTGAGGGCTAGTGAACCTAGAGAGAGACCCTAGGGGGGTTGGTTTGGCCGGCGGAGCTTCGGAGAAGCTCGGCCTCGTGTTCATGCCGTGGCGACGGCCATGGCGCTCGACTGTGATGGAGAGAAGACTCGGGAGTGGTAGAGATGGAAACGTCGGGGTTCTCACCTTGCCTTCGCGCGGTGAGGCCTACCGGGGAAGGAGGAAGGCTTGAGGTGGCTTGGTCACGTCGCAACGGCGGCGCGCTCCTCTCAGCGGCGATGACGGCCGCAAAGGGGGGCAACGTGTTCCGGTGACAATGAGGCTCCGGGGGTGGTGCAAGCGTGTGCACTGCGTGTCCGAGGCGTGGGTGGAGCAGTGCATGCGGTGGATTGGATGGTGGTGCTTCGGTTTGGTTGGAACGGCGATGGGAGGTTGAGGTGGCGCACGGTGGCGAGCTAAAGCGCTCGGGTGAGTGCGATTGAGTGAGGTGGAGAGAGTGAGAGCAAGCAGAAGCGAGGGGAATGAATGGTGAGTGAGGGAGAAGGGCAGCGCGACGCTGGTTTTGCTCTCTGGCCGGCCGAGGCGGACGGTCGTCGTGGGACTCACGGCGGCAATGGCGAGAGGGCGAGCGGCCGCGGCGCTGGCGGGCGAGGAGAGGGCGAGGGCGATTCTGCCGTGACACGGGCGGAAGCGATCGTGTGGCGAGTGGGCAAAGATCTTCGCCGGCCAGTGGCGTCCACGCGGCGCGGCGCGGTCGGGCGCGGGCTGGCTGGGCCAGGCCGAACGGGTCTTTAGGGAGGCGCTGGTTATTTTCAGAAATTTTCCAATCTTTTTCTTTTTCGAATTTCTTTTCCCAAACTTGTTTAATTCAAAATAGTTTCAAAAACTCAAAACTAGGGTTTGGCCCAAAAACAAAAATTGCTCAAAATAATTTTCTCTACAACTTTTATATAGTACAAAGATTTAGAAAAGCATTTCCCTAGCCTGTATTGAATTAAAGTCAATATTAAGGCTAAAAGTCATTTTAGCATTTGCAATTTTAAAGAACAAGTCATTAACATGAAAAGTGCTATATCCATTATTCTATATTTAATAAAATTACTTGCCAAGACAAAACTTTACTTAAACCAGCAAGTCATATAAAACCCTAATTCAAATTTAATAAACATATGAAATTTAAACACTTTAATTCAACGTATGATGATGCAATACAATGTTCATGCTCATTAGTGGCTAATGTTGTTCCTAATGCAATGCTTGACATGAGGGTGTCACATAATGTGTTGAACTAACTACAAGATTCAACTCGAAGACTGAATACCACAGAAATCAATGACAAGAATGAATTGCTTTCAACAACCTAATAATATATAAGCATAGGTGAATATCAGCAACAAGTAAATAACACAAGTGAGACAAGATTTATCTTGTGGTTTAGCTCACCACCAAGGTTTGCCTACTCCACGTTGTTGAGGTATCCACAAAAGGATGAACTAGCCACCAAGGCTTTCTCTTTCCCTCGTTCTCGTGAGGGGTAATTTCTTAGCTACACAAGTAGTTTACAAACCTCCCAAGGCCGCCACATGAGTTGGCAAGCTCTAGGGCGACAACTAGCCGGCTAGGAGCAAGATCCAAGAGTAAAGAACCCTAGAACCACCAGCCAAACGTGAACCAACTGCTCTTTGACAATGGGAATCAGTAGATTGGCTCTCTGTTGACACTGGTTATCTATCACAATTAAAGGATAAATAAATATGAAAAGGGCAAGAATTCAATCACCAACAAAGGTTTAGGGTTTTAATTGACAATATTCCACGAGTTTTGGTGAATTGTGGTTCTGCAGGGACTAAACTAGGAAATCAACACAGATTGCTTCCCTTAGAAGGAAACCGACGGGAGATAACCGAACCGACGCATCAGGATTATTCTAGAAGCATCTAGAGAACACCAGAAGACACCAGGAGGTCGGGCACCGTGAGACCCAGCCAGGTGGGACCGACCGGTCCCACCATTAGACCGACCGGTGCCCCCCCCCCCGGGGCCCGTTGGACTCTGTCTTCTGGAACCTTCTTCCACCGCCTATGAGGATGCATCTCAGCCGTACCTAAGGTCCGTTTGATCCAACGGCCTCGGTTCTTCCCCCAGGGCTATATAAGCAGCCCCAGACCCCCCTCTCCAGAGCATCAGGGTTTGATCATCATCATTCGTCATAATCAGATCAGGCTATCACCAGAGAAGGAGATCAATCAATAGCTTTAGAACTACATCCACCTAGATTAGTTAGATAGAATAGGATTAGAGGAGGCAAGCTTCGCTTGGATTCCAGATCTAGTCACGAGAAGGCTCGGTAAACCCAAGATCTTCTCTCTTGTATTAACATTATGGATCTATTTCATAATTGCTCTTCTAGTTCATCATTGTTTATGTTCTAGTTCATCGTCTAGTTCTAGTTCATCGTCTAGTTCATCTTCTAGTTCATAATCCAGTTCTAGTTCATGTTCTAGTTCGTACTATTGTTCTTCTCAATGATCTAATTCACCTTATTGTTCATCTCTATGTTCTAGATAGCAATACAATTGATATGACTAAGACATCAATGATTATATTCTTAATTATATTGCTTATAGTATGCTTTGATTATATATTTGGCATAGATAGTTCACCATTATGTTTATGCTCATGTTCGTATAGCGCTCATCTTAATGATCATTGGGTGGGTGATAGATGTTGTGTAGGCGTGGTGCCTATACACTATTTATCTGCGAATGCGTCCTATGTTCCGGATAGAGTGGTAGATCGCGGGTGTGACACTCCTGTTGAGTCCTTTGTATTCCACCTCCCGAATGTAGTGTTCAGTATGGCTCAGTTAACTCATGGTTTAGGGGTTACTCTGTTTGGCACCTTTACTATGGAGTTGTCTCTTGATTATAAATATGATATGACCTAGCCTATGATTGCCAAATATGTCTGCACTAATCAATGTATGCTATGACTTGTAATTAGAATAACTTAGGAATGTTTCTTATTAATGCATGTTCTAATCATCACTTGCTAGGTAGTACTGTTCTAGGATTATCTTTGATTGATCTGCTCTCTGTTATTATTTATCATTTATCATTATCATTTACTCTGTAATCTGATCCCTGTTTGGAGTAATGAGTGTGTTATCAGTCCTTATCATAAGTGTGTGCCACATTAATTGCTGTTAAGTCCTCATTAATATAACACCATCATACTTTGAATTGATTAGTCTCTAGGCTAAATATAAATAACGATACCTGAGACTAGCTTGGGTGAAATGCTTCTACAATGGGTATATTTATCTGTGCGCTTGCGGGTAAATATCTATCTTAAATCCAGTGCCCTGATATAATTACATTGCTAGCTTCATGTTGGAGATGACAACTTTACGTTAAGTGAAGTTAGTAGTGTCCCGTACACTCTTTAGTGCCGTCACTAGGTTATTATTTATCTGGTTCATTCTTAGGGTGATTCCATTAAAGAGTGTCAACAAGTATTTCTGGCGCCGTTGCCGGGGATAGATTAAAACTCTATTCTTAGTAGTGACGTTAAGAAATACCAACAAGCATTTCTGGCGCCGTTGCCGGGGAACACATCAATTCAATTAGGGATGGTACCTAGGGTTTTTCTTTAAAATCATTATGAACACTGTTAGGACATTGCATTAGCAGCATTAAAACGGTAGCTAGAACATATCATTCAACTTACACACATATGATAATGCACTGATTGTTTATCTCTACTCAAACAGACTTACCCTGGCTTTTGTTTATCTTTTATCTTATGCAGGGTGTGATGTATGACTAGTTTCCAACTTCCGAATAACTACGTTGAGGATCCTGAAGCTTTACTGAAGAAGACAAGACGCAAACTCAAGAGACTCTCACTACCACTTCCAGAAGTTAACCAGATAAGAAGAAGCTTAACACCAGTGTTGGACACTATGGCCGACAAGACACTCCGTGAGTTCTCTGCACCAACCACTGCCAACATCAGGACCGGACCAACAGTCAATGTGGGAGACAACGGATTTGAACTCAAGCCAGCTTTGATCAACATGGTGCAAGCTAATCAGTTTTGCGGGAAGGCACATGAAGACGTAAGCGCTCATCTCCAACACTTTCTGGAGATTTGTAGCACTTTCACCATCAAGGGAGTCAAAAGAGACGCCATTCTACTTCGCTTATTCCCATTCTCACTCTTGGGAAAAGCAAAACAATGGTTCTACTCCAACAAAGACAAAAACACCTCATGGGCGATTTGTTCAACTGCTTTCCTAGCAAAGTTCTTTTCAGTGGACAAGACAAATGCCCTCCGTGCGAAGATTTCAACTTTCCAACAACAACACGACGAATCAATCCCAGATGCTTGGGAACGCTTTCAAGATTACATATCAGAATGCCCTCATCATGGGATGGAAAATTGGCTACTCATGCAGACCTTCTACCACGGGCTCACTTCAAGTACCCGTGAGAATGTGGCTGCCGCTGCTGGAGGATCATTTTTATCACTCACTATCAACAATGCTACTACACTCATTGAGAAGATGGCCTCTAACCAAGGATGGAACGAGGAACGCTCTCAGCCACGCAAGAGGGGAGGAATACATCAACTAAAGGAAGTAGACATGTTGTCTGCCAAACTTGACCTACTCATGAAGAAGTTCGATGAACACACTCCCAAGAAAGAAGACGTCAAGCAAATCTACGAATCTCGCATGACATGTGAAGAGTGTGGAGGCACTGGTCATTCAGGGAGCAACTGCCCTGAGATTCAAGAGGATGCAAAGTACATCAACAACAACACCAACTATCGTCCTCAACAAGCTCAAGGATGGAACCAACAATCAAGGCTCAATTACTCAGGTAACTACCAAGGTAATACATTTAACCAACCACCTTTTAGAGAGATGATATCTAATCAAAATAAGATTATTGATAATATGTCTAATAAGATAGCTTCCAATGATAAACTGCTTGAGAACATTAATACTAGAATGGATAGCTTTACTTCTGCCATAAAGAATCAACATAGCTTTAATAAGATGATAGAATCTCAGTTAGCAGCTTCAGTCCCTATGGCTGAAAAAGGTAAGATTCCCAGAAGTCTGAAAGAGCTAGAGACTGCAAATCTTGTACATATTTATGATGCAGGACATCTCATACCTAGACCATCAAGGGAATGGAAGGATGACTCCATTGCCCCAAAGAAAGGAGATCCAGGAAGACCTGTCATTCCAATCCACATTGGACCTGACAGTTTTGAAGAAGCAGTCTGCGACCTTGGAGCAAGCGTCAACATTATGCCAAAGGTAATATACGAACAAATTCATGGTGCACCTCTGTTATATACATGTATGTGTTTGCAGCTTGCAGATCAGACACTGTGCTACTCATTGGGAATTCTAGAAGATGTCTATATTCGAGTAGGACGCTCGTATGTGTGTGTAGACTTTATGATCGTCGAAACAGGTGGAGACAATAGAGCACCCATCATTCTTGGATGCCCGTTCCTAAGCTCAACCAAAGCCATCATCTACACGGACAACGCCAAGATCTGTTTCACAATCACAGGCAACAAAGAGAGATTCAGCTTCAAGAGACATACACTCACTACCCGAGTCCACCCTCAGATGCCCTACGAAGATGCAAACACCATATCATCAAAGAAGAAGAATAGGAACAGAAGGAGGAAGAACAAGGCTACACAACCGCATCAAGACACAGTGTGGATGGTCAACTCTATCCAAACAGGGAGTGACCACCTTCTTCCATCACCATACCTCACCAAGAGAGATGACCCAGGCGTTCCCACCATCGATTGCAAGATCGAGGGAAGTACATTCCACAAGATGTTTTGCGACATCGGTTCAAGTGTTAACATAATGTCTAAGGTAACATATGAATACTTATATAAAAATAGACCTATGTATCAGACATATGTGCAGCTGCAGCTGGCGGACCAAACTTATCAATTTTCGGAGGGAGTAGTAAAGGACGTAATGATCCAAATTGAAGATTACTACATTCCCACAGACTTCATGGTACTAGACATGGGAAGAGAAGACGATATTCACATCATGATAGGAAGACCCTTCCTTAACACCACTGGCGCCATCATCTACATGAGATCTGGAGAGATCCACTTCCAGTTCCCAAGGGAGAAGGTACGCTGTTACTTTAATAGCTATGCCACTAATGTACAGGAAAAGAAGAACCACTCAAGGAGGAGGCGCCGCACATCCCAACGCAACAAGAATCGACCAATCAAGGATGGATGGGCTGACTATGAAGGAGAAGTCACCAGGAGTGAAGACATCCCATTAAAGGAAATGAAGGACGATGAAGTAAAGGAGACAAGTCCACCACTCAAGCGAATGTGGAAGAAGAAAGAGAGTTCTACTGACGTGCAATCATCGAGGTCCTCAGGATCTGCAGATGCACCCAAGGAAGAATAAGGAGCTTACAAGGAGTCTTGTTCGATAGACTGTAAACGTCGAATCCTCGCCGAAAGGTAACTCGGTAGTTATCCATATTCATTAGCATTAAATTCATCATTGCATAATTAGTAGATTTAGCATAATCATTTTACTATCAGTATCATATTTACTTCTTTGCAATTTTATCTGCATTAGAAAACAAAATAAATATCTAAGCCCCATGAGAGTGTTATACTTTCTGTGGAGGCATAAAAAAATACATTTGCATATTTACTTCTGCATTGCATTCATCCATAAAAACAAAAATCCAAAAAGAGACACTATGAAACACTGCTGAAACTCTGCTTAGTGGAAAGGAAGAACATAAATAATCTTAAGAGTTTTAAGACAACTAGACAAACGGGAAGAATATTTATCACTAACGCTTAATCAAGTTCCACTAGTTGTGTTGTCTATCTTTGAATTCAGCAGGAAGAGAAGAAGAGAAGGACTAAAAGAATCTAACGGTCTACTCATCTTCTGGGGAAAAGACCACGTCAAGATCCAGCTTGGGGGAAGGCACCCTCAGTTATCACGATAAGTATCACGGCTTTTTATTTATTACTATTAGTTCGGTTTAGTTAGATCAGGTCAATAAATATAGAAACCCATAAAAAGATGAATAACTATTATAAAACTAAATAAAGATATTATATAATGAATAAATGTCTAGGTGGATATAAACTTAATTTTGCTCATGATGAAAATGATGAACAATTGCTCTGCCGTAATCCCTTTTAAGTACCTAGTGTTCAAACTTAAATTTTCTTGAGTTTTAGACAAAGCTGTTCTGAATAAACTCTGAACCTGAAATCTGTGGATTGTAAATGCTTGATCTAAAGTCTAGATAATTGTGAGATATGATATAAAAAGGTTTGAGCTGTTGTTTATCTAATTCCTAGAGATACTAGAGTTCTGGAGATTTACGCTTTGAAAAGATTAAAAACACATGATGAGATCATGTATGACATAACATGAATTCCTGCCTAAAGCCATTAATATGATTTTATGATAAGGCTACTTGCCTTGTTCTAAGTTTTTTTGTTATGGTTGAGAAATTTATCATGCTCTAGGGATCAAGAATGTTTTATTAAAAGATTCACTCTTGCGAAGTATTATTGTGTTAGAGGCATGGGACTATGCAAAAGTATAAAAGGAGGAAATAAAAAGGGATAAGTGTCTGACTATCTCAAAAGAAAAAAAGAATTATGATAAAAATATGAAAAAAAAGAGAATGATAGCCCATGGTCCCTCTAATTACAATATGCCAGCAAGAGATGACAAATTTCAAAAGTTCTAAGTTCTTGATCTATGAGTATGACATCTTTCTCCCTAACTTTTAACTTTAGCTTGGTAAGATATGCTATTCACTTCTTAAAAAGCTCCAGATATATATTCATAGAAAAGAAGGAAAATGCATCAGTGAGGAATCATAAAAATATAAAGGGAGAATTGGCCCTGGGACATTCCGAAAGGCCTAAATTGGCCTGTGCACACATCCACTTTCAATATTTGCCAGAAGACACTATGGTTTCGTGTAATTGGGCCAATAGACATCGACCCTCATCCAATATTTTTATAAAATAGATATAAAATTATATAAGTGCCAAAAAATTATAATATAATTTTTTCCACACTCTACATGATAAGAACTACATACTAAAAATATTATTTTGCGCTGAAATGATCATTTTGCCCCCACTTCATAAATAAACAAAGATAATCATGGTTAATTTGCTTATATGATTGTAGGTCACTACAAATCTTGGGACAAATCATAGAATGCGTACATCAACAAATCTTGACAATGCTAAAAATATTAGCTCAAAATAATAAAGTTTATAGTGACATATTTAGCATGACTGAATTATAGATTTATCTCTTATGGAGCTTAATTGATATATTAAACTTTGTTATTTTGATATGATATTTTTATGATAGACAAGATTTGGTGATGTATGCATTCTGTGATTTTGTCAGTATTTTTAATATAATACAAATAAATTAACTAATTAATCATGGTTATCTTTGTTTATTTATGAAGTGGGGGCAAAATGATCATTTCAGCGCAAAAAAATATTTTTAGTATGTAGTTCTTATCATGTAGAGTGTGGAAAAAATTATATTATAATTTTTTGGCACTTATATAATTTTATATCTATTTTATAAAAATATTGGATGAGGGTAGATGTCTATTGGCCCAATTACACGAAACCATAGTGTCTTCTGGCAAATATTGAAAGTGGATGTGTGCACCGGCTAATTTAGGCCTTTCGGAATGTCCCAGGGCCAATTCTCCCAAATATAAAAGAGCGATTTGAGAGTGTCATACAGTAAAATCTCTGATTTTTATTTTGAAAATATATAAAAACTCCAGAATGAAGGTTGATCAAAGAGTTAGAAATACAGTGCTTAACTTGATTGTTCTATCTTTCAATTGTTTAAAGACTCAGGTGAAGGCAAAAGCTCCATAGTTAAAGGTAATATGAGAAAGTCAGAATAGTTAACTCTAATCGAAGGGAAGATTTTTGTTTGAACATATGAACCTATGAGGTGTGAAAGCATAGTAGCAATTCCTGATCCATCATGATTATTTGCTAAGGGACTAGCCAAAGTTAAGCTTGGGGGAGTTGTTGACACTGGTTATCTATCACAATTAAAGGATAAATAAATATGAAAAGGACAAGAATTCAATCACCAACAAAGGTTTAGGGTTTTAATTGACAATATTCCACGAGTTTTGGTGAATTGTGGTTCCGCAGGGACTAAACCAGGAAATCAACACAGATTGCTTCCCTTAGAATGAAACCGAAGGGAGATAACCAAACCGACGCATCAGGATTATTCTAGAAGTATCTAGAGGACACCAGAAGACACTAGGAGGTCGGGCACCGCGAGACCCAGCCAGGTGGGACTGACCGGTCCCACCATGAGACCGACCGGTCCCCCCCGGGGCCCGTTGGACTCTCTTCTGGAACCTTCTTCCACCGCCTATGAGTATGCATCTCAGCTGTACCTAAGGTCGGTTTGATCCAACGGCCACGGTTCTTCGCCCACGGCTATATAAGCAGCCCCAGACCCCCCTCTCCAGAGCTTCAGGGTTTGATCATCATCATTCGTCACAATCAGATCAGGCTATCACTAGAGAAGGAGATCAATCAATAGCTTTAGAACTACATCCACCTAGATTAGTTAGATAGAATAGGATTAGAGGAGGCAAGCTTTGCTTGGATTCTAGATCTAGTCATGAGAAGGCTCGGTAAACCCAAGATCTTCTCTCTTGTATTAACATTATGGATCTATTTCATAATTGCTCTTCTAGTTCATTATTGTTTATGTTCTAGTTCATCGTCTAGTTCTAGTTCATCGTCTAGTTCATCTTCTAGTTCATAATCCAATTCTAGTTCATGTTCTAGTTCGTACTATAGTTCTTCTCAATGATCTAATTCACCTTATTGTTCATCTCTATGTTCTAGATAGCAATACAATTGATATGACTAAGACATCAATGATTATATTCTTAATTATATTGCTTATAGTATGCTTTGATTATATATTTGGCATAGATAGTTCACCATTATGTTTATGCTCATGTTCGTATAGCGCTCATCTTAATGATCATTGGGTGGGTGATAGATGTTGTGTAGGCGTGGTGCCTATACACTATTTATCTGCGAATGCGTCCTATGTTCCGGATAGAGTGGTAGATCGCGGGTGTGACACTCCTGTTGAGTCCTTTGTATTCCACCTCCCGAATGTAGTGTTCAGTTTGGCTCAGTTAACTCATGGTTTAGGGGTTACTCTGTTTGGCACCTTTACTATGGAGTTGTCTCTTGATTATAAATATGGTATGACCTAGCCTATGATTAACAAATATGTCTGCACTAATCAATGTATGCTATGACTTGTAATTAGAACAACTTAGGAATGTTTTCTTATTAATGCATGTTCTAATCATCACTTGCTAGGTAGTACTGTTCTAGGATTATCTTTGATTGATCTGCTCTCTGTTATTATTTATCATTTATCATTATCATTTACTCTGTAATCTGATCCCTGTTTGGAGTAATGAGTGTGTTATCAGTCCTTATCATAAGTGTGTGCCACATTAATTGCTGTTAAGTCCTCATTAGTATAACACCATCATACTTTGAATTGATTAGTCTCTAGGCTAAATATAAATAACGATACCTGAGACTAGCTTGGGTGAAATGCTTCTACAACGGGTATATTTATCTGTGCGCTTGCGGGTAAATATCTATCTTAAATCCAGTGCCCTGGTATAATTACATTGCTGGCTTCATGTTGGGGATGACAACTTGACATTAAGTGAGGTTAGTAGTGTCCCGTACACTCTTTAGTGCCTTCACTAGATTATTATTTATCCGGTTCATTCTTAGGATGATTTCATTAAAGAGTGTCAACAAGTATTTCTGGCGCCGTTGCCGGGGATAGATTAAAACTCTATTCTTAGTAGTGACGTTAAGAAATACCAACACTCTCCATGAGTGTTATGCTGACTTTTCTCTCAAGTTTCAATGGTGAAATCACTAGATCTCTTGAGGAGGAGAAGGGGCAACAATGAGGGAGAGAGTTGTGTCTGAGAGCTATTGCAATGGTCTGAATGTTGAGAGGAGGAAGAAGGTGTCGTTGCAACGTTTCTGGATTGTATTTATACATCTGAGTTGGACTCAGATTTGAAGGGCGGCACTGCCGCCCATAATGGGAATCACTGCCGCCCTGGCCAAATAGCTCTGATGAATCTGAAATTTGGCTAGATGGTTTGGCTCGGTATGAGGATGTTATTCTGGAATTTTGAGCAATTGGTTCCACAGTTTGACAAACTGTTCTTGAATCCCCCTTGATAGTCTGGTTTTTCCTAAACTCAATATTCAAAATATAAATGAATTTAAACCTCCATGAGTCCAGGGCCATTCTTTGCAATTTGGGGGTCCTTCCAACCTGTTCAATATCCTCCAAACAAACTCTCTGCAAGTAATCTCGATAAATCTCATTAGTCCCCTAATTAGGTGGTCATCAACACCAAAACCCACATAGAGCTTGATTACACTTACAATCTCCCCCTTTTTGGTGATTGATGACAACCCAATTAGATCTTACAACAGATATGAAATATAACTGAGATTTTCGAGCCATGGGTGTAGGAGCCTCCCCCTGAATATGTGAATTGAGTTTTGAATACTCAACTTGGTATGACAACACCAATTTTCACATATAGGTGTAATAGGGCCTCCCCTACATCCATGCCTACTATGGGGTGCAAAATAAACAGTGTCACAAGAATATACGTGATGCATATGACAAGTTTCATTAAGAACTCACCCAGATCTGGCTATCACAGCATAGGGCGGCATTGCGGCTCTAGGAGGGCGGCACTGCTGCCCTGGCTATAGCAGCCAGATGATAATTAGATTTCTACAGCTCAGAATATGAGGCATAAACAACATAACCTCAGAAGATAATAATCTAAAACTGAAACCAAGAATACATGTCCATATCCAAGACAAATAGAGTCAAATAGGTAGACTTATTACATAAAATTGAGTTTTGAGCGACTCTCAAACTCACCACCTAACAACTACTCTCAACGGATACGACATGAAGCTCCTGCAATAGGAAACACATGGCATCAAAAAATATTTGACCCCTCTAATTTTCTCCCCCTTTGGCATCAAGTACCAAAAAGAGGCAAGAAAAGTAGAAAAGATCACTCATCATCTGAATCACTATCGATGCGAGCACGCCCCTGAACATGAGTGTGCAAAGTGAAGCGAGCTGAATGCCAAGGAGGGGCTGATGAGGAGGGGCCTGCCTGGTCACTAGAAGAATGCTGACGTCTGGAGTAGACACGAAGCAAGGTCTCCTGAACCTAAGGATCCTCCTCTGCAGCTTGAATCTCCTCTCAACACCACCGTGCTGCCCAAAAGACTGACAATGCTGCTCAAACTGGTATCCATATGGCTGCTAATACTGCTAATCAAAAGAGTGATGATACTGTTGTCCATATAGCTACTCGTCCTCTGAGGAGGATGCTAACAAATGAGGCAAATATGTAAACTGAGGAGGTAGCTCAACTGGTGGAAGAGGTGGAAGTCCTGCCGCCTCCCTCAGCTCGCCGCTCTACCTGCCTCTCGATTCTACAACCGATCCTCATATGCAATCCTTGCTACATAGGTGCAATAAGTGAAGATGACCTTGATCCATTGGCCAAACTTCTTCATCCTCCTCCCACTCCTGAAATGAACACGAGAGCGAGAACTCTCAGGAATATCCTCTCTAGGGAAGAAAGATCCTCCAGGAGCTAAGGATGCTGCTCCACCACCTGGTGCACCTCCACAAGTCTTCTTAATCTTGTAGGCTGAATGATCACAGTCCTTAGGATATCTGATTCTGGAGACCCTCTCAATCATAAACATGAGATAAGGAGCATAAGGCAAACTCCTCCTACCATCATCCATAGCATATGCCAACTCAACCCAAATGAACCTAGGTAAATTAAACCTCTCACCATCTAGAAAGTGAGAAAGCACATTGGTTATGTACCTGTTTACACCAGATTTTGGACCAAAGAAGATTATTATTTTATAAGCACAAGCGGCTGGTTTATTAAAGAGAGAATCGGCCAAAAAAATAAAAGAAGCCTGATTGATCCAGACACGACCAGAAAAGTTCATATGGGCCGGACGTGGCAAGCTTTGAAGACGTGTCGGGTTTAACCAGGAAATTCAAGTCCAGGTCATCATTGTGTCCTAGTCGTATTAGAATAGGAGTCCGCCGGGTTATAAATAGTTAAAACCCAATTTTGTAAAGGATATACAACAATCAATCAACACACCGGCCACCGGCCAAAACCCTAGGAGTAGGAGTAAGGTAGAACTCGGCGGAACTGAAGGACCGAAAGTGCTATACAAAGGCGACCAGAGGGGGGGTGAATGGGAGCTTTAAATTTCTTTTCAGAAACCTATAGCCACTGTCCCGAAAATCAACCCCAAGAGCAAACCTAGAACTTGATAGTGTCCATGACCCTAGATGTAGGGTGGATGCTTCCTAGAAGCACAGCGAGACACTACACAAGTCTAGAAACCCAACGCAAAAGACCAAAACCAAAACCGAAGTCGGACGAACAAACTGCGGACGAAACAGTGCTAAACTCATAGCATCAGACGCTGGCCTGCGTCCGATGTCCAGGCACCGGACGCGTCCGATGCAAAATGCACGGTTCTTGAACCTCACTGCATAGACATCGAACGCTGCTACAGTGAAACTCTAGCGTCCAATGCTCAGACCCCGGACGTGTCCGATGGTCAACGGAGCGTCCGATGCTCCTTCAAAAATGTTGTTCTGTGACACGTGGCACCTAAGCGTCCGATGTGACGAACTCAGCGTCCGATGGCCCTGTGTCCAGCGTCCGATGCCCTCGAAACTGTACTGTTCTTTCACGAATTCAACCCGATCTCCTCCGAATCAAAAGCTCTAAGGCTTAGACTTGGTATGAGGAGTCCCAAGGAGGTTAGTGAGCTACTCCTAGGGGATCATGGCTCGAACCTAACTCCAAATCGGTGAATTAGAAGAATCCGGGGCAAACGAGGAGAAAACCGATCCAAAATGAAAAACCAATCGATCTACTTGTTCGTGAGGTTTGAGTTGAATTCCTTCGGTGGAAATGATCCCCTCACAACAAAGAACAAGTTGATTCAAACGGATTCGAAAAAGACACAGCGAGGAGGGAGATCGAGTCACGGAAAATCATGGAGAAAATGAAGAACGCGAAGAACAAGTGCAAAACACGAATCACAACCATGAATTGCAACCGTGTCTTGAACCCATGAGACTGTAGTGAGATTACGGTCTCACTTCCTCAAAAACTCAAGAACATAGAGGTATGATTCCGTCTCTGTGGATCTCAGTAGCTACAGCAGGGATTGGGAGAGCAGGAAACCCTAGAATGAAAATAGCAATGACTGAGATGGATTGGAGGGAGGGGTTGCCACTCCTTATATAACCTAATACAATTATTCCCCTTCTACCCCTACAACTAATGAGTGGGCAGACTAACCCAAAGGGTATTCCTGACCAACTCGGAGTGTAGTCGATCCAATGGCCACGCCCGCACATCCGGTAGCTTCGCCTCGACGCGACCTCACCTGATGCCGCCACGTGCCGCCAACGCGCTGCCCGTCCATTTCCTGGACCTTCCCCCGGTTTTGAGGCCGAAACTGGGAAACCAGTCGTCCATCGCCTGAGTTTTGTGACCCAAACTTAGAAACCCACCACCGCCCAGGTTTTGAGGCCCAACCTGGAAACCGTCCTCAGCCCGAGTTTTGTGGCGCAAACTCGGAAACCCGCAGCACCCAGGTTTTGTGGCCCAAACCAGGAAGCCATCCACCCGGTGGTTTTTCTGTGGCTCAACCACCAAACCAACGCCGTAGAGGGGATGCACCGCCCGTGCACCCCGTCCACCGACACGTGTCCCCAGGTCCACAACCCGAGCCAAACCGTGTCCCGCAAGTCTCCGCTCATCGCTGTCCCAGGCTGTCAGCCACCACAGCTGATCCTCAGGCCACCGGTCCCTCAGTCCAAGCCTCATGTCCGCCCTTCAGCGCTCCAGGTCCATCGGCACGGCACGTCTCTACTTGACCTTCACCTTGCCTTTGATCACTGTCTCCGTGCTCGACACCTGCACAACACAAGCCAAAGAACATGCGCATCAAACCAGTTGACAATCACTCATCACTCAAGATCCGGCATACACCCATGTATCCGCAATCTCCCCCTTGATGAGTGCATTGTCAACTACCAACACAAATCATATGAAGGTAGAAGAAAGAAGGAGAAAGAAAGAGTAGAACACTCATCCAGATGACCCAAAAGCATATCAAAGTCGAAAGAAGGTCAAGTGGAGTGAGCAAAACAACTTGGTCCCCAAAGACATGGGCAACGGCTCGACGCAACCAAGCAAAGCAGAGCTAGCCCTCAAGAAGAGGCAGAACGGGCTCAACACCGCTAGCGAGAAAGCTCGATACCAACTGAAAGGCAGAAAAGCTCGATACCAATTGAAAAACATACTCACAAAGCAAAACTGCTAGTCCCTCAAGACAGAGGCACAGAGGCTCAACACAACTAGCATAAAATCGCTCCAAACCAATTGAAAATAATGCTCCACACCAATTGAACCAAATGAAAACACATCAAACGAGCAAACTCCCCCTGGACATGAACTCCCCCTTCAATAGTGCACACAACTAGGATATGATTTGTCAAATTTCTCCCCCTTAGTTGATAATGCACAAACAAGTTTCTCCTCGTCAAATGCATATGAGTCAGAAATGCAGATCAGCAGCTTCAGGATTATAGTCGATAGAATGAAAAGATGCTCTAAAGAGTGTTGATCCGATGACTTAACAACAAGTATAAATGCCAGCAAAGGCTCAAACTAATCACCAAATACGAAATATGAACATATGAGCAAAGTGAGTAGTTTTAAGTCATTCAGAAAAGGGTTTCACCTTCAAAATAGCACTGAACATGTATAGACAGGAAGTCAAACAAGTGCTAAACATGTATACAAGGTGAACTACTCCTAGCAAAGTTCAATCAGCATGCTATAGAAAGAAACATAGACTTGTGTTTTCAAAATTTTATCGGAGTTGCAGCGGTGAAATTACACAAGTTCAAATATTAGCATGTGATAGCGAGAGGTTGAAAGCTTGTCATGGCCTAACTTTTCAACCAAGCTAAGACTATGCCTTAGCAATCAGAAGCTTAAAGCAACGGTTTCGGTCTTACACTACACGGCTCAAGTTTAACTCAATGTGCAATGAGAAACAGTCTCGATACCGTGATGTGCTGACAAGCAATCCCATCTCGATCTTTCCAATTCACTTAAACTTGGTTCAATTTAAAACAGTGTATGAACATACCAAGCAAGTGAATGACTCGGAACTAGAGACATAGCAACCTAGCATATATGAAAAGCACAAGTGATTTCAACACGTTTTACACATGTTAGTTGCCAATCTCAATGGTGAACAATTTTCAAATTTTAAGTTCATTAGACATATTCATCATTCCTAAAACAGCTCAGCTCACAACATGTATCAGTGATCAAAAGGAGCCTAAGCTACAAGCATCATCATATAGCATCGGAGCAAACACTAGACAGAGCATAGATTCATTCCAAGGAATATAGTCATGAAGCTCGAAAATGCAAAGATGCATGATGAAATGCAAAGACTAAACTATCAAAAAACGAAAATAAAAACAACATGGAAAAAGTCAGTCTATGATACAAAGACAAAATGTTTCCCCCATCTAAAAGGGGAAACACACACCAAGCTCACCTCTCAACCTAGCAAAGGTTGATTGGTCTAAAGGCTTGGTAAAGATATCGGCCAACTAATTATGAGTATCTACATGCCTAAGGTCGATATCACCCTTCTCAAAATGGTCTCGCAGAAAATGAAAGTGCACATCGATGTGTTTGGTCTTAGAATGCAACACGGGGTTCTTAGCAACGCTAATCGCACTCGTGTTGTCACAAAGCAAAGGAACTCGAGAAAAGCTCAGACCAAAATCACGCAAAGTGGCCATCATCCAAAGCAACTGAGAACAGCAGCTAGCCGCAACAACATATTCAGCCTCTGTGGTAGACTGAGCGACACTAGACTGCTTGCGAGAAGACCAAGATACAAGAGAAGAGCCCAAAAACTGACAAGTCCCAGAAGTGGACTTGTGATCAAGTCGGCAACCAGCAAAATCAACATCTGAATAACCGCAAAGGGAAAGGGTGGAAGAAGCAGAATAAAAATCCCAAACTCTGGAGTGAAACGAAGGTACCTCATAATGCGCTTGACCGCCTAACGGTGAGAGGTGCGCGGAGACGCCTAAAAGCATGCGCAAAGACACACCGCGAACTGAATGTCCGGGCGTGTTGCCGTCAGGTACAACAGTGACCCGATCATACTTCGGTACTCCTTCTGGTCCACAGCTTCTCCATCCTTGTCCGCATCCAGGGCCGTCGTGGTCGACATGGGTGTTGGAAGAGGCTTGGCCTCACCCATATGAAACTTCTTCAATATGTCCTTGGTATACTTGCCCTGGTGCACAAACGTTCCTTCTTGGGATTGCTTAATTTGCAACCTGAGGAAGAATGTCAACTCGCCCATCTTGCTCATCTCAAATTCCCTGCTCATAAGATCTGCAAACTTGGCAACCAAAGCGTGAGAAGAACCACCGAAAATGATATCATCCACATAAATCTGGACCAAGAGAGTGTCATTGCCTTGCTTGAGGAGAAAGAGCGTTTTATCAACACATCCCATTTTAAAACCCTTAACTAGCAAAAAGGTTTTCAATCTATCATACCAGGCTCTAGGGGCTTGTTTCAAACCATACAAAGCTTTGTGAAGTTTAAAAACATGGTTTGGAAACTTAGGATTTTCAAAATCGGGGGGTTGTTTCACATACACCTCTTCTTCTATGTAGCCGTTTAGAAAGGCACTCTTGACATCCATTTGAAAAAGTTTAAACCCTTTGGATGCAGCAAAAGCCAATAGTATCCTAATTGTCTCCAAACGAGCTATAGGAGCAAAAGTCTCCTCATAGTCTATCCCCTCCTTCTGACTATACCCCTGGGCTACAAGTCTGGCCTTGTTTCTCACAATGTGGCCATCCTCTCCTTGTTTGTTTTTGAAAACCCATTTTGTCCCAATAGGATTACAGTCTGGAGGAGGTGGAACTAAAACCCAAACCCGATTTCTTTCAAAATTTTCTAACTCCTCATGCATGGCATTAACCCAATCCGGATCAGATAAAGCATGTCCAACATCTCGGGGTTCAAAATCAACAACAAATGCAGAATGAGCAAAGTGAGAGATTTGTTCTGACCTTGACCGAGTAACACGTTCGTCGATGATGCCGATCATCTGCTGAGGCGGGTGTTGGCGCTGAATGTGTCGTGGCACTTCCCGAGCTGAAGTGACCTCCCCCTCAACAGTAGCTGGTGCTCCCTCGGGTACAAGTGGTACAGCCCGAGGTCGTGGATCCCACGGCGCCCAAGTAGTCGAAGAAGAAGGGTCAGGGCCGTGAGTGGACATAGTCGAAGCTGATCCTAGTGGCACAGTAGGTGGAGGAAGTGCCAGGTCACCAATGCCTTCAGCACCCTCGTCCTCGTCATCAAAAAGAGGTTCGCCAACCTCATGATCACCTGCACGCTCAAATCTAGAAGAAGGACAATGCATGGTCTCGTCGAAGGTGACATCGGATGTCTCCATGACTCGGTTAGTATCCAGGTTAAGTACACGATATGCACGAGTATGAGTTCCATAACCCAAAAATACACCGTCAGAAGAACGAGACTCAAACTTGTCTAGGTTGCCTTTCTTCAGTATAAAACAATGGCAACCAAACACTCTAAAATAACTCACTTTAGGTTGTCTTCCAAAACGCAACTCATAAGAAGTCTTCTTCAAGAAAGCTCGGAGAAAAATGTGATTTGAAATATAGCATGCAGTGTTCATAGCCTCGGCCCAATACTGCCTAGGAGTCCTATGCTCATCAAGCATCGTCCTGGCCATCTCAACAAGGGTCCGATTCTTCCTCTCTACAACACCATTTTGTGGCGGTGTGTAGGGGGAAGAAAATTGATGCTCCAAACCCAAAGAGTTACAAAACTTTTCAAAGTCTGAGTTTCTGAACTTGGTACCATTATCACTACGAATAGCTCGCATCGAGTTCTTAGGGAACTCGTTCTGAAGACGCAAAATCAGATTGCGAGCAAAAGAGAAAGTCTCAGTTTTGTCAGCTAAAAAGAAAACCCACGAATATCTCGGAAAGTCATCGACAACAACAAGCACATACCACTTCCCACCAACCGAGCTTACCCGAGCTGGACCTACAAGGTCCATGTGCAAAAGCTCTCCAGGGTGTTTGGTCATAACTTGATTCACAGGATGGTGGGGAGCAGCAACCATTTTCCCGTGTCTACAAGAATGACAAACAAGATCCTTCTCTATGTGCAACTTGGGCAATCCTCAGATTAAGCCAAGTGAACTAAGCCTTGCAAGCAAGTCGAAGCTCAAATGACCAAGTCTCCTACGCCACTTCCAAAGATCAGAGGAAGAAGGTCCAGCCACAAGACAACGAGAAATGCCAAAAGACTCTGAGAAATTCGCACGAAAGACTTTCCCAAAGGGCAAAATCAAACATACAAGATTGCCCTGAGGATCTAAAATACGACTGAGATTCGGCTTAAAACGAATCTCATAGTCATCATCAAAAAGTTGCGAAATAGAACGAAGGTTAAAATGCAAGTTAGAAACAAGAGCAACATCACGCAACACAAAGTGCTCATTAACTCGCACAGACCCACGAGACAACACTTTACCTTTGCTATTGTCGCCGAAGGTGATAAACTCCTTTCCGGCAACTGGACTAAGACTGGAGAACCATTTGGAGTTACCGGTCATGTGCCTCGAACACCCGGAATCCACCAACCAAATGTCTTCCAATCGTTTTACCTACATCAGTAAAAAGACATAGGGTGAGCATACGGTCCAACACTGGGTTGAGTAAAATGGGAAGAATACCAGTGTTGGGTCGGCTGCTTAAAAGAACGGTTAGTAGAAAAACCATTCTTAGCATGCCTACGGGGAAAGCGATCACCACGCACAGGAAAACGTGGTCCACTGAGGGATGAACGTTCATCGCGATAGTTAAAACATGGTGGAGGACAACGCTCAATGGCAAGGCCACCGCCACGGGGTCCATATCCTGCAAAGTTAAGATCCCGCCGGGCAACACCTCCTTGCGGCCTAGGCCTAGGACCTTAAGGCATTGGACCTCTAGGCCTAGCAGCTCTCCTCTGAACATTTGACACATGTACATCATGGAAAAGATGGTACATGTCCGCGTTGTTCATCTCCCTTGCACGACGCTCCTCTCTCTTGCACCGAAAGCAAAACTCCCTCAAGTTTCCATCTCTCCCACAATGCTCGCAATGGTACCTCACCGCTCTCATAGGGAGTTGTTGGTACTCACGATAGTGGGTGTGGATCACTTGACTCTTTTGTGGCATGAGCTCCTCTTGGATAGGTGGCATGGTATCTAGCTTGTTCTTGAGGTGGTTGGGCTTAGGAGACCACAATTGTTTCTTTGGTGGAGCTCTCGGAGGTTCCTCATACACTCCATCCTTGGTGTTAGGCTTGAGAGGCTCTTTGGGTGGTATCTTGGTTTTCTTGGGAGTAGTGGTGGAGTTGGGCTTCTCACTCGGATTAAGACCACTAGACTCTCCAATCTTGCCAAAGGTAGTAGCACTCTCCATCCCCTGAGCAAAGCCTACACCTGGACCTCCAGCAGCACGCCTGAATTAGGCAATCATCATCCCAAGCTGTGGCTCACCACAAGACACCCATGACAAGATGGTCCGAAGGTATGTGTTTTCTTCCTCGGTTTGCATCTTGTCATGCTTCACGTTTGCAATATCCATCTCCAAACCCTCACACAAAGCGCACTTAGACACACACGTGCTTTCTGAACTGGCCTTCTCAAGAGACACAATCTTGGCATTCTTCTCTGCCAACTCGGATTGCAAGCCTGCACAAAACTTGCATGCACCCAACAACGCGGGTCTAGCTCGAAGATCATCCACCTCTCCAGCCAAAGTAGCATACTTCCCTCTCAAAGTGAGAAGGTCAGTCATGTGCTTGGAGCACATCTCACACTCACCCTCCTCAGAGACAACAACGGTGGACTTGGCAAACTCAAGTTCCTTCACTGTATCCTCCCACTTCTGCCTAAACTCCTTCCTCTCTCTAGCTACGCGCCTCAACAACTTGTCTTGACTAAGCAAAGCAGCAGTAAGTTTTTCAACTTCAGCGGAGAGTTCTTCAGGAGTCTGAGATACCTGAGAGGTGTCGTCGTCGTCGTCATTCCGAGGGATCTCCTCCAGCTTGCTGTCGACCTCATCGTCGAGCGCCATGGTACAAAAACCTTCATTATCGGTGAAGAAACAAAGGCCGTTCAGCTTGTCCTCGATCTTCTTCTTCTTCTCGGACTCGTCGTTGCTTGATGCAGCGGAGTCATCATTCGAGTCGTTGACATCGCTGAGCATGGCAAAGAAAGCACGCTGCTCAGCCTAGGCCTTCTCCAAGTACATCTTCTTGATGTACTCCGTGTTGAAGTTGCCGTTCCGCTTGTGCTTCGCGGGGACGTACTTCTCCTTGTGCTTGCCGGAGTCGTACTTGTGCCCATGATCACCCTTGCCATATGTTTGCTTGTTCTTCTTCGGGCAGTTGGCGATGAAGTGATCAGGGTCGCCACACTCATAGCACCCAGCGCGTCCTCCTCCACGATGACGGTTTATGCGGTTGTTGTGGATCCGCGAGAACCGGTTGGCAAGCAAGGCCAACTCGTCGTCTCCCATGAACTCTAGCTGCTCCTCTGTGATAGAAAGAAGGGAAGACAAAGAAAATCCTCCAGAGGGGTTAGCATAAGAGCCCGAAACCAAAGCCATCGACGGGCCAGAAGGATTCTCATAAGAAGCCCTCGTCATGACATCAATCTCACTGGACTTGAGCTTACTAAAGAGCTCGTCGCACGTGAGAGTCTCATAGTTAGGTGATTCGATGATCGCCTAAACCTTAGAGTCCCACACTGACCGGTCGAGAGTGTATAAAAGCTGGAGAGCCCTCTCATGATCGTCGAATGGCAACAACTCCTTGTTAGCCCTCATCCTATTGACAATCACCTGAAAGCGAGCGAATAAACTCTCTATGCTCTCGCCAGGCATGTGTCGAAAGTTCTCATACTCCCGCTTATGTGACTCGTAGAGACGGAATTTGACTTGAGTGGTTCCCTCATGGAAGCGCATGAGGGTCGCCCAAATATCTAGAGCCGTGGGGAGGTGAGAAACGCGATCAAACTCAGACATGCTCAAACATGAGAAAAGAGCATTACGGGCTCGGCTATTGGCATCGTGCTCATCGATCTGCAGCTGAGTCACACGAGCAGCCAAGACCACGTACTCAGTGGAGTTGCAAATGTCCCAAATCGAAGCACCCATACTCTGAAGATAGGCCGACATCCGTATCTTCCAATACCCATAGTTCGTCCCATCAAAAAAAGGCGGTTCGCCCACGCCACGATCCATGTCGCCTTCTGTGGATCTAGAACCGGCTAAGGTGGAAGATCCTTAACCCGCTCTGATACCAATTGAAGGACCGAAAGTGCTATACAAAGGCGACCAGAGGGGGGGGGGTGAATCAGAGCCACTGTTCGCCTAAACGGTCGTTTAGCCCGTTTACACACCGTTTAAACGCTACACAGTGGTACACCGTTTCCGTTTAATCGGTCATTTTTACCGTTTAAACGCCGTTTTGCCCGTTTAAACACCCGTTTTTGCCCGAATAGTGGCTAAACGGCAGGTGACCGACTGTTTACCGTTTACCGTTTAGGATAACATTGATCAGAGCTTTAAATTTCTTTTTAGAAACCTATAGCCACTGTCCCGAAAATCAACCCCAAGAGCAAACCTAGAACTTGATAGTGTCCATGACCCTAGATGTAGGGTGGATGCTTCCTAGAAGCATAGCGAGACACTACACAAGTCTAGAAACCCAACGCAAAAGACCAAAACCAAAACCGAAGTCGGACGAACAAACTGCGGACGAAACAGTGCTGAACTCATAGCATCGGACGCTGGCCTGCATCCGATGTCCAGGCACCGAACGCGTCCGATGCAAAATGCACTGTTCTGGAACCTCACTGCATAGACATCGAACGCTGCTACAGTGAAACCCTAGCGTCCGATGCTTAGACCCCGGACACGTCCGATGGTCAATGGAGCGTCCGATGGTCAGCGTCCGATGCTCCTTCAAAAATGCTGTTCTGTGACACGTGGCACCTGAGCGTCCGATGTGACGAACTCAGCGTCCGATGGCCCCGTGTCCAGCGTCCGATGCCCTCGAAACTGTACTGTTCTTTCACGAATTCAACCCGATCTCCTCCGAATCAAAAGCTCTAAGGCTTAGACTTGGTATGAGGAGTCCCAAGGAGGTTAGTGAGCTACTCCTAGGAGATCATGGCTCGAACCTAACTCCAAATCGGTGAATTGGAAGAATCCGGGGCAAACGAGGAGAAAACCGATCCAAAATGAAAAACCAATTGATCTACTTGTTCGTGAGGTTTGAGTTGAATTCCTTCGGTGGAAATGATCCCCTCACAACAAACAACAAGTTGATTCAAACGAATTCGAAAAAGACACAGCGAGGAGGGAGATCGAGTCACGGGAAAATCATGGAGAAAATGAAGAACGCGAAGAACAAGTGCAAAACGTGAATCACAACCATGAATTGCAACCGTGTCTTGAACCCACGAGACTACAGTGAGATTATGGTCTCACTTCCTCAAAAACTCAAGAACACAGAGGTATGATTCTGTCTCTGTGGATCTCAGTAGCTACAGCAGGGATTGGGAGAGCAGGAAACCCTAGAATGAAAATAGCAATGACTGAGATGGATTGGAGGGAGGGGTTGCCACTCCTTATATAACCTAATACAATTATTCCCCTTCTACCCCTACAACTAATGAGCGGGTAGGCTCACCCAAAGGGTATTCCTGACCAACTTGGAGTGTAGTCGATCCAATAGCCACGCCCGCACATCCGGTAGCTTCGCCTCGACGCGACCTCACCTGATGCCGCCACGTGCCGCCAACGCGCCGCCCGTCCGTTTCCTGGACCTCCCCCCAGTTTTGAGGCCGAAACTGGGAAACCAGTCGTCCATCGCGTGAGTTTTGTGGCCCAAACTCAGAAACCCGCCACCGCCCAGGTTTTGAGGCCCAAACCAGCAAACCGTCCTCAGCCCGAGTTTTGTGGCGCAAACTCGGAAACCCGCAGCACCCAGGTTTTGTGGCCCAAACCTGGAAGCCGTCTACCTGGTGGTTTTTCTGTGGCTCAACCACCAAACCGAGGTCGTAGAGGGGATGCACCGCCCGTGCACCCCGTCCACCGACACGTGTCCCCAGGTCCACAACCCGAGCCACACCGTGTCCCGCAAATCTCTGCTCATCGCTGTCCCAGGCTGTCAGCCATCACAGCTGATCCTCAGGCCACCGGTCCCTCAGTCCAAGCCTCACGTCCGCCCTTCACCGCTCCAGGTCCATCGGCACGTCACGTCTCTACTTGACCTTCAACTTGCCTTTGATCAATGTCTCCGTGCTCGACACCTGCACAACACAAGCCAAAGAACATGCGCATCAAACTAGTTGACAATCACTCATCACTCAAGATCCAGCATACACCCATGTATCCGCAGGAACCTTCAACCAGGCAGGGCTGCATCGGCTCAGACCGACCTCAAGTTTGCTTGTAAGTTTCACCAATGGCTCGTGTTATCGTTCAATAAAGCTGTATTTGGCATCGACCAAACTCTTGTTAGCTATGACATGGGCTAGTTATCGGTCTAAGTTCGCCTTTTGTAAGACTGTCTTGACTCTGATCAATCTCTTACTTTAGTCGATCTTGACTAGTTATCAGCTCTATTAGTCTTGGCAGACTAATAGATTCATCAAGTTATCGATGTTGTTTATGCTTTTAAAAGGTTTTCTTTAGATTTAAACAATATCTTGCCCAATCAAGAATGACAAACTAGCTTAAGCTCAGACACTGTTTAGTTTCGGTTATCCAAAGGTTTCGTATTCTTATACCAAGGAAAATAGCCGATCTAAGTCTCTCATCGACTATTTTGTCAATCTTGATTGTTACATGTTGTGCGTTCGAGATATTCGATAAGATCGTGGTTTGATCTAAGAAAAAGATAGATTTGAACCCCACTGATATGCATATTAGCTTCAATCTACCCGATCTTAAACCAAAGCATGGTTTTCACGGATAGATCTTGTTCGTGCTTCATGGATCCTGTATCGGCTAAAATAGTTGATCCAGTTACGCTTCCTTCATAATGTGTACTTTTAAATGGTCTAAAACTAGTGGATCTGCTCGTTGCATCGGACGTAATCTAGCTTGGTCATCATTAAGGCTGTATGGAGACACCCCACTGATTGATGCTCAAGTTACTTTATCGATCTATTTGTTATTATGGCTGCATGGAAACACTCCACTGTTAATGAATAGAACTGCCTATGTAATTAGCCGATCTCTTAGTTCTATGCCTTTTAAGCGTACATATAGATCTTGTGTTTAAGCTTATCGGCTGTTTTCGTTCTAGATGCTTTCTTTATTTACACAATAGCCATTTTGCTCACATTTCTATCAATACTTTCGATCATCTCTTGGGAGTTGACTTTGTAGTCAATGTCCTATAACAATGGCTATATCAGAACCACATAATTTGGAACTGTCTGGCATCAAACCGACAGGTTCCACAATTTAACACCTTTTTCTTCTCCTTGCCAATTATAGGTCAAATTGACTGGCACGTCCGAAGTCGTTCTCACCTAGATTCGGCACCGCCACCTTTTTGAAGGTCCAGGAGGTCAAGACCTCGCTCTGCATGGCCTTTGAGGACCGTGGTCGAGTGTGTTGGACCTTCGGTCTGATTTTCATGCCAACACATTCTTTTGGCACGACCGGTGGGACACAATCGTCTGATCATGATGATCAGCAATGATGAAGTGCTGAACGTGACGATGGATGAACTTTCAGATGAACTCCAATGCTTGATAGAGCAAACTGTTGAGCAATATCAGAATATGTGTTTGCTTAGCTTCAGCAAAACCAGAGATAAAAAGATCATTCAGAAGTCTCATCTTCCAAGGGTAGTTCTAGAAGGATACGTTGATCCGATGATCCAAATACAACACAATGTCATGCAGGAAGTGATTGGCAAAGCAATGTCTACTACCCTGATGAATCATAATGAAACATTCCTCAACAGCCTCTCAAATGCCATCAAAGAAGCTTTCAACTTGGGTAACGACAGAAGAGGTCCTACATATTCAGTTGGGAACGATCAAGGGGCTGGAACTTCAGGGGGTCAACAGATGAACAGTCCTAATGGCAATGGAAATCAGATGATGGTTAGCCATGGGGGCATAACGCCACAGCAAATGCAACAGCCGAATATGAGTAACAATATATACTCATCGGCTACAAAAATAGCTCCCCATGCAAGGAGGATTACCAGAGATTTCAATGCACCACCTTATCAGGGAAACGTAGCACCTAGCGATGTTCCTCCTGGATATCACTATGTGTCAGATTTTTATACTTTGGATGCTCATGAAAATCCAGGGTATCAAAACAATACTTTCGGGGGGCAGAACATCGGCTATCAGGGGCCGGTGAATCAAGTGGATCAATTGATGAGTCGGGTTACTGATATGGTTCAGAAGCAGTTTGGTTTGACACCGAAGAATACATTAACTGGCTATAAGAAACCGTATCCAGAATGGTATGATCAGGTTGTTTTCCCTCCAAGATATAGAATTCCTGATTTTACTAAGTTCTCGGGGATAGGCTTGGTAACAACTATGGAGCACATAACTCAATTCTTAGTCCAGCTTGGGGAAGTTGGTGACGAGCCAACATTTAAGGTCCAGATGTTTCCTCTATCTCTGTCTGGCTCGACTTTTTCATGGTTTTCATCTCTACCACCCAACTTCATTCAAAGCTGGGAGGATTTAGAAGACATGTTCCATAAATACTTCGACTCTGGAGTTTTGGAAAAGGGAGTTGTGGACCTAGTCGGTATAAGGCAGGGAAACAATGAGACTAGGTGCCAATATCTTCAGAGGTTCAGGGATATGAAGAATCAATGCTATACTTTAACATTATCAGATTCAGAGATAGTGAGCATTGCAATTTGAGGGCTAATACCAGCCATTAGGGAAAAGATTGGTTTCGATTGTACCAGTATGGCTGATTTGACCAAGAAAGTGGCAAGTATCGATGCCCAAAATAGATACAATCAAGTCTTTAAGCCCAAGAAAGCCTATAATACAGAAAGTTCCTTCTTACAAGAACAGGGTGATTCAAGTGATGAAAGCGAGGATGAAGTAGCTGTTGTTGACTGGGCTTGGAAGAACAGTGAATACATACCTTGGGAAAAGGCTAAAACTACTGAAAAAGATGTTAAATATAGCTTTGATATCACTAAAGTCGATAAGATATTTGACTATTTATTGGAAAAAGGTCAAATCAAATTAACTGAAAACCACAATATTCCATCGGCTGAGGAGCTCAAGAATAAAAGATACTGCAAATTCCACAACTCTGGTACTCATACTACTAATGATTGTAGAGTTTTTAGAGATATGATCCAGAGAGCCATTGCTAAAGGGAGAATTGGCTTAGAAAAAGCCAAGGGTATGGGCATCAATGGCCATCCCTTTCCGATGAACATGGTAGCTCCTGCACTTCAGAGTGAAATTAAAGTGTTGACTTCTAACAAAGCCAAGGCAGCTGGAACAGTCAATCCAAAGAAACAGTTAACAGCCAAGGAGTATCAGGAGATAAAGGGAAAAAATGTTGATCAACATGATCCACTTGAAACTTCAAGAGCTGGTGAGGCAAGAAGACGTCCAACTGTCAGAATCTTATTGAACAAATGGCAGCGTTAGAAGGAAAGAGATCAAATGCATAGACAAAGAAACGAACAAGAATATCAAGACTGGCTTGAATAGGAGGAGTATAGAAGGTCTCAAGAGAAAGAAAGGCGTATCAGAGATGAAGAAAAGAATCATTGGGATTGCCCTTTCTTCAGACATTGTTGGAATGAAGGTTTGAAACTTCCTACTCTTCGTAATTGCCCAGAATGCAGTGAACAATATTGGGAGTACAGGCAGTCGAGGGACAACCGTCGATCTGTACACGAGAGACTAAAGTTTGAAAGAACAGATCGGCGCATAAAAATGAAAATGTTCATGATCGGCTTGAAGGGAGATTAGCTGATCATGACCATCCTTAGCAAGAAGGACAGTGGTGTCCAGGCAGTTTGACTAAAAGCCAGAAATGATAGGTTCAGAGATTGAGGAACGATGAAATTCAGAAAAAGAAACCCAAAGTCTGGCAGGTGAAACAAATAACCGATAAGAGAGTCATCAGCTAATATATCTGCTCTGTTCATGTTACCTGCTGAGTTTAGGTCCTCTGTCATGAAGAGGAATCTGATGATGAAGAGACAGTGGCTCAGTGGATCTATTAGGCAGAAGGGGCTACGTTTCAAAAGCCTAAAAAACATTCCCATTTAAAAGCTCTATATTTGAAGGGGTTTGTCGACGGAAGGCCTTTGAGCAGGATGTTAGTTGATGGAGGTGCAGCTGTTAACTTGATGCCATATGCTGCCTTCAGAAAGCTTGGAAAAACTGCAGAAGATTTAACTCAAACCGATATGAGGTTGACGGACTTTGTTGGGAACGTATCGGCTACTAAAGGTGCTGTATGTGTCGAGTTGACAATTGGCAGCAAGGGTTTGCCGACTACTTTCTTCATAGTCGATGCAAAAGGTTCATACAGTGTGCTTCTTGGAAGAGATTGGATCCACGCTAACTGTTGTGTTCCATCTACCATGCACCAAAATGTGATCCAGTGGATCGGAGACACTGTGGAAGTAGTAACAGCCGATTCAACTGTTAGCATTGCTTACTCTGATCCTAATGATTGGAATTTCGATAATGTGGAGTGCTTTTCTAGGAAGGTTCATGAAGAAGGCTTTATCAAGATGTTTGATGATGGCCAACAGCCGATCCAAGCAGTCGGCTTCAAAAAATATATCTAATGGATTGTCCAATCAATAAGGATGAAAACAAGATGAATGAAAGCTTTACATCGGTCAAGAAATTAAGAGTTGTTGAATTTAAAGATGATAATGAGTCAAGGCCGATGTATTGTTAGTAATTGTGTTTTGTTTCTATTTCAACCTTGTTGATAGCCGATACTAAAGTATCGCCTTTAGAATAAAAATAGCCGATACATAACGTATCGCCTTCAGTACCGAAGTAATAGCCGATACTAAGAAAGTATCACCTTTAGAACGCTAAATAGAGAAATAAAATCAGGAAAGATTCCGAAGGTTTGGAAACTCAGCAACTGTATATGTCAAGCATGACTATATAACAAATTTATTTAGCCTGACGATGCAGGGGCAGTCTACAGATATTCAATTTGTTCATATAGATAAGACTGAATTTACAGAAAAACATTGAAAGCAACTACTCTAAATGAAGCTTGTTCAGGAGGTCCTCCAGGTGTGTCACCTCTGCCACGGCGAGCCCTAGCGGCTCGAACTCCTCCACCAGCTCCCTGAAGTCGTCCCTTGTTTTGGTGCTGACGAAGGAGGGGGCGACCTCCCCAAAGATTTTAACGCTGCTGAGCTCTGCTCCGGCTAAGGCAAAGGTGGCACCATGGCTGACGGCGTGGAGAACCAGTTCCCTGGTGCGCACCCCGACATCTTCGAGGCGCGCCTTCAGCGTCGCCCCTTGGGCGTTCATGAAGTCGGCGGTGGCCGTGGCCAGCCCCGGGAGCCAGTCGAGTTGGTGCTGGAGCTCTACATTCAGACAAGAAAGGATTAAAGATAGGGATAGCTGATTTAATCGAGTATGAGAATGAATCGGCTAAATATTCAAACAAGTAGTTACCAAAGATCAACTAGAATGATTATGCAAAAGGTAATTGATTCAAATCGGAGATAATGAGTCAAAGGATCTGAAAATGTGATACCGGCAACCCTGGCGTCGGAGGCCTCTAGGTGCTCCAAAGCACTATTGAGGCGGGCGCGGAGGATTTCTAGTTCCTCCTCAGCGCGAGCGGCTCGACGGCGTTCCTCTTCCAATAGACGCCGAGTGTTGGAGTAGCCCTGAATGAAGGCCCAGGCGTCCTCATCCAATGCCAGCCCATAGCCCAACGGGAGTCGACTGGGACCTTGGCCATCCGCCGGAGGAGAAGGGCTGCAAAGAGGTTAGGGTTTCTCGAGTAAAGAAGAAGTTTTGGGGCATAGAAGGACGGCTATTAAAGGATTCTTACCCGAGCACACGACGATGAGTCGCTGGAGGGCCATCAACGGATTCCTCCTCGGCAGGGCGCTTGCCACGGTCGTCCGCCATTGATTTTGTTTGCTGATTGGAAAAGGAAAAAAGTCGGCAGTTGAGAAGAGCAAAGGCCGGGGAGTAAGGCGATGAATGCATGGTGTGTTTGGGAAGCCGGCGTTTTGTATTTATAAGTAGAGTAGAGAAAGTGACAAGGCGTCGGTCTTGAGAGCCCTCAGATTTGGATCCTAAGGTGAATCAACTAAGTAATGGACACAGAAGTCGTTTGGTACTGATCGGCTAAACAATGGAAGGTGAATCATATAAATGATATCGGCTATGAGTAGTTGATAGGGCATCTAAAAACTAACTAAGTGGTAGGAAATGTGATGTTTACAAAGATAGATCAAAAGTTAAAAATTACAGACAAATAAAGTTACATGTTCAGCACAGATCTTAACGCATTCAAAGCATTCAAGCGAATGATATCTATGTCATCTATTTCCTTCTGATCTTCTTTGCTTGAACCTGGAATTGGCTTCTTCTTGGCCTTGATGTCTTGGAGCTCACCATGGAAGAGTGCTATCTTTTTCTTCTGTTCGCAAAGTGCAACTAGGATTTTGTTCAGATTTTCTTTTTCCAATTTAATCTGCTCATTGACGGCTTGAAGTTTGCTCAGCAGCTGGTCCCTTTTAGCTTCTAGGGATGACAGATTGCCGATAAGGACAGTGGAGTCAGAGTTCAGTTGATCTATGGTGTCCTTTGCAGTGATCATGCCGGAGATACATCGTTGCTCATGTTCTGGCAAATATGCTTGAGCTTCACGTGCCATGAGTTTAGCTTTGGCCTTGGAAAACTTTGACCCAAGAAATTCTATGTGAGCAACAGAAGTCAAAGTTTCTTTCAAATCATCTGGTATATCATCCTTAACGAAGTCAAGGATGTCCCTAATCCCTTTTGCATCTTGTACCAAGTCGGCTATGTTGACCTCCAGGAGGGGGAGTAATTGTTAAAGCCGAGCCCTGACTTCTTCAGAAAGTTCTCTTGGCGATCTTGATGCAGAAGTTTCTTCTTCATCCATATAGTCTTTCAAGTTAAAAGGGATAATAGGGGAAGAGGGCTGTCCTTGTTCCTGAACAGATGAATGTATGAATAATCACAAATAGAAAGTTGTTAAAGGAAGAAGATGTTACTTGAGATACCTGATTGGATGGGATGATTTGAAGTTCGGGGGCAGCCGATGAAGAGTCAGGGGGACATCTGAGAAAGTTTTTTCATCGGGTTTCAGGATTACTTATTGAAAATAAAATCATCGTTTAAAATTATACCTGGTTGAGGAAGCACTTGGTCGATGTCAGGAAGAGGAAGCATCTCAGATTCAACATTTTGAGTATCAACTTGCTCCTAGGAATTTAAAAGTTAGAAATAAGTTAAAAGGTTACAAATTAGATAATGGAAGAGAGAGAAGGGAAGACAGTTTTTCTTACTTCTATGGTGACATCTTTGATCAATGATTGGCTGCCATCAGAAGTGTCTTTCTTCTTTTTCTTTGATATGATTTTGGTGATTGGCTTATCGGTTTTTGGCTTCTTGGCTTTAGAAGAACCAACCTCTTTCATGAAGGTGCTGAGGGTTTGGTCATCTGGGATGTCAGAAACTTTCCTTTTCATCAAAGTTTTTATGGTGGGGGCATCACAACCAATTCTTGGATTTGGGCACCATACATTGTAATTCATTTTGGGAGGGTTCGAAGTAGCCAAATCCTACAAGTATGTGCAAAATAATATCAAGAAAAGTCAAATGGTGAGGATATAGAGCTTGAAAGGAATGAAATCATACCTCATCGGTTGCCTGAAAGTCTGGATCCAATTTGAGACAGTAGATGGATATAGCCTCATTGATGAGATGGATGCTCCATTGTTGCCACCAATTATTGAAAGAAGATGAAGAGAAGGGCTGGCAGTTCCATTCTTTGACCATCTCCAAAGAGATAGACTGTTCCAGTTGAAGAATTCTGGTGTATTCTAGAGCAGTGTCTACTGCTTCCCTTGGTCTGAGTTTGTCAGCAAAGAAGAGAGATGGGGGCACTTGGCCAAAACCCGTCTGCCTGGCTGCCATAACAGGGTGGTAAAATTCATAGGACATGGGAGGTTTTTCTCAACCATGCCTGATTTCAGTAGGCAGAAGGCAAGGCTTTATCATTTGACATAGAATTTTCAGGCCCTCATCATCACATTCTGATTGAAATCTGAAGGAATATGGATTTTCAAACTCTGGGATGTCTGGATACTGAAACCAATTGAAGATAGCTGCTGGAAAACCTCGATAGAAAGTTTTGAAAAAAAAAGCTAATTGATTCATCGATAGTTACCATAGCAGCAGCTTCCCCAAAAGAAGTACACCTTCTCATCTTTGCTTCATCAGCTAATTGCTTTTCTTGGTCCTCTAAGCAAGATGAAGGGAAGGATAGGGTTCTCAAATCTGGAACTATCAGTCTCTGAAAGTGAAGGTTGAGCCAAAGCTAAAGTAACCACCAAGGCCCAGTTATCGATGGGATACCTTTACTTTCCATTAGACTTTGAGACACCTTGTTCAGCATGTTGTACAGGGCACCCAAAAGATATTTTCCCAGAGGAATGTTTGAATTCACAGGTAACATTTCTGCTAATGCTAGGAAATTTGAAGTTGGACCACAACTTTGCCCACAGAATAAGCATTTCTCCAGCCACATATTCAGAAAAATTATATGCTCTCGTTCTGAAACGCTGGACTGAGGGGTGTTGAAGGAGGCAATATAGCTAGACCAACCACCAGATTTGAGATTTCCAAGCTTGATGGAAGGCTTGACTTGGAGGCTGTGAGGGTTGATTGATCTAGTGACATTTAAGCCGGTCAGCATGTGCACATCGGCTAAAGTTGGGGTCATGGGCCCTTGCTTGAACATGAAGGCGTTGAAGGTACCCGACCAGAAATAGCAAACAGCTTTCAGCATTGACTTATTTCTTTTCATGTCAGCTAAAGATAGAGTAATGCACTGATCCAAATTGCGGAGGATCCAATCTGATTTCTTCTTGGCTTCTACCTTGATTAGCCAATCCCTCCAACCCGAGATGATTGATGGCCAGTTTCTGAAGGGAGTCTTTCCCCAATGTTTTGGGGCAAAATCTGAATTCTTGAAGGGAACTCTTTGGGTCTCGGCAATAATAACCTTGGTGGGGTCAAGGTTACCTACTGGACCAAGGAAGAAATCATTTGGACTATCATGAATGGGGATGATGATTTGGTCATGAAGTGCCTGGAAATTAAAAGGAGTATGAGGAATATGCAGAGCAAGGTCTCATCAGAAGAAAGAAATACCGAAACCAAACTTCTTACCTCGGGGATGGAATCTTGAGTCACCATTTGATTTACGGAAGCACTGAGCTTGAATTCTTGAAAGTTTTTGCTCGAATTATGTGGCGGCGGTGAAGGACCGAATTGGCGACCAGAGGGGGGTAAATGGGAGCCTCAAATTTCAACTCATGAAATCAATGACACTTGTCCCTAGATACGGGTTTGCAAGTTTCCATGACCCTAGATGTAGGGTGGATGCTTCCTAGAAGCACAGCGGGATACTACACAACCCTAGAAGACCAACGCAAAAGCCAGAAACCAAATCCAAAGTCGGACGAATGAACTATGGACGAAACAATGAAACTGTGGCAGCGTCTGATGCCCAAGCGTCGGCCGCGTCTGATGCTAAATGTGCAGTTCTGGAACCTTACTGCATAGCCATCGGACGCTGCTACAGTGAATGCTCTGCGTCCGATGGTCAATGGAGTGTCCGATGCCCTACGTTCGATGCTCACTCAAAAACACAGAAAGTGACTTGTGTCACCGGAGCGTCCGATGCCCCCGAAAACAGAACTGTTCTTCGGCGATTCAACCCGATCTCCTCTGAATCAAAAGCTCTAAGGCCAAGAATCAATCTAAGAGGTCACAAGGATGTTAGAGAGCTACTCCTAGGAGATCATGGCTCGAGGCTAACTCCAAATCGGTGAAACAAAGAATTTCGGGACAAAGGAGAAAGAACACGATCCAAACCCAAAAACCAATCGATCTACTAGCTTGTGAGATTAGAGATGAATTCCTTTGGTGCAAAGATGCACCACACAATCTAGAGCAACTCAGTTCAAGCGGAATCGAAAACCAACTCACGATGAGGGAGAACAAGGCAAATCACCGTGAGGGGCAAAAAACGAAAACGCGAAGAACTCAGCACGAAGACACGAATCGATCCAGGATTTCAACCATGTCTCGAACCCATGAGACAAGAGGTGAGATTATGGTCTCACTTCCACAAAATCTGTAGTACAGAGAGGAATTGTCCACTCTGCGGATCACAGGCAGCGAGGTATGATTGGAACCTAAGCGGGGGCTAGAGAGAGAGAGCTCAGGAAACAAATGCTGCAAGGATAGGGACAGAGGAGGGGGCCTCTCTTATTTATAGCCTAAGTACAATAGTCCCCTTCTACCCCTAGATACAAGAGCGAAGCGGCCAACCCTTGGGGTATCCCGGTCCAACTCTGCTGATTGTCGATCCGACGGCCACGCGCCTTCCTCATCCTTAGCTTCGCCTCGAGGCAAGCCTCAGGATGCCACCACGCGTCGACCGTCCTTTTTGGACCTCCCCCCAGTTTTGAGGCTGAAACCGGGAAACTTGTCCTCCGGCTGAGTTTTGTGGCCCAAACTCAGAAAACCGCCAGCCCAGGTTTTGTGGCCTAAACCTGGAAACCATCCACGCCGAGTTTTGAGGCCCAAACTCGGAAACCCGCCACCCCGAGTTTTGAGGCCCAAACTCGGAAACCGTCGAGGGTAGTTTTTGGAGGCTCAACTACCAAACCCGCGTCGTAGTCGTGATGTGGTTCGCACACCCGGAGTTCCAGCACCGATGCCGGAGCATGTCCAGCCTCCACGCCGGGCACAGTGCATTCGCCTTCCTTCTCGGCCTCCCGCCAAGTGTCACGACGCCATCACCTTCCTCCCGACTCGGCCGATGCACCGCACATCCCCATGTGCTCTTGCTTGTCAATGCCACGTGCCAGCTACCACAGCTGGTCCTCAGGTCTCCCGGTCCATCGGTCCAAGCCTCACGTCCGCCCTTCACCGCTCCCCGTCCGTCGGCATGGCACGTCTCTACTTGACCTTCACCTCACCTTTGACAACTGTCTCCGAGCTCCGCACCTGCACATCAATACAACCAAGAGACATGTTGCCCATTGACCGATCACTCATCACTCAGGAAGGGAACCACAAGGGCACATATCAACCTTGTGTTCGCAATCTCCCCCTTGATGAGTGCATCGTCAACTCATAGTAACCGTGATCAAAATAAAAAGAAAAACAGAAGTAGATAGAAGGAGAAAACTCACTTGAGATGTCCAAAAGCAGAAAGAAAGGCCGAAGAAGAACAAATCGAGATAAGCAGAGCTTGATCCCCAAAGACATGGGCAATGGTTCGACACAACCAAGCAAAAGATCGGAGCAGCAACTCATCAAGGAGCAAAACTCAATTAAAATCAGAGCACAAAACTTGGTTCCCAAAAACATGGGCAATGGCTCGACGCAACCAAGTCAAAATCAAGCTAGTCCTCAAGAAGAGGCAGAAACGGCACAATACCACTAGCTGAAAGCTCAATACCAACCAAGAATCACCAAAACAGAATGGTGAAAACAGCTAGTCCCTCAAGATAGAGGCACAGAGGCTCGACACAACTAGCTGAAGGATCGATATCAACTGAAAGCCGACGCAGAGCACAGCAGAAATGCTCCCCCTCACTCAAGGAACTCCCCCTCAACACGTGAAACTCAGAAATTGCAAATTGTCACCACACCATAAAATGTTCTCTTCCTTGGAAAAATTCTCCCCCTTGGGGGCAATTTGCAATCAAAAGAGAAGGGAAAAGAGCGCGATCAAGCAAAAATGAAGCTAGGCCATGTCTATCGGAGTCAAGCAAAAGCATATGAGTCACAAATGCATTTTAGCAGCTTCAGGTACATAGTCGATAGAGTGAATGAATGCTCTCAAGAGTGTTGATCCGACTACAAAGCAACAAGTAAAAGTGCTAGCAAAGGCTCAAACTGATCACTAAATACGAAATATGAATGCATAAGCCAAGTGAGCAGTTTTAAGCCATTCAAAAAAAGTTTTCACCATCAAAATAGCACTGAGCATGTGTAGACAGGAAGTTAACCAAGTGCTAAACATGTATACAAGGTGAACTACCCCTAGCAAAGTTCAATCATCATGCTATAGAGTGAAGCATAAACTTGTGTTTTCAGATTTTATCGGAGAAAATTGCAGCGGTTATTACACAAGTTCAATTTCAGCATGTGATTGCGAGAGGTTGAAAGCTTGTCATTGCCTAACTTTTCAACCGAGCTAAGCCTATGCAAAAGCAATCAGAAACTTAAAGCATCAGTTTCGGTCTTACACTACACGGCTCAAGTTTAACTCAAAGTGCAATGAGAAACAGTCTCGATACCGTGATGTGCTGGCAAAGCAATCTCATCTCGATCTTTTCAAATCACAAATACTTGGTTCATTTTAAGTAGAATATGACCAATCCAAGCAAGTGAATGACTCAGAACTAGAGACATAGCAACCTAGCGTATATGAAATAGCACAGGTAACTTCAACACATCCTACACATGCTAGTTGCCCATCTCAATGGTGAACATGTATCAAGTTCTAGGTTTATTAAACATGTTCATCATTCTGAAATATAGCTTAGCTCACAACATGTATCAGTGATCAAAAAGAGCCTAAGCTACAAGCATCTTCATATATCATCAGAGCAAGACTATTCAGAGCATAAATTCATTCTAAGGAATATAGACATGAAGCTCGAAAATGCAAGATGTATACATGATGAAATGCATGCAGAAAACAGTATCGGAG
Source organism: Coix lacryma-jobi var. lacryma-jobi (assembly GCA_009763385.1). Lineage (NCBI taxonomy): Eukaryota > Viridiplantae > Streptophyta > Magnoliopsida > Poales > Poaceae > Coix > Coix lacryma-jobi. The sequence continues at coordinate 51,777,497 of CM019831.1, forward strand.
TAAAAACAAAACTAAAACAGACTCAAGAACCAAAACAAAAAGGATCAAAAAGTCAGTCTATGATACATTAAAATGCTTCCCCCATCTAAAAGGGGAAACACACACCAAGCTCACCTCTCAACCTAGCAAAAGTTGAGAGATCCAAAGGCTTGGTGAAAATATCCGCAACCTGGTTATGGGTGTCTACATGCCTAAGATCAATGTCGCCTTTCTCGTAGTGATCACGAAGAAAGTAAAAGCGAACATCGATGTGCTTGGTCTTGGAGTGAAGAACAGGGTTCTTTGCTACACTAATGGCAAAAGTGTTGTCGCAAAGCAAACGGACCCGACTGAAATCTAGACCAAAATCACGCAATGTAGCAACCATCCATAAAAGCTGCGAAGCACAAGAAGCAGCGGCAACATACTCGGCTTCAGTAGTAGACTGGGCTACGTTCGACTGTTTGCGAGAAGACCACGAAACCAAAGAAGAGCCAAGAAACTGACAAGTCCCAGAAGTAGACTTGCGCTCAAGCCGACAGCCAGCAAAATCCGCATCGGAGTAACCACAAAGCGAAGGGGTCGAAGAAGAGGAGTACCAAAGTCCGAACTCAGGAGTGTATCGGAGGTACCTCATGATGCGCTTGACCGCCTGCTTGTGGGAAGTCCGAGGGGACGCCTGAAAACGAGCGCACAGACACACAGAAAACTGAATGTCTGGCCTCATCGTCGTCAGGTACAGGAGCGATCCGATCATGCTCTTGTACTCCTTCTGGTCAACTGGCTCTCTGTCCTGGTCCGCGTCCATCGCAGTAGTCGTCTCCATGGGCGTCGTAAGAGGCTTGGTCTCGCCCATGTCAAACTTCTTCAGGATGTCCTTCGTGTACTTGCCTTGATGCACGAACGTCCCATCTCGGGTTTGCTTGATTTGCAACCCGAGGAAGAAGGTCAACTCACCCATCATACTCATCTCAAACTCCCTGCTCATAATATCTGCAAACTTGGCAACAAGTGCATGAGAGGAGCCACCAAAGATGATATCATCCACGTAAATCTGAACTAAAAGGGTGTCATTGCCTTGCTTGAGGAAAAACAAAGTCTTATCTACCTGTCCCATTATGAAACCCTTGGAGAGCAAAAAGGTTTTCAAACGCTCATACCACGCTCTCGGGGCTTGTTTCAAACCATACAAAGCTTTTGAAAGTTTAAAGACATGGTTTGGAAACTTGGGATCCTCGAAACCAGGGGGTTGCCTAACATAAACCTCTTCCTCTATATACCCATTCAAGAAGGCACTCTTGACATCCATCCGGTAAAGCTTAAAACCCTTCGACGCTGCAAAAGCTAGAAGGATCCTAATGGCTTCTAAACGGGCTACAGGGGCAAAGGTTTCCTCATAATCTATCCCATCTTTTTGGCAAAAACCCTAGGCTACTACCCTAGACTTGTTCCTCACTACCATCCCATCCTCACCCCATTTGTTTTTGAAAACCCATTTGGTACCTATAGGGTGGCATTCTGGTGGAGGTGGAACTAGGGTCCAAACTTGGTTTTGCTCAAAGTTCTCTAACTCCTCATGCATGGCATTAACCCAGTTAGAATCAGAAAGAGCGTGTCCAACATCTTTGGGCTCAAAAGAAGCAACGAATGCAGAATGAGCAAAGTGTGAGATCTCATACGCTCGCGATCGCGTGACTCGCTGGTCGATGCCGCCAATCATCTGCTATGGGGGTGTGCTTGCTGAACACATCGGGGCATTTGCCTCGCCGAAGTAGCCTCCCCCTCGCCAGATGCCGTCGCTCCCTCAGGTGCAGCAGGTGCTTGCTGGAGACATGGCTCTAGAGGACCCCAGGAAGAAGAAGTCGTGGGATCGGTCCTCGAGCTGAAGTAGTCATCGCAGGGTCAACGGGGGCAGCCAGTGGAGTTGGCTCGGGATCACCCTAATCGGCATCTTCCTGCGCCTCCTCCACAAAGATGGTCTCTCCCAGCTCCTGTTCCCCTGCAACATCAAAAGCAGAAGAAACACAAGGCATAGTCTTGTCGAATGTGACCTCGCAGGTCTCCACTATCCGGTTAGTCTAGAGATTAAGAACTCGATAAGCACGCGAATGCGAAGCATAACCAAGAAACACCCCGTCAGAAGAGCGAGATTCAAATTTGTCCAAATTGCCTTGCTTCAGGATAAAGCACTTGCATCCAAACACCCAAAAATGAGACACCTTGGGTACCCATCCAAAACGCAACTCATAAGAAGTTTTCTTCATAAAAGCTCGAAGAAAGATGCGATTTGAAACATGGCAAGCGGTGTTGATCACCTCGGCCCAAAAACGCCTAGGAGTCCTATGCTCATTGAGCATCGTCCTGGCCATCTCAACAAGGGTCCGGTTCTTGCGCTCAACAACACTGTTCTGCTAGGGGACATAAGGAGAAGAAAACTGATGCTCGATTCCATGAGAAGAACAGAAAGAGGCAAACTATGAGTTATCAAACTCAGTACCATTATCGCTACGGATAGCTCTAATAGTATCAGGGGGAAACTCAGTTTTCAATCTCAAGATCAAATCTCAAGCAAAAGAAAAAGCTTCATCCTTACCCTCCATGAAGAACACCCAAGAATACCTCAAAAAATCATCAACGATTACTAGAACGTACCATTTCCCACCTGCTGAGCAAACTCGAGCTGGACCAACAGTGTCCATGTGAAAAATCTCACCAGGTCGCTTTGTCATCACCTGATTAACAGGTGGGTCAGAAGCAGCTACCATCTTCCCGTGATGACAAGGATGGCAAACAAGGTCCTTCTGAAACTTAAGCTTGGGCAATCCTTGGATTAAGCCAAGTGAGCTTAGTCTTGCAAGCAAGTCGAAGCTCAAGTGACCAAGTCTCCTATGCCACTTCCACAAATCAGAAGAAGGACCAGCCATCAAACATCTAGCAGAGCCAAAAGAACGAGAAAAACGGCTCTGAAAACACGACCAAAAGGAACAATCCAACAAACAAGATCTCCCCGAGGGTCTAAAACACGACTCAAACCCTTCTTAAAACGCACTTCAAAATCATCTTCAAGGAGTTGCGAAACAGAAAGCAAATTAAAATGCAAGTTAGAAACCAAAGCAACATCCTTGAGAACGAAGTTCTCATTGAGCCGAATAGCTCCATGAGAAACAACCTTACCTCTACCGCTATCCCCGAAGGTGATGTACTCCTTATGCACAACGGGGTCAAGGCTGGGGAACCATTCTTTCTTTCCGGTCATGTGGCGTGAACACCCGGAATCCATGAGCCACATGTTCTCTAGCCGGAGTTCCTGCATCAATAGAAAGGCAGGAAATGAGCATATGGCACAACACTGGGGTTAGTATACTGAGAGGGATACCAGTGTTGTGTCATAGGCCCAGAAAAAGTGTTAGTAGCAACACCAAACTATCCTCGTCCCATGGGTGGATAGTGATCACCACCAAACTGAAAGGGTGGTCCGCTATGTAACGGAAAACCTCCAAACTCACCACTACGTCCCATTTGAGCAAAGCGATCACCACCAAGCTGAAACGGTGGTCCATTATGGGACTGAGCAGCAAAGCCTCTTACACCCGGCTCACGATCATATTGAGGACGACCGGAACCGCGACGGGCACGACCACCATCCCGTGGTCTAGCTGCCTGGGGCCTAGCTGCCTGAGGGGGTGCACCTCCAAGCCTAGCGCCCTGCCTCTGAACTCCCCAACCTTGCACACCACGGAGAGGGTGGTGCCTGGCCTGGTTGTTCAGCTCCAACTCCTTCCTAGCGTCTCTCTTTCTCCGAAAGCAAAACTCAACTAGGTGACCCTCACGGTGACAGTACTCACACTCGAACCTCACCACTCTCTTGGGTTGTTGGTTCCTATGGTTGCGAGGGTTGTGCACTTTAGTTGGCTGCTTGCCTCTCAGAAGGGGATCACTAGAGACATCAGGAAGGGTGTCATGTGTGTTCCTAAGATGGTTAGGTTTGGGAACCCACACTTGCTTGCGAGGTGGAGCCTTGGGAGGTTCATCAAGGATGCCATCCTTGGTGATAGGCTTGGAAGGCTTAGGTGGGGTGATCTTGGTAAGCTTAGGGATAGCAGATGGCTTCTCACTAGGGTTCACTCCGCTAAACTCACCAATTTTGCCAAAGACATTAGCACCCTTCCCACCTAAAGCAAAGCCTACTCCCTAGCAATCAGTTCCCCTCTTGAACTGACTAATCATCATGCCCAACTGTGGCTCATTGCATGACACCCAACTCAGGATGGACCGGAGGTATGTGTTTTCCTCCTCGGTTTGCATCCTATCATGCCAACAGTTGGCAATCTCAAGCTCTAGCGCCGCGCATCGCTCGCAAAGAGCGGACAAGGTGCTAACTGAGCTGGCCTTCATGGCTTCAGCAAGCTTGGCATTTACTTCTGCCAACTTAGTTCGCAAGCCTAGACAGGTCTTGCACGCACCCAGCAAAGAAGGCCTCGCCTTCACTTCCTCTAGCTCCTTCTTCAGGGAGGGACACTCTTTGCAATCACCCACCAAGTCTAGCCTACTCTTCAGCTCATCATACACCTCAATCAAAGAGGCATACTTGGTTTGCAGGGTGGCAAAGTTTGTCATATGCATCATGCACTCCTCACACTCCTCCTCATCGGTCACTCTCACCTCGGACTTAGCGAACTCAAGCTCCTTAAGCGCCTCCTTCATCTCACCCTTAAACTCATTGCGCTTTCGGATAGCACGCTTGAGTTGCTTATCCTGACCGAGAACTATGTCGACAAGGGAATCGCGCTCACCGGTAAGACGATCAACAAGAGAAGAGGTTGATACCTCAGAAGCGTTGTCGTCATCATCGTTGTCGTCGTCCTTTGCCTGGCACTTGCGGTCCTCTTCGTCCAAGGCCATGGTGAAGAAGCCCTTGGAGGAGTTGTCGAAGAAGCAGACTCCGTTGAAGCGTTCTTCTGTCTTGAGCTCGGATCCATCATCGCTGGAGTCGCCGTCGGAGGTCTTCTCTCCATCGCTGATGGTGGCAAGGAAGGCACGCCAACCGGCGTCGAAAGCCTTCTCCACGTCCTCCCATCGGTAGCTGCCCTTCTTCTTCTTCCCGGCCTTGTTCTCCGGCTTGGGCTTGCGCCTGGAGTTGCGGTTCTTGCTGGCGAAGTTCTTGTCGCACTTGGGGCAGCTCACGATGAAGTGATCGGGGTCTCCACACCCGTAGCAGCCCTCACATGCGCCACCACGCCGGCGATTCAGGCGATTGTTGTGAAACCGCGAGAACTGGGATGATGAGGGCGAGCTCGTCATCGTCCAACGCCTCCACCTGCTCCTCTGTCACTGAAAGCAAAGACGACAAAGCAAAGAGAGGTGGTGAAACGTCAGCGGAAAGAGTCGATCCACCCTTGTGTAACACCCTGATTTAATTTTTCCCCAATTTAATAAAAGGTATTAGAAATTAAATAGGTTGGCTCGTTTATTAGAGGAGGAAAATAAAATTTAGTTATCATTTTCATGTTTCATTCATGCCATTGCATATTTTATTGGGTGAGAATAAATTTATTAAAACCCGAATAGGGCGAATCGAATTATTCTATTTGAAAAATAAATAAAAGATTTATGAAAATTTTACAAAGTCAAACTCAAATTTTATTTCCAAGACCTAGGGAAAATATTTTCTAAAGTTTTCAAACTATTTTGATTTTGAAATGGATTTAAATTTGGTTCCAAAATGAATTTCAAAAGAAAAGAAAAAGAAGGAAAAAGGCAAGGACCTCATTCTCTCCCTCACCTCGGTTTTGGCCCGGCCCAGCTCCCTCTCCTCGCAGCCGCGGCCTAGCCCACCGCGCCGGCCACTTCCTCCCCGTCGCGCGCCAAGCAAGCCGGGCCGGCCCGCACACCCTTCCGGCCCAGCCGCCTTGCACAACCGCGTCGGCCGCCCCGCGCGCGCGGCCCAGTCCCAGTCGCGCTGAGCGCTCCCCTCCCCGCGTCGCTGACCGGTGGGACCCTCGTGTCGGGTCTATCCTCTCCCCAACCTCCCGCGCGGACTCGCACCCCCCCTCACCAGACTCCCTCCGCCCTTCGCGCATGCGCTCGCGCTCAACCCGCGTCCCCGATCCGATCTGCTAGAAGACCGCGCCGTCTCCCATACCCCCCTGCCTACAAAAAAGTCTTACCCGTGCCCAACCCCCCTTTCAACCCTCACGAAGTAGCGCTGCAGCCGCCACCGCCATTGACGAGCTCGGAGCGGAGCTCGTTATCGCCGCCGAGGTCACCACCAACCACTCTCTGCTCTCCCTCGACCTCGCGAGGCCACACCGCGCTCGGAGAGGTCACCATCTGCGGAGTCGACACCCGGAGACGCCACACCGACCGCACCAAGCACTAGAGCATCACCGTCCGCCCCGCACCGTCCCCGGCTACCTCCGGGCCAAATTCGGCGCCACCGACTCTTTCATCGAGTTCGCAGTAAGGTTCCCCATCGATCCCACCTCCCTCCTATGTCTCTACTAGCCCCTAGGTCCCATACCGAACACTCCGGCGACCCCCTCCCATGGCGCCGCCGCGGAAGAACGGAGCGCCACCGCGCCCTGTGCCACCGGTGGCCAATATTAGATCTAAACCGAAGGGGTATGAACCGCGTCCACCGACGTCATAGACTCGGTCCATGGTCGCCAGGTCAGCGGGTCCATGCGACCACGTGGTGCACCCAGCCAATCCCCTTACGCCACGTGCGCAGCCCGTCAGTGCCACATCCGCACCTGCACAGCGCTCGGGCGTTTTTGCTAAAGAGACCTCCCACTTTTCCGGAAATAAACCCGCCGTCCATCCCTACTATGCGCTGAGTCTGTGTTTTCTTTTGATCTAGCCCCTGAGTTATCGGATAACTGAGGCCCGGTCCAGTCAGCGCTTAAACTCAGTTTTGATTTAATTTTAATTCGAAAATGAGTTCAATCTAATTACAGTTTTGCCACTCAGATTCAAATGCTTATAACTTTTGCGTTTTAACTCCGTTTTGACCCGTTCAACTTGCGTTAGTTTCATAATTTCGTTCTCTACGCAGTAGATCTATTAATTTACTATTTTGTTACTGTTTGTTGTACTGTTATTCATTTTTTTGCTTGTATGTGTCATGTATGTTGCTTGGGCCAGAGAGTGCGGAGTTCGAGGACGCTCCAGACCATCCTTGCGACCCAGTTGATTCGACCCAGTCCGAAGGCAAGTGTCCTTGAACATCTTGCACCTATGATTTATTTTACTTTTGGTATTAGAGTAGTTAGATCTTGTAGATGCATGCTTGTCATTAATTTGAATCCCATGTTAGGGTTTACTAGAATTTGTTTATATTACCCTAGTCGCCTGTTCTGGGATGTTCGGGTAGGTGTCTTGTTTAGCCCTGCAGTCGTGGTTGGGATGGGAGATTTAAAATGTTTATAATCTTGATTAATGAACTATGAAACGAATGTGGTCATGGTAATTTTGTAGTAACATGGTTATTAGGTAAATCCGGCAGGATGGACCCGTATTGGTGGTTTTGTGCCGTGGGACTCGACAGTTGCTTTTGGTTTTTGGTTCGGGGCTCATGCTAGACATATCCTGCCTGGATCCCTAGGACCCGGTTCTTAGAGCATGTAACCCGGCTGGACAGCGCAACCATGAGATCTGGATGGGCTGGACCTGGCCAAGTAATTAATTGCCACCAAGTTGAGGGTTTACACGGGGTCGGATTTGTGGCACAAGAGGGGGCTTCTGCAGTGGTGCGTATATCCACTGTTAGCGGTGAAACCTTAGTGAACGTGTAAAACGGACTTGGAGGGAGTTTTGTAAAGGCCTTGCAGTGCAACCTGCTATACACCTTGGCAGTGTTTAGCGTGATGGGATCTGCACGACTCATGGGTAACGATGTGCAACCTCTGCAGAGTGTAAAACTGATATATCAGCCGTGCTCACAGTCACGAGCGGCTTGGACTTCTTCGAGATTAGTTGGTTACTGGTTGGTTTTGGGTTCGGGTCATCTGATGGACTTCAGGTGCGGTTGCCTGATGGACTTCAGGTGTGGGTACTTGGTGGACTCCAAGTGCGGTTGCTTGGTGTGACTCCAAGTGGGGGTTGCTCGGTGTGACTCCGAGTGTTGTTACTTTTCTTTAGTGTCTGTCTATGACCTAGTAAATAGGTGCATAGGGTTAATAGGATTTAATAGGATGTGTTGCTTTAGGCGCTTGAGTCAAACAAAGTCAGCCTACCTTTGTTATAAGCCTCATAAGCATATATTTCCTACACTTGCGGAGTACATTTCGATGTACTCACCCTTCCTCTTTGTCCCCCTGCTACCCCACCCAGACGCTGGAGACTACACATACGAGGAGCAGGAATATCTAGAAGACGGAGGCTACGACCCTGACGACCTGTACTAGGATGGCGCTACCCCCGGTCGACCTTCCTGTGGAGATGGAGTCCAGATTTCCGCATCTACATCAGAGTCTTCATTAGAGTTCGTTATCATGAGAGTCTGTACTTTTTATTTCAGACCCGAGGGTCATTTATGTAACAAAGTTCGATATTATTAATAAAGCATTGTTTTGATATTTACTATGATGTGGATATATGTATGAAAATTGATCCTGGCATACATATATTGTGCTCCAATTTTGTTCTTAAAATTGGGGTGTCACAGAGTGGTATCAGAGCCGTGTTGACCGTAGGACGCTACCCTAGTCAGTCGTCGAATTTACAAAACTATTTTTACAAAGTCTGACCCCTTTTCCCACTTCTGTAGCCTGTCTCTGCTGAAAATTCAAATTTTGTTTAAAAGTAGGTCCTCCAAACTCGTAAGAAGCCCTCCATAATTATGTGATCTCGTAGGTCGTTGAATGACATGTACTTGTGCATATGTAATGTTTTGGTTCTTTGTAATGATTGTTGGTGTGTTGCGACCGTCAGGTTGCAGCGACATCATTTGTTTAAATATTTTACTAATCGAATTAATTAACCAAATTAGGGTTGTTATATATCTATCTATCACATCTCACTTTTACTCCTGGAAAATGTAACAGATGGTTGACACCAGGAGCAGCGCGGGTAACGCCGGTAACGCTGGCGGGAGCGGGGCAGGTGGCAACCAGCCGCCTCATCCACCTCCGCCCCCGTACGACCCGCTCCAGATGGCCCAGGTGCAGAACCAGATGATGCAGAACATGGCCCAGATGATGCAGCACATGCAGCAGATGGCGCAGGCTGCTCAGGGTGCTTAGGGTGCAGGAGCTGCACAGCCACCCCGACCGGATGACACTCTCAGGAGCTTCATGACGACGCGCCCTCCAGTGTTCCACCACGCCATAGAGCCAATGGATGCAGATGATTGGCTCGAGACGATTACAGGCAAGTTGCAGCTTGCCCATGTCGGGGACCTTGATAAGGCCCTCTACGCCGCGCACCAGCTTCAGGGCCCAGCGAAGAACTGGTGGACTGCCTACACCGCAGCTCATGCGGACGCCAACTCGATCACTTGGGAGGATTTCCGTAAGGCATTCCGCGACCAGTACGTCCCTTTCGGCGAGATCAGGGTGAAGCGCCGGGAGTTTCAGGACCTCAGGCAGGGCGCGATGACAGTGCGTGAGTATCTCACGCAGTTCAGCCAGCTGTCCCGTTACGCCCCAGATGACGTGGACACGGACAACAAGAAGCAGGAGTGTTTCAGGCAAGATCTCTGTCATTCTTTAATATTAATAAATTCTTCATACACCCTTGTTCATTTCTTTTGCTGCCTGATAAATAATAAAATTGTTATCTGCTTCAGGCATGGGCTTAACCCAGGACTTCGCTATGCCCTAGCTTCAAATGAGTATTCCTCATTTCAGAAGCTGGTTGACCGTGCCTTCGCGGTGGAGAAGGAACGGAAGGACCTCGATGCAGATCGCAAGAGGAAGATGACGTTCCAGGGACAGTCCTCCGGCAGCTCCGCCCATCCCCGCTACGCTCCACCTGCCTCAGCTTCCAGGCAGATTCCCCAGCAGCAGCAGTACCGCCCGCCCCAGTCCCGGCAGCCCGCTCCTCAGCACAGGCACCCAGCTCCACAGTACCAGGCTCCACCTCAGCAGCAGCAGCAGCAGCCACGCCAGGCTCAGGCACCTCGCCAGGGTCTTCCAGCTCCGCAGCAGCCCCGTCCAGCACAGGGGGCAGGTCAGCTTGGTCCGTGCTACAAGTGCCACCAGCTTGGGCACTTGGCCAACCAGTGCCCGACCAGGCAGCAGGCTCCACCAGCACCTCGACAGCAGAACCAGAACAGGAATGGTGGCCAGAACTTCAGGCATGGGAAGGTGAACCATGTGGCACTGGAGTCAGCTCAGGAGGCTCCCGATGTGGTGATTGGTACGTTCTCCATTGACGCATATCCTGTTACCGTGTTATTTGATTCTGGGGCATCGCATTCATTCATATCAACACCATGCATAGCAAGATGTAACCTGCCTAAGTCTTTGTTGAAAAGCAAGCTGCTAGTCAAGTCTCCTGGAGGAGAAATGTTGACAGAGTATATATGCCCCAATGTAAGCTTATTCATAAGGGGGGTAGCCTTCCCTTCTCATCTCGTCGTCTTGGAGTCACAAGAGGTGGATATTATTCTGCGTATGGACTGGTTGAGCAGATATCATGGCATTATCGATTGTGCTCAACGGACCATCACGGTGAAGCATCCAGACGGCACCGAGGTTCTATATCAGGCACCGCCAAGGATGATGAAGGCAGCCAGAGTGTATGAGGCAGTCGTGGTACCTGATATCCGAGTTGTCAAGGAGTTCCCTGATGTCTTCCAGAAAGTGCCAGGTATGCCACCTGATCGTGAGATTGAGTTCTCTATTGATTTAGTTCCTGGCACTGCACCTATATACAGGCGACCATATAGAATGGATGCCGAAAAGCTAGCTGAGCTGAAGACGCAGATCCAAGAGCAGTTAGAGAAGGGGCATATTCGTCCTAGTACATCCCCGTGGGGAGCTCCTGTGATCTTTGTTCCAAAGAAGGATGGAGGCCTGCGGATGTGCGTTGATTACCGCGCATTGAATGAAGCTACCATCAAGAACAAGTACCCGATTCCTCGCATTGATGATCTGTTTGATCAGTTGAAGGGTGCTCATGTGTTCTCGAAGATTGACCTGCAAACAGGTTATAACCAGCTGAAGATTCGTGAAGCTGACATTCCAAAGACGGCATTTGTAACTCGATATGGGCTATATGAGTACACAGTGATGTCCTTCGGCTTGACCAATGCCCCAGCTTTCTTCATGTATCTGATGAACAAAGTTTTCATGGAGTTCCTGGACTTGTTTTTTGTGGTGTTCCTTGACGATATCTTGATATTCTCGAAGAATGAAGAAGAGCATGAGAAGCATCTGAGGTTAGTGCTGCAGAAGCTCAGAGAGCATGTGACGTAACGGCCCTAATCCCATGGCCCACCGATCACTATCAACCACTGACAGTCGATCCGTACAGCCAGGGGGTTAAGACCGGGTTCGCCACTGGGCTACATCAGTGCCCGATGTCCGCAGGATCATCTCACAATTCAGTTACAATCTCTTGAGCATTTTGAAAAATAACATCGGAGTAAATAGCGGAAGACTTAAATAACAATAGTTTTACAAACCAGTGTTCAACATAAACTTAAGGTAAAGTTATTACAGACCATAGTTCAAATAGATAGAGTTGGCAGGGTAGCAAATGACAACAACTATAGGATAAAGATACATCACCCAGCCCAAGGGTGGATAATCACACATCGGCCTCATCGGCCTCTTCCTGAACAACAGTCACACAGCAGGGTCCAAGGCATACTGAGGGATCTGCCATACCTGCAACATGGGTAAAAGAACCCTGAGTACAAAGGTACTCAACAAGACTTACCCGACTAAAGAAAAGGGAGAAGACTCAGGAATGCAGGCTTAGGGTAGTCAAGGTAAGGCTTAAGCAAGTTCAAGTATTTTGCAGAAAAGCATTTTTGGTAAACCTCATTTTTATTTTGAAAGATTCGGTATTCCTTGTTCCATCATAATCCTTGATTCATTTTACATTTCAAAACATTCCTAGTTGAGAACCACTCCCTGTTGACAGTCAGTGACTAAGTCTCCATAACCGAGGAGCAGCGTTAATCCGGATAAATAATACTCAGCTGAGGGTCCCTATCCACACTGCATATGTAGCACCCAAGCTTGCATATGCCAACTCGTCTACCACGATTCCTCCAAGATTGGGCCCGGTCCTACGCCACCCGGAAGTACAGTACACCACTCCAATCCGGGCCTCTAACCCACGTGGGTACATGCTACTTCCGCCATCTCTCCACTCCCAGTGCACGGTTGTCGGTCCAATAAAGGATTCCTCGGAGCCGAAGCTTTCCGTAGTATGTGAATAGTTGCAAGTCTTAGTCAATCAGGCCCCCATACAGGTGGTCCCTAAATTTTCCAGCCAGCGACAAGCACCTCGGGCCTCTAACCCAAGAGTACAGGTCCTGTCAGTTTTTCAACCCTGTCCCGGTCAGTGTCAACTGTTGAGTCCCAGACTACAACATGACGGCACCGTACGCAAGGACAACCTCTCCTTCCCATTGACTAGGTACGGATCAGATACTTAGCCAATAGTGGGAGTAAACCAGAAATTCCCATAAATATTCTTAAAGTGATCACGCTTTGAAATTGGCATTTTTATTGCAAATCTATCATATAGCATCGCTAAGCATTTTGCAATAGTTTTTGCAAAGCAGGTATCGGGTGTATCATTGGTCAAGGTAGATAATGCATCAGATAGGATTTCACTCAACTCCTATCAACCTAATGCAATAATTTAACTCAAAGATATTTAAAGAAAACATTTATAAAAGCAAGGTAAGGGTTAAATGCACCGGGGCTTGCCTTGGACGGCAAAAAGAGCAGAGTCGGGGTAGGTAAAGGTGTTGGAGCTCGGGGTTGCCTCGGGGACAAATCCTTCGGTGGCTACCTCGACTTCAGGTCCTTCTTCGTCAACTATACGGATGCAATGATGAATGCTCATGAGAATGATGATAAGGACTTATGGTGCAAGATAATACCACAGATTCAAGATTACTCTAAGGCAAGACATAAACGAAATCTAGGTTGAGCATAAAAGTAACCATTTCTTCCTTAAGTCAAATGGATTAACTAGACTTTATCATAACTATCCTAAGCATCAACCAAACATAGCATCACAAACATCATAGACCAAAGGGTAGGGGTCTATGAACATCAATCAATCCAAAGATCACATCATCAAACATCTATTACTAACCCTATCCACCTTTTCTATTTTCTTAATTATTTTAAAAGGTCATTTTATGAAGGTGCTCCAAAAATTACCAAATTAATCATACAAGTTCATTAGGGTACAAGTATATGGCAAAACAAATTTCATAATTTTTGGAGGTCATTAAGGTGCTCAATTAAATCTAGACATTTAATTCACAAAAGGCACTATTCCTTAATTAAAATAAAGCCTAAAAATCAACTTGTTCCAAATGGCTTCAAAATTTTACCAGAGACTCACCATGACCTAACTAGCTTGCAAAAATTTTCTCAAGATTTTTGGAACTACAGAACACTCTCTAAAAATACCAAAGCCTTCATTTTTCAATTAAAAGGGGAATTTTTCATTTTCAAATTTTTGCAGAAAAGTCAAGTTTTATATTTTTATAAAATACTTCAGAGTATAAAGAGTCTACCACAAAAATTTCAGAATTTATGGATCAACACAGAAAATCACACAAAAAGATGAAATCTGAACACTATTCACATGTTTGGAGAAAATAGAAAACGGCACTGTTCTTCTCCCTCGCGACGCCGGCGGTCACCCCGCGGCGGCGCGACTGAGTTCCGGCCAAGGCAAAGCCTCTCCGGCGAAACCAAGGGTACAGGGAGGTCCGGGAGCTCACCGGCGTTCGAAAACAGGCGGTGGCGAGATGAGGGCACGGCCGGAGCTAGGAGGTCGACGGAGGCGGGCTCGTCGGCGGAACGAACGGCGGCGAACTGGCGTTCCGGCGTCCCTGTGTAACAAACAGAGCCGCGATGACTGGGTTAGAGTCGCACGGGAGTAGGGAAGGTGATGCGGTGGTCGGAGGGAGATGATCAAGGCCGGAGACGGCGAATTTCACGAACCCGAGCTCGCCGGATTCTTGCCGGAGACGGCAACGACGAGCTACGCCGGGCGATTGAGGGCGGTAGAGGTGAAATTGGAGGGTGGTGAAGCAGCACAAGAACACTGCGGATCTTCTGAGCTAGATGGTTGAGCTCGGGAGGCGCTGGTGTGAGCTGGCGACGGTGGCGGAGGTGAGTGAGTGAGGTCGGGCTCCGGCGGCCTTCTTATAGGCGCGGCCAGGGACCGGTAGAGACCTCGGTGTGGTGTGGATGAGCTTGGCGGAGACACGCGCACTCGATTGCGCTCTGGCGGAGGTGTTGGCGTGCAGCCGGGGCTCGGGCGTGCGCTCGCCGGCGATGGCCACGCGGCGGCGACGAACTGGGGACAGTGGGGGACGGGCGAGAGGTCAGTGCTCGCATGCGCGGACGCGGAGGAGACCGGGGGACAGCGGCGGCAGGTTGAGGTCGCGTGGGGAGCAGCCAGGCGCGCGGCGCGCGAGCTGCCGGCGGGGCGCCATGGCCGGGGCCCCCCCCCCTACGCGAGGTAGGAGATGAACAGTAGGTAGGTCTAGGGTTTGACTTTGGCTGGCTTCTGAAATTTGCAAATTACTTCCAAAATTTGAACTGTGCGACAAAAACTCAAAACACCAAAGTTGCTCAGAAAAACTGAGATCTACAACTTTGTCAATATGAACATTTTAAAATTCCAAATAGTTTTTGAACAACATTTGAAAACAGAAAAGGGGACACTTTTGAAATTTGAATCAATTCAACATTACTCTGGCTTTCAAACTGAAACTTGAAAATCTGTAAACATGAAAGTTGTTCCTTTTATCAAAACCTACAACTTTGCTATTATACACTTTTCCAGAAACTCATTAGTTTTTGAACTTATTTTGAAAACTGAAAAGGGGACAAAAACTGAAGTTTGATTGAATTTGAAATAACTCAAAATTTTGTACTGCAACTTGAAAATTTGTAAATACCAAAGTTGTTTCTCTTTGAAAGATCTACAACTTTGCTTTTTGGACCAACCCCAAATTTTGAATAATTTTTGAATCACAAAAAGAGGGATAAAATCCAGGATTTGGAAATCAGGGTTTTGCAAAGAGTTTGGAAATCCAAATCTGATTTTTGAACTTTGGCCAACACAACAACACTTCAAGTCATCCAACTGAACAAGAATTACACAAAGCTAGGCACAGAGGTGAAATTACCATTTTGCCCTAGAAGATAGAAGAGTGGGCTAATTAGGGTTTTTGCAATAGAGGTGCTTCACATAAAATGACACACTAGCAAAATGCATACACATGAACTCATGATCAAGATGCTTAATGATGATAATGATGATATGTCAAGTTAATTACATACTAAACACCAGAGGTGTTACAGCCTCCCCCCCTTAAAGAAATCTCGCCCCGAGATTCTGCGTCTTAAGGAAAGACAAAGAAGGGATAAAGGCAAAACCTTACATAGACAGGGATTCGAGAAAGTCGGGGTAGTTCTTTGCTAAGAAGTCTTCAGATTCCCAAGTAGCTTCTTCTTCAGAGTGCTGGTTCCACTGGATTTTGTACCATCTTGTGGTGGTTCTTCGGGTAACACGATCCTTGTGGTCCAACACGCGAACTGGATATTCTGAGTAAGATAGATCAGGCTCTAGCTCGACACCTTCAACTTCCACGACATGTTCTGGTACTCTGAGACACTTCTTGAGTTGGGAGACATGGAAAACATTGTGGACAGCGGAGAGATGATCGGGCAACTTCAGCTTGTAAGCTACCTTGCCACAACATTCCAAAATCTCAAACGGACCAATGTAGCGAGGGTGCTAAGCTTTCCTTTGACTCCAAAACGAGTGACTCCTTTGGTTGGTGAGACCTTGAGATATACATAATCTCCAACTTGAAACTTCAGAGGTCGACGTCTCTTGTCAGCGTAGCTCTTCTGTCGAGACTGGGCAATCTTCATATTCTCTTGTATCTGCTTGACTTTCTCTTCCATATCTTTGACCAGGTCAACTCCAAAGAATTCTCTTTCTCCGGGCTCAGACCAACTGAGGGGTGTACGACAACGACGACCGTACAGTGCTTCAAATGGTGCCATCTTGATGCTCTCTTGGTAACTGTTATCGTAAGAGAACTCTGCCAAAGGCAAACAGTCGTCCCAAGTATCTGCGAAGGTAAGAACACAGGCTCTCAACATGTCCTCCAGCACTTGGTTGACTCGCTCAGTTTGTCCATCAGTTTGCGGATGATATGCCGTACTATGCAAGAGCTTGGTTCCAAGTGAGGTATGGAACGCTTTCCAAAACTTAGCGACAAACTGGGTACCACGGTCAGAGACAATGCTCTTGGGTATGCCATGAAGTTTCACTATGTGATTCTTGTACAAGGCGGCATACATAGGGACAGTGTAACTGGTCTTTACTGGCAGAAAGTGAGCTTGTTTGGTGAGTCGGTCCACGATCACCCAAATGGAATCGAAACCTTTCTGGGTCTTGGGTAGTCCATTGACAAAATCCATACTAATGTCGTCCCATTTCCAAGCGGGTACTGGCAACGGTTGCAACTCTCCTCCAGGCTTCATGTGTACTGCCTTGACTCTTTGGCAGGTATCACACTGAGCGACATACCGGGCAATTTCAATCTTCATTTTAGTCCACCAGAATCTCTGCTTCAAGTCTTGGTACATCTTGTTGCTGCCGGGGTGAATAGAGAATCTGGTCAAGTGTGCTTCATCAAGAATTAACTGTCTCAATTCAGGCACCTTGGGAACTACTAGACGGTTCTTGAACCAAACAACTCCTACATCATCGATCCTGAAACAATCAGTCTTTCCGGTCTGGACCTTTTCGATGATGTGCTTGATTCCAGGGTTATCCTTCTGAGCAGCAATGACTTGATCCTTGATAGATGTTTCTATGCTGACATTGTTCAAGCTTCCTTGCGGAATCATTTCGATACCCATCCTTTCAAGTTCATGGCACAAGGAAAGATCATAGGGCTTCGTCATCAGACAGTTGCAGTATGACTTGCGACTGAGGGCATCGGCAACTACATTTGCCTTACCAGGATGGTAATGTACTTGGATATCATAATCTTTAATCAACTCAAGCCATCTTCTCTGCCTCATATTCAATTCTTCTTGAGTGAAGATATACTTTAGGCTCTTGTGATCCGTATACATATTGCAAGTACTGCCCAACAGATAGTGACGCCAAATCTTCAAGGCATGCACGACTGCTGCTAGCTCAAGATCATGGGTAGGATAGTTTTCCTCATGTCGCTTAAGCTGTCGTGAGGCATAAGCGATTACTCGTCCTTCTTGCATCAAAACACAGCCCAAACCAGTACCAGATGCATCACAGTATACATCGAAGGGTTTCTCGATATCTGGTTGAGCTAGGACTGGTGATGTAGTTAGCAGTTTCTTCAAGGCTTGAAAGGCTTGCTCACAGGCTGGTGACCAAACGAAATCCACGGAATTCTTCAACAACTCTGTGATAGGCTTGGCGACTCTGGAGAAATCTGGGATGAATCGACGATAGTATCCAGCCATTCCCATGAAGCTGCGAACTTCGCGGACAGTGGTAGGTGGCTTCCAATCCAAGATATCTGCCACTTTTTCAGGGTCAACTGACACACCTTCAGCGGACAGGACATGACCAAGGAATTGAATTCGATCTAGCCAGAATTCACATTTACTGAACTTGGCATACAGCTGGTGATCTCTGAGACGAGAGAGAACGATTCGAAGATGCTCGGCGTGATCTTCAGGAGTTCTTGAATAGACAAGGATGTCGTCAATGAACACGACTACAAATTTATCGAGCTCTGGCATGAACACAGAGTTCATGAGATACATGAAATGAGCGGGGGCATTGGTCAAGCCAAAGGACATGACCAAGTACTCATATAGGCCGTATCTGGTGGTGAAAGCTGTTTTAGGAATGTCTTCTGGACGGATTTTTATTTGATGATAGCCAGATCTGAGATCAATCTTGGAGAACACTCTGGCTCCAGACAACTGATCAAAAAGAAGGTCAATGCGAGGCAAGGGATATTTATTCTTGATGGTGACCTCATTGAGCTGGGCGATAGTCAACGCACAGACGAAGACTCTTGTCCTTCTTCTTCACAAAGATAGCAGGACAGCCCCAAGGAGATGAACTTGGGCGAATGAGACCCTTGTCCAAGAGCTCTTGCAATTGGATCTTCAGCTCTGCCAACTCTCTGGGAGGCATTCGATAAGCTCTACGGGATATAGGAGCAGTCCCGGGCTTTAGCTCTATGGCAAACTCAACATTACGGTCGGGAGGCAGACCGGGTAGATCTTCTGGGAAGACATCAGGGAACTCACAGACCACGGGAATATCCCTGACTTCCGGAACACATGCGGCATTCAACTGGGTGGTTGCTGGTTTTTGAGGCATAGGAAGTTGGAGAAGGAGTTTGGAGGTACTGTTAGGAATATCCACTCTCACAACTCTATTCAAGATGTCTATCATGGCTTTATACTGACACATCCAATTCATGCCTAAGATGACATCTATCTCTTGATTGCGCAGTACTATCAGGGTGGTAGGAAAGACATGTTCCCCCAACATTACTGGTATACTGCGGACCACTTCCTTAGTATTTATCCGCCCTCCAGGCGAAAGTATACAGAAACTTTCTTTTAACTCCCCCATGGGTAACTCATGCTTGATGACAAAAGTGCGACTGATGAAGGAATGCGATGCACCAGAATCAAACAAGACGACTGCAGGATGATTGGCAACAGGGAACCTACCGAGCATGACGGGCTCTCCTTCTGGGATGTTACTGACGGTGGTGAAGTAGACTTGCCCGTGCTTCTTGACAATCTTGCCCTTCTGGACGTGCTGCTGCGGTGCACGGTGCTGCTGCTGCTGTGATCCTCCAGGGCCTTTCTGTGCATGCTGGGCATTCTTCTTGGGCTTTGGACAGTCGCGAGACCAGTGACCAACTTGGCCACAGTTGTAGCATGGATGATTGTAAGCTGTTTGAGGGGCGGTGATACGAACACCTGGGGCGTTCGGCTGAGTGGCACTTTGCTGGTTGGCATTATGAGTGGTGGCCGCGGTACGAACGACCACTTGCTGATGGGGATATGGGGCTCGGTTTTGGTGGTGGCTGGGGTGATAGATGATTCTTGGGCGCTTGTGGCTACTGGAGAAGCTGCTAGACCCAGCCTTCTTCTTCTTCTTCTCCTCTTGGTACTGACGGTTGCTTTCCTCGAAAGCGACAGCACGGTCAACGACATCATGATAAGATCCGTTGAGGTTGTTGGATAGACCTCTGCGAATCTTAGGGTGCAGACCCCTGAGAAAACAATCTCTCTTCTTCTCATCCGTGTTGACATAGTCGGAGGCATACTGGCTCAGGTGGTTGAACTGACCCACATACTGTATCACTGTGGATTCCTTCTGCTGCAGGGCTAGGAATTGGTCAAGCTTCATCCTCATCAGACCTGATGGGATGTGGTGTGCACGGAAAGCGGTGCGGAACTCCTCCCAGGTCAACTCATGACCTTCCGGCTGGGCAGCCAAGAGGTTGGCATACCAAGCACTTGCTGGACCACGAAGCTGCTGGGAAGCAAACCGGGGCTTCTGGACTTCAGTGCACCGGATGAGACCAAACTTCTGCTCCATGGTGCGGAGCCAATCATCAGCTTCGAGGGGTTCATCGGCTCTGGTGAAGACCGGTGGACGGGTTTCAGTGAACTCCACATAGGTGGTCTCTTGGTTGTGACGACCACGGTGACCAACATTCTGATGTCCTTGGTTCTGAGCCATCAGGTTGGCAGCGGCGGCCAAAGCTTCAATGGCATCTGCCAGGGTAGCAGGAACTGGTGGAGGGTTTGGAAGGTTGGCACCTCCGGAACTTCCGGCTCCAGTGCGGGTGTTCACAGGCATCTGTTAAGAACTTGGGAACTTAGCATCCAAAGATTGATTTTGAACGAAACTGACTGATAAGATTCATTGATGCAAAGGTAGATAACTGATACAAAGGTTCGATAGATAACCACCAACTGACAAAGGAAAGGTACAAGACACGATACAGACTGGACTAAACAGAAGACCAACTAACGCCCCAAACCTAGACTAAGGCTTTAGGTGAGCAGATGGTACAGACACAAGGAGTCTAGTCGTCATCGATGTAGATCATCTCTTCATCATCATCATCCTCGATGATAAGCTCAGGCTCTTCCTCCTCATCTTCATCTTCAACATGAACATCTTCAGCAGGTTCCACTTCTATGTTCTGGACTGGCTCTTGTTCTACTTCAGGTTCCTCCACGACTCCATCTTCTAGATCCTCAGCAACAGGTGGAATCATGGGGTGAAGCTGGTCGTACAGTTGATGTACCTCCTCATGAAGTATATCATTGTACTGCCTCAATCTGGGCAGTGTACTGCTGCAGTCCATGGAGCTGGGCTCTGGCGATGTCCTCGCGGTTCCAAGCCTCGTTGCGCTGCTCGATAGCGCGAATTGTGTTCCGATTGGCCTGCTCCAGGGAAGCTCGTGCCTCATAAAACTCCATGCGGGAAAGATAGAAGTCATGCTCCATGTTTTCCATCTCAGCCTTGAGATTCTTGATCTCCTCCTTCAGCTGCTTGCGGTTGCGGCGGGGAAAGCGACGTCCATTGGAGGATTCTCCAATCTCTTCTCCTGTGCGTGGCGCCAGCTGGTGACGCGGCACACCATGAGGTCCAGTTGACTTGCGAGCAGTCCGCTTGAGGATGGCCATATCTGGTCAAGAGGTTATAGATGAGAAAGGCTAGCAAGAAAAGGTAAAGACATACTATCCCAACTGACTAGAGAAGAAGTTATTATCTTAAGTATTATGACATGATGCATGATTCGTTCCTACGGAACAAGGCAATGCAACTACTAAGATAAGGTACATAGGGCTTATACAAGTTGTCTTGCTACTAGTTGCCAAAGACAAGATGAGATGAGAGAAGCAATTTGGACTTAAAATAGTCAAGTTTAGTTTTTGGACTTAAAAACCTTTTGAAGTTTTCGCAAAAAGATCGCAACGTCGTAGTGAGATGCTCCGATACCACTCTGTGACGTAACGGCCCTAATCCCATGGCCCACCGATCACTATCAACCACTGACAGTCGATCCGTACAGCCAGGGGTTAAGACCGGGTTCGCCACTGGGCTACATCAGTGCCCGATGTCCGCAGGATCATCTCACAATTCAGTTACAATCTCTTGAGCATTTTGACAAATAACATCGGAGTAAATAGCGGAAGACTTAAATAACAATAGTTTTACAAACCAGTGTTCAACATAAACTTAAGGTAAAGTTATTACAGACCATAGTTCAAATAGATAGAGTTGGCAGGGTAGCAAATGACAACAACTATAGGATAAAGATACATCACCCAGCCCAAGGGTGGATAATCACACATCGGCCTCATCGGCCTCTTCCTGAACAACAGTCACACAGCAGGGTCCAAGGCATACTGAGGGATCTGCCATACCTGCAACATGGGTAAAAGAACCCTGAGTACAAAGGTACTCAACAAGACTTACCCGACTAAAGAAAAGGGAGAAGACTCAGGAATGCAGGCTTAGGGTAGTCAAGGTAAGGCTTAAGCAAGTTCAAGTATTTTGCAGAAAAGCATTTTTGGTAAACCTCATTTTATTTTGAAAGATTCGGTATTCCTTGTTCCATCATAATCCTTGATTCATTTTACATTTCAAAACATTCCTAGTTGAGAACCACTCCCTGTTGACAGTCAGTGACTAAGTCTCCATAACCGAGGAGCAGCGTTAATCCGGATAAATAATACTCAGCTGAGGGTCCCTATCCACACTGCATATGTAGCACCCAAGCTTGCATATGCCAACTCGTCTACCACGATTCCTCCAAGATTGGGCCCGGTCCTACGCCACCCGGAAGTACAGTACACCACTCCAATCCGGGCCTCTAACCCACGTGGGTACATGCTACTTCCGCCATCTCTCCACTCCCAGTGCACGGTTGTCGGTCCAATAAAGGATTCCTCGGAGCCGAAGCTTTCCGTAGTATGTGAATAGTTGCAAGTCTTAGTCAATCAGGCCCCCATACAGGTGGTCCCTAAATTTTCCAGCCAGCGACAAGCACCTCGGGCCTCTAACCCAAGAGTACAGGTCCTGTCAGTTTTTCAACCCTGTCCCGGTCAGTGTCAACTGTTGAGTCCCAGACTACAACATGACGGCACCGTACGCAAGGACAACCTCTCCTTCCCATTGACTAGGTACGGATCAGATACTTAGCCAATAGTGGGAGTAAACCAGAAATTCCCATAAATATTCTTAAAGTGATCACGCTTTGAAATTGGCATTTTTATTGCAAATCTATCATATAGCATCGCTAAGCATTTTGCAATAGTTTTTGCAAAGCAGGTATCGGGTGTATCATTGGTCAAGGTAGATAATGCATCAGATAGGATTTCACTCAACTCCTATCAACCTAATGCAATAATTTAACTCAAAGATATTTAAAGAAAACATTTATAAAAGCAAGGTAAGGGTTAAATGCACCGGGGCTTGCCTTGGACGGCAAAAAGAGCAGAGTCGGGGTAGGTAAAGGTGTTGGAGCTCGGGGTTGCCTCGGGGACAAATCCTTCGGTGGCTACCTCGACTTCAGGTCCTTCTTCGTCAACTATACGGATGCAATGATGAATGCTCATGAGAATGATGATAAGGACTTATGGTGCAAGATAATACCACAGATTCAAGATTACTCTAAGGCAAGACATAAACGAAATCTAGGTTGAGCATAAAAGTAACCATTTCTTCCTTAAGTCAAATGGATTAACTAGACTTTATCATAACTATCCTAAGCATCAACCAAACATAGCATCACAAACATCATAGACCAAAGGGTAGGGGTCTATGAACATCAATCAATCCAAAGATCACATCATCAAACATCTATTACTAACCCTATCCACCTTTTCTATTTTCTTAATTATTTTAAAAGGTCATTTTATGAAGGTGCTCCAAAAATTACCAAATTAATCATACAAGTTCATTAGGGTACAAGTATATGGCAAAACAAATTTCATAATTTTTGGAGGTCATTAAGGTGCTCAATTAAATCTAGACATTTAATTCACAAAAGGCACTATTCCTTAATTAAAATAAAGCCTAAAAATCAACTTGTTCCAAATGGCTTCAAAATTTTACCAGAGACTCACCATGACCTAACTAGCTTGCAAAAATTTTCTCAAGATTTTTGGAACTACAGAACACTCTCTAAAAATACCAAAGCCTTCATTTTTCAATTAAAAGGGGAATTTTTCATTTTCAAATTTTTGCAGAAAAGTCAAGTTTTATATTTTTATAAAATACTTCAGAGTATAAAGAGTCTACCACAAAAATTTCAGAATTTATGGATCAACACAGAAAATCACACAAAAAGATGAAATCTGAACACTATTCACATGTTTGGAGAAAATAGAAAACGGCACTGTTCTTCTCCCTCGCGACGCCGGCGGTCACCCCGCGGCGGCGCGACTGAGTTCCGGCCAAGGCAAAGCCTCTCCGGCGAAACCAAGGGTACAGGGAGGTCCGGGAGCTCACCGGCGTTCGAAAACAGGCGGTGGCGAGATGAGGGCACGGCCGGAGCTAGGAGGTCGACGGAGGCGGGCTCGTCGGCGGAACGAACGGCGGCGAACTGGCGTTCCGGCGTCCCTGTGTAACAAACAGCCGCGATGACTGGGTTAGAGTCGCACGGGAGTAGGGAAGGTGATGCGGTGGTCGGAGGGAGATGATCAAGGCCGGAGACGGCGAATTTCACGAACCCGAGCTCGCCGGATTCTTGCCGGAGACGGCAACGACGAGCTACGCCGGGCGATTGAGGGCGGTAGAGGTGAAATTGGAGGGTGGTGAAGCAGCACAAGAACACTGCGGATCTTCTGAGCTAGATGGTTGAGCTCGGGAGGCGCTGGTGTGAGCTGGCGACGGTGGCGGAGGTGAGTGAGTGAGGTCGGGCTCCGGCGGCCTTCTTATAGGCGCGGCCAGGGACCGGTAGAGACCTCGGTGTGGTGTGGATGAGCTTGGCGGAGACACGCGCACTCGATTGCGCTCTGGCGGAGGTGTTGGCGTGCAGCCGGGGCTCGGGCGTGCGCTCGCCGGCGATGGCCACGCGGCGGCGACGAACTGGGGACAGTGGGGGACGGGCGAGAGGTCAGCGCTCGCATGCGCGGACGCGGAGGAGACCGGGGGACAGCGGCGGCAGGTTGAGGTCGCGTGGGGAGCAGCCAGGCGCGCGGCGCGCGAGCTGCCGGCGGGGCGCCATGGCCGGGCCCCCCCCCCCTACGCGAGGTAGGAGATGAACAGTAGGTAGGTCTAGGGTTTGACTTTTGGCTGGCTTCTGAAATTTGCAAATTACTTCCAAAATTTGAACTGTGCGACAAAAACTCAAAACACCAAAGTTTCTCAGAAAAACGAGATCTACAACTTTGTCAATATGAACATTTTAAAATTCCAAATAGTTTTTGAACAACATTTGAAAACAGAAAAGGGGACACTTTTGAAATTTGAATCAATTCAACATTACTCTGGCTTTCAAACTGAAACTTGAAAATCTGTAAACATGAAAGTTGTTCCTTTTATCAAAACCTACAACTTTGCTATTATACACTTTTCCAGAAACTCATTAGTTTTTGAACTTATTTTGAAAACTGAAAAGGGGACAAAAACTGAAGTTTGATTGAATTTGAAATAACTCAAAATTTTGTACTGCAACTTGAAAATTTGTAAATACCAAAGTTGTTTCTCTTTGAAAGATCTACAACTTTGCTTTTTGGACCAACCCCAAATTTTGAATAATTTTTGAATCACAAAAAGAGGGATAAAATCCAGGATTTGGAAATCAGGGTTTTGCAAAGAGTTTGGAAATCCAAATCTGATTTTTGAACTTTGACCAACACAACAACACTTCAAGTCATCCAACTGAACAAGAATTACACAAAGCTAGGCACAGAGGTGAAATTACCATTTTGCCCTAGAAGATAGAAGAGTGGGCTAATTAGGGTTTTTGCAATAGAGGTGCTTCACATAAAATGACACACTAGCAAAATGCATACACATGAACTCATGATCAAGATGCTTAATGATGATAATGATGATATGTCAAGTTAATTACATACTAAACACCAGAGGTGTTACAGAGCATCAGTTGTATGCGAAGCTGAGCAAATGCGAGTTTTGGTTGAAGAAGGTTGCATACTTGGGGCATATCATCTCAGAAGGTGGAGTATTTGTTGATCCAGGTAAGGTCCAGGATATATTGGACTGGAAGGTACCTAAGAGCGTCACTGAGATTCGGAGTTTCCTCGGTATGGCTGGATACTATCGCAGATTCATTGAGGGATTCTCCAAGATCGTGAAGCCGATGACGAGACTGACTGAGAAGGGTGCCAAGTTTGTTTGGTCCCCTGAATGCCAGACTGGTTTCGAGGAGCTGAAGGCGAGATTGACCTCTGCTCCTATTCTTGTCATGCCAGATGTCCAGAAGAACTTCACGGTGTATTGTGATGCTTCGCGACAGGGTCTGGGATGTGTGCTTATGCAGGAAGGTCGTGTGATTGCTTATGCCTCGAGACAGCTCAGGAAGCATGAGCTGAATTATCCTACTCATGATCTGGAGTTAGCAGCAGTTGTTCATGCTCTGAAGATCTGGAGGCATTATCTGATGGGCAAAAGAACAGAGATATACACCGATCATAAGAGCTTGAAGTACATTTTCACCCAACCAGATCTGAATCTTCGCCAATGGAGATGGCTAGAGTTGATCAAAGACTATGATCTGAGTATCAACTATCATCCAGGCAAGGCGAATGTTGTTGCAGATGCCTTGAGCAGGAAGGTCTACTGCAATGTGCTTGAGATCAGGGAGCAGCAGCCCGAGTTGCATGAGGAGTTTGTGAAGCTCAATCTGGGTATACTCGGCCACACTGATGCAGTAGCCATGGAGGTTGATTCGACCCTCGAGCATGATATCCGAGCAGGACAGCTCACGGATGAGTATCTTCTGGAGATCAGACAATCGATCAAGGAGGACAAAGCCCCAGGATTCACAGAGGATGATCAGGGTGTCTTATGGTTCAGAGGCAGGATCTGTGTTCCAGATGTGAAGGCTATCAAGGAGTTGATCTTGAGAGAAGCTCATGATTCAGCCTACTCTCTTCACCCAGGCAGTACCAAGATGTACCAGGATCTGAAGCAGTATTACTGGTGGTATGGGATGAAGAGAGAAGTAGCAGAGTATGTGGCTTTGTGTGACACATGTCAGAGGGTTAAGGCCCAACATCAGAGACCTGCTGGTTTGTTACAGCCTCTGCAGATTCCCGAGTGGAAATGGGAAGAGATCAGCATGGATTTCATCACTGGTTTGCCCAGGACACAGTCTGGATATGACTCCATCTGGGTCATAGTTGATCGGTTGACCAAGGTGGCTCACTTCATTCCGGTCAAGGAGACATATCAGGGCCCGAAGCTGGCAGAGCTGTACATGTCCCGCATTGTATGCTTGCATGGAGTACCTAAGATCATAGTATCTGACAGAGGCACACAGTTCACATCCAGATTCTGGAAGCGGTTGCATGAGTCTATGGACACTCGCCTCAGTTTCAGTTCGGCTTATCACCCTCAGACTGATGGTCAGACAGAAAGGGTGAATCAGATTCTGGAGGATATGTTGAGAGCCAGTGCGCTTCAGAATAGCCAGAGTTGGGATGTGAGTCTGCCATATGCAGAGTTCTCATACAACAATAGTTATCAGGCCAGTCTCAAAATGTCCCCATTTGAGGCACTGTATGGCAGGAAGTGCAGAACTCCTCTATTCTGGAATCAGGTTGGAGAAAGAAAAGTCTTTGGCCCTGAGTCTATAGAAGAAGCTGAAGAACAGGTCAGACAGATCAGAAGCAACCTGAAGACAGCTCAGACTAGACAGAAGAGCTATGCCGATGTCAGACGACGAGAGCTGGAGTTCCAGATTGGGGACTATGTCTATCTGAAGGTGTCACCTTTCAGAGGTCTTCGGAGGTTTAATGTCAAAGGGAAGCTATCTCCGAGATTCATTGGCCCTTTCAAGGTGATTGACAAGAAAGGTGCAGTTGCTTATCAGCTGGAGTTGCCTGCACGGCTGGCAGGTATTCATGATGTGTTCCATGTATCCCAGCTGAAGAGATGCCTAAGAGTTCCAGAGGAGCAGTTGCCACTTGAGGAGCTTGATCTCAGGGATGATCTGACTTTCTCCGAGCCGATCAAGATTCTGGACACGATGGAACGAGGCACTCGCAACAAGAGGATTAAAATCTGCAAGGTGCAATGGAAGCATTATTCCGAAGAAGAAGCAACATGGGAGAAGGAAGATGATCTTCGGGCAGATTTTCCTCACCTCTTCGCCGACTCTTCCTAATCTCGAGGACGAGATTCTTCTAAGGGGGGTAGGTTTGTAACACCCTGATTTAATTTTTCGCCAATTTAATAAAAGGTATTAGAAATTAAATAGGTTGGCTCGTTTATTAGAGGAGGAAAATAAAATTTAGTTATCATTTTTATGTTTCATTCATGCCATTGCATATTTTATTGGGTGAGAATAAATTTATTAAAACCCGAATAGGGCAAATCGAATTATTCTATTTGAAAAATAAATAAAAGATTTATGAAAATTTTACAAAGTCAAACTCAAATTTTATTTCCAAGACCTAGGGAAAATATTTTCTAAAGTTTTCAAACTGTTTTGATTTTGAAATGGATTTAAATTTGGTTCCAAAATGAATTTCAAAAGAAAAGAAAAAGAAGGAAAAAGGCAAGGACCTCATTCTCTCCCTCACCTCGGTTTTGGCCCGGCCCAGCTCCCTCTCCTCGCAGCCGCGGCCTAGCCCACCGCGCCGGCCACTTCCTCCCCGTCGCGCGCCAAGCAAGCCGGGCCGGCCCGCACACCCTTCCGGCCCAGCCGCCTTGCACAACCGCGTCGGCCGCCCCGCGCGCGCGGCCCAGTCCCAGTCGCGCTGAGCGCTCCCCTCCCCGCGTCGCTGACCGGTGGGACCCTCGTGTCGGGTCTATCCTCTCCCCAACCTCCCGCGCGGACTCGCCCCCCCTCACCAGACTCCCTCCGCCCTTCGCGCATGCGCTCGCGCTCAACCCGCGTCCCCGATCCGATCTGCTAGAAGACCGCGCCGTCTCCCATACCCCCTGCCTACAAAAAAGTCTTACCCGTGCCCAACCCCCCTTTCTCCATCACGAAGTAGCGCTGCAGCCGCCACCGCCATTGACGATCTCGGAGCGGAGCTCGTTATTGCCGCCGAGGTCACCACCAACCACTCTCTGCTCTCCCTCGACCTCGCGAGGCCACACCGCGCTCGGAGAGGTCACCATCTGCGGAGTCGACACCCGGAGACGCCACACCGAACGCACCAAGCACTAGAGCATCACCGTTCGCCCTGCACCGTCCCCGGCTACCTCCGGGCCAAATTCGGCGCCACCGACTCTTTCATCGAGTTCGCAGTAAGGTTCCCCATCGATCCCACCTCCCTCCTATGTCTCTACTAGCCCCTAGGTCCCATACCGAACACTCCGGCGACCCCCTCCCATGGCGCCGCCGCGGAAGAACGGAGCGCCACCGCGCCCTGTGCCACCGGCGGTCACCCCGCCTCCCCGTCCTACTCCATAGCCGTCTGATCTAATTTGTGTGGCCAAGATTAGATCTAAACCGAAGGGGTATGAACCGCGTCCACCGACGTCATAGACTCGGTCCATGGTCGCCAGGTCAGCGGGTCCATGCGACCACGTGGTGCACCCAGCCAATCCCCTTACGCCACGTGCGCAGCCCGTCAGTGCCACATCCGCACCTGCACAGCGCTCGGACGTTTTTGCTAAAGAGACCTCCCACTTTTCCGGAAATAAACCCGCCGTCCATCCCTACTGTGCGCTGAGTCTGTGTTTTCTTTTGATCTAGCCCCTGAGTTATCGGATAACTGAGGCCCGGTCCAGTCAGCGCTTAAACTCAGTTTTGATTTAATTTTAATTCGAAAATGAGTTCAATCTAATTACACTTTTGCCACTCAGATTCAAATGCTTATAACTTTTGCGTTTTAACTCCGTTTTGACCCGTTCAACTTGCGTTAGTTTCATAATTTCGTTCTCTACGCAGTAGATCTATTAATTTACTATTTTGTTACTGTTTGTTGTACTGTTATTCATTTTTTTGCTTGTATGTGTCATGTATGTTGCTTGGGCCAGAGAGTGCGGAGTTCGAGGACGCTCCAGACCATCCTTGCGACCCAGTTGATTCGACCCAGTCCGAAGGCAAGTGTCCTTGAACATCTTGCACCTATGATTTATTTTACTTTTGGTATTAGAGTAGTTAGATCTTGTAGATGCATGCTTGTCATTAATTTGAATCCCATGTTAGGGTTTACTAGAATTTGTTTATATTACCCTTGTCGCCTGTTCTGGGATGTTCGGGTAGGTGTCTTGCTTAGCCCTGCAGTCGTGGTTGGGATGGGAGATTTAAAATGTTTATAATCTTGATTAATGAACTATGAAACGAATGTGGTCATGGTAATTTTGTAGTAACATGGTTATTAGGTAAATCCGGCAGGATGGACCCGTATTGGTGGTTTTGTGCCGTGGGACTCGGCAGCTGCTTTTGGTTTTTGGTTCGGGGCTCATGCTAGACATATCCTGCCTGGATCCCTAGGACCCGGTTCTCAGAGCATGTAACCCGGCTGGACAGCGCAACCATGAGATCTGGATGGGCTGGACCTGGCCAAGTAATTAATTGCCACCAAGTTGAGGGTTTACACGGGGTCGGATTTGTGGCACAAGAGGGGGCTTCTGCAGTGGTGCGTATATCCACTGTTAGCGGTGAAACCTTAGTGAACGTGTAAAACGGACTTGGAGGGAGTTTTGTAAAGGCCTTGCAGTGCAACCTGCTATACACCTTGGCAGTGTTTAGCGTGATGGGATCTGCACGACTCATGGGTAACGATGTGCAACCTCTGCAGAGTGTAAAACTGATATATCAGCCGTGCTCACGGTCACGAGCGGCTTGGACTTCTTCGAGATTAGTTGGTTACTGGTTGGTTTTGGGTTCGGGTCATCTGATGGACTTCAGGTGCGGTTGCCTGATGGACTTCAGGTGTGGGTACTTGGTGGACTCCAATTGCGGTTGCTTGGTGTGACTCCAAGTGGGGGTTGCTCGGTGTGACTCCGAGTGTTGTTACTTTTCTTTAGTGTCTGTCTGTGACCTAGTAAATAGGTGCATAGGGTTAATAGGATTTAATAGGATGTGTTGCTTTAGGCGCTTGAGTCAAACAAAGTCAGCCTACCTTTGTTATAAGCCTCATAAGCATATATTTCCTACACTTGCGGAGTACATTTCGATGTACTCACCCTTCCTCTTTGTCCCCCTGCTACCCCACCCAGACGCTGGAGACTACACATACGAGGAGCAGGAATATCTAGAAGACGGAGGCTACGACCCTGACGACCTGTACTAGGATGGCGCTACCCCCGGTCGACCTTCCTGTGGAGATGGAGTCCAGATTTCCGCATCTACATCAGAGTCTTCATTAGAGTTCGTTATCATGAGAGTCTGTACTTTTTATTTCAGACCCGAGGGTCATTTATGTAACAAAGTTCGATATTATTAATAAAGCATTGTTTTGATATTTACTATGATGTGGATATATGTATGAAAATTGATCCTGGCATACATATATTGTGCTCCAATTTTGTTCTTAAAATTGGGGTGTCACAGAGTGGTATCAGAGCCGTGTTGACCGTAGGACGCTACCCTAGTCAGTCGTCGAATTTACAAAACTATTTTTACAAAGTCTGACCCCTTTTCCCACTTCTGTAGCCTGTCTCTGCTGAAAATTCAAATTTTGTTTAAAAGTAGGTCCTCCAAACTCGTAAGAAGCCCTCCATAATTATGTGATCTCGTAGGTCGTTGAATGACATGTACTTGTGCATATGTAATGTTTTGGTTCTTTGTAATGATTGTTGGTGTGTTGCGACCGTCAGGTTGCAGCGACATCATTTGTTTAAATATTTTACTAATCGAATTAATTAACCAAATTAGGGTTGTTTTATATCTATCTATCACATCTCACTTTTACTCCTGGAAAATGTAACAGATGGTTGACACCAGGAGCAGCGCGGGTAACGCCGGTAACGCTGGCGGGAGCGGGGCAGGTGGCAACCAGCCGCCTCATCCACCTCCGCCCCCGTACGACCCGCTCCAGATGGCCCAGGTGCAGAACCAGATGATGCAGAACATGGCCCAGATGATGCAGCACATGCAGCAGATGGCGCAGGCTGCTTAGGGTGCTTAGGGTGCAGGAGCTGCACAGCCACCCCGACCGGATGACACTCTCAGGAGCTTCATGACGACGCGCCCTCCAGTGTTCCACCACGCCATAGAGCCAATGGATGCAGATGATTGGCTCGAGACGATTACAGGCAAGTTGCAGCTTGCCCATGTCGGGGACCTTGATAAGGCCCTCTACGCCGCGCACCAGCTTCAGGGCCCGGCGAAGAACTGGTGGACTGCCTACACCGCAGCTCATGCAGACGCCAACTCGATCACTTGGGAGGATTTCCGTAAGGCATTCCGCGACCAGTACGTCCCTTTCGGCGAGATCAGGGTGAAGCGCCGGGAGTTTCAGGACCTCAGGCAGGGCGCGATGACAGTGCGTGAGTATCTCACGCAGTTCAGCCAGCTGTCCCGTTACGCCCCAGATGACGTGGACACGGACGACAAGAAGCAGGAGTGTTTCAGGCAAGATCTCTGTCATTCTTTAATATTAATAAATTCTTCATACACCCTTGTTCATTCCTTTTGCTGCCTGATAAATAATAAAATTGTTATCTGCTTCAGGCATGGGCTTAACCCAGGACTCCGCTATGCCCTAGCTTCAAATGAGTATTCCTCATTTCAGAAGCTGGTTGACCGTGCCTTCGCGGTGGAGAAGGAACGGAAGGACCTCGATGCAGATCGCAAGAGGAAGATGACGTTCCAGGGACAGTCCTCCGGCAGCTCCGCCCGTCCTCGCTACGCTCCACCTGCCTCAGCTTCTAGGCAGATTCCCCAGCAGCAGCAGTACCGCCCGCCCCAGTCCCGGCAGCCCGCTCCTCAGCACAGGCACCCAGCTCCACAGTACCAGGCTCCACCTCAGCAGCAGCAGCAGCAGCCACGCCAGGCTCAGGCACCTCGCCAGGGTCTTCCAGCTCCGCAGCAGCCCCGTCCAGCACAGGGGGCAGGTCAGCTTGGTCCGTGCTACAAGTGCCACCAGCTTGGGCACTTGGCCAACCAGTGCCCGACCAGGCAGCAGGCTCCACCAGCACCTCGACAGCAGAACAAGAACAGGAATGGTGGCCAGAACTTCAGGCATGGGAAGGTGAACCATGTGGCACTGGAGTCAGCTCAGGAGGCTCCCGATGTGGTGATTGGTACGTTCTCCATTGACGCATATCCTGTTACCGTGTTATTTGATTCTGGGGCATCGCATTCATTCATATCAACACCATGCATAGCAAGATGTAACCTGCCTAAGTCTTTGTTGAAAAGCAAGCTGCTAGTCAAGTCTCCTGGAGGAGAAATGTTGACAGAGTATATATGCCCCAATGTAAGCTTATTCATAAGGGGGGTAGCCTTCCCTTCTCATCTCGTCGTCTTGGAGTCGCAAGAGGTGGATATTATTCTGGGTATGGACTGGTTGAGCAGATATCATGGCATTATCGATTGTGCTCAACGGACCATCACGGTGAAGCATCCAGACGGCACCGAGGTTCTATATCAGGCACCGCCAAGGATGATGAAGGCAGCCAGAGTGTATGAGGCAGTCGTGGTACCTGATATCCGAGTTGTCAAGGAGTTCCCTGATGTCTTCCAGAAAGTGCCAGGTATGCCACCTGATCGTGAGATTGAGTTCTCTATTGATTTAGTTCCTGGCACTGCACCTATATACAAGCGACCATATAGAATGGATGCCGAAAAGCTAGCTGAGCTGAAGACGCAGATCCAAGAGCAGTTAGAGAAGGGGCATATTCGTCCTAGTACATCCCCGTGGGGAGCTCCTGTGATCTTTGTTCCTAAGAAGGATGGAGGCCTGCGGATGTGCGTTGATTACCGCGCATTGAATGAAGCTACCATCAAGAACAAGTACCCGATTCCTCGCATTGATGATCTGTTTGATCAGTTGAAGGGTGCTCATGTGTTCTCGAAGATTGACCTGCAAACAGGTTATAACCAGCTGAAGATTCGTGAAGCTGACATTCCAAAGACGGCATTCGTAACTCGATATGGGCTATATGAGTACACAGTGATGTCCTTCGGCTTGACCAATGCCCCAGCTTTCTTCATGTATCTGATGAACAAAGTTTTCATGGAGTTCCTGGACTTGTTTTTTGTGGTGTTCCTTGACGATATCTTGATATTCTCGAAGAATGAAGAAGAGCATGAGAAGCATCTGAGGTTAGTGCTGCAGAAGCTCAGAGAGCATCAGTTGTATGCGAAGCTGAGCAAATGCGAGTTTTGGTTGAAGAAGGTTGCATACTTGGGGCATATCATCTCAGAAGGTGGAGTATCTGTTGATCCAGGTAAGGTCCAGGATATATTGGACTGGAAGGTACCTGAGAGCGTCACTGAGATTCGGAGTTTCCTCGGTATGGCTGGATACTATCGCAGATTCATTGAGGGATTCTCCAAGATCGTGAAGCCGATGACGAGACTGACTGAGAAGGGTGCCAAGTTTGTTTGGTCCCCTGAATGCCAGACTGGTTTCGAGGAGCTGAAGGCGAGATTGACCTCTGCTCCTATTCTTGTCATGCCAGATGTCCAGAAGAACTTCACGGTGTATTGTGATGCTTCGCGACAGGGTCTGGGATGTGTGCTTATGCAGGAAGGTCGTGTGATTGCTTATGCCTCGAGACAGCTCAGGAAGCATGAGCTGAATTATCCTACTCATGATCTGGAGTTAGCAGCAGTTGTTCATGCTCTGAAGATCTGGAGGCATTATCTGATGGGCAAAAGAACAGAGATATACACCGATCATATGAGCTTGAAGTACATTTTCACCCAACCAGATCTGAATCTTCGCCAATGGAGATGGCTAGAGTTGATCAAAGACTATGATCTGAGTATCAACTATCATCCAGGCAAGGCGAATGTTGTTGCAGATGCCTTGAGCAGGAAGGTCTACTGCAATGTGCTTGAGATCAGGGAGCAGCAGCCCGAGTTGCATGAGGAGTTTGTGAAGCTCAATCTGGGTATACTCGGCCACACTGATGCAGTAGCCATGGAGGTTGATTCGACCCTGGAGCATGATATCCGAGCAAGACAGCTCACGGATGAGTATCTTCTGGAGATCAGACAATCGATCAAGGAGGACAAAGCCCCAGGATTCACAGAGGATGATCAGGGTGTCTTATGGTTCAGAGGCAGGATCTGTGTTCCAGATGTGAAGGCTATCAAGGAGTTGATCTTGAGAGAAGCTCATGATTCAGCCTACTCTCTTCACCCAGGCAGTACCAAGATGTACCAGGATCTGAAGCAGTATTACTGGTGGTATGGGATGAAGAGGGAAGTAGCAGAGTATGTGGCTTTGTGTGACACATGTCAGAGGGTTAAGGCCCAACATCAGAGACCTGCTGGTTTGTTACAGCCTCTGCAGATTCCCGAGTGGAAATGGGAAGAGATCAGCATGGATTTCATCACTGGTTTGCCCAGGACACAGTCTGGATATGACTCCATCTGGGTCATAGTTGATCGGTTGACCAAGGTGGCTCACTTCATTCCGGTCAAGGAGACATATTAGGGCCCGAAGCTGGCAGAGCTGTACATGTCCCGCATTGTATGCTTGCATGGAGTACCTAAGATCATAGTATCTGACAGAGGCACACAGTTCACATCCAGATTCTGGAAGCGGTTGCATGAGTCTATGGACACTCGCCTCAGTTTCAGTTCGGCTTATCACCCTCAGACTGATGGTCAGACAGAAAGGGTGAATCAGATTCTGGAGGATATGTTGAGAGCCAGTGCGCTTCAGAATAGCCAGAGTTGGGATGTGAGTCTGCCATATGCAGAGTTCTCATACAACAATAGTTATCAGGCCAGTCTCAAAATGTCCCCATTTGAGGCACTGTATGGCAGGAAGTGCAGAACTCCTCTATTCTGGAATCAGGTTGGAGAAAGAAAAGTCTTTGGCCCTGAGTCTATAGAAGAAGCTGAAGAACAGGTCAGACAGATCAGAAGCAACCTGAAGACAGCTCAGACTAGACAGAAGAGCTATGCCGATGTCAGACGACGAGAGCTGGAGTTCCAGATTGGGGACTATGTCTATCTGAAGGTGTCACCTTTCAGAGGTCTTCGGAGGTTTAATGTCAAAGGGAAGCTATCTCCGAGATTCATTGGCCCTTTCAAGGTGATTGACAAGAAAGGTGCAGTTGCTTATCAGCTGGAGTTGCCTGCACGGCTGGCAGGTATTCATGATGTGTTCCATGTATCCCAGCTGAAGAGATGCCTAAGAGTTCCAGAGGAGCAGTTGCCACTTGAGGAGCTTGATCTCAGGGATGATCTGACTTTCTCCGAGCCGATCAAGATTCTGGACACGATGGAACGAGGCACTCGCAACAAGAGGATTAAAATCTGCAAGGTGCAATGGAAGCATTATTCCGAAGAAGAAGCAACATGGGAGAAGGAAGATGATCTTCGGGCAGATTTTCCTCACCTCTTCGCCGACTCTTCCTAATCTCGAGGACGAGATTCTTCTAAGGGGGGTAGGTTTGTAACACCCTGATTTAATTTTTCGCCAATTTAATAAAAGGTATTAGAAATTAAATAGGTTGGCTCGTTTATTAGAGGAGGAAAATAAAATTTAGTTATCATTTTTATGTTTCATTCATGCCATTGCATATTTTATTGGGTGAGAATAAATTTATTAAAACCCGAATAGGGCGAATCGAATTATTCTATTTGAAAAATAAATAAAAGATTTATGAAAATTTTACAAAGTCAAACTCAAATTTTATTTCCAAGACCTAGGGAAAATATTTTCTAAAGTTTTCAAACTGTTTTGATTTTGAAATGGATTTAAATTTGGTTCCAAAATGAATTTCAAAAGAAAAGAAAAAGAAGGAAAAAGGCAAGGACCTCATTCTCTCCCTCACCTCGGTTTTGGCCCGGCCCAGCTCCCTCTCCTCGCAGCCGCGGCCTAGCCCACCGCGCCGGCCACTTCCTCCCCGTCGCGCGCCAAGCAAGCCGGGCCGGCCCGCACACCCTTCCGGCCCAGCCGCCTTGCACAACCGCGTCGGCCGCCCCGCGCGCGCGGCCCAGTCCCAGTCGCGCTGAGCGCTCCCCTCCCCGCGTCGCTGACCGGTGGGACCCTCGTGTCGGGTCTATCCTCTCCCCAACCTCCCGCGCGGACTCGCCCCCCCTCACCAGACTCCCTCCGCCCTTCGCGCATGCGCTCGCGCTCAACCCGCGTCCCCGATCCGATCTGCTAGAAGACCGCGCCGTCTCCCATACCCCCTTGCCTACAAAAAAGTCTTACCCGTGCCCAACCCCCCTTTCTCCCTCACGAAGTAGCGCTGCAGCCGCCACCGCCATTGACGAGCTCGGAGCGGAGCTCGTTATCGCCGCCGAGGTCACCACCAACCACTCTCTGCTCTCCCTCGACCTCGCGAGGCCACACCGCGCTCGGAGAGGTCACCATCTGCGGAGTCGACACCCGGAGACGCCACACCGAACGCACCAAGCACTAGAGCATCACCGTCCGCCCTGCACCGTCCCCGGCTACCTCCGGGCCAAATTCGGCGCCACCGACTCTTTCATCGAGTTCGCAGTAAGGTTCCCCATCGATCCCACCTCCCTCCTATGTCTCTACTAGCCCCTAGGTCCCATACCGAACACTCCGGCGACCCCCTCCCATGGCGCCGCCGCGGAAGAACGGAGCGCCACCGCGCCCTGTGCCACCGGCGGTCACCCCGCCTCCCCGTCCTACTCCATAGCCGTCTGATCTGATTTGTGTGGCCAAGATTAGATCTAAACCGAAGGGGTATGAACCGCGTCCACCGACGTCATAGACTCGGTCCATGGTCGCCAGGTCAGCGGGTCCACGCGACCACGTGGTGCACCCAGCCAATCCCCTTACTCCACGTGCGCAGCCCGTCAGTGCCACATCCGCACCTGCACAGCGCTCGGGCGTTTTTGCTAAAGAGTCCTCCCACTTTTCCGGAAATAAACCCGCCGTCCATCCCTACTGTGGGCTGAGTCTGTGTTTTCTTTTGATCTAGCCCCTGAGTTATCGGATAACTGAGGCCCGGTCCAGTCAGCGCTTAAACTCAGTTTTGATTTAATTTTAATTCGAAAATGAGTTCAATCTAATTACAGTTTTGCCACTCAGATTCAAATGCTTATAACTTTTGCGTTTTAACTCCGTTTTGACCCGTTCAACTTGCGTTAGTTTCATAATTTCGTTCTCTACGCAGTAGATCTATTAATTTACTATTTTGTTACTGTTTGTTGTACTGTTATTCATTTTTTTTTGCTTGTATGTGTCATGTATGTTGCTTGGGCCAGAGAGTGCGGAGTTCGAGGACGCTCCAGACCATCCTTGCGACC
The DNA here is from genome assembly GCA_009763385.1 of Coix lacryma-jobi var. lacryma-jobi. Classification (NCBI taxonomy): domain Eukaryota; kingdom Viridiplantae; phylum Streptophyta; class Magnoliopsida; order Poales; family Poaceae; genus Coix; species Coix lacryma-jobi. Next base: position 51,815,262 of record CM019831.1, read on the forward strand.
CAGTTGATTCGACCAAGTCCGAAGGCAAGTGTCCTTGAACATCTTGCACCTATGATTTATTTTACTTTTGGTATTAGAGTAGTTAGATCTTGTAGATGCATGCTTGTCATTAATTTGAATCCCATGTTAGGGTTTACTAGAATTTGTTTATATTACCCTTGTCGCCTGTTCTGGGATGTTCGGGTAGGTGTCTTGCTTAGCCCTGCAGTCGTGGTTAGGATGGGAGATTTAAAATGTTTATAATCTTGATTAATGAACTATGAAACGAATGTGGTCATGGTAATTTTGTAGTAACATGGTTATTAGGTAAATCCGGCAGGATGGACCCGTATTGGTGGTTTTGTGCCGTGGGACTCGGCAGCTGCTTTTGGTTTTTGGTTCGGGGCTCGTGCTAGACATATCCTGCCTGGATCCCTAGGACCCGGTTCTCAGAGCATGTAACCCGGCTGGACAGCGCAACCATGAGATCTGGATGGGCTGGACCTGGCCAAATAATTAATTGCCACCAAGTTGAGGGTTTACACGGGGTCGGATTTGTGGCACAAGAGGGGGCTTCTGCAGTGGTGCGTATATCCACTGTTAGCGGTGAAACCTTAGTGAACGTGTAAAACGGACTTGGAGGGAGTTTTGTAAAGGCCTTGCAGTGCAACCTGCTATACACCTTGGCAGTGTTTAGCGTGATGGGATCTGCACGACTCATGGGTAACGATGTGCAACCTCTGCAGAGTGTAAAACTGATATATCAGCCGTGCTCACGGTCACGAGCGGCTTGGACTTCTTCGAGATTAGTTGGTTACTGGTTGGTTTTGGGTTCGGGTCATCTGATGGACTTCAGGTGCGGTTGCCTGATGGACTTCAGGTGTGGGTACTTGGTGGACTCCAAGTGCGGTTGCTTGGTGTGACTCCAAGTGGGGGTTGCTCGGTGTGACTCCGAGTGTTGTTACTTTTCTTTAGTGTCTGTCTATGACCTAGTAAATAGGTGCATAGGGTTAATAGGATTTAATAGGATGTGTTGCTTTAGGCGCTTGAGTCAAACAAAGTCAGCCTACCTTTGTTATAAGCCTCATAAGCATATATTTCCTACACTTGCGGAGTACATTTCGATGTACTCACCCTTCCTCTTTGTCCCCCTGCTACCCCACCCAGACGCTGGAGACTACACATACGAGGAGCAGGAATATCTAGAAGACGGAGGCTACGACCCTGACGACCTGTACTAGGATGGCGCTACCCCCGGTCGACCTTCCTGTGGAGATGGAGTCCAGATTTCCGCATCTACATCAGAGTCTTCATTAGAGTTCGTTATCATGAGAGTCTGTACTTTTTATTTCAGACCCGAGGGTCATTTATGTAACAAAGTTCGATATTATTAATAAAGCATTGTTTTGATATTTACTATGATGTGGATATATGTATGAAAATTGATCCTGGCATACATATATTGTGCTCCAATTTTGTTCTTAAAATTGGGGTGTCACAGAGTGCCAATTTTAAGAACAAAATTGGAGCACAATATATGTATGCCAGGATCAATTTTCATACATATATCGTGCTCCAATTTTGTTCTTAAAATTGGGGTGTCACACCTTGCTTGAGACCAAAGCCATGGAATGAGAGGATGGGTTCTTCAGCTTGGCCTGAGTCAAGTGATCGATCTCGGTGGACTTGAGCTTGCTGAATAGCTCGTCCACGGTGAGGGTGTCATAGGATGGAGACTCTATGATGGTCGACACCTTCGCCTCCCATACCTTCCGATCCAGGGCATATAGAAGCTTAAGTGCCCTCTCATGATCATCATAAGGTAGGTTGGCCCGATTAGCACGCATCTTGTTCACAATCGTCTGGAAACGAGCAAACATAGTGTCAATCGTCTCTCCCTCCAACTGAACAAAGTTCTCGTATTCCCGCTTGTAAGTCCCAAAGAGTTTGGTCTTGACCTGGATGGTCCCCTCGTGATAGCTCTGAAGCTTCACCCAGATCTCTCGAGCAGTCTGAAGCTCGGAAACACGCTCGAACTCAGGAATGGAGATGTTGGCCAAAAGCGCGTTACGAGCCTTGGAGTTGGCCTCGTGCTGGTCAATCTAGACCTGACCCACACGAGCCGCAAGGACCTCGTACTCAGCATTCTCGCATATCTCCCAAACAGAAGAACTGATGCTGCTAAGATAGGCACGCATATGAATCTTCCAATAGGGATAGTTCGTCCCATCAAAGTAGGGAGCCTTGCTGTTCCCTCGATCCATGTCGCCCTTAGGATCCGAAACCGATTAAGGTAGAGTAGATCCTTAACCGGCTCTGATACCAATTGAAGGACCGAATTGGCGACCAGAGGGGGGTGAATGGGAGCCTCAAATTTCAACTCGTGAAATCAATGACCCTTGTCCCAGAAAGTCACCCCAAAAACAAGACACAGGTTTGCAAGTTTCCACGACCCTAGATGTAGGGTGGATGCTTCCTAGAAGCACAGCGAGATACTACACAACCCTAGAAGACCAACGCAAAAGCCGGAAACCAAATCCGAAGTCGGACAAACGAACTGCGGACGAAACAATGAAATTGTCACTGCATCGGACGCTGGCAGCGTCCGATGCCCAAGCGCCGGACGCGTCCGATGCAAAATGTGCAGTTCTGGAACCTTACTGCATAGCCATCGGACGCTGCTACAGTGAACGCTCAGCGTCCGATGCTCAAGGTTCGGCGCGTCCGATGGTCAACGGAGCGTCCGATGCTCACTCAAAAACACAGAAAGTGACACGTGTCACCAGAGCGTCCGATGCTATGAACAGCAGCGTCCGATGCTCCGGTGCTCAGCGTCCGATGCCCCCGAAAACAGAACTGTTCTTTGGCGATTCAACCCGATCTCCTCCAAATCAAAAGCTCTAAGGCCAAGAATCAATCTGAGAGGTCACAAGGATGTTAGAGAGCTACTCCTAGGAGATCATGGCTCGAGGCTAACTCCTAATCGGTGAAACAAAGAATTTCGGGACAAAGGAGAAAGAACACGATCCAAACCCAAAAACCAATCGATCTACTAGCTTGTGAGATTAGAGATGAATTCCTTTGGTGCAAAGATGCACCTCACAATCTAGAGCAACTCAGTTCAAGCGGAATCGAAAACCAACTCACGATGAGGGAGAACAAGGCAAATCACCGTGAGGGGCAGAAAACGAAAACGCAAAGAACTCAGCACGAAGACACGAATCGATCTAGGATTTCAACCGTGTCTCGAACCCATGAGACAAGAGGTGAGATTATGGTCTCACTTCCCCAAAATCTCTAGTACACAGAGGAATTGTCCACTCTGCGGATCACAGGCAGCGAGGTATGATTGGAACCTAAGCGGGGGCTAGAGAGAGAGAGAGCTCAGGAAACAAATGCTGCAAGGATAGGGACAGAGGAGGGGGCCTCTCTTATTTATAGCCTAAGTACAATAGTCCCCTTCTACCCCTAGATACAAGAGCGAAGCGGCCAACCCTAGGGGTATCCCGGTCCAACTCTGCTGATTGTCGATCCGACGGCCACGCGCCTTCCTCATTCTTAGCTTCGCCTCGATGCAAGCCTCAGGATGCCACCACGCGTCGACCGTCCTTTTTGGACCTCCCCCCAGTTTTGAGGCTGAAACCGGGAAACCTGTCCTCCGGCTGAGTTTTGTGGCCCAAACTCAGAAACCCGCCAGCCCAGGTTTTGTGGCCCAAACCTGGAAACCATCCACGCCGAGTTTTGAGGCCCAAACTCGGAAACCCGCCACCCCGAGTTTTGAGGCCCAAACTCGGAAACCGTCGAGGGCAGTTTTTGGAGGCTCAACTACCAAACCCGCGTCGTAGTCGTGATGTGGTTCGCACACCCCGAGTTCCAGCACCGATGCCGGAGCATGTCCAGCCTCCACGCCGGGCATAGTGCATTCGCCTTCCTTCTCGGCCTCCCGCCAAGTGTCACGACGCCATCACCTTCCTCCCGACTCGGCCGATGCACCGCACATCCCCATGTGCTCTTGCTTGTCAATGCCACGTGCCAGCTACCACAGCTGGTCCTCAGGTCTCCCAGTCCGTCGGTCCAAGCCTCACGTCCGCCCTTCACCGCTCCCGGTCCGTCGGCACGGCACGTCTCTACTTGACCTTTACCTCACCTTTGACCACTGTCTCCGAGCTCCGCACCTGCACATCAATACAGCCAAGAGACATGTTGCCCGTTGACCGATCACTCATCACTCAGAAAGGGAACCACAAGGGCACATATCAACCTTGTGTTCGCAGGCGGACTTGTTCAAAAGCTTGGGTTTGAGAGTGGCCTTGAAAAGAAAAGCAACGGTTGGAAAGAAGGCTCGACTGATCGACTAAAGAAGGGACTCAGTTGATCGGATTGTAAGGAAAGGAGTAGCAATTTCGGAATAAAATAAATTTCATCCCAAAATTGGGGGGCATGTGTTTACACCAGATTTTGGACCAAAGAAGATTATTATTTTGTAAGCACAAGCGGCTAGTTTATTAAAGAGAGAATCGGCCAGAAAAATAAAAGAAGCCTGATTGATCCAGACACGACCAGAAAAGTTCATATGGGCAGAACGTGACAAGCTTTGAAGACGTGTCGGGTTCAACCAAGAAATTCATGTCCAGGTCGTCATTGTGTCTTAGTCATATTAGAATAGAAGTCCGCCGGGTTATAAATAGTTAAAACCCAATTTTGTAAAGGATATACAACAATCAATCAACACACCGGCCACCGGCCAAAACCCTAGGAGTAGGAGTAAGGTAGAACTCGGCGGAACCTTCAACTAGGCAGGGCTGCATCGGCTCAGACCGACCTCCGGTTTGCTTGTAAGTTTCACCAATGGCTCGCGTTATCGTTCAATAAGGCTGTATTTGGCATCGACCAAACTCTTGTTAGCTATGACATGGGCTAGTTATCGGTCTAAGTTTGCCTTTTGTAAGACTGTCTTGACTCTGATCAATCTCTTACTTTAGTCAATCTTGACTAGTTATCGACTCTATTAGTCTTGGCAGACTAATAGATTCATCAAGTTATCGATGTTGTTTATGCTTTTAAAAGTTTTTCTTTAGATTTAAACAATATCTTGCCCAATCAAGATTGACAAACTAGCTTAGTCTCAAACGCTGTTTAGTTTCGGTTATCCAAAGGTTTCATATTCTTATACCAAGGAAAATAGCCAATCTAAGTCTCTCATCAACTATTTTGTCAATCTTGATTGTTACATGTTGTGCGTTCGAGATATTCGATAAGATCATGGTTTGATCTAAGAAAAAGATAGATTTGAACTGATATGTTTATTACGGCTATATTTCCGAACCCCACTAATATGCATATTAGCTTAAATCTACTTGATCTTAAACCAAAGCATGGTTTTGACGGATAGATCTTGTTCGTGCTTCATGGACCCTGTATCGGCTAAAATAGCCGATCCAGTTACGCTTCCTTCATAATGTGTACTTTTAAACAGTCTAAAACTAGCGGATCTGCTCGTTGCATCGGACGTAATCTAGCTTGGTCATCACTAAGGCTGTATGGAGACACCCCACTGATTGATGCTCAAGTTACTTTATCGATCTATTTGTTATTATGGCTGCGAGAATAGCTTTTGTGAATACATCCAAAACCAAGATGCGATAGAAAGTGACAAAATCAACACGATAATGTCTGTCATCGGTCATCCAATGGATCTCATCACTCTCCTTGTTCCAGAAATATGTGGCATGAAACTGAGCAAGCACTTCCCTGTTACAATCATACCTGAAACTCATGATATCTGTCAAATCAAATCTATCATATATCCTGATGGCAGCCTCAAACTCTTGCACATTCCTATCTTCCAAGTCACTGAAGTCAATGTACTGCATCCTGCTGATCTTGCTCTTTGTCTTGGAAAGAATGGTTGTAGCATAGAAGTTGGAATGAAACACATTCCAAAACCTGTAGTCAATGTCGGCTGCCCTTGCATACTCAAAAGGGTTGATCTCCCTTGCTTCACTAGTTGCCTTCCAACTCTTAGAGTAATCAACCACTGCATGAATCAATGAGTCTTGAGGAGCATTTAACTCAAACACATCATTGTTGTCCCTCATGTAGCTGTCATCAAACTCATAGATATGCAAAGGAGACTCTAGAGGATAAGCTATGACATATTCAAGACTCTAATTCCTTTCCTCTTCCTCAAACATTGCATCTCTATCTTGAGGAACATCTTATCTCCCTCTTCCGCTGCGGGATGACTGCTTTGTCAACTCTCTTCTCCTTCCAACTCCGCTTCCACCTCCTTGCTCCATCTATGAAACAAAAGATAGACTTGATAAGAATTGATAAGCTGCTAGCTATAGTTGAAAACAGGGGTTATTAAGAACAAGAAATTTGCAAGATAATCCAACAGGAAGCAAACTGATTGAATCAGTTTTGCCAGAGCGGCACTGCCACCCCCTGAGGCCGACACTGCCGCCCTCAGTTACTTCCTCGGATTAACCTACAATTTTTCATTCTTAATACATCTGGTTTCCAACTATTTCTAGTTCTTATCACAACCTCAGAATCATAGTCTAAATAAGATGAACATGATGCCCTAGCCAAGGATTTGAAGAATTGAATATGTGGAGTCACAGTAAACTGATTTAGGATTCAAACCTGCTCAATTTGGGGAGTCACCCAGAAAAACCTGGGGTTGAATGGACGAACCAGCCAGGGGTGGCACTACCATCCTGCAGGGGCGGCACTGTCGCCCTCCCCCTATTCATCTGAATGAGATGCCCCCAAATTGACCAAATCCAGCATCAAAAACCTATTCCAGACCCCTCATACTCTACCCAGAAACTGAAATCCCTAACCAGAACCATCACATTGCATAGATCAAGTGGAAAAATGAAGTTAGGGTTTGGGTTTCACCTTGCTTCAAACACGTGGATTGAAGGGGAAAGAAGTGAGAGCTTGGAACCACCAAGCAGCAGCTTCACCAACGTTACTAAGAGCTTGGTGAAGGAGGGAGCAGCACTACTGTATGAGAGATCGACAATGGAGCTCCAAGTGCCACCCATTGAGAGAGAATGAAGAGGACTATGTGGGCTCAGGATAGTTTAGAGAGAAAGATAGGTCCCACGCGTCAGCCAAAACTGGGCTGGAACAAAGCCCAATTTGAAGGGCGGCACTGCCTCCCCTAAAGGGCGTCACTGTCGCCATACCTATGTGGCAGGGTTTAGACTGGAACCAATTCAACCCTCTTTATCTCGGATATGAATATATATTCTCCAAGTGTCATGACCAGTAAGCATACAACAATACAGACTATGGTCATAATCCTTGGTTGACCTTTTGAAAAGCAATTTGAAACACATTATGAAAACTTTTGAAATCAATTTCATTTGTTCCTAGGTTCTCAAACAGAGGCATGCTATATTTCAAACTACATTACAAGAATCAAGTATATTTAGCTCACTACGCAAAGCACAAAACCTTGTCTCATCTAGAGGCTTAGTGAAGATATCGGCTAGTTGTTTTTCAGTGCTCACATGGCAAATTTTGATATCTCCTTTCAGTTCATGGTCTCTCAAGAAATGATGTCAGATGTCTATGTGTTTGGTTCTTGAGTGGCTTACAGGATTGTTTACAAGCTTTATGGCACTCTCATTCACACAATAATGGAATTTTGGTAAAGCGACATCCGAAATCACAAAGGGTTTGTCTCATCCAAATTAGTTGCAGACAACAAGCACCGGCTGCAATATACTCGGCCTCGGTTGTTGATAGAGCTACACAAATTTGCTTCTTAGAGCTCCAAGACACTAGGGACCGTCCAAGGAATTGACATGTTCTCGAAGTGCTTTTTCGTTCTACCTTGCAATCGGCATAATCGGAATCCGAATACCCAAGTAGATCGAACTTGGAGCCCTTGGGATACCATAAGCCAAGGTTAGGAGTGTGTACTAAATATCTCAAGATTCTCTTAACGGCCACTAGGTGACACTCTTTCGGGTTAGCTTGAAATCTAGCACACATGCACACATGCACACACTAAGCATAATATCCGGCCTAGATGCACATAAATAAAGAAGTGAGCCAATCATGGAACGATATACCTTTATGTCCACGGCTTTGCCTTCTTCATTTAGATCAAGATGCCCATTAGTTGGCATGGGAGTTTTGATTGGCTTTGCATTCACCATGTCAAACTTCTTTAGCATATCATGGGTGTACTTGGATTGACATAGAAAAGTTCATTCCTTCATTTGCTTGATTTGAAATCCAAGGAAGAACTTCAGCTCACCCATCATGGACATCTCAAATCTCTTGGTCATAATCCTACTAAACTCTTCCACATACATATTGTTAGTACTACCAAATATTATGGCATCAACATATATTTGGCACACAAATAAATCATTCCCAACTTTATGTGTGTAAAGAGGGTAGGATTTGCTTTGCCTATTTCAAAGCCTTGTTTGAGCAAGAATTCCTTAAGGCATTCATACCATGCTCTTGGTGCCTTCCTTAAGCCCATAGAGCGCCTTTTGGAGTTTGTAGACATGGTTGGGGAACTCAGGATCTTCAAAACCCGGTGGTTGCTCCACATATACCAACTCTTGTATGGGGCCATTGAGGAATGCACTCTTGACATCCATTTGGTATAACTTGAAGTCATGATGGGCAGCAAAGGCTAGAAGCATTAAAATTGCTTCAAGTCTTGCTACCGGTGCATATGTTTCTTCAAAATCCAAGCCCTCTACTTGTGTGAAACCCTGAGCCACCAATCTTGTCTTAATCCTTGTCACCACACCATTCTCATCTTGCTTGTTGCGGAAGACCCACTTGGTGCCAATCACATTTGTGTTGGGTCTTTCTACCAAGGTCCATACTTGATTTATTTCGAAGTTGTTGAGCTCTTCTTGCATAGCCATCACCCAATCCGAGTCTCCAAGTGCTTCATCTACCTTGAGAGGTTCCAAAGAGGAAACAAATGAGTGAAATTATTAACAAAAAATTGCTAAATGTGAACGAGTTGTTACCCCCTTTTGAATGCTCCCAAGAATGTTGTCGACGGGATGATCCCGTTGTATAGTTTGGCGTAGTCTTGGATGTTCAATGGCATTTTATTCTTTTTCTGAACCTGCATCTTCTTCTTGTTCAAATATGGGCTCTAGATTTTGCCCTTCAAATGTTGATGCAGAACTGGAAGGTGTTGTTGCTGGTTTAGTAGGGGCGGCATTGTCGCCCTTAGGAGCGGCACTACTGCCCTGCTGTTTCTTAGCACAACGCTGCGCCCCTTTCGCGTTGAGTACACCAGTGGAAGTCTCTACATCAACATCTTGAGGACCCTCATCATCAGTGGCTCCATCGTTCTATGGTGTCACACCCTGAAATTTGCATTTCTGAAATTAGAGTTAAAATGATTTATTTATGAATTTTTGTGCTCATAAAATATAAAGAAATAAATTTTTTCTCTAAACTAAAATTTATCCTAAGGTTTAGAAACATGTTTGTGCATTCATGTTGGAGCATTTGAGTTTTTGTGGTGTGTGGTTTTGGTTAAAATCCAAATTGAGTTCAAAATGTTTTAAAAATGAATTTCATGGAAAAGGGGATTTGAAAATAAAGACTTTCTGTTTTCAAAAAGTTTGGAAAAGTTTAAAGTTTCAAAAACTTGTTGAAAAGATTCAAATCAAAAGTTTGAAAGTAATTCAAATTTGGTTTTGGAAATGTTTTGAAAAGGTTTTTGAAATAAAAAGAAAAGGCAAGAAACCCTCACCTCACCCCTCCTCTCTCATTCTGGCCCGAAGGCCTATTCCTTCCCTCCTCCTCTCCATCTCCCGCGTGGGCCGGCGCAGAACCCAGCTCAGCTTTCCCCTTCCCTCTTCCCTTTCGGCCCTCGCGAGCATCAAGCCCGGTTCCACTCCGCAGCAGGCCGGCCAGCCAAATAGGCAAAGGCCATGCGCCCTCTCCACCCTTCCCTTTTGCTTCACCGACAACCTGGCCCCACTCCATGTGACAGTGCCGGCTGGAGCCCACGCGTCAGCTATCTTCAACCTCCAGCCGTAAAGGAGCCGGACTGCTCCCCGATGGAATCCGCCCCGGCATCTCCCCCCCTTCCTACCCAAGCCGATGCTCCCTATAAGATCCCCAAGCTCCACCGCCTCGGCCTGACCAAGAACTAACCGTCTTCGTGCCCTAAGTCGCTCGGGCACCGAGCTTTGGATCTCGTCAGAATCCGCCGCCGCTGAACTCTTTGATTCGCCGGCTTGCAGCCTCTGTGAGCTGTCCCTATAGCACCGGTTTGACCTCGCGAACCGACCCAACCTCTTATCCCTAATTTTTCTCTCCTTGTTTTGGCTAATTTTCCTCGCCGGCTTTCACAGAGCTCCACCGTCCGCTTCGCTGAGTGATACGCCACCACCGAGTTGTCCCCATCGTCTTCTTCGGGTCTGGTAAGGTCCCCGTGAGCTCTTGGTTCGTTTGCGTTCAGAATCGAGGTCTCTACTGTCTTTAGGTGCCATGTCCAAAATCGCCGCCGCTCGCCGGCGATGGAGCCGCCGCGGATGCCATTTTCCCCTCCCAACTCCGGCAGCGGCGCCGCCCTTCCGCTCCTGATCTAATCCTGGCCGATCGTCTCTAAACCAACGGCTCCAGATCGCCCAGTACCTCTTCGATGGCTATTTTGCATATAGGCCATTATAACTTTCCAAGCCTCAACCCGCACTCGAATCAACACTGTTCAATGAGTCTTGATAAAATTCCATCCACACCCCTGCGCTTTTACCAAAATGAGGCGCAGTCCAGTCAGTTTTCAAATTTCATTTTATTTATTTAAATCTGCAAATTCGAAGTTTAATTTATTTACAAAACTGCCACTGACTTTAAACTCCTATAACTTCTTTGTTTTAACTCCGTTTTGATCCGTTCAACTTGCGTTAGATTCGTTTCGAAAAGATCTTTCCAAATATATAACTTTCAACACTGTTTTCTATAATTAAAATTTGAGTTAAATCTAATCTAGTAATTAGTGTCTTTAATCTTGTTTAGTTCATACCTTTTTTGTTTCAACTCTATTTAGTGTGATCTTCACGTCTGTGTGACCGTAGTGAGCCGTAGATTAGTTTTCAAAACTCTTTATCTTATTTTCTTATGATTGATGTATTGTTCTAACCATAGGCTACATTTGCTTTGTATGATTGCTATTGGATGCATGTGTGGTGTTCTGTGATCGTATGTCCAGTCTGTGAGTTTACGTTGGTGATCAAGAGGAAGAGATCGAGATCAAGAGTCAACCTTTGGAAGTATACAAGTCAACAGAAGAAGGATCTTGAGTTTAAGGCAAGTATAGCAATCAAGTTTTCTTTTCGCAGTCATGATCATGTTACTTAATTAATGTATGCATCGAATGATAAAAATGACTTATTAGCAACTTAAGAAATTATCTGTACGAGCACCTTCGGGATTTACAGTGCAACTGTTGGGGGTTATATGGCTCTGGCTTTAGCTCAGTATGAGGACCTTTTCTAGCTTGTTAGAGGTTACCCGTGTGGCGCAAATGGGGGATAGCAGACTGTGGATCCCTGGGACTGGTTGTATCACACAGACTGACTAACGAAACCAAGCAGCCCTAACTTGTTAGACGAACCTTTGAAAGGCTTCATCGTGAACCCTGCCGACCTTCCTTGGAAGTGGGTTAAGAGGCTGCCTCCCTCGGGCGAAAGGGCAATTCACGTCTTGCAGTGAAAGTGTACACCTTTGCGCAAAGTTTATTAAACTAATATATCAGCCTTGCTCAAGGACACGAGCGGCCTTGAAGACTTTTACATTAAGATTATGACTTTTGTTGGTTAACATGTTCATTATTTACCGTTCTATGCTACTCATTATTTATGTTACATTGATCATGAAACTTGGGATCTATATCACTTGTTGCTATACTTGTGGAGTTCAACATGGACTCACTCTTGCTTTTCCCCACACCTCAGAGTGTTAAGCTTTGGAGAAGCTTAGGCTTGTGATCAACCAGTCAGTTGTCCCTGTGAAGTTGGTGTCTCCATCTGAAGATCGGAGTGTCTTTCCGCTGTCTGCTCCTTAAGGTTATGTTCTTTATGTTTATATGTTATGTATGTGCATTGTCTTTCGATATTACCCTTTATTTGTAGCTATATGTGAGATTTGACTTCCTGGGCTCACATATGGTGTATACCTGGTTTTGTTTTTAAAACCGGGTGTGACATGTGGTCTAATATCACCAATGGTCATTTGCTTGATTGCGTCACAAGGTGGATCCTCCTTTCCTACAACACTTGCATCAACTTGCTCTACTTGAGAGCCATTAGATTCATCAAATGTCACATCTATCATGATCTCAACTCTACCGGAGGTTTTGTTGAAAACACGGTAGGCATGCTCATTTGATCCATAACCAAGAAGAATGCCTTCATCAACTTTACGTGAAAATTTAGATGTTCAGGGCCTCTTGTTAAGAATGAAACACTTGCACCCAAACACTCTAAAGTAAGACACCTTAGGTTTGTTACCGGTTAAGAGCTCATATGAAGTCTTCTTGCGCTTCTTGTGTAGGTAGAAACAGTTGATGGCATGACAAGCGGTGTTGACGGCTTCACTCCAAAAGATATTTGATGTCTTGTATTCATCTAGCATTGTCCTTGCCATATCAAGAAGTGTCCTATTCTTCCTCTCTACTACACCATTTTGTTGAGAGGTATATGTAGCTAAAAACTCATGCTTGATGCCCTCATCATCAAGAAACTCCTCCACTAGGGTGTTTTTGAACTCAGTCCCATTGTCATGTCTTATTTTTCTTGATGGGGAGACCGAATTCTCTTTGTGCTCTTCTCACAAATGTGTTGACCTTTTCTTGTACCTGTGACTTATCATAGACAAAGAATACCCAAGTGAAACGGGAATAATCGTCAACAATTACCAATCCATATTTGTTACCCCCGATACTAATGTAGGCAACCGGTCCACCAATGGTTGTGTAGTGGTCATGATGCTCTTTGGTGGATGTGGTACACCTACTTGCTTTCTGGCTTGGCAAGCGCTGCAAATCCTATCTTTCTCAAAATGAACATTTGTTAGTCCAAGGATGTGTTCATCTTTTAGAAGTTTGGCCAAGTTCCTCATGCCAACATGTGCTAGTCAGCGATGCCATAACCAGCCCATTTTAGATTTTGCCATTAAACAAGTGTCAAGCTTTGCTTCACTTTTGTTGAAATCAACTAAGTAAAGCTTGTCCTTCAACCGACCTGTAAATGCAATAGAGGAATCCTCCCTTCTAAAGACTTTCACACCCTTATCCGTAAAGAGACAATCATAGCCCATCTCACATAATTGGGAAACGGACAATAAATTGTAACTCAATGAGTCAACATGTAATACATTGTAATTGATTGCTCAAGGGTTATTGCAACTTTACCAAGACCAATCACATCCCCTTTTGAATTGTCACCAAAGACAATATTCTCATTTAAGTTCGGCATTGGGGAATATGATGAGAACATACTCCTTTCTTCAGTCACGTGATTTGTACAACCGCTGTCAAGCACCCAACTTGACCCACCGGATGAGTATGCCTGCAAAACAAGTTTAGTTCCTTGATTTAGGTCCCCAACTATTCTTGGGGCCTTGCATGCTAGTCACAAGAACTTTAGGAACCCAAATAGAAGTGTTAAGATAAACATTCTTTTCTTTCCCAACATATTTGGCATACACTTCTCCTTTGTTGTTGTTCTTCAATATAAAGCAAGAACTCAAACTTTGTTGAGGTATTCGGGCCTTCGGTTGATAAGCATACTTGTTTGGAGTGGCCCAAATTGATTTCTTTGGTTTCTGCACCTCATTCTTCACCATGTAGACCTGCTTCGTAGGCTTGTCATGAGCATTGAAACCATAAGTGGCCTTCCCTTTTCTGTGGGGGGCGGCACTACCACCCTTCACAACGGCACTGCCGCCCTTAGGGGCAAGTGCTGCTCTAGGCAGGCTTTGTGGCACCATCTGTGTAGGCCTCTCTGTACCTATAGTCCCACTGCTCGTGAACTAAACCACCTCATAACCATTCACAATCTTTCTTCCATTGGTTTTGCCTCCTATAGTGTGCCCAAGTCCATCCTTGATGAAAGGATGCCTTCCATTCTTGTATTGTGGCCTCTTTGGCTGATTCTCTTTGCCACTAGCTGATTTCTTTTCATTTGTACATTTCTCCCCAATCAAAGCATTGAGCCTAGTGATCTCCTTTTTCATTGCTTCCATATTTGCAAGGTTAGTGGAATAAGCATTCAAATCAAGATTAGAACATTTTCCACAACCTTGACTAGTTGATGGGTTAGAGGCATCACTTGCCTTGGGAGGATGTGAGTTGCTCTCCCAAAGAAGATTAAATTGCTCCCCAAGCTCGGTATGCTTGTCCTCCAACCAACAATATTTTTGTTGGAGAGCAATGTAATCCTTCTTTATGAGAGCATGGGCATCTTGCTCTTTGGCCAAGGCCTCGTGAAAGATGTCCACCTCACTTCTTGCCAATGCAAGAGCTTTATCACTAGCTATGTAGAGATTTTCTTGCTTGATTAAAGTCTTTTCTCTCTTCTCTAACTCAGCTTGTGTTGCCTCTAAATCATCCATTAGTTGAGAAATAAACAACTTGCTTTATCTATCCAAATTCTTAGTTAGGTTGTTTATTTCTTCATCACTAGAGGAGTCACTAAGATCACTACTAGATATGTCAAGTGGATAAATGGGTTTGGACTTGGATTTTTGTTTTACCTTCTCACCCTTTGCCATAAGACAAATGTGAGGGCTGCACCCATGATCTTCATCATCGGTCAAGTTGTTGAAGAGCCTTGGTGTAGATAAGGTGTGGACTGAAGGACCGAGAAGCTACCCGAAAGCGACCAGAGGGGGGGTGAATGGGAGCTTCAAAATTTCCTTTCGGAAACTAGATGCCACTGTCCCAAACTCAACCCCAAAAGCGAACCCTAGAGCTTGCTAATGTCCACGACCCTAGATATAGGGTGGATGCTTCCACGAAGCACAGCGGGACACTAGACAACCCTAGAAAGCCAACGCAAAAGACGGAAATCAAATCCGATCAAGAACGAACGAACCGCGGACGAAACGGCGCGAAACAGCTACGACTGGACTCTGGCCAGCGTCCGGTCAGCAGGGACCGGACGCGTCCGGTCGTCAGAAATCGGCTCTGGGAGCTCTCTGTGTTGGACCGGACGCACAAGGCTCAAGCGTCCGGTCACAACCCTAGCGTCCGGTCAGAAGCAGACAGACACAGGAACAGTGCCCCTGGTGCGTCCGGTCACTGCCAGGATCGAGCGTCCGGTCGAGTGAGTCCGGTCAGCACACAGAAAACCCTGCGCGGTGTTCAAACACCGGACGCGTCCGGTCACCCCGATGACAGCGTCCGGTCACCCTGCAGCAGCCCCGTTCGAGCACCGATTCGCCTCGATCTCACCCAAACCAATTCCTCTAGGGATCAAACTTGGTGAGATGAGTCACAAGGAGGTTAGTGAGCTATCCCTAAGAGATCATGGCTCGAACCTAACTCCAAATCGGTGAATCGAAGAATTTCGGGGGAAAGGAGAAAAAGGACCCGAAACTAAAACTTGATCGATCTCCTAGACCGTGAGGTTAGAGAAGATTTCTTTCGGTGGAAAGAAGTGCCTCACGATCTAGAACAACTCAGTTCAAACGGAATCGCAAAAGATGAACCAAGCACAAAGATCAAGCGACGGGAAAACTCAAGGCACAAAGCAATCCGCGAAGAACACGATGAACATGAAATCAAAACGCGAATTGACACCGAGAGATGGGATCCAAGGTGAGGATACGGCCTCACTTCCTCGAATCAACAGTACACAGAGTGGAGTCTCTCTGCGGATCTCAACTAGCTAAAGCAGGGGATGGGAGAGTGGAAACCCTAGCAAATGAAAGCACAAACTAAGATTGAGATTGAGATAGCTGAGATTGAGATAGCTGAGATTGAGATAGCTGAGATTGAGATAGCTGAGATTGAGATAGGGAGGAGGGTGTCTCCCCTGGACTACTTATACTAACCTAGCCTAAGTCTATTTCCTACTCTACCCCTCACTACTGTATTTACAGAGCGGACCAGCCTAACCCTAGGGCTATTCTAGTCCACCCGCTGGTGGTAGGTAGATCCGACGGCCACGCCCGCACGGTCTTCCGCGTCGCCTCCACGCAACCTTCAGATCGCCGCCACGTGCCGCCACCACTCTGCACCCCCGGTTTTGTGGCCCAAACCGGGAAACCAGCCTTTTCCATCAGCCCCCGGTTTTGAGGCCCAAACCGGGAAACCAGCCTCCAGCCCGAGTTTTGTGGCCAAACTCGGAAACCGTCCGCGCCTGAGTTTTGAGGCCCAAACTCGGAAACCGGCCCACGCCCAGGTTTTGAGGCTCAGCCTGGAAACCGTCGCGCCCAGGTTTTGTGGCTCAACCTGGAAACCCAGCACCCAGGTTTTGAGGCCCAAACCTGGAAACTGTCCACCGTTGGTTTTTCCCGGGCTCTACCAACAAACCGGCGTCGTAGAGGGGATGCACCGCCTGTGCACCCCTTCCACCGACATGATCGCACTTCTCCGCTTGTCGCTGTCGCAGGCTGCCAGCCACCACAGCTGATCCTCCGGCCTCCAGTCCATCAGTCCAAGTCCACGTCCGCCCTTCACCGTCCGATACATCGGCATGGCACGTCCGCCGCACGGCACGCCCATCCTTCATCGCGCCCGGTCCGTCGGCGCGGCACGTCGCAACTTGACCTTCACCCGCCATCGATCACTGTCTCCGTGCTCGACACCTGCACAACACAAGCCAAATAACATGCGCATCATCTCCGTTGACAATCACTCATCACACAGAGACTCGGCATACACCCATGTATCCGCATGGACAGCCATGGTTGCCATCTTTGCATCATCTTCACTTGAGGTCTCCTTTGTAGAATCCCATTCATGACCGATGTGAGCTTCTCCCATGTACCTCTTGGTCTTCTTGTACTCATTCTTGCTCTCTTTATTGTTCTTGGAATATTTATTGTTCTTTTTGTCATGAGGACAATCAGCCACAAAGTGCTCAGTGCTCCCACAATTGTAGCACATTCTCTTCTTTTTGTGTTGAAACTTCCTTCTCGCCACCTTGTAGCCTTGGTCCTTGATCCCTTTGCCATATCTTCTCATGAAAAGAGCCATGTCTTCTATGTTGTCACCTTGTTCATCATTGCTTTCAAACTCACTTGATGTGGTAGCTTCTTCTTCTTCCACCTTGACTTGCTTGATGGGTTTTGTCTTGCTAGTTGAAGCTTGCATGCTGCCCTTGCCCTTGCTAGCAGCTGATTGCTTGCTTGATTTATTGACTTTTAGAGCAACATCCTTCACTTTCAAGCCTTCTGACTTGGCTTGCAACTCTCCTAGCTTCCTTCTCTCATTTGCCTCTTCTCTTTGCATGTCAAAGGTCAATATTCTTCCAAGTACATCATTGGGAGTGAAGTACTCAAATTTCTTCTTGTCTCTAATCAAGGCGACCACGGTCTCATTTCTTGGTAGATAAGCTTCTAACATGATCTTCATTACTTTGTGGTCATCTAGCTCATCTCCACCAAAACCTCTCATTTTGCCAACTATGATCATCATCCTATCAAACATCTCTTGTGGCCCTTCTCCATCATGGATCACAAATCGGTTGAGCTTTGCCATCAACAAATCATTTTTTGCCTTTCTAACCTTGTCAACACCTTCATGTGCAATGTGCAAAGTGTCATAAATCTGCTTTCCACATTGACATTCATCACACGGTTGTACTCACTTCCATCCAAGGCACTAAGAAGTATGCTTGTAGCTTGGCCATTGAGATGGACAGCTGCAATCTCTTCTTCGGTGGGCTGTTCGGGATTCACGGATGGCTGAAATCCACTCACCACAATCTCCCAAAGCCCCGGATGAATACCTACAAGATAAGCACTCATCAAGTGCTTCCACTTGGCAAAGTTGGTCCCATCGAAATGAGGCAACTTGCCCGCGGGCACATTTATAAAGGACTTGCGATCACGATTAGTTAAACAAGAATAATTGAAGGATACGGCTGCATATTTCTTGTTGGTGCTGCCCTTATCCTTGCCCTTGCTCTTGTCCTTCATCTTCTTGCTACCCTTGGAAGCATGGTATGACACATCATCATCCCCATCATCCGAGCTAGTGGATAGCTCACTAGATAATGCATCGTACACTTCCCTCTTCTTATCTTCGTCTTGCTTTCTTGCTGCCCTTCTCTTGAGCCTTTCTTCTCTCTTCTTTCTTCTTGCTTCTTTTCTTTCTTTCTTCTCCTTGAGTAGCTTCTCAAGCTTCTTTTTATCTCTTGCAACTTTCTTTGCTTTTCTATGTTTTCTTGCTTGCTTCTTCTTGGGGTCGGTGGTCTTGTCATCTTTGTCGGTGGCATCATCCGCCGTCGACATGGACAGCTCACTGTTGTCACCAAGATCCTCTAGCTCCACCATTTCTTCTCTTTCTCAAAGAACGGGAGAAGCACCACCTTCAACTTCCATATCTCACGCGGTGAAGCGTTTCTGAGATAACCAGCTCTGATACCACTTGTAGGAACTCCTAGAAGTATATGTTAGCCTAGAGAGGGGTGAATAGGCCTATAAAAATTCAACTCGAGCAGAGGTGAGAACACAGGGCGGCACTGCTGCTCTCCAAATATTGCTCAGAATGAATTGCAATTTTGCAGGCTCAAACTACTCAGAATAAGCAGTATAATGTGCTGAAGTAACTACAAGATTCAACTCGAAGACTGAATACCACAGAAATCAATGACAAGAATGAATTACTTTCAACAACCTAATAATATCTAAGCATAGGTGAATATCAGCAACAAGTAAATAGCACAAGTGACACAAGATTTATCTCGTGGTTCAGCTCACCACCAAGGTTTGCCTACTCCACGTTGTTGAGGTATCCACAAAAGGCTGAGCTAGCCACCAAGGCTTGCACTTTCCCTCGTTCTCAAGTCAAGAGAGTAAACTCTTGAAGTGGGGTAATTTCTTAGCTGCACAAGTAGTTTACAAACCTCCCAAGGCTGCCACACGAGATGCCAAGCTCTAGGGCGACGCCTAGCCGGCTAGGAGCAAGCTCCAAGAGTAAAGAACCCTAGAACCACCGAGCAAACGTGAACCAATTGCTCTTTGACAATGGGAATCAGTAGATCGGCTCCCCACGAGTGTTTTGTTGCCTTTTTCTCTCAAGTTTCAATGGTGGAATCACTAGGTCTCTTAAGGGGGTGAAGGAGCACCAATGGAAAAGAGAGAGAGAGAGAGCTATGTCTGAGAGCTGTTGCAATGGACTAAATGTCGAGAGGAAGAAGGTGTCATTGCAACGTTTCTGGATTGTATTTATATATCTGAGTTGGCTCAGATTTGAAGAGCGGCATTGCCGCCCTGGCCAAACAGCTCTGATGAATCTGAAATTTGGCTGGATGGTTTGGCTGGGTATGAGGATGTTATTCTGGGATTTTGAGCAATTGGTTCCATAGTTTGACAAACTGTTCTAGAATCCCCCTTGATAGTCCGGTTTTTCCTAAACTCAATATTCAAAATATAAATGAATTTAAACCTCCATGAGTCCAGGGCCATTCTTTGTAATTTGGGGGTCCTTCCAACCTGTTCAACATCCTCCAAACAAATTCTCTGCAAGTCATCTCGATAAATCTCATTAGTCCTCTAATTAGGTGGTCATCAACACCAAAACACACATAGGGCTTGATTGCACTTACAATTGCAATTCAGCATGAGATTGGAGTGATCTAGTGCTTGTGCTTGAGAGAGATAGCATCTAGTGGCATTAGGAGTTGGCTAGCAAGCATGAGGGATTTTTACTCTTGTAGGTTACTGTGGCAGAACTGCCTAAGTGAATCCACTTCCAAGTACGCTCGCCCTCCATTAGGCACTAAGTGCACTTGAGCGTGTCTATACTTGGCAATTCCGTCGAGCACACCTCGAGGGAGAACCCGAAACAATCCACATTTCACACTAGGATCCAATAATGAGTAGAGCTTACATAACACAATCTCAAGTCATACATCACAGGCCTTAGGAATTTAATTATTACAAGCCATTGTTTAAGTGCGGAAAGTAAATGGTACGAAAATAAACATCTAGCGATGAACTAGGCAGAGATACAAAGGACTCGATCTGTACCCACCAGAAGAGTCCTCCAAATAAGCTGCTCAAGCTGCACCTGCAACAATGGTTAAAACAAACCTTGAGTACTCGAATGTACTCGCAAGTCTTACCCGAATGGGAAATATAAGATCCCGACTCACAAGGATTATGATAGGCTATAAGGCTCTGGTTTTGTTTGTTTGGGAAAGAGCATTTTTAGCAAAAAGGTTGTATCATTTTTACTTAGCCACACTAGTTGTTACTCCTATCTTCTATGTGAGCACCTATTCTATTGCCAAGCAAGAGGTAAGCAAAATAGTATCAGTTCTCCATCCTTAGTTCCAGTTATTAAACTACGGTGTCGGACCATAGCCATGTCGGTACCATTTTAACAACGGCGATTCGTGAATCAATGTAGCCCAGCTGGGTACCCCAAAATACACGCCTCATCTGTACCGAGGTACAAACAAGACCAACTCACCAACCTCCTGCCAAGGGGTCCAGGTCCGCGTCCAAACTGGGACTCCAAGCCCCCACCTCACCGACCCAGTCGTGAGTGGTGCAAGGACCTCCTCGTACCAACAACAAACAGTTGGTCCACATAGAGCCGGAAACTGAGGCAAGAGATCAGCTAGCCTTCCCGCCCCCATGTAGCAAGTATGTGTTCGGGATAAGAAAATCTGTGACCTAGCTACCATCCACAACAACGGACGGTTCCTAAGCGACATAGGCAGGGAAACAGTGCAACCGAAGCTAAGCTCGTGGTCGCGGGACATAACTCGTCACACCCACCAGAACCAAACCACATCCCTGCCCAGTCTCAGTTTCTTTTCATCATCATAGTTCATGAGTAACCACCAAACCACATCCCTGTCCAGTCTCAGTTTCTTTTCATCATCATAGTTCATGAGTAACCACCTATTTTGTGAGTGATGACAGGCCACCCACTGAAAGGTCCTAGTTTGGTTTTGGTAATTGAGTGACAACTTTAGGTAGACTAATTGTGTTTATGTGACATACACAGGAGATTAGTCCATAGGTACAAATGTGAAGAAGGAGCTTATTTCATATGTAACATAACATGGAGTCATGTGGCTAAGATGGTGAAGACCAAGGCAAGACTTGGCTGATGGACCGATTGCGAAGGTGAAGGGCAAGTTGGAGGCTTTGATGTCGTTGGTGCCGAGGGTGTCGGGAAGCTTGAGCAAAGACTTGGTGCCGAAGGACCAAAGCAATGGTGAAGAGCAAGTGAGGTCAAGATCGATGAACCATAGAGGCCATGTGATGATATGAAGTGGATCATATCATTTGGAGATAGGTTGGTGCATGTGTTGCATCAACACCGAAGGAGATGGAATGGAATGCGCAAGGCAAAGGTATATTTGTAGGGCATTTTATTTCACCGGTCTTAGGTGTGTAGAGAAGTTTATGACCGGATTTAGGATAGATGGCCGTACTATTAAGAGGAGCAAACTTGTTTGCATATCGGTCATCTAGTGCCACTTGAACGATCTAACATTGTGGTGTTGCTAGGATCGAGTGGCGTGATGAGTGCAAGTGAAAATCCTTTAAAAAATGATTGTGAAAATTCTAACACACATGCATAAGGTGTTGTACACTTGGTGGTGTTGGCACATTTGCAAAGGAGAAGTTATTGGAGTTGAATTGGATCAACTCGGAGAAGAGAAGAAGGCTTTTCGGTGTGTTCTGGACTCTAGGATGGCTCTTGGATTGGAATTCTGTATTAATCCTTTGTTATATGGATCAGCTCTGTATGTGGATTGTGTAGCCCTCTGAGTTAGCTTTCCAAAATATCTAAGATCATCGAAATCGGAGTTCGGAGCTAAGAGTTATAGTTGTTTGAGCGTTGAAAGGTCAGTGACCGGACTCACTGACAGGACGCATCCAATCAGTAGAGTCGAGTCCGGTCACAGAGTCTGGTTAGTGTTAATTTGAGGGCTGATTTGTGGTATATTGACAGGACGCTCGGCAGAGTCCGGTTAGTAGTGACCGGACGCGTTCGGTCAGCCCCAAAACCTCTCTGTTTGCGACCGGACTCAGGCATAGGCGCGTCCGGTCGTTAGGACTTGACGCGTCCGGTCAGTAGAAGGTTGAATGAGCGCGAAAACTAGCCGTTGGGGATGAACGACCATACGCTAGTGACCAAACGCATCCGGTCATGTAGCAGTGAGTCCGGTCAGTACGAAAAGTGCCCAGTGAAGGGGGTAACGGCTAGTTTAGCCCTTGGGGCTATAAAAGGAGTTGGTGGCCGGCCTTGGCTGGTGCTTAGCACCCTTTGGACTTGGTGTCCATGCTTGGGGAGTGCTAGGAACCCCTCTAACTCACTTGTGCTTGCTAGTGTGCGAATCAATTGCGAGTGAGTGATTGCTAGTGCGTTGCATTGAGAGATTGCATCGAGTGGCACTAGGTGTTCGTGTTACAAGCCAGTGGTGCTTGTTACTCTTAGAGGTTGCCACCTCCTAGACAGCTTGGTGATCGAGTCTCCGTCGTGAAGATTGTGCGTGGCTTCAGAGAAGGATTGTGAGGGGCATTGTGCTCGCCCCGCGGTGATCGTGAAGAGCAACTCTAGTAGAGCGTGTCATTGAGTTACCCTGACTTGTGGGTGAGATCTTGCGGCGCTCAAGTGTCGAGCTAGGTGTGGTGCCTATTAGCCACCGAACTACCAAAGTATGTGGTCGACACAACAGTGACTAGCTTGGTGGCAACCAAGTGAACCTCAGGAGAAAAATCACCGTGTCAACTTCGTGTTCATCTTCTCGGTGGTTTGTAAACTCGATTCACTAGCTTGTATTTACTTGTTCATATACTTGTGCTAGTGTAGATTGCTCTTGTGCTTCTAGTTAGCTTGTCTAGCTTGCTAGTTACATTGTTTGCTTGTGTAGCATAGAGTTGATCCCATGAGTGACTAGTTGACTTGTACTCTTGCTAGTCACATTACTTAGTTTGTGTAGCTAAGTTGAGCTCTCTAATTTAGCTTGTGTAGCCTTGTTATTGAGCATCGCTAGTGAGCTTAGGCTTTGTGCTTTTGCTTAGTGGCATGTGTAGGAGCTCCCCGATTGATTGAGTACTAGTTGCTTAGGTTTGTGTAACCTTGCAAGCTAGAATTGTTTAGGTGAGCTCTAGCTAGCCCGACACCTTATTTGCTTTGTTTAGGATCCTTTGTAAGGTATCATAGAGTTTTAGTAGAGGGGTGTAGTCTTGGCTAGACCGATAGTTTTAATTCCGTATTTGTTTCGGTTAGCTGGTGCGATTAATTTTAGCAAGGACTATTCACCCCTCCTCTAGTACGCCATCTCGATCCTTCACCCATGCTACCATTCATCCTAACCATAGCGCTACTCGAACCTATACTAGTAGGACTCATAGGTTAGGTACATATATGCAACTGGGTTTCATATAACTCCTGAAAACGTAAATGCACAAAGTAACATATATTCATTTAGAGATATTCAAAAATATAAGTTATGCACCGGGGCTTGCCTTGGTTAGGCGCGGCTAGAGCAAAGTCAGTGATTGGTGGTGGGGGGAAGCTCCTCTCGCACAACAAGCAGCTCCTCGTACTCTTCGATCACCTCCTCGAACTCGTGATCTCCAACAAACACGAACTCCTCTGGCTCATCACCTATATGCATGTGATGATGATGCAATGCTTAGCCTAAACTAACAACTAACAACAAAGTAGTGCACAAGCTACCTCTAACTCAACCTACCAACTACAAATTAGTACCAAAAGATTACTCTAACAGCAAGGTTACAACATCCCTAACCATAGATCATGCCAAACTACTTATGTTTTCCTTGATTTTCTTCTATTTATTCTTAGGTGATCAATAGTTGCCCTATCAAATAGATTACTATGAAGCTACAAAAAATACCGAAGATAACTAATATTACAGAGATGCTACCATAAAATTTTCAGAGCTAGAGCTATCATGGTTTGTCCCCTAAAAATCCTACAAGTTTTATTTTAAGCAACAAAGCATTTTAGAAATGATTTAATAGCCATCAGGAACTACATAGATTACTAACAACCAACTGCACCAACAGGTAGAGCATGATTTTAGAAACCTAACAAAGTTTATTCTCCTAATTTTGGACACTCACATTAATTACTATAATTAATCAAATTTTGCTGCAGATATGAAAAGAATAAAACATATCCTAAATACAACAAAAGATAGACTCTAAACCAGCCCAAACGGAACAAGATCCTCTGCAGTCGACCTGACTGACTGTACTCTGCAGTCGAGCGATCTACGCCGTCCGCTTCATCCAAGGGCCATCTCATGTTCTCTATCTACTAGGCTGTACGAAAAGGCTCGGAGGCCCAAGTAGGCCCATAACACCGCGCAGCATGCGACTCGGTCAAGTCCGACGCTGTCACCACTTGGCGCTTTGCCTCTGTCGTCGTCTTTCCCGTGAGGTCACGGACGAAGAAGACATGCGCATCTCACCGATGAGCAAGGCCTGAGCACCCATGGGCAGGCACGCGTCCGCCAGCTTCGTGGGCGGCGGGTAAGACGGAGTCCTCCGAGGCACCTGAACATGCTCCGTCGAGGCACCTGCTCATGACAATAGACGGACACACAGGCGCCGAGGCAACATGGAGACGGAAGGACTGGCACACGAATTCACGGAAGAGCAGCAGCTCGAGGTCAGTTATGCACGAGCACGAGAAAGACAACGACGGAGTTGAAGGACCGAGTCGTCCATGGTGAGCTTCGTGCGTACGTGCGGTGTCGTACTGTTATAGGAAGCACTGCCACCACTGCCACAGCCGCTTGCCTCGCGAACTCGCTCGATGTCGCCGCCGCGCTGCTGTTGGGAACCAGTGATGAGACCGCACTGGCCGCAGCTTCCGCGCCCGTCGCTGCTGCCGTGTCCGCGGCACTAATAGACTGCTACGCTGCACCGCTGGCCCGCGTCGCCGATGTCGTCGCCGCGCTGTCGAGCGAGGCCACGCGTAGAGACGCTATGACCTTCTACATGTCAATCTCCGGCGACGCCTCGGCTCCAAGCTTGTCGCTTGTCGGCGCTGCTGGGGCGCCCCGCCGCACCACAACATTCGCCAAGGTGCCCGCCCAGTCCCGCCACGATATCCCTGTGAGTTGCTCGACGGCGTTGACGAGATCAATGAGGAGTCCGCCATGGCCGCTCCCGTCGACGCCGGCTACGGCTGCGACGATTTCTTCATGCAGTCGAGAACGAGTCGCCCATATAGGTATCTACCGTATATCCTTCACGTGGCTGGGCTGACATGGGCCGACTGCAGGCATGTAAGATCAGTTTGTTTTAATGTTTTGTGGGCTCACAGTTGGATGTGAAATACACGGTTCAGATCCTTGACTGCAGAGAACAGTTCATTTGCCCGGCTGTAGAGAATCTGGTTCCGCCCAAACGGCCCACCCGAACTCGAGCTCGGTCCAGCAATGCGGCCCGCGCGGCCGACCGCGCGCACACTGGCTAACATGCAAAAGAGCCCCTGGACTTAGCCCTAACTATCCCACGGTCCACTCTACTATTGCAACAGACATAGGTTTCGCATCCAACACCCTGCACTTATCCTTCTTCTCAACCGAGCGGTCCCCGAGCCGGCGGCGCGCACCGGCGCGGCGGACGGCGGCACTGGGCGGCTGCGCCGGCCAACCCAGGCTCGCGCGCGACAAAATAACAAGCCGACCAGCAACAGAGACCTAACCACACTACCTACGCGGCGGACCGGAGCCAAACGGAGCTCTGGAACGCCCCAGAGCCTCTGGCCATGCACGACGGCGGACCGCGGCGGCGGCAAGGGTGTTCCGGCCACCCAGAGTGATGCCAAGCTAGACTAGGCCGCTCCTAGGCATCGCCGGCTTACCTAGAACCTTACTACAGTGAAGATTTGGCTAGGGGAAGATGGCAAGAGACTGGCCGCGTGCCACCCGAGAGCTCGGCGGAGCTCTGCGGCGAACGCGCGTGTGGCACGGCTTCGGCCGGGAAGAAACGGCTCTGGTAGGGTGCGCGTGGTGTAGCGGAAAGTATGGCAGAGCTACGGTGTGATTGGATTGGATGGAGGCGAGGAGGTTGCGGTGAATTTGAAAAGGGGACAATCTCGGCCTATAATGGCGTGGTGGCGGCAGAGAGGAGGACGGGGTAAAAAGGACGAGCGTGTCGGCTTGTGGCGTGTCACAGTGTCGTTGATGAGGGCTTGGCGCCTAGCGCCTTGGCGGTAGCGACGCCAGAGCAAGAGGGAGGATGGGACGCAGGCCTACGCGGCTCGTGGCCAAAACAGAGCCGACGACGGCGGCGCTGACAACCGAGAGAGGGAGGGGAAGGGACCGCTCGTTGTTTCGGCGCATAGCGGCACGGTGCACGAGCTTGCAGTGCGGCTGCGGCGAGAAGGAGGGCGGGCCCATGTGCCACAGCGCCGGCGGAGCAGAGCGAGTGCGGCGGCGGCGAGCGCACAGGGCACCACGGTCATGCCAACTTGGCTTGGGGCGGGGACGGACACGCGCACACACCGCGGACAGCAGGCGGCCGTGGCAGCACGCGCGCGCCCATGTGCGGACGGTCATGCGCGACGTCGCACGGCCTGTCGCGGTGATCTTGAACAACCGACTGGACCTCACAGAACAGACGCGTGCACGCTTTTTAAAGTTTCCAAAACTCACTGCCAAACAACCACATGCTACCAAACAAGATCACTACTGCCAAGAGGGGACTTTAGGCTAGACAAAAACACAAAAACATGGCTAGGTTACTAAAGCCAAACACCCAGAAACATGGTGCCAAAACAGCAAAGTCACACTGCCAACACTAGCTCAACTAATTCTTTGCTGGAAACTATTAACAGATTGGATATTTGATGTGCTAAATAAACTATCAAACCAACTCCAAACTAGAATCTACAAGTTGCATCAGTTCCACCATGACCTCTACTCCAAACTTTATTGAGGTAGCTAATATGAGTTATATATCAAATTTTAAAGCTAAAATTCAAGTTAACATCACAAGTGCTGAAAAAGAGGGTTTCAACCAACATTATTTCTTTTAGTTTTCTCTCTATTTCTTCCCTACCTAGGGTTTATGAAACTTGTATAAACATAACTTTACCTGCATTATCACACAACCATGATGCTCATGACATGTTTTAGTTTGTGATTAACGCGGTAACACTGAGGGTGTTACAGTTGCTACCTCCTAGATGGATTGGTGGCTTGTGTGGACTCCATCATAGCACGCACGAAGATTGTGTAGTGCTCCACAGTGAAATCTCGTTGTGAGGGTTATTATGCTCACCTCAGAATATCGTGAATAGAAACTCTAGTAGAAGCGAGGTGTGAAGAGCATCAACTGGTCCGACCGGATCAAGTCCTAGAGCTCATGTTGGAGCATGCCTTTAGGGGTGAGGTGTGAGCTTGCGGGCTTGTCACTAGCAAGAGGATCGATGACAATGTTGGACTTGCCTCAATGGGAATTTTGTGGTTGGAAAATCACTGAATCTTGAGATAAAATCACTATGTCATCATTGTATTCCCGTTGGTTTGCAAATCCCTTACACTAGCTTGTATTACTTTTGCTAGTGTTGTTGCTCTTGTGTAGTTAGTTAGCTTGTATAGTTAATTATTTGCTCTCTGGTGCTAATTAGCTTGTGTAGATAAGTAGCTTAGTTAGGTTGTGTAGCTAAGTAATTGTAGCTCTCTAGTTGTGCTTGTCTACCTAACTAGTGTTACCATTAAGCATCATCTGTATCATGCCTGATTCAACTCATTCAACCAACTAAACACGAGCATGTGTATGCACCAGAACAAGTTGTGGTTGTCCTGGCTCTGGAAATTCAGCTAGTCCTGAGGGAACAACATACCAATCATGCCCTATGACGCCTAATAATGGGAGCCATTCCGCAACCAAAACCTAATACATTATGATCAAGGAACATGAGATAAATTAACTTGACAAGGCACAAGACATAATAACTCATAGAGATCATTCCATCGCCCATTTGGTATAGCTTCTCTTCACTAATGAAGTAGGGTTTTTTTTGTTTTTAGCTCTATGAGCAGCTCTACTGGTATAGTTATAGTTGTTTTGATGAACTGTTGGGCAAAATTCCTCTACATGTATCACTCTTTAAAATATGCTCTTGCAGAATCCCACGTAGGTCCCAAAGAGCACCTTGAAGCTAGGAGAAGCAACTATTTTTAGCTTCATCCCACACCAATCAATTGTGAGAGCATGTTTTAACAAGCTTTGCATGCGAAGTTGTTTCAAAAATACCCATTTGGTATAAAACAACTCCAAATGGCTAGAATCTGCTGGAGAAGCTATGCCAAATGATAACGTAGTCTAGCTTAGATGTTTGGTAAACTCTCAATGTAAATACTAAATAATAAGTGCCAATGTCCTTCGGAAGTCTCACATCGACCATTATGCATCCTACAAATTAAGTAGTGTGTATTTCTAATCCCTGTTCATACTTCATAAAAGTCTTCTCAAGGTTGGTTCTTTAGGCAGCTTCATTTGGCGAACTCGCTCTAGGAATCAAGCCAATCCGATGTAATCCCTTGAATGGGTGGAAGTCCTAGAATTACCTCGGTCCAAAATATATCACTATATTCCTACAAAAGGCGAGTAATAGAAGGTGGAAAAGTACTAGTTATATCATCAATGAAAAAACAAAGAAACCTTGCATATCAAAGCATAGCACGCACCATTAATTTTAGCAAGATCAAGTTTTATTACAGCAAGCACAACATAATTTTTCAATTTAATTCCTTGTTGTTTTTGGTCTTAGGTACTTATTGGTTTTCAATTTTAGCAACAATTTGTTTATTTCCATTAACAATCTCTATCTCTCCCTATCAACTTGTACATTTTCTACAGGAGTTGGACCAACCAACAAAAGAGAACAAGCTTGCATTAGCAGCATATCACAATCTATAAAATCAGCATATGCACCAATGGGAAAATGTACCCAAGTTGTTTGTGTTACCTTTTCCTTACCCAAGTTGTTGAGCCACTAGATATGGTATGGATGTGGATGCAGTCACATGGTTAATTCAAGCTTCTTGATTAAATCAAAACTCACAAAGTTGTCGCAACTTCCTCCATCGATGATCACTCATGCATGCCGACTTTTTATGACGAAGAAAATCTAAAACATGTTATGACATTTTAGCTTCTCTACTTCCTTTATCTGCGTACTAAGAATTCATTACACATATGTCTTAGTAGTCCATTGTGTCTCCATTGCAAATGAAGGTTTGTCTTCATTATGGTCATTGCCCAGGGCAATTGCATCGTCAATGTCATCCTCTACATCAAAAGTGCTAATGTAGCCTCCACCTTCTGCAACAATGTATGTCCATTTTCTAGGGCAATCCTTCTATATGTGATCAAGTCCATGGCAGCGTTGCCACTAAATGATGAAGTGTGTCCTGTAGAAGCTACAGATGATGCACTATTGGCTGATTCCTGCACATGAGTTTTACCACATTCTAGAGTTCATGCGGCCAATGGTATGGGAGCCAAAGAACACATGGTCGTTCGTGTTAGTGGAAGAATGCTCAACAAAAGGGAACAACTTTGTATGTCTCGTTGTTGTCCACATGGGGTCCCTACTTCCCTCAATGTGTTGTATTAGAACAAGTAGTTCAAGAGATAAAATAGTTTCTTGACTAGATGTGCTAGGTGCATTTTTTATAGGAAAAACATTCAAAATAAAGATGTAGTGTATCTAGACTCAATGGTTGTACCAACATGCATATTGGGTACACTAGAGTCATTATTAAGAACCTATACTACACAGTGCATAGCGTAACCAACAAAAATGTAGTCCACATGTTTTGGTCCAAGTTTATGCTATTCTTGTTAATTAGTTTTGGCAATTCTTAGCATCGCCACCAAAGATAGAGAGTGAATCCATCACCGACAACGATGCCAGAAATGTTGTGATGACTCTTAGTGTCATTACTAGGCTTACACATCTGGTATTGACACCGGAAATACCCACTAGCATTTCATCTACCAAGATGAGAACCCTAGCAATGCCATAATATTTACCCTAGAAATACTTGAAATATTTACTGATTTTTAACTTTCTTTGAGCCTTGGGTGGTTGCAAGTCAGAATGGCTTCCACAGAATTACTTACCTTTTGTCTTTGATTAACTTTCTTTCTAGAGGTTTTCAAAATTTTGCAAAGTAAAGATAAGTTCCTCAACTAATGCACTTGATGGCTCAAAAAGTGTATGATCCTCACCAAAGGCTAATGAATTATTCCTTTTTCAACCTACCAACTAATAGGCTTTTGTTGAGTTTTTGGTAGATATGAAAATGAGGCATACTTGCATCACATATATTGCTAAGTCAAATACAGGACCTCAAGGAGATGCAAGTTATACACTCTCATCATGACGTGCAAGTGTGTGGGATATTTGAACTTTCTTTTTTAGTAATCCTTTGATCATGACTCTCTCCTTAGAATGCTTCTAAGAGTATGAGCTATATTATTATCACTAGCGAGTATCGAGTACCCATTGTTTTCTCTCATTGTGGGTTTTAGAGAACCCATTGTTTTCTCTCATCATTGTTTTTATATTCATATCATGCTCTTTGGCATGCTTTCTTTTTCTCATGCTTTTTAGCATGGTTTTGTTTTTAGCATAGCCCACACTCTCTTTGACATATGAATATTTTTAGCAGAATTTTTAGAGATACGTCGGACGCACAAATTGAACTGTGCACGCGTTCGATGCTTATGGTGTGGCTTAGGTAGAGCAGGCGGAGAGCATCAGACGCTTAGGTGCGTCCAATGTGGTCACATTTCACAGGGGCTCTTTGGGAGCTCTCTGCATAGACATCGAACGTTGGCCCTAACGTGTCGGATGTGATCCTGTAGCAGAGTCCGATGTGGCGCAGCTAGCTGTTGTATTTTCTGGCAGGGCATCAGATGCTAGGCCAGTGCATCTGATGCCACATAAAGAGTGCACAACTAAATCTAGCCACTGGGATCTGGCGACTATGGTTGAACAAAGGAGACATGTGGCCTCCATCCGAACATCGGACGCTGGAGGCTGCATCCGATGCCCCTGACAGTCGCGTCTGATGCCCCCGCTAAAACTAAGGTTTGGGGGCAATGGCTCTCTCTTGTGAGGGAGCTCTATATAAGGTGTTTGGCCGGCTTGGGCTCACTCTCTTGCACATTTTTTATTTCCCTAACTTCATTGTGAGCCTAGCGAACTCTCTCCCACTCCATTTGATTGATTGTTCATCATTTAGTGAGAGATTGGGAGATCCAAGTGCATTGCATGAGTGTGTTCATCTAGAGGCACTTGGTGGTTGTGTTTCGTTGTGGATATTGCTTGTTACTCTTGGTGTTTGTCGACACCTAGAAGGCTTGGTGCAACGAGGATCATTGAGCAGAAGGTGGTGATTGTTTCCGGATTCGATCGGTGATTTGTGAGGGGTTTCTTGTACCTTCCCCACAGGAGATCGTGAAAGGTAAATCTAGTGGATTCCTCGTAGCTTGTGGATCCCCGTCTTGTGGTGCATTTGTACAACACCATATTGAGGGTTTGGCGTGCGATGCCAATTAGCTCGTGAATCTCCAAGTGGGTGAATCACTACAACAAAGATGTAGCTTGTCGGCAAGCAAGTGAACCTTGGGTTAAATCATTTTGTCATCTTCGTCCAAGGATTTCATTTGGTTATCATTGACATCATCTCTTGCCTCGATGGTATATCCACTCTATCACTTGCATTACCATTGTTACACTATTGCAAGTGATAATTGTATCTCTTTGTTGCTAGTTACATTACTTATCTTGTGTAGTAGTAATCTTTCTTGTTCATTTTGATCGCTTAGTCAAAATATAGCAACATAGCAAATTGTGTGACATAGAGATCATAATTACTTAGAATTGTGGATAGGTGGCTTGCACATTTTTGGAGATCTAGCGCAAAACTCGCTCCTCCATTTAGTTGTCTAACAATCTTGTTTAAGTGTTGTTGTAGAAACTTTTTATAGGCTCTTCACCCCCCTATGGCCATTTAGGACCTTTCAACAAAGTCATAGCGAATGTTTTTTGTACCAAATCATAACTTACAACAACTAGACAAGAATCATGCATTTTCTACCCATAAATTTTAAGTTTTTAGGATGAGACATTTTTAGCCAATAAACTCAAATTTTGGAAAAATATCTAAGTTATAAACTAGACACATATGAAATATAAGACATAGCAACTATTCATCACATCAACAAGGATGAACTAGACATTTTACGACACATATATGGAGTGGAATAAATTTTTTGGTCTGTTTGATACAAGTTACCTCTAGGGTCCTCCACCAAGCTAGTTTGTGGTCTACAGTTCTCGATCGTATCCCTGTGACCGCTAGTATGTCATGTTGTTGCTTCAGCATCACATTCATTTGCGTCATTGTTGACATTTTTTAGCACAACTACCAAAAGATAGGTTAAGATCTACTATCGGTACTAATGCCAGAAATGTGGGTAGACATCTCTTAGCATCACTTTAACGCTAGGCTATCACTACTAGCAGTAACACTAGAGATGTGATTGTATTTATGACATGGCACTTTGATAAGATATAGAATAAAGGTTATTCGCAAGCGCACAGATAAAATACATCTGTTGTAGCATTTCACCCGGGAATATTCCAGGTATCGTTATTTATAATTCTACCATCAGGAGCTTAACACGGTTAAGAATGAGAATGATATGGCTAAAGAATTGCAAACATATATACTTAGACATGAATCTAATAACCACCTCTTGTCTAATATAAGGGTAAGGCAAAAGGATAATAGTATAATAATGGTAAATAAGATAAGTAACAGGGACTAGCAGGGATTCCATGATTAGAGAGAGAGACTCATATGATCAAGCAGAATTGAGAACTAATCGATACGTCAAGAGATTAGACTCCTAAGTTATATTACTTCTATTAAGTCTAAGTCAAGCCTAGCATATGTTATCATCTATAGCATAACTAATCATCCACCTATACATAAGGAACATTACGAAAGTTCATATCCAGAGTAATTCCTTCAGTGTAACCAGGTTCTACTTGGCCTAGACTCAGGAAGTGGACTACAGAGGAATCAACGAGGCTATAAGAGTCACTCTCACAAACTACCACTTGTTGGCTCGGAGAATAGGGTGCATTCGTAGGTAAACATAATCTAAGCACCAAGCCTACATTATATCGACCACTTAGTCCAATCTGGAATCAAACTAAGCGCTTTATGAACATATGTATGAACTTATTATCAATCATAACTATATCAAGCATACAACTAGAATAAACTAAGAACAAAATAAAGAGAAAGATAATGATATAATTGAAGTAGCACAAAGTCGAATACAAGAATTACCACAACTCCTGATGATGATTCGGAATCCTAAGCCGCGCTCAACTCTACTTGTTTCTACCTAATTCTAATTCTAATCTTGAAGTAGAGCTCTAATCTAATCTCTAATCTTTAGAACCCTAACTCTGCCTCTGAGAACCTCTAATGCCTGATGATATGAAGATAGATCTGAGATATCCTCCAAGAAGGGGGGTCTAGGGCTACTTATATAGCCTAGTGAGATGAATCGTGACTCTCGGATCAAACTGACCTTGAACAAGGGTTTAGATGCGTCGAGGAGGTCGATTAGGTCACGCTCCACGAAGATGGGCCAAGGGGGGTCCTTGCCCAGGCCGGCCGGCCTGGGGGGCAGCTGGCCCCACCTGTCACCCTCCAGGTGCCTTCGTCGTGGTGTCTTCTAGAACCTCCCTTGTTGCCCTAATGTGACTTTCTATCTATTTGCCGTCATGTTGTAGTAGAACTCTACCTCTTTCCATCTGCTATAAAACTCCCTGGAAAATAGTAATTCACCAAAGCTGTTGAATCTGTCAGTTTAGTCCCTGAATTATGTTGCTTGGTGATCACTCGAAGTTGTTCTAGAAGCTTCCATGTCGTATCCAATAAGGACTCTGGTCGGGAGTCCAAATGTAGCAAACCATATGTCCGTTTTGATCGTCTTGACGAGCTCTTTGCAATGGTATGGCCCAATTCATCACTTGAGATGCTTTTATGTAGTGAAATATTGATACTCCTGTAAAACAAGTGAGAACTACACAACTCGTGGAACTTGTTAGAATCAAACCCTACAACTAAGCATTGTCACTTGTTTATCATCTTTTTATGCATTAGTTGATGGTATAATGTCGACTGTAAGGACCGTCAACAAGCTCCCCCAAGCTTAACCTTTGCTAGTCCCTTAGCAAATAATTATGATAGATCAGAAAAAATACCTTTAAGCCTCCCTTGTGTTAAACAAAAAATTCTCATCCGGTTTGAAATAAATTTGTATCATTTTCACACTTGTCTTTATTACTTTCCACCATGAGGCTTATAGCCTTATCTTAGTCTTGAGTAAATGAAAGACAGAATAATTAAATCAAGCACTATGTCTCAAGTTCTTTCACTTCACCTTCATTTCGGAGTTTTTAGAGATTTTCAAATATTGAACATATATTGCCAAATTAAACAATGGATCCATAGAGAAAGCAATCATACTTATTGAATCAAGAGGTGCATGTGTATGGAAAATAGAGTCTGATGCTCTTTTGAAAATATCACTTCCTTCTATTTGATGTTGTCATGTGGCTATTAGACTAATTCTACTGTCGGGCATGTGCCCATTTTTTTTAAAGAGAATGAGGTTCCGGACACTTGTCCCTTTTTATTTCCTCAGTATCTATCTTTTTGAGGTTTTGGACACTTGTCCTTTTTTATTTCCTTGGGTATTTTTATTTTATTTTTGCATAGACACATGCTTTCAACAAACTTTTGAAAGGATAATAAAAACTTTGAGCATTTATGCGGAAGATGGAAACGTGTAAGTGATCTTGATTCAATAGCACAATAACTTCTCATAGGGACATCAAAGCTTAACTTAACTCAACATTTTAATGATCATGTTTATTTAGAAAATTCTCTAGAACTCTAGTGTCATTTTAGAACAAGATATATAGTAGCTCATATTCATATCATATCCATCAATTACCTAGACTAGGATCAGTCATTTTGCTTCCCACAAGTTTTAAGTTTTGATGATTATATCCGGGAGAATTCAAAGCTTAACACTAGGCATATGGAAAGAATTATAACAGGGCTTCTATCTCTTATTATTATTATTAGGTTTTTAGGGTTCCATTAATTAAAGAAAAACTAAAGCTTACTATTTATTATTCTAACTTAATAAAGGAAACTAAATATATATAAAGATAAAGAGACAACTTGACAGATAAGAACGTACCTGACATTGGGGCTCCTCCACGTGGTGCAAAATCTTAAGGGCTTCTCCCCCAAGCTGGAGATCACTGTGGTGGCGGTCGATATTGATGGTATTGGGGCATGGACCAGAAAGCATCCCAGTATTGATTAGTCTGATCTTGATTTTGTTGTATATTCTCGACCATGGCTTCCGTTCTGGCATTCCAATGTTGTTGCTCCATCAGTCTTCGATCGATGTTGGCTTGGTCTTCTGCTATTCTTGTCAACCTTGTACTGATGTTTTGATGAGCCATCTGATCATCATGGTACCTGAAAGGATCAAGATGCCCAAGAGGGGGGGTGAATTGGGCTTTTCTAAAACTTTTGCGATAATTAAATCCTATCAAGCCCAATTAACCCCTTGTGCCTAGAAGTGTGTTTCTCTAAAACCAACCGGACAAAAGGCTTTGGTTGGATGAGTGTTTGCAACTTGCTTGCCGGCTTGACATGCACTACACAATTTGTCCTTCTCAAATTTGACATCCTTCAAGCCTCTAACCAAATCCTTCTTCAATAGCTTGTTGAGAGTGTTCATTCCAACATGTGCCAATCTTCTATGCCATAGCCAACCAAGAGATTGCTTTGTGAACAAACATGTCTTCAAGTTGGTATCTTCGGAGGAGAAATCCACTAGATAGAGATTATTGTATCTAAAGTCTTGGAAGATCACTTGTATATCATCTTTCTTGGTCACAACCACTTCTTTGTCGGTGAACAAACATTGAAAGCCAAGATCACATAGTTGCCCAACGAATAGCAAGTTGAAGCTCAATGAAGCAACAAGAAGCACATTTGAGATGGTATGATCATTTGATATTGCCACTTTGCCCAAACCCTTGCCTTTGAGTTGTCACCGAATGTAATCTTTTCTTGGTCATTGACATTCTCTTCTAGTGAGGTGAACATCCGGGGATCACCGGTCATATGTTGTGTGCAACCACTATCAATCACCCAATGAGATCCACCGGTCTTGTAGTTCACCTACACACACAAGAAATCAAGCTTGAGCTTTCGGGACCCAAACTTGTTGAGGTCCCTTAACCTTCTCAACTAGAGACTTTGCAACTCATATTTGCTTTGGCCTATTCTTGTTAGGAGGCCCCATGAACATGACTTTAACTTTGCCACTAGAATCTTGTCTAAGCATGTAGTGAGCATTGAAAGCAAAGGGCCTAGCATGCTTGGGCAAGGGTGTGGGTTTTGTCTCTTCACAATTGTGAGCAAAGTGTCCTTTTCCACACTCAAAGCATCTTCCCAACTTCTTCTTCTTTGGCTTTGTGATGCTCTTGCGTTGCTTCATCTTCTCTTCAAGATAGCCAATACCATTTCTATTGGTCTTCATCACGGTGTTCATGAGAAGCTCACTTTGTAGACATTGAACCTTGGTGAAGTTTCTCAACCCAGTGGTAAGGTGTTCTTTTTCCTTCTTTAGCTTGTCATTCTCTTGTTGGAGTTGCAATTGGGATGGTGTCATCTTGTAATCCCTCTCCATCTTCAATCTCTTGTTCTCTTCTTTTAGCATGTCTAGCTCAAGTGTCATGCTATAGTCTTCATCATGAGTTTCAACAACAACTTGCTTGGTGGTTGCTAGCTTCTCTAGATCAATCTTGAGCTTTGCATTCTCATTCTTGATCTTGACATAGTCATCAAAGTGATCGGCCACAACCACTTTCTTGCCCTTACCACTAGCTCTTTGCTCATCGTGCTCACTAACCAAGTCCTCACAAGATGTTGCTATGTCACACTTAACAACAAGGTTAGGAGCATCATGTGTCTCATGAGAAAGCATATCATAAGCAATAGTGAGAGCATCATGATCAACTTTAACTTGAGTATATTGTTCTTTGAGCAAGGTGTAGCTAGTGTTAAGGTCACTATGCATCTTATCAAGTTTTTCATTTTTAGCTTTGAGCTCCTTGTTAGAGGACTTGAGCTCCTTGATGGAAGATGACATAGTAGCAAGTTCATTTTGTAACTCATCACTAGCATGTATGGCATTTTTGTATTTCTCAACAAGAGATTCATTATCATGAACAAGCCTTTCATTTTTAGCTCTAGTCTTTCTTATGATTTTAGTGTAGTTGTTAAGCAATTCAACAAGCTCATCATAAGAAGGTGCCTCAAATTCACCATCACTATCATCATCACTAGAGTCATCATCACTTTGTACCTTCTGGTCACCCTTAGCCATGAGGCATAGGTGTGTAGAGGATGATGGCGATGGTGGTGGTGGTGGTGTAGAGGTCCCAATGACTAGAGCGGCCACCTTCTCCTTCTCATCATCACTATCTTCATTGGATGATCCACTGAAGGAGTCAATGTCGGTGAGCCAATCACCAACAATGTAAGCTTTGCCACCTTTCCTGTGGTATTGCTTCTTCTTCTTGCCATCCTTCTTGTAGGGCTTCTCACTCTTCTTATCATCTTCGCTTGATGAGTCATATTTCTTGCCCTTGTTCTTGTTCTTGTAGCTCTCTTTCTTGGGCTTGGTGCATTGATGAGCAAGATGGCCAAGGTCACCGCAATTGTAGCAATCCATTTTGGATAGTGGCCTTCTCTTGCTACTTGTGAAGAACTTCTTCTTTCTTGAGTCAAAGTTGACTCCATTCTTGTGAAGCTTCTTCAACATCTTGGTGGTCTTCCTCACCATGAGAGCAATGTTGGAATCATCTTCATCATCGCTTGTGCTCTCATGATGCACCTCGATTGCCTTGGACTTGCCCTTCTTGTCATGGCTTGCTTTGAAGGCCAAGTCCTTCTTCTTGTCGGTGGAGGAGCCACCACTTGGTGTGATGTGCATGTACATCTCATGCGCATTGATCTTTCCCAAGACTTGTGTTGGTGTGGATGTGGAAAGATCACCTTGATGTAGCACGGTCACAATGTGTCCATACTTGTCAATTGGAAGGACACAAAGAATCCTCCTCACAACATCGGATGGTTGCATTTGTGTGAGGCCAAGTCCATTGAGCTCTTCTACAATAACATTCAAGCGTGAGTACATTTCATTTGCACTTTCATGAGCATGCATTTCAAAGGAATGTAACTTTTGCATAACCAAATGATAACGCTCCTCACGCTCCCTCTTGGTTCCCTCATGGAGCGCACAAATATTATCCCATAGATCATGGGCATTCTTGTGGTTCCGGACGCGGTTAAACACATCCTTGCAAATGCCTCTAAATAAGATGTTTTTGGCCTTTGCATTCCACTTCTCATTCTCCTCCTCATTAGGAGTAAGGCTTGTGCCCTCCTTGGGCTTAGGAAAGCCGGTGATCGCGGCTTCGCGGCATTTTACATCAACCGCTTCTAGGTACGACTCCATACGGATTTTCCAATATGGGAAGTTGTCTCCCTCGAACATGGGAGGTGGTCCATCACCCCCGGACATCTTAACTCTAGGCGGTTAAGCCTAAATCGAGAGCACGAGGCTCCGATACCAATTGAAAGGATCAAGATGCCCAAGAGGGGGGGTGAATTGGGCTTTTCTAAAACTTTTGCGATAATTAAATCCTATCAAGCCCAATTAACCCCTTGTGCCTAGAAGTGTGTTTCTCTAAAACCAACCGGACAAAAGGCTATCACTATGTCACTTCTACTCTACCATGGCAATTCAAGTATGAATGAACAACAAGTAAATTGCGGAATTGAATTGCTCAAATATAAATGCGGAAGTAAAGAGAGTAGAGATGACACGACGATCTTTTTCCCGAGGTATCAAGGTGTCGGCACACCCCCTAGTCCTCGTTGGAGCACCCGTGCAAGGGTATCGCTCCCCCTTGATCCACGCAAGAATCAAGTGCTCACTATGAGCTGATTCTTCGCCACTCCGGCCCGGTGAATCGCTCACTACCGGTCACAAGCCTCCTTGGGTCATCCACAAGCCTCCGGATGATCACCAAGATTCACGATCACCACCAAGCCGTCTAGGTGATGCCGATCACCAAGAGTAACAAGCTAGAACTCTCACTTGACCAAGTCAAGGCCAAAGAGATGGATGGATGCACACTTGCTACTCAATTCTCACTAGGAGGTCACTAAATTCTCTCAATTAGAAATTCTCTCAACCTCACTAGGGCTCTTGCTATTTCTCAACCTCTCAAGGTGTTTCTCAGCAGATGAAAGTGGCAAGAATAATCTAATGGAGGAGGGGGAGGAGTATAAATACTCCCCCCAACCAGCCATCCAATAGAGCACTGGACAGGTCACTTTTCGGGGGCATCGGACACACCGATGCCCTCGACCCAACAGTCAACTGTACTACCTGTCAGACTGTTTAAAGGAGAATCGGACGCTGGGCAGCGTCCGATGCCCTCGCCTCGGACGCATCCGATGCGATTCTGACCACTCTAGAACCTCTCTGGATGACCATCGGACGCTGGCCCTCAGCGTCCGATGGCAGCGTCCGATGCACCCTCCAGTTCACTCCCAAGTGAACAGTGGCACGACCGCGTCTGATGTGACACCATCGGCGCGTCCGATGCCCTGTATCAGACTAACCCAAGTCTAGTGAGCATCGGACGCACGTCCGATGCCCATCAGGCCAGCGTCCGATGCCCTTTTCAAGGGCAAAACCAACTCGGATCGCGATGCGGCCTTAAGGACTTTTCATCCTCACGACATAAGGGCTCTCTCTGAGCTACCTAGGGCTATGAAATAACAAGTGTGCACCACACCTACCTCAATAGACTCATCTAGGTCAAGCTACTGATTCACGCTCCCCTTTATAGTACGGCCAAAGGAAAAACAAAAACCTAAGCCTACCTAAGTGTCCTCCAACACCATATGACACTTAGCCTAGTCTACCACCGTCTTCGTCGTCTGTCCTTTGAAAACCGAAACAATTTCCATCGCCAGGGGACATGAACTCCATATGCCCTTATTGTCGTCATTACTGTGACCTAACTCATCCCTGTTTCTGCAAAACACACGTTAGTCACAGTAATCTTGTGTTTCATCCAATCACCGAAACCCACTAGGGGCCAAGATGCGTTCAGTACCCTACACTCGAGACTGAGTGTCGGGGTGGTTCATGTTGAGTGGATGGTCTTGGCTGGTCTACTGAACGTCTTCCTTGATAGTGGTCGTAGCAGGATCTCCTCCGCCACTCCCCACTGTCAGCTTGCCATCAATCTTCCGAGTGAGTGGATGGTGATGGAGCCCAAGGAGAATATGGTTCTTTATATTGCCTTAGGTGTCTTGTTCGAACTCCATCATCGTATGCAGTGTGTGCTAGTCCTTCGGGGATTGGATCGGCTCCATAGTAGTAAGTCGGAGGTGCATTTGTGAACCTCGCCGATGCACTTCTTTGGGTGGTGGTAATTGGCTGCAGACCTACAAGAAAACTTCTCGTAGTATAGACACCGAGTTCTAGGTTAGGAAGCGGAATCTCAGTGCTCATACCTCGGTACATCATGAATAATATTGTTGTTTTTCTTTAGAATCTGCGCTTGTCTGAAAAAGTCGAAGGTCATAATAGTACAGCCTTCGGAAACATTTTGCACAAGACAAGCTTGGGTCAAACCCAAATTGGTAGCCAAACGATAAACGAGCGAAGTACATTCAATATCCCCTTTTGTTGGGTCGAAAACTTCCATCCACTAGTTAATCATGTAAATCACAGGAGACACTCTTCATTTCTTTACAGTAGCAAAAGAAGTCTCAACTCATCTCCCCTCACTGTTCGAGTTTCTGGTCCAGGGAAGATGGTTGAAGAAATAAAATAATGAATGAAACAAAGAGTGGGCAATTGAATATCATTATTTTTTGGGTTTTGAACATGTGCCCATATCTGTAGTTTCCTTCCAAAACTGCTCTTTATTAAAATCAGGTAAAGCAACTGAAAAATCAAGAGTGCAATTGGTATTTATAATCTAACTAGGTGGATTCCCCACACAACACGCGTATGATGAAGGAATACAAACGATTGCCTCTTCGTATCACCATTGTCTCTTTGTGTCATATGTTTACCTTAAATGAATACTTCGAGCCTTGAATGAATACTTCGAGCCTTGATTTTCGGGTACCTAGGAATTATGAGTATGAAGGAGTGGCTTCACTGTAATCCTCGTTAGAGGGTCATCGTAAACCTTAGTGGCTTCAAAGCATTTCACCTCAAGTCTCACTCAACCGAACCCTCTCCCCCTAAGATACTCGAGGCGCATAACCCCTCCCAGGAGTTCTAGCAGTCCTGTGTATGGCTCCTTTAGGCGTTTTGGAGGACCTCAGAAAATCTATGTGATATGCAATTTTGCTATATTTTTTACTCAGAAACACTAGTTTTGGCCCCGGAGGTATGAATGAGTGGCTTCACTATAGTCCTCGTTAGAGGGTCATCATACACCTTAGTGGTTTCGAAGCATTTCATTTGAGGTCTCACTCAACCGAACCCTCTCCCCCCTAATATACCCAAGGCGCATACCCCTCCCGGGAGTTCTGACAATTTTGTGTATAGTTCCTTCAGGCATTTTGGAGGACCTCAAAAAATCTATGTAATATGTAGTTTGCCACGTTTTTGTTCAGAAACACTGGTTTGGGCCTAGGAGGCGCACAAGAGTCATTGTTTCTCACGGATGAATCGAAATATATCCATGTGGGGTCTTGTTTTGAAGAGTTTATTGCGAGGAACACCATGGTGCAATTGGATTTTAACTATGATACTTGGTTTAGGTGCTACGACTTATTTTCTATTTTAAGTGCATGCATGAGTGGACAGTGGTGGGCACTTAATTGTATGCATGAGTGTGCATGACGTTATGACACCTGGGATGATATCACTAGAGATGATGTGGAGGAAGGATAGGGTAGAGAAATAGGCTAGTGGGGCTTTGCATTATAAGGGTTGTAGATTAGGACAGTTCGTGAGACATAAAAATGGTAACTACTAGGAACCATCGTAACATGTCGCCATTTAACAGTTAGATTAAGATGGGCCCAAGAGGTAGTAGGGGGTGCGGGCACACCCTTGTTGCGGCTACACCAGGGCTGGCCCCACTGGCACCGTCTTGCTCTGGCCTTGGAGCATGGCCACACGGGTGGCTGGTCCCACTGGCACCGTCTTGCTATGGCCTTGGAGCATGGCCACACGGGTTGCTGGCCTAGGTAACTATATTGATAAGAAGAGAGGAAGAACATAATGGAACTCCTTGTATTGATCATACCAAGTCAAGCCAATATGTTCCTTCCCTCTCACAAGCTTAAGCCTTGCTCCAAACTACTACTAAAAGGATAAAAGTAGAAAGTGGGAGAGAGAGATCTAGGTGGTGAATTGGTCTGTGGTCAAAGAGGCTCTCCCACCGCTTATTTATATTCTAACTAGAAGGATACCCCGCGCGTTGCTGCGGGAATTACGGATTGTTTAGAATAAAATTAGACTATAAAGGAATAAACTATTATAAGTAAGTGTCAGTGGATTACGTGACATGTTGACGTGACCAATATAATGTTTATGTGTCTTGCTGACGTGGACATCATTTGTGTTAGTGAATTTTAATTGAATGTGATTGTATTGCTGAGGTGGGCGGCTTGCATGTCGAGAGAACTATTAGTGGGGTTTACAATTATAAGAGATATAGAGTAGGACAGTTCGTGAGACATAAAAATGGTAACTACAAGGAACCATCGTAACATGCCGCCATTCAACCGTTAGATCAAGATGGGCCCAAGAGGCAACAGGGGGGTGCGGGCACACCCCTGGTGTGGCTGCACCAGGGCTGGTCCCACTGGCACCGTCTTGCTCTGGCCTGGAGCATGGCCACACAAGTTGCTGGCCTAAGTTTGCAAGGTAGGTGGGCCTTTCTTCTTATTCTTCTAAATACGTTTTGCCGAAAAGCATATTTCTTCATCTTTTCCACTGTTTTCATATGTATGTCCCTCCTTTTTGATATTAGTTGGCGACTTGAAATAGTTGACAAGGACCACCAACAATTAGCTTATTCACTTTTACCAAATAACACCAAGCTAAGTGCGCAGGTAAGAGAGATTTAAGAGCATCTCAGTACCCTAATACCTTCCCTATCCATATAAAAATGTCATATTAGAAATGACTATGTTTTTTCTTGCTCTAGCAGTTTCCCGATGCCTTTCTTTTTTTTGCTGGTCAGAAAAAAAAACTCATATTCCCTAAAATAAAGAGGGAGCCGTATCTCCGCCAATAACATGGGGATCACCCCAACTACCACTTTCTAGCCATCTTTTCTCCTACACTTCTATGAGACCTAAATATTGTCAGGATCGTCAGTTAGTTGTGGCGTTGTACAGTGATTTTATTTTTCTCATTATGGTACCTAAATATACAATGGAAGCAGAAAAAGGGATACATATGTAACAGATATTTCCCATTGAATTTCGGATACATTGGGCGCTGTTCGCTTATTAGGTATAATGTTTTTCAATCATAACAAAACAATATAAGCCAACCTATCAGCCGTAGAAACCATCTCACAGCAAAGACCATATTTGTTCCAAATCAGTTACGGGCACAGTTTTTAGCTATTAAAATTTGGAATTCCTGCAAAACGCCATGGAATTCCAAATCAGTTACGGGCACACCGTTTGATCATTTACATTTGCTACAAGAGCTCGGAACCAGCACTTCATGTATAT
Organism: Coix lacryma-jobi var. lacryma-jobi; assembly: GCA_009763385.1. Classification (NCBI taxonomy): domain Eukaryota; kingdom Viridiplantae; phylum Streptophyta; class Magnoliopsida; order Poales; family Poaceae; genus Coix; species Coix lacryma-jobi. The sequence continues at coordinate 51,859,376 of CM019831.1, forward strand.
TTCGGCCATTCGTTCAAATCACGCGCTTGGCTGTACAAAAGCAGAAAGAAATGGAATATTGCAATGGATTCATTTCTTCCTCTGCAGCCATCACCAATCTTTTCTCATCGTTTCACTGGCTGATCTCGCCTTCCTTGTCAATGGCTTGGCTAGTGGAGCATGGGGAGTAGTCAGCCGCAGTGGGGGAGTCACTTCTGCTAGGGCTGTGCACAATGTCAAATGAAAAATATGTGACTAATGATGCCTTTTATGGTTACAGGCAGGTGATATATTCCTGATGCCGTGTCAGTTTACCTGAAATTTGGAGAGGTTGGACTATAATCTGGGCTAGGTCTTCCAGAGTCATCAGTTGGCCTACAGTCCCAGGGTAGTCAATCCATTAAAAAATCCACAAAACTCAAGGAGGGGACATCCGGGTGAAATGGAACACTTTTCTGAGACACAAATGTGAAGATGCTTGATACAGACGATGAAGCCTAAATGGGGCTCACCTGGTTGGGCTGTATGACAGACTTGGCAATGAATATGATGGTGAAGTCGGTGAGTAAGTCGGCGAAGTTGGACTGCAATTTAAAACAATAATACAAGGAATCATTGCATAAATATTAGAAAACAGATTGTCACTGTCAATTGTCAAGGATAATTTTGCAGCTATCTGTAGAATTTTTAGTACCTGTAGTCTGGAGGAGTCTGGCTGTCTACTTTAGTCATCCTTGGTCCGGTTGGAGAGTAAGTGTTGGAAGAATTGTACTCAGTAGACGAAAGATTGTAGCTTGGTGAAATCGGGTAATAGTTTGGCGATGTTGGGCTGTAAATTGGAGATGTTGGGCTATAACCAGGTGATGTAGGGCTGTACGTAGGTGATGTTGGGCTGTATGATGGAGACATAGGGCTATAGAATGGTGATGTTGGGCTGTACGAGGGTGATGAAGGACTGTATGATGGAGACGTAGGGCTATAGAATGGTGATGTTGGGCTGTATGAGGGTGATGAAGAATTGTATGATGGAGACGTAGGGCTATAGAATGGTGATGTTGGGCTATACGATGGTGATGTGGAGCTGTATACAGGCGAAGTGGGACTATAACTTGGAGAAGAAGGATTATATCTTGATGATACAGGATTATAGTTAGAAGATATAGGATTATAAATTGGAGATGTGGGCGAGTATGACTGTTTCTGTGAAGAAACTGGAGTAGTAGGAGAGTAAACTGGACTCATGGGCGTGTAAACTGGAGTTGTGGGTGAGTAAACCGGACTTACTGGACCATATGATGTTGAAATAGCAGCATTAATTGGTGATGCAGGAGTGTACATATCCCTGACATATGGCGAAAACGAAGCATATGTATCAATGGGAGAATTGCTGAAATCTGGACTCAAGAGATGACTGGGCGATGTCAATCCTTCATGATATGGCGATCCAGAGAGAGCTGAAGGGGCTGGTGACATGCCAATGTCCAAACCTTCCATATAGCTTGGGAGTTGAAGTTCAATGGCCTGCTGCAACATCTGGTCGTTAAGAAATAGTGTGCAGCCTCCAGTACCAATAGGAGCTAGCTGGCCAAGCATAATATTCTCAGTGACACCTCTCAGGTAATCAGATTCAGCATGTACAGCAGCATCAAGCAAGATATCCACAGTTTCTTCAAACGAACATCTCATAAGAGGTCCAGTGCCATTGCGATTAATACCATGCCTTGTAATAGCCATCAGATGACCTCTGTATGTCATTGTATCGCAGAGAATGGCCAGATGCCTATAATTTACATAGGATCCATCAAAAGATATGACCGCCCGAAGTTCATCCAACAGAGTTCGACGAACAGCCTCAATTCCAAGAACCTCAATTACTTCAATCAAATGGTTACTTGTTGTTCTTGTAGCATCAACATCCTCATGACACATGACAGCCAAGAGATTGACACCTTCTGTATCAAGCATCCACTCTTTATGTACTTTGAAACTATCATTCACATCAAATTTATTAACATGCACCTCTTTTATAAACACCTTGTTAATATCTGGAATGCCTTGAAGAGACATCTCTGTCAACATGTTACTCTCTATCTTCTTGAGAAAAACTTCATCCTCAGCAGACTCATCTTGTATTTGTCCTCTCGAAGCTTCATCATTAGTGATGCGCAGGCGAAGGATAAGTTTATCTGCATTGTCATCACTGAATATACATGATAAGTCATCATCAAATTCACGGTTAATCTTATTAGCAATATCAGCCATGCTCAACTTCTTATCAACCATCATCTCACGATTAAGTTCAATACGCAGCAGCCAAGGAGAAATCTTCTCCGGGTCAATATCCTCATCAGGCATTTCATAATATGACCGGACAAATTCCAAATCCTCTTCAATGACGGTTCCCATAGGATCAGGATCATACCATACTTCAGTGGCATGAGTCACACTACGCAGTGTGGTGTACTCTAAAGCACATTGGACGCTCTTAGCCAATTCTTTGTTCTTATTCACCTCAGGCTTTAGGTAAACAGACAACGATGGAGTTTTTATCTTCTTGGCAACATTGATGATCTCTCTCAATCTGGGAACTCCAAGAGTAACATTCTTGGCACTAACACCAGCAAAATGGAAGGTATTCAGAGTCATTTGAGTTGCTGGTTCCCCAATGGACTGTGCAGCAACACATCCAATCATTTCACTAGGGGCCACCAAAGACTGAGAAAACCTCGAAACAATCTCATCGATAATCCACTCAAATGCTTCCCTTGTAAGCCTGTATTCCCTCAAGACCCTCTTGCTGGCAAATGTGGCGCGAAGATGGATATTAAAGAACAAGGTGGCATTCTTCTGAGCCTCAATGCTTATATCATCATCACCAGGCACAACTTTCAGTCTTTCTTGCAGCTTATCTATTGCTTCCACAATTTCGATTGGGTGCATGTCAGAACGTGTTCTGATGTCAATCTTGAATGTCTTCTGGGCATTCCAGATAAGCCGCTTGAGGTTGACAGGCAAAGGCCATTTATGATTACCATTTGTAGCAATCTCAGTCCCAAGCTGGAACCTGTCAGCTTCTAGCTTATGAACCTCCGCCTCTAACACGCTTCTGAATTCACTGATGGTCTTCAAATCATCAAAATGGACAGGCAGCAAGTAGTTAGGCCTCCAGTTCTCGTCATCCAGTTCATAACGGAATACAGTATCAAACTCGTCCTTTTTCATCTTCAAAGAGTCCAAATTCTGTTCTTCAATCCAAACAGCATCCATGCCATCTTCCCCATAAAGGAACTGAATGACATCTCCCAATGAATTTCTTACAGTACCATCATACTTCACCATTATGTCCTCCATAGCTTTCACAACCCTCCGTTGGATATACCCAGTCTCGGAAGTTTTCACAGCTGTATCAATCAGTCCTTCTCTGCCACCCATAGCATGAAAGAAAAATTCTTGCGGTGTCAGACCCTGAAGGTAAGAGTTCTCCACAAATCCACGACTTTCCGGACCATAGTCATTTTTCACGAAATGTGGCAATGTTCGATCACTGAAACCAAATGGGATCCGCTTGCCCTCAATATTTTGCTGTCCAACACAAGCAGCCATTTGCGAAATGTTAATGAAAGTGCCTTTTGAGCCTGCAGTGACCATAGCCTTCAAATTGTTGTTTTCAGACAAGCTCTTCTGTGCACTGCTTCCAGCCACATCACCAGCCTTGTTGAGAACCTGGAATAAAAAGAGAGTGGACACGATGTTAAACAACTCAACTGAGAGTGATAGTTTTCTTGTTTGATTGGAAGAGCTATATATATAAAATAAAAGGCAATCCATAATCAAAGACACAAACAATTACCTGATTTACTTTATTTTCAAATGACTCCATCATGGTGCGTCCTGGCTCAGCTTCCAATTGCTTGCCGCGTGCTTGTTTAATAAGCTTCATCACATCATCCTTAGCTCCAGAAATGGCTTTATTAATGTCTTTCATTGTGTCTGCATCTGCAATCATATCCCCAATTCCAATGCTGAAACCATTTTCAAGAAGCCAGTAGTTGACAAGCCACTGTGTATAACCTAAGAACTTGCGTGCAGCATCTGGACCAACCTCTTCCCTGCAAAGAAGTTAAAACTAAACTAGATCAGCAGAAAGAAACAAGAAAAAAAAATTTACTAAACTATGATGCAACTTCTGAATCAAAACTCCAATGGAAGAATAATTACCAAATAACATGAATCAGACTCCCAGGGCCTGTTCCAAGAGTCTTTTTGCAAAGTGTGCCAGATAGAAGCTCTCCCTTTTCTATCCTGACCATAGTATCACTGGGAGTAACAAATCCTTTCTCTTCGTCGGAATGCCAGGAACAAAACTGAATTAAATTTATTTGCCTTGGGATAATTAAGTTGAAAACTTGTTTCCCAGTCCAAATAGGCCTTGGTTTGAGAATGGCAGGAGCAGGAATCTTTCCATCAAAGTCTTCCCACCACATCAATATGTTCATAAACACGTCCTAGAATAAATTTCATAATGTTGAGCTACGAAACTTAACAGGAAACACTATTGGAAAAGGTAAGTAAAGTCTATCTTTATTCACCTTTTCAATGAGAGTGTCCCTTTTGGTGATTTTGCGACATCCAAGCAGTGTGTCCTGGACAATACCCATCACAGGCTTATTTGATTGTGGAGACACAATACATTTTGGCACCATCATTAATTCTAGAACTTCTGCTCTGGTCTCAAAAGACTGGGGAACATGCATATTCATTTCATCCCCATCAAAATCAGCATTATATGGTGATGTGACAGACAAATTCAATCGGAAAGTTGAGTAGGGAATAATTTTGATTCGATGCCCCATGATAGACATTTTGTGAAGACTTGGCTGCCGATTGAAAAGAACAAAATCTCCATTGTTGAGGTGCCTCTCCACCTGAGGAGACCACAGACCAGAGCCACAAAAATAGTGAAATTTTCTTAAGTGATTATAAAAAGCATTACCGCTACAGTTACAATGAATACAACACTCACCTTGTAACCAAGCTCCAAATGCTGATCACTGCTTTTCTTCACATAACGAAGATCAAGCCTCTGACCATCTTCCCTGATAATGTACTTTGCACCTGTCTTCCCTGGGGGAGGATGAGGCCCATTTAGTACAAGTTCCTTCAACCTGAGATCATTGGATTATTTGTAAGATCAGAAAAAGAACATTTCCATAACACGTCTCAGTACGGAGTTAGTTGTAAGATCAGCAAAAGAACACTGGTTTACCTCTCAATGTTATATGGAGTAACAGTTTCTGGATATGTCAGGTTCAAAGCAATACTCCACGGCACACCCAATTCATCAATGTTAATATTTGGATCTGGTGTGATAACAGTACGGGCTGAGAAATCAACTCGCTTCCCCATCAAGTTTCCTCTAACTCGGCCTTCTTTTGCTTTCAGCCTGCTGCAAATTGATTTAATTGGCCTTCCAGAACGTTGTGTGGCCTGAGCATTTAAGATCAAACAGAAAAGGATAACTTAGCCTTGTATCTATAAGTGACATACTGACATGCAAGACATCTTTCTAGACTACTCACTCTGGGTTGGCCAGGAAGTTCATTATTGAAGTATGTAGCAATGTGAAATTGCAACAGCTGAGCAAACTCTGCTATAATGTGAGCTGGAGCTCCGTTTCTCTCTTGCCTCCTCAAGTTCTCATTATGCCGAATTATCATAGCTAATTGATGAGTCAAATCATCCTGCAGTAACAGATGAAAGGCCAAGAAGAATAACAGTGAGCTACAGTAGAGCATTCCAGTCCATCCATGCAAACAAGTCAAAACATAATAACTGTAATAGTAGTAGTAGGCTCACCTCGCTTTTGGAAGAAGTGTCCATCATGACAGAAGGTCTGACAGGAGGTGGAGGAATTGGAAGAACCTGGAGTATCATCCAATCTGGACGGGCCAATTTGGGATGTAAGCCCAACAGAAGACACTCCTCATCAGATATACGCTTGAGAACATTAAGGACCTGGTCAAACAAGCCATGTAAGCATGGTTACAATAACTTTCTTAGAACAACTTGTTAAGAAATGAGCATAGATCATATTAATACCCTCTCAGCAGAGAGAATCTGCTTCGGTTCCACTGACTCGGAGGGTTGCTCTCGGTCATCATTTTTCTTCTTTGGTGCTTTGAATTCCACAAGCATCTTCATACCATCAACTGTAATAATTGGCTGCTGAGCACCACAGCCGCCTATTCTCTTTACATGCTCATCAGTATCTTGCTGCTGCTGGACATCAAGGTCATCACCCTCACCACAGACCTTTCTGGTCTTGCAAGCATCATATATTCTCTTCAATCTATTCTTTGGGTTCCTGATTTTCAGAGCCTGCTTGAACTTGGTATTATCCTACAAGATGAATGTTAATGTCAAACCTTGGAAAAAACATGATAAATAATCTATAGTGGCTAAACATGTGACTACAGCTAAATCAGAACTTTGTGAAAAGCTTCTAAGTTGGCTCATAGTCAGGTTTAATTACTCTGATTTCTTTATACAGCACGCGTTTCTAAGCTTCATGAGTCTGGTTTCAGAAAAGGGTTTCAGAAAAGTCTGCCTGCACATGCAAACAAGTTTTTGTAGTGTGATACCATGTTTACAAGTTTTTTGTTAAACATGCCTCTTGTGGACAAGAGCATAGCTTGATGCAGTACAAAGAGAAGGACAGTTCACTCATTAATATAATGGTCAGAAACTCAGAATACAGAAGGCTCCCATGATCTATGTTAGACATGCTTCGATTTAAAATCAGAACTGTTTTCACTATAGCCAGATAGGCACACAAACATTCTACATAGTAACCGAACCCAAGGGTACCTCATCCACGAGGATCTTGGAGCAGTTGAAGCAGACACAGCGCATAATAGACAGCACAGTCTTGATAAAGCCAATGTGGAACATCGGCTTGGCGAGCTCAAGGTGACCAAAGTGTCCTGGGCATTCTGCCATCCCAGCCATGCATGTCTGGCACTTGATTTTGCGATCGACAGTCCCCATTCGAGGGTCACTAAGCCCACCAGCCTTTGGCTTCCCCTTCTCCATAGTCTCTGCATATTCTATTTGCGCCACTGACATTTGTCTCTGCACAGCACAGAGAGTATTCACCATTAAATTACATGACCTGAATTTTGTTGTTCAGGCACTGCAGATGTGCTGACATTTCGTAGCCCAACATGGTAAACTATTAAATCCATCAACCAGCATCAGTCATCTTAATCGTTATCTTTGCATCCGTCATCTTAATCGTTGCATCTTTTTGCATTAATTAATTGGTCATCTTAATCGTTGTCTTTGCATTAAGTGGACAAACGATGGTGCGTTTCAGCTGTACAGGAGTAGTCATAACCCAAACAATCTGTTCTGTCTTTCCAGTTCAGACTTGAGTTGTAATGAAACATGTAACCAAACTCATTCTAGAAGTTCATAACCATACCCTGCCCAAACAGGAAGGTACAGAACCAAATTTAATCTACCGTATATAGCCACGCCGGTACAACATTGTCTCACATTGTTCAGATTTTATGTTATTATATTAGTATAAAAATAGTGCTATTGGATTTTTGTAGCAGGGTAAAAACTCCAACGAATCCAAGCCATAAACCAAACACATCTACAGCACCGGGCCACCTCCAGACATCAAATCCAAACTGAGCGCACCAACTCGCAAGCTACAAACCACACCCCTCACCCCATCAGCCTGCAATCCCCCCCGAAAACCACCCAGCCGCTCGCTCGAATTCGAAGAACAAATTCAAGCAGAGAGGGGGCGAGCGAGGGGCATTACGATCTCGTCGGGGCTGAGGATGCCGAACTGCACGAGCTCCACCTTGGCCAGCTCGGCCGGCGAGTGCGGGAACCGCTCGTCCATCTCGCCGCCCAGTACGCTCGCGCGGCGGTGGGCTCGAGACCGAGCAGTTGTTAGTTTCTCGCCTGCGTCGGCGGGGTGGGATTTGTTTTGGGGAAAAACCAGGAGGCTGCGTTGGGGGTCGGCTGTATTTGTAGGCCTGGCGTGCGCCGCTGGGGCTAGCGTGAGCCGGCGGGTGTCTCGTGGACCCGTGGGTGCGGTGCACAGGTTAAAGGCGGCACAGGGTGGCGTGGTGCTCGTGGACTGCGTGCTGGGAGGGGTCCGCACCTTGGGAGGGAAACCGCCTTTGGTAAGGATGGCGTGAGCCGTTGGATGGTGGCTTGACGGGGGCGATGGGTTCGCGTGGGATCCGGCCGGACGCGATCAATACGGAACGGAACTAGGGAAGTCCGAAGTCGTGTGCTCTGTGGACATAGGGGGCTTTTGGGGTCCAAATCACGACAGTCGACGGGGCCAACGTTGCTAACGTTCTATATATATATATATATATATATATATATATATATATATATATATATATATATATATATATATATATATATATATATATATATATATAACGTCATCTAAAAGCGATATGAAGGGAGTATCTATTTAACGTCAAGAGCATCTCAAAGCACAAGTAACTAGTTCCCGCCACAACTAGCCACAGGCCACAGTTAAAGTTTAATGCAAGTTATATTTGTGACTAGCCACATACTATTCTGTAGCATAATAATAGTTTTTGGTTTACAACTAAGACGCGGCAAAAATAATATAACTATTGTTTGATTTTTATTACAAATGTTAGGCAAAAGCTATGCTAGCCGTTTGGAATGCACTACATGTCGGTCAAAATGCCCTAATTTCATTAATTAGGATGACTGCCACAAATATTTGATATATGACAAATCAAAGGCTCTGTTCGTTTGAGTTATAAACTAGCTTTAATCTGTACAAATCAGCTGTAAAACAGTATTTTCTCTCATAAAAAATCGGTCATGTTTCAGTTTATCGACCGACTTATATGTCCTGCTGAACACAACCAAACTTCATATATACGTACTACCTCGGTCAGAGAAAAATATATGATTTTAGTAAAATGGATGTTTAGTTTAGTGTAGAAAAAGTATAGCAAACAACGGTTAAGAAATTATAGAAAACAAATTATAAAAAAAGGATTATTACTGGGAAGCCATAGCGCCTGCAGGCTTTTTCACGGGGGAAAGCTTGTGGTCCAGCGCTATAGGACGGGTCAAAAAAAACTAAGGCCGTGTTCGGTTCAGTCAGAACATAGTCATTTTGGCTGAATTGATTTAGATCGGTTTTGAATCCAGTTCATAGCAAAATTGTTGTTCGGTTGAGGTTTAGTTCTGGACGGATTGATATGACACGATTTGAATTATAGCTCATTTTTTATGCTTTAAGACCCAGATTTATTCTCCACCAGATCTGGAACGAAAACAATCGAATCAAGTGAATCCGTTTAATTAACTCATTTTAGGTCTAGAATCATTTTGGACTCTATTTCAATCCGGAGAAAGTGAAGAAGGCCTAAGTCCTCACACATTGGACTCTCACATGCATATACGTATCACAAATCTACAGTGGATGCCAGTGCTTGCAACGTACGGAGCAGGGACCGTCCACACTAGTTTTTTTCCCCTACCTGAAATCCTGCCTGCATGGCTGATGCATGAGGCCACGGCACAGTCTAGTGGCGTAGACAGAGCACGGCGGTGTAGAGGGAAGCAATCTTTTTTTTTTTGACTTGATGGATCCATAAATAAAATAGTGATTTAGCTTCTCTGTGTTACTGATATAGGACTTTTATTAATATTTCCTTTTGTGACAAGGAACTTTGTGAATACTACCAAATATATTTGTGGGTACTACAGATGCATACCTTACTAAAAGTTAAGGGTTAAAGCATCTCTAACACACCGTTTGGATGTTCGCATTGAGGCCGTGGCATTGGCATTGAGGATGGCAAATCCGAATTCCACGTGTTTGATAGTCATGGTATTGGAGTATGGAAACTGGGCTCGTTTCCACGCGACATTCGCTTCACCTAGCATGACCTCAGAGCTATACCGAGCCGCAGCCCTCCGTATTGGCTAGAATTGCATCTCCTCCACTCGCCATCTCCAAACTCTAGCTCTGCTTGTTGACTCCAAGTCCGGCGCCGGTCCCTCCGTCCCCTCACAGCCAGCCCCTTTGTCCTCCTCGCTGGAGCTCCCCCACCCCCTCGCGCTCCCCGATGAAGAGTGGTGAAGGCAGAGATGAGGAAGATGGGTCATGGCTTGGCCTGGAGCTCCTCCAACCCCCCTCCTCCTCGTCGGAGCTCCTCCACCCCCTCATCCTCCTCGCGGTCGGAGCTCCTCCACCCCTTTGTCCTCCTCGCCGGAGCCCGACGCAAGATGAGGAGAGGCGGGGTAGGGCGGCCGTCGTCGTAGCGGCTGGCTGGGCGGCTCCTGTGCGCCTTAGTCGGGTGCCTGTGCACCGGCGGGGCAGATCTGGTGGGGAGCTCGGTCGTCGGTGTAGGAGGTGGAGAAGCTCAGCAGCCGACGTAGGAGGTGGAGAGAATGGTGGGGAGCTCAGTCAACACTCACTAGTAGAATGATGATTTTTACTAGCGCCTCAAACTTTTTTTACTGGCGGTTTGAGTTACCACACGCCTGTAGAAATGAACTGGTGGACCTCAAGTCTAGAACCGCCTGTAGAAATGGATTTCTACAGGCGGTTTGTTAAGACAACCGCCTGTAGAAATGTCTTATTTCTACAGGCGGTTGTCTTAACAAACCGCCTGTAGAAATCCATTTCTACAGGCGGTTCGTTAAGACAACCGCCAGTAGAAATAGATGTGTTTTTTAAAATTTGATTTTTTTCAAACTATCTCGGATGAGAAAACACCCAAAATAAAAGTTGTTCGTCTCAAAAAGTTATGAAACTTTGTAAATTACAACTTTTTAATTTGAAGTCATCTTGTCATCGAAAAATATATTTGAATGGTCTCAAATTTGAAATTCAAATTTTGTAAACGACCTCGGACGGAGAAATGACCAATACAAAAGTTGTTCGTCTCAAAAAGTTATGAAACTTTGTAGTTGACAATTTTTTGATTTGAAATCATTTAGGACCTCAAACAAGCAAATTACACTTGGGTTTGTATAATATGTGGGGAAGCGAAGGGGTATTTGAACACATGTGAGTGTGTGGTGCAGTGGTAGAGGAGCCTTCGCGCGAGGGTGATGTCGTGAGTTCGAATCCCACCGGCCGCGTTAGCCGCGGATTTTGCGCGAAAAATACCGTGACTTGCGACTTGCGACTTGCGACTTGCGACGGAGACGGGCGGGCGTTGGCTGAGGGCTCTTCTCCCTAATTAAAATATTTTTTTTCCTATTTATTTACGGGGTTTTTCAGATTTTTTTTCACAGGCGGTTCGCTAAGTCGACCGCCTGTGAAAATTCTTTCCACAGGCGGTTCATAAGCAACCGCCTGTGCTGTGGTCCTATTTCTACTTGCCCCCAGCGCAGGCGGTTCATAAAAACGCCTGTAGAAATCGATCTACAACCGCCTGTGTGTAGTATCGTTCTGTACTAGTGCACTCTAGTGGGGTGGATTGTAACACCTCTGGTGTTTAACTGTAATTAACCTGACATGTCATCATCATTAGTCATAATCATCCTCATCATACTTGTGTGTTTCCCTTATGCATGTGCATTTGTCCCCTTATGTGTGTAGTGATTCCCTTTTCGAAAACCCTAAAAGCCTTAATCTTCCTATAAGGGCAAAATGGTAATTTCACCTCTGTGCCTTGCCTTGTGTGATTCTTGTTCAGTTGGATGTCTTGAAGTTTTGTTGTGTTGGCCAAAGTTCAAAAAAAATCAAAATCAGATTTCAAATTCCTTTTCAAAACCCTGATTTCCAAACCCTGAATTTTATCCCTCTTTTTGCAATTAAAAAATTATTCAAGATTTTAGGATGGTTCAAAAAGCAAAGTTGTAGATCTGTCAAAGAGAAACAACTTTGGTATTTACAAATTTTCAAGTTGCAGTACAAAGTTTTGAGTTATTTCAAATTCATTCAAACCCCAACTTTTGTTCCCTTTTCAGTTGTCAAAATTAACTTAAAAACTAATGAGTTTTTGGAAAAGTGTATTATAGCAAAGTTGTAGGTTTTGATAAAAGGAACAAATTTCATATTTGCAGATTTTCAAGTTTCAGTATAAAAATTCAAAGTAATTTCGAATTTATTCAAATTTCAAAGGTGTCCCCTTTTCTGTTTTCAAATGTAGTTCAAAAACTGATTGGATTTTGAAAATGTTCTTATTGACAAAGTGGTAGATCTCCTTTTTCTGCACAACTTTAGTGTTTTGAGTTTTTCCCGTGCAGTTCAAGTTTTGGGAATAATTTGCAAAATTCAGAAATCAGCCCATAGTCAAACCCTAAGACCTAGCCCTGTTCATCTTCAACCTACAGCTAGGGGGCCCCGGCCATGGCCGCGCGCCAGCGCCGCTTGCGCCACGCGTCTGGCAGCCGCCTGACCACCCCGTCCCCTACAGTTCTCAGAACAGCGCCATCATTCTTATCCGCACGCGCGCCAGTTGACCTTCGCGCCCGTCCCCTACAGTACCCTGCACAGCGCCGCCGCGTGGCCGTCACCGGCGAGCTCACGTCCGGTCCCTTAGTGCACGCCCGTCCTTCTTCATCATAGTTTTGCAAGCACGCGACGCGGCCGAGCTCGTCCGCGCCCGCGCGCAGCCCTTACCTGCCCCTGGCCGCGCCTATAAGAAGGACCGCCGGACTGCCGAAGTTTCACTCACCTCCGCCACCATCGCCAGCTCAATCCAGTGTCTCCCTCGCTCAACCATCTAGCCCAGCAGCTCCGCTTTGAGCTCGCAAAGCTTCCCGGCTCCTCAATTCCACCGCTACCGCCTCCCACCGCCGAGTGCAAGCTTGTCTTCCTCAGCACCGGTGAGAGACCGACCGGCTCGGGTCGACGGAATTCGCCGCCGTCGCCCCACCTCTCCTTCCTCTGATCTCTGATCTTCATTCCTTGCCTTCTTGCGCTCCTAACCGGCTACTGGTGGTCGTGCCTGGTGTACAGGGTCGCCGAATCGCCGGAGTGCCGCCGCGGTCGTCTCCTTCCTCGACCCGCACCCTCGACCGTATCGAGCCCCAAGCCTCGAGCGTTCCCTCGAGCCTCACCCTCGAGCACGTTCCCGAGCACACCCTCGAACCCCGCCCCTCGAAGCAGCCGAGCCCCGCCCTCAGCCTCGGGCGAATCGCATTACCCTCGAGTCGCAAGCCTCGAGTAAGCCGAGGCCTCCTTCGAGAAGTCTGCCGCAAGAGAACCCCGTCGAGGCCTCGTCCGTCGAGCCCTCTTTTCCATCCGCCTCGCCGAGCCTTGCCTCTGACCCTCGGTGAGCCCAGCCTCTGTTTTCTCAGCCGAGCCTCGAGCCTCGACGTCGAGCCCGCTCCGACTCGAGCTCCGTGCTCTTTTCCTTTTCAAAATATGAATAGTCTTGCTATTTCATCTTTTTGTATGATTTTCTGTATTGCTCTAAAAATTCTGAAAATTTTACAGTTGAGTCTTTATACCATGTAGTATTTTATAAAAATAAGAAACTTGACTTTTCTGCAACAATTAGAAAATGAATAATTCTTCCTTTAATTAATAAATGGATAGTTTTAGATTTTTAGAAAAACATGCATAGTTCCATAAATTATGAAATTTGTTTTGTCACCTATTTTGAACCTATGAGTTTAATTTGGCAAAGTTTGGAGCAACTTCGTAAAATGACCTTTTGGGTAGTTAAAATAGAAAAATAATTAGGTTTTACTGTTGTATGCCTTTGTGTGTGACTTTCGGATTGTTTGCTGTTCATAGACCCCCACCCTTCTGGTCTATGATGTTTGTGATGTCATACCTTAGTATATGCTTAGGTTAGATCAATAATGCTTAATAGGTTTAACTAATCTTGCTTAAAGATAAAAGATAGGTAACCTTGTGTCTACCCTAGAAGTTACTCCCTTGTTAGAAAGTTATACTCTAGGAGCAGTGCTTTGTCCTGTGTTGCATTGTTCATGTGAGCATCCTCATAAGCATACATCATTGCATCCGTTTAGTGACCGAAGGAGAAGGCGTCAAGATCGAGGCAGCCGCTGACGAACCTGTCCCCGAGGCTACCCCGAGCTCCGACACCTGCCCTGCCGCCCTCGAGCCTGCCCTCTTTGCCATTCAAGGCAAGCCCCGGTGCATTTAACCCTTTCCTTGATTTTATAAAATGATTTCCTTAAATGCTTTTGAGTAAACTACTGCATTAGGTTTATAGGAGTTGAGTGATATCCTATCTGATGCATTATCCACCTTGACCACTGATACACCCGATACCTGCTTTTCAAAAGTATTTGAAAAATGCTTAGCAATGCTTATTGAATTAGACTTTGCAATAAAATGTCATTTTCAAAAGTGTGATCACTGAAAGAATCTTTTATGGGAATTTGGCTTTACTTCCCGTTCGATGACTGCTTGCCTAGCTAGCATGTGGTCATTGTCGAGAAGAGGTTGTCCGCGCGTACGGTGCCGTCATGTTGTAGTCTGGGACTCAACAGTTGACACCGACCGGGACAGGGTTGAAAAACTGACAGGACTATTACGCTTGGGTGAGATATAACCAAGGTGTAGTTCTGGCTGGAAAATTAGGGACCATCCGTATGGGGGCCTGCTGGTCAAGACTTGTAACTATTCACATACTTCGGAAAGCTCTGGCTCCGAGGAATCCTTTATTGGACCGACAACCGCGCACTGGGAGTGGAGAGATGGCGGAAGTAGCATGTACCCACGTGTCAGGACCTGTACTCTTGGGTTAGAGTCCCAAGGTACTTGTCGCTGGCGGAAAATTGGAGGGTTAAAGTCCCGAATTGGAGTGGTGTACTGTACTTCCGGGTGGCGTAGGACCAGGCCCAATATTGGAGGAATCGTGGTAGACGAGTTGGCATATGCAAGCTTGGGTGCTACATATGCAGTGTGGATAGGGACCCTCAGCTGAGTATTATTTATCCGGATTAACGTTGCTCCTCGGTTATGGAGACTTGGTCCACTGACTGTCAACGGAGAGTGGTTCTCAACTAGGAATGTTTTGAAATGTAAAATGAATCATGAATGATGAAGAATTGAGAAATACTGAATCTTTCAAAAATAAAATAAGGTTTACAAAAAAATGCTTTTCTGCAAAATACTTGATCTTGCTTAAGCCTTACCTTGACTACCCTAAGCCTCTCATTCCTGAGTCTTCTCCCTTTTTCTTTAGTCGGGTAAGTCTTGTTGAGTACCCCAGTACTCAGGGTTTGTTACCCATGTTGCAGGTATGCCTGAGACCCCGATGTGTCTCGCACCCTGTTGCGTGACCTTCATCCAGGAAGAGGCCGATGAGGCCGATGAGTAAATGTGCACCCTCGGGCTGGGTGTTACATGTATCGTTATGTTAATGTTCCCGCTACGTTGTCTACTTTGAAATTCCCGAACAATGGTTTGTAATAATCGTACTCCTTACCTCATTTAAAACCTTGGTTTGTAAAACTATTGTTATTTAAGTCTTCCGCTCTTTATTCCGATGTTATTTGTAAAAGTATGCAATGCTGTAACCGAATTGTGAGATGATCCTGCGGACATTGGGCACTGATGTAGCCCGGTGGCGAACGGGTCTTAATCACATGGAACATGGGTTCGGCTGTCAGAGGTTGACAGGGACACGTGGGCCATGGGATTAGGGTCGTTCCGTCACAGAGTGGTATCGGAGCATCTCACTACGACGTTGCAATCTTTTTGCGAAAAACTTCAAAAGGTTTTTAAGTCCAAAAACTAAACTTGACTATTTTGAGTCCAAATTGCTTCTCTCATCTCATCTTGTCTTTGGCAACTAGTAGCAAGACAACTTGTATAAGCCCTATGAACCTTACCTTAGTAGTTGCATTGCCTTGTTCCGTAGGAACGAATCATGCATCATGTCATAATCACTTAAGATAATAACTTCCTCTCTAAGTCTGTTGGGTTAGTATGCCTTTACCTTTTTCTTGCTAGCCTTTCTCATCTATAACCTCTTATCCAGATATGGTCATCATCAAGCGGACTGCTCGCAAGTCGACTGGACCGCATGGTGTGCCGCGTCACCAGCTGGCGCCACGCACCGGAGAAGAGACTGGAGAATCCTCCAACGGACGTCGCTTTCCCCGCCGCAACCGCAAGCAGCTGAAGGAGGAGATCAAGAATCTAAAGGCTGAGATGGAGAACATGGAGCATGACTTCTATCTTTCCCGCATGGAGTTTTATGAGGCACGAGCTTCCCTGGAGCAGGCCAATCGGAACACGGTTCGCGCTATCGAGCAGCGCAATGATGCTTGGACCCGTGAGGACGTCACCAGAGCCCAGCTCCATGGACTGCAGCAGTACACTGCCCAAATTGAGCAGTACAATGATATGCTTCATGAGGAGGTACATCAACTGTACAACCAGCTCCACCCCGTGATTCCACCTGTTGCTGAGGATCCAGAAGATGGAGTCGTGGAGGAACCTGAAGTAGAACATGAGCCAGTCCAGAATGTAGGAATTGAACCTGCTGAGGACATCCACGCTGAAGACGAGGACGAGGAGGTTGAGCCTGAGCTCATCCTCGAAGAAGAAGACGACGACGAAGAAATGATCATCATCGATGAAGACTAGACCCGTCTTTAGGAGATGGAGTTCCCCTGTGTCTGTACCACCTGCTTACCTAAAACCTTAGTTTAGGTTTGGGAGCGTTAGTCTGTAGTTTGTTAAGAGGAGTCTGTATCTTTCTTTCGTACCTTTTCCCCTTATCAGTCAGTTGCCACCTGTCAGTCATCTGTATCCATCATCTATCTTTGAATCAATGAAGTTTCTCAGTCAGTTGTTTCAGAACTTAATCTTTGTATGCTAAGTTCCAAGTTGTTTAACAGATGCCTGTGAACACCCGCTCTGGAGCTGGAGGTTCCGATGATGCCAACCTTCCAAACCCTCCACCAGTTCCTGCTACCCTGGCAGATGCCATTGCAGCCTTGGCCGCCGCTGCCAACCTGATGGCTCAAAATCAGGGGCAGCACAACAATGGTCACCGTGGTCGCCGCGACAACAACAACCATGAGAGTACATATGTGGATTTCACTGAAACCCGTCCACCGGTTTTCACCAGAGCCGATGAACCCCTCGAAGCTGATGATTGGCTCCGCACCATGGAGCAGAAGTTTGGTCTCATCTGATGCACTGAAATCCAGAAGCCTCGGTTTGCTTCACAGCAGCTTCGTGGTCCCGCAAGCGCTTGGTACGCCAACCTGTTGGCTGCCCAGCCAGAAGGTCATCAATTGACCTGGGAAGAGTTCCGAACTGCTTTCCGTGCTCATCACATCCCTTCCGGATTAATGAAGATGAAGCTTGATCAATTCCTGGCCCTGCAACAGAAAGATTCCACCGTTATGCAGTACGTGGGACAGTTCAACCACCTGAGCCAGTATGCCTCCGACTATGTCAACACAGAGGAAAAGAAGAGAGATTGTTTCCTCAGGGGTCTGCACCCTAAGATTCGCAGAGGTCTATCCAACAACCTAAACGGATCCTATCATGATGTCGTTGACCGTGCTGTCGCTTTCAAGGAAAGTAATCGCCAGTATCAGGAGGAGAAGAAGAAGAAGAAAACTGGGTCAAGCAGCTTCTCTGGCGGTCACAAACGCCAGAGGATCATCTATCACCCCAGCCACCACCACAACCGTCCACCTTACCCTCATCAGCAAGTGGTCGTTCGT
This sequence comes from Coix lacryma-jobi var. lacryma-jobi, assembly GCA_009763385.1. Classification (NCBI taxonomy): domain Eukaryota; kingdom Viridiplantae; phylum Streptophyta; class Magnoliopsida; order Poales; family Poaceae; genus Coix; species Coix lacryma-jobi. Next base: position 51,877,067 of record CM019831.1, read on the forward strand.
ACCGCGGCCACCACCCATAATGCCAACCAGCAAAGTGCCACTCAGCCGAACGCCCCAGGTGTTCGTGTCACCACCCCTCAAACAGCCTATAACCATCCCTGCTACAACTGCGGCCAACTTGGCCACTGGTCTCGTGATTGTCCGAAACCCAAGAAGTATGCACAGAACGCGCAGAAGGGTCCTGGAGGACCACAGCAGCAGCAGCAGCACCGTGCACAGCAGCAGCATGCTCAGAAAGGCAGGATTGTCAAGAAGCACGGGCAAGTCTACTACACCGCTGTCAGCGATATACCAGAAGGGGAGCCCGTCATGATCGGTAGGTTTCCTGTTGCCAATCATCCTGCAGTCGTCTTGTTCGATTCTGGTGCATCGCATTCCTTCATCAGCCGTACTTTTGTCATCAAGCATGAAATATCAATTGAGGATTTAAAAGAAAGTTTCTGCATATTTTCGCCTGGAGGGCGTATAAGTACTAAGGAAGTGGTTCGCAGTATACCAGTAAGGTTGGGGGAACATGTATTTCCCACCACCATGATAGTGCTTCATGATCAGGAGATAGATGTCATTCTAGGCATGAATTGGATGTGTCAGTATAAAGCCATGATCGACATCCTGAATAGAGTTGTGAGAGTGGACATTCCTAACAGTACCTCCAAACTCCTTCTCCAACTTCCAATGCCTCAAAAACCAGCAGCCACTCAAATAAATACCACCTATGTTCTGGAAACTAGAGACATCCCCGTGGTTTGTGAATTCCCTGATGTTTTTCCTGAGGATTTGCCTGGTCTACCTCCTGACCGTGACATTGAGTTTGCCATAGAGCTAAAGCCCGGGACTGCTCCTATATCCCGCAGAGCTTATCGAATGCCTCCTAGAGAGTTGGCAGAACTAAAAATTCAATTACAAGATTTGTTGGACAAGGGTTTCATTCGCCCAAGCTCGTCTCCTTGGGGCTGTCCTGCAATCTTTGTAAAGAAGAAAGACAAGACTCTCAGAATGTGCGTGGATTATCGCCCACTCAATGAGGTCACCATCAAAAACAAATATCCCTTGCCTCGTATTGATCTACTCTTTGACCAGTTAGCTGGAGCCAAAGTATTCTCCAAAATCGATCTCAGATCTGGCTACCACCAAATAAAGATTCGTCCTGAAGATATTCCTAAAACAGCTTTCACCACCAGATACGGCCTATATGAGTACTTGGTCATGTCCTTCGGTTTGACCAATGCCCCAGCTCATTTCATGTACCTCATGAACTCTGTGTTCATGCCAGAGCTTGATAAATTCGTGGTCGTGTTCATTGACGACATCCTTGTCTACTCGAAAACCCCTGAAGATCATGCCGAACATCTTCGTATCGTTCTATCCCGTCTCAAAGAACATCAGTTGTATGCCAAGTTCAGTAAATGTGAATTCTGGCTAGATCGAATTCAGTTTCTTGGTCATGTCCTTTCCGCGGAAGGAGTGTCAGTTGACCCTGGTAAAGTGGCAGACATTCTGGATTGGAAGCCACCTACCACTGTTCACCAAGTCCGCAGCTTTATGGGAATGGCAGGATATTATCGTCGGTTCATCCCAGATTTCTCAAGAATCGCCAAGCCTATCACAGAGTTGTTGAAGAATTCCGTAGATTTCGTTTGGTCACCAGCCTGTGAGCAAGCCTTTCAAGCCTTGAAGAAACTGCTAACTACATCACCAGTCCTAGCTCAACCAGATATCGAGAAACCCTTCGATGTTTACTGTGATGCATCTGGTACTGGTTTGGGCTGTGTTTTGATGCAAGAAGGACGAGTAATCGCTTATGCCTCACGACAGCTTAAGCGACATGAGGAAAACTACCCAACCCATGATCTTGAGCTAGCAGCAGTCGTGCATGCCTTGAAGATTTGGCGTCACTATCTGTTGGGCAGTACCTGCAATGTGTACACTGATCACAAAAGCCTGAAGTATATCTTCACTCAAGAGGAACTGAATATGAGGCAGAGAAGATGGCTTGAGTTAATTAAGGACTATGATCTTGAAGTGCATTACCATCCAGGTAAGGCGAATGTGGTCGCCGATGCACTCAGTCGCAAGTCTTATTGCAACTGTCTGATGATGAAACCCTATGATTCTTCTTTGTGTTATGAGATGGAAAGGTTGGATATTGAAATGATTCCACAAGGAACTCTGAATAATATCAGAATAGAAACCCCTATCAGAGAGCAGATCATCGCTGCACAAAAAGATAACCCTGGAATCAAGCACATCATCGAAAAGGTCCAATCCGGAAAGGCTGATTGTTTCAGGATTGATGATGCAGGAGTAGTATGGTTTAAGAATCGGTTAGTAGTTCCTAAAGTGCCTGAGTTAAGAAAGTTAATCCTTGATGAAGCACATTTGACTAGATTCTCCATTCACCCCGGCAGTAACAAGATGTACCAGGATTTGAAGCAGCAACTCTGGTGGACAAAGATGAAGATTGAGATCGCCCGGTATGTCGCTCAGTGCGATACCTGCCAGAAAGTCAAAGCCGTGCACATGAAGCCCGGAGGAGAATTGCAACCTTTACCTGTACCTGCTTGGAAATGGGACGATATCAGCATGGACTTTATTAATGGATTACCCAAGACACAAAAAGGTTTTGATTCCATTTGGGTGATTGTGGATCGTCTCACTAAGCAAGCTCACTTCCTGCCAGTGAAGACTAGTTACACCGTCCCCACTTATGCCACTTTGTACAAGAACCACATAGTGAAACTCCATGGCATACCCAAGAGCATTATCTCTGATCGTGGTACCCAGTTTGTCGCAAAGTTTTGGAAAGCGTTCCATACCTCACTTGGAACCAAGCTCTTGCATAGTACGACATATCATCCGCAAACAGATGGACAAACTGAGCGAGTCAACCAAGTGTTAGAGGATATGTTGAGAGCATGTGTGCTCACCTTCGCAGATACTTGGGATGACTGTTTGCCCTTGGCAGAGTTCTCATATAATAACAGTTACCAAGAGAGCATCAAAATGGCACCCTTTGAAGCACTGTACGGCCGCCGTTGTCGTACACCTCTCAATTGGTCTGAACCCGGAGAAAGGGAATTCTTTGGAGTTGACCTAGTAAAAGATATGGAAGAGAAAGTCAAACATATACAAGAGAACATGAAGATTGCACAGTCTCGACAGAAAAGTTATGCTGACAAGAGACGTCGACCTCTGCAGTTCGAGATCGGGGATTATGTGTACCTGAAGGTCTCACCCACCAAAGGAGTCACTCGTTTTGGAGTCAAGGGAAAGCTAGCACCCCGCTACATTGGTCCCTTTGAGATTCTGGATCGTTGTGGCAAGGTCGCTTACAAGCTAAGTTTGCCCGATCATCTTTCAGCAGTTCATAATGTGTTTCATGTCTCCCAACTCAAGAAGTGTCTCCGAGTACCTGAACATGTGGTTGAAGTTGAAGGCGTGGAGCTAGAACCAGATCTGTCATACACTGAGTATCCAGTTCGCGTGTTGGATTACAAGGACCGTGTTACCCGGAGGACTACCACGAGATGGTACAAGATCCAGTGGAACCAACACTCTGAGGAAGAAGCCACTTGGGAATCTGAAGACTTCTTAGCAAAGAACTACCCCAACTTTCTCGAATCTCTGTAGATGTAAGGTTTTGCTTTTTCCTTCTTAAGACGTGGAATCTCGGGGCGAGATTTCTTTTAGGGGGGAAGGCTGTAACACCTCTGGTGTTTAACTGTAATTAACCTGACATGTCATCACCATTAGTCATAATCATCCTCATCATACTTGTGTGTTTCCCTTATGCATGTGCATTTGTCCCCTTATGTGTGTAGTGATTCCCTTTTCGAAAACCCTAAAAGCCTTAATCTTCCTATAAGGGCAAAATGGTAATTTCACCTCTGTGCCTTGCCTTGTGTGATTCTTGTTCAGTTGGATGTCTTGAAGTTTTGTTGTGTTGGCCAAAGTTCAAAAAAAATCAAAATCAGATTTCAAATTCCTTTTCAAAACCCTGATTTCCAAACCCTGAATTTTATCCCTCTTTTTGCAATTAAAAAATTATTCAAGATTTTAGGATGGTTCAAAAAGCAAAGTTGTAGATCTGTCAAAGAGAAACAACTTTGGTATTTACAAATTTTCAAGTTGCAGTACAAACTTTTGAGTTATTTCAAATTCATTCAAACCCCAACTTTTGTTCCCTTTTCAGTTGTCAAAATTAACTTAAAAACTAATGAGTTTTTGGAAAAGTGTATTATAGCAAAGTTGTAGGTTTTGATAAAAGGAACAAATTTCATATTTGCAGATTTTCAAGTTTCAGTATAAAAATTCAAAGTAATTTCGAATTTATTCAAATTTCAAAGGTGTCCCCTTTTCTGTTTTCAAATGTAGTTCAAAAACTGATTGGATTTTGAAAATGTTCTTATTGACAAAGTGGTAGATCTCCTTTTTCTGCACAACTTTAGTGTTTTGAGTTTTTCCCGTGCAGTTCAAGTTTTGGGAATAATTTGCAAAATTCAGAAATCAGCCCATAGTCAAACCCTAAGACCTAGCCCTGTTCATCTTCAACCTACAGCTAGGGGGCCCCGGCCATGGCCGCGCGCCAGCGCCGCTTGCGCCACGCGTCTGGCAGCCGCCTGACCACCCCGTCCCCTACAGTTCTCAGAACAGCGCCATCATTCTTATCCGCACGCGCGCCAGTTGACCTTCGCGCCCGTCCCCTACAGTACCCTGCACAGCGCCGCCGCGTGGCCGTCACCGGCGAGCTCACGTCCGGTCCCTTAGTGCACGCCCGTCCTTCTTCATCATAGTTTTGCAAGCACGCGACGCGGCCGAGCTCGTCCGCGCCCGCGCGCAGCCCTTACCTGCCCCTGGCCGCGCCTATAAGAAGGACCGCCGGACTGCCGAAGTTTCACTCACCTCCGCCACCATCGCCAGCTCAATCCAGTGTCTCCCTCGCTCAACCATCTAGCCCAGCAGCTCCGCTTTGAGCTCGCAAAGCTTCCCGGCTCCTCAATTCCACCGCTACCGCCTCCCACCGCCGAGTGCAAGCTTGTCTTCCTCAGCACCGGTGAGAGACCGACCGGCTCGGGTCGACGGAATTCGCCGCCGTCGCCCCACCTCTCCTTCCTCTGATCTCTGATCTTCATTCCTTGCCTTCTTGCGCTCCTAACCGGCTACTGGTGGTCGTGCCTGGTGTACAGGGTCGCCGAATCGCCGGAGTGCCGCCGCGGTCGTCTCCTTCCTCGACCCGCACCCTCGACCGTATCGAGCCCCAAGCCTCGAGCGTTCCCTCGAGCCTCACCCTCGAGCACGTTCCCGAGCACACCCTCGAACCCCGCCCCTCGAAGCAGCCGAGCCCCGCCCTCAGCCTCGGGCGAATCGCATTACCCTCGAGTCGCAAGCCTCGAGTAAGCCGAGGCCTCCTTCGAGAAGTCTGCCGCAAGAGAACCCCGTCGAGGCCTCGTCCGTCGAGCCCTCTTTTCCATCCGCCTCGCCGAGCCTTGCCTCTGACCCTCGGTGAGCCCAGCCTCTGTTTTCTCAGCCGAGCCTCGAGCCTCGACGTCGAGCCCGCTCCGACTCGAGCTCCGTGCTCTTTTCCTTTTCAAAATATGAATAGTCTTGCTATTTCATCTTTTTGTATGATTTTCTGTATTGCTCTAAAAATTCTGAAAATTTTACAGTTGAGTCTTTATACCATGTAGTATTTTATAAAAATAAGAAACTTGACTTTTCTGCAACAATTAGAAAATGAATAATTCTTCCTTTAATTAATAAATGGATAGTTTTAGATTTTTAGAAAAACATGCATAGTTCCATAAATTATGAAATTTGTTTTGTCACCTATTTTGAACCTATGAGTTTAATTTGGCAAAGTTTGGAGCAACTTCGTAAAATGACCTTTTGGGTAGTTAAAATAGAAAAATAATTAGGTTTTACTGTTGTATGCCTTTGTGTGTGACTTTCGGATTGTTTGCTGTTCATAGACCCCCACCCTTCTGGTCTATGATGTTTGTGATGTCATACCTTAGTATATGCTTAGGTTAGATCAATAATGCTTAATAGGTTTAACTAATCTTGCTTAAAGATAAAAGATAGGTAACCTTGTGTCTACCCTAGAAGTTACTCCCTTGTTAGAAAGTTATACTCTAGGAGCAGTGCTTTGTCCTGTGTTGCATTGTTCATGTGAGCATCCTCATAAGCATACATCATTGCATCCGTTTAGTGACCGAAGGAGAAGGCGTCAAGATCGAGGCAGCCGCTGACGAACCTGTCCCCGAGGCTACCCCGAGCTCCGACACCTGCCCTGCCGCCCTCGAGCCTGCCCTCTTTGCCATTCAAGGCAAGCCCCGGTGCATTTAACCCTTTCCTTGATTTTATAAAATGATTTCCTTAAATGCTTTTGAGTAAACTACTGCATTAGGTTTATAGGAGTTGAGTGATATCCTATCTGATGCATTATCCACCTTGACCACTGATACACCCGATACCTGCTTTTCAAAAGTATTTGAAAAATGCTTAGCAATGCTTATTGAATTAGACTTTGCAATAAAATGTCATTTTCAAAAGTGTGATCACTGAAAGAATCTTTTATGGGAATTTGGCTTTACTTCCCGTTCGATGACTGCTTGCCTAGCTAGCATGTGGTCATTGTCGAGAAGAGGTTGTCCGCGCGTACGGTGCCGTCATGTTGTAGTCTGGGACTCAACAGTTGACACCGACCGGGACAGGGTTGAAAAACTGACAGGACTATTACGCTTGGGTGAGATATAACCAAGGTGTAGTTCTGGCTGGAAAATTAGGGACCATCCGTATGGGGGCCTGCTGGTCAAGACTTGTAACTATTCACATACTTCGGAAAGCTCTGGCTCCGAGGAATCCTTTATTGGACCGACAACCGCGCACTGGGAGTGGAGAGATGGCGGAAGTAGCATGTACCCACGTGTCAGGACCTGTACTCTTGGGTTAGAGTCCCAAGGTACTTGTCGCTGGCGGAAAATTGGAGGGTTAAAGTCCCGAATTGGAGTGGTGTACTGTACTTCCGGGTGGCGTAGGACCAGGCCCAATATTGGAGGAATCGTGGTAGACGAGTTGGCATATGCAAGCTTGGGTGCTACATATGCAGTGTGGATAGGGACCCTCAGCTGAGTATTATTTATCCGGATTAACGTTGCTCCTCGGTTATGGAGACTTGGTCCACTGACTGTCAACGGAGAGTGGTTCTCAACTAGGAATGTTTTGAAATGTAAAATGAATCATGAATGATGAAGAATTGAGAAATACTGAATCTTTCAAAAATAAAATAAGGTTTACAAAAAAATGCTTTTCTGCAAAATACTTGATCTTGCTTAAGCCTTACCTTGACTACCCTAAGCCTCTCATTCCTGAGTCTTCTCCCTTTTTCTTTAGTCGGGTAAGTCTTGTTGAGTACCCCAGTACTCAGGGTTTGTTACCCATGTTGCAGGTATGCCTGAGACCCCGATGTGTCTCGCACCCTGTTGCGTGACCTTCATCCAGGAAGAGGCCGATGAGGCCGATGAGTAAATGTGCACCCTCGGGCTGGGTGTTACATGTATCGTTATGTTAATGTTCCCGCTACGTTGTCTACTTTGAAATTCCCGAACAATGGTTTGTAATAATCGTACTCCTTACCTCATTTAAAACCTCGGTTTGTAAAACTATTGTTATTTAAGTCTTCCGCTCTTTATTCCGATGTTATTTGTAAAAGTATGCAATGCTGTAACCGAATTGTGAGATGATCCTGCGGACATTGGGCACTGATGTAGCCCGGTGGCGAACGGGTCTTAATCACATGGAACATGGGTTCGGCTGTCAGAGGTTTACAGGGACACGTGGGCCATGGGATTAGGGTCGTTCCGTCACATGGATCTATGGGGCTCATGGCAAGATCCAGAGGGTGCTGCCGGTTGGTAAAGGGCACTACCGGGGTGAGGGAGGGCTGAAAGAGCATCTGGCTCTTTAATGAGTTTTGGTTCATTATATGACAACATGATTAAAGGGCTAATGTGTTTTGCTAAGTGTGAAGCAGGTTACAGCTTATCTCACATACACTTGCATATTCTATGTTAAGCCAAAAAGTGATGCATTGTTGGAAGATTTGAATTTAGGTCAAGCGTGAGAAACAACAATGCATATGGAATTCTTGATATGGTTTATCTCTTTATATGTGAGACTTCTTTGGTGCGATGAGCTCATTGGTTATCACATTGAAAGTAGCTCAAGCATAAAGACCAATAATGCATATGGAGCTCATTGCGTGACTTATTTGTTATATGTGTGGGATTCTTATGATGTCATGGATGAATATATTGATGATCACGTCTACTATCTCTCAAATGACATATTCTTATGTTATAGTGGATATATTGGTTATCACGTCTACTATCTCCCAAATGAAATATTATTGTGTTATAGTGGATATATTGGTTATCACGACTAGTATCTCTCTAATGACATATTCTTATGATGAGATGGACATATTGGTTATCACATAGAATCTCTCTCTATATGTTGTATCTTTATGTTATGATGGACATAATTGTTATCACATGGACTATCGTTATATATGTGGAATTCTTATAATGTGATAGATACATTTGGTTATCACATGGACTTCAGTTGATGATTCAAAACAAGACTTGATAAGAGTGGTTTGAGAAAGTGAAGATAGCAAGGAAAGACTTCGAGGTACTAAGCAAAGGTGAAAGGCAAGCAAAGGCTTGGCGGCCGAAGAACCTTGCTAGAGTGAAGAAGAAAGTACTTGCATTTAGTCGAGGAATGAATTAAGCCATAAACGTCAAGTTGATGTGAAGGATCAAATCTCTGTTGATCAACCAAAGGAGAGTGACTTGGTATACTTGGCGGTTTTCACATCTATGATGGATGAAATCAAGTCACAAGCTCAAGAAGGTTTTGCTCAAATAGAAGTTGTTCGAAGATGACATGTTGACACCCTCATTTGATAAAGATTGGAAGTTGCGGCAATGTTCGAAAGATTTCAACTCAAGAGGTTTATGGTCGTGTCTTTCTATTTCTTGAGTTAATAGGTGTGTCGTACTATTAAGAGGGATGCAACATGTGATAGACATCGTTTCTCTAAGTGCTCAAGTCAACCCATGTGAGATTGAGAGAGAAGAGAGTGTTGCAGGGGCTGGATGTTTGGGTCTCGCACATCCCGGACATGTCCGGGTGTCCTACCGGACATGTCCGGTAGGTGCGGATTCAGGTGGTCGGTAGTACCGGCTTCGTGCTCGGTAGTACCGGCCTCTAAAGGTCATTTGCAGGGCTCTCTGGATGTGGGCATATTTTGACCTACCGGTAGTACCGCTATTAATACGGTAGTACCGGTGGTCTGTTGGGTCTGGCTCTACCGGACATGTTCGGTAGGTGCTCAGCCCAGCCATCTTTCCTCTTCTCTACGTTCTCTCTTCCTTAAGGGTTGTTTGTCCCATTCCTTCTCTTGGATACACGTTGTTTTATCCCCTGAGTGGAATGGGACCTAAGCTGTTCGTTTTTACAGGAGTTGGTCCTACCGGACATGTCCGGTAGGTGTCCAACGGCTAGTTGCGTGGGGTGTTGTTTAAATACCCCCAAGCCTCTATTTTTTGAGGCTGCTGATTCTGCTGGTTTCCTAGAGCACTTGTGAGCTTTGTGAGCACTCCCAAACCCTCTCTTAGTGTGTGGAGCTTCAAATCCCAAAATTCATATTGTGGGTTGAGTGAAATTTGAATTAGAGAGCAATCCCTTTCTTGAGCACTTGAGCATTCTTGTCAATCTCGTGTGTTGCATTCGTTACTCTTGGACTCCGCGGTCCTAGATGGCTAGGCATTGCCGGAGAGCACCAAAGAGCTTTGTGGTGTGTCTTGGAAAGTTTGTAAAGGTTCGATCTCTCCTCAAAAGAGATCAACTAGTGGAAGGAGCATAGCGGGTGAAATAGATCGCGACTAGATTGACCTGTGGTGTCCTCTAGAGCCCACCTTTGTGGTAGCTCGCAGCCGGCTCAACGGAGAGTAGGACTCGAGGGGGTGCCGAACTTCGGTAAAACAAATATCGTGTCTCATTGTCCATTACACTCTATATTTGTTGTTTGCTGTTATTCTTGTATCACCTGTGTAGGTCACCTAGGTGGTGGATTTCGAAAGAGACAGCTGGGAGCTCGATCTGTCGCGGTCGAGCAACCCGGACATGTCCGGTAGAGCTGTCTGCCGTAGATTGAATTGTACTCAGTTCTCATCTTTGTGGTTGCAGGTGTTAGGCTCCTAGGGGTTATTTCATATTGTTATATGCTCTGATTATTCTCACCCTTGTGATTGAAGTTATTTGTGTGGAGTTTTCATTTGGAAACTCTAAATCTAAATCATTTCTGCTATTAAAGGGTTAATTCTTATAATTGCCTATTCACCCCCCTCTAGGCGACCACTTAGGTCCTTTCAATTGGTATCAGAGCTTGGACTCACGTTTGAGCTTCACCGCTTATGAGAACTAATGGATTCGCCTATGGAAATGGAGCCGATGCTTCTCCAAAAAGATGGTTCAAACTTTCTATCTTGGTCATCTTATGTACTCAATGCATTTCGGGCTATTAGCCCCATTGTTGAGCATATTGTGGATGCAAGCATATCTCTTTCTATAGTTGATTGGAGCAACTATAAGAACTTGACAAAAGAGGAAGAGATGTGTGTGCAACTCAATGCTCATGCGTGTTTAAACCTTTTAAACTCATTGAGTGCAGAGGTTCTTAAGGAGGCCATCTACAATGGGCAACAACCACTAGAGAGTGCTCATCTCATTTGGATCAAACTCATTGAGTTGTACGGTCAATCCAAATGTGTTGAGGCACTTGAAAATGATTTGAACAAGATGGTGCCCATGATGATCTCAAGTGGGAAAGACACCTTAAAAGGTCAACAGCGAGGCAAGCTGGACATGGAGGCGCTGACCGAAACAACACTGTTGTCTGACCAGTGCTACCGGACATGTCCAGTAGGTCCAGGGCAGCAACAGTGCAAGTCGACAGCTACAACAATGCTCAAGCTCGTTGGATGCAAGGTGATGAGTCAACTTCCACATCTTATGATTCTCACCACTTGTGTCTCATGGCCAAGAAAGGTAAGAAGAAAGCAACCAAGAAAGATCAAGAGAAGATTTCTGGTTTAATCAAGGAGAAGGCATCAAGAGACAATCAAGTAGAGAGTGATGAAGACATTGAAGATGATGACTCTCTTGATTATCTCAAATATGAAGACAAGCTCTTGTTCGTCAAAGTAATGAAGAAATATGATGAGCTAGAAAAGGAGGTGGAGGAACAAGAGCAATCCCTACAAAATCAAGAAAAGTTCCTCATCTCCAAGTTAGAAGAGCTAAAGGCATTAGAAGAAAGGTATGAAAAATTGTCAATTGAGCATGCTTTAGCTACTAACTCTCTCTCTAATGTGGAAAGACTAGAGAAGGAGAATTACATGCTTAAGGAAAAAATGAGTGATATCTCATTTGAGCACACGTTCCTACAAGAGGACTACTCTCATCTCAAGTGCTCACATGAGAACCTAGTAGAATCAAATGCCATGCTTGAGATAGCACATAAAGTTGTGATTGCTATGGTAAAGTCCTTTCAATCTCACACAACTACACTCACTGGCGCACCATATCATTTGAATATTATTTGTGCTAATGAGTGTGCCTCTCAAGCAAGCCAATCTTTGATTGAGCAAACTCTTAAAGAAAATGCTAGACTCATCGAAGAAGTGGGAAATCTGAAAAAGGATGTGATTAGGTTGAGGGATGAGGAGAAAGCACAACCTTGTCAAGATAACCGTGACAACATGGTGAAGAAGCTTGAGAAGGGTTCAAACCTTACTTCCTCCAAGGTCCATCAAAACAATCTCATCTTATCCAAAGAGAAAGCAACCAAGAGCAAGAAAATCAAGAAAAGATTATGCTATGGTTGCGGGACATATGGTCATGAGAGTGCCATGTGTCCACACAAGACTTGGGCTGATAAATGTGAAGCAGCCGAGAAAAGGGCAGCCACCAAGGTGGCAAATCAAGTGAAGAATGTTGGTTCAAGTAGTGGTGTGAAGTGTCACACTTCATGTCATTCAAGCAAGAATTGCACTCTAGCCCAAGACTCTAAAAAGAGGGTTTTAGTAGCATCAAGAAAGTGCTATGGGTGCAATCAAGAAGGCCACTTGGTGAACAAATGCCCAAACAAGCAAGACAAGCAAAAAACAAACAATGGGCGTATTTGCTATGCTTGTAGGAAAAGGGGCATCTAAGCTATGATTGCCCGAATGATATGCTTTCTAAGCCGAACACATTTGCAAATGTTAATGTGCTTAGGAAGGCCACAAAGGAACTTAGTACTAGTGAGGTGATGTGTTCATCAAATACTAGCACTAAAGTCACTTGGGCACCTAAGCACTTGTTGACTAACATTAGAGGACCCAACAAGAGTTGGGTACCAAAGTGTGCTTAGAATGCTGATGTAGGTACTTGGTGAGATGATGTTCTTCGGGGTGGTTGAGCAAGCTTGAGTGCAAATTCTAACTCAGTCTATCAACCTATTAATATCATAATTTCTCATATGGTTGACCTGAAGCAAATTTCATGATCTATTTTATCAAACTTATTCTCACCATAGTAGTTAGAGCTCAAAACTTGGTAGCCTAGCCACTTTACTCTTAAAAGGACAAATAACCCTCATATGAGCCATTTGAAAGTTATTTGTAACTTATTGAAAAGTGGCTATCACATTTTCAATCATGATTCAAAATGTTTGTCATATGATGCTTTTAATTGCTCTCTACTAGAGCCGTATGTTTGTGGAGATGCAGGCAACTGAGTTAAGTCAGTTTGAGCAACAAAAGAGAAAACAGTCAGCAGGGCTGGTTCTATCCAGGCTCTACCGGACATGTCTGGTAGGCCTACCGGACCTGTCCTGTAGGTGAAGGACAGAGACTAGTCCATCCAAAGCTCTCCATCTGATTTTATGAATATTTTACTTTGGAACATTTTGCTGGTGCTATTCACATTCTATATGCTTTGTGAGAATTCCTTTTCTCCATCTTCATTTTGGCAAATATTTTGATAAAAGGCCAAAATAGCAATTTGATCTCTCAAGTTCTTAAAAGGATTGAGTGCATGAAACAAGTTATTCAAATCACTTGATGCACAAATTTAGGGAGAGATCAGTTACTATCTTGTGCCATCATGGACTAATGAACTTCCATGAGTATGTGTGTAGTCCTATGTGCTCTATTTGGATCTCTAAATGAGGGCATGGTTGATTGACGTGTGAGGACGACTAAACTCCTATCATGCCATGGACATACTTTATGAAACATCTAAAGGGCTCAAGGCAAAGGTATGTGTTTACATACATGCATTGAAAGATCATCTAAGGCCTTTGACATGATAGCTTGTGCATTTGAGTGGAGTAGGGTAGAACTTCTCAAAATCATAACTAGCATAAGTAGGTAAGTGTGTCTTTTGAAAATCTTTGGATATTGGTCTTTGTGACCTTGTCATACCATAAGTGGTTATAGTTCTCTTTGTTTGATTGATTGGCTAATCACTGAAAGTATGACATCCTTTCAAGTCCACTTAAGTAAAAAGAGTAGTCTCACCTCTCTGCATGATCATATAAAGAGAAACACAATTTGGATTCAGAAGAGAAGACAAATTCTAAGCGTTGGATGAAACTCTATGTGAAAAGTATTTTGGACTAAGATCTTGGCATTTATTTTGAATAAGAATCAGAAAAAGAAAGCTTTTTGAAAAGATAGTGCAAGTCTCGAGGTTTGTCTGACTTGCCCAAGCAACCCGGACATGTCCGGTAGGCACGAAGGATAAAGGGGACAGATACCCCTTCAGGCCAAGTTTGCCCTCTAACAGATAACAGTTCCCCTATCCTCATTTCTCCACCAAACGGCGATTTCTTGTTTCAACCAAAGAAAAGGGGCAAGGAGGATTGGATTGGAGGACTTTCCCCTCAAGTTTCAAGGATCCTATCGCGGGATTTTGGATTTCTTCCTCATCTCATCTCATAAGGTACCCTAATCCCGGACCATGTTCGATCTATGTGGTTAAATGATGGTTTTCAAATTCATATGGTCAATATGCTACAAATGAGGTTTAGAGACAATGCCTAGATGTGGATTTGGATTTCTCGAGAATTTGGTAGAGATCCCGAGTTAGGGTTTGCTGCACAGGTCCTACCAGACATGTCCAGTAGGTGTGAGCACAACAGACTTCTTCCTGCATCTCAACTAATGACTTGCAACTTTTGTGTTAAGATTTTAGATAGCTTCCATATGACACTTAGCAAACCTATTGGTATGATTTCCAAGGTGACTCCTAATGTGTTGGATAGTTCATCTAAATTCCTAACACAATTAAGGGTTAAGATGTACTCTTTGCATTGTCTCTCAAGTCAAGGATGTGAATCTCATATAGAAACTGTCAGTCTAAAGATATGCAAACATTGGTAGAAATAACATAGCAAAACCCTAGGCAGGGCTGTTGTGCCCGTGCCTACCGGACATGTCTAGTAGGTGGCCAGCAGAGCAGTTGCTAACTGTTTTTGCTGTTGTTATTTCAGAAGTTTTAATACATGTAATTTGATTCATTCTATGCTATGTTTTTGCAAACCTATTAGCCTTGTTTCGGCTTAGGTGATGTCAAAACTTTGTTGGAATAATCAAATTCATGGATTAAACATGTTTGAGATAATTCTTTGAAGATTCTTCTAAGCGATGAACTTGGTTATCTATGTTCACAAGGCAGCAGCTATGAGTGACAGACAGGAGCCGAGGTCGAAGGCCAGGCATGATCGGAGGCTTGAGTCACACAAAAAGGCAAGACAAGATACTCAGCAGGCTGGTGGCAGTGGGGCCAGGCCAAGGCCAGCCAGAGCAGCAGCTAGAGCAGCACCTCACTATGCAGAGGGCAATGGTAGCTCTTCCTCAAATACAAACACAGAGGAGTTCAGAGTTGAGCACAGGGCCAGAGGAGATGATGATGATGATGACAGCAGCTCAGATGGAGGTGACATGGAGATAGAGGAGGAAGAGGAGGAACAACCTTTACCTCCTCAGGGTCATCAGCCTAGTCAGGGGCTGGACCTTGGGATGCTTCAGGTCCACGCAGTATACTTGCCCAACTTTGTGGAAAAGAAGAATTAAGGTGTGGGCAAGGGTATGTCGAAGAATGTGAGAATAGAAAGGAGAATTGATCCTAGACCTTTGCCTAGGAATCCATATGATTATAGATTTCACACTCAGTTCCACATTGACTTCTATAACAGTGTGATTCTCACCAAGAATCCCATCACCCTTCAGGCTTAGTGGATTGATTGGCAGCACATCAGGGATCTTCACAGGCCATCTCTTGACTTTGTAGTTGTAGCTTGTGAGAGAGCAGAGTTGTATGACATCATGGGGTTCAGACACGACTAGAGTACAGAGGCAGTGGCACAGTTTTACACCACTATGTTTCTTGAGGTAGACACCAGACGTATGCACTGGATGACAGAGGGCTCCTGGTACAGTGTGGACTACGATGCCTTTGAGGGCTATCTAGGCTTTGGGGACGAGGACCTTCAGAGGTCTAAGATTCATGATGAGATTGTACTTCCTTCAGAGCAGCTTGGGTTCATGTACCCACCAGGAGGTGACGTGTGGTTGGAAAGGTGAGAGGCCTTCACCCCACATACGCCTACCTCAACAGGCTATTCAGGGCATCAGTTGACATCAAGAAGGGAGATAGAAGCACTCTAGCAGATTACTCGAGGAATCTGCTAAATAGGATGGCACTAGATGCACAACTATTCAGTGTTTTCGACTACATCTGGTGTGAGATCAAGAGTGTGAGTGAGAGGTCGCTCAAGGGATGTGGATATGCTCCATACATTCAGCACATGATTGAGTTGGTCATAGGACACAGATTTTAGTATGATGTTGCTCAAAGAGTTTTGAGGATTCAGGCAGACCTGACAGAGACACACACTCCTCCACCTTCTAGGGGTGGAGCAGCAGCAGCAGCAGCTGAGGCAGAGGCACCAGCAAGAGGTGCAGGAGCGGGAGCAGCTTCACCTCCACCACGTGCACCTTCCCGTTCTCATTCACGTCGTGGCAGTCCTCCTTCTCTAATCAAGAAGTTCTTCAGCTCTATCTTCGGGATGTGCAGGGACATGCAGGTTAGACAACAAAAGAAGAGGGAGGCTAGGGGGAAGGATACCAGGTCGCTCAAGCAGATTACAACACATCTTTAGCTTTAGCCTCCTCAGTCACCAGTGTCAGATGAGGTTGCTAGTGAGCCAGAGATAGAGGAGCAGCAACAGGCACGCTGCGACAGATAGTTTGGCGAGTTCTTCCGCTGACAGCAGCAGGCTCTCCACCAATCTCAGTAGCAGGAGCAGCAGCAGGGACAGTTGTTCCAGGGGCAGTTTCCTGAGCAGAGTCAGCAGCAGGGGTCCGACACAGTGCCCCCTCACACTCAGCCTCACCCCAGTGCTGGAGAGGAGACAGGGTCAACTTTTTGGAGTGACTTCTTTGGTGGGAGTTACTATGACTACGACTACACCGGGTACGACTTTCAGGGTGGTGCTAGTTCTTCTAGGCAGCCCGGTGATCCTTAGGGTGGTGATGAGTGACCTCAGAGTTTCAGAGACAACTTGCAGTCCTCCTTATGTCTCAGAATATCAGTGTCAGATCTTTTTGGAGATAGATGACAAAGGGGGAGAGATAATGATTAAAGCTTTAGAATATGTTTCCGGATCAGAGTGTATGTCTGGAGATATGTACTGCAGGGTGTACTGTCTATGAGTTGAGCTTTGTGCTTAAGTTTGAATTTCATTGTCATATCTTATCATTGAGTTTCTGGATGTACTTATCATGAGTATGAGATGTCATGAGTATGAGATGAGATGTGTTTGAGACCTATTGTATTATGGAGTTCAGACTCATGAGCTAGTCATGCCAGTATGTATATGTCAGTGTGTATGAGACCTCTCCTATGATGTATCATGGATGTTGAGTTGAGCTTTGTGCTTAATGGTTTTATCTATATCTCTTATCTTAGTGGACCTGGGAGATCTTGTGATGAGTGCCATGTATGTTATTTTAATTATGCATTTAATTTCATATATTCTATGCTTGATTGATTAGTATACTCTTGGATGATGTATTGCTTTTATTCTAATTATTGAGTGACATCTTATGTCATATGCATTGTGCTTTACTTCTGCTTCGCCATTATGTTGCTTCTTGGATGCAATGATTTAGGGGGAGCCCACTTTGTGACTTAATATGTGCAACCTAACATTTTTAGGTCAATCTTTGGAATTCAACTCCTATTGCACATATTAAGGGGGAGCTTCTCTAAATCATTGAACCCAATTAGTATGCTCTTTCTCTTATTGTTATAAGCTTTAATCATGTTGTCATCGATCACCAAAAAGGGGGAGATTGAAAGAGCATCTGGCTCTTTAATGAGTTTTGGTTGATTGTATGACAACATGATTAAGGGGCTAATGTGTTTTGCTAAGTGTGAAGCAGGTGACAGCTTATCTCACATACACTTGCATATTCTATGTTAAGCCAAAAAGTGATGCATTTTTGGGAGATTTGAATTTAGGTCAAGCGTGAGAAACAACAATGCATATGGAATTCTTGATATGGCGCTTATCTCTTTATATGTGAGACTTCTATGGTGCGATGAGCTCATTGGTTATCACATTGAAAGTAGCTCAAGCATAAAGACCAATAATGCATATGGAGCTCATTGCGTGACTTATTTGTTATATGTGTGGGATTCTTATGATGTCATGGATGGATATATTGATGATCACGTCTACTATCTCTCAAATGACATATTCTTATGTTATAGTGGATGTTGACACTTCTTAATGCAATTGCCTATGATAAACTTTAATGAACTGATTCTAACAAAAGCCCTCAGAAATGTACAGGACACTCCTAGCATCACTTAATGTCAAGTTGTCATCCTCAACATGATACTAGAAATGTAATTCATTTGTGACACTAGCTCAAAAGATATAAACAAATATTTATCCGCAAGCGCATAGATAAATATACCTGTTGTAGCAGCATTTCACCCAGGTTATCTAGGTATCGTTATTTATATTTTACCGAAGAAAATAACGAAGCGGGAAACAGATGGATATAAATGTGATTCAAAGGTAGTGGAGATTACTATTCATTCATTACTACTCACATGTCTAAACAGGGGTAAGATAAGATAAAGATAAATATTGAATAATAATGATAATGACGACGAGAATTCTAGAGATAAAGCGAACTACATGGATCAAGTAGAGCAGTCAGGAGATTAATTAAGAGATTTGAAACCTAAGTTACTTCACATTTACTAAGCCTAGTGATTACTCCAGTTAATATACAATCATTTATAGCTAATTAATCTATCATCCATGATCAAGGAATATTACTAAATTAGAATCAAGAACAAAGTAATGAATTCTAACTTGCAACCGCGTCCTACTAAGGTCTACACTCGGGGGGAGGACTACAAAGGACTCAACAGGACTGTCACTCCTGCGATCTACCTCTCGACCCAGAGCATAGGATGTATTCGCAGGTAAACTAGGCCTAAACACCATGTTTACACCAGTTTGACCACTTAACTCTATCTGGAGTAAAGCTAAGTACTTTACGAACATGATCATAAACTCTATCATAATCAGATCTATATTAAATATATAACTAGAATAAACTCCAAAACTGAATAAACTAAAATATATTAATGTAGCACAAAGTCGAATAAAGATACAAATTACCGAGTCTTCGACAACGATCCGGAGACTCTGACGAAGCTTCCAGCCGGATATGCCGACGAAGTCGCCTGCCTCTACTTGAACCTAGCTAAACTAAACTCTAAACTTGAAGTAGAGCTCTAACTCTCTCTCTAGAAACCCTAGTTCTACTGAACTTCTCTTCTCTGTCTCCTGTCTCTCCCTTCTTCTTTGGAGGGGGGGTCAGGGGTTTGGTTATATAGCCCTGGGCGTGGAACCGTGGTCGTTGGATCAAACCGACTTAAGGTACGGCCGAGATGCATCCTAGAGGTCGGTGGAGGAAGATTCCGGAAGGAGGAGACATGGGGGCCCTGGACCAGACTGACCGATGGGCCCAGGGGACCGGTCGGTCCCACAGGTCAGGCTCCTGGGGTGCGTCGCCTCGTGGTGTCCTTCGGAGTCTTCTAGAGACTTCCTGACGTGGCGGTGGAGTAATCTACGTCGGGTTCCTTCTTGGGGAAGCAATGTAGTCTGGTTTTCCTGTTTAATCCCTGGAAATATAGAATCACCAAAACTCATGGAATTTGTTAGTTTAAACCTCCTATTTCTAAGTTGGCAATTCTTTTTGACATTTATTCAAGTATTGTTGACGGTAAATAATGATAGTTAATAGATGTCAACAAACTCCCCCAAGCTAAACTTTTGCTAGCCCCTTAGCAAACATCGGGTTCTGAGAGTAAAATTGTAAACTACTTTAATATACAAGCCATCAACTGAAAACTTTTCTTGAAAAGAATTTGGAAGAATTTTCACATGTTCCCTTTGCCAATATTTTACCTTAGTTTAGAATTATTGAAAATTAGAAGCAATCAAGTCAAGCACTATGTCTCAAATTCCTCATTCCAACTTTACTCCGGAGTTTTGCAAGATTCTCATAATAAAAGCTCAGAGAACCTCTTGTATGATATTTTTATTTTTTAAGATTAAAAGCATACCTTACTAAGTCGAAGTTCAGAGCTTAGGGAGAGAAATGTCATACTCTTAGATCAAGTATTTGAAACTTTTTAAATTTGTCAACTCTTACTGGCATATTGTAATTAGAGGGACCATGGGCTATCATTCTTTTTCTTTTCATATTTTTATCACACATTTCTCTCTTCTTTCTTCTTTTGTCTTTTTTTCTGAGGTAGTCGGACACTTGTCCCTTTTTCTTTCCTCCTTATCATATTTTTGCATAGTCCCATGCCTCTAACACAATACTACTTCGGAAGAGTGAATCTTTTATATTTATAGAAGCTTGATCTTTAGAGCATGATAAACCTCTCTACCATAGCTAAAAACTTAGAACAGAGTAAGCAGCCTCAAAGTATGAATCATTTATTATCAGGCTTTAGTTATTATGTCATACAGGTTCTCATCATATGTTTGAAATTTTCAAAACTAAAATTCCGGAGATTCATTGAAACTAAGAACAAGAATAAATAGCAGCTCAGACTTTTTCGTCTCTAATTCTCAACTATCCGAACTTTGGTTAAGATCATTGTTTTGAGATTTTTCAATTAAAAAATTGAAAGGAATTGTCTTGCAGTTGAGGCTATGTAAAGCAGTTCTTTTTCTTCTCTCTTTTTTTTATATTCTACTTCAAGGTTATTTTATTTAAATACTAAATAGATACTAGCTAACAATACTAGACACAAACAAAAAGGAAACAGAGGAGTACAACATACTTACCTCGGGAATAGGGGGTCCTCCCCCAAGCTAGTTTCACTCGTACGGTGGTGGCGGCTGAGGTGGATTAATTCCCATGTGTCCGAAGAGGTAGCAGAAATTCTCGTTCGTCTGGGCGCCTTGATGATGTATCTCTTCAAGAGTGTGGCGCATGTCTTCTTGACCCGTCTCAAGATGAGTAAGACGAGTGTCGATGCCCTGAAAGTAAGGCTCTCTGTGGTACGGAAACTGGTGGTATGGCTGGTGCTCTGGGTAACCATGGGTGGCATGATAGGAATATGGATGATGAGTGGGATCATGGACGCCTTTCCCAGAGAAAGACATTCGTCCTCCCTGGAAGTCATACATCGTATCCTCTTCGTGATGTGGTGGAGTATAATTGTGAAAGTTTCCTTGTCCCCATGAACCTTGTGGTGTATGTGGCTCGTAGGCAGTAGTATCTTCCCAGGCTTGATGGTGTGATGTAGATGGTCCAGCTCGTTCGAATCCTTGATAGTGAGTGTAAGCTGGTCCAGGTGGTGCAGCATCTTCTCCTTGATATCTCGGGGCAGTGTTTCTGGTGAATCTTGCGAAGGGGCTTCTTCCTACTCCCGTGTCAGGTCTCTGCAAGTTTAGCAAAAAGGTTTCCACGACATACAGACCAAGTGATCTGTTTGGCAACTCATATTCATTTGTATATCCATTATATTGCATGTAGAGTTTGTTATTCCTCTTCTTTATGAGATGTGCTTGACTGAAGAAGTAGAAACCTATTACTAGTCGTGGAGTGGAGATGTACAAAATATTTTCATTTAAGTTCAAATTTCCAGCAAGACGAGTAACCCGAGAAGTGATAGATATGGGGCCTTGTAGAGTGTGAATGTAAGGCCAGTAGTCTACCAGGAGTTTTACGGGTGAGATTTTAGTTTTCTTGACCATAGCATACATAAGCTTTAACTCCTCAATTCTAACAATACGACCCTCTTGCCTAGGAAAGAGAGTGAAACCTAGCCACTTGTGCATCACCCTTAATGTGGGGTTGTGTATATCATTAGTGCAGGGGTGATGATCCGTTTTCTTGCCAGTAATATCCTCCCAAAAGCTATCTCTATCAAAGTTTCTTAAGGCAACATCTATGTCTACGACACAGTTTTTAGGAAAACCCAAATTTAGACTGAATTGTTTCCATGTGAGAGTGAAAGGTTCATTATACAGCCTAAAGTAGACATATGTGTCATCCGAAGAGAGAGTGCAAAGAAATTCTAGAGTGAGTAATCTACAACCCTCTTTGGAGAGCTCCCAAGTGTTCTCCCACCCAATATTATTAAAGACTAGATCAAACTCAGAGTCCATACCTGTGTCTTGGAGAAATTGTGAATCAAAGGTAGGAGTATGGGTGTACTCTTTGTCTCGGTAATGCCTGAACAGGTCCTTCTCGTAGGCTGTCTGAAGCTTGATGTGCCTTTCATGAAGAAGGTCATGTGGCTCGGACCGGCTCGTGGTAGAGGATCGAGGCAGGGATGAGGTATCCATGTCCGAGCCTCCTTGTGATGAGCCAGCTCGCGAACGGCTTCTCATTGATCGAAAAGTGAGCATGTTCTTCGCCTTTCTCAAGAAGTTGCTCATCTTTGCTAAAAAAACAAGAGAGCACACAAACAAAACTAGTGGAACAAGTGAGGGTTAGAGCAAATAAATGTCAGAGAGTTAGCGGTCCAAAAGTCAGTAGTCCAGGAGTCAGTCGTTCAAGTTGGCACTTTTATTTCAACTTCTCCTAGTTCATTAACTAATTGGACAACACTTCCCCTCTCTTATTGATTTCTCTTGCTTGCTCTAACTATCCCTTTCTACTGGCTACTAGCTCAAAGTTTCCTCCTCTATTCTCTCGTATTTTCACTCACTCAGAAACTACCCCAAATGAAGTGCTAAGTGAACTCAAAATTGAAATTTCGAATTTCAAAGTGAGGCTGGTGTTTCTGAAGAGTGGAGTGTGTGGAGAGTGTGAGGGATGCTTGCCATTTTATAGGGGGAGATTGGGGAGGCCGGTCGGTCTAGTGGTGGGACCGGTCGGTCCCCCCTTGGGCCCACTTCCTTCCAACTTTTTCCCTTACCTACCTTGCTCAAGTTCCCACTCTTTGGAATATATGCCGACGGTTGCATGTGGTGGTAGGTGAGATGAGTGGTTGTGAGTGCATGTGATAATTTGAAGTGATACGATGTGGATCCTAGGTGTCTGTGGGTCCGTATGTCTCCCGTATTTGTGCAATGCAAGTATGAAAGAAAATTGCTTTTATGAAACTATAGAAAACAAGGATTCTAATGATGAAATTCTTATATGTTTTTGTTGCCGTAGTAAATAATACTTACGGGGTTCGTAAATATTAATTACATGGGGCCAATTTTATGATGCAATGATGATGCTAATTTTTATTTTGTTTTCCTAAGCATGAGCAAATAAATATGAAGTGCAAAAGTAAATGCTGATAACTACCGAGTTACCTCCGGCGAAGGTTCGTGGTTTAAAGTCCACCGAATTGGACTTTCCAGTCTTCTTTATTCTTCTTGATGGGTCTCCACTACCGGAGACAACAGTTTTGTTTCTTGAGCTTCATGGTCTACTAGAGTTGAGCATTGTTCGGGCCGTGGTTTGAATGAGAACTTTTCTTCCTTTCCATTCATGGTGAACTTGATTTCTCCAATTCCGACATCAATGTGGGCCTTAGCAGTGCTCAAAAATGGTCTTCCTAGAATGAGTGATACTTTTGAATCCGAGTGCATTTCTAGTACCACGAAGTCCACTGGTACAAAGAACTCTCGAATCTTGACTGGGATGTTCTCAGCAATTCCTATTGGGTATCTGAGTGATTGATCAGCTAGCTGAAGACACATTGGTGTTGACACAAGTGCTGAATGGTTGAGCTTATAGTAGACTGATGCAGGCATCATGCTGACACTGGCACCAAGATCACACAGTGCATTGCTAAACCATTGATTTCCAATTGAGCACTCAATAGTGGGGCATCCTAGGTCCTTCTTCTTCTCTGGTATTTGATTGAGGATAGCCGCACTACATTCTCCTGTCAGCTCGATTACTTAAGTAGTTGGCAGTGGTCATTTATTGTTAAGTATATCCCTTACATACTTGGCATAGGTGGGTACCTGTAATGCATCTAGCAGAGGAATATTGATATATAATTTCTGAATTACTTCAACAAACTTACTGAACTGCGCATCTAGCTTGGCGTTTCGATTTCTGCGTGGGAATGGTAGAACATTGGTGTCTTGAAAATCCATCTGTATTTCCTTATTTTGCACTTGAGTCTCTTGAACTTCGTCATTCCTTTCTTCTGCCCTCGGGGGTGTCACTGGTGTTGTCTGTCTTCTTTGTGCTCCTTCTGGGTATGGCGGATCTCGAGTGGTCCTCCCACGTCTAGTGGTGATCCCCTTAATCTGCTCGCGGTTAGTGGTAACAGGCAAAACAGCAGCCAATTGTGATAGTTGAGTTTCTATTCTTTTATTATAATTGAGTTGATCCTTAATGGCAGAAGCAAATTCATCCATCTTAGCATTTATGTTTTCAAGTGTCTTATCATTTTAAGCAAGCCTTTTAGTAATGCTATCATTTATTCTGGCTTGTTCTAAAATTAGATCTCTTAAAGTAGGTTGCTTAAAATTGGAAGAATTGAAATTACTGGTGTACTTATCTGGTTTGGAAGGTTGTTGTTGATGCAATCCTTGCTTGTGTAGAGTGGTAGAGTTGTTGATGATGTTAGCTTCTTCTTGATCTTTGGAAAATTCTATTCCCAAATATTCTCCACTTCTAGTTTGAGCATCAAATGCGTCTTGAATAGCTTGACGTTCTTCCTTGTAATCGGCTCTCTGAGTGAGTCGATCCATAAGTACATCCATCTTGGTTGACAGTGCACACACTTCTTCTGGAACTTCTTCAATCTGATGACAGCATTGAATAGTACCTTGTTTCCAGCTCTGATTCTCAGCTATCTTATCCATTAAACATTCTGCTTTTCAAAAGTGAGTGACATAAATGATCCTTCAATAGTGGCATCGAGTTGCTCTCGTGTTCTTGGTAATAATCCATGATAAAATAGTTGCATGAGCAATTCGTTCCCTATTCCATGATGTGGGCATCTTAAGATTTGTTCCTGAAAACGCTCCCAAGTTTCTGGAATGGTTTCTCCTTTTTGTTGCTGAAAGTTGTAAATCTTTCCCCTTAAGATATTGATTTTGCTAATTGGGAAAAATCTTGATAGAAAGGTCTCTGAACATTTCTCCCATGTCTTGATGTTGCCCATGTTTGTATAGAACCACTGCTTCACTTTTCCTTTCAGTGAGAAGGGAAAGAGACGAAGAAGTATAATGTCCTGGGGAACGTCCTTGATGATGATAGTGCTTCCAATCTCCAAGAAATCTTGTAGATGAGCAGTTGCGTCTTCTTCTTCCTTTCCACCAAATGTAGTAGCTTGCACCATGTTGATAAGACTTGGCTTGAGCTCGAACTCAAGGTTGTTCGTCTGGAGTGTAGGTCCGGTATGAATGTTCCTGACACTTGGAGTAGAGAACTCCAGCAGAGTCTTGTTGGCCATGGCTTGACTACTGATGTTGATCTTCCACACGATCTAGTTGATTGTTGATTTGTAAGTGATGAATTACAACTGAACCTGTGTTACCCTGTATATGATATAAACAAAGAAAGACAAGGGTAAGCCTGCTAAGACAGAGGTACAAGTTAATGAATGAATAGTAATAATCTCCTTTGCCATGTTTACTGGTTTCCATTTGGTTCCCGGTGGCTTCCGCTGCTCATTCCCCGGCAACGGCGCCAGAAATGATTGTTGACACTTCTTAATGCAATTGCCTATAATAAACTTTAATGAACTGATTCTAGCAAAAGCCCTCAGAAATGTACAGGACACTCCTAGCATCACTTAATGTCAAGTTGTCATCCCCAACATGATACTAGAAATGTAATTCATTTGTGACACTAGCTCAATAGATATAAACAAATATTTATCCGCAAGCGCACAGATAAATATACCTGTTGTAGCAGCATTTCACCCATGTTGTCTAGGTATCGTTATTTATATTTTACCAAAGAAAACAGCGAAGCGGGAAACAGATGGATATAAATATGATTCAAAGGTAGTGGAGATTACTATTCATTTATTACTACTCACATGTATAAACAGGGGTAAGACAAGATAAAGATAAATATTGAATAATAATGATAATGACGACGGGAATTCTAGAGATAAAGCGAACTACATGGATCAAGTTGTCACACCCTGAAATTTGCATTTCTTAAATTAGAATTAATATGATTTATTTATGAATTTTTGTGCTCATAAAATATAGAGAAATAAAAATTTTCTATAAATTAAAATTTATCCTAGGGTTTAGAAACATGTTTGTGCATTCATGTTGGAGCATTTGAGTTTTTGTGATGTGTTGTTTTGGCTAAAATTCTATTTGAGTTCAAAATGATTTGCAAACAATTTGAAAATGAATTTTCTTGAAAGGGGTTTGAAAATAAAGACTTTTTGTTTTTCAAAAAGTTTGGAAAAGTTAAAGTTTCAAAAACTTCTTGTTTCGTCTTGTTTTGCGAGTGAGTAAAGTTTTCCAAAAACTCGTTTACTAAGTCGTTTATCTTTCTCCGCCTTATCCATATCTTCTCCTAAAATCAAATTCTTTGTTTTCTAGCTTAACCTTTCTGTTGAAGTCTCCGAAAAATCTTTTTCGCCTGCTCTAAATTATTCCTTGGTGCTCATCATTCATCATCATATCTCCAAAATCTTCTCGAGAAGTTTTCCAGCTTTTTCCGACACTTTTTCCTATTTTTCTGGGAGTATAATCTAATTTTTAGATGTCCCAAAATATCTTTTCATGAGCTTCAAATATTTTATTTGAGTTCCTCATGTCTCCAAATGTCTCTGAGAATTTTTCCTGAATTTTCGGAGCCATTGGAGTAATTTTTCCTGACTTAAATATCAATTCTAGACTTTTCTAGAATTATTTTAATCCAAAAATTAAATAATTTCGAAAATAATAAAATCTGTCTTTTTCCTCCCTCCCACAAAGCCCATGTGCAATAATTCTATTAAATTCCAAATATCAACGTCTTTATTTACTAATGGGCTTTTATATTTATTTAGGCCCATTAGTAAATGTGGAGGTGCAACGTCAATTAGCACCATATCGCTAGTTGACGCGGGGCATAGAGTTTTTCTCCCTATATATGTGTCCCATTCCTTGGCCAAAGCACACAATAACGGAAGCCCCTAGTTTGGGAGTCCGAAAATTTTGTTTGCTCTGTCAACGGCCGCCAAATTCTTCCCCAACTCCGGTTATCGATTTTTGGCTCTCGTTCATCCTCCACAAAAGCAACCTGCAATCAATATTCATCGCCGACGTCCGTCAGCTCAAGTAAAATCTGATTTTCGTTTTTATTTATTTAATTTCGTAATTAAGTTCGCGGTATTTACAGTTTTGCCACTGATTTCAAATGCCTATAACTTCTTCGTTTTAACTCCGATTTAGTCCGTTCAACTTGCGTTAGATTCATTTCGAAAAGTTCTTTCAAAATATATAACTTTCACTACTGTTTTCTGTAATTGAAATTGAGTTAAATTTAATCTAGTAATTAGTGTCTTTAATCTTGTTTAGTTCATATCTTTTCCGTTAAAACTCCGTTTAGCGTGATTTTCGCGTCTGTGTGTTAGTAGCGAATCGTAGATCAGTTTTCAAAACTCTTTATTTATTTATTTATTTATTTATTGGTGTATTGTTCTAATTATAGGCTATGTTTGCTTTGCATGACTGCTATTGGATGCTTGTGTGGTGTCCTATGATCGTATGTCCAGTCGGTGAGTTTTACGTTAGTGATCAAGAAGAGGTTCGTGGTCCAGAGATCGTGATCAAGAGTCAACCTTTGGAAGTATACAATTCAACAGAAGAAGGATCTTGAGTTAAGGCAAGTATAGCAATCGAGTGTTCTTTTCGCAATCATGATCATGTTACTTAATTAATGTATGCATCGAATGATAAAAATGACTTATTAGCAACTTAAGAAATTATCTGTACGAGCACCTTCGGGATTTACAGTGCAACTGTTGGGGGTTATATGGCTCTGGCTTTAGCTCAGTATGAGGACCTTTTCTAGCTTGTTAGTGGACACCTGTATAGGCGCGTTGGGACTTGCCGAGACGGGTATAGTGCGGCTTCTGTCCACGTGTGTATAGGCTGCGTGTTATTGTGCCACCTGGAAGGAGGGCTCTACATCCCCTTGCCTTAAGACCTAACGGCCCTAACTTGTTAGACGAACCTTTGAAAGGCTTCATCGTGAACCCTGCCGACCTTCCTTGGAAGTGGGTTAAGAGGCTGTCTCCCTCGGGCGAAAGGGCAATTCACGTCTCGCAGTGAAAGTGTACACCTTTGCGCAAAGTTTATTAAACTGATATATCAGCCTTGCTCAAGGACACGAGCGGCCTTGAAGACTTTTACATTTATGACTTATGTTGGTTAACATGTTCATTATTTAACGTTTTATGCTATTCATTATTTATGTTACATTGATCATGAGACTTGGGATCTATATCACTTGTTGCTATACTTGTGGAGTTCAACATGGACTCACTCTTGCTTTTCCCCACACCCCAGAGAGTTAAGCTTTGGAGAAGCTTAGGCTTGTGGTCAACCAGTCAGTTGTTCCCTGTGAAGTTGGTGCCTCCATCTGAAGATCGGAGTGTCTTTCCGCTGTCTGCTCTTTAAGGTTATGTTCTTTTGTTTTATATACGTTATATAAGAGCATTGTCTTTCGATATTACCCTTTATTTGTGGCTATATGTGAGATTTGACTTCCTGGGCTCACATATGGTGTATACCTGGTTTTTTTCTTAAAACCGGGTGTGACAAAGTGGTATCAGAGCAATGCTGACTGTAGGACGCAAGCCTAGTTAGAAACTGGTCGTTTTAAACTTTTGAAAATTTCTATAGAACCTTTGTTCTATCAACCTTGGTATTTTCTTCTCTATTGTATCTTCTACCCTTGTTATTTGTCTCCTCCTTGTTGCTTAAATTTTAAATCTTGCTCTCACCTTCACTCCTTGCCTTGGATTGCTTTTGAAAACTTCCCTCTGTCTAAGTAGATGGATCATTGACCAAGCTATGTCGTCTCTGACCAAAGTTAACAAACAGAAGCTAATCACTATGCAAAGTCAAGACCTGGGAGGAATGACGCAACAGCAAGACGCAACACAAGGACCAACCAACATGGAAGGAAGCCATAAAGAACAGTTACAGCAAGATTACATTTACGGAAAATTGAGGCATGTGGATATGACTACTATTCATGGAGCAAAGAAATCTGTGTATGGCATGATCCCAGTTAATTCGGTAACTGCCATGGTTCTTTTTGACCCCAGTGCCTCGCACTCGTTCATCTCTGCCAAGTTTGTAGCTCGCCTGAAGATAAGGGAATGGCCAACAAAGAAGCTCATAGTAGTTCGCACACCAACTGGGGAAATTGAGACAAACCATGAATGTCGAGATGTTAGAGTCCAGATAAAGGAAAGTGAATACATAGTGAAACTGAATGTTTTGGAACTCTCTGGAATCGATGTTATCCTTGGACATGGATGGTTAAGGGGTCGTAAAAGTGAGGTCAATTATTCCCGACATTCAGTGTTTTTAAGAACACCATCAGGCGAAAGGTTTGAATATCGAGGTATGCCATTATCACCCAATGAATGTGAAGCAAGTCTGTTGGGAGATAGCAGTAGTAAGATGCAAGAGGTTCAAGATCGATGTCTATGTTGCAAGCATTATGGGAATTCTTGTCTTCAAGAGAAGTCAACCAAGGATGAGGTCAAAGCGAACCCAAGTGGTGAAGACAAGGAAGATAAGAAAAGGAAAGCAAATTCATTCGAGCCACCGTTGATATGTCACCGACAATTGAGTTCTACCCCAGTAGCACATCCGGTTTCAACTCTTGTTCAGACCAGCCTAGATCAACAGCATTTGGAAGCTCCTCCAGTGAAGAACTTTCCACGTGAGGTTTACATAGATGGATGGACAATCACCTACAAAGAATTCCAACCACTGAAGCGAGTTAAGAAGCAGAATAAACTGGTAAAAGTCAATCCTCTGAGTCAGCAAGATGGCAGCACATCAAGCAACGCTTCTACCACAGCAGATCCAGCCAAAGGAAGATGTTATCATTGCCAACAGGAAGGACATTATGTCAGATCCTGCCCCAAAAAGATCAACAGTCAACTCATGGAAGTAACCAGAGCCCAGTCACTACAGAGTAGCCATCAACATGTGATGTCAGCGCCTGATGCAAAGGAAGTCTCTGATAGCAGATGAGAAATGAAGAGTGTACAAGAAAAGCTGCTCTTGATGTTCTTGCAGATGTATCGTGTTCTAGTTCTTGAGCCCTTATGTAATAAGACGTTAGTAACGAAGTTAAGTCAAGTCCTTGGCCCATGTGTGGCTTGTGAACCTGTGATGTTTGTTGCTTGTCCTTATGATGATGTTTGTTTTGCATCTTTGTAATGAGTGCAATGATTTTGTGGGTTTCTTCACAATCTCATTTAAGTTTAGTTGATAGGTTCATGCATAGATAGTTGGGTTTTTGCTCTTCTCTTGTCTTCTCTATCTTGTCTTTTCGGAGCAGTCTGTCTTTGTCAGCTTATATCTCTGTTTATGGATGTTCAAAAATCATGGAATAATTCTGGACACAAGTAGACTTCATGATCTTTCTCTGAGCGCAAGAACCACCCTGATAGCTGTTATGGTTTTGGAGTTATGAAATTCACGAGTTGATGCATCTGTGCTGTCTGGAGTCTGGAACAGTTACTGATGTCTGCTATTTTCGACGACCTTAACTACAGAATCTGGAAAAGTGTTCTACATGAAAGTTGTAGAGGATTTCATAAGCTTTCCAGAAAGGCAAACTGCAACTTCATTGGATGAACAGAACTCGAGTTATGGCTGTTTTACTGCACTGCTGTTTTGCTACTCGCGAGAAATTTCAGAATTCCTGTTCTTACCTTTACATATGAATTTTTCCGGGATATGAGAAGTTGGTTATGCCTGTCAACATGCTGGAAATAATATGCAAGCTACCCTTATATGTTCTCTAGTTGATCTTTTCTTAAGGGGGGTAGCCATGATGAAGTTAACTTTGAACCGTTTTCAAGATGAAGTTCTTACCATCTAGTGTTTTAATCGGAAGAATCAGTCATGGATGAGTCTTCTCTTGTCTCTCTTGCTATATCAACCTTGTCTTGTCGTCTCATGAAGCTATGGTTAAGTGTGTTATGAAGAGCTGAATCCTAACACATACATGTTGAAAAACAGATGGTTGCTACCAGGAGAAATGACTACGATGATGCTACAGGGAATGCTCACAACTCTAATCCACCGCCATCAAATCCTTCAGCTATAGAGCAAGTTTTGATAATGCAGACTCAACTATTACAGACCATTGCTCAAAATGTGTTACACAATCAGTATGAAGAACCACCTATTGACAAGCGTGGTGAATTTATGAAAGGACACCCACCGACATTCTCTCATACTAGCAACCCAATAGAAGCTGATGACTGGCTTAGAGCTGTGGAACGACAACTTGACATAACACAGTGTGATGACCATGAGAAGGTGCTTTATGCTTCAGGCCAACTTCAAGGAACTGCATTAGATTGGTGGGAATCATTCCAGTTTGAACATCCAAATAAGAATCAAATTGGTTGAGAAGAATTCAAGAATGCTTTTAGATCTTACCATGTTCCAGCTGGAATAGTGGCGATTAAGGAAGAGCAATTCCTCAACTTGAAGCAAGGATTTATGTCAGTGTGTGAGTATCATGACATGTTCACCCAGTTGTCACGCTATGCTCTGGAAGAAGTGAATAGTGATGCTAAGAAGCAGAAACGCTTTCTGAAAGGACTCAATGATGGTCTGCAATTACAACTGATGACAGTTGAATATGCCAACTATCAAACATTGGTGGACAGAGCAATTGTGATTGAGAACAAGCGTCGAGAGATGGAGGAGAAGAAAAGGAAAAGAGAAAGCCAATCTGTAGGTAGCAACATACGCCACCCCTACGCTCATGCACCAGAATTCCAACAATGGAACCAGGAATCAAGTGATCAGTGGAATCTTGAACCTCCTCATGAACTCCATCAGTATCAGCAATCCAATGATGAAGCACTTCACTCCAATTCCCAAGAGCCATGTCTGTCACCTCCTAGTGACACCTTGACGAAGATTAATACTCCCACTAGTGAGGGTTGTAACGATTGTGATGAGGTTAATCACTATGAGAACGACTGTCATAAGAAGTTTATGGAGAGCAATAAAAGTCAGGACGACGAACCACATCAAATACAAGAACAGGAGAAGCAGGAGCCAGGAAGTAAAGTAAAAAGAAACTACATCCAAGGAATGTTAAATCATGTGTATATGATTAACAAACGTGGGGCTAAGGAAGTCGTGTATGGTTTCATTCAAGTAAACTCTGCTCCCGCCATTGTGATGTTTGATCCTAGAGCTTCACACTCGTTCATCTCTAGCCTATATGTACAAGAACATAGGATGACTATGCTTCCAATGAGGAAACCAGTGATAGTTAACTCTCTAGGAGGCGAAATGAAAGCAAACCGCATATGCCCAAAAGTTAGCCTTGACATAAAGGGAGTAAACTTTGAGGCCAACCTTACTGTTTTGAAGTTGATGGAAATGGATGCTATCCTTGGAAAGGGTTGGTTATCTGCTTGTAAAGGAGTGGTTAAGTATGCCCAAGGTTTGGTGCTTCTAACAACACCAACAGGTGAAAGAATTGAGTATCAAGGTTTTCACCCTGTACCTGAGGAATACGAGAATGACCCATTAGAAGGGGTACCCGTCGAGGACAGTAAAGTGGACTGTGAGTTTTCAGATACCAATATAAAGGAACAAACACAGGCAGAGAAGCTCAGTATGAGAGATGATCACGCTTGAGAAGATTTTCTACACAGAATCGTAGAAATTACCAATGGCTTTAATGAAGTACTTAAAGTTTGTAAAGTGCAATGGAATGATCATACAGATAAAGGTGTAATTGGAAAAGGGAGGACCAAACAAAAGCAGAATATCAATCCCTTTGATCACCGTCTTTCGAATCTCGAGGACGAGATTCTCTTAAGGGGGGTAGATTTGTCACACCCTGAAATTTGCATTTCTTAAATTAGAATTAATATGATTTATTTATGAATTTTTGTGCTCATAAAATATAGAGAAATAAAAATTTTCTATAAATTAAAATTTATCCTAGGGTTTAGAAACATGTTTGTGCATTCATGTTGGAACATTTGAGTTTTTGTGATGTGTTGTTTTGGCTAAAATTCTATTTGAGTTCAAAATGATTTGCAAACAATTTGAAAATGAATTTTCTTGAAAGGGGTTTGAAAATAAAGACTTTTTGTTTTTCAAAAAGTTTGGAAAAGTTAAAGTTTCAAAAACTTGTTGTTTCGTCTTGTTTTGCGAGTGAGTAAAGTTTTCCAAAAACTCGTTTACTAAGTTGTTTATCTTTCTCTGCCTTATCCATATCTTCTCCTAAAATCAAATTCTTTGTTTTCTAGCTTAACCTTTCTGTTGAAGTCTCCCAAAAATCTTTTTCGCCTGCTCTAAATTATTCCTTGGTGCTCATCATTCATCATCATATCTCCAAAATCTTCTCGAGAAGTTTTCCAGCTTTTTCCGACACTTTTTCCTATTTTTCTGGGAGTATAATCTAATTTTTAGATGTCCCAAAATATCTTTTCATGAGCTCCAAATATTTTATTTGAGTTCCTCATGTCTCCAAATGTCTCTGAGAATTTTTCCTGAATTTTCGGAGCCATTGGAGTAATTTTTCCTGACTTAAATATCAATTCTAGACTTTTCTAGAATTATTTTAATCCAAAAATTAAATAATTTCGAAAATAATAAAATCTGTCTTTTTCCTCCCTCCCACAAAGCCCATGTGCAATAATTCTATTAAATTCCAAATATCAACGTCTTTATTTACTAATGGGCTTTTATATTTATTTAGGCCCATTAGTAAATGTGGAGGTGCAACGTCAATTAGCACCATATCGCTAGTTGACGCGGGGCATAGAGTTTTTCTCCCTATATATGTGTCCCATTCCTTGGCCAAAGCACACAATAACGGAAGCCCCTAGTTTGGGAGTCCGAAAATTTTGTTTGCTCTGTCAACGGCCGCCAAATTCTTCCCCAACTCCGGTTATCGATTTTTGGCTCTCGTTCATCCTCCACAAAAGCAACCTGCAATCAATATTCATCGCCGACGTCCGTCAGGTCAAGTAAAATCTGATTTTCGTTTTTATTTATTTAATTTCGTAATTAAGTTCGCTGTATTTACAGTTTTGCCACTGATTTCAAATGCCTATAACTTCTTCGTTTTAACTCCGATTTAGTCCGTTCAACTTGCGTTAGATTCATTTCGAAAAGTTCTTTCAAAATATATAACTTTCACCACTGTTTTCTGTAATTGAAATTGAGTTAAATTTAATCTAGTAATTAGTGTCTTTAATCTTGTTTAGTTCATATCTTTTCCGTTAAAACTCCGTTTAGAGTGATTTTCGCGTCTGTGTGTTAGTAGCGAATCGTAGATCAGTTTTCAAAACTCTTTATTTATTTATTTATTTATTTATTTATTTATTTATTGTTCTAATTATAGGCTATGTTTGCTTTGCATGACTGCTATTGGATGCTTGTGTGGTGTCCTATGATCGTATGTCCAGTCGGTGAGTTTTACGTTAGTGATCAAGAAGAGGTTCGTGGTCTAGAGATCGTGATCAAGAGTCATCCTTTGGAAGTATACAATTCAACAGAAGAAGGATCTTGAGTTAAGGCAAGTATAGCAATCGAGTGTTCTTTTCGCAATCATGATCATGTTACTTAATTAATGTATGCATCGAATGATAAAAATGACTTATTAGCAACTTAAGAAATTATCTGTACGAGCACCTTCGGGATTTACAGTGCAACTGTTGGGGGTTATATGGCTCTGGCTTTAGCTCAGTATGAGGACCTTTTCTAGCTTGTTAGTGGACACCTGTATAGGCGCGTTGGGACTTGCCGAGACGGGTATAGTGCGGCTTCTGTCCACGTGTGTATAGGCTGCGTGTTATTGTGCCACCTGGAAGGAGGGCTCTACATCCCCTTGCCTTAAGACCTAACGGCCCTAACTTGTTAGACGAACCTTTGAAAGGCTTCATCGTGAACCCTGCCGACCTTCCTTGGAAGTGGGTTAAGAGGCTGGCTCCCTCGGGCGAAAGGGCAATTCACGTCTCGCAGTGAAAGTGTACACCTTTGCGCAAAGTTTATTAAACTGATATATCAGCCTTGCTCAAGGACACGAGCGGCCTTGAAGACTTTTACATTTATGACTTATGTTGGTTAACATGTTCATTATTTAACGTTTTATGCTATTCATTATTTATGTTACATTGATCATGAGACTTGGGATCTATATCACTTGTTGCTATACTTGTGGAGTTCAACATGGACTCACTCTTGCTTTTCCCCACACCCCAGAGAGTTAAGCTTTGGAGAAGCTTAGGCTTGT
Organism: Coix lacryma-jobi var. lacryma-jobi; assembly: GCA_009763385.1. Classification (NCBI taxonomy): domain Eukaryota; kingdom Viridiplantae; phylum Streptophyta; class Magnoliopsida; order Poales; family Poaceae; genus Coix; species Coix lacryma-jobi. The sequence goes on from CM019831.1 coordinate 51,912,178, forward strand.
GGTCAACCAGTCAGTTGTTCCCTGTGAAGTTGGTGCCTCCATCTGAAGATCGGAGTGTCTTTCCGCTGTCTGCTCTTTAAGGTTATGTTCTTTTGTTTTATATACGTTATATAAGAGCATTGTCTTTCGATATTACCCTTTATTTGTGGCTATATGTGAGATTTGACTTCCTGGGCTCACATATGGTGTATACCTGGTTTTGTTCTTAAAACCGGGTGACACAAGTAGAGCAGTCAGGAGATTAATTAAGAGATTCGAAACCTAAGTTACTTCACATTTACTAAGCCTAGTGATTACTCCAGTTAATATACAATCATTTATAGCTAACTAATCTATCATCTACGATCAAGGGACATTACTAAATTAGAATCAAAAACAAAGTAATGAATTCTAACTTGCAACCGCATCCTACTAAGGTCTACACTCGGGGGGGAGGACTACAAAGGACTCAACAGGACTGCCACTCCTGCGATCTACCTCTCGACCCGGAGCATAGGATGTATTCGTAGGTAAACTAGGCTTAAACACCATGTTTACACCAGTTTGACCACTTAACTCTATCCGGAGTAAAGCTAAGTACTTTATGAACATGATCATAAACTCTATCATAATCAGATCTATATTAAATATATAACTAAAATAAACTCCAAAACTGAATAAACTGAAATATATTAATGTAGCACAAAGTCGAATAAAGATACAAATTACCGAGTCTTCGACAACGATCCGGAGACTCAGACGAAGCTTCCAGCCGGATATGCCGACGAAGTCGCCTGCCTCTACTTGAACCTAGCTAGACTAAACTCTAAACTTGATGTAGAGCTCTAACTCTCTCTCTCTAGAAACCCTAGTTCTACTGAACTTCTATTCTCTGTCTCCGGTCTCTTCTCTTCTTCTGCTGGAGGGGGGGGGGGGTCAGGGGTCTAGTTATATAGCCCTGGGCGTGGAACCGTGGCCGTTGGACCAAACCGACTTAAGGTACGGCTGAGATGCATGCTAGAGGTCGGTGGAGGAAGATTCCAGAAGGAGGAGACGTGGGGGCCCTGGACCAGACCGACCGGTGGGCCCAGGGGACCGGTCGGTCCCACAGGTCAGGCTCCCCGGGTGCCTCGCCTCGTGGTGTCCTCTTGTGTCCTCTGGAGTCTTCTAGAGACTTCCTGACGTGGCGGTGGAGTAATCTACGTCGGGTTCCTTCTTGGGGAAGCAATGTAGTCCAGTTTTCCTGTTTAATCCCTGGAAAATATAGAATCACCAAAACTCATGGAATTTGTTAGTTTAAACCTCCTATTTCTAAGTTGGGAATTCTTTTTGAAATTTATTCAAGTATTGTTGACGGTAAATAATGATAGTTAATAGATGTCAATAGTGGATATATTGGTTATCACGTCTACTATCTCTCAAATGAAATATTCCTGTGTTATAGTGGATATATTGGTTATCACGACTAGTATCTCTCTAATGACATATTCTTATGATGAGATGGACATATTGGTTATCACATAGAATATCTCTCTATATGTTGCATCTTTATGTTATGATGGACATAATTGTTATCACATGGACTATCGTTATATATGTGGAATTCTTATAATGTGTTAGATACATTTGGTTATCACATGGACTTCAGTTGATGATTCAAAACAAGACTTGATAACAGTGGTTTGAGAAAGTGAAGATAGCAAGGCAAGACTTCGAGGTACTAAGCAAAGGTGAAGGGCAAGCAAAGGCTTGGCGGCCGAAGAACCTAGCTAGAGTGAAGAAGAAAGTACTTGCATTTAGTCGAGGAACGAATCAAGCCATAAACGTCAAGTTGATGTGAAGGATCAAATCTCCATTGATCAACCAAAGGAGAGTGACTTGGTATACTTGGCGGTTTTCACATCTATGATGGATGAAATCAAGTCACAAGCTCACGAAGGTTTTGCTCAAATAGAAGTTGTTCGAAGATGACATGTTGGCACCCTCATTTGATAAAGATTGAAAGTTGTGGCAATGTTCGGAAGATTTCAACTCAAGAGGTTTATGGTCGTGTCTTTCTATTTCTTGAGTTAATAGGTATGTCGTACTATTAAGAGGGATGCAACATGTGATAGACATCGTTTCTCTAAGTGCTCAAGTCAACCCATGTGAGATTGAGAGAGAAGAGAGTGTTGCAGGGGCTGGATGTTTGGGTCTCGCACATCCCGGACATGTTCGGTAGGTGCGGATTCAGGTGGTCGGTAGTACCGGCTTCGTGCTCGGTGGTACTGGCCTCTAAAGGTCATTTGCAGGGCTCTCTCGATGCGGGCATATTTTGACCTATCGGTAGTACCGCTATTAATACGGTAGTACCGATGGTCTTCTGGGTCTGGCTCTACCGGACATGTCCGGTAGGTGCTCAGCCCAGCCATCTTTCCTCTTCTCTGTGTTCTCTCTTCCTTAAGGTTTGTCTGCCCCATTCCTTCTCTTGGATACACGTATTATCCCCTGAGTGGAATGGGACCTAAGCCGTTCATTTTTATAGGAGTTGGTCCTACCGGACATGTCCGGTAGGTGTCCAACGGCTAGTTGCGTGGGGTGTTGTTTAAATACCCCCAAGCCTCTATTTTTTGAGGCTGCTGATTCTGCTGGTTTCCTAGAGCACTTGTGAGCTTTGTGAGCACTCCCAAACCCTCTCTTAGTGTGTGGAGCTTCAAATCCCAAAATTCATATTGTGGGTTGAGTGAAATTTGAATTAGAGAGCAATCCCTTTCTTGAGCACTTGAGCATTCTTGTCAATCTCGTGTGTTGCATTCGTTACTCTTGGACTCCGCGGTCCTAGATGGCTAGGCATTGCCGGAGAGCACCAAAGAGCTTTGTGGTGTGTCTTGGAAAGTTTGTAAAGGTTCGATCTCTCCTCAAAAGAGATCAACTAGTGGAGTATGGTTCTATTTAGATAACCATATATAGAAACTATTGAAGGGTCGTTTTCACTAAAATATCTATTCCTAGCATTTAGGGAGGATTTAGAGGATCTCTTGAAGTTTATATTAAGCACAACCATGAAGTTATTTTGTATCAAAGAGAGTTTTTGCAAACAGCTTCACCTAAAGTCTTCTCCCCATCTCCCCCTTCGATTTCCAGTGACACGCTGCCACAACTTGTCTCAACCCTATCCACCGAGACGCTAGCGTATCCGGCTGGCACTGGTTGACCATGGATTCTTGGCGTTCTTGTGCGGTCGATAGGGTTTACAACACCGACAACCACCTTTTTCGTGGCATTTTCATCTGGAATGTGCAGCTCACAAGTAGTAAAAGGTTCTTTAACGTCATCCACGGGGAAGCGTAGCTTGGAGTCATCTTGAATGGTTGGTACTTCCATGGAGGCGCAGCTTCTTTTCAACTGACCTGGGGGGCTAATGTTCGCTTGAGGTTGTTGTGATGACGTACCTTGCCCACTCGTCATTTGACTAAGTGTTGCTTGCACTTGCCTTTTGATTTCATCCTGCATCCATTCTTCATGAGATTTGTCACGCTCTCGTGTTTCAAGAACATACTCCTCCAACTTGTGGATCCACTCTGCCTCCTCGTCCTTCTTTCTCTGGCGGCTTCTGTAACTTTGTAGATCCGCTTCGAAGGAATACAGCCACGAAATAGCCCCAAAGCCTCTCGTACGCCCACCGTGCTCAGGATTTTCTAGCGCGTACGTGAGTTCATCCTTCTCTCTGTTGGGCTTGAACTCGCCAGCCAACACCGCACTTCGTGCTTGAACTAGCCTCTGTGCTGCTCTTGAAATTTCTGGGCCCCAATCAAGCTCTCCGTCATTAGGGTTTATGGTTCCCCATGAGCATAGAACCAATTCCTGGAGCGTTCACTCCAATTCCTTCTTATTGTCTCCGGGACTACCCCTGGCAAGCATCTCCTGTTCCTGTCTCTCCCACTTTGGAAGGGCAGTTCTATAGCCACCTGATCCTAAATGATGGTGGTATTTCTTCTGAGCTGCATTCTGTTTGTTTACTCTGATACGAGCCTCGCTCTCTTGTGATCTTTTGTGCTGTACAAATTCATCCCAATCGGGCCTTAACTTGACATACGCCTTAGAGTTGAAATCTGACGTCTCGTTCTTCAGCACAAAGTTGTGGTACAATTTTTTCTTCCAGTCCTGAAAAAGTGTGGCCATCCTCTTCATTGTCCACTCTCGAATTCGCCTCTTCAACTCCTCATCATTCGTGTCTAACGAGAAATGACCTTCGATGTCTTCCCAGGCTAGCTGCTTGTCACGATTGGAGACATAACTGATCTCAGGAGCACTTCGCTTCTCTTTCCATTCACGGGCACTTATCAGAATCCGATCTCTCACAAGGAACCCACAGTGAAAGACATTTCTGTGCATGGGGTCCTAGTGGTTGCCCTATAGCCATATCAAATTCGGAGATTACATAATGACCCTTCAATGGCTTCTTCGGCCCTCGTTTTGGTCTGCTCTGCCCTGTCGCAGACGTCGATCCAGAAGGCTACATATAGGTAAAGACACAAAGATGAAACCCTAATACAAGTTGAAATAAAACCTAATCAAGTAATAAAGTAAATGTAAACCCTAACACGACATATTGTATATATACCTCGCCAGTATTGCCTTCTTGCATATCAACTTGTTGTTCAGGGGGATTTTCATGATGCATGGTCATGTCTTCGTAATTCAATAAGTATTGACTCTCGTCATCGCCGCCGGCGATGATATTGAACATTTCCTCCTCCATGTTCTCATTTGGGTCGGCCATTTCTGCGAATATTAAAATATATATGTGTGTGATCGAATACTTAGAGGAGCTTTATACATGTATGTATGTGAAACCAAAACCGAACCCCTAAAATAACATATATTCGGGTTTTAGGGTTTAGGGTTTTAGGGTTCAGATTCGATTAAGGTTTAGGTTTAGGTTTAGGGTTTAGGGTTTAGGGTTTCGGGTGTTAGGGTTTAGGGTTTAGGGTTTTAGGGTTTAGATTCGTTTAGCGTTTAGGTTTAGGGTTTAGGTTTCACCAACATTAAAAATAACATATATTCATAAAGACCATATTCGTAAAGAGGCAATTCAACATATTTATCAAAATATTAAAAATAACACGAAGAAGCATATCTATTAAAAAATATATATATGTGTGTGATCGAACACTTAGAGGGCTTAGTTTTAGGGTTTAGGTTTTAGGTTTCGCCCACATTAAAAATAACATATATGGTTTTTAAGGGTTTAAGGTTTAGGGGCAATTGACATTAATAATAACATATATTCGTGAAGAGGCCATTCAACATTAAAAATAACATGAAGAAGCATATCTATCAAAATATTTCTACATATATATTTTCTATGAACATATATTTTCTACATATATATTTTCTATGAACATATATTTTACACACCGTGGACGAGAACGATGGTGGACGACAGCGAGGATGACGACGGTGCGAGTGACGGTGGACGGCGACGAGGTCGGTGGAGCGGTCACCAGGACTATAGGTCGACGCGGCTTGTCACTTTTTATCTACATGTGTAAACATATATTTGTTAGGTTAAAAAACATATATATATATATCTATTCATATTCATTATCTGTATATATCTATTTCTATAAAAAAAAGAAATAAAAAATTTAAATAGAACATAATATATATAGAAAAAGGAAAATTGACATATATATATATATATATATATATGAAAGGATCAAGATGCCCAAGAGAGGGTTGAATTGGGCTTTTCTAAAACTTTTGCGATAATTAAATCCTATCAAGCCCAATTAACCCCTTGTGCCTAGAAGTGTGTTTCTCTAAACCCAACTGCACAAAAGACTATCACTATGTCACTTCTACTCTACCATGGCAATTCAAGTATGAATGAACAACAAGTAAATTGCGGAATTGAATTGCTCAAATGTAAATGCGCAAGTAAAGAGAGTAGAGATGACACGGCGATCTTTTTCCCGAGGTATCGAGGTGTCGGCACACCCCCTAGTCCTCGTTGGAGCACCCGCGCAAGGATATCGCTCCCCTTGATCCGCGCAAGGATCAAGTGCTCACTCTGAGCTGATTCTCCGCCACTCCGGCCCGGGGAATCGCTCACTACCGGTCACAAGCCTCCTTGGGTCATCCACAAGCCTTCAGATGATCACCAAGCTTCATGATCACCACCAAGCCGTCTAGGTGATGCCGATCACCAAGAGTAACAAGCTAGAACTCTCACATGACCAAGCCAAGGCCAAAGAGATGGATGGATGCACACTTGCTACTCAATTCTCACTAGGAGGTCACTAATTCTCTCAATTAGCAATTCTCTCAACCTCACTAGGGCTCTTGCTCTTTCTCAACCTCTCAAGGTGTTTCTCAGTAGAATGAAATGGCAAGAACACTCTAATGGAGGAGGGGGAGGAGTATAAATACTCCCCCAACTGGCCATCCAAAAGAGCACTGGACAGGTCGTTTTTCGGGGGCATCGGACGCTCCGATGCCTGGCATCGGATGTGCCGATGCCCTCGACTCAACGGCCAACTGTACTACCTGTCAGACATTTTAAAGGAGCATGGCAGCATCCGATGCCCTCGCCTCGGACGCGTCCGATGTGATCCTGACCTCTCTGGAACCTCTCTGGTTGACCATCGGATGCTGGCCCTTAGCGTCCGATGTCAGCATCCGATGTAACCCCAAATTCACTCGCAAGTGAACAGTAGCACGGGCGCGTCCGATGTGACAACATCGGCGCGTCCGATGCCACGCATCAGACACACTCAAGTCTAGTGAGCATCGGACGCGCGTCCGATGCCCACCAGGCCAGCGTCCGATGCCCTTTACAAGGGCAAAATCAACTCGGATCGCGACGCGGCCTTAACGACTTTTCATCCTCACAATATAAGGGCTCTCTCTGAGCTACCTAGGGCTATGAAATGACAAGTGTGCACCACACCTACCTCAATAGACTCATCTAGGTCAAGCTACTGATTTACGCTCCCCTTTATAGTACGGCCAAAGGAAAAACAAAGATATAAGACTACCTAAGTGTCCTCCAATACCATATGACACTTAGCCTAGTCTATCACCGTCTTCGTCATCCGCCTTTTGAAAACCGAAATGATTTCCATCACCAGGGGACATGAACTCCAAATGCCCGTATCGTCGCTATTACCATGACCTAACTCATCCCTGTTTCTGCAAAACACACGTTAGTCACAGTAATTTTGTGTTTCATCCAATCACCGAAACCCACTAGAGGCCAAGATCCTTTCAATATAGAAAATAGATATATATATTTAGAAAAATAAAATGATATATATATATATAATGAATATAAATAGATATATATTTATAGATAATGAATATATAAATAGATATATATTTATAGATAATGAATATGATCATATTCATTATCTATAAATATATATCTATTTATATTCATTTTATATATATCATTTTCTTTTTCTAAATATATATATCTATTTTCTATATATATATATATATCAATTTTCTTTTTTCTATATATATTATTTTCTATTTAACTTTTTCATTTTTTTACACTCACAGTACACACACTACTACAGTACACGCACACACGCACACCACACTGCACACATGCACGGAGGCCGAGGTTCGACGGTGGCGGCGAGGGAGAGGCTCGACGGCGTGAGGACGAGGACGTGGACGAGGGGAAGAGGCCGGGAGGCACGGGGAGCTCGACGCCGGCGCGAAGGACGAGGGACGAGGACGAGGACGAGCCGAGGCCGAGGCTCGACGGCGGCGAGGGAGGTCGAGGCTCGACGCCGCGAGGACGAGGACGTGTGGACGAGGGGTCGCACGGGTTGCTCGCCAGCGCGGAGGACGAGGGACGAGGACGAGCGGCCGAGGCCGAGGCTCGACGGCGGCGAGGGAGGCCGAGGCTCGACGGCGCGGAGAGAGGCTCAACGGCGAGGACGGAGGCTCGACGGTGAGGAGAGCTCGAGGGCGGCGGCGCAACTGCGTCGATCTGGGGATGGTTGGAGGGCAATGTGCCCTATATACCCAGAGATACTTTAGTCCCAAGCCGTCTTACGCACCGGGACTAAAGGGTCTTTAGTCCCGGTGCGTAAGACGACCCGGGACTAAAGGGTTGGACCTTTAGTCCCGGGCCGGTTTACGCACCGGGACTAAAGGACCCTTTAGTCCCGGGTGCTGCCACCGCCCGGGACTAAAGGGTTCTTTCCCGCCACAGTTTTGGGTTTTCAGTATTTTAGGTTTTGTATTAAGTTTTCACTATATAAATATGTTGTAATTCTTGTTAATTGCATAGTAAATTAAACAGTAGGCATAAAATTACTTAAAAATAACAGTTGTATTTCCTTTGACCTTATTGTATAGTAGAAAATTTTATAGCATAAATTCTTTTATTTTTTATAATAACGAATATAAATGTAAATAACCATTAATATTTTGTTAATGCAAAAATACAATGTTAAATTTAAATTTAAAAAATTGTTGGCTTTCAATAGAAAATTTATTTTCACATCATTTGAACGTTAATCTTTTGTTTATAACCTAAAAAATCATTGCCCAATTTCGTTCTACCAGACAGATGCAGTAGTTTTATATTTTTAAATTTAGTTTTCTTTTTAAATATATCTTAATTCTTTCTAATTGAACAGAAAATTAAATATTTGATATACTTTCTTTTAAAAATTGGTATGGGATTCTTTTTACTTTAGTTTACAGAAGAAAATGTTAAAGTTTAGTATATTTTTAATTTGTTTTTTTGTAAATATTAAATATAAATGTTACTAATATTTAGAATTTTGTATATACTTTTTCTTGTTATATGTATTTTGATGATTCACATCTAGAGGAGCACATAAATAAATGATCACTACTAAATATATATATAAATCCATCGTCAAATAAAGTCTTAATTAATTAATTATTACATAATATCTTTACAACAAACCCACTATTTAGCGGGTACAACTGTGAACTTTTTCTTGACATATGTCCCTTGGTTATGATCATTCCTTAACCATGGAGTTTCCTCATTGTTAAACAAAATGCTTGGGTCTTTGTTTACTTTGAATGGCGGAATTCGGTCATCCCTTTCATAATCACCTGACATGTCTGACTTGTCCTCAATTCCGACAATGTTTCATTTCCCTGAAAGAACTATGTGGCGCTTTGGCTCGTTGACGATCGACTTGTTATCATTTTTTCCTCTCTTTGGTTTTGTAGACATGTCTTTCACGTAGAATACCTGACTCACATCCGCGACAAGGACAAATGTTTCATCTTTGTACCCAATATTGTTGAGGTCCACTGATGTCATCCCATAGTCCTTGTCGACTGTTACCCCACCTCCGGTCATCTTGACCATTTACACCGGAACAAAGGCACTTTAAAATTAGGTGCGTAGTATAGTTCCCATATGTCATGTGTGCGGCCATAATATGTTTGTTTGTTCCCATTTGGATCCGTGGCATCCACGCGTACACCACTATTTTGGTTGGTGCTCCTTTTGTCTTGGGCTACTGTGTAATATGTATTCCCATTAATCTCGTACCCTTTGTACGTGCTGATATGCCACGATGGCTGTCTGGCCAACAAATAAAGCTGCTCATTTATGTTGTCATCACCCTAACATTGTTTTCGCAACCAATCGCCGAAGGTTTGCATGTGCTGACGTGTAATCCATGCTTCACTCTTCCCGGGCCACTCAGATCGAAGGAAATCCTTGTGTACCTCAATATATGGATCGACCAATGAGGAGTTCTGTAGAACTGTGTAGTGTGCTTTATCGAAGTAATCGTCTCCTGTACCAATATATGTTTTCTTCCCTAGTGTTCCCTTGCCACTGAGTCTGCCCTCGTGTCGCGATTCAGGAACGCCAATCGGGTCAAGGTCTGGAATAAAGTCCACACAGAACTCTATGGCCTCCTCTGTTCCGTAGCCCTGGGCGATGCTTCCTTCGGGCCGAGAACAGCTATGAACATATTTCTTCAGGACACCCATGAACCTCTCGAATGGGAACATGGTGTGTAGGAACACAGGACCGAGAATAATGATCTCCTTGACCAGGTGAACTAGGAGGTGTGTCATGATATCAAAGAAGGATGGAGGGAACACCAACTCAAAGCCGAGGAGACATTGAATGACATCATTCTGCAAAGTAGAAAGTTACTCTGGATTGATGTCCTCCTCGGGGACTATAGAAGGCGTGCTAGGAATGGTTTTTCTACTAATCATTCTTTTGAGCATCTGGGACAACACTGGTACTCTTCCCATTTTAATTTTACTCACCCCAGTGTTGGACAATATGCTCACCCTATGTCTTTTTATTGATGTAGGTAAAACGATTGGAGGACATTTGGTTGGTGGATTCCGGGTGTTCAAGGCACATGACCGAAAACTCCAAGTGGTTCTCCAGTCTTAGTCCAGTTGCCGAAAAGGAGTTTATCACCTTCGGCGACAATAGCAAAGGTAAAGTGTTGTCTCGTGGGTCGGTGCGAGTTAATGAGCACTTTGTATTGCATGATGTTCCTCTTGTTTCTAACTTGCATTTTTAACCTTCTTTCTGTTTCGCAACTCTTTGATGATGACTATGAGATTCGTTTTAAGCCGAATCTCAGTCGTATTTTAGATCCTCAGGGCAATCTTGTATGTTTGATTTTGCCCTTTGGAAAAGTCTTTCGTGCGAATTTCTCGGAGTCTTTTGGCATTTCTCATTGTCTTGTGGCTGGACCTTCTTCCTCTGACCTTTGGAAGTGGCATAGGAGACTTGGTCATTTGAGCTTCGACTTGCTTGCAAGGCTTGGTTCACTTGGCTTAATCCAAGGATTGCCCAAGTTACACATGGAGGACCTTGTTTGTCATTCTTGTAGACATGGGAAAATGGTTGCCGCTCCCCACCATCCAGTGAATCAGGTCATGACTAAGCACCCTGGAGAGCTTTTACACATGGACCTTGTTGGTCTGGCTCGGGTGAGCTCGGTTGGGGGGAAGTGGTATGTGCTTGTTGTTGTTGATGACTTTTCGAGGTATTCGTGGGTTTTCTTCTTAGCTGAGAAAACTGAGACTTTCTCTTTTGCTCGCAATCTGATTTTGCGTCTTCAGAATGAGTTCCCTAAGAACTCAATGCGAGCCATTCGTAGTGATAATGGTACCGAGTTCAAAAACTCAGACTTTGGAAAGTTTTGTGACTCCTTGGGTTTGGAGCATCAGTTTTCTTCCCCCTACACACCGCCACAAAATGGTGTTGTAGAGAGGAAAAATTGGACCCTTGTTGAGATGGCCAGGACGATGCTCGATGAGCATAGGACTCCTAGGCGGTATTGGGCCGAAGCTATGAACACTGCATGCTATATTTCCAATCGCATTCTTCTCCGAGCTTTCCTGAAAAAGACTTCTTATGAGTTGCGTTTTGGAAGACAACCCAAAGTGAGTTATTTTAGAGTGTTTGGTTGCCACTGTTTTATACTCAAGAAAGGCAACTTGGACAAGTTTGAGTCTCGTTCTTCTGACGGTGTATTTTTGGGTTATGGCACTCATACTCGTGCATATCATGTACTTAACCTTGATACTGACTGAGTCATGGAGACATCTGATGTCACCTTCGACGAGACCATGCATTGTCCTTCTTCTAGATTTGAGTGTGCAGGCGATCACGAGGTTGGAGAACCTCTTTTTGATGACGAGGAAGAAGGTGCTGAAGGGATGGATGACTTAGCACCACCTCCACCTGCTGTGCCGCTAGGATCGGCTTCTACTACGACGACTCACGGCCCCGACCCTTCTTCTTCGACTACTTGGGGGCCGTGGGATCCGCCACCTCGGGCTGTACCATTTGTACCCGAGGAGGCACCAGCTGCTGTTGAGGGGGAGGTTTCTTCAGCTCGGGAGGCGCCACGACACATTCAGCGCCAACACCCGCCTCAACAGATGATCGGCAGCATCGACGAACATGTCACTCGGTCAAGGTCACAACAAATCTCTCACTTTGCTCATTCTGCATTTGTTGCGGATTTTGAACCCCGAGATGTTGGACACGCTTTATCTGATCCGGATTGGGTCAATGCCATGCATGAGGAGTTAGAAAATTTTGAGAGAAATCGGGTTTGGGTTTTGGTTTCACCTCCTCCAGACTGTAATCCTATTGGGACAAAATGGGTCTTTAAAAACAAACAAGGAGAGGATGGCTGCTTTGTAGAGCAGCACTTTGTAGAGCATCTTTTCATTCTATCGACTATATTCCTGAAGCTGCTAACTTGCTTTTTTGACTCATATGCATTTGAAGGGGAGAAATCTGCTTGATAGTGCATTATCAACTAAGGGGGAGAAAATTGTCAAATCATTTCTTAGTTGTGTGCATTATTGAAGGGGGAGTTTGCTCGTTTGTAGCTTTGGAGCACTTTTCAATTGATTCGGAACATTTCTGCTAGTTGTGTTGAGCCTCTATGCCTCTATCTTGAGGGACTAGCAGTTTTTGCATTCTGATGTGCTTGTCAGTTGACGTTGGTTCAATTGGTAAAGATCAATTGGTATCGAGCTCTCTTGCCTTTTCAGTTGGTATCGAGCCTTCTAGCTAGTGGTGTTGAGCCTGTTTTGCCTCTTCTTGTGGGCTAGCTTCTCAATTGATGTTGAGTTTTCTCAAAGTTTCAATTGGTATCGAGCTTTCTCGCTAGCGGTGTTGAGCCTGTTCTACCTCTTCTTGAGGGCTAGCTTTGCTTTGCTTGGTTGCGTCGAGCCGTTGCCCATGTCTTTGGGGACCAAGTTGTTTTGCTCTTCCACTTGATCTTCTTCTGGCTTTGTTATGCTTTTGGGTCATTTGGACGAGTTCTCTACTTCTCTTTCTTCTTCCTTCTTCTACCTTCATATGATTTGTGTTGGCAGTTGACAATGCACTCATCAAGGGGGAGATTGTGGATACATGGGTGTATGCCGGATCTTGAGTGATGAGTGATTGTCAACTGGTTTGATGTGCATGTTCTTTGGCTTGTGTTATGCAGGTGTCGAGCACGGAGACAGTGATCGAGGGCAAGGTGAAGGTCAAGTAGAGACGTGCCGTGCCGATGGACCCAGAGCGGTGAAGGGCGGACGTGAGGCTTGGACTGAGGGACCGGTGGCCTGCGGATCAGCTGTGGTGGCTGATAGCCTGGGACAGCGACGAGCGGAGACTTGCGGGGCACGGTGTTGCTTGGGTCAAGGACCTGGGGACACGTGTCGGTGGACGGGGTGCACGGGCGGTGCATCCCCTCTACGACGTCGGTTTGGTGGTTGAGCCACAGAAAAACTACCGGGTGGACGGTTTCCAGGTTTGGGCCACAAAACCTGGGTGTTGCGGGTTTTCCGAGTTTGGGTCACAAAACTCGGGCTGAGGACGGTTTCCAGGTTTGGGCCTCAAAACCTGGGCGCTGGCAGGTTTCTGAGTTTGGGCCACAAAACTCAGGCGATGGACAGCAGGTTTCCCAGTTTTGGCCTCAAAACCGGGGGAGGACTTGAAGGCTGGTTTCCTGGTTTCGGCCTCAAAACCGAGGCGAGGTCCGTGAAAAGGACGAGCAGAGCGGTGGCGGCACGTGGGGGCAATCGGTGAGGTCGCGTCGAGGCGAAGCTACCAGTTGTGCGGGCGTGGCCGTCAGATCACCATCTACTTCGAGTTGGTCCAGAATAACCTTAGGGTTGAGCTGGTTCGCTCTGTGTATAATTAGGGGTAGAGTGGGAATAAGGATTAGTATAAGTAGAGGGAGACACCCACCTCCCAAATTATCTCAGCCATTTGCTATTTTCACCTAGGGTTTCCTGCTCTCCCACATTCCTGCTATAGCAACTGAGATCCGCAGAGACGGCTAATCATACCTCTGTGTTCCTGAGATTTTGAGGAAGTGAGACCGAAATCTCACCATTGTCTCGTGTGGTAGCCACACGGTTGCAATTCGTGGTTGTGATTCGCGTTTTGAACTTGTTCTTCGCGGTTTGCTTTTCCCCACGAATTTCCTGTTGATTGATCTCCCTTCTCACTGCGTCTTTTTCGAATCCGTTTGAATCAACTTGTTCTTTGTTGTGAGGAGATTATTTGGACCGAAGGAATTCAACTCTAATCTCACGAACAAGTAGATCAATCGGTTTTTCGTGTTGGATCGACTTTCTCTCTGTTTCCCCCAAATCTCTTCGATTCACCGATTTGGAGTTAGGTTCGAGCCATGATCTCTTAGGAGTAGCTCACTAACATCCTCGTGACCTCTCAGATCGAATCCTAGCCCTATAGCTCTTGATTCGGAGGAGATCGGGTTGAATCACCAAAGAACTATGCTATTTTCGGGGGCATCGGACGCTGATCACGGGAGCATCGGACGCTATTGTTCATAGCATCGGACGCTCCGGTGACACGTGTCAGTTCTGGTGTTTTTAAGTGGACATCGTCCGTTGGTCATCGGACGCGTCCGTTGGTCATCGGACGCGCCGGAGCCTAAGCATTGGACGCTGACCAAACACTGTAGCAGCGTCCGATGGTCACACAGTAAGGTTCCAGAGAGGACCTGTTTGCATCGGACGCGTCCGGTGGGTTGGCATCGGATGCTGCCAGCATCCGATGCAGTGAAATCTTCACTATTTCGTCTGCAGTTTGTTCATCTGACTTCAGATTTGATTTTGGTCTTTCGCACTGGGTTTCTAGACTTGAGTAGTGTCTCGCTGTGCTTCTTGGAAGCATCCACCCTACATCTAGGGTCGTGGACACTATCGAGATCTAGGTTTGCTTTTGGGGTAAATTTTCGGGACAGAGGCTAAAAGTTTCTGAAAAGAAATTTGAGGCTCCCATTCACCCCCCTCTGGTCGCCTTTGTGTTGCACTCTCGATCCTTCAAAGAATCAACAAGGCTATAAGAGTCACCCTTGCGAACAACCACTACAACCGGCATTATAGGAGGCAATTATGAGCTATCAAGTCTAAGCACCATGCTTACACTATCCAACTACTCTAACTCTAGCGTAACTAGAATTACAGTACTCAAAAGAGAGTCATAAACCTTAAGAATAATAAGAACAATGGCTCAAACTTAAATATAGACGTTGATTACCGAAACAATCGCTGAAGCAAGTTGAAGATGAACTTGAATCCATAGGTACAAGATGAAGAAGTTGATCCGACAGGCCGGAGCTCCTTCTTGATCTCTTCCTCTCTCTCTCTCTCTCTTCTAGTTCTAGTATAAGACTAGGTTCTAAACCTAAACTAGAGGGGTATCTAGTCTTCTACTTAAAAGATGGCTCTTGAAGTCTTCTTCTAGGGTTTCTAAATGAGGCGTAGACTTTTCTGAAGAGAGACTTGATCTTCCCTGGGCCTGGGGCCTATTTATATAGCCCTGAGGGATCAACCGCGGCCGTTAGATCAAACCGACTTCACGTAGGGCTGAGATGGATCCTCAAAGGCGGTGGAGGAAGGTTCTAGAAGATGGAGGCCATCGGGCCCAGGGGGTGACCGACCGGTCATAGGGTGGGATCGGTCGGTCCCACCTGGCGGCCTCTCGGGGTGTCCTGCCTCGTGGTGTCCTCTGGTGTCCTCTAGGTCCTTCTGGAGTATTCCTGACGTGCTGGTTTCGTAATCTTCCGTCGGTTTCCTTCTAGGAGAAGTAATCAGTGCTGGTTTTCCTGTTTAGTCCCTGCAGAATTACAATTCACCAAAACTCATGGAATATTATCAATTAAAACCCTAAACCTTTATTGGTGATTGAATTTATGCCCTTTTCATATTTATTTATCCGTTAATTTTGATAGATAACCAGTGTCAACAACTCCCCCAAGCTTACCCTTTGCTAGTCCCTTAGCAAAAACAAAAATTAACAATGGATCAGGAGTTGCTACAATATCTTCACTTCCAACAAGTACATCTGCTGTTAAACAAAAATTCTTCGAAACATATCATGTTATTCTTCATGGGGCTTATTACTTTTACCTTAGATCTTGAATAATTGAGAGATTGAATGATCAAATGAAGCACTATGTCTCTAGTTCTTTCACTTCACCTTTATCCCGGAGTTTTAATTAATTTTTAAAAGTTTTAATACATATGTTGTCAAATTAAGCAATGGATCCAAAGAGAAAGTCAACCAACCATTGAATCAAGAAGTGCATGTGTATGGAAAAATGAAGTCGGATGCTCTTTTGAATATATTCACTCTCTTCTGTTTATCAGAGACATATGGCTATTAGGATAATTCTACTGTCGGACACGTGCCCATTTTTTGACATTTTTTTCTTTGAGGTTCCGGACACTTGTCCCTTTTTATTTCCTCAGGATCTATCTTTTTGAGATTTCAGACACTTGTCCCTTTTTATTTCCTTAGATCTTTCTTTTTTTTAATAGCCACATGCTTCCAACAAACTTCTGAGAGGGTAGCAACGGATAATTATGAGCATTTATGCGAAAGATGGATGAAATGTGTAAGTGATCTCAATTCAATGGCATGATAACTTTCCACAGGGTCACAAAGCTTAATTTAACTCAATGCAATTATTAGTCATATTCATATTTAGAAATCTCTGAAACTTTAGTGTTGTTCAGAACAAGATAATAGCAGCTCGGATCATCACATGTCATATCCCAATTACCTAGACCTTAGATAAAGTATTTGCCAACTATGCATTTAATTTTATTTTAAGGCATCATTATTAATTAGGAGAACTCATGCTTTGAAGGCTAGGTACTTGAAAGAAATTAGATAGAGCAACTATTCATCATTTCCATGCAAAAGATTAGAGAGAGCGGGTTCTTCTTTGGTCATCAACTTCTTAAAACAAACTAGACACACTATTTTATTTATTTAATCTAACACACTTTAAGATATAATATAAAAGCTAATAATAATAGTAGTAGTAATAATAATAATAATAATAATAATAATGAAGACATACCTAAATCGCGAAGATAACTGGGGTGCGCCTCCCCCAAGCTGGTTCCCTTAATAGCTTTAAGCCTTCGTGTGCCCATATATTTTTGTCTCTTTTTTAATTAATGGTGAGCCTTCATGTGCCCACATATTTTTGTTCTTTTTTAATTAATGGTGAGCCTTCATGTGCTCATATTTTTTTGTTCTTTTTTTAATTTGAATTTGTTTAAAAAAACTTAAGAGGATAAAGATATTACGTGGATACATGGGGGTGCCTTCCCCCAAGCTGAATGTTGACGTAGTCGTTCGATCTTGCAATGTAGCAGACTGGCAGTGGATAAGTCCTTCCTCTATTAGAGCTTTGATTGATGTTGATGTTTGTTGAGACAGTGCTCCAACAGTGGATGGAGCATTCACTTGTTCGTCAGCTTTTCTTGGCCTTTCAAATCCTGTGAAACTCAAATAGACAACAAAACTTGTGGAACAGATTAAGCATTAGCGGTTGGCCACTCAAGACTTAGTTGTCTAGAATTTCAGTAAGATCTCTTTCTCAATATTTTTGTATTTTAATATCTTTACGATGCAAGAGAAAAATACAATAGGATGAATGTATGCATATTTTTTATGCCACCACGGTGAACATTCCTGTGGGTTTTTACACACCAAAGATTTATTCACATGGGGCTTTATGATGCAATAAAATATTTTTTATTTTATTTTCTAATTAAAATGTTTGTGAATTAAATATGATTATATAAGAAATGATTATAGATTAAATATGAGAAATATGCAGGAAAGTAAATACGAGGATAACTACCGGTTTTTATCTTTTGGCGAAGGTTCGGATATTTAGGTCCGACGAACCGGACCTTCCCTTGGTTCAGACCTCCCAAGGTATGTCCGACGTTTGGAAAGTTGTTATTGATTATACCTCTTAGGTGCAGACATTTTCTTTCATACTTTCTTGGTCTGAGTCTTCACTTCCTGTGGTTCACTGTCTTGAGGTTTCTCTCCTTTCTTTTCTGGGACAGTGCTGATAGCTTCTTCTTCGTGATTGACCTCTCTATTCTTGATAGCTTGTCTTCTTTGGCGTTGAGAGCGGTGTCTTTCACTTCTGTTCTTTTTGAGTGCTTCATTGGATATGTAGTTGATGAAGTTGCATTGTGCCTTTTCTCCAGGAAAGTGAAAATGGATTTCCTCTTGTAGATGATTGCACTTGTAGCGTAGAGGAATGGTCTTCCTAGGATGAGGTGGACATCATCATCTTCTCCTATGTCAAAGATAAAGAAGTCTGTGGGGACTTCATGACCTCTAATTCTGACTACGACGTCTTCCATCATTCCTTCTTGATTATGCCTTTTGATATGGTGTCACTCATGTTCTTCGTTCGTCCAGCAGTTTGATGTGAAGCGTTAATTATGGAAGCTGGCAGCATCTTGCTCAGTGTGCATGTTCTTGTAGATCTAGGACCTTCACTCTGTAGAATTTGGGAGTGACAAACTTCGCCCTGTTTGCTCAAGAGTGTGTCCTGCTCATAAAGACAAGGTAGAGATCAAGTGCATGGGCTCTGTTGGTGGAAAAACACCAATAGAACCAAAAGTTTTGTTTATTCCTCTCTAACCTTAGGCACATTGCACAAGACAAACTTGTTGTTTATGTGTTCTATTCAATCTTAACATGAGTGATAGGATCAGAGGATGAGCATAAAAGTAGCATCTTAAAATATTTAACAGATCAAATTACTTAACCCAAGGAAGGATAATCTATGCATAAAGTGTCGATCTTTTCATAATTGAGATATATCATCTTCCAAAGGTTAGATGCACAACATTTTAGCTCATTTAGTTAAGATAGTGAGATTCAAGAGAGTAAAGCTACGAACAAGGATCAAAGGACTGAATATGTTGAGTTGATTAGGTTGGATCAAGTGAGGTGCAACTTAAACATGTTTAGTTCTTTATTTATGTTCATACTAGAATCAAGAAGAAGATTTTACAGTGATGGTTACTTACCTTGAAATGTTACTTTGTCATTGGAGAGTGATTGTGCTGAACCACCTTGCAGAAGCTCCTCTTGTCTAGCTGGTTGTTGTTTATGAATGGCTTGTCTTCTCTTGTTTGTCTTATAGTGTGATTGAGAGGAGGAAGATCACAGTGGAATCATCTTTAGAGGTATCGACCTTCCTTCTCTTGTGTCGACTTATCAGTGAAGGCACATTGTTCCTCGAGTATGCTGACTAGGATCCTCTCTCTTCTTGTATTAATTTTGTACTATGAGGATGTAGGGACAGTTCCGCATTCTTCTCTTGTCAAGCTTTCTTGTTTTCCTTTAATCATTGGGTTGGCAAGAGACTTGAATTTAGAGCTGCTACTTGAGTGCCTCCATGAGAGTCTTTTGTCTTGTAATGTCACAACTGAGACTTGTCCTCTCAACAGTGTCTAGATGATGATGATCTTATCGGCTGTTCTTCTTGATTTGCTGGCTCAGGTACTATCTCTCCATCTTCTAACTCTTATGGTGCAGTGGCTTCGTCCTTCATGATGCCCTCCTCAATTCTTGGCAGTTGGTTCTCCCTTCGACGTCTTCTCTTGGTTCTCTTTTGCTGCTCATAAGTGATGTAGATGTTGAAGATGCAGCGAAAGATCCAAAAGTTGACTTCTCCAGGTCCGACAAAGATGATAACATTCATGGTGTTCAAGAACGATCTTCCAAGAATGTGTGGTGGATCATATTCTTGTTCTCGACTGGGACAACATCTAGTGGTTTGTACTGATCAAAGTGGTGAGTAGAAGATCAATATGTTTGAAGTTGGGTTTCTCCTTCCTCCCTTTGATTGTGAAACGCATCTAGACAACGGAATTGTCTCTCCCAGGCTGGCTTGTGATGTAGATGGACTCCCAACAACATGTTCATGTGTTTGACTTGTAGATCTTGTTATTGTTGTAGTGGTACCATCTTGTCTCCCAAGCTAGCTCTTGATTAGAAGAGAAGATAACTCCCCATTTCTTGTCTTGATGTCTTGGACAATGATGGTTGCAGGCATAGGTTGTCTCATACGAGGTAAGTTGCATCCTGTTTGTCATCAGTGCCCAAGCAAGACTCAAAGCTAGGCTAGCACCATTTGTGATCTGAGAGTAGGTTTGTGTGTCTATGGTTTGGGTTTTGGATCTTCAATGTTCAGACCAAACCATGGATAAACAAAATCTCTCTCCTGCATAACGTTAGTGGATATATACCCGAAGGATTGCAAGACTTTGAAGCATGGGTTGTTATCCATAACTTATGTATTTTGCATCTATGCTAATAAAAAGATGTTTTTAGGATTATTTTAGCATAGACTAGTATTTTATGTGTTGGCTGCACTTTAACATGATTCAAGGCAAAAGATAACTTGCAGTAGAAGACAAAATAAATAAACTTTGATACTCACAGTTCTTTCATCCATGATGAATGAGCTGAGTCTTCATTGTGCAAAGTTGTTGAAGTTCATGTGTCTCTTCCTCTCTAGTGTGAGTTCATCTCCAGACTTTCCCAAATTGATATTTGAAGTTTCCCTGCATGGGTTAGTCCTACAAAATATCCAATATCTACTATAGCATACTATCGGCTCAAAAATCAACCTAGACACCACGTCTAATTTGATCTAGGAAGGCATTTTAACTTAAACATTGCTTGAATTAAAAGGCCTTTGAAAGCAAGATCACCACTCCTAAACTAGGCACCATGCTTAATTTAAGAGATGTATGAAAGTACTCCAAACCTAAACATATAATATAGCAAATGAGGGTAGCATGAAAGTATTATAGAGATTTATTCAGATGGTGATGAAAGAGCATGATTAGTATATGAGCATATCTTAAAGGTAGGGACAACCAACATAGCAACACGGCAAGAGATGCTCTTAGAAAGTCTATTCCCCAAGCTTAGATTTTGCACAAATCAAGATTGGATGAATGCAATTCAATGTTACATGATGATTGGTTGGACATACCTTGTGTTTGTTGTTCCTTCATTCTTTTCTGCTCCAGACCTGGGAAGGTTAGTGACAAAATACCCGAAGGAATATTTTCACAATTATATTTCTATGCTCAGTGTAGCGGAAAGGCAGGCATAGCTAATAACCAGGTATTATGATGGGGTGTAAGGATTCTACTGGTTATAGCTTGCGCTCATGGGGTAGTGATAGATAAGAGTGGAATTCAAAAATAACATTCATAAGAATGAACACAAAAATAATGATGAAAAGACTGGGACAAATAAAGAAAAGATAAAAGTATGATTACAAGGTTAAACTAAGACTTAAGATGATCTACCGTTCCCCGGCAACGGCGCCAGAAATGCTTGTTGGTATAAATTAACGCACACTCTATTTTATCCGCAAGCACAGAGATAAAATCTACCGATGTAACACTTCAACGGAGTAACCCAGTTTTAATATCGAACCCAAAGGAACGGATAGTGTTAAGTCTTAAAGTCTAACCCCTGAGTAGCTAACAAGGACGGAGAATCTAGAAGTATAGAGGGGATCACTAAGGCTGTCTAATTCCAATTCAAGAGTGATATGTTTATATTATTCTTAGTGGGGAAGTTGCCATAAAAGGTCACAAACAGAGTATGAGTCTTTTATGCAAATGTATAATCCTACCGAGCCTACACACGGGTAAGTGGATTATAGAAGAATCAACAAGGCTATAAGAGTCACCCTTGCGAACAACCACTACTACTGGCGTTATAGGAGGCAATTATGAGCTATCAAGTCTAAGCACCACGCTTACACTATCCAACTACTCTAAATCTAGCGTAACTAGAATTAAAGTACTCAAAAGAGAGTCATAAACCTTAAGAATAATAAGAATAATGGTTCAAACTTAAATATAGACGTTGATTACCGAAATAATCGTTGAAGCAAGTTGAAGATGAACTTGAATCCGTAGGTACAAGATGAAGAAGTTGATCCGACAGGCCGGAGCTCCTTCTTGATCTCTTCCTCTCTCTCTCTCTCTCTTCTAGTTCTAGTATAAGACTAGGTTCTAAACCTAAACTAGAGGGGTATTTAGTCTTCTACTTGAAATCTTGCTCTTGAAGTCTTCTTCTAGGGTTTCTAAATGAGGCGTAGACTTTTTTGAAGAGAGACTTGATCTTCCCTGGGGCCTGGGGGCCTGTTTATATAGCCCTGAGGGATCAACCGCGTCCGTTAGATCAAACCGACTTCACGTAGGGCTGAGATGGATCCTCAAAGGCGGTGGAGGATGGTCCAGAAGACGGAGGCCATCGGGCCCAGGGGTGACCGACCGGTCATAGGGTGGGACCGGTCGGTCCCACCTGGCAGCCTCTCGAGGTGTCCCGCCTCGTGGTGTCCTCTGGTGTCCTCTAGGTCCTTCTGGAGTATTCCTGACGTGCCGGTTCCGTAATCTTCCGTCGGTTTCCTTCTAGGAGAAGTAATCAGTGCTGGTTTTCCTGTTTAGTCTCTACAAAATCACAATTCACCAAAACTCGTGGAATATTGTCAATTAAAACCCTAAACCTTTATTGGTGATTGAATTCATGCCCTTTTCATATTTATTTATCCTTTAATTTTGATAGATAACCAGTGTCAACACAGGGCTTAAGTATTGGCGCCCGTCATCTGTCTTCTCCGGATGCAGGTTGTCTCGTTCTTTTATGCGCTGCAAGTCCTATCGTGCTTCAAGTGAATCCTTAGGCTTCCCGTAGACACCTATGAATCCAAGCAGGTTCACACAAAGGTTCTTTGTCAGGTGCATCACGTCGATCGCATGGTGGACCTCTAGGACATGCCAGTGGGGTAGCTCCTAGAATATGCACTTCTTCTTCCACATGGGTGCGTGTCCCATAGCGTCTTTGGGAATAGGTTCGCTGCCCCTTCCCTTTCCAAATACTACTTTTGTATCCTTCACCATTTCGAGTACATCATCTCCGGTTCGGTTACGAGGCTTGGTTTGGTGGTTTGCCTTACCATTAAAATGTTTGCCTTTCTTTCTTACTGGGTGGCCCATGGGAAGAAACCGACGGTGGCCAACGTACACAACCTTCCAACACTTTTTCAAAAATAAACTATCAAGGTCTTTGAAATAGTGTGTGCATGCATTATATCCCTTGTTTGTCTGGCCTGAAAGATTACTTAGAGTCGACCAATCATTGATTGTTACAAACAATAATGCTCGCAGGTCAAAGTGTTCCTGTTTGTACTCATCCCACACGCGTACACCTGGTTTGCTCCATAGAAGTATAAGTTCCTCAACTAATGGCCTCAGGTAGACATCGATGTCGTTGCCTGGTTGCTTCGGCCCTTGGATGAGCAACGACATCATAATGAACTTCTGCTTCATGCATAACCACAAAGGAAGGTTGTAGATACATAGAGTAACTTGCCAAGTGCTATGACTACTGCTTTGCTCCCCAAAAGGATTAAAACCATCCGTACTTAAAGCGAACCTCAAGTTTCTAGCCTCATCTGCAAACTCTAGGAATTCTTTGTCTATCGCTCTCCACTGGGATCCATCAGCTGGGTGCCTCAGCATATTATCTACCTTACGGTCTTCTTTATGCCACTGCAACAACTTTGCATTGTATTTATTTCTGAACAAACGTTTCAAGCGTGGTATTATAGGAGCATACCACATAACCTTGGTAGGGATTTTCTTCCTGCTGGGACGTTCTTCACCCTCAATGTTGCCAGGATCATCTCGCCTTATCTTATACCGCGATGCTTCACATACTGGGCATGCATCTAAATTCTCGTATTCCTCCCCACGGTATAGGATGCAGTCATTAGGACATGCATGTATCTGCTGGATTTCTAATCCCAAAGGGCAGACGACCTGTTTTGCTTCGTACGTAGTGGTGGGCAATTCATTCGCTTTCGGAAGCATCTTTTTTATTATCTTCAATAACTGCCCAAATACCTTGTCGGATGTACCATTCTTTACCTTCTATTGCAGCAGTTCCAGTGTAGTACCTAGCTTTTTTTGGCCATCTTCAGCAGTGGGATATAGCAATTTCCTGTGATCCTCTAGCATGCGCTCGAACTTGATCTTCTCCTTGTCACTTTCACATTCTCTTTGTGCATCACGAATGGCATCACCAAGAGCATCAACATCAGCTGCCACATCTTCTGCCACTGCCACATCTTCTTCACCATCTCCCCTCACTGCATCATCATCAATGGCACCGTACTGAGCAATAATATCGGCGTGAACCAATTCTTCTTCACCTTCTTCACCATCATCCATTACAATCCCCCTTTCTCCATGCTTCGTCCAACAAATATTGTTTGTTACGAAACCCAACTTCAACAGATGTGTATGAAGAGTCCTTGAGCATGAATATTTCTTCAAATTCTTACAGACGACACATGGGCAGCACATGAAACCATCCTGCTTGTTTGCCTCAGCCACACCTAAGAAATAGTGCACGCCGGCAATGAACTCTTTGGAGCGGCGATCAACATTATACATCCAATTGCATGACAACATCTGCATTAAATATTACAACCATGCACTTAGTAGTTTCTCATGTTATTGCACAACACTCATGACATCACATGATTGATTAATTCAAGCAAGCTTGACTACAACGAAGACAATCGCAGCTAGCACTAAAAAAACTAAAACTAAAATGCACTTAAGCAACATAATTAGTTCGCGTCCGATCCCAACTAAAATAGACAGATCATTCACTTCATCAGCATGGATGGGCTGCTGCCGCTGACTCACTGCCTCATCACCTTCAGCGGCAACCTCCTGTGCAATAGAATTTCGTACGTGTTGAACGTACTCTTCCTCCCAGTACCAACCTTTACATCCGGCGGTGCCCTCCCACTGCAATTAGAATAAAGAATAAGGAATTTAAACAACATCATCAAGCAAAACCGATACAAATAAACCATATTAATCAAATGCGGGTAAATAATAACCCACCTCATGGTCCGGACACTTGTAGAATATATGACCCTTCACAATTGTAACAACCCAAAAATTTGGACTTTTTAAAATTTTTCTGTGATTATGTGGAGCACATAGTTGCTAGCTGAACCGGGAATAATTTATAAATAAATTGTTGCATTCATATAGTATTGCTTGTAGAAGTTTACCGAAGATTCTTTTACAACTTAAGTCTGATGTCAAAGAGCACATGACCATAGCAACCTCCTTGTATTTCTTTTGGGATTGTCTCGAGTCTCTCTCAATGATCCCCGACCTTCTATTATGACCACCATCGGAACGGATTGCCCTAGTCCTTGACATATACTTATGTAACCTCTCTATGAATCTCTATCAAGGCCACATCCCATCTCTTCCCGGTTCCTCTTGTTCCAACTCCTAGATCTTCTTTAAACCCTTTTGGATTTTCTAGAATCCCTTTTTGAATCCCCGTCAGAAATTCTAATCGAAGTCCCTCGAATCCTTTATTCTGGAAATGAGCAATTCCATTTTCTCCTCTTGGGCCTCAACTACCCACCAGCCCACCTCCTCTTCTCCTCTCTCTCCCCTCACCACCTCACCAGGCCCCTCACCACCTCACCAGGCTCGGCCTGCTCCTCCATTCCCCCACAGCCCACCAGCGCGCTCTCATCTTCCCCTCCCTAAACCGCATGGGCCAAGATCCCCTCTCCGGTCGGCCCACTCTCTTTCCCCTCCCCATCAGCCCACCGACGGCCCTCTCCCTCTGGCCCACGCAGCAGCTGCCAGGCCCGCTCGCCCCTCTCCTTGCAGGCCCACGTCGCACCGGCCCATCTGGCCCAGCCGCGCACACCTCCTGCACCCTAACCCTAGCAGGCGCGGGCTCCCAGTCGCTGCTGATGCAGGTACCCAATCACCGGACGATACAGAACCATTGCTACCGTGTCGTGGTTCGGTCAATGGCTCTTGGCGGTTCGACCAACGACGTCGTGCAGTTCGATGGGGGACGTGCCCATTTTTCCCGACACCGTATGTGCCTCCACATCACTTCCGGGCGCTGACGAGCCGACCTCGCTGCCAGGAAGAGTGCCACCTTACCACGACGTACACTACAAGTCAAAGACCTCCGTTTCATATCCTACACATACTGTTGATGAATCCGTGTAATACCAACCCATGATATTCATCTTTGCCTGCCCGTGCCATTGTGCCGGCTACTTATGCATGTCCTCACTATCAACAAATTTGTTATCTCGTATCGACCTATTTCCATCTTCAATCAAATACCTCCTCTCTAGGTGCACCACGTGCAAAGGACGAAGGACGAGCTACGTGGGTGGCACCATGACGCCAAGACCTAGATGCCAAGCAACGTCATCCCTGATTGCTCAATGAACCATGGTTAGCTAAATGTTCCTCTCTTCTAACCCCTGACCTTGCTTGCCGAACCTGGGATGTGTAGACCGAGGTCAATTCTGACCAATGGACACTTATGCACACACACACGACCGGCCCAAGCGAAATCGAACCCTTGGTGTTCCAAGAACACCGACGTGTTATTGACCGCCCCGAAAGCATGCCCATGAGGAAACCATGACCGCGACGTGTTCAGACCAAATGGAACGAACCCTAGTCGACATGCTGGGCGAAAAGGTAATTCTCTTCTCATCTTTGACCATAGGATGCCCTGATGGAAACCATAGCTTATGACGATTAAGGAGACCCCGTGACCCTATGTGCTGCCACCATGACCCATTGGAACCCTTGTAATCTTATTGTCGACTTACCAAGCCCCCCAGGAAAGTCTCTTGTATATCTATCTGAACTCATGCTATACCTCGTTCTTACGACCACCTGTATATGCGCTTGTGATACAGGATCCATCAAATCTCATGCTATGAAAATGTGCTACTCCACTTATTTGATACGATGTGTCTTTGTGTTGCTTTATGGTTCTTATCATTTATTGATGGATGTTCGTGTGTCGGTGTTTATTAACCGGCAACTCGTCTTGGGGATTCCCAGACGATTTGTTCGGTGGGGATCAACGTTCGTAGAACTCGGCGAGTACACAGGGACAACGATTTATACTGGTTTAGGCCGCTTAATAGCGTAATACCTTACGCCCAGTGGCAGCGTGTGCCTTGTGTTATGATCTGAGATTCAATGATAGGGGTAGGAACCCGCTTCCCCTTATATAATCGGGTGAAGCTTAGTGCATACCGAGTCCTAGTCGGTTACAACAGAGGAGTCATATTCTAATTACAAGACTTCCTTTAGAAACTCGACTAAGTTACAGTGAGAGTCCTAATCCATGTAGACTTCGTATCATGTCTTAGGATCTCCCGCGCTGTCCAGGGTTAGTCCGAGTAATCATCTTCTGATGATATCTCTAACATTCTGGTCTGTCAAGCCCCCGAGCTCTTCATCATTTCTCTAAAACGTTATCTTCTGGTTTCTCTTGAGAATCTCCCGAGTAATGTCTTGAGAAATCTTGAAGTGCCCTGTAGGTAAAGAACTTCCATGGCGTGCACTTTTTCTAAAAAGTGCACCCATAGGGTGTAGCCCCCGGGCCTCTTGTTATTTTTAATAACTTTGAGGATCTTTGAGCCTTTTTCCGAGTAATCCTTGGTTAAGAAAAAACATTTCCTTTATGATATATACCCTGCAGCCCCCGAGCCTGAGTTCCGAGTACTCGAGTAGTCGGTACTTAGGGTCTTCAATATATCATCCGGGTAATCCGTAAAGGTTGCAAGAGGTTAAAACATGGCACTGATCCATGGTTTAATCCATCCGAGTAATAAGTATTCAGCTTCAGGTGGGTAATGTTTTCATCAAACATCCCTTTTCACCCCCTGCTGAATAAAGACTACCGGAAGGACAACAATAATTGACCAGTGACTGTATCACCTGTCCACATTGATGATTTCTTGTCTTCTTGTGCAACTACAGCACTTTTGTCTGTTTGCTCTTGAAGTATGCACGTGAAGCGAACCCATCACTAGTGCCAGGCTTCACATGTGTAACAGTACGCACAAGGGTGTATTTATTGATCTCTGCTTGCTTGTATCCGTGAACTATGTCCATAGACCAAGAGCGGTCACCTATAGATACCCTGCCTGGGGAGCAAGGAAGCCACACCTTCCTGAGTATATGACTTCTCTTATTCCCTTGAGTGTTATAGCACCTATAGCAGAAATGTCCGAGCCCCCGGGTGTCTTCCTTATGTAGAGTAGTCGAAGTGCCTAGAAGAACTCTTGTGAAAGGACCATCCGTCAGGGTGGTTTCCAAGTGGTCGCAAGCAGAGGGATACAGAGGTGCGCCAAGAAGAACTCTTGTGACTCCCGCATTGCGGGCAACCTCGGGGTCACAGGTTGTCAAAAGGCGTTAGGTTTAAGGCTGACTATCAAGTTCCTTGTGTACTGGGGTAGAGCCTTAAACCCACCTTGGGATGCACTAAGAAGATAGTGTCTACCCAAGGTTCTGTGTCTGCTTTACTGCGTCTCACTAAACCCAGGCCTTGGTGCACTGCGCATCAAGACTTTGTACCTTGATTACACTAGAGTAGCATTTTACATCCTGAGTGAACTTGTACTGGAAGCTGCTGTGTCTCAAGATGTAACCGTATATCTCTGTTGTAATTCCGGGTAATAATTATTAAGATCCGGGTACTTGGAATGTTTTCCAAGTCCTTTGTCTTTGATTCCGAGTACTAAATATCTCTTGTGAAAGAATGGCGTTGTCTGTTTTACGGGTTGCCTGTTCGTTGATACTGACGCCATCTGAAACGCCCCCCAGCCGTTAGGGTTTCGGACGGTTCCATAACGCTGTTCATGAAAGCTGAACAATTGCCAAAACAGATCTATAATAAGTCGCCAATGGGCTCACAATTTCTTCATTCTTTCATCAAGCCCTAGCCTTCGGAGCGAGGAATCCCATAGCCAATCCAATAGTTGATGCGTAGAAAAACCCTTGTCAGCAACTTGGGTCCCAAGAAGCAATCGCATCAGGAGAAGAAGAAGAAAACCACCGGCGGGAGGCCACGCCACCCATGCCCTCCCACTGACATTCTGGCCTGGAAGGCGCCTGACACCAGAGAAGCGGAGTTGGCCTTCTTGGCGTAGCAAGGGTTGCTCCGGTCGCAGCCGATAGACGGGTGGAGGGTGCCCATTGATCACCGCACGCCAGCCCCCAACACAACGGAGATTGTGATGTTCAAATCTTTCGTCGACCGCGGACTGGGGCTTCCAGCATCCGATTTCTTGAGGGGATTACTGCATTATTATGGTTTGACCCTCAAACATCTTACTCCCAATGCGCTTTTCCATATTGCGATCTTTTCCCACCTCTACGAAGCTTTCCTGGGGATATGTCCCTCTTTCACTCTCTTCCGCTACTTCTTTTGGGTAAAGTGTCAACCCAGTGATTCTAGTGTAGAGGTAGTCGGAGGAGCTATTATCCAGGTTAGGCTAGAGGTAGCTAGCCAGTATATAGTTGTAGAGTTGTCAGAGTCAGTCCGAGAGTGGGCTAGCGGATGGTTCTACGTAGCCAACCCGCCACCAGCTCTTCGTCGTCATGACGGATGGCCGCCCCAGAAAACTCGTGAATGGAAGGATAAAATTTCTTCCGAGGAGGTAGAGGCTATCCAACCTCTGATAGATATCATAGCGGCTTTGAATTGAGTGGATTGACTGGTTACACCGTCGTCCAAGATTTCATCGTCCGTCGAGTCCATCCGCTTCAACAACGAGCCAATTTTGGCTTCGAGTATCTCGGCGTGAAAGACCCAAGCCGGCATTCAGCCGAGCAACTGTCCAATCAGGAAATTCTGAGGAGGATGAACCAGCTACTGAGGAGCCGTGAGCATCTCGTTCCGATGATGACCACTTTCTCCGCCATCAACCCACCTACGGAGGTAAGAAATCATAACATCCGTCTTTTGAATTCTTAATAGATATCACTGTGACTGAACATTATCTTCTTCCTCTGTTTTGGTAGGCTCAAGGTCAAAACAACAATGATTGTCCACCTCTACCCCCGGCGACTGAAGAAGGCGGAGGTATCGCTTTTGAAGGTCCTATCCGTAGTGAGGATCTTCATCGTGAGTCAAGCTCCCTTGGTGATCTTGATGGATTAGACTCAGATTCAACTGACTCTGATGTCGTGATCCTAGATCCCAGAGCTGAGGGTAGTCAAAAGCGGTCGCCGAGTCCACTCCAAGCAGCCAGTGATCCTGTCCCGAAGAGGGCTCGCACTGGTAATCGTCGTGCTTGTCGCAAAGTTCTTTTATCAAAAGAGTTGGCTAATAAGCACTGTAATCCGGGTGCTCCTGGTAAGGGAAACCCGAGTACTTTATGGAGTATCCGCTTTTGGATTTAATAAACCCCTGTCTTATATCTTTGTTGGATACAGACGCTGAGGCGGCTCAAGGGACTTCGAGTGGTGCTGCTCCTGAAGAAGCTCCGCTCCCAGACCACAGCCAAAAAAGCCGATTTTGAAGCTGCTGCGGGCGTTGAAGCTAGCCAAGTGAGTCATATTACTCTTCATTAGGATGCTTGTATGCTCCTGGTATTAATATAAACACTCATACGTTGTAGGAAGGTGAAACCGATCGACGCGTCCTCAAGTGGTGTGATTGAAACCCGGGCAGTGGAGGAGTTGGATGCGCAGGAGAAAAGTGAATCGAGCATCCCTCCTATCAGTAGCCAGGTGAATACCCTGCCAGACTCCTCTCCATCTGGTACCTAGGTCAACATAGTTCCTGAAGTGGATGCGCCTCCCTTGCCTCAGGTTGGTGTCCCTTATTCTATCTTTCGCTCTCCCGCTCAATTGGAGCTTGACCGGGTGATGAACGATAGGTTTTTTTTGTACTCGACAGCCTAATGAGCCCGCTCTGGAGATAGTCCGAGCTGAGATCAGCGCTGGAGGGGGAATTGAAGCTTCAGTTCCTCCACGGAAGGAGTCCGATGGTGTCCCCGAGTCCTCTCGCCAGGGCTCGAAACTTGAAGTTGTGGGGTACAACCCGGATCTCATCCGGTTGAAGGAACAGGGGGACCAAGTGATGGCGCCAGCCATGGCACTCAAGGAATTTATTGAGGTAACTTTTTTGAATGCTCCTTTATGGTATGTTTTCGCATCCGAGTACTTATGTTGTTGTCTCTGCGCAGGGCTTTGATTTAAAGGTGACCGAGCAGATCACTCGGATCCGCCAGGAGCTGTCTCTTGAGAATCAACAGCTCAAGGATTATATTGCTCAGGATTAGATCAGCTAGAGGGTAGCCACCCAAGTGCTTCATAACCACATCAACGAACTTCAGAACAATCTCAAGGTTGTTGTTGATGAGCGCGACACGGCCAATAACTGGGAAATTGAGCTACTCGCCAAGTATGCCACCTCGGAGCAAAAGCACAAGGAGGTCGTGAAGTCTTCCAAGAAGCAACTTGCTGGTAAGTCGAAAGTACTTTCCAGAGTCCTTATTGCTTGTAAGTTTGTGATACTCATCCAGTTGGTATCTCTTGTTCTTCAGAATCGCAGAAGTTAGCCGTCGGATGGCAAAATGCTTTCAACCGGAAGGAGGCGGAGCTTGATGAGGTATTTGCTAACGTGCAAACTACTCTTCAAGAAGCCAAACTGATTCGTGAAGATGCTAACCGAGACCTGCTGCAGGCTTTGAAGTCGATAAAGGAGTCGCGGGAAGCTCTGGAGGCGGTTCAGGCGCAGCTGAAGGAGTCCCAAAAGTCTTTGAAGACTTCTCAAGATTCTTTGAAGGCGTTAGAGCATGTCGTGGAGCCGGTCCTGGATTTAATACCACGCCCTAAAGGAGCTGAAGAATCCTTGATTGATCGAGCCAAAGCTGCGCCCTGGCAGCTTACTCGATACATCAAGGATATGATGACTTCGGTGGTCTGTGATCTTCTGGCGACGCTGCGACTTCATATGCCATCCTTTGACCTGACATCCATCATGAGGCTGCCCGACGGGAAAAGTGATGAAGACCATGCGGCCACGCAAGAGGAGGTCAAGGCCATGGCGGAGGAGTACTCTCAGATACTAGATCTTGTAGAGTAGTAGTCCCTCCTGGTCCTTGGCCAGAATTTTGTATCTCCTGTAAACGAATATTACCATGGTTAAAGAATCAAAGTATAATTTACTTTTGAGTCTTGTTAATTCCATATGTTGTCGACTCGTCATTGCAAGGAGTATCTTGTCAATGGGTCGTTTTGTTTGTAGTGGATGTATGACCAAGCGTCTTACTAGACGGGTCTATCCAAGTGCTCTCTAGCACTTGATGTTGGGTCATACGACCTCGTTTCTCTTATAGTCTTTAGCGACCTATTAGAGAACTTAGTCTGCCCGAGTACTACTCTTAGTACCCTGTTATAAGGGATAATTTTGATCAGGCGCCTCTTGAGGACCGATACGACGGTTCCTGTCGGGCGAATCATATCCTCTTGGTAGTCGCAGCTTGAGTGCGAAGTCGGATTACCCTTCATCCGAGTAGTAAGCAACAGGGTGAGGAATGCTCCCCTTGTTGTACCTTATAGGAACCAATATCTTTTCTATAAGATATCGTATTCTCTATAGGTTTGTAGCCGGGTTTTAAGTCGTACTAGCGAATGAGTTGTATTGAGCTCGTTGCTCGTAACTCGAGTATGGTTGCCTCTGAACCAAAAAAAGGATCGATCCGAGTAATATTATATATTAGTCGGTGGGATGTAGTAGTTAGAGCTTTTTGTATGCTTCTAAGGATTTTAGCCAACTAAATAGTCATGATAAATGTAATTGCTTGAAAAGGAAAACTCATAATGTTCTTGTTTCTGATGAAAACCAATCTTTATTAATATCCGGGAAATAGATACATGTTTGCCCTGAGTCGAATCTGTAGCGTAGTCCTTAGGTATGGAATTTCTTCAGATGCTCAATATTCCATGAATTTGGCAATGGAGAACCATCCTCAGTGACTAGCTCGAAGGACCCGGGTCTTGTTACTTTAGAAACTATGTAGGGTCCTTCCCATGGACTCATAAGCTTGTGGCGTCCTGTGGTATTCTGAATCTTCTTCAGGACCATGTCACCTACTTGAAAAGTGTGGTGATAGACGTTCTTGTTGTAGTAGCGCCTCATCCCTTGGAGATATCTTGCTGATTGAAAAAGCGCGTTTATTCGGGCCTCTTCAAGGCTATCGACTTCTAATCGCCTTGTATCATCAGCCTCTCCTTCATTATACTGTTCTATTCGTGGGGAATTCCATATTAAGTCTGTTGGGAGAATTGCTTCTGTGCCGCAGACTAGGAAGAAGGGAGTCTGCCCTGTTGCCCTGCTTCGCTGTGTCCGTAGCCCCCCGACTACCTTAGGCAATTCTTCGACCCACTTCACGTCGTGGTCTTTTAGAAGATCAAATAATCTTGGCTTTAGACCGGCTAGGATGAGGGCGTTTGCTCTTTCAACTTGGCCATTCGACTGCGGGTGAGCTACCGATGCATAGTCTATCTTTATTCCACAGTCGTTGGCCCATGTCTTGAACTCAATTGCCGTAAAGGGGGAACCAAGATCAGTGATGATTCTGTGTGGCATCCCAAAGCGATGAAAGATGCTCTGCATGAATTGTACTGACTTTGATGCATTGAATTTGACCAATGGCATGTACTCGATCCATTTGGTGAATTTGTCGATTGCCACGTAAACCTACTCGAATCCGCCTGGAGCACGCTTTAAAGGGCCCACCATGTCGAGTCCCCAACATGAGAAAGGCCATGACGGGGGAATGCAAATCAACTCATGAGCCGGGACGTGCTGTTGTTTGGTGAAGAACTGGCATGATTGACAGCGATGGACTAAGTCTTCTACATCTTTCAGGGCAGAGGGCCAATAGAACCCAGATCTGAAGATTTTTCCGACTAGTGTCCTTGATGCTGCATGATTGCCGCAACACCCGGAATGAACTTCATTCAATATTTCTTTGCCTTCTTCTGGAGAGATACACTTTAAAAGGACTCCAGATGAGGTGCCACATCGATATAACTTATCCCCGACTAGAACATAATTCTTGCTATGCCGAGTCACTTGCTCTGCCATGGCTTTGTCACCTGGTAGTATGTGCTCTTTGAAGTAGTCAATGAAAACTTTAGTCCAGTCGGGTGATACTGTTAAAATTTGAGCGGAGGGTGTTGGGTTGAGCTCGTCCTTCTGTTGAATGGAGGGTTTGGATAACTCATGTATGAAGATGCCGCTAGGAACAGAGGCTCTGTCGGATCCCAGTTTTGCTAAAACATCAGCGGCAACATTGAGATCTCGTGTAATATGAATGAGTTCCAACCCTGAGACATTTTTCTCTAGCTTGCGTACTTGAGCGCAGTAGGCGTCCATTGATTCCTTGGTGCAATCCCAGTCTTTGTTGACTTGATAAATTACCACGGAAGAATCGCCATAGACTAATAGTCGCTTGATACCCAACGTTACTGCTAGCCTTAACCCGTGTAGTAGCGCTTCGTACTTTGCTTCATTATTGGTGGCTGGCCACATGATTTGCAGGACGTACTTGAGTTTCTCTCCGACAGGTGATACAAGTAGGACTCCAGTGCCTGCGCCTCCGAGTTTTAGGGACCCATCGAAGTACATCTTCCAATGTTCTAGAATAGCGGTGTCTTGGTCCTACTGAAATTCTGTCCACTCGGCAACGAAATCAGCCAGGGCTTGCGACTTGATTGCTTTCCTTGGAGTGAATTTAATATTGAGTGCTCCCAACTCGACTGCCCATTTAGAAATTCTGCCTGTAGCATCACGGTTGTGAAGGATTTCTACTAATGGAAAATCCGTGACAACTGTGATTTCGTGGGCTTCGAAGTAGTGTCGTAGCTTCCTCAATGATATGAGTAAAGCATAAAGCAACTTTTGAACCTGCGGGTACCTGACCTTTGAGTCGGAGAGTACCTCGCTGATGTAATATACTGGTCGTTGGGTGTTGTAGATGTGCTTCTCATCTTTGCGCTCCACTACTATTGTTGTGCTTACAACATGTTTGGTAGCTGCAATGTATAGCATCATCGGTTCTCTGGGTTCTGGCGGCGTTATTATGGGAGGATTGGTTAGGTATCTTTTGAGTTGTTCAAAAGCCCTGTCCGCTTCCTCTGTCCACTCGAATTTATCACCGACTTTGAGCAATTTGAAGAAAGGTAATCCCTTTTCTCCTAACCGTGAGATAAATCTGTTAAGTGCGGCCATGCACCCAGTGAGCTTCTAGACATCCTTGACCGAAGTTGGTGACTTCATACTGGTGATAGCCGTGATCTGCTTTTGACTAGCCTCGATGCCTCAATGGCTAACAAGGAATCCGAGTAGTTGGCCTGAGGGTACTCCGAATACATATTTTGTGGGGTTGAGCCTCCATTTGTAAGTGCGCAGTCGGGTAAAGGTTTCCTCTAGGTCTGATATGAGGGTAGTCAGATCCTTTGTCTTTATAACCACGTCATCAACGTAGGCTTCCGCGTTGCGGCCGATTTGGTCGCCCAGGCAATCTTGGATAGCTCGCTGATAAGTGGCTCCTGCATTCTTCAATCCAAAGGACATGGTTTTATAACAGTAGGCACCAAAGGGAGTTATAAACGATGTCTTTGGTTGATCTTCTTCTTTGAGAGCGATCTGGTGGTATCCTGAGTAACAATCCAGGAAGGATAATAGGGCGGAACCTGCGGTGGCATCAACTATTTGATCTATCCTCGGTAATCCAAAAGGATCCTTTGGACAGTGCTTATTGACGTCTGTGTAGTCGACACACATGCGCCACTCTGCAGAATTCTTCTTCTTTACTAGTACTGGGTTAGCTAGCCAATCAGGGTGGAGAATTTCTCTGATGAACCCGGCTGCTAGTAGTTTAGCTATTTCCTTCTTGATTGCCTCTTTCTTCTCTGGTGAGAACCATTATAGTCTTTGCTTGAAGGGTCTGGAACCCTCTTTTAATTCCAACTTGTGCTCAGCCAAGTTCCTTGGAACACCTGGCATGTCGGCCGGCTTCCAAGCAAATATATCTTTGTTTGCTCTGAGAAACTTGGTGAGCGTGAGTTCCTATTCTTCAGATAGGTGAGCGCTGATAACCGCCGTCTTTGATGGATCGCCGGTTTCCAGATCAATAGCTTTTGTAGAGACTTCTGCTGATGGTTGGATAGTACCCACCTTCTTGATTGGGATTTCTGAATCTCCAGGCTTGGTGTTATGTACCATCTGCGTGAGTTCCTGTACTTCCAGGGCGAGTTGAGCCTTTTTGGCTATTTGGACAACTTCTGTGTCGCATTCGAAGGATCGCTTCAAGTCGCCCTTGAAAGTTAGAATACCTTTAGGACCCGGCATCTTCAGCAGAAGGTATGGATAATGTGGCACTGCCATAAATTTGGCGATAGCTGGTCGTCCAAATATGGCGTGGTATGATGATTCGAAGTCGGCTACCTCGAAACTGATGTACTCAGTCCGATAGTTGACCTGAGTTCCAAAAGTGACGGGTAGTATAATCCTTCCGAGTGGTATGGCCGCCTTTCCGGGTACTATGCCATAAAAGGGGGCGCTCGATGGTGTGAGCTGAGTTGCTAGGTCTAAGTTCATCTTTCGTAGGGTGCTTGCGAAGATGACGTTGAGTCCTGCTCCTCCATCTATGAGTACTCTTCCCAATGTGAACCCGGCGACCGTAGGATCCAGGACTAGCGGGTAGTGCCCAGCGTTGGAGACACTGGTCCATTGGTCTGCTCGAGAGAAATTGATCGGATGCTTAGACCAATCAAGATATCTGGGAGTCGCTGGTTCAGTAGACATGATCTCCCGTAAGGAAAGCTTCTAGAGACGCTTGCTGTCGTTGGTGGTTACACCTCCAAATATGACGTTAATGGTGCCTTTGGGGTGTTGGAAATCGCCAGCGCCCTGCTGAGGGTCTTCAGCCGCCTTCTTTCCCTTGTCTTTCTTGCTTTTGTTGAAGTCGGAGTTCAAACCTCGCTCTTTAAGTTGTCGACAATACCTGGCCGGGTGTCCTCCTTTCGGATGGAAGGGGCATGGTCCGTCCAGGAGGTCATCAAAGCTTGATGGCTTGTTCCCTTTCTTCTGAGGTTCCATGGCTGCAACAGTGTTGTCCCCGGTTCTCTTGCGGGTGTTTTGCTGAGCAGTCTGGTTTCCTCTCTAATTATTACCTCGATCACCCTACGTGTTCCTCTTGGGAAAGCGCTCCTGTGTGCGTTCTTCTGTCGCCATCATGGAGTTAACTGCTTGATGGAACTCGTCAGTGTTGGTCGGGCCATGCTTGATGAAATCCTTGTAATTGTACCTTTCACAGATTCCATTGCCGAAAAGGTCGATTACTTCTCTATCTGTTATATCTGAGACTGTGGAGCGGATCTCAGAAAAATGTCTGTAGTACTCTCGCATGGTCTCGTTTTTCTGCTGCTTAAAAGTTCTGAGCTTAGTCCGAGGATCTGATCTCTCGGGAACACCCGCAAAGTTTTCGATGAAGATACGATGGAGTTGTTCCCAGGAGTCAATGGACTCGGGCTTAAGTCTATCAAACCATGCAAGGGGCATTGTCTCTAGAGTCATGGGTAGAAATAATGCTTTGATGTCATTGCTTCCGCCAGCTAGCTCGACTGCTTGAGCATATAGCCTGAGCCACCGTTTAGGTTCTATTTTCCCGTCGTACTTGGAGTAGTTCCCTGGTTTGAATTTTCATGGAAACGAGGCTGCTCGGAGTCTCTGGGAAAAGCAGGGGAAACGATCAACTGCGTCAGATGCTAAGTTGTCGACTCCTCGATATGATGATTCGGCTCCTCCTTCAGCTTGGTCAGGGACTCGGTTGCCCAGGCGACTCCTTGCTAGAGCCCGGCTGAGCCGCTCGTGGACGGGTCGCCTCTGACTTGGATGAGATGAATCTTGATCATCAGCTAAAGACTCAAGGTTTCGACCTTTAAGCTGTAGCGCGGTAGTCTGAAGCATGATCAACCGCCGCTCTTCATCAGGGGTGCGGTTGTCCTTGGCTCCCATCTCCGTAGCTAAAGCCATGATGTTTTGGTAGGGTGTCTGATATACCTTGTGACCAGCGACCCTCATGAATTCAGGTTCGAGGTTGCGTGAACAGTCAGCTCGTCGTTGGTTGTGATCATTTTGGGATTGAATCTCCTGATCACGCAAATTGCGAACTTGACACTCGGCTTCCTCTTCCAGACTGTAACACCTCTGGTGTTTAGTATGTAATTAAATTAACATATCATCATTATCATCATTAAGCATCTTGATCATGATATCTTGTGTATGCATTTTGCTAGTGTATCATTTTATGTGAAGCACCTCTATTGCAAAAACTCTATTTAGCCCACTTCTCTCTACTAGGGCAAAATGGTAATTTCACCTCTGTGCCTAGCTTTGTGTAATTCTTGTTCAGTTGGATGATTTGAAGTGTTGTTGTGTTGGCCAAAGTTCAAAAATCAGAATTTGAATTTCAAAACCCTTTGCAAAACCCTGATTT
Source organism: Coix lacryma-jobi var. lacryma-jobi (assembly GCA_009763385.1). NCBI lineage: Eukaryota > Viridiplantae > Streptophyta > Magnoliopsida > Poales > Poaceae > Coix > Coix lacryma-jobi. The sequence continues at coordinate 51,950,424 of CM019831.1, forward strand.
CCAAATCCTGGATTTTATCCCTCTTTTTGTAATTCAAAAATTATTCAAAATTTGGGGTTGGTCCAAAAAGCAAAGTTGTAGATCTTTCAAAGAGAAACAACTTTGGTATTTACAGATTTTCAAGTTGCAGTACAAAATTTTGAGTTATTTCAAATTTAATCAAACTTCAGTTTTTGTTCCCTTTTCAGTTTTCAAAATAAGTTCAAAAACTAATGAGTTTCTGGAAAAGTGTATAATAGCAAAGTTGTAGGTTTTGACAAAAGGAACAACTTTCATGTTTACAGATTTTCAAGTTTCAGTTTGAAATCCAGAGTAAATTTGATTTGAAGCAAGTTTGAAAAAGTGTCCCCTTTACTGTTTTCAAATATTGTTCAAAAACTATTTGGAATTTGAAAATGTTCATATTGACAAACTTGTAGATCTCATTTTTCTGAACAACTTTGGTGTTTTGAGTTTTTGTCGCACAGTTCAAATTTTGGGAGAAATTTTGCAAAATACAGAGATCAGCCAAAGTCAAACCCTACCCCTAGCACTGTTTATCTTCTCCGGTAGGGGGGGGGGGGGGGCCGGCCATGGCCAGCCGCCGGCGTCGCGCGTGCCGCACGCCTGGCTGCTCCCCACGCGACCTCAACTTGCCGCCGCTGTCCCCCGGTCTCCTCCGCGTCCGCGCATGCGAGCGCTGACCCCTCGCCCGTCCCCCACTGTCCCCAGTTCGTCGCCGCCGCGTGGCCATCGCCGGCGAGCGCACGCCCGAGCCCCGGCTGCACGCCAACACCTCCGCCAGAGCGCAATCGAGTGCGCGTGCCTCCGCCAAGCTCATCCACACCACACCGAGGTCTCTACCGGCCCCTGGCCGCGCCTATAAGAAGGCCGCCGGAGCCCGACCTCACTCACTCACCTTCGCCACCGTCGCCAGCTCACACCAGCGCCTCCCGAGCTCAACCATCTAGCTCAGAAGCTCCGCAGTGTTCTTGTGCTGCTTCACCACCCTCCAATTTCACCTCTACCGCCCTCAATCGCCCGGCGTAGCTCGTCGTTGCCGTCTCCGGCAAGAATCCGGCGAGCTCGGGTTCGTGAAATTCGCCGTCTCCGGCCTTGATCATCTCCCTCCGACCACCGCATCACCTTCCCTACCCCCGTGCGACTCTAACCCAGTCATCGCGGCTCCGTTTGTTACACAGGGACGCCGGAACGCCAGTTCGCCGCCGTCCGTTCCGCCGACGAGCCCGCCTCCGTCGACCTCCTAGCTCCGGTCATCCCCTCGTCTCGCCACCGCGCGTCATCGACTGCCGGTGAGCCCCTGAACCTCTCCATGCCCGTGGTTTCGGCCGCGAGTCCCTGCCGTGGCCGGAACGACGTCGCGCCGCCGCGGGGTGACCGCCGGCGTCGCGAGGAAGACGAACAGTGTTGTTTTTTCTTTTTCTCAAACATGTGAATAGTGTTCTGTTTTCATCTTTTTGTGTGATTTTCTGTGTTGACCCATAAATTCTGAAATTTTTGTGGTAGACTCTTTATGCTCTGAAGTATTTTATAAAAATATAAAACTTGACTTTTCTGCAAAAATTTGAAAATGAAAAATCCCCCTTTTAATTGAAAAATGAAGACTTTGGTATTTTTAGAGAGTGTTCTGTAGCTCCAAAAATCTTGAGATAAATTTTGCAAGCTAGTTGGGTCATGATGAGTCTCTGGTAAAATTTTGAAGTCATTTGGAACAAGTTGATTTTTGAGCTTTATTTTAATTAAGGAATAGTGCCTTTTGTTAATTAAATGTCTAGATTTAATTGAGCACCTTAATGACCTCCAAAAATTATGAAATTTGTTTTGCCATATACTTGTACCATAATGAACTTATGTGATTAATTTGGTAATTTTTGGAGCACCTTCATAAAATGACCTTTTAAATAAATTAAGAAAATAGAAAAGGTGGGTTAGGGTTAGTAATAAGTGTTTGATGATGTGATCTTTGGATTGATTGATGTTCATAGACCCCTACCCTCTGGTCTATGATGTTTGTGATGCTATGTTTGGTTGATGCTTAGGGTAGTTATGATAAAGTCAAGTTAAACCAAATTTGCTTAAGGAAGAAATAGTTACCTTTTATGCTCAACCTAGATTTCGATTATGCCTTGCCTAGGAGTAATCTTGAATCTGTGGTTTTGTCTTACACCCTTAGTCCATGTCATCATTCTCATGAGCATTCATCATTGCATCCGTATAGTTGACGAAGAAGGCCCTGAAGTCGAGGTAGCCGCCGAAGGATCTGTCCCCGAGGCAACCCCGAGCTCCGACATCTATACCTACCCCGACTCTGCTCTTTTTGCCGTCCAAGGCAAGCCCCGGTGCATTTAACCCTACCTTGCTTTTATAAATGTTTTCCTTAAATGTTTTGAGTTAAATTATTGCATTAGGTTGATAGGAGTTGAGTGAAATCCTATCTGATGCATTATCTACCTTGACCAATGATACAACCGATACCTGCTTTTCAAAAACTATTGCAAAATGCTTAGCAATGCTATATGATAGATTTGCAATAAAAATGCCAATTTCAAAGTGTGATCACTTTAAGAATATTTATGGGAATTTTGGTTTACTCCCACTATTGGCTAAGTATCTGATCCGTACCTAGTCAATGGGAAGGAGAGGTTGTCCTTGCGTACGGTGCCGTCATGTTGTAGTCCGGGACTCAACAGTTGACACTGACCGGGACAGGGTTGAAAAACTGACAGGACCTGTACTCTTGGGTTAGAGGCCCGAGGTGCTTGTCGCTGGCTGGAAAATTTAGGGACCACCTGTATGGGGGCCTGATTGACTAAGACTTGCAACTATTCACATACTACGGAAAGCTTCGGCTCCGAGGAATCCTTTATTGGACCGACAACCGCGCACTGGGAGTGGAGAGATGGCGGAAGTAGCATGTACCCACGTGGGTTAGAGGCCCGGATTGGAGTGGTGTACTGTACTTCCGGGTGGCGTAGGACCGGGCCCAATCTTGGAGGAATCGTGGTAGACGAGTTGGCATATGCAAGCTTGGGTGCTACATATGCAGTGTGGATAGGGACCCTCAGCTGAGTATTATTTATCCGGATTAACGCTGCTCCTCGGTTATGGAGACTTAGTCACTGACTGTCAACAGGGAGTGGTTCTCAACTAGGTCTGTTTTGGAAAGTAAAATGAATCAAGGATTATGATGGAACAAGGAATACCGAACCTTTCAAAATTAAAATGATGTTTACCAAAAATGCTTTTCGGCAAAATTCTTGAACTTGCTTAAGCCTTACCTTGACTACCCTAAGCCTGCATTCCTGAGTCTTCTCCCTTTTCTTTAGTCGGGTAAGTCTTGTTGAGTACCTTTGTACTCAGGGTTCTTTTACCCATGTTGCAGGTATGGCAGATCCCACAGTATGCCTTGGACCCTGCTGTGTGACTGTGGCTCAGGAAGAGGCCGATGAGGCCGACGTGTGATTATCCACCCTTGGGCTGGGTGATGTATCTTTATCCTATAGTCGTTGTCATTTGCTACCCTGCCAACTCTTTCTATTTGAACTATGGTCTGTAATAACTTTACCTTAAGTTTATGTTGAACACTGGTTTGTAAAACTATTGTTATTTAAGTCTTCCGCTATTTACTCCGATGTTATTTGTCAAAATGTTCAAGAGATTGTAACTGAATTGTGAGATGATCCTGCGGACATCGGGCACTGATGTAGCCCAGTGGCGAACCCGGTCTTAACCCCTTGGCTGTACGGATCGACTGTCAGTGGTTGATAGTGATCGGTGGGCCAGGGGATTAGGGTCGTTACGTCACAGAGTGGTATCGGAGCATCTCGCTACGACGTTGCAATCTTTTTGCGAAAACTTCAAAAGGTTTTTTAAGTCCAAAAACTAAACTTGACTATTTTGAGTCCAAATTGCTTCTCTCATCTCATCTTGTCTTTGGCAACTAGTAGCAAGACAACTTGTATAAGCCCTAGGTACCTTACTTTATTAGCTGCATTGCCTTGTTCCGTAGGAACGAATCATGCATCATGTCATAATCACTTAAGATAATAACTTCCTCTCTAAGTCTGTTGGGTTAGTATGCCTTTACCTTTTCTTGCTAGCCTTTCTCACCTATAATCTCTTGTCCAGATGGTCATCCTCAAGCGGACTGCTCGCAAGTCGACTGGACCCAACGGTGTGCCGCGTCACCAGCTGGCGCCACGCACAGGAGAAGAGACTGGAGAATCCTCCAATGGACATCACGTTCCCCGCCGCAACCGCAAGCAGCTGAAGGAGGAAATCAAGAACCTGAAGGCTGAGATGGAGAACATGGAGCATGATTTCTATCTTTCCCGCATGGAGTTTTATGAGGCACGAGCTTCCCTGGAGCAGGCCAATCGGAACACAGTTCGCGCTATCGAGCAGCGCAACGAGGCTTGGAACCGCGAGGACATCGCCAGAGCCCAGCTCCATGGACTGCAGCAGTACACTGCCCAGATTGAGCAGTACAATGATATACTTCATGAGGAGGTACATCAACTGTACGACCAGCTTCACCCCATGATTCCACCTGTTGCTGAGGATCCAGAAGATGGAGTCGTGGAGGAACCTGAAGTAGAGCAAGAGCCAGTCCAGAACATAGAAGTGGAACCTGCTGAAGATGTTCATGTTGAAGATGAAGATGAGGAGGAAGAGCCTGAGCTTATCATCGAGGATGATGATGATGAAGAGATGATCTACATCGATGACGACTAGACTCCTTGTGTCTGTACCATCTGCTCACCTAAAGCCTTAGTCTAGGTTTGGGGCGTAGTTGGTCTTCTTTTAGTCGAGTCTGTATCGTGTCTTGTACCTTTCCTTTGTCAGTTGGTGGTTATCTATCGAACCTTTGTATCAGCTATCTACCTTTGCATCAATGAATCTTATCAGTCAGTTTCGTTCAAAATCAATCTTTGGATGCTAAGTTCCCAAGTTCTTAACAGATGCCTGTGAACACCCGCTCTGGAGCCGGAAGTTCCGGAGGTGCCAACCTCCAAACCCTCCACCAGTTCCTGCTACCCTGGCAGATGCCATTGCAGCTTTGGCCGCCGCTGCCAACCTGATGGCTCAAACCAAGGACATCAGAATGTTGGTCACCGTGGTCGTCACAACCAAGAGACCACCTATGTGGAGTTCACCGAAACCCGTCCACCGGTTTTCACCAGAGCCGACGAACCCCTCGAAGCTGATGATTGGCTCCGCACCATGGAGCAGATTTGGTCTCATCCGATGCACTGAAATCCAAAGCCCCGGTTTGCTTCTCAGCAGCTTCGTGGTCCAGCAAGTGCTTGGTACGCCAACCTGTTGGCTGCCCAACCTGAAGGTCATGAGTTGACCTGGGAGGAGTTCCGCACCGCTTTCCGTGCACACCACATCCCATCAGGTCTGATGAAGATGAAGCTTGATCAGTTCCTAGCCCTGCAGCAGAAGGAATCCACAGTAATGCAGTATGTGGGTCAGTTCAACCACCTGAGCCAGTATGCCTCCGACTATGTCAACACGGATGAGAAGAAGAGAGATTGTTTTCTCAGGGGTCTGCACCCTAAGATTCGCAGAGGTCTATCCAACAACCTCACCGGATCTTATCATGATGTCGTTGACCGTGCTGTCGCTTTCGAGGAAAGCAACCGTCAGTACCAAGAGGAGAAGAAGAAGAAGAAGGCTGGGTCTAGCAGCTTCTCCAGCAACCACAAGCGTCCAAGAATCATCTACCACCCCAGCCACCACCAAAACCGAGCCCCATATCCCCATCAGCAAGTGGTCGTTCGTACCGCGGCCACCACTCATAATGCCAACCAGCAAAGTGCCACTCAGCCGAACGCCCCAGGTGTTCGTATCACTGCCCCTCAAACAGCTTACAATCATCCATGCTACAACTGTGGCCAAGTTGGTCACTGGTCTCGCGATTGTCCCAAGCCCAAGAAGAATGCCCAGCATGCACAGAAAGGCCCTGGAGGATCACGCAGCAGCAGCACCGTGCACCGCAGCAGCACGTCCAGAAGGGCAAGTTGTCAAGAAGCACGGGCAAGTCTACTTCACCACCGTCAGTAACATCCCAGAAGGAGAGCCCGTCATGCTCGGTAGGTTCCCTGTTGCCAATCATCCTGCAGTCGTCTTGTTCGATTCTGGTGCATCGCATTCCTTCATCAGTCGCACTTTTGTCATCAAGCATGAGTTACCCATGGGGGAGTTAAAAGAAAGTTTCTGTATACTTTCGCCTGGAGGGCGGATAAATACTAAGGAAGTGGTCCGCAGTATACCAGTAATGTTGGGGGAACATGTCTTTCCTACCACCATGATAGTACTGCGCGATCAAGAGATAGATGTCATCTTAGGCATGAATTGGATGTGTCAGTATAAAGCCATGATAGACATCTTGAATAGAGTTGTGAGAGTGGATATTCCTAACAGCACTTCCAAACTCCTTCTCCAACTTCCTATGCCTCTCAAACCAGCAACCACCCAGTTGAATGCCGCATGTGTTCCGGAAGTCAGGGATATTCCCGTGGTCTGTGAGTTCCCTGATGTTTCCCAGAAGATCTACCCGGTCTGCCTCCCGACCGTAATGTTGAGTTTGCCATAGAGCTAAAGCCCGGGACTGCTCCTATATCCCGTAGAGCTTATCGAATGCCTCCCAGAGAGTTGGCAGAGCTGAAGATCCAATTGCAAGAGCTCTTGGACAAGGGTCTCATTCGCCCAAGTTCATCTCCTTGGGGCTGTCCTGCTATCTTTGTGAAGAAGAAGGATAAAAGTCTTCGTCTGTGCGTTGACTATCGCCCGCTCAATGAGGTCACCATCAAGAATAAATATCCCTTGCCTCGCATTGACCTTCTTTTTGATCAGTTATCTGGAGCCAGAGTGTTCTCCAAGATTGATCTCAGATCTGGCTATCACCAAATAAAAATCCGACCAGAAGACATTCCTAAAACAGCTTTCACCACCAGATACGGCCTATATGAGTACTTGGTCATGTCCTTCGGCTTGACCAATGCCCCCGCTCATTTCATGTATCTCATGAACTCTGTGTTCATGCCAGAGCTCGATAAATTGTAGTCGTGTTCATTGACGACATCCTTGTCTATTCAAGAACTCCTGAAGATCACGCCAAGCATCTTCGAATCGTTCTCTCTCGTCTCAGAGATCACCAGCTGTATGCCAAGTTCAGTAAATGTGAATTCTGGCTAGACCGAATTCAATTCCTTGGTCATGTCCTGTCCGCTGAAGGTGTGTCAGTTGACCCTGAAAAAGTGTCAGATATCTTGGATTGGAAGCCACCTACCACTGTCCGCGAAGTTCGCAGCTTCATGGGAATGGCTGGATATTATCGTCGATTCATCCCAGATTCTCTAGAGTCGCCAAGCCTATCACAGAGTTGTTGAAGAATTCCGTGGATTTCGTTTGGTCACCAGCCTGTGAGCAAGCCTTTCAAGCCTTGAAGAAACTGCTAACTACATCACCAGTCCTAGCTCAACCAGATATCGAGAAACCCTTTGATGTATACTGTGATGCATCTGGTACTGGTTTGGGCTGTGTATTGATGCAAGAAGGACGAGTAATCGCTTATGCCTCACGGCAGCTTAAGCGACATGAGGAAAACTATCCCACCCATGATCTTGAGCTAGCAGCAGTCGTGCATGCCTTGAAGATTTGGCGTCACTATCTGTTGGCAGTACCTGCAATATGTATACGGATCACAAGAGCCTAAGTATATCTTCACTCAAGAAGAATTGAATATGAGGCAGAGAAGATGGCTTGAGCTGATTAAAGATTATGATCTCGAAGTACATTACCATCCTGGTAAGGCAATAGTTGCCGATGCCCTCAGTCGCAAGCACACTGCAACTGTCTGATGACGAAGCCCTCCGATCTTTCCTTGTGCCATGAACTTGAAAGGATGGGTATCGAAATGATCCCGCAAGGAAGCCTGAACAATGTCAGCATAGAAACATCTATCAAGGATCAAGTCATTCGCTGCTCAGAAGGATAACCCTGGAATCAAGCACATCATCGAAAAGGTCCAGACCGGAAAGACTGATTGTTTCAGGATCGATGATGTAGGAGTTGTTTGGTTCAAGAACCGTCTAGTAGTTCCCAAGGTGCCTGAATTGAGACAGTTAATCCTTGATGAAGCACACTTGACCAGATTCTCTATTCACCCCGGCAGCAACAAGATGTACCAAGACTTGAAGCAGAGATTCTGGTGGACTAAAATGAAGATTGAAATTGCCCGGTATGTCGCTCAGTGTGATACCTGCCAAAGAGTCAAGGCAGTACACATGAAGCCTGGAGGAGAATTGCAACCTTTGCCAGTACCCGCTTGGAAATGGGACGACATTAGTATGGATTTTATCAATGGACTACCCAAGACCCAGAAAGGTTTTGATTCCATTTGGGTGATCGTGGATCGTCTCACTAAACAAGCTCACTTTCTGCCAGTGAAGACCAGTTACACTGTCCCTATGTATGCCGCCTTGTACAAGAATCACATAGTGAAACTTCATGGCATACCCAAGACCATTGTCTCTGACCGTGGTACCCAGTTTGTCGCTAAGTTTTGGAAAGCGTTCCATACCTCACTTGGAACCAAGCTTTTGCATAGTACGGCGTATCATCCGCAAACTGATGGACAAACTGAGCGAGTCAACCAAGTGCTGGAGGACATGTTGAGAGCCTGTGTTCTTACCTTCGCAGATACTTGGGATGACTGTTTGCCCTTGGCAGAGTTCTCTTACAATAACAGTTACCAAGAGAGCATCAAGATGGCACCATTTGAAGCACTGTACGGTCGTCGTTGTCGTACACCCCTCAGTTGGTCTGAGCCCGGAGAAAGAGAATTCTTTGGAGTTGACCTGGTCAAAGATATGGAAGAGAAAGTCAAGCAATACAGGAGAATATGAAGATTGCCCAATCTCGACAGAAGAGCTACGCTGACAAGAGACGTCGACCTCTGAAGTTTCAAGTTGGAGATTATGTATATCTCAAGGTCTCACCAACCAAAGGAGTCACTCGTTTTGGAGTCAAAGGAAAGTTAGCACCCCGCTACATTGGTCCGTTTGAGATTTTGGAATGTTGTGGCAAGGTAGCTTACAAGCTGAAGTTGCCCGATCATCTCTCCGCTGTCCACAATGTTTTCCATGTCTCCCAACTCAAGAAGTGTCTCAGAGTACCAGAACATGTCGTGGAAGTTGAAGGTGTCGAGCTAGAGCCTGATCTATCCTACTCAGAATATCCAGTTCGCGTGTTGGACCACAAGGATCGTGTTACTCGAAGAACCACCACAAGATGGTACAAAATCCAGTGGAACCAGCACTCTGAAGAAGAAGCTACTTGGGAATCTGAAGACTTCTTAGCAAAGAACTACCCCGACTTTCTCGAATCTCTTTCTATGTAAGTTTTGCCTTTATCCCTTCTTTGTCCTTTCTTAAGACGTGGAATCTCGGGGCGAGATTTCTTTAAGGGGGGAGGCTGTAACACCTCTGGTGTTTAGTATGTAATTAACTTGACATATCATCATTATCATCATTAAGCATCTTGATCATGATTTCATGTGTATGCATTTTGCTAGTGTATCATTTTATGTGAATACCTCTATTGCAAAACCCTATTTAGCCCACTTCTCTCTACTAGGGCAAAATGGTAATTTCACCTCTGTGCCTAGCTTTGTGTAATTCTTGTTCCTTGGTGATTGAAGTGTTGTTGTGTTGGCCAAAGTTCAAAAATCAGAATTTGAATTTCAAACCCTTTGCAAAACCCTGATTTCCAAATCCTGGATTTTATCCCTCTTTTTGTAATTCAAAAATTATTCAAAATTTGGGTTGGTCCAACAAAAGCAAAGTTGTAGATCTTTCAAAGAGAAACAACTTTGGTATTTACAAATTTTCAAGTTGCAGTACAAAATTTTGAGTTATTTCAAATTCAATCAAACTTCAGTTTTGTTCCCTTTTCAGTTTTCAAAATAAGTTCAAAAACTAATGAGTTTCTGGAAAAGTGTATAATAGCAAAGTTGTAGGTTTTGACAAAAGGAACAACTTTCATGTTTACAGATTTTCAAGTTTCAGTTTGAAATCCAGAGTAAATTTGATTTGAAGCAAGTTTGAAAAGTGTCCCCTTTACTGTTTTCAAATATTGTTCAAAAACTATTTGGAATTTGAAAATGTTCATATTGACAAAGTTGTAGATCTCATTTTTCTGAACAACTTTGGTGTTTTGAGTTTTTGTCGCACAGTTCAAATTTTGGGAGAAATTTTGCAAAATACAGAATCAGCCAAAGTCAAACCCTACCCCTAGCCTGTTTATCTTCTCCGGTAGGGGGGGGGGGCCCGGCCATGCCAGCCCCGGCGTCGCGCGTGCCGCACGCCTGGCTGCTCCCCCCGCGACCTCAACCTGCCGCCGCTGTCCCCCGGTCTCCTCCGCGTCCGCGCATGCGAGCGCTGACCCCTCGCCCGTCCCCCACTGCCCCAGTTCGTCGCCGCCGCGTGGCCATCGCCGGCGAGCGCACCCGAGCCCCGCTGCACGCCACACCTCCGCCAGAGCGCAATCGAGTGCGCGTGCCTCCGCCAAGCTCATCCACACCACCCGAGGTCTCTACCGCCCCTGGCCGCGCCTATAAGAAGGCCGCCGGAGCCCGACCTCACTCACTCACCTTCGCCACCGTCGCCAGCTCACACCAGCGCCTCCCGAGCTCAACCATCTAGCTCAGAAGCTCCGCAGTGTCTTGTGCTGCTTCACCACCCTCCAATTTCACCTCTACCGCCCTTAATCGCCCGGCGTAGCTCGTCGTTGCGTCTCCGGCAGAATCCGGCGAGCTCGGGTTCGTGAAATTCGCCGTCTCCGGCCTTGATCATCTCCCTCCGACCACCGCATCACCTCCCTACCCCCGTGCGACTCTAACCCAGTCATCGCGGCTCCGTTTGTTACACAGGGACGCCGGAACGCGCAGTTCGCCGCCGTCCGTTCCGCCGACGAGCCCGCCTCCGTCGACCTCCTAGCTCCGGTCATCCCCTCGTCCCTCGCCACCGCGCGTCATCGACTGCCGGTGAGCCCTGAACCTCCCATGCCCTGGTTTCGGCCGCGAGTCCCCTGCCGTGGCCGGAACGACGTCGCGCCGCCGCGGGTGACCGCCGGCGTCGCGAGGAAGACGAACAGTGTTGTTTTTTTTTTTCTCAAACATGTGAATAGTGTTCTGTTTTCATCTTTTGTGTGATTTTCTGTGTTGACCCATAAATTCTGAATTTTTGTGGTAGACTCTTTATGCTCTGAAGTATTTTATAAAAATATAAAACTTGACTTTTCTGCAAAAATTTGAAAATGAAAAATCCCCCTTTTAATTGAAAAATGAAGCTTTGGTATTTTTAGAGAGTGTTCTGTAGCTCCAAAAATCTTGAGATAAATTTTGCAAGCTAGTTGGGTCATGATGAGTCTCTGGTAAAATTTGAAGTCATTTGGAACAAGTTGATTTTTGAGCTTTATTTTAATTAAGGAATAGTGCCTTTTGTTAATTAAATGTCTAGATTTAATTGAGCACCTTAATGACCTCCAAAATTATGAAATTTGTTTTGCCATATACTTGTACCATAATGAACTTATGTGATTAATTTGGTAATTTTTGGAGCACCTTCATAAAATGACCTTTTAAATAAATTAAGAAAATAGAAAAGGTGGGTTAGGGTTAGTAATAAGTGTTTGATGATGTGATCTTTGGATTGATTGATGTTCATAGACCCCTACCCTTTGGTCTATGATGTTTGTGATGCTATGTTTGGTTGATGCTTAGGATAGTTATGATAAGTCAAGTTAAACCAAATTTGCTTAAGGAAGAAATGTTACCTTTATGCTCAACCTAGATTTCGATTATGCCTTGCCTAGAGTAATCTTGAATCTGTGGTTTTGTCTTGCACCCTTAGTCCATGTCATCATTCTCATGAGCATTCATCATTGCATCCGTATAGTTGACGAAGAAGGCCCTGAAGTCGAGGTAGCCGCCGAAGGATCTGTCCCCGAGGCAACCCCGAGCTCCGACATCTATACCTACCCCGACTCTGCTCTTTTGCCGTCCAAGGCAAGCCCCGGTGCATTTACCCTACCTTGCTTTTATAAATGTTTTCCTTAAATGTTTTGAGTTAATTATTGCATTAGGTTGATAGGAGTTGAGTGAAATCCTATCTGATGCATTATCTACCTTGACAATGATACAACCGATACCTGCTTTTCAAAAACTATTGCAAATGCTTAGCAATGCTATATGATAGATTTGCAATAAAATGCCAATTTCAAAGTGTGATCACTTTAAGAATATTTATGGGAATTTTGGTTTACTCCCACTATTGGCTAAGTATCTGATCCGTACCTAGTCAATGGGAAGGAGAGGTTGTCCTTGCGTACGGTGCCGTCATGTTGTAGTCCGGGACTCAACAGTTGACACTGACCGGACAGGTTGAAAAACTGACAGGACCTGTACTCTTGGGTTAGAGGCCCGAGGTGCTTGTCGCTGGCTGGAAAATTTAGGGACCACCTGTATGGGGGCCTGATTGACTAAGACTTGCAACTATTCACATACTACGGAAAGCTTCGGCTCCGAGAATCCTTTATTGGACCGACAACCGCGCACTGGGAGTGGAGAGATGGCGGAAGTAGCATGTACCCACGTGGGTTAGAGCCCGGATTGGAGTGGTGTACTGTACTTCCGGGTGGCGTAGGACCGGCCCAAATCTGTTGGTGGTACAAGATAGGGATGGGATTAAACTCCGTTGTTGTGCGGAACTAATCTCTGAACTGGGGCCGAATCCTGGAAAGTATGCTAAAGAGTGAGATAGATGGACAGACTGGGTATGTTACTCAGTTAGTGGTTAGGGTACGGTAAGAGAGTAGATGATTGATAATGGTTAGCTGTTGATGATTATGGTTTTTTAATTAGGACCATACAGTGGAATATGGCCGGAAGCAGTGTTGGGTCGAACTTGCGTTTGACGAAGCTATTTGAATATGTATAACTTTATGTAAGTGATGATAGGACTGACGTGAAAGCGTGCGTCGGCAAGGTCCGAGAAGATCCAAGAGCGGTGTTTGAGTAGTGTGACTCTCAGGGGTGACTGTGTGAAAAGTATAAATCCGGTTTAGAGGGGACTGGGGTGATAGGGAGCGAAATAAAAAGAGGATTTAGTTGAAGATGGTAAATATGGATCACCAAGAAATCGTGTCTCAATGAGAATTTGAGAGGGTGACCAGTAAATCGATATGGAGAAGGTGTAGGTGATATTAAGGTATATAAGGGGTAGGCCAGGAGAATTGAATCAGGGCGGGCGTATGAATGGGGAGTGTGAGAGATTGTTTGTTGATCGGGATCAAGTAGATTGATAGTCTGTTGAGGAAAGTGGTCTTAGGATAAGAAGAAAAAAGGAGTAGGGTTAGAAACAAGTGAGGATTGTTGAGGCTGATATGAATACTAAGTCAGGGTGATGAAGTAATGGGTTGGTCGAATGCTGGAGGAAGAAGAGATGCTAAGTAGGGAGAATAGTTCAAGTGCAAGATAAAGATGGATATGAGTGGAGCCACCTGTCTTGAGAAATAACGCGAGTTTGAGGGTGCAGGATTCTAGTCGATACCGGAAAGTGAGCGCTTGAAGGGAGCGATTGAGATTGCTCTACCTGGATCTGCGAGTGAAAATATTGCAAGAACTTGCTGAGATTGTGCGAGCAATGTACTAGACTGAGTTGTACTCCAAAGATAGGCTAGCCGTCGGGTCTCACAATGTGAGTGGAAGGAATGAGGATCGGAGGGAAACTGGGTGTATGTACGCCTGAAGTGTAGGAAGCCGGCAAGATTAATACTGATGCCCCCTTGACCGACCGTGGGGAGAGGATGGCGGAATAGGGTAGTTCGGGGCTAGGACGGGCCAATCTTGGAGGAATCGTGGTAGACGAGTTGGCATATGCAAGCTTGGGTGCTACATTGCAGTGTGGATAGGGACCCTCAGCTGAGTATTATTTATCCGGATTAACGCTGCTCCTCGGTTATGGAGACTTAGTCACTGAAGACTGTCAACAGGGAGTGGTCTCAACTAGGTCTGTTTTGGAAAGTAAAATGAATCAAGGATTATGATGGAACAAGGAATACCGAACCTTTCAAAATTAAAATGATGTTTACCAAAAAATGCTTTTCGGCAAATTCTTGAACTTGCTTAAGCTTACCTTGACTACCCTAAGCCTGCATTCCTGAGTCTTCTCCCTTTTCTTTAGTCGGGTAAGTCTTGTTGAGTACCTTTGTACTCAGGGTTCTTTTACCCATGTTGCAGGTATGGCAGATCCCACACAGTATGCCTTGGACCCTGCTGGTGTGACTGTGGCTCAGGAAGAGGCCGATGAGGCCGACGTGTGATTATCCACCCTGGGCTGGTGGGATGATCTTTTATCCTATAGTCGTTGTCATTTGCTACCTACGCCAACTCTTTCTATTTGAACTATGGTCTGTAATAACTTTACCTTAAGTTTATGTTGAACACTGGTTTGTAAAACTATTGTTATTTAAGTCTTCCGCTATTTACTCCGATGTTATTTGTCAAAATGTTCAAGAGATTGTAACTGAATTGTGAGATGATCCTGCGGACATCGGGCACTGATGTAGCCAGTGGCGAACCCGGTCTTAACCCCTTGGCTGTACGGATCGACTGTCAGTGTTGATAGTGATCGGTGGGCCAGGGGATTAGGGTCGTTACGTCACACAGACGCCTTCGACTATTATATTTCTTCCAGTCGTACTTGGTAGCGCTCCATAGCCCTCCTTTCGGTGAGTTTGCTCGCCTTCTGCGAGCGTCTTTGGCCTGATTCTTCCTTAGTATTTCTGCCTTTATAGACTCGGTTTTCTCCGGGTCCTTCTGAATCGTTATCGGATATCATACTCAAGGTTTCATCATCTCAGAAGACATCTGGAGGAGTTAGAGGTCGTAGAGATGACTGGTGTCCTGCCATGAAGACATCACGAGTGTAGCCTTGGTTTGTTGATCCCGGTGTAACCGACTCCAAGGTAGAAGCACTAGAGATTAGCTCTGTTGAGGTATCGTGCTCCTCAAAGGGGAGCTGATGTCCATATTGGTAAGGGAGTTGTTGGTCGATTGTGCCAACCAACCTAGCCGGGGCTGGTTGTATTGGCCAATGGACGATGTTACCCTCCTCGGTTGAACTGAAAACGAGTCCCTGTTGGGCTCCAGTCAAGGGATCTATTGAAGTTTTTTGAATTTTGATCCAATCAACTCTTGGAAGTTTTCAGCCGAATTGCGCAGTCCAAAGGGGATACGAAGTCGGGTATTCGAGTCCTTTTCGGGCCAAAATTCGTGTCCGAATAGGAGTCGGATGCCTCAGCTTGGTTCCCAGATTCTTGCGATTCTTGGATTGTTAGATTTTCCAGGTCCCCGAGCGAGACAGTCTGTCTTTGGTGTGACTTGTGCTTCTGATTCAGTTGGGTTGAGAGTGTCGATCGCACTTTCTTGATCCATCGCACGATGCAAATCCATGAGCCAAAAACGAAAATTGCTCCCGCCGAGAACATGTTGAAGTGGTTCGTCAAGCTCTTGATCGTGGAATCGCCCGAGAGCCCCTACCTGTCGTGCCAGCTGTCGGTGTTTATTAACCGGCAACTCGTCTTGGGGATTCCCAGATGATTTGTTCGGTGGGGATCGGCGTTAGTAGAACTCGGGCGAGTACACAGGGATAGCAATTATACTGGTTCAGGCCGCTTAATAGCATAATACCTACCGTTAAGTGGTGGCAGCGTGTGCCTTGTGTTATGATCTGAGATTCAATGATAGGGGTAGGTGCCCGCTTCCCCTTATATAATCGGGTGAAGCTTAGCGCATACCGAGTCCTAGTCGGTTACACAGAGAGAGTCCTATTCTAATTACAAGACTTCCTTTAGAAACTCGACTAAGTTACAGTGAGAGTCCTAATCCATGTAGACTTCGTATCATGTCTTAGGATCTCCCGCGCCATCCAGGGTTAGTCCGAGTAATCATCTTCTGATGATATCTCTGACATTCTGGCCCGTCATCGTGTGTTGTCTGTGTGAGCCGAGCCTTTAAGCCGGCAAAGGGATCATACCCTACCTCGTCGGATGTTACGATCACGAGACCCGTCTCGCCATGGCCGTAATGCCGAATGTAACACGACCCCTGTTAGTGTATCTTGTGGTCGCGAGAACATCATCTCCATGACTGGAGCTACGCTCTTTTCCACTATTTGAATATGCTTTGCTAAATCGTGCACAAACCCTTGTATGCTTGTACCCGTTGACCATTGCATATCTCGATTCTCGCGGTGCCAACCGCACCGCTACGAATCTAGAAATGACTTAGTGCCAGAGCACCCCGGTCGGGTACCCTACGAGTAATTTGCACACTTGCATCTTATATTGTGCCACTCCTTCCAATACCCTGTCTTCCACCATGACGTGCGTATTGGAAAGAATGAGCCCTTGACTTATATATATTATACTCTCGCTGTTCCTTTTGTTAGCAAAGCTATGGTCTATGTTGTATCTCAGAACCCCGCGTGTCGACTCGATCGACAACCTAAACACATTTCTCTAGAAATGTGCCTGAGGACATGACATAGATGTGTTGAGCTAACCCCGCTCTTATGAGTGACCCTGAGTCTTGGTCCCGACGTACTGTGTTGTGGATCGAGAGGATTGTAGACCTCCAACCCTTTTGCGCTACCGCTTTTGATAGCGGGCAAGCCAAGGCACCTTGGAGACAGGTCAAATGGTGTTAATCGTTGGGATAAGGCTACAAGAGCCGAACCCCATCGTACTTTATTCATTAGGCCCATCCTCCGATTTGCCCTATTTAAATGACGACCAAATCGAAGGATGACAGTCATGGTGTTTGCTAATGATAGGCCTTGGTTTGAACCCTATGTCATAAAGTCATATTGGCTTGGCCAAGACTTAAACTAGCAAACCACCACTTTGTTTCTAGCCCGAGGAAATCAGACAACCGCTGAGAGGGCTAAACCTTGTGTATGTTAGTGTCTCGTTGGTGTTAATGGATCTTCCTACATCTTGTTGTCCTTTCAATTATGGTGTGAGTGTTCTCTTGCCTGTGTGTTATTTCGTGGAGTAGCATACGATTGGACCAAGAGAGCATGGACGACAACAAGTACAGCGACATAAAGTCAACTCAGGAGGAGACAACCTCGCTGATGAAAACACCAATGAGGAATAATTAACCACGACTACGACTACTTCGCAGGAGTCATGGCAGCACCCTCTTTTTAGAGAATCCTATTAGACATTGCAAATATGTAGACTTGCTAGTGCTTTATATTTATTCCTTTGCTAGAATATTGATGCATGATACTACCTAAGCCATTATTACCTGATTGCAACCCACTCTACCACAACACCTGCTTTGCGCACTCGCTCACTTATTCATGCTTACTCGCCTGCTTGCTTGCATGTTTCACCATTATATTATTAACTCCACTTCGTATTATATCTGAGATGTGATGCGGATGGTGAACCCTTGGGAATGGTTTGGCGGGTGATGCCAGACTTGGTGATGTGTGAGCGTGCTGCATGTGTGACTTGGGTGTGTGGAGGGTGAGGGTTGTGTCGACCGAGCCAGAATATACGACGAGCCTGGTGCGAGTCTTGCCGTGGGGCATATTTGGATGCCCCTATGGATGTGAAACCTATGGCGGGTTAAGTGGTGACTTTAGGTGGATCCGGGTGTGAGCCGGTGGTGGAGCCCGGGTCAAGAGCGTGCTGTGGTGGCATGGATAACGAAAACCTTGAGAAGACATTCCGGCTTAGTCACCCTAGGTGGAACGGAGACCTGACCACAGGGAATACCCTACATGCCACTCGCTCTTTATGGACGGGGACGGTCGGACTACCTAGTAGGGTAATGCCACTACTGCTAGGCGAGAGAGTGCGAGGAAGGTACGGGTATCAGAGTCCCACACCCTTCCGAGACGATCACGACTCCCACTTCAGGAGAGGAAGCGCGACTCACAGACTCATCCATCCCAGACGGACTTGGGGTGATTCCAAGGCTGAGTGGTAGGGTGGCATTACTCTAGGCTGGCAAGCGACCGATATCCGCCTAGGCATATCTAGAGTGTCGATGATGGCGATCTTGTGGATATTGTAGAACCTCTGCAAAGTGTATGGTTGATCAATCGATAGTTAGATTCGTTGGTTGCGGACCTTTTCCCTGACTTGTTTCTAACTAGTGAGAGTTCTCTTTTCTCCCCCTGGTAGGTGAGTGTCGGCCGTGAGCCTGGTGTGAGGCTGCGGGCCGTTGAGACAAGGCTGAGAGGGAGCTGGCCTCTGTCGACTGAGTGTGTGAGATGAGATGAGGTGATGGTGTGGTGATGATTGGGGTATATGGATATGGATATGGTGGATGGATGTGGATGTGTGTGATTGAGAATGTGTTAAAACTTGATAACATTACTATATTGATTATTACTACAGCACATGCGCTAGGGTGCAAATCCATAGCCAAAACTTAGGATCGCCAGATCCCTTGTTTTATCTTTCCACTAAAGCTCATCGGTGCTGACCATGGTCTGCACACATCTGGCGGTGTGCAGATTTCCTGCTTCAGAAGTACTGACTCTAGGAGGATTAGGAGGTTTTGTGCCTGTTGACGCTCACTAATGCTCATAATTAACCATCAACTATTGCATGAAATGACACTGAATCACAAAGCATAGTTGTAGGGTTTGAAACTAACAAGTTCCACGAGTTTTAGTGCTCTCACTTATTTTTGTAGGACATCCATGTTTTTACCATATAAAAGTATCTCAAGTGATGAATTAGAGTACACCATTGCAAAGAGCTCGTCGAGACGATCGAACGGACATATCATTTGCTATATTTGGAGTCCCGGATGAAAAGATATTAATTTTGCAACGAAACCTGCAAAAGAAGGATCTAGAAGACACCACGAGGCGGCCCGCCACGGGGACCCACTGGGCCAGACCGACCGTGGGGCCCACAGACCGGCCGGTCGGCCACGGAGGCCGTTTTGCCTCCGCCTTCTGGAACCTTCTTCCACCGCCTCCTAGGATGCATCTCCACCGTCCCTGAAGTCGGTTTGATCCTCCGGCTCTTCGAAATTCGATGAAACGATCCAATGGAGAGTTGTAAACGTGACACGGATCGATGACATGACGATTCCTTGCCCCCTACTCCACCTTGGGCTATAAAAGCAGGCCAGGAGGTGCCCCCAGAAGGCCATCTCCATCTTCATTATTCATCTCTGCATTAGAAACTAGGGTTTCAAGTAGAAGTAGAGGTCCCTCTAGATGAATCTCTTCTAGTTCATCTAGATCTAGTTCTAGTTCTTCTAGTTCTTCTAGTTCTAGTTCTTGTTCTAGTTGTCTAGTTCATCTAGTTGTAATTAGAGATTGGATTAGAGAGAGGAGAAAGAGAGAGCTGAGGAGGAGCCGGATCTGTCGGATCTTCCTCGACATTGTATTGGTGCAGCATCTAGTTCGTCTTCAAGTAATCTCCAGGTTCTTCATTTACTATTTCTAAGTATTATATTTAATTTCAATTCTTGCTTTATTTTATTTACTGGATCTCCGCTCGTATTGAGTGCTCTAGTTATCTGCAGTAATTAGAGTAGTAAGCGTTAGTGTAGACTTGGTGTCTAGACTAGGGTTTACCTGAGTTTGCGCCCAATCCTCCGGAATAGTTGTGGTAACCCCAGAGGTGACAGCTCTGTCAGGTCTTTGTAATCCACCACGTTAGGGTTGGTGTTCTCGTAGAGCTTTTGGTAACCTTCCCCCAACTACCTTCTTCCCAGTCTTTCTCGAGAGTTGGGATGCTGCTCCCGAAGTAAGTAAAGTATAGTGAGCCTTTAATTAGATAGACCAGCTTAGAAAACCCTATATCCCTCTCTAACCACATTACCATTCTTTTCTTGGACGTTCTTAATTCTTCTAGTACACTTCACGTGGAAATTAATAGCCTGGAATACTCTCGGGTGAAAGCTACATCGGTATCCGTGCGCTTGCGGATTTTTCTGTGTGCATTTAAAATACCCAACAGTGCCTACGCTCAAGTTTGGTTCGGAGGATCTGGTCGATGCTGCGCTACGACAACTCTGATGATGCCCACGAAGGAGGAGCCTTCACTCGATACACCTCCGCTAGAATAAACTCTGGAATAGGTGATACCTCAATGATGTAATGCTTATAACCATGTAATTTTACGATGTATGACTATGATATCGATTGATATATGATAATATGATAAGATCAGTTCCTGGTTTTGTCATATTTATTCATTTTTTGTGGATTTTCACTTCGCGGAAAATTGAGGATGTTTCAATAATCTTCTGCTTACACTCGCCGCAAGCAATGAGAGGAATATCCGGCCGCAAACGCTTTGGATCCCGATGATGAGAGGCTGAGGGACCCGGTTACGGTTGCCATCTCCTGCCATCTCCTAGCAGTAGAAAACTATCAAGTGATTGTGAAGAACCAATTTAAACTACTCAACTCCCTATGCTTGTTGTTGCAAACTATATATTTTAATTAAATTCCTCTCATATTCAAGAGACATGGTAGGAGATGAAAATAGTTACCTCTAAATGCAAAGAGACGATGATGAAGTCGAAGAAGATCACCAATTGACGCCGGAGACGAAGAACAATGAAGAACAAACAATAGCAAGCAATAGCAACAGCAAGAACAAGCAAGGAAGCTCACTGAAATTTGAATGTCTCTGGCTCGGGGAGGAAGAAGTTGGCAGGTTATAAGCCAGGGAGCTTTAGTCCCGGTTTGTATTAAAAACTGGGGCTAAAAGGTGATCATTTATCCCGGGGCAAGCCACAAACCGTGGCTAAATCTTGAGTCCCGGTCTGTGGCACCAACCGGGACTAAAGAGTGCCCTTTAGTCCCGGTTGGTAACACGGACCGGGACTAAAGGGTCCCTGCCCTGACAGCTCTGCGCAGTAGCCGTTGGGGCAGACCCTTTAGTCCCGGTCCGTGTTACCGACCGGGACTAAAGGCTCCATTAGTCCCGGGCAGCAAAAACGCCGACACAAATGACTATTTTGAGAATCGGCCAAAGACCATGCTCTGTAGTAGTGTTATATGCTATGGATATTGTGACATAAAAAGAGCAAACTAAATGATGGGCACTTTTATAGAAATTAGGCAGGGACACAGTTTCATTAGCTATCCAGCGTTGACATGTTTATATTCCTCGTTCTCGGTGGTCCTACCAACAACAAGCAGTTTGCTAACAGCAACACCCAATTCCTAATTGAGGTCAAATCTGATTCTCGAATACTATCAGGTCTGCATTATTGACTCACGTATGGAGTATGGTACGTGAGTAGGAGTATTGATTATGTAGTTTCTTTGGCATTAATACATATGATCAATTAATGATGAATAGAGTTTTCCATAAGTAATTAATACATATATAATGTACCAAAAGTTATCAAAACGACTTATAATTTAGAACGAAGGGAGTATAAAAATATCTATTCATTTGTTTTAGAAATTGTTTTAGGTCAGAGCTATCACTCAGGCCATACCTAGGATGATTGTTTCTAAACTCCATGAAGAGGTAATATATATCACCATGCCTTTTTTCCATGAAAAAACAAGGCTATTGCAATCTTCAGACGAACAAGTATTTTTTAGTAGGGCACTATTTATTAGTGTATATGAAAATTGTTCTCTGACCTTATTCTTTTTCTATGAAACTCAAAAGACGTATCAGTGTGTATCCAGAAGGAAGCAAAGTTACATGCTCAGAAGGTGCTAAGAAATGGCCTTGTTATTTCCAGGTACTTCTAGGTTTTGATCCCAACAAGTGCCGTAAAATCTGAATATACCTGTATACGAATAGCTCTTTTACATACTCGCAAACAAAAAGAATGGCTCTTCTACGGTCATAAAAAAAAAGATAACAATATGGATGCTTGCTAACAATATTTCTTGCTATTGTCTTTACCATGTGCAAACCAGACACCATCATCCCCGGCATAACCTATATCCATAAAGAAAAACCAGAGCAGTCACCCGTGAATCTCTGATGATGGCTAAGTCTACCTGGCGGCCATGGGTGCAAGCATCCCCGGATGTGAGTTCACAATTGATCGGCTATTCAAGCCTCCTGCAGGTTGCAACACCACATTTTGCATTTAGAAGAAAGTCATAATTTGGTAGTACCTGGAAAACAGATGTCATTTTACGGTCCATATGAATAGTAATAACAAACCGCCTATATTAAAACTATAAAAAAATCTTGGGAATAGGACAAACGGATTTCGGGCCTGATATGAAATTAGGAAGTGTACCATGTACTAAATTCAGTTGTAGCATATGAAGATGCTAGAAATTCCAATAACTTCACCGCTGCAATTACCTATGTGCCTTTTGGCTTAGGTGATCATTATTGTTCTCATCATTGCATACAGTGTCCGATATATCTCCCTTCTATGTGGAACACATGCCAGACTGTTTTGGTTTAACATCAAAATGTGAATTATACTCTAATTGCTCATCTTTTATGGAGACTCATGTAATAGTGATGTTGCAAATATCTTGCTCTTGGAGTATTATTTCTTCTGGGAGTAGTACAACACGCGTTCACATACTTACATTATCTTAATTTTTTCCCCGTTGTAATGCACGGCCATTTACCTAGTTTTTTATAAAAAATAGTGTACCGTTTCTAGATTTATTGTATTCAAATTCTTGATGGTAGATGTACTTATTAAATCCAAGACAGATCTAGAAGAGCAAATTGTCATCTAACAATGGCCTCTCGAAGAGCCAAAAATGGTGCTGGTTACAAACAATCCAACATTGATCCCGTAATAAATTATTTAATGACAAACAAGCTATATAGCTGCCACAAACAGACAAAACTCGCTCAAACCACCACACTTCCGATGGATCCCTAGCACGCCACCGTGGACGAGACGCGCTCGAACGCGAACTCCTGGCTCCAGGCGTAGAAGAAGGCGACGAACTCGCCCTGCTTCATGGGCGGGGCCGCCGTTGAGGAGGCACAGCCCGCCGCCGACGGGCCGGAGCTGCCCCGGGTCGACCGGCAAGGTGGTGCCGAAGCCGGCGCAGGCCACCTTCACGTCGGACTGGGCGCAGCGGCACGTGTTGCGCAGCCGCACCGCGTACTTGGGCTGCCCGTTCACCGCCTGCTTCGTGACGGACTGGTCGACCTCGATGCTCGACGGCGGGCAGTCGCCGGCAGCGGCAGCCCTGCTCGCCGTGCAGAGCAACAAACACGCCACGAGGATCGCCACCGGCTTCGCGATCATCTCTTTCAAGTCTGAGCAAACACTTCTCTTTTTTTCACTCTTATGTGCGAGTGCAAAGAGTAGTGCAAACAGCTAGTGCGAGGCTGATTGTTTGTGTGCCTGGGACTAGCTCGCACCTAGCAAGGGCTATTTATATCTGAACAGCTATCTACTTGAGGATCAGAAACTTGATTTTTTTCATTACTGTTGGTACTATCTATTTATATTTAGTATCTGTATTTATCTAGTGTATTTATTTTTCTATCTCTACCAACGACCTTTATTTCAAAATACTTGGCTACTTTGATTTTTATGTTCGCCCTTTAATTTGACTAGCAATATATTTGCTCAAATATTTAGTTGAGTGAAATGAGAAATCTATTATTGAATTTGCTATCAAAAGTACTTTAAACATGGTGCACATATATTTACACAAATATTCACGTATGTGTTAAACAATATAAACTAAAAAAGACCATGTATTTTGAAACGGATGTTAGAAGATTTAGGCTTGACCCAAAAGAATATTCCAAATAAATCTCAAAAGCCCACTCACACATGCATGGTATGGTGGGGGACTTTCACTACTACAGAAAAGACTTTTAGCCCCGGTTGGGAAACCGGGGCCCAACCGGAGCCCCAACCAACCGGGGCGCAACCGGAGCCCCAACCGGGGCTAAAGCCCCAGAAACCGGGGCTAGCACTCCGGGACTAAAGGTGCTTCCAACCGGGCTAAAGGTTCTCACGAGAAAAAATAAATGTGCATTTGTGAGATTCGAAGTCAGCACCTTTCGTCTCAGACACGCTTACCAACTAAGATACACAACCCACGTGATATAGTTCTGGACGTTTTCCTTTTGAATTCACTCGTGAAGGACCTTAGTCCCGTTGGTAACACCAACCGAGACTGAAAGCACCAACCGGAGCTAAAAGGTCACCCTTTAATCCCGGTTGGTATTACCAACCGGGACTAAAGGTTGGGGACCTTTAATCCGGGTTGGTAATACCAACTGGGACTAAAGGTTCACCTTTAGTCTCGGTTGGTTTTACCAACCGCTTTAGTCCCGGACGCAATTTTTTGCCGAGACTAAAGCTCAATTGATACATCGTCCAAAGGCATGTTCTCTAGTAGTGTTTAGTCCCACATTGCTACTCTAGAAGGAGGGAGGCCAACTTATATAGTTGAGCTATCTCCAACTGATTGAAGCTATTGAGGAGAGGCGAAAAAAGAAACCCACGCGCGCGTATTATTGGTGATTGACTCGTACACTAATGGTAGGTTCAATCATATTAATATATTGTGATTACGCGGTTGCCTCTTTCTAAAGATGCAGCTGCGGCGTGTGTATAAAGAGGGATGAGACGTCGTCCTCTAGACACGACCCCTAGTGCTGCGCTGACGTATAAGGTTTTTGGGAAGCGCCGTCGCGACTGCTCGCTGGACGTATTCTTCCCTCTACGCCGAATTGCCAATCTCCTTCAACGGTCTGCTTCGTCTACTCTTGCGCTAGTTCCTAGTGCCGATAACCCCACTGTAAGCATGCCTTCAATCCCACTATTCTTTTATTTCATGTTCTTCATGTTATTAGCGATACATAGCCTGGATATGTCTCGGATCATACTGCTAGTGGTAGATTTTACATTTACGATGCATGCTGTTTATCTTTTCTTCATTGTCGGATTTAATTTATGCATCACTAAATTGCTATTATTTCCAACAATCCAAAAACCTTATAGGCATTTAGTTATGGTTGGATTTACTGATGCGATAAAATCAGAGAAATTCACTAGTGTGAATTTTAAGAGATGGCAGATGTTGGTATAAATTAACGCACACTCTACTTTATCTGCAAGCGCACAGATAAAATCTACCGATGTAGCACTTCACCGGAGTAACCCAGTTTTAATATCGAACCCAAAAGAACGGATAGTGTTAAGTCTTTAAGTCTAACTCCTGAGTAGCTAACAAGGACGGAAAATCTAGAAGTACAGAGGGGGCACTAAGGCTGTCTAATTCCAATTTAAGAGTGATATGTTTATATTATTTTTAGTGGGGAAGTTGCCATAAAAGGTCACAAACAGAGTATGAGTCTTTTATGCAAATGTATAATCCTACCGAGCCTACACACGGGTAAGTGGACTATAGAAGAATCAACAAGGCTATAAGAGTCACCCTTGCGAACAACCACTACTACCGGCGTTATAGGAGGCATTTATGAGCTATTAAGTCTAAGCACCACACTTACACTATCCAACTACTCTAACTCTAGCGATCTTGAATTAAAGTACTCAAAAGAGAGTTATAAACCTTAAGAATAATAAGAACAATGGCTCAAACTTAAATATAGACATTGATTACCAAAACAATCGCTGAAGCAAATTGAAGATGAACTTGAATCCGCAGGTACAAGATGAAGAAGTTGATCCGACAGGCCGGAGCTCCTTCTTGATCTCTTTCTCTCTCTCTCTTAGTTCTAGTATAAGACTAGGTTCTAAACCTAAACTAGAGGGGTATCTAGTCTTCTACTTGAAAGTTGGCTCTTGAAGTCTTCTTCTAGGGTTTCTAAATGAGGCGTAGACTTTTCTGAAGAGAGACTTGATCTTCCCTAGGTCTGGGGGCATGTTTATATAGCCCTGAGGGATCAACCGCGGCCGTTAGATCAAACCGACTTCACATAGGGCTGAGATGGATCCTCAAAGGCGGTGGAGGAGGGTTCCAGAAGATGGAGGCCATCGGGCCCAGGGGGTGACCGACCGGTCATAGGGTGGGACTGGTCGGTCCCACCTGGCAGCCTCTCGGGGTGTCCCGCCTCGTGGTGTCCTCTAGGTCCTTCTGGAGTATTCCTGACATGCTGGTTCCATAATCTTCCATCGGTTTCCTTCTAGGAGAAGTAATCAGTGTTGGTTTTTTCCTGTTTATTCCCCGCAGAATCACAATTCACCAAAACTCATGGAATATTGTTAATTAAAACCCTAAACCTTTATTGGTGATTGAAATCATGCCCTTTTCATATTTATTTATCCTTTAATTTTGATAGATAACCAGTGTCAACAGCGGACGAGAGCCCAGTTGTGGCTCATGGCTATGGGTGTATTTTGGGTCGTTAGTTATCCTCCCGCACTACCTCTCGGATCTGAGAAAGAGGTGCAGGACTTCACTGCGGCTACGACGATTTTCGTCGGATGCGTTCTTAGCGTTCTCTCTGACTAGTTGTGTGATGTTTATATGAACATCAAAAGTGTTGTTGAACTGTGAGAGGCACTTGAACATAAGTTCTCGGCCTCAGACGCTGGGTGCGAGCTGTACGTGATGGAGCAGTACCACGATTTCAAAATGGTTGATAACCGTTCTGTCGTGGAATAGGCTCATGAGTTCCAACTTATTGTGAGGGAGCTCGAACAGCTTGGGCATGTCTTGCCTGATAAACTTGTGGCGGGTGGCATTATTGCCAAGTTGTTTTCTACATGGAGGAACTTTGCCACAACTCTAAAACATAAGAGACAGAAAATCTCCGTTGAAGATTTGTTGGCTGGTCTTGATGTTGAAGAGAAGGCTCGGGCAAAGGAGGCTCCACCAAGAGCACTGAAGGGCAGTCCAACGCCAATGTGATGCAACACGCTGGTAAGAACAAACAAAAGCCTAATCAGACTACTCAGTTCAAGAAGAAGAAGATGAACATGGACGAGGTTGTGTGCTTCGTTTGAGGTGAGCCTGGGAATTCGCCAAGAAGTGCAAGAACCGCAAAGGAAAGAAGAATCAACAAGGGCAGAAATCTGCCAACGTGACTATTGGCGATCCTAGCGGATCTGGGTATGGTAATCATTTACCTAGTATATTTTTTGTATATCAATCTAATGATTGGTGGAAAGATACAGGGGCCAATATTCATGTTTGTACTGATGTCTCTATGTTTTCATCTTACCAGGACGCACGAGGTTCAACCGTCATGATGGGGAACGGCTGTTGATGGTCACTAACTCATATCTTATACCGTCAATAAGTCACCTAAAAGAGAATAAAAGTGACCATCAACCTAGGAATAATAGAGTTTGATTCTAACGAGTTCCACGAATTGTGTCATTCTCACTTGTTTTGCAGGAATACCAATATTTCACTACATAAAAGTATCCCAAGTGATGAATCAGAGCACACCATTGTGAAGAGCTCGTCAAGGCGATCGAAACAGAAGACATATGGTTTACTACAATTGGAGTCCCGACAGAAGAGTCCTCATTGGTTACAACTTGGAAGCTTCTAGAAGCAACTTGGAGTGATCACCAAGCAACATAATTCAAGGGCTAAACTAACAGATCCAACAGCTATGGTGAATTCCAGTTCTCCAGGGTGTTTTCCAGCAGATGGAAAGAGATAGGTTCCTTCTCCAACACGATGGATTGCACAACAAGATTGAAAGTCGCGCTAGGGCAACCAGGAGGCTTCCAGAAGACAACTCGGCGAAGACGGCGCCTGGCGGCTGCCAGGTGAGGCTGGCCGGCCCCACCCCTAGGCCGACCGGCCTGGGCCAGGGTCCTTCAAGGCCCATCTTCGTGGAGCATGCCCTAATCGACCTCCTCGATGCATCTCAACCGTTGTTCAAGGTCGGTTTGATCGGAAGGTCGTTCATCCCCCAAGGCTATATAAGAAACCTCAGACCCCCCCTCCCTGAAGCGAATCCTCATTCAGATCAGATCCAAGACAGAAACTCCAGTCATATTCTTCGGGAGAGGATTAGAGCCATCTAGCAATTAGAAGATTAGTATCCCTCTAATTAGGGATTAGATCTAGTCTTCTGTAGGATTAAAAGAGAGAGAGAGAGAGAGAGAGGTATTAGAGGGAGATTAGAAGGAGCTCCGCCTGTCGGATCTACTTCTTCAGCTTGTACCTGTGGATTCAAGTTCGTCAAGAGCTTGGATCAGTATAATCTTCGGTCTTCAACTTCTAATTTTCAGTAAGCGTTCTTGTTCTTATTATTCTTCTGGCTTGCAATTTTAGTTAGAGTACTAATTCTAATTAGAGTACTCTAATCTAGTCGCTCTAGAATTAGAGGAGTCGTCATCGTGTAAGCATGGTGCTTAGACTCGATTACTTGCATAGTGTACCCTATATTCCGGATCGGTGGTAGCTCACGGGTGTGACTCTTGTAGGCCTTTTGAAACTTCCATAGTCCACCTCCCATCTATAGGGCTAGCAGGAGTATATTACATGGGAATCGCCATACTTTGGATGTGGTCTCCCAACGTAATCCACAGTAGAATAATAATCACATAGCTTCCTGAGGTTAGAGCTGGAAATCCTAGTGTTCCCCTTTATCTTTTATATTCTCGCTTTTGCTAGTGCTCAGGGTTTAAGCAATAGACTTAAGACAATCACCCCGTTCCTTTGGGTTCGATATAAAACTGGGTCTACATCCGGTGAAGTGCGGTATCTAATCTGTGCGCTTGTGGATTTATCTCTAGTGTTCTGATAACATACCTTAGCATTACTAGTGTCGTTGCCAAGGGCGACTTTGGTAGCGACGGTAATAAGTGTCAACAAGCATTTCTGGCGCTTACGCCGGGGAACGGTCGAGAGTTGATCTTAAAGTCTGCTTAAACTTGTAATCATACTTTTATCTTTTATCTTTTATTTTTATATATGGATTTCTTAGAATCTCCCCTAGGTTCCAAAGATTCCACTCCCATTAGCCTCTGCCATTTTCCTAAAGTAGTAGCCTTGGAACCACCAGAATCATCTAGACCTATCCTTTTCGATGGCTATGAGCTACGCCCGTGTTTGATACAGATAGTCCAAAAACAATCCTTTTCAGGCAAGGAAGATGAGAATTCATACACTCACCTTAACGAGTTCGAACAGACCTGTTCATGTCTTTATATCAAAGGCATGTCCGATGAAACCCTTAGATGGAAGCTCTTTCCTTTCTCTTTGAAAGGGAAAGCTAAAACCTGGTATAGTAGAACCGCACCGAGTAAGGATGGGGATTGGAAAAATCTTTGCTCTAGCTTTTGCTTAGATTTCTTCCCAATTTCCAAAATCATCTGTCTTAGATTAGAAGTCCTATCCTTTATACAAGAAGACGATGAATCTCTAATAACTGCCTGGGAACATTTTGAAAATCTTGTTCACTCTAGTCCATCTCTGTCAATACCAGACCCTGTTCTTCTTCAACATTTTTATATGGGTTGAATAGGAAAACTTCTTCTTTTCTTAACTTAGCTGCAAATGGATCATTTCTTTGCACATCTGCTCCTGCGGCAAAAGAGCTTTTGCAAAAGATAGATCAATCCGCTCCCGAAGCTAAGTCTATAGAGTTCTTAGAAGAGAACAAACCCAGATAGTTGAACCCGAAACTCTGCCGAAATCTTTAGCATCAACTATCTCAGATCCTGATAAGGAGGAAACTCCGATCTCAAAGATCTTCAAATTCGAGGATGAGTATTTCACCGAGTTTGGTGATACCTCAAAGTATAATACAACAAGAAAGCCTCATAGTCTAAAACTTCCTGAAAAACCTCCAGATTTGACTGATAAAGCTTTCTTTAAAAAGACTACGGAAGAGCTAGTGTCTGTGGTAAGCCATGAGTGGTTAGAAGAGTCAGAGTCCTCCTCTGATATAATTCGCTTAGATTCACCTTCTACTTCTATCCTCTGCCAAATCCATAGAGACCCTTTCCATGCTCTTTATAATCCTGTTGTCGGTGTTAATATTATGTCTGCAATCTTTGCACATGACTTTTTAGAAGACATGCCACTAACCCCAACAACTAAATGCCTTAAAAGCCTTTCATGACATGTTCTTCCTAGTTTAGGAATCTTGTATGTCCTGCCTATTCGGGTAAAAGAAACTCTAGTGCACTTAAGCTTTTATATCTTTGATATTCATGAGTTTGACCTATTGATAGGACAACCAATCGAAAGACTTATACATGAAGGAATGACGGGGACATTAAACTTTTGTCTAGGGAAAAATCTTTCACTACCCATATCTATCACTCATACCCTAAACACTAGAAGTGAACCCTGTCTAGAGTTAGACCTTGTAGAAGAGGTTAAGGTAGCATCTCTTGAATCTTTCATAGAACTTAATCTTGAAGATGATGCTAAGTTTTTCATAGACGAAGAGGATGACCATTCTAAAACTCCAACACCTCTAGATCCTTTCGAAGAACCTCCTAAACCTCCTATAGAGTGAAAACCTCTACCTTCTGGTCTTCGCTACATTTTTCTTAACAATGATCCAGACACTCCTGTGATTATAAGCGATGAACTTTCTCCAGAAGAAACACTCCGCTTGTTCACTGTTTTAGAGAATCATAGATCTGCCTTTGGCAATTCACTCCAAGATCTCAAGGGGATCAACCCTGCTCTTTGCACCCATCGCATTCCTACAGATCCCGATGCCTTACCTTCTAGAGAACCCCAACGTAGGCTTAATAATGCGATGAGAGAAGTAGTTAAGAAAGAGGTCTTAAAGTTGTTACACGCTGGGATTATTTATCCTGTGCCACATAGTGAGTGGGTAAGCCCTGTGCAAGTTGTGCCTAAAAAGGGTGGCATGACTGTTGTTAGAACGAGAAAGAATGAATTAATTCCACAAAGAACTGTGACTGGATGGAGAATGTGTATTGATTACAGAAAACTTAACAAGGCAACAAAGAAAGATCACTTTCCACTGCCCTTCATTGATGAAATGTTAGAGCAGTTGGCTAATCACTCCTTTCTTTTGTTTTCTTGATGGATACTCTGGATATCATCAGATTCCGATCCATCCTAATGATCAAAACAAAACCACTTTTACATGTCCATATGGAACTTATGCTTATCGTAGAATGTCTTTTGGATTATGTAATGCCCCTGCTTCTTTTCAAAGATGCATGATGTCTATATTTTCTGATATGATTGAAGAAATTATGGAAGTGTTCATGGATGATTTTTCTGTTTATGGAAAAACTTTTGATCACTGTTTAGAAAATTAGACAAGGTTTTTCAAAGATGTGAGGAAAAGCACTTAGTCCTTAATTGGGAAAAATGTCATTTCATGGTTAGAGAGGGCATAGTGCTTGGTCATTTAATTTCTGAATGTGGAATTGAGGTAGACAAAGCTAAAATTGAAGTAATTGAACAACTACCTCCTCCTATTAATATTAAAGGGATACGAAGTTTTCTTGGCCAGCTGGTTTTTATCGTCGGTTTATAAAAGATTTTTCACACATTGCTAGACCACTTACTAATCTTTTGGCTAAGAAAGTACCCTTTGAATTTAATGATGCATGCTTAAAAGCTTTTGAAACCCTAAAGAAAGCACTCATTTCTGCACCGATCATTCAACCACCTGATTGGTCTTTACCTTTTGAGATCATGTGTGATGCAAGTGATTATGCAGTAGGTGCTGTGCTAGGACAATGCAAAGATAAGAAGCATCACGCAATTGCATATGCTAGTAAAACTTTGACTGGACCACAACTTAATTATGCAACAACTGAAAAAGAACTACTAGTGTTGTTTTTGCCATTGATAAATTTAGATCTTACTTAGTCAGAGCTAAAGTAATTGTTTACACTGATCATGCTGCTCTTAAATACTTGCTCACTAAGAAAGATGCTAAACCTCGCTTGATAAGATGGATTTTGTTACTCCAAGAATTTGATTTAGAAATAAAAGATAAAAGGGAGTAGAGAATTCTGTTGTTGATCACTTGTCAAGAATGCAATTTGAGAATCCACAGGAACTACCTATCAACGATTCACTCAGGGACGATACACTCTATCTAGTCTCTAGGTCTGACCCCTAGTATGCAGATATTGTTATTTTTATGGTTTCAGGGTACGTACCACCAGGCAAAGATAAGAGGAAGCTCGTCTATGAGAGTCATGTTCACCTATGGGATGATCCGTACCTCTTCAGAGTGTGCTCTGACGGGCTACTCAAAAGATGTGTACCTTCTGAAGAAGGAATCAAGATCATTGAAAGATGCCACTCATCACCCTATGGAGGACACTATGGAGCATTACACACATTCCAAGATCTGGCAAAGTGGATTTTTCTGGCCAACCATGTATGACGACACAAAAGATTTCATCCGGAGATGTGGAGCATGTCAGAGGCATGGCAATATCAATTCAAGAGATGCCATGCCACTCACTAACAATCTCCAGATCGAGCTCTTTGACTGTTGGGGGATTGATTTCATGGGACCATTTCCAAAATCCAAGAATAGTGAGTACATCTTAATGGCAGTCGACTACATTTCCAAATGGGTCGAAGCCCTACCATGTAAAGCTGCAGATGCCAGAAGCTCCAAGAAAATGTTTGAGGAAGTGATATTTCCAAGATTTGGAGTTCCAAGAATGGTGATTAGTGATGGAGGTTCTCATTTCATTGACAAGCACTTCCGTGCATACCTGTCAAAACATGGGATCCGTCACAACATTGCTACCCCCTATCACCCTCAGACAAGTGGCCAAGCAGAAACATCGAACAAGCAAATTAAGAACATTCTGCAGAAGACAGTCAACAAGATGGGAACAAAGTGGAGAGACAGACTACCGAATGCATTGTGGGCCTACAGAACAGCCTACAAGACACCGCTGGGAATGTCACCATATCAACTCATCTACGGGAAGACTTGTCACTTGCCTATTGAGCTAGAGTTCAAAGCTCACTGGGCGATAAAAAGATGGAACATGGACTTGGAAGCAGCAGGAATCAAGAGAAAGATGCAACTCTCAGAACTAGATGAATGGCGTGAAAAGGCATACCATAACACCAAGATCTACAAAGAGAGAACCAAAAGGTGGCATGACAAGAGGATCAAGACGAAGAACTTCACTCCGGGAGACAAGGTATTACTTTTTAATTCCAGGGTTAAGCTATTCGGTCATGGAAAGCTACGAAGCAAATGGGAAGGACCATTCACGGTGATTAGCACTTCGTCCCATGGAGCGGTAACACTTCAAAACGACGAAGGTACGTTATTTAAGGTAAATGGTCATGCCTTAAGATTTTTCTAGAACCTGAAAAGAGTTTCGAGGAGTTGGATGTGATCCAATTCCTCACTTTCCATTAATTTGATCCTCCGCCACCTCCGAACGGTTTTGTAATAGAAAAGGTAGAAATAGAGTTTAGGAAAGCATAAGAGAGAGCCACGAAAAAGCGGGCCGCCTTCCGGAGAGAAGGGGGGTGGCCGGCCCCACCCTTAGGCCAGCCGGCCTGGCCTGGTGTCCAATCGGGTCCCATCGCTTCCCTTTCCTTTCTAAAGCCTCCCTTATTCTTTTTCGTAACTTCCCTATCTGTTTCGTTACGAGAACCTCGGAGCATGGATCAGCCTCTTTCTAGTTGATCCAGGACTATAAAACCAGACCCTGCTAGCCCAGAGCCATACCATCCAATCTATTCTCATCCCAAGTAGCAGTTCAAGCTCTCCTTGTTCGATGGCCGGCAATCGCGGATCAACCTCAACGAGCCTCTCCCTTCTGACGAGTCGATGGCCCTCGTCGTTGCTCCTAAGAAAGACCTCGCCGTTGTGCCTGAGAAGGAGATCGTGCTCGTTGATGACCCAACACCTCTAGCCACGATGCCGCCGAAGGGCAAGGAGCCTCAACATCAATCCTTCTACGCCCAAGCCAAAGAGGGAGGATCACGTCAAGGAGAGCCAAGAAGTTCCGTGTCTCCAAGGAAGTCAATCTTCTACCTCTAGGACCCAATGAACAGCTCACGAGATTGAAGACGAACAAGTTTGGAGATGTAACTTGTATGAAGTACAAATCCACAA
This sequence comes from Coix lacryma-jobi var. lacryma-jobi, assembly GCA_009763385.1. Lineage (NCBI taxonomy): Eukaryota > Viridiplantae > Streptophyta > Magnoliopsida > Poales > Poaceae > Coix > Coix lacryma-jobi. The sequence continues at coordinate 51,984,492 of CM019831.1, forward strand.
CTGGCTACGCCATTAATGGAGTCCGAGCTGAGCCCGGACAAATCCAGGTGGTGCCTCGTAAGGAGAAGTCCCATCCGAAGCCTCTTCTTCTAAGCCTAAACGCAAGAGAGAACCCATGACAAAGTTGGAGGAGCAGGTGGACGACCTCATCCATGACTACATTAGAGTTAGTAAGAAGGTGGATGCCCTTGCCAAAGCTAACACTCAGCTTAAGGAAGACCTAGCCTCTGTGACAACGATTTGTGACAGCCTGATTAGGAGAATGGATAGACAGGAGATTAAGCAAAGCGGTTTAAAGTTTCGTGTAAACACCCTATCACAAACCGTAGCTAATCACCTCAATTAGAGTGAGAGAGTTTATTAATGGTATTATAATAAGGCACAATTATTAGAGTTAAGAGTCTTAGAGTCTTTAAAGAGTGTTTAGTTTGTTTTCAATCATTTAGTTATTTTGCTTGCTTGTGTAATAAAGTGCCTTATAAGTTATCAATAAAGTTTTGTTTTAGTTATCTACTCTCTCTCTCTCTACTTTTGTTTTGGATATGTGTCTTGTCTCCACATGTTGTGCATAAAGGTATAACAGGAACAAGTGTGGGGGAAGGACCTAACCAATAAATGGAAGATCGACCGAAGAATCACAGGAAAACAAGAATCACTCAACAAGACCACACATGATGAATTACTCTTGTTTGTCTACAGGTCTAGTACGTACACACCCTCTCTATCTCCATATTGCCCTCTATTTTTGATTGAAAACCATTTGACACAAGATTTATGAGTCCTGAATTAAACTTGATAATAACTTGAGATAACTCACATGATCTATTCTTAGAATCTCTTGTTACTGTTGGGAATAATTAATTGCTTATTATAATACCTGACTCTACATGTCTTGTCTTTGGAGAATTTATTTCAAATGCTTAAAATCAAATAGCAATTCTTCTCCTCAGTGGTAAAACATATTTCCTCCTAAAGCCTTAATAATCATGACATTATTTTGTTACTCTAGCTACTTACCTTTGTAATGATGCTAAGTTAACTTTTATGGCTTTGGTTGAGAGATTTATCATATCCTGAAATCAAGATCATTTAAAAAGGTTAAGTCCCTCTTGAGAAGTATTATTGTGAAAGAGACATGAGCTGTGCAAAATGCATATATATCCGAGGAAATAAAAAGGGGCAAGTGCCCGAAACCTCAAAAAGATTGAATCACGAGGAAATAACAAGGGACAAGTTTCTGGAACCTCGCTAAAAAAATGGGCACATGCTCAACAGTAGAATTAGCCTCATAGCTCATGGTGTCTCTTAAGCAAAATACCAACAAGAGAGGACAAGTGTTTTCAAAAATAAAATCTTGATTAAAGAGTATGACACTTCTCTCCCTAGCTCTAAGTGTTGACTTGTGTAACATAATCAAAGCATAAGTGCTACACACTTCTTAAAGCTCCAGATATAATTAATAATTTTGAAAGAAGGCAATGCCTCATGTGAGGAGATAAGAACTTTGAGCGACATTGAGGGTATCACAAGGAGGAGAAGGAAAGCTACATTCTTTTCAAAAAAATCTTACAAAACTCTCCAACTGTCAAGACTGAAGGGTAAAGGTAATAAAAATTTGTTTTCAACAATACTAATCCCAACAGTGTAGGTTTTTCTATGAACAGTGAATGTGAAGCTCTACTTTCCTCAGGGACGAGTAAAGATCTAGTGTGGGGGAGCTTGTTGACGGTCACTAACTCATATCTTATATCGTCAATAAGTCACCTAAAAGAGAATAAAAGTGACCATCAACCTAGGAATAGAGTTTGATTCTAACGAGTTCCACGAGTTGTGTTGTTCTCACTTGTTTTGCAGGAATACCAATATTTCACTACATAAAAGTATCCCAAGTGATGAATCAGAGCACACCATTGCGAAGAGCTTGTCGAGACGATCGAAACAGACATATGGTTTACTACAATTGGAGTCCCGACAGAAGAGTCCTCATTGGTTACAACTTGGAAGCTTCTAGAAGCAACTTGGAGTGATCACCAAGCAACATAATTCAAGGGCCAAACTGACAGATCCAACAGCTATGGTGAATTCCAGTTCTCCAGGGTGTTTTCTAGTAGATGGAAAGAGATAGGTTCCTTCTCTAATACGATGGATTGCACAACAAGATTGAAAGTCGCGCTAGGGCAACCAGGAGGCTTCCAGAAGACAAATCGGCGAAGACGGCGCCTGGCGGCTGCCAGGTGGGGCCGGCCGGCCCCACCCCTAGGCCGGTCGGTCTGGGCCAGGGTCCTTCAAGGCCCATCTTCGTGGAGCATGCCCTAATCGACCTCCTCGTTGCATCTCAACCGTTGTTCAAGGTCGGTTTGATCGGAAGGTCACCGTTCATCCCCCAGGGCTATATAAGAAACCTCAGACCCCCCCTCCCTGAAGCGAATCCTCATTTAGATCAGATCCAAGACAGAAACTCCAGTCATATTCTTCGGGAGAGGATTAGAGCCATCTAGCAATTAGAAGATTAGTAGCCCTCTAATTAGGGATTAGATCTAGTCTTCTGTAGGATTAGAAGAGAGAGAGAGAGAGAGAGAGGTATTAGAGGGAGATTAGAAGGAGCTCCGGCCTGTCGGATTTACTTCTTCAGCTTGTACCTGCGGATTCAAGTTCGTCAAGAGCTTGGATCAGTATAATCTTCGGTTTTCAACTTCTAATTATCAATAAGCGTTCTTGTTCTTATTATTTCTGGCTTGCAACTTTAATTAGAGTACTAATTCTAATTAGAGTACTCTAATCTAGTCGCTCTAGAATTAGAGAAGTCGTCGTCGTGTAAGCGTGGTGCTTAGAATCGATTACTTGCATAGTGTACCTACTATATTCCGGATCGGTGGTAGCTCGCGGGTGTGACTCTTATAGGCCTGTTGAATTTTCCATAGTCCACCTCCCGTCTATAGGGCTAGCAGGAGTATATTACTTGGGAATCGTCATACTCTGGATGTGGTCTCCCAACGTAATCCACAGTAGAATTAATTGCCTAGCTTCCTGAGGTTAGAGCTGGAAATCCTAGTGTTCCCCTTTATCTTTTATATTCTCGCTTTTGCTAGTGCTCAGGGTTTAAGCAATAGACTTAAGACAATCACCCCATTCCTTTGGGTTCGATATAAAACTGGGTCTACATCTGGTGAAGTGCGGTATCTAATCTATGCGCTTGCGGATTTTATCTCTAGTGTTCTGATAACATACCTTAGCATTACTAGTGTCGTTGCCAAGGGCGACTTTGGTTGCGACGGTAGTAAGTGTCAACAACGGCTCGCATGCTACCGTTCTTCGTGTTGGTTCGGTCGATCTGAAGTTCACTTCGGGAAAGATCTTGTGGCTCAAGAACGTGTAGCATGCCCCTCAATAAAGAAGAACCTCGTTAGTTGAAACACCTGGTGTTTAGCATGTAATTAACTTGACATATCATCATTATCATCTTTAAGCATCTTGATCATGATTTCATGTGTGTCATTTTATGTGAAGTACCTCTATTGCAAAAAAAAAAACCTAATTAGCCCACTTCTCTCTACAAGGGCAAAATGGTAATTTCATCTCTGTGACTAGCCTTGTGCAATTCTTGTTCCTTTGGTGTCTTGAAGTTTTGTGGTGTTGGCCAAAGTTCAAAAATCAGAATTTGATTTCAAATCCCTTTGCAAAACCCTGATTTCCAAACCCTGGATTTTACACCTCTCTTTGTAATTCAAAAATTATTCAAAATTTGAGGTTGGTCCAAAAAGCAAAGTTGTAGATCTGTCAAAGAGAAACAACTTTGGTATTTACAAATTTTCATGTTGCAGTACAAAGTTTTGAGTTATTTCAAATTCATTCAAACTCCAGTTTTTGTCCCCTTTTCAGTTTTCAAAATGAGTTCAAAAACAAATGAGTTTCAGGAAAAGTGTATAATAGCAAAGTTGTAGGTTTTGATAAAAGGAACAACTTTCATATTTGCAGATTTTCAAGTTTCAGTTAAAATTCTAAGTAATTTTGAATTGATTCAAATTTGAAAAGTGTCCCCTTTTCTGTTTTTGAATATAGTTCAAAAAATATTTGGAATTTGAAAATGTTCATATTGACAAAGATGTAGATCTCATTTTTTTGAGCAACTTTGGTGTTTTGAGTTTTTGTTGCCCAGTTCAAATGTTGGGAGTAATTTGCAAAATTCAGAAACCAGCCAAAAGTCAAATCCTACCCCTACACTGTTCTTCTCCTACCGCGAGCTAGGGGGGGCCCGGCCATGGCCAGCCCGCCGGCGCTGCGCGTGTGCCGCGTGCCTGGCTGCTCCCCACACGCCACCAACCTGCCGCCGATGTCTCCTTGTTCCCTCCGCGCCCGCACGCGAGCGCTGACCCTCGCTCCCGTCCCCTACTGTCCTCTACGCGTCGCCGCCGCGTGGCCATCGCCGGCGAGCTTGCGCCCGAGCCCCGGCTGCACGCCAGCTTATCCGCCAGAGCGCAATCGAGTGCGCACGCCCCCGCAAACCTTACCCGCGCAACCCCGAGGTCTCTACCGGCCTCTGACCGCGGCTATAAGAAGGCCGCCGGAGCCCGAGCTCCCTCACTCACCTCCGCCGCCGTCGCCAGCTCACTCCAGAGCCTCCCGTGCTCAACCACCTAGCTCAGCAGCTCCGCCTTGATCTGGTGAAGCTTCCCCACCCTCCAATTTCACCTCTACCGTCCCCGTTTGCCCGGCGTAGCTCGTCGTTGTCGTCTCCGCGAGAACCGGCGAACTCGGGTTCGTGGAATTCGCCGTCTCCGGCCTTGATCATCTCCCTCCGACCCTCGCATTCGCTTCCCTGTCCCCGTGTGACTCTAACCCGGCCATAGCGGCTCCGTTTGTGCACAGGGTCGCCAGGACGCCTGTCGCCGCCGCGAGCTTCCGCCGGTCACCGTCGACCACCTCCACCGTCCATCCCCGTCCCTCACCGAGCTGCCCAATCGACTCCGGTGAGCTCCCTTATGCTCCCTAGGTGTTTGGTTTCGCCCCAGACCCTCTGGTTTGGCCGGCCGTGCCGAGCGCCGCCCGCCTTTGGTCGCCGGCGACGAGCTCCCGCCGCCGTGCCCGTTTTTCTTTTTATTTTCAAGATGTGAATAGTGTTCTGTTTTCTCTTTTTTGTATGATTTTCTGTAGACATCCAAAATTCTGAAATTTTGATGGTAGACTCTTTACACCTTGAAGTATTTTATAAAAATATAAAACTTGACTTTTCTGCAAAAATTTGAAAATGAAAAATCTCCCTTTTAATTAATGAATGATGGTTTTGGATTTTTAGAAAAAGATTTGTATCTCCAAAAATTATGAGATCACTTTTTGTGAGCTAGTCTTGCCATGACAAGTCTCTGGTGAAATTTTGAAGTCATTTGAAACAAGTTGATTTTTGGGCATTTATTTTAATTCCTAAATAGTGCCTTTTGTTAATTAATGCCTAGATTTAATTGAGCACCTTAATGACCTCCAAAAATTATGAAATTTGTTTTGCCATATACTTGTACCCTAATGAACTTGTGTGATTAATTTGGTAATTTTTGGAGCACCTTCATAAAATGACCTTTTTATATAATTAATAAAATAGAAAAAGGTGATTAGGGTTAGCGTTGAATGCCCTGTGATGTGACTTTTGGATTGCTTGATGTTCATAGACCCATACCCCTCTGGTCTATGATGTTTGTGATGCCTTGCTATGTCCATACTTAGGCTTAATAAAAGTTGCTTAATTAAATTTGTTAATATTGTTAAAAAGGGATAAGTAATCTATTGACCACTTTAACCACCACTCATACTTTGCAAGGCTATACTCTAGTTTTATCCTATGCACTTTGTTCATACTAGCATACTCATGTGCATGCATCATTGCATACGTATAGTGACCGAGGAAGAAGGCCCTGAAGTCGAGGTAGCCACCGAAGGATCTGTCCCCGAGGCAACCCCGAGCTCCGACACCTATACCTACCCCGAGTCTGCTCTTTTTGCCATCCAGGCAAGCCCCGGTGCATTTAAACCCTTCCTTGCTTTTATAAAGTTTTCTTAAATGTTTTACGTTAAAACTACTACATTAAGTTTCAGGAGTTGTGTGATGACCTAACTCTTGCATTACTTACCTCCACCGTCAAACCCTGACCCTGTTTAAAACTATTTGAAAAATGCTTAGCAATGCTATACCCTAGAGTTGCAATAAAAATGCCAATTTCAAAAGTGTGATCACTTTAAGAATATTTATGGGAATTTCTGGTTTACTCCCACTATTGGCTAAGTATCTGATCCGTACTTAGTCAATGGGAAGGAGAGGTTGTCCTTGCGTACGGTGCCGTCATGTTGTAGTCCGGGACTCAACAGTTGACACCGACCGGGACAGGGTTGAAAAACTGACAGGACCTGTACTCTCGGGTTAGAGTCCCGAGGTGCTTGTCGCTGGCTGGAAAATTTAGGGACCACCTGTATGGGGGCCTGCTGACTAAGACTTGCAACTATTCACATACTACTACGGAAAGCTTCGGCTCCGAGGAATCCTTTATTGGACCGACAACCGCGCACTGGGAGTGGAGAGATGGCGGAAGTAGCATGTACCCACGTGGGTTAAAGTCCCGGATTGGAGTGGTGTACTGTACTTCCGGGTGGCGTAGGACCGGGCCCAATCTTGGAGGAATCGTGGTAGACGAGTTGGCATATGCAAGCTTGGGTGCTACATATGCAGTGTGGATAGGGACCCTCAGCTGAGTATTATTTATCCGGATTAACGCTGCTCCTCGGTTATGGAGACTTAGTCACTGACTGTCAACAGGGAGTGGTTCTCAACTAGGAATGTTTTGAAATGTAAAATGAATCATGAACGATGAAGATTCAAGGAATACCGAATCTTTCAAAAATAAAATAAGGTTTACAAAAATGCTTTTCTGCAAAATACTTGATCTTTCTTAAGCCTTATCTTGACTACCCTAAGCCTGCATTCCTGAGTCTTCTCCCTTTTCTTTAGTCGGGTAAGTCTTGTTGAGTACCTTTGTACTCAGGGTTCTTTTACCCATGTTGCAGGTATGGCAGATTCCTCAGTATGCCTTGGACCCTGCTGTGTGACTGTTGTTCAGGAAGAGGCCGATGAGGCCGATGAGTGATTATTCACCCTCGGGCTGGGTGAAGTATCTTTATCTTTTAGTTGTTGTCATATGCTACCCTGCCAACTCTATCTATTCGAACTATGGTCTGTAATAACTTCACTTTATTTTATGTTGAACCCTGGTTTGTAAAACTAATGTTATTTAAGTCTTCCGCTATTTACTCCGATGTTATTTGTCAAAATGTTCAAGAGATTGTAACTGAATTGTGAGATGATCCTGCGGACATCGGGCACTGATGTAGCCCAGTGGCAGAACCGGTCTTAATCTCTTGGCTGTACGGATCAACTGTCAGTTGACAATGATCGGTGGGCCATGGGATTAGGGCGGTTACGTCACATTAGTAGATCCCTCTTGTGTCGAGATAGATTCAAACTGGTATTTGAGTCGAAGAAAGTAGTCATCTCGAGGTATGATCAATTCATTGGCAAAGGCTATGATAGCGGAGGCTTGTTCCGCTTTTCTCTCTCTCTGATTTTTGTAATAAAGTGGTGAACCATATTTGTGACTCGAACAATTCAGTGACTGATGTATGGCATTCACGTTTGTGTCACATTAATTTTGGTTGTATGATGCGTCTATCCAGCATGAATTTAATTCTGAATTTTTTGACTGTCAAAAGCTCTAAATGTCAAGCGTGCGTGCAAGTGAAGCAACCTTGTAAGCCACACAACATTATTAGAGCTCATACATTTTGATATTTGTGAGATGAATGGTGTGTTGACAAAGGGAGGAAAAAGATACTTTATGACTTTAATTGATGATGCAATAGTTATGTGTTTCTTCTAAAAACTAAAGATGAGGCGTTAGAATGCTTTAAGACTTATAAAGCTGAGGTGGAAAATCAATTAGAAAAGAAAATAAAACGTGTTAGGTCTGATCGTGGTGGTGAATATTTTTCCAATGAGTTTGATCTCTTCTGTTGGAGAATGGAGTAATTCATGAACAAACACCTCCATATTCAGCTCAATCTAATGGGGTTGCCGAAAGAAAGAAGCGGACGCTAATGGACTTGGTGAATGCCATGTTAGGAACGTCTGGTATGACAAAGGCTTGGTAGGGGAGGCTGTTTTGATAGCATGTCATGTTCTGAACAGAGTTCCCACTAAAAATAGTGATGTGACTCCGTATGAAGGAAGAAAACTTCACTACATTACTTGCGTACGTAGGGCTGTTTGACAATGGTTTGTGTACCAATTAATAAGAAGCGCAAGCTCGGACCTAAGATAGTTGACTATGTTCTTTTGGATATGTGTACCACATCACGGCGTATAAGTTTTTAGTGATAAAATTAGAGAACACCTGATATTTTAGTTGATACACTTATAGAGTCACGTGATGTTACTTTCTTTGAGAATATATTCTCGATGAAAGATGTTTATTCCTTGTCTAGTTCGTCGACTGAATCTACCCCTGAACCCATACCCATAATTGAACCAATTATAAACCCACTTGGTAATGAAGAGGATGACAGTGTTGTAGCTCCTAGGAGTAAGAGACAAAGGGTTGCAAAATCCTTTGGTGAAGACTTCACTATCTACCTCATGGATGATACACCATGACCATTGCAGAGGCATATGCATCACCTGATGTAGAATATTGGAAGGATGCAGTCTGTAGCGAGATGGACTCCATCATGACAAATGGTACTTGGGAAGTGACAGATAGACCAGTGGGTTGTAAGCCGGTTGGCTGCAAATGGGTATTTAAGGAAAAGCTTAGGCCTGATGGTACTATTGAAAAGTACAAGGCGAGGCTTGTGGCTAAAGGTTACACACAAAAACAAGACGAGGATTTCTTTGATACCTACTCACCTGTTGCCAGATTAATTACAATTCGAGTGTTATTATACGTGGCTGCTTCCCATGGTCTTCTTGTCCATCAAATAGATGTGAAGACAACTTTCCTTAATGGAGAGCTGGAGGAAGAAATTTATATGGATCAGCCTGATGGATTTATAGCACAAGGACAAGAGGGCAAGGTGCAGGTTACACAAATCCTTGTATGGTCTAAAGCAGGCACCCAAACAGTGGCATGAGAAGTTTGATAATACTTTAACCTCTGCTGGGTTTGCTGTAAATAAAGCTGATACTTGCGTGTACTACAGTTATGGTGGGGGCAAAGGAGTAATCTTGTGCTTGTATATTGACGACATACTGATCTTTGGGACAAGCATCGATGAGATTAATGATGTAGGATTTTGGGGAAGCTGATGTGATCCTTAATATTAAACTTAATAAAGGCGAGAATAGGATTACTCTTTTGCAGTCTTATTATGTGGAAAAGGTTTTGAGCCGTTTTGGCTATATGGACAGCAAACCTTCTCCAACACCCTATGATCCTAGTCTAATTCTTCGAAAGAATCGGAGGCTAGGAAAGGATCAACTGAGATACTCCCAGATTATTGGCTCATTGATGTATCTAGCTAGCGCAACCCACCCTGACATCTCATTTGCTGTAAGCAAGTTGAGTAGATTCACATCTAGTCCAGGAGATGATCATTGGCGCGGTATTGATCGAGTAATGTGCTATCTAAAGGTTACAATGAGCTATGGGATTCACTATTCAGGGTACCCAGGTGTACTTGAAGGATATAGTGATTCAAATTGGATAATAGATGTTGATGAGCTAAAGGCCACTAGTGGATATATATTCACTTTAGGCGGAGGTGCCGTCTCTTGGAGATCTTGTAAGCAAACAATACTTACAAAATCGACAATGAAGGCAGAGGTCGCAGCTCTGGACACAGCTTCTACTGAAGTTGAATGGTTGAGAGAACTGTTGATGGACTTACCTGTGGTTGAAAAACTAATTCCTGCTATTCTCATAAACTGTGATAACCAAACGGTTATTACGAAGGTGAAAAATAGACAGGATAATACGAAGTCCAACAAACATGTGAAATGTAGACTGAAGTCTGTCAAGAAATTGAGAAACTCCAGAGTAATAGTTGTGGACTACATCCAGACAGCTAAGAACCTGGCAGATCCTTTTACACCAAGGACTATCACGTACTGTGATTGATAATGCATCGAAGGAGATGGGACTGAGACCCATGTGAGTTAACCTCAGTAGTAACCCAACCTATATAATCGGAGATCCCGTGAATTAGGATCTGGGAAAAACAAGCTGCCGGTTGATGGAGAGTACATTTTTACTTAACCCACTCCGTTGGAGATGCAATACTCTCATTTCTGTAAGACAGATTGACTTTGTCTTAATGTGTTCTGAGGCTTTATAGCAAGATACTGTCCTACAGAGTATCTGTGTAAGAACATACCTATGTGAGCTTAACCGTTAGTCGCAGTTTGTGAGATTTGGAAACTCTCTAAGAAGCTCATGAAGTGAGATAGGAGTATGACTTATACGCTCCACTCGCGAGGTAGGCATATGGCGGCCTAGTATCAGTCAAGACGTCAAGCGAAGCTTGTTCGCACCAAACTGCCAATTCAAGGCCTAGATATTATGCAGTTGTGAATGAGCCTAACTTGTCGCTCTAGGTGGATGTTCAACCTTAACCGGTCTCCATTGAATAGCCGGTATATTAACAGTACTTTGGTATAGGGAGGATGAAGAGTGCCTCTGGGATCCGGTGGGGGATTGTTAGAAGATTTGGGGTTGGCCCAAATGAATATTCCAAATAAATCCTAAAGGTCCACTCACACATGCATGGTATGGTGGGGGACTTTAGTCCCACATTGCTACTGTAGAAGGAGGGAGACCAACTTATATAGTTGAGCTATCTCCAACTGGTTGAAGCTATTGAGGAGAGACAAAAGAAAAACTCACGCACGCGCTCGCTCGCCTCGTCGGGCCAGGCCAAGCGGGGCATGGCGTGGCGTCTCGCGCAGGGCGCACGACATGCGCGTAAATGGTCCGACCGAGGCCTTGCAGGTGCGCGGCTTTCTTTTGCCACTCGATATTTTTGCATGCATGGAGAAAATGCGCTGGCCTGTTTTAGCAAGCAATTATTCTCGTATTAATGGTGATTGACTCGTACACTAATGGTAGGTTCAATCACATTAATATTGTGATTACGTGGTTGTCTCTTTCTAAAGATGCAGCTGCGGCGTGTGTATAAAGAGGGACGGGACGTCGTCCTTTAGACACAACATTTCTCCTCCTCTGCTCTAGTGCTGCGCTGCTGTTGTCGACCCCATCCCGTCGCCGACGTGCCATTAGTGCTGGGAGAGCAGATCTCTGAAGCCTGTGTCTCCTCGCGTCCTTGCACGGGGTAGGGGACGCATAAGATTTTGGAAGCACTGTCACGACTGCTCGCTGGACGTCTTCTTCCCTCTACGCCGATCTTCATCGACGGTCTACTTTGTCTACTTTTACGCTAGTCCCTAGTGCCGACAACCTCACTGTAAGCATGTCTTCGATCCCACTGATCTTCCTTTTTATGTTTTTTCACGTTATTAGCGACACATAGCCTAGATTTATCTCGGATCATATTGCTAGTGGTAGATCACACATCTATGATACATGTTGTTTATCTTTTCCTTATTGTCGGAATTAATTTATGCGTCACTAAATTGCTATTATTTCTAACAACGGACATTATTATATTCTTATATCTCTAGTTCTCTAGACAACTCTTAATTTTTAACCATAGAATAATTTTTTCTCATACAAATCAGCGGAAACAATATATTCTGTATTTTCAAGCCGCCAAACAGGGCCTATATCTTTGTAACTAACTATCCAATATACTATATACATCTATTGTAGGCACTTCATCCTATTTTTTTTGTAATTTAGTCCTTTTTCTATTAAAAATTCATGATTGGACCCCTGAGAAAAGTATATATTTTTTGGACCCTGAGCTCGTTGTCGTGACTTATTGGCTGAGGTAACATAGTTCGGCGCCATAGGTCATGGCGCCGAGCTAGGAGAGTTTGGTTGACATGGTTGGCGACGATGTCGCAGGCGATGTGGCGCTGACGTGGTAGAGGTCTGATTCACGACGCCAAGCTATGAACAAGTGGGTTGAGCTCGTACCTTGCACCTTGCAGACCCAGGTTCAAAGCATAATATGCTAACCTTTTTATAGCATGTTTAAATTGTTTTTGTGGCTGTATTTTTTTTTACATTTTTTTAACTTTATCTTGTTGGCTATTAATTTATTTCAACTTTAATCAGAGATTAAATTAGATATTTTTAAATATTGTCAAAAAAAATACGAAACTCGATATTTCACTATAGCAACACACAAGCACAATTAAAATTAAATTTATGATATATTTTCGTCAATTAAATTTATGATATATTTTCGTCCAATATTTATATGCTTTGCAACATAAAAACATCAAAATTATATTTTAGTTCTTATATTCTTAATACGACATTAACTAATATTATTAATTATAGATTTCATGGCCATAATAAAAAATTATAACTTTAAAATTTATTAAAGATATAAATATTCGATAATTTTTCCTCTCATTGTAATATATAGGAATATTTTTCTAGTGCTTATAAATTTAAAATTATGACAACATGTTATCAAATCCCAATCTCCTGAAATAATTTAACAACATGTTTATCCATGTTTATCTTATTCGATAAAAAATTCAGCAAAAACGAGAGACAAAAAATAATTTTTAAAAAGCTGCAAAAAAGGTTAGCATCCTAGCCCTAGCTTCTCTATAGCATATTTATGTTAGTCTTAGAAAATAATATTTACTTGTTCTTAGCTCGACGCCATGAATCATGGTGTCGACCTCTGCCACATTAGTGCCTGCCACGTCGCTAGCCACATCAATCAGACCCTCCTAGCTCGGCGCCATGACTTATGGCGTCGAGCTGTGTTACCTCGACGTTGAGCTCAGAGTCCAAAAATGGGTATACTTTTTTAAGGGGTCCAAACATGAATTTTTAACAGAAAAAGGGCTAAATTACAAAAAAATTAGAGCACTTCATCTAGTCATCAGTATGATATAAGTGTAGTATTTGATTGATGTTTGTGCCAACTGCTAGGTTATTTTTTTCAATTTTGACAAGCAAATAATAATGTAAAAGTATATTACTTATATGTATCAAATTACTGTCTAGTGACAAGAGCTACAACCGAGGTGGGGTTATCTGGAAATTCTATCCTTAACATGGAATTCAATAATATTTGCATTTCAAGAAATATAATAGCTAATATTATTAGCAATCTAAATTTGATATATTCCTGTAATACTAATTAGTATTTTTACTTGTCAATCACTTCTTCTTTAGGGTTGACCGAAGGGAATAACCTAAAGAATAAGATCAAGATAAAATAGTATCCGACCAAGGGAAGAATTCCCCTAAATACTAAATACACTAGGTAGGGACCCAACCCGCTAGGTTGTGAAACCCTATAGAGATAGAGATAAGGGAGCTCTTCCCCCAAAGGGGAAGACGACCGATCTTATTCTATTAGTTAACCCTGCCTTATAATAAATATAAGTATAGATGGAGGGATCTATACTTATATTTATGCAGTGTACATCTACAATTCTTTCTATACTTATATTTATGCAGTGTACTTCTACAATTCAGAATTGTATTGTAGGTCACTATAGTGTTACTACCCCGGAGGGGCGAGGGATCCGTTCCCTCTGCTCTGCTTCCCGAAAAGGTATAGAAATATCTATTCTTTAATCCCTTTTTCCGGGAAGCATAGCAGAGAGATGGAAAAGCCTTTCCAAAGGGAGAGATAAGCCTTCCTGCCAGGAAGGATTATCTATCCCGAAGGTTGGATATCTATCCCGAAGGTTGGATCGAACATGAAATAACTGACTAATAATCCCAATTCGTTCCACGAGCAGAACGTATTAGGATTAAAAACCCTAGGGGGCTTGGGGGAAGGGGCCTCCCCCAAGGGAGGGTTGGGTGTAGTTATATGTTCATAATAGTGAACCTAACCACTAAACTAAATAAGAAAAAGATAGGTTCACTGATCCATTGTTTTTGGAAGGGGCGCGGGGGGAAATTTTTATAAGGGGTTTGCCCGGATCACCCTTCCAAGCTGTGCACTAAAGAATAGACATGTCTATACCTTTCAAAACCCCGAAGGGCCCTTTCCGGTATAGCGTCGCGTCGGTCACTATCGCAGGAAAAGCTCCCCTAGGGAACCTTGCCAGTGGCTGCTTACTTCCTAGCGCAATAGGGGTTCCCTACCTGAAGTAAGCTAGGCCACAATATGGGCCTTCTTGTCCTTTGTTGCTCAAATCTAAAACATGTTCTTGCCAGCGAATGCCTTCATGGTTTATCGAGTAGTTCTACGCTCGCTAAGAAGTATTGGATCAGAGCACAAGATAGAAGTGGTTGATTTTTCACAAGCACTAGTTCGACATGAAGAACGCCCACCCTGGGGAAGATTTCGGATAGGTTCTTATGGCTCCTCCTAAGCTAGGCAATCAACAAGATAGGGAACGTTGGGCAGCCATCACGTTTAGAATTCAATGACCACACATCTCACAGTGGGGAATCGAACCCCACCAGGGGTTTCTTCTTGTTTTGGAGAAGTAGGTGGCTAGCATTGCCCAGGTTATCCCATTCAGGGAACAACTCATATTGCAACAAAGGGTTCGCAGATCATTTTAATCATTTCTTGATCGAGGACTTGTATTGTAAAACCGATCAGAATAGCCATAAATATGAGCTGTATCCAGAGATAAGATCCTTTTCCGATCTTTTCCTTAAAATCTAGGATTAGTTGCTTTAAACCATGAAAATAGCTACGCTGGGAACGTATGCTATAAAAACCAGGCTCCTGCTATAAAAACTCTAATTAAGACCACAGGAATCTAATCCGATTGTGAGTTATTTTAGCACTTAAACTCTTCCACTCATCTCATCCTAATCCAAACAGGCGTGGACACAGTGGAGGGTTTAAGTGCTAAAATAACCCACCTTCACCTCTAACCATCGGATTAGATCTCTGTAGTCTTGATTAGAGTTTTTATAATTTACACAGGAGGCTGATTTTCATAGCATACGTTGCCTTGTAACAAACTAGCAATATCAATCTTTAGAAACTCTTAGATATTGGTTAAATGTTTTTTTAAAAAAGATGAGTTGGGAGACGAACCTATAAGCAACTCCAACAGTTTGACAAAACCACTTGTCATCCTAGGATTTTTGCCAAAACCATAAAAACCTCCTCCAATGACTTGGCAAAAGTACTTGGCAATTTGGCAAGCTTGACAAAATTCCCCCATCACTTGCCAAATATGCCAAGTCCTCCTTCGTTTGGCATCATGTGTATCCCAATTTGCCAACTAGTTTTGTCAACTTGTTGGAGACTCAATTTTATGATTTTGGCAAAAATTCTAGGATGTCAAGTTCTTTTGCCAAGCCCAAATAGCAAACTGTTGGAGAAGGCCTCTTTTTTCACTTGACATTTGGTTTTGGGACTTGACAAAACTATAGATTTGCCAAGTGAGTTTTAGGAAACTGTTGGAGTTACTCTTAATATAGACATATGATATATGTCATGTTTGTTACCTGTCAATCTATCTACATCTATATTTATATCTTTATATATCCATAATATCTCTATCTATCTATTAATTTATATTTATATTTATCAACAATATCTCTATCTATCTATCTATCTATCTATCTATTATATTTAGATATTTGTATCTCTATCTATCTACTGTATTTATTATCTATCTATTTACCGACCTCCATTTCAAAACACATGGCCCTCCAGTCAAACCTATTTTGTACCGAGTAAACAATAAATACGGAGCTCTGGCTTATCAAGAAACCCTACTAAATGGGGTTAAAAATGGCTTCATCTCTGCAACCACCAAGAGCCGGGGGTCCCTTTGTACTAGGAGTCAGAGCTAAAATCTTGAACTTCTATCAGCTGATCAGCTCATCCTCTCGAAAATACCCTCTGTAGCAGTTTTACCAAGCATTTTTTTACAAAATGCTTCAGCTGTACCAGAGCCGAAGTAAAAAAAAAATCAAAAAGTACTTTAGTTCCACCAGAGCTGAAGTTATTTTAGAAGGAGCGCTGCACCTGATGGCTTTAGCAATGAATTCATTAAGAAATGTTGGCTCTTCATTAAAAATGACTTCTATGACCTTTGTTGGACCTTTCCAAGACAATAATGACTGCTAGCATAGTATCAATTCTTTCTTCATCACCATGGAAAAAATCTCATAGCCCTTCCACAATATTTGATTTCAGGTCTATCTCTCTTCTTAACAACTCCTTGAAACTTTATCACCAAGATTTAGCCAACAAACTTCAAAAAGTAATCATCCCCTTGATTCACCAAAATCAATATGGTTTTATTAAAAAATATAACCATTCAAGACTGTCTGACTTGGTCCTTTGAATATCTACTCTCTGCCATCATTCAAAGAAAGAAGCGCTCATTATGATGCTTGTTTTTGAAAAATTTCTTGACAAAATTGGGTACAACATTATCAGAACTACTGGAAGCTAAAGGTTTTGGTCATGTCTTGCTTTCTTGGATCAAAAACATCATCTCCTAAGGAACCTCCAAAGTTTTTCTAAATGGAGTGCCCGGTAAAATTGTACATTGCAGAAGAGGCACTACTACAGAAAGGGCCTTTAGCCCCGGTTGAAATGGGCCTTTAGCCCCGGGTATTCCAACCGGGACTAAGAATCCGGGACTAAAGGTCCTGGGCCTTTAGTCCCGGGTGCTTTCAACTGGGGCTAAAGGTCCAGGGAGGAAAAATAAATGTGTGTTGTGTGAGATTCAAACTCAGCACATCTCGTCTCAGGCACACTTACCAACTGAGCTACATAACCCACGTGATACAGTTCTGGACGTTTTTCTTTTGAATCCACTCGGGAAGGACCTTTAGCCCCGATTGGTAATACCAACCGGGACTAAAGGTTCAGGACCTTTAGTCCGGGTTGGTAATACCAACCGGGGCTAAAGATTCACCTTTAGTCTCGGTTGGTGTTACCAACCGGGACTAAAGGTCTTTAGCCCCGGACGCAAAATTTTACCGAGACTAAAGCTCAGTTGATAGATCGTCCGAAGGCCTGTTTTCTAGTAGTGAGGTGTCAAACAAGGTGACCCTCTCTCCCTCTTCTCTTTGTCCTTGAAGCTGACTTGCTTCAATCAATCCTAAATAAAGCTAAAGACTATGGGATGCTGAATCGTCCCATCCCCCTCAACTCTTCAACTAATTTTCCTGTCATCTAATATATGTTGATGCCACTCTTATTATTATGGATATGGAAGGGAATGCTAGACAATTGTTTTTCTTGAAATCGGTCTTGCACTCTTTCTCTAAATCAATAGGGTTCAAGATAAATTACAACAAATCCCCTATGGTGCATATAAACCTTTCAGATGGCAAATTTAATCACTTAGCTAGCACCTTTGGATGTGCTAAAGGTCCCTTACCTTTTTACCTATCTTGGTCTACCTTTGGGACTAATCAAGCCAAGAATTGGATATTACCTACCTTTAGTGACTAAGTGTGATAGGAGGTTGGAATGTACTCCAACCTTTCTTTCTCAAGCGAGAAAACTAGAAACGACAAATGTTGTCCTAACTGCTCTCTCCACTTTTCACTTAAGCGCCCTTACCCTTCCAAAAGAAGTCCTCAAACAAATTGATAAGTTTAGAAAACACTACCTTTGGATCGAGGTGGCTTACACCAACTCAAAAAAGGCCCCAAAGGAACCATGAGAAATGGTGTGTGTTCCTAAAGAAGAAGGTGGCCTAGGAGTGATAAATCTGGAAAAACACAATAAGGCCCTTCTTATGAAGAATCTAGATATTTTTTAACAAAAAAAATATACCCTAGTTTCTTTAGTATGGGAGAAGCGTTATCCAAATGGGACGCTACCTAGCCACATTAAAAAAGGTTCCTTTTGGTTGAGAAACCTTCTAATACTTCTAGAGTGTTTTAAATCTTTCTCTCCCAGTTCAAGATCAAAATGGATAGACCTGCCTACTCTAGATTGACAAATGGATACGACAACCTTTGAAGAATGAATATCCTGGTCTTTTCTCCTTTGCAAAGAATAAAGCAATCACTATCTGCAAACTCTTTTCACAGCGGCGCATCAGACCTATTCAGTCTCCCTCTGTCAGTTCAGAAGCTCCAAACTACACAATCTTTTATAGAGCATTTTCCTCAACTTGGGGTGTTTTTCAGCACAAAAGGCCTACAAGTTTCTGATTGGTCATAGACTAAAGATCGTCTGGCTGATTGGGGGTTTATACATGGTTATGGAAGTGCTTATGTCGACCAAAGCATAAGGTGTTATTCTAGCTTTTATTGAAAGATTCTCTAAGCACTAGGAACATTTGAGGAGGAAAACATGCAGCAAGAATCTTATAAATGTATCCTCTGTCCATTATTAGTAGAAGAAACAGTGGATCACTTGTTTTTTGGGCTGCCAGTTCTCTAAAGACCACTAGAACTCGATTGGTATCTCAACCCAGACAGAATCATACATTCTAGAGACAATTGCTCAGACCAGGGACCAATCCCATCCTTCCTTCTTCAGGATGGCTGCAATCCTAATGTGTTGGTCTATCTGGACAGTCAAAAATGATTTTATCTTCAAGGAAAGTCAACAAAGTGTTCCCGCATGGTTAAAGAAGTGTTCACAAAAGAAATGAATATCCTTTCCCTTAGGGCAAAGGCAAGAATCACCTAGACTTTTGATCTATGGAGTCCTAATTTTGTTGTATTTTTCTTTTTTCTTCCCATTTTATTTCTTTCTTTTTTGTCTCTTAATGGTTGTACCGTGTAGTTTTGTGCTTTCGTTCATTGAATAAAATGCCTGCAAGGGTTTAGGCCTCTCCAGTTTCATCAAAAAAAAACTTTGGGGGTTGGGGGAAGTACATGGAGAAAATTGTAAAAATAGGACTCCAAATGATGCGCTTCGCAATTTTGAGACTCCAAACATTGACTTTGCAAAAATGGGACTCGAAACGTTGCGCTCTCTTGATTTCCTTGCCATTATGCGTATTTCATCTCTTTTCTCTTCTAAATACATGTATTAGACATCTGAGTTGACACTTTTGCCCTTCTACTATGTATTACGCCTTCCTTTCCGCAAAAACTGCAAAGTCCTGCCCCCCATAAGCACGCAGCTAGCTAGCTGCTGCTTCTTCTCGGTCACCGAAGGCCGGATCCATGGATCTCTGACTGACAAGCCATCGACCGTGTCTGGGATGCAATGCATACATGGACAGAGCGTGTGGTTCATCAACAGCCGGAACACAGCGGTGCGCGACGTGACGTCGATGAACCCCAAGTTCTTCCATATGGCGCTGCTGCAGGCGAGGGACGTCTGGATGAGCGGGCTCCGGATCAGCGTGCCGCCCGACAGCCCCAACACGGACAGCATCCAGATTGAGTGCAGCGCCAACGTGTCCATCACGGACGCACGTAGTGGCACGGGCAACGACTGTATCTCCATTGGCCAAGGCAACGCTAGCGTGGACGTGGCCCGCGCCGGTGTGGCTCCGGACACGGCATGAGCGTTGGCAGCCTCGGCCGGTACGCTGGCGAGGCAGAAGTCACGCGGGTTCACGTCCACGACGTCGTCTTCACGCTACGGTAGAACATACCTTTAGACGATCAATTCAATTGAGCTTTAGTCTCGGTAAAAAATTGTGTCCGGAGCTAAAGTCTTTTAGTGCCGGTTGGTAACACCAACCGAGACTAAAGGTGAATCTTTAGCCCCGGTTGGTAAAGGTCTTTTTAGCCCCGGTTGTTTGTTACCAGCTAGGGCTAAAGGTCCTTCCCGAGTGGATTCAAAAGAAAAACGTCCAGAACTATATCACGTGGTCCGGGGCTAAAGGTCCTTACCGAGTGGATTCAAAAGGAAAACGTCCAGAACTGTATCACGCGGGTTGTGTAGCTCAGTTGGTAGGTGAGTTGTGCGAAAGGCGAGAGGTGTTGTGTTCGAATCTCACAAACACACATTTATTTTTTCTCGTGGAAGCCTAGCCCCGGTTGGAAGCACCCAAGTTTCTCCGGTTGGGAGCACCGGATTGTTTTTCTCGTGGAAGTCTTTAGCCCCGATTGGGAGCACCCGGGACTATCTTGTCACGGGCACCGCCAATGGCGTCTGCATCAAGACATGGGAGAACTCCCTACCAATTGCAGCGTCGCGCACATGTTATTTGAGAACTTGGCGGTCAAGGGCAAAAGTGTCAACTCAGGTGTCTAATACATGTATTTAGGAGAGAAAAGAGATGAAACACGTATAATGTTAAGGAAATCAAGAGCGCAACGTTTCGAGTCCCATTTTTGCGTTTGGAGTCCTATTTTTGTAATTTTCTAGTTTCAGTTGTGAGCGAGTGGAAGAAAAGAAGAAAGATAGAGCATGGGAAGTAGTGCATGCATGCCATATGGGGCATATGGAGAGTTGTCATGTTGTGCTCTGATAGGATCATGCGTATCTGTGCTCTAGAATTTTAATTTCTTGAGTTTATACAGAGAAGTTTTGATAACTTCGATAGTAATTGTTGAGATATTACTCCCCAACCCCCCCAAAAAAGCAATCTCTAATTTTCATTCACCCCCTGCCAAACAGGACACGAATTTGCTGACAAAACCACCAGCTAAAAGATGGTGAGGAATCATTACGGGCCGCTAGAAATGGTAATTTACGGCAAAAGATTAGGATTGTCAGCATTATATATCGAACACTAGCACATAACGAGTGATTTCTCATCTGTCTTAGTAAAAATCTTCGGTGTCAACTGACACCGAAGAAGTGCATCTGCCCCTTATTATTCCCACAAACAAAACATTTTCCAATTGATCCCCAGGAGGACAGGACAGGACAGGAGGCCCTAGCACGCCACGGTGGCCGACACCGGCTGGAACCCGACTGCCTGCTCGATGCGTATCTGAAGGTGACGCCCTGTCCCGGCGCCAGCGGGGCGCCGCCGTTGACGAGGCACACCCCCGCCGCCGACCTGCTTCAGCTTCGCCGGGTCGACGGCGAGCGTGCTGTCGAACCCGTCGCAGGCCACCTTCACGTTGGACTGTGCGTAGCGGCAGGTGTTGCGTACCGTCACCGCGTACACCGGCTGCCCGTGCGCCCACTCGCCCGTGCCGGACTGCGTCACCACGATGGTCGACAGCGCGCAGCCGCCGCCGGCTGCTGCGTCGCCGGAGCTGATGATGCTGGCGCAGAGCACCAAGCAGGCCACGAGGATCGCCGCCGACGACTGCTGCTTCCCGTCGTCCATTTCTTTGGAGTCGTCGACCGGTAACGAAGAATGCTCGGTGTGTTTTTTTTTCCCCTGTTAGACTACAAGCAGTGTGTATTTGTGGCTTTGCATCGCATTTGCGTTCTGGGGGCTATTTATAGGCCAATATGCACTTGAATATAATTAAATAATAAGGTAGGAGTATTTCCGGTTAAGGGAGCCTTTTAATTTGTGTACTAAAAAACTTTGTAAGCATTTGTTTCCACGTTTTAGATATTGAGAAATCAATCAATTTATTCTCAGAAATGGTTAAAGGTCTTTCAAAAAGAAAGAAACCGGTTAAGAGAGAAATTAATGTGCGCTAAATATCCTTGAAAATTTCGCAGTTTTTGCACATTAGGACATTAGGATATCTGATGATAATCAATATTATGCTGGAAAAGATACTAAAGACAATAACTAAGGCGTATAGGATAATCTACCCTACTAAGACTACCCGCACTCATATTACTCTGTTTTCATCCTCTATACTGTCTCATCATCAAGATTCTCTCCTCTATATTCATTTCTCCCGCATTCATCCATCCTCTATATCATCTTCTATCCACTGTGGGTCTACTTCTCACTTTATCTAAATATATTTATGAGAGATCTAGTTTGAAGAATTAATTGCAACAAATTCAATTCATTGTGCAATCGAATTTAATTTGAATTTTCAGTTTGTGAGATATAGTATTTTTTTTGGTTATAAAGAAGATGGGACCCACCGTGGCAGACACGCGCAGGCGAGCGCTCGCTCCTCCGCGCGAGCGTGGCAGCGCCTGAGCCGCGGGGCCTACCGGGTACCGGATGAACGCCATTCCGCTCACAATAGCGGATGAGCGCAAGTAGCGATTCGTTTCACGTTCCCCGCCGCGGTCGTTTTTTTTAGGCTAACCGATTTAGCGTCTCCTTTACCGTCCCCGCTGCGGACAGTCTAAAGCACCAATCATTTTCTTTGTTTGGTGTACCAAAAAAATCTCCCATGCTGAGAAGACCTCGCTAAATCCACACGCGAAACTGTACCCACAAAACTAACTTATAAAAATGAACCATCCAGATTTAAACTAATCTCTTCCCTCTTGTTACTCACTCATATCTGACGATCCATCCTCCCTCCTCTAACGCCCACACCCAGCCCCTCGCGTTCGTGCCCTGCGGCCAAGGTTCGATTCCGTGGTTGTCATTTTTTACGGTCTATATTCTTCTCTCGAGCAAACGTGAAAAAAAGAAATACCAAACGACTTCCGTCGCCGCCGCTTTCTGACTCCCAACGCGGCTAGGTTTTCACGTGGGCCGGGATGACCGCCTCGTGGCCGATCGCGGCGCGCCAGCCAGTGCTCGTCTTCGGATGCTCGTTGGGGGGCGTTGCCGCCTTCTCCTTTCTTGCTTCACACGAAGATACGAAGCATCTGCAGATCGAGCCTGTGCTCCTACTCGTTATTTGCACGTGCAGCCGCTGCCCGAATTTCTTGATCCACCATCGCTGATTTCTCCCGGTTGCCACCGAGCTCGAACGGAGGTGATGAGTTGAAGCTACTCCCTCTCTACCGGGCACTGAAGTGATTCTTTGTTATTTGAAACGCCAATCTTGCTCCTTGATAGGTTTGCGATGACCATAGATAAAGCTGAGGAGAAACCATCCAGAGCCAGCTCTCTCGTGAGCAGCTCTACGTCAGCCATAAATATTTTCTAAAATTAACTGATTTATGAATTTATTTTTTGACATCCGCCAGGTGTACAAGTATAATCATGCATGAGAATACGTTAGGGACCATAAAGAATTACTTCTGCATATTGGAGAATCGGTGACATATCGTCCTGTCAATCGGAGTGTGTATATGCATGGCAGTCTTCTTTAAAGAATGCAGTAAATCACTGCAGGTGAGGTACTCATGGTAGTTTGTCATCTTTATTGATTTACTTGTTACGTGCAATCACACATCATATTCATTTGAAACTATTGTAGCATTTTTCTATTTGATCTTACACGTACTGTTAGGAACTCTGTGGATGTCTTATCTTCTAAAATATGTATTTTTGATAATTGACCAAAAAAGTCTTTGGTAGAAGCACAAAGCTCTGCTTATTATTGAACTTGTATACAACCGTTACAGTGTAAAGATTTCAATTTTTACAGTGTAAAGAAGTCATGGTTTAATGAGGTTCTTGACAATGAGTAGGAAAGTGACTAGCTTAGCATAGAGGCATGGTGCATTCGTGTTTATGTGTCATCGGATGTCAAGCCATATTTATTTTTTTATTGGGTAATTAACCATGTTCCAGTTTTCATGAGTTTGGAGTTTGCAGGTTAGCTTAGAATAATTGAATTTTTGGAGGTATATACAATTGTGTCGTTTTACAAGAACGGAACTGCATAAGCATTTTTCCTAAGGTATACAAATTGTCGTTTTACAAGAACAGAACTGGATATGCATTTTATGCTGAAACAAGTATGGAATGCAGTCTACAACTTAGCCATCAAATATTGTTCATGAAAAGTTTACTTTTGTTTACAATGTCTTCATGTAAATTTCAGTTTTTGCTCATAGTTTTATTATAATTGTCTATATAAAATCATCTAAATCTTATTCATATTTGTGATTCAGGTTGAAGGTGCTTCCTATGGAAACAAGAACAGGAGAAAGGTTAGAGTGCTAAAAAATGCCTATAGAATGATACGAGCTAGACTTTAGTACGTAATTATGCATGGGGTTTGAAAAATATAGTTGTGTGGCCGTGCTAATGCTACGGTTTGTATTTTATTGAGCGAAAAGTACTACATTGCATAAGTTATATACAATGTTGAGTGTGCAGTGTTGAGAGCTTTGGTCATATAAAATTATATGGCAGTTGAACTATAAAAAAAATCATTGTTCGGTTGCATTTATCTGTATTTCTGAAATGAAGCCGTGGCGTTAGCACGGGCACCATACTAGTAATTAAGTGAAATTGATTGTGTGCCACAGCTCACAAACTATAGTCATCTGTTGTTTTCGGAAAATTAGAGGGCCTTTAAGCAAAAAGAAACTGATCTAGAGGAAATTGGTGTTCGCCGAATATCCTTTGGTCACCCTTTTCTAGGATATCTTAACTTGCCACCCACATTTTTCTAGATTTTTTTAGTAGACGATGTGCCTATAGATAGTGAGATCATGTGAATCTGATCACTTCCTTAATTAAGATCTCTTATCTTAATATCTAGGAAGTGCTCTTAGATAAGTATGTTTCTAAAATAATAATATTGTACAAAAATGATACTGGCCATACAGATTTTCTCTAATATTTTATTCTTAAGTGTCTAATGTTACAAAAATAAGTTTATTAGTACTCCTTTTATTTCAAATTATAAGATATTTTTAATTTTATAGATATATAATCTTTTTTCACGTATTTACATATAAAAAAGAGCCTTTTGAAATAATATTTCAGTGATCTCAGATCTTTTTTTCCCCCTATTAAGGCCTGGTGTGAAGCTGTATGGGCCCAATTTGGTGGCCCATTTGTTGCACAGTTCGGCCATTGACATCTCCGTTTAGAGACTTGCATTTTGCACGGCTTTGGAACCCGATATTTGCTAATAAAAACTGACATAACAACGAAAACTATAAAAATGTATCTGCAGGTTAGGGGTTTTTCAAATCTCCGTGCACACCTTGATTCTTGAAAGCCTATTGCTAGTAGGTCTTAAACAGATAACAGTATAACACGGAAAGTTGAATTGCTCTATTTTATTACTCCCTCCATCCCAAATTATAAGACATTCCAAGAATCTTGGAGAGTCAAAGTTTTTCAACTTTGACCAAATTTATATATAAGATAATAATATTTATGATATCAACTAAGTGCAATTAGATTCTCCATTAGTTATATTTCCATTATATGTATATTTGATGGTATAAATCTTTATATTTTTCTCTATAATTTTGGTCAAAGTTGAAAAACTTTGACTCTCCAAAATTCTTGGAACGTCTTATAATTTGGAATGGAGGGAGTAGTTTCATAGGTTTTTTGATGTGCGAAATGTTTTCTAAAATACATGCTTAGATACCGTGTTTAGTTGAAAAAGGAAATGAGTGCCACGCTTCGTACTCCTATATATGTCTATAAAATTTTTATGCTATAAGGCCAACCACAATGCTAACTTGTAAGCTAACTCTATTTTTTTCATACTTTAAGAGAAGAGAAATAAAACTTAGCTCTTGATTAAAAGTTAAGCTTACACACATATTTTAATATTATGTAAGAGTATCATATAGATTTAATTATACTATAAATTATTATTAAAAATTAGGAAGAAGTTGATTTAGAGCTACTAACTGACTTATACCTTTGTACCCTAATAGCAATTTGGGCTGTACAGCGGTACAGTTCCAGCCCGTTTAAATCAGCATTCCGCTTATCTCCTCGGCTTTTGAAACCAATTTGGTAGCCCATTTGTTCTATCATAAGCATATATTATATTTAATTATTTTTTCTCTCTATTTTAGAGTTGGCTATCGATACTATTAGCTGTGTCAGATAAAATATAGGGAGATGCTATATCACAGTCGTCTGAGATACCAGCCTCATCTCAGGCGACAATGTGGATCATCAGATCACCATCCAACGGCCAGGTCTGTTCATTTTGGCGCGGGCTCAGTAAACACGTCCGAAAAAGAATCCAATAAGCCACTGAAGTGGAGTACCAGGCCCGTCAAAAAAATAACGGATGCAAGCTCCAAAACCCGCTAACTGTTTCCTGCTGCTGATCCGACCACCTTTCCTGCTTATCCGGCCCACCTCTTCTGTTGTTGGACCCAGAAAACAACTATCAGCCCAATACAATATTCCTGGTTTTACAGATATGCAATTCACCCTCCAATAAGAAAGAAACTCCACACGCACACACCAGTTTTTAGATCTACGAACACACACTCACACTGCGAAAATTGCAGAATTAGGGAATGAATCAAAAGGAAAATTACAAGATGAAGACAAAGCATCAAGACCATCAAGCCAAAAGGGTACTAACCATAGCAATTTTGCTGTTTCTGATGACCTTCTCCTTCGTCATCCTCCTATTCATCTGAGCCCTTGTATGTATGCTGCTTCTAATATCATAATATATGTATTCGAAGTATTTCGAAGGTATATTCTTAAAACCAATGCACTGATCACCATCACTTGACTCAGTTATCGAGCTACTGACCTCAGCAATGTGGCTTATATTTCCTTTTTTCTGACACAATTTTTTTCCAGAGATCAAAATTTGTTCCTCCTGCTAAAGTAAATTGCAAATTAGAATTAATGAAATTGCACAAATCTAAACTTCAAATTATGCTATATGTACATGCAATTTCAGAGTTTCAGGTTCAGTGCATGCAGACTGAAACCTTAGGCCATACAAACAAACTTTACTGCTATATACATACATTCAGTGCATGTGCATAAACCTAAGGAAAAACAATACACAATAATCAGATTGATAAGATATGCCTACTAGAACCAAATGATGATGCTGCTGCTGTCTGGGTGAAAGGTCCTAAATGGCTAGAGGGGGTGAATAGCCTATAAAAATTTCTACAACAACAACACTTAAGCAAACTTATTAGACAACTAAATGACGAAGCAAATTTTGCGCTAGCTCTACAAAAGTGCAAGCCACCTATCCACAATTCTAGTTATTATGATCTCTATGTCACACAATGTCTAAGTTGCTATTTTACAACTAAGTTAGAAAATGAGCAAGAATAATTATCACTACACACAAGACAAGTAAAATAACTAGCTACTAGAAGATACAATTATAACTTGCAAGAATATAACGAAGGTAAATACAAGTGATAGAAGTGTGTATACCGAGCCGGGTAAGAGAACAATAGATGAATACAATGAATACCACGGGGACACGATGACACAATGACACAATTTTCCTCCGAGGTTCACTTGCTTGCCGGCAAGCTACGTCCCCGTTGTAGCGATACACCCACTTGGAGGTTCACGTGCTAATAGGCATCACACGCCTAACCCACAACCGGGTGCCGCACAACCAACACAAGATGGGGATCCACAAGCTACGAGCAATCCACTAAAAATGCCTTTCGTGATCTCCCACGGGAAGGCTCAAGAACCCCTCACAACATCACCGATTGGGGGCGGATACAATCACCAAATCCCCTCACCAATCATCAAATCACCAACCGTCTAGGTGACGGCAATCACCAAGAGTAATAAGAAATCCACAATCACAACAATCACCTAGTGCCACCAAATGGAATCACAAATGCACAAACACTAGGGTTTCCCCCAAATCCTCTCCCAAATGAGCAAGCTAGGAGATGGAGAGGAGAGGGAGATGCTCTTGAAGCTCTCAAGATCAATCACTAGAGCTCAATCTCTCACTTGAATAGAGCACAAATCCTGGGAGTGAGAGAGGAGAGGGGAGAGAGCTTTCTTCTTCTCTTGGTGTTTTTCAAAATGCAAAGGGGAAGAATGAGCAAGAGAGAGAGCCAAGAGGGGAACTACAGCCACATAAAACACCAGCCACAGCTCATGACCTTGGGGGGGGGGCGCCTGGATCTCAGTTGAACCGGAATATCCGGGTAGGCTCGAATAAATATCCGAGAAACACCTTGCTGTCTACACGAGTTGAGTTGAGTTGATATTAATCGGAATATCCGGCTAGGGCCGAGAAGATATCCGGCCGAGGGTTCTCTCTAGTCATGCGAACTGAGCTGGGATGAAAATAGACGGAATATCCAGCTAGGGCTAAGAATATATCCGACTAGAGGTTCACTGTTATGTGCAAGGCTTCTCTTTTTTTCTCTCCTTTCAAGTGCTATCTCTTCCAAAAGAAATAGAACAAATTAGCACTTGAGATAGCATTTTTCACAAAGACTTTTTAGAGTTAAACTCATCCATCTCACCATGTCACTAAGAGCAATGCATATGCAAAAGAGACTCACACTTAGTGGCACTAGATAACCATTGTAATTAAAGATTTCCCCTCTTTATAGTACGGTTGTCTATCCTAAATCCGATCACACACTCTATTGCGTCTTGATCGGTAAAACAAAATGATCCTATATTTTACCTTCGCCTTGAGCCCATTTTGTTTTTCTCTTTCTTTATTTCCATGTTGGAGCACTTGATCACAATCTTTCGGCTATCTCCATCACATGAGTGTCATCTAGCTCCACCACTTTGTGACACCCCAATTTTAAGAACAAAATTGGAGCACAATATATGTATGCCAGGATCAACTTTCATACATATATCCACATCATAGTAAATATCAAACAATGCTTTATTAATATGTCATACATTATTACATAAATGACCCTCGGGTCTGAAAGAAAAAGTACAGACTCTCATGATAACTGACTCCTATGAAGACTCTGAAGAAGACGCGGAAATCTGGACTCCATCTCCACAGGAAGGTCAACCGGGGGTAGCGCCATCCTAGTACAGGTCGTCAGGGTCGTAGCCTCCGTCTTCTGGATACTCCTGCTCCTCGTACGCGTAGTCTCCAGCGTCTGGGTGGGGTAGCAGGGGGGACAAAGAGGAAGGGTGAGTACATCGAAATGTACTCCGCAAGTGTGGGAAATATATGCTTATGAGGCTTATAACAAAGGTAGGCTGACTTTGTTTGACTCAAGCGCCTAAAGCGACACACCCTATTAGTCCTATTAATCCTATGCACCTATTTACTAGGTTATAGCCACAGACTCTGTAGTAAAGTAACAACACTCGGAGTCGCACCTAGCAAACCACACTCGGAGTCACACACCGAGCACCAACACCTGAAGTCCATCAGGCAACCGCACCTGAAGTCCATCAGATGACCCGACCCAAAACCAACCAATAACCAACTAATCTCAAAGAAGTCCAAGCCGCTCGTGACCATGAGCACGGCTGATATATCAGTTTTACACTCTGCAGAGGTTGCACATCGTTACCCATGAGTCGTGCAGATCCCGTCACGCTAAACACTGCCAAGGTGCATAGCAGGTTGCACTGCAAGGCCTTTACAAAGCCCCTCCAAGCCTGTGTTACACGTACTCTAAGGTTTCATCCCCCGTACATAGTCAGCGACCCCAGGGACCCCCTCTTGAGCCACTAAACCAACCCCGTGTAGCATAACTCGGAGGAAACTAATTAATTAGCCAGGTCCAGCCCATCCAGATCTCATGGTTGCGCTGTCAAGCCAGGTTGTGCTGCTCAGACACCTGGTCCTAGGATCCAGGCAGGATATGTCTAGCACGAGCCCTGAACCAAAAACCAAAAGCAGCTGCCGAGTCCCACGGCACAAAACCACCAATACGGGTCCATCCTGCCGGATTTACCTAATAACCATGTTACTACACAAAATTACCCTGTCCACATTCGTTTCATAGTTCATTAATCAAGTTTATAAACATTATAACTCCCATCCCAAACATGACTGCAGGGCTAAGCAAAACACCTACCCGAACATCCCAAAACAGGACAAGGATAATATATACAAATTCTAGTAACCATAACATGGGATTCAAATTTATGACAAGCATGCATCTACATTCTAACTACTCTAGTACCAAAAGTAAAATAAATTAGGTGCAAGATGTTCAAGGACACTTGCCTTCGGACTGGGTCGAATCAACTGGGTCGCAAGGATGGTCTGGAGCGTCCTCGTACTCCGCACTCTCTGGCCCAAGCAACATACATGGCACAATACATAGCAATAAATAACAGTACAACAAACAGTATGAAAATAGTAAACTAATAGATCTACTGCGTAGAGAACGAAATTATGAATCTAACGCAAGTTGAACGGGTCAAAACGGAGTTAAAACGCAAAAGTTATGAGCATTTGAAGTTGAATGACAATTCTGTTAAATAGTTTGAACTCGTTTTCGTATTTTAAATAAATAAAAAACTGGATTTAATCTGCATCAGGACCGGGTCTCCATTATCAAGACTGCAATGGCTAGATCGGAAATATTCGCAGACTCAGTGAACAGTGGTCCTGGACCGCGGATTGATTTCCGAGAAGTGGGAGGACTCTTTAGCAAAAGTGTATCGGCGAAGGGGTATCGTCTATTCTCAGCCGCTGATCTGGCGATGAGCGGCTCAGATTAGATCTGAGAGGGCGGCCGTGGGGTGGACCGCGCCTCACTTTCATGGAAACAGAGGGGCTTGACTGAAAGTTTCCGAAGACTCATTCAACAGTGCGATCGGACTGCGGGTTGATTAACACAAAATTTGGAGTCCTTTCTACAAAAGGTGCAGGGACGGTCAGCGGCGCCGGCCCTGGTGACACGTGGCGGCGCGTCACTGGTTCGGTTCACCACGTGGGCTGTGGACTAGCTAGCGTGGCGAAGGGAGATCGCGTCCATGGGACGGTGAGCCTGGTCCATACCGGTTCGCCCCCGGTTCTAATCTTAGCCATCCGCTGAGATCTGGACGGCTCAAGGGAGAAGGGGAGGAATCGGGCGGCGCGAGCGCGGCGGCGGGGATGCGGTCACGGCGGCGCCATGAACAGGGAGGTGCCGAGCGCTCGAGAAAGCACTAGAGGCCAGTAGAGATAGCGGACCGGGGTGGGATCGGACGAGAAACTCACCGCGGTTCAGTGAAGGTGTTGCTGGCGTCGGTGCGGGCCGGAGAAGCGAGTATCACGGCGGAGGCAGTGTCCCGCGGCTTGAAACTCCGGTGAGGTCGATGCGGGGGTGAATTCGGCGCAGATGTTCCTCCTACGAAGGATCTCCGGCCGTGGCATGACTTCGGGAGGCCAACCGAGATGGAAGGGAGACCGGCGGCGGCGCTAGCAGTGGGCCGTCGAGTTCGGGGTGGCCGTTAATGGCGGGGGGGGGGGCAGCGGCAGTGGTGGACGCGCTGGAGCAATGGGAAAATGGAAGCCAGGGAGCGGCGCGATGTTTATAGGGCGTGGGGGAGCGACGAGTAGCGCACGGGGTTCGGAAGGGGAGACGCGTAGATGGCGCGGAGGTTCGGTACGAACCGGGAGAGGGGAGAGGGATCTACGGAGAGGCCGTTGGAGGTGGGGGATGGCTCCGACAGGCGGGGTCCAGCCGTCAGTGGCGGGCACGCTGGCTGCGTCGCGGGCCCGCGTGGCAGTGGCGAGGGCGAGGCGGTCGCTGCGGGGAGCGCTAGCAGGCCGTGCGGTCACTAGGCCCGTCGCGCGCGTGGAATGCAGCGCCCGCGGCCGCGCACAAGAGAGCGGAGGTGGGCCGCTGCGGTGGAGGGGAAGGACTGGGCCTGAGGGGGAGCTGGGGTTGGGCTGGAGGTGGGCAGCCGGCTGGGCCAAAGGAGAAAGAGAGAGTGTTTTCCCTTTTTGCCATTTGATTTTTTTTCCCAAACTTTCAAAAGCCTTTTGAATTCAAAATCAAATTCAGTTTGAAATCAAAATCACTTTGAAATATTTTAGAAAATATTTTCCCCAGGTCTTGAAAATAAAATTTGAGTTTGACTTTGTAAAATTTTCATAAATCTTTTGTTTGTCTTTTCAAATAGAATAAATCGATTCGCCCTATTCGGGTTTTAATAAATTTATTCTCACCCAATAAATATGCAATGGCATGAATGCAACATAAAATGATAACTAAATTTTATTTTCCTCCTCTAATAAACGAGCCAACCGATTTAATTTCTAATTCCTTTTATTAAATTGGGGAAAAATTAAATCAGGGTGTTACAAACCTACCCCCTTAGAAGAATCTCGTCCTCGAGATTAGGAAGAGTCGGCGAAGAGATGAGGAAAATCTGCCCGAAGATCATCTTCCTTCTCCCATGTGGCTTCTTCTTCGGAATAATGCTTCCATTGCACCTTGCAGATTTTAATCCTCTTGTTTGCGAGTGCCTCGTTCCATCGTGTCCAGAATCTTGATCGGCTCAGAGAAAGTCAGATCATCCCTGAGATCAAGCTCCTCAAGTGGCAACTGCTCCTCTGGAACTCGGAGGCATCTCTTCAACTGGGATACATGGAACACATCATGAATACCTGCCAGCCGTGCAGGCAACTCCAGCTGATAAGCAACTGCACCTTTCTTGTCAATCACCTTGAAAGGGCCAATGAATCTCGGAGATAGCTTCCCTTTGACAACATTACACCTTCGAAGAACCCTAAGGGGGACACCTTCAGATAAACAATCTCCAATCTGGACTCCAGCTCTCGTCGTCTTACATCGGCATAGCTTCTTGTCTAGTCTGAGCTGCTTCAGGTTGCTTCTGATCTGTCTGACCTGTTCTTCAGCTTCTTCTATAGACTCAGGGCCAAAGACCTTCCTTTCTCCAACCTGATTCCAGAACAGGGGAGTTCTGCACTTCCTGCCATACAGTGCCTCGAAAGGTGACATCTTCAGACTGGCCTGATAGTTGTTGTTATATGAGAACTCTGCATATGGGAGACTCACATCCCAACTCTGCTGTTCTGAAGCGCACTGGCTCGCGACATATCCTCCAGAATCTGATTCACCCTCTTTGTCTGACCATCAGTCTGAGGGTGATAAGCCGAACTGAAACTGAGGCGAGTGTCCATAGACTCATGCAACCGCTTCCAGAATCTGGATGTGAACTGTGTACCTCTGTCAGATACTATGATCTTCGGCACACCATGCAAGCACACAATGCGGGACATGTATAACTCTGCCAGCTTCGGACCCTGATACGTCTCCTTGACCGGAATGAAGTGAGCCACCTTGGTCAACCGATCAACTATGACCCAGATGGAGTCATATCCAGACTGTGTCCTGGGCAAACCAGTGATGAAATCCATGCTGATCTCTTCCCATTTCCACTCGGGAATCTGCAGAGGCGTAACAAACCAGCAGGTCTCTGATGTTGGGCCTTAACCCTCTGACATGTGTCACACAAAGCCACATACTCTGCTACTTCCCTCTTCATCCCATACCACCAGTAATACTGCTCAGATCCTGGTACATCCTGGTACTGCCTTGGTGAAGAGAGTAGGCTGAATCATGAGCTTCTCTCAAGATCAACTCCTTGATAGCCTTCACATCTGGAACACAGATCCTGCCTCTGAACCATAAGACACCCTGATCATCCTCCGTGAAACCCGAGGCCTTGCCCTCCTTGATCGACTGTCTGATCTCCAGAAGATACTCATCAGTGAGCTGTCCTGCCCGGATATCATGCTCAAGTGTCGAATCAACCTCCATTGCTACTGCATCAGTGTGGCCAAGAATACCCAAGTTGAGCTTCACAAACTCTTCATGCAACTCGGGCTGCTGCTCCTTGATTTCAAGCACATTGCAGTAGACCTTCCTGCTCAAGGCATCTGCAACAACATTCGCCTTGCCTGGATGATAGTTGATACTCAGATCATAGTCTTTGATCAACTCTAACCATCTCCGTTGGCGAAGATTCAGATCTGGCTGGGTGAAAATATACTTCAAGCTCTTATGATCAGTGTATATCTCTGTCTCTTTGCCCATCAGATAGTGCCTCCAGATCTTCAGAGCATGAACAACAGCTGCCAACTCTAGATCATGTGTAGGGTAATTCAGCTCATGCTTCCTGAGCTGTCTCGAGCATAAGCAATCACCCGACCTCCTACATAAGCACACATCCCAGACCCTGTCGCGAAGCATCACAAACACCGTGAAGTTCTTCTAGACATCTGGCATGACAAGAATAGGAGCAGAGGTCAATCTCGCTTTCAGCTCCTCAAAACCAGTCTGGCATTCAGGGGACCATACAAACTTGGCACCATTCTCAGTCAGTCTCGTCATCGGCTTCACGATCTTGGAGAATCCCTCAATGAATCTGCGATAGTATCCAGCCATACCAAGGAAACTCCGAATCTCAGTGCTCTCTCAGGTACCTTCCAGTCCAATATATCCTGGACCTTGCCTGGATCAAGATACTCCACCTTCTGAGATGATATGCCCAAGTAAGCAACCTTCTTCAACCAGAACTCGCATTTGCTCAGTTTCGCATACAACTGATGCTCTCTGAGCTTCTGCAACACTAACCTCAGATGCTTCTCATGTTCTTCTCATCCTTCGAGAATATCAGGATGTGACACCCCAATTTTAAGAACAAAATTGGAGCACAATATATGTATGCCAGGATCAATTTTCATACATATATCCACATCATAGTAAATATCAAAACAATGCTTTATTAATAATATCGAACTTTGTTACATAAATGACCCTCGGGTCTGAAATAAAAGTACAGACTCTCATGATAACGGACTCTAATGAAGACGCTGATGTAGATGCGGAAATCTGGACTCCATCTCCACAGGAAGGTCGACCGGGGGTAGCGCCATCCTAGTACAGGTCGTCAGGGTCGTAGCTCCGTCTTCTGGATACTCCTGCTCCTCGTACGCGTAGTCTCCAGCGTCTGGGTGGGGTAGCAGGGGGACAAGAGGAAGGGTGAGCACATCGAAATGTACTCCGCAAGTGTAGGAAATATATGCTTATGAGGCTGATATCAAAGGTAGGCTGACTTTGTTTGACTCAAGCGCCTAAAGCGACACACCCTATTAATCCTATTAATCCTATGCACCTATTTACTAGGTTATAGACAGACTCTGTAGAAAAGTAACCACACTCGGAGTCGCACCGAGCAAACCACACTCGGAGTCACACCGAGCAACCAACACCTGAAGTCCATCAGGCAACCGCACCTGAAGTCCATCAGATGACCCGAACCCAAAACCAACCAGTAACCAACTAATCTCAAAGAAGTCCAAGCCGCTCGTGACCGTGAGCACGGCTGATATATCAGTTTTACACTCTGCAGAGGTTGCACATCGTTACCCATGAGTCGTGCATTACCCGTCACGCTAAACACTGCCGAGGTGTATAGCAGGTTGCACTGCAAGGCCTTTACAAAACTCCCTCCAAGTCCGTTTTACACGTTCACTAAGGTTTCACCGCTAACAGTGGATATACGCACCACTGCAGAAGCCCCCTCTTGTGCCACAAATCCGACCCCGTGTAAACCCTCAACTTGGAGGCAATTAATTACTTGGCCAGGTCCAGCCCATCCAGATCTCATGGCTGCGCTGTCAAGCCGGGTTACATGCTCTGAGAACCGGGTCCTAGGGATCCAGGCAGGATATGTCTAGCACGAGCCCCGAACCAAAACCAAAAGCAGCTGCCGAGTCCCACGCACAAAACCACCAATACGGGTCCATCCTGCCGGATTTACCTAATAACCATGTTACTACAAAATTATCATGTCCCCATTCGTTTCATAGTTCATTAATCAAGATTATAAACATTTTAACTCCCATCCCAATCATGACTGCAGGAATAAGCAAGACACCTACCCGAACATTCCAAAACAGGCGACAAGGAAAAAAAAATAGAGCAAGATCTAGTAAACATAATATAGGATTCAAATTTGACATTGCATGCATCTACTAGATCTAAACTACTCTAATACCAAAAGTAAAATAAAGTAGGTGCAAGATGTTCAAGGACACTTGCCTTCGGACTGGGTCGAATCAACTGGGTCGCAAGGATGGTCTGGAGCGTCCTCGAACTCCGCACTCTCTGGCCCAAGCAACATACATGGCACAATACATAGAAATAAATAACAGTACAACAAACAGTATGAAAACAGTAAACTAATAGATCTACTGCGTAGAGAACGAAATTATGAAACTAACGCAAGTTGAACGGGTCAAAACGGAGTTAAAACGCAAAAGTTATGAGCTTTTGAAGTTGGATGGCAATTCTGTAAATAATTCAAACTCATTTTCGTATTTTAAATAAATCAAAACTGAATTTAAAAGAGCTCTGGACCGGGCCTCATTTATCCGAAAACCCGAGGGCTGGATCGAAAGATTCGCCCGGCACAGAAACAGGGCGCCCGGACTGCGGGTTGATTTGGGGAAAAACCGAGGGCCTTTTCGTAAACGTGCCAATGACGGTCGGCGCTGGCCACGCAGATGCCGACGTGGCGCTACGTGGCGCAGTGCCATTGGCTCGGTGTGCCGCGTGGTACGTGGACCCGCTGACCTGGCGACCGTGGACCGAGTTCACGATCCCGTGGATCGGGCTCATACCGGTTCGATCCGAGTTCTATTCTAAGCCGCACATCTCGGATCGGACGGTACAGAGGGGATGCGGGTGAGCGGTGGCGGCCGGCCGGTGGGTGCGGCGGCGCGCCATGGCTAGAGGTGCCGAGCTCACCGGAGTTGCCTAGTCTAGCACTACAGTCCAGGTTCCGAGGAAGTAAGGGCACTGGGAGGTAGGGGAGGCGAAGGCAAACTCACCAAGGGCCTTGGCCCAGTCGGGGAGGGCTCGGCGATGGGATCCGACGGCGGCGCTGCTTGGGCTCGGCAAGGTCGACGACGCGCCTCCGGGCCCAGCGGTTCAGCGAAAGAGGCCTCCCAAACGCGGCGTGTGACCGCGAAGCCGAAGGGGGAATGGACGAGGGCCGGTGGTGGCTTCCCTGCGCGGTGGCGAGCTCGAGCCGAGCTTAGTTATGGCGATGGCGATGGTGTTGGCGGCTGGAAGGAGGGGGAGGAGAGAGCGGGTTTCGGGAAGGCGGTGTACTTATGGGACGAAAGGAGAGAGGAGGCGGTGCGATCTGCTAGATGACTTGACCTGAACGGGCGGAAGGATGACGCCGAGCGCACGCGTGATGCGGGGAGGTCCGGTGCGGAGATGTCGCGCGAGAGGTTGGGGAAAACCCTGACTTGTGGGACCCGTGCGTCGGAGACTGGAGGGGAAAAAACGGCCTGCTTCGGCCGAGAGGAGGCGGCGTGGGCTGTCGCGGCGAGCGGCTGGAGCGAGTGACTGCAAAGAGAGGGAGGGAAACGGGCCGCGCGGGGAAGACGGGCCGCGCGGGGAAGGGAAAAGGAGGTGGGCGCGGGAGGGAGACGGGGAATGGGCGGGGAGAGGGAGTGAGAGGGGTTGGGCCGAGCGAGGGAGGAGCGGGAGGTGGGCGCGGGCCGGCTGAAAGAGAAGAGGGGAGGGTTGAGGAGAGGCTTTGCCTTTTCTTTTAACATTTGATTTTTCCAAACTTCATTTTGAAATCCAAATTCAAATCTGTTTCAAAACAAAACTAGTTTGACAATTTTGGAAACATTTTCCCTAGGTTTTGTAAATAAAACTTAAGTTTGTTTTGGTAAAATTTTCATAAACCTTTTATTTGTTTATAAATAGAATAAATTCGATTCGCCCTATACGGGTTTTAATAAACTCTTTTACCACACAAAAAAATATGCAACGGCATGAATGCAACATGGAAATGATAAATAAATTTTATTTTCCTCCTCTAATAAACTAGCCAACCTATTTAATTTTCTAATTCCTTTTATTAATTTGGGGAAAAATTTAAATGAGGGTGTTACACAGGATATCATCAAGGAACACCACGACGAACAGATCTAAAAACTCCATGAAGACCTTGTTCATCAGATACATGAAGAAAGCTGGGGCATTTGTCAACCCGAAGGACATCACTGTGTACTCATATAGCCCATATCGAGTTACAAATGCCGTCTTCGGGATATCAGCTTTACGAATCTTCAGCTGATTATAACCTGTTTGCAGGTCAATCTTTGAGAACACATGAGCACCCTTCAACTGATCAAACCGATCATCAATGCGAGGAATGGGGTACTTATTCCTGATGGTAGCTTCATTCAATGCGCGGTAATCAACGCACATCCGCAGGCCTCCATCCTTCTTCGGAACAAAGATCACAGGGGCTCCCCACGGGGATGTACTAGGACGAATATGCCCCTTCTCTAACTGCTCTTGGATCTGCGTCTTCAGCTCAGCTAGCTTTTCGGCATCCATTCTATATGGTCGCCTGTATATAGGTGCAGTGCCAGGAACTAAATCAATAGAGAACTCAATCTCACGATCAGGTGGCATACCTGGCACCTTCTGGAAGACATCTGGGAACTCCTTGACAACTCAAATATCAGGTACCACGACAGCCTCATATGCTCTGGCTTCTTCTATCATCTTCGTCGGTGCCTGATACACAATCTTCGTGCCATCTGGATGCTTCACTGTGATGATCCTCTGAGCACAATCAATAACGCCCTGGTACTTGTGTAGCCAGTCCATTCCCAATATAATCAATGCCTTGGGAATCCAGAACAATAGAGAAAAGGGAAAGACTACCCCCCTTATGTGCAAGCTCACATTTGGGCATACATGCCGCGATATCAGTTCTCCTCCAGGAGAGTTCACCCTCATACTCTTTTGCATCAAGACTCTATGTATGTTATATCTAGATACACAGGATGCTGATATGAAAGAATGAGATGCTCCAGAATCAAATAAGACTGTAACTGGGTGTGAATCAACAAGGAACGTACCAAACACCACATCTGGTGTTGTCTGAGCTGTCTCTGCTGCAACGTGGTTCACACGACCACGATTGTAGCCCTGGGGCTGGCCTGCGGGACGGGACTGTGGTGGAGCCGGCTGCCTCAACGGACACTTGTTGGCGAAGTGTCCCATCTGGTTGCACTTGAAGCATGGGCCAACCTGCCCTGCCCCCTGTGCTGGACGGGGCTGCTGTGGAGCTGGAAGACCCGGGCGAGGTGCCTGAGCCTGGCGAGGCGGCTGCTGCTGCTGCTGAGGTGGAGCCTGGTGCTGTGGACCTGGGTGCCTGTACTGAGGAGCGGGCTACCGGTGCTGGGGCGGCCGGTACTGCTGCTGCTGGGGAATCTGCCTGGAAGCTGGAGCAGGTGGAGCGTAGCGGGGACGAGTAGAGCTGCCTGAGGACTGTCCTTGGAACGTCATCTTCCTCTTGCGATCTGCATCGAGGTCCTTCTGTTCCTTCTCCACCGCGAAGGCACGGTCAACCAGCTTCTGAAATGAGGAATACTCATTTGAAGCTAGGGCATAGCGGAGTCCTGGGTTAAGCCCATGCCTGAAGCAGAGGACAATTTTATTATTTATCAGGTAGCAAAGGAATGAACAAGGGTGTATGAAGAATTTATTAATATTAAAGAATGACAGAGATCTTGCCTGAAGCACTCCTGCTTCTTGTCGTCCGTGTCCACGTCATCTGGGGCGTAACGGGACAGCTGGCTGAACTACGTGAGATACTCACGCACTGTCATCGCGCCCTGCTTGAGGTCCTGAAACTCCCGGCGCTTCACCCTGATCTCGCCGAAGGGGACGTACTGGTCGCGGAATGCCCTACGGAACTCCTCCCAAGTGATCGAGTCGGCGTCCGCATGAGCTGCGGTGTAGGCAGTCCACCAGTTCTTCGCCGGGCCCTGAAGCTGGTGCGCGGCGTAGAGGGCCTTATCAAGGTCCCCGACATGGGCAAGCTGCAACTTGCCTGTAATCGTCTCGAGCCAATCATCTGCATCCATTGGCTCTATGGCGTGGTGGAACACTGGAGGGCGCGTCGTCATGAAGCTCCTGAGAGTGTCATCCGGTCGGGGTGGCTGTGCAGCTCCTGCACCCTGAGCACCCTGAGCAGCCTGCGCCATCTGCTGCATGTGATGCATCATCTGGGCCATGTTCTGCATCATCTGGTTCTGCACCTGGGCCATCTGGAGCGGGTCGTACGGAGGCGGAGGTGGAGGTGGATGAGGATGAGGCGGCTGGTTGCCACCTGCCCCGCTCCCGCCAGCGTTACAGGCGTTACCCGCACTGCTCCTAGTGTCAACCATCTGTTACATTTTCCAGGAGTAAGAGTGAGATATGATAAGTAGATATATAACAACCCTGATTTGGTTAGTTAATTCGATTAGTAAAATATTTTAAACAAATGATGTCGCCGCAATCTGACGGTCGCAACACACCAACAATCATTACAAAGAACCAAAACATTACATATGCACAAGTACATGTCATTCAACGACCTACGAGATCACATAATTATGGAGGGCTTCTTACGAGTTTGGAGGACCTACTTTTAAACAAAATTTTGAATTTTCAGCAGAGACAGGCTACAGAAGTGGGAAAAGGGGTCAGACTTTGTAAAAATAGTTTTGTAAATTCGACGACTGACTAGGGTAGCGTCCTACGGTCAACACGGCTTTGATACCACTCTGTGACACCCCAATTTTAAGAACAAAATTGGAGCACAATATATGTATGCCAGGATCAATTTTCATACATATATCCACATCATAGTAAATATCAAAACAATGCTTTATTAATATATCATACATTATTACATAAATGACCCTCGGGTCTGAAAGAAAAAGTACAGACTCTCATGATAACTGACTCCTATGAAGACTCTGAAGAAGACGCGGAAATCTGGACTCCATCTCCACAGGAAGGTCAACCGGGGGTAGCGCCATCCTAGTACAGGTCGTCAGGGTCGTAGCCTCCGTCTTCTGGATACTCCTGCTCCTCGTACGCGTAGTCTCCAGCGTCTGGGTGGGGTAGCAGGGGGGACAAAGAGGAAGGGTGAGTACATCGAAATGTACTCCGCAAGTGGGAAATATATGCTTATGAGGCTTATAACAAAGGTAGGCTGACTTTGTTTGACTCAAGCGCCTAAAGCGACACACCCTATTAGTCCTATTAATCCTATGCACCTATTTACTAGGTTATAGCCACAGACTCTGTAGTAAAGTAACAACACTCGGAGTCGCACCGAGCAAACCACACTCGGAGTCACACCGAGCAACCAACACCTGAAGTCCATCAGACAACCGCACCTGAAGTCCATCAGATGACCCGAACCCAAAACCAACCAGTAACCAACTAATCTCAAAGAAGTCCAAGCCGCTCGTGACCGTGAGCACGGCTGATATATCAGTTTTACACTCTGCAGAGGTTGCACATCGTTACCCATGAGTCGTGCAGATCCCGTCACGCTAAACACTGCCAAGGTGCATAGCAGGTTGCACTGCAAGGCCTTTACAAAGCCCCTCCAAGCCTGTGTTACACGTACTCTAAGGTTTCATCCCCGTACATAAGTCAGCGACCCCAGGGACCCCCTCTTGAGCCACTAAACCAACCCCGTGTAGCATAACTCGGAGGAAACTAATTAATTAGCCAGGTCCAGCCCATCCAGATCTCATGGTTGCGCTGTCAAGCCAGGTTACATGCTCTGAGAACTGGGTCCTAGGGATCCAGGCAGGATATGTCTAGCACGAGCCCCGAACCAAAAACCAAAAGCAGCTGCCGAGTCCACACACACAAAACCACCAATACGGGTCCATCCTGCCGGATTTACCTAATAACCATGTTACTACAAAATTACCCTGTCCACATTCGTTTCATAGTTCATTAATCAAGTTTATAAACATTATAACTCCCATCCCAAACATGACTGCAGGGCTAAGCAAAACACCTACCCGAACATCCCAAAACAGGACAAGGATATATACAAATTCTAGTAAACCATAACATGGGATTCAAATTTATGACAAGCATGCATCTACAAGATCTAACTACTCTAGTACCAAAAGTAAAATAAATAGGTGCAAGATGTTCAAGGACACTTGCCTTCGGACTGGGTCGAATCAACTGGGT
Source organism: Coix lacryma-jobi var. lacryma-jobi (assembly GCA_009763385.1). Classification (NCBI taxonomy): domain Eukaryota; kingdom Viridiplantae; phylum Streptophyta; class Magnoliopsida; order Poales; family Poaceae; genus Coix; species Coix lacryma-jobi. The sequence goes on from CM019831.1 coordinate 52,026,249, forward strand.
CGCAAGGATGGTCTGGAGCGTCCTCGTACTCCGCACTCTCTGGCCCAAGCAACATACATGGCACAATACATAGCAATAAATAACAGTACAACAAACAGTATGAAAATAGTAAACTAATAGATCTACTGCGTAGAGAACGAAATTATGAATCTAACGCAAGTTGAACGGGTCAAAACGGAGTTAAAACGCAAAAGTTATGAGCATTTGAAGTTGGATGGCAATTCTGTAAATAGTTTGAACTCGTTTTCGTATTTTAAATAAATAAAAACTGGATTTAATCTGCATCAGGACTGGGCCTCCTTTATCCAAGACTGCAGGGGCTAGATCGGAAATATTCGCAGACTCAGTGAACAGTGGTCCTGGACCGCGGATTGATTTCCGAGAAGTGGGAGGACTCTTTAGCAAAAGTGTATCGGCGAAGGGGTATCGTCTATTCTCAGCCGCTGATCTGGCGATGAGCGGCTCAGATTAGATCTGAGAGGGCGGCCGTGGGGTGGACCACGCCTCACTTTCATGGAAACAGAGGGGCTTGACTGAAAGTTTCTGAAGACTCATTCAACAGTGCGATCGGACTGCGGGTTGATTAACACAAAATTTGGAGAACTTTCTACAAAAGGTGCAGGGACGGTCAGCGGCGCCGGCCCTGGTGACACGTGGCGGCGCGTCACTGGTTCGGTTCACCACGTGGGCTGTGGACTAGCTGGCGTGGCGAAGGGAGATCGCGTCCATGGGACGGTGAGCCTGGTCCATACCGGTTCGCCCCCGGTTCTAATCTTAGCCATCCGCTGAGATCTGGACGGCTCAAGGGAGAAGGGGAGGAATCGGGCGGCGCGAGCGCGGCGGCGGGGATGCGGTCACGGCGGCGCCATGAACAGGGAGGTGCCGAGCCGGAGAAGCGAGTATCACGGCGGAGGCAGTGTCCCGCGGCTTGAAACTCCGGTGAGGTCGATGCGGGGGTGAATTCGGCGCAGATGTTCCTCCTACGAAGGATCTCCGGCCGTGGCGTGACTTCGGGAGGCCAACCGAGGATGGAAGGGATACCGGCGGCGGCGCTAGCAGTGGGCCGTCGAGTTCGGGGTGGCCGTTAATGGCGGGGGGGGGGGGGGGGCTGCGGCGGCAGTGGTGGACGCGCTGGAGCAATGGGAAAATGGAAGCCACGGAGCGGCGCGATGTTTATAGGGCGTGGGGGAGCGACGAGTAGCGCACGGGGTTCGGAAGGGGAGACGCGTAGATGGCGCGGAGTTCGGTACGAACCGGAGAGGGGAGAGGGATCTACGGAGAGGCCGTTGGAGGTGGGGATGGCTCCGACAGGCGGGGTCCTAGCCGTCAGTGGCGGGCACGCTGGCTACGTCGCGGGCCCGCGTGGCAGTGGTGAGGGCGAGGCGGCCGCTGCGGGGAGCGCTAGCAGGCCGGTGCGGTCACTAGGCCGTCGCGCGCAGTGAATGCAGCGCCGCGGGCCGCGCGCAAGAGAGCGGAGGTGGGCCGCTGCGGTGGAGGGGAAGGACTGGGCCTGAGGGGAGCTGGGGTTGGGCTGGAGGTGGGCAGCCGGCTGGGCCAAAGGAGAAAGAGAGAGTGTTTTCCCTTTTTGCCATTTGATTTTTTTCCCCAAACTTTCAAAAGCCTTTTGAATTCAAAATCAAATTCAGTTTGAAATCAAAATCACTTTGAAATATTTTAGAAATATTTTCCCTAGGTCTTGAAAATAAAATTTGAGTTTGACTTTGTAAAATTTTCATAAATCTTTTGTTTGTCTTTTCAAATAGAATAAATAATCGATTCGCCCTATTCGGGTTTTAATAAATTTATTCTCACCCAATAAAATATGCAATGGCATGAATGCAACATAAAAATGATAACTAAATTTTATTTTCCTCCTCTAATAAACGAGCCAACCGATTTAATTTCTAATTCCTTTTATTAAATTGGGGAAAAATTAAATCAGGGTGTTACACACTTGGACTAGGACCAACTTATCTTATAATCACACTTAAGCATAGAGTTAGTCCAATAGGTTCATCAATTAGTCAAAACCAAACTAGGGCTTTCAATCTCCCCCTTTTTGGTAATTGATGACAACCTTCACAAAGATATGAATTAAATTCAATTTTGAATTTGAGTTGCTTGTCCATGCATTTTGTTCATAGTAAGAATTGGACAATCACCACAAATTCGATTTTGGTAGTACTAGCTCCCCCTACATATGTGCTTCATGAGTTTGGTTCAATTTATTCACATATGCATGGATTGAAATTATGGGAGAGATACTACTACCAAATGATGCTAAGGTGTATAGAATGGACCTTTGAAGCGTGTTCCATCGGAGTGCACATTTGATCACCATCCTTAGCACCATGAGTAACTAGATATCACTTGTAAACACAAAAGACTAGATACCTCATGAGATCAACATTAGAAACAAGGCTCTAGTACCAACTTGAAAAATTAACACTATATCTAGCTAACTCCTATGCATGCTAGTTTCAAAACATCATTCAGTTCTAATTCTAGCATACACCACACAAGCATGTATATTGAATTTAAACTTTTACAATGCAACCACTCATATGAATATGCACATTCAAATGCAACAATAAGTTCATGAGTTGCTCCCCTACTTGTAAGCTCAAATTTTAATTGATCCTCCCCCTTTGTTATATTTTTATCTTTATATCTTTGTAATTTCTCCCCCTTTGCCATTAAGTACCATAAAAGGCACACCAATTTTAGTAGGAGATATCAATCAGGGGTATCAAGTTCATATTATGGTTCAACCTAGCAAACAAACATAAGATATTCAACACGGTTTGCTCTAGAGTAAGCTTCTTCACACTCTTTTAATGGTTATCTTACACATGTTGGTTGTAACACCCTAAAATTTTCTCCAAACAAAATAGGTGAAAATGATTTATTATGATTTTTGTGAAGCATTTAACCTAGGGGTTAAATATTTTGTTGAATTAAATAGTAGTGGCAACATGTTTATGCATTCATGCTGGTGCATTATAATTATTGAAGTGACTGTTTTTGCCAAAATTCAAAATGAATTCAAACTTCATTTGAAAAGGTTTTGAAATGTGCTGAAAATAAAAGGGAAAGAGTTTTTATTCTTTTCTTCCCCTTCTCCTTGCTTCCGGCCCAAGCGGCCTGGCGGCCCAAGCCCGCCGGCGCCTCCCTCCCTTCTCTCCTTTCCCGTTGGGCCGTCCCCCCTTCCCTTCCCTTCGCCGCTGCGGCCCAGCAGGCCGGCCCGCTCGCGTCGGCGCTTGCTGAGCACCCGCCGCCGCGCCTTCCCTCTCTCTCTGACTCCTCGTCCCCACCGTCAGCACCTCCCCTCTCCTTCGCCCGCTCGCATCGCGCAGAGCCGAAACCGCCGCTGCCGCCTCGCGTCCGGGTCTTGCGCGAGTCGTGCAAGCCCGCTCCCACGTCCTCGCCTCTCCTCGTGCATATAGCGCGTGCGCTCGCCGCCCCTCTCCCCTCTTCCCTCAGTTCGTTCCTGTGCGCACGCATTTGAGCACCCGAGCGCCAGCCGAGCTTTCCCGCCGCCATTGCCGCCGCCGTCGACCCGTCGATTCGGCGCCACTCCGACCGCGTGCGATCTCCCCCGAGCTCCGCCGCGCCTCGGTGAATCTGCCGAACCGTCTCTCCCTCTCTCTTTCACCTGTTTAGCCCTAACCGCGCCGTTCGTCCGTGCAGTCCGCCGCCGACCGCCGTTCGCCGCGGACCGCCGCCTCCGAGCCACCTCCTCCGTTCGTTTCACCCCGGTGAGCACCCCCCTTGGCTTCCCCTATCTCCCTGTCCGCTTGGTTTAGCCTAGGGTAGGCTCCGCGACCAAGTCCGCGAGCTCCGCCGTGCCATCTATGGCGGTTGCGCGCACGACGTCGTGCAGGAGCCGCGACGTCACGGCCAGAGCCGCGCTGGCGCGCCGTCGGCTCACCCTGCGCGCACCCTCCCCTTGTCTAATCAGCGCCGTCCGTCTCTGATCCGCGGCCGTGGATCGCCGATACCCCTTCGCCGGCTATCTTGCTAAAGAGCCCCTGGAGAAGCCGGAAATCAACCCGCGCTCCAGCGAGCACTATTCCCTGTGCCTTGAAAAGTTTGCAACCAGGCCCCTGTGCTTTGGTGATTGAGGCGCAGTCCAGCCGGCTGTGAATTCAATTTAAAATTCAGTTTAAATTCCGTTTAATTTCAAATTGATTTCACTCTATTTACAGAAATGCCACTACATTAAAATGCTTATAAAATCCACGTTTTAGCTCCGTTTTGACCCGTTCAAGTTGCGTTAGGTTCGTAATTTAGTTATCATCCACCGTTGACGTCCTGTTAGACTGTTTTGAACAGTTAGCTTCAGGGTCCATTAATCTTGTTTAGGTCTCTAGAAACACCGTTTCGGCCGTATCTTTCGCATAGTAACTCCGTTTTCGGTGAACCAAAACTTGTTGTGATGTAGAAACGCGTATTTCAGTTTTATCAAAGTTTTATTTCTGTTTATTACTGTTTGATGTACTGTTCTAATGATAGCCTTGTTGCTTTGTATATGTATGCGTCCGGAATGCGTGGTGATGTTTTGTGATCGAGTAGACGGTGAGTCGGTGTGGTACGATCAGGACCCTTCTTTCAACGACCAGCAGGAAGACCAGCCTTTCGACTACCAAGGCAAGTTAGCATGGGATCTCCTTGTTACCTATTTCACCTTACTATTAATTTACTCATTTATGCATGTGTCCAATTGAGCACCTTAGAGACCCACTTAGCTTTGTTATCTGTGATGTTCTTGACTCCGTGGGATCTTTGCATATGGGTAGAATGCTAGTGCTAACTGACTTATAACTGATCCAGTCCAATGATAATTTGTTCTCATGATGATATGTTGTTAAACGGTTAATAAAACTTGCTGTTAGCAAAAGCTGGGATTGACAGTGCTACCATGAGTGCTATATGGCTCTGGTTTTAGCTCAGTACACTGGACCTTTTCTAACTTGTTAGCGGTGACCCGAAAGGGCGCATAAGGGGCTTGCCACTTTGGTGTAGGGCTGCTCCTGTTCCTATGTGTATAGCTGCGATGGCCTTGTGCCATAGGAAAGGGGGGTTACTACATCTGCCTGCCAAGGAAACCTAGCGGCCCTAACATGTTAGACGAACCAACGAAAGGCTTCATAGTGTGCCCCGCCGATCTACCTCGGAAGTGGATCAAGAGGTTGGCCGCCTCGGGCACAAGGGTAACACGGCTTGTGGGTAAAGATGCACAACCTCTGCAGAGTGTAAAACTGTTATAACAGCCGTGCTCACGGTCACGAGCGGCCCGGAAAACTAGCAGAACTTTGATACTTGAATAACTGTTTACTTTATATTGTTGGTACCTTATGATGTATATTTATCTTTGATGGACAAATGGATCATGGGTTAAGGGTTAAGCACAATATTCGTTTACCTTAATGCTAAAACCTGCCAACTTAAAAGCTAACTGCAGTCAGACAGTGTCAGCCTTTTGAGCCTCATGAACCCTGTGTTAGCTTGCTAAGTACGAGAAGTACTTACGCTTGTTGTTTATCTTCTTTTTGGGCAAAATCCCGGATGGGTAACAGATGAAGGTGCAGTTGGCGACTTCCCAGAGGACTTCTAGGCTAGCTGTTTCCCCCAGTCAGCGTTCCCTGTGGAGTAGATCTTGTTAGCAGTTCAGTTATCTTTTGTTTCGCTTGATGTAAGACTTGTGTTGATACTATCGTTATGTAATAAACAATGTGATGATGCCACCTTCTTGTAATTTGTCTAACTTATGTGTGTGATTGTTTCCTGGGCACACATGAGTACTCCGCCACAATTTTATCCTTAAAATTGGGGTGTGACAAATTGGTATCAAGCTTTGTTGACTGTAGGACGCGAGCCTAGCTAGGAAATGGCCGTTCTAACACCTTTTTGTTACCTGTTCATGCTTATTTTATTATCTTGTTACTTTATTAAAATTTGCATGCTTCTTATTCTTATTCTATTGAGTAAAACTAATTGTTTCCGCTTATCTTATCTTAATTTTAACGTCAGGATGCCTCGCATGAACACCCGCGCGTATCGTGCCCTTTTCACCGCCAGCCCAGCCAGCCTGCTCCCCCTGTGGTCCACATCCCCGACAGTGACGGTTCCTCTAGCTCCTCCAACACCGCCTTCATCGTGGAGGATGAAGAGTTGACCTCTACCCCGACTGTCTCTGAGGAGCTAGCAGCGCCACCACCGCCCCCTGCAGCAGTTCCTGAGTCTCCAGCTCCGGAGGTGCCAGCTCCTGTGGAGCCTGGCCTGAGGCCCAGCTCCTGAGGCGCCAGCGCCTGAGGTCCCTGCTCCAGAGGCACCCGCTCCTGTGGCGCCTGTCGCTCCACCAGTCGTGGAGGCCCTCGCCGCTCCAGCAGCTCCTGCAGCACCGGCCTTCGTGCCAGTGTACCCGGTGGTGCACTCTCCCGCTGTTTCGTCTGCTTCAGCACCAACACCCCCTGCCTCTCCAGTAGTGCAGGTGGTGGATGAAGACCTTGGATGGACTCGTCGCTTCATGTTCAAGAAGCCTGACGAGACAGCATACTACCATAGTATGCTGGTTCGTCTGCTGAATGAATACTACCCAGAGTTGGAGGCCAAGCTCCAGTATCACTGTGGCGAGTACACTCATCCTTTGGAGGCCACTTACTGGAAGTCCGACCTGATGGTTTACATGTTACAGGACTACCACCAAGCGTGGTGAAGCTCTCGCAAGCATGGAGGACGCAGCGCAGGATGCTTTCTGCATTACCGTGGTCTGCGCTTCCAGTCTATGAGGACTGACCGCTACCGCTACCTGCCCCACAGTGACATGGTGGGCTCGTGGCAAGCCCTGCTTCCACCTGTGGAGTACCAGGTTCTGGTCTCTACCGCCCAGCATGCCTATGAAGTGCAGAGGAAGGCTGACAAGGTGCAGGATGACCTGCGCGCTTCACAGAAAGTGATGAGGCGTCTGGAGCGTGAAGTGGATCATCTCCGCGGTGAGCTGGGTCTTCCAGCTGTTTACAAGAAGAAGTACAGAGCCAACGATGCCCCGGTGGAGCCCAGTAGTTTGCCTACCATGTTTAGTTATCTCGTTAGACACGTTGTTTAATTTCAGTTTGTGTCTGGTGAACTTTTAGTGGATGTGTTGCTTGTGTTAGTGAACTATGTTTGATGGATCTTTGCTTGTGTGTGGTGAAGTATGGGTTTTGTCTGTGCTTCTCCAAGTTTAAATCACATCTCTGTGTGAATAAAGTTGTTTATCCCTTATCTGTGTTGCTGTTTTTCTGGAGCAGTCTGTGGTTATATCAGTATATCTCTTAATCCGTGATCCCAAAAATTATGAAATTTTTGTGGGAGTATCTAGACTGATGTATCTTTCAAACAAATCTGGAACCAAGTCTTATCTGTTCGGATCTGGGAGATATGCCTGTTTAAAGTTGATGTTCTGCGCAGTCTGTCACCTAGAACAGGTTCTGTTCAACGCTGTTTTCGACCCAGAATCTGGCCGAATCTGAAAAAGTGTTCTATATGAAAGTTGTAGCTGGTTTCTTAAGCTTTCCAACGATGTCTGGTTCATCCCTGTTGGATTTCTGTAGCTTGAGTTATGTCAGTTTTAGTGCACTGCTGTTGACAAGGACGTGCACAGAAATTTTCAGCAATGCTCATTTATGTTTTAAATATACTTTCTATGTTGGATATAAAGGTCTAACTCTTGCGCATTTGTTGGTGAGCAGATGGCAGCAAGGGGTGGACGCGGAAGGGGTCGTGGCCGTGGGCGTGGTGCTCCTGTGGACCCGCCACCGCCACCGCCGCCAGTGACCATCGAGCAGCTGATGGGGATGCAAATCAACTGATGCAAGCCATGATGAACCGCTGGATCAGGCGCCAGCTGCAGCACCCCAACCTCTCCAAGTCAGGGACCGTCGAGGAGAATTCCTGAAAGGCCACCCACCTGTGTTCACTCATGCCTCTGAACCTTTGGAGGCGGATGACTGGCTTCGTGCAGTAGAGAAACAGCTGAACATTGCCCAGTGCACAGATTATGAGAAAGTGCTCTACGCTTCTGGGCAACTGCAGGGAGCAGCCCAAGACTGGTGGGATGCATTCATGTTCGGCCGTCCCAAGATGCTCCAGTTGTTACATGGCAGGAGTTCAAGGAGAACTTCAGATCCTATCATATCCCTGATGGTCTCGTAGAGCTGAAGCAAGAGGAGTTCCGCTCCTTGAAGCAAGGGTCCATGTCAGTGGCGGAATACCGCGATAAGTTTGCCCAACTGTCGCGCTATGCCCCACAGGATGTGGCCCAAGACAAAGACAAGCAGCGCCGTTTTCTGAAGGGTCTTTACGATGGGTTGCAGCTCCAGCTTATGTCAAACACTTATCCCAACTATCAGGCCCTGGTCAATAGGGCGATTGTTATTGACAACAAGCGGAAAGAGATGGAAGCAAAGAAGAGAAGCTTCCAAGGCCAGTCTTCGGGGAGCAACACTCGTCCCCGAACCAACCCCCAGCAAGGCTACCCCCAGAGGAATCAAGGCTCCTCCAACCAGTGGAACAGGGGACAGCACCCCAGGGCAACCAGAACCAGCAGCGCCCTCCATACCAACAGCAGTCAGGTGGTCAGCGCTATCAGCAGCAGCCAGGAGGGCAGAGGTACCAGCAGCAGGGCAGCCAAGCATCACGCCAGGGAGCACCCAACTCCGCTCCCATGAAGAATGCATCTCAGCAGAACCCCAACGCTTGCTACCGCTGTGGGGAGATAGGACACTATGCTCACCAGTGTCCCAAGAAGCAGAACCCCCAGGCCCCACAGAACCAAGCAGGAGGTCAGAAGCAGAATGCTCGCCCACCTCACACTGGGCGGGTGAACCATGTAGCTGCCGATACTGCCCTGGATGCACCGGATGTTATGATGGGTACGTTCAGCATCAACTCAATCCCAGCAACCATACTTTTTGATTCTGGTGCTTCGCATTCCTTCATTTCTCAGTCATTTGTTAGAATGCATGGTGTGCCTTTATGTGCAATGAAAGAAACAATCATAGTAAACTCACCAGGGGGTAGTATGCCTGCAAATTTTGGAGCCCCACCTCTAGTGTCAACTTAAGGGGGTAGAATTTAAAGTAAAGCCTATAGTGCTGAGAACAGCAGGCATAGATCTCATTTTGGGTATGGACTGGATGAAGCAACATGGGGCTGTCATTCAGTGTCAAGAAAGATCAGTTGTTGTATCTACACCCAAGGGAGACAGGATTGTGTGGAAGTGGTGATGCAAGAGCAGCCGACTGCCACCATAAACCAGATGGATGCTAGTGGTGCAGAGCAAGATCGGGTGGTGGACGAGTTCCCTGATGTCTTTCCTGATGATCTGCCAGGTATGCCACCTGATCGCGATGTTGAGTTCATTATTGAATTACTGCCTGGAACTGCACCAATAGCTAAAAGACCTTATAGAATGGGGGTAAATGAATTAGAAGAGCTTAAGAAGCAACTTAAGGAGTTGTTAGAGAAGGGGTATATACGCCCCAGTGCTTCTCCTTGGGGAGCACCTGTGATCTTTGTGGATAAGAAAGATGGTAGCCAGAGGATGTGTGTGGACTATAGGTCTTTAAATGAGGTTACCATTAAAAAAAATACCCTCTACCCCGGATAGACGATCTATTTGACCAGCTTAGAGGAGCATGTGTGTTCTCCAAAATAGATCTCAGGTCTGGGTATCACCAGTTGAAAATCCGGAACTCAGACATTCCTAAGACTGCTTTCACAACGCGGTATGGATTGTATGAGTATACAGTAATGTCTTTTGGACTGACCAACGCCCCAGCCTACTTCATGTATCTGATGAATAAAGTGTTCATGGAGTACCTGGACAAGTTTGTGGTGGTGTTCATAGATGACATTCTAGTGTTCTCTAAACAGAAAGGAACATGCTGAACATCTAAGGATGGTTCTGCAGAAGTTGAGAGAGCATCAACTCTATGCCAAGAGGAGCAAATGTGAGTTTTGGTTGAAAGAAGTCTCTTTCTTGGGGCATGTTGTCTCTAACGGAGGTATATCCGTTGATCCTACCAAGGTGCAGGATGTGTTGGACTGGAACCCGCCAACCAATGCCAGTGAAATCCGAAGCTTTCTGGGTTTGGCCGGGTATTATAGGAGGTTCATTGAAGGATTCTCCAAGCTCGCAAAGCCTATGACTGCCTTGTTAGAAAAGAATGCTAAGTTTGTGTGGTCTGATAAATGCCAAGCAAACTTTGAAGAGTTAAAGAAGAGATTGACCTCGACACCTGTCCTAGTTCTGCCAGACTTGAACAAAAGTTCTCCATCTATTGTGATGCATCTCGTCTGGGACTTGGATGTGTTCTAATGCAAGAAGGAAGAGTAGTTGCCTATGCATCTAGACAGCTGAGAAGCACGAGGTGAACTATCCAACTCATGATTTGGAGTTAGCAGCTGTGGTCCATGCTTTGAAAATATGGAGACATTATCTAGTTGGGCATAAGTGTGATGTGTACACGGATCATAAAAGTCTGAAGTACATATTTACTCAGTCAGATCTGAATTTGAGGCAACGCCGTTGGCTAGAATTGATCAACGACTATGACCTGGAGGTACATTATCACCCAGGAAAGGCCAATGTCGTGGCCGATGCCTTGAGCAGAAAAACTTATGCAAATGGACTGCAAGTGGAATACATGTCAGCAGAGTTGAGAGCTGAAATGGCATATCTTAACCTATGCTTTGCCAACAATGTTGTGGAGATGACAGTTGAACCTACCTTGGAGAAAGAAATCCGTGAGGGTCAATTGAAAGATGAGAAATTGCAAGAGATAGCAGAGAACATAGTGCTTGGGAAGGCACCAGGTTTCAGGATGGATGAAAATGGGACACTATGGTTTGGAAAAAGGATATGTGTGCCTGAAGTGAAAGCTATCCGTGATGCCATCTTGCGAGATGCACATGAATCTGCCTACTCCATACATCCCGGCAGCACCAAAATGTACTTGGATCTGAAGGAAAAGTACTGGTGGTATGGATTGAAGCGAGATGTAGCAGAATATGTGGCCCTATGTGACACCTGTCAGAAGGTCAAAGCTGAACATCAAAGACCAGCAGGATTGTTACAACCTATGCAGATACCCGAGTGGAAATGGGAAGAAGTGGGAATGGACTTTATCACTGGATTACCCCGTACACAGAGAGGCTATGACTCAATATGGGTAATAGTTGACCGTCTCACTAAGGTCGCTCACTTCCTACCAGTTAAACCACTTATTCTGGGGCAAGGTTAGCAGAACTGTACATGGAGAGAATTGTGTCTTTGCATGGTGTTCCAAGAAAATAGTGTCCGACAGAGGGACACAGTTCACTTCTCATTTTTGGCATCAGGTACACCAATCGTTGGGAACTAAGCTAAATTTCAGCTCTGCATATCACCCACAAACAGATGGGCAGACTGAAAGGATAAATCAGATCTTGGAGGACATGTTGAGAGCATGTGCACTTCAGCATGGGGCTAGTTGGGATAAAAGCCTGCCATATGCTGAATTCTCCTACAACAACAGTCATCAGGAGAGTCTCAAAATGGCTCCTTTTGAGGCCTTATATGGTAGAAAGTGTAGAACTCCCTTGTTCTGGAATCAGACAGGAGAACTCAAGTGTTCGGACCGGATGTTCTTAGAAATGCTGAAGATCAAGTAAGGACGATCCGGGATAACTTGAGGATAGCTCAGTCCCGACAAAAGAGTTATGCGGATACTCGCAGGAGGGACTTAGTTTTCAAAGTGGGAGACTATGTGTATTTGAAAGTGTCACCCATGAGAAGCGTAAAGAGGTTCAACATGAAAGGAAAGTTGGCACCCAGATACATAGGTCCTTTCCGGATCTTGGCCAGACGTGGAGAAGTGGCCTATCAGCTTGAGTTACCTGAGAGGCTGTCAGGCGTTCATGATGTGTTCCATGTCTCTCAGCTAAAGAAATGTCTGAGGGTGCCGGAAGAGCAAGTTCCCCTGGAAGAGATCAAGATAGGAGAAGATCTCACTTATGAAGAGTACCCTGTAAAGATCTTAGAGACAGCAGAAAGAGTTACCAGGAGCCGAGTTATCAAGATGTGCAAGGTTCAGTGGAACAGATATACAGAAGAAGAGGCTACCTGGGAAAGAGAAGAAGATCTTCGGAAATCTTATCCGCAGTTGTTTGAGTAAGCTCCAGTCGAATCTCGAGGACGAGATTCATCTTAAGGGGGGTAGAGTTGTAACACCCTAAAATTTTCTCCAAAACAAAATAGGTGAAAATGATTTAATTATGATTTTTGTGAAGCATTTAACCTAGGGGTTAAATAATTTTTGTTGAATTAAAATAGTAGTGGCAACATGTTTATGCATTCATGCTGGTGCATTATATTTATTGAAGTGACTGGTTTTTGCCAAAATTCAAATGAATTCAAACTTCATTTGAAAAGGTTTTGAAATGTGCTGAAATAAAAAGGGAAAGAGTTTTTATTCTTTTCTTCCCCTTCTCCTTGCTTCCGGCCCAAGCGGCCTGGCGGCCCAAGCCCGCCGGCGCCTCCCTCCCTTCTCTCCTTTCCCGTTGGGCCGTCCCCCTCCCCCTTTCCTTCCCTTCGCCGCTGCGGCCCAGCAGGCCGGCCCGCTCGCGTCGCGCTCGCTGAGCACCCGCCGCGGCCTTCCCTCTCTCTCTGACTCCTCGTCCCCACCCGTCCCACCTCCCCTCTCCTTCGCCCTCTGCATCGCAGAGCCAAACCGCCGCTGCGCCTCGCGTCCGGGTCTGCGCGAGTCTGCAAGCCCGCTCCCACGTCCTCGCCTCCTCCTCGTGCATATAGCGCGTGCGCTCGCCCCGCTCTCCCTCTTTCCCTCAGTTCGTTCCTGTGCGCACGCATTTGAGCACCCGAGCGCCAGCCGAGCTTTCCCGCCGCCATTGCCGCCGCCGTCGACCCGTCGATTCGGCGCCACTCCGACCGCGTGCGATCTTCCCCGAGCTCCGCCGCGCCTCGGTGAATCTGCCGAACCGTCTCTCCCTCTCTCTTTCACCTTTTTAGCCCTAACCGCCGCCGTTCGTCCGCAGTCCGCCGCCGACTCCCGCCGCCCGCGCCCCGCCACCCCCGCCTCCGCCGCCGCCTCCGAGCCACCCCTCCGTTCGTTTCACCCCGGTGAGCACCCCCCTTGGCTTCCCCTATCTCCTGTCCGCTTGGTTTAGCCTAGGGTAGCTCCGCGGCCAAGTCCGCGAGCTCCGCCGTGCCATCTATGGCGGTTGCGCGCACGACGTCGTGCGGGAGCCGCGACGACGGCCAGAGCCGCGCCTGGCGCGCCGTCGGCTCACCCTGCGCGCACCCTCCCCCTTGTCTAATCAGCCGTCCGTCTCTGATCCGGCGGCCGTGGATCGCCGATACCCCTTCGCCGGCTATCTTGCTAAAGAGCCCCTGGAGAAGCCGAGAATCAACCCGCGCTCCAGCGAGCACTATTCCCTGTGCCTTGAAAAGTTTGCAACCAGGCCCCTGTGCTTTGGTTGATTTGAGGCGCAGTCCAGCCGGCTGTGAATTCAATTTAAAATTCAGTTTAAATTCCGTTTTAATTTCAAATTGATTTCACTCTATTTACAGAAATGCCACTACATTAAAATGCTTATAAAATCCACGTTTTAGCTCCGTTTTGACCCGTTCAAGTTGCGTTAGGTTCGTAATTTAGTTATCCACCTGTTGACGTCCCTGTTAGACTGTTTTGAACAGTTTAGCTTCAGGTCCAAGTTAATCTTGTTTAGGTCTCTAGAAACACCGTTTCGGCCGTATCTTTCGCATAGTAACTCCGTTTTCGGTGAACCAAAACTTGTTGTGATCGTAGAAACGCGTATTTCAGTTTTATCAAAGTTTTATTTCTGTTTATTACTGTTTGATGTACTGTTCTAATGATAGCCTTGTTGCTTTGTATATGTATGCGTCCGGAATGCGTGGTGATGTTTTGTGATCGAGTAGACGGTGAGTCGGTGTGGTACGATCAGGACCCTTCTTTCAACGACCAGCAGGAAGACCAGCCTTTCGACTACCAAGGCAAGTTAGCATGGGATCTCCTTGTTACCTATTTCACCTTACTATTAATTACTCATTTATGCATGTGTCCAATTGAGCAACCTTAGAGACCCACTTAGCTTTGTTATCTGTGATGTTCTTGACTCCGTGGGATCTTTGCATATGGGTAGAATGCTAGTGCTAACTGACTTATAACTGATCCAGTCCAATGATGAATTTGTTCTCATAATGATATGTTGTTAAACGGTTAATAAAACTTGCTGTTAGCAAAAGCTGGGATTGACAGTGCTACCATGAGTGCTATATGGCTCTGGTTTTAGCTCAGTACACTGGACCTTTTCTAACTTGTTAGCGGTGACCCGAAAGGGCGCATAAGGGGCTTGCCACTTTGGGTGTAGGGCTGCTCCTGTTCCTATGTGTATAGCTGCGATGGCCTTGTGCCATAGGAAAGGGGGTTACTACATCTGCCTGCCAAGGAAACCTAGCGGCCCTAACATGTTAGACGAACCAACGAAAGGCTTCATAGTGTGCCCCGCCGATCTACCTCGGAAGTGGATCAAGAGGTTGGCCGCCTCGGGCACAAGGGTAACACGGCTTGTGGGTAAAGATGCACAACCTCTGCAGAGTGTAAAACTGTTATAACAGCCGTGCTCACGGTCACGAGCGGCCCGGGAAACTAGCAGAACTTTGATACTTGAATAACTGTTTACTTTATATTGTTGGTACCTTATGATGTTATATTTATCTTGATGGACAAATGGATCATGGGTTAAGGGTTAAGCACAATATTCGTTTACCTTAACGCTAAAACCTGCCAACTTAAAAGCTAACTGCAGTCAGACAGTGTCAGCCTTTTGAGCCTCATGAACCCTGTGTTAGCTTGCTAAGTACGAGAAGTACTTACGCTTGTTGTTTATCTTCTTTTTGGGCAAAATCCCGGATGGGTAACAGATGAAGGTGCAGTTGGCGACTTCCTAGAGGACTTCTAGGCTAGCTGTTTCCCCCAGTCAGCGTTCCCTGTGGAGTAGATCTTGTTAGCAGTTCAGTTATCTTTTGTTTCGCTTGATGTAAGACTTGTGTTGATACTATCGTTATGTAATAAACAATGTGATGATGCCACCTTCTTGTAATTTATCTAACTTATGTGTGTGATTGTTTCCTGGGCACACATGAGTACTCCGCCACAATTTTATCCTTAAAATTGGGGTGTGACATGGTTAAACACTTGAATGCTTGTTTCAAGATTAAACACTAGGTTCACAAGCCCACAAACATGTCATATGCTACCACTAGATCATATCAAACATAGAAGCAATAGTGGTACCATATATACATCAAAATTTAATTTTCATGAATGAGCCTATAATATGCAAGAAATGACTAAATGCACTAAACATGTCCTTAGCAAGATGAATGTCATGCCAAACAATTTTACCTTTGTTTTGTCAAAAGAGAGGCATGTCATATAATGGAGGGTGCATCAACTCATATTTGAGAAATCAAGTATGTTCAATTCATTCCTTAGCTTGCAAAATCCTTCTCATCAAGTGTTTGGTGAATATATCGGCAAGTTGATCTTCGGTTCCCACACTCTCAATTGAAATATCACCTTTTTGTTGATGATCTCTTATGAAGTGATGGCGAATGTCAATGTGCTTTGTTCTTGAATGTTGAATCGGATTGTGAGTGAGCTTCACCGCACTCTCATTGTCACATAGCAATGGCACTTGTTTGAACTTGATTCCAAAATCATCCAGGTTGCTCTCATCCATAGCAATTGTGCACAACAACTACCCGCGGATATGTATTCGGCTTCGGCGGTTGAAAGTGCAACACTATTTTGCTTCTTCGATGACCATGATACAAGTGATCTTCCAAGTAATTGACATGTGCCCGATGTGCTCTTTCTATCAACTTTGCATCCCGCATAGTCGGAGTCCGAATATCCAATCAACTCAAAGTTTGACCCTTGGGATACCACAATCCAACATTTTGTGTATGTTTCAAATATCTCAATATTCTTTTTGTTGCCTTCAAGTGACTCTCTTTTGGTGAGGCTTGAAATCTTGCACACATGCATACACTAAACATGACATCCGGCCTAGAAGCGGTCACATAGAGTAAGCTTCCAATCATAGACCGATACAACTTTTGATCCACCATGTTCCCACTAGCATCACTATCCAAATGTCCATTTGTCCCCATAGGTGTGCTAATAGATTTTGCATCATCTAAACTAAACTTCTTGAGCATGTCTTTGATGTACTTGCCTTGACTCACAAATGTGCCATTTTTCATTTGCTTGATTTGAAGACCAAGAAAGTAACTAAGCTCTCCAATCATGGACATCTCAAACTCATTTGCCATCATATTCCCAAACTCTTCACAAAACTCTTGGTTGGTTGACCCAAAGATAATGTCATCAACATATATTTGCAACACAAACAAGTCTTTGCCAATCTTCTTGGTGAAGAGAGTAGTGTCAACCTTGCCCATCTTGAACCCTTTAGAGAGTAGGAAATTCCTCAACCTCTCATACCATGCTCTTGGTGCTTGCTTCAACCATACAAAGCCTTCTTGAGCTTGTAAACATGGTTGGGCTTCTTGTCATCTTCAAAACCGGGTGGTTGTTCTACAAATACTAACTCATTGATGTAGCCATTGAGAAATGCACTTTTAACATCCATTTGATATAACTTGATGTTGTGAGCACATGCATAAGCCAATAGAATTCTAATTGCTTCCAACCTTGCAACCGGTGCATATGTTTCTCCAAAGTCAAGACCTTCAACTTGAGTGTAACCTTGAGCTACTAATCTTGCTTTGTTTTCTCACCACTATGCCATCTTGATCTTGCTTGTTGCGAAATACCCATTTGGTTCCAATTACATTGTAATTCTTTGGCCTCTCGACAAGTTCCCAAACTTGGTTGAGGGTGAAGTTGTTTAGCTCTTCATGCATAGCATTAACCCAATCAACATCCATCAATGCATCTTCTATCTTGGTTGGCTCAAATGATGACACAAATGAATAATGCTCACAAAATGAAGCCAATCTTGATCTTGTTTGCACACCACTTCTAATATCCCCAACAATTTGATCTATGGGATGATCTCTTGCAATATTGGTTGGTTGGAGTATTTGCACTTGATTGCTTTGTTGAGATGAACTAGCTTGTTGATCTTCACTAGCACTTGATTGAACATGAGAACCACTAGCTTGATTTGCATCAACTTGCACATTTGAGGAGAACATTTGATCATCTTCATTATCATCCACTTGTCTTGGCCTAATATCACCAATATCCATACTCTTCATTGCATTAGCCAATTGAGTGCCTCTCACATCATCTAGATTTTCATTTTCTTCTTGAGAGCCCTTAGTTTCATCAAATTCAACATCATGCACTTCTTCAACAATACCACTAGCCAAGTTCCAAACTCTATATGCTTTGCTTGTGGTTGAATATCCAAGTAAGAATCCTTCATCACATTTCTTCTCAAATTTGCTCAATCTTGCACCTTTCTTCAATATATAGCATTTGCAACCAAATACTCTAAAGTATGCAATATTGGGCTTTCTTCCATTTAATAGCTCATATGGTGTCTTCTCTAGCATGCCATGGCAATAGAGACGGTTGCTACAATAGCAAGCCATATTGATAGCTTCAGCCCAAAAGGAATGACTAACATTGTATTCACTAAGCATAGACCTTGCCATATCAATCAAAGTTCTATTCTTCCTTTCAACAATCCCATTTGATTGAGGAGTGTACTTGGGTGAGAATTGATGTCTAATGCCAAAGTCATCACACAACTCATCAACTCTTGTATTCTTAAATTCACTCCCATTGTCACTTCTAACTCTCTTGATTGTTGTTTCAAACTCATTTTGGCATCTCTTGACAAAAGTTTTGAAGATATCAAATGTTTCACTTCTGTCACTAAGAAAGAAGACCCATGTGTATCTAGTGTAATCATCCACTATCACAAAGCCATATTTATTTCCACCGATGCTAATGTATGTTGTTGGTCCAAATAAATCCATGTGCAATAATTCAAATGCTTTGCTAGTACTCATCATGCTTTTCTTAGGATGGGTGTTACCAACTTGTTTGTCGGCTTGACAAGAGCTACAAAGTTTATCCTTCTCAAAGGTGACATCTTTCAAGCCTCTAACTAGATCATGTTTCACTATTTTGTTCAATTGTTTCATTCCAACATGACCAAGCCTTCTATGCCATAACCAACCCAAACTAGATTTAGTGAACAAGCATGTTGACAATTGGGTTTCACTAGCATTGAAATCAACCAAGTATAGGTTCTCATATCTAAATCCTTTGAATATCAAATTAGAGCCATCTACACTTATGATCTCTACATCATCAACTCCAAATATACATTTGAAACCAAGATCACACAATTGAGCAACTGACAATAGATTGAAGTTCAAGCTCTCAACTAACAACACATTGGAAATGCTCATGTCATTGGATATTGCAATCTTACCAAGCCCTTTAACCTTGCCTTTGCCATTGTCACCAAATGTGATAGAATCAAAACCATTATTGCCACTTGAATTGATTGAATTGAACATTCTTGAATCCCCAGTCATATGTTGAGTGCACCCACTATCAAGCACCCAATGTCTCCCTCCGGATTTGTAATTGACCTACAAGAACAAATCAATTCTTTTTAGGTACCCAAACCTTTTTGGGTCCTCCAAGGTTAGTGACCAAACTCTTTGGTACCCAAATGGATTTCTTCTTTGAGCCCACAATTGGTGCACCAATAAATTTAGCTTTCACACCATTAACACCCTTGGTAAGCAAATAACAAGAATCAAATTGAATAGATGATACATTAGCATTCTTGTTCTTGTTCTTGCAATATTGCTCTACATGCCCACTTTGCTTGCATCTAGTGCAAAACCGACCATTGCTCTTCACAAAACTAGTTTTGTGAGTAGCAAAAGCCGCCTTGCCATTCTTGGGGGTATAGCCCAATCCCTCTTTGTTGAGAGAAAAGCGTTGGCTACCCAAGCACTTAAGCAAGCGGGCCTCACCACCATAGGCTTTGCCTAAAGCGTGAGTGAGCTCATTTACTTCCCTCTTCAATGTCTCATTCTCAACCATGAGTGAGGCATCACAAGTGAATCCATCATCCATAGATGAAGTAGTAGTGGTAGATGATGAGCTACATGAAGGGTTAGTAGGAGCAATAACAATAGGCTTATAGAATGATTCATCAATTATATCACAAGTTATGCCTATGTCACATGTTTTAACCACATCCTCAATTTTAGCTTGATCAATAAGTGAGGAGTGAGCTTTCTTAAGCTTAGTATGAGCATTGCCAAGCTCCTCATGGGCTTCCACTAGCCTCTCATGAGTAGCATTGAGCTCCTCAAAGGATTGCTCAAGAGCTTTTAGTCTCTTTTGCAACTCTTTGCACTCCTTCCTCTTTTTATCAAAGTGTTCTCTAGCATCATCAAGCATATCAATTAGTTCATCTTTAGTGGGTTCATCATCATCACTATCATCATCATCGATTGTACCTTTGTGGCCTTAGCCATGAAGCACGATGGAGTGTTGAAGATAGAAGGCTTATCATTGTTAGCAATGCTTGCAAGTGCCTTCTTCTTGCTTGTATTGCGATCATCATCATCACTATCTTCATCACTATCACTTGTGGAAGCATCACTATCCCAAGTGACCACATATGAGTGACCCTTCTTCTTCTTTGTGTAGTTCTTCTTTTCTTTCTTCTCCTTCTTCTTGCCCTTCTTGTTGTCATCATCATCATTCTCACTATTGTAGGGACATTGAGCAACAAGATGGTCCTTGCTACCGCACTTGAAGCACCTCCTTGGTTCTTCTTTGTTCTTGGATGAGGACTTCTTCCTTCTTGCCCGGTAGCCTTCTTTTTCATGAATTTGCCAAATCTCTTGACAAATAGAGCCATTTCTTCATCTTCATCATCGCAAGCAATAGAACAATCATCTTCACTTGATTCTTCCTTCTTTGCTTTTCCCTTGCTCTTGGTCTTGGATGATGATGTGGCCTTGAATGCAACACTCTTCTTCTTCTCATCCTTCTTTACCTCTTGATCATTCTCATCTCTATAGGTGTCGTCGGTCATCACATCTCCAAGTACTTGGTTTGGTGTCATAGTGTCCAAACCGCTCCTCACAAGCAATGTGACCAACATACCAAATCTCTTGGGAAGACATCTCAAGAATTTGTGAGAGAAGTCTTTGTCCTTCACCTCTTCTCCAAGTGCTTTGAGATCATTGACAAGCACTTGAAGCCTATGGAACATCTCCGGTACACTCTCATCTTCATTCATCTTGAAGCTAGCAAACTTTTCTTTGAGAATGTATGCCTTTGCTCCTTTCACCGCTTGAGTGCCCTCAAATGATTCTTCCAATTTCTTCCAAGCATCATGCGCCATCTCCAAATTCTTGATTTGCTCAAATACCCTCTCATCAACGGCATCATGAATAGCACTAAGAGCAATGTCATTGTTTTGCATCTTTTCTTCTTCAGCGGGGGTGAGTCTCTCCGGGTTTGCAATCTCAATCTTGACATCTACAACTTGCCATATCTTTCTATTGATTGACTTTATGTGAGTGGTCATCTTTGCCTTCCCAATAGCCATAGTTTGTGCCATCAAATTGGGGTGGCCTTTTGGTGTTGTTGATTTGAGCCATTTTGACACCGAAGGTTGTTAAGCCTCAAATTAACGGTGACCTCGGCTCTGATACCACTTGAAAGGTCCTAAATGGCTAGAGGGGGGTGAATAGCCTATAAAAATTCTACAACAACACTTAAGCAAGCTTATTAGACAACTAAATGGCGAAGCAAATTTTGCGCTAGCTCTACAAAAGTGCAAGCCACCTATCCACAATTCTAGTTAATTATGATCTCTATGTCACACAATGTCTAAGTTGCTATTTTACAACTAAGTTAGAAATGAGCAAGATAATTATCACTACACAAGACAAGTAAAATAACTAGCTACTAGAAGATACAATTATAACTTGCAAGAATATAACGAAGGTAAATACAAGTGATAGAAGTGTGTATACCGAGCCAGGCAAGAGAACAATAGATGAATACAATGAATACCATGGGGACACGATGACACAATGATTTTTCCTCCGAGGTTCACTTGCTTGCCGGCAAGCTACGTCCCCGTTGTAGCGATACACCCACTTGGAGGTTCACGTGCTAATATGCATCACACACCCTAACCACAACCGGGTGCCGCACAACCAACACAAATGGGGATCCACAAGCTACGAGCAATCCACTAAAAATGCCTTTCGTGATCTCCCACGGGAAGGCTCAAGAACCCCTCACAAATCACCGATTGGGGGCGGATACAATCACCAAATCCCCTCACCAATCATCAAATCACCACCGTCTAGGTGACGGCAATCACCAAGAGTAATAAGAAATCCACAATCACAACAATCACCTAGTGCCCCCAAATGGAATCACAAATGCACAAACACTAGGGTTTCCCCCAAATCCTCTCCCAAATGAGCAACAAGCTAGGAGATGGAGAGGAGAGGGAGATGCTCTTGAAGCTCTCAAGATCAATCACTAGAGCTCAATCTCTCACTTGAATGGAGCACAAATCCTTGGGAGTGAGAGAGGAGAGGGGAGAGAGCTTTCTTCTTCTCTTGGTGTTTTTCAAAATGCAATGGGGAAGAATGAGCAAGAGAGAGAGCCAAGAGGGGAACTACAGCCACATAAAACACATAGCCACAGCTCATGACCGTTGGGGGGGCCTGGATCTCAGTTGAACCAGAATATCCGGATAGGCTCGAATAAATATCCGAGAAACACCTTGCTGTCTACACGAGTTGAGTTGAGTTGATATTAATCGGAATATCCGTCTAGGGCCGAGAAGATATCCGGCCGAGGGTTCTCTGGTCATGCGAACTGAGCTGGGATGAAAATAGACGGAATATCCAGCTAGGGCTAAGAATATATCCGAATAGAGGTTCACTGTTATGTGCAAGGCTTCTCTTTTTTTTCTCTCCTTTCAAGTGCTATCTCTTCCAAAAGAAATAGAACAAATTAGCACTTGAGATAGCATTTTTCACAAAGACTTTTTAGAGTTAAACTCATCCATCTCACCATGTCACTAAGAGCAATGCATATGCAAAAGAGACTCACACTTAGTGGCACTAGATAACCATTGTAGTTAAAGATTTCCCCTCTTTATAGTACGGTTATCTATCCTAAACCCGATCACACACTCTATTGCATCTTGATCGGTAAAACAAAATGATCCTATATTTATACCTTCGCCTTGAGCCCATTTTGTTTTTCTCTTTCTTTATTTCCATGTTGGAGCACTTGATCACAATCTTTCGGCTATCTCCATCACATGAGTGTCATCTAGCTCCACCACTTGGACTAGGACCAACTTATCTTATAATCACACTTAAGCATAGAGTTAGTCCAATAGGTTTCATCAATTAGTCAAAACCAAACTAGGGCTTTCACTGGGCCACCAGCATGCCTGCTTGCCTGCGTGCATTTGGTCATGCATGTAGGCAAGTTATTGTATAGGAACAAAACCAACCTAATCTAACACAGAAACAAGACACAAGTTATTCTATAAGAGCACTAAAAAACAAATACAACAAATAAATTATTTCTATAGTAGCACAAGTACAAAATTGGGATCTTATCTAGCACAATAACAAGAGACAAGTTATTCTATAGGAGGACAAGTACAAAATTGGGAACTTCTGAGACAAAAAAAAATAGATTCAGACAAACATCCATGTGTGCTATATATCTTGACAAGCACACAATTAGAAAATAGGGGATCTTATGTACCACAAAATATGACATAAAAACTAAGACCTTCAAAGAATTAAAAAAAATCTTCATCTCAATGCAGGTCCAACATGAAGAACTCCATGAAATGCAAGATGAAGATTTTTACAGGCACGTGGGTTTTGGATGTGAAGACAATTCAATGAAACTAACTCAAGTGTCAGAGATAACTGCTCACATTGATTTTCAACAGGTATGAGTCCCTTTGCTGAATTTTCTCTTTCAAACACGTGCAACTTGATTTTGCTAATACATCTACCTTTCTATATGCAGGGTGACAATGTAGAGAGTTACTACCAATGGGAGAGAAACACAACAAATATGAATTACACAAATGAGGTAAACATAAATCCAAGTAATTGTATATTCTCAAATCAATAATTGCAGTCATACAAACATGTAATTCCTACTATTGTAATTTGCAATTACTAAAATTTGAGTGCAGTCTTTGGCTGTGAAATAAACAGGCTGCTTCAAGAGCAAGACTAGACAACAACTACAAAGAACATGACCCCATGATCCAACAGGAGACTTCAACAACATCAATGAACTACAACATCCATGGACAAGATCAACAAATGCAGGATACTCAACATGTGTGATTCATTAAAAACTTACATTTCACAATTTCTTCGAAAATATTTTGGACCACGGTATCATTTTATCACTAATGGTGAGTGGCAACATATGCAGGTGATCACATCACCAGGAGGAACAAGTTATGTACTATCTCAGGGTGCCTCAACCTACACAAGCCTAGTGAACCAAGTCATAGCTCAAGCACAATGCTCAAATCACAATTCTGATGATTTCATGTCATCACAAATGACAGGAACCTACATGGACTTGCTGGAGCAGCCATATCCACTAGAGGTATGTATTGTTTATGCAAATGTAGAAATACAGTTATTTGATGCACCACATGTATGTCAAAATCTCTAACTGTCCATCTTTTTTCTTACCTGTCTAAAAACAGAACCATATGTATGTCACGACCAGCAGATTCTCTGATGCACCACAAGCATACCATGACAACCTGCAAAATGAGGAATCAGAAGCATTCACATACTTTGCCAATCAAGACAGCATGATACATGACGAAGAAGATGAGCCAAGCAATGAAGTGCAACAACAAGATGAAGATATCAGGCTTGGTAGTGCAGAACAAGATGAACAAGAGATCAGGTCTGCTAGCGCGGAACAAGATGAAGATATTAGGGCTGCTAATGGACAACAAGATGAAGAACAAATCAGGGCTGCTAGTGCACAACAAGATGAAGAAGATGTCAGGGCAATTCAGATGGAAAGCGAAAGCATTATGGCAGCTGAGCGATTGTCTCAAGAACATGCTAGCAGGCATGTTCCTCGCATTGGCATGAAATTTCCATCAACAGAAGAAGCATACAAATTCTACAATGACTATGCATTCATAGTTGTATTTTCAGTGGTGAAATGGCACACATACAAGTGCAAAGATAAGAAAGATCCAAATTACGACAAGGTTGCAAGAGTGACACTGAAGTGTAACTTGTCAGGTAGGAGAAAGGAGGACGAAACGGCTACAGTTTCAGGAGTGCAAAGTGCAAGGAAGAACAAAAGCAAGATGTCTCGCACACCTCCAACACCCAATCCAGTGGCAAATAAAAGGAAAATAAGTACAATTATACCAACGCAGTGCCCTGCTGAGCTTGTTCTGACACTACAGAACGGAGAATGGACAGTCACTAGGTTGAATCTGGAGCACAATCATGCTTTTGCAAGCAAAGACCAAAAGAATAAATTGTTCTCACAGATTCAGATGACTGAAATGGAGAAGGAGCTTATTGCAACATTCAACAAGGTCAACCTACCCGACAGGAAGATTATGGCAGTCCTATCTTACATTAGAGGGGATGTCACTCCATACAACAAGAAACACATCAGCAATGAGAAGACAAAGTTAAAGAAGGATGCATCAGAAAATGATATGCAACAAGTCTATCAATGGTTCTCCAGACAACAGGCCGAAGACTCAATGTTCTTCTATAAGTTCTCCATTGATGAAAACAACAAAGTCAAAAACATTTTCTGGTCCAACGGAACAAGTAGAAGATACTATGAGGAATTTGGAGATTGCATCAGTTTTGATACAACCTACAACACCAACAAGTACTCTCTGAAGTTTGCACCAATTGTAGGAATTACAAGACATGGGGACAATTGCCTCTTTGGATGTGCTTTCATCATGGATGAAAGAACTGAGACTTTTGAGTGGATATTTCAGACAATGCTTGTTTGAATGGGAGGAAAGCACCCTAAAACAATAATCACTGATCAAGACCTAGCAATGAAAGCTGCAATCAGAAACATACTACCAGAAACTGTTCATCAAAACTGCTTCTTCCACATTGTGAAGAAAGCACAAGAGAAAGGAGGCATGATTTTTTCAATGAAGAAGAATGAAAACCTGCATGACGACCTATTTGACACCCTAAGGAACTCAGTCAGCGTAATAGAGTTTGAAAGTGTCACACCCCAACTTTAAGGATAAAGTTGAGACAACATACTCATGTGTGCCCAGGAAAATCACACACATAAGTAGACAAATTACAAGAGTGGCATCATCACATTGTTCAATACATCACGATAGTATAAAACAGAGTCTTACAACACACTGAACTACAGATCACTGAACTGGTACGCAAACTAAACCACAGGGAAACGTCGACTGGGGGAGCTGCTAGCCTAGAAGTCTTCAGGAAAGTCGCCAACTGCACCTTCATCTGCTACCCATCCGGGATTTTGCCCAAAAAGAAGATAAACAACAAGCGTAAGTACTCCACGTACTTAGCAAGCTAACATAGGGTTCATGAGGCTCAAAAAGGCTGACACTGTCTGACTGCAGTTAGCTTTTAAGTTGGCAAAGTTTTAGCTTTAAGGTAAACGAGTATTGTGCTTAACCCTTAACCCATGATCCATTTGTCCACCAAAGATAAGATATGACATCATAAGGTGTCAACAATATAAAGTAACAATTATTAAGTATCATAGTTCCGCTAGTTTTCCGGGCCGCTCGTGACCGTGAGCACGGCTGTTATAACAGTTTTACACTCTGCAGAGGTTGTGCATCTTTACCCATAAGCCGTGTTACCCTTGTGCCCGAGGCGGCCAACCTCTTGATCCACTTCCGAGGTAGATCGGCGGGGCACACTATGAAGCCTTTCGTTGGTTCGTCTAACATGTTAGGGCCGCTAGGTTTCCTTGGCAGGCAGATGTAGTAACCCCCCTTTCCTATGGCACAAGGCCATCGCAGCTATACACATAGGAACAGGAGCAGCCCTACACCCAAAGTGGCAAGCCCCTTATGCGCCCTTTCGGGTCACCGCTAACAAGTTAGAAAAGGTCCAGTGTACTGAGCTAAAACCAGAGCCATATAGCACTCATGGTAGCACTGTCAATCCCAGCTTTTGCTAACAGCAAGTTTTATTAACCGTTAAACCACATATCATCATGAGAACATATTCATCATTGGACTGGATCGATTATAAGTCAGTTAGCACTAGCAAAGCTACCCATATGCATATATCCCACGGGAACAAGAACATCACAGATCACAAAGCTAAGTGGGTTTTCTAAGGTTGCTCAGTTGGACACATGCATAAATGAGTGATTAAAGTAAAGTGTATAGGTAAACAAGGAAGTCCCATGCTAACTTGCCTTGGTTGTCGAAAGGTTGATCCTCCTGCTGGTCACTGAACGAGGGGTCCAGATCGCACCACACCGACTCACCGTCTACTCGATCACATAACATCACCACGCATTCCAGGTGCAAACATACACGATGCAAACAAGGCTATTATTAGAACAATACACCAAACAGTAATAAACTGAAATAAAACTTTGGTAAAATTGAAGTACGCGTTTCTACGATCACAACAAGTTTTGGTTCATCGAAAACGGAGTTACGGCGTGAAAGTTACGATCGAAACGGTATATATAAAAGCCCTAAACAAGATTAACTTGGGCCCTAAAGCTAATCTGTCCAAAACAGGCTAACAGGGGTATAAACGGGTAGAGCACTAAATTACGAAGCTAACGCAATTTGAACGGGTCAAAACGGAGCTAAAACATGGATTTTATAAGCAAAACAATGTAGTGGCATTTCTGTAAATAGTTTGAAATCCATTTGAATTTAAAACAGAATTTAATTTGAATTTTAAACAAATCCCGCAGTCGGCTGGACTGCGCCTCATTTTCGAAGAAACGCAAGGGCCTGGCTGCAAGATTTTCCAGGCACAAGGAATAGTGCCTGGTGGAGTGCGGGTTGATTTCGTGGATCTTCAGGGGCTCTTTAGCAAATTTTCCCCCAAAGGGGTATTGGCCATCTAGGGCCGTCGGATCATCGGTGGATGGCGGGGATTAGATCCCGAGGAGCTGTGCGCGAGGGCGGGCCGACGGCACGCCGAGAGCGGCCTTAGACCGCGACGTCGCGATCATGTCACGACGCCGGGCGCGCACCCGCCATGGATGGCGTGCAGGCGCTCGCGGACCCGGCCGAAGGAGACGCCCCGAAACAAACCAAGAGAAGGGAGAGAGAGCGGAGCTCGAGGGGGTTCTCACCGCGGCTAAAGGGGCGGCGAGGAGGCTCTGACGGCGGCGGACGGCGAAGAACGGCGGACGGCGAGGATCTGTCCAAGAGAACCGGCGATTAGGACGAAGCCATGGCCAAGGAAGGAAGAGAAAGGGGCTCGACAACTTCACCAACACGATGCGGAGCACGGGGACGGGTTGAATCGGCCGGAGACGCGATGAATCGCCGGAGCGACGGCGGCGGGCGGTGGCAAAAGGGGCGGAGGAGCACTGGCTCGCGGTTGCTCGGGTGAGGGAAAGGCGAAGTGAGGGAAAAAGGGGAGAGCGGGGCGGACGCACGCGCTATATGCACACAGAGGAGGCGAGGACGTGGGAGCGGGCGTGCGGGAGAATCGGAGGTGGGCGGCTGCGGCGGTTGCCGCTCGGCGGCGACGCGCGCGGAGGGGAAGAGGAAAGCGCCGACAGGTGGGGACGGGGAGTCAGAGAGAGAGGAAGGGAGAGCGCGGGCGGTTGCGCAGGCGCGGGCGCCAGCGGGCCGGCTACTGGGCCGCGCGGCGAGGAGAAGGGGGAAGGAGGGAGGCCCAGCGCGCGGGAGAAAGGAAAGGGGAGGGGCGCGCCGGCGGGCCTGCCAGGCCGCTTGGGCCGAAAAGGGAGAGGGAGAAGGAGAGAAGAAATAAATCCCTTTTTATTTTATTTCCAAGCTTTTCAAACCTTTTCAAATAGAATTTGAATTCAAACCAAGTTTTGGCAAAAACCATACACTCAAATAATTATGATGCATCAGCATGAATGCATAAACATGTTGTCACTATTATTTTAATTCAACAAAAATTATTTAACCCCTAGGTTAAATGCTTCACAAAAATCATAATTAAATCATTTTCACCTATTTCGTTTTGGAGAAAATTTTAGGGTGTTACAGCTCTACCCCCCTTAAGATGAATCTCGTCCTCGAGATTCGACTGGAGCTTACTCAAACAACTGCGGATAAGATTTCCGAAGATCTTCTTCTCTTTCCCAGGTAGCCTCTTCTTCTGTATACCGGTTCCACTGAACTTTGCACATCTTGATAACTCGGCTCCTGGTAACTCTCTCTGCTGTCTCCAAGATCTTGACAGGGTACTCTTCATAAGTAAGATCTTCACCTATCTTGATCTCTTCCAGAGGAACTTGTTCTTCAGGCACTCGCAGGCATTTCTTTAGCTGAGAAACATGGAACACATCATGTACACCTGACAGCTTCTCAGGTAACTCGAGCTGATAGGCCACTTCTCCACATCTGGCCAAGATCCGGAAAGGGCCTATGTATCTGGGTGCTAACTTTCCTTTCATGTTGAATCTCTTTACGCCCCTCATGGGTGACACTTTCAAATACACATAGTCTCCCACTTTGAAAACTAAGTCCCTCCTGCGAGTATCTGCATAACTCTTTTGTCGGGACTGAGCTATCCTCAAGTTATCCCGGATCGTCCTTACTTGATCTTCAGCATTTCTAAGAACATCCGGTCCGAACACTTGAGTCTCTCCCGTCTGATTCCAGAACAAGGGAGTTCTACACTTCCTGCCATACAAAGCTTCAAAAGGAGCCATCTTGAGACTCTCCTGATAACTATTGTTGTATGAGAATTCAGCATATGGAAGGCTTTTATCCCAACTCATTCCATGCTGAAGGGCACATGCTCTCAGCATGTCCTCCAAGATCTGATTTATCCTTTCAGTCTGCCCATCAGTTTGAGGGTGATATGCAGAACTGAATGTCAGCTTAGTTCCCAGAGATTGATGTACCTGATGCCAAAAATGAGAAGTGAACTGTGTTCCTCTGTCAGACACTATTTTCTTCGGAACACCATGCAAAGACACAATTCTCTCCATGTACAGTTCTGCTAACCTTGCCCCAGAATAAGTGGTCTTAACTGGTAGGAAGTGAGCGACCTTAGTGAGACGGTCAACTATTACCCATATTGAGTCATAGCCTCTCTGTGTACGGGGTAATCCAGTGATAAAGTCCATTCCCACTTCTTCCCATTTCCACTCGGGTATCTTCATAGGTTGTAACAATCCTGCTGGCCTTTGATGTTCAGCTTTGACCTTCTGACAGGTGTCACATAGGGCCACATATTCTGCTACATCTCGTTTCAAACCATACCACCAGTATTTTTCTTTCAGATCCAAGTACATTTTGGTGCTGCCGGGATGTATGGAGTAAGCAGATTCATGTGCATCTCGCAAGATGGCATCACGGATAGCTTTCACTTCGGGCACACATATCCTTTTTCCAAACCAAAGAGTTCCATTATCATCCATCCTGAATCCTGGTGCCTTTCCAAGCACTATGTTCTCTGCTATCTCTTTCAATTTCTCATCTTTCAACTGACCCTCACGGATTTCTTTCTCCAAAGTAGGTTCAACTGACATTTCCACCACATTGTTGGCAAAACATAGATTAAGGTATGCCATTTCGGCTCTCAACTCTGCTGACATGTATTCCACTTGCAGTCCAGTTTCATAAGTTTTTCTGCTTAAGGCATCGGCCACGACATTGGCCTTTCCTGGGTGATAATGTACCTCTAGGTCATAGTCTTTGATCAATTCTAGCCAACGGCGTTGCCTCAAGTTCAAATCTGACTGAGTAAATATGTACTTCAGACTTTTATGATCCGTGAACACATCACACTTATGCCCAACTAGATAATGTCTCCATATTTTCAGAGCATGGACGACAGCTGCTAACTCCAAATCATGAGTTGGATAGTTCACCTCGTGCTTCCTCAGCTGTCTAGATGCGTAGGCCACTACTTTTCCTTCTTGCATTAGAACACATCCAAGTCCAAGACGGGATGCATCACAATAGATCGAGAAGCTTTTGTTCAAGTCTGGCAGAACTAGGACTGGTGCTGAGGTTAATCTCTTCTTCAACTCTTCGAAGTTTGCTTGGCATTTATCAGACCACACAAACTTAGCATTCTTCTCTAACAAGGCAGTCATAGGCTTTGCGAGCTTGGAGAATCCTTCAATGAACCTCCTATAATACCCGGCCAACCCCAGAAAACTTCGGATTTCACTGGCATTAGTTGGCGGGTTCCAATCCAACACATCTTGCACCTTGCTAGGATCAACGGATATACCTCCGTTAGAGACGACATGCCCTAAGAAAGAGACTTCTTTCAACCAAAATTCACATTTGCTCCTCTTGGCATAGAGTTGATGCTCTCTCAACTTCTGCAGAACCATTCTCAGATGTTCAGCATGTTCCTCCTCTGTTTTGGAGAACACTAGAATGTCATCTATGAGTACCACCACGAACTTGTCTAGGTATTCCATGAACACTTTATTCATCAGATACATGAAGTAGGCTGGGGCATTGGTCAGTCCAAAAGACATCACTGTATACTCATACAGTCCATACCGCGTTGTGAAGGCGGTCTTAGGAATGTCCGTGTTCCGGATTTTCAACTGGTGATACCCAGACCTGAGATCTATTTTAGAGAACACACATGCTCCTCTAAGTTGGTCAAATAGATCGTCTATCCGGGGTAGAGGGTATTTGTTTTTAATGGTAACCTCATTTAAAGACCTATAGTCCACACACATCCTTTGGCTACCATCTTTCTTATCCACAAAAATCACAGGTGCTCCCCAAGGAGAAGCACTAGGGCGTATATACCCTTTCTCTAACAACTCCTTAAGCTGTTTCTTAAGTTCTTCTAATTCATTTACCCCCATTCTATAAGGTCTTTTAGCTATTGGTGCAGTTCCAGGCAGTAATTCAATAATGAACTCAACATCGCGATCAGGTGGCATACCTGGCAGATCATCCGGAAAGACATCAGGGAACTCGTCCACCACCCGATCTTGCTCTGCACCACTAGCATCCATCTGGTTGACCGTGGCAGTTGGCTGCTCTTTCATCACCACTTCCACACAAATCCTGTCTCCCTTGGGTGTAGATATAACCACTGATCTTTCTTGACACTGAATGACTGCCCCATGTTGCTTCATCCAGTCCATACCCAAGATGAGATCTATACCTGCTGTTTTTAGCACTATAGGCTTTACTTTAAAGTCTACCCCCCTTAGGTTGACACTAGAGGTGGGGCTCCAAAAATTTGCAGGCATACTACCCCCTGGTGAGTTTACTATGATTGTTTCTTTCATTGCACATAAAGGCACACCATGCATTCTAACAAATGACTGAGATATGAAGGAATGCGAAGCACCAGAATCAAAAAGTACGGTTGCTGGGATTGAGTTGATGCTGAACGTACCCATCATGACATCCGGTGCATCCAGGGCAGTATCGGCAGCCACATGGTTCACCCGCCCAGTGTGAGGTGGACGAGCATTCTGCTTCTGACCTCCCGCTTGGTTCTGTGGAGCCTGAGGGTTCTGCTTCCGGGGACATTGGTGAGCATAGTGTCCAACCTCCCCACAGCGGTAGCAAGCGTTGGGGTTCTGCTGAGCCGCATTCTTCATGGGAGCGGAGTTGGGTGCTCCCTGGCGTGAGGCTTGGCTGCTCTGCTGTTGCTGGAACCTCTGTCCTCCTGGCTGCTGCTGAAAGCGCTGACCACTTGACTGCTGTTGGTATGGAAGGCGCTGTTGGTTCTGGTTGCCCTGGGAATGCTGTCCCCTGTTCCACTGGTTGGAGGGGCCTTGATTCCTCTGGGGGTAACCTTGTTGTGGGTTGATTCGGGGACGAGCGTTGCTCCCCGATGACTGACCCTGGAAGCTTCTTTTCTTTGCCTCCATTTCCTTTCTCTTGTTGTCAATGACGATCGCCCTATTGACCAGGGCCTGATAGTTCGGGTAGGTGTTTGACATGAGCTGGAGCTGCAACCCATCATAAAGACCCTTCAGAAATCGGCGCTGCTTGTCTTTATCTTGGGCCACATCCTGGGGAGCGTAGCGCGACAGCTGAGCGAACTTGTCGCGGTACTCCGCCACTGACATGGACCCTTGCTTCAAAGAGCGGAACTCCTCTTGTTTCAGCTCTACAAGTCCTTCAGGGATGTGGTAGGATCTGAAGTTCTCCCTGAACTCCTGCCATGTAACAACCGGGGCATCTTGGGGACGGCCGAACATGAACGCATCCCACCAGTCCTGTGCAGCTCCCTGCAGTTGCCCAGAAGCGTAGAGCACCTTCTCATAATCGGTGCACTGGGCGATGTTCAGCTGCTTCTCCACTGCACGGAGCCAGTCATCCGCCTCCAGTGGTTCAGAGGCGTGAGTGAACACAGGTGGATGGCCCTTCAGGAACTCTCCTCGACGGTCCCTGACTTGAAGAGGTTGAGGTGCTGCCGCGGGCGCCTGATCCAGGCGGTTCATCATGACGTGCATAAGTTGATTCTGCGTGGCCATCAACTGTTCGATGGTCACTGGCGGCGGTGGCGGTGGCGGGTCCATAGGAGCACCACGCCCACGGCCACGGCCTCTTCCGCGTCCACCCCTTGCTGCCATCTGCTTACCAACAAATGCGCAAGAGTCAGACCTTTATATCCAACATAGAATGTATATATGAACATAAATAAACATTGCTGAAAATTTCTGTGCACATCCTTGTCAACAGCAGCACACTAAAACGGGCATAACTCGAGCTACAGAAATCCAACAGGGATGAACCAGACATCGATGGAAAGCTTAAGAAACCAGCTACAACTTTCGTATAGAACACTTTTTCAGATTCGGTCATATACTGGGTCAAAAACAGCGTTGAACAGAACCTGTTCTGGGTGACAGACTGCGCAGAAACATCAACTTTAAACAGGCGTAACTCCCAGATCCGAACAGATAAAGACTTGGTTCCAGATTTGTTTGAAAGGTGCATCAGTCTAGATACTTCCACAAAAATTTCATAATTTTTGGGATCACGGATTAAGAGATATACAGATATAACCACAGGTTGCTCCAGAAAACAGCAACACAGAAAAGGGATAAACAACTTTATTCACACAGAGATATGTTTTAAACTTGGAGAAGCACAGACAAAACCCGTACTTCACCACACACAAACAAAGATCCATCAAACATAATCCACTAACACAAGCAACACAACACCACAGGTTCACATAACACAAACAGAAACTTAAGCGACACATCTAGCGGGATAACTGAACATGGTAGGCAAGCTACTGGGCTCCACCGGGGGCATCGCTGGCTCTGTACTTCTTCGTGTAGACAGCTGCATAGTCTAGCTCACCACGAAGGTAGTCCACTTCGCGCTCCAAACGCCTTATCACCTTCTGAGCCGCACGCAGGTCATCCTGCACCTTGTCGGCCTTCCTATGCACCTCGTAGGCATGCTGTGCAGTAGAGACCAGAACCGGGTACTCCACTGGAGGAAGCAGGGTGCGCCACGAGCCCTCCATGTCACTTTGGGGCAGGTAGCGGTAGCGGTCGTTCCTCATCATCTGGAAGCGAAGGCCATGGTAATGCAGGTAAGCATCCTGCGCTGCGTCCTCCATGCTGGCGAGAGCTTCACCACGCTTGGTGGTAGTCCTGTGAGCCGACTCAATGACATGGGCCTGATCCACATCGTTCCAACCTGTAACCATCAGGTCGGACTTCCAGTAGGTGGCCTCCAACGGATGAGTGTACTCGCCACAATGATACTGGAGCTTGGCCTCCATCTCAGGGTAGTACTCCTCCAGCAGACGAACCAGCATACTATGGTAGTATGCTGTCTCGTCGGGCTTCTTGAACATGAAGCGACGAGTCCATCCAAGGTCTTCCACCACCTGCGCTGCTGGAACGGCAGGGGGTGCTGGTGCCGAAGCTGACGAGGCGGCGGGAGAGTGTACCACCGGGTACACTGGCACGAAGGCTGGTGCCGCAGGAGCTGGTGGAACGACAGGTGCTGCAGGTACTGCTGGGGCGGCAGGGGCCTCCACGACTGGTGGAGCGACAGGCGCCACAGGAGCTGGTGCCTCTGGAGCAGGGACCTCAGGCGCTGGCACCTCAGGCACCGGCTCCACAGGAGCTGGAGACTCCGGAACTGCTGCAGGGGGCGGTGATGGCGCTGCTAGCTCCTCAGAGACTGCTGGAGTAACGGTCAACTCTTCATCCTCCATGGAGACGGCGTTAGAGGAGCTGGAGGAACCATCACTGATGTGGACCACAGGGGGAGCAGGCTGGCTGGTGAAAAGAGCACGGTAGGCACGGGTGTTCATGCGAGGCATCCTGACGTATAAAAGCCAGATAAGATAAGCGGAAACAATTAGTTTTACATAATAGAATTAAGAATAAGAAGCAGGTATAAATTTTAATAAAGTAACAAGTTAATAAAATAAGCATGAACAGGTAACAAAAAGGTGTTAGACGGCCATTTCCTAGCTAGGCTTGCGTCCTACAGTCAACAAAGCTTTGATACCAATTTGTCACACCCCAACTTTAAGGATAAAGTTGAGACAACATACTCATGTGTGCCCAGGAAATCACACACATAAGTAGACAAATTACAAGAGTGGCATCATCACAATGTTCAATACATCACGATAGTATAAAACAGAGTCTTACAACACACTGAACTACAGATCACTGAACTGGTACGCAAACTAAACCACAGGGAAACGTCGACTGGGGGAGCTGCTAGCCTAGAAGTCTTCAGGAAAGTCGCCAACTGCACCTTCATCTGCTACCCATCCGGGATTTTGCCCAAAAAGAAGATAAACAACAAGCGTAAGTACTCCACGTACTTAGCAAGCTAACATAGGGTTCATGAGGCTCAAAAAGGCTGACACTGTCTGACTGCAGTTAGCTTTTAAGTTGGCAAAGTTTTAGCTTTAAGGTAAACGAGTATTGTGCTTAACCCTTAACCCATGATCCATTTGTCCACCAAAGATAAGATATGACATCATAAGGTGTCAACAATATAAAGTAACAATTATTAAGTATCATAGTTCCGCTAGTTTTCCGGGCCGCTCGTGACCGTGAGCACGGCTGTTATAACAGTTTTACACTCTGCAGAGGTTGTGCATCTTTACCCATAAGCCGTGTTACCCTTGTGCCCGAGGCGGCCAACCTCTTGATCCACTTCCGAGGTAGATCGGCGGGGCACACTATGAAGCCTTTCGTTGGTTCGTCTAACATGTTAGGGCCGCTAGGTTTCCTTGGCAGGCAGATGTAGTAACCCCCCTTTCCTATGGCACAAGGCCATCGCAGCTATACACATAGGAACAGGAGCAGCCCTACACCCAAAGTGGCAAGCCCCTTATGCGCCCTTTCGGGTCACCGCTAACAAGTTAGAAAAGGTCCAGTGTACTGAGCTAAAACCAGAGCCATATAGCACTCATGGTAGCACTGTCAATCCCAGCTTTTGCTAACAGCAAGTTTTATTAACCGTTAAACCACATATCATCATGAGAACATATTCATCATTGGACTGGATCGATTATAAGTCAGTTAGCACTAGCAAAGCTACCCATATGCATATATCCCACGGGAACAAGAACATCACAGATCACAAAGCTAAGTGGGTTTTCTAAGGTTGCTCAGTTGGACACATGCATAAATGAGTGATTAAAGTAAAGTGTATAGGTAAACAAGGAAGTCCCATGCTAACTTGCCTTGGTTGTCGAAAGGTTGATCCTCCTGCTGGTCACTGAACGAGGGGTCCAGATCGCACCACACCGACTCACCGTCTACTCGATCACATAACATCACCACGCATTCCAGGTGCAAACATACACGATGCAAACAAGGCTATTATTAGAACAATACACCAAACAGTAATAAACTGAAATAAAACTTTGGTAAAATTGAAGTACGCGTTTCTACGATCACAACAAGTTTTGGTTCATCGAAAACGGAGTTACGGCGTGAAAGTTACGATCGAAACGGTAAATATAAAAGCCCTAAACAAGATTAACTTGGGCCCTAAAGCTAATCTGTCCAAAACAGGCTAACAGGGGTATAAACGGGTAGAGCACTAAATTACGAAGCTAACGCAATTTGAACGGGTCAAAACGGAGCTAAAACGTGGATTTTATAAGCAAAACAATGTAGTGGCATTTCTGTAAATAGTTTGAAATCCATTTGAATTTAAAACAGAATTTAATTTGAATTTTAAACAAATCCCGCAGTCGGCTGGACTGCGCCTCATTTTCGAAGAAACGCAAGGGCCTGGCTGCAAGATTTTCCAGGCACAAGGAATAGTGCCTGGTGGAGTGCGGGTTGATTTCGTGGATCTTCAGGGGCTCTTTAGCAAATTTTCCCCCAAAGGGGTATTGGCCATCTAGGGCCGTCGGATCATCGGTGGATGGCGGGGATTAGATCCCGAGGAGCTGTGCGCGAGGGCGGGCCGACGGCACGCCGAGAGCGGCCTTAGACCGCGACGTCGCGATCATGTCACGACGCCGGGCGCGCACCCGCCATGGATGGCGTGCAGGCGCTCGCGGACCCGGCCGAAGGAGACGCCCCGAAACAAACCAAGAGAAGGGAGAGAGAGCGGAGCTCGAGGGGGTTCTCACCGCGGCTAAAGGGGCGGCGAGGAGGCTCTGACGGCGGCGGACGGCGAAGAACGGCGGACGCCGAGGATCTGTCCAAGAGAACCGGCGATTAGGACGAAGCCATGGCCAAGGAAGGAAGAGAAAGGGGCTCGACAACTTCACCAACACGATGCGGAGCACGGGGACGGGTTGAATCGGCCGGAGACGCGACGAATCGCCGGAGCGACGGCGGCGGGCGGTGGCAAAAGGGGCGGAGGAGCACTGGCTCGCGGTTGCTCGGGTGAGGGAAAGGCGAAGTGAGGGAAAAAGGGGAGAGCGGGGCGGACGCACGCGCTATATGCACACAGAGGAGGCGAGGACGTGGGAGCGGGCGTGCGGGAGAATCGGAGGTGTGGGCGGCTGCGGCGGTTGCCGCTCGGCGGCGACGCGCGCGGAGGGGAAGAGGAAAGCGCCGACAGGTGGGGACGGGGAGTCAGAGAGAGAGGAAGGGAGAGCGCGGGCGGTTGCGCAGGCGCGGGCGCCAGCGGGCCGGCTACTGGGCCGCGCGGCGAGGAGAAGGGGGAAGGAGGGAGGCCCAGCGCGCGGGAGAAAGGAAAGGGGAGGGGCGCGCCGGCGGGCCTGCCAGGCCGCTTGGGCCGAAAAGGGAGAGGGAGAAGGAGAGAAGAAATAAATCCCTTTTTATTTTATTTCCAAGCTTTTCAAACCTTTTCAAATAGAATTTGAATTCAAACCAAGTTTTGGCAAAAACCATACACTCAAATAATTATGATGCATCAGCATGAATGCATAAACATGTTGTCACTATTATTTTAATTCAACAAAAATTATTTAACCCCTAGGTTAAATGCTTCACAAAAATCATAATTAAATCATTTTCACCTATTTCGTTTTGGAGAAAATTTTAGGGTGTTACAATCCCTCATCCAATTACTCATAATAGTTAATATTACATCAGTCACCAGCTACTACCATTCCTCATCTAATAGAGGACATAGGCTAATCAAAAAACCACCACATTATTGCAATTTGCTTAAACTAGAAACCCCAATACAAGGAATCTTGTCGTACTCCAGGATGAACAACAACAGCAAGTGGTACTGGCTCAATAACATCTTCATTTTCTGCAGCAGCACTAGTCTAATTAACTCCAGTAGCACTTGTCTCATTCATTCCAGGAGGAACACTAGCTGAAGCATCAACACTATCATATTCGGTCCAAGGCAAAGATTCCATAGTGATACATTCCTATACATCAGGTTACATTATATTAGGACACAACATTTGAAAGATTTAAAACACAATCTTCCTACTATGCTGATAAAGAATCTTACATTTCTAACATTATTGTGATGTTATTCCTCTACAATATTTCCACTTTGAAGATTCCCAAGAGAATCTATAGATAATAGATTATCCATGATAGGAACAACAACAAGAAATCCTTCGGGTCCAGGACAAAATTGAAAATAAAAATGACTTTCAGATTACACCTTAAGAAAAATCCAAACAAATAACAATAATTAATTAAAGACAATGAATATGCACATGCACCATCAACAATTAACACAGAAAGAAATATTACCTCCACACCTCCTTCACATATATTACCACCACCATGTTCATTTGAAGTAGATTTTGATTTAGGCTGAAACAAAACACAAAACTTATAACTTTTCACACATATAAGTGACTACCAACTAAGAAACAAATACAAACCAATATGAAATTTACCTCAGAGTGAACTCCACTACCAATAGGACGCCTGAGTCTAGGATCTTCAACATAGTTGCCCAAATCATCTTCATCTTCTAGAATCCTAAACGAAGGCATGCTAGGACTATTGAAATAAGGAGTACTTTTGGACGAACATTTCTGAGTAGGTGCTTTTCCTCCTAAATTTAATGGAAAAATAAATGAACAACCAAAATTACGAATGCCAAATCTACTACTTCAGTAATACAAACCCAAACATGCATACGAACCACAAGTATCCAAGGCAGCAGGAACAATGTCAACCAACTCATTTTCATTTGGAATTGGTGCTGCATGCTCTTCATTCACAGCCTCCAAGATCACCTCCTCATTGCACTAAAAATAAATAGACAATTGCCAACTTAGTACTAGGCACGTGAAGCCAATTAAAAGTGTATAGGTTAGTTATTGCATGTCCTAAATACTTAAATTGCACTACTCAATACCTGCAATTACTTTAATCCTAATTGCAATTATTTACTGTGAATTCAAACACCTCACAACTAAATGAAACTAAAGTTTAACAACATTTTTCAGCTAAGAATTTATTAGTTTATTAAGTACAGAAGAACAAAGGGACGCCATAAATGATGACCAGCAGCAACAAACTAAGCATAAGTTTAGCAGCGTCAGATGTTTACCATTACTAAATCAAGACATGCAGACAACATATAGTATTTTAGAAGGTAGATATGGTCACAATTAGTGAATCAAGACTATGCAGACATCATATTTTAGAAGGTAGTATTGACTACCATGAATAGATAAAATGCGAGATAAAAAGGAATATAAAGCTTTTGCAAACATGCATAGTGACTCACTGAAGTTGCAGGAGCAGAAGTAGAAGTACTTCCAGCTTTCTCACCAACATCATTAACATCATCCGCACGGCTAAGAGGCGATCTTCCAAGTTTTTTATACACAGCACGTCGGGACTTATGTGATGCAATGGCAGGCATTGAAGATTCCGGTGTATTTTCTTTCCTCTTCCCACCAATCTTGGATTGAGCAACTAAAATATAGGAAAACAAAAAGCATTTAAGGATAAAAAAATATAAACTCAGAAATGACAAAATAATGATACAGTGAAGACAAATTAAAAAACAAAAAAAATCTAAATGAACCTGGTGAGGCATTCGAAGCAATTTCTTCAATTGATGGTGAAGATGCACTGCCTACATTCCTCCGTTTCCTTCTACGCTTACAAGTCTGTGGAGCGGCATCTTCAAGGATAAGAGGGTTCTCAGCAGTAGCTCCAGCTCCAGAAATTGGACACGATCGGGCAAGCCTTGTAGACGTCCTCAACCTCATCTTTCGATCAGTGTCAGGGCTTAGGTGCAAACTGCTGCTTTTCCTCTTCTTTTTCTTTGTAACTAAAGATGCACATAAAATATTTTAAACAATTAAGTATGGCAAACAGAATCAATGCATAAACCCATTACTGAATCAATTTAATAGAGTACTTCAACTTCCTTGACCTGCCAATTCTTGAGAAGAAAAAATTTCAGATGGCTCAGGTGGTACAATTTATTTTCTCTTGCCTTTACTTGCACCTGATTCTGCACATGACAAATATACATTAAAAGATTTTATACAAGGAATACAAACTCATATCACTGTGATCAAACAAACCAAAGAAAACAATATACCTTGAGCAGATGAGTTACCAGAAGGAAGAATTTCAGTTGCCTGAGAAGCACCATAAAATTCATAACCAGGAGCATCATACAAACCACCATCTGATTCAAAAACCTCTGACGCAGAGCCTTCTTCTTCATGAGTATTAGCTGCAGACGCATTGTTCGGTTCTACAACTTTCACATTTCCATCTTTAGCAGTTCCATCATTTGAACAACCAACAGCACCAACAGTATCATTAGGAACTGTGTTTTCGACAGCAGCGGTAGGCATTACAGGATCAACAGTAGCAGTAGACACTAAAGGATTCAATTCTTCCACAGGGTTATGACTAGTTTCAGCTGCCATTGTTGCTTTCAACTCATGAGGCATTGCCACACCATCCTCTCTAGCTAAATTCATTCTGGCATCAGCCATTGTACCATCCTCCTCATCATTAGGCATTCTTCCAGCAGAACTCGCAGGCATTGAGTTATCACCACCATGTCCATAACGAGTGCGTAGGACTTTGAACACTGAAAGAACAAGTTCACTAGGGCTCCTAAAACCATATGTTGTGTGATGTTCTTCAAAAACTTGACAAAGTTCATCTACGACCTGTCAAATTCATATAACCATATAAATCATGTTAAAAATCGTATTAAAAAACTCAATGAAAACAAAACTAAAGCATTAATGTGCACAATGAACAAAAAGGCACCTACTTGGTGACTGAGATAATCCAAATTTAGTAGAGAATCCCTAAAAGAAGCTGAAGCATCAGAAGGTGACAAAGATTCAGCATAATACGTTTCAACAATGGACTTGACCTAAAAAAATGAAACAGTAATTAAACTAAACAAAAACAAAAACAAGATGAAAACAGTCATGAAAATTCAAGTCAATACTTACAGGACGCTTTCCATATTTGTTACCAGAAACACAATCATATGAACAATATTTTTTGATCATTGAACCTTTCCAACAAAGGATTCTTGACAAAGATTGAGGAATGGGGGATATGCGTTCCAAAGTTCAAGAAGTCCAGATAGTAAGCCTACAATAATACAAAGGATACAATTTATTTGGTAGTTGACAACATAAAATTAAGTGTACACAATTCATGCTAAAATACTTACTGCAAAGAAGTATATGCAACCACCAATTTTGTTTCTTTTCTTCTTCCTATAACTTGAAATTGAGGAGACCAACCATTCAAATATAAATTTAGACCAGTTCCAATCTTTTGCAGTAGAGACATCAATCAAAGGACCAAGGTACTTTGGACTAGGAAGAGTACTTGAATTTAGACAAAGAAACGTTGACAACACAACAACCATGAAATAGCGGAAAACATTATCATCTGACAAACTATTGCCTAGCAATTCACTACCAAAGGTCTTGATGAGGGGCATAGAAGACTTATCAATTTTCTTTAAAAATTTTGACTTCAAAGAATCTTCTTGCTGTTCTTTGATGTCTTCACCAGCATTTGGAAGTCCTAAGAACATCTTCACTGATTCTGGAGAGAAAGGGATTATCTTGCCTCCAACCACAATATCAGAGCAATTCACATCTACATGATTGTCAAGCCACTGAACAAATACTCTAGGTACAGCACATCCATCATACTGAAGGAGGATACCAAACCCAAGATCCATGATAATTTTTTCTTATCCTCATCCAATCCTTTGATTATTTCTCCAAAATACTTGTTGTTGCACCGGCTTTTTGCTGCGCCTAATGTACCCTGAAAAGGATGCAAAAAGTTTAGAGTTTTCAAACTCATCATTAATTCAATGAACATGGTGGTCACAAAAGCACATGCTACTAATTTTACCTTTCCACTATGCTTTCGAACTCCAGATTCTGGTTGTTTCCTTTTCTTCTTAAAAGACTTAGCAAACTGTAAAAATAGTTTCAAAAATATATAAAACAACTGACACAACAAACTATATAGAACTAAGGAAATGTCCAAAAAAAGTTACAGTTTTACTACTCACTACACAGACACTGATACACTACACAATTTGAATCCAAAAATATTTTAAAGTCCAAAGAGATAGACAAACATACTCCTTTCAGATGCTTGAAAGCCCTCACAAGATCAGCAGGATCAATATCATCATCACTGAAATTTGAATGCTAAAAACCAAATAACATGTAGCATACTATAATACACAATTCCATGAAACAAATAAACAACAAAAAACAGGTTCATATGCTAGTCACAATCACTCTCACAATTAAAAAGCAAACAACATATATTACCTCAAGAATATTCAATGAAGCTAAAGTGTCCTCTCCTTCCGTGTTCATATTGTAGTCACCATCACTATCACCATTAAAAGATTCAGCATCGAAATTGAGCACATCATCATCAGCCGTGGCTATAGGACAAAAACAGGTTGGTCATCATCAACAAAATATTAGTCCTGTGCAAATGATGAACTCAACCAATCCATAGCTACACTAAGAACTCAACCAATGCTCATCATCATCATCATCATTATATGGAAGTTATATTCTTAAAATTTAACTTTACATAATACAGTTCCTAAACATAACATTACATCAACATAAACTTCAACTTCAATGATTATAATACACTAAAAACAATTCTGTTCTAATACCCTACTCCTCTCTCTTTTCTTCATTAAACTCTGGGGGCCTCCGGCGACAAACAGGACAGGTAGGACTTTCACTCAACCACTTGTAGATACAATCCTTATGGAATTTATGATGACAAGGCATGGTCCGAAGGTTCTCCTCAACCAACTCTAAACAATAATTCACATCATCCTCAAATGGCTCTGAAAGCCTCATCAAGCAAATGCTGCACTTTTTATCAAGGTCCACTCCAGTCAACCATTTCTCTTTTCCAAGCCCATGAAACTCTGGAACTTCTTCAAACTTAACATTTGTACTTCCACTATCTTCAATTTGTTCAGGTAAAACAGGCTCAGTTTCAGGCGGAGATTCTGAAGCTGCAAGCCCACACTCCAACCAAAGACGACTGTTCATGTATGGGCCCCTCCTTTGACATGACACATGACCTCTTTCCATCTCTCCTAAATACAGACTGCAAAAAACAATGCGACATTGTAACTAACAATGCCCATACTATGGGCCCCTCTTTGCATATACTTTTTAATAAAATTGTAGGTTTTGTTCGTTGCAATTACTGTATGCACAATCTGTAATTTTTAGTAGTGATAATATAAAACTCTTCAAACTGAAAAAATACAAAGAAAAACAAACACATCTGAGTTTAGATGTGTAAAAAAAAGCAGGTCCACTATATCCTTCCCTCCCTATTCCCTACCTATCTGCTTGCTTTACATCCCCCAGCTCGGCTCAACAATAATATCTAGCAATCCTAAAAAAGAGTATACAATATTATGACTAAAGAATACAAATATCAGTGTCAAGGCAAGCCTAACAAATCATAAAGATCTACAACACTGTTCAGTTTATCAGAATCTAAAATTATTAGCATGTATTTCATATGACTACAAAGAACTTTACAAAGAAGTATAACAATTGCACGGCCACCCCAACAAAACTTGGTCACTCAACACTGCATAAACAAATTGTTAGTCCAAAATAGATACTGTCAACAAATATCAGTGTGAAGGCAACCCTAACATATCAGTGTGATGACATATACAAGGATGTGCATAGCTTCATCGACACTCCAGGAAACCAGATAACTAGCCACTGGATCCAACAAGGCGGACTCTACATATCTATAACACTATGTATAACTGAACAAGATAACTGAACAACAAGACTCTGCATTCAGTATAGAAAATAGAAGATAGCAGGTCCGCTCTACAACAAGTAAATTGAACAACAATGGTAGATACAGAGACTGGGAGGAGAAAAAAACAGAGACGAGTAACACAGATCCCCAACAAATTCTTTAGCTATCTAGTACTATCAGTGTAACACCCCGGATTCTACAAACACCCCGGGATGCCACTAAACATTACCGACCTTGGCCACACACAACCCAATAAAAATTTGGCAGCACCTCCTTTGTATTTAAAAGAAACATAGACATAATATATAAATATAAATTGAAGAACTAAAGTGGCATTAACGAATGTCCTAACACATAACACAAATATGAGATATTCCAATGAGAAAGTTAACAACCACCCTTTAAACATTCATTCTCGAGCCAAAAGAACATAACCAAATTATTATTTAATTAAACACGATGTCTCTAAAAGGAGTGTATGACGTGCAGCTAATCCCCTTCCCTTCCAAGCAAGCATCATGTACCTGGATTGAGTAAAGCAAGAGTGAGATGAAACATCTCAGCAAGCAAACTTGTTTTGACTAGCTATTTACCACAAGTTGAATTAAACATCAATTTAACATGAAGTTTCTCTTATCAAGAAATAGGATATAATATCAATATACAGAGGGTGACTTCCAATCTTGATCATAGTCAAAAGATAAAGCTTCATAATAACATAGACATGTCACTTCGGTATACTTCGTCAATGCATATGAATGCAATGCAAAATATCTCCTGCCTGCACACCCAACAAGGTGTGGAGCTGCATCCCATGATGTTGTACCGGTACGGTCGTGACCATAGGTTAACGACATAACTTCCAATGCGAATGAGTGATGCAATGCACTTGACATGCTGCAATAAGATTAACAT
The DNA here is from genome assembly GCA_009763385.1 of Coix lacryma-jobi var. lacryma-jobi. Lineage (NCBI taxonomy): Eukaryota > Viridiplantae > Streptophyta > Magnoliopsida > Poales > Poaceae > Coix > Coix lacryma-jobi. The sequence continues at coordinate 52,071,203 of CM019831.1, forward strand.
ACACCACCAATGATATTTCAACTTCATCTTCCAGGTTATCGCTAGCCACATATAGCAATATGAAAAATAGCATTTCATGAATAAATAAATAAATAAGACCACAATTGAGTAAGGTTGAATAAACCAAGATCATAAGTTCTGGTTATTAGTGGTATGACATTCTTGTAGACATTAAACTGTAGATGATGAAAATAACAAGCCAAAACGGTAGCAAATCACCACTACATTCACTTGCCTCTTTACTGAAGAAAATCTAGAGCTCTAGCGACGTTCCGAAGTGTTACCACCTGTCACAAGCAATATTCAGTACAAACATATTCACACAAGAAAAGCACAACAACAACTACGCACTAGAGCGCCCCAAACCTGTTAATCCAAACATCTACCCTTTGAGCTACCAACATGACAGCAACGCTAACTCTTCTCTTTTTTGTAGGCGTTAAACCACACATCCAAAAAATCCCAGAATTTAAGAAACTATGTAAAACTCCATTATCTACAACTTTCATATTATAAAGTTTTGCATTAGAAGTCTCTAAAATTACGTAATTAACCATTGAACTTAACTGAATATTTCTGGCATCCTAAATAGACATGAAACTTCAAAAATCCATAACTGGAGATATACTGATTCAAAAAATATAAACCTTATCAATATGGAAAGCTTAACAAAATATCTACTACTCTTATTCATATCAAAAGATCTAATTGTTTAATTAAGACTGCCAAAAACTGCTTAGATCTAAAACTGTCCAGATTTTCGTCACTGAAAAACAGTCAATTTGTAACAGCGATATCTCCCAAAATATTAGTGCTATGATAGTGTTCTTGGTGTCCAGAGAAAGATCTTGAAGTCCTCTACAACTTCTTCCACAGACACAAAATTTATTAAGGCCGCTAAAAAACCCGAAACTGATGATGAACAGAAACTGCTCCATCTGACCGAAATTTCATAACATGGACGAAATTGATTTCGAGGCTTACCCCACCAAACCCTTCCAGATAAATGTCTTAATCCACAAAACTTGAACAAAAGAAGTGGATTAATATTGGGCTTCTCACCTAGGAAAGAAACAGCGAGGGCGACGCCAAAACTCCCGGCGACTACTCCTTCCTCCCGTTCTCTTCACCTTCCCGTAGTCTCCAACTCAGAACGATCCTCACCGCTACGAAGGTCTTGCCGTTCCGATCGGTTCTTGCGGGAGATGGGACAGGCACCACGTATGACGGCGCGGCGGCAAAACCCTAGGCCCTCTCTTCCTCTTCTCCTTCCTTCACACGACCTGACAGAGGAGTGACAGGGGAAAAGAAATAAAACGCACGCAGGGGAGAGTCCGACTCTGATAAGGGAAAAAGGTCACGGTACTGTAGCGCTACAGTACTTTTCATTTTTCATTTTTCTTTTGTTTTTTTTCTGGACGTCACAATCAGTGGCACCACAAAATCCCCAATACCTGACCTAAATCAAATCAAACAAAATAACCCATCAAGAACTAGCCAAAATCGACAGCCTCGTTCACCCTCGTCCCCAATCCTCCCTGTCTGCTATGCTAATCCATCCCATGGAGAACCCCAACTGCACCCACATGACCACCCCACCGTATACCAGTTCGAATCACTAGAGGAGAAGAACAGATCTACACTTAGACAACTAAATAGAGCAGATCAAGCGCTGAATCCATGTAACCGCACAACAACAACAATGGTACATGCAGAAAAGAGGACAGGACACGAACACAAACGACAAGCCTACGAATCACTAAGAGGATACCAGATCTACACTAAAACAAGAACAGACGTAGAGAGGAACACAGATCCATGTACCTGCTTACCTCCAACAATGGGAGACGTAGAGACGAGAAGGGAACACGAACAGACGACACACAGAGAGCGAATGGAACACCAACGATGAAGATTCCGACGCGTCTAGACGGGGAGGACCACAGAGAGGGACGAGAGAGGACGGAGGCGCCATAGAGAGGGCAATAGACACGACGGAGCACCGAGGTCGCCGAGAGAACCGCTGTGTCGCCGAGAGAGTCGTCGTGGGGGACGAAACTTTTTCTCTTCGCTGGGCGCGCGATTCGAGAATACAAACAGTGACAAAGGGAATCCGATGCGAATTCTAGGGTCATCCAGTGGTAAAGGGTGTGGTTCTAGACCCAATAAGAAATTGCAGACCCGGTTTGCCGAGCGGACGCCGCGCGCGCCTGGCACCAAAGAGAGAAAGACGCGTGTTGCCTGAGAAGGAGCGCGTGAAACAGGCGACAGAGAGATAGGAAAAGTGTAAAATATAAGTAGATGTCAACATCCTATATATATTTAACTTTAAGTATCCGAATTTTGATTCAATGTCAAACACTGAATATCCACCAGACTTAAATACATGTATTCCCTCCGTATAGGAAATAGATTACGTTTTGGACATGGTTTCAATCAAACATTGAGAATATAAATTATGAATAACTTTTAAGTTGTTGAGTTTAAAAATATAAAAACTATATAAATAGATTTGTCTTGTAAAATACTTTCATATATATATATATATATTACTTTTTGATAAATATCTTTTAGTATAAAGAGAGCCAAAGTTATATTTTAGAGACCGTTTTAATGTCTAAGGGCACGTACAACACCGTCTCTGTTGTCGTCCCTTAGCTGTTATTTTTGCAAAAATCACCTCGGTTTCGTGTGGAGACAGTCGTTCCGTCATTTCGTGAGACGACGGCAACAGCCCGTGCTCCGATGCCCAATCGCCGGCTCAGGCAGTGTTGTAGGAACCGTCTTTTTGACTCGACGATGAACGCAGATCTCGTGCGGATGCATGCAGAATCTGGTATTCGCGTGCGGTCGAGGTTCGCCGCGATGTGGGCTACGCGTAGCTTCCTCCGCCCCGGCCACCGTGAGCTGCACTGGATGACCTCCGCCCCGACCACGGCGAGCTGCGCTGCAGGCTGCGAGCGGCGCAAGCGACCTCCGCCTCGGCTGCGTACATACGGACGAGGTCCGCCCCGGCCTGCAAGCCGCACTAGCAAGGTCAACCCCGCCTGCTGCAAGCTGCGCAGGCGATCTCCGCCCCAGCCACCGTGAACCGCGCAGGTGAGCTCCGCCCCGAGCACGTCAATCTTGGGATGGTTTGTCCGCTTTCATTTTAACTGTTGATTCTTGCTAGCTTCTCTTTGCGAGTCTACAGTGTGTTGGAGTTTGAACACAGTTCATGCTCATAGTAGTAGTTCATGGACACTACTATATTCAGATTCTACATCTAGCTGATGCTTTATTGTCTGATGCTGCATCTCACATCTTTAATGGGGTCCAATCTGATTCATAATCCAGCACCTAGCTGTACATATAGTGCTACTTTCACATATAAATTTCAAACTGAAATGTTAAATTTCACTAACATTTGCTGGCTAATGTGTGGTACAGATTTGCTGTGCTCTATTGATGAAGTACCGAAGTGCTCAGGCGACCAATTTTTTTTTTTTTTTTTGAAAAATCATTCAATCCATTGGAGTAGTCCCCTACAGAACACACCGATTATCCATGTTGCTTCCTTGCCATTGTACAGAATACACTGATGCAATTGATTTTGGCTAACAAAGTATGTTGTATTTGTAACTGTGTAATGCATTGCTGCTACTTGAATATCACTTAAAGCGTTTCAGTTTGGTTGGGGCAGCTTGCACTACTATATATCTAACCAGTTTTCCTACAGTTTTTTTTTTTTTGGTTCAGATTGGCAAATCCAGCCATTCTTTACAAATATATCTATTGAAGAATCATATTTCTTTGAAGGAATATGTAGTGAATTGAATGAGCCATGAAACATGATCGAACTGTGAACTCCTGAATGAAACATGATCAAACATGAAACTCTTCTATTCAAATAGAGGTATGTTGTCATTCCTGATTTGAGTTCAGCCCTCTGAATTGTACGGGTTGACATTAAACAATTTAGAGACGACTCCCTGTCTATGGGTCGTATGACCTGTCTTTTAAGTGTTTATACGTCTAATTCGAGGCTCTTGCAGACGAGAGACCGTCTCTGGGTTGTACATGTCCTAAAACATCATTTATTTTCTATACAGAGGGAGTACATAATACTAGTATATATCTTTTTTTTGAGAGAAAATACTAGTATATATCCAAACCATTTACACTCTAGCACTAAGCAAATAGCAAGCCCACTTTTCCTTTTATAGCATTGAATGACATGTCCATCCCGATACCAAGAACCCAAAAATGCGATGGTAAGTTTAATATAAGTTAAACTACCTTATTCTCTACGTCCGAAAATATAAAGCATCTAAAAGTACCTTTTGTAAGGTCTCTATATTCAGATCTCATGCTACTTTTGAGTGTCACTGGGCAAATAACCCACTTTAGCAAGTCCCTAATCATGCTCTAAAAAGCATAAGACCCTCAAATTCTCCTCAAATCGTCATTTGCTGGGCTCTTCTCCAAACCTCTAATTTTATGTTTTTCACCCATCGAGATCCCACCCAATTATCATCTACACCACTAAAAAAGGATCTTAGAAGACATGGTCCTTGATTAACATAGGCAGACATCTTTGTAAATGGGATCAAGAAGACGTTTGCCACTGCTATGCACGTGTCTGTCAATTGGTTTATAGAGACAGGCCGAACGACCACCTCTCTAAATGGACATTAATAAAGACAATTTGATAAAGATAGTCAGGATGTCCGCCTCTATTAAAAAATACATGTCTCTAAAATAGTCCCCCATACTAGTGTGCCACATCATATATTACTAGTGTGCCATATCATATATTACTAGTACGTGTACCGCATCATAAGGTACGTAGTGATGTTAACATAGATGTATTTTTCCCTATAAATTAGGGATGAATCTACAGTGAACCATTGGGGTCGGCTGACCTCGATGGTTTTTAGAATTCTCTATACTAGAGGTTTATAATCTTAATTAAATATCATATACAACTTAATCTTCTTTGTATGCTGACCCTGATGACATATTTTGCTAGATTCGTCATTGCTATAAATTTGGTGAAGCTTTGGACAACTCAAACACTTTATATTTCAGGATGAAGAGAGTAAGTTCAATTAAGTTTATAGAAATAGAAGCAATATCATCAAACAAGTATATTATGAAAAAAGAAATATTTTGGGATGCAACCGTGATGCTAGCTAGTAAATTTGCTTAAATTTGAAATTATTATATGACTTGGTGCTAGAGACAGATCTAACAATAGGGTGGGTAGAGCTCAAGCCCCCTCTACCGCCGCTGATCCCATAAAGCCCCCTCTAGCTTGGTTGCTTTTGAGAAGAATAGAATAAAGGTTAAAGATGAGAACTTCTGTGGCGGAACCGTCCAAATTATAAGAGCTCAAGTATCATCTTAGCCGAATTAACTGGCTCCAACTCATACTTGAACCCATATAACTCCGGTTGAAGCACCGAAAGTGCTACACAAAGGCGACCAGAGGGGGGTGAATGGGAGCCTCAAATTTCTTTTCAGAAACTTTTAGCCTCTGTCCCGAAAATCAACTCCAAGAGCAAACCTAAAGCTTGATAGTGTCCACGACCCTAGATGTAGGGTGGATGCTTCCGAGAAGCACAGCAAGACACTACTCCAGTCTAGAAACCCAATGCAAAAGACCAAAATCAAATCCGAAGTCGGACGAACAAATCGCGGTCGAAACAGTGCTGAGATCACTACATCGGACGCTGGCCTGCGTCCGATGTACAAGCACCGGACGCGTCCGATGCAAAATGACCCTTTCTGGAACCTTACTGGACAGCCATCGGACGCTGGCTACAGTGAAACTTCAGCGTCCGATGCTCACCCCTCGGACACGTCCGATGGTCAACGGAGCGTCTGATGGTCAGCGTCCGATGCTCCTTCAAAAGCACAGAATCTGACACGTGGCAACGGCGCGTCCGGTGTGATGAACACAACGTCCGATGCCCCCGACCCAAGCGTCCGATGCCCCCGACAGCAGTGTTGTTCTTCACCAATTCAAATCGATCTCCTCTGAATCAAAAGCTCTAGGGCCAAGACTCGATCTAAGATATCACAAGGACGTTAGTGAGCTATCTCTAAGACATCATGGCTCGAACCTAACTCCAAATTGGTGAATTAGAAGAATTCAGGGCAAAAGAGGAGAAAACCGATCCAAAACAAAAAACTGATCGATCTACTTGTTCGTGAGGTTTGAGTTGAATTCCTTCAGTCGAAATGATCCCCTCACAACAAAGAACAAGTTGTTTCAAACGGATTCGTGAAAGATGCAGCGAGGAAGGAGATCGATCAACGGGAAATTCATGGAGAAAAGCAAACCGCGAAGAACAAGTTCAAAACGCGAATCACAACCACGAATTGCAACCGTGTGGCTACCACACGAGACAATGGTGAGATTACAGTCTCACTTCCTCAAAATCTCAGGAACACAGAGGTATGATTAGTTGTCTCTGCGGATCTCAGTTGCTACAGCAGGGATGTGGGAGAGCAGGAAACCCTAGGTGAAAATAGCAAATGGCTGAGATAGTTTGGGAGGTGGGTGTCTCCCTCTACTTATACTAATCTTTATTCCCACTCTACCCCTAATTATACACAGAGCGAACCAGCTAAACCCTAAGGTTATTCTGGACCAACTTGAAGTAGATGGTGATCCGACGGCCACGCCCGCACAACTGGTAGCTTCGCCTCGACGCGACCTCACCGATTGCCGCCACATGCCGCAACCGCTCTGCTCGTCCTTTTCACGGACCTCGCCCCCGGTTTTGAGGTCGAAACCGGGAAACCTGTCTTCAAGTCCTCCCCCCCGGTTTTAAGGCCGAAACCGGGAAACTTGTCATCCAATGCCTGAGTTTTGTGGCCCAAACTCAGAAACCCGCCAGCGCCCAGGTTTTGAGGCCCAAACCTGGAAACCGTCCTCAGCCCGAGTTTTGAGGCCCAAACCCGGAAAACCCGCAGCACCCAGGTTTTGTGGCCCAAACCTGGAAACCGTCCACCGATGGTTTTTCTGTGGCTCAACCACCAAACCGGCGCCGTAGAGGGAATGCACCGCCCGTGCACCCCGTCCACCGACACGTGTCCCCAGGTCCTCGACCCGAGCCACATCGTGCCCCGCAAGTCTCCGCTCGTCGCTGTCCCAGGCTGTCAGCCACCACAGCTGATCCTCAGGCCACCGGTCCGTCAGTCCAAGCCTCACGTCTGTCCTTCACCGCTCTGGGTTCATCGGCATGGCACGTCCGCCGCACGGCACGCCCATCCTTCACCGCTCCCGGTCCATCGGCACGACACGTCTCTACTTGACCTTCACCTTGACTTCGATCACTGTATCCATGCTCGACACCTGCACAACACAAGCCAAAGAACATGCGCATCAAACCAGTTGACAATCACTCATCACTCAAGATCCGGCATACACCCATGTATTCGCACCGGTAGTCCAGAAATCTCGAAGGATTTCGAACAACTTTACAACATACAGGATCGCATTGTTCAAGTACCACATTCACGAGGATACAACAGTTCGATAACGAAATTGAAATTAACATCAGAGTGCGAAGACTCAAAGTTATTACAAACGGAGTTTAAATAGCGGAAGTTTAAATAAGTCTTCAAGTATGACCACTACACATGTGGTCCAAATAAAACATTATTTTTAGATAACTCACTTCTCCTTTTTTTGATAATGTGGCACTAGTAGTCTCAGTCTAGCAAAAGCAAAGGAGAAGCTTTTAGATGACCCTGCCCTGGGCCTACTCCTCATCACCCTCCACGGGGTAGAGGCAGTGCTTACAATAGCCAAAGTAAACCTGGCCATCTGCATGAACGGGATAAACCCTGAGTACGGGAATGTACTCAGCTAGACTTACCTGTCTAACTGAAAATGAAGACACCAAGGGTATGCAAAGCTTTCTGGTGGAGCTGGGAGTTTAGTTGCGAAAAAGCTTAAATTAAGAGAAGTAATATTTATTTGATGAGTGAGCAGTTCACTTTTTTAACCTAATCTTTACTCTAAGTTTGCACCTACACTAGAGCACCCACTTGAGTCTAGCAACCAATAGCATAGAACCATATCAGGTTAACTTATTCACATTTTAGTTGAACCTTTATTCATCACATGGAGTTGTATCGTGGTGAAGCTTGACATAGTTTCCCACTAACCGGGGGAGACGGCGGCTCGAATCGAATTACCAACCAGCTAGCGAGAAACCTTTAATACAAACCCACACTTTCCCCGTCGGGTCCATGCATTGGGCCACCGCTCGATACTGCTCGTGGTGGTAATCGTCGCGGTTCAAACACGGACCGCCCAATTGGAACGTGGCGATGGCCATTCTGAGGCAGATCGCATTTCCATACTAGAGGGCACGACACGGGTTGATTCCGGCCCGAATAGCGTCTAACCGGCTTCGGGATCGGCGATTACGGCACCGACAACCCTAAGTAAAAGGGCGCTTTCAAAAATGAACGAGGGCCAACATCGATACAAACCTATACGATCCAACGGACGAGCTACCCCCAAGTTCCAACTTGGTGTCTTGTCTTCTAGTTGATCGTATTTCATTACTACTCAGGTTCTTTTCCACGATAGCAATTATAGCCAACTGTGATCCGGTAATTACCCACCAGGGGTATTACGGAAACATCCTTTATTTACTACTTTTCTAAGCAGGCTAAGCAATTCTACTTTGTAGTAACTAACAGGATAACAAGGAAGATATAAACAATAATCGAGGAATGGTAATGCAGCAATTAGGATCAATCAACTCCTATACCTAATGCATCACAATATAAAATACTCAATTAAATTAATTATAAAATCTGGGAGACTTAAAATGCTCCGGGGCTTGCCTTGGGAAAAGACCGAGGCCTCGTGAGCGGGGCACTCGGGCAGGTTAGCTTTGGGTTCAGCGGGCTTGGCCTTCTCGCTTCGGGGCACCTTCTGGATCTCTGGCTCTGCGTTTGCTTCCGGCTCGGTGTCGGTCTCCTGAACTACCGATCCTAGGTGTGATGCAAAAAAAGTAATTAAACAATGCACGGTGTATTATGATGGTATGCAAAAGCAAAATATCTTTGCAAACCAACAAAACCAACTTGTTGAACCACTTTTGATATTGAGAAAAACACCTACTTTATTGCATTCATAAAACAATTAACTCAACTATTTCCCATTTATTATTTTAAAGAGAACTCAAGTTTGTACAGCAAGTGCTGTTTTCTGATCTCCGAAAAATCTACAAAAATTACAGCAACTAACTTACACTTACTGGACTTGCTACATAAATTTCAGCAAGAAATAAAATTCTGGACACCAGATACAAAAAGATTAAATAAACTGACAAACAGGTGCTTTGAACTAACTTTTCTTCTGAAAAGTGTTAAACAACAGATTTTATATTTTTTCTGTCTTCTTCCACTTAAAATAACACTACTGTAGAAAAAGTACTGCTAGAGCATGCATATATAATTTTACACAAAATTTCCAAATTTAAACTAGATTAAAGCCTTTGAACTGTAACCCTGCTAGAAAAGGGTGCAACATCCATTTCCATATTTTTCTCAGACTCTATTCAATATTTCATATTTATCAAGAAAGTTCCATGAACAGTAAAGTTATATTCTTTCCTGCATGAATTTTCTAAGAAAAACTCAGAAAAGCACACTTGCACTACAACTTCATTTTCTTCCATACAACTATCCATACTTAGCATTTTTCTCAGCTTTGACAAGATATACAGAAACAACATAAAATTTGCCACATTTTATTTCTACATATATTTCTCTCAATAATTATTTTAATAAAACAGCTAAAAAGACATTTAAATCTAAATAGACACTTTTTCTACAGAAGCAGGCCTTCCTAAATTTTTCACAGATGCTTTACATGACAAGAAACATATGCAAATTTTGCCATAATTTAATTCAACAAGAAAACATATTAACACATTTATTTAACAGTTTGCACATAAACTGAAATAAATAAAAACAGTATAATAAACTGTTGCCAAAAATTCTTTCCTATTTTTCCTCAGATAGCTCTATTCATGAACAGATTAACAAAACTGAAAGCACTTTATTTGGATCAATAAATCATGCTATACAAAATAAACAAGCTTTTCTAGAAAATAAAAGGAAAAGGAAAAATATTTGAAATCCTCCGGCTGGGCTTCTGTGGACTCGGCCCATGGACCGTGTGCGGCTGGCATGCGGGATCGGCGGTGTCAACGGGACCCACATGTCAGCGGCCGAAAAAAACAGGGGACGGCGCTGACCGGCGATTTCTCGCCGTCGATGAGGTCGCCGGCGGTGAGGTGGGGCTCGATGAGTTCGTCTCGACGAGTCGAACCTATCGGTGGTGATGGTTTGGCTAATGTGTGACCGTAGCTCACCGGTGACGAGCCATGGCGGACGGCGGTGACGGCGTGGCTCGGCTACGCTATTTCCGGCGATTCTTAGCTTGATTGGTGGGTGCGTGGTGCTTGGTGAGACCTAGGAAGGAGACTAGGGGAGTTGGTTTGGCCGGTGAAGCCTCGGAGAGGCTTGACCACACACGGGCGCCACAGCGGCGCTAATGACACTCGACCGAAGAAGAAAAGAGAGCCGGGGAGCGGTAGCGTTTAGAAGGAGGGGTGTTCTCACCTTGCTTTGGCACGGTGAAGCGTGTCGGGGAAGAAGAGGGCTTGAGGTGGCTCGGTGGTCGTGGAACGGCGGCGTGCTCCTTTCGGCGGCGGCGGCGATCGAAAGGGGGAACTCCACGTTCCAACGGCGGTGATACCCCGGGGACGGCGCAACCGTGCGCACCGTGTGTCCGGGAGGTAGGCGAAGCTCCGTGCGAGAGGGATTGGGTGGTGGCGGTTGGGCTCGGTCGGAACGCCGGTGGCGGTCTCGGGGTGGCGGGTGAAGGTGAGGGTGGTGCTCGGGCTCGCGTTCGCGTGCATAAGAAGGGAGTGAGTGCGAGAGCGAGTGAGTCGGGTGAAAGGTGAGTGAGGGAGTGAGCGGGAGCGGGGCCGGTTTTGCTCTTGCTTCGGCCGGCCGAGCGGTGGTGGCGGGGGCCACGGCTGGCGACGACGAGAGGCGGGGTGCGGTCAGTGATGTGGCACAGCAGGCGAGGCGGGCGAGGAGACGGCGAGAGAGATTGTGGCGTGCAGGCGAGGGAAGCGGTCGCGCGAGGAGAGGTCGGAGGGGATTGCGTCGGGCAGACGGCGGCCACGTGGCGCGGACGCCGGCGAGCGGCGCGGGCGCGGGTCGGCTGCGCGGCGCGGCGCGGGGGTGTGCGGAGCGCGCGGGTGTTGGCCCGATGCGGGCCTGGGCCGAAAGGCCGAACGGGCCAGATGTGTGGCGCCGGAAAGAAATCCAACCCTTTTCTTTTTCCAAATCTTTTTTCAAACTTTGACCATTTCAAAACAGTTTCAAAAACTCAAAACTAGGGTTTGACCTAAAAATAAAAGTTGCTCAAAATAATTTTATCTACAACTTTCATATAGGACATATTTTCTGAAAATCATTTCTTTAGACTACACATAATTAAAGTAAATTTTAGGGCTACAAATCATTTTTGTTTTTGCATTTTTAATTATTACTCTACACTTAATTAGGACAAAGTGTCTACATGAAAAATGTTGTACTCATTATTCTCTATTTTATAAAATTATTTGCCAAAATAGAAATCAATTTGAACAAACAAGTTCTATTGAACCCTAATTCCAAATAAACAAACAAAAGGCAAAAAGCACTTTAAGGCAACATGAGATGATGCAATGCAGTGCTCATGTTAATTAGTAGCTAATGCTGTTCGTAATGCAGTGCTTGACACTAGGGTGTCAGAGCCCTTCCCCCCTTAAAGAAATCTCGTCCCGAGATTTAGGTTACGTACCGATCCTTATAAAAAGCAGGGTAATTTACGTGCAAGTATTCTTCGGTCTCCCAGGTAGCATCGTTGGGTCCATGATTACTCCAGAGAATCTTGTAAGTCTTCACTTCATGATTGCGAGTTACTCTGGTCTTGGTATCAAGTATCTCCTGTGGTTGTTCATAATATTCCAGGTCTGATCGGACTGTGATATCTGGAACTCGAACCTTGTTGACACTGGTTATCTATCAAAATTAAAGGATAAATAAATATGAAAAGGGCATGAATTCAATCACCAATAAAGGTTTAGGGTTTTAATTGACAATATTCCATGAGTTTTGGTGAATTATGATTCTGCAAGGACTAAACAGGAAAACCAGCATTGATTACTTCTCCTAGAAGGAACCCGACGAAAGATTACGGAACCGACGCATCAGGAATACTCCAGAAGGACCTAGAGGACACCAAAGGACACCAGGAGGCCGAGCACCCTGAGAGGCCACCAGGTGGGACCGACCGGTCCAACCCTATGATCGGTCGGTCACCCCCTGGGCCCGATGGCCTCCGTCTTCTGGAACCTTCCTCTACCGCCTTTGAGGATCCATCTCAGCCCTACGTGAAGTCGGTTTGATCTAACGGCCGCGGTTGATCCCTCAGGGCTATATATATAGGCCCCCAGGCCACAGGGAAGAGCAAGTCTCTCTTCAGAAAAGTCTACGCCTCATTTAGAAACCCTAGAAGAAGACTTCAAGAGCCAGCTTTCAAGTAGAAGACTAGATACCCCTCTAGTTTAGGTTTAGAACCTAGTCTTATGCTAGAACTAGAAGAGAGAGAGAGAGGAAGAGATGAAGAAGGAGCTCCGGCCTGTCGGATCAACTTCTTCATCTTGTACCTGCGGATTCAAGTTCATCTTCAACTTGCTTCAGCGATTGTTTCGGTAATCAACGTCTATATTTAAGTTTGAGCCATTGTTCTTATTATTCTTAAGGTTTATGACTCTCTTTTGAGTACTTTAATTCTAGTTGCGCTAGAGTTAGAGTAGTTGGATAGTGTAAGTGTGGTGCTTAGACTTGATAGCTCATAATTGCCTCCTATAACGCCGGCAGTAGTGGTTGTTCGCAAGGGTGACTCTTATAGCCTTGTTGATTCTTCTATAGTCCACTTACCCGTGTGTAGGCTCAGTAGGATTATACATTTGCATAAAAGACTCATACTCTGTTTGTGACCTTTTATGGCAACTTCCCCACTAAGAATAATATAAACATATCACTCTTAAATTGGAATTAGACAGCCTTAGTGATCCCCTCTATACTTCTAGATTCTCGGTCCTTTTTAGCTACTGAGGGGATAGACTTTAAGACTTAACACCATCCGTTCCTTTGGGTTCGATATTAAAACTGGGTTACTCTAGTGAAGTGCTACATCGGTAGATTTTATCTGTGCGCTTGCGGATAAAGTAGAGTGTGCATTAATTTATACCAACAAACCTCTTCTTTTTCTGGCACTCGAAGACATTTCTTTAGTTGCGATATATGGAACATCGGAAAGATTGCACTCATTTCTGGGGGTAACTGTACTTGATAGGCTACTTCCCCCTTTTTGGCTATGATCTGATACGGTCCCACATATCGAGGTGCTAACTTCTTTTTGATCCCAAAACGTTGGACCTTTCTCATGGGTGAGACCTTAAGGTAAACATAGTCTCCCACTTGGAATTCCAATGGCCTCCTTCTGGTGTCAGCATAACTTTTCTGTCGAGACTGCGCTGCCTTGATATGTTGCTACACGGTCGGCACGATCTCCTCTGCATCCTTTACATAATCTGATCCATAAAATCTTCGATCTCCTGATTCAGCCCAGTTTACTGGTGTTCTGCATCTTCGTCCATACAAAACTTCAAATGGTGCCATTTTTATACTCTCTTGGTAGTTGTTGTTGTAAGAGAGCTCTGCTAAAGGTAACCACTTTTCCCATGATTCTCCTGAGGAAAGCACACATGCTCTGAGAATATCTTCCAAAATTTGATTTACTCTTTCCGTTTGTCCTGCGGTTTGGGGGTGGTAAGTGGAGCTTCGTACCAACTTTGTTCCCAACTCCTTGTGCAACTGCTCCCAAAAACGAGCTATGAACTGAGGTCCTCTATCAGAAACAATCCTTTTGGGAATTCCGTGTAATCTTAAGATGTTCTGAATGTACAAATCTGCGTATTGATGAGGTCGATATGTAGTCCTTACTGGTATGAAGTGAGCTACCTTTGATAATCGATCCACAACAACCCAAATAGAATCATGTCCCTTTTGAGTGACTGGCAATCCCGTGATGAAATCCATACTAATCTCTTCCCATTTCCATTCTGGGATTGACAGGGGTTGCAACAGTCCAGCTGGTTTCAGATGTATAGCCTTAATCCTGCAACAAGTGTTGCACTTAGCGACATAAGCTGCGACCTCTCTTTTCATCTTAGGCCACCAATACCTTGTTTTCAAATCCTGGTACATCTTACTACTTCCTGGATGAATAGACAAGTTTGAATTGTGAGCTTCATTCACAATCCTGTCTCTTAATCCTGTATCCTTGGGTACTACCAACCTTTGATTATACCATAGAATTCCTTGCTCATCTACTCGAAAGTTCAACAAACTGTTTGTTTCCAGCCTCTTCTTGATCTGACAAACTTCTTCATCGGACCTTTGTCCTTCGATGATATCACTTTCTAGGGTACACTGTATGGTGATATTATTCAGCATAACGGGGTGCATCAGGTTGAACCCATTTTCCAACAAAGGTTGTACGGAGTTGCAATGAATCTTGCGACTCAAAGCATCTGCCACGACATTTGCTTTTCCAGGGTGGTAATGCACTTCCAGGTTATAATTCTTGATTAGCTCTAACCATCTTCTCTGCCTCATGTTCAACTCAGGTTGGGTGAAGATATACTTCAAACTCTTATGATCCGTATACACGTGACAAAGATTGCCCATAAGGTAGTGCCTCCAAATCTTCAAGGCATGAACTACTGCTGCCAATTCCAAGGCATGAGTCGGGTAATTCTCTTCGTGTGGTCGTAACTAACGTGACGCATAGGCTATGACTCTTCCATTCTGCATAAGCACATATCCAAGTCCAATCTTTGGACGCATCACAAAACACATCAAAAGGTTCCTCCAGATTCGGTTGAGCCAAAACTGGTGCAGTGGTCAACAAAGTCCGAAGAGTGCGAAATGTTGTTTCACACTTCGGAGTCCATTCAAACTTTTTGTTCTTCTGAGTCAATCGGGTCATAGGCTTTGCTATCCTTGAGAAGTCCGGGATAAACCTATGGTAATACTTGGCCAATCCCAAAAAGCTACGTACCTTGTGTACGTTGGTGGGTGCTTGCCAATCCATAACTTCCTGTACTTTAGTGGGGTCCATAGAGATTCCTTCTTCTGAAAGGATATGTCCGAGAAAAGGCACTCTCTTTAACCAAAATTCACACTTGCTAAACTTTGCATACAACTTATGCTCTCTAAGCCGAGTTAAAACCACTCTTAAGTGCTCTGCATGATCTTGCTCATTTTCTGAGTACACCAAGATGTCATCTATGAATACCACAACAAACTTATCCAATTCAGGCATAAAGACGGAGTTCATCAGGTACATGAAATGTGTCGGTGCATTTGTCAACCCAAACGACATAACTAGATACTCATATAGTCCATATCTGGTAGAAAAAGTTGTTTTTGGCACGTCCTCCTTTCTGATCTTGATCTGATGGTAACCTGACCTCAAGTCAATCTTGGAGAACACTTTTGCTTTGGACAACTGGTCAAACAAGACGTCAATTTGGGGTAAGGGGTACTTGTTCTTTATAGTTACTGCATTCAGAGGTCTATAATCCACACACATTCTTAACGTTTTATCCTTCTTTTTCACAAAGATGGCGGGACATCCCCATGGTGACAAACTGGGACGTATCAAACCTTTATCCAAAAGCTCTGGCAACTGGGTTTTGAGCTCTGCTAGCTCGTTAGCTGGCATCATGTATGGCCTCCAAGAAATAGGTGCTGTTCCGGGGATCAACTCTATAGCAAACTCCACATCTCTGTCTGGTGGTAGTCCTAGCAACTCGTCAGGAAAGACATCCGAAAACTCACATACTACTGGGATCTCAGCTATCTGCTTTGTCGTGATAGAGAACAACACTTCTATTTCATGGGGGTTTCGAGGTAGCTTCAATCGGAAGGAAAACCCATTCCGGGGACTTATCATTGAAACCACCTGTTCTGCATTGTCAAGATTGACTTTCCAAAGTTTCATCCAACCCATACCCAAGATCACATCCAAACCCAAACCAGGGATTACTATGGGATCAACTATAGCTTTCATATCCCCAAAGGTCATTTCCACTCCTTTAGCCGGCCATCTTACGGGCGGAGAGAACAGCCCCTACTGAACTTATCTGATAACCCCGATCCAAAACTACTAACTCAAGATTACTCCTTAAAACAAAGTTCTCACTAATGAATGAATGCGATGCTCCAGAATCAAATAACACAACTGCGGGGCATTGGTTAATAAGGAACGTACCAACAGTGATAGGTTCTCCTTTGGGTACCTCCTCGACAGTGGTGAAGTGCACATTGCCCGTGCGGGGTCGAGGATGAGTGTACTGCTTCTTTGTTTGAGGGCACTGACGCGACAGATGTCTAGTCTGACCACAGTTATAGCACGGCCCAATCACATACGGGGTCTTCGGACCTCCTGAACCTCCTGCCTTTGCCTTGTTCTGCATCTAGGGGGCGGTGTATGGCTTCTGAAAGCTCGGACGGGGACGGTTGTTGGTCATCTTCCTCTGTGGTGGACGGAATCTTGCTCCTGAAGCTAGCGGACGGTACTGGGTGCGTGCTCCAAAAGGGGTCCTCTGCTGAGACGAACCGCCTTCATTTGCACGATGGTGATTTTCCATTGCCAACCTGCTGTCATTTGCCTCCTGGTTCAGGCAATCACTGACGAAGTCACTAAAGGTGGTGCGGTGGCTGTTTCCCATCTTAGAGAGCATAGTGGCATTCATGCCACGTTTGAAACTAGCAATCTTCTTGGCTTCAGTGTTCACGAAGTCTGGGGCATAGCAAGACAGATTGTTGAAGCTATGCAGATACTCTGACATCGATTGGGTCCCTTGCGACAGCCTCATAAACTCTGTAACCTTCATCTCCATCAAGCCACTGGGAATATAGTGACTGCGCATAGCGGTGGAGAACTGCTCCCAAGTAACAGGTGCATTTGCTAGCAGGGATGCATGGTACTGGGACCACCACAGACCTGCGGGTCCTTCCAACAGATGGGCGGCATATTCCGCCTTGAGTTCCTCGGTCAAGCGAAGGAGATGAAACTTTTGAGTGATAGAATTGAGCCATTCATCTGCCTCGAGCGGTTCAGTGGATTCCTTGAACACAGGGGGACGAGTGTCCAAGAAGTCACGGTACAAGCTGTACTGGTTCGGCTCAGGTCCCTGACGTTGCTGATGCTGCTACGCAGTGTTGTTGGCGATGTTACGGAGTGTGGCCTCCATGTGCCTTTGCATCTCTTCCATGTTCCTCTGGCTGCCCAAGAACTGCCCAAAGAACGCTTCTGGCGTCATTGGCGGTGGTGGAGGTGGTGGCAGATTCTCTTCCTGCCCCGATCCTTGTCCACGCTGGCTGCGGGTGTGGGCCAACATCTGCACATCCCATTGATGAGCAACAATTAGGTGATGTTATACCGATCATGAATAAATACTGTGTTGTACATAATTCGAAAATTTAGCACACGACCAAGTATAATTACTCATTTCCATACAACATCACAGAATAATCGCTCCAAAATAAGAACGCAAACGACGGATTTCCATAAAATAAAGGTGCCAGATTGAAGTCTGGACTTTGTCCAAAAGTCATACATGTCATCATGCAACTGAGTCATAAAGACAAAACACATGCTTGGGTTACATCAAAAGCGACTGTGAACATGACTAAACAAAAAAAAGAGACTCCTAGCGAGACTAACGCTTAAGTGTCTCCAGCGTTGGACGCGGCTCCATCTTCATCTGCGTCAAACATAGGCTCGTCAACATGGGCCTCATCCTCAGATGCAAGGTCTGGACCAAGCACTACTCCATCCTAGGGCTCGGGGGCCTCGTCGGCTGCTGGGGTGGCGGCCTCTTGTGCCTCATGATGCATCTGGTGGATCGTCTCGTGGAGGTTGTCGATGTAGGCTTGTTGGTTATCCACCTACTGTATCAGGTGAAGGGCACCGTCTCTGAGCTCGTCAAAAGCGGACCAGGCTTCATCCCGCTGCATAGCCATCGTCAAGTACATCTTCTCGGCGATGGTCCTGGCGGTGCTCTCTGCTCCTGCTCTGGCACGCGCCTTGTCACGCTCCAGAGTGACCTGGTGTAGCTTCTCCTGTAGCCGGGCTACCTCGGCGTCGAACTCCTCCTGCAGCTTCCTCTTGCTCAGGTAAGAGGCGGTGAGGGTAAAGGACACGCTCTCCATGCTGCGCTCCAAACTCTCACATACTCCAACCAAAGCTCCTGTGGCACTCATCTGTGGCACTCATCGCTGATGTCTCACAAAAGAACCTCTCCTCTGCGTCTCCTGTCAGGACCGACTCCAAAGTCTGCCTCCAGTGTAATGGAAAAGGTGATCCACGAGGGAACACTCCTGCCATAGCACTAGCAAGGTCGGCGGGGAAACGGCCTATGATGTCCTTCAGCACCAAGTAAGCTGCCCTATTGGCTCCATCCTTTGCACAACTGCCCTTGGTAATCTCTGTCCACCCTGACCAATGTGGTTTGCTAGCCAAAGCCTTAACCTTGACCTGCACTATGACCAGGGATTCCTGCCCATAGATATCCTTCTGCCAAGAGTACTGGGGCTCCTGTCCTTCCTCATATCCGACTGCCTGCAGAATCCTCCAGAGGATCGTTGGCAACCCAAAGTAGGACAAGAACGTATTCTTGGTCAACTTGGTGGCCAAGCGGCGACGCGGAACTCCTCTGCCTCCGGTGGCCTTGCGAGCTGTCAGCTTAGTTCGGGCCATCTGTAGAAACAAAGGGGTTTCGAACTCTCGTGAGACGCATAATTAAGTTGGCAAAATTTTATAAGGAAGAGGAACAAATTTTAATTAAGGGGAGGAATGCAAAGTGCAAGAACATAAACGTGATGCATGGTCGTACTTATGTTCTCACTCATTAACAATGACTCGTAAGTCCTAACGTTCTAGTCGGTGGCAAGAACGATCTCTCATGTGTTATCTAATCGTTCTACTCGATCACGTAGTTAACGTACCTGCAGAAAATCCATTTCAGCCCGAGAAAAAATTCCAATGGTAGAAACAATTGAGCATCTGCCCATATGTACGAAGGTACATCAAAGCTGATACTAAACCTCATGCACCAATTCAGGAAAACATACCCAGCACTTGACACTCTCGTATATGTTTGCGTAGAGCTCACATATACTTGGTATAACAACACTCTCCCTAGACCGACGGTTGGACGGTCAAGCTCTCATTTCTCACCAAATCATTTTATGCATGTTTTCGCAATCGACGCATTCTCTTTTCCCGAGAATGGACCAGCAAATAAAAGATCCAGTATGAAGCAATCCCTAAACCCTGTTAGTAGTTAAGCCACCTGAATCCTAGTAAAGGGCTTAAGGACAAGACCGGGCACACTTAAAATTTCAAAATAGTTTTGAAAATAGTTTGGAAATACCCATTTCAGTTCAAAAATAGCTCCTCACGAATGTAATAACTTGAACCATGCTCTGATACCAGCTGTGGCGGAACCGTCCAAATTATAAGAGCTCGAGTATCATCTTAGCCGAATTAACTGGCTCCGACTCATATTTGAACCCATATAACTCCGGTAGTCCGGAAATCTCGAAGGATTTCGAATAACTTTACAACATACAAGATCGCATTGTTCAAGTACCACATTCATGAGGATACAACAGTTCCAAAATTGATATTAACATCAGAGTGCGAAGACTCAAAGTTATTACAAACGGAGTTCAAATAGCGGAAGTTTAAATAAGTCTTCAGGTACGACCACTACACATGTGGCCCAAATAAAACATTATTTTTAGATAACTCACTCCTCCTTTTTCTGATAATGTGCCACTAGTAGTCTCAGTCCAGCAAAAGCAAAGGAGAAGCTTTTAGATGACCCTGCCCTGGGCCTATTCCTCATCACCCTCCACGGGGTAGAGGCAGTGCTTACAATAGCCGAAGTAAACCTGGCCATCTTCAACAACGGGATAAACCCTGAGTACGGGAATGTACTCAGCTAGACTTACCCGTCTAACTGAAAATAAAGACACGAAGGGTATGCAAAGCTTTCTGGTGGAGCTAGGAGTTTAGTTGCGGAAAAGCTCAAATTAAGAGAAGTAATATTTAATTGATGTGTGAGCAGTTCACTTTTTTAACCTAATCTTTACTCTAAGTTTGCACCTACACTAGAGCACCCACTTGAGTCTAGCAACCAATAGCATAGAACCATATCAGGTTAACTTATCCACATTTTAGTTGAACCTTTATTCATCACATGGAGTTGTATCGTGGTGAAGCTTGACATAGTTTCCCACTAACCGGGGAAGACGGCGACTCGAATCGAATTATAAACCAGCTGGCGAGAAACCTTTAATATAAACCCACACTTTCCCTATCGGGTCCATGTATTGGGTCACCGCTCGATACCGTTCGTGGTGGTAATCGTCGCGGTTCAAACATGGACCGCCCAATTGGAACCTGGCGATGGCCATTCCGAGGCAGATCCCATTTCCATACTAGAGGGCACGACATGGGTTGATTCCGGCCCGAACAGCGTCTAACCGGCTTCGGGGTCGGCGATTACGGCACCGAAAACCCTAAGTAAAAGGGCGCTTTCAAAAATGAACGAGGGCCAACATCGATACAAACCTACACGATCCAACGGATGAGCTGGCCCCAAGTTCCAACTTGGTGCCTTGTCTTCCAGTTGACCGTATTTCATTACTACTCAGGTTCTTTTCCACGATAGGAATTATAGCCAACCGTGATCCGGTAATTACCCACCAGGGGTATTACGGAAACATCCTTTATTTACTACTTTACTAAGCAGGCTAAGCAATTCTACTTTGTAGTAACTAACAGGATAAGAAGGCAGATATAAACAATAATCAAGGAATGGTAATGCAGCAATTAGGATCAATCAACTCCTATACCTAATGCATCACAATATAAAATACTCAATTAAATTAATTATAAAAGCTGGGAGACTTAAAATGCTCTGGGCTTGCCTTGGGAAAAGACCGAGGCCTCGTGTGCGGGGCACTCGGGCAGGTTAGCTTCGGGTTCAGCGGGCTCGGCCTCCTCGCTTCGGGGCACCTCCTGGATCTCCGGCTCTGCGTTTGCTTCCGGCTCGGTGTCGGTCTCCTGAACTACCGATCCTAGGTGTGATGCAGAAAAAGTAATTAAACAATGCACGGTGCATTATGATGATATGCAAAAGCAAAATATCTTTATAAACAAACAAAACCAACTTGTTGAACCACTTTTGACATTGAGGAAAACACTAACTTCATTGCATTCATAAAAAAATTAACTCAACTATTTCCCATTTATTATTTTAAAGAGAACTCAGGTTTGTACAACAAGTACTATTTTTTAATCTTTTAAAAATCTACAAAAATTACAGCAACTAACTTACGCTTACTGGACTTCACTACATAAATTTCAGCAAGAAATAAAATACTGGCCAGCAGATACAAAAAGATTAAATAAACTGACAAACAGGTGCTTTGAACTAACTTTTCTTCTAAAATGTGTCAAACAGTAGATTTTATATTTTTTCTGGCTTCTTCTACTTAAAATAACACTACTATAGAAAAATTACTGCTAGAGCATGCATATATAATTTTACACAAAATTTCTAAGTTTAAACCAGATTAAAGTCTTTGAACTATAACCCTGCTGGAAAAGGGTGCAACATCCATTTCCATATTGTTCCCAGACTCTATTCAACATTTCATATTTATCAAGAAAGTTCCATAAACAGTAAAGTTATATTCTTTCCTGCATGAATTTTCTAAGAAAAACTCAGAAAAGCACACTTGCACTACAACTTCATTCTTAGCATTTTTTTCAGCTTTGACAAGATACACAGAGACTGCATAAATTTTTCTACATTTTATTTCTACATATATTTCTCTCAATAATTATTTTAAGAAAACAGCTAAAAAGACATTTAAATCTAAACAAACACTCTTTCTGCAGGAGCGGGCCTTCATAAATTTTTCACAGATGCTTTACATGACAAGAAGCATATGCAAATTTTGCCATAATTTAATTCAACCAGAAAACATATTAACACATTTATTTAACAGTTTGCACATAAACTGAAATAAATAGAAACAGTATAATAAACTGTTGCCAAAAATTCTTTCCTATTTCTCGTCAGATAGCTCTATTCATGAACAGATTAACAAAACTGAAAGCACTTCATTTGGATCAATAAATCATGTTATACAAAATAAATAAGCTTTTCTGGAAAATAAAAGGAAAAGGAAAAACATTTGAAATCCTCCGGCTGGGCTTCTGTGGACTTGGCCCATGGACCGTGTGCGGCTGGCGTGCGGAACCGGTGGTGTCAACGGGACCCACGTGTCAGCGGCCGAAAAAATACGGGACGGCGCTGACCGGCGATTTCTCGCCGTCGGTGAGGTCGCCGGCGGTGAGGTGGGGCTCGATGAGTTCGTCTCGATGAGGCGAACCTATCGGTGGTGATGGTTTGGCTAGTGTGTGACCGTAGCTCGCCGGCGACGAACCATGGCGGACGGCGGCGACGGTGTGGCTCGGCTATGCTATTTCTGGCGATTCTTAGGTCGATTGGTGGGTGCGTGGTGCTTGTGAGATCTAGGAAGGAGACTAGAGGAGTTGGTTTGGCCGGTGAAGCCTCGAAGAGGCTTGACCACATGCGGGCACCACGACGGCGCTAATGACGCTCGACCGAAGAAGAAAAGAGAGCCGGGGAGCGGTAGCGTTTAGAAGGAGGGGTGTTCTCACCTTGCTTTGGCACGGTGAAGCGTGTCGGGGAAGAAGAGGGCTTGAGGTGGCTCGGTGGTCCTGGAACGGCGGCGTGCTCCTTTCGGCGGCGACGGCGACCGAAAGGGGGAACTCCACGTTCCAACGGCGGTGATGCCCCAGGGACGGTGCAACCGTGTGCACCGTGTGTCCGGGAGGTAGGCGAAGCTCCGTGCGAGAGGGATTGGGTGGTGGCGGTTGGGCTCGGTCGGAACGTCGGCGGCGGTCTCGCGGTGGCGGGCGAAGGCGAGGGTGGTGCTCGGGTTCGCGTTCGCGTGCAGAAGAAGGGAGTGAGAGCGAGAGCGAGCGAGTCGGGTGGAAGGTGAGTGAGGGAGTGAGCGGGAGCGGGGCCGGTTTTGCTCTTGCTTCGGCCGGCCGAGCGGTGGTGGCGGGGGCCACGGCCGGCGACGGCGAGAGGCGGGGCGCGGTCAGCGAGGCAGCACAGCAGGCGAGGCGGGCGAGGAGAGGGCGAGAGAGATTGTGGCGTGCAGGCGGGGGAAGCGATCGCGTGAGGAGAGGCCGGAGGGGATTGCGTCGGGCCGACGGCGGCCACGTGGCGCGGACGCCGGCGAGCGGCGCGGGCGCGGGTCGGCTGCGCGGCGCGGCGTGGCGCAGGGGTGCGCGGGGCGCGCGGGTGTTGGCCCGATGCGGGCCTGGGCCGAAAGGCCGAACGGGCCAGATGGGTGGCGCCGGAAAGAAATCCAACCCTTTTTCTTTTTCGAAATCTTTTTTTAAAATTTGACCATTTCAAAATAGTTTCAAAAACTCAAAACTAGGGTTTGACCCAAAAACAAAGTTGCTCAAAATAAGTTTCTCTACAACTTTCATATAGGACATATTTTCTGAAAATTATTTTTTTAGCCTACACATAATTAAAGTAAATTTTAGGGCTCAAATCATTTTTGTTTTTGTATTTTTAATTATTACTCTACACTTAATTAGGACAAAGTGTCTACATGAAAAATGTTGTACTCATTATTCTCTATTTTATAAAATTATTTGCCAAAACAGAAATCAATTTAAACAAACAAGATCTATTGAACCCTAATTCCAAATACACAAACGAAAGGCAAAAAGCACTTTAAGGCAACATGAGATGATGCAATGCAATGCTCATGTTAATTAGTAGCTAATACTATTCCTAATGCAGTGCTTGACACTATGGTGTCACAACTTCAGCCCCCGCAAACTTTTATTCTAGATCCGTCCCTGCTTGGCTTTAAGTTAGAATTACATATTCTTATCTGAACAGAGTGTACATTGGTACCATTATACATTTATACTCCCTCAAGTTGTCATCATAAATGTAAAAGTTGTTTATAGTCTGTTATAAAACTATGTTTTTCTCCGATAACAAATTAGATGCAGCTACAACCGTAGTCATAATAAATTCTGCTGAACAGATTACAGGAACCTGCCTAACAATGTATGGGTGATAGATGGATGGATCTTCTTTTTTGTGACTTATAGATGGATGGATCAGAAGAGGACGGAAACAACGTTTCGAATCTTAAAAAAAAAAAAAGAGAGACAAAGAGAGAGATTGGAGATCGATGGCACCGATCATCGGCATTGGCACTGGCAAATTCTCCGTCGCTGCACTGTTGGGGAGGAAGAGAGCTCAACAATCCTGTTGCCAAATACGCCTGACAGGAGCAGCACCAGTGGAGGCATGCATGCATGCACATTAATTGATCAGTCGTCGAACAGACGATCACTTGAACATATCGTAAATGCAGCCTTCAACTGTTTTTGGTTGGGCTCTGCAGACATGGTCGTATTCGTAGGCATGCATCAATAACCACGACCCGTATAATAAATAGATAATATTTTGAACATCGATACGGCCTCCAAAGTACAACTTTGACTATTTATATTAAGGTAAAACTTAATACCAGCCGGCCGTTTTATTAGCTTTACGCACGCACGGGCTCCACTCCAGTCCGCACTCGCTCGGCCACCACCGTTCGCAAACACAGACCCCAGTGCCCCACTCCAGCCCGCCGCACAGGCTCGTCTTCCACGCGTGTGTGGCTGTGCCATGGCCGCGACTTCTCTTCCTTCCCTCTTACTCCCCAGTGATTCCTCCCTGCTCCTTCCCAGCGAGGTCCTCCCTGCTCCTTTCCCGGTGACTTCCTCTCCACACAGCACCCCTTTGCTTCCCCACCGCCACGCCCCATCGCCTCCGCGCGCCAGCCATGGCGGATCCCAACGGAGGTAGTGGTGGATCCGGCGGCTGCGGTGGTGGATCCGCCGGATCCGGCGACGGCGGTGCCGGATCCGCCATGACCGGAAGCCCGTGCCGCCGACGCACACTAGGTTGGCAATGGCCAGCCCATACACGCGGAAGCAGCAGTCCATGGTGACTGCGGGAGGGCGACCGCGGGAGATCGAGATCAGTCGACTTGCCTCGATCTGGCCACGAGCTGAGTTAGACTCCATGAAGAAGGATAAGGTTTGGATCTATCAAAGTTGTTTTTTTGCTTTTTTCTAGGCAAAGTTGCTTTTCAGGTAATCCAAAATTGTCTTTTCTGTTTAAATAAATTGCTTTTCAATTAAATCCAAATTGCTTTTTCGATCTGAATCAAATTGTTTTTCGATTCAACCGAATTGCTTTTCTATTAACCCAAAATTGCTTTTTCATTTGACCGATTTTGCTTTTCGCTGAATAATTTTCTGCCTTCGTTTCTAGGCTCCTCGCATGCTCCTGTTTCGTCCCTGCTCCTTGCCGGGGGCTGACTGTTAGATTTATTGTGGGCCAAGCCCATTAATATATTTAATAAATCAATAACTCTATAGTGTGTAATTGTGGGAATTATTGTTTGTACCGGATTGGAATTTAAAGGGACGTTGACTCAACTTATATGGTGGGATTTATTTTATCTAATTTGAGAAGTTGAGAAACGTACCAAGGCATGCCACACGCGGGCGCGCGCCGCCGCCGGCCGGGCCGGGCACGGGCTCGTGGCGTGGCGTGGCGAGGCAGGGCAGGGCAGGCGGGCGGGCGTGGCTTGTGGCGCGTTAATTTTTGTTAATGTCCACTAATCACGGGAGTTTCCATCTCTTCAGCTGCCCGTCTCTTGACCTTCCAACTTCTGCAGTCTCTCCGTCTCCCTGCAATATGTCGCCCATACAGGAATAAAAGGAGTAGCGCCTCCTCCTGTGCTCGGTTCCCAATTCCCTTCCACAGAGAACAGACATACTTTCAGACACTCTATTCAGCTGCAGGAAAGGCGTCTCCATCTCGTTCATCCGCACACACGGAGGAACGAGAGGGCAGGTGCCTCTGGAGCCGGTGCCGTTCGAGACCTTGCACGGGGGATCGGCAATTAGGTTTTTGCGCGACTGCCCGAACGATCTTCGTCGCTGTTCGTCTTCTTCAGGAGGATCGCCGTCGTCGTCTTCTTCCCGGCGAAGTTGCTGTTGTTCAGCTTCTTCCTAGCGATTTCCTGGTGGACCGGTCGTCTTCTTCCTGGTGGTCTTCATCTTCGTTGTCTCCATCTACTGCCACATGACCAAGGAAGTTGGACAAGGATCTGGATCTTCAAGTTCACTAAGGATGGGCGGGTATGAACAGTTCATCTTCTCTTTGTTTTTTGTGATCCAGAATATTGTTCCGTCATGCTGTTTCAGTAGTACTGTTGATCATGTTGCAGTAGTTGTCTTATTCTGTTTTATAAGTTTTTCAGTGCTGCTGTATGATATATATTCTGAGTTGCTGTCTGTTACGTATTTCCTGAATGTTGCAGTAGCTCTGTTAAGTTGTTTCAGTAGTTGTTGTGTATATGTTTCAGTAAGCCTGTTATGTTGTTTCACATGCTTTTCTGCAGTAGATAATATGTTATGTTTTATCATTATATATATGATTCACATGCTTGTTTCACATATGTACCGTACTGCTATGGTCATATATGATATTATGAAATCACTACTATATTATCTCTATTATGTCGTCATGATAATGTTAATTTATGGAATTAAAATGACATGAAAATTGCCTTTATTTCTAACAGTCCAAAAACCTAATTATAGGCATTTTTGTGTCAGTGGTTTTGCTGCCATGTTAAAGCCTGATGCTTTTGATGGGAAAAACTTCTTGGTATGGCGAGCTAAAATGGAATTGTGACTAATTGTTATGTCATGCTTTCATATGATTGAGGGCAAGCCTGCTAACTTGTCTCCTCAGGATGAGGATAAGTTTAAGGCTGATGACAACCTCTTTCGAGGAGCAGTGATTAGCGCACTTGATGCAAAATTCCAGAAAAGCTACTTCATACTTCCCACAAGTAAAGAGCTATGAGATGCACTTGTGGGAAAGTTTGGAGTTACTGATGCTGGGAGTGAGTTGTATCTTATGGAGCAACTGTATGACTACAAGATGGTTGAGAACCGATCTGTAGTGGAACAGGCTCATGAGATTGAGGCACTAGCAAAGGAACTTGAGCTTTTTCCTTGTCCTCTTCCTGATAAGTTTGTGGCTGACGGTATTATCGCTAAGCTGCCACCGTCATAGAAGGACTTTGCTATCTCTCTCAAACATAAGAGACAAGAGTTCAATGTGGAAGAGCTCATTGGCACTCTTGATGTTGAGGAGAGGGCGAGAGCAAAGGACAATGAAAAAGGTGTTGAGACCTCTACTGCTAATGTGGTGCAGAAGAGAAACTCCAAATTCTGCAGGTATAAAAAGAAGAAAAACCAGAATAAGCAACAGAACATTTCTAAGACCAATCAGACAACATAATTTAAGAAAAAGGACAACAACAACAAGAAGAAAGGAGGATGCTTTGTCTGTGGTAGTGATGCTCATTGGGCAAGTGAGTGCCCTGATCGCAAATACCAGCAAGACAACAAATCAGCAAATGTTGTTACTACTGACTATGGTGAAGGAACATCTGGGTATGGTAATTCTTTACCATTCGTTCTTTCTGTTTGTAATTCACCTGAGTGGTGGATGGACAGTGGTGCAAATATACATGTGTGTGCTGATGTATCTCTATTTTCTTACTACCAGGTCGGGAGGTCTGGCGCCTTGTTGATGGGAAATAGGTCGCGTGCTCATGTTCTTGGTGTTGGTACAGTCATTCTGAAGTTTACTTAGGGAAAGACGGTGCCATTAAAGAGCGTGCAACATCTGCCCTCTATCAAGAAAAATCTTGTTAGTGCTTCCATGTTGTGTCGAGATGGCTACAAAGTTGTTCTTGAGTCGAATAAATGTGTTGTCTCTAAACATGGTTTGTTTATTGGTAAAGGATATGATTGCGGAGGTTTGTTCCGCTTATCGTTGCATGATGTGTGTAATAAACTGGTGAATTCGGTTAATATTTCTGATGAGTCAGATTTATGGCATTCATGTTTTTGTCATGCAAGTTTTGGCTGTTTAATGCGGTTAGCAAATCTGAATTTAATTCCTAAATTTAACTTGGTCAAAAAGTCTAAGTGCCATGTGTATGTTGAATCGAAACAACCCCGCAAGCCACACAAGGCTGCTGAGGCGAGGAACTTGGCACCTCTAGAACTTGTGCATTCCGATCTATGCGAGATGAACAGAATTTTGACTAAAGGCAGTAAAAAATACTTTCTCACCTTCATAGATGACTCCACTAGGTTCTGCTATGTGTATCTCTTAAATCAAAAGATGAAGCATTTAATTATTTTAAGGCCTATAAAGCTGAGGTTGAGAACCAACTTGAGAGGAAAATAAAACGTTTAAGGTCCGATCGAGGTGGAGAGTATTTCTCTAATGTGTTCGATGAGTTCTATGTGGAACATGGGATTGTTCATGAGAGGACACCGCCATACTCACCTCAATCCAATGGGATTGCTGAAAGGAAAAACCGCACTCTAACAGAGCTGGTGAATGCAATGTTGAGTACAGCAGGATTATCCAAGGAATGGTGGGGTGAGGCGATTTTGACAGCGTGTCATGTCTTGAATAGGGTTCCAACAAAGAACAAAGAGATCACACCATTCGAGGAATGGGAAAAGAGAAGATTAAATCTCTCATATTTACGCACTTGGGGTTGTTTGGCTAAGGTGAATGTGCCAACCAACAAGAAGCGTAAACTTGGGCCTAAAACTGTTGA
This sequence comes from Coix lacryma-jobi var. lacryma-jobi, assembly GCA_009763385.1. Taxonomy (NCBI): domain Eukaryota; kingdom Viridiplantae; phylum Streptophyta; class Magnoliopsida; order Poales; family Poaceae; genus Coix; species Coix lacryma-jobi. The sequence continues at coordinate 52,100,222 of CM019831.1, forward strand.
CTGTATTTTCCTAGGTTATGCTTTTCACAGCGTTGGGTATAGGTTCTTAATTATTAAATCTGATATTCCTGATGTGTATGTTGATACAATCATGGAATCGAGAGACGCAACATTTTTTGAGAATGAATTTCCAATGAAGAATACACCTAGTGAAACAAGTAAAACAAGTCATGAGACTATAATTCCCCATGAACCAGAACAAATAGATCATGTTGAGGATACTCATGTGCACATCCCTGAGGAGGATGACACTATAGTCACTCGAAAGAGTAAGAGACAAAGGGTTGCAAAATCCTTTGGTGATGACTATATAGTGTACCTTATGGAAGACACACCAACCACAATTAGACAGGCATATTCCTCTCCTGATGCTGACTTGTGGAAGGAAGCAGTCAGGAGTGAGATGGAATCTATTATGTCTAATGGAACTTGGGAGGTCGTTGACTGTCCCTATGGTTGTCAACCTATAGGATGCAAATGGATATTCAAGAAAAAGCTTAGGCCTGATGGTACCGTTGAGAGGTACAAGGCAAGGCTTGTGGCCAAAGGATACACCCAAAAGGAGAGTGAAGATTTCTTTGACACCTATTCACCAGTTGCTCGTTTGACTACAATTCGCACTTTGATTGCCGTGGCAGCCTCATATGGTCTTATCATTCATCAGATGGATGTTAAGACAGCTTTCCTAAATGGAGAGTTGGATGAGGAGATCTATATAGATCAGCCAGAGGGTTTCATTGCGGATGGTCAAGAGAACAAGGTGTGCAGGTTGCTAAAGTCATTATACGGCCTGAAACAAGCACCTAAGCAATGACATGAAAAATTTGATAATACTCTACTTGCTGCTGGTTTTGTTGTGAACGAAGCTGACACATGTGTGTATTATAGGTATGGTGGGGGTGAGGCTGTTATGCTATGCCTTTATGTTGATGACATACTGATCTTTGGATCAAATCTCAATGTGATTGAGGAAGTTAAGAAACTTTTGTCAAGTAACTTTGACATGAAAGATTTGGGAGAAGCTGATGTAATTTTGAACATCAAGTTAATTAGAGAAGGTGATGGTGGGGTAACTTTGTTGCAATCCCATTATATGGAAAAGGTGTTGTGAGCATCTAGGCCCCCAGTGGGTTTCGGTGATTGGATGACAACGGTAAATTACTATGACTAACGTGTGTTTTGCAGAAACAGTTGAGTTAGGTCATGGTAATGATGATCGTGAGGGCACTATGGTATTCATGTCCCCTTATTGATGGAATTCGTTCGGTTTTCAAAGGATGGACGACGAAGACGATGATAGACTAGTTCTAAGTGTCATTTGGTGTTGAAGGACACTTAGAGTAGCATAGGCCTTTGTTTTATCTTTGGTCGTACTATTAAGGGGGGTTTGAATGGGTAGCTTGACCTAGGTGAGACTTTTGAGTTAGGTGTGGTGCACACTTGTTAAACAAAAGCTCTAGGTAGCTTAGAAAGGTCCCTAAGATCATAAGGAAGAAAGTTCGTGAAGGGAGCATCGCAAACCGAAGTCGTTTTGGACTTCAAATGGCGACCGAACGCTGGAGCCCTTAGGACCGGACGCTAGGGTATGCGTCCGGTCAGTGGTGCTCGCTGAGGGGCAAGCCTAGCTATGACCGGACGCACCCTCAGCAATGGACCGGACGCTAGGGTATGCGTCCGGTCAGTGGTGCTCGCTGAGGGGCAAGCCTGGCTGTGACCGGACGCACCCTCAACAATGGACCGGACGCACCAGGGGGTGAGTCCGGTCCAACACAGAGAGGTTCCAGAAAGTGAAGTCCTTGATCGGACGCATCCGGTCAGTGGTGATCGGACGCTTGGGAGCGTACGGTCAACGTTTCGTACGAGTGTCAGGGCTAACGTCATTTAGCCGTTACACACTGACCGGACACGTCCGGTCACCCCGACAGGTGCGTCCGGTCAGTGTGTAACTGGCTAGACTTACCCCTTCGTGCATGTTTTGAGTTGGGGGGTATAAATATGCCTCCCCCTCATTCATGTTGTCTCTCTTGCTCATTTGAAAGGTTGCCAAATACATCGTGATAGCAAGTGAGTGCAAGAGGCCTAGTGAGGTTGAGAGATTTGATAATCGAGTGATCAAACACCTCATTAGTGAATCGAGAGTAGCAAGTGTGCATCCACCCATCTCATTCGCCTTGCGTTGGTCAAGTGAGAGTTCTTGCTTGTTACTCTTGGTGATCGGCATCACCTAGACGGCTTGGTGGCGATCGGAGAGCTTGGTGATCATCCGGAGGCATTGTGGATGACCCAAGCCATGTTGTGACCGGTAGCGAGCGATTCACCGGGTCGGAGTGGCGAAGAATCAGCTCATAGTGAGCACTTGATCCTTGCGCGGATCAAGGGGGAGCGATACCCTTGCGCGGGTGCTCCAACGAGGACTAGGGGGTGTGCCGACACCTCGATACCTCGGAAAAAAGATCGTCGTGTCATCTCTACTCTCTCTACTTACGCATTTACATTTGAGCAATTCAATTTCGCAATTTACTTATTGTTCATCCATATGTGAATTGCCATGGTAGAGTAGAAATGTCCTAGCTTTGATCTTTTTCTTGGTTGTTTCTAGAGAAACACACTTCTAGGCACTAGGGGGTTAATTGGGCTTGTTAGGTTTTAATTCTTGCTAAAGTTTTAGAAAAGCCCAATTCACCCCCCTCTTGGGCATCTTGATCCTTTCAATTGGTATCGGAGCCTCATGCTCTTGATTTAGGCTTAACCGCCTAGAGTTAAGATGTCCGGGGTGATGGACCACCTCCCATGTTCGAGGGAGACGACTTTCCATATTGGAAAATCCGTATGGAGTCGTACCTAGAAGCGGTTGATGTGAAATGCCGCCAAGCCGCAATCATCGGCTTTCCCAAGCCAAAGGAGGGTACTAGCTTAACCCCTCATGAGGAAGAAAATGAGAAGTGGAATGCAAAGGCCAAAAATATCATCTTTAGAGGCATTTGCAAGGACGTGTTTAACCGCGTCCGGAACCACAAGAATGCTCATGAACTATGGGATAACATTTGTGCGCTCCATGAGGGAACCAAGAGTGAGCGTGAGGAGCGTTATCATTTAGTCATGCAAAAGTTAAATTCTTTTGAGATGCTTGCTCATGAAAATGCCAATGAAATGTACTCACTCTTGAATGTTCTTGTAGAGGAGCTCAATGGACTTGGCCTCACACAAATGCAACCATCCGATGTTGTGAGGAAGATTCTATCTGTCCTTCCCATTGACAAGTATGGACACATTGTGACGGTGCTACATCAAGGTTATCTTTCCACATCCACACCAACACAAGTCTTGGGGAAGATCAATGCTCATGAGATGTACATGCACATCACACCAAGTGGTGGCTCTTCCACCAACAAGAAAAAGGACTTGGCCTTCAAAGCAAGCCAAGACAAGAAAGGCAAGTCCAAGGCTATTGAGGTGCATCATGAGAACACAAGTGATGATGAAGATGACTCCAACATTGCTCTTATGGTGAGGAAGACCACCAAGATGTTGAAGAAGCTTCACAAGAATGGAGTCAACTTTGACTCAAGAAAGAAGAAGTTCTTCACAAGTAGCAAGAGAAGGCCAATCTCCGAAATGGATTGCTACAATTGCGGTGATCTTGGCCATCTTGCTCATTAATGCCCCAAGCCCAAGAAAGAAAGCAACAAGAACAAGAACAAGGGCAAGAAATATGACTCATCTAGCGAAGATGAGAAGAAGAGTGAGAAGCCCTACAAGAAGGATGGCAAGAAGAAGAAGCAATACCACAAGAAAGGTGGCAAGGCCTACATTGTTGGTGATTGGCTCACCGACATTGACTCCTCCGGTGGCTCATCAAATGAAGATAGTGATGATGAGAAGGAGAAGGTGGCCGCTCTAGTGATTGGGACCTCTACACCACCACCTCCACCGTCGCCATCATCCTCTACACACCTATGCCTCATGGCAAAGGGTGATCAGAAGGTACAAAGTGATGATGACTCTAGTGATGATGAGAGTGATGGAGAGTTCAAAGCTCCTTCCTATGATGAACTTGTTGAATTGCTAAACAACTACACTAAAATCATAAGGAAGACTAGAGCTAAAAATGATAGGCTTGTTCATGACAATGAAGCTCTTGTTGAAAAATATAACAATGTTATGCATGCTAGTGGTGAGCTAAAAGATGAACTTGCCACTATGTCATCTTCTATCAAGGAGCTCAAGTCCTCTAACAAGGAGCTCAAAGCTAAAAATGAAAAACTTGATAAGATGCATAGTGATCTTACCACTAGTCAAGCTTTGCTCAAAGAACAATACACTCAAGTGAAAGTTGATTATGATACTCTCACCGTTGCTTATGATATGCTTTCACATGAGACACATGATGCCCCTAACCTTGTTGTTAAGTGTGACATAGCAACATCTTGTGAGGACTTGGTTATTGAGCATGATGAGCAAAGAGCTAGTGGCAAGGGCAATAAAGTGGTTGAGGCCGATCACTATGATGACTATGTCAAGATCAAGAATGAGAATGCAAAGCTCAAGGTTGATCTAGAGAAGCTTACAACCACCAAGCAAGTTGTCATAGAAACTCATGATGATGATTATAGCATGACACTTGAGCTAGACATGCTAAAAGAAGAGAACAAGAGATTGAAGATGGAGAAGGACTACAAAATGACACCATCTCAATTGGAACTCCAACAAGAAAATGACAAGCTCAAGAAGGAGAAAGAGCACCTCACCACCGGATTGAGGAACTTCACCAAAGGTCAATGTCTTCAAAGTGAGCTTCTCATGAACATCATAATGAAGACAAATAGAAATGGCATTGGATTTCTTGAAGAGAAGATGAAGCAACGCAAGAGCATCATAAAGCCAAAGAAGAAGAAGATTGGGAGATGCTATGAGTGTGGAAAAGAAGGACACTTTGCTCATGATTGTGAAGAGCCAAAACCCACACCCTTGCCCAAGCATGCTAGGCCCTTTGCTTTCAATGCTCACTACATGCTTAGACAAGATTCTAGTGGCAAAGTGAAAGTCATGTTTATGGGGCCATCTAACAAGAATAGGCCAAGGCAAATATGGGTTGCAAAGTCACTAGTTAAGAAGGTTAAGGGACCTCAACAAGTTTGGGTCCCGAAAGCTCAAGCTTGATTTCTTATGTGTGTAGGTGAACTACAAGACCGGTGGATCCCATTGGGTGATTGATAGTGGTTGCACACAACATATGACCGGTGATCCCCGGATGTTCACCTCACTAGAAGAGAATGTCGATGACCAAGAAAATATAACATTTGGTGACAACTCAAAGGGCAATGTCAAGGGATTGGGCAAAGTGGCTATATCAAATGATCATACCATCTCAAATGTGCTTCTTGTTGCAACATTGAGCTTCAACTTGCTATCCGTTGGGCAACTATGTGATCTTGGCTTTCAATGTTTGTTCACTGACAAAGAAGTGGTTGTGACCAAGAAAGACGATTCACAAGTGATCTTCCAAGGCTTTAGATACAACAATCTCTATCTAGTGGATTTCTCCTCCGAAGATGCCAACTTGAAGACATGTTTGTTCACTAAGCAATCACTTGGTTGGCTATGGCATAGAAGGTTGGCTCATGTGGGAATGAACACTCTCAACAAGCTATTGAAGAAGGATTTGGTTAGAGGCTTGAAGGATGTCAAATTTGAGAAGGACAAATTGTGTAGTGCATGTCAAGCCGGCAAGCAAGTTGCAAACACTCATCCAACCAAAGCTTTCGTGTCAACATCAAGAGAGTTGGAACTACTTCACATGGATCTATTTGGGCCCACAACATATGCTAGCTTGGGTGGAAATCTCTATTCCCTAGTGATTGTTGATGATTATTCGAGATACACTTGGGTATTCTTTCTTCATGACAAATCCGAAGCAACCCCTTCATTCAAGAAGTTTGCCAAGAGAGCCCAAAATGAATTTGAAGTGAAGATCAAGAAGATTAGAAGTGACAACGGAAAGGAGTTTGACAACACCCACATTGAGGAATATTGTGATGAAGTTGGGATCAAGCATGAAGTCTCCGCAACCTACACACCACAACAAAATGGGGTAGTTGAGAGGAAGAACCAGACTCTAATCACCCTAGCAAGGACAATGCTAGATGAGTACTCTACACCGGAAAGATTTTGGGCGGAAGCAATTAACACCGCCTGCTATGCAACAAACCGATTGTTCCCCCATCGTCTCCTTGGCAAGACCCCCTATGAGCTACTCAACAACAAGAAGCCGGATGTATCTTTCTTTAGAGTGTTTGGGTGCAAATGCTACATCTACAAGAAGCGCCAACACCTAGGGAAGTTCCAACGCCGATGTGATATTGGTTTTCTTGTTGGTTACTCATTGAAGTCCAAAGCATATCGAGTATTCAACCATGCCACCGGAATGGTAGAAGAAACATATGATGTGGAATTCGATGAATCTAATGGCTCTCAAGGAGAGCATGAGAATCTTGATGATGTAGGTGATGAACCATTGAGGGAAGCAATGAAGAATATGCCAGTTGGAGCCATCAAGCCTAAAGATGATGATGATGATGTGCAAGTCATTAACAAGCCATCCTCATCCCATGTACCACATGATGATGACAAAAATGGGAGGGATCCAAATGAAGACACTCATGTCTCCCATGATCAAATGGTGGTACAAGCTCAAGATGTTGAAGCTCCACAAGCGGCCCCTCAAGTGGTTGATCGAAGGACTACTCCTCTACTACAAGCTCATCCTCAAGATCTCATCATAGGGAGTCCGACAAGGGGTGTAATGACTCGATCTCAAAAACTTGCTTTATTTATGTTACATCACTCCTTTGTTTCTCTTGTTGAGCCTACCATTGTAGATGAAGCTCTAGGTGATCCGGATTGGGTGAATGCCATGCATGAAGAACTAAATAACTTCACCCGCAACCAAGTTTGGACACTTGAAGAGCGACCAAAAGGCGCAAGAGTCATTGGAACAAAATGGGTGTTTAGGAACAAGCAAGATGATCAAGGCAAGGTTGTTAGAAACAAGGCAAGGCTAGTGGCAAAGGGGTTCTCTCAAGTTGAAGGTTTGGATTTTGGAGAGACCTTTGCACCAGTTGCAAGACTTGAAGCCATTCGTATCCTCCTTGCATATGCATCACATCATGACATTAAATTATATCAAATGGATGTGAAAAGTGCATTTTTAAATTGCTTCATAAATGAACTAGTCTATGTTGATCAACCTCCCGGGTTTGAAGACTCTAGATATCCTAATCATGTTTATAGGTTGTCCAAGGCGCTATATGGGCTCAAGCAAGCTCCTAGAGCGTGGTACGAGCGCCTCCAGGACTTCCTCATTGAGAAAGGCTTCACCATTGGGAAGGTCGACACCACACTATTCACCAAGAAGCTTGATGGAGAGATCTTCATTTGTCAAGTCTATGTTGATGATATCATCTTCGGGTCAACAAATGAAGCCTATTGCAAGGAATTTGGTGACTTGATGTCAAAGGAGTTCGAAATGTCCATGATTGGCGAGCTCACATTCTTCCTAGGCTTCCAAGTCAAGCAATTGAAGGAGGGGACTTTCATATCTCAAGAGAAGTACACAAAAGACCTCCTCAAGCGCTTCAATATGGATGATTGCAAGCCTATCAAGACTCCAATGCCAACAAACGGACATCTCAACCTAGATAAGGGAGGTAACCCGGTTGATCAAACTCTCTACCGTTCTATGGTTGGTAGCTTGTTATACTTGACCGCATCTAGGCCCGACATCATGTTTAGTGTGTGCATGTGTGTTCGGTTTCAAGCCGATCCCAGGGAATCACATCTCATAGTAGTGAAGAGAATCCTTAGGTACCTAAAGCACACCCCAAGCATTGGCCTTTGGTATCCCAAAGGAGCTAACTTCCAACTCGTTGGATATTCCGATTCGGATTACGCGGGTTGCAAAATTGATAGAAAGAGCACATCCGGAGGATGCCATTTGCTTGGGAGATCACTAGTTTCATGGAGTTCAAAGAAGCAAAATAGTGTAGCCTTGTCTACCGCCGAGGCAGAATACATAGCTGCGGGTGCTTGTTGTGCACAAATCCTTTACATGAAACAAACCCTTTTAGACTATGGTGTAGTTCTAGAAAGGGTACCTTTGTTGTGTGACAATGAGAGCGCAGTTAAGCTTGCTAACAACCCGGTTCAACACTCTCGCACAAAGCACATAGATATTCGCCATCACTTTCTTAGAGACCATGTTTCAAAGAAAGACATATCCTTAGAGGGAGTTAGAACCGAAGATCAATTGGCGGATATCTTCACAAAACCCCTAGATGAGAACACCCTTTGTAGATTGCGAAGTGAGCTTAATGTGCTTGATCTAAGTAACTTTGTCAAAAGGTGAAAGGGGGTTGTCTTTGCATTGCATTGTATTATATGCCATGTTTAAAATTATGCTATGCACATAGGCTTGTCAGACGTGGTTAAGATAACCGCCCTAAAAAGCGTGTGAAGAAGCTTACCCATGAGCAAACTTGACAAGCAACCTAGATTCAAATTCCGTATTGCATTGCATATGCATGTGTGTTGCTTTGTCATTTCTTTTTGGTTAAGTTTTGAGCAACCGCTGTGTTCGTCCACCGCTAGGGGAGCATTTGAGGCTCCTAATGGTTGAGACCCCTAGTTTTGGTGGCCACATGTTGTCTCCTCGGGTTTTATTGCCTATTTTATCTAGAAAACTAAATTAGCCTATGGCAAAATATTTGAAAAAATTGAGGGTTTGAGAGAGGTAACTCCTCTAGGTTCCAACTGGTGTTTATTTGCGTCTTATTTGAGTTGGAACTTGGTTGGGAGAAGTCGGCGCAAAAAATCGAGTCAAAACAGGGTTTCCCCTGTGACCGGACTCACCCTGTGCGTCCGGTCAGTGCAAAACCCGCACGTATGAATAGTAACTCAGTCGCGTCCGGTCTGGTGGTGGGTGGTGCGTCCGATCGTCGGTCAAGTTCTGATCGGACGCTGCCGTGCGTCCGGTCACGTGCGACAGGACGCGTCCGGTCGGCAAAAACGCGTTTCGGATGCTCTCTGAGTTGGACCGAACACTGGGCATCGTGCGTCCGGTCGCTCTCTAAGTGCGTCCAGTCGCATCTTAAGGGGCTCAATAAGTCTTTCCAACTGACACGTGGGACCGCCCCTCCTTTCTTCATCCTCTCCCCAAACCACCGCCGCCCGAAGCTTTTCCAACCCTTCGCCGTGCCTCCTCGCTGCCCCTCGCGCCCGCGCCGTCGTCCCCCACCACCGTGCTCGTGCCGCCGCTCCTCCCTCCTTGCGCCCACGCCGCTGCCGCCGCTGCCCCTCCCTCTGCGCGCGCGCTCACCCGCCCTCCCCGCGACCGCCCGCCCAGGGCTGCCCACCTCGCCGGCGCGCCCCACTCTGTTCACCGGAGATCGTGCCATTCTTCCTCGTGCTCTTCTCCGTCTCCGGCAAGCAGTTCCCACCCAGTGAGCCTCTACCCACTCTCCTCCACCCCTGCGCGCAACGTGTTCGACGAAATGCCTCAACCGAATTTCATGCCATCTTAACCCGGTTCTTGGCCATTTTCTCGCGCAGATCCCTCCGGCGAGACGTCGCGGTGCCCGAACGTGTCGGTATCTCATCTTTGCTTGTCCGCTCCTCGCGTCTCATTAGGTAGCAAAGCCTCGTCTCATCTCTTTCTCTCTTTTGCTTTGCTTCCGATAGGGCCTTCTTCTCTCTAGGTTATATATGCTTATATATATCCCCATCTATCTATTGCAGCGAGTCGGGACCGTGTCAGTGAGCAGTGTGACAGTGACAGCTTAATCCGGGGCCAAGCTCGCGGATACGGAACGAGGCCAAGCCTCTGAGGTTCAGTCCAGTCTCTTTTTCGTCAGAGGATTCTTGGCCGTGGTTTCTCTCAGTTGTTGTGGATTGACTCTCAGTGAGGTTTGTCAGCGACAGCGGTTCAGTTGTTTTTCTGCCTGGTCAGTTGGCAGTGGTTCTCTTCTTGTAGCGATGGCACGCTGCAAGAATGTTGGTGGAGGTCCCGGGGCAGATCCTCCTCCCCCTCGCCCTCCTTCTGGTGGCCAGGCGAAGGGGAAGCAGAAGCTTGTGTCCAAGAAGCGCAAGCGCCTTGACCGTGATTCAGGGATGGCTTTGGCAGTACCTCGTGCAGCCGAGAGGGCAGAGCAGGGTGGTCAGACAGGCAGTCTTCGCATTCGCGACCAGTCTTCAGAGCAGGGCAGTCAGGCCAGTGGTCCGCGGAGTGGACAGCGGGTTCGTGATCTGCTTACAGAGCAGCAGGTGCAGGCTTTGCTTCAAACCGAGGGAGGAGTGGTCCGGATTCACGGCGAGGAGTACTCTCTTGACGACCCAGTTGAGGTCCTCCCTCCGAACCTTCGTTTTCCGTCAGAGGCAGCCGCAGCGGCTTCTATCGGTGGTTTTGCTCCAGAGCTCAGCACAACTACAGAGACCCAGGCAGAGGGTCAGCCAGCTCAGCAGCCGGTACGCAGGTCCACCCGTACTTGCACTCAGTCTTCTCCTAGACCTGAGGGGCAGAGGCAGGGTGGTCGACCCCCTCCGAGGCCACAGGGACCCCCACCTGTGGAGCACTTGGACCTGCGACTCGCGACAGCACGTCAGGTGCAGGCCCTGCGCTTGGTTCCTTCTGAGGAGTGGTTCCCAGCCGCCCGGCACCCTCAGGCCTTCGAGGGCTTCTACACCGTACTTCAGGAGGATTTTTACACAGCTTATGTCAACAGCGGCGTCCATCTTCGGCCTCACCGAGTTTGTCCGCTCGAGGATATAGTTGCAGCTGGTGGAGAGGCCATTCGTCCCATGCTCTCCTACCTGCCAGGCTTGGCCGATCTTCTTGGACGACGTGGTCAGTATGTGGAGGACTGGGTTCAATAGTTCTACGCATCTCTATGGATCTCCCCGGATCACAGGTTTCTTCACTTTGCTTTCAGGGGGAGATCCTACAGGCTCTACAGTGCCCGCGCCAGAGAGTACCTTGGTCTGACAGCTTATGCGACCAAGATTCACACGTTGTGCTATGGAGAGACAGAGTCACCTCGGCGTCCTCATGCAGGCGAGATTCCACCAGCAGATTTGGTTCGTGCCTGCTTTCGAGAGCCGTTCGGAGAGGGGTCCAGCCGGCGTCCTGGTGACTTGACGTCGACGGCCCGTCTCGTGAACGAGGTTATGAGGCGCACTCTTCTGCCTCGGACAGGCTACAGAGAGGGACTGACTCGGATTCAGCTTTGGCTTGTGCACCACTTAGTCTCTCAGCTTGAGTTTGACATTTGGGACATCATTATTTCATAGATGGAGGACACGCTAGCTGAGGGGTTCAAGGGTCACCGGCAGCTTCCCTATGCTCACTGGATTTGTTTCATTCTGAGGAGGATGATTCCGGCCCTGCTCTCTGAGCTTTCACAGTCTCCGACTGAGTTTCCCGTGTATGACACTCGCCAGATCATCAGGGTCAGTCCGGACACTCGTCCCAGACAGCAGCGTCAGAGGCCAGTTGTCACTGAGACAGACGTAGAGCAGGATGAGGTTATTCGTCAGCTAGCAGAGGCCGAGCTCGCAGGACTTGAGGCAGAGGCTGAGGACCCCGACCTTCCAGAGGTTCCGACTGACAGCTCTGACGACGACTACGCTCCTCTCCCGAGGATGCGTCCAGCAGCGGCTCACGACTCAGAGGCGTCCTCGTCGCGTATGGCCGGCTCCGACCCAGCCCTTCTTGCCATACTCTCTCGGATGGAGCAGCAGCAGTCCCGACTTTCTGAGGAAGTTCAGCGACAGGCTGAGGAGCAGCGACGTCAGGCTCAGGAGCAGGCTCGACTTGCAGAGGCACAGGCAGTGGCCGCAGCTCAGGCTCAGGAGCGTCAGGATGCTCTTCAGAGGCAGATGATTGCGCTTCAGACTCAGACTCTCGCCTTCATGGAGAGGATGGCAGCTCTTCCTCAGTTCCCTCCGCCGCCGACACAGTTTTAGCAGCAGCTGCCCGGACCGTCGACCTCATTCTTCTCTTCAGTTCCTCCGTCGTCGGTCTCGCCTTCCCCGCAGTTCACACAGTGGTTCGCCACACCTGTGCCAGGGCAGCTGCCAGGGTTCACACCGCTTCGCTCCAGTTTCACTCCCACTCAAACGGAGTCAGTTCTTGCGACCCCCAGAAGCTTGGAGGCTACGTTCAGTGAGATCACCAGGCAGCCTACACCGCCAGAGTTTCACTTGTCGGTGATCTCAGCTCCAACCCCTGCTCCCGCTACTGGTACCTCAGAGACCCTTCCTTCCTCTGTAGCGTCGTCTGAGCCACCGGTCTCTCAGAGTCAGACTATGCTTATCAGTTCCGCACCTGAGGCTTCGTTGACCGTCTCAGTGGCAGAGACCGAGACAGTGGATCCTCCTCCAGAGTCCGAGCTCCCGCAGCCAGAGATTCCCGAGCCCGAGGTCGCTCCAGAGTCAGCTGAGCAGACCCAGACTGCTTCACCTCCACGTCCAGTGTCCGAGGGTCAGCCAGCTCACAGTTCGTCGTCCGACGAGGCGGCTCTCCTTGCTCAGTTTGAGGCTCTTCCGCGTACCTCGACGCCCGACTCATCTGCTCCCGTCCCACCTTCCGACTCTTAGTTTTGGTCTTTGATGCCAAAGGGGGAGAGAGCGTATGTTAGACTTAGGGGGAGCTTGTGAGAGGATCTCAGTTCTTTTGTGTGATACTTGCACTCATATGCATACATGTTTATCTTATGGCTCTTGTATGATATTCGTATGTCTTTTGGTTGTGACATGTTATGCTTCACTCGTAATATATTACATGTCACTTGGTTATGCTCATTTACTTTGCTTCCGCACTTATACTCCGATAAATGAGCTCGTTCATAAGTACTTGTATTAACTCTTATATGTTGAGTACTTATGTGAACATGGTTTGGATAAGCATGTCTAACTCTTTTGATCTTATTGTCACATGCTTATATAAACCAAGTAATTTAAAACCTCACCTCTCTTTCAAACATACTTGAGGTTGTCATCAATCACCAAAAAGGGGGAGATTGTGAGCATCTAGGCCCCCAGTGGGTTTCGGTGATTGGATGACAACGGTAAATTACTATGACTAACATGTGTTTTGCAGAAACAGTTGAGTTAGGTCATGGTAATGATGATCGTGAGGGCACTATGGTATTCATGTCCCCTTATTGATGGAATTCGTTCGGTTTTCAAAGGATGGACGACGAAGACGATGATAGACTAGTTCTAAGTGTCATTTGGTGTTGAAGGACACTTAGAGTAGCATAGGCCTTTGTTTTATCTTTGGTCGTACTATTAAGGGGGGTTTGAATGGGTAGCTTGACCTAGGTGAGTCTTTTGAGTTAGGTGTGGTGCACACTTGTTAAACAAAAGCTCTAGGTAGCTTAGAAAGGTCCCTAAGTTCATAAGGAAGAAAGTTCGTGAAGGGAGCATCGCAAACCGAAGTCGTTTTGGACTTCAAATGGCGACCGGACGCTGGAGCCCTTAGGACCGGACGCTAGGGTATGCGTCCGATCAGTGGTGCTCGCTGAGGGGCAAGCCTAGCTATGACCGGACGCACCCTCAGCAATGGACCGGACGCTAGGGTATGCGTCCGGTCAGTGGTGCTCGCTGAGGGGCAAGCCTGGCTGTGACCGGACGCACCCTCAACAATGGACCGGACGCACCAGGGGGTGAGTCTGGTCCAACACAGAGAGGTTCCAGAAAGTGAAGTCCTTGATCGGACGCGTCCGGTCAGTGGTGATCGGACGCTTGGGAGCGTACGGTCAACGTTTCGTACGAGTGTCAGGGCTAACGTCATTTAGCCGTTAGACACTGACCGGACACGTCCGGTCACCCCGACAGGTGCGTCCGGTCAGTGTGTAACTGGCTAGACTTACCCCTTCGTGCATGTTTTGAGTTGGGGGGTATAAATATGCCTCCCCCTCATTCATGCTGTCTCTCTTGCTCATTTGAAAGGTTGCCAAATACATCGTGATAGCAAGTGAGTGCAAGAGGCCTAGTGAGGTTGAGAGATTTGATAATCGAGTGATCAAACACCTCATTAGTGAATCGAGAGTAGCAAGTGTGCATCCACCCATCTCATTAGCCTTGCGTTGGTCAAGTGAGAGTTCTTGCTTGTTACTCTTGGTGATCGGCATCACCTAGACGGCTTGGTGGCAATCGGAGAGCTTGGTGATCATCCGGAGGCATTGTGGATGACCCAAGCCATGTTGTGACCGGTAGCGAGCGATTCACCGGGCCGGAGTGGCGAAGAATCAGCTCATAGTGAGCACTTGATCCTTGCGCGGATCAAGGGGGAGCGATACCCTTGCGCGGGTGCTCCAACGAGGACTAGGGGGGTGTGCCGACACCTCGATACCTCGGAAAAAAGATCGTCATGTCATCTCTACTCTCTCTACTTACGCATTTACATTTGAGCAATTCAATTTCGCAATTTACTTATTGTTCATCCATATGTGAATTGCCATGGTAGAGTAGAAATGTCTTGGCTTTGATCTTTTTCTTGGTTGTTTCTAGAGAAACACACTTCTAGGCACTAGGGGGTTAATTGGGCTTGTTAGGTTTTAATTCTTGCTAAAGTTTTAGAAAAGCCCAATTCACCCCCCCCCTCTTGGGCATCTTGATCCTTTCAGGTGTTAAGTCGCTTTGGTTATAGTGACTGTAACCCTGCTCCTACACCTTATGACCCTAGCGTGTAATTGCAGAAAAACCAAAGAATGGCAAGGGATCAATTGTCATACTCCCAGATCATTGGCTCGCTCATGTACCTTGCGAGTGCAACAAGGCCTAACATCTCATATGCTATGAGCAAGCTGAGCAGGTTTGTGTCTAAACCTAGAGATAATCACTGGCGTGCTCTTGGGAGAGTGTTGCGGTACCTGAAAAGTTCTATGACTTATGGTATTCATTATATCGGACACCCAAAAGTGCTGGAAGGCTATTGTGATGCCAACTGGATTTCTGATGCTGATGAGCTTAGAGCCACAAGCGGATATGTGTTCCTGCTTGGAGGTGGCGATGTTTCCTGGAAGTCTTGCAAGCAGACTCTCATTACGAAGTCTACCATGGAAGCAGAACTCACAGCGTTAGACACTGCTGGGGCTGAGGCCGAGTGGCTTCGTGAACTCCTATTGGATTTACCGGTGGTTGAAAAACCGATACCGGCTATTTCCATGAACTGTGACAATCAAACTGTGATTGCGAAGGTCAACAGTTCCAGGAGTAACATGAAGTCTACAAGGCATGTGAAAAGAAGATTGAAATCTGTCAGAAAACTAAAAACCTCCGAAGTTATAACGTTGGATTATGTCCACATGTCGAATAATCTGGCAGATCAATTCACTAAGGGATTATCACGGAATGTGATAGAAAATGCATCAAGAGAGATGGGTATGAGACCCATATGAAAATCTACTATAGTGGTAACCTGCTCTATGTGATCGGAGATCCCGTGAAGTAGAGTGGTGAAACAAGCTATGAGTAGGTTGAGAGGAAAGTTCCCTTTTGAACCTATCTCTGATGCATAACTTTCCTTCTGTAAGGCAGGTTGGTATTTACCTTAATGTATTCCGAGAGTCTTTTAAAGATGAGATGTTGTTCTACAGAACATCTTATGAGGAATATACCTATATGAGTCAGACTGTTGGTCACAGTCTATGGGATTTGGGCGGTCCCTAAATACTCATGAAAGGCACTGAAGTGTGACTTATATGCTTCAAACAGCGGGGATGACTGTTGCAGCCTAGTACCAGCAAAGGACTTGAGTGAATCTCACCTCACGCAAAACTATTAATTCAAGGCATAGTCCATTGTTCAGTTGTGACTGAGTGAAACTCTTGCTCTAGGTGGATGTTCAACTTAACAGTCTCCATCGAAACACTGGTATATCAAAGAATTGAGATTCTGGAATTTCATAGTTATAAACCCTAGAGGTTGGTGGGGATTGTTAGATTTATTGTGGGCTAAGCCCATTAATATATTTAATAAATCAATAACTCTATGGTGTGTAATTGTGAGAATTATTGTTTGTACCGGATTGGAATTTAAAGGGACGTTGACTCAACTTATATGGTGGGATTTATTCCATCTAATTTGAGAAGTTGAGAAACGGACCAAGGCATGCCACACGCGCGCGCCGCCGCCGCCGCCGGCCGGGCCGGGCACGGGCACGGGCACGGGCTCGGGCTCGGGCCGTGGCGTGGCGTGGCGTGGCGTGGCGAGGCGTGGCGTGGCGTGGCGAGGCAGGCAGGCAGGTGGGCGTGGCTTGTGGCGCGTTAATTTTTGTTAATGTCCACTAATCATGGGAGTTTCTATCTCTAAAGCTGCCCGTCTCTTGACCTTCCAACTTCTGCAGTCTCTCCGTCTCCCTGCAATATGTCGCCCATACAGGAATAAAAGGAGTAGCGCCTCCTCTTGTGCTCGGTTCTCAATTCCCTTCCATAGAGAACAGACATACTTCCAGACACTCTATTCAGCTGCAGGAAAGGCGTCTCCATCTCGTTCATCCGCGCGCACGGAGGAACGAGAGGGCAGGTGTAGTAGAACCGACCAATTTATACCAGATTAAGCACAGAAATCTCTGCTATCGCAAAGATTTTCATGTACTTAAGCTCGTACAAACCCGGTAGTCCGGAAATCTCAAAGGATTTCAAATTATTTCAACATCAGCCAAGATCGTAATAGTTCAGCGAACATGTCCACAAGTTACATCATAGTTTGCAAATAGTTCAAATACATCGGAGTACGAAACAATATTACAAACCATAGTTTGGAGACAGTAGCGGAAGCAACATAGTTTTAAACATAAGTTCAGTTGGTTCTCAATAAGGTGCCACTAGCCTGATCAGGTCCACAAAAGCATCAGATAAGATAAGTAGTGACCATGCCCATGGTCTAGTCATCTCCCATAACCGGGTACAAATAGTTCTCACAGTAGCCATAGAAGCACTGTCCATCTGCAACAACAAGGGAATAAAACTCTGAGTACAAGAAGGTACCCAGCTAGACTTACCCGTCATAAACCAGAAATAATGAGACACCAAGGATCATGTAGGCTATATCTGGGGTTGGCTACTCATACCATTTGCATGAAAGCTCTTTTTGTAAAAACTTAACGTAAGTGTTGGCAGGCATTTTTATAATTAATCCTACCTTACTAGGTTTGCACCTAAACTATAGCAAACACTTAACTAATTATTCAAGCAAGAGTGACTATTTCATCAATAGCCTTTCAAATTCCATACCATAACCATCTTTAGTTCCATAAGTTCTACATGTAAAGATCTACAGTCAATTACTCACTGTCCAAGAGCGATGGCGATTATAATCGATTCCTACCCAGCTGGGGATAAAATGTCGCACATTCGCCCGATCACACCTGCGCCCGGTAGCCGTCGGCTGCCACTCAGGAGATTCGAGAACACAATGCGCGGGACGGCCATGGGCCCTTCTACACCGGGGGTTATCTCAATGTCAGGTTGCTCAAGTTATAGCTGCCCACGATCATGCCAGGTCGATCAGGCCCTGCCTGCCCTCGGACCATGCCAGGTTGTTCAGAATAGTTGCCCACGGTACAACTGAGGCCATGGGTGTTAGGCGTCAACATCTCCATCACCGGCTCGAATAACCTTACTCGGCTTCACGGGAGGTACTCGGACCTACTCCGTTAAGTGATTGACGTGTTCAATTTGACTGAAGGGACATTTCCCGAAACGGGTCCTATGCGACACAGACGGGAGACTACTAGCACACAGAACCCATGTCCTGCTGCTCTTACATCCCGCCCGGTCTCAAATTAATTATCACATGGTTATCTCCATGATAGCACCAGGCTAATCATGATCAGTATCCACCTATATGCGGGAGACAGAAAATCATCCGACTTTTACCGGTCTAAGCAGGACTAAGCATATAACGAACTTAAACCTAACAGGGATCTCAAGATAATATTTGCAGTGGACAAGGTACGGTAATAATGCATCAACGGTAGCAATCAATTCCTATGAACCTAATGCAACAATCATTATCAGGTTAATTTGTAAACTATTTGCAAACCGTAGGAGTTAAATGCTCCGGGGCTTGCCTTTCTCGAAGTCAGACGGGCGGTGGTCTTGGCACTCGGGTAGTTCCTCAGCGTCGACCCCTCCGGTCTCCTCGAGCAAGGTCTCCTCCAGGCTCGGCTCTTCCTGCTGCGGCGGCCTCTAGGTCTCTTCTGCCGATCCTGTATGATGCATAACGTGTGTAAATAGGATGAATGCACATAGGAATGTTTATGTAATGCAATCATTGGATAAGGACTATTCAGGAGATAAACACATGTCATCTACTTATTTATTTTATTTATCACTTACTTAATCACCCAAACAACCTATTGAAACATGCTTATAACAGCAACCCAACACAAACATTTTCAGAAAAATCTACAAAAATTACTGCAGGTTAAGAACATGAGATTCAGTCCACTGTCTAAATTTCAAGTCATTTGGACTTAAACACTGTTCTCTATGAAAAAGATAAACAACATGGTGAAAAGGTGCTTTGAACTACACAGCCTAGCAAAAAGTGTCAAACAACAGATTTCATATTTTTTTCTGAATTTCTTAGTACAAGAGCAGTCTACAAAAATTATCAGGTTCATATCATGTATATTTTAATTACTTAAATCATACAAGAAAACAATATTTAACTACTTTAAATGTTACTGCCAATGTTTTCCACAGAACATACTCAGGATATATTTTTTCCTGATACTACTCATCAACACAAACCTAACAAAATTGGAATCACATTTTTCTGAGTTATACAGAATTAGTTATGCATTTTCTAAGTTAACAGCCATTTACTTAATTAAACAAAACTGCATATAAAAAGTATCACCAAATATGCATTCAATATTTTTCACAGGTAGCTCTATTCATTCTTAATACAACAAAATTTGTTTCACATCATTTGGACTAAAAATGAGCCTTGTGCGAATTTTAGAAGCATTAAAACTATTTCTGCAAAAACTGGATTAAAGAAAAACTAAATCTAAAACACTACGGACACCCAACGTAACTCAGCCGAGGCTCGAGGCAAAAGCTCGGCACACCCGACCTCCCTGAGGCCTACTACACCCAGACTCTTCTTTTTCTCTCTCACACTCTCTCTTTCTCTGTCGGCGAGGCCCACTAGTCAAGCGACCAAGTTACCGGGTGAGGCCAGGCTCGACAGTCAACGACGGACCTTTGCGCCATCGTCGTTGACCGGCCCTAGCTCACCGGCGGCGACGCTTTTGGCGACATCGAGACTACCACTAGACGCGGGTTTGCGAGGTGAACACAATCGACCGACTTGCTGAGCCAGAGGGATACCGGAGCAAGCTCGACGGCGGCCATGGCGGAACAGCGGTGCTGCGGCGCGACGGCGAGGCTCATCCCGGCGAGTCCGAGGCTCAGCGAGAGTAGCACTAGCTCAAGCAAGCTCTAAGCAACCTATTGGTGCTACTAACAAGCCACGGAAACATCGGCATTGCTCGGCGCTATGCTCGGCGGCATCTGCGGAGGACATGGCCATGACGAGGCTCGGTTCTGGCCGAAACACGGCACTAGCGAGGTCTCCATCTAAACCTAGGCAACTACGAAGGTTGAGAAGGCTAGAACAGGGCTCGGTTTAGGATGGTTTGGCCGGAGATGGTCGGTTCACGTGAAGGTCATGGCGGCGGCCATGGCGGATACCCGATGATGGCATTCGGCATTCCGCCGGCTAGGGTGAAGGAGAAAGGAAACCAACCCGTGCAAGTGAAAGAGGAGGTTAGAGCGGAGAGATTGTTGGGAGGAATCGAACGACGGTGCTCTGTGTAGCGAGTATTTGGCCGGCGAAGCTCGACGGCTATGGCGGTGGTGCGGTGGAGAAGAAGGCAAAACAGAGCGGTAGCGAGTGCGAGTGAATGAGTGAGCGGCTCGGTTGCAAGCGCAAGAGGTGGAGAAGGCAAGGGCGGGCGCATTGCAAGGTTCATTGCACCCGGACGGATCCCCTCCTTCTGTTCCGACCAGTGTCGGTGGTACAAAAAAGGGGGTACCCCCAATCAACGCAAACACCCGAAAGCTCGCTCTCCGTCTCGCCTGAGCCCTCCAGGCCTCGGGCGAGCGCGCCCCTACACCTCGAGCCTTGACGCACGGGCCTCGAGCGGTACAGGCAGCCGTATCAGCCCCATACCACGCACTTAATGCCTTCACCTACTCCGGTCATGTCCACTGGTGCCCAGCACGTACCACAGTAACTCGGTGTAAAGGTCAAGCCTCGTTTTCACCACAAGCATGGGCAAAAGGGCACCAGTACAGCACTGTTCGGCCATGCCATGCGCTGTAACCCCTCGAGGACGGCTACGCGCACCTCGAGCCATGCACTGTAACACCCCGAGGCCGGCTCCGCGCCCCTCGAGCCCTCGTGGCACCACCTCGAGGCCGGCACCGTGCCCCTCGAGCTCTGACAAGCTCCCTCATGCTATTGAAGGACAGGTACCCCAAGACCCGGAGGGACCCCGCCGTGTCCTGTACGTTCCGGGATGGGCGCTGTACGACTTCCACGACGCCACGTCTCCACGTCCGCGCCCGGGATGGAGGTCACGCTCCAAGGACGCCTCAACAGCAGCACCCACGTCGGCTCCAGTGGCCCCGACAAGACAGAATCCCTACCCTTCGCCATATCGAACGCTGTTCATGACACCCTTATGTAACCCCGGCCTCCCCTTGCTCTATAAAAGGGGACACCGGGGCCCTCGTTCGGGAGGGGGACGCAACTCCGACAGACAACGCACCAGTCCACCCACGCATTCGAGTCCGGACTCCGGTCCACGCTCACTGAGCTTGTATTCGCCCCTGTACAAGCACTTAGGTGCAAGTAATACAAGAACCTCCCCCCCCCCCCGCTGGACGTAGGGTTTTCTTTGCCCGAACCAGGATAAATCCTTGTGTCATCTTGCATCACCATCCAGGAAGAGAGCACGCGATCATATTACTCGTTGGTGTCATACCCCCGGGTTCGAAACACCGACAGTTGGCGCGCCAGGTAGGGGACTTCGCGTGTCCGAGCCGATTTCTCGTTGACTCCTGGATGGCTTCATCTCCTCTTCCGTTCTCGGCTGGTGCCGTCGTCTGGTTCGGGAGCCTCGAGTTCCTGGCCACAGGCAACAGCAACGAGCTGACTCTGCTCTCCACGGAGGGCCTGGGCGGAGTGCGTGTCACGCCACCCCGCGCGGGGGGCGTGACGCGTCGCCCACACCACCACACGTCGCCACGTCGCGAGCGGCGCCATCGTCACCGTCGTCGTCGGGCGCAGGCGGTGCCCGCGGCAAACACCTACGCCCCCGTAGCCGGTGCAGGGGCCCCAAGGGGAAACCCGCCCGGCGCGCGGCCGGAGACCTCCAGGGCGCACTCACGCCCGCCTAGCGACTTCGCGTTCATCATGCGTACGAACCAGGAGCCAGGCCAGAGGCCTCCAAGCCGTGCGCCGTCGACACAGCTCAGCCTCCTCCCGCGCGGGTCGCACTGCGCTCGACGCCAGCGGTTCCCGATCGGCCTCGACAACTCTGCGGCTGTTTTCGCCCACCGCCTCGACGAGCGCCATCAGGACCAGGACGGAGGTGGACCGGGAGCAGCGTCCGGGCGCGCTGCTGCGGGCCATGGCCAGCCTGGAAATCGTCCACCCCGCGTGCGTCGACAGCGACTTCTTGCGACCCCTCGAGCCACCTCGACGAGCCACCGTCGGAGAATGGTACCACGAGCTGCGGTCCCAGCATCGGCCAAGGCGGCGTGCCCTCAACAGTTCCGACTCCGACGAATACGACTACCACGACCCTGACCTCTGGGACCCCACCAGGGAGTGCTTCCAACTCGAGGGAGTCGTATGCGATACCGAGGACGAAGGCGACGACGACAGGCCGGCTCTCGACCTAGAGGGACCTAGCGACGTGGCCGCGGCAGGCGGATCACGCGTTCTGGGAAGGGACGAGCCTCCAGCACCGGTTGTACCGCCTAAGCACGACGATGGCCGGGCGGCGCAACTCGCTCAAGTGCAAGAGGCAATCACCAAAGCCGAGGAAGAACGGCGACACCTGTTGCAGCTCCGGCAAACCCTGATGCAGGAACCACCCCAACCCCGAGGAGCCGGAGCTCGAGGCCGGGCTCGAGAGGTCCACCGGCAGATCCTCGAGGGCGGGGCACCAGCACGCCCTGAGGTATGCTTCCCGAGAGCCGGGCAGAACGTGGTCGCAGCCGCCATGTTGCTCCGCGATCTACCCGCCGTCTCCAACCCAGACGCCAGGCGCATGCTTGGAGAAATGAAGGGCCTCCTCGAGACAGCCGCTGTGCAGCAGGCCGAGAGCTCAGCGTCGCGGCGGCGCGGAGCGGCCTCGGGGAAACCGACAGATGCGCCCCGCAACGAGCGCGAGGCATCCGTCCACCAGCTGGACGCCTCTCGAGCTAGGCTAGTCCGCGAACGGATCATCGACAACCGGCCACCTCGAGACCTCAATGACGCCCGCAACGACATCAACCGACGACGCAAGGATAAGGGGGCCCAAGAGCGTGGCTATAGCGCCCATCGAGGGGGACGCTACGACAGTGATGAGGACCGGCAAGCCCTCGAGCCCCCGGGCCCCAGGGTCTTCAGCCGGGCCATCCGCAGCTCAACCCTCCCCGACCGCTTCCGCCCGCCGACCAACATCGTGAAGTATGACGGGGAGGTCGAGCCCAAGCTCTGGCTCTCGGACTTCCGCCTTGGCTGCCAACTGGGCGGAGCGAAGAACGACGACCGCGTGATCATACGTCAACTCCCTCTTTACCTCTCGGACACCGCCCGCCGGTGGCTCGAGGGGCTCCCGCCGGATCGGATCCATGACTGGACCGACCTAGTCAGGGTCTTCGACGGGAATTTCAAGGGGACCTGCGTGCGTCCGGGCAACCCCTGGGACCTACGGCGTTGCAGGCAGGCGACGGACGAGCCCATCCGCGACTTTGCTCGACGGTTCTCGAAGCAGCGCCTCGAGCTCCCTCACGTGCCTGACGAGGACGTCATCTCAGCGTTCCTCGCGGGCACGACATGCCAAGAGCTTGTTCATGAGCTAGGACACTACCGTCCCGGGACGGTCGAGGACCTGATGGATCGCGTCACCAGCTTTGCTTCGGGCGACGAAGCAGTGGGGGCCTTCTTTGGTCGTTCCACGGACAAAGGCAAGGCGGTGATCGCGCCGGAGGGCTCCAACAAGGGCAACGACGCCAAGAACGACAGCAATGACGGCAACAAAAAGAAGAAAAACAAGCGCAAGGGCCAGAAGGCGAAACGTGACGCCGATGGCGACGACGACAAAGAGGTGCTCGCGGGCGCCCTCGAGCCTAAGAAGCCCCGAGGCCCCCCTGACGGGGCTGTTTTCGATCAGATGCTCGAGGATACCTGCACCTACCACAGGGGCCCCGTAAACCACAAGCTGAAAGACTGCCGACTGATGAAGGGCTACTACTCCAGGCTCGGCGATAAGAGGGAAGACACGCCTAAGGGAAAGGATACCGATCGACGCGGCGGCAGGAACGCAGACGGCGACTTCCCCCCGGTGCGCGACTGCTACATGATCTACGGGGGGCCGACCGTCGGGCTCTCAGCTCGAGAAAGAAAGAAGGAGCGCCGGGAAATCTTTTCGCTTGGCCACGACGGCCCCCGGTACCTTGACTGGTCCGATGCGCCAATCACGTTCGACCGTGACGACCATCCGGACCATGTCATAAACCCGGGGGCTTACCCCCTCGTCGTCGACCCCGTCATAATCGACGTTCGGTTCTCTAAGGTGTTGATGGATGGGGGCTCGAGCCTCAACATCATATACCTCGAGACCCTCGACCTCCTGGGGATTTCAGAGGGACAGCTCCGACCCAGCGTCGGGGGGTTCCACGGAGTAGTGCCAGGAAAGAAGGCCCACCCCCTCGGGCGCATCGACCTGCCGGTTTGCTTCGGCACGCCGGCAAACTTCCGCCAGGAAACGCTCACCTTCGAGGTGGTCGGCTTCCAAGGGACCTACCACGCCATCATCGGCCGGCCAGGCTACGCCAAGTTCATGGCGATTCCTAACTACACGTACTTGAAGCTCAAGATGCCGGGGCCAAAAGGGGTCATCACCGTTGACACCTCCTACGAGCACGCATACCACTGCGACGTGGAGTGCGTCGAGCGGGGGGAGGCCAACGTCCACCTCGACTCGCTCGAGGCATTGGCAGCTCTGGCCACCGAGGGGGCCCCAGAAGCAAAGCGTCACGCCGGCACCTTCGAGCCGGCCGAGCACACCAAGCAAATACCCGTCGACCCGACCTCGGCCAACGGCAAGATGCTGACCATCAGTACCAGCCTCGAGCCCAAATAGGAAGCAGTGCTCGTCGACTTTCTCCGCGCGAACATCGACATGTTTGCGTGGAACCCCTCGGACATGCCGGGCATACCGAGGGAAGTCGCCGAGCACGCCTTGGAGATCCAGGCCGGGTCCAGACCGGTGAAGCAACGCCTGCGCCGCTTCGACGAGGAAAAGCGCAGGATCATCGGCGAGGAGGTGCACAAGCTTTTGGCGGCCGGATTCATCAAGGAGGTACTTTACCCAGAGTGGCTAGCTAACCCTGTACTAGTTAGGAAAAAGAATGGAAAAATGCGGATGTGTGTAGATTACACTGGTCTGAATAAAGCATGTCCAAAAGTTCCATTTCCTTTACCTAGAATTGATCAGATCGTCGATTCCACCGCTGGGTGCGAAGTGCTTTCGTTCCTTGATGCGTATTCCGGCTACCACCAAATTAGGATGAGAAAATCCGATGAGCTCGCGACCTCTTTTATCACGCCATTTGGTATGTACTGCTATGTTACGATGCCCTTCGGCCTTCGAAACGCCGGGGCAACGTACCAACGATGTATGCAGCACATCTTTGGCGAGCACATAGGCAAGACCGTCGAGGCCTACGTCGATGACATCGTGGTTAAAACCAAAAAAGTAGGGAACCTCATCAGCAACCTCGAGACCACGTTCGAGTGCCTCCGGGCCAAGAATGTGAAGCTCAACCCCGAGAAGTGTGTCTTTGGTGTGCCTCGAGGCATGCTACTTGGCTACATCGTCTCGCAACGGGGGATCGAGGCAAACCCTGAAAAAATCTCAGCAGTCACGAGGATGGGCCCGATTCGTGACCTCAAGGGCGTACAGAAGGTAACAGGCTGCCTAGCCGCTCTCAGCAGATTCATCTCGAGGCTGGGAGAAAAAGCACTACCCCTCTACCGCCTACTAAAAAAGACGGAACACTTTGCGTGGACCGCCGAAGCCGAGGAGGCCTTAACCAAGTTGAAGGGGCTGCTGACGTGCGCACCAATTCTCGTGCCCCCACGACCAGCCGAAGGTGACGGTTCCCCCGAGCCCCTCCTCCTCTATGTGGCCGCAACCACTCAGGTGGTTAGCGCGGTCATAGCCGTCGAGAGGCACGAGGAGGGTCATACGTTGCCGGTCCAGCGGCCGGTATACTTCACCAGTGAGGTACTCTCCGAGGCCAAGGTCCGGTACCCGCACATCCAAAAGCTGCTCTACGGCATCATCGTCACCAGGCGCAAGCTCCAGCACTACTTCCTCGCTCATCCCGTAACGGTGGTGTCATCCTTCCCCCTCGGAGAAATCGTCAACAATCGGGAGGCCACGGGGCGCATCGCCAAGTGGTCCGCCGAACTGATGGGGGAGACCATCACCTATGCCCCGCGAAAGGCCATCAAGTCGCAAGCATTGGCGGACTTCGTTGCTGAATGGACCGACACTCAGCTCCCGCCGGCGCAGATTCAGGCCGAACTCTGGACCATGTACTTCGATGGATCTCTCACGAAGACGGGGGCGGGAGCAGGCCTGCTCTTCATCTCGCCCCTCGGAGTACACATGCGCTACCTGCTACGCTTGCACTTCCCCGCCTCCAACAACGTCGCCGAGTATGAGGCCCTCGTCAATGGGCTGCGCATCGCCCTCGAGCTCGGGGTCCGACGCCTCGACGCCCGAGGAGACTCGCAGCTCGTCGTCAACCAGGTTATGAAGGCTTCAAGCTGCATCGATCCCAAGATGGAGGCATACTGCGGGGAGGTACGCAAGCTGGAAGACAAGTTTTACGGCCTCGAGCTCAATCACATAGCTCGGAAGTACAACGAGGCCGCAGACGAGCTGGCAAAGTTGGCATCCACGCGTGGCACGGTACCACCAGACGTCTTCTCGAGGGACGTCTTCGAGCCATCCGTCGAAATCGACCCGGGGGCTGGCCCCTCGACGCCACCCCTCGAGCAAGGACACGGGGGCTCGACTCTCAACGCCACCCCTCGAGAAGGACCCCTCGACGTCCGCAGAGGCGATGCAGGTCGACGCACACGCCCCTTCGTCATCACGGCCCCTCGACTGGCGGACGCCCTACCTCGACTACCTGACGCGAGGCGAGCTGCCAGAGGACAAGACGGAGGCCCGACGCATCGCTCGAAGGGCCAAGACCTACGTCGTCTACGGCGACGAACGGGAGCTATACCGACGAAGTCCGACTGGGATCCTCCAACGCTGCATCCCACTCGAGGAAGGGCGCAAGCTCCTCGACGATATGCACTCGGGGGCTTGCGGCCACCACGCGGCGCCGAGGGCCCTGGTTGGCAACGCCTTCCGACAAGGCTTCTATTGGCCGACCGCCATTGGGGATGCCAAGCGTTTGGTCCGAGCATGCCATGGGTGTCAATTCTACGCCAAGCAAACGCACCAGCCCGCACACGCCCTGCAGATGATCCCAATCACTTGGCCATTTGCCGTTTGGGGGCTCGACCTCGTGGGTCCCCTCAGAAGGACAAGTGGAGGGTACACACACATGCTCGTGGCCGTCGACAAGTTCACCAAGTGGATCGAGGCTAAGCCGATAGGA
The DNA here is from genome assembly GCA_009763385.1 of Coix lacryma-jobi var. lacryma-jobi. Lineage (NCBI taxonomy): Eukaryota > Viridiplantae > Streptophyta > Magnoliopsida > Poales > Poaceae > Coix > Coix lacryma-jobi. The sequence continues at coordinate 52,127,200 of CM019831.1, forward strand.
GACCCCACCTCAGAGAAGGCTGTCGAGTTCATCGCCAACATCATGTACCGGTTCGGGGTGCCAAATGTCATCATCACCGACAATGGCACCCAATTCACGGGCAAAAAGTTCATCAACTTCTGCGACGACAACAACATTCGCGTAACCTGGGCCTCGGTCGCATACCCCCAATGCAACGGGCAGGTCGAGCGCGCCAACGGCATGATACTCCATGGGCTGAAGCCGAGGCTGTTCAAAACCCTCAAGAATTTCGGAAAGGGGTGGGCTACAGAACTCCCCTCGGTGCTGTGGGGCCTCAGGACTACGCCGAGTCGGGCCACCGGGTTCACTCCGTTTTTCCTAACCTACGGCGCCGAGGCCGTCTTACCCTACGGACCTCGAGTACGGCTCACCTCGACTTCGAGCCTACAACGAGCAAACCAGTGACGAAAGGCTCGCCAACGCCAAGGACCAGCTCGAGGAGGCTCGAGACGTGGCGCTCATCAACTCTGCACGCTACCAGCAAACACTTCGATGCTACCACGACAAGCACGTGCGCAAAAGGGACCTGGCGGTGGGGGACCTCGTGCTTCGACGGCTGCAAGATAATCGAGGGCGCCATAAACTCACCCCTCCGTGGGAAGGCCCAGTACACCGTGGCTGAAGGTACTCAAGCCAGGCACATACAAGCTCTACGACGACCAAGGCAGGATCCTGGCGAACGCGTGGAACATATCTCAGCTACGTCGCTTCTACCCTTAAGGGCCTCGAGGCCCTGTTCATTTCACTGCTTTGCACAAACACGTTGAATATGAATGGACCAACTCGTGCTCCATCTTTCATGTTCTTTAGCAACTCAAGGTAGTCTCGACCCTGCCTAGCTCAAGGTCGAGCCTCCCTCGGGGGCTGACAAGAGGGTAAACGCCCCCCCCCCAGACTCCGGAAAAAACGCGTGTTTTCTTTTCAAAAATTTGACCCTCGTCTCGACTCGCGCCTCGAACGAACTAGCGACGTCTAAATCCTTTAGTACCTCGAGCCCCAAGGTCGGGGGGCGTCGACGTAGACGGCCGCCTACGCCCCCGGGCTACGGTACCCTACCTACGCCTCCCCTCGAGGGGCCCGCGACGCACTAAAGGAACACAGACTAAGTTAGCAGAAACTCGAGCTCACGACAAAGAGAAGCGGTCAAACGCATTTGAAAAGAAAACAACTCTTTCCATAAACAAATCACATATACATTCGGGTCTCGACGTACCCTCATTTATCTCACAGAATTCTTACAAGGGCCTCGACGCCCAAATTTGGCACGCAGGCCTCAATCCTCGTCGGTACGGTACTCCTCCCCAAGGTCCGCGAGGGCAGGCTCGACCTCGACGCCCGAGCTCGAGGGAGGAGGGCTCCCGACACCGCTGCTGGCGTCAGGAGGCAGCACGTCCTCCTCGAAGATCTTCGCAAGCGACGTCCCCGGCCTCTCCATCTTCTCCAAAATCTTGTCAACTCGGTGGTTGTTCCATTCCTCATCCTTCCCCTCGATCTCGATAAAGCCATTCGCGACAACATGGACCGGGAAGCGGAAACCGGAGCGAACAACCGCGAGTGTCTGCTTGACGCCGTGATGGAGAGCTTGTCGGACACGGTCCCGAGCGGCTGCGTCGAAGAAGCACAAGGCGTCGACCAAGGCATCGCCCCGAGCCATCGCACTCTCCACCGCGGCAACAGGAGGAACACCCCACATAGGGCCGAGCCGGTCGAAAGAAGAGCGAGCACGCTCCGCCACCATCGTCTCATCTTGGAGCTGGTCCAAGAGAGCCTGGTTCGTCTCACGGAGCTCCTCGACCGTCTTCTCGACCCCTGCGCAATAAACAAGGAAGAGTGAGACGGCGGCATAACAAAAAACTTCGAGACCCAAACAAAAACAAGGTGTAAACCTCACCGTCGCAGTGTTGCCCCAGTGCGGCGAGGTCGCTGGTCAAGCCCTCAGCACGCTGCTCCAGCCTGCGCTTCTCGGCCAGCGTAAGGAGCTTCTCGGACCTAAGGTCCTCGATCAGCCGGCCCGCCTCCACCAGGGCCAGATCCTTGCGGATCACCTCCTGCCGCGCCGCCCCCTCGGCAGCTCGGGCGGTGGCGGCGCCACTCACGGCGTCTTCGGCCTCTTTTCTTGCCGCCTCCGCTGCGGTCCGGGCGGCGGCGGCCTCGCCACGGGCGTTAGCAGCCTCCTGCTTCGCCGCCTCGGCTTCAGCCCGGGCAGAGGTGGCCTCGCTTCGAGCGTCCGCGGCCTCCTTCCTCGACGCTTCGAGAGCGGCGGCGGCCTCCTCCTTGGATCGGGCGACCTCGCCTCGAGCCACCCGGACCTCCGCCTCCGCCTCGTTAAGCCGGCTCGCCATCTGGGCGTTCCGGCTCAGCTCCGCGCGGAGATCTCGAAGCTCCGCCTCGGCCCGCTCGAGGGCGGCTGACACCTGTGCGGATCGGCCCGCCTCCTCGGAGCAGGACCGCTCCGCCTCCGCCATAAGCACGGCCACCTCCCGGAAGATGGACCGCACCTCGCGCGGGGCCCCCCGCTGGGCCGACTGCTCGATGGGGACCACGGCAAGGGGCGGGCTCAGTGCGACGGGAAACGGCCATATCGGCCGGTCGAGCTCGATGTCGGGCAGACCCTCCTCCGCCTCGAGCTGCCCCGACAGCGACCCGCCGCTTGACGGCACGGGCCCCGACTCCCTCCGTCCCACCGCCGGCGCCTCCTGTTGCGGATCGGTCGAGGGAAGGCTCGACCCTAGGCCCTCTTCCCTGGCCGGGCTCTCCGGCGCCTTGTCGGCGCTAGCCGGCACCTCGGGCGCCGCCGCCATCGTCGAGCCCGCAGCAAGGAGCGGCCCCTGCTCCAGCTCGTTGAGGAGGTCCTCCACCGTCGGCTCCTTCTCCGCCGACGCCTCTTCCCCCCTTCCCCCCTCCGCAGCATGGCCCGTGCTGGTCGGAGCCACAAGGGGCACAGTCCCCTCAGCCCTAGACACCGGCGGGGCCGTGCTCGCCCCAGGCGCTTCCTCCGGAGCACCTGTCGTGGTGAAGGGAAGGATGGCGCTCCCAGTCGGCACCATCATGGGAGGAGGAGGAGGGGGAGGAGGCAACGCTTCGGCGGGTACGGTGGTGGCAGGCTCGATGCCATGAGCTGAGGCCCCTGCAATACGAGACGACAGAGAAGTCAGAACCAAGAAGAGTACCTCGACCCCTATGGTCGATGACGACGGCCTCACCAAAATTTGCGACGACCATCCGGCCCCCTCGAGTCATGGCAGCTCGGGCCTTCTCCAGCCAAGCGGCCTCTCTAGCGGAGGAAGGTGCCATACCTCGAGGTGCCTGTGCCTCAACGGGGCTCGAGGCCTTGGCCCGCTTGGACGAAGCGAGGTCCACCTCCTGGTAGGAGCGCTTCCCCCTGAGAAGATGGAGATGGCACGCGTCATTAAAAGCAAAGAAGTGAAGCCTCACTACCGACGAGACCCAAAGAAACTACTCACCCGAAGCGGCGGCTGGTCTTCTTCCCGGAGTCGCCGGACCCACTCGGGGGCTCCGAGCCCACCCCGCGGCTCGAGCCCTGCGCCTGGGCCGTCTCCGCAGGGTTGGGATGGGGAGAGGTCTCCCGACGCCTCCCCTGGCTCGACCTCGAGGGAGAGCCCTCCTTCCGCCCCGCATCGCGGGAGGGCGACCGCACCGCCCTCGTGCTGACGTCGTGGCGCTCGCCCCGGCGCGGGCTCCGGGACCTGCTCCGGCGCCCACGCTGGTGGTCGCGCCCTCCGGCGTCCGCCCCCGCGTCCCGGCGGCGGTGCGGCGATGGACTCCGGGAACGCTCGCACCCCTGGTCACGAGATGCTCGGGGGCTCCTCCCACGACGCTCATGGTGGCGGGGGCTCGACGCCCCATCGTGCGGTCCGCTCCTTCGGGGGCTCGAAGCGCTCTTCGACGCTTCGCGACGGGCGGGCTCAGGGTCCCTCTCGACGCGAGGGCCAGTCCTCGAGGGCCGGCCCCTCTCGGGAACCCCCGCCTGGGTCGACGCCGACGTCGACTCCTTCTGCGCCGCGTCGACAGCGCTCCTAGTCAGCGGCTTCCTCACGACAACCGGCGCGTCCGGCGCGGAGCTCGAAGTCCCCTGGGCTTCGAGCGAAGCCTGGCTCGGCGCGGCCCTCCGCGACTGCGCCCCGCGCGATCCCTTCGCCGGGGGGACCTCCAAGACTTCCTCCTGCACAAAGGAGGGGTCAGCCCCGACGCCGAAGACCCCCGCACGTCTCAAACGCGCGTCCATCCCCTCGTCATCATCCTCATCCTCGTCATCGCTCTCCTCCTCCGAGCCCGAGGAGCTCAGCTCTGGGGACTCGTCTCCAGGCTGGCGGTTGCGGCGAGCCTTCGCCAGCCTCTGCTCCCGAGCCGAGCGACGCAAGTTTTTGATTTTCTCTTTCTTCTTTTCGGCGTCCTTGCTCTCCTTGTCTTTTTGAGCAGAAAGGCGCCTCACCTGGGTATCCGCGGCGTCCTCCCTCACCGGAGGCCTCGACGCGCGAAAGGTAAACGCCCCCGGCGAGAACAGAACAGATAAGGAAGATTACGGGAAGAAAGAGGAAAGGAGGGGCTCGAGGGCGACCGGCTCGAGGGAAACTTACCAGGTCAGGACACCCCATGGCGGGTGCCATGGCGATCAGGTTGGCTTCCTCGGGACGGAACGTCCCTTGGATCGTGATCGACACCCGGGAGACGGCTTCATTCCGGGACAGCCCGACCTCCGCCAACCTCGAGCTCTTCAACCCTTCGAGTGAGGCCTTAGGCCCCATCTCGAACATGAGGAGGGGACGCTCCGCCAGCGGAAGGACCCTCCGCTGGTGGAACGCCCAGATGACCGCCGCGACGGTCAGCCCCTTCTCCTCCACCAACTCCTTCATCGCCTTCATCAGCGGCACCAGGTGGCGCTGCCTGTCCGACGCGACGCCCCAGGTCCACTTCTCTGGGCGACGGGTGAGAATGCCGCCGGTATACTGCGGAAAGAGGCCACCTTCGTTCCGCAAGTAGAACCAGTGGTCGTCCCACCCCGCCTGGTTAGAAGAAAGCTTGTAGCGCAGGTACTCGCGCGGGACGCCGGCCGACGAAGGTCCAGTCCTCGCGGTGATGGCCAAGGAGCCCATACGCACGAACCGCCTCCCGCCGGATTTCGAGGCCTTGACGAAGAGCTCGCCCCGGAAGAGGTGGACGAACATCTCCCAGTGCGGCTCCATCTTCAAATATCCCTCGCACACCGCGGCGAAGATGGCGGCGTGCGAGATTGAGTTGGGGGAGAAGTGGTGCAGCTCCGCCTCGAAGTGGTGGGTAAGCGCCCGCATGAAGCGACTCGGCGGAACACCGAGCCCCATACGATGGTAGCGAGTAAAGCTCACCACGTACCCCTCCGGCGGGTGCGGCTCACGGTGGTCCGCCGGTGGAAGAATCCACCACGCCGGCCCCGCCTCCGGGTTGGGGCGGAGGAGCCCACGCCCCACCAGCGTCTCCAACTCCTCCTGCGTCGTTTTCGATGGGCTCCAATCCTCAGGCGGCAGCACTTGAGATTGGGCGGCCATGTCGGCAGCGGCACGGATCTGAGCTGCGGACGGGCGGCCGGGAAGATCTCCAATTGCGAGATTGGGGAGAAGGCATGCGCGGGCTACGGCGAAAGAAAAGGCAAAGGCAAAGTAAACGAATCCTCTCCTCTCTTTTGATATTTATACGAAAGAACATCAACAGGCGAGGCGTCCCACGACGACGAAAAAAGGTAACCGCATGCATTTAATGCGCCCGTCTAACCACGTCTCGAGCCGGATGCAGGGCACACGCGGCAGCTCTCCATTCGCTCCACTACCCGGGCCCGCCACGACCGTCGTTCCGGCTTCGCGTCCGCCGCTCTCCCCGGCAGATTTCGCCTAAAAAGGCATGCCCAACGGGCAGAAGGATTCCCAGACGACGGAGGCTTCTTCACGAAGGTAAAAACGGGCCCCGGCCCTAAGCCTCGAAGCAGCGAAGGCTGGCCCTCAAAGAGGGTTCGACAGCCGGCTTCGAGCGCCCGAGTCAGGGACACCAAGGGGCGCCACTCGAGGCACTACTCGAGGGCCAAGCCCTCGAGGCCCCTCACGTGTATCCAAGGCGGGGAGCTCGACGTGCAGTGAGATCCCCTCGGAGGGAGGCATCGAGCCACCGGGCCCTATCGAATGGACCCGGCACTCCTGCAGACTGAGCGCCCATGCTTTATGAGACCGCCTCTGGGCCACAGTCTACCCCTATCGAATGGGGCACGAGCTCTCACTTGGATCCCCCGTTACCAGCTCACCGGGAACCTCGATACTCGCCCGCTCGTGGTAGTACGAGGCATCCCACCCCGCATCCGATCGAAAGGACACGGCGGGATGACAAGCCAGGGCAGCCGGCGTACCGGACAGCACGAAGAGCCGGATGGTCGGCTCAGCCTGGCACCCCTCGACGAAAGAGGGTTAAATAACTCGAGCAGTTACGACTAATCTCTTTTCTTTGTGTGAGCATGAGATTTTCAGGCCTCGGGTGAAAGCTCGACCCCCATCTCGCCTGAGCCCTCGAGACCAGGCCCAGGACAAACGCTCGTTCTCCGTCTCGTCCGAGCCCTCCGGGCCAAGCCCCGGGCGAAGTCTCCCACGGCAAAGGAAAGGTTACCGCGAATACTTAACATTACTACCGAACCACATTTTGAGCCTGTTGACAGGTACGCACGGCGTCGTGATCTCCGCTCCCTGACGATTCCCGCCTAAAGAGGCGCGCCCACTGGGCAGAAGGTTCCCAAACGACGGAGGATTCTTCGGGAAGCCCACGAGGGAGTTCTAACCACTCCCCCATGGCCTCGGGGGCTACACCCGCGGGTGTCGCTCGCATGACACCCACGGAATCAAATCGACAAAATCCTCGAGACCAGTTAGCTATCCATCAAAATCCCAATCTGGAGCCCCTGCTCGAATGCAAGCACTCAAACAAGGGCTCGGGGGCTACTGTCGGTGGTACAAAAAAGGGGGTACCCCCAATCAACGCAAACACCCGAAAGCTCGCTCTCCGTCTCGCCTGAGCCCTCCAGGCCTCGGGCGAGCGCGCCCCTACACCTCGAGCCTTGACGCACGGGCCTCGAGCGGTACAGGCAGCCGTATCAGCCCCATACCACGCACTTAATGCCTTCACCTACTCCGGTCATGTCCACTGGTGCCCAGCACGTACCACAGTAACTCGGTGTAAAGGTCAAGCCTCGTTTTCACCACAAGCATGGGCAAAAGGGCACCAGTACAGCACTGTTCGGCCATGCCATGCGCTGTAACCCCTCGAGGCCGGCTACGCGCACCTCGAGCCATGCACTGTAACACCCCGAGGCCGGCTCCGCGCCCCTCGAGCCCTCGTGGCACCACCTCGAGGCCGGCACCGTGCCCCTCGAGCTCTGACAAGCTCCCTCATGCTATTGAAGGACAGGTACCCCAAGACCCGGAGGGACCCCGCCGTGTCCTGTACGTTCCGGGATGGGCGCTGTACGACTTCCACGACACCACGTCTTCACGTCCGCGCCCGGGATGGAGGTCACGCTCCAAGGACGCCTCAACAGCAGCACCCACGTCGGCTCCAGTGGCCCCGACAAGACAGAATCCCTACCCTTCGCCATATCGAACGCTGTTCATGACACCCTTATGTAACCCCGGCCTCCCCTTGCTCTATAAAAGGGGACACCGGGGCCCTCGTTCGGGAGGGGGACGCAACTCCGACAGACAACGCACCAGTCCACCCACGCATTCGAGTCCGGACTCCGGTCCACGCTCACTGAGCTTGTATTCACCCCTGTACAAGCACTTAGGTGCAAGTAATACAAGAACCTCCCCCCCCGCTGGACGTAGGGTTTTCTTTGCCCGAACCAGGATAAATCCTTGTGTCATCTTGCATCACCATCCAGGAAGAGAGCACGCGATCATATTACTCGTTGGTGTCATACCCCCGGGTTCGAAACACCGACAACCAGGCGCGGCGGCTGCCAGCATGCGGCGGCCACGCGGCGTCGAAGCAGAGAGGAGACAGAGTGCACTGTCGGGGGAAGTGGAAACAGTGGGCGTTGAGCGGGCGGTTTCGGTGTTTGCTGTTCGGGCACAGGCGGGCAGCACGGCGCGCGCGCGGGGAAGAGAGAAGAGAGACTGACAGCTGGGTCCCACGGGTTTTAAACTAAAGAGGTTTTTGCTAACTTCTTTTCTGCTCTATAACTCTCAAACTAAGCCAAATTAGGAAAAGGTTCTAAAAGCAAAGTTGCTCAGAATTTTGTAAGGAACAAATCATCTCTAAGGCTCAAGTCCAAATTCTGCTTAGAAAAAGAATTTTACTCCTAGCCTATTTTTCTAATGCACGAAATAAACAATAAATGACCTTTTCTGAAAAAGTGCTTTTAAGCAAAGTTGTTCCTTTCATCAAGATCTACAACTTTGGTTTAAGGCACTGGGTCAGAAAAACAAAGCAATCTATAGCTACACTAGAAACTAAGCAAGGACTTAACCAACATACAACAAAATGCACATGAAATGATGAGATGCCATGCTCATGCTATGTCAAGTTATGCATTTAGAATTGCTTAACACCTAGGGTGTTACAGCCCTCCCCTCCTTAAAGAAATCTCATCCCGAGATTTGAGTTACTAACCATTCTTTGTAAAACTGTGGATACACCTCCCTTAAATAGTCATCTGTTTCCCAAGTAGCATCCCGATCATCTTGTTCACTCCAAGTTACCTTGTATTGCTTAATTATTCTTCCGCGAGTTGCTCTTTCTTTTTTGTCAAGTACTCGGTACGGCTTTACGGAGTAAGTAAGATCGGATTGCAACTTGATATTAGCTGGTTGCACTTCTTCTTCTGGTACTCGAAGACATTTCTTCAATTGCGACACATGGAATACAGGGAAAATAGCTCTCAGATGTTCTGGCAACTGTAGTTGATAAGCTACTTCTCCCCTCCTTTCCACAATCCTATATGGTCCCACAAACCTTGGTGCCAACTTTCTTTTAACTCCAAAGCGTTTAACACCTTTCATGGGTGAAACTTTCAAGTAGACGTAATCACCAACATTAAACTCAAGCGGTCTTCGTCTTTTATCAGCATAGCTTTTCTGTCGAAACTGTGCAGCTACAATATGTTGTTGAATGATTCTAACTTGTTCTTTTGCTTCTTTGATGAAATCAATTCCATAATATCGACGTTCTCCTGGTTCAACCCAATTAGTCGGTGTTCTGCATTTTCTACCATATAGGGCTTCAAAAGGCGCCATCTGAATACTCTCTTGATAACTGTTGTTGTATGCAAACTCGGCTAGAGGTAACCATTTCTCCCAAGAACCTTTTGCTGATATTACACAGGATCTCAACATATCTTCTAACACTTGGTTCACTCTTTTCGTTTGTCCTGACGTCTGCGGATGATAGGCCGAGCTTCGGACTAACTCCGTGCCTAACTCCTTTTGCAGTTTTTCCCAAAATGGTGCAGTGAACTGCGATCCTCGATCTGAAACTATGATCTTGGGTACACCATGGAGTCGAACAATCTGACTCAAGTAGATATTCGCATAGTCCGGTGCTTTATAGCTGGTCTTGACTGGAATAAAATGTGCTGTCTTGGTAAGACGATCCACAATTACCCAAATCGAGTCATTCCCTTTCTGAGTAGTGGGCAAACCGGTGATAAAATCCATACTCACTTCTTTCCACTTCCATTCGGGTATAGATAACAGTTGAAGCATTCCGGCTGGTTTCAAGTGAATAGCTTTTACTCGACAACATGTATCGCACCTAGCTATATAAGCAGCAATTTCCTTCTTCATCTTAGTCCACCAAAATCTTGGACGTAGATCTTGATACATTTTAGCGCTTCCAGGATGAATGGATAGCCTAGACAAATGCGCTTCGTCCATAATCCGATTCCTGAGTTCTCTATCCTTAGGTACCACTAAGCGCTGGTCAAACCATAGAACTCCATTGTCATCAACTCGAAAATGCTTAACTGGTTCAGTTGAAGCTTTTAGCTTCTCCATGATATGATAAATTCCCTTATCGGTTTTCTGCCTCTCTAAAATCTGATCAACCAACGTGCTGCGTAACTCAAGGTCATGTAGCACTGCAGGATGCATTAGACTGAACTCATCTTTCGGTAGCAACTTCAAAGTATTACAATGTGCTTTTCGACTCAAAGCATCGGCTACTACATTTGCTTTACCAGGATGATAATGAATCTACAGATTATAATCCTTAATCAACTCCAGCCATCTTCTCTGCCTCATATTCAATTTAGGTTGAGTGAAGATGTACTTCAGACTTTTATGATCTGTATACATATTACAGACGCTACCAAGCAGATAATGTCTCCAGATCTTCAAAGCATGTACAACGGCAGCTAATTCCAAATCATGTGTAGGATAATTCACTTCATGTTTCCTTAACTGACGAGAAGCATAAGCAATCACTCTGCCTTCTTGCATAAGGACACAACCTAAGCCAACTTTTGATGCATCACAAAAGACATCAAAGGGCTTCTCAATATCCGGTTGAGCTAAAACAGGAGCAGTGGTCAACAGTTTCCGCAAGGTACGGAAAGCGGTTTCACACTCCTCTATCCATTCAAACTTCTGATTTTTTTGCAATAAGCTTGTCATAGGTTTTGCAATCTTGGAGAAATCCGGAATGAATCGGTGATAGTATCCTGCTAAACCCAAGAAACTCCTAATCTCACCAACAGAAGTGGGAACCTTCCAATCCATTACTTCTTGTACCTTACTGGGGTCAACTGAGATTCCCTCGTCAGATAAAATGTGACCAAGGAAATGTACTTTATTCATCCAAAAGTCACACTTGCTAAACTTAGCATAGAGCTTATGCTCCCTAAGTCTGGTCAGAACAATCCTCATGTGCTCTGCATGGTCTTCTGAGTTCTCTGAGTAGACCAAAATATCATCAATGAACACTACCACAAATTTATCCAGCTCTGGCATGAACACCGAGTTCATCAAACTCATGAAGTATGCTGGGGCATTCGTCAATCCAAAAGACATGACAAGGTACTCATACAATCCATATCTGGTCGAGAATGCGGTCTTCGGGATATCTTGTGGCCTAATTCTGATCTGATGATAACCTGACCTCAAATCAATCTTGGAAAACACCTTGGCTCTGGATAATTGGTCAAATAGAATATCTATCCGCGGTAATGGATACTTGTTCTTGACAGTTACGACATTGAGCGGCCGATAATCTACACACATCCGTAGTGATTTGTCCTTCTTCTTAACGAACAAGGCTGGGCAACCCCATTCTGATACACTAGGTTGAATGAACCCCTTGCCTAAGAGTTCCTTGATCTAAATTTTGAGTTCTGCTAGCCCATTGGGCGGCATACGATACGGTCTTCTTGAGATTGGTGTCATCCCTGGTAACAACTCAATTGCAAATTCCACAGCCCTTTTGGGTGGTAACCCTGGTAACTCATTTGGAAAGACATCTAGAAAGTCTCTGACAACTGGGATTTTGGAAAGATCTTCTATAGCAAGAGTACAAGATAGGTCAACAAAATTGGCACCTCGGGGAAGAGATACACGAAGTTTGTTACCCGTTCGACCGTCGGATAAGGTAAGAGTCCTATTAGCAGTGTCTAACACCGCGCTCCACATAGTCATCCAACTCATACCTAACACTACATCCATACTTAGTCTAGGTAAAACTACTAAATTAGCTCCAAACTTGTGCCCTCCAATCTCGATGGTTGCATTACAAACCATCTGTCTAGATAACACGCTACTCCCAACGGAGCTCACGCGAAACCCATAATCCATTTCAGACATTTCTTGATTATGCTTTTGTGCAAATGCTTTGCTCATAAAAGAATGTGATGATCCAGTATCAAACAAAACAACTGCAGAATGATGGTTAACAAGACACATACCGACAGTCACGGGCTCTCCTGCACGAGCTTCCTCAGCAGTCATATTATGCAGACGTGCGGGGTAGTTAGCCTGCTGCTTTTTTAGGTGCGGGCAATATCTTGCGAAATGCCCTTCTTGGTTGCAATTGAAGCATGGCCCATGAACCAGAGGCTTGCTTCCGGTTGAGCTGCCTTGACCCCCTCGAATTTGATTTGCCGCTATCTTGTACGACCGTTGATTACGCTGAGATTGCTGCTGACCTTTCTTTTGGGGCGGCCTGAAACGAGCTCCAAGCGCTGGTGGTCAATACTGGGAACGTTGAACTGGTGGTCCCCTAGGTTGAGATGGTCCAGACTCCAGTGTCCTCTTCCGGGCCATGCCCGCTGCATGCTTGTTGTTGTGGTTCTCCTGAATCAGACAATCACTGATGAAGTCGTTGAAGACAGTACGAGACGAAGTACCCATGGACTTTCCCATCTTGGTATTCAACCCTCTCTTGAAACTAGCTATCTTTTTAGCGTCAGTATCCACAAACTCTAGTGCATAGCGAGATAGGGAATTGAACATATGGTGGTACTCTGTAACTGATCGGGTTCCCTGTGTTAAGCTCATAAACTCGGCCATCTTCATCTGAGTCAACCCTGGTGGAATATAATGTCCTCGAATAGCCTGTGAGAACATCCCCCACGTGACTGGCGCACGGGCAGGATAGGTGGTTCGGTGATGTCCTCACCAAATCTCGGCCGGTCCCTGCAACTGATGTGCAGCATACTCTGCTTTGAACTCCTCCGTAAGCCTGAGCAGCTGAAACTTCTGCTCCATAGTATGCAGCCATTCCTCTGCTTCCAGAGGTTCAGTAGCTTCCTTGAAAATGGGTGGTTTAGTATCCAGGAAATCCTTGAAAGAGCTATACTGATTTGGCTCCGGGCGCTGATTGCCATGTGCCAAATTCTCACGTAGTAGCGCTTCAATGTTGCGCTGGCTCACCAGAAATTGGGCGAAAAGTTGCTCGGGAGTGGCTGGTGGAGGAGGTGGTGGATTGCGGTTGTCTCTGTTCTCCTCGTTACCACCACTACCGCCAGCTCCACTACGAGTCATCATCATCTGCACATATTTGATAGCAAGTGATCATTAGGTGATGTTGCCATTATTGTAGAGAACAATAAACCATGCCAACTGAATTTATTTGGAAAACAATTTTGCCAAACAATTACAGAGGTTTAATAAATTTCAATGCACATTGCAGCATCACGTAATAAGATCGCTCATCCCATATCATGCAAAAGTCAACATAACATCCATAGATGCCCATACATATGGGACTTTTCAAAGGTCTTGCGCCACGCGCACATAGGTTCACAACACAACCCTACTTCATCCCATGATATTCAACAAAAGATCAAGCGCGAAGGACATTTGACAAAAGAGCACCAGGTGCTAACACACTATCTAGCCTACTCTCTGTTGGCACCATCATCATCGTCGCTCGAGACATCCGAAGAACCACTAGAAGAAGCGCGAGGATCTGGGTCCTCCTGAGGAAAGATAGGGTTCCTCTCGTTCTCTCGGCGATGGATCTTCTCATGTAGACGATCATTGTAGTCCTGGAGACGATGAAGCTGTAGCTCCAAGTCTCCCACTCGAAGCCTCAGAAGCCTGTTCTGCTCAGTAGCACGCATGCCCTCAAGACATACACCTCGAAGCGACTCCTCAGTCTCAGCCATGATTGTGGACAAGAAGGTCGTCATCCCCTGCTGGTCACTAAGCTGTTGTGCAGTAACCTGCTCCCTCTCAAGTGTCTGATCCCTTTCAACAGTCATGTGAGCTAGCTCTGTGGTGAGGCGATCTATCTCTGTAGTATGCTCCTCTCGACTCTGGTGATGTGCAGCTATCTCCTCGCTGAGAATATGGTCCAGGTGGTCATAGCTGCGCGACAGACACCCATAGGTAGCCATGAGTGCAGCCATAGCACTTCTGGCTGGTCCGGCACAGTGCTCTCGCTCCAAGGAACTGGCCTCAAGCACAGTGGCACCCGGCAGATGCCACACTGACTGGTAAGGGTCCGCCGTCGGGAAGATGCTAGCAGTAGCTTGCGCAACCACCTCCGAGTGGTCCTCCATAATGTCCCAGAGAACAGTGTAGGCAACTATGTTAGCTCCATCCCACGGGGTCCTACCTTGTAGTGCGAACACCCCGCAACATCATACATGATCCTGCTTATCACGGCTGGGCACGTCCACCTCAACTGTGTACATGTAGCGGTCCTCCGAAAACTGCACACGATGCCAAGCATACTGCGGCTCCTGGCCCTCCTGGTATCCAACCAAGTGCAGCACCCTCCACAAGATGGTAGGCATGCCGAACTCATCCAGGAAGTCCTCCGATCCCTCAGCAGTCCACGGTCCCAACAAGTAATTAGGCCTCTTGCCTCTAGTTGACTTACAGGCGGTACGCTTGGTACGGGCCATCTGAAAGAAGTTTATCCACATAGGTTTTAATTAGTTGAGAACAACTTTTATTAGCAAACGGGACGGATATCATAAGGAAGGAAGTAAGATTAAATGCAAGATTGTATGATCATGATGCATGCACGTAACATACGTCCTCACTGTCTAACAATCTAACGGCTAGACGGTGGCATACAACGTTCACTCATAGCGTTAACTAGACGTGCTATACGTTCGCAAGTTAGCGTACCTGCAGAAAATCATTTCAGCCCTGCTCACAACATGAATATTATGCATTGCTGAAATTCAAATCTAATACTATCTTAGGTGCACACCCAGTATACATGTAAGTAGTATATGCACCCATCAAATATAATGCTCCCACAATTAAGTACCTTCACATATACTTGTGTGTAACAGGTATACGTTCCAATACCAATCTAGCACACCCCTAGATCAGCGGTTGTCCGATCATGCTCTCACTTACTTTACACTACCCATTCCTCAAATCTACCCGCAATTAAATACCTTTGCTTGTACTCGTGGGCATACGTGTACAGGCTCCAGTACCAAACTAGCTCTCCCCTAGACCAACGTTTGTTTGGTCATGCTCTCACAACTCCCTTATTACCTTGGCGTAGAGGCAATGATCCATACATTACTACTCTGAAGAATAGCACCCATACAATTTCCATTGCGGTATGGACGACAGTACATAACAAAATTTAGCATGATGCAATACCCCCAAGTTAGTACTTAAATAGCCACCTAAGATCCTACTGGGCATCCTACTGGGCATAAGGACTTGATCACTAGCACACCTTAGTTGTTATTCTTAAGGTTTTCAAATCCTATTATAACTATAAGTTGGCAAATATGACTTTATTCTTGTGAAAATACTGTTTTCAAATACTCTTATGAACAGTAACACTGAACCATGCTCCGATGCCAGCTGTAGCAGAACCAACCAATTTATACCAGATTAAGCACCGAAATCTCCGCTATCGCAAAGATTTTCATGTACTTAAGCTCGTACAAACCCGGTAGTCTCGAAATCTCGAAGGATTTTAAATTATTTCAACATCAGCCAAGATCGTAATAGTTCAGCGAACATGTCCACAAGTTACATCACAGTTTGCAAATAGTTCAAATACATCGGAGTACGAAACAATATTATAAACCATAGTTTGGAGACAGTAGCGGAAGCAACATAGTTTTAAACATAAGTTCAGTTGGTTCTCAATAAGGTGCCACTAGCCTGATCAGGTCCAGAAAAGCATCAGATAAGATAAGTAGTGACCATGCCCATGGTCTAGTCATCTCCCGTAACCGGGTACAAATAGTTCTCACAATAGCCATAGAAGCACTGTCTATCTGCAACAACAAGGGAATAAAACCCTGAGTACAAGAAGGTACCCAGCTAGACTTACCCGTCATAAACCAGAAATAATGAGACACCAAGGATCATGTAGGCTATATCTGGGGTTGGCTACTCATACCATTTGCATGAAAGCTCTTTTTGTAAAAACTTAACGTAAGTGTTGGCAGGCATTTTTATAATTAATCCTACCTTACTAGGTTTGCACCTGAACTATAGCAAACACTTGACTAATTATTCAAGCAAGAGTGACTATTTCATCAATAGCCTTTCAAATTCCATACCATAACCATCTTTAGTTCCATAAGTTCTACGGGTAAAGATCTACAGTCAATTACTCACTGTCCAGGAGCGATGGCGATTATAATCGATTCCTACCCAGCTGGGGATTCGAGAACACAATGCGCGGGACGGCCATGGGCCCTTCTACACCGGGGGTTATCTCAATGTCAGGTTGCTCAAGCTATAGCTGCCCACGATCATGCCAGGTCGATCAGGCCCTGCCTGCCCTCGGACCATGCCAGGTTGTTCAGAATAGTTGCCCATGGTACAACTGAGGCCATGGGTGTTAGGCGTCAACATCTCCATCACCGGCTCGAATAACCTTACTCGGCTTCACGGGAGGTACTCGGACCTACTCCGTTAAGTGATTGACGTGTTCAATTTGACTGAAGGGACATTTCCCGAAACGGGTCCTATGCGACACAGACGGGAGACTACTAGCACACAGAACCCATGTCCTGCTGCTCTTACATCCCGCCCGGTCTCAAATTAATTATCACATGGTTATCTCCATGATAGCACCAGGCTAATCATGATCAGTATCCACCTATATGCGGGAGACAGCAAATCATCCGACTTTTACCGGTCTAAGCAGGACTAAGCATATAACGAACTTAAACCTAACAGGGATCTCAAGATAATATTTGCAGTGGACAAGGTACGGTAATAATGCATCAACGGTAGCAATCAATTCCTATGAACCTAATGCAACAATCATTATCAGGTTAATTTGTAAACTATTTGCAAACCGTAGGAGTTAAATGCTCCGGGGTTTGCCTTTCTCGAAGTCAGACGGGTGGTGGTCTTGGCACTCGGGTAGTTCCTCGGCGTCGACCCCTCCGGTCTCCTCGAGCAAGGTATCCTCCAGGCTCGGCTCTTCCTGCTGCGGCGGCCTCTGGGTCTCTTCTGCCGATCCTGTATGATGCATAACGTGTGTAAATAGGATGAATGCACATGGGAATGCTTATGTAATGCAATCATTGGATAAGGACTATTCAGGAGATAAACACATGTCATCTACTTATTTATTTTATTTATCACTTACTTAATCACCCAAACAACCTATTGAAACATGCTTATAACAGCAACCCATCACAAACAGTTTCAGAAAAATCTACAAAAGTTACTGCAGGTTAACAACATGAGATTCCGTCCACTGTCCAAATTTCAAGTCATTTGGACTTAAACACTGTCCTCTATGAAAAAGACAAACAACATGGTGAAAAGGTGCTTTGAACTACACATCCTAGTAAAAAGTGTCAAACAACAGATTTCATATTTTTTTCTGAATTTCTTAGTACAAGAGCCGTCTACAAAAATTATCAAGATCATATCATGTATATTTTAATTACTAAAATCATACAAGAAAATAGTATTTAACTACTTTAAATATTACTGCCAACGTTTTCCACAGAACATAATCAGGATATATTTTTCCCTGATACTACTCATCAACATAAACCTAACAAAATTGGAATCACATTTTTCTGAGTTATACAGAATTAGTTATGCATTTTCTAAGTTAACAGCCATTTACTTAATTAAACAAAACTGCATATAAAAAGTATCACAAAATATGAATTCAATATTTTTCACAGGTAGCTCTATTCATTCTTAATACAACAAAATTTGTTTCACATCATTTGGACTAAAAATGAGCCTTGTGCGAATTTTAGAAGCATTAAAACTATTTCTGCAAAAACTGGATTAAAGAAAAACTAAATCTAAAACACTACGGACACCCAACGTAACTCAGCCGAGGCTCGAGGCAAAAGCTCGGCACACCCGACCTCCCCAAGGCTTACTACACCCAGACTCTTCTTTTTCTCTCTCACACTCTCTCTTTCTCTGTCGGCGAGGCCCACTGGTCAGGCGACCAAGTTACCAGGTGAGGCCAGGCTCGGCAGTCAACGGCGGACTTTTGCGCCGTCGTCGTTGACCGGCCCTAGCTCACCGGCGGCGAGGCTTTTGGCGACGTCGAGACTACCACTAGACGCGGGTTTGCGAGGTGAACACAATCGACCGACTTGCTGAGCCAGAGGGATACCGGAGCAAGCTCGACGGCAGCCATGGCGGAACAGCGGTGCTGCGGCGCGACGGCGAGGCTCATCCCGGCGAGTCCGAGGCTCGGCGGGACTAGCACTAGCTCAAGCAAGCTCTAAGCAACCTATTGGTGCTACTAACAAGCCACGGAAACATCGGCATTGCTCGGCGCTATGCTCGGCGGCGTCCGTGGCGGACATGGCCATGACGAGGCTCGGTTCCGGCCGAAACACGGCACTAGCGAGGTCTCCATCTCAACCTAGGCAACTACGGAGGTTGAGAAGGCTAGAACAGGGCTCGGTGTAGGATGGTTTGGCCGGAGATGGTCGGTTCACGTGAAGGTCATGGCGGCGGCCATGGCGGATACCCGATGATGGCATTCGGCATTCCGCCGGCTAGGGTGAGGGAGAAAGGAAACCAACCCGTGCAAGTGAAAGAGGAGGTTAGAGCGGAGAGATTGGTGGGAGGAATCGAACGGCGGTGCTCTGTGTAGCGAGTACTTGGCCAGCGAAGCTCGGCGGTTATGGCGGTGGTGCGGTGGAGAAGAAGGCAAAACAGAGCGGTAGCGAGTGCGAGTGAATGAGTGAGCAGCTCGGTTGCAAGCGCAAGAGGTGGAGAAGGCAAGGGCGGGCGCATTGCAAGGTTCATTGCACCCAGACGGATCCCGTCCTTCTGTTCCGACCAGGCGCGGCGGCTGCCAGCATGCGGCGGCCACGCGGCGTCGAAGCAGAGAGGAGACAGAGTGCGCTGTCGGGGGAAGTGGAAACAGTGGGCATTGAGCGGCGGTTTCGGTGTTTGCTGTTCGGGCGCAGGCGAGCAGCACGGCGCGCGCGGGGAAGAGAGAAGAGAGACTGACAGCTGGGTCCCACGGGTTTTAAACTAAAGAGGTTTTTGCTAACTTCTTTTCTGCTCTATAACTCCCAAACTAAGCCGAATTAGGAAAAGGTCCTAAATGCAAAGTTGCTTAGAATTTTGCAAGGAACAAATCATCTTTAAGGCTCAAGTCCAAATTCTTCTTAGAAAAAGAATTTTACTCCTAGCCTATTTTTCTAATGCAAGAAATAAACACTAAATGACCTTTTCTAAAAAAGTGCTTTTAAGCAAAGTTGTTCGTTTCATCAAGATCTACAACTTTGGTTTAAGGCACTGGGTCAGAAAAACAAAACAATCTGTAGCTACACTAGAAACTAAGCAAGGACTTAACCAACATGCAACAAAATGCACATGAAATGATGAGATGCCATGCTCATGCTATGTCAAGTTATGCATTTAGAGTTGCTTAACACCTAGGGTGTTACAGCAGGTGCCTCCGGAGCCGGTGCCGTTCGAGACCTTGCACGGGGGATCGGCAATTAGGTTTTTGGGGAGCGACTACGCGACTGCCCGAACGATCTTCATCGCCGTTCGTCTTCTTCAGGAGGATCGCCGTCGTCTTCTTCCCGGCAAAGTTGTTGTTGTTCATCTTCTTCCTCGCGATTTTCGGGTGGACCGGTCGTCTTCTTCCTGGTGGTCTTCATCTTCATCGTCTCTATCTACTGCGACATGACCAAGGAAGTTGGACAAGGATTTGGATGTTCAAGTTCATTAAGGATGGGCGGGTATGAACTGTTCATCTTCTCTTTGTTTTTCGTGATCCAGAATATTGTTCCGTCATGCTGTTTCATTAGCACTGTTGATCATGTTGCAGTAGTTGTCTTATTTTGTTTCATAAGTTTTCCAGTGCTGCTGTATGATATATATTCTGAATTGTTGTCTGTTACGTATTTCCTGAATGTTGCAGTAGCTCTGTTAAGTTGTTTCAGTAGTTGCTACGTATATGTTTCAGTAAGCCTGTTATGTTGTTTCACATGCTTTTCTGCAGTAGATAATATGTTATGTTTTATCATCATATATATGATTCACATGCTTGTTTCACATATGTACCGTACTGCTATGGTCATATGTGATATTATGAAATCACTAGTATATTATCTCTATTATGTCGTCATCATAGTGTTAATTTACGGAATTAAAATGACATGGAAATTGTCTTTATTTCTAACACTGACTGTTCCCATGCGCGTGACGTCGGAGGCGGGTGCGCTGAGGTCTGCGCTGAGGGCTGGGCGTCGAGGCTCGCGGACTTGGGGCGCTCAAAGACCATGCGTTCCTACATGGAGCGGCCAACCGTACGGGGCGCTTAACGTACCGCTGGCCGTTTTTTAGCCGCGTCCTTATATTAAAAGTATATATCAAAAGTACTATATATATATTTATGAAAATATTTTTAAAATAAACCTATTCATATGATTTTTATATTTTAAAACTCAACAACCTAAAAGTTATTTATGATTTATATTCCTGTAGAGAAGAAGTATTGCTACTACGACTACGCAACAGACAACAACAGGGCGAGCTGAGATCGATGCTCCACGTCCACGGAGAGGCAGGCAGGACTCAACGAGTCGAAGTCGGAGGCCCAGTGCGTGCATGACTGGTCGTCGGAGGACTGCATGCTCTCTGCACTCGGCTGGATCACACTCTTCTGTAGTTCCTATAAAAAAAACTTTTTACATATCACATCAAATGTAAATATAAACTAAAAATAATTAATTACACATATTATAATATCTTTGTGAGTTTTTAAAATAATATTGTGCTATAATAAATATATACTAATAATAAATTAATTAATCTTAATAAATTCGTCTCTCCGTTTTCAGACAGAGACAGAATATGTACTTTGTTTTTTATTAATTTATATTTAATAAATTAAATTAGTACTAAAACATCTAATGTGTTATCTAAAAATTTATCATCCATAATAAACTAAACAAGGTCCGAGATGAGATGTGCAATGTAGTAAGGGCATGCTGTTTGGTGCACAGCACGGCCCCACCTGCTGTGTGCTGTGCTAAAGAAGGTAGGAGTAGTATCGTCCGACCAGCAGGACAACTTCTACGAGAATACGAGATGTTGTGTGCGTGCTCGTAGTCAGCTGGTATTGCTCGACCGGGAAATTATTACCGGCTTCGCGCAGGCGGAACCGCCGAAGGGGCTCCTCGGGGTTAGATTTTGACTCGCTTTTACTTTCACGCGGTGCCCGCTCGCCGCCGCCGCCCCCGTCGCTCCTTCGCGCCGCCGCCGTCCTCTCTCCTCCCTCCGGCCTACGCTAGAGATTGGAGAGAGTGGGGATCCATCGTTTTTGATACTTTTTCTTAATAGATCGAATTTTTAGGGTTTGAGTCTCTCTATGCCAAGTATTGTGGTATTGGAGATTTATCTCCTTCTCCTCTTCGGCGACGGAGAAGGGGAAGGATGGAATAATCTTCTCCATGACGGCTTCATTGAAGATGGAGACGACAACTTCGACGCCAATATCTTCACCAGCATGATGACATGGAGATTTTTGTTTCCGGATGACGGCATCAAGGCAGAGATGATGTCGTCGTCGTAGAATAATTTTTTCCGGTCTTTTCTCTGTTTTGTTGTGGTTAGATCTGGCCACAATGAAGGACCAGAGAGAATAAGTTTCAGATCAGTCTTCTTCACTCTTCGGTGGCAGAAAGAAGAAGAAAGAAGACACGAGAAAGAAGAAGTTTCCCAACTCCACCTGTAGGAAAGTTGGCCGTCCGTTGGGCATCTATTGTCTGGCCTAAAACAATTGTTGCCGAGTATTTGCCTGTGCGGTCATCCATATGAAGCGTCAAATAGGTTTGGATTTGAGAGTTTGAGCTATTCACAGTGTGAGTGCAATATAGATGAAAATCAGTTTCTGGATATATGTTTTTTCTAGAATATTTGTAATGTGATGGTGTACTCAGCTATATTTTAATACAATTTTTCTTTCGTCTCAAAAAAAGACCGGGAAATTATTAATTACGGAGTATACCGTAGTATTTACTGATGGTTTATATATAAACACCCTCTTACTTGCTGCTAGTATAGCTTACTGATCGAATACAGCATAACAGTAAATTAAAGTAATACTAGTAGTATACTCCTGTGGTTGTGCTGTAAGACTATCCGCACTCATCATCCTCTATATTCATCCTCTAAAAGGAATATTCCATTCTGCTCATCAAAATTCTTTCCTCTATACCATTTTCTCCCGCATCCATCAATCCTCTATATCACTGTGGGGCCCACCTTTTTTTCCCTTTTTCTTTTCTTTTTTCTCCTCAACTCATCCCTTATCCATTCAACCGCCGTTCTCATCTTCCCACCCGCGCGAGCGCGACTGCGACCGGCGCGCACCACCGGCGAGGAGGAGCGGCCGGCGGCGGGGCTCGCGCGGCGAGGCGAGACGAGTCGCGGGCGGAGGCGAGCTCGCGCGGCCGTCGACCTCGCCCACGCTTCCAGCGACCTCGCCCGCGCGGTGGTACCGGCGAGCCGCGCGACCCCGGCGGCTCCTCCTCCTCCTCCTCGCCCGAAGGGACCCCGCGGCCGCGGAGCCGAGCCATGGCGGCGCGGGGCGAGCTCGGTCCCCCGGCCATGGCGGTGCTGGGCGAGGTCGGCCCCCCGGCCATGGCGCGAGGCGTGCTGGTGCCTGCGGCGGCGGACGTCTTCGAGGAGGATGGCGCCGTGGAGGCGCGGAAGGAGGAGGCGGCGGCCCCGGCGGCGGCGCCAGCTTGCGGCTCCTCGCGTTCCTCCTCCTCAGCGCGGCGGCGGAGCTCCGGCATCCTGCTCCTGCGCCCCCTTGCTCCCCAGCGCGCCTCGCCCTCTCCCTTCTCTCTCCTCGAGCGGGCCCCGCAGTGCGTTTACCGTGCGCTCCGTACGCACGCCACAGACACCGGACGCGGGCGCGTACGCGATGGTAGCGGACGTTTCCCAGTAGCCCGCTGCAGCAAAAAATTACGCTATCTCTTCATCCAGTAAGTTTTATCGGACACCGGTGCGGTTCGTCTAATAGTAATATATATACAGTGTAGTATGTACCGTGCGTGGCTTTAATACAGATCCAGCCTTTATGGGCCTCTGGTAGATCCGTCACGGGAACCTTGTCGTCCGCCAGCCATGGATCCCCGTCCCCGGCCGGCCGTCGGACCCATACGTGTCTGTTACTCCACTCGACTGGACTGGAGTAGAAATAAATGTACGCGTGGAGTACGTACGTACACGTACCTGGGCAAGCGCTGTGTATTGTACGTAATTGTATACTGCGATGCCCGTACGCTCGCCGGCCGGCCCTACGTTTTGTCCCCCGGCGCGGCGCGGTCCACCAGAAACCCAGAATAAACGTACTGTAGGTGCCCACGCCCTTGTCCTACTGTGGCCCGGCGGCGGCGGCGCCTCTCTCCTCAGGCCGCCAAGGAGTGGGACCCACCGTCCTGCCTTCTACTACCTGACTCTCTTTCTTTGGGTGTGTTTAGATGCATTTATTTTGCAAAATAAAACACTGTAGTACTTTCGTCGTTATTTGATAAACTTTGTCCAAACATTGACCAACTAGACTCAAAAGATTCGTCTCGACATGTACCTACTAAAAGTACAATTAGTTATTTTTTTACCTATATTTAATGCTCTATGCATACGTCCAAATATTGATGTGATGGAAAATTTTGCAAAATGGAGGGAACTAAACAGGGCCTTTGTTTCTTTGCAATTGCATTGCATTTGCCTCCGACCCGATCCCCACATGAATTTAATTTCCTCGTGCCTTTTTGTCTTGCAGGTATACTATAAAAACTAGGTTTTTATGCAAACTATATAGACTCTAATCAAAACCATATGAATCTAATCTGATGATAAGTTATTTTAGCACTTAAACCACTCTACTCATCTCATCCTAATCCAAACAGACGTGGGCACAGTGGGGGGATTTAAGTGCTAAAATAATCCATCTTCACCTCTAACCATTAGATTAGATTGATGTGGTCTTGATTAGAGTTTCTATAGTTTGCACAAGAGGTTGGTTTTCATTGCATACGTTGTCATATATAAATCCACGTGCTGGCTGCCTCTCCACTTAATTTGGGTGAAGGGCCCTAATGTCAAGTCAAGTGGTTGAACTGGGATGGCTAGGTACCATCACAAGGAATCAGCTGCCTCGTAGGAGTCATTAAAAGTAATTATAGGAACATGGTAGAGAGGTTTCTTTGGTAAGGTCATAGTGTGAAATAAGATGATTCTTCTAAGTGCAAACGTATCCATTGGTTGTCTCGTACATTTTACCATCTAAGATTAATTTTTATATTAGGTGATGATGATGTTGTAAAGAGGGGAGAGTACATGGTAGGTGAAAGAACGATCGATAGCATAGCTCGTGAAATAACTGTCCGATAAAAACTGATCAACTATCCAGTGTCCTACGGAGAGACTTTTGCACGGAGAGGCGTATGCCATTTTCTCAGAGGCAAATGCCGTATTCCCTTTCTCCCTTCTAACCTCCACCCGCCTCCGTCCCGCCGGCCCCCTGCCCCTCTCCCCGGTGGCCTCGCCGGCGGTATGGGTAGGCGAGCCGGCCCCCTCCCCCTTCTCTCCCTCCTATCCCTCCTTTCTTTTTTTGTTTTTTCTTTGTTTCCTTCTTCAATAATGGCGGCCTTCGGATCCGGTGGCGTTGCCGGCTCCGGCGGAGCGGCCGTCTCCGGTCGGTTCCTCCCAGATCCGAGTTCCTGGAGCCGGATTGGAGATGGCTCGAGTCCGATTTGGCCGGCCGGAGCTGTGGCCTCCTGCTGCAGTCGACCTCCCGGCATGGTCAACGGCGGCGTCGGCGTGCGGCTTCTGCGCATCGGGTGCCCCCAAGCAGGCGCCCCGTTCGCGCCGCAACTCCATCAGCCTCCTCAGCGTTGTCGCGTCGCCGCACTCGCCGCGCCCCAGAGCCGCTGCCGCTGGCATGCGGGATGGCGGCCGCTCCTGCGGGGTGGCCGACTCCCTCCTAGCCGCCTGCGCGCAGCTCTACCTCGCCGTCGTCTACAAGATGGAGCGCAACGATCACGTCTCCGCGTGACACCTCATGCAGGTGTTCGCAGACGCGCCGAGCCTCATCTCAGAGATCTTTCTGTTGCAATTCTGGCGTTTCCCCGACGATGGCGCGGCCACCTCGGCCAACTGGGTCGGGCAGGGGTACCTCTCTCAATCTTCTCTGTCTCCTTTAGTTGCAACTGTAGGGGGAAGTTGGAGGCAAGCTCCAAACCAATGGTGCCCAGATCTGTCGTCCAGGAGCCCGGAACGAGCAAGAAGCAGCCTCATAAGAGTCTCATCCTTTTCAGATCCTCAACGGTTTCCTCTAGTTCGAGATCTCTTCAGAGCTGATCATCTGAGTCCGGTGATTCTTCATTCATATCCACGACTCAGTCCTCAACCTCCGTAGCTTATGCTCTTTGGAGGTCCTCGATGGCCTGTGTCGCCAATAACCGGTGCAAAGTTCATCGTGTTCATTTTGGGACACATTATGGGTCCATCACCATCTGTGAGAGGTTCGAGTCTAGACATCCAATTTAGTCTTTCTTATTGCTCTTCGGCTACTTGCTCTAGAAGTAATCTCTGTGATCCTGGCGATCTGTGCCGCTTTGCTTGTAATTGGGTATATAATTCCCAATGTTATGTACTCTACTTCTAATATCTAATATATTATGCTTCCTGTCAAAAAAAAAAAACTGTCCCATAAAAGAGTGATTCTCAACACCTGTATGGAAGAATAAAAAAATCTCAAAACTGCAAGGAAAGTTCACGGATGTTGCCGTCGGTTACTCCGGAGAATAATATCTGGGAGACGTTTCAATAGTTCGTTCCATCTCGATCGATCAACCATTTCTTCTTTCTGTCGTGGCCATTGACAGCAATAGCAGTATGTACTGACGCTTTGGCCAGCCAGGGAATGGAGAACAACAATTTTTGCGTATTGTTGTTATTATTACCGCATAAAGATGCCTCAACATTTGCGTCCTTGCTTGGCCGTACTCTCTCCGTACAGAAAATAGATGACTTTTAGATATGATTTCGGTCAAATATTGAGAATATAAATCATGAATAACTTTTAAGTTATTGAGTTTAAAAATATAAAAACTATATAAATGAATTTGTCTTGAAAAATACTTTTATAAATATATATATATATATATATCACTTTTTGATAAATATTTTTTATATAAAAACAGTCAAAGTTGTACTTTGGAGACCGTGTCGATATCCAAAACGTCATCAATTTCCTATATGGAGGGAGTATGCACTATTATATTTCTTTGAAATGCTTCCGAAAAATTCATGTGCTCCAATGTTCGTTTCTTTTCTCTTAAAGGAAAAATGTGCCTTTTGGGGATTGCTAGATTCAAATTGCTACCGCTTGCAATGAAACCACAGGAAAATTGAATTTAGCTGCTATATAGTCATACAACAATTAAATCCAAGTTGCTCAAGGATCTAGAGTTCAACCACCTGCAAATAAAATGTGCAAATTTCCTTCCTACATTGTGCAACATATATAGTGAGGCTGGAAGCACGTTTGCTCCCCACTTGTCCCCACTGCCTCAACCCAACCAAGACAAAGGAAAAATTGACTTTTGAAACCCTTTATTCATTATGTGTAACAGAAAAGAGTTGCAATTTCTTCTTATTACTATCCAGTAACAAAAATTCTTTCCTTGCACGATCTAAGTCTAAGAAAATAAAAAAAATATGATTATACATCTATTTCATCCAAATCCCTCCTCTCCTCTCTGCCTTGTCATTGCCAAAGCATGCAGCTACCTCTTACGGGGGGGCTAGGAAGTCAATGGCAAGCTATCCGGTCTTCATCATTTGTCTTGTTGTGGTCGAATCTACTGCAAAGTCGAAGCGAACAGATGTGGCGCTAGAGGCTATCCATGTGTTGGCGATGATGGTGGGGATCAACAGACATATGGGTTTGCGCAAGCGTGTGCAGAGGAGATTTGGTTGCATGATATAGAAAGGATGGGTGTCGATGGGGATATGGACACAGTCGTCGAGCATGTTAGCAGGGTTACTGGTGAGCCATCCTCGTTCTAGTGTTGGTGTAGCCACGACAGATTTCTGACTACCATCGTCTAGATCTATGGTGTGAAGCCCATGGCAAGTCAGGCCGGTGATTTTGGTCACGAGTAGATTTGTGGCCAATCTCGGGGCAGCCAGATTTGTGGCTTATTATGTCCGCAAATAAGCTTGATAGTGGCACATAGGGATCGCGTGGTGGCTTCTACAGTGGTAGGAGTTACCGTTGTAGAGCTCAAGGGTGGCTATGCCATGGCACTAAGGTGAGGTCCAAGAATCCAGGTGTGTTGGTGGTCGATGTTTCTGCATGTGGGAATTGGTTGGGGTATTATGGAGGTGCTACGAAAGCCTTGTCAGTGATCTTACATGTCTCAACAATGATGTCACCTTCAGGCGTTGTTTCCCTTTCTAGAGGTGTTATCATGGCACTCCATAGCCTCAGGCATCTGAAAGGTTCTTGTTTGGTTTTGGTAATTGAGTTACAACTTAGGTGGACTAATATGTGTTTAAGTGAATTACGTAGGTGGTTAATGCATAAGTATTCTGTGTGAGCAACATGTTCCATGAAGGAGAAGATGGCTTGGAAATGCTGCAAGACTCACACATGTGATGAAGGAGCTTATTGCATATGTAACATGACATGGAGTCATATGGCTAAGGTGAATAAGATCAAGGCAAGGCTTGGCTTGATGGACCGCAAGAGTGAAGGGCAAGTTGGAGGCTCCGAAGTGTTGGACTATGTGGCGGGATGCCTGAGCAAAGACTTGGCATCGATGGACTCTACAACGGTGAAAAGCATGTGAGGTCAAGCTCGATGAACCATGGAGGTCACATGATGATATGAAGTGGATCATATCATTCAAGAATGATCAACACAAATGGTGACATGTCTTGTTGACCAAGTGGCTTGATCAAGGTTGGTGCAAGTGCTGCATCAACATTGGTGGAGATTGAATGGAATGTGCAAGGTAAAGGTATCTTTGTAGGACATTTCATTTCATAGGTCAGTGTGTAGAGAAACTTATGATTGAGTTTAGGATAGATGATCATACTATCAAGAGGGGCAAACTTGTTTGCATATTGGTCATTAGTGCCACTTGAGAGATCTAATATCGTGATGTTGCTAGGAATGATTGGTGTGGAAAAAAAGAGTCCTAATCCTTTTAAAAAATGTTTGTGAAAATTCGAACTCACATGGACAAGGTGGTCTACACTTTGTGGGTGTTTACACAAGATTTTTGACAAAAGAAGATTATTATTTTGTGGGCATAAACGACTGATTTTGGTTAGTAAAGAAATCGGCCAGAAAAAATAAAATATGTGTTTTGGACCCGGGCACAACCAAGGTTCGTGTGGACCAGACATGGCAAGCTTCGGAAGCATGTTGGGTTCGGCCGAAGAGTTTGAGTCTGGGTCGTCTTTTATCTTGCTTATTTTGTAACCTAGTCGTGTTAGGACAGGAGTCGATCGGGTTATATATAGCTAGAAACCCAAATTTTGTAAGAGAACAATCCAATCAATCAACACACCGGCCACCGGCCAAAACCCTAAGAGTAGGAGTAACGTAGATCTCGGCGAGACCTTCAATAAGGCAGGGCTGCATCGGCATCGACCGACCTCCGGTTTGTTTGTAAGTTTCACCAATGGCTCGTGTAATTGTATAATAAGGTTGTATTTGGCATCGACCAAACTCTTGTTAAGCTATGACATGGCTAGTTATCGGTCTAAGCTCGTCTTTTGTAAGACTGTCTTGACTCTGATCAATCTCTTACTTTAGTCGATCTTGACTAGGTACCGGCTCTATTGGTTTTGGCAAGCTAATAGATTCATTAAGTTATCGATGATGTCTATGCTTTAATTTGTTTCTTTATGTTTTAAACAAACATCTTGCCCAATCAAGATTGACAAAGTGGCTTAAGCCTAAAAGATGCTTAGATTCGGCTATTCTAAGGTTTTGCGCGCTCACAGTGAAGGAAATAGCCGATTCAAGCCTCTCATCGACTATTTTGTCAATCTTGATTGTTACATGTTGTGCGTTCGAGATATCCGATAAAACTATGATTTTGGTCTAAGAACAAGTAGATTTGATCTTGCATATCTATTATGGCTGTATTTTCGAACCCCACTGATATATATGATAGATTTGATTTGCTTGATCTTAAGTTGAGTCGTGGTTCTAACGGATAGATCTTGTTCGTGCTTCATAGACCCTGTATCGGCTAAAATAGCCGATCCAGTTATGCTTTCTTCATAATGTGTGCTTTTAGGCCGCCTGGAAACCAACGTATCTGCTTGTTGCTCTGGACGTGATCTAGTTTGACCATCAATATGGCTGCATGGAGACACCCCACTGTTGATGTTTAAACTATTTTATCGATCTATTTGTTATTATTGTTGCATGGAAACACCCCACTATTAACAAATAGAACTGCCCATGCAATTAGTCGATACGTTGTTTTCACGCTGTCTGAATGCATACATAGATCTTTATTCCGCTAATATGTTTAAGCTTATCGGCTGTTTCTATCATGAATACTTCTTTACATATATCATAGTCGTTTCGCTTTTATATCTTTATCAATGCCTCCACACAATCTCTTGGGAGTTGACTTTGTAGTCAATATCCTTTTGACAATGGCTATATCAGAGCCGTATAATTTGGAACTGTCTGGCACCAAACCGGCAGGTTCCATAATTTGACAACTTTCTCTTCTCCTTGTCAATTGCAGGTCAAATTTGACAACTTTCTCTTCTCCACAATTTGACAACTTTCTCTTCTCCACAATTTGACAAGCTTGGTTGATGCCAAGTTGAGTGGTCAGTGCCGCCGAGTGGAGTAGTCGACACCATCAAGATATCCGAGTAATGGATCACTGGGTACTCGGACGGCTCGCTTATTACTCGGATGTAACATCCCAAAATTTGCATTAATTTGAAAATAGGCAATTTGATTTAATTGTTGCATTTTATGTGTTGCATGGAACCTAGTTAATAAAATTATTTGCAAAAGCTAAAATAAACTCTAGGCCAAAGACTATGATGATGCATACATGCTGGTGCATATTCTATTCTTTTGGGATGATTGGTTTTTGCTCAAAACTTGTTTGAATTCAATTGGAATTCAAATTTGCTTTTGAAAGCAATATCTGAAAAATTGGAAAAGCCTTTTCCTTCTCCCTCCTCTCCCTTTCTCTCTTTTGGCCTGAACCGGCCTGGCCGGCCCGCTTCCTTTCTCTCCGCCGGCCTGCCTCCCTCTCCACTCCTTCGCCCGCGTGGGCCGCCGTCCGGCCCACTCTTGCGCGCAGCACCGCAGCCCGCGCCGTCGGCCCCGCTCCGCAGCCAGCCGCGCGCGCGCGTCGCTCTCTCTCTTTCGTTGACGCCGTGGCCCGCATGTCAGCTTGGCCTTCTCCCTCTCGTATCCGGCTCGGACTCCATGGCCGAGATCGAATCCATCCTCGCTACGCGTCCTCGCTTGCCAAATCGACCGAGCCGATCCCCTTATAAGATCCCCGAGAGCCCGCCGCCTCTCCCCACGCATCAAGCTCCTGCTCTCGTGCCCCAAAACGCCGCAACCGAGAGCTCCGCACGCTGCAAGATCTCCGCCGCCATCAATCCGACGATTCATCGAGTTTCCGAGCTTGTAAGTGGCACCTCGAGTTTCCCCTTGATCTTTCGAAGCTAACCGAGAAGTTTTCCCTCTTTTTCCCCCTCGTCTTGGTGCTCTAATCGCTCGCCGTCGCTCTGCAGAGCCCGCCACCCGCCAAGTCGAGCAATCCGCCATCCCCGAGTCTTCTCCGGCGCCATAAACCCCTCTGGTGAGTTCGCCTTGAGCTCCTCTTTCGATTGGATCTTTTCCCGAGGTCTCTACCGCTCTGTAGCGGAATCCCGAGCCGCGTCGCCGCCTTCCGGCCATGGCGCCGCCGCGCCCTCTTTCTGCTCCGGCGAAAAGCGCCGCCAGCCCTCCCTGATCTAATCCCGAGCGTCCATCTCAGATCCGACTCACACCAGAGCTCGATACCCCTTCGTTGCCTGTTTTACAAAAAGAACCTTACACCTTTTTATGCATCAACCCGCGGTCCTTTTGGGCACTGTGCTCTGAGTCTGCGAAAACTTGCTTCTAAGCCCCTGCGTTTCATCCAAAATGAGGCGCAGTCCAGCCAGATCTGAAATTCGTTTTAAATCAATTTAAATTCAAAATCAATTTTAGTTTATTTACAGATTTGCCACCAGTTTTAAATGCTTATAACTTCTACGTTTTTAGTCCGATTTAGTCCGTTCAAGTTGCGTTAGATTCGTTTTGAAAAGATCTATCTATCTGTACAAGAATATCTACTGTTTTCAGTAATTAAAATTTGAGTTAGGTTTAATCTACTAATTAAGGTTTTGTAACTTGTTTAGCTCATAACTTTTGCGTTATAAATCCGTTTATCGTGATTCTCGCGTTTGTGTGATCGTGGTAGACCGTAGTTGCTGTTTTCAAACTTTTTATATTATTTTCTTGCTGTTGGTGTAATGTTCTAATTATAGCTTGTTTGTCTTGCATGATTGTTGTCCCGATGATTGTGTGTTGATGTGATAATCGAGTATAGACGGTGAGACATACGCTGGTGATCAGGAGCCCTACTTCGACAACCAGGAGCAACCAGAGTACTCTGAATCAGGCAAGTATAGCATGGGATCATCCTTGTTGACCTATTCACCATGAAGCATCTAAATTCATATGCATGTGTCTAATTTTGACCTCCTATCTAGTTTATCCTAGATTTTTGACCTGTTACCTTGTTGACCTTGGGATGCTATGCATATGGGTAGAATTTTGCTAGAGCTTTACTTAAACCAAACATGATCTAATAACGGTGAATAAAACTTGATCTTTTTAGCAACATGGTTTAGGACCTCCTGTCAGCAAAAGCTGGGACATACAGTGCAACCATGAGGGTTATATGGCTCTGACCTTAGCTCAGTATAAGGACCTTTTCTAGCTTGTTAGTGGTTACCCGAAAGGGCGCATAAGGCGCTTGACGAGCTGGATTTAGGGCGGCTACTTTCACCTTGCCTGCGTTGCCGTAAGGTTGGGAGACCCTTCTTCCTCTTGCCTTAAGACCTAGCGGCCCTAACTTGTTAGACGAACCTTTGAAAGGCTTTGCGTGTATCCTGCCCACTCACCTTGGAAGTGTTATGGGAGTAATTAACCCGGGCATCTGGATATCACGACTCATCGGGTAAAGTGTACACCTCTGCGCAGAGTTTAATAAACTGATATATCAGCCGTGCTCACGGATACGAGCGGCCCGGAAAACTCATAGACTTAGTTGTTATATGTTGTTTATTTATGTTGCTCATGTTGATTACCTTATTACTATGTTTCAGTTATTATGATCATGTGGATTGGGTTTTAAGCATTCATATATGTTCACCTTAATGTTAAAATGTTGCCAACTAAAAGCTACTGCAGTTTAACCAATGTCAGCCTTTTGAGCCTCATGAACCCCATGTTACACTTGTTAAGTACGAGATGTACTTATGCTTGTTTGTTTTCTTTCTACTTGGATAAAAATCCCGGATGGGTAACAGATTGCTATGGTAATGATGATTTCCTCGAAGAGTCCTAGACTTGCTGTCAACCAGTCATCTTCCCTGTGATGGAGCTACCGCGAGAGATACTTTATTTATCCGCTGCTATGTAAAGACTTTGAATAATATTCGTTATGTAATAAACATATGTGATGGTACTTCTTAAATTTGTGGCTTATGTGTGTGATTGATCTCTGGGCACACATGAGTTATTGCATTCAATTTTGTTCTTAAAATTGGGTGTGACAATCGGACGACTTGCTTATTACTCGGACGACTTGTTTACAGCTCGATAACAGCTTGATGGTTCAACGCCTGCTCGACAGCTCGCTTGTTGCTCGACGGCTCGCTCGTGGCTCAATGACAACTTGATGGCTTGCTCGCGGCTCAACAGCAGCTCGAAGGCTCGCTTGCTTGCGGCTCAACAGCGGCTTGATGGCTCGTTTGCGGCTCAACAGCAACTCGAAGGCTCGCTTTTGTGGCTCAACGACAGCTTGTTGGCTCGCTCGCGGCTCAACAACAGCTTGAGGGCTCGCTTACTTACGGCTCAATGGCAGCTTGATGGTTCGCTTGCAGCTCAACAGTAGCTCAAGGGCTCACATGCGGCTCACTTGCGGCTTTACGGGAGCACGATGGCTTGACGACTGCTCGACAGCTCGCTTGTGGCTCATGGCTCACTTGCGGCTTTACGGCAGCATGATGACTCGATGACTCGGTACCCAAGCGTTGTGGATATACGAGTAGTTGGTCGTTGATGAAGTCGATTAGTCGGAACAGCTCCTCAGCAGATTCTTGATCGAGCCGGGTTGTTGCCGAGTAATTCTTGATCGTCTGGATCTCGTTCCCGACTACCACGCTTGATTGGAGTGAAGTAGTCGGTCGAGTCCGGGTAGTCGGAAGTATGCGCGAAGTCTTGTTCATTGCCCATGGCTCGACTTGCTTGCAGCTTGGTTGCTTTGCTTGCAGCACGCCTTCGGCCCGGACAACTTGATGACTTGATTACAGCTGGATCATACAGAACTCTCGCATGATATTGGCTGCTGGAGATCAATTCGTTGCAGATGACGAGACTACATCATGTTGTCGTTGAATCACTCCACCACGATCAGTCGAGTTGCCATGGACGATATTGATCTTGAGGTCCACCGAGCTCTTGAACGCAAAATCGTCGAAGGCCCCTACCTGGCGCGCCAGCTGTCGGTGTTTGTTAACCGGCAACTCGTCTCGGGAGTACCCAGACGATTTGTTCGATGGGGATCGACGTATGCAGAACTCGATGGTAAATGCAGAGACAATGATTTATACTGGTTCGGTCTGCTGAATAGCATCCCTACGTCCAGTTTGGGGAGAATCATATATGGCGCCCTGCGCTTATGGGTGTCTGGTTGTGTACCATGACCCCTGTCTCTGGCTTTGTCTTATGACTTATGTCCCGATCTAGGGAGCTCTGCCTCTCTTTATATAGTCTAGGAGGCTAGAGTCCTAGTCGGTTACAGATTAGGTGTCCTAGTAGGATTACAAGGTAGCAATACTACTAGGATTACATACGGGAAGTCCTAGTTGGACTAGGTCTTCGCCCTTCCTTGCGGAGTACCCGGGGACTCTGTCCCACAACTGGCACGCCCAAGGTCGATCTCACCAAGAATCGGCACCGCCACCCGCTGAAGGTTCAGGAGGTCAGGACCTTGCTCCGTACGCCCTCTGAGGACCGTACGCCCGAGTGTGTTGGCGCTACCGAACGAACTTTTGTGCCAACACATTCTTTTGGCACGCCTGGTGGGACACAATCGTCTGATCATGACAATCAACAATGAAGACGTGTTGAACGTGACAATGGAAGAACTTCCAGATGAGCTGGCGACGCTTGGTAGAAGAAACTATTGAGCAATATCATTACATGTGTCTATTGAGCTTCAGTAGAAGCAGAGATAAGAAGATTATCCAGAAGACTCATCTTCCAAGGGTGGTTCTAGAAGGACATGATGATCCAATGATCCAGATTCAACACAATGCCATGCAAGAAGTGATCAGCAAGGCCATGTCTGCTACCCTGATGAATCACAATAAAGTTTTCCTCAACAGTCTCACGAATGCCATTAAGGAGGCCTTCAACTTAGGCGATGACAGGAGAGGTCTAGCATATACCGTTAGAAATAATCAAGGAGCTGGAACTTCTGGTGGACCACAGATCAATAGTCCTAATGGCAATCAAATGATTATCAACCCTGGGGGCGTGACGCCGCAGCCAATGCAACAGCCGGATATGAGTAATAACATATACTCATCGGCTACAAAAATAACTCCCCATGCAAGGCGCATTACAAGGGATTTCAATGCACCACCATATCAAGGAAATGTGGCATCTGGTGATATTCCTCAGGGATATCATTATGTTTCGGATTTTTATACCTTGGATGCCTAGGAGAACCCGGGATATAATGGCAATACACTCAGGGGGCAAAACATCGGCTGTCAGAGGCCGGTGAATCAAATTGATCAACTAATGAGTCGGGTCACTGATTTAGTTTAAAAGCAATTTGGCTTGACACCAAAAGCTACCTTGACTGGCTACAAGAAGCCGTATCCAGAGTGGTACGATCAGGTTGTCTTTCCACCAAGATATAGAATCCCTGATTTTACCAAATTCACAGGAACTGGCTCAGTGATGACCATGGAACATATAACTCAGTTTTTGGTCCAGCTCGGGGAAATTGGTGACGAACCAGCACTTAAATTCAGAATGTTTCCTTTATCTCTAACGGGTTCGGCTTTCTCGTGGTTTTCATCTCTGCCACCCAATTCCATTCAGAGGTGGGAAGATTTGGAGGATAAGTTCCATAAATACTTTGACTCTGGAGTATTGGAAAAGGGCCTTGTGGACTTAGTCGATACGAGGCAAGGAAATAACGAGTCTGGATGCCAGTATCTTCAGAGATTCAGAGAAGTTAAAAATCAGTGCTATACATTATCATTGCCAGATTCAGAGGTGGTTAACATTGCAATTCGAGGGCTGATACCTACCATCAGAGAGAAAATCGGCTTTGGTTGCAACAATATGGCTGATTTAGCTAAAAAGGTGGCAAGTATCGATGCTCAGAATAGATACAATCAAGTTTTAAGCCCAAGAAAGTCTACAACGCAGAGAGCCATTTCTTCTTGCAAGAGGAAGGTGATAATTCAAGTGATGAAAGTGAAGATGAAGTGGCTGTTGTAGACTGAGCTTGGAGAAACAACGAGTACATGCCTTGGGCAAAGGCTAAGAGTACTGAGAAAGATGTAAAGTATAGCTTTGACGTCACTAAGGCCGACAAGATATTTGACTACTTGCTAGAGAAGGGTCAAATTAAGTTAACTGGGAATCACACTATCCTATCGGCTGAAGAGCTTAAAAATAAAAGGTACTGCAAATTTCATAATTCTGGTACCCATACTACTAACGATTGCTGAGTTTTTAGAGATATGATCCAAAGGGCTATCATTAAAGGAAGGATTGGCCTAGAAAAGGCCAAGGGCATGAGCATCAATGGCCATCCTTTTCCACAGAACATGGTGGCTCCTGCACCTCGAAGTGAAATCAAAGTATTGACTTCTGACAAAGCCAAGGCAGCTGGGACGGTTGATCCGAAGAAACAGCTAACAGCCAGAGAGTATCAGGAGATGAAAGGACAGAAAAATACTGATCAACATGATCAACCTGAGACTTCAAAGGCTGGTGAAGCTAGAAGGCGTCCAACTGTCAGGATCTTGTTAAACAAATGGCAACGACAGAAAGAAAGGAGCCAAATGCAAAAAGAAAGAGATGAACAAGAGTATCAAGAGTGGCTCGAGGAGGAAGAGTATAGGAGGTCTCGTGAAGAAGAAAGGCGTATCAGAGAGGAAGAAAAGAATCATTGGGACTGTCCTTTCTTCAGACATTGTTGGAATGAGGGATTGAAGCTTCCTACTCTTCACAATTGCCCAGAATGCAGTGACCAGTACTGGGAGTATAGGCAGTCGAGAGACAACCGCCGATCTGTACATGAGAGGTTAAGATTTGAAAAGATAGATCAGCGCATAAAAAATGAAAGTGTTCATGATCGGCTTGGAGCAAGATTAGCTAGTCGTGATCATCCTTGGCAAGAGGGACAGTGGTGTCCTGGTGGTTTGACCAAAAGTTAGAAACGATGGGTTCAGAGGCTAAGGAATGATGAGATCCAGAAAAAGAAACCCAAAGTCTGGCAGGTAAAACAAGTAGCCGATAAGGGAGAGTCATCGGCTAATATCGCTGCTCTGTTCATGCTGCCTGCTGAGTTTAGATCCTCTGATCATGAAGAAGAATCTAATGAAGAAGAAGCAATTGCTCAGTGGATTTATCAAGCGGAAGAGGCCACATTTCAGAAACCCGAGAAACATTCTCATTTGAAAGCTTTGTATTTAAAAGGGTTTGTCGATGGAAGCCCTCTGAACAGAATGTTAGTTGATGGAGGTGCAGCTGTTAACTTGATGCCATATGCCACATTTAGAAAGCTTGGCAGAACTGCAGAAGACTTGACTCACACCGATATGAGGTTAACCGACTTTGCCGGCAACGTATCAGCTACTAAAGGTGCCGTGTGTGTTGAGTTGACAATTGGCAGCAAGAGTATGCCGACTACTTTCTTTATGGTCGATGCAAAAGGATCCTACAGCGTGCTTCTTGGAAGGGATTGGATCCACGCCAATTGCTGCATTCCATCTACCATGCATCAGAATGTGATT
Source organism: Coix lacryma-jobi var. lacryma-jobi (assembly GCA_009763385.1). Taxonomy (NCBI): domain Eukaryota; kingdom Viridiplantae; phylum Streptophyta; class Magnoliopsida; order Poales; family Poaceae; genus Coix; species Coix lacryma-jobi. The sequence continues at coordinate 52,164,513 of CM019831.1, forward strand.
CAGTGGATCGGCGACACCGTGGAAGTGGTACCAGCCGATTCAACTGTTAGCGTTGCTTATTCGGACCCTGATGTTTGGAACTTTGATAACATGGAGTGCTTTTCTGGAAAGATTCTCAAAGAAGGCTTTCTCAAAACAACTGATGATGGCCAACAGCCGATCCAAGCAGTCGGCTTCAAAAAATATATTTAATGGATTGTACGATCAATGAAGATGAAGGTAAGATGGGTAAGGGTTTCACATCGGCTGATGAACTGGAAGCAGTTGATATTGGAAATGGCGATAAGCCGAGGTTAACATACATCAGTGCCAAGTTGGATCCTGAGTTTAGGCAAGAGCTTATTACATTGTTAAAAGAGTATAAAGAATGTTTTGCTTGGGATTATTCTGAAATGCCCGGTCTTGATCGGTCGTTGGTTGAGCATCGACTACCTATCAAACATGGGAGTCGGCCTGTAAAACAAGCTCCGAGGAGGATTAGAGCAGAAGTTATGGCTGACGTGAAAACAGAAATTACTCGGCTTTATGAGGCTAACTTCATTCGGCAATGTAGATATGCTGAATGGATATCTAGCGTAGTACCCGTGTATAAGAAAAATGGAAAAATGAGGGTTTGTATTGATTTCAGGGATTTGAATAAAGCTACTCCAATGGATGGCTACCCAATGCCAGTGGCAGACATGTTGGTCGATGCAGCAGCAGGACATAAGGTGATCAGTTTTATGCATGACAATGCTGGTTATAACCAAATTTTTATGGCAGAGGAAGATATACATAAAACCGCATTCAGATGTCCAGGTGCTATAGGCTTATATGAATGGGTAGTCATGACTTTTGGGCTTAAAAATGCCGGTGCAACTTATCAAAGGGCTATGAATTATATCTTTCACGAGTTGATCGGCAGGATTGTGGAGATTTACATTGATGATGTAGTTGTAAAGTCCAAGGATTATCAAGGGCATCTTAAGAATCTTAGAGATACTCTTGAATGCGCAAGAAAGCATGGGTTAAGGATGAATCCCAACAAGTGTGCATTTGGAGTATCAGCTAGACAGTTTTTGGGGTTTATGGTACATGAAAAAGGGATTGAAGTTGGTCGAAAGAGTAATGATGCAATTGACAAAGCAGTACCACCAACCACAAAGACTCAACTGCAATCTTTGATCGGTAAAATCAATTTCATCAGGAGGTTTGTTTCAAATCTGTCAGCCAGAATTTTACCGTTCTCAGTTTTGTTGAAATTAAAAGATGACCAGGAGTTTAAATGGGGAGATGAGCAACAGAAGGCATTTGATGAAATCAAAGAGTATATGAAGTCTCCACCAGTTTTGATTCCTCCTCAAAAGAACAAGCCTTTTAAGTTGTATGTATCGGCTGATGATCATACAATTGGGTCGGCCTTAATGCAAGAATTCGAAGGGAAGGAAAGAGTGGTGTTCTATCTCAGTAGAAGGTTACTTGATCCGGAAACAAGATATTCTCCTATTGAAAAGTTATGCTTATGTTTGTACTTCTCGTGCACCAAGCTCCGGCATTACCTATTATCTTCTGAATGCACGGTGGTGTCAAAATTTGACGTAATTAAACATATGTTATCCATGCCTATTCTAAATGGGAGGATTGGCAAATGGATTCTTGCATTGTCAGAATTTGACTTGAAGTATGAATCGGCTAAAGCGGTTAAAGGTCAGGTAATAGCCGATTTTGTTACTCATCATCATGGACAAGAGGTTAAGACTTTAGATTTTACCCCGTGGGCTTTGTTCTTTGATGGTTCCAATTGCAAGCAAGGTGGGGGCATTGGTGTTGTTCTTGTTTCTCCTCAGGGGGGGGAAGTTTTGAATTCGCCTTTTCAATTGATCCAACCTCTACTAACAATCAAGCTGAGTATGAAGCACTTCTCAAAGGATTTCAGCTTTTATGTAAGGTAAGGGCCGAGACTGTTGAGATTTTTGGAGATTCTCAATTAGTGATTAATCAATTGTTTGGCCTATATAAATGCAAAGATGACATTTTAAGGAAGCATTATGAAAAGTGTCTTGAGTTACTTGATTCTTTCTCTTCTGTTATCATAAAGCATATCCCTAGATGTCAGAATCAAGAAGCTAATCGGTTAGCTCAAAGTGCTTCTGGGTATCGACAAATCGTTGAAATATTAGCCGATGAAATTGCTGATAGTGATGATTGGAGAATTGAGATTATTGAATACTTAAAGGACCCATCACGACAAGTATCCAGAAAATTGAGGTATAAGGCCACGAAATTTGTCCTTCTTGATGATCAACTTTATCACAAAACAATCGATGGTGTACTTCTTAAATGTATCAATCAAGAAGAGGCCAAAGTTCTAATGGGAGAAATCCACGAAGGGGTTTGTGGTGCGCATCAGTCTGCTCATAAAATGAAGTGGATGATCAGAAGAGCAGGATATTTTTGGCCAACCATTTTAGAAGATTGTTTTAAATACTATAAAGGATGTCAAGAATGCCAAAGATTCGGTAATGTTCAGAAATCTCCAGCATCAGCTATGAATCCAATCACAAAGTCATGGCCATTTAGAGGTTGGGGAATAGATCTAATTGGCCAAATATTTCTGGCATCTAGCAAAGGGCACAAATTTGTGTTGGTAGCAACTGATTATTTCACTAAGTGGGTTGAAGCTGTTCCTTTGAAGGAGGCTTCATCGGCTACCGTAATTGAGTTCATCAATGAGCATATCATCTACAGATTCGGTGTTCCTCAAACTATTACTACGGATCAAGGAAAGATGTTTACATCAAAAGAGTTTGAGAATTTTGCTACTAGAACAGGCTTCAAGTTGATGAACTCATCTCCATATTATGCTCAAGCTAATGGATAGGCCGAAGCTTCTAACCAAATTTTAATCAAAATTATTAAGAAAAAAGATTAAGGAGCATCCGAAGAAGTGGCATTCGGTACTCAGTGAAACCTTGTGGTCCTATAGAATGGCTTGTCATGGTGCGACTAAGTGTTCGCCTTATGAATTGGTCTACGGTCATGAAGCTGTGTTACCTTGGGAGATCAATATAGGGTCCAGACGGGTGTCACAGCAGAATAACTTGAAAGCCGATGAGTATAAACATCTCATGATGGACAACCTTGATGATTTAAATTTTCAACGGCTAAAAGCTCTTGAGAATTTTAGTGCTCAGAAGTTGAGAGTGGCCAAGTATTATGATCAAAAGGTCAGAGAGAAAAAGTTTAATGAAGGGGACTTGGTTTGGAAAGTCATTTTGCCTATTGGAACTAAGGACAGCAAGTATGGTAAATGGTCACCAAATTGGGAAGGACCCCATCGGATTACCAGATGTGCTCCTGGCAATGCTTATTTCTACGAGACTCTAGAAGGTATCAAGTACTTTAGAGCGGTTAATGGGAAATATTTCAAGAAATATTATCCTAGTATCTGGGTGGATTTATTATGATTAATCAATTTGGCCAATAGCCGATATAATTATATCGCCTTCAGACTAAAAAGGAGCATAGCCGATATGTATAGTATCACCTTTAGCAAGTAAAGCAAATAGCCGATGCAAACAGAGCATCGCCTTCAGCACAAAAATATGGTTTTGAAGGTTTCTAAAATCAAAAGGACTTCGATGAGCCTTATCACAGGGAAATCATAAAGGAGCAGAAACTTCATTATATTCATAAGAGGGTTTCTTGTACAAGAGCTTAATCCTAATATACTACTCGAAGACTTTGTCTACTATAATTACAGAGGGGGTGGACTCTGCTATCTCCCCGGCTGCTCCGTCGACACCATCGAAGTGTACTTCCATGGCTTGGCTTATCTCTGGAGTAACCTCAAGGCCACCCAAGTCTTGGCCGGTGTAGGCTTGGGCATCCCCAAGAGCCATGGCGGCGCCATAACGGACACCATGCACGCCGGTGGCGTTCACCGAATCGGCCGCCTCGTTCCCTGCCTCCTGAAGGGCCTCCAGGCGCACGGTCAAGTCTGCGAAGTAAACGAAACACGTCGAAACTGAGCAGAGGGGACTCAATTAAATGAAAATTCTTCAGAGGGAACAAAGAAAAGGACTCAGAATTTTGGAATAAAATAAATTTCATCCCAAAATTGGGGGGCATGTGTTTACACCAGATTTTGGACTAAAGAAGATTATTATTTTGTGGGCACAAACGGCTAATTTTGGTTAGTAAAGAAATCGGCCAGAAAAAATAAAATATGTGTTTTGGACCCGGGCACAACCAAGGTTCGTGTGGACCAGACATGGCAAGCTTCGGAAGCATGTTGGGTTCGGCCGAAGAGTTTGAGTCCGGGTCGTCTTTTATCTTGATTATTTTATAACCTAGTCGTGTTAGGACAGGAGTCGATCGGGTCATATATAGCTAGAAACCCGAATTTTGTAAGAGAACAATCCAATCAATCAACACACCGGCCACCGGCCAAAACCCTAGGAGTAGGAGTAACGTAGATCTCGGCGAGACCTTCAATCAGGCAGGGCTGCATCGGCATCGACCGACCTCCGATTTGTTTGTAAGTTTCACCAATGGCTCGTGTCATTGTATAATAAGGTTGTATTTGGCATCGACCAAACTCTTGTTAAGCTATGACATGGCTAGTTATCGGTCTAAGCTCGTCTTTTGTAAGACTGTCTTGACTCTGATCAATCTCTTACTTTAGTCGATCTTGACTAGTTACCGGCTCTATTGGTTTTGGCAAGGTAATAGATTCATTAAGTTATCGATGTTGTTTATGCTTTAATTTGTTTCTTTATGTTTTAAACAAACATCTTGCCCAATCAAGATTGACAAAGTGGCTTAAGCCTAAAAGATGCTTAGATTCGGCTATTCTAAGGTTTTGCGCGCTCACAGTGAAGGAAATAGTCGATTCAAGCCTCTCATCGACTATTTTGTCAATCTTGATTGTTACATGTTGTGCGTTCGAGATATCCGATAAAACTATGATTTTGGTCTAAGAACAAGTAGATTTGATCTTGCATATCTATTATGGCTGTATTTTCGAACCCCACTGATATATATGATAGATTTGATTTGCTTGATCTTAAGTTGAGTCATGGTTCTAACGGATAGATCTTATTCGTGCTTCATGGACCTTGTATCGGCTAAAATAGCCGATCCAGTTATGCTTTCTTCATAATGTGTGTTTTTAGGTCGCCTGGAAACCAATGTATCTGCTTGTTGCTCTGGACGTGATCTAGTTTGACCATCAATATGGCTGCATGGAGACACCCCACTGTTGATGTTTAAACTATTTTATCGATCTATTTGTTATTATGGCTGCATGGAAACACCCCACTGTTAACAGATAGAACTACCCGTGCAATCAGTCGATACGTTGTTTTCACGCTGTCTGAATGCATACATAGATCTTTATTCCGCTAACATGTTTAAGCTTATCGGTTGTTTCTGTCATGAATACTTCTTTACATATATTATAGCCATTTCGCTTTTATATCTTTATCAATGCCTCCACACAATCTCTTGGGAGTTGACTTTGTAGTCAATATCCTTTTGACAATGGCTATATCAGAGCCGTATAATTTGGAACTGTCTGGCACCAAACCGGCAGGTTCCACAATTTGACAACTTTCTCTTCTCCTTGTCAATTGCAGGTCAAATTGACTGGCACGCCCAAGGTCGATCTCACCAATAATCGGCACCGCCACCCGCTGAAGGTTCAGGAGGTCAGGACCTTGCTCCGTACGCCCTCTGAGGACCGTACGTCCGAGTGTGTTGGCGCTACCGAACGAACTTTTGTGCCAACAGTGGGGTTGGCATATTTGCAAAGGAGTAGAAGATGGAGTTGTAAAGGTGGCAAGAACAATGACCAGACGCTAGTTCAGGGTTGACTGGACTCAGTTATAGTGAGTCTGGTACCAAACCCTAAGTCAACCAGCGTCTGTGTGTTGACTGGACTTGGTGCAGAGGTGCACCCGGTGGATCATCGTAGCGTCCAACCGTGATGCGTGACGTGACGAGGAACTGACCGGACCCGGTGACACGTCCGGTCAGGGTGACATGATGCATCTGGTCACAAAATAGAGGCTCAGGGAGCTATCTGGTTTGAACCAGACTCTGCCTAGGAGCACGCCCAGCCAGTTCTATGTAGCGCATTTGGTCGATGGTTTGTGGCGCTAAGAATCACTGCATGCAACCGGACCATGTGTCGAACGCGTCCGATCGGGTGGACAGGCGTTTCTGGTTTCACTTAACAACACATGGGAGCGTAGTAGTCGTTGGGTCTAGCATTCGATGTTGAACAAAGGTAACATATGGCGTTGATCCAACAACCGGTCGGACGCTGGGAGAGGCGCGTCCCAGTCGCCTTGAGCATGTGTGTTTGGTCGCCCTGCATGGTGAGCAACGTGTAGTTATCCCTTGGGGCTATAAATAGAAGTTGTGGCTGGCCTTGGCCGGCCATGGGAGCACCCTTGAGCCTTGTTGGCTTGTGTAGTTGTGCTTAAGAGCCTTCTAACTCGTTTGTGTTTGGTAGTGTGCAAATCAAATGCGAGTGAGTGATTCTAGTGTGTTGCATTGAGAGATTGCTAGGTGTGGCACTAGGTGGTTGTGTTGCAAGCTGGTAGTGCTTATTACTCTTGGAGGTTGCCACCTCCTAGACGGCTTGGTGATTGTGTCTCTGTCATGAAGCTCGCTTAAAGATTGTGTGTGTCTTCCAGAGAAGGCTTGTGAGGGGTATTGTACTTTCCCCGTGAGGATCACAAAGAGCAACTCTAGTAGAGTGAGGTGTGAAGAGCGCTAAGTGGTCCGATCGTATCGAAAGCTAGTGCTCTAGGTGAGAGCTCCATAGGAGGTTGTGACTTGCAGGTCACCACTAGCAAGAGGATCGGCGACAACCTTGGTCTTGCCTCAATGGAGACTAGCTTGGTGGGAACCAAGTGAACCTCGAGAGAAAAAAATCACCGTGTCAATACAGTGTTCATCTTCTCGGTGGTTTGCTATCTCCATTCAGTAGCTTGTATTTTTTTGTTTATATACTTATGCTAGTGATTGCTCTTGAGCATCTTGTTGCCTTGTGTAGCCTTGCAAAATTGCACTCTTTGTTTGTAGCGTAGAAGTATCTCTTGTGAGTAACTAGTTGAGTTGAGTAGCCTTCCTATTTACATTCCTTAGTTTGTGTAGCTAAGTGTTGAACTCTTTAGCTTGGCTTGTGTAGCCTTTCTATTGAGTAGTGATAGTGAGCTTAGGAGCTTTGTGCTTTTGCACTAGATTATGTAAGAGATTTTTCATGCTTGAAGTACTAGTTGCATAGGCTTGTATGACCTTGCTTCTAGAATTAGTTAGGTGAGCTCTACGTAACCCGACACATCTGTTGCTTTTGTTTAGGATCTTTAAAAAGTGCTAGAGTAATAGGTAGAGAGGTGTAGTCTTGGCTAGACTGATAGTTTTAATTTTATATTTATTTTGATTGACCGGTGCGATTAAATTTTAGAAAGGGCTATTCACCCTCTCTAGTCCGTCATCTTGGCCCTATAGTATCCTGAAATCTAAGTGAAAACCCTGCCTCAACGAGGCAAGCCGCGTCGGTGACTTTATTTTGGCATTTTTCTCCTTGGAGATGTCGCCTCATCAGAAGTCCATCTTCATGCAACATCGTCTAACGGGTTTATGCAATCCCAGCCTCTTAGATGGTCAAGCTTCAATTTTGTGCAAGATATATGTGCCTTGTCTTCACTAGGGGAAGACAGTCATTTACGGGGGAGGATATGATTTTGAAATTGTACAGGAAGTTTTGGATGGCGAAGTTAGATTAGGATAGGGACTTTGTCGCATTCCTTTGTTCGAAACATGTGACGTGGAAAGTTGTTGCTACACAAGGACAAAATAGGTTGAAAGCAAGGACATGAAGCTTACCCTTTCTAACTTTTTTCTTAGTCCTTTAGCTCTCTTTCTCATCTTATTGTTTTATGCTCTTTCGCTTTGAGGCTTTGAGTCTAAGGCTTCGTTTGGTTGGGTTTTTGGCTTTGGCGGGCCAAAAGCCCAACCAAAGGGGTGCTGTTGGAGGTGACTTTTGTAGAAGCAGGAGCTTTTCGATAGTACATCACTACCGGAAAAACTCACTTTGCCGAGCGCCGCACTCTTTGCCGAGAGTTTTTTTTCGGGCGCTCGGCAAAGAGCTCTTTGCCGAGGGCCGAATAAAAAACTCTCGGCAAAGAAACTCTTTGCCGAGAGCAAAAAAACACTCGGCAAAGAAATTCTTTGCCGAGTGTTTTTTCTTGCTCTCGGCAAAGAAATTCTTTGCCGAGCGTTTTTTTATTGGCTCTCGGCAAAGAGCTCTTTGCCGAGAGTTTTTTTTTTACACTCGGCAAAACTAATTTTCAAATCATATTTTGAAGCAGTAAATTAATCCAAATAAAAAAACTTTCAACTAAAAAGTTGTTTCACTTATCAAGATGAATAATTTTTATTTTAGTCATTTCTTCATTTGACAAATTTAAAATAAATTTGTTCATAAATCTTACATCTCTCTCCGTTAGTTTACGAAACTACAAGAGTGATATATAATATTTGTGAATAATATGATAACCATAATTTTGGATGTATAAATGGGTAAACAACCAAAATAAACTTTGTAGATCTTGACAAGTTATGAAAGTTTGTAGTTGATAACTTTTTAATTTGAAGTCATCTAGTTATGCAAAACTACGTTCGAATTTGAAAATTTTAAAATTCGAATTTTTTAAAATACCTTAGATGGAGAAATGGCCAAAATAAAAGTTGTAGATCTCGAAAAGTTATGAAACTTTGGTGTTGACAACTTTTTGATTTGAAATCATCTTGTCAACGAAAACTATGTTTGAAATTGTAAAATTTAAAATTCAAATTTTTATAAACGACCTCGGATGGAAAAACTACCAAAATAAAAGTTGTAGATCTTGAAAAGTTAGAAAACTTTGTAGTTTACAATTTTTTGATTTGAATTCGTTTAGGGCCTCAAATAAGCAAATTACACATGGTTTAGTATAATATATGGGTAATTGAAACGGAGATGGAACGTATATGAGCGTGTAGTGCAGTGGTAGAGGAGGCTCCGCGCGAACGAGAGGTCGTGAGTTCGAATCCTGCTGACTGCGTGAGAGAAAATTGTGTGAAAAATAGTAGAACTTGCGATTTCGAGGGCAACAAGTGGGCGCTGCCCAGTGGGCCCCTCCTCCAATTAAATAAAAAATTTTCTTTATTTTTTCGGGGTTTTTTTATTTTTTTCTTTGCCGAGAGCCATCTCAGCACTCGGCAAAGGCTTTGCCGAGCGCCCGATAAAAGGCTCTCGGCAAAGAGCCCTTTGCCGATCCATTTTTTGCCGTGTGGCCTTTGCCGAGGGCTGCACTCGGCAAAGGCTTTGCCGAGAGCAAAAGGAGCTTTGCCGAGTGCCTGTGGCACTCGGCAAAGCGACCATGTCCGGTAGTGCATTTTTGAAAGCTGTTTTGACCCTGCTTTCAGCTTTTCAAAATAGGTGAAATAAAACATGTTTTCATAATTATTTAAAAAACAAAACTAGAAGATATACTTTATACTTGTTTAACCAAACAGCTTTCAGCTTTTCCACAGCTCACAGGCCACATCAGCTTTTTCACAACTCACAGTCACAACAACTTTTTTCCACAGTCACAGCTCAACTAAACAGGGCCTAAGTTCGTGTAAAACTTTTGGATGTATACATCCCATATGGATATAGATCGAGGCTGAATTTTATAAATTTTTGTCTAAAAAATATGCCAATATCATATTAATATAAGGTTGGAATCTTTTCTGATAATAAAGTGCTTCAGTTTTTTTTTGGTAAACACGGATTCAAGACAATATAGACACTCACTTGCATACACATCTATTAATGCAAATTATGCAATCCAGCATGCGCAGCTAGCGTACCCCTATAATAATACCTCCAAGAGATTGATGTGTCAGGCCTTTGAGGTTAAGGAAGACACCATAACCATCTCACATTGACAAGCATGTGATATAGTCGTTGCAATTGGCCAAAGTTTTTCCTTCAGACAATAATTTGTTGAACTAAATTTACTCGTCCAAGTTTTCTACTGTACTCACTTGTTCACTTCAGCATGCCATGATGCAACAGAACTGAAGTTCTTCCCGACAATTTTGCGTGAAGCAATTACCTCTCTGTAAGTGGTTGGTCTGTTAAATCTGTGAACACAAGGTTGATATATACCCTTGTGGTTTGGCTCTTTGTGATGAGTGATTGATCAACAGGCTCACCGGGAGGAGTGAGTGACAACATGTCTCTTGGTTGTGTTGTTGTGCAAGTGTGGAGCTCGGAGGAAGTAGTCGATGGCGAGGTGAAGGTCAAGTACAGACGTGTCGTGCTGATGGACCGGGAGTGGCGAAGGACGGACGTGAGGCTTGGACTGATGGACCGGAGGACTGGGGGACCAGCTGCGGTAGCTGACACTTGGCTTCCACAATCAAGAGCACATGTGATGTGCGACTGCATCGGCCAAGCCGAGACGGAAGACGATGGCGTCGTGGCACTTGGCAGAGGCCAGACACGGGCTTGCATGGGAGATACAAGTGCCATCGGTCGAGTCAAGGAGGAAGGCGAAGATGTTGTGCTCGGCGGAGGCCGGACATGCGTCGACATCGGTGTCGGTGGCTGGAGCATGAGACCCACGCTCCGTCTTCGGCGCGGGTTTGGTAGTTGAGCCTTAGAAAACTACTCACTACAGCTTCGGAGTTTAGTCCACAAAACTCGGGGTGGTCGGTTTCCAAGTTTGGGCCTCAAAACTCGGGGTGGACGGTTTCCAGGTTTGGGCCTCAAAACCTGGGCTGACGGGTTTGCCAGTTTGGGCCTCAAAACCCGGTGGAGGTTCCTATGCGGAACAGGACGACGCGTGGTGGCACCGCGAGGCTTGCGTCGAGACGAAGCTAGCGGTGAGAAGGTGCGGCGGTCGTCGTGACGGCACATGGCGACATCGTGGAGCTTGCATCGAGGTGAAACGAAGGATGAGAAGACACGTGGCCATCGGAGACCTAACAGAGTTGGACTAGAATACCCCTAGGGTTAGCTAGTTTGCTCTTGTATCTAGGGGTAGAAGAGGACTATTGTATTAGGACTATAAATAAGAGAGCCAGCCCCTCCTCTCTCCCGATCCAAGCAGTAGTCATCTCATTCACAGACTCTACATTCATCTGTTAGGGCTTTCTTCCTCTAGCTGCTTGCGATCCGCAGAGACGGTCGAATTCCTCTATGTACATTGAATCCAAGGAAAGGAGACTGTAATCTCCTTGTCTCATCGTGGGAGATTTTTTGGAGAATTTGTTGATTCACGTTTTGTTCTTCGCGTTTCTTCTTTGCCCCTCTTTTGATTCGTCACGAAATTTCTTGATCTGAGGGATGACTTGAATATCCGTTTGAACCATCTTCTAGAGCTTCGTGAGAGACATCTTTCTACCGAAGAATTTTTTCTAATTCCTCACGAGCTATTAGATCGGGCGGATTTCGTTTTGGATCGCGTTCTTGCTCCTTAGCTCCGAAATTCTTTGATTCACCGATTTGCAGTTAGGAGAGAGCCATTATCTGTTAGGAGTAATTCAATAACTTGCTTGTGACACCCCTCACCAAGTTTGAGTCTTAGTGCTTTTGATTTGAGAGAAATCGTCGAATCGGCGGATGAACAATGCAGTTTTGGGGTGACCGGACGCTGAGGAGTTTTTGACCGGACGCTCCACGTCAGAGTCCCATCGTTGAAGGTCTCACTGTTCTGCTCGTGTTGACCTGACCGGACGCACCTCAGTGAGCGAGCGGACGCACCCTGCGCTGAGTCCGGTCACTCATAGAGAGCACAGACACTGATCGAACACACTGGCTGTGCAGTGTCCGGACGCATCGCTCGCACTGTTCATTGTTGGTGTGACCGAACGCTGACACTGTTCTTGACCGGATGCTCCCTGTCCAGAGTCCGGTCACGAACAAAGAGGTTCCAAAACAGTGTTTTCTGGACCAGACACGTCCGATCCCTTTTGACCGGACGCATCCAGAGTCTGGTCAGTACAAGATCAACACGCTTTTGTCTGCAGTTTCTTCGGTGAGTTTCCGTTTTGCGATCCAGCTTTTGTGCTGGGTTTCTTGGCTAGTGTAGTGTTTCGTTGTGTTCCTTGACAACATCCACCCTACATCTAGGGTCAAGGACACTACCGAGTATCGGACTTGCTTTTGGGATTGAGTTTGGGACAACGGCCGTTCATTTTTCGAGAAGAAATTTGAGGCTCTCATTCACCCCTCCTCTGGTCGCCCTTTTCGGTCCTTCAAAATCAGTCACCTCGGTTGTATGGACTCGAACGCCAACATACCCATAGATAGATAGTAGTATATATGGAGGTTTTTAGATTTGCATGAACCCCACATCACACACTGCATGCATGCATCTACTCAAGACACTATAAGAGTATATGCAATGCCGATCCTCCCAATCCATTTGAAATTGTTATTGTCCTGGATTAGCCAACTACTGTAGGAGTATAATCCAGTTGGTAATGAAATTTGTAGAATTCATAATAAATCTATTTGTATACCTACTATAGGAGAGAAGAACACGTGTCACATTCTTATCCCCTCCTCCCCCCTCTATCTCTATCTCTCTGATGAAGCTCTCGGATCTGTTACTGGTGTCACATGAACATGCTTCCTAGCCTTTTATGATGTCACTACGTTGTCGCCGTGGACCACTTGGTACATCCACACATACCATTGAAACAGTAGAATCCCTTACCAAAATTCAATAGCCATAGTGTGGTAGCAATAAATATGGCATGACTAGAATCACTGATGTGTATGTATACGGGCTTTAGTTGTTGTTGTACTTTTTCCCCCTTACAATTACACACAACAACGGTAAAAAGGTAGCTCTCAGTTCAGTATAGTTGTGCAATTAGGTTACAAGGAAAATTGTATCTGATTTGCATAGATGAATGTGTGGATTAGAAAATATATTGTACAACTGTATTGAAGCGATATTTAGCGAAACAATAGTGAAGATAGAGGTAGTTTTGGAGGTGAAAAAAGCATTAAACCCAACAGACACTGGTAGTATGGTCCAGTAGTAGTACAGATAGCTAGCTTCAACCACCGGTCATCGCATCGGTCAAGTAGCTCCAAAAACAGAAGGCTTAACTGCCTGCCACACCACATGCCACATGGTGCAACGTACTCAACATAGCAGAAGGCCACAGACAGGCAAAGGCACACAGGGGCCTACAGTACTCATGTCTGTCCTAGCTACTACTCTCTCAGGCAGGGCCTGGGTACAGTATATATGGTATGGCAGAAAAAAAATCGAAGTGATAAAGATGAGACGCCGAGCAGAAGAATATTGGCCATGGACTGAACTTGGTATGGCAATGGTCTGTCCTGAAATATATATGTTTTGCACTCTTGCTCAAGGGCGAAACTAGTGAGCCCGAACATAATCCAACTTATGAAAATACGGTCCAAACGACTTATATTACTTTACTCTTGGAAATTTAATTTGCATATATGCCTTGTCCACCAAACGACGACGATACATATCCGAAGTGTTGTTTGTCAGTGTGGAGCCAATTATTCAGGATTTGCCGAGACATATCCAATTGGCAAGCTACTGATTTTGGTGGTGGATTGTGGTATTCAATTGGAGTTACTATGCGTCCAAGCTTGCAGTATAACAAGTTTTTACGAGCCCATTCACTTGAAGGTACTGTTGTTAGGGATGCAAGTGAGTTAGCCAGCGAACCCGTATATATGTTAAAGTTTATTTTGATTAAGCCTATACGCAGGTTCACGGGCTAATCCACTTCCATTCCGGTTTTTAGTAGTCAACCCCTGGAACACCACACATAGTTAGTGGTACAAAGGCAATAAGGCATACCACACAACAAATTCATTTCAGCTCCATTGCAAGGCTGGTTTTACTATGAATCATCGGAACAAATGTGCATGGTGACATCTGCGACAAAGGAATGATACTAATTCTGCTGCTTGTGATTATCTCAATTTATTCCGTATGGATGACTAGCTTTCCCAGCAAGTAGTTACATTAATTAACAAAAAGGAAAATAAAACGAAGGAATAAACATTTAGACCCCCCTTCGAACAAAGGGAAAAAATGGATGAATCCTAGAGGACCGTCGCAGTCTTTTGAAACAAAGATGGGTTGCTAAATATTGTATCCTACAAAATTCGTTTGCACTTGTCAACAGTATGAGCCCCGGATATCCTCATCGTGAGGGAAATCGACCCAGTAGTCGGGGGTGGGCTAGTCGGACTACTCAAGGGATCCAACTAGGTAGGGATACTCCATCTATTTGGTGGACAAGGCATAGATCGAAACTAGCATATCTGGGTTTTCCAATGTGTGTAGATCTGACTAGATTTCCTAGTAACAAACTAGAAAACCAACATAAGACTATCAGATATTCCTTTGTAAACCTCCAGACTATATAAGGAGATGTAGGGTGCACCTAATCGACAACGTACATCCATTCTCTACCATCATCAACACCCCTGCTCCCAGAGCAACAAGCCTCCTATTCAACTAGACGTATGACACTATGTGCCTGAACTACTATAAACTCGTGTCATTTGTGCCACCCCTTTCATGCAGACAGTAAATCCTCCGATATCACCCAAATTTGGTTGTTCTCTGTTGTTCTAGGAAAATTGGCCCAACAAGTACCGCTCAGCTTGTAGGGCGAGTGCATGAATTTACTCAGCTTGATCGATCAAGTACAAGTTTAGATTCACTTAACTAGGACAGTTATTTTGGGATAATGGGGCTGATTCTAGCAAAACTGACCTAGCAAATGTCATTTGGCTTGTAGGTCAAGTGTATACTCAGCTTCATCATTCAAATGAGACTTTAGATTCACTCAGAGTGAGGATTAAAGTTCACTCAAAATGGTTGGTTAAGAACATTTGGTAACTTGGTTCGGATGGTCAAGTGCATATTTGTTGATGACAGAGATGTACTTGGGCTAGTCGCCAATTTACTCGAGCCAGTGGCCAACAATTGGTGTTGCAATAGAGCCATTTAGTGACAGATGGAAATGCACTCAAATTAATAGGCAAGAATCTCAGACATATGTGTTGTTTTCCTTACCAACATTGGGAAACACCAACTGTCTTATAAATATAAAGGGTGAAGACCAATTGAGGAATCTAGTCGCATCATCAATATCAATTTTTCATCTTATTTTGTCCTACTTTTCCAACATATGTGTTCTTCTCTCATATCTATGGCGCAAGAGGGTGTCCTTGTTGGCTTGCCAAACCTAGGGCACACCAGCATGCACTTGCCACGTTGGGGCTCCTGTCAGGCGAGCATTCAACAAACCGACAGTTGATCAAGTGTGTCAAAATACGCAAGGATAACGCTAAAACTGGTCAGGTTGGTTTCTGCAAAGGCATTGCAAGGAGCCCTTTGCATATTCATGAAGAAATGCTCTTGTGATGACGTATTCTAACATCAACACACCGACAACTCCACTAGGGACTATTTGGTTGGATCGTTATTTTTGCTAAGGGGCCATCTAGATCTCTTCATTTTAGAGAAATCAGAATCTACTCAATGTATTAGACTATTTGACTTGGAGTTTGAGATTCCACAACTTTCCAAAGTTTACATATAAGTCCATCTCAAATTCATAGGGTGTGAGATGAAAATCGATTCTGTAGATCATTATGCTATATTTCTACTTATCAACTTATAATAGACTCTTCAATTCGCTTCCCTACAGTAGAAATGCAACATATAAACATCTCCCCTATATAACTAATAATGGTATATAAATATATTCCATATGCAACCATATTAGCTTAATTAATATATATCTAAATTATAATTTATTAGAATGAATTTAATTCCAAGGATCCAAATGGGGTCTAAGAGATTTTCATCAAGGTTTTGAAATCTACACATGAGGTATAAATTCTCAAACTAATTTTGTGGTTGCAATGAAATCCACTTGTTATTGCTATTGTATCTTTTGAGGAAAACATTGCATAGACTAGAGATTATTTTGACCATTGTTCTAGATATCCAAATTATGCATATGAGAATCATATTCGATATAGAAGTATGCATCCCTCAATCTTTCATAATAATAGCAACTTGCAGCATGCATATGTTTACTCTTATGCACCGACACCACAACAAATCTGCGAACACAAGGTTGATACGTGCCCTTGTGGTTCCGTTCCTGAGTGATGAGTGATCGGTCAACGAGAAACATGTCTCTTGGCTGTGTTGGTGTACAGGTGCGGAGCTCGGAGACAGTGGTCAAAGGTGAGGTGAAGGTCAAGTAGAGACGTGCTGTGCCGATGAACCGGGAGCGGTGAAGGGCGGACGTGAGGCTTGGACCGGGAGACCTGAGGACCAGCTGTGGTAGCTGGCACGTGGCATCGGCAAGCAAGAGCACATCGGGATGTGCGGTGCATCGGCCAAGTCGGGAGGAAGGTGATGGCGTCGTGACACTTGGCGGGAGGCCGAGAAGGAAGGCGAATGCACTGTGCCCATCGTGGAGGCTGGACATACTCTGGCATCGGTGCTGGAACTCGGGGTGTGCGAACCACATCCCGTCTACGGCGCGAGTTTGGTAGTTGAGCCTCGAAAAACTACCCTCGACGGTTTCCGAGTTTGGGCCTCAAAACTCGGGGTGGCGGGTTTCCGAGTTTGGGCCGCAAAACTCGGCGAGGACGGTTTCCAGGTCTGGGCCTCAAAACCTGGGCTTGCGGGTTTCTGAGTTTGGGCCACAAAACTCAGCCGGAGGACAGGTTTCCCGGTTTCAGCCTCAAAACCGGGGGGATGTCCAGGTTTCCCGGTTTCGGCCTAAAAACCGGGGGGAGGTCCAAAAAGGACGGTCGACGCATGGCGGCGTGGAGAGGCTGGCACGGCGGCGAAGCTATCCACGAGGAAGGCGCGGCGGTCAACAGGACGGCACGTGACAACATCCTGAGGCTTGCATCGAGGCGAAGCTAAGGATGAGGAAGGCGCGTGGCCATCGGATCAACAATCAGCAGAGTTGGACCGGGATACCACTAGGGTTGGCTGCTTCGCTCTTGTATCTAGGGGTAGAAGGGGACTATTGTACTTAGGCTATAAATAAGAGAGGCGCCCCTCCTCTCTCCCGATCCTGGCAGCCATTTGTTCCTGAGCTTTCTCTCTCTTGCCCTTGCTTAGGTTCTAATCATACCTCACTGCTAGCAATCCACAGAGAGACTCCAATCATACCTCTGTGCTTTGGGATTTTGAGGAAGTGAGACTGTAATCTCACGATTGTCTCATGTGGTAGACACACGGTTGAAATCATGATCGATTCGTATTGTGCTTGAGTGTTCTTCGCGTTTTCGTTTTTGGCCCTCACAGAGATTCGCCTCGTTCTTCCTCCCCGTGAGTTGGTTTGCGATTTCATTTGAACCACTTTGTGCACGATCATGATTGCGATCTTTTGACCGAAGGAATTGATCTCTAACCACTTGAATCATCAGATCAGTCGGTTTCTTCGTTGGATCGTTTTCTCGCTTCCCTTTCCCCCGAACTCCTTCGATTCATCGATTTGGAGATAGGTTCGAGCCATGATCTCCTAGGAGTAGCTCACTATCCTCCTTGTGACTCCCCTCACTGAGTTTGATCCCTAGTGGTTTCAATTTGAGGGAGATCGAGTCGAATCGGTGGACGAACAACACTGTTTCGGGGTGACCGGAGGCTGGGGTCGGGTTGACCGGACGCTACACAGAGAGTTTGGTCGTTGAAAGCTTGTTTGCTCGTTTCGCACTGTTTTGACCGGACGCTCGTTTTTGGTGTGACCGGACGTGACCCTAGCACTGTTCACTGTCTGGTATCACTGACCGGACGCATAGTGTTGTGACCGGACGCTTCTTCTCTGTGAGTTCGATCCAACACAGAGAGCTTCCAGAATGTGTTTCTACTGACCGGACGCGTCCGGTCGTTCCTGATCGGACGCAGGTCAAAGTCCGGTCAGTACAGTGTTGCACGTTCTCGTCTGCAGTTCGTTCGTTCGTTGTCGGTTTCGGTTTCCGGCTTTTGCGTTGGGTTTCTTGAGTTGCGTAGTGTCCCGCTGTGCTTCTAGGAAGCATCCACCCTACATCTACGGTCATGGACACTAGCAAGCTCAAATCTTGCTTTTGGGATGACTCTCTGGGACAAGGGCCTATTGATTACACGAGTTGTAATTTGAGGCTCCCATTCACCCCTCCTCTAGTCTCCAATTCGGTCCTTCAAAATCTATATTCCTATGAATAACATGGTGAGTCCAACCAATTCTCAGTCTAATTCAGAAAGTAATTCGCATATTAGTGCTATTATTCCTATAATTTATGAAGGAACCATATTGGAACTTAAAAGCTATGATTGCTGAATTTTGTGAAGATATGAATCCTATAAGCTTATGAGAAATTTAAAAAGTTGTTTGGGGAAGAGAGTAAAATAGTATAAATGTTTAGTCATGCTAAAGCTAATGCAAAGCTAGTTGCTGCCAAACCTTGCAAAATCATGCTAGCTTGGTAATTTTGACCAAGACAACAAAACTATATTTCAGTAATCTCGTGTTGAATCTAACAAAACCAAAAAAAAACATAAAGGTTAATCAAAGCATTTTGAAAATTCATAGGGCTTAAATCTAGTACTTCCACATTTAGGGGTGAGGGGAGCAATAACAAAAGCCAAAGATGTTGAATTGAAAAAGCATGAGATTGGTGTATGAAAAACTATCGAAGCCAAAGGTTTGGTGTATGGAAAACTATCAAAAACAAAAGGATGTAGCAAGCATCAAAAGAAAATGCTGAGGCCTAATATTGGGTAGCTTTTGATTAAGTGCGAAAAATAAAGGAATACCAAAGATGCTAATCTGCCTACTAATTCCAAACAAACCAAAGAGCCTTCAGGGGAAAAAATGGCAATGGTAAGAATTAGTGGTGTAACAATTCTTATACACCAACTCCATTTTCTCAATACGGATCTTATATGCCTATTCTTTGGGGACCCTATGTAACAGAACCGACCAATTTATAAGAGCACAAGTATGAAATTCTCTGCCGAAGCAGTAAATTTGCACCACTTGAGCCCATATAAACCCGGTAGTCCGTGAAATCTCGAAGGATTTCAAACTTTTCCAACATCAACATCATAGGATCGTAATCGTTCAGCGTCGACCATCACATGACAGAATATTACATAAATCTTCGGAGTAGCAACTTAGTTATTACAAACCAGGTTCAAATTCAAGTCGCGGAAGCTTAACTTTAAAACATAGTTCTAAAATTACACACACATATAGTTTGTTACAGTGCCACATAGTAGTCATCCTTGACAAAGCAAAAGATACGAACAGAGAAGGTCATTGCCCGTGACCTAGTTATCTCCCAGAACGGGGCAGAGGCAGTTGATGCAATAACCATAAAAGACCTGGCCATCTGCAACAACAAGGGGAACAAAGCCATTAGTACGAGAAGGTACTCAGCTAGACTTACCCGTCTTAAACCAGAAATAAAGCGACACCAAGGAGTATGCAAGGCTAGTATATAGTGGAGCTGGTATAAGACCACATTTTTGCGTAAAAGCATAAGTAATTACCTAGTGGTTCTCCTGCTTACTAGCTGCAAATTTTAATAGTAATTAACCTGTTCAGCTAGGTTAGCTCCTGCGCTATAACAATCATAGTGGTGATCCAACAATCACCATAATATAACAAACAGACCGAGTAACAATTGCCAAAAGTATAGTGATAGTTGTCACGTGTTCCACAATTTCAGTATCGAGGTCGATCAGAGTTCAAGTCAAGTGCTCACTATCCAGGAGCGATGGCGATTATAATCGATTCCTAACCAGCTGGTGATTTTTATTTCCCACACAAACCACACTCACCCGTCGATGAGCTACAGATAACCACAACACTGTTCCAGGAAGCCACGGATTCGACTGCCACCAACATACCCGGGGGCAAGCCCGACTGCCAAGGAGTTGGACTTAACCACCATCAACCGGGTCTTACTTTTCGTGCCCCCGCGTCCCAATACCCCCTTCGTGGCTTCGGCAGATGCGTGGGGTTCGAAAGCCGGCCTGGAACAATGAGCGGCTTCGCGGTCGGAACGAGTTATCCTTCCAGCTAAATGTGGGACATGCGTTCAACATGACAAGAAGGCCATCTTAACAAGATACTATTTTCCCATACGACACGGCTAGAAATACTATAGCACAACGCTACAGGAATCTGCCGATCTCCATTTTTCACAACACTCAGTTATCTCACTTACTGGCAATATCCTGTTAACGGTCAAGTAACCACCTATTACTCGCGGGTAACATGAAGGTTGCCCGACTTCTACCGGTCTAAGCAAGACTAAGCATAAACTCGAACTTACTTCTAACTAGGTAACAAGGATAATATGTCAATGATGACAAGGTGTGGAATATAATGCATCAACGGTATCAAACAACTCCTATACTTAATGCAACAGACATAATTGTGAATAAGTTAATTATAAACCATAGGTAGTTAGAAATGCTCCGGGACTTGCCTTTCTCGAAGGTGCTAGGCAGGTGATTCGGACACTCCGGAAGCTCCTCTTCAGGTTCTCCTTCGATTGTCCCTGGCTCCTGCTCCTGAGGCTGCTGCTCCTCACTTTCCTCTGTTGCGACTGGCTCCTCTACCGAACCTGTCATGATGCATATGCGAAAATGAACGAGTGCCACAAGTGCATGGGAGAGATGCATTATAAGTAAACTGGACCGAATAGGTGCATATCTCCTCTCCAGTAGTGTGTAACACCCTATTTAGAGAGTAGCTATACTTTTCATACAAAGCACAGTTAATATGAATGTACTGAAAAGACCATTTCACCCCTGCTGGCCCCACATAAAAGAGATACACATTTTTAACTTAATTAAACAAATTAATCCATTAAAACAAGCCTATAACAGAAACCTATAGTTAACAACTTTAGAAAAATCTACAAAAATTACTGTAGGTTCACATCTAAGAACAAAGCATGCTGTACAAAAATCATATCATTTGGACTTAAGCAGTATTCTGTATGAAAAAGACAAATAACAGGGTGAAAAGGCACTTTGAACTACACCACATCTTGAAAAGTGTCAAACAGCAGATTTCATATTTTTGTTTAGAACTTCTTAGCACAAGAGCAGTCTATAAAAATTACTATGCTCATATCAGCTTAAACATAATTTAATTATTACTGCACATAAAATTATCACAAACTGGACATTTTATATTTCTCATGCATAGAACTCATCAAAACAAACTCAACAAAATTTATTTCACATTTTTAGCATCAACAGAACTCAAGATATGAATTAAACAAACTATACCAGCATTTCTGAAAACCTATTTAAACAAAAACCTAAAAACCTTTCGGCCTAAACTGCTATGCGCACCCAGCTCGACTTCACCAGAGCCATTGCACACCGGGCCCCGCGGTCAAACTGGTCCCACGCGTCATACACACAGAACAGGGTCACCGTTGACCGTCGCCGGAGCTCGCCGTCGGCGGCTCCTCCGGCGAAACGAACACCACCGGCGGACTCCTCTCTTCCTTCCGCACCCGTTGGTACCACTCACTGGCCCAGCGCAACGGCGGAGCAAGCTCGCCGTAGGGAATGGCGGCCGCGGCGGCGGGAACTCGCTACGCCGGCCATCTCCGACCTCTCCGAGACAAACCAACGGCCATCTCTTACTCCTAGGACTCCCACTAACCTTAATCGAAGCAAAAGCGCTAGGGTTTCCACAAGAAACAGCCGGAACCGCAAGCTCGTCGTCGCCGGCGAACATGGCGGACGGCGGTGTACCGTGACTCCTAGGGCCTAATCGGGCAAACCAAAACCACCGACACCTTCTACAGACCACGGCGACTCGCGAACGCTAGCTAGGATGGACGGATAGGCTCGGGAAAAGGGGTTGGCCACGGCGGAACGAGTTCGCCGGCCATGGAGGACACGGCAGACGCTCGTCCCGCGGCTTACCTAGGAGCTTTTGGCGCAAACTAGCTAGGGCACGGAGTGGAGCAGGTCACGGCGATTCGATTCGACGGGTTGGTTGGGTGGAACCGCGGCGGAACGGCGAGGAACGCCGGTGAACTTCGCGGCGGCACTCTTTTTCACTCGGGCAACGGCGAGAGCGAGAGGAGGAGACAGGCGGACACGCAGGCGGCGTGCGGGGCGTCGAGTGCGTGCACGGGCGTTAAAGCAACGCCACGCCGCGCTCGGGCGCTGGCCTCGCCGGGCGTCGGGCGCCACGCGGCGGCCGAGCCCTGACGCCGGTCGGCCACGACGGGCGCCGTCGCTGACTGAATCGGCCGATTCAGTCGGCCGTTTACCGACTGACGGCCTATTTTCTCACGCGATTATCTCCCTAATTACTCGATGAAACGACACACCGTTTGTTTCTTTGGTTAGAGCTATGTACGAACTTCAACTTGGGTTAAAAGATGGTGCACTGGTTTGGCCTGGATCACCTTCGAAAAAGGCTCCAAAGTTCGGCCAATGTCACCTGTTAGTAGATTAAGACTTAGAAGAATTTTTCTAAGTCAAAACCCCTCTTTTTCTGCCTTGTGGGCCCCCAAAACACCTTGTTAAACCCATTTTCATGAGTTGGCCCAAAATCAACTTTTGTTCTACTCTAAATTCTCCACACTTTTTATTAAGGGCACTCAGCCATGCAAGACCTCTATCATGGTGGTCATGGTTAGTCAAACAAAAAGGCTCTTTAGGCTCTATAGGGTTAACTTAGGGTTAGAGGCTTAACTAGCCAAAATGACCAATATAAACTTGGTCTCATTTTGACTTGTTAGCAAGGTTAAACTAATAAGAAGGTTAAAACTCTTCAAAAACAAGCCAAACAAACATTCATCAAAGCTTATCTATGCACTTTATCACATGAAATGACACTTTGCAATTAAAAGAAAAGCAACATATGAATGCTCTTTGCTCATGAGATGATTATGCATAATGAGACGCTGATGTCATGCTAGCTTAACACCAGAGGTGTTACAGCCCTTCCCCCCTTAGAGAAATCTCGTCCCGAGATTTACTGACCATTGTTTATGAAAAACGGGATAAACTTTCTGGAGATAGTCTTCCGTTTCCCAAGTTGCATCTCCATCATCATGATGACTCCATAACACCTTGTACACTTTCACTATACGATTGCGAGTTACTCTTTCCTTGCTGTCCAACACTCGCACTGGTTGCTCTTGATACGTTAAGTCTGAAGCAAGCTTTAACTCTTGAGGTTCTATACTTTCTTCGGGCACACGTAGACATTTCTTCAGCTGCGAGACATGAAACACTGGAAAGATCGAACTCATAGCTTCAGGCAACTGAAGTTGATAGGACACTTCTCCCTTTCTTTTCAGGATACGATATGGTCCTACATATCTTGGTGCCAACTTTCTTTTTATGCCAAACCTCTGCACTCCTCTCATCGGGGAGACTTTCAGATAAACATGATCACCTTTCTTAAACTCTAACAGTCTTCTTCTTTTATCGGCATAGCTTTTCTGTTGAGATTGTGCCGCTTGCAGGTGTTGATGAATGATTTGAACCTTTTTCTCCGCTTCACCAACAAAGTCGATTCCGAAGTATCTCCTTTCCCCTGGTTTGACCCAGTTCAAAGGAGTTACATACTTACGTCCATATAAAGCTTCAAACGGTGCCATCTTGATACTCTCTTGATAACTATTATTGTACGAGAACTCTGCTAACGGTAGCCATGATTCCCATGATCCTTTGGAGGATAAAACACAAGCTGTGAGCATATCTTCAAGCACTTGATTCACTCTTTCTGTCTGACCTGCAGTTTGAGAATGGTAGGCTGTACTATGAACCAACTTTGTCCCCAAACCTTTATGTAACTGTTGCCAAAAGTGCGCGGTGAACTGAGATCCATGATCAGAATCGATTGTCTTAGGTATTCCATGAAGACGCACTATCTCTTTGATGTATATATCCGCATACCGAGGCGGTCGATACCCGGTCTTGACTGGAATGAAGTGAGCCGACTTTGTTAGACGGTCCACTATTACCCAAATGGAATCATTCCCCTTTTCCGTAGTGGGTAAACCAGTTATAAAATCCATACTGATATCTTCCCACTTCCAAGCAGGCACCAGTAACGGTTGTAACAACCCTGCAGGTTTCATATGAATTGCTTTAACTCTGCAACACGTGTCACATCTTGCCACATATGCCGCTATCTCTTTCTTCATTTTTGTCCACCAAAAACGAGGCTTTACGTCATGATACATCTTACTGCTCCCTAGGTGAAGAGATAACTTGGATAAGTGAGCTTCATCCAAAATCTTATCCTTGAGATCTTTCCTCTTTGGCACCACGAGACGATCACCAAACCATAACACTCCCTGTTCATCCAGCCTGAAAGAGGTTGAGGGATCCTCTAACATTCTTCTTTTGATGTGCGAAATCCCTTTATCAGCTCTCTGGGCTTCAACTATCTGACTTTCAAGCGAACAATTGAGCTGAATGTTGAACGAAACTTCTGGGTGTATCAGGTTGAACCTTTCTTCAAACAGCGGTTGTACCATAACACAGTGTGACTTCCGACTCAAAGCATCTGCAACCACATTGGCCTTTCCGGGGTGGTAGTGAACTTGCAAGTTATAATCCTTTATCAGTTCTAGCCATCTTCGCTGTCTCATGTTTAACTCAGGTTGAGTGAAGATATACTTAAGACTTTTATGATCGGTATATATATTGCACACATTTCCCAACAAGTAGTGTCTCCATATCTTCAGAGCATGCACTACTGCAGCCAATTCCAAATCGTGAGTAGGATAGTTGACCTCATGCTTCCTTAACTGTCTCGAGGCATACGCTATCACTCGTCCTTCTTGCATCAGCACACAGCCCAGTCCAATCTTGGATGCGTCACAAAACACATCAAAAGGTTTCTCTATATCCGGTTGAGCCAAAACAGGAGCAGTGGTTAACAGTTCCCGTAAAATTCGGAAAGCTGCTTCACACTCTTCTGTCCAAACAAACTTTACATCCTTCTGCAACAAAAAGGTCATCGGCTTTGCGATCTTGGAGAAATCCGGGATAAAACGACGATAGTAACCGGCCAAACCCAGAAAACTTCTGACTTCTGTGACCGAGGTTGGAGCTTTCCAATCCATCACCTCTTGTACTTTCCCTGGATCCACTGAGATTCCATCTTCTGATAGTACATGTCCAAGAAAGTGAACTTTCTCCAACCAAAACTCGCACTTACTAAACTTAGCATATAACTTATGTTCTCGAAGCCTTGTCAAAACTATCCGCAAGTGCTCCGCATGATCTTCTTCGTTTTCCGAATATATCAAGATATCATCCAAAAAGACTACCACGAACCGATCCAACTCAGGCATAAACACAGAATTCATTAGGCACATGAAGTATGCAGGGGCATTTGTCAAGCCAAACGACATGACAAGATACTCATACAACCCGTACCTAGTAGAAAAAGCCATTTTGGGTATATCCTTAGGCCTGATCTTAATCTGATGGTACCCTGATCTTAAGTCTATCTTGGAGAACACTCTAGCTCTTGTTAACTGATCAAAGAGGATATCAATCCGAGGTAAAGGATACTTATTCTTGATTGTCACTACATTTAGAGGCCTATAATCCACACACATACGCAGAGTCTTGTCCTTTTTCTTCACAAAAAGTGTAGGACATCCCCACTCAGACGAACTAGGTTGAATTAAACCCTTGTCCAACAACTCTTTCAACTGAACCTTCAACTCGGCCAACTCATTGGGAGGCATACGGTACGGTCTTCTGGATATAGGTGCTGTTCCAGGTACCAACTCTATTGCAAACTCCACGTCCCTATCCGGAGGTAGACCAGGTAACTCATCCGGAAACACATCAGGGAACTCACATACCACAGGGATTTCCTGAAGGACTGCCACTTGAACTGTACAACTTGCTGATCTAAGATTGAGATTGTTAGGAAGAAACAACTGATGAAACTGCTGCTTTACCGGATCTCGAAGAGATATCAGCCTTTTTCCCATATCTATGACCACTTCCCACTTTTTCATCCAGTCCATACCCAAGATAACATCCAAAGACAACCCTGGCATAACTACTAAACTTACTCGGTACTGCTTACCTTCCAAACCAAGGGTCGCCCCTTTAACTATCTGGTTAGATAACACACTTGCACTAGCTGAGTTTATACGGAATCCAAAATCCATTGTTACCATTTCCTGATTATGCTTAAGTGCAAATGCTTGACTTATAAAAGAATGGGATGAACCAGAATCAAACAAAACAACTGCAGGGATATTGTTGATAGAAAACATACCAGCAGTAACGGTTTCTCCCTCAGATATGCCTTCCAGAGAGGTATGATGCACACGGGCCTGAACTTGATTGGTCTTCTTTCTTGGGCTAGGACATGTCCTGGACAGATGCCCTTCCTTGCCACAGTTATAACATGGTCCCTTGACATAGCTGCCTGCAAAGTTCTGAGTTCCGGGTCCCACCTTAAACTGCGATGACTGGCATTTTGCAACTTTCTGAGCCTTGGCCTGCTGTTGATTTCCTGGGAAACGACGCTGAGGAGGCTTGAAACGTGCCCCTGGCACTGCTGAACGAAAAGGAGGACGGTTGGCCACCTGATTCCTGGCCTGTGATGCTCCTGCTTCAAAAGCTCTCTTACGTGATTTGGATGCACTGTAGATATTGTTATTGTTCTCTTGCGTCAAACAGTCACTGACGAAGTCATTGAACTGTGTCCTGGAAGAGTTTCCCATCGACTTCAGGAGCTTGGGGCTCAGGCCCCTCTTCATACTAGCAATCTTCTTGGCTTCAGTGTTGACATACTCAGGTGCATAACGAGCAAGATTGTTGAAAGCATGCAGATACTCTGCCATTGTCTTCGTACCCTGGGTCAAACTCAGAAACTCTGTCACCTTCATAGCCATTAAACCAGGAGGAATATAATGTCCTCGGAAAGCCACTGTAAACTGAGCCCAGACTATCGGTTGATTTGCAGGAAAAGTGGTACGATGATGTGCCCACCATATACCAGCTGGTCCCTGCAACTGGTGAGCTGTGTACTCCACTTTCAGAGATTCGATTAGACGGAGCAACCTGAACTTCTGCTCGATGGTATTGATCCATTCATCTGTTTCCAACGGTTCAGCTGCTTCCTTGAAGATTGGAGGTCTGGTGTCCAAGAAGTCCTTAAACGTACTATACTGATTCACCTCTTGACCACCTTGACCTGCAGCTCGACGCGTGTTTTCAGCGATGTTTCTGAGATTCGCTTCCATATTTCGTTGCATAGCTTCCATGTTGCATTGGCTTCCTAGAAACTGCGCAAAGAACTGCTCTGCCGTGTATGGGGGAGGAGGAGGAAGATTGGCTCCCTCGCCCTGTCCATCACCACCAACACCACTAGCACTACCGGCTCCACGACGAGTATTCACCATCTGCAGAGCCTATCAATAATCAATGAGTGATGCCATATATATAGATCAAAATGCATAATGATTGCAGTACTGTATTTGAACATAGTTCATACAATAAGGCACATTCACAAGTCGTTCCACATAAATAACATCACAAACGGATTATACGAAAAGCGCTTGATACTCGCATGGATGCACACGGATAAAACACAACGAAGGTCTGATACTAAAACAGGTCCAACGGTAGCAACAAGGTTCTTACGGCTTACAACACCACATAGCTTGTTCGATAAAGCACGACAACAAAAGAAAAACAACGAAGTCTAGCTCCTAATCGCTCTCAGCGTCAGACACATGACTCCCTGCGTCTTTGGCTCCACCAGCTTCCTCTTCTTCTTCGTCCGGGTCGGCGAAAAACATTCCACCATCTTTGGCTCCATCATCAGCAAGGACGATGCCCATCTCCATCTCGGCTGCTCCTAGAGGATGGTATGGATGAAGCTGGTTGTTGAGGCGATGCACTTCTTCATGAAGGTTGTCGTTGTATGCTTCTGTCGCCGCCAACTGCTGCTCCAGGGTCATGATGCGAGGCCTCAAGGTATGCTCTTCTTCCCATGCCTGGTTCTGCTGCTGGAGAAGTCTCACCATCTGGTTCTCCGCACTCTGGTTAGCGTGTTTGGCACGCCCTAGCTGCTCCTGCAACCTGATGATCTCCTGAGCTGCGACCACATTCCTCCGAATGGTCTGATCTTGCTCTATGGTCAAACGATTCAGCTCCTCTTGCATCCTTTCCACCTCTTCGTCAAACTCCCGCTGAGCTTGCCTCTTCTCATCTCTGACATCGTGATAAGATTCTGTCATACTGCCCAAGCTGCGCTGCATGACTGCATACCCCTTCATCACAGCGAACATAGCACTCATCGCTGGCCCATCACACGCCTATAGCTCACTAGAGCTGCCTTCCATGGCTTCCTTCTTAGTCCGCACCCAAACATCTCTGAACGGATCAGCTCTCGGAAACACTCCTACAAGAGCTCGACTAAGATCTTCTGGAAACCGCTCCATAATGTCCCTGAGGATGAGGAACGCTGCTGACTGCGCACCTTCCCAAGGGTCTCTTCCCTTGCCCTCAAACATCCAACCGGACCAAACAGAACCCTCTTCCTTGGGCTTCACCACAGCTGTCACATACACCAAGGTGGTGTCTCCCAGAGGCTCCTTTGTCCAACAGTAGCGAGGCTCTCTACCTTCTGGGTACCCCACTGAACGTAGTACCCTCCAGAGCAACGTCGGTGTCCCAAACACATCCAGGAACTTGTCCTTGCACCTCTCGGACCTGGGAGCTAACTGGTGCCTGGGAACCCTGCCACCAGTCGACTTACGCGCGGTCTCCTTGGTTCGTGCCATCTGTAGCAAGTTTATCATGTGAACATAAGCATTGGTTTTTAACTCGAGAAATAATCCATAATTAGGGAGGAAGTAATGCAAAAGGGAAAGAAAGCAACATGACATGATGTATGTATATGAAACGTTCTGTACGTCATTTCCACTACATAAGAACTATGCGGTGGCATACCACGTCACTCTCATACGTTAATTATTCCGTTCTAACGATACGCGGTTAGTGTACCTGCACAAGATCCATTTCAGCCCTGACCCCACAGTATGATAACATACAGAACTGAAATACTCCCAAACTAGAATTACCCACAATTAAGTACCTTCAAATACACCGATGTGTAACCGATATACCTTCCAATACCAATCTAGCTCTCCCCTAGATCAGCGGTTGTCCGATCATGCTCTCCTTTACCATTACTCTACCCATTCCTACAAGTACCCACAATTAAATACTTTCACTTGTAGTAGTGAGCTTACTAGTACAAGTTCCAGTACCAAACTAGCTCTCCCCTAGACCGACGGTTGTTCGGCCATGCTCTCACAACTCTCACTTACCGAGGCATAGAGGCACAATGATCCATACATCACCATTCAATCGAATGGTACTCACACATACTGCCGTATGAGCAGCAAAAAGAAATATGATGGAAACCCCCAAGTTAGTACTTAAATAAGCCACCTGAGATCCTAAGGGCATAAAGGATATGACCACTGGCACACTTAGAATTTTTATTGCAAAGTACTTTTTGCACATACCCTTGTGAATTTTGGCAAATACTTTTTGTACCCAAATTCTTTTATTATTTTTCTTTTAAAACTTAATCATGTGAACAGTATCCGCTGAACTATGCTCCGATGCCAGCTGTAACAGAACCGACCAATTTATAAGAGCACAAGTACGAAATTCTCTGCCGAAGCAGTAAATTTGCACCACTTGAGCCCATATAAACCCGGTAGTCCGTGAAATCTCGAAGGATTTCAAACTTTTCCAACATCAACATCATAGGATCGTAATCGTTCAGCGTCGACCATCACATGACAGAATATTACATAAATCTTTGGAGTAGCAACTTAGTTATTACAAACCAGGTTCAAATTCAAGTCGCGGAAGCTTAACTTTAAAACATAGTTCTGAAATTACACACACACATATAGTTTGTTACAGTGCCACATAGTAGTCATCCTTGACAGAGCAAAAGATACGAACAGAGAAGGTCATTGCTCGTGACCTAGTTATCTCCCAGAGCGGGGCAGAGGCAGTTGATGCAATAACCATAAAAGACCTGGCCATCTGCAACAACAAGGGGAACAAAGCCCTGAGTACGAGAAGGTACTCAGCTAGACTTACCCGTCTTAAACCAGAAATAAAGCGACACCAAGGAGTATGCAAGGCTAGTATATAGTGGAGCTGGTATAAGTCAACATTTTTGCGTAAAAGCATAAGTAATTACCTACTGGTTCTCCTGCTTACTAGCTGCAAATTTTAATAGTAATTAACCTGTTCAGCTAGGTTAGCTCCTGCGCTATAACAATCATAGTGGTGATACAACAATCACCATAATGAAACAAACAGACCGAGTAACAATTGCCAAAAGTATAGTGATAGCTGTCACGTGTTCCACAATTTCAGTATCGTGGTCGATCAGAGTTCAAGTCAAGTGCTCACTATCCAGGAGCGATGGCTATTATAATCAATTCCTATCCAGCTGGTGATTTTTATTTCCCACACAAACCACACTCACCCGTCGGTGAGCTACAGATAACCACAACACCGTTCCAGGAAGCCACGGATTCGACTGCCACCAACATACCCGGGGGCAAGCCCGACTGCCAAGGAGTTGGACTTAACCACCATCACCCGGGTCTTACTTTTCGTGCCCCCGCGTCCCAATACCCCCTTCGTGGCTTCGGCAGATGCGTGGGGTTCGAAAGCCGGCCTGGAACAATGAGCGGCTTCGCGATCGGAATGAGTTATCCTTCCAGCTAAATGTGGGACATGCGTTCAACATGACAAGAAGGCCATCTTAACAAGATACTGTTTTCCCATACGACACGGCTAGAAATACTGTAGCACAACGCTACAGGAATCTGCCAATCTCTATTTTCCACAACACTCAGTTATCTCACTTACTGACAATATCCTGTTAACGGTCAAGTAACCACCTATTACTCATGGGTAACATGAAGGTTGCTCGACTTCTACCGGTCTAAGCAAGACTAAGCATAAACTCGAACTTACTTCTAACCAGGTAACAAGGATAATATGTCAATGATGACAAGGTGCGGAATATAATGCATCAACGGTATCAAACAACTCCTATACTTAATGCAACAGACATAATTGTGAATAAGTTAATTATAAACCATAGGTAGTTAGAAATGCTCCGGGGCTTGCCTTTCTCGAAGGTGCTAGGCAGGTGATTCGGACACTCCAGAAGCTCCTCTTCAGGTTCTCCTTCGATTGTCCCTGGCTCCTGCTCCTGAGGCTGCTGCTCCTCACTTTCCTCTGTTTTGGATGGCTCCTCTACCGAACCTGTCATGATGCATATGCGAAAATGAACGAGTGCCACAAGTGCATGGGAGAGATGCATTATAAGTAAACTGGACCGAATAGGTGCATATCTCCTCTCCAGTAGAGTGTAACACCCCATTTAGAGAGTAGCTATACTTTTCATACAAAGTGCAGTTAATATGAATGTACTGAAAAGACTATTTCACCCCTGCTGGCCCCACATAAAAGAGATACACATTTTTAACTTTATTAAACAAATTAATCCATTAAAACAAGCCTATAACAGCAACCTATAGTTAACAGCTTCAGAAAAATCTACAAAAATTACTGCAGGTTCACATCTAAGAACAAAGCATGCTGTACAAAAACCATATCATTTGGACTTAAGCAGTATTCTGTATGAAAAAGACAAATAACAGGGTGAAAAGGCACTTTGAACTACGCCACATATTGAAAAGTGTCAAACAGCAGATTTCATATTTTTGTTTAGAACTTCTTAGCACAAGAGCAGTCTATAAAAATTACTATGCTCATATCACATATACTTTAATTACTAAAAATCATATAAGAAAACAGCATTTAATCAATTTAAATGTTAACTTCAGATTTTTCCACAGTCAAACAGTTTCTATCATTTTTCTGTGATTTTATAGAACCATACAAACCTAACAGAATAAGAACCACATTTTTCTGAGCAACGTACAATTTATTATGTATTAAACAAGATATCAGCTTAAACATAATTTAATTATTACTGCACATAAAATTATCACAAACTGGACATTTTATATTTCTCATGCATAGAACTCATGAAAACAAACTCAACAAAATTTATTTCACATTTTTAGCATCAACAGAACTCAAGATATGAATTAAACAAACTATACCAGTATTTCTGAAAACCTATTTAAACAAAAACCTAAAAACCTTTCGGCCTAAACTGCTATGCGCACCCAGCTCGACTTCACCAGAGCCACTGCACACCGGGCCCCGCGGTCAAACTGGTCCCACGCGTCATACACACAGAACAGGGTCACCGTTGACCGTCGCCGGAGCTCGCCGTCGGCGGCTCCTCCGGCGAAACGAACACCACCGGCGGACTCCTCTCTTCCTTCCGCACCCGTTGGTACCACTCACCGGCCCAGCGCAACGGCGGAGCAAGCTCGCCGTCGGGAATGGCGGCCGCGGCGGCGGGAACTCGCTACGCCGGCCATCTCCGACCTCTCCGAGACAAACCAACGGCCATCTCTTACTCCTAGGACTCCCACTAACCTTAATCGAAGCAAAAGCGCTAGGGTTTCCACAAGAAACAGCCGGAACCGCAAGCTCGTCGTCGCCGGTGAACATGGCGGACGGCGAACGGCGGTGTACCGCGACTCCTAGGGCCTAATCGGGCAAACCAAAACCACCGACACCTTCTACAGACCACGGCGACTCGCGAACGCTAGCTAGGATGGACGGATAGGCTCGGGAAAAGGGGTTGGCCACGGCGGACCGAGTTCGCCGGCCATGGCGGACACGGCGGACGCTCGTCCCGTGGCTTACCTAGGAGCTTTTGGCGCAAACTAGCTAGGGCACGGAGTGGAGCAGGTCACGGCGATTCGATTCGACGGATTGGTTGGGTGGAACCGCGGCGGAACGGCGAGGAACGCCGGTGAACTTCGCGGCGGCGCTCTTTTTCGCTCGGGCAACGGCGAGAGCGAGAGGAGGAGACAGGCGGACAGGCAGGCGGCGTGCGGGGCGTTGAGTGCGTGCGCGGGCGTTAAAGCAACGCCACGCCGCGCTCGGGCGCTGGCCTCGCCGGGCGTCGGGCGCCACGCGGCGGCCGAGCCCTGACGCCGGTCGGCCACGACGGGCGCCATCGCTGACTGAATCGGCCGATTCAGTCGGCCGTTTACCGACTGACGGCCTATTTTCTCGCGCGATTATCTCCCTAATTACTCGATGAAACGACACACCGTTTGTTTCTTTGGTTAGAGCTATGTACCAACTTCAACTTTGGTTAAAAGATGGTGCACTGGTTTGGCCTGGATCACCTTCGAAAAAGGCTCCAAAGTTCGGCCAATGTCACCTGTTAGTAGATTAAGACTTAGAAGAATTTTTCTAAGTCAAACCCCCTCTTTTTCTGCCTTGTGGGCCCCAAAACACCTTGTTAAACCCATTTTCATGAGTTGGCCCAAAATCAACTTTTGTTCTAATCTAAATTCTCCACACTTTTTATTAAGGGCACTCAGCCATGCAAGACCTCTATCATGGTGGTCATGGTTAGTCAAACAAAAAGGCTCTTTAGGCTCTATAGGGTTAACTTAGGGTTAGAGGCTTAACTAGCCAAAATGACCAATATAAACTTGGTCTCATTTTGACTTGTTAGCAAGGTTAAACTAATAAGAAGGTTAAAACTCTTCAAAAACAAGCCAAACAAACATTCATCAAAGCTTATCTATGCACTTTATCACATGAAATGACACTTTGCAATTAAAAGAAAAGCAACATATGAATGCTCTATGCTCATGAGATGATTATGCATAATGAGACGATGATGTCATGCTAGCTTAACACCAGAGGTGTTACAGCCTATTGTATTGTGCCTTAATTTTCTCCACCATAGTATTTTTATAAATCTTGGAGCCATGTCCTCCTAGATATCCTAGTCCAGATTATATTACTTATAAAGAACCAACAATTAATAAGCCATCACCTATAAATAATAACTATTTTGATTGAAGGACCGAGAATGCTAAAGCAAGGCGACCAGAGGAGGGTGAATGGGAGCCTAAAAATTTCTTTCGAAATTCTGGCCTCTGTTCCACAAATCAACCCCCAAAAGCTTCGAACATGATCGTGATGCCCACGACCCTCGAAAAGAGGGTGGATGATCCCTACGATCACAGCGAGGCACCACCAAGCAAAAGCGAACCGAGAACCCAAAAGCACCGAGTCAAGTGTAAGCCCAAAAACCCACTCCCGAACATAGATAGACGGCTACGTCGGGAAATCCCTAAATACCTATGCTAACAAGTAGCAAAGATACCTAGAGAGGTTCCTTGGTGAACTCTAGGAGCAAACGAGAAGTCCGGAAATCAAGCGGAAAAGCTGCGAGAGCAAACGCACTAAAAATCAACAAGCAGCAGGATCCCGGACTGTCCGCGGGTACGGTCCCGGACTGTCCGCCCCACTGCCCGACTGTCCGTGGTCTGGTGGCGGACTGTCCGCTGGCCAAACAGCCAAAAACGCAAGTCTGCTGAACCTCCCTGGTCGACTCCCGGACTGTCCGCGAGTCTCAACGGCGGACTGTCCGCCGGTCAACCCGAAACAAAATCGGCCGAGACACGCAGCCACTGAACAGGCTCGGCCCCGACGCCCGGACAGTCCGCGGGTCAAGTGGCGGACTGTCCGCGACCATGCAAAGAGGGCGATTTTGATCGCCTCTCTCCCAAATCTCCTCAAATCTGATCCAAATCAAAATCCCTCAATCCCAAAATTGGAGAAGATGATCACTAGGTAGTTGGGAGACTAATCCTAAGAAATCATCCACTCAAATCAACTCAAACTCCGGGAAATCGAAAAGGAAGGTGCAAGAACGGAAAAGGTCGCCACGAAACTTGAATCGACCCGATCTACTTATTCATGAGGATTGAGATGAATTCCTTCGGTGGAAATGTTCTCCTCACATCAAAGAACAAGTTGGTTCAAGTGGATTCAAAAAAGACGCAGCGAGGAGGGAGATCGAGCAACGGGAAAATCATGGAGAAAAGATGAACGCGAAGAACAAACTCAAAACGCGAATCACAACCACAAATTCAACCGTGTCTCGAACCCACGAGACAAGAGGTGAGACTACGGTCTCACTTCCTCAAAATCTCAAGAACATAGAGGTATGATTAGCCGTCTCTGCGGATCTCAGTAGCTACAGCAGGGATTGGGAGAGCAGGAAACCCTAGAATGAAAATAGCAATGGCTGAGATAGTTTGGAGGGAGGGGTGGCCTCTCCTAATATAGCCTAATACAATTATTCCCCTTCTACCCCTACAGCTAATGAGCGGGCAGGCTAACCCTAAGGGTATTCCTGACCAACTCGGAGTGTAGTCGATCCGACGGCCACGCTCGCACATCCGGTAGCTTCGCCTCGACGTGACCTCACCCGATGCCGCCACGTGCCCACTCGCGCCGCCCATCCATTTCCTGGACCTCCCCCCGGTTTTGAGGCCGAGACCGGGAAACCAGTCGTCCATCGGCTGAGTTTTGTGGCCCAAACTCAGAAACCCGCCAGCGCCCAAGTTTTGAGGCTCAAACCTAGAAACCGTCCTCAGCCTGAGTTTGGAGGCCCAAACTCGGAAACCCGTAGCACCAGGTTTTGTGGCCCAAACCTGGAAACCGTCCACCCGGTGGTTTTTCTGTGGCACAACCACCAAACCGACGCCGTAGAGGGGATGCACCACCCGTGCACCCCGTCCACCGACACGTGTCCCCAGGTCCTCGACCTGAGCCACACCGTGTCCCGCAAGTCTCCGTTCGTCGCTGTCCGAGGCTGTTAGCTACCACAGCTGATCCTCAGGCCTCCGGTCCCTCAGTCCAAGCCTCACGTCCGCCCTTCACCGCTTCGGGTCCATCGACACGACACGTCTCTACTTGACCTTCACCTTGCCTTCGATCACTATCTCCGTGCTCGACACCTGCACAACACAAGCCAAAGAAAATGCGCATCAAACTAGTTGACAATCACTCATCATCTCAAGATCTGGCATACACCTATGTATCCGCAATCTCCCCCTTGATGAGTGCATTGGCAACTACCAACACAAATTATATGAAGATAGAAGAAAGAAGAAGAAGGAAGAGTAGAGAACTCATCCAAATGACCCAAAGGCATATCAAAGCCGAAAGAAGGTCAAGTGGAGTGAGCAAAACAACTTGGTCCCCAAAGACATGGGCAACGGCTCGACGCAACCAAGCAAAGCAAAACTAGCCCTCAAGAAGAGGCAGAACAGGCTCAACACCGCTAGCAAGAAAGCTCGATACCAACTGAAAAGCTAGAAAGAAGGCTTGATACCAACTGAAAAGCTATGAAAACAAGCTCGATACCGACTGAAACGATACCAACTGAAGAGGAACTGAATAGCACATAAGAATGCAAACTGCTAGTCCCTCAAGAAAGAGGCAAAGGCTCAACACAACTAGCTGCAAAATGCTCGAAACCAATTGAAACCAATTGAAAACTCATTAAGCGAGCAAACTCCTCCTGAACATGAACTCCCCCATCAATAGTGCACAACATGAACTCCCCCTTCAATAGTGCACACAACTAAGACATGATTTGTCTAATTTCTCGCCCTTAGTTGATAATGCACAATCAAGCAAATGCATATGAGTCAGAAATGCAGATTAGCAGCTTCAGGAATATAGTCGATAGAATGAAAAGATGCTCTAAAGAGTGTTGATCTGATGACTTGGCAACAAGTATAAATGCCAGCAAAGGCTCAAACAGATCACAGAACACGAAATATGAACATATGAGCAAAGTGAGCAGTTTTAAGCCATTCAGAAAGGGGTTTCACCATCAAAATAGCACTAAACATGTATAGACAGGAAGTCAAACAAGTGCTAAACATGTATACAAGGTGAACTAACCCTAGCAAAGTTCAATCATCATGCTATAGAATGAAACATAGACTTGTGTGTTCAAATTTTATCGGAGTTGCAGCGGTTAATACACAAGTTCAAATTTCAGCATGTGATTGCGAGAGGTTGAAAGCTTGTCATTGCCTAACTTTTCAACCGAGCTAAGCCTATGCATAAGCAATCAGAAGCTTAAAGCAATGGTTTCGGTCTTACACTACATGGCTCAAGTTTAACTCAATGTGTAATGAGAAACAGTCTCGATACCGTGATCTGCTGACAAGCAATCCCATCTCGATCTTTCCAATCCGCTTAAACTTGGTTCAATTATATATGATCATGCCAAGCAAGTGAATGACTCAGAACTAGAGACATAGCAACCTAGCATATATGAAAAGCACAAGTGATTTCAACACATTCTACACATGCTAGTTGAAAATCTCAATGGTGAACAAGTTTCAAATTTTAAGTTCATTAAGCATATTCACCATTCATAAAAACAGCTCAACTCACAACATGTATCAGTGATCAACAAGAGCCTAAGCTACAAGCATCATCATATATCATCGGAGCATACAATAAACAGAGCATAGATTCATTCTAAGGAATATAGTCATGAAGCTCGAAAAAGAAAAGATGCATGATGCAATGCAAAGACTATTCTACCAAGAACGAAAACAAAACAAAAACAAAAGAAGTCAGTCTATGATACAATAGACAAGATGGTTCCCCCATCTAAAAGGGGAAACACACACCAAGCTCACCTCTTAACCTAGCAAAGGTTGATTGGTCTAAAGGCTTGGTAAAGATATCGGCCAACTGATTATGAGTGTCAACATGCCTAAGGTCGATATCACCCTTCTCATAGTGGTCTCGCAGAAAATGAAAGCGCACATCTATGTGTTTGGTCTTAGAATGCAGCACTGGGTTCTTAGCTACGCTAATCGCACTCGTGTTGTCACAAAGCAAAGGAACCCGAGAAAAGCTCAGACCAAAATCACGCAAATTGGCCATCATCCAAAGCAACTGGGAACAGCAGCTAGTCGCAGCAACATACTCAGCCTCTGTGGTAGACTGGGTGACACTAGACTGCTTGCAAGAAGACCAAGATACAAGAGAAGAGCCCAAAAACTGACAAGTCCTAGAAGTGGACTTGCGCTCAAGTCGGCAACCAGCAAAATCGACATCAGAATAACCGCAAAGGGAGAGGGTGGAAGAAGCAGAATACCAAATCCCAAACTCAGGTGTGAAACAAAGGTACCTCATAATGCGCTTGACTGCCTGACGATGAGAAGTGTGTGGCGACGCCTGAAAGCGCATGCAAAGGCACACCGCGAACTGAATGTCCGGGCGTGTCGCCGTCAGGTACAGCAGCGACCCAATCATACTCCGATACTCCTTCTGGTCCATAGCTTCTCCATCCTTGTCCGCATCCAGGGCCATCGTGGTTGACATGGGTGTTGGAAGAGGCTTGGCCTCACCCATATCGAACTTCTTCAATATGTCCTTTGTGTACTTGCCCTGGTGCACAAACGTCCCTTCTCGGGATTGCTTGATTTGCAACCCGAGGAAGAATGTCAACTCTCCTATCATGCTCATCTCAAATTCCCTGCTCATAATGTCTGCAAACTTGGCAACCAAAGCATGAGAAGAACCACCGAAAATGATATCATCCACGTAAATCTGTACCAAGAGAGTGTCATTGCCTTGCTTGAGGAGAAAGAGAGTTTTATCAACACATCCCATTTTAAAACCCTTAGCAAGCAAAAAGGTTTTCAACCTATCATACCAGGCTCTAGGGGCTTGTTTCAAACCATACAAAGCTTTGTGAAGTTTAAAAACATGGTTTGGAAACTTGGGATTTTTGAAACCGGGGGGTTGTTTCACATACACCTCTTCTTCTATGTAGCCGTTTAGGAAGGCACTCTTGACATCCATTTGAAAAAGTTTGAAACCCTTGGATGCAGCAAAAGCCAAGAGGATCCTAATTGCTTCCAAACAAGCTACAGGAGCAAAAGTCTCCTCATAGTCTATCCCCTCCTTCTGACTATACCCCTGGGCTACAAGTCTGGCCTTGTTTCTCACAATGTGGCCATCCTCGCCTTGTTTGTTTTTAAAAAACCCATTTTGTCCCAATAGGATTACAGTCTAGAGGAGGTGGAACCAAAACCCAAACCCAATTTCTCTCAAAATTTTTTAACTCCTCATGCATGGCATTAACCCAATCCAGATCAGATAAAACATGTCCAACATCTCGGGGTTCAAAATCAGCAACAAATGCAGAATGAGCAAAGTGAGAGATTTGTTGTGACCTTGACCGAGTGACACGTTTGTTGATGCTGCCGATCATCTATTGAGGAGAGTGTTGGCGCTGAATGTGTCGTGGCGCCTCCCGAGTTGATGTAACCTCCCCCTCAATAGTAGCTGGTGTCCCCTCGGGTACAAGTGGTACAGCCCAAGGTGGTGGATCCCACGGCCCCCAAGTAGTCGAAGAAGAAGGGTTGGGGCCGTGAGTCGACGTAGTAGAAGCCGATCCTAGCGGCACAGCAGGTGGAGGAAGTGCTGGGTCACCAATGCCTTCAGCACCCTCGTCCTCATCATCAAAAAGAGGTTCACCAACCTCATGATCACCTGCACACTCAAATCTAGAAGAGGGACAATGCATGGTCTCATCGAAGGTGACATCGGATGTCTCCATGACTCAGTTAGTATCCAGTTAAGTACACGATATGCACGAGTATGATTTCCATAACCCAAAAATACACCGTCAGAAGAACGAGACTCAAACTTGTCCAAGTTGCCTTTCTTAAGTATAAAACAATGGCAACCAAACACTCTAAAATAACTCACTTTGGGCTGTCTTCCAAAACGCAACTCATAAGAAGTATTTTTCAAGAAAGCTCGGAGAAAAATGCGATTTGAAATATAGCATGCAGTGTTCATAGCCTCGGCCCAAAATCACCTAGGAGTCCTATGCTCATCGAGCATCGTCCTGGCCATCTCAACAAGGGTTCGATTCTTCCTCTCTACAACACCATTTTGTGGCGGTGCGTAAGGGGAAGAAAACTGATGCTCCATGAAGGACCGAAAATGCTACACAAAGGCGACCAGAGGGGGGGGGGGGTGAATGGGAGCCTCAAAATTTCTTTCGAAATGTTTAGGTCTCTGTCCCAGAAAATCAACCCCAAAGGCAAACCGACAAGCGTGATGTCCACGACCCAAGGTATTGGGTGGATGTTCCCAAGGAACACAGCGGGACACCACAAAAGCTCACTTGCCCAAGTTCACGCAAGTTAACTAGTGACAGGATGGGCTTTGGGTAACCTCAACCTCCCCCGAGCAACGCGAGGGGGATTCAGGCTATTTTGCAAAGCAAGGAGCTCGATTTCTGTAGAGCACGAAGTCGGAAATCCAACGCAAAAACCCAAAACCAAATCCGAAGTCGAACGGTCAAACTGCGGACGAAACAGTGCAAATCTCACTGCATCGGACGCTGGCCTGCGTTCAATGTCTAGGCACCGGACGCGTCCGATGCAAATCAGGCTGAAACAAAACCTTACTGAGTAGCTATCGGACACTTGCTACAGTGAAAGCCCGATTTCTGTAGAGCACGGAAATCGGGAATCCAACGCAAAAGCCAAAACTCAAATCCAAAACCAAACGAGCGAACTACGGACAAAACAACGCAGAACCAGCTGCATCGGACGCTGGGTGCGTCCGATGTCCAGGCACCGGACGCGTCCGTTGCAAAATGACCCTCTCTGGAACCTTACTGGACAACCATCGGACGCTGGCTACAGTGAAGCTTCAGCGTCCGATGCTCACCCCACGGACGCGTCCGATGGTCAACGGAGCATCAGATGGTCAGTGTCCGATGCTCCTTCAAAAGCACAGAATCTGACACGTGGCAACGGCGCGTCCGATGTGATGAACACAGCGTCCGATGCCCTCGTGCTCAGCGTCTGATGCCCCCAAAACAACACAGTTCTTCCGCGAATTCAAACCGATCTCCTCCGAATCAAAAGCTCTAAGGCTTAGACTTGGTATGAGGAGTCCTAAGGAGGTTAGTGAGCTACTCCTAAGAGATCATGGCTCGAACCTAACTCCAAATCGGTGAATTGGAAGAATTCGGGGCAAAAGAGGAGAAAACCGATCCAAAATGAAAAACCGATTGATCTACTTGTTCGTGAGGTTTGAGTTGAATTCCTTCGGTGGAAATGATCGCCTCACAACAAAGAACAAGTTGTTTCAAACGGATTCATGAAAGACGCAGCGAGGAAGGAGATCGATCAACAGGAAATTCGTGGAGAAAAGCAAACCGTGAAGAACAAGTTCAAAATGCGAATCACAACCACGAATTACAACCGTGTGGCTACCACACGAGACAATGGTGAGATTACGATCTCACTTCCTCAAAATCTCGGGAACACAGAGGTATGATAAGCCGTCTCTGTGGATCTTAGTTGCTACAGCAGGGATGTGGGAGAGCAGGAAACCCTAGGTGAAAATAGCAAATGGCTGAGATAGTTTGGGAGGTGGGTGTCTCCCTCTACTTATACTAATCCTTATTCCCACTCTACCCCTAATTATACACAGAGCGAACCAGCTAAACCCTAAGGTTATTCTGGACCAACTCGAAGTAGATGGTGATCTGACGGCCACGCCCGCACAACTGGTAGCTTCGCCTCGACGCGACCTCACCGATTGCCGCCACGTGCCGCCTCCGCTCTGCTCGTCCTTTTCATAGACCTCGCCCCCGGTTTTGAGGCCGAAACCGGGAAACCCAACGTCCATCACCTGAGTCCTGTGGCCCAAACTCAGAAACCCGCCAGCGCCCAGGTTTTGAGGCCCAAACCTGGAAACCGTCCTCAGCCTGAGTTTTGTGGCCCAAACTCGGAAAACCCGCAGCACCCAGGTTTTGTGGCCCAAACCTGGAAACCGTCCACCGGTGGTTTTTCTGTGGCACCCATGCTCTGAAGATAGGGCGACATACGTATCTTCCAATACGCATAGTTCGTCCCATCGAAAAATGGTGGTTTGCCCACGCCGCGATCCATGTCGCCTTCTGTGGATCTGGAACCGGCTAAGGTGGAAGATCCTTAACCCGCTCTGATACCAATTGAAGGACCGAGAATGCTAAAGCAAGACGACCAAAGGGGGTGAATGGGATCCTAAAAATTTCTTTCAAAATTCTGGCCTCTATCCCACAAATCAACCCCTAAAAGCTTCGAACACGATCGTGATGCCCACGACCCTCGGAAAGAGGGTGGATGATCCCTAGGATCACAGCGAGGCACCACCAAGCAAAAGCGAACTGAGAACCCAAAAGCACCGAGTCAAGTGCAAGCCCAAAAACCCACTCCCGAACATAGATAGATGACTACATTGGGAAATCCCTAAATACCTATGCTAACAAGTAGCAAAGATACCTAGAGAGGTTCCTTGGTGAACTCTAGGAGCAAACGAGAAGTCCAGAAATCAAGCGGAAAAGCCGGGAGAGCAAACGCACTAAAAATCAACAAGCAGCAGGATCCCGGACTGTCCGCGGGTACGGTCCCGGACTGTCCGCCCCACTGCCAGACTGTCCGCGGTCTGGTGGCGGACTGTCCGCCGGCCATACAACCAAAAACGCAAGTCTGCTGAACCTCCCTGGTCGACTCTCGGACTGTCCGCGAGTCTCAACGACGGACTGTCCGCCGGTCAAGCCGAAACAAATCGGCCAAGACACGCAGCCACTAAACAGGCTCGGCCCCGACGCCCGGACAGTCCGCGGGTCAAGTGGCGGACTGTCTGCGACCCTGCAGAGAGGGCGATTTTGATCGCCTCTCTCCCAAATCTCCTCAAATCTGATCCAAATCAAAATCCCTCGATCCCAAAATTGGAGAAGATGATCACTAGGTAGTTGGGAGACTAATCCTAAGAAATCATCCGCTCAAATCAACTCACACTTCGGGAAATCGAAAGGGAAGGTGCAAGAACAGAAAAGGTCACCACAAAACTTGAATTGACCCGATCTACTTGTTCGTGAGGATTGAGATGAATTCCTTCGGTGGAAATGTTCTCCTCACATCAAAGAACAAGTTGGTTCAAGTGGTTTCAAAAAAGACGCAGCGAGGAGGGAGATCGAGCAACGGGAAAATCGTGGAGAAAAGATGAACACGAAGAACAAACTCAAAACGCGAATCACAACCACAAATTCAACTGTGTCTCGAACCCATGAGACAAGAGGTGAGATTACGGTCTCACTTCCTCAAAATCTCAAGAACACAGAGTTATGATTAGCCGTCTCTGCGGATCTCAGTAGCTACAGCAGGGATTGGGAGAGCAGGAAACCCTAGAATGAAAATAGCAATGGCTGAGATAGTTTGAAGGGAGGGGTGGCCTCTCCTAATATAGCCTAATACAATTATTCTCCTTCTACCCCTACAGCTAATGAGCGGACAGGCTAAACATAAGGGTATTCCTGACCAACTCGGAGTGTAGTCGATCCGACGGCCACGCCCCCACATTCAGTAGCTTCGCCTCGACGCGACCTCACCCGATGCCGCCACGTGTCGCCTCGCGCCGCCCGTCCATTTCTTGGACCTCACCCCGGTTTTGAGGCCGAGACCGGGAAACCAGTCGTCCATCGGCTGAGTTTTGTGGCCCAAACTTAGAAACCCGCTAGCGCCCAGGTTTTGAGGCCCAAACCTGGAAACCGTCCTCAGCCCGAGTTTTGAGGCCCAAACTCGGAAACCCGCAGCACCAGGTTTTGTGGCCCAAAGCTGGAAACCGTCCACCCGGTGGTTTTTCTGTGG
Source organism: Coix lacryma-jobi var. lacryma-jobi (assembly GCA_009763385.1). Lineage (NCBI taxonomy): Eukaryota > Viridiplantae > Streptophyta > Magnoliopsida > Poales > Poaceae > Coix > Coix lacryma-jobi. The sequence continues at coordinate 52,208,308 of CM019831.1, forward strand.
CTCAACCACCAAACCGATGCCATAGAGAGGATGCACCGCCCGTGCACCCCGTGCACCCCGTCCACCGACACGTGTCCCCAGGTCCTCGACCTGAGCCACACCATGTCCCGCAAGTCTCCGCTCGTCGCTGTCCCAGGCTGTCAGCAACCACAGCTGATCCTCAGGCCTCCGGTCCCTCAGTCCAAGCCTCACATCCGCCCTTCACCGCTCCGGGTCCATCGGCACGGCACGTCTCTACTTGACCTTCACCTTGCCTTCGATCACTGTCTCCGTGGTCGACACATGCACAACACAAGCCAAAGAACATGCGCATCAAACCAGTTGACAATCACTCATCATCTCAAGATCTGGCATACACCCATGTATCCGCATTGATCAAACAAATCATTCTATAGAGGAAATAAGCACAAGATTATCCAATAATTCTATCATGTCAAAAAGTATGGGAATTTAAGAAAATTATATTTGGCACTAACTAAACAAAAGTAGGTAAATGGAGAAACATTGGCTACTAATACTGATAGGTTGTCCCAATGTTGAGCATGTTCCAAGGAATATACGTGAACAACGCTCATGTTCGGTTAGGGTGTAAGACAGAAACATAGTTACCAGAGCTGTAGAAACTATCCTGGCCAATTTGAAAACCGACCTAGGCCAGTCTTCCTAGGAGGGCTGTAGAGTATTCTAAATCTAAGAACAAGGTGAGGCTGAGTTTTGGAGAACTTTTGGACAAGTGCAAGCAGAAAGGAGGTACTTAGAAGCAGAAGAACTGTCCAAGCATAAGATGGATTTGAAGCCATCCACAAGAGATCAAGAGCAATTGGGTCATCTATCACAAGATAATCATGTTGTTGCACTTTATCGTATTTCTGGGTCGATTACTCCATGGACTTGGTTATATCCATACAACTACACACCTTAGGATTATAGTAGTATGTGCAACCATATATTATTCAATATCCAAATTCATGCTAAATTATAATCCATGAACATGAATTATTGTTGTTAACATAATCTAGTCAAAAATACATATTTTGGTCATTAAAAAAGTGAGAATGCCCGCTAGAAGTATTTACATCTCTATAGCTTAGGTGGATTCCTTCAGGTTATCTCACACGCAAAAAAAGGATATTTCAGCAAATGCGCAAGATAATATCAACAGAGCAACAAGTGAAGGTCCTTCCAGTGAAGCCTACATTTATAAAGAAGGTCTAGAAGCCAAAGCATGTTGTCTCTTTAGTTGCTTGAGTTTGATCAAAAATTATGGCCAATAATTTGATTACCAAGATTTCACACTAAGATTAAGGTCCTTAAGAACAAGAATAAAACTTATTCTAAGAAGCCACTAACAGGAATCCTAGTTGCACCAAATGACACATGCAAGCAAAGAGAGTAAGAGTAAGAGCAAGGAAAAGAGAACCAAACTTTTTTGCCATGGTCTTGGGTTGTTTCCATAACCCTCTCATCCACATTGGAGCACCTAAGTCACAAAGACTTGGTTAAGCTCCACTCTTCTAGTGAATAATTCATTAAGAAAACAACCTTATAATATATATAACTATTTTCATCTAAGATATAAAATATATTTTTATATATAGTGCAAGTCAGTTTAAAATATTTTGACTTAGAACAAACCTAGATGGATTTAGAACAATCCATTCGATAAATTATTTTTTATACATCAGCCACAAAATATCACATATGTGTTCATACTAAGAAAAATCTAAGTTAAAAAGGTTAAGTTAGACATTCTTTGGGGATTAATTATTCCCTATATCCTGGGAGATCTGTACTTTATTCATTTGAAACAATTAAGATGATACAACATGCTTGGATGTTTTGTACATCTCAGTTTCACAATGCGAAGGCTCTCCTCGTATTCATCAATAGCTTAATTAGAAAGGGAAAAACATGATATATCCCGTTATTTACCACCTTTCTACTACCACCTCCTACTGCCTAGAGGCTAGAGCTAATACTTGATCTCCAAACAGTATACAGGCTGGCAAAACATTTTTTAAGGATGTGGATTTTGGCAATATCTCGCATTTTTCTTCATAGTTTTATTAGAAGTGGTAATAATAATTGATACTTTGCCTTGAAGAAATATGCATACATAGATGAGAAAAAAATATTCTTAATACTTGTTTCCAAGTTATTTAATGAGTACTCCTTTTGTTCCAAATTGTAAGTCATTTTGTCTTTTCTAGATTCATAAGTGTTATGTATTTAGACATAAGTGTATATCTAAATGCATAGCAAAGGCTATGGTAGAAATGCCAAAACAACTTATAATTTGGAATGGAGGGGGTAGCAGTGAACAAGTAATGCAGCCTGGCTGACAAGATTTATTTTCTTGTCTCATTTATCCATGCATATACAATGTTCTAGTTCATGCAAATTACATAGTAGCGGATAAGAAATAGGTTGAGGATCTCTTATAAGAATAACCTCAATAAAAAATGGCAATGTATGTGCAATTTATCGGTATAAAAATTGTACATAGCCACTCATCTGCGTTCTACCACGTGGAAACGCTCTTTAATGGAACTTTCGTTTTAGCTGGTCGTGACCAAGAAACCACCGACTTTGCTTGGTGGGCTGGGAATGCCAGACTTATCAATTTGTCTAGTAAACTACTTGGAGCTCATGTAGAATTAAAATTACTGCAACAGACTAGGCTGCTTTGACTTTGTCTTTTCAAAAATTAATTATATTTTTTAGTTTTATTTAAAATTAAATGTCATTTGCAACTTGGAGTTCCTTGATCTATCTTTTTCCTTTACTTTCAAAAACTTAAGATGTTGACCACAGATGAATGTTTTCGGCACTTGATCAAGGAAACACCTTTGTAAAACATTTTTTGGGGGTGAATAACAACATTTCTATTTTGAAAGATTATCATCATAGATCCTCATTATTTCACGCCACAACACTTCGCTTGTAAATCTTACATAGACGACAAAGCAATTTTAGAAGGCTATACACAATTTAGCAACATCTAACGTTTTCATAATAGTTTTATGCACTAGTAACCAATCTTTACTCCAAAGATATAACGTACACAATCAAACAATTTTCCAAAGACTATATCCATGCTATTATTCATGCTTCCTCCCACCACATCATCTATCAGAACTTTAATATTGGCTAATAATTGGTAGAACGTCATCATTAGCTAGCATGGAATTTCGGAAGGCGGTACATTTTAGCAACTTGAAATTTCTCTTTCTCGATAATGATTGCTTTGTACCTTATCTATGGATTTGTACATAGCATCAACATGAGACGGGGTGAACATGAACATGATGTACTTTCTTCGACCGAGCAACCTACATCATCCTCGAATTTGCATATAACAATGATTTGAGATTAGGTGCCACTAGTAAGAGAAAGCACACCCAACCAGAATGGGGTGGGCCAAACAGGCCACTCGGGTGGCCCAATCCAGAGGGCTCTGCAATTTCGTAGGCAAGACATTGAATAGATATACTTAGAATCCAAATGAATCCACAAATATCCAACTGGATCTGAATCCTATTCCTTGTAACGAACTAGATCTGATAAGGGTCCCAGGCATTATTAATCCGCTACGCGTTCTATGATGATCTCTAGTTGGATAAAAGAATCCTAAAACATTAGGTGATGAACATGATGTATTTTCTTCCATCGACAACCTAAAATACACAGAACAACAAGATATTTTGAGATATTTTAGCAATATCGCTTATTTGTCTTCATGCTTTTGTTAGACAAGTAACTGATACTTTACATCTAAAGATATAAATACATAGCCAACCAATTTTTTAGAATATTATATACTTTTACTGAAATTAGTTCATGTTTTCTATCACTACACTATTTGTCAGAACTTAATGGTTGTTTATCAGTATGACATCTACAAAGGTTGCCATACTAATTCCTAGCCTAGTGCCTGACAATTTTTCCTAGAGTAGTGGCCTATTTGCTTGTCTCCTCGCCAGGCTTGCCTAGCGCAAGCATTGCTCCAAGCATCTGATTTTGAGGGTTACGACCTAGATCTTTGCTTGGAAGGCTGCAAACCGCGAAGCAGACACACACAAGAAGCAAAGAGGCCTATGTACTTCTAGATTTCAAGTTGAAGGGCAGTCTTATTTTCTTGCTTGTCGAGTCTCCACTGTGCCAATACATAGTACTTTGGATCCATAGCTATGCAGGCATCAACCCACTACTTTGCTAGAGAGAACTTAGACGAGTCCGCTAGTCTGCCAATTGTCCTCTACAGCTCATCCACCCAAAGAAAGCAAGGACGCCTCACGCAACAACTAGTAACAACATGTATCACCGACGATACCCATAGGGTTCGAGATGGTGTCGATGCAAAGCACGATGAGAAGAACCTAATAGCCTTGTGATAGGATCTGTATGGCTAAAAGTGGTGAATAGCTTATAAAATTTCTCTACAAATTTACAATTTCACTAGAGCAAGATGGTTAGTGTTAAATATGACCCTAATAGAAACTACTAGCTCTAGCTCTAGTTCAATATAAGCAAACCCCATACATAAGTATAGTAGTGGTTGGTTCGTAACTAATTCACTTCACCACACAAGCAACAAACTACTGAACTGCACAAGAAAGAAAACTAGAGAGCTAATGACAACTAATTACATCTAGAAAGTAACAAGCTACTCTAGTGTTATACTAATTAAGCAGAGGACTACCACTACTCAAACAACAAAAGCAAACAAGCACTACATAAGAGAATGAATGGATGGAATACAACTGTAGAGATTTATATCGAACTGGGGAGAGATGACACAATCAATTTTTCTCCCGAGGTGAAAACTACAATTGCTCAACTGAACAAAGTTCAAAAATAGATCAAGTTAAATATCAAGCCTTCTTGTAGGATGAGTTTCTCTTAGCATGACAACCCTACATCTACAAGAGACTATATGAGTTGATCAGGTGTAAATCCTAAAAAGGATTCAAATAAGATAGAGAACATCATCAACAACAAGGGATAAGACACAAGATTTAACCTAATGTTTAGCAGAGTCACTAAGGCTTTCCTATGTCCTCATTGTTGAGGAAGCCACAAGTTTGGGTCTCTTCCAACTCTATCCTCTTCACATGTGAAGCATAATGATTAATCTCGAGGGTTTCCACTAGCTTCATTGGGGCAATACAAACTTCTCAGTGTTCAACCACAATAGTTGGGAGCTCTCTGACAACCTCTAGCCATCTAGGAGAATCTATAAGAGTAACAAACACAAAACAATAGCTAGAGGAAGAAACAAGCCTCTAGATCTGGATCTCTTGCTTGCAAGCTCTTTAACTCACTTTTAATCCCAATCTCTCAAGGAACTTCACCAAGAACACAAGAGAGAGGTTGGGGGCCTTTAGTGGGGTGATAGAGGGCTTGTCTACATTCTAGTGGAGTAATGGCAAAGATAACCATTGGAGAAGGGGAGAGCATTTGTATTGTCCCTTTTTCAAAAGGTCAGTAGTTTAAGTGTGGAGGGTCCATAGTCAAACACAGAACTTCTATGGCACAAAACTTATGCAAAGTCTAGAACAAAAAAAATAGGCTCTTTTGGCTTTGGCTTGGCTTGGAGCTGAAAGGACCGTGATGCCTAAGAGGGGGGTGAATTAGGCAACTTAAAACTTTTACTCTAAACTATGGCCTTTAAATTCCACCTAGTCAAAACCTATGCAAAAAGGTAAACTATTAAAGTGCAACTAAGGTTTTGCTAAGTGTGTTGCTATCTCTACCGCAAAAGAGTTTTGCAAACTAAGTTCCAAACCTATCAACTAGCCTATCAACTAAGCTAGAAAAGATAAAGGTCACAACAATGAAGCAAAGTGCATGCGGAAGCTAAAGAGAGAGGTAGAGATGCAAACTCCCGTCGACGACTCTGGTATTTTCACTGAGGTATCGACGCGCAAGCTTCCCCCTAGTCCTCGTTGGAGCCCCTCGCAAGGGCCAAGCTCCCGATCGGGTAACTCCGTGGATAGCTCTGGGCCTTCCCCACGCGCAAGTGGGTCTCCGGTTAAGCCACTCGTGGCAAAGCCTCTCCCGGATGCTCACCGCCGTCTTCACTATCAAGCTTCCGGCCAAACCGCCGCGGGCCTTGTTCCCTTCAGTACACAGTGGCGGCCACACCACAAATGTAGCTGGTGTGGTCTCGCAAGACTACAAGCCCCTCCGATGTACAACAACAGTGCGTGCAAGCACTGGTAGGTAAAAGGTATGCAAACCTCACTAAACACTAGGCTTAACACCTAGAGCAAGCACAAAGCGGTGGTCTAACTAGCCTAAGCACTTCGCAAAGCACCTGCACTAATCACCTAGTATATTCACTAAGCACTTTAGTGGCTAGAGCAACTAAATATGTGTCTATGCACTTGGTATATTTCCTTGAGCTCCCATCGTCGTGTTTTGGCCGACCATGGGGGTATATATAGAGCCCCAACAAAATAGAGCCGTTGGGCAAGGAGATGGACTTTTCTGCCATCGACCGGGCGCACTTCACGTCCTGACTGGACGCGTCCGGTCACTCACAATGGCTAGTTGGCTGCCTGCACAGATACTTGATCGAACTCTGCATGAGTCCGGTCACACACAATCGGACGCATCTGATCGCTTCTGTGCACCTCTGGAACCTCTCTGAGTTCGATCGAACTCGGCTGAGCTCCAGCGTTCGATCGTCCTTGAAGCGTCCGGTCACACGATCGCGCTGAGGAACAGTTGCATCGATGCGTCCGATCGCAACTGTCGCAGCGTCCGGTCACATGAACGTAGCGCTGCTGGCTGGGGGTACTGACCGGACGCATCCTGGCCAGCGTCCGGTCACTGCTGAGCAGCGTCCGGTCACTTCAGCTTTATGCCTTTCACTTGTTCTGTGCGCCCAACTTGGTTCCTTCCTTGTGCCTTGGACTTGGATTGATCTTGAGAGTCTTCTATGAACTTCAAATGTCTTGCTTGAGGAATTGATCTTCGGATCACCACGTCGCCTTAGTCCAAGTCACTTTTTGCACCCTATTGGACTTCAAAACAAACACTTGCAAACACATTAGTCCAATTTGGTTATGTTGTTCGTCAAACACCAAAATCCAAAGTTAAATGGGTCGAGGTCCATTTTCCTTACAATCTCCCCCTTTTTGGTGATTGATGACAACACAACCAAAGCAAGCAAATAATAGATACATAAATTTAAAATCTAATCTACTTGCTAGGATGCAATGCAAAGACAAGATCATATGATGTTAAAAGATACCAAACAGAAAAGACTTTTATCACTTATCTTGCCCTTGCCATTGAGTCCCTTTGTGGCATTATGGATTTAAGTCTCCCCCTAACTCCATAATCCACTTCCTCCCTTTCTCGGACGACCCCAAAGTCATAACCACAAAAATTTTGAATTTTTGGTTTTGGTTGTTTATTTATTTTGGGCTTGCTTTGGTCCCTCAATTTCTCCCCCTTTGGAATCAAACACCGAAAAGGAAGACATTAGTGGCATAAGGGAGGGTCAAATTTTGTGATCCTTATTATGTGGAGTGAGATTGATCACAAAACTTGACTCTCACATTATATAAACTAAACTCCCCCTAAGTGTATGCATACATATCGTGTAGGGCAAGGCATATGCATAACCTGCAGATTAATGCGCAAAGGAGTTTAATCTATATAATGCATGGAGAAAGCATATAAGAGTATCAAATTGAAATCAACATAATGATATCGGTTAGGAATACCACATGTAGACACCAATTAGATTATCGCCACACACGATGCTTGTCTCCGGGACTCCATTTTCCTTGCAATGAGACTACTACACACATGATAAACTTGAAAGTAGTGTTAGTCTCAAAGCTTCCAAATTGTAGAATGAACTCCCCCTAAAAGTGTGCATACAAGTTTGAAATACTTGTAGGAGACATGCACATTGATTTGTAAGGTCAAATTACCATTTTGCAAGGTGATATCACTAGAAATGTGACACCAATTGAAGATGGTAATCGGGGTAGTTTATCTACTATTTGGACTTTGGCACATATAAGATAAAACAAATAAGAGAAGCTATGTGCCGTGCTCCTAAACAAGTTTAAACCATGTAGGTTTGCTCCAAAGATAAGAGTGATACCGAGCAAAGCTACCATATGATAAGCTTAGTGCATGACAAAAGATTTAAATATGCAAATGCAAACATATGCAATAAAAGGAGCTAGATGCTAAACGAAATTGCAAGAAATTAAATCTAGTTACCTAACATGGGAAGGGGAACTTGGGTCCATAGTGACCACTAACATACTTGGCAATGACGTGATCCAATGTGATGCACCCCATGACATGCACCCAACCTTTGCCAAGTCTCCAAATTTCCCGACATCCACTTGACTACTCACTTCCCTTTTGGGACCCAAACCTTTTTGGTGCTCTTCATGGTTGTGATAATATCCTTAGGCACCCAAATGCGTTTGGCCCCATTGTTGGCTTGCTTGTTCACCTTGATGGCCACCACCTTCTCATTTTTCTTCTTCTTCAAAAGATAAGGTATGGAGGCCTTCTTATTCACCTTGTTGGTGTAGGTGTTGGAGAGCTTGCTTGTTTGCTTTTTGTTTTTCTCATTCTTCTTTTTCTCTCCCCCACGCTTCACCTTGCACTCATAGGAGTTGTGGCCTTCCTTGTGGCAAACATAACAAACCACGGTTTGCTCCTCATCAAGCTTCTTCACTCCCTTGACAGTGTTATCTTGATGAGTTCGGGTTTGCTTTGTCTTGCCTTTTGCTTGAGTCAAGTCCTTGGTGAGGCGAGCCACTTCTTGCCTTAGAAGCTCATTCTCCATTGCAATTTCTTGTGTGCAAGTTTCTACAATCACATTCTCAACACAAGCTTGTTTGCACATGGGTGAGTCTAAATCAAGTAACTCAATGCAAGAAGTAGAGTGTGACGTAACGGCCCTAATCCCATGGCCCACCGATCACTATCAACCACTGACAGTCGATCCGTACAGCCAAGGGGTTAAGACCGGGTTCGCCACTGGGCTACATCAGTGCCCGATGTCCGCAGGATCATCTCACAATTCAGTTACAATCTCTTGAACATTTTGACAAATAACATCGGAGTAAATAGCGGAAGACTTAAATAACAATAGTTTTACAAACCAGTGTTCAACATAAACTTAAAGTGAAGTTATTACAGACCATAGTTCAAATAGAGTTGGCAGGGTAGCAGATGACAACGACTAAAAGATAAAGATACATCACCCAGCCCGAGGGTGAATAATCACTCATCGGCCTCATCGGCCTCTTCCTGAACAACAGTCACACAGCAGGGTCCAAGGCATACTGAGGGATCTGCCATACCTGCAACATGGGTAAAAGAACCCTGAGTACAAAGGTACTCAACAAGACTTACCCGACTAAAGAAAAGGGAGAAGACTCAGGAATGCAGGCTTAGGGTAGTCAAGGTAAGGCTTAAGCAAGTTCAAGTATTTTGCAGAAAAGCATTTTTGGTAAACCTTATTTTAATTTTAAAAGATTCGGTATTCCTTGTTCCATCATAAACTTTGATTCATTTTACTTTCCAAAACAGACCTAGTTGAGAACCACTCCCTGTTGACAGTCAGTGACTAAGTCTCCATAACCGAGGAGCAGCGTTAATCCAGATAAATAATACTCAGCTGAGGGTTCCTATCCACACTGCATATGTAGCACCCAAGCTTGCATATGCCAACTCGTCTACCACGATTCCTCCAAGATTGGGCCCGGTCCTACGCCACCCGGAAGTACAGTACACCACTCCAATCCGGGCCTCTAACCCACGTGGGTACATGCTACTTCCGCCATCTCTCCACTCCCAGTGCGCGGTTGTCGGTCCAATAAAGGATTCCTCGGAGCCGAAGCTTTCCGTAGTATGTGAATAGTTGCAAGTCTTAGTCAATCAGGCCCCCATACAGGTGGTCCCTAAATTTTCCAGCCAGCGACAAGCACCTCGGGCCTCTAACCCAAGAGTACAGGTCCTGTCAGTTTTTCAACCCTGTCCCGGTCAGTGTCAACTGTTGAGTCCCGGACTACAACATGACGGCACCGTACGCAAGGACAACCTCTCCTTCCCATTGACTAAGTACGGATCAGATACTTAACCAATAGTGGGAGTAAACCAAAAATTCCCATAAATATTCTTAAAGTGATCACACCTTGAAATTGGCATTTTTATTGCAAATCTATCATATAGCATTGCTAAGCATTTTGCAATAGTTTTTGAAAAGCAGGTATCGGGTGTATCACTGGTCAAGGTAGATAATGCATCAGATAGGATTTCACTCAACTCCTATCAACCTAATGCAATAATTTAACTCAAAACATTTAAAGGAAACATTTATAAAAGCAAGGTAGGGTTAAATGCACCGGGGCTTGCCTTGGATGGCAAAAAGAGCAGAGTCGGGGTAGGTATAGATGTCGGAGCTCGGGGTTGCCTCGGGGACAGATCCTTCGGCGGCTACCTCGACTTCAGGTCCTTCTTCGTCAACTATACGGATGCAATGATGAATGCTCATGAGAATGATGATATGGACTTATGGTGCAAGACAAAACCACAGATTCAAGATTACTCTAAGGCAAGACATAATCGAAATCTAGATTGAGCATAAAAGTAACCATTTCTTCCTTAAGTCAAATTGATTAAACTAGACTATAACATAACTATTCTAAGCATCAACCAAACATAGCATCACAAACATCATAGACCAAAGGGTAGAGGTCTATGAACATCAATCAATCCAAAGATCACATCATCAAACACTTATTACTAACCCTAATCCACCTTTTCTATTTTCTTAATTTATTTAAAAGGTCATTTTATGAAGGTGCTCCAAAAATTACCAAATTAATCATACAAGTTCATTAGGGTACAAGTATATGGCAAAACAAATTTCATAATTTTTGGAGGTCATTAAGGTGCTCAATTAAATCTAGACATTTAATTCACAAAAGGCACTATTCCTTAATTAAAATAAAGCTCAAAAATCAACTTGTTCCAAATGACTTCAAAATTTTACCAGAGACTCATCATGACCCAACTAGCTTGCAAAATTTATCTCAAGATTTTTGGAGCTACAGAACACTCTCTAAAAATACCAAAGTCTTCATTTTTCAATTAAAAGGGGAATTTTTCATTTTCAAATTTTTGCAGAAAAGTCAAGTTTTATATTTTTATAAAATACTTCAGAGCATAAAGAGTCTACCACAAAAATTTCAGAATTTATGGATCAACACAGAAAATAACACAAAAAGATGAAAACAGAACACTATTCACATGTATGAGAAAAATGGAAAAACGACACTGTGCTTCGTCTTCCTCCCGCCGGCGGTCACCCGACGGCGGCGAGACGACGTTCCGGCCACGGCAGGGACTCGCGGCCGAAACCAAGGACATGGAGAGGTTCAGGAGCTCACCGGCAGTCGATGACGCGCGGTGGCGAGGCGAGGGGATGACCGGAGCTAGGAGGTCGACGGAGCGGGGGTCGTCGGCGGGCAGAACCGCGTCGCGACGGCGTTCCGGCGATCCTGAGCACCATACGAGATCACCAAGGCATGATTAGAATCGCAAGGATGCGAGGAAGGAGAAACAGAGGTCGGGGAAGGATGATCATGGCCGGGGAGAGAGAATTTCTCGAACCCGAGCTCACCGGTGTTTCGCCGGCGTTGGGGAAGTCGGGGTTACGCCGGGCGATTGGGGACGGTAGAGGTAAAATTGAGGGGTGAGAAAGCTTCACGAGCTTAAGGCGGAGCTTCTGGGCTAGATGGTTGAGCGAGGGAGGCTCTGGACTGGTCTGGCGACGGTGGCGGAGGTGGGTGAGAACTCCGGCGACATCGTCGGGTCTTTTATAGCCGCGGTGAGAGGCTGGCGGAGCGTGCTCTGGCGAGGATAATGCTGCTCAGCGCGTGCGCCATCGATTGCGAGGCCGAGGGTCAGCGGTTTGGCGTTCGGGGTCCGGGCGTTGTGTTCGCCGGCGGCGAACACGCGGCGGCGAGGCGCTGCGGGGTGGGGGACGGGTGCGCGGGGTCAACTTGCGCACAGACGCGTGCGGAATGATGAACTGAGCATCATCGTGGGGTTGGTTTGGACGAAGGAGCTTCGGACACGCGGCGGCAAGCGGATCCGGCGAGGGTGCGCGGCCGGGCCCCCCCCTAGCTCGCCGGGGAAGATGAACAGCTATAGCCCTAGGGTTTGACTTTTGGCTGGCTTCTGAAATTTGCAAATTACTCCCAAAATTTGAACTGTGCGACAAAAACTCAAAACACCAAAGTTGTTCAGAAAAATGAGATCTACAACTTTGTCAATATGAACATTTTCAAATTCCGAACAGTTTTTGAACAATATTTGAAAACAGTAAAGGGGACACTTTTTCAAACTTGCTTCAAATCAAATTTACTCTGGATTTCAAACTGAAACTTGAAAATCTGTAAACATGAAAGTTGTCCATCTTGCCAAAACCTACAACTTTGCTATTATACACTTTTCCAGAAACTCATTAGTTTTTGAACTTATTTTGAAAACTGAAAAGGGGACAAAAACTGAAGTTTGATTGAATTTGAAATAACTCAAAATTTTGTACTGCAACTTGAAAATTTGTAAATACCAAAGTTGTTTCCCTTTGACAGATCTACAACTTTGCTTTTTGGACCAACCCCAAATTTTGAATAATTTTTGAATTGCAACAAGAGGGATAAAATCCAGGATTTGGAAATCAGGGTTTTGCAAAGAGTTTTGAAATCAAATTCTGATTTTTTTTTAACTTTGGCCAACACAACAACACTTCAAGACATCAAAGGAACAAGAATTACACAAAGCTAGGCACAGAGGTGAAATTACCATTTTGCCCTAGAAGAGAGAAGTGGGCTAAATAGTATTTTTGCAATAGAGGTAAATCACATAAAATGACACACTTAGCAAAAATGCATACACATGAAATCATGATCAAGATGCTTAATGATGATAATGATGATATGTCAAGTTAATTACATACTAAACACCAGAGGTGTTACAGCCTTCCCCCCTTAAAGAAATCTCGCCCCGAGATTCCACGTCTTAAGAAAGGACAAAGAAGGGATAAAGGCAAAACTTTACATAGACAGGGATTCGAGAAAGTCGGGGTAGTTCTTTGCTAAGAAGTCTTCAGATTCCCAAGTAGCTTCTTCTTCAGAGTGCTGGTTCCACTGGATTTTGTACCATCTCGTGGTAGTTCTTCGGGTAACACGATCCTTGTGGTCCAACACGCGAACTGGATATTCTGAGTAGGATAGATCAGGCTCTAGCTCGACACCTTCAACTTCCACGACATGTTCTGGTACTCGGATACACTTCTTGAGTTGGGAGACATGGAAAACATTGTGGACAGCGGAGAGATGATCAGGCAACTTCAGTTTGTAGGCTACCTTGCCACAACATTCCAAAATCTCAAACAGACCAATGTAGCGAGGTGCTAACTTTCCTTTGACTCCAAAACGAGTGACTCCTTTGGTTGGTGAGACCTTGAGATATACATAATCTCCAACTTGAAACTTCAGAGGTCGACGTCTCTTGTCAGCGTAGCTCTTCTGTCGAGATTGGGCAATCTTCATATTCTCCTGTATCTGCCTGACTTTCTCTTCCATATCTTTAACCAGGTCAACTCCAAAGAATTCTCTTTCTCCGGGCTCAGACCAACTGAGGGGTGTACGGCAACGACGACCGTACAGTGCTTCAAAGGGTGCCATCTTGATGCTCTCTTGGTAACTGTTATTGTAAGAGAACTCTGCCAAGGGCAAACAGTCATCCCAAGTATCTGCGAAGGTAAGAACACAGGCCCTCAACATGTCCTCCAGCACTTGGTTGACTCGCTCAGTTTGTCCATCTGTTTGCGGATGATATGCCGTACTATGCAAAAGCTTGGTCCCAAGTGAAGTATGGAACGCTTTCCAAAACTTAGCGACAAACTGGGTACCACGGTCAGAGACAATGGTCTTGGGTATGCCATGAAGTTTCACTATGTGATTCTTGTACAAGGCGGCATACATAGGGACGGTGTAACTGGTCTTCACTGGTAGAAAGTGAGCTTGCTTAGTGAGACGATCCACAATCACCCAAATGGAATCAAAACCTTTCTGGGTCTTGGGTAATCCACTGACAAAATCCATACTAATGTCGTCCCATTTCCAAGCGGGTACTGATAGAGGTTGCAATTCTCCTCCAGGCTTCATGTGTACTGCTTTGACTCTTTGGCAGGTATCACACTGAGCGACATACCGGGCAATCTCAATCTTCATTTTAGTCCACCAGAATCTCTGCTTCAAATCTTGGTACATCTTGTTACTGCCGGGGTGAATAGAGAATCTGGTCAAATGTGCTTCATCAAGGATTAAATTTCTCAATTCGGGCACCTTGGGAACTACTAGACGGTTCTTGAACCAAACAACTCCTACATCATCGATCTTGAAACAATCAGCTTTTCCGGTCTGGACCTTTTCGATGATGTGCTTGATTCCAGGGTTATCCTTCTGAGCAGCAATGACTTGATCCTTGATAGATGTTTCTATGCTGACATTGTTCAGGCTTCCTTGCGGAATCATTTCGATACCCATCCTTTCAAGTTCATGGCACATGGAAAGATCATAGGGCTTCGTCGTCAGACAGTTGCAGTATGACTTGCGACTGAGGGCATCGGCAACTACGTTTGCCTTACCAGGATGGTAATGTACTTGGAGATCATAATCTTTAATCAGCTCAAGCCATCTTCTCTGCCTCATATTCAATTCTTCTTGAGTGAAGATATACTTTAGGCTCTTGTGATCCGTATACATATTGCAGGTACTGCCTAACAGATAGTGACGCCAAATCTTCAAGGCATGCACGACTGCTGCTAACTCAAGATCATGGGTGGGATAGTTTTCCTCATGTCGCTTAAGCTGTCGTGAGGCATAAGCGATTACTCGTCCTTCTTGCATCAAAACACAGCCCAAACCAGTACCAGATGCATCACAGTATACATCGAAGGGTTTCTCGATATCTGGTTGAGCTAGGACTGGTGATGTAGTTAACAGTTTCTTCAGGGCTTGAAAGGCTTGCTCACAGGCGGGTGACCAAACGAAATCCACGGAATTCTTCAACAACTCTGTGATAGGCTTGGCGACTCTGGAGAAATCTGGGATGAATCGACGATAATATCCAGCCATTCCCATGAAGCTGCGAACTTCGCGGACAGTGGTAGGTGGCTTCCAATCCAAGATATCTGCCACTTTTTCAGGGTCAACTGACACACCTTCAGCGGACAGGACATGACCAAGGAATTGAATTCGGTCTAGCCAGAATTCACATTTACTGAACTTGGCATACAGCTGGTGATCTCTGAGACGAGAGAGAACGATTCGAAGATGCTCGGCGTGATCTTCAGGAGTTCTTGAATAGACAAGGATGTCGTCAATGAACACGACTACAAATTTATCGAGCTCTGGCATGAACACAGAGTTCATGAGATACATGAAATGAGCGGGGGCATTGGTCAAGCCGAAGGACATGACCAAGTACTCATATAGGCCGTATCTGGTGGTGA